>JAUMJJ010000059.1:4987500-9987500 GCA_033556795.1 Tapera naevia
GTAACTTCCAGAAGTCTAGCCAGAAATCACTAGCCAAGAGGTGATCATTCACATTAGCAGTGGAAAACATTTCTTTTTGGATGTTTTTTCTGACTGTGGAGAATGGGCTTTCTTGCAATATTAGATTCAGTAAGCCATAGAAAGAGAGTGCAGAGATGGGCCAAAATGCTTTGCATACTAATTGAAGAGATGCAGCCAAGGTGGGAGACCTCATCTCCATGACAAGACTCCTGCACATTTGTGGAGATCAGCTCTCTCTGTTATTCTCATCAAGTTTCTACATGCAGCTACAGAGGGCTCTGATCTGGACTAAAGAACCAAACAGAAACAACATAGTTCTGTGTGTCTTCTGCTGTCTACCAGCTCATTATCCTCACAAGGAAATTCTTGTGCTAGGATAAGGTCAACGTATGAATGAAGAACAGCCTTTTGAAATTGAATACAAGCAAGGTAGTGGTTATACTGAGGGATAAAGAAAACATGTTGAGGATTTTTCACTCAAGGAAAATGTTGACAAAAATAGACAAATGGTTATAAGCTGTCTGACACGAGTGCAGCCTGGAAAGGAAAAAAAAAAAGAGTGAAAGTGCATGTGAGGAGCGAGCTTCAGGAATATCTTGTCAATATGCACAGGGGAATTAACAGAGTTACTTCAAAGTGACTCTTGCTGAGTTAAGACCAGGAGCAGATTTTGATAATGCAGGGGCTGCTGCTCAGGGTTCTTGCCTTTCTCCTGGATGGCCGCCGTGCGACACACATGTACATGAATGTGCCTCACTGTGCTCCCTTAGCACAGAATGCTGTCATGCATGTGTGTGTGTGAACAGGTGATGCAAGCACATTAGGCCTTCTTCAAGTTTCCTAGGAAATGCTAAGTAAATTTAAGGCTTCTCTGACTTACCTTGAAGGTGCTCATGACTTAGTTGTCATAGCTTCTTTAAAAGATTGCCTAAAGTCAGTGATGATGATGAGCATGGTTGACACCTCTGTTTCTTAGATGCCTTCTGAAAGGATATTGTTCATCCATGCAGGAGACGAAAATCCTTTACTGTCCTGTGGAAACCTTAAAATTAACTCCCTTCACAGCTGGAGTCCACTGCAAATTGCACCTGCTTCTTTCTCCAGTGTAAGACATTTTTTTTTTAACTTATCATCTCCATATTGAGTAGCATATGTTTAAAAAACTACTTCTTAAAGCCCTCTTAAAAAACCCTTAGAAAATTGCCTTCTCCATAAAAAATGCTAGATCTTTATTTACTCAGGTATATTAGTAATGATTGGAATGTAAGCCTTCTGTGGTGGTACCACATTACTCCTATATTCTGGGTTCAAGTGTGGATCTGTTTGAAGGAAGGGAGGCTCTGCAGAGAGATCTGGACAGGCTGGATCGATGGGCTGAGACCAATGGGATGAGGTTCAACAAGGCCAAGTGCCAAGTCCTCCATTTGGGTCACAACAACCAGTGTTACAGGCTTGGGGAAGAATGGCTGGAGAGCTGCCTGGAGGAGAAGGACATGGGGGTGTTGGTTGACAGCTGGCTTAACATGAGCCAGCAGCGTGCCCGGGTGGGCAAGAAGGCCAACGACATCCTGACCTGTATCAGAAATAGTGTAGCCAGCAGGAGCACGAAGTCATCCTTCCCCTGTGCTCAGCATTGTTGAGGTCACACCTCAAAACTGTGGTCAGTTTTGACCCCCTTACTACATGAAGGACTATGATGTGCTGGAGCGCGTCCAGAGAAGGGTTCTGGTGAGGGGGCTGGAGAATAAGCCCTACGAGGAGAGACTGAGGGAATTGGGGTTGTTTAGCTTAGAGAAGAGGAGGCTGAGGGGAGACCTCATCACTGTTTACAACTACCTGAAAGGAGCTTGTGATGGGATGGGTGCTGCTCTCTTCTCACAAGTGACGAGCGACAGGACCAGAGGGAATGGCCGCAAGTTGTGCCAGGGCAGGTTTAGACTGGACATTAGGAAGAATTTCTTCACTGAGAGAGTGGGCAGGGATTGGAACAGATTGCCCAGGGAGGTGGTGGAGTTTCCATCCCTGGAGGTGTTTAAAAGACGGGTAGATGAGTTTCTTAGGGATACGGTTTAGTAGGGTGACAGGCACGGTTGGACTCAATGATCTCAGAGGTCTCTTCCAACCTTATGATTCTATGATTCTATATACACACACTCCATTATTGATTATAGCAATTTATTTGCCATTATCAAGACAATTTTTTTACTCTTATATGCCACATATATTTCCTGAGGCCTGCATATAGGCACATACTCACAGGTGCAGGCTCTCTCCTCAGACACAAGTTTTAAAGAGCAGAGTTTGTGATGTAACTGATGGTGGTATTCAGTTGTTAAGGAGCCAATTCATTGATGAGATTAATAACAGCAAAGGATCTTGATTTGGAGGTTTGGTGGGCTGAGTTTTTTTAAATAAATGTTGTACCGCGTGCCAGTCTGTGTTGTTTGTTCTCGGTTATTGTATTGTATTTCATCCACATAGCAAATGCTACATGGTTATCTGAGGGAATTTCTGATTCCAGACAGGGGGTCAGCCACTGGGAAGATTACAGGTATCTGTTGCCTGGTGCTACCACATCTTTAGTCCTCTCTTTCACATTACTGTAATGCAATGTCACTTACCAGGTTTATCAGCAATTGTTAGCAATATTCTGTCCTTTGTATGAACTCATTGGAATGCTTAACAGCCCTCTGGAATCTTGATTTACAAACTAGTCTTCCCTGGCTTTTTTCAAATTCCCTGACTTCATACTCTCTTGCATAATTAGTTTTATATTAGAGGTAACCTGTGGGTATTTCTGTAATGATCTTGTTCTGGAAATCTGTGCTTTTAAAATGTCATTTTGCTGTAATGGCAAATCATGTAACTTAAGTCCTGGTTCTAAAAGGCTGCAACTGAAGGTACTGCAGAATTTTTTTTTTTAAAAAAAATTAAACCAAATTCCCTTTTAAGTTTTCAGGCTATTTTTAGATAGTTTCTATAAAAAGCTTTTTTAGTAGACAGTAGGTGACGACTGCCCCCTCCCTGACACATAATGTTCTTTGAGTGTATTCTTAGAAGCATGTTCTGATGGATTACAACTTTCGGAGACGGCAATTGCTTAAGGACAGCTCAGAATCGTGACTACGCACTTCTCCAGCATGTCTGGAGATGGGGTTATTAATAACTGCCAACGATCTTGCTTGCTTCAGCATTTTGTAGGCAGGGAAGAGGAGAGTTTCTTGCTTTGTATTGGCTCAGCAGAAGGGAGGTTGTTCTCTCCATTTACTGCGGGGATGCTGTGGGGGCACTAATGGTGATTTGGAGACCTCTGGGACTTTGTGTCTTTCTTTGAAAACCTGGAAAATTTTGTTTCTACGTTATTCTTTCACTGAAGAAAAAACATCATCTGTTCTTGGTCAAACAGTCATTTAGAAACTTCTCCAGCAAGCACTCTAATAAAACAGTTGAGCTATGGTTAGGTAATGAGGGAAGGGCTATGTTGGTTGGCTCTGTTTTAGAAGAAATTCATAAATCAGAGCTGGGATATGGACTGGTGTGAGTTTTGTTTAACCTATTGCATGCACACACACTCTCCTTGCGGGTAATGGGAAACTGGGAGTTGGTTTTTCCAGCTCTTTTGCTCCAGCAGCATATTTAGGAAGTTGTTTTTTAATAAATTAATTCAGTCTGATTATTAGCAAAATGAATATAATAAATATTTATATTTTTTTTAGAAATGAATGTTTCAAAATCTTCCAGGAATAAGCATTTGGTTTCCTTTTTTCATTAAATCTGGAGTAGAAAAGGTACTATACAATCATACATAGAATTGTAACTGAATTTGTGAATAGATAGGTCTGATTTATTGCAAAGATGGTTTCTTCACAATGGAAAAACTTTCACTCCTGAAATAACATATCTTAATCTTTATAAGGTTAGTCTATAAATTTAGGATACAAATTTCTGATGAGGTATTGTGGTTTAGTTATGGTCTTAATTCTCAAATCTTCTCAAGTTATGCTGTAGACAGACATATTTGTTTTAAGTTGGTCTGTAAACATCCACAGTAAATGCCAACAATCATGTCAATAGGGTACCTTCATTATATGCTACATCTCATGCCATATTGTCATCTGTCTGCCCAGTTACTGATAAGGAGTCCAACTGTAATTGTGAATAACAGATGGCAAAACTAAGTGCCTGTAATGGTCATATGCAGCCTGATTAATTTGTATTCCTATTAATTACTGTAGTTCAAATAAGCAATATTATGCCTGCATTCGAGGCACCACATAATGAAAAAGTTCAAAGTTATTTGCTACAGTGAAGTTTTCTACTCGCAGCATCCCATTCCAACATCCTAAGTTGGTAAAACTTATAACTGGTGGGGTTTTTTCTTCTCTAAGTACAATTTCACACAGTATTACCAGTTAAGAACCTTCAGAAATTGTCCAGTGACTCTTACAATTAGTGCTAAGTACAAAATATTCCACCTAAGTGCCTCAGTTTCCCCATTTGTACGTATGGTTCATAACAACTCTTGCAAAATACCCTGAGATTTACTGAAGAACCTTTTTAATATAAAAATCTAGATATTACTGTGAGAATTCATTCTCTATGTGTGCATACAAGCATCTGTTTTTTTGCTGCTGAACAGACTTTCTACAATACTTGACAAGCATATCAAAATGCTTTTATGCAAAATAAAGAATCTGGGGTTTGAAATAGAGTTGTAATTGCAGTAAGACTTCCTTAAGATTGCAGAGTGAGTGAGAGCAGGAAATAAGGTTAGTCAGCCACAGGCTCGGCTGACCTTGATGCACCCAGTCGGTAACTTGATGACAGCAAAAGCTGTTGTAGGAGGCTGGTCAGCAGCTGTGTTCCATTGTTCTGGGACTATTAATTGTGTAATTGCAATTATTTGCTTAGCTTTCTGCCCACAGTGATATTATAAAGTGCGTTGTTGGCAAATAAGGTGGTTGTCTAACCTTGTTCTCGGAACTGCTTTAATCCCAGTGATGAGGGTCATGGATTTGTGGGAGGAGGATCGTGCTTTTCATCCCAGCCTTCACATTGGTACGACTGGGCAAGATAGCTCAGCCAGAGGTAATCCTGCATCTGCCACATCTCACTACTTCTTCTCTTGTGCCAGCCCTGATGCCACCTTGAGCTGGTTGGAAAGAATTTCAGCCAAACCCCTCTCCCTGTTTCTCAGCAGATACGTACCAATGAAGGAGGGGATCAGGAATACAGGGCAGAGTGCAGGGAAAGTAGGCAGGAGCTCAGTGTTCCCTACACCTTCTCCAAAATGACAAGAGGCATCCAAAGTTGAGTTAGTTAACTCATGGATACTTCAAGGAGCAATTCCTCTCCCACTTTTGTCACCTTTTGTTGTCTCTGGTGCCTGCTGGACCCCACTATAAGTTAAATCCATTCACCAGCCCAACAGAAGACCAGTCCAAATGGCTGTTTTTCTGCTGAGTTTGTACATGGAATCAACTCATCAGAATCTGAAAAGCCCCAGGAGTGAATGGTGGGGAAAACACTGTGCATGAGGAAAGAGGGTAGGAGTGAGATGGGAAGGGGAAGTAAGAAGTCCTCTTTTTCACAGATTGACACAGCTGTATGGTATAACTTGACCTCAAGTAAGTGGTTTCACACTATCCCTAATGCAGTGAACTATAGACAGTCCCCTTCTCACACCCTCAGCTATGGGTTCCTGTCCCACTTCTTGTGCCACACCTACGCAGCTACGTGACTGCCTGGGATTCACATCAGCTCACTGGTTGCCCAGGAACTATTCATGCTTTTGATCAACTCATCTTCCATGAGATCATGATGTGAGCTGAGTGAGCAACGGTGTGTGGCAGAGAAGGAGGGCAGGAGCTCCCCTTAGCAGCAATGCGAATATGAAGTGGCGTAACCCTGACATGAAACTACACGCTAAGTAACCACTGTGGAGGCAGGCCTTGGTGGAGCTGGGCTGTAGGAATAACTCTGGCCTAATTGGGGACTTTAGGTGATACCAGTCTTACTGAACACTGTGCCTAAATTTCCTCTGAATGCAAATTGCTTTATAAAAACCAACCAGCAGCAACTGTAGCGTGACAAGATTGCTTTTCTAAAATTAACCTGCATTTTCAGGTGCTCTCAACTCAGAAGCAAAGCATCAGGGAGCAGGGAGGCTGACACTACTCAGGATGGGGGAGCCAAGGGCTCGCCAAGGCGAGTGGAGCAGTGACCCCATCAATGGGGCACAGTCCCACTGCACCAGAAGCTGGTGAGCAGAGAAGGATGGTTACTGCAGCAGGGGCTATTGGTGGTCCAGGGATCATCAGGCAGGACATGGTAACAGGCCAAGTCTGAAGCTGGACCAGGAGACCCTGACACTTGTGTAGTCATAGCTGAGATGTAGCTCAGGAACAAGCCAGTCAGAGGATGAGAGTGGAGGTGTCACAACAATTAAGGTCTATTTGTGCACTCAGCGCCCTGACACAAAGCTGTGGAGTCAAAATAGCATCTAAAAAAGCCTTTACTGATGTAAGGGCAGTACTACTATCCAGAGGTCTGTCTAATATCTTTGAAGTGTTTATCAGCATCTATCTGACAAAATACAGGCATATAATATTCTCAGATTTCCTCACAATTCTGCCTGAGGTGCAGGATGAAATTAAATTTCAATTTAATTTTTTTAAAAAATCAATCTAAATTACTTCCAAACACACAGCATCTAAATCTTTCAGACTAGCAAAAGAAAAATACCAGCTTGAGTCAGGGAGGGCAGCTGTCTAAATGCAGATGTATGACTTCAGTAATTATGATACTCAGCATGAAAGCAATTTTTTTTCCCATCAAACATTGATTTTACAAAAAAAAAAAAGAATTGCCGAAACACTCTGCAAGTTTTGACAAACTACATGTGTAGCACTGTGGAAAGCTAGGTTTTGGGATCTACTTTTAGTTCTCTCCTTTTCTCCTCTTTTTCTCCTCTCCCATGCCCTCCAAAAAACTTAAAATTTATTTAGATGGTTTTAATGACATTGTCATATGTTTAATGGCATATATGGCTTTGAAAAACTGTATGGATAAAGCATCCCTGAGCCACACTGCTCAAAATAAACAATCTGGCAGAGAAGAATAAATACATTTTAGCTACAACCTTGAACTCCAGAACAGGACTGCTGAAATACTCTTCTACCCAGGGAACCGGAAAATGGATGCATGCTGGACTGGACCACCTGTGGTGCTTCTCCAAGGATGTCTTCCAAGACAAATGGAGGATATACACACAGAGCTGGGCAGGATGTGGTCCTGAACCATAATGGCTGAGTGGAAAACCTTGAAAGACAAGGGTGGACACTGGAAGGTCATTGGGTTAGAAGGCACCTGGAAGATGCAAGAACTTTCATGGGATATAGCTAGTTTGAGGAGACAAGGCTTCACTGGTACTCATGTATCTTGTTCCAGCTCTGATTCAGAGGATGAAGTTGCCTCCTTTGGGAATCTGAGAATGCTATGAAAGAAGTAAAATTTTTACTATAGCTGCTCCTGGAAGATATCCCTTGGTACAGCGGGAGCGTGAAGAAGCAAAGTCTAAAGCCGGTACACTGGAGTAACCAGCTTTTCCAGCACCTATGTGGATACTCAGGGATCTCTGCAGCAGTCCTTTCAGGAGATAGACTGACTTAGGGAACAACCTAAATCTTTGTAGACATGACAACAGAAAACAATGCTTCTGTTCACTGCCATCTCCTGAGCAAGTGGACTTCAAAAGCGTCTTCTTAAGAGGAGCCCGAAAGAGAGGTGTCATGAGAACTGCAGCTTTCCCAGGATGTGGCAGGGCATCTGTTGAGCAAAGACAACTGTGAAAACATAATAGCTTGCCAGACTGACTTGCTGCCACTTCAAACTGAAGAAAGATTCCTGGTCTCAGACACTTGAAAGGGGACACTAAATCCAGCATTCATGAGCGTTTGTTTGAACCAGCTATGCACCTCGCAGGTATTGGACGAGGTTCACAGAGCAGAAGTTCCAGCACTTTCAAGAAACGGAGTGACATTTTACTTGCATTGAGCCTAAAAACATCTTTTGGCCCATGTTTTCTTCCATTTAATGCCAATCCTTGAATGGTCAGTATTCCCAGAGAAGGGAAAAGGAAAAAAGAAGAGTAGGAGAAAGCAGACACAAAGAAAAAGAAGTAATTCTGCAAGCAGTGTAACAAAATACATTGGTTTCCAATTACATTGGTTTTGAAGTTAAGGTCCAGAGAAGATTCTTTGAGGTCTACTAAAGTATTGAGTCATAGAGCCTTTCTCCTAGTAGGATTAACAACAACATTTTATTTTCTTTTGTCTTCCTACATTCATAAAGTTCACAAGGAATGGATATCTTTCACAGGGAACTGCTTCACCTTTCCAGCTGTATCTTTATATATGCTAGCTGCTGGCAGGTGCACATGAGAGTTACTGGCACAGGACAGAAGGGTGAAAAGGGATCATTTGGTTTAGGGACGATTTTTGGTCTTGGTCCCTAAACTGCCTGTTGTATTATGTGAAATTTACACAACATAGCGAGAACTAGTTAAAAAAATAACCTAATATTTGCATTTCTTCTATATACATCAGTCTACCTGATAACTCAAAATGAAGGTTCCTAGTTGTTACCAGGTGTCATAGCAACACGATTACAAATATTTTCAGTTATTCACCACGTTTCACGATTATATGAATGCAAATTTCCTCTTTTCACTAGTCTTCTGTTCTGACTTTTTTCTCTCACCTCCCTAAACAAAATTCACTGTAATCCCATTCCTTAAAACCAATTAGATTCTCTACCCCATCTGTGTGCTGCTTAGTGGTAAGGCAGCTATTTATACACAGGTCAGCACCGCTTTGTGGTCATTGCTAGAAGTTGTTAATTTTTTTAGACCAACTTCTCCCCTAAGTGACAGGTGATTTGAGAAGGCATTACTATATTTACACCTTGTAAAATTTACTGCAAAGTAAGCTTTCATTTGTGAAGATCTGAGTTCTGGAAAAGGGCACTAAATACAGACTCAAAATTCTTCCAGTTAAACAAGGAGTGCTCAGGAGCAGAGTTAGTAACGCATGTGTTCTAAACCCTCTGTATGAGCCCAGATCTATGTTTAGATTTGCCCCTACAAAAAACGTCTTGAATGCTGTACTTTGCATTTAGACTGTTTGCTCCTGCAGAGAAACAGAAAGCTGTGCTACAGTTATTTGGAAGAGGCTTCATATCTCTGTGTGTGATCTCACCTATCTGAAAAAAACCCACACCTAAAAGCAACCAACTGACAAACACATTCTCTTAAAAAGGTTTTTCTCCACCTTGCAACTTTTTTTTTTTTTTTTCCTAGAGATCAGTATTTCACCTTTTTAGGTTAGGTGGCAAGTCCTGTGAAGCTGCTGAGGATACAACAGTATCTACTCGGTCTTGTTTAGCAGTAGCAGCAGTTTGTAGTAATCAATTAAAAAGAAAAATCCACAACTAAAGAATAGTTCTGTGTGTAACTAGCAAGACCAAATTTTGCTGAAGGACAACCTCTAAATGCATCTATTTCACATGGTAATGCATGCAAATGAACTCGCTCACCTCCACTGCAGAATGTGGAGGTCCTGTTGATGAATGTTTTAAGGCCTAATTCCACAAACGTGTTTTCATGGACTTCTCTTGGTGCAGGACAATTCACTGTTGATTTGACTGACTTCAGAGAAAGTTACATCCAGAAAGCTGGGAGAGGAATTGAGTGCTTAAAAGGCTGAGGGAGTACATGAGAGTTCACAGAGATTATGGCTTTTCACAATTAGACATGAAGTTTGGAATTACTGCTGTCTTCAACAGCTGGGGATATCAAGTAGTGTAGAACAGCTCCGTGCTTGTTAGTTGCCTCCTGTAATGCCAGTGAGAAGGACAGAGAAGGAAAAATAGGTAAGTTTTTGGGAAGTACTTTAGGAGGGTGGTGGAAGGAGGCATACCACTCTTCTGACACGCCCTTCCTGTTGTCATAACCATTGTGTAACAACATAAATGCTTAACTTTTAGGACATAGGATACGGTTCCAGATCCTTCTCTGCCAGGCAGCTCTCCAGCCTCACTTCCCCAAGCCTGTAGCACAGTATGGGGTTATTTTATCCCAAGTGCAGGACTTGGCACTTGGCCTTTTTGAACCTCATCCCATTGGTTGCAGCCCATTGATTTTGCCTATCTAGACCCCTCTGTAGAGCCTCCCTACCCTCAGGCTGATTGAGGCCACACCTTGAATACTGTGTTCAGATTTGGGCCCCTCACTGTAAGAAGGATGCTGAGGTGCTGGATGGTGTCCAGAGAAGGGCAATGAATCTGGTGAAGGGTCTGGAGAACAAATCTTATGAGGAGTAGCTGAGGGAACTGGGCTTGTTTAGCCTAGAGAAAAGGAGGCTGAGGGGAGACCTTATCATTGTCTACAGCTACCTGAAGGGAGGTTGTAGCAAGGTGGGTGTTTGTCTCTTCTCCCAAGTGAGAGGCGATAGGATGAGAGGAGATGGCCACAAGTTGCAGCAGGGGAGGTTCAGATTAGACGTCAGGAAAAATGTCTTCACCAAAAGGTTTGCCAGGCTTCGGAAGGGGCTCCCAGGGAGGTGGTTGAGTCTGTCCATCCCTGGAGGTATTTAGAAGAGTAGATGAGGTTCTCAGGGATGTGGTTCACTGTTGGGCAAGTATGGATTCGATGATCTCAAAGGCCTTTTCGAACCAAGTGATTCTATAACACTTCTGCCCAGGTTAGTGTCATTGCAAACTTACTGAGGATGCACTCAACCCCTTCACCGAGACCATTGTTAGAAACATTGGTCCTCACCTGTGCTTGGCGCAACCCACAGGACCAAAAGGAGAGGCAGTGTGCTGGTCCACTGCTCCTGTCAGCCATGGCTGGGTGGTACAGCCTCAGGTGGTTCGGGAGGGCGGCCTGCCCTCCTGCCACCTCACAGAGTGCTCCCCCTGCACCCCTTCTGCTGTGTACATGTCTATGGACAGCCCTGGCACCCCTGTTAGCCCCAGAGTATCCCACTGCAAGAGTGACGGTAATACCAAAAATGCCAGCAAATAAATTCTCTGAGACTTGTTTTGGAGTTTTAGCAAGAAGCATTCTTTATTTCAGCGCTGGGTGCATGCGGGTATGATTTCCATGAAACAGATGTAACTAGACAAGAGCTGGGGATAGAATATATTTCCCACTCGCATGCAGGTGTATAAATTTTCCAAGAATCTTATGCATATTCTGTTACTTTCAAAGGACTCATTTTAATATTTTTATGAACTTCACAACAGCCAAATCTGTTAATTGGAGCTTTGGAGCCAGCTCTGTCTGACCGTGCATTTTAGACAGGGAAAGGCTGCAAACAGAGGTGAAGGAGACACATCTTCTCAGCACAGACCATACTGAACACAAGGCGTTATCATTTCTCTCTGAACAGTGTCTGGAAAAGCACTGTTTGAAAAAAAACACATACTGGCAAGAAAACGTGCTTTTAGAGAGACATTCTGTCTAACTTTCAAAAAAAGTTTAAAAAAACCCAAAGAACACCCTGACTCTATTTTATCTTAAATCAAAATATTTCACTTTCTGTAACAGTAACTACTTCTTCTTTCAAGGGCAGCCGGGGGGGCGGGGGAGGAACTGCATTTCCCGGCGCCCCCCGTTCCCGGGCGGTGCCACCGGAAGCGCGGCAGGGGCTACTTCCGGCGGTGCGCGCGCGGCGGGCGGAGGCGAGGCAGCACCGCGACGAGACAAGATGGCCGGGTTGCCCCGCAGGATCATCAAGGTATTCCCCCCCCCTCCCTCCCCCCCTCTTCCCCCCGCCCTCCTCCATCGTCGAGGGGCGGCCGGGCCCGGACCGGGGCCGGTGGGCAGGGCTGGGCCCAGTCGGGTGATGCTTCCGGTGCCCGCGAGCCGGGGCCGCGCGCGGTCAGGGCCGTTCCCGGGCCTCTCCCTGCCCGGGCCCGGCGCCCCTCGCCATTTCCCGCCGCCGCCTGGAAGCGCTCCCGGGCGCGGTGGAGAGCGGCTGGGCCATCCCGGCGGGAACGGGGGCGGTGGGCAGCCGGCTTTCACAGTAATGCGCATCCGCGGGTGCCGCCCGCCCGGTGCCCGCGTCCCCTCCCCGCCTCCTTTCCCCCCACCCCGGCCCCAGTCCCGTTCCACTGGGTTGGGGCCCCGACTTTGCCAAACGCGATCCTCGTCTCTCGCAGGACTTTTCCTCGCTAAATCACTGCTATTCAGCCAGCAGAGCTGCTCTCCAGAAGAGCTCTAGTACGGCCATAGTAGCCAGTGATCTTGAGAAAACGCCAGCAAAGCGCTACTCCAAGCAGTGTAAAATTGTCAGTCGCAGCCACCCAGACAGAAAAAGCGCTCGGCCACAAGGATACAGCTAACAAAGAGACCAGGATCCACGTAATAAATGTAAGGCGTGATATCTAGGAGGAGGAAGGTGGCTGCCTAAGCTGACATCTAAATGCCTAACTGATCATCAAGACAGACAACATTTTATGTTATTTAGCCTGAACTAGAAGAGAACATCCGTAAGAGCATATTTGCTTTTTTTTACTATTCATTCCATAACCAGCATCCAGTGGGGTGATGGAGTAAAAAAAGTGTCTCTTGTTCTCTTCTACTACCTCCATTTACAATATTGGTTTTGGCAAGCACGATGTGCAGAGGCCGTGCTTGGGCCAGGAGAGCGGGGTGGTGCTGGGGTTCCTTCCCTCTGTGCCAAGAGGAACAGAACATAGTGAGTGGTTAAGCCTGGCCTTGAGCTGTGTGTCAGGGTTATCCATGCCGGTATGCATCAGGCCAGCCTGGTTGCTGCTCCATGTGTGCTGAGCTATTAGCCCTTGCAGTATAAGTGTGTTCAGGCTGACAGTTCAGTGATGTGCTTTGACTTTCATTTAGCAAGGGCTTTCAACATTGGGGTGCCTTCAGCTGACCCTCTGAGTCCACTTTCAGCCTAAGACTTGAATGATTTGGAGTTACTCAACAGAGAGACATGCAGCTGCATTGCATTCCCTGTGAGTCCTTTTCATAGTCTGGTCCTACTGTAGTTAACGTGGATGTTTGTGCTGGGCTGCCCTCTCACACACGATTTGCAGTGATGTAAATTGAAGCCCTCAAACTGGTGATCGCTCCCTTTACAAAAGTTAATATGTGATTTCATTAAGGTTCGTTAGCTTCCATAGGAAGTAACAGCACCCTTGTTACTTGTTGAAAAGAATGAATAAATAACTTATAACTGAAGCTCTCTTGGTTGAGCACATGATGTCAGAAAAACTCCTGTAAAACACATTGTTTTTCATGTAAAACACCTTAGCGTAGAATGTGTTAAATAGTGGTTGAAAACATAAATCTGGATTGTCTCTGAAAAGTCAAGCTATCAAATTGGTGATACAGGAGGCAAGGTAAAAACAAGGCGGGAGTAGCATTTATCTTCTGCCAGACTAAACTATGATTACTGTTCAGAATTTCAAGCAGTAAAAATAGTAAAGATGAATCTTACTGAATGAGTTGATGCTCATCCAGCTGCCTTAGCGCACAGCATGCAAAGCTGAATATATTTCAGGTGTGAGAGGGAACACTGATTCATGACATAGTGGAGCTGGTATTCATCCCAGAGATGTGGTAGGAGCTCAGTTATGAGGCTGGTGTTTGTGTTAAATCTCTTTAATAGCTCTTGACAATTTCCCTCAATGTAACTGTAAGCTGGTGCATAAATTTCCTCCTTGGCGCTTTTGTTTTTTATGCTTTTTTTAGAAAAATCCTGGAGTTATTCACAAGACTCACATCAAGGATGTGTGATGGCATGGGAATGTTTCTCTACCTCCTGGAGAGGGTAGGTGGAGGTCAGCAGAAAAGAGACCTAGAAACTCAGATTTCCTCTGGAGGATTCCCCTTAGTCAGGATTATTATTAATTACAGGGTAGTGCGTCTGTTGGGTTGTGTATATCCGTGTATGCATTGTAAGTTGTCTACAGGCAGTCTAGAGCTTTTAAATCTTGACCCATTATCTGTCTCCTGTGCTGCACATGCAAAGGGTTGCCAGATGTACGTGTGGTCCAGGATTTGAATCTGACTCGTTACCACAGCCTCAGAAATGTGCAAAGTCATATTTTATTTTGCAGTATTGCGGCTGCAGAGGTGCAGACCTAGAAATACGCCTTATTGAGTCTTCAGGACTCTCGTGTGAGAGTTGTTTTGAGCTTTTCTATCTTGGCAGACTTGATGTTAGAGTTAAATTTCCTGTTGCAGGTTGCCTCACAGGCAAGGGAGGGAGTGAACTCTGCTGCTAGTGAGAATTTGAAACATTGGTAAAAGAGATGGAAGAAAGAGCTACAGAAAGGTGAAATAACTCCAATAACAAGAGGATCTGGTTTTCTTTATATGCAGTAGTAAATTTCATAAATAAATGGCTTAGGTAACTGTTAGGAAAGACCTTCTTCCTGTGATCCACATGTACCCTTTGTGTTGTCATCTGAGGGAGATTGTTGATGGCTGATTGAGGATAGGAACACATATTTGGACTGTGAATAGGTACATAATCTAACTAACAGCTCGAAGTGCAGTTAGCGTTCCTCATCTTGACCGACTTCTGACAGATGGCCTGGCTCTCAGGTTGACAAGCGGCCCTGTGCTCCTCAGCCTGCTTCTTCACTGTGGGCAGGCTGTCATTTAGCCCAGCAGGAGAGCAGTAGCTTTCCTTGTCTCAGCAGAGAGCTCTGTTTGTATTTCCAGTACTTTCCCCAAATTCAGTTAAAAGGTGACAGTATAGATATTGCAAAGCAGTTGTTGTAGAACATACGGAATTAATCCTGGTTTGCTGTCCTCAGATTGCTTAGAAACACAGACTTAAACAAGTGGGGTTGGAATGATAGGTAAGCTTAAGAGATGACTCGCTTTAGAGTTGTGACTTAGTGACCTAGCAATTCACGAATGGTGAGTAGAAAATGGTGACACAGTTTTGAATTTTTAAAGATGTAATTGGAATTGGGAACCCTTCTGCCATGTGAATAGGGAAGAGGTATTGTGATTTTCTTCTATAGTCCAAAACCAGGGGTCTGCCAAGAATCGCCTTGACAAGAAAATCTGTTAATGTAAGATAAAACAAAAATTCTCTGTGGCACATTTACAGAGATGGTTTTTGATGCTGTAAACGGTTTTCCTACTGCACAATATTAAAAAAGTGAACCTTTGCAATATGCACAATAAATAAGCCCAGTGGTATTACTGTGAAGCACTTATTACACCCATTCTGTCCAGTGTTGCAAAGTCACGTAGCTCCGGTTGAGTACGTAGTTGAATTGCATCTGGTATTTTTTTTTTTTTGGCTGACATTCAAACCACCTCATTGCTGTGTCAAGTGCAGTGGGCAGATCTGAATGGAATGGGCAATGCTACCTCGTGTCATCTTTTTGAAGGTTTTTTCTTGCTGTTTTCACTGCTGCAGTGAGATCATCATTCATGATTTGATGTCCAGGTCTATGTGTTAGCTGTGTAGCCAGTTGTTAGAAGTGCACCTGTTGCTATTGCTGCAGCTATGCCTGTTACGAAGCAAAGTGTCTGAAGCAGTATCTGAGACCCCCGTCAGTTTTCTTTTTAGTGAGTTTATCAGTGCTGAATTACTCAGACTTTGATTTCTTCCCCTGCATGTTGTTGTGGTGTTGTCTGAGATATTCATTCCTTGCTGTTTGCTGTTAAAACTGATTTCCACATTGCTGCTAGTGAGCTCCTGCTTGCCATATTCTTTGAGAATCTGGTAATCTGGGTAACATTTGGACTGCTGAGTTATAAAATGTTACTTCAAAATGTGAAGTTTCTGGGAGGTTATATGGAGATTCTCATGGTGTATGTGGGGATTGGCTCCACAGCATTCTATATTAGAGCTCAGTATAATCAGCTTTATATAAAATATAAATCAGATATTTAGTCTGCAACTTCTGAAATGTTCTAGAAGTTCTGAAACAGTATCGCTGGTAGCCAACTTGAAGTTTTGTGCTTTGTCTTGGAAGCTACGGGCTTCTGGGGAATTGACATTGTCTCCACATGAAAATTTAAATTGTCATAACTTTTTGATATCTGACACAGCCTTTTCATTTCTTGGATTAAAAAAATTAAAAAAGACTAGAAGTAAATTTAATACCTTTTTGTGTGGTATTTTGCATTTCTTTGAATAATGGCATAGTCTTCTTACCAGGTATAGCATAGGCTGACTGCAGTAATGGCGGGGGGGGGGTGGGGGTGGGTTGTGTGTGTGGGGGGGTGTGTGCATAGGCGGAAGCTGGAAGTTTGGCAGGGCAGATCTTTTGTGGAGGTGTGGGAGGGATGCTTAGAATGAGGCTTGGACCCAGAGGATGATAAATCTTTCAAGTTAGACCAAAGGACCAGTTTTGAAAGGGAAACATGGAGTCTTAATAAAAGGTCTTAGAGAGGACATTGATAATTCTCCACAGTCTTTTCCCAAAAGCCGCTTTCAGTAGAGAGTATGAATTACTTGCTGTTTTTTTCCTCAGCTTTTATTCTCTACTGAGGAATAAAACAGCAAGTAATTCAACTAGAAGCAAAAATTTTGTTTGCACCACCTTCTTGTATAATACTTGAGCAACTTTGAGGTACAGATCTACAGTAAGTACACCAAGCTTTCTAAGTACTGATGCTAATAGCTTTTTATTGCATGCAGTTGTTTTAGTCTGTACTCATCTGTTACATGGCTTTCAGTGTATCATCAACATTTGTTTTGTGCAGTAGTACAAAACAAAATCACTTTTTCGTAGTTATGTGTGACTGATGGGTTAATAGTGAGAAGCAAGTGGCAAATTTTGCCATAGACGACATTTGGACAAAAGTTCTGTATCAATGATTGTTCGCTTTAATCACACTTTGATAGTTGACTCCACTGTGTATTAGTGCAAGGCACAAATGCAAATATACTCTCCATCAGTATAAGCGCAAGGATGTTTTACACTTTTAGCTTAGGAAATTTAGTTATGCCTTGCTTAACTATTAACTGGAGAAGCGCTGCGGAAAGCCTGGTCTGTACTAGTGCATAGATAATCCTTTAGGAATTTGCGTAGGATCTCAGCTTCACAGTTCCAAAATCCTGTAATATGCTATGGAAAATTGAAGAATGAGGTCATTCTCAGGGGAGCTGACTTTAAATATGCTCCTTTTCATGTTCCTGTTGTTTGGCAACAAGGTCTTCTTCCAAGAGTGGGTAGAGTCTGTCGGGGTGTTTGTTTTTTTTTTCTGGGAAGGTGCTGTTACCTGGAGTATATATGTTTTTGTCTATCTGTAAGTAATTTTTCAGTGATTATAGTTGTTTGTGTGGTGATGAGAGCTGGAGAAACCAGAAGTGTGTGAATGAACGGTGAGCAATACAGGATTCATGGTGCTTGCTTAGCAGAAGTGTAGTTTCAGGTTGCTGGACAATTGTCTGTGGATTGAGTACTAGTTAATGGTTTCCAAATCTATTGTACCACTGTTCGTTCTTTTTTACAGCAGATGCGTTTTACATGTTGACACTCAAAACATTTCCTTGCTCTCTTTTTAGGTGGTAGATGCAGTCTGGGCTGGGGACTGTGTCTAGGAACCCACAGGGTGGTGGAGGCATTAGTGTCCAGAGACATCAGTGCAGTAATGAGTCCAGGAAACGGAGGAATGTGGGATACAGATGCTGGGGGATATATGGCAAGGAAGAGAGGAATTCATGCAGGGGCCAGCAACTGTAAGCTACAAGTGCAGCTTTCTGTTTATGATGTTTGACCTTTACAGTTTAATGGGCTTTACTGGTATTTCTTCTTTTCCTGAAAGGCAGCCATTGTTTTCCGAAGGCTTTCTCCAATGTAGTTTTTTAAAATCATACAATTTTAATCTAAACATTCTGAAATCTTTCTGACAATGATGTCTGCTTAGGTAACCAGTTTATTTTTAGGAATGCTGGTTATAGCCAGTTCTTTACACAATTGTACCTAATGAATTGATAGACCCTGGAAGAATTTCTGCCAAAACGTGATGTACTGTTATAAAAAGTTTTTGAATTAAGTCTTTGTGGTTTTCTGAGGCAACTTTATCCTTATATGTAGAAGGCAGTTTTGACTGATATGTTTCACTTTCCCCTACTACTTCCCCCTCAAAAATCAAAGCGAAAACATGCATGTCGTTTACCTTCTTGTGTGCAACTTATCAGTTCTTGGTGAAGGAGATGAGTGTGATCTTCCCCCTTATCCCAGACAGAACAGGAAAGAATTGCCGTTTGGCAAGTGATTATAACTTTTGTGTGTGCCAAGACACTGCTTTAAGTTTCACCCTATGCAGCTAAAACCTTTAGTTCTTATTTTCTACCTAAACCTATTCCAGACTATTAGATGTAGTAGGAAGATATTGGCACTGGTAGTTGGCAAAGATTTTCTGCAATCAGAATAAAAGTGTGAAACAACTGTATACCGTATGTAGTCTGAATTGAAATGCTAAATATGGTATAGTACTCTGTTTTTTGTAGAGAACCAGCTCAAGGTGGACAAGTTACTACTTAGCTAAGTTAGATTCACCAGAGGTTCTCAAGGTGATTCGACTTTGGTTTGTGTTGAGCAGCCTCACTGTATAAATACTTTTAGCCTGGGCTATGCTGGCACGGAAGTTTTTGTGCTGCTGTGGTAAACTCGGACTGAGGGACTGATTTGGCTCGGAACACTGCAGTAAAGGTTATTTCTTAAACCAGATCAGTTCTATGGTATCATTTGTTGTTTGACTTAGTAAGTGCTTGGGCTGATGAAAGGGGTATGTGGAATGGTGACTACACGTTAGCATTGCTGCTGAGAAGTTAGGGCTTCCCACTCAGGCAAACACTTGCATTTTGTGAGGAACGGAAAAGGTTGAGGTGGTTACAGATGTGAGTGAAACATTGAGAAGGTCTGAGAACCAGACTGAAATGGTGATGAGAAAAACGGTTTGACTCAATTTTAAACTCAACAGCTGAAGCCAAAGAAGAATGACATAAAGGATTTGCACCAATTTTTAGTCATTGAGGGTGGAACTTGGGTATGACATGAGAAAAAAAAATCCCTTCCCTTTTTTATATTGGTAGTGACTTTTCATCTGCTTTAGAAATCTTCCTGGAGTACTTGGCAGCAAATATCTGGTCACCCCTAGGAAACAAATATTGAAGAAACTGATGAGCAGCCTGTTAAACTGAAAGGTATCTCTTTTTCCGTAACACATCCTCTCCCACGTAAATGAGCGTGTGTGGTACCCTCCAACGTAAATGAGTGTGTGTGGTACCCTCCAAGTGACAGCACTATCATTTCCACTATTGCAGAAAATGGAGCTGGTGGCTTTTGTTTTAAGTCTATCATCTCTTTTTGAGAAACTAATTTGCAATATCATCTGTGGAGTCTGAAACTGTCTGCCACATCCTCTTTAAAAGTGCTTCAAAACAGTTTGAACGCATTTCAGATTAAAAAGTTAGCTTGTGATTTATGCTGTAGTGCGTTGACATTGGCCAGATGCCCACCCAGCTGCTCTCTCACTCTTCCCACCTCAGCTAGGCACGGGGAGAAAGTCAGATGGAAAAGCTCATGGATTGAGACAAAGACAGGGAGATCACTTACTGATTATCATCAGGGACAAAACAGACTCCACTTCGGAAAAATTAATTTATTGCCAAGTTAAATGGAGTTGGATGGTAAGAAACAAAGACAAAATTAAAACAACACATTTGCCCCTCTTACTGGTACGTGTGGGGGGGATAGGGAATGGGTGCTCCTCTCTGCTGTTACCTCCTTCCTCATGCTTTTACACTTCCAGTGTGGTCCTCTCCATGGACTGCAGTGTGGATGTCTGCTCCACTGTGGTCCTCCACGGGCTACAGGAAGTCTCTGCTCTGGTGCCTGAAGCACCTCCTCACTCTCTTTCTTTGACCTTGATGTTCACACTAGTTTTGCTCACACTTTTGTCCCCCCTCACTATTCTCTGTGTGTGTGATGTTTTCTGTCCTTTCTAAAATACTTTTTCCTAAGTTCGCCACTGGCTTGGCTATGCCCTACGGCAGGTCTGTTGGAGCTGGCCATGCCTGGCATGAGGCAGCCCCTGGCTTTTTCCCACAGAGATCGTTGCTGGAGCCGTCCTATTGCCAACACCTTGACACCTACACCCCATACATATGTTCAGATGATTATGCAGTTAACCTGGACACTACCAAATACCGGTTTTATGTCCCAAAGAAGTGAGACAAGCTGATGTGCGTTTCTTTGAATCTGGGTGCCTCTTTCATTTTACCAGTAATTAACTTTTGGACTATCTTGGGACTATTCACGCACTGTTGCATCTTAACTGTTCCTTTTATAAAGAGCCGTGGCTACCAAAGAAGTTTGTTTTGTGGCCAGCTGTTTGGAAACCCTTGCTTGCAGCACCTTTGGAAGAAATGTTTTGAGAGATGGGCAGATTTCATTCATTTGTACTGGTGGAAGATGCTTTTACCAACAGCCATTACCAGCTCATCCGTTTTTGTTGGAAGTTACTGTCCTCTGCTAGATGGCAGCAGAGTTTGTATGCTGTCTGTCAACAATCTTGGGGTTAAGATCTAGTTAAGAGAGCCTAGCTCACCATTGCTGAATTGAATTAGGGTATTCTGGCAGGCTTTACTTTCTCATTATATTTGCAAGATGGTGATTTCTGGCAAGGGGGCAGAAATAAAGCCCTGGGAGTCGAGCTTTGAGCTTTAATTCGTGTTGTAGATTAAGTGTGATTGAGACCAAGATATTTATCCATCATCTTACTTTCCTGATCTGTTCAGAATAAAGCCACCTAGCGTTTGTTGTTGGTTGAACCTACAGGTAAAGGTGAATATTACATATTTTTTTCCATATCTGAACTAGATTAGAGAGGTTTTGTACCTTGCCTTGGCCTGACAAAGTTGTAGGTGTGTAATCTCCGTCTTAGTAGGTGATGCTGAAGGTAAATTACTTGACTATTGCATAGAGAATTGAGCTAGTAAATGTGCTGCTGAAATACAGAAGAATCATTCCCCTGAGGCCTTTGTATAAAGATGTGGTATTGTACCTTTTTAAATATTTAACAACTCTGAGACCTGCAACATTTTCTCTTTGCATAAGAGACCTTATTAATTGTTGCCTTCATTTTCCGAAGGCTCGACCTGGTTCAGGAATGGTACGGCGGCCCCACCCGGCCGCTCGGGCCAAAAGCTCACAGACACATATGGTGGATGGTTAAAGGCAAAAGGCTAATGGCTAATGGCGTTTATTGATAGATAACACCGGCTTATATAGTCAAGGTCTACGATGTCACTTCCATCTGCTTACATCATCAACTAAACACCATTGGCTAATGGGAGAGGGGCCCTATCTTTCCGTACATCGCGAGATCTTCCGGTCGCCGGACCCTAGCTACCAACAATTAATATTTTCTGGTTTGACGTTTCATAATAATTTTATCACAGCTATGTTAACCTCTGAAAGTCTTACTGATGTTATCTCTCTTTTTAAGGTACTACTATAAAGCTGGCAGTCAAGGGTGCTTTTCTGTAGTCTCAGCACTATAAAATGTTGCTAGATAACTGTTTATAACAAGTAAGAGGATATACAGAGTCTTTGGTGTTTAAGACTTTTATAGATGGATGAAGACTTGACCAGCATTTGCCATCTGTTACTGAAATCAGCCCTGTTGGTAGTTAAGCTTCTTCCTTTGGAATGAGGAGGTAGCCTTTGCCTTTCCTCTTTAGGCTGGTTACAGAATAGTAATGTGTTACGCTAGTATCTTGCTTTGATTAATGCTGCAGTCTCAACTCTTTAAACCAGCCCTTTCACCAAAAGGAGCAGTCTGTTCTCCAGTCCTTTTTGACAGCGTGTGTTTGCACCCTCCTTTTTCTTGGCACAGCTGTTCATGTGACGTGGTGAAACTACATCAGGGACTCCTCTCTTGCATGATTTTTTTTTCCTTTTCTTTTAATTCCAGAGTGGCTATGTGCTGTATTTCACCGTGAGGTTGAGAGACAGCTATACGGGCAAAAGTGAAGGTGCTTAATAGGCTGAAGTGGAAAGGCAGCATTGCTTTTTTTCTTCCTTTTCTCTGTGGCTGCTCATTTATCAGTTTAAAGCAATTCTGGCTTTGTAAGGTGTTGGGATTTCTCTAAACTCCCTTTGTTCCAGGGGTTTTTATGACTGTGTAGAGCAGAAGACCATGTTAGAGTCTGTCAAAAAGTGTATTCCTTGAATTTTAGCATCTCACCAAAGAGCACTGTATTTAACTTGTATATTAATATGCAGATTTTGTTATTCATTGACGGTAACTGTGTAGCAGTAATGTTGAATGTGAAACAAGCCTGGGATATCAGGAAATTGAGCGTGCAGCCAACTGAATTAATAAGCAAAGAAACTTTGGCTGAAAACACGGAGCTTGGATTTTTTCTTTGAGCTAGCTTGTGCTGACTTTGCAAGCACACGTTTTTCTTAAATTCTAGCGGCCTTTATACAGTAACCTTAAAGTTCTCACATTTTGTAGGTACTAGATACTGATTTGTTAACTTTTTTTAGCCAACATCCCTTGGCAGACAGTGTGAATTTGTGGTGACTGTTGCCACAGTACAGGAAACAATATAGTACTCTTTCTAAGAAGCAGTGAAGCAGCTTTAAAAATTGTCTAATCCCATGCAACGATTTTTTCCTTCACTACTGGAGTGGTCTTCGCCAGACAGGTGAAGCTTTAGAGTTTTCAGTTTGGCTACAGTAGCTCTGCTATGTGGGAAATAAAATTCTGGTGTGGGTTTTTTTTTTTTTTTTTTTTGCAAATCCTCTCATCCATGAGTTTTCTGTTTGTAGTTATTTGCCAGTATGCCTTTGTTTGATCCTACCTTATTCTGCTGATAGTGGGTAAGGCTTCTGAAGTAGCTTTTTGTTTTCCAAAAATGTAACATACAGAAATCTTTAAATCTTTTTGTTGTTGTTGTTTTGATTGAGGCCTTGGCAACTTGAAGCTTTTATCAACATTTCTGCAAGACTGGATGTGATTGAAATAGTAGTATATTTCTCATGGATTCCTTCTTTGTATGCTTGTTCATATCTCCATGCACTCTAGCAATTGATTTTTTTTTTTTTAAATGCTTGTCTGGATGGAAGCATCTTCTGGGTAATTCCATTCACTTTCTTAGAGCAGAGCTCTGTCATATGCTGGATGTATGAACCAGGAGAATCCTGCTTTTCAGTAATGTTTTTTTCCATTCCTTCCACTGAAAGCAGCATAACCAAGCAAAAGCTCAAATGAATGAAACATGCCCTCCTGCAAATCTGTCTCTCGTGTTTGTGTGGCTTCTCTTAGTTGTGGCAACCCAAAAAAACCACACCTCCTGCTCAGTTGGTCTTTTCTGAAGATCACAGTGCTATCTTCCTGAGGCTTCTTGTCCTCACAGGTTACTGTAAAAACATGTTGAGGGTTTCTCCCCCCTTGAGGACAATTAGTCTTCAATTTAATGTCTTCATAGAAGAACAGCTATGCAGAATGTCAGCTATGCCATCTGGTCCTGTCTGTATCATCTGTCACTGTATTTCAGGCCACCTGTGTTAATAAGAAAAGCTTTGCTTTTGCTTGTCAAAAAACCTTCAACACTTATGTGTTTTTTAAGCACTTAATTAAAAGTAAGAAAGATGAAATTGTAGGGGGCATAACCAGTTGTGAATGACAGTGTTGTGTGTTGATTTTTTTTTCGAAGTACACGCTGGCATGTGTCTTCATTTTGGGTTTATTAATTTTCTTTAGTCAATGGAAATTATGACATTAACTTGGAATTGGGAAACATGGAGTAAAAGCAAGAGCAAGAAGAGGTCTTAATCTAAAAACATTGCAGAGTATGACAAATAGAAATAACTGCCTATGGCAGAGTGGGATACTTCATTAAATGCTTAAGAACTCAAAATACGCCCTGAAATGTCTTCTGTGAAACTTCCTTCACTATGCTTGAGGAGAAATACTAAGAAACACTATGAAGTGTCATTCTGGAACACTTATTTAGGTGGAAATTTGTATTCCTATGAAGAACAAAATTAACTGCCACATTGTAAAACCTTTTATTGTGAGCAGCAGAACTGCAAAACCTGGTTTTCTGTGAGTTTGTGAGTGCTGGCCTTTGTTTCTGTCTTGGCCACTGACAGCTTAAAAAGAGCACAGAAAAGTTGCAGCTGGACAAAATGTTCATAGGCAGTTTTGGAGAGAAAGGGAGGTAACAGATTGCACAAAACGCCCTTCCTCAGCTAAAAAAAGGGTTAGAAATATTTCCCCTAAAAAGATACTGGAAAGTGAAGTATTGTGTATGCTTGATCTTCCTGGTTAGTTGAAAAAGGTCATCTGATGGATAAGAGTTACCATGCTTGCTGACAGATGCTTAGTGCAAATATGATTTATTTCTTCAAGTCTTAAGGCAAATCAAATTGATTTTACTATCAGCATGTCTCTAACTGGCCATATTGCTGTGAAACACGGAAGTCAAGTCCCTGATATTACCTTAGAACTGGACCTGCTTGTATGATTAAACATTTTATATGCTTTGACCCTAAAATTATAATTTTGTCGTTCATTTCTCACTTTCTGTTCCTTTTCTGTGGTTTCCCCCAAAATATAGTGAAGATAATATATCTTTATAACTGAATGGCAAAAGCTGCCTTGACTGTCAGAATTTAGCAATGTATTCAAGCAAAACATTTCATGGTCTCTTAATAAATGGCATCTTTCTCATGTTTTTCATAGTCAAACAAGCATGTCTGTTGTGAAAAGATGCCTTTTCCGAACCGAAGATGCTTCTCAGCTTTTGCATTGAAGTGTAGCAATGTGGCTGGGCTCACAGGAGCCGTGAACAATCATTTTGTGCGTGTGTGTCGGAGAAGTCTAGCCTGGTGCTTGCTCTGTCGGCATCACAGCTCCATCAGAGCCTGGCGAGTGTGAAAGAAGAGTTTCAACCGATTTCCTCACGGATTTCTTCCTCATCTCTATTTGAAAACAGTTTCAATTATGCCAGTAGTGATGGAGCTCCACACACAGTGCAGGAAGTGAGGCATGTTCGCTTAAAGCTTTTTTCATCTAATATTAATGTTCCTCAGGGGGCTGCTGTCGGTTCTGAGTAGCCTCAGCACTAGTGTAGCTGTAAGCGATGTAAATGCTTTTCATTGCACTCCCTTTTTCTGGGGTGTTTTATAGCAAGACAACTGTGGCAACATAATGGAGAGGCACTAAGGGCTATCTGAACGCGATGGCGTACTGGTAGTGGTACAGCCCCTACAGTACAATGTGATATGTCGGCTAAAAGAATCTTTTTTTCTCATCCATGGGCTCTTTCATTGTTTATTGACAAATGTTCTTAGTGGCAGAATGTGCAGCTCACAGCTAGGCATTGCTCCCTTAGTTACGCTGGCAGGTAGAAGTGCTGATGCTGCTGCCAGAGAACTGCTGATTCTGGGTTATTTTAAGCCAGGATTGGCTGCCCCCGTATGGTTACTGTCAGCATACTGGCATAACTAGGGAGGCAGTTTGTGGATCAGGATAACTGAGTGTGGACTCGGGACTGCTGAGATCAGCCCAGCTATTAAAATGTTACCCATATCTATTTATTTTTTTAAAGTCTTAAATTTGAACATGCCCATAAGAACCAAACGCATGATTTGCTTACCAGCGTGTATCTGTCAAAGTCTAGGCTGTAACAACTCTGAAGAAATTTTAAAATCGGGTCTTAAGTTTGTTATATTTTTAATTTCAAGTTGCCTTGCTGTATTAGTTTGTATTTGGTGTAAGACACTATTTCCTCTGTCAAAACTGTCCAACTGTAATACATATATATTTATTATAATGGCTTTTCCACAGGATTTTGGTACAAATAAATAGCCAGCAGAACACAAAATCTGAGTATGTTATAAATTGCGTGTATAATTACTTGCAGAAATGAGTGCAGACTACACTAAGAAGCTTGGATGTCCTTCCAGTAAGGTGTATGAGTGGCACTGGCTGCTGATGCCTATGCAGATAAGCAGGCAATATGTAGTTACAACAAGGGATTAAACCAGATAAATTTATTTTTTATGTTTGTGTATGTACATAGTAATAACTTCAGTGTTATGATTTGTAGTACCTTGACTGTTTTGAAATGCATAACTGGATTTTGATATTACTGACACTTCACTTCTTTAGCAAAAAATAATCAAATACATAATATAAAGTGAGGTGTTACTTAACTACATCAAGACAGGTGTATCTCTTAACTATTGTGTGAATTTATTTCCACAAAATGCCAGTACTGTGACAGTCCAGTTATATTTAAAGAACATATTAAGCCAATTAGAGGTAATATGTCTATTTTATGTTTGTATTAGTGTTATTGTAGACACACAGAATAAATGTGCTGTAAAACTTGAATAATAAATTAACACCTACAAGTTACCATTTTTCTTCAGTAGAAATGGGATTTTTTTTTCTTTGTGAAAGCCAACACAGAAAGCTGGTGAAAAAATTAAGTGTACATGGTAAAAACAAGCTAGAGGAAAAGCAGGAAATGGGGCTAAAATTTACTGAGGAAATGAGGCTTTGGCAGGACTTCTTGACTCTTCCTAATGTCCTGTTGCCCCTTTCAGCCTCAGGTTTGTTGTGGTTTTTTTTGTTGTTGTTTGTTTGTTTTTAATAAGAAAGAACAGAATGGTGTGTATAAGACCTGTGAACCTTGGCAGCAGAAGAGCGGGAAAGATATATAGGACTTGGTTGGTCTGTCTGCTCAGGGCATTAGCAGGATGGATGGTCAGAACACGGTTCATCTCTTAGCTGTGCCTGTGGTAGGATTGGTGCTGTGGGCAGAAGAATTAGTGTTGCAGCAGAGTAGTACTTTGAAGAACTGGAAGTTGAATCTGATTCCAGTAAAAATGTTCATCATAATAAATGAGTCCGCTCTTCTTAGAGTAAATTATAGAATGGTTTGGGTTGGAAGGGACCTTTTAAGGTCATCCAGTTCCAGCCCCTCTGACATAGGCAGGGGCACCTCCCACTGGATCAGGTTCCGTAAGACCCCATCTAATCTCGGCTTGAACACTTCCAGGGAAGGGGGATCCACAACTT
Organism: Tapera naevia; assembly: GCA_033556795.1. NCBI lineage: Eukaryota > Metazoa > Chordata > Aves > Cuculiformes > Neomorphidae > Tapera > Tapera naevia. The sequence continues at coordinate 5,014,637 of JAUMJJ010000059.1, forward strand.
CTCTGGGCAACCTGTTCCAGTCTCTCACCACCCTCACTGTGAAGAATTTCTCCTAAGGACTAATCTAAATTTTTCTCCTTCCAATTTAGAGCTGTTCCTCCTCATCTTATCACTGCTTGCCTTTGCAAAAAGTCCCTCCCCAGCTTTCCTGTGGCCCCTTCAGGTACTGGAAGGCCACTGTAAGGTCTCTGCAGAGCCTTCTTTTCTCCAGGTTGAACAACCCCAACTCTCTCAGCCTGTCCTCATAGCAGAGGTGCTCCAGCCCTCTGCTAATCTTTGTGGCCCTTCTCTAGATCTGTTCCTACAGTTCCATATCCTTTTTATGCTGAACATTAAATCCTGAATGTTTTCTGTCAGCGACCGGCCCTTTTGGTTTTTCAGGTATGGGATTTTCTGTTTAAGGTAGAATGGGAAATGTTTTTTGTATTTTTACTGTGGTATTCTTTAAAGTGCTTTTAAGTACATTGGAAAATAACAGCTTGGCAATAGTTTAATCAAGAGATAAGAAATTTGTTGAGAATAGCTTAACTGTTAGCTTTTACCTTGTGATTTGGAAGCATACACTATTACAGTGGTTGAGGGATCCAAAAAGAGATGCATACCAGTTTACCACAGCCTCATCTTCTTTCTTTAAGGTATTTGTCCAACACGATCATTTATGCTAGGTGTAGGCAAATAACTCATAATAAATACTTTTTTTAAAAATACTTTGTACAGGTCGTGTTTATTTCAAATGGGTTGTATTTGTTACATTGCTTCTTCTTTTTCTTGTAGGAAACCCAGCGCTTGCTGGCAGAGCCAGTCCCAGGGATAAAAGCAGAGCCAGATGAAAGCAATGCACGTTATTTTCATGTGGTCATTGCAGGTCCACAGGATTCCCCCTTTGAGGGTGGGACATTTAAACTTGAACTATTCCTTCCAGAAGAATATCCAATGGCAGCTCCTAAAGTACGTTTCATGACCAAAATTTATCACCCTAATGTAGACAAGCTGGGAAGAATATGTTTAGATATTTTGAAAGGTAAGTGCTACCTTGTTTTCTTTCGATGTTATTAAGTACAGAAACTTGTAGACTGATCCTGAAAGTATTTCATTTTTTTTTAAATACCTTGGCTATTCTTTAATCTGGTAAAGGAAAATTTGCTCTTTCTGTAGACTATGATGAATTTGTTGTTTCATGCTGCTATAAATGTCTCTTCAGATAAATGGTCCCCAGCTTTGCAGATACGCACAGTTCTGCTATCCATCCAGGCTTTGTTAAGCGCTCCCAATCCAGATGATCCACTAGCAAATGATGTAGCTGAGCAGTGGAAGACCAATGAAGCCCAAGCCATAGAAACAGGTGATGTATCTTACACTTTTTTACCTGGCTTTAGGAAGTAGCTGATTGCTAACTGGTTAGGGGTTATAAATCCTGACCTCTTCTTTTATATCTGCAACTTGCAGATATGACATGCAGTCATAGTCCAAGTACCTTGAATGCGCCTGCAGTGGTCTATTTCGAGTCTGTGAGTCTTGCTGGAGGAAAAGTGCTCTCTTGATCTGTTTTATCTTGAGTTTCCACGTTGCTAAATTGCAGGCATGTCTAATTTGGACTCGTGGTAAAAATAAAAGTACACGCCACTGCTTTTTCTGTAAAGCTTAAGAAACAGATTATCTAGCTTCAGAAAGTACATCTCTTCTGTGCCTGCTTCTGTGGCAAGCTGTAATGGATTGAAAGAATTATTATGTCTCTTCACTTTTGGATCCATGGCGGTCAGGCTGCTTCAGCAGCTGTAAACTTTCGTGTATTATAGGCTTCAAAATTACACTTAAAAATCTCAGAACTGAATGTATTTTGTAAACTTGTTGGGATTGTCCTATGCAGGGACAGGAATTGGACTCAGTGTTCCGTGTGGGTCCCTTCCAACTCGAGTCATTCTATTATTCTATGATTCTACTTGCAGCACTATAAAAGTGATCTTTAAAAATAATTATTTGAAATTACTTTAATGGAGCCTTAAAAATATATCTTTTCTTAAGTGTGTTTCTTTTTCTTTACAGCCAGAGCATGGACTAGGCTATATGCCATGAATAATATTTAAATGCGCTTTGAACATCAAGTGTGCATCACTTCTCCTGTTCTGCCAAGACCTCTTCCTTTTTTGTTTGCATTTAATGGACACAGTCTTAGAAACATTACAGAATAAAAGCCCAGACATCTTCAGTCCTTTGGTGATTAAATGCACATTAGCAAATCTGTGTCTTGTCCTAATTCACTATTGTACCGCATGAGCAGAGGCTAGAAGTATCATCTGGATTATCGTGAAATTGTTTAAAAGCAGCAGCACATCTCTGCTTTTAATCATTTTTCCCATCACGGTTTAAGTATAAGCACTGTGAATGAAGGTAGGCAGGGTTAGCTGTGGGGCTTTTTGTTTTAATTTTGTGGGCTCCTCCTCCCTCTTTATGGTGATGCTAATTGCATTGGCAAAAGCAGCTAACCAGTTATACTTTAGAATATACCCTCTAGCCCAGTCTAACTTAGACGCTGTAGATGGACAAGCTTCATTGTTTGAACAAAAAATGGGAACATTAAACATCCATCACCTTCACTAATAATATTGTGATTCTGCTGTCAAGTGTAGAAAAAAAAATCCCTCCAAGAAAAAGCTTGTGACCATTTTGTATGGCTTGTCTGGAAAATCTCCTGTAAATCTTATGTCTTAGTAAAATATTTTTTGTTATTCTACTTTGCCTTTGTACAGTTTATTTTGCTGTGTTTTCATTTCTCTAATGTGACAATCGTATTTAAAAAAGTTGAAACCAGAATTGACAATTTGTCTTCGCTGGTCTGACAGATTAAACAGTAAAGAGGTGGAATTCACAAGACTTTTTTTTGCTTGTTTGACTTTTTTTTTTTTATTAGCTTGTGTTATGTGGGTGACCTTACCTGGGTAATGTAATATGAAATTGCATTTGGAGTCACTTTATATTCAATTCTGTAATGCATTGATGTGCATTTCAGTGGAGATAATATTCAAGTAGGAGGTTGAGAGCAAATGACAGCACTAATTATTATCTGCATAACTTCTCTTTGCTGATTTGTCACCAAATGGTAGGCTACACGGTTGTCTATGGTCTTTAATTCCTGCCCTCTATTAACATGAAATACTACTGTGTAGAACCACTGTTACTGCCAACTTGTGTATCGACTGATGTTTGCTTAACCACTTACTGCTAACACCTCATACCACTGCTTTTTTTCTGCAAGCCTTATTAAGCTACGTGCTTAAGCAACTGGTCTGCTTAAATAGCAACAAAGCTTCTTTACTGGAGGGAAGGAAAGTGATTAAATCTTCCTTCTCATCCTTGTTTTTTGTGTACCCATCTTGTCTGGGAGTCCAGCATCTTTTCTGGGAACCTGTCTTATTGCTTCCCTTAAATTTCTTGTATCCCTGTTCTCTTTCTTTCTACAAGGCCTCTCCCTCACAAAGAAGCCCAACCAAACAAAAAGCAACCAAACAAAAAGCAACTTACAAGCTTCTGGAGAGGCCAGTCTGAAGTGTATCAGTGACAGCTTGCAGTTGGGGAGTGTTTTGTCATGCAATGCAGGGAAATGGTTATATAGTCTGTTAGTATGCTCCCTCTTTCATCTCTTTGTGCTCTAGTGTCATCTGAAATTTCTATAGAATGTGGTGTATTTATTGTGCTCTTATGTAAGATGAAGAATATCTATTAAAACTACGTTTTCCAACAGACAGTGCTTTCAGTGGTTGGAACTGGTGTTGTCCCTCAAAGTACTCTTTGCAACATGGTTGAAGCTTTTTCACCACACTGAGCTATAAAAAAAACGCGTTTTAGAAGTAGTTTCTGTATTGAATGCAAGCCAAAGTTGCATTCAGGGCTTGTAACAAATGTTTTTTTCTTCAGAGTGGGTAAGCACCCCTAACCCTCCTTTGTTACAAATGAGCATGTTGTTAGGTTTAGCTGGTGTACATCCCATATGTGCTGTTAACATGGGCAGCTTCTGTGGCAGGCAGCTGGGAGCACGTGAGCTGTGTCGTAGACCTTGGATTCACTTCACTGTACACTGTACTGTTTTCCTCAGCCCTGGGTCTGTTCCGAGGACGAGTGGCACTCCCAGGGGACAGTCAGACTCACCTAAACATCCCCTGTGAAAGTGGCTTTCCCATCCTTCCACAGAGAAACAGGACCTTAACTAGCACTCAGACAATTTATTTTCCAGGTAGGTGGGATGAATGCAGGCCCAAGGTTCAGCAGCTGGCTACGTGTTTGTGTATTCAGGGCTTAAAACTTCTCTAGAGTTGGCAGCTAATCCGAGGATGTCATTAAAACTAGGTTCTTGATAAAATACTGTTAATATACTAATAAAAACCCTCTATCTCCATTTGCTGGTGACTGAATAAAGTGGATTATAGAATCATTTGAGCCAGTGTGTCTAGGTTTCTGTTTTTTTTTTTTAATTATCTCCACAAATCTGAGATCTTTAATAAAGAAATCCATGCTGTCTGAATTTGAACAATGTGAGTCCATAGTGGTGGTGTATTGGAAATGAACGGTGGAAAAGATAAGTGAACTACTGTATTTAAAACCACTTCAGAGTATTTTCAAAAGATAGTTTTAATAAAGGATATTATAAATGGGGTTCCTAAAAATAATTAGTTTTTAAGGGCTTTATTCAGGCATATTTTAAAGTTGATTTTAATATATATAAGTAATATGTACTTAACTTTTAAACCTGATTTAAGAGCCATGTGTAAAGCCAAGCTGGAAGTTCTGTTCGATGTTATGTTGAGGAATGTGTGAAACTTCTAGACTAAATTCTTTGAAGCCAGGTGGATTTAACTTTTTCCTCAGTTACAGCTGTGAATGTACACCTGCTTTAATCTGAAATTCCCAAGTTACTTTTGTTATATCTACCATTACAGCTGGTTAGCAAATGCAGTTGTCTGTTAGGGAGCATCCGCTTTATCTCGTTTTAGTGTGTGTCCATTAGATACAATTACAATAAACTTAAAATAAATGAGTTTCCTTTAGTATTCTTTGTGCTGTCAGTTAAACCTCCCAAAATTCTGAACAAGAGGGGTGACATTGTTGCATTTTGTGTTTTGGTGTCTGGAGAGTAGCTGTGTAGCTGCTGAACCTGCATTGTGGCATGGGCTCTAAAACCACACCTGCAAAATAGTTTAGCAGTAGTTTCCTTTAGTTCAGGAGAAGGATTGGGAAGGCTTTTAGTTTTGCGTAACCATTCAGTGGTGGTCTCTAACGTGTAGCCATGTTCTGTCACGGGTGTGAAATGTGCTTATCACTGGGAACTGATGGAACAGTTTTCTTATATCTTAGCTGACTTTAGTCTAAACCAAGTGAAACGTTGCTTCTGTAGCTTTCAAGAAAGTGTATGTCCAGCACATTGAGGTTATTGTGAAACATCTTAATGGACTAGTAACATCAGAAATTGTGGCATCTCAATTTATGTACCTTCCTCCTTGGAATTTTTTTAAGGGTTACTCAAATGTCTGGTAGGTTTTGTCAATAATGTCTTGACTGTAATGTAAAATGACAAATAAAAGGAAGAGTGATTATTTGTTACACAGACACTGAGCTTCATTTAACTGCACTGGGCTGCTACCAGTATGCAATAGTTTCTTAACAGTTCTTAATATCAGCTAAAATAAGGAAGATACAGATAGATAAACATTGATAACTTTCCAGTTGCTCTGGCTCCCCCACCCCCACCGCTGTATGGGAGAAAAGAGCAACATCACTGTCTTAATACCATCAGAGGAGGTTGCCCAGATATACGAGCTCAGAGGCTGCTTGCCTTTATTTTTTGGCCTGCCCATGTTTAAATCTGCCTGTTTAGTACAAGACATCCCTACTGGTGTGCACAGTTTGGATGATTTCTAGTGCTATCAAAGTGATAGATGCATTAATCTTTGCCTACACCATGTAACACAATATGAGCATGGTGCAAAGTTAATAATTATGTGTCTGCTATGATGGATTTCATACCGTGTCTTGCAACCTTTCTTGCAGAAGCATGCAGGAAGACTAAAGCAAATATCTAATTGTTATGTTGCACTCAAGTACAGCAGAAGAGGGGCAGCAGGCAGTATGACTGCTTGATCTGTGCTTGCTTTCAAAAATTCCCTCACTCTTAGGAGAAGTGGTTAGGTGTGAGCAAGTAGCCTATTCTCTGTCTGCAGGGTAGAAAATGAGGGTGTACACTGCTCTGATTTGAAGGGTGGTGGTGCAAGCTGTCAGCTGAACACTACCCACTGAGTGACCTGCGTTAGGAAAGGGAACTGCACCCTAAGGTGATTCATCGGGGTAGTTCAGTTCATTGTTAGGGAGTTGTCACTGTTGATCAGCCCATCACTGGGGCACTGAATACTCAACAATCCCCCTCAAATTAGGGAGTGTTGTGAGGTACAGTACCTGGGGTTTCTGTATGTCACACTGTGAGCTTGAGATACAGATTGATGCAGGTGTGACATTTAACAGGGAGACTGTTAGTATTTCTTTGAAAGGAAAATATAAATCACTTCACCTGGTAAACTCATCATCTCTGAGCAGTTTCCTCAGCTGCTGAATTTGCAAGTTTGAGAGGTGATACTGTTCCTCATGTGCTGCATTTTCCTCCTGATGTGCTGGCTTTATTGCTTGAGCTAAGCATGCAGGGCCCAGCTTTAGTGCCACAGCAGTGCTGAGGCCAGAAGAGGGTTGAAAGTAAAAGGGCAAGTTTAGAAACACCTGAATGCATTCAACTTCAAGCTTGAACACTCTTACCATCTTCCTTCTGAGACTTGGGAGTCAATATTTTCGCATGTCCCTCTCTGTGTTATTTTGACCCATGCTTTAGCCCTACTTGTGTGCTTCAACTTCACTTGATGTAGGGGAGATACACTCACAGGAGCCAGGCACAAATACATTAAATCTGGATATGAGAAAGATGTGCAGTAACTGTCTACGTGTCAGAAGTTATGCAGAGAGGGGGGGAACAGTAACTGCTCCCTGTCAAAACAATGCAGAAAAGGCAAGAGGAGAGGGTCTACAGCCACAGGCTGAGCTCTGGCAGTGCTCTCTAAGGTGGGGCACAGACTAATAGACACATTCTAAGGGGTAGGTCTGATATCAGAGTCAAGGAAAAGATGGTCTGATCTGATGCAGCTGCTCTCACTGTTACTGTACAGATAGTAAATGCATGGCTATGTTGTAACTGACAGGTATGAAGGTGAAGTAGGGACAGGTCTCAGGGGGATGGGTAACAATTATGTGGGAAATTGCTCCACAGTGGACTAGCACAGTCCTGCTGGGATAAGCTCTGCTGAGGACTCTTCCACAGCACCACATGAAGCTGGAATGCAAAACTGAGGCAAGAGTTAACAAACATTAGATGAATGCAAGTATATTAAAGATGACATTGAAGACTTATGCATAATCACTTCTTTTGCAGTGTTTGCAGTGCAATGACTATATCATCCACAGGACTAATTTAGATTTTATTCTGGTATTTCTCAAATATAAAAAGTCAAAATTCTTACATCAATCTTTAAAGAAAAAAATCCATGCAAGCAGGTCAAAATGTTTACAACTTAAATTTGCCCACTCCCCCCACCCCCTTCCCTTCAGTTTTCACTTCACAAACCATGTTCATAAGCAAACCAGGTGTTTGCTTAAATTTTTTTTCACAGCACATTGTTAACAGATCAACACCAGGCTAAGTCAGGGGTGCAGTAAGCACCAAATAAGGTTTTTTTGCTTTAACAGCATCTCTGCAATACTTCAGTCTTCTGTTTAACAGCATATTCATTTCACTTAATTCTGGCTCCACATGGTTTCAAACTTTAAGGCTATTTCTATTTGATACCACCATAACCTAGCTTGTGATGATCTCAAAAAGCCAGGAAAAGCAGCAGCACAAACCAGACTTTTTAAAAAATGCAGATGACAACCTGTCTCTTCCCTTTCTTCTACTCTGGACAACCAAATCTGGGTATGTTGTACAGAATTTATGGCATGAGATAAAAAAAAATCACATATCTGCTCTGTATGAAATAGGGTTGGCCCATCTAAATAGAGATGCCGGTAAAAACAACATGCTTCTACCTTTTAATTGATAGGTAGGAGAAGAACAACCCTTTAGCCCTCCTATTCTGATTTTAACACTGACCTGTTCTGAAGGTCAGTGCCAGATTTCCATTAGGACTGAAGCCACATCACTGCCCATCCACTACCCTTGTTTCTTGTAACATAATTGAGGTGTTTTCAGTTTACCTTTACAATTCATAGAACATTTACCTCTGAAAGGGAGTAGCAGTCAAAATAAGCACTAGCGTTTCATTCTGAAGGTTGCATAGAGACTGAAGAGATTTATACAATGAATACTGTTTAAAAAGAAAAGCTCTGTCTGGCACTACTGAACAGCTCAAATGTGTGTGACCAAAAAATAACCAAAATATTTATAGGCAAATCAATTCTGAGTTTGTTAGCAACAGCAATACTGTACATTTTTACATTATTATCAAATACATAATTCAAGAGTTACAAAATAAGATCATGCATTACCACTAAATCGCATACAAGCTTGGATTTGTTTCACTCCAAGAACGTGAAACAGACAAACTTTCTTTTCTGAATAAGAACTCAAACTCTGGACTCATTTTAGCTTTGACAGTTTCTACATAATCTTGTTACAAGAAAGCCTATTTAAGTTCACTCAATTTAAAGTGTTAAAATGACTACTGAACAAAAAAGTGAGCGAAATGATCAAAAACTCTTTTCAAAGGCAGCTTTAGAGCTAGAAGTACCCTTAGACACTGTGGTTATGATTTTAACAAAGATTAGATGCTCTTCAGCATGCTCCGCTCCACCTCCCTCTGTTCTGCCTGGCAAAACAGTACTTTTGACGGACCATTTGGTTCAAAAGAAGCGAGCTGAGCAAACAGTGTCCAAGTCTGGAGTAGGTTCAGTTAAAACACGTGTACTACTGAAATACCAAGAGTCCTTCCCCACCTCATGACTGAAAGGAAGGATAAGATGTTGGAAATAGGTGCACCTGAACAGAGCTGCATGTTCTTTCCAGTTCTGGAAGTGACCTGGAATAGGAGACGTAAGGATGGAAAAGCAGCATGCTACCCACCACTTCAGAAGTCTTCAGCTTTGTGGCTCATGCCTTTTGTCAGTAGTATTTATGCCTCTTCAAAGAGAGCTGCATTAATAGATCATCTGTCTCCCTATTTTCACTGCATTTATATATGGCACAAGACTGTTTTTCTAAGGAGTAACTTGTGGCAACAACATTTTCTCCTAAAAAAGTGTAACAGCACAAAAAAAGTTTAATTTATAGCAGCATTTTTACACAATTTGTGTTAAAAAAGTAGAAGTTAACCATTTGTGTATTGAGTAACAAAAGTTTTAAATTACATTTATTTTCCATTTTACACTCACTATTTACTAGTTGGACTATTTACAAAGGTTTAAGTGTCATGTAAGAGAAAGAGCTTTACCCAGAATAAACTTCACATGTGAGGTAATGGTCTACCTCAACCTGTTCTGGCTGACTATAGAGGAGGTGCAGTGGAGTTTAGATATTAGAAAAACGTCAGAATTAAGTTGTCCATATGAATTAGATTGTGTTCTCATAGAAGGAAACCATACACACACATATACAGAGAGCAAGAGTGATCCTATGGTAAAAATATTAAGACCAACAGTAGATTTAATTTTTATCTTTTTGGCTGAACAGAGGAAATAATTAAGAACAGGGAACTTTTCAGCTGTACCTTATTTATTCCAGCTAAGTTTTATTAAGAGGACAGCTTTTAATTCAAGGAGCTAATGCAATTGATGTTAAGAGTAAAATTGAAGAATTTAACTTAAAATTGGGGATTCCAGCACACCTTCTGAATAGGACAAAGGAATATTATTTCTCCATTAGCTGAATTATCAACCCGCCCATCACCAACCCCAAGAGGTACCACCATTAGCTCCTACTGGGCAAGGCACCAGCACACACACTTGCTAATAGACATCTCTAACATAAGGGTGCCCCCTCCTTGGGTGACTCTTACTTTACACATTTTTAAGTGACAATTGACTGCAGGAACACTATGTGAGCTGCTTCTCATTGAAGATTAAGTTTGTGGAACCTGCAACATAATTACACCATGAACAAAACACGTATCAAAATGCTAAAAGGAAAAAAATGAGGGAAGAATGATGTACAATGCTTTTCATGAAGTTTTCTGACAGCTCATCAGCTGGCCAAGTGATGAAACTAAAGTATAGCAGATAGTTTTGGTAGTTGCAAGAAAAAGTTACTGTTCTTGCTCTAGTTATACATTACATGAAGATTGCATAGGGCAAGGCAACCTGTTGGATAACTGAGGCAAGCAGTGCTTAGTGTCGGTATCCTTTGCTCTCAACAGGATGAATACGGTTTAGTGCTTAACCAGTCACACACATCTCTGCCTTCAACATGACTGTTTACCCAAGCAGAGACATCTTAAGGTCTTAGTGCTTCATCTGTGGATACCAAATAAGAGTTCAATATATGACTATTTGCTCAAGCTTTTTTCTAAGCAAGTACTCTTGCAGAACTACTGACTAGAACTGACAAGTCTTAAATAAGCTGAACACAGAGATGCATATTTTATTTTAGCAGATATGGAAATTTATATACTCAAGTTTTTTTTTTAAAAAATGGCCTATTAAGGCATCTTAAAAAAATCCACATATGGCTTTGGTTTGCTGAAATACTATTTTACATTGTTAAAAAGAAAAAACACGTTCAAATAAATCTGACATTATGACACATTCACATATTTCACTTAGAATTGACAGTTATACAGATGCCTACATGTGATCACAGATGTCTCCCCTTGTGATGACATGAATAAAAAGGTAATCCAAGTGTTTATCTCACAGTAGAGGGCAACCCAGAAGTCTGTGCAGAAGTGACATATAAGGAGTTATTATCTGGAAGAGGGGGAACCACAGAGTTTCCATTAGTGGGTGAACAGCTCAGTTTCAGTTTTTCCAAGTACTCTGCATGAACAGGCTTGTGACACTGAAGGACCTTGATTGCATCTTCTACTTTAAACCATTCTCTTTTCCTTCCTGAAGGAGTTTAATCCACAAAGAAAACCAGAGTTACACATTTGTAACAGCACCATTTGTTACTATCTGGTAATTCACTTTCTCATTTCTTTTACAAGCACAAGTTGTCAAGCAAAAGATAGAGCGAAAAGACATGGAAAGAACTGATGAATACAGGAGATGCACTCAAGCTTACTGAAATGAAGTTCATAATGAAGCCTTTCATATAACTCTTGAAACAGATATTGGGCAGAAGCTCATATGACTGCTCATATGCTCCAAAAGCCACATCTAATCCTTACAGATAAAGATAGTATTACCTAAATGACTGCCTTCCTACATTGCTGTGCCTGGCACAGAACAAATCTGAAAAATGAACACATGTGCATGAAGTTACAGAATGGCTTAATCTGATTTAGAAAGCAGTTTTCCATACTCAAAGCACATCCCTTTATGGAGTTACTTAGGTCAGCTGTAAGTTTTTAAAAATAATATACCTTATATCAGAGATTTATGTGGATAAGTTCTAAGACTTACCTTAGTAAGACAGTCCTAAGACCATCTTTATTACACAAGTAAATCCTTTAAAATTAGAGGCTTCTGAAAATACTTATAGACAAGGTCAACAACAGTACTGTTAAAAATAGGTACTATCAAGAGGATGCACTCCCCACAACTTGACAGTATCAGAAACAAACTGTTCTCTCCACCTGAAAAATTGAGCAATTTTGAAACTACCCTTCCACTATAGTTACATGCCATTTGCTGACAGATTAATACTGCAAACTTTATGAATGTTAACACTCCCAATGCACCACCTCCTGGAAAGGGAAAAGCATAGCCAAAGCAGGATGTCATTTTTTAATACTTTAATTCTTAGTTAACTCAGATTTCAGCTGGACAATTACACTGAATGCACTAAGTTCTGGGGGGTTCTGTGTGTGTTGTTTTTTTAAAGACAAAAAACCCCAGTTTATATGTTTACTTAGTAGACTCAAAGTGGAAGATCCACAGAACATTATGAAGTACATTAGTCTAAGAATTGCATGACATTCATACCTGGATGACATAAATGTATACACAGGAACAGATAACTCAAGGTCGTAAGAAGTAATAGATACCTCTTAAGCTGAAATATAACACTAAGGAGAGCATAAATACTAGTTACTTTTTTCCTCCCAAGAGAATCAGGAAGCTTTCCAAAGATTGTTTCAAAGAAATTCAAAACCACCCTTGAGCATCAGACAGCCAAACAAATCTCCTTAATAAGAAGAAAGCCATCAGTAATTTTCTTAGGCCAAATAAGAGCTATATTAGCAACTAATAATGAAGTTTATTCCATCTTAATACTAACAATACCCTAATTAATATAACAGAAGAGTAACACAGTATGTTGGAAGCAACAAAAAAAGCAAAGAACCACTATTTCCAGTAATTTCAGTTTATGGCACGGAATTAGTATTTCCCCTAGAATTATATCAATCACTTCAGAAGATGAAAGAAGTTTGCTTAATACATTTTAAGTGCAGCAAATGAAGACAGAATAGGTTTACCTATATTAACTGAATCCTCCCAGTCTTCCAGTATTTCCGTCACAGTAAGAACATAAACGTATGTCCTATGCTTCCGATCCTGGTTCTGCTTGAGTATTAGAAGTAGAGGTTTTAATTCACAGAAAAAAACAACCCAGACAAACTTCACAGACTTACCACAGCTATACGATTAGAAATTACTCACCGTTAAGGGTACTTGCCAGCAAAACCTGGCTTTTATTTTCACTAAATAAACATCTGTACTGAGTAGGCCCAAAAGGATAGGAAAAATGAAGTTTTATTGGAAACAGCTATTTTATTGTACTAGACAAAAAAAACCCAAGCAAATTTGAAAATCTTAAGGTTAGAACCAAACTATGCTTTTGGTCATCCAGTTCAACATTAGCATTTGCCCACTGTTATTGTCCATTACTTATCTTCTATGCAAATGTTACCACTGTAGAGTGCATTTGCTAAAACTGCTTCCACAACTCATTCCTAGGTGAAAGCTTATTAAAAAAAACTTCACAAGATGGAACTGCTGCATCATGCGGCCAGGTCATCTGTGCAATACCGGCTATAAAGTTTCACTCAGTAAGTGAGGCAAATTAAACAAACTATGTTTGCAATCATGACAAATACAAAAATCATTACCATCTGTTCCCTCAACAGGTTTGCCATGTTAGCAGCACTAACCACCTACTTGGAAAGCTGACACTTTTTGAAGAAGGTAAATCAAGGCTGACAGAAGCAGTCTGCTCAGGCCAGGGCTGATGTGCCACAGCCAGTCCATACAAAGTTTGTGTTTTACTCCCTGCTAGCTCCAAAGCAGGCTAACAGTGTGCTCTTGAAGGTGCTTCCCTATTAACCAAACCATACTGCCCCTTGGAAAAGGGCTGAGCTTCTAGAAAACCCAGGGCCAGCTATAATTACAACTATATTAAGAACCAAGAGATGTTATGCCCTAGCTCCCCTTACAGATGGTTTTATCCTTGTGCCAATAACCTCTCCTGTTTCATTACAAGCTTAGTATAGTTTTAAGCTGTTATGCTTTACCAGGAAATAAAACCAACCCAAGACAGTTGTTTGTCACTATCACTATTAAAGGGAGTGAATACATCTATAAAAAGACAGCATTTCTGTCTGTGGTTCTAGAATACAAGGACTCAGCAGCAATATTTCACAATGGGAACACCTTCAACACTGTACCAACTAGTCATACAAAAAATATTACTTGGTCATATAAGAAATCCCTGTTGAGAATGTAAGGTCAAGGCTTCGGAAGCAATGTAATTTGGCTGTGAAGATTCACACCTATCTACTGGACTAAGGGACCTCCACTCTCACCCCTCATACAGCACAACACAATCACATTGGATATATTATGATCCAAAGACTCATGCCTACATTTCTACAGTCTGCTCCTGTCTAAAACCTGCACAGGTGTCTATGGCAAAACCAACACTGGAAGTACTATCTAGTACCTACATCCTTGTGCTGTAGTTGAATCTGATGTTTATACTAAGAAATAGAAGTTTTGACCCATGTAGTATTGCTAAAATGTTAGACTTATCTGTGACCCAAAACATTACATTTTTTGTCAAAGCCATAATGAGATGCTTCATTACCAGACCAATCAATTTAGGTATGTGAAAACTGACAAGTTACTTCAGCAAAATCTAGCTGGAACAGTGTGCCTCAAAAGAGGCAGGTGTGGTACTTCAGAAATCCTAGATCTATCAATGTTGGGTTTACTTTCTTTTAACTTTTTGATGTTGTCCAAATACTAATTAATCCTCCCAGGGAAATTCCAAGTACTTTGAAATCTTCCTATTCAAATCCTCCCACATCATGTAACAAGTAAAGAGAATAATTTGTCTAATGCAGCATTTTCAGCAGCATTGCAAAATTACAGGCAGGTAATACTTAAGTCTGATGCTGTAGTTAACCAACTCAAAAAATCCTATTGTCTTTAAAAGATAGAAGAAATAGCTCACCTCAAATATCCCAAGCAGTCTGCCTAGCTTTCCCTTTACTCCAGCCTACAAAACAAATAGAAAAAAGCGTTAACACGTGCTTCTCAATTTCAAACACTGAAATATCAGTACTGGCCTCCTACATCAACCTGGTCCTCCTTATTAGGGCTATTTAAGCAAATGTTTTAACCTAAGTTTTAATTACAATGCTGCATTGCTTCTAGAGTTTTTCATTTTAGAGTACTTAGAAGAGCACAAAAGCTTGTCCTAATCAGCGGATTAAAGAATGCATAGAACTTTCACGTTTTCTGTCCAAACCAAAATACTGCTTTACTTACCAAGTTGTGTACTGTATTTTAGTAGAGAGATAAATTACATCAACAATGAAATAATCCAGGGAAGTAGCTGGAACAAGAGAACTTAAAATAGTATAATAACAAATCAAGAGAAGGAACCATTAAAACTATTGCTATTTTACACAGGAACTTAAGTCCAAGTCTTCAACTATAAATTAAACTGTAGGCTACTGGGTTGATCTTGCAGCACAATGACTTCATGTACGCTGCTTTTTATATAAAAGAGTAGCTTTTGGCATGTAAGCTTAAAACCAACTTTATATTCCCAGTTCTCAAGCATTTTGAATTCTTATTCTAGTTAGTAACCTTACAAATGGCTTTAAATTCAGAGTTTTACTCTAACTTCTTAAAACAACTTCTACACGTATCAGCCTGCATTTAGTAATTTTTATTAATACAGTTAAGGTGGTCATTATATTCTACTAAGACTCTAGGGTTTGGTTTTCCAGAAGTAATATATAATGTGTCTTCCAACAGAAGTAGTTTACGATTATCCATTTATTCTAAACAAGTCCAAGTCCATATGCCTCAGACATAAAATCATATGTAGTCTGATAGGAGACAAAGCCATATTTAGATTTTTGTCTCGTATAACTGGTTATTAAAATAATGCTTCTTGGGGCTAAGATGACATTTTCTAGCCTTCAGTCTTTGCTTCCAGCTTTAACTGAAGGAAGCTACTGCTATCCTACAGCTTTATATAAAGGACCATATAGACCCTAATTACATTTTAATGAGTAACTGACAGATAACTAGGGAGGTTTTACCAAAAAAATAATCAAGATCTTACAAGTGAACATTTTCTGTGTCTCTCTTTTTAAAGAAAGCAAATGCCTGGTATTATTTATTAAGCAGCTTTGATGGAGGAATTCTGATTGCAGCCCCTGCAGCTCCACAAGCATGTTGCTTATCCACAGCCAGAGCTAGACCTGCAGTCAATGCACAATGACTTATATTATTCTTCTGGTTGTGTGCTGTGATGACAGAGATACCTGTTAAGGCTCATGAAGCTGAAATACGTAACTGGACCTGCTTGGATAAGTGATGATACAGCACATGAATTACAAAAGCAACACTCATTTTGCTCCACAATGGTCAGCTATGACACAACAGGCACTAAAGATTGCTTGTGGTTTACACTGGGTAATGAAAAAGCATTTGTTAGCCTAAAGGAACACAAGCTGAAGAATGTAAGCTTCACTGATCAAAGTCCTAATTTCCTCAATATTACAGTATCTTTTAAAAAGAGAAACAGAACCTAAAAGGCTACAATCCTACGCTTCTGTCAGAAATTTCTGCCTTTCTTCTTACACAGCACTACCTAGGAATCACTATATCCTTTAAGATTTCCACTTCGTGGTAAATGGAGCAAACAAACTAGCTATTTCCCATCATCCTACTCCATCAAAAGTATCAACATGAATCTAAGAGTAGTCTTTTTAATTCTTCAGGTCTTCAAGCGAGCAGTATTAGCTGCACAAGTTTTGCAATTTCTTCCTTTCTTCCCTACAGTTGCAGGAAGATTGCTTAATATCCTTACAGATGGCTAACTGGCACAATAGTGAGCCCAGTATAGGTTTCCCAAACATTATGAATATCTTTAAGTACCAGAGAACTAGGGGACTATGCTCCACCAGAGGGAAGAAAAAAATTACTCCTCCCTACCCCAAACCTAACTAATTATCCCAATTCCCACACTTCCCCTGCCCCAAACCTACCCTTTCAAGATTTTATAACCCTTTAGGAAGTCCTAGCCAAGGCCTCATTTACATTACAAAGATTTCTTAAAGGCAGGTCAATGGCAAAAAGACTGTTGAAGAACAAAGAAATTCATCAGTAGTTGCAGGAGGGCTTCTGGCTTCTCTGAACTCCTAAGTGGAAGTCTTGACAATTAACTGATATTCAAAGACACAACGCAAGCCTTGGACCACATAAGTTTACCAGTACTTAGTAGTTTTCATAGAGAAGTTTCAACTGACTAGTACCCCATAGTCACAATTTGACTTAATGTTACGCAAAGTAGAATTTACTTAACAGCTTCTCTATTCTCCCTCCAAGCAAATCAGTGGTTTAAAAAAATACTCCTCGCAATTCTGAATGAAACAATTAGAAATACTCCATTACATTAAGTATAAAAATTCTCCAAAGCTTATAATGAAGCTTTTCTGCAACCAGATTGTTGCTATGTAAATGTGATCAGTGTCACCGATTCTGGCTTACTCTCTAGGCAAAGATATGCGCTTGCAAAACATAGAATCATTCCTGCAGACAGCAGTGTCTTGAAAACCTCAATACCCCAAAGTATAACAAAGGTGGTAGAGTCATGATTTTTCTCTCAAAGTAATATACTAAACTGAATCATCCTCACAATTTGAAAAGTACCATTAGCTAGACAGTGACTTTTAAGTGCTTTTGCTGACAAAAATATTTCCTGCAAGTTCTTATCTTAATGTAGCTCCTTCAAAATGTGTCAAAACCAAGTGGACCAAGAGGACCAAGAAATGCTTCAGCTTTTCCCCCAGAAAATAAAAGTTCCCACTTCCCCATTTGTAAGCTCCTAATCCAATACACTGGTTTGGTTCTAGACTTTGAACTGTTTTGACTCCAATAAAAATATCTTTCTTCCTTAGGCCTTTATGTACCTGTGACTACTAAAATATGGTTCTTTAAGTAAACAGAATCCTATAAGCTACCATAAGTATGCAAGACAGCCTAAACTTTGAAAGAAAAGCCTGAAAAGGTCCCAGCATTTATTTTGACAGAAATGCTGTTAAGTGCTTCCCCCTGCTCTAGAATGATTCCCTAAGGAAGTCTGAGTTAAATCCAGCCACAAGAGGGAAAACTGTCCACTTCACCACATCTTTCTGGCCTGGAGGTCATTCATTGTTGGCAGCTCTAGATGTGCTTGTCTCAGATGTGCAGCCAGACTTGCCTTTTGTTTCCTGTAGATGGAGCAAGAGTCATGCCGCAGGGTAATTTTTAGGCTAATAGTCTACCAGGGCAGAAACTCGCTTAAAATCTGAAAAATTTAGAAGTTATTTTTAACTGTGGGATCTGTTAGATAGTACTTTAATGGCTATGCACTTGAAGGCACAGTGCAAGACTAGTCCTGCTCCTTCCTGCATACTGTTATAAAACCCAAAAGGTTTCACTGTACCTGCCACAATCTTTCAGCTGAAAGGTATTTTATTTATTTTTTTTAAACTATCGACCTAGTCCTAGTCTGTAACACCCAACCATTTTTCAAATATTAGACCCTCATTGAAGCAGATTCCTCTGTTTCCTGCAAGAGGTCTTAGGTAATATTACTGCCATTTTCACTGTTGCAGCAGATTAACCTTCAGCATCAGCCTCTTCTTTTCAGAAGCTATATTCTTACAAGTCTGGGAGGAATTGGTATTTAATTCAGTATACTACTGAGTACAAACAAAGCAAGAGTCTTGGTTTTCAGTGAGACAGAGGAAAAGGGAGTGGGAGGATGTTCCCTCCATTGAAGAGGCAGGACATCATCGGCTTGCCACCCTTATCGTTTGTGTCATTTCTCTGTGACAACATGTGCAAATAATTTACTTCCATCTTTCATGCTAACCAATTAAAGACTAAGCTTCAAATTAATTTACAGAGTAGCTCCTCATTTACATGAGGTTCAATACCTTTCTGGGATTGTTTAATATGGTAACTCCATTTTGGTATTCAAGTTTGTAAAAAAACTTAATTGTACCTAAGGAACTTGACAGGTTATCTTAATTGCTGCAGCCTGTGAAACACCAGACAAACTAAAATGAAATTGATACTAAACATTTAGCAGAGGTAAAATCCAAAAACCCTAACATGAGCAGAACCTAATGATAAAAAAAAATCTGGAGTCATGCGCACAGCAGACTGGAAAAATCACAGCGCACATGGACTCAACTACAAGGATCATTGCTTTGGTCTTAAAACAAGAATTTTAAACACACTACTCTTGGTGGGAAAGTAAAGGATATTTAGAGCCAGTGGGCTATCATACTGTGAGCTATTAGCTCTCCTATTAGTAAGAAATGCTATTTAACTCTCACTATCAAATTTTTCATTATAATGAATTGAAGGAAAACAATGCTTAGTTTGTGCATGACCTAATGCTGAAGAAACAATTCAAACCAGAGCCACAGTGTGGCTCCTTTGAAGTTTATTCATTCACAAAACTTTTTAACAGTTTACTTTACTGCACTGTAACCAGGCTTGCCAGGTGACTCTGACCTTAGAATAAAAATAGAAAGGACAACCATCTCTAGAAAGGTTAGCATGAATTTCCATGGCTCAAGTCAAAACCCTGAATACCACTCTGGCTTCTCTTTAAAAATGGTGCTTTGCAGTCTCGTGGCAGCATACAAGATTCAGCCTGTAGCTTAAGAATACTTTGTTTTAAAGCTTAAATTTTTAACACTCAAACCGTGGAAACTCTGAAGCTATAGACCAAGTGCCACCAAATGATTTTTGCTTATTAAAGCCTCATGCCTTTGGAAAATCTTTATGCATTTGCAAACACAGCTCAGAGCTGAACATGGCTGGCAGTTGGTGACTTACTCCACAACACTATAAAAAAAGTGTAGCCACTGTAGTAAAAGTGAGTAAGAGTAGATTTAACTTAGAAGCAAAATGCCTCTGTGCTAGCACCACTTGTTAGCTTTATATGTGCTGGGTTCTCTGCCTTTAGAAGTTTCTCTGGTGTTGCCTTAAACCCCGATGATGTTGCCATTTTTCAAGTGATTTACAGCATGCAGCTGTTCCATCATGAAGCCTCTTACTGAAATTTTGATGACACCACATACATGAAGCAGGTACAACAGCTTCACATACAATACATCAAAATCAAAGCATTTGCCTAAACCACACATTTACATGTAGCTGGTTTTAAGATTCACCTTGTGTGATAGCACTTGAACAAAAGATGATCCAAAGAAAGCTCTGTGCATGAGTGAAGGAGGCTGACCTCTGTCATCAGGATTCAAAACAGCCTAGGGTTGCTAAATATCACAATTCTTGACCAGAACCACCATGATGTATGTATGGGCAAGTCTTTTGCTTTGCTCTGAGAAAGAAATGAGGGCAAGAACAAAACTGAGCTACGGAGGAACTGCTTCACATCATAACAGCAGGGACTCTTATTTCTCACTTTCTGATTTGCCTTTTTTTTCTTTCCTGCTGATGTGAAAGGGCAAAAGATCATTCAGAAGTAACTGTGTGAACCAGCGTAATTCACACTGTCTGGGCAATGTGCACACTCTGATTTGGCTTCTACATTATCAGAGAAATTTGTGTAAGTTTACACTGTATAATGTATTATCCAGTACCATTCTATACCTATTCCTTAGCTATCCCAGCTCAACCTTCTCCGACACTCATGGCCCATACACTGCACCACTGCATAAATTTGCCAGCAGTGCCCCAAAGCCAGCACTTGTAAGTGTTCCTCAAAATATTCTCAAGGCAGAACAACGTGCAGTAGAATCAGCCCCCAGATCACAACTCATTGCTATACTACTTTGCTGTGAAGTCAGCCCAAGAGCCTTATGTGCAGCACTGCATTCCCTGCAAGCTGAGAAGCTTGACCATTTGGGCAGATTTCAGTAGTCGGTCAAACCCTCCCAGCAACTTTGACATACAAACTGCAGAGAGGCCCCTTTAAGACAATCCATTCTTCATCACCAAAGAATAAATCCCAAACATGACTTCAGTTCAGTCAGCTCTAAGGTTGACATGGAGATGAGAATTTCCTGTCCCTCATCTTGGAATGTGCCTTAGGTCAGATGAGTGATTAGAACTACCAGTGTTCTCAAGAACACTGAGCCAGTGGTCCTGTGCATTTCAATCCCGCCCATCAACTTAGGACAGCAGGAACTGTCGGGACTTTCCCCAGAGGTGCTGCTACTGCCTAGAAACCTAAATCTTTGCTGACTCATTCCTAGAATCCTAAAATATTTGCTCCTTTCAAATGGATTGCCTCGTGGCTGCCTTCTTTACTTTCACAAATACACAGGCACTTATCCGAGTCAGCTCAAAACTGACTCCACCAGACAAACTGGGCACAGACAGGAACTCTGGGATAACTTTGAATCAGTGAGACTTACTTATGCTTGAACCTCACTGCATGAAGGCTGCTAGGGAGCACTGAACTCTTATGTTCCCTGTGTAAGAGGAGAGTTGCTGACACACAATTCATAAAAGATCTCATTGACATAAAAGAGCAGGCAAGCATTTGGCGCAAGCTGCATCAATATCAAGTTTCCAAGCCTCAACAACCCAGCAGAACCAGTCTGAAGGATAAGCAACCTAAACCACAACGTAGCATAGCTAAAAAACAATTACACATACTAATTAACAACTATATTAGTGTTTGCTGAATAGCAGCAGTCAAAATGGGACGAGAAAACTGTTTAAAGAATAGCAGAAATCCTGTAGTTCACTCACTTGCCAGGATGCATCCAGTTTCTGCAAAACCTTGTACCTTCTATTTAAAAAGCGATATATAGAATCAAGAACTGATCTGTCATCATTTACACACTATATAATTTCTAGGTAAAACAAGTGACTAATCTCTCTTGAAGTTTTATTTGGCTTACAGCCCTGGCTGTTAGATATTAAAAAAAATAACACTTAACAGTTTGCCCAGGAAAAATAAACAGCAAGTTAAAAAACCAGATTTTTAATTTGAAATTCAAGGACCATACTACAGTGGGAAAATGCACTAATTCATCAAGACTTAAAGCTCTGTTTTGCCTAGGAGCACGGGCAGAAACAGAAAGGCAGACTATACCTATGGTGCTTTCTTTATAGATAAACAGCCTTAAGTGTACTTAGCAAGGCCTTTTTATTGTTGAATTCTCAACTGGCTTAGATATAACAGTTTCTAATCTGTTTAGTTTGGAATGTCCTCAAAGGAATGTTTTTTTCTCTTTCGTGCATAGCTACACATTAATTGTTAGTTCACCTCCACCGGATTCTAGAAGAGCTGCGAGTCAAACATTTTCTGCATGAACACAGAAATGCTACACTACTATAATATGTCATTTGGCATAAAGTCATCGTTCCACTTCCAGTAAGTGTTTATAAAGGCAGACAGAAATTTAGCTATGAAATCAAAGCATGCTGGGAAGCAAGCTAATTAGTTCATCTCATCACACTATATCACAGCTTCAACACACAGAATTGCAGCTCTTTGAATTCCACACCCATGGCAGTCTGTCAAATCCTGGATAAAATAGGTAGCGTCCTCTTTCTTCTTGACTCCTATGTGAAGACAGCAGCAGCAGAAAGAAGCTGGATTTTTTGTTTATTCATTTTTGTTACCTCTTCATACACCTCTCTGACGGCTGCCCCCCCTGGCTCTTCTTCTGGCTCCATTCCTCCTCCCGGTACAATCCACTGATCTGGGTATCGGCTGCTGCTCACCAACAGCACCTATAAATAATTGTATATAGTAGTTAAATGTAGCTTACATGTCAGGAATCTCAGTACTATCTACTTTTTCAGCAATGTACTTACTCACTTAGCCAGATGGATTATAGACATTAGAAATAAAACATAATAGGCAACCAGGAGTTGTAAGAAGTGAAAGTAGTGATATTATTAGCATTCAGTCTTTTTAATACCACTAAGTCAAGACAATGACACTCTAATCTCCTTGCACAAACACTTTCCTACCAGATGCTTAGACACAATATGAAAAATACACATTTCAATATGCACAGGAATGAAAATGTATAACAAAAACCCAGTAACAATATTCCCTAAAACTGCATGAGTCTTAAGGTCATATAGATGGTAAAGCATGAAAATTAAGACGTTTTAATCAAACAGAAGTTAAACTAATTCTTCTGGAATTCCAACTTTTGCCTAAAAAAAGACTTCTAAAAATACTTCTGATTTTTAGTCTCAGACAAGGTTCCTTTCAGTTACTTAAGTGTTATGTTAGCACAGCGTGCTTGCAGTATTGCATAACTCAATTACAAGGAGAGTACTTCATTGGCCTTTGTCCAATTCTGTTTCTAACATTTCTGTAAGAGGCAAAACTGCAACACATTAAATTTTAAACAATTTCTAAATTTAGTAACTTTTTTTTCTAAGACACTTTGATTTCACTTGATTTGACTCTATCCTGGTCATATCCTTGATATGCACCAGTTTAAAAAACACCGTCTGTAGTATCTGTCCTTCAGAATATTCAGAGCTGAGAAGATGCCTCGTATCTAGAGTAATTTGCAGAAGACAATAAGACTTTGATTCAGGACCACGTGAAAACAGACAGTTTAACTTGTAGTTGAGACACATCCTGATTTGTAAGACATCCTCAATCATCTGTATAGTAACACACTTGATATTCCAGGCAAGAAGCCCTACCCTGAAGTCAAAGGACAATCGTGGGGAGCAAAGGGAACAGGAGCAGTGCTCAAATCTTTAAAAGCAATTAAAAGGACTGGCAAGCCTCAGTCTAAAGGTTGAAGCACTGACTGGAAGCAGATGACTGAAGTGACAGTTCAGCCCTCACCAACTACATTTACGGTCTTGAAAAACTCATCTCCTGTTGGATTAACAGGAAAAAAAAGATTCCCTGATGAGGGCAACAGGGAAATGCTTATCACTTACACTACATCCCTTTGGTACTCACGGAAATACTGCGTAGATTCCCCTAAAGAAACTGGGGAGTGTAATTAAGACAACTGCATACCTCTGAATGTAAGCGCATGTGCGTGCTGAGATGCACATAGAAAAGTCTCATCTGACAGATATTCTCTTGTTGTAGTGTTTATTTTATTTGCAGTCAAGATTTTTCCTACTCTGACTGATTCTCCACTGTACTAATTTCACCCCAAATTTTTCCTACGCTAAGGAACACAGCGTAGAACTCAGTTAATACAGAATCATTCTTAGCAGCTGAATGTTTGAATTTCCAGTCAACTCAAACATTTTTTTTCAGCTATCTAAAAACCTAGGAATAGCCAGCAAAGCCAACAAGGTTAGACACAAATTCATCTAATCTTGATCCTTACAACCGAAGATTTTAGTTTCTTAGGATCCTTTGATAGTAACAGGAGATTGCAATAGAGGGTACACAGCTCTACTAAATGTAGTTTCAGAAAGATTTTGAACACATACGTGAAACATCTATTTCGCTACAAAGAACCACCATGCTGACAACGCTTAAAGAGCAGTTGTAAAAATCAAGTCATGAATTCACTTGTGGGATCTCAGACATAAGCACTGTGCATTATTTTCCTGCTGATGAAACCAGCACTCACTGCAGTCATGTGGAAGCTAGCAACAATGATGAACAAAAGGATGATTATATCACATTAAATCATTCCCAGCTTGGAAGAGTGGTTTTAATCAGCATTCATTGTTTAGTTAAGGCTAAGCTCAAAATTCTTAATTACTGCTAAGGGATAAACCAGGTTGCAGGTTCTCACAGTGTAGCATACAGCCAAGAATTTATGCTCACGTATAATAGTTGACTCCTAAGTGGATCAAAATTCTATTGAGCGGTGTTTATGTATCTATTAACTTTAAATTATCCTTTTAAAAAGTAGAAACAAATACATCTATCAAGCAACCAACATAAAAATACATCAATTCTGGCAGACAGGCTTCATAGCTATATACACAACAAACTCCAAATGTATTACAGCCTATATTAGCCTCGGTAACTAATCAAGCCTCTGCTAACCCGGGATCTGAAGCATTTTCTCAAGCTTCTTTCCCTCTATGCTTTATTCTTCTCTGATCCACTGCTTTTACAGTCTAAATCTAAGGGACCACACTAAGGTATATCCCTGAGACCTCTGGATGCACAATTTTTTCCTCCCCGTAACATTAATTTCTGAAGCTAATAGGGAGGGCATCCTGGAGTATGCTAGCAAAGATGTACTTCAACAAATGCCAGGAGCTGATAGCTAGCAGCTATGAGATGTGTAGTAGGGTTCAAAGGCACTTCATGCAGATTCTTTCTGGTACAGTAGTAAGCTGTCTTGCACTCACTTGCATAGGGTTTATTTGTGCATGTTGTATTTTATTCCACAAAGTAGACTGAACTTTCAGGCATTTCAATCTGCAAGTAGCCAGCAGACACATGCCACAGTACCTGAATGACTAGGCTATAAACAAAGAGATCACTTAAAAATGAAGACACCAAAAAGCTGTGCTTGGGTTGACAATGTAATCAGGTGCCAAAAGATATGCAAAATCAGCACCAAAAAGCCAGCAATTCATCTTCACCTAACGTAAGACAAGCAAATCATGAAAACAGATCTAGGCTGACGGGACATCCAGTCTTTTTGAGGAGTTTCGTGTTTATGCAGATTACAGCAGTTTACTGAAAAATCAACAATACAGGATCTTTTATCCTGGCTTATGCAAACCCAATTTTATATTATCTCATTAGGCTCAGAAGAAAGTGAAGAATCTGTGAATGGAAATCTGTACCCTGTCTCTCTGAATGCAGGGAGGACTGAGAATTCTTGTCTTGTGGTACTTGCAAGTGATCACTGCCACTCCATGTCTCTGAAAAAGCCTTCCTATTGATGGCTCACTTCTACAGGTTTCCAAAGCACAGATTAATGACATCAAAACTGCTTTCCTAGATATAATGTTAAGTTTAGCTTACTCCAAAGACTAAGGTAAAGCTATTCTTTTCCATAACACGGCTAAGTGAAGCACTAAAGCCGCAAAAATTCATCTAGGAGGAGAAAAGGAAAATTCCTCCACTGTCTCACCAGCCAAGTTTTTACCTTGTTTTTAAGTCCAGGAATAGCAATGACCTTTGAGTGCAGTGAGGAAGAGACATTGCCAGCCAGCCTACTTGTAATAAGCCCCTTTCGTTATGCTTAACCAAGATATGGTTAACCAAAAACCCAAAAAGTAATTACAGCACATGTGGCATCATGGGACTTCTCACTATAGTGTTAAAGCCTACAAACAACTGAAAATTTCTAGAGAAGGATGCCAAAGTTTTGGCCCATTCAGTGTTCTCAAGTCAAAAGAAACATGTGAAACAGTCACCAGCCATCTATTCTAGAAGAGTAAAATGGCAACAGCTCAGAGTAATATAAATTCCATCCAAAACCTGTTCCTCCTTGTTTTTTTTTCTCATCAAACAGAAAGCAGTAGAAAATCAGTTAAGCTTGCTTACCATCTTCCTTAACTGTGTACTATTAGAGCTTGCAAAAATAGCTGTACTAAAATCAGCTTATATTAAAAAAAAATCATTAAGATTGAAACTTGCTAGACAGAGCAACCCTCCATGGTGGGATTCTTTGACTTCAGAGCAAAGCCATCCACAACTTGATGTAATGAAGCAACAACAGCACAAGCCACTGTAAACCAACTGCAAGATGGGAATTTTTCCATAGTGGATGTATTAGTTGCAAGGAAAAACATACTTATAGCCGAATGGGTTCCACTTTGGTTCAACAGAAATTAATTGTCATTAGATGCCTTTGCAAGCCCTTTCCCAGCCTAATCACATCTATTCCTCTTCCTGCTGCACACCCTATTTTCTCCCCTCTCAGCACCCCAACTAATCCACTAGCTACATCCAATTTGCTGTTTGAATTACCTGATGGAGAGCCAGATCTGCCTTTTCCCCCCCCCCATTAAAACTGACAGCTAAAAGGAACAACTTTCAGGAGACAGAGAATCAACCTGTCATCCCCAAAAGACCACTGAGTGCAAGTGGCTCAGTTGCCAAGAACACAGCATTACTCAGGCACACGGCTAAACACTGTGCAGAGAAGGAAAGGAGAAGGCAGGTGCATGGAAAACAAAGAATTTAGCTCCCAGGCTCTACGAAGGCGAGTACATGCAAACAATTTCAAACGCTTTAAACTGATCAGAGCATAGGAAAGATTGTAGGGGCAGCAAGAGGTAGCTTGCAATTACAAAACAGTGTCAAAATGCTATTAGAGAACAGATGTACTGTTACATCCTCACAGGTGTCAGAAACATGAAGAGGCAAAAAAAATTTCCAACCCTATTCTGAGAAAGCAGGATGCGCTTTGATGGAAGTTAATACAGTCTAACTCAGCATGGAGAACTTCAGCCTACATGGTTGAGTCTGCCAAAGTTACAAGCACTTGAGAGTCGTAAAGATGATTTAATCTTTATATAGCCAGATACAGGCAAAAGGGTCAGTCAAGCCCCATGATTTGTTTCAAAATGGCCACAAGCAGATACTCAGGGAACAATACGAACAGGAAATATTTCACTGTTCCCTAGCACTTCCAACTTCCAATTGTTTTCAGCTCAGAAGCTTCCTTAAAAGTACTGGGAAATTACTCAGTATGCCACAACACAGGAACATCACCAAGGAGCAAAGAGAAGGATCTTTTACAAATATTATCAAACCATTACAAGGGTCAATTGGACCATATTAGCATGATTCACTACACAAATTTTTATATGAAAGTACACATTTCAAATCAGAGAGCACATTTCAACCTGCTACCGTATTTAGGGATCTCCTTTATCTAACCCTTTTTACTATTTTAAGAATCCCTGCCTCATTTCTGTACTTCTGAAGCAGTTTCTCAGTTCCCTTACAGGTTACCCTGCTATCCTGTTCCTACAATGTCATTTCCCCTTTCTGGGCTCTGAAAAGTTGTAAAATGCAGTGGAGCTTTATACCTCTCCCTTGACCTGGCACAGTGAGTACCAGAAGCTGATATGGCTGAAAACTAGCTTGTGTCATCAAAGCTTAGTTTTCAGCCTGCACACGCTCCATACTATCAGTACACAGACATACAAGGGTCAACACCCCACAAACTGGGGCAGAAAAGCATGCCTGCAGCTACCCAATTTCAGATCAGCCCAGGCCAATTAAAAAATCTCTAGCAAAGTACTTCAGAAAATAGACTGAACAGCAGTCCCCAGCTTTGACAGAAGTTAAAAGGAAGATTTAGTCTCAATGAACAGAAACTGGCAGAGCAGCAGAGAAACGTAACTAGCAGTACATTAATCCTAATGGTCATTAACTTGAGCAACCCAGAAAACTTGGTCCTGTCAACACAATATATTAAATAAAAAGCCCCAACTATAAGTAAAAATCACTTTTGAAAGCAGCAGCATGATGCTGGGACATCAGTCAGTGCAACTTCACTGGCATTCTGAAGATGAATGATAAAGAAGTGTACATATTTTTATAATACTTTAAAAAAGTTGCAAACGATTTTTCCTTTGAGATCTTCTGGTTTTAAGGTTATATGGCAACAGGGAGAAAAACACCAGGCTTCTTCAAAGTCTTGCTTTAACTTGTAATTAAAAATCTATTGTTCTGTAAGTTTTATTTTACCTGTAATTCACCTATTTCACTAACATGGTACAGTAATTCAGAATCTGGATACCTTCCTCTGGCTATTTAAAGCACTTTGTTTTGTTCTTGGGCTGAAGTGTTCCTATCAGGAACAGACAGCACTATACTACTCTGGTACGTCAGTCAGAACGCATTTCCTCACGTCAACAAGCATTCCAGCCACCTGTAACATTAGATCCTCCCCCAAGCTTTGGTATGCTTCAGAGAATCAGATGTGACAGGTCTCATGGTGCAATGAAGGGTGCAGATCTTGCACCCAGACATATGGCAAAAGGAGATTCCTGGCAGCAAAAAAAACCCTGCAAACAAACAAGAAATCCCTGGCAAGTGTCTATAAAAGAAGTTTTACTTCTCACTCAGGGTTAGCTCCCCAATCCACTTCACAATACATCCTTTCTTCCCTCACGCTTGCTAATACATGCACTCTCCTTTGGTCTACAAGGCAGAAAGGGAAGAGCTAAAACTCACATTGTTGCCCATGTCTTTGCAACTTGAAACCACAGCCTAATCTTGAGCAGGAGAACTGGGCTTTACCGGTTACTCAGCAACATAATCTGTTTGACTAAGGGATCAGTTTCCAAGCACTTGTCAGAAACAAGGGTGTTTTTGAGAGCCTTTCTGCTTCAGGTAAAGATACAACAAGGTTACTTCTTAACAAGTACCAGCTACCTTTTTAGCCTTTTCTTGTCTTTGAGATACTTGGAAAAAAACCCCACACATCTTTGAAGACAAAATTTACTTTAAAATATTGACATTTATAGGACTGGTTCCACTTAAGTGCTTAAACACTAAGTCAGATTGTAGTGTTTGAGGAAATCAGTCACTGGCCAAAGGCAAACATATCTTTCTTCAGGCTGGAAGAATCGGTGAAAACCACCTAACTAAAATAAGCTTTTTAAGCATTCTACAAACAAGCCTGGAAAAAAACAAACATCAGCCTGTGGTCTGTGACCTCACACATGTACAAAAGATGTTTAAAGAAACATGGCTAAAAATCCTAGTTGGAGATATAAATGTGCCTATATGTATGTATATATAGGCACACATAGCTCTATCTAGGATTTATATATATTTTTTAAGAACTGTGCCACTGCTGTTTCACAGAAACTGGTAACTTAAGCACCACCAAGTTAACCGGGGCAATTCAAACAAACTTAGCCACCAGTTTAGTTCCTAAATGTAAACTTAGGATGGTGCAAGTAAGCTATAAAGGGTGTTTTCTCAAGTATCTAAACATTTGTTCAAAAACAGGGCAAAATGCAAAACGTTTTATGGCAGGACACCTCAGCCTGATGCTAGACAGGCACAGACAGGTTTCCTTCTCCACTCAGCCCATTTTGAGGAACTATCTACCCCATTAAACACATTCATACGGCATAGACAAGTAATACCATAGGTACTGAAAAAATACAGGTTTTGCAATAAAAAAACAGTTCATGGTTGACAGATTTTAGTATCTGAAGAGGCATGAGTGAAGACTGAAGCTTCCTGCTGTGGCAGATAGCTGAATTCCTACAGTTTCACTGAACCTGCATGCTTGCACTGCTGGCAAGCAGTGGCAGTTTGTCAAAAGAGATCCCAACACGAAGGCAAGGTGCTACGCAATGCCTACAGAAAGCTGCTTTTCTGCGGAAGGATAACAAGGCACTGGTGTTTAGAAGTTGGTAACCTAATATAAAGCTTACCACAGCAACCTAAGATTCACTTATTTTTCTTTAACATTAAACAACCTTAAATCCCTGCAGAACTCCATTTCAGCCTGCAGGGATGCACCACAAGCAGACGCTGCCTCTACAAACACATCATTAAGAGCCATTTTGGAAGCTATTTATAGGTCTTGATTTTGAGTTATACCCCTTCATACATCACACAGATGATTGTCCAAATATCAAGAAAATGCTGAGGAAAAACTAAGGCAGCAGGAAATCTGGGAAGGGCTCTTTATCAGGGAGTGTAGATATACAATGAAAGGTAATGGTTTTAGGCTGAAAGAGGGGAGATTTAGATTAGATATTGGGAAGAAGTTTTTTACTGAGTGTGGTTGCCCAGAGAAGTCACGGGTGCACCATCCCTGGAAGCGTTAAAGGCCAGGCTGGGAGGCTTTGAGCAACCTCATCCAGTGGAAGGTGTGCCTTGCCTACGGCAAGGAGGTTGCAACTAGATGCTCTTTAAGATCCCTTCAAGCAGATCCATTCTGATTCTATATTAAACATTCCTCTTGTATGTTAGCAAGGCAGGGACACAAGACAGACCAAGTGCAAACTACAGCGTACCTGAAGCTCATATTGAAATGTGTATTCCCTGGTATTTTAAAATATGCCTATGTTCTATTAGGCAACCATAGGGCAAGCTAGGCAACCTGGATCAATCCATACATTGCCTCAGAGAGCACGCCACCCTTATATACGGTGCTGTAGTCATACTGCAAGTTATATATAAAAGCACACATCTGAGAGCTTACACTGAAGGATAAAGAAACCAAATGCCAAATTCTGCATCAAGTATGGAAGTTATTTCATCATGGTGCAAGTTTATTTACAATAATTCCTAGAACATCCCATTCTGCCAGGGTAGCCAGGTGACACTTCTGGACCCTGGTTTTATGGATTAGGTTACATTACACCAGGTCTTTCTGGTTTTCAGATGGTTTTCTTTCTGGTTTTTAGACCAAGGCAAATAAATATATCATTTTACTTTTTCATCTACTGTCCTTTAAAAAAATCTAATGTTATTATGAAGCAAAAGCTGTAATGAAGAATGCTACTATTTTTTAAATTTATATAACAGTGACCACCAGAACAAGGTAGATTAAACAAGAGCTTTCTAAATCTCTACATTCTACCACCCAAGAAAAAATTCTCTAAATCAGATAAAAAAATGATATATAATACTAAGGGTCTATCATCTTTAACTCAAAATTAACAGGCCAAAATTGACATTCAAGTGTATGCCCTGCTACAGGAAAAGAAAAAAAAACAAAACCAAACCTACATATCCCATAAGTGTGTGACAATACAGTTATCCTCATTACTGCCTCAACAGGAAACCCTTCCCTTCTGTTTTCATCTCTTGTACAAAGCTGGACAACAGAAATGGTAAAACTGAAAAGCCTGAAGACTTTTTTTGCATATGAAACTACTTTTTAGATCCGCCACTAGCAGCTGCTGGCTGAACACTAAAGTAGGGCTTTCAAAACTATATTCAATTACATAAAGCAGGGTTACAGATGCCAAAATAATTAGAATGCACTCAAGTTTTGTATAT
Organism: Tapera naevia; assembly: GCA_033556795.1. Classification (NCBI taxonomy): domain Eukaryota; kingdom Metazoa; phylum Chordata; class Aves; order Cuculiformes; family Neomorphidae; genus Tapera; species Tapera naevia. The sequence continues at coordinate 5,046,210 of JAUMJJ010000059.1, forward strand.
AAGTTGTTAAAAAATAACTGCTCATTTATTTGTATAACATGTAGTTGATGGAAGAAAAATTAAATTAGCTTTTAAAATGGTTTCTGTTATCCAAATAACTGGAAAAATGTTGATTACCATTTGTTCTTGCTCGTTTCAAGGCCTGCCTCTGTCTGGGCTTTGAGAAGAATTTCCTTGCCTACCCTCTGCCCAGACCTTAGGACAGCAGCATTTTATGTAAAGCCAGCATTTGCAGAGTACTGAATGCATAAGCAATTCCAATCTGCAGAAGCGGTTGATCCTCACATCACCGAGATATTCTCCTGCAGGCTTATCCACATCTCCTGCTTGCTCAAGACAGACTTGTATTTCCTCATACACAAATATGCCAGCCCAGCCCAGTCTGCTGAATACCATCAGCTTTTTGCACACACCTAACAGTTTCTTGCTTGTTCAAATCAAAGAGCCTGCAGTCCCCACACCCTTCCTGCCCACATAGCCTCATTTTTTTTTCATGGATTTCTCCTGCTTCATTTCCAGCGGTTTTTTTTCATTCAAAGGGAAAACAATGCCTGCAATTACAGCTTTGTTTCCATTAAGAGTGACAGAAGGAGCCAGTACTTAAACTCATATCCAGCAATCTTGCTCTCTTCATTCCAAATGACAGCACTGAGAGACCAAAACAGGCAAGACTTTATCGACAGTAGTCTGAGATCATATTCTACAACACTCCAAAAAAAAAAAAACATCCAAAGCTTCTGGCCATGCTATTCGGCTATTTGGGCTTCCTCCAAAATTCATTTTTTTCAATCATACCATTTCACAACACGAAGGCTACAAAATCTAAACCAAAGCAGGCTACACAGCAGTAAACTGGGATATGTGGAGTCACTTGATGAAGAAAAAAACGGGAAGAGAATTTTTGCAGCACTGCATCTGGACAACCACCAGTCATCTCACAAGAACATGCATTCAGCTGCAATACCAGCTCTCAAGACAAAGCAGAAGATTTTGACTGGTTGCAAGACTGTGGGCAAGCCCAGTTTCCAGCCTGTAACACCCAAGAGAACTGACTCAACAGTTTTAAATCTAGCAGCAGAGACTCTTGGTAAATCTAATTGTCCGGGTGCTGCAGCTGGAGAGGAGTTCAGTGGCTGTATTTCAGACTGTGTGCAGGGACCATCAGACTGAAATTTGCCTCCATGATATTCTAGAGCCCACCTATGTTGCAAATTAAGAAATGAACAGAAAAGGAATTGACAGATTGCTTCACCATCTGTAAAACTTACCTGTGACACAAACTTCAACAAGGCTAGGATGGTAGAAACAGAAGTGCAATTTGGATAGGAAAGAGACTAAGAAAAGCCATAACACAGATTTTGCTAGAAGATGACTAATAGAGGTATGAACTGGTTTAGTCACTGGCCTGATATTCATTGGTGATGATCACAAAAAGATGTTACTGAAGTTTGTGAGTCTCCAAATTGAGAGGCAGTGCCTGTAAGTCAGTAGATGAACAAGGAAACCTATGCTGAAATTGCAGGAAAAGGATCACATTTGGTTAAGAACATATTGTGAACCCAACATACCAGAAATTTTTAGTGTTCTGTGCACGAGTTCACAAGGTGGGAGCAAGTTAGAAATTTCAATACCACCACTAATCACAAGATGATTACACCATCGCTTTACAATCATGACAGAGACGGGTTCTATCATAATGGTGTTTTTTTCTAGTATAGCTAGAAAAGTATTAGCAACCTTTTATGCAACACAGGGGTATTCCATCTAAAGCAGCTACAACTGTCAGCCACATTCAAAAAATACAGCTGTCAAACTGAAGATGAAAGAGCTACCATGATGATCAGAAAGAGAAAACTGGTTTACAAGACAAGACTGTAAGACTTCAAGTCCATCAAAAAAGAGCTCTGAAGGGAATGTCTGCTGTCAACAGATAAGTCAGAAAGCTAAGTGCAAGAAAGAAGGAAAAAAGCCAAAGCGCAGGCATGACTGGATATGCACTGGCCTTTCAGAAAGTCAGAATGGACATAGGAAGACAGGTTAACTCTATGGTTTGTGTCAGAAGATTGCTGCAAATACTCATTCCTCCAGACAGAACCTGACCAGCTGAACAGCAGAACATGATCGATTGAGACAGTCTTGCAGACAGTATCTCCAATATCTCCAGTTCAGTTTTGCAGTCCAGCAAAACCGCTGCTACCATTTTAAGCCTCAGAGGGTCGTCTTATGAAGACTTTTTGAAGCAGCCAGTGGTTTCACATGGATACAAAATTCAAAGAGAGTATAAGAAGTTTCTGTAGGAAATGAAGAATGAATGGAAGTTACTGACAAAGGTGACCCCAATCATGAATTTCCAACTACAACTGGTGCAAGAAAGCTGTAACAGCAGCTTAGGCGCTTGAACACCAAAGAGGTCTGAGTTGAAGTAGTATCCTAAAATGCCCAAGACAAAGAGGGAAGGAAGCACATTTGAGGATCAGAGGTGCTGCTGAAACTTAAGAAAAGCTACATCAGTAGTAAGTAGCAGCTATATTTCTTCCGGGCACCTGTCTCCTTTGTAATATTACAATTAATTTTTTTATTATTATTTTTATTATTATTTTATTTATTACATTTTATTAATATTTTGCAAAATTACAATTAATTTAATTAATATTACAATTACAATTGTAATTGTAATACCAGTGTCATCCCAAAGCTATACTCTTACACCACACAGGGAATGGCATACGCCAGAACATGATACAGATTTTTTGCTTAAACTCAGGGGTCAGTATTTTGAGATCAGGTCTCTCTCTACTGCATTTCATTCCTTACCAGATGTTTAAAAATCAGCAAGAAATTTGTCACATTGACAGTTAAGACAGAATATATAGACTAAAGGGAGGGGAAAAGCCCAACTAAGCCCTAAACTCTGCGGTTAGAACCATAAGATCATAGCATAATTTGGGCTGGAACTTGAAAGATCATCCAGTTCCAACTCCCCTGCTCTGGGCACAGACACCTCCCACTGGATCAGGTTGCTCAGTGACTTTTAGCTATTAAAGAACAAAATGAAAATGAAAAATCAAAAAAGGGTATGCTTCCAGCCCGAGAGAGTCTAACTGCACTGTGCAAAGAAGCCATCTGCAAAGTTTCCACACGATGGCCAGTGCCACTGACCTTGGCTCAGGAATACGGGGCAACTTTGCTCCCATCTCCGGATTCTGCTGCAACATAAAACCTGGACTAAACGCTATCCATCCCTATAACCCAAATCGCATCTCTCACCCGAGCTCAAATATTTTTCATCCCCGTTTTACTCCCTTGCTGGGAAACACCCACCGCAGGGTTTCCAAAGCCAAGAGGGAGGCAAGGGGGGGGCGTTTAAAGCCAGCACCAGCCCTGCCCTCCTTGCGCCATTACACATTAGCCGGGTTTCTGCGGGCACGCACGGGACTGATAAAAGAAGTATATTTATACATATGCACGTAAAAGGGAAATATGCATTTAAAAGGTAAAGATAATTCCGCCCCCAGCTCCTGTCTCGTTACGCCTGGTCGATGGAAATCACTCCCTCATGCGCCCAGCACTGATACAGAGGATGCTGCTTCCTAAAACTCCATAACGAGCCTTTAAGAGAGCTTATTTTCCGTCATTTTCAGCACGGGGATACCCCTGCCGGTGCCGCCGCCGCCCCAAGCCCCAGCACCGCGGCCGCGCACAAAGGCGGCCGCCGCGCACGTGGGGCCCGCGCGCCCCGCCCCAAGATGGTGGGCGAGGCTGGGCAGAGGGGCAGCCGCGGAGCTGCCGCCACCGCCCCCGCCGCTCCAGCGAGCGGTGTCCGCACGGCTCCGCGGCGTCGCCCCGGCGCGGCGGTGCTCGTGCAAAGCGGGTGCCCCCGCGGGAGGGACCCGCGCTCCCCGCCTCCCCAAGCAGACAAAAGCGATGCGGCACCCGGCGGGCGAGGGCGGAGCGGGAGCCCCGCCCGGTGCCGGCGCCCCCCGCAAACCGGTGTGGACAGCGCCCCTCGCCCCGCCCTCCGCAACGCCGCGTGGGCAGCGCCCCCCCCCCGCCCTGCGACCCCCGCAACCCCACGCGCGGGCTCCGCGCCCCCGGCGCGCTCACCTCGTCCTCCCGTTCGCTGCGGAAGCACAGGCACGCCGCCCGCTTCTTGTAGCCCTCCCGGTCGTACGTCCGCGTCTGGTTCGGCTTAAATTTCATCATAGAGGCGGTGGCACACCGGCTGCCCTCGGCCGCCGCCGCCGCCACCACGGCTCCGCTTCTCCCCGCGCTGCCACCGCCCCCCGGGACGCTCCGGAGGAAGGGCCGGTCCCAGCTGCCAAAGCCGGTGTCACAGGAGCACCGCGCCGCTGCCGCCGTCCCGGGAGCCGCGCCGCGCCATGGAGGCTCCCCCGACGCACCGGGCTCGCCCCGTGAGCCGTCGGCCCCGCGGCCGCCCCTGCGCCCACTATTTAACCGGGACGCACATTCCTGCGCCCGGGCGCGCGCCGCGCCGCTCGCCCCGCGCAGGCGCTGTGAGAGGCAGCGGGCTGGGAAGGGGGGAGAGGCGGGGAGAGGCGGGGAGAGGCGGCGGCAGGCGGGGCGCGGGAGGCGCGGGTGAAAGGGCGGCAGCCGTGCTTAGTCACCCGCGGGGGCCGGGGCGGGGGGTGTGTGAACGTCCCTGGCGGGGAAGCGGCGCAGGGGGCTCCGAAGCGAGGCTAGTTCACAGAATCAGTCATAGAATCAGTCACAGAATCAGAGAATCAATCATAAAATCATAGAATCGGTGATAGAATCACTTGGTTGGAAAAGACCTTTGAGACCATCGAGTCCAAGCACACCTGTCCACTACTAAACCACATTCCCGAGCATCTCATCTACCTGTTCACAGTATCACAGTATCACAAGGTTGGAAAAGACCTATTGAGATCATCTAGTCCAACCTATGACCCAACCCTAACACCCACTCGTCATTTAAACCGTGGCACTAAATGCCTCATCCAATCTGTTTTTAAACAACTCCAGGGACAATGGCTCCACCACCTCCCTGGGCAGTGCATTCCATTGGCAAATCACCTTTTCAGTGAAAATTTTTTTCCTAATATCAAACCTAAACCTCCCTTGACGAAGCTTGAGGCCATGTCCTCTTGTTCTGTCACTGATCACCTGAGAGAAGAGACCAACCCCTGCCTGTCTACAGCCTCCTTTTAGGTAGTTACAGAGAGCAATAAGATCTCCCATGAGCCTTCTCCAGGCTAAACAACCCCAGCTCCCTCAGTCACTCTTCCCAGGGCTTGTGCTCCAGCCCCTTCACCATCTTCATTGCTCTCCTCTGGACACACTCCAGCATCTCGACATGTCTCTTAAACTGAGGGGCCCAGAACTGGACACAGTACTCAAGGTGCGGCCTGACCAGCGCCGAGTATAAGGGGATGATAACCTGCTGACCATACCATTCCTGATGCAGGCCAGGATACCACTGGCCCTCTTGGCCACTTGGGCACACTGCTGGCTCATGTTGAGTTTCCTGTCCACCATCACTCCCAAGTCCCTTTCGACTTGACTGCTCTCCAACCATTCTGTCCTCGGCCTATAGTTCTGCATGAATTCCTCCCTCCTTCTGCTCCCTCCTTCTGTGCATCTCTTCCTTGCTTCCCTACCTCCTTTCCAGTGCCACGGATGACGCAAGTCGGGTTGTCGGGTGGTGGCTTGGTGTTCATAGAATCGCAGACTCATTAAGGTTGGAAAAGACCTCTAAGAACATCCAGTCGAAGCGTCAGCCCACCACCAACATGCCTGCTAAACCATGTGCCACCTCTACACTGTTTTGAAAAACTCCAGGGATCATAGAATCACAGAATCACATGGTTGGAAAAGACCTTTGAGATCATCAAGTCCAACCATACCAGTCCACTACTAAACCATATCCCTGAGCAAGTCATCTACCGGTTCCTCCCTCCCTCCATGCATCTCCTCCTTCCTCCCCCACGCGTTTTCCCAGTGCAGTGGGATGACACAAGAGGGGTTGCCAGGTGACAGCTGGATGTTCACAGAATCACAGACTCACTGAGGTTGGAAAAGACCTCTGAGATCATCCAGTCCAAGTGTCAGACCAACACCAGCATGGCTGCTAAACCAAAGTGCCACTAATACCAAAAATGCCAAGCAAATAAATTCTTCTAAGACTCATTTTGGAGTTTTAGAAAGCAAACATCCTTTATTTCAGCACTGGATGCATGAGGGAATGATTTATTTGCTGGTATTTTCGGTATTTTCATTATCACCTTCTCTACATGGTTTTTGAACACCTTCAGGGATGGTGACTCCACCAGTTCCCTCAGCAGACTGTTCCAATTCTGGACCACTCTTTCAATGAAGAATTTTTTTCCTGATATCTAAACCTCCCCTGGGGCAACTTGAGGCTGTTTCTTTTTGTCATGTCTCTTGTTACTTGTGAGAAGAGACAGGCACCCACCTCACTACAATCTCTTGTTCCCACCCCCTGCTCTGTCTCCACCCCCAGGCTGCAGTTGTTCCATACCTGGATGCAGTCTCTTCTGGCAGCTTCCCTGGTCGGAAGCCAAGCGTAGGTGTGTGAGTCCAGGCAGCTTTGCCCGCTGAGGGTTGGATAGTGGAGGATGCAGGGGCTGGAGGACTGTAGTAAAAGCTTGGCTTTGCCAATGTGGGTTAATCCGTTCTGGAAATAACTTGTTTTCAGAGTCACAGAATCGTAAAACGGTCTGTGTTGGAAGAGGTCCAACCCCCTTGCAGTGAGTAAGGACATCTTCAACTAGATCAGGTTGCTCAGAGTCCCTTCTAGCCTCTGGACCCGCTCCAACAGGTTCATGTCTTTCCTATGCTTTCCTGGTTTTAGCAGATACTGGTGTGTGCAAGCTGGGAAGGTAGGCAAGCCATCATAATTTTTTTTTTTGTTTGTATAATGACATTATTTAGGAGCTAAAGATAGACAAAAAGCTTTCCCAATGCTGCCTCCAGGCCAGGAAAAGGTTTGTTATCCACCTACATTTGTTATCATCTGGTAGGTTGAACACATTGGTGTTTTCATTATCATCAATAAATCCTGCAAAAGCGAACTCTTCAGTGCTCGTGAAAGCTGTCAATTGCAAGTAGCCATCAAAGCACTCGCTGCTTGTGCTTAGTTGTGTTGGCACACATAAAGGTAGTGTGCACTTACATACTTCTACGAATCACCCATCTAAACTGTTTGATAAGATTTTCTCTTTATCTGAACCTTACTGATGTTCAGTAGGCTCTTTTGTGCTTTTAGAGTGGACCAATGTGCTTTAAACCTGTATTCCACTTGTTTCCTGTTGTTCCAGAATATCTATTTTTTCATCCTGACATCTTTTTTTAAATGATTTTGTTGATCTGTAACAGGTCAGACTTTACATGCTTTTTGTGACATGCATTGAAAAGATATTGGTTCGTCATCACTGGTTGCTCTGGTTCTTAGTGAAACTTGGACGTTCTGTTCTGCAGAGCATGAACTAAGTACAGTGTGTCAGTGCATTTGAAAGCCATGGAGCTAAAGGAGGAAGAACACAATGGTATTCAATTATGTTATTTTGTCCAAGTTATAGTAAGATGTAAAGCCAAACACACAAAGATTAAGAAACTCCGTATTTATTTTGCTTTTACACTTATTTTTCTTAAGAAGGCCCCTGCCAATAGACTTGTAGATGAGATTTTTTTCAGTGTGGATCCAGGTCTCATTTGTCACCAGTTACTGGTGACTGCCTGTCACCAGTCAGGTCTCAGACTTTGTACAAATTTGGGAGGTGTTTAATGGATTCCTAGTCAGAATATTTTTTTTTTTTTTTTTTTTTTTTTTTTGTAGGAAAGATCCAATAGCCAGTGGGTATCTGAAATCTTTAGTTCAAAGTTTAAAGGGTTGTGATCTGAAACCTTTGAGAATGCTGAGAAATAAAACCACCTTTTTAATCCTTGTAGTTATAAACTTGTCCATGATACAGAAAAAGGAGTGTGGTATGGTATAATGAAACTCAGGGGCTACAAATTAAGATTGCATTGTTATTCATTGCATCAGTTTTCTTAGATTTTACATGCTTGACCTTGCCCCGTTGCCATATTCCTGATAGTTTTAAAGGTACATCTTCACAAACAGGATAGATGTGCATTCCTGTAATGCACATAGTGAAAACAATCTTGTAATTGGTCTGCTTTTTATAATAGATCATAATGATAGAACTAATTTTGGTTTGGGGTGTTCCTTGAGCTGCTATTTTGGTGTTTACCTTTTAAGATGAACACGTTTTAAGTCTTCAGTATGGCTCGTTCTGCATGATCTTTTTTTTTTGTACATTTGGGAGGCTTCACCTCTCACGCAATTGGAAGAAGTTCAAAAGTAAGATTTATACTTAACGAGAACAGTGTCCAAAGATCAGATGAGCTTAGGTCAGTTTTTCCACTTCGTACAACTGACCCCTCCCACCCCCAAAAACCAAACAAAACATTTGACTGCCAAATCAGAACACAACACACAAATCCTATCTCTGTTGTGAAACGCGATGGTTTCTTCATCACGTATCACAGAGCTAAGAACCGGAAGAGAGAGCTCTACGAGGCTGGCTATAGTCAACGTTTTGTAGTTCACATGTCCTCAAACACAGTAAAAGCTCCAATGATTTGTAAATTCAATGGGGCTCTCTTGGTTTTGTGAAAGCTCCAACTTCTACCTATATATAACTAGGATTTTATTTTACAGACCAGGAAAAATGCAACTTTGTCAATATGGAAAATTATTAAAAAATAATAACAGACAAATCCTAAAAAAGTGAAGTGATAGGAAGTTCTGGGTTTTGGACCTTGAAGGATTTTGTTTGGACAGGTACTGGTTTATTTATTTTGGTTTGGATTTCTTTTTTGGGAAACGTTGAGGTTCATAGAATCATAGAATCATAAGTTTGGAAGAGACCTCTGAGATCATTGAGTCCAACCATGCCTGTCTTCCTACTAAACCGTATCCCTAAGAAACTCATCTACCCGTCTTTTAAACACCTCCAGGGATGGAGACTCCACCACCTCCTTGGGCAACCTGTTCCAATCCCTGACCACTCTCTCAGTGAAGAAATTCTTCCTAATGTCCAGTCTAAACCTGCCCTGGTGCAACTTGCGGCCATTCCCTCTCGTCCTGTCGCTCGTCACTTGCTAGAAGAGAGCAGCACCCACCCCGTCACAAGCTTCTTTCAGGTAGTTGTAGACAGTGATGAGGTCTCCCCTCAGCCTCCTCTTCTCTAAGTTAAACAACCCCAATTCCCTCAGTCTCTCCTCGTAGGGCTTATTCTCCAGCCCCCTCACCAGCCTTGTTGCCCTTCTTTGCACACCCTCCAGCACCTCAATGTCTTTCTTGTAGTGAGGGGGTTTGTTGTGACAGGAATTAATCTTAAATGTCTGAAATGATTTTTTTTTTTGTTTGGAGATGTAATTCTTAAATGTCTCTTGGTTTTTAGAATCATCAAGAAGCTTGAATGTTCAAAGTTTTTGCCTTTTTTTAAGCATTCGATCTTCTTGTAAGTTATTTTTGTGGTCTGTCTATAAACAGAAGTCTGCAACTGTATGTGAAACAGTCAAATAATCTATAAGTAATTAACATTTACAGTGCTGTCAGATATTTATATTCACAGTGATCTGCAATGATACATTGCTTTGTATTTGTTAATGCAGTGTGTGAATACTGGGTATCAAATTACAATTGCATGAGATATATTACTGAAAGGAACTACTACAGCGTGGTACCAAAGTTCTATTTTATTCAGAGGTGGGGCTTTTGTTTGTTTTTGTAAGGGGTGTCTGTGGATTTTGCACTAGAGCAATAGTTAATTGTGAGGTAACTGAGGATGTCTAGAGTACCAGTGTGAACCAGAGCTGAGTAAAGTGCAGGATGCAAAGACACTTCAAAGGAAGTTCGAAAATCTTTACGTTCAGAAAAAAAAAACTTCCCACCTAGCTGTAGTTTCTATTTGAGTCAAGGGAAGACTGTTTAAATGCAAGGGAATAATTTTCTTTTCCTTGAGAAGAAAGAAACGAGTTTAAAAATTTACAGAGTAATTAGATTTTCCAGTTCCCTTGACCTACATTTATTGCCAAGATTAGAAACTGTGGTGTTCAATAACTATGTTCTGGCAAGTTTCATGTAACTTTCTTTTCCACTCTTAGTTTATTATAGTTAATAAAAATGAAATATTTGCTTTGGAAGTACTTTCAGTCCTGAACATTTGCTCTGAAGAGAAATAGCTACTTAGATTTCTTATTCTCACCTCTGCAAATAGTACATCAAATTGATTACTTTATATTAGGGAAAACAGGGTCTTTAGCTATCCTCATTTTAAACCATAATTTATTCTGTCATGGTTGTAACATTTTTAAAATTTGTTAAGCCAGCACAAAAATCTAAAAGTTTGGGAGCGAACGGTGTATTGAGCACACATCCCTCTAGTGCTGCATTGTGTGGACTTTCAGAACAGTAAATCCTCATTCAGCCGCATTGTAGCTTGGTGAAAGGCTGCCTCCAGCTCTTGGCTTGATCATCATTTCAGCAGAACTTACAGTAACTATACCATTTAGGCTGGCAAGGTAAACTTGACAACAAGGCTGGTCAGCACCTTTCCCAAACCTAGGAAAAAATCTTACACATATTTGAATATAAGAAGGTTTGGTATATGGAAAGCGTATGTATTCATCAAGTTAGTTCTTATTTAATGTGATTTACTTTCCCAAGATGTAATAGGAGGAAGCAGGAATTCTTCAGATATTTTATACTACTGTATGGTGTGCTATATGGAATCAAATGAGAACAGTGCCAAACTATCTTCTCTGCAAACTTAAAATGTCATCCTTCTAATGATTTAGCAGTTCTGAAAATGCCAATGTTAGTCTTAAAATACTTTTAAGTGCCAAAAATATGTGCAAAAACTTGCCAAATCATACACGACCTCTCATCTGGTTAGCGCTGAAGAGAGACAATTAACTTTAAAAAATAGATCACTTTTTATTTCTAAATCATGCTTCTGCATAAAGCAGCTTTTACATAGTAAGCCCCACATTGTCTTTTCCCTTAGAGCCGGATCTTCACCTGAATCTGTTGTAAAATGCAGTTTAAAGAGAATACATATACAAGCTTACTATGATAAGAGTTGCATTCTCCACTCACAGGGCTCCCTTATTTTCAGCCATCACTACAGCTGCCAACAAATATCTTTTCCTTTAGTTTGTTATCGTTGAACAACTTGTATGAGCTGTATGCAATTACACTATTACTGTCTGCCAATCCAGATTTATGATCTCACCTCTTCTGAAAAAGTACAGTAAGCGTTGCTTTGTCGCCTGGTAAGAGTGATCCTCCCAGTAAAGACAGAGTTTTGCATTAAATGCTTAGAAACAGGGAAAAATTATAGTCACCAGTAAATGAAAATGGGAAGATTAATCAAATACAATTATGTTTATTGGAATTTAGACATCTGAGTGTATTTATTTTAATATGTTGAATAGTATATGCTTTTGTGTGCTTTTATGGGTTCAGTGGATTGTGATTGGTTTGAGTTTGCTTAAAACTTTTCTATTTTAGCAAAATAGAAAAAATGATATTTTTCAGAACTGTTGTATTTCTCTGGGCTTCTACAATAAAACTAGGCTGATGATGCTTGACTTTAGTAGAAGAACCTGAGGAAGATTTTTTTTAACTGATGCAAAATTCTTTTATCATTATTATAGAGACAACCTAAAACCCACAAGTATTTTTCCAGGTTTTCTTTTGTCAAGTATTTTGCTTATTTTTCATGAAATAAGTAAGCATGAATTAAGATAATTGTTATGTGTTTCATATTATCTGTGAGATTATGTAATCTTAAACTTGTGTTTAAGCTCCTTAGCCTGTAGGGCTTTGTTAGCAGGATGTCCTATTATTTAGTTTTATGTTTGTAAATATTCTTCCCATGAACAATGCATTTCACAATTGAGTCCTTAGTATTTTTTTCCTCCTTAGTTATGAATATTTTTGTTAATCAATTTTGATTTAATTCTGATAGTAGTCTATTTTTGGGGTAAGTGGGTATAAGTTGGTGAGACTATATGAGTTACGAGGCTGGTTCAGTGGTAGTTATGCTCTCCAGTGATGGCAGTGAAATCCTGCTTTACCTGCAAACCTTCAAAAGTTTGTGTGGCTCCATGAAGACTATAGTAGTATGAGTAGGCTTCTCGTTGGTCCTCTTTCAGTTTCCTGAATAAAACAGGTTAAAATTTGTCTGAGCTTTGAGGAGTTGGACTTCATGGGAAAATAGGACTTAACTGACTTAAAGCTGTGAACATACCTGAGTTGTTTTGAAAATCTACTTGTGGTTAAGACTTTGTCACTCCTATAGCAGCAGCAGGAAGCCGGTAACAAATATCGACTCCTCCAGAGTGCTAGTTTACAGTGCAGAGGAAATGGGACTGTGAGCTGGATTGCCAAGAGATGGGAACCTGTTCTGCTTGTCTAAATCTCTTGTGGAATGTGTTTTCCAGCAATGAGGTGAGGGGAAGAGTCAGTAGTGGAATTACCTCAAAACCATGCAGTTCCTCCTAATAGAGCCTGTCTCTTAGAAGCCAGGTTAATAATAAAATGACAGTGCATTTTATTATTAACAGATGCAACAAAAATGGAAGGATGGACTTCCGTTTAAGCAATCTTCTTTCCTAACCTAGCGGAAGTCTGCTGAGCTAGATTTGGCAGTCACATCTCACAGAATAGGTCATTTATTTATTATGTTTATTTTGGTATGTTTTTGTAGACAGGTTACTGACTGTTTGAGCTTGTCTGTTTCTGGTATGACACTATGTAAATCTAGTAGAAGAGCTTGTGTGATAATGCACCTTTTTTTGACTGTGTGGAAAAACACAGTAATTTGTGGCAGAAAAATATTGGAGGCTTGGCCAAGCTATGCTTTATGAGGTACTGTGCTAAATAGGAGTGGAGGCTAATTTGTGTAGCTGCAAGTTCAAGAAATACTAGAGGAAATGGCTAAAGGTAATTCTATGTGAGAAATAAACAGCAATGAAATTTTACTTTTAAGTCTGGTTGAATTTCAAAGGTAAATCTTGGTAGTAGAGCATAGTGATTCCTTAAATATCTGAACAATATTTTGAGTGCTGTTATGTTGCAGGCTTCAACCAGCTTACTGGAAAAAGTGATTACTGCAAAGGTGTGGTGGCAGAGAAAGCAATAAAAAACCCTGAACATTCCTGTTCACTGTTTTCATATGAAGGCTTTATTCCAAAATGTTGGCTTTTGACCCTGATGTGTTTAGTCAGACTTAACCTTCCTTATATGAAGCAACCTTTAAAAAAAAGATCAGATCTACAGGTCAATACGGGTGGAGTAGACTCTGATAGGTACCCCACCAATTTTTAATCATAGTTAGTCATTATCATCTTTATGACCCAGTACAACAGTGCAAGATTCATTATTGAAAAGATTTAGACATGCAAGCAGATTGTTGCTCTGTTTTTAAAGACAGTATATGGTGACTGAATGCGTTATCAGCTTTGGAGCCAAATTATGGTGAGGCCTGGTATTATCACTTTTATTTTAGTGCTTTTGTTTCAGACTGTGGTTTAGCTACTGTTACTAAATATATGCAGTTGAACCTTCTAGTGTTAAGAAGGCCAGCAGAAGGTAGCATTTCAGTTGTGTTCAAGTGCTCTGCTGTGTGCCTGTTTTGTTTTTGCATGTAGAGAACTGTGCAAGGGCAGTTTGTGAGCAATCAGAAGATTTGCATGTAAACTTACATGTCGATAGCAGCAGGAAATCACAAAGATAACTCTCGATTTTAGCCTAGTGATGTCCACATGCTTGATGTTCTGTTGCTCAGCTTCTGAGCAGGTGCAGTAGGTTTTCTGTGTATGCTTATAATCAAATGGCACTGGTGTGGGGGATGGAGCCAAACAAATATATGTTATTAGAACTAGCTAAGACTCCTACAAGTTGTTGTTTTGGTTTTTTTCCCCCTAGAAAAGAAAGTTTTACTGAGGAATTTTATTTATATTGACAAACTTTGGAAAACTTTTCAGGTCCTCTGAGACAGACTTTGTACTTGAGAAAGATCATTAGAATGGACAGGTGGTTGGAGCACTGAGACCCAGTAAGTTACAAATAAGTAACAGCTAAGAAGGGAACTTCTGGTAGTTTCTCTGACTAGTGTTCTGATTGAGCATTATTCTTTATGATGCAATCCATAGTTTTTAATTTAAATTTAAATTATTTAAATTGCATGCTTTGAGAAATGTCTGTTGAAACTTGTCTGTTAATTTTTTTATAAAGATTTGTTTTTTTTTTCTTCATACATCTAGTATGAGTGAAGTCCAGTATATGGATGTAGGTAGTCTTGAGAATGCATTCGCTACTGCTATAGTTTTTCTTAATAGTAATTTAAAACATCTTTCTCAAATTTTGGGAAAGGAAATGAAAAAATGTGTTTATACACAATAAAACCAAATTTTCCTCCTGGAATTCCTCCCTAAGTTAGTAAATCAGCTCTTAGTTACTACATTATGATAACTACTGCTTGTTCCTAATACAAGTTGGGTAAATGGTCGCTGAACTGTGCCCTCAGAAATGGTAAATATGGGCAATTTCAAATCAAAGTCTGGGGGTGTTTTATTCTGAAACACAACTCCTTATTGAGATGTGTGTTAACAGTTTTGTGTCTTTCGGGGTAAAGAGGCTCTAATTGTACTGTTCTTTTGATTTCAACTGCTAAAAAATTGATCAGAGTGCTGTTTAGTGTAAGTATGATGTAAATTAATACCTTTTGTGTTGTTACAACTTGTGAAGTTGAATCACAGTAAGAGTTAGTTTGCCCATTGCTTTATTAACATTTGTTATTTCCTGAATTTGGGAATAAATCCAGGTCTTTTGAACTCCTCCACAGGAAAATAAGTTCTCTATAATGTGATTAACCCTTTCTAAGGAAGAAGAGGAAAGTATTGTTATAATTTTAGGATTTTTCTGGTCTGTCTGTCGCTAGTATTGATAAACTGACTTTTCAGCTTGTGGCTATGTCATGGTATTGTAATTAGTTTCTCCACTCATCTGAAGGCTGCTTTTTTTCCCCCTTACTTTTCCTATGTTACTTAATTTGTTGTCTTATTAAATTAAATAATTGATCCAACAAATTCCAAACCTCCACTGTACTTGTGCAAGCTTTATAACTTTACATCACTGACCAAATTAGATACAACTGTTCATGTAATCTTAGTTGACTTATATTGTAGCTCTATATTTATCATAAGACTTCCTAAAATATTGTTTTCATCTTTATCTCAAGGCTTCCTTATTTACATGAGCGTGCGTGTGAAATTTTAGGGATGGTGCTGAGTCCGTCTCATTCTCAAGAGATCAAGTAGGAGTACAGAGGACTTGCAAAGTGTCAATGGTTATGCATACTATCAGTGTTAAATTTGCTTTTAAAAGTTTCATTTTCCATTTAATATAGATTTTAATACTGCTATTACTGAGATAAATGAGTAATAAATGAGTAACATTTTTGATTAAATTAAAACTGATTCTTCTGAACGAGTGCGTAATATTTTCACTTTGGGCAAAGTGTAGGTGAAAAAAATGTAAAATTTCCTAAAAGACAGGGTACCTTGGTCTTTTTAGCTACATTTATGTAAATTATATACTAAATTTCAACTCTGGGATAAGAGTTAAGAGAACACTTTATTTCTTATTTTATTGTTGTACCCAGTTGTAACGTTTCACACAGGATGTAAAAGGCCAAAATTGTGAAAGAATGAGGCTTCTTCGGACTTTTGTATTATTTCTTGAGCTTTACTGTTACTTTTTTTAGGTTTTAGATAAAGCACTTTTATATGTGTGTGAGACATAATTCTGAAAATAACAATGCATCACTGGAAAAATAAAATGTAGCAAACCCAGCGTCTTTAACAGACATGATTTCTGTGGTTCATTGTTTATCACACCTATTTTCTCCCTGAATAATGCAGACTCATCCTAGGCAGAGACTAAGGATCCCGTGGATGACTAAATTTATCAGGAAACTTGTAAGACCAACCTAGGGCAGTGCTTTACTACAGATCTTGTCATTTTGAGTTTTAAAAGAAATGAAGATATTATAGTCTGAAATAAATTTGGAATACAGTTTAGAATTTGACTGAGGATTAATCCAGTTTGATTGTTAGAAGGCACAGGATGCACAATTCCTATCCTGATTATGTAAATGCTAAGAGATCAGTTGTATTTGCAACCAATGACTTTTTGCTATTCAGAGTGGTGACAAGGCTTTTGAAACCATCTGTTAAAGATGCTTGCCTTGGAATGTGGCTTGAACCAGATTTTGCAGTTGGATACTTGAACTTTGTAATTGGGTACTAGTTTTCTGCTGATAGCAGGACCAAAATTGTTGACATAAGCACAGGTGATCATGGAATCATAGAATGGTTTGGGTTGTAAGGGACCTTACAGATCATCCGTTCCCAGCCCCCTTACCATGGACAGGGACACCTTCCACTAGAAAAAAGTCTAGAGGTGTGACATTATATGTGACATCAAACAGAGTCCAGTAAAATAAATGAAAATTGATTACGAATTAAAATTCCCTGATATGAATACTGAGCAGGTGATTTTTAGCCTTTACCCCCCTTCCTTTTCTGATTTTCTCTGGTTATCCAAATCACATTTCTTTTTATCCTTTATCTTTTTTTCCTTTGGAATCATTATCCTCTTTGTATCAGTTTTGTGTCATATTCATATTTAGGCTGCTGCCAGATGGACATTCACAAAGATCTACTGAAGTCCTTTGGGACTTAATGTATGTGAAAGTGACCTGATCAGTCCCAGTTGTAGAATTGGGATTATGCTTGGTAAAAGTGCTGTGAGTTTGATCTGTAAGCATTGCCTGCGTATTAGATATTGTAAAGCCATTTCGTCCTGAAACACTGCAGACAGCACACTAATTGTATTATGTGGACTCCAGTTGTGAACTTTCCTGGTTCAGCAGCAGTGGAGCAGTCCCATTTGACTATGAAGTAATGTCTGCCACTCGATTTGTCCTCAGTTGAACTCAATGCACAGACCTCATATAATGAAGTCTAAAATATAAAGAATGGGCACACATACAAGTACTTTATTATACAAATTTAAAATTCATGCTGACACTACCTGTAATAAACATTTTTTAAATATAATGCACACGCATTATATAAAATGTTAGTTTATTTTGAGGTAGGATTAGTCATTTTACCAACTTCCCTGTTACAATGATTTTGATTCATGCAGAGAAACTGCTTTAATAGTCTCATTTCTAAAGGTACTCTAAAATTCATGCTTGTGTTAGGGACTGTGTACTTCTACAGATGAAGCTATAATATTGCTCTCTTGGCAGATACCTGAAGAGATCTTGCATATCTATAGCTATTGAGTGTTAACCTCATGAGTTTTAACTAGATGTACTGTGTGTTACCTCATTATATTTCTGAGTGAGTAGACTTTAGATTCTAAAGGCAATTTCAAATGTAAAATGATATACAGAAACTATCCTTTCAGGTACTTTGTTTTTGAGTAATATTTTATGATATAAATATTTAGGAAAAAATGAGCAGAAAGATACAACTCAACAGCTGAAGTTCAGCATAAGCCAACAATAGAAGTAAGATTTTTGACATCAAGACACCTCACTAAACTGGGAGCAAAATCGGTCAGCAGTCTTTCCTTACTGTACTACCAGTGTGCTGGAAACTAAATTTGTAGTGCATCCTAAAGAAAAAAAAGATGTTTTTTAAATGAACTGGGAAATAATCTCCTAAACACATTTGACTTGAAAATACAAGCTGGATGGTAGTCCAGCTCCTTAGATAATGATGTTTCATCTTAAGGACACTGTGGAGCACCTGCTAAATGTGGATATAATATAAACTCAAAAAGGGTATTCTTCCATGACTGTCTTTTCAAGTGAACTGTTGGATGATTCCAATTCATAGGTGACTCAATAATGCACATTTCCACTGTGCCTTTTCTTTATGCTTATTAACAGCTGGGCAGATACTGGAGAACAGAGCAAATCTGTAGCAAGTTCTGCAAGCACGAAAGGACTCTTGGGGAGCTGGGTGTTGGTTGCAGACTGATGCATATTAAGTTTGGAGAGGAACCTTTCTTAAAGGGAAAAAAAATGCTATTGTGTATAGGACCTAAATATGTAAAAAGTTCGGGACATGGAAAAACACATAAGATATATATTGACTCCCCTTGCTTTTAAAAAGGTCTGTTTCTCAGATTCCTTTCTGCTTTTCCTTTCTTCCCTTCATGCCTGCTTCTTTATTTATAGTGATCAGGTTATGCTGGCAGTATGGAAGTTATATTGGGCATAGACATTGCTAACAGGAGGATCATTATCCCTGTTTCAATGTGTGGAAGGGCTGGACTGTTCAAAAATTGCTTTAACTTTTATCACGGTTGGTTGTGCGCTAACAGAGGAGAGTAACAAAAACAAAAGAAAGGAAACTACTAATTGTTTTATATTTTTAATGTTTTATTTGCATGTAATTTATTTTAATGTTTCATTTCTCTTCCTCCAGTTCCAGAAAGCTTGTCTGAATAGCCGTATGGTGTACATCAAATACAAACATCTTTCAACAATTTCTATAAAAATGCACAGCTTGGAAAATAAGTACAAGGTCTTTTTTCCCTCACACAGATTCTAAGTCTTCAAACATATTCAGCCACTCTCTTGAAATATGATATTATTTCTCAATTACTCTGATGTAGAGAAGCATACAGAACTGTACAGTGTTATCTATGAAAGCCACATTAATTCTGTGTTATTAACTACAGCTCAGCTCCATTGATGATGGTAAGTGATTAAGCGTTAGGAGATTTTTCAAGACATATGTTATAATCTGTATGTTATTTTTAATATATATTATAATTTGATGATCATGCTATACTTACCTTTTAAATCTTCTACATGGATGTAGATGCAGAAACCTGCAATATCTGAAATCAAGTCTGGACCATCTTTGTAACAATAAAAATATTCTCTTTAATTAAAAGGAATATTCCCATATGGGCAGATGGCTTTAGAACTTGTCACTTCTGGGCTTCCTATAACCTCCTTTGGAAAATTTTTTTCAAGTGCTTCTGGAAACCACAGCATCACTGCAGGATCAATGACTTATCTAGTAGGATTGTTTCTGTGACTTTAATGGCAGTCTTGCACAGAAGTGAGTTACAATATGACTTGACTAGACCATATAAACTTGAATTAGCTCAGTCCAGACTAGCCTGTGTAAATTGAATTACTTTTTTCAATGGTAAAAAAAACCCAAACAAACCATTTTTATTTAAAAAATTTTAATATTTCATTTAAAAGTTGCCCTTTCCCCTCCAGCTCTTCCAGCAATGGAAACATCTCAAATTGCCTGCTGTTAAGCAAAAGAGAATTGAAACATAATAGTTGTAAATTAACTTTATTTTTTTTTTGCTGTGGCTCCTCATCTGTTTTCTAGAACAAAATGGTGGTTCTTTGATAACAGTAGGTAGACAGTGAGTTCTAGGCTGATGTGAAATTAAGGTGAAGTGGATCTATACAAGAAAGTTCTGAAAACTAAAATAGCAAGTGAACATCATGAAAATGGAGCAGAAATGAAAAACAGGCATGGTGAAAGGGAAAGGCAGGTATGAATAGCAAAATAAAGAGAACAAAGATGCTTTTATGGTGCATATCAGCTGCAGCTAGTAAAAATAGTATTTCATTTGCCCATCTGAATTAATATTTTGTTCTTTACATCAGTAAAAGCATGTTTTCTGCTGCTGACAGCTGCCATTTTGGGAACTTCATTGCATACGGTATTTGTGATATTCTTTAACAATGAGCCAACATGTTGTTCCCAGTGATGACTAAATATGAGAAGGCCTCTGAAAATGTGCTTAACTTGAATTTTTTTTTTTACGTCCTGGGATTTTTTGTTACATAAAAGTAATCTGTAGAGTTGCAGTAAGAAAGTATAAATCTCTTCAGAAGGGAAACAAGTTCATTCCACACATTGTACATAAACAGGCTCAAAATCACTTTGTCTTGAGGAGGACCACAAAGCTTTACTTAGATGCCACTTCTATCACCCATTAGTTCAGTTTATTCGCTAGTGAGAAAGGAATATTTGCTTACTTTCAATCTGGACACGTCAATTTATGTCACGAATGGTATCTGTACTTTGGTACAACGTTTCATGTGCTTCAAGAGCAGCTCCTAGAGTATCACTCTTTTTTCCATAATTAGTTTCAGGATGGAGATACTTTCTGGGTTGGGGGAAGTTTGATTTCACTTGTATCTTCTAGTCATCAGATACAGGCTACTCTAGATATAGACTCAAAAAATGCCAAAATATGCTTTAAAAACTAGCAGTCCTGATTGGAGGAGAGTAATGGACCAGATGACTTTTAAAGTCCTAATTTTTCAAGTCCTGTCCTAGAAAGAATGATTTTTTTTCTAATTTTTTTGCCCTTGAGAGCAGAGTTGTCCAACCAGTAATTGTCTCATTTGTAGAAAAGGAGATAAATTGTCAGTCAGCTGCCACTGCTAGAGATCTGTTATGACACTGTGGCATGCACCAAAAAGTGGTGTCTGTGATGGTATGTCCATAAATGATTTAAGACTAAGCATTAAAAGTAATATAAGTACTGGTTATAATTTTGCATGTTTCTCTGTTTCCATAATAAGAAGACTTTCTACTCCAAATCAGTGTTTCTTAGAATAAAAACTTTTTTGAAGTGTATTTCTGCTAATGTGCTGGAGAACAAAACTCAGCATGTGCTAGCATTCTCAATTTTCTTTGACATTCATTTCTAGCACAGTTGCTTTTTTCTTTTTCTTTTTTAATTGAATATCAGATCATTGTAATGCCAGCAAGGATGTCCCATTGCCATGGCAAAAAAAAAAAAAAATATCCCAGGACACAATAAATGGAATTGATGTATGTTTTAAACTCTTTTTACTCTTAAAGTAACTTAAGTAGCATTCATGGTTTCTGAACAAGATGTAACGTGTTTATTTTGGTAATAGCTGCTGTATGCTATTTTCTCTTCAATCATCTTTCATAAGAGAGGTTGAACACTAACAGAACATAACTCTGAAGAGAATCACCTTAAACATGTTCCATACTTTTATTATAAACTGATGCAATTAAACTGCTTGACAGCCAGGGTAACTGTACCCAAATACATTTTGCATGTAAAATAGCTGTTAAACATTACACAAATGCAGATCCTTAAAGCCAGTTTTCAAAGATGTCTGAAAGAAAGAGGAGAACAGAGTTTTTCTTACTATTGGATTATGCTGTCAGAGTTTCTGAAGCAGTTATGATAATGTAGTGGTAACCAGCCCGTGCTGTCACTTACTATTAAAAGCCATACATAATGGTGTGCCTCTTGGTATAGCTTTGTGGCTATGTGATTATCTCCTTGCAAAACAAACTTGAATTCTGCCTAAGATACGCGTTTATTTTTCCTCCCTTTCTCCTGAAAAGGTATTGAGGCAGAAACAGGGTGGTACAAAAGCTTCTCACTGCTGTTGGAGGGCAAAGGCAGTAAAACTGGGACTGAGAAATGCATTTAGGATGCTGATTCCCATTAAAATCAATAGGAATTGGGTGCTTAAGGATACTTGCAAATGTGGGTCTGACTTCTGGCTAAGCTGTAAAACAATGCTATTGGGAGGAAGCAGGGATGGGATGGGATGGGATGGGATGGGATGGGATGGGATGGGATGGGATGGGATGGGATGGGATGGGATGGGATGGGATGGGATGGGATGGGATGGGATGGAATCAGCCAGTACATTTTGGGTTTCACTTCCATTCTCATGTTGGTCCTACCCATTGTTTGAACAGTGCTAGTCAGCTTCTGGACCACCGTCAGCGATGAGTTTGCCGACAGCTTGTTCTTTGTTACAGTCAAGATGAGCTTTCCATTGACAGAAGCCCACAGCAAAGACTCTTTAGTTTCTCTGTGTCATCTTTCCTTATTTTGATTCCTGATTCAGCTGCAGATATCTCAGTGCATGATGTATGCTGTTTCTCACTTTTTAATTTAAAAAGATAGTCTTTTCTGCGACCAGTAGCATGCATTTTGCATTTGTATATGAAAAAGTGAAAGACTCCATACTTTGGAAAGCTGTTTGTTTCTTGGGTAGTTTTGTTTGGTTTATATTTGTATGCAACTAAATCTAAAAATCCCCCTTCTCCCCTATGTTTAAAAAAAAAAAAAAAGAAAGAAGAAAATATTTTAATCCTGAATTTGTCTGGTAGTTTGTTTTGTAGCTATGCCATGAGTTGCTTTTGTATTCTTTTTAATCAACTGTAGCAAAGGGACATGATCATTTTTATGCATTGACTTTTCCAGACATGGCACAGTGATCTTGCTTGTAAAGGGGAGGGAAGTGTTATTGTAACAATGTTTATTAGTCTTTTATTGGAGGTGGGTGATGCTGGTCTAAGCATTTATGCTTTGTTAGCAGGGTGAGGAAACACATTAGCTATACTAGTGATATGGTTAAGGGGTTTTGTGGTGTAATAATTCCTACTAATTTTATTGCAGGGCTCCTGAGAGCTACAGTTGTTGAAAATGTGAGTTGACGGCACTGGTTCTGTGTCTTTTGCTCTCATATTTGTGTCCTATCTTCTGGATGCCCACAGCTCACATGTTCTGAAATAAATTTAAAACATGCTCAAGCAGTGTTTATATCTACTGCCACTACATTGTGCAAACATAGCTATCACTGTCTTCTGAGCTGCAGTCTGCCTTGAAGAATTTCTTGTGATGCTACCCACACAAGAAATTTTGCAGATGGAAATTGTAGCACAAGCTTCCAGCCTTTGCCTTCTATCCTGAGGCTGAAATGAAGATAGAATGTATTTACTGGCAGTTAAAAAAACCCAAAGTATTTGGGAATAGCCTGTATACATATAAAAAAAAATCTGTATTATAACAAATGAAAGGTGATACAGAGGCAGTAGCTCTTCCAGCAGTGCCATTCAGCATGGGATGTATACTCAGGCTTAGGTAATAGTAAGGTCGTTGTGCTATTTTGTAGCCTCTTCGCTCTCCATCTGCAGAGCAGCCTCCTAGTTGTTGCTTACAAAAGCATCAGAGCTAAAACTGAGTAGAGGATAAAAATCCCATAAATTCTGAGACATTTTTAAATTTCAGGATTTTCTTAGATTTAGTTCTCTCCTGGATGTTTGGATTCACCAAAAAATGGTTTTGAAAACAATTTCTCAGTTGTGCTGCATGTGTGTATGATATGTTAAAATTTACCCTAAATATATATCTGCACTGCAAAGTAAAATTACACATTGCTGTGATGTAATATATTGCTTTCAGAAAAAGGTCAAGACAGTTCTGTGGTTCTAAAGGGAAAATTTATCCTGGCAGACATCGTTTCTCATGGCTTAACTGCTTCCCCGCAAATTTCAGTATTCAAGTTCATGAGAGCATTAGGTCAGGCGATCAAGCTGTGGTACAGCGAATGTCTAGCATCTCTTCATTTTGAACAGCAGAATCCAGTGTGTCTTGGAAAGCTGGCACAGTTTGTATGGAGATAAATTTAGTTCCTGTTCTGCTTCTCTGCTAAAGGACATATACCCCTTTGCAATATCCTTCCAAATGTGATCCATAGTTTCTAATAAAACGTAGCCTACTCAAAACAATTTAGTATCTCATTTATTTGAGAAGGCAGACTGCAAGTTTAGGTGTTTATGTGAGTTCAGAGTGCTAATGCCCAGTACCTGTGGCTGCACCTACATTGCAGTTAAAGGTGTGACAACACCACATAGCTATTGCTTTGCAAACATTGATCTGACTAGCGCAGGCAATGGAACTGAAATTACAACAGCATTGAATTTGGCTTCAGCTGTACAAACCTGGGCAGTATCCTGGTACTATGTGCTAACTGAAACCTCTGCAGTGTTATTTTGCTTATTAATAATGAGTTTTGGCTTAAGTCAGCTTTAGTCCTACCTTTGACTGCAACTTACAAGTAGCTTCAAACTCATTCTGAAGAAAGGGGAGATATTAATACTAATAAAAAGGATTGATTTGAAGAAACAAAACAGTCAAGATGGAAGAGGTGCTATTGCATCTTGTGACTACTGGCTTGATCTTACAATCATTTTCTTGACAAGAAACCACTAATGTTACGGCATCAGCAGCCACATCATGTCTGTCTGGGTTTTGGTCTTGGCTTGACCAAGAAGCTGTGTTTATATGCAGTTCATATAGACCATCCAGCTTTTTTCTTTGTCTCTAACATTCCCAGACTAAAGTGGTTTCAGCGTGCTTCATGTCAACTATTATTATTATCATCATTACACGTATTTTTGTCATTAACACCACATGTATGAATCAGGTTCCAGGAGCTCATGAGATTTAGAAAAAGATGCACATGTACCTGAGGTCTCTTTGCTTCCCAAACTTGGCTCTCTGAATAGTCACGTTTTTTAAACTTTTCTTTAGAAGCATGAAAAAAACCCATCATAAACACCTTTTAGAAAGGCCAATGCCCTCACGCTTCCAAGAATAATCTAAGAATTTGAATTTGAATCCCCTCAACTAAGCAGTCCCTTCATTTCTGAGTATGCCAGTCTTCAGACAACAATTTAAAAGGTGGACTATGCCATCTTCTGCTTTGGTAGTGCTTTTAAGTAAACATGTGTGTTATACTCAGTGTTTTAATCCGATCTCTGTGTGGTATTTGTATTACAAGCCTGTCTATTGGGTGATCGGCAGACAAAGTACAGGTGTGATAGCTTGTAATCAGTAGGCATGAGACGGGCCCTTGAAATCCTCAGCTAAACCAAGATCTTGGCATGTGGAGCAGTAGAATATGGCATTCAACTAACTTCACTGGTGAGATTTAAAGCACCAATGACTTTTCAGGTGACAGAGTTCTGAAAGCAGATTTTTATTTATAAATACAAATGTTACTCAGAGCAGAGCCAGTTGGTATGAGGTAAGAAGTTACTGTGCCTCCATAAGTCCGTATGCTCTTTGCTCTTAATATGCAGCAGGCACAAGTCATTTGAATGAGCCTACTCCACAGTGAAAGGGGCTAAGCTGCTGAGAGTTACACTGCTTATTTTTGTTAACGTGCACAACCAATTACTGTAGGTCAGCTGAGGTGTGATACTTGATTAGCTTCCAGCGACTAATTTGAACCTAAAAATCTTTTGGCACTAGTAATGTAGAAGCAAATTATCTGAAAGTTCTTTCACCTACTAGCTGATCAGGGAAGAAGCTTAAGCCTACGTTTGTATGAGAGGGGAGCAGCTGGTAGGGCATTTTTCCACACTGCTTTGGAACTTGCACTTTCCCCAATACTAAAATAGTTCTGGGACATGCTGCAGTGTCCCACTTGTTTTTCTTAGCGGTAAGAGGTTGGGAAGATTCTGGTGGAAGATTGTAAATATATCTTTTCAGCTGTTGGGCTATGTTTATTATCAAGTAAAAGGGAGCTGCTGCTTTAGTATATCTTTATAACTGACGCTCTAAAAATATAATCTCAAGCAAAGGGTAAGTGTCCCTTTCTTTAGAGTGACTGTGTTTGTATGAAGCACCAATGACGAATCATACACGAGAAAGGAGGCAAAAAAAATTTGCTGAGAACTAGCAGAATGTGTAGCAGTGTGTATATATTGAGACACTGAGGATAAGATTTGCTAGTGAATTGAGCGTAAGTTCTTAGTGAACTGATATTTACTCTGTAATTTTAGCTACAGTAAGTCTACCTAATAGTGTATTGCCATTTGCTTCCTTCCTATGAACCTGCATATTCTAAGAAGCAAAATATTTGAGGGTGGAATTGTGGTTACAAATGACAGAGAATGGGAATTGTTTTTAGCTTATTTTAGTTCTGTAGCCGTTATTATTTTCAAACAAAATATATCACCTCCCACCACTCTTCACATTGTATATTCACTCCAATAAATGGAAGACAGGAGGAATGATAGTGATATGGGTTTGAAAATAGTCTTTCATAATGGCACAATAAATGTCAGGACAGAAGCAAAGTCTTATTGAAAACAATGTAACTGCAAATAGGAGTAAAGAGCACAACACTGTTAGGCAATTGCTCACTGTGAGAGAGTAATTTCTCTCACTTTGTTTTGTAACTCTCTTACCTCACTGTCCTTCAAAGTTTTAAGGGGGTGAGTAGAAAAATGCAATATTACAAAGCTGTCCTAACTCTATGTAGAAGATGATGAGCACGTATCTCATGAACAAGTATACCCCATGCTTCAAGAAGCCATAGGATCATATTTCATTTACATCATAAGTTATAAGTGACCTCTGCATTAGCTTTTCCCCTCCTTCCATCACCTTCTACCTTCCAAAATTCTTTTAAACAGATTACATCTCTTTAGAGTTATATTTGCTTTGCTAATGGCTATTTTTGGCTTATCGAATGGCCAGCTCTGTTGCTGAAGTTCTGTTTCAGTGTCTCCTCTAATTTAGCTACTTACATAGAATGGAAATTTCAAAGCTTTGAAGTCCCATATTTATAAGTGACTGATGAGCCTAAGTCACTTCTGTTACTTTTGAAAATATTTGATATTTACAGAGAACTAGGTACAAGCCGAAAACAAGTTTGAAATAAAAATTCTCATAGACATGATTTAAAAATGCACCTTTACTGTTTGCTTAAAGAAACCAAATCCACCTACACTCTGGTGAGCAGTTTGGTATGTGCTGGACTGACTTGAAGCAGATCCTCTCATGGCTAAAATCTTTCTGCTTCTTAGGACGTCTTACAGAGGCTGCTGAGTATTTCCTGACAAAAGCTGTCTGAAGCATCAGAGAATGTGTATGGATGGCAATACAACTGTAATAAGAAGACTTCAGTTGATTTTGTCTGGAAGCAAGATCCTAATGAAATGGCTGCAGCCAGTGTGATGTAGCCCTCTGATTGGGATGAGCATGCAGCATGCCTCACATCTGTTACACACGATAGTATGGACTGTAAACACAGTGCAGCTAAGCACTTGGGTCTTCTATTGTATTAATTTCTCCCATTAATCTGGCAGGAGGAATCAAATGATCTGCTACCTACAAAGAGTGAGGAAAATGCTTACAGTAGAGAGAACCGAAAAGAAAATATTATTTTTTTTTGGTTTTGAGAAATAGTGTATGCAATTCTGCTCTTCAGTCTTCATTAAGGATGAACAAAAACTGGAACAGGTGCAGGGAAAGGCTAAGAGGGCTATCACCAGAATGGACAGCATATTATAAGAGCCCTTAAAAGCTTTGTGTTCATCTGCTAAATAAGCCCACATCTTTATAAATATATGGGAGGGGAAAATATACTTAGGCTGAAAAACAATGCAAGGATAAGAACATGTGGGTGTGAACTAGGCTAAAATAAATTACACTTAATTTAAAACCACCTAACCTTCACATAGGAGGTGTAGGAATGGGCGACTTCATTTAGGATTGATTAGTTTAAGAAAGCAACACTTTAATATTGAGAAGACAAAAACCTGGAGATTGAAGTGATTCTTTTCCACCCTATTCCCATGTAGTTTTATAAAGACAAATGGTAATGAAGATGTTAGCAGTATCTCTGTTTTAGAATTCACAGAATGGCTGAGGTTGGAAGGAACCTCTGGGGATCAACTAATCCAACCGTTGCTCAAGCACGGTCAGCTAGAGTAGGTTGCTCAGGGTTGTGTACAGTTGTATTTTGAATATGCTTCTCTTAGCAACCTGGTCTACAGTTTGATCACCCTCACAGATTAAAAAACTGCATTTTGTGTTCAGATGGAATATCATGTGTTTTAATTTGTGCTATTGCTTCTTACCCTATTCCTGGGACTATTGAGAAGTCTGGATCCCTCTTCTTCGTTCTCTCCTGTCCAGTATTTATACACATTGATAGGATCCCCCTAGGGCTTTTCTTCTCTGGGCTAAACGCTTGTAGCTCTCTCAGCCTCTCATGTCAGATGCTCCAGCCCCTTAATCACCTAAGTTGTCCTTTGCTGGACTCACTACAGTAAGTCTCTGTCTTGCGCTGGAGAGCCTAGCAGTGGGCCCAGTACTCCAGCTGTGTGTCACCAGGGCTGAATATAGAGGAAGGATCACCTACTTTGACTTGTTGGCAATGCTATTCTTAATACAACCCAAGAGGGTCTTGGCCTTCCTTGCTGCAAGGGCACATTGCTGGCTCATGGTCAAAATGCTGATTGGAAAGACCTCAAGGTTGTTCTCTGCAGAGCTGCTTTCAGGTCGGTCGGCCCCCAGCCTGTAGTGGAGCCTGGGATTATTCATGCCCAGGTGCAGGACTTCATATTTCCCTTTGCTGACATTCATGAGCTTTTTCTCTGTCCGTTTCTCCTTCCTGTTGATGTCCCTTTGGAAAGCAGTGCATCCATCTGGTGTATGAACCACACCATCCAGTTTTGTATTATCTGTGAGCTTGCAGAGGGTGCACTCTGTCTCTTCGTACCTGTCATTAATCAGAATATTAGACAGTACCGGCCAGTGTTGACTGCTGATGTACACCTTGAGTGTCTTGCCTCCAAGTGGACTTTGTGCCACTGTTCTCAACCCTCTTGGCCTGGCCATTCATGTTTTCAGTTGAATTCACTGTCTACTGATCTAATCCATACATTGTCAGCTTGTGTATGAGAATGTTAAACAGAGACAGTGTCAAAAACCTTCCTAAAGTTGATTGCAAAGAGGTTCAATAAGTTGCCAAGAAGTGAGTGTTAACAGCGCTTAGACAAAGTGGAATATCATAAAAAAAGTAGTGAGGGTAGGAGAGATGTGGCAACCAGAAATAAATTCCTGCTAAAGATAAAAGTAAAGATCCTTATGTTTTTCAGAGTGAGAACTGAACAGACTGGTTCCACAAATTATCTAGCATTCTTTGCACAACAGCTTGTAGACCAAAGCCTTTGCCTTTAAAGCTGTTGGTATAGAAATACGTAAAATAGAATTAATTAATAAAATTATATATTACAGTTACAACAAATTACTTTCAGTGTCTACAAGGAGTTGATTGCCATTGTTGGTATTGGGCTGTTTCCAGCAGTTGAATGTGGAGAAGAATAAAAAAAATCAAAGCCCTGTTTTTCCAGCTATTTTTTTGTATACTCTCAACACTGCCTTCTGCACCATAAAAGAATGCTTTACTTGTCCAATGGATAAAGATGACTTTTAGAAACAGGATTCCTGGATATTTAAATTACAGGAAGAGAAAAGAGATGATAAAAGAGAATGATTATAGTGAGGTCAAAGGGAATAGACCAATAATACAGTTATATTTGATCCTGTAGGCAATTCAAAACCAGCCTTAGGGTATGAGTGTCCTGTACTCCTATATTAAATGTGATTTACTGATGACACTGAAGTCAGATTTCCAGGTTTAAGTGTTTAAGCATACATTTATGACTATATGAAGAAACAATAATAGATGGCATTCTAAGAGAATACCAAATAAAGCAATGTTTTAATAAAAGATGTAATTATTCTCTGGTAAGCATATTTCATCCCTTTTCTATCAGAAATTATGTGATCAAAATTAGTAGATGATCCAAACTTTAAGTTCTACCAAAGTGTTTTAATTAAAAAATAAAATAGAGTTTGACTTTTTAGAGAACCTAATGCTGCCAGCTTCAAATGCCATACTGCAAAGTGTGAACAGGTGCTAACAGCGCTGTTCATCTTTCCAAAGCAAAATTAAACAGGCACAGCTGTATGCAGTATGGCATTTTAAAACAGGCTTTCTGTATAATTCGAACAATGTTTCGAGATTTGTCCATTATATTTTAAGAAGAACAGCTTCTCAAATTACTTTTTAAATTTTTTTAACACATGCAGTTTTAGTGAAGTTTATATGGATGCTCTTTTTAAAGCTAGAAAACAATTTTAGTAATACCCAGACATGCAGACTATTCTTTAGTAAAAATAGGTTTTTCCAGTTGACGTACTTAATGTTTGAAGAAAACACAGTCTCAGACACTTCTTCTAAGAGGAAAAAAATGCTTACAGATCCAATTCAGGCTGCTCAGATGTTCAAATCATGTCATCCTGAGCTTGATGTCTTGAGGCCTAAACAGGCTTTTAGTTGACAGTAGCACAGATATATATAATAATATGCCTGTTCCCTGAAAACTTACAAGAGGGGAAATCTGTAGACTGAGAAAACTTGCAGTCTGCACTCACAGAATAGCACATAAAACATTCATTAAGTCAGAGTTAGCCCTTAGCCTGTCTCAGTCACCAGAGACATAAATGAGAAGTGATAGCACACCATCACTATTCCAGAAATGCCTCAGATTAAGAGGAGGGGGGAAAGAGATATTTACCCGAAAGATAAGCTTTGCTTTGGTTATCAAAGTTTAGATAACAAGAGATGTTTACTGAAGGCAACGCTAATAGAACTTAGAGCTTTTGTATGTACTATTCAGCAGAGAAATATCCACCAAGATTTACCCAAACCATCACTATACTCCCATGCCAGAAAAAATTCTGAAGGAATACCATACTAGTTGTCTCAGTCTCATCTTAACCTGCACCTGCTTGGCTTGTGCTCTAAATAGTATTTCAGAGGAGGTGGAGTTTTAAAGTAACATTAACCGCAAGAAGTCTTCCAAAATATCCTTTTCTCTTCCATCGTGCATTCCCTATTTGGAGTTTAATAAGGCCATAATGGGAAAACTACTTCCTGCTGCCAAAAGAACCATTGTAGGTTACTTTCAATTTAATGTATTAGTCATTGCTAACATTTAAGTGATAAAATGTTTGGGGTTTTGTGTGTTATGTACCATTGGAATACTATTTTTTGATTGATCTGATTTAATTCTACTCTGCTGAGTCATTCTGTTAATTCTTTAGTTTGAAGCACCTGTCTTAGTGCAATTAGCTCAATAAACAGAAATATCTGAATTCATAGCTGAACTCACATGTCACCCAAGTAGCCTATAGCTAGACCTGACTGGAGCGTGGTTGTAGCACTTATCCTAAAATCTGAGAAAGTGTCTCAAAAATCCTAGTTAGAGCAGTGATTTTCAGAACTGACCTGTTAGTGGGGCATCAGGAAAACCATGAACAACAGGTATAGCAAAAAGATTCGTCTGTAATAATTATCTCAGAATGTCGTTTTGAATATTGAGTCTTAAAAGGGGTGTAGGCCAGATTCTCTCTGGCGTAGGTGGATATCAGAAATAACTCCTCACAACAGTGTTAATGTGGGAAGAATAAGTAGGTGGGAAGAATATCTATCTCTATTGCTTTAAGGAACGCAAAACTTGAATAGCTACATTTTTCAACAAGAACTACACCAAATCGCAAAGACTTGAAGAGTCAGAGAGCTGGCTTACATTGTATTTACTTTTAATGGTATTTTTGCATGCTTCATATGACTGTGTGGCAACTGCTTTTTTAAAGGAAAACTATTTCAGTGAGGTGCAAATATTGTTGGATATGTATATATCTCTAACAGATCCCTTAAAAGATTTATGTCTTAACTGATGTCAGGATGAGCCAACCCTGTAACTGTTAAAGCGAGAAGCAAAACTCCCACTAACTTGTAAAATGAGTTGTTTAAAGAGGATTTCTGAAAGGCTTAAAGCGATAAACATGATCCAATTTACGTTTTCAGTATATTTCCGTGAAATATTTGCTAGTTACCTAGGGCCTTTGCAAGTGCTTGCTTAGTAATCTGTGCAAATATTAAAAAGAATAATAGTAAATAATAGACATAGAAAGCTTTTTTCCAAACACAAGTTTGTTACAAGTTGAAACCTGGAGAGAAACTTGTTTGTTTTCTTATGCTGATGCCTCTCAAAGAATTACAACTTGCAGAAGGCAAGTGGTATTTGGTAAATGTCCTTATTAAGTTTGAATTATCCATTTAAAAATTAGAATACATTTTCCAGCAATTACTTCATCTTTTAGGGCTACAGGGTATATTGTTACCTTCAGAAATTCTGTATGTGTTAGCAGTCTCTCTAGTCAGTTTCCTAGACATTTCCTAGTTTCAGACAGGTTTCCTCACCAGTTCTTGAATGGCTTCAAAACAATCATGAGGTTCACTTTGGGTTTCGAGCGAGCTTGCTGCTGTAGGAATTCCACCTCAGTTTTTAACCTCAGCCAGTGTACCCTGGAAATATATTAATTCAGATTTTCTCCTAAAATGAGCAAAAATTCTTTTGCCACATTATGAAAATGGGTTCCTGAGACACCTTGCTGCCTTAGAGTTGCTAGACTGTAGCTTCTTTTAGTCAGCAGTTGCATTCATATCTCTTTTTTCTTCTAATGGTCTTGATCAGCTTGACTGAGTTACTGATGGGATCTAAATCAGAATAGATTTGAGAAGGCAAGAGCTTTCCTTGCTTTAGGATTCTGAACAGAGATCATCAACATGGAGTTCATGGCAGTGGGGATCATTAACTTTTACTCAGCTGGATGGGACCACTTCGCTATTGAGTGTGTCAGAATCAATTTTACTGAATACCAGTAGTTCTCATAAATCTGTAGTAATGCTAATTGTAGATACTTTATAGTGTTTACCACAGACACAAATAATTAATTTTGCTCATGTAGCTTGTAAGGTCAAGTTTTCTATGACATTATTACAATATTTCTAGTGGATATCATGGAAATGTTGGTGGTTTTCTTGTATCCTAGTATAGGCACAGTACATAGGATCTGTAATTGACTAGTTTCTTCTCTTTACATACAAAACCCATTGCTACCTTAAGTCAGGCGTTGACTCTTCTGTTATTTCCACAGAGCCTGCGCTTTAATGTGTATATACCATTACAGTACTTGAGTGCCCTGCTTTAGTCCATTGGGTAATCTATCTACACATCTGTCCTGTATTTGATCTCTCTCATCCTCTCCTGAGGGATGAAGATGATGTGCTAAAGTGTTTCATTTGACAGAGGTTTGGTTTGTTTGTTAATTTTGCTGTAGATGTCATGCTATGAATGTGTTAAAGAAGGGGTGACCAAAGATGTTGCAGGTTTATCAATGTACTGTGCTTTCTATAGAGAGGGTTCCAGGGTAACTATGTCTTCCTTGTGCTCACTAGTTAGTTTGACAGAAATTACATCTTCTTCTCTCCCATATATTTAATTAATAAAATCCCTCTTGAGAAACTAAAAAAGTAAAGTGCTTTCTAATATTTAACTTTCTATTGAAGATAGAAGAATCTGAAGGCACAACGTTTCTAGTAAATTAAAAGTTGATCATTAAATTTTGTGGGAAATTCACAAATCAGATGCCTTAACTGAATCTTTTGTGTGGTTCAGCACCAGCTTATACTTAGATTATTCTCTTTTTTGTTTTGAATAGACTTTTGGACCCTTCAAAAAAGGGTTTGTGCAGGATCCGTACATTTCCAAAAAGCTCTTTATTCATTGGTGTGTTTGTCCTTTTGATTTGTACTAATGCACAACCTGTAAAGCTACTTCAGAATGGTGTCTGCTGCGTGAATATCTTGGAGTGATAAGCTGTAATGTTTGTAACAGCATATGAAACCTCAAAGACTTCTCAAGTAACTCCATGTTTATGAAGTTAAACATCATTTTATTAGGCCTTCTCAGGTATTTGCAGCCTTATATTTACAGGATGCAGTACGGATGATGATATAAATTGACGTGTTGACTTCTATTGACTAGTGACAAAACACAGTTATGAAGATCACCAGTGTCACCTTGTCAGTTGCAAAATGTTAATCCTTCCATTTAATACTGGAATCTTGACAAAGAATCTAAAAGACAGTGGAAATCCACGTCCCTCTCTGCATTAGGAGATCTAGCTGGCAAACAGTCTCTTGGCATAGTGCAGCTAGCAAGTTCTTTTGGCAGAAAGCATTCACATTTGGCTGCTTCTGTTGGCAATATATTTCTTCATGGCTTCAGATCATATTGGCAAAATATATGTAGCATGTAAGAGGATCTTGGTAACTGTGTCTCTAGTGCTATGCAGTACTCATCTTGAAGCCAAATATACTAACTATTCCTTCTGTACTTGTTAGGGTGTTATTGTTGCTGAATCTGGGGACACATGAAAACAGCTGATTCTTCAGCAGACAAAGTAGTTGGTAGTACTAGAGTTTTAAATCTCATTCAAGAGCATCCTTACTGCTTTGTGGATAGGCTTTGTGCCTGGCTAGTTCAGGTGCCTGTGCAGAGAAGAGAGTTCCTTATCCTTAGGACAGCTATATTAATGTGTCCATATTTAGTGTGCAACTAGATGAGGCTGCTTTTGAATATTGTAGGATACTGAATGAGTATCCTTCAAGAACTCAGGGAGATGTGCATTAAAACCACTCAAACTGCTTCCTCAAGACTGTATTTCATGTTCTCCATACTTTTTTCCATTCCCATCATAGAATCATAACATTATTTAAGTTGGAAGGGACATCTGGAAGGTCACCTAGTCCAATCCCTTCCACAAAGCAGGTTCAACAGCATCAGGTTTCTGCAGTCCTTGTCTGCTTAAGTCTTGTCCGACTTCAAGGACGTAGATTCTTCAGCCTCACTGGGCCAACAGTGTTTTGAATACCCTCATAGTAAAACAAGTTTTTCTTACATCTGCTTGGAATTTTCCCTGTTCAGCTTGTGTCTCTTGTTCTGTTGCTGTGAATTTCTGATAACAGTCTGGCTCCATCTTCCTTATATCTGCCAATGAAGTAGTCATAGATATCAATAAGGGCTCCTCTGAGCTAGAGACTGGGCAAAGCAAATTCTTCCATCATCTCTATGTATATCATGTACTTCAACTCCAGTCACATTAGTAGCCTTCTACTGGATTCGCTTCAGTACATCAATGTCTTTCTTGTGATGAGGAGCCCAAAACTGAACATGATACCCAAATCTATCAATAAAAGTAGCAAAGCTGTCCTGATAAGCAGAGGGATCCTGTCTGTTGTAAGATGGGCAAAAATTTCTTCTATAAGCAGACCCAAGGTGCCCAGAATGAATGAACACCAAAGAATAAACTTATCTAGTGTGTAGTCTGATGGTTATGCCAAATGTTGTATACTACATAACTTCTGCAACTGTCATGTCCCATGTGGACTTGTTCAAGTGGAGAAAATGAGGTAGTTGTACTAACTATTGAAGTCAAAGATGTACTGGTTCCATATGTACAAATTTTGGAAACATAAAAGAGATCATTGTAATGGTATGCACTAACCAACTTGATTGATGTGGTTATCAGACATACAGAAATTGGTTAGCAATTAATTTGGGGACTTTCCATCTAATACAAAGTAACAGAAACCTGTATTTTCAGAAAACAGACCCTTATCAAAATTGATTTTTCATACGGACAGTGCAAAGTGCTGGCCTTGGAATTTATAGCTTCTTCTGAATAAGAAGATGCATAGTATACCTTCTGCTCCGTTGGTGTTCAATGCTGCTATAAAATGGAACAAGGAAGGTATTGTAGGTGCTCAACTAAAGGGGATTCTTTTTTAGTGTTGCGTTATGGATTCTGGGTTGATAGTATTTCAAGTCTCTGATGAACAATGCAGCCTAATATCTTTTTTTCCCTTTAAAAAATCTGTCTTCTGTCCTGCTTCCTTTCCTTTCCACTGCCATTGAAGAATCCAAATGACAAAATAACTTAAAAGCACCCAATATTTATTTTGAAATTATGTAACTTGATCATCTGGTGTTAGATTGTTTCAGCAGTTTCAGACAGGGAGCAAAACACAGCCGGTTCTTCATGGCCGAGCCTTATTACAGCTGACTTTTAGGGGCTTTGACCCTGTTCCAGTTCCAAGGAGTCAGTGGGAATTAGGGATATGGCAATATCAGGAAATTTGAAACCTTAATGACTAAATAAGGCCTTTCTTCCCTAATACTCTATTGAGTTACTGTTGCAATACAGGGGAGAAGTAGATTGTATAATAGACTTTCAGGACATTGCTATATGCATTTTGAAAACGGTATCTGAGTATGAGCTCCTAGGTTTGAATTCCCTTGTATGGAAAGTTTTCATCCAGTTTCTAGACCTAACCATTAGATTTGTATGTTTAGACATTAAATATAATGTTTTCACTGTGTAGGACTTGCCCAAGAGTTTGTCATACCTTTGAGAACCAATTAACCAGCAGTCTTGCTACTACTTAGCATACTGGGTTTGCTATATACTTGTTTGAACTCCTCTATTCTGTCTGATAAAGGAATCCGATACACTTTCACTGAGTTCCCCCATCAACAGAATAGCACTGGATAAACATATGAAAACTTATTTTTGACTTATTTCTGTGAGGAACAGACTAATTCAAAGGATATTTGTTGACAGTACTGAGGAAAGAGTTGACTTTTTCAAATCTTGAAGCTTATAAAATTCAGATTTGTATGTGCTAGATTTAGCCAATCTACTGTTAAATCACGACATTATATAACATGGCTTTCTGATCTTTCCCTGTCTGTTCTCTTGTATTTATTTTTCCTTCTCAGTTCTTTTTGTGAATGCCTCACTGAAATAGTTCTTTTTAATCAGTCCTTTAAAAACATTTTCAATTTTACTTATGAAAAAGTTCCTTTTTCAAATATGAAGAGATAGTATTTCAGCTGTAAAGCCTGATGAGTCAATTCAAAGACAACAAAAAAGTCAAGAAGGAAAAGAGCCTTATGACCTCATTTTTTTGATTGACTGTTTATTCACAAGTTTGCCATCTTTGTTTTCTTTCAGTCCTCAGACAGAGCTGAATAACTAACCACTGTACATTGATGTTAAATGTATCAGAACATTCTGTTTGGCAGTAAATAGTTTAGAGGAATGTGTAGCATCAGCAGTATAATAGAGACCCTTCATATATATATATATATTGGAATCCAGTGGTCAGATATTACTTTCTGGTGCTGAGTGTCTGATGTCATCTTCCAAGTGACTTATGCAATCAGCAGCTCCAGTATGTGAGGGTAGCTGTAACTGGCAGTAGACAGAAAAGATTAGTAGGTGGAACTTCTAGAGAAATAACTCTTCAATGTACCCTTTCCCTTAAAGTGAGTTGATAAGATGGTAATTATTTGTCATTAATAGCATTGCCAGCCTTGCTTCTGCTAACCGTTAGGTTGCTGTTATGGTTTTTCAGTCTGAGGAAATGGGAGGATGAGTTTGGGAAGCAAAGTTGACAGGAAGTTGACACTATGCTAATAAAGGAAAATAAAGTATGTTGGGCTGTCTTAACCACAGATGCTGCTTCAGAAATATGTAGAGACTGAAGTTTAGAAATTGTCTGTTTCTGTACCCGTTCACTGTAGTTCATGCCAGGCAGTTTGTATCAGTATGTGGATGCCATTTTTAGCAGGAAATTAAGGAAGCCATCTGGCTTCACTGCCTCCCTGTTCGCTCATGACATTACCTTTCTTTAATTCTGGCTACCACAAGAAAGTACCATATCTTACTACAAAGATATTTACCTAGCAATCTCATTATGACTCCTTCTTGTATAGAAATACTTAAATTAGCCTCAAGGTAATTAGTATCAGTCAAATATTGCTATCAGTATTGATTCAGCAGCAAATAATTCAGCACACATTAACTTTCTGAATTTGCTTTTCAGGTAGCCTTTGCAGTCTGTGCCAAGTTCTGTAGCTTCAGTGCCACACTGCTACTTGCAGTCTACGTCTTTAAGTACACCTTCACATGATATAGTCATGCCGTGCTGGAAATGTAGGCATGCACTATTAGACTATATGGCACCAACCCGAATGGACTTCTCTCGTGGCTACAGTCTTTTACTACAACTCTGAAATACCTAATACAGCTGACATATTTTGTGATTATTTGTGTTTGGAATTTTATGGTAGGAAGTCCAAGTTCCAATGGCATAAAACTAGATGAAGACTGAAATTAAGTTTTGAATGTATCAGCAAAGCAATACCACTAACACTAGTGATTAGAAGCAGCAGGTTGGGATGAAGTTTTGAGGCACGAGTATAGAGCCGGTGACTGCTGCAAAGTAAATAAGCTCTTAACTATAAGGTTGCATCACTCACTGAATTTCTTGCCATTAGGACTTCACTTTGTAAGGAGATCTGGCTATAGTGTTTGTTGCCTTGCAATAGTAAAAAAACCTTGTATTTGGAAATGAAACAGTAACCTAACAGTATTGAAAAACTATCAACCAAAAGCTTAATAGCTGCTGAAGGCACACGACTAAGAATCTATACTAACAGACTAAGATGACCTCAGGAAATTGGGAAGTCCCTTGCTGACTTCTACACTTCACCCTGTTTTTTGAATGGAATGCTGGCAGATAACTGAGGAATTTTTGAGAATACCCCCAAGCCCTGTTGAGTCTTTCACACTGAATGCTTACACATAAAACGAACTAGAAATATCCATGTGTCACAATAAAGCATAAGATGAAAAAACTATCGTATGCCATCAGTTTATGAGCCAGAACATTTATAAATTGCTGTTGCAAAGGATACTAGTTGCAGCTTAACAGTATTAAAAGTGTTCTTCTTACACAGGGTAATAATATACTAATTATCATGGCCTTACACTTGGATCCATGAATTAGTTGCATCCAAGAGTTGATGAGATTAGTCACAGCAACAGAATTCTATGGGAAAAGAGCCTGTATCATCTATGCTCTAAATGCAAGTCTTAGGATAACACTTATAATAATTAAATGACATGATAATTAAATAACATAGTGGTTAAATAATCTTAGCCATTTAGAGGGTAAAAGTTAATGCTCCCTTTATAACAAATAGTGTAAAGTAAGTGGGCTGAATTGCTCTCCAGAGGTGTAAAGTAATTCCTCTTAGATGCCCATTTTAGGATGGGGGAATCATCCTACTGAAGTGTCAGAACTTCTTTTAGTACAGAATGCCTCTACCGCTGGTGAGAATGGACATCTGACTTTCACCTGTCTGGAGAGATTCATCAGGAGATGTGGATGTCACCCATAGTATTTAAAGTAGTATTTTTTTACAGTAAGAAATCCTAAGCAGTAGTCACTGTAGGAATTTTAGTGTCCTCTCAAAAGAGGTAGAGATCCTATTGCTCAGGGCAAGATTTTACAATTTGTTCAAAGTAGGTGTTTTGGGTATATCTACAGGAAATAAGCAATGGGAAATATAAGACTTGAAATTAAGCATAATGCGTGGAACATAGATGGGGCGGATTCCAATTTTCCTTTCCCTGTAAATTTTGTCCAATTTAAAGGCTGCTCTGTATTCTGTCAATTAAAATATTTCTCTAGGAACTTTTTTTCAGAGCGAATAGGCCAGATTATTGGAGAAATTTATACTTTGACTTCTACCCACTTCTAATCCCAATTTAATAACGTATTCCCATTTGTTGGCCTGCCACCACTTAAGGGCTTCCATATGGATGGGAGTAATGATGGTCACTTTTTTTTTCTATTAGTTTCACTGCACTACAAACCCACATATGAAGTTAAGTTTTGCTCTCACTGAACGCAGCAACAAAACTGCTATGGTTTTTAGTGGCATTAAGATTTCACCTCTGGTATGTTTTCGATCACTCACAAGTTTCTTTTCTCTGTGCTTCTACCCTGCTGCTTGTATTTTGTATGTTTGTTTTTTTTTTTTTGGAGAACAAGAGGAAGTGATTATGTCTTTGCTTAAGAAAATAAATCTGAATTGGGTTTTGCTGCAAATAAAGATAAAGCAGTGCTTGAAGTTGCTGCTCTAATATGAATAATACGGTCCAACAAAGTACGAGCCTAC
This sequence comes from Tapera naevia, assembly GCA_033556795.1. Taxonomy (NCBI): domain Eukaryota; kingdom Metazoa; phylum Chordata; class Aves; order Cuculiformes; family Neomorphidae; genus Tapera; species Tapera naevia. The sequence goes on from JAUMJJ010000059.1 coordinate 5,085,945, forward strand.
AATTATTTACCATGTTTCATGCATGTAACAGGATTCAGACAGTTGTTCTGACAGGTGATTTGACATCAAACTATTAAAACTGTCATTCTGGCCTTACAAGACCACAGAACTATTTGAGCAGGTACTGTTTGTCTTGCCATTCACTAACACTGTCAACATTGTTGAAAACTCCGCTGTAGTTGGCAGGACCATTGTTAACTTCAATCACACTTCTGTCAATCTATTTTATTTGCCACTGTAACTGACTGGTGATGGATTTACTGGAGAGTTAAAAGAGCTGTAAATCCCACTCCCTTGCCAGTACCACTGCCCAGTGTGGTATGTACTCCTCATCACGTGATGGGACACTATCATATGAAGCATATCAATACATCAAGCATGTGTGTCCAGGGCTGGTTATGACTGAAAACTAAAATGACTGGTTGAAACTTTGGGTTTGGAGTGCATGGGCAAAGGTAAGGGGAGGAGGGAAAATAAAAACTCAATTGTTAAGTTGTTTAGGCATTTAATATTGTTTTCATTATAAACAGGAAAATGTGAAGAACTTATTATACAAAATGAAACCTCATGTTTGCAAGCTGTGCTCTTCAGGCAGAGCTTTGTTGGCTTAACCAGATGAAATTCTTGCAGAAAACCCTTTCTTTTGACAGTCAAGTCCAATAGCCTTTCAGGCTAAAACAAACTTTTAAGGATTTGTAACAACAACTTGCTATGGTACTACAGAGACAACAGCATGTCTGTGAATTGCAACTAGTCATCTGACAGTGCCCATTTGTCTGACCTACTTTCTACTTGCAGTCTGTAAGGAGCCACAAGAGGCAAATTTGGGGACAACAGAAGAGGAGCTGGAGTGGCAGACAAGCAAGGCAGAACATTAAGTAGTTTACATGTTCATCATTTATAACCAAAAGAGAACGAGTGAAGGGAAATGATGAAAGAATACTAGTGTCTGATGAAGCATCATCCAGAGAGGTGATTCCTTTCTCTTGGCTATCACCATTGGCTGATATGGGGGTGGCTGTCTCTGAAGAGTCATTGTAAGGCTCTCACTGCCATCTTCCTAAGGTGGATGGAAAAAACAGTTGGTGTTCCGAGAAAAGCTTCTTTCTCAGTTGTTCACATTCCACTTGCCAAATGTTTCTATCCCCAAAACCAGGCTGGCAAAATTTGTGTCAGCTTCCCAGTCATCCCAGTCAACAGTCTGGTTCACAAGGTGGGTTCTATTTATCTACCAGATGGTGAGGTGAGGCAGCTAAAGTACACTTTGCCACACTGCTCTATGCTGTTGAGTGTGGCCTTTTTGGCCTCATTGATCCTGTAGCCTCAGCTTGAGCCTATGTAGTGTGAGCTGCTCAGCTACACTCAGCTACCTTCTACAGCTAGCAGCCGTAAAAATTTTATTGGATGTTAGTTTCAAACATTTGAGATATTATAGATGCTGATCAGTGGATTCTTGAATTAGCTGCTCTTTCTTATTAAGACAGAATATGTGTTTTGTGCAGAAGCTGAAAACTAAAAGAAAACACTGAATGCTTTCTTTTTCTATTGAATTGATTACTCAAGCTACCTTTTTCTTAATAATTATGCTTTTTCCCCATGCTTTGCAATTACTTACAGCAAATATCCATGGCTACTTGTTAACCTGCTGCAAAAACTATTAAAAGTATTACCGAGGCTAGGAAGTTTGCTATTAATACTAAAGCAGCCTAGTTTGCAGCTCTGCCAACACAACGCACATCCTGATCTGCCCTGGCTTTTGACATTCAGGAGAATGATTAACTTGTGAGCTTGTATAGTTTTCCTCATGAATGAATTCTGCAAGAGATACATGTGTTAAGTACAGCTTCAATGCGTAGACAAGGCAAATATGCAAACGTTCGAAAGCACTTTTATGTTTTTCAAAACATTTACAGGTCAGGTAAATAAAGTTATGAAAAACGTAGATTCCAACAGACTTACGCGTGAAGGGAGCCCTTGAAGTCACTGAGGCTGCTTGGATCTGGTGCAGTACATAGCACTCGGTTATGAAATAATTGGGCAATAAGACAGAGTGACCATGTGAACACAGTAATTAATATACTCAGCGGTGCTTATGTGATGACTGACCTCTTGCCAGAGCTAAAAGAGAGAGCTGTGCCAGTCAGCTAAGGAGAAGCAGTTCCAGAGCAGGCAGCAGGAATAACTCATGTTCTGTCTGGATTTCCAGAGGGGAAAAGGTATTTGCACATCAGAAGGACTAAAATGCCATTCAGCTTCCCTTCCCCTAAGGGCTGCTGCATGCTGCCCTTTTTCCACCATTCTTCCCTTTACCCTCCTCACTCTTTCCTTTTCCTTCCTCACCTACCCAATGGACACATTACCTTTGTTGGGGAACATGGAGGCACTGCAGTTCTCAGCAGCTGTTCCTAGAGTAATATAAATCTTGGTTTGTTGTATGTCAAGTTTTAATGTACATTTTTTGTTAAAGCATTCTCTTGCTTTGCTATTTGCACTGCTATTGCATCTTAACTATTTGAAGGGTGATAACTACAGCTTTACTAGCTTTCACAGGTTTGCCAGTGAAGTATGTGATAATATAGCAGCTTTAATGAAATCTTTAAAAATATAAACTTGAGTCTAGGCTACAGAAAGCCTAAAACGGGAAGAAAGGGCAGTAGGGCAGGGCGAGTTGTGAAGGATGGAGACTTCCACCTTCTAGAACATCTAAATGCTGAGATAATCTGAGGTGATTAGTGTTTAATGTTTTTTATAGGACCTTTCTATAAGAAGTTGTTGATTTTATTCTGGCCTACAACTAACATACTGTAAAAAGGACTGATGGGCTAATTAGCAGTCTTGGAGGCCAAAGAATGCCTGGATGTGGGGTCAAACTCTTTCTGTACTGACTAGAGGTTCTCCAGGGGTGGCAGCGTGGCATGGATGAAACATTTGAGAGGGACAGGTAGTGCCCTATTCTCTAATGTAGCTTTTCTGTACGTATCAAGATAAGCTGCTTTCATTAGGTGGCATTGCTTTGTTTTCTTTTTCAGTTCAGGTTAAGCTGATGTGATACATGGACTAAAGTTTTACATACTAGTTGCTCTTTCTTAAGTGGCTGATGGTACTTTGCATAGCTAATAGTTTTACTAGCACTTTTTCTTCTGCACTGATAAAGAAGGCAGAGGTAGGCAAAGAGGGAAGAAGTTGATTCTGCTTCTTTTGCGTCTAGCAAGTAAATGTCTTTGCACAGCAAATACTTAATGTTCTTTTTTATGTTCTTCACTCTGTGCTGCACACATTGAATCTCTCTTGTAAGAGAATGGGGAAAAGTCTCCAAGGCTGTTCTATTGATGCTTGTGCTAACAAATGGTAAAGGTATGATCCTGCCTATGCAATTTTCCTAACTAGAACCATGGCAATCTATATCCACATTTTGCTAGTTTATATGATGAACAAAGTGCATGAAACAGATGCAATAGATTTGTAGCAATCTTGTGGCCCTGAACTTGTACAAGAAACACTAACTTTTTTTGTATTTATATTGTTATGTCTTGAGTTCATCCTAGTGCTTTGACTCAATCCAGTAGGCTCTTACTGGCATATTGTTGATTTCTGAACTAGCAGTACTACAATGGGCTGCAGAATTTTATTAGCAAAAACACAACACTGACAGATCAGGACCCTCCTTCTCAGAAAGCAGATGCTTTCTTATCAATGTATGAAAAATGTCCTTTAAAAATGTGAAAAAAAAAAAAGCAGATATACCAAGGACCCATCTTTTGTCAGAACAATGTGAAAAACAATGGAAAAGAGGAAGTCCCCTCCCACACTAAAAGCACAGGATCAGTCACAGGCAACCTCTGTGGTGCTAATGGGAAGGCTTTATAGGAAGGAACGGAAGCAGCAGGAGCCAGGCTATGAAACTGCTGGGTGTTGGTCTTTCCATTAACTGGTAATCTGTGAGAAACACTTGTAAAATCCCAACAGGTGGAGCTCATAGCCTCCTTCCACTTATCCTTTTTCTTCTTCCTTATGTAGGATTAAATGAAGAAGAGCCAATCTCTGACACTGCCTTGCTTTCCCCTGGTGGGAGGAAAGCAGTCAAGTAGCTAATTAAAGGAACAACATTTTGTTGTTCTTTTTAATCCAGGCTTGTGGATTAGTCTAACTCAAACCACAAAAGAAAACAAATACATACTGCCTGATAAAAAATGACCAATACTGACTTCTATACCTACCATATCTATATAGATATTTCCCTGTGTTTGCTGGTTCATATAAATGCTGCTCTATAGCTCAGAGATCTTGAACAACACCCCAAATGTTTTAACCAACCCAGCGGCAGCTTGCCAGCTAAACCGGCTGGAGTCTTGTGCTAATCAGCAGGGGTTGGCTGCTAACCTTTCATTTGCTCTGCTCCTTAGCAAAGATAGTGAAGGTCATAATTTTGTGCAAACCTTAGTATTGGCAGACAGACAAATGATACAAAAAACTGGCCTTAGCAAAATAAGATGGATTTCTAGAAAGGCCTTTATGTAAGGCCCATCTAATGTGTAGGGACACTCTGTCATCAGTGGGATATTAAGATGAATATTTTGATGAGAGTCTGGAATAAAATTGTCTACAATGGACTATTTTTTAGAAAGTGTAGGTTTGGGCCCACAGGGAACCCAGATGTTTATACTAGTGTCCAGAAATTGCTGCCAAGGTTTTGTTGATCTAATATAGGAAAAAGGAGCATTAGGTCAAATGCTCGTGTTACAGCACTGTCAAAAAATATTTATGAAACCTTTACGTAAGAGGTTTAATCCACAGTTGCTGGGGTTTATTTTTAATAGAATTTAAAATAATTCATAAGTTTTCTATGAATATCATAAGAAAACACAGGCATATGATGAGGTTTAACTTCAGAATCTATTACTTTATGATGATCTTGATTCAACCTAATGGCATAAGTTGTCTCTTCAAACTTGACTCCTGTTGCAGCAGCTGCAGTCACATGCATCTTAACAGTGAGTGGCTGAATCTGCATCAAGTGAAATGATTCACTATATAAATTCTTTCCCTCTTAAACATTCTTTCACCCCATAAATCCTATACTTGCTTTTATGTCTACAAGTTAAGCCATACGACAGTTGAACCCTGTACTCTATTAGTAGATACTAACGCAGGCTTAACACAACTAGCAGTGTTATGATTAAACTGGCTGCCTGCAGTGTTGGTGGCTGGAGAAGAAGCAGCAAAAATCCTGACAGTAAACAAACTTTTTTAATAGAAATCTTATCACAAATGTCAATATATGAAAGCAAATGCGACACAAAAATGCATGAGTTAATTGGCAAGAATTAATTAAAACTTTTTATAGTTCAAACAGTATCAAATTTTGAGGAACTGCAACAACCAGTAACTGTTTAGCTGTCATTTCCAACTATTTAATACATTTCTGAAATAAAATGAGTTCCATGTTGCTGCACAGACTGACTCTGGTGCATAAATGGCATGTACAAGCACCTGCCCTATGCAGAAGTCTTCTTGAATGATGATGATCTCAGCTTTGCTGTTCTCTTCCGTGCAGCACTCCCAGTATCATAGTTGGCAGTTCTACACATGCAGGAGAAGGATGGACTGATTGGGCAGAGGACTAATGTGAGATGTAGGAGACCTGCTACAGGTTTCTTTTGATTCTGAGTTGGTCATTTAGGTCCTGACCTTCACTGATCAGTGTCAGTGTGGATTATGTCACTGTCAGTACTACTGGTCCAGCGGGAGAGCTATGATATAGTTGCTATCACGGAAACGTGGTGGAGTGACTGTCATAACTGGAGTGCTGCCATGGAAGGCTACAGGCTCTTCAGGAGAGACAGGCATGGGAAGAGGGGTGGAAGGGTGGCCCTCTACACTAGGGAAACCCTGGATGCTGTTGAAGTCGAGATCAGTGATGACCAGGTTGAGTGTCTATGTGTAAGAATCAGAGGGGCAGTCAAGTCTGACCTCTTGGTTGGAGTGTGTTACAGACCGCCTGACCAGGAGGAGGATTTGGATCTTCTATTGTTTAAGCAGCTGGAGGCTGCCTCTAGATCAGCTGCCCTTGTTCTCTTAGGAGATTTTAACCTTCCGGATATCTCCTGGGAACTTAACACTGCAGAGAGGAGGCAGTCCAGGAGGTTCTTAGAGTGTATTGAGAACTGCTTTCTGTCACAGTTGGAGAGTGAGCCCACCAGGGGTGAGGCTCTTCTTGACCTGCTGTTTACAAACAAAGAAGGGCTGGTAGGTGATGTTGTTGTCAGAGGCTGTCTGGGGTGTAGTGATCATGAGATAATTGAGTTCTCTCTAAAAAATGTAATAAGAAAAGCCAGGAACAGAACATCGATGCTGGACTTTCGGCGGGCATATTTTGGATTATTTAAGGAACTGGTCAGGAAAGTGCCCTGGGAAATAGCTCTTAGTGGCAAGGGGGTCCAGGAAGGCTGGATGCACTTCGAATGAAATCTTGAAGGCGCAGGAGCGGGCTGTCCCCATGTGTTGTAAGAAGAGTTGTAGGGGCAGACGGCCGGCCTGGATGAGTAGGGAGCTTCTGAAGGAACTAAGTAAGAAAAAGAGGATGTATCGTTGATGGGAAGAAGGGGACGTAAGCCAGGTCATGTTCAAAGATGTTGTTAAGTCATGTAGGAAGAAAATCAGGGAAGCAAAAGCCCAGCTGGAGCTCAAATTGGCCACTTCTGTTAAGGATAATAGGAAGAGTTTTTATAAATATGTCAATGGTAGAAAGAAGGGCGGCAGCGACCTCCACTCCTTGTTGGATGTGGAGGGAAATATAGTAACCAAAGATGCAGAGAAGGCTGAGGTACTTAATGCCTTCTTTGCCTCAGTTTTTAACAGCAAGGATGTCAGCTCGCTTGACAGTTGGCCCTCTGAAGTGGCTCATGGGGGCAGGGTGAAATATGGCCCTCCTGCAATCCATGAGGAGGAAGTTAGAGACCTGTTGAGCCGCTTGGACCCTCATAAGTCTATGGGGCCGGATGGGATCCATCCTAGGGTGTTGAGAGAGCTGGCGAATGAACTTGCTAAGCTGCTCTCCATCATCTTTCAGCAGTCCTTGCTCTCTGGAGAGGTCCCAGAGGACTGGAAGTTGGCCAATGTGACGCCCATCCATAAGAAGGGCTGTAAGGATGATCCAGGTAATTACAGACCTGTCAGCCTGACCTCAGTCCCAGGTAAAATCATGGAGCAGATAATCCTGGGTGAAATCATGTGGCACCTGCAGAACGGCCAAGAGATCAGGCCCAGCCAGCATGAGTTTAGGAGGGGTAGGTCCTGCCTGACCAACCTGATCTCCTTTTATGACCATGTGACTCGCCTGGTGGATGAGAGGAAGGCTGTGGATGTGGTATACCTGGACTTCAGCAAGGCCTTTGACACTGTCTCCCACAGTAGACTCCTAGGGAAGCTGGCAGTCCGTGGTTTAGATGGGAACACTCTGTGCTGGGTTAGGAATTGGCTGGATGGCCGAGCCCAAAGAGTGATGGTGAATGGTGTCTCATCCAGTTGGCGGCCAGTCACCGGTGGTGTCCCCCAGGGATCGGTATTGGGACCAGTCTTGTTTAATATCTTTATTGATGATCTGGATGAGGGGATTGAGTCCATCATCAGCAAGTTTGCAGATGATACCAAGCTGGGAGGAAGGGTTGATCTGTTAGAGGGTAGGATGGCCCTACAGAGGGACCTGGACAGATTGGAGAGATGGGCTGATTCTAATGGGATGATATTTAATAAGTCCAAATGTTGGGTACTTCATTTTGGACACAACAATCCCATGCAGAGCTATAGACTGGGGACAGAGTGGCTGGAGAGTAGTCGGGCAGAAAAGGACCTGGGAGTGCTGGTTGACAGGAAGCTCAACATGAGCCAACAGTGTGCCCAGGTGGCCAAGAAGGCCAATGGCATCCTGGCCTGCATCAGGAATAGTGTAGTGAGCAGGACCAGAGGCGTTATTGTCCCCCTGTACTCTGCACTGGTCAGGCCTCATCTTGAATATTGTGTCCAGTTCTGGCCCCCCCAGTTTGGGAAAGATGTTAGGATACTGGAATGTGTTCAGAGGAGGGCAACAAAGATGGTGAGGGGGCTGTAGCACAAGCCCTATGAGGAGCGACTGAGGGAGTTGGGGCTGTTTAGTCTAGAGAAGAGGAGGTTCAGGGGAGACCTCATTGCTCTCTACAACTACCTAAAAGGAGGTTGTAGTTGGGCAGGGGTTGGTCTCTTCTCTCAGGTGGCCAGTGGCAGAACTAGAGGGCATGGACTTAAGCTTCATCAGGGAAAGTTTAGACTTGATGTGAGGAAAAAGTTCTTCACTGAAAGGGTGATCGGCCATTGGAATGCGCTGCCCAGGGAGGTGGTGGAGTCACCGACCCTGGAGGTGTTTAAGGGGAGATTGGATGAGGCACTGAGTGCCATGGTTTAGATGATGGGTTGGTTTTAGTGTTGGTGTTAGTGTTAGGTTATAGGTTGGACTTGATTATCTCAGAGGTCCTTTCCAACCTTGTAATACTGTGGTACTGTGATACTGTGACTTAAGCAAGGTGATGGCTTTCCAATTTTGTGCCTATGCTGTACCTGAGTGGTCTGGATTCCTGAGAAACCTAACACTGGTTTGAACCCTCAATCATTTCTGTGAATCCATGTTGTTACCCATTACATACTTTTTTGCTAAGTATGTATGAGTCGCTTAGGCTGCCTAAAACTCCAGTCATCTGGTTTTGCAATGTATGATGTGTGAACTCTCTTAACAAGCACTTGGCAGCTGTCTTCTAACAAGGGCAGAACAGGAGTGTCAAACTGACAGCTCCCGCTGCTCTCCTGCTCCTGCAGCATAACGCGTTACATGCTGCACACATGACCAGCGCAGGCAGGAGCACAGGGCAAGGAGCTCAGTGCTGTCGCTGGGTAAAACAAGGTGCGGAGCTGGATGAAACAAGGTGTAGGGACGGATTCAGCCCCTGGGCTAAGAGTTGGTGGCCAGATAAGTGCAGCATGGTCCCCCTGACCATATGGCGTGTATATAGGTACACTTGGATTCATGTTAGGGGGAATGTAGGTCTAAGGTTTTTTTCCTCAGTCTTTCCTCTGTATGTGACTAAATTTGAAAGTTAAACCAAAGCACGGTTTTGAGCTCAAAAGATTGTGTAGGTGTAGTCTCTTCAGTTCCTCATCTCTGAAAATGGAGGAACATTACTGCTATTTCACTCTTAATGATGGTCCCACTGCATATTAAAATGAAAGGTTGAAGTACTTCAGTGCTACAGTGAGTGCAGTCGTGAAAGTATCATAAATGATTGTACTGTAGTTATGCTTCTTGTTTCTATAGCAACATTCAGCCAAGAATCTCAAGGCTCTTTACAAGTATTCATGAATTAAACCTGTGGGGTAAGGGGTGCTGATTATTCTTGTTTATGAATAAGGAAATGCAGAGGTTAAACTACTTGATGAACATCACACAACAGATCTGTACCCAAGCCAGGAATAAAAGCTAACTCTGTTGTCTTTGCTTCAGTCACCAGGCTGCTGTTCTCTGTTGGAAGGACTGCGCAGAGCTGAGAGGAAAGCCTTGTACAAAGTCTATGTATTTGTTCATTCAAAATGTACATTCCAGCTCAGATTGCCTCACTGAAGTGACCTTATATTTTTATCTCTTTGTCTATGTAAACTTTGCCCTTGTGAAAACATCACTATATCCAGTCAAAGCAGGAGCAACATGATTTTGCTAAGAGTTTCACAAATCTCTGACAAAGCAAAACTGAAGCCTATGCTTAAAAATTAGGGCAATCTTTTCATGTGTGATTGCTGATCCTTCAGTGGCAATTAGATAAACAGATCCAGTACATGCCTGGTTACACAAGCCAAAGGAAACAAACATATTTATGTGAAGAAAAACTATGAATTTTCTCTAGACTTACCACAGAGATTTTGCATTATATGGTGAATAAATGGGGTTTGTTGATAGGCAACAATGACAAAAAGGTCCATCCTCTTGTGTTTCTTTTTAAACCACAGGAAGGGAAAAACTGTTAACTCTTAAACTTTTTTTTGGTATCCAACCTCTGCTTCTCCCTCTCTACATTGTGCTTGATATCACCAGAATGTTGTAAGTGGAGGTAATAAAGGAGAATAAGAGCTACAATTTTTTTAACTCCATCACCCCACGAGGAATGGAAAATAGCAACTATCCTCTTAGGAATGCTCTTTTCTAGTCATGGCTGAATAGTCTAAAATGCTTTCTTGCTTACTGATCTTTTAGGTATATAGATGTCTGAGCTAAGGCATGCTTCTTCCTTCTAGATATCATGCCTTACATTTATTATGTGAATGCTGGTCTGTTTGTTAGCTGTGCCTTTGTGATCATGCTCTTCTTTTGTCTGGGTGGCTGTGACTGAGAATTTTGTACTGCTTGGAGTAATGTTTTGCTGGTATTTTCTCAAGATTATTGGCTACTGTGGCTGTATTAAAGTTCTGAAGAACAAGTCAGCTGGCTGAATGGCAGCAATTTAGTGAGGAAAAGCCTTGTGAGAGCTGAGGATTATGTTTAGCAATGTTTGCAAGTCTGATTAAAAAGTTCACAGAAGTGCTTAGCAGAAAGGAGGCCTTTTGGACCAGCCTTATTTCTTAAAGGGGCAGAAGCAGTTTTTGCCACTTATTTCTCACACGCTTTACAAGATTTTTCCTGAAATTTTTGTAGCAATCAGATTTGCTTGAGAACCACACAGTGTTACCAGTCCTTAGCTTGGATGCAAAGGATCACTTAGATGTACCATGTTTCTGACTTAGACTAGCTGTGGATCCAAGTATGCTTATGTTTCACAGGTCAGAGAAAATCAGATGGGAGAAATATAGCAATAGAACCTAGATGAAACTTTGATTATCTACTTGCCAATCTCAGGCTTAAACTATCAGTTCTTCTTTTCAAAAATTATATCCATATTCATTTCACAGATTTTTGCAGTTGTGGCAATAAACATTTAAGTGGGAATACTTTAAAGAAATTAAATTACTGGCTTTGTGTTAAAAAGATCTAGTGATCTTGTAGTGCATTGAGATTTTTAAGAGAACGTGGCTTCTTCTATGTATACCTAGTTCTCCTCTGCTTTCACAGATTGGAGATGAAGCAACCCAGTGTAATGAAGTCTGAAGGGAAGCCCACCTTTTAAATCTTTTGCCTGGTATCCTGCTGCTTATGAAGGAAGAAAATTCTGATTGCTGCTGTGTCAGCATGTTGCCAGCCTGGTGGAAGATGGGCAGTTTAGGAAGTGCTAGGTGGAGGTACTTGGTTCTGCTGAATCCACTGGGTCCATGATCCTCAGGACAATTGGTTTCACTCCCTGGGAAATTTAAGTGCTCAATGTTTCCCAGACTAACCAGAAATTTCTCCTAACACTGGTCAAGGTTTATTGATGAGGTAAAATACAGCAAAGAAATTCTTTGTTGCACTTGGAAACAGATGAATAAATGTCAGACAGGGCTCTGATAGTTCACTATATGTCATTGTAAAGTTGTGATTTTCTCTGTCTAGCCATCCCACAGGGCTGACAAATCTTGTGGAGAGAAAGATTTTGCAGAATATACAGTAGGGGTCCTGATGCCTAGTCTTTGAGGCATTTTCCTATGTGTCAGTTGAGCGGCCACCAAATTCAACTGTGCTTCAGCTTCTTCTTCTGCTGAACTCTTGCAGTCACAGAATATCTCAGTCAGGTAAATGCATCTGTATTATTTTTCTGCAGGCTTGACCATCAACCAAGTCAAGGTTTTAAACTTATATACTTATATCTTACTACTTATGAAATGCATTTATGAAATGCATCCCTAAAGCTAAGTAGCTCTTAAACAAATATAGGATCCAGCTTATTGATAAATTACGTCCTTTCTTGTTCTTGAGATTTGCCTTATTCTGGAATGATTTGTGAGATAAACTCTGAATTGTCACAGCAGCTTTAGTGCAAATCTTTTACACCTGTAGAGAGTAGTTGTGAAACTTTATTGGTAATAATAAGGAATGTACACTTACCTCTGGTTTATGCAGAAGCTAAATGTGATAGGCAAGAAAATGAACATAAGAACAGTGGTGGCTATGGAATGTACCGCAGCTGCACACTACACGTTATTTTTTCTGTTCTGGTAGAGCAGAGAACGCAGCGGACCAATAGAACCTTGATAAAAGCTGGATGTACCAGATTTTCATCTTTTATGCCTGGTAACACCTTACCACATGGCCTTATTTAGATGAACTTAATAGACATGTCTGAAGTAAAATACTGCTCAGACAACATGTGACCCTTAAAAAGAAACTAACTGAAGAAATTCAGCCCTCAGGCTGTCCTTCACTCAGTTGTTGACGCAAGTGTTTGGGGATTGTGAACTGGATCAAGGAACCATATAAGTTTAAAAATAATGCAAACAAACAAGAGACAGGAGAAGGTACTAGCTTACTTCTGTGGAAGAGGAGAGGTTTTGCATTTCTTCCCTGAGCTGTGCTTTGCACTGTCTCTCTTCCTCTCCTGGACGATGGTTTCATTATTTGTCAGACCCTTCTGTGAGCTGGATTAGCTCATTGAGTAGAGCAGCAGAAAACTATTCAAACCTATTTTCTACCCTGCTATTTTAGCACTTTAGCTCCAAGAAGGGTCTGGTGAGTACCAGGGCTAGCAGGACATAAACAACAGTAGCATGACCTCTTGTTCATAGATTCATTTAGCTTAGTGCACCTCTGGAAACCCTGTGGAAATACTTGCATGTGGGGTGAGAGCTTCAGTGCTGAGCAAAACAAGTGACTGGTAGAGAGGTTAGAGAATTCCACTGCCAAAATCCCTTGTATTATGAAACTGAGGTGTCAGCATGAGACAGAAGGGCAATCCTTGTCTTTCTGTATCAGAGTGTAAAAATTAGGAGATAAAGGGCTTGGAGAAGACTTAGTGCTTGGAACTCAAAGGGCTGTATTTGGAACTAGCTGTAGGAATTTGAAAGAAATGTAGAGCTGAGTATAAAATAACAAATGGAGATTGTAGAGTAAATAGAGATTTGTCCTCTGGAAAAACAAATATAATCAGTGGAAAGATAAAATTTAGATTTGCTTAAAGAGTGATTATCTTATCATTTTCTAGAAAATAATTAATGTATGATTTCAATAGCAAATTCCAGATAACATCACAGACTGTTGGCCAGACAACCCTTACTGGATGTCAACTACCCACACTCTGCATGCAGTTCTTGTTCTAACTCTGATGATCTGTCTTCACCCTTAGGGATGATCACCAATGGACCAACTGCATGATTTGAATTTGGAGTACTTCAGCAAACTTAATTTCTTTCCTATTACAGAGGTGGCTGTTTAATTAGGGGAAGAAAACTGCCAACAGTATACTGAACTGAATTATGGGTGTGCAGATGTAACTGGGACTTTTTCAGTCCTGGAAATGTAGCAGATGATTGTCAGTAAGATGAAAACTTTAAACACTGAAGTTAACAAACACCAGTTTAAGGTAACAACTAAAATGGCACGGCTAGCTTATGTCTGCCCAATGCTGCTCAAATTGAACAGGAAACTTGAGTCTGGTTCTCAAGGACAGAGTCTAAATAAGCTCACTACCACCTCTGACATTACTACAGTCCATTTATGATCAGTATTTGTATCAGTGATTTCACGAAGAAGCTAAAGATTGGACATATCTACTGGAGACATTAATATTGTTTTGTGTATAGGGGATGTCATTCCTCACTTAACTATCTTTACCATATTAATTTCTGATTATTTGCAATGCACAAACACTAAAATGTGACCATCCAAAATTTGCATGAAAGTGCATTGATACACAGAAATTCATCATGGGGGCATGATTTGATAAGACAGGGACGTTGATGGAAATATAGATTTATGGGAGTGCCTGCCCTTCCTGGTGGTGATAAAAATCCTGGCAGAGTGAAAGCATTACTCCTAATGCCAATCAGCTCTTTGATCTGCTGCTCAGTGTAAACCCACAAAGTTTCACTGGCACAACAGAAGAGGAGCAGGAGGGAACAACTATGTTTGCTCGGTTGTGCAACTGCAGCTCTTTTGTCATTAGCCTACAGCCAGAGAACTAGAAAAGTAACTTCTTTATCCATCTTCAGTTCTAAATGGGGAACAACTTGTTCCTGATTTTGTGCTGCCTGTCACTCTCTGTTTCAGTTATACTGTTGGATTCCGTATGAGACTCACTCTAAATTGATCAGTGAAATGGTTTAAGTTTAAAAGCCGCTATCATTCCATATCTTAAGTTCTGACAGTTCAAATTATATTGAGTTAAACAACAGTCCTACAGAGGTGTTTGCACAGAACAAATAAGAAGAAGACCAGTTGGCTAAAGATAAAGGACATCAGAAAATTCTTACTGGTTTTGTTGTGGGTGAAAATGTGAATAGAACTATCCCTTACATGAAAGGTGCAGGTTAAACCCAACATGGTTTATTGAAGCAGTTCAGTTTAGTGGGAGGGGCAATCTTGTGTTTTTCTATCTTCATATCTGAGGCAGGTTTGAATCACTCACTATGCCCCAATTTAGGCCTTGGCTAGCAGCTAAGCAATGTGCAGCTGCTCTGTTGCCCCTCTCCACCTGGTAGGACGAGGAGAATTGGAAAAGGAAAGGAAAAATTTTGGACTGAAATAAAAACAGTTTTAATAAAATGATAAATTAAGAAATACTAATGGTAATAATAACAGAATATATGAAATTATACTCAGCCCATCCTAAGTAGTAATTGCAGATCGTGCGTTCCAAGCAGTGAATGCCAAATGGCGAACACAGCAAGTGCTGTGGTTCCAGTGAGCATGGAGATCACAGCAGGCACAGAGATCACTGAATGCAGAGCACTGGAAGTGAGACATTGAGAGCAGGAGGACCGAGAGCAGAGCCAGGAAACTTCCTGCTTTATTCTGAGTGTGACATTTATGGCACAGATTACATTCTTTGGCCAGTTTGAATCAACTGTCTTAGCTATATCCCCTCCCAGCTTCTTGTGCACACCTGCAAAACATTGGAAGTTGGAAAAAAAAATGAAATCCTTCATCTCCTAGCAACAACTATAAACATCAGTGTATCTTCCACACTCTTCTCATACTAAATCTAAAAATCCACAACTGATGGGAAGAAAATCAGCTCTATCACAGCTGAGTATAGACATTATCTGACAACTACTAAAACCAAGTTTTATCAACATTCTTCTCAGACTAAATCCAAAATACAGCATTACTCCAGCAACTAGGAAGAAAACTAGTTCTATCCCAGCTGAAAACAGGACATACTAATATTCATGGAGAGGCTTGTACCAGTTTGCCTGTGTGGATTTGAAACTGATGCTCTAGTCATGCTAATTGTTCAAATGCTTTTCTCCTTACTTAGCTAAAAGCCTTGATCATCTTGCTCCTAATTACCCTTTCATAGCCCTGAAGAGAATGCTGCTTTATGATTGTCTTGTTGTTGATCAGGTTCTTTTTTCTTTTGAATTGATAAGGCTCTGATAGCAGGAAGAAAAAGCTGTAGTGATGTGTTTTCCATAGTTACTTAAGATCTCAATACAAGGCAAAGTCAGAGTGACAGATCCTTGGAAAGATTCCTGGTGAGAACTGTCCTGGAGAGAGCATATCGAGCGAACAAAATAACCCAGGGCAAGGCTTGTCAGTTACTGCAAACTGAGAAGAGGCAGCTTGGAAAAACAGATTGAACTTTGCTGTAGGAAGGAAATCATGCCAGTGTGTTCTGTGAGAGCCTGAGCACATGATGAGGGTGAGGACACCCTTACAGATGCCCTCCTCAGTGACACTTGAATGGGTTACTGAGGACAGAAGAATTTAAAGAGTCATGATTAATACTTGGTGTCCGTGACATGCCTTGCAGCAATAGAACATTCAAATCCTTTGCAGTGCTCTCATTGTTAATTATAGGTCCCTTTAATCATTAACATTAGGTGGATGACAGAGTCCACATCTTCTTGCAATTTCAAGATATCTTCTTTACCTCAGGTTTTTTTTTCCTTCTAGTCTAATTTTAAAACTTCCAGTTACTAAGACAGCTGATACCAACAGCAATGCCAGTGACTGAACTTCCTGTAGTCTGAGAGGAAAAAAACACATCCTTTTTGAGAGAATTTTAAACTTCTGTGTGCTGAATATGGATGGGTGTAGCCTCCCCATTTTCTGCCTAATAACTTACTCTAATCTTATACTTTTGTGTAATGATTTAAATACAAATCCATAGTGCAAATAAAGAAATAGCCTAGATGAATTTCTTCTCACAAAGCAGGTAAAAATGCAGCCCCAGATTGAAAGTCATATTTTTTCTTAAAACTCACTGTTGTTTATTAGGTATGGAAGAGCCTTTTCTTCTAAATGATAATACACTTGGTTATCTTTAGCAAGGAACAAGAGCAAGTCTGAAGTAATACTGACATTACTTTCCCATAGCCTGAACATATGGGCTGTATTTTCGCAAGGAATAACACCATTGCACTGAAAACCTCAGCGTTGTAGACATTATGCTAGAAAGCAATCTGTACTCATTGACAACAAACTGGAGGGTTTTCCCCTAAGCTTCTTTTTCTCAAAGAACAAGACATACAATTTCAAGTTTAAGTGTGCTCCTGCACTGTTTCCTGCTATAATTTCATTGATTTCTATGCTTATACTATGTTTTCTTTTAAGCAAAGAAGCTATATGAACCCCGGTTACTAAACCTTTGCTAAAAATATCACTGAATAATCCCTAACTCATTATTAGCTTTCAATAAAAGCATAATACATAACATTTTCTAATAGTATGTTCATGTTTTACAAGTACTTCCTTCAGGATAGATGAGAAGAAATAATAAACACATGGTATTTTTTCCCTACTGTGTCAGATATTATTATGTTTGAGTGAAAATCCTGTCAGCTGTTATTATTATTCTGGGTGCTAAAGTAGCCTGTGATGATCTTGTGGATGAGATATTGGCCTATAGGCTGGTACTGTTATGTTAAGGATGTGGAAAGATGAGACAGCATGGCTGTAATTTTACCTAACTCTAAAAATTCTAAGTGTTCAAAAAGTGAACATTAATTTGAAATGTTCTGTTTTCTGAAGAGATGTGATTTTTTTTTTTTTTAAATAAACTAGTAATACTAGTAAATTATTGTAAACTATTAATATAGTATATCTACTTTTGTTGTTTGTTTGCTTTGGTAGAGGGGTGAGAGGCTAGCAGGAAAGAAGTTTAACTGCAGAGGTAGTTGGGATGTATGTTTTTTTAACATTTGAAAGGGTTTTATTTTGCATAGACCAAGAACAAGTTCATGTTGACAGTACACTATTA
Source organism: Tapera naevia (assembly GCA_033556795.1). Taxonomy (NCBI): domain Eukaryota; kingdom Metazoa; phylum Chordata; class Aves; order Cuculiformes; family Neomorphidae; genus Tapera; species Tapera naevia. The sequence goes on from JAUMJJ010000059.1 coordinate 5,103,287, forward strand.
TTTTTCCAGCTGCTCCTCTGCATGTTAACAAGCTAAGATATTTCTTTGACAATCTTATCGTTTGGATTATTATGTGCCTTAAACCAAATGGAATATCTAATGGATTCGGAAAAGTATAGCTCTTGGAGATATTCAAATATGGAACCTCTGTAAGTATTGAGCCATCAGATTATCCATTTGCCTATTGGAAAATCAACAATAGCCGCCACAGGACTGTATTAAAATAATCAAAATCTCCTCTTTAGACATACAGAGTCACACAAACAAAGAGATTATGTATCTTGCAAAGTATGTCTTTAGTGTTTATTCTTAACATACTTCTTAGATATTGAAAACACTGAACATATTGTCTGCTATGTATAAATATTCGTGCAATTAGTACTGCAAACAAGCACAAGCAATGTTCTTAACAAGGGCTACTTAATTATTTCTACAACGTTCCATGAAAGTCCGCCTGAAAATAGTATTTTTTTTTCCTGATACAAGAGATCCTCTGTGTATTTGAAAGATCAGCTCACATGAATTTGGCAGCCTGAACTGGAACCAATGTGTCATCATGCCAGTGAGCCAGCACTGTTCTGGAATCTTGCTGAAGGCACCCATACTTTGTTTTTTTTTTCTTGTGGATCTGCACTGAAGTTACTCTCCTTAATTGAAGGACTCACCTGAAAGACAGTGGTCTTGCCATGAGTCTTGCTCACTTTTGGCTCATGGGCTGGTATCTGGCCAGGTGTTTGGTTCTTGTAAGTGGTCAGAAACAGGAGACCAGGAACAAGCTTCTGCAGGTCTGTTGAAAGCTGCTAACCACAGATATGCCCATTTTGTATCAACAAACACAAGGTAACTGACTAATTTTAGCAGGCAGAAAATCATGTTTTGCTGAAGGATAAGGTTGTATTAGTTTTGTGTCTTAGCTGATAAACTCCTAAATTGACTGATGTGTTTGGGCCTTAATTAATCTTTTTCCTGTTATACTGGATTGCTTATCACAAGATCAGAATCTGAAAGAGAATCTCCCTAACCCAAGTCACTGCAAGGCACCGAGTAAGTCCCATCTCTCCCCAGCCTCACCAAACTCAGCATCAGAAAAAATCTTCCCACAAATCTCACGTATCAATAGTGGAGCCAAACTGTGTCAAAACAACAAAAGCGAAACTAGTACACAGTTTTCTACAACAGCCTCAGTAAACACTCCCTTCTTTGAATAGAAGCATCACTTTTCTTTCATCTATCCCCACTCTACCTTATCGTCACTCCTCTGGCTGTATTTTCCATCTGATCTGCTTGTTTCCATTACTCTTCTGTCTGATATTATCAAATAAACGAATGTAACTGGGAAAAATTTGGAGAGACTGTCACCAAAATGTAGTTAACTTAAGTTCACTGCTTCTGTTTTGGATCTGTAGAGAGGGCTTTGTCCCTGAAAACTTGTCTGCTTTTCTTGAGAGCAGCACTTACTCTAATAAAAGATCTTGCCTCTCCCCACTGCCTTTCTTTCCAGCAGAGATGACATCTTCCTCGCTTTACTTTCTTAGGATTAAGAATAATAAGGAAAATAGTTACAGAATTATTTTTAGCCTACATCAGTTGAGTGATCCAGTTTACTGAGCTGCACCACAATTGCGTCCGTACAACTGACGGGACATGAGCTTCAGTGCAGGAACAGCATTTGTTAGCTAGGAGAAGGGATGGGAACTTCTTAAGGTAGATGCTTCATCAGATTTAGTTATACCTCTGTGATAACTGAGGAGCTATATTGCACACCTAACTCCTTTAAATACAAATTATCTAATTCTATAACCAGGGTATGCATGTTTGCACATGTCAGTACCTCAATTCATTTGCCTAAAGAGACATCAACATTAAGAAAATTCAAATGCTATGGTGAACAGTATCATAACACTGCAGAGTTTTGCATGCTTCTAAGAAACAGTTGCTATAGAATCATAGAACCGTAGAATCTTCAGGTTGAAAAACACCTTTGAGATCATTGAGTCCAACCGCACCCATCCTCTGCTAAACCACGTCCCTCAAAAACTCATCTACAAAGACTATTGACTGAGTAGTGGTGTGAACATCAAACTGATGGCTATTTTTTGTGAATAGCGAAACTGTCTTAAAACGTAGTTTTAGGAGGAGTGAAGCTAACCGGTTTTTAGGTCATATAGTCAAATATTTTTCCTGAAATAAAAGGAAAAAAACATGGAAATATTTCATGCTAGTCCTCTTTTTTTTAATAATTTTAATAGACAGTCTGTCAGCCTAGAGATGAAATGAAATTCTGATTTTTAGCCCACGTAAAATGTTCTGGATGAACTTGAAAAGAATTTTTTTTTTATTTAGAATTATCCACGACTTGGCCAATTCTTTAAACACAAGGTATACAAATACAAAACTGCTCATGGACGCTTGTGCTATTAAATTGATTATAATGAAATACTGTATATTAAGTTTTTTCTTGGCCTTTAAATAGATGTATTATACACAAATGCAGAGACTTGCTTTGCACTCATAGTGATTTAGAGCAGCAAAACTATTTCAGGAGCAGCCAGAAGTTGGTCTTCTTTTGTTTGAACAGCAAATGACAATTTTACTTTTGTTCTAAACAATATGTTTCTTCTGATAGGGATATATACGTTCTTTTTATTCCTTAGACTAGACCTTTGGGAAATTTATACTCTGTAGGACTTTTTGAACAGGATAGTGACAAAATTGAGGGCTGATGTTAATTTATACAAGCAGTGTCATTTGTTCTGGTATATTTATTGCATTTCTTTAACAATCGCCTAGTTCCATCTCTGTGGCTCACGTATAAGGAGTAGCTGGTTTAATCCTTCTGGTTGCACTATTCTCACCCAGTTCATGGATGTGTGTTTTTTTTTTAATGATATGGACATCAGGTCGTGCTGAAACAGTAGCTTTCATAATTAATTTCACACCGTTGTGTCTTTTGAGATGAATCCTTTTGATATCGATTTTCTGTGCAATCAATATGGACGAGAATGAAGAGTATTACCATCCATATAACTTGGGAGAACTGAAACCTAGGGAGACTGAGACTTCCTGAAGCCAGCTAGAAGTGAACCTTCTTGCTACTAGCATCGGTCTACATCTTTATGTCAACAAGACTCAGAAAATCTTTCAATGGCTGAAGAATCAGCCATGGAAATGTGTTTATGCAGAACAGAACGAGCTATGAAGAAAAATGGAAAGAGTTATTTGTTTGTTGCATTTAAGCTCTGGTTTATAAACATTTGTATTTGATTAACTTCACTCTCAATTATAGCTCTGACTAAGCTTGCAGTCCATAATTCTGAGATCGCAAAGAAGAATTTCAGCAAAAATACAGAATGTCAGAGTTGACATTCTGGAAATGAGTAAAGGAAAGGATAAACAAATAAAACCATCCCTCATGTTTGTGAAGGAATGTTCTGTGCACTCGAAATGCTGTCATCAAGTACAGTCAGTGGAATCACATGCAATGGCAAGGAAGAATAAGCAGTATGAATTACTGAATGTACTTTTTGTTTTTTAAAAATGTATAATCTTTGTGCATGAATAAAAGAATGAAGAGGATGTCTCTTGGAGGAATGTAAATGTCATATTTGAAGGAAAAAGTTAATGAAGATCATCAATCAAACATCCATATGTGACGTAATTTAACCCGAGGGCTGCTAGAGCTCTGTTAAGTTGAACGCAGTAGTCCTCCAAGGCTCTCTACATGTACAGTTAATTCCTCAACCAATACCTTCTTCCAAAATGTGTCTAAATATGGCTAAGTTAAGACACTGGTCTAAATTGCCCCCAGAAGACTTCTTTTTCATCAGACAGATATTTGAATATTACTGCCACATAGTGTAAAGAATATATCTGCCTCTCTGCTTTCACCTTTCTAAAGCAGGAGTTATAACTCTGGTGAAGATTTTGGAGAACTAAGGACACACTACTGAATGATGTCTACATGTTGTTTTTAATAAAACTGCCCATATGCCAGCTTAGCTATACATGGTTTTAAGAGTCTACACTAGACTACAAAAAATTACAGAATGAATTCTCAAAAAGATTTAGGAACTTAAATCCTATTTCCAAAACTGAGTCGAAAGAGGGGTTTATTTAATGAACTGTTGATACCCAGGAATGAGCTACCTCTGAATTCAAGAAAGAGAAGTGGGTACTGTATGGAATGTTTTGTTTGATCCTAAAAGTGACGTCCAAACCGGATCAAAAGTGTCTTTGCTTTCCAGCTCAGGTCTTTTCTTCAGAGATATAATCCAGCATGATGAGTTCTGCTCATGGCCCTCTAGGGCTTCATTCAGAAAATCTAAGTTCTACCTGCAGTGTCAATCGTTATTTCTTTGGCACCTCTCAAAGCCTAGATTTGTCCTGAAGGAAATTTTAGACAAAGGGGTTAGGGAATGTTTAAATCATCTGGTCTATAGCCTGTAGCCTAAGTCTGCTTGAAAGTCCAAAGGATTAGGGTCTTAATCACTAAGTCACTCTGGCACTTTCAGAGTGTTTATTTTCAGTGCTGTTGGAAAGGATGCTGCTTTACATAATGAAGCAGCATTTCAGTTTTGTGAAATACAAGTCTTCACCACATTGACAGTAGGCATTACTGAAACTTTTTTTCATATGAGTTTGGCCCTCATTTTCACATCTGCTGATGAACACTTAAGGAAAAAAAAAAGGACAATAAGGGAAAATAATTAAATTCTCTCTGCAAGATTCACATCTCAGTTTTTTTCTTCATCGGATGGAAAAGGTCAGTGAACTAAAAAGCCTTTTTTTGGCGATGGAGCTAAGAGGTCCAGAAGAATTTCTGCAAATAGAAAATGTAAAACAAATCATAAGTGTACATCAAAAGAACAACCTGTTTTTGTTTTTCGAGCAGATGAATCTACGCGCAGTTGAAAGTGGGTTTAAGACAACCTGTTGTCTGCCTACGGTCTGAACAGCTGTTTGTAGGAAAATTTTCCACATGGGTCACTGCGGAAAAAGAGTAAGGTGTTGACAGCCTGACGGATGAGTTTGGCTGGCCTGGTGCCTATCCAGTTGTACGACTAACACTTTCATATACAGTATCATGCACGCTCGATTGGCCTCTAATAGAGTAGCACATCTTCTAAAGTTATAAACTGAAAAACAGATGATCACCTGAGTTCCTAAAGAGCAAGCCACTCTTCTCCTAAATGCTCTATCAGTAAAAAGCATAGTGTAAGTTCAGATTAAACTTCGGAAAAGCTTTCTATGTGAAAGGTTGCAGCTGTTGATATGTGGAAAGGATCATGATGCTAAAAGATAAGAAGAGGTCCTATTGCTATGTAGAACTGCTCCCTGTTTCCAATCAAGGAGCAGTACTTCTTGTGTTCCACAGTATTGGTGGCCTCTATGTAAGCAAAATTTTGCTAAATGGTCAGCCAGACATGGACACGGACATAGAGTCTAATCATTGTTTTACTTAATTGGCATAGACTGGTATATAAAATCCCAGAAATCTAATCCTTTTGCTTTGTGCATGGGACTTTGTGTTGCTGCAATGCAAATGAAAAAGTCTTCAAGCCACTCTTTATATGAAAGTAAAACATTTTCTTCTTTAGCTTTTACTTCCCAGAAGACAAATACCTTTCTATTTCCTTGACATTTCCTTACAAAAGAGAAACAGATCACCACCCTACTTTATCTGTTGACCTGTCCTGCTCTATTAGGGTACGGAACTGAAAATATGCAGTTTTTTAAGTCCTGCTCCTAGGTGGCTCAGTGACCTCATGCAAGTCATTTAACTTCCATCAGGGACCCGTACATACCATGGCAGGTGCCTGCAGCTTGTTGATTTAACCTTGAGCTGCAAGTGAATTTGGGAAAGCTTTGTTCAGTGCTTGCCTATCAGTGAATTACACAAAAAACGTGAGTTCCTTAACTTCTCCGTTCTCCTGTTGCTGTATTTGTAAAGATGCAGTTATATTTAGTATTTAGTTACTGTTGGAAATGATGGTGAGGCATCTGCAAGGTGAATATGCTACTGTACAGCCTACTCTTTCTTACTCTGAGCTGAATAGCTAGAACTTTACTATGATCACCTGCCTGACAAATACAAAAGCAGTACAAGAGATTTCTCCTTTCACTTCTCTTTACCGTATAGGATAGGAGTTCTCATTATCCTAATTTTAATATATATATTATTTATATATATTTTAAAGAAGGCTTTGGGATCTCTCTGGTGGGGAGTATTAATCTTAACGAAGGAAAATGGATTTCACCCCTACATTTTGTTGCAAGTTTAACTCCACAGCAGAGGCAATTCAGGATGTGTAACTGCCCTCCTTCCTGGGCTGGGGGAGCCTGCAGGGATATACGGGGTGAAAGGTTTTTGTAGATCCTCTACCTTGGTCTGCCCCTAGAAGAAGAACATTTTGCTAGGTTGCATTGGTAGAAGGTAAAGTAATCTGGTATCTGCTTAATATCTGTAGCCATATAAGGCAAAGAAGAGTGAGATTTGTCTTCATTTTACAGATGTGAAAATGGACAAGGAAGTTGCCAAAGGCCTCAAAGGCATATCTGTGCTGGATTCAGCATGGAGGTATGGCTATCATCAGGTGTATTTGCTAGGTATATTATTGTAGCTCTTCTGCCTGAAAGTACACAAAAAGGAGTCAAATTTCTCTTGATGTCAATACTTCTAGTAGGAAATTGACAGGAATGATCCCCACCATGTTAGAAGGTAATATCATGTTTTAATTACATGGCCACTGCAAGCCTGTTTTTTTTTTTCCTTCTTCCTTGTTTGGCTTTTTCTTCCTTGGGTTTTTCTGGGAAACCTTTTCTGAATGCTTGCTCTAAAGATAGATACATCAATATTTTTCTACTTATTTGACTACTAGAAATTCCATACTGTGCTGGCAATGTCATAATCAGCTGGTATGTTTGCTACTATGTTAGCTCATTAGCCAGTTAATTAGTGTGTTGTGGTAGGGTTTCAGCAGGGAGGATGTATTTCTGTAGAGGTGTTTCTAAGCTACTTGTACAATCATTAAGTGTTTATATTTTAGTCCCAACTGCAGGGAAAGGAGCAGGAGAATTGTTAACATTTACCTTTTAACAATGCTTTGTTTCACTGCCTTACTTGTAACTAGCCAAAATCTAAAAATATAACAGTAACCCATCTTTCCTGCAGAAACACATGGAAAACCTGACAGCACAGGCTACAGAAAATGATAGCATAGAAATCATCTTCTCCAGAACAAGAGAAGAGCTCTCCAAATATTGATTTTAAATTACAAACCCTTCCTTCTGCAGTATTCTGTGGCTCAGTCCATACTCCAGGACCAAAGCCCTGAGCTTGCTAAAGCTTGTACTGTTTGAAATCGAGAATCATTCACATACAAAGAAGTCATTCTTGAGTCATCCATGCCCCACCAGATTTTTCACTGGGTTGACAAACTGTTCAAATTAAACTGGTGTCGTGTTCTGTGTATAGGCAAATCCTGAGGTTCAAGCAAAGGTTGCGAAGTCTCGCATGCAGTTGAGCTGAAACAAAATGTAAGTTCTGAGTCAATAGGAAACTTTATGCATTTTGAGCAAATGAGGGATGTTGCCAAAATTGCCTAGTTAGAGTGTTTCGCTAAGCGTCACCAGTACATACAAAAGCTGAACAAACATGAATTAAGAGTGGCTCAGCAGGCCAGCTGGTGCTTTCACTGTCTGGTAAATGGACACAAGCAGACTCTATCTGGCTCCTCACCTGCCTCCTTACTTGCTACAAACATGTATATCCCCAGTGGCATGGTTTAAAATTGTTTCCAAAGCTATGTTCCTTGGTGGTTCTGACTGTGGAGAGTAGGTTTGATTTTCCTTGTTGCACAGAATGACCACCTCAACAAGGGTGTTGGCCAGGGCTGCCAACTGATGAATGTTTCTGAAGACAGGATACAGTCCTAAATCATGCAGGTAAAACTAAATGGGCTCACAGACAGCAACCTTGATAAAAGAGCAGACATATAGAGCTAAAGTGTAGTGTATATTGTATCACTTCTTCTTTATAATATCTCCCTTTCATCAAAGGAAGGAAAAACTGCTGTAAAGAAAAAAGTACTACCCTTAATTACCTATATAGATACACGCATAAGACTTACGAGACATTCAAAAAAGAGGAGAGAGCTTACAGATTGATATCTACCAAAGATGATATGGTAATACTATAACCTAACTTACCTTGATTTTACTTTTGGATTAGTTTGCAAATAAAACAACTGCAATGTAAGTTTTGGTGTATAATATAAACTAGAAGTATGGTATAAACTTGACATAGAAGTAGAGTTGGTCCATAAATACGATATATCCTGTAGTAGAGGTCAGCTATTTTATGCATACTGAGTAATACTGACCAATCCTAAAACATGAGGAAATATTCAATTTAGATGATTTACCCCATAAGATGTCGTCACCTGTTAGGTCAGATCCTTTTGATAATGTTACCAGAACAGATCTATTTTTACCCAGTCCTCTTCAAATATCATTCACTAGCTCTGCAAGTGCTTTGGTCCAAAGCCTGAATGAACAGGTGTAAGAACATTATCTGACTAAATATGAACTCATGTATTTTATATATTGTACATGATCACACTTTTATTTATAAAACAAGTTCACTCTCCCTGGCATTTTACTTGAACTGTTTCTACCTTGTCTGTTGAAACGTGAAATGTAACAAAGCTGCACGACTATCTTCTAAACATTCATGATGAATGAGCAGTAGTAAAAATTAAATGAAATATGAGAGGTTTTTTCCTCTTAGCTGATTTAGTGAAGGCACATAAAGTTTAGTTTTCTATTACTTCAGAGTAAATCAAAATAATTATTCACAAGTTTTTGTTTATGTTGCATGTTACGGGGCTTTTCTGATTAAAGTTTTTACCTACCAAAATTACAGAGAGACATAAGAATATTTTCACATTCTCTGTAATGCACTTTTTCAAGTGTGTGTGGGGGTGGGATTATCTTTTTATTTATTTTTCAACAAAGTTTTTGGAAGGAAATGCTTAAAACATTATGGCTGTGCAGTCTGTAAGGATAGTTGCATTTCCTGTATGTTTTTTTTTAAAGAAAGCCTGGGAATTTCACACGCATGTCTGTATGTGTACCTTTCTTTCCCTGCATGACTCAGGGTTCTGAAAAATAATATAAATAACTGAAGGTTCCTGGAAGGATACAAAAAAATTACGTACAGACAAAATGCAAATCCAAGAAATAAACTAATATACAGGAAATGTCAGGTCATATAATTTTTAGACATCATAAGGAAAAATGTCTGTCTTTAAATATGTACTTTTTAACATGTTTTTTGCAAGGATTTGATAGCAGAGTAGCAGTATAACTTTGCAAAGCAAGCTCTGCTGCTTGTTTCCAGGTGGCTCATAGCTACCATATGCACACCGGTGGAATTTTTAGCAAGCATTTTTAGCAAAGTCAATGTGTTAAAAGCAGAATCTGACCACCCTTTTTTGTTTAACCAGGGCCAATGTTTTCCACTGAAGCAAAGTTAATATTAATGGAGATAGTGGATATTTATTTAAGCCAATAGTCCAAATGAGAACACTGCACCTGTTTATGAGGAAGATTTCAGGAGAGGCAGATAGCCTCGTGTATTTTTAAGGCTGCACAACATGTTGCAGAGTGACTCAGTATTGTATTCAGTTGCTCATAACTTTGAGAAGCTTTAACAGTTTTGGATGCACTTCTCCATAGCTGATGTCTGCTCCAGGTGAAAAACTGTAACAAATATCCTAGCAGACAGGTGATTGAGCCCTTTCTGAAAGGAAAAATATATTGCTTTATTTTTTAAAAAATACTCTTGAAAGCTTGTCTCTGCAGTGTTGCAGTTAGGTCTAGGCACTGGAGGGAACGGGGAAAGGAATGGGAGGCAGCTGGTTATCGAACAGGATGGAGGCATGAAGTTGGTGCAAGAAGGATTGAGTAAGGAGGGGTTCTGGACCTGGAAAGAAAAACAACTGAGAACGCTGTAAGCTGGGATTTAGGTGGGCAAAAAGGAGGACATGTAACCATGGGGATGTAGAGGGGGGGTTCACATGCTGAGTTCAGGGACTGAGATTGCTTGGAAGAAACACTGAAGGACAGGCAGATTGTGCAGGGTCATTGAAGACCAGGCAGGAATGAGGTAACTGGTACACATATGAGCAAGAAACTTGGAGGATGTGTCAACCTGGGAGTTGTTGGGAGACTGATATTCAAGCAGTGACCCACGAGGGAAGGCAAAGGAAGAGAACTAAGAGTGGCTTAGCCAGGACAGTGGGACTGATAGAAGAGGCTTGCTGAAGAAAGAGGAAGGGACAGGCGGATAGGCAAAAGGCATGAGCCTCCAACTGCAATCTGCTATTACAGAAACTCTTATGCATAGATACGGACAGATAGGAAGATCTGGGCATTGTGAAAAAAGCCTGAAAAGAGTGGGTGGGACTTTTATGTGTCAGAGCATTTTCTTCTTCTGTGATGCAACCTGCTATCCCTGAATTACCTTTCTCATCAGCCAACAATAGTAGTAAATATTACTTGACAAAGTAAATGCCTTGAAACCTCTTCTGCTGGTTCACTGGAAAGAAGGCAGCTTGTCTGGCTCAAGGACAGAGACCTGTGCTTTGGGTCCAGCAGTCTTGGCTGTGGGTGTGTGTCAAGCACTTGTGACAGGAACATAGGAATTAGTATAGTGATTTAGTGTGGCATTTCTGTTCTTTTCAAGTTGTGATTTGAGAGGAGTCTAGGAAACAACAAAAAAAAATGTTTTTAAGACTGTAAAATCAAATGCCTCAAAGTTAGTAAGTAACTACGAGAGTCTGCTCTGAAATCAGTAACTAATTTCCTAATGCACTTTTTTATCTTGGGCATCCCTATTCAATTTATTCCATAACACTCCTGAGAGATGATAGAGCTTTTGTACCCTCTCTTTGTTATCCTCAATAATTTATGGCTGACATACCCAGGAACTGATACTTCAGAGTACTCAGTGTTTGGTACTGTAGATACTCAAAATAAAGCAGGCATATAAATCATCTTCAAACTGACTCTTCAGCTCTGCTACAAATTAGAACCCACAATCTCAAGCCACATATGGGAAGATGAGGAATATGCAATTACTAAAAAACACTGCAAAGTGTGATTTAAATGACTTGGCTGGCACTGCAGAACTCCATGGCAAAAAGCCACATTCATTTGCTTTCATTATTATACCTTCTGCTTTCTTCAAGTTCACCTTTAATCACTTGCCAATTTTTTCAACAAATGATAAAGAGGGAAAAAAAAGAGCATCCAGAAAGTGCATCACTACATTGTCTGGATTTCATCCCAGAGTAAAATCTTTGTAGTAAACAGAGTAAGGCAAGAGCCCCAAGAAACTGGTACGTAATGATGTATTTTAAGACCTTAACTCAGTGTACACAGATAATCCTAAATACAGCACCATGTTATAAAATCAGCTGCTTTTGGAGCTTGGCAAATACTTTGAAAAAGAGGCTTAATGTTTTGGCTTCAGAGTTTTGTGATAACCAGGCCATGCCCTATAATGTGTATTGTGCTGCTGATGGAGGATTGGAACAAAAAATGATAATGTTTCACAAGAGCATTTAAAAATGTAAATACATTAAATAAAAAGGCTACACATGACATCAGAGTCTTCTATATTTATAGATGTTACTCTTATGTCAAATGTGTTCAACCTACCCAGCCGAATGACTACACTACCTGCTTCTAAGCCAACAAATTCAACACAGGTCATTCAAAATTAAGCTTCTTACAGGACCATTCCAAGCTGTGTTTTATAAGGGTGGTCAAGTGCTGGGAGGAGTTTTAGCCTGTGTATTTGCTCCCATGTTCCTCTGGGGATCTGGATTGTCCTCATACTGTTATTATCTGTGACCTATTGTGCCACATGAGGCTGAGTTGGTGTTTGAATGGGAATGGTAACTCTGCTCATCACCTGAACAAGGCATGTTTTTCCTCAGCACATTCCGAAGTCTTACTCCAGTGGGCAATATACTCCTGCCTATGCTAAGATACCGGCTGTTGGCTTTGTCCTATAACGATGCAGTGGGAGGATCGACTGCCTCCACCCAGCCTATTCTGGTGGAGGTTAGATCCAGTCTGGCCACTGTCAGGTGCTGTAAGACTTGGGCTCAGAATTGTAGCACTCGGCCTGTCAGCATAGGCAGAAGACTAGAAATAAGTTTTCTCTCTCCAGCTGTTCAACCTCTGCCATTCCACTAAAAGCAACCTTTTGCTAATATCAATGGAGTAAGAAAATAATCCCTGAACACCCTGAAAGCAGACAAGCAGAGTAATCAGGTATGCATGTCATTTTATAGAGTCACTTCAGTGCCTGATTTAGAAGAGAAACACCTGAGGGAAAGTCATTAAGAAATTGCAGTTATGTAGATAAATATCATACTTCAATTTGAAATGTCAAAATGTAACACATACCAAAGATGTGTTAAATTGCTATATTAGAATGGCCAACACTGTATCTGCTCAAGGCATAAAGGTACAGGGTTTTTTTCCATAGTTTTGTATTTTTAAAGGAAAAGAGAAGGGTTTGAATTACTTTTACAAAGCAGTTTAGAGACTGAGCCACAGGAGTAAGAGGTCCCAAGAGCTGAGGAGGAGTGAGTGTGGAGTATAAAAACCTCAGGAAATTGAACAAGGGGTGAACTCCAGAATTTTACTCTTTTCTGATTTATGCATACTCTGCCTTTTTCTCTCCTGCAGGTGTGGACTTCTGGTTGGTATTTCTGAGGCTATTAACTTTAGAGCTAACTTCCTCAGACTCTCCAGCAATGATCCATAAACCTCCTGGGAATTGTAGTCCTCTTATTGAAAATTACTGGCTTGCGTTACGAGGGTAAGTGTTTAATATAAACAGCAGCATCTTGCTGTGGGTGGAGTAGTCTAAGCCAGGTATCAAAACAACATTCTGTCCTGAAGGAAAGAAACTGTCCTTCACTTTTACCTCACCTGCCTGCGGGTACTGCGTTTCAGGAGTGTTTGGATACATCTTAGTGATGCATGAAGCATGTAGGTTAAATCATATTCCCACGGCATAGCTTTTAATCATAACAATGAGAAAACCTGGAGCCAAAACCGCTTCAATGAATCAGTACCAAATACAGAATTACTTCTGTTATCTTTCACTGAAGTCCTTGAACTGGGAGAGACTCGATCATTTGCATAGAAGGTGCTTCCTCTGTAAATGTTTTCCAACCATTGAACTTTTGGGTGGGAATTTACCCTATTGAAGTGGTTTTTATGCCCTGTACCACATTACATTTATAGAAGACAAACACCTGTATCCTTAATGGGGCTGTGTGCTACTTCATTGTCCTTGCTGTCAGTGATGGGTGATCATTGCTGTTCCTATGTCTTTCTATAGTTTAAGAAAGATTTCTCCATTAAGAAAGACAATGAGCAAAGACCATACTTTAGAAAAGCAGGTAGAGAAATAAAGAAGCACTCAAGTCAGGGACAATGATCTTTCTTTCTTTAGCTATTATTTTAGTATTTCCTTTCATTGGCAATTTTACAGCACTGTCATTTTATAAGGAGCTTGCAGGAATGAACAGAGATGTACGATGTTGCACAGGCATTCTGGCTGACTACGTGAAGAATGCTCACTATCAGTCAGGTGGTTGAAAATAAAAGGATACCTTGTACCGAACCTCATTAACGTGTAGTAAAATGGACTAGCTTGTTATCTTGGAGATACAGACCGCTCTACTCTGTAGTAGAGAACATCTGCAAAAGAAAGAAGGAGAAAAATTGTGTGCTTGTAGGAACAGCAGTGTATTTGCCATAACCAGAATCGCTCTGAGGCAGCGGTGCCTGGGCAGTCACATAACTTCTGATAGCTATGTGATAAGGAAAAGTGTAACCCCTCTCTTGTCAGATAAGTGGCAGTGTATATGTCCTGTTTTCAAAATCTACCTGCCCTGTAGTCTGGCTGCCTCATGTCCACATACGTGCCAAATGAGTCAAGTCCCTGGAGGCTGTGGGTGTGTCCTGTTATGTGGCTAATGAGGTTTGCTCCATCCTGTGATCATCACACAATGTGTCACACGGCCAGAGGTTGCACAGCTGTCCTGGCAGACATGCACAAACAGTCCCACCTTGCAACATTCTTATGAAAGCAAGGCCTGCCTTTAGGCTACAGACGAGATGAAGGCGAACAGTGGAAGGACTGTGAGGCCCTTAGGAGAAGTGGTTGGTGCAGATTGCCCAGGTAATCGCCTGATTTATTACTTGCTGCCTGTCTACATCTCAGGGACGCTCTGGAAGATGGTGCTAAGCCTACGCTGTGGCCTGGATGAACTGCTTGGTGTGCTGTATTCAGCTCATGAGCTCACCACCCCTGCACTAAAAACATTCTGACTGCCTAGCTAGAATTTTATCTCTTAGTGTAATTAAAAAGTAAAAAGTTATCAAGCAAAGCTAATGAGCCTTCTTTAATAATCTCAGTGGATATCTCTGAAAGAGAAACAAAGGAATATTTTTGGTTTAGAATAATTAGACTTTAATTCAGTGAAGTTTCAGAAGTGACTAAGTTTTCGAAGCATAACAGAGAGTTTAACCAAATTCTGAACTCCAAAGAGAGGTCATGACTTGTTATCAAACACTATAGTCTCAATATTTTTTTCTTATATTAGGAGTGCAAACAAGATGTTTTGAAGGAGTAACACAGTCAAGTTGTTTTGTAAACAGGAGACTGGAAAGGGAATGTCTGTCTATTTTTGCCTTGTGTTTTCTGAGAAGGAAGGCAGACTAGCAAAGGGAAAACGTACCAATTTGGAAATCCTAGGTATATAAGTTACTTTCCTAGTTTCTTTTTGTCCTTTACTTTTCCCCAGGCTTCTGCTTGGATCCATAAGTAGCCTGCTTTTACTGATCTAAACCTTGTGCCTCACTTTGTGGCAATGCAAAAATGCTTCAAGTATATCAAAACCTGAAAAGCATGGATTTAGTATGAGAATAATGTCGATAACTTACCGATGTTTTTAGTTGTTGCTGCGTAGTGTTTATACTACATCAAGGCCCTTTCAGCTTTCCATGCTTTGCCAGTGGGGAGGTGTACAAGAAGCTAGGAGGCAGTATAGACAGGACAGCTGACCCAAGCTGGCCAAGGGGGTGTTCCATACCATATAACATCATACTCAGTGTATAAACTGGAGAGTTGGAAAGGGCCCAGCAACTGCTGCACGGGGATGGGATGGGCATCAGGCATTGGATGGTAAGCAATTTTGTTGTGCTTCACTTGTTTTGCATATTCTGTTATAATTATTATAATAATCCTCTCTCCTTTTTTTTCCAGTCCTATTAAGCTGTCTTTGTCTCAACTCACAAGTTTTACTTTTTATCATTCTCCTCTTCCCCGCCCTCCTGGGTATCAGGGGAAGTGAAGGAGCAGCTGTGTGATGCTTGGTTGCTGGCTGGGGTTAAGCCTCACCAGGAGGAAAAGCTGAAAGGTCAGGTGTCTTCTAAGTTGTCCAGTGTTACTGGAATGGGATGCTTCGGGGTGGGTGCCTGCTGATATATTGCTTCCAAAAGAAGCTGATTTTCTGTCTCCTGCTCCTGGCTGCATGGTGCTGCTTTGTCCCTGAAGTGGAGTCTAGTGTTTAGCTGCCTCTATTCTCTCTGAAACAACGGAAAAAAAATCTCCTTTTATATTTTACATTTTAGATTAGTTTTCTGCCTCTTTTGTAAGATGAACTTGTTCATCGAAAATCAGCACAAAACAAGAAGGAAGACCAGATGATTGAAAGAAAGAGCTGTGACCTCCTGCTTCTCTGGTTGCTGTAAGATGTTAGATATACTTAGCTTGTCTTGGGAATTGCCCTATAAGTATGATCTGTTTAAATATAAATACCTTGAATGTTGGTGTGGAGAAGGTAGTCCTTATTGATTCTCCTGAAAACTGCTGTGTGCCCGATTGCATATGTGGCTCTTCCCTTGGTTCTGTGAGGACTACCCAGGTTAGCACAAATCGTTTTAATACTCTGTGTGTGGAGAAGAGAATGTGGGCTGAACAAGACATGAGCGCAGAGCATGTACAGTTAAGCAGGCAGGAAAGAATGGCAACCTCAGCTCAGGGATAGAGAAGTGAGGGCAGGAATCTTTTAACTAAAACATTATCTTTGATCAGAACCTTAATTTTGTAGCTAGACAAAGGTGATGTTATATTCCCAGAAGCTCGAAATTACTTCACCTTAAGCACGCCTCTGAGTTTGACTCACAGAAGAAATAACATTAGGTGAAATATATTTTGAAAACATTAAGAGGAGGATTTGGATTTTATCACCTCTTTTATTTAAAATCCATAAACATAAAGCTTATTCCTAGCACTCCAGAAAATCAGTTTGCTTTGATAATGTCACAGAAGTGATGTAGGAGATTGCCTCTGGATATCTGTTTGGTAGAAGGTGACACTAGCATCAGAGATTACAAATCATGGTCTCCTTTCCTACAGCGCCCATTTTAAGAGCTTGATAGGTATTACTATGTGACGGCTTCAGGGTACTCTCAGCGTAAAAGACAAGGAATCCTTGTATCAGCTAAACCTCAACTCTGAGAGCTGACCAAACAGGCTATAGAAGTGCTGTAGAAGCAGAATGTGGCAGTGTGCCCTGGCAGGTGGGACATGTCTTTTAAGGATGCTGCTCCTTAACTCTAAAAGATAATGGCCATCAGTGGCTAATGCTGGACATTAAGTAGCAGAGAAACCTGGTATTCATCTGAACTTTCACACAAGACAAGGGATAATAAGTTCAGTGATTTATTTGTATTTCTGCCCATTTCAAGCAGAGTGTAAGCAAGGCAAAAAACTGAAGCTGAATTTTATCAATAAATAAAGTCCCCTCTAGCATGGATAATTCAGCTCTTTCTGTAGAAGTGGGAGTTAGGGCTGATGAGTGCAGTCAGCACTGAGCTGTGGAGGATTTTAGAGAAAAAGAATGGAGCTGGCTTTAACATTGACAAATTAATTTCCACTCTCTGGAGAGAATCACTGACTTCCCTTCTGTGTCTTTGGGCCAGAGAGAAGTACCCAGGACCATGAGATTAGAAACAGATGAGACCACTGTTATGTTAGGAGTTGAAGATCCTGTTTTTTTTCAGAGTTTTAGAAAAAAAGAATCAAACATTTTTTCAAGTTAATTGCACATACAAGGTTGCAGTGCTGCCTACAGCTGATGCACATAAGCCTTTCCCAGATAGTATAGACATTAGCAACAGCTCTCTGGTAACTCAAAGAGGGTACAAATTCAGCAAGAATGTCAAGCATTTGGAGGAGCAGATAGTTTGAAAACACAACAGCTTTGCCTTGCCAGGTGGCTAAGTTTGCTTGATTGTGTTGACAGGAGAGTAAAGCAATGCAATGCACAGCATAGTTTGTTCCAGTTACCAGATGGGACTGGTCAGTACTGGCTGAACAGACCAGTCTGTTATTGCAGCTTTCCTCTCACCAACTTTTATCTTCAATCGTCGTATTATTCCTTTCTTTACAAATTGCAATAGCAGATTTCTTAAACAGCTCATTTCTACCTCTCACTGTTCTCTGAACTACTGTGATCTTGCAATGGCTGCAGAGCTACTGTATTATAGCCCAGGCACCAGCATCTGCCAATAAAATCAGAAGAGTGGAGCAGCAAGAACCTCAGATGCAGAGGAGGCTTAGAAAAGCTGTCCAGCAGGAAGTGGAACAACGGCTGTAAGTCTGAGAGCTCCAAGGGAAAGAGAAGCAGTGCCATTTGAGATGGGAAGCATTGTTAATTGCAGTGGATTTGCTAACAGTGGGAACAACCTCTGCATTTGGTAGGGTCAGGAAGAAAAATTGTCCACGAACAGGCAAGCAGACAAGGAAGATATGGCCACTTCCTTGGTCTGCACCTTACTTATCTCTTCTGACCTGGCTGTTGTGCACATAGAAGTCTGTACAGCTTCCTTCCTTCAATGAAGGTGTCTAGGAAAACAACGGAGGGGCCATGCTATTATCCAAAATGCTTTGTGTCATCACCACAGAGTGATCAAAGGCCTGGAACCTCCGTTATGAAGAGAGGTTGAGACAGCTGGGGCTGTTCTTCTTAAAGAAGAGAAGACTTTGAGGAAACCTTATTGTAGCCTTTCAATGATTAAAGACGGCGTATAAGAAAGATGGGGCAAACTCTTTAGCAGGGCCTGTAGCAATAGGACAAGGAGTAATGGTTTTAAACTAAAAGAGAAATTCAGACTAGATATTAGGAAGAACTTTTTTTCACTGAGAGTGGTGAAACACTGAAAGAGTTTGCCCAGAGAGGTGGTAGATGCCCCAACCCTGGAAACATTCAAGATCAGGTTGAATGGGGGTCTGAGCAACCTGATGTAGTTGAAGATGTCCCTATGCACTGCAGGGGGCTTGAAGTAGATGACCTTCACGGTCCCTTCCAATTCAATCCATTTCATTATTCTGTGATTCTGTGTTCAATATAGGCAGCTCAATTGCTTTTGAGGGGCAAACCTTTCTTGCCATCAGACATATCAGCCAGGCCCTTGTTCATCCTCTTCACACAGTTCTTTAATGTAAGTAACAAAGCAGGTAGGACGCTGTTGCTGAGCCTGTAGGGTCAGAAAGAGATCAAGCAGGGAGATGAACTGAAACAGCAATGACTAGTGCACCAAAATACTCTCAGAAGAGTGGAGCAGCATGTGTCAATTAAGCTGATGGTGGGAATATAAACCCACCACAGGTGAACCATGGCAGAAAAAAAAAAAAATGTGAGGAGTGCTTATCCAAATCAGTGGCTGCCAAAGTAAGTCCTGATGTTCAGATTTTTTTCTAGGACATTTCTTCCACAGTGTGATACTGGCTGAGTGGCACTAGAGGATAAGGTATTAATATTAAGAATTCTTTTCAGTTTTTGGTAATCTCAGTGTCTACTCTATATTGATAGAGTTTGTGTGTGTTGTGTAGTAGAATGCTTAACAGCTAAGATCTTCCTTCATCTATACCAGATTTTTACTAGTAAAATGTGATGACCGTCTTAAGGTGTGCCAGCCCTCCTCAGCACATTGCTGATTAATGTCACTAAGCTGGACCTTCCGCAGTAATGATTGGATTGGGCTTGATTCCTGTTTCTAGCCTTTTTTAAAAAACAATTATTGGTTTTCAAATTAATTGCAGGAAACACCTCCAGGTTTGTCCTTGCGCAGTTTGGGCACTCTGAATACAATGAGCTGTGACTCAGTGATCGTAGTGAGAGAGGAATCAAACCTATTTTTCATTTCTCTTGGGAGAAAGAAAAAACAGAGAAGTATATGTGTGAGGGGAGAGGGGTAATTGGGGGAAAGGGGGAAAATCAAGAGTTTAAGAAGTAAGTGCTGACTTCAAATTGTTGGAAACATCCTGCTCTGGTGGCATATGCATTTGATGAGGTCTCTGCATGTAAATGCTGTAACTACGTGTGTATATCAACTCAGTGTAATCTTTTGCGGGGTTAATAGCAGTAAATGATCAACTTAGATTTTCCAGATTGTCTGGAGGTTAAACTTCTTTAAATCTCTTTGGGTGAAGTCAAAGCTAGTGCATAGCTTGGGCTGTACGCTGTGACCTGTAACAGGATTCTGCTGGAATACATTAGCATGTGTGGCCTTCAGGAAGGAAGGCAGATGTTTATTGATATGAGGGGAGTGCAAGGGGGAGTAGAGGGAAGTTTAAAAATTAACAGAAACCCCCTCAGCTTTATAATTCCAAATAAGACCTTTCAGCTGTGATTATCAGTAGTAAAATGAAGAGCAGACCTGCCACAAACCATGTGAAAAGCACATAAAGAGTAGTGAAACTGGAGTATCCTGAAGTCTGAGAAAAGCAAGTTAGCATGCCCTAGATTGCAAAACACTTGAACAACTGATATGAATGAGGTGTGTATAGCACAGCAGTTGTGCAACCCGCCAATGATGGTGAGTGCTTGCAGAGAGCTCTTGGGTGGTCATGGTAGTGGCCCTTGGAACAGAGTTTCCGGCAGTCACAGGTGAGGCAGCAGTCAGATACAGATTGTCTAGTGTTCCTTGTGTGATGACAGAAGCCAAAGGAGTGGAAAAAAGGAGGCTACCAAGGGCAGATCAGCGTTAGGAAAGTTTTTCTAAATGATGAGCAATATTAATACATTACAAACTGAAAGAGTACAGGCCCTGAAGCAGGGCAGGACAGGCTGGGTAGAGCTCAGCAAGTTTACTTGCTGAGAGGAACTCCCTCAGCCCCCTCCCTCCTCACCCCTTCGCTGTTGCAGCTGGTATCTTCATTTCACCCAGCACTGCCAGTTTTCTTCTGGTCCGTGACTCCAAGCATTATCTGCTTGCAGGCTGTATTTGTCATGTGGGAGCTGCAAAGGGAAAAGCCCATGAGAGATGCATATCCAGGCTAGGGATTTTGTGTGCACCTTATTTTACGTGCAACTCCATCCCATGTACCAGTCTCCTATGCCACTGATGGCCATTTTCCCCCACTGCTGTCAATGCCCTGCATTCACTCTCACAGTCAGTGGCTCTGTGAACTCTTCCAGTCCCCTTGGCTTCTCCAACAGTGAAACTGTGCATCTGTCTTGCTGTCCTCTCCCTAAGCATTCTCTCTTTTCTCTCACCCTGCAGTACAAGTTGTCTCTTCAAGGATGGGCAAGACTTGCAAAGTTGAGCTAGCAAGACAGAGTGAGATGGAGATGGCATTAAGGATAGAGGCTATTAATGGCTTCCTTGAAGAATCTTTGAAGTTCATGGTAACATTGAAGTGGCTGAAAGAAAACAAGCTTAGGTCAGCAGATGTAATCTCTGTTTTCTTGCTTTCTTCTCAAATTCTCAGCCAGTAAGAATGAAATGTTCCTCTAAAATGTGAGAGCTGGTCAAAAATGATGTCCAAAAGTTGCAGCTTTATATACAGACAGACAGAGACCTGCTGTTAAGCAGAGTACTAGGTCATGCTTTCCTTGCCTAGGATATTTTAGATTTATTTTTTAACTTAGCTGGCAGATGCTCTTCACTCGTACTCAACTCTTAAAGTAAAGCTGGCTTCTCTCCACCTTGCACAGAACTATTATTAACAGAAGCTTGGAAGAAGAGTAAATTTGATACACCATGAAAAGTTGTGCAAATCCCTGTTTTTCTGTATAGGGAAGCTGAGGCACATACAGCCTCAGTGCTAGAAATTATACAGTGAATCATGTAGCAGAACTAAAATTGAGCAGGAATTACTGATTTCAGGTTTTCTGCTTGCCTTTTAGTTCCTACTGCTGTTTTGCAATGCTGATAAGGCCAATGTGATGGCTTTGGCTTATTAGAGCTGAGGAATGTGCATTTTCTGTGGTTACTTGAACCTGATATATTTAACAAAGTTAAGTTGTTTGGATTACTCATATATTCTGCACAGGTGATGTAACATTAATATGGTTACTAGTCTCACAGAGAGTTCGTGTCCTTGTGCACCAAATTTTATAGGATAGTTTTTAGTTATTTGCAGGTGGCAGCCTTTTTTTCATGGTAAACCTCTTAAATAAAAAGTTCTTTTGCAGCAAAGAGTGTCAGAAGGAATTAATATTCTTAGCAGAAAAAAGGATGTTATCTAAAATAATTCTATCACAAGCTAGAATCTTAAGACTTAGAGAATCTTATTTAAAAGAATTTGTCAAATAAATCAAACTTACTGGATACGCATACACAGCGTGGGTCCCTGGATAGAAAATGTGCTTCAGTTACCTGAAATAATAATTTTGATGAAGTTTTTGTGCACTGTGTGTCCTTAATTTCAAATATTTTTAGCAATATTTTTACTTCTGGGATAGAACTTTCATATAGTGCCTGTGCTACTGTTTGCAGTCAAGTCCTGCAATTGTGATAACAATTGTGATAACGTCAGTAAATATCAGATTACATTATCAGAGAGTTATTAAGTTTGTATGTGAATGTCCTGTCCTTGATTTCAGTAAGGCTTCAGGACAGTACTTAGGCACGTGTACAAGCACTTTAAAATACTATTTAGACATCACAGTCAATATGGTGTTAAATACACTTTTTTGGAATGTGTGTTTCTTTATCAGGTATTCTGTGCGATGCATGTGCCCTGTGTGTCTAGTAAGAGATAGTATCTAAAAGAATAAATTTATCTTCTTTAGTACAATGAGAACAGCATCTGGTAGGCATTAAAGACGCTGTCCTCTAGTTCACAGAAATTAGAGATAAAAACAAACAATTAGTGATTTCTGACAAAAGCAGTTTGTCCTATAATGCATTTTCTAATGTTTCAGGACAGAATTCAGGTGGTTGGTAATACTGCGTGTTTAGTAGAAGCTTCTTGTGGTTCAATTTCTTCTCAAAATTCAGTTTTCTCATTACTTTAATTAACTGCATAATTGTCATGTACAATTGTGGGATCTCAGATCTGTTTCATGGGGATTAGATTCAAGTTCTCCAAATATATAACAGCAGCATGATGTCTGAGATATGGGACCACTGTAGTGTCCTCTAGAAAGCATATTTTAAGCGTAGTTAAGTCAGCTTGGATGTAACCATGTTGTGAATAAGATTCTGTAAAGGGGTGATTTTACAAAGTAGGGAAGCCAAATGCTGAAATTTCATTGACTTTCAGAAAAAAAGCTGTGATCGTAACTTCCCTTTGTCCTTTTTTACTAACCTGAGGGTGGAGTTCATGTAGAAGTTTTTTCTTTCCCCCTTGCTCATATGATCTCTATCTGGTGCCAATCAGAGCTATTGTTTTTCCATGTGCTGATCCTGCAGGGTGGTGGGCTGTTAGTCAAATGCTGCGCATCACCTGCTTTAAATCATGTACAGTACTCCAGGGATGAGTTCTCTGAAGTTGGTTTCCTGTTATCGTCTCTCTTTTATGAAATGGGCAGCCTCCTAAGCCTGTCCAAATAAACAGAATTGAAAGAGAAAAATACTTGGTTTTATGGCTGGGTGTTGGAGATGTGTGTAGCAGTGCCTGCTTTTCTTTACCTGGGCATGATGAAACAGTACATCATAGCCACCTTATTTTGCTTGGCTAAGTTCCTTATTTTCTCTTATGCGGATGCGAAACAATAAAAAGGAACTTGAATCAGATCATATTTGGAAACTTTTCAGTTAAACCATATCCCAATGCAGATTTTCACCACACAATAGGAAACATGAATTACAAGCCATTTAGCTGCTTTGATATAAGGTTCTATAGGAAATACTCCCACACTGAATTTTCCTGGAGGTCTTGCACACCATCCTGGCTTCCTTTTCTTTCAAGCATTGTTTTTACTCCAGTTGCTTTTGTTGAACCAATTTTCAGTTCAACATAGAAACAGTTTGATCAGCACTCTTGAGGGACAGGCAAGGAGCTGCTGGAGCGACAGGGACTTCCTAAGATGGCTCCACTGCTAGTTCTGATGTGTTGTAAGACTGGTATCAAGGTTGTGGTATCTGCATTTTTGTGGTTGTGTCAGACTTTCTTATCCTTGTGGTATTTTAGGTGTCATTCTGCGTATTTCTTTAAGTGCCACTCTCAACTGCATCATCTGCTCTCGGCTTCCCGTTCACGTCCATGCAGTGCTTCTTCCGTTGTGCTGTCACATCTCTTTGGACACTTGCAGACTTAACAGGACTGGTTAAGGACCAGTCTGAAAATAACCATTTAATTTGCTGGGTTGTTTTACAGATTGATCAGCTCTGTGATCAAGGTCGTCACTTGGTTACTCAAACAGCTTGGCAAGGCAGAGAGGGAGCTAAGATGTAGAAGTTGGTCAAACCAGCTCAAACAGTGCTATTGCCAGACACGAAACCCATCTCTTATTCCTCTGCTGTGAACTGCTTGTTTTAAACCCTGTGCATCTGATGGACCAAAGACATATCTTGCTGTCCTTTTGCCTAGGTCATTCAGTCTTGCATAAAGTTGACTGAGGAAAATAATCCTGGTTTATGTTTTTAAGAACCTTATTATTTCATCTGCTCCCCTGAAGAACCTTGAGGACTTTTCACAGTTCCCTTAAAGGAAAGGTGAAGCATGTTCAAGAGATTCAAGCCAGCTTCCTGCACTCACTGTTAGCAGTGGAATCCAGCTACAAGTGACGAAGAAGCATTATTGGCAGAGGAGCCAATACTGATATTGATGGATCTGCTTGGATACAGTTTCTGAATTTTGTGGTAAGTGGTAACTTGCTGAATGGACATATCCTCCATTATTACTTGGTTTCTCTGAGTTTTTTTCCATGGCAGGCAGAACTGAAGACACTTCAATAATAGACTTTTGACACTGGAAGACATTTTAAGCTGTGGGGTTTCTTTCCCTCTGACCCATGACTGTTAATGAAATTGAAGAAGATGGTACATAGAGGGTATCTTCCAATGTCAGAAATAAGTTTAATCATTCAGATATGTGGCAGGGAGTTTAAAGATGTGATTATGGTTAGAAATAACAGAAATTGAGGGTAAAGAATAAAAGATGCATTTTAATAACTTGCAGTAAACAGACTAGGAAAGATGGAAGACTTTCAAATTTGATTGCCTTCATTTCTCATCAAACAAGGTGAGTTAATTTAAATATTTTCTCATTTTTGTCTTAACTGAACACTTCTGGAACTAATATATCAAGCACACAAATTCACGTGAAGATCTTAATTTCTCTTGTCATCCTGATCTCTGTGGGAATTTAGGCTTCAGATATGACAAGTAAAACAACCTTGAAGTAAAGTTGCTTCCAGGGGCAAGAGACTCTGCCAATACTGGAAAAGCATTGTTTTTCACATATTGTACCTAACATACAAAAGCTCCTGGATTTTTTTACTGGAGTATTTTTAGACACATTTATGTTTGATTGACTCAGAAAAAATGTCTATGCAGGTAACACTGCCCTTTGCCTATTGCTATGGAATTAAATGAGACATTTTTACATAACTTTTAAACAGCTGGTATTAACTGACTTCTCAAGGACATGTACTTAACACTAGATACCTTTGCAATTGCATCCACTACATCTGTTTATACTGTTATTGCATGAATGTGAGTCTCGTGTTCTTGGAAGAGTTTGACATTTGCACTGTCAGAGTCCTGTGCTCTGAAGTTCTCAATACAATGCTTTGGCTTCTCAGAAGTGAAGTGATGAGTTGAAAAGGGGAAGAAGTAGTTCCTGCAGAAGCTGGCAGATGTAATTTCGCTCCTATTAACACTGAAATGACACTTTATGTTTATAATTGATTTTTTTTTAAGAAATAAATGGACTTCAGTTTCTTCTTCCCTTTTTAATTACCTGGACTATTGTGGGTCTGTCTGGAAGCCTGTGTCAGCATGCAGTTTCGATAAGAATGGTGACTGCCTAAGATTATTAGCATTGTTGAGGATGAATGTGAAACAGTCTGACCTTTTTATCATGAAAATGGATTCCTTCGTGTTCTCTTTGTGGTTTTCTATACTCCCAGGTTTTGTTCTTCAGAAATTCTACCCACTATGTATTTGTGCAACAAATCCTCCCTGAGTGTAGTACTTTGAACTTACCTTTTCTGAATGGCATCCTGTCTGTCCTGTGTTTTTTCAAGGCCATTTTGAAGTCAGTTTGTTTCCACATCATTGCTTGCAACATGTTGTAGCTTGTTATAATTTCAAACGTGTCTTTGCTACCTTATCAACCAAGACAGTAATGAAAACAAAGAATAAGACCAATGGCCCTATCTAATACGAAACTATACATAAGGTACTCTTAGAGTGTGAAATTACTTATAGTAATCTTATAGTGGAAATTACTCTTTGAATATAGTCTTGCAGTCAGTGTATAAGGTCTGTAACTTAATGGTGTTTTCCTATATTAGATTCTGGGAATGTTGTGTGAGACAGTATCAAAAGCCTTATTAAAACAATAACTGTATCATCTCCATGGTATCTCCTACAGCCAAAGTGGGTTTTTTTCCTTCTAAGTACACTAAGAAAGTGTTGTTCAGTTCAGCAGGCTATTTATTGAAAATAGAACAATTGACATAAGCAGGTTTTGCCAGAATGAACAAAGTACAAAGGCATATTTTTATTCTCTTAAAAAAGTTAAGAAATTATCAAATAACTGGGTAAATAAAATTCTTCTGTACAACCTAGCCATGCCCTCAAAGCTGGTGTTGCTGTAAAATATAGATCTTTTCCACAGTTAAATAATTCGAAGTTTCTGAGAAGAGAATACTGGTTGTTTCCTAGAAAGCTGAAAGGAAGTTACAGCTTTAACGAATGTGTCTGAATTACAGCATGTAATAAGAAAAATCAAAGTAATTAATTATAAATTCTCTGCTTCAGAGGATCTTGGAACAGCTGTGAATAAAGATGTGGCTTGCAGCAGCTGCTGGAGTTTTATTGCTTTGCTTCTTGGTTGTTTTTTTTGATTTCTGTTTGTAGAAGTGGCTTGTCAATGTGTCTGACTGTCAGGTAGTGATGAAAGGACTTCTGTGTATATGCAGCTTCAAAACTGTATGTGTATTCTTATTAATTGGACTCAATATATTCCACGATATCATTTAAGCCATGAAATATCAGTAGCAATGCATTTTCCTCAGTAATACAAGATTTCTCTGCTGCTTCCCTCCTAGGGTGATCAGTTTGTTCTACTGGCACCAATAAACAGCATGGTGAGAAACTGTCCATTGTAAACAAGTAAAGTCCCTGAGCAGTTCCTAACTCAGCATAAATACATGGACGTTGCCACCTTATTTCCTTTTATTTATTTTCTTTTTTAGCACCTCTTCAATCTCTTATGGTGATAGACTCACAGTTCACTCTTCTTGACTTCACATTTTCATGGGTTAAAAGACATTTTGAACATTTTCATTTGTGGTAAATTTAAAGCATTAGATTCTTGTATCTCTTTGCTCTGCACTGAAAGTCCTTTGCCAGAAGACCTTGGTTTGGTGCTACAGCAGTGCAGGATCATGGAGCTGCTTTTACAAAACCCAGGAAGGTCTGTTTCACAGCATAGTTTTGATTTCTGTAAAGCTTGTTTGACAGAAAAATTAAAGCTCCCTTAAGGCTGTTGGTGTATCGGTGCAGCACAGTGATGTACCAGTCACAACATTTCCTTGGACTAAGATTAACCTTTAGAACTACGGTCAACTCGGACACAATGAAAATGATCAAAAGTCTCAAAAATACAGTCTCTGATTAAAGACTGAGAGGAGCAGGTTTGTTTAGCTTGCAGAAGAGAAGACCCAAGGGAAGTATGATAACAGTCCTCAAATACATGAAAAGTCACTGCAAAGACGAAGGGGATGAGCCTTTGCTTGTATCATACTTCTGGGCTTTTGAACCCAGTCCATCAAGATCACTAGATCTAAGATTTATATAATTGCTAGAGCTGCTGTGAAATTGCTGGTACAGTTGTCAGTCTCTGAGCCAGTGGAGTGATCACTATTTTGCTTACTACCACTGAAATATCATCTTGCAAGCTGCAGCATTCTAAGTGAGTAAATGCAGGAACCTCATCCTACCGCTTTGTTTCAGCAGCTGAAGGCAGGTTGTGCTATCACACTCAATTAATCTTTTCCTTTCACCTCTCTCTTCTCTCACTGTGTTTTGGGAACCAGCTAGTGTTAGCTGCAGTTGAGGGGATTTATTTCATGGTCAGTTGCCCATTAGAATTTGGGCTGTTCGGTCAGAAAAGCTAGTTAATTTTTAGTGAAAAAATGAGAGGAGAAAATAGGGTAGGAAAGTACTGTGGCCATGCCCATAAGTTATAGGTTCAGGTGCAGCTGACAGTTACCAGCTTGTACTAGAACTCATTTGATGGTTTTCTGCCTGGAAAGGTTGCAAAACTGCCCAAGTTTTGCACAGATGATCACTAATAATCTTTTCTTTATTGCTAAATTAAAGAATGACTCTAACCTCTAGAGGAGGATTCTAACCTCCGCTCTTGTGCACAGGTGACGAAAATCTTCCTGTTGGTGAACACCCTCTAATATTTATTTTTCTTCAGGCTCTAGGTGATCCTTAAGCCTCCAGGTCTTCATTCAATGACCCAGCAGTTTTTATTCAGGATGAAAAATCCTGAGACAGTAAGGCAACCTGGCTCCCTGTTTACTCTTATTTCTCCTTCCTAACTATGAGGAGTCCTGGAGTTCAGCAACCAAATAGCTGCAATAATATGTTCTAAGTTAGTAGGGCTGCCTTTTACTTTTTTTTTTTTTAGATTAAATATGTTGAAAAAGATATTTTGAATGTTCTGGGGAGCTTGGGCAGCCTTTGGTTTTCTTTCCAGTATCCTTTTCCAAAGTATCCCCATTCTGATATCTGCAGTCAACATCAGGTTGTCTACATATTTAACCCAGTGGGTCTTCAGACTGATTAGTCATTTGCTAGACATCCAAAAGTATTGCAGATTTTCAGATCAGCAGGGTTTAGGACAGGGGAAGCCTGCCTTTATTAGGTATATTTACAGAAAGAAGCAGTCAGCATTTCTTGAAATCCTGAATAATTTTTTTGCAGTGGAAAGTAAGGTGCAAGTCTACTGTAAGTCTTGTAGGCTAATTCTGGTGTACAGACATCTGCCATAGATTTAGATCCCATTTCACAGCAAGCTTAAGACCACACTGCTGTTGAAAATAATGGTCCTACCCTGCAAAAGTGTTGATTATTTTTCATGTGGATAATCCAGTTGTCCTGAGTCAGCCCCTGGCTGGATGTGTGCTGCAGCTAATACAAGGGCAGGAGCAGAGAGGGAGGGAAGGGCTGATGGCACCCATGGAAGACACAATGCATGGATTGTCATGGCAGCTGAACATGAATCTTCAGGTTGAGGACCAGGCTTAGGTCATGCAGTGGGATCTGTGCCAGCACTATGTGCTTTGTCCAGTTCCTAGCTTGCACTGGCAGTGTTGTTTGTCCCATTTGCCCATCGTCTTGTGAACTGTTTCTTCCATAAGGTCATGGGAACTAGTCCCCCTTATATTTTTAAATTCCTATTACCTAGGCTAGATGAGTAAATAGCTTTACTGTCCCTATTCTGTTTGCTTTTGGTTTGACTCCTCTGTCAGCCTTGAAGAATTATGTTGTTTTCCAGCAATGCATTCTCTTTGCTCTTGCTAATTCTTAGTACTGTGACGTGTCAGATTGATTGAAGAGGTTTCCTGAATGGTCTTCTCCATCAGCACACTAGGAATTTTTTTCCTTGCTTTCACTCTTTTTGGTTCTTAGAGAGAGAAATCAGAGCATTAAAAAAAAGATGAGTGGTTGGGTCATCTTCTCTTGCTCCATGCAAATTATGTCGCCTCATGGACGTTTCTAGAGCTGACTCGGGTGAATTATATGATGTTCCTGCTGGTAGGAACCATGTTAATTACAAGTCACTCAGCGATGAAAGTCTGCAGGTGTCTATTGTCAGAATGAGCCATCACATTAAGAAATCATCAGATTAACTGGAAGGGTGAACATGAGAGATTTATTTGTTTGTGGGTTGCTACTTCAATCCATTGCATTCTTGCTGTGTATACAGTTGCAACAAGTAGTTGCAGGTCTACAGCAAAGAAGGACAGCTTTAGGGCCACAGGACTGTAATTCCATGGACACGTATGCCAGCCAAGCCAATCTCAGCCAGAGTGAGTCCTGTGGTTCCATCCCCAGGCACTGGCTCCTGCTCTTGTATGTACACATAGGGTGAAATAGGTGGAAGATGCATTCCTTGAGAACTGAATTGAGCAAAACAAAGGCAACATCTATTATTCTGCTGGGTAAGTTTCCCAGTCCAGTTATTGTAAAGCTGTGAAAATATTTGTTGTCTGCCAAAAGGAAACGGAGACATGAGATGGGAGAGAGAGGGTGGGCCCATGAGGTAAGGGACTACTTCTGTCGGAGGCAGAGCCAGCTGATGCTAAGCCAAAGTGTTGAACAATGGATCAAAGTAAGTGATGGTGAACTTGTTTAAGCTGTCCTAATCACCTTCTGGGTACCAGCCCCATCTTGCAGTGAGCTTGTTCTAATTTCTATGTCTTCCATTCTGCTCTTCACGCAGTTGGGAACCTGACCCAGCTGAAAAAAAGCAGGGTTTTGGTGAGGACAGGGAATACTGTCAGTTTTATACCTGTTCACCCTGGGACCTCCCAAACTACTGCCCTCACGGAGCAAGGAACTGGATCAAAATGCTGTTGGTGGGAATGCTGTTTAAGCTGGCATTGCCACTAATGAAAGATATTAGCAATCTGAAGGAGACATGCGTTTGTTCGGATGAGAAGGGCAGTTATAGTTGTTATAAACACTGGGTTTTTTTTAACAATTGGCTTAAAATTCTCTATGTTGAAATGAAAAGATTTCTGTTTTTCTAGTGTGAAAGCCAAAGCATTCATTCATATGTGCTAAGTCTGTTTCATAACTCAAATTTTCTGTCACTGGTCTTGTCTTTACTATTTTTAATTTTTTTCTGTAGCTGCTATGTTTCTTCTGGGTTTTGCTACTTAGTCATATGTAAGTCTGTTTTTTTCTACTATTTCCATTTTTTTCTACTTTCTTTTATACATTGGAGCACATAATCTGTTCTGTTACATCATTGCAGTAGAACAATTGGATCCTGTTAATGATACAGGGTAAAAAACAAAAAGAAAATCAACAACAAAAAGGCTATGATTTGGAAAGTGAGGTTTATGCTCTAATATTTAGCTTTTCACATGTGCGAAATTCTCTTTGCTGTAAGGTTCCTTCCAACTCAAATCATTGTATGATTCTATAATAATATAATGGAAGAAGAAGATTGAAATTGAGATCAGATGCAAGAATAGTTCCCTAATTACTGTTCTTGGTACTTTTCTATAGTAGGTAATGCAACTGTTTTCTTTTTCAGGAGGATGAAGTATAATTGCTCTCTGTGAGACATGGTACTAATGGTAATGGCATGTTAATGACTTGCCATATGACATCTTGCCTTGCAGTAGTAGAAAAGGAAATAGGCCTGAGAATTCCTCATCCCCAGTCCTTGATTTAAACTTCTCCATCTTTAAGTATATTTCTAGGCTCTGTCTTGGAGTTGTCTTGCTTATCTTTCAACGTAGCTGGTTAAAATGTCAGAATGTGAATACTGGAAGCATGGGGGTGTTTACAGTCCAATGAGGTACAAGTTTGCACCCTAATCAGTGCACTTACACTTACTGCCCGTGAAGTAATTTTTCTTTTGACATCCTGTGTCAGGGATTGATTTACACATACTACATAATTCTGGTCAGCTGGTCAGTTTCCTGTAACAGTGAAGAAACCAAAATTGATGCCATTCAATGTGGATCCATCAGGTAACACACTCTTACCTGTCATGAGACCTATCTGTGCAAAATAGATACCTGGTGTAACCATATACTGGTGAGAGCTGTGCAGAGCTGGTGTCACACTTTGAAGTCATCCATTATTTTCAGAAGGCTTTGCCTGTCCCATCTGCCTGAGGCTTAAAAAAATAAGTTTATATTAATAACTTTATGGTAGGCATTTTATGTTAAAAGACGTTCCTATTATATTGGGATGTTCGCCCATCCAATGAAAGTCCACCATGATACACAATACAATACAGTGCTCACTAAATTTAGAGGAGAGATTCTCAGTCTTAAATTATCCACGAAAATGTTATTTATTTTTGCCAGTATCAGCTAACTTTTAAGTAGTAAATGAATTGCTGAGTAGATCTAAAGAAGAGCTTGTCAAGTGATCAGTATTTGAATTCGATAGCTTCATCAAAGATGAAATTCCACCAGGAATGAAGGAAGTCTTTCTTCATTTTTCATCTTTTATAACTGAGACTGAAGCAGAGTTATAAATTACATCTTTCCTCTGGTGGGAGCTATTCATGGTGGATAAGTATTTGTCGTGCTATGGCATTATGCCTGCTATTGATGTTTTTTCATGCTCACTTACTCAGACTTCCTGTGCTGCTAATTTTAATTCCATATGGAGGTACAATGGCATAAGAAGTCATCTGTGCTGGTGTAATGAGAAATCTCTTATGAATGGATTATGACAAAGTTGTACTTTTATAGCAACTAGGGTAGCTATGAAATTAACAATTGATTGCCTTACTTTTCAATTAGTCTTAGCACTGTGACAGGAATATTACTGCTCTGCTTCTCTGCCTTGCTAATGGGGGAAGACTCAGCTACTGGGAGAGATTCTAGCATCAGGTCCTATCTTCATTAGGTGCTAATTCTGTATTTAACCTGTATTTTCTCCTTTAGCATGGGAAGCATTGTTGAATTTAAAGCAACTCTCAGAGCTGCACATGAAAGCGCTGTCATAAGCTGCCTTGGTGGCTTTTTATCAGCTGTTAGTGCCAGGTGGATTTGCTGAATGCATTTACTCATGCAAAAAAGTAATCAATCAGTCTTTTAACAACAACCCACAAGCCTTCTGGGCACTCATTCCTGTATAGTGCTTACCTGTGCTGGCTCTCTCTTTCTATCATTTGACTGAAATGGGAGACAATAAAACCTTTTCTGTTATCCCAGCCTGCCTACAGTCTCTTAATTTTAATTCATCTCTGCATTTTAAGCAGCAGAATAGTGGGGCCTCAGCAACCCAGATGTCTTTATACCAATTGCTTGATGACAGGAACACATCAAATTCCTTGTGTCAGTCTGAGCTGAAGGGAGCAAACCCTGCTACTTTGCTGATAAAGGAGGAACATTGAATATCAAGACTCTGCTTTTTGAGCAGAGGGTTGGGGAATCTGGAGATCAGTGTAGAGAATAGGTAAAGGCGGAGAGTTAGTGGCTGGAAAGCCAGTGGTAAAAATTCCAGTAATTAAATGCATTATACTATGACTCCCGTGGGAACATGGGGCAAGGGCAAAGGTATCCATGTCAAACATGGCATCTGCAAAGACCAGTCAGCCAGCAAACAGACAAGGAAGAAGGAAAGAGGGATATAAGTGGCCTTATCCTGCCCTGGAAAAAAGGTCAGCTTTGATTTACAAGATGTATATATGAGCAGAATATAAGCAATACAGATTAGGACTCAGCATGTCAGAACAGGAAGATGGAGACAGTTGTCTTTATTCCTGTTTCAAAAGACAGTTTGAAACATAAAGTGTGCTCACCTTCAGCTTTGTGTTTGGAGATAGCACCATTGCTTATTTGCCAATGGATTTCCCACTTTCTTCTTCCTTCATCCTGATCACAGTGTCCAGACTGTTTTGTTCAGGTATGAGGAGATAGAAAAGGCAAGTGGGAATTTATTGTTGGGTAGGTTTTCTGTGTGGTTATAGTTGTAGCTTGAAGTTAGTGGATTGGCTCTGCTAGTAAATGTTATTTCCCTCTATTAATTTCTGGGATCCATTTTTCATTCACACTCTTCAAAAGAGCTGGAAAGTGAAGAAAAAAGAGGAAATCTGGCACTTCACAGCAGGTGGATTGGTTGGCTTTTTTTTTTTTCAAAAAGAGAAGCATTTATAAGCAGACTTAAAATGTTGTGTCCACTTCTTCATCAAATCTAAATTAGCAGGTGTTTGCATGCCTCCCTACTTGTTCAAACCACTTGCCTATTTAGACAGCCAGTAGGATGTCATGTACCAGACTGTTGCCTGGATGGTTTAATTTCTTTATGGAGAGGAATAAGAGAGAATTTTTCATTTGCTAATACTTCCAGTCAATAATTCTTTTGTAAGAAAATATCTCTTGTCTCCCTCTGTGTTGTGCAGTCCCCGTCTCATCATTTAATTACTTCAGATCCTTCAGTTCAAGGGTAGAGAATGATTTCCGTGATACAAATGGAAGATGTTACCTCATACATTGTAAATAGTGTTTTTTCCTTCCATTGTAGTACATAAGGGTGAGGCCTCACAGTATAACACAGCAGATCTAAAGGTGACTCTCATGTGAAAAAAGGTAGTTTTTCTCCTATCTCGCTCTCTTCCCCTCTTCCCACTTTTTCTCTCATCAATAGCTATGGAGTTCTCTTCGTCTTTCCCAGCGGCTGTCTTGTCCTTGGTGGGTCAGTTCAGCTCATAGAACACACAAAAAAGTCAACATGAGCAAGTGGATATTATTCTCAGGATTTAGTAACTGAGATCAACTCAGTTGAGGTGCCAAGCCATGCAAGGGATGGAGTGGGAATGCACAGAAAGGAATGGTGGAGGAGGCAGCCCACCCCTTGTAGCAACAAGATCTGGCTCTTAGATCTGCCCTGTTGCAGTGTGAAACCTTACCTGAAAGGATGGTTGCAGAAGTCTGAAAAGAGCACAGTATAACCTCCGCTGCTATTGTCTTCTGCTGTCTGGCCTATCCACCTCCTTTACTTCAACAACTGTTTTGCATAATTAGAAGTTAAATTTAACTCCACATTTCTTCCCTGGGGATAAGTCTCTCTAAGAATAATTCTCAACATGCAGAAGATTAATAGCAGAACAACAGGAGCCAGTGGACCTCAAAAAGAACAAAGATGAGACTGATGGATTCTCTGATACCTAGCAGTGGATCCTTCCTTCTAGTATATTTCCCCACACTTTGACCAAATTAGGGCAACTACTTTTTGAACATCAAGGATTTTCAGTGCACCATACCGCAGCCCAAACATATGACTTTGTCCTACTTTCCAGGCACTCTGACTGTACTAGAAAAACTGTATTCCTCACCTTCTTTGCTCTGGCAGCTGCCTTGCTTGATGTGGCTGTGTACAGCCCTGGGGCAGGCGTGAAACATGACAGAATTATGCTGAGGTTGCGCTTGTGACCATATTATAGAGAAGTAGGATAGCGCATGTGGATGAGCTCTGATTAATTACCTCTGGGACTTGCAAAAGTTTAGGGGTTTGGCTTTGTGCCTCATGCATCGCACGGCAGGTAGGTTATTTCTCTGCCTGACAAGTGATGCTGGGAGGACAAATAATTTTTGTTACACTTTGTTGCTGCAGTTACTGTATCTTGAATAACTCGTCAGAGTGAGCTACCAAAGGGGTGAGTGTCAGCACTGTCCTTTGTATACAGAGGTAGCTTTTCCAAGCTGGAAGCAGGGGAGGTGGTGTGCAGTGTGAAAGCGTTTGTGTTGTAATGTGTCCCTGCCACACGGCTGATATCCTTGCTATTTCTGTGAATAGACTTTGCCACATTCCTGTATCAAATAAAAAGTGCTCATTTACAGTTAAAATCAACTGTGTTTTATTATCTGGTGTAGCAGTATTCTGCTTCCAGTGTGATGCCCTTGGAGGATATTGCTTTAGGCGCATTTTAGCTACAGGCATTTCTCCTCTACTAGATTCTCAGCAGAGGGGGATTAGGATGCAATACTTGGCTGAAGCTGTCCTGCTGACAGATTGCAGTGACCTTGCTGTGACTTCTGTTCTGATCTCACTGGCACTGCTGGAATTCGACACACCAGAACATGAGATACTGGCTCCATTATGCCACTAATTGGTATCCAGAGCATTGTGTTCCTGCCTCCTCCACCATCTGATGTAGGTGGCCTATAGTTCTAATTTATCCTTGCCATGTGATTTAACAGGTTTAAGTCTCTATCATCAGACATTTGATGCCTTTCCTATGGCTGTCTTTATCATATGCAGGCGCAGTGCTTTACACAGGCTTGTACTGGAAGCATGGCTAGTCTCATCTTATTGCTGGGTGCTCTTCTCGAATAAAATGAAATTGTTTGCTTACTAAACATGGGTAAAAAACCTAAATGTTTTTCTCATGCATCTTTAGAGGTAGATCTTGAAATAATTTATTTCTCAAATGGACAGTAGCATATAATTTATTTCTGCAAGCTTACTTAATTTTTGGACTGCAAAAATTAGCGGTAGTGTGGAAGATAACACAGTAGGAAAATTCATATCCTTAATCAAAGTATTTCAGAGTTTTCTCTGAATGGCAGTTTTTGCTTTTATAATGATTTTTCCCCCCCAATAATCACAAAGCTGGACAAAAGGATCAGAAAACTGAAACAGAAAACAGATCCACATGGGATGATGTCTATAGCACTTTTTTTCTTTCTCCATGAAAAAAAAAAAAAGGAAGACAGTAGTTTTCCCAAGTCCCATTTTTTTCAATCCTACAAGTTGGAATCCATGCTGTTCATTTAATCATTAGGGAAGTTTATGACCCTGAAGAATATGACTTGTAAATCAAGAAGGGAACAAGTAACAAACCTAGCCTGGAGGAAGCACAGGGAGTAGTTGTAAGCAGTGAACTACCTGACACAACAAAAAAAATAAGTCATGGATTTATTACTGCAGGTCTGCCAGCTGAAAGCAATATTTATTTCTGGCACTGGTTAGACACCAATGGCTAAATCTACAGGGGCACTTCAGCACTGTCAAACTGGCATTACCTTGCAAGGTTCTGGCCCCCCAGGTGGAATTCGTAGGCTACTGTTAGATGCTGTGGCTCTGAGGCACTCTGTGGAAAGACAGGTGTCTCAGAGTCAGATGCAAAGCAGTTTGCAGCTACCTAAAATATCAAACACGAAGAGCTGAGTTGCAGAGTGGGTTTGAACCTTGTTTCTTTCTCCTGGCTCATCTTAGGCTGTAGGAGTGTGCCTAGGCTAAAAGAGAATCCATATTCTCTTTTTAGATGCCTGTGTGCCCTTCAAACGATGGAGTGAATGTCCACTGGTACCTAAAAATTAAAGCACAGATAATCTGTGGATGGCTGGAGACAATTTCCTGCTAATGAAGCTGTTTCTCATCCTTGATTCAAAGACTGTTCATACATTTTATATTAGCCTGCCCACAAGTCTCAGTCCCAAATCTGAAGAGTTCTATGCAGACACAAACATTTCCAAATCTCAGAAACAGCATAAGGGCAACTGATAGGAGAGGTTGCAGGGCAAACCACAGAGCAATTGTCAGTGTAGAATGTGACTTATATCCCTGAATTAGTTTGCTATAACTGTGCCACATTTCTCATTTCTTTGAAGAGAGCATAGTTGATAAGGTATAGAAGAGGACTTCTCATAATATTCTGATGATATTGACTCATAAACTGTAATAATTAGGCTATTCCAGAATGGAGTTCAAACAAAAATGTTCAAGAGTTTAATGTATAGGATATGTTAAGGATCAAGCTCTATCTTTTATACTTTAATTTTACTGATTAGTTTTTAATGGCCTACAAAACCTGACAGATCTGAACAAGCAGATACTCTTTATTGGGAAACACTGAGGATTGATTTCTTGATTTTACTGGCTCCCTTTTTGAGTACAGGTGCACATAACCAAAGGCAGATTTATTTCTTCAATAAAGATATCAAAGAGATAGGCTGGTAGAAATCTTCTCTTTTCCTTGATCTTAGACACGTCTTAAACTGGAGTCAGAAAATCCCTCAGCAGAGATTGTCATCTGCTGAAGACAGCAGTTACAGTTTGCAGAGCTTTTACAGAATGATCATATAGCTGAATTTAAAGCTTTAGGTCAATGTTGGATTATGATAAACTACCGCCCAGTAGTTTGGTGACTTTAGAAAAGACTATACATACTGTTTACCTATTTGTTTTTCCTAGATCATATTATGGTTGAAGAGCATTTTGATCACTATATTTCTTTCCTAGAACAACTAGTTTCTTTGAGATGTTTAGTTATTGTTATTTATTGAAACAAACTTACTTAGGTATTTTTACTTCCCCTTTTCCATTATGTTCAAGCTCCTCCTAAGTATCTTTTGATTTCTCCTCACAATTTCCTTGGCATTTCTCACATGATCATAAGTATTTCTAATACAGAGGAGAGCATGCTCTTTTATTTTATTAAAAAGGAAGAGTTAATCAGGAAACGGTTGCCAAAATAATTGTGAGTTGAAGTATTCTTTGACAAGCAACAGCAGAGTTTAGTAGTTCAGCAAGGTTTCACATTCAAACCTATCAAGCTATCAACAAGATGGCCTGATTTTTTTTGGAGGTTGGTTAATTTTTTTTTTTCAAAAGTTTAGATCTCTTAGAGGTTAGGACCTCAGGCTGTTGTTCCACAGTATGAGGCATCTGGTGACAGTACCAGACAAAGGGGTCCCTGCTTTCTTTCCTAATACCTCCACATACTCTTTCCTTCCCTTGCACTGCAATGAACTAGCCACTGCATCAGCCAACAGAGAAGTCATGAACCAGATCAAGGAATTAATCCACGTTAAAAAATAACCTTCGATTTGTTTTTAACTCAGGCTGGCTCCCTTGTGGAGTCCAGGTCAGGGTCTCGGAAGGGGTGGTGCAGGAGTTACATAGTTGTAGCTGTGAAGAACCTGCTTGGCCAATGGGAGGTGAAGGTGGAGATCCAGGATGGGTTGTTTCTGCCAAAAATTTGTTACTGTGGAACTACGGTCTCAGATTTCCCATCTTCTGTAGAAAGAGAAAAGCCTTTTTCTTGCTTCCTTGGCCTTACTTGAAAGGGACTTGAGACCTGTACCACTACTATTTAACCATTTTTTTCAGTGTGGTCATTGTGAGAGCATTCTAGGTTCCCTCTGCGAGCAGTTAAGTATTTTATTCCATTATGAGCGACTTTGGTCTTGAAAACACACTGATTATTCCCTACTTTTTATCTCCAGTTGTTGCTGAAACAGTCATTTTTATTGAATTGTGTAAGCATAGCATGACCAAAGGTTGGGGAAGCTATAAAACCACAGGGAGCTAAAAATTCTCCAACATAAAGGCATGTTTGAGAAGTGATAACCTATGATAAATAGCTTCACAAGTGTAATGACAGTCTCAGTTAATCATTGTGAATAGTCTCTGAAGAGTTCAAATGTTGTCACCAAGGAGTGGTCCAGGCTACCCCTCATTAGAGTGATGAAACTGCCCTGCTTCAGAGGGCTGAGGCCAAACCTTCAAGGTACAACCAGTTAGCCTGCGTTGCTGGGGTGTGGGCCCTTCCCACACCCTTGGGAGGAGAGCAAACCAAAGGTGGTGCTGGCTAGAAAAGCAGAATGTGCTCCACCAAATGGCAGATTCCATAGATGCAATCATAATCCTATGATCAAAGGGAAAATCTTCCACTTCTATATGGAGTGTGAATTCTCCTAGGCCTTGGTACCGTGACTGTTCCTGCCCAACATAACCCCTCCTGGGTCATCCAGTGGTACAGACCTGAGCCAGATGATGAATGGGCATGTGATCACATTTCTGTTGAGTGTATCCTGGTATAGATATTGACTTTGTGTGTTTCTTTGATTTTTACAGTGGCCATCCAAAGAAGGGCAATGTTTGATCTGGCATAAAATATGCCAGTGCAAAATTAATCCATCAAAAATGCTTTATTGCATTTGAACCAGCAGAGTGAATTTATACTGGATGAGTGCCTAAGGTCTCATGGCCATGGCACTTCTGGTGCCATTTCCTGTTGCCTTTGAGGAGCGTTTATCTCACAGTTGAAGATTTATAGACCAGAAAGAGTGGAACTGGGTGAATTTGGGGCAAGAAGTACTGAGGACAATCCTTAGATAGGTGAAAAGGAGCTGTTATTGGAGCTGATAATCAAGAAACTTCATAAAAACTATGCTGTGCAGAACTATACAGAACAAGGGATCTCTGGATTCAAAAGGCAGCTGTGGGAAGGCCTCTTAATGATGAGTGAAAGCAGAAGGTAGGTCTGTCTTGCATTACATTGTGCTCACTGCTGTTGAACAGATTTGTTCCAGAATAACTCACCTAAAGGATACTGCTTAAAACACTCTACTTCATTGATTTTATCAGGTCGGGGTGATGTAGCCCATTACTGTTATTTGAGTAAGGAGGTGTGTACATCCTTGTATACAAACATAGGCAAGACCATGTCATTGTCTGAGAAACTTAGTATCTGTGTCTAGACAGGCGTGGTTTGTACTTCGAGGGCTCAAACTGTAAGCACTACTAACAAAAAGTGTTTAATTACTATCCTCAAAGCCTGATTGTGATGCAGCACCGCCTGTTATTGACAGCTGTCTGCTGTCTACCCTTCCCTACTCTCTAAAATAGGTGGAGATAGAGGACAGGCAAACTGAAGGCATAAATAAAGCAGGATTGATTTTTTTTTTTTTCCAGGGGAAAAAGGCAAAGGCGTAGCAAAAAATGTAGACATGGGAGTGGAGAGTTCAATGTGTTACCTTCAGAGCAAAACATGATTAAATGTTTGCTCAAGGCCTACAGATTCCCAGATACATTTATCTAGAAAAGGAAGATGAATTAAAGTCAGGAATAACTGGTTTTAAGTGGGCTGAGTATCTCACAAAATCACTCAGCCTGCCTGGAAAACGTTGCAATCTCCTCTTCAGGATGGCTTGCCCTTCCCTCCTCACAGATGAAGGCTTTTGGAGAGGTGATTTGAGCAGCTCCTCTGCTGGATAAGCAAGGAGCAGCTTGGCTGAGAAAATATTATTTCTAATGCTCTGTTTATAAAGTTGAGAAGATCTCCATGGCAACAGAAGTTACTGAATAAAGTTGGTCGTGACATTTTGACAGAAGTTTTCCACTAGAAAATGCTATTTTGATGCAAAAGGGTCAAGGAGAAATATTTGATGTTGATGATATTTTGGTCTGAAAAAAAATCGGGGAAAATCTGAAAAAATGTCTTGGAAGGTATTTTCTTTCTTGTTTAAGCCTGCTGCTTTTCCTCCTGGGACCTTTCATGTCAGGAAACAAGACTAGTATCTCTTCCTTTTCTATTTTGGGACTGGTGGTTGAATTCCCAGTTCACCTCCTCTTTTCTTCACTATTGTTGATGCTTTTATGAAAAGGTTCTAAACAAAACAGGAGGTGAGATAAGCTGTAAATTCTCAATTAGCTAAAGCATTGCGCTTTTTGATGTTATTTTTTAGGAAGGAGAAATTCTGAAATAATAGCAAAATAATACAGTGGAATAAGGTACTATTATTACTTGCCTACTCTGTTTTGAATAATTGATTTTATACAGTACAGCCTAAAATCTCAGATTAAAACTCTGTCTTCTTTGCTCTTGCAGGTCTTGGGTCTTGCAAGTGCCAATCTGGTGATTTGTCTGTTTTCCCAGTGAGGAAACCAGTGCTGAAAATGGTACGGGTGATAAATATTTCTGCAGAGGCAGTTTTCATGCTTCTGTACGTTGTGACTCCTTCCTTGCCCATTCAGTAATAAGAATACGAATAAAAATGAAACCATTAATTCTTTGCCCTCAGAAAAGAAAGGGAAATACACACTTGTCTCCCTCACTGTGTTCAGCAAGATTTTTAAGAGCGTCCCATGGGACTTTTGGAAATGGATACAGCAATGGACACCATTAGTCAGGTTTGGTGATTATCTCAGTCACTTAACTACCTGCTGAAACTAGTTGGGATTTCAGTACCACCTCTCCTCACACTGCTCTGCTGCTGAGATTACAGCAACCTTCATCTGTGCCATCTCTTCTTTCCCTCACATTTGCCAGATCTTTTCAGGGATTATCTTTTTTTCAGGGTTGCAAAGTTAAATATGGGACTGCAGCTGCACCATGCAGGGCCAGGTGATGCTTGTCCTCCTGGACTGGTGCTGGATGAGTTTGCTCTGGGCTTGCAAGTCTGATGAGGGTGTACAGGAGGAACAGGCTGCTGTTGGGCACATGGCAGGTCTTCCTCCACAGCAGTGGACTGCTTTACTAAACATGTACTGCTTCAGTCAGCTGTAGCAGGTGTCTCCAGGCTGGACCAGTACCAGTACCACTGCAGCTACATTGAAGTGGTACACAAAACAACGTCCAGCCTGCTGCCTTTATCCTGAAGAGGATGGAAAGCAGAT
Organism: Tapera naevia; assembly: GCA_033556795.1. Taxonomy (NCBI): domain Eukaryota; kingdom Metazoa; phylum Chordata; class Aves; order Cuculiformes; family Neomorphidae; genus Tapera; species Tapera naevia. The sequence goes on from JAUMJJ010000059.1 coordinate 5,144,963, forward strand.
ATTTTGTCGGCTGTCAGACACCCAGATACTTCCTCCTGGACTTGTCCATTGCACAGCACATTCAGGAATCATTGCTGCTGCTGCCAAGGAAGAATATAACTCCCCTTCCAGGAGCCAGTCACCACCAGCAAGCCATACATGTTAGCATGGTGTGGCATCATCTTATGTAAATTTGCCATGCAGGAATCTGCCCAGTCACTGGAGGTGATCATGCTATGTAAAAAATGCTGGGAATGGTAACTGAATTTGTCAAATTACTTATCTGGAGAAAGAGTTAAGTTTCTAACTGGAATAGCTTATATGAGCAAAATTGTGGAGGTGAGCAGAGGCATAAATAGCCTCAGGTCATGCAGTATTTTGGTAGCAGATCAGGGGTGAACATCCAGCATCCCGGTTATCAGGCTGTTTTCCTATCACCTAATCCATAGACTCTCTCATAATTTAAGTTCAGAGGGCTTATGCCTGCTTTGGATGAATTTTTCCTGGAAAACATGGTCTCTGCTTACCTCATACTACATCACATCACTTGCTGTGACCACTCAGCATCTTGGTTCTGGTGTTAAAGCTGGCAAAAGAGCAGATGATATGCCCTTCACCAAGGCTGACTGATGGAAAAAGGCACAAAGCCAACATTGAATGTCAACTCTGATAGGACGCTGACGTAAACGAGGCTGAGGAACCATATAGAACTGCACTTCTGGTTATATAACATGGAATATTTTTTGTAAATTCTCAAACTGACGTGCATTGTGTTTTGGCATGTGTTTGTCAGTGCCCTTGTTTTGTAGCCTTGATGAAGACTCATTGACAGATGGCACTCAAGAGAGTGCTTTTTATAGGCGCCAGTGTCCAACTCAGATACAGTTTCTGAAAGCAAAAGGTGTTTGGGGGTGGAGAAATCTGAAGCACTGCCAAAGCTTTTTGTGAAAGGTGCTTTAGTGGTACTTCATACGCTTCAAAAAGGGGAAGTATGTGGGAGATGAATGAGGAACATTGACTCTCGTGGATATTGAGTCATCACATGATTCTGGTAGAAGAATTCATGAAACAAGAAAATAAGAAAACAGGAATTTAAAGGACATACCCTTTGTCCAGAGAAGGCAGGATTTGGGCACTGCCTATCTAACTTGGTATTCTGGAGAATGATCTCTTCTCAGCTTGTTACTCAGAGTCTGTGTTTTAAGTGAACCCAAAGGTAGGCTATCTAGTGCTTCAGAGCACCTTTCTCCTTTGTGGGATAGGGAGCTTGAGGCTGATGGTCACCTCAATGTAGGCTGTTCCCAAACTAATGAGGTGCTTTCCCATGGGGGCCAAACATGGTAGGAAGAGCCAGGTGCTGGTAACAGGCTTCATCAACAGCCCGAGACTGGGGGAGTGAGGACCCAGGTCCAGGATCCATCCAGGGCATCCACCTGGGAGCAAAAGGAGATGGGGCCAGAGAGAAGGTTGGTGACAAGTCTGTAGTGTGGATCTGAAGTCCATGCAGGAGGCAGGCTAGTGGCTGGCACTTGTATGTCATCACTAGCAGAGGGATTGATGGCTCTGGACAGAGCTCAAATGGTGTCCTGGTCCATGGGCAAAGTGGTGGGAGGGGCCCTAGGTGAGGTTCATCAACATCAGCAAGGCCTCTTGGTGCACTTAGGACCCTGACACAGAAAAAGGTGTGGGTTTGCGACAGAACTCATGTGCAACAGCTGTCCAATTTTCTAGAAGGAGGAAACAGAGGTGGTTTCAGCTGCAGGAAATGCAGGGAGCACTTTTTCTCTGCTTATGACTTTGCAGTTAGGTAGATAAAAGTAAACAATGCATTCCTTTTCTCTCTGTCATTAAACCCTTTATTCAGTAAGGGATGCCAGTGTAGCTACTGTTTCTAGTTATGGAGCTGAAGGATTTGCAGGCTCTGATTCCTTCCCACACTTTTAGGAGCCAGGGCATGGCAATCCAGCCATCTTTGACTCCCAGTCTTCTGTTTGGTGCATGTTCTCAGTAGTGGGGATTCAGGCTTCCAGTTGAGATGTTTTGGGAAAACATGACAGACAAGGCTGAAAAACAAGCATAGTCAAGGGGCTTGACCACAGACACTTTGCTCTTTACATGTTCTAGGGAGCTATACATATCCCTGAAACAACGCAGATCCATAAAGTACCTTTTGTGGGAGTCTGTAGCAGAGACAAATATAGAATCCATTTATTCTTCGAAGTGTTCTGCTGTGGAATGATCCTTTCTCTTCTGGAACATATAAATCTGCTTTACCACACACTTTAAAACTTCTGCAGCAAAAGAAGCAAGGCTGAGGAGCCAATACTGTTTTCTGGAAGCATCTCTGAGTAGCACCTTGCACACACTGAATAAGGTGCAGAGTCTCTGCAAACCAATGGTATGTATTCCTCCAGTGAAACATTATATTGTAGAGCAAATATGTTGGAGTGTGGAGGAGATGAAGACAAAGCAATGCAAACAACTGTGCTATTTCCTATTTTTTTCCTGAAGCCTCAGATTTTCTTTTTTTTTCCTGTGACAGATTTGTTGTGTGCCACTTCACAGGGATTAAAAGGCAATTAGAAAATGCATGATAGTATGAGGCCTACTTTATTGGATTTTTAAACACTAAGAAGTGACTTCATCAACATAACAATTATGTTGATGCCCCATATAAGCCATTTGAAGCCTTTAGATAATTGGATGTTTTTCCATACTTCCTGTGTACCCTCACCAGAGGAGATGAGTTCGCCCATGCCATGTTTGGTGCACCAGGAGAATTGTGAGATGCCTTCTCTGAAAGGGACCACGTCCAAGTGAGCTTCATTCTGGCTTCCAGAGACAGCTTTCTCCTGTTCACCCTAACCTTTTTTTCTCAGTTCTGAAATTCAGCCCTGAAAGTTCCTGCCCCAGACTACCCTCCTCCCCATGACTTCTTCTCCTGAGTATGTGAGAATAAGGTCTTCTTTTACATTAGAATGTTCCCTGTGAAGTTTCAAACTTCTGTCCCCAAATATGGGGATGTAAAGATTTCTAAAGAAAAAAGTTTACATGAATTTTTTAAAATGAGTAAAAGGTTAGGAAAGCTGCCTTTCCTTTGGATTCATTCTTACGTATTGTTGTACCATTTTTACTGATATTTTCTTAAACCAGATGTCCAGCTGGAAAATTTAACTGTGGGGATGGAGATCTGGCAGAGTATTCAGAACTAAAAAAACATCATGGAATGGGAATTGTCAGACAATGCTAATTACAGGTATGGTAAGCAGCTGTGACAACCGACACAGAAATTTCTGCTGTCTCTCCCTCTGTTTTGCAATTTAATGCTCTTGCACTCTGTTGTCTAATTTTAGAGCAAAAGCACACTAGCAATTCATAACCAAGTAATGCTTGTAACCATCTGGAACAGAGATTATCTTAGAACGGGAAGTAGAGGAAACACTTTTCCATGTGGTTGTGATGCTATCTGTTCTTGATCTCTCTAATGACTGGAATTTAGGGAAAGCAATCATTAGAGGGAGGAGAGGAAGGAAACGTAGGGGGAGAAGGTGGAGCAAGACAAAGTACCAGAGCATCAGAGCCAACAGAATCAGGAGGTGCACAGAAAAAATAAGGACCAAAGATTTACAGTGAGCAAGAATGTGTAAGAGAGAATAAGTAAGAACTATGACTTGAAACTAATAAAACTAACCAACAAACATGCATGGTGGTCCTGCTCTGTTCAGAGAAGCTGATATCTGTACCTGAAGTTACGACAAGGAAGATCAGCTGCTACTTTTGAATTATAAGTATTTCCTCTGAATAAAGGGCAGGTGGAGAAAGTCTGTCCACAAAGTGTTGGATTGAAATCTATGCTCTTCATACAAAAATAAGAAAAATAGTTTACATTTCTGTAGCTTCTTTGTGGTACATTTGTACATGAATCCTGCCCGGTAGTTTTACCTATCTCACCTTACTGGCCTCTATTTTCTGCACTTAAAATCTGTCAGGAAGTTCTGCAGGGTCTTTGGTGAGAAGAGTCTTTGGAGTTCGGAGATGCTTTGTGTAGAGTCTCGTAAATGCCTAACTATGTAAGTTTTAGGATGTGGCAACAAGTAGTAATTTAATACAACTTAATTGTTTTTAGTGTAGTCAGAGTGGTATTATCAGACTGATTGGCATGAATGATAAAGACAAGCATAGTTGTGTCTCAACTGTCATTAACAGTTGTTCATTTAATTTAATGTCAACCCACTTCCAGACACCATAAAAACAGATTGCATTACCTCTGTATGGAGTAAATAACACAACAAAAATTTCTGTGGATGTGTTGTGTGATGGTCACTCTCAAAACTCTATCATAGTTCATCACAGTAATAACATAAGGCAACAGCATAATTTGGAGTGGTTTGAGGAGAGCAGAGGAGAAGAGGAGTAAAGAGAAGGTCAGGGAAAAGGAAAAGAAAGAGGTACATTGTAATGATAGTTACACTCCCTTCAGAAGCTACATTGAATTTTGTGGATAAGGTTTTGTGTGGCAGAAAATCACCATGTCTCTCTTGAATATAAAAACCATAAAGGTTCCTTTAAAAATGTTCATGTTCACAGCAGAATCAGAAAAGGAGTTAGGCAGGACTGTGTGAGAACCCACCCAGGATCATGGGTTCTGATGGCCTTGGGCAGTCTTTAGCTGCCTCAAAAGTTATGGGGTTACAACTAGAGAAAACACACAGTTAATAGAAGTTTTTATCTCTCACTTCATTAGAAATGGATAAATTGAATCATAATGCAGAATTATGCATTGTAACACTGGTTTTTGAGATATGTCAAGAAGGACATATCTCAAAGTCTTGCAAATCTGAAAAAGTTCTGAACAATGGAAATCTTGGAGAGGAACAATATACAATTGTCTTGGCTGCAGTGTTACAAGAGCCTTACACTGGCTGGAGTGTAACTCTCCTGCTGTGAAGTTAAACTGTGTGCAATACCCTGCTTGCTCACAGCACTGTTTTTCAGTCCCAGGAAAATAAATTAAAACAAATTTTATGATTCTTTAAAAAAATCTGGTATTTAGATTGTCTGAGCAAATGGAGACATTTTTGAACAGGCTTTCATAACTTTCTATAAGATAATAGTTGGCTTCCAACAGATAAAGCTGTGTAATTAGTCACTCATAACTGAAATCAAAACTATACAGCTGAAACCTGTTATTTAATTAACATTCTCCCAGATTTGGAACTATCAGGACAGTAAATAGTTCTGAGTCTTCCTGAAAAAAATAATGGCTGAATACCTGTAAAATCCATTATGCAATAATAGAAGTGCTGCTAGCAGTAGATTAGGAAATTTGGAGAGCTGGCTTTCCCAGTCCTTTCTGGATTTTCTTGGGAATTTCGAGTCTGAGGCATCTCCAGCTGTAAACTTTGCTGATGATTTTGCTCCCACAGTATGTTGTAGCTTTCCTCTCAGTGGATTCACTGAAATGAATTATGTCATTTTGAAGAAATCGATCCTTCAATTATTTGATTTTTGCAGAATTTTGGACAGAATATCTACTGTGTTTAGAGAGTTCTTACCTTTTTTTTTTCCCCACGTCAGAATCTTGTATAAGAAGCTTGCATTACTTACTTCACAGCTTAAGATGCATCATGTAAGTAATTTCTCTGGAACCAAAGTCAGTACCTTTTCTGTGGACTGTGTTCCTGATTCAACAAAGAACTAAGGTGCTTGGCAGCACGCTTAAATTTGCCACTCACCTTTCCTGCCTTGAAATAAGGACAGTATCTTTAGTTGTGTTCTAACCAATTTTATGAATTAGCTAGAATAGCTTTTCCTAAACACTTATGAAAACTTAATTTAGGATGATAGAGTTCTGAATAATATGTAGCTATGACATGTCTAAGAGATTTTCAAAATCAGTGGGTCTATGTTTCTCATGGTTTCTCCTTGTACGGTTTTGTTGCTGCTCCAGACACTAAAGCTGTTGTCTCAAATCCACCATCATGCCTTCGCTCCTGATAGTTACTCAGCCATGTGTTACAGATTTAGAAGTTATAATTTCTATTATCTCTTTTCAGGTAACTGGATTTGTCAGTTTGGTTTGGTCTCTCTATTTTTTTAGTAATTTTGAAACTTTAGAATGATTTAATTGCTTGTACATTGGACAACAACTCATTCTGGTTTAGAGTCTAAAACATACATCCAAATAAAGACTGGCCTTCCTGCGCTTTCTTTGCAGTCAAAAGAAAGAGAGTTTGATCTATGTGGAATAGTGAATCTGACAGTAGTCACAAGCTAGGGCAAGAAGATTTGTCTTGAAGAGGCACTAAGGATATAGACTGACTATATGTAGAGTTGGGAATGACCACCTTACCCTTTGGCACGTGAGTTTTAAATTCCTTATTTTGAAAAGATGAATTCTATCCTTCCTGTTACCAGTATGGTTTTGAGGGTTTTTTTAGTGGCGATGCAAATATCTTGATGTTTCTTGTATTTGTTATTTTTCAGTGAGAAAAATTTATATTGCTTGGAAGTTCCAAGTCTTGGTTAAATTCAATACTTACATGGCAACTATGTATCTGTAATTGGAGTACTCCATCAGTTTCTTCAGACTAATCAAAATGTGAAAAATTATTCCCGTAGGATAAAAAGAAAGAGATATCATATTTCACAAAGTTATGTGTTAAGAAAAAAATAAGTTATGGTGGGTAACATATCTCAGAAATGTGAATAAAATGAGGTATTTGGTTTCTGGAGCAGGCAATGGAACAGAGGGTACATTATGACAAACAACAGAAGTTGATCTTCTCTATTCAGCTGGTTTTTAATTGGTTTTAACACTTTATATATGCAACTTCTGATTGTGTTTTGAGCTGTGCTTAACTTTGAATGGGATAGATTAGAGAACTGAAAGACCTGGAGGACTCTGAGGCAACATCTAGAACACACTGACCACATCCTATCACTGCAGTGGAGATATAAGTAAATTCCTAGAGGAACCCATGTGTAACTGCTGGCCCAGATGTAATAGGTGAACAGTGGACTCTACCTGTTAGCTCACTATTTTCTAACTACATCACTCTTTCCTCTGAGCTAGTAAGGAAACCTATCTGCACCCTCTGTCTTTACAGACTTTGATAAGAAGTTTAAAGGCACTGTGATAAGGTGAGTCCTTGCAGAAAAGACTGAAGGTTCCCAATAAAAATGTAATGATGTGGAGAAAATGAGGGAAAGGAGTTGCATCTCGGGAGTTGTCACAACGAAAGGATGTGGGTGGTGTTTTTTCCTCTTCATTTTTTCTTACACGCAGGAGAAAATTTAAGATGTGCAAGTTATGTGTTTTGACTGAATTATTGTAGGTCATGGAAATTCTTTCTTGGAAATAATAAATTATTCAGGATTGGGATTTGGAAAGTCCTGGATATGTTATTGGCCTCTTTCTCCAGCGACAGAGGCCAGCTACAGGCCCTTTAAAATACCACAGAATTTTTTTGCGCTGGGCATCTTTTTCAGAGCAGTGTACTTCCAGCCAGCCCAAATCCCAGTGGGATGCAGTGTACTTAAATGGGAATGCTTATTGTGGTCTGAGAAGAAAAACATTCTCCCTGTATAAAATTTTGTTGCTATACATGTGGTCTATCTTTCCAAATTTAGGCACATACAAAATAGTTAGGTGTTCTGGGCTTCCTTTTAGTCAGTGGAAGAAATGATGTCTTCAGTATATGTAAGTAAAACATAAGACAAATCACAGAAATCACCCTGAAGGTGTCAGGTCCTCTCCACTGACTGTACAGGATGCTGGGATGCTGTACAATTCAGAATTAGACATCTAACTTTTGTGTATCCACATTAGGAATGAGATCATTCTGACCGTATGTATCTGCATTGGAACTTGAATGGCTGCAGCCACACCAGTGCAAAGTCATGAATTCAACCAGCAAAATTGTATGGGCATGACTTGATGAAAACTGAATTGTTGTTTTAACTGTGAAGTGAATGGCATTATCCCAAAACTAGTAGTATTTACATGCTTGAACCTGTACATCAAACCTTTATATCTTCCTAGTTTTAGTCCAGTTTATAAATGGATACTTGCAAGGCTCAATATGAACATTATTTCTGCCTGAAATCAGTTATAAGGTCTCAGCACATGGTTGGATTATAGGGACTTGAAAAGATTCCTTTGAGCTAGTAAAGCTTAGAAGTGCTTTACTTGCTGTTGGTACTTGTCCAGGTGTGCAAACTTAGCCCACAGCAGTCATAAAGTAACGTGGCTTAGCTTAAGCCTCCATGAAAGATATTTAAGTGAACTGTGTTACCTTGTACTTGGGGTAGTCTGAGAGTATCCCCATGGATAGCTGTCATGGCTAATCTGACAGGCTATAACTTATTAAGGTGTATCATTTGATCGTATGACCTGGACCAAAACGTTTGACTTGACAGAAGCCTGGCTTGGCACCCAATAGCCTTTGAGATAGGGTCCATGTACTCTTGCTTGAAACAGAAGCGAAGATCCCTTTCCATGTGTAGTGCAATTTTTATAGTCCTCTAGATTTCTCTGTGTGTCTAAGTAGTCATCACAGCACACACAGCCCTGTGCACATCCATGTGACTGCATCCTAAGGGAGTTCTGCTCTCAGCCTGGAGAACACGGAGAGTTTCCCAGGGAAAACTGGTACGAAACAGGTAGGTAGGAGGGAGTCCTGGCTGTGGCTGGGGTGACAGAAATTTGGTGTGTAGACAAAAAGTTAATTATGTTGTTGCCTGTAACTTTGTAGCATGATCATTCACTTAGAGATGTGTAAATTGTGGATAAGCTTCATTATGAAGGATGAATCTTATTGTGTAATTTCTTTTAAAGTTTCTTGAAAGGTCTAAATGGGAGCACCTACTGGACCACGTTCTGATGTCCTCCCACTCTGCCTGCCTACAGTTTCTTCTTACAGAAGGATGAGAAAGCAATCTGTATACTCCTCTTTCCTTGCAAGTGTGATGCCAACAAGTGGCCCTGAGTTTTGATACGTCCCAGGTCAAGACAAGACATGCACCTGAGATTTCCAAAACACTATTGGTTCCCACAGTACAGACACAGCTTGAGAGAATTCTTTGAGCAGATTGCTGATGTAGCACAAGGGCCAGAAGTAGAATATATATCTGGACTGAATAGGAGCCAATCAAAGGCTGAGGAAATAAAAATCATTTAATGGTGAGTGCATTGTAATAGCAGAAACTCATTCAATGCCTTCTTTTTATTCACTTGGATCAAGATGTCTGAAAGTATTTCATGTATTCTGTTGTATCACACAAGGAAAAAGAAGAGAACACTGTGCTCAACTCTTGCTCACTAGGTGCATGTTGAACTCACCAGGATCTGATGCAGACCTCTTTTTGGGTTTTTTAGAGTATACAGACCCTGAAATATAGTGGAAGCTATGCTTCTAAATTTTCAGCCAAAAGCTGGGCTTGTTTATGCCTTTTTCCAAGGCGTTGTGCAAAGGTACAAGTTTACTGACAGTTGTCATGGTTCGGTTTTTAACAAATGTTTAGTTCTTACTTGTCAAGAACATAAATACTTAAATATATTTACACATTAGGCTGCTGGTGACCTCCACTTTCCATTTTGTAATGTTTAACGTGGAGTTTCAATATTCTGAATTTTTTCTGAACAGGCTGAGAGCTGCACTATAACACTTTAAAACATAATATTCATAGCTTAAATAATAATTGGAGTTTCTCTTGGGGAGGCTGAGATTTAAATGCTGCCAATGTAGCTTTACACGGAGCAAAGTAAGAATTAGGACAACGTGAAATACATTCTGCTCTTGCATCAAAATGAAAATATGGAGAGCCACCAAATCTAGACTTCTGTAGAGCACCACAGAAGGGTGTTGTGTGGTATCCGTGGAGTAAGTTTGTTACCTTGCAAGGCAAAAGACAGTCGAATAAAACTCTCATCAACCTACATTAGCTATTTCCTGTTAGGAAACACTGGATATTGTTTTTCATAGCTACCCTTTATGAAGTGCATGTTATGATAATTGTCAAGCACTGTGATACTTCTTCTTATTTGGTAAATCTTGTACATGTGGATGAGATGTTATTTTTCCATGGATATGTTTATATGAATTGCAGCCAGTGCCTCTACCTAGAAAACTATGTCAATGTAATGCAACGTTATGTAAGTTTTGCTTAGCTTCTTTCATGCTGCACATCACAAGGTTGAATGTCTTCCAGAAGTGCATTAAGAGGCAGGGTTGCCATCTGCTACATGGTGTTTTCTCTCTTCCACTCTTTCCAAAGGTGACTTTTGTGCTCTTTTTATTGTGGTGTCTTTTAAGATAGTTATTACATTATCTGTACAGAGTTGCATGAGTGTTTATGTGACTTACATTCAGAGTAAAAGATAGTGAGCTTTGTGCCGGGGTTAGTTCCAGTGGGAACTCATCCAAAAGTCTGAGACTGACCTAAGCAAGCTCTGTTTTCTGCAAAGCTTTCCTCAGGGATGGATAATCTTGCTGCGCCTGCAAGATGAAGCTGCTGCCTACCTTTCCTCATCCTGTCTATCTCTGCAGGTGACCTTCCACATAAGTGTCAAGGGTCCCACGCTTCTGAATTCCTTAGAAATAAGGATGAAACACTGAAATTAACACCGCAAATTAAATACAGGTCTTGTACCCATTCAGAGTGGTTCTCACAACAGCTGTAACTTGTCTTTGCCCATTTGTGGTGCTGATTCTCTGTTATACTGTGGTGAGGGGGATGGCAAGACACAAGCTAGAGTGTTCTCAGGAGGACCCCGTATTGGAAAGAGTGTTGCTGTACAACATTCCTCCCCTCCTTCCTTTCATTCTTTCCAGCTTTTTCTGACTGAAGTCTAACACTGGGTCTTCAAATTCAATTATTGAAGCTGAACAGTGTTTGATAGGCATGATACAAGTAATCATTATCGTAGCACAGGCCCATTTGACCAAGTATCACTGCTGTGTATTGTCTTTGGGATTTTTCTACAGCTGGAGATTTCTTTTGAACTGCAATGATGTGCATGTCTCTTAGGAGCTGAGCTGTCTGGAAAACATTTTGATCAAATTCCAACACAGTTTTGCCAAGTGTGTTTCTTTTGCCTCTTGCTAGCTACTTCCTGATGCTGTTTATCCAAAACACCACCTGCTGTCAAGGGCAGTGCTGGCCATTTGAAACTTCTCCATGTCTATGAAGCAGCTGTACCTATTTGGCCTAATTTTTGCAATGAATTAGCAAGTGTATGTAATTTAAAACCCACTCTTCTTCTCTGACTTCCTACCACCACCAATTATCTCATTTGATCTGCAAGCACTAAGGGAATTAGGTTGCCAAGATCCTGGAAGGTTTGTTTTCTCTATACCAAATTTAACATAATATATGTACTGCTTATGCAGGAAGAAGTTTTTATGTTTTCCTGCTATATCATATAGCCCTGGAATCTGTTCTCTTCATGAATAGCAGCATTAATGATTAGGTTAAGTTTATTGGGAGAAGAAGAAGAAAGAGAGGGAAGTAAAGACTTAGTTTGCGAGGTGTGCCGTATGAAAATACATTTCTCTAATAAATATTTTATTCTAAGAGAGCCTGAATTTGGGACTGATAAGGAAGAAAACACACGTGTTTTATATTTGGTGTGGATGTCCAAGAAGTCTGGATCAAAGTGATATTGAGAATATAGTTTTGTGTTATGGTGGTCTGTGATATATTTGGATCAAGCATAAAGAGAAGGGAAAAAGGAACTGAATTATCTGAAAGAAAGAAAATACAAGCGTACCTAACATACATCATAATAATTCCTTAAATAATGGGGGGAGGGCGTTGTTTTGTTTTTTGTTTTTTTTTTTGTGGGGACATCCTGAAGTACCATGGAATAATGGAAGAGTGTCAATAGTGGATTTGAACATGAGCTGACAGCAAGCTGGATAAACAGTGTGATTGTCACATCCACTGATTGTTCTGGAACTTTCCTGACAAGGTTTTAATTTTCTACCAGTGAAGACTGTTTTAATTTTGATTTTTTTTTTTTTGAGACATTTGAAAATTTTTAGCCTCTAAGCTGTATCAGCAACTGAAAGGATCTGTGAGGACTAATGTACTTTTTTGTTCCAAAAGACATAAATAGCTCTTTTTTTTTCTCCTTTTGGGAAGCATACATGAACAAACTTACTTCTTAGAAAGCCTTGAGATAATTATCACAGCTGTATTTGACCAATGGATTGCTCACAATCTGTAAGCAATGAGATCTTTTCAGTACAGACATCCTACTCATTGTAAGGTTAGTGGTTTGACCCTTCAAAGAATCCTAATACTGGCTTAAAATTCATGAGACTGGCAAACTTAGGAGACAGCATTTAAAAATTGTATTTTATAAGTCATATTGTCACTGTCTTCTGATCAAATACATCCATCTTTATGAACTAATTTTTCCTCTTCCATCCTTCTCCCCATGTTGCTATAGCTCTTGTCAACCAAGTTTACAAAACTGCATTTGCAGAATTCTGTTAGAACAGAGTATTGGGTCTTGGAATACTTCTGAACAGCTCATAATGTTGAGGTCAAGTACTGAATTCAGTCAAGTTGTGTCAAGAAGGTTTTTTTCCTTATCTGAACAGCTCCAAGGCTTACTTACCTGACTCTCCTGCAAGAAAACACTTGATTTCTAATATTTTCTGGGTCTACCACTAGATACTGCATCTGATGTCAAAACATGTGGTGCTTGCTTAGATCTGTGAAAATCTCTGAACCTCACTTAAATAAACATTTAACAAAAATATACATTGCATGCTTGGCAGTGGAGAGATGCCACAGTTAGATGACAGAGCTACCCTATGAAAAGAGACTCACCATGCGTTCCCAAGGGATACATCATATTAAAATAAAATGCAAGGAAAACAAGAAAATATCAAGAATAGTGGTCTGTGTATTTCAAAGGCAAAAAGGTATGCCAAGAAAAATATTGTAGTCATACTTCCATCTTAAAGCAACATTAGAGAAGCATTTTAAAAAGCTTTCTACTTCAGTTTGGTGCCAGTGTAGGATTTCAGGCTTATGGGACATTTTTTTCAATCTAGACACAATATAGAAAACACAGAATTAAGAAAAAGCATTCCTAATATTGGAACCCATTTGGTATCCAGTCCAAAAAGACAAAAAAAACAATAGAATGTCATGGAAGAAAGAGAAAGAAGGTCCTAGAAAATAACTTTAAAATGTGGAACATCTACATTGAATGCATTTATATGCAGTAATAGATAATGTATTTATCAAACTGGTATTGATTGAAAACTAAAAAAGAAATTAGTCCTTCTCACAATAAATATAGATAAATGGTAAGCTGGTGATGAAAATTCTTGTGGGGTTTTTTGTTTGCTTTTTTTTTTACCTGAGATCCGGCATAAGAGTCTTAGCTGCAGTGGAACATACACGTCTCTGTGAAATATTACACAGCAGCTTCTACTGGCTACATACTATAGAAAATCCATTCTGCTAAATATTGTTTCCTAGAGTATTATTAGCAGAAGAAGAATGGCACACAGTTGGGATAAAAAAAAAAAGATGTTTTTTTTCAGACCACATTGTTATGGATAATCAGAGAAAACTGTGTGAACGCTGAGCGAATGGACATAAAGAGTAAAAGAGACAGGAATAATGCTACCCATCTTTAGGTGACATCTGTCAAAAGGTGACATCCAGAAAACATAGCTGATTTGAACAGGAATGAATCTCAAACCCACCAAACTGAGTAGTGCTCAGAAGGGAATATAATGGCTTATGTTTCTGATCAGTCCTGTGTTGCCATCTGTCCCTGCCCTAATGAGCATAACAGCCCTTGGTGCCTCTACACGGTTGCCTGCTTAGGCTGTTACCTGAACATCTGCTTTGTTTTGCTGGATTTCACTATTCCCACCAACAACGGGGAGTACAGAACTCTAGAAAGTGAATCTGTATAAATTAAGAGATGGTAACCTAATGCAGCTGTAAAACAGGTGGGGAGGGAGGGACGCTGTGCAGTTATTGGTCCTGTGCAATATGTTGTCCACCCTCAGCCTCTTGACCTCTGCAGCTTTCTTCTCTTTCTCATGTTACTCCATTTATCTTGTGGCAGCACATTTCATTTCTTTAGCTGTCTGTGTGTGGTAGTTCAAGCTACAAAACTGGGTATTATTCTATGCAGTTGGTTCTATATACTTATAAAGATTACACCAATACGCTTCTGGGTTGTAGGCAGTGACATTTGAGGTGGGCAGGGAGACATACGTAGCCTGGAGCTGTGTGTTCAGCTCCGGTAGAGCAGGAAACCAGGGACAGTCCAGACGAGCCAGCTTCAATAGAATAAAACTAGTTTGTCCTGTCTCCACCAGGATTTTTTGATATTCTAGCTAAGAAAACCAAGTGAAAGCTTTGGAAGGGAACATAAAGTGGAGTTTCTGTAAGAAGTCCTATTGCCAAACTAAAAATTTCTGAAAAAGTAATAAATTAAATACATTGGCTCTTCAAAACACTGACATCCCATTCTGTCTTCCTTTCTCTGAAAAACGTGTGAAGTTCCTTAAGGTGCCTAATGGCAGGCAGTGAAAGCCTAGGATCCTGTCAGCTGCTATGTTAGGGAAAAAGGTAACTACTATTTAAAGATGTATTTCATCCTGCCTCTCATACTCCTAAGCTGTTTTCTGCAGTGGGTATTTGTAAGTAAGTTACATTAATCTTCAAAAGATAAAAAAAACCTACCCCAAACAACCATAAAGAAAAACAGCTGATTTATTTTCAAAATCTTTAATTCGAGAAATAATGTGTGAAAACTATATAGACATATAGAAAGACAAATATAAAGAAAACTATAAAGGTTATTGCAGTATTGAAGAGGGGAGGGAAGGCGCATTTCCCCAGCACGAGATACTTAAGATAGGCATTCATTATGTCTTAGCCAGCCCAGCTGTTGAATCCTGTGGCCTCAGCCATCACATCAGCCAGCCAGGCAGCCTAGGCTTCCCCTGTAGATAGTGGAGATCAAGACCTCTGAACAAGGTAACTGAAAACATCTGAGTTAAAAGAGTCCAGATCAGTCAGTGAAGGAACCTCTCCCTCTCTTCCAGATATCATGAGAACTGTTTGCCTGGGCGGTGCCTGAAGTTGAATGATGTCAATTATCCTTTATATATAAATGTTTAAATGGCCAATAAATTGCCTGAAGTCTTCTACAGAATATCATGGAGACATTTACTTTCTGTTGGTCTCATTTCCTAGGAGTATATTTTTATTTCTTTCATTTTCCTAAATTTTCCTTATCTAGTTTTTACATCCCATTCCTTGCACCATTATGTTATGATCATCAGAACAACACTTTATGATTTGACCTTATCATAGGCGAATCAAAACTGTTGTAGGGTGGGAAATAGTGCTTACTAAATTTAAACATCAAGGGAAACTGTTATTTACATACCAGACAGCTTTATTGTTATGATCTTTTATTTATCGCACTTCTAGTATACTGGGAGCTTTGCAACGTGTATTGCTGGGTGTGCTCTCTGCCCCTTGAGTACTGATATTTTGGAATTTTCCTGAAAATGAAAGGCTGATTGAGCTACTCTTGAAGCTTGGCAGATGATATTCTTATTTATGTTTTTAAAATGGGAAAACAAAACGTAATCACCTCTCTTTTTTGAGCCTCTGGCAAAATGCATATAGCAGACATAAACAACTGCAATTCCCTTCCTCTGTTTATCACACTGGCTAGGAATATTTAGAGAGTTTATGATCTGATTGCCTTCATGCAAGGTAATTCACCACCGCAGCTGGGGATAAATAAATGCTGCAGGGAAGGTGCCATGAAAGGTGAAGTATACGTTCTTCTTCAAGGTGGTGCATTTATCTGTTTAATAAAACTGGTTCACAGCTTTCCACAGCTATAGCCAGCCATAAATAATGTAATTTATGTCAGCCTATAGAGGCCTGGTAGCAGAGCAATTAGGACACCTGGCTGTAGCGTGAGAGTTACGAGGACAGGCTGTGCTCCATATGTGTGCTGACAGTGGCTCTCAAGGGATCCCACTTTAAATTACGGCTTATTCACTCAGACTGGCAAGTGGAAGGTGGGCAGGGGTGATGCCAACGGGCTCATGCCCATCCTTGCTGTTTTCTACAGAAGTGGGCATGCTTTTAACCGTATTCACCCAAGTCTCATCCCAACACTTAGGGGGTGATGAATGTCTTGTAGATGCCTATCGCTGCCCTTGTATGGACGGAGTCAGTGGTGATCTGGAATATATTCTCAGTCCCCGCCAGCAAGGTGCAGGGTATGCTTTAAATTTAGAAAACCCCTATGCATCAAATTGTGGCAGCTTTAGCTTTCACAGCAGTAAGATGTGAGAGTAGTATGTGCTGTGATTCTGGAAGGGGAACAATCACACAATTGCTACACAATTATTACAATTTGCTGGAACACTAGCCCAAAGCTAACAACAGTTTTTAATGTGCCCCGGGATATTCTGTTGGGCCCCACTGGATGCAAGGGCATCCAGTCAACAAATAATGTCTTTACTGTGTTCTGCTGCACAGACTCAGATCTTTGTCTTGCTGAAGACAGCCACCTGGTGCATCCTTGTTCAAATGCACAGGGTGTCCTTTGAGCATGTTATGAAAGCAAAGTACATAAAGAAAATTGTATTACTTGAACGTAAACTGAAGAACAGTGTCAAATCTGGTGAGGTAGTACTGTGTAGTCAATTGAAACCAAGATTTAACTACTTCTATGTTAAGGGAGGGAGGGAATGCATGCTTCTTAGCTGGCAGTAAACTACCCTGCTGATATTTTTGGGCTGCTACAGTTTTAGTCTCTTTTTAAAAAAAAGTAGTATTAATCTCTAGCTCCATTATACAGTTCAGGACCTCTTTGTCCATCTCTTGAAGTCTCTTGGAGCTCTGGCGTCTGTGCTGGATGAGGCCTTGATCACCACTCCTTGCCATAAGCCGCTGATGCTTTTCTCTCTACCTGTGCACAGCTACCCAAGGTGCCCATCAGTCAAGGGCAGTTATGTGCTATTGCTCCCAGTCTAGTGAATTACTGATGCTAAAGAGTGGAGATTCTGCTGCTCTATTCCTCTCTCTTCAGGCTGCATGGTCCTGTCTGTCCTCTCCACTGTCTTTACGACTCATCTAACTGTACAGTGACCTGACTCAACTCGGCAGCACTAAAATAACCCCAAAACAAAAACAAAGTATAGCTGTTTGCTGCTTAGTAAGTTGAAATGGTTTTATGGTTCAGACAGAGCATCATAAATTACACAACAGAGAGGCTGAAGGTGTGTGGTTTGGAATGGGGACACAGGCAAGGCAGAGAGAGAAGGCAAGTGGAGGAGCAGGACCATTACATTCTAAGGCAACCAGCTGTTAAATACCCTGCACTACACGTCTGACTGTATTCATAGCATGTCAGCAGCTCTCTCTTGCCATGTCTGTGGAGTAATGGTGGTCTGCTACTGCCATTTTACAGGAGAAGGTACAAAGACACTCAGGTTAGCTGAGGCATGCCAAGGAATTGGAGTGAGGTGTCACAAATGACAGGTGCGTGTCTGAGCTACTGGCCGTTCCTCTTTACCAGAAGGTGCAACTAATCTTTCTTCCTCCCTGTTTATTCCTGCTCTTGTATGGTAACTGTACTGCTGCTTAAGAGCATACAGGAGTATTTTAATAGTACATTGCAAATGCAGAGGTTTGGTATCCTTCTTCTGTCCTTTTACACATGAGATATTACAAATAATCTGCTAGCTAGGGAGTAAATTGGAAAGTGCCTTCCATTTCTTGCTGCCCTGTTGCTGTCTCACTAGTTAGCTTCTAGAAGTCTTGCTGGTTTTGCAGAAATGGTCATATTTTTAACTGTAATCTTCTAATTTCTAAGCTAAATGTGTAAGCACATGAATTTCAGCATTTTCAAATCCAGCATTGCTTCTAATTGGAGTTTTTATTGTATTTTTCTTTATAGTCAGGATTGGTAACATGAAAATATATTATGCCTTTTGAAAGCCTCAAGCTAACATGCATCAAAGATTAGCTTGTTTCTGTATCATAATCAAGTGACACTTAAAAGTCATTGTGCAGAACTGTACATGACACTTGGGGACGTGTTTAAAAGCAGTGTAATCAACTGTCAGTCTGGTCTTCAGTTTGCATGCATTTAGAGGGAGCCAGACAGACATATTCTGCTCATAGATCTGGTTGAGGTAAAATGTTTTATTAGCATGATACAAAGGCAAAAATCAGCTTACACAGCATCTTGAAAATAGAATAACACACCGGAGCAGAAATCTTCTCAATGATAATACATTAACTGCATTTCATGTTAGTCCCAAATATTTTTTTTTATTGTCTGCATTTCACTCAGTGAACGTAACTTCTTCCACTTGTGGATTTTATGTAGACAGACTGCACTTTCCTCATTCATATTCTGTGAGTATGTTTGAAGTATGGAATACTTGGTATCCACAATACAAGCTGTGCTATTTAGCTGTGATTAGTTACTTAAGTCGTTATTATTTCCATTACCTAACAGGGGGAGAAGAATTTATAATTAGGAGGATGATTTTGGCTTTCTGAATAAGGTAGTAATCTGCAGGATGGAATTTAGGAGGGATATAGAATTAGGACATTTTCCCTATTTTTAATTATATAGGGTTTTCCCTACAATCAATCCTAGAAAATTAGTTGCTCTTAACACTTTAGGAAGGAAATGTGTTTCTTGTAAATACCGTGTTCAATTTGAAAAGGAATGCAACCGTCTTTTGATATTAACTGTCAGAACTATTGTCAGTACAGAGTTTGGTTTATGTCTGTCTGTATACAACAGTTGTATTGTGTCTATTACGTACTTAGATAGCTTTGATCTGTGGGCTGTGGCTCTTCTAGTCACCCTTCAGTTTTAACCTATAATCAGTGATGTATTTGCAGGCAGAGGCTAAAGGTTTGGTACAGGGTTCTAGTTAAAAGCACTCCTTGCTGTTGAGGCAGCTTTTCCTTATTATTTATGTGGTACACATGCTGAAATGAATTAGGAATTTTGACAGTGAAGAGCCAGGAGCTTATTTGTACTTCCACATTTGGTAGTACTGGAAGTCTTTATAGGTTACATATAACATTAAATTTAGGGTAAAAATGAGAGTCAGAACCAGTTGGAAATCTCAGCTTTGCTGAATATGTATGGGAATAGTATATTCTGAGTATTATTCTTAAAACTGTGTCAATCGTGTAGTTTTAAAAATAAGCTCAAGCTTCAGTATTGGGTTCATTTTAGTACTTTAGTCTCTGGCAACACAAGTTTTAATTCAATCTCTACTTGGCTTTCAAATTGCATTTTGAACTCTAGCCAGTAGAAATGAGAGATTGAGAATGGACTCAAAAGTGACAGGGCAGTGCGCACAGCCTCTCAGTGTTTAGTGATGAGCTTGAGGGTTTGAGCAGTGCTTGCAGGGCAGTCTTGACCTCTGTGATGGGCTTATACAGAAATGGTAAGTTAGATGTCGGGATGAATTCTCTTCAGGGGGTGCTTGTTACTCTTCACAGAGTGCACAGATAGACTAGTGTGATCTGGCTTCCAACTCCAATGTCTGCATTAAATACCTTCTGCTAAATGGGATGAATCAGGTTTTTTTTTTGCGTGTTGGCAGTAGCATCAGTGAAGATCAATTGCCTGAATTTTCAGCACATCAGTAGCAACCTAGTGCTACTCTGGAATTTACTCAGATTATTTTGATCAGTGTGGTTGCTCTTCTTGTCAGCTATTTTGAATAACATCTTGAATCCTTTTGACAAATATGGAAGTATATGGAAAAAGGGAAAGCTGGAACAGAGGTAGGTGAGTTCATTCCAACTTTGTTCAGGCTTGATCTAATTCTGAATAAAGTACCTTTCCACAAGGTATTGGGTGGAGACACCCAGGTTCTGTAGCTCAGCCAGTCTGGCTATTTCAGTTGGAAAATTTTATTCCTTTTCTGTTGAGGCCAACTTTATGCTTGCTTTTCCTTTCTAACAGATGTACAGTTCCCGTACCTGGTTCCTATACATTTCGATTCTATACATTTGTAGAGTTTTCCCACTAAGTTCTGTGGATGTGAAAATAGTCAATGATATACCTACAATGCATTTCATCTTTATCTGAAAACCCTGTGAAGTTGGACACCTTCCCCTTGTACAGAAAAGGAGATTGCAGTTGTGAAGGGACTTGAACAGGAATTGAATTTTGCTTCTCTGAGTGCTGGACTTGGCACAGAATTCATCAATCTGCAGCTCTGGCTCGGACAGGCATTTTCCTTGCTCTTTCCTCCTCCTTTCCCTTCCTCCTCTTGGCTGCTTGTCGTTGTCTGGCTCTCCCTCCACCATTCTAGCACAGTTGTGAGTCGGACTGCAGAAAAAGTTGGACTGGGAAACTTTTCCAGCTAGAACAATTAATATTGTATTGGAGATGGAGATTATATTTCAGCTGAATCCCTTCCTTAGGAGACAACATAAACATTTGTGCCAGGGGGGCACTGCAAAAACCAGGATTGGACATGAAGTAGGAATGGCATTAGCTGACAAAAGCATCCTAGCTGCTGAAGCCTCAGTCCCAGGAAAGTGCTCTGAGAGTAAGGGAAAACTTGATCAAGTGTCCCGATACAGTGTTGGCAATGGACCTGCTTTGAGCGAGGGTTTAGACTGGGCGAGATCCAGAGGCCACTTCCAACCTCAATTATTCTGTGATTCTATGATTCAAACTTAAAACCTGTTTCAGGTATCCTTTGACTCCGTTGTGCTGTTGCACACATTTCTTCAAGAGCACAAATACAAAGCTTAGATCGATACTGTCCAACCAATATAGAGGCCCTCTTATTATTTGATATGCTACACATAGTAAAAGCCAGATCACATCCACCCATTTTTTATTTAGTAAGAAGAGCACTACTGCAGCTTTTATTTATTCTTTCCTGCTTTGTCCTAAATAAGAATTGCAAAGGCGGCACTGTGTAAAGACTGTTGTATTTTGATTTGTTACAGCTTAATTGTAAGTGATGTGAAAGCTGATAGGAAGATGTCTAGGTAGAAACAGCAGACACAGCTCTGTATATGTACCCTTTGTGATACCCATGCTACCAAGCCTGCTCTTCCACAGCCACTGGCAAAGCAGGCAGTGCCTTCTGTGGTGGAGGACTATTCCTGAAAGCGATCCATCGGAATCAGGTCTACCCTGTGTTGGTAGTAGATTGCAAAGCTATGTTGACGACATACCTTTGTTTCCATCTTCCCTGCTCTGACGCTGGTATTGAGAACAAAGCTCTCTTCCAGGTGCCCAGCCTCATGCACAAAATGCAGAGGGAGCAAAAGCCAAGGTAGACCCTGCTCTAGCTGCAGTAATGCAGATATTGAAGAAACTGCTGAAATCTGCATTTCTCACCCACCTGAGGTGGCCCTTTGGATATTCCAGCTCTGTCAGTCCCTGCTATTTTCCAATGAGATAATACTCAAAAAGACCACAACATACTGCACAAAAAGATCCAAGGCCAAAGAGAAGCACTGTCTCCAGCACTCAGAGTGATGTAGCTCACAATTTAGCAACCTGCACGACTTTAGTTAAAAGAAAAATTCTTTTTAGTATGCATGCAAGTATAGATGTGAGACTTAATTCTAATTTTTTTATCTGTTTAAGTGAGAACTCCAATGATGCAAGTGAAACTGGAATAAATCAGTTCCAAGCTGATATAAATCTATTCAATTGGGTGTTTGTATGAAACAGTGCAAGGAAATACAGCTCCACTTGTTTGACATCTAGAATGGGATTCATTGACGGATTCAATGGAGAGGAATAAATAGTTTGCAATACATGACACATCCCATTTTAAGGTAGATATATAAATTAATTCAAATGAGTAGTACTCCAGAAGTGCTTCTCCAGTACAGTAAAAAGGTTGTCTAGACAACTGGCTCAGTTTTGCATGTTTACAGTAAAAGCTTCAGAATTTTTATTGAGATGAATCTCATCTCTGGCGTCACTTGCGTTTGAGTTTAACATGGGGATCTGAGAGTCTCAGCCTGTTGTGAACATGAACACATTTAGCTCTGTCTGGATCTGATCTACACTGAAGAGAAGGGCTTGTGGTGAGGAGGGATGGAAGCATATCAACATGCAGAACCATGACCAGAGCCAAGCTAAGGGAGACATAAGCCATTCAAAGGCTTTGTGAAGGGCATCACAGCTCAGGGAGCAAGGGTAATGTTTAAAGCTATACCAGTAGCTGTCACTGACACAAGGCCGGCAGGTCCCTGGTGGCAACTAGTAGGAATGTGTAAGGCAGGAAGAATCATAGAATCTTCTGGTTGGAAAAGACCTTTGAGATCACCAAGTCCAACCATACCCATCTTCTGCTAAACTTTGTCCTTCAAAAACTCATCTACCTGTTTTTTAAACACCTCCAGCGATGGTGACTCAACCACCTCCCTGGGCAGCTGTTCCATTGCCTGACCACCCTTTTGGTAAAGAAATTCTTCCTAATATCTAGTCTGAACCTCCTCTGGCGCAATTTATGGCCATTTTCTCTTGTCCTGTCACTTGAGAGAAGAGATGAACACTCACTCTGCCACAGCCTCCTTTCAGGCAGCCGTAGACAGCAACGAGGTCTCCCCTCAGCCTTCTCTTCTCCAAGCTAAACAACCTCAGTTCCCTCAGCATCTCCTCATAGGACTTGTTCTCCAACCCCTTCACCAGCCCCGTTGCCCTTCTCTGGAAGTGCTCCAGCCCCTCAATGTCCTTCTTGTACTGAGGGGCCCAGAACTGAACACAGTTCTTGAGGTATGTCCTCACCAGTGCCCAGTACAGGGGCAAAATCATGTCCCTGGTCCTGCTGGCCACGCTGTTTCTGGTACAGGCCAAGATGCCATTGGCCCTCTTGCCCACCTGGGCACACTGCTGGCTCATATTCAGCTGGTTGTTGACCAACACCCCCAGGTCCTTCTCCTCCAGGCAGCTCTCCAGCCATCCTTCCCCAAGCCTGTAACGCTGCATGGGGTTGTTGTGTCCCAAGTGCAGGACTCAGCATTCAGTCTTGTTGAACCTCATCCCGTTGGTCTCAGCCCATCGATCCAGCCTGTCCAGATCTCTCTGCAGAGCCTCCCTTCCTTCAAGCAGATCAACAGTGCCACCCAGCTTGGTGTCATCTGCAAACTTGTTAAGAGTGCACTTGATCCCTTCATCCAGATGATTGATAAGTATATTGAATAGGACTGAACCCAGCACTGAACCCTGGGGAACACAAGAAGCACCACAGCGGGATGTTCTGGGAGAAGGCTGCTCCCAAATCTTCTTCTGGCAGTTCTGCCTGCATTTCTTGCATGCCAGCAAGCATTGTGCATGGCACAGGGAGAGGCAAGGAAGCTGCATTCTTTACAAGCTGACAGTGAATTATTATCTGCAGAATGTGAGGTGTATTTTAGAGAATGTACTTTGTGTACTTCACTGTACTTCAGAGAAATATAGTGGAAGATCAAGACTTCTCGGGCAGCTCAGGGATGTAGTCTCAAATGGAATTCCCTGGAGGCAGACCTGACCCCAGCTGAGATCTCAAACCAGATGACTGTTTTCTCCATGCCAGCACAGCTGTTCATATCACCATGTGAGAAGCTGAACTATAATGTGTTTTATTATTTTGCTGTGTGGTTTGCTGCCTTATGTGGCCAGATGTCCATGGTGATCAACTCTTGCTCAGAGCTGCTATTTAAAGGCTAAGTGTAGTCTATTGCATAGTTTCTCAGCTATCTTTTTATGTCCTGTCATGCAGCTCTTGGAGTGTCACAAGTCTTTACACACGTCCTTGACTATCCCTTGGCCTATCCTCACAGAAGATCCTACGTAATGACCAGTCCTTGTCTCCTTTGAGAGTGTTGAGCTAGGCTGAGTCACAATACCTTTACTTGTCGGTGACCTCACTGGTGAGACAAATCAACGGTTAAGAAGGACTGGCTCTTTTAAAGGAAGATGTGAGCCTCTGCACATCATAGGTTGGTGTGATACGTGTTGCTTATTTGTTGGCTATTTGAATTAGAAAGGGCAAAATCCCTTGGGCCTATTTCCCACGCTTCATGAGTTTCTTTGGGGATGGCTGACAGGTTACTGTGCCCGGCTCTGGGCCTCACCCTGGACGTGCAAGGTGCCTCTGAGTCAGCTACTGCACCACCTCGATTTACATCATGCTTATGCTCTGTGATATAATAAGGCTGATTCATGTTGATTCATTGGCAGCTCAAATGTCCACACAGTCTGTGCTAGGCAGAAGGCTGGGGTATTATTTTTCTCCTTTCATCCTGTTTACCTAAGGCATTTCTACTCTTCACTGCAGCCCTTAGCCAAGCTTGAATACAAGAGTTATTGCCCTGCAGAGCATTGATAGAAATCCTTCCTTATTCCTCCAGTGCCTTTCTTTCAGGGGCTTTCTTCCATCTTCACTTCAACTGGAGACACATACTGTCCAATGGGTCCTACCTTGCTGTGCAGCCGACTTGTGCATGTCTGCAGGGTTCTGCCCCTTTCAGTTTTTGATGGCCCACTGAGGCAAAAGCTTGAGAATTTTCCTTCCCTTGCTTTTCCTTTCCCCCCAACAACAGAGTCCTGCCCTGTGCCTGTCTCTCATAACCACTCATGCAGAACTGGAGAATGTTGTGACAGAACAACAACATTAAAAGTATTCCAAAATGTTCTTGCATTTTCTATATAGCAACTATGGATGAAGCTCTCAAAATGATTCACTGTTTTGTACTGCAGGGGAAAATATTGCCTGTTGTACATGGACGGCTTCCTTACTGCTGAGAAAGCTCCTTCCTGACTCACTGGTGTTCTGTGCAGGGCACAGAGACTCTAGGTGGTTCTCAGCTTCAACCCAATGTTCTCCTCCTTTACTCTCAGTTTTTCATTCCCATCCCTGCTTCATCCTCATGGCTCTGCCTCTGCGACTGCGTGCCAGGCAGCAAGTTGAACCCTTTCACTGAAATTATCAAAGCTGAAAGGGACTTTATTTCAGACAATTATTTTTACTCCTGATTGGTGCTGCAGTATAGTCAGCAGCACAGACCCATCATGCAGCTTGCAGGCAGTGCCTGACAGAGAAAGCATCTCTGGCTGGATAGCAATATCTCTGGTGGCTTTGCCATGCAGAAGACAGTATTTTGTGGAATGGCTCTTGCCTGATGGGGTCTGTCAAAGGGGCTTCATTGTAAGAAGCATGAGGGATCCAGAGGATCTGCTCAGTGAGGCCTTAAGGAGGTGGTGGGTCAGGGTCAGAACTAGAAGAAAGGTGGAAAAAATGTATGAATCATGGAATCATAAAATCCTTTGGGTTAGAAAAGACCTTTAAGACCATGGAGTCCAACCCTGAACCTGCCAAGCTATCACTAAACCATGCCCCTAACCACCACATTTACATGTCTTTTAAATCCCTTCAGGGATGCTGACTCAAGCACTTCTTTATGGGGGAGAGAGCTGAGCATCAAAAGATAGGAGTGTTGAAAGGAGGTATATTTTTTTACAAGACAGATATAGCTAGAAAAAGCCAAGACACACTTATAGGCACACTGACTTTTCAGTGACATGGAGAAGGGTTTGTATGCCTGAAAATCTGTCTTTTCTTCTCCCCAAATAAACAATTTAATGAAAACTAGGACCTGTCCTTACAAGCATTGCCATGGTTATGTCCTGAGACCATCATAGCCCCAACAGCCACACTACTGCTGTCAGAAGTAGAGACAGAATGAAATATGGGGAACTGACAGTTGGAGGAAAAATTCAAGGGTAGCTCTTCTTGTTGGCTTTGTCAAGTTTATGTTCAAAACAGACCTCTCACTTCCTTATGCAGTCTCTGCCCAGCAGTAGATTTTACATTTTTTCAGGTTCCTCGAGTTCAAAACAGTTTAATGTCTAAAATTGTTTGCCCCTTTTTACATAGCCAAATGTTCAGCATTCTCCAAAATCAGCAGAGCTATCCAAATAGCAGAGATGACCAGGATCAGTCCCTTCCTGTTATCTTTGTGCACAATTTCCCTGATCTTTACTGGATAAACCACCTCAAGCTAAATACGTTCATCAACGTATGTGTCAGAGCTCTATCCCCAAGCTTGCCATGGCACAGGCACTGCATGGAAGTCCCCTGGGATAACATACTGCCTTCATAATTCCGGTTTAGTGAAGGGTAAGTGATAGGATATGATTTCAGGGAAGACTGCTGATTTGCAATCTCTTCAGGAAATTGTAATGTTCACTTAGGCGCTATCCTTAGTCTGAATACATTAAGCCCACTGGAGAAAAGATAGCCACAATTTAAGATAATTGTACAGTTGCTGGAAATAATAAAAGAAGAGTTCTCTTTGTAGTCAGTCCTCCCACTCATGGGATCAGCTAGTTTCGTATCCTTGCTATCTCACACCACAAACCAGCAGGGAGAAAACTGTAATTCTTGACTTTTTTTTGAAGTGGAAGAGGCAAGTGAAGGACATTTTTGTATTCTCTACAGCTTTATTCAGCAGCAAGCTTGCATTTAACCACAATTTTAAAGTGTCTCACACCTATCCTGAGAAAAATCAGCTTTGGAGCTGTCAGTTTATTGTGAGGAAAAATATTGAGACAAAAAGGAGTGAAATTGAAGACTTAGTGTGAGGAATTTCTGGCTCTAGTTTTAGGCATAGTTTATGAGAAATTGTTAAATAGGAGGTGAGCTGCTTTCAGAACATTTTTTGATAAAATGAAATCACATCGTAAGGATTCCAGAATATTCCTCCTACTTAAAACTTAAAGCTGTGGAATAGGTAACCAGGCAGTATTCTGTCTCATCAGTCCTCAAATCCGGAGAAAGTGAGAGAAGGAAAAATAGTCTGTTTGCCTCTGAAGTGCTAGCAGTTGAGTCCAAAGGATCCCTGAGCTTGTCATTGAGAAAGATCTTCCTCAGGTGTAAGGACATTGTCTGAGAAACTACAGACTTGACCTCAAATGCAGGCAAGAATTTGATATTTTTGTGCAAAGAATTTTTCCTTGGGCACTCAGAAGGAACCTTTAGTAGCTCTGTGTCTGTTTAATCCCCAAAGCAGGGGCTTCTATGTGCTTTCTGGGGACAAATGCTGTGAAAGCAGATGCCAAATCATGGCACCACATTAAGGCCAGCAGAACTGCTTCAAAAAGCAGACTGTTCCCCCTTCTTTCTCTCAGTCAGTCATTCATGTCCTTACAGAAACCTCCTTAGAATTGCAGCAGAAGCATTTGTATGACCTTGTGGGGAATTATATTGGAAAAAAATGTGTTTCTTTTTTTCCCAGGGGCTGTTTTTCAGCTGGATCAGTTCCCTGATCTGGTTCCCCATGTAGCCACACAAATATTTGTGATGGCACAGTACAACAAATGATCTGGGAGTAGATGTGGGGGTGGGAGAAACCAGGGACTGCTTTGTTGGCAGTCACATTCACTTAAAAGAACACCAAACTGTAGCTTAAAGAAGAAACGAATAGCAGTGGGATGACACGTCTGAGAAGAGAGTTGAAGCATGTACATTATTGCCCAGAAATGAAAACACAGCTTCAAATGTCAAACGGTGCAATTACAGGGAGTGAAGATCAGCTAACGTAGCCATTTCCAAAGAATGCAATCTGCAGGCGGGGAGATTTTCAGTTTTTCAGTCAGTCTGAAACTTCACTTTGAGGGATCTGGGAAGTGGAAGATGCAGATCGTGGATCAAAACAGCTGCAAAAGCAGTGGTTCTGCATGTGGATGACCTTACACTCCTGTGTGATCTGCAAGATCTGAAGTGAGATACTAAGTGAGATTGTTTTGGATAAATATAATGGTGTCTGTGTGGTTGTGTGTATGCATGGGTACAGATTAGGATTCCATGAGATGTTCTTCTATGGTTTTCTTCTCCTGAAGGTGCTTGTTGTGAGTTTCTTCTGAAAGGGCTTGTCACCAGAGGGAGAATATAACCCACAGATTTATTTACCGCTACTTTATTACTAAGCTGCAGTACTTCCAGGAGCCTTCTGGGCCCTGCACACTGCAATGGCACAATAACCTGGCCAAGCCGTCACAGAAAGATTATGTGTGACTCCCCATCACATGTTGCTGGCATTTACCCTGACTTCTGTCACCTGGCAATGGGGCTTGTCTTGCCTTGGGACAATGTCCTGTCCACAGCCCACAGAACTGACTTTGCTGGGCCTTTGATGGCCTTTCGCATTTTCTTTAATATGTCTGGGGTTTATGCCAAAACATCCTAGTCCCAATGCATCTATGTGGAAAGGAGAGAAACTGAATAATTATTGTTCTTTACTCCATGAGGATCTATTGCAGTTTATAAAACCCTTCAGAGATATTTCCCAGTCCTGAAAGGTGCTCACACACTTTACATTTATGAAGTTAAAGCAGTTGCCAAGTCTATTCAGGGCCTTACAGCTACACGTATGCTGTAACGCTTTCCTGGGCAGTGATCCAGAAATGTTGGGCTGTGTCTCTTCTGCAGTCTCAATCACCAGCTCCTATCTGATCTTTTTCTCCACATTCAGGATATAACTTAAGACACATTCGGGCTAATTTTGATCTTGTTAGCTCAGCTGGCTACAGCAGTCTAGCTAAGGGGGCAAGGAACTCACCCAAAAACTTTCTGTCAGAAAATCAAGGTAAAGTAGGCAGTGTTGAGCTCCATGGTGCTGCAGGTTGATGCCTGTCTCTTCTCCAAAAGATCCAAGTTTGGTCTTTTCACTCTGTACTCTCTGCCATACCATTATGTTGTAATGAGCTGGGCTACGTACATACTACTGAGATAATTTTTCCTGTTTACATGTGTCTTTTAAAAGATTTTATACCCCATTGTTTGGTCTTGTCTTATAGCAATATATGAGGAAAGATAAGGGTATTTGTGCTTTACAGTAGTGTTCTGGGAGGATGGTCTATGTGTAAGTATTTCGATTCTAGACTACACGTCAACTTGCATTTAGCATGGCAGGTCTTGTAATATTGTTCCTGGGGACACATGAACCAGTTCCTTTCAGAAATGTTTTTTAATGAATGAAGTTCTGAATATCCAAGTGACTCTTCATTATTCACTGTTACTTTATTTCAGGAGATGCAATTTCAGACCGTATCTCCCTAGCTTTTAAGTGAATGATGTTATTATACCTCCACTTGTTCAGAGGCTCTCAGGATCTGCGGTGAGATCAAAGATGTCAACCGCCTTGTGATCTTCATTAAAAGCAAAATACAACAGGGAGAGAGCTGGCTCAGGCTGTGAAAAGATCTTTTAAAAATCTTTGTCTCTCCAGACTGCAATAATGGAGCAATGATTTTCCCTTGGCTAAATGATGCAGGGTAAGAAGCAGAACAGCGCCAGAATCACACAGATTGGTAGCTTCCTTCTTCTGCACGTGAGGAAAGTCCTTTCAGAGTAGTACAAATTTTTTGTTACCCCTGCATTTAATGACTTTGTAGGAAACCTGATGGGAAGGAATAAACTGGAGAATGAGTTTGCAGTTCCAGCTGCAGCAAATTTAAGGACAGGATTGCTGGGCTTGTAAAGCTATAAGCAAAAAGGAAGCAAAAATATTATCTTCATCGGTTCTGGGAACAGAAATACCAGGAACATTTTACTTAGTAATTCTGCACATATGCCTGTCACTGTTGGTGTCATGTGGGCACCCCCAGTCCTGAATTTCCCTACCCAGCCCCTTGGGGCTCCTGCCACTCTGCACACAGGCCAGTTTAAGTCCCCTAGGGCTGTTGGTCCCTGCCCCAGTGATGCTGCAGCAGAGATGGTGTCCAGCTCCCCATAGTCCTGCCCAGCCATGGAGGCCCCCACCAAGCTGGCCCACACACTGGTCCGTGTATTCATCCCCAGAAAGGTGTCCAATGCCCAAGGCTGGGGCTATCTCAGGTGTCCTGCTGCCCCCTCGGCAGCCTTATTCTTGGCTCTGCCACCTTCTATGGGGAGCTCCCAGCACTTTGGCCCCAGGGGGTCCCCAGCTCTTACGAGTCACTGACAGTTCCTTATTTTTGCTGGAATTCATCCAGTGCCTTTCTGAGGGCTCTTTCCTGCTGCTTTCTCAGATACATGAATACATCTGAGCTGACTAAAAATATTCTTATCTATTATTCAATAATCTTCATCTTTCACCTTGCTGCTGGGTTGCTCTGTAAAACTTTAACAATAAGCTCATTGGATTGAAGCGGAGATAAGGAGGCAGCTCATATGTGTAGATTTTTGCTGGAGAACAGTTTGTGAAACTCATGTGCATTTGTGTTGTCTGCTTGTTTCAAGACCTATAGACACTACTGTAAGAAGGGGGTGCTTATTTTGTTTCCACAGGAATCTGGAGTCTGTAATATGAGACAAAAATGTTCTTTAACCTTTATTTAACAATATCTATTGCAAGAGCCCTAAGCTCGATTCTAATACCTGGGAATAGCAAATGAGCTGTTCACTAATGCAAAGCAATACTCAAAGTGTTTTCATTACCATAGTTTTTTTTTATTCGAATTATTCTTTTTCAGCAGTTTCAGAATATTTGGTGAACGAATTTCATAACATTTCCTTAAAGAGATTGTAACAGTCATATGTTTGAGGCTGGAATAGGAGGTAGAAGGGGGTATTTACCCAACATGAGAAGGAAGAGCAACTGCAACAACCCCCCATCCCTTTTATCCTACTTTGGATATTATGACAGAATTCTGGTTTTAGAAATATATGATTTCTCTTTTTTTTTTTACATCTGAAAAAAAACTGGGGATGCATTTTTCAATGTGATTGTGAGAAGGAACTGTCATCCTCCAGCCTGCTCAAACTCTACATCCACTGTGCACAGGCAGTGTGAGAATGTCTGTCTTGTCAAGATACTTGTTCAGAAGTGATAAGGGAAGCATAACACTAATCCAGTACATGATAATATGTATGCTCTGAAATGTGAGTCCTGCTACGGTAGGCAATTTCACTACAAAATGTCTACCTGAGCTGTTGCCCTTGTATAACTAGGTGGATATTGTCACCTTCTGCTATTTTTGCCACAGAGGTGGTTGGATATGATACCAGTGGCTTCTCCATGGTTGCTGAAGAATCCTTTTCACTTGAAGTTTCCCTCCAGGTTTCCTGTGTCAGCAAGACTGAAAAGTAAACCATCCATGTTCTCAGTGCTTTCCTGAATCACAGCACTGAAGGAAGAGAGGGTTAAAAGTATTTTTTTTAAAAAAGTACCGTTAATTAAAAATTAATTAAAAATATCTTATTAAGCATCTTTGGCCCAACTAGTCTGAGAAAATATACTGATTTAGCACATAAATTGCAGAAAACACAGTTGTGCTCAATAACATTGTAGCTTGTCAAAAATTTCTGCCCTAACTCATTCCAAGGACAAAATGAAGTTTACCTCATACATTTTAACACTGCATTTTCCCTATGTAGTGTCCAGCCTAGTTATTCTAATTTTATCTTCAGTAATGGGTTCCTAATTTTATTGTTGTGGCTGTTGTTCCCTCAGGGCATTTGGAAATGAGATCCAGCATTTAAAAAAAAACCTTAGCTGTAACAGACTTTGAATAATTAAATCAATGTGAAGAGCATTTCTGCCTATAAATCCTGAATATTTTAATGTGGATACGTAAAGAGTTGCTACGATTTGTATAGCACTGATTATCCCAGCCTTGTTGCATTTAACTGCTTATTCATCCTGGGGATATTCTGCAGAGATCTGAAAATCTCCCTTCAGAAGAGCCAGTGAATGATACATTTTCTACAAAAGCATGTTAGATATGGCAGAGTCCACGGGAAACCTCTTGAAACACAGGAGAACTGTGTAGCCAGTGCAGCATTATGGTGTTATGACCAAGAAGTTATTTTAGCCTTGAAGCAACACCAGACATTTCTTCTGAGATAAAAATAGGTGCAACTTTTCTTTCACTTTTACAGAAAATTTGGCTACTCCATATCTGGAAGGAGTAAAAGGTAAGCCCTGAGGCAAGTGCTTTGCGATGGTCATGGTCGATGGTCGGATGCTCACTTACTTCCCCCAATGCACATAGCATCAGCAGAGAAGAATCAGTGAAAGTGTCAGTGGCACCGCACTTGCAGACTTCTTGATTTGCATGTCTGTAGATTACTCAAATAGGATAATGTGATTAAAAAAGGATTATCTGGCTGGGTCTTGTTTGCCAAATATCAGCCTGGAGCAAGTTTTTACAGCTGAGATACAATGGCCTGATAGCTGAGTTTATGATACAAATTCTGCCAGCTCTTTAATGCCAGCAACACAGTGGCCACTCAGTCCCTGGAAGGCTCTGTTGTTAAAATCACTCTTTCTTTTGCAAATGGGAATAAATTGGGGGAATATCACTTGGCACTTCTAAGAGCAAAGGCTCCACACCGGTTAGTGATTAGTCAAGCCCACAGGCACTGCGTGCAAATGTCTCCATGCAGCTCTGCGTGTAACAATACGGGCTGGTGCTTATGCAGCACTTCTCATCCTCGAGGCTGGTTCACAGAGGGTGTAGGATCTGCTTCTCACAAGCTGTGGTTGTGCCTTCTGCAGAGCTGTGATGGCAGCTCTCCTGTGGCTTGGGGCAGGAAGGATTGTGGTGGTCCCGTTGCTCTTGAATGCTGTTTGGAGAAAAAGCAGCGTGTACTCCAACGCGGGACATACAGCACATCCCAGCTCAGGCACTCATGGCTTGCCAGGGCTACCATATCATGCCTGCCTGGAGGTAGTACTCATCACCGGGCTAAAAAGACAAGGATTTCTTTGTTAGGATATTTTTTTCTGGGAAACATGCCCATGAAGCACCAGTGCACTATGGCTACCTAAACACTTCTGACTACTTTTTGTGTTACTGGGGTGTATGTGTGGATTTTGTTCTTCTGAAGGCAAACAGTTTGTGATCCTCATTTCTCAGACTTGGAACAATCCTGGGTAAAATATACCAAATATGCAAACCCACATAGTATTTCTATAGTGGTATTACTAAGTACCATTCAATGCCCTTGTGCAATAAAGTTGTGATGGGGCAATCTCATGACAGGGAACTCGTGGAACTACAGGACAGCCTTTCTGTGGATATGCCCCTGGGACATACTCAGAAACAGAGGTCTCATATGTTGGTATGGACGAGAGCTACCTTGGATTTGGATAAAAAGAAAAACATATTTGCTGAGCAATTGTTGGTAATGCAACAGCTCATACAGTACTGTATTTGTTGTCATTGGCCTGGCTTTAGCAGCAGGGTATGCTAAGCTCATATTCAGTCATATAAAAAACCACATGAAAAATTACTTTGTGATCCAAGACCACTGAGCTTCAGCTTACATGGCACGTAGCTTGCTTCCAGTTAAGCTCAGTTTGAAGAAAATTATTTCCAGTTGTGTTTCATTAGTGCACCGAAAAAAAGAGCTGCATTTATGTTTTCCAGAAAGTTGCTGAATCACATCACTGGGCAGAACAGATTCCTCAAATAACCTTTCTCTAATGATGCAAGAAAAAAAAAAAAAGGCAAAGCTGTGTCAAAAGATGAAACATGTTGTATGGGTTAGCTGAGGAAATGCAATTTTATCTTTAATGCATCATGCTGCAGTGCCTGAGAATTGAAGGGCATACAGCATTCCTTTTCCCTTTTACATCTGCATGACCTGTACTTAACTATTTACATTGCAATCCTGCAACCTACTCTCTCTCCCCTGGAGACAAACTCTAAAGTATTACTAGACCTTACTGCACAGGGAGAAGAGCTCTTAGTATAATTTTAATGTATAAATGTTGTATGCTTTATGCCAGTTCTTAGACTTTTACAGAAATATAAGTTAGCTGGTGCACACTCTGGTGGACAGTCTTTCTACAAAGAGAAGTCACATGTAGGAGATGGTAAATAATGCATGTGTTTTTGCCATGTATTGTGCTCCATTTTTTCATTTGTAATTCTTTTTATTCAGTTGAGAACACATTACTTCTCAGTCAAGCGTATTACAAAAGTCATTGCTCCCAAACTAGCTGCTAGTGTTTTGATTTCAAAGGCTGGATCTGGGTTTGTTTGATCAGATCCAGTCTTTGTTAAACTTTTTTTTTGTCACAGTTCCTTATCTGTTTCAAGAGAAAAAGAATAAGAAAAAGATAAAAAAAATCTTATCCTCTCTTTTGTTTGACTACAATAAAAATGGTGAAGCAAAGGTTCTTGGTACAGATTTCTGTCATGTTCAGCAAATTCTGTTCTGACTAGGCTGGACCTTCTGGGCTTTACATCATCCAAATATCTACTAGCTTTCTGCACCTACAATACAGGTGTAAAGGGGTGAAAGATTCTTAGAAATTTTCATGTATGCACATGTAAATTAGAATAAACATAATGTTCAATTCAGGCACATAGTTTCTACTGACAATAACAGATTTTTCTGTATAATCTGTCTTCTGAATGCAGTTTAATATTGTTTCTGTTTAATATGGCTTCTCTTATGTTGTATGTGACATACAATCACATATCATCAAATTATTCTTTTTGTTCAATAGGAAATCTCAGGATTTTCTTAGTTCATTCTTCCCTTATTTCTAGGGGTGCTCTATTACTTCAGCTATAGGTGTTGAAAGATAAAATTCTACTCAATTTCTAAACAAGCAAATCTCCATTCTACAATGTGCTGAAGTGCCAGCACATCCAGCAACTGCAGAAGGAGAAAACCAGGAAGAAATTCTTGATCCCTGACGGGGCTCAGGTGTGAACCTAAAGAAGAGGGAAGAAGAAAAAGATGGTAGACGTGGATCTGCAGCCCTCTTGCCAATGCCCAAGTGTGCTTGTGGTAGATGAGTTGTAGGTGGTGCTGCTGCTCTCTATGTTTTCAAGGTAACTTGCCCTTGGTACTTGCTCCCTGAGATATCTTCATCCTCCACCTTTGTCTGTCTCTCGAGGTCGTCACTTAAGGGTGAAAACGCCTGTCATTCAAGAAAAGAAGGCGACCTGCTCCCTCTATAGGTTTTCCCGGTTGTTGCTTTCAACAACCGCCCATCCAGGAGATCAGAGCTGCATGCTTTGAAGGCTGACAAAAACTCTGAAGTGAGACATATTTTACATTTCTTTTAAACTTAGTGATAATTTCTCTCTGTGTGTGAATATGTGTTTATGTGTGTGCATGTGCGTGTGTATACATACACATTCCCTGACAGCTATACGTTTATAGCTACTTTTTCTGCAAAAGCCACATATCGAGCAATTTTTACTCTTTAGTCTTACTCTTTTTTAAAACGATACATTATCCTTTTGTGTGCGAACTTTCTGTTTGTTAATGGTTTATTGTAACACCCTTCT
The DNA here is from genome assembly GCA_033556795.1 of Tapera naevia. Lineage (NCBI taxonomy): Eukaryota > Metazoa > Chordata > Aves > Cuculiformes > Neomorphidae > Tapera > Tapera naevia. The sequence continues at coordinate 5,180,253 of JAUMJJ010000059.1, forward strand.
GACTGCTTTCTACCGTTATTAGTGGAAGTGACACCCTCTGAGCTGGCGGTTCCATGACCCCAGGCACGCTTCCTCCTCAGTGTCCACTATCCCAACTGCTTTTCTCTTCTGCCTATCCCAAGGCCCTGCCTCATCAGTTCCACCAATACTACAGTTTCTGGCATCGTTGTTGTAAGAAAAGCAAACTGCATTAAGAACAACCCTGTAAATTAAAAAAAAAATATTTATAACTTGGATCAGCTCAGTGACCTGCCTTACAGCACGACTCCAACAACAGTTGCAGAGCAGCATGAGTGTGAAAGAAGCAGCTGGAGGCAAGGCAGGGATGAGAGACAGACGTTCCCAAGCTGGCCTTGAAGCTGAAGTCTCCCTTTGTGAAACTGCAGCTGCCAAGGTACCTTTGCTCTGGTACAGATATCAAGAGGGAATTCCCCTGCAATGCTACACTTTGGGGAAGAACTGACACATCAGTGAGTTGTATATTAACTGTTACAGATGACCTTTCAAGGAGTGGCACAGTACCAGTCTCACTGAATTACTGATAAAGAAAAAAAGGCAATTTTTTCCATTATGCAGAGCACAGGTATCAAATCCTAGGAAAAGACTGCCCAGCTCTTTCCACTAATTTATACTGTTTCCAATTCTTCCATACTTTCTTAAATGTGAATAAATTGTTCAGATGTTTTCAATTCTAAATAGATGCCTCTGGTTGTTTCCTGTGGGGAGCTGAGGGAAGAAGCCAGGAAGTATTTTGGCTGAAATGATGCAGCCATTTCCAAGAAAGTGTCAGAAGAGCAACATACATTTTTTCTTGAGTTACAGAACAAAATATTCTTTGCAGTTTTTCAGCACTGTGCTCATTTTTCCTTCCCAAGGTCTGACCTTGCTCTGTGTTCAGCATTATCAGAGATCTGCTGCAATGAATTTATATACTTATGATGTCACTTAGGACACAGATGAATTGCTTTAACTTATGCTCAAAAGCAAAATCCTGCCAGAGATGACAAATATGAGTACTACATATCACCAGTTAAATGACTAATGATCTATTTGTCTTTGAAGCTTCTGGTGAAAGCTGAAGCATAATGGTGAAAGAAAAGATAATGTAAGTTACAGAACACCTCACATATGCAATTGATAATTCTGATTTTATATGGAATAAATTGCTCTCCAGTGGTTATATACATAGATATAAAGAGGATGGTTTCATTTGCTGTCCGATGTGTGCTGTCCATATCTTCATATTTAATAGATTTAAACTTTTTGACTGAAGATGAGATTTTTATAGAAGATCCTTCTTTTGGCCAGTATATTCCATTGTTTAATGAAAAGAAAGCCTGGCCATGTTTCAATTTAGTTGTTTGGTTTTCAATAGAACTTGATTTGACCTTCAAAGTCACAAAAATTATCCTTGTTTTAGACAAAAATATCATCTTTCTGAATTGAAAAAAATAACCCACCTTACTTTTTTTTCATAGAATTTCTTACTTTAGTGGTAACATATTTGCTTTGAACTCTATGTTTGGAATTTTATGGATAGAATTTATATAGCCTACAAGGCTATATAGACTACAAGGTGAAATAAGAAGGTACTCAGATAACAAACGTCTGTTAATAAATATCAGCCAGCACAGGAGATTTGACAGTAGGCCATGCTCAGAGTAGGATATTGCTCAAATGTGCCTAGGAAGGTAAGGACTGACAAGAGTTGTTGATTTATCCCTTCGAGCTGCTACCACTTCATGTGGTTTAGAGTTGTCCTAATGTGGAGGTTGTATCTCCTTTCATCCCATCCAGACCTCTTCAAGAAAAGAGAGGCACGAGTAATAGAGAAGGTGAATCATTTCACTTAAATAGCCAGTGCTGTGGTAGCCAAGGAAGCAACCTGAGACAGAGCAGAAGAAAGGTGACAGGCAAAAAGAGGTAGCCAGGATTAGGCCAAAAGAAAGAATAAGCAAAAGCAGACAGAAAAACACTGAGATAAGGTCCAGGCATAAGTGATGCAGAGTTTCTATGAAACTAATAGAATCCGGGATATAGGTGTGCTTAGGAATAGTGTGGTAGTCATGTTCGGATGCAAGAGCATTGTATGTATACTATCATTGCAGGTATTGAACATCTTTAAGCTGGTGCCAGAGGTCACATACATCAGCCCTGGAATTACTGCCAGATTTCTGAGTACAGCATGTCCAAATGATTATAACATGCAGTTAGAAGTATGCAAAATGAGTTGCACGTAAGTTATATCTGCTACTTGGACTCCAAGAAAAGGAGAAAGAGTTGTAAGTCTTGCATATGACAGTTTTGATCAGTCTCTTCAGAAAAATAATTGCTTTATACCTATCCATAAATTAAACTCGTATCATGATGAAAAGACAGCAACATCAATTTCCACTTGTTGGAAATGTTTTGCATGTAGGCTTTGACAATATCATTTTCCTCACAGGAAGAACACTGCAAGAAATGCCAGTGTTACCTTTCAGATGGTTATGCCATCATGTTACTGTATTGCACCACTGGGATGTTACGAAGAATGCCATAAAATGTGGAGCTACCCAAATCTAAAAAGTTTGGGAGTGCCATATTCTTTACTGTATGCATGACCTCATCTTAAAAGAGAAGATTATCATTAGCAAACTTAAAATGATGGAAAGTTGGGAGGAGTTGTTATAAATTTAATTTCAGCAACAGTATGATTCAAATAAGAAAAAATACATTTATGTCATCATCCTCTTTGCCAGTTCTACCTATTACTGTTCTCCTTTATTTCAGAAAAGGCAATCACTACAAAAACTAGGATGAACTAATTCCCATGTATGTGCTGGGCAATATCAGGAGTGGTGTGCAGCACAGCTGGTGTTGCCATTCGGGCTGCTCAGCACAGCCAGGAGGATCATGCGCCTGTGACTGCAGGGCAAAGGAGGGAGCTGACAGTAGCTGCGAGGAGCCAGCTCTGGTGTCAGACTTACACAAAGTATGACTAAAACCATGTCACTGCTGAATACAAAATCCCCCCATATCTTTCTCACTTTAACGAGAAGAGCACTGCAGATGTGGGGACAGGGACAAAACCAGCCAGTATTTCCTCTCCTCTCTTTCTACATGCTAATCAGCCATGCTCATGGGGCACTGGCTAATCCCTCTGGCTTCTGAACTGAGAAAAGAAGATGCTCCTCTTTCAAATAACTAATGAATCACCCCTTTTAGTATATAGCATGCATGACTGCATTGTTAAAAGCATTCTTAATCACTCACTGAGAAAAAATATATTGATCATTTCTCCCTTTTAGTTGTTAACTGGAAGCCTCAGGAGTTGTGACTCACAGCGTGCTGCGGCAAGCCCAGAAACACCTTAGTAGTTTTTCAGCTGGTTATAGGAGCTTCCTGCATCTTATTCCTTGCATCTTCCTAGTATGGCTACAATTTAGAAAAATGATAGATTTCTCAGTATCATACCTTTCTAGGAATCAGTTTCATGGATGGATTTTGCCTGAACTTTACACCAACATTCTAAGAAGAGAAGCAGTTTTGGTAGGCAACTGATTTCCAGCAGAGGACAGGGTAAAACCACTCCTGGGCTGGAGAAAACTGACCCTCCACTTTGCCTTAAGCTCTATAGCAGTATTGGCCAAGCTACATATCTAGCAGTTCACCCTGTTTTATGAGCATAGGACTGAGTGTCAACAGGACAGTGGAATAAAGAAAAAGAAGTAGTAAGAGTAAATGTGAAGGGATTTGACAGCTTCTTAGAAAGAGGGTAAATGGGTCTGAGGTGAGAAATAAATTCTGTTGTTGACTAGGAATTACCAAAGGTGGAGCAGACTGAATAGATAAAGTTTTCAATGTGACACGGGAAAAAATGTATGTCTAGTTATTTCAAATGGAGACTGATACACTGATAGACCTACTTGTGTATTGATAGCATAAAAGACACTAGACTGAAAGATTGTTACCAACGCTGAATGGTCAGCGTCTCAACTGGTGGAGAATGCCAAAGTTACGACAGCCTACATCCCCTTAAATCCATCCTTCTGTGTATATATATATAAGAGTACAATATGGCTGAATTGTGTTATTATATCCAATGTAATTAACTGGATGAGGCTCTCAACTTGTTAATTTCTCCACAAATGCAAAAGAAGCTATGGGGCTTCCCTGGAGGAGGATATGTAAGAACAATTCTGTTAATGATTGAAGTATGCTTCCTGTTATTTCTCCTAAATAGTCCTTCTTGTTCACTGTATTTAGAGACCTTTAACACATGCTCCTCCAGTTCTGACACTACGCGATGTGTTGCTGGTCATCAGGTCCTCTGCTGTCACACCACAACCTTCCTTACCTGCTAGGAAAAGGAATACCTAGGATGCAGGAGGAAGAATGGAGAACAAGTACCAAATGAACTAGTAATTGCTTGTGTAATTGTTGTGTAATGATGCTAAAAACACATGCATTACAAGACCATCTTTTTTTTCGATGTAGGTGGGAACAAAGGTGATGTAAACCAATGCTGACACGCTGAGCAGTCAGGATAGAGAGAGGCAAAACCATTCTCCAGGAGATGCCTGTATGCTGAACACGTGGCGTCCTCGCCTACACTGTCTGCTGAACTGAAGTTGGTGACATAGCCTCTCAATGATTTGTTGGGTGCTGTTCAGACGTTGCAGCTTTTTGTAACAGAAGGCATGATATCCACAGTCTCCTGAAGTCCACAGCAAACAGACCTCTTCAAAGAGACTGAGTTCAAACACAGTGGCTAATGATCTTTTCTTTCCTCAGCAGGCCTTTATGGCACCTCAAGCTCCATTCTTGGGGCGGAGCGGGGGGTAGGGGAGGACAGAAAACACTCCTTCCAGGACAGGTTCAACATAGGAATAGGATCCACTTGCATGCTGCCCAGATGTAGTTATGTCTATTTTACTTGCTGCTGTGAAACATCAACCATAAAAATACATGTAGTCTACTCATAAAATGCAAATTTCTAAGGGTGATGGGGATAAATGGGAGTAAAAGTATCTACAGATAAATGGTATACTAACACGTTTTAAAAAAGGCAATAGCAATCATCATGTTATCAGCCCTTTGGGCTGTGTTGGTAGAGGTGGAAGGGTAAAATGGCCTGGAGATCCTCTGCTTTAGCCAGGACTCCTGGAACACATTTGCTCCATCAGGTAATAATAGTTTTGTTCAGTATCTTTACCTGGCATTGTTTAACTGGCTTTTTTATTCTTGGGCTGCCATTGCTACAAAAAGTATTGCTGTCAGCTGAAGCTCTTAGAAATATCCTTTGGTGTATAGAAAGGAAATGGGATTTAGTCTGTGATAAAGTCTTACTCCCCTGGTGGGTTGCTTGATGGACACGGTCACTTGATGAAGACGTGGCCCTGTGGGGACAACCCCTGGGATCTGCCCCTGTGCCAGATCAGTTCTCGGAGGAAGACATAAACTGCTGTGGAGGAAGCAGATGCTCCCAGAGGTATCACAAAGAAAGAACAGATAGGAACATATTTGGGAAGAAAGGTATACTGAAGATCCTATCCAAATCTGCATTTGGTGGTTTTGAAGGAGGATTTGTTGAGAGCAATGATGAAGAGGGATCCTTGCTGGGGGATAGCTGCAGAGCAAAGCAGAGAAGCCACAAAAGCATCCCCAGCCACCATAGACTGTCAAGGTGGTTCAGGTTTTGTGTGATGACCCTACAGATGCAGGGGAATGTAACTTTTAGAGCTACAAATCCCAGTCATCCTCTGCACTAAAGGGTCATTGAGAAATACCAAATAGTAACTGTACAAAGTTCTAGCATTTACATAGTTCATAGGAAATAACCTGGCTCTTGGCATCTAAAAATGGACAACCTGTTAGAATTATCTGTAAATGTTTTCACAATGCAGAGATAGGTACCCAGCACTTCTCTTTGTAAGCAGGGTAGCAGACATCAGGAAGCCAACATCTTTAATAACAAGCTACAATTTGCATTCCTAACTGCAGCTTCAGTTTAAAATCTCTTTAATACTCTCAAAATATATTTCAGGTTAGTAAACCCATTCAGCATCAATTTCTAATCAGATCTGAGAGTACCTTTCAGTATTTGCTGTGTGTTAGATTCATAAAAATAGCACTTAAACATCAAGGGGTCTTTTGTAAACACAAGACTCTTGAATCACCTCAGTAAATTACTTAATACAACTAATTGCCCACTACTGCACAAAAACCTGTTTCAGAGCCTTTCCTTGCAACCCCCTGCAGAGACTGAAATAACTCCTTATATAGTATCCTAATATTTAAAGTATAAAATTGTGACTCCCAATATTTTTTTTCTCCTAGATCTCTTATACAACTACAGGAAGGCACAGGTGTCCTCATGAGACCTCAGAGCAGGGCCCTTGCATTGTGCAGCCAAAGGATTCACTCTGGTTCCCACGCTCATCCACTGCTGTGGCCTCACACCTCTCTGACAGGTACAAGTATACGTTATCATAGAATGGTTTGGGTTGGAAGAGACATCAAAGATCATGCAGTTCCAATTCCCCTGTCATGGGCAGGGACACCTTCCACTAGATCAGGCTGCTCAAAGCCTCACCCAACCTGGCCTTAAATGCCTTCACGGATGGGGCCTCCATGACTTCTCTGGGCAGCATTTCCATGAGACCTAAGCTGTTTTTCTACCTAACAATGACACCATCCTTAATAGGAATTAAAAGTCAGGATGACAAGAAAAGCCATGAACTGTGTGTAACGGTTCTTCTCTTTTCTTAGCATAGACTGGAACATTGATTTCAATGCCTCACTGAGGTCAGCAGCAAAACTCCCACTGTCTGCACGGGAGCCAAAAGTCCAGCCTTCAATATCTGACACCTAGTGGGAGATTACTTTGAATGTCTTGAAATGAAATGCTGAATGCCCGCGCATTTATTTTTTCTGCCTTGGGCCAGGCTATAAAATGAATGTCCTGTACAAATTGGCTGTGGACATGATGTTGCTGGACAACTGAGAAATGATGTAGCAGCAGATGACCCTCAACTGCTTCCTAAAGACAAATAACATTTTTAACCTTATATTTTTGCAAGTACACTGTCAGGATCTGTGATTACACTACACAGGATTAAAAAGGATTTTTATAGAAATCAGAATTTTCCAATTGCCTACCAAAAAAGGCTTTTTTTTATACACTATGGGAAATGTCTATGTTTGATCAGAAATGTCTAATATGACTAAAATATGCTGATTTCAAACAATATGCCTGATTTTCCATTTCTTGCTCATCCAAATCAACTGGCAAACTCATCAAGAGATTTTTGTGCACTAAACACATATTCTAGCCAAGCAGTTAAACCACCACTGGGACATTTTGCAGGTTGGATGGTTTTAATTGGTTTGGCAGTTTTTGATGTTAAAAGTATCTTTTCTTTAGAAGATGCTTTTTCTGCGTTTTTTTTGGTTCATAGATTTTTTGAGGCAGAGATGGCCCATACTACAGACTTCTACAATATGTAATATCCAGTTTTGGAGGAGTCATTTCATTATCATTATGATGCCAAGCAAGAACTAAGAAGCTACAGCTAACAAGCGTCTAAGGAAAGATAGGTATAGAGGCCAGGCTGTGGCTTGCTAAATCTGGCTTTCAGAGTATTTAATGGTGGATCAGAAAAGATATCAGCACAAAAAGAAAAATTGCAGGTCTCATTCTTACGCAAAATTATCCTACTTAATAAAATGCATTAGCACTTCTTTAAAAGATAAAACTTTCCTCTCGCCAGCTTTATAATAGATTTTTTTGGGGGGGAGGTGTTGGCTGCAATTGACTTATAGTCAACAGAAAGTATAAAACTGTTTTAACGCTATATCCCACATTCTTATTAGTTCAGAAGAAACAGAAATACAGTAGTGCACATGCATTTAATCAAGATTAAAATTGTATTGTCAGTTGACCTAGTAATGCATGTAGCTGGCATTAATGAAAGGGAAGCCTCAGCTGTTGAAGGGTTGGTTCTCCAGAACCATGTAACTATGTAGCATTTCATCATCCCACAGGAAATGCACTTGTTAGTTTTTCCTTCATTGATTCCTTCTGCCAGTTTGCCCTAGGCTTTGGTATCTGCATTTTATTTTCAACTTACACATTAGAATTTTCTTTGTTTGCAAATTTCCTCTATTTTTTTTATTAAATCACCTGCTCTACATGAGGAAAGGAAGATGTTGAATGAAAGTTCCTACTCTTCATTCTTTTAGTGTGAAGACCTTAACTTTAAAAATTGTTTAACTGAGATAGTTGTAATCCTCCTTTGCTTGTTCTTAAGATTCTTCCTCATGTCTAAATCATTACTACAAGAGCTACATAGACACGTTGGGCTAGTACTACAAGAAAATCAAGGGTTGGCCAGGAGCGCAATTAGCAGTGTAATACCATACAGCTTAAAAATAGCATTTTGGAGTCTAGATGCAGTAAATTTCTAACATTACAATACATATCTGGAAGAGGGAGGTTAAGTTTATAATAACAGATGCCATTACGCATTGTGTGATTAAAGTTACAGGAGTATTTGTTTACTGTTTTAAGAAAGCCTGTCAACCTTCATTTATAGTTAAAATTTGTCCTCTTTATTTAGCAGCCTCTATTTTGACCATTTAAAAATATGGAACTGAATTGCTGATGCAATGCATGAACATAACGACTCCCAACAAAGTCAACACATCAGCTTACATACAAAGCCATGAATAAATAGCACATTAACTTTCAGAGAGAGGACAGTGTTTGAATCAGTGCCATACGGACCTTCATTTTTTTTTTTCAAAAAATCTTGTTATTACATTTGGTTTCATTTGCGTTTGGAAAAAAACACCCACAGACGTTCAGCTCTTTTGCAATTATTCAGAAGGGTGATCAAAAAAATTTCCATAGCTCCATTATCAGTAAATCTTCATACATGACATTGAAAACCCATCTTATGTTTCCACTGTAACTGAGAGTCCTAACAAGATTAATTTAAATTATCAGTTCTACTGGCATCCCTTACAAACTGCATAAGTAAGGGCTCCCCTGCTTATTTCATTTGGCATCTTAAGGGTTTTGCTGAAAAATCTTTGAAATAGCCTCAAATGTGGCTAGACTGACGGAATGAATCAGTTTGTGTCTGAGACCCAAAGAAAGAGAATCTATGTACGCATATTAGCACATACCAAAACAAGCAGATAAGTAACCACAAAGAATGAGTTCTTTAAAACATCTGAATTTTACTCTACAGTGGAATTCCACTAATCCCCTGTCTTCTTCACACTGACCAATTTTCTATGCCATTTACTGGAAAGAGCCTAGGAAACTTGCCAGCAAGAGCTAATGTCTCTGAAGTAACAGGATCAGAATGGTCATGGTATCACCACAACTTCTTAGAGTGGAATTTGAAAGAGTTTGTTTTGTGGCGGGCTTTCAACTTGATGCAGAATAATTTCTTGGCTGAAGCATTTGGCAAAGAGTGCTTGCTCTGTATGACTCAGCGGCAGATCTTCTCCATCTCAGATTTTGGTTATATTAATATCAGGTTTATTTTTTACATGAACTCATACATATTCATGACTTAAGCTCTCGTGCATGCTGCTGGGCTTTTTCTGGTTCCAGTGCCTGTCTCTCCAGCTACTCCAGCAACGCTGTGTGGCACACTCCACACAGTGATTCAGTCTTGGGGTGGGTGGAAAAATAATCAGCCACCGAAGCAATTTTTTTTGTTGTTAACAGAGAAAATTCTATACTTTCTTTTTTAATTAGGATTACCTGGGGGAAGCTGAGCAAATTCTACAACATTCAGGTCCAGTAACACCAGATAGAAGTCATGACTTTGTGCTCTTGGGTTTAGTAATAATGCTAGCCACTTATTAGTACACATGCTCATTACTCAGGCAAGTAGTTGCCCTGACTTGAAAGAGGCTTTCTGTAGCACAGGAGCTGGCCTCTGGCTGTCAGCTCTTTGTTACAAACGTCATCACAGAGTCAGCCTGGTTCTAAAGTGTTTGAGAAAACACACTCACCCTAACACATGCAGATAGAAGTACTGATGACCAACCTCTTCAGTACTTCAAGTGAAGAGATGAAGAGCTGTTATTTTTCTCTTTATTGAGAATGCAATGTGTCAGGAAAGACTGGTGACTAGTTCAAATACAGACTAAAACCACCCTATGGATTTTGCCCAGGTCCTTAGGGAAGCAGAGGTGACCTCATGTGCTTTTCAGTGTCCTCCCCCTCTGCTCCCCACCACATTGTTTTTGAATCCATGCTGCATTTTAAGTCTACATGGAAAGAGGTATAGATGTCTCAAAGGTAATTACATTTCTTAGCTTTCCTACAAAATTGATGAGGTTAATGATCCACATCTATGCTACTGGAAAAATTAGAGAGCCAAGCTGATGTACAGGAGCTTCTGTGCAGCTCTGGACCGACCATAGCACATCCCATTCCCTGTGCAGTGGGGCCTTGAGTGGCCTCGCAGAGACAGAAGACACATTCTGTAAATGGGAAGCTGTGGGGTATGTTCTTCATAGGAAAATGGGCTTAATTTCTTTCACTGCTCATAAACAATTTTTTTTCACCACCTAATTTATTGCCAATAAATTTACATTAGTAGTAATATTTGACTTTTCTGTAATGCTTTTTATCACAAGATTCCAATTTCTTTTCACAATAAAGAGGTATCAGTTCCTTTTTTACAGGTGGAGAGTGTTACTCAGAAGACTAGTTTCGAGCAAAGTACAAAATTATATACAGTCTCCCAAGTCTTAGACTAGTGCCCAAGCCACTGGATAATCTTGATTTGTTAATGTCAGTTTAAAACTATCCTAAATATTTTTCCAGGCTGAACACATTTCTTTCTCCTAATAAAGCTGAGGAGAAGCCAAATGGTAAATAAAGAAATACTGCAAGTTCAGTCAAAACTGTCAAACTCTCTTGGAAGCACAATAGATGCTGTGATTTTAATACTTAGCCATTGTCCATTCCTACATAAATAGTGAGATCAGTAACAAATTCAGATTTTAATATTTTGAACTCTGATAAGCCTTTTATCTGTTCAAGATCGGATAACTTAGTTCTCCTATGGCTACTGTGTAGTAGAAGTGCCCTATATATAGAGGTGGCAGACAGAGAGTGACTAGCAGCTGCCTTCCTTAGCACTGTCTGCCAAGGTCCATGTACCTCATCGTATGGCAGTGGCCCATTCGAACTGCTAAGCAGTCCTGCCTCCAGTTGAAAACGCATTTGTGCTTAAATCCATACTTCATAAAGACTCCAAATTTTGTCATACACTTCTATGACTTTGTGTCTTGTTAAGTCTACAAAGATTGAAACAAAACGTGGAATTCCTGTAGTTTCCAATCTCTTCCAGCTTTTTTGACTTTTCACCTTCCTGTGTCACTTTAATTTCTTTTCTTGATGTACTGAGAGTCTCATTGATGTCACATCCAACCAGCTAACACTTATTTCTCCACATCACGAGTATCAGCAAGAATGTCTCTTTTAATTGAGTGTTTTCCACTGTTGGACGCCTCAAGCTTATTGCTGCTGCCTGCAAGAATGACAAGTTTCATTTGTACATTCTTAGCAGAATGAAGAAAACAAGAATGCAAACTACACTCTGAATATTTTGTTTGCAAATAGTTTTGAGGGACAAGAGTATTAATAGCTGAAACATTCTTCTTCAAGGTAGTTTTTCTTTCACAAACTTTCACTTGTCCAGCCATGTTCTTAAATGGCAATTCCCATTAGGCATTTTGATGAAAATCTGCTTTGATTTAGTAACACCTAAATCTCTAATTTTCTACGAAATATATGCTCATAAGCCACCCAGAGGAATTTGAAAATCCCAGATGTGTCTTTTCCTTTGGTTTCAGCAATGTTGTAACTTATGCTGTACTGCTTACTTATTAATTACAGTATTGCACTTACAATAATTTGCTTCTTTTTCTAGTCTCAAATTTACTAAATCTGTTTATGAAGTGTTATGTGCTTTGCCATCATTTTAGAATCCAAACACCAGGTGCCAGATTTTCTGAGGACCTAGTAGGAGATATCACCCATAATCTTTATCTCTATATTGACTCCTTGCCTGCCATTTCATAAATATGCACAGTAGTTGTTGTACAAATATTATAAAAAATTTCCAAGAGCTAATAAATTTGCTGTGCTTGTATGAAGTATTTTAAAATAAAATACTTCTTTTGATCAATAATTTCCATATGGTAGGTTGTATAATTTCTTGGGGCTTGGGGGCTGGGGTGTCATATTTGAATTGTGTGTAGAAGCCAGTTTTCTCCAATACCTTAAACATGGGTTTGATGAATGAGTTTGGCTGAAGAGATAGAGGAATGTGTAAGTTTTGAAGATCGATAGTTGGCAAATTTTTAATACCGTTTAATCTTATTATTCCTCTTTATCTGTTCCATGTTTTGTGCTGTGGATTTTTAACATGATATTACTTTTACCTGCTACTTATGGTTTCTAACTTACAAATCCCTTAAACCAAACATCTTCAACTGAGTTACATGGAGTTCGATTTCAAAGGAGAGAGCCTCAGAAAAAGATGAGAATAAATTTGAAAGTTACTTGCTGAAAATATATGAGCAGCAAATACTGACAGTAAAAACACACAGTTAAAGAGCTATGGAAAGAAAAAAAAAAACAACTCAGGGCTAATGCATTTTATAAATAGGATACTTAAAAGCAATATATTGGAAAAAAAAAAAAAAAGGATGCTTTTCCAGTCCAGCATGTCATGAACCAAAGGAGCTTGTGACAAAAAATTTTGAGGTCAGAAACTTAACGCGACTGAAACTCATCATCACTGAAAACATGTAGGACAGTAGCTGAGACCCTTTGTACATTTATAGGCCACAAGTCTAAGCAAGCGCATATGCTGTGGACACACCAAACATTATTTTCCCTACCATTTTGTAGCAAGTGATGGTGTTTCCTTGTGGCCCTCAGTCATGGCAGAAGATTCCATGGCACTAATTCTTGTGGGCCATGGTCCAGGCATCATTACTTTCACTTGGCTATGTAGCCATTTAAAAAGATAAAAAAAGCAGTTACTGTTGGAAGGTCTGAGAGGTGTTGGTGCGTGCCAGGCCATCCTGAATACTGCTTGTACAGTCAAAAGACTGATTTCAGTTCTCTACCAAAATAAAGGCATGCTGGCTTCTGCAGCTACGCAAGGGGTTGATGCAGTTCAGACTTTCAGCCTTTGGCTCCTGCGTGAGGATGAAATACCTGCGGTCTTTGCCATGATTGTGGTCTGAGACTTTCTACAGGCAGGAATCAATAAGGTGTCTCTCCTCTTCCTGGCCTCCTATTTAAATTTGTAGGAACTTAATATCTTTGAGCTCTTTTGAATTTGATTGAAATTGGCCAATGGTTTTGTAAGTTACTGAGGGAATGACAGGCGGACAGGGGACAGATGCATATGTTCATACAAACATCCACACAAATGAAGGATCATGCATTTCCTTGCAAGACTTTCCTAAGTAAATCCTCCTCTGGTGTAAGACTTCTAACTAAACTAGTGTCCTCAAATCTCTATCATCTTCCTCTGAGCACTCAGGAATTGCTAACCTGGAAGAGTGAAAAATGAGTTGCAAAGATGGGCTGCTTACCTTACCTGGCTACGATAAACTGAGCACTCCAGCAGTTCATTGTCTAGACTGTCAATTTCTCTTGTTGAACCACCTGGTAAAGAGAGTGAGGTATTAAAATTTCCAGTCATTTTGATTAGATTTAGAGTAAATGTCTACAGCCTGCTTAGATATTTAAGGAACTGTACAGCCATACAAGAACAATCCTTTTCCCATCATTAATTTCATGTAAAAAATTCAGAAACAAATCTCCTCACTGCCATACAATACGCCCAGTTTCAAAGTAATTTTGTACTTACAGACACATAATTGAAAACAATAGAATGGTTTCTGTCAGAAGGGACCTTAAAAATCGTTCAGCTCCAACCCCCCTGCCATAGGCAGGGACACTAGTCCAGGCTGTCAAAAGTCTCATCCAGCCTGGCCTTGAACACTTCCAGGAATGAGGTATCTACAAGTTCTCTGGGTAACCTGTTCCCCTGCCTCACCACCCTCTCAGTAAAAAATGCCTTCCTAATATCTCATCAAAATCTCCCCTCTTTCAGCTTAAAACCACTACCCCTCATCCTATCACTGCACTCCCTGATAAAGAGCCACTTCCCTGCTTTACTGTAGGTCCCTGATCTAAATGATCAAGTGGGTATGACCAAAGACATCACTGCTCATCAGCTGAAGCCATTACCAGCTGCACGTGCACTCTTAACCTGCCCCAGTTGTGCACTACATGATGTTGGCATGAAACACTGGAGCTTGTAGCTGGACTAAACCGAGTTCAAACACATAGTGCTACTGTGCCTCAGGCCTTAAGCTCCTGCAGCCAAATCGTCTGGTCATGTGCTCATAACTCACGCTAAGTCCGAGGATTTGAGAGTGCTTAGAAATATCAGCCTTTGAGTGAAAAAATGTTTTCAATCTTTGTGGTGCGACTGGTGCTGTGCTATGATATTTGCTTTACTCTGCACAATTAGTCATTGAACAGGTTTATTATTTACTCATGACCCTTTGTCTACATGCAATAAGTAAAAGCTGCAGCTTTAGAGTAGCAAAAGGGACTGCAGCACATCAAATTATATACTATAGAGGCTACTGGTATTCCAGCAAATCTCTTGCCATGTCTCATGTGGGTTTTTCCCTCAGCACTTACAGATTCCTTCTCAGTTGAACTAGTGGTTCTGGGCTGTATTTTCTTTTTTTTTTTTTTTTGAAGGTAGGTGTGCGCTTGTGCGAGCAAAATATTCTTTCCTGACACTTAAAAAACACCCAGTGGGTCATGCCACAAGGTCGCCTGCTCATTTCAGGGCTTGAAGGAAGCAACTGCTCTTTCAGAATTAAATTTTCAGTTAATCATCCATATCAAAGTGCCTAAACACTTTAAGACGCATTCCTCAGTATTTTCAATACTGCACGACTAACAAAACAAGCATGGAGCTATGTTTGTGCTTTGCCTCCTACAGTGAGCCCCCAGTTACAAGTACAAACCACAGCTTCTTTCCTTCCCCTGGCCAGGACCCAATTCCAGAGATTCCTCTACTCCACTCTCGAGAGACCCCACCTGGAGTATTATGTCTAGTGTTTGAATCCCCAACATAAGAAGGATATGGAATTGTTGGAACGGGTCTGGAGGAGATCAGCACCTCTGCTATAAGGACAGGCTGAGAGAGTTGGGGTTGTTTAGCCTGGCAGAAAGCCTTCCAGTGCCTGAAGGGACTACAGGAAAGCTGGGGAGGGACTTCTTACAAGTTTCGCAGCCTTATTTCATATGGAAGTTTTCCCAGTCCTCTTATCATGTTAATGGACCTTCTTTGGATCCTCTCCAGCTTGTCTGCATCTCTTTTGTATAGTGGGGACCAAAACTGGACACAGTATTCCAGGTGTGGCCTCATCAGCGCTGTGTAGAGTGGGATAATGACTTTTTTATATCTGCTGTTGATGGCCTTCTTGATGGGCAAGCACATTGGCCTTCTTTGCTGCTGCAGCACAGTTATAGAATCATAGAATGGTTTGGGTTGCAAGGGACCTTAAAAACCATCTAGTTCCAACCCCTCTGCCATGGGCAGGGGCTCCTCCCACCAGACCAGGCTGCTCAAGGCCCCATCCAACCTGGCCTTGAACACTTTCAGGGAGGGGGCATCCGCAACCTCCCTGGGCAATCTGTGCCAGTGTCTCACCCATCTTCATTGTGAGGAATTTCTTCCCAATGTCTAATCTAAATCTTTCCCCTTCCAATTTAAAGCCACCCCTGCCCCCCTTCCTACGACTACTTGCCCTTGGAAAAAGGCCCTCCCCAGCTTTCAGGTAGCCCCTTCGGGTATTGGAAAGATGTCCTAAGTTCTCCCCAGAGCCTTCTCTTCTCCAGGCTGAACAACCCCAACTCTCTTAGCCTGTCCTCATAGCAGAGGTGCTCCAGCCCTCTGACCATCTCCGTAGCCCTCCTCTGGACCCGCTCCCACAGTTCCAGATCCTTCTAAGCTGGGGATTCCAGCACTAGACACAGCACTCCAGGTAAGGTCTCCCACGATCGGAGCAGAGCCCCCTCCCTCGCCCTGCAGGCCACGCTTCTTCTGATGCAGCGTTCGCTCACGCTGAGCCCGTTGTCCACCGAGAGACGGGGGCGGCGACCGTCGCCCGCCCCACCCGGAGGCGCAGCTGCCGCCTGCCCGCCCTCCTTCCCCCGTCTCCCCGCGGCCGCCGCCCCGCCCCCGCCGCCGAGCCCGTCCTCCCCGGGGCGGGGCGGTCCCGCCTCCCCGGCCGCGGCGGCTGTCACGGGGCCGCGCCGCGCTCCTGCGGGGCGGGGGCGGTGCTGCGCGGGGCCCCGCGGCTTCTCCCCTCGGCCTGGCCGCGGCATCCGGGCTCCGCCACCATGTTCAGGCGCATCCTGCAGCGGGTAAGGCACCGAGACCCGTCCCGGCGGCGGCCAGGGCACCGCGCTGAGCCGAGCCGAGCCCTGTTGAGCAGAGCTTTGCTGAGCTGAGCTGTGCCGTGCTTTGCCGTTCTTGAGGCGTGCCGTGCCGTGCCGTGCCGTGGCGTGGCGTGGCGGGGAGGTGCCGCTTCCTGGTGCCGGCCGGGATCGGGGCCGCAGCCGCCAGTCCGGCCCGCGTTACCGGGGAGGCCGCCGGCTCTTCCTCCGCCGCCCCCGAGCCCGGTCCTGTGCCGCGCTGGGGCGGCCCTGCCCGGCGTGGCCGCTGCCCGCAGCGCAGTGCCGGAGCCCCCGCCCGCCGCCCCCGCCCCGGGCAGCTCCCAGGGAAGCGCAGCCCGGGCTGGAGTGGTTTCCCTGGGAAGGGGGGCTGGCGGTCGGGCTCCTCACGCTGCCATCCCAGCAGCCACCGGCCAGCTGCCTCCTTTCTGTTAGGAACCGGCTTTTCCGGCAGCTCTGCCTGGGTTGGAAAAGCCGAGTTGTGTCACGCCTTTATGAAACCTCTCTCGCCTTCCCGAAATCCTCGCCTGTCGCTGCGGCGGTGCCTGCCGCCGTGCAGGTCGCTTGTGGAAGCTGTCAGGGAGGTGCTGGCCAAGGGTACGGAGAGTCCTTCATCGCTGACTCTGGGCTTGGAGGGTGCTCCCAAAAGGGTTGAGTCACGCCGGCGGTGGGAAGGAAGGCAGCGCTCCAGCTCCTGCACCCCAAGCGTTGGTGTCATGCAGAAGACTCTGCCGGATACAGGGGAAACCAGTTGCCCTCGGTGTTTCGTGTGGTGCTTAGATTGCGGCGTGCTGCCTGAGTAGCGCCTCCGTGAAAGGGTGTCTTATCTGCCGTGCGAGGAAGCGTTGCTGCAAGAATGGGACTTAACAGAGGGAAGAAAGTGCCTCGGCGTGCAGACCGCCAACTTTTTCAGCGTACTGCATGCTTCAAATAGTTTTTCGGTCACAGACTCTGAGCAGGTGAAGATTGCTCTTGGTCTATTTGAAGCTTTGTGTTTACCGGGAAGAACTTCCTTCCTGAAGTTTGATGGGAAGCCGTGCTAACAAGCAGGGAAACTTAGTACCGGTCTAATTAAATATTGGCAGCATTTAACTGGGTGTTTATTGATTCTGAGAAATAACAACTTGCCATGGAAAGCTTCTGTGATGTAGGAAAAAGCTTGATACAGTGCCAAAGGAAATGTGCCCCCGAGTATAAGTACAGTTAAACACTTCTATAAGAATCCGAAGTCAGTGCAGAAGTTCTTATATGCTAGAATCAGCCATCTTCTCTGAAAAGTTTATACAACTATTTCCCTGTGGTTCCTGAAAATTACAGGATTACGGCAGAGCTAATTGCCGCAAAGGTGAAACAGGCACCTTCCTGTCCCCAAAAAATAAATAGAGAAATGCCAAGATTTTTACAGGTGTTAATCTTTTAATTGGTGCAAATAACTGTGCTTTTCAAAGTCCATTTCTTACTGAAAGGGCTTTAGGCCTATGCACAACCTCGCACATACTTTCTTGACTTACAGTGTGCAGTTAGCAAAGTATGAAAAAGACTTACAAGGTACTTTGGTGTTAATAGCAAGCCTTAGCTTCTGCTCAGAGTTGTTTATAAAGAGTATAAGTATTAAAGTCTTCCACATCTCTGAAGCAGTAATTTGAAGGCCAAGGAACCTCCTCTTGACCCTTTTCTTGTACATCATTAATATAGCTGCCACCTCCCCCCCCACTTCCAGTCACTGAAATGCAGTTTCTTTTACATGTATTGTGTTTATAATGTGATTATAGATGATGCCATCCTTTCTAGCTGGATGGCTAGTCTTTATTGGTTATATAATTTGGGTTATAGAAGTATGTTTTTAAAAAAAAGGAATTCTTTATTACATCCCTTTTTCCTTTTAACTCTGCTGGCCATCAAGCTGTAGAAGCGGAAGACAAAAGCTACAAAGATGTAGTTCATAGTTTTAGTTATTTGAAATTCTGATTTCTGAAGTCTTAAAACATCAGATATTTCTTCTTTATACTTCTGTTCCCTGACCACCTTTTTATTTCTTCCAGAGTTGTAACTTCTGTTTTTAAAACCGTCTTCATAGTAACTTCGAATGGCATATTTTCAAAATAGATAGTATTATATACTCTCTACTACTGAATGTTGCTCATTTAATTTTTGAATTAAATCGTATCTCCATGCTACCTTCAAATGAGTCCTTGTTTTAGGTCCTTTCCCTGCAAACTGTTTCTAAATTTTAAGTGTGTGTTTCAATGTGACATCTCGGGATCCATCTGGTCTGTATACTTGGACTGTAAAACCCCCTTTCATTGATTCTTTGCAATTTTCAGTTTCATGCATTGTTCATCATGCCAATCTAGAAGAAGGTAGTCTTTCCCAAAAGACATGTGTGGAATGTCCAATACACAACTTTCCTGCCCAGATATTTTGATCTTTGTCAGCTCTTCTTTAGAGAGCTGTCTTTTCTTTATAGTGTTCAACTCTGAAGGCCCTTTGTGGCCATTATGTCCCTTCTCTGGTGTTCATCAGCCGGTGGGACAGTGGCTGTTTCTTCTGGTCTGTTGAAGCAGAGCTGACTTCTTATATTTGCAAGATAGAAAAAACACTTCTTATAAGGAGAAGGCTTTTATATTCAGCTGGTAGAAAACTGATTGCTTTGGTGTTCTTCTGAGCCATCTTCCCCTCTTTTGTAGTGAAGGACTCATCTGTTGGGCCAGTGTTGCTACAGTTTACATTAGTTTTTGTCTTCGTTCTTTGTGTTTAACTGGCCATCTTCAGCTGCTAGGATTGTGCTCTATTTGGGTGGTAAGATCCTATTGCTCTGTTTCTAACGATGCTTGAGTTCTTGGCCTTGAGATCTTGGGATCTGGGTGGAGAACAGGGCTTTGCAGGTACTTCTGTAGCTTGGGTAGCACAGTCACTTTTCTGTTACTCCTTGCTTAGAAGCAGAGATAGTTACTCGTCTGGGATGCATTGCATCTCATGCCTTGACTATAATTTTCTTTTTACATAATTGCAGGGCTCGCTAGAGTGTGTATTTATGAGGAAGGATGCTGAGCTGCAGGTGTGGGGTCTGCCTGGGCACAAGGTCTGCTTGCATGGAACTGATGGTGGGATGGAAAAGAAAGATTTTATGCCCTATGAAGTCAGGAGTCATTTCATTTTACCAAATCATAAAATAGCATCGCACCTCTTCAGAAGTAAACAGTATTACAGTGCTGTACTACACTGTAGTCTGTTTCTAACACTGAGAGTTGTTTGATAATAAAGGCTTTGGCCTTCTTCTCATTCTTACATCTTGTTTGTTGCTTCAGGACCGTAGTAAGTTTGGGAAATAGTACCCTTCTGTAGCATTTAAATCTATGCTGGCAAGACTGTACAAATCCATATTTATTCAGATCTTCATAAAGCTTAACATGTTTTTTTCAAAGGTTTAATTTATTCTGAATTGAAGACTGCTGAAAAGAGTATCGTAACTGAATGGAGTGTAGCTATAGACAGATAAATGACTATGCAAAAATGACACGGTAGCACTCCATCTTTATACTCCATCATTTTAATACATTAGCTCAACTCATTCATTATACAATTTTCTATTCCTTTTCAGAAAACAAGTTGCAATCATTGTCATTCTTTTCGTTGTTAATGATGTTTCTTTATATTAGCTTACAGTTTTCAGAAAACACAGATAACATTATGAAGTTTAGCATATTAACTCTACAACTCTAGTGCTGCTAGTACAAACATGCTTCTCTGCAAAGTAAACAAGTATAGCTCTGACAACTACGAGAGACTGGGTAAGAGACTAATTTTGTATCAGTCTTTCAGCTCCAATTATGCCTTCAAGGATCAAATGTTAATTTTGTAAAAATACGTATATGAAAGCCTCTGTGAAAATTTGGTTTTCCTATGGGATTTGTAAGTCATTCTTTTGGTCCCTTGTCCAGCAGGAAACAAAGAACATCATTCTGAGTCTGTCCTTAGTTCACAAAGTCTGAGTTGTTCAATGCGGTGATGGTTTTTTTTTGTGGCATGTGATATAACAGTGGTCTGGGAGCCTAGCTTAAACGTGTATGAACCTATTTGATCATGCAACAATCAATTAAAAAAAATGTTCCCAATCCCTCATTCTTTGTTTGGCTGGTGAAGGATGTTTAAATTATATTGTAGCCTTGAAAGATAAGTTAATTGCATTTATGGCCTTGGTTTCCATAACATCCTTCCAAGTTTGTGTGAAGTTTTTCTTACTATTCTGTATTACTGTGCAAATGATACTATGGGGTATTTCTCTAAATCGTGGAAGTTACTTAATGATCTCTGTCCTTCCCGCCCTTCTTCCCTGTGCATGTCGCTCACCAGAAAGTGCCACCTATTTGTACTAAGCTTTCTAAACCTAGCTTGGAATTATGTTTTCTCTTTTAAAGAGAGCACATCATTTTTTGAAAGGTTAAAAGGATTTTACCAGTTACTGCTTAATAATTTCTGTCTTGTATATTGTGCATAGTAAGACGTGCCATGTGGTGCCTTTTAGTATGATTATAGCATGTCTGAAGTGTTTCATAAAGCAAATACTTTAATCAACCACATAGTAGTAACAGTGTACTTTTAATATAAGAGCTTTCGTCCTGGAGGTTATAATAATCTCCAATTTGTAGTGCTAGAACTAGCAGAATTTAATATGCAAATCTTTTTGCAAAATGCAGTCAACTCTGGGGTGAAATGTGATGGGGGATTAACAATGCGCAGTGGTTTTCTGTAAAAAGTTATGATATAAGGTGAAGAAAATATGTTGTCGCTGAAGATTCTTGTTTTGGGGATGAAATGATTCATTAGGTATGCTGAAAGCATATGCTCTGGTGTTGCAAAGTGGAATGGCTGAAGTCACTTGGTCTGTTCAGCCTGGAGAAGAGGAGACTGAGAGGGGACCTTGTAGCCATTCGCTGCTTCCTCACAAGGGAAGGAAGAGGAGCAGGCATTGGTCTCTTCTCTCTGGTGACCACTGATAGGACTTGAGGGAATGGCGAGAGTATGTGCCAGGGGAGGTTTTAGTTGGATATTAGGAAAAGGTTCTTCACCCAGAGGATGTGGAACCCTGGAGCAGCTCCCCAGGGAAGTAGTCGCGGCGCTAAGCCTGACAATATTCAAGAAACATTTTGACAGTGCCCTCAGACGCACGGTGTGAATGTTGGGAATGTCCTGTGCAGGGATAGAAATTGGACTCGATGATCCTTGTGGTCCCTTCCAGTTCAGGTCATTCTGTGATTCTACTTGCTGCCTGTCTAAAGAGGTGGTTGGACCATCTCTTAACTGCTGTTGCTATTGAGTTTTGTTCAGGTTCTCCCTCTATTCTCCTATCTTTCTGTCCAAGGCTGCGTGAAAGCGCATTCTTCAGTTTTTTGGGTCTGAAGAATGGAACAAAAGGCTTCCATTTCTATTAAAGCATTAGTAATGATGTGCATACCCATTAATGCTGACACTTTCTCCAATTCAAAACATCTCATTTCTGCTTGTGGATGTAGGTTCTGGGACAGGTGGGAGCCTAAGTTCTCAGGCTTTCTAGAACAGAACAGCTGCCATAGGTGGCTGCCATACAGAAGCCTTTTTATTATGTTCAAGATTCTAAGGCCTTTTTAAAAATTCCTCTCAATCATGATATAAGAATCAATTTCTTAATGTTCAGCTCCTCTATGGAAGAAGGCTTTAACACCTAGACCCTATGCAGACGTGTATACACATCTTTGAAGTCTTTGTTGTTGCATAAAATAGATTCAAAAGTGACCCTTTCCTCTGGATTGCATCAATGTGGTTTAGGGATTGCATGGAAACTGAAGAAAACTGTCTGTAAGATTAGGTGCAGTATTCTAACTTATCTGTCAATGAAAAATTTGGCTATGCTTTACAGGTTGTTTTAGGTATTATTCCTCCGACAGTCAATTCACACAATCCATGTCTTCATTAATGGAGTTACTAAACTTCTGTTTCAGAGCTTTCCTGCAGTATGCGTTTCTGCAGGGCAGGGCTTCAGAGATATGGAACAATTTGGGTGTGAAGGCAGCCTGGGAGCTCTCTAGTCTGAGCTCCTGCTGTGAGTAGGACCAGCTTAGAGGTCAAGAGGAGACTTGTCAGGCCCGGTCTCATGATGGAGAAGCTTTTCTTTATGTCCAGTGGGAACCTGTCTTGTTTCAGCTTTTGCGTCTTGTCCTCTAGCTTTGTGCTGCTGGGAACTGCCTGGCTTCCTCTTTTTGATGACCTCCTCACAGGGCTGTTAGGCCCTCCCAAAGCGGTCTCTGCTCCAGGCTGAGCCAGCTCTGTTCCCTCAGCTTCTTCCCACAGGGCAGGTGCTCCAGCCTCAGCTGCCTCGGAGACCTTTTGATGAACTCACTTTGATTTATCAGTGTCCTCCATAGACTGGGAGAGCCACAACTGGATGCAGTATCTCAATGTGGTTCAGTGGGTGCTGGCCAGTGGAGTATGGTCGCTTCCCTTGGTCAGTTGGCTGGGCTTCTATTAATACAACCCAGGGGGCCTGATGGCCTATTTCTCTAGCCCATCTAAGTCCCACTGAATGGCAGCCCTGCCCTTGCCTGTCTGGTCCTCCCAGTTTGATGTTCTATGAAAGCCTGATGAGCGTGTGCCCATAGTCCATGCTGGGATGTGCTTTCTTTACTCTCTGTATCAATTACCTGGAGGAGAAGTACTAATGCCTTCACTTTGACGTGCTTTGCATGTGCATTATATTCTTTACTGACACCCTTTTTTTGCCTGTCCTATTATTGACCTGGGAAGCTTGCATCACCTTGCTGATTGCTTTTGTGTGCTCTACGAAAAGGAAATGATATTGTGTTCTTTATTTCTTTAGAAATGTAAACCAGCTAAAATGAAAAAGACATGGGAGTAGGAAAGCCAGTGTGTGTTGATCACTAAATAGATGACGCCAGAGAAGACTAGAATAAGGAGAGATGGTCTTCCCCTTCACTTAATGTCACCAGCCCTTATAGCTTGCTGCTTCTCTCCTCCTCATTTCCTGTTGGCCAGATTGGAGCCTTTCTAGAATTGAACTGTATCTCACTGGGAACTAAGTCCTTAATCAATAAACTTGACTTTTTTATTACATGTTTTTTAATTTGATTTGTAATAAAAGGCTGTTATCTTTGTGAAAGTTGGAAGTAAGACATCCTTTACAAAACAAAGTAGGAAAACATGCCTAATTTTCTAAGTATGGAGAAGCATGTGTGCTGCAAATACCTTATTAAAGGTTGTATAGAGGATTTGCCAGTGGAAAAAAGAGGATATATTTGAGCAAGAAAATTCTAAAACAAATAAGATTTTGGAGTCTCCAAGATCTAGAAATTAAAACTATTTATATACTCCTGTCCCTCTCTCTGTAGATTCCATCTATATATTTAAAATCCCGCATCTTTAATCTTCTATATTAAATTAAAAAATCCTTTATAACATTGGAAGTATTTCCAGATGTGCTAAAATACAGCAGTAGCATTACTTCACCTCATTTGCAGTTGTCATCATGGATTTGGATAATGAACTTTTGTTGAAACTGGGATTGCTTATCACTGTTAACTTCTTTACTGATGTTTGCTTTGAGAATGCTAATACTTCTGCTGTCAATCAAGCAGCACCATTCTGGATGTGAGGAAGAGAAGTTAAATTTAAACAAAATTGTAGTTAAATAAGGATTTTAAGCTGTGACCCATCTATCCAGATTTTGAATTATGTAGTATTTCACATGTATTTGCTTAGTTTCTCTCAATATATAGTTTCAAATTAGTACAGTTATTTTGATTTTCAACATATTTGTAAGAGTTTATAGATTGTCTTATTGATTAACATGTTTTAATGTTACCACAGGCTTGATTTTTGTTTTTATTTTTTTTTCCAAATCAAGGCATCTTATTTGCTTGTGTGCTTATTCTGTTAGCAGGATCCTCACTCTTTAAGAGTTTTCTGTTTTTCAAATATTTAAAGGCTTGTTCAGAGTGTAGACAAGTTGCTTATAAGGTAGTATGACACTAATTTACTGCTTTTGAAACTGTTTAGATTGTACTTTCTAGTGTTTTCCAATTGGGTGTAGAGACCTAGTTTAACATCAGAGTGAGTGACAGAAGAGCAGAGTTAAGTCTAGTTCTTTGTTTTGTGTTGAGTGTTCATGGGAGGAAGTGGTTTTAAATCCTGGCCTCTGCTTCTGGTGTCTGCTTGTTCTTTGATGCATGGAGAGTCTTGGATAAAATCTTTTGTTGAAGTGTTGTGCTGAAAATTATGTAATTGCTTGTCAGCTTGTTCACTTCATTACTCTTGTGGAGGGAAAATACTTCTGTATTCCAGAAAGTAGAAGAGAGACCATTGCACAGAACTCGTACTACCCTTTATTAAATGCAGTCGCATTCTGTGGATGCTCATTTTTCTCTCCCTCTCTATTTCAGACTCCGGGTAGAGGTGGATCTCAGAGCTCAGATTCGGATTCATCTGCCACACCAGGAAATGCTGTGGACGTGAACAATGAAGGCTCATCTGAGGTACTGTACACTGTACATGAAACTGGGTTCTTAAACGTTGGGTGCTGTTTCTCTGATCCAGGAAACTTCTGGCGACTTACCTAAATAACAGCTGTACTAAATAAATACTCAGAAGTGTCATCTTCTAAGAACTTGTTGTTATTTAAATAAAAAAAGAACGACGTAGCTGTTAATTAGGCTTATCTGTCTAAATGGTCACAAGCAATCTTTCCTGTAATGCTAGAGATGAATTATTAAAATGAAAAGTGATGAGGCAGAAGCTTAAGACTCCTCGTTTGTAAATGTTTTATGAGAGTTCTGAAAAATGAGGCTTAACTTTTTATCACAATTGCATTCACTTTTCACCTTGCTTCTGCTAAACTATAATGTATACTGGAAACCTCCTTCGCCTTATGAAATATCGGATGTGTTGTTTTTTATTTGGTGTTGGTGTCTAAATCTACCACTTGTAAATCCTATCCAATTTTTATGTGCTGTATGCCATACTTAACCAGCAGAGTAAGTTGTTACTCTTGCTTTGATCCATATTACAATGCCTTCGGATTTACAGTGTTGTCAAATATTAACTCTGAAAAATGCAAGCTGACTTCACTGGCTGTTGAAGCTAGTTTGTGCTAATGTAGCCTGATTACCTAGCTTGAAAATGTTTCCAACTTAGCATACAAATGCATTGCAAGGTTAATTACTCCTATTACAGCATTAAAGGCAGCAAAGTGCCCTTTCGTACCCTGAAAATGTGTATGATGATTCAAGTACTTCTGTCTGTTATGAAAAGAGAAACTTTCACTGTGCTGTTTAAAATCCTAGTTGACTTCCATCTGTGCATCTACTTATTTCTGATTTCTTGAAGGCTTATTACAGTCCATATACAGATATTCCTTAATATTTCATTTCATGTTATACATGTCACACATTTGTCCAAATCTGTTTTGTACTTATATTTACTCCATCCCTGAAGAAATAATTGCAGGCTAATATCTCATTAGTTTTGTAGGTCATCAAGACATAAAAATATGCAATGAGATAACTACTTCTTTCCAAAGATTGGCTAAAATCACACAATTCTGTTAACATGAGTGCAGTATCCCTGGCTGTACAGCTCGTGGCTGTCACAAAGTACCTCACTACTAGTGCAGTAGTATTTTCTTGTCATAGGATGAGCTTTCAAAGTGGTGGTGTGCCTGCGTTACTGCACCATTGGCTTTTCTTGCTACTGAGTTGAAACTGTGTCAGACCAAAGGCTGCCCTGTGGTTTTTGGTTGGTATTGTATAGCGTGAAAAAGTATCTTTTAGTTGCAATAATTCTGCCATCTGTTGTGTTACTTACAAGAGGGGTGTTCTCCTCTAGCATATAATTTGAAAATCTGTTTGTTTAAACTGAGCTCTGGAGCTGGTGGTGGTTTCTTACTGTCTTGAGCGTCACATGTTTTGGCACACAACTTGATCCTTTCTGTTGGCCTTTCTTTTTTCTGCGCAGCTGCCCTGAGGTGTTGTGTCTGTCAGAACCTCTCTCCAGGAGCACCGTAGACAGACTTTGCAGAAAGTTTGCTCTCTGTTGTATCGTTATGTTCCCATCTGGTTCTCCAGTATTGCGTAAAGTCAGAAATCCAGTTAACTTATATGCACACCAGTTTCTTTGCTAGATTTTCAAATTTGTATTGCTGCAAGATTCAAATGGAGAATAATTATTAAGTCTGTGCAGAATCACGTATTTCCTACCTCAAGCCTAGTTGAAATCAATCCTGATTTTTGAGAATTGTAGTATGAAAAAAAGAGTGAGGAAGTCTGAATTCAAACTGTTCCGTGCTCAAGGAGAGGTGAAAAGCTGTTTTAGTCCTGTCTCTGACCACATCAGTGCTTCAGATCAGACATAGACCTATAGTTAAGTTTAGGTACATCTTATTCCTAGATACACCTATCACACCTTTTTAGCTTAGATCTCAGTGCAACTCTGCCTACAGTACAGCATTGCTACATGCTCTATGCTTGAGCCCACCAGTGTGCTTACACTTCCATTAGTGTAATGTGACTGCATTAGCTAGAAGGGTTTGCCACAGACGTCCTTTTTGGAAGGAGCCTTGAACTTTGCACATGTGTGCACGAAGGGTTTTGTTCAGTTTGTTCTGCCTGCCTATAGCTCTCTGCCCCCTAGGAGCCGGCTTCCTCCAGCCCACACCAATTTACTCTCCACTCTGCTTCTTCTAGGTGTTTGAGCATGTAGTGTATTAATTTACAGGGGTATTTCTGCAATCTCACTGCACCATCCTGTCTCTCTCTGTGAAACGTCTGCACACCTGTTTTGAAAACTGTGTGTTGAATCTGATATGATACCTTATAATGTTCCATTCACAATTTGTCGCGCAGCTTATTCCTCTGTCACAGGAATGGGGTACCAAGAGTGTCTGGAAAACACATAATATTCTGCATTCTGCAGCATGGTGCTAGCTTTTAAAGTGTTATGGATTTGTGTATTTTCATGTTCTTATTAACTATGCCTTCTTGCCTTCTCCACGGTATTGATACGGGGTTTGCAAAAATTGTCTTCACAAAAGGAAAACAGACTTTGCTTTTGGTGATTGTAGAGACTTTCAGCATAAGAATTTGAACAGCGTTTAATTCCAAATATGCTTTTTGTCTTTATTATTTTCTTAAAAACAAATATACATTTCACAGGGCTTCATCTGTCCACTGTGTATGAAAGTGTGTGTAACTCCTACTGATCTGTCTGAACATTACCAGAATGAGCACACTGGGACAGAAGGAAGACAGGAGCTTCGTGACCTACCTGCTGTTACTGTGGGTCTTGTTTATTTTGTTTCAATGGCTTTGGTAATGGGCTGCGTTAAATGAGCATACATATTTCCTCCTGGCTGGGGTGTCAACTTTTTAAACTGTTTCTTTTCATTCCTTGCTGAAACGTGGTTTGATCGCTTATGCATGATTCCAAAGTATGCAATCAGCAAAAGAATTAATCGATGTTGAGCTTTCTGGTTTGCAGTTGTCTTTCACATGAAACATTTGCAGTATTGGGAGGCTTGCAGTCACCCATGTATTCTTTTTGAATAGGTTGTGCTTAATTTTATTGTAAATAAGACTATTACATTATTTGATTTACTTCACTTCGGACATAGTGTAGTGGTAAATACAGTGTCGTATCTGGTACATTCTTTGTGAAAATAAATGGTTTGAGCTGTTGTTATCTAACTATTTTTAAAGCAGATTTCTAGTGGGAGATGGGTACATTGGGTAAAAGATGGAACAGAGGATAAGAATATAAAAAACTTAGAAGCTACTGTTCTTGAACACTGTTAAGATCCTTACATATAATTATAAAAAGAGGGTTTTTTTAGTATAGAAATGTACTGGGATTTTTTTATGCCCCAACAAAATACAAGGGCTTTTTAGTTAATAGACATTAGAAACAGTAGTGCATTTTTAAATTCTTCCAGTTGTGAGGTGTAAAGCTGCTCAATTAAAACAAAGTCTGCAGTTTTACACTCCTCAATAGGAAGAATTTAAATTCTGCTAGGTGACAGCCTCCAGCTGCATTAGGTTATCTGAATTCTTTTCTGCCGTGAACCTTCAGAGAGTAGGTTTGACTTCTGGCGGAGCAGCTTGCTATGTGCTAAGTGAGTTTTTTTTTATGCAGGTGAAGTTTTGCATTCTTTCTGGCAGTGTTGCTTTTGTTGGGTTTTTAGAATCTGATGTTTAATCCGGGCTGTGTAAACGATGTGATTTTATTGTATGTTTGCTGTATGCATTTGCTTAGTGCTTTTTTCTTTCCCTATACTCAACATGTATACTTTACACTTTATTTTTCAAGGAAGAACTTCAAATTGTGGCATGTTATTCTCAGAGGTCATCACAGCCATCAATACACATTATCCTAGAGTTACTTGAGAGTTCTTTTCAAGGGTGAAGTGTTACTGGTTTAAAAGTGAGCAGGATCTGTGGTAAACTGGCCCATGCTGCTCTCCTGGAGTGTCTCCTTAGATCCAGGACAACTGGAGACTGGCTTTTCATTGACTCCTCACTGCCACTTGTTGAAGCAGGGACCATCTGTCGAGCTCTGTTAGTAATCAAGTCAGCTTTTTTGTTTTCTTTGTTATCTGGTCACAATGCAAGTGTCTTATTGGAATAAGCTGTGACTTACCGGTGGCTGATTGTGGCATTTCTGATGCGGTGATATCAGTAGATTGTGGAATGTGAGCTGTCACATGTGGATTGGTTACCTGAAGAAGTTGCTCTGTTATGTAAGCTAGGTTGTCTTTAATGCAGTTTCATGGAGTTGACTGCAGGTTCTTGTCTGCTTTGAGTTTTTATTTTTCCACCATTAGTTACATGTCAGTACTTTTTACTTGTCAATAGTTGATCACAACTTTTTAACTTCATAAAACTTGTATATAGAGTGTAGCACATGAAATGCAAGTTCAGTTATTTCTAGCTGTTGCTGTTTCCTGTTGCTAAAGCTGTGTTCCTTGGTACAGTGATTCAGTAAATATCTGGAAGTGGTGAGAAACAAAGAATGTTAATATATATAGTTTTTTTCCCAGCTTGATCTCTTATTATATCAGTATGCATAGAAGCATTGAAAAAGTGGCAAAACCTGTTGATCATTACCATCAATATTAGTATGTAAAGTTTAAAATACTATACTGAGAAGCTGATGGTTTGCATTGGTTGATGGAAACCGATAGTTTACATTTGCAACAAACCCATTTTGATCCTGAAGGAACAACATAACCAGGTTTGTTCCATCTTTGCAATTTTTGAGTCAGCGTTCTAAGAAGAATATGATCTGTTATCAATGTCATCGTATGTGGCAGACATGAAACATTTCTGCGTTTGACTTAACTTAGGTAATTGGTGTTTGGTTTTCTGTTGCTTGTGGATACTACTACGAGAAGTTCAAACACATTTTGCTGGAAACAATGCTGAAGAAGCTCCTGAGTTCAGTTTTTTTGCTAGTGCCATTCTCACACATGGAGATAGGACATTTTTAAAGGGCAGTGTTTGGTCATGCTTTGTGAGACCTGAAAAAATGGTACTTGGTTGACAAAAGCATTAGTACCTTGCTTTTAATTTTGTACATAGCTTTCTTCTGTAACCTGTCTTCCACTAATACACCCTCCCTGTTGATGAAAATTTTGTTAAGTTGGGTAATTTGCCCCTCTTATCCTTACCATTCCCCCCTCTCTGTCCTCCATGCAGTGAGGGTTGATCTTGTCACTGGTGTCCACTCCTGCAGTTTCCAAAGGTGTCTGATGTCCTTGAGGTGGGAAATGATCCTCAGCACTCGTTTTATTTATGGTCTTCCTCTTACACTGCTCTCTGTGCAGCCATCATTTGTCGAACTAGGGATTGCACCATATAATAGCTGATGAAAATGACAGTGAAATAGTTTCCCCACTCCACCAAGAACTTCTAAAGCACTTACTTTAAAAGACAAAGGTTTGTGCAGCTGCAGGAACAGCCACAAAAATTGTGGCAACGGTCTGATTCTATATCTAGCCAACTCAGCCAAACAAATGCCCTGTGGAAGTCACGTGCATCACCACATTCCCAAACAGCAACATTGTTGGCTAACTGTCATGTATACACAGGTGTCACTAACAAAAGCTGTGGGGCTTCTTCTGTTTTATTTTCTTTTTCCTAAAGGAATGGTACACTTCTAAACTGTTTCCAGCATTTCCTGACTGTTTCTGTGGGTTGTTTGGGACATCTAAACAGTGAGTCAGTTAGAGATGCTTAGTTTCAGACTTCCCTGTTTATCCTCAGGCATCCAGAAAACCTCCTGCAATGTTTAGAAAGTAGTGACTGTTAACATCTATTGTCTTGTGTACAACAATACTAAATCTCAGGCAGTTTTTAGACAGATTTTTTGTGTATTCTTCAAAACTTTGGACCTTGATGTTTTCTGAACAGACCTTTCATAGTAGAATTGCCTAGAGTGTGAATTGAGGTACTAGTTGTGCAATAAACTGGAGGGATGTCTTTCTCTGAAAATACCTCATTCTTTATGGTGGTTTTTGTTCCTACTTGTCTCTTATTGTAGATGCAATTGATTATATCTTCTGTTTTTATAGATGCTTTTGGAATGTTGCAGATTAATTTTGCAAAGGACATCATATCAATGCTGTAATGGTGATATTTCATTCTCTTTGGCTGCTCTTCTCAAATTAGGTTGCGGCTGCTGTTTTCAACTCAGTGGTCCTTGCTTACTTTGCACAGGAGGGCAAACCATTGGCTGAGCTACTTTAGTAAATGATTTTGCTGCAGCATTTGAACAATACTAAGCCAATAAAGAATCAGAGATACTGATTTGGTTTGACTTGACTATGTCATGTGAATTTTCTTTAAGAAACAGAGAATCCACTGGATTAGAATTTTCAATTCATGACAAAATTGTAGTCTTGTAGGTTGTGACAGAATTGTATTCTTACTCATCAATAGTAATAAAAACAGAAGAGAACTGAACTAGAAATTATCTTGATTGTATTCTTCTCAGGGAATCCATCTTCTTTTCTGGGAAGACATGGAGCCTCCATTCTGGTATAAAATAAAGTGTAGCAAGACACCTTTCTCTTTTTGTCCAGAAAGTTAAATACCTAGTTACAAAACTGCAATGGACTACAGGTCTTAATTATATAAAATATGACCTTTTAACCTACTTTTCTACTGATTAAATAGAGGTGTTATCTGAGGAAATCACTGTCATATTACTGGTTGTGTAAACACAGAGGAAAGGGTTTTTTTCTGATGGAAGACATGGAAAACATGTTAACTGCATTTTCCTTTTAACAATATACAGTGATCTGATTTATTTATTCTTTATCTTAAAATTAATTGTTTTTTTTCTTATCAGAATATAAGACTTCTGAAAGAAATGATGAAACATGGTCTTACCCTTACTGTCTAGGTAGACAGTGTAATCTGTGTCTGAGAACTTCCTGAGGGTTCAGTTAATTACTTTGACGAGTATTTGGGACATAAAACCTAGAAACAAGTTGATATATCTTTTTACAGCTCCGAAGCATCAGTACGTTTCTGTCTCCTGGTCTTAAGTATATACAGTACCATCTTGTAAAACATGGTCAACCTTTAAATCACGGTGCAGCTGGAGAATGTGAGGTATTTCTGGAAGGTCGAAGATGAAGCCCAGAACCTCAAATTTATTTAAACTTAAAACCTGGTCATGTGAATGCCAAGCACGTTAAAGTGCATACTGGATTGGGCTAAGCTGCCCTATAGCATGTGCATGGCAGAATAGTCACTCATTTTTTCCGTATAGTAAAAGCATTGGTTATAATGAAATTGTGTGGGGTTTGGGTTGTTTGGGGTTTGGGGTATTTTTTTTTGGTTCACCACAAAATTTAAAAAATTTCCAAGAAGAGTATTTGTGGAATAAAATTGACTTCTCAGTGGAAAACAGCGAAGTTCCTTGTTTTTTTTTAAGCTTGACTCATGACATAATTGCTGGGATAAAAATTCAAGATGTTGCAGAAGCTCTGTTTGTATTAGCAAATAGGGCTCTATGTGCTCTATTTGTGCTATATGGCTCTCTACAACATACAGCTGTAGATCAGCAGCAATCACAGCAGCTTAAGACCACTTGTTCACTTCTATGCAGTATGAAAATGGGTTGGTGAATAGACTAGATAGACATAAGATATTTCAAGAAAATACTAAGGAAACTCGGTAGCTATGGCTGTGACTTTCAATCTTAAATAGGGTACCTTTTTTCTTGGACTCTGAGCAAATCTGAATTCCACCCTATAAAAACTGTTTTGCCTATGTCTTTCAAGGAGTGTCATCTTCTTTGTGCCAGGTAACTCCAGTCTTAATTTGTGAAAAAGGAGTTTCAAATAAAGTAAACAGTACTTTCACTCATATTAGCTCTAAAAAAGACCATTTCATTAAAGCTGGGGGAAAAAAGAGCTTTTGGCAGATGAAGGCAAATGTAATGCTTGTGTATGTTGTGTATCTAGGTGTCTCAAGCTCTAGTGGTTGATGAAGGACCCCAGAGAGCTGTTAAGCTGACCCTTCCTATGATAAACACATTTGTTAGGTCAGCTGACTAGTTTCTTCCTCCATTAACTGTGGTGCTGAATACCTCTCCATTGGTAGTGAGAGGGGAGTAGACACCTGCATGTATGTGTTTGGTGATTTTTTTAAACCTTAGGTGGGAGCCTTTAGACTCTAGAGGGAATATCTTTGACAATCTTAAATTTTATTGCTAGTAAGTAAGGAAAATATTGCTTTTCAAAATGTCTTGTCATGCTACACAACTTCATTAGATGAGGTCTGTGCAGAGCAGTGAGGAAAATACCATTACAAGAGAGACAATATTCTGAAAAGTCTGAATTTTTTTACACCACCACCCTACTCTTCCCCAGTCCTACAGACTGATACAAGGAAACACTACAGAAACAGAATCCATTCAGTTCTGTACATTAATTTTTCTGTTTTATAAACTACTTTTGAATCAGTTTTAAAATAGTCTGAGGATTGAGGGCTCTACAGTAGCCTGAAGTTAGTCTGGCTGTGTACTGCCGTGGGTCTGTGCCCCTGCTCTCTTGCTGGGCAGTGTGTTTTGATATTGGGGGCGAAAGTTCTTCCAACAGTTAATAGCCCTGTAAAGTATATTGGTACAATAAAATAATGTAGTTGTTCTTGTGGCGAGAGTTTCCTTCCAGTGTTGCTTTTAGCATCCTGGCAGACTTCCCAAAGAATGCCATATTAATGATTTGTTCGAATATTAATGTTACCCAAAAGGAATAGTTTACCTCATATGCCTTTTAAGAGAGAGAGCATGGAGAAGCTTAACTTTATCAAGGCTGAAAGTCAATCTTAATTATTAGAGGGGAGAAAAATAGCTACAAATATTCTTTTCAGGCTTATTGATAAGTCTTTCTTGAGAAGGGCAAGTAGAGAAGCCTCTGGTGCTTCCATGGAGTCGGAGATCTTTGCTAAAGTCTGTCATTACAACTGAAGCTGAGGCAAGATACTTTCCTACAAAACTTCTACGTAGCAATTTGTGCTCCAAGTGAGCAGAAGTCTTTGCAGCAAGGAAGACCTGTCCCGCTGTGGACAGTGTGGTGTTGTGGAGGTGCTGGGTGCTAGGCATGGCTCACAGACACCTACCTGAAAGAGAAACATTTCCTGTTGGGATCAGAAAATTGGTACTTGAAGTTTAGCACTTCTTTCCTCATTGGAGTGCCTTGACCTCTGTGCCAGGGGCTGTTTGAGTTGTGAATTTTGTGCTGTCTCCTAGTGGCCTGTTTGTGCATGTATATGGTTTGGACTCCTATTTTTTCCTCTTCTTGCTCTGTCTTGCTTCAGAAACTCTGCGGTGATGTTAAGAACTCCTTCCTGATAAAAATTTGTGCATGTGGCGGTTGTGGTTTTATTTTTGTTTTCCGTTAACTGACACGCATCTGCAAAAGCTTTGGATACCATAAATTGTCATTTCCTGGTGAAAAGATTCTCAATTTATAAAAACAAACACCAGCTAATCATCATTTGACTTCTTTAGGATCTTTTCTCCCTTCATAAAGCAGAAGATGAAGCCCAATTAGAAACATCAGTTAGGGAGTTATGACTTACAATGTGATGCTGCAGGGGCTGTAAGTGATGTCTTTGCTTTTATTAAATGAGGCATATGAAATGCCTTTCACTTCTACATGGCTGGGCTTTATGCAAAGTAAGTCCTAAATGCATTTTAAAATGAAACCTAGCAAGTGTCTCTTGGCAAATACCACCTTTTGAGAAGTATATCTGTGCATGTTGTATATGGTAGCTTCCTTCTTCAACTACAAGAACCTTGGTCTTGTACTTGATTCTTCTGTAAAGGAGTCTGTTAGTTAAGGGAGCCAAGTTCAGGTTTACTGGAAGGGATAACACAGCTCCCCCAAGTTGTGGTGACCAGTTTTGCATGTCATAATTGTAACTGCCCAGTCTCTTTATCCAGGCAGGTGTGGTCCCAATACAGGAATGTCTTGCAAACTAACAAAAATGCTTAGAAAATCTAAGCATCTCAAATCATGAGATTTCTTCCCCTCTTCCTCCTTCTCACACATTTGTCTTTAGATTAGTAAAGTACACTTTATATAAAAAAACATAAATCTCAAGATGATGCTGACAGAGAGATCTTTTAAGGCTGTATTTTTTTTTTTTTTTTAAAAAAAAGAAAGATAAGGTGAGAGAATCCCCAGCCTAAGTCCTCAAACAAGATTGTCACCTGGGGCTAATATTGCAGACACAGAAAGCCTTTGCATCTGTCTGGTGCCCAGGAAGATCCCGATGATTCTAATTTTCTGACCTTTAAGAGAACTCAATTAACACTGCTGACACAAGAGTTAACATCTGACTATTACCAGCCTTTGAGATGCAACTGGGTCTTGGATTTGTGCAGTTTAAGGCTCTGATATATGAGCAGTGTTGGTGGCAGCTGTAGAAACCAGTGTTATTGCCCACCTCAGCTCTGCACAGGAAGAATATTTTCCCTGGTGAGGATGCCCTGTTGCAGAAGGGTGATATACTCTGTTAAAGCTTGTGCATCAGACCTCTAGGAAAGGATGTGTTAGAATACAGATGTGTAAGGGCTGTAACCCAGCACCCGCTCCAACTGTGCCAGGTCCTGGAAAAGTAGGGGCAGCTGAGGTCACAGCAGTGCTGGTGAAGAGGTTGGGGCTGGTAGGTGATGCACCTTTTAGCCCTACCTGTGTGGGAGGAAGGGGGTTTCTGTCATAAAGAGGAGATTTTTGTCCGCGCTTTTCCCCTCTGATGGTGACAGCACGCCTGCCATTTCAGAGCTCCCATCCACCCTGTAAGCTCTCAGCTACAGCACATTCCCTTGGCTTGGCCGCTCTGCTCTGCCTCTGGCTCCTTGTCCTTGCAGCCACTGCCTTCAGATCTGTCTGCCTGGGAAATACTGGGCTGGCTTTGCCTAGTAATTGAGACAAGTGATTGATTGCTGTTCCCTTAGGTTAATTGCACATATAATCTATTCTTTCCTCTTCTCAAGGACTCCTATTTCCACAGAAAAAAAACCCAACCACAATAAACCCGCAAAAAAACAAGCAAAGGGACAGAATTTGCTGTTTAAATGGAAAGAAATAAAGGGCAAAGAGGAGAGGCCAGAGCAATTTGCTACACTCAATTTTATTTTTTTTTCCAGATGTTCTTACTGGTGCTAGGAGGAACATTTGCTTTTCTCTGTGAACAACAGACTTTCCCATCACTGGGAAATTAAACTAAACATTGAGAACTGCTTGGTAGATTTTCACCCCAAAAGGATGGTGTTGTATCATCACTGTATGAGACTGGCTGATTTCACCTACTAGGAAAGATAAATCCCCTGCTTTTTGCCCCATCCTGTAGTTCATTGCCATGGCTATTTGCCAGGAATCTCCCTCTGATTCTTTTGCTCAGAGTGGCTGTCACTGCCATCATACAATTTATATGCTAATTGTATGAGATAAACATTACCGGGAACCTAATAGTTTAACCAGATTTCTGTATCCATTTTGGCACATACGCATCTGTATGAGTTAACTTCATTTAATTTGGAGTGAAACTGTGCTTATCAGTTATGGAGATAAATGGTTATTAAAGGTAAATGCTTAGGAAGGACTGAACTGTTTTTTTTTTAATCTAGATGTGCCAACATTAGTCTTCAATATGATATGGGATGGGTTTGATAAGCAACTGTATGTTTTTATTTCTGAAACACAAAACAAATAATAGCAGTTACAAAGCCTGTGTTCAGTGTTCTGGAGCTCCAGCCATGCTTGAGTACTGGAGCATGGTGGTTTTCCTGGGTTAAATCCATGTAAATGTTTGGTTGTTGAATTCTTAGTGACTAGTGAAACAAATTACTATGGCTGTCACATTAGAAAATGAGTGCTGTTATTGTTATCAACATACACATTCAGAATTATAATTTTGTGCTAATATTGAAAATTTTGTGGCTTGTTTATAACATCCAACGGCAAAGTTAAGAGAAGAAAAGGAGTATCAGCTCTTCATAGGTCCTTCAGAAATTGTACAAGAGCATATGTTATGTGAAGTATGATAATCCCGCAGGGTTACTCTTGTCTTGGATACTGGAGAGTGTTGCTTTAGCGTTGGAGTGTGCTGCAAATTGTACTGGATTAAGGGACTTAGGGGTAACATATAAATACACAAAAACATATTTGAAATGAATTTTTGAAGCAGGGACCTTTGATCTGACTTGCATGAGATTCTCTTTGCACAGCTTGACATTAAAAGGAACCTTTAACGGGAGATTGAATTGTTTCCTATGACTGAAATGTCTTTGCTTTGCCACAGTGTTGGACATGGGCAGCAGTGTAAGTGGGAATTAAGCTTGGAGTAGGCAGGATAACCAAATGCGTCAAGAACCAACATAAAGTTCAGCCCTTAACAGCAGGTGTATTAAGTTGCTAGATGAAGTGAGAAGGATGGTACTTCTGATGAATGGCAGTTTGGACAGTCCACAAATATTTAGAGGTACATAATATTTACTGTTTTCATTTGTCAGTGGACTAATGGGTAGAACGAGGGCATTGCTCTTGCTAAATTTTCACTCTGGTAAGCTTGCAGTAAATATGCTGAATGAAAATGGATGATTTCTGATTTTTTAGGCTGTTAGAGATCTGGTTTTCTTGAAGTAGTATTTCTCTGAATTTCATTTACTAATTGATTATATGCAAGGTAAAAAGTGGGTCTGAATCTCCTGGCTCTTACTTAAATCACTAACCTAAATATGGTGATACTAGGTGTATGAATAGCTGTGCTTTAGAGTGGGGGTTTGCATCTGTATTTTTTAGGACCAAACTCTACCTCCTCTTCAGAAGAGGAATCTGATTTTATGGAAAGTTGTATGGAAAATTCTTTTCTTGAGGGGAAAGAAATTGCTGAGCAGTCCTTCTGAAGTGACTTCTTGTTTTTTCTACATAAAGGTTTTGTTTCTATTATGTAATGTTGTTGGGACAAAATCCACTGAATAATGGAATATGACTTTTGTAGGCTTTTTCTAACATTTTAATTGTCAAAACTGTTATCAGAACATGAACTAATTAGTGTGGATCTTAGCAATTGTATCTACTGCCTTTCAGATGCACCAATGAAATTTAGAATTGTGTGTAAAAACAATAACAATAAAAAAATATTTCTCACTTTCTTCTTTTTTTTTTTTTTATAATAGGGCTTCATTTGTCCTCTGTGTATGAAGTCTCATGGATCAGCTGAGGAGCTGTTCCAGCACTATGAAGCAGTTCATAATTCTGGCATTGATTCAACTCATGGAGGGGAAGGTCATCTGTTACCGGAAAGGTGCAACAGTACTCACTTTGTGCATGTGCTTTTGTGTCAGTGTTGAGCTGCTTCTAATTACACTGAAGGCTGTATTAATTTGAACACTTAATTATGTAGTCAAGTGTTTAAATGTTCATGCCCCATTTCCAATTACAATTAAAAAGCAGCTTGAAACTTCCATTGGCTGATATTGATCTGACAATAAATGAGAATCAGATATACATGTTTATATTGTTAAATCACCTTTTTCTCATGCAGCTGACAGAATATTACAAACTAGAATGATTTTTTAGGAGTGTGGCAGAAAAAGGTAGGGAAGGACAACCTTGAAGATAGAGTAGAAACATGATTTTGTCCCTAGGTAGTTACAGTACTTATTGGGTAATTATAATACCACTATTTGCATAAATAGATTCTCATATTGCCTAATTGTTTGCAAATCTGAGAAGTTTCTGTCTGTGTCACTAATTCTTCTGTGTTCCAGAAACTCCATGCTGAACTTCAGAAATCTTCTCAAATTTATTTTATTTAACTGTTTGGTCAAAACTGTATCGTTAAATATATTCCTAGGAAACATATCAGGTGGTTTGATTTTTGAGACCAGTGATATATAGCAGGAACTGATAATACAAAACTTTCTCTAGAAGAGTTTAACTAAGTAGTCTGCCTGTGGTGGTTGGGGGAGATTTTTCTTAGGGGTAGAATTTTGCTTCCTGCTAGTTCTTTTCTGTTCAATGTTTTTTTCAGACTGTTGTAAATGACAGTCCATGCTATTGTTTTGTCAAGCTCTCTGAAGCTCCCTTGATCTGTAGGCAGCAGTGTCAGTGAGCAGCTGCCTGTGGCCTCATCTGGCAAACAGAGGCACACACTGCATGACTCCATAGGTGGTTACCTGCTAACAGAGCTGGTTTCTCCTGATGCTGGGAAGTAAATGGTTCAAATGTTTTGCCACTAGTAGAAATGTGACCTGAAATGATAAATAATTGTAGTGAAAGGAATACATATATTTATGTAACTAACTCAAGAGAGGGAGGTTCTTCAGTGAGAAAAGCACGTAGAAGGTAACGTATTTCAGTTGTTATCCAAATGAAGATATATCTCTCCTCAGTATTGCGCAGAGCTGGCAAGCCAGTAAGAGCCAGCATTAGCAGAGGTCATTTCTTCATGCATGGATGGGCCCTTCTTTGTAAATAGCTGCCTTCTCTCCCAGCTGCTGCAACAAAAGAAATAAAAATTAGGGCTTTGTATAGAGGAAAGTGAGAACAAGTCCTACAAGGAACAGCTGAGGGAACTGGGGTGGTTTAGCTTGGAGAAGAGGAGGCTGAGGGGAGACATCATCACTGTCTATGGCTGCCTGAAAGGAGGCTGTGGCAGAGTGAGTGTTGATCTCTTCTCTCATGTGACAGGACAAGGGGAAATGGCCATAAGTTGCACCAGGGGAGGTTCAGACTGGATATTATGAAGACTTTCTTTACCAAAAAGGTGGTCAGGCACTGGCACAGCTGCCCAGGGAGGTGGTTGTAACCATCCCTGGAGGTGTTTAAAAAATGGATAGATGAGTTTTTGAGGGACATGGTTTAGCAGATAATGGGTGCGGTTGGACTCGATGATCTCAAGGCTCTTTTCCAACCAGAAGATTCTATGATTCTAAAGTGATAGGGTACTAGTGAAGTTATGCTGGGTTTCCTATGTGCACACTTATTCAAGAATGAGTATTTCTTCTCTATCTGATTTAAGCCTTTTCAAAATGATATAATTTAGATCTGAAATGACATTTGTAGTAGAATAATAGTATTCACATGAGGGACTTATTGGTTATAACTATATTGTTTATATAGTTTATGAAAGATTTATTTTTATGCCTGCAGTTTCCAATGTCAACCAGATGTTGGCTGGTGAAATTTAGGGTTTTTTTCCTGGTTCTTGGCAGTTTAATGACAAGTGGTTTTATTTTCTCGAATCTAATTGAAAAAGTAGACAAGGTCAGGGAATTTGGATGGAGTGAAGGGAGTCTGGTGGGAAATGTTGTGTAACACGAGCTATTCTTCCCGC
Source organism: Tapera naevia (assembly GCA_033556795.1). Classification (NCBI taxonomy): domain Eukaryota; kingdom Metazoa; phylum Chordata; class Aves; order Cuculiformes; family Neomorphidae; genus Tapera; species Tapera naevia. Next base: position 5,220,672 of record JAUMJJ010000059.1, read on the forward strand.
TAGTGTGGCATTCTTTAATGTTTCTCAGTTGTGTGCTTGCTTGAAGAAGCTCTCATTCAACATAAAAACGTTTTTCCAGGACTTGGAGTACCGTATGAAAGAAATATTGCAGCCTGCAGGGAGCCACTCTGCTAGTGGTCTAGGAATGAAGCTCACATGTAATTCATAGGACCAAGATTGGGAAGTGGAGTTCCTTATTTAGTCAATAGAGAAAGCTGTAGGCACTGTGAGTTACACGTGCCCTCTTCCCCCCATCCCCTCAATAAGGTACCATAATTAAGGACCAAGAGTAAATTATGTGATTCTCCCCAGTGTTATTCAACAAGGCCTTTGGTACTTAGTGCTAGGATGGAGGCAGCGGCATTACAGATGGGGAGTGGAGCATAAGGAAAAGGTAGTAGGGATTTGGCAGATGGTGAGGTCAGATGTGCTGAGAGGAGGAAGATTTGGTGAGGATTTGGATGGCATGAAAGAAAACGAAGTTACAGTGTCTGTAGTGATAAGTTACACTCACCCTACCCCCTACTCATTTTCCTCTGATCAATTAGGTTTCATCTTAAAATTGTCAAGCAAAACTCTGCTGGAAGTATTCAAATAGCTGCTGTAGAAGGGTCCTTATATTACAAACTGTCTGTCTTCCCCTTCTCCTCCCCTCCTTGTCCCCTATTACAAACTCTTTATGCAGTTCAAAAACTTTTATCTCCTATGAAGACAAAAACATCTTAAATGTTTTAGTATTGCAGATCTGGTGTGTTCAGGCCCAACTTCAATACGGTTAACTATTTCACTTACCTGAGATTTCTTTTATAATTTTGGGTGTGAATTTGCTTATCCTGGTGAGAAAGCTGTGCTCCCTTCTTCACCTACAACCAATTTATGGGTGTTGGATTGCAGCCATACCTGTCTCGTTATAGTTGTATTTGCGAACCTCCAGTGAATGTCTCACATGGGCAGAATAATGTGTAAATAGCAGAAAACATTCCTCCAGAAAAAATAGCCTCCTACTAGTCCATGTTTTGTTTTGCCATTAAAATTCATCCACTTTGGCGTTCTTGCTACACTGGTTCACATGCATGTGTTTCATTTGTTTCTTGATGACTTTGACCTGATGTTAATATGCTAACATAGGTTGAATCTATTCCTTCTCAGTTTAGCTAAAGAATAGCTTGCTTTGGTGGGGTTTTTTTTAAGTATGAGGTAATTTAAAAGAACATCTAAGGAGGAGGGGATGGTGCAGCATAGCAGCAGTAAAATTGTGTGGTATATAACTGAGAGAATTGTACATTGGCACCCACACACATATATTCCATGTACTCCTCAGTATTGCCACTGTACAAACAATAAGAAAGGATATGTTTGCGTTATTTTAATAGCCTGTGTATTCTACATTTGGTGTGGCTGTATATCAGTAAGTGCAATATTATCCTTATATGTATAGTTGTGCAGTTCTGTAAAGAGACCTGTGATGTAGAAGGGTGCTGTCTAAATCAATTAGTAACAGATTTAGCCTTGAATCTTGTGTTCTTGCATGGCTGGAGACTCGAACGCGAAATTTGAGAATTTAAAATCCCAAGGCTTTAGGCATTCAGACCATTAAGTGAGCAGATCTGTGGGGCATACTAAATTGCTCTGTGGATGGAAAATTATGTAACTGCATGTTTCAAAAGGAGTAAGACAGCGTGCTGTCTCTTAGCAGGACTGCTTTACATGATACGGGAAGTGAAGGAGAATAGGCCTGTCCTTTTCATAAAAAGGCATATAAACCACTTAAACCTCCCAGTGCACAGCTTTACCATTCTGGACTCATGTGGTCAAGCTGATGCACTGATTTAGGTTTACATTCTGTTTTCACAAGACTTTTGGTGTATTTGTTTATTTACTTATACAGTTAATATGTTTAGCATTTTTCAACACATATGCAAAGCAAACTAACAAGTATCTATTAATCCAGTTTGTTCCAAGTTTCAAAAAATGTAAAAGTAAGCTGTTTGTAATTATGTAATTTGTATTTATATAGTACATGGCTATTACTCCAGTTATTTAATACACATTATAACCTGTATGTAATTGACAAAACATAACCACTGCATATTCATTTTCTTCACTCTGTGAATATATTTATTCAGAGATGAAGTATCACTGCTCAGACAAGAAGTCCAAGACTTGCAAGCTTCGCTGAAGGTTGGAAATGTATTTTACTTGCACGTGGTTCTTTGTTTCAAATTGCAAAGTGTTCCACTGTCTTAAGCAAACAAATTTACAGTTCTCTCTCCCCTATTTCCCCCCAGGAGGAGAGATGGTATTCAGAAGAGCTGAAGAAAGAACTAGAGAAATTACAGGGGCAGCAGCAGCAAGTAATTGCTTTAAAATACTTGAAGCAGGTTTATCTTCAACATTGACATTGAAGATTAATACCTTTTTTGTAAGGCACGTGGCCTGATTTAGTTAGTTCCGTAATTTGAATATTGACATGTTCTTGAAAACAAAACTAGTTATCGCTCCACAGTGTAACTGTATATAGAAATCTGAAAAACAAAGTCAGAGTAAATAATGATGCTTCCATGCTACTCACTACGAGTTCAGTTCATATTTTTCCTTCTGTTGGGCTTGTTCAGAACTCAGTTTGTTAAAGAAAATAAATTGAATGTGTTGTTTCATCTGTTACAAGAACAGGTGGCAGGGCCTGTCTTATTAGGAAATTTTGGAGAACAGCAGTGTGATTTCACAGATGTGCAAATGAACTGAACAAACAGGGCAAGGCAAATTGTGGTGTGTTGTGCCCTAAGGAAGCTCCCAATCATTTTGTTACTGTGCGTTACTTAGATATGGGATTGTTAAAAACCTCAGAAAGTGATTTCTGACAGAATACTTTCTCAGTGTATTTAGTGATGTCTGTAACCTCTGGTTTTAGGCAGATTTCAATACTGAGGAAAGGGATGGGGAGGGAATTGTTACTGAGCCTTGCAGATCTGGAAGCTTGACAGTGTAGTGATACCTGAAATGGAAAATTGTCTTGGCTTTTTCCAGTCTTTCAGATGTAACTGTTTGAAATGAAGTATTTTTGAATTGCTGTGCAGTATTTAAGCACAGAAGTATTCATTTCCCTGTCTGTTTTAAAAATGGGATGAGCATTGGAAGTAATAGTTATTGTTTCTACTGTCTAATGATGGACTTATTCTGTTTTCTTAAGCATTCTAAGTCTGATGGATTGACAACGGCTACATCTACAGGTGGCTAACATTTCATTATATCAATTTCTGCACTGTTCTGGAATTTCTGGATTTTTTTCAATGTAGCTTTTAGATTAATCAAAACACACTTTTGGTAAATTAAAGATCTAGAAAACTGGAACGGTACAACTACTGAAAAGAATGTTCATTGTAAGTTCTTAAGATAGATATCTCTTGATAGCTGTCATCTGGGGCCATGCTCCAGAGGCTCAGGGTTTGTAATTTCTAGAAGTGAGACAGAAGTTCTTCTGCCACTGAAAGCAGATCTCACGAGTAGTTTTGAATATGGTTTTATTAATTTCATATAATCAGGCATTCAGTCTTGCTGAGAAGGACAGCGATTTGTTGATATTTAAACTATAGCATTTGTCAGTGCTGGATTTATTTAGAGTTTTTCTGTAGTCATTGCTAGCAAGGAAGACAATGAATTTTGGTTTGTTTCTTTTTTTTGTTTTGCAGACCAATATTTTTTGCTCTGTGTTTTTCTCTATGAGGCAATCATGGAATAAAATCTTCCTTATGTGTGCATAAAGTAGCTGACTGATCATGATTAAAGGGCTTTAGTCACAGTTCAGGGCTTGGAAATAGGCAGCGTGTTGCAGTGATCTGACGGGCTATTTGTGACCAGTGAAAACCAACATGTACTTAATCATGCAGAGTATTCAACTAGTGACAGGTTCCAGCATCGTGCTTGTAGATATTTAACTTCAGTAAAGTTGTTCCCTTTGCTAAGTTAATTGGATGTTAAGTAAACTTAGATTACTGAACTACTGCTGTAGTTCATTATGGATGTAACTGTATTGTCATAGCTCTTCCAGGAAATAATACTGTTCTTTTTGTGGGAATAGAATCATTGGAACGACAACTAGAAGAAATCCAAATAGAAAATTTTAACATTAAGCAAATGAAAGACTTATTTGAGCAAAAAGCGGCACAACTGTCCACTGAAATCGTGGGTAAGTGTATTAACATGAGCTCTGATTCTGTTCCTTACTTGTACTGCTTGTGCAGGTGATACTTTGTTCAACTTCCTTCTTATTAGATCTTAAATCAAAGTATGATGAAGAAATCAGCCTTCGGGAAGATGCAGAACAGAAAGTGACAAACCTGACTCAAGAATTGCAGAAGGAGAGGAGTACGGTTGAAGACTTAAAGACAGAGCTGGTATTCGCATCACATTAATATATTTTTTTATTTTCAAGTCAAGGGAGGATATACTTAAATGCTTGCAAATGCAGTTTTAAAGCAATCAAACTCTGTTGAACCTTGAGACATCTGCTGTGGACTGAAAAGAAGTTCCGAACACCATTGTTTCTGATCTGTTTCACTGACCTAAATTTTCAATGTGTTTTCAGTGAGGAAATAGATGTAGTTTCTGACTTATGATATAGGGTAAAATTTAATATCTATTTAATATCTGCGTGTTTATTACTCTACCCTTCAGCAATTTTGCAGAGGATTACATGTATAGATGAACTATGCAGGACTGTAGTTGGAGAGTGCCGTTGCTGATTTCCACAGCTGTCTTTAGATCACCCGTTTTCCATGAGGTGCTACGCTCTGACTAAGGACAGCTGCATTCATGAGAAGTACTCAGAGAGGTGTTTTGTGACATGATGGCTGAAAGGCTGGCATCTGTCATCACCATGCCTATGTTAATGTTGTCCCTCTTGCACTTGGCTGATAATGCCAATGTGTGTATTCCAGGATTGTGACTCCTGGTGACTTTTATATACAGCCTTGGCTCCAGGGAGCAATCCCAGTGACTCAACAGTCATGCTGCTTCTAAAGCAGTAGTGAAGGGGACTTGCTAGTTTCTCCCACTCAACCACTGCTTAGACTGTGGAGAAAAGTAGGAGTTGTTTATCCCTCTTCTTCCCTGCTGTTGGCTGCCCTGAAGGGGTCACGAGTCCCACTTGGCCCTGCCCAGCCACTGGACCTGTCCATTCTTCTCTGTTGTTTCTTGTCTTCCTTTCTCCTTCTGCATTATTAACCTTTTCTTATACCTTTTCTCTTCTGGATGGCAGTAATTCTTTGCTTTCTTTGGTGCCTACTGTTGCCTTCCCTCTCCTTTTCCTCTGTGGCTTTCATTTTTAGGGATGTTAGATGTAATTACAGATTTTACCTATGGGTCTGGTGTAAAGGATATCTGACAATACCTTCAAGACATTTTCTTCAACTACCTTTTCCTTGTCTGTTCGTGTGATTTTCTGACATAGTTCTTGAAGGCAGAGGCAGTAGCATTATAAAAGTCTATGTAGCACTGGATTGTTATGTGCCTTACTCCTGAGATGGGCTTGTGAGTATATACCAGGGGTGTCAAACTCATGGCCCAAGGGCTGAATCCAGCCCTCCCCCTTGTTTTATCTGGCCTGGCACCTTGTTTCTACCCAGCAGCAATGCCGAGCTCCTTGTCCCTACGCTCTTGCCAGTGCTGGTCACACGTGCAGTGTGTGTGACCCGTGTTATGCTGCAGGAGCAGGAGAACAGGTAGGTAAGGAATGACAAACAGCCATTAAATACTGATTACTTTGGGAATGACACATATTTTGCTGTGGGTGTTGTCAGTTTTCATTCTTTTGTTCTTTTCATTTTCCACAGGTGTAGTATTGTGTATATCAGTTTGGTTGTAAATTGGTGATTTCAAAGACTTTTAGAGATGATATTGATACTGAAAGCATGTCTACCAGCAGTGTGTTGCTCATTGCTACTCTTCTACTTTTCAGCTACAAAGGCCTGGTGTGGAAGATGTGGCCGTCCTCAAAAAGGAGCTGGTCCAAGTTCAGACACTGATGGATAAAATGACACTGGAACGTGAGAGAGAATCTGAAAAGCTTAAAGATGAGTGCAAGCACTTGCAGGCAGAGCAGGCTAACTCAGAGGTAGTAGTTGTACTTAAATATGTGTGTGTTAGCTTTGCCATGATTTTCATATGCAAATGGAAAATATTGAATCATCATAATGAAAAAGCTTTTTTCTTAACACAATCTTATAACTTATCTAACAGACGCATTTATTCGTTACTGTAAATTGGATAATCTGTCAGTATTTACCTCTCAAAAGCCCCCGTGTTTTTCATTGTAAAACCTTTCCTTGACATAAAAAGTTATTACAGGAACCCAATAGCAGAGGCAAAAAACACCTGGCAGGACTGTACTCTTTCTTTTGGGAGAGAGAAATAGAACAGTACCTATGTGGTTCAAAGATGTGTTTCTGTTATTGAGCTACATGTGGATAAAAACAGGTGTTACTGAAACTGATGGATTCGTTTAGTATGTGAGTTGTTGTGTTTGAAAATAGGTGCTAGAGTGTAAAAATATACAAAAAGAAATTGTTAATCCAAAGTAGATAATAATTTGAATATTCTTATAGGACATTTAATTTGTGATCTTGCACAAGATATAAAAATCCCAATGGATATTTTAAACAGGTTTTAATTTATCATTTTTCTAATTTTTAATGTCAAATTGTAGAATTGTTTTTTGTGTAGTGTAACAATCTGTTTTGCACACGTACCTCCTACACCCCAGACCCCTCCCTCCAATGGCCTCCAGGTGTTGCCTGTTATCCCTTAGAGCAGAAAAGGTGTAACTGCCAAGCCTCACTATGTCTTAAGGTCAAGAAGTCAGGATGTTACCTGTAATCTCTTTCCAGGCAACAGCACTTCAGTTTTTCTCTCGTTGTTTCAGTCTAAAGTGTAATAGAAAATAAAATCTATTTCAGTCATGTTAGGTGCCTTTTTTTAACATTTTTTTCTCCTTTTTTTTTTACCTGGATTTGAGCCTTTTAAAGTTCCTTCCATTTTAAAAAAAGACCTCACTATCTACTTGCATAATATGTTGGTTTCTTCAAAAGAATGCTTTGTGAAGGCTGCGTTCTTTGGCTGAGTCAGTGGAAGAGGTTTTAGGATGGGAGATTTGTAAATATCTAATAGAGATAATGGCAAGAAATCCTTAAAAAAAAAAACAGTATCACCAAAAAGGCTTTTGTCTAACACATAATTTATTCTACTGAGGAGTTGGTGAATCCATACCTGCTGGGTTAGGAATTGGCTGGATGGCCGAGCCCGAAGAGTGGTGGTGAATGGTGTTTCATCCAGTTGGCGGCCGGTCACCAGTGGTGTCCCTCAGGGATCGGTGTTGGGTCCCGTCCTGTTTAATATCTTTATTGATGATCTGGATGAGGGGATTGAGTCCATCATCAGCAAGTTTGCAGATGATACCAAGCTGGGAGGAAGGGTTGATCTGTTAGAGGGTAGGATGGCCCTACAGAGGGACCTGGACAGATTGGAGAGATGGGCTGATTCTAATGGGATGATGTTTAATAAGTCCAAATGTCGGGTACTTCATTTTGGACACAACAATCCCATGCAGAGCTACAGACTGGGGACAGAGTGGCTGGAGAGTAGTCAGGCAGAAAAGGACCTGGGAGTGCTGGTTGACAGGAAGCTCAACATGAGCCAACAGTGTGCCCAGGTGGCTGAGAAAGCCAATGGCATTCTGGCCTGCATCAGGAATAGTGTAGTGAGCAGGACCAGAGAAATTATCGTCCCCCTGTACTTGGCACTGGTCAGGCTTCATCTTGAATATTGTGTCCAGTTCTGGGCCCCCCAGTTTGGGAAAGATGTTAGGATACTGGAATGTGTTCAGAGGAGGGCAACGAAGATGGTGAAGGGGCTGGAGCACAAGCCCTATGACGAGCGACTGAGGGAGTTGGGGCTGTTTAGTCTGAAGAAGAGGAGGCTCAGGGGAGACCTCATTGCTCTCTACAACTACCTAAAAGGAGGTTGTAGTTGGGCAGGAGTTGGTCTCTTCTCTCAGGTAACCAGTGGCAGAACTAGAGGGCATGGACTCAAGCTTCATCAGGGAAAGTTTAGACTTGATGTGAGGAAAAAGTTCTTCACTGAAAGGGTGATTGGTCATTGGAATGCGCTGCCCAGGGAGGTGGTGGAGTCACAGACCCTGGAAGTGTTTAAGGGGAGATTGGATGAGGCACTGAGTGACATGGTTTGGACTTGATGATCTCAGAGGTCCTTTCCAACCTTATGATACTGTGATACTGTGTTGTCTCATCTCACTAGTTGGTTGATTGGTGTAGTTTCACTAATGGATGGCTTGACAGTGTAACAATCTGCGCTGAAGACTGTCTTCTATGTTTGAGACCTATCAGTTTTTCCCTCTTCCATTTTTGTTGTACCCCACCAATGTAGCAATGCCAGCAAAACTTGTCATCTCAGAGCTGTAGTCCCTAGTGAAGTGGGAACCTTGCAGGAATTCTCCAGCTTACATAGGAGAATGACTAGAGTTTCTGTAGTATCTCCTAGTATCTTCTGTCCTGTTGAGATTTGTGGATGTGGAGGATTCCTGAAATCTTGTTATTCTGAGATTTCGTGTGCCCTAGATTTCAGAACCACAGTTTTAGCTTTCTTGATGTGCACGTCAGAGCTTTAGAGAAGGGCTGCCTGGCATTATTCTAAACTCCTTAGGACTTTCCCTCCCGTCTCTCTCCCCAACAGATCACTGAGCTCCAGGAACTGTACAAGGGTAATAGTATTGCACTAAACATGAATCTACCATTGTTTTCAAGTTGAAGTTATGTATACCAAGAGCTTCATCAGATGTGAAAAAAGGAATATCGCAGTCAGAGTTATGGCTGTAATGTGGTTATGTGGCCATGTAAATTGCTGCATAATTGTAATTTGGTTTTAACTGTGAGATACCACAACTATGCTGCAGAATTTAAATTTAATTTCAAAGTGTAGACTCTGTAGTCTTTTGTGGTTTTGGATATTTAGTTTTCATGTGAAGATGAAATGGCATAGTGACATGGGCATAACAAAGATCTTTCATCTTAAAACATTCTGACAAAAGCATGAATTGCTCCTGTTCCTCCAAAGTAGGTATGTTAAAGTTATGACATAATTAGCCATTTTAAAATGTAGCTTTAAGTGCAGCCTTTAAACAAGAAAATAGACAAATGAAGGAGGTTTTTTCAGTCCTCCTGGAAGTAACGACAGATGGAGGAGAAGGCTGTATGATGCCCTTAGCTGTTACGATGTGATCGTATAAGAAGTCTTAGATGTATGGAAGGATTGTAAATTACATTGCAGCAATTAGAATAATATCATATGTTTCTGTAATATTATCACGAAGACCGAGTGGCTGCATGGCAGAACATGGTAGTAGTTGTAGTCTGGTTCTTCTCGGAAGTGTTACTGTTTTCTCTGCTTAATTCCAGCATTTGGCAAAAAATAGCCCAAGGCACGTTTGAAATAAAAGCTTTTCTTTCAACGTAAAGTGAAATACCAGACTTTTTTAATAAAATAGAAATTAATCAAAATCATAGGGGTGAAAACTTTTCTACTTTTCTTAAAAAAACACAGTTGTGAAAAGTGTTAGCTATAAGAAAACAAGAAATTGAAGTCCCTCATTGGCAGAATGGGTACAGTTCTGGCCATAAAGTTTTGGCCATGTTTTGCTCTTTAAGACCAAGGATTGAAAGTGTAAAATGGTTCATAGGCCATCCTTGGCTATTTTGCAGAGCTGGCTGAGGGTACATATATTAATATTGGTTTCCAAAGTGACATGTGTTTAAAAAAACTCTTAGATTTATGGTGTGGGCGACGAGAATAACAAAGATCATTTTAAGGCTATATGAACACCTTCATATGCTGCAGGAGAGGGATGGGAAGAACAACATAACTATAATTCTTGCCTGAATGTATTCATTGATTGATGCCTATATGTATTCATTGATTGTTGCCTAAGTGTATTCATTGTTGTCCTTTCTCTTTTTTGTTGGGGTTTTATGCCTTATTTCAGAATTACACCTGAAACTCTGTTATCCAGGTATCTCAGATGAATGTTGATTCTGAGATACCCCTGTTTAGTTTCTCACTATAGTGAGTTCTGCATAGTAAACATAATGAAAATAGCTGCACTGCTGTGTAGCAATTCTATGAATCCCTGCAGACTGTGATTTGTTTCAGTAGCTGATATAGCTTCATGAAATACTGGGCCTAGATTTGATTGTTAACTTGGGTGCCCACAGAATTAAACAAGATAAGTAGATTAAATTATGGGTAAATTTAATAAAGCCAGGACTGTTGGTTTTTTTTCCTACTAAGCAAAGGCATTAAAACCACCGGAATATTTGAAAACAAATTTGAGGAAGTGTGTCTACTAACTGTTTTTGTGACTGCTTATTTCCATCTTTCATCCATCCATTTTATTTTTTCTGCTTTCTAATGGAGACATTTCAATTTGAGGTAAATTTTTTTGAAAGCTTTTTATTCTTGTAGTAGATTTCAGTTGTATCGAGATAATATCAAGAGCTTGTTAAACAGATGCGTTCCACTCTGCTTATTGGTAGATTAATCATACAGATACCTCAGACAGACAAATCATGAATGAATATTCATCCATGATAGATTTCCATGTTAAGAGTGAAATGTGGGACTAAATTGAAAAACTAGAAAATCTTTATGCATATACATATTGTGATTCTAGTAAAGTAAGATATTATAGAAAGTCAGAATTAATAATACTATGTAGTCCTATAATGTGTTTGTACGTTCTCTTTGGTCGTCCTTTTTCTGTAGGAAGCTTGTAAGTGTATGTTTATAGCCTACTACTTCCGTTCTACTATTTTAGTTCATTCTTGAATTCGGTATTTATACTTCCATGATGAAATCTGTGTTTATGAGAGCAATAGGAAAGAAAATTTCTTTAAAAAGGTCACTATTATATAATGTATTCAATGCGAGAGCGTTCATACACAGTGTGCTTTAAAGCAGCCATTGTTACCTGTCTAAAGTGCTTTTCTTGTTTGCTTTCATTAAGGTGTTCAAATACAGTGCAGTCATTGATATAGTCTGTTTTGTACTAATCCTGTTTAATGGGGTAGTATTGTTACCCTTATTATGTTGACCTGCGGGGTTGATGTGTCCAATTTTCACACACCAGGTTTGCATCAGATGCCAGACTCTCTTCTGGTGCCTTTCCCAGTACATTTCTCTTAGGGAGGCAAAGCTTTTAAAGGCCATGTAAATGTAATGACCTGGAAGGGTTTCACCTGAGCTAGACCTGTGATGATGATTAATGGATAATCTGTGTGATTTTCATCGATTGTGGTCTCAGCTTGGCATTTTCTATTGGACCAGGGTAAATCTGTGTCTCCGAAATAGGACATAAATGAATCTCAGCTGGGAGATTATGCTCAGTGGTACTTCTGTAGCTCATGGTGCTCTGAGATGAGATGGCAGGTGATTTTTTTCTTAAGCTTTTTATTTGTCCACAAGATGTTTTTTTGTTTTGTTACCAGACATCTTGCTTTTGTTTGACTTATGCGTGCGAAGCTTTGTATTAAATGTGGATTTTTCTTTTTGTCTGTTCAGGCTACCATTAATCAGTTAAGAGCTGAACTCGCCAAAGGACCACAGGAGGTAGCCGTGTATGTTCAGGAGCTGCAGAAACTTCAAACTTCAGTCAAAGAGCTAGAACAGAAAAACCAGGTGAGAATACTGTTATTTTCTGTGCTTGTCAGTTCACATCAAAATGAAATCACATCACGCATTTCCTTTGGAAGCGCTGACGACTGTAACAAAACACTTCCTAGTGTTGCAGAAGTTGAGTTTTCCTTCGCCATTTTACTTAACACAAGGGATATTGTAATGTACAAGCAAACATTATATTTTGGCTATTGTCAATATGTTATAACTTAAATCATCAGGGTGGTTATGATTGCAGATTTCTAATTGCTGCACTTTATGCTTACTCATCTTTAAGCAGTATTGCCATCTCACACATCAAGAGAGAAAAGTAGTACCCTTTGAAATACTATGTTTGCCTAAAAATCATAAATCAGAAGACATTTTGTACTCTCTTCATTGGTATTCCAGTTTCTTATCTTTCAGATTGTACTCCTGTCATATTTTCTTGCCTTTTTTCTGAGTCATAAATGGTATAAAATTGAAATAAACTCTAGAAACTTCTCAACTTACAAGCATTCCTTGAGAGCTTTTATGAAAGCCTTCTGATCTAGCTGTATTTTATATTTGCATTAAGAAAGGATGTGTTTTGAGGTAATAAATGGAGGTAAGGAAAGAAAGAAAACGAGATGGATGCATGCTGCTTTTTGTTCTGTGTATATGTAACACTGTGTATGAATTATACGTATTTCATATGTGTATTTACCAGCAACCTTGTCGATCTTGGAGAACAGGAAGGGACGAAGACCAAACAGTGTGTATTTAATGTAATCTAATAATAAAGCAGCATTTTCAAAGGTGCAACTAAGATGTGGTAAATTAAACTTGCCTTTAGTAGGGTGGCTCTTGGTTTAGCTCATTAAATCAGGTGCAGAACTGAGATGATGAGCATTGTTGTACTGTAATTTTCCACAGACAAGCAACGCTGAACCAAGCTTTTAGCAGAATCATTGCTATGCAGTATAGAGCTCTTGACCAAGTATATTGCTATTTCATTAATAATGAGGAGTTAAAAACCAGTGTATTCCCTTGAAGTATGAAACTTGTAATTCCAAACCCATTGCATATAGGGGTTTTGGTTTATTTCCTTTTAGGAAAATTTCGATGCATTATCTGTAGGGAGGAATACTTATTTTCCAACCTTCTGCTGACATAACTATTCTAAAATTTGGTCAGTAATCACAGAGTTTGTTTTTTAATGTCTAGCCACTGTCTCTACCAACATGTATTACATATCTTTTTGCATGGAGCAATTATGAAAGAAGGGATCGGTGTGATATTCCCTCTTGTATCTTGAGAGTGTTGAAGGCTCTTCGTTGAGTGCTGGGATATACTGTTACTCTCTTTATTTTCTGTGGAAATAAAGACTTGGAAAAGTCAGGCGGCAGTTGTGTGCCCACCTGTCTCTTTACATATCTGGGATGCAGCTGGCACAAATATGAAACACTGCTGGATCCACTCGTAACCTGAATGACTGTAGCTTGGCAGCTCTGTGGCCTCAAGTCTGCTTGTCGGCTTCAGTCATGCACAGAGGTAGCAGGCTGTCGGGCAAAGCCAACTCTTCTCTCTTGAAAGGAGGAGCAGCAGCTGTTTGTGACTCTGTCTGGATATGCATGACTGGAGAAGGTGTTCAGCTGTCGGGGGCAGTGGCTTTAAACACAGATACTCATTGCTGTATTGATCATCAGAGTAGGAAGTAAGAGAGAAGAGTAGCACAGAATATCCAGCAGCATCTCCCACGTGACAGAGGATAGCATGAAAGGAAATGGCCTCAAGTTGCACCAGGAGAGGTTCAGATTAGACATCAGCAAATATTTTTTCACCGAAAGTGTTATCAGGCACTGAAACAGGCTGCCCAGGGAGGTGGCTTCAGGCACTGAAACAGGCTGCCCAGGGAGGTGGCTTCAGGCACTGTCTCTGGAGGTATTTAAAAGAAGGGTAGGTAAGGTGCTCAGGAGTTTGGTTTAGTAGTGGACAGATACAGTTAGACTCAATGATCTCAAAGGTCTTTCCCAAACAAATGATTCTATGATCTCCAAATGCGTGTAGCTGCTGCTCTTGGCAGTCCTTTGGATAGTTTGTGAGGTGATGGTGAAGAACCTTTGTTGCTCTTGGCTATCCTTTGGATAGCTTGGGAGGTGATGGTGAAGAAGTTTTGCTGCTCTTGGCTGTCCTTTGGATATTTTCTGAGGTGATGATGAAGAGGCTTTGCTTCTTTTTCATTTTACATAGCATTCCTTAAAGCTTCCTACAGTCTGAATCTGCTTCAAGACAACATTAACTGTTTCTCTGTCTTCCCCACAAATTTTACTTTAAAATTTAATTGAATGCCCTACACTGACTCTTCACAAAGTAGGTCACAGCTGTTCTACATGTGACATGGATTTAGTTACGAAGTGGCAGTAATATTAACACCTTAGCTCTAACTTGACCAGCTGTGATGAAGAAGGTGCTGGAGTTTGCTGTTTTTTCAGGAACGTGATTGAGTATGAACGTTAATGATCCTGCCTGGCCATTTCTCTTTAATGAAAAGGGAATTGCTACTTCATTTTACATTCTGATGGTGATAATTTTTCTGAAAGCAGTGGGAGCCTTGCCATAGGCTTCAGGAGGATAAAGGTAACACTTGACCTCAGTATGTGCTTTATATACTCTATTCCTGCATTTTACGTATGCATATATAAAAACTTCTGCATACTATAACAGCAACAAGTTGGTTTATCTTTCAAGGGGTGTTGCTAGTTTTTGGCTAAGTTGTATGCATTAGAAAATATTTATTTTTTTAAATGGACATGTAGAGCATGAATTATATTTGTTCACAGATGGGTTACTGGACTGCTAGAGTTGTCAATTGAAAGATTGCTTGTTTTGAACCTCTAGTTTTTTATAGAGTCTTCTGTTTATTTTATAACAATGGTAAAATAGAAGTGTCTATATGGTTTAAAACAACAAATATAGTCATGGTTTATTAAAATCAGTAAGAAACAAAACTATTTAACTGTTCAACTTATTTGAATAATTTTACAGCTTTTTCTTCTGACAAGAGAGGTTTCTTACCTTGATACTGCTTCTAAGATGCCCAGCATAGCTAGAATTGCAACACTCTTCTCTTTGGAACAGTGTTATTCTAATGTTGCAGAACAGTCTGAGGTTTTGATACTGACCTCAGTGTTGGCTCTTTTTTCAGGCTGATGTGCTAGAAGTGTTCCTTATTTTTCTGTATTTTAATTGAAAGGCTCATTAGCAAATATGGTAGTCACTGCAGGAAGAGTGCAAGCATTTCAATGTGCATAGTAAAGCTCCTCTCAGATAACTATCTGTAAGATGCTGCAATAAATGGAACCTGCTGGTACATTTCAAGAAGATGGAATGAATTACCTGGATTGGACAATGGCCAGGGCTTCCCTGCAGCTGTATTTCTGTGGTTCAGATAGTGCCACTGGAAAGTTGAAATGGTTCTCATGTACTTTGTCCTACTTGGAGATCTCTGAAATTCTAGTTAGTGCCTCAGCTAAGCTTGAGGGAAAACCTAAACTTTCTGGAATTATATCTTGTCCATTAAGGTATTTAATTTCATACTGAATATAGTTTTGATTAGTTTATGAAATTTGATAGAAAGCATTATGTAAGTGCTGAAAACTATCTGTAAGTAATGTTTTTTTTCAGTTTCTCTCAGAATGTTAATTTGATAGTGTGACCTTAGGCCCTACAATATTTGCTGTTGTTCATGTGATAAGAAAAATCTGACACTCAGCGATGCTCAGGTCTTTCCTTTAGGAGTGTTTTAGTGTTTTCAGACTCAAAGCAACCATCCTCTTTGAGCTGATTTGTTTGCAAGAAAGTTAAATGGTACGAATTAATATGTAAAACCAGCATTTTCTAAAATGAAGGTTAAGTCATGCGTGTTTCATTCTGTGATTTATTAGTATCACAAATTTTATTAGTTTTCACAGGTTCTCTTCTAGAATTTGGATAGCAGGTCATGCTGTAAGTATAGTGACCTGGGGAAATTAGGATAGTTCTAAAAATGGCCAGCATGATAACTGCACAGGATTACAAGAATTAAACCACAAATGTTGTTGCTTAGGGAGTTGTGTGAAGGACAATGATACTTGAAAATTTCAGTGTTAACTAAGAAATCAAATTATTGTTTTGACTTTTCCCCAAGCAAATGTGTTTGTAATAACCTAGAATTTGTACGTTCAGGGAAAGCAAGTTAGCCTTCAGGGTACAAGAATAGATTTTATGTGGTGTTCTCAGTAAGAGGAAGTAGATTTATATGAGAATATGAAAAACAGAATTTCCTATTGAAACTGTAGGCTCTATGGAGTTCCAGAATTAACTGATGTAATACAAAATAGAGGTCGTCATTAGTTCTGTTAATAATGTTTTTGAGCAGGTTCTTCACTGTTCAGCATAAGCACTGGACAAGAAATTTGAATAATGCGTCGAATAGGTGTAAGTAGAATTCCAGCTAACTTGCTCTGCAACTCTCTTCATAGAGTCTGACTGAGAAGCTGCTGAAGAAAGAGCAGGACTACACCCAGCTAGAAGAGAAACACAATGAAGTATCTATGAGTAAGAAGAATGTGCAGGCAAGCTTTCATCAGAAGGACCTGGACTGCCAACAGCTTCAGGCAAAGCTGTCTGCATCTGAAGCCTCGATACAGAGATTACAGACAGAGCTCGGTGAAAAAGGGGAAGCAAGCCAGAAACTTAAGGAGGAGTTGTCAGAAGTAGAGGCAAAGTATCAGCATCTCAAAGCCGAGTGTAAACAGCTCCATCAGCAGAGGGAGGAAAAAGAGCAGCATGGCCTGCAACTCCAAAGTGAGCTCAGTCAGGTAAGGTTCTTTAAACCTCCTAGACCATCCAATTAGGAGGGTTCCTTAAGCCATCCATTAGGGTTTTTTAATCTGGGCATGCATATTTTGTATGTACATATGTTCATATTTCCTTATTGAAGGGGAGTAACTAACCAGTACTGGTATTTGAATAAACTAGCTAATATTTGAATAAATGTAAAGCATTCTTTCTAACAGTGCGGAGAATGGAATAAAATAATTTCTTCCCCTTAGAGAAGTAAAGAAAAGAACAGGCGAGGCAAAAAGAGGGGGCTGTGTTAAGAGTGCAGAAACTCTTTGATATTTGTATGTCATTAAATCTGAATCTTTTTTATAGGTCCAAACTCTCTTCAGGGGCAAATGAATATAGTTGTAGCCCTTGTGTCACAATCAAACTCGGCAAGATCTACAGTCCTAATGACTTTTCACATTTTTATTTCTGGGAAGGCTAGTGCAATACCTGTCTATCTGTAGAATAATTCCCCTTTTTTTCAAAGGGAAACGTCTTTCTAATTCTGTTCCGTCTGGAGCTCTTCTTTAAAACTATCGTTATACTTCCAGTTCTGAAGATTGAGGTTGAATGACATAAACTGTGTAGCTTACTTCTCATGTTCTGACTTGACATTTTTTTTGTACATGAATAAAAAAGACTTTAGCATCTGAGACAGAATTTTTGTCTACTCTTTTTCTCTTACAGCGTTAAATGAGCTCTTGTTTAGTCCTGCAATTTTTTTTCTCCCCTTTTTTGTTGATACATTCCCTGAAATAAGGAATGTATTGTCAAATGAAAAAGTAGCACAGAATATTGAGTTTCCATGACAAATATGGTAATAGAGAAATCCTAAGAAGTTAGCAAGGTTATTTGTTCCGGATCAGTAAGGTAGGTGAAGCTATAGGGAATTCAGGTTATGAGAAAAACAATTTCAGGAAGAACATCAGAAATAGCTTCACTTCTAGTAGAAATTCTACTGTTCTATAGGAAATTTGAGAAAAGTGAATCTTGATTTTACATTAGAACTGACAAATTCTTGGATTACTTCAAAACTGAATAGTGAACACAGTAGGAAATACTTGTGAAAAGCAGGGATAATATGAAGTCTTAATATTGCTTCCTTTGTGTCTCTCCACAGCAGCCTTCTCTTTATGTTGCTGTCAGCTATGAGAACACCCAGAGCATATGTTTCCCCCCCACTGTTTATGTGTTGTTCTGATGAGTCCAGTGAGTTATGGAAGCAAGACTTTCATATAACATTGAGTATACTGACATTTGAGACTAGTTGGACTCTGCTTCATCTAGTGTCTTGGGAAACAGTGTGTTAGACTGGGGAAATATTTCTACATTAGGAATTGTGTCCAGTCCTAAAATGGAAAAAATAATCTTGTTTTTTTTTTGTTAGTATGACGTACTTCAGAATAATCTCCTACTAAAGCTTTATCATTTTAAAGTGAGTGTTTCTCAATTTTCAACCCCTTGTCAATCTGAAATAGAGTAAGTTGCAAGCTGTGCATGTATAGTTTATCTTGGAAGAACTGTGGCTTGGCACATCTTCATTTATGTATGTATTAAATCCCCAGAATGGCTTTCCTTCTCCCATCAGAATTCTGTCAGGGGAGGGGAGATAATTACATTAGATATCAACTTGGGAATCTTCAGTTGGTAAAACTGCCTCAGTCTGCCTAGGCAACATGTATGTGAGGTTCAGAAGCACAGTTAAGAGGTTGAGCTGAAGTCTGGCTTTCACCTTTTCCTTATCAGAAAAAATTTTTGAGGTGAGAAAATGAAGCACCCTTTCTTCATTAGGTTTTTGTCCTCCAGCATCTTTTCATCTTCTTAGTGATGAGGAAGTATTAATAATTTAGTGATTCTTGAGGAAAAAAGACAGATATTCTTGATTACTGGAGGAGAGATTATGGTCTCTTTCTTCATCCTGTCCTTCTTCTTGTCTTAGCTCTCTTTTCACTGTGCAGGCACAGTTAGCAATCAACATCTCAACCATAGCCGAACAGCATTTTATTCACAGGTTTTGTGATTGTGGACATCTAAGCAAGTGATTTAGCTTGATTACTTGAGAAAAAAAGGCTTAGACACATTTGTTTCCCTGTGTCTGTCACCTGTTATTTTTGCATTATTTGATAACTTCAGCTGAATTTTGACAGATGGCCGAAAGGTCTTCGGCGTGAGGTGCTTTGATATTAAATGCTTGTGGAAACAGGCAGCTGGGTAAAGGAGAGATGCTTATGTTCATGCCTCACCCCCTCAGTGCCTGCAGGGAAGATTTAATGTTGTCAAAACCACTGTTCCTTTTCCTGTCCTGCTAGGCAGGCAGTTGGTCAACAAGTGGTAGCTTGCAGTGCGCAACAAGATTATGCTGCCTTTTGCCTGGATATTTGTAGAGATTTGAGGAGAGCGTAAGAAAGGGATATTGAAGGGAAGACCTGAAGTTAATGGGCGAATGGCTCAAGGATCTTAGATATAAATTCATAGGGAAGCAAGCCTTATTCATCCTGATACCTGTAGAAAATTCTTGCTGTGCTGCAAGGACTGATCCATTCCCTGTTTCTGTATTGAGCTGAAAATTCATTTGTTTATTTGTGAATTTGTTCGTGTAGATGTAGGCAGGAGGTAACGCAGGGCATAAAGTGACGGTTCCAAAGAGAGGAAAAACTTGTTTCTATGGGAGTGCTTTTGATAACAGTGAATTGTTAAAGGCCATCCCTGCACTTTGAAGATCGTGCAGTACTGCTTTTGATGACTGAAAAAATTATAAGGCAGGCTTATGTCCAGCTGGAAGAGAGAATCCCCTTACTTACTCTCTGCTGCTGGGAGGTGCTGAGTTTAAGCCGCCAAAATTACTGTATATCTTGCACTGAAGGTTTGTGTGTCTCTTCTGCGCAGAGAATGAATGACATTGATGTAGCCAGATCAGACTAAAAATTACACTCTTACTAGCCTGGCAATGCAGAACAGTGTATTTTGGGAGCCAGTGGAGCATGTAAAGGCATGGTGCTTCAGACTCTGGATCTACAGGACTGAGGGTGTGCCTTGTGTAAGATGCAATTGCTCTTAAGCATCACTGTTTTACATGATAATCCGTATGTCTTTGAAGGATTGTCCTCTTTGTGTTTCTGTTAAATCTCTGTAACTCATATTGAAGGATAAATGAGGATGTTTCTGGGTTCCTCTGACCTAGTTTTTTCAATGTTTGTTCATGCTTGTGCAGTTGATGCTGTTCTTTTACATGGCTTTTGTTCCTCAGGTGTATGATGTGCATACATGACTTCAGGATCTCATGTAGTTATTTCATTCTGGGTTATGAAAACTTCTGGTAAACACTGCCCAAAGTGAGACTAAAATACAGCATTGGTGGTAGAGAATGACTAAAATATATGACTGTTTTTTTGGTTTTTTTTTTTTGTAGTTGCACAGTAAACTTCTAGAGACAGAGCGCCAGCTGGGGGAAGCGCACGGGCGGCTCAAGGAGCAGCGGCAGCTGTCCAGTGAGAAACTGATGGACAAAGAGCAGCAGGTTGCTGAGCTGCAATTAAAACTTTCACGTGCTGAAGAGCAGGTAGGGACTTTTAAGCAGACTCTAGTTTGCTCTGCTTCTGATGGGAGCCTGTGTGTGCTTGTTGCAGGGTTGTGGTTGGTGAAGTTTGTCCTCATGGGAATTTCATTTGACGAATACTGTTAAAGTCTTACTGTGAAATAGTTAAAATCTGCCAAAATGCTGTTTGCATTACAGGTTTTGTAAGGCTGAGTGCTTGTCACATGAATGGAGGTTCATGATACTTTACAGGTGAAAGAAAGGTGGATTTTGCACTTACGAGCTTTGTCTAAGGATCTGCTGAAAATAAAAACTTAGGTGCACCTAAGCTCACATGGGTCAACTTTTGTGTGTAGATGTTTTTGAGAGATAAAGTCCTACATGAAGAAAACATGAACACAGCACAGCAGATGATTGATAGTTAATAATCTGCATGGGGCGGACGGGCAGAAACCACTTGTTTTACTAATTTTTATTTGTTTTAATGAGCATCTTGTATATGCTGCTGATTTTCTGCTGCTTGTACAGGGGCTGGCCAAATATCTGAGTGGTACGTTGTCAAAGCTTTAAAGCTGTTCTGTAGCTAATTTGCGAATCCTTGACCAGTATAGAAGTGGAGAGATTGCTAAACTGAAGTTGCTACTAAAACTGCTAATTATACCAATGATAATGTTGTTGTGCAATATCTATATTATCAATCTTAACAGCTGTTGGAAAAAACATACTAAAACTCTTACGTTTTAGATTTTTGAGACCTAAAATACGTGTGTCTGATATTCATTTTATAGTTCTTGCTTTTGATATAGAATCTCACCTATTAATCGTAATGATTAGATTTTGATTCTTTAACTAGCATCACACACTTTTATTTTTATAGCAGTTTTCAAATATTCGTGTTTAGAGTAAAATCTTTTAACATTAGAATAAACATTGAGAACTACTGGCATACTGAATGGTGCTTGTTCACTCATTAGTCTGTTTTATTAAGTGTGTTTGTTTGTTTGCTTTTTCAGCTAAAGGAAAAAGCAGCAAATTCCACAGAATTGCAACATCAATTAGATAAGGCAAAACAGCAGCACCAGGAACAGCAGACAGTTCAGCAAAATACTACAGCAAAACTACGAGAAGCACAGGTAACATAGTTATGTATTCTCATGTGAAAGTGTATTGCAGGGTTTCATTAGTTTAAATATATTTTCTCTGTTAAAATGACTTGCATGTGTTTATGCTAGTTTCAGTAAATTAACTTGTAAATATAGAAGAGTATTCAGAAAGCATTTAATAAATTTATCCAACATTTTATGCATTAGGAGTAACTATAATTAAGGAAGTCATTATGTGTTTTTCTAGAATGATTTAGAGCAAGTACTACGACAAATTGGAGACAAGGACCAAAAAATTCAAAATCTTGAGGCTTTGCTTCAAAAAAGCAAAGAAAACATCTCTCTGCTAGAAAAGGAAAGGGAGGACTTATATGCAAAAATTCAAGCTGGTGAAGGAGAAACTGCAGTTCTTAACCAGCTACAAGAGAAAAACCATGCATTGCAAATACAGGTAAGAACTCAGGGAGTTACTTTTCTCTCATTCTCGTTATTGCATCGTGTCTACTTTTTTCTGTCTCATCAGGTGTGTCATCAATCTTTTCTGTACTTTGCTGTTTCTTTAATACTTACTTTAAAGATCTCGCTGTAAATTTCACAGGACTTCAGCAAAGGATAGGAATTCCTTGATGTTTCCTATGTACATATGCTAGTAATATGTGCTTACATGGATACATATATATGTTTGTTTCTCTTAGTTTAAAAAGAAATTTAATTCCTGCTTTCAACACCAAAATTCAGTTTAGTCTGCATCTGTTGTCTCCTTAGTATTTTAATTTTGTGTAGCAAAAGGCCAAATTGACAAATCACTTTTGCTTCCATTTTTAACCGGTAACCTGTTTAAACTCTGATATTGTGTACAATATGGCTTTACTGTAATAGTTCAGAAAAGAGAAGTATGATAGTATTGAGTATACAAAGCCATGACAAGACACGCTAAAATTCAAAAGATTTATGATTTCCTTGGACACGCTGTTCCAGCCTTGTCTTCTAATTACCTCTTTTTTTTTTCATTGCAGGTAACTCAGCTTACAGAGAAGCTGAAGAATCAATCAGAAAGTCATAAGCAAGCCCAAGAGAATTTGCATGAGCAAGTGCAAGAGCAAAAGGCACATCTAAGAGCTGCTCAAGACCGTGTGCTCTCCCTGGAAGCAAATGTTGCTGAACTAACCAGCCAGCTAAATGAAAGTAAAGAGAAGGTTTCACAACTTGATGTGCAGGTAATGGAGCTCTGTACTGTCTGATGATGATAAGTCCTGCTTGTGATTTCTGTATTCTCTCCAGAGAACATACAAAGCAATTTGGGAAAAATTGCATGTTTCTACTAACAGACAAATGGAGTATAGTTAAGTCAGATAAAACTGAAGAAAATCTAAGTGGATTCGGAATAGCAGTAATTAGCAAGTGTTCGAGTTTGTTGTTCGTTTTCTCTATTATATTATTTTTGTTGGTTTTTTTCTTTTTTTAATTAAAAACCTTCAAAATTTGTAGTTTGAGTTGGGAAAACTGTCCTCAAGCATCTCTTGTTCTATTTGTAATGATTAGCCATCCAAAACTCTGCTTTTATTAGTTCTGGATTCTGTGCACCAGAGTGAAAGTCTGTCGAGTCACTAAGATCTTTTTGTTGCTTAGAAATTTCCTGTGCTGGTAGTTTTTTGTTTAAAGCAAACCAAGAAAGCCGTGGGCCACTTTGTTGTCAATTTAATTTGTTAATAAGGAAGTTCCCCAGTGTGGACTAAACTCTTACTATTAGGTGCTGCTTAAGCTAACAGCTACTAATTCTGTTCAGCTGTGCCAAAGAATAAATAACATTTGATCCAAAGTTCTTGCATCAGTACACTTGGAGCAGCTAAAACTGTTGTTGTTGGTTTAACACACTGTGATGTCTTTTGAATTAGTGTTACTCAGCTTCTAAACACGTCTACAAACTCCTTTCAGTGTAGCTTTGTTATGTTTATACTGGGCTTTGCTGCACTGCCAGAGCTGTTTTTTCACTAAGATATTAGGGCTAGAACTGAAGAATCTATGGACTGTTGCAAATACTTTTTAAGGCAATGTGAGCTTCCTTACAGTTTTCAGAGAAGTAGTATTTCTGTTAGGGAGAAAAACAACTGTATGCCACAATAGCAGGAGACCCTGAATATTGCCTCTACACAACAACACCTTTCCTATCCACCTTCTAAGTTTTGTTCGCTGCATGTTCTGGTAGGAAGGGAGGTTGCTTCCGAACTGGAGGATAGGAGCTGAGAAAGATACTGTGCATGTAGAAGCATAAATTTGTTGTTACTTATTCTTTTTACTTTAAAAAATTTTGGAGGCACTGAAGTGTGCACGTAGTCTGAGGTAACCAAGGTATGCATGGGTATGTATTTAGTAAATCTATCCCATTGTTCTTTGTTAGTAAGTAGAAGTGTTTTCCTAGAATAGGAATAAAAGATGAGTGAGACTGGTGATTTTTTTTCTGTTTGTTTATCTGGTTTTGAGGTCAAAGTAAGAACTATCTGTGGCTCAAAATCCTGATATTTTTCTAAACGCTGAAAAAATTTTCTTCCTTTTTTTCTTTTCAAGCTAGCATGTGAAAACTACTGATATTATTATTAAGCTTATTGTTGAGTGAAAAAAAATCAAAATGAGCTGCAGTAAAATACATGTAGTGAAATACAACTTGTCTTTCAGGTAAAAGCAAAAACTGAATTGCTACTTTCAGCAGAAGCATCGAAAGCTGCTCAAAGAGCGGATCTTCAGAATCATCTGGACACTGCTCAGCATGCACTGCAAGATAAGCAACAGGTTATAAGCAACATCTAAACGTAAAGTTTCTGTGTTGCCAAAAAACTGTTTAAAAACCTAAGAATAGTCTGTATAGAAAGTAAATAAACGTGAATATGCACTTGGAAATCATAATTTAGGGTATTTTAACTGCGTCATGCATATTCAACTCTCTTTGCTGTAATTTGGACCAGATATTTATTTCAGTACAAAGTGTTTACTTGTGAATCCACCCCTTGCTGTAGGATTCTGGTTCAGAATCTAAGCTGTCCTGTTGAGGTATAATTAAACTCTTACCTGTATGTTATGAGGAAAAGAATGCACTGGTTACATATGAAAACTTAACACTTACTAAAGATTCAGATAAATTCAGAGTCAGATGCCTATATATAGAAATAATTATCTGTGTGACAGAAAAAAAACCCCAAAGTCTTGTTAAAGTTGCATGTTTTAAAGTGTGTTAATCCTAGTTAAGCATTCCACCATCTGCTGAATCAAATATTTCTGTTGTTAGAATCACTGCTGCTGAGGACTTCATGGAAACATCCAGCAGATCACACCTTTTTTTTAGGGTGGAAATGTAATTAATTGCTATAAACAGAAGACCTCTTTCATTTTAAATATTAAATAATTAATAAATAAATCAGCTTGGTTGGAGAACAACAAGCTTTGATGTAGCTGTCATCAGAGTGGTTCCTAGGTGAATGTTTTCATGCCTCTTGTGAAAATTATGTTGTTTAGTGTTGAACGAAATAGTTTGAAATCATCTTTGTTATGTGGAGAACTGACTGTTTCCAGGATATTGGCTTTCCTGTTTGGTGGTACTTAATTTCATGAAGACAGCAAAAATTCTTTCTAAGGTTTTATAGCGTTACCTTCTAGTTACTATTGTACTAACTGCAGGATCTAGTGTGTTTATTGCCTACACTTCTTCCATTTATAACTTGACACCCTTGTTAAGACAGCCCACAGCCTGTGAAGTTTGAGAGGAATATTGAGGCTTTAAAGGAAATTTTGTCAACAGAGAGGTTTTGTGCACGTTTGTATTTCACCTGTCAGTTTCCTGCCCTTCAGAATAAAAAAAAAACACATTATTTTCCCTTTTGATTTGAACATATTAGATCATTGAATACATATGTAACATGAGTCATTTTTGGAAATTACTTAAAAACTTGTATTTTTATTTTACCTCAGGAATTAAATAAGGTCAACGTTCAGTTGGATCAGGTTACAGCTAAGCTGAATGAAAAGCAGGAATACTGTGCTCAGCTGGAAGCCAATCTTAAAGAGTACAAAGAGAAACGTCTTTATTTAGAACAGAAAAACGAAGAGCTAGAGGGGCAGCTTAAGGTTTGTATTGAACACAGTATCTGAGCTTGCAGAAACTGATCTTCGCTGCCGTTTGGTAGTATGTGATAACAGCTGTGCTGGGATTACGGGGGAAGGATTATATCAGTATCACTTTTGTAGGTTTTCTTTTTCACTAGTGTTTCCTGATCTATCCTTTAATCCTGTTCTCCTTTTCTTCCCTGCTAGCATATCACAGGGCTATCACAGATAGGGTTAGGACATTGTCACTGTATTGTCGTGTGCTTCTACCAACCTCTGTGCTACCTGGAAAGGGTTATGAGAGAGAACATGAATGCTTCCCAAAATTAGAGTCTTCAAGTTCAACCTTTCACACTTTACAAGTGGTAGCAAAGAATTTTTGTTACGTAGGTTAGCCTAAGTTAACACTACCTGTCTGGTTTAATTTACTTCTAAAGCTTTTCAGTAGGCTTCTGCATGAGCTTTTCATCAAAACTTCTTTTATTAATGTTTTTCCTCTAACTTTATCTTGAGTGTTGCATTTTATTTCTGGAATCAGTTTTTCATTTAAAGTACACCTAATTCTGGCAGAAGGTTTGCAGAACCTTTTGATGTTTTGAGATATTAATATTTTCGGTTAAGGATGTGAATCAGTCCAAATGCTTGAGAGATTTTAAATTTGCACTTCAACCTTTGTCCAGTATTTTTTAAGCATTCTTGGTGGTCAAAATTCACAACACGTAAAACCATATGACAGAGGGCTCTTAGGAGCCATGCAAAATAGGTTTTGCAGTGTTGTCAGTCTATTTTGAGGGACATTAGCAGTCTTTATGCTTAAGGATGAATATGGTGTTTTTCCTAGCTTATGTGCTATGTAAAAGAGAAGAAAGATTGTTTTCCCCACATGAAGTTTAATATCCCATGCTATTGAAAAGGAACGTAGTCATACATTTGCATTATTAGCTTAATTATTTTATACTTCCATCTCTCTCTTCTTCTGCGCACTGTTTTTTTCTGCCTGCTTTCATTTGTGTTTTTATTTTCCATCCTTTTGCTAAAGTTTCACAAGTCACCAAAAGACACGAAAGCTTGGGAGGAATACAGTGCTTGCTTGGACAGGATTTTATGAGGTTCCTGGTAGCTGAAGTGTGAAACTGAGCAGGGTTGTTTATGCTGTCATCAGGAATGCAACTCTGAGTAAAATCTTGGTGTCATCACCATTCTTTGGGATTATTTCAGTTGAATGCATAGTATTTTTAAAAAAATAATTAAATAAATAGAAAACCAAAAGCCCTCATGAATTTCTTGAAAAAATTTGGCCATTTTGTTTTATGGCCACATGAAAGCAGAAGTGCCTATAAAACAACCAGTGTGTTGAATATTCTAAGCAGTGCCCATTTGCTGAAGACTCCTGTGTTCTTTATACTCCATGTAAATAAACAAGTATCTTGTAAAAACAAAACAAGAAAAACCTCCTCCAAGTGAGCACAGGATTTCTTTACAGATGCAGTTCATCGTTTTAAAGAATGGCAGAGTTCTTGGGGTATGTAGATTTGCAGTTATTTGAAACTTCTGCAACTACTTGGTGGTGACTAAGAACCCAAATCCAAATCTGGATCCTGTGTATGGCGCTTTTTTGTATAGGTGTTTTGGTAGGCTCTTTAACGATTTCTACATTTCATCTACTACTTTGCAGTGAAATGTCTGCTTGGCATTTAATTTAAACGTGATTTCAGGAGGTTTTCTCAAAATAGTTCACTTCTGGTGGAGCAAGAGATTTTCAGGAACTAAATGAAAGATAAGTAGCGAACTAATGAAGGTGTGTGAGTATTGTGACTGCTTTCTCACAGTAAAAGCTTTCAACAGTAAATGTTACTCATGCACTAGATGACGTCTGCTTTTTATTACAATTTTTATTTTGGTGGTTGTGTTCCAATGGCTCTAAATTTTTATTTTTCTCTCTCAGAAACTTGAAGCTGATGTTCTTGATGCTAAAGCAAGCAAAGAACAAACTCTTCAGGAATTGCAGCAGCAGCGACAGCAATCTGCAGAGTTAGACCTCCAAACAGTAGAACTGAGTAAACAACTTGAAGCTGCAAGAGAAGCGTATGCATCGTCTGTGTTATAGTACTTTTCAGAGTCAGACATAAAAATAGAGGGGTTTGGACTAAAGTTGAAATGTTGTGCCTTTCTCCTGTGATTTCTTAAAATTGTAGATAAAAGTGATCTGTTCCTTCTGCTACAAGAACCAAGTTACATCTCACCTGTTTTCTTTCACTCTGTGTGTCACGCAGACTCTGTCATGTGAATCACTGACTGCTGTGATTCAATACACTTCTTCAGTTTATTCACTGCACTTGTTGTCAGCTGAATGGTTTCATGTACTGAGGTCCATCTTTAAGTATCTGCAGCTCTGTAACTTTCAAAGACTAATTTGCAGTTTATGCATAAGCAGCAGAGGGGTGTAATACTTGTGGAAGAAAAATCTATCTCCAAGTAGTATTTAGAGTTGCTGGTGTGTCTACATTAGAGAGACAAAATGCCTATGTTCTAGATGAAAAAGGTATAGTTTGTAGTTCTACAGTTAGTATAGTAGAGACATTTAATGATACAAAAGAACCTGTGAAGAAGAATTTTAAAAAAAACCAAACTTTCTTCTTATTTTCAGGATGTCTAGTGCTAAATTGGATTTACAGAACAAATCTGAGGCCCTTGAACAAGCGAAACAGCGAATTTCAAAGCAGGAGGAGGAAAAGGCTATGCTTAAACAAAACCTTGAGAAATCAAATCAAGATACAAGCAAGCAGCTCAAGGAACTGGATTGTAAAATGCAAGCAGTAACATCAGAGCTGCAGCAAGTGAAATTAGAGAAGGATACTCTATTAAAAGACCTCACAGCTACCAAAGACGAGCTCTCAAAAAGTTCTGAATCCTTCAAAAAAAGAAAGGAGGAATTAGAAAAAGAAATACAAAAAAGAAAAGCAGCTGTGGCCGAAATGGTTAGTAGTTTCTTCTATTAGACATAATTTTGGAGTATTTACAGTGATCAAATGATATTGCTTTTTGTCTCAAAGCAGTGTACGTGTACAAGCAAAACATGGAAATTGATTGCATTAAGGAAAACAAATCCTGATTTTTAGTTTTTCATACGCGTGTCCTACCTTAAAATTTTTTTTGTCTGAATGTTTACTCTGCTAAACATCAGTCATTTCTCACAACAGGATCCCTTTTTTTTTTCCTGCACCCCTTTGATATGGTGAAGAAAACCAAGCGAAGGCAAGTGCTTAAAGTATTCAAATGGAAATGTCCCCTTTTTTTAAATACATAAACCTTATTATTACGAAACACTGTTTGAAATGTTTTGCTTAAGTGCCACCATATTGAAGATGATGTTTTTCTGAGGCCATTTTAGTTTCCTCTCTAGAGTCTTAGAACCTTCCTGTGCACTTGGCTGGACATGCTGGAAGGCTGTATGCTGCAGGCAGAGTAACATCATCTGTTGTTTGGGGAGATGTCTGGCTTAAGGTATTGTCAGAGTACTGGAACTATTTGAATTTCAGAGAGGTCTCAAAAGTGCTGGATTAGCAAAAGTGCTTGACCAACAGAACAACCTATTATGGTAACAAGAGTGAACTCTCACTAGCCTTGAAATGAATTTTTTTTCCTCCTTCTTTTCATTTGTTGGTAATACAACTGAGCTCTAGATCAGTACATATTTCATACATTTTCTTACACAGTTGTTTTGACACCCCTACCTCAGACATGGGAGGGGTATTTTTCTCATTCCCTTCTTGTCTTACATGTGACTATTTCCCAGAACCTCTTCATAGATGTTTTTATTTTAATCTAAAAAAAAAATCTCCTCCTAGTTAAAAATAATACTTTTTCCTTTACTCTTTCACCTTTTTGAGCTTTTTGTTTGCTCTCTTTAGTTACTGCTGTTTAAATATTTGTTTTTTCTAAAAACATGAAGGATTTTCTGCCCAATTTAGACTTCAAGATAAGATTCTGCTTCTAATTCTGTAAGTGGTTTGGAGGCTCACCACTGACTTGAGTGCATAGTATTTGGGCTTAAAATGTAGTTGCATTTGCATGCAAATCCTACAAATGTACTTGCTTTTGAGTTTTAGAACACCAAGAAACTTTGGATCCTGAGGAGAGTGATGAGCCTACTGCTTGCCTAGAAAGAGAAGGGCTGCCAACAGCAGCTTCAAACAGGGAGACTATCCCTAATCAGAAAACTTTTTGGCACATTGGCTGCATTTGTTAAGTACAGGACATAGGCTGTTTTCAGCTTAGATTTACCAAAATCGAAGTTTTTAGCTGAAAATATATCTGCGGCTGAGAAGGGAAACCTTTTCACTGAAAAGGAAAAGCATTATTTTTTAAGGCTTTGTAGATCCTACAAAAATACCTGGTACCCAGTCTTTGAAGCTCACAGAAATACTAACTTGTTTTCTTTTTTTTTAGGAAAAGTCTTGCCAAGAAGCAAAGCATCAGCTCCAGGTACAAACAGAGTCTGTAGCTAAAGAGAGGAATGAATTGAAAAACTCACTGGAAAAAAAGGAGGGGGTAAGCTGTCCACTTAGTTTCAACAATCTAGAAAATAATAAATGTTTAAAAGATGAATTTTCAGTCTCACATGCTGGGACTGATGAAAAATAAAGAGGTTGCAGTTCTAAAATTGTAAGCTGCCTGGGGCACTGGAAGAAGGTGATACTAAAAATTTCCAAAATATTATTGTGAGGTTTTAAAATACAGGTTTTACACCTACCTTTCTTTGTCCCACATACCTTAGCAGGTGATTTTAACCCATCATTTTTTTTCATTAGTGAAACAGTTATTTTGTATTATCACGTCATAATTTTTTATTATGTGAAAAGTTGCCTGCTCTTAATTTTGAATGGTGAAAAAAGGCTGCAGTTCCTCTAAGGGTAGAGAATTGGGAATAACAGATGATTTTAATGTGTTATGGTAGCTCTTAAAATCTACTTGGAAGTGTTGGACCACCTAGTTCTGAAGCTGAAAGTAGCAGCTGTGGTACTGTGGGATAGAACAGGTTCCACAGGGAAGTGGTCAAGTCGCCAAGCCTGACAATATTCAAGAAGCATTTGGACAGTGCTCTCAGACACACAATGTGAATGTTGGGATTGGGATTGTCCTTTGCAGGGATAGGAGGTTGGACTTGATGATCGCTGTAGGTTCCTTCCAACTCAGGTCATTCTATGATTCTATGATCTTCAGCTTTAACAGCTTACTCCAGTTTTTCATGTGTGAAATTGTCTATATTTTGAACTACTAATTTGTCTTCCATGTGGTCCAATAGGCAGTTTGTACAAATAGGCACATACAAATAGTGATTTAAATTAAAATTATATACAGTTATCTAATATTTTTGAATACAGATTTCTAAGCAATTGTCAATAGAACTTGATTCAGCACGAGCACAAGTACTAGAAATACAGAGTCTTCTGAAAGAAAAAGAAAAAAGTGAGCAACATCTCCAGGGAAAGCTGAGAGAGTTAAAGGAATCTTTTGAGCAGAAGAAAAAACATAGTGAGACACTGCAAGCTGAACTAAAAACTGCCCTTTTAGAAAAGGTAAGACTGACCCTTCTTACTCCTTTAAGAAAATTAATGTAGATTTCTCTGATAAGTACTGCAGCTTTTATGTCAATATCTTTGTGAAAACAACTGTTTCCTGTAGTCTCATTGGAAATTATATGGTCAGGATGTAGAAACACGATCTTCAGATGATGTTGGAAATTGGAACAACAACAATGATAAAGTAAAATGAACCAGGGCTGAAATATGGATTCTATAGGAAATGAGTTTCAATGAAGTGATAAAAATGGCTAGATTGAATGTATTTATTTTGCTTCAGGAGCTTGCTATGAGTCAAGAACTGCCATCTTCTTGTAAAGCAGCACAGTTTTCTGAGAGTAGTTTAGACAAAATCTGCAGAGTTTTGGAACATCTGTGGTAGTTTAAAACCAAGTCTTCTCTTAGAATACCAAGGGAATTTCTCTGAGCGACAGTATGAAACTCATAAACCACAATGGAAAGAGTTCAGATGTCTTACAGCATTAGAGAATGTTGTGTTGTGTGCCATGCACTGTTAAATGTTTCTCCAGCTTTGGCTGTCCTATTCCACATGATCATATTTGTGCTTTAGTCAGTCTGTGGAAACATTAAGACTTGGAAACATTATTTATATTTTTATTTGGTCTTAATGTGTTTCACTTAGTCTTCTGACATGAATTAAATTTTGTTGTTAAATTAGTTACAAAATATTACTGTAAAATCACAAACATCAGGCTGCTGAACTGCTGTTTCATAAGCAAACAAGAGTCAAAATATTTTATTGCAGTAGAAAAGCAGTTTATTGAAATGATGAAGTTCACTTTGCTGTCTGTAACCTTAATTGGAACTTCTTCTGCTTATGTTTCAGGCAGAACTGGAGAATAAGCTGCAACAGCAGTCTATTTTGTCAGCACAGGAGCTTAAAACAGAGAAAGTCAAGCTAGCAGACTTACAGAAGACCTATGAAAAACATAAGGAAAACATGGAGAAGCTGCAGCTGGACCTTTATGGGAAAGAGTCTGAACTGCTGGCAACCAGGCAAGACCTTAAGGTACTTAGAATAATTTTGATATCGCATGTGACTTAGTAGCTCTGTTTGTATCCATTTGGAAGACCAAGAAACAGTGCAAGAACTGTATAGAGGGGGAAAAAGCTCTTTTGCTGTATCTAGAATTCAGTACTGCTCAGTCCCTTCCCTTGGGATGAAGGACACCCTGAAACTAATTTAAAGCCAAGGGTGCTTACCAGCCTATCTGAACTACCCTTGCATTTGTGCAGCAGCAAATTGAAAGATGGTTTATTTATGTATTCTTTCAACAAATAATTTTTTGTGTTGGTTTTTCTTGTTATATATTTTAACTTTCAACTAATTGAAACAGCATAGCTAATTAAGGCAAAGTCTCTACCAGCAGGTGAGTAACACTATTTTCTGAATGATTTAACTATAATTTTAGTTATCAGTCTTTTCCCATGTCCTTGCTCCTTCTGCATCTTTCTGGCTGATTGTTGACGTTTACACATGTCAAACTAACAGAAAACGGTAGGTTTAGGGACCTGGCTGGAATACAGATGTCTGAACTTAGTCCTTGAAATTCTTGCTATTCCTAAGCTGAATTTATCTGATTTGATATTAGAGCGTAGTGCCTTCAAAGAGGAGTTGCTGGAAATTGAGTCAGTCAGCAAAGGTGGGTTTTGTCCTTTTTTTCTAGCCTTTTCCTTCATGTCAGTGCGAAGCCAATGCTCCAGTTAGTCCCAGGACATACTGTGCTGCAGAGTCTGGCACTTTTGCCTTCTGATGAATTCCACTACAGCTTTGTCTGTGTCCGTCTAACATTGTTGTTCTAGGCTTTTCTGAAGTTTATGGAGAGAAACAGGCACTTTGGTGTTTTATTATTCATATTCCTCCTCTGTAGCATTAGATTACGTCCCACATTTTCCTGCAGGTTGCAGAAGTTTTAGATATCAGTGCTTCTTGGTTGACCAGCTAAATAAAAGTGTTAAGAGATTTGGAATGTTGAATGAGCAAAGGTAGTTTAAACATACTCTTCCTTACGGTTAGTATAGCACATGTATCTCTGTGAGTTAATTTCCTGCAACACATTTAGATCAATATTTGGTAATGCGATGACCTGTAAAAAGCACTGAATGTGCTCAGTAACTGGGTTTTTTTGGTATAGTTTTCGTTTAAGTATTGGTTGTAGCAAAGATAGCTCTGAATAAGTATTATTAAACCATTTTGATGACATTTAATAATGGCAAGTATAGAATAGGACAGTAGGCATCCCACATACTTTTAAACCTGAATGGGAATTGCAGCAAGGGAGAGAGAGAAAAGTTAAAATAAGACGATGGCAATAGGAAAACAAGATTTTCAAGCTGAGCAGTCAGGTAACTTTATTATGTAAGTCTCCGTGGAGCCTAGAGAGCCTGAGGAAGATTGAGCTCCTCAGTACTGAAGTGGCATACCAACTTGGAGGCTGTTGCTCAGTTTAAAACAGATTTTTAAAAACATATTCTAATTAGGATTAGTAAGGTCTGCTTGGCACCATGCTTTTCTGTAAACTGTAGAAGAGGGAAAAGGTAGGGGGTAGAAGTTCAATCATGGATGTGGTGCCTTATTGCAATGTTAACTTAAAGAAGCAGTGATAACTTATCTTAGAAGACCTAAAAGGAAATAAACACGTTCAGAAAGCCTCAGCATAATACTGTTAGTCTCGAGACCTGAATATCAAAATACCAACATATCCCTCCAGTCAGAAGAGAAGTGTGGTAGAGTTTCACAGCCCAATTCAAAGTCAGTTGTCTGGATTATATTTCACGTTAGGTGAGTTACTTAGTGAAAGCAGATACTTTGAGACAGAGCTGTGGATTTTGGTTTAAGTTTGGAGCCAAAGCTGGTTAAGGTTCAAAATGCTCTTAATTGTTTTAGTAGTCAGTAGCAGAAGATTTAAAACTTGTGCGTAATGTGTCTTTCAGTGCAGGATTTTTAGTAGAGATATGAACTCCCTTCGTAGCTGTTCTGAGTCAGCACAGTTTGAAGCCCAGTGTTATCCAGGACAGATATGACCAGGCAGACAGGAGCATATGCATAGTTCCAACATATGCATAGTTAAGTGAAGTCAAAGTTATGCTTTTATTGTTACTTTTGAAGTCATTAACCTTTAACAAGAGGTTTCATTAAGATGTAAGTCAAAGCTTCAAAAGGAATGTAGTTGATTCTAGAATGCTGGGATTTCTTTTGTTAAAAATATTACAAGGGAAAGCCTGAATATTCCACATGGTGAAGGAGTAAAGCCAAGGTTTAGGGCCATGAGGATAGATCTTAAAAAGCTGAACAGTGTCTGGGTGATGCAAGTAGGGTGGTAGGACTACTTCTGGGAGAGGATGGCAGGAGTTGGGCTGTGTACAGGGCACCATCTGCTGGCGTCTGTTTGGAAAGCCACTGCTAGGATCGCTGGCTGGGAGACCCGGTTGTGATGGAAAAGTGAGCAAATGCTTCCGTGAAGTTTTGCCATTGAAGACACAGCATTGCATGAGAGAGGGGCATAGAGCAGGCAGTTGCTCTCTAGAGCACTGTCAGCACAGCTGAAGAATGAAAGGCCTCCTTAAAAATGCTAGTTTCTGGTTCAGTAACGGAAGATCCTAGCTGTGTAGCTGTAGCCAGATGCAAACTTGGTTAAATGTTCACAGAGGAAAAGTGACAAGTGTTGTAATACATTTGGAAGTGAGAACGTCATAGCTACGATTTTGTGGATACTGTTTGCTGCAAATTGACTTTCTTTAAAAATACGAGTTCTGTGACAGTAACTGAAAGCATACATTTTTGTCTTTGTGACAGCAAAAGAAGGTGGGTAGGATTTGAGTGCTTGTAAAAGCTACAATTTTGATAAAAAATATATATATAACAAAAGAATACCATTACTTTTGTGTATATGTATACAAATACATATGTGTGTATACATAATATACAAATATTTTTGTATATATACACACATGCTAAAATATTTAGATTTTTTGTGGAAAGAGCCAGTTTTACATAGAATTAATAAAAATGCAGTGCTGTTATT
The DNA here is from genome assembly GCA_033556795.1 of Tapera naevia. Lineage (NCBI taxonomy): Eukaryota > Metazoa > Chordata > Aves > Cuculiformes > Neomorphidae > Tapera > Tapera naevia. Next base: position 5,255,602 of record JAUMJJ010000059.1, read on the forward strand.
TTTGCCTTGATTTAAAGTCAGTGCAAACATACTTTGTGTGAATCCTACTCTCCTGAGTTCTGTCAAGTATCCTTCAGTCTTGGCTTTGGTGCTTTGTGTAGTCAGCCCTGGATTCCTCTGTATTCTCAAAAGAATGTTTCTTTGCCTCCAATATTTACATCACTGTCAGTGTATCGTCAGTGGATGTTCTGGGGCAATATTCATGCTGCCAGACCTCAGGTCAGTAAGTCAGGAGCCTAAATTGCTTATAGTCAAAGTCTAACACTTCCTTTTCTCAAGTGAAAAGAAATCAGGTGAGCCTCTGTGAATAAGTTCATGCCTCTCCTTGTGGACTGGAGTCAAAGAGGTAAAGAGATGGCACACAAAGACTAAAATGCTCATTTGTGCTCCTCACTTAGGTGGAATGAATCCAGGTCCTACCTCCCAGCTGGTTCTGCTGTTGGCATTATTATTCTCATTACAACAGCCCAAGTTGTACTGAATCAGACTGTGCTATCTTCTTATCTTTTTATTTATTTACTTAAACTCTATGTTAGTCATCCTAAAATCTGTTTTTATTTACAAAAATAACTACAGATTGTGTTCTTTTGTTCTATATGTACCTTTTCCATGTAATCAGTTTTGTCTGCCATCCTAAAGAGCGACCTGATGATTGGGGTATCTTGTTGGGAGAACACCTAGCATATTCTGGGATTTGCAAAACTAAATGATAATTAAATAAGGTAAATGGCTCAGATGTTTTGAGAGGTGGTTTCATGTTAAAGAGGTAAACTCCTCAGCAGTTCGAAAGAGTCAAGATGAATTACAGTCTCAGTGGGGACCAAGCCAGAAGTAGGGAAAATCACTGGAACTTTTAATCATGTGTCAGCAGGTTTCTACTCATTTTGGGAGGATTCTGCAAGGAACTTCTGTGCAAAGTAGAAAGAAAGGCATAAATAAATAGAAAGTGAACTTACTGTTAGAATTATTTTGTTTTCCCAATTAAGATTTGTAGCATCATTATTAATCACAGCACAATTGAGACACTTGTATATGCTATCTGTATGTTAAACTGTATGCAAAATTCCAAGTCTCTTAGATTAGAAACTACTGAATTATAGAAACATTTGTGTATAATACAGTGCAGAGTACACTCAATACTGGCTCCCCTTATAAGACTGTTTATATTGTCTTAGCCTAATTATAGACACGGTGAGCTAACCTGTTCACTGTAGAGTGTTGGGGTGGTGAGGAGCATTGAGAGAGGAATATCCCCTAGGTGAGGCTTTTAATTTATGTGTCACTATGCACTTCGTAGCCAGCTTTCACCATCCTGTACTAACAAATTGTATGTGACCAAGTTTCTTTTACTGGAAATGAATTTGGATAAAAAGTGTGTCTTCATTATTCTTCTTTCTAAAACTGCAGGGGCTATTGGATTTTCATGTGAAGATGTTCTATGAGGGTGCTACACTTTCCATTCTCTCTCATTGTTAGCAAAATATGATACTACACTGCCCGCAGTGGAGCAGAGAGAGTAATTTTGCTTTCTGAAAGACCAACCTTGCTGCAAGTTTGAAATGGCGAAGGAACCTCTTATTTTGCTTAAAATGTTTTCTGAATTAAAACCTCGTGAGGTGTTAAGTAGTAAACTCTAATAGATTAGAAAGCAAAGCAAGTGATTTGTCCGCAAATTAATTTGAAAAGCCAGTCTGTGCTTTTTGAGAGCCAGTGGAGTTGTTGAAAGTGCTGTAGAATCAGTGGTGTTCCATCATTGGTGTTTCAAACTAAGTCTGACTCTACAGGCAGAATGCTTTAAATGGAGGCATCAGAAATCAATTTGGTTTTAAATCAACATGGGAGCCACTAAAGCATATGCTTAAGTGAAGTTGTGCTTCTATTGTTACTTTTAAAGCCTCTAAATTTCAGCAAGAGGTTTCTTTAGGATTTAAGTAAGAGTTTAAAAAATAATTTAGTTTATCTTGGAAGAATTTCAGACCTTACTGGTGCACTGAAGGTAGCAGATTTATCGCTGATAATAAATCTCCTCACCTCACATACTGCATCTTGGCATCAAAAATTTCCATAAAAAAACAATATATTGCAGCAGTGTTGGGTGATTTCATTAATTTCATTTCTCATTGATTCTTTGTTAAAGAACATGCTTCTAAGTGGCGCTAGTTCTTGCCTAAGCTGAAGGCTTTACAAAAATTAACCTCCAGAAGACTAACTCAAGAAGAATGCCAAAGTTTAACTTTGCTGTAAGCAAATAAAATGAGCCTTAGGTGCAAGTTTTAGGTTGTTGCTTGGATTTTTGCAACCTATTGTAGAGAGATAAATCCAAGTCCTTTTTTCTAGGTAATGGAGAGAGTTGGCAGCAAATTAAAATGTAATCTGAGGTAGATTTTTGAATAGAAGTTTAAATTTTGTGTTTGAAATGTTGATGCAGCTGAGGCTATGAAATGCTGTGTCCTGATATCAGTATTTTTAGATTGTTCATTTAACTTTGAGATTTTAAAAAATTTTACAATTGATCTAGCACTGGTTTTGTTAAGTCATTGGTGAAAACCAGCGTTGAATGGCTTTTGAAATCTTTGCAGTGTAGCTCCAGTGCCTCTTAAATAACAGCTGTATAGAGTTATGGAGCAATCGATTTGCCCAGAGGATAAAGTAAGCAAATTGTAAGCAAAGTGTGAGCAAATTCAAATTCATTCTCTTTTCATCAGTCAACTGTGGAAGGATCCAAGCTGGAATATGTACAGTAAGGTATTGCTGCTGGAAACGGAACCGGGTAGTTCCTTTTTACTGAGGGTAACCTCATCACCTAGAATTTTCTGTAACTATGATTTGTCAACATTTGAAGCTATGTGGAAAATGTTCAAGTGACTGTGGAATATCTGAAGCTCTCGTACTGAGAGATAATTTACAGAACTCTCTTTGTAATTAGTCCACAGAAGAAAAACTTGCTCTAACTCAAGAAGAGTTAGTTTCCAGCAGGAATAGAATTGCTAGCAATAATCAGCAGATCCAGGAACTGAAGAAAGCAAAGTCAGCACTGGAGCAGGATGCATCAAAGAAGGAGCAGCAGCTGGGTGAGAAGACAAAAATGTTACAGGATCTTCAGAACGACAGGGTAAAAGCTTCCGTCTTTTGCAATCTTCACACAGACATAGTCCACTCCATGTGTGCACCCTTTATTAATTTCTGTTACATCTCTAAACAAGGGGTATTTTGAGGGCATGGCACTGTTGCAGTGCATAGCAGTGGTGGTTTTACTGAACCTCTGGTAGAAAGGCTTTTAAGAGCAGTTGAAGTGAATTTGGTTTGAAATAGGCTATTAATTTGTTCTGAGTAGCTAGACATGTGGAAAAATGTTATTAGTTTTAAATCTAAAACTGCAGACATGCTGCTTATTGTCAGCACTATGAACTGTTGATAGAGATATGTGGCAGTTATTTCCGCTTTAATTACAAAGCCTCCAAGTGGTTTTGGGCTCTGGATGTTTTTTTGTTTGGTTGTTTTTGTAATTTCATGAACTTGGAAGAAGTCACTTTTCTAGCACTTCTTTTTAAATTTCTCTTCAAGATTTTGAAAGAAAAAGACTTGGCTAATGAAAAATGTAAAACAACAGAGCTCCAGGAAATACGGAATAGACTTGAAAAAGAAAGTGCCAAGCTGGGTGAAGAGCTTAGAGCCTGCAAGCAAGAATTTGATAAGGTATATTGAGAAAAACTAACTCTTCATTTGGTTGGTTATCTGATAAGAAATATGTGCCTACTCAGTAGATGTTATCTGACTGGCTTTGCAAAGATGGTTGCTGTAAATGTCAGTATTACAGGTAAGGGAACCAAAGAACAGATTCATTGAGGTTCCTGAGCAATGCTGCCTTAGTTACAGATAATTCTGGAGTGCTGGTGCTTAGTGCTTTTGCCCAAGTGGACTCCATAACTTGTCTAAGCTTCAAGATGGGTTGTATGTCCTGGCTTTTTTGTTTCACTGTAGATTCACTGTGCATACCCTTGCTTGACTATGTAAGTGCAGAAACATGTCCGAAAGTGTCATGATGTGAAGTTTCCCAGATATTCTAGGCACATCTGGTATTTCTCAAGATTATGTGGTAGAGTTAAAACTCCCTTGATATGCTGTGGTTTCTAAGATGTCTTTAAAAGTCATACTCGGGGAAGAGACAGTGTCAGGAGAGTCATAAAAGATCAACTTCTTCCTAAATCATAACAATCAAATGAGCTCTCTAAAGGGTAAAAGTTTGGAGGCTTTAATTAAGTGATTTCTGGTCTTCAGTAAAACAAACTATTTCTTGCCATATTCCGCATATTTGATTTTTTATTCTCTATAGAAGCAAAAACTCTTAAAAGGCCATAGTTATGTTTTCCATATGATACTATTAGTAGTTGTATTTTCATCTGTTAAGCACACAGGGTAGAAATGTTTAAGCATAAGTATAAATGAAGGTACAGTCCCTATATGCTAGTAAATAGAAAGTAACTTGATATCTTACGAGTTTCAGATGTTCTTTTGTTCTCCAGTGTTTAGAAAATGGTCTCTTATTTTCATTTAGTCTGTACTTTGTTTCTGTCAAGCAGTCTGTGCTCAGTACTTCCTTGGTTTTTGGGGAAAGCTTATAATTCTTTAGATTCCTAAAATCTCTAAAGAAAATTTATAAAGATGTATATAAAATGTGTGCACACCAATGGCAGCTTAATATTAATTTCTTGATCTCCCGAAAAGCAATCAGACTAAACCAGAAATTTTCTCCTAAAGGCTTGTAGGCTGTTTCCAATTTCTTACCAGGGAATGGACAGGCATCTATAGGGTTATCCCCCTCTCCTCAGGATATGTTCTTTCACTTGTCCTTGGTTGTGTTTTAATTTGTGATGCAAATTTTTTTATAAAAAAACAGCAACCCCTATTAGTCTGTTAGTACTTGCATGCTATGCTGCGTAACTTTAAGGAAAATGATTCTTATAAATTTAACTAACTATTCTACTTCAGAATTTTTTGTGTTTTATTACAGAAGAACAAGTAAAACGTTTAAAACCCAATGTACCATCCTGCTTGCTTAAAACATAGGGTAATTATTTATACACTTAAGACTAATAGGAACTAGCTTTCTTCCATCAGTGTTTTTTACTTCATCATTATGACGTTTCTAACCTCATTATTGCAACCAGAGAACAATGTGAAGTAAATTTTAGAAGAGAATCTAGAAAATCACAATAGGTGTATCTTTTTGAAGAACTAGAAAATTATCCAGCAGAGCTTCTACTATTTTAGTAGAAACATACATTATATTTATTTTAGAAATTGAATGTTGTTCATAATACAGATATAAGTTTAAAATCTTTGATCATGATCATGAAAGTCACTGATACTTTCTGCTCTGAAGTCATCCTTTCTTCCAGTGATAAATTTATTTCTGTCCTCGCCTTGGAAAGACTTAAAATAGTTTTAAATTTAAATAATTTACACTTCCGATGTTACTACTTTAACTTTGAGCTCTGTATCCTAACAGGAGGTGGCAAATCTCAAGGATGCAAAACAGCTATTGATTCAACAGAAATTAGAGTTGCAGGGCAAAATAGATAATATGAATTCAGCTCTGGAACAGGAGAAAAAAACCCGCCAAGCTGTCAAAGATCAGCTGAAAAAGAGAGAAGAGGAACTGAAGAAAGAATGTGCTGAAATTGAAGCTAAACTGGTTAGTATGTTAGAGAGCATAACTTTTTTTGTGCACATGCTGTTGGATTCTTTCAGGGACAGAGAGGAAACAAAGAGGTGACTTCAGTTACATTACATTAATTTTTGAATGGCAAGATCGGAAATCTTTGAGGCATTTAATGGTGTAGGAAAATGTGGTGGGATGACATACTTGTCTAATAGAGTTTGTTGATTAAAAGTAGTGATTCTAAGTATAGTAAGATTCTTTGCCTCAATTAAATGTGAGGAATAGGGAAAGAATGCTTGGAAGGCTGTTTTTCATTGTTCCATTGTTTTCTTAGCACACAGAGAAAAAAGAGAAGGAAGAAGAAAACCGGAAGCATGAGGAAAAGGAGACCAAGCTCACCATGCAGGTCACAGCTCTGAATGAAAACTTGGCTACGATGAAGAAAGAGTGGCAAAGCAGTCAGAGGCGAGTGAGCGAGCTGGAGAAACAGACAGATGATTTACGTGGGGACATTGCTGTCTTGGAAGCAACAGTGCAGAATAATCAGGATGAGAGAAGAGCGTTGCTGGAGAGGTAATATGTGGTCATGATGTTGTGGAAGCATAGTTTGAGAAATGGATAGCCCCACAATGAAGGCTTGTTTCAGTTGTTTCAAGATTCTTTATTTAAACCCATGTTTGTTCCTAGTGCCTGGGCTGTGGGTGCTGTTTCCAGAATGCAACTTTCTATCATCCCTACCAAACCACAGCAAAGGCCATTGGGAGCAAACTCTGCTCTTTGTGGGCTTTGACCTTACTTATCACCAAAGCCACAGCTCTGTGCTTGTGCTTGAAGATTAATGTCCATCTGTAAGAGCCTTCTAAATCCATTGGACTCCTCTGAACTTTGAGGTGTTTAGGTAGGTTGTAGTTTCTGACCTCATCTGTTGTGTGAATCTTTCAAGGCTTGGCAGAGAGAGCTTCTCTTACTTAACTGTCCTCCATCACGCTGAGGCTTCCTTGCCTTGACTCAATCAGACTAGATGCATTGGTCAAACAGAAGCCTGGAACAGATTCCTTAGTGCCTCCAGTAACATGAGATTTGCCTGGAGTCTTCTAGGTATGCCCACTGCTCAATGTTACGAGATTGAATTTGTAATTGGATTAGATAGGTTAAGGTTCACACAAAATGCATCTTCTTCCTTCTGAAATCCTACAGCTGTCTTTACACCAGTTCTACTATTGTCTTTACAATATATTTAAGATGTAGGTACACAGAGTGCCTTTCCTTCATCAGCAAGGAGGCGTGCATGGCAGTGGCAGTTCGCTGAAAGCAACCATGACAAGGGTAGAAGAAACACCTCTGAGACAGGAGACTTTCTTCTTCCCCATTTTCTGACATGTTTACTGAAGGCAGAGTGGAAAACTTTTTTTTAACACCATCAAGCTTGCTGATTCGGTTTTTGAGCGGCAGACCCTGGGGAAGGATGGAATCAGTTCAAAGGAGATCCTTTTCTTTGTCAATACCTTGCCATACTATGCTGAACTTATCCAGTAGCTGTTCACAGCTTGGCAGAAAAACACCCTTTGAAATTTGGCTCTCAACAGCTAACTGCATTTCAGCTGATGAGAGGTGCTTGCTAAAGACAAAGCTTTCTTTTCTGTTCTGTTGTCTGACCTCATCTGTTGCAGCTGGTTTGTGAGTGTCTCCTTGCACAGGGGTACTTATCGGGGCTTGCTGGATGCATTGATGGGACTGCATTCAGTACTGTCCCTGGTTTGGGGAGGAATTCCAGGTATTAAACCACAGATATTTGGGAGTAATGCCACGTAATCTTAAACTGATTATTATAGCAGAGCATTTTTCCAATTAAGGCATCCAAGAGCTTTTTACAGAAAGGGTGTATTTTTGGTTGGATTTTGTGAGAGCAAACATGACAACCTGCCCAAAGGAGGGAGTGTAAGTTGCCTGATATGCTCTGAGCTGGCTATTTACTCTTTTTCCTAAGGTGTATAAAAAGTGAGGGAGAAATTGAAAAGCTTCAAGCCAAACTTGTAGAAATGAAGAAAAAGCTGGACAACACTACTGCTGCAATGCAGGAACTTGGCCGAGAAAACCAGTCTTTACAGGTATAATTTGATTTGAAGTGATTAAACCTGTTGATTCTCTGTGTGGCAACTTCAAATTTCACGTTTGCGTCAAATCGGTAGTGGATTACCTTTCCAGAGTGATTAAGATGTTATGCTTGTGGTGTGCAAGGGCCATATTGCTGCCTGTGTGAGTTCTTAAATCTGCTTGTAGTTTTGAAACTTGGAAGATTTTCACCCTAAACAAATATAAGTATCATGGCAGAATTGATGCTCTTGTACTGCATTGGGTAGTATGTACAGATAAAATAAGGAAATTAGTAGGAATTAGACGTTAATTTTTTTAATGCTTTTTTTAATATCTTCTGTATAGATCAAACACACCCAAGCTCTCAACAGGAAGTGGGCAGAAGACAATGATGTACAGAATTGCATGGCCTGTGGAAAAGGCTTTTCAGTGACAGTGAGAAGGGTAGGTGTGTTTTACTGTGTGTCTGTAAGGATTTTCTTTTTCTATTGTTTTCAAATTCTTAGATGGGATACAGACTTCAGAAAATGGCCTCACTAGTGCGGTGATACTCAGGACAGCTCAGGATACTCAGGACTGTTGCATGCAGTGCCTTAAATATTAAACATAAAGTTTGTGGAACATGCTTTATTCATAATTCTTTTGCCACATTTAACAGCATCAGTTTATAAACACTGTTAAAAAAGTTCAATCCCCTAAGCAAACAAGCAAAATTACACTGTGGTAAGGGTATTTACAGTAAATTTATTTATAAACAGTCTGAACCATATTTAAAGGTATAAAAGAAATGTAAATTTATTGAAATTAGATATTTGTGAAAATATGAGGCATCAACGTGATCTTGTGCTTAGTGACTATTACTTACTGAACATTGACTAGGCATAGAACAGAAGAAACAACTGGATGTGTTGTAGGTCTGTAGTTAGACCTTCTTTGTAAAAACAGTTGTGGCCAACTAAGATGTGAGCATCACTCAGTTGTAAGGGTCTGCCCTTCTTCCAGAGATTACCATCCCTCGGACAACTGACTTGGCAATGAAGTAGATGAGGGACAATCATGAGGTTAATTTTGTAGTGATTCCTGACTTGATTTTAGGTGGCTTTCCCTGTCCTGCGTTATTTGTAGTGATGTCTTTTGGGTAGCTTTTGAACAAAGGCTGCTGGATCCATTGACTCAAGAGTACTTCCCATGTGAAAGCAGCAGGTAGTTACATGTAAGAAAAGCATGTTTTATGTGACCAAAACAAGCTCAAGAGGAGGATGAACTTCAACCAGTTCATTTCTGAAACTGATATAGTCTCCTGAGTCAGGAGTGAAGCACTTCTGGATATTTCCTCCCTTTTAGAGGGATACAGTCCAATGCCCTTCTTCTGTGTGCTGTGTAGCTCCTATTTAAACATTCAAATTAGCTTCTGAAACTTGAGAGTTGACTTGACGTGATAGTGATCTCCCTTAGTGATTGATGTCCTGTCAGTAATGTTCAGCGTGTATATTTCTACTTTTTCGCAGCACCACTGTAGACAGTGTGGAAATATCTTTTGTGCCGAGTGCTCAGCAAAGAATGCCTTAACTCCTTCTTCTAAGAAGCCTGTCCGGGTCTGTGATACATGCTTTAATGACTTGCAAGGATAACTGGCTATTGTGAATGACAAAGAAATGTTACACTAAAATCTAGAATTTCTGTTGATGCACTTCGTTCAGCGCTCAGACTACTGTACAGTTTGGACAATGATTGTAACACTTGGCAAAATCTAGTATATTTTAAAATGTTTATTGATACCGAGTAAAACTATTGTATTTTTTGTGAGACATGGGCTCAGATCATCCATAGCTTATTGCCATTTATTCTGGAAAGAGCTTCTATGTCTAGATTAGAAATACCCAGTTATTTGTAAATAAAGTTTAAGCAGAGGAGTAAAAATGTATTTTTTTATCTTTTATTTTTTTGTTCAAGAGAAACAGCATTTATGTGATATTGCCGTTTTATTCTTGTTTCCTTCAAAGACAAAGGAAGATGCAAAATTTGTGACGATTTTATGTATCAAATGTTGCTATAAAAGTATGCCTGATTGTTGCATTTGATTGCATATCTGATGTCCTTTATAACCCCTTGTGATTCTGGTTTCTTTCTGTCTCTCTGGTTCTTGGACTTTTCTCTTTAAAGTCTGAACTCCACAGTGAGGGTAACGGCTGGACTTAACTCCAACTCAGTTTTATTTGCCCACTTACAACTCATTGTAGTATCATCACCCAAGTCCTCATCCAACTACACCACTTGGATATGTAACATCTTTACACATAACCTATTGCAGTGTGTGTGAGAGAGAGAGTATGTGTGAGAGTATGTATTGCAGAGAGAGAGTATGTGTGAACAAATGATGAGACAGTGTTTAGCTGGCATTGTAGGAATATTACATGATACATTACAATATTCTATCCCATATTGATTGATTCCACTTTTACGTATTCAGTGGATGGATTTTAGTATTCCAGATACCCTTATATGTAGGGTTTAAAAAGCAAACAAACAATAGTAGCCAATAGTACTCTGGAAGCCCTGAGAGATCCTTGTGGTTCTAAGGGACACCCAGACCTTCCACGCTAGGTATCCTGCTAAAAAAAAGTCTATTTTGAGACTGCTGCAGTTCATCTGACCTTTTCTTCTATCCCTTTCCTCAGCTTTTGGTGGAAGAAGCTGAACTCCTACTGGATCTAATAAACCTCAGTTTCCCAATGCTCCATCTGACCCCTGTTGCCGAGGTGGGGTCTTTAATGTTGAGGTAGTTTGTATGATTTAGTTTGCTCAGAATGGTGGAGTGAGTCTCCTGCTACTGGCTTAGCTAAAAGCCAAACAACTCTAAATAAGAGGCCAATATGTATTTCTTTAGATATTTATTTGTATTTTGTTTTCTGTACTTGTATCAGCAGTTTCTTGGTAGATTTCATGTAGAGTCCCAACTTGTTTTTTATTGTGATTGTATTTACATCTGTTCATTCTTATCTGTGTGCCTCTATCTTTTCTTCCCTTTGTAGATTTCTTCCGAGTGGGGGTTATGCCTTCCAGTCTTTAGGGACCCTTTGTCTTAAATATCCTACTAGATTCCCCCCCCCCCCCCAAACCCTTCTGTGTCTTACAAAATTGTGCCAGCTGTTCAGAGAAAAGGACTGTGTCCTGAAATCCTCTGCTTCTTGCCCGAGGTAAGGAATCGGGTTCTGTCACAGTGATGGAAGTTTAGCCATCATTAGACAGGTTTATTTGCTTTTATTTATTGACAGCTCTGTATTTGAAGGAAGAAGAATCCCTTCTATGAAAAATATCTAGTCTTAATTAACTCTCAAATGAAAAAAACTTAATCCCTCTTCTCCAGGAGCAGTGATCTATATGTTTCATATCAATTCTTAGCCAGCCTGTCTAGTTGTACATTTACAGCCTCAAGGAGTCTTCCTCAAGAGGCTTTCTTAAAATTAACTTCTTATTTCCAGAAAGCCAGCTGAATTATAGAATTGGTTCTCCTCGCTCTGAAAGAGTTTGGGATACAAATGTGGTTTATGTGAAATACTGACTTGCTTTTCTGGTTCAAATGTGGGAACTGCTTTCTTGAAAGAAACAATTACTGCAGTGATTCCATATGAACAGAGCCTCTGGACTCGCTGTTTCTCATCTGTGTCACTGTTTGGCATAGGAATATTTTAAATAGAAAATAAGAGCAGAATCTCTGCATCTGGAATTTTGTTTCTACTTCTTTATTTTTGAGAGAATCTGAGGAGTTTGCTTCTGAGCCTTTCTTTGTCTGACATGTGACTTCCGAAATGTGGCCAAGGTAAAGATCTGACAGTTGTGCTCCAGCCCAGATGCGCTCTGCCTCGTTGTGTAATACTGCTCTCAGGGCCAAGGATGACCACATGGAGAAGAAGGGATTTTAAGAGGGAAGAGAGAATCCTCTCAGGACTGCATGAAGGACAAAATGAACGAGACATAGGAAGATGGAATTCTCTCAGGGGGAACTAGGGAGAAGGCTTGTGTTCAGACATTTTGCTTTTGGATGTGTGAAGGCTGAGGAGAGAGCTTTGCAGTAAAGAGGAAGTGGTAGAAGCTGTAATAGGGGTGTTCTTACTCCAGCCTTTTGGGGAAGCCTTTGTGTAAAGACAAACGGAGTCACCTCACTCCGTTGACTGCTGAAGCAGCACAGTTTGTTGACGACAAATCAGATCTCAGTTTGGAGGAACTTGGCTTTTGGGGAGAAAACAGCCCAATTTGTGAAGGCTGCTTTTCCTGACCAGTTTATATGACCAGCTTTTCAAGGGCATGGGAATGCTTTTTAAATACACATTTTTAGAAAGAGGATTTGTTAACACCTGGAGGAACAGTGCTAGGCCAGAAACTTTAATGCTTGAGCTTTAAGTCTGCAGCAACAGGTCAGGATTTCTACAGTTTTTCACTGGAGTCAACTTCCGATTTCATGGCGAAATCTTATGATCCTTCTTTTGTGTATATGATTCTTGGTGCTGGTCTCTATTTAGTGACAAGTTGATGGTATAATGCTGTCAGCCTCACTGCCAGGTTGGAAGTTGTGCTCAAGCTCAGTAAAATGACCTATGAGATGCACAGTAAGGGAAACTGGAAGGTGAAAAGCTTTGTATTTACAAAATCTGTTTGCAGACTCTGACTGTTTTGATGGGCATGTTGTCAATAGGAATTTGGGAGGTTGTTCCACAGCTTTAGAATATAAATAATATGAAAACCTAGGAAAAAAATGGTTAGCTCTTACCATACTGTGTTAAAGGATTGCATACCAAATAGTTCAATGCACTGCTTTTTCAGACTGCAGAGAAACAGAGGGAGAAAACGATAAAATGGCAGAAGGAACTAGAGCCTCAGTGGACCCACAGTATTGTGCTTTAACAGCCTCTGGCAATAACCAGATTGCTCTGATTCCCTGAGGAGAGGCGATTATAGAGCAAGAGGTGGACCAAATAAAATGGTAAAACCGTGCTGGAACCAATAGATGTGTGAGATCCTCAAGCTGCCTTTGATTACCAGCCACTAGCATGGCTTCAGGAATGGGACAGTGAAGTGTGGGGTTTGTTTTTGAAACTGTCCCTTCTGCAGGACACTCCATCCACGTTCAGAATTTCTGGTGGACAGATTATGAGAGACCAGCTGCTATGTGGGCTGACACAAGCTACAGAAGCATTCAGAAAACTGTAAAGGATAGTCTTGTTAAGGGTGGGAGAAGTCTTTAACTCCTTAGAGATATCACCTCTCTTTGCAGTCAAACAGCCGCAAATCCTTTGAGTTGTTGCTTCCAAAATGGCAAATCCTTCTGTTCTACTCCAGCCTCATTTCAGCAGCACTTACTTGGCACTTCCATCCAGCAATGCCTCTGGAGGCAGGTAGCATTGCAGTGGTCAGTAGCAGGTTTTTGGTCTAGCTGGCTGTACTTCACTGTTGTTTCTTCTCTCCATGTATTCCTTCCCTCCAGTAATCTTCCCATTTCTGCAAAGGCTGAACAAAGAGGATAAAATTAATGAGCCCCAGTAGGAAAATTTGCTGTCTGGAGATGAAGAGACAAAAGGAATTTTCTGCTACAGCTTCCAATGGAGGCAAGAGGTTTAGAGGCATCTCGTTTTTCAGCTGGCTTCGCTCTCTGGCACAAGAGTCTGAGGCTCTAGGGTACAGTGGGGCTTTTCTTCCTGTTTTTAGAAGCTGTCAGATAACCCATGTTGCCATGGAGTGTGAAGCACTAGGTACACTAGAAGAATTAGTAACTGCTTTTCTTGGTTTAGGGACTATTAGGATTATTTGTGAATCCTCACTGGAAAAGCTTTCTTAGTGAAGCAAGAAGGAATTTCAGAGCAGAAGCATGAAGTAGCCTTGCTGTGTTTCTATTACATTAGCAAGAACAATTGAGCCTCTCAAACTAGACATAAAAGAAATGACATTCCTAAAGAAGGGACCTGGAAAACTCGAGTACTTCTTTTGATTTTTAAATGTCAGTTAATTGTGAATTGGGAATGCTTGTTCCAAAACTGAAAAAAAATTATGACCAGTGCTCAATGGCAGACAGAAAACTGCTGGAGCTTAATTTCAAACAGAATATAAACCATACTAAGAAGAACAATACCATTGTTTGTGTGTGTTAAAAGTGATAAATTACTCCTCCAGGTACCACCCCTCCCACTCTCATATTCTTGCAGGACTAGGAAACAACACTGTCATTTGCACTATGCACTTTTGTGAACTGAATATAATCCACACTAAGTGGAATGGCATCATTGGCATTGCACGTGTTAGCTGCAATCAATGGACAGAAAGTTTGTCTACAGCTGGACTTTCACTGTATTAACATTTAGCCCCTTGCTGTGTAAGGAGAATTGCACTCATAATTCCGTTGTACCAAAAATGCAAGCAACATCTGAGAGCACGTGTAACAACAAAAGCCTCGTAGTCACACACATGTTGTCTTTGTATTTTAAGATTATAAAATCAGAAAATATGACATCTATGTATTTCCAGTTGACGATTCTTAATTTTCGAAGTCTTGACCTTAGCACCCCTTCTAGGATAACTTTAAAGTTGTTGTCCAACTACAGCCTCTCCAAAAGCACTAAGTCGTGTACTTTACAAAGCCAGCAATAATTGGATAGTAAAGTCCCTCCAGAGAAACTCAATTTGGGGGATAATTTTGTTGGGTTGTTTTGTTTTTTTTCTGAATAAAGGGTTCTTCATCTTTAGATAGAAGATTAGATGCCACTCAAGAATCACAATAATGAAGAGGATAGGTACTAGTTAACATAATAAACTCTGCCTTTTGTCTGTAGCGTGCCACATACTATGCACTCTGTGTGGCAGATACAGGAGTATCTGCTCATTTGAGGATTACTGAAGCCCTGCTAACCCTTTTGGATCAACGTTACTATGAAATCAGAAACCTGGTAGGCATGTTTTCCAATTATTCCTCCCCCTGTGACCTAAAATAAAACCAAATTATTCTCTATTTCTTGCCTTTTTTGAGTAAAGAGGGCTGGGAAAAAACGTTTATCATAATATGTCAACAGGCCAGTGCTGGCAGGTCCAGGCTCCTGCTGTTGGCTTTATGGCAAAGTACTCCGTTATATCACGCTAAAGCTTGATTCCTGGCACAAAAAGGGATGTTTGAAAGAATGTCTCGCTGGGCTAGCAACTACCAGAACTTTTTCTAGTAATGTGTCCAAAATGCTGCTTGTATAGGATTTGTCACTTTTGTAAGAAAAGAAAAAAAATCACAAAAAAATCATAAACCCCCAGGATTTGATGCCGTTATGTAAGATTTCATTTCAGCTACCTCTCAGTGTGAAATTCCAATATTAGTGTAATAAGGTTTGCTCATTCTCACGTTATATAAAAGTTGTTGTGAATGCCAAAATTGCAGAACTTTCTCACCAAAAAGGAAACACATTGTCTTTTTTCAAATATGTTTGAAAGTATCCAATAGTTTGCAGTTATTGTAAACTCTGTTGTATTCTTTCAACTACTGTAGTTTCAATCTTGCAAACTCTTAGCTGCTGGACAGGATATAACTCATAACCACAAGCTTTCATAATCGTGGTCTGCTGGGTAAAACCAGGTTTTCATGCGATTTCTCATTCACTGAATGTACGATTACTTTGGTTGGGTTTTTTCTTCAGTACTTGGGATGTGAACTTAATGAGTGATATTCTGTAATGGATGTGTGCCATAAATTACATTGTCTTGTTTGCCTCTTTTCTGAATTTTAATGATGAATTTATTATTGCAGGTGTGAATGTTGCTCATACAATTTCATTTTTGTATGATTGTATAAAATATAAATGGAAAAGGTTTTACGTTCTTACCCAGTATTTAGAGGTAATGTATTATATTACCCTCACTTTGAAATTTCACCTACAGAGTACTGCACTTCTTTTAAACTGGTTCATACCATCTCGGTAGGTGTAGATAGATTTTTTTGCATGCATGTGTTTTGGTTTCCTTTTTAACTGAAGTTCAGTTCTTTTAAGTTCTGGTTTCAGTGTTTGTATTTACTACTTGTGATCATGTAGTTGTGCCTTACATTGTGAAAGAATTTAGTCCAGCGTGCACTGTAATTCCTGAACTCTGCAGTTTGGAAGGTGGCTGTGGATTTGGATGAGAAAATGACACCATGCATCAACTGGTTCTGTATAAACTATGCTGAAATGTTATTGAAATGTCATTTTTGTTTTCTAACCTGTTAAGGGAATGATTAATGATAATAAAAAAAATAAATTAGACCTTTCTAATAGACCAGTTCTGTCACTCCAAACTACCTCGCCCTACTTTAGACAGCAAAGCTACTTCAAAATGAACTGTTGGGAAGCCACACATCTAAAAACAATCTAAACATTCCAGTTTCTTAGACTGGTGGGTAGCTGCAACAAAAGCTTTCACGTTCCTGAGGAGGCAGTAATAATGACTGGTTTACAAATCTGTTTCTTTCACAAGTTAAATTCAGAGTAGTTTTCCCATTCCCAATAAAGACACCAGGCTGATGGGTATCCTGCCTTGAATTAAAATCCTTCTGTCGCCGGCCGTGTTCAGACATCACGTTCAGTGCAGTCAGACAATTGGCATAACTGGAAGACAGAAGTAGCACTTTTTTGTTTTTTAGACTAGTGAAGGGCTCACTTGTGAGATGGAAATCTCTTTCAGGGTGGAACTCTGTTACAGAGAGAAGCCAGGTGCTCAACATGTATGAGATGAGTCCCGTGACAAAGCTGCCATTTAATTGTTGGGGCATTCACAAAAACTATGCTTAGCTCTTGAGGCAGCTGTTCTTAGGGGCTCTGTGTAGGCAGTTGAGAAGGATGAAATGAAGAGGGCTCCTGAAAGGCATTTTAAACTGGGAAGGTAATTTCTGCCATGACTGCTTTCTAAGTCATCTTCCTTTCTCGACCACACAAGAGCCTGTGGAGCTTACATCTCCCTTGAGACAGCCTGCATGTGAATACTTACTTCCTCTGGAGTGTGCTCCTTGGAGATGTGCTGGCCTCGAGGAAATACTGAATCTCTGGAACTACTTAGTTGTCTGGTAAACTGAGCGGACCTGGTTTAAGGTTGTTTTGATACTGCTCCCTTCCACCAGTGCACAAAGCACAGCACTTAGTTGGTCAGGTGTTACTTCTCTGGGCTCAGAATATCTTTTGGTCCTGTCAGCACTGGTTTCAAGGTCCTGTGAGCCTGGGACTGTGGAGATTGAGCACAGCTGTGTAAGCCACGTTGTGGCTACATGTTTACAGCTTGCATGGTGTCCTGGAGCAGATCTGCTGTCTCCACTCTGCTCTGCTCTCCTGTCTTATTCATTCAGCACTTGACATGGAGCCTGGGTGGCTGTTCCTTTCCCAGGAAGCTGTGGCAAAATCTTGCCCATCACAGGCACACGGGGGAAAGCAGGGATGTGTTACGCAGTGGCCTAGGCTGCACCTGGAGGGTGCTGGACCAGGTAAGTACATACACAGAACCTCCAGACCATACCTTGTATGTACAGGTAAATCAGCTCACGTGGATGAAATGTACCACTGCATCCTGATGGATGGAGTTAGCAGCAGCGTTTGAACTCATGACTCATTCTGTTGTGGAGTAGAGATGAATGTAAAGTGAATTCTAACTTCATGAAGAATGCGAAGAGCCAGAATGGTGCTTCTACATTCTTCAGCATAGTCCTCATCTGTGTTCAATTCCCTCTGAAGTAACTTCTGACTCCCCTGAAGGAACTTTTCTGAGGGCTATTTTTTTGTGTGAGGGGGACAAGCTGATTGGACACAGAAGGTGGGAGAAGTGACAGAGTCACTTAAGAGTGGCTTTAGGGAAGTGTCCTTTTCTCTCTTGATTAACCAAGGCTAAGCTGGTGAAAGGACTTTCCCTCCGTGGTTGTAACCTGAATGAATGTCATAGCAAGCAGTTTCAGGTTGTTCTATGGGTCTTTTCCAGTGTCTCAAAAAGAGAGAGGGGACACAAAACCGGCTTAACAGGGAGCAGACGTGCTATGTGGACCACAGACCTGGCATAGCAGTGAAGTATCAACTGGTTTAATGCAAAAGGAGCATTGAGGTTTATGAAGCCAACTTGAATTCTAAAGGCTGCAATGAGAGTAAACAATGCGTAACAACAGATCTGCTGTTAATCAACTGGTGAAAAACTTCAGATAAGAACTAAATCCTAATAAAGCAGTTTGTATATTCTGTAGCATCTTTAGTTTAAATGAATATTATATGCAATTATGACCTTTCTCAAAGAAACTAATCCCTTAATCCCCACAGTTGCTCAGGGATGGTGCTGCTGTTCTTCCATCTCTCACTGTGTGCCTCTCTAATTCCTACAGAGGCAGAACAGGTGCTTCTTTTGATAAAAAGAAGTTTGAAATAAGACACAAACTTCTTGAAATTTAGCAGAAGTCTACCTCGCTTCATTTACATCCTCTTCATAACCTTAATTTACATCATCTTCATAAACTTAATTAGCTAGATATACTCCTACACTGAAGCTTTAGGCATTCCGGGTAATCCCGTGCTGTTGGGTTTGTTGGCTAAATACAGGTATTTATCATCTATAGAGCTCCCTCTATAGCATTTTTCATCAATAAAAACTTCTTAAGAATAGTCATTATCTTTCTATCTTCAGGTAGAGGAAATCAAGGCAAAGAGAGGACAACAAGTGGAACTGAATTTCCATGCATTTCCCTATTTCTCAGGTTGCTGAGTCATGTAGGAAGCATTACAAAACTTTTAACATCCTTGAAACTTCTCTGAGCTTTAGAAATCCACCACATAAAAAAATACAAGGAAGATTTTAAGGTCTTGGTACGTAAATTCTGCCTGTCATAGTACTCCTGTAACACATTGAACCTGTAAGCAGGGTTTTGAATCAATGCTGTGGTTTGCTGTTGGCATAAGGAAGTGGCACCTGTCCTTTATGCTGATTAGTCATCTTGACTTTTTGTCATTAGATCAAACTTCCAGAGTACATTCCAAATATTTAGCAAGCTAAAAAACGTAACAACCATGACCACATATATCTCTGTCCATTATGACCCTTTTGTTACGTGAATTGTTGAAATTTTTGTAATCAATAGGAAATCATTGAAAAGGAAGAGATAGACATCAAGGAGTCTTGTGTCCTGAGGAGGGAAAAAAAAATCAATTTCATGGAATTTAATGGAAAAAACAATTTTAAGGAATTGCTGCATCTAAGATCAGGCACATCTATTACTGTGTCTTGCGGAATGCTTTTAACAAATAAGCACGATTTCCAACACACAGTATACAACTATTCCTTCCCTAGTCTGCACTCTTAAAAGCAGCGCTTAAAAATCATACATTTCTTGATGAATTTGGCTTCTGCTACTTGTACCTTGTAGCAGCTACCTCATTATGACAAAAACAACTACTTGCCTGCTAGGAAAAGTTAATTGAATCACCTGGAGCACTTAGGAATACAACAATGAGCATGCTATAAATTAGCAAATCCTACCTGGTAAACAGTAAACCTTCTGAAAATGGCAGACATAAAGGCAGACATAAAGAAATAGAGAAGTGCCACCCTTTCCCAGTGTCTCTAAATACTGGTAAGCTGCCTACAGGCTTTTGCAGCAGTGAAATGTGAATTCATAGCCTTTTGAAACGAAATTGATCACAAAAGTCTTTCAAAACAAACACAAAATAGTGTTGGCATATCTTTTCTTCCTAACTTAGAGATCATGAGGATATGAGGAGTATAACAAGAAATATAACAAAAATATGATTTTTTAAATTATTACTTTCAGTTTACCAAGGGTTTTTTTCTGAAATAGGCTGAAACTTACGAGTTTCTTGATGAGTACTTAAGAGTTACTTTGATGAGTAGAATCTCTCAGCAACAAAATATTTGTGAAGAAAATACATCTGTAAAAGAAGTGCCAATGTGTCTATGGTTAAACTTAGCAACGTAAGCAGGTGAAGACTTACCAAATGCCAGTATGTCGCCTGCTTTTCATGTGCAAGGAGGCCAGATTTTCATCAAGTTCTTGATTAACTGATGCAAGGCTGAGAAGCACTACAGGCTGGGGACAGAGTGATTGGAGAGCAGTCAGGTGGAAAGGGACCTGGTGTTACTGATTGACAGGAGGCTAAACATGAGCCAGCAGTGTGCCCAGGTGGGCAAGAAGGCCAATGGCATCCTGGCCTGTATCAAGAATAGTGTGGCCAACAGGACGACGGAAGTGATCCTTCCCCTGTACTCGGCATTGGTGAGGCCACACCTTGAGTATTGTGTTCAGTTCTGGGCCCCTCAGTTCAAGAAAGATATTGAGGTGCTGGAGCGGGTCCAGAGAAGAGCAACAAAACTGGTGAAGGGACTTGAGCACAAGTCCTGTGAAGAGAGGCTGAGGGAGCTGGGGTTGTTTAGCCTGGAGAAGAGGAAGCTCAGGGATGACCTCATCACTCTCTACAACTATCTGAAAGGAGGTTGTAGACAGGTGGGGGTCGGTCTCTTCTCCAGGCAGCCAGCAACAGAACAAGAAGGCACGAGCTTAGACTCTGCCAGGGAAGGTTTAGGCTGGATATCAGAAAAAAGTTCTTCACAGAGCGAGTAATCAGGCATTGGAATGGCCTTCCCAGAGAGGTGGTGGATTCACCATCCCTGGAGGTTTTTAAAATAAGACTGGATGTGGCACTTAGTGCCATGATATAGTAATCATGATAGTGTTGGATTAAGGGTTGGACTTGATGATCCTGGCGGTCTCTTCCAACCCAGATAATCGTATGATTCTATGATTTTCTCTTTGAAAGCCTCCTTACTGGATGCTGGTATAGGGAACTAGTTTTTTTTCTTGTAGATATGTTTCTCGGGAGTTTGTTTATCCGGTCAGACAGAAGAGCTCCAGAATCAAATCCCATTTCCAAAAGGCAACATGATCCTTATGGGGGGTTCCCCACAGCTTACCCAATCTTTTCATAAATAACCTGCCCACAAGAAGTTCAAAACTAAAACGTGATCATGCCCAGAAACCATTCTTATGCCTGCAGCTACTGGTGTTCCTTTGCAGTCCGTGTTATTGCAAAGCCAATTGTCAAGTCTTCCAGGCCATTACGAGCCTCCAGCAGCATTCAATGAAGAAAAAAGAATTCATGCTAGGATTTTCCTGATGAAGGGCACACCACAGGGCCTTTATTTTTTTCTTGCCACTACCACTACAACGCAGTGTCTGCCTGCCCTGCAAGACCACTTGAGCACGCAAAATTCTGCCTATGGAAGTACCATTCCCTTATTAGTGTAAACTTCATTCCCTTTATAATTCTTTTTTTGTCCTTTTCACATTGATAAAGTTTTGGCAAGAGAGATCTCAGTCAAGTATATAAGAAGCTGCAAAAACAGATGAAATATCTCTATCCCTCCAGTAATCTTTTTTGTTCTCTTGTGAATTGAAAGTAGAACTTGGGAAAAGCTGGTTTATTTGGTAGGTATCTTGTGAGGAAGCACTGACCTCCACAGATGTTCAAATCTATTTTGTAATTAGCACACGTTTTCGGAAGACTGAGAGAACGCTTTGAAATGCGGACAACCTTTGTGCTCTGCCATCTTCATTTTATGGAGCGACTATTTTTCAGAACTCATCCCTAAAGCAAAGCATGATCCCCCACCACTGGTATGAGTAAGTGCCTTTGATTTTGCTTCGCACTGGATGTGAGTGTGGATTGAGGGAGGATTCTTTTAAGAGAATGACAGAAGAAAACAAACTGAAAGACTTGATTTGCAAGACTGTAACAGTATTTATTTCAGTATTCATTGAGTGTTTGACTGATGCTGCTGTCAAGGGGTTGCCAGGATCAGATGAAGTGGAACAGACCTCATTGCTTGATGGAATACGCAGATGTCTGGAGATTTTACAGTGCTGGAAACTGTCCTTTCCAAGCCCACAGGAGAGATGGAGGTGCACTGCAGGTGGGCAGATTCAGGTGGTGAGGCTTTCCAGGAAGAAGTGCTGTGGGAAGGGGACAGAGAGTCAGAAAGTGAAGCCATAAACTTCCTGGTGGGGAAAACGTCCTCTGCAGCGGGGAGAGCTGAGAGCTCTCCCTTCTGTTCCTGGCACTCTTTACATTTTTGTGTAGTGCCTAAACAAGCTCTTCTGCTGCCTAATTGAAATCTTCTGAATGCGCTTCAAAGCTGCTACTGTGATCCTTCCATCCACAGCTTCTTATACGAAAGTGTTGAGGTGACCCCTTGCAAGCTCCAGTCCCCAAATGAGTACAGAGTCTGACAGACCAGACCTTCCTTCTGCTCATAAGCTCATGGAAGCTTCATCCTAAATCTAAGTCCAACCCCAGCTCCTGAATGTCTGAACATTCCAATAACACTGTTCTGTTAGCGTACATGCGAGTCAGAGGCTGACAGAGATGGCTGGGCTAGAAAGAAGGCTGTTGTACATTTCTCAGATGCCAATATCCATACCTGGGCCTTGATAGGTGCCACATGAGATCCTTTTTGAAAGACACAAGTCGGGTAGCAAAAGAAGATAAAGTGCTAGGCTGAGATGAGCGCTGGTGTGAACTGCTCTCTGACAGAGTGCTGGGACTGTTTTAGGTGGCTTTGGGCACAGGAAGACAGAAACTGTTTGAAAAGCCATTTTTGATCAATCAGTTCTGACTGAGACCTGGAGGTTTGTGTTCTTTTCTTGTTTTGAATTCTAGCTGAGATGTATGGGCCGAGGTCAATTGTTATGAGGTTTAACAAGGCCAGGTGCTGGGTCCTGCACCTGGGCCACAACAACCCTGTGCAGTGCTACAGGCTTAGGGAAGAATGGCTAGAAACTGCTCTTTGGAAAAGGACTTGGGCGTGCTGGTTGACAACTGGCTGAACATGAGCCAGCAGTGTGCCCAAGTGGCCAAGAAGGCCAATGGCACCCTGGCTTATGTGAGAAATCGCCTGGCCAGCAGGAGTAGGAACCAGGCTCTGTAGCTCATGAGAAGGGATCGTTCTGAGTAGCTTCCTGAAGCAGAGTCTTCTAGATCCTCCTGCATAACGGCTTGAAGGGCCTTGGCTTGGCGATGGACTCTGGCTTTCACATGCACGTATTGAACTTCCAGCCTGAAAAAGAAATACAGGCCTTATCAGAGAAGTACAACAGAACACAAAGCCCCAAAAAAGAGTGTGAAAGAACTTCACCTAAAGCATTGTGGAAGATAGTGTATTATTATTTCATTGGGATTCAAGAAGACAGTCCTGTTATTTTCAGAAAAGGAAGTCTTGCTCTACCGTGTTACTTTCTTACCGTCGCATGCAATCTTTCAACTCGGCGATGGTGTCCAGAAGGCACTGTAAATTCTTGAGCATTTCTTGCTCTTCTTCCATATCCTTTCCCTGTAAATTCTGGGACGTAGCTAAACACTCCCTCCAGATAAGACTTTCTTTCAGTTCCTGCAGCTGTCAAACCATGGCAAGAATCCCCAGTAGTTAGGTTAGGTTTGTTAAAAAGAAGCAGACTGCTTTGACTTTGATCTCGACTTTCAAAAGCCATGTTACGTCCTCATCTTTTGTACTGAACCCTCTCCTGCATCTACACTAATTTCCTACAGCATTTCCTAAGTGTTGCCACAACTCTCCTCCTCTTTCAAGGATGCCGAGCACTACTTGTAGCCATTTGTTGGATACTCTAACACAGTTAGAAGCTCGTCCCATGCCTAAAGTGGATTTGCAAGTCCATAACGCTGACAATGTGAAGAGGGAATCCAGAAAGCTACCAGTGAAACAGTCCACTTGCCAAACGCAAGACAAGAAGCAAATGCCATGCTCCGTGCAACATGAGATGTCAACACAGCCCACAGTTACTTCAAGCTGTGCAAAAAGGCAGGAACCAGCAGGTGTGGGAAGTGATTGTCGCTTTGTACTCAGCCCTGGTGTGACTATGCCCTGAATATTCTGTTCAGTTGTTGGCCCCTCACTAGAGAAAGACCCTGAGGTGCTGGAGCACATCCAAAGAAAAGCAACAAAGCTGGTGAAGGGTATTGAGAACAAGGTCTATGAGGAGCGGCTTAGGCAAGTGAGCTTGTTTAGTGTGCAGAAAAGGAGGATGAGGTGAGCTCTCTAGAGCTGAAAGGAGGTTGTGGCGTGGTGGATGTTGGACTCTTTTCTCTAGTAGCAAGAGATATGATATGAGGAAACAGGCTCCAATTGTGCCACAGCAGGTTAACTTGGAGATGAGTAAAAGCATCTTCATGGAAAGGGTTATCAAGCACTGGAAGAGGCTTCTTGGGGACGTGGTGGAGTCAGCATCCCTGGAGGTATTTAGAAACCACGTAGACACGAAGCTTAAGATCATGGTTATAGGGGATGTGCATGGCAGAGTTATGTTTACAGTTGGACTCCATGGTGATAAGGGTCTTTTGCAACCAGAATGATTCTATGATTCTACCTCATTTTCATAAGAGGAGTCGCCATCTTCCAGTTTCAAGTCTTCAGCTGCTTCCGAGATGCCTACAAAGGAGAGAAGAAATGCAACACTATGGTGAGAGATTATTTCACACTGCATTTCCCCATCCGCTTCTCTTACAAGAGAACCCATGTAGTCTGTAAGGAAATTACCATTGCTGCTCTCCTCTGTAAAGGATTGTGAGCTCTCTGTGTCTCCGGTGATGAATATTCCGAGTCGCTCTGTGTAGTACAAAGGAGATGTGTGAGCACTGGCACAGACTCCTTCTCAACCCGCTGCGACGCACAAAGCTCCCACTTCAGCCAACAGGCACAATGTGGGATCTGGTGAAGGAGAGAAGAAAAGGGGGAAACACAGCCAGCGTGTGGGGCATTGCTGTGGAACAGGGCTTCTAAAAGGGCCTTAACTACAGCTGCCCAGGGTAGAGAGGAGCTAGGCAGAAGCAGCTGAGCATCTAGACTGTAGGCCCTACGGGAAAACGTTTGACACTGAAGGGACTCAAGACGAGAGCTTAGTGGTGGAAAGCAGCACCAGCTTTCTCAGATTACTGAGGACTCTACATAAGTGATTGAAACATTTACTGGTTCAGTCGTATGCTAGAAATCCAGCTCAAAGGACAGCTGCTAGGAGATTCCGGTTAATAGCTTGGCCTCCCTTGGACATAGTCCTAACTCAAGAGCTTGCCTGCGGCACCAGCGTGTCAAGGTGCCCGTTATGAGTATGTGGCAGAAGCAGCAGTAGAGAGAAATGAGTCCCAAAGCAAGTGACCCAAGTGGGGTCCCTCTACATCCTTGAAAGAAGATACCTCACAATCAGATTCGGAAGGAAATTCTTCCTGGCTGTGCTCCTGCTTCTGGGATGACACCTACAAAGGAGTTAAAAGGTGCAGCACTGTTAGAGCTTATTTCAGCCAGCCTTTCCCTTCCCCACAAGCACTGAGCTGAAAGAGTCGGTTATCTTTCTCCCACAGGCCACAGTGATTTGTCCCCATAGCCTTTTCCACCGTGAAGGATCCTGCCTCCTCTCTTCATTCCAGATGTGCTCAATGGAACATCCCCATTCATCTCAGAGCAAGAGCTTTCAAGTACTGCTGTGCCTCCCATCCTTTCACAGCCAGTGTCTTCTTCCAGTACGTTAGCAAGACTGTAGACAGAAAGGAAGGAAATGCATTCAGTAAAAATACCTCCACACTTGCATACACTCTCTAGTGGAAGAGCAACAGTCTTTGGTGAACCATCCTACCCATCTTCATAGCCAGCTGAGAAAGGCTATCACACACACATACACACACACAGAGCTTACTGCACTACCGGAGTAGTGGAAACTGAGGTACTGACTACAGGAACGGTCACATTAGAGGTAACCCAGCCCTGCTGGCTACTGTCTCATCTGACAAATCCCCTCCCCACTTTGTGGGCCAGAGAGCTTAACAAGCCCTCAGGGGACCGACATCTAACTACAAGGCTTCTATCTCAGTGGGATGACATAGTAACACTGCAGCAACTCTTCCTTGTCAAGCTGGGGTAACGTCTACTTCAATCCCAGTCCTGACTTGGAAGGGCTTCAGACATTGCCACGGTTCATGTGAGGACCCCGAGATGTGAGAGAACTCCATAGTGGGCTATCCAGAGACTAATAAGACTTGGGGGAGACCTTATAACCATTTACGAGTACATAAAGGGTGTCTACCAAGAGGATGGCGACTCAGTTTTACGAAGAGTCACATAGAAATGATAAGGGGTCACTGGGTAGGACTTGCTCCTGGGGAGATTGCGATTGGGTTCCAGAAGGAAGTTTTTCATCATGAGAAGAGTTAAACATTGGAGTCATTTCCCCAGGTTAGTGGTAGATTCCTCTGCACTGGACAGGTTTATGGCTCAGCTTGACAGGGTGCTTGGCCGTCTCCTTTAAAGTAACCCAGAACTGTTGGATGGGATGATGGTTGAGGTCCCTTCCAGGCTGGCAATCGACAATTCTACGGTTGGGATTGCATTCCAAGCACTGCAGGGGTTAATCATGTCGCCTAGGGGTTCTCTTGTGACTCCCTGGAGAGGTCAGCGGGGGCTCCGGAGAGACCACAGCCAGGTTCACTCCCTAAGCAGGTGGAGGCTTTGGTGCGAGCCCCCCCCCCCCCCCCCCCCCCCCCCCCCGCCCCTTGCGACCGTGCTGGGCTTTGCCAGCTCTTCCAGCTGGGGGTGGAGGCTTTCCTACGGGCACTGCTCCCCCCTTACGGCTTCTCTGCATCCCGTCATCTCGTGCGGAACCTCGTCCACCAGCGGCGCCACCGCTGTGCAGCCCGGCCCGGCGCTGCTCCCGGGCTCCGAGACCTCGTCGTCATCGGGCGCGGGAGCGGTGCAGCACGAACGCTGCGCCCAAGCCTTCCTGAGGAGCATCGCCCCGACCCTCTGCATGGGGCGAGGGGACGGGAGAGCGTGGAGAGGCACAGGGCGGGGAGGGAGGGAGGGCGCGGAGGGGGCGGGAGAGGGTGGAGAGTGATAAAGGGCTGGGAGAGGGCGAGGAGGGAGGAGGCGTGAAGAGGGAGCGGAGTAGCGTGGAGAGGGCAAGAAGAGCGGAGCCTCGAGCCGCGACGCTGCAGCCTGCGGGGTTGCGGCTGGGGGGGGTCACGACGGGGGGTGAAGAGATGATGTGACAGAGAGGGAGGCAGGGCGAGGGCTCAGGTTGGGGGATGCGGCGGCAGCCATGGAAACATGGG
Organism: Tapera naevia; assembly: GCA_033556795.1. NCBI lineage: Eukaryota > Metazoa > Chordata > Aves > Cuculiformes > Neomorphidae > Tapera > Tapera naevia. Next base: position 5,282,509 of record JAUMJJ010000059.1, read on the forward strand.
GTCGTGTCATGGGTTGGGTAGGAAGGGGTCTCAAAAGTTCATCCGGTTCCAAGCCTCTTGCCATGGGCAGGTGCGCCTTCCACCAGCCTTGGTTGCTGAAAGCCTCATCCAGCCTGGCCCTCTCTGCAGATTTGGTCTCTGCCCCTGGGGTTGGCCGTGTTGCTATATCCCTCTATTAAATTATGTATTTGATAAAACCTGATGCCCAAGAGTCTACTTAGCAAAACCTCAGGTTCCATGTTAAGCATGAAGTGGTGCCAGATACCCAGATGGAGGAATCTGATGCCTGAGAGTCTGCTTAGCAAAATGTCAGATTTTAATGCTGGAGGAAAGTCACATCAGAAGCCAAGGAGAGAATGTGAGCAAACTGGGGAGAAGCATTATGAAACTTTGAAATCTTAGCTAGGTGACGCAGGGAATCAGGTGCGTACATAAAGTGGTTTGGCAATAAGCACAGTTCTTTGGCTGTAGACATGTATATCCTGACTTTCCCTCATATCTTTTCTCCCTGCCATGAGTAATGGTGTGACCTTATCATCGAACTGTATTAAGTTGCCCTATTATTTAAAGTGAAATTTTATCTAACAAACTCTTTTGTGACAGTGTCTGAGAAGGTTGTAGCCATCTTTGTGCAGGGAGTTGCTGGATACTGTCTGCAGTTTACCTGTCAGTCTTTGCCTACAAAAGGCACCTTGCTTTGTGCCAAGGCTGGAACTCTGAATTTGGAGCTAAAGAGAAATTACTGACTAGTCATGTTTGGAATTTTCTTCTTTTCCTGAGATGTAGCATCTCAGATTGGCTGAGTTAGTATGATCTGAATGACTCCAGACCTTGTGCTTCATTTCTGGTGGAAAATGATCCCAGCTTCGCAGAGCTGTCAGATGGGAAGCTCCGTGGCCCAGCTTGTTGCTAAATTATCAGTCATTCCAATTTCTTATGGGCGTGCCTGCAGATCATTGCATCCTATATCTTTCAGTTATATCATACTGATTTCCTACTTTGCCTATTCAGCATGTTAACTTTTAACACAGAATGTGAACCAATAAAACTTTTGGCTGAAGGAAATGATTTTTCATTTTTAGGATTGAGATTTGAGTCCTGAGGAATGACTTTGAGTGCTGTAAATTTTCAGAGGGCAGAGCCAGTTAAATATCATAGGATTTGTGAGTATTATTTTTACAAATAAATTCTGCATTGTCTATTGGGTTAAACAGGTCTTTCTATATACCTCTTTTATTTCTACATTATGAGGAAACTTTCAATACAAAAGATAGATGGAAGAATCTCACGAGTGGGTCATTTCTGAAGAAACCAGTTGCTAAAAAGTTAATCTATAGAAATTATCATAAAATTTTCCTTTCTTTCCTTTCTCTTCTGCAGAAACTAAAAAGTACTTTGCTTGAAAAGGGTGGCAAGACAGCAGCCTTTAGTCACTTACTACTTATCATATTTCTCTCTTCTTTAATAGGAAAATGTTTTCAAGTTGCCTTTTTGTTTTCTTTAAGTATTGCCTAAATTGTACTTGACATTATCTCCATAAAATAGACTTAGTAATTATCTAACTGGAAGTTGTCTGAAACGCTGTTCATTTCTAGCTTGTCTCATGAATAAATTTTCCAGCTGGTAAATGATGCCACCTGCAGCACACCAGCACCATATTCATCCCTGTAAAAGAAGAACAAATCTATGTAAACTGCCAAAGTAATGACAATCTCATAATGGAAAGGATAATAAATAATATGGCATATTATTAAAATGCCTGCTTACTGGTGTAGGTATATATTACATTATCCTGCTTAAACAATCTTCTCTTTTGAAATCATTGCGTTTATTTGAAACTGGTGGAATGACATAGTGCTCCCACTGCTCCATAGTGGCACCTGAAGTATAGCCAGGTCTCAACATAAGTTGTCAGTGTCAGCCTCACATGCTTTTACTGGTTTGCTTGTACTCACACGTGGATATTTAGGTTATGGTTGTTGCAGGACATAGCCTCTATGTGGAGACAGCATGGGAACACCTGGCAAGTCAGTTTTTCTTTCTACTTGTTTGGAACATGTCTCAGAGCAGTAGTAGGACTTGCAAAATGTGATGTAGTCAGTGGTTTGGATGAGAACTTGGTCAAGTTTGCTTGAGTCTGTGCTGAACTTTCTTTATGATTTGGATGAGATACTTGATCTGTACATTTCTATAAAAATTACGCCAATCTTCTTTGCCTTTGCACTGTATTGTACTTTTTCAATTCAAAAAATAATCCATCTTTCCTTCTTTGAGGAGTTTGCAGGAAGCTGTCACTAATAGAGTAGCTTATTGTATAAACAGATGGATTTTCTTGTACAACAAGCTGCTGTTCTGTGTGAAGAATAACGGAAGAATTTGTCCTGGAACATTTTCAGCCTTTAGCATCGAATAATAATCCCATCCCCATCCCGTCCTATCCCCATAACTCCCCCCTCCTTCTTCCTCCTCCATTCCGCCAAAACAATGTCCCTTCCCAGCCTTCTCCCATACTCCAGCATCAGCCCTGCAAGCCCTTGGAGAATCATTAGGTTCCCCAGAATATGTCCCTTATATTAAATCCACCCTCTGGTCCATCTTCTTCTGCATCACCCTCCAAACCATGGTTCTGTACTGCACTCATCCCTTCCCCATTCCATCCCCCAGAAGCAATATCCCTTTCCATCCTTCCCCAGTCTCTGTACCCCTCTTGGCCTCCCACAAGTCACATCTCCCTCCAGCCCCCCCCCATACTCTGGCATCCAGCCTCTGGTCCACCTTCCTTTGTATCATCCCAACCCCTCATAAACCTACAGCTCCCCATCCTGTCTCCTCTCCGTGCCTCCCTTCGCCTTCCTCCAGAAGCAATGTCCCTTCTTAGTCTCCCCAGTCTCCATACCCTTCTGGCCCCTCATAAGCCATATCTCCTGCCAGTCTCCTCCATACTCCAGCATCTGCCCTCAGAACCCTGGAGAGGGATCAGACTGGGCTGTGCTGAATTACCCTGTGTGCTGGGATGGGGAGAGAGCTCTACCTGACTAATCCGCATCTCAGAGCGACTCCCAGCCCCACTGGGGAGAGGATGCAGGGTGGGCATGCTTGCAGGATGGGGTCCAAAGGGGCCAGCTTCTCCCTCTGTCCCTGGGCCTTGTACATAGAATCATAGAATTATCTGGTTGGAAAAGACCTCTGAGATCATCAAGTCCAACCATGCCTGTCCCCTTACTAAACCGTGTCCCTAAGAAACTCATCTACCTGCCTTTTAAATACCTCCAGGGATGGCGACTCAGCCACCACCCTTGGTAGCCTCTTCCAATGCCTGACCACCCTTTCAATGAAGACATTTTTCCTGATGCGTAATGTGACCTCTCCTGGTGCAACTTATGACCATTTCCTGTCATCCTACCATCTGTAACAGGGGAGAAGAGACCAGCACCCACCTCACCACAAGCTCCCTTCAGGTAGTTGTGGATAGGGATGAGGTCTCCCAGAAGCCTCCTATTCTCTAGGCTAAACAACCCCAGTTCCCTCAGCCACTCCTCACAGGACTTGTTCTCCAGACCCTTCACCAGCCTCATGTCCTTTCTCTGGACACGCTCCAGCACCTCAATGTCCTTCTTGTACCGAGAGGCCCAGAACTGAACACAGTTCTCGAGGTGTGGCTTCACCAGTGCTGAGTACAGGGGCACAATCACCTCCCTTGTCCTGCTGGCCACTCTATTCCTAATACAGACCAAGATGCCATTGGCCTTCTTGCCCACCTGGGCACACTGCTGTCTCATATTCAGCCAGTTGTCAGGCAGCACTCCCAGGTCCTTCTCTGCCAGACAGCTCTCCAGCCAGTCTTCCCCAAGGCTGTAATGCTGTGTGGGGTTGTTTTGTCCTGTGTGCAGATCTTGGCACTTGGTCTTGTTGAACCTCATCACGTTGCCCATCGATCCAGCCTGTCTAGATTTCTCTGCAGAGCCTCCCTTCCTTCAAGCAGATCGACATTTCCACCCAGCTTAGTGTCATCCACAAGCTTCCTGAATGTGCATTCAATCTCTTCATCCAGATCACTGATAAGTGTATTCAACAGGACTGGACCCACCACTAAACCCTGGGGAACACCACTCATGACTGGATTTAACTCTGTTTACACAACTCTTTGGGCCCAGCCATCCAGCCAGTTTTTCACCCAGCAGAGGGTGTGCCTGTCCAGACCAATGGCAGCCAGTTTCTCAATCCAAATACTCTGAGAAACAGTGTCAAAAGCTTTAGCAAAATCCAAGTGCTCCACATCCACAGCCTTTCATTTGTCCACTAATTGGGTAACTTTGTCATAGAAGGAGATCAGATTGGTCTGGCAGGACCTGCCTTTCATAAAGCCATGCTGACCAGGCCTGATCACCCAATTATCTTGCGCATGCTGTGTGATAGCACACAAGATGATCTGCTCCATGACCTTCCCTGGCACCAAGGTCAGACTGAGAGGCCTGTAGTTCCCCAGATCCTCCCTCCGATTGTTCTATGGACATGACATTTGCCAGTTTCCAGTCAAGTGGCACTTCCCCAGTTAGCCAGGACTGCCAGTAGATGAGGGAAAGGGGTTTGGAGAGGACCTCTGCCAGCTCCCTTAATACACTTAGGTGTATCCCATCCGGCTCCATAGACTTGTATATGTCTAATTGGCCAAGCAGGTCTCTAACCAAATCCTTCCGGATTGTTGGATCTTCATTCTCACCATCTTCTGGCTCAGGAGGCCGAGTATCCCGAGAACAGCTCACCTAACTATTAACGACCGACGCAAAGAAGGGAGTAAGCACCTCTGCCCTGTCCTCATCCCTCATCGCTACTGTAACTCCTGCATCCAGTAAAGGAGGGAGATTCTCCTTGGTCCTCCTGTTGTTAATATACTTGAAGAAACAAGTATAAATCAATATTGACTTAGATCAAGGAGTATTACATATCCCCTGCTCATTCTGCCTTGTGTTTTAGACAATTCAACTCCTCATTGTACTAGGTAGAGTTCATGACGCTATGCATGCATTGGTGAGTGTAGGAGAAATATATATATTAATGAAAAACAGCTTCACTGAATAGCCACACAAAGTTAGAAAGGGCAAGGGGAGTGCTGGGTGAGGAAGCAAAACTCAGAACAACTCCTTTTCTAATGAAACAAACAGAAGGAGACAACTCTTGCAAGAAAGGAGTGGCTGAAACGCAGTCATTATAACTGCTCTTTACATGAAAAGAAGTTTTGAAATAATATGTAGACATGCTGTTTGAAACCTTTCTTATAAAAGGTATAGTGAAGTCCAGTGTATTGAAACTGGTAGCTTTGACTACAGTGGATTAGGATTTTACATGTTTAGCAAAAATCCTTGTTCCTTTCCGTTCTCTTGTATTTTTTGGCCCTCAAACCGTTTCTCTATTTCCTATCATTTGTCTATACAGGTAATTTTAGCAGTGGGCTTATAAAGCTAGAAGTTGTATTGACCCAAAAGTGTAGTGATCACAGAGGTTTCATTCTGCAGGCTTGAGCTCTTTTATATATATCTGTGACAGTGGAAATTCTGTGAGTGCTCTGGAGGCAAACCCCAGGTTAGCAATATCCAGGTATGCATCCACGCTTTTCTTTGTATATATATTTCTGTGTATATTTGGTACATACTGTAAAGACTAGGGACAATTTATGGCCAGATTTTGTTATCATTATAATAAGAGACTAATTTCCAGTAATAAAACTATATTTAGTGGTTGTAATTAGCTCTGTGACTCGGTATCCTCTTCAAATTATGGGTCACTGTTTCCAGTGACTTTATGGTTAAGATTCAGCAACATCTTATAAAACTGAATGTTATGAAATGTAAGTAATGAAGGAGCTGGTTGTAACTCCATAGTTAAAGAAATGTTGATGTTTTTAATTAAAGAAATGTGTTTTTTTCCCTAGTCTGTTGTACGTACTTAGTGTTTATGGCATAGCTGTGCACCTTGGAGATGTTTCTTTCTGTATTGCTTATAGAGAGACAGTTTGTTTGAGCAATCATCCCTAAAAACCTGCCCTATAATAAAAAGACTTTTCTGAGTCATGTAGCTGTTCAGATTGTGGACAATACTTTTATTTTGTTAACTTGTCATTCATACAGATTTACTGTTTTATGGTATCTTTTATCTTTGATACATTTCTCCTGAAGAAATAATAACGTGCTTTGAGTTAACTTGCTGGTCACCAACTGATGCAGTTTGTATTGCCAGGTAACAGAAAGTGGTCATGTCTTTGCATAAACTGAGGCTTCTTAGGATAATGATAGTGAATATTAGAGTCTCATTCCTAGCCCTGATAGAGAGGGACATGAATTCTTGCCTGAGAAAACTGACGGCTAGACATCATTCGCTGTCCAAGAAGGAGTCCAAAGTATCTTTAGCTCCCAAACTGTCATAATAGTAAAAAAAGAAAAGAAGCCACTCCAAAACTCAGACTGCAACATAGCAAATGATGTAGCAGTCAGGTACATTCATAGGAGGAAGATTTATTCCAGACTACTGTTTATTTGGTGTATGTCCTACACTTCTTACAGGCTGCTCTCTCAGTCTCTCAAAAAGTTCTGCTGTTAATTAATTTCATATAAAATTCCAGTCAGACTTTTTGGTTCCCGCTACTAAGTCTGTTCAGATGTGACATGGTTTCACTTGAAAGATCTGCTGCTAAAACCTTTGGGTTAGTGCTTCCTGTTAATTTAATTTTTCTGTCAAACACTGCCAGGAGATACATTGCAGTACACCACTGAAGCCTCAACCTTGCAAGATCCCTCATCACTCACTTCCTCAAGTACATTAGTGCCAGACATTGCTTCTTGCAGTAGTCCCAGCTCATACCTGTAATACAGAAGTTACACTTCTGCCATAATTCGGCACCAGAAGATGGGTAGAAGTAATTGGTCTGTCAGTGTCTGAGCCTGTTAAAATCCAGCAAACTCTGAAATGGTTTTTGCTTTAGAAATATCATTGTGGTTGTGAGGATGAGTGAGGGGAGAACAGAGTCATGGAGTAATTCAGGCTGCATGTGGCCACAGGAGGTTTCTACTCCGAACCCTGCTCAGAGCTAAATTAGCTGTAAGATCAGACCAGGTTTCTCAGGGATTCATCCTGTTGGGTCATGAAACTTCTAAGGATGGAGACTGCAAAGACCCTGGATAAGCTGTTCCAATGCTTAAATGACTATATTATATCCTTGCTCTTCTTGGGATAGTGAAATTAGTCTGTTTTTTCCCCACTGTCATGCATCTCCCTTGCTTCTGGGAGAGGTTCCTGGGTCCCGTTTATCTGACCATCGTGCTTATTGCACAGTTTATGGAACAGGAAACCAACACATAGGAAAAGGAGGACAATTTGCCTTGAGCCTTAAATTCTGAGACAGTAGACACAGAAGCAACATTCAGTATGTTGTAAATCATCCACATATAAAGAAAGCTGATGTCATGCTTTTACCTTGGATCACTGGTGTATTTATTCCTGAGGCATTTAGGTGTATGAAAGATAAAACCCAGTATTAATCTGCCAGACAACAGTATAAAAAGTATTACAAACCAGCGTGGGAGTTGTACATTTATAGGTTTCTATTTTTTTTTTTTACCAAGACCCCTCTTGCTCTTTGCTTTTGGGGACACCACCATACAGATAGATAACCATTTTACTATCTATGCTGCTCTCTGGAGCTTTCTATGAAAAAACAATTGCCATTGAAAGGTTTTAGAAACATTAATTCAGCTAGTGGTACTGGATGGAGTAAAAAAACCCCACATATTTACAGTGGAAAAGGAACATTATTTTTAAGCATAACAAAAGCTTAAAATTAAATATTGGAGCTGATATGGAAATAGCCCTCCATGGACTGCAAGGCACTGGATTTTTGCAAAGAAAATCAAGTTTTAATTGACTAAGATCTGAGCGTTTGGAAAGCATGTCTCTAGAAAAAAGATGCTATTTTCAAAGAAGTGTTTGTGCTTGCGCAGTATAATCCATGTTCCCTGGACTCCAAAGCAATTACAAACAAGGTAGGACATAAATTTTAAAAAAAAAAAGCAAGTCCAGGGAGTAATAAAAGATGGTATTCACAGCTCACTTAAATATTACTTGAGAGGCAGCTTGATTATAAGGAAGTAGAATACAATGATAAGATTGGACTAGTGTTGAGGCAAATAACTGTTGCTGTGTAATTATTTTCTAAGCAGCACAGCTTGGAAAGAGTAGAGCGTACCCTTTTCAAATGTTATCCTCAGAGGAAAATCACAAACAAACAAGAAATCCAAGGGGAACCAAATACAAAAATTGACATTAACTGAAGAGTACATTTACACGGTTAAGCACTATCCCTATCATACTCTCTTCACCTCTTCTCATTCTTTTCAAGTCAAAAGGGAAGGTATTTTTTTGAGATTTGCAGGTGGTTCATGGGTTGTTTTGAGACGTGGAATTGGGAAGGAGTTCCCATAAGGTGTAGTGGTGAAAGTCACAAGCTTTCTGCTCTCCTCAGCCTTATTTCTCATAGCTGGGGCTGCAGTGAAGTGTGTCAGGGAAGCTGGGACAGCTGAGTGCATATGCAACAGCACTGGGAGGTGGTAGAGGGAGGTAGATGAGACATTTAGTAGGGCAGTTGTAGTGAGAAGGCGGGATAATAGCAGTAAATAAGCTGAGAACTAGGAGAAACAGGAATTATCAGGAGCAGTAGCTGTGGTAATCATCCATGCTTTGAAACAAGTGACTGCTGAAAAATCCATCCTTCAGCCCTGTACTCGTTCTCCCTTATTTTCCTTATTTCCAGGCCTTTGATAGAGAGAGGATTCTGTGGGTATAGCAGCAGGCTTACAAGGCTGTGTAATGAAATACTATTACCTTTTTCCTTCCTCTGATGTGGTAGTGCTGTGTAAACTGTAAAAAACTGCATAGCTACATCCAGTACCCTGTGACTTCTCACTAGGCACCTTGTCAAACTTAATATATTGTTTAACATCATTCTCTATATATGGTACCACAACCAGCTTTTTTTATTTATGTAAACAGTTTCAGTGTAAGCTAATGTGAATGAACAGCTGAATAAGACTTCCTAGAGCAGTGCAGAAATACGTTATGAAAATTTGGATGGAAACATTCATTGACACAATGCTTTCTGGATTCCGGTGCCTGACAGTACAAAGTTACTGGATTAAGCACAGTTTGCCTGCCTATGAGGTATTCAGGGTGCTCGGACTAAGAGGTTGCATGAGCAAGTAGGTGATGTAGCATATGAAGGCACACAGGTGTGTGGTTCAATGGGAAATTTGTGAAGCATGTTTGGAGTAATTCCAAGAGTTTCTGGAGTGTGACGTCATTTTCTGCCACATCCCTTCTTCTCATTCTTTCACACTGCCATGTAGTACTCTATGTTTTCCTAGAAGGTTGGTTTTAATCACAGCTACTTGGACTGCCAGCTGTATTGTCAACCTCTTGTCAGGCAGATAGATTTAACATGGAATCCATGTGTTTTAAAGAGGATGGGTTGCACTTAGTAAGACTCTCACAAGAGACAATTGTGAAGGTCTGTTTGGTGCAACCAGTATAAAAATATAGTCAAGGGCTGGAAGCACTCACAGACCAGCTGCTGCAGAGGAGAGGTGTGCTCTGTCATGGATGGAGGCAGCACACGGGAAATACCAGAGCCAGGAGATATGGTCCTCCATTTATGCAAAGCCTTATCACAGTATTTTATGTTAAGAAGTACCCTCCTCAGAAGCTTTATTCTTGCAGCTGGACAGAATGGGGGAATGGTATTCTCATAAGGGATAGGTGATGTTTTTCAGTGAGCCAGCAGTTAAGAGTATCTGGGGGCAAATAAATTGCCTGGGAGGATAGGGGAATAAGCCATTTTGGGAACCCTACTGAGCAGGAGATATACCAGACCCAAGTGGGCTGTTTATATCCTGTTTTATCTCAGTAAGCCAGAGGGAAATGTTCTTTCAAACTTGTTAAAATTCATTAGAGCTTTAATGAGGAAAGCAAGGCCTGGATGACCAGATGTTTGGATGGGGTAAACTCTGGCAATTGCTAATCAGCTGTTATAGAAGTTGGACAGGAACATGCAGTCTTGTCACAATAGAAATAGTAATATGCTGATCTTTTCTGTTTTTCTGTGCCCCACCCCCCATGGCTGCCTGCTTGTTCCTCGCAGATAGCAAACCATTGGCCAGGGCAGTTAGAAATGTCGTTTAAACAGCTGTCATTTTGCATCCTGCTGGCTGCTTATTTCCCTTTTATCCTCTCTCCAAGATGAAGGGCTCTCTTGCTATCAATTATTTACTTGCATAGCTACTCTTCTTGAAATGTTATTGTTGTTCCTTAGCAAGTTCTTCCTTGGTGTTAAGTAAGACACCAAAACAACTCCCTCCTCCCCAGTCATTAAATTTATTGTCAAACATCTTTATTTGTTGATGTTTGTTTATTGTTAAATACTGGCAGCTGAGCAGCCATTGTCCATGATGGTGTGGGTAAATCTACACAGCACAATGGGCTGCTGTGTGAGTATGCATTTTCTCTTGTGTTTTCTCTCTATCAGGAGAAAGTTAAGACATTATAGAGCTATTTCAGTCTCAAACCCTGAACAAGGAATTAAGAGTTTAACAAAGAAATCTTTCAAACTCTTGTAAGGAAAAGCAGCTAGATCTCCTTCTTACAATGAAATGGATGACTTCTAACCTGGTTTTACAGACAGAAGTAGGAGAAAGTGCTAGTCTGTTAAAAGTCACCATTGGCTGCCATCAAACAAGTCTGATTCAAAGACCACCAAAGGCATAGCTGGGGCATCCAGACAGACTTTTCCAACTTAACCCCTTAAAGACTTTGACCTAGTCAAGAGTTTGCCAGAATCAGATAGCAGTAGTTGGATTTCCTGTGGGTTTATAATCTTGATCCATACTGTCCAGCCTTCATATTGACGGGTATTTCACCCATGGATATGGGTGAGTTTTCTCCCACTAATGTGTAAGAGAGGGACATCTTCAGTCTTAAACAACTGTTTATTAGTGGGTTTTACTTATACCCACATCCTGCCAGAGGAAAGCATGGCATCTGGCTGAGCACTGGTAATTTGACAATGCTGTAACAGAGGAGACCAGCTCAATTATTTCTCCTTTACTCTTAGACAGATTTAAATACACAAATCTCTAATTACTTTCTGGTACTTAGCCTCACAGATCTTTGTGTTTACACGTAGGCACACAAGTATGTTTTTTAACAGGATCTAGAATGAGACCATGAGACACTTTTGTGGAGTAGGTTATGCAGACTGAGACTCAGAGAGACATTTTACCGTATTGCATATTTAGGAGCCCTACGATTGACTGAGACCTAAAGAGTGACTGAATGCTGTCTTGGGTAACAGAGTCTGAGAAACTCCCTGTTACTGTCGTCTTTCTTGCCTATAGCCAGAAGCGGTCTCTGACTTAGGTGACATTGAGCACTTTTGGGACTGAAAAAGGGTTACATCCTGTTTCTTCTTTTAGTAATAAAAGGAGAAGGTAAAGAGCAAAGGAGAAAGTTGAGGAACTGAACTGAACTGAACTAAAATTAAATGAAAGAAGGCAAGGCCAGCAACAAATACAGCAGTAGTAAGAGGAGACCTGGCTTCAAATCTCTCTTTGACCAGCAGACAGGATGATACGACTCTGTTGTCAAAGCTTGAAGAACTCCTGAGAAAACAGATGACTAGGAAGAAAGGAGGATTTGGGGCAGCAGAAGCATTGCTGTGGAGCATAGTGGGAGTCCAACACAGGTACCATAAGAGATTAAGTAAGTTTGTGAGTCCTAGCCTTTGAAAATTCCTCTTTTGGAAAAGTTTTGAACAGGAAGAAGGATTTGGGGCATAAATAAAGTGTTTTCTGTGCCTTTACTGATTCCTGATTCTCTCATCTTCTTTCCTATCCTTGAGTTATGTTTTTTTTTAAAAAATAAATCTTGTTTGTTCAGCAGTCACAGGTAATGTGAACCCTGTGTTTTGGGCCTCTCAAGCTGTGCCGTAACATCTTCTGCAAGTCAGTACATGTAGCCTTTGTTAATATATTCTCTTTACTGCCTAAAGCACAGATTTTCCTAGTTAGAAATTAATAGTAGCAGGTGAAAGTTTCTTATACTGAGCAAGGTGGCAATATGGGAGTGGGAAGATTTATTCTAGTAACAGATATCAAAACCTAAGTGGTAATTCATATTATACATATTTAATAATTATTGTTTTATTTTATGGGTTTTGTTGCTCTCTAAGTCCATTCACCACCCTGCAGATAATGCCTTGAGGAGAGACTGCAATGACTGAAGTCTCAAGAGGCAGCATTGTACCTCCATTGAGTACATTAAAGAAGCTCATTTTTATGACTTGGGGGGTAGCAGCGGTCATAAATGTCTGAAAAGAATCTTTATCATCCACATAGAATTAAGTAACTAGTTCATCCATTTATCATACTGCATGAAGCCATGGAACTTCTGTTCTTTTATGCTGGGACTAATGGCATCGTAGGCACTGACTTTCTAGGAGGTGAAACTTGCATAACTTAGTCCATTACCATTTCATAATGCTCATATGAGCCATTTGATGATGATGGAATTAGTTAAACTGCTTCTCAGTAATCTACATCACCACCCCAAGATATTTTCTGATTTACTGAAGACTTGTCTAATAATCATGTTGCCTACTGTTCTAAAGAAATCTATGGCCATGGTAGCATGACAGCCTTAAAAAGCCTCACATGGTTTAGAACTCTTGCTTGCGATCATATTAAGCAGTACAGCTGAGACTTAACATTTTACTGGTTTCAACATATTTGAAGATAAAAGTGTGTGATGTCCTAAAGCAAATATGATTGTGAGTAGCCCTAAATTTTTGAGATCAAGCCTGAGATTTAATTCAGTGCTTTGCTACCTCTTTCAGCTTGTGGATCTTTAAATTTTAGCCAGTGTAGAATTAAAGAATTTTGAAAACTTTGCACATGTAGTTAAATACAAAAGATATGTACTTCTTTAAAATGTGCTTTTTTTAATATTTGATTTTGCAGGAACCTTAGAAATAGTTCACAAGACTTTGAGAGGTCTGTAAACTACATGTTAAAAACAACTGATTTAAAGCATAAAGGATAGTGTTCAGTGAGCCATCACTGAAGGGACAGCAGTATCTAGTAATGATGAATAGAGAGCAAACATACTTGATTAACTATATTATTTTATGATTGTTCTGCAAGGTCAAACATTTTTTGCAGAAGAGTTTGCCAGCTCTGTTGCCTTTTTCTGTGTATGTGTTTGTGTGTGTGTGTGTATGCATTGCTTCACAAGGAAAAGTAGTCTCTGAGCTGTCAGAGGACAGATTTTCTTCAAGTGATAATTTTGTAAGTTGTTAAATTCAAGGACCAATCTTCTTGTTGTATGTGATTTATCTGGTAGGTGGAAAAGTTGTCTGCAGCATGCGGATTTATTCTGAACTGTAAGAAGCTACAGCACTGTAGGAATTTTTCATTGCTTTGATGTGCCAGTGTATGAAAAGTGTTGTTTGCAATGTTTGAAAAATAGCCCCAGTAGGATAAAAATCTCTCTTGCTTCTCAAGGAACCCTGTTATTCATAATGTAATCATAATGTAACTGTAAAAAAAAAAACTACACAGAGAATAAAATCATAAATGTGCATTAATCTTACCCAGGAAAAAATTACCTTTTCTTTTCAGTTTTTAACAGGTTATTTGCCACTTGCTTGTGAAGACAAATTTGAAATTAATATTATGAACCCTTAAACCATTTTTATAATGTTGTATATCCATTCATATATTCGCACAAAATTTTCCCTCGTTTATTTTCAGAACAACTTTTTTTTTTTTTTTCGGTTTAAGTGTCGGTGAAATACGAGCTGGTCGTATTGTTTGCTCAACACCAGGTGGCAGTAAGACATTGTCCGGTGACACACAATAGCCTGGGCTGCTTGTTTTCCCTCTTGTTTACTTAGCCTTCAGATAACAAAAGCCCTCTTGATGAATGAGCCTTGAAAGCAAGAGTTTGTAGAAAAAACAATTTAGAAAGATGCATAGATGAAGAAAATACTCCAGATAAGATCCAAACCGATTTATTACATTACGATAAACCATGTTTTATAATCCTTTGCGCAGTATCACAAAATAATATATTTCTCTCTTTTTCTGCCTGTGTTGTTATTATTTCCTTAGGATTTGCATATTAAATAAAGGCCTCATTGCAATGATGGAAATGTACCTGGTTTTCAAGTTTTAATTTAGCAATATTCCCAATATTTGTTGAGATTCTACATTTTGGAAAGGACAAAGCTTTCTACCTCAGTTCTTGTTGTCGACTAGAAAACACTTCAGTGTCACTGCACTGAATAGTAACTACAAGTGATAAACTCCTTTTCAAATGCAGCAAGAGGGGGAGGGGAGAGAGGTGTGCCAGAATATTCAACTGGCAGTGTTACGAGAGGGCTTTTTTCTTATTCTGGGAAGATATAGGTCACATGTTAACAATCCTGTGTGCAGACCAGATAGTTGCAAATATAGTTGCTGTTGCTTTTATTATTTGTATTCATATTCTAGCAGGCACAAAGCAGATTCAAAATATGTCTGGGCTGCTGAACTTGCTAATATGATTAAAATTTGTCCTTGTGGGACAGTTTATGGTGTTTTAGGTCTATCATACTCCCAGCTTCCAAGAATACTATGCTGCATTTATGCATCATGTTTTTGGGTAGCTGTTCACCTGAAGTAAAGTTTCAGCAGGATGACCCTAACCTCCCAGTGGTTTGTCTGTAGCCTCTCTACACACTTACATACTTGTTGAGTACCAAACAAAAATTATAAGTGTTTCAGGCAAGCTGATTGAATGGGAACTCTCCTTCCTTGTTTCATAAGTTAAACACATGTGGTTAATTTTCCAAAAACTGGTTGGCAGAGATCATGTTATTTTGTTTTTCTCTGGAATAATTTACTTATAACATCTAAAATCCAATGCCACTGTTGATACTGTGAACTCCTGTGCATCATACACATGTGTGAATCATACATACAATTTGGAATAAGCATCTCTTAATATCTGTCAAAAATATAGTTTTCTGATGTCAAAACTGTTAGACAACAATGCAGACCTGCTTCTTCATTTGCTTCATTTGCTTACCCATTACAGTTTTGTCCTTGAATACATGCCACTTGGAGATGAATTATGGGCTTTGGGACTATGCAAAATGATACAGTTTTCAGGAAGGAAATTCCCAGTGCTATGATCTTAATTTTATATTGATGGCTTTCGTCATGAATAGCCCCAAGAGAGCACTTTTAAGCTAGTATTCACACTAGTCTCAATGTACGATTTCTGCATGAATATAAGGTTTGGAGTAAGAGAATGACATATTGTAAAACTCATCAGCTTGATTGACTATGTATGATTCTTTGAGATAATAATACAGTCGAGGGTCAGACGAACTCTTTTGGGAATCTTCTTCGGATTCAGTTACTCTCCAAAGAAATCTTTGCTAAATGTTTTGTGTCAGTTTCTTGATTTTGAATGCATCATAAAATCAAAGTGTGTGGAAGTATTATTAGAACTTGAGGTGCTAAACTAATAAATTGGATCATAGAATCATAGAATTATCTGGGTTGGAAGTGAACTCCAAGATCATCAAGTCCAACCCTTAATCCAACACTATCATGATTACTAGGTCATGGCACTAAGTGCCACATCCAGTCTTATTTTAAAAACCTCCGGGGTGGTGAATCCACCACCTCTCTGGGCAGGCCATTCCAATGCCTGATTACTCGCTCTGTGAAGAGCTTTTTTCTGATATCCAGCCTAAACCTTCCCTGGCAGAGTCTAAGCTCGTGCCTTCTTGTTCTGTGGTTGGTTACCTGGGAGAAGAGACCGATCCCCACCTGTCTACAGCCTCCTTTCAGATAGTTGTAGAGAGTGATGAGGTCATCCCTGAGCTTCCTCTTCTCTCGGCTAAACAACCCCAGCTCCCTCAGCCTCTCTTCATAGGACTTGTGCTCAAGTCCCTTCACCAGTTCTGTTGCTCTTCTCTGGACCCGCTCCAGCACCTCAATATCTTTCTTGAACTGAGGAGCCCAGAACTGAACACAATACTCAAGGTGTGGCCTCACCAATGCGGAGTACAGGACAAGGATCACTTCCGTCGTCCTGCTGGCCACACTATTCTTGATACAGGCCAGGATGCCATTGGCCTTCTTGGGCACCTGGGCACACTGCTGGCTCATGTTTAGCCTCCTGTCAATCAGTACTCCCAGGTCCCTTTCCACCTGACTGCTCTCCAGCCACTCTCTCCTCAGCCTGTAACGCTGCTTGGGGTTGTTGTGGCCAAAATGCAGGACCCAGCACTTGGCCTTGTTGAACTTCATCCTGTTGGACTCAGCCCATCTCTCCAGCCTATCAAGGTCCCTCTGCAGAGCCCTTCTGTCTTCCGTCAGGTGGACACTCCCTCCCAACTTGGTGTCATTCACAAATTTACTTATGATGGACTCGATCCCCTCATCTAAATCATTGATGAAGATGTTAAACAGAAACGGACCCAACACTGATCCCTGAGGGACACCACTGGTGACCGGCCGCCAGCTGGATGCAGCCCCATTCACCAGCACTCTCTGGGCTCGGCCATCCAGCCAGTTCTTAACCCAGCTGAGAGTGCACCTGTCCAAGCCACGGGCTACCAGTTTATCCAGGAATATGCCATGGGAGACAGCGTCAAAGGTTTTGCTGAAGTCCAGATAGACTACATCCAAAGGCTTCCCTTCATCCACCAGGCGGGTTACCTGATCATAAAAGGAGATCAGGTTGGTCAGACAGGACCTGCCCCTCATAAAGCTGTGCTGGCTGGGTTGGATCCCATGTCCATCCTGAAGGTGCTGTGTGATTGCACTCAGGATGATCTGTTCCATAACCTTGCCAGGCACTGAGGTCAGGCTGACAGACCTATAGTTGCCCAGGTCCTCCTTGCAGCCCTTTTTGTGGATTGGCATGACATTTGCCAACTTCCAATCATCTGGGACCTCCCCAGAGAGCCAGGACTGTTGGTAGATGATGGAGAGTGGCTCGGCAAGCTCTTCTGCCAGCTCCCTCATCACTCTAGGATGGAATCCATCAGGTCCCATTGATTTGTGTGGATCCAGGTGGCTCAGTAATTCATAGACTCTTTCCTCCTGGAACACAGGGGAGCCATTTGGTTTCCTGTCCCTATCTGTGAGGTCCGGAGGCCAGTCATCGCGAGGGCTACCTCTCCTACTGGTGAAGACTGAGGCAAAGTAGGTGTTGAGTACCTCAGCCTTCTCCTCATCCCTGGTAACTATGTTCCCCCCCCCCAGTCCAACAAAGAATGGAGGTTTTCCTTGCCCCTCCTTTTGTTATTAATGTATTTATAGAAGCGATTTTTGTTATCCTTAACAGAAGTAGACAAATTAATTTCAAATTGCGCTTTTGTTTCTCTAATTTTCCTTCTGTATGTTCTAACTATAGTCCTATACTCTGCCTGAGTAGTCAGTCCCGCCTTCCACAGTTGGTAGGCTCTCTTTTTATCTCTGATTTCCTTCAGTATCTCCCTGTTCAACCAAGGTGGTCGTCTTCCCCGCCGGCTTGCCTTTTGGCTAATTGGTATAGCCTGTTCCTGTGCACTCAAGACTTTTTCCTTGAAGCACATCCATCCCTCCTGTACGCCCCTGTTTTTGAGGGCTGTGTCCCAGGGTGTGCTCTGGACCAGTCTTCTGAATAGGTTAAAATCTGCCCTCCAGAAGTCCAACATAGAGATTTTATTGGTGGTCCTCCTTGCATCCCTGAATATTGAAAACTGTATTATTTCATGGTCACTGTGCTCCAGTTGACCTCCGACCACTACATCTCCCACCAGTCCCTCTCTGTTTGTAAACAGCAGATCTAGTGGAGCCCCACTCCTGGTAGGTTCATTTACCAGCTGGAGCAGGAAATTATCCTCTATACACTCTAGGAATCTCCTAGACTGCCTCTTCTCCGCTGTGTTGAGCTCCCAGCAGATATCTGGCAGATTGAAGTCACCCACAAAAACAAGGGCTGGTGATTTTGAGACATCTGCCAGCTCCTTGTAGAATAACTCTTCCCCTTCATCATCCTGGTTGGGTGGTCTATAACAGACCCCTACCAGAATGTCAGTCTTGTTGGCCTTCCCCCTGATTTGGGTCCACAAGCACTCAATCCTATCGTTGGTGACCTCAAAAGCTGCATTACTTTGCTACTATATGATATTTATTCGCAGAGAATCAGGGCTTCTGTAGATGCCTTGGATGGAACTCCAGTAAATCTGACACTGTTGATAATGTGACTATTCTAAATGTAAAATGGAGACTCTTCTATAAAGAAACCTTCTCTGAAAATCTCCAACAAATTATGAGGTCTCCCTTTCTAAGAGAATTTTAGGATCTGGTAACATTCCTTTGACATTTTTACATTATCTTTTATTTTAATCACATGTCACTGACCATGACATTAATTTAAGTTTGTAAACCTGAAATAACATTACATTTTTTACACCCTCATATTATACTTGGAATGACTGAAACACTAGTAAACAAAGCTATTCCATTGAATACCTGAGGGAGGGATATGGAAAAAAACTAGCCACATGCTCCAAGAAGGAAGGTGAAACAGTTTTCCTGGGAGGCAAACTATGTGGCTGGGATTTTCCTGGCCAGTTTTGGGTTACAAAACTTCTCTTGAGATTTTATCATGGCCAGTTGCTGTGTTAGCTTTCCATTTCTACATCTGTTTGTGGGTGTGGACAGCACTGAGAAGCATTCCTTTTCTTGAAGGGTTTTTGTACAAGAAAGCATCAATGAGATGCTAGGCCATGAAAGAACTTGCCATGCTGTTCATAAGCTTGCTTGCGGTGTTCGCACATATGCAGCAGACAGATTCTCATTCCTTAAATTTCTCCAAACATGGCATGAACTGTGTTTTGTGCATACATGAGAAACATCTCTGCTGGGACACAGGATAACCTCAGGATTAAAGATATTTTAAGGTATTTGAAAGCAGATTGTCTGCCCATTCTGCCCATTCCGAAGTATTGATTGCTTTCTGCTTCTAATTAATACACTCAGTCGCATCTTTTTTCACACAAACACATTATTTCCAAATCTTTTCCTACCCCTATTAAAACCACCAGTTACAGCTGCGTTCAGGCAAGAGCATCTGTCATTAAGAGCTGCTGTGCAGTTCAGGGCAAACCAGTCTGAAAGGATTTCTGTACTAAATACTAGCAATTTCTGGGGCCGTATGAAAAATATACCTCTTTTTTTTTTTTTGAGTATCCAATTAAGTACCTTATTGTGTAGCATGAAGTCTGGACTAGAGTATTTCTGTTATATTTACTGTGACATTAACCTCTAGTGCACAGAGGCAGGACTTCTCTTTCACAAGTCAGGGTTTTGGAGAACGAGAAGCTGAATAATGGGATGGCTATGTTTTTTTTGCAGATAATCACTGCTCTGTTTTATAATGCTGGAAACCAAAAAGGACCTTGGTGTTACAGATTCAAGCTTTACTCACAAATTCTCCATGCCTTCATGCATAGAAAAGCATTAAAATTTTAAGTATAACTTAAATGGAAGTTGGAGAGAATGTGATAAGTTTTTCCTCTTACAGCAGGTCATGAAGACAAATAGACCCCAAACAAGCAAAGAAAGATGCAGACTTTGGAGCAACGCAGATCCTGGGATTTGTCATCCCAGGGTAAGAAAAGGGACTTTGCAAGTGAATTGTAAAAATTTAGCATACTATGAAATATGTGTTCCTCTTATATCATCAGTTGTTCATTTTTTGTACTTTAAGGCTGGATTCCTAATTTTCTCTGTGGGGTTCATTCCATCTCTTTTGAGAGCAGCCAAGTACATGGAACATATTCATTCTGATTTCATTGCAGAAAAATCTTAGATTGGTGCTGAGTGCCATTTCTATCTTATCATTGATAGTCATCCTGACTCTGGCCTCAAAGTAAGAGAATTAGATTCCTGTTTCTTTGTTTTTAAGAATAAATTATTTTTAAGGTTAGATCATGTTTCTTATCCTATGGAACATTTGATTTTATTCCTAAGTACATAAACATTCTTGTACAAGTGTGTTGGTAGCACAGTCCAGCACATACCCAGTTCAGAACCGCAGAACAGGTTCTCAGAGATTCACAAGTGTGGCTTGTGCAATGGTGACACTTGCACCATCTCTGTCTCTTGCTTGATTGGTGCTAATACCTCTAGGTTAGAAGGCAGTAATTGCTATACATAGGGTGGACATTCAGGTATTTCCAGTTGGGGGTTTGAATGAGCATAGGAAGTGAAGGAAAGTAAAGAAAAATACTTAAAGCATAGGAAAAGCTGAAATTAGAGGTGCTAGTGTGACTTATCTTGCTAACAGATTTAGATGCCTACCTGAAAGGCCAGACAGATACCTCTGTGAGGGAAGAATCCAACTCCAAAGTTGCCCTGGGGCTGTGGGCACTTTACCCTGTTGATTCTTTGTTCAAGTTCCTAAGAGTGAGATTTCTTACAGCAGAAAAGGAGAGAAAAGAGAAAATGTGAATGAACGCAGATGAATGGCTGTGGCATTTTCTCAGATACCAAGTTTTGGTGTGGATCATAGGCATGCTTCATCCTTCAGTATTTCTGTTCTGAAAAGCAAAAACATGTTACTAAATTCTGCGGAAAAAAGGTTTGATGTTTTTCTTTCCCTGAGACCAAGAAAATGAAACTTTGCATTTGTTCTCACGTAATGATCAAGACTGTAAGGTTTGCTTGAGATGGCGGGCAGGATAAATTTGACTTGGGACCAGGCTAAAGAGATGATGTTTTCTCAGATTTCCTTCCTTTGAGTCTTTGGTAGCAAATCAGTTATATGAGAAGAAAAGTTTATTTGTGGCAGAGGATGAAAATTAATACTTGATATGACTGAGGTCACAATCGATATGTTTTATGGAGCCCAGAATTTTATGTGAGATGCTCAAATCTGGGACTAAAATTTCTGTTCTACAGAACAAATCAGATGGTCCTAGTTCGTTAAGCAGCTCGTTACACGTTCAGGTAAGTGTTTTTCCATATTTGGTTCTTCCACCAGAAATTTATGACTACCGTTAATTTGTTTTCTGTCCATGTGCCAATGACTCCATACAATTTTTGGCTGTATTTTTTTAGTAGGCAAAAGTCATGAAGTTTTCTCCTTTGCAACACACTATTGTTAAAAAGGTTTTGTTGGCTCTACGTAAAGGCCATGCCCGCAAGTTGAAGGTTGTTTTAAATAATCCAAGAGAGTAGAGAGAAAGATCTAAGGCATCTTTTAAAACTTCACCCACTCAACCTGTTCATTTTTCAGGTACATTCTAGAGAACAAAGCAGCATGGCGTTCTTTTCTCCCCTGGCAGTGGTGCTTCAGAACTCTAGCTTTAATTCTGGGTTGTTTACAGAAATAAAACAAAACAAAATAAAAAAAACCCAAAACATTAAAAGCCTGGCCAAAGCAGAAGCTTTAGGTTTTCTAAAGGTTAAACTATTTTTATGTTATTGAGAATTCAGTAGTGGTAGCACACATAATTTTGCAATTATTGTTGGCACTAGAGAGACCACAAAAACACCATATGAGTCCATGTGATTGCTCTAGATGGGTCACTGCAACAAAACTTGTCTGTAGCAGGCTTTGCTGAGCAATACAAATGTGAGGGTTTTTTTTAATCAGTACTCTGAAGAGTCTGAAACCATGGTTCAAAAGTTCACTTTTTTCTTAGCTGGAAGGAATGTTAAAAGCTTTCCCTGGGGAAATGATGGTAGTAGGTAATGAGTTAAAAATACTGATTTATCACGTGATGCATTAAAAAACTGAGAAAATTTATCTATGCCAGATTTAAAGTGCAAGTTTCAAAGCAATAAAGGATGTGATTGCAGAGAAACACCAGTACCTACCACTTCCAGTTGCCTAGCTCTATAGCATTCACTATGCAGAAAGAGGATCTTCTGGACCTCTGAACTCTAATGCTCCCCATGCCTTATACTGAGGACATGAACAATAAACTGTGGGTTCCAGATCCACAGTGGAGACCCACTGTCTAAAAAGTAACTGTAGTAGTATCTGGCTTTTACATCTGTATTGACAGAATAGGTAAAGTGGTTTTTTTGTTCATCTCCAAGGATATCAAACAACCTGGTCAGCCCTTCTGGTCCAGCTGGGTGCTAGCCATCTACAGGTCCTGGGGTAATGGCCGCTGTGTCCCCACAGCAGTGAGCTGGTACCAGCCCTTGAATGGGGAAAGAAATAAAAACAAATGCCTTGGCTGAGGAGTGCCAGACTTGAAGAAACATCTCCTATATCGAACTGTAACTCAAAAACAGACTTTGGAAGAATGGTGCAGTCTTGTACTTATTCAAGTTACTTCTTTGAATTAGGCACCCTGAATATCTCACAGCTGGATTTACAAAACGGAGGTCTTACTGGTAGGTTATGGAATATGCTTCTTTGTGTCCACTTTGGCATAGAACCATTGGTCTGTATTTGAAAAAGCTGGTTAATGCTGGAAGGATAAGATTAAAATGCTTTTGAGGTCAGAACCTGAAGATAATCTTGTAATAACAGCACATGATGAATACGTCCATATATAATGCAACAACAGCACTTTTTACTACTGCTTCACCTTTTTTTTCTATTGATTAGAACCTAAATTAGGCTTGAAATCAGCAGGAACCCTTACAACTCCAGGTCCCTGTAGACTCACAGGGGAAAAAAATAATGTGCAAATGAATGTTACTCTGACAAGGCTACCTTGCTCATTCCAAAATAAAATCATCTTATATGACTACTGAAGTTGTTTGTTTAAAAATGTGCTTCTGTTTCACTAGATGATATACAAATGTACCAGGCAAAGATGATCCCATCTGCAGGGAGCTCTTAAAGCCTTTGAGAGTGACATCTTTTCCTTTCTGCAGCAACTGTGTTTAGGGTCAGTTCAAGCTCTTTACATATGAAGTGAAGCACTGCTGGGAACCACCTGAAAGAGAGTTTTTTTAAAATGCTCTTATATGAGGCACTTCAAGATATCAGCGCAAGTGTCTCTTGTTTTCTGATAAGACTGAAGCAATATGCAATATAAAAGAAACAATGGAAGCAATACAGTCCTTGATTCAGGCTTTCATTTTAAAATGGAAATAAAATGCAAATGTCCGTCTTTCTGCTGTATAAATGCGTTAAGCCATAATGATAGCACTATTGAGCTGAGTAAAAAGCACACCATGACGGATTTTTTTAATGGAATATAGTACAGATAGATCACCTAGACTGATGTATGTTTTTATGAAAACTTGTCAAATTTCTTACCTGCATTGGAAAACTGAGACTTTTAGTAGTATTTATCGTAGAATCATAGCATGGCTTGAGTTGGAAGGAATCTTGAAGATTATCTAGTTCTAACCCTACTGCCATGGGAAGGTATTCCTTCCACTAGATCAGGTTGCTCAAAGCCCCTTCCAACCTGGCCTTGAAAACCTCCAGGGGTGGGACATTCACAGCTTCTCTGAACAATGTGTACCAGTATCTCACCACCCTCATAGTGAAGAATTCCTTCCTTATATCTAGTCTAAATCTACCCTCTTTCAGTTTAAAGCCATTACCCCTTGTCCTATGACTACATGTCCTTATAAAAAGTCCCTCCTCAGCTTTCTTGTAGGGCCCCTTCAGGTACTGGAAGGCGGCTATTAATTCTCCCTGCAGCCTTCTCTTCCTCAGGCTCAACAACCCCAATTCTCTCCACCTATCCTCACAAGGGAGGTGCCTCAGCCCTCTGATTGTCTTTGTGGTCCTCCTCTGGACTCACCCAGCTGGTTCGTGTCCTTCTTATGCTGGAAGCCCCAGAGCTGAATGCAGTACTCCAGTTTGGGTCTCATAAGAGCAGAGTAGAGGAAATTACTTCCCTTGACCTGCTGATCACAGTGCTTTTGATGCAGCCCGCTATACAGTTGTCTTTCTAGGCTGCAAACACACATTGCCAGGTTATATTGAGCTTATCAACCGGAACCATGAAGTCTTTCTCCTCAGGCTGCTCTCAATCCATTCTCCACCCAGGCTGTGTTTGCCTCGACCCAGGTGCAGGACCTTACTCTTGGCCTTGCGGAACTTCATGAGGTTTGCAGGGGCCCATCTCTTACGTTGGTAGACTTGTATGAATCAGATGCCCCTGAGGTTCTCTTTCCCCATCTCCACCCAGTCTGTGGTACTCTTGGTATGGTACACTAGGGACTGCTGCAAACACAGTCCACACACTGATGCTGTGTCAGGATGCCGGAGTGACAGCCGCTTTCTGTCTTTAACTTCCAGCCACTGAATCTTGCTCTGCCACTGAAGGCACAAAAGGCAGTCTGTTGGAAATCTCCTCCCCATACAGTCACTCATGTATCATGGCAAGATCTCCCCTGACCTTTTCTTTGAAGAATTTCAGTCTATTTTGCTTACTAGTCTCTCTGTACAACAGAGAGATCAAACCTGAGATCAAGCTGTTTTTGTAAGCCTTTCCTGAATTCAATATCTTAACAGTACCCAAAGGACACACTAGTTAAGCATACATTGAATTCAGATTTTCTGTTTGTGATGTGGCTGTGTGAATCCTTGCAACACTAGAGGTTATGGAATATGCTTCTTTGTGTCCACTTTGGCATAGAACCCTTGGTCTGTATTTGCAAAAGCTGGTTAATGCTGGAAGGATGAGATTAAAATGCTTTTGAGGTCAGAGCCTGAAGATAATCTTGTAATAACAGCACATGATGAATATGTCCATATATAATGTAACAGCACTTTTTACTAAAAAACTTTTTTCTGTTAACTGATGGTCCTTGAGCATGATCTAATCAAAAGGATTAAGTTTTCTTCAGGTGCCCTAAGTCATAGCAATGGCAACATCAAATAAACAGATAGATTCAGACCCTCTGAATCATGCGATTTAATAAAGATCTATTAAATGAAATATTACCTCCTGAGACGTTCGCCTAGACTTCAGGTCAGCAATCACCTACCATTCCTCCCTCCATTTGGATGGGAAATCAGTACAGATCTAATGTACAGGCAAACATACCTAATGATAGGATGGCTGTGCTCAGGATGAAGCTTCAGCAAGGGACTCAATCACTCTGAAGTGGCTGAGCTCAGGAAGGCAGCAGTCCTGCGTCTGCCACCCTGAATCCTGGCTCCTGTGAGGCTATCTTGCCCCATCTGTGCTTGGTGATCAAGCCAGAGAACAGACTTAGCTGGACAAAGAATGGGAAAGACAGTAAGAAAAAAATAAGAAAGAAGAAAAACACTGTTTTTCCTATGTTTTAGTGAGCTGAACTGCCTCACTGAGGCAGTGCCAAGTGCCAGAGCAGGTGGAAAGTACAAAGAAGTACTACCCAAGGTGGAGGTCTGGGAAGCAGAACCACTCCCTTGACAGCAGCAAGCTGTTAGACTGGCACATTTCTTTTTCCATTTTTGACTCTCTGCTTCATCCCCTACCAGGTTGTTTGTTCCCTCATTGTACCACGTTCTCTCACATCCCTATTTGCCATTTGCCGTCTGCCCCATCTCCAGTCATGTTTCCTTGTCTTTTCCTCATCCTTGCCAGTTCCTGTGGCCCAACTTGGTCGACACAGAAACCTGGTACCTTCAGCTGAGGGTGGTCCAGCTTCAGAGCTTCAGCTGCAGAGGAAATTATGGAAAATGGCAGATATTTTTGGCAAGGACATTGTTCTTCCAATAACTTGAATATATCTACCTGCTGTGACGTACAGTTGCCTGAGTAATCTTTCCTCACCTTATCTGTGTTCCATCACTGTAGATCTCCTAATCGCTAAAGACCTCTTGCTCCTGCTGGATGTGGGTTTCAGTATTGACATTCATAAGAAACTCAGCACCTAGATTATTAGTGTTTGTGCAGTGTCCTTTGTCATGGCCACAGAATGATCACAAGTACGTCCTATCTCATCCCCAGATGAGCTCTTTGCCATTAAAAGTGTTGCTACTGACTTCTGCTAACACACTGCTAGCTCAACTGTTTTGACACAAAGATTTGAAAGATCTGGCAATCAAATCACAGGGGCTGAAGCTTAAGGTTGAAAGTCTCCATTCTAGGTCGTTGATAAGAATTAAAAATAAATAAGAAATAAATAAGGACTTCATCTAGGATACTCTAAGTTCAGTTCATCAAGCAAATAGAAACTAAATTTGCAATTACACTGTTCGTTTTAATCTATGTATTGATGTATCTCTACTTATTCATATCATACACGTGTATTTTTGTATTGCACATGTAGAAAAGCAAGAAACGTTTCATGCTGCCAGATCTTTTTCTCTGCAGAATGCCTACTAAATACAGAACCTCTGGGGAAGAACAGGAGCTGGTCAACGGCCGCAGATATGCGCTGTAAGCAGTGTAGCACCGGTACCTAGTTGTCAGTAGTTCTGACTTTCCCACTGACTGCTCTGCACCCTTCGGTGGGACACCTAGATTGTCTTCATCACAGTTCATCACATAATGGAATGGAGATAATAACCCTTAGAGCCAGGGTAAAGCAGTTGCTTGTACTGGTTTTACTGTTAAGGAATACAAAGCATTCTGCACATTACAATAGTCAGCACTAAAAGCTTCAATTTCTAATGTCTCCATTTAAAAACTTAAAGTACAGCACTTCTACAATTGCCTATTATTGCAGTCACTGACATTTGGGGAAGTTTTCACTTCCTTTAGTATACAGTTTTGGAACTTTACTTTCTCCAGCTGGAAAATCTCCTAATTAGAGAGTCTGATTTTTCTTTACCAGTCCCTACTGTTTAGGAAAAAAAAAAAAAAAAAAGACAGGGACCAAATACTTAGACTAGGTTCAAGATGCAAGAACATGTCAGAAGCAGAGAAGGTGATGGCACAATGCCACCAGTAAGAGAACAGTATGTCAGTTACAAAGCAGAGAAAACGAGCAGAAAACATGCCAACTTAGGAGAATTTCTTTGCTATGCCTTCAGTTTCAGGGCTATACATTAGAAAGTGTCTTGGCAACTATTCTGAAACTTTAGGTATGCCTCCTCAAAGGTATTCCAAAAGTTCTTTCTTACCTAATAATTCAGAATACATATTTTTTGATGTGAAAAGATTATATGTTTAACAAGCACTCTCGCTCTACCTGCTGAATGGAAAAAGAGCTCTGTGCTTGCTGGATCAGTGCCCTTAGTCCAACGCTAGGAAGACTATGCACCATTTCTTTCGGTTTATGAAACACAGCTGTACAAAAGCCAGTTCAAGTTGTTTGAGACTGTCCCTTCCTTCTTCTTCTCTAGCAAAAAAGTGTGAATCAGGAAAAACATTGGGGTGCAAGATGTTATCTTTCCTTGATCTATATATTTTGCTTTGTTTCCATATGCCTGCTTTTATATGATGAAAATTGTCAAGTTTTAGCGGCTACCTCCTAATAAAAGAACTATTTGCATGGGAGTGTAACAAAGCAATAGTTGTTTTATTTGCCATCGAGCCCATACTGTTCTCTATAAAACTCTAAACCAGTGTCAGAAATGCTGCCATTTAATGAGGAGAAAAGGCCCTCACTGCAAACAGAAAACTTTAAATAAATAGTTTGTTTTCAACTCACAGACCTGTCTTAATAGGTCCTGTGACAACTACCTGCCAATAGTAAAATATGACCTTGTAGAAGTCTTACCACATGAAAAAGGCAATATAAGTTTAACATTAGATTTTCAGTCATTGTTAATGAGATCCCTGAGTCAGTATTGTGTTAAAGGCTGAAGACCAAAGAATGAAACCACTCAGAATAAGGCTGATAAATAAATGATATGTCCGGCTTTAGAGTGTACTGAGCAGCTGTTTTAACACATTTTTCCAGGTGTTGGTCTTTTGATGAATCAAATCTCTTTATAAACTTGCTCTAGATGTCCTTATTGCTCTGTAAAAGTATAACCTTTCCTCTGCAATTAGTTGCACTGTTTCTTGGAATTCTTCTGTGAAGCAGGCTGTGGCATTGCCTGGTGCTGCCCTGTGTGCCCGGATATTCTTCATGGGGAGCTGTTGGCACCTGTGAACCCTTTCATTTGTGCTGCCACCTGTGCCTTTGAACTCACTCTCTTCTGCCAAATCTCAAGCATCCTCCATGCTATTATCTGTGCACCTTTGCTTCTCACTTTCACTCTGTGGTCACAGTTGGTAGGGAGTCATGAAAAGTTTCAGAGGAAATAATGAAAAGATTCAGAGGAGATCACAATTTACTGGAAGATGCAGAGTTAGTTGGCAGCAGCTTGGTGCTTCACTGGGTAAGGAAATGAATGCTTATGCTTGCATCCAATAATGACAGCCTGTTCTTCCTTTCCCAACCTGAAGGAACTGAGCTTTTGCCAACTCAGGGGGAGCACAGGGATAAAAGGAGGTTCACAGGAAAGACGTTTGAGATAGAAAAAGAAAAAAACACCCCAGGGTGGAGGTGGTCACTGATTCAGAAAATTTGAGAAAAATGGCTTGAAGTATATAATGCTTTCAAGTAGCCCAAACTACTGAAGATTCTCTCTCTTCTTGTCTCTTCCAAAACAGGAAAAAATCTTGCAAATTGGAAACAACAATATTAATGAGAAATTATTTTCTATCTGTCACCTGATTTTCTTGGTGTATCTTGTAGTCTCTCTGCTTGATAAAATAAAGCTCTACATGACAGGGTTTAGAGGCTACAATCAAGTAGCGCTCATAAATCTAATAAATAGCACTAATAAAACAGATATATAAAGGGATCAATGAAATGGCAGTCATCGCAGTGCTCTTGAACTATATATGTTTATGACCTTATGATTTGAAAGCAGAACAGACTTGCCATGTTCACCAGTGGTCACTCACAAATCCTGACTGTTTGGGGTGGTCTATAAATATGATGACGGGGCAGTAGCTATCCTTGCATGGATCCATACAGTACGCTCACAGAAGCAGAGGGAATGTAAGAGCAGTATCGAGTTTACCACCCCTGTTGCTGCCTACAGCGGGATTTCCAGAGCTTTATGCAGTCTTGATAAGGATGAGCTTTCAAGGTAAGAAAAGTCCTGAAGTACCAAATATTCATCCCATTAACTGTACTATTTCATTGTTTTAGCTTTAAATGTACCTGCTTCATTCACTTGAACTTCTTTATTATTACCATTACTAACAATAAAGTGTAAGCCCCAACATTGACCATGAACTTTGAATAGCACCAAACTGTATCATATCCTATTTTCTGTTCAAGTTTATCAAAGGACAGCTCGCATTTATACTTCTCAGCTTCGCTGTCCTTTGATCAGTTTCAGGGTGTTTAACTATGGTAAGATCATATCACATCCTTTTTCCTCCTTTATCTTGGGGTAAGCCACTTGTCAGGATGTATTTTGATACCCACATTGCTAAGGAGCTGCTGAAGGTGAACTGGACTGTGAGCTGCTTGGGGTAGTGTTTCAGCAGCGCTGAGATGGGGCTGTTTGTGTAGGTGTGACTGTGGTCCATCCCTGTGCCCTACGGTACCTCAGGGTGGACGTCTGTCCTTGTGTGGTGACAGTGACTGGCAAACCTGTGCAGTCTTGGTGAAGATGCTGACCTCAAGCACTGAACACTGATGATGTTGCTGACAGCTTGCCTGCTGATCTTCTGTGATGGGAGCTGCACAGAAGTCCCTGGCTTTCTCAATGAGGTTCTGTGATAAGCTGTCTTCACTCCTTGAATCTCAGTGTAAACAGTTCAGAGGTAATTGTAAGAAAGCCAGAAAAGACAAATGATTAAACCGATTTCCATTACAAAGAACTGATAGTAAACCCATGCAGAATCCTTATTTCCGAGTCCTACACGATACATAGTTTGGCTTACAGCTACCATGTAGGCAAGTATTTACACAGACAACTGCAGTTATAAATTATGTTCACGTAATATTTATTTTGATCATGATGGCATTTTTCCTTCCCCCCTTCTCCCTGCCCTGTGTATTTGGAGAATCTGTTTTTACTCTTCCCTGAGCTGCGACAAATACATATGTACCAGCCAGATAACACTTGATTATTATTAATAATGTACTTTGAAAATTGGCTCCATTATAAAATAATAATTATTCTACTGGTGAAATGAGAAGATATAAATGGGGTAAGTGTAGAAATGCATTCTACTGATTGAGTGATGTACTGAAATAGCAGTTTCAAACCCACTGTATTCATGGGAAATGGAAGGTTTAAATTGGATTATGGGTTGTGCAACACCATAGAAGGAAACTTTGAAAAATAAAAAAGAAAAATCCTGTGAGCCATGAATTAAAATTGGGGCTAATATTTAAGGAATAAATGATTCCTCTAGACCTAGAAGCCTTATTTTCAGAAGTATGGAGGAAATTTTGGTCTCCATTCAACTATGGGGAGCTTATACCTTCTAAAAAGCAGATCCTCAGTTCAGCACTGAGATAAATTCTCATTGTCCAAATTAAGGACCAAATGAAATGAAGCAAACTTGTGAAAAATCAAGAAAAGCTTATAATGCTAGCTCAGTATGTATTGCAAATGTAATGTACTAAGTGAAATCACTGAATTTATTTTTAACTTAATGTAAAACCCTGGTTATGGATAAACAAATGAGAAACTCTAAGAAAGGAACTGAAAGTAAACAATGACTTTTTTCCTTGCTCATGTCCTTTTCAGCTGTCTGGACTCTTCTAGCATTATTTGAGTTTGGGCTGAATGTTAGCTTATATTTTCGGTACCCAACCTATGCATATCCAAAATAATTCAGTTCATTACAAATACTTGTGTATACTTTTTTGGGTTGCTGCAAGTTTAGTAAGGAAAGATTTCTTTTTCACTAGAGCGAGTGCTTGATGCTGGTGTGAAGACAGAAATGCCACTCCTTTTTTTAAAGTTAAAAGGAAGAGAGGTAGCTCAGGAAGATAAAATCTTATTATATTGACTTCTTCAGAAACTTATTAACTTCATAAATACTTCAATGATGGGAATAAATATCTATTTCCACAGTGTCTGCAACTTGTGAATCAGTGAGAACATTACCTTCCCAGCTGTGA
The DNA here is from genome assembly GCA_033556795.1 of Tapera naevia. Taxonomy (NCBI): domain Eukaryota; kingdom Metazoa; phylum Chordata; class Aves; order Cuculiformes; family Neomorphidae; genus Tapera; species Tapera naevia. Next base: position 5,313,600 of record JAUMJJ010000059.1, read on the forward strand.
TTTCATTAAAGGCAAAGCAGAGGTGAAGGCACCTCACTGCAGCTCCCCTGCTTGATCCATTAGCAAAAACCCCTGCGTTTACCTCACATGCATCCAGCTATTACATCTTCCTCATCGGCAAGCCTTTGAGGTGTTTTTCCACTGACTGCTGAAAAGAAAGCAGATATTGTGGTGCTGTATGTTTGTGTCTGTCTCTCTGCCCATGGGGACACCATGCTGGGAAGGTGTTCTTCTTTGTCTTATGCTGTGAGTGAGGCAAGACAGTTCTTGCTACCCTGCCTGGTTGACTGAAGGAAAAGTGTCTGGAGCACTTTGTTGCTCTGGGAAGTCTGCCTTCAGCACTCTCCCAGGAGCCCAGCTCCACCCTGAAGCCAGATTCCTCCTTTTTGGATTGGGGCCAGGGAAAGGAGGTAGGATGTGTGCCCAGCTACGTGCATGCAGTAACACCCAGAGGTCATGTGGGGATCTGGGCCCTCTTGGGCAGGCACTGCAGAGATGAAGAATGACATCTTCATTGCAGATTAGGAGACTGAGGCAGGTGTAAATTACCAGCAGTCACCTGTTGCTATCCATACTGGGAAGTGGAGGCCATAGAACAGGATCAGAACCAACTCTTGCCAGGTCTCTGCCTGATACAGGGCTGGGCCACATCTCCTTTTGTCTCACATGGTGGGGCAGGCTCGATTTCTTCTGTGTGTTGCACATAGTGACATGTACTCCATTTAAAGCTGATGGGAGTGAAAGCATGTTTGGTAAGGCAGAGGTAGCAGAATTAGGCTCAGTAAATGTAAAAGCGGTGATGGATGAAGTCTTAGAAACAAGATAAAATAACAAAAAATTACTAGAGTGCTGTTTTGTTAACTCTCTACCAGGCAATAACAACGAAGGATGTTTTTCATAACAAACTAAAAGCTGAATTTCTTTTTAGGCAGCTATTTACAGAAATGTTCCCAAAGCTGGGAAATATATCTCACATGAATACCAGACAGACTGCTTTGAGGCTTTTTACAAGTCTTCCTCCCTTCAGACTTTGATTCTTCTGTCCATGCTTATTGCCAGAGCAGCAGGATCCTGTAAAGATCATGCTGAATCTTTTCCATTTGTTTTCCTCCATAATTTCATACTTGCTTCCTATTTTGGTTCATCTTCATATATGAAGTCTGCTTCATCTTAATGGGAGGCTACAAACTAAAAGCTAAATTTGTAGTTTCAGTTGTGGCATTAATTATCTTATGGTAATCTTTACAGAAATAATTATGACCACATATAGGTTGTACCAAGCCTTGAATAGATAGGAATAGGAAAATTAAATCATATTGAATATATTCAATGAGTGCATTTAATTAAATATTTTAAATAAATATAGCTGATCTTTTAAAAATAGACAAATTATGTGTTCTTTCTCTGAGAGAATCTCTCAATTAGTTTATTTTTCAAAGCTAATGCTTTTTATTTCCAGTGCAGGAGTAATTTTGGTTAATGTAACGAAGTTTTTGCAAAAGCCTGGAATTATTTAAGGATGTGCAATTAATTTTTTAAAAGGAGGGAAGCTCCTATCCCTACCATGAAGAGTGAGAACTTTGTTCCTGGCATAGTCCATGAAGTTCCAGTGAAATGAATCCCTCCATGTGTGAATCATGCCCTGACTGATGCTTCTACACTAGAAATTATGCATATTGGCATTTATGTAACATTGGTCAAAATGCCTTTGTTAAATTGGCATCTTGAGTCCAATGTGAAATACCGTACAGAGGGAAGAAAAAAATATCTTCAGATGCTACAGAACAGAATGGAAAAACTCCAGATGAGAAAAGCTTTAGATCACTTGAATACAAATGGTCAAGCTCTAGTGCCAGATGAGCTTCTTTGTTTGACAGTGGATATAATCCAAAAGCTGCCTAAGGCAGGAAGGCAATCCACTTACCAAGCAGTCGGGGGGAATGCACTTCTAGGACACGTATTTTTTCCCCCTTGGAGCTAGAGGAAAGGTTTCAATTAGAGATGGGTGAACCTGGTGGCGTGAGGTTTTGCAAGCTTCTCCAAATAGATTTTTTTTTGCTTCACAACTATAGCCTAAGTTTCAAAATCTTCTGTTATTCTTAGCTCAAGGCTAATTCTGTCCAGAAAAACAGGCTATATGCAGCAGTCTAACAAAGTGCATTGCCAGGACCTTTTCACAGCCTCAGTCACAACTAACACTCCTAAGCCTCCTTTACTCTGTCCTAGTGCGTAGCTGACCTGAAGAAGCTGGCTTATGGGAGGGAAGGATGGTGGAAGAAGGCTGGCTTTGATTTCCCTTGCTGCTTTCTTTATCTTCCCAGTGCGTGAATCCAAAACTGAACCCTGAATTTGAGTGGGAATTCAGCTCTCAGATAGCTGTCTGCCCACCCACCCACTGCTACTTCCAGCTTCACTCACAATAAAAACAAATGGGAAGTTACTTAGTTTTCTTCCTTATACTGGAAAAGTGTTAACTAAGATTTACCAGCTCTGTGGAAGGTTTTGTTGTTCAGGGAACACCTACATTCTTGACAGCAGTTTCTTCAACATTAATCATTGGGTTAGGTGTTACTTTGTAATAGCATTGCCCAGTGCTAAGAAACAAATCTTTACTGACATGGAACAGCTGGGTAGAAAATATCTCAGTGTTTGCAGGTTATATTTTATAAACCAGCTTGGAAAATCCTGTTTATTGATTCATAGGATGGGAGAAGAAGAGGAAAGGGAAAGGCAAGGAATGGATGGGACTCTATATTAGCTGCTGCAGATTCATCTGCCAAAGATTTAATGGGATACTTGTAAGGCAATAATCAGCTGTATCGATGCTAAATTTCATTTAAAGTAGGGACGCATAGTAAAAGAATCTAGAAAGGATTAGAGTGCTAAATTTCTCTGTTAGTTTTCCAGAAAAAATAATCTGGTGTCATAAGATAATACAAAACTCATTTAGAATTCCTTTCCCAAAAGAAATATTAGGGAACTTGGCATGAGCATGTTTTTCTGACTAAAATACTTGACATATTGGCTGATAATGAAGCGTGATCCCCAAGGCTGAACAGCTTCCTCAGAGCTAGGTTCCTGGATGTCAGTGCTTCTGTCTTTCACTTTACTCCTTTTGTCTTTGAAAGTGCCACATTGCACTTCCAGTGGACAAACTTCAGCCTGTTTAGGAATTTGATTGGCAGAGTACCTTGGGAGGCAGTCATATAGGGCAAAGGAGTCCAGGAAAGCTGGGTGCTCTTCAAGGAGATCTTAAAGGCACAAGAGCAGGCTGTCCCCATGTGCTGAAAAATGATCTGACTGGGAAGAAGACCAGCCTGGCTGAACAGAGAGCTTTGGCTGGAGTTTGTAAAAAAGAGGAGAGTTTATGGTCTTTGAAAGAAGGGGCAGGCAACTCAGGAGGGCTACAAGGTTGCCATGAAGCTGTGCAGGGAGAAGCTAGGAAGGCCAAAGTCCAGCTAGAACTGGCTACTGCTGTTGAAGACAGTAAAATATGTTTGTATAAATACATTAGCAACAAAAGGAGGATAAAGGAGAATCTCCATCCTTGGATGGATGTGAGGGGAAACATAGTGACCAGGGATAAGGAAAAGGCTGAGGTACTTAATGCCTTCTTTGCCTCTGTCTTCAGTAAGAAAACCAGTAGTACTCAGGTTATGCAACCCCTGGAGTGGCAAAGCAGGGATGGAAGGTACAATGAAGCCCCTATAATCCCTGAGGAGAGGGTTAGCTACCTGCTACGTAACCTAGATGCACACACGTCTATGGTGCCAGATGGGATCCACCCAAGTAAGGGTCCTGAGGGAGCTGGCGGAAGTGCTCGACAAGACACTTTCCATTATTTATCAGCAGTCCTGGCTAAATGGGGGGGTCCCAATTGACTGGAGGCTTGCAAATGTGTACAAAAACGGCCAGAAGGAGGACTCAGGGAACTACAGACCTGTCAGTCTCACCTCGGAAGGGGTGGTTATGGAGCAGATCATCTAGAATGCCATCACGTGTCACATACAGGACAACCCGGCCTGGTGAGAATGGCTTCAGGAAGGGCAGGTCCTGCTTGACTAATCTGATCTCCTTCTATGACCAGGTGGCCCACCTAGTGGATGAGGGAAAGGCTGTGAACGTTGTCTACCTGGACTTTAGTCAGGCATTTAACGCTGTCTCTTACAACATTCTACTAGAGAAGCTGGCGGTTCACGGCTTGGATGGGCATACGCTTCATTGGCTATAACACTGGCTAGATGGCCGGGCACAAAGGGTTGTGCTGAATGGAGTTAAATCCAGCTGGCAGCAAGTCACAAGTGGTTTTCCCCAGGGCTCAGTACTGAGGCCAGTTCTGTTTAATATCTATCAATGACACGAATGAGAGAAATGAGTGCCCCCTCAGTAAGTTTGCAGATGATACTAAGTTGAATGGGAGTGTTCATCTGCCTGAGGGTAGGCAGGTTCTACAGAGGAACTGGACAAGCTGGATCCATGGGCCGAGGCCATTTATTTGCATGAGGCTCAATAAGGCCAAGTACCAGGTCCTGCACTTGGATCAAAACACTCCCCATGCAATGCTACAGGCTTGTAGAAGAGTGGTTGGCAAGCAGCTTGGAGGAGTTGGAGTTGTTGATTGATAGTCACCTGAACATGAACAAGCAGTGTGCCCAGGTGGCCAAGAAGACCAACAACATCCTGGCCTGCATCAGACATAGTGAGCAGGACCAGGGAAGTGATCTTTCCCCCATACTCAGCACTGGTGAGGCTGCGCCTCGAATGCTGTGTTCAGTTTTGGGCCCCTCACTACAAGGACAACATTGAGGTGCTGGAGCACGTCCAGAGACAGGCAAAAAAGCTGGTGAAGGATTTAGAGCACAAGTCTTATGAGGAGTGGCTGAAGGAGCTGGGGTTGTTTAGTCTGGAAATAAGGAGACTGAGGGGAGGCCTTATTGCTCTATACAGCTACCTAAAAGGCGGTTGTAGCGAGGTGGGGGTTGGTCACTTCTCACTGATAGCTAGTGACAGGACAAGGGGAAATGGCCTAAAGATGCACCAGAGGAGATTAGGTTGCATATTAGGAGGAGTTTCTTTGTTGAAAGGGTTGTCAAGCATTGGAACAGGCTGCCCAGGGAGGTGGTTGAGTCACCACCCCTGGGAGTGTTTAGAAGCAAGTAGATGTCATAATTGAGAACATAGTCTAGTGGCAGACTTAGCAGGGATGGATAGATGGTTGGACTCAATGATATTAAAGGTCTTTTCCGACCAAAACCATTCTGTGATTCTGTGATTCTGTGATAAAGAAACTAAGACTAAACCTGGCTGTCTGATTGCTTTTACTCTTTGAAGTCAAGTGCACGCAGCTCTTTTTTATGTAGAAAATATTTTTACATAAATATCTCCTGCATGTGGAAAATTATTACTTCTTATAGGAATATTGAACCAATAGGCCTATATAATGTTAGTGACAGTATGCTGTGATTAATTTTGAAATTGAGAGTATTCAGTAAAGGTGCAATATTATGACTGAAAAGTCTCAGGGCAGTTTCAGTTTTTGTTACAAATTGAATATGATTCATTCCAGTCTACCTTTCCTCTCTCCAGACTGCTTCAGTTTTTGAAATATGGTATTAGCATAAACCAGTCCATAGTGTAATGTTGCTGGATGGTACTTAGTGCTGGAGCATTTTTTATTTCTTCCTTTTGCTCATGAAGGGGGTCAGGTGTGACTAGTCTAGATTTAGATGTCTAAATCTAAGTAAAATTGCTTATTGTAAACATCTGTTGTGTCAAAAAATATGTATTATAAGTGTATGTACAAATCTGTGTTTATGTATGTATAAGTACCTGTATATTCACACACTTATATACACGTGTGTGTTTGTGTAACCTGTGATCTATAATTTACATAGCCCTTATAACTTTAAAGCTGAGACTTTTTGGCTGAAACCAAAGTCCTCATCTTATACCCTCTTTTATTTTCAGTAGGAAAAATTCCCTGCTCAGAGTAGTACACAGTCTAAACAAGCAGAGAATGGGAAATTGTGCAGAAGTTGAGGCAGGTAAAATGAGCGCCACTTAACATGTAAGTCTCAGACACTTGAGGCAGCTGGTAGTTTCCCAATGCAGATTACTGCATGCTGATGGAGAAACTTTTGCTTGTGATACCCTCCTGAACGACGTCAAGTGAGCAGGACGTCTAGTGAGCAGGGGCACGTTTTTTCCCACTGACATCATTGCTCCGTGCCCAGGTTTCCCTGTGCTGCAAGCACTCGGTAACAGCATGAATTTGTTGTACTCTGAGCAGATTGGCTGGGCTGGTAAACTGTGGTGTGCACAAGGAGTTGTCGAAGTCCAGTAGGCTCTTCAGATGTGTTTTGCATAAAGAACTACAAGCTGTACAATTTGAAAATTAGGAACTAAAATTAAAGCCCCTTTAAGAGTGCCTGTATGTGATGAGAGCTGTAAACAGCCAGCTAACTCAGTGGCTTAAGCAATTAGACAGAGCACAATCCTGATTGTGCTACTTTTATTTTCGTAGTTCATTTTAGGTGGTAGAGTGGTCTCTGGTAGCATAAAAGAGCTGTGCTGGGAGCAGTGATGGAATATCTAAAAGTTGCCAAAGGAAAGGGTCTATATAACCTTTTCATAAGCCCCTCCTTTAGTGAGACTCTCGAAAGCTGGATGCCAGAAATGTCAGATCTGCTGCAGATGCATTTCACAGCTGTGCACTTGTGTGGATACCAGAGATTCAGTATGACAAGCAGAGGAGAACCGGAAGAGCTGCACATGTGCAGAGCATCTTCTGTTTACATGTACATGTAGTAATCCCAGATGCTTAAAATCTTAATTTAAGCTTGAATCAGACTCCAGCCTCTCTGCTCTAAAATCATGAAAGAACTGTCTGCTGCAGGATATGAGGGCTTTGCTGCTAGTAACACCACTGAGCTAAAGGACAAACTGTATTTCCTGGGGACCCAATCTAGAAGTTTGCCTTGCGTTTGTGCTTGGCCCCAAGGAAATGAAAAATCAAGGCAATCTCTAGTATATATCCTCTGCTCCTCAATGTAAATACAAGACCACTGTTGTTTTTCACCCACTGCTCTTTAACATGTTTTTAATTAACAAAGTAATGTCATAACAGACCATTAAAAAATTACACTACAAAGACTTTTTACATAATTCAGTCATGAAGTTAGGGAGAAATCCTGAGGCTTATATTTTTCTCATGATTCTTTTCCTTGAAAGTTATTTTTTAGCTGATAAAATATTTACTTCAAATCCTCAGCAAACTCATGAAAATTCTAGAAGAGGCAACTGAACTTGTGGGTGAAAGTGTGGCTTACCATGCAGTGAAAGGTGGGCAGTGACCAAGCACAGTTCCAGCTCAACAAGTGCTAGCAGCCCGAAGGATGTTGTTAGAGGATAAGCTCTCCAAGCTAGGAATTTCCTTGATCATCTCAAAGTCTTGTTAAAGAGTCCTATCATTATCTAACTTAAAGAGAAAATTAAAGCTGCGTATTGGGTGATCATTAGTAAACTTGAACTTGCCATGTGTTAAGCTGTATGTAAATGGAGTTAAATGCAGTTGGAAACCAGTCACAAGTGTTGTTCCCCAGGGTTTGGTGCTGGATCCAGTCCTGTTCTATATCTTTATTAACGATGAAGGGATCAAGTGTACCCTTAAGAAGTTAGAAGATGACACCAAGCTGGGTGGCAGTGTTGATCTGCTTGAAGGAAGGGAGGCGCTGCAAAGAGATCTGGACAGGCTGGATCGATGGGCTGAGACCAACAGGATGAGGTTTAACAAGACCAAATGCCGAGTCCTGCACCTGGGACACAACAACCCCACGCAGTGTTACACGCTTCGGGAAAAATGGCTGGAGAGCTGCCTAGAGGAAAAGGACCTGGGGGTGTTGGTCGACAACCGGCTGAATATGAGCCAGCAGTGTGCCCAGGTGGGCAAGAGGGCCAAAGGCATCTTGACCTGTATCAAAAACAGTGTGGCCAGCAGGACAAGGGAGGTGATTGTGCCCCTGTACTGGGCACTGGTGAGGCCACACCTCGAGTACTGTGTTCAGTTTTGGGCCCCTCAGTACAAGAAGGACACTGAGGGGCTGGAGCACATCCAGAGAAGGGCAACGAGGCTGGTGAAGGGGCTGGAAAACAAGTCCTGTGAAGAGCGGCTGAGGGAACTGTGGTTGTTTAGCTTGGAGGCTGAGGGGAGACCTCATTGCTGTCTACGGCTGCCTGAAAGGAGGCTGTGGGAGAGCGAGTGTTGGTCTCTTCTCTTGAGTGACAGGTGATAGGACAAGACGAAATGGCCATAAGTTGAGACAGAGGAGGTTCAGACTGGATATTAGGAAGAATTTCTTTACCGAAAGGGTGGTCAGGCACTGGCAGAGGCTGCCCAGGGAGGTGGTTGAGTCACCATCCCTGAAAGTTGTTTGAAAAATGGGTAGATGAGTTATTGAAGGACATGGTTTAACAGAAGATGGGTATGGTTGGACTCTAAGGTCTTTTCCAACTGGAAGAGTCTATGCTTTCTGTAGTGTTCACATCCTTCTTTGTCCTTGCTGAACTTGCTTTCTATTTCCACCCTAATGGAGAAAGAACCAAACCGGTCCTACAAAAGCAGACATGGATGCTCATTTAGCTGTTCATGGGCAGCTGTTTTGCAGCTGGAATTCACATGAACTCTTGGGAAGATCTACTAGGAGAGTAATTTAATAAGGAGAGTGCAACAAATTCTGAAACTGCTTTTTAGTTATGCAGGAGACTATTCATAGAATCATAGAATGACCTGAGTTGGAAGGGATCCACAAGGATCATCTGAGTGCAACTCCAACACCCTCTGACTGAAGAACCTTTTCCTCAGAAAATTCTTCCTAAACTTCTTGATTCTTGCATTTAAAAGAATGATAAACTAATTTAAAATTCTTCTTTTGATAAAAAGCATTTTTTTTCACCCTCGTTTCTTCTACCTCTCTTATTCTCTAGGTTTTATTTTGGTTATTGTGTAGTAACAGAGAAAGCAGCTCCTCTGTGGACATCATATGTTCTGTAAGCTTTGTCATGAATAGTAAACATGAAAGCTTGAGTGATTTCAGATAATTGCATTTATTTTTTCCACTCTGTTCATCCCTGATAACTGGAAAGATTTTTCTGAACAATGTCAATGACACTTTTCAGTTGCTTCTTTGCAACTCCCTTGTGGCATCATTCTATTTTCAACAAACTTTTACTTCTGAGTTGAGGTTGAAAAAGTTCAGATCAAACCAAACAAATCTGTTACCTGAATTCAACAGGTTTTTATTTTATGCTTTGTTCAACACATTTCAAAGCTGAACATCCTTTGCTTTGTAATTTTTTCTGGAGTTATGCCAGCCTTCAAAGACCGTTGTTTTGACTGTGTGTTTGGAGTTTGACTCTATTTTGCTCACAGATAGAAGTAGTCGTTATTTATTTTTGGTTTAATTTTTCATACAGACCAACTCCTCATTAATATAAAGGCATACAGAATAGCTACCTTCCCTCTACATGGAAAAAATATTCTATTTCATGTTCAAAAAGTGAATGTAAAGGCAAACGTACAAAAGAAAGCTGGTCTCCATCAGATTACAGTGCCTATGACCTTTATAAGTTCTCAATTAAAAAAAAATCCTGCTGGACTAGCCATCCCTTCACACTGATTTCTCATGTGTAATAATCTGCATCCCTTTGGTGTAAATAATTACGTCTCCTGTGGAACTAGATTGCTGCCTTGAGAAATGAAAAAATACCCCATATTTGCCTCTGAAATGCCATGCTAATACTAAAAGCAATACAAATGGTATTGAATTGCAAAGCTCTAAACCTACACATTTTTATTATAATTTGCTCAAAATAATTTTTCTGTTGATTTTGGTACTGAAGTAAGTACTATAACAATTATTGAAGTTGATGACTTGCATTCTACCTTCTCCAAGCCAGGGAACTTAATTCATTAGAAATGATTATGCCATGTAATAAAAAGTGAAAAATATGATCTCTGCCAGAAAGTTAGTGCATAGATCTAGACAGACCTACAATTTTTTTGTGGAGTCCAATTTTTACTGTATTTTAGAGATGATGTTTGGTGATGTATCGAAATTACATTGGCTTGTTTATCATTTTTGTGGTCTCTTAGGTCTGTCATTCTATGTCCCTCAGCCTCTAAAAGCATCCCTATTGCCAAACCTGTCTACCACCTGTAATACATAGAGTGGAAAATTTACTCGAAGAGAAGGAATAGGGCTTCTTTTAGTTTTCGTGAGGAAGATGTTTCAGAAGCTTTGCTGATGCAGTCCTTGGTAGTAAGAATAAGGGAAAGTTTAGTGCCAACCCTGACATTTCCAGGGCTTCTGCGTATCTAGAGGAATACTCTAAAGAAGAAATTGAGACCTGATTCCAATTTATTTGGACAATGCACATTGATGTGGGACAGTCTCTTAGTCAAGTTTCCCCTTCACTCCCGTATGATTTTTTAGGACTCTCCTGATGGCCAAATAGAGGAACTATTCAAGAAGACCAGCTTAATTTGGAAATCAAACTGCTGGTTGTCCTGAGGAACCTTCTGGCGGCTCTTAGGTGTTGAAATATGCATGGAGATCAACCCACTCTATGTGTTGCCAAACACTTAATGTAAGTTAATTAAAGTTTAAAACTGCTGAGTTTCTCTCTTAACCCTGTCAGAATTGGGAGAGAAAGTGATTTTCCCCTCCTTTTTAAAGCATATTTCTGTTGTTCTAGGTGTATAGTCTGGGATTTGGTAGAGGCAGGTGGTAGCTAGTTCCATATTTCATGATCATTTCTGATTTTATGTTAAGTATGGATGCATCTAGAATTCCAGTCCCTATATTTTTTATCCAGTAATGTCCAGGGGACTGGAAGATTTTCTGGCGTTTGCCTAGGTAATTTGACTCTGTCACTCTCTTAGAGTTTGATGTGGTTTCGTATCTCTGCCCTTTCTGTTGATTTATAACTATTCTTTGTATTTTCATGATAAGTCTTTTATTTCTATCTATTTTTCCCTCACCCCATGAGGCACATGCACAATGCCTGATGAGAGAGAATGTCTGTCCTGCCATCTGTCAGACAGCAAGGCATTGCCGGAAATTTAGTTATGATGTCCATTGCTCTGTCTTAAATGCAAAGTTGTATTGTATATACACTATCAGGAAAAAAGCTCTACAAATGGACTATAGGAAGTCTCTACCCCCTGCTACAATTACTGAATTCCAGTGAACATAATAATGTCTGTTGATGGGAAGTGGGGGAAGAGGGGAGAATTTTCCTTTGAGCCTGGAGACAGTATTGAAATATTTAAGTTAATACTATGGAAATATATCACAGCGTACATAAAACATGAAATGCCATCCAGGAAAGCTTCTAATATTGCAGTAGCTTGCAAAGGCAGATGATGTAGCACAGACTAGAAATAATATTACTCAGGCATTTGATAGTGCACAGTCCATCTCTAAACAATAGGATTAGTTTAAAATCTATTAAAAACAAAGGAAATTCTGTCTGCCTCCTGCCCAAGTGGGAAAGAACCAACCGCTTCTTTTAAGAATGCTTTATAACAAATCCGGTGTAAGGTATCTGAACGCCTTCATTTCAGAAGAGTCAGACCTCAGATTTGCCTCTAAACAAGTGTTTTATTCACAAGCAGCAAAGCAGTCCTCATAGACTGTATTTCAGATGCCAAAAGGAATTAGTATCTGACAGAATTTTTAAAAGAAAATTCTTTTAAGTAAAGCATATATAACCATATATTCAAAGCTTATTTGAAAAAACTCAAGGGTACTAAACTTAATGCTAACATATGAATCTTTTCTACACAAGAGAATCCTCCCCATCACTGTGGGATTTTTTTTTATTGCTTTCCTCGTGAAGAGAGGGGGTCAGTTCAAACCTTAGGCTTTTCCTTTGTCTTGCAAATGGAAAGACTGTTTCTGAAATGAGCAAAAATATCCTAGCTGGATCTTGCAGCTTAAATAAAACCTGTGTAAATTCAACTTGATGAATGTAAACAGTCAAATGATAACTTTTTCCACTAACCTAGTCTACCAAAATGCAAACCAATTTGTGTTATATTTCTGTGTATTCCAGTGTAAGGTGTTGTAGCCTTTCCCTGCTTGCCTGTGCATTTTTTAACAAATGGAGGTTGGACATGGTACCTCATGTTTCTGTTAACACAAGACCACTTATATATAGCTAGAAAGAATTTTCCAGCAAAGGAGGATCAAGCATCAGTTCTGATAATATTCACTGGCATGGAAACTTCCTGGTCTACATGTTTCTTCACAGTAACATCTTGTGTTTCTTTCCTCATGACTGCCCACTCAGGATGTTAATGTCTAGATGAGATGCCAGTTCACTGATATCCTGCCAGAGGAAAGGTCTTGGAGAAAGAACGTTTCAGCACATTTTGCATTTCTGAAGTGCAAAGGAGTGATGAAGAGGGCTATTCTGATGCTGTAGAGATCTGCTTTAGCATAGCTGGCTGTTAACAGCACAGCTGGATCCCAGCTCTGCAGCTAAAACTGTTTCAGCAGGGCTCTGCTGCTTTCTGACATGATTGCCCCTTGGGAGCTGTGCTGCTTAAGCTCTTGGTAGCACCCTCCTTTCTACCTCTTCCTTTCTGTCAGCCTCAGATCTTGATGTCTCTGTTCCCGCTTCCAGTCTCTGCCCCTCTCAGGCTTGCTGGCTGTTTAAAATTCTGCTTTTGGCAGTGGGTGCAGGCACAATCAAATGATTTTTCTAGCTAAAAATACTTGGGCATCAATGCTCAGCTGCTCTGAATGGGAACAGACTTGTGGGTATCAGTAGCGTTGATTGCAGCCTATGTGTCCAGGTAGACACATGAGCCCTTAGCTAACATTTTATTATGACAGAAGTGACAATCCCAGTGACATGCCAGCTGCTTTGAGAGCACTGAGGCAGCATGTGAGGTTTTATATCTCTGATAAACAGACTTTCCCTACTGACAAGACCAAGGGTCCTGAATTGCAGTGCTCCTGTGTTTGCTGTGAGACTCTGGACCGTTCTTGATGGTCATTTCCTCAAAGAGGCACAACTTCTCTATCAAGAGAAAAAAAACTCCGCTGGGATTCACAGCCACATGTGCAGGCACCCCTCTTCTTTGTTCCTGTTTGCATTAGATAGCATGATGGCTACCATAAGAACTGAGCTTTCCATAAAGACATCAATCTACAGCTTCTCATCACCTGCCTCTATCTGGACAAAGAACTTAGGCCATTGCGTAGCCTCCAGCATAGCAAATGCTCAACCCAAGGACACATGCTTGCCTAGTATGAAAAGCACAGGGAAAAGAGGGATTTTAACAAGACTTAGCTGCACTTAAATGCACTTAAAATAATGTAATATATTTTCAGAAACCTCATGAAATAGTCATAGTACGTTTCTTTCATTTCCTTCCCATCATCACTGAAAAATTAACCATGCATTTGTGCATAAGTGGAAGTGGTATCCTTTCTGTAATTAGAGAATGCTATAATTATAAAGCTCTCCACTTCTAATTAGCCTTGGGCAGCCACTTCTGAGATCCTCTCCAGGTTTCCTCTAGGTCCCCTTTAGGTACTGGAAGGCTGCTTTAAGGTCTCCCTGAAACGTCCTCTTTTCCAGGCTGAATAACCCCAACTCTCAGCCTGTCTTCATAGAAGAGGTGCTCCAGCCTTCACACCCTTTTAGGAAACCCTAAAACTACTGAGCACTAACAAAAAGCATCCAGTCTTCTATGTGAAAGACAGCTTTCTCTACCTTCATACTCTCTGCTAACCTCTGGGGTGTAGAATAGGCCTTCGCACTGAAGTCTGACTATGTTAGCTCTCTTTATGAGTAGACCAGCTCCTTGCATGCTCACAAGCTGCTGACAGAAATCCCGTTTAACTCTGATTACAATTGCTGTGCCATGTGGCTCAAGAATTGAGCAGCAGCACAGTGAAACAGCTTCCCTAGGATGCAGGATGTAGAAGGTACTGTTCTAGGGGATGAAGGCTTGGGTGGCTCTTGAATACTCTACATCTGAAACAATAAGTCAATACCAGAATGGGTCAGAAATTCCATCTCACATGTTTTCTATTTGAGATTACTGATCCCACAATGCTAATGTAGTTCATGGACATAGCTTCATTTCACCACAGGTCTTCTGGAAAACAAACAAGCTCTTGACAGTCCAGCTACTCACTTCCCCGGCAGCCAGCCTCTGCTGTAATGAGTTATTATTCTTGGATCATTTACAGCTCCTGATTTCCTCCTAGGAGCAAGTCCAAGGAAGCATATTTAAAAGGTTACAGTTTGCTGTGATTGTAAAAATAGTACATGCCCTAGGAGCGCTTTTTAAACAATAACAACAAAATGCGTTTAAAAAAGCCATTTGCTATTGTAATGGCTGTTCATCCACTGAGTTGAAGAGGACTTTCTTAGATTTTTTTTTTGAGGACATTACAAATGGGGAAAGAAAGATTATGGGTATTTTTTCTCAGATAACTTGGAGCAGAGCCATTCAACTTCTTCACAAATTGTTCACATTTTCTCATTAGCTTGAAACTTGCACGTAACTCATACGATGGAACATTCTATAGCTGATTTGTTTTTCTCAATACAGCTGCAGAAGTGAGTTTCTGCCATAAATACTGAAAAGGAGATTAAAATGGGAGAAGAATTTGATGCTAGACACCAGCTTTTCCACAGGGTGAAGTTTTGAACTGAATGGAATTGACCATAACCCATATTATGAGTGCTGTACATTGGAACTGGCCAACAGCCACTTTCCTGCCTTTGAATTTGGCATGAGTGTGAAGTTGTGTGTTTCTTACAAGTTGTATTGATGATGGCCTGTATTTTTCCAAAATCTCCTTGAGTCTTCTTGGCATTTCTCAAATGTAAGCAATAAGACACTGCTGTCATATAAATTTGCATGTGGCCAGTCTTAACCATTTAACTATACCCTTTCCGATATTGTAGAGTATTAAAAGAGAACAAATCAAAGCCCCTAACTTGCCTCCTGTGACATTTGGGCCTTATTCATGTCTCTGTGACCAAATGGAAAGTGGCAGGCGCTTCTTCACAACACACTGGCTATATGAACAAGTGTTGATAACATGGGTTGAAAGACACAGCCTGGCGCCACCATGCCCAGCTGTTTCTTCACTAGTTACCATTGTACTGCCTCTTTTCAGGTTGGCAAGTGTGTTTCCAACTAGCCTCACATTTTGTCTCCAGGGTTCTGTATCTTTGGTGCTGTTTGCCAGGACAATAGATGAGCTTCTTTCTCAACGCTGAATGTGATGCTTTTGTGTAGACTTAATCTTTGGTGAAACAGGTTCGTCCCTGCTGCTTACAAAATTTGCAGCAATCGGTGCCAAGTAATGCATCTGCTGTTGGCCCTGTCACTTCGCTCTACTGAAACAACACTCTTTTTTTGTTTCCAGGCTCTGCTGTGCTGGTTTACTAAGCAATGCAGTTTGAAGAAAATGAGAAGAATAATCTATTTTTGCGCTTTGTGATGACAGTACTTATTTAACTTGTTGAAGTTTCACTATACAAAAAAAGCAGCTTGATTCCCTGATGTAAAGCCCTCCCTAATGCAGGGTCTATGTCCTCAACCTTGGTCAAACCAGCGTAGATACAGTGAGATGATCATGGTTTAAGCTCTGAATTTTGCTGTGGCCTTCTCTGGATTTACCTGTGGCACCCAGGGCTGCTGTGTTTCAGTTGGCAGATGTGTTCCTGAGCCCATTCCCGAATATCCCTGTTTCCTCACAGGTTCTGACTATGCTCAAATCCATTCTGATCCTGTAGTAGGTATTAGTGGGGCTCCTAGACTATACATTCTGCACAAGCTCAGACAGGAGATGCTGTTGCAATACATGCAGACAACCAATGCCTTGTCTTAAATTCGTTCCTGTCAGGACAGATGATTTCATTTGATTTCATGACTATCTTAATGCGACTTGTAAAAGTTACTGCACGTATGGAGTATTTTTACAGTTGGACTCGATGGTCTCAAAGGTCTTTTCCAACCAAGCAGTTCTATGATTCTGTGTTTTCCTAGGGAAGGCATGAACAACATGTTTTGTTACAAGACATCCTATGCACACACGTAAATTATGTTTTATTGTAGATTGCTGGCATTTTTAATGTCAGTATGAAATAGACATTGTGGTACCTAAGTGAACAGATTACGCGCACACTTATATTTTATTCACACATTTGCAATTCATGACTTTCCCATCAAATGTCTATTTGCACTATATTTTGACTGGCATTAACCATGGTAAAGAAGAGCCATTTGTAGCAGCATTTAGAAACTTTTACCAAAACAAGAACTCTACATAGCTGTTTCTACGTCAAAGTTTAACATTTTTCCAACTGGAGAGAAAACCATTTTAGACACCTTTAACTAATTGTGAGCCATCCCTTATCTTTAACACATTCAGCACTCACAAGCACTGAAGAAATGTTGCGTTTGATGCCGAATGCTGTGAAGCAGAGAGGTTAATATGAGAGGATAAGACTTTTTTTTGCGGTGACTTCTACCTAATCTAGGCTCTGAGTTTTCATTCCTACCCTGCGTTTCAGTTATAACCCAGTATAACTACCTGACAGACTTACCCATTTGCTCAGTTTCCAAAGTCCAAAGTTTTGGTGTTATATATTATGTCTGGCTGCAATAAAAGAAAACCTGAATCAGCTCCTTTTCTAAGCCCTTTCTTGTGAAAAGCTGACTCTGAAGGTACAGTCACAAACAGGATTATGTAGGATGCCACCCACTATCTTCTGATAACATACTCAGCACGGCCCTGGAAGTGGTGAGACTGCTGAGTCCTCTGTAATGCTTTGGGGAGATTGAAATTGAAAGCCATTTCTCTCACTCCAGTAAAGATCTTCTTTCCCTATTGGTATGTATAGAATGGTGCCGTATATATAATAATTAAAGTGAGATCACAATAACCTTTGGTAATGATTTTTGGGTTTTGTCCTTCTTTAAATTGAAGAAAATCTTGAAACACCTGTAAATACTAAGGAATTACCATTATCATCATAGACTTAACCTGTCTCATATTTTATCAGCTGCGTCTGTAAGTTACATAGTTTTATATACATCTAGTTTTTCTCTCATTTTTTTTAGATGCTTTTACTCCTTATGGGATCCACGTGCTAGTGTGTCCCTCTGGATTGTTAGCCTTGCAGGGTAGGGCCTTATGGGTAGGATTAATTTTTCTCCAGGTGAACTATCTGAATTTTAAGCATCTAGTCTAAACTTATCATCTATTTTCCCTCTATAATCAATAAAGAATGACAGATACCAGCAAGGATAGACCATCTCACCTGTCTTAGACATCTCAGTGAGGGTGGGCAGACTTACCTCTCTAGAGACGGATTTCTCTCTATATTGTGTAGCATACCTTCAGGTGCTTGAGATCGGGGTCCAAATTTTAGTATCACTCTCTGGATTCCTCTTTGGGGTCTACCAGGTAAACTAGCTCTGGGTAAGTTGGAAGTCCTCTGTCCCTTGGGTCATGAGTAACTAATTTTGTATAGGAATTTAGAAGCAAAACGAGGATTTTTTTTAGGATGGGGGCCATATTCAGTAATATACAGCGGTGGAACATAGGAGTGTGACAGCAGCTGGTTGACACTTCAACGGGATGATTAACAGGACAGTGTGAGGCCATGATATACTTTATCAGAGTGCTCCTGGCTAGGGTGTAACATAAGGCAACAAACTCCAACCCATTCCAGTGCTTATACCCATCTTCCTAACCTGACAGATCAATTCTGTTTGCATGTGACAGTCAGTGAGACGCCATGTCTAATTAAGGACAGCTATGACCCTTGCACTGCACAAAGCTGCTTTGACTCTTTGATGGACTTCTAGCCTCTGAACATCAAATATATCTAATGGTGAAGGAAGGCAGATGGGGTCCCCAATCCTATGGCCCACTTTCTACAGACAGAGTCCTGCTGACTTCATTAAAGAGGATCTCCTATTGAGCTCAGAGTCCTAATATAGTCAGGATTAAAGATTTGGACTTAATAATTCATCGATCAGCCATTTAATGAAAATGTATTCCCTCATTTCTGATTTTCTCGTGTGGATTTGCTTGTTACCTACATGGTCTTTTCCTTTACTTTGGCATTTTTTTCCTTGGATTATTTCTTTGTCCACTGTGACATAACACAAGGAGTCAATCTTCGTCCAGAGCTGTTACAGGCATTAGACAGTAGAGGGTGCAATGTGAGCAATATATTTATCTCTAGCTATTGTCTCCTTAGACTTTTCTGACTTACTGACTAAATTAAGTCCACAGTCAATGCCTGAGCAATGGTACGATGAAGACAAACTTTGGCAAGGTCACAAGAGTGATGAAGTACCTAAATAGTCAGGTTTCAGCAGGTTTTTTGCAAGTAATGAGTTGCATATTATTTTCACTTTCTTACTCAGCGTAGTTTTTACCATATAACCTCTAGATGCTGATCTGGATAATCTAGATAGAACATAAAGCCTCGTCTTACTCCCCTCTTTCCAAATTATGAACTGTTCCAATATTCATGTGTTTTTCATAATTCTGGCTGTGGATCAAGGTCATGAATCAACCTGTTCTTGGTTTTGTTAAAGAAGGATCATGAATTATTCATACCTTGGCAAAAAGTACAGTGAAATAATTAGGCATTAACTATGCACTGTAAATCAACCATGAACAGAGAACCTTCCAAGCGAAGACAATATTTCATAAAGATATGTATCCGTATAGATCATAAATATCTGGAAATGTTTGCTGAAATAAAAACAAGGCTCATCTTTTTGGCAGCTTGTGGTGAACTAGAGATGAAGAATGTGAAGAGAAGTTGTAATGATACCTACTCTGCATCTTTTCATCTTAACATGGGTCCTTGGATTAGAGAACGTAAGGTTTAGAGCATCTAACAAAATCAAACTCTGATCTGGTAAATTCAAGGTAATAAAACAGGTAAATTACAGTTTAGTGATTAGTTAGTATAAGCACTTGGAAAGCAACAATTAAACTTTCAATATGCTAAATAGGAAACATCAGTTAATCTGTTAGGCTTTTTTCAGACCAGATCTCTGAAGGCATCCAACATACTGTGGCTTCTTTCTGCTACTGCTACTACAACTAGTGTGATAATAGCTGATTATTATTCTATTTCCTTTTTTTTTGGTAGAAAAATAGGAAACGGTAAAGTTTAATGAATATTTACATAGCCATTTGAGGGAATATATTTTTGAGTCATTGGACCTGTGGGCTATAATGTGTCACATTTCAGCTGTTCAGTGGTGATCAGTGTTCTCTGGCCTCCATCATTATTAAAGAAATGATCACTCATGAAAAAAAAATGTGAAAAACTCACAACACACCCAAACCATATCTCTCTCATTCTAAATGTTCACTAAATAGCTTTATGTAAGATGGTGTAGGTATGACTGTTGTAATACAGTTTACTTGGGATACAGTGAGTGAGAAACATAAGCACATGCAAGGAACTGGGTACTGGCCTGAATCGAAGATGTTGTCTCATCCTAAATGCCTTAAAGTACCTCATTTAAGCACCTTTGTCTGTTTATTGAACATGTCCAACTTACCAGACGTCAAAAAAGTGATGATCTGTAAAACACACTGAAACACGAGGCATCCACAGTCTCGATACATTTCAACCATTGTTGATGGAAATCACAGACAGAAACTTTCTTGTAATGCTGCAACTATGCAACTACTCTAACCCCTTCCCCCCGCCCCCCCCCCACCCCAAAACAGTCTACACAACTGGAAATGCACCATTCACAGTTCTGTATTTTTAGTGAAGGACTCAAAAGGAAAAATGCCTCCTTGTAAGAGTCTGAACCATCTCCAATGTAAACATAAGAGCATAAAAAAGAAGTTCAGAAACTGCATGATTCTAACAACACAGTCTCATGTTAGTGTAAGGAAACACATGCCATGTAAACTTCGGAACCCACATGTTCTTGGAAGAGCACCGTAATACCACAAAAATTACCTAGGGCTAGAAGTTGGGTCATAGCTCTGCTTCATTTAGTAAAAAGTACAACTATGTTGAAAAGACATGAGAAGGCAAAGTCATTTACCTTAAGCAGTATTGAAAATGAGCAACTCCTACTGATAAATTCACAATGGAGTCTGAAAACATATCCTTATAAAAAGGCGAAGAGAACTACCATAGACTAGCACAGCCACTGGGGAAATGAGAAATCAGAAGGTCAAAATGAATGTGTTAAACTTGGATATTAGAATTAAAAGCTGGCCAAAATCTGGGATGTGTTACTCTGTTACAGGAACACAGAATGCTTGGAGTTATTCTGTTTTTGCATTTAGGCACAACTTTTTACAGCTACTACTTCATTGCTGTGTATGATTCTCGTACCATTTGTACTTATCTAGAAGACACAGTCTTGATTAGTAGCTGGCAATTACATATCAAGCACAGCTGATTCTCTGTCATTTATTCAGATTTTCTTGAACTATATCTTGACTAGATTCTTAGTCAGAGGAGAAGTCAAGAGCAAAGTTTTTCCATCATATAAAAATTCCATTTCTAGCACCGTAAGTGCAGTCTGAAAGTTCAATATTATCTAAAAAATGAAGTTACATGGCATACTGGAAGCATTAGAGCATTAAAAAAAATATTAGAAACGTCTTGGTTTTCTTTCAGTCACAAGAATCACAGCATTCATCGGCACTGATTTTTGCAGAATCTAAGTTAGCTTTTGGGCCTACAGACTTGACTCCTCATTTTAAGGAATTGTTACAGGTCATTTAAAAGGCATTTAATGTTAAATCTCTAAATATATTGAACAAAGTCTTGTGTCCTTGTGTCTATAATCGCCCTTACATGAGATTCTGAAGCATTTTCGTTTTAATACCAGTGAGTAGGTTTTTGTTTTGACTTTTCAGTTTGAAAGGTCTAGTTACTCTTGTCAAATTTTTCTCACAGTCTTCTCTACTACCTAATAGATTTGCGTTGGTTTATGGCATGGCTGATTTAGCTCTTCCTTAACCCTCACTTCTGAATCCTGGTGAAAGGGATTGTGACTTGGAGAACAAGTCCTACGAGTAGCAGTTGAGGGAGCTGGGGTTGTTTAGCTTGGAGAAGAGGAGGCTGAGGGGAGACCTCATTGCTGTCTTTGGCTGCCTGAAAGGAGGCTGTGGCAGAGCGAGTGTGATCTCTCAAGTGACAGGTGATAGGACAAGAGGAAATGGCCATAAGTTGCGCCAGGGGAGGCTCAGACTGGATATTAGGAAGACTTTCTTTACGGAAAGGGTGGTCAAGCACTGGCAGAGGCTGCCCAGGGAGGTGGTTGAGTCACCATCCCTGGAGGTGTTTAAAAAATGAGTGGATGAGTTTTTGAGGGACATGGTTTAGTGGAGCAGGGGTGCGGTTGGACTCGATGACTCAAAGGTCTTTTCCCACCGGAAGATTCTATGATTCTGTGAAATATCTTCAAATCAGACATTGACAGGACTCTGCAATTAGATGATTTATCAATGAGTTAGTATCCTCCTTCTAAAGGAAAGAGAACTTTCGAGAGAAGCATTACTCTAAAGACCCAACTAGAAAACCAGTCATTTTCTCTTGGGCCTAATGATGATCTCTGATAGGGAAGAAACAAGTGCTACCTTCTGCTGTGTTACAGTGTTAACCTCAAACCATCCCGCATGGTCTGGGTGGTCTGTGTGAGTGGATCCAGTGCCAGAGCAAGGACTACTGTTCCTGCGTTCCCAAAAATCCACAAATAAGCGTCTCTAGTCTTTTTTGGCAGGCAGTTTCAGGCTGAACTACTGAATCCTACTTTGGTCACATATATCAATAAGAACTGATGGTGTTAAGTCTATAATGATACGTGATGAGGAGTCGAGGTGTTTGTATTTGATGTCAATCTACCTCTCAGCTTATTGCTAGTGTAGTGTTTACATGTGGGCTTGCCTTCTGTGAGGCTGTCCTGGTCCTGGGCACTGCTGGCCAATGAGCAATGGGAAACAAGGCCCACAGTTTACAGGACACAAAACCTCCCTGTGAGTCTGGCCCCATTCCTAGGCAGGCTGCAGCCCCAGGAGGGAGGTGCCCAAGTCAGGGACTTGCTGAATTTTCCTGCTCTCCTGCTCTGGGGAGCTTCTCCTGGCATGGACATTCCAGCAGCCCATGTGAAAGCAGCTGTCTGTGTCTATGTGCTCACAGGGGCCTCTAAATGTTCACACTTGAAGATATGCATGTATGTACACACACCACACTCATCAGAGAGAAAGACAAAGCAGATGAAATAGCGGTAGTTGTCTGCTTTTGTTTCTGCTTTTTTTCCCCAACATTATGGGCCATGTCCAGAAAGTATTTTTTTTATTGCATTCTCTGAAGAGCTACTGGAGTGACTGAGCTTTGGCCATGCCTGTGCCTGGAGACTGAAATATAGCAATCAGCAAAAATACACATGTCCTAGTTTTGGCTGGAATAAAGTCAATTTTTTTCGAAGTAGCCACATTTCTTAATAGCTGCAACATTTTACCTGTGTTGTGAGAATAGTGTTGATAACACCTATTGTTTACAGTTTTTACTAGGTAATTTTTATGTTTGTCTGGGATAGAATTAATTTTCTTCCCACCAGTTACTCTTTCTCCAGATTTTGGTATTAGAAGGATGCTGAAAAATACTGATGTTTATAGTCACTGTTAGGGAAATCAAGGACCTTTCTCAGTTTCTTATGTTTAACAAGTAAGCAGGTGTATTAAGTCAGGAGAGGCAGAATCAGGACATCTGAGTAAAACAGGCCAAAGAAAGTATTCCATACCATAAACACCACCCTCAAAATAAAGCATTAAGTTTTCCAGGCGTAACTCTGTTTTTCCTTTGCCCCTCTGCTCTTGACAGTCCCTTGTTCTTGGTGCTCCTCTGTGTCTGGTTTCTGTGTGCTCGAAGTTTGACTTCCATCTTCAGTGATCTCTCTGCATGGGCTGTGACCTCTGGGTCGAATAAAAGTGCTGTTCTCACCACATTTGCAATCACTAATTGGAATGGGCTGAGTATAGTTTTGGGTATTTCATTAGCAGTAGTAATATTATCATTATTCCATTTTTATTGTTTTATTAAAAACGTTTTTATTTCACCCCATGGGTATTTCTTTCCTTTTCTGATTCTTCTCACTGACTGGGGGAGGTGAGAGAGTGGCTGCTTATTTTTTAGCAGAGTACGAGCTAAACTAGGACAACTTGCAACAATAAGGCCCACTCTGAATCATCTCTGAGAAGAAAACTTGGTACCTGGCTTCACTGTCTAACATTATTCATGGCCTGCCATTGGAAATTTCCACTAATATAAATGGCTTTCAAAGCAGAAGAGAAAAATTTGTCTTATACCAGTGTCCAGAACTGTGTCTGGGATTGATGGTTATTTCTTCTTTGGAAAGATTTACCTACCCAATAAACAGCTTTTATTTCTTAGTAACATAAATTGCTCAGGGGAGTGCATACCTCCATATAAAAAATGCAGAGAAAGAAGACATAATTTTTGGTGGAGGTTATCAGAAAATTCTGGTTACACAAATCTTTTGTAAATGACCAGGGAAGCACACTAAATGCAAAGTCCTCTGCAACTGGGAAAAGGAGTGGTTATTGCTCCTTCCTCCCCACCCCTTGCATGATGACGGCTCATCCAGCTCTGTGGGCAACTCTCCTGTTTCTAATCTTGTAACAATTGATTTTCAACATTCCAAAGTGTACATGTTTCTTGCAGCAGTTAGGAAAATGCCGTAACGTGCCGTGATCGCTATCTGTTTCTGTGTTTGTTATGATACAGTCCTGAAACCTTGGCTCACACAGAGACCCCTCTCATGCTGAACTCTCCACAATCACAGGTCAGGACATATTCCGGAGGGCCAACATCTGAGAATGATTTGCTGCATTTGTGTAACAGCTGAGTCTTCTGTCAAAATCCAGAAATACCATAAACTATCTTGCATCCCTACACAGAAGTCTCCAGTTCATTTGTTGGAAATCCACTGCTTGGGTTCTGGCTCCCTATAATGTCACTGAATTTGAAAAAAACAGCTAGAAACCACACCCTGAGCAGAAGTATCTTATGTCCCAGGGTTTTTTTGTGGAAAAGGTGGGTGAAAGGCTGCTAACATCAGGCTGTGAGCTGTTGGGCTGGCAGGCAGCTCTCCCCCCTGCCTCTTCAGTGCACCTCAAGACCAGCTCTGACCTGCAAGAGCAGAGCTTTACATGGAGTGGCGGCAGAGTCGTGTTGCTGGGGGAAGACATCCTTTGGGAGAAGGAGAGACAGAAAGCCAATATTTTAGTCCTCTTGCAGCCCTAATTCAAGAGCACCTGTCTCACTTAAGGCAATATCACACAGATATGCTGGATCAGCACATGTAGCCAAGTTGTCTTCCTGGAGGGAAGAGAAGAAGGGAACAGCTAGGTGCACATTTGGACTGCACCTAAAACGAAGTTGATACTTGGCTGCAGTCAACAGCTCAGAAGCATCTGTGGGTCCCTCAGTCTGGACTTCACCTCTTCCTCTCACTCAAACCAGTCCTTAGTGAGAGGAGAATATAACTTGACATTACTCCTTTCAAACAGAGTGGACTTCATTTAATGATGATCAATGACAGGGTCAAGATCTTGTGAGGAGTATCGGTAAGGGTTGGCTTTTGCAAGGAAGAAAATTAGCAAAGTACTGTAGTGAGACTCTAATATTATGAGTATCAGCTAATCAATAACACCTGGGAGGTAAGAGCAGGGTCACTAGGCTCCATAAGCACCTGTTCTAAAAGCAGTTGTTTGTACAGTTAAGTATTTGTGATGGGAATGGATGATAGAAGGAGAAACATTTTTCAATGTGGTGTGTGCTCCATCAGTGTTTGAAATTTCCTGGTGTATCTTCAATGAAAAGATAACTGTGTGAAGGGAAGATGGAAACAGCTGATTATTTATAGACGAAATACTTAAACAAAGAGGACAGAGAAAGAGGACATTTTACCTTTACCTATAAATGAAAAGATTTTTTTTAAAATGACTGATGTTATATATTTTCACGTGCTTGACATACCAGGAGGGTGCTGGCAGATGCTATGAAAGAAACTAATCCTAGGATTTTTACATTCAACACCTCTTTAGGGAGGAACAGGCTCCTCAGGTTCCTGTTTGATTGGCTTATGCACTTGACTTGTTTCAGCAGAAAATACAGTTATGCTTTAACGGTCTAAAGAGGATTTTTGATCAATATAAGAGCATGACTAGAGACTTCGAGCAACTCTGGAAAGAATCAGATTGGTACTAAACCTAGATAATCAAAATTGTACATTTTCTGTAACAAAAATAAGGAAAAAAATTAACAGACCATAGAGTACAAGTAGATCACCATGAAGCTGAAGGTAGCACCTCATACTTGACCTAGCAGGCAGGAAGGAGCACAACATTTCTTTGGAGCAGAATATGAGAACATTTCTGCCTAATTCATTTGCCCAAATCAGCAACCTCAAGGCACTGTTGTGCAAAGGTGTCTAGTCAATGTGGGGCATAGCCCTTCAGTGGATAGATCTTGGGAAAATGAAGAAGTGTGTTCAAGGCTTTTCAGAAAGAGAACAATAAGGAATGATAAAAAAAAAAGAACTTGTTCTTGGACAGCTCAAAGGATAATACTGTTTCATTGCTCTGAAACAACTACTGCAAAAAAACTCTCCAAAACAAATCCCCAACAACAAATGGGCAAGTATTTTGTTTCAGGCCTAAATCCATGCATGTGAAAATGTCACTTTTTTGTTTACTTGTTTTGGTAAGAGGTCTACTTTATCTAAAAATATCTACAAACCTCTTTTGTTTTTGACAAAAGGATTTGGTAAGCCTCTTCCATGGGTACAGAGGTTAGTTTCTTTTCAAATATGAGTGGAATACAAACTTGAAAGAGACTTGATTTCAGCAGATAAACATATTGAAGTGCCTTGGAGAAGCTCCTGAGTTATATTTTAACCATGGAAAGTTTATAAAACCTCTTCAAGTACAAAATAAATTATCATATGAGATGTCATTAAGACAAAGTTTTTAATGAACTACCCAGGTCAGTGTATTCCCAGCTCTTTTGATCACTTGCGTGATAATCCTAGATATGACTTTCTTTTTTGTGCATCTTTTAATTCCCAATGTGTGACAGAAAATCATGTTAGTGTGTCATATGAAAATAACTTGATAATAGAAAAAAGCCATGTGGAGGGGTGGATATATTTTATATGGTTTTCAAATTACAGTAAGAGCCTGGATTCTATTTATACATTGTCTATGACAGAAATATAGTTTAAATAAAGCAAAGAGGCCTTTTTGTTGGCAAAGGAGCTATTGATCTATTGAAAAAATAATTAACAGTTTGTTTATTCTATAGAGATAAATTAATGTTGGAGTTTTCATAAACTGTTTCCAGTTTCCTGAGATGCTATTAAGGCATCACCATGTGTATCTGATTTGAGGTAGCTAGACAGAGTTTTCAGGAATAGTTAATGTCTGACATGAGATTGAATTTAGGGAATTTGAAAGGCAATACAGCTTTAGACAAGTAACCACATAGTTTCTATGATTTCCCATCAAGCAATTGGAAAACATTATCAAAACAATAAAGTGCTTCATAGACAAAGATTGCTGAATCAGACTGTGGTTTGAGATGGGAATAGTGAAACTGCAGAACAGCAATAATGGATCATGAGTTATCACCTGCTGACAATTTTTTCAGCAGAACACTAAAGATAAGTACACCTACCATGACAGAAACTTATATTGCAATTGTGGAGTAATAGCAATTATATAGAAAAAACAAAAATAAAGGTGCTATGTGAAAATCCAACATGACTTGATACTGGAGCTGCCACAATTTAATGTAAATTTTGCTGTGCCCGGCCACTATAGGAAATATTATTCTCAGAAAGCAGGTATCTAATCAGCTTGTGGTTTACTGAAGTTGTCACTGTATTATTTACACATTGACATCTCCTCTCCAGGTATAGCTGGAAAAAATGGAGATGGGGGTGGAAATAAGGATGTTAATTGCTTCATCTGAGAATGTGTTAGGCAGGTGACAATCTTAGACTAAATGGGAGTTCGGAGACGAGGTAAGTGGAGCTAAGGGATGTCTCACTGCCTAAACGATGTCCTGATGATGTTAATTTTGATAGAATCTGTTGTTATTTTGGGCTGTAGGAAGCAAGTTGTGGGTAGAAGGTATCTCAGAAGAGACAGCTAGGAGAGGTTGTTGCTACATTCTGCTAGGCAGAGTGCTAAAATTACAGACCAGAGATCAGTTTGACCTGCGCCATCTTGTGAAACAGACCCTGCCAGGCTCTGTGGCACTACATAGCTTTTGAACAACACAACAAGAACCTCGTTTTTACATCTTTTTAAAGCTTCAGTGCGCAGTTGTTCCTATATAATCAAGTGACTCAGGCCACAGATGCCTGTGTAACAGCCTTGCAGCTTGTCCTAGAGGTCATAGGGTCAATCCTGCTCTTGTTCCTGTTTAGTGCCTGACACATCACATGAATAACTGGAGACTGTGTGTACTCAGGGAGTGCGATTCCATCCTCAAAATTAGACGCTTTGTTGGGAATCCGTTTTGTGTTGAGACAGGCTGTGGTTGGATGAATTTACTCTACAATCACTTACTGCTGTATGAATGGCCCTACTGATAAAGCTTTTGTGTTTATGTGCTTGCTAACTTCAAAGGATGCTATTGCCTATATGAATTTAGATCAGATTTCAGGAGCTGCATTAAAATCCAGTAAGGGCCAGATGGCTGACTGTTTGAAGAAGAACTTTCATGTTTAGCTTTTAAAAATGAAAAAAACCCAACAATACACCTCAAACCCATAAACTAGTAGCAACATTACAATGACATTTTTGTTTCAACTAATGCTGTCTTTTTTTTTCACCCGCTCCTTCTTAACTAAGTGGTAATTCATAGTTCTGAAACTTGTCTCAGTCCCAAATGAATATCCTTAAAGCATTATATTTTTTCTTCCTCTATATCAAGTTTCCTCGCCATTGTCCTTGGGTGGTACTATTTGTGGTTCACCAAGGACAGAGCCATCCTCTGCGTGCTGGCAGAAAAAAACGACAAATCTTGTCTGGCAGTTTTACTTACTAAGCTAAGTGGTCCAAGCTGAATAGACAATGGTACATTGTTGCTGTGAGTGTAGGTCCCATGAGCAGGAGTGACATCCCTGCCAGCTCTATCAGCAGCACACAGAGATCTCTTCCTGTCTGTCACTTGTCCTTTATCCCTTCCCTGCCACTGCTCAAGCCTTCAGAACCTCACTTAGATTTTCACTTGCACAAAATGTTTATCAGCATCCCTGTTCATCTGAGAACCTTATAAAATAAGCTTAGGTGGTTAAGAAATCTGGAACAGGCAGTCAGTGGAGAGAGGAACTGAAAGAAAAGATAAGACATTAGTCACTTGATTGCTGCTTGGGCGAGACAGTGGTGTTGCAGTAATGATGTCAGGCATACACACTTTGTGGAAAAAGGGGTGGTTGGTATCTGGGACCTCTGTGGAAAAATCAAAATAGAATGGAGGTTGATAGGATTTGACAGAAACTTGAAAAAGTTACAACTGAAATGACATTTACCTAAAGTATACTGTTTCATTTTAAATCATTTTATAGACAGTTATAGCTAGATTATAGATAAAACACTGTTTAATTCTATTCTTGTTAAAAAAATCTTCCGGATTTTTCCGGAGGATCATGCAGCCAAAGGATGGAGGTGATAGAAAATTCTCCTGTCATAATTCCTGGCTAGGTGTAAGACTTCTAATATTTTTACTGCTATTCAGCTACAGATTTGTGAATAGTTCACAGTAAGCCATTGAGTAGATTCTACTATTTTCTGCACATGGCATTAAACATGAGAAGATGCTGATTTGTTTCACCATCATAATTTTTGAGATCTTTTTATCAGTTCCTATACACATAAAATACACACTGTGCTAAAAAATAAGGCTATTCTTCATAAGTTTGTTCAATAATAAAGTTTGGCAATGACTATGAGACATACTGATATGATAGTGGGTCAGAAATGTACTTTGCTGCTGCCAAATACACCTCATCTCATGTTAATTACCAGCTTCTCTCAATAGTTGGAATTACTAGGTCTTTTCCTGGAGAAACTTTAATGAAACTATTTTATCTTTTGATGTACTTGGATCTGAGTGAATATCTCCAGCTGGAAGAAAACAAACAAATGTTCCAAAGAATGTGTTCAGACTTGTGCATTTTTTAATCAAAATCACATGCAAAACTTTGGATAAAAAATACTAGTTTTGCGATGTGGTGTACATTTTGTTCTCATTTGTACTTCAAAAGGCTATAATGGGGAAATCCTAACTCAACTGTTGATGAACTTTATAATAAATCAGAGTATTGAACATATCCTGCAGTGTTCAGTTACAAAAACTGACTCTGCGCTACTTGGCCAGTCTGTTAATATTTGTATTGCCACAAAATTGCAGATTCAGCAACATCCAGCATGCTGCTGCCGACCACAAGTTTTGAGCTACTGTAATGACCTTGCTCAACAAACACACTCGTTATTTTTGACACAGAGGCAATTTACCAGCCAGTCTGTACACCCTTTGGTTGACATTCCCAGAAGTGACCATGTGTTGGGAAGGTTGCTTAATGTATAGCTAGTAGTTATTTTGGAAGTGAACTGAATGTTTTGTAACAGTTCTATTGACTTTTTTAACCCTTAAATGATTCATGGAAAACTACATCTTCTCCTTGCTGTGAGGTTGGAAATATGATCTTTTTTGGGTGTTTATACAGCATTCTGATATGAATCTCTTTTCGCTGTACCAAATCAAAACAGAGCTTGGCCCATGGCCAATCAGATGTCTTGTGATTCACAGGCTGAAACAAGTTTCTGTTCCACCTCCCTAGTAACTTAGGCTTTCAGTTGGAAATACAATCTCTGTATCTCTGAAGTTGGAAGAGCTTATTAGTCAGAGAAGTTTGCCTGAGGTGATGTCTCCCTGGGAAAGAAATAAAAAAAAGGAATGAGTAAGGGGAGATGATCTAATTAGGTCAGTTAAAGTTCCCTAAACTTGTTAGACCCTCAGCAATTCTTTAGTGTTGTCTACATGCATGAATAGTTACACTTCTTTGCTGGCACGCTTATGCAACGTCGTGTAACTTTTAGAGTGGAAAGTTGATTGCATGATACTAAATGGAAAAATGCAGGTTTCATTTATCAGGTTATAGTGCTGCCTGTTCACACACAATTCTTCCTTAATATTGGTTGAACTATTCCTTTTGAACTCGCGAGGTGAATGAGCAGCCTTCCATGTGCCTCCCAGCTACTGAAAACTCTTCAGGGCCCATATTTATTTTCTATTGCTTTTCTTATCCCCACCACTGTGCTGTAAGGGGTATTTTGATTTTTCCCTTAAAAATAAATGGAGAAATATTTTCTACTGCTCTTGTAGGTGTACACAGTGCAAACTCTGCTGGAGTGTCTAAGCACATCTCCAACATTGGGAGTGCCTACCTGCTGTTTTGCTTGGGGTTACCATCTCTGTGGCAGGGGTTATCCCAGCAGAGGGATGCCTCTCTATTAACCTCTGCAGTTCACAGACTGACCTTCTAACTTAAGCCAGCTGTCTGAGCTTTACAGCACATCAGCTTGTGCCTGAGGACTCATATAAGGATGATGGCACACGCAAAATCACGTATATAAGAAATTAAAAGCATTCTACAGGCTTCAGTCAGCATTGCAGCTCCAGATGCATATTAATTTCTACCACTTTTGCTGCAGTCCCAATCAAATACATGCATAGGCTTGGATTTTGTTGTTGTCAGGCACTGCCAGATGCTCAGTGATGTTCACTGGTTTGTGTCCCAGTATGGACTGGGTAGCTCCACCAGAAGTATACTTATCAGAGTACCATGGCTGCTGCTTTATCAGAACTCTTCTCTTGGTATCTATGTTCTTACAGTTGCCAGTATACAGTCCATAAATATTACTTTTCGAAGTGTACCTTAGCTTTCCTGAGGTACAGCTTAGGGGTTTAAGTATGCATAAGCTAAACATACTGAATGCCAAACATCAGCCAACTCAACTGTAGAATGACTCAAAGGGAGAATTTTTATTCTGAGAAAGGGGTATTTACAACTTCCCTCACCTCTCAGATAATAATTCTGCAAAGATCTTGTGCCTGGTTTTGAAAGTAACTGCTTACCTTTTGAGCAATGACTTTGTCTGGAAAAAATTGTGCCCATGGGCAGCTGATGGTCACAGATGCACAAGCATCTGAAAACAAGAGGTTGTAAAAGAAAGCAGGTTAGCAGCCACACAGAGTGTTTTGTTTCTACTCAGGCTATGTTTACCATGGCATCCACCTAGTGTGGAAACATACAGTGTTGTGTTCATAGCCGAGTTTAAAAGAAGGTGTGTGATACTTTTCTGTCTGTCTAAACACCCCAAGGTGAGCTGTAGCACCACAGCCCCCCAGCTATTGGGACAGATCATGACTGAAGCCAATGTGGGCAGTAATTCACCATAGCTGAAGGACCAGCATCCTCAAAATATGAGATTTCCCTGGGTTCTCACTTGTTTATTGGACTACAGCTGAACCTTTCTCTTTATCAAGCAGCATAGGGAAGATGGCAGGGAAACTGAAGGTAATGCCATCAGAGCCAGTGATTTGTCTTTGGAGAAGGCAATCCTAGCTGGGGGATGTGTCTGGTTTCTGGTCTTCGTACATGCTAAGTGCTGTAAATGGAAGAGAGAGAAGGATGGAGTCTGGACAGTATCTGTGAGCCACTGGACAGTATTTTTACTCAGAATATGACTCTCACAGGACTTTCTGCAGGCCTGTTGAACATCAGGGGGATTTGAGGTATCAAAACGAGTTGAATCTCAGTTGCACCCGTATTTCTTAAATTTTGTGGTTAATCATAATCGAGCAAAATTAAAAGAATATGAAAATGCAACAGAGATGTACAATGCAAGTGAACAAGAAACAAAGAACAGCCATCCTTATTGCAAAGTGAGAACCTTACTTCTTTAATAGCTTTTCACTGTAAATCTGCAGCCTTAAAAGTGGCTCTGCAAACTGTGAATATTGCTGAAATGGAATGCTGGACTGTTACAAGAAAACATATAAAAAGTTGAACACACAGAGGACCTGCCTGTCATCATTAAATAACACAGCTGGCTTATGTTCACGCTAATACTTTCCTGTGGAATTTTCTCTCTGCATCACTTGAAGCCCTCACCATCCTGTGTTGCCCTTTTCCATTTTGTGCTTGGTGTGTGTTTTCAGTGGAACTGAACTTAATGTGCCTGCTCTGTTTTGGTTACGCCTATAGTTAGACACAACCGGTTTTGAATTCACCACATCTTAAATTAAACATTTCTCTGTCCTTTGTGCAAACCTCAACCCCCTCTGACCATGGAAAATGTTTTAACTTTGTTTTCCTTGTGTGTGTGAGCTTTCACCCACTGCTCTACTTCCTGCTTTCGGCCAGAACAGCGAGAGGAAGACATCAAAAGAGAGGGCAAATGCAAAACATTAATTTCAAAAAAAGGGCCAAGGGGCATGAAAAGCAGAACCTTCACATGCTTCCCACATATGCACTTGACCTTGAAATGTTGAATGTTTCTTTCTTATTTCAAAGACTAGATTTCTTTTTTTTTTTTTCTTTTTGCAGTAAAACTAACTTCATCTGGACTCTTTGCTAGAAAGCCAGATGTTTAGTCGGTATCCTAAACTTTGCACAACTCTGTAAATCGTTTCAGCAACTGCTGTCACAATTAAGTTCAATTAAAGAAAGAGGATTCCAGTTAAAGAAATTTGTAATCTAATAGGATAAAACTGGCAACAAAGCCCTTACAAACTGTGCTGCAAGCCTTTGCCAACAAACCATAGTAACGAACAATCTCATTTGCAAGAACGCTATGCAATGACACTTCACGTCTTCAAAGCATCATATGTAAATATGTAAATGTTTGTCAGGAATTAATAAAGTCCAAAAACAATGCAGTTCTGTCCAGGAAAATTACTCCTAACTCCTAATGGGACTTGGGTGACAGAGCCCGGGAATTTTGTAGCACATAACCCTGTATTTCAGTAAAAGTTTTTTGTTCAGTTTTGGGAAACTTGGCCAGTTATAATTTTCAAAAGTTACACCCATCACCAAACCAAAACTACAAAATTCCTATTTGCTGTCAAGTAGTCTTCAAAATGCACAGTATTTGTTTTTTCATTTCCTTTCAGTATCTGACAAAGTAAATGATGGAAAGGTTTATCACACATATAGGAGAGTGCGTCTTTGTCACTGTTACTATAACTTCAATAGCTATTCATTTGAGATCTCCTCCTGGGATTTTCACTAAGCACTGATATGCATCTTTACTCTCTTTCTCTACACATTGTGTGTCTATGCTGAATATTTGCTGCTCCACCAGGAAAACAAGGAGGCAAGAAGTAAGTCATCTTTGCCAACACAGAAAACTTACCTCTTCCAGTGCTTTCCAGTAATTCTTTCTGGAGATTTTCAATAGCTTCTCTATTGAAGGACAAGTGTATTGACATCTGCTAAGTATATGTCTTAAGAACAGTTTTCTGGTTGAAGGCTCTCCCTTGTGTGAGACCAAGTCATGTTTGTGAGCAAGATATATTTTAGTTCAGTACGCTGTCTTAAATTAAGCTACTGGTCTTGCACACAGAAGCCAGGTCTTTTTTTCATTTGCTTTACAAATTTCTTACCATGATTTTGCTGCACCATGTATGTGCAGAAAAAGAACTCACTACATTTTCTACTTGTTGAATTGACAAGTTGAGAAGATAAATAACACATTAATTTGAATAAGATCTCATTTTTAAAAGCTAGATTATTTGCCAGATCAATCATAAATAAATCTTGTGGGTATCCTGGAAAGTGGATGCTTGTACTGGGTTTTTGGGGTGTTTTTCTCAGAAATGTTTTATCCAGACAGATGAGAGTCCCCTTCTTACTGGCATAAAAGAAACTTTAAAAGATACGTTTTATACTTCACTCCATGTGTGAATTGAGTCTTTATATGGGAGATCTCACTAACACATAGCAGTCCCTGTTGAATACCCATCTGTCAGCAGCCAGTAGAGATTTTATTTTAGTTTTCTCCAAATTTTCCTTTAAGTGCTTTTCCATGGTAATTGAGCTAAGTCAAATGCATTTGAAAAACAGCAGGTCACGGTGAGGATGAATAGGTCACATTCATAATGTATTGTCTGCAGTTTCAATCGAACTCATTTGTGTTATCTATATATCTTACGTCATTTTTTTAAAAATCAAACTTAAAAGTTTCTGCTCTCTGTCTACTGAGTTAAGTTCAAAACTGTTTTCTACTTGAAACAACACAGGAACTGAAGATGATGTCTTTCATTTGCTAACTGAGTGTTCCAAGCTCTGTTAAATGTAATCCTTCTCTTATTCTCAGGATCAGTAAACACATATTGCATCCATACAAAGAGCAGTGACTCTGAGAGGAAAGGTGAAGAACAATACACATGATGTATTGATTCTTAGGATAATATCCCAAATCCTCTCCAGTAGATGCAAGAATAGAAGCGTTTTACCTGGACGTGGGGAAATGTTCTACTCCTCAGCTATGCAAATCTGCCCCAGACATATCTAATCCATAACCTTGAGATGCATTGTTTCCAGCTTCATACCTTACACCAAAATTTATTTCCTCAAATTAAATGTATGGATCATGTATTCATTGACTCTGTTTCCTCAAGTATTGACAATAGTGAGTTGCTGACAATGGAAGAGTTTGGTTGCTGTATCTGCTCCTTGCCAGTTTTAAACAATGCAATTCAACTCAGGACCAAAACTAAATTTACTGTCTACAGGAAAATTGTCAACATGTATGACAACTGTATAGGCTACCTCCACAGTCACAGAAATTGGCTCAATGCAGCTGGAAAACTCTAGAAAGTGATTATTCCCAGCCCATGATAGACCTAAGTCTCAAATTGGATGCTTAACCATAGTTTTGGAGTTTGTAACGTAATAGGGAATCCCACGCAGCCTTTAGCTGCTGACCTAGGAACACGTGGGTCTCACACAGCTGAAATAAACTCCTCTAGCTTGTGACATGGGTAGCTCTTTAACATTACTGGCTCTATTGACTACAGGCTTGATCAAGTTGCCTGCACACACAAGCGTCTGGTACATTGGAGGTGCCTTGGGGTAATCTGCTGGGGCTTCAGGAACAGATGGATCTCCTACAGGCTCTGTGCCTTATCTGCCATGCTTTGTGGATGTCTTGGATGTCCTAGGACATGTGTGAGCAACGGAAATGAGCACCAGCTTTGGCTATTATGATGCTCCATTGCTTAGAGGATCAGTAGACATCTGCAGACTTAAATATTGGGGTCTAAATGTCAGAATACTCTTGAGCCCTAACTCATTACATTTGAAATAATCCATTTTGATGGAAACCACCCACATTAATTAAGCCAAATTCTCAGCTACGTTATGCCAGTGATATAGAGAATAGGTGTTTACCGTTGAATGTGGTTAAAATTGCAAATACTGCCTGTGCACAAGAGAGTGGCAGGGGGTTGTGCACAGACTCCGTTATGTTTGACTGGGGTGCTTTCTTATTGTGATCCTTCCTCTGATGAAGAAGAACTTTGCTGCACTTGTTTTGGTTTGCACCTAGTACTTTGCATCATAAACAAGAGGTTTGCCATCCTTGAACCTAACTGATGCCAAAGACAGTTTACGTACAGTCTTTAAAACACACTTAGGTACAATACCTTGGCTTTATTTTATTCTATTTAAGCTTCTAAATATCTTTATATGGCATTTCTCAGTTGTATTTGAAAACAGAGTTTTGTGTATGTATTTCTGCATCAATAATTTAAGGGACAACACAGAGAACCTCCTAAATCTTCTTTGAAATATGCTATAACATCTGTGTTTTAAAGCACACAGATTTATGCTTCACAGTAGCCATTAAAACGAGATATTACTTGACAGTTTTATTTGCCCACCAGACTCTACTGCTATGTGTAGGAAAATGGTGGAGAGGTAAACCTAGAGTCCTTGATCCAAATTATTTTTGCTAGGTCCTTTTCATTATGTTCCTTCCTCTGTACTGAGAAAGAATTTATATTTAAAAGAAAAAAATTCCTAGCCAATGAAATTGCTTTTATATGTGTGTGCATTATGAATGCTTTAAAATATGGTATCTTCTGTTGTCAAATCATGCATACTTCCAAAGTAATAATATGCTAAGATGAACAACATGATGAAAGATTTGAAATATTATTGTTTGGCAGTTACACAGAGAACTGCCTGTATATATCTATTGATTTAGAAAAAGACAGAATAAAAAGAAGCAGTGAAGTGTTAAAGATTTTAGGGCTTTTTTTTTCTGAAATCAGCTGTTAAATTAGTACGGCAACTGTATGTGAGTTTGTGAACTAAACTTATTAAAGACTGAGAGGTAGAATCTTTAAACAGCTCAGCAATTTACATTAAAAGAAGCAACAGAAGTAAAGCTCCAGATAAAAAATTGTTAACAAGTTTTATTTTGCACTATAAGAAATTGGTTGCATTAGCTTTTCTTTTCATTATTAAAAGCCGTCAGGATTTCATGTGTATAGGAGTTTTTGTTAGTGCTCTAAGATACCTTTTCAAAAATCCCTTACAAAACATGCAAAAGGATTTGTTTTGTCCTACTTGTTCCTAATTTCTAAAAATGTTCTTCTTATAAGTGGCATTTTAGTGCTGAGAGGATTTTGTGATTTTGTTTTCCCCATTTTTCTCGCTTATTGAGTAATGAACTCTTGCGCAGAAGTTAGGAAATTATTTTCCTGGAGCTGGAGCTATTTCCCTTAGCACAAGTTTCTGAAGTTTATTTGTGAGGAAGCAGACCAAGAAAACAGAGAAATGAGCTATGCTCCATGCTATACATAATGTCAAGCTGTTCTTGAGATCCACTCTATCCACATCATACTATTGTGTCTTAACAATCCACTACCTTTTCAGTTCACATTCACCACTTCAAAGTATTATCTTTGTTTTATGATTCATTTCAAGCTCTGGTTACTACCCTCTGCACAGATATGGAATCATTATATGATTATATATCATTTCCCTTTCTGCTTTTTGCTGTGTCTTTCATGGGTATCCTTGCTATTTCACGGTGGTGATGTGAATAACAGTCCTGTTATGCCTGGGCTTAGGAGAAATAACACTTGTGTCCAAAACATCAAAGAAAATGTGTCTGAAGGGAAATGTGCCTTTGTCTGAAGGGCAAATGCATACATTCCTACACCTTCCGTTACCTTCACTGTAGAGTTTATTTATTTAGTTCTGTCTTATTATTTTTAAACTGAAGACATGCATGTTTTTTCCTGAAGTTATTTGCAAGCTCTGGAGCAGCTTCTCAGACTTTCCTGGAGTAGTGCGCATACTGCCCTGGCCGAGGTACTTCCTTGTTGCTTGGTTTGGCCATGTCACTTCCTAGAGTTGTATCACAGCTTCGCATAATGAGATGGGTCTTCCAGCAGGTGGGCAATGAGAGTCATCTGCCTATATACTACTCAGTTCATGTAAGGTGACTGTCTTATAATTAATATTTGCTGAACTGATTCCAGGTCGACAGTAAAAGGCTATGATGAACATCCTTTTCTTCCTTGTTCTCACACACCAGGTCATGAGCACTGGTTTCCCTGAGGTCTCAACACAACACTGGGAAGTATTGCCAGTACTAAGAAGTGGATCATTATTGTTTGTTGTCTAGCTGATGTCATTCCCATCCCTACTACTTCAGCATAGGAGCAACATAACCTTTTTCATTGTACGTACAAAATCAGTTGTAAGATTTTTGCTGACCTCACACTGCTTGCTGCTTTTCCTTTGGTCTTTGTCCTTTGCTAAGTGCAGTCTGTCTGTGCTAGATGTTGTAAATGGGTGTGATACAGAAGCTGAAGCAGCAATTCTAACAGGAAGTCCCAGACATAGTTCTTTCATTTGATCTATGACTCAGTACACCAGAGACTGAGGTTGAGAAAGCAGCAGGGAGACTTTTCAGACGTGTTTCTCCCTCTGTCCTTCATGGCGATTGTCATACTGACTGTCATTCCCCTCTTGCTGATGGGGACAGACTTTTAATAAGGCCTCTAGTGACAGGACAAGGGATAATGGTTCTAAACTAAAAGAGGGTAAGTTCAGACTAGATATAAGGAAGAAATTTTTTACAATGAGGTGGTGAAACACAGGAACAAGTTGTCCAGAGTTGTTCTAGATGCCTCATACCTGGAAACATCCAAGGTCAGGTTAGATGGGACTCTGAGTAACCTACTCAATTTGAAGATGTCCACGGAGGTTGGATTAGGTGACCTTACAGGACCCTTCTAACCAAAATCATTCTGTGATCCTTGGGGACAGGTCAGGCTGTGAGCAGACCATGCCCAGTCATGGAACGGCAGAACAGCTCAGGCTGAGAAGAAGGATCTGGGATGGGATCAGTCTGGACAAGATTTTTGCTCCTTGGACAGGGATCTTGGCTTCTAGATATTTTAGCTCTCTCTACACCAAGTTACATCTTCCCAGTTGCTCTTGAATAGCAGCTCATTCCTGGGCAGTGACATACTCATGTGCAGAAATGCCTTACTGCACAAATTCTGTCTGTCCTGCTGGGTACTGCAAGGCTCTGCACAGTAACTGAAGTGTGCCAGGGCAGGTGCTGTTGAGAAAACAAAATTAACAGCTTTAGGAGGCAACAAGGAGTAGAAAGTGTGTGATAGAGAGTAGGAGAAAACACCAGTTGTACTGACTTATGTTCAGAGTTGTTCTGGGAAATAGAGCTGGAGTCATCATTTGGGTATTTGGAGATAAGAAGTCAGAGGATGGTGACAGGGAGTTGAGAAAGTTGAGGATGAAATGTTACATGGCTGTGACTCTGGAATAAAACAGCTTAGTTTTAAGTCTTCGTGCTGCCTGCATCATGTGTCCGTGTGAAGAGGAACACAGCACTTCCCATGAAGCATTGATAAAGAGGTCTGTGGTTGACTCGTGGAACCTATAATACATTGCATTTCTGAAAGATTTCACACCTTCACTGTCACTGTAAAGATGCAAGCTATGATGAACCTTCATTTCAACCAGAAAAAAGCAGGTTAGTGTTGCAGAAATCTCCATTTTAATATGTTCTAAAAAATTTATATTCAGAAAAAAAATGAGAAGGTTGTATCTGTGTATGGTGAGCAGAGATTAGTTTTTCCACTCCAGAAATAGTCTAGCAGGAAGCAAAGGACAGTGAGTTGCTGTGGGAAGTAAAACCAGAACATAATGTAACAAAACCCCCAAACTCTAAATTCTACTCCCTCTAATCTTTCAGAAAACACCAT
Organism: Tapera naevia; assembly: GCA_033556795.1. Classification (NCBI taxonomy): domain Eukaryota; kingdom Metazoa; phylum Chordata; class Aves; order Cuculiformes; family Neomorphidae; genus Tapera; species Tapera naevia. Next base: position 5,353,053 of record JAUMJJ010000059.1, read on the forward strand.
GCTTTTTGTAGTCAAGATGGGGATGCAGACAGCTCATGGGAAGTACTGAAGCTGGCATAACACATAGAAAGAGAATAATTGCCAGTTAATGCTACTGAGGAAGGTATCTTCTCTGGATACTGCTGGGTATCTGTTGGATGTCTACAATGCAGTAACACTAATGTGAAGTGTTTTCTTGTGCCTCTTCGACACTCAAATCCATAAAGCTTGGAAGTTATTTTGTGGTGCGTCTCATGGGTTTTTTGGGGGTATTCCATGAGAAGTTGCTGCCAGCTGGAAGGATGGAGCTGAAGAGAATGGGGAGATCGATTTTCTAACTTTGACAGATAGCCCATTAAAAACAGAGTGCTAACAAACTGTCATTTTCTTCTGCTATTTAATCAATAATATATCTAATTACTCTCTCTACAGACTGATATTTTAATTATTTTAGTTCAATTAAAGTAAGTCTAGCCCAATTAGCAAAATAAAAGAAACATCAAGCCAGCTTTGTCTGCCTTTTCCCAGTCAGAAATTGAGGCTGTTTTGGCTACTCTTGAATGCACAACAGCAGGTCTGGGTACTAAGTGGGAAGCTACCAGTTTGGTTTCTTCTCTTGGCCTGAGTGTATTTCTAGAAGGAATTGCCACTAATTTTAGAGGCAATTCTCTAAATAAACCAACCCTACAATATAAATAGAGATGGAAAGAATGCAAACTCCAGCCTTCACAATTCTTCTGGTTCTTGGTAGCTGTGGAACCTCCTTGCTTGTGCTGGTAGTTTCTTAAGGCACTCAAGAAATTACTGTATGTAAGAAATTACTGTATGTAAGTGTGTTTGTGGCTTGTATAGCAACATTCACTAAACTTCATATTCAGATAATGGGAGGCAGTGTGGTTTGGGTTTGGTTTTTTTTCAGAAACAGGAAATTAAGCTCAAGTGGGACTGATTCCAAACACTGACCAATTTTATCCTGACTCCAATTTTGCTTTGACCTTTCCTGACTAATGCAAAATGAGGATAGCTACATGGGTTTTTTTCAATGTTTATACTGTAAGAGTCATGCTGACTCAAACAGAACCAGGCTTGTGCTCTTGCAGTGAGCCACATAATAGATCCTTTGAGAAGAGCAGTGGAGGTAGTGTGGAAGGTCATTGACTCTCAGTCCCTCTACACGCCAAGAGGATGCAAATGGTGGTATGAATTCATACAAGTCAAAACCACCTGATCACAAGACACAAGAGGGCAGCTCAAAACAGGAAGAAGCAGCAAGGTTCTGGGACTTCCTACAGAAAGCCATAATTATACAGACAAACAAACACACATTCGACCTACCACAGTTTTTCTTTTCTTTTCTTTTCTTTTCTTTTCTTTTCTTTTCTTTTCCTTTCTTTTCTTTTCTTTTCTTTTCTTTTCTTTTCTTTTCTTTTCTTTTCTTTTCTTTTCTTTTCTTTTCTTTTCTTTTCTTTTCTTTTCTTTTCTTTTCTTTTCTTTTCTTTTCTTTTCTTTTCTTTTCTTTTCTTTTCTTTTCTTTTCTTTTCTTTTCTTTTCTTTTCTTTTCTTTTCTTTTCTTTTCTTTTCTTTTCTTTTCTTTTCTTTTCTTTTCTTTTCTTTTCTTTTCTTTTCTTTTCTTTTTTCTCTTCCCTTCCCTTCCCTTCCCTTCCCTTCCCTTCCCTTCCCTTCCCTTCCCTTCCCTTCCCTTCCCTTCCCTTCCCTTCCCTTCCCTTCCCTTCCCTTCCCTTCCCTTCCCTTCCCTTCCCTTCCCTTCCCTCCCCTCCCCTCCCCTTCCCTCCCCTCCCCTCCCCTCCCCTTCCCTCCCCTTCCCTTCCCTCCCCTTCCCTCCCCTCCCCTTCCCTCCCCTTCCCTCCCCTTCCCTCCCCTTCCCTTCCCTTCCCTTCCCTTCCCTTCCCTTCCCTTCCCTTCCCTTCCCTTCCCTTCCCTTCCCTTCCCTTCCCTTCCCTTCCCTTCCCTTCCCTTCCCTTCCCTTCCCTTCCCTTCCCTTCCCTTCCCTTCCCTTCCCTTCCCTTCCCTTCCCTTCCCTTCCCTTCCCTTCCCTTCCCTTCCCTCCCCTCCCCTCCCCTCCCCTCCCCTCCCCTCCCCTCCCCTCCCCTCCCCTTCCCTTCCCTTCCCTTCCCTTCCCTTCCCTTCCCTTCCCTTCCCTTCCCTTCCCTTCCCTTCCCTTCCCTTCCCTTCCCTTCCCTTCCCTTCCCTTCCCTTCCCTTCCCTTCCCTTCCTTCCCTTCCCTTCCCTTCCCTTCCCTTCCCTTCCCTTCCCTTCCCTTCCCTTCCCTTCCCTTCCCTTCCCTCCCCTTCCCTCCCCTTCCCTTCCCTCCCCTTCCCTCCCCTTCCCTCCCCTTCCCTTCCCTTCCCTCCCCTCCCCTCCCCTCCCCTTCCCTTCCCTTCCCTTCCCTTCCCTTCCCTTCCCTTCCCTTCCCTTCCCTTCCCTTCCCTTCCCTTCCCTTCCCTTCCCTTCCCTTCCCTTCCCTTCCCTTCCCTTCCCTTCCCTTCCCTTCCCTTCCCAAATAGCTTTATGGACTCTAATTTTTCAGTCCCTTTGTCTGGCCCTCTCTGCACTTTTGAATCCCTTCTCTAAAATATGTAGTGTCTTTGTAATCCATAAGTCAAGACTGTTAGAAATGCTGGGTCATCACACCTCGGTGAATGATTTCGTTGTCTCACCTATGATAGTGTCTAAGATTAAGAGAATAATAAGTGCTTTGAGCCTTGTCCTAACTGGAGCTCCCAGGCTCTGTCACTGTGTGGTCAGTGAAAGGAAGCAGACATGGTACCAAAGATAGGCACCTATTGCATGTGATCTGTTTGCCTAACAGATCACAACTACCTCTTCCACTGTGACTGAGCTCTGCCTGCCTCAGACAGCTGGGGGTGTACTTTACTCACTTCTCACTTCATTTTGATGCTGTGTTAGGCAGGATAACTCAGTCAGCCATAAAAGTGAGATTTATTTCACCCAATGTTAATCATCTAAAACCTGGGAGATCAGTGTAATCAGGTCATCCAGGCTCCCCCTCTGCTTCAACCACCTTTGTCCATAAAAGGCACCTTAGATCTTGGAATGGATGAATCAACCCATGCCCTCTGCCTCCCCACGGGAAGAAGAGAGACCTGAGGTAGCAAGATTTCACAAGATGTCTCAAAACCTGAGAGTTTACTAGGCAAAATCAATGTAGCTCTACTCCACTTTGCCCTCCTCTGGTGTTTATCCAGTTTCAGTGTGGGTGCTGTTCCCTTTGTCTTCAAACTCCTCACTTTTGGGGAGAGCTGATGCTGTGAAAGGACAGTGCTTTCAACAAGGCCATGCTTCTCTAACAGATGTAAGGCTGTGCATTAGGTTAAATGTGTAGTGCAGTGGGTATGTGATTTGTTAGTGTTAATCTGTATCTGTTTCTTTTTATTGCTGCTTGGGGGCATATTTGTACAAAGAATGGCCATTTAAACAAGCCTACATGCTCCCTAAATGCAGATCTGAAGTCCTGCCAAGCATCTGTGGATGGGAAAAAGTCAGCATTGTGAATAGCATGTCCTATCATCTCATTGTCATTTGTATTAAATTAGTGATATTACTGTAGTGCCTAGAGGCTGAAAATTAGGTTTAGGGCCTCATTCTGCTGGGTCCTGTGCCATAAAATCAGATGACACTGGCTCTGCCTTAGGGATCCTACAGTTTTATGAACCTGCAATGCAAATGTACTTACAAGACCCACTTGATTTGGAGGGAAGGGATGGGATGGGGTGAAGAAGTGTCAAGGCAGATTTGGTTTGCTATTTGTAGCATGATGAGGAGCAAGTGACAATGTTGCACTGATCAGAGCCAACAAGAGCAAGCAAAAGGTCTAGGTAAGCTGCTGGGTGCTTACCTGTAGCTTTACCTGGCAAAACTTCATACTGTCAGGCTGGGAGCACTTGCAAGTCCAGAACCAAGTAGCTGTACTCTTGGTAGGGTTGAAAGTTTTCCCAGCCCTGCCACGAACAGACTTTCTGCTATGACCTGTGTGCCCTGCAATGGAACCTGTTGTCTGAGGAAACAGAAAGGACACACTCCTACTTACACTGGTGTGATAATGATCAGCCACCTAATCTCTTGCAACCAAAGGGATAACATTGAATGGTACAATGTATTTTAAAGTGGCAAATGAAAAACTATGTTAATTCAGCAGCAGGATTCTGATACTTTTGTTACCACTGGTTTCTTTTTGAAGACAATGTCTCAGTAAGACTCAAGATTAAAAAAAACTTTCATTAACTTTGGGAACACACTGGTCTGTGATAATTTTCTCACCTTCCATTTATCTCAAACATTTCAATTTCTAGGAATTTAGCATTTTTTCTTTTCTTCCCCCTTAGTTGCACTGTAGTATAATGGATGGTGTCTGTTATATGATGCGTTATCACAGTTGACAGATAGGTCAAGAAGCTAAAACGGTATATTATGCCTTCTTTTAAAGATGAGATCTGAAGCCTGCACTTGAGAAGAAGCATGGTGTAGCATTTCCCTAACTTTCAAAAATCTACTTTTCTTCATGGTCATTTCTCATAATGTTCTGCAAGTCCAAACAAAGTTGTTCCTTTCCTAAGACGTCTTTACCCGCTCTCCTCTTTTTGTGAGTGGGTACTTGCTTTTGCTTTTCCCTTGCAAACTCACTCAACTAGGAATGTTACTGATTCTGATATTAATATTGACCTAGAAAACTATTCATTACGAGCTGTACCTGGAAATAAAAGACTTCTCTGTTCAAAAGATAATGTGGAATTTGCAAACAAATGTAGGCAAGAGAGGACGGATAACATTCTAGGCCTACGACTTTGATAACATCCCTTTGATGCACCAAGGCTTTTTAGCTGTAAATGGATTTCCATCTCAGCTCTGCAGAGCTGAGAGGCTGAGCAGCACAGAATGAGTGCCAGGTTGGCACAGTTGTTAGGCATTGCCTTTTACCCGCTCTGTGAACCGTCAACAATCTCTGTGAAATAGAAACCGAAGATTTCAGCCCTCCTGGTGTAAGTAGCCAGCTTGAACCCTCTCTGAACTCAGTGTGTGTTGAAATCTGGAACAGTTCAAAAGGAAAGAGTGAAAGAATTTATAAAGACAAAAAGCGTATAGTTTCACATTCTGGGTGATGGTGCCTTCATTGCCATGCTGGCACAGCCAGATCTGAATGCTGTTGCAGTATGAAAGGGAAACTTTGCATTTATGAGATGTTTTTTTTTCCTGGTGCTCCTCTGTTTAAGCTGTTGCTGCCTTGCTGGTGCTACAGGCCAGATAGCCAGGCATATCATAAAATCAAACAAAACACTGTCAATAATTAAGGGTAGATTCCTGAAGTTCTGGTATTATTTTTTCCGATCAGGTTCTGGCAAGAGTTGTGGAAAGAAGGAGCTTGATAGATGCCTGTGTTTGCTTCCACTGGAGACAAATGGCTCTCCTGATAACGTTATCTCTGGGGACTGACCTTAAACTGCCAAGTTCCCTCCATTTAACATATCTGCTGGATTAACAACCAGTTTGAGCATGATCCCAGGATGTGCCAGGTGCCTGGGACAGTCTCTTGACGTCAGTGGGTGGGGGGAGGGGGTCTGTGTCCTGAGTGTGTGTGGGAAGAACAACTGCGGTGTTTATCCAGAACATGCCCATTGGCTGCACCACTGAGAAATTGCTGCAAAGTCTTTCTGAGGCAGAGGAAAACCTGAGTACTTTGAACTCCAGTAAGGGGATTACCCTTTCAAAGATCCCTTTCTCAAATTAGATATTAGCTTTTCCCTCTCATTGTCCTGGCCTTGTTAGAAGTATATTCTTTTGTGATGAATATAGGTGCAGAGCTGGAACTTGATGGTGACTCCTGCTCCCTTTCTGCAGCAAAGCTTAATACATTACATTGCTGTTTTTCAGGAGATAAAAAGGCAAACAAAGAAATGAGTGTATATGTTTGGACAAAAGGCAAATCAGGAAAAGATAAACATTTTTCAACTGCTAGGATTTTTCCATGTGCATAAATATGTATAACTGAAATCTGCATTGATGAAGGGTTCACATGGTCAAATAATTAGCTATAAATACAATATAGTAATATACATAATACCTTCTTCTGTGAAGGATTGTGTGCCTTTCATTCTCATTTCAACCTAACTTGCGCTAAATGCTCCTCACTCCTGCAAAGGAAGCCAACAATTCCTCTGGATCAGGAGTGTTTAGTTCATTCCAGGGGGTTTGCTTGCCCATCCACTGCCTCAGAGTTCATAGACAGAGTCAGCTAGCCAGGAAGAAGTATTCCTTATTAAAAAAATGGTAATACAGTGACAGGAATTCTGGTGTTTGAAATTATTTGTATAACTTTATTTCGTTAGATAAAAAGCTTTGCACAACAATGTTCTTTACATCAGAATTCATATTTACCATTGCTTTTAATTTTTTGCTGTCTCATCTGTGAAGGTTTCTTTCAGAAACATAACTTTCTGATAGGGAGATTTGCAACTGTGTCTGCACATCTCTTTTGGATGTTAACTTGTACAGAATAAAGGACACTAAAGAAAACTGCTTCTCAATTTTTTTTTTTGTTTTTGTGATAGATCGAAATCCTGTCATGAACTTCAGGAGTGTAATGACCCCTTAGATCTAGACTTGTTTTACCTACTCTTAGTCATATATAAGCTAGGGATTTGGGCTCATTTAGCCTTCTGTGGTCTATGTATTAGTCCACATCAACTTTAGAGCAGTATATCTCAGTTTAGAATAAAATTTATTAAGAAAAACAAGAGTCATTAGAATATACACATTTTTACCAACAAGAAACAAGTCTGTTTATTCTGGTAGCATAGAATTCTGGAGTCCTGAAACTGATGAATTCTTCAAAACTGTTTTGAGCTGCTACTTGATTGTGGGAAACTTTCTTTTGCAGAAAGCTGTCAAGATGCTTGAATATGTGGTAATTGGTGGGAAAGAGGCCTGATGAGTAAGGTGGGTGAGGTAGTGTTTTGAGCCCAGTTTGTATAGCTTCTGCACAGTCATTTGTGAGACGTGGTTGGGTGTTGATAGAGAAGAATTGGTCCTTTTTGATTGACTGATGTTGGATGTAAATGTTGTAGATCGTGGTGCATTTTGTTGAGTTCTTGGCAATACTTCTCTGCTTTGGTGTTTTTGCCAGAATATAAGAAGTTGTAGTGGGTGATTCCACTTGCCAACCACCAAATAATACCTGTAACTTTCTTTAGATGTAGCTTCAGTCTGAGGAAGTGTTTGGTGCTTCTCCTCAGCTCAGCTGCTGCGCAGAATTCTGTTGATTGTGGTATAGAATTCATGTTTTGTCACATGTCACAATATGATTAAGAAATGGATTGGTTTTGTTGAGCAAAAGAAGTACAGAGCAGACTTTGTAATGGTGGGGTTTTTTTATTTTTCTTTCAGATTGTGCAGCACCTGTTTGTTGAGATTTTTTGATTTCCCAGACTGGTGAAAATGTGAAACAACTATTGAACAGTCAGCGTTTACTTCTGCAACCTCTTGAGATGTTTTGTGTGGATCCACTTCTGTACTGGCCCTCAACTGGTCGTTGTCTATTCTAGAAGGGTGTTTGTGACCCTCCTCACCTTCAAGGCTCTTGTTTCTGATACAAAAGTTTTGGAACCGATGTCAAGCTGTACATCATTGATGATCCCCTAGTCAAACGCTTGGTTGATAATTCCAGCATTTTCTGCTGCTTTGTGTCCCCTTTTGAACTCATACAACAAAATTTCTCAAATTTGATTATTTCCCATATTTAACTTGACAGTCTAACATACAAAGGAATAAACTGCAAAAATAAAACCTTAGCATAAATAACCAGAGTAAATTTTGTGCTTTAAAATGGTTTACTACATGAACACAATCAAATAAAAGTTTACAGTGACAAAAAAGAAAGCTATTTTTGCACTAGCTGTGCAGCACCAGTGGGCAATTCATCCAGCCTCTCCAGAAAGCTAGGCTGGGAGTGGCTTAGGCACCCAGCTTTTTGGAGACTGGTGTTTCCCGAAACAAACCTGATTCTGGTTAAGGAGCAGTGGGAATGCAAGAGTTATGGCCATGCCCTGCACTGCTCATCAGTGTGGAAGGTGCCAGGAGAAGAGGGTTTCAGCTTGGCCTGGCTGCAAGAGGATAGGCTCTGTACAAGGGAATCCCAGCTTTCCACTTGGTACAGTTTTATGACATCTCTGTGTTGCCAAACCAAACAAATTAAAGACCAGGTCTGTGCATGAAAAATGTAACTGTACAAATGAAACAAAGATAAGAAATAAGCACCTGATGAAACTAAAGACAAGGTTGAAAAGATTACTGTCATAGTGCAATAAGGGTGTTGCATGTATGTTTTTGTTACGCATCTTGGAGGTTTTATCAAATGCTGATGCATCATATTGCTAGAGCTGATCTTGATGTGATGTAGGTCAAATGAACATTGCACGTTCGGTAAAACTTAATTGGCCTGATCCACCTCCCAGTATAAAAATGTCCCTTATTGACTTCTGTGCAAGCTCAATCTTTGAAAAAAGAGGTGTAAACAGACAGGCTTCTCCAATTACTCCTGTAATTATGACATGGGCATTCAGAACCCAATGAACACAGTGAAGTCAACAGAGGTTTCACAATTGACTGTGACAGTGACTGGCTGGGATTCTTGCTCTAGTCTTCTGCAATGCACGATAACCACTGTAATGGAAAACCACTTTGTTTTACTGAATTTCAACCCCCTGCTGGTAAACAGTAGTTTGAAATACCACCAGGAATTGCAATGCTTGGCACTGGCAGAGCTTCAGTGAGATGAAGGGGAGTGGTTAAACATTTGATTGACTGAAAACATGATAGTATCTTTCTAGTGTAATCTTCTTCCCAGAAATTTATCGAGCTGAATGTATGGTGAAAAATGACCAGTTCACAAGGCATCTCACCCCACCACCTTCTGCCACTTTCTGTGATGAATAATGCAACCAAAAATGGTGGGGAGAGAAAGGAGGAGGGAGAAGTGAGTGTGAAGAGAACAGTCTCTGAGTCAGTCTCTGTTTTTAAAAGACATTTCTGAGAATTTTCAGTTTGGGAGTTTTCCATTTCTCTGACTATTTATTAATTTCTCTCCACCTAGACACAAAAAAAAAAAAAAAAAAAAAAAAAAAAAAGAAAGGAAAGAAAAGGCATTTTAAGGATATCTGAGAGGGTGAAAGGGTGAATAGCGGAACAGCTCTTACTGGACTCCACAGCCCTTGGACCTGCTTCTCCCAGTTGGAGAGACCAACAGCTGTCTTTATAAATACTGTCACTCAGGATTTGAATAGTTTTACATAATCTGGACTGGAGTGCAGAATTCCAAGCTCTTTGCTGGTCAAGTGGCAGGTGGGGAATTTAAGCTTTTGTAACAAGGGCCACAATTGCTGCTCCCACAGGGATTTTCTTCTACTGTCTATTGATTTATTATAAGCTCCGAAGTAAAGACCACAGGATTAAAGGTGTATGTGTGATATATTCTGAAGATCAGAGGAGTAAAGATGTAGAGGAAATCTGGGTCTATCCCATTGCTGCAGTGCTGGTGCAGACAGATGGCCCATATGCCCTGTTTGTGATCTCTGTGCTCAGGAGAACTGTTTAAAATATTGGGTCACCAGTAGACATGAGAAAAGGAGAAGCTGTTATTTTAGTTAAGGGATTTTTCTTTTAATTATCTTTTTTTTTTTTTTTTTTAAGATAGAAATACTAACCTGGTTCCTCATGTTGTCTCACCCTGACCATAGCCCAAGCCTCTGCCATGACTGTGTCACCTGAGAGCTGACTTTTCCAAGACAGTCCATACATGCTCTGCTGGTGTGAACTTCTGCAGCTTCACTTAGATCCCATAGTCCTACACTTATTTACCCCAGATGATAGCAATTTCTGAGATAAATCACAATTTATGAGATGCAGATCTAAGAGAACATCAAAGGAAGATGGAGTACATTGTTTCATAATTATACAGGGGCAGAGTAATCAGGTTTTTCTGAAGAATAGCTCAATGGTAGCTATGAAAAGTATGCCAGTCTTAAACAAATAGAGTAAAACAAATAGAGCTGGGATTAAAGTGAAAAACACACATTCTCTTGCTTACACTTGCTGACTATCTCTGCTGTTTGTATTTGCTGTGACATCAGCCTTCAGATGGGGGCATGTTTACATGTGAAAGTTAATGAAGCATGATTGCAATGGACCTGCCAGTCAGCCTCTCTGTTCCTCAGTAGTGTTCTGGTTTCAGCCAGAATGTGCCTGAGCTCTGCCTGCTCAACCGCCCAGACCAAGCTGGAGTGAGGAACTGCTTTTACACAAAGCAAACTTTCATTCACTGGGAACAGGTGCAAAGTGTCCTTTTGTGTGAACAGCTGGGAAAGCAGTAACCCTTCCCCTTCCTGCACTTAGTTCACTTAAGGCTCATGCTGCTGGAGGAACGGAGTCGGAAGACTTCAAGCCATGTTTTTTTACGTCTGCCTGCTTGCTGTAGAAAACCTTTGCTTTGACTCATATCACTCAACAGCTTTTTTGTTCTTTCTTTGTCTTCAGTGTGCACAGAGCTACTTCACAGTAAAAGCTGATTTTAGATGCCTCACTCCATACAGCTGTAATTTTCTGAAGCTTACCCTTGCCTTGCTAAGGAGCCTGCATCTAGGTTCTGTCATCTGCTGCTGAGATTCAGTCAATAGCTCTAAGTATAGGTGGTCTTTCTAATTACACAACTTGTTTGGCCATGTCCTCTTTTAGACTCTGGAGTTTAGGAGAGAGTATTAGCCATTCTCTTCTTACCCTAATGCCCCAATGTTCAAGAGCAGGCTGGATAAGGCTTTGAGCACCCTGATCTAGTGGAAAGCATCTCTGGCCATGGCAGGGGGTTTGGAATTAAATGATCTTTAAGGTTCCTTCCAACCCAAACCATGCTATGATTCTATGATTCTGTGATTCTGATGGTGGGAGATACTAGTAACAAAATTTCAGTCATGTAGCTATGTTTTTAAAACTAAGTGTAGTAGTAGTTCCAGTGAATTCAAATGAAGTTGTAGGCTGGTGTTCATCAAAGGAACCAAAAAAAAAAAGGCACTCAAGATCCCCTGTGTCTCAGCAGTAAGCCTAATTTAGTGATGACAGTACATAGTTAAACTCAAGGCAGACCCACATGTTTCTTCAATAAAAAACTTTTTCTTATATTAGCTTCAATGCAAGAGCATTGTATTATAGCGTATTCTTTGCATTTAAGAAAATTGCAGACAATATATTTTTATTTCCATAAGTAGGAAATGAGGAAAAATAATGCCAAGGTAATGCTAAGCACGTGAAAATCTAATGCAAAATGAGATGTTCTAGTGGGACAAGTTAAGGAATTTAGTAGCAGAGCAGTCAGTGATTCACTGATTTTGAAAGAGACTAATATTTCATGGGTAGCCATCTGTAACAATTTTTACTTGATAGTTATAAAATGGCTATGTGTATTCAGCAGGAATTTCATAGCATCTTTAAAATCTAAATGATCCTCTAAGTTAGCTGAAATGACTTATTGAAAGCCAACTTAAGTGCCAAGCAATTGGTTATATGACAGAATTTTAAAATTGATAGACTCTGATAGGCCAAGAGAATTATTGATTACTCTCACTGCTGCAGTGTGCTTTCTTACAAAATACTCTGCCTAGTATATAACAAGAAGACAGATATACGTGTCAGCATAATATCTCACATCAAACTGGGAAATCATTGACATCAATAAGATGGTTATTACACCTTGGTGCATTTCTGAGGGTATATCAGAGTCAGATGTAAACAATGATGGCAATTTGGAAGACAGTATTTGCAATATCTATCTATTTTGATCATACTTGGACAGCATGAGGAGCTTTAAAATTTTTACTGCATAAAGAGTGAGTCATGCCTGGGTTTTTTTGTTGGGCTAGAGTTGCATCAAAGAAAGTCCTTCTGAGAACATGGGGAATTTTACATGAGTTCAGATGAACTAATTGCTGCATGTTCTGTCTTGGTGCCGTGTTTAAACATACTTTCTGTTCTTCATGCCATCTAGCATGGATTAGATTCTGTCTTTAGGTTAGATCAGTGCTTCTGTCATCTTTTCCTCTCTCTTCCCTCTTAGAGCCACTGCTCTTCACCTTTTCTAACAGTCTGGTAGTAGGAAGAAGTTGGTGGTTTGTGCAGGGGTCTCACTGTCACAGGAGGAGGCGTACAGCTGTGTTTGCTGTATGTGCAAATTTTTCCTTGCTCCCGAGGATGAAGACATAGATTGGATGGAAGTGCTCTGTCAACCATGGTCTAGGCTCTTGGCTGCAAGCTGGACCACACCAACTTCCAGACAGGCATATGGGAAGGCAGGACTGAAGCCTTTTGTCTCCCAGCCCAGCACCAAAAAAACCAGACACACCTTAAATGAAATTAAAAGACAGTAAATCGAAAGGATATGCTTTTTCCAAAACATGTAAGTAAGTATTGGCTGGTAGAGGATATCACAGAGGAATTTAGTAGGAATCAAGAAAAAAAGTATTAACAGCAAGAATTTCTAGATTTTTTTTTTTTTTTTTAATCATCAAGTCAAAAAGAGAGCAAGTATTACATCTCATGCTGTAAGAATTAGTCAGGCTCTGTCTGTTGGATATGAGGGTGATATCGGGGATGTACACTTCTGTGTTGGCCTGCCTTGCTTGTCTCTCCTTCTGCATGGTGTGTCTGCTACTTGACAGCACTAATGCTAACAGTAGGGTTCACATTAGAGAGTGTGACCACAAAACTAATTTAGTCTGCACCTTCTTATTTGTCTATAAATAGTCTTATAATATTATTTGGTATGTATAACAAACCAGTGGTGCTTTCCCCACTGTTGTTGTTCTAGCCAAGGTCTGGGCAAAGCTGTAATTGAATTCAACGAGGGCAAGTATTCAGTCTTGACTAGGTAAGATGCAGTCCTAGAAATAACTTGTGTTGTATATAGTAGTAGAGTATACATGAGATTTCTCTGCAGTGCTAACACAAAAAATATCGAAGAAAGAAACTATGAGAGGTCATGGAATGCTACCTTGAGAACATCCCTCTGAGGAAATGTTACACTCATTCAAATAAACACAGTGTGTCACTTAAGACGTAGCAGGTACTCAGCTATGAAAATTATCTTGCAGTGGGTGTGTAAGCACCATCCCAGATAGTGTATGTTGGCCACAAGGCAGCAAGTGGGAATGGAGACAGCAGAGAAATGATCCTCTGCATTAGTATAAACCAGTCCTCTGCAGCATTTTTGCTTTGTCTGTCCCCTGGTGCTGCTCATTGGCTGCAGGATGAGTTCTTCATGTCACATGCCATACATCCGAAGAAGTGCTCTGGAACTAGGAGCAAGGAAGGAAATACTAGTCTTCTTATAGCTCCCTGCTGTCTCTTTGGAAATGTAAGAGGCTGAAACTCCCTGCTGTTAAGTCTTTAGCAATAAGGAGTTGAAAAAATAGGCAGTGCATCAAAAAAAATGAAGAAAATATTGTTTAGAAGTAATATCATAAAGGAGACCTCAAAGTCTGTTGGAAGAGACCAACCCCCACATTCGTTGCGCAAAAACGTTAGTGTGTCTTAGTGAGACAACTGGCTAGTTTAGAGAACTGTAACCCCATTGTCCCTGTAGAGGCTCTGAACCCCCCACTTCTTGCAGAGGAGCAAGGTGGAACCAAGTACAGATTGGTGGAGTGTAGCTCTCCTGGGAGCTATATGCGTGCACTCAGATCCATAGAACTGCTGACTGACCTGAAAGTTTTTCACACAAAACAAAACAAAATCTTTTTTTTTTTTTTTTTTTTCATTTGGAATCCTGCTTTCAAAGAGGCAGCTCATGTATTAAAGTTCAGCCATTTCAATGGGTATGAGGGAAACACAGAAACCTCAGGGACCTGTAATGAATTCTATAAAATGTGCCCTTTGTAATTTATGTAATAGTCATTATTCTATTATTAGCTCGGAATAGCAATCTATATTACTAGTGAAATATTGATGCTGGCTGGTTTTGTTTTTCACAGCTATAAAAAATCTGGGGTTGCATCCTCCCTGAATGAATATTTGTCTGATAAAATGAACTCTAAGATAAGTGTATGCAAGAGAAAATGAAGAATCTAAGTGGTAGGAGACAAATTACATAAGGTAACATAATTTCTCTGAACTTCTCATTGTATCTTTTCCCGTTAGCCTCAACAAGACATTTCAATCCCTTTGCAAGAAACCCCAGTCAATGAAAGTGTTGCATGAAACTAAGTGGAAGACTGGCATGGGTTTGAATGTCATGTTTCATCTTATGATCTATATGCACAGAATTAAGAAAAAACACAATCAACTTAGTGTAATATATATTTTGCCTTAAAATGTTTTACCCCACTCAACATGGAACTTGGTAGTTACTGTTCCAAAGTAGTATGATCCGAGTACCTTTGACTCTCTTTGTGTGAAGAACACAGACAAAGTCTGTCTTGTCCTGTGAGGGTTTCTGCTTTCTTTTTATTGATCTTCACTGAAGTCAAAGGGAAGACACAAACAAAAAAAGCAGGAAACATGATTTTAATGTTTATAAACACAATAACTGGAGGATCTGGTGCAGAACTACCACCTGCGACAAACTAGCAACTTATTCTCGAGTTATTTTAGAATGTTTTACTACTTTTCAGATGTCTGACCAGGCCACTTGAAGTACCAAAAGATTATAGCTCAAAAAGGAAATATGAAGCTAAGTTTTGTTTAGTAATCATCTGTAATAGGATGGTAACGGTGAGTTATCACCATGCTCTTGCAGTACAGCAGTGAGGCTTGTGCTAGATAAGGCTACTGGAGATGGGCATGTTCCTGAAGCTTTCAGAACTCTTTCTGGTTTGCTTTTAAACTGAGAAACAACAAATTCTGTCTGATTTAATCTCAAAAAATAAATAATTACGCATTTATCTTTCATGGTCTGCTCCTTTTTTTCCAGCAGAGGAGGTGGAAAATATCTGTGGTTCTGTATTCATAGATGAACTTAGTGGTAACCCTAAGGGAATATAACTTTGCCATCATGATTGCCTGCCACAGCACATACAGTCACACAACTGGGAACAGTTCCCCTGCTTCCCTGACCCAGTCTTCACAGAAGATGCAAGTTAAGTTTGTGCAAAGGAGAAAGAATAGGTCTGATATCACTTAGTAGTGTCATCTGAGCTTCTTTCCAGTGGAGCCTAAACCCAACAATATATTTGGTCAGTTAAGTGGACTTTTCTCACCACAAAACTGAAATAGAATATAGAGGTAACCCTTAACTCAAATTTTACCAATGTGGAGAAGGCATGTGTTTATCAGGCTCAGCTGGCATACTGAGATGGCTGGCACAGTAATATTATGACCTAAAAAAATTTCAGTCCCTCAAATATCATTACAAATCTGCTGACCAAGTCCCTCAAATATCATGCAGATCTGCTGACCAAGAACGCTCCATTTTTAAATGAAAAATGAAGATGTCTACATGTGGAAAACTAAAAGTGTATCAAATCATCTGGCTCAGCAAGGTAATAGTGAAAGTGAGAGTGGAAAGCTAAATGTTGCAGCTCTCAGCTTGGCTATAAAAGCCAAGCCAGTAAGACAGGTCAGGAGGTTAGAAGCCCTAGCATAATGAAGTAGCCAAGGTCAATGATCATGAGAGGCAAACCTTGAAGTCACAATTTCCATGTTCTAAGCTCTCTGAGGCAGTCCTGGCATGAGGCTTACAGATGCTTAGTGCTCTGTCTAGTGCCATAATGACACAACTTTGCTTTTACTTGCGAGAAGACTGCAAAGCCAACAACCTTGCACAACATCTTTTGATTTTGGTGGATTGGCATTTTCTCCTGAAATTATTTCACCATAAAATTTTCAGCCAGCTCTGTGATCTTCAGAGGGTACCCTGGCTATCTCAAATACTTTTTCACTGAATATGTTCTAACTTGCACAAGTAAATGTGGGTAAAAATACACCCTGGCAGTGATAAGGCCAGTTCCAGTGGGGAGTTACAATGGCGCATTTGCAAAAGGACACAAACCAAATTGTAATATTCTGATACATCAGTGGTTTGTGGCCAGGGAAATGAAGTAGACCTAGACTCACTGGACACAGTCCAACCTATCCTTTTTCTAATGTTTTTATGCCTTCCCTATTCACTCACACACAGTTTACAAATTGCACTACTTTGTGTCACTCACCAGAAACTCTCATTCCTTAAGGTGTTTTTCTCTGTGGTCCCTGTGCTGTCTATGATTTGACACAAGTGAATTGACAGAAATAAGAGTTTAGGTCTCTAAATAGTTGCTTACATTGCAGTAGTGATCTGGAAAGCCCCATACTTCCTTGGTTTTTGCAAAGTCAATATTCACGGTGATCATGTGGGCTGATTGCTTATGTTGTTCCATGTATGAGTCATGGACAGGAATTTTCTATCAGACATAGCAGTGATGCAAATCAGGAGCTTTTACTCTTCTCTGATACACTAAATTGCAAAATGTTAGAAATGCATTCCTTTTACCGGAATTATCATATTAAAGGTATTTGTCTTGTTTTAAAAATAAAATGAGAACTATAATAAGGAAATTGTTGGACACGAAGTCAAAGAGAAGAGAAGTAACCTTGCTAACTGTTAACACTGATTATTTCAAAGAAGGCCTGACTTTTATCTTTTAAATGTGATATTAACAAGAATTAAAATAAAAGAACTTTGAAAGAAAGATCTGGACAGGTTTATTGTACAAAATATTTATCAGGATTATTAGCAAATTGCTAGAAGACAAGCAGGAAAGCAATATTTCAAGGACTAGACTATTATTATCATTACAATAATGGAATATGGAGTTAGTAGTGCTAAATTTAACCATACCATTTATAAAAATATTTTAATATTATCTCTAGTCAAATGAGAAAGAATATTTAAGAAACATATGCTGTTTATGTTGTAATTACATGTTTCCATGTCTTGTTATATTTTGTATTTAATTTAAATTTGAATATATTAATTTGAAAAAATGTTTAAATGTAACTAAGGAATTATTGGAATATTATTCAGATTAAATTTCTAAATTGCATGGTCTCCCAACATACACTCCATTTTAGTATTGCATTTATTTGGAAAGATAGTTTTGGAAAACAAGCCCATACATGTGTATACATGTGTGCGTGTGCCTGTATACATGTCATAAACACACTCAAACTGGAACACCTACAAAAAAAAGAATTCCCAATGGATATTGCTGAAATCTTGTTTTCTGTAATGAACATCTATTACATTGTGAGGTCAGAGAGTGGCTTCTCAGCCCTAGATGCTCCTGTCCACTGTTTGTTTACCTATTTAGCCGTCACATATATATATAAAAAGAAACTTCCAGTCCACTTATCTTCAAAAGTCTGCACAAATACAAACTATCACAATCCCTCTCTCCTGTGAAGCTGATAAGTAGATGAAGTTTATAACAAAACCAATAGCTACAGTTCCCTGAATATTTCTCTTCTTTAGGTTTTTTTTTAGTTATCTATAAGGATTTCAAAATTTTGTGACTGAAATTTACTGGGCTTCTGGATTAGCTATGTGATGTGACAGTTGTTCATCATGTTCACAGCACAAACTGCTTTCTCATAAAAATCTGTGTGTAACTGAAGTCTCCTATAGAAAGAAAATAGTTTCGGTGTTACGTTTTGATAGATCTATATGGAAGGCCTTTAAAAAGATTGTTTTGGTTAGCATGAAACAAGCCTTTGCAAGAGTGAGATATGAGCCTTCCTGGGAAGAATGTTTGTCTGTCTGGGACTTTGATGACGTGGCAAAACAAGAGTTGATGCCATGCGGGGAAGCATCTTATATTAGCAGAGAATGACAGGAAGGTAATCTAGTAAGTCTTTTAGACACTGGGTTCTGGACTCTCCCCTTCCTCCCATACAAATAGAGAGGAAATTAAAAAGAGAAAGATGTTACCAAAATTATGAGAACATATTCCTCTGTGACACTCCCATTGCTTCCTAATATGATCTCAGCAAGAAGTTCTGCAGCAATATCTTTTCTAGTGAGATTATTGATAAAAAATGGAGGTTCTAAAAGAATAAAAAAGAAATAAATTATGACTTTTGAAGAAAGAAATAAGTTTCCGTAGAAGTATGGAGTAGACTGAGATATTTAATAAAGGTTCTAGTTTGTTGTGTTTTTTTTTTAATCAAACCTCTTCAGCTCATTCTGATGTTATTTGGATTTCTAACATAGATATAGGAAAATTAATATATTAAATGAAATATAATGATAAGAAATCTCTTTCAGGCATAGCTGGGTACACAGCTGAAATGAATTTCACTAGTAATCTTTGACAGATTTCTAGTGTGTTATTTGGTGAGGAGTTGCTTCTAGTGGGATACTTAATTAGATATATAATAGCAGCCTGTCTGCCAAGTGTCACACCAGAGAAAGAGATCTTGAAATGATTTATATAACAGAATCATAGACTCACAGAGTGGTTTGGGTTGAAGGGGACCTTTAAATATCATCTAGTCCAACCCTTCTGCCATGGGCAGGGACACATTTCACTAGATCAGGTTGCTCAAAGCCCTGTCCAACTTAACCTTTAACACTTCCAATGATGGATTATCTACAGCTTCTCTGGGCAACTTATTCCAGTATCTCACTACACTTATGATAAAAAAAAAAAAAATAAAATTCTTTCTCTTGTCCAATCTAAATCTATCCTCTTTCATTCTGAATTGTTGCCCCTTGTCCTGTCACTACAGGCATTGGTAAAATGTCTCTCCATCTCTCCTACCTTTATATGTCAAAAGACATATAAAGAAATAAGGCCTCCTGGGAGCCTTCTCCTTAGGCTAAACAACCCCAACTCTCTCAGCTTTTCTTCCCAGGAGACGTGTGCCATCCTTTTGACCATTTTTGTAGCCATCCTCTATACCCTCTCCAATAGTTCTACATGTTTCTTGTACTGGGGATCCCAGAGATGGATGCAGCACACTAGCTGCGTTCTCACCACAGTCAAGAGAAACAGCCACCTTGACCTCCTGCCCGTGTTTCTTTGTATGCAGCCCGTGCCATGATTTGCTTTCTGGGCTGCAATCACACGCTGCTGGCTCATGTCCAATATTTCACCCACCAGAATCCCTGTGCTCCTCTCTGGAGGGCTGCTGTCAATCCCTTCATCCCCCAGCCTGTATTGATACTGGGGATTGCTCCAACCAGGTGGAGGATCTTGCACTTGGCCTTGTTGAATTCATGAGGTTCACATGGGCCCAATTATCAGGGCTCCCAAGATCCTTCTGGATGACATCTCTTTCCTCCAGCTAATAAACTGCACCATTCAGCTTGGTGTCACCTGCAAACTCGCTGAAGATGCAATCAGTCTCACTGTTTATGTTGTTGCTGGAGATATTAAAAATTATTGGTCTTCGTATGGACCTTTGAAGGACAATAGAAGTTATTGCCGAATATAATTATTATGAATAGATTTTTTTCACTGATATACGTTCTATTTCATCATTTTTTATTGTTTTCCAGTCTCTATTACTTTCCTTTTAGGATAACCTGATCTCATTTCACCCCAAAATTGAGGTGAAAGCCAAAGCACTCAACTGTGGACCTGATAACTCTGGTTATGATGTTGGTAGATAGATACATTTAACTTTTATCTACCCACGGAAAGATTGTATGGCTACATCCCGTGTTACAGCAGTGAGACTCGTACTGTCCATAGGGAATTGAATGAGGCACGTTTTTAGTATATAAACAACCTTTCTCATGGTCAAATTCAATCAAATGACAATTTTACATCTTATCTCCTTCTTATGCTACAAATAAGACTGAAAATAAAAATTTTAAAATGAGTCTAACTTTTGCTGATCCACCGCAGTCATGTTCTTAGGCAGTAATTAAAAAAGATCTCTGACCTGGTGTTTACAACTTGATAAGAAAACCAGAAAAACAGTTCAGTAAAACAAATATTGGATGGAGGAAAAGAGAAATCTGTTGTTTCTATTTGTCAGGTAGCTATTAACTGACAACTGCAGATACGATCAAAGCAGAAGCTTCCTGCATGTTGAAAGCACCAGTTAGTTCCCTTTCAAAGACCATATTTTCATATTACCTTATTTATGCTGTATGATAATTATGTTTTTATGTTGATGGAGACTGACAGGTAATGATGGAACAGGGAAACAATAATTTCCCTTATACTGTTGCTGTTTTTCCTCGAGTAAGCATATACGGACTGGGGGAGACACTGCATTTAAATCAAACTAGTTCTGATATGGTGCAAGCGTGAATCATTCTATTTAATTTAAAATAAATAATTGAGTATCCCAAACTGTTTTGCAGCTTGAACAAACCTGCTAAAGAAAAGATCTTTTTTTTTTGCAGCAATCATAACGCTTTTAAATAGATGTAAACTCTCAAGGGCCCACAAACACTTCAGTGTACCAGCATCTCCCGTTTCCCTCCACAAATCCTTGTGTGCCTTTGAATAGCTGCGTAGTTGGCTATGTCAGAAACCTTGGGCAGGAATATCTTTGCTAGGAGAGGCAAATCCTCAAGAATGAACAAATACCAGCTAATTCCATTTGGCTGAGCTTGATATGGTTATGAAAAAAAAATATTTAAAGAAAATAGTCAAATGGTTCTCATTTATATGAGAGTGACCCTTTTAAGTACCAAGCTCTACTAGTACCAGGGAGAATGAAGTTTGCCCTAGAATATTCAGAAAGATCAGCTGTCTTTAAAGATTAACAGCTCCAATTTGTGCTTGGTCTTTGGGGCTTTTTTGTTTCTTTCTGGTGCTGAGATGCTAAGCAGTCTAGTAACAACATACTGAAATGTCTCTATTGAATAGCTGCACTGTGGTTGGTCTTAGCAAAACAGCAACTAATGAAGGCCTTTAAAGTCCAGTGCAGCCCTCAGTCTGTTACTACATAAAGAAATTTAAGACACTAGAAAGTGTATTTGCCTGGAAGCATGATAGTATTGTACAACCAACTGCTCTTGCTCTCACAAACACTTTATTTCTTCATTCTTTCTTTCTGTGTTTGCCTGTTCCCTCAGCCCAATATACTGGCCTGAGGGTGCCTGCCTGTCTAGTAACATATTCAGCAGTCTTCTAAAAAAGGAGCTACCCATGAGTCATTTCACACTCCCCAGGCCCTTTATACAGATAGCATGAACATTCAGTCATGCATGCAAACTGTTTTTTTTTTCCATTAAGGTAATTGATCCATCCCTGTTGAGGATATATATCACAAGACTTGACTGTATATTGCCAGGCAGCACTTACTCTGAAGAGTGGTGCAGCTCTTTGCAGCAGATGCCGTGCAGACCTACTGAGATAATGTTGACTTATCACCAGATCATACTTGGAAATGCACAGCTTTGTGATAAACAGGTTACGTTTGCCTTCCCAGTGCCCACTGCTTCTAGGTAGTTTTAGGCCCGTCAGTGATACTTTTACCACTCTCTCATGACTATCCTTTTTTCTTTATCCAGTTATCAACAAAGCAAGTACATATCTTCCTCTCCCCCGCCCCCATTTCTAAACCTTCTAATTCATTGCCAGTAAAGCTTCTCAGTAATTACAGAAAATGAAACAAAGCTTCTGTGTACAGATAAAAAAGAAAACTCTCTGAGTCCTTACTTCCTGATTTCATGAAAAAGCTGAACAAATAATAGTTTTCAGACTACTGTAAACATAATAATTCACATATTGCTGCAAGGTGTATTTTCAGTAACTTAAGTAGCACTTGTCTCCTTGATCTGGTTTTTGCTTTGATTTTCACAACAGATCCAGGTTTCCTGGAACACAAATGCCTGCTGTTGCAGGCAACCATATCATATAATCCAGGAGTGCCAAACTCATGGCTCCCACTGTTCTCCTGTTCCTGCTCCTGCAGCATGACGTGGGTCACACATGCTGCACACGTGACCAGCGCTGGCAGGAGCATAGGGGCAAGGAGCTTGGCATTACTTCTGGGTAGAAACAAGGTGCCAGGCCAGATAAAGCAAGGTTGAAAGCCAGATTCAACCTGTGGGCCATGAGTTTGACACCCTTGATGTAATCCCTTTCATACAATGATATAACTCTTCTGAAATCCAGGTGGGTTGCTTTTCCCCACTGCTGTTCCAACCAACATAATTTTGCCTAATGCTTCCTACAGCTTCATTTCCTCATTATGGCCAAAGTATAGTCCTGATATTTGGGTAACTGGTAATTGTTCTGTACACCAAACCAATAATTTCTACTGTTGAATATCTTTCCATTTGTATTTTTTCATTCCCCAAAGTAATCCAAAATTTCTTACATACTATCAAATTTTTTCCTATGTTTCTAGAACCCCTGAGACTCATGTTATGGCTCATATTTTTTTGGTGATATGTTTTATACTCTTTAATATTTTCATTTTTTCTACTGACTGACATTTGCTTACTGCAATAGCAAGTCTCTCTGAGCTTGTTCAACACTGCAGAAAGGAAGAGTGGTTTTACTGTCTTCAGTTGCTGACTTCTATGAAAAATACTGAAAAGGATTTAAAAATCTAGAAAGGGTGGAGAGAGGAAGAGAAAAAAAGGAAGCTCTAGGGGCAAATTTCCAAAAGGTGCCTAAAGTTAGGGACTTGCAGACATTTAAAGACCATGCGACTGCTCTTGGTGAACTTCTGCAACTGGTGCTGAAGACTACAGCTTTCAACTTGAATAGCATTCTCCTGGGAATTCGCTCAGTTGTAGAGTCCTAAGTAAATGTCAGCTTCTCCTTTCCTGTCTTCTCAGGGATTTCCCCTCTTACTTCAAGTCTGAACTGAGACTTTTTTTTTAATATGCCCTCAATAAAATCATAGCATTTCTATTCTTAACTAATACATGAGATACATCACATTCAGGAAGATAATACATCCCAACAGTACCAAAATCAAAGGTGCATGCCTCTGAAATGATGGCTAGTGTCTTCTCTCAGAGGCATCCGCTCATCGTCTTCAGTAAAGGATTTCTTCAGGGGACTCCTCTGCCAGGCTGAGTTCAGTTATAACATGAAGGGGCTTCACTGAATTAAGTCATATATCATTGCTTGGATTAGATTATTTGGAAGAAAGAACCTGAAACTTGTGTTCTTTCCCTAATTCTATTTGACCTCATTAACCTGCAGGAAAAAAAAATGAAACATTTTGTTGCTGCAGGACCAAAGTTTGTTGTCACATGCCCATTTTGGAGTAAAATCTTTGAAAAATGAGAAGGCTTAAAAATCCACCAGAAAGCTCAAAGTAAATTGAACAGTTACAAAACAGGAAGATGTAATCCAGAGGAGGAAGGCATACATGGACGAACTATGCGTCCCAAAGAAGTTATGGAGAAAGCAAGATCATAGTTGTATTCATTTCTCTTATCAGGGTTTTAGAAAGGCAACAGTGTAGCAGAATGAAGAATCTTTGTTGTCTTTAGACAAGTGGACTGGGTTTCCACAAGTGCTAATCCCTGTGCTGCGAAGGGGACAGCTCTATCATTGCATGAGGCCAGGACGTGGTGGGTGGGGTTCCAGATACTTGACAGCGTAGCTGTGACTCAGTGTTGCTGCTTGCTAGCATCCAGTAGACTCCTACTGGGAAAGCAGCTACATGAGGAAGGTGGACACTAACGAGTCATCCCCTCCCATGCAGTGGGACAGACCTTGGCTGGCCCCCTTGCCGTGTCTCCACATAACTTACCTACCCGCATACTATAAAAAGCTACTTCTAGCAGAATGCAAAACAATCTTATCAGAACCATGTGCTGTCCCAAATACCCCAGCAGAACAGGAAAAGGCAAAAATGGAAAGCTAGAGTCAATTGTGCTCCAGTTGTGCAAGAACACCGCAGGCTGGGTTTACAATACAGAGTGATTTACGTAGTTTTTGTACCCTCTCTGCTGAAACAGATTTAGAGAGTGCAGCATGGTGAGCAGAGGCACTGGCTCCCATGGAATCCTTGTGTTAGGTGAAAACACAAAAGAAAGAGATCTATTTCTGTTACCGTGGCTGTAAACTGAGACAAGATATAGAACTTCTGTCCACATTAGGTGTACAAGAGAAGCAGCAAATTATTCATAAGGCAGGCATGCAATCATAAAAAAGTTACCTCTATAAAAATCTAACGCAAGATATTTTGCAATTTATGTATGTACTCTTTATGAAGATTTTTATACTGCTCACTGTGGTAAAGCTGGAGATCTACATATTGATGGCACAGGTCAGAGATCCTGTGTATCACATTCTCCTTTCAAGACCCCTTCCTGTTTATTGACAAGTTTCATTACCTAAGGAGTTACATTCATTATGAAAGTATGTGGGCTCAAGTTTGGGTGCTTCTTCTAACTGATCTGCAGAGACAGCTTAGTTTGTATTTCCCCAAGCACCCAGTACAATTGTTGAAAGGAAAGAGAGTGTAGGTGAAAGATACTGAGTCCAGCCTTATACAGAGAATAGCAGCTAGATTTTACCGATAACCTTGGAAAAATCCCCCATCTGACCTGATTCGAAAGTGATATTGTATTTGCAGCCATCACAAGCTTGGTTGTGATGGCAATGATCAAAGCCTCTCAACATTGCCATTGTCAAACATCTGAAAGAAGCAATGTTTGCAGCAGCACTGGCACATGGTCCTTCTATCTTAACTAAGATCAACTTTAAATTACTCAGTGAAACAGAAGGTATAAACTGTCACAGACACGACTTTTTGGATTAATTTCACAGAGCTAAGGAGTTCTGACAGCATTTTAACAAGAGGGTTTTAACAGGATGCAGGATGTGGCCTTTTTCTTTGACAAGAGTATATCTAAAGGAAAATACCCTTTCATTACCCATAGTTCGTGCACATGTGCATATTTATACACAAACAAGCACCAGTGGAGGAAACCACAGAGTGTTCTCAGTTTTGCAGATCAGCTGTTTGACTTCATTGTGTGCCTATCTGCTCAGTAATCTGAGAGTACATAGAAACGTAAGTGTTGCTGGGCCAAAAATAGTCCTACCTTCAGCAAACTTTTTTCATACTAACCTTGAGCAAAAGCATGTGTAGGAAATGGCGTCTGTCAGATAACAGCTACTAATTATCAGAAAATGAGTCAGTGTCTGATTGGCTTTCATTAGTGTTATATGCAGTTAAGAAGTCAATTGCTTATATGTGTATTGTCTTTTAACAGTGTATGGTCTCCATTATAGGTTATTTAAAAATTTCAGCAGTACTTAAGGTGGATAACAGACTTATTTACGATAGGATCTATCTTACAGTGAAAAACAACCTAACTTTCATTTCCCATTATCACATTCTTCGCTGGGTTTTCTGCCTGTAGAATTTCAAGGAAATGAAACAGCAAGAAAAATTTTATTTCTGAGATGTCAAGAGCCACATGCTTCTGGCCTGTAATCAATATGAAGCTGAGCTGAATAAAATACACAATGCATTTTGCAGTGTTTCCATGTATACCTATAGTACACACATATGTATATGTGACAAACTGCAAAGCTTCCACAGAATTCAATAGAGTGTAAAGTCCTGACTACCAGAACTACTTTGTCTTCTCTTGTTACTATATCTAACTGTAAAATATACAGTGAGTACCTACTATGTTTGTATAGTGGAGTGTTTTTAATATTTGTCTGAAAGATAATGCAAATTAGCATACACAAGAAGATGAATCACTTGTAAGTTCTTATAAATTTACTCAGCTCAGTAGAAGTGATTCACAAAATACCAAACTGAAACACTCTCCTCTTACTTCTGTGAAATTCATTTAACCTTAACGAATACCCAGAGATATTTTTCACAGGACTTCAGTGAAATCCACCTCACAAACAAAGAAATACCCTAGCAGAAGAAAGCTTTTGAAAGGGATAGGACAAGATTACAGAGTACTTCAAAATGTGGACATGAGAATGGAAATACTGGAGAAAGGCTTGAGAGCTCAGTATATGTGGCATTTAAAATCCCATTAGTAGTATTCTGTAGGACTGTTGGAAACAAGGCAGAAGCAGCTTTATTTACCCTTTTAAAAGTTTCTTCTCACTCTACTTGTGAGAAATGGGAATAAATGTACAAACATGTATAAACGTGAGCAATTTGAATTTCAGTTCAAGAAAATGTTCCCATTTTAAGCAGTTGACATAACTGGACCTCAGCCTGAGATTAGTGAGTAAAGGTGGAACAGTGTGCAGATTCACAGCTGTCTACTTCTAAGAAACACACTGTGCTTACAGAAAACTAATAGGTGGAGGTTTTTTACCTTTTCTAAAATTTACTGTTCTTATTCTGAATACAGACTTTAAAGTAAAAAAAAAAGTAGCATTATATTTGGATGTATTTACAAAGGCTTTAATATCTCATTGGGAGGGTTTCATTTTGCAACACACCGTTGTGATGGATATCTCAAGATGGGTGGAAGCATCTCAGTGGTAGAAGGGAGGGATTACTGAAGCAAAGAGAGCCTTTTAAGAAGACACCTACCTCTATAATGCCAGGGACAGGGAGCAGATGCAGAATGTAGTTAGACTGAAAAAGAAGTTCAGAAAGTGAAAAAAGAGGTATCTTCCAGGAAATAAAGCACTGTATAAATCAGAAACAAGGGGAGTCAATAATAGAGGGAGTGCTACAATAATAGATGGAGAGGGGAAGTCATTGCATGCAATGGCAAATATCAAATGATAGTTTTTTAAAAAGAGTGTTGCATGTTCTCAGCTGTTATACATCTGCTTGGTACCTCAGTCTGGTCTTTTTTAAATGTCTGCCTGCATGTCAGCCATTGGCAAACACCTAGCAAGTTTTCAAATGTAGCACTATTGCTTGTATATCATTCACCAGTCTTCTTTCTGTACACCTACCTACAAGCAGATTTTGTTCTTTTTTTTTCCTCTGAAATTCAGAAATCATTTGTAGTTAGAGAGATAAATATTGATGTCAAAATACCCAAATAATTTCCCATATTAGCACACTGATTTTTTTTTTGTGCTTTCTACAACAGTAATTTGAGAATGTAATTTTTGAGTTCTAGCTCAATGCTATATTTATTAAACATAGATAGACTTCTTCCAAAGATATATTTACCTAGTTTGTGTGTTTAATGGACAAGTTTTCATCCTGACATTTCTTAGCACCTGCCTTTCTGTTTTATAACAGCTAGATGTATTGGCTTGCACTTTAACTGGTATTCCAGGTTATAGGCTTCAATTTTGTATTGGTACCGCAGCTCTTAAAAAAATCTCTTTGTGTCACAGAACAGTAAATGAGCACATCTATCATCCTCAGCTATTCACAAAAAAAAATTTAAAGCATGATAAAATTTCTGGTATTAATCTAATTAGCTCATCAGATTTGTTACAGCTAGCAGTTCTCTAAAATAAAGTATAATAGGTTATTTTACTTGTAGTGGTTAACTGTGTAGAAAACCAAAGATTTTTGGTCTGTTTTGCAGCTGTGCATCGTACTTCAATTTTTTTCTGTTCCTGGAATGATAAAGTAAAACTTTAGGAAAGAACATCTGCTGAATCAGCAGGAAGAGATTTTGGCTGAGCAACTAAAGTCACTGCTGAAGATGGAGGCTGAATGGATGTGTGGAAGACCTGTTCTTTTAGGGGACTGAGTGATTTGTGGAAAAGGAAAAAGGGTAGATCATGATTTGTAGACTGTGAGGAGTATAACAACTGACAATCTGTATCAGGTGAAGTATGTCTGCAATGATGCATTGCTTCATCATATTTTGTCCTGCTGTTGGTCAGTCTTGTAGAAACCATATTGCACAAAGGAAAGTGTGTATCAATAACAAAATTTCTTTTTACCTAGAGATGTTTTAAATGTATTTCAGGTCCAAGATCATCGCTGCATTCCATCATCGTCTCTGCACAAAGCTGGTGATGTGAAGATAGTCTTGAAATATGTAGATGTAAAATCATGGAGAAAGTGCTAAGAAAGAGACGCACTACCCCCATGAGTCATTTGTTAGAAAGAGGAGGAAAGGAATCTGTAAAGTCCCAGAGAAAGAGAGGTGGTGAGCTGTTTATCTAAGAAGAGAAAAATGAGTGTAAATTATTGAAGAACTGACAAATTTCTCCCTCTGTTTCTCTAAACAGAGAGAAGCCAACAGCTTAAAAAATGACATCTACAACCATTTAATCAAATATATGTCATTTTTCTTTTGATGCAGAACTTGGCAAAAAATATTTCTTTATTAATAAGCTTGCTCTCTCACACTCTCTTCTTAAAATGCTTTCTCATTGATTTTCATTGTGTGATTTGAAGAGCAGTTATTTTGTCATGCATGTCTCCCGAATGTAGGTCAGCCATTTAGTGACAGAAGTCAATAACACGTGGCTAAGAAACAATCATATGACTCCATTTAGCTATAAGTAGTGGCTGTTCTTGAACAAAGATCTTGATTTATTATTACAAATAGGAAACATTGCCATGAGTCCAGTGAGACTTACTAGCTATGTGTACGGTCATTCATTCAGTGTTTGTATTTACAGCTGCATGCACTGTACTTGATGAGTTCCTCTTAACACATAAGTCTACTCTCTTGACACTCAAAATGACAATTTTTGGGGAAAAATTGCTTTCTGACAGAACAAAAATTTGGAAAGTTCATTTTTCTTCCAAAACCATTCTTGTCTATACAAGCATTACCTTCTTCATGATTTCTTTATATTCAGTAACACTGTTCATACCTTAGCATCTTACCAGATATATTTTGGAACTACTATAAGAATGTGAGAATGTTTCCAAAATGCTTTTCCAGTTTCCAAAAAACTGCACATATTTCTCTCCTAATACTTGAATTCATTCATTAAACTCATCCAATAAAAACAAGTATTTAACATAAACCTGTAGAATTTAACATTTGGCTGCAATACTGAGAATATTAATACAGTCTTTAAATTTATATGTATCAGAAGTCATGGTTACTGATGCTGAAGAGGTGTTCACCCATTTTTAGATCACTTTATGGATGTGACTAGTCCCACAGAAGGAAGGAAACTACTCATAAACATATGCACACATCTTGCAAGGACAGGTCTTTTTCTTTAACGGAATGATATGGAAGTTATTCTATTTACAGGCTGAGCCAGAGGGGGAGTCCTTTTGTTAAATAATTGTCTCCCTTTAGACTTTCAGAAACCTAGCAAGGTGTTTTAAATACCTTTATTTATATAAACTGATATATATACCTAGGAATTGCCCCCACCAATTTCTTTTATTTCTGCCACAATTGAGGGCTCCTCTGTGCTCGATGCAGTACAAACAAAGTAGAAAGTCCATGCCCTGTAGATCTTACCAGCTATGAGCTTGTTGAAACTGGTGAAATTCCCAGCACAGCTACAGTAGGTTGTTTGTGCTGCTGTCCTTATAGTGTCATAACCAGTCAGGTGACAGTCCTCTCCCGGAGGAATGTCCCTCTGCAGCCATGTCTTGCATGTGCACAGAGTTGACAGATGGAGAGAGAAGGGCATGAGACCAGAATGGCCACGAATGGAGGAGTGGATCCCTGTGCTGCAGTGGGAATGTATAGGATTTCTTTAGCTTTGGTTTCGTACTGTGTCAGAGAGGCTGAGATTTGGTTAGGCAGGGCAATGAACTAGTGAGAAGGAAATGATGAGGGCACTGAGGACAAGAGGTTGCACTGAATGAGGAGGAAGAAGTGAGAAGGGCAGGGGAGGATGGATCTGAGGAGTCTGCAGCCATGAGTGAAATGCATTTAGGATAAACAAGTAACTGGGCTGTTGCAGTTTTAAGGCAGTGGGAGCTGTTTGATCAGCTTTGGAAATGAGAGTCACGAGCAAATTTTCCTAAGTATTGTGATGAGTTTTTTTAAATAGAAAACTACTTTTTCCATCTATCTTCTCCAACATAGCTTTGGTCTGACAGACAAGGACGAGACAGACACACCTCTACTGTCAGCAGTACAAGCATAGGGCAGAAATTATCTGAAAAAGCACTGATCCAAGAAGTGTTTTGATGCTCTTAAGAGGCTCTGGCTGCATTGCATGGCAGCAGAAAAGGGAAGGCTGAATGGAGGAAAAGCTGGAAAAGTAGCTTTGCAAAGCTCAGAACGGTCAAGAGAAGAACTTTGCAGAACTTTGCAGAACTTTGCAGAACTTGCAGGTATGTGGCAGGCTAAGTAGAAAATCAGTGCCAAGGTGTTCCAGTTAGTGTTTGTGGTTGGGGAAATTCTGGAGGTAGGAGCCAGTACTGCTTTAAATGAGTTGCACCAGCTCTGGGAAAATGCTTCTTCATTTGGCTGTGTTCCTGGTCTGCTGGGGTACATGTGCTTGATCATTTATAGGGCATTTATATATTCCATCCAGAACATAATCATATTATAGTAGGCAGTCTAATCTACTAGTAATAGACAACGAATAAAAGCAGACCCCATTATCCTACAACTTATTGTTAGGTTTGTCTCTAGAACGTATGCAGAAAGTTGAGAAAAGGGATTAGTTGGCTACTTAACTGAGACTTTTCATCTCTTCAGCCAGTCTCAGGCTACTGATTCTTTTGCCTTGGACTAGAGGTGACTGAAGATCATCTAGCAGTACAGATTAAGCAAAATGAGATGCATTATAACTGAACTGGAGGCAAAAAAAGCCTAATTCCATCTCCATTTCATAAAAAAATTCTAGGTTACAAGTACATGAGAGCAAGAGGAGAGAGAACACAAGATACAGTCTAATTTCAGCCAGCCTATCAAACCCCAACCATTGCTTGATGAGCTTGTCATTGTTTGAGGGTAAATGAGGAGATACAGAGGATGTATTTTAGCTTGGAGTCACACAGTACATTATCAAACATCATAAACCAATATAGTCAGTGCTACATTCCACACTTACTTATAACTCCCTTTTGCTTATTTGAGTGTAGAAAGCAAAACTGCCATTGTATCAAAATCCTCTTCTCATTTTTTCAAATATACCCAGTATGCTTCCTTAAAAACTACAGCACTCTAAATACAGGATCAAATGATCTGCACTTGGCTGCCTGTGTAGAGTTGCAGCATTAGTAAGCGTGCTACACTATCTGGCATAGGGTAAGGCAAAAGCATCTATATATGCATTGATTTCCATAGCTTTATCTTTAAACACCTTGTGTTCAACATATGTGAAATGACTCAGAAGTTTTCTGTGGTGCCCTCCTGTCTGCCACATTTTGTCACACTCTGATGGAGATAAAACAAAACCAAAACAAAACAGAAAACCTCAGGGCATTTTAAAAGACCCATATG
The DNA here is from genome assembly GCA_033556795.1 of Tapera naevia. Classification (NCBI taxonomy): domain Eukaryota; kingdom Metazoa; phylum Chordata; class Aves; order Cuculiformes; family Neomorphidae; genus Tapera; species Tapera naevia. The sequence goes on from JAUMJJ010000059.1 coordinate 5,384,299, forward strand.
AGTGATATCTGGACCTTTTATCCATTTCATGAAAGACATTAGTGACTGATAATGGTAGTCTCTCAGATAATACCGGAGCCAAAAATTAATCTCCACTTGTTAGCTATAAACCGTTTACTGCAAGGGTTCCTAAAATCTGAATGCTTGAAAAAATCCAACAGACAAAAGGCCATTATTCTGTCACCTTGTTAAAGTGTGACTATGGTGGTAATGTTCAAAAGTGTTTACAATGTCGCAATGGAAATACAGGCAGCAGCAAGTCACAGTACTGCAGAGAGCTAGCTCACTTTTAATAATGTCCATTGGGAATAGTTTTGTGAAGAGCTGTACTCTTTCAAATTAATTTTCAAGGTTTTAAACTGAAAGTAAATGCATGGAATATAAGTTACAGGGCCATTTTAAAGCTGAGATATGATACTGAGTTAAAACCTGTGGTAACTTTGCTAGAGATGACTCATTGTTACACTGTTTTAGCTTATTTCCGTAGATAATGGAATGGGGAGTATTAGAAAAATGGAAACCAAAACTGATGCCATCATGTTATTAATCTAGTATTGCCTTCTGCTGCCTATTATCTTCCTGAGTTTTTTCCTGTATTTCCTTTTTCATCTGTTTCTGTTGGCCTTTTCTTCAACCCTCAAGCCATCAGGGAGTGAAGTGTGAATCATTTCCCTCATACCTTTAATCACACTCTCCACACAGCCTTCTATTGGAAAAAAACCCCTTTTCAACTGAGGGGAAATAAATGCCAGCAAAGAAAAGTCATTTGTAAGGCCTCACTTCTTTGTCCCTTCCATATGAGTTATAACTGGTGGGGAGGTTCTTGTTTTAGCTATATTCCAATATATTTACCTCCAGAATCCCACTACCATTGCAGAAAATTTGATCAGCAACAGAAATGGTTTCTACATTATAAATAGCCAAACAGAGGATGAAAAACCTCCTGAAGTCATAATGCAAAGAGGAGAATGGTTACAGTTTAGTTTAAACAGGATTTATTGAAGATTTAAGCAGAATTTTTTCCCCTCAGGGAATTAAGATGCAGTTTTAGTGTCTATTTCTGGATATTTTACACATTGCTGCAATCATTTTCAGATGACTTAAACATATGCACAGTTATTATTGTTTATTCCTTCAGTCATCTCATACATTTTCATTCAGCTGCTCTTTATTTTGAACCCTCTTTGATGTATCTTGATTCAGGTCTTGCCAAATTGAGAAGTCTTAATCAAGAGAATAAATACATCAAAAAGACGTTTTGGCATTAAGTCTTTTTTTCTCTCTCTCTTCTCTCCCTTCTTTTTCTTTTTCATTTTAATAGGAGTGGAAAGCAAGGGGAGAGGATTAAAACATGGACCTTGCTCATCACAATATGTGTTCATGCAAAATATTGTTCTGCTTTTCAAATTACTTTGAAGCTTGTCCCTAAACTTTTTTACTCTTGATGAAGCTCATCACACAATTCACAGCTTTTGGGTTAGAAACTACCTTGTTAGGTACTACTGTCTTCTGCAGGGCTCTGAAACTTCCATTATGATGTACCATTTCACCAAACTGATATACCGTTTGTTATACACTCAAGACTAGTAGGTCTGTTAGTTTTAGTAAATATAGTAGTAGCTACAGAAGCAATAACTGAAGGAGCTCTCTGATAGTTGCTTTACTTTGGACAGGGTCAGGTTCAGTCCTGCAAAGATCCTGGTCTGACCTTTGAGGACTGCCTAGTGGAGGGGAGACATTCAGGGGAGTGAAATAACTGCTTCAGGATGATGCACAGGCCAACACAACCCAAAAATTGCATTGGAAATGTTGTGATTCTTAAGACGGACCATAGGTACATTCTGGCTAAGGGAAGAACCTCATCACTGACCTGGCTTGGGCTGCACTTGTCAGTGCTGCCCTGCTTGGCCCAGGATTTATATCCTAGCAGTTTTTCTTCCTTTTTTCAATTCAAATTGCTTTTCATGCCAGTTTCTTTGTGAAAAAAAAAACAGTGATCATATCTGAAGAATGACATTTTCATACTTGATATCAACTTGATAAAAAAATCCAGAAAATATAGACTTGCAAACAGTCTTTTCAGCTCTCTATTAGTCAATGAATTCAGTTAAGTTGTAATCCTCTTCCAATATTTTGATATTTGGGATGAAATATTATTGCCTTCCAGGTTACTTGTATGTAATTCACATTTAATTTTCTTGTAATGAAGTTGTGTTTGTTAGAAAATTCACTCAAATCACATAGTGTTGGCACTTTTCTATGATCCGAGCAATTTTCCCTTCAAAGTTAGAGACGTTGTGGTGCGGCAGGTTCAATCTGAGGTAGTCACCTACAGCCCTGTTTGCAGTTAACGAAGCACCATTGACACCTGTGGGGTATGTTTTGCCTCTTCTAAAGATGTCTGAGGTAGATTAAATGAATGTTTCTTTGAAATTGCTTATTTCTCTTCTTGGTCAGAAAAGAGTCTGTGTTACTGGCTATAGAGAGAGGCATCTTCATTTTAGGCATCCTAACAAGGAAGGATGAATCTCACCCCGTGAAACCACCCATCCAAAATTCACACTGTAATGAAATTGTCATAAACAAGATTTCACTTACTCATGTGATCACAGAAAGAATAATGGACTGTTTAAAATTAGCTTAGTGCACCCAACTGAGAGCTCCTTTTGTGCAGCCACCTCTTCTGTTATTATCCTGGATATCCACATTGTGGAGGAAAGACTGAAGCTGGAACACTCTTGTCTTTTTCTGGAGCCATAGCTAAGAAGAAATTTAGCCTCAAAGACAGACTTCTGCACTGAGTTGAAGCTTTCCTCAGCTTTGTGAATAGCGTATGTCAGCAGTCCTCCCAGGCTCTGTGTCAAATGTCTAGAGAGGCCTTGGACTCAGGACAATGCATTAGAGACTTGCTGGTTTTGGGATAATGTGTGACTTCTTTGGATTTTCTATTATTGTCCTCCTTTGTAGCATATCACCTTGTCCTGCACTGAAGTGTTATCTCTTCCATGTGTCTTTGTGAAACTTCTGATCTCTCTTATTGATGTCTTAGATGTATTGGCAGTTTCCTTTTCAAGTCATTGACACATTTTACCACCCATGAATTTTCCAAATTTCTTTCTGGGTTGTTCAATTAATACTTGGCTCAACATCTTCACCAGTGTCCGCAATTTACTGTTTCAAATGCATGCTTGGAAAAAAGGTCACACATATACAATTTAATTATTTCCTCTGATCTCCTTGCTTGTTTTTTTGGTTTCTCTGGATTTCATTGTATCTCACCTGGCTTTTCTTACATTAAACTTACTGATTTGGCCTTTCCACATTATTTGAAAATTTAAACATTCTCTTTTTTCATGATCATTTTTGCCTGTAAACATTCTGATATCTATTTGATATTGCAGTACCATTTCAGGTGGATACTCAGTATCATCATGCACCATACTCTCACATTTTAATTTCATGGCATATCAGGGCATTAAACCCCCAAGCTCTTCACTTAAAGTCACTGGTATATCTCAGGGTTATATACAACTTACATAACATGACAGGTGCCTGTTTTACAGTATTACCAGTAACAGTCAGTCAGGAAGGGACTTGTTGTCCCTTATGCTTTAAAGATTGATTTTTAGGGGATCGGGTGTTTGGTATTAAACATACATGAGCATTACGCTGAATCAGAGACAAAAATTTGCCCTCCATTTCCATTCACATTAATCTAGTCCAGCTGAGAGTTTATAAAGCATGTACTATCCAGACAAAGAAATCTAGAAGAGGAATCCTATCTATTATGTCTCTGAGTAAAAGAACTAGTAAGGTGTTTTGAAACTTGTTTATTTTTTGTAAATGTAGATTTCCATGATCTTTTATCACTTGACATCCTTTTAGTGTTCTACATTTTCATCTTAAAAATCTGCCCTTAAGAAAAGCCAGGAAACCCAGTATTCCTGGGACAACTTTTCTTGTAATCATAGTATTTCAAATGAATACTTTTAGGGTAAGGTAATTCAGTAGATGATTGCAACCCAGCAGTGTATGCTCCATTCTACGTAAGCATCGCTTTGAAGGAGTCTAGTCATGCTTGTACTCTGCATGCAGTGCAGGGGTAGGACCTCTGTAGAAACGCAGTGATCAAAGTTGGACTGAATTGACTAGATTTTTTTCCCCATGTCTAGTAGTAGTTAATGGTAGGATAGTATCTGTGTCTTTCTGACAATCGTTTTCCTTTTTTCAACCTTAATGGTTCCACTTCAAAATTTGTGGTCTCTGCCGTTCATCTGGAGGGAGGCAAGTTAGATAAGTAGTTATTTTGGTGCAGTTCCACAGTGCTCTTTTGAACCACCATATACATTGAAAAAACAACAACAAAAAAGAAATTATATCAGACTTTCAGTGTAACATTGATATACAAATTTCCCAAGCCTTGACCTTGCAAAACTTTAATGCAAAAATACAGTAAAGATTCTTAGTGAAGCCAGTTTGATATCTCCATGCACAGCAACTGGCCACTACATTTCTGTGTTTAGCTTCTGGATTCTGCCACACACTGTTCAGAGATGTTATGCTTTGAACAACTAACACCAGCAGATAAAGAAACAGCCTTAAAAATTTTGCTTAAACATTATTTGCTAAATTCACGTAGTACAAATTTTTAGGGTAAAATTACACAATGGGAAGTGTGGTCAAAACAAGCTACCTGGAATTTATTTCTCAAGGATTCATGAATTTTCATCCTATATATTTGAAAAGAATGCACAGTACACACCCATCAGGCTTAATGACTCTAGTATTTATGGGCAGTGAATGGATTTTTTTAATAGTTCACACCCACGTCATTGGCAAACTCCTCAAATTGTGCAAACAAATCACTTCGGTTATTTGTAGTTCTAGGCACTGAATCACAGACTTGAGCAATGGACAGTTTAAGCAAAATTTCTACTTCAGGAAAACAGCAAATGTTTACTTCCTGTTTGTTTTGAAATGTTGATTTTATAAAGAAGGAGAATGGCTTATGCATTAAAAAGAGCTAGACAAAAACTTTGCGATTGGGTATGCTCTTGTAGGGACAAACTATCACACTGAAAGTGAAACCTTGGATTGAGACATGTCCATAATTAAATAAAACATTAAAAATATGGAGCAATTTAGATTTTTGTTTGGAAATTAAAATAAAACTTCAAAATCATTGCACAGCATTATAAATCACAACATGACAGGAAAAAATATACTTATAAAATATAAAAATAAACCAGAATTTTCCAATTCATTTGACAAGTTTTCCATATTATTAATTTTAAGGAAAATTCAGAAGTTTCATCTTTTAAAATTCAGAGCTTAAACATGTAGCAAAGGTAATAGAAATCCTGGTGGAATTGTATTGCTCAGTTTTGGCCATTTGCAATATCTTGCCTTTCACAGCTGATGCTATTTTCAATAAAGTTCAGCTCCAACCATTAGCCTTACAGCTCTGTTGTGGCTTGTAAAGCTCTGATTTTCTTAGCTGAATTTCCACAGTTTACATGAGGTGCTAAACTCACCAGATTACTCAAGAACTAGTCAGACAGGGAAGCTGGTCCCCCTTCTTGATCCAAAAAGTGAAACCTCGATTTTATTCTGTAGAATAAGTACCAGGGACTTCATGAAGGGTAAAACTGACACTGATTGCCTTTGCCTTGCAGATAAACAGCATATCAAACTCATATCCACTAATGGGTTTAAAAACAAAAGATACGGTATTTTTGCTTTTCGAAATATAAACACTGGCTGCATCTATGTGCCACTGAAAAACAGAGGAAAAGTTCCATGTGAAATGAATTCTTGTGAGATTGCCAAGATGCTAACTCACTTCTGAAAGAAATGCTTAGTGTTTTACCACTTTGGATCAGGAACCTTTTTTATATAGCACCTGCTGCACAGGGCTGTCCCATAGCTGCTGGAGTACTGTAAGAATAGGAACAATAATTCTCTGCTAAAAGTAGCAGATGAGGATACTGCTAGAACAACTGGAAAAAAAATAGTACAGGAAACACGCAAGCTGGTGTGAGAAAATTTCCTGACAAGTGAGAAATTGCAAGTTATGGAATATTTCTGTAAGGAAGTGGTAGAAACTTCATTGCTTAGCACGTATGCAATGAAACAAGACAAATTACTAAATAATAAACTATAGGGAAAAAAATTTAGACAAAGGGATGGAATAACCTGTAAGACCTTTTCATCACTAACATTTTCATAAAGATAATCTAGAAAAGGATTAGATTGTCTTCTTGGAAATTTCATGAATCCATATCGGTATTTTCAAAGCATTCTTTCAAGAAAATCACATCTTCCTCCACGCCTCACTCAAGTCACCTTCTCTGGGCCACACGTCTCATGATCAGTATGGTCATAACCCACTAACTGCTCTTTATACGCCACCATCACTCTCAGTGTGACAACTTGGGAAATATACCTTGAGGCAGTTCTGTAATTAATAGCATGTTAATTAAATTGATTCATTTAAAAGGGGAAAAAAAAGGATCCAAGTTTAAATAGCCACCTTCAGAATTGTGCCTGTATTCCTTTCAACAGAATTCATAACTCTTACAATAGAAAATGCCCAGATTGCAATTACAGACCACGTCACCTGGGTCAGACCAGCCAAGGCTATCTTAAAACTTCTCAGTACCTGGGAATGAATTTTGCTCTCTACCTCTCATTTTACCAAATGTGAACAACTCAGGCCTAGAGGGAAGTTAGTAGAGAAATGGCTTGGAAAATTAGCAGAGTTCAAGGGAGCTGGTCTTGGGCAGTGATGAGACAGGGAAATTACAGGAAAGCGAGTGATATGAAAACAGCAAGAAAGGATCTGCAAGTTTTCCAGGAGTCTGGTTTTGGAATGTGTTCAGAAAGGAAAAGGAAATCAGTGGTCTAGTGTAAGTGGTTACTACTTTTGCCTGTCTCCCAGGAGCAGCAGGTTGGAGGGTGCATGTGGGAGTCAAAAATTGCCTCATGTTTCCAGGGGAGTCACTCTTCCAGCTGGAGAAGCAGTAGTAGGAAGGTTGCTACCCTAAGCAATCCCCTGTTTCGCTTTTGCCTGAAGTTAGTCCCACCTTTTGGTGTTGTGGTCTTTTCTGACAAAGGAAAATTGCATAGCCTTAGACCTAGCACAGCCAGTTAACCTGCTGGTGCGCTGACATCATTTAAAGAGTGGTTTATGGAGTAACTGAATCTGGTAGCATAACCCAGAGTTTCGATACTGAATACAGTATTAGTACAGCAGAAGAATAGACTACTTGCATTCAAGATCCATAGTGAATGCTGAGGGGTAGAATTTTGTCCTTAGAATTAAATTAACTGACATAATGCAGTTATAATGCAAATATTTAGCTCTAAGGGAAGGATCTGATAAGAATACACATTCGAATTTTATTATATTCTAATAGATTTTGCAGTTGATTTGCAGAAAATAGTTGTACTCCACCCTGCCAGTACCGTATAAAAGGAAACAGTAGCTTAATGAGCAATGAGAAATATCCGTTGTGACCTTGTTTTGTGGACTCTTGTTTAAATATATAGAAGAATGTTGAACTACAACAGATTAATCTCCACAGATATCTCAACCTTCTACTTCCAAATTCTACAACCCTAGTGCAAACTGTAGTCTTGATTTCAGTTTATTCATGCAAGAAATCCATTAGCTAGGATACTCCTATAGCAATTCAGTATTTATCAGTCTTTTATTGCATTTGACCTCAGTCAAACACAGCTGGGTGAGGTTTAGCCTTGAGTTATTAGACAGAACATACAGAATGAATAAGTAAGGTCTGTTGTTCTCATTTTTTCAAGGTAACCATTTTTCATAACTTAATGCCTTTAAGGACTGAACTTCAAAGGCCATTACTGCTGTAAATATTCAGCTCGTAAGTAATTTTCATACTAAGATGGGCAGAAAAGCAAAATGCGTCAGAAAAATACTTTCTGTCTGGTGCTCAGGCTCCAAAGGTTAATAGTCTTAACTTTTTCTAGGTAAAGGTTTGGCGTCCAAGATAAAGGAGCTTTGTTACTTGAATTGCTTGTTTGCTACTGCATAGGTTTATCACCTGAAGGAAAAAAGATCTGGAGCTGAAATCAGCTTGCTTGCTCTACTTGGAAATTGCCCTGGTCAAAAGAGTTAGTTTCAAGGATCTGGCTAGTGAGACCATCTTTCCTGCCTAACTGTTTGGACCAAGCCAAGGCCTAAAGATTCAAGCCAGTGCCAGCCCATTTTTCCTTATATCCTTGGCAGGTTTATTGAGCTGTCTTCTTCTGCTTATGTTTGCTAGTCTGGTTTTCACTTTAATTTCTGAAAATATTGGGTAGAATATATGACTGGAGAATTAGAAGGTTTGAAAATGTCTTTGAAAGTCATGAATATTTGTGTTCCCAAATATCTCTTCTGGCCTTATGTATTCTTTTCCGTGTAAATTCTTTTATGGTGGCAGTGCCCCTTTTCATCTGCTTCTGACCTATTTGACACACTTCACTAAAGGATTTGATCTCAGTAAAGTACTGAGATACTGCTGCTGGAGGTGACAGACATTTCATGAGTTTTAAATTCAGGAATATTATCACTAGGCATTGTACTAAACCAGAAAGCAGTTATTAAGTTTTTTATCCCTTAATGCAGTGTTTGAAGTCATATACTGATATCCCTGGGATGGCGTCAGATTGAATCTCCTGGACCCTGAGCCTCTGGTCTATTTTATTGGACAGCTTCTAAGTAGCTATTTGTGTGTTTCATGTATAGTGGTTGGTGTTCTGTGTCCCACTGCCTACATCATGCTATTGACTCTCAGCATTTTTGTGTTTGTGTTGTAATGGCTTGTTTTTAGCTCTGCATGCACTACTGTAGTGATTTCCTGCTTTCTTTGGAGTCTATTTTAGTCTCAACAGATAGGTGACCAACTAATAACTCTTTACTTTCCTGCTAAATTTTTTGTCAAGTTCACTTACTCAATAAAGTTTAGAAATCTGAAGGATTACAGGGTATAATGACAACCTGTGTATACATATGTGGTAATATATACATACATATTGCCGTATACTCTCGATTATAAAGCACTCACCTTTTCATTAAAAAAAGTCTTAATGCTTTTATTGTTTATGACAGGCTTTGAAGTTCAGAAGGGAGAGGGCCTTGGGCTAGAGATGTGTCTTTTCTTGCTTCCATGCAATACGAAAGGAGTTTAGCAGAGATGTAAGTTGCTAGAAATCACTGTTTCTTGACTCATGCTTGTGTTCTTCAGAGAAACGTTAAGCACCTGCACAAGGTAAGTGCACATAAACATTTTACATAGCTGGGTTAAAAAATACTACCAAAGGAAAATCAGCAGTGGCAGCAGCCACCTGGAAACTACAGGCTGACAGCCTCAGGAAGATGACTGGAAACAGAGACACTTACAAGAATTTGTATACTGCCCCTCAGATACACAGCTGAAAAGATTCAGCGTTGCTTCTAACAGCTTGTCCCCATACTTTGTGACAATAACTTTCCTTTGTTGCCAAACAAATAGAACAAAGGAGATATCTGCAAGTGATATCCCTAAGTGCCATGCACATTGCAAACGTGGAAGTCAGTGCCTGCTGTGATCCAGGTGTAAGTGTAGACAGGTAAATTCAGTCTTTCTAAGACCCCAGAGGAAGACTGAAGGACATAAAGTGTTTTCAGCGGTATAACAAATCATACCTTAGGAAGCAGTGGAAGTTCAGGTTTTTTTGGTATAATGACCTTATCTACTGTCTTAACTTAGAAAGGAAATCTGAGACTAAAGGACTCAGCTGATTTTCTGTCAAGGTGGAATGTTATCCATATCAGCCCAAAGAGTGTCCTTGTTAATAGCACAAAACTAAGATCAGTTCTGTGTGCTTTCTAGCTGGCTACAGGACTCCTACATGTCTGGATTCATTGCGACTCAGCTTGTGAAGAGTGTAAAAAAGTTGCTTTTTCATGGTGTCTATACAACGGGCTATCACTAAAGTGCTGCCATCAGAAACAGAAGATGATGTGCAAGCAGAGCAGAAAGTAGGGCAGAGGCTGCCTGCTTCCTGACTGTTGCCCTCACACTGGTGAGGGGTAAGTGGTACCTCCTTTTCCTGTGCCTTCCAGTGCCAAGCTTCAGAGGACTTTAGATATGCCTGAATAAGAGGGACTGGGTACCCTTCAACAGGCCACCAAAGGCATCTTGATCTCTTTGCTTACTGAATATCTAATTTAAACAGTTTGGTTAGGTGAGTTGTACTGCATGCCTCATTTCATTTTTGGGATTCAGTTTTGCCTGCCAAGATAGACTCGGAACTGTAAATACTGAGGAAGTGAAACAATGGTGAGGAGATAAGGCATCTTTGGGTATAACGTCAAAAAGTTAAACAATGGCCAAGCAGTCGACTGGGGAAATGTTAATTCTAGATGCCAAGCAGAGTTGCACAGGCTATTTGCCAAGGCTAAGGATCAAACCCAAACATTTATCAGTTAAAACTTTCACTTTAGAAAGTCTAGAGGAAGGTGAGGGAGAGATAGAGCTTGGGAGGCAGCAACTTCATGTAGTAGAGATAATCAAAACACAGGTCTTCCACAGTGGCTTGGTAGCTAGGCTGCCCCAAGGCATGCAAGGAATAGCCCCAAGGGGTGTGAGGAATAGGAAACGGAATATGAGTACCAAGCTTGCATGGCTTTTCTATTCCTGCTTGCCAAGTGCCTGTGGCAGAATTACTAATAAGTTTCTCTGTAATAAGTTGAGTTGTTTAAATCATCAGCTTGTGGTCACAGCTATAGGCAGAGTTTTCTGAGAGGGGCAAAGGATCTGAGCTGTGGGGAGATGCAACAAGTTCTCAGGTTGAAGGTGGGGGCCAGTTAGTTGGTGGGATCTCAGTTCACCTTTGGAGAGAGTGAGGTAGTCCAACTGGCTTACGAGCAGGGTCAGGGACTGTATAGGTCCCAGAGGTCACTCGTGCATCTGTAGACATGGCAGTAGCCCTTGGGAGTCTGGGGAGATTTTGGTGCTGTAGAAGAGTGGCTCTAATTCCCAGATTTTCTCCATGTGCTAGGTTGCTGCTGGTCTGGGATGTCAAAAGGAAATTTTTTTTCTGTTTGGCAAACACAGCTGTCCCTGCCACATCAGTCAGCTGGAAAAAAAAGCAAGGCTTCATCAAAGATTGTAAAATATTCATCCAGATATCCAGTCAAAAATAGTTGCCACAGGTAAAAATGTAAAGAGAATTCAGACTGTCATCTCTCAAGAGTATGCACAAAAGGAAGAGAAGGGCACAATTCACCCTCAGGCCAGGATACCCAGTGACATACTTAGATGAAATGGTAGGGGTCTCTGCTTGCAGGGGTGAAAATGAGGATTGCATCTCTGATGGCAATATACATTGGGAAAAAGAGATTACTGCATGCAGTACAATTTATTCTACCTTGTAACTGAACAGAAAGGCAAATTCAGGAAATTATATTTTAAACTCCTTTGTTAACAGAAATGTTATTCAAGATTGCAAACAGAGGAAGTGAGAAGCTAGGAAATGTCGAAACAATCTCTTCCCCCGAACCTGTAATCAACCCCTCGCATACATGTGTTATGATACTGTTTTCAGTTTCATAGGAGTGTGGTCTTTGTCCACAGGATTCAGTGCACAGGATGGTCACTACCATGCATAAGTAGCTGTTTACAAACAAAAAAATAACTTCCATGAAGAGAGACAAGATTAAAAATGTATTCCTGCAGATCTAGCTGGTCACTACCCCAAAAAATCAGTATTAGCTTCCAAATAAAAAGTCTTCATCCATCAAAAAAACCTTGAGATTAAAAAAATCTCAGCTAGTTAGTCAGAAAAAAAAAAAGCAAATGTTCACATAGCCTTGTTGCTGAAATATGTATTGCTTTGTTAAACAAAACTGACATTATGATATTGCAGACGTGATTAAGGGGCTGCAGTGTATTCTTCAAGTGGAAAAAGCTGTATATAAAGGAAAAGAAACAGAAGGATTTTTAGATCATTTGCTCGTATTCATAGTTTGTGTGATAAATTACTACAAACCTAGATGTTCCAGAGAACTGTGAGCTAAATAAGTCACCTTTAATATTTTTGTTACTAGATAATGTTGCTTCTAAAACAACATAAACCAGAATTTTTGAACAGCTTTGTGTTGTTGGGGTTATTTATTGGGAGTTCATCGGTTATCGTGTTTTAGCCCCTTATTGCCAGCTGCTGAGATACTTTACAAGAAGTACATAAATACTGTTGGAATAGCATTGCTTTTTGTGAACAACTTGAAATGAAAGGGGTCAAGGGTGTTGTCATCAGCTGGTGAGAGCTGTGAAGAGAGGCAAAATGTGGTTCAGGAGGCAGCCAGTCTACTAACATGGGAGCTTCACCATCAAAGTTGTTGACATTTTTTGCCTTGTTCAGTATTGCTGCATCTAAAAACAGTTTTTAGCCCCATGGTCCCAGCACAACACTGTATCAGTTTAAAACTTTGGCAGGCTTGTTTTCTTATTCCTCCTCGTCGTCCCCCTCTTCTGCTCTTTCTCCTCTACAATAATCTGTAATCTGCAGCAAGAAACCTGAGGCTGGGCTAAGGGGTGAGGAGCAGCAGCAATGTGACCAGAGACAGCGCAGTGCTGCTTTGTGCCGAGGTAGCTCCCTCTGGGGGCAGAGATACACAGTTCCCCTGCAGCAACAGCCCCTCACCAAAAATTCTCATCTATGTCAAGATGCAAGTGGAAGTTTTCCAAAAGGAAGAAGCAAACCCTGTTTTCCACCGGGAAAATAGAGATGACAGACAGCTAGACACCTGTTTCTGGTCTGAAAAAATATTGTTTAGAAGGTGAAAGGGAGTATACAAATAGCCCTCTCAGCAAGGTGAAAGGCTCCAGTTCCCAAGCAGATTTTTTTTTCAGAATCCTTACCCTGCAACATAATCTTGGTTTTGCCTTGTGTACCTTTCCCCGATGATACTTTTTTCTCAAACATGACATTTTTTCAAAAGATAAATATCACATTTTCCAGTCATCTTCTTTCCAGCCCTAGCTATACCTTTTTCTGGCTGAGGCTCTGGGGTCTTTTATTAGTTGTAAGTTTCTGAAGTTGCTGTGCAGCCCAAGATGAGCCCAGCTCTGTTAGAGGACTGCAAAATGACCCAGCAATTAGCAATCTCTCCAGTTGACAGTGGGAGTGAGATATGGCACGGTTAGCATGGAGACTGATGTGGTACTCCCTGAGTTGAGATCTCTGGCCTGACATACTGCAGTGACCTTTGCTGAGCTGACTGAAAACAGCCATCATTCTGTTTGCTGGGTCTCACCATGCTGCCCTCTTCCATGGCACACATTGGGTTTACTCTGGCCTTGCACACTGTAACAGCGCCTAACCTGCACAAAACAGCTCTTTCCTTTTCTGTGTTAGGAGGCTGCAATGGTCCAGAAGGGACAGAGGCATGGGAGGGGGGAATCCTGAGTGGGAGGAGCGTAGGTGTGTTCTTGGGATGGCACAGGTCACCCCTAACATGTAGTTGGATGAGATGGCTACCAAACTAATCTCAGACAAACCTATCTGTGGGAAAACAAAACAAAAAAAGTAATCTTGTGTTGCCCAGATTTTTCCTAGGCAATCCCATTACAGCCTTACTCCAACTGGAGCCCTAGGCTTCCTTCCTCTTCTTAGCCAAACCTTGGCATGATCTGAGCATTAGTCTGAGGCTCCAGGTGTCATCCCAGATGGAAAATTTCTCCCAAGAGGCTTCCTTTTGTCATCCAAGCCTTTCCTTCGTAGGCTCTCTGCAATGCCAGCACAACTGAAACGCTGGGCTTTATCTCTCTCCTAACCTCAAGCCTATGGTAGGTGTGTCCTGAGTATTAGAAAATAAACCCCAAGCGTAGCCCACGTGAAGACGATCTCAGGGGAGAACTTGAAGCTTAGGTCTTGCCTGGGTTAAGGTTGGGCTGAAACTAGCAGAGAGAAAATCCCTAGGTCTGCCGCAGAAGCACAATAGCAATTAGACTGCCAAATCAGTTTATGTTTTTTTGTGGCTTGGGATCTTGGACTAAGGCTTAGCAAATGCCGAGGTTTAGGGTTGGGATATGGTGGTTAGGAGGAAGATGGAACCTAGGTATTCAGTTGCAGAGTGGCTGCCAAGAGGCTGCCCACAGAAGGTTTGGGCAACAGAAATCAATCTCCCCTGAGAAATTTTCTTTTTGGCAATGGCAATGGTTACCTGAGTTTAAAGTTCTGGCCACTTTTAGGGTTAGCAGGGTGACAAAGCCTATGAATCCAGTTACGAAGGGCTGCAAGTGGGCTGCCAAGAGAAGGTCTGGGCAACCAAAGATATTATTGCCTGAGAAGCCTGACTGCTCTTTGATATATGTTTATATTTACTGTTAACAGAGCAAAGCCAAAGGGTCTGGTTGTGCTGGGATTGTAAAGGGACTGTAGAGGGAAGGTTTGGGCAGTGAATTTTCCACTGACCAATTTTTCATCTTGGCTGGAGCTACATATCCTTTGGTAAGGCCCAGCTGACATCTAGGGTTGTTGTTGAAGCATTATAGAGAAAAGCCTAGGCGTCCATTTGAGGGGACGTGCCCAGAGGTTGTTTAGGGAGACAGCAGGCTTCAGGTAGAATTCTCTCTCAAGAATTCACTTGTAAGGTATCATGTTTATTACTATTAAAAACTTGCTGAGAAGTATGAAGTACAGATGTGTTATGATGTCTTGATATTTGTAGACTCAAATGAAATTGAAAACAATCATATTGAAAATACTGTCCATCTGGAAAATAGAAGTTGAAAAGAAATGTCCTGTAATGTTATGGAATATAAACTGTGTATTAAAGAGTTCCTGCAGAATTTGAAATTAAGTATCTAAGTGGTAAGGAAAAATAAGACTCCTAACACAGAAGCTACTGTGTGGGGGTGAGTGACAGACCTTCCTCATGACCTATAAGACAGGAATGGCAGAAATATGAGGCCCCGATTACAATCTTGAACACAGCAGATAATTTAAAATTAAGCAGTGCCTTTATGGGAGTCACTTACGAATACACATAGCACACTGGTGGTGATTCAGGAAAATCCCCCAGTTTTAATATGAAAACAATGGATGCAAGCTCAGTCCAAAAGCACCCATCTTAGCTCACAGGGAACTGTGCACGTAAACAACAGGACTGGCAATTTCTTGCTGCTGCTGTGAAATCCCCACATCAGAAAAATGGAAAATGGACTTGCCCAGAATTCAGAATTTCCTGGGGTTTTAGAACTTCAATTTTCAAATTCCCTAAAATCCCGATTTTGCATTCTGACTCCAGTCAGACTGGTTGGTTTTGTCTTCTGATTTGTAGTGCATGATGCATAAACTCAAAAATAACTTGCCTCCTTTAATATACTTTGTGGGGAGGAAAACCCTGTCTCTGGAAATCAGTTCTTCCTTTTTACTGAGAAAATTAGCTAATACCTCACAGAGGCTTCAAATGCATGACAATATTTTCATAATATAGCTGAAGTAGGAATTGTGTGTATCACAGTGCTGTAACAGTGCTATTCACATTCTCTTAATGTACCCCAAATTGAATCACTCCCTATTGCTATACTGTAGCGATGATGAGATGACAGTTATTTCTAAGATTTCTATTTGCTACTAGGATTTATATTGTGTGCAGCTGTTGCAAGTTCCTTCCTCTGTTTCAGCTCTGAATGTCTTTCGCATTATGAGAGGATGGGAATTCAAAGTGGGGATAATCAACTCATGTGGCAGCCCACGTGTACGAAAAGATGGCAACCTGGATGACAAACCAGCACCAAACCAGCATCTCCAGCAATGATCGGCTGTGGACAAATGACTTTGGCCATGGGACAATGCTGATTACGGTGTCACACAGAAAGAAAAGATCACTTTGAGGAGGGAAAAAAGGATATATAGTACTTTATTAGTGTGACTAGAAACAAATAAATTACCTTGAATAGTATTTGGAAAAGGAGCATGTCTGTGTATGTGTATTGTATGTGTATTCACCTGTGTACTCTGGAGCAAAAACCAGGAGGTAAGGCGCAATGGCAGAGAATGGTTCCAGGATTCTGAGAAATGGGGATACTGGGGCAGGGATATGTATACAGGAGTATCCAAAGGCTGATAAAAAAATGAGTGTTTTTGCTAAACAGCAGTCCTCATCATCAAGTGTTGAATTAATTCAGTTTTATATATCTAAAATGTGTCTTTACAAAGTTACCTACAGGGCTGTACAAATTTGGTGCCCTCTCAATTTTGTAACTGGACTACGATTCAAAGACTGAGATCATAGAAGTATTTTTTTTCTTGCTCAGTTCTTAAGTAGTACAATAATGACTTTCCTTCAGTAAAGCAAAGTCATCTGACCATCACTCACATACACTATGGGTGCAGTCTTGCACTTGGGTCTCCAGGCCTGGGTCATGGCAAACCGAAGACTGAGGCTTTTTCATTTCAGCCCTGCCTGCAGGTCTGGTTTCTTGTCCTTATACAGCAAGTGTGAATCCTACTCTCCAGGTCTTGTCTATACCCAAGTGAAAGGAGGTCTTCAGTTTCTCCAGCACTTACCTAGCACTTTGCATTCAGCAACTCCAAGTAAATCAATAGTGTAATAAATAATTTCAAAATCTCTTCTTTGTCTTTGCCTCAAAGGAAAAATTGGATAATACTCACATATACTCCTTAGACTTGCTCAGTAATTGTCCAATGAACAACTTCTTTTCAGGGCCAAATGGAGTAAATACTGTTTGGTCTTTTTTTCTTGTGGGTCTAACTGACATAATTTCTTCCTTTACATATAGCAACTGGTTGACGTATATCTAGGATTAACAGGAAAGGATTAGCTTTAATTCTAGAAATAAACAATAGAAACAATAAACTTGTTTATCAGCACTAAAGACTGAAAGCCATTCACTGTTTTTCATGGTATTTTGCCTTTACCATGTCAAGCACTAGTGATTTTGAATAGGACAAACAATTTTCACTTGCACAGTAGGTACTCTAAGCTCCTCTCTCTGGTCCCCACTGCAATTAACATTGAAATAATGATGTGTAATACATTCATAACAGAGGGAACACATGCAGTAGGTTTTCAGAAAGATGTATCAAGAGCGAAGATGAATTATTTACGTAGTTTAACTGTAGATCTAGGTAGTAATTCTGTCATCAAATGCTACCTCACCCATTCCTTCTCTCCTCTGCCAAAATGATGAAAAACCTGAAATTAAATCACTATTTTAAAATTGTAGAGCATTATTTTATTTTTACTTGCATGTCTTCTAATATGATGAATTCACAAAAAATAATTTGTCTGAACAATTTTATCTAAGCATATATTTAATACACAATCCGTCTGGCTAATGGCTGGTTCTGAGCTTTAACATTAAGTGATACATATAATAATTCTACCCACAAAAATTCTTGAGTGGTGCATCTTTAAACTTGGAGTCTACATGCATATATTTAGTACATTGTTAATAAATCAGAGCATCTGCCCTTTGTACTTCTGGGATATTTAGTATTTTTGGATGCTGACTAGCTAGGAAGATGTGCTCATAAATGGTAAACAGGAAAAAAAAACTGAGAAAATTCAGTTAATTTTGAATATGGTGATTATTTGTCAGTTCTAATGTTCTCGTGCTATATCTGGGGCTATAAAACTGTCATAAGTAATCTCAATTAAGAATTCCCATTTTCTGGATGGAAATTACAATTCTTAAATTGCTTATAAACCTATGCAAAGCAGAACTTTTCTTACCATAGGTTGTCAGTCAGTATAACTAGTGATTCTGGTTATACCTCTTATATCCTTGTGAGTGCATTATTTTTCACCTTAATTGCAATACAACAACAGAAACTTTTCACTTAGAAATTTTGTTTAATGTATGAACAACTGGTTTTGTACAGACTACGTTACTAATGCTAGCAGTGCCTTACATTACTTTTCTTGTTAAAGAAGTATCATTATAAATTGAGATTTAGATAAAGTTGAAGGTTAATAGAATATGATATTTATGGGGAAAATAAGGTATGGGGTATCTAGAAAGAACTCTAACCACAGGAAAAAGAGTGAAGAATGAATTCGTGGGACTGAAATATCAAATGGTAAATTGTGAAATCAGAAGTGTAATTTCTTTGAATTTGGTTTCATGGTGATCCACACATATGCTTCTTCATACATATGCTTGTTCTATATCTGGCACGCACGGCTGTTCATCTGCATTCTCATGTATGTGCTTTCATTATTTTGACCTATTTAATATGTGTGATAAGGTTAAAATGAGCGGAATGTTTGTGTGCATGTGTGTGTTTGAACTGCATGATTCTATGTGTGCATGCGTGCGTGTACACGCTTGTGTGTGGTGGCTGGAGGCAGCTTGTGTGTGCTAAGAGCAGAGATTACACATGCAAGCACACAATTTAACTTTCTGAATATCTGCTTTCAGCTTTATTGTTTTTCAGACAAGGGGTTTGAGCACGTTGTGTTTGGAATGGACTCGTCTAGCATTAATTTTCTGCAGTTAATTCCCTTTTAGTGTCTTATTTAAATTCATGCCAGTTGCTCTGTATTTGAAGCTAAAGGCCTCTCACATAATAATACACAACGTGCCTCCGTGATGCTGGTTGTACCTAGGTGCAGCTGGAACGCACACGGTGCAATGACTGCCCAGAGCCAGCCTTCCCGAATGCACAGAGAGCAGCAGCCAGTAGCTTTTCTATACATTCCCACTTGCTTTCATGTACCTGTGAGTAAGAGGATGTGAAGCCAAGAGAGTTGCTAATGATAAAATTAGTACAAATAACACTGGACACAGTCAGAGAATGTAACGCAGCACTGAGCACCCCAGGTTTTTTAATTGCCTGGCTTGGTTCCCCAGTCACAGGACCACCCCCACCTCTTTCTATGTGGGGGCAGCTGAAAAGTCTGGGGGACTTCAGATCTGGTTTTAAATAAATGCTTTAATTGTGCATCTTTCGGTGTAAGTTTTGGTCATAGGAAATGAAATTAAAAATCCAAGAGTAACGCATAAAATCATCTGTATTTACATCTTGAAATTGTCCTTCTGATGTTAAACTAGTATTTAAACAGTTTTTCTCTTGGTTTCTAAACTTGATCTCAAAGTGTATCTTATTTCCACAGCACACCAAGAAAGGCTAAATGTATTTTTTATTTTACTTTTTAGATCTATTGTACTGTGAAAGAAAAAGCTTTTCTTTTTTTTTCAAAGTGATGAATTTAACAAAAAGGGTGGATTTTCTGCCAGTATTATTTGAACTTTACACAATTACCTGTCTTACATTTTAGCAGCTGTTTCCCTGCCTGAAATGTATTTAATGATATTCCTTGTACATTGCTTCTGTCATAGTAATTGGGGATGTGTTCAATAGTACAGTTTTAAATGCAATCTGCCAGACAACAGTTGTTTTCTATTAATGATCTTAGCTGAAATAATAGAAATACTTTAAATTCTGAATGCCAACTGTTCCTTTAAAAGCCAAAAGCTAAATATCTTCTGTGCCTGTCTGTTCATTTTAGTGAAATAAAATGAAAGTATTGTGATGATTAGATACTTGGGGCACCTTACAGAAATGCTACTGTATTGCAGAACATAATGAGGCATTTTATTTTCCAGGAACTGCACAAATTAGAAGGAAACATAAGTCACCCAGGTGTGCTATATGACTCCGGCAATGAAACATAATTCTTGATGGCAGCTGAAACAGAACTGCTTATTTATAGTAAACCTTTTTTTTTCACTTTTATTTTTAGCTGTACTCCTCCTATTTATTTAAGAAAGGGGAAAAAAGTGGCATTTTAGTTTTCCAAATTGTCCTTATTATGACTCATCATGTTAGTGACAACTACAGGATTATATGTGCTTTGGGGCAAAGCCACTTGAATTCAGTGAAGTCTGTGAATGGCAGTACTGTCATGGGATCCTTCAGAAAGACGAAAAGCCAAGAGTAAGAATTTACTGATTCAAAGAACAGAGGTCTTTTTGAAATGGGAGGCTACTAACTCTGAGGAAAATAATTGAAATTAATTGCATACTAATATTTTGTACAGGAAAAGTTTTTTTTGAGCGAAAACATCCAGAGCCTTTGGAGTCTCTGGATCTCTGAGGGTAACTCTATATATGCTCCAGCAGCTGCCTGCCTTTTTTAGAGATGTCATGGATGCTGGAGATTTGGTTTAATCCCAGTTTGAAGTTTTCTACCTAATCAAAGGTTGAGTAGGTATTATGCTTCCTACCTTACTAAATGCTTGCTGAGATTATCCTCTGTCACTTGCTATGCTTATTATCACCGTATCCCCGAAGAACCACCCTCTCTGATGTGGTGCTTTCAGAAGTGTTATTTCATCATTGAAAAGATGGATTTCAAATCAAAAGGCACTTGTTACAGAAATGACATTTCATCTCAGGAAGATAAAAGGAGCTGCCTGTGGCTAGGTCTGGATTGTGCTACTTTTCTTGCACTTCCCTATTGATTTTTGAGCTTTAGGCCTTCCCTTGGCCTAAAATGGGGGATAATGTGTATTCAGAGAGATTGCAACCATACAAAGAACAGAGACAGTGCGAGACAGAGATAAAGATCAGGCCTTGGGGTAGAAGATGATGTCTGGAGAGAATCAGGGGCTAGGGAGAAGGGAAAAAGTAGGGTGAAGGGTCACATAGAAGGAAGGAATGTGAGGTCAAGCCTTGAAGGACTTGTTCATGTTGTGGTGATACATGATAAATCTGTGTCCTGTCCCACTGAAGCAATACCATGAATAATCTGTCTTCTTGTCCATTTATGATAACAATAAATTTGCACTTAGTGGGACTAGGATTCCTACAAAACTAGTTTGGCCTCTGTCCGGGCTAAGAAAAAATATCCTCCTGCGGTCACTGTTATCAGATACTCACTGTCCATAAACCTAAATAATGCATTAACCTTGTAGCAGCTCTGAGTCAACTTGTAAAGCAAGGGAACTTCTATCAAGAAAAGGAGGACACAGAAACTCCTAAGTTTGGCAACAGGATGTAATCCAAATAAAGTTGCAATTACTTAGTTTTTCTTCACCGGGTCATTCAGCTCTACCCCAAGTTGTTAATGCCCTAAACTTCTGCAGTGAGACCACCTCACAGATCAGTGCAGCATGATCTGCAAAATGCTTCTGACTTCATATGAGGTGCTGGCTTCAGTCTTCCTGGAGGGAACCACTCTGGCCTGGGTTGACAAGTAGAATGTGGTAGGTCATCCTTTGTTTTACACTGATTCTTTTAGTCCCTGTGAAAAAATGTCTGCTACTAAGAAGTGATTTCTCTGCTATAACATAAGCAGCAAAGAGCATTTGGGAACCAAAGGCAGTACCTTGTTTTCTTAAAGACACAAATGTTCCTCCAGCCTTCTACTTCCCCTTCCTTTATGAAGTCGAGCTCTATCCTCCTACTGATGTTCACATCTGGCAGAGTTAGGGTGACTTAGTAGTGTCTGTTCGGGTTTTTGAGAAAGAGATTCTGTTGAAAATATGCTGAAAGGTATTTTCTCAAAAAAATATTGATGATAAAGAAGCCAATGCTAGGCCTGCCGAGCTACCTAGTTTCTCCTGCTCCAGAGCTCTGTGGTACGTGCAGCTTCTGAGGCTGACACATTATTTATCTCTCTGAATTGATAGCTGACCAGCTACTTGGCTCACAAAGCCTTTGGCTCCTCAGTCATTCTAGGCAGCCTGGATGGAGATTTTGTAGAGATCTACTTCCATTTTCCCAAAAAACATTTTTTGAAAATTCCTTTTGGCAAAAAGTTGGCATTTTTTCATGACAAGAAGATTTTTCCATTATGCCATCCACATGCAAGATTCTTCTTTCAGAATGGGGCATTTCTGACTGAGTGAAGCCTGTACTTCCATTGTGGTACACTAGGCACTGGGGATCAGTGAGCTTAGTCTTTCAGGCCTCTTGGTTGGTATGTAAAACTGTGGAGCATGAGCAAGGATACTCAGAGTTTTGACAAGTCTACAGTTACTGTAGTAGTTACAAAATATTTTTTTTGCAGAAAAAATGATACCCCGCTTTTCAATGTGTCTTTGACTTATCATCTTGCTCATTGCAAATTGGCACAAAGGAGATGTAACACAGCCATAAAGTCCATTGTACCAGGGCCTGTGCCAACTCCAAGAAGAACACGTTCTGGGGAAAACTGGAGGCGCTATAAAGGCTTGGGATCTGTTAGTCTGACACTTAGAAGCTAATGTTTCTGGACCTCTCCTTTTGCCTCAAGGAATTGTTTCTAAAATGGTACAAATTAGAGACATCTTAGAGATATCTCACTCTCTATCTAGACCTAGATTCCTTGAACTAGGGAACTGCAAGATTTTTCCTATTTGATGATCCAAATAAACATTAAAAATATTTAAGTCAGACTTCCTGGACTGAGGGACAAAGCTAAGCGTAAATTAAAGAACTGTATAATTTCAAGCAATGCATCTGTATGACAACCCCCTCCCCCCCCCCCCCCCCCCCCCCCCCCAGGGTTTCAAAAACTTTATTATCTTTTTTTACGACCTTTATTATTTATTACAAAGCAGTTCTAGCCTGGACTGGCTCCTGACTGGATTTCGTTCTATAAAACCTGAGATGAATTGATCTCTTACATGAGGAGCTTGGAACAGAAGTTTAAAATGCCACGACAGATTAAAGAAGACAGGCAGGAGGATTAATGGGAGATGTTACTGAGTGGTGAACTGAGATCTTACCTTGCATACCTATTCAATAGCTCAGAAAAGAAAGGAAAGAGGGAAGATTTGAAGGCTAATTTGGAAGGTTAGCTATATTTACTAGGTGAGGAGAATAGCATTTGCATCACAACCATTTATTCAGTATCTTACTTTTTCTTATTGTTCCATATGTGTCTGTAAGCTTACGCTCTGGTGATCACTTAAACCCTGTTTTGAATTCTTAGAACAGTTCCTGACATGGTTTTGGCTTATACTAATTGCTCTTTGACAACTCCTGAGTGCAGTAGTTGAGTCAGGCCAGGAGCTAATCCCAGTAGACAATGTGGTGAAGTCCATGCTCTTCTGGAAGCTGAGTTGAGCAAAGGCACTCCAACGCAGTCTGTCCTGGGAGCAGTGAGGGTTCCTGGGAATATTAAATAACCTTAGCCTGTAAATTCACAACACAACTCACACTGGCTCAAGTTACACTTGGAAGTGGGCCAGCACTCTCTGTGTTTGATCCCAGGGCATCAAGGAAAGGACTCCTGTTACGGCCCACTGCCTGAGAAAAGTTGGTTTGGGGAACTGGCCTTGTATTCATGTTGACAGTCTATGGCTGAAAAAGGAACAGAATTGAACTCTCCGGTCTCTTTAGTGTAAGTTCTCACTTTCTTTCTGTTATTATTTCTTTTTCTTATTATTTCTTGTCCTTATTATTGACTGGGAAGCAGATACAAAAATGATTTCAACTAGAAGCGAAGACCTAGTTATTTTTCTGTTCTCCCTGGATCATTTAGTTGATGATTCACACATGTAAAACATATGAATATGCTGGGGAGAAGAGACTTCTAATATTCCCCTTTTTAATTGTCACCAATTCTTTATCACTTACTTCAATGCTTAATCTATTGGCTAGAGTCAGTCTCTACTTGCTTGTTCTTTTGGCCATGCCTTTCTTACTTTTCTTTCCTTTACATTGGCTTGTTCTGACAGAGACTTCAGAAGATGGATTGCAGAGCAACTCTTTTGAATCAGAGTGAATGAATAGAATATTTCCTGCAAGGTAAACATTGGGAATTCAAAGCAGCTTTGAAGTGCTACAACCACTTTGCAGGTGTTGCTTTATCCAAAAGCAAGTACATTACCATAACCACTGGATACTGGCTGTGGGAAGAGTTTATCTGCTGAGTCCCTCACTAATCAGGGCAAAGAGGCTGTGTTATGTATGGTACAGGCCTTAGGTTCTTTAGGTATGTAGAGCCATAGGAAAATCTAAGTCAGAAGGGAATCACCTAGTCCATCTCCCTTCCCAGAGCAATGCCAACTTCCTAAGCTAGATTCGGTTGCTCAGGGCCTTGTGCAGGTGAGTTCTCTGGATCTCAAAGGAAGGAGATCCTACTACTTCTTGGGACCCCCTCTTCCAGTGCTTCACTACCCTTATTGAAATATCCCTTTCTGAAGTGTGCAATCACTTACTGCATTTTGTCCTTTTATTGTGCACCTCTGAGAACTGCTCTCTATCATTCCATTTAGCCAGTGGAGGACAGTCCCCTTCAGGCTTCTGCTCCAGCTAAATAAGTCCAGTTCTTTTAGTCTTTCCTATCCTATGCCCTAGACCTGATATCTCATTTGCCCTCCAGAGGACTCTCTCCTGTTTACCTTGTATGGAAGGGTTCCAAACAGGACAGAATAGTCCAGATAAGAGCTCATGAGTGATAAATAGAGGGAAATAAATGATGCCTTTGATGTGCTGATTATCTTCTTTCTATATATGCTTAGCTTTCATTGCTGCAATAATAATCTGCTCATTCTTGTTCAACTCATTGTCCACCACAATCATCCAGAATCTTTTATGCAGAGCTGTTGTCCAACGAGACACTTTCCAGTCTCTATTGTTGCATGAAATTATGTGATCCTACGTTTAGGACTTTATGTTTCCCTTTATTCAGCTTCATGACTTTCTGTTTAGTTCATTTCACCAGACTTTGGATCTCTTTAAACGATAGTCCTGCCTTCCAGTGTTGTCAGCTGCTTTCTCCAGTTTGGTGTCATCCATGAAATAGGTAAGCGTGCCTTTCCTCACTTTGTTCAGGTTGTTGATGATCTTATAAATGTTATTCTAGTATTGATCCAGAGAACATATTTATAACTGTCTACCAGCTGTACTTCAGACCACTGAGTATTAGCCTTCAAGCCCTACAATCCAACAGTTTTCCAACCAGCCTTGTGTCCATCCATCTAGTTCACATCTCCTCAGCTATGCGGACACTGTGGAAGACTATGTCAAAAGCCTTGCTGAAAACAAGGTAAACAATCTTTACTTCTCTCCCCTTATCCACAGTCTTTCATTTCAGGAAGCAATCAGGTTGGCCAAACACAATTTTCCTTTGGTAACTCTGTGCAGATTGTTACCAAACATTAACTACCCTTCATAGACCTGGGAATGGCTTCTACAAGCTGTTGCTTGTCATGCCCTATACTGCATCCACCTTCTGCAAAAAGAAAGACTTGGAAACAACAGTAGCCTGCCTTTCCAGCTTTTGAGGCAGTCATTTTAATGTGGAATAACTTTAACATGTGAATAAATATCCATATGTGCAGTGAGGAGAATAATAACGTTGGGTGCCTCTTTGTAACCTTCATGGTATTCTGGCAATGTGGGTACAGTACAATATAAAAGGATTAACAAGCAGGCTTTGTGCTTTATTTTCATTAGGGGCGAGTCCAGTATGAGGCTTATAAACTTAAAAGATATATCATATGTATACCACCATATGTGTCATTTGTTTGGTAGGACTGGTTGCATTGTGGAAATGGCATAGAAATTCCTAACAATCTTTCCTTCCCATGATAGTTTTGCAGAAGACTGAACATACTGCTGCCCATGCATGTTAAATCTTTGGATGAGCTAATATGAAATACTTCTGCTGTTCTAATTTCCTCTTGTGTGTATATTTTCCTGGCTTAAAGTCAGTGACCTAATTACTTTCTTCATTCTATCCAAGTTTTATGTTTGTTTTTTTTTAAAGCTATTCATGTTAGACTCTTCCCCACTGAGGAAACAGTGCCTTTTGTTTCCACTTCGCACTCGCACTCTGTGGTAGTTGCACTGACTGCCCCGTTGCTCCTCTGTCCCCAGGCCTGAGGGTGGATACTGGGAATGCAGAGAGTGGAACGTATAGAAGGTGATTTCAATAGCATGGCATCTCCCATAAATGGTGACCAAGACCTTCTACTGGACCCAGGGAGTTCCTGCAAACCCACATGAAGATCTTGTACAGTTTATGCTGGATAGAACTCATTTAAAAAGTAGTGCCTAGAAGAAAGTAAGTTCGCTTTCTCTTTCTCAGTGTGTTGGCTGGAGAGATGAACCAGTGTCTCTCTCTGTCTGTTTTCTTGTCTTTTAAAAGTACACAAAGACTTGATCAAACCTTTTTTGACAAGTTGTGTATAGTGCTACATTTAACTAAACAAAATATACAAACAAAAGGCTCCCTAATTTTCATAATTGTGAAATCCTGTAACTAGTTCATGCTTGTTTCCCACCCTAGATTGAGGCATGCTTAGGCCAGTTCAAAGGTGCATAGAGAGCAGACCCAGCAGTATCTCTGTCTTTGATTTTGTTTCAAATTCACTTTTTAAAAAAAATTCTAGCACATATAGGAGGTTGACAAAGGCTAACCTTGCTTTTTTTTTTTCATTCAGTTGCACTTCTAGACTTCTATTTCTTTTTTGTTGTTATTGTTCTGTGTTTCCCAGCATTTACTACACTGTGGTTCCTTGAGGCTACCTTAATAAATGCCTGCTTTCAGACTCAGACTTTTTTTTGCTAAGAAGATTTTGTGCATTTGCAAAATAATCTCCGTGGCACCACCACAGGCTTACTGTATTAGCCATCACATAGACTGGTTTAAACAATCTTCTTGTCTTGACAAGAACTGGTATGAGCAGTGTAATCACTGTTTATCTGAGGGACAGGAATAATCATTAAATTCAAGAAATAAAAGCACCCAAAGCTATGAACATGCATTTGGAATTTTAGCCTAGGAATAAATTTTATCTTTTCCGTAGCATAGGAAAAGACCTAAAAGTAATAGTAAGTTATATAGAAATAAAGTCCTGTAACTTCAGTTGCAGGTTATATATATAGAAAAATGTTTGCTTGATCTGTGACTTGTCTCTGTGTAGTCAATAAAATTTCTCAAGATGAAGAAGGCCGTATCCTTGGACCCTCTAACAGGGTGACTTCTCCAGTAAAAGGCCAGCTTTTCCACATTCCTATAGGTATGAAAGAGAAAATGAGCTGCCTGCCATATGTGCTTTTTCACCTTTAGTTCTCAAGCCTTCCTGTCAGTTTAACTGATACTGCATGGCTCTGAATCTTCAGTCAGTCTTCCTCACACTCCTTGTCACCACGGTCTTAAGCTTAGTGTTTGCCTTATGTGCTGGTGTGTATCTGTACACATTTTAAAGTAAGAGGAGCAAAGACCTTCTGGTTTGTCACCAAGACAGCACTCAGGAACTCCTGCATCACTTTTATTTTGGGAAGTTTTCAAGAAGAGATTGACAAAGCTCCTAGGTCTCCTAGGTATTTTTTTCATCACACTGTAGTAATCTTTTTGCTACCGGCATTACAAAAAAATGGAGCAAAGGTATTTTTCATTAGAGATAAAATCCCGGAACTTTCTAGTTTTGCTTTGCTACTGAATGATGAAATAACTCACTGTGTGTATAATAAGGCATCTCACATTACTTACAGAACAAAAAGCAACCGAGTTGCTGGCTTGTAAAAAGGGAAAAGAAAGACCTGAGATGAAAGAAAGTTATTACTTTACCTCAGCCGTAAAAAACTATTTTTTTTTTTGTTAGGTTTTTTTTTTCCCCTTTGAATTGAACTCTTGAAAAAGTACAATTTCACTTCAAGACATTCTGGTTCATATCACAATGTTAATTTTATTAAGCAATAAGACCAGACAGGACTTGAATTATTGTGCAATAATTTATGCTTAGGTGCATTCTCAGGCATGAGCCTGAAGGCTGCGTGTTATCAAGTCTCAGAGTATTTCACATAAATTAGGTTGTGTTTTCAGAGAAAAATAAAAGAATGAAATACAAAACAAAAACCCTATAATTGAATCTAGAGGAAAGAAAGCTAAATGTATATAGGCTACAATGGTCTGTGTTCTACGGAGACTAGTCCCTGAAAGCTCAGGCGTCCTCCTCCCTTGTTGGTTTAGTAGTGGCTCTTGCCCTTGCCCAGGACAGTTCTCCAGGAAATGTGGTACCCAAGATGCAGGGAGCATGAGCACTAAAAAGGTTGAATCATGGATTTGAAATTAACTGAAGTGTGAATGCTGGGGTATCTGACACCACTATAGTTGTGGTTCAAAAAAGCACAGAGTGAAACAGATGAGAGCTGGTACCAAATATGCTTGGTTGAGGGGATCCAGTTACTGAATAAATTCACATAGAGATTACCTGAATTTTTCACTGAAGTTTGTAACTCACTTGCCTCTCACTGGTAGAGTAAGTCCCATCTCTAGTGAAGGCCACATAAACTCTCCTCTGAGAAACAGCTTTTTATGATAAGAATGTCACTCACAACATCAAATACTTGTTTACTCACTCTGACAAAAAAACTCTGAAAACTACCTTCAACAAACAACTAAACCAAACAAAGGAACACAGGAAAAAAAGCGACAGTGAACAAGATTAAGTTCCACACAAAACAAAACATTACTTGGGCAGAACTTTAACTTAAAAAAGAAAAAAGCAAAATCTTTCTAAAGGTCAAGAGAAGTTTTAACACCTCTTCTGATTTTTAATGGAAGGGACTGAGATATTATTAACCTGGGGAACATTAAGCAATGTAATAATAAAAGATAGCCTTTGGAGGTAAGCAACAAGAGACAGAGAAGACACAAAGAGTTGGGAGTTGAAGGCTGTGATGTTTTTTGGATCTACAGAAGTTTGCCCTTACCTTGAGGAGTGGGTAAGCAACACAGTATTACTGAAAAGAACGGAGAACATGGTGCCGTTGAACAGCACCAAATGTCCCAGAATGTCATCCCCAAAACCATTTAAAATTCTCATCAAATACAGATTGAGTATCTTCTTCTTTCTAATATTGAGGCAAAAGGATCTAGAAACAAAAGAAGCTTTCCTCAAAATGCCCACATTTACTGATATTTTTAAGTCATACAAAGCTAATGTGAATAACCTGTAGCTTTTAACGAAGCCTAGAACCTACAGAGGTTTTCCCAAAACCACCAACTTATAACAAAGTGTATCCTTAAGGTCAGCCTTTCAAGCACGTTTTTCAGTCTAGTTACCTATCTTCTTAAAGCTTCAAAATTCACTCCAGATCAGCCTAAGTGTGTTGCTCAATGAATACACCTTATGAGATGTCTCAGTTCTTCCTGGGTCATATGAATTTCAAAGGGGTGCCTTTCAGTCAGGACAAGATCCTTTCAGGTTAAGCCACTAGTACAAGTTCAAGCTGGAAGGGAGGAGAAACCACAGATACCAAAGAAGGAGAAAGAAGGAGGGAGTCAGAGAGACAGAGAGAATCAACATAAATGTGATATTAAAATTGGAGACTTTTAGCTCAATTACAAACTGAGGACATGAGCAGGAGCCAGTACAAGCATATGATCAGTTGTCCAGTTGTTAGACAGCAAGACAAATTTCCAGGAATATATGTTTCTAGAATAATGAATTGAAAAACAATTGACTAAAAAAAATCCTTGTGAAATGTCCGGACAGAGAACAGCAGCAAAAAGCACCAAGGGAGAGAGTTGAAGGGATCTCAGCAGCCTACAACCCTTATCAGAGCGGCCTGGGCAGAGAGCATGTGTTGAGGTTCTGTCACTCCCAGCCAGAGCACCACCTGCCACCCCATTTGTTTCTCCCAACATGCACAGCCTAGAAAAGGTACACCAGTACTGTGTCTAGTCCTTGTCCTCATTTCTTGTGGGTGGCACCCAAATATAACCCTGACATCTTGTTCCCAGGAGCTCCAGGGGAAACAGGAGGTTTATCTCTATTAATGTTTTGTGAGGAAAGGCCTGGTGCAAACACTGGGCTGACTGACAGTAAATACATCTCCCAGAAAAATAAGCCCTGTGCTTTGAGTCCTAGTAAAAGCTCCTAGTTTTTTAACCCTCCATCTGTCAGGAGTGTGCGTCACAGCTCTTGGAAAGCTGTTTTTCTCACCTGCTTTGATTTCCTCCTCCACAAAATGGGACTGGGAATTCTTATCCCATAATATTTTTTTCACGTTTGTTTTTTCCTTTCATCCCTCACGAGGAGGAAGTCAATTTTTTTTTGTAAAATTAATTTTTAATTTGATTTCTTGGGTTTGGTTGTTCTCCAGGCTAAGGGGAGAAGAACATATCACCAAGGATTAGCTTGTATTCCATAAGTTCAAACTCTAGTTTTGGAACAGGGCCAACATCCTTGAGCTAATATCTCCAAGATTTCAGCTGAGTGCCCTAGGACCCATGCTGTTGTCTGTTGAAATCTTGAATCTATTGGACTCTCAAAACTTTGGCCCATACTGTTTTTTTCCTGCTGAAAATTTAATCGAAACCATTGTGCCCATAGACAGATCAGTTTTGAAGAATTAGATATTTAATAAAAATCAAGTTTTAAAAATGATTCTTAATGAAACTTCACCCTAGCTCTAAAGGAAAACAGATAAAATAAACAATATTGGCATTTTTCTGGAAGAGCTTATGACTATTGTATTATCTAACTAGCAAAGACTTACTGACGTGAGGAGTACTAAGGAGAAATAACTCTGCCTTCACTCACTCTGTTCTCCCATCCTTATAACTGCATCCATTTCTCATGCAATGTTGCAGTGTGCTCATACAATTTACTTCCTTAAACTTCAGAAGATATTTGCGTTCAACGTGTAATAGATGATTACACTTCAGAGCAAATAAAGCCCTCACTGCAAAACTGTGTCCATGGCATCTACATGTTGCCGATTCTGTCAGCAACAATGAAAAATGTGGGGTTTCTTCTATTTGCTTTTTTTTTCCATTTCAGATTTAAGTTTTCCAGCCAGACTCTCCTTACAGCTGTCTGTGCATTTTTGAAAATGCCTTCCATGCCATTCTCATTTGTCCATTTCATATCTTCTTTACTCTAATTCCCTTCTTGGTATGAAGGTAATCCATTTTGTTTGCTGACCTGCTAGAACAGTGCAGTCTGCTATTGCATTAACTATATGACAAATTCAGTGGTACTTCACTGTATCTTCAGTAACCTGGCTAAGAGTCTGATCACTGCTAGACATAATTCAAAGCTGATGCCAGTCACTAGTGGCCATAAACCCCTTGACCTATTTGTCATTGTCAAGAATTGAAGTATGTAAATCACTTTTTGTTTTGTGATAAAATACATCAACAGTGAATAAAGAAGATGTGGATGATGCTGTTCCCCATTTTTTAATGTTACTTTCCTACAAGCCCAAAAATGTGTCCTTAGTCATGCATTTTCAGTAATGATTTTGGTTCCTAAGGAAGATCACTCAGCATGGGGAATGGGCAGCACTGGATTCCACTCTCGGTTCCACAGTGACCTCTGAATGAAGCACAGAGCACTCCTGAAAATACCGCCTCTGGGAAGTTCTTGGAGATCTGCAGTTGAAAAATGCCGCTGAAGAACTAGGTGTCACTGATCAATATTTTTTACAGGTGGACATTTTTAAAGTGTTATTTAAATTTCACCTACCCTACCCACAAAATACAGAGCAGGCAGAAAGAGAGTGAGAACAAGAGGAAGAGAAACAAAACTGCGGTTGCACAAAGGTTGATTTGGAAATGAGCAAAGATCTTTGCCTCCCAATGACCATCATGAGTTGCGCCAAATCCATTCCTCATGCAAACCCATTGCATAGGGATGTCATTAAACACTGTGGCCACAGCACATTTGCTAATTCTGAAGACTTTATTATTCTAGGAGTTTATTGCAAGAGGCTAGAGAAGAATAAAAAAAGGGAAACAGTTTCTAGTGGTCCATTTGTAACAATTCTAAGCTACAGAAGATGTGGGGCCTAAAAACCTTAATGGCACCTCCTTTAAATGTATATTGTTTCACACTGGACTGTAATCTTTATTTCATTGATTGATAGGGCTATAATGCCTAGGAAAGAGTGGAATGGATGGACCAATCAGAAATAAAGAGCCAAGAAAAGGTCGAAATGGTGGAGCACTTCCCTATATTTCTTGAAAGATGTTGGGTATTAAATGTCAGATGCAATCTTTGTCATGAAAATGAAGTAACAAGCCACTAGTGTGACCCTGTCCTTTGAATGATAGTCTTGTCACTTTTTCTAATGATCTTTTGCCAAGGTTTAAATCGAGGGAGAATGCTGCCTATCTTTTAAAATATTTGAATAATGTAACATATTTAGGAAACAGAAAGAAAGTGAGAAAAGGAAGAAAACAAAAAATCCCTTGTTAGATATTTGCTTTTCAATCTTTTTTTCCTAAAATGGATTTTGTGATATGGAAAACCAGATACTAAGAGTGCAGTACATACTGGTTGCATTATTATTTTACTAAGATGCTTTCCACTTTGGGTTTTGACTAACCTCAGCCCACCTAGCAGTAGCAACAGCCTTGATGTTTCTTTTCTCAGTATGAGCAGACATTTCTATTTAGTGAGTGAGAGAAAAGAAACACCTACTGAAAAGAGAGAAATTTGTCAGCCTTTACTAGAAAGATTACTTCCTGGTCCAGATATATAACCTTTTAAAGTGCTCAGCATTACCTTTTAACATGTCTTTCTGTAGCATCATAGTACTGCCTCAAAGTGTTTTATCAATAAATCTGAAGATTTCCATAAAAGATTCAGCTTGATCATCAATTTGATATCCAGTACCTCTCTGTCAGTTCTTTAATGCTGGCATGTCCCCTTTGATCTTTGTCAGCGACATCCTCTTCGAGTAAAATTTTACAGCATGAAAAGTTTTCTGGTCATTTAAGTGTATGTTTGGGTAAGTATATTATGAGACTTCTTCCCTGCTGTCATCTTTTTTTACGAATATTTTGTTCAGCTTGTGCACTTACCAGCAAGGGTACCAGGGAAAATGATATGAAAAGCTTCTATTGTGAAAGTCAGGCTTCCCAAAGCTCTAACAAAACTTGCTATGTTTATTCACACAGGTAAACCAGGAAGCACAGAGTGAAAGGAGATGGAGGCACCTGCCCTGTATAGATGACCCAGCTTGTTTCATGTGATGAAACACCATTGTCATGGTTTAGCTCAAGCCCAGCCTGATTGGCACCTAAATGTGAGAAGTTATGTCCAAATCCTCACCATCCACCACCCACCACTCCCCTGCCATTGAAAAGAGAATGGGAAATGAGTGAAAGAGAATGGGAAATGAGTGAAAGAGACTAGTGGCTTGGAAATTAAAACTAAAACAACTTTAATGAAACAAATAAAAATAATAATGAAAATACCATTAATAAGAAAATAGTAAAATATATACAAATGTATGGAATTGTCCCCACCACCTCACTGACTGCATCATCACTGATGTTGCAAAGTAGGTACAGGGAAAGGTTCTGGGCTGGACTCAGGGGCAGGCAGAAGCTGGGCTCAGGAACTGGATTTAGGAACACATGAATCTGGGATCAGACGCAGTAAGGCAGACAAGGTCCTCACTGGATATTGACCTCAAAGAAGAGGGCTTGACCCTTGTGATTCCTCAGTTTTGTATTGTGTATGATGTATATGGAATGGAATACTCTGTTGGTCACCTGTCCGCTCTTCCCTGCAGATGTGACCCTTTTTTGCTCCTTTCACTTACAGCGTTCCCTCAAGTCAAGGATCGCCTTGCTTTCTATAGGAATAAGTATAAGCAATGGCCTTTCTGCATACCAGTGCCCTGTGGTATCACTTCTAGAGAGAAACACTGTGTGAAAAGCATGCAGTTAAATTTCAGAAAATGAAGTTACTTTTGCGAGACTTAGAAAAGTCAGAAAACTGATTCTGCTTTAACTCAAACCAGAACAACCATGTTTCTAGCTCACCTTTCACTCAAACATTTTCCTTCTATTTGGGAGGGAATCAGTAAACAAATAAAATACTTCTGAAAGTTTTTTCTATGTTGTTATTTCTAGTTCTGCATACTTACAATATGGTTAGTGTTGGGTCTAGTTTAGCTTATATAAAAATGGAAAAAACTCTTTCAACTGATGCAGAATCACAGCAACCTGCCATCAAGACAAAAGCAATTTGACCTTGACTGTAGTGACAGGTAACTCATGGTGGTACTGGTTTGGTGCTGTCAGAGAGAGAAGGTCGCAGTGACTGCTTCCTGCCTGCAGAGTAGGCAGACATGAGGATATTCCCTGCAGCCCTATACCTGTCAAGTTTTAGCCTGGGAATAAATTGTACACCTTTCAGGTTCCCTTCTTACCTCACTCTTTCCTTTCTTTCCTCTGGAAGCACAAGTATGGAAGGATGGGATTTCATGTGTTCGTACTCATTTCAATACGGGTTAAGGAAGCGATCAGAGTACACATCAGAGCTGAGAGCTGTGACCTGGGAAGTTCTCCCAGCTCATTCTATAAGGATGTATTATAGACGAACCTCAAGTGAGACTGGTGTGGAAAAAATCCTGTGCTGAGTTTATGAATTGTCTGTTCCCTTTTTCTCTGGACCCTTGGCTCTCCTAAGCTTGGCAAAATAGCAGATGTCTAATTTTGCCCCTTGCATGCATGTGACAGACATAGACAAGAGCAAAAAGACAAGGTTAGCTCTAGCAAGAGCAAGCCATAGATGCTACCATCTGGGAAAGAGAATGAGAAATTAAAGGCCTAAATCATGAATAATGAAATGATACCTTGTTCTACATACTCCATTTTTATAGATTTTCAGCAGAGTACTGGAAGTGACTGAATGTAGGAGAGTGAACGCCATGTAATGGGTTTTGGCCTCTACTCACTTTCACTCCACTGAGCTTTTCTTACTTGATCACTTTCCTGAGAGAAGAACCCATGAGTCTTCACCTGCTTCCCTGGCTTAGTTGTATTTCTTAAATAATACATGGCTTTACCATCCCCATCTGTGAGACTGCCCGGTGTCTCCCTGCACTGCACTTTCCTTATTTCTTTTACGTTGTCTTATGTCTAACAGAAAGACTGATTAAGATTCTTGGAGTGTTATCTTTTGTCAGTTGCTGTGTAGATAAAAGCATTATCTTGGATAGCTCAGCACTTGTACAAGTTTGCTGGGTACACAGATGCCAGAGAAGACAATGCAATGGGCTTATATTTCCTCAACAATGAGCTTGGAGCTACAGCTCAACAGGATAGAAGTAAATTGCATTCTCTCCGTTTACTGGTGTTTTCTCACCTTCACTGCTTGCCTTATGCACATTTTAAAGAGTTGCAGTAACAATACCTCAGCTGATTCTTCCCCTCCAACAAAGATAACCAATAACATCTTTCCTAGCATCTGAAAGATTGCCAAACAGGGTTTTTCACGTATAAAAACTCACTACAAGTAATGAGAAAGGAAATAAAGATGATATAAAAATGAAATACACTGCATTTAAAATTCCTTTCATTGTTTTTTTTTTTTTCTTCTACATCTTTACTTCAAAAGGAATTACTTTAATTCTTTCAGGGATTGTTGCTGTGAAGATGATCAACTGAGAATTCTGTTCACATATCTAGATCTTATTTAACAGTTTAGTCTTGTGCAAGACTGTGTCAACTTCTTTGGGCTACTGACCTCATTTGTTGTCTTTATTCTTTCAAGCTCATGTTGTCAGAGACTTGAAAAGAGTCTCATCAGACAGGATTTTTTCCCTGTTACACCCCAGATGAAACAAGTGTGCTTTCTGCACAACTTCTCAGTTCCTTCCTTCATCTCCACCTGCAGTCATAGAGACCTGACAGATGCAGACCAAAAGGCAACCTTTTCCCATTCAACCACCCACTGATTCTTCAGAGAAGACCACAACCATCAGCCTGTTCACCATTCTTGTGTACAATATTGCAGAACACTTGTCAGAGCTTCAATTTTCATGATATAAGGGAGCAAAGAAAGACCCTTCCCAGAATCCTCCTGTCTTGGCTCAGACTGATGTCATCCATTCACTTCCCCTTCAGGCTACTGCAGACATAAGGCACTGAACTGTAAGCTGCAGTTGTTTCCCTGGAGTGCAGCAGCCTTAAATTCCACCCATGACTTTCTTATTGCTAAGCATTCTTTACCACAGCAAAAGTATTTGTTTAATAGGAACCAGATTTGGGTCATAAACTCTAAGCCTATCAAGCTTTACATTAGCTAATGTTTACCTTATTGGGGTTTTTTTTGGTTTTTTTTTTACTCTTTCTTTCTGGTAAAAAAAGTAATTGTTGTAAAGGGGAATGCAGGGGAGCAAATAAAGCAAAGGAAATCAGGAATTACTATGAACTGCATGTGACTCACAGCTGCAGGGTTCCTCACAATAAAGAACCCTGCCTCAACAAAGTGGTTTATGTACTTTAACAAATATCAGCTGTTTGTTTGGGGTGTAATGAACAAACTAGAGCCAGACTGACAACTGATCCAAGTAATTATGAAGACAGCTTGCAAACTATGGCCCCACTTGTCTCAGGATTCTAAATGATGACAGTCAGGCTGCTTGTGCTGCCAGCTTTATTTCTGAGCACTTTTATTTCCATATTTCAGAGGTCAGTGTGTGGTAGTGATGGCAGCTAAAGAAATGCTGTGTGAACAGGGTGTGTGTGCCTGTGATTTTGTGAGACACAGAAAAAAAAAGAAAGAAAAGCATTTTTCAGGATTACCACTGCTATATTAATAATAAACTCTTAATATAAGCGTTCATAATGTATTAAAACCTAGGAGCCCAGATGAGTTTGGGATTTCTTTGCTGCAGTTATCATTTATACATGTAGTGAGGGAGACTCTGGCCTAAGGAGTTTACAGCACTAATGGTAGAGATGGCAGAGCAGTGATCCCAGGGAAACTCGATATTTTTCTTCTACAGAGTGCCACGGAAACATAAAATACTTTCTCCAGGCACACAGGTAAAACCTGAATTAGTTTGAAACCCCCATAACCTCAGAATATTACTTAGGCTGCATCTTTTCCTTCCTATAATACCTATTTTTTTTTTTTATAATGCTGTCGATTTACGTTTTATACAAAGGTTGAAGGTTTTGTGGTATATGATAATCATCTAAAAGAGCTGGTCCTTTTGCCGAAGAGGTTATCACAAATGTGGAATAATGCCTGGTGGAAATTCTACAAGATTTTTGGAGAAATTTACCAAAGTACTAGTCTTATTTTTCTGCTAAGTTGTCTAATTTTTATTTTGCATGGTTTCTTTTCTTTTCTTTAACCTACTAAATATTTCATGAGATAAATATGAAATAGCACAGGAATGGAGGTGAAAGAATAAGGAGAGAGTTGAAAGGAATGATTCCTTAGTGAGACATGGACAGAAGAATCTGCCTTGGTCCCAGAACTGGAGTATCAGTTCAGCCATACCAGATCACACCAGGACTTGTGGGAGAAAGATCTGAAGTGCATATGAAAAGAATGAGCAAGTCAAGGGTCTCAGCAAAGGAATGGCAAATTTTGAGAGGTTTCTTTGCCTTGGTGCTCCTGTTGCTTTGTAGATAATTGCCTCTTTCTTAACAGATTTGACGGGATCACGCGTGATGCATCCTTGCGGGAAATGCCTGCATTAAGCTACATCTGCCTGAGGAAAAGAGCATCAAGAGAAAAACAGCTGCTGAAAGAAACAAAAGTGCTGAATTATCCAACATTTTGCATTCCTAATGTATAATACCTCTAGTCTCAAAAGCAAAGAAAAAATTCTACTGACTCTGATTATTCCCTATGTAGGGTAATTTGCAGTATCTGCTTGCAACATGTGAGTTGTAAACTAACTATAAGTAAAATTTGAATCCCTTTATGATAGCTCTTTTCTTCATTTCTTTCATAATAATAGTTTAGTCATCTTCAAGCTTCACTTGGCACATTTCCCGGCCTGTCTTTTTGTAAGAAGGCTCCATTAACTTCAGCAGACAGCAGCATGTACCACTCTGAAGTAGCCATCTCATGAGTGGTCTCTGAATTTCTTTTAGTGCTGAGTGCATTCAGTTTCTGTCTTTCTCCTGATAATCTTATTCTTACAGCACATGCTCACATAGGTTTCTCCAAGGGCAGTTCAATCTCAGCTGCTCCAGTGCTGCTGAAATGAGGGAGGCAGGGAGCTATTTCTCCAGCTGTCTCTCATGGCTGTCATTTGTAATTCTTTTCCCAGTTGAAGTCTCTAGAAATTTCTTTCTTCTTAGCAAACAAGTT
The DNA here is from genome assembly GCA_033556795.1 of Tapera naevia. Classification (NCBI taxonomy): domain Eukaryota; kingdom Metazoa; phylum Chordata; class Aves; order Cuculiformes; family Neomorphidae; genus Tapera; species Tapera naevia. Next base: position 5,422,355 of record JAUMJJ010000059.1, read on the forward strand.
GATGCAGTCTCGTAGCTTCCCTCTTCTACTGCATAGTTGTTTGTGTGATAAGCTTAAATGCAGGTATGCATTTAATTCTCAGTAAATACCAAAATAATACAAATACAACTTTGAAAATGAAACTGCCTTTTTCTATTACTACTAATGAGTGATTAGGTTTGTTCTCAGTAACATTTCTACAGGATCCAGTTGTAAATTGTAATAAAGATACATAAATATTACTAAGAAAGTGTATGGCAGATACCAAAGATAAGTGCTGTTTATTGTGTATCAAAATAGATTGAGAAGGAGGTTTAGCAACACTTCAGTAGAGCACTGTAGCATTTAATACTTGGCACTTTTTTCCTTGTTTCATTGAGCTGACTTGTTTACTTTGAAGTCTGACTGTTTGTTATTTCCTTTGAGGATGGACAATATAAGAAAAGGAGATAATTTGTTGCCCAAGGCCACTCAGTGGGTAAGTGTTTGAGACTAAGTGTGACTTCCACAGTTACTGAGGTAAGCAGTGTTAAGCTGGGCTCTTAAACTGTATCTGTGATTCTATAGCACAATTTTTTGGAAAGGCATTTGAAAATGGAGTTTGTCAGCCACATTAATCAATGTGTTTTATTCAGTGGCAAATAACCACAAAAAGGTTTGAATGCAGGTAAACAATTGAACGTAAGAGATCACGGATTTCAGGGGTGTGTGGTAAAGTAGACTACTGACAACATTTCTAGGTATTTTTCAGGTATTCTCTGAAAAGTGAAGAAAAATATCCTTTCCCATGTATTTACTTCACTAGGGATTTGGCAGGCCAGGGCAAGGCAAGCCATATGCTTTCCTCACCGTGTTAGTCTTCTGCATGATTGACATCTCCCAGGCTATTTGTGAGTGAAGTGATGTGCCAGTGCAGAGTGGCTTTTGGGGAGGGTCTCATTTCATAAGTATATTGAGTATGCTGGCAGATTGCTGTTTTTCACCTTAGGTAGCCTCTATCTTTATTCTTCTTTGACAAGAAACTTAGGCTTTGATGCCAAGAAGCACAATGAAAAAGAATGGTTTTCCCTTGCCCATTATCTTCCTCTTTGTTGAACCTGAGAATGCGCCTATTTATTTCTATGAGAGGTTAACTCAAGAGTGGCAAGATACTTTTCCATTTTTATTTTCATATCCAATTTCTACTTTATGATGGAATGAATGGATTTTTCTAGTACTTTTAAAAACACATTATTAAAAAAAAGTGAATAGGCAATTATAGTATGACAATTACATTTAAATAGCCCTTGCTATAGCTGCCATTCTTGCAGCATTTCTGGCTTTGTCTTTATTATAGTACCAGCATTCTTCCTCCTTATTATCAGCTATGTTTCCCTTGATTACTGCCAACAGAAAAAGGAAATAAACAAATAAAAAAGAATTACAAAGAACTGTAGAACAGGCAGAAGACACTAACCTACTAAGTTTATAAGGGATTCCCCCAAAGGTCGTCTTCTGAAATCCCAGTCTTGAGGTGTCAGCACAGGCAGGTCCTTAATGTCTTCTGAACCCACATGTCTTACAGTTGCAAAAAGAGGAGGGAGAGGAATCTTCATTAAGCAAAATCTTTCTCATTTTCACATCTGCTCTATAGGGTGATGCCACTCTGCAAATAGACTTTTGAAATGAGTTTTTTTTTGGAAGTCTTATGTTTTGTTCCTGAAAATTAAACTATATCTTTGGTGGAACAGTACAGTTCAAGTATATTTATCATGTCAGATGGTCAGTGAAGAACTAGAGAGGCTAGGAGTTCCTACCTTAGAATTTTTTTTTTAATTCCTGATACGTGATCCAATATCTGGCACATTTTAAAAGCAAAATGTTTGCCCAGAAACAATTTCAAATTTTGATATTAAATTTCATATCACTTATTTGCTCAATAACGTTGTATCTTAAGGTGACCCAAGGACAAGATATGCTTTTCCACTGCAGATACAGGAGCAGTATTCAGAGGGGAGTAGAATCATAAAAAGGAAAGTCACATCCTTCATTGCGTTTTTTAATATTTTAATAGTGTTGCTCAAAATATCAACCAAAAGTTCAGATCAAAAATAAAGAGGTCATCAGATATGACAAAGTCATAAGATAAATGAGGAGGTCATAGGATGAAATATGGTCTTTGGGATCCAGGAGTGGAAGAAATGATGGCATGCTATAGGCTTAGCTGCCAAAAGAATTTTGCTAAAAATGCCAAAAGCCGAAAAGACATTTTGCTAAACCCAATGTCTTCACATCAGGAAAATGGCAGGGTGAACATGATTATGCAGGTTTTGGGTGAAAAATGGCTGGAAAAACTGAAGGGACACTGCTCAGTGAGCTGAAATATAGTTGGTTGAACATCATGTCAGTTTCCCCATTGAAAATACATACCTATTTTTTAATATTTGACAAATTCTTGGGAAGTTGAGGGAGTTGCATTTATCTGTTGATAAAATTGGGATGAACAGCTAATGTTGTTTCCTAAATAGTAACGTAAGAGTGAACAGAAATCTAGGAAACATCCATTTAGGGCATCATTGTTTCTGTCCATGAATATAACCTTCCAAAAAGGAATCACCAGAGCTGAACAAAAAACATTAAGCAGAAGGCTGATGCCAGGTACCCAATGGCTTGGCCCAGTGTGAACATAACAGATCATTAGAGAAGCCTTCCAGCTACTCAGGTCAGCTGTTGTTGCCAGTTTACAGCTCTTGTCCCAGCTTACAAGACAATTAATGCTTTGAGTCTCAGCTGTATAAAAGACCAAACTTCTGTGGCAGCTTATAAGTTCCAAATATAAAGACTTACTTGTTCAGGAAAAAATGGGGGTGGAGAAAGTGGGGTTTGCTATGGAATGGTCTGGCCTTGGAGATCATGCAAATCCAAATGATGGCCACATTTTAGCATGCATTGTAAATCATTTACATCCTATGAGTGAGACATCATCTCAAAATTATTCTTAGATTTATATTTTCAAAAAAGTCTAAGATGATTTTTAGACTTAAAGATGGCAGTGGTAGTGACCCTGAAATTCCTTAGGGATTTTACTCTTTCTTTTTATTTGTATGTGGCAAATCTTCATATCTTGACATTGACACTTGACACTACTGAGAAACGTAAGATGTAATAAAGTCAAATTCCACCTGAAAGTAGAGATAAGTCTGTGGGTGGAATGGAGAAATATAGGTAACAGAATGATTTTTGTACCAGGATATATGCATTGATTTCAGGTGCTGATTCACAATTTTCTAAATTGTGAGTGGAGGGCTGCTGCTGGATTTTACCTCATGGGACAATGACCACACAGTGATCTAATTTATACCTTGTTTAATTACAAAAACCACATGGCTCACCACTAGCATCTAGCCTAGAGAAAATATCCCTATATAGCAGACCAGCTGTTCTAGGTGAATAAAGCATGGCACATGGGATCCATGGCACTACCTGTGGAGATTTTGAGGGCTAAAATGCATTCAGTTCTAAAACAAATCTAAAATTAAATTTAGTTAAGTAGGTAGATCAGAAGAAGTTCCATTACTTTACCTGGACTAATAAAAAGGCTAAGAAAGGAAGATCTTGGTACAGAAGTTTGTTAAGCCCATGTATGTTTCTAAGTTGAGCATAGCAAAGTTCTCCACAAAATTAATTAATTCATTTTATTTATTTATTTGTTTGTTCTATAGGAAAGACTGCTTGTTAATACTTTGTCCCAGTATTTAGTTGAGTTTAGTTGCCCTTCCTTCCTGCCTTCTGTCCTACCTGTCCTTGCAGTTTTTGAAGAGACCCTACCACAGAAGCAGAGGCCTGGAAAGACCGCTGTAACTTAGGCAGTGCAACATTGGCTTGAGGCTTGTAGTTTGTAGGACGAATAACAGCTTGGAATATCAGTGGCCATGGTGCATGAGCCTAGGGGCTCAGGCCAAGGCTGGCTCAGGGATCTCTGCATCACACCACCTTCCCTGGTCTTGATTGCCATGGTTGTTGAGCCCTTGTCTTCCCTGACAGGTGACTGTAAAAAGAATGTTTTTGAGATATCAAATCCTTTTGAGCTACCTAGTTCAGAAAAATATAGCAGGATCTCTTCGGTCATCCTCTGCATTTACCAATAGCGGTTTTTATATTAATGTGTCTTTTCAAATGCTGTACTATTGAATGAAATGATTGGTGGAGGTGAAGTCAGAAATAGTATTAAAAAATTGCAGTTAGTAACAAGTGCATTGAAGGCAAATTTAGTCTGCTGCTCTACAGACATGCAGTGAAGTTAATTATCTCTCTAATCTCTTATATTAAAACCTAGCCATAAACAAAGGAAAGATGAAATTAATCTGCAAGAACTTGATACAGACAAAAGAAGAACTATGGAAAACCAGAAGTATTATGCATAAATAAGAAAATTGCTAATGAACACTTTAATCAATGAAATTAGAGATGGAGAGACTGCTAGGTCATGTTTTCTGTCCAAGGCCTCTGACAGCTTATTTTCTTATCACCAAGAGAACAGTTTTCAATTTCATGCCTGATTTTGGCTCATACTTCACTTCCAGCTAACCAACAAAATCTGTCTGTTCCATTTTTTCCCCAGAAAGCTTAAGACGAAATGAAGAAGGGATTTTCAAGAATGGATGGTTAAAAATATGGCAGATTACCATTAGAAAACCATCTTTCACAGCTCACCGTGATCTGTTGTGGCCTTTTCTGGACCAGCTTTGCATTTATTCTCTGCCCTGGTCCTTAGCAGCAGCTTGCACCTTTGGCAGACTACAAGAATTTAGAGGGCAGGACCTTGGGCAACTGAGGTTCTCATAGAGACAGGGTCACACTGTGTCATGACTAGGGTGCCTTCCACCAAGCACCTACAAGCTCCCCAAAACCCTGAACTTTCAGAATGACAGATGACATCCTGACAGTTTGGGCACAGGTCACAGCAAGCCCTAGCTGGAGCATCTGCCCTGTGTGACATTTTGCAGGGCACTGGCATGCCCAGATAACCCATGACTCCAGATTCAGTAACAAGCCAGAAGAAGCAGGGGAAGTGCTTAGCTTTTTCTGCCTCTGCTGAAAAAAGACCTTGGTAGTAATGGGGTTTGGGTGACACTTCAGGCTAGAACTCCAGCATACATTTCTGCAGCCAGGTAAACTCAGGTTCATCATATCAAATGTAAGTAGGTCCACTGCCTTATTAAAGCAACAACCCCATATTCCTCCCTAGCTCAGTTGCTGGAGCTTTTTTTTGTCTGTCAGGAGAGACTGTATGGGGAAGGAGAGGACTTTATGTAAAGAGAGGACAAGCCTGTCCATGCTCTCAAAAATCGGATACAGATTTGTATTACCTCAAACACTTGAATCCTTCACTCTGTTGCCACCTTGGTCTTAAACAACAGGAATGATGTAGTGTAGTATAAGAAAACTGAGTAATAGGAATAAGAGTTAACTGTCTCATGCTGTGGGTGTAAACAGATTAAATACAATTTTAAGTATATACTCCAAACGCTGCACTTAATAGCAAAACGCTCTTTAAATTTTGAAAGACAAAAATGTTTCCCAGGGGAGACCAGACATATAATCCTCAGAAACCCGATTTATAGCAGGGCTGGGTGAGACTGTGGGCCAAAAAAATGAAGTATGTGCAAAGAATAGGAGCAAGAAAATAGGGAGAATTTCAGGGATAAGTTGGTAAATAAGCATTTTATTTGGCAGGGGCAAAGGTTTACACTTAAATACAGAAAAACAATAATAGTAGTATTGTTTGGGTGCTTTTCCTGTTTAAGTTTACTACTCTCCCTAGAGACAGAGGTAAAAATCTAGGCAGGATTGGCTTTGCCTTCATCCTCATTTTTCAGCTCCACAGGAATAGATTAGTGCTTAGCAGCACATGCTGCAGCAGGAAACGGTCTCAGTGTGTGAAGTTCCTCTGACCAAGAGCATATCCTTGCTCAGTACACTTCTGTGATCGGCTTAGGGTTTCTTTTTTCATGTTCAGCAAAGCTTTCTGCATTATTATAAGCAAATGGTGAAGTTGCAGAATTGTTGCTCTTATGTAATTTAATTTGTGCTCTTTGCATCTTCCAGGAGGGTAATATATATAAATATATATGTCTGTTTATATATATGTTAAAAAAATCAGGCTTTTTTTCCAAAGTCTGTGTTTTGGTTGTCCATATGCTCCTTTTCTTCTACCCTGGTTGGAGCCTGTAAGTATAAAACAATAAGTAGAACCAATGAATAAAAGCAGTGTTTAAATTAAAACTGCTTATTACTAGATTTTTACAGAATACTAATTAGACTTTCTTCATCTGACACAATTGTTAAGGTCATTTTTCACTTGAATTAACATAAAACCCGATGAGTAAATCAGTGGTCCATATGTTGTTTAGATTAGTTACCACTTAAATTTCTCAACTAGCCAGACATATGGATAAGCTAGGCACGGATTAGGCAAGTCTGAGTTGACATTAAAATCCTATTCTTGTGATAAATATTGTAATACAAACAAATATGCATAAATCTAACCAAGACTGCATTCATTTTCAGGGTAATATTGATGCAGTCCTCAGACTATTCTGTCTATGGCATGAATAAGTTCAAGGCTTGTTAACAGATGACAATAGAAAACTAAAAGTTAGCTTTCTTTTAATTGTCTCCATAGCTGTGGAAGAATTCTGTAACTTTGCTTACTCAAAACAGTAATTACCCAAATAACCAGAAATTCTTTGTAGCTTTAGGTGTGTTTTGGGTAGCCAATGGAGGAGCTTGTGTTTTTGAAAAAGCAATTTAGTTCAGGCTCAGAGAGATAATGAGTTTGGCCTCATCTTTGGCCCTTTTTTGAGCATCCAAAACTCTTGTCACAGCAGTGACACATCTGGCAGTCTCTGCCCTCGCCTGTGGTAATAGGGGTGAAATAGACCCTGACTGAGGCAAGGAAAGCTTACAACTTGCTTGCTGAAGCTTTGCCTGGCTTTTGCTAATGCCTTTATTTTCACACTTGCATGAACTCTAAACTGAAAATATAAGGATCCATTACCCCCACATAGCCCTGTGTTATTTCAAGGTGACATTGAGCTACTGAGCTGTGTTTTTAAACTGAAGGGTGGTCAATGACCATACTTTGTCTCATAGCTTTTGGGCAACTCTGCCATCACAGCATCAAAAGAGAAATCTATGAGCAAAATGCTGACCATATTCATAAACTAACTCCATATCAAAGTGTTCATATTTGCAGTGATGTAAATGTACACGTGATTTAAGAAATTTACGATTGTGCTGAAAACTCTATAAAACCTACTCTTGTCTTCTAAATGCTCCTGATTTATACTTATGTATATTAATGTGCAACACCAGGATAAAATCCTTGTGACTGTCTCCTACAGTCAACAAGGAGAAAGGGCTTTCAATACTATGATGCAAGCATTTCAGCTTCTTACCCCTGAGACTGAAGTATCATAGCAATTGAAGCTGTCAATTGCTTTTAAAACAAAATGTTTACAGATGATTATTCCCAATGCTATATTTGCTTGCTTTCTTTGCAAGTAAGATAAGGGAGACAGTACAACTATTAACAAACGTCTCCATCCTTTCTACTGAGTTCTTACCATCAAATGTCAAAACAGATTTTTTTTTTTCTTTCAGTCTCAGTCCCTTTAATTTCTTAGGCATTTTCCTATGGGATGGAGAGCTTCTGAATAACTATTTCATCGGTCACTTATAGACATCACACAGAATGTATAGTGAACCAAGCATCTAAAAATTAGAATCAGACATTTTGATTTGTTTCTAAGATTTGTTGTTTTGTGTTTTGAAAGGCTCAATAATGTGATCATCGTGTTAAAGAAATGCCTTCTCTTTAGTGTTCCTTATTTTAGGTTAAATAAGGACTTCTGATGAGTGATAAACATTGAGGTTCAAAAATTTGTTGGACTTGGTAGAGATATTTTGATGAACTCTATTGACTTGTATAGGAAAGAGATGAAAACTAGACAATTTAGAATTCTCTTTTAGTCCTAATACCCATGAAAAGATGAAATACTCTAATATTCTTTTTCAGCATAGATTAACATAGTGTTTTCAAACACATATGAATTGATACACAACCTAAGAGACAGATAGTATGATGATGTTTTCCATGATGTGTCTGTGGAGTGATTCCTAATGATGGCAAAGAAACATTAATCCTATCAAGCAAGGTCCAGGTAAAACTACATCTGGAGTTCGTTGCTGCTCAGTGAGAACAAAATTTCATGGGAACAACTGAAGAGGTCTATAGGACTGTAGTCTGCAGGACTATAAAAGAGAGTACGTTTTAGAATTAAAGATGAGCAAACCAAACTGTTTAGATTCATGGAACAAAGACTGCGCAGGGAAAATATTGTTCTGTATGAATATGTGAGGCTATTTTAGACACCAAAGAGGGAGAGGAGTTGTTTAAGCTAAAGGACAGTGCTTGCTCTGGAAAAAAAGGTAGATAAGATCTGGCAAAAAATAATATTAAATGAAAATGAGAGAGTGGTTTTGAGACATCACAGGAATAAAGCTCTGGGACACTTCTTTAGAGGAGTCATAATTGCAAAAGTCATAGCTATTTCAAGGAGTCTTGTATTTTCATGACTGGGTTTATGCAGCGTTGTTGGCTGAAATAGCTGAGGATTGGTCTCATTAACCCAGAAGTCCTCTTCTGATTTTGAGTACAAGAAATGGTGTTTTAGTCAGTAATTAAAGTACATTTTATTTTTGTGCGTCAGCTGGTGAAAAAGTCTACATACAGTTGTAATTAATTTTCTGTTGTTGTCTTTTTAGTTTTGACTTTAATTGTTAAGTATGTAATGGTTTGGCCTTAAGGTTATCTTAAAATGGCTCTGTATATATATATTATACAAAGATATACGTGCTAATTAAGGCCATACATAATACAATACAACTGCGCAGTAGAGAAAAATACCCTATTATAAATAAGTTAGGACATTATTAATATATTCCTGAATCCAATACCTTTAAGTAGACCCCCAGATCACTCTATTCATGGACAAAGTGCCAGTGCATTGGGCTCTGTTGAGAAGCCGTGCCCTGAGTCATCGGTCTGCTTGAAGTGTTTTTCTTGGTTTTTTTTGTTACCATAGTAACATTGAATATTTTTTTTTTCCCCCTCAATTGTTCTGTTTCAGAGGAATTTTAGAAAACTCCCAGGGATCAAACCTAAACAATAGCTAGGGAAAACACAACTGAAGCACTATGAGGGAAACTCCAGACAACAGATGCTAATTTGTGAGGATGTAGAGCTCAGGTTTTTTTCATCAGGAGGAAGTGGTGGTTCTGTAGCTGCTGTTTGGTTTCTCTTCCAGTAAATCTGTACCATTTTAACTGAAAGCAGTATGTGGTTCAAATATTTATAAGATAAATATATAATTAATTTATGAGAGATTCTTTTATTTAACAGAAACTATATTACAGTAATGGAAAAATAATGGCAAGAAAGTATTTGAGAAAAATTGTTCGTGGAGATTTATCAGAAATTTCTTTTCCAATTATTTTTTCAGATTAGGATAATTCTACAAATTTTTTTCCTGCTGAATTTTATGTAGGGTGCAGAAAAAAATAGGTCTACTAATTTGCACTGCATGTTTGTTTTGCTACCAAGTCCTAAAGCTGAGTTGGGTAATACATTTATTATTACCCTGGCAGAGGCCGGGAACAGGAAATGAATGTCTGCTGTCAGAGGAGGAATGGTTCAAAGCCCTGCGAGGTCAACAGACGATTTTCCATTTACTGCAGTGGGTTTGGTTCAGTCTGTTTATCTCTGATAATTCATTATGGTTTCAAGTGAGGTAAAGGGGCTGCAGAATCAAATCCATGTATGTATGACTATGGAAAAGCAGTCTGCAGTGTTTAATATACTGGTGCAAGAGGCAGCTGAGTGCTTTTCTTAACAAAATGTGTGACTGAAGGATGACAGTAGACATCAGAGAACCAAGCATCACCAAAGAGGAGGGACTTTAGTGCAGTAATAAAGCCAAGCAAATAAGCTGTATAATCAAATCAGAACTGTAAATTGTTAAGGAAAATGAGATTTGGTTTATTATATACTTGCAGTAAATTCTGTCATTGATTTATAATCTCAGTTGCTACACTTGCAAAATACTGAGTTATATTATCTGTATCTGTTGGGGAAAATTATTTCACATTACATGATTCTCTACCTATTGAAACTATAAGGATGATTAAAATAACATCTGGAATAGGAGAATAAAAACCTATGTATCTTATTCTTCAAATCTGCAATATTTGATAGCACCCATAAATATACAACAAGCAATTCTGGTTTTATTTATTTTACTTTCCACACTTAAAAAATTATGAGCTTTGTTTATTACTTAAAATACCCCTTCCATTGCTCATCTCTGGAAAAACGTTTTGTTTACTTAAAACATACCTTCTGTGCTAAAAAGCATTTTTCACTAATCAAAGTGATTTCTACTTCTTAAAGCAAATCTACCGTTAACCAACTTGTCCTGGAGAAAAATGGCTTTAATCTCAGCGACTGCATTAAACTTAGGAAGGAGTTGAATCAATAAAGGTGAAGGTCATGGAAACAGATGATTAGAGCAAACAACAGGCTGCCAATGTACAATAGGGTTATAAAATAAACGGAAACAAAAGGCTATCAGAATACGTTAGGAATGAACTTTATGAATAGGTTCTTCTTCAGAATGCTGAGCAGTCGAATTTATCTCCCACAGGTTTTTTTCCCTCCTTTTCTGACTCCCTTCCCCCCAGCTCCTTTCTCCCTGCTCTTTTCTTCTTGTTTTCTGCTACGTATTAAGCTAAATTACCCTGTGGAAAGATGGGTGAGCCCTGATTAAATAATGTATTGGGTTTTCAATGCCCATTAATACCTTGTGGTGACATGTATGTGATGTGAAAGGAATATTGCTCTGAAATAGTTGAGAAATTGACCACTTTGTTATCTGTGTAGCTGGCTTCTCTCTTTCTACACACATGTACTGGCAATTCCCACATAGAATTTTATGCTGATTTTTTGGAGTGGGAGTCAGAGGAGAGTTTGGGGGATGGGTCTGTAAATAAGAGGGGTGAATATCAGCCACAATGATTGAGGACTTGGTTTAGATCCTAGAGCTTAATAACAGTTGGGGTTAATGGCTTGAAGTGATTAACTGGTTCCAACCAGTCATTAATCTGCAGGAGGCATCTTTAGTCTTGTTCATTATTGGGAAGAAATGACACCCTAGCATTTTGCTTGAACTTTGTTTTTTGTTGTTGACAAATGAGTCTGAAAACAAATGTGGTGCAATCAAAACCTACGGCGTGATGTCACTTTCCTGCTACTCATATCAAGAGCTGCCCCAAGGCTGTGATGCAGCTCCGGCCTGACCATGTCGGCAAATATTTGGCTTCTAATTCTGCCCCTCAGTGTCTGGTTTTTCTCTTTGCTTTTCTCCCTCAGTGTACTGCACACCTAATAATTCTTAACACTATTGAAAATTGGGAGGTTCACTTAACTAAATGTGGATTTGAGTCTTGCCCTTGTATTTTAAAAGCAGGGATATTATTTTTTACCCAGAGCTTAATTCTGAGCATGAGGTTACCTTTGCCCAGTCCCAGCATATTTCACCCGTCGGCTGGGAACACTGAAGGGAATTTGCAAGAGCTGACTATAACGGTTTTGATCCTGGTCCCTTCACTAGTCTAAGCCAAATGAAAATCTTTACAATCCACTTCAGCAGGGATGACAAGAGCAGTGCTGGAAATTTCACTGTAGTGGACCCAAAGCTGTTGATAAGAATGCACAAAAATTATTAAGCTGAAGCTGGAGAAGGCATCAATCATTTTGAAAGTATGTAATTTGATTCTTTCCTCAAAGTCCAGTCTGACCTAACACCAGCGTGAGAAAGTCGTTCTGTGCTATATAAGCCCATCACTGTCTCATTCTGTTACATTGCCTAACATGGCCATTGACAAAAAAAGAGAAATGTTAATGTGTATTGTGAGGGAAGGGACAAATAGAAAAGCTTAAAGTTTTAAAGGTACAGAAAGAAAATAGCTTTAAATACTGATTCAAACTCGTATTACTGTGGCAGGCCTGTTTGTTAACCTCCACAGAGGTATGTAAGCAGTGACTACCACATACAATTACACTTTGAAATAAAACACTTAAGAAAAGTCTAGCATTATCTTTTATTTGAAATATCAAATCTGCCTTTCATCTCTCTTTTACAGCACAGCGGTTTGAGGAGAGAAGAGAAAAGGAGAGGAGAACTGCTTCTATTCACAATGGAAAGAGGAGGAATTCCAAGGAAATAGTGCAGAGGAAGTTTTGGTGATAACAATAGATGTCATGGACAAGGAACAGTAGCTGATGAGAAATTACACTGACTCTAGAATTAAATTAGATTTGGTACAAGACGTACCTATCTTTGCTGTTGAACTCAAAGCTGGCATGCTACTGAAAATCATGATAGAGGCTCTGCTGTGTTCTGGGCTGCCACTGTAACTTGAGTGTCCTCTTTATTTAAATGACTGAACTTTTGGACACATAGCAGAATGCTTCCTGTGAGTTGAGAGCTTTGTAAAATTACATTACAACATCAACACTTACTATGACACACATTGAGTAACTCATATTGTGAGCCTAACAGGATAGCACACTGTTCCTTTTCAGGTGCACGCTTACAAAATGGGTGAGTTTTTACAGCAAATCTCGATAGGAGTAAGCCTGGTTTTATTTAAATGACCGGTTTAGACCTGATGTGCCTTTTGTTGTGACTAAAGATTATAGTGTAAATAATAGTTTAGTCCTAATGCAGAAGATGTTGTAGAGGACAGTAGATAAAGGCCTGTTTATATCAGTTCTCATCCAGGCACAAGTGGCTCAGATTCACTGGTTTGATCTGCGTCATGTACTGCTGTGGGTAGGAAACCTCATCATTCCTCTTTCTCCAACAGTGCAGACAGGTCATGCCCAGAAGGTGTTTCTCCATAGTTTCTATAGCAGAGTTTTCAGGAGCACCTCTGTACTGACTATCCACTGTGACTACATAGGCACCCAACAGCCAGGTAGAGAGGACTTTCGGAGCTTTTCTAGGCAATATAATAATGGATGTTGCTAGACCAGTGGTCTGTCTCTCTCTGCATGTCATGGGAGGCAAAGATAAACTTCCTTGTACCAGACATCCCAGAGCTCTGGGATGACCATGGTGCACATGCACATGGCAACATGGACACGTTCCTGGTGGCCTGTTGCCTTGCCTGGCCATGTGTTTTTGAAGGAAGGACTACTGCACTTGGAAATTTTGCCCATGAAATCAGTTGAAGGCAGCCTGAAGCTCTCCAGAGTGATGAACACAACAGTGGTTACACATGTGGCTCTCCATGCATGTGAAGATGGAGGAGGTTAGAGTGAGATTGAGCAGAAAGATGCATTTTTATCTAGTGCCCCTTTCATCACCTCTTATATCAGCTGCTCTCTTTTCCACCCCATTAACTGTATAAGCATACCCTTTTAGCAGCTTAAAGGTCTTAAAATACAGTATTTCGTATGTGGATTAAGGGCAATGTGCAGCTTTAAGTGACTCATGCTGATGAATTTCTCTTTGGGGTGAAGTTGCAGAGAAATACTGCAAGGTTGCATGGCTTTTGTGTGTCACAGAAATATCAGATAAATAGATGCAATTTGTCAAAACCCCGGTTAGAGAAAAACATTTGTGTCTGAATACAATATTTCCCCTAGTGTTTAAATAAATTTACTGACATTCAATATAAGAAACCAGAATGTATTTACTTTCAGTTTTATAACTAAATCCATGACAATTTATTCTGTATGAAAGGTTAAATGACTTAATAATGGCTTCCTCAGAATGTTTTCATATTTTGTGGATATTGGAGAAGAAGTTGAATTTTTTTCTCATAGACAGCAAGAAAAAGATATCCATTATGATTTTCTTGTTTTAGCTATGTAAATGACCTTACTAATAAATGAAAACTGATATTTCAAAGCTGTAGTTTATTATAGCCTCATGGCATATTAGCCTTTATCATTCAAGGCAGCATTTAACTCTGAATAATATATTATGCTAACTTTCTGAATTTGTTATTATGAGATTTTAATGCACCGTAAAACACATCTTATGATCTTCAGCATGCTAAAATGTCAGTTTAACATATTAATCTAACATATATCTTGGAAAGCAGTAGTTTGACAAAATCTGTCTTCATATATAGCATTTCTCGTACTATGTTTCATACGTGGATAATTGTGTAAGTATGGGATTTGCAACATCTGAAGAAAATATCTTTTTTTCTGCACACACAAAACCTAGCAAAATGAGATCTCAGTCATAACTGGGAGATCTAGACTCTGTCAACACTTCTTTATTAAATAAACTGTGGTTCTGGCAAAGTAGCCATGATACTGAAGCAATTGATGTGAATATATTCTTGTGTTTGCACTTGGACCTTTCATGTTGTCCCTTTCGGATTTTAAGGTATTGGTCTTATTTTATATGTTACAATTTTATTTTGGCAATTCTGAGGAAAATGCTTTAGCTAATTTTGAACTGGAGGATGATGGGAAAGAACAAGGACAAGGAAAACGATTATTCTGGACTCAAACTCTTGCAGTATGGAATTTATGCAGAGGATAGCAAAAAGGTTTGTGAGATACTATTTGTGTCCACTCAGTCTCAGAGATACTCTGGGCCTTGTGAGGACTAGTGCTGAAGGTGAACATAGAGTTAATCTGCTTCTCTCCAAACTAGAGCTGAGACATAGGTAGTGTATCTGCTGACTCAAAAAGGGTGGCTATCCATTACAGTCTGCTGATGCAAGATGACATTTCCATTGTACCACTTTTATTTGTGATGCTTAGGATGCAAAAAAGAAGAAGCTGTCAGAGAGATTTTGCATTATCCAAATAGTCCTGTGACTGGTCAGTGTAAGTAGAGAAATTCTCTGCAAAGCTCACAGCTGGACTACTGCAAAGCAGTCAGTTCAACATAGCATCCATGGACCACTGCTAGCTAGAGCAATCACTTTAGGCCTCTGTTCTGCTCAGATCTGAGTTGAGCAAATAGAGGTCCTAAATTAAAAATGTTTTCTCTCATTTGTGTCTCTATTAATCAAAATCTTATCATTTTTATCTGATAGATTTGATAGGTACCATATGAAAAATGGTTTAGAGGTGATCCCTATTTTTTCTTATTATCTATTATTTTAGTGAGAATGAATAGTTCTCAAAGCAGATTTGATATATTTCAAACTAAAAAGAAAAGTCTATGTACGTGTAGTTATGTATTTTCTTCATGTTTTTCCTTACACACCTAGAAAATTAGTAACTGTAACTTACATACTTTCAAAATGCAACATCTTAAAATGTAGAAAGCTGTAAAACGCAAAAACATTCTTATTTAGTTGTACTAATTAATTAGGCAACAGGATTTGATCCAGAGAACCCTATTTCATCTGAAGCCAAATGTTGCCCAGCTGCCAGATCACATTCTTTCTCTACCCATGAAGTAGGTGAAGTATCTTGAGACAGTAAGTTCTTGTGAAAGAAAAACGTAGCAACAGCTGTCCTTGCATGTGCATTACATTTTCTGGTTTTCAATCTCAAGGACTTGACTATCACCATGCTTAACATTGTAAAGATATATTTTTAGTTTTACCAAGTTCTGAACTAGTGTTAAAAACTTTAAGCCTGAAGGCTCCATTGAGGTCTGTATTTATATCATTTAAAGATGCGTGCTAAGAAGCATCTATCTAAAAAATCTAAACTATCTAATTTAAGACTTTTAGGTGCTCTGATTTTCTAAAATTTATCTTTGCCTACAGGAACTACCTTTGATTATCCTGATTATTTGTCTGCAATGATCAGAAACACTATTTTCTGATTTCATATAGCTAACAAAGAGAAAAAAAGGAGAAAAATAATGGCCAGATATAATGCTTAAGGCACAATAACTGAAAGGAAGAGCAATACTTCTTAGTATATTGCAAACTGAATGGAGTTTGCACATTTTAATGGAGAGGTTACAGGGTGTATTGCACAAGAAAATTTCAATTCAGGGCCAGCAATGGCCACTTGAAGTAGGGAAGATGCTGATGAGGAAGAGGAAACAAAAAGTATAAGGCATGGATAGTGGGCCTCATAAAGAGAGGATTCAATAAAGCAGCAGCTGGAGAGACATCCTAGCACTGCAGCAGTCTTTGTTGGGTGTGTGCTGCTGTCCTCCTTATTCCTATTGAAAAAAATCAACAAGAGACGAAGCAGTACTTAGGAAAATTAGACTTCATTTTCCCCTTATTATAGGAAATATGCTTTTTTATTCAGTAGAAAATAACAGAAAATCTATTTGATATTAAGGGGTCTGGTGCATATCTTCTTTCATAAAACACAGTTCCAATGAGTCTTTCACATACAGATTTCAGGGAAATAGTGTTCTGTTTTCATCTAAGGCAAATTTATGCATTGGTACTCATAAAGAATTGTTGGGGCAAACATAGACTTCTCCAATCCAAAGCAAAGATTTGTAATGTGTTCATAATAACTGAGCTATAGGAGCTGAATATAAACAGGCAAAAAAATGTTTATAGGCAAATGATTTATACTGAATGTTATTGACACTAGCCAACTGCAGACAAATGGCAGCACGTGAAAATCTGTGAAGATCTAGTCATCACCAAAGATCTCAGTGCTAATTAGTTAATCCAAGTGGATGGTTCTTGAAATGCAGCATATGAAACCTTTGAAAATACAGGTCTTCCAAACATCATTAAATATGAGTAAAACACCACTGAAATGGATGGAGTTGCACAAACATATTTGCAAAAGGAGGGATTTCAGAGTTTAAATGTTTGGCATAACTAATGAAATTGCAGAGATGCATTTGTACCAAAGCTCAAGTCAGGGGCACAGACTGAAATAATTGTGACACACTGTAAGCCCTAATTGGCCTCAAGTGGAATATTTTAAATCATTGAACTTCATGATTCTTCATGTCGTAGAACTGATCACATCATCTCCTAATAAGCATATTTCAGTGGCACAGTATCCAAAACCAAAACAGTTGATCCACCCTTCTAAATAAACAAGGGAGCTTTGCATCTTAAGGTTAGAGAGAGCAGGGAAGTTGTTCCCTGGAATGACAACAAGGAAGAAATGAATAGCAGAGTATTTTCATTAAGAAGTTGTTGACAGTTTGAAGAAGGCAAATAATTTGATGACTGAGAACTCTGTTATTTTTCTTTGTTGTACATTATTTGAGAAGTGTGATTTTTATTCATATACTTTCTGAGTAATAGTAAAGGAGAAAGGATAACTAACGTAATAGAAGGAAAAAATGTCTCTCCATTAGACTTTCTAAAGTGAAGATGTGATCTCAGATAAAAATTCCTAGTGAAGGAAACAAGAACACTTAACGGGCAGGAAGGTAAAAAAGAATGTGGATTTGTGTCATTGCATGAATGAATGCTTCTATAGCTTTTGTTTAAAGCATGACCCTAGGGTAATCAACCATGTTTACGCTATCACCCATGCAAGTTTGAGTGTAAGATGAGGCAGCTCCTGTTTGCTTTAAGAAGGCCTGGAGACATGGAAAATACCCTCCGTATATACCTTAAAGAGGTGAAAAGAGTTTCTAAATTGAATCCAAATTAGATCATGAGATGTTTCATATGTTCTTTTTCTTTTGTTTTCATTTATTTTGTTTGTGTACATGCATGGATAATGTACAGAAAACATTATTCTTGACTATGACAGTCCAAAAACTTAGATTCCCCATGTCATAGATAATCATAGGTCTGTTGAAATAAGTGAAGTTTAGGCAATATACCTCTAGTCATACACTGAATTCACAATGTAGGGTGACAATGTCTACTCTGCCTTAGCGAGTCCACATCTGGTATACTGTGTGAAGTTCTGGGCTTTCCAGTTCAAAAAAGACAATGAACTACTGGAGAGTCCAGTGGAGGCCTACAAAAGATGATTAGGGAACTGGGACATCTCTCTTATGAGGAAAGACTGAGAGACCTGGGTGTCTTCAGCCTGGAGAAGAGAAGACTGAGAGGATCTTATAGATGCTTATAAATATCTAAAGGGCAGGTGTCAAGTGGATGGGGCCAGACTTTCTTCAATGGTGCCCAGTGACAGGACAAGGGGCAACGGGCACATACTGGAACATAGGAAGTTCCACCTGAACATGAAGAAAAGCTTTTTGACTTTGAGGGTGACAGGCTGGAACAGGCTGCCCAAAGTGGGGATGGATTCTCCTTCTCTGGAGATATTCAGAACCTGCCTGAATGAGCTCAGGTGCAACCTGCTCAAGGTGGATCTGTTTTAGCAGGGGGGTTGGACTAGAGGATCTCCAGAGGTCCCTTCCAACTCCTACCATTCTGTGATTCTGTGACTCTGATATTTTCAACAGGCTGGAAGTGATATTTCCCATGAGCCTCCCGTATGCATCTGCACTGACATAAACCGGCCCACATGTTCTGCCATCTGGGATTTTTTTGCAATCAGGCAAGGACAGCAAATATTACGTTCCCACTTCATCCAGATGGCTGACCATAGAACAAGGTTTTAGCTTCGACAATAGCCATTCTAAAAATGTTTTGTTCTGCTCTGACTAATTCTTGGTTGGGGAAATTCTTTGGGGAAGTTTCTATGTGGAACTGATGCATTATGGAAATGACTAATTTATTAAAATATCACTCTTAATTTTCAGTGAACAGTGTGGTACCATGGAAAAAAAGTCATTTGGATGATGCAACAAAGGGAGGTGGTAATGGTAAGAAGACCCAGGCACATTCGTTTAAAGGAGAGGTGTTAGCTATTGTATTCTGGCTAAAGTGGAGTCTGAGATGCTAAATGTCTTTTGAGGTTTAAAATATAGGACTAGTAATACTAATAGAACTAATATAGGCATTTCATCTTCCTCTTCTCTCCTCTCTAGAGCAAATAATTCGTGTTCTAAGCTGTTTATAGTAGTCACTAGCTGGTTGTATTTCAGGTATATCTCATAATGCTTTAACTACAAATAATTGAGCATGAGCCTATTCAATTGCCAATATTTATTCATAATGTTTGAGGTTATAACTCATTTTCTTCATGGACAAATGGAGACCAAATCTTGGCTCTACTTAGCAACACTCATAGATAGAACATGTAGGTATACAAATGTCTGTTGTTTCAAAAGTTTTTGTTTCTGTCACATGTTTAACTTGTGCCGGAGATCACTCTGGAAAATACCAGTTTTGAAGAGAAAATATCTGTCTATATATTTAGGAAAAACATTAATAATGGCTGATTATAACTTTATTCATTTTACCCATATTTTTAAACCTTTTCTTAGACTGTTGTAATGTTAGATATGCATTGAAGCTTTCCCTCTAAGTTAAGCATGACAAGCATAGAAATAATTTTCTGACTTAATGTAGCATAAAAATTGTTAAGATGTTACTGACCCTTCTAATTTAAAACCTTCTCTTGCAACTCATCCTCCTGCAAATAGTTTCATTACCTTCAATTTCTTTTGGAAATTGGAAACAACTTGTGACTAAGAGACTGGAAAGCTTGTTTCAGTGCTTATTTTGCACTTGAATATATAGGTCTTTACAATATTAGAGAATTTAGACACAGTGATTACAGAAAGGGTGACTTTAACTCTCAAAATGAGTGGCGCATTACAAATCATTCAAAAGGGCTTATTTTCAAGGATCAACATTTTCAAAAAAAATTAGGCTCAATCAAGATGTCTCAAATGGGACTTTCAAAATCTTTGGTTTGTTGAAATTCAAGATATGGTGTGCCCAACAGTGTACACACTTTCTACTGTGCTGCTCTAAATGACCAGCTGACCTTGTTTCTCAGTGCCCATTTTTTATCACCTAATAAGATTGCTATGAAAGCCATTAGGGTATTTTGGGAACACTGTCCCTGGGTTTTGAGTTTGGAATGGTACCGATCCTTCCAAATCTCAAATTATGACAAGATATAATTTTGATGGACTTCCCCTTGTCTATTTTCCTGGTTTTCTGGAGGCCATGGGAGGATTTTTGCTATGTACAAAGCTAAAAATTTGCTAATTTGCTTTCTTACGCAATATTTGTTAACATAGTATAAAATACAGTAAAATGAAGAGAGAGAAAAAAATCCTCAATGTGTTTCGTCCCTGCAATTTCTCCAACAAAGCACTGATTCAGTACTCATAAACATTTAGGTAAATCTTGCTCAATTCTAGACACCTAAAGGAATGAACTCCAAGCCCTGAAGGTTGGTTCTTCCTGCCTGAGGTGGTGCAGACATCTTTTAGGGTAAATTTAAAACGCCAGGGAAGAGGTGGAGAAAAGTTTCTTTCTCCCCAGACTGGAATTTACATGTAAGACTTACCCTCCTTTCCTAAATTGCCAAAAGAAATCCCTGCTTCTGCAGGATCCTAAATGATGATAACCAGAGCAAGCAAAAGGTGTATATAAAAATATTGCCTAATATTTTTGTTAAATGTGTTGTTTAGGAGGACAAAAAAAAAAAAGGAAGAAAAGCAATCTTTGGCGATGTCTTTTTAGACATGTATTTGCACCAGGGAGCCCAACATCAGGTATGAAAAGTGGTAGAATCAAGTCTGGGACCTTCTGTTTCCTACAGTAAAACAAGCACAGATGCATAAGCTCGGAAAGCGTTGTGTAGGCTATAAATAACATATTAAACATATCTTTCTTTCTGAAATCCTCTCTTCTTTACAATAAAGGTCAAGCAGAACAGCTCTTTCGTCTCTTGGTATAGCTAAGGTTGGTTCACAGCTAAGGACATGCATGGTAATCTTTCTCAATACTGAGCAATATTCCTAAAAACACATTATTCATACTTAAGCACGGGGACCTTATAGAGCAGCTGCTCTATAAATTCACCAGAGGAAGGTGATTAAGTCCTTGTATGGCCACTGTATGATATGCAGATCTCTTGGTGCTCTCTTGCCGTGCTATTCTGAATTTGAGGTGTCAGTGATTAACAGTCGGTGTGAGGTGATTATTTGCAGCTTAGCACTGATGTGACACAATAGTTAGTGGTACTGTCATTGAAAAGGTGCCAAAAGAACTGAGGGCCCTTTGGGATGTCATGAGCCCTTTACTCAGGTGTAAAATTGTGTTTTGTTTTCTTTGTGTCTATGTTTGCACCCTCTCTGCCTTCTCATCTTCTAATATTTCTCTCCCTTCCTGTTTTCCTACCTCTTGATCCTGTTTCATTTCTTATTTTGCTGTCTCAGTCTTGTGCTGATGATCATTCTTCCCTTTGTCTGTTTTAGCTCCGTGGCCTCTTACCACTGAGGGATGCCTTGCAGTTGATATTATTACGAGATTAGTAATGCTCCCAAGACAGCGTGCAGCATGCCACACTTAGATAATCCAGTCCTTTCCCTGCTCTCTATAGATGGCTTCGGAACAAACAAAGCAGAGAGGAGCTCTGATGATGGCAGTGTAATAATCCACTGCCATATGGGGTATAAAGTCTTTTTTTAAAGAGTGCTATTATTTTTCTGTTTTACTGTTTTCAGTGCTCGCTTTCCCATCCTACCCTGCCACAAGGCACAGAGATGCAGATGTGCCCTACATTCGGGAGATGGCACGTTTTTATGGTTTAGGTGGACTTGAAAATCAACCCCCATGTGCCATTCCATCATCCTTGTAACATTGCGTGAATGATATATATGCTGTATACCCAGAGGTGGCAGTATTATTTTCATGGCATGATTTCCTTGGTGTCCTATAGCAGCTGTGTCATACAGCAACTGTCTTTGTAAGAATGTTCCTTGGAAATGAGATCTTTAGGTCTTCATTGTAAATAAAATCCCTGAGGGGGAAATACAAGCAAGCTGATTTGTTTATCTCTGGCTAAAGATATGAAAGCTGAAAGGGCTGACTGGGCACAACTTTTTTAGTGAACTCAGGTTATGTAGAATCTACAGTTAAGCCTAACAATAAAAAAAATGTATGGACAAGGAAGAAGGGACTGAGGTAAGCTGAAAAAAAGTAGTGATGAGGTAGATTGTCATTTTGGAAATGAATGCTTTTTCACTGCATCTGTGCATTGTCTCACTCCAACATCTAAAGAGCTCATTACATCTTTTAGTAAGACTAGTGTTGTGATACAGAGGGATGTACAGCTGAACTTCAAATAAACCCATTGTCTCTTTTGCCTTGGTCTATGCTCCCTGAAATACTGTGCTACTAAACAATTGCTGTGTAGCATCTTAATTCTTTAGATTCCCCTCAGAAATAATCACAGAAAAGCACTTCCTCCACTTCCAGATTTGAAGAAAGTACATATTCCATAAAATATGAGTTAATTAGGGTGGCTGTGCCTCAGCCTTAGTCTAAAGTGACTACATTTTTCTGAAAGCTAACTGCTTGTTTTTCAGACAATTTATCTCTAGAAGTGATAACACGGGACGTTGGTATGCAGAAAGGCCAATGTTTATACCTATTCCTCTAGAAACCAAGGCCATCCTTGAGCTGGCAAAGAAAGGCTGCACCTTCAGGGAGGGGTGGACAGGACAGGTGACCCCAAACTGACCAACAGAGTATTCCATCCCTTATATGTCATACTCCGTATAGAACTGAGAGATTGCAAGGGCCTTACTCTCTTCTGCAACAGCTGATACACAGTGAGAACCTCTTTTGTTTGGTTTCTCCTGACCCCAGATCTGTGCATCCTTGAATCCAGTTCCTGAGTTCATCTCCCTCCTAGCTGTGGACCCATTCCCCCTTGTCTGTTCTACAGCATTTGTAGTAATGTATGGTCATCAAGGGGTGGGATGAGGGTGCAATCTTGGATATTCACACAGTATTTCATTACTGTCTAATTATTTTAATCTTTATTACTATATTATCAGAATTTCATTAGAGCTGTAGTTTTAGTTTTAAATATGAAAGTCTGTTTCCTTTCATTTTTCCTCTCTTCCCCTGGGTGTGAGGGGGGCAGAATTTGGGAGCCCAGCTACTTGGTTTTAGCTGATGAATTTAGCCAGTTTGGGGCTAAACCATGACAATTCCTAAAGGCAATGATGTTTTATTTGACTTGATGCAGAAAATTTATATAAGCAAATCCAAACATATAATCACAAGAAAAACTGACCAATGCTGTATTTTTGCCATCCCTTACCACTGTATTTATTTGGGTGACTTCAACTGCTTATCAGTTGCATTTATAACTTCGACAGCTACATCTCTGATAGGAAACTGCTTTGTAAGAAACAACTTTCCCAATTCACATACCATGTTGTAACTATTCTAGTTAATGACAACACATCTACAGTAATGCATTTGGCCTGAGAGGTTAAAAAGTATACATGATACATGGAGTTACATGAGCTGTGTTTCAATAACATCTGTAACTTGAGAAGTGCCTCCATTTGTGGTATCCAAATTGTGGCCCTTCTCAAGACAGTCTGATGTTTTTCAAAATGCAGAGAGATCACTCCAGAAAGTAATGGCTTAACTGGCACTGAACTTCTTAGTTTTGGGGTGTTTTGGGGTGTTTTGGGGCATGCTATTTTGCTGTATGTAACATATAACTGTATTTGGTTTTTAAAAACACAGGTACTTTGCATATGCATTTACCTGTGCCTGTGTCACTATATCTTTTACATTTTAGATAAGCCTCAAGTATTTACAATTGATGTTCCTGTTTAAAAAGTAAGCTGTACAAACAAACATTCTTTTCCTGTATAATATTCCATATAGGCTAAAGGTTAAACTACGACAACACACCACAAGACTGAGTAGTTTTCTTGACTATCTTCAATGTTTTTTAGTACACTCTAACAAAATAGGCTTGGGTGTAGGTCTGTTACAGAAGGCAAAATATATTTACCTTGCTGTGCAGGAGATTTCCAGGGGTCTCTTATTGTCTATCCTATTTATTGAGCCTTATAATTTCTATGGGGTTTGGGACATTTTATGCACCATTTTTGCAATAAGACATCTTTTCTATTTTCCAGAAAACATTCTTTATGTTGTCCATCTCATTAAAGAGAAGTTTTATTTTCTCATTTACTCCTAAAGTAAGCAGAACTAATCAGCTGTAGATTTTTATCCTCCTGATCAATGTCATCTATAAATTGTCTTAGAAGGTTAATTCCTTGTTTCTGCACTAGAGAACTACAGAAATAATGCTGGTCAAGGACAAAGACATATCCTATATAAGCAGACAGACTCTTGCCAGCATAATCTGTAAGTGGAAAGTTAACACTTGGCTCTGTGAAACAAGTTCTGACCTGACAATGGCAATAAGCTTCTCAAAACTGGGTCAGAGAATGAAGGGTCGAAAAATTAATTAATGTTCTGCTGAAACAACATGATTTTGGTGCTGTTGAGCATGTAATCATTCTTCTCTGCTTCTACTCTGAAGTAATATATCCAGAAAAGTTACATTAAATATGTCTCTCTACTGATCCAGAATAAAACATAGGATTATTTTAAAACTATATAAAATCAGTGCTAGTACAACTTTAAGACATTTTAGCTTTGTTTCTGCAGCTAAAGAGTTTTTTTTAATCAGAAGAGATAAAATAGACAGTAGACAGTATCTCTGTTTCTTTTAAAAATCAGAAACATGTCTAAAACATTGTCCCTTTGACATAGGTCTCCCAGCTGTGGTATATGTCCTAATGATTAAATGACTCTATGACTATCTAAAATCTGTTAGATGATGCACTTCTTAATTTAAGCGGAATGGTCTTGCAGTGAGCTGTGAAGTGTAAGGCAAAGAGCTCACCCTGATGCATGGGAGGCAAACACAAGGCCCACGGGCCGAATCCGACCCTCCACCTTGTTTTATGCATCTCGGCACCTTGTTTCTATGCAGTGACAGCGCCGAACTCCTTGCCCCTTTGCTCCTGCCAATGATTGTCACATGTGCAGCGCGTGACGCGTGTTATGCTGCAGGAGCAGGCTAATGTGGCCCCACGTGAAAATGAGTTTGACAACCCTGCCCTAATGGAAACAGAGACGCTAGCCCAGTTAGCTCTCCTTTCTTCCCCCTCCTCCCCCTGCCATCACCTAGAGCAGGTGTAGAAGACATTCTTTTCATTCATAGAATCATAGAATCGTAAGGTTGGAAGAGACCTCTGAGATCATCGAGTCCAACCATGCCTGTCTCCCTACTAAACCATATCCCTAAGAAACTCATCTACTCATCTTTTAAACACCTCCAGGGATGGAGACTCCACCACCTCCCTGGGCAACCTGTTCCAATCCCTGACTGCTGTCTCAGTGAAGAAATTCATTTTTATCCATCCACCTTGTAGTGTCAGCCTGCTTACTGTCAAGCCTGCAAATGTGAAGGAACTTGTGTTGGTCCGTGTCTGGACAGGTGGTGCCTCTTGGGATTTGAAAAGTCATTCAACTGGCTGCTCTGTGGTTTGAAGTGTGATAGTGACAGCATATTTAAACATGACTCTTCCACAGGATGAATCACTTTATCAGCCTGTTTAGACTTGAGTCATGGAGCCTAGTAAAAGAGTTCCAACAGCTTGCTTCTTCAAAAAATTGTTTTGTAAACCAGTTTATCTTCTGAGCTTGTACCTTTTTTTTTACATTTCTCAGGACAAATCTTAGATAGAAAACACCTTTCACCAATAAAAGGTTATAATCTCTCAGGTATGCTGGTTTTTATGTTGTCTATCTCGTTAAAGAGAAGGTTTATTTTCTTGTTAACTCATTAACATCCCAGAGTTTCAGGGATGGTTGATTTGCTGTAGATGACAAAGTAAAACTTGAGGACTTTAGCAACCCTATGAGAAATCCAAATTTCTTTTCGCTGTGGAATTGTCCATGAAGAACTAAGTAGCCCATGTGGGAAAGGATATAGAACAATGTCAATGGTACTGAGAGGAAACCAAGAAAAAATTGTTCAGCGTGCAGGTAGTGATTGCATGGATCAAGCCTGCAATGCTACCTCTACATGATGAACTATATGGGGAAAACTAGCCTATAACTCTACCCAAGTGGACACAGAGGACTAGAGCTGGAGGGCATGGGTGGCTTCAAGACCAACCTTTCCACAGGTCTACTCAGCAGGGAGGATTTAGTAATAGCAGATAGTGCTGCCCTGACAGGCTGGATGAAGCTTGGCAGCTGCCTTGAAGTCCTTCCTGTTCTAGGGCAAATGCATCTTCCTGTTCGAATACTTTCACCTGAGACCAGCTAACAGGTCTTTTTATGTATTTGTTGACTTTTATGCTATTTGTGTGAACACACACTGCCCCGCAACATGTTACAACTTATGCTGAGGACATGTGATGTTCATAACCCAGTGTTTGCATAGGGCAGCTGCCCGTGAAACGGCAGTTGGAAAACTTTGCTGCCTGAAAGACTGCAGAAAGTAGGCCTTGTACCTGAGGTACAAGATCCAGTCCTCAAACCTTACTTTATCACAAGCCCGTTTGTGATGATAAACCAAACCAGTGCTAAACACTGCTGTTTGTACAGGCAGGTGTGCACCTTCCTGGTGGGCAAATGTGTGTAGCTTGTGTTTATGCAGAAATATGTGCTCACAGGAGTGTTTGGGGTGTTTTCAACCCTTTCTGCCAGCTGATGTGGGAACAATACTCTGTGAACACCTGTGGGAGCAGAAAGAGCGCTCACACGTGCTGCTGGTTGATGCACATCCTCAGGTGCTCAGTGCACTAAATCTTTTCTCATGGCTTTGCTGCATTGCAGCTGGGATACTCTTATATGGCTTTTCATCTCTTTAATCAGCTAGTTTTAAACAAGAAATAATTAATTCATGTCCCAATAATTATTTCACTTATATTTTTAATTATTTCTTTGGCAAATTCTTTTATTTCCAGTTCTATTAATTAATTAATGAACAATTAATTTAACAACATCTTCTCCTTTGTTATTATAAGAAATACTTTTAAATGTGCTACTCATTTGCCGCCATAAATATTTCCTTTAAAGGCTTGAACTAGAGAAGTATGTACTTTAGGTTTCCTTTTCAAACTGAAGCAAATGTTTCAAATGCACTTCCATTCCTTTTTTGCTACCTTGCAAGTTACTCTGTATCACTAGATAAAGCTGTCTGTTTCAGCACACTTGAGTCTTACTGCAGCTTGGGGGCTGAAACTTTCTATCTAATTCAGGAGCTTTTTGGTTTTTTTCCCTCTACAGGGTTCACAGCTAAAGTGATAGAGTCATTTGAAATTCTGGCAATAGCTGTGTTTCCTTGCTAGTTAGGGTCAAAGTCTGGCTCTACTCAAGACAGATAAGCTCCATATTTCGTGCCCTGCTACCAAAACTGGACAAAATCCTGAACTGCCTCTACCTCCCATCAGATAAGGCGATAAAAGACTATAAGCTTAGTATCAAAAAGTGAGGGATTTATTTTGTGCATGGGTCAGCTAAAAAATTATTTGCTTAGATGCTGGTTACCCCAATTGTGTTTCTGCAAGTAGGCATCTTCCAGTTGGCTGCATTTTATCTGGAATAAAACCAGTTGGATCCATAGCTGTGACAGTACCTGAGGATTAAAATGATATCCCATGGTTTTAGCATCTGTGTTCTGAAAAGAGATTCAGGAGCATATATTCTAAATGTATAATCAAGGAAGGGGAAAAGATTAGAAGCAGTATCTGTTCTCTGTAATCAGCTTTAGAAAATCTCACATGCTTGATTATTTGATGAGGTCCAGTAAATATTTGATCCAAATAGTAATACGCATCTATAAACAACTGAAAATGCAAGACTATAGATAACCTTATCTTCAAGAAGTGATAGCAGCTAAACACTTCCTCTTGTGCACCTTCACCCTTGATTGACCTAGTTTCCACCATTCTGCTGTCTGTATCCTGACATAAACAATATCTTGCTGATGGGGCAAAATTAGGATTTTGTGAAGATTTGTCTGACTGTGAATGGGGCTTTGTCTATACTCATTGCTTTGTCATATGGTGGGCTACTTAATGTTGTTTTCTTGGTCTCCAAGCCTGTCTCCTGGGGACTGCTTCTCCCTTAAAAATCCAAATATCCTGGGAATAAAATTCTCATCTTATGTATTGTCTACACAACAATTAGCAAGTACTTAAAAGTCTCTCAAAAAACAGAGTTCCGATAGCACAATTACCACGTGGCTGTTTTTACAGATGGAGGCAAAGGATTCATGTTCACTTAGCAAGAGAAACACTTAAAATTTTAAGGCCTATACTTAGGCCAATATAATTATATAAAAAGTGAGTCTTCAAGGAGAAAAACTGTATTTTCCCTTGACTTACTGGCCTAGTTTATTCTGCACTTGTGGTAGCTTTGAGTAGTCTTCCAATAGCCCTTAGAAGTTCCATTGAATGAAGATGTAGAATGTCAGCCAGTTAAGAAGAACAAAATTTATTTCATACCTTGTGTATACAAGACAAAAGGACAATCATACATTTTTCTGAACTCTTTAAGTAATCCAAATAGTGGTAATATTGTTCCATTCTTATGTTTTTGTAGATCAACATATCAACAAATGAAATTATTTTTCTGTTTTAAAGAACACCGATGGGCAAAAAAAGACAATGGTATGCAACTATGAATTCGTATTTCCATGTTATTCAGGGCTACCTCATGGTCCTCTTATCAAACGCAAAACCAAAATGCAGGATTAATGCAGGAAATGGAGCAACACCACCACCAGAACAAAATAGTCAAGAATAAGATTACTGTGACAAACACAATATTTAATATCTCTAACTTAGCTGCCAAAAATCCCTTTCTGTCTGTCCTTTACCAGGAACAGGAAGGAAGGAGAATTTGGCTCCAATAAGAAGCAGTAAGCTGGGTTTTAACTCTTTGTACTTGGCGACTGATTCTGCGTCAATATTTTTGAGTCTTGCTCTCATCATTTTTCAAAATCACTAGATTTTGCTTAGACTGCAAACCTACCATTTTCCCGTTGTTAGCTTGTGAAAGGGTTCACAAAAGGCATAGCTAAAATCCAGTGCAGAATCTTTCCAAGAAGCCTATGAACCTTACAGCATACCCAGTTCAAATGTTGGACATAGGAGAAATTCCAAATCGGTCATGGCTTTGTTTCATTATGAAACACTTTGAACAGCCTCACAACTCTATTTTTTCAGTTTTTGTTCATGTTGGTTAATTTCAGGACTATTTTCTTGCTGCAGATAATTATATTACTTACTGTGTTAAAAGCACTGACAGAGCAACGTGTATACTTAGAGCATGTTTCATTACTAGGACATAAAGAAACAAGTCACTACTTCCCTTGAAACGTTTGAATCATCTGTTTGCTGGTGCATGGCCATGGACATAAAACACAACAAATGTCCTGGACATGAACTAAAGAAGTTGCAATTAACTCTCCCTGAAACAACATTTACTAGATCTGGATATAGTATCTGGGTTTCTTGTGTGGGTGGAGAGGCAGGAGGGACAGTCGGTCAGTCTGTCTTCCTCTTGGCTGTGTATATTTTGAGCAAGTTCAACATAAAAATATTTCTTAGAGCACAATCTTATGTTCTGGTTCAAAAGCAAAAATTAAAATTGAAGCCTTCACAAACATGTTTACTTCTAGGAAAAAGTGTATGTTTTGCAGAAACAATCTGCAAAACAACCTGCAAATTATTATCAAAAAAATAGCCAACCAAAAAATTCGCTTGGGTTTGTAAGTTTGTTTTGAAATCACTGACAAAGCCATGGTTAAAGTCCTACTAGAAAGGCTATAGAGCTCTGCACTATTAAATACACTTATTTTAAACTGGGTTAGTCTGTCCTTCGGGGCAATGCCACAATAGTTAAGGTAGTGCCAAAAAATCACACACTTGCAGAATATTTACTTGGAAATAAGGAGTGTATTGTAAGCCAATGTCAGCAGTTTCAAAATCCTGTCTCTACCAATCCCGTGATTCCAGGCAGTGGGAAGCACACCTGGACAAGTTTCCAGAGACATAATGTGAACAGTATTATGCAGGGGACGAGAAAGGCTTAACCACATATGGCTGCACAGTTCAAAAAGTGTTTAATACTTGCATTTTCATTTTTTTCTTTTTTTTTTTTTTTTAAAAGGTTTAACTTTGTCATGTGAACAGGCAATTGGATGCATCCAGGAACAGCTTACTTCCTTTTAATGGAATGACATGGCACAGCAGTTCCCAAGCTGTAATATGTTGATTAGGGTTGTGTGTAAACTGCAATCAGGTGATAGCTGAACTGGTTTCAAAGTATAAAATCAGAGGAGGAATATATTTAAAATGCATGATTAAGAAAGCAGGTATAACCAGGTGTCTGAGCTTCAAGTGTAGTGTGTGCTGGGAACGACCCGAGAGCTGCTGATAAATTTAATACTAGAGAAAAGGAGCCGAGTTGGTGCTTCCCTCCTTTGTTGTACAGTGCTGAGCACCGCACGTTATAAATAAAAGATCTTTCTACAGAGAGTTAACTTATTCCTTAATCACTATGAGGGCTGTGGTTGTGTGCTTGAATCCCAGTTCAAGCCTTTGCAGCTGCACTGACATGTACTTTATTTGTGCCCTTGGAAGCCAGCCACCCCCTCCCCAAAGGGCAGTCCTAATTTTTTCACTTTCCATGCTTTCCCTGTGCTTGAGGTCTGACAGGAAAGTTTCAGTCTAGTTTAAGAAAAATCACTATATTTGACTGAAAATATTCTTTCTGTCTTAGAGAAGACGCTTCGTAACAAGAGCACTTGAGCACTAGGAAACTCCATTAGTATTTAGAAGATCTACTGTGCATGTGAGAGCATGTGTGTGTGCACATGCATACATTATTTCAGGATAAAAAAACATGATTTAAAATTGAATGGTCACTTGCAACTCGTCTCCATGTTAGCAACAGTTGTTTTATTTTGTTTTTAACTGAGAAATACAGGGTTTTTAAAGAACATATATACTGGAAAGCAAATATGACTCTACACCAGCCTTCTTTCTGTAAAAAAAGTGCGAACTGTTGCCACCTCCTACATGAAACATGTCTGTGCTAGTGTGCAGCTGGCTGACATTTGTGCTTATCTATGCTGTTGTCATTTTTGATTGTTGGATTAAACTTCGGAAAAGGCGGGGGAGGGTGTTTTTGTATGCCATTTATATAGATAAGAAATTATTTTCTTTATTTACTGAATGTAAGATAGAGAAAATAATATTAAATTCGTTTTGGTAAATACTGCATGAATCTCTAAATTCCTATATAATCATTCAGAGACTCAAATACCCTATAAAATAATAACGTCACAGAACTAGTCAAATGCTTTATTTCTGAATACAGCTCTTTTACTTTGGTACCACTTAATGTCAGGTGAAAGAGAAGGAAAAGTCCATGTAATTACAGAAAGAACTTGTTCTAATTTCTTATATTTTGGGCATGGGCGAGTTGGTGTCTGCAAATATTTCATTGACTTGGGCATATACTTGTTGCACACAGAATTTATCACTCTCCCCAACTCCACAAAGGTCAGATGGAAAATAAACAACTCAAACAAATTTTGAAAGACAAACATGCTGACATTCATGAAGAGCCAGTATTGTTCTGCATATGAACGCGTGCGTACGCATTTTATCTCAGACCATCAAGTCAGAGCTCTGACAACACTGAGGATAAGTGGAAAGTACTGTTGTGTTTTTGTTATTGAGGATGAGGCTGAGGCAAGACTTTGATTAAAGCTGGTTTGGCTGTGTGAACATCTAGCGACACACTTCTGAAGATCTTGTTAATATGAACCAGTTGAGTTGCAATGCATGTAAGATGTTTAGCATTTAGATGTATATGCAAGCATGCACAACCTCAATATGATACAAAACTGGCAGTTAAATCCACAACAGTTAGGCTAGAAAACACCTACAATTTCCTTTAAGCCTCTGATAGCAAGCCTCTGCTTTTTGTAAGCAGAGTGAAAATAGTTGTCTTTCTAAAGCTTCAGTGAATATGGTATTGTTGTTTGCTTCCTACTGCGAGCACCTGCATTATGTGAATGACTTATAAGTTGTTAATTTAGTTTGTGCAACGTATGCAGTTATACAGGTTTTCCTGTGTTTCATCACAGAGTTGGTTTCTCTATAGAATACATCCTATCTGGAGCTGAGGCTGTCGCTTTCTGCCCTGACAGTATGCTTTCAACTGTTCAGAGGCAGGAGGACTTGTTGAAATAAGACTTAATTTTATTCATGTAGTATCCCTGGAGTCTCCCTTCAGCAGAAGCACACAACAGTTATTCAGACTTGGGAATAGCAGTTTTATGCTTGGATCAGCCAATGCGCATGACACTTCTGGACATCAGTTTCTGAGTAAATACGTTTTCCTTTTCCAAGAATATATTGGTGCTTTTAAAGTCAGGGATGCTAACATGTTCCTATTGGTTAGACAACTGGCTACATTTCAGTTCTCTGATGACCTAGAATCTATCTCAGGCTGGAACTGCAGATGGGATGATTGGCTCTGGAAATCTTGTCAGTCATGCCAGGGAAGCTATAATGTACAGAAGCTTTTAAACTTCTTTTCTCTGTATAGTATAATGTCAAGAGCTTAGTTTTTGCATTGTTTCTGGAACCTGAAACTTGTCCCCAAGACAATGGCTTCTCTCTTGACCTGAATGGTCAAGGATCAATTCTCCAACAAAACTGTCTCCGTGTGACTCTATGGTACAGGGGCCACAGTGGACTCTTCCCTCAGGTTTCACAGTTATGAAAATATTAACTCAGTTCCCTCAGGACATACAAGGTGTAAACACAACTTTCTGACTTTCAACACTTTCTCAGTATTTGTTTCATCACCTCCAGACATTCCACCTAGAACTGAAGTCAGAATCACATGGGAGAATAAAGTTATGTGTGATACTGTAGACGAAAATGGATCTGTGGAGGAAGGTAAATATTGCCACTTCCCTCCTCTTTTATTTCCATGGTGTTCCCTTTCCCCTGCAGTCTGCCCGTGCCCAGGACTAAGCTAACCAGTGCTGGTAACTAAATAAGCCTTGAATAGGTAAAGGCTTTCCTTCCCTCAGCAAACACCTACTCTTTGCGCTGCCTGAGATGCCACACAGGCAAAACGCTGGAAAGAAACTACTTTCTCCTCCACCCAGATTCAACTCTTCCCTCCCTGCTCAGATGCCCCCTGTGGCTCAGAAACAATAACTGGTTTAACAATGAACTTTCACTGTTTGTAATTCAAATGATTTGAAAGGCTACTTTGTTGCCATAAAACAATTTGAATAAGCTTTTGAGTCTTTTAGGGTATTCTTATCCTTCCAGCAGCAGTCAGCTCTGTTCTCCCAATTGCCTTGTTCCTTGCTGTTATTGAGGGACAAATGGTGAAGCAGGGCTGTTAACTAGTAACTGCTCCCTTGTCTAAAACCATGTCTTCTCTGTGTCTACAGCAATTGCACATATAATGACAGAGACAGAGGAGTGATGGGTACTTAGCTCAAGCTCGGGCTTGCTTTTCATTATTTTGAGCAGTGCTGTCCAAGCTCACTTTGGAGATGAATCGAGGTTTAAATGGTTAAACAAAAGGCAGACTACCTGATCTTTAATTTTCCTAGATTTGGAGTGAAGTAGTTTCTCATTCTCACTGTTACTATCCTGATAGTCTTTAGCATGTGAACTGTATTCACAATAACTATGGGTAGGTACCTATTTTAAAGATAAAGGGTCTCAAATTTGGCACCCAAAGTCACCATCCATTTCTGAGTATCAAAAATGCATGATATTTTTTCTAACATAAGAAAAACAACTCAGAATGCACTACAAGTACTGTCTGATGACTATCCATTAAACATGGGATGCAATGTAAATATCGATGATAAAAGAATGAAACATTAATATATCAGGCTTTCTCTCCAATTTTGTTCAACTAAATACAATTAATAATGAAACTAGGATGTTAATAAGGATTGGATATGAAGCAATTTAAAATTAAAAGTGTTTTTCAATAGCATATGATGCTTATGTATTCTTGCAAAACAAAATAATTTATATTTATATTTGATTCACAACTTGCACCAACACCTATTAAACCTAATTGTAATTAAGACATTGTTCTCATGCTTTTTACGTTCTGTCAGTCTGCATTTTGTGCTTTTTGTGTTCCTAAAGAAAGATGCTATCTCTTCACTTAGTGAGCAAAAAGGATAAAAGAACTGTTACCTTTATTTCCAAGCAAGGAAGTGTATGTATATGGGTAAAATGCAGAGATGATCATCTCATGGAAACAAAAGCCCTATGCCTATTAATGTCCTGTCACATTTTGGCTGCATCTGGCCAGTCTATAGTTCACGCTAAAAGCAACAGAAAATAGAATGTACAGTGAGTGAAATCTGTGCTGCTCCCTGCATTGCCATATAACATGATCTGCTTCTGAGTTCTGCAACATCTACCCTTTGAGCTGGATCTCAAATTTGTTAAGGGGGCTTAAACACTTTTTATAGGCTGTAGGCACATTCTCCTTTCCCTTCCTCCAGTGCACAGTATGCACAGGCATAAATGTATATAAAGTGCTCCTTACGTGGAAAATTGTTGCAATTTTTGAATACTCTTTTAAAAAATTGAACTGCTGTGCCAGAGTGCCTGTGCCCTTTTACAGGGCTTCCCAGGAGCACAGTCAATAGCTCACAGTTCCACACCATATGCTCTCCTCATTTGCCCATAGAAAGAGAGCCCCTACAGTGGTCAATGCACTACAAATGCCTAAATAAATTAGGCAAATATAGAATAGAACATACATTAGAGCAGCCTCAGGCAGCACGACAATATGTTAATGGAATAACTGCACAGTACAGTGACCATGAAAAACAAGATTAATGAGGTCAGGCAG
The DNA here is from genome assembly GCA_033556795.1 of Tapera naevia. NCBI lineage: Eukaryota > Metazoa > Chordata > Aves > Cuculiformes > Neomorphidae > Tapera > Tapera naevia. The sequence goes on from JAUMJJ010000059.1 coordinate 5,457,164, forward strand.
TGTGGACATAGTAAGGAGGTGCAGTGAAGTCCAAGAACCAGGTTTTCACTAGAGGTGAATTATTTCTTATATGACTCTCATATAGCAGAAACTCACGTAAGCTACAGGACCCAAGCCAAGTCCACCGGACAATGGTTTCCTGAGAAGATACTACCAAAACTGGATGTAGGGCATTTGCATGTATTGCACAGGAAGAAGGTTCCTCCCTCCGACCTCACCCTTATTTTGAGATATACTGTGAGCAAACTGGCTCGCCGATGTCTCTGATTAGTTTGCAGTGTTCAAGAGCTGCAAGTGAGAGCAGATAAATTTATGTGCTTTTTAAAATTTCTGTTGTGAGAAAGGATCTGTATGTAGGTACTGGAGCTACAGCTGCTACCTGATTTCTCCTCTTAGGAGGTGAAAATTTGATGCCTTTTTTAGTTCAGTCATCCCAAATGTGTACAGCCAACAGGGTCTGTGCTTCTCTTTTTTGTCACTATTTAATTAAACAATATGCCTAAGAAAAATGCAGCTTCTCAAATATACACTGCCAATTATTTCAGTATCTTTGATCATGAAATCCACTTCTTCATGTATTTTCAGCAGATTTAGGTATTTTCATGGGCTTCAGGGAATAGGGTGTTCTAGACATATTTTTTTCTGAGTATTTTTTCATTTTATGTGGGTTTTTTTCTACTCTGGATCAGAATAGGTATTTCTGAATTCTTTATTTGGTAATACATGAAAATCTGTCAGTGTAAAAGTATTCATTATGACTACATATTTATTTTTTAATTCAGTAAACTATTCTTCTTCTTTCCTATTGCCTGTTCTTTGTAATTTACTATTTAGGGCTCAGGATCAGGCCGATGATCCTTCTATTTGACTACATTAATGATTTTAAGCTTAAATTCCATTTTCTTTAAAGTCACACATTTGGCACCCAGTACTTAGGCCATATAAAAATCCCCCATGTGATTGGGTCTTTACACGACTTCTCACAGTCCTCAAGATATGTCTGAAATCCTTAGACAATAATCTCAAATTCCATCTAAATCAATCCATTATTTGTGCTCTTGTTTCCCCCCGAGGCTCCAAACGCAAGCAATGCAAGGAAAATGTATGCCATTGATCTTTTCAGATCACAGGCGGCCATTTAGAAAATATAAATACTTCTTTGCACCTAAATCCAGCGGCCTATTTTAAATCAAAGACTACAGAAAGTGAGTCAGGAATTCATCTATAATTTTGTCATCTACTAGGCAAACAAACCTGCTTCAGAAGAGGAATCTCATAAACTTGAATTGTTTATATGCCATTAATTTTTTTGGCAGTTACATTATCAGTAGCAATAGTATCTGACTCTTGCTAGCTCTTTGCTTTAGCTTAGGGCCTTAATTGAATTAAAGAGTATGAACATGAAAGAAGTTTCAAGGCTCCCCTGTGTGTAACTTCTTCATGCTAAAATGGTGAACAACTGAAGGAATAAGGTCTTTTTTCTTTCTCTTCCCCCCCCCCCCCGCCTCATTTCTCAGTAGCATTTATTTGAAAAAGATAAGGCAACTTTGTTATCCTCTGGATGATAAAATTGGGGTTGATTTTGCCATACAAGCAAAGCAGGTCATTGCCTAGGGAAAAATACAGGAAGAATTGAATCTTCTATAATTATATCGGGGATTTCTGAGGGAGAGCAAAGGGACTCCTGTTTGCCGAGGTGGCAATACCTTAAATTCAGCTCTGGACAGAAAAACAATTAGAATAGCTTGTTTAGAATCACAGAATCAGTTTCTGTCCCCTGAAATGTGCAAGACTAAGGCCCCTTTATAAGAAGAGATAGCATTATAACAAAGCAGGGTATCTTATGTGCATTGCTATAGTAGTGATAAAACCAAATGCATGAATTCGAGCTTTTGCTTTTGATTAAAGCTATTGTTGATGCTTTATACACAAATATTAATGGGGTTTTGTTTTTTTTTTTGTTAAAAATATGAGATGGCACACTTAGTGGTACTGAACTATTAAATAGATGACCTCCTGATCTTGTAGCCAGCCTTCTCCACCCTAGTGCAATTTATGGAGTTTCAGGAAGCTGTTCTGGGAGAAGGGATTGCATTTGTTGTGATCCACTATTACAGACAGTGACCCAGTATATTTAAAGCATGCTCTGAAAAACAATTTGGAAAAACAGGTCATGGAGTTCATGTTTGTGCTGTCATCAGGCCAACTGTTGTGCCTCAGATGGGAGATACAGAGCTGCGACTTTAATCTAGGCAGGGTAGCCTTAATCACTGATATATTTAGACAGTCACATTATCAGCTGCAAGGTGAAGTTGATTGCTGCTAAGAGCCCAGATCCTCCATTGCACCAGAGCTCTGCCTCGTGTAGCTGTAACAAGCAGGCAGTAAAAATACTCTGAGGTGACCGATGTCCATCTGGGGCTCTTCACAGCAGGCTGCATTCACACCACCGCAGCGATGTTTTTCTCTGTGCTCACAATGCATAAGTAGCCTGATGCACACCATCCTTGCGAAGGAGCACGCACCAATGTGCTCCATCCACTAATGCACGTATAGCCCACAGGACGGAACTACAGGTGGGTGGTCTGCAGTAGACCCCTAAAGCTATATATTGTGGGTTCCACCACCAAAAGTTTCACTTTGCAGATTTGCTTCTTGGACCACATTGGCAGGTCCACCTTTTGCCTTCAGGGACAAAGCCATGTGCTGTAATTCAGGATGAGGAAACACATAATGGGCTAAAGGAGGGTTAATCAGAGGTTAAATGGGAATCATACAGGAACAAAAAGACTATCCCATCCTGACTTCTCATTCTGTGCATGCAACCTGCATTATCTAAGCCCTCTGCAGCTTTCCCAGAAGCAGCCTGGCATGGAATTTTGGTCCTTAGCCCAGTCTCTGGGGTGAATCAGTTAGAGGCAGGGCCAAGCATAGTTACTATGGGGTGAGCTTGCACAATTCTGAGAGGAAAGGGCTCACTTTTTCTTTCTTTTCTTTTCATAAAAGGCTTTGCTAAGCCTTTTATTAACAATTACCCATCCTTTATGAGTTCCGGGATGTACAAATGATATACCTAACCAAACTCAAAATGCTTCCCTACCTGCAGTTACACATTGTTTATGAAAGCAGAAATGGATTTATTTCTCTTATGAAGTAGGACTTTATTTGTATTAATAGAATGGTCCCAATTTAACAGTGAAATGGTTAACTGAAAACATTTTCATGCTTCTTTAGAACTGATTCTCTGTTTGCATCTAAATTGTGAATGACTTGATGAGGAAAGTTTCCGTTGAACTGTTTTATCAGAGCTGTAAATCCATGTGGCAATCTACCAGTTATTAAAATTTAACTTTCCTTCATTTTTATAATGAAATATGCTACTAGAAACTTTAACTATTCTGGCATCAATTTTTAAAAAAATGAGGTTTAATTCTTTTAGTATTCAGAGAAGAATTCAAATAATTCAATATAGCAAAGGGATTATGTTCATTGCTGTTTGTGTTGCTTGATTTGCAAGGGAGAAACAGTTCATTCAGCCATCCTAGAAATGAAAATAACTGTTTTTACAATAAGGTATATACCTAACTCCCCTTTTAAGCCCATTTGTCACGTACATGGGATAACCAAAGTTCTCCAGTCCTAAGAGCTGCATGCTAAAGGGCTACCAAGAAGATACAGTCCCTAAAAGTATCCTCTGGATTCTGCCTCTCCAGCTCCTGATCTATTCTGCTATTGGCAAAAAGGAACTCATCTATTTCCCAACATTTTAATGTTTTGTCAGTTAAACCTGAGAAAAACAACAACTGGGAATGTCAGTCAATAGGTCAAAATTCAGGTGAAGAAAAGGAAAACTGGCTTGATAAATTTTAAAGGAAAGGTTTCTAAATAATTCAGCAAAGCTAAAAATTATGTAAAATCTTACTCTTTTTCCATGGAAGTCCATGGAAAAACTCTTTTGACATCAGAAGAAAGCCTATTGAATTTGGAAAGTGTATGCACCAATAAATAGATAACATTAGTTATCTTATGCTTCCAGAAGAGGAAGGTACGAATAAGCATGTCAGTCACCTTCTTTTTCAGGGAGTGAGTGCAACTTATACATAATGAATGAAGAAGTTAGAAATTAAAACTACAAAAATACTTGAAGAGGGCTCGTGGCAGTTATAAAACAAAAATATTCCACTGCCTTTGTTTCATTTGCTTCAGAAATAAGTACTTGTAAAATTCTCTTCCACTCTCCATTAAACTTCTGCTTGGTCTCCAATCTTTGGAGTTAATGAGCAACACTATTGCATTTTTATGTGACCATCCATACCTTTATTTACTACAACTAATTTCTTAAGTCTCAGTCCTCACAGAGGAGAGTGTTTATCAGGAATAGTAAAGCTGTTATTGTCTTTGTTCTGAAATCTCTGCTGATGACACAAGCTTTTTTGTGGTCAATGTAACTACTTATAGCTGGAGTGAGGAAGGTACACCAAGTTTATGGCACTTACAGACACAGGGTCAAAGTGATTTGAGATGATTAGATTAAAAACGAAATGAAATCCACAGTTATGAAGTGCACTGTGAGGTGGAAAAGAGTGTGATTCTTGACATCATCGAAGCTCTCTGAGGTACTGAGCTCTCACAGCTGTTGTGTTAGTCTGAGGGTTTTAGCTTCTCTTGAAACCTCCAGCAACTCACGTTCATCCTTGTGGTAGTTTTGGCCATTGGCGGAAATACTGAGGTCAGACCAACAAAGCAGAAAAGAAAGGTTTGATTCATTATTCTAAGACTGTTTTGTGTTGAAATCACTGAAATAGACTAGCAGTTTAAAACATGTACATGAAAAATCCAGCTTTCAATTGCTGTTTCTTGCTGCAAGAAAAAAAAAGATGAACAGCCTTCAGGAAATATCAGCTATTACTAAGCCATCTTTATATAAATGAGTGAATTTGCTTTTGATACGAAGTAGGAAATTGCATAACTGATGGCTAGATCATTCCTCTAGGGCTGTAGCAACTGCAGCAACTGTTATGATCACTTCCGGACATCCCTAGTAACTTTTCAATATTATGACATCAATATAGAAAATTCAAGGGGTATGCACCCACTCTTGCAGGTAGCTTTGAACAGATCTGGTATTTTTGGGGAGAGGGGGGGACCTGGAAAAGTGTATTGTTGTTGATGGCTTTTGCCTTTTTTTTTCAATGTGAAACAAGCATTTGGGTACTGGCAGCACCAGGTCTGGCATGGATGGCTCTATTGAAACCACACAGCTTGGTAGATGAAACTGAAGCTCTGAGCTGGTGGGAGGAGATGACTCTGCAGGAAATACCCTTCAGCTCCAGGGTAACAAAACTGAATGGAAACAATGAAGACATGTCTATGTGGAGGAAAATAATGCACTGCAGACATTCCCTGCCTTAGCCTTGCACATGTTGGTTTCTTGGTATGAAGCAGCACAGTTTCGGAGCCTGAGCTGGCCGCAATGACGTGGCATCAGAGCAGGACTGAGAAAACCAGCGAGGCTCCATCTGCTTAGGGTGGAACATAGTACCATGTTCTTGCTCCATAGTGTAGATGTGCATGGCTTTAGCTCTTCTTTGTCCTCTGTCATCTCATGAATTTCTACTTGTTCCCTCTCCCATGACTGCTCAGATGAGCTATGGTGCACAAAAACCCAAGGTGCAGAAAATGTTGCTGGAAAAACATTTTGTGCAGATCTTTAAGGGATGCTTTATGTGACTCCATATTTCTTATGTCATTTTTAATAATCAGGGTTTCACAAATAAGTGAATTTTAAAAAGCTAGAGTCCTCTTAAATAATTTAAAAAATAAATGAAGAAAAGGAAAGGAAAGAAAAAAGGAAAGGAGAGGAGAGGAGAGGAGAGGAGAGGAGAGGAGAGGAGAGGAGAGGAGAGGAGAGGAGAGGAGAGGAGAGGAGAGGAGAGGAGAGGAGAGGAGAGGAGAGGAGAGGAGAGGAGAGGAGAGGAGAGGAGAGGAGAGGAGAGGAGAGGAGAGGAGAGGAGAGGAGAGGAGAGGAGAGGAGAGGAGAGGGGAGGGGAGGGGAGGGGAGGGGAGGGGAGGGGAGGGGAGGGGAGGGGAGGGGAGGGGAGGGGAGGGGAGGGGAGGGGAGGGGAGGGGAGGGGAGGGAAGGGAAGGGAAGGGAAGGGAAGGGAAGGGAAGGGAAGGGAAGGGAAGGGAAGGGAAGGGAAGGGAAGGGAAGGGAAGGGAAGGGAAGGGAAGGGAAGGGAAGAGAAGAAAAGAAAAGAAAAGAAAAGAAAAGAAAAGAAAAGAAAAGAAAAGAAAAGAAAAGAAAAGAAAAGAAAAGAAAAGAAAAGAAAAGAAAAGAAAAGAAAAGAAAAGAAAAGAAAAGAAAAGAAAAGAAAAGAAAAGAAAAGAAAAGAAAAGAAAAGAAAAGAAAAGAGTAGATTAATCCTCTGCAAGCTTGGGATCTTGCATTAATACATGGCATAGTTGTGAAGAAAATGGCTTTCTATCTTTGCCTGTATATTAGATTTTGATAGAACACTGTGTTCCCTGCTTTCAGGAACACTTAATGCCGCTCGAAGCATGTGTACTTGGTGCTACATGGAAGAATCGAGCGGCTCCTCCCACACAGACAGACACATCTCCTTCCTATTGTAAGAGGGCTATCAAGCAGCTTTTTGTTCCTCCGTCTCTGGAAACGCATGAGAGACAAACAAGGGTGGTGGGGAGTGAAACGGTCACTGAAGGTGATGTTGGAAGCAGCAGACCAAAGACTCAGATCATAACGCTGTGCCTTTATAGATTCATAAATGCTGTGCATCTGGGTTTTTTTTAAAAAAAAAAAAATTAAAAGGCTCTGCTTTTCTTGTTTTTCTTCTCAGGCCTGTTTGAGACATCTGTTTAATCTAAATCAGAATTTTATTAGAGGTGTATGGTTCTGCTGTCAAGATTTTTGTTTCTGGTTTAGTTAGTCTTTTCTGATGTTCTTTAAAAACAATGAAAGAAAAAATTTTGGGTTTTTAGGTGAGATAAAAGTAGACTACTGTCTACTGCCTCTATCTTCCCTTTTCCAGTGTTAGAAAGCAGGCTCGAATAAGATACTTAAGTATTAACAGTCAGAAAGCTCTGTGTTCTGTAAAAATAGTGCCATTAAAAAACAGGAACTTTTTTTTTTTTTCTGTAGGAATAGGCAATACACAGGCAGTATAGGACAAAGCAGGTTCTTCAGTTTATGGTACATCTCTCAGAAAGGAGAAATAGCATGCATTAGGAGTTCTGAGATGTGAAGTCTTGGGTTATGTGCCCTAAAATGATTCTTTTAATGTGCAATTATATGGATCATCTCATCAAAGTCAGGGAGATTACCCACATGAGTGAATTTAGGAAAAGTAAGTTACTGAGTGTTCACGTTTGTTCATCGCTTCTGGGGAAAGAGTTCCAGTTACATGGGGACTAGCCAAACAGATTAATTTTAAGCATGCAACATGCAATACAATCCGGTTAAAGGGACGAATTACTACATTTTCACACAAGTATGTTTCAAGTATTCACACATAAATTTAGTTGAATGCCAATATACAGAGAGTTACACAACAAAGTAAGAACAATTTATCTCTGATTTTTTTTTCCTACCTGATTATATCCAGAAAATCTATCAATACATGAAGGAAGGTAATATACAGACTCTCAATGTGATGTTCCCTCAGCCTTGCCAAATCTGTCCTAGAGAACTAATTATATTAATTTTGTCCTGAGAATTCACAGGCTAAATTTCTCTCTGAGACTGATTAAAATGCCTGAGTTAATACCATTGCAAGGAGAAGAAAAAGCTGTAATAGGAGTAGTGCCATGACTACAAATGATAATAGGAAAGAGAATAAGTTGTGGTAAGTGTTCACTAGGAAAAATAATAATTAAACCCCTGCTATATAAGGTCCTGGTTTTACAGTAGCTGTATTCATTGCACTGATATGCAGGATTTAGCTATGACAGACCACAATGAAAGAATAAAAGAATCTGATCTGAAATCATTTGTGCTCCAAAGCCAGACCCTGCACTGAATGACACACATGCAAGAAGACCTGATTTACAACTAAAAAAATCATGTCCAGAGGGATGTTACAAGTCTGTGAGGCAGGTATGTATGTCTAGTTACCTATTACAGTCACTATTTTACTGTTTCTTCTGTCTTAATAAGCGAATAGTGGGTAATTTACTTGTAGTCTCTGCAGGCCTAGTCTAAAATTTCCAGTGCTACCATTACAAAGTCTCCATATTTTGCTCTTTTGAGGTATTTTTGAGACAGGTAGATTTGCTGATGGTTTGTAGCTAGAACTTAATAATTGGTCCAAAGGAGCCATCCATTTGAACGTGTATCTAGTTTCCAAACCACAAGCCTAAATAAAGCTGCTTAAGAAATTTTTATGACATGACTGGAAAGTAAATGAAAGTGGGCTTTTCTCAGATATTTTAAAGGTTTTTTAAAAATCTCTCTAGATTTTTTTTAACTACATCAAAATCAAAGTACATAAGCTGCAAATAGTAAGGGAAAATGAATATGTACAGGACCACTACATTGGTTACTTAAAATCTTTACTTATTTTAATAAAATTTGCACATAAAATCTGCAGACAGTCACAGTTTTAATCCTAACAGACAGGAAATACTGTTATAAAAGTATCCATAAAATTCGTAGGTTTTGACTGTCCACTGCATGGAGATCTGCTCTGGAAATATCTTTGTCAAAATATACTCAGATGGGTTTAGATGTATTGGCTGTTTAGATGCCTATTCTGTGTACAAAAAATATGCATATATCATTACAATCCATAGTGATTTTTGCTGTCTTTAATGCAACAATTGATAAGCTTGTTATATTTATAATCTTGTTTCCCGGCTGCTGATTTCATGCCAACTACTAACATAAACACCAGAAGAAAACAACTCTTGTTTGAGCTCAGGACACTACCTATCATTGCAGTGACCCCTGCCGAGGTGATGATCCTGCTTTGGGCCTTCAAACCTAGAAATCAACCCTTCAAGAACACCAATTAACTTGATACAGGATTAAACATGGGACTAAATGTTAGACTTTCCCTTGCTTCATCTTCATCAGTAATATAGACAGTGGGATCATGTACACACTCAGCAAGTTTTCAGTGACACCAAGTTGAGTGGCGTGGTTGATACGCCTGAGGGACAGGATGCCATCCAGAGGGACTCCAACAGCTTGAGAAGTGGACCCGTGTGACCCTCCTGAGATTCAACAAGGCTAAATGCAAAGTCTTGCACCTGAGTCGAGGCAACTCCTGGTATCAATACAGACTGGGGGATGGAGGGATTGAGAACAGCTCTGTGGAAGACGACTTGGGGATACCGGTGGATGAAAAACTGGACATGCACCAACAATGTGCGCTTACAGCCCAGAAAGCCAAAGACATCCTGGGCCGCATTTAAAGAATTGTGACCAGCAGGTCGAGGAAGGTGATTCTGCCCTTCTACTTGCTCTGGTGAGACCCCACTTAGAGTACTGTGTCCAACTCTGGAATTTCCAGCTTAGGAAAGACATGGATCGGTTGGAGCAAGTCCAGAGGTGGGCCACAAAAATGGTCAGAGGGTTGTAACACCTCTTCTATGAGAAAAGGATGAAAGTTGGGTTTGCTCAGCCTGGAGAAGAGAAGGCTCCAGGGAGACGTTATTGCAGTCTTATGGCACTTAAAATGGGCTTATAAGAAAGATGGGGACAAACATTTTAGCACGGCCTGTTGTGATAGGACAAGAGGTAATGATTTTAAACTAAAAGAGGGTAGATTCAGACTACATATAAGGAAAAAAAAAATCACAATGAGAGCATTGAAACACTGGAACAGGTTGCCCAAATAGGTGGTAGATGCCTCATCCCTGGACACATTCAAGGTCAGGTTGGCTTTGAGCAACCTGATCTAGTTGAAGATGTCCCTGCTTATCACAAGGGGGTTGGACTAGATGACATGTAAATGCCCCTTCCAACTCAAACTATTCTATCATTCTATGATTCTATGATCACAATGAAATGCCTAAGTGAGTGTTGGGATATTCTTCTTCCAGCAGATTACCACTTTTTGTTCTCCCTCTGTCTGACCATGTGAGGACCAAAAGCCCTGTGCTAACTGACACAGGGTGTTGTTGCAGTCACTGGTCACTGCAAAACCCCATATACAGATGCTGCAGACAAGGGAGTTTTGTAATTATATCAGGCCTTCCTTAGGCTGGACTACTCAGAAAAGAAAACTATGGGAAGCAGAGAATTATAAACCTCTTTATCATCCATCCCATCCTAGCTGCACTATGAAAAACTACAGGAGAGGTAAAAATCTGGAATTTCAGATGACATCATTTGATTGCAAGGCATGACAACAAATCATTCTATTCACTGAAAAGCTCCTTTCACTTTAATATTATTGTTAATAACTCTCCCATGCAGGACTGCAATATCTGATTGTTTATCTGATCTATATTAGTCTTTTTTTATTCATAAGTGCATACAAATGAAAAATTGGATGTGTAATAATGGTTACTCATAACTGTGTTGTGAGGAAATGTCTATTGACAACCTTGCAAATAATCTGCTTCTATTGTCTTAATTTTTTGTTGTTGCTGGATCCAAACTATGATTGCTTTATTAAAAACAAGCCCATCCTGTGCTGCCACACCTGCTACTATGCCTCTTGAAAAAAAAATTTCATCTTTATATCAAAAACAGAATATTATTTTCTGAACTATCTGCTACGTGTGTATGCTGTCACATGTTGTTTGCTGAAATCAAAGCAAGAGTACAGGAAAAGCCTTCTGTTGAATCTGTCCTGGCCAGATTCCAATTTCTGCCACCTGAGGCTCTTGCCACAAGGAATATCTTCTCTGTGAGTGGTCTCTTTGAAATTAAACTTATCCCCCACAAAGGAAGCCTTCTTCTGTATGGAGGAAGTGCAGTAGAGTTTGTAATTTTAGGATGTCATGAGCTGTTTTTCCTGAAATTACTTTTGCAGAATGTGCTGTAGTTATAACCAATCCTGACAATGTCCCTGACAATGTCCCCTTGCCCATTCAAGTCTTTCCATCCCTCTCATGCTTCCTATAGTGGCAGAGATGTTTGTTAGACTATTGCTGGGCTGCAGAATGGGACTCTGGCTTATGGAACTTGTCCCATGTGCTTAAACAGGACTCTGCTTGTGTGAGAATTAGTGTGAGGAATTCACTGCCTGACAGACCAGTCTACAAACGTAGTGTGCGCAGTGTGTACATGTGTGTGTGTGTGCGTGCGTGCATGCACAGGCATGCTGAAGGGAGAGAGGGCTTCCCAATGTGGTCACAAATCAGGCTTTTGCCCTTGCTTCTGAGTCATACCAGTTTAATCTCACACTTTCAACAGCAAAACTTCATTTTGGAAGAATATGCAAGTGACTTTTTCACCCTCACACTTTTTCAGGATAAAACACTCATTGCTTCAACACTGTGGTTACTTTTGGTGTCGTAATGCTGGGTTGAGAGAAAGGCTTACAATCAGAGCTGAAGAGCCCTTATAAGTGCCTCACGGCAGAGCGAAGCTTTACAAGTGGGCTGCATTTCTGAGCCCAGATCTGAGTTTGAGCTCAAGTCCAAACATGTTTTCCAGCAACACAACATCTGCAGCCTCTTCTCAACGACTGGCTTTAGGAAAAAAAATGAGGTCCATGATACGCCTTGACAGGCCCTGAAGGGTACTTACCCTTCAGCGAGGGAGGCTAACTGCTTCTGTCTCCATCTTAATCGTGTTTTGTGGCCAATGTCTATCAGAGAAGAACTCCAGTATCACTGCTCAAGCTTGAGGGGTGCCTGCTTAAAAACTTTACAGAACAAGGTGGGAACTCACAACCAGGGCATGGGATTCTGCAAGGAGAAGTGCAGACATGTAGGGCCAGCTACGGGCTCTCCAGATTACATCTGGCTCCTGGAATAGCAACTTAAGATCTCTACAGCTGTAACTATGAATTCAGAGCAAAGGCTACAGACAGAAAAAATATTAATAAAAGTTTTATGCATCCCATGGTAAGCTTTCCTCTGCAGAAACAAAAAGTAAAGCAGCAGCCTCTCACTATATGCTTTCAAATGCTTGCTAAATGACAAAAGTAATGTGGCCTTTTAATAACATCAACCCACACTAAATCTAAACTCCATACATACTCATTGATATATTTTATTTATTCTACAGCTACCAGATGAGAGAAAGCTTAGGCCTATCTAAGACACATATACAGCTTTTTGGAAACAAATGCCAATTATTGCTCAACTGTTACTTCTTTATTATTGCAATGCCAAATAGTGTAAAACTGTAGTTAGAACTAACCGGAATAAGAAGAGAACAGACTCAGGGCTTTTCTACACTGAATGGCTTTAATAAGACTGCGCATAGAAAACATCTAACATCTTCACACTTTCTTGCATTTACTCATTCTATCAGGAATAATTTCCCTAACAGGAAAAACAAAACAAAACAAAACAAACCCAAACATGCTGTACATGTAGTGTATTTATTTTCATAAACAAATATATATAAATTCTGACTCAAGGACCAGAACATTTTTTTAAAAAAAATCATATCACTCTAATTCTTCTCCTTTGAACTCTTGAAACTTCCCACTTAGCATTAAGTCACTCAGCAGCTTCCTTCAGAAAAAGCTGGGAAATGAGTGTGTTGAAATAGTTGCAGGGTGTGTTATGTGTGCGTGGCACAGATAAAAGTAGTTTTATTTCTATTACTTATTTCCATTATGAGAGAACTCACAAAGTGCTAGACTCTCTCCACACCAATGGCAAGAAACAATTCCTGCCAAAACAACATGAAAGAAATGTTGTAAAGGTTGCACTGTATTGCTTAAAAGTTAGGAAATACCAGAAGCTGTGTTGCCAGTATAACCTTAACTCAACCCTTCTGTGCATATTCATTATGATCCAGTCTTTAATTACATGTTCACATATTCTTTTTCTTTATTTTCTCTCCCTTGGGCCTCTGTTTCATTTAAAGTATCAGATGGGCTGAATAAAGCAGTTGTTAAATGTTTACATTTATCTTCTTCAGCACCTTGCTGTTAAGGCATCAGTGAGTATATTGCACCACTGACCGGGCAAACTGCCTCCTCTGTGTCTGGAGCTGCACAGGCAGAAGCACATAGCTGAGACGTGGCCAGAGAAAACAAGAACTACTTCATACATCCCAAAATGTACACATACCAAAAAAGCTCACAGCAAAATACTAGATCTGTGAAACATGCTGGCACACTGGCAGGAAGCTAAGACACAAACTAGCAAGATGCTAGGGTATGGCCAGTTCCTCTAATGTTCTCCAGTGAAGTCCTATCAAGGAAAGTTGACTTTCCCTTATCCCATGGGCTGTATGTCAAAGTCTTCATCATCACTAAGAGCCTGCATAATTTAAAGATGAGGATCTTTGGGGCCATTTCACCAGCAGAAAATGCCAGTGGCTCCTTTGCTATCCCACCACAGCACTGAGATGGAAGCAGATTTGCCTAGACTGGGAAAACAAGACAGTTCTCTGCCATCAGCAGCTCCTGTTACCTTGTTCCTTCCCACAGGGATGAGGTCCTGCTGGCAGGAATCTCATAGATCCTTAGTATCAAAGCGACACTTGAATTTCCTACTGGCTGTACTGTTAAGAACACCGAGGTAGTTCATTACTTGCTAGTAGACTTGATCTGCATGCACATCCATTTACCTTTTCCATAGACAAGACTCTATATATGCTGTAACTGTTTGGAAGTAATAGGAACTATTGAAATTTCGTGATTGGTGAAAGAGTTTAAATTTACTGACTTTGCAGGAGATTTGAGGGAAACCCTTTGATAGCCTAGCAAGCTTTTTTTAAAAAAAAGGTAAAAAATCTTTTAATTTTCTTCTCCCCCCTTGCAGAGCATGGGATGAGGTGATGCTGCCACGTTATGTTCTTAAGGTACAGTTCAGGGAGGATGATTCAAATCTGAACTGAACAGTCTTGCTGTCCACAACAGTTACTGCTGTAGCAAGCTGAGGAGAAATTTTTAAACCTTGTGCTTCTGGGTGCAACTACACAAGACCACTTATCTTCTTGGGAGATTCCTTCTGAGCAATTGATTCTGGCTGGAACTAAGACAGAAAACAAACTGGTCTAGAAAAAGCTCAGGTCCAAACAAAGATGACAAGCATTATACTCTTTTTTTTTTTTTTTTTTTTTTTGAAGTGTTTCCAGTAGCTATTTTGTTGTAACTGCGATACTTTTGAGAATAACATCAATTTTGCAGAAGTGGTATTTTCCATCAGGTTGACGGACCTCATTATGAAGGGGGAGATACGCACCTGCTGCTTTGAGGTTTGAATGAGAACAGCAAATTCCAGACCATGATCCAAGCAGAAATGGCAGCTCTGGATATATCTAACGTACTCTGTGGAGCACCAGAGAAGAAAGGGTGGCTGGCACCTATAGAGCAGGAAGAGGAGGGGCCAAGTTGGCAGCTCCTCCCTTCTCACAAGACAGAGGGACAGCTCAAGATCACTGAAGTAGGATTTAGAGGTTAATGATAGGAAAACAGAAGAGACGCTGCTGTAAAAACCACACCAAGGTTTTTAGTATGCAGTAAAGCTGTGAGCTTAAGCTTCCAGGATTATCTTTTGAAGGTGTTTTGCAGATCTCCCTTGTGCATAGACAGTCAAAAAGAGTGTCCCTTGAGGCTAGGAGTCCAAGATAGAATAGATCCCAATCACAGAGAAGACAAAAAGCACTGTTCTGGTAAATGTCTAACAACAGATAAGTGAAGAGAGTGTATTTTCATCTTTTATTTAAATTATTTCACACACGTATTTTTATTTATTTCGTTACTGAATTATTGTACTAAAAAAGAAATCTTGAGTTTATTGTGTGCTATTGTGTCTTGAAAGGCCTAATTTCTGAACTTTGACTGGAAGATTTGCACATGTAAATATTAGGCTGTATTTCATCTGCAGCTTTGCATAGGGGCAGGGCATATACCCTAGGGTAAGAATGAGTTTTCTATCAAAGAAACTACACTTTGTGGATTTTTTTTTTTTTTTAAAAAAGCATTTCAACTGCTTCTTTCATCTCGCTTTTAGTTTTGCAAACAGGGAGACACATGGTATTGGGAGCCTGAGGCTTCACACTCCTAGCTATTGCTAGCCGAGTAACACGTCAGTTCTCTCGTCCACCCTGGGTTTTCCCTCTTTCAGAACAAGTGATAGAAAAGATGGAATGATTGTATGATCCCAAGGGAGACTATGCCATTGAGCCATGTATAAGATGGGCCAGGAAGATGTTGAGTTGCATTTCTGGGGTGTCTTCAAAGAAACAGGGCTGATATTTGGCCAGTGGCCTGTGAGAAGGCACTGCCCCCATTGACCAGCATGTCCTTCACTTTCATAGAATCACAGACAGTTTGCATTGGAAGGAGCCTTAAAGATCATCCAGTTCCAACCCCCCTGCCATGGGCAGGGACACCTTCCACCAGACCAGGCTGCTCAAGACCCCATACAACCTGGCCTTGAACACTTAAAGGGAGGGGTCACCCACAGCTTCCCTGGGCAACCTGTGCCAGTGTCTCTCTACACTCACCATGATTAATTTTTTCCCAATGTCTAATCTAAATCTTCCCCCTTCCAATTTTGCTTGTTCCCATGGGCTTGCTGCCCACCAGCTGCCTAAGGGAAGGGCTTTCACCCTGCGCGGAGGCTCGAAGAGAATACAAAATCCAGTCTAGGGAGGTGATTATCTACTCTTCACCAGTGCAGCCCCACCTCGAGTACTGTGAGCAGTTTTGGGCACCACAGTATAAAAAGGACATCAAGCCACTGGAGAGTGTCCAGAGGGCCACGAAGCTGCTAAGGGTCTACACGGGAAGGGGTGTGAGGAGCAGCTTAAGTCACTTGGTCTGTTCAGCCTGGAGAAGACTGAGGAGGCCCCTCATAGCAGGTCATTCTGCGAAAAGGGGAAAAGCCACATCGTTCCCGGTGCCAAACAAATCCCGATCTCTGAGCACCGCGGCTGCAGCTACCTTTGCGTGGAGAAACTCGTACGCGCATGCCACAGCGCACAACAACAGCTTCAGCCGCCTGCGTGCTCTCGCTTCCCCCCGCCCGGGCGCCCTCCCTCCCCCCGCCGCTGACGTGGCTCTACTCTCCCCAGATACAGCGCTCGGCTGCCGAGCCGCAGCCTCGCCCAGTTAACGCACCCGCGCAGGCAGCCGGAGCAGGCAGCCCGGCGTCCCCGCCGCCGCTCAGCTCCGCACCCCACACTGTTTCCCTACGCCGCTGCGGGACTTGCGTGGGGGACGCACCGCACACTCGCCCCCCGCGCTCCGTTCCGCGCCGCGCATCGTTCCCCACGCCGGTGCGGGAAATCGCAAAGGCACCCTTCCCGCTCCGTCCCGCGCACCGCATTCCCCACAAACGGTGTGCGGATCGCGGGTGGGACTTGCGTGGGGAATGCACCCCGCTCCCCCCCTCCCCCGCTCTGCCCACGCAGCTCCTCCGGCGGAAACCCCCGCGCCCTGACGGGAGGATGCGCGCTGAGGCACTTGCGCGAACGCGCAACCCCTTTGCGCCGACCTCCGCGCGCCCTCGCGCGCGCGCCCCCACTCTATTTGTTTACAACCGATTACGTCACCTCCCCCCCCCCGCTTCGCCCCGCGGCCTCGCCCCGCCGCCACAACGTCACAATGGTGCGATCGCTCGATTGGCGGCGGCGCGGCCCCCAGCGCCCTGACGCCGCTTCCGCCCCTCGGCCGCTATAAGAGGCGGCGGGCGACGCTCGGCTCCCTTCGCCCCTCGCAGCAGGAGATGCGGGGTGCGCTGCCGCGGCCGCCGCTGCTGCCGCCGCTCCCCCCCTGCCGCAGGAAGAGGAGGCGGAGGCTGCCGCCCCCGGGATGTGAGCTGGGCTCCGCCGCCCTGCGCTCCTCTCCCAGTTAGAGCCGTGCCCGTCCCGCTCTGCATCGCTCGCCCCCGCGCACCCGTCCCGTCCCAGCGCCGGCCACCCCGGAGAGCTGGCTGCCGCCCGCCGCCGCCTCCATGCATCCCGCCCTGTACACCCGGGCCAGCATGATACGCGAGATCGCTGCGGCCGTGGGCTTCATCTCCAAGTTCCTGCGGACCAAGGGGTTCATGAACGAGCGGCAGCTGCAGACCTTCAGCCAGAGCCTGCAGGAGCTGCTGGCAGGTGAGGGCGGCGCGGGCGCGGCGGGACCCGCTCCCTCCTTTCCCATCCCGCTCTGGCCGGGGCAGCGCCGCACTCCGCGGGCGGCCGGAGAGGTGGGAAGGGGAAGAGCGGCGCCTCCGAGGGGCTTGAGCCGCCGCGGGGGCGAGTGGGGCTCCGCCGTCGTGTCCTGTAAACAGCGGGCTATAAACAAAAGGGGCTTGGGCGACGCGCAGGCAGCCCCCGCTTCGCTCCGTAGACGAAGCTTTTGGAGCAACCTGGACTTGGGCTCCTCTCCAAGGACTCAAACTGCCCCGCTTCCAGAAGGAAAAAAAATGCTCCGGAGTTGGTTTATTATTTTTTTTTTTGTCATGTAAGATTCATCGGTGAGCGATGAGTCTCAGTTCCCCTTTTCTTCTGGAAACATCTCATAGCCATGCCACAAGCCCGGTTAGGATCGAATACCGAGGGTTTCTTCGCTGCCCTCTGGATTTTGTAATCCCGAGCCTGTGTCCCAGCGTGCTTGGTAGTGGCTACAAGTAGCCTCGGGCCCATAGGGTTTTGGGTTGGATAGAGCTCCTAAGGTAAGTGAAGTCATTGGTATCTCGCCCTGGAAAATGGGCTGGCAAGAGCAGTGGTGAAATGCAGCTTGAGTCAGTCGGTAAATGCTGCCCAGCTCCTTCCCTAGTTATTTTTGGGTGTTCTTAGAATGTGAGGAAATTAAGCATGGGTGTGATCTCAAGAGGATGCTGGAAAGGGGCTTTTATCTGTCTTGGGTTGTGGAGTTCCGAAGCCCTTCAATTTTTCTGCTGTATGTGTGACCGCTACAGTGTTTTTATATTTTGTTTCTCAGTGCCTGGAAGTTGCGCTTTGCTCTTTTCAAAGGGCAAACATTGTTCTTTGTCTTTGATGGCACAGAACAGTAACTTTGTACACGACTGTTTCCCAGGGGACACTGGACTTATGTAAATTATCGGGAAAAATAAAGGTTATAATGATTTTTTGAAGTCATTTGATGTGAAAATAATAAGCTTTTCAACATTTTGAGGTGTAAAATTTGCAAGAGAACAATGATCACTGTACATATTTTTGAATACAGAATTAAGGAGGATAATCTTTTTTTTTTTTTATTTTATAGAACATTATAAACACCACTGGTTCCCAGAAAAGCCATGCAAGGGATCAGGTTACCGATGTATCCGGATCAACCATAAAATGGATCCTCTCATTGGACAGGCAGCACAGCGGATTGGATTGAGCAGTCAGGAACTGTTCCAGCTTCTTCCAAGCGAACTCACTCTATGGGTTGACCCGTATGAAGTGTCCTATCGTATTGGAGAGGATGGCTCAATCTGTGTGCTGTATGAAGCTGCACCAGCAGGAGGTAGCCAAAGTAACACCAACATGCAAATGGTAGACAGCAGAATAAGCTGTAAGGAGGAACTTCTCTTGGGCAGAACTAGCCCTTCCAAAAGCTACAATATGATGACTGTATCAGGTTAAGATATAGTCTGTGGATGGATCACCTTAAAATGGATGGATAAATTTGGTTTTTACTTTGGGTGGGCACCTCTGGGGATGGATTATGGAATTTAAACCATGTCACAGCTGTGAAGATCTGGCACACGTTAGAGTGGTATACTTTAAAGTGACAGTGCCATAGTTTGGACAGTACCTTTCAGTGATTTAATAGCCTGTGAGTCAAAATGATTGCAACTTGCTAGGGAGTGAAGACTATCTAGGAAGGGTCAGTTTCTCCAAGACATCTTACTTAATTTCTACACCAATTTACAACCCCAATCTGTATTTATAAAGTGAATCTCTGCAGTAGGTCTTGCAGAGTAAATTTGCACTATTACATTTATTAATTGATAGCATTTTTGGCAGCTCAGTAACAAGACTTATGAACACCATGGTACTGGAAATTTATTTTTCAGACTTTTACCTAGCACTTACAAATATGTATAAATGTACATAAGATAAACCAGTAAGTATGACCTGGAGAAATGGTCAGCTCTTTACATTGGCCTCAAAAGTAGCAAGTGATCAGAATCTGCCATGGCAACAGGCTTTAAATAGACCTTATAAAGACACTGTCTGAACTGTGGTGTTAGCACCAGCCAGCTATCTGTACATTTGCTAGCTTGTAGTTTTCTAAGACTGAGTAAACTTCTTATTTTTAGAAAGTGGAGGTCTGGTTTGTAATTTCCTTGTTCTTAATTGGGTAAAAGTCTTTTCCACAAACCACCATCTATTTTGTGAACTTTGTTAGTCATCTTTTATTTGGTAAATTATGAACTGGTGTAAATTTGTACAGTTCATGTATATTGATTGTGGCAAAGTTGTACAGATTTCTATATTTTGGATGAGAAATTTTTCTTCTCTCTATAATAAATTGTTTCCTATCTTGGCATTTTAATTAATCTCTTGTCGTGATTACATAGGATCAGTTAAACTATTTTTGTCTCACAGTAGAAATGAAATAGGTACTATAAAGACTTAAGAATATGAGTGGCACCCTGATGCTAGGGAACACTTGGTGCAGACATGGATTAATGAAGACCTCGTATATAAATGCTTGGGAAGTTTAGGGAAACACAATGATGTACGTGTCACTTTAAACCTTTTAAAATCAGTCAATGTGGAAATAACTCCAGGGTGAATAATTCCAGGATATAAGGAAAAGGTACAGAAATGACATCCACCAAAGATGACTTGAATAAATCCAGAGGATTTTTTTTTACTTGGCTTCCTGATGAAGGATATAGCAAATCTAAATGTCCATTTTGACCTACTTCCTTACAAGTTCTCAATTCTTCCCTGATGGATTCCCTGCTCAATAAGAGTTTCTGGGACAAGTGTCCCTTAGCCTTAAGAGCAGGTTAACCACTCTACAGAAAGGTTGCTCGCCTTTTGCTTTCTTCAGATGCAAGACTTTCACTTTAGAAATCATTAACATGGGATTCGACAAAAGGTATGTAGATCTTTTTTCCCAAACTTAAAAGGTTGGTTGAGGCGAAGTGAGAAGCCCATACTTGTGTGTATTCAAAGTTAATGAATGATGTGGAGATGTGATTCACTTAAGCACCACACTAATGTCATTGGTATACAGCACAGTGCTTAGTTACACTTGAGAGAAATTCTTTACCACTTTATTTACACATGTTAAAATGCTGGAGTAAAACTCAAGAACTTTCCATTCCTTATCTCCTTTGTGCTTAGTTCTGTGAGTGTTTATTAAAAGGGCTACCTAGCTTGGTCACCTCTGTTATGAGAACTGCTGCTGTTGCTCTGAAGGAAAAGAACAATCATTACTTGCTAACCTTTCTAGCTATGGATAGAACTGAGCTTCAAACTTACAATGCATTATGCTTCTGCCCAACTGCAAGCCTTTACGGTATGGCAATAGTAGTGTGTTTTCTCTCCAGTTCAAATCTTTGCCTTCTGATCTGTAATATAACTGATTATATATAAGTAAAATGTGTAACTGAACTTTCTAACTTTAACTGATTTTTCTCACTGTTTTTTGAAAATTCAGCTTTACCAATACTATTTTTACCATGACCCACATATGTATGTCAACATTCAGCACTTCAAAGTATTTCTAGGGATTCTCCAATAACTATGACTTTCTGCTACAGACTGGTGGAAGCACAAGTGCCCCTGAAACAGTGAACTTCAAATAGCTTACTCAGTATCTGAATCTGGCACTAACTGATCTATTAAAGTCTCAAAATGAGCTTGCTTTAAAGTATGGGTGTTACTCATGCATAGAGTCAAAATTTAGGTTCCCATCCAGTTACCTTAAAAATTCTACTACTTTATAAAGGTGGCACTTTCAAGTTAAGTCTATAAACTAGGGATTTATTCAAGCAGTAGTAGTACTCAAAAGACATTTTTATTGGTGTTACATGTCTGCAGACAGCATAAGTGATCCAAGTAGAAAGAAAAGCCATTGAGCCTGGCTTCCTGTAAAGCTATATTGAACTTTCATGAAGCTCACTGTTGACTGAGCTGTGGTTGGTGTATCATTGTGCTGCCTATAGTCTCTTCTGCTGCATGGTAAGAACAGCATCAGAAAGGGGAACTGTACAGTTGATCTTTGATGTGAGCTGTACATATTATGAAAGTATCAGCTGTCGGCGCTTTCTTTTTGATAAGTTAAGCATAGCTTTACCAGGCAGCAAGTATTCCACCTGCTAGGCTGGCATGTGATACTGAACCAAGAATGAGCCTGCTCACTTAGATGGTTAACATTTTAGTCCTTTTATGGTAGGATGCTTTCATTCATAGAATAATTTTTAACTGCAGCTGTAGCTAGTAATTGGTATGACCTGTGTCCACAGTTGTTGGTGTTTCTTCCAGCTGCAATCTAAATATACCACAAGGTGCATACAATGCACGTTTGTCTGATTTTGAAAGTACTTATCATATTGTGGCAGCAAGGTGTAGGAAGAACTCCTGAGAGAGATGGGAGTCTGTAACAGGAAGCTCTTGCCAGTCCTGCATTTTGGTGCTGGCGGAACAAGCAGTGCACTAAGCCAAATGGTTGTCACTTTTGAATTTCATTTAAGGTGCCATTATGAAACCAGCAAGGCTTTTATTTTAACACAAATATTAAGACATGAGAGAGCACATCCAAGACCTGCTTGCCCAGTACACATTAGTTTTCCTTGTGAAGCACTGAATAATCTTGTTCTGTTGGTGTTCTGAGGGCAGTCCCATCTGCATGCAGATTTAATGTTACAGCTCTTCTTAGACTGATCGACTAGTCTGCTAAGACTTATAAATTGTGCAATTGCCTTCTAGTTTATGGCAGGTGAGCAACTACTTTTTCTCACAATGTGTTCCCCCACTGTGCTATGTGTATTATCAGATTCTATGCACTTTTGTATTTCATGTTCAGTAACAGCGCTCCTCCTGTAGAGAGTTGTATTATATGTATCCTGTAGGAATCTCTGCTCTTCTGTTCTCTTTGCCAGTTGTGTGCTTTTTCCTGCTTTTTCTAGAGATGTACATCTGGCTTAAGCAGTTATTCGAACCATTATCTTTTTCTTTCTGTAGATCTTAAGGTCGTGTTAGGTCTGAATAGATATGTGAGGGTTTTTGTTACTAATAATGCTGATTTTGTTTTTCTGCTTTTCTGCTGACTCTGCAAATATTTTCTGCTTGATCTGTGTGACAGGCCTCGTTATGCCATGGGATTTTCTTATTGTTGGTTTGTTCTATCAGTCTACGTGAGGCACTCCTCTGATATGAGAATACCATCACCATCTTCTACTTTTGTTGTATCTTGTATTGAATCTGTTCATAGGATAAAAAAGCCTCTCCTATTCATCACTCGAGCTTTCTTGGATCAGGAGACCGAGTTGCACCTTTTTGTGTCATAACTAGTGATGATGATTCTGAAGGCTAAATATTGTTAAGCCTGCATGCTCTTGACTGCCTTCAATTTAAATGGGTAAAAATGGAGCTTGAGAGATGTTTTGGAAATGGGGGCAACTGCACTGCAGCCGTAAAACCTTACAAAACAGTTCACTGAGGTGCAAACCAGAAAGAATCCAGTTAATGCTCCTGGAGTAGTTAGTTCATGCTGATGCTTGTAAACATTTCTGTCACCAAATTAAGCGGATGTCACTGAACATGAACACTCAATCTGCATAAGGTGTCCTTCTAATTAACCTTGCTTACTTTGCTGGGAGAATATGAGCTCTTGTTATTGTGCCAGTTAGCAGTGAATAAAATTAAGAACATTGCTGCTTTTCTTTTCTGTGTATGTATGTAAAGCTTATTTCTGAATTTCCATAAATCAAGTAGCACTCTACACTTTCCAAAGTTTCCTCTTGATGCTGTAATTTTTAGGGAAAATAGTTTATGTTGGCAAAAGCCACCACTTGACTGAAGAACATTAAAGCTGTTTTTAGTTTAAAGAGTGAAACATGTATTGACTGGAGATAAATAGCAATCCTAAAAAGGAATGTATATTTACACATTCTTGGTGTAATAGCAGAGGTTATTTTTACATGTTTCAGATTTACATTCCAATGTGGCATAGAGTGAACATTGTGAAGCAGGATGTTAATTCAGTGGCTTTCAAGGGTTGGTAGAGCAAGCTGGGCTTAGACAGTAAATGCTGTATTAATGGTTAGCAGTGACAATTTCATCAACATAGGAATTGCAGGGTATAATTAACATCAGTTGCTTTGACACTATGCTGTTAATGTATGGTTTCAACCTTTCTTTCAGTAGCAGTTGGAGAATGCACTGTGACAAATTATTGCTGATACAAAGTAGGTCAACAGTAAAATGGCTGACGTACCATAAATGAACAGATCTAAATTATTGTAACTTAATGTCCAGTGTAATTTTCTCAGTGGCTAAGTCTTCTGTGCCCTTGTTTTTCTCCAGCATGAACCTTGTATACAGCTTTTCCAAACTCTTTGTTTCCTAACCATTTGATATTTTTGTCTAAGCAAGAACATTTTCTCCCAGCTGCTGGGAAGAAATCCACACAAGCAATAACGCTTTATACGTGACAGCAGATATCTGCCCTTGTACTATTGCAATTCTGTGACTGCAAAGCTGACAAGGAGAAACGGCTTCCAACTGAGAAAAATGAGTAAAAATGCCAGATCTTCAAGTTTTGGGGTTTTCTCCACTGAAAGTGTTTCATGACAACACAGGAGGAGGGGAAACAGGACTGTAATGATACTGGATGAGAAAAATTCCAGGATGAGGGAATGTCATGTACATTTTTGCAGAGGGAAATGTTTTTACCTGTGATTCCTGTGTTCAGAGCTCTCATCACGGTTTGCAACAACCTTTTAACATTTTCTTGAGAGGTGTAGCTTTATTTGATGATTTTACTTCCTGGATGTCAGGAAATGGCCTTTAGCTTTGCAGTTGCTCTGGGGCATTGTAAAATTCAGTGCAATTGTTTTATGTGCTGATTATATAACTGAATAAAATGATAAACAAATGAATCTGTTAGCACTGTAAGGGATCAAGGGAAGAGAATTTCAGTGTTCTTGGAGCAGCCTTGAATACATGCAAGGAGCAGTAACATCTGAAATGCCCAATGACAGGGGCAGGGCTGCCCAGCTTTCACATTTGGGTTCCAGACAGCAGCACTTACCTAAAGGGCTATAACATGGACCTAAGGCTTGGATACAGCTTCTAACTCTAAGATCAACTTAAAGACTGGTTTCTAGTACTGATAATATCATTTGCTGACTTTGGCTGCAATTAAGACATTCCAGCAGTGTGTTCTTGCTGTTTTGTGTTCTATAAAATTCAATTATTATTGCTTTTTGTAACCTAAGAACATATAATAATTGGTGTCTTTGGAGTTCTGCTGGCCATGGGTTAATTAAGGAGTTTCTTACACTTTAAGGAGAATATTGAAAGACAACATTCCTTTAATGCATTGATGTTTAAGCCAATTTTTCTTTGTACATGCACAGGGGCACATATGTAAATTTCTTGTATATATATATATGCACACACACATTTAATTATTAGTCTTTTTCTGTGGGTCATCCTGAAGTCCTTGCGTGCTGTGATTTAATTCACAGGTCACTGCAGGTATTCTGATGACTGTAAATTCACATAGATGGGGGAAAATTATCCTCCTCATTCACTTTTTATGCCCTAATATGTTGTTATTAACAGGAATATGCGTTCCTATTTTTTCTCTCAATTTTCTGAATGTGAATTTGCAGCTCAACTCAATTTACTATTCAGTGGAGCAGATTTTTAAGATTACCTGTAGGATTTTAAATGCAAGTTGTGCCTGTCTAAAGGAATGTTTGAAACATTTAAATCATTTTAATACCAGGCTAAAATAAAATAAAGCTAAGATACTTTTAGTATTTTAATTATATATCCATGCTTATACTTTGTAACACAGGAGAGAGGTGTTTCTGGCAAGTAATTGCCTGAACAATCAGCAAAAGGTGTATTTTTGTTGAACCTAACACCCTTTGCTTCTGTCTAGTAACATTCAAGCTCCATAGTCTGTAAATTCAAAACTTGTTTACTAGTATGAAAGGCTCCGTATCATAACTGCAAAATAAAATCAAGCTGCCTATGTGGTACACCTAATGCTATGAAGTTTTACTAGTGATATTAACCAACCTTTGCAATTCCACCTCTAAATTTAGCTTGTGTTATACTGATCTCTTTTGTAACCCCTAACTGCTTGCTTCCTGTGTCATTTACAGCCTATCAATCATCTAATTCCCCATCTTGCAGTCAGCGTAAGGTTGTTCTGTTTGTGGACTTCAGATCGGTAGGGAAAAATAAGGCAGTGGAAATGGCAGTATCAGACTGAATCATGATGACATTAAAGCAAATGATAAATTTAGTTCCATGTTTGTAAAGGATCTGTTTCTGTGTGACAAAGGTACCAGACTCTAAATTTTGATGATATTTATCATACTTAGTTTGTTGTTTGGATATATTTAACATGCTTGAGGCTTTTGTAATATAGCTGAGAAAAAACATGCTGCAAATATGTAAGTACATTTCAAAAGGACAGCTGAACAAATATATCTGCTTGATTGTTTACCCAAATGTCCTGTGACTATCTTCAAAGCTTGTTGCTTGCAAAATTGACAAGTCCTGAATCATGAACAGCAGAACACTGACTCTGAATACTGACAGTGATAGTTTCTGTAATTATTCAGTTGAAAAATATGTGCACATCATTCAAATTTGAAATCACTATTTGTAGAGTTTACTGAAATTGAAGTGAATTCCAAGCCAAGCTGAGATTTGTACAAAATGTCTCCTGAATTATCAAACTGATGTAACCCCGTGACGCTTTCTGCAGTACAATTTTGTTGATTTCCTTTTCTTGCCCCTTTTGGTACACTCCCCTATCTCCAGGAACACCCTTTGTAAGCAGTTTACAGTCAAGGAAAGGAAGATTGGAGTTCCAGTATGATCTGGACTTTTAAAATCTAAGCCCACACAGCCTTTGCACATTCCTAATTTTACCGTTATGAATACCATGAAGCCTTTTCACTTATTCTTGTAAATACGTCATATGCCCTTCAGTATTTTATAAGATCAAGTACGTGTCAAAAGCTTTCTCAGTGAAGCAGAAATGTGGTTTTTATTATTTCCATAGCCACTAGAAGGTACATTAAAATTTTTAGTATTGACTGAAAAGAAACTTTCCTCTTTATTGCTGTAGGATGGAGATAGTGAATAGCTGAAAAGAGAATGTTGCACACCTACTGCATCATGATCTCATTCTCAACATGATTGCCTCGGTGCTTGCCAGTTCCAATGTTCATGAGTCAGACTCCAGTATGTGATTTACTTAAAAGCAATAAATGTCAGCACTTTTATTTACAATCCACCTTTGAAGGTTTGAAAGTCGTAACTTCAGTGCATTTTTCCTACAACTGTGAAAGTGAGGAACTAGCTTTACCTTTTTGTTTTAAATGAAATATGAAAGCTTTTAACTGATACATGCTAGGTCTGACCTACCTGCAGTTGGTTAAGATCCGTAACTATCCAAACCCACTCCTTCCTCCACTTTGCCAGAAATTATCCTGGTAGGTGGGATGGCAGAAATGGCTCTTCTTCTAACTGTTCTAAAAATTATCTGAAGTTGTTTATGTTGGTAGGTTTGTGTCACTCAGACCTCAATGCCCGATACACGGTGAGAGCCCAGTGCTGCTGTCTCATCTGCTGTGGAGCTGACAGCCTCTGGCAGACGGCCGGGGGTGTTGGAGACAGACGTGGTGAGCTCAAATCCTGTATGCAGGAGCCCCATGGGTGTGGTTGTCACCTGGTTGCTAGAGCTGGGGTACGCGAAGCAAACACACTCGTGCTGAAATTTCAGGATTGGGTCATGTTTGATCTATGGGGAAGGGAGCAGAGAGAGCAAAAGACCAGACATCTAATCCTTGTGGTGAGTCAGTGGGAAAGAACTGAACGTAATTTCAGCCTAATAATGACTCATAGTCCCGTTGTTTATAGTTCTTGAAAGAGTGTCTGATCACATGGGCTGTAACATACACATTTATATGCTGTCCTTGAGGACAAATGAGGGATTTTACAGGGGAAAACAACCCAACAAGCTTTTAACTTTAGCTTACCTATTTCTTGTGTATATTTGAAAATTTCCATGTATTCTAAATCTCAGTGCACCAGGTTTCTGTGCTAATGAGCCTGGCAAATTTTGCTTGTGATCTAAGTGTGCTTGCTGGAAATGTTACAAGCATTGTACTTTTTAGACACCTACATTGTGCTTTTTAGACACCTACAGAAATGCAGGGCACTGCTCTGCAGTGTTCATGTTACATGCTCATTAGATGGAACAGCAGTGGGACTTTGGGTAACTGACTTTGCACATTTACAATTGAGTGGATAATCCTATCCTTCATCTTCGTGGCCCTTAAGTTTGGTATGTGTGTGACTGCATCCACTGTTACTGTATATTGTTCAAGTCCAAGCTAAAGGGCAGTGCTGATTTGCTGGAATTAGGTACTCAAGTGACTATTTTCTCTGCAGCCTGCTTTCCAGGTGTAGCTGTATGCAGCGTGGATCCAGACTGGGCTGCAGATGACATAAGGTCAGCAGCCAGGAGAGCTGCAGTGATGTAGAAAGCAGTTATTCTATTGGTGGTGAGGTGTAATATAAACTACAAAAAGGCCTTTTGGGCTAATGATTTCTAAAGAAAGAACCCTTTTCAGTGGAAATTATTCAAGGATATGTAAATGTGATTGGTTGGCCGTTCCGGTGGTGGGTCTGCTCGAGAATGGTCAGGTTACTTAAAATGTAACAGTTCAGTTGCTTGACACACTGCATGTACACAGAAATTCATCCATGCAAATACACAAGAACCCAAGCTGTCACTATGAAAGATGAGATTGGAGTAACATAAAATGTGTGAGAAGCTTCTGCTTCTGGTTAAAAAATTATTATTGCAGAATATTTTTGCAAAAAGTGGTGAACACAACCAAGGACAAGAAAACAGCCTATGTCTTTCTCCTTGGAAACATGGGGGAAATTCTTATACTTAGGATTTTTATCTGAAATTGTGCCCTTTGGAGAAATGGCAATGAGAGGATACAACTGGAGAAGCTGCAAGGTGGAAAGTCAAATGGAAGTCTGAAGTTAAGGCATATTAGATCTCATTACAAAATCCTCAGGCCATGAACAAATTTCTTTTTCTGATCTAACTGTGGCTTAGGTGCCACCACTTTGAGTTGAAATTAATTAGGTTGCTTTTTATCAGGAGTTGAAGAGACTGATCCTGTGGTGAAGAAAATACTTTCAGAGAGGCATGTCACCTCTTCTACTAGTGCTCTGCATCTAGTTGAGAATGCCTCTCTGTGGCCTGTTGGCTTCTCTTTCCCAATATTCACTCTCTCCAGAAATCTCCATGCCTGAGTCTGGGACCTCTTCCCTAGTCTGTCCTGATGGTTGATGAAGAGAAACAAACCCTTCATGGGAAAATCCTCAAACTGATTTGATTGGCCTAGACTAGAAAGGATGCACTCTAGAATAAGAATGGGGTTCTCTTCTTCGTATAAAAAGAGTGAGATCTTGCTCAGATATCACTGACTCCAGCTGGTTAAGTAAGTCTCACCCTTTCCTTCTGAGCAGCCCTACATGTGTCTGGTTAATGTGTATTTTCTTAAGTCCTAATGCCGCAAATGAAGAATAGCTTACTCTGCTCACATGTTCATTTTGAAATCCACTGGAATTGCAGTACCTTAGAGGAAATCATTAGCAATATGTTTCCTGAATTTCGGGAATATGTGCTCAAGTAGTTGTAATGGTGGGAATTTATTTCTGAGAAGTTGCAGGGTTTGGCTCGTCCCATGGCAGCTTCCCATGCTCTGTGCCTGTGGGCATACAGACTTCCCCAGGGAATTTTGTACTACTTGCTGATTTATATATATATTATTTTCTTGATGTGAAGAATAAAAAAGTATTTATTTCAGTCTTCATCTCAAACTCCTCTCAGTTTTCAAAAATCAGTTCAAAAACACAAGAGGCCCAAATCTGCTTTTCAATGACAAAGTGGCTCATTTGAAATTATTGGATTCACTTTGGATTGACGTCAATGTAATTGCTAATCAAGTTAAGCTTGCTAAGCATAAAACTGGACGTTTTAAGTGCAGCTACCTTGAGAAAAGAGTGCTCTAACAGGACCTAGGAATAGAATAGCAGTATCTGTTATTAGCTACCAAAGTGTACTCTCACTGCATCCAAGGAAGTGCCAGGTGAAGGGAATTTCTGCCATTTTAATATCATTGTTTTTCTGAGTCAAACCTTCTAGGCGACAGATGCTGCCTGTAGTACTCTGCAGTCTTCCAAAGGCTGTGTGCACCATTTGAGTATTTTTCCCAGTACTACTGCTGGCTTCTTGGGACATCTTAAGGGGCTTGTATGGCATTATTTTTATCTAGTAGCTAGAGGTCACATACCTATTTACTTCTCATAGCCTACTGGTTAATGTGTCAACAGTTAACCATAAGGAGTCAAAACAGGATTAAAACTGATTTTTCAGTTCCGGATCATTGCTATCTTTGTCTTCTTAGACATCCTTTTTTTTTTTCCCCCCACAAGAAGGAGACAGTGCTGCCAAACTTTGGGGCTCTAAAATCCGCAGGAACAGCTACGAAGCCAGGGCAAATCTAACATCATCATTATGAAAGAGTGAAACAGCTGAGGAAGCAACAGGAACCACTCATGTGTTTTCTTACTTTAGGAGACTGCAGAACACTCTCCTGAAGTGCTTATTTTCATTTTTGCTCCATGAAGCCAGGAAGATTGGTCATACTGAATTGACATTTTTTGAAACAGGGTTGTCTCATGGCATGTCAGATGCTTACTCATGACAGGGAAGGGCAGCCAGGGTCACTAAAGGAATAGAGAGGGATAGACTCTCAGAGGTGTCCCTGTTTTAGGTGGTGCGCTGATCTCCGCCTTATCTTAAGTTTAATGTATTGTAAATAAGGCTGCCTCCAACTTCTGTTTATCTGTCCAACTTAAACTGCTTAGCTCAGTGATGGTGAAAAGGAACAGGCAGTGGGCTCATCTTCACAGTAGCACACAAGCCTGTTGACTTTTGTTATTTCTTGGTTTTCAACTGTGTTTCCTTTAAATAGTCGGAGGGGATCTGTGGGTTTTTATCTTGCACTGTGCATTGTATGGCACAACAATATTTAAACGTTGCCTTTCAGCTGAACATTTTGTGACTGCACAAAAGCCCACAATGTCACACTTTTTGCATGATGATCCATTAATACGGTCATGGAGTAAATTTATCCTAGTTGTAAATTAATAGACTTAGAAATAAATAATTGTGGGTTATGTTGTTTTGCTTTTGTTTTGTTTTTCAAAATAAGTTGCTATTCCATTTTGACTTACTGTCTATACTCATGAGTGCTAATAGATCATTTTTGTTAAATCCACTAAAAACTTTTTCAGTTGGCTTCTGGTATTCAGATTACATGGAACAGATTATTGTTACCTTGAATTAGAGGGAATGATGTTGTTGATGGCTGGAAATTAATTTCCTCCACATGTGTAGAAATATAGGAGTGAATTGAGGTTTAATTTTTTTAGATTGAGTCTGCTCCTGCTCTCAACAATGAGCATTCTCAAATTCTACTTGATTTCAGAGAGAAGAGGATTTGTCTCTTGGTGCTCTAACATCCAGAGCTTTCATTCATTTGGATATTTTTACCAGTCATAATAACTTTGTTAAGAACTGTGTGTGTATCATAGAACACAATAAATGGAGTAGAACTGGCTGTTCTCGAAAAGTCTGTCAATGGAGACTCCTCACTGAGTGGAAATGTTTCCAGTTAAGTTCTGCAGGGACTAGCACTGTGAAAGTGTCATTAAGGATTTTCATTAGTGTTTTGAAAATACATGTAACATCTCTGCTCTTGAAATGCTTATATGCCACAATCTGGAGGAACAGAAAACAAGGATGATAAAGGGCTGGTACTGAGTGATCTGTATTGCTTTATAAGCAGTCAATTTGTGTTATATTTGACTTTACTGAAGGATATTCAAAACATTCATTCATTTAGAAGTAAGAAATCCAAGTCTTCTGCCTATGCAAGGGAAACTATGTCCAGTGGCTGGAAGGAATTTACATCTCAGCAGATTAGCAAGAGTAGCAGCTAACAGCACAATATTAGGGCAGAAAGGGCCAATGGTGAGACCCTTGGGTGTAAAACGGGGAGAAAAGGCACGATTTTGCTTTTAAAAGTGGCATGATGGATGCTAGCAAACCGCTTATCGTGTTGGTGTTAATGTTGGTGTAAGAACTTCAGAAACTGGAGTGAGGGAAGAGCAGTACCACCAGAATGACATCAGTGGTGAAAGAGTTCCTGGCAGTTGGACCTAAACTATCTATCCTAGTTAGCATATCAAAAGGGCATACTGAGAAGCTACTTAACAGCCGGAAAGAATCTTCCCAGCATCAAATACTGGGTGACCAAGAATCCTACAGCCTTATGGAGAGGGAGAGGAGAAGTCTGGGAAATACCAGAATGCCAGTATTTTTTTGAAGTAGATTGCACATTTTTCAGAAAGAGGGGGTGTGATCTTTCAAACAACACACGAAAGGAGCCAAAGGCCCCATTTCCTGATGTCTGCAAATCAAGCCCATGTAACTTTCTGGAATATGCGTTTAAATTAAACGTGTGGGGAATGAAGAATGTGGAGTCCTGGATAGATGAGAGGTTGAAACAATAGAATAATTAATAAAATATTAGAGCATGAGCTCCTTTGTTTTTTGGTTGTTTTTTTTGTCCTTAAACTCCTGAGTTTGCAAATATGTAAGCTATATTTTGGGCATCTTCTCACTTTTCGCTGGATTTCCTGAGCAGTAACTGGCCATACTATGGTGTCTCAGGAGTCATTCATTGTATATGAGTCTAAGGTTCATTAAAGGTGTGCAGTTATTTTGTACCTTCTTCCCAAGCTGTACTATGCAGCTGTCCTGACAAAAGAAACCCCACCCATCTTAATTTTTTTATAAATCTTTTTAAGGATCAGGCTTCTCTTAGAGAGAAAGAACCCTCCTGCCATTAACATTAGTGATGTATACACATTTAGAGACACTTCTTTTGTTTTCAAGGATCACTACGTTGTTTTCAGCTCTGGTTCTTTAAGGAAGTTGCATGATTAAACAATCTAGATATACTTATAAACTATGCCTTTTAAAATACTTGGTGTTACTCCACTTTTCTAAGTGTAATCAACCCCTCTGTTACAATGGAAGTGAAAGTAATTAAGAAAACTTCTCTGGGCAGACATTAAGTAGCATACAGATAGTCAAGTACTGTGAAAATGAAGTTGTTTGTACATTCATGTGAACTGGTATAGGAAGACTGGAGGAAGGGGAGAGGTGCTCAGGAATCTGAAAGGCAAAAGTGCTTTTCCTGCTAATTTGATACTACTAGAAGTTGTTACCTTTTAAAACCAGCATTTTCATTGCTCTGATATCTGTTTTTTTTGCTTAGGTTATTTTATCATTTTGAGCTCCCAGTTTAGTGGATAGAGGATAAGGTAAATACAAAAAGGAAACAAAACCATGCCCAGAGTATATAGGAAAAGTGTTTTAATGCATGTTTAAATACGTATTAGAGTCCCAAATGCTCCTCAGAAGTGCAGAGCGTTGATTGACAGTGGCAAATTAGTTATCTGCATCAGATTCCTTGAGGCTTTTGGCCCTCTTTGTGTTAAGTACACTAGTTCAGAATGGACCATGGTATTGAAAGACAGAAGCTTGATTGATCTTATAATTTATTTTCATAAAGACTTTAATAGCTAGAAATGGAAAATGATATTGTGCTCTAGCTTCTAGGAGGAAAGGGTGCCCCAAATAAGGTATGTATTAGCTCGGAAGATATGATAGAAACACAGTAACATTTTGGATATGTTGACCAAAACAAAATAGTATGGTCTGCTGGAGGGCACAGGAGTGGAACACAGGTTATCCAGTTGTCTTAACTGTGGTGTGTATTTCTTATTTCAGAGGTTACGGAACTCACTTTTGATTTGGTTTTCCTTAAACAAAAAAGGACAAGAAGCCTAAATGAACGAGAAGCTTTTGTTTTCCTCCTGGGCTGGCCATGTTTTCACAATTTGCCAATTGCTATGGAACAAATAAATTTCTTGGAACCTGGCCATTTTTGTAAGCCAGTCAAATCTGTGGAAGTTATCCCTGCGTTCAGTCCTGAAGATGTTGCATTAATAAGCATATCATGGTTCTCCTTGCATTTTGCTGTCACAGTTGGGAAACAGTTAATTTTGGAAGCTTACAGCTGCAGTTGAGTTTAATGTCAACTTTGTTTGTGCCTTTTTGTGGCTCAGGAATCACCTGATTTTCTTTACCAGGAATATTACTTTTTATTATATATCTTAAATGAAAAATCCAGAAAGATTTCCATTAGTTTTTGTGAAAGAGGCTATATGATATAGTTCCTGCAACTCAGTAAGGGAAGGGGGGCTGAAGTAAGGGCCTTGGACATCTTTTCGTGTCCATGCTCCTTGGTACAAAATATTCATTTTTGCCCACCTTGGTGTCCTGCAGCTCTAGTGAGGGAAGCAGCCATTTTAAAATGGGCTTAAACTGCAATATTAAAAGTTTGCTGTATTTGACTAGAGAGGCTTAAGGGACCTGAAAGCTTGTGTACTGCCATCTCATTGGTGAAAGAAGTGGCTTTGTCCTCTTAGAAGCCACAATCCCATGTCTTTTTGATGCTCTTCCCACAGAAATGTGCCTTGGGAGAAGCCCTGGGAAGCAATGCTGCAAATGTTACACCAGATTTGCATCATCAGAGAGCCCAGGCTTATTCTATGGACAGCTTTGTAGTTTTGCACCACTTTTGGGTAGCGATGAGGAACTGTTGAGAGAGGCATGAGTGCCAGAGAGAGCAACTGGCTCTGTACATTCTTCTCCTGCATTACATTCACAGTAAACGTGAATTTACTGGCTCTTCAGGGTTACACGTATTATGTCATAAAAAATAATCTAAAGAATCAATGCTATGGAAATTATATAATTAGAGACCAAACTACACAGTGGAAAAAAGTGTTTAAATTGTTGAAAAGCAAACTCCACTAAAATTCTTGCTACTTATAAAGAGCTTTAGCAACTTCCTGAATTAAAATATCCTAAAATCAGAAACCTGCGTGGTCTGACTCACAAATGTGGAAAGCAAAGGTATCTGCATTTCTAATTTTTTTCCCCATTTCAGCCTGCCAAAGTAATTTACTGAATTTAATGCAAATTTGCAAAGCTTTTGCTATCTCTGGAAGAGGTTTTAAGCATTTTATTTTTTTTCCTTCGCAAACAAAGAGGAAAAAAAATCTGAACTACAAAATCTCAGTTGTGATTTCACCTGTGTTCTCATGATTTTCTCTAAATCCTGGAAGAAAATTAAAAACTACTTTTCCACGTACTTCATAATTCTTATAACATGAAGATCGATTCAATAAAGCTTATGGTAGTTTCAGTGCTGACTTTCAAAGAGACTGTGTTTTTACTCCACAGAGCTTAATCTTAAAAGCTAATGGAAATTTCACTTATTAGTAAGTGATTTGTTTCTGTCAGTACTGAAAGATCATTCTTAATGTTAATATACATTCATATGTTGCACAAAGATAAATAAAAGCCTGTTAACTTGCATCCAAGTCTATTGTCACAAATGTTAAGCCAAGGTCAAAACCTTTGTTCAAGCTTTAACACACTTTGATTTGCTCGATTCAAACACTATATAGGTGTATATCATGCAAGTGGTGGTATGAGGCTCATCCAAGGATCAGTCCTGCCAAGTGAGTTAGGATTCAGGTCCATATACAGAATAATCCTTGCTCAAACCAGCACAGGAGGAAAGAGCAGAAATCTGGAGCCCGAGCAAAGGTCTCCTCCTTTGCTTCATGTCTGTTCCTGATATTAAGTGGCCAGGGCACTGGTGATGGACTATTCCCAAATGGAAACAGGAACAAGGAAAGTAACACGATGGGCAGGGCTGGCTCTGGGGCCTGCCAGGCTTTCTGGGTGGTTCTACTCTGAACTTAAACCCACTGCGAACACAACCACCAGCTGAGCCGTGACAGAGTGCAGGCTGCAAGGGGTATCTTAAAGGTAATAGTGCTGACTTTTTTCCAGTATTTTAAATTCTAGAGGATGCAGTTAATCTGTAGGCACTGCCACTTCACATATGTTTTTTGTTTAATTTTAGAAATGCTAGTGCACACAGATGAACAGCCTGAAAAATATGTTGACTGCATGTAGTGGTAAATAGAGATAATCTCTAAAAAGGCTTAGGTTTTGTAGCAATATGTAAAAGATATGAAAAGCAAAAAAGCAGTGTGGAAGAATAGTTATGTTCCCTCAGAAGGGGGTGTATCTGTGTGTGCAGCAACCAGATAGCTATCCTGCAAAACACTCTGCAAAGGGCAGTGCTGGTATCTGACTGCCAGAACAGCAGCTCTCTTCCCTCCTAAGGTCACATTAACCTGTAGTCTACTACCCAACAAGGTCTTATGGCTTTTTTCTATGTTTCATCGTAGTTTGCATTTTTCCTTTGCAAGGGAGGGTTTTGTTGACCTCTTATTCATGTGCAGTGAATAAGTAACCATCAGCTGACACTAACACTTGGAAGAATATTTGATAAATATTGCCTCGAAAATTCAGAACTCTTGACACTGAAGCTGTGGGCCACACACCCCCTAGATATAAATGCACCAGAACAGTTAATAGCCTAGTGATGAGGCACTCAAAGGGAAGCAGAAGGCTCGTGCTGAAGCCTTCCTCCATAAACTTCAGTACCACCAGTCTGTCTTCTAGGGCAGTGTGAAATTGCCTGAGTATGAAATATTAATTGGGAAATACTCACACTGTACATGAAGATTCAAGCTATGAAGCTATATTAGGGACATTTCTCATTCATTTTGAATCAAAATTTTATTCTGCACCTCAAAAAATATTTCTTTCTGAATATTTTATCGAAAGTAAGCCAGGTTCATGAAAGTTACCATTTCTATAAATTATTTTTTTTTTTTTCCAGTGTGGAGTGAGCTTCTATTTCACACCGCTTTGTAGAATTATGCAGTTCTTTGCTGTAAAGGGGGTCTTGGTCTGCTGGGGTCCCAGTCTGTTACTGGATGACATATTCTTGTAGACATGATACTTGGACTCAGAAAGTTTTGGTCTACAAATCATTTAGTTCATTTTCAGGTTGCTGAGGGATTGGGGCTAGTTCACTTCCCTTGTCCTGATATCCTGATTTCCATTTGAAAATGAAAATACCGGTATTGATCTCGTTTATACCGTGCTTCAGGATCTACAGATGGGATAGCTATATGCATATTTTACCTATATGACTTATACATATTCTAAGGTAACATTTTGTATAAACAAGATTCAAAGACTTTTCTAAACATTTAATTTTATTTGCACTCTTGAATAATTGAACCATGTAGAAGAGGTACATTATATGGTTCTTGCTGGAAACAAGAACTTGATCCATAAGACTTTATCTCGTATAGGTCCTTTGCTTTTTATTTGGAAAATTGGCATAGTTGATCCTGAAACCAGCCCTGTGTTACTGAGTAGGCATCTGATTTGAGATGACTCTGTTGATCGTGACCTGCCTCTAGTTTTGTAGAACAAGTGTTTGTCTGGTCCATGGCTATGTTTGTATTACTCTGATTTCACTCATAGTTTTGTAGCCATCTTTGCTACTGTGAAGTGCTGCTGTGAATGTGAGAGCAGAAGGGGAGGGGGGCAGGGACTGTCCTGTTTATATCAGCTGATGATTTTGCCTAATGATTTATTTCCCTCTCCTGATTCTTGTTTCTTGGGGTGGTGTTTACTCCAGAGCAGTAGACCCATGTTAATCCATAAGGCTTTATGTAGGCATATAATATGCTATAACTGAACGCTCTTCTTACAATGTATAGTGATGTTTTACCTATTTATGTCTCTTACTGAAATTGTGAGCATGTCCATCTTTCGAATAAAAAAAAAATGTGTTTTTTTCATATCCTAACTAAAAGCTTTTCAATTGATCTATGTTAAAATAATATAATTTAGTTTGTTGAAAACATGTCAAGAACATTGTTTTATTTTGTTTCATTTTCACGATGGCCTCTAAATTGATGTTTTGCTTCTCATTATGATTTTATGTGTTTGTTCTCTCCAGACCAGGTACTGTAATTTTTAGGTGTTGATTAATCTTTCTCACAAAAAAATCATGTTAATATGATATCCTGCAGCTCTTGGTTGTTTACATAGTACTAGCACAGGGAAATACTACTTTCAGTTTGATACATAAAGCCCTCCTTGTCTCTTAAGCCTTTTGTCTGTAGGCTATTATGCATGTGACTGAATCCATGCGTGACTTGAGCAAAAGTTTGAATAGAGTTCTTGTGCAGTAGGACTGTATAAGCCGTTAGGCATATTCTCTTTAACCTGGTGATGAAAACATTATGCTACATTTGGTGGCACAAAGTAGAGTAAAATTTCTTTTGTGGCAGCACAATAAATAGCATTCTAATTTGGTTTTGTTATTGTGCACGTGTGTGTGCTGCATACTTCTGGCAAAGTTATCAAAGACTAGGCATGAAAAGTCTTAAGATTGTTGAAGTTTTGTGCTGAAAGCTGGGCTAAAAGGAGAAAAGAATGTATTACATTTTCATTCTGAAATGTGAAATCAGTATTTTTCTGTCATTTTCGTAATCAGAGCCCTGAAATCTGTTAGTTGATATGTGTTGCTGTTGCCAGCCATCTTTTCTATGTATAAAGCCTATTGTGAGACCATTGTTTTTCTTTCCTCTCTCTATGTGATGAATACTACGATAAGGACTTGATTTTTTGCTGTGGGAATGTGAAAAACATGGGAAGCTGCTCTCTGCCAAACTATTTCCTTGAGGATCCACTTTACATACTGCCAACTCAATGACCTGTCAGGTGTAGTTATATGCCATAGCAATGATATGAGGTCAATCAGATGAAACCAAGGTATGTATTCCCAGTAGATCCCAGCTATCTATTCAACATTGTCAAACAAAATTTTCTTTGGTACAGAGCATCCTCTTTAAGTTTCATTTGTTTCTAGATTTGATTAACTCTGAATTTGCATCTATTTAGTGAAATTCCAACAACGGAAAAAAAATATTTATTTTCCTTTGTCTTGAAATACTATACTATATATTTGTCATTCTGTCTTTCAAACCTGTTCTTATTATATCTGTTTGCCACTCTTCCTGATCTAGAGAAAGGGTCTATTTAATGTAATAATCCAATATATCCTTTACTGTAATAGCGAGGTGGTATTTAATTACTCTTTCCTACAGTAACATGAATTTAGTGTCTACTAAACACATAAGTATTTTCTTAGAAAATACCGTTTTATAGATATAATATGTTTGTTTTTTCTTGCAAGTCCATATTTGTAAAGCAAAAAATATACAAGGGTCTGTAAATCAGTATTTTTACGTGGAGTCACTTCTTGTTGTGTTCTGTAGACTTGCATTTTACCAATGTTTGAAACTTTTGATACCAAAGAAGAAATTATTTTCTTAAAATGGATTTAGGATTTTTTTTCAAAATATATATTTTTTAAAGTTCTGTTAGAGTAATAACTGAGAACTGCTAACCAGTAAAAAAAAAATGCACATTTGAAGTATATGTGCATGGCACACAGTGTGTCAGTCCAACAGCATTTTTAGCTAATGCATGTATCTTACTGAAAGTAGAAGGCATAAATGATAATGTAGGAACGAAACGTCTGGATTAAAAAATGCATTTTTAAGGAAAGTTACAAAAAAGAAAGAGGAAAATGGAGAGTGGAGGGGAAAGAGACAATGGAGTAACAGTAACTTTTAAAAATACGTATTAAAAGTATCCATTCACAAATACAGATATCGTGACTAAAAGCTGCTGCAAGATTTTGTATGAAAAATCTATTTTGTTTTCAAGATTATGTATTTCATCCTTAATTCTTTGTCTTGCTAAATACCCTAAACACTATTGTCTAACATAAGTTAGTGTAAGTTTGCATTGTGATTTCTTTTTTTCAGATATTTTTAAGTCATCTCTTGCTTTTCTGAGCTGCAAGACCAGTGTTGAATCTTTTCAACAACTGTGTTTTATGTTTCAAAAACATGTAAAAAAATTACAGTCCTTCAAATACAAGAATGTTCCACAATGGAGCGCTGGAAAAAGAACACAAAAGTGGGATGTAAGACTATACACTCATCCTTTAGTAGGGGATAATTTGTAGCTAACTTATGAAGTTGATACACAATTTGAGGAAACGAGCATCCCACCCATTTTTCTTTGTGTGCTCCATAGAATTCACATCCTTCCATTTTTGTTTTTTATTTCCTTGAATTGTGCCTCATAACTTATTGCCATTGCTCGTTAGCTGTTGATGTGTTAGGAGGGTTGCCCAGACAGTGACACTGTGTTGAAATAGCTCAGTAGTTCAGAAGAGAGATTCATAATTCATGGTGACCTTTAATGAAATTGCGAAGCTAGAAATCTGCTTTTAGTTTAGAGAACTATTATTATCTTTAGTCTTTGCTGTCCTGATATTTAAAGATACTCTAATGCAGAGGAAAGGTGGCTTCACATGGAAGCCTACTTTTATCATTGTTTTGGTGAGTGGGATGCATCTTTTGAACTCTTTTTTCTCTGACTGTCTGATTTAGGAGCTGGTTGACCAGCTCTCAGCCGGGGCTGCTACATGGTTTGACAGGCAATCCTGAAAGCTGCAGTGTGCGTGTCCACCTTACTCCTTTCTCCTGGAAGGGAAGAGCTACATGTAACTCTGAATTCAAAGTTTTTTGCATTTTTTCTTTCTAATTCCTCTCTATTTTCCCAATACCAGCAAGGAAATAGCAAATTCACTCTCCTTTCTCCTTCCTATCACCCTAGAGCTATGCCACAGTAGCAGGCTGGGTTGCTCCATCTGGCAAAGAAAAGCATCCATATGACAGCCACACGGGATGGCAAGGGGGCGGTGGAGGCTGGAGAGGACCACATTCTCCTGGCTGACTGTGTTTGGACAAGCTGCAATCTGGCACTCAGCATGCATCTCCCCACAGTGAGGGTCTGATGGTACCACTGCCAGGAGAGAGCTTGGAATAGGGCAGAAAGAGCAGGGGACCACGTCCTCAGCTGCTGCCCTGCTCCTGCGGGACAAGGAAAGTCGGTTCTGCTTTCATCAGGTGAGGAACTGAGCCTGAAGGCTAACTCAGTGAATTGTTCTGTAATCCAGTTTATCAGAGGGTGAAATTAGCCTTTCCCCCCAGACAAACATACTGCCAAGACTGAGCTCTTGCCTATCCAGAGCCCTCACGGAGAGTTTCCCTCCACTTCTCAGGTTGCTCAGTGCCCTACGCCCTGCAGCTTTCTGCTACTCAGCTGTGTTTTCCTCTTCCAAATCCCTTTACAGAGTTGTCAAGATTGTTGCCTACCTCTCTGCAGAGGACACTGCACACTGCCTCCCTGACAGCAATTTTGTCCAGGTGCCATAGCCCAAACAACAGCTTATGCGGCCTTTGGGGTAAAACAGTGCTCATCCAGCCTATCGAGAGACATTGTTTTACACACTTGGTCCTGAATGGGGAATAACCACCCATTGAAATCACAAAAGAGATGCTATGCTATTGCCTTAATGCAGATGGGAGACCCGCTTGCATTGGTCTTGTTGCTTTTGAGCAATTCCCGAAGTTCATCCACGTAAAAATTTGTCCCATAAGCCTGTGGGCAGCTCATCTGGGACACTTCACAAATCTGCGTGGTGGGAAGTTACTGGGTATGTGTGGCTTGCTCGTATTTCTAAAACTAAGCAAAGGACTTCTTTATTTGTGACTGTTCTCTCCATTTGCATGACTTGAGGTTGGTTACCCAAGAAGGGATGCCTGCTGTGCTCTAAAACAGGGAAGATTATTTGTGTGCAACTTGAAAACAAAACTGTGTTGCAGCACCTGTTCAATCCCATTACAAACAAAGCCAGGATGGCATGAGTAGAGACAGAGTGTATAAGATGCAGTTTTATTTTAAGTGAAATTTAAAATCTGCTACTAGAAATAAATGCTTCCTTCATGATGTGGTAGCAAGGAAGGGAGAACATATTTTCCAAATAAATTGCAAAAGTTCAGGAAATTCTTGGCTCACTATTTGTTTCAAGAGATATAATGGAGAAGGAAGAAGCTCTACCCAGCATAAGTCATGTTTTTAAGAATTTCCAAATATTGTTTCCTGTCTTTGTGCTTGGGCACCAGATATATACAGAAATAAAACAAATTTGCTTTATCTTTTCAGAAGAAAGTATCTGCTGTACCATTTGCTGGCTCTCATTTGTTCGTTCATTCAAAAACAGCAGGAAAAGGATTTTTGTATTAAGAAAGTCAAGGTCAGAGATTTTTGTTTTTTATGTTGGCTGCCAGTAGCTTGACTTCTCTTGCTACTATTTCCCAGTCAAGCTCAAATAGTAATCTAATTGCTAGCTTACAGGGAGCTATTTCACAGCCACAGGTTAACTGCAGTGTGCACAGAACAGAAAGAGATTTCAGTACAAAATCAGAAATCTTCTACTATCTCAGCTCCTATTCAATGCCAATTAAGTTCATCAAGACTACTAAAGAGCTGCCAAGTTTCACCCTGATGCCACAAACTGTTTTTCAGGCACACTCACCTTTACAATCTGCATGAGCAAAAGCTTTACCTATGTGTTTTAGTTTACAGAATCTAGGCCTGGTACAGCAGGATTCACCATACCAAATATTTATTTTCATAGAAAGCAATAAAAATTGCCAAACATCATTGTAATTTTGTAAAAAGGAGAACCAATGGGTTCTGCAAGGGATGACCTGCATGTCTGAGGTAATCTTTCAAACCATAATAACTGGAGATTGCACAGTCAATGGCCCTGTCTACTTCAGTCAAACTACTATATTTTTAAAGCCTCATTTTAATGGCTAAATGAAGGTAAACTAAATCATTAGCCAAAATATCTGTGCCATAAAATGTCAGTATGGAAGTATGATCATTTCGTGTTGATTTTTTTTTTCTGTCATCAGGGCATTTTCATCGCAAGGCACAGCAGAGGTAGAAATATATTGTAGTTTATTCCTCGGTCTGTAATACTGAGCCACTGTATAAATTAATCATACATCCACTAACAACTCCTATTTAAGCCACTCGTCAGCAGTCTTTGACATTTAACAGAGATTTTGCTTTATTTCACCTCTTAATGTAATTCTTAAGATTTTATGAATGTATCAATTAGAGATTTCTGCTAATGGAAAGCAGGTTTCAGACTCTGGAGAAGTACAAGCATATAGTCTTTTGTCATTAACAGAAAATCATAATAAGACAAAAGCTGAAATAAGTTAAAACAGCTGAACAGTGATCTGAGGCGGTCTTATGCAAAACCCACTACCTTGGCTTGTTCACAGGCAGCTTCTTTAGAAGACTGAGAGAAAACCTTTTACGACTTTATTTCTTGGCTATGTCAGAAAGAAAGCATAGAAAAAAACATCTCAGTGCTGCTTTTTCATGCTCTGCTTACTTTGTTTTCACATGAGATCCTGTGTGCTACCTTTGTTTTTTTTTCCCTTGCTTTTTAGAGAGCTCCTTGTGCAAAACAATAGAGAGTCCCGATAACAACAGGCAGTTGCTCCAAGGCCTAGTTGTTCAGCAGGATTCACTCCAAGAAGCTGAGAGGGGTGTGTTGAGTCTTTTTTCCATCACTGGCCTTTACAGTTAGCGGGCCAGATGGCACGAGATGGGCTCAAAAAAATAATGATGATAAATAATACTGCAACTTCCAACGTGGACCGACCTCGGTTACTTCCACTTCATCACACTGTTTGGAAGTGCCTTTGATGTATAAAAGCACCCCCTAAGATAATGAAATGCAGTGGCAGCTGGCTAATGGCTGGGAAAGTGCAAACCCTGCATTGAACTCTTCCCACCAGGCTATTCAGCACCCAGGCAATGTCAGTCTCAAGGAGACAAGGAGACAGGGAAGAAATGGAGTCTTGTTGCTGCGCAGCCTTTGGGCTTTTGGGCAGGCTGCTGTAGGTGGGGTACTATTTGCCTTGCTGAATAGAAGTGATATGCCTGAGGCAAAGGGAAAGTTTTTACTGTCTTAACACGTTAACCTTGCAGACTCTGTCCTAGAAATGTTAAAGGAAGCCGCAGGGCCACACTGCTTGAAGAGACACTGCTCTTGGGTAAACTTTAAAATGCGCTATATTTTTTTACTGCAATCCGTGTCCTGCAATCAAGGTTTGTTTCCTTTCGGGGAGGACTATCATGTGGCTTGGCTCCATGCAAAATAAAAAAAATAAACACATCCAGACTTCTCTCTCAGCTGCTCCAAGCGTAAATGTGGGGCAGGGTAAATGACAAAGATCCAAAATAGGCAGCGGGCACAGACAAATATGAAAACCCTATTTGTTCAGGAGATTTGAAACAGTAGGGGATTTATTCCTCGAACACAAAGAAAAATTTCTGGCCTCTCTGTTAAATGATCATGTGTTAATAATATTATAATGGGGTCTGGCCCTGCAAATACTCGATTAGATGTGCACTTATCTTCATGCACGTCATTAGTTCTGCTAACATCAGGGCCACAGTTTGTCGCCAGAAAGTTCAGAATATGCACAGACTTTGCAGACTTGGGGCTTGCTACTGCCAAATACAGCAACAACCTGCTTCAGCAGAGAAGGTGCAATGCAGACTTTGAAACGAGGTCTTGTCATAAAAAGAGTAAGTGGTGAAAACTGAAATTACAAGAATAAATATCTTGGGGTGATAAAGATCATCTCTGTCTTTTATTATTTGGCAGAAAATAATGATTTATTGATAGTTAAATTCTGGAATATTCATGCACAATTACAAAGTTCAACTTCTCAACTGTCTACGTTCAAGAGCTGGCTTATTCTGAAAAATGTAACTGTCCTGAGTATTATGATTTTGCAAGCAAGAGCAGCATCATGTATGACCAAATTGTCATGTTGTGACAATTTTGTCCCCAGAATAGAAGTCCATGATTGCCTGAGATCTGTGTTCGCCTTCAAATCTCACCAGTTCAGGAAGGGGCAGAAGATTAACAAAGGAACATTTTGCATTCTTTGTCTGAAATAAGTACCCAGATCCATACACAGGGCACCACTGAATCTCAGTGTATATTTTCACTGAGTGTATGCCAGAGGCGTATTGATTGTTGTCACTTAGGCTAATGTGTACTGTGTCCCACAGTACAGCTCTAATACATTTCCTAAGAGTAAGCATAAGTCAATGTCACCAAAACTTTCAGTGCTGAGTGGGAATATCTTTATTTAATACTAAGATTATGGCAGCAGACTTCTGATCTGTTGTTATGATCCCTTATCCGGGCAAGTCTTTTCATTTCATTCAATTGATAATCACTAAGAAATCCCAGCCCTGGTGGAT
This sequence comes from Tapera naevia, assembly GCA_033556795.1. NCBI lineage: Eukaryota > Metazoa > Chordata > Aves > Cuculiformes > Neomorphidae > Tapera > Tapera naevia. Next base: position 5,501,818 of record JAUMJJ010000059.1, read on the forward strand.
ATATTGGGTCTATCAGTCAGCCTTCGACCACTCCTTTCACAGAGCTTGTTTTCTAAGTCTAGTTTTGAAGGCTGTTTGCCTGACAGACTGCTTCTCAGTCTTATGATTGTTTGTTTCTGGCTCTTCTTGATTGCTCTGCTAATCTCTGGACTTTGGCCTTGATGCTATTATTTATATTGTACCTTTATTGGTGTTCGTTATTTGAAAGTTTGTTTTTAGTAGATTTGTGGCCGCTTTCTAAACTGCTTTGCTGATTAAATTTTGTTGGGTGGATTGCTTTACCTTTTTTTTTCTGTTTGTCCTCTTCCTAATCATTCAGTTGAGAACTCACCTGCCTTTTATTTCTGCCTGCCCCTGCCTTTGTGATTTGTTCTCAGATTAGAAGGGGCATCTGCAAAGCTTTTACTTTTATTAGTTCTTTGTAAAGGTTCAGGCAAAATATTAACCACCCATATACAGCTCCCCCAAAACTTCAAGTGAGTTACAGAAGAACTCTTTCCTCCACAGTTCACAATAAAATATTTTGATTCTTTGACTGTCATTTCAAGCAGGTATTTTTATTTATCTGCTGTAAGGGTAGAATAAGTTTAAGTATCAGAACATGTGAAACTAGAGTCACCTTTCTGACAATTTGTCTAAACTGTTTTGAAAGTTAGCGTGAAATTGAAATCCAAATTTAGGCCTTAGCCCTGTAATGCCAGGAGCCCAGTGGAATAAATACATGCATCCATTAATTCCCAAGTATATGTCTATACAAGGTATTGTAATTCTTAACTCTCTGATTCTTTGAGTTTTATCTACCACAAAATGCAGTTTGTTTCTTTTTAGATCTGCTAATAAAGTAGCTTCTGTCTTTATTTGAGTGATTTACAAAGTTTTACTATTTCTCAATTATTGAGCATTCTGCCTGTTTAGATTTACTGCTGATTGCTTGGTCAGTGCCTTATCCTTAACGGGGAGCCAGTTCTACAATTTACTTACAATAATCTCTGATGTGGGACTTTCTTCCCACTAATACGTTCCAAAAATATGTTTTGTTTTTTTTTCTTTTGGGCTCACGGCTAGGTGGGGAGAAGGGAGAAGGGGTAGAATATGCCATCAATTAAGCCAGACTCCTCAAAGTCAAATTACTCACACCAAATTTCTGTTCTTTTACAAATTCTAGGTTACTACATTTCAGTTTCTCAGACTCGAGGCTCCAAGACCTTGACTGTGCAAGAAGCTGAATGGCCACAATGGCCACAATGACAGCTAAAGCCAATGGTCTCTGCAAATACTTCAGTTTTATAGGAATTGGACAGGATGTTCAGAGCAGGATCTTCGGTGGGGATACAGTTAAGTGCAGAACACTGCTGACAGTAACCACTTAAGTGCCTAATATTTAGGATCCCCAACTAATGCACAATTAGTGGGTTATTTTGAAAATGTAGTTCTTGGCAAAGAAGGATAACAGTGTAATATGCTAGTCAATACTGAATTTCTTCCTGCCCAAGTCTGTGTCTACATAATGTATGCCAAGGCTGATAAAGAAGATAAACTGGTTTTCTTATTAACCATTGCTATTTCTTTTTATACTGTGCTGAATGGCTGTAGATCACCTAGTGAGATCCTGGTTATTGAATTTTGTTTTTCTAATTATGACATGTTTTGTAACAAACGGTATTTATCAGTGATGATTGAGATTTCTTCATCTCCTGAGCAATCCCATTCCTGGTATTCTAAACCAGGTTACAATTTCTCTCACTTCTTCATGTTTCAACTACTGACAGTGTATTTGCTTTGCTCCTTCTTTTTAGGCTGAACCTTTAAGTTATTCCCTCAGTTCTACGCTGGCTCTTTTAATGTAATTTCTGTCCAGTTCTGTGTAAGTATTCGCCTCACATTTTTCAAATGCACATCAGCATTCATCATTCTCCTGACTCACGCTTTCTAACCACTTGGCTGAATGGTTTTCTGGGTTCATTTCCATTACTCATATTTTGTGAATTTTTGTCCGTTTCAATTTGCATTTGTATCAGTCCTTTTAAATGTCCATCTTTAGCTTTTATAATGTATTAAGTGATTCTTTTGACATCTGGGGCTGCTGAAGCGACACACAGGATGAATCTCACTCTCTTTTCAGGCTAGCATGGTGATGGTCTCTTGAGGTCTTTTTAGTGAAATTTTCTTTACTTTCTGGACTTCAGCCTGAGCTCATTCCAAGCTCCATTTCATTACACTGCAAGTTCCACTAGAGTACTGTTTCTTTGGACCACTGAAGCTGTTATATTCATAATTGGATTATAAGCATAGTGAGTTGTTTGATTCTTCGTGTGCTTTTGATGCTAATTTTTCTTTAGCATTTTGTTTTATTTTAATGCAAATACCTTAAATAAAGTTAGTTTACTAAGATATGCACAATTTTGCTTCAGTGGATCAGCCCCTATTTTCTACGTTCATCTTGAGTTTTGTCTCCCAGCCAGAGTCTATCAGAGGTGCATTGTGTTTGATAGATATTTTTTCTCTCTCAGGAGTTAGATTCAGCATCTGTTGTAGGACTAACTTCAAAGGGTTTCTCCCAGTGCAACCTCTGTGGGAATTTAGCCTACTGACAACAGCAAATCTATCAGTGACTGCATTACAGTGTCTTATTTATAGTCCACAAAGGATTTGGTAGTCTTCTTCAAAAACAATGCATTTCGGTGGTTAATTTCCAAGGAAAAAAAAGCCAAAAAAGCACATCTTTATAAAGAGTACAGTAAAAAAAAACCCAAAACCAAACACAACTCAGAATGTTTTGTGTTATCTATTGATTTATTTATTTAATAGATCATCCCAAAAGACTTTTCTCACCAGTGTGGTTGTGTACCTTTGTGCCACCAGGTCAGAATTTGTGCTGGAAATATGTGGTAATTACTTTTGAGCTGTAAGTGCTCCAGAGCAGACCTGCCCTCTTCAGAAAAAAAATCTTCAAGGGTATTATTTCCATTGCTCTGATCTGCTCAGAGTAGTTGCTGGAAATCTTTGGACTCGGAGCCAGAAGGAATGGAGTTGACTGCAAGAAGCTCCAAGCAGAATTCTTCCAGAGGACTTATTATCAGCAAAATGTAGGCACTCTCAAAATGGTACAACTGCCAACTGTCATCTAGAAGAAGGAAGAAAGGAGAAAAGAAATTAAAACAACTTAGTTCGTAGCTGATAACTTATCTGTAAGGTGAAGATTGCACTCAGCCATTGTAGTATTGTGAGAGAAAAAGAAAATGTTATCCATGATCACATATTCACCTGTACTTCCATCAGAGGGTTTTTAGGCCTTAGTCTTTCAAAGATTTGTACACATATTTAATCTTACTGACTTTTTAAATGGTAAATTTAAGCATGTAAGTCAGTCTTTGCGGGAACAAGATGTACATTTTTTTCCCCAAAGTGCATGTCAGTGAAACTAAACTGCAACAAAAAAATCAGGAAGTGTTTCCAAACCATTGTATGTAGACTTGCTTGGAGTCTCAATTGCATCTTGCTCAGATTTTGCTGATGCACCTGAGTATCAGGAGTGTGATGGATACACATGATTTTTTTTTGAGGTATCTCAAGTGCTTTCTAGTGAGGCCAATTTCCATGTTCTAGTAACTAAGTTTTCAAGAGGAAAAAAGAAATTCTTACTCACTTGTGACAAAACAGAGAAAAAAGTTTCATTTTTGGGAAAAAAAAGTGAAATCTTATAAAAATCTGCTTTAATTAAGAAAACAGGGCATTTTATTAGGAATCAAGATGGAAGTGGGGTCACCATTTGTGTGGAAGAGTTTAGGTTCTGTGGGCTTACAAGGATCTTTTTGAGGAAATATGTCTATGTGAAATTTTCTGAAATGTCTATCTGAAAAAAAAAATCTGTCATTCGCCTCCACGGTGCCCTGCTTGAACAAAGACTTTCTCTGATGCTCCTGTTCCCAGTATGAAGGGTGACATGTGGATGCCAGGAGTCTATGTAGAAGGTAAGGAGGCTGCTCGTGGCTGCTCAGATGGTCTGGAAAAGGAGTCAATTTCCCTCGTATGAGAAATGAGCTAAGGTTCAAGCCTGGTGGTGGTGGAGGGTTACTTACAAATATAAGGATCATGAAGGATGAGCTGGAAATGCTTAGTGATGAGTAGAAGCTTGAAATTTTGGAAGATTGAGATCAAAAGAGAGGCTGTGGTGAAAACTAGGAAATTAATAAGGAAAACTGGACTGAGACTGAAGGGTATTTTTCAAAATAATTTTGGGAAGATTGCAACTGTGAATAAGGTAGGAGGGAATGTTGAGGTTGAAGGAGGCTGAAGTAGGAAGGATGAGACTGGGACAAAGGTACAATTCATGTGGAAAGGACAGAAAGAGCAGGACTGTTTGGTCAGGGCAAGTTAGGTCAGGACAAAAGTGTATGGTCTTCTCCCGTGAATACCCCTATCTGTAGCCTGGAAGAAATGCAAGTTTCTTCATTGGCAGCAAACGTCTGTGAAATTCCCTGCCAGATTATGTGCCCATTCTTCTTTAGTTTAATGAACTTTCAGGAAGAAAGTAAGAAATAGAATTTGAAACAGCTGCAGGTTAATTCTGCTGTGCACACTGAGGCAGAGTGGGAGAGGGTGGGGAAGAAATATGTGGTTATAAAATTAAGACTAAATCTGAGTGCATTCACATAAGTGGGCTGGATTGATGTTGCCCAAGCAGCTTTCATTCTGGCATTTTCTATCTTTTGAATTCTGACTCTGCAACTTCACTGTAGTTTTAATGCACTTTTAAGTATATATGAATAGAAAACAGTAGAGATGTGGTACAATAGGCCATATGGCTGGTCAGAATTAATTATCTACGGATCTAGTTTGTGACTGGGGAAGCCCTGCAGTACACCTTTCAACTCTTGTTATTTCATTTATCATTTAATTTAACAAAAAGAAAGTGAAAACATTATGATGTGGAGTGAGGAAAGAAAGCTTTTTAATACTGTTTGATTGTTTGCCAAACTTTTTGCAAGTGATCCTGTTAGGACATATTACTACGTACTATATACAGCATATTTATATTCTTACAGCGTATTTAAACTTCTCACTTATAAATTTCTTTTATGTCTAGAATTGCCTGGGAAAGCAAACCTGCACAACCTGCCTTTGTCCTTCTTCCTTGCAAGGTCGATGAACCTTTTGTCATGTTGGAAGGATCTTGAAAACAAAGTCAGAACTCCACAGCAGATTGCAAATGGGTGTGTTTACAGGGGAATGGGAGAAATTCAGAGAGGAAAGCTGAATGATTTATGTGAGATGAGAAGACAGAAAAGTGATAGTAGGAGATCAAAGTATGTTGATTTAGTTGTATAATTTATCCTCAAGACCATTAAACAAAGGTTGCAGTTCAAAAGGGGATTTTTTTTCTGCTTGCCTGTTCTCCTCCCAACCAGATAAGAGGGAAGTGGAATGGGAAAAGGAAGAAATTCTCAAATCTACTGTGTTGTTTTCATTTCATACCAAGCTGAAGTAGAGCTCAAGTGGGGAGTATTTGGAGCATATCCGTGAGACATGTTCCGTTCCCTGCCTGCCTTTTTGTTTTAGTTCTTCTTTTTCCACTTCCTTTGGAAGGAGGTCTAGTAAGCTTTGTTAAATATGTTTATCATGTTTATAACAATGGATTTTGGATCTTTTCATTAAACAGAAGTTCTTCAAAATGCTTTTCGTGGTGAAAAATGATTAAGTGTATAAATATGAATACTTACATGTTCCTTTATGTTCTAGTGCTAGAAGTATGTGAATAGTGAAACTGCAGTTCAGAAATGCCAATAGGAATGCACTTCATTGTTTCTTCCTCAACAAATTCCATGTGCACGTATTATCACAGAATGGAGATTTCCTTTTCCTTGCCCAGGACTGAAAAAAAAAAAAAAAAAAAGAAAGCAAAAACTTCCCTATATAAAATTTAAGTCTCTGTGAACTTTTTGATGATTTAAAGCACGGCTAAGATTTCTCTACTGATGATGAAAACTTGGCCTTCTAATTCTTTGGAAAGTTAGTTTTATTCTTTACTTTCTCTCATCAATGGCTTTCTAGAACAACTTTGTACTGCAAGACCATCCAAAATTTGCTTATGATGTGGACTCATAGAACTTGATGGTGTATTGTCCTGTAGCTATTTTCAGCAGTTGTCAATGAGTAAGGAATATTGCCTTGAGAGAGCGAAGTTGTGCTACAGGCTTTGGAAGTGCACAAATTGTTTACAATGAGTGCAAAGCAATAGGGAATTCAGCAGTGTTGTTCTCCTAAGGAGCTCTTCTTCCTTTGCCAAGATATTGCCTGTTCTCTTGGAGCATCAGTATTTTGCAGATTCACCCTATTCACTGTTCAAACAACACATGTAAGTAATAGATATTTTTGTTCATTGGCCCAAATCTGAAAAGTTGGGGGGAGGTGAGAACAATCTGAGTCAAGCAAAAGGAGAGCTATTACAATTTTAATTTTAATAAATTAATGTATAATACATAGAAATATATATAATAAATACAAAACCTTCTATTAAATTTGTGAGATCTTCAACAACTTCTTCCTTGTCAGCTGGATTATTTTAAAGTAGAAAAGAGCTATTTGAAAGTAAAAGTAATAATTTCATTTAGAAAAAGATTTAAATAAATGTTTCACCTCTTCCAAAAAAGCCTTTCTCTTTTAAAAATGTTGAGCTGGAAGTGTCAATGGTCACTATTAAATGTTTTCCTGTTACTTATTAGTCTTTCCCCTTATCAGATAGAGGAAACGTGAATTATTTTATTCCCTGTGTTCTAAGGGGAGCCAGAAACATATTCAACACAAATACTTAGTCCAGCTGTAGAACTAATCTCTGAAACACCTTCTGCTTGGGTGCTTACAAAGCAGGAGATATACTATTTGCATTTTAACCTCTGTATATCATAGACTGGTGCGGCCTGTCCAGATCCCTCTGGTAGTATCCCATCTGTCAGGCCTGTCAGCCGCACACTCAGCTTGGTGTTGTCTGCAAACTTGCTGAGGGTGCACTGTCCATGTCGTTGATGAAGACAGTAGACAGTACTGGTGTTACTACAGACCCCTGAAGGACACCACTAGTCACCAGTTTCCAGCTGGACACTGAGCCATTGACCAGTACCCTCTATTTAGCATACAGAGCTTCTTGCACAGACTGGAAACTGATCTTTCGAAAAAGCTCTGTTTACAAGAGATGGGCCCAATAATATATCTTAATGCCTATTGATTTGCATCCTTCTTGGGTAATCTATAAAAACAGCTGTTTTCCTCCCAGCAGAAATTGCTCTGTTAGATCTACTCTTCTTCAATATCCTTTATCCAAAATACTAATACTAATACCTTTATCCAAAAATGCTAACAATTTCTTGGTAACTTTCTTCCTGGAATAATGAAAAGCCCCTCAAGTATCTTACCATGCCTACTACTGTTTGCTGTATCAGTTCCACATGCTAATATGATTTCCTGTAAGAGGGTGTGAATATGTTAGTTCTGCAGGGAAATCGGGAAAGAAGAAGGAAAAAAACCTAAGCAGCCTGACCAGTGCTTTAAAAGGGAGTAATCTCAATGGAAAACCTATCATTGGTTCCACAGTGTGAGTGTTAGATGTAAAATCTTGCTCTAACATAAACTCCTGACTTTCTCTTTGGTTTTTCTGGCCAGAGATGGATGTTGTTTCTGCCACCTGTTTGAAGACAATTGTGCAACTGGGACCATGGAATGATGTCCAGTTGCCTTTTTTAGAATATGAATGGGGCTTTTGAATTTGGCTGTGCTGAGCAGTTTGGGGCTGAATCACTCTGTAGACTTGCCAGAGAAATCGTTTAGCCTATGGACATGAGCCAAAGCCCACTGAATCTCACAGCAAGGCGTTTTTTGCCTTTGATGGGCTCTGGCTCAAGCTCTATATGAACGACAATTTCTTCTCTGGAATCATCAAAAATTCTTCATCTTTGTTTCTGTTTTCTTTTCCCAGAGAGTTTCACTTATATTTTTTGTTTTGAATCACCACTGCCTGGCTCTGCTCTTCCCTTCTCCAGATAGGATGTTGGGGCTGATGGTAACGTACATGCTCCATTATCAGACTGAGCTGTCTCAGCTGCCTGAACTGCTCTGTACCCATTGTCCACTTTTACTTACTTTTCATTTCTGACTCTGAGCTATTTTGAAAGGCCTCAAATATTGTCGGACCCCAAGCTATTTTGGACATAAGCATGTCATTTCCCCTCCCTCTGCTGCAATCACAGTTCGATCCTGCAGGCGTTTCTCATAACAGGCCTCAGCTATCAACGGCAGGCGTTTTAGCGTATTTCCCTTTGCAAAGACTTCTGTGCCAGATGGGAGTTGTTAGTTGTTTATATCAGACTATGAGTAATGTCCTTTTGTTAGCACTGTACACAATTTTTTTTTGACATTTATTCCTTCTGTTGTTAGTACAATGTTAGCTTTGCAAGTTATAAAGAACATCCTTTTTCCTTCAGGTGTCCTTTTGTGTGCTTTTTGCTCATTTTTTCAGGTTCTTTTCCAATTTTAAAGGTGAAAAGAATACAGAAAAATACAAAAATAAACAATAAGCTTAGAGACCTTTCCTAGTCTGCTACTCACTGCTGTGAATACATGCTAAACATAGAATCGTGGATCTGCTTTCAGATTTCTCAAATTCCATTTCTTCATGAATCTCCTTTACACCTTTCACAAGGCTCCACTTTCATGCTGTTTTCCTCGGCTTTGGGGGGCACAACCTAAATTTTACCAGCTCCTAGCACTTCCATTAAATGATGGGATGAGCCCTTTCCCTGCAGACCTCGCTCTGTCATAATTCATACATGACATTATTCTATGGGCTATTGAGCATGTTTTGTGAGAAAAGCCATCAATCAATGCTTATTCTCAGTATTGACTGTCAGTATTTGGTCCAGCAGCCTGAAGTCATATCTTGATAATGAAAACCGTCCATGATAACTTTAATACCTCTCATGCACCTTCATTTCACAGATAGATGATTTTTTAATCCATCCATTTGCTTATTCCCAGCCATTTTTTACCTTTTTATTCCAATAAAATTTGCCTTAATACGGCCTGTAGACTGTCTGTAGGGTACACACATTGCTGCCATGGTGTCAAATCAATGTAGACACCTTCAGAGCCAAATTGTTATACTTGTGCTACAGTTCCACCTAGAAGACAGAGAGCTATGCCAAATCCCAAGCCCTCCAGAAAGCCTTGGACAGCCCATGCATACCATGCTGTTTTCCACTATTGCTTCTTGCATGTAGATGTGTAAAAATCTGCTCTAAGAGCCCACTGTCAGGAAATGTCCCAATCTCACATGGTTCCCCAGAGACCTATGGATCAGGCAATCTGGAGACCTGCTAAGAAGATGTGTCTCTTTGACCTTCCATACTGGCTAACAGTTTCACCTTTTTCACATTTCCCACTAGAAATACGTGCTCCATTGTGGTGAACTAGAACTTCGCCGGCTTGCTCTTGCTCATGTCAGTTATCTTTCACATACCTCTTAGAAACAGTCTTTAATAACCATAAAAACCCTTCACCCTAAATATATGGATAACATCTGCACTGTGCCCTCTACAATCGCAGTTATTTTAGGAGAAATTTGGCAGAACTTCTGATCACATCCTAATTATATGGTTGCCCTTTTGTCTTTAGCCACTGCTTTGGAGTCTCCCCCTATTTATGACAGTGGAAGGGTTTGTGGAAACATAGGGAAACCAGATTACTGTTGTTAAGGCTTTGCCTTCTCTATAGCACCAACTCAACCACGGAGAAAAATAAAGGAAAAATATGCCCTCAGGTATGCTTTCCTTGATGAATACAGATTCAAGTCCCACATAAATATTTACATGTAAATAAACAGCTTGGTTTAGTCTTGTTTCTCATGGTTATCTGGTTGCAGGGTATAGCTTGCACTTGTAATAAGTGAAAAACAAGTTTGATCACTGGAATTCTGTTATTTTCATCTGCAATATTATGCAATATCAAGGTAACAACTTTTGTTGCCAGCTGGAGCTGCAGGGTAACAGACTGCTGCTGGTTTTCCCTGTAGACAACAGTAAAGAACACATTTTATGTCAAAGTAATTGCACTGACAGGTGTTGTTGAGCAACTACGTTTTGGTTGCGACACTGTTGTGGCTTAATGCTTACCACAAATGTTTATATATATAAAAACTTTGTTTCTGCTTTTACATTCCTATTCAACTGACAAGAAAGAAGAGGATAACAGGGGTGAAGCAATAACTACAGTTTAAAAACTAGAAAGCCTTCTTCCCACTTCTGGTGGGTGAATACCTCTGTCCTATCACAAGTCCTTTCTTGTATGTTTGTCACAGCAACATAAGTTGGCACTCCATGCTGACAACATTAAGACCTGTAAGAACTGGATGAGATTCTTGCAGTGGGATACATGCTGATGTGATTATGTCACATGTTTAGAGAATAATGTAATTTCATGCACCAAATGCTGGACACTGACAGCTGCACGTGCAGTGGGCATTCCTCCTGCCTGCCTTTTGCATGAGCTTGACCGTAGGGCTTGGCTGCTTCTGTTGCAGGAAGGGCAGTCAGAGAGAGGTGCTGTAAAGGGAGTACTGGCAGCGCAGCACTTAAGAGCCTGTAGCATTTAGGGGGTTCAGAAAGAGAAGCTTCCTCCTTGTGAACCCGTGTTAGCTAACCCGCTAAAACTGTCACCTGCTTTGTAACTGGCTCATGACAATGTTTAATTTAAGGTTTTCAAAGCTGTGGACAACTGGGGAGAAGGACATTTAAATAAGTGTACAAGCTGAAATACTCCTGAGCTGAAACTCTTGTGTGAGCTGCTGCAAGGGTATGTTTACAGGTTGTAGGTATATGTGGTGATGTAATGGGGCAGATATGAGATCTCCTAAAGATGGATTCTCCAAATAAAAATTTAACCAGCCAGATAGGGCTTTAGCCATGTCCTTAATGCCCCTATAAAACCATTGCATACCTTACACTGTCTAGCCTATTTCTTTTTGCCTATTCCAAAGTGCAATTTATCTCTTTTTGGAAGTGAAGCATGTATGCCTGCATCCTTCCAAATGCATCCAATCTAAAAGACCTCAACCCCTCTCTAATAAAAAACACTAAGAATAGTCTGGAAACAGCGCAGGAATCCAAGAGTTTCGTGCTTTCTTTGTCTAGCATCTCCATCTGTCTATCTTGCTATATCTTGTAATTACAGTTTCCATGTCTTGTTGTTCTGCCTTAGCTTTCCCCCAAAGCTTCTTTCTTGCTCATATCATAGGTAGAAGACTTATTCAAGGAATAATTTGACAAGAACTCCTTCCCATGCTTTCCTCAGCACCCATCTTTTCCTTCTTAGGGGACACTGTACTTGCTCACTTGTGGGCGTTCTTCCCAACACTCCAACTGCTCCCTTTCCTTCATGCACACCCGCTAGCCTTATTTTGCTGAGCTTTATAATCTTACCAATTTCTTTTCACTCTAAATCCAAAGACTCTCAATCTAATTACTGTATCTTAATTTACTGTTAATCATTGCTACACTGCATGTCCACATGCATGTTCTGAGCCACAGCTGAGGCAAACATACATATTGTTGCCTAAACTTCAGTGAATGTGTGTTAAGATAATTTGTGTTTCTTCTCATTTTGTAGGATTAAAGAGTACTCCCAGTCATGAAGCAAACCTAAACCCTATATTCAACTTACTCTACATTTTGGCACCCTAAGACTTCCCTGTTCTCATTCCCTTCACTTTTAATTCCTAAAATAATCTATGCATATTCCATGTTATGCTGTCAACCTTTGTACCACCAGAATAACAGATGACTATTCTGTCTGAACCAAACATTAATCTCTCAGTGGCTTCTAGGGGAATCTTTCCTGCTCTATCACAGAGTCTTGTGAAATGTCTCAGTGTCCTTGGCCGTAAAATTCCACTCCTAACCCCTTTGATTCCATGCTTATGAGAATGAAAAACACTTTCATGGTATGGAATGATGCTTTCAGTTTGGGCAGTCATTTTAATTTGTTTTCCCAAGGAAATATCCCTGCACTGTTCCTAACAGTTGCTTAGATGCATGGTTGTGGAGAAGTCCCCTTGCTCTTGTCTGCTTAGTTTCTTTGCTGCCCTTAGAGCACTCTTGTATGTTATTGTAGACAGTTTACCATTGCTTGGTACTCTTCAGAACAGTGTTTTACACTCTCTTTATAAAGTTCGTTTCTTACACAATGCCTGTGCCAAAGGCACCAATAGCATTTGTATTTTTATCTCTTCATCTTCCTTTTTTTTTGTAAACAGTTCAATGAAACCACCAAAGTTAGCACGTGTTTCAACTGAATAGCCACAGTATTGCGGTGCTCTGCAATACTTTCCCCATCCTCTTTCCCTGCACCAGATATGACATTCCCTTAGACTGACACATCCAAAATGTGGCTGAATACTCTTGGCAGAGATTGAGTTGGGCTACAGAGGGGAAAAAACTGAGAACTTTCTACTAGGACAAAACGGCTGTATCCAAAGGGTTGCCAAGGGCATTACTTACCTGTTATATCAGTGTTTCTGACAGGGGAAGTCATGGTTAAGCAGTGGACTATGGTGCCCTTAAAAGGGCTTTCCTAATTTGGGCCTCTCTGAAAGCTTTTGGGAAAACTTCAGGCTAAGATGACCTCCTCTGTATGATATAGTGTGTTTTGATAATTTTGGGGCGTTTGACTGGTCCTAGTAAGATTTTTATTTTTGTATGTTGTGAGACTAATATGCACACAGCATGGTAGTACATCTTTTCTTAGTTCTTACAGCTGCTGCTTGCTTTCAGTTTCAGAGGGGAAATCTAATGCTTCAAACTGGACTATTCTGTTCAACTTCTAAAAGTTGCGCTATCTTGCTGTCAACCAAGGGGCTCTTGGAACTGCCCTTGGACACCATTCCCTGAAAAACTGCCCTTGGCACAGCAGTAAGGACATCCCAGCTTGTTGCATGAGTAGCACCTCTTGTCAAACTGAAATCCAGGCAAGAAATCCAGAATAGAAAAAAAAAATACAGATTTACTGAAAATATTGCAAGACATTTGGATGATACTGGGGCCATAGAGTGATTAATGGTACAGATGAGGAGGAAGTGTATAGATTTTAGCATTTAATCCCAAATTTCATGTAAATATTCTGAGGGATTATCTGAATGGGAAGGTTAAGATCGAAATTGTTGCATGTGAGAATATATGAAATAAAACCAAAAAAAAAGTGATTGTACCCTTGGGATAGATTGTTTCAGTCACCCATTTCATTTCCCCATACCAAGAGGGATTACTGTCTATGTCAGTTGTGTGGCAAGCTGCCATCTCACTGCAGAGCACCACAGACACTGAAGAGAAGAGACAAACTCTGCTGTTTTTTTTTGTTGAGTTTCTGGGTCTTCTTCTTTCTGGCATTCATGTGGCATGGGAGATAAAACAACCTGATGAAAGGGGAGCATTTTAATTTATCATTTTGTTAAGCAAATGCCCACAGATTATAACTCATGTGTTTTGTTGAAAATGCAGGTAAAGGACAAGAAGTTATTTACCTTGAAGAAGTTGGAAGGGAACTGTGACTTCCTGAAGCAGGAAAATTCCTCCTACAGAAAGAAAGTTGCTGGGTAACATCTAAGCTGGAGCTGAGACTACTGAGGGTCAGAAGGAGTGTTAAAGTGGGGGAGGAAGGGGTGGGAGGGAACAGGGCAGATCTGGGTGTGGCACGAACTGTTGCTTTTGGGAAGGTATTGTGACTGGGTTTCTCCAGATGGTAGCAGGGTGGGGTGGCACACATGTCATCTGTGGGAGATATCCAGAGGCTGGTGCTTCTTCAGCCAACTGGGCAGCAGGGCACTCTTAGTGCTACCAGCTAGTTAGCTGCTCCTTGCCTCTTTTGAGACAGAGTTGGCTGTCACTGAGCGTGTGTCAGGTACCAAAACTGCTTCAAATGACACCATGGAGAGTGTGGCATACCAGTGCCTCCTGTCCTTCTTCAGATCCCAGCCAGAGGGCTGCTGCCTGCTCTCTTGTGCCCACTGCTCCCACTAAGGCTTTTTGTCACAACTGAAAACTACCAGAGGGGAAAAATACTCTTTTCTTTTTGGTAAAAAAAAATCTACTCAAGCAGTATCACATGTATTCCCTCAAATTATAATAACAAAATAGCATTTCCAGTGGAAAACAGCTTCTCTTACCAGGAGTTTTCCACCTGAGTTGAAACCCATCCAAAGATTTATTTTTTTTGAAAGGAAAGATCATCTTACATGTTCTTGATTACTGCTTATATTTATGATCAGAGTGCTTAGGAAAAAAAAAGAGGTGTCTTCGCTGCCTGTGATTTGACTCTGCCGCCCTTGGGGATGCACCTGTGTGCTGTGTACCTCCCCTTCTGTGGGGGTGTGCAGTGTTGCTGGTAGTGCTAACAGTTGTGCTCTGTGAGGATGAATGCTCTTTCTCTCCCCAGTGACAGCTGTGACTGCTGAAGGGCCTCTGTTTGCTTTAAAATCATGTGGTGTGGGTGGTGGTGGTAGTAAAAGGGAAGAGAAGGAGTGGAGGGATGGCTTACCCAAAAGAAGATAGCTACTGTTTAACTACACAGATCTATCAGCAGCTGCACACCTTCATGTAATCAGTCCACGTCCTCTCTGCAAATGCTGTTGCTGGGAAGGGAGAGTCTGCTTAAAAAATCAGTCTATTTCTCTCTTTCTGGCTGCAGAACGAGCATTTGCTGTTCCCTCTCTGGAAGTGCTCTTTACCTGACCCTGAAGAGAAATGTTTGCCCCTGCCTTGCACCAGCACATATGGCAGCACTTCCGCAGGCCCTTACAAAATTTCCTTGGATGGAGTAGGACTTGGCCTTTACTCAGCAGGAGTGGTTTAGCACTTATCAGACCTGTTGTTCTTTAACTGAAAGGCTTTTTCCTGACACAAGATAAAGATGGTACATGGCCAAACTTTCTATCTGCAGACTGGAATTATAAATGTATGGCTCTAATGTTTTACATCTGCCCACATCCACAAAGATTGTTAAAAATTAGCTCCCAGTCAGGAACTATTCAGATACTTATCTTAATGTTTAAACAGCTGTTTTCCTATCAATGTCCTTTCCCATGCTTTATTCCCACAAACCATCTGCTTTCATTGTTGTACAGGGCAGAAACATAAGCTGACGGTCAGCAACCTGCTGGTAAAATATCAACTGGAGCAGTACCAGGTATCTGGCATGATGCAATCCATAGAAATTACTCTGAGAGGTTACCTTGGGGCTAGATGGGGAAGGGAACAGCAGATGCATCTCCATCATATTTAAAATATAAATTACAATTAAGACTTGCAACTGTTTTCTGAAAAACTGATCTGAGTTTCTGTTTTCTAAATCTTAAATTCCAACCAAAGACAATACTGAGCTAAGAAGAAACAAATAATTTTACCATCAAAGTCTAGGACAGATTAAAATTTCACGGTTTTTTATTCATACAGCTACAACCTCAACAAAGTTCCCTGCTTGCCTCTCCTTCCTCCTCCCCTCCTGCCAAGTGTGCAGTTAGTTAGGGAAAGAGATCCCAGACTGATATGGTGGGTTTGATTTTGTTCTCATGGGCAGTGATGATGTGTTAGGAGCAATGCTGTGAGGGCCTGAAAGTCTGGACTCCTCTGGAAATTAGAAGTTGAGGGCTATGACTGTAGCTGGATTAGAGCTCTTCCTGAAAAACAAGAATGTGGAAAGCAATGAACACTGATGCTAATTTCCTGGAAAAGAGAGAGGAGGTTTATTTTTCTATACCTGTAAACGTAAGAAGAAATTTCATTTGAAGTTTGTGGACATTGAACCAAATCTTTTTCTCTTTACTCAGGAGAGTTCTTATGCTAACACTGGGGGAACTCATTGTCCTGGGTACCGAGTGGGAAGGAATTGCACCTAATGTTGTTTCAAAGCACTTCTGTGGTCAGGTTTGCTCACAGGAGTGCGAGTGATGCTGTTATGAAAGCAGGAGTGAGGAGCTGTGCATAACTCTGAGGCTGGCTGCCCCTCTGCAGGTGATGTTACATAAATCAGAAAGGATTTGCATTTTCTCCTCTAAACGAGAATTGCAATGACATTTTGGTTTTCACCCTTCTTTTAGCACTAATTTGCTTTATCTCTTAAAATGTACTCAGCTCTTTGACAGTTAATTAATTTTTGATAAATAAAACATTTTTATCTCAATCAAGGCAAATTTTTTATATGGTAGGGGTACGAAATGCTACAGGTCTCTGCATGAATCACAAGGATACAAAAGACATCTCGGATTTTGTGGCTGTTTATGGTAGGGCTAATATATAGTCCTTTAGCCAGCAAAACACATTAGCTCAAAACTTAGAGGACTAGAAAAAAATTATTTTTACTGATTAGGTTTAAGCTGGCATATCTGAAAACATGAAAAAAAATCAGTCTGCTTTAGAAATTTGGTTCCAGTTATAGAAAATAACCTTCTTGATTCCCAGCAGCATCACATTCTAACTTAAAAGAGTTGCACTTCCCTATCATACCCAGAAAGAAGCCCTCTCAGACTCTGATGTGCTAGATAACACTGCTGGAGGCCCCTGCTGAAATCCTACCATTCATATCAAGAGGGATGGGGAATCAGAAAGATCTCCTTGCCACCTTCAGATCCAACCCTTTCTGCAGCAGACTCTCCAGATAGAAAAATTGTCCTTTAGGTGACAATATTCTGGCATCAAAATGATCCACGTTGCCCCAAAATACAGATTTTTTCAATTAAATTTTCAGATGAAGATATCACAGGATATTCTGACAATCTCTTTTCGTCTTTACATGACATAAGCTAGAGTATGTACTGTTAACACAGTAGAGAGGTAATAAGTGGCCTTGTCTGAGCCCCAAGTAGAGACAGAGCACAGTTCTGCTGGGCCAGGCAGATTTAGCAACCAAACTAGGAGATACCATCTGCCAGTGTGTTTCTTTTCTCCCTGCTGTCCTCCTGTGAGAAAACACAGTCCCCTAGGATGAGAGCTAGCAAGACATCTCTACCAGACATAGAATACTGAGTATTGAAATGACAAGGCTCAAATTTCTCAGCATAGAAGATGTAAAGGCTGGAGAATTTCCCTGCAAGCCTTCATTTACATACCCTGGGCTTTCTCAGGTTCTCAGGAGGGGAGGTAGGAAGCAAGTTGTTACCTGCACAGGGAGGTAGGAAATTAATCAAGACTAAGGAAATGTGAAATTAAAATGATTAGGCGTTTCCTTTTGGGCCCATCAAACCCACTAATGCTGCTTTAAACTGCTTAATCTTCTCCCCAGCCTATGCAGCAATTTCAGGTCTGTGACTTTAGCTCATACAGATTTCAGTAGACTGAATTCATATAAAGAAGCGAGGATTGACAATATTCCAGCAGTTTACACAGTGTAGGAGAAGCATCCAGTTGTTTTTCATAGTGACTATTGAGTGTTTATTGGGTTTTTTTTCATTCCCATTGGCAAAAGTATCAATGAATAGGATTTTAGCACCAAGACATGAATGTACTTCTCAGATTCTTTACAACAAATATTCTGATATTTCCCAGCCAGGATAACCAGGTCAATTATTTTTGGCACAAATCCATAAGCATCAGTTCCTCTGTCTGGTAAATGCTGTTTTTGTAGCAATCGGCGGGGTTGCTGTCTAGTCTACTTCCAAAACATCCTGGCTGAAAACAAGGAGCAGATTTAGCAAAACAGCCAAGTTCACTTACAACAAATGCAGTCTGAGGCAGGTGATTTCCATACATATATGTAAGAGTCCAGTGAACTGGCAAAAAAAAATCTGCAAAAGCAATAAATAACTCCAGTTCACAATAGCTAGAATTCCCTCCAATACTATAGTTTAAAAGCATTACTCATACTATTTAGTTTAACAGCAACCTTCAACACACAGGGAAATTCCATCCTATGACCTGCTTTGGTTTCCGTCTTTTCCTTAAAATTTATCTGTAAAACTTATCTATAGTATCCAATATTTAATTTTTCTGAATATAGCTTTATATGTTGTGTGTGATGATGAGTTATCAGAATTGCAATGCCTAATGCAATCGTCAGTTAATTAATAATGTCAAATTTATAATGAATTTATAATCATTATACCATTATCAATATAAAAATAAGAGTAAGAAGTTGCAAAGCTTAGAGGATGTCTACTTAATTTTTCACCCTGAAAAGTAAGCAGACATCTTTTGGTAGTAACCTACAATACTTCAGATGCCCAAGCAAATGCTTGCAAAATCAGTTTTCTAAGACACTTTGTAATTTTCTTCATTGAAAACAGTTATCAGATATCAGGCTATAAAAGCTGTCAAAAGATGAAATAAATCAGTGTTCCAAGGACTGTAAAAAGGGTTGGTTTGCTTTTTAATTTTAGGTGTAGTATCAAGATATGCTTGAGTTCTATATTTGCATTATTAGTCTAATAATCTAAATCATGCTTACATAATACTGAACTTGAAACTGCCCATTACAACTCAGGAAAGAGATCTTAGAATTGCTATTGCCAAAATCAACTCAATGTACAGCACGGGCAAATAAACCATCAAAATGTTGGACATCGTCAGGAAGGATACTGAGAACAGGATGGGAGGCATGATTTCCTGCTATTTGAAAACTGATATACCCCCATCTTAAGTACCATGTGCAAGGTGGAAAAGGTATCACAGTATCACAGTATCACAGTATCACAGTATCACAGTATCACAAGGTTGGAAAGGACCTCTGAGATCATCAAGTCCAACCTATAACCTAACACTAACACCAACCATCATCTAGACCATGGCACTCAGTGCCTCATCCAGTCTCCCTTTAAACACCTCCAGGGTAGGTGACTCCACCACCTCCCTGGGCAGCCCATTCCAATGGCCAATCACCCTTTCAGTGAAGAATTTTTTCCTCACATCAAGTCTAAACTTTCCCTGACCAAGCTTGAGTCCCTGCCCTCTGGTTCTGTCCCTGGTCACCTGAGAGAAGAGACCAACCCCTGCCCGACTACAACCTCCTTTTAGGTAGTTGTAGAGAGCAATGAGGTCTCCCCTGAGCCTCCTCTTCTTCAGACTAAACAGCCCCAACTCCCTCAGTCGCTCCTCATAGGGCTTGTGCTCCAGCCCCCTCACCATCTTCGTTACCCTCCTCTGAACACATTCCAGTATCCTAACATCTTTCCCATACTGAGGGGCCCAGAACTGGACACAATATTCAAGATGAGGCCTGACCAGTGCCGAGTACAGGGGGACAATAACTTCTCTGGTCCTGCTTACTACACTATTCCTGATGCAGGCCAGGATTCCATTGGCCTTCTTGGCCACCTGGGCACACTGCTGGCTCATGTTGAGCTTCCTGTCCACCAGCACTCCCAGGTCCTTTTCTACCTGACTACTCTCCAGCCACTCTGTCCCCAGTCTGTAGCTCTGCATGGGATTGTTGTGTCCAAAATGAAGTACCCGACATTTGGACTTATTAAACATCATCCCATTAGAATCGGCCCAGCTCTCCAATCTGTCCAGGTCCCTCTGTAGGGCCATCCTACCCTCTAACAGATCAACTCTTCCTCCCAGCTTGGTATCATCTGCAAATTTGCTGATGATGGACTCAATCCCCTCATCCAAATCGTCAATAAAGATATTAAACAGGACTGGACCCAATACCGATCCCTGGGGGACACCACTGGTGACCGGCCGTCAACTGGATGAAACACCATTTACCATCACTCTTTGGGCTCGGCCATCCAGCCAATTCCTAACCCAGCACAAAGTGCTCCCATCTAGGCCACGAGCTGCCAGCTTCCCTAGGAGTCTACTGTGGGGGACCGTGTCAAAGGCCTTACTGAAGTCCAAGTATACCACATCCACAGCCTTCCTCTCATCCACCAGGCAAGTCACATGGTCGTAAAAGGAGATCAGGTTGGTCAGGCAGGACCTACCCCTCCTAAACCCATGCTGGCTGGGCCTGATTTCTTGACCGTTCTGCAGGTGGTGCATGATTTCACCCAGGATTATCTTCTCCATGATTTTACCTGGGACCGAGGTCAGGCTGACAGGTCTGTAATTACCTGGATCATCCTTACGGCCCTTCTTGTGGATGGGCGTCACATTGGCCAACTTCCAGTCTTCCGGGACCTCTCCAGAGAGCCAGGACCGCTGAAAGATGATGGAGAGCGGCTTAGCAAGCTCATCCGCCAGCTCTCTCAGCACCCTAGGATGGAACCCATCCGGCCCCATAGACTTATGAGGGTCCAAGCGGCTCAGCAGATCTCTAACCTCCTCCTCATGGATTGCAGGAGGGCCATATTGCACCCTGCCCCCATTAACCACTTCAGAGGGCCAACTGTCAAGCGAGGTGCAGATGAGGGAGCTACAATGATCAAGAGAATGGAGGAGCTGCTTGAAGAGACTGAAAAATCTAGGACTATTAAGTTTAGAAAACAGAATATTGAGATTTGTGATAAAGTGATGGTGGTAGAGACACTGTGTGTGGAACTGTGGGCCTGTGCTAGTTGATGAAATTAGTAGAGGATCATCTCAAAGTTAGTAAAAGAAAATATTTATTTATTCATTGGGCAACAAACTTCAGGAACTTGCTGCAGATGTTGTCAGCAGATTCAGAAAGAGAAAGACACATTCGTGAATACTAGAGGAAATCGGCAAGGAAGTGCCCCCTAGCACCTCCCAACAAGGAAAAAGGAGAGAAGAATGTGTCTTCACTCACATGTACTTCCTAAATAGCATGTTTTTTTCAGTGTTGAAAAAGAATACTGTACAACATGGACCAGTGGTCTGACTCAGCTGGCACTTGTTATGGTTTTATGCTGTACAGCTGCTCTCTGTGCTGCAGAGTGTTTCAGTGCTGGTTGCATGACTCTTCTTTAAAGGAGAGATGCACAAGCTGACAGCACGACAGGATAGGTTACTGAAATAGTAGCTGGAACTTTTCCCTTCAGAAAAGGTCAACATTCCTGGAAGCACTGAGACATACTTACTAACAGCAGATTTTGCCCTATTTTCTCATCATTGTTTGAAACAATAAGGAGTGATACATAAACTATCCAAACATAAGGACAGAGATGTCGCAAAAACATATGTCTCCATAAAATCCAGATGGAAGTGTATCCTGTGTGATTAGACAAGTCTTTATGGATTATTTCCCTTCCTGTTCTCTTTTCACATTTATTGTATCTGTTACAGTTTTGGTAGGTCAATAACACTTTCTTTGCCAGTCCTTAACTTTCATTTGTTGTCTCTCATGAAAGCCATTCAGTCTTATCTCTCTGAATCTCAAAGCATCTTGGTGAAAGGTTGTTGCTATCCTTGGTATAAGACAAAGAGCATAACCTGAAAAGTGAAGTAGCACAGAACACAGGAACTTGTTAAAATCTTTGTTACTCAAATACGTCTTATTATAGAATTTCCAGACCTTTATCCTTGCAGTTCACACTTGTCGGAACTGAAGAGATAATAACTCATTGTTTCTGGACAAATGAATTCACACTATCATGTTGTGTGATTCCTACAGGGAGCATGAGAGCTACTAGAGTGTGAATTGTTTGCTTACAGGCTTTTTTCGTATCGAAGGTGCACATGACCTTTTCCATTTTTCCCTCATGCACACTGTACCACTTACTAAATGGAGGTCGACCATCCTGGAATTTTCTCTCAGCTGCCCTATAAATAATAAACAAAGCTGTGTGAAGTTAGGCATGAAGGATATTGATGGTTTGCCATTAATCTTTCAAGCAGCAGCCAGATACCTCCTGCCAGTTGTGCAGTTTGCTAGGTGAATTTTATGGTTACCTTCCTGGATATTGTGTTTGTGTTCACATGTGTGTGTGTACCACTAAAGCTCATTTCAGGTAACATGCTTGTGGGTTTGCTGACAGAGACCAGCTGAAGGCAACACAGTGCAGCTGACCTGAATTCTTAACATTTGGTATGGGTTTTTTTCACACTTTTGCCAAAGAGCCTAGATTTTGCAGCTTCCTATTTTCAACCTGGTGGCAAATACTGTTCAACTCCCTCTCTCTCAGCAGAAACCCAGAGCTATAAATTTGCGTGCCATTACTTGCAATTGCACAATCCATGGTTCACTGATGCAGAAGTCATAGTCTATGGTCTGTGTCTATGCGGTAAATAAATATTTGAGAAGTTAAAAATGAATTTAGTAAAATGAACTGTTCACTGTTCTGAGCCAAAAGTATCCTATGAAAATCATATTCATAAAGGCTGGATCTTCATATATGAAATTTCTCAATAGTATTCACACTTTTGCGGAAAATAACAGATGATCTGCAAGATGAATATAAGTTATAAACCACTATAGTGTCCTTCCTCTTTGTTTGAGGGTTTTGGTGGGGATTATTTTGGTGTTTGCTTTTTTTTTTCATTGTTTTGTTGGTGCGAACCAAGTCAGTCATAAGATCATTCTGCTTTTTGTGTAATATATTAGAGGTTGAAAAATTAGTAGAAATAGTTACTCTGTCAATAAGTGTGAGGGAGTGAAGCCCTACAGTAGGCCCTAGGCAGACCGCAGTGCCCACTAACACTAGTGATACTGTTCTTCAGGCTTCCTGAGGCAACTTCTGCCACAGCTGAGGAGAATGGTAACAGGACTCTAAACTATGTCCATGGCAGAGCAGCTGTCAAAGTGTCATACTATGTGTTGTGTATTTGCTAGTTATGTCTGCCAAGAGCTGGTATGCTGAGGAGATATATCTGAGATTCTTGGAGCAACGCAACACAGTGATCTCAGAGAACTCTGGGTTGAAGTGAGGCAGCTGCTGCAACCCTTTGATTTCCAGGTGCAGAATGCTTTTTACAGGGATGATTATGTCACCCAGAGGCAGTTAAGAATATGATACCATCTCTGCTGGTGCATGAACTGAACTCTTGTTTACTCTGGCCAATTCCTACATTTGGAAATGACTTTGGATGTGCTATCTTAAACTGTAGTACGTCCAATGAATGCAGAAACTGGCCAGCTGGATGCTGCAGGTGAGATTTATGCCTGAGTTGAAGCTAACATGAATTTGAGACTTATTCCTTTCCTTGGGAAAAGCCAGTGCAAGGCTGCTTCCTTCCAGAGTCACGTGGGGAGTGCTGCAGAGAGCCAGGTTGCTGCTTGTGATGCTGCCAGGAGGGTGGGGGTTGCCATTCCTGCTTTTGACAGACATCCTCCCTATCTTCCTCCTTTGCTTTGTGAAGGAAACAGACCCAGCTGGCTCCAGCACAGATAAAGCTGCCAAAGGTGTTTTGTTGCTGCCCACAGTTCTCAAGAGACTTTGTTCACAGTGAGAGCTTGCTGGGGTTCTCTGACTTGGAGAGAGACATTCTTACAAAAGTAAATTTCGTCCTGGCCATGCACAGGTGCTTATTCCACATCATCTGTGGAGGATTTTGTAGCACTGAGGTTTTGTTGGCCTTTTTGAGTTTGGGTTTTGCCATTTCTGGGAAGTGTCCTTTCGTCTTCAGTGTTGTCATTGAACAGCTCATGACCACTATCTGTTCGGACGAAGACACTGGACCACCACTTGCAAGAACTGAGCTAATTTCCTGCATCAACCCACAAATTTTATACATGACCTTAGGAAGTTACTTCAGCTCATCCAGGCATCATCTCCCCGCTTGCGTGTAGCTTTCTGCTTCAGTGGAGATTGTTACACTAGATGTGAATGTCTAACCGTAAAAGACATGATGAAGACACTATGGTTACTCCAATTATTACTTGAAAACAATATTCTTGGTAAAGTCTGCATAAAATTTCAAGCAGTTTAAGAGCAAAAGTGAAGAGTGCAGCTTGGAGCAGCACAGCAGGCTTTGTGCAACCCTTGCTTGTTTCACTGGAAATTGTTACTGCTTAAGAAGGCTTTTCCCCCAGGTTCTTTCCTGGTTTTCCCGGTTTGAAACAGTCACCACAAGGCAAGCTGCTGACAGTTTAGCAATAATGTGTCTGCCCCTCCTTTCCAAGACCAATTAGAATCAAATGTTGCAAACTTTTCCAAGAGAATTAGTGTGTGAGCACTGAGCAACGGTGCACAAGAGCTACACAAAGACAGCTGGGGATTATTAATTGCAATGCAAAAGTAGACAAATGGCAGTGCATCGGAAGAATGCAGACATTCAGTGCCATACGATACCAGGAGCAACTGGAAGAAATGTCTGGGGCAATGGGCCACACTGGTGGTATTATGACCCTAGGAGTCTGTTAGATAAGACTTGCGCAGTTTCCCAAGATACCCTGTCTCCCTCTCACTTGTTTGTTTTTCTTTCCTCTCTGCTGGCTGGATCTGACCCTCCCTGCCTCTTCACTTCCCCAGCACCAAGGTTCATATTCTTTGCACACACTGCACATGAACTGGAGATGGCTGCAGCTGGCACCAGTGACGTAACTGGCCCTCAGCAATGCCACTCCAAGTGCATCCAGCTGTTAGCATCTGCAGCAAAGTGCATGCCACATGAGTGCACCAATCAACTGTGTGTGGCCAGGGAAGACACGAGGAGCCATACAGGAAAGGGCTTCAGGTGAAAGCTATCTCCTTGGCTCAGAAAGCCTTGATCATTTCTCCTCTTTTGACTCCCGGTGCTGTTTGTGTGTACGATGAAAGGCAAAATCCTGCTTAACACCACCACTGACAAGTCACTCTCTGGCTTTGCTGGAAAGAGGGTGAGAACCAATATACTCAAGTCATTGTACCTCCATATAAAAATTAAAAGGTTTGGACCATGGTGACTTTTCTGACCTGTATCTACAGAAAGGGCCAAAGGAGTCTTGTCTGGGGGCAAATACAGAGTCTTCAAGATATAAAGCAATATTTTGCTTGCCAAAGTAAACATTTTTAGTGGAAGAAAGGAGTGAGGATTCATAACTAACGAACTATTTCTAACAACATCTCAGTTTTGAGGAAAACTTTTCTATAAAGATCTGGAATCACATCACAAATGAATCTGTGAAAATTTATATGTAGTGAAAGTTGCCCTCACTCTATGAACAAGGAGCGACAAGTAAAGAACTCTTCTGAAACTTGCTACATGTGCTGTCCCACTGGTCCATTGGTGCAGAAAAGTCACTATTGAAGCATTCAACATTGAAAAGCTTCCCTAGAAAAAAAATACAAATTTTTCTCATATTTTCAAAATGCCTAATTATTTGGAATAGCACAATTGTGGTTAAATCTAATGTGAGCAATGCTTGAGAGGCCTGACTTTCCAAAAGCCCTCACATTCATTCCCTGAAAAAATAGTTTTACTCTTATATATGCAAAATGGGAGGTACTCAGATTCAGAAACTGTGAAAATCTGAACCAAATCAGACATTTAGACATTTAATGTGAAAGCACAAGTTCAGGCTTAAAAAATGTGGATAATAGTCCTTTTTAACTAGTGCTTTGAAAGTGTCCTCAGACTGGGCAAGGCATTGCTGGCAAAATACGATCTATAAAACAGCAAGAGCAAGTCAGATAATATTCTATTACTCTTTTTATAAGAGGTATGCTGAGCAACCAGAGGCAAAATAAACCACAGAACTGTGCCTTTACGGCATGAGAAATGTTGCCTCAAGGAAATTAAAACCTGCACACAATTGCAAGTGTTAATCCCCACCTTAGATACTGTGAAAAGACCCTTGAGTTACTCTTTGGCAGAGCTTCAGTTTCTAGAGGAGGTGCTGTATGTGCTCAGGGGTGCCCTGGTAGACACATCTGGGTCTGTGCTCTGCCTGTACCTGCTCAGCAGGAATGTAAACAAGGCAGAGACACTGTTTCTTTTAGCTACTTGATCTCTTCAAATCGGCCAAAGAGAAACGATAACAGTGTTTCTTCTGTCTCTGCCCTCTGTGTGCGTGTTTTGTGGCAGAGGAAGGAAATAGTGCTTTTTTGCAGGTGAGTTCGAGAAGAGAGAATAAACTCCTTGTGACTCGAAAAATGAGAAGTAATATAAAGCAAAGGTTAAATCTGCAAAAGTGCTGTTCATTTACTATTAAGCAAACGAAGCCATGACAATCTCTGGGCAAAAGCATCTAAGACAGATAAACGTGACTGCAGTCATGTATGTTGGCTTTTGTTTGTCTTGCCTGGTTAAAACTCTTAGGCTATCCACATTGCACAAGAATTGATATGGAAAGGTCAGATACTTTGCTTAGGTGAGGAGAGAGAAGCATTAGGGCATTTCAGCATTTTGCAAATGCCTATCATCAGAGGAAAACCTGCAGAGATACACAGGTAGCCCATCTCTGCAAGCCCATTAGTGTTTGCCTGATACTGCTATGCTTGCTGTTGTTTCTTATTTGAACTGTGTTCTAGTGTTCAAAGGAAGAGTGTGACTGAGGAAATCTATGGCCTATTTCTAGTTTTGGTTACTATCCACTTTAGCAAACCTCTGTTTTTCAGTAATTACAAAGATGTCACTGTATACGTGTGTATATGTGTATATATGTGTATATATATCTATGTGTATATATATGTATATATGTGGTCGTAACAAGATTTCTGTTACTCTTTGCAAAGCACCTGTTTATTTCTGAAGAGCTAAAAAATATCAGGTATTTTACCACTTTCATATGAGTAGTGCAGGAAGCATAGCTGTCAGCTGCTGTTTCACATCTGTGGATTTCTCCATCAGGCCAATGTTATGGTAGTAGTTAAAATGACAGATAAACAGCATCCACATTTTTTCTAAGCCTAGCCTAGCAATGAGCAAACTACATATTGACCATGTTAGAACTACATGAGCTGTGTTGACCTTTGCCTGCACCACTATACCTGCTTCTTGGGAACGCAATGCACTTAATTGTTGTTGTTACTTGGAAGAGAGGGCTTGATTAAGGTGTGATTAGTAAGAAAAATCACAGGTACTGCTGTGGGCAGCACATACTCCTGTTCTTGCAAAAACTTCAGAACTTAGCTTTCTCCCAGTGGGTATCCTGCCATTTATTTAATTACAGACAGGTTTAAACCCCTCTACTAGGTCAAACTAGGTTTCAGGAGTAAAATTGAGCATGCATTTAAGCGTTTGCAGCTGTGGGATCCAAGTTCTCTAGGTACTACCACAATAGTTTGGGTTTAAGGAAGGTGGGGAGAAGGAGAAAGCACATGCAGCTTTGCTTCTGCAGTTTTGCCATGTGACAAGAAGTAGCTTAGTTTACTCTGTCAGGTGGAGAACAGTTGGTGTAAGTTACACAGCAGAACAGTTTATTCCATGAAATGCATCTCAGAATTAGTTAAACAACCCAAGAGTGAGCACACCCTGTGGTTTAATGACGGCTGAGTGAAGGTTCACATTGTACTAATAACATCCTGTATCTCTGTGGTGTGATGTGGTTTATCCACACATACTCCTTTGCAGCCAACAACTTCTCATCAGATTTTCACACTGGCTGATTTGCTGTTATTTAACAAGTGTGTTTTCCTGTTCCTGCCATAGGTTTATTTTTGTTGCTGTTTTTGCAGTAGTAAAATCATCTCTGGTATTCTCAGAAATTCTTCATAGGGCTGTTAATGTTTTTCTTGATGTTTTGCCGAAATAGGTTTTGCTGGGATTTTTAAAATGTCACATCTGTTCTCAAAGTGCATTTGCTTAATTGGTGTGTAGTGCTGGATTGAATTCAATACCTACGCACATATTAGCTAGGTACAAAGCTGCATGGGCTGTCAGAACATAGTCGAATAAGAAATGTGAGCTCAGCTTCCTATAGCAGAAAAGTGGTAAGTTCTGATGACACAGTAGGTAGCAAAGCAGGTTAATATCCAAGGTGAAGCAAAGACACAGGCCCTGCTAGGTGGTGCAAAACCTGAGCAGAAGCCAAGGAAGTCTTTTTTCTATGGAAAATTCCTATTTTTGGAGGCCTTTCAATCTGAAAAAGAACAAAATCAGTAGTATTGACATCTCCTGTAACTTGTCTCTTCACAGTCCCATTACATTTCTTATGCACAGGTAAACTTTTTCTTATACTACCTACTTTATATACAGCATACAAATAATGAAACCCACATTTTCCATGGTGCCTTTTGTCATAGATATCAATGAACTTAATCAGTAAGATCATATATCATTCTCATTTCATGGGCTGGGGAACGGAGAAACAAAAGTAAAATGGCTTGTCATACAGGCCAGAAATGCAGTGGTAAAACCCTGAATAGAATTTAAATTTCATTTGCTGCAGCCTAGTGGTCTGTCAGCCAAGAGTTATTGCTCCATATTTTGTGGTATGGAAATATAAAAATGTGGAGCAATGGTTTTAAAATACCAGAAATGACTCAAAGAATAGCAATAGATAAATGTAAACAAACAAACAAACAAAACCAAAATAAATTGGGAAATAAAATGGAAACATAAAATTATCTGTTCAAGTATGACTGTTACATTCCACTCTGCTTGTTTTTTCCTAAAACAATCTCTGATCTACATTCCTGTATGTACTGCCACTATTGACAGCTCCATAATTTTTCCAATGGGAAAAAAAAAAACAAACCTTGACTTTTTTTACCAAATTCATTTGCTCTAGAGGAGGAAAAGGAGAACATGCAAATCCAACAGGATTCCTGAAAGGCCACTCATTTTTTTTGGTGTTATTTTTCTTTTCTTTTCTTTTGTTTTAAATGCTTTTCTTTCATTTAGTGCACTCTACAAATGTGCTGTAGGCTTAATGTAAAGCAAGAACACATCTTATCGGACAAACGGTAACTGATGCAATATGATTTAAAAGTCTCCCCCATCTTGCAGAAATTAAAATTCTCTCCACAGGGTTACTCCCCAAAACATAAAGCACAACCTTTCTCCTCATTAAAATATTTAGTTGTGCGAAAAATGACAATGAACCATAAAATCTGGAGGGAAATGATTACTGAACACTAACATATGCTCAAGAATTTCCATACCAGAACGCGTGGAGGCTATCAATTGTGCTTCAAGCCGGGAAAATGAGTTTCTTGATCTTGTCCGGATGAAGGGCAATTTAAAGAGATGTTGCTAGCAGAGTAGTTAGACCCTGAAAGCCCGTTTTTAAAATAGCAGCAGGAGATTCAGCAACCGACAATAGGAAGGTGACAGTTTGTTTTGCTTGCAAAAGCGTGTCTTACTGTCTCTTCACTACGCAGGCATGTTCTTTTCTTAAAACTGATGAGAATAATTGTCTCTAACATTATTATTATGTACAAAAATGGCATGAAAAGAAGATAAAGGTTGCCTACTCAGGCACTTAGAAGTTAGAAAATAATAGGATTACTGTTGCCTTGACAACATTTCTCTCTCCTTCCCCTGCCCCCAATTTCATTCTTGGAAATGGCTAAACCACTTTGCTGAAATTCTATAAAATAATTAAATAAATGGTTCATCCATAGGGAGACACCTGGCATGAAAAACTTCCTCCTGACCTCTCCCAGAGTCAGAAAAAATTTAAAACACCTGAAAACCAGGGTTTTATGATGAGAAGAATGATGTAACGCCACACACCCTGATGATTCTAGTAGCTCCATCTGCACTTTTTACTTTTTCTTCTAATTTCATTTAACTACATCCCTGAGGGCCACATTCAGTGTGCTCTCCTTTGTGCTGCAAGACCAAGTAAGCAGCAGCAAAGGAGCAGAGCATTCAGTCTCTTGCCACTACCGAGGAGGAGTGGATTTTCTGCCCCAGGAAAGAAAAGACCAGTTGGGACTGAAGAGGGCTGCGATGATTCCGGAGGCAAAGTTCGACGTTTTTTGGCACTATGCGTCATGCTCGAGTGACCCATATTTAACTCAAATTGATGTGCCTTGCAAATAGAAAGAGCTTGGCCTCTCTGAAGGCATTGGAGGGTCTACAGAGGTCCTGAGCTGGCAGCCCCTAAGGGCAGGTGACAGCGCCCCGGTGACACCCAATGAGTCATCTCTGGCTGAGCTCTGAATGAGGTCAGGCAGGAGACTGATAAGTGGCCCTGCCTTGTCAACACTGCTGTCATTAGCACTGTTAGCACCCAGCAAATGGGAATGTGAAGGAATTTATATCCCTGCCCTCACCAAAGTGGGAACAGAAGATGTGGAGGTGACTGTGTTTTCTCGTACCTTTTACATTCTCCTGCAAAGAAACTCAATGTTTGGTTTGTAACCAAAGGGACTTTGGGGCTGATTATAAAACATTACGTCGTGGTTCATTTTTTCAGATTGATTGAATTTATGATGAGGTTTCTTTCAAAGAAGGGACAAAACATTTCAGCACACACTGGCATAGCTGAAACACTGTCAAATCACTGGCCTGGTGCAAAGCCCAGAAATACTGTCGTGCTCCTTTCTTCATGCAGCCTGTTTGAGTTAACAGGGCATCCAAAAATGTCAGGTAAAGTAGCGTTCATAGACGTTGGAAGTGGACCCAGCTGACCAGCATGGTTTGTGACAAGTCATCTGACGTCACTGTGAGGGGGAGGAAGCACTGTGATTTACTCAAAAGCTGAGTACTCTGGGGGATAAAGAAGAATCACTTAATTTGCATTTAATGACACGTATTTAAAAACCAAAACAATTAGAGCTGCATTTATTTTTCTTCCTTTTCTTTTGCTTGGAGCACAGTCAATCCTTGGTTGTTGCTTAGGATTCCCACTGCATGCCTTTCTGACTCAAATCAGAAACCCTTGGCAGCCCCTCCTTTTACCTCCGTACACAACCAGCAGTGTCAGTGATGCTTCATCAGCACAGAAACTGGTTGGTCAGGCCCATCAAGTCCTGCTTTGTAATCTGTACTTAGCTAAAGCGTACCAATAACTGGCCCCACAAGGCCTAACTGATGTGTTTGTGAAAATTATCTGAAGTTACAGGCAAAGTTACGTGTGACTGACTCATTTAAGGTAACTCTATGGCTCATTCCTGTATTTGGAGTGCTAGGTAATACGGTTGTCTGTGGCCTCAGACATAGGACTATGGCCTTTTTGTTCAAAACCATCTACAAAAATTAGGTGCTTTATTAAATTTTCAATCTCAGTATTCTACTCGAGGTGTTTAATTTCAAGACAGGACACCTAACAGCATTTGGTATGTCATTTTTCTTCAGCTCTGAACCAATTCCTTTTTGTCAAGTAACAACTGGTGGTTTTGTCAGTGCTAAGTAGTACTTTTAGGCTTTAGAGTCTAAAAAACTTGGATTGATTACACGTGCATGCAAGACCACCATTTTTCCTATTGGTCACTGTCTGCCCTCAGCCCCTGCTCCTCTCATACACTCATGTGAAAAGAAGACAGTGCTCTTCTTTGAAAGCAAAGTGCTCTTCTCTGCCCTAAATGCCTTAATTGTAAATATGGAAGCTTTAAGAAATATGCAGTATGTTAATGTTGGGCAGCAGCTTGTGCAGTAAAAGAGAGGAAACTCAGCATAGCAGTCCAGACATACACCAGATAAAAATAATGCTTAGCAAATATAGAATAACAAGTATTTGTTTAGGAACACTGGACTACTAACAGCTGCCATTAAGTGGAACTGATTGTTCAAACTGCCTGAAATACATACACGCACTGTCCTGCATTTTATCACAGAGAGATGGATGGTTGCTCTGTGGGCCCTGGTGGTCAAAACATAGTTCCTCCCAGAAAGGAGAATGATCTGCAGCTAAGTTATCTCTGATGTTGGTATTTGATATTCTTTTCAACACAATGACAGTTTTGAAAGCGTAATGCAGTTTGGTCTTGAATGATAACAATTTTTGCAGCAGCGCAACACACATGAAAAATCTAAATCATGCTAGAAACTTTAAAGGAAAATCCATTTGTTCAGGGCATATAGCTTGGGAAATTCTCTCTCAGTTGTATTTCACATCAATAAAAGCTTCTCCTGATTTGATTTGTGTGTAGTGAAGCTTCACCAGAGAGATTACAGGAAGTTTTTATGCAGAATTGAGTCTGATACATAGCTGGTAGATCTATAAGGGTGAATTAAAATTTTCAATGAAAAAGTTGTTGGTTTTGCTGAAATTTTTTCCTCAACCATGACTTCTGTCAGGGAGGACAACTGTGTAGCATTTAAGGTCACCCAGCAGTCCTGAATGCCACCACAAATTAAAACACTGCTTACTGAAGGGGGAAAAGAGATTAATGACCTGGATAAAAATTTGGGCAGGAAATTAGGTGTCACATCCTTCTCTTTTGAAGTAAAAATGGTAAGAGCTTTGATGAGTAGACTTAGTAAACAGGGCCTTGGCTTTATGTCTCATCTAGGCACCAACATCTCATGTACAGTCAGTTGTCTATCATGGTGCAGCACAGCCCTTTCTTCGGTCCTGGTTCGGGCAGAGGATGCAGTGCTCTGAGTCACCTCGCTCCTCACTGCAGCACTGCTGCCTCCTGGGCGGAACAGGCTGGCAGGAGGTAGACGTCCTCCCTCTGACAAGTGTGATTATTTCTTCTTCTGGACAACCTTCTCTTCCACAACCCACTCATCTTCCTTTCTCTCTTCTTCTGTTTTGTGAAACCTTTCTCAAGACTATCCCACCCCTCCTTTCTCCAGCTGGGGCTCAGCATTCACACAGGAAGATGACATGTTGGGGCTAGGGTTGCGGGGAGCAGGTACTGGGTGGGTGATGCTGCTGTCCTGTAGAGCTGTTGCTTAGGAAGATCCCTCTTTTGCCGCTCTTCTGTCTGTATCCATACCTGAGGCTCCCTGCCTGGAAGAGCCCAAGCCTGGTTGTTTTGCATGAGGCTAAAATCATTGAGATGCACTTTTCAGTGTTAAAGGAATTTAGGAACAATTACCCATCTGTTGTTGAGTCTAATGACAATTCTGTTTCACAGTCTGTTATCATTTGTACCCTGGTTATTATCATAACTGAATAGATGGCTCTGGCTAGTCTTTGAACTCCCAGTTCTTTGTTACCATCTTCCAGCTAAGACACAGTTACCTACTGTATGATCACTCAATGTGTCTGAGAACAAAGTCACACAAACCTAAATTACTGCTGAAGTTTTGCTTGTTTGACTTTGTCCTCAAAGGGGCAGAGAATGTTTGTACAGTCAGTCATGCCTGTCAGCTGGGAGGAAGTAAACACCCTCTGGGAAACAGTTGGGAGCAGATTTTTAAGCCTCTTTTCCAGTGCCCTGGCCATGTGGCTGCTCTATATCCGCATCGGTGCAAGGTCAGGGAGGCGAGATCAGATAACCACCGTCTGCTGCACTTTGCACAGAGGGTAGAACGGAGGTGGTTTGTGAAGCTGCTGCTTCCTGCATACCCAACCTATGGCTACGGGAACCTCATTGGGTTACTGCTGCTGTTTGGCCTGAAAGAGGTTGAAGCTCAGACTGGACTGGGACTGCTGCCTCTGTGGTGCCCAAGAGTGGCTTGGTGGCCTTTGCTCACTCCCAGGGAAGACAAGGTCTGTTGGGGAACTGGCAGCCCATGACGGGCAGGGACTTCTTATTGCAGCATGACGCTGAGCAGTGGGGCAAGGGAGGGTCTCTGCCCTGGCACCACTCCTCTCTTTCTTTACTTCATGAGTTGGACAGGCTTTTCCCATCTCTTGCAGGCAAAACTCCAAGATGAGAAAAGCCTTGTCCCAGTGGTGACTGGCAGTTTCCCTCCCAATTTGTCAGCCAGCCAGAGATATACTTCCCTTGGGAAGGCGTGTAGGATCAGCAGGTAAGATCACCCAACAGGTGTGGTCACACACAACAGAGGCTAAATCCAAATATAAAAAGTAAGTGTGCATTCAACATAGTTTACCAGGGTCCTAAAGAGAACTGGAATAGAGTCATTAATTTAGTTGTAAGACGGAGACTCTTGAAAGTTATTTCAAGGATTTTTTCTTGTACAGTTACAATGAAAGCCTTCTTTCAATATGCACAGTCTGTTTTTGCTGCAGTGTGCAATATGTCTTACCTCTCTGTCTTTTTCTGTCAGGGGCCTTCAAGCACCTAATTCTATTCTGACATCTGATTTCTTTTAAAAAAAAAAGGATACAAGTACACAACTCACCTGAATCTGAGGAAGAATCTCACCTCACCTATCAACAAAAAGAAATTGTGATAAACTACAACAAAGCATAGACAACACAATTTGCTTTATTGAAATTTATGTTCAAACCAGAATTCTTACATAAATTTGAGCAGATTCTTACTTTTGTCCCAGGAACCAAAGATATAAAGCCCTTCAAGGCCATTTAGGTGTTTATTGACTTCAGATCACTTTGAATTGGCTCTACGAATAGCAGCATTAGCCCAAGTGACCCAAGCCCTCTTCTGTCCGCCTACTTTAAGCGATCTGTCTACATTCCTCTGAATAGGCAAGTTTAGCTTTGCTCTCATTTACTCCTGGGTGAATGTTATATCACAATGTATTTATTTTTAGATGTAGCATACCTACATTAATACAAAATATGCCTTTAATTTCAGACACGCATATGGAAGAGGAAGTGGAAAACTCTGCCAAACACACTGAAGTTTCTTGCCATCTATCAGTGATGTGAGAGAAGAAATTATCCATTTTATGTTTCTTTTTTTTTGTTTGTCATCTGATTTAGTACTCATCTGTCATGGCTAATTACCTTAAAAGAATTCTAGTTCTAGGTCACAAAATCTATGAATAAAAGATGTTCACGTACAGCATCTAGGCCAGGTGTCACAACTCTGCAGATATCCACACGACAAAATACTTCTAATTTTAATCACTACGTGAATGGATATACCAATTACATGAAAAATCAATAAAATATTTATCAGATAAAGCAAGACAGCAGGTGTCCAAAGATATCAACAAGGCATATATCTGTACAATACAAATATGTCTCTGCAAACAGGGAGGCATGCTCAGGGTATCATTAGTAGTACTATGCCACTGAAAAAGCCCAAGTCACCATAGTGTCACCATACAAAGCTGTTTAATTTTTAAGCAAGAGCAGGTACATTTTCTGTTTAACCCACTTAGGGACTGACTGGTCCTTCTTCCCTTCTGGCAACACACTTTGTAGGCAGATCAGTGGAGTTTTTTCCTGCCTGAGGTGGGCAAGACTGAAGTCATTGAAGGCAATGTGCTAAGACCAAGTAAAACAAAACAGTATTTATGCCCCTTCTCACTGTACTATAATGTGTTAAAAAAACCTCACAGCTTCTTTCTCTATGTTTGTTTCACTTTGGGAATATCAGAAACGTCAAGAAAGCACATGCTCTTGTACTCTCTCCCACCCCTTCTGGACATGCTTCTTATTGTTTAGCTGCTTCCAAAATCCGCCTGTGGTTGCAGAAATGAGTACCTAAACTGTACCTGCCCTAGCCTAAAATGAATAGTTTCTTATTTCACAGGAAGACATAGAGCAAGCAGTCTTGACTTCATAGTTACCATAGTCATTTCAGTGACTAAC
The DNA here is from genome assembly GCA_033556795.1 of Tapera naevia. Taxonomy (NCBI): domain Eukaryota; kingdom Metazoa; phylum Chordata; class Aves; order Cuculiformes; family Neomorphidae; genus Tapera; species Tapera naevia. Next base: position 5,537,143 of record JAUMJJ010000059.1, read on the forward strand.
AAGCCACGCATACTCATCAGCATCCTGCAACCCAGGACTGGGCTCTGCTCAGAGGCCAGGCTGTGTAGTGCAAAGGAGACTTCTTGGTGCCCTTTTGGCACCTTGGGTACAGACTGTCATGCAGGCTGAATTAATGGCCTGGAAATATCTCACGGGTTTTGAGGCTCAGGCCCTTTCCTGTGCTGTGCTTTGCTGAAGAGTGGGAAGAGCATGAGACAGGCTTTGTTCTTCTCATGTGAGCTGAGCTCTCCTCCCATTTCCCCTTGCAGATCCCTTTGCAGGATATGTTTTTATTGCACCCTCGCTCTCTTCGGTTCAAGAAGAATTATTCATTTCCTGACTGGATGTGACCAGATGCATGGCTGTTGTCAGTGGTGTAAATCCTCAGCCTTCAAATGAACTAAAAGTCAGCCTGTGGTGTTTGATGTGCCATGTTAATGGGATATAGCTGTTTTGAGATTTCTGGCTCTCACAGAACCAAGCACTTCATCGACGCCTTTAGGAAATAACAATAACTCATTAAGCCCACAACCTCATGTTTCTCTTTAGATGCAGATGTTATTCAGTGTGGAGCTCTAGACTGGTTTTGACAATATATTTTTTGTTCCTTCTCTGTACAAAATTGAATAATGTGTTTCCCTGAGTCTCCTTTTACTCAAGCAGCAAAGGTTGCTCTGATGTCAGCTGTAGGGGTGAGATGTAATATGGATAGCTGTGAAATCCCCTTTGATAGTTACAACCAAAGTGAAAATACCCTTCCATCCAAAAAATATCTCCTCACATACAGGCTTCTACTGTTTTGTAATTTGAACTGCTAAATCTGAGCACTTCAAACAGATACTGGACTTTTGAGAGACACATACTTCCCTGGACTCTTTTATAAAAAAGTTCACCATGTGAAAGACGTGTCCTTGGGAGAATGCAACCAAGAGAGATGACAGAAAGCTGCCCTACCAAAATGAGAAAGAAACTGTAGAGGCAGAGAGTCTGTAAGGTTCCCCTGTTTCCATTGGTGCCTGGGGGAACTGTGGGGTGTGCTTGCGAGGAAGGGGAAAGAATGGAGGACAAGCACCATTCCCTGAGGAAAAGAACACTGGAACCTGGCAGGCATTGTGTTCCTATTAGCCTTCATCCCTATGATATGTGAAAAGAGAGGATACAGAAAGCAGAAGGGAACATGCTGATAATAAGGAGAGATTTCAAAAAACTGGAAATAAACACTGTGACTTTTTTGTAGACTCAGATCTTGTTCTCTTTAAGGTTAGTGGCAGAGGAAAATTGAGGCTAAGATCCAAGAATCACCCAGTTAGGAAGTGATGGTCCCTAATGTTCAATCCTGGATATTTGAAGGACAACTCCAGGGGCTGAGGAACAGCTGAGTGCTTGTGTGTGTGGTATCTCAGTGTATTCCAGGAACCTGGGCACGTAACATGCTTAATTTTTAAGTGACTACAGCTCACTGAGATGAATCTGACTCTTTTTGATAGTTGGTGGCTGATATTTCTGTTTACTGAATTTGAAGCCCAAGTGCATTTTGCCTAGGGAGCTAAAACTCCCTTTGAATTAAGTAAGACAATATGTGGCAAAGCTAAGAGATTGGTGATTTTACCAAGTTTTGACTTACAGTGCTGGCACACCTAGGTACTTAAGTACATCTATGTTAACACATAGACATTTCCATCCTGCTTGAGTAATCCCTACAGAATTAGCTTTTCTGGAACATGAAACCGCATTGGACTGTGTAAACAGCCACATTCAGCTGAATGCAAAGCCCAGCTAGAGTTTCAATTTCTGTAAATTATGCAAGGATATAAATGATGAATATATCAGTAAGCTAGACCAGAGGCTGACTCATTCATGTATTGATTCATGCATGGTTAATCTTCATGCCTTGCAGAAAAGAAACAATTAAAATGGTTACACTAAGCTATAGAACTTGAAAGCGGTGGTTGAGGGGGAGCAGTAATTCTCTGCTGAAGTGCAGCAGATGAAACTATGCTTTATATGTTAACCCTTTTCTAATTTACATCACTTTAAATGTTCCTTAGCTGTGTGTGACCAAAGTGGAAAAAATAATTAGCTTGAAATATAGAGGAAATTCACTTGATATTTTATTACTTTAATGCCATGTTTGTTCAGTGTTTTTTTTACTTACTGCCTCAAAAGGCAAAAGTAGAAAAAGATGTTTATGTTTTTAAATCTATGTGACAACAGAAACAACAGCAAAAACTCATTCCTGTAGTCTGGAAGTCTGGTAAAAATTCCTATTAGAGGTTGTAGACAAGTGGAAAAATCAGGGCAAGAGTGCATTCAGCTTTTCTAAAAGCAAGAAACAAAGGAAAGGAGAAAGAAAATATACACATCCCTTGCCATCATCAGCCAATTAGGATGCAAGAATTACATACAATTTTGTTCAGTGTATGGACAAGAAACCAAAATTCTGTGCTCCCTTTGTCTTTCATGATAAAAAGTAGCTAGAGGAAGGGTAAATTTTTTTAATCTTCAGATGCTTGCCAGAAACAAAATATCACATGAACAAACTGTACATACAAGCAGTTTCTTGAATCATGAACAGTTTATCTGTAAGCTTGAACATAAATAAATCCAACTCACATAAAACAAACCACGTAATGGATCTTCTTTTGATTCTTTCAGCTTCTATTTTAATTAGCTAATGCAGACAATGAGCAAACAGCATGTTGCTTGTTGTTAAGGATGCTTTAGTCATCTGCCATTTCTGCACTTTTGTGATTGGCTACTGCTAAAGGAATGGAAAGCTCTAGTGGTTGTACGTGAGAAGAAAAATAACTTCAAGAGCTTCTGAGGAGGAAAGCTATGCTTTTATCTAGCTGCATCTTCACCACCCCCATGTCATTAGGTTTAAGTTCTCTACTTTGGCTGAAAGTTTTAAGCACCACATTAGTAATATCTACTTTCATGTAAACAGTTTTCACTTCATAGGTTGACTCTCAGTGTAACTCTGTTTATTCCAGGAGTATTACAGCTGGGATTGTTTTAACCCAGCATGTCAAGGCACAGTGCTAAGCAGTACATGCAAGGAATTTTGCAAAAGTTGACAGCCAAAACTGATTCAAAAGCAAAATTTATTTTCAGATGCAAAATATAAGCAAAGCCAGGTTTCAAAAAATGAAAATGTCTCTCCTTGCCTTTTTTTGTTTTTAAAAAAATATGTTATCATATCTCAACTGTTAGCTGAGAAAATCGGGACGAACATGATTGCAAAATGCATAGGGAACTCCAAGTCATTGCTGCCCTCAGGAACAAGGCACTTTCACAAGCTCTGTCCTTTGTTGGTGTTCAAAATGGAGGTCTCATGCCAGTTGAAGTATAATTTTATTTTTCTGAAAAGCCCAGTACAAATTTTCAAAATGCCAGCTGTCCATTTTTAATGCATATATACATTTTTGAAAGACAAGGAACACACCATATCTTTTCATTTATCCTGGCAAATGGTGCATAAGCAGACTATATGCCTAGAGTTGGTTCTGTTTTATCACTCTCATGAATGGTAAAAGTGACACAGTGGCAGTCTTGCCTTTCTCATCAGTGTGGCTTCCAGCAGTAGGTGTTCTGTTAGCAATCTTAAAACAATCACTCTGTGTTTTCAACGGTAGAACGTATTATATAAACCTCCCAAAACACCAGATAAGGTCTACTAAGAAAATTCCCCTTCTGTAGCTAGCCTTTTTTTTCTAAACTTACAGAGGAAAATAAATTCAATTCTGTAGTGAGTGGTTTTGCACATTTTCCATAAGGAGAGAAAGAAAATAAAATGCCTGAAGAGCAGAAAATCGAAATGCTAAACCTTTGATCCTGGATTTGAAGATAATCTATGCAATTAACGGTGCTTTTCATCACAAAGGGAAGAGTCACTGGAAGAAAAGATGCACAGCACAAAGAAATGATCCAGGGAAAGATTGAGAAAATGGTGCTTCAGTCATCTTCACAATCACACAAATCCTTCCTCAAGAGTAAACAAAGCACATGAAAGAAATGAAAGAAAGAAGGAGAACAGCATCAAACAAAAAGTCAAACAAAAAGTCAAACACTTCTAAAGAATTTGCTCCAGGTTATCTCACTGGAGACAAAATTTAACAGTATCCTGTCAGGAGACTGTGTCAAAGGAAAGGCTTCCCAGTGTGTAGGAGCCATTATAGGGATGTGCATATGGCTTCAAGCTGCATGTTTTATTTAGTAGCAGTGTGGCTTGAGAGGTTGCTTAGAGCCCAGGAGAACTTTTGATGGCTATTCATTAGGCACATTCCCATAGCCAAGAAGAACTTCTTTGGCCTGGCAGAACCAATGCATAAACTAGATGCTGCCAGAGGAGCAGGAAATTTAATGTGTCTTCTCTGGTGGAGCATTAACATCCACATGAAGAGAAACCCATGTGTAATCATTCATAGGTATTAGTAAGTTTTCCTTGTGTTGCTGGGGGTGCCACAGCAACAAAATCAGAATCAGGCAAGAATCATCTCTGAGAAAGTTTTGGGCAGTAATGAGACTCTACTAGCGCTACCTTACAATGACTGGCTCTGTTGCGTGTGGCTGGCAGGTGAAGTCTCAAGGCCCTGGTTTTAGTCACATGCTGTACATCAGTTCTGTCCAGGATGGCTACATAAGGGTATCACAAACCATTGTAAGCTTGAAATCATGTGGAACACAAAGACCTCCTCTCTCTCTTCTTTTTTTATTCTCTTAATCCTGATATAGGAATAATATTTAAAATATTTGGAAGAGTTCTGCTGATGTGCACTGCTGATGGCTCATCTCAGATAGGTAGGATTCTTGCTGAGAGGATGCCTGTGACTTTCTTTCAGTGAATATTTACATGAAACTTTTTCTCCCTCCCAGATTGGAGAATGCTAGTAAATATGATTTGTAGCTTAAACTAAAGTTAAAAAATATCCCAGTTTGTGAGCTCTCCAGCAACACAATTGGTAGCTGTAATTTTTTTCTGTAGGGAGGCAGGAATGTACGAGGTTAAAATTTTTGTGGGGCTTTTTTGACTTCAGAATGTGTAGTGACTGAATTTGTTGAGAGATTTCTGACCTACTTACCCACTTAATCTTTCAGCAAGGGTGATTTGTCTCTGGGAAATACTATTGGAATTTATATAAAGAAAACATATGAATGCTTTATTTAAAATTATATCCAAATAGACTGTTGAGTGTCTCTGTATCCATTTTTTTTAGTGGAATGTCAACATTCCATATCATGGTTTTCCCAGGTAAAAAAAGAAGTAGAAATCTCTTCATCTAACTTGGTCGCTATTGCTACACACAAGTACTGCTGTTTGAATCTATGCAAGGAATCAGAATTTAGGTATAATGAAGACTCAAATGCTCATTATGCAATGGTGTTTCATTTATTGCTTGCTACGCTGTTGTAGATGGCTAGGGTAAGCAAGGCTGTAGTTAGGTAAGATCAGCTTCCTAATTCAGAGAAAAATGGAACCACTGTGGTTCTCCAAACTTTCCCTGAGTTTTGCTGTTAATTCTGTGATTATTTGTTTTTTATTTCTTTTAGAATATTGTTTTGGGTAAAAAGGATATCTGACTAGCGAATGTCCTTGGGCAAGTCGCAGTCTTCTAACACCTTGACTCTATCAGAGTCGCTTTGCTGATCACTCACACTAAGCTGATTGACAGGCAAGGGACACAGACTAGGCAGTTGAGGGTCACATGTTGTAGTAGCTTTGGAGACCTGCTGCCAGCAGTAAGCCATGGCTCTATGGGACTTACATACTCAGGTGACAGGGAGTGGCTTAAAATATATCCACAAGTGCTCATGAGGGGATACCTTTGCCAGAATGATCATGTCCAAGTTGTTCCATGTGAGAAAGAGAAATGTCAGAGGTGGCACACAGCAAGAGGCTGATACCAGCTCCTCATGACTCATGTTGGGTAATGGGTAGAGAGAGCTATGTACTGAGGCTGCTTCTTGGCTGGTAGAGGTTCTTTCCTTAGCTGACAGCATAATTCAGTCAGTTGCGTTTCTGATGCCAACTTCTTTCTATATTGTACTTGTAATATTACATAGATTGCCAGCAAAGGCTCTGTGATCCCCTACCAAGTTCCATGAAAACAATGAGTTCTGGAATTTAAGATTTATGACAGTTCTTTGCTACTACTAAAATGAAGATTGGCTTTTCTGGCAGCAGGTTATGGGATACATGGAGCTGGAGGGAATAGACTCCAGGTTCCCTGAGACAAATTAGGGTGCCCAGAGATGAGAATCTGAAAATAAATCCAAACTGTTACAAGTACTTTACGCCATCCATCTAAAGGACTTAAGTGTGCCTGTTGTGGCATTCCTTCAATGCTGGTGAAACCACAAAGGTTTGAGGTTAGATGGGTTATTTGTGCATTCTGTACCTGAGAAATGAATGAAGCAGATGATATTTGAAATTTTCTATATATTTAATCTTAACTCTGAGCTTCCTGGCTTTTAAAAGTTATTTCTGAATAGCCGGACTAATCTGAACTAGGCTTTCTGCCATTGTGTTACTTATCTTGCTCTCTGATGCACTATAGCTTAATGAAATTTGTTACCTGCAATATAATCGATCATTATAGGGATATAAAATAGTATTTGTTTTTTTCTTAAATTGATTTTATCAATGTGCATTTTGTTCATTTTCTCCTATAATTTGTTTTATTGAAATCTAAGTTTTAACTCTACAAAAAGCCAAAAGTGCATTTTCCAGTTGCAAAGAGATGCAATGAAGGTTTCTTGGCTTACACATCAGGCCCATTTTATTGCTTCACAATGAGGCAATCTGGAAGCTAGATAAACCATTGGATGGTGGCTTTGACAAGCCATGGAAGGATCCTCAGCTTTCTGAAATGTAGTCAGTTTGAGCTGTGGAACTGACTGAATCAGGCACAGATTTACCAGAGTCATGAGTGTATCTTGGCTACTAGAGAGGTTGTGTGTGGTGGTTTCATGAAGCAGCTCTTTGCTGCATTGACACCCAGCTAACTCTGGCGCCAAGAACCTATAGCAGAACCACCCTTGTGCCCTGAATCTCATCCTAATCTCACTTATTGCCTCTGTTCCTTTGTCATCTCCCAGAAAGTAAAAGAAGCATGGGCTGCGCTGACAAATATGTGCTTGGTTATTGACCACATGTACAGGGTTCAGTTTGTCGCATTTTGTGAAGAGCTTTGGCTTTCTGCAGTTGGCTCAGACCAAAGGCATTGTCTGAAAAAAGAAAGAAAACAATGTTTTCATTACAAGTTGTGCTCATAGTCAGCATGATCCTTTGCATTGCTCTGAGGCAAGTAATGCAGCCTGAGAATAACATATGCTATCTCCTCTGCTCTGCACCTACAAACATTATTTTCTCCTGAGGTTTCATAACAGGAGAATCAGTGACATCAAGACCAAGGCTGAAGAACTATTTATTTTCACCTTTTCTTCCTGCTTGTGTTTATTTAGCTGATAGTCAACAAGTAGCAGACAGCAACAGAGCACGGACAACACAGTTAACAGGGAAAATGAAATGCCTGCTGTCTACTTCCACTGCCTCTAGTACTGAAAACATTGAGTGCAGAGTTCAGTTGGGTATCAGCTGAGGTCCAATGTTATAGCAGAAGGATATATTATATATATTGTAAATGCTTAGGGACTAGAAGATACAAAGTTTATTACCTTTGGAGAAAAACTCACATAAAAATGGGAACTGGTTAGTGAAGAGGACAGGGTATATTCCCATTTCATATGTTTTGGAAGGGCATTTCACAAAGATGAACTTTAGCTAGGGGCTAATCAACAGTGGAAAAGAAAAAGAAGCTTGTATTGGGACAGTCTGAAGAGGCTCTTCATTTGGGAGCTCTGAATCTTGCACTATGTAGGCAGCGAAGGAGAAAGTCCAGTAGGACTATTGCCCTGTGCCTGTAGCCAGCCTTTGGGAAGACTTCTCTTAGCCTGAATTGTGGAATGTATGAACATTCAGTGCAATAGTGGGTGTGTATGTCACAGCCCATCCAGTTTGCTGTGCATTTTTGCAGCAATTGTATTTAAGGTATGTAAATAATGTTGTCAGAACAATACACTTCCTAGAAAAACAGTGGAGAACATGATCCTGGCATAGCCCTTTATTTTTAAGTTTTGAGCGAGAATTTTTTTCTTTTTTTTTCTTTTTTTTGTTTTAAAACAGCTTCCAAATAGTAACTCCTGCCAGGAAAAACAGAGCCATTCTCTCAATAACAACAACATTCATTGTGTTTTCTGTAACAGATGCCGGGATTTTATCACCAGGCCAGACGTTAACCCCCTTGGTATCATCCTGAAAGGAAGCATCCGTGCACCCCGCTGACTTCTATTCCCTATGGTGCTTCATTATGCCTCTTACCTTTAAAACTTCATGCCTACTTCCTTGTCCAATAGATCAAGAAGATCTACAGAGCTGACAGATTTTTTTTCCTCTTATTTTGAAAGGGAGAATTTGTGTTTTCTGATTTCCCATCAGACATGTACAAGAAAAAAAAGAGAACTATAGCTTGTTTGTTTATTTGTTTGTTTTTCTCTTAAACAAAATGATATAATTTGGATAACCAAGTTTTAAAACAATTTTTGTTTGCTGGACAAGTATCGCTAGGGCCTGCCACAAAAGACACATTTTTTTCCAATGAAGTGTCTATGCAAATGATACCTCTTTCTGTCAACAGATTTCAACATGTGGAAATCTGAATCCAGCAATTATATGTTTAGGGTATAGAAAGGCTCATTGGAAACATTTGTGACATCCCTTCTATGTTTAACATACTGCAGTCACAGAATCTCACTCAGATGTGCAAGGAAAGCCTCTACTGATAATTCCCTGAGCACAATAGTGAAGGAGAGAGGCTGATCCTCTGGCTGCCAGCTGGTTTCAGTGAAAGCTTCACTAACTGTATATTTCTGTTACCTCTCTGTTATCTCTTCAGTAATACTTGCATCTATAATATCAATTTTAAAAATATTGCAATGACCTGTTTACACAACTACTACTGCTCTAAATGGAATTACATCATTTGCAAAATGGTCAGTCAACATTGCTAATGTACTAAAGAGATATTTCTGCAAAGCTATAGTTGGGTGGGATTTCAAAGAGAAAATTAGTTACTGTTTCTGCTGTTTTCATATAGTGCTTTAGCTTGCAAAGAGATGGGTTAGATCTGTCTGGGCTATAGATGTTGAAAGAAAAGATTGAACAGCATGACCCTGAATAGAACTATTTGTTTAACACACAAGCCTTTTCTTTTGAAGAATGTAGAGGTAAAAATGGATACCATAGAGGTATATAAAATGATTGATATTATAGGGACAGTTGAGGACAGCTAAAGTCTCTTCTTTGCACTACCTGTGACAAAAAAGAGAAAGACATGCAAGAGAAAATTGGATGAAACTGAAACACACTTATTTAGATCCACAAGAATAAAACCGAACACAACATGAAGTTAGCCCTGGGAACTCACAGTCACAGGGTATTACTGAAAGAAACTAATCAGTTGGATTCAGAAAGGAAGACTCAAGAATAAAAATAGCATTCGCAGTCACACTGAGTAGGATAACAATTATATATCCTTATACTTCTATATATGAGCTGATTACCAGCTGGGGAAAGTTTTAAATTTTCCCTCGAGCAATATTATTACACAACTGTCAAGTACACTGTAGGGAATTTAATGTTTTGCTTTGGAACATCTGCCATAGAGCATTGCCTGAGAAAGGATATGGAACCAGGCAGATCACCAGGCTATTCCAGTGTAAATATGTCCCAAAATAGTTTCAGCAGGATTGCATATACTAGCACTTTGGAAACACTTGGGATGAGAAAGGCCAGATACGGATACGTATGCGTACAGTGTTGTAAATGTTTAAAAGAGCTCAAGAGGTTACTTTGAAGGACTATATTTGATTTTTTTTTTTTTATTAGAGAATATTTTGAGCTTGTTTCAGGCACACAAAAAGACATGAATCTATCAGGTTAACATACAGATCTGCTATCTTTGCTGCCCTTATGTTAAGGAGAAGGAAAGATTTTTAGAAATGAGTAATTAAACCAGCATCAAAATTACATAGCCATTGATTTTCCATAAATCTTTCAATATCTTTACTATTGGTCTTATTTCTGTATAGACAGATTTATAGCAGTTTTATCATCCTTCTAGATGTCTTATCAAATTCTGGTGTATGCAGCAGAGCTGATAAGAGATGAGAAATACCACCCCTGGGATGGATTATATTTATGCATGACTGTTCAATGACAGCCACTCACAGAGAGCTGGAAAGTAGATTTTTGTTCTGGCGGGGCAGCTGCTATTCTTATTCCACCAGCAGAGTAGAAAAAGATGCACCTGCCATTATGTAAGAAACTGAAATTTAATTTCTTGCAATTTCCCAACAGTGTTGGTGTGTAAAGGGGCCATTTTCAGGAGATCGGGAGGCCAATGAAAGGAAATAAAAAGAACGGAGTAAGTAACCTCTTGGCCTTGAAAGATGATGTCCAGCTGATGTTGAAATAAGAAGCAGGGACACACCAGACAGCATGCAGGAACTTTAGTGAGCAAATAGTTCTCTGACTGAGAGTAGCGGGGAAGTAAAAAATAGCTTAGGGTTTCCTAATTTTGTCTTGTTTCAAGGACCTTGCATAGAGTCTTATCGTGGGAGATGTTATAATTCTGCTTCCTGGTGAGACAGGCATCTGTTAAGTGCAACTCCCTGGCTTAACAATAGTGCTGAGCAAGAGAGGTCTGCAACACTTTGTGTTCCCACTGTCAATCTCATCCAACATTCGGCCTTGCCAATATTGGAAGAGTTGGAAAATTATAAAATTCAGTCTCTCCTCTCCAGAAGGAACAGAAAGCAATTATGATTTTTATAATTTATTCTTCGTTCTGCCTTGTGGCCCCAGATTGCCTTCATTCATCAATGACTGTAGTCTGAAAGGGGCTTACTTTGAGAACAGCTGGGACCATTGGTCAGTTGGAAACATCTATTAACATGTATATTTTCACCTTACTTCTTCATTCTTCTCACCACTCTTATCAATCTTTTCTTCTTTCTTCTTTCTTTTTTCTTCTTTCTATTTTAGAGTACTACATTTGCCTAGACACAATGAAATAAATATCTAAATATGTCTCTTGTACCCTCAAAGCTCAGCAATGTATTGACAACTTTGGTTCTACTTTACTTTCATGCTCACATTGACTTTATGGATAGTCGCATATTTAAGAAGATTCATAAATGAACTGCAAAGTCATTGCAGGAAATTAAATAAAGCAACTTGTTTTAAAACCAAGTTTTTAAAGGGAATAAGATATTTAGTAGAAAGGTACCACTTATTCATCTAGTTGATTAAAATAGGAGAAGATAGACTATATATTTGTCTCTGTTTATATTTTAAATTTGGACGTGATCGTGTAAAATAGTGTGTTTGGGTTCTTCTGAATGTGACAAGCTAAAATTATATTGTCCAGTGGTTAGTATGGGTCTTTGCTTGAGTATATGTAAACAAGGCTGATCTCCATTTTCCTTTATAAAATAATTCATCTCCTCTCACTATTATCTGGATTGTGTTTATTTGTTGATAATTTTGTTTTCAGCCATAATCAGCTGTACATAATGCTATGTCTTGTGTGGGTATGCCAGAAAAATTACATTACTTCGTAACTGGTTTTATGTACTGTCTGGTATAATCTAAGAACAGCGGCCTGAGCCTTAACAGATTCAGAACAGTGACATATTACCCAGATACATCTATGAACAGGTGAAGGTCTGTTCCTGCATTTTAAACACTGAATATGATTTGGAGTAGGGTCTGAAAAGCTACATTTGGAGGTGAATATTCTCCATCCGAGGAAAACTTCCTAACTGTTGTGATAGAGAGGCTTGAGGATTTGAAATTTTTTACAAATATAAAATGTATGAATCCATGGGAAGGGACTGGAGTGTCTCTTTTCCCAGAAAATTAGGCAACTCAATGAATGACAGGTTAAAAAGTGGATGTGAATAATGTGCAATTACCTAATATGTTTTAGGCCAGATTTTGTCTTGCCACTGAATATGTCTCATTTCAATACTGTGATACTTGAAATATAAGTGTTTGGGCCACCAAGCTGACTGTGGCAGCATAAATTAGACATCTTGCTATCCAATGTTTCCATCAGAGATCTGTCCAGGGAGAAAGGTGCCTCCAAAGACTGATTCAGCAACCTGAGATGAGCACTACTTACCTACTGTATTGGGAAACTATTTTTCTCTCTGTGGCTGTACAAACCAAGCTGCCTACCAGCCCGCTGGAAACTGCATGTGAAATGATGCATCCGAATGGGTCATTGACTGACAGGCCCAAAACATTTGCCTCATTCTACTGAAGAAACAAAACCTCATAAAGGACAGATGACAAAGGACCTTCTTCAGTGAAATGGTTAGTGACATGCATGGGGACTGGAGATCTTGCAGGATGGCCTTCATATTCAAGACTATCAGTTTCTGGAGGCTGTCCTCTCATAATAGAGCCCCCTCAGTCGTATGTAGATCACATCTCTGTCATCATTCCTTAAACAGAACATTTCCAAAGGATTTGTGCTGCTGTACACAAACCCCATTCCCCAGCTACTCAGAGATGTCATTTTTGTTAGCACTTTCCCTACCTCCACCCATTGAAGAGTCCTTCAAAACTGTAGATAAAAGCACTCAGAATACGAATGATAAGTAATGTTGTTCAGTGATTCTGGAAACGAGCAATGATGTCTCCAGCAAATGTTCACAATCTCTCACATGGAGTTGTGGAACTGAGGCTCAGGAACAGATGTTAAGTGATGAAAAATATATCAGCAGTTTTGGGAATCAGGTTATCTCGTCAGGTAAGATGAAGAAATCAATGCACTTCCCCACCCGCCACCCCTCATCTTTACATATTATGAACAGCCTGAGGCTTTCCTGTCTGACTAAAACTATCACAGAATGCAACAGTCTGGGATGTCAGGAATACCTGCATCTCTAGAAAACCTTTGCCTTCATAGAGTTCTCTGGAATAATGGCATTGTAAATAGATTACCTCATTCTGACAAAAAGTTGGAAATGATAGCTCTTCTGTGAATTAAGTATTTCTACACAAGTTTATTTTAAGGTGGATAAAAAAATGCCCTCATTTTGTTCATCTTGCTCATGGTTGGGGGAAGGACGATTTTCAGATCTTTCAGCTACATATTTTATTTTTATATGTGCTTTGCAACAATTTGTGCATTTTCTTTATGCTTATTTCCTATGAATATTGAGTGGTCCCTTGAGTGCAAATAAGATATTTCTGATGTCTCCAAGATTAGAACGTACACATTAAAGCTTTCTTTCATGAATCAAAGCAAACTGCTGGAAGGAAGCTACTATCTCATTCTACTGTTGTTGGCATTCTCACATAATGACAGAACATCTTCATACAAGAAGTAAAAGACACACAAACATGCAGAGTTTTGCCTTTTTTTTTATATCAGAGCAAGACGATTTTAATACCAAAGAAAAATTGGAAAACTACCTAAGCCAGGTAAAATATTTTACCTGAACTTGCTATGGAGTAGTACTGTATGAAACAAAAGGTGGCAGCTGAAAGGAAAGTTAAATGTATGCTGACAGGTTTGTTGGATTTGGACAGCATGTTTAAACCATGCCTTCAGTACAAACAGGATTCTGGCTGATGGGAAGCTTTGGTTGGAAAAGTTTGCTTGAAAAACAATAAGACTTACCAGTTTCTGAAAGCAAAGAAACCTTCCAGGCTTTCATTTCACTGATTGAACACCAGGTAAGAACTACCAGAGGGCACACAGAGTGGAGATGTGTAACTGGAGTGGTGGGCTGTTGTTGCTGCCCTTTACATCTGCTTCTATGCTCCAAGGAGTATCAAGCTGGTTCTTAGTCCTTTTGTCCTGCTGTTTGCAAGCAAGGGAAAGATATAAAAAAGAAAATTTGTGAGTCAGTATGGGAGGAAGGCACAGGGCAGCTTCAGGCCATTCTCAGTTGCACTTGCAGGTAATACACGTTGCGTGCTGCTCTAATGGGCAGGCAGCAGCTGCTCTCAGAAGTCAGTCCCTTTTTGAAGACCATCAGATTCAATGAATTCTAGAGCAGGGAGAAGACAAAACATCCAGAAAAATGCAGACACTGCCTTTTAAGAAATGTAGTAATATTAAAGCCATAAACTGGAGAACAGTTGATTCATTTGTTGGATAAATTTTTTCTTTCCATTATTTTAAGAAAATTCTTTTCTGACAAAATTAAAATGTTGTTCAAAATGATTACAAGAAATAGGAAAGTGGCCTTCTCCAAATCAATATTATTTTGCCATGAATATTCAAAACTTGAAATCAAAACATTATTTTTGTTAGAATACAGCCATTTTCTGAATATAGTTTCAGAATTTTTGGCAACACTCTGAATCCCTAAAGTAATAAAAAAGAGGGAATTCAGTTGAATAGAAATGTTTGTAAAAGGAAGACATGGTTTCCTGATCAACTATAACTACCATAAAGCTGTTCTCACTGCTATGTCTCTTCAGTATTAATTTAAGCCTTCATGGAAATCCTGAGGGGTTAATATGTGCTCTCTCTGAGAAGCTTTTTTTTCCCAAAGACTCGATCTTATAAGAAAGGCATTTGATTTGTTTAGAGTTTTAGCCTCTACCTAAACCTCAAACATGTTTCACTAGCTAGGAAGCAAGACATATTTCCGTAGCTTAAGTTTTCTTGAAAACAACGTTGCCCAGCTTATCCCTCTTTTCCAGTCATTTTCCTAGTGCATTCTGGCAAGGTAGAAGGGAACTTCATAAGCAGCCCTTGGCTACTGGCATCGAGGCTTCTTTGGCAGGTATTACAAACCTTGTCTTATGAACTGCAAATAGTTATTCTAGGATTGAAATAAATTAGTGTCTTTTTGCACCATTTTAACATTAGTCTTCTCAAATTATATAGATACTAAAAAATAGATTTTAATACTTTTCACAACTCTATTTTCAGACAAATTTTTATTTTAAGGTGAAGTATTAGTCTATAAAAGGATGGGATCCTTTGCTTTGGTTTGGGTTAGCTAAACAGGACAGGAGAAAAATGCTCAAATCTTGTCTGCCATGTATGCAGATTCTACTCCTGCTCTTACTGAAAAGTCTGATCCAGAAGAATGAGTTCAGATGAGCTGCATACAAACTGAGAAGAGCTAAGTGTATCCAATATGGCTAATAGGAACTCATTTAGCTGGTATGTGTGTCTCTTTATATCCAGAGCAATACAGGTAAAATCTACCTGACCCTGATAATCTCTAGGTGTAAATACACTCTATTACTGCAGCTAACAGAAATGGTGTGGAAGGGTATGAAGAAGAAGGTGAGACACTTTATATGAATGAAAATGGGAAAAAAGGCCTCAGAAGAAGATAAATGTCATTATCAGGAAGACCTTGACACAGAAGATCATGGAAGTGAATCGCATAAATGTTAACAGTCTTCAGTAGGGGCTATGCCAAGCTTAGGCTTGATCAATCCTCTTTTGTTACAACATCTACCCTCTCAGTTATATTGTGTAACCAGACAGTAGACTTCCACTGCTTCGGAACTAACATCAGCTGCACATGGTAGAGTCGGCCAATCTCACTGGTGTAAATGGTTCTGCTGTGAGCCAATAAAACCCTCAAACCAACAACATATTTGGCATACTGTAATGTGTTGAGGGGTATGCATGAGCAGCTCTGTCAGCTTTTATGCATTCTTGTGGCTTGCATTGTGTGAGGTGAGGGGAAGAAATTAATCCAAATTCCCTAAAAACCTGAGAGACTTAATGGTGGATCAATAAACTTAAAATAGCATGCAAACATTTGACATATTGGTAAACTGCCTGAAAAGAAAGAGGATTTGAATATTAGTTGGATGTATTGCAGATAAAGCAAAGAGGCCTGCTGAAGAAAACAAGCAAATTATTTGCTGATAAGGATGTATACATTCAAAGTGCAAAACTCTCTCTAATTAGGTTACGTATTTTAACAGCAATGTGGTTATATGACCAATACACTTAGGTATTACAGCATTCTCCAATGAAAATAATATCCATTTGGAGAATTATTTGATAATGCATTTATGAGCAACTCTAATGGTTTCAGTAGAATGTACATCTTAATTTGGTCTGGTCTTTTTCCTTTCAAATACAATAATATTTTAGTACAAGTAGAGATAATCACATCCGATAACAGAATCCTCTTCTTGTAATAAACTTTACATCATCTTCCTTTTTTTTCTGAATTATAAGAAGATTCTCTCAATACATTTTTTAGTTCTTCTGGTTGCCTGAAAATTGCTTGAGATTGTTACTTTAAAAGAAAAAAACCTGATCTATTTTAAATAATATTTCTTATATTAAAAACAATCTTTCATAGTATAGTTCTACCTGAAGTTTGTCCTTTTTGTGCTACTGTCATTCTAACCATAAAGTGGATGATTAAAAAAACCCCAGTTCTGTATAATATTTTTTTCCACACAGCTAACTCCCAGGATAAGCTGTAGGGAATTTACAAAATCTACAGGATTTTCCATTTCAACGGAACAATAACATTGTTACAAAGAATCAAATATTTTGGTTGTAGCTAACTAAAAATATGAATATTATATCTGAAATCCCAAATCACTTCTATTGTTTTCAGAAGTGTACGGGTAATTTTCCAAGATTTCAGTGTTCTGGTTTTCTATTGACTAGGAATAGATAGCTAGCTACTTCTAAAAAGATAAAACATAAAACATGAGTGTTTTTCAATATCTTAAAGTAACACAATCTTAATATTTAAACAGAATTTATTTAGAAAAAAAGAAAAAAATGAAATTTTTCAAGGAAACAGAAATAGAGATTATTCTAAGGACTTTTTCCTTTTTTTTTTTTCCATAGAATTTCAGAAATATCAGGAAGACATGAAGCATGCACCTTAAGCTTCAAAAATCTAAGTATTATTTATTGTTGATCTACTGTCATCTTTGGAAACAGTCCAGGTCTGCTGACATTGACACTGCTACTGTGGTTTGTCTGGAGAAGTGTGGAGTCATTGACTCTGCAAGATCAAGAGGGGTTCTAACAGGATGAGATACTACTAGGTATTGAGTATTTCTGTGCCCACATATCCTGATCACTGCATTGCCATTTCAGATGAATCATCCTGCACTACAGTTTTCTTTGTGTTAAACAATGATAAATATCTTAAAATGTACCTTGTACTTTATGAGTACTACTTCAACGCTGTTGTTTCCATGGAGATAGGATGATTAGCTCATTAACTTACTGCCCTGTTTTTGTTTCTCCCTCTTTTGCAACATCTCAAATATTTGATAGTTTCCCAAGTAAAGAATTCTCCATTCTATATACTCAATTTCACAGACTTCCATATAATTTCTGTTGAAGCAGCTCTTGTAAAAAAGGCATCTAAGCTTAAATTAGATTTTAAGTGATTGTGAACCTGGAAAAATATTAGGGAAACAGTTCCAATGTTTGATTGGGGTCACTAGTGTCATATTTATTTTCATTTTCCATCTACAACTGATTCAAAATTTGCCTTTTTTCAGCCTCTGGACCCACACCTGCTCTCCTCAGATTGCATAAGATAACAAATAATGTCCTTGAGGACTGTTTTATCCAGTTGTCTAAGTCCCCTAGGGCAAATTTCATCAGAATTTGTTGATCTAAAGCAATCCAACTTATGTAAATACTGTAACCTGGTCTATTCTCTACCCTTTTCTGTCCCTATTTTAACCTGAGATCTCATTCCCTTGTTACTGGCATTAAATACGATATCTGTATGATTACCATTGACCTTATTGAAGAAGGGAACAAAACAGGAATTAAATATTCCAGCTCTCTTAATTAATCTGTCACCTTTTCTCCTCCCTACTACTGATCTTATTACTGAATGATTCACATCTCTTTGTTCATTCTGTACAGTTTCCTTTATTCTTTTGTCTCCACGAGCCTGTGCTCTTCTTTCATACTGATCCTTATCGCTCTCCCTAGTTTCCACTTTCTTACTGTGCCATTCTAAAGTTTAAGATCATTGAAGAACCTGTGATTTTATCCAGCAGGGCTCATTCTCTTTCCACATTGAAATAGCTCATACTTTAGTCCTTGCCATTGCTCAGGAAATTTCTGACTCTCCTTACCTTTTTGACTTTTTTTAATTTATTTTTTTAAAACCATGTCTTACCTCTTTTGGGATTTTATCTTCCAGTCGCTGAGTGTATGAATTTCACTGGCATTTTTGCTATTTCTTTCCCTTTCTTTGTAAAGATCATGAACTCTTACAATATCATGGTGATTTTCACCTAATTTTCCTACCTTCTTTTTACTCTCAGCTAGTCCTTCATTACTCGAATTCTTCCTTCTCACTGTTTCCAGCACACCCAGAATTATTACCTCTCCATATTATGCTGTTTTTTTTCCCAAAGAGAAGATGGGTGATTAAAAGCCCCTAGGCAGACCCTTACATCATAAAGCTTCATCTTCTTGATCATCTAGATATTTGTAGTGATCTGTTTTCACCTTCATTGCAGCCCCCACGCTTGTTCCCCTTTCTATTGTTAACTCTATTTCATCAGATGTTCCCTGTCATTTCAAATTGCCCTTCCTCATTTTCACCACATATCTTTAATGAACATGATATTCCTGGAAAATCATATTTTTTATCATGTTGCAAGAATATAATATCTTTCTGTTTATTGTTGCCACTATATATACACACACACAATTTTCAGGCAACTGAACCATTACATTTTTTCTATTTCTGTTCTGATCCTTTTATCATAAGTGACCAATGAGCTCTTCTTAGAAGTTTCATTCAGTTGTGCTAAACCAACCCTTATAAGGTTAGCAAAGCCTGTGTACAATTATACATTTTCTTTTTTTCAAAGGTGAACCTCATTGTTACCGGTAGAAGGTAGAACGCCATACTGAGAAAATCCAGGTCTTCATTGTGATACCAACTTTTCACCAAACATTGAATTTTGGAACACATTTGTACTTTTTTAATCATTTATCCATGACTGAAAGGATTATGAGGGCAGATCATAAAGCCAGATTCTTTTGCTTATTCTTCCTGAGACATTTTTTATCTGTTTGGTCTCCTGTAATTATCTCCATGCAGATAAATAACATGGAATCGTTGATATACCAGACCACTTTGTCTGCAGCTTACAGAGCAAGTTACTCAAATGTTGTTTCTCTGCCAGTTGTGCCAGAATAAGAATAGTGTGATGGGCAGCACTTTCAGATGAAGCATAGCTCTTCATTCTGCTTACAGTGCCCAATGAAACACATTAGATGATTCTAGCATTGATGTTGATTCCAGTTCATAAGAACTTGGTAGCTTAGCATGCTGAAATTTAACAAATGTGTTAAAAAACCCTATTAGCAATAGGTCTGAGATCAAAGCCAAGCTTGTACTTAGTTCATTTGCACGCTCTCTCATATTTATCTCCCCCGCTTTTTCCCAGGCAGCTCTTGTGGCTCATGATTGTGACCTCTTTAGACCCAAAACTTTCCATTCCTATTTGTTCAGTGTTTAAGAGAAAAAAAAAGACCTAGTCCCAACTGGAGCTGTTTGCAGCTACTGTAATGTAAATAATATGTAACCCAGACGTACAATGAACTGAGGGACTGCCAGTACTTTCTGGGCCCACACACTTGGAAGGGGGTGGAAGGGACAGGAAACGATTACAAGGGAGATGGAGAGCTCCAGCAAGCAAGGCTGAGGTGGCTCTGCAGTTTTGCTGCAAGCCCTACTCTGGACTGTCTTTGTGCGCTGGTTGGGTTGTGGCAGCTCCTTAAAGCCAGCCAATGGGCCTCTTTCCATATTCCCTAAGACTCTATTTTACTAACTTTAAAGCACTCGCAGATCAATGATAAATAACAAGCATGCAGTAAAGAAAGAAATTTAAGTTTTTACTGAGCTTAGTGTTTACCAGCAGCACTAGCTCTCTCAGTACCAGAAAAAAAAAAAGCAACGTAGATGTCTGAATCACCTCATAGTTGCTCAAAGGATGAAGAAAAATATTTATTTGGGCACTCCACTTGGTTTCATTCACATCTGCAAGCTTGCACACACACACTAGACCTACTTGTGTACTTTTTAAATTTAAAGAAAAAATTGTTTTATTGAGTCATCAGCTAGAGAAGACATAAACATTTTTAGTTAGTAAGAGCTCAACAGATTTTCCATAGGATTCTTTGAAAGTCTCCTTCATCTAGCCTGAACCCTCACATCTGGCAGGAGCTCACTTTTGCTGACTCCAAGACCCACATCCAGGACATGAATATTCATCGTGTTACTCATGCTGCGTTCCTTTCCCTCTGATGTGTTGAATTCCCAGCACCAGGGAGACAGTCCAGAGCAGCTGTGGAGCTTTTGCCAGCTCTTACTAGTTGGGCTAAGCAGGAAATCCTTTTCCTGTCCTACGAAACCCTCCAGTATGAGGTTTTTTTTTTTTATTTCCTCCCTCCCCCCACGCCCCCATTCTGTTTTAAGACAAAATCTCGACTAACTTCAGGTTTTCAGTGTCAGTGAAGAAAGCCAACAATAACGCTTACCCTCCCTAAACCAAATCAAACAAAGGAAATAATCTCAAATAAAGAAGAAAGGTAATTTTTCTGTGATTCAGGCCACAAGTGTAAACTGGTATTTTTCACACCTGGAAAGTATGCCCTGGCCCCAAGTTATCTTTTATTTCAGTAAATATTATTTCAACCTTTTTTTTTCTCCTCCCTTCATTCCCCACTTGAAATTCCAGTTGAATCTTAGAGTCAGTTTTCTCAATAAAGCTCCACTGAAACTGCTGTATTTTCAGATTCTAAAAAGTATACTTTTTTGTCTGTTTTTATACACACACATATATAAATTCTGATCTAGCCTTACTTACAGCATTATTTGAGCTAGTTAAGAACACATGAGAAAATTTAGGCAATAGCTACCAACCTAGTAAGTACTTTGAAAAGTTTTTACTGTGCATAGAGGAAAAAAACAACTCTACTTGCTGGTGGGGAAAATTCTCTCATCTGTTGGAACATTTCCCATGGTTACTTTTTTCATTTCTCAAGAGGAACTCGAAATACAATGATTAATATGATTTCTACAGGCTCTTTGTAAAATCAGTTGTTTCATTAAAAAAGATGCTGTACAGTTCCCACAGTTGTCTGTTGGAGCTTACAATGAGAGAAAGACGGCATCAGTTGACTCCTCCTTGCTAATTGAAAGGAAACACAAGGTCCTCATTAAACACCCTCCTGACTGTAAGCACATCACTGGTTGCTGCACGAGCTCTACTTGGGGCATGACCACCCTCATCACAACACTAACATGGTGCTAGCACAGCTGGGAGACCTGGCAGTCTGCCTTAACAAAGCCAAGCAACAGAGACCTGTAAGAGGCTGGCAGTTCAATATTTGTCAGGTTCTGAACACTCCAAATGAATAAAACCCACCAGTTTCGAAATAAGTAATTGATTGCTGTTATTATTACTAGGCATGAATAACAAAGACACTTCCATAAGGTACTGCTGGACTCAATCATCTCAAAGGTCTTTTCCAACCAGGTGATTCTATGGTTCTATGATTCTATAAGATGAGAGACTAGTTTGCTCTAAGACATACAGAAAACTACCTCTAAAATCTTGTTGCCTAAAGGAAATGCTATTAATACTGGATAACACAAAAATGATAGACCGATGAACCTCTTAAATACAAAATAATGCATGTAAATCTTCACAAAAAAAAAAAAAAAGAATAAATCTTCACTAGCTTAGTCATTGTCAGGTTAATCTTTCCTATTAAAAAAAAGTGTGTTTAGTTTTAAAAGGGATAGATTCTACAAAAGGATCACTATTCTGCAGGGTAAATTTATTTATCTGCCACCAGAAAAAAATATTCCAGTAAACAACCCATTAAACTATCATATAGATATCAGACTTAATCAAATATTTTGCATGACATTTGACATTTGATATTTGACGTTAAGATAGCTGTGTATAACCTGAGCTTTAAAGTAAAATTTAATGTATTATTAAAATTCCATTTGGAGAATGTATGGCATTTAAAAATTCATTTATTATCTTGATTGATGGCATTTCAGTGAGCATTTCAGTATAATCTTAGACCTAATGAAGCAAACTGTGCAGGTTGAACTTTTTGTAGCTTCCCACAAACTGCCTCAGTATTTTTTGGCAGCAGTTTTGTGAAACCCACCACAAGGGACGGATAGAACATATCTTCAAAATAAGTAGACTGATAATAATTGTGATTATATGTGCAAGAGATAAAATAGATATTACATGATTAATAACATTAAGTAATGGATTATTAATATATTAAATAATCTCTGGGAGAAATGGAAATATGCTATACAGAGAGAAATGTTTCCATGCAGACTGGGACTAAGGGAAGGCTGACTTATGCTTTACGAGTAATGCAGTTTGAAAAACAGGTTGTGTGAACAGCATGTAAAATGTGCCTGGCAGTAATGTACCATTAAGTGGTATCGAAAAGAAAACTAAGAGGTTTTAATGCTGTTGGCTGATACTGACTTCCAAAAAAATCCCCAAAGAGATCTTACAATGAACAGCTGCTGAACTTCCTGAATACTTTTGAGGGTCCTGCATCGTACGCTTAGCTCTGTGAAAGGAGCCTCCTTAGCATCTCAAAAAACAAGCTTGTCAGTTGCCCAAGATTTCCATTGCAGACAATGGCCAGACAGCAACAGGCCCTGACTTGTCCAGACCTCTATCTTAGAATCTCCCCCTAGAAGCATTTAGAGAAGCCTAAATGCTCAGTTTAGACCAATAAATTGAATTTTGAACAGCTGCAACTGGCTGAAGCAACTGTTGTCTCCAGCATGCATATGTGCGGAGCAGGAGTTGGAGTAAGTGTAAGAGAGTTCAGCACGCCATGTTCTTGTTACCTCTGCATTGGAAGCTTCTTCTCAGGACTGTTCAAGTATGTCCAGCAGGTATAGAAATTTTTGTTCCACCTCTGAGCTTGTTCTTTTTGAAATGATTCTCTTTTCTTCCTTCCTGCCTTCCTTCTGAGTTACCATGTACAGCATTGAAGTAGGTCAAATGAGAAAGGAAATGTGTCAAACGATCCCTTCTCTCCTCCCAGTATCTAAACTTGCAAGCACTCCTTTGTTTTAGAGGAAAGTTTAGCTATAGAAACCTGGCCCAGACTTAGGTATACAGCTGTTTTTCAGACTGAACCTGGGCCTACTGCTTGGAACCTCCAGTGCAGCCTGTCCCTTACTTTGCAGAATATCAGATAGTTTTGTGAATTGTTTTCAGATTCAGTCTTGGGACTATGGCATTTTGCCTTGTCTGAAGGGGAATAATGAGCTAGTCTTGCACCTTGGTAGATTAACAAGATCTCTTCTTCTCCAGAAAGTTAGGAAATGCAGAAGGTAGCTCAGTGAAGCCCTTTATAGAACTGGGATCTTTGTACCTCAAAGTCTGCCAGGCTGAGGGACACTGGGGGCAGAACATGACCATGCTTCCCTTTCTTACTCACTTGGGCCTTGCCATACTCCTGGAAGACAGTTGTTATTGCAAGGCAGAGAAGTTCACAATAACAAACCACACCCGTCTCTGACAGCATGCATCGAGTACATAGTACACCACAGGCTAAATTTATACTTTCCTCAAGTTGGTTTTCAGTTGTTTCTTCCCCTGGCCCAAGGCCATTATAGGTCTTATTTGTGGTTTTGATCTGTTCTTGCTAGAACTTCCACATGATTATACGAGTCTACATGTTATTAAGGTAGGCCACACAAAGTTCAGGGCAGCACATTAATTGTTGAGCGTGGGCTATATGAAACTCTCAGTCTTTCCAGCACGGCATTTCCCCCCACCCCTCCTTCACCAGTAGGATCAGACTTAGCTCACATTTCTTTTTAGAAAGCAGTACTTGAAGCCAGGTATTTTGCCACAAACATTTGCAGGCTTATGATCCAAGCAGTCGTAACTGAATGCTGTCTCTCACATGGAAAACAAATTCTGTACATGCTGTACATTCTTCAGTGCAAAATAAAATCCAGATGGCCTTTATTTTACAAAAAAGTGGGGCAAGCAGATGAAGAGACAGAAGCCCTTTCTTACTCATATCCATCTCTAAACCCTGCCAAAATAAAATAACCAATAGAAAACTCTTGTGACTGGCCAAAGGCAGGCAGTTACTGAATTGTGAGACAACAGTACTAGGGAAACCACCCTATTTTAAAAAATAAAAGTATATTAGCAAATTAAAATCAAATAAATATAGGTTTTTATCATAGTGTAGTCAAACCGAGTCAGTCCTTGAAACACTGCTGGCCAGCTTGCTATGTGGAAATGTCAGGTCTGATGAAGAACAGAGGTTGCTGTCTCAGGACACTGAAAAAAAACCCAAACCAGAACAAGGTCATTTTGAGTAGAAAATGCAGACAACATGATCTTGATAAAGGCCAAGATGGAACAGTCCAGGGCTATCGAGATCCTTTTTCACTTTGTTTCGAAAAAAAAATTAAATTTCCACCTAGTTCTGTGTTGGAAAGAAAACTGGTAATTGGTGGTCAATCTATGGCTCTTTTCCAGTCACAGCATCCTGAAAACAACAAAAAAATGTTTCTTAGTAACAGGTTAAAACTAATTTAAGTTTTTCATAAAGTTCACTCATTCATTTCCACAAAAAATGATTACACATTCCTTTTAATCTTTCATCAGTATTACACAGAGAGCTCCTTTGAACCATGTTTTGAAATAGTTTTGTTTAACTTTACAGCTGTTGTTTATTCCTGAGTTTATCTCCTCCCTTTCTCTGCCTTTTCCCATTTTGCTTTAAAAAGAAGAAAAGTAAAGGAAAAGCAAAGAAGAAAATGTATATAATTTAGCCAAGCTTTTCCTGTCTTTTAAATAAATTTAAAAAATTAGAAAAAGAGCAAAAGTTTTTTTTTTTTTTAAAAGCTCATTTTTCAACAATACCTTCCATTATGCTAGGAAGATTTTGATCTAAATCTGTTAACAGCTTTGAAGATAAGCCAAACATTCAGTCCTCAGAAATTAATAAAATAGAAGTAGTAAAAATTTCATTTAAGTGGCATGAGGGGAGAAAGGAAGGGTTCCATATGTTCCAGTGCAACAGGAGAATTAGACAAATTAGGAAACTGCCATGGATACTCACTATTGTTATGCAGCTTGCCATGTTCTTTCAGTCATTATGAGTTTGCTTTGTATTAAAGAGACATAGAAAAACAACAACAAAGACGTGAAAATTAAAAAAAAATGTAGTGGGCAGTTGAGAGTATGTAGTACTGCCCTTTCTTTACAGTACGATCAATATGCCCTGAACACACAGGGCCAGAAAATGAGACTCTTCTTTATATTTATATATTTACATATATCATAATTTTCTGCACAGCAGAATGTAGCAACATGTAGTCAAAGAAGGCTAATCACCACATTTAAAATAGATGGAAACGAAACACTAATACCTGAAATACAAACAAATTGCTGGCATTAATGAGGAACAAATAAAATAAGACAATATTTTTTATTTATATCTAGCACAACCTTCTTTGTGTACTACTCATTTCTGAACACAGGTCAGAGCTTCACCTGTCAAAAATATGTTAAACAATTACACTTAGTTGCTGTTCTAAAATCTGCTAAATTATTCATAGGAGTTAAAAAAATTATTAAGGTAAAAGATAACAAATAGTATTTGAAATATTTACAGAAATATTAGCAAAAATTTTACCCTGGTTCTTTCTGAAAAATATGTTTCTGTCTCTGAAGTTGTGTGTTTGTTCTTTACAGTGAAACTACCAGCGACCGAAAGGGGCTACTGGTTGGGTAAATACCTTATACCTTATAGCCAGATGTAAAATGTAAATACTAACTGTTCTCAGAAACAATTTTACAAAAATGGGCTACTGAATGAATTGGTTTAATAACATGCATTTTAAAGCCTCACTTGCATCACTAGTGACCATCAATGTTGTCTTTGGGGCTTTGGAAGAGCAGTAGTTCAGAAACGCAACAGCAAATAAACCTGACAGCAGATAAACAACAGGTAGTGCTCCAAATCTGAGATTAATAATTGTGTGGCCCTCAGATATTGTTGAAGCAGTAACATGAGCGTTACAAAGACAGTGGTGCTGATATCAGCTTAATAGGTATCCTGTCTTTGGACCTTACATCTTACAGTGGATCATACAAATCTGTACTTCACCCAGCTCTGGCGATTAGTTTTCTTTACCTGAGGGAGAAACCCAGTTCCCAGCTAGCTAAGCAGTACATTGTGAACATTACAGGCTGCGTATACCTTTGAGAAACTTGCTTGCTTTCCTTTCAGCTTTTCCCTGGAGTTCACAAAGTGCACTACAGTGTTCCAGGCACTGTAATTAGGGAGAGTTGTACTGCTTTTTTGATGAGTTAACATTTTATTTGATATGAAACATTGGAGTTTTATTCCATATTTTTAAAATAAAATACAAGTTTAGAAGATTTTATTTTCCTCTAAAAATACCTAAGTGAAACACTGAATCACCACTTCCTGCAATAAGAAAACCCAAACCCAAACCAGCCCACCAAATCCAGCATGTTGTGTCAATTTATAACTTTTTCCTAACTCTCTTTTTGGTGATTCTTAAGAGAAGGTGACAAACAGATTATTCAGTACAAACTCTATTTTTTAACTTTATATGTACATGCATAGATTTTCGTGCATAAAACACACACACCTGTACACATGTATGTCTGTATATATAAGAAACACTTGCTTCTCAGCAAATACATCTCTTAATTTTGGATTGCTCCATTGGTCAGTCCTTGGGATGCACAGTACAGCCTGTCGTGGCAAGGTACTGTCTCAGGCTGTGCTCCCGTAGCTCCGCTCTCAATGAGTGACTTCCCCCCAGCCTTGGAAAGGCAAGACCTGCAATAAAGAAGAGATGTCCAGCAACAGACTCATGCAGTCTGAAGACGTTTCTAGCTTCTCACATCAAACCACTCCTGTGTTCTCTGCAGCCCCTACATCCATGTCGCTGTGCTTCTCCATCAGATCCTGGAGGAAGAAACCAGGAATCCCACTGGTAGCTCCAGGGCAGGTATGCAAGAGCTGGAGATCTCGGGAGAGGCTGTAATGTTTACTACAGAGCTGAGAGATTTCATGCCTGAGGGAAACAGCACAAGATTGTAGCTAAATGCCATCAAACAGATAGAAATATTTGCTTTTTTTTGGGTCAGAGGTTGCCTATCTCTAAATTGGCTGCTGTGAAGGAGAAAATAAAAAAAAAGAGCTGTGAGTCACAGCTTGCTAAGGGAAAGGACATTGCAGAGGACCTGATAAAGGGGCAGAATGGGGTAAAAGAATCACCTGGGAAAGCAATTGTGTTACTCTAGGCAGATCAGTTCTCATCTCTGTATAATTGTTTTCCTTCCTATCTGTGGTCTACCTCATTTAGACTGTAAGTTTTTTAGGTAATTTGGTGAGACACACTTCACCATACATTAGGCTTCTAACAGTGAGAAATTTCATTTGAGTTAGTTATCCAGACTCCCTGCACATTTAATAGTGAGAGAAAGACACTTTCAGAGGATGATTCATCTTTCTTGTCTAAGACTGCAATAACATGAATTGCTCTCTGGATATTCTTCTCGCTCACTACCTCTTCTGTTGACAACAGTTTGAAAACAGATATTAAACTACTATAGATAAAGTTAGGTCAGATGACTCAAGCCTTTGTTGCACACTGCCTGCCACCTTATCTCAGTCATGATTTCCAGCTATGGCATTAGTAGAAATAAATAACAAAATATTGTGCCAAATGGAGGCCTAATATAGTTTAACATTGCTGTGGTGACAAGCTCATAGACTTGTTTAGACTTCAGGGTAGTCTTAACACAGCCTGTGTTAGGCAGAAGATCAAACTGAATGACTGCAATGGTTGTTTCCTCCCTTACTTATTTACCACGTGGAGCGGGGAGGCGATGACTATTGACAACATTGACTTATTCTAACTCACTAAGGATATTTTATGACAAAATACCTAAGGGATTCCAGAATGAGACTCTAATGAACTTGTGAGCTTTATAAACAACATGCCTTTTTAGGATCTTTAGTAACCTGTCACCTCAGCAGGTGCTAGCCCTGCCTGCAGCTCCTAGACACTGGTCTATCCGTGTGGTAGTGAGAACATTTTAATTGCCTCAGAGTTGAGCAAGAATGTGAGACAACTTCTGCCTCTGAAAAGGCTTTCATTATTCTTGTTTGGCTGGCTGAAATAGCTCTTTTAAAGCTCAATGTACGGTTTCTTCCCGTCTTGGTTTCTTCTACCTTGGTGTTTAGGCCAACTCCCGTGTCATCTCTTTTATGCCATGTGACTTCAGAAAGAACTGAGGGACAGATCTACTTATACTCATGCTAGCTCAAAGCTAAGCATGTTATAAAAGTTCATCATCTGAATCGGCTTCAATATAGTTTTATAGCCCCTTAGAGCCATTCCAAAGCTGCAGAACACTTAGACCAAAAATCTAGACAGTAATTCCAGAAACATTTCATAACAGTGCACCGAAATGGAGGGTGTTTATTTGACTCCTATGTTCTTTAACTTTCTCAATGTCTCACCAGAGCTTTCTAACCCAAGGAAATGGATTTTCAGCTCACATTTCCT
The DNA here is from genome assembly GCA_033556795.1 of Tapera naevia. NCBI lineage: Eukaryota > Metazoa > Chordata > Aves > Cuculiformes > Neomorphidae > Tapera > Tapera naevia. The sequence goes on from JAUMJJ010000059.1 coordinate 5,565,853, forward strand.
GCACATCCATAGAAGGTGACACAGCACACAGTCTTTAATAGAATTACCACAAGAAATATATTTTAGAGAATTGTTAAACTACAAGTTTGGAGTTGTAGGTTCCTAAAGAGTGTTCGTTTCAAAGCAGTAGACTCTGCGGCAGTTTATTCTGTATGGACACCACCTTCTCTTCACTCTGTAAAGACCTTTTCCCCTACAAGTTGTTTCATGCTAACCTCGGCTATGCTGATCCACGTGGAGCAGTGACGTAGTGAGTTTTGTCAAAGCACTACAGACTTTTCGCTCATCCTTATCCAACACCTGTCTGGGCCAAGAGCTTCAGCACATCACTGAATGAAAACAGATCCTGGGAGGTTTCTAAGACTCTTGCCGTGTGTCCTACTCTTACTTATGTACCTACACATGTGTAAAGTATGCCACTACATAAGCCTTTGTACCTATATCTGTTGCAAATTGCCTTTTTAGTGAATGCAGATCCACAATAGCAAAAATGACACACCTAACATATCTGCATAGTAGTGTGAGCATCCCTGAACACTTCTGTCAGCAGTTTTTTTATCAGATGTCTGAGTTCAGCTGTTGCAGGCTTTCATTTTCACTTAGGGGAAAATCTGTCTTGTGAAATAACTGTCAAGTGTTCTTGAAAAAAACATGAAAAAGAAGAATTAAATATTCATGATTAGTATGCTAAAAATTCACATTTTTGTATGGTGTGGTCTGTGAATGTTGATTTCTGAAATGCACATAGCAGCAAACAGAAAGAGGAATTAAGCTTTACAGGAGATGCCATTAAGGTAAAGAATCTCAGGGAGCAATTCTACCTCTACCTATGTTCCTCCTTTTAGCATTCTGCTAGGTGGATTAATAGTTTTTGTGTCTCTTCTGCCTTGTATTATTTAATCTCACTTTACAGGACAGCTGTATTTCATCAGTCACAGCATACCAGGAGCTCGTTAGAGGAGAACGTCTTCCTCGTTGAAATGTTTTAAGCCTGTTAATAATTTTCTCAAGGATCTTAAGCTCATTCTAATTCACAGTTAAATATATAAATTTGAATGTGTGTATTATTATTTATTCTTTCACTTGCCTACAACAGGATCCAAATAAGAAGAGAAATGTCTCATTAAAAAGTGATTCAAATGTGGCATTTGGGGCCCAGAGAAATACAGTTTACAAGACAACAGCAACCAGTTTAAAGCGAGAATGTTTCCCCAACTTGTTCTGCTCAGTAGAAGTAACTGGTACTTCCTAAAGGTGTATGTAGTCAAATAGGGAATACACTACTATAAAAGCAAATTCTATTCTGTCTATTCACAAAGTCTCCAAATGAAGAAAACTCACAAGTATATCCCTCAGGTAGATCAGAAGAAACATAAGCCTCTATTCACTAGTTATATTTGTATCCTTCTGTCTCTGAAGGTTGCAGTGACTATCAAAGCTGGTCTCTAGGCACCATTATGACCTATTTATTCTTCGTATATCACAGCATATTTTTTTTAAAGTGAGGAAAACTTCACAAAGTGTGAAAACAATCATCTTTAAATATATTCTGTGAATATGCGTATATAGGAACAGAATACTTTTTCTCATTCATGCTCTACATCTTCTGCTAAACTCTGGCATTCATATATGAATATATTACATTAATAAATAAAATATCTTTTGTGGTTTAAATAGTAGAGCAACTTCTTCATGTAAAACTTTTCATGTGATTTTTAGATGCTCATGAGTAGGATACACAACAATTACACAATTATTTTCAGGTAAACTCACTCAACTGTTTACCAAATCATGCATATTTAGGGATTATCAGGAGATTCTGTTTCTTTCCTAAAGCAACAGACCAAATTTTCAGTTTGATTAAATTGACACAGCTCCGGTGAGTCAGCAGAGCAACGCTAACTAATACCAGTAGGATATATCTCAGAGCATAAAGACAGTTTCCAACGTCAAACCTGCTCATTATTACTTGATCAGGTTTTTGGGAAGATGAAAAATACGAAGACTAATCTCACTTTGGCTTTAAATAACTAAGCATCTATCTGTACTCATTTGAAGATGCAGATTACAAGGGTAATCTGCTAGTCCTGTAAAAGTTAGACATGATGATTTCATAATAATTAGGTGTCCAGCATTGAGCTTATGCTCTTCCAAGGTGATGTTAGGGATTGAGTAGCTTTGGAGAGTTGAACCAAAGTCATATTGTAATTCCAAGGAGTTAGGACTTCCTCTTCGCCATTTTTTTGTTTCCTGTAGTAACCCATTTCCTCAGCCACTGTCTTGTTTGAATACTGGTCACCAAAAGATGTAACGGGGCTGCCTGAATGAGACCTGAACCCCAAAGCCCTCTGGCTTCTTACCTGGACCCTGACACTGACCATGCTTTTCATAAGCCTCCTGTCTGCTCTTTTCTGTTTGTTTTTCCTCCCCACTGCTATAAAATATTCTTTATGTCAAGCCCTGCTTCTCTCAGGGAATTAGGCATTTAGGCATTGTTGTCTGAGAGTGGCCTGCAACCCTAGCATGGAATTCAGCTTGTCCCTAGAAAAGCCCAAGTGCTTCAGGGAGAAATCCACAATATCAATAAGGCAGCCTCTGTGAACAGGAAATTCTGAGGTCAGGGACAAGTCTTAAATTTACTTAGCATTCTTTGAAAGATGCCTACATTCTCTTGAGATTCTGATTTACGGGCGTGAATGGCCTGAGTCATTATTTGAGGATTAAGAAGAGGAAAGAGCATGCCTACTGACTCAGAAGATTAAACATCTGATCTTTGTTGTCATTCGCATGAATATCTACAGCACCTCAAGTAACAGAGGTACGATACTTACAAAGCATATTAGTGGTGCTGACTTGAGACATGTGGGTATTTAAGTGCTATGAGCACTGAAAGAAACTCAATGAAGGGTTTGAGAACTTTGATTTTGATCCTGGACTTAAATTTTTAGGTCCTTTATGGCACTTGTCTTACATGACTACTCACAAGAAAGCTGTGACTCTGTGTTTAAGAAGTTATGTTGCTCCTTTCTGTACAACTGTAAGTCTGAATCCAGTGGGACTGATGACTACTACATACAGAGTGAGATGGGTCTCAGAGGATTTACCCTAGTGAAAACAATACCTATAGCAGCTTGTTCAGTGCATTAATGTATGGACTACTTGCACTCATGCATGTTTGCACAAATTTTCCTCTGCACTGGTTTTAGTTCTACTTTTATTTTTTCTGGCTCCTGCTCAGTATTTGATCTTTTAGTTTCTGGCCATTTTTTCAATCACTTTATTTTGAAGAATATGGTAACAAATAAGAAAATCTCAGTATAATTAAAGAGTGTAGTTGGAGACCTTATGGCTCTAGGATGAGCAGAGTAGTGATATGCTCTGTTGCTGCCATTCTGGAAGAATTACACAATTCGCAGTCATCTCTGCAAAACCAATGTGTGCATCTGTCTACACAGACACACATGTGCTACCCTGGAATGTATGGAATAGAATACACTGCCCAGGAACAGAGTGCTGCTTGTTTACATGGTTGTTTTCTTCTCAGAGTAGCAATAGTAACTTCTAGAACAATTTACCTTTTTCATTTAACAAAATGACTGCAATGATTCTACATATAATTATGGAATAAAAAGATTATTGGAAATGCTTGTCTTACCAGAATTCAAATTACATATGTTGCATGCCTCCTGTTACAGCTATAGAATAATTACCATCCTATTTGTTGTTTAGGATGCTTTTTGGTTTTGTTTTGATAAATGACAATAGTTAACACTGACTGAGACACAAACAGACATTTCAGTTTTGCTATTTAATTGGTGAAACTCCAATTGCTCAATTACAAAACAAGTTATATTTTAAAACACTTATCTGATGCATTTTTTCCACCTTTGTCTATAGTTATCTTGATATTAATTTTCTTGATTTAAAAGAAGATGGTAATAATTTTATATATGGAACATCATCTCATTTTATGAAGCATGATACAAAGAAATATTTCTCTCCATCTCTAAATGATAATATGGTGAAATAACATGAAACAAAGTAGTTGCCTAAAAGCCTGTATGACCAGGTAGGTTGGAGAATGAGAAACCTAATGGAAAATACAGAGGAAAAGTCAGAGCCTCATTGCCAAAGCTAGACATAGGGCTGAAAGAGCCCGAGCAGCACACTCCGCTCACGAGAGACCAGGCTATATGTGCAAAGGAACACAATAAAATGTAAAGGCGTTCTTTATGGCACTTTAACTATATATTCATTAATTCTTCATATTCAGATAGCAATAAATGGAATCATGTGGCATCACGTTATCCATTAAAGATGCATGTTCTTATCACAGAGGTACATGATTTCACCCTAGCTTTCCCAGTCATCATAACATTAGAAACCTTTCTGCATATTACTGATTGCAGGCTCGTAGGGTATGACCAGATTAGCACCACGATGGGGACTGTATGCTTAGACCTGCACAGTGAGCCAGCTATAAGCTGTTAAAAGGGCATGACATTTACCTAGATTCTGCTGATGTGCTGAATCAACCAAAAGAGCAAGAAGATCTAGACTTAGCTATACATACACATCAGGAACCAGAAAATTTGTTACACACCATGGGTCAGGAGAACATTTCTAACTAACACAATGCTTAACAACAGTGAAAACCAGTCCTGCACATCAGACCTCATTTTCATTTCACATGCAGAGAGCAACAATTTGTTATGGAGCCATGATGAATGCTTGTTATTAATGGAAACTGTTCACTCCACTTGTTTCAATTTTGCAAAAGGCTAGGGGAAAGATCTTACTATTATTTCCCTTCCATACTAACTACAGGCTGAAGATGCACTCTGATAGGCAGTGTGATTAGTAATTCAAAACTGTGCTAGCAAGTGACACAGTATCTGCCTCTACATGGACAATTCTGCCCCATGGTTGTGTGGAAGATATACACTCTTCATCTTGCTTAGCCCCAGTATTAGTACTTTTCACTTCTCTATTTTGAGTTGTGTTCCAGCCAGACTTGGGAGAGCCCAATTTAATTCTCTTGTTGATTTTTGGTTGCAGATTGTTTGCTTTGTTTCATTTTTAAAAGAATGTTTTAAGATGCAGAAACAACAGATATTTTCTTCAAAGCGATTTCAAATAACAACTCTGTATTCAAACTTTAGGACAAATCAACAAATAGTAATCTTTAGGCAGTAAGAAAACAGAAAATTTCAGCTCCCAAAAAAAGCAGTTGAAATAGTTACAGAGCAGCAGAAAGGGGACAAAATGTGACATGATGGCCATTCTCAGCATTGTCAGTTGTGATTCAGTTTTCTTTGTGAGCTGTTTTACCATTGAGCATGGACTAGACAAAAAGTCTTTAAGGTCAGAAGAGCTCCCTGACCAATGTATTTCAGTGTCCTTCAAGACCATAAGTAGATTTCAGAAGAGGATTTATGGACATATATAAGAAACATGCCTGTATATAGGTGAAATGTCAAAGAGGTAGATGAGGAAGATGGGCTTCTGACTTATTGCTCTGAATTTTGCATTCTAGGCTTCTTCAAAGAAGAAAAAGCCCATTGTTCGAACATCTCTTTCTGTTTAAATGACCCGGGTAGCCTCAGGAAGGCTCTCCTTTTACAGACGAAGCACGTGCTTACAGTTTTATTTGTGGTGCCAGTTTTAGATTTTAAACCACTTGTAAAGTGGATACAAAAGTAGTAGAAATCTTACCTTTACAGACTGAACCTTCACACAGTGGATTGTAGGGCTTTCATAGTCTGGTTTTGCCCTGTATATTCAGTCTCAGTTAAGTTTGATTTTGCATGAGAAGTTAGTCTGACATTTCTGTTTATTCAAGAACATTTTTTGTTTAGTGAAATAAACAAAGAAGTGGCCAGACAGACTTATTTCTGAATTTGAAATACTTAGGATACATGAGTTTTTAATTTTCATAACTTTTCAACTATCAATGAAATCTTAAAATGGCTCTTTATACAAATATTGAATTATATGACAAATTATAATTGCTATATGCATCATTTTAATTTTACATACATGTTCTTATGTTACAAGTTTTAGGAATGTGTGTAACCCCCCAAATCTTTGTTGCATCTTTTTTTTTTGAGTGCCTGAAAAAAACACAACTTGGAAAACTGTGAGTCTGGAAATTGAATACACACATTCTTTTTATTTTTTCATTTAAAACACTCAAGTGAAACATTCTGTTCCTAGGATCATGTTAATGAGTTTCTTCATCAAGTGCTTTTGGTTAGGCCTGGATATTTTTGGAGTTCTCTTACGTGTATATTAATACCTTTTGGCTACTTCTTCTTAGTCACAGCTACTGCCCCCTACCCAATATTGCTCTGTTTACCTGTTCCATCAAAATCATAGAATCATAGAATCATCTGGTTAGAAAAGACCTCTGAGATCATCAAGTCCAACTGTACCTGTCCCCTCACTAAACCATGTCCCTAAGAGACTCATCTACCTGCCTTTTAAACACCTCCAGGGATTGAGACTCAACCACCTCCCTGGGCAGCCCCTTCCAATGCCTGACCACCCTTTTGGTGAAGAAATTTTTCCTGATGTCTAGTCTTAACTTCCCCTGGCACAACTTATGGCCATTTCCTCTCATTCTATCATCTGTCACTTATGAAAAGAGACCAGCACCCACCTTGTTACAACCTTCTGTCAGGCAGTTGCAAAGAGAGATGAGGTCTCCCCTCAGCCTCCTCTTCTCTAAGCCTAGACAAAGTGAATCAGGTGACATGGCATTTCCAGCGAAATCTATCCCTCTTTCTCTCTGCCTTTACTGTGATATGAAATGATTTTTATACCTTCAGACTTTATTATTAAGCGTGCCATCTTAATTTCCTGGCTGAATACCTGCTGTCATTGTTATCAAAATAAGTAAGCAGGTAAATCTGTCGGCATAGCTCCATCTCCTCTGAATCTCAACAAAAGCTCAGTGACAAGTTTCAGGTCATGTCAAATCTTTTTTATTTGTCTATCTTGCCCAGCCTCCACAGCTGCTGGCAAGAGGCCTTACTTCAGCTACATTCACATACTATTCCTATCCCATTGCTGCTAGTCAGCTTTTGAGAGATGATGAACAGATTTTTTTTTTTATTGCATTTTAATAGCAAATTTTAACTTGTAGTGACTACAGAAAACTTATATCTTAATGTGCATAATGGGCAAATTCTAAGACATTTCATGAGTGCGTCTAAAATAAAATTTCTGAAATTCATATTTTATAGGGACTTGATTTCAAAGGGACATCATCATCATGTAAAACAGGTACAGATACTGTAGTTGAAATATGAGCCTACGGTCATCTGATATCCTGCAAAACCGTAGCCTGGAAAATTAAATTGATATTTTCCCTACAGGGACTGAACTTTTGGGATCGTCCGTCATATGGTTAATATGTAAATAATTGTTTAATCTTCCGTGGACTGTTCAGTTTTTAAATTTCTCAGAATTTTTCTGGCACTCGTAAGTGAACTTCTCCAGCTGAAGCTAACATAGAGTCAAATTTCAGACATTAAAGGAAGGCAGAGACAAATATGACAGGAATGATAGAATACATGCTTACTGCTGGGGAAAAAAGCTGATTTTCTCTAGTTAGGAAAAATTTCAGCAGGCTAATATGAGCACTGTTTTCTTATGGCATAGTTGATTGGAGTTAGCTTTTTTTCTTCCCCTGTTGTCAAATACTAACATAGCTCATGTGAAGTCGGTACTTTTAAAAAACTCTAACAAAAGAAAATTATAATAATAGCAAAAATGAATATTTTGCATACCACTACTATAGCTTTCAGTTTTTTCCACACAACAGAAATTGGTAATATTTCACATGCTGGAAATACATTACCTTATTATGGGATTGTGCGCATATTTTGAGGACAACTTATTCAATAGTGATAAATGTAAATGAAATCAGTAAAACAGAAGAATATCTTCTTTATTCACCAGGATTAATTAATAAAAAGGCTTCATTCCCATCATTGTTTTATTTTTTTGAAAATAAATGTCTTGTTACAATAACTAGAGGGATTTTAAAGTATAAGCAAGACAAAATTTATAAGTACAGATATATTTACTATTAGGTCAACTGATACGGTTTTAAAGAAATAAAACCAGACAAGCTAAATTTTGAAACATCTTTTTTCCAACTGTATTGTCTGACGTACTAGAAGATATTATTTGTAAACATGGCATGATGAAATATTTTATCTGTGTGGAGGAGTAGTAATAACAAGCTTTCTATCTTGTGCTTTTTAAGATATTTTCAATTTAAAAGAAAAATCAGGAAACATACCTGAGGGAAACTAGCTCATCTTCTAGCAGGCAATGATAATTTAATCTAAAACTTTGTAGTTAATTTCAGTTTCCCATCTACTATATCAGCTTTTTAAATCATAAACCAGAAAATCCAGAGGTTTTCCACCTCTTATATTATCATGTAAACCAATGATCTATTATTGAAATCTATTTTATTAGTAGCACAAACAAATTCAGCTTGCACTTGAAGAACAAGTGCAACCTGTACTTGCTTTAAGGAGTAAAGAGTCAAACATTTATGAACTGTGTAAATTATCCTTAAACGTTTGTGGAACTGTAGAGCAGTTTGATACAACAGGTCGTATTAAAATTCTGGTGAGTACAGAGTTGGTTGGCTTAAAGTGTGTTCATTTATTTTTAAGCAAGTTACATATTGTATGAACTAAGGAACTTCTTTGGGGATTTTCTTGCAAATAGATATGTCTTCACCCCTCTTTTTCAAAGCCCAAATGTAAGTAATTTTTATTATTATTTTCTATGATATACCTAGCTGCTGCTACAGCTTGATCTTTCACCAAGCCAATAAATGGTAACTTGTGCATAGATGGAAGAAGCCATCACTCCTGCAGTGCTTCTAGTAGAGCCAAGGGCATTACCTATCATGTCCTAGGCTGTATATCTGCTCCTTTGCATTTCTGGCCCTCCACCACTCTTCATCATCCCTCCTTTGGTTTTGCTCAGTTGCCAGACCCACTGCTGCAGGGTGTCTGTGGGTCACGCCTCCCAATGTGAAGGTCAGGCTCACTCCGTTTGCCATCTCCTAGTGTTCAGGTAAGATGGCTGTGATGCACTCACACAGACTTTTGAAGTTAAAACACAATTCAAGTTTGGTCCTGTCACTAGCAGTCTCACTTACTGTTACTATCTGGATTTCTTTATCTCTGGGTAGCTTCGCAGGTTTCCTGAAGGTTAACAACTTCTGGTGCGTTGGACAGGAACAGGAGTAATTTTCACATGTTGGTCTAAGAAAACACTTTGGCAGCAGCACCTCATCATACAGAGTTGCGTGTAACTCATCTGACTCCAACATCAATGTTTCCAACCATCTGTCAGAACGTGAAGTTGGGGGAAAGAGAGACCTTTTTAGGGAATTTAGACCTAAATCAGGCAGGACTTTAGACTTCAACACCATTCATCTTTCATGCCTAGAACTGAATTAAAGGATTACTCGAAAACTTGCTAGAATAGAGGTGGATGGTAAGGAGAAAATAATGGCTGGAGAAGGATGAGAAAAGCGTATTTCAGAGAAGATATCTTTACTCTCAGCCTTGCTGGTGTGAACTTTACAAGTCTGAGAAGTTAAGAGCTGTTGAAAGGGATGTTAAAATATGAAATATGCTGTTTGAGCAAAGAACTTGGTTTTCAAGTCCTGTGACTGATGCATGATTGTGCCACGGTACTTTACTGTTCTTCAAGGAAAAAAACCACCCAAGTTATGTGTTTTTCTCCTCTCCGAAGTTACACTTGGTAGGGAGCAATATGTCCTCTCTCCTTCCATGCAAAAAAATGATCCAGCTGCCTTCTCCAAATTGTCTCCAGTTTCCCATCTGGGATTACAAGAAATACCATGGCAGACGTGAAAGAAGCAGAGGAAAGTCCAGGCTCCCCATGGGTTGGTGGAACTACATCTTCAACGGAAACAAAACAAGCAGTTCTATGTTTGTGTACACTAAGGGCAGTGTTCACTTCAGCTTGCAAGGGTACCACTCCATTCACCTCAACCTAGTGGGACTGTCAAGTGGAGGAAGGTGGGTCAACATGTCCAGATTCACCCTTTTTCTCAATAATTTCCCCATTTTTCTGCTTGAAATAGAGTTCCCTCCAAATTACTGTCTAGCAATTCAAGGACAAAATCGTCTCTTTCCTCTTTTCTTCTTTCAGGAGGGTGGGCAACATCTGCCTGATCCTTACAGCATGTGATTTGTTCCATGTTCGTGTGCAGTTTCATGTGTGAAGCCAGCCATTAGTTCTTTTAGTTGTATTAAATTAACCTGAAATGCAGGTAAAAGATAATTTTTAAGATCATATATTTCTGAGAAGTATAACAGCAAAAATAAGTGTGTAACTCAGGGAAAAACAAAATATGTAGTGGAAAACTGCATATCTCAGTCAAAATTGACATTATTTAGAAAAAAATTATGTAACTTCATGGTTCAACTTCCATTAATTGGTCATTTGATGTCATTGTAGCCTAAAATGGTATTTAATTCCACGTTCTATTTAGGCAAAAGGTTTCCTAGAATGCAAAGTTCAGCCTTTGCCTTGAAGGCAAACATGCACTTCTCTTTGGGGAGCTCCATTATGGAATTTATCATTGAGACATTAGATGTAGATGATCTAAATCTTTGCCATCAGCTATTTGATGCGCCCATGTAAATCACAAAGAGAAGAACAGCATGCTTATACGTGAGGATACATGATGATAAATAGAAATCAACTTTATGAGAAACAGTGATTCTGCTTGGAATCTTCATAACAATTTAACTTTGTTGGTGAAATAAACCCCCACCCAATAAGTGAATAAATTAATTTAAACTGAGGCCAAACACTCAGTTTTGGGATGTTCTCTTCAAGCCCTGCTTCTTTTAGCCAGCATCAACCACTTGTGTTTGGAGTTATTCTGTCCTAGAGCAGCTGAGGATTTGATCCTGTTACTTGAACAATCACACAAGAATGCCCAATGTTTAGGAATTAGGTAAGATAAGAGCCATGTGGTGAGACAAAAGCCAATGATTTGGCCTCAGTTTTGTCTGATTAAAGTATGTAAACTAGTGTTCATGAAAACAGTAAGTGAAGACAAAGCAGTTTTGTCCTGAAATTGCTTAACGAAGGCAGGACTGAGTGAACAGTAGCATTGGTTTTTAGTGACCTTTCATAAAGAAAAGGCAGTCTGTCTGTCATTATGCAAATTCAAGAACATCTGTTCCATGAAACCCTATAATAATGCCTGAGGTTTGCATTAGATGAGGATAAAAACTGTTTTGACAAAGACTACAGAGCAAGCTTGCGTTAACAGACAACTCCTTTTTCTAGTCCAAGTCTGCCTCAAGAGCAGGGGGGGGCAGATTTTCAGCTGGAGTAAATTCTCATGGCTCAGTGGAACTGGTTTCTCAGAATGCTACTTCATTTGGAGAATAAGGTCAAAAGCTAAGAGGTAAATTAGACTTACAATTGTATTATCAGAGCATTAGTATTTTGTTAATAAAAACAGTAACAACTGATGAGTGATACAATATGAAATGTTTATCACAGCCTTCCTATGCAATCCGCAAAAGAGGCAATGAACATCATTTTAATGAGAAGTCTGCCTGTGACTCACATCTTCTTTAGTTTAATAATAATCAAAAAGCCCCTGAGAAATATTGAAAACAGATATAAGTAATAAGTGGATGTCTTACTTCTGTTTGATAATTAATAGACCTCAGGAAATACCTATTAAAACCCATTGATATTTTTCAAGACTCTTAACCATCTCTGAATTTAAATGATGGAGGGGCTGGATTGCTGAGGGTTGTGAGTGCTGGGAATTTGTGCACTCCAGTGGCAGCTAACAGAAGTTTCATGAACATGGAGATCGTACAGGAACACAACGTACTGCAGCTCACATCATCCCTTCAGAAAGAGCAACCACAGGCTCCTTGCATAGACCTAACTGAAGCACAGAGGAATTAGAGCAGGATTTCATCTTGCCAACATATGTCACAGCTCCTTTTCAGCATCAGAAGCAGCAACCTCCTCTACATTTGCAGCCAAATGATAGCTCTGTCCTTGGCTGGGGTAGGGGGGAAGAGGAGGCTGCTTGACTTTTCTGTGTTGGGGCAATCATGTCTAATATTAGCCCTTGCTAGAGGGCCCATTGGAGAATAACCAACCCCCTCTCAGAGCCCAGCTGAGCAGTGTAGGACTCAAAGAGTTATTTCTACCATTCATAATTTTAAATGTATGTATTAATTTTTACATCATAGAATGATTCCTAGATATTTTCACAAAACATAATGGCCCAGGGAATAAAGAAGATATATAGAATTCTGCAAGGACTTACAATCAACTGGGGTTTTTTTTGTTTGCTTTTATGCTGGGTTTTGTTTGTTTGTTTGTAAAATACAGCCTAGATTTTAAGGGTGGGTATTTAACCAGCCTGTCTATAGGAATGCAAATATCAGATATTAATTCTTAGCTAAGAAGCGTACCTCCATCTGTCTGTAGACCTTTAATACAAGCAAGAGGAATCGGTCTCTGGATGTGACTACGTCTGTGCATTGACTGGAGGGTGGAAGCAAGGAAGTCTCTTTACTCTGACCTCATGATTTCCAGATAGCTAAAAGTGGGTGAAACAAATGCTACTCTACAGCCTGTACCTTACCTTTCCAGAAAAGGATATGATAAATACTGAGACTTACTTTATCTTAAATAACTGAAAGTAGTCAAATCTGGCATTATTTAAACTACTCGGCAGTCATTTTTAGGGGTGATGGTGAAAACAATGCAATAGTCTCTGATCTCCGTTCAGGAAGTCACTACCACAGCCAGCCATTGCTGATGTGGGGATTTTTTGGGAATGACTTCTGTGTCCCCTTTTATCACTGCAGTTCCTTTCCTGCCTGATGAAAGTGACAACAGTATAGGACCATCTGCCCTACCACTACAGCACTGAGATATTTATCTTGATCCGGAGTGAGCTTCACGGGCAGGATGACCATCAAGCAGTTATTGCTGCAGTGTGTGAGTATTTCGGGTAATGGCTGTCGCTCAAACACAAGGTTACTTTCATTCCTGAGGGTAGAACGTGAGCAATGGGATATTTCTGGTAGTTGTCATCATGGGCTAGTACACATCCCATGGAAACTTTTTTTCTGCCACATACATGTTTGAGGGTGGGAGCCTGGGGAGTGCTGCCAGTTTCTGTTCTTGTTGTTTCCAGCATCTCTCATGTATTCGCTCATGTATTAATTTTACCTTTGGCAGTGATCCCAGCACTGTATGTATTAGGAGTCTGTATTTCCCTCCCCCCCAATAAATATCTGGGGCTAAAATTATGTGATTAAATGACACGCAGATTAACATATATTAATGCTGCTTTCAATAAAGAATTGATCACTTGCTTTTAAATGGAATAGGTGAATGAAAATAACAGCTGAATGCTTAAAACCACAATTTGTTTACTGCTAAAAGTGGAACGTTTTCCACTCCTTAAAATTTACACAGATGTTTTACCCTCAAAAATAGCGTTACTAATTCTTACATTAAGATAATGACTTAAAATATGACAAGAAAAGCTAACAGAATATTTATCTTACAAGCTATAATAGAAAGGTCAGAATAGTAAAAAGCTTTTGTGAAAAAGAATTGTTTTAATCTGAAATGACCTTCTTGCATTTCTAAATGTAATTATTAACCAAACATAGGAAAATGAAGTTGCTATGTTTCCTTCCCTGGGGGAATCACGCTTTTCAGGGTGTAAGTGAAAAAAGGAAGAAAAAAAAAAGTAGCAAAAGCCAGAGATCTGCTAAATCAACTAGTATCTTCATATAGTTTGAAAAATAATAGAAAAATATAATTTCCTAAGGAGTTTATAAAATAAAAAGAATTGTGAGCTTTTAAAAATGTTTTTTTTACAATTGTTCCATTCTTCTACCAGCTCATCAATTAAGATGGTCAAGCTAACTTGGTAAAGAAGTAACATGTTAATTCTACATTTCCGGTATTTTTGATTGCTCTCATTGTTAGTGTTCTTGAAAAGTTAATAGGTACTCACATCAAACAATATGTGCCTGCAGTTTTAGATCCATCTTAACATGTTATTATGCGATTATTGTATAATGCATCAGAAATGAGTTCTCAGTATTGTTTGTAATTATGATGATTAACTTTGATTCTTTCTTCAAAAGTCTGATTCTGCATATTTATTTTAAATCCCAGGAGAGCTTATTTCAAGCCTAAGACATGCCAGAACCAGCCAGACAAATTATGTCATCAACACTTATTTTATTACTGGTTACACGACAAGTTTGCTCTCTTTGGTGGAGCTGTGTGCGTTTCAGAGAACAACCTTGTTTGGTCAGATTGTCCATGGATGGTGAATAAAGTATTCGTTCAACTACCTTTCTATGGAGGCAGAATGTAAGGAAGCAGAGATCATTTATTTATGGCATAATTCATATTTAAAGCCATCATTTATTTATACTGTTGATACAGTTTTCTTACTAGTGTCATATCACAGTTGTCTATGCTTTCAAACAACACAAGATCTCCATATATTCTACAAACCAACACCCAGTCATCACAGGCTGTTAGTTCAGCTTTTCAGTGTACACTGTACAAATATACACATCCAGGAGAACATCAGAGCAAAAAAATCCTTCATGCATAATTCACACTTCCAGTCTTCGAATGCTTTATGCACTGATGAATTACTCTGTTGTGCTGAGGCAATTCAGAATGAACTAATAAGCAAATTATGGCAGGCATGTGCTGTAACATTATTCTGAAGGCCCGTATATCGAAATTACTATATCTGAGACCTGATTCTGAAATATAACGTATTCAGCCTCCATGATACTTTAGCACAGTGTCTTATGTCTGAAGGTGTCCATGGACTCATTTCCAAAGCTTACACAGTCCAGAATCCCAATTTGATTTCTTTCTTTTTTCCTGAAACAGGCCTTGACATTTTAAAATCATTAAATGCAATCCCTTTCAGATGCTCACAAAAGGCCACAAAGACTACAGAACTGCCCCTGTCACGCTGCACCACCATAGCTCTGATCCACTTTAGCAGGGGGACTAAGTGCTCAAGGCATTCAAAATTGAGCTCCTAATGTATTAAGTGCATTAGTAATAGTCACAGCTCTGCTAGAATTTCCATTACAGGGTCTAGATTAACAAGAGGAACAGGCTGTTTAGGATGCAGTTGACTTTAAAAATGGTTTAGCATTGTGCTGGATCAGAGCCTGAGCAAACACTTGGCATTTTCAGGGCTTTTTTTCTCTCCTTGAAAAATATGTTTTGGTTGGGGATGTGTGTGGGGGGTGGGAGATGTAAGAAATATAGTTTGGGCACAGACTGAGGGAAATACTAAAAAGACAAAATAGGGTGCAGATGACTCATGATGTGCATTCTTGCTGCATGTAGCATATTGCAAGTATCAGCAGCTGTTTACAAGCTTCTCTTTAATTTCACACCAGAAGTAACTAATAACAACGTAAGAGAATAAGCAATAGCACTAGAAAACTCAACAGCTGCAGAATGAATACCTTTCTTTCATATGTTCCATTGTTATCTGTTTATCCTTAAAAAGACAATTTCTCAAGTTACTGAAAAGAAAAGGTTCCTCTCTTCAGAGAACATGATCCAGAATGCACTAAACTTGCTAAATTTCATTGGTTTTACTTAGCAGTACGCCAGGTTTCAAGGCTGCCTTTTTCATTCAGTGCCAGCAGGATTAAGCCCTAAATCCCTTCTGGCAGGTCAGACTATGACCAGACAGAGCTGTTTAAGAAATCCTTGCTCTTCCTCCTCCCTCTGGCTGCCCCCTCCTCTCCATTGTGCCAGGGCAGTGCTTGCTTGGCCATGTGGCAAAGCCTATTTCTCATCCTGATCCCTGTTCATGGCACAACTGTGTGAACAGCTGTGCTGACACAACAGAGGTGTCCATAGCTGGTCACAAGTGGCCTGGATAATCACAATAGGGCTCCCACTGAGGCATATGTATCCAAGCCTACTGCCTAACTTTCAGTTGCTTGCTCCTGTGCCCCAATAGTAATATCACAGTCTTGAATAAAAGCCACAAGAATTCATCAGCATTACTGTAGGAGAGCATATGTTATTATCTAGTTTATCCAGAGTAGTGCTGCCAATCTTACTGTTTCTCACAGCCCTCTTTTGTTAACAGATAAAGCAGGCATCATATCCTGGAGATAATTACAAAACCACATACACCTGAGTATTCATCTGTGCAACTTGTGTGTAGCAAGAGGCTCAAAAGCAGTACATGGGCATGGTGAAAGGTCACATGCACAAACATCCTGAAAAGAATCAATTATTTTCTTCATTTATTTAATTTTATACCTAACACTATTTTATGAAAGTAATTCCTCCTTTCTGAAAGTGTTTGAAAGTGTTAGATTTATAAATATCACATCTATCAAGAGGAAAGGATGTGGCTTGACCTTATGTATGTGTTCTACATCAAACATTGCAAACCTTTATATTCTGAAAACTGAAGTGATACTGCTGTTCTGAGCATACAGTACAAGAAATGGAGGCTAAAACATGCATGTGGCAGATAAATAAACATGGAAAAATCTGTCTGGAACCCTCTGTTCTGGAAACACAAGCAGCCTCCTTACTTTACCTTCCTGAGAAGTTCTTCCAAATCCATAAGGAACAAGATTTGCAAATCCACCTGTGAAAAAAACATGCTGAGATCAAGTGGGAGTAAGCTGGCATGAACAGGCACTGTAAAAATAATGATTCAAATCCACTTGACTCTAAATAATTCTGCAAGCGAGGATGACAAAAAGCATCTACCTGCAGAGAGCAGAGCTGTTCCGCTGGTTGCTGTAATATCTTTTGTCCATTTCGGGTCTTCTAGGTAATAGCATCAGCTAAGTCCACTTTTTAGTGGTCTTTGTCCTTTGTGGCTTTCATGTTACGATTCTGGTGTGCTCCAGTCTCCTTCTCCATCCCTGCTGCTACTCCCTTCCACACCAGTATCTGTACACACCACTATTATGGCATCTTGGCTGTATCAGGAACAGTGCGAGCCAGAAGGCCCTGGAAAGTGACTGTGCCCCTATTCTCAGCATTGGTGAGGCCACACCTTGAATACCGTGTTCAGTTTTGGGCTCCCCACTACAAGAAGGAGATTGAGGTGCTGGATTGTGTCCAGAGGAGAGTAACGAAGCTAGTGAAGTGTAATGAGAGGCGGCTGAATGAACTGGGGTTGTTTAGTCTGGAGAAAAGGAGGCTGAGGGGAGATCTTACCACTGTCTACAGCTACCTGAAAGGAGGTTGTAGTGAAGTAGGTGTTCATCTCTTCTCCCAAGTGACAGGTGACAGGATAAGAGATAATGGCCTCAGATTGTGGCAGGGGAGTTAAAAAAGGGTTATCAGGCACTGGACAGGCTGCTCAGGAAGGTGGTTGAGTCACCATCCCGGTATTTAAAAGACGCATAGATGAGGTGCTCAGGGACATGTTTTAGTAGTGGACAGGTACAGCTGGACTTTATGACCTCAAAGATCTTTTCCAATCAATTGATTCTATGATTCTATTATTCTATTATTATGCAGAGTCTGGTAATTCATTGGTTACTATGAGTTGCATCATGGGAGTTATTTCTTTATAACAGTGTCTGAATATCAACCAGTAGTTTTCTTGCCAATATTATCTCTGATTGGATGGATTCATATACTATCTGTCTGCTATGTGATGTGTGCCAGTGCATAGGTCATAATGTGATGCCTTTTTCCATGAATTTCCACTGCCTGCCTAGATCTCAAACTTTTCTAGAAACTTTCCTAATATCCAGGCTTCTGTGTTTTTTGCATATTCTCTTAAACTTTTGTTATAGGAATTCAGATGCAAATCCAACAAAGCATTTATTCAGATGCTTCCTAAGCATCCCAGTTGAACATAGACAACTGTTTGTGTGCTTAAAATTAAACACTATTGATCAAATGCTTTATTGAATTGATACCATAATTTGCATCACATGTATAACCAGGGGCGTGATGTAGACGAAAATGTGAATGCTTGTAGTAGCTCTGAACCTTATAATGAAGAGCTGATTTTTTAGCACCCACCTACCCTGGTAGAAATTCAGCCTCTTTTGTAAATGAGGAGTAAGAGTTCAATAAAGTGGCCTGGACTAATACTGGTGCAAAAAAAATATCAATATTTGCATTAAGATTTTTTTCCCCAAATTTATATAAAGTTGGTCTTGTAGAACAAAGAACTCTTGTTTGCAACTCTCTTGATCAAAGCCATAATAAAATACTACTGCACAGCTCAGAGAAACCCATCTATATTCGTGACTTGCTGATTTCATCTCCAAAGGAATGCAATTTATTGTGTGCACATTGTACCAAGATAAAGGCAATAGTGCACCAGTGTAGACAGCCAGTGGTCTTATTTGTGCAATAACATGGTAGATTGCGGAGATTACATGGGTCAGATACAGAAAAGGCTGTATCTATCTGAAGTGAGACCAGAAAAAATTAAGGTTGTGGAGTGGAAAGAGATCTGGGAATCTCACTTCAACTGTTCTTTATGAGCCACAGCCACAACTGAATTTGTCTGGGAGAAAGAGGTGACGGAAGTGAAGGTCTACACAATACAGTGATAGTTCTAGAGATACAAGGGTGAGATTCCTCACTCCTCATTTAGAAGTTTATAGCACAGACTTCCTCTGAGCTAATCGTCTAGACTCCCATTATAGTCACTAGAGAGAAATAGACACTTCTAAAAGGCAATTTATCTGATCCGTTTTAGATGAGTTTGTGAGTAGAAAATGCTCTATGCTTTGGAAGTGTCTGTTTCTCATCAGAGACTGGAAAGGGCATATGGGCAATGACGAAGACTCTGCAAGCTAGGCAAGAAGGATCTCACTTCAAATTAAGGATTCACAGACAAATTTATTCTGGCATTTCCCAAATTTAGAATGTAACTAATCCTCATTTTTCTTCTGTTGTGGGTAGGCAGGAAGAGGTGATGTCTTACAGATATCTTTCTCTGACCTTTGAGAAACATTGCACTTTTGTAGATTTGTTTTGTAGGCATCCAAGTCTATAAGCACCCTTGTACTGACATCCAAGAAGTGAAGCAATGTGGAATACACAGTCTCAAATGGAAACTGTTGATAAGTGAAATACACAGGTATTAACATCTCATCAGCTCACCCTCTTGTCTGCGGGCTGTTTCCCCAGTCTCAGAGACAGGCCTTCAACTAAATGCATGTGCAAAGAAGCCAAAGAGGAAGAGACTTCCCTGTGGCTGTCATTCCACTCTCTTGCCCCCTGAGGTTATCTGTACTCAACACCTATCTTTTTCCAGAGTTTGTCCTTGTTTAACTTATCCTTGGCTGAGTCTTGTCATGATTTTGAAACCTACTGCTGAAGTTTAATGTATCTGTGATCAAAATACAGAAGATGGATAAATTCTACATCTGAATAAATCTACAGGAAACAGTTCCGAAAAAAAGAAAAGAATGACATTATTACTTAGTATTATGTTATGTTTTGGTGTTTGTACAATTAATTCAGTAAGCCATCTAGAACAAGATAGCAAGATATTTTTAGCATAAGACAGTTCAACACTGCTAAGCTTCTGTCATCCTCAAGTAGTTTTTTTATGGTGCACTTTTTGATTACATTTTACATGTATGTATGGCAGTTTGTAGTCTTCTTAAAATAAATATTTCCCATATATACATATGCATTATCCACACTTATTTTGTAGTACAAGATGTGCTGACAGAGATTAAAAGATTGCAACACAGCAGAATGCGTTGTGCTATCTTGCAAGTGCAAAGAAGGTACCTTTATCTGACTCAGTTTTTAGCATCTGTCTTCCGATTCATAACGGCTCTTGTTCCACATAAAACTATAATCACCTCTCAAGCCTCATTTCTTCAGGCACTGACATTGCAGGCCTTTGGGGTTGTAGCAAATAAAAAACCTAAATGGAAGTTTAAGTCTCAAGAGTGAAAACGCTTAAACTGCAAAGTTTTCTTATTGCAGTCTTCAATAAAGCCTTTGTGCTGGGGGAATACACCAGAGCCTTTCAAGTGGGTTAGACAACAGCTAATAATACCTACTTTTGTTACAAGAATATGTCATGGTTTAGCTCCCCCAGCTTAGTCGGCAGCTAAATGTAACACCTTGCCTCTCAGGGTGGGGTTAGGAAAAAAACACCTTTTTCATGAAAACCTTTTTTTTCTTTTAAAAGATGACTACCTAGAAAACTCTGGAAGCAGGGTTTTTGCCTGGGGGGTGGGGCTAAAAATTACTTTTATTTTTTTCGCTTGCTTACTCATGCCTCATTGTAAAGTTTACCTGATTATGTTAAAGTTGTACCCAGACTCGGTTAGCAGTATGGCATGCTGAGCAGCAGTGAGCAACAAAAGTACACAAGGAAGTTTGCCATGCCTTTTTTTCCCATCTGACAATGGTGACAGTACTCATTCCTGCTGGGAATACTGAGGAATCAAGGCACAGCAACTGACAATCCTTTTGGGGAGTCCATCCCTGAGGAGGCTGCAGTAGTGAAGGGTCAGTGTGGGGATGGCTCTTGGCATCGTGCTGCAGCCTGGCTTGCCCTTGGCAGCGCTACTCCCCCACCCCCGTTGTTTTCCCACTGCTGGGCACTAGTGTAAGCCCTCCTCATTTGCTTCCCTCACCAGCACCATCAACGAGGACACAGTCCTATCGATTTGGCCCTGAGGAGTTGTGAGATGTGTTTTATTCTGCCTAACTGTCTTTCAAATAATTTCCTGCTGCACCTGGAGTCTGGTCAAAGCCAGAAAGGGGGATGATTATGTCCTCCTGATAACACTGTGATATCAGAGAAATCATAAATATAAATTACAGAAAGAAAAGTCTTAATTCTACATTTTGTCTGTTTCCACCCTTATCTCTACCATTGCTTCCAGCACCTCCCTTTCACATACTTGAGATGGGTTTTATCATGCTTCTACTGGCAAATGTCTATGTTTTCTGTATAACCGTCTTTCTTGTAAAGAAGGCAAGAATAAATACAGAAACACAGTTTAGACAAAATTAGTATCAGAACTTATGAGTAAATGAGTGAGACAATGAATTGAGGTATTTCAACTGGACCTCCTAATACAGACTAAGAAAGAAGTCCCTCACCTCTCAGCTCGTCACCTCACATGTTCGACAAGGGGAAAATCCTGTAGGCTACCACTGCTTCAGACATGAAGACTGAGAAAAGAATTTGGCATCTAGTAAATGGACAGGACCTCTAGGGGTCCAACGATCCCTTGGGACTGTGGTGGAGCAGGCACACTTCACTGGAATTGTGTGAGCTGCTCATGGGCTTCCTTACAAACAAGAGACTTTGTGAAGTCTTCCCCATTTACTCCAAGCTAAAAAGTGAAAAGTAAGCAGCATAAAGTGACGGAAGCATGCAGCTACATGAGTCACAGACACATCAACTATGGAAACAACTCCTTCAAAGAAGAATAAAGTCCTTTTAAATATTTAAATACTGTAATTAAAGTAATAAATAATACAACATTTAAAAATTAGTAGTGCAATTGCTAAAAATATTTTTAGCTACCAACTTGCTAGAAAATTTTCTGAGAACAAGATAAAAAATCTTCCATCTTTTCACCTAGCAAACAAGCTCTTGTAATTCCTTGCACTCGAGTTCTGTTTCCTAGAAACATTTACCAGAAAGGGGGAAGAAAATTTCCTCTGATATGGAAGTTTCTTACTTTGCATAGTTTTTACAGATTTTTTTTATAAACTTCCTTTATTTATGAATGTATTTCACAAGACACGATATAATGAGGTGTTGAAACTGTGATCCATCCAGTGTATTAAAAGACTAATACTGAAATGGAAAATTCAGTTTGTGTTAGTAGACTAACAAAGAGGAGAAAATCTACCCAACAGAGGAAAATAAATCTATGACAGGACAATTATACAGGAGGAAGATAAATTATACCTACAAACTATTTTCTGACTTTTTAAAATTTTAAAACTATTCTGTGCAGATCAATGGAAAGCAACGGGCATTTAACTTAAGTCCCACAGTATGAAAAATGTGAAAAAGGACTTGACAACATGTAATGTTTTTGCAGTTCCTTTTTCCAAAATGAAAGGACTTTCCAGGTCAACAGCAGAGAAACAGAAAAAAATCCTAAAAATTTTAAGGTTACAAGGTCAAGAACTGATAGTTCAAAAAGTGACAGCTAGAGTTTCTAGTAATTTAATGTTTAATGCAATAATGAATTGTGCCTATAGCAATCATTGTTCACACATTTAATTTTGAAAAAGATTCCTGCCCTAGAGAATAGATAGTCCTCCCCAGCCAGCAGGTATTCTGCATTTCACTTTGGTGATTATTTGAATCTTCACTTCGTCTTCATACTATTCAAAGTATTTTTAGAATTTAGAATTTTTAGATTCCTCTTTCCGTTTTTTTTCTTATTATCTCAATCTAGAGGAGTCAATAGCAATTTTTGTAGTTTCAACATAAAGATATATAAAAACTTTTGTTGATTCTCTCTTCTGATAAATTAATGTATTTTACTGAAATAGTCCTCCAGGAGTTAATGTTGAATCCTCCACGGTTCTGTTAATCCAATTTCTTGAATAATGTAGGACAAACCAGGGACAGAACAGGCAAAGATGACAATCATTGAGAGCAGCCACCATTTCCTTTCCCTGCACTTGAAGGCTTTGAGGTTGGCTGTGGCAGTAGAACTGGCTGCTGCAGCTGTGCCTCCTGTCTCCTCCTTCCTTTGCAGCTCATGAGCAAAGGATTATGGTGGGTAGCACAGGAATAATCGCCCTTGCATGTCAGTTATTTTTGTGGACATCAAAACATCGGCTGATTCCCACCTCACTCCTGCTGGTCCTGCCAGTAACCCAGTGTCTACCTCCAGCCTTGTAATCTCACCTTCACACCACGCTCTGCAGGAAACTGAAATGTTGTTGCTAAAGACAAAACAGGAAGAGAAAATGCAGTTTTCCTTTGCACCTTGGGGAAGATTTATGCTGAAAGTGCAGATGTTGCTACAGCCAAGAACCATCAGGTGCTGGGATCTTTTCACTTAGAAATAAACAAAGCTCTCTTCCTGGCCAGCTTTATTAAGTATGCTTGAGGGTTCAATCCAGTGTCACTAGAAGGCAAGTAAGTGTGTAGTGTGTCTCTGTCAGCGAGAAAAAAAAAATGGAGATATCAAGGCAACTATAGTTTCAGACAATAGCACCTATCTCATATTTATGGCTTTTTCCCAATGTGCCTTCCTACCTGGGAAATTTGCTCATTGTGCTGAAGTGTGGGTAAAGCAGAAAATTAAAGCATGTACACCACCAAAGTGCCATTAGCCCAATACTCTTGAACCTTCGAAGAGAAGGGAAGACCAGAATCATAACCTTTACATGCTTCTCATAAGGATGCAGTAATTAACCTTATTCTTTATCTTACATGTTAAAATGTTACTTTATTCACAATAGCAGCTACTTTGAAAGGAGCTCGTAACTGTTATATCATCTGTGCCAATGTGGGAAAATACTGTCTGCCCAAATTAACTGGCCAGAAGAGTGGTATAGCTGAGCATTAAGGACGTTTTTCAGTCCTCTACTCAGTCCTTTCAGGCAAAGCAGTGTAGCTTTTAGGGAGTAAACCCTTTGTTTTTTTATCCCCTTCTGATCCTTTTACCTAAGAAGATATGGTGAGAAGTTCCGGTAGGGGTAGCTGAACCATTTGCATTAGTTCATCTGCATATTCATGTTACCGGCTGAGCAAACCAAGAAAGAAAACCATAGAGCAAAGGAGAGAAAAATATTTGCATGTAAGGTAATAATGTTAGGAACGCAGCATTATTTCTAAGCCACAGACTGCTCAGAGGGGTTTATTTGCTGTTGTTATTGCTTTTTTTGTGAAAGAGAGATATTAAACTCTGAGTCTTACCCATGCAATATTAGCAAGCTCTCACAGGTAGGAGTGATAATTATAAGGCTTCATTCATTGGGAAGAATGTTGAAAGCCTGAGGGACGTGGTTTCTTAGTATGCTATTATTGTACTTCCTTCTCATAAAGGACGGTACTTATTTCCCATAACAGCCTGGCAAGCATAAATAGTTACCTTTACCAGACCTAAACCACTACCCATTCACATCAGGGGAAAGACTTCCATTGTCCTCACTGAGTGTTGCTGGACTGGGTTCATAAACCCTCTCAAATAAAGCATTTAAGCATGTAAATAGACTCATTGCTCTAAATGGGAGCATTCATGTGCTTTGTTATGCTAATTACAGCGATAAAGAAATGTCCTAATACCTACATAAACAGCAAGTCAGAAACAAGAACAGAATTGCAAAGACTTCAATTGGAATCAAAAGCTAGAAATTCTCAGCTGGACAATAAAGAGTTGAGATCCCCACCATACGGTGCCTGTGCACCTTCAGACCTTTTTAATAAACTGTCACCTGGTTTTGGCTTCCAGAAACAGATCTGATCTTCCTCACAAAAATCTTCTCAACTTCAGAGCACTCTTTCCCATAGCTCTCTTGTAATGGATATTCTGGGTTCAAGGATCCAATATTAGAATTGAAGCAGAGTACAGACTTTATAGACAATCCCATACATAACTTTGAAGAAAAAATGCTAAACCTTCTCCCTACCTCTGGTTGTAGAACAGCCTTTTATTCCTTGTGATTAAGACAGTAAGGAAACAAGCATTCTCTCTCTAGCACGTATGTTATTTTCTGGAAGACTTTTTTTTCATTCAATCTGGTAATCTTTTAATTTGCTCTCTAAAAGGAGCAGTGTAACAGCTTGTCTCCTTTTTAGGAGATTCCTAATTAGCCTAATCAAAAGATGGTAGTCTTCCCCCCACATATCCCATTTCTCATCTGACCCTTTCTTTCCAAAATTCAGCCAATTGCAGGTATTGCCCCCAAGAGTGGTTCACTTGAGTGGACCATCATCAGATTTAATAACTAATGACAGTCCTAGATTTCTCCCATTGGCTCTTGTAGTTTAAGCTCAAGATCGAGGAAGCTGATAATGGAAAAGGCAAGCTCCTTCCCCCCATCTGCCACCCATTGAACATAGTAGTAGAGGCATTACAACACACACCTGAGGAAAGTCCTCTGTGTCAAGCAAAATGAATTAATAATGTATGTATTCCTCAGATCTTTACTTTGGGTGTTAATGTCCAAATAAAATCGAAGAAAAAGCAAAAAATTCATTAAATCTTGCTTTATCTGGAAATACGGGTGGGGAAAAGCACAGATGGGAAGATTACCAATTCATCCACATTTCAGGGCTTGAAGCAATGGGGAAAGGACTGCACCACCTCAGGCATGGCCTGTTTGGAACTGCCCTAAGAAAGGCACAGTCATCACTTCAGGCCTGTAGCTAAATGTCACAATCTGGCTCTTAATCAGCTTCTTGCATTTAGAAGCTTCTTCCATGGCTCTGTATATTTAATAACAACTGAGGGCGGTGTCTCCTAAAATACTGGGTGTAAGCAGAACCCTAGGGCTCTTCTGTGGTATTCCAGCTGGCTGGAACATCTGAAAGTAAACCTCATCCTGCTCTAGGAAGATGTATTCAATGCATTTCATCACCTCTCCATTTATTCCTTCATGTACCAGTGGCCTGTGCCCCATGACTCAAGGTCTATTGAACTCCACAACAGTTGTTTTAATGAGTACTTGATTTAGCCCCCTCCTTAAAGCTATTTGTTTTGGAAAGGTTTTCTTTCTAAACGTTGTTCCATTCTAGAAATTTCAATAAAAATTTTTAAGACTCCTAATGCGTCCTGTAGCACTTTCAGAGAGGAGGGTAAGTTGCAATATAAAGAAAACTTATAAAAGTCAGCAATTATTTTTTCAATCTGGAGAAGGAGGTTGTCGTATTCTTCTGGCTACAACTATTGCCATGTGATGCTAAAAATGAAAGTTTATACTTTTCTAGAAACAAACCGTAGTATTATGAGTCTGATTATGAGAATACACCTGAAGTGAAATCATATAGAATAATTTCACCATAACAACAGAAAAAGAGATGGCATAATTATCTGCTCTTTTATTAAAACAAAAATAGACAAGAATCTGTCAAATAAGAATTTTTAAGGAATCCTTCTTAGAAGTTAAAACCAGGTAAATTTATTATATGGGGTAATTTGACCAAAGAAATTGTTTTAAAAGGGATACATTCAGTTATTAGATGTGAAGAGGAAAAAAATTGTCTTCCAAGGAAAGCCAAGATTCTTAACTGTCTGTTAATTTTCAGGATATTCTAGTATACTTATTGTGGAATAAGAGTTTATTTTCCACAATAGTTTTCACAACTGTAATAATGGATGACATTTCATCAGAAACAGTTATTTTAGGTTCTAAAACTTAATTGTTTGAAATCAGTAGATAGAGAATTACAATTTACTTAAATTGTCTAAATTTGGGAAAGAATTTTATGCAAATGTGTCTTTAGCGGTACCCTATAACCAGACAGTTCAGTCCTGAAAGCAGAAACCCTGTGGTTCCAATCAAATTTTTTTCTTCTGTTGGTTCATTGCGGAAGGTTCAGACCAGGAAGTAATTTTGAGGTTTTCAAAATCTGAACAGAATTTTACTGTGGAAAAAGGATGGGCTGAAGACAGTGTTGCTTAGTTCACAGGGAGCTCTGCAAGAGGTCTTAGCGTGGCCTATATCAAAATAGAAAATTCTCTGAAACTTGGACTCCTGAGTTGACGCACTCCCAAGGGACGGAGCCGGAACAGCTGACGCCAAACATACTCCATCTCCTGCCGCATGGGCAGTGCCCATGTCCAAGACCAGGGCTGGAGCCCTTACACTTTCACTTGAGCCCCAGCAGGTGGTCTGGAACAGGTGGACATAGAAGCCACCCCTTCACCCTCCAGAGCTGGGCTGTGAAGTCACCCACCAGCACAGTATGTACCCAGCTGGGCTGGTGACTCAAGATCTGTCTCCCAGAGCTGTCCCTGCCAGTGGCAGGCATTGCCCAGCAGCTGGCCAGCACTAACGGGAAAAGAGCAAACGTTTGGATGCAATTCTGAAGTAGCTGGTTTGCATGCCAGCGTAGACTTTGAGCTTGCTTGAAGGCACATCTGTGTAGACATAACAAAAGGCAGCTCTCTCCCATTCAATCTCAGTCAGTCCATGGAGTTTAAATCGGTCTGAAAGACATGAGATTGTTCCTGCTGTCTGGTAATACAATTAAAAGCATTTTATTTTTTCTCCTGAGTCCTTGCAAACTGTGTGAGTATGTGTGTGTGAGTGACTAAGCATAGGCAAAAGTGACCTCTCTAAATACGTTAGCATAGTCTAAGCATTTTGGGTTGTTTAAACTATTCCATTTACAAATTTAAAGAGTCAAGGTATAAGTTCATTGTAATTCTATCTTGGAAGAGAAAGAAAAAAAGAATGGCCAGCTTAGAAAAGTAAAATACATTGAAGCCTCACTGCTCTGGAGCACACCATTGCGTGCAGGCAAAGCAAGACTAAGTCTCTGCTTTGATTGGTAGTCTGCACCTTATATAGGGCAGATTACAGCACCAATGTGAGTAGGGAGCAAATTAGTTCTCATTCCATGCTTCTAGCATGCCTATTTCATATAATTTGAGTGGCCCACCTTCCCTTCCCTCTCGGAGAGCAAAGAAAAAATCACAAATGTGCCAGGAAAAATTTAACAAGAAAAGTATAAAGTGAGAAATAATTTCACATACCATAGCTTGTCTGTTTTGTGAGTGCCATTTTTATGAATGAACTCTTTATCGTGTTCAACCAATAAACATCCAACCTTTTTTTTTTTTTGTGTGTGTTTCATTTAAATATGTCCATCAGGACATTGCAAATCACAGACCTCAGAGCTTTGTGAATATTGTGAATATCATTACTCTTTCATGTGGCTCATCTATGTTACCCAGCAGTAAAATTCAGAGTCAATATTTCCAAGATTATGTGTACTGTACATACTACTTTCTTTTTTCGTTCAGGTGCTGATTTATTATTCCTGTGTACCAGGAGCTGTTGGTTAATGATGCATAATAGGACTATTTTAGTCTGCAAAGCGGGAGGAAATGCATGTATAAATCATTCTCCCCACCACTACACTCTTTTGGGATCACAAAGAGCATACATTAATAATGACTATAGTGAAGACTAGCACTTTGTTGGAGCTAAAGTGAAGAAGAAACAGCTTCTTCTCAGGAACATTCAACACTTGAAATACACATCTGCTAAGTGATATTTCTTCTTTCTAGCTAACAAGGCTTGGTGGTTTCCTAGGAATCATCAAAGTTTTCTTATGCCTCTTCATTCTTGGGCCACTCCTACGGCAGTGGTTATTGCAGCTGGGCTAAGTCTATTTCTAGGGCTCTTCTCCTTGTTTTCATTCCTGAAGTCCTGCTACTGTAATTAAGCATCAGTAATGTCGTAAGATTTCCCACCAGGACATCAGAACTTCGTCCAAGAGACATGAGAGAGTCTTTTCTAGTTGTAAAAACTTGTTCTAAATCCACCTGCAAAGAAGACTTGACCAACCAGAGTGATGCATTAAAGGCACAAGACCTTTGACCAAGTGCTCTCTGGCCTAGGCCTCTCTTTTAGAATACCCTGGAAACAGATCCAGAAATCCTTTCCAGCACTCCAGAGTAGAAACTTTCCCCCAACAAATATGAGCAATCCTATCCCTCTCCTCTATGTTCTGGGCTCGTACTAGCACAGGAAAAGCTCTACTGCACTGTGTCAGGGTGAGTTCTTGGTCTTGGAGCCCATTTACAGCACTCATTTGTAGTGTCAGCTTAGGAGAGGAGTGAACCAAAATGAGTTTAGTAAGACCCCTCTTGCTTCCAGCAATTCGTGATTTAAGGCCTTCTCACATTAGAGGTTGTATCCAGGCTTCCATGTTTAATCTGTCCTCCATGACTTTGCCTACAGTACACACTTAAGTCCCTCAGAAATTTCTGCAGTGAGTACTCATCCGTCTGCTGAGCAATGGTAGCTGTTCCACATCCCTTATCATCCTGGACAACCTTCCTTCTGCTTAAATGGTGTCATCCAAGATGAGATAAGCAGAACTATGCGTAATTTTCAAGCTATGTGTACATAAGATATTTATACAGTGTTGTAGCAATGCTCTCTGTTCTGTCCTCTGCTCCTTTCCCAAGAGTTCATAATATTTTATGAGCCTCTGACTGCTGTTGAGAACTGAGCTGGTACTTTCAGAGAACTATTCACAATGACGCTAACATCACTTTCCTGAATGTGGTAAAATAAAATTTAGAGTTGTCATAGGCTTCTCCTGGAGTATTCGAGTTGAACTATACTCCCCACTGTATTGCTGGGGACTGCAGAGTTTTTTTTCGCAAATGCAAGGCATTTTCCCATAGACCAGCCCTTCTTGTGCTTTGTGCAGCTGAAATGGCACTGTGTATTTTTATTCTTGGGTTATTCTGGAACAATGTATTGTGAATTTGTGTCCTGCAGAAGCATCCATCAGCCATGGGTCAATCGAGAGACAGTTTGTTCTGTCTTTTGCTGCAGTATTGACTGTCCTCCTTCTCCAGAATACCTCCTTCAGCAAAACACTTAAAATCTTAACTTTTGGAGGGAAAAATGTTCTTTTCAGCTGAGAAACTACTTCATCAATCTGTATGTGAATATTTCCAATACATCAGACTTGATATTTCGTATAAACATGCAGATTTACAGCCATATTTTATGTAAACATGTACATACCATTTATGTATGAAGTTCATTAATGGCTCTTGATTGGGTCTAGAAAAAACAAGGATGTCTTCAAGGGATATGGTGAGAAGAGCTCATTATGTATATGCAGTTAAGTGGGGTGAGATTTCATTAGACAACTCATATAGTTTGAAAAATAAAAAGAAACTCTTCAGCACATGATATTCAGATCTGAAAGAAAAACAGCAGCTTTCAAAGCTCAAGACAAGCACAGACCAATTCCTCAGAGTATAGTTAAATATGTATCAATTAGATCATCTCTGAAAAAAATGACATCTGGTATCAGTGAAGTGGAGGTAGACTACCACTAGAAAATGTAGAGTTAGGTTTATTTTTTTCTCAGCACTTGGCTTTTATCAACATTGAATTTCATTTGCAATTTTATCACCTTGTCTCTCCAGTAATGTGAAGGCTTTCTGCAGTTCTTCACAACTCACTGTAGATTTAATTATTCTGAAAAAACTTTGTCATCAGCAACCTTTATCACCTCACTATTCCTTGCTTTTACTAGATGATTTACATTAAGTATCCATATATCCTGGTTCATTACACAATACTGGTATAGTGGTCCTGTATGGCAGTACAATCGTTATTCATGTGGTACTCATCATCAAGATTTTGCAGACTTTCAAGCACAGAAGAGATTCATAAGGGTGACCATCACACAAAGAGATAAGTTTTTCAAACACTTGAGGATGTCTGAGGGAGGATTCAATTGACAGCTCAATTTAAAAATAAAACAAAAGCCAGAAAACTTAGAGCATGCAGTATAGCTCCTTCGAGAAATATTTGTTTACATCAGCTGAAGATCTATTCATGTGTATTTTCTGCTTTTACTTATGCATCACATTCCATTGGTTTTCAAAGGCCATTACAAAAAACTTCCTATTTCACTCTGAGCTGTAAATGTGCTGATCTGTACCTCCCCAGACAGCATATCCTTTGACTTAGAGCCTTGTAACAGAAAGGACTTTAGTGGAAGTGCATCTGCTGTGCTTTCAGATCTAACTTTGATTTGAACACCAGGCAAATAGAACTATGGAGAGTTTGTTTACAGTTATTTTCTGTATTTTAGAACGGAACTAAAATAATCAACTCACCAGTAAATAAATGACTTGCACCATGGGATTTTCAGTGGGAAATGCTATTTCCTGTATTGGACATGCTACATTGACCTGAGATTTGCCTGGGTTTCTTTTCTGTCCAATATTTAACATACTTTACATGCATTTTTTTGATTGGACAAGCTATTTTTTAAATGCTGTAATCTATACTTCAGATAGAACAATGTGCCAGACAAGCACAGTAGATAGCAGGAAAAATACTAATTATCATTATTTTCAGTTTTAGTAAGATTTGATTGTTCATTTTCTGGAATTCTGTTACCTTCTAAATTTTGTCTTAAAAGCTTGGGGAACATGAGGACTATTTTTTTCTGATTTTGCCTATTACCATGGAAATACGAATTCTTATTGACATAATAAATAAGACATCAGTCACAGTATACTGCAGACTCTGAATCTGTCCCTGGGCTCAAAACTTTTCATGCTTGTCTCCTTGAAGGGGAACAATAGATGGGCACCTCTCCACAACATTCCCTACTTGGCAGCAAAATGCAACTTCACCCAGTCTAAACTGTGCAGAGCAATACCATGCTCTCTAGGCTACAACAGCTGGAAATGTAAATCTTTGATCACTGTCAGTGGGCAGCTGAATTAGGACCTCACTGAAAGAAGTGAGGAAGCTGATACTGCTCAGTACAGTAGTGCTATGCCCTCTGTTAACCCATACTGTGCCAGTCTATAGCAGACAACAAAGCATAGAGATCCTGAATGTTTTCTCTGTTATGGTCACTCTTATACCAAAAGCCAATACACTAAGTCAGTATAATGTCCAGTCAAAGCTCATTTAATGTACTGTGAGACTGAACTGAATTATGTTGCAGCATGTAGGCTTTCCTCCAAGGGTTTCTACTTGTAGATTCACCCTTAAGCATTTCTGTATTTGTTATTGCCTTGAAAAGGCAGCGCCTATAGTTTTTCTTAAAATCACGTCATG
Organism: Tapera naevia; assembly: GCA_033556795.1. Classification (NCBI taxonomy): domain Eukaryota; kingdom Metazoa; phylum Chordata; class Aves; order Cuculiformes; family Neomorphidae; genus Tapera; species Tapera naevia. Next base: position 5,597,716 of record JAUMJJ010000059.1, read on the forward strand.
CAGGAAATCAACTGATTATAAAAGAAGCATGGCCAGCAGGTGGAGGGAGTTGATTCTGCTAGTAGTCCCTCTACTCCACTCTAGCGAGACCCTACCTGGAGTATTACATCCAGCTCTGGAGTCCTCCATGTAGGAAAGACATGGGTTGTTGGAGTTGCTCCAGAGGAAGACCATTAAAATGATCACAGAGATGGAACATCTCTCCTTTAAGAAAAGTCTGAGAGAGTTAGGGCTGTTTAACCTGGAGAAGAGGAAGATCCAGGGAGACCTAATGGTGTCCTTCAGTACTTAAAGGGGCCTTACAAGAAAGATGGGGACATACTTTTTAAAAGGGCCTGTAATAATAGGACAAGGGGTAATGATTTTAAACTGAAAGAGGCTAGATTGAGACTAGATATTAGGGAGAGTTTTTTACAATGAGAACAGCAAAACTCTGGGACAGTTTACCTAGAGAGGTTATAGATGCCCCATCCCTGGAAACATTCAAGATCAGGTTGGAAAGAGCACTGAGCAAGATGGTGTAGTTGAAGATGTCCCTGCTCATTGCAGGGCAGTTTAACTGAATGACCTTTAAAGGCCCTTTCCAACCACAACTGTTCTGTGATTTTACGATTCTATTATTTTATGATTCTATGATTTTAATACTTTTTAAATATTAAATAGAAAATGCTCAAGAACAAGATTTGTAAATGTGTCTTTTGAGATATTTTCATGAAAAGCAATATTATCTCAACCTTGTCACTGAAAGAATTAAACCTCATTGCTTTACATTAAGTTACACAAAAAATGTGTAGCCTGTCAGAACCTCTCCATCATTTTGTTTTTGGGGTTATAATGGTCATAAAAGAAGCGATTTCCTGTCCATAGTGTGAAAAGAATTATTAGGATCCAGATTTCTATTTTTCTTACAAGTTAGACCTATTTTGTGAAGACACATTCAACAGGGATAATAACTAAGGTCAGTCTTAGAAGATTCTGCTGACTGTTCAGACACTTTCATCTTGGATTTAGGTCTGACCAAAAAAAAGCGATTACGTGTCTAAAGCCAGGAGTGAGAATAAAAGCCTTGTTCATCTGTTATCAAAACTGGTGTCTCATAAACATTGCAAATGTCTTGGCTTTCCATTTGTAAACTTCTAAAGAATGAAGGAAATGCAGCTCCTCTGAACCTCGGAAAATGAAACATTTTATAACGTAAGGTTGAATTTTGTTTTATGTAATTATCAAGGAAATACATGGCATGTTTTTACGCTTCTTTCTCAAGATAAGATGTTATTAACTTTCAAGAAGAACAGATGGAAATTTGCTTTGAAAGGGTATAATTAAGGATCAAGAGAAAACTAATATGCATTTAAATAGCTTAAAGATGTTGTTGAACGTATTAATACAACAAAATATGAAACTTCAATGCAACTCAGAGGTTCTTTGAAAGAAGCCCAAGGACTCTCATGTATGTGCAGTCATACTGAAATTTGTTGCATACAAAGATAATACATATGCATTGGTGTCAAAAGTCTTTAAAGAAGTTTGGTCACAAGACTTGACCCTGGAAAATTTGACATTTAGGTCTTTCTGGTTTAGCTCCTCCTGCATAGTCTCTTAGGTGTTGATTCAGTAAATACAGGAAAAAAATCCATGACTTGGAAAGGCAAAGATTCTGTGTTTTATTTATTATATATCTGAGAGTGTGTGTGTGGGCAAGCGTGTACATAAGCATCTTGCTGAGCAGAACTGGCTTGCTGAATTGTGTGATGTAAAGATTATGTGGTTTCAGACCTTTGCAAGATCCTTAGCAAATTTTGAAAATTAATACAAGGCTGATAGTCCCAGCTGCTTGTGAGACTTTGTCCTGTGAGTCTGACCCTGAGGAAGCAGCCACTGTGCCACCATGTACATTGCTCATTCTATAGCTCAGACTATATAATCTCTGTACTGAAAATTTTCAGTAAAACTGTAGTGAAATATGGTGTGATGCTGTTTCCACAGAGGCCCTTAGCAAAAGACAAATCTCTCCTCAACCTCACAGTGAAGCATTGTCCAAATTTCATTGATGAGAAAATCAGGCCCTGTGCCTCAAAAAGAAAACAGAGTAATACATGCAAAAAAACATTCAAAAAATCAGAGTGACACCTATGTCATTGTCTTGATAAGCTACCTGACTGGTAAAGAAAGATACAAAATTTCTGGATACTTCTAGAGAACGCAGGGGTGTTAGGAGTCTAAAAATCTGTTAAATTGTCTGATTTGTCCCTTTCTTTAAGCAGCGATTAGAAAGATAATATCTATTCTCCAGGGTGTCTGATAAAACTTTAGTATGACAGACTGAGGATTTTCAATTTTGTTTGTCAGATGTCAGCATCATGGTTTCTGAATGTAATTTTATTAAATTTTATTAAGTTTTATTTGATTTTTATTGGCTTTTAAGTTCACTTAGATTGTATTTGTTGGAAATTTTTACTTACACATTTATATATGTTCAAATTTTTGGTAGCTATTTTTCTTCTAAGGGGTGACTGCATGGATAGATGAGGGGAAAGATCTTGATTCCTTTTATTTTTGCCATTTCCTTGTTTGAAGAATAAATGTCTAAAGTTTAAGGGTGGTTTGTAATGGATTCTTTTGGGTTTTTTTTTTTTTGTTTGTTTTTCACTAGGGCTTCATTTTTTGTTACAAATAATTTTTTTAAATGACAAATAAGAAAAAAACTCCTCACATCTTTTCACTTGTCTTAATGAAACACTAATTTAATTATTATAAACATACGACACTTTTAAATTATGGATCTGAGATAATAGTTCCAAGTGCAATAAACTGTCATGTAAACTGTGATTAAGCACTATAACAATACGAACACCCACCTATTGTATTAGAAAACCACTTTTACAGCTTGTGCCAGCCAGGCAGTATCTCAAAAGATTGATAATAGCTAGACCCAACCCTCTCCCCCATGGTGAAATATGACACAGGCAGGATTTGAACAGTAGAGTTCGGGTTGAACGATCCACTCTACTGATGCTCTTGGTGACTTGCAGAGACACCCTGGTGGAGGGTGAGCTGCAGACTCTTCCTGCCACATGTCCTGATGGTGGGCTGCAGGGTGACGCTACTTATTCCTGTTAGTTTGCCTCAGGCAGTTGGCTTCATCGTCAGCGTATCACCAGCTTCCCACGGGGAACATACACTGCTGTTTCCCCTTATGAAACAAGGCAGCAATATTTGCTTACAGGATTCCTCCGTACACCATCAGGTGTTCTGTTTGCTCACCCACTTCACCACTCCTCTGTGCTGTGAAACACATCAGGGAATTGACATCTCCAAAATAGAGATGTGCGTGTGGGGAAGCAGGAAAGTTCCTTACCCTGAAATCATTCAGTTATTTCTTCCCTCAGAATGTGTTTTTCACTGAGTACCGTCCCTTCCCACTGTTGCTAGGGTCAATCCTGGCTAAAGAAGGCCCCACCTGTCTGTAGGGCTACCACTTGATAGCTCACACTATTTTCTGGCACAGCTTCACAAACTGCTTAATCAACACAACTGAGAGGAAGAAAACTCAAGAGGGTGGTGGTGGGAACAAAACCCTCCAGATGGGAACCTCTCAAACCAGCTTTGCCAGCAGAGATATGGCAATATGGAGCTACACCCCTAGGCAATGGATGCAGCATCATGAATTCCAACCTAAAGCCAGCACATAATTTTCAAGCACCACAGAACTGAGCATTATAACACCAAAAGCCTTTCTCTTTATTTTTATTTTTATTTGTTTTATTTTTAATAAATCCTAAATGGTTCGTGTTAGCAAATCTACCTTTTAAAATCTGAAATCTCTAATCTTATATAGGTATAAAGCAATAATTCATGAGCTTGTAAAAACTGTTTAATGGAGTTATGGTACAACATCTTACTTCCTCTCTACTTTGTAAAATGTCATTTGGTGTCGGGACGTTAAGTATAAAGAGCTGTTGTAACTGCTAATCAGAAACAAAGAAGTAACAAGACAACCCAGAGTTACATTTTAAATTAATTGTGAAAAATAGCAACAATGGAAGGCTTGCAGTGGTTTAGGAGTTATGTTTGATATATTTTTCCAGTCTTATTTTAGATTAAATCATGAAACAAGCCAGCTTCTCAATTCAAACATTAAAGTCTAGTCTATCTCACCCGCCTCTTTTTGAATATGCCGGTAATTCCTTAATGAAGTATGAATTACTTATTATGAAACATGAAGAGATAAAATAAAATCTAAAATGACTAGCACACACACTCTTATGTTTGAGCTGGAATTAAAGTCTGATTGTATTAATGAGGCATATGAACTTTTTATTGATGAGAGGAATATTCATGTGATTTCTTTTTTTTTAAGTATATTTCTTTAATTCAATTTATGGTTTCTAATTTCATTAACTAAATTAAAACTCTGTTACGACCTGTAGCCCTGTGTGTATATATATATATATATGCACAGACTCAGATGGGTGCTGTGATCTCAAACCTCCTTTCTAGAATTCAGCCATTCCCAAGGGTGGAGAACAACAACATCTGTGCTTGAGAGGTTGGTTTGTCACTGGTGCAGGGAATGTCATCAGCCCTCATCCTCTAAAGAGCCACTTTGCTTATCAGGGGAGGCAGGAGGAGGAGAGTCGTGCAGATGCACAGTCGCTCTTGTAGTGGGTTCTTGTTATGGGGGACGGAAGTTTCCTTGCAGCCCCTGTGTAGTTCTTTAAACAACTTAAATCAACATCAAAAATAATTTGCCACTTTCTCAAGTGACGGATTCATCTCTGGTAGCCCAGGAGCCCAGTGTGGAAGGCAACTGCCCATCAGGTCTGTCATGCATGTTCAGGATGTCCAATCTGAGAGGCACTTGGTTTACTGCTTCCTGACCTGCCAGTTACATTTTGCAAATCCCAGATCAATATCTAAAAAAGTACTATGCCAGGTCAGCTTTTAGTGTTGCTTCAAGGTTGAATTTGACTCATTGTTCTTTGAACAGTAATAAGTACAAAGAGGCTTTGATCTTGACTTGAGTTTGTAGACATACTCTTTCTATTATACCTGGTAAATCAAGTGTTTTCACATGTTCACTCTTAAAAGAGAAGTCCCACATGGGTATTTCCCAGTTCCATTCTCAAACTTTGCTGAAGACAGCTAAAGAACAGGGGTGAGGAGGTTGAAGTGACAGCAGACCTATAGCATTGTTCAAATGGCTCCAGGTGGGCTATGAGCATCAGGCAGAAGGTTCAGCTGCCAGGGCTGGATGCTTCCCTGGCAGGCCTCTGCCATAACTGGGTGCTGCATCTTGGCCCCTGCTCCTTCTACTTCTGTTCTGCAAAAGCTTTTTTGGAGCATGAGCTGGGTCTCTGTGATGTGACACCCATTTCCAAAACTCCTTTTCCTTGTTTGAAGCTAATTCCAGGTCCAGGAGGAAATTTGCTTTGCTCCCGGTAATTTGACAGTCTGAGCTCCTTCAAATTAATGGAAAAAAAAAAAATCCTGAGCCTTCTGGACATAGCTCCATATGGTCTCAGAAAGCAACCTTAAAAAGCTGCAAAATGGAAAACAAATTTTATTTCACAAAATGGACTCTGCTTCTCATTTTTCTGTCTTCTCCTTTGTACTTTGTTTCCCCTTATAGCCTATGAGAGTCAGCATTTGCTGATAGCAAAATTCATCCACTTACCTGAAAATCCTCAGAGCTGTGTTCAATTCAAAGCCTGGCCTCCTTGAGTGTTTATAGCCTCTCCAGTTTGAAGTTATCTGGAAATATCAGCGTATTTGAATTAACACTATTAACACACTCACTAACATACTGTATTCATTCTGAGTGTAGAGTTGTCATAATTTTTCGCTTTATTTTTTTCTAGCTGGTCCCTGGAAAGACTGCAATTTCTAAAAAGGAGACAACTATGTGCAGATCACTGGTAAAAATGTTTTATTTTTTTTTTTTTAATGAAAAAATTGCTCTCTGAAGAAAGCAACTATAGGGATTAGGTCTGCTTAAATCTTGCCTGAACTGGAATTCAGGTGCTTAGAACCCGAGTAATCCCCATCCTGTGAACCACATTTGCGTCTTTACCACGACTGCCTAACCCTGGAGATATTTACATTTACTTAGACAACTCCCTGCCCGGTTTGGGAATTCTCTTGGCATGTATCTTAGTTTGTACATATGATCTAGAAACAAGGAATAGAAGCTGTTACGCTGTATGGTTTAAATTTCCCATTTAAAAAATCAGTGAACTGGTGCCTAAAGTAGATAGATACAGGGAAATGAAGGGAAGAATAAGGAAAAAGCAGATTAATGAGCCCACATATCATTTAGGAGTTTTCAAATTAGTTGGGCCAGATCAGCTTAATTTTGGATACTCATTTGAAGCAGTGTCTGAAGAAATCACAAAACTACAGTTTTTGAAAAATGATAGCGTATGATGAGATGTTGAGAGACTAGGTAAGGACAAATACACTGTATATCTTTATAAAGGAGTCAAGAAGGTAAAGACTAATCAGCTTGATTTCTGTTCCCAGAGAAAATCCTGGAATAATCAGTCAAGCAAATATTTGAAAACAATTGCTTTAAATGCCTGTTCCCAAGTAAGCTAGGAATTCAGTCTTTGTAGAAACCAATGTAAGGAATATGCAAAACTATCTGCATATGCATAACTGGAGATCAGTTACATATGGAAACATTCAAAGACATAAAAGAAAAAAAATATGGAAAACCTTAGCAATCAGATTTAATTTTTATTTAATAAGCCTTTATTACTTCTCAGATAATAGAATAAACATGATATTCGGGGGAAGACTGAAATAATTGGTTCTTTGTAGCCTAATGGGGAGAAGGCTGAATGTAGCTGGGAATAGCGGAAAAGACCAGACTAAACATATAAACATTTTTGCCAAGAGGAAAAGAATAATCATTTATCCATGTACAGAATTGTTAAAAAGTAGAAAAGGATAAGTATGAATTGTAGCAATAAATGCTGAAGTTAGACATCAGAAAACTTTACATGGAAAGATTATGAAAATGCTGTAAAGCATGACCAAGGGAGCTGTGGATATGCCAGTATTAGAAGTTTTTAACTAGTTAAATAATGAAGTGTCAGCTGATCCTGTTTCATAGCAGAGGAATGCAGTAGATGGCAACCTCTTGGGATCCTTCTTTCCTGTAATGTTGTTACTTTATGAAAATAACAGAAACACATGAGTTCACACAAGAAAGTTAGCTCTTTGCAAGCAATTCATAACTTGCTAAAAAGACGCAATAGGTTTTATTATGAAAGCTGAATCCGCTGGCCTCTGTCTCCCATTACTTTTCTGTTGGTCTAGAATAGACTGATGTTAACTAAAAGCCATTTTCTGCCCAAAGGAGGAGAGGCTTTCTGAACTATGCTGTGAGAGAGCAGGAAGAGTAGAAAAGTCCATAGTCCACACAGTCACAGGAGATTCTCAGCAAAGGAGAGCTGTTTGTTACAGGAGAGAAGAGTCTTAGATGTAGAAAAGAGACTTAGTCCTAGATAAGGAAGTTGTGAATTATTTGGGGAAAAGGGGATGTGTAGACGTATGTCAAGCACACATATGCTGATGTCTGATCTCACTGATGCTGTAAGCTGAGCTGGGTGCTCTGAACTCCTGAATAAGATCTCTAGGCTGTATGTAGCTACACCATAAAGGTACCCAAAGTGAATAAAGGGGAAAAATATCAAGCTCAGGAACTGAAAGAACTTCCTTTATGTAGAATACATCTGAGTTTTGATCACAGTAGTTTTCTGCAAAATCAGTATCAAACAAACAACACAGGAAATACATGGTAATAAATGTTTCAGGGAAGAAAAAACATTGTTATCAAAAGAAAACATAGAGATTAGATTCTTTTCTTTTTTCCATGGAAGACTTAAAGCCCCATTAGGCTCTTTTGCTCTTTTATATATTTAAAGAATTTTATCCTAGTAAAGGTAGGATAGCACTTAGTCAGCACGATTGCATGCTCATATGTGTTAATCTTATGATAAGCATGAAAAAGAACAGATTTACTTCTTGCCTTTTGTTAAGACAAAGTGTCAGATAAGTATTATTCTTGCCAATGGAAACACTGTTCAGGTGTGTAAACATTCAATAACATCCTTGTGCTACCTTCAGCACAAACCAATAATTCTGACCACTACAGTCTGCTTGACAGTTCCTGAATTTCTGGTGATGTGTTTGACATTTGGTTGTAATCACCTATTAATCTGAATCAAAAAATTGATTGCTACAATCAACAACTGATACAAATCAACATAAAAGAGATACATTAATACCAGAATTTTATGTAAGCATTGCTCCAGAGGGAAAAGAACATATGCAACAGGAAAACTGAGAAGACATCTGTCACAGTAGTAAAACCTCTATGAAGCTTGATAATGATTATGAATCCATTACCATTGATATTGCATAAAGCTGTGGGAATAGGAAGCTTTTCACATTACACAGAGAGTAATCAACATCCAACAGAAGTAGTCCCATCACACACACACCTGCTGCATGCCTCACATAAGAATATGTTATTTGCAAATCTAAATGTTATTGGCATGGCAGAAGGAGAAAGACAAATAATGAGATTCACTTATGAGCTATTTTATTCCTCTGTTAATGAGGTTTTTAGCAACAAAACAAGCATTTGGTAACTTGCATATATTCCTCTGAATGTGTTGTCGTATATAATTTAATCAATATATTTCAAACACAACTGAGTAATATTTCCAAACTCTTTCTCATGAGAAAAGTCCAACTCCTTGTAAAAGTAATAAATATTTCTTTCTTATATGTTTATGGTTATGTATTTTTCATGTGCATTATACTAATACTAAAAAAATAAACTTGAGCATATGGCCATGAGTGTATGTCCTAGAACACGTATAACAATGTGCAGCTCAGATTCTCTTTGTTGTGGGTTTTTTTTTTGTTTGTTTCCAGAATCAGTTAAAGCACATGTCAGATGGTGGATCTATGTACATGAACTGCAGTCTATGCTTTTCATACAGTTTCAAAATTTGCCAAAATTTGTCAAAATATGCTCACTGAGCATGAGAATATACACACACACATACGCATATGCACATACATAGACAGGATTTTTCAGCATATACATAAGCATAGATACACAGAGTGTATACACATAGATATATTATTATGTATTTATAATAGATATTTTATACATATGAAAATAAGTTTCAGGAAATATTTAGGTACTCTTTTTCCTTCTAAGTGACCTGACTTTTCAGATCTGTATCAAAAAATTAGGTGCCTTAAACCAAATGAGGTGATGTTTTAACATTTTTGTCACAGGCATTTTTAATGCTTGAATCATCAAATGACCTTGTTACTACCTTTTTGTTTGATTGATTTACATCACTAAAACAAAGAGAGATATCAATTATATAAAGTCAAACCAAAAGTTTTAGCTTTTTAAATTATAAAAGGATTTTTAAGATAACTGTAGGAAACATGCACTTTGCACATTTCTGTTCCAGAGAAACACTGTGGTAAAGTAAGCTGACAGAGATGAAATCATGTGTTGCTCAGGGAGAAAAGTCTAAAGAATAATAAACTACTGAAGTGGTGAACTAGTGTGACAGATAAAGGACAACACAGTCAACAAAAGAAACAATAGTAAAAACAGCAAACCAAAAGTAGTTTAAACATTTCTCTCAGACATAACAGTACTCTGTTTTCAGACTAAAAATGAATATATAAGCATCACTTTCATTGCAAATCATCATAGTCTAGCCAGGACGAGGCAAAGGAACAAACATAACGATTTTCACTGTTCTACAAAATGAGATAAATGTTATGTGAAACAGAAAAGGAATCCTAATTTGGTCAATACGAGGAGATTTATGGTAGATTTTGGACTCAGATCTTAGTTTCCTTTTTTCTCAGCAGAAACCAAGAACCATGTTTTGGTGCAGGATCTGTTCCAATAGATATGCTCTGGAAATGGCTACTGAACTGTGTCCTTTTGGTGGACATACATGTGGTCTGTATATCACGAAAGTCCTTGGCTCCCAGGCTTCTCAGCACTGCCAATACTAGGAGAGAAACCGGTCTTTAGAAAACTCATACAAGAAAACTAAAAAAAAAAAAAAAGTGCGCCATATTCAAAGTCCTTGTGCGAGATGACACGACTTTGCTGAAACCAGCAGCTTTTGAGAAAGTTCGTCGGTGCTGGCACTAATAAGTGGGGCAAGAGTTCTATTATCCCTCTGCACAGCTCAGAATTGGCCCAAGCCAATGTTCAGGCTCCCAAAGCCAGCTTATGGATGCCTTAAAATCCCTCCAGACTCTGTGCACATCCTCACAGAAACACACATATACAAGCAAGCCTCAGTGGCTGTGGGGAAAGAGGTGTTTGTGAGCCAAATTTTGAAAGCCACACTAAGTCTCTTAAATCCTATCTAGTCCTCTGGGATTCTAGCATACAGTGATTTCAAGTTAACTGTATGAAATAAGTAGCAGTAAAAATCCTCAGCTGCATTTTAGTTTGTTGTTGTAATTTTAGTGAGATTGAGGTGGATTGAGTTTTACAACTTGCTTCAGCCATAAAATGTTTCCTTACAGTTTTTGGGTTTTTGAGAGTAAATATTACACTTAAATGGGTTTGGAATAAAACGCTGAACTTAAGAATTTTTAAAAAATATTTAGTTTTTAAATTCAGTTCAGTATAAGAGCATATTTCTAAAGGACAATATTTGACTCACTAACAAACAATTATTTCAATTTTTCTCTTAAATTAAATTTGATGAAGTCTGAGTGAAAAAATCTAGTAATTTAGTCATGAATGTAACTTTCTGTCCTTGAAAGAATTGCAGTTGAACAAAAATAGATATTATTCATACATTCATCCATGTAGTGCAAAATTTGCCTACATAAAATCATCACAGGACAGCCTAGTCACATGACTATTTCTTAGACTCTATTCCTGCCAGCATCCCTGAAAACAAAACGCTGCTCCTATAAATGCCTATGGAAACTTAATTTGATAAAACCAAAAATGCAGGTTCTTTACTCCAGGTTAATTTTATTCAGAGATTTGACTGTCTTTACTGCTGAGGAGAGCTATAAATAGCTTGTGTAATCTCAAATAAAAGAATGTTCTCATTCGATAATAAACTTCTAATTAGTGTGAGTAACTGGGAGAGAATCTGGTTATTAAAAAACTGTCTTTACACTCTACATCCATTTTGTGGCATCATGTTATAATTCATGGCTGGAAATTTTTTCAACATTTACATTAGAGATGTCAAACCACAAGCTTACTCCAAATTCTTTGAAGTTAGTGAAATCACTTCGATTTACTACCATGGGATTTTAATTAATCTTGATGTGCTGTATGAAAATTTATTAAAAAGTAAATATATTTTTCCTTTCAAATTGAGAGAAAATATACATCTTCTATTCTGCATACTCAGTGCACTTTAAAAACACAGATAAGAAAAATCAATGTAACTTTGGCCATTACTAATTGGATCTCATATTTGTTGGCACACAATTTTGACAGGAGTGTAACTGAGTTTATGATGAGTTTTAACAGTGCCTCCAAAAAGTCTAGAATTATATCAACTACTGAGGAGCTGTTGGTCATAGTCTTTACAGGGATCTCCTTTCATCTGATGAAAGTACCATAAAACAGCTTCAGAGCTTTGCTTTCTTTATCTTCTCTGCACTTCAGGCATGCAATAATTAAGATGCATTTTTCTTGAGAGGTTCAATTATTGGCATATGTTATCTGTAATAATTGGTCTTTTCACTTAAAGCAGCATTGAACAACAACAAAAAAGAGCCCTACAAATAACAGTATGAAGTATGGCCAGACACTGATGTTTGCCTTCTCATAAAGGGGAATGTAAATGTGTGAATTCATTGAGTCTGATAATTATATTCATGGCATAATTATCGAGAGAACAGCTGAATATTATTGCTGAATGCTCCTGTAACTTTTAATGATCCAGTTACTAAGGAAGCAGACTTTTAGAAGTACATATATACGAGATACAACTTATCCACTGAGTTTTTGAAATAATTCAAAAGGTCAAGCTGCTATGCATGCTGCTTTCTTATAGAACAGTTAAGGAAAATACACAAGCAGCAGATATGCATTTTCAGTGTTTGCTTCAGGCCATGCAATGTGAGATGGGTTTTTGGGAAAGCAAATTAGTGTGTGGTCTGCTGTTTGAAAACTGAGTAAAATAATCCCTTGCAGAAAAGCACAACAGGTTTCAATTTAAAAGAAGAAAGAGCTTTTCTACGGACTTTTGGACCCACTTATTAAGTTTAATAGAAAACTATAATCTTTAGAATTCTAAAACACTGTGTTATGGACACAGATAGCCTCAAATTCTAATTAAAAATATGAATTTCTGCAGAACATTATTGATTTCATCCTTTTTTAAACATACTAAGATTCCTAGATTACATGCAAATTAGTGCTGACTATATTTTTATGGTTAGTCAAAAATGCCACAGGCAAAGAGCAAGACCATGACCACCTGCATTACCAAGCTCACTTCTATTCAAAGGCAGGCCGGCCTGTAAGACAATATATGCTGACATATCTGTTAGTTGAAGGAAAACCTAATGGAATCTGTATTTAATTTTCTCTTCTATGCAGCAATATGGATATGAATTGCTTTGAAACACAGAGCAAAACAGTCTACATATTTCTTACTCCAGTTGAATAAATATTCTTGGGGAATTACCAATGTCTTTGAGGTTTTTGCTCTGAATTCAGAGATTGGCACTGTGTGATTCACACTTTGCTGAAGCTGCAGAAATTCTGCTTTCTAAAAGTCTGCCCAGTGACTTACGTACTGGAAATTTTTGCCTGCTTTTCTCTTCTCTGGAAACTACAGACTCATAAAATGACACTATTTCCCTGTAACAATGTGTGGATTTCATGACTCCTATTGCCTTGCCCATTTCTCTGGCTTTTGTACAGTTTAGGTCTCAAGAACCTAGGGTTGATGAGTGAAGGGCTAACCAGGGCTCCCAGGCATCAAAGCTGCCTCTGACAGCTGTGGCCAGGTCTCAGATAAAGGCCACAGAGGCAGATGGCTCAGTTTCATTGCTTTCCTGTATTTGCAGGGTTAAACTCATTTGTAATAATTTTTCCTATGGGCTGAGGAAACAGATTGACGTGCTGGTTTAGGGTAGTGCAGACCCTGTGAACTCTCCTTCATCTAGTTCAGTATTCTGTCTCTGATAATAACCATTTCCTATGAAAAAAAGAACAGGATAAAGTCTCCCTGTGAGTTGCTGGCCCTCCCTTGAGCCTTCCTGAACTAAGTGATGTTTCTCCTGGCACAATAATTGTTGTATCTGGGGAAAAAAATAGTAACGCTAAACAGATGTCTAGGGAAGACTAAGAATACAGAACACTTATATGGTATTTCTCCTGAATGGTTTTCCCATATCCACTTTCAACTGAGGAGATTTCCTGCACCTCCTATGATTTTTATGTTTTGTAATCCATAAAACCTCTTTCTTCCAAGATCAGTCTCCCCTTGAACTCTGTTGAAATTTTTGCATTGACAAAATCCTTTTGCAATGAAGTCGACAGAGAAGTTCTCTGTTGCCTGAAGAGTCACATCATTTTGTTTGTTTTAAATCTGGTTTCCACTAATCTGTTTGACCCTTAGTAGCTCTTGATTGGGAAGAATAATGAACAGTCGACCTCCCTCCACCCTCTCAGTGCTATACATGCTTTGGTTAACTCCATCACTTCTCCTTTAAGCCACCCATGAGAGGTCCTTAGCTGTTCCTTCTGTGGAAGCAGCCCTAGACCTCCCTTTCGAGTACTTCTCTATTTCTCCCTTGGACAGTGCTATGTCCTTCTAGTGCTGCCTAGTTAGTTTTAATCTTTTAGCTGTCACTTTTCCTTGCTTTTAAACAAACTGTCACATCTTGACGCAATTATCTTTGAAGCTGAGCATGGCTGTGGTGGATCTGTACAGTAACCTGTTGGTACAGTGACCCACGAACCTCATGTCCACTGTTAAAGAGCAGCACTTCCAAAACTGTATTTTTTAACCTGATCCTGGACAATTCTTGACATCAAATTAAGAATGCTACTTCCTCTCATGTACTCAGTCAGTGGTCACAGAGAGCACCTAAACATTTCCACTCTGATTCACAGTCCTCTGTGACATTTGCCCAGTTAGGAGGAAGGTAATTGAAGTAATCCAATAAAGTTGTTTTCTGCCCTTGCTGACTCTTTGACCTGATCTGTCTCCACATATTACAGTCAGTGCTGCTGTCCTGATTGGCCCATCAATGATATAGACCTAGTACTATATTCTCCCTGCCTCGGATTTCAATCCATACAGATTTGTTGTTACACACTGATGAACCCACACAGACTCCATTGAAGCAACTAGGGCATTAATTTGATTTGACTTTAGGCTCTCCTTAGCATATAGTACTAAGCTACCACTTACACAGTTCTTTCCAACTTTCATAATATATTGTCCTGTTGATTGCCTTCCCCCCACGAAGTTTTCTCTGATCACAGTTTTCACTGGAAGCCATATATCCTCTTTCCTAGATTTCTTCTACCATTTGTGCAGAAGTGGATCTATTGTTGTTTTGGGTTCTTTCTTGGAGTTGTATTTAAAAGAAAATCTATTTACTTTTCATTTCCCTTTTCATGATTTTCTGAGTTGCCAGGGCCTGACTTCTACTGTGTTAAACAGGGCTAGGCTAAAAGCCAACATATTTGAGCAATCAGTGTATTCTGGTGCGAGCATATACTCTGCCAAGACCTGAACCTGAGCCTACTCAACTGTATAGATAACTGAGCCAGGCTTCCTGCCTCAAATCTCAGAGTTTGTGAAGCCTGGTAACCCTGGCAGTGAGGAAAGCACTTGATTCAATTTAAAATGACTGACTGCACAATCACAATTAAGATATGCAATTTAGCATAAAATAAGGTAAACTAGCATAAAATAACTGGTTTGAATTTGTAGTGGAGTCATAGAAGGGATTAATTCCCCATAAGAAAAAAACTGTACTTAAAAACAGCTAAGCAAAAAGTATTAAAGGGGAAGAAGAAAAGGCTACCAGAGAAACTTTCAGTAACAGAAAAATGTTAGTGGAAGTTATAATGAAAGTACGAATACTTCAACACATAAGATTTATTATTGCCTAGGGATTTTTTTCTTCCCTATAGCAACCGTATATTCACTGCCAATATCTGACTATTCTCTATCAGAGAATTTCTACACTTTCTGCCATAAATCCTGTGTATCAAGTGCGTATCATTCAAACAGTGGAACAGGGAAAGCAGTGGAATCTTCTTTTGCTATATACACAAGCAGATTTTTTCTAAGAGATACAAGACCAGGGGCAAAAACATTGCCAGGCAAATAGGCCAAGTGCTGCCTTTAAAAATTCTCAGCAGAAAAAAAAGCCAGGTTGCACATACCATAGCATAAACTCTTGGAAAGGCTATAATATGAAGACATACAAAGATATTTGGTGCAATAGCCTGTATTAAATAGCAGGCCTTTTGGAGGACATTGGTATATCCAGGATTTAATTATAAAACTAGGAAAACTAAATGTGAATTTGCAGGCTCACAAAACTAACTGCATCAAAGAGAGGAATATTTGTCCCTTTGCTTGACTTACAAACTTCCCAATAGTGCAGCTCAGTATAGTGCCTAAGCAGGCTGGTCAAGATCAACTGGTAAAATCCTAAAGTTAATACTCAGTTCATAATGAATCAGATCTCAGCTGAACTCAGGGGCCTTTCTGCCTGAATATGCACCTCTGTATTTTACTTATAGAGGAGATTTAACTGCTAGGGATGTTAAGACCTCTTTTTCTTCCTTTTGTGACAGAAAAGTACCCTCAGTTCTTTCCTCCAGTCCAAAAAAGTGTCCTGCTTCCCAAATTGTCATTTTGTGGCTGGTTTCTATCCATTGTTGTAACATTTGCAAACAGGATTTCCAGATGCAGTCAGGGTTTGTTTAGCTCTGTTCCCATGACGGTTAGTATGAGTTTTACTGCTGATTTCAGCAGAACAAAGTTAGGACAACAATGACGTTTTGAAGATTTTGGATTTTTGAAAATCCAAGTTTACAATACAAGGGATTTCTACAAGGCTTCCTAGATACCTCAGGTCATTCTTTGGGAGTAAAATGAGCAACTCTTTTTCTTAATTGTATTTACCAAGACTATAATTTCCAAGGGAAATAGAGTCATCATTATACCAATGAAGCATTAATTTCCATGCAGGGGTCAGCTTCATGTCATGGGTGAAAGGAAAAGAAAAAGACTGAGGTTCCTTTTGAGAAAAAAAACTTTTTACACTGTGGGACTGTAGACAGGCAAACCCACGCAGTTCTGCTGCCACGCATCAAAGCCTGTGTAGTAGAAACTTCATTGACTGAGAGTTGCAACATAAATGGTGAATCAACGTAATACCAGCTCCAGGCTAGCAGCAGTAGCAAACAAGACCTGAAGCAGAGGTGTTCCACTTCAACATGGAGAACAGAGGAAAGGCAGGTGTTTGCAAGAAGACATGGTAGGGCAAATTAAGCTATCTTCTCATCTCGTAAAGCAGGAATGGTAGAAATTCAGGGTATGCCCTTCCCATGAGTGACTGGGCTGCTTTGGCCAAGGATGGGTCATTTGACATGTTCTGAGTATCTGACTGGGCCCATTTGCTGCAGTTGATAACACTATCTGATCAGAGCTCGTATTAGTAGGGCTAGCAGGGTTAATAGGGATGTGGCTGTTGATTACTCAAATCCACTGAACCCATTTACACTAAGTATAGTATAGCCTGCCAAGACTGGTTGTTCTTTGTTACCCAGGATGAAAATACCGTAGATACATATGCTCTTGCCACAAATCAGGTGGGTGGAATTAAGAACTTCAATGTCTCTTCCAACCCTGTTTGATTTTGTACTTCATAGAAAATTTCTGCTTTATGCTCACTTCAGTCTTCAACATTGCCTTTTGGCAGGACAACAGTCATGTTTTATCACCACTCTGTTATCTTTGAAAGAAAATGGGATAACTGGTGTGATGACAGATGATTGCAGGGTTTTCTTTTTTAGATTTAAAGAAAAAGAGAAAAATAGAGATTGAATTCCTGCAGGTTAGCTCACCAAAACAGAAGACAATGTAAAACAAGGCAGAAGATGACACAAGATTGAAGCAGTTGCAATCTGATGATTTTAAAATCTCTCTGTTGACTGCTGCTTAGTGAACTGGATGGGAAATATCATATTTTGTCCTCATTCTGCTGAATTTGTAGGGGCCGTGTACAATAGCTCTTCATCTGCGTAAGATTAAGGCACTATATTCAATTCATTTTTCACAGAAAGAAAGAAGGCACTGCTTCACAAAGTAGCCTGCCTTATCTGGAAAAGCCTGAATTTTGAGTATTCCCTAATCCTTAGCATATCAAATAGTGACAGGCAGTGGCTAGCCTGCAAGGGGGATTCTCTGATACCCTCATGGGAATGGAAATCTTTAATACATGAAAGCATACGGACAGCGCATGCATAATGAAACTGTTGGAATGGACAAGAACTTCAATCTGAACTTTACCAGCATGTTTAAAGCCAAATGTGACCATAGCAAGGAAAAAAAAAATAATTAATCCTTTTATACAGGTAGGCATACTACAGGAAGATCCTGACCCAGATATTACAAAGATGGGGACAGTTTAGGCGATTCACAGATTTATTACTTCAGCAACAGATTTCTCCTCTAAGCAGCAGTGTTACACTTAAAGCAAATGCATTCTTATTCAAGTGAAAAGGCTTTTTGGTCTGAGCAGGCTCCAGTTATTAGCGTGGCAGCTGCAGAGAGCTGCCTGAGAGACAGGACAGTTAGATATAACTTCTATTTCCAGACCCAACACGAGGTGGGATAAAGTGAAATGTGGTATCTTACACTTCCAATATTCCAATATGTCTTCAAACCATCATTAGTATGTCCCCTTTTCCTTGTTTTATACCAATAATACAGGGAAGCTTTAGCCTTCAGGATATTTCCGATCTAAATCCCTAGCAAATTTAAGCTGCTTTTGTGCAAATTTAAACATGGAAGCTCAGTAGGTTAGATGGACCACCACATAAGAGTTTTTCCTGTCATTCCAATAGAGGCTTTTTAAGGTAACAATATATTTCCACATCCAGTAATAGATATTCTTTGAGACCTTTGTCTTGGAACCTGTGTATTGCATTCTGTTTCAGATTGGTTTTGCGAAAATACTATTATACAACTTGTACCAGGAAGTTACACTAATTACAGAGAGAGAAATATTTACATTTTGATAGTGCTTAAGATAAAAGGAGCAAAGCAACAGAGGGAGTGTGCTGCATATTCTGTTCCACGCTGTTGTCTGGAATTATTTCAGTGACTTCACTCAGACCAGAATTTCATCTCAAGTTCATCTCTGACAATAAAGGAGACTTAACTAAGTAAATGTGAAATACTTTCTCTTCTGAGAATGGAGGAAGGCTCAAAGTAGATCTAAGAGTTTTGCAACCCCTTGTGTCTGCATTACCTAAGAGAGTATGAAATCTTAACTTTCTACATCTCACTAAGAGAAGGCTACCTCTGCGTTGTTTCTTTCCTTCTTTACAGTTGCTGTTTCTGAGCTCTGACTTTCCCTTCTTCTCACATTTCCCACAACCTTCATATAAACATGGGAATAGAAAAAACAGAGGGCACAAGTTATTTTACTTGTATGTACTGTACTTACTGTTTTTAACTGACTTCAAATGCTAGGTGTCTTATTTCATTGGCTTCAGCCTACATGGAAGCTGAAATGTACTCAGTCTCTAGCTCAGTATGATGTGCTTAAAACCAAGACTACTCACAGAGGCTAAAATTAGACTAGCAGTCTCTTTTTTTTTTTTAGATTTAGTAGCATTACAGCTTTTAAGAGGCCTCTGTTGTAAAAAAGAGTACACCAGACATAATTAAATGAAATGAATAGAAAATAATCTCGAATGTGAATCCATCCATCATATGCATCATCAGGTTGCTGTGGAAATGGCCATGTGACCTAAAAGGAGGAGTCTCTAGTTCTTTGACATGCAATTTAAATTAATGGACTTCGAGAAGCAAAAATAATTTAAGGAAAATAGATCTACAAAGCCTCAGTCACTTGGAAGCCAAGATTAGTCACTGTTGACATTAAACAATGTCATTTGCAAAGAGTCCAAACAATGTTTACTGTTGTTTCATTTCTTTCCAAAATTCAAGTTCCATTATCCTGGCACCCCAGAACTTGGAAGCTGTTAATATAATTGCAAGAGAACAATAAATAGAATAACAAAAAAAAACCCAAAACTCAACCCTTTAAATATCTGGTTTATTTAAGTTAATAATAAATAATGTGTCAACAAAAATAAGCATTTTGTGAGAAAACACATCTCCTATTATTGCTTTACATTTTTCGGAAAAGGTAAAAGATAGCTGCAGCAATCTCTTTCAACGTGCTTCCATAATAATAAATTTCTTTATTGCATTTTTGAAGAAATAGAGGCATGAGGAGGTCATCATACATAATGCGTATGTAAATGATTATCATACTTAATGCATAAACATTAAGGATTTGTTTCTGAAATGCTTTTACAAATCTTTAAGAGAATTTTGAGGAATAGTCCTTCACTCCTCTTTCTATGCTTCTCTTGTCGCTGATGTGAACAGGCAATGGTGCTTTAACAACAGCTGAAGAACTGGGGGGTTGTTTTAATCCCTTCACTGAAGATGTTTGTGCATTTGGGGGATAAAAGAAGAAGATGAATCTTTTAAATCTCGCTTCACATTTCTGCTTCGACTTGAGATTAGACAGCAGCAGAGCCAAACATGTCTTGAGTAATTGTTTGGGGCTGCAGAGCTCAGCACCGAGACAAAACATCCCAGTACCACTTATCTCCATATAAAACACAAAATATAAATATAGGAACGTGAAACTTTAGAATATAAAGCCAGTTGGATGCTCAGGGCAGAAGGGAAAAAATACATAGCATCAATAAGAATATTACAGGGTAAAAAATCAGAGCATTTGCAGATTTCACATGCAATTAGCAAAGAAAAAGTGATATAGACCATTGGCTAAAGAATACATGTACTTGTGAAGATTATTTTCTCCTCAAATTATATTACCATTAAACAGAATATGCAGGGAGTATTTTAAACCACACAAGGAAAAGTGAGCTGAGATTTCATAACATTCTAGGTTTCACGGTAGTGGTAAATAACATGAATACAGTTTCTAGAACAATATATTTATAGAAATAGAAGGAAAATACAATAATCCTGCTTATTTTGAAGTTATTTTAGGCGCTAACACAGTTTACAACAGTGGAGGGAACAGAGAGACAGTTTCACAGAGGAAAGAAAATGTTTGAGAACACAAACCATACATTCAAGTGGCAGCACTCATTCTGTTCATTATGTCCTGTTCACTTATGTATAAAAACACATGCTAATTGCCTAAGACTATGACTATAGTTACATGCCAGACAAATCATCTCTCATGAAAATTAGTCAGATAAAAATTCTCTTTCTACCACCTCTATTTCAAATAGTGCTGCAATATCAAGAAGCTGATGTAAGGTCTCCACTCAGATATACAGTCTATATCATTGTAGAACCACTTGAAGTCATTAATTGTGGAAGAGAATATTGAGCAACTCCTTTTGTGTAGTGTGCGTAGAAAGACAGAGGTCTTCCTTACTATGTTCCTGTTTATAACTGATCAAAGACTTTGTACAAGTTCTTCCTTGTGACACAAACTTTTAACAATGCTATTCTGATGATGAATTTTTTAGAATTGCAATAGGAAATGTATACTCCTATCACTATAAAGTAAATGCAGCCGTTCTTCAGGAGGACTAGTTCTTTTCTTTCTTACATTAACACAAGAAATCCTGACCCATTTGAGTCAATAAAGCTTTGGCTAACTATTTCATCAGAGCCAGATGTAAAGCCTTCTCTTTTACATTCTTTAATCAAAGAAATGTGATCTGCTGGAAGAGATCAAAGCCCATACGAACAGTATTCACTTATGCGATTTCTTCTGATTTGTTGCTGTAATTGGAAGCTCATTAAAATACAGTGGTTTTAGAATGCATTTTACTGGCAATTCCTTTACTTCTGCATGTATCACAGTATCACATTGTCATAAGGTTGGAAAGGACCTCTGAGATCATCAAGTCCAACCTATAACCCTACACTAACACCAACCCATCATCTAAACCATGGCACTCAGTGCCTCATCCAGTCTCCTCTTAAACACCTCCAGGGTCGGCGACTCCACCACCTCCCTGGACAGCGCATTCCAATGACCAATCACCCTTTCAGAGAAGAACTTTTTCCTCACATCAAGCCTAAACTTTCCCTGACGAAGCTTGAGTCCACGCCCTCTAGTTCTGTCAGTGGTCACCCGAGAGAAGAGACCAACCCCTGCCCGACTACAACCTCCTTGTAGGTAGTTGTAGAGAGCAATGAGGTCTCCCCTGAGCCTCCTCTTCTTTAGACTAAACAGCCCCAACTCCCTCAGTCGCTCCTCGTAGGGCTTGTGCTCCAGCCCCTTCACCTTCTTCGTTGCCCTCCTCTGAACACATTCCAGTATCCTAATGTCTTTCCCAAACTGGGGGCCCAGAACTGTACACAATATTCAAGATGAGGCCTGATCAGAGCAGAGTATAGGGGGACGATAATGTCTCTGGTCCTGCTCACTACACTATTCCTGATGCAGGCCAGAATGCCATTGGCCTTCTTGGCCACCTGGGCACACTGTTGGCTCATGTTGAGCTTCCTGTCAACCAGTACTCCCAGGTCCTTTTCTGCCTGACTACTCTCCAGCCACTCTGTCCCCAGTCTGTAGCTCTGCATGGGATTGTTGTGTCCAAAATGAAGTACCCGACATTTGGACTTATTAAACATCATCCCATTAGAATCAGCCCATCTCTCCAGTCTGTCCAGGTCCCTCTGCAGGGCCATTCTACCCTCTAGCAGATCAACCCTTCCTCCCAGCTTGGTATCATCTACAAACTTGCTGATGATGGACTCAATCCCCTCATCCTGATCATCAATAAAGATATTAAACAGGACGGGACCCAATACCGATCCCTGGGGGACAACACTGGTGACCGGCCGCCAACTGGATGAGACACCATTCACCACCACTCTTTGGGCTCGGCCATCCAGCCAATTCCTAACCCAGCACAGAGTGCTCCCATCTAAGCCACGGGCTGCCAACTTCCCTACTGTGGGAGACAGTGTCAAAGGCCTTACTGAAGTCCAGGTATACCACATCCACAGCCTTCCTCTCATCCACCAGGCGAGTCACATGGTCATAAAAGGAGATCAGGTTGGTCAGGCAGGACCTACCCCTCCTAAACCCATGCTGGCTGTGCCTGATCTCTTGGCCGTTCTGCAGGTGCCGCATGATTTCACCCAGGATTATCTGCTCCATGATTTTACCTGGGATCGAGGTCAGGCTGACAGGTCTGTAATTACCTGGATCATCCTTACGGCCATTCTTGTGGATGGGCGTCACATTGACCAATTTCCAGTCTTCTGGGACCTCTCCATTGAGCCAGGACTGCTGAAAGATGATGGAGGGCCACTTAGCAAGCTCATCCACCAGCTCTCTCAACACCCTAGGATGGATTCCATCCGGTCCCATAGACTTATGAGGGTCCAAGTGGCTCAGCAGGTCTCTAACTTCCTCCTCATGGATTGCAGGAGGGCCATATTTCACCCTGCCCCCATCAACCACTTCAGAGGGCCAACTGTCAAGCGAGCTGACATCCTTGCTGTTGAAAAGTGAGGCAAAGAAGGCATTAAGTACCTCAGCCTTCTCTGCATCTTTGGTTACTATATTTCCCTCCACATCCAACAAGGAGTGGAGGTCGCTGCCGCCCTTCTTTCTACCATTGACATATTTATAAAAACTCTTCTTATTATTCTTAACAGAAGTGGCCAATTTGAGCTCCAGCTGGGCTTTTGCTTCCCTGATTTTCCTCCTACACTACTTAACAACATCTTTTAACATGATGTGGCTTACGTCCCCTTCTTTCCAACGATGATACATCCTCTTTTTCTTAATTAGTTCCTTCAGAAGTTCCCTACTCATCCAGGCCGGCCATCTGCCCCTACAACTCTTCTTACAACACATGGGGACAGCCCGCTCCCGCGCCTTCAAGATTTCATTCTTGAAGTGCATCCAGCCTTTCCCCTTGCCACTAAGAGCTATTTCCCAGGGTACTTTCCTGACCAGTTCCTTAAATAATCCAAAATCTGCCTGCCGAAAGTCCAACATCGATGTTCTGTTCCTGGCTTTTCTTGTTACATTGTTTAGAGAGAACTCAATTATCTCATGATCACTACACCCCAGACAGCCTCCGACAACAACATCACCCACCAGCCCTTCTTTGTTTGTAAACAGCAGGTCAAGAAGAGCCTCACCCCTGGTGGGCTCACTCACCAGCTGTGACAGAAAACAGTCCTCAATACACTCTAAGAACCTCCTGGACTGCCTCCTCTCAGCAGTGTTAAGTTCCCAGCAGATATCTGGAAGGTTAAAGTCTCCTAAGAGAACAAGGGCAGCTGATCTAGAGGCAGCCTCCAGCTGTTTAAATAATAGAAGATCCAAATCCTCCTCCTGGTCGGGTGGTCTGTAGCATACTCCAACCAGGAGGTCAGACCTGACTGCCCCTCTGACTCTTACCCATAGACACTCAACCTGGTCATCACCGATCTCTACTTCAACAGCATCCAGGGTTTCTCTAGTGTAGAGGGCCACCCCTCCATCCCTCTTCTCACGCCTGTCTCTCCTGAAGAGCCTGTAGCCTTCCATGGCAGCACTCCAGTTATGAGAGTTGTTCCACCATGTTTCCGTGATAGTAACTATATCATAGCTCTCCCGCTGGACCAGGACTTCCAGCTCCTTCTGTTTGTTCCCCATACTGTGTGCGTTTGTGTACATGCACTTCATTTGGGTTACTGACGACACCCTTTGAGATGGCTCACCCTCCACAGCAACATCTTTGGTGAGCCTAGTAACTCCCCCCTCCCCCTTCATGCCTAGTTTAAAGCCCTCTCAACAAGCCCTGCCAGCTCCTGAGCTAGAATCCTCTTACCCTTCGGAGTTAGACGAGACACATCTGGGTCAAGCAGGCCAGGTGCTGTAAAGGTTTCCCCATGATCAAAGAACCCAAAATTCCTCTGCCGGCACCAGCCCCTAAGCCATTTATTAACTGCATATATTCTCTTGTTCCTTTCTGTATCCATCCCTGCCACTGGAGGAACCGAGCAGAACACCACCTGTGCTCCTGCCCTATCTATTGACCGTCCCAGCTCCTGGAATTCCTTTTTAACTACCCTTGACCCTTTCTTCGCTAGCTCGTCACCACCAGCCTGGACCACCAGAAGCGGGTAATAATCTGAGGGTTTAATTAGGTCCGGGAGTCTCTTGGCAATGTCACCTACCTGGGCTTGGGGAAGGCAGCAGACTTCCCTATGGGTTGGGTCCATCCTACAAATAGGCCCTCCGTCCCTTTCAGAAGGGAGTCTCCCACTACAATGACCCTCCTTTTCTTACTTGAAGTCCTGACCTGTCTGATGGGCAGTGTGAGGTTAACAGCCTCCTCGGGTGAGTTCTCTGTAATACTATCCTCTACCTGAGCATCAAATTCCAGTACCCCAAACCTGTTTTGTAGGGGCAGCTGGAAAGGTGGCATTTGAAAGGGAGGTCTATAACCCCCAGGAGAACAGACCTGCTCCCAGTCCTCCTCACCAACCAGGTCACTCCGCTTATCCTGTTGATGAGGAATATGGCATTCCTCAGCCTCCTGGGGAGGATTACTGGGAGAAGAGAGGGTTCTACTCCACCAGTCTATCTCCCTTTCACTTTCACGAATATTCCTCAACCTCTCAACCTGGTCCTTAAGATCTGCAAACATAAGGAGCAGATCTTGAATCTGCTCGCACCTCAGACAAGCATTTTTTGTATGGTCCTCAGGAACCACAAGCAAGCTGAGACGCTCCCTGCAATCCCGAGTCTGGGCAGCTGCGTCCCGTAATAGTGGCTCAGTTTGGATGCCTACGCTCCTGGTGGCAGAGGCTTTACCACGCCTGATCACCATTGCTGCAGGGGAGTGGGAAGCCAACCACCTGCTTGCCGTGCCTGCTTGCCCTGCCTGCGCGACCTGCCTGTACTGTGACCCTGTTTGCCCGCTCCGGTCGCTGGCGCTCCCAGGGAGATGCTTAAATGCCCCGCGGCTTCTTCCGGGACCGCCCCCCTACCACGCGGTCGGCCCAAGTGACAGGTGCCGCTTCTGGGGTTCAGAGAGAGTCGCCCTGCCGGGGTCCTCTCCTGAGATTTTGCCTTTCACCAGGAACTCTCCACCCGCCCAGATTGAGCACCCGGCTGCAGTAATTACCGTTCCTGCCACCGGTCGCACCGAATCTGGCTTTAGTACAGCTTATCCCTATGACTGTGCATATTTAGTTGATACAAACCTAATTAAGGGACATGCAGCTGTACAACAAGATACAGCTGATGAATAGAAGCTGTTTAAAGTTACATGGTCTGACCAGTTGAAGACAGCCCTGGCAAAAAAAATGAGCTAGATGACTATCTTAAAGACTTGAGAACTTCCAATCCACATTTTATTTTTGTGATGAGACATTATGTTTAACCAGATGACTTGCATTGAAAAGAAATCCATAATACAATCTATTTTATAATTACTTTAATCTTATTCTCATTAGATAAAAAGTATAAAATATCCCATTGATCTGATATGCAGAAAAACTTCCTTTTCTTATAATATTTTCACACTAGTATGCTATATTTAACTGTTCTAAACAGAAGGTATCTACAGAATTCAGTGGTAGTGTTTGCTACATCTGAGATTTTGATTCAGCAAGTTCACAGAAAGCACACTGTGATCTACTTTTATTATTAATCTTCTGAGTTCCTTTAGCGTTCACCTAAAGCACAGATACTTCAGAGTAACCTTCTCATGTGTTCACAGAAATGCAGCACAGAATAATTAGACCTCGGAAAATACTACTTTACATATTTTAAAAAACAAAGTGTTTGAAAGATTAATATGAAGCCTTACAATGTCTAATGAGTCAACTATGACATTAACTCTCTCATAAAAATACCGGATATCTCTTTCAATAGGTAAAGGTACATTGCAAAGAAAATCATAGCAAGTAACATTGTCCTTACAAGCAATAAAAGCAAACACTATTTCTTCGGCTGTTAAATAAAGCTTAGATGTGTAAAAGCCTATCTTTCCTCTGAGCACCAGCTATAACCTCACAAGAGAAAGAGGTAAAGAGAATTTTTACTTCCTGCTTGTGTGAAAAGCATAAGCATCAGAAAAGAATATGGCTACCATAGCACGATATTTTGCACTTCAAAATGAAGGAAATTTAAATTCTTTGGAACAGTATGAGGGCCTTTCTTCTTGGTTTCCTAGGAAACTAAGTGGCCTAGACTCCTCCTGTGCCAAGGAGCAACTGGGACATCAGGTCAAAGGCTTAATTAACTTTTAGGTGAATTACTCAGCAGTAAAAAACTGTTAGCCTTCTCAGGAAAGAAGATGTTTCTTAAGTCAATCAGAAAAGCACTTACTTAGGTGGAAAAAACCTCCACACTTAAAAGCAAAACAAGCAAAAAAAGAACTGAGATCTAAATGTGCCTGCTTTATAGTTTAAGGAGCTAAGCATAATAAATTTTTCAACCCTTTATCCCTTGCAGGTTATCTTGATTTTGCTACCTGCTTCTTACCATCGATAGAAATGACCTAAGAACAAGAAAAGGATGCAAGCCCACATGTTCACATGGCATATGCCATGATCCTGAAGTTGAAGTAAACAAGTGTCAGATACATGATTAAAGTTCATCTTCATACTGTCACATGAACAGAGTGTGTAACAGCCTTTGCAGTAACCTCTTCAAAATAAATAAAATATTATCTTGAAAAATCTCAGGGAGCTTAATCCTTACATAATATGTGTAAAGGCACAACGAAACCTGCTCAACAGATATCTCTCTTCATGGTGTGCCAGGTGGTTTCTGCTGCTCCCATTCATCAGATACATATTGACTTTCAAAAGCTACCCTTGAATGGCAGTTCCTCCATGCAGGCTGCCTTATCTGGACTTCTAAAGTCAGCAGCTTTCATCACTGGTGTTTGCTTTGTGAGGTCCAACATTGCTTGTGTGGGAAACAGAGCCAAATTCTGTCACGATTTCACTGCTGAAATAGGATTAAATCAAATAGATATACCCCAAATTTAGGCATACAAGCAAAGTGAGATATTTGGCACCACCTCTTAATTTTCTTGTTTATAAAGTGTCCCTGTGACACTAAAGCTTGACAATTTGCATTACTAGTATAATAACAATTTAAGAGATAATGTAAACCCACATAATTACACATGAATGTGATGTGATGGAGATACATCAGTTCTTTGCAGATCAGATTCCAGCACACAATACTTTTCCTTTCAAGATTTCATCAGTGGTCACAATTTTAAGGGAACTCTTACATATATATATAATGTAAAACATTTGTCAGTACTATGGAAAAGTTTAATGTTCTGCTTGCTTTTAAAAATTAAATAGAAAAATGTATGAAAATACCCAAATTATAGGAATAAATATCTTTCTTATTGACTGAACTTGTCAGTGATGCTGTAATATCTAATTTTGAGAATACCATCTCTTGGCAAAGAAATACCTGTGGTATCACTGTTTCTGTACCATGACTTCATTGGCAGACTGAAAAAGAACAGCAGATGGTTTGTAGAAAAAGAGAATTCTTTAATTAATCAATATTTTAAACAACAACCCCCCAAAGTCACAAATAACATTCATATTTAATAAATATGTTGAAATATTATTAGTTCTATCTTTGGAAGCCTTCTCATACATAGACATTCTTTGATTTTAAAAAAATGGATTAGTTTGGAAAATGGGTTTAGAGGAATTTCATGTCTAAAAATATAGGGATTATTAGAATAGACCAGATGTAATATACAATCTCAGCATTTCCAGTTCCTGACCTACTTATGGCTCTTATGCCAGTTGTTACTGGATTTATTTTCCCTAGATATGTGTTCTCTTGGTAGCATACAATTCACGGAGGATTAAAATATTTTACCAGGGAATTCATTTCTACTTGAGACTGAATATTGAATTCAATTCCAAGTTGTGAATTTTAGACTTGGCAATAACACGTAACAAGAAAATTCTCTTTTTTGATAGGGCAATCATACTTTTATGATTAGTTTTTTATACTTTCATTGCTATTGGACTCACACTTCTCTTTTTCAAACTCTAAGCATGTGATCTTCAGGAAAGATTTCAAAATACCTAGCTGAATATTGTAAGTACATATATGTCTAAGGCACATATTGTTTTTCAGTGTATGTGCAAAATGTGTTCATCTTGATAGCAGATTTTATGACCTTATCCAATTTAACTTCAATAAATATCTTCCTTTCAGCAACAAGGGCTCAAGACTTTTTCCTCATAACCAATCTCTTAATAGCCCGATATGGACACCCTGTATTTCTCATGACCACCTGAGGTAAATTCACTACAATATATGCAGGGAGTGGACAAGTAGGAATGAGAAAAGCTCTGCTGATCTGCACGCTTTGGACCAGTAGTGAAACCAAAGCAGTCTGACAACAACAGTTTTAAACCATTAAACACAGAAACAAGAGCAGAGTAACAAAGGAATTGTATCTGCTGGAGATGAGCAAAGTTCCTCTGGAGAGCACAGGATTTCTGGTGATCATCAAAACATATATTTTTGCTGTAAGAGAGCTCACAAAGTTCTATGTTACTGTAAAATCCTATTTGGAGCAATAGACTATTACCATGAGGTAGAACAAACAAAGTCAGTTATGGGAATTGTTACAGAATTAGTCCTGTCTATCTACCTCTCTGATAGCGGTATAGTTAGTTCTGATTTAGATTGAACTGTGAAACAGCTTCTTTGCTTTTATTACCTTATTGTAAAATGCCAACCACTAACAAAAAAAATGCAAACCTCCTGTCTTCTGAAGCAGTTAAGACAAACATGACCCTTTGGTGCAAATGGAGACATGGGAATAAAGTGAGTGAAGGGCAAGCTGCAAAGTGAGTAACAGTGAGAAAAGGAAATAAAAGCGAAAATCCAAGTTTCTCAAATGCAAAAACGATAAGAGAAAATGTAGGCCCGCCACTGAAAGGGGAAGGAGGACAGGGAGAGGTTAGGAAGTAAGTTAGGAAGTAAGTGCTACTTTTTTTCCAGTCTTCATAATGAAGCATTTCTGTAAACCATTATAATAAGGCTTAATTGTGGCTGTCAGTTTAGGGAAGCCACTAAGGAAAGTAGAGGGTAGTTTTATTTAATCAGAAACTTGTGTCAGAGCATATGACCAACAGTGACGATTTTAATACAAGCAAGTAAATTAATAAGCATTGAGGAGTTTGTAGAAGAGAAGCTGTGGTTGCCAGAGAGTCAAATTGTGAACCATATGCAGATTTAAATACAAATATTTTGTGGCATATTACATTTTATGCCAAATCTCAAAAAGAACAGTCATCCTCTTACAGGCTAGAATTATGAAAAAAAAAATGTTTAAGATTAAGATATTTTTTTCAGACTAAAGAATCTGACAATCATCTCAGAAAATCACCAGAACTGTGTTTCAACAGCTAGGCACCACCCTAGAGAGCTCACATAGGTGAGATTCAAAGGCATTGAAAAAAAAAAGGTGAACGCAACAGGAATTTATATCTTAAAGAACAGAGGGCTAGAGCAATAGAAGCCAGTCATTTTAAGTATGATCTCCAGGAAAAAAAAAAAAGTATATTAAGATCTCGTTTAATAGGACTACGGGACATACAAGGTGATTTAAAACATACAGTATTTTTTTTTCATGAAAGTAGACACAAAATTTTTCCTATTTCTTCTTTTTCAGGTCAACGTTCCTTCAAATATGTTCAGCATGCCTGAATTTCTCTCCCTTCCACTCACCTGCCTGACTTTTTATAGACTTTTTGGTAAGAATCTTCCTTTTATTTTACTGACTTTAACTGAAGTCTGTGGTTCTGCTAAAGAGATGCTTTGCAGTACCAACATCATGGTATTCCAGCAGTTCAATCAGTTCCAATTTTCTTTGCAAATGGCACTGTTGATTCAGCTTTTTGAGGTTATTGAGTGAAGACTTCTGCTGATTTATTATATTTTTATGCAATATATCATTTTCCTTTAAACAATATATGGCTTAAAATGGTCAGAATTTCTGCAGGAGTCAGAGTAAAATTTGTCATTTTTGTAGTCACTGAAAAGACAAAAAGTTGCTACAAGAGGAGCATGCCAATGTTTTTACAGCTCGTATCATCACCACAGAAGATTTCGGATTGTTTGGGTGATTATGTTTTAAGATTTTTTATGTTTTTTAGATTTCTTGAGAACTGAATCTTGACTCTGAGTATTTCATGCTTCCATTGGTGAATTGGTTTGCTCTCCACAAATATATTGCTTTTGACAACATTAAAATAGTACTGGAAATAGATATTATGATTTGTGCTCACTAAGCAGAGGAACAGAAATTACATGCAGTACTTGATGGAATTCAGAGGTTTAATAATAAAAGGAAACTCATGCAAACATTTCTTTCAGTTTCAACCCACAATAGTAGTATCCATACAGTAAATTATTACAACCTCTAACTTCTCATCTGTGTTCTGCACACCAATCCATTTCTGCAGTGAATATGTCTAATATTCAAAAGTCTGGAGAAGTTTCAAATGGAAGCCATTACATTACATTACATTATTTGGGGTGCTAGTCAAGCAATAGTAAAGGGTAAATTTAAAAATCAGTTGGTAAGATTTTTTGTTTATTCTTCTGGGAATTTTTTCCTGATTCAATAGCTTCTGGGCACAATGTTCCTCAGCAGAAATACACTGTATTTAATTGGAATTTCTTCCATATTCCCATTTTTCACTGTGCAAAACCCAAGATCCTATCTAGAAATAAGTCATTCTGAAGCACCTTTCAATATGTAGATCACTGATACTAGTTACAGACGACTAATTTCTTTCAGAAAAACATAATGTAGCATTCAAGTCGAGGAGTTTGCCTGCATATATTTCACATTTTCCTTCCAATACCTACAAAAAAGGGAGGCTATTTTGTTATCATTTACCTCATGAGAGCTGGAATACATATGATAGAATTGCAACAGTGTCCATTAAGCCTATGCATGTCTGACCCATGTTGATGCAGAAGCTTATTTGCATATGCACATACACAAATACGAGTGTTGAAATGCAGGGCTGCAAGGCCAAAACCTGTTGTTCTGCATGTGCAGGCTGGGTTCAAATTCCTGCACACTTTTGTCCAAAACTTTTGGAAATCTCCCTGTTATCAGCTTGCTTTGTGGCTGCATTGTTATTTCGCTGGTTGGATGACATTAATGTATTACAAGGAATATGTTACTGAGAGGTAAATTGGATTTTTATTGTCAAATTTTTTCTCCAGTTACATTACTAGCTTACAGACTCCAGTAAAGCCAAAAGAAAGGCTATATGTGCATGAGTATTGGTGGATTGTGACCTTTAAAACCAAAACAGTTCTGAATAATATAGGAAGGAACACACTGCTCTATTCATTTCCTGTTTGAACCTCAGTTGTTTGAAGAACCCTCATGTTAGCCTGGATGCTCTGAGATACTAACATTTTCCTTTCTCATTGAGTAAACTTTCCTACAAAAATATATTTCTGTTGTGGAACTGTCCTATCTTCATCCCTTGTGCTGTCTTTGGAAATGCCTACAAACATGAACAAACGATGGACCTGGAAGATGCCATTGACCCATCTAATATTCTTCAGTACGGTTTTCATTTCATTGGTATCTTTTTGTGGTATATACCTGTCACATACTCTAGCTTGGGAATAGCAAAACAAAGAGTCCATGGGTCCATCCATAGTTACAGACATATAATATGTTTTCTAGAGGTTACATTTCCATGGATTTCAAAATTATTCTAAAAGCTACAACTTCTCAGTACTGCGTTATGAGAATTCTTTAATTTCTAGTTCACACAGGGAGCTCACTGCAGCATTTCTGGAACTTCAGTTCACTATTTCCCCTCAGAAAAAAGACAAGCACTTGATATATCCCCTTAACTACAAGTAAAATAATTGTAGAAAAACAGAGGTATCGCTGAAGTAGTGACTTTAACTCCTTGAATAAAAGTCTGTCTTTGGAGGGTTTCTTGGAAAGTCCTGCTGAGATTAGTGAAATATCTTTCATGTGCCTTAAAACTAATGATTGGAACTCTCAGGTTAATGCTTTATTTGGTATTCTTAAAGGAAGATAACAAGTCTAGGTCTGTGATTACATATATGGATGGGAAGTTGAAGCAATCCGAGGCTAAAGGCAAACGCCCTCACATACATGAAGAATAAATGTAGATTTGGATTCAATTGTTTAAATCATGGTCTTCTTAGCAATTCATCCTCTAAAAATCTCCTCATAGTGTCACAGTTATCTGCTAGTTTTGAAAATGAAAGTACATAGTTTTGATCCAGAAAATGTACATGCTGGTTAAAAACGTAGCATGCAAATAACTCAATTGGCTTTGGTGGGTTGCTATAAATTATGCTCTTTCCTAAGATTTTTGTTTGTTTGTTTTAGAAGAACTAGGACATAAGTAATTGAAATCATCCCGTGGGTCACTCTCTCGGTCACACAATGACTCATCTGCTGAGCTGGTAACAGAACTGTCTCTGCTGGATCTGTATTGCTTTCCCTGTGTTTCTGGCACCAGACTCACTGCTAGCTCAGTATGATCTGCGATCTTAACATCACCATCTGCTACCGCTCAAGTGGTACAACTCTTTCCCAGCACTCCTGATGTTTCAAGTGCCAAAACCAGAGATTTTAGAATTTGTCAAGTGCTTTGAAGTTGGAAAGTGATGAACTACATCAATTTTATGTCCAGTCTGCCTCACCACTTGCATAATCTGAGTTATATTTTGGAGATCTCTGAATCTAATTCTTCTACAGAAACTTGAAAAAGCAAAAGAAAGAACAGAATGCAAAGATCATTCTGGGGCTGATGGCTGTTTCTGATATTTGTCATAAGACACAAACCCGGTGTATTCTTACTGACTCCATCATAACAGAAAGATAGAGACAAAATGCAGTTGAAAAATCATGAAAAAACAGTGAATCAGATCCTTGTCAATCTTGAATGGGAACAGTTGATGTAAACACAAAGGACTTTGGAAGGAAAATTAACATTGGTAGAAAAACTCGAATACAAATACGATCCATAAAAAGATGGAATAAATTCCAGGTAAACTTATCTGAAGGAAGGCATAAAAAGACTACATTTCCAACTAAAACTGCCCATATGTCAAATCAGGAAGACTGAAAGAAGAGAAGAGGAATTTGAAGACTAGAATATAAGAATTTGTACATTGATTGCCTTTCTTCCACTTCTGTCTCACATGTTGACTCCAGTGAATGGGATAGCGAGTGTCTGAAAGCTGTTGACCAAACCATGAGAGGAAGGGAATATGGAAGTAATTAACAATTGTTCTATTGCTTTATCTTGCTACCATAAAAACATATATTGGGAAGGGACATTTGCTCCTTGAATGTTCATAAACTACAAAGAAGAGTGGGAAGTTATTATACTGGCCATGAATATGAGTGTCTATACATGATGAGACAAAATGACTGCTGAAACCAGTACTCTGGCAGCACCAGTTTGTTGCCCGTGATAAAGATGAGCATAAGAATGGATCAGTGACACTTTCTATTCCTGGTATTCAAGTATCATAGTATAAATTTTGAAGAGAACTAATAAATGAAGTACTTTCCTTTTCATTTCCAGACACTTCATTCTTTCATAGTCAACCCCCCCCACCCCAAAAGACCCCAAACCCAAACCATTTTGATAAATCTGTCTTGATTGTATCCCTTATATCGGTTTGTTCAGATGGTAGTGATATGGACAGCATGCAGTGCCCTTTGGCAGGCAAGATAACACCTCCCATTTTCTTTGTCCTGTTTTTCTGGTTCACAAAAAGCTTCCCGAAAGCCAGGGAATCTTCACCTGAAGAATTTATTTGTACTGCAGGGTGAGACATGCAAAGGAGGAACACCTTACCAAGACTTTTAGGAAAGCTAAAATAAGATTTCTCTCATTTTTTCAAAGATAAAAGTAGTGACTATTGTGGTGCAGGAAGCTAGTGAAACATTATGCCCTGAGAACAAGCAGGTTGGATGGAAAACCAATATATCCCTCTAGGGAGATATTGGGCAGAGAGAGAACTGACTGTCATCTCTTCTCTTTTATTCGGTCCGTCTTGTCAAGTAGATCTGAGTCTTCTCTATAAGAACAGTTAATGCTTCCTAGCACATTAGGTGCTGAAAATACGTTTAATGTTCTTGATGGGCTCATTTTAGGTAAATCATAGAGAAAGTCCACCTCCTGACTGGTTGATCTCGGGTATCATTGAGCCAAACCATTGCTACCTGAGAAGCACCCAAATGATTTAGACACACACAAAAAATTAAATTAGCATGAACATGAATAACTGGATATAGAAATAAAATCCTGCCATATGCTTGGCTCTACATCTGCTGAAATGAAAGACTTTCATTATGATTTTTATTCCTTTGAGATCTGGAAAGCATCTGTAAAGCTTTTTTTTGGTGTAAACCACCCCATCTTCAAATATTTCCCCAAACTGGAAGGTTACTTCATTGGCAACTATTAGGGAATAGGAAGGATGAACTGTCCAGTCTGTAATATATCTGTTTTGCTTGCTTTGTGTTGCATCTCCTCTCAAACTGGGGGATAGAGCCTTTCTGTAGGTTCTTCTGGTTTCCTCGAGAAGCTACAGAAAGCATAGAAATCAGTGGACTTCTTCCCACAGCCTACTCAGAGTCAAACCTTTCTTCTCAAAAATAACTTCACGTGAAAAGGTCCAGAATAAAATTTGTAGTTAAAATCTTTCCTTTTGCTAATCCACCCTCTAAAATCCAATTGGCTTTTTTTGCAGGACATAATAAAATAATACGTAAGAATTGGCAAAAGACAATTGGACAAACATTACAAGGCCCTGGCAGATCTGGTAGTATTTGTAACTTGACCTTTTCTGGCTAGCATCCTTGGGTGTGGGAAGCCCTCCCACAACCATTTAAAATTCCTTTAAAGAGAGCCAAGGAGCCCCAGGCTGTCACCTATTGCTCAATGTTGTGTGTTGCTGGAGCTGGAACTGAAGTCTCCTTCTGGGGAATCAGAGTATGACAAAATTGTTGCGGGGCTCACTCTGCTAAAGAACATGTGTTCAGCAGGGGACTCTGAGGTAAGTGGTGGTCTCCATGGATTTGCTTTTTTTTGAGTGAAACTTGTATATGCACATATAGAAGTGAAAGCCGCAGCCTAGTGAAGTCAGTGGGAGTTCTCCCACTCTTTCCAGGAAGTTTTAGAGCTGACTCAATAGGATGCTTACTTGTTTTGAGAAAACATGGATGCAAGCATCAGTATTTCTGCCCAGCATTTTGCAGATGCATTCTTCCATTCAGTGAAATATTTCTTGCATACAGTACAAATTCCTCAGTTTCGTGTCCTTATATTTTTCTAGTATTCAGCACAAAGAGACCTAAAACGTGATTACGTCTTTTAGCTACTACTGTAATGCAAAAGATTATCATAATAATCAAATCAGTTTGAGCTCCAGGAAACCTGAGGCTGCTTTTGTTATTCCCAACCATCAAAAACTCGTCTTGAATGCTGTCTTTTGTCTGCTGAGTTCTATGTACTGTTCAAAGATCTTTGGAGGATGGAAAGATGTTATATTTTGATACAATAATTCGAGCTCTCTAATACATCCAGCTGAAAGGATATAAAGAACTGCTTGATGACTTTGTAAGATAAGCAATTATATCCACACAGCCATTCTGTGAGAGAGAGGGAGTTGAATTAACTGCAGAGTACCCTAAAAGCTATAAAAAAATAAAGACATGTTCAAACAATGCTCTACCTTTTAAAATAAAGATCATGTTGGAAAGAGATTGTCAAATACATCTCTCATGAATTCTTATGGGTGTGAAATTTTGGCTCATAATTGGAGATATCCCTGGGTTTTCCTCATCATAACTATTTTCCTCCATACTGTTTTTGCATAGAACTACACAATTTGATGATTTACAGGAAGAGAGAATGAAGAGAGTTGATGTTGAGCTACATGTCTTTAAGGATTCAACTGATCACAGATGCAGCCGATAACATAGTGATTTACCTGTGAACCTTGTCAGCCCTGTGAAGCTTATAATTATTCAAATTAGACAAGATTATGGAGGCTGTAGAGAGAAAAAAATAGCATGAGAGCATTGAGTTCTTTTTTTTTCCCTCATATTCCATTGATAACCCAAATTTTGTCATGTCTAGATTCTTCAACATTGAAATTAAGTGGAAAATACAGTTTGGCAGCTTACTAATGGTTTTGCCATTTGCAAGAAAAGTGACTCTAGGTAGAAAAAAAAAGTGTTAATAGTTAATGTTCAGCACGCTCAACAAACCAATTTGGCTTTCAAACCTGGCATGGTAGGTTTTATATTATACTGATGCATTTTTTTGGAGCTAGAACTAGTGCTGTCAGACATTTCATTTTCCTTCATTTCATAAATATATTATGTTGCTCCATTTTCTGTAGTAGTAAAGAATGATTATTTTCAATATTTTCAAACTTTAAATCTATTACTTATTAAATTATTAGCTGATAGTTCATGTTTTTTTTCAGGTTTTAACATAAAATACTTGGAAATAAATGCATATTGGAAAGATCTTTTTCCCATACACATTGTGCTCTCAACACTTGGGATATCAAACTGGCAAAATCATATTAAACATTTTTGATTTTAGTTGCAAAACTGCAAGGATTGGAGTTCTGTTTGGAGCTACCATTTGTGCAGCAGGATTTAACAACCTGCAGCTAAGGAAAAGGTCAAAGCAATATATATGGGGAAAACAGCAGATCTTTCCTGCAGTACTCTCAGTAACTTGGCTAGGTTTATTCCAGAAAGACAAGAACTGTCCCTGCTGAATTGTTCTTCTACAAGTGCTGTGCCTCTTGCCTTGCAGAGTGAGACCTTGGGGTACACCGCCTGTCGGGGACAGAGTGTAGGCAAACCTGCTGTCCCTGCAGAAGGTCCATGCAGCTCTGCTCTAAGCAAATGTTGCTCCTGCTTGGGGGGTGTACTCCCATTTTGCTGCTTTTTGGGTGTTTCTTCAGGGGCAAAGGTGAGTCTTGAGCTGTGAAGTAGGCAACCCCTCACAGTAACAGAGAAAAAAAAGGTTCACTGATAAACAGAGAAACCTGCTGAACCAGTACCTCAGGGAAAGTGAGAGGTGCTGTTGCCAATAGTTCCACAAGAAACATGGAACCTAAACCTCATGTTTTGACAATAAATACAAATATTGTTGAAAGAGGTAAATTTGTATTCTCAGACACCTTGAGGTAAAAAATTCCTTCTCTGTAGGGCTTTGAGGACATAAATGCCTCTGAGTAATAGTTTTTCTACATTTTTGTTTCAGACTCTTGGAAAGGGACATCTTTCTTTAGCAGGATCTGATGAGCCGTCTGCAAAGCCAAATATTGAAAACTAAACTTTCAAAAGAAAATATTTCAATGAAAGACACGTAAGTTTTGACACTCGGTCAAGAAGAGTTAAAGAGCAGCCAGCACCTTATACTCGACCTAAGTAAAATTCATAGACAAAGTTTTTTTAATGTAATTTCAGGAATTTGCCTCAGATTGCTCTGAGATCTAATTCTAAGGCCATCAGGCCCCATAAAAATACAATTCTCATTCTCCTAGAAGACCTAGACTCTGCTGTTCCTTCCTAAAATGGCTCAAACATTTACCAAGGTAGAGAAAAAATCTGAGTTTGCTTCTCTGTTATCCTAATGATTCCTCCTGCTTAAAGTATTAGAATACTGAGAAGGGAGATTATATCTGTTGAAACCGTGAGTGTAAGAGAAAACACAGCTCTGCAACCTGATGTGTAAGGATAGAAGTAGACAAAAGAAATCCTGGCTTCTGGCTCCCATAATGCAAATTTAACCTGCAAGAACTTATTTGAGAAAAAAATCTCTGTCAGTTTTAAGGAAGAATTTATTATCCTACTTTCCGGGGCAAATCTGGGATATCAGATTAAAGAGGTAGAATCACTTTACTGAAGCATTTAGCAGGGAGGTAAATGCTCTAGAGGAACCAAAAATTAGGACACATCATTCTTCTCATCACTTTGCTCCAGGCCGTGCCTAACTTTCTCGTACAGAGGGACTCAGATTGTCGCTAAACTTAGCTGTCTCTCTGAATTAGGAGGTTATGGTACATTGCTGTCCACGGCCTATAGTGCACCAGGAAACAAGATGTTTAATATTGCATTGGCTGCTGTGCTGAGTGACCAGTTGTACCCAATGGGGACCATGTGAATCCAGAGAAGCCTTGAGCTTCCAGACCTAAACATGCGGCAAAATGTTTGCTATAACCTGCAGTAATTTGGGGTAGTGATCTCAATTCTACCCCCAGGATCAGAAACATAAAAGAGGTTACATTATGTTAACATGGTAGGATATAAATCTCTCTGTAGTACTGTGATGACTGGTTTCTATTCTTAGCAAGGTTTGAAAATGTTCAACTAAATATATCTACAAGAAACTGGCAACGAAAACGGAAAAATGGGGAAAAAAAATGATAAAAATTACATCAACAAGAAAAAAACAAACCCAAGATTTTGGAGTTATACAAAAATACCTATCTGCTAAGACAAGAGATTCCCTCATATGTAATACAATTTTTTTTTGCCTATACTTCCTTTGCAAGCAAAACAAGAATCCAGCAGAATTTCAGGGGACTTACTTTAATGCTAGCTTGTTCAGGAAAGGTTGAAAAACTTTTTGGGTTACTAGATAGAAATCACAGCTTTGAAAAAAATGCAGGGATTGATACATTAAGAATTCCCACTCTCAGGGATCTCTCTGAAATCGGCAACAGGAACCCAGGAACATCAATCACACTTCAATTCACTTTAATTCCCTTAATAGGATACACCAGTAGATGGGGAAATATAGTGAAAGACACTATTAAAACTAGACTTATTTTGAAAAGTGGATTGTAAAGAACCAGATGTAATTTGACGTTGGAAGCTACTGCTTCCCCAGATTGCAGTGGCTGGAATTCATATAACTGGAGAGAGTTGGGACAACAGTGAAGAGAAGCCAACTCTTTGTGCCTCTGTGAGCCTGCTAGCCCTGCTCCTGAAATAAAGATACTAGATTTTTGCTGTTCTTGTTTTTCTTCTCGGTTAATGAAGACCAGGCACTACTCTCTGGGCTGTTTTCTTAGATTCTCTGTTTCAACAATTAATCATTAGCTTTATTCCTTTGGAAACAAAACCAAAAATATCAAAAGCCATGCACTTTAAATAATGACTCAGGCATAGCATTCCAAATTCCTGTGAGAACCGGGGAGATTATTTGATGCATTTCAGGTAAAAAAAAAATGTCACTGTCACCACCAGTCTGAAAATCCAAGTTAGTCAAGTGAAAATGAACAAAATGAGAAAAATGTCTTTTGTTGCCTTAGGATACTGGTTAATAACCGTCCCATGAGGGATAAGTAGAGATTTGTAGCAGTGAACCAGGGGCCTGTCTTGTGATCATTTCACAGATGAACAGAACCATGGAAATGGATGGATCTAACCAACAGGAGTAAAGGTCTGCGAGATCAGGCACCTGATTAACAGTATTTACTTCTGCTCTTTTTGGAGTGTAAAGGACTTTGGAGGGAGTGGGGTGCAGGGAGGAAGAAAATACTGTACAAGAAAATACCATAGGACTGGGAAGGTCATCTGAATGAATCATAACTAATGAGGTATCTGTCATTAAAATAAATCATCATCACTTTGTCACTATCCAATTTCCCACTAAATTAGTTTCCAGATATGACATCAGGTGCAATATTTTCCTATCAGCATTGATGCTTTATTATCATAAAATAGGAGCACTGGAAGGATGAAAACTGTCATCGTGCATCAGTAATCAGAATCAGCAAATTGGCTTTTTAAAAAGGTGTTCCTCTTAGTGTGTTCCCATTCCTTATATACAAAATGTAAAATAACTAACTAACTCTTACTTGTGGACTTTTGGCAAGGTAATGTGTTCTTCACGTAAGCAATTATTGCTTGATTTTTTTTAACTTGTAAACACTATTAGGGAAAAATATCACTGTAACAAAGACTGTCAATTCCAGAGCAATCTAACAATTGTACCTTAATTAAAATTTTACCCCGGAGAGAGTAATTTTCACTGCTCAGATGTGCTGGATGATATTATCTTCCTAATAATAATTTAAGAAAATGGTGTTAATATCATTGTCTTACCAGTTAAACTACTTTGCCTGTTGTTCTCTCGTATCCCCATTGCAGAATTCAGATTTCATTTGGAATTACGTTTTACTGAACTATACCAAACAGTTATATAAAAGGTAATAATAATTCAGTTTGATCAGTTGCTGGTGTTTCAAAACTCAGCCAAGGGACAGCATGCAGTTGTGAGCCCAATAGTTTGTTGCAAAATAGGAAGAGTTATCCAGGTGAGAGGAAACTCAGGGAGGCTGGCACAGGCCAAGAAACACTTTGGGTTAGAGTTTGGTTGTGACTGGTTTCCATTGTCTGATAAATACGCAGCTCCAGCAGTACCTGAGTTTTCCATTTCAGGGAAGACAGTTTTCCGTCATACTTTATTTACAAAAGGTGATAAACTTGCTTAGCAAATAGCTTTTGTGGAGCTTCAGTGGAGCTGCTCACAGAAGTGGCTCCTAAATCTTTCGTCCCTCTTTCAGTCTGATTCACAGTTGTTCACAGCCTCTTAAGAAATACGTTTCTTAATAGTCCTTAAGCCTATAGCCATCAGCCATCTGTACTTTAACCCCAGCGACAGTCCAGTCCAAGCTTGATGAACTTCCAGTCATGAAGCTGACTGCTTACTTTCTTGTCTGTTTTTTCACACCCTGGTCAGCATCTGAAAATGCATCCTAGCTCTAAGCTCAGGAGAGCTCAAGAAATTTGTCAGCTGCCATCCCACACTTCCTTTTTCCTCCATTCTCACTTTCTGCAGCTTCTCCATTACGTACAGGAGATAAGTCACACACCCATAATTTTCCAGAATTCTTTGCTTGGCACAATATTGATTGTAATTTGGTGCTTCTCTTGCAAAACATATAAGGCAATGTTGGAAGCTTTGGTGCAGTCTAAATGATATAATGAAAGCAGGGATTCATGTGACTTTGACTGATGGAAAACAACCTCCAGGATGGGCTTAAACATCAGACAAAACAAATATTTACAGCAGTTTCTGCAGTTCTGATGTTACAGTGTGACTGGGCTTCCCCTTTGATGTAATTTCTAATTCACATTTGCTCAGGTCCAAATACAAAATCTAAATTAGTAAGAAAGTTCATGCTTAGTTTGCAAGGAGCACCTACATCGTTGGATTGATAACGCCACATGAAAGTGCTGCACTCAGCTAAACATCTGTGAGAAGGGTGGGTGATGCAACTATCAGGGAAAGTTTAGGACAGATCTACGTTGAGCTGGATTGCCACAATGCTGTGTTTTTAACAGCATCTTACAGCCTTAAGTGCTTATACTGACAGGTACCCAGAGACTCAAAGTGAGAAGATTTGTTTTTCTTGTCTGAGGATGCACTGAAAAATTTTATGCCTGAATTTTATAAAGGTAATTCTCAGAACAGGTTGTTCCTGTGGAACTGATGATGTAGAGTTTACCAAGAGATGGAAATTCATATCCCTTTCCTGTTTTGGTATTTGAACAATTGCTTTCATCATAAATGAAGATAAGAGTCAGCATATTATAACTTTTCATTAAAAAAAAAAATCTAACATTTGTGTTCAGAAGTCACCATATTTCACTCTGCATTGAGCTGGTCTTGAGCTGAATATATCTGAGCTACTGAGGTGTCTCCAGGAAGCTGTACTTCCAATGCAGAATAGCTCTGTTCACTTAGGAGTCAGGTTTCCTAACTGGACAATGTTTTACACATTACAGGTTGGGCCTTGTTTTTAGTACAATGCACAGCCTCATGGGAGACCATTTGGTGTCAAGGGACAAGTAGCACCATATCCTAGCCTAGTCCATGAGGTGTCCTTGGCCTCATTGGCTTGGATTAACCAGTGGAAAGCAAACACCTTGATCAGATTTTTTTAAATGGTAGAACAAATACTTCCAGGAGATATTAGAAATACAGGTAAAATAGCATGTTCAAAAAAAATAAAGAAGAAACTTGACTTACGTCTTATCGAAATGCAAGTGCAAAGTAGCAACTGAAGTTGCTGGAGACGATAACTTCTATAACTTCTACAGTATAGAAGACGACTAGCATACCTTTGCAGTATCCATCCTTGTTAGATGAACAGGACCCCAGCTCTGAGGATTTACCCTCTAGTCCCCAGCTCCTTTGACTGCTGATTTAGACTGTAGGAATGGAAGTTTAATCTTGTGTAAAACAACATTAATGGCATTTGAAGGCTGCAGGTTGTTGAATGAGCCTGTTACAT
This sequence comes from Tapera naevia, assembly GCA_033556795.1. Classification (NCBI taxonomy): domain Eukaryota; kingdom Metazoa; phylum Chordata; class Aves; order Cuculiformes; family Neomorphidae; genus Tapera; species Tapera naevia. The sequence goes on from JAUMJJ010000059.1 coordinate 5,640,415, forward strand.
CCATCAGGAAAAAAAAAATCAGTTTCTCTAAGTCAGGAAAAATAAAATATTTACAAAGTCTATCTGTGAAATTTGGAGAATGACCTATTCAGTTTGTCTCGCTTGTTTTATGGTGCTCCCAGTGGCTGAGTTTGTTTAGAGTTTGGTATTAAGTAGCCTAATTGTGACTCTATATGGGGGACTTTTTCATTTGCGTAATCTTCTCATGGGACTACAGCTGCTAATTTGGTGATTAATTATCCATATTATACACTGTTTATTTGACCATGCCTAGATTAATTTCTGTTTCCTAGCAAATCACATTTAAATATGAATTTGCATATCTTGATTACATTTTAATGCCTTCGTTATCATTGTTTCCTCCCTGGGTACCTCATCAGATTAGAGAAGAGTGCTCAAGCAGGCAATGATGAAATGTCTTAAATGACATTGCATGTCACTGGACAGACCATACACATGATTCCACGTTGATACAAAATTGTTTCATTTTACTATCAGGAAAGTTATGACTCCTAGGCTGCAAGTCCTTTGTGAGTTTTGTGGCATTATTACTTAAGGAAATATTTCAAGCATGATATTTTAGCAAGGTAATATGAAGAAAATAATTAATACATACTTACAAATTGAAAAGATGCCAATGTTGATATATTTTTATCTGCACTCCAGCACTTCCAAAACATTTCCAACTTTACAGAAAGAGCATATATATGTAAATCTTCTCCCTTATTTAACAGTAGTAGTTAAGACTTTGGCATAGAATATGCCAGAATATTTTGAGAACAAGGCTCAGAATGCAACTTGGCAAACATTTGAATATATTCCAATAAAAAGTAGAAAGCCAATTTGTTCCTGACATGCTTTTCTGAGACAAGTTTTTGCGAGAATTGCATTCTAACACAGCTGGAATCTGCGCAAACAAGAAGAAAAGCTGGATTAATATATTCATAAAAACCTTTCCAAGGCTCTAGTGCCTCAACAAAAACTAGGAATTTCTCCTTATAAGGCAAACTGCTTATTTTGAATACCTTCAAAGCTATGTATGCCTTGTATATTTGGAATTTTTTGTCTTTTGTTTGCTTTCAGAGCACATGCACTACAGAGGCACTACAGTCAGGTATAACCTTAAAAGAATAATATTTATTTTATGAAGCATGAATTTTTACAGTTCTGATGATCAAAAAGAGTGTTCTCTTATATACATTTGCCTTTTTCATCATAGAAATGATATGTACACAATTTAAATTATAAAATGCTTTACATCACTCTTGTAATAGTAATTAATTAAATAATTCTTTCCCATGACATGCAGACAAAAAAATACTCTGAGATTTCTAAATATGTGATTACACACAGGCTTATGGGGAAGGAGAGAGGAATATTATATGTAGTGACTAATACAAATTGTTAATGCTAATTGCATTTGATCTCTTCTAAGTGCTCTTCCAACAGTACTTGTATCCAGGAAAATAAAGTTAACAAGTAAAATTCCAATTGTTAAAACTCGATAATTCAAACATATTCCTATCTTTTGAAGGTTTGTGTGTGCGCGTTTGTTCAGAACATTTTATCACCATATGAAATTCAACAACTCCTATCTACAAAACATTTCAGGACGTATGTCAAAATATTGGGAGCCTGACCCTAAAAACACCTCCCTGTTAAAATCAGTCTGATTATTTGTATGAGTGAAGTGATTCACATGTGTTAGTATTTGCTGTAGTAGACCCTTGACCTTTGGGTTTACGGGAAGATAACACAGTTGTCATGATTTCACAATATAAATAGATACTATTAAAAGACCCAGAGTAAGAACATAGACTTACTGGGATTAAAACCGAAGCATCATAAAAGTTTATGGATGGCACACATGAAAAGGCAACTTCAAGTTCATGTGAACTCTGCACATTTGTTGTTTGAAGTCGAAGTTCATGGGCTGCAGCTCTCCTCAAGTAATGCCTGCCAGCACATGTATGCATATTTCAGTATCAGTTTGATCCTCCTTTAAAAACAAACTGTGTTTTGTTGCACAATGAAGACGAAAAAGAAATTAAACCAGAATTAATACTTTCTAAAGAATGAAAACCATCTTTTGAAATTGCATACAAACTTTAAATTATTATATTGTAGCTTATAAAACTTTCAAAAGCCAACTAAAGTTTAATAAAGAAGTGGGTGGGCAGCTATGTCGTGAAGTCCCCAAACACAATAAACAAAGCTGCAGGCAAATATGGTGCCTTTCTCTGTTCCAAAACAGTGTTCTTCATGTTATTGTCCTCAGTGAAGCATGAAGAGTGTGGATTAAATTCTTACCACGTTGAAATCAGTGGTAAAATCCTGTTGACTTTAAGCCAAAATGTCACCCTCTGTATTAAATTAAAAACAGAGAAGGTGAGAGAAGATGATAACTGAACTAACACATAGTACAGAAACGAGAGCCTGCTGTGGGCTGCAGCCATTGACTGATGGTGCTGACCTGGCCCCCAGGCTCACCCCTGTTGAACAGTGGGTGACCTTAGTCCCCGCTGCTGTTGGCACGGCCCAGAGCCTTACACAACCACAGCAGCTGTTGCACCCCTCACAGGCGTCAGGGGTCCAACCAGCAGCAACTTGTCTTTGCAAATATGCTCTGTTAACTTTGGAGAAATAAACAGGGTGGAGGACCCTAATAAAGAGCTTTACTGAACCTGCTTGGGAAATTGTTCTAGAGAAGGCACTCAATTTATTCAGCTGGAAGTCTCCCTTGAACCCCCAGATGTGTTTGTTTTGGTGCACAATGATGCACAATGCAGACAGCACAGTAATGTTTTATACTGCTACTATACCTATTCATCTTGTCTAGTTGAGAAGAAACTTCCCTGAAGGACCTTATTCGCATTCTTTCCCCACCTGAAAAACACCAAGAGAGAAGTATAATGACAGCACTCACTATGGAATCACACTGTTTTGTGTCCAAAAAGTTCTCAGAGAAACTTAGATGAAGGTCTGTTTTTCTGTCTGCTTGAAGTAACTTCTAACTTCAAGAGGTGATTCCCTTTCCCAATGCACCTCTCCAGATGATCTGGCACTTGAATACGACCAGGCTTTTCTTACGTGACAAATCTAGGAAGGAGTTCATTAAGAAGGCAATGAAGAAAAAATACCATTGTTAAAATGAAAAGTAAGTTGAAGAGGAACAAAAACACAACCAAAAATCCACTCTACTAAACAACTCAAACGTCTGTCTGAGATTTCCTGCACGGAGCCAGTGAATATCACTGTTTCTGGTTTTATAAATTTGTTGTGTATCTATTACTTGGATGTGGTCCTTAGTCTCATGTTTCTTCTGATACCAGAAAAGGAAAATTAGAAACATGACTGTAAATGGAAGAAATCAGGAATATTTTTTCATATGTTGTGGAGCTTTTCAGTAGCTCTCAGGGGCCAGTCTTGAAGTCTTCCTCCTACTGTTTTAAGACACGCAGGAACCACACCTGTATTTAATAAAGACACAAGGCTGCTAAATTTGGACCTAACTTCTACTCCACAAATTAGCATGATTTGACTTTAAAAGTCAAAGAGACTTTGACGGAAGTGTTTCAAAATCCTATTGTGCAATCTGTTGGGTTTTTTCCTCTTTACATTATGCATTCTTCTTTCTAATTAGAAAATATATCTCTATATCATTGTTCTGATTATACTCATATATAATATATGAACTCTTGCATCTATTTATGAGGCCATTTCCAGCAAAATGTTCTAAAATCTTTTAAATCTCCACATTTATGTAAATATTACTGTATTATGAGAACAACGTACTCTTTGTTGGCAGCTTCCATCAGTTGCAGCTGTCCATATATTTTTGTATATTATGGGTTCTTTCACTTTTCAAACAATAGCTCTATATCTAATCAAGTGTTTCTTAAACTAGTACATACCTTTATAGCCCTTAGAAGCAGCTGTCACATGTATGTTATCTCAGATCTATTTCAGCAATTTGCTTGTGTCAGTGGCTGTACTAGTTAATTGAAATGTGAAAACATACATGGATGCCATCCTGTGTTAGAGTTCAGCTTCTTGCAGGCAACCCCAGAAAACCCAACATTTTACATGAATTTATCTTTTGAACAGTTACTCACAAGAGACAAATGTTGTTCTTCTCATTTCTGAGTGATATTCCCAGCAAGAGAAAGATAATATATCTTTTAATTACATTTGTACATGATTGATACAATATATTAAAATAAGCAGAGTTATTTAAAACTAACAAACCAATATTTTTTTATGACTAACATTTACAACTTGCATTCCTGAAAATCAAATTGGTCATTACTAAGAGCATATTTATGGGATATTTTTGTACAAAATTTACAAAAGAAAACAAAGCTGGTTGGATGGCATAAACAAATAAATATGGATTCTAATGAATAACTGCAGCAAGGTTGTTTTCTGTCTGAACTTGGGGCAATGTTACTATGAAAAACAAGAGAGATTGATTGAGAAGAGCCCTTCAGTAAAAAATGTCAAGGGAGTCAAAATTGAGTGTGTGGGTGGTTTGCCACGGTAGATTATAATGAATGTTTGCCTAAGAGTTGATATGTGCTTGCAGGATTATTCAGCATCCTTCTCTTCATCTGCTCTCCCTTAATCAGGGTGAAATTGAATCTTCTGCTAATCACTATAAGACCCTATTGGATCCTGAGTTATCATGGGGAACAGTAAGCATGATCTAACCAGCCTCCTTAGGGAAGAAATTCTCTTTGGACTCTGCAACCTAACTCCTATTGACTAAAGCACAATCAGAGTTGCACTTGATCCAATGTCCCTTGCCTTCGTTTGCTCCTCCTTCCTGACCAAGATGATATGGAGTGGCACTGTGACCTCTTCACTTATGATGGGAGTTAGCAGGAGATATATATCTGTACTAGGCCTTCCTTTCTGGCATCTTTCTAACACCTTTCTGTCACTTACTAAGTCATTTACTCGCAGAGAAGTACTGCACTCTAATATAGACAACTGTTAATTCAGAAAACCCACATACCTTTAAACTCACTGTTCCTTTAAAGCAAGCTCTTGGGTAACTTGCCATAGTCATTCAGCCCGATGTGCTTTTCCATGCAGAAAGAGAGCTCTTGGCCAAGCAGGGAAACCCAGGTTGCTTGGTGTGAGAGCCCTTCCTTCTCCCCTACCGTTGCTGCTGGCTCATTGAGAGCTCCCATGGGAACAAAAGTTTATCAGTGACTCTGTGCCTGGGCAAAGGACTGGCAGGTGCCTCAGGAGAGGCCAAGCTGTTTGTTTCAGAGTGGAAACAGCATGCCTTGGATAAGGCTCTGCCGGCACCCAAATAGCCATGGAAGATGGTACCCAGAAGACTGAGACTGCCCACAACAGCCCTGGCATAATAGGACTTGGGATCTACAGCAAAGGTGTTGAGAAGGCTTTTAAACCCTGTAGCTTCCTCTCTCTCCAAAACTGGCAGTCTGGAGACAGTTTGAGAATGGCTAATCACTCTACACCCTTTAAATCCCCACCTGCCTCCCCTGTAAGATCTCTTTAATATCATCCCACAACACAGACCTGCTTTGGAATACTTAAAGGTGGAGGAAGAGTGTGTGAACATTTTCAAAAGCCCACTGATAACCTGTGGGCCACAGGCTTGAAAATATGGTACCTCGCACTGATACAGGAATAACCCTATTCATTTTGTCAAAAATTTCATACGCATTTCAAAGCTAGTGACGTATTTTCCCTGGAGTTTTGCCCCACAAATTAGTAAAGGTTTCTGCATAAGCATTCTGACCCTCATTCCATAGGTAATAAACCATGCACCTCAAGGCCTTCTAATACAGAAGTTTGTGCTGATGGAAGAATACTGTAAGTACCTGGGTTAATTTTAACCTACTGTATATATCAGCATTTCTTTCATTCTTTGTCAAGCTTAAAATACATTACTTTTTATAATATCTTCTTGCAGCTTTGGACAGTTCCAAAGGTACTAAAATATTTCCCCAAAGAGTGCTATCGTTACGGACACAATGCGTATCTGGGTATCTAGTTAGGTCCAAGTCTATAATTTGGCTAGTGGGGACTTGATATGGTTCTGTTAAAACAGCCAGGAGAGGCAGAAAGAAATAATTGTTTATATATGTAAAGTCACAACACAGAGTAATCCAGCCCAGATGACGTGCATATTCTGTAAACTGCATATAGTGAAATTGGCTGTGATGTAAGAGATCCCCTGTTACGTTAAACTAAGGAGCTATTGAAAGCTCCAAATATTTGCATTATACATACATATTAACAGTAAAAGGGAAACGGAATATTATTCTAGAGTTTGGGAACAAATAAAATCAAACATCTTACACCATATTACAACAGCTCAATAGAAGTTAGCATGAGACAGAAAATCAAACTGAATTATTGTCTGAGTCACACCATACAAGAAAAAGAGCCTTTCCCAATTGCTTTAAATAAGTAAATAATGTTTCTGTCACATTCCCTGAAGTCTACAAACAGTGAATGTAACTTGTATGGTGCCCTTATAAGTTTCTTTAAAACAGTGCAGAACTTCTGAAAAGTGATAGCCTTACTGGCTCACAAACCAATTTCTCCAAACTTAGAGGGTTTTAAATGCCTAGTGCATTAGAAACATGTTTTGGTCAGAAAATTCACAGCTGCATTTGGTGTTTCTTTAAGGTTCCTTGGCAACACATGTGCCGGGTATGAGGGCTGGTTGCATTGTTCACTACACTTTGTTTATTGTAATGCTGTAGATTTTGCTAGTCAAAACCAGAACTGTTTGTTGGGTTTTTTTAAATACAATTTGAAATGAATTGCCAGCTATAGTGTTTCGTTTCTTTAACCCTATCCTCTCTCTATTTTACACTTCAAAGTAGGAACGTGAAATAATATGAAGAAAACTCTTTTCAAACTGGGCTTTGGAATCATTTGTTTCTATGGGACAACCAAAAAAAAAAAACCAAAAAATTTTTCTACCTATCCTAATAATTAACTTTCCTTGCTGAGTAAATAAATGCAAGTAAAATGCTTTTGTTGGTGTCAAGGCAGTCTCCTCCAATCTCATGACTAGCATTCCATAGGAAATTTGCCTGTCTGTCCTTGAACAATCTGATGTCTTGTTAGCTGGCAGATCCAGGTGTCAAGAATTTGGGTTTTGATAACGCTAAATCAAACAACTTGGGGACAAATCCAAAACACACCAATTAACAAACTATATATTCAGATAAAAAGTTCACTTATAATAGTGAAACATGAAGTATTATAAATAGAAGGGATGATGTTATTTTCCTGGAAGACACTTGAAACCAAATTTTATTTTAAACTACAGATCTGCCTCACAATACTATGCTGTGTCAAATAAATTGGATTTCCTGATGCCTTTTATACATGCTCATGGGAAGTGTGTAAAGATGAGAGTATATGGTGAAGGGCACTGTTGTAAGACAATCTTCTTTAGACAACCTTAGGATTTAATGGCTCCCAGAAAAAAAAGTGGAGCCAGTATTTAATTACCGTGACTAAAATTATGTATTTTATCAGCTGTAAACAAAAGCAATCACATGCGTTATGATGAAAAATGATGCAAATACTTTTGGTTTTGAGAATGCCAGAATATTAAGTCTTGTTACATTCTGATTAATAGATTAAAAATGGTTCTTCTCAAGTAATTTTATGCTTAATGAGAATCTATGAATTCAATTTGTTATTCTTTCTCTTTTCATAGAAACTATAATGGTCTCAGGTGCAAATTTAAAGTGTCTTTCTGAAAATAAAGATCTTTAGAAAAATATATGATATCTCCAAGATTTATGAGCACTCTTTAGAAAAATGTAATTTCAAAGAATTCATATTGATTCACGTGTTTTAAAAAGCAAAACCTGTTCCTGTAAATTCATATTTTGCCTACCTGCAAGAGCTAGAAAACTGCATGGTATACAGGTAATATCTCTGTAAGTCTGTAAGCCAGTCTGAAATCTGTCATACAGGTACACAATACACATACTGTGCCCCGTTTCTGGCAGCTATTCAGGAAACTCTCATTGGTTAGTGATTAATTAAGGGAGATACACCTGAAGTCATTATGACCTGTGGGTATTGGCAGGAATCATGTTTATTTTTTGCAAATTTCATCTTGTCAAGCTGCATTAGGACACAAGTTGCATATTACCGTATCCTTTATGACAGCTGATACAATCACATTATGACACAATGCACACCGAACAGTGACATGCAATATACCAAAATATGACAGCAAACATAGGTCTCGGGGAAGATAAGAACATTTCTCTGAAAATGAACACGAAAACACTCTCAAAAAAATGTCTGTCGCTTATTTGCATTAAAACAAAAACATCTATGCTCCTCACATTGCATGAACATTTGTATTTCACCAGGACCATGATTGCACTTGAATCTCCTGTTGCAAACAATGTGAGTGGAGGAGCCAGAGAAACTGCCAGTACAATGCTGGTTGCACTGAGGAAATAGACTATAGGTCTGTGGAGGTCCAGTTCTATAACAAATATAGCTTGTGATTTCAAATATACTGCATAAGTCTTCATTCTATCCACAATACTGAGGATAGAAATGGCAGGACTTGGTGAGTTACTTGAAATTGTACTTAATCCATGATTGTTGATCTATACACGCACACTCTGGAAGTCAGGTGACTCCCCTCAATAGCTCCCAGGCTACTCAAGGAGATAGTGTCCTGCTCTTGCAAACTCATCACTGCCTTTTGCCTCTTATGACTAAGAGGGGTCAGTACTGGAGTAGGGAGGGATGAAATTCTGCCAAATTTTGGTGGGGCATGCTCCTAAGCTGCTCAGCTATCACTGTGATTCCTTTTGCCTTATGCATAATTCAGTCTTCCTGGCATATGAAATATGATGTAATGTGCAAGATCTACTTTATGTTTTTTATTGATGTCTATGGCAATCTAAGGCTTGCAGTGATCAAACTGGTACACCTCTGTTCATGCTCCACCCTGGGAGTCCCCACAGAGCAATTTCTTAGACATCCACCTGTACTCCCTCTTGCCAAACTCCACTCCAGACAAGTAAAGTTGCATGGAGTACGTATTTTTTTGTTGTGATATGTGTGATTAGTGCTGTTTACAGCTGATGAAATGCATAGTTTTATTCACACTAATTAAATACAGAATTATAGAATCATAGAATGGTTTGGATTGGAAGAAATCTTAAAGATCATCCTGTTCCAACCCCTCTGCCACGGGCAGAGACTCCTCCCGCTAGACTAGGCTGCTCAAGACTCAATCCAGAATGGTCTTGAACATCTTCGGGGAGGGGGTATCCACTGCTTTCCTGGGAAACCTGTGCCAGTGTCTCACCACTCTTACTGTGAAGAATTTCTTCCTAATATTTAATCTAAATCTTCCCCCTTGTAGTTTAAAGCTGTTCCCTCTCATCCCATCACTGCTTGCCCTTGTAAAAGGTCCCTCCCCAGCTTTTCTGTAGCCCACTTCGGGTACTGGAAGGCTGCTATGAGGTCCCCCCGGAGCCTTCTCTTCTCCAGGCTGAACAAGCCCAACTCTCTCTGCCTGTGCTCATAGCAGAGGTGCTCCAGCCCTTTGATCATCTTTGTGGTCTTCCTCTGGACCCATTCCAACAGTTCCATCTCCTTCTTATGTCGGACATTCCAGAACTGGACACAATACTCCAGGTGGGAGTCTCATAAAAGTAGAGTAGTTGAGGAGAATCCCCTCCCTTGACCTGCTGGCAATGCTTCTTTTGATGCAGCCGAGGACATGGTTGGCTTTCTGGGCTGCGAACGCACGTTGCCGGCTCAGTTCTTTTCTGGGAACCATTAAGCTGATTCCTGAAGCTGTTTAAAAAAGATCATGTCATAGCAGTGCCTGCTTCAGCATCTAACAGGGTTTGTCAAACTTGGGGCTAAACCTTTTCAGAAATGGCTTAACTATGCCTGTACTTACACCATACCACCCTGACACGCGGATACATTCCTCTCCTCAACCCTGCTGAGCTGCAGCCTCTTGCTATGAAATGGAAGGACTTGTTTACCTCACCCTTGCTCCTTTCTCCAGCCTTGGTGTGAAGAGATGCAGACCCTGCAGCCTTGACTTTCTGGGGGCAGCAGCAGAAATGTGGTCACTTTTTTGTCTCCTGTCAGAAAACACTCTGCTACGCTGTGTCTACAACATGCTTACTGTAGCTAAGAAATCTTCTTCCAGGAGATTGATTTTTGCAAATGGAATCATCCTGTGGCAGATGGAAATGATATGCTCAAAACAGCATCCCACCCCCATTGGTAAATGATCCTCTTACATGTACGAACTCATTATCTCTGTAGGGGCAATACAGAATTGAGCCATGACATAATCCAAGGTTATCTTCCAGGAGATGAAGCTGCCTGGCATAATGCATTGATTGATGAAGACAGAGTGTCGACAAATGAATATATGATCTGCTCAAATTAAAAGAAATTTCACTTCACAGGCTGAAACACCATTTAGATAGCATTAAAGATGAGACAGAAACCAACTAGTCAGGAATTTCTGCAGTGAAAACATTGTCTTCTCTATGACTTTTCTGGCTTCTCTAAGTTTACGCCACAAATATACTTATTTAACTATAGTTATTATGTATGTCTTTATTTTTGAATTTGTGACACAGTATTTTAGAAAATATCTTTTTAGCATCAACTATGTAAAATCATTTCTCTTCAGAAATACAACACAATGCATTTAACATCTTCTTGACTCATAGAATATGTACCTGTGGGCGTTTTGTTATGTATCTAAGAATATTTTGATATTAAGTTATTACGCAAAACAAGAAAAAACTAGGAATGTCTTTTGCAGAAGATAACGGCATATTTTCATAAACAAGTGTGCTTATTTTGTTAAACACTTTGTATATACATAGATCACACAATCACTACGCCAGTCTACTCACAGAAAGAGTGTTTTGTTTTCAGAGGACCCATTATCATATAAATTGTTTATGGTTGACATAGTGAACAAAATGTTTTAAATGGAAATTTATAGCTTTAAATTAAGAGTGAAATTCCAAAAATGGCATTTACTTATTCGGTATCTAATCTTTCTAGCAGTCTTGGTAGTTACATACACTGACACACACACAGAGAAACACACAAACACTCCTTTTTTATCTTTCTTTTGATTGCAATTTTTTCCAAAGGAAAAAATCCCCAATCTGAAAGGCTAACACTGGCATTGCTCCAGCAATGAAGGCTGAATTGGATGCTCATGTCTGCTGCACATCTGGCCTCTGCAAGGCAGCTCTGGCTTTAGCCTGAAAACCTTGTTGGAATGGCTGCAGCCTCATCCTCTGGCCTTTTCCTATCTTTTCCAGAAAAAACATCCAGTGTGAGAACGGATTTCAGATGCTCCAAACTGAGTGGGACAGAGAGCTGAACTTTGAGGGGGGGTGTTCTAACCATGCCTATGGATATGGCTTAAGAGTATTGACTCCACCTTTTTCTCTGTGTTTTGAAAGTACATGTTGACATGCAATAATGTTAGTGCATCCAGGGACAAAGACAGAACTCTGGGCTTGTTTCCACACCCCCTTCTGAGACTCCTGTTGGAAAGAAGAATAGGATTCCCAGCAATATAAAGACATCTCGCACGACAATTCCAGTAACTGAAGTTTCAGAATGTATTGGGATGTGTTTGTATATGTGTTTGCATTTTTCCTGTGAAGAACTGTGTCTTATTTCCTCTATTTTTATCCCCTGGACTTCTGCTTAATCTAAACTGCATTAGATATTCAGCTGCCTTTAAATAGGTCAAAGATATCCTATTTCAGGCCTTGGAAGACTTTGCAGGTCAGGAAAGAAGGTCCTCATCCAGGTCAGATATGCTTGGGCATGTTAAATAAAGCCTGGCCAGTCAGAGAACATAGTGCTAGAATAAATGTATGATGTCTCTGAATACTTATTTACCAATGATGAAGAAGCAGAATTGTAGCAGAGTAGGGGTTTTTTTTTTGTATCCTGATAATTGTTTCCCTGGGTGTTTCAATTCAATATTTCCTAGCTTTCAAAAAATAGGTCCTTGAATATATATATATATATATATATATATCTTTGCAAACTCTTTTGTGTTGGTGAAAAGGATTTTGTCATAAAAATACAACTATAATAGTTACATTAATAATTATTACTAATAATACTATTGCTGTTTTTGTTCATTCTTATGAAAGTGTCTAAGGATTTAAGTGGCTACCTGTAAGTGTGTATGTCCATTATAACAACAACCTTCCTGTCTGCTCTTAGTTTGTTTAGCAGCATTTTTACTTTGAAGTGGTAACTCTAACACTTTCATGGATAACAACAACAATAATAATAAAAAAAAAATATTTTTTTTACTCCACTGTATAAATCAGGGCAATCGAATTTCAACTGCAGTGCAAGATACTTAAGGCTGACCCTATTCTTCTTGATAGAGTGAGCATCCTGTTAAGGTTAGGGGATGTTCATTTTAACTCATTCCCTTAAGGATGTAGATACAACCTTGGAAAAGGTTCCCAAATAATACTGACTTATACAATACTTTCTTCTGAGGGACATATTCTTAATCTACTGCTTGCCTTTTTTTCCATATTGAAAATGTGTTAATGCATTGAAATTGCTGCTTAGCAGCAGGAAAAATGCACTTAAACCTAAAGGTGACATTGAATAGCAAGACAAAAAGTAATAGTGGATCTGAAGTGACAGGGAAAGCTAGAGTAGCAAATACGTTGTTCAGATGCTGGTATTTAATGTATGACCATTACTTGCATGAGCGATGATTCAACACGAAGCCCTTAATCAAGATTGGAGCCCCCTGACACTTAGTGCCACACTGCATGGACATGAAACACAGCCCTTCCTTAACCAATGTTCCAGCTTGCACGAAAATGTAGAGTGCAAGGAAGAATGGAACCAAAACCAAGCCAGGACTAGTACACTTAATCCTAATTCCATTTCTTACAGCAATTGCACCCCAAAATTATTTTGGCAAATCTATGTAAGGCAGTTGTCTCTTTGTTTTTGTTTGGTTCTGCTTTCGAAGACAAAGTTGGCAGTCTTTCAAGTTGCCTAGCTTACATCTGAAAATAACAGTCAGCTGGATTTTTAAAAATATATTCTACTCACTGAACTTTTCAGAGAAGTTAAGCACCTAGCTCCCATCATTTCCAAGGGAGGTAGGCTTTAGAGGTCTTTCAGGAGGATGACCTTGATGTTGCAGTGCTGACTGCTGTAGCAATTACATTATTTAAAGGAAGGCAGAAAACTGCATATAGTGAACTGGTCACTGGAACACAGCCTGGCACAGCCTGCCGACTGCCAACTTCAACAACTCAGAGACACCACACTGCAACGCTATCATAATGCTTAGTGATGATCTTCACAGCTCCTATTCAGACCCTGGGGTGGGTTTCATATAAACTAACTACAGATGTTGAAAACCTAGAGTCCTTAATAAGCCAGCCATGGAAAATGAACTATGGAAAAAGGCACTTAGTGATGTATCCCATCTCACCCAAAAGCAGGAGTCCAAAATAGTCAGATGAGTTTCCACTTTACAATAAACTCTGTCTGCATCTCAAAACCAAGTTACTCCTTTCGGAAAACTGCTCGAGCCTACCACTACTGTGAACATTAACCCAAGCTTGCTACCCACAGGATGATAAGAGTACCTAACTTGTCCTTGTGAATGTGGTACAAAGGGATTTAAAGAATGCAAGTAACAATTTAGTAATGACCCTGTTCATTAGTCACTTTAAAACTTCATTTCTTAGCTAGTGAACAGTAGGTCATTTTTTTGTTTTTTTTTTTTATTGTTTTTAATAATTGCCAAAACACTTGAAACTGTTCCCTTTTTAGATAAATAAAACACACTTTGTAACTGTTATGAACTGGAAGATCTCCTAAGAAGTAAACAGAAAAATTAGCAGCACATTGGTTGCAGCCTTCTCCAGTTGCATGCTAATAATGTATGTGTCACTGCTTTCACATATTCACCATGGAGAAAAAAGGTAATTAAAAGCTACTTATGCCAGAGATATTTGTAGCCATAAAGAGGATATCGTGACCAATAAGTGATAATGAGATCTGTGGTACTAATGTGTGGATTTCAACAAAACAAAAGGCTTATCAAATCCATATATATTTTGGGCAATAGGACAAAGGGTCAGAATCAGTTAGGGTGTTTTTACTTTTAGGATTTTGGAGGATAGGATGTAGTTGCTGTCATGGGGAGGGGAGATTTGCAGCTACATGTAAGTAGGTCGCACTTTTAGGTGAGGGTGCTACAAACACCCTTCTGCCTTGCTATCACATTGATGGTCTCTGTGACACCTAGTTTTACTGCTCTGGCATCAGTGAAGAACTGAGAATTGTACCTAGGCTCCCGATGTTCTTAGTGGACTTATGGAAATGGAACTCAGAGGACATCTTGTGAGTAGCAGAGCAGGAAGGTGTCTCGAGCTACCCAACAGGAACAACTGCTGAGACTTCTGACCTGTGTCACAGGGGGGAGTCTCAAACACACCCCACGATGTGGCAAGTATGCCTTGCTCCTGCTTCACGGTTGCAGTTGAATTTGGACTGGAGGTGTTTCCCAACAACAGGTACCTACCATCTCTCTTTTGAGTAACTGAGCAAGGTTCACTCATTCTGTTTTTCAAACAGGGGCAGAGGAATAGAATTCATGCTATTCAAACAACATCTGATTCATGTTACACTCCTGGGAGAAGGTATCAGAGGCAGATGTTTCCCTTTCAAGAATACTGCTCTAACTGCCTTCTTTGTTGGTTTGCCAGCTCACTGATAAAGGCACTCACTGGAAATATTTAGAAAAGAGGTCTAAATCCTCTGCTCAGACAAAAGAGTATAAACCTGAGACATCTATTTTCTGGAAAGATAATTTAAAAATACCATAACTAGACATAAAATGATCATTATCACTTTCTTCTATGGCTATATCTTAAAGGCAAGGGGAACCACAGCTTAATTTTGGCAAGGAATCCTGCCCAGAGTTCTTCAGTTCACCCCAATGACATCTACAGTATGGAGGTGCTGGACATGGACTTCCCAGGCCCCACCCGCTGACTTGATTAGCCAAACTGTGGTTGTTTCTGGGTCCAGGTGCATATGCCTGAAAAAAGTATCTCGGCACTTCAGGTAAACATGAAAGTAGAAAAAAGTAAGTGGATCTTTTTGAGATTTCAGTTTTGGACTAGTGCATAATTATAGCATGTTTTAGATTTGGAGCAAACTCAACAAAAAATACGTTAATTCCTGATTTGTATCCCATTATAACCAATTCCCAGCAACAAAATTCTCACTAGCCTTATCTAGAAAAGTCTATACCTCTCTATATTGTTACTTATTTCAGTGCAGTAACACTATTGATGATCTTGCCTCATAATCTCAGACAATAGAAACAAAACATTTATGCTGAGGCACCAGTAGCAGAAATGCCTACTGGACAGGCCAATATTTTCCAAACCAAGCTTGCTTAGGCAGAAACAAATGACAACTAATATCAACACATCCCTTTGTTGTGCAAAATTGGAATGAAAAAGAAAGTAGCCTAATTGATCAGTGATATGTTCTGTCACTCTGGAGTCATTATGCTTGTGGAAAAAAAAAAGAAAAACCGTATCAAACTCAGAGTTGCATAATGCCCTTTGGGCAATGTTGCTTACAAAGAAAGATATGAATCACTGTTGTTTTACTACCTGTGAGCTGGACCATTAGCTTTAAAACCTTGTAGAACAGTAAAATAACATTCTTTAACTTTAAAAATACCAACTAATCTAACCGAGAGCTAACTTTTCTTTTTATTATGTGATAGAAGAAGATTAGAAGGATAAAAAGAAAGCAAATAGGAAGAAAGTCAATTTGAAGAAACAGGTAGGAAGAAATGGTTGATATTCCTGAAAGAGTGCTTTAGCCCATAAAGGATAAAGGTGGGAATGAGGTTTTTTTTTTGTTTATTGGCAAGATTTTATGAAAAAGAAAGAACTCAAAATAGTACTGGCCTATCTTTAGAGTCATCTATTTCATTTTGCCTTCTATGGAAATGCTGACTAAAAGGGGAGGATCCTGGCTGCTGTCATTGAAGCTGTTTCAGTCAGAGTAAAAGTGCATTAAAGGCACAGTTGCAAGAAATGATACTTTGCTAGCTAAAGTGTAAAGTCCAAATATTAATTTTCTCATTAAAATGGAGCCTAACTGATAGTGGATGAAAATAGGCTGGGAGGTTAATTTCTCCCTGTTTGGAGAAACTAACAATAGAAAACAACATTCCAGTATCACAAGCAATATAAATAAAGCAAAGGTTCAATCTCACCACCACAGAGAGTGATGGTGCCAGGCCAGAGTTCACTGATACAATGGGGATGCACCTTGGAAAGTACTCAGTAAAATCCCCAGGAGAAATGCCGTAAGTTCAGAGGATTCTTCAGTAATAAAATGTGTTCATACTTCAGGTTTGCAAAGCTTACAGTAAACATTCAGATGACAGTAGGTATATGATTATCTGATTTATTGTTTTGGGGAGAGGCAGCTTTTATAACTAAGTTAACTACAGAAGTATATGATTTATACCAAATCCAAACACAATAAAAAAACTACTGATGCTTAAATGGTCACATTTGGCCAAGCTACTTTAAGGTTAATCTCTGCTTTTAATCTACAGTAAGTCTTGAGGGGTGATGTTTACATGGTCCTGAAATGAATCGTATGGCTGAACTATTGGCCTGGCCCACAGGGACTGAAGGCTAAGACTGCTCTTCCCATTGGCCAAACACAGTACAGGATGGAGGTGTCTCTGAATTCAGTGCTTCTCTACCTCACATTTAACAACCAGCTCCTAGCTAATAATACAGATTTAGCTGCCTGCAATCTTTATAGAGGAAGAATTAGGTGACTCAGAATGGCAATCCTATCAAACTCACAGACTGAGCTGCCTGGAGCTAGGAAATAAGAACAACTATTCATACACAGACCTCAGAAGCATGTCAGAAACCATTCTTTCCTCTTGAGTGTATTCAGGCTTCATGAAACAGCTCCACCCACAGTCACCAGCACACTTTCTCTAGGTAGACACCTAGAGTCTTCCTTCAAAGGACTGCGTACTTTCACTGAGACATTCCATAGGTGGTAGCTCACTTTTTTGGGATGCAGGCTGCCACCAGACAGTCACGGGACACACACCCCACACAAACACTTACAGTTCAAAGCGAAACCCATTTCTTATAGTAAAAACTCACTCATATTTTTCCTCAATAAATATAAAGACAATAATAATATTACCTTTTCAGCAAATACTAAAGTATTTCAACTGCAGTCCTCCATCAACTACCTGCCCTCAACCCACAGGCTAGCCTATAATCTCTCTTTGGGCATTACACTCCTGGGCATTGCCCTCAGCTTTTCTCTCACACCCTGTTTTCTTTCTTCTGTTTCCTGTCTAACGTTCTGTCACAGAACCTGTTAAAGTGTCCATCTTCTCTGAAAGACTTGCAGTTTTCCTCCCAGCAGACCAAACAGCAATAACAAATTAACAGTCAAAACTCAGCCAAAGAGGACGTCATCTGGAGCCAGGATTTCACTGGTGGAGCTCTCCTGTGTATAAAAAAAAAAAGGTGATCCAAACACCACAGTACTTTTAGTCTAACTATACACCAATAAATGACAGGAAGGTATAAATGAAGCAAAATTTGTCACTGCAAGCAACACCACCTGCCTAACCTTTGTGAATTAATTATCACTATGGAAACTAATTTGGGGACACCCAAATAGCTCCTATTTCAGGTCCTTTATAAAAACTGTAAAGTTTAAGCTGGCCCAAAGCCTTCTCAGGTTTTGCTGAGTACCACAGATGTCACTGATGAGGCCTCTTGGTCTTCCCTCAAAAGAAGTCTCGGCGACCCTCCCGCAACTCAGCTCCCAAGTGATGGAAGCAGCTGGGTTTAGTTAAACAATTACCAAGCAAAAGTCATCTTCTTGCTCTGCTGTGCAAAGGGCTGTTCTAAATATTTTTCCACTACTTATTTAACTCTACTAAAAGGGCAAAACCTTCTCTTGAGAATAATGCTTTGGCTCAGCCAATTAGTAAATAATGTGGTTTGAGTATTGCTGGCCTGTCTTAAGTAAGATTTGTTATTTAGGTCTTTATTCATTAAGCCTGCACGTTTTTTGTTGTAGTTTTTTTTTCTTCTTTTTCTTTCTTTTTTATAGAAAGGGATTTAACGTTTCTATAATTCATAGACTTACAAATAATTTATACAGTAGTATTACCTATTTTAAAGCCTACTTTGCACTATATAAAAATGTCTCTTCATGCTTTTGGAAAGCTGTAACTAGAAGATCATAGTCTTGTAGGGAGAATCCTCTGCAGTGAAGACTAGTATAAAAATCCTTTTTTGTGAAGACTGGCTTTTATTTATTTTAGTTTGATTTAAAGACCTGTAACAGCCTGTTCCATTCATTCTGTGTTTGTCTTAAGTTGTAGATTTCACTTGATCAATAATTCCAGCATGTACAATTTCAATTTTAGGTCAGCTCTTTTCACATCCAGGTGAGCAGAGTTCTGTCTTACAAGCTATGTGCTACGTGTTCTTCGACTGGGGTATTTATTCAGCATCCATAGGCTTCAAAGAAACTGTGGGTATTTATACAAGTGGAGGATCCTCATCTGTGCTTTCACTGATGGTGCTTTCACTGATGGTGCTTTCACTGATGGTGCTTTCAAGCAAAACAGTAATTCCATCGCTAGCCTTTTCATTTCTCCATACTTGCCTATACTTCTATGACTGTCAGTACCTGGTATTAGTAGCGTGTTATTTATAGTTTATAAAAAGCACTAGTAAGTTTAGATATTATGCTTTCTATTGATGTTTAGCCAGCAAAGAGTAGACTGGAGAATGACATAGTCCAAGGGCACTAACTCATGGTATTGGTAAAAGACACACTGAAGAAAACCATCTACTGCTTTTGTAACTGATGCTGGTTTTGCAGGTTTCACTGTCCTCTAACATGCTAATTACATTGGTTATTGCTATGGTGCTTGAACAAGTTCATGCTAAATGATTTTGTGGCTTAATAAATCATGATCAAGCATTAAAAAGCCTCACTTGTATGAAGAATTCTACAATAAAAGGCTGTCACTAAGTTCAAACAGAAAGCATTTAAGAGTAAGAATTTGTCTTGATTTTTCCCACAGTTCATTTAATGGATGCAGATCCTAATTAGGAGTGGAAGGATTGGTAAAATCACTATTTCCCAAACAGTGAAGGTCTCAACTGAAGAAGGAAAACAGCAGCATCAGAATCGTTGCACACAGGGTGCCTAAATGCTGCATGTCAGAGCCCCCAAAATAATAAAACTGATTTCAAACAGCATTGATAAATGTGATAGAAAGTACATTTGAGTGCCTGGCTCTTTAACTTGAGTTACCAAAAGCATGGCCATACCAAGTGAAGGCTGAGGCTTTCATGGATTTACGTTGTCACACATTGGCAAGAGTTGACCAGAGACTTTAAAGACCTGCTTGTTGTAACAAGATTCACAATACAGTTATAAGAGTTAGCAACTTTGGAATTCTTGCATTTTATTCACATCTGAATAACTGCTTTGCTCTCTGATTCTGAATAGGTCATTTCCTGTGAAGGATGGATGGGTTAATATTAAATATGGAATATCCAGAAGTGGTGATAAATTCAAAGTGACTCTGAGGAGTCATACTAAGCAAGTACAAAAAAGAGGGAATGAGTCAGAAATTTTAAGATCAGAGGAAATAACACATTCATATTTAGCCTACAACATGGAAAAGTAATTTCTTGTAGTTTTATTTTTGGAATATACAAGTAAATATGTACCATTTGAATTCCAGAATCCTCGACTAACAGACATTAAAGCTGGAAACATGGAAAGAAATGAACATACAGCATGCAAAGAAAACATATCAGCTGCAATAAAGATGACAGGAGGGAAAAAGGGAATAACATGCAATTGATCAGAAAAAAACAAAAAAAAATCTGTAATTCAAGTGGCAAGACAGCTACTTGATCCTAATTGCAAATAATTTCTGTGTTTAGCAGCTCTTCCAGGACCAAAGCAAATATGGTCGTTCTCTAGGATTAAGAATGCTTTTTTTACTATTTAAGACAGAATTTTTTTTGAGTGTCTAGAATTCTGCAATCATGGCCTTTTAAAACTAAAGCAGCAGATGTGCTCCAGCAGTCCAGCTTCTTATGAATTGCAATACCCTTTCTAGAATAAAGCTAAAATAAAGGTTTAAAAGCAGTTGAAAATTAGCATTTTACTTGAATGTCGGTCAAGAATACATAAGGGTTTTGTTTTTTTCCTTTGAGCATGATATCCACTCATAGTGATCTATCCTGTTGTTTCTGGAATCTAGAATTTTGACCTGGTTTCCTAGGGCCTGATTTATTTCTACAGTATATAATTTCTGCACCAGCATGGCAAGACTGATTTTAACAATAACACAACTTTCAAAAGACCTGTTTAGTGGTGAATCACAAAGTCTGCAGTACCCAGTTTATTTCATTGCTCTTTTGCATTATTATTCTGCAGTATTCAGAGCCTGGATATAACAGCCCAGAAAAAAATTAAACTCCTACTGCAGTCTGTGAGTCACACATGTTATTTTGTCACAGTTTTACTCTTATATTACCCTATGGCATTTTGCTGAATTTTTCTTCATTAGGCTATTCAGAAACCAAATGGGAAATTCAGGATGAGCCTGTTTCTGACAAAAGCCTCCTCTAAACTTCAATTTGCATATTTGACAGGGAATGAAGGCTGCAGAATACAGCCACCAGTTGCACTGCTTTGAAGGAATTGAAACAATATCTGGAGCCAGGTTCAGTGGTTCACTTCCTAAGGGAAGGAGAGAGAGAATACACAGAACAATTTTACAGTGCTTTGGGAATTTGTCTAGAGACTGCCCCATGCTCTGGGTTTGAGAGATTACAGCACATTGCCCACTGTCCTCTTCTGTCCTTTGGCTGGTTCCCCAGAAAATCCTTGCTTTGGGAACTACAAGAGAAGGTAATTATATTTTATTTAATTGGTAGTTTCTCTTTCGTGTCAGTTCTCCATGAGGGAACTACTTGGGGCTCAGAAGACATTTAAGACCCTTGTAAATATTTGCAGGAAGCAAACTTAATCCTAGAATTTTGCTGTGGCTGGCAGGATGGTCAGAGCCAGGTTCAGATACATGCGAGAAGAGGGAGACATGAAAAGTCACAGGCGGTTTAATTAGCACATCTGAACCACATCTGGATGCTGGGGCACCTTGTGAAAATGCTTCCATTAGAAGCAACATTGGGAAACCACCAAATTACGTATCTGGTGAGTGGTAAACAGCTTTGGCACAAACAATCATAAGGATGCTGCTTGGGGTCTGGTAGTGAGGGTGCATAGGCTTCTTCATGGAGACTTTCTGTCTAACACAGACTGTGAAGGTCATCAGATTCAGCTCTTCACTAAGCTGTTCTGATGGGCAGTGCAGGACATAAGGGTACAGCTTAACTGTTTTTAGGCTTTGTGCTTGTCTGGCCAACCCCACAAGTTCCTGTGGCAGCAGAGGCTAAAGTCATCATTGATGATGTCATGACTGTCAGCACAGATCACCAGTGGAAGAAGAGAGCAGTGAAAAGGTGCTCTACTTGCCACAAGAAATCTGGGTAGATCCCTGGTGTGGGTGTTATGCATACACATACTGCAGATGAAGTTCATGTGCTTGAAGCAGAACAGCACCTTCACAGCTGCAATAATCACAGGAAATGTGAGAAAATCCATTACTAATCTCAGCACAGCTCTTTTCCAGACCCCAGTGATGATAACTGGGATGTCATGGACAGTGGTAAGTTGGGGAGTATTCTGCAAAATTTCAGGAACAGCAGCAGAAGATACTTGACATTAGAGAACTACTCATCTTCTAAAACCTCCTGGAACAAAGCCACATGAGCAGATTCCTGAACCTTGTACCCAGAAAAGAGTGGCCCACTGTTGACATAGAGGCCAGCAGGCAAATTTGGGGTGCTATGAAGATACAATGGGGCTGATCTGAACAGAAGGAGTCTCCAGTCTTCTTAGGGTTCTGAGGACTGGCAGGCATGTGAATGGAGTTGGTAAACACTGCATCTCCTAGAGATGGCAGTGGGCTTGCTACATGGAGAGCACACACCTGGTCCTCCCATGTGGTGGCCTGCAGACAGCAGGCAGCATTGAGACTTTATAGTGCTAATATGGATGGGGATCCTCTTGGGAATGGACATCTCTCCCAGGAAACCATGACTAGGACAGTCTTAAAAGTAATTCAGACATGGTAGAGTAATTTTGCTCTATTTAGAGGTAAATCCACTGGAGTATATTTAGCATGATTGCTAGCTTGGCAACAGACACGTGGGACCCCTAGTATTGTTCATGGTCAACTTGCAGGTAAGCATGTTTGACATATTAAAACACTAGAAATGCATTTTAATGAAGATGTACTGTGATTTTTACTTGTAAATATGTTTCCACCTTTAAAACCTAATTAAAAGTAGGCTTGATATATCCATCATTATGAACTCAAAAATATCCCTGTAGCTTTAGAAAACAATTAGCTTTCATTTCAACCTCTAAAACAAACAGCTTTTTAAAAGGTAGGGGACCTCAATGTAAACATTGATAGGTTTTTTTTTCCTCATGTGTGCACTCAGCAAATACCTTTCAAACTATTACAAATTCTGTGTTTCTCTACAGTATTATTTTATTATTTCTGTAACTAATGAATCCAAAGAGCATAATGGGGAATGGATGCTGGGTGAGACAGACAAATGCGTTAAGTCCATTGTTGTCTTTCTGTAGGACTAATTAGTCCAATGTTCATTTGGGAATTCAATTTGAAAGGATGTTCAATGTTTTCAGATCTTGCTGTTAATCGATTTCAAACAAGGTTTCTTGTTTTGTTTTTCTTCTATTAGTTATTGTCCTGACATGTTGTTCAGAAAACACATTACCAAGGAAAGCCTTTGCATTTTAGAAGCCTTAAAATTTCTCACATTGACAGATTTGAAATTACAGAATTAAAAATAATTAGGAAGAAATTCCACACTTTCCAGTTTCCCCTGTTTTAGGGGCCCCTATTTTCTTGTGCTAGTAAAATACGGGAAATTATATTTCAGATTTCTCTTTCTCTGCGGCTGAAGAGTTCAGACTTGCTGTGATATCTTCTTTCTGTTTCACATACATGAGCTTTTGGTTCAATTTATTTCTACTGATTAGAAGCAATTGTTGGAATATTATTCATTAGGGGCTATAGTTTAATACAGTACCACTATAGTGCATATACATTCAACAAATTAAATAAACAAATGAATAAATAATACCTTCCAGCTCCACACAAAAGGGCTGTGTGTATCAGTGTCATGTCAACCTAGCAAATCCTTTTTCCTGTCTCAATATTCATTGTTATACCACCCAGGTTTCATAAAGCACAATTTAGAAATAATGGAAAAAATACAGGACACAACCTGTTTCTGGCTGATACTGATTCCAGGTGTTGTGAGAATATAAAATAATTCAGTCATATGTTCTGGCTACAACATTGCTTACTCCTTTTATGGATGCCTGTTGAAACAGCTCCTAATATTCTGCAGACCCCAAACCACAGATCAAAACTAATTACAAAAATTAAGCTAATTGTTTAAGAGCTTTCAGCAGAGCGCAGATGAGAGACAGCAGCAGCTGCACAGCACCATCTGAGTCTTTTCTCACCCATGTGGAGTTTATGAGAGGAATGATACACAGCTGAGAATTAATAAATTCAACAGATATGGTCTTAAATTTTCCCCAGGGTATTATACTCTTGGAGCCTAGGTAAGTCACAGCCACAATGTTCCTCCTTTTTTTTTTTTAAACTTGCAAGTTGCATATAACATATGTCAACAGATGGAAAACACTTCCATTTATTTCAATTGGTACATTAACCAGACTACTTCTTAGTAGGGCAGCTGAATTATTCATCACAAATACTGTCTTGTTAATCTGCAGATCTTTAGCAACTTGATTTGCATTTGTGCTAGTGAGAAAAAACCAATTTGCCAAGCAGTTCACTTGTGGCCAAATCTGAACTTGTGAACTACTCTTTATGGCTGTATCACTGACACCTTGCCTTGTTTTTTGCCTCAAGTAAAATGTATCGTCTCCTGATATGTGATGTTACCTTTGTCTCATGACTAAATGACATTGCTGAGCCTGAGAACATCCATACAGACATAGAACAATGAATACTGCACATTGGAGATGAGCGCATTTTTTAATAAAATAAACATTTCAAGGCCACAACATAAACTGTTAAAATATTTCCATATTAATTTCGAGTGTTCCAGAAAATTAACTTCTCATTTCAGAAGACCAAAAGTTTAGTCACCTCTGACTGTAAGTGAAATACAATGCAATAGGACTGCTTTGAAAGACACTTTCATCTTTGAAGTGAGGACCAGCAATATCAACTTCCTAGAGCCAAACGCTGAATATACACTGGGTAGAGGAAAGTGAGGATTCCCTTGTGCTACCCCCAGTGCTGATGAGATGAAGTGCTTTACCTTCAAACCTCATTCAGAGTGACAGCCAAATTGACAAAGGTGCTTGCCATAAAGCTCACTTGGACTTCCTATAACCAATGTGCATCTGTGCTTAAATAAGGGTTGTTTTCAATGTATGGTTTGTAGTCTTTCTTATAAAGGAAGGATGAGATTACTTAAAATGTATAACAAAGGCATGGTGGCTCTTGATGAATCAGGTTCTGTGTGTGAATAAAAGTGATTTAGGACTTGCATAAGCATTCAATCTTTACGTTCATGTTACTAATCCTGGCCTTAAAAAGAATAACAGATTATGACATACCAGGTGGTAAAACAGAATTTCTATGGTCTTCTGCATAGGAGTAAACAAGTTTGTCTTGCCATTTTACACGAAGGTACCGAAAAGGAGTCTGACAGCAGAGCTAATTAGATGTTTTTCTTGTTTACTTTATTTCTGGATAATTCAAATGTAAATTCCTTTGTGAGACACAATTCTAATTTAACATTATTCCTGTTTTAATTTTGCTATGAGATTATTTTGGGGATACTTCAGAGCTGATTAATTTGTTCTCTGAAGACAGCAAGCAAATTCCACTGCAGAGAAAACAAAATAAGCTAATTTTTCTCTATGAATTTCAGTAGTATAGCTGTCCTGTGTCTTTTTATTTTTTCAGTTTATATTAGAATTCATTTGGTCAGAATTTTTTTATTCATTTGTTCTGTCTAGCTGAGAATTGTCAGTATGCAGTGTGTATCCCACTATCATGGGTATGGAAGTGTGTATATATATAGGATGAATATTTCCTTTTCGTTTATCAGATTCAGAGCTAGTTATATGGCATTTACCACAAATTGACCCCAGCCCCATAACTACATAGAATTTACTTCTATTCCTTGAGGTTTTTTTTTTTTTGTTGTTGGATTTGCTTCTTTTTTTATTGTATTACATTGCAACTTCAAAGCAAACATGTGGCCGGTTAGAAGGTCTTCCCCAAATAAACAAAAATGTATGCAAATGGGCAATCTGGTGTTCCTTTGTAGAGGACAACAAGAGTTACAATAACTTGAAATTCACATTACTATTTGCATTTGCCCTCTAATTTATTGAAAATACCCAGATGGAATTTACTGAGTTGTGTATTTATCAATCCGAATAGGCTGCATACAGAACCTTCTGAAGACAAACCAGCCGTTAGCAGCTGGAAGAACAATGCTAACTGCTGTACTGTGTAATAGTTTTTACAGCTTAACTTGAATAAATAGGCTGGTCCTTTGGTATGGAAATTCCAGCTCTGTAACTATTCTCTAGACAATGGGGTTTATTTGTATTAAGTTTAAAAATGTACAAGATGTGCCACTTGTTATTTTCATGTAGTATATTCAGATATTATGTTCAAAGTAAGGAGCTTAAATTCACATTTGTTACCAGGTAAAGACAGCTAAGATTTAAAAAAAATATTTATTAATCTCTTTTCCTGTGAATCTTGTAAATTTTTTTGCCTGTACTGGGAATGGGCAAGTAAAAAACAAAGAAGTTCACTTCCTGTATAAGATCAGATGAGGAGTTACGAACACAACTATCCCGAACAATAAACTCAACAACTTCAACACAGGTCAGTCTCAGGTTTTCCAGTGATTAAACTGTGAAAATGTGGACGAAACAAGAATGCCAACAGACAGAGGAAAGTAGTGCTGGCTGACATACTGAAGCCATGATCCTCTTCACTTGGACAGTCCATGTTGATGGGGTTGATAGCAACAAAGTCTTGACTCCTTGTACAGTTTCAGAGGACAGCTATAATTCCCAGTGTAGAAAAGTCTGATGAGAACAGCATCCACAACAGCCACGTGAAGATCATGCCCTGACCTGTTTGTATCTATCTGCCAAGAATATTATCAGTCATGCCCCAGAATCTTTCAGCAAAACAAATGCCATGTTATAAGGCCTGAGAGGAAGGCATGGAGGCAGTAACATGCTCCACTGATTTATCTATTTAAAAGCTAGGCGTCTAGTGTAAAGCAGCTGCTTTGCATTTCTACATCTGGTGGAAAAAGGGCACTTCATTCCATTTACTTCAGACATACTTTATCTAGCTGGAGTGTCCTCCAGTGGTTAGTTTCCCTCCAGTTACCACAGAAAGATCTTCAGGAACTACTTCACACAAGGTGTGTAACTTTTAAATTGCTGAGGTTAGTGAGCTGAATCCCGTTTTAATTCTGTAACTTCAGAAAGGCAGGGAGCTGACCTTAATGATTGTTTATTCAGTTATTTTGTCAGTGCTGTGCTTGAGCAGATGTTACTATTGAGCTATCCACAATAACTCCAGAACTTCTCCTGAGTGCTTGACATTAATTTAAAAGTCAGTGATGTGTGAGGATTTTAGGTTGCTCCTCCTAAAAATCCATTATCATTCTACCGAATTTTATTTATTTAAACTGATACACATATGTCTTGGTTTCCCTAAGTGACTGTGGAAACATTATCATTTAATTATCTGAGTCTAATACATGATGCTTTTTAAAAAAAGTATGTGTACTAGCATACTTGGGAAACTCTTGATTCAGGTTTTCACTGTATATGCAAAGAATAACAGAGATGTAGATTCAAATGTTCAAATTAATAGATTCACAATTAAATACCTAGCATTCTGCCTCAGGAATTGTGAGGAATGACATCTCCCACCATTAAACAGTAATGTTACAAAGTATATAAACACACCTTGTATTCATCATCAGACCATAAATAATTTTTTTATTATCAAGAGACATTAAAACAGACCAGATGGAGCATGATACCAAGATGCATTTTACAAATAAATTAATTCTCATTCAAATTAAAATAATTACAATTCTGATCACCTACAAATATTGAGCTGTCAGATCTAAACTTTGTTTGGAAATACAGCATTTGCCCACATTGATGGACTGAAGTATCAGAGTAACTATTGACTTGAAATCTCAAAGTCTATTAAACATGTCATCTCTGGATTCCACCCTTTGTTCACAGACACATGTGAGTGACATTTGTTTAATGGCTTGGTCTTGATAATGTATTTAGTTTAATCTCTCACACAATGTGATTAACTGTACTGGAAACGAAGATTAAAAGGTGTATTCAGCCTCTTGCAGAGGGTCACAGATGAGAGTAGTACCTTTAACATTTGTAGCTCTCTAGGCACAGAAAGACATAATCCTTTCTCAGTGGCAGACTACCAGGACTTTTCATACTACATGTAACGACCACGCATAACAGATTTCAGAATAAAAACTAATCATCTCATCTTGCAATGCAGAGACAACAGCAATCCTTAATAATTAAGGAAGAGAAACAGTAATTCATTATATAATGATTAATATGAAGGGTTGGAGGACGTAATTACTGAGAGTTCTCACTTAGGTTCAGTCAATAATAGAGGGTCAGACATGTAAGAACAACCTGATTCTGCAGAGAATCATGTGTGTAAATACGTGCATATGGACACAGACACGTACAGCCCATTGTGAAGGGCACAATAGAAATCAATGGGCCTACTCATAGAGTCTATGACTTATTTACTATTTGGTTTCCCTAAAATGCTCTGGTAGTGCGAGTGGTTTGAAAGTAGCCATCAAGTGCGTTTACATTCATTACAAAGATGTAAAAAGGCCTTAGTTTGACTACAAATAAGGCTCAGTATACATTAAATTAAATGCATATAGAAGTCTTTACTCAATCAGAACTTGAGTCCGTTATGCAAAAGGCGGTGTTTTCAGATGAAGTAATTTGGTATAAGGAGTTAGCATAATTCATATTACTAAACAAACAGGAATAAGGCAAGAAATGTGTATTTAACATAATAAATAACTTTGAAAAAGCTCATTACTTTATGATTTTCTCCTGCACCCTTTTCTATTTCATTTTTCTGTAAGTACACGTTGATACCTTCTATGCCAAGGAAAATGAAAGCATGTTATTCTTTTTGCTTCAAATTATTGATTTGTAGTTTCATTGCCCAGGAAATTTTTCTCTTCCCTCATTCTTACTCAAGTAGAATGCACTTTCTGAGCTGTAAAATAAAAGCCAAATTTAGTTACCATTGAATTTCTTACAGACTTCCCATGCACCTGTCCCATCACAGAACCGCTTATTGAGTAATGAGACCATCCATTCTCCTTGCTGCACTGCTACACGCAGAGAACAGGGTGTATGCTCTGCAACTGCACACTACACGGTCCTCTCCCATGTCTGCATTATAACAGCAGCTACCCATGCATGAGTCATTTACCACATTTACAAAATATTTGTTCTTCCTATATAATTTTGGCCCCTCTTGTAGAAATATTATTACAATGGTTTGCTTTTTACAGGCTGGATACAAGGTTAGCTTGGAAAAAACAGTCATACGCCCTCACATATGGAGAACATGCATGAATTAATATATCTGCCAAAGGCATAGATTGAATCCACTTGCCTTCTATCATTCACCAGTTATTAATCATGAGCAGAATGGTTTCAGTTTGGCCTACTACATAGTGTTTAGATTGATGACATTTTCTCATTCTTTTCAGTGTTCTCTTACAGAAAGAACTAAATAGGGCAAAAATTACAGTGCTATACCTATGCTGAAAGAACTGAAGTGATGCAGTAACCCTTCCTAGTCTGGTTACAGTGGTATTGATGTATGTAAATATGATTATGTGTGTGTTTACATAACTACCGCTAAACAATATTCCTATACTGGGAAGGGAATGAACTACTGGAGTAAGCATACTTATGACACTGAATGTATGCTCATCCCAGTCAAGATATATTAGTAAAAATACAAGTATATCATCATATAGGGAAATAAAACCTATGGGGTTTGGCAGCTTAACAAATTGATATAATAAGCCCATATGAAATATGCCACAGCTGTCACAATTGCAAAGGTATATTCTTAAACCATCTCTGTTGAAGTTTATCTGGTCATATTTCACTTTGCAAGGGAGATTGGTTAAGCATATGACCATGGCCAGTTAGTGCAGCTCATGTGAAAAGTTGAAACTGAGTATACTGTGATAGCTGGGTTCCGCAAAACATTCAATTGCATGTCTCTGTATTTCATTAAAACAACACAGCAACTGGTAATGCCAAATTTTTGTCTCTAGCTGTTCCAATTGCGAAGAAAATGTGTTAGTGTACTTCGTAGCTAACCAACATGACAGTTTCAAGTTTTTAGATTACAAGAACTGACATTTCCAAGAAGCGTGGATTATGCTCCCAGAGGATGAAAGCTCATATGTAGTGGTGGCAGTTTGAATACAGTATTTATTAATTTTGCCCACAGTGGTGGAGCAAGTATCATATTCAGAAGGCCAACACAAAGTATTCTTCTGTATTTTGTTGCCTTAACTGAGTATTCTCCAGGAAGCTGAATTCCACAGTAACAAGAGTGTCCATCCAACCAAGATGGACACCTGAGCTGCAGTGGGGAAAGCTGAGATCGTCACATATATCCATATCCAGTCCATCAGAAGTAATGCTGTATGAAGATGATTAAGGGACTAGAGCATCTAACACATGAGGACAGGTTGAGAGAGCTGGGACTGTTAAACCTAGAGAAGAGAAAACTCTGGAGGATTTTGCCTGTGTGTATAACTATCTGACAGGGAAGAGCAAAAAATGGAGCCAAAATCTTCTCAGTGGTGCCCAATCAAGAGGCAGTGGGTACTAATGGAAATATAGTAAATCCCACTCAAACAGAGAAAGAAAATGAGTAAAAATCACTGTCAGGTTTGTCAAACAGTGGACTAGGTTGCCCAGAGAGGCTGTGGTGTCTCCATTCTTGGAGATGTTAAAAACTTAGCTGGACACAGTCCTGAGTAACTTGCTTTGAGCAGTGACGTGGACTAGGTGATTTGTAGAGGTGCCTACCAACCTCAGCCATTCTCTGATTTTGATTCCACACTGACATGCTTCAAAGTAAGAGTTAATTTGTCTCTGGAGCTAGGAAGATGACTACCCTTTCTTTCCTTTCAGCTGCCTTCTCCTACTTGGAAATTGTATATCAGTGCTACTATTTGTCCGGATTGTGATTATTTCTTTCTACTCTCCCATTGACTTTAAAGGGAATTAGACCATCTTCTAAAGGACATAAAGTGTCAAAGATGCCCATGGTCTCCACTGAGGAAACCAGTGGGAGTGAGATGCTTAGTCCACCTGTGAATTTCTGTGAATTCAGCTACATTCCTAAAAAAAAAAAATAACACTTTTATCCATAGGTATATCTGGCCCTAATAGTTTCCTTACCCAAATCAAATTCTTCTGTGGTTAAGAATTCATCTCTTCTGTGGATCTACCGCTTTCATCACAACATCTATTCCTCTCACTACTTTCCTTTTTTTTATATTACATGTTGTGGTCAAAGTTATCTTTTTAAAGACAATTTTTAGTTCTACTACATTGACTTCTGTTTTGCCTCTTTATTTGCTCCCCCAACTCCATCTAGATTTTCTTAGTTTCTGTTTTACTGTCAAAGTAGAATTTTTTGTAATAGCCACAAGACCCCTTTAAGCATGAAAAGTCCATCTGTACTTCTGCCTGGACTTCAGTAGTAAAATCCAAAGTTGTATTATAACAGTCAAAGTTTATTTTGATTCTGACTGGAGTCATTTCAAGATTTTTAAGATCTTTGCATGAACAGATTACATGCCAAGTAATTGTGAAAAGTTAACATTGGGACACCTGAATAAGAAGATTTTGTATAGTCATTATATACTCTCTCTACATACATATAGCAGAATGCAAGAGAGTGAGTATATGATTATATACATACATATACATAATATGAATATATAGATACAGTTCGTTCATATATATTAACCAAAATACATACATGTACACAAATACACATTTACGAATATATACATGCATACTTCACTCAATTCTAATTGCAATATAGTTCATTGATTTTGGTAAATGTATATGTTATATACTGTAATGAAAAGACCTCTGCATGACATTAGAAAATAATATTGGATACCACAAATTCCTCTTTACTGTACTGCAGGTGTTAATGAACTTAGAGGTGCTACACTTCTGTGATTAAATTTGCCCTCAGGAAAAAAAAAAGTGTTTGTTCTTCATTAGCATTTTTACTAGATGGAATTCCACAATCCAGCCTCAGGAACAAATGAAGCATTTTCAGTCATCACTGCAGATGCGGTATATTTGTGGAATAGGCTTTTAAGAAAAGCAGATGCTATGAAAAAACATGCAGATGGGAAAAAATCCTGAACTATTCTTAAAAGAGGCGCTCCTCTTCGGCAGAGCACTCTCCTAGAAAACTGCACAGTGCCAGGCTTGAAGTCACCACCTTGACTGCAGTTTTCTGGCAGCAACTACAAATCCCTGCAGCTGAATACCTATGAGTTTTTACTAATCTATAGAATACACGCTACTGCTTTCAGGTGTTTTTTGGTGGCCCATTGCTCCCATCACAGATTCACTCCACCAATCTATCTTTTCACCTTGGCAGAGAGGGAAGTTCATGGAGGGATAAAACCAACCGGTTCCTTTAGCGCCGAGGTTGGTTTTCCAGATCACATTATAAAGGTAGTGTGGTGTTTTTTTTTTTATGGCAAAGCATCTCTTCAGACGTAATACATTGTGGTTAAAAGGCTGTTAATCTATCCACTGTCATGAACAATGAGTTTTCTTAATTATGTTACCAGGCAAAAAAAAGATCTCAGTTGGCTGAATTCTTATTCTCTCCACAACTCCTTCCCCCTTTTTCCCCCCTTTCCCCCTTCCCACCTTCCCCCTTCCCTTTGCCTTTATCAAAGATAGAAAAGGCCCTTAAATGTGATTAGGTATCTTTTTCAAAGTAATTTACTGTAAAAATCAGCAGTTTTCATCCTGGATAGCATGTCTTAGAATATTAAGGAAAGCATAGAATTAAAATGGTGGGAGTCACAAAATACAATTATATAGGAAATTTTAAAATTTGAGTAGATCTCTTACTTCCCATCAGAGGAATACTAAGTTAAAAAAAATAAATCCTGACTAAAGATTACTGACAAATTTATTTTCCAGGAAAAAAACAGCCTTTTTAATTTATATAGCACATGATATATTGTTTATATTGTATACAGGTTGATACATTAATATGACTGAAAAGTCTAAACAAAAGGAGTTGGAATTAAAAATTTCTATGCTATCAGAACAGCTCCTTTGAAAGATTTACCCCAGAGGATTTCATTAGAAGTGATTCTTTCACTCAAAATACTTCCATTTCAATGAATTTTTCTTTTTTTCCAATGGAAACACTTTTCCTCCTTTTTTTGATCACCTCTCTTCAGTATTTTGTTAAACCTGGTATTATATTGCTCCATCTTTTCTTCCTGGAGGGAAATGTTCAAGTCGAATACGCATTTCATTTGGTGAAACTTAAAGATACTTGTAATATTCTTTATTGTAATATTTCTCAGCACATTGTGTGCATTCCTTGTCAGAAAGCTGTTGAAATGAGTATTTATTTTTTAGTAATTACTGAAGAATTTTTCTTTAATAGAACTCCGTTCAGTAACTTTAAATCATAGAATCATAGGCTGGAAAAGACCTCTGAGATCATCGAGCCAAACTGCACCCATTATCTGCTAAACCATGTCCCTTAAAAACTCATCTATCCTTTTTAAAAATACCTTCAGGGATGGTGACTCAACCACCTCCCTGGGCAGCCTGTTCCAGTGCCTAATCACCCTTTCGGTAAAGAAATTCTTCCCAATATCCAGTCTGAACCTCCCCTGTGCAACTTCTGGCAACTTCCCCTTGTCCTATCACCTGTCACTTGAGAGATCAACACTCGCTCTCCCACAGCCCCCTTTCAGGCAGCCGTAGACAGCGATGAGGTCTCCCCTCAACCTCCTCTTCTCCAAATTAAACAACCCCAGTTCTTTCAGCCGCTTCTCTTAGGACTTGCTCTCCAGCTCCTTCACCAGCCTCGTTGCCCTTCTCTGGACACGCTCCAGCACCTCAATGTCCTTCTTCTACTGAGGGGCCCAAAACTGAACACAGTTCTTAAGGTGAGGCCTCACTAGTGCCGAGTACAGGGGCACAATCACTTCCCTGGTCCTGCTGGCCACACTGTTTTTGATACAGGCCAAGATGCCATTGGCCCTCTTGCCCACCTGGGCACACTGCTGGCTCATATTCAGCAAGTTGTCAACCAATACTCCCAGGTCCTTCTCCTCCAGGCAGCTCTCCAGCCATTCTTTCCCCAGTGTGTAACGCTGTGTGGGGTTGTTGTGTCCCAGGCGTAGGACTCGGCATTTGGTCTTGTTAAACCTCATCCCGTTGGTCTCAGCCCATCAACCCAGCCTGTCCAGATCTCTCTGCAGAGCCTCCCTTCCTTCAAGAAGATCAACACTATTACAATTTCTGTCTCAGTTTTCTGCAAGTTTCACACACGTAATAGATTCAGATCCAAGCTACAATTTCTGTTCCTTTTCATAGATATACATGGTCACAGAGAAATTTTACACGGTGCTGCTAAATGTTTTCTTTCATCACACTCTCATGAAATATTGATAATGTGTCCTGAAGAGGTCAGACCTTGCTCCTATGCAGTTTATTATTTTTTTTTTCTGTGAAAGTGTCATAAAATTCTTTCTTACTTTATTATCTCATTGCTATTATTCCGGGCTTGCTATTCATTTTTTATGCGTGCATACTCTTTCATTAGGCACAGTTCAGCTCTCCTGCAAGGGCCTGTGCATGGCACACAGATGAGGGAGGAGAAAGCATCTGAAAAAAAAGCTGACTGGTTTGCTTCCCTCTTCTGACCTGCTTGTTTCCACCACCACATCGTGTTTGGCAGTACCTGTGGCACTACACTGACTGTGAGGTCTCTGAAATAAAGGGTTATTTTGGGGAGGGTTCTTCTTGCAGCCATTTCTGTGACATGCAGTATGTCATTCCTTCCAAAGCACTGAGGGGGTGACGGAGAAGAATCAGCAGTGGGATACATGGGAGATGAAAGAAAATTCATAAACCAGCTTTGCTGCTGAAACCCAGCTGCCCCTGTACTATGACTTCAGGCAACTTTGTTAACATTGTAGTAATTGCTGACCTGGAAGAATATGGTCTACATGTCAGCTATTCAATTTTTAGTTTTGGGCTTGACCAGTGTTAAGCAAGAAGGTGCAGGATAACCAAACCAACCTTGAATCCTTCATCTAGGCCTGATTAAAATTGAACATTTGGCTGGTGAAAATAAAGGTCATGCCATGACCATTTGGAGGAAGTAAAATGGTCTAGTGAAAAGGAAGAATGTGATGGAAAAAGGAGTAGGTGACCAAGGGAGACATCAGACACCTCTTGAAGACAACAGGAGATTCCCTTCTAGCTTCAAGAGGATAGGACTAGCACACTAGGCTCTGCTCCTTGCTCTGAAACAGAAATTAATTATGCTGACTGCGGTGTCTTAATCTGCAACTTTTCTAAATAATTACCTACCTGCTTTCAGGAATTTAAAGAGAGAATAAGCGTGTGGATACACCTCCCCAGTGACCCCAGAGAGCTGCATAACACAGCTGAGATGACTGGCTTTTTGCCACCTTTTGTGCTTATCCAGGCTCCAGGCTAATATGTCTGTGAAATGACTGTCTTTTGTCAGACAAAAAGTATTTTACCGAATACAAGGTGGCTCTGGGTTGGAATTTGTAACAGATAATAAATTAATAACCAGGCCAAAACTTAATGGTTGCTTAAGGACTAGTCACTTTGTGTTGCACAGAAAGAAAGTAATGGGACATTCCAAGGAGAAAGGAAAAATAATGGCTGGAAACTGAAGCCAGGAAAAATCAAAGCAGAAACTGGGTACAAATTATTAACAAATTAGTACATCAAATATCTTGCATCATGAATTTGACCTCCCCTGGCATCCCAAGTCCCTCACATTTAGGAAACACTTGTAAACTGAAAATTAGGAGAAAGGGATTTGGATTAATTAGAACCTGAAACTTTAATATCATGAATTTCAATTTAGATGACTTCAGAAAATAAAGAATAGGAGAAAACCAAAACCAAACCCCCAACCAAGTGTTAAGCAACATTTTCACAAAGCTAATTTTATGACAAAATAGTCTGAAATTACATGCCAGAATCTGTTTGCCTGTCAGTTCCACTGCTATGTAACTTACAAATATGCTATTAAAATTCTAGCACCTCATCCTATTATTCACTTTCATACAAAATTAGCTGTGCGAACAAGATGTAAACAACTATCTTTTTGTGACATAGCAATGCTGTTTTAAAAAATGGAATTTACAGTAACACAATAAAAATGAAGGCTGTAAATTTACCAGGTATAACATAGTCTTTGCAGTTCTCCAGAGTCCTTGAATACATATAAAAATAAATGAAGAAGAAATGTAAGTAAAAAGAAACAGCCTTTTCTTCATACGCTCTGCATCTCTAATTGAAAATTTTGGCTGTCATCTGTTGGCAGGAACATGGAACACACAGCGTGAAAGGTCAATAAATTAGTCTAATAAATGAAAAAATGCCTTACTGGTGAAGCTGATGGACAGCATCAGTCTTAGAGTTATGTGCCCTGCATGTTTACCCGTTTCAAAGCCCTTTTGACACTTTAGTGATACAAGTCCATCACATTGACTAACTAGAACCTGAACAGTTCCAAATTAGGAGATACAGGGGAAGATTTGTTAGTGATTAATGTCCATCGTGATTACATAGCTCGTAGAAAAGCCATATTTATAAAAGGACTAATGCCAAAGAAAAATTGCACATTTCATTCTGCCACACTAATAGGCTGTGCCAGGGGTATTTTAATGACTTGGAAAATGTTAGTGGTGTATGAAAAGAGACAAATTAGAAAGAAGCCTTACAAAATATACCTGAATCACAATGACACTTCACATTCATCCAGTGTTGTTTAACAATTTACAATAACTGTATTTTAGACTATTTTGTGCTTATCCTCAGGGGAATTCTCTACTGACTTCTACAATACAAAATAAATATATTTATTTAGATGGTCAGTCCTCCAGTGGCAAAGACTGTCTCTTATCATGTGTCTTTTACCAGGCCTGGCACAGTGGGTTTTGTCTTGATGGTTTTGTAATACAAGCAAGT
Organism: Tapera naevia; assembly: GCA_033556795.1. Lineage (NCBI taxonomy): Eukaryota > Metazoa > Chordata > Aves > Cuculiformes > Neomorphidae > Tapera > Tapera naevia. The sequence goes on from JAUMJJ010000059.1 coordinate 5,677,123, forward strand.
AACATACTTGAAAGCAAGAAGGTGCACTAAAATCACATGCTTTGATCTCCAAAACTAAATGGCGCAGGTTTAGGAGGATCAAAGTCCTTCTTGCTTAGGAAGCAAACATCAACTCTACAGTATAAGGAGATTAACGGCTTCCTGCATAACAAAGTCATTTATCACTAATGAGCAGTATATGACTCCTTTTGCATTCATTCCACAAACCAAGCCATTCAATAATAATAAAAATAATTAACTCCAGAAGCAAGTGAAATATATTTCATTTCCTTTTATTTAATTCTTCTCAGAAACTCAGCAGCATTTCTGTAAGAAATCTGGTGGTTATGAGAAACTATATTTTCAATAGTGTTTAAATTAGAACTATGCACTGAGATACCAGCTTTGAGTGCGTATTTGATGGGTCTGATGATAAAATGTAAGAAAGCCCAGCTCACAGATTTAGGAAGCCAAGGTCTTTTAGCATGGTCAAGGCCTTGCTCTAGATGATGAAGTAAATTTTTTAGATAACTTTTTGTTTTCATTATCTGTACATGCCTTTGATCTGTTTTCTATTATTACTTTCAGCATTTATGTCCTCAAGGATAACATCTTCAGTTTAGCAAGAAGCCCTGCAGATACTGAAGTGCAGCGAAGGGTTTTGAGCAGGGGATCAGCACTTGTTTTGCGGCTTTCATTGGAGCAACTCTTCAGCTATATGAAGAGTAAAGAATGCCTAATATAAAACCAAGAATGGCCATCAGAATCAGCAGTGTGATTACACAGCAGAAACTTAAAAATAACATGTCAAAAAGTACGTTTTGCTGGTAACTTATCGCATAACTTTGTTTGACTAACAGACACTGCTACCCTTCTTTCAAGTGCTGGTCCTCTTGAATGCCTCTTAAATGTATTTCCTGGAGAGCAAGAGCTTCTCATCGCCAGCTGTGGTTCAGTGGTTAGACTAGGTTATCAGGCTATTATAGTCATCCAATGGCTGCAGCAAATGGCAGAATTGTGACCTTACTTGTTATTTGCTCCAAAGAGAAATCCTTCTCAACTTCATAGGAGTCATCTCTTAGTTCTCAAACAAATGAAATACTCCACAGTGCTTGCAACTCAACGTCTGTAACATCTCTGTCCTGATATATCTTCCAAGTGCACTAAATATGTTTCACTAGACCCTGATCCTTAAGAGATATAAATTGATGCATCTTCACTAATGGTAAAGGAACAACCTAGACTTAACAGCAGTTGAGATTCAGGCTTGTGCTCTTCATATTACAGAGGCTTTAGTTACATTTGCAAGTAATGATGTGGTGCATGAAGTGGTAGGAACATGGATCTCAACCTACAGAGATACAGAGAAACCAGTGCACGTAGTGCGTGTGATACAGGGATTTTACTTTTAGTCAATTTTTTCCCATGGACTGAATACTCAGTAGTGGTTGGCATACAGTAGAGGTGCTGCTGGAGGGCTTGCATAAAGTTGAGTGTGGAGTGTTTCTGGTTTAGTTTCATCCTAAATGATTCTGTTTTAGGTGCTCCAAGACTACGCCAATACACACACCAAAGCGTGTTTAGGTCAGATGACTGGGAAATCAGTTTCAAAAGCACAGTCCCGATATGAAAAAACATGAATGGACAACACAAATTGACACAGTAAATGCAGAGCATTCTCTTAAAGCACATGAATTGACATTAATTCTAAAACATGACCCTTCAGGACTGCACCAACTATGTGTGTTATCAAAATCTTGAATATTCTACAGAAGACTATTTTGACCTACACCCATTTGAATGTAATCTGCTTTCAGCATTCTGATCATTACTGACGCAAATGCTCATTTATAAAATTTAAATTTTCATATTCTCCAAGGATGCACAACATGGAGTGCAACAATGATGTGTTGTCCCACTAGAAGCACAGGGCATAGTTTCGGGTTCAGAATCAGAGTACCTATTTAAATACCTAGAACTGGATTGAAAGAACACTGCCACTACCCTCATCAACTCCTACCACAAATACTGTTTCACTGTGATGCAGTCCTACTGTAAACAGAATGGATGCCTTTAGACTATTGTTGAATTAATAAAACTAAATTTAGATTCCCTTAAGCTTTAAGTTTGTATATAACAAAGGCAGACTGCTTTACCAAAACTAGACTTCCAAAATGTGTGGATGCAGCATGTGCCAGCCAATTTTTCTAGCATTACATTTTCATACCTAGCCTAGACGAGGTAGAAGAGATAGGGAAAAAGCCAAACACTGAGGGATAAAACCAAGCACATTTTGGGATAAAAAAATACACACTTAGGTATTTATAAAATATCCTGTTTAAAAAATATTCTTTTTTTGGCCTCAGACTAATCTTGGCAGAAGAATGGCTATTGGTTTTATTTCTTTTGCCAGAGCATCTGCGGGGTGTCACTGTTGTGTTAAAAGAACACAGCTCTAAAGCACTTCTGCTTTGGCTGAACATAATTTATTCAGTAGGTTAGGGAAATTTACAGCTAAGTGTCACATAACTAATACAGGAAATCTAAATCTCTCAGGTGTCCTAACAAAGCTTAACTTTATGATTCAGAATATAAAATGCAAGTCTGAGAATATGTATCATGAACAAAGGACTGAAATCCTGAACAGCATCTTGAAAACAAGAAAATAATTTTATAAGAATACAGGGAATGTACTTTTTATTGTAAATATTTTACAGAGGAATCTTCATTTAAGGAATGTGTTAAATGTATCAGGAGAAGCTGAAAGTACCAATGCTACTGAACAATACTTACATAAGCCTCAGACTGACATGGAGTATTACCTATTGTTTCTACTGCAAATCCATTGAAGCAGAACAGGAAGACTTACAGAGTCTTTGTATGAGATATCAAGCATAAAAAAAAAAAAAAAGGCAGGCCCTTGCCACAAAGTTTGTAGCAGCCAGGTATATAGAAGGATCGGGAGGAAGAGTACATCAGTGCCCTCTTTTTAAGTGAGGAACAGAAACAAAGGACAATATCCTTATAGGCACACAGATTTCTGACTCTGAACAATTTCATTTTATTTATATATACAGGAAGGAAATGTACTGGTGATATATAATTTTTGCATAGACAGCCATTTTCTGTTCCATCTTCTTAGCAAGGAGGTCTGAGACACGTCCTGATTCTTCTCTCACTACACGCAAAAAGGACAAGCAGGCGTATGTCACTGGAGCCCCATGATATTCACGATAGCAGGGGCTGGTGAGAAAGGAATGGAATAGTTAAAGCAGTCAGAGAACTTTGGATTCTTAAACCTTTTAAAACTCCTGCGATGGTACAATGGGAGCGTTAAACACATAGGAGGAGGAGCTGCATCAGGTTAACATGTTGAAGAGTGGGCTGTCTCTAAAGCCAGACACCTAATAGGCAACTTCACAGAGCTAGAGAGTAGAAAACCTGGTGCACAGAGGTAAGTCTCACCCTCACTCTCATGCACCCCGACTGTGAACCCCAGGTTCCACTGTGAACATTGTCAACCCTTGAAACTTTATGGTAATGTTTCTGGATGACAAGAGTTTGCAGTGAGAGACGTGCTCTGCTCCCTCCCTTTGAAGCCAACTCACTGTGCAGAAAAATGTTAAAAGTTTGCATGAAGAGAGAGAACAGAGGGTGCAGCTCACTAAGTTGGTGTAGCGGGCACTTGCATCAGAGAAGATGCCTTGACTTCTGATCTCTTCTTCAAGAAGACTTTCATCATTTGCCAGAGTTGCTAGCACAGCTGCATTTTGCAAGAAGCCCTGTCCTGCTACGCTTGTGTTCTGCACCCTGAAGAGACCTGAGGGGCGAAACAAGCCCAGGAAAAGCCACGTCCAAGTGTGAGGAGCTCTGGGTATGGGCAGTTCTCTGCTCTTGGAGACTTTCATGTTACAAAAAGAGGAGGCTTGGGCAAGCTCAGACAGATTGAGAATTAGGCAGCAGTTTAGGACGTTTGTTTTCAAGATCATGCTTTTGTTCTGTACGCTTGGCTCTAAGTGACTTGGCCAAAGCTGTGGATCAACAGTTTATAGGAAACCTGGATCTTCTCAGTGCTGGTCACGTCAGAGGATCTGGTCATGGACATAAAGGAAGGAGCCCATAAAACTGCAGTGACCTGTGATGAATCAGCTCTTTCTTTCTCCAGATCCCCCACCATGGTAATACTGACTTCTGCTTGTGTGGGAATAGGAAAAAAACGGGAAGAAGAAGGGATAAATAAGCCAAGAGGTTTTGTAGGCATCAGGTCAGGAATCACCTTTATCCAGCCTGCTTGCATTATGCAGTAACACAATATGCTGGATTTCTGTGAGATAAGCCACTGTCAGCTTTATTAAGGAAAATTTTTGCATTACAGATTAATGAAGACCACAAGCCATTTCAAAATACTAGTGGATGGATTGTGTGAATGAACATATAAGTGCAGCTTGTTCAGGCTTGTGCTGGTATTTGATGCTGAAAAGAGCTTTTAGAACTTCAAATAACAGCTTTAAGAATTTCCCTGACAATAAGCCTAGAGAAAATACCCTGGAATTACAAGATATGTTCTTTTCAAAATAATCGCGCATTAATCATATATATTATAGTGAGTAATATCTCTTTTTTCACTGAAGAAAATTCAGTTTCTATATTTTTAATGCTTAAATTTGGGCTCAAATCACAGGTGGAAAATACTATTTATAGTTATCATTTTTCATTGCTTTTCAGTTAGAAGTCTTTTTTCATCTTTGGTGGAATAAATAAGATAAAAATATATGTGTGCTCAGGAAATGTATCTGTTTTGTCTGTCACTCAGCATGGAAAGAAAAAGCAAGAAAAATTATTGGAAGAAAAAAGCTGGCAGTTCCAAATAAAATGTATAAAATATTTCTTATAGTTTAGGAATGAGATTCAGCTTATTTGATTATTATTTACAATGTGAGAACCTACCTAGTCATCTTAGCTTTCTTTTCCAATTGATAGAGTGAACTAAACACTTTTAAGGTGCAAATGTCCAACCCATCTTAGATATCTGCTTTAGGAAGAAACAAATTCGTCCTCTCTGTCTTTCCACTGACCATCAAATGATGTCGTATAAGCAGGCATCTACCTTTAGTCTGATGAATTCTATCTTAATTGACTAACAAGAGCAAGGTCCATTGACTATAAGCAACAGTTGAGTCTTTGAAGTATTTTATCTGGGGTTTTTTTGGCTTTTTTTTTTTTTTGCCTTCTTATGAAGCATTATACTTGTTCCACAGCTAGCTATGGCTGAGATTGACTCATGCTTTTAAATGCATTAAAACTTCTTGAGTGGTTGTTCTGCTAGTCCACTGGGGCTAAACCACAAGCAGAGGACATAAAGTATACTTTTACCTTTGGTCATACTGGCTGAATTTTGAGATTTTTTTTTGATTCTCTGTGAAGTAGAAATTCTTTTTCTAGGCTTATCTGAACATTTTTATTTAAGATCCTATACTCTTATAGGTGACCAGATTTTCACCTCTGCTCTCCTTCCATCTAGGTCTGTTCCTTTGTCATGTTACAGTTCTGGCAGGGCTTGCTCTTGTTTAGGTGCTGCTATGGACTCTTGAAAGTGCTGTGTAGTGGTGAGGCAGTGTAATGAAGATGTGGTCTCTTCTAAATCAAGAGTTTTTTTGTCTGATGGGGCACACATCACGCTATGTTTACTAAGATCACAGAGAAGGTGATTTGAGGGCTCAGATGGTCCTCTTGAGCCATATTTTCCCATATTCCCACAAAAGCATACAATACAGTCAGCATATATCTTGATCCAAAAGTTCACATAACTGTAAACTCATGAGTAATCTTATTGCCATCAATGGCATCAACTAAATTTAGGCACATGTTTGCCAAGAAAGGATAAAATGAGGTTTTTCATAAGGTAGACATACTTTTATAAGTATTCTATCTATTCTGAATTATTTGCCAGAAAGATTACAGTGGGACTCATTACTCCGCCTGGAATATTTCTTAGATCCCTGTAGAAGTAAAAGCCAATGCAATAAACCTAGGGAATTCGCCCAGTTTCATACTAAACCTAAGGAGCTCCAAAGATTTTATTTTTAAGACCATCTGGATAAAGCCAGTTTCACTCCTATTAATTCAAAGTGTGATGGCATCTCTTTTACCTGCTCTCTAATATCTTTGTTTGATAAGTATGAATACAGGGCATAAAAGAAAAGAAAGGCCACCAATAACAGGACAGAAAATGAATCAGAATATTCCTTGAATTAATTTTGAAGATTTCTTGTGAGAGCTTCATATTAGTCCAGCCTCTTCACATCATAAAAAAGGGATGAGGAAACAAGAGATGTTATGTAGGCGTTGCTAAAATTCTGCTTTCATGAAAGGATAATTCCTCTGGATTCAGTGCCACAGAAAGCAGTCAAATGTTATCAGTTTGGAACAGTCCTTTTAGGCCCTGGAAATGGTAGATCAGCAAAGGATGTAAGTAGTGATGCAGAACTGAATGACACTTCGGTCCATTGGGCAGCATGAGGTAAAGGAGGATGTCTCTTAGGTCTGGAAAACTTGAATTATGAATAAACTTATTGTTTATTCATTGCTCTTAGCCATCGAGTGTGACAGAATCTGCGCATTTCAGTGTCTGAGGTCTAGCTGGGAATCCTCATATAATGTATGATTCACCACAAGGTTTGTGAACTATTGGAACAGGCTGCCCAGGGAAGTGGTTGATTCACCTTCCCTGGAGGTATTTAAAAGATGGACAGATGTGCTGCTTAGGGACACGGTTTAGTGGTGAACTTGGCAGTGCCAGGTTTACAGCTGGATTTGATGATCCTAAAGATCTTCGATTCCATGATTCTAAGAGTTTACACAACTTAGTGCTAGCTAAGTAATAGCTAATATAGGAGCCTCTTGAAGTATGATACAAGTAACTTGTTTCATGTCTTCACCTTGAGCTTATATGTCCCAAAGCTGTGCACTGTCACAGGGAAAGGAGTGCTGTTAAAGTTTGAGGCCTGGGACCATCCCTCATTCACTGAGTGTCTTTCTCCTCTCTTGAACAGTAGTTGGAGAAGTGGGTGATGATGCATTAAATCTTGATAATACTTTCAGTTGGTTCATCCTTTCTGCTTTGACAATAAATCTCGTATCTGTCATTTGTCTAGATGCACTTAAAATTGGTTTAAGGAACAGATTCAATTTGGCATCCAATTTTTAACCAGTGTTGCACATAAATCATAGAGTATGTATCAGTTTTAAGATGAAAAAGCAAGGATGTCCAAGGCTTACAAATTCCTTGCAGCTCATAAATTTTCCTGGAAACCTAGCTTGTAATAATGATGGCATAACGTTTCCACTTCCTTTTTTTTTTGTAACTTTGACTAAGACTGAGACCAAACTTTAAAACCTGATTTACCATAAAGAGGTCATGAATTGCATTTGTTAATTTATTTTTTTTTTCTAGAAACACACCATTACTAAGCCTGGCAGATTTTTTCTCTATCTTTGATTACACTGATAATGAGGACAATATTGCTGTATATAGGTGGGATGAAGAGGAAGGTTTACTTTCCTAAAGTAGCTATGGAAGGTTGAATCTGACAGATGTCGAACCACTCTGTATACTTCTGATTTCCAGGACAGCTGTCATATCAATTTGCATTTCTTGTGCCCCACAGTTATATCTTTGTCCTTTTGCTTTTTTACATGAATTCTCTCATCTCTTTGGCAACTCTTAGAAAACTGAAATAACCAGAGAATTTTAAAGTTCTCTGCCCAGGAACAAAATCAGTATGGATCTCTTAAAGGTGAGTACTGGAGAAAGGACAGCTTCTCCTAGGAAAGTAACTTTGATATGACTGTTCTATCACACCAGGAAGGGTTTTACGCATAAACTGAGGCTGATCATAATTTATGAGACAGGAAAAATCAAAACACTGTCACAAATACTGATTTTTTTTTTTGAGGAGGAAAGATCAATTAAAAGCCTTTTCACAAAAAATAAATATTTCATAGTGCTTTAATTTAAAACAAAATGTGTCTGATGATAACACAATTTCATCTTGGGGTTCAAGCAATTTAGATTTTGGACTTCTGATTATATTACATTTGTGGACTGCTTTAAGGCATGTAAGTCTTCAATTTTTCTTATTCCCATGAAGTAAATAATCCTCCTCTTGGTTAACTATGAATTTCAAAAAATCACCATTCCTTTTTAATTGCAGATTAACTGCTACAGTTCCTCTCTGTGTTCTGGACCCTTCATATATGTACACATAGTACAGTGATCTTGTACCTGCTTCTCTTATACCTGGTTTTGCATTTCCCTAATTATGTCTGTTTGGTTGATGTCTCTCTGTAGTATTTTAGATACAGATATTGTAATTTACATGGAAAAGGAAATGTACTCAAATAAATTTACACAAATGATTTAATGAAGACTTCCCACTTTCATTTCATACAGAAATGATTGTGTGCCCAATTTTTAGACTTTAATTCTGAAACCAATGCATTTCTAGCTCTAATTTATGTTGTATGAGTGGAAGTCGACTTCCTGCTTTAACAAGTAACTGGTTTTTTTCATGCGTAGTCTAGTATAATAATAATCTTTTATTCAGCTGCTGTGCTTTTTCTTCCTAAACTAGTATTTCCAAAATTGTGGTCCTGACCTCAAGTCATAACACTTTGTCACTTTTTATTTGTGACTCTTACAAGGAATGCAAGCCCATGGGGAATTCAGCTGCAGAAGTGATGCTCGCAGGTGGAAGTGAAATCAGAGTTTGTAAGGGAGGGAGTATGACTGAACAAGGTGGTGTGATACAAGTAACACACAAGAAGGTGTTTTTTCACCCCTGTTCCTACTTTGTGAACTCAGTAGCAGCTCCTGTTTCAGCTAACTGTCTTGCAAAAAGATTTTCTGGTAAAGCCACTCCATGATCAAGGACACACAGAAGTAGCAATGAATCAAAAGTTTTCTCTCCTTGCTCAGAGAGGAGAGAAATTGTGAGATCAATTTCACCAGAGCATGGATTTGTCAAGTTTACTTGCACACTATTTCAGTATTTCTTTGTTCAAATTTCCTCTCATCAGGAACTCAAACCTTCTTAAAAGTGTTTCCTTTGTGGACTGTCATGGGCATTACTTGACTGTGACACTCTGCCAATGACATTCATTACAACCAAATGTTATCGACACAGAGCCTTTAATATTGCCAGAATACATTCTTGTTGTGAATTCAAATCCACTTTAAAAATAATGCAATGTGAGAGTCTGGGAACGTTCTTGTGCATGGAAGAGGTTTATTTTCAGGAAATGAATGCTCATTTACTTGCCTGGATTTAATTTAAGTTTAGTTATATCGAGGACCCTTCGCTAAATGCTGTCCCTTTGAAATTAAACATGAAATAACTCTGAAGTCCAGTGATACATTCTCAATTTTTGTGATGTAATGGTCTGTAGTTCACCACTTTCTGGCAATACTAGAAATTGCAGGGTCGCTTATATCCAGTGTTATAAACTTATCCTAAGAATCAATCCATAGTGTCCTTGCTTTGTAGGTATTAGAACCATGGTATAAATTAAGTAAAAACAAAATCTACTAAACAAACCTTTAAATTATTATTTCCATGTTTTATGGACATAAAAATGTACATAACTTGAAGGCAAGTTAGATATTATAAATGCTAAATTATATTTGTATTTCCAGTTCTTTGGCCTGACCTTTTCACAAAAACTAGGAGGATATTTAAAAGATGAGAGTTTCCTTTGCAGTATTACTCCTAATGCTTCCAATGTGATAATGTAAATTACAGTGAAAAAGAGAGAACAAAAGAAAGCTGGAAGTAGAGGACTTTGTCTCAGAAAGAACATTTAAATGTCAGATATAGTGAGCACTGTAGGTTAAATTGTACCTTGCATAACTTTTGCTAAGGTAGGAAGGATACTAGTTAAAGAATTATTCCTAAAATCCCATAACTTTAAACAAAATGTTTAGTTGAATAGGTCTTATTTCCAGACAAAAGTAAATATTTAAGAGTTCTATTAAACATAATAACATGTCCTGCTGATAGAGGCAGTGAGTTTAACAATGCTTAGAAAATCTTGTCTTGTGTGCTGTAAATAGATTACATGGTTATTTATGTAGTCTATTGGCCAGTGGAGGAAGTTACCCTGTATTTAGCCTGTAGTTTGCAGTTGGGGACAGGACCTTTCCAAATCCATGGAGCGTGGGTGAATTTGCTGCTGGGCTTCTGCTGATGCCGTTCTCTAGTAATACCGGCCATTCTTGCAAACACACAAATGATCTGCTTAATTAAAGGATATAAATTATTAAAAATATATTTCCACAGTGGTATGCAATTTTTTTTCTTTTCTAATACAGAGGATTTAACGCTGCTGAATTGGAAGTCTTAGGCTTGATCATATGGAATGCTTTTTATCTGATTGGGTCATACCACTAATATTGAGACAGATATGGGAGGTGAAAGCGCTGTAAGAGAGAGAAGAGCTGATACCATAATTTTTTAAAAAAAACAACTTAACTTGAGTGTTCAATGACTACCATAATTTTCAGCATCCTCATTTTCTTTTTAGTGAACTTTTTATCCTGTCTGTGCTTTGTGGAGTACAATTCGGTGACTTAAAGCCAGAAAACTGGGAAAAAAATTATGACAAAGTACAAAAAAACTGCAAATACTGGGCTTTAAATGTCATTACTTTTAACCTACTCATTGATTTTGAAAGCAGAGGTCGATGGTATTTCCCGTGACTTTAGTTGCAAAAGTAAACCACTCTGAAAGCTTTGCAGAACTTTATCTGCAAAGGTTCTCGATTTTAAAAACTCGTGTATGTAATCTGAGTAACTTCAATTCATTGCACATATTCTGTCATTTTTTCCTTGTCGCATATGCACCTATTTCTGTATGCACTTCGGTTAAAAATATTTCTATATATATATATTTCACTCTCTTTCTTCAGGAAGATTTCCTACCCAGTATTTGCATACATATCTGCCACATATTAGGTCAAACCAATATGGGAAATAAGAAAGACTTAAAGACTATGCTGTGCAATAATGTTCATACTGGTGTTTGCTATTAACATAACAGCAAAAGCTTTCAGGTAAGGTTATTTTTTGTCTATGACTGTAGTCTGTATCTGATTTTTGTTCTTTCCTGAAAGTGTTTGGTTTAAATAGTCCCAGTAGTATAAAGTATCACATTCACAGTCTTCTATTTTAGTTCTCCTTTCAAGGGATTTTTTGCAATTTTAACCTGCCTCTTATTCTCTTTTCTAGTGCAAAGCTGTGTGATTACAGGGAAGGGTGATGAAGCACATCAGCTCTGTCTCTTAATCTTCTTATAAAACCTAATAGATTTTGAAGATGAAATTTGGCAAATGTTAATTGTATGTATGGAATTCATGCTGGGAAAATCTCCTTCAGGAGAAAAAAAAGGAGACAAAAAAAAAAAGCTGAGTGCACAGCCGGAGTATTATGTAAGATGTTTATTTCCATCAAATTTAGTCCAGTGGAGGCTGTGCAGAAAATAGGTCAAAGCTGCAGAGTAGTGACATCATAACATCATCAGAAAGGTCAAAGAAGACATTGGCACACTGAGAAACACCAGTCTGTAGTACTGGTCATTTTGTTCTATATTTAATATCTGCACCCTCCCCCCCCCCCCCCCCCATATTGGAATTGAGCCTGATAGTGGTAAGCAAGCCTGGGCTGTTTTCAAGGTTACAAAGAAACATGTTTGTGATAGTACATGGCAGCACAGGAACACAGCTGTGAGAAGTACTCATTATTTTGATGACGAAACTGAAGAGTAGAAAAAACAAAATTTGGTAGATTGTGAAAAGTTGACTTTAGTGAAAATTTTATTTTGGAATTTGTTTTTCAGGAATTAAAACAGTTTACATCCAGAATATCTGAATGAATCTACTGATTTCTTAAAATAATTAACTTCATTCTTTTTCCTCAGTCAGTTTAAGACCAAAGCAATGAGTTAATTTAAAAGTCATGAAACTCTTTTTTTTTTTCTGTTGAATAACCTCATGACTGGAAACATTTCTTCAGCTTTGCTGTATTGTTGTCAGGCTGAGAATGGCACTGATGCACAGTTTCTGTTCGGTTATGTCCTTGAGGAATCTGCAATTTAACCAGGCATCCCATTACATTCAGGTGGATTGCATTTTCTCATGTTATGACTAAATTGAAGTATATATATGCTCAAGTTTATAATAAATAATACACAAAATAAACATTTTTAATCCAGATTTATTTCACCTTTCATGCCTCCCCATATTTTTGGCTAGATTTTAAAACAAACAAATAAACCCAAACCACAATGAGACAACTATTCTCCAATTAGTTTCTTACATACTGGTTAATGCTCATTTTTCAAATCAATTTTGCTTTTTTGTATGCTGTATATAATAAAAAACAAATACGAGGGGCATTTAAGTGATTACATGTAGATATCTTGGATTGGGTGCAGGAGAAGGTATTGTTAATTCATGCTTTATTCCCTGCCCTATGTGAAGCAAGTCATTTCAAGAAAGGAAAGAATGTTGTGTTGGTAGGTTAATGCTAGCCCATAAGAACCATTATTGATCTGACAGCACAGGGAGGTCAGGAGAGGTGCACCAAGTTCTCAGGCTCCAACCTGCTCCTGCTGCGCAGGCAAAGCCTCCTTCTCTCTTGGCCAAAGGCGAGCAGTAGGGGAAAATGGCACCTACATAACACCCAGTAGATGCCTTCCTGCTCAAGGAGTAATGTAAAATATTTAATCGGTGAGTGTTTTTTTAGCTACATAGATTGGGTGACAGTCTTCTGTAGAGGCTCCAAACAGAACTTTGGAAATCAAATTTAAGAGCAGATTGTATTTGCCTCAGCGTGTCTTCGTGAGGGGAGAAGAAAGCAACAAGGCTGAAGATTCATCTGACCAAGTGTAGATACCTTCAGCACAGTTGCTGGGTATGCTGTTTGCCAGATCCATGGAGAGAAACAGGCATTACTTAAGAGTGATTTTTCTCACCCAGAACAGGTAGGACGAATCATGGGATTCGGGACAAGGAGTCAACATGGCTACTCGCTTGGAAACTTCTTTCAGGCACATTTTTTTGTGAGTGTTTGTATGTTTTTTGGCACAATGGAGGCTACTTCAAGACTTTGTTCATATGGTGCAACATTTACCTCCCAGTGTTCCTGGGAAATTATCCTTATCTCAGAGATAAGGAAACTTACCAGTGACAGAATAGATTTTACTATCCAGCTCCGATGCCCGGAGATATTTCAATATTTCTACATTTACTTCTGTAATTAACACAAACTTTTGAGCCAGCCTCTTCCCCCCAATCTGAAGATCTTGCTAACCTGAGGTTTCATTTATTATGGCAAATTTTTAGCTCAGTACTATAAGTCTTCTTTTGGGGAATGTCACCTGCTATTGCTTGCTTACTTGAACCTACAAACATGAAATGATCCTATAGGCACCAGCAGTGTCATGGCTACAGGTCTGTGATGCCTTTGCAAACAAAGGACCAGTTTGTGTTCTTGTGAGACTCAAGGCACATACTCAATGCTTGTAACTTTATATGTGGTTTGTAACTTCATATCTCCAGCACCACACTTGTTGCTACTGAGGAATAGAACCTGTAGATAACAGCATATAAATACTTACTTTACTCCCGTGAAACAATCTGGCCTCTAAGCCCTAATGAGGTGCGCCCTTTTGTATTTGCAATGTGCAAGCCGATCTCCAGAGCTGATGCTGGACTCTAAAGGCAGCAGAGGAGGTGCTTTCAGCCTCAAAGTTGCTCAGATAGCTTGGCCTATTCTTTTGCTACATTTCTTCCTTATTACAGACTAATTACTTGTTCCATGAAGGTTAAAACTTTGTACACCAGCAAAATCAGTTCTTGATTTACTGTCATTTGTTTTAGGTCTGTCCCTTGGCTAACTTCCAGTGGCATTTATTTGATTAGGGTATAAATGAAACAAAATGGAAGTATAATAGGCATTCAAACAAAACCAGACTGTCAAGATTATTCTGTGATTTATAGCTGTTATCCAGAGGATGGAGGAACAGTAATCAAGAGGAAAATTTTGCACTTTAAACTCAGACAATCCTAATGCAATCAAAATTGAATCAAACAAATGACAGTTCAAATTAGCAAACATTTATTTTTCTATTTTTCCTTCCAGTGAGTGAACGACTTTCAACGTAGAAAGGGCTTGAAATGATTACAAATTTAGATCTGATGTCCTTTCATGCTTTAAATTAGTTTGTTATTTTGAATATATTAATCTTGCCTCTGTCTTAAACAACAATGGCTCTCACCAGTCTATGTATAAATGGCTGCTTTATTAAGGCTCAATCTCTGCTAAATTCCAAAGAGCACAAGAACTTTCAGTATGTATGAAGTCGGTGTTAACAAAAAATTCTTTAAATCAGACTGCTGTATGTGTCTTCTCAAAGGTGCTGGAGGAACAAATATCTCCATATCTGGTTTTTCAGAAGGATGCTCCTGATAACTGTTTTTTTCCTTTCTGGTTGCCTCATCAGTTATTTTGCTGATCGAGGAAAATAACTTTCTGGAACAATACAATCATACTTTGAAGGCCTTATATATTGAAAGGCTGCACATATTTGTGCATGTCCTTTCAATTTTTATGTCAGTAAAAGTGAAATCTGGGGCTGATAAAATTGTTAGGAGGTTTCATTCTGTTATCTAGTGTTCCCTTTTCATCTTTTCAACCTCTGCACATCATCAAGATTAATGTTTCGAGTTACAGAAATTTCAATTTTTTGAGATTTCACATGGCAGCTATAGATGAGACTTCCCAATATTGATCCCTTCTCCCTCTATTTCTTTTATTTCCAAGTCTGAATCATATCTGTCTGAATTATGAGCCAGCACAGAATTCTTGCTCCAGCAAATTGCATTAGAATTGTGCAGCACTGGGCTTCAGATTATCGATTCGCAACAGACTGACTCCACTGTTAACCAGCTATTTCTTCTTCTGCCAGAGACATCTCCATTCACAAATACCTGCTGCACTGTGGGAAAAGCTGCTTTGCCATATTTTGAATGCAAAAGAGACAAAGCTATTCTCTGTTTTTGGTGCCCATTGGAACTTAAATAGACATAGATACTGTTGAGCCTTTTTTGACAGGAGCTCATGTTGGGAAAGACTAAGTGACTCCCAGGTTTCTTTCATTCCTTTGCTTCTATGATAAACAAGTAGGAAAACCAAGTACTCCATGATCACTGATATAACTGCAGTGATGTAAATGAGGTCAAATGGGGGAAACTTTGCCAAGACTGTTAGGCTTGCTTCACAAAATAATTAAATATGGCAGCATTCAACCCCATTTTAAGGTGCCTTTTTGCCAGTTGAATCTGAAGGTGACTCATCACATCATGTGTAGAAATGCAAATGCCTTTGATGGATTCACATGGTGGGTGTGTGCAGTACTGATTTGCCAGCAGCATGTTAAGTTATTTATCAGAGCGATTTTCATCTTATATTGTTATTTTAAAGGGGTCAAGAACAAATGCCAACAATTTAAGACAGAATTGAAGACAGAACTCCTATTTTATAAAGCCTGAAAATATACATTAGAAAAGAAAGTCAATAGTTTAGTATTTTAATTAAGTAGTAGTTATGAAACATGGTTGAGGTAAAATAAAAAAAAAAGCCTCTGTAATATAAACCAATATAAAGCAGTACCAGTATAACAGGTAGAATTTAATGATGAAGATTTGTTCAAATACAGAGCTTAAGAAATACAACATACAGCAAGTGACAGAATTCCTACATGTAGTTCACTTACTTTTCCTTCTGAGGAAGAACAGTTGTTAAGACAGATTCATGTAGTGCAGTGAAGTGCCAACACTGGAAGGACAGTCACCTGAATCTCCTTGCACGTCCATGGAGAAAAATAGGAAATGCAAAAATTCATATGTGCTGGATTGCCTTCTAGAGCTGCCTGTATTCCCCACTGATAATTTTGGACACACGCAAGAGGCAACAGAGGAAAATCCCAATCAGTAAAATTACAATTGGGTAAAAAACTTCTTCAGGATGAGGGTGGTTAAGCACTGGAACAGACTACTCAGAAAGGCAGTGGGCGAGGCCCTGAGCAAATTCACATTGCTTTGAAGTTAGCACTCCTCTGAGTGTGCGATCAGACTAGAGGCTGGAGAAGGGACCTCCAACTAAAACCCAACCTCAATCATACTGTTGTTCTTAGCTTAGGTAAACTACTTCAATCCCTAATCCCAGATATTCCTCTTTTTACAGCAGGACTGATCTTGGGTATATTTACAAGTATACTTGCTCACTGATCTTGCTATTTGTATGCACAAAACTGAAGCATATTAACGGAAGTAGGTTATGTATATTTGTGGCTATTGGTATGATGTTTTTCCTGTGCTACATCTCCTCTTCCCACAAATCCTTGAAGAGTTTTACTGGGTTTTTTTGGACTCCCAGTTCAATTGCTACATTTGCATATTATAGCCCTTTAACTTTCTAATGGATTTCTGTCTTGCTACCATGGAGATTGTAGTTGCAACTGATACAGAAATAAAAAAATCTGTGTTTTTCTATGCTCATCAAGAAAACATCTTGCAAATGACTGAGAAAACATATTGGTTTTAGTTCCTCAGAAATGGTTTGTAATTTTTGAGTAAGAAATGTAACTGTTTGAATGGTATCTGTAGATTCCTAGACTGCCTCAAAGATGACTAACTTGAATTGGCAAATGCAATTCCTGAAATGCCAATAAGCTATTTTTTGCTTTTCTGGTACATTATGCTAACTGAAATGTTACCTTGATATAATTGTTGTGTATTAGCGTTGTACTCTCCTATATTACTCTCCATGCAAATTGTGTTTACTACTGTACTTCAAATGGTCATAGTACTGCTATTTGTGTTAAAAACCTATACAACCTCTACTAAGATCTGCAGAGCCTTGAAGGGCCAAGAAAAATTTATTTAACTACATAAACTTGGTAAATAGGATATTTTCAGCTGTATAGAGGGCAATGTATGCAGTTTTGTGAATGCTAACTATAAGAGACTTGCACAGGCTCTTCTTATAAAAATATATCCATATATGTGTGTCTAATTTTACCCTTAGTACACACTTGTTTTTCTTAAAAATAATGGGAAAGCACAGCGATCGATACTATTTATCACATTAAGTTCAGTACAGATAAATGGACAATGGACTGGTTGAGCTACCAAAAGATTCCCATCAGCAGCACAAATTCCAGCTGGAAGCCAGTCACTAGTGATGTACCTCAGGGATACAGTACTGTTTAAGCTCCTTATTAATGAACTGGACAGTGGGACTGAATGTGGTCTCAGCATGTTTGCACATGACACAAAACTGGGAGGAGCCGTTGACACCATCTGAGCGTGCTGCCATTCAGAAGGACCTCAACAATTATGAGAAATGGGCTGACATGAACCTCATCAAGTTTGGTGAAGGCAAACACAAAGTCCTGCACCTCAGCAGGAATAACCCCATGCACCACTCCAAGCAAGAGGCAAGCTGGATGGAAAGCAGCTCTGCAGAGAAGGACATTTGGGTCCTGGTAGACAACAAGCTGACCATGAGCCAGCAATGTACCCTTGCAGCAAAGATGTCCAATAGTGTCTTGGGCTATGTTAGGAAAACCTATAGGCCAAGAGATACATCTTTCTGCTCAGCTCAACCCTGCTGAGACACAGCTGGAGTGTCAGGTCCAGTTCTGCACTCCCCAGTAGAGAGACAAAGATGTACTGGACCAAGTCCACCAAAGGGCCAGGAAAACGATTAAGAGACTGGAGCATCTCATGTGCGAGGACAGGCTGAGAGAACTGTAGCTTATCAGCCTGCAACAGAGAAGGCTCAAGGGGATTCTATCCATGTGTGTAAAAAAGATGGAGCCAGGCTCCTCTCAATGATGCCCAGTGACAGGATGACAGGCAACGGATGCAAATCAAATACAGGAAGTTCAACTTAAACACAAGAGAAATACTTCTTTACCGTGAGAGTGGTGAAACACTGAACCAGGTTGTGCAATGAGGGTGTGGAGTCTCCATCCTTGGAAATCCGACTGGAATACAGCCCTGAGTAATTTGCTGAAGCTGATGCTGGCTTGAGCACAGAGTCTCAGTAGCTGATCTTCAAGAGGTCCCTGATAACCTCAATCATTCTCTGACTTTATGTTATTTCACAAACATTCAAGAGTAGCGGTTGGCACAGTTGTGGAAACAGGCAACGTGATAAATAAATAATCTAAAAAACTTGTAAGTTAGTTACTCTGAATAATTAGGGAAGATCATTGTTTGGCACACTCATTAAACAGTTGAATCCATCTGAATTTCAAAACAGACCTGTGCAACAGACTAACTCTTCTTAAATGTAGGACATGGGGAGTCTTAAAGAGAGAGGCAAAGCAAGGATATACAAAACTTTATAACTATTCATTCAAGTGTTTAAATGTAGAAACTCATTACATATAGACAGATATTTTGAAATAATATAAAGGTTAAATAAAAATAAAACAAGAAGGGATTTTATGAGCTGAAGAAAAAGTCCTGGAAAATACATTAACGTGATAGAAAATGCTAGCATTTTACAAGGTTTTTGTACTAGGACATGCAATATAATGGAAAATTATCTTACTTCCACAGAATTATGTGGGATACTTGAGAAAATTTAGACAAGGATTTTAATTTTCTGTTAAATCTGGAAGACGTTTAGTATAACTTTCATAGAGCCATATTACTCCTCTATAGAAGACTCCTGCCTCCCTTACATCATTCAGATTGTGAACAATAGTGTCAATATTAATTTATTTTATTATTTTTTATTTTATTTTACTTTCACTGGATAAATAAAAGGGATTCCCAATAATGCTAAATTTGTTTCAGAGTTCTGTCTAGTTAGTAGAGTATGCATTGTATTTTTCATGGTCTTTTAGGCCTCAGAGAACTAAAAAATGCTTTTAGCCTTTGTGACTCCTTATGAAGAGTGCATGCATTACTGTCTGGTTTATACCTACTTCATGGGGGTGCAGTTCTTTTTTTTACTTTCTGGTATTATCTGTAAGACGTAACAGCTAAAAATACTGTTTACTTTCAATTTTAGGGAAGCGTGGCTATGAAAGATTAGAGATAGAAGAGATTTTTTTGATTGGCTTAATAAATTTCTTTCAAAAATAAAGAAAGTAAAATGAAATAAAATCATAAAATAAAATAAAATAAAATAAAATAAAATAAAATAAAATAAAATAAAATAAAATAAAATAAACCCCACTCACTCATCTTCCACTTGATCTGAAAATAAGATTAACATTTTTGACAGATATTTGACCATCAGACGGATATGGGATTATCTCATTGATGGAGCTACATAGAAAATGTATCATCCTACTGCATAAAAATCTTTTGACATAATTCCTGAGACAAAGTACAGAGCCTATCTGCCAGCAAAGCAACAACTGTAACTGAACTCCAGGCTTTAATGTGCACCTGTATTTGGTATTGGAGAACATTTTAGTGCTGTACATGCTGTGGTTTAGCCTGTCTGTGCCTTCCTTTGTTGGAAAACCTGACATCAATGAGATATCTTCCACTAAGCCTAAATCAGTTCTTACTCTCTGTAAGACAATCTGTGTGTTTTTATGGTTGACAATTTTCTTCCTCTGCAATTTCAAAAAAACATGCATCTGGGGAATTTATCAATTTTTTTTATTTTTGCAGGAAAACAGGTATTTAAGTGATCATACAATACACAGCAACTGATATTGAGAAAAATACATAATGGCTGCTCATTCTTCACTTTGTTTATATATGAATCACCAGTTAAGTATAAGAATTAATACCCATCTCTTTCCTCCTTTTTATGATGCAAAGCTCTACTACCTGTTAAAAATTGGAGTATTATGGTAAAGAGAGAGGCTACCTGAGACTTCAGCAGGTGCTGGGAAATTTTATTCTGTAAAACTGTCCTTGTTTCATGATGGCTTCAGCTACATTTTAGCAGGATGTTATTTACTTGCACATATTTCTCCTCTTAAAGTTTGCAAAGGGCAAACTAGGTAATGTGATTAAGTGGCTGAACACAGTGAAGGTTCCAAAAACTAGGTCATTATTGAGATTAACAACTGGATTAAAAGGATTTAGAAGAGTGGTAGGATTTTGATTTGCATATTACTCCAAAGACCTCTGACTTATGTAAAGCCTCCTCTTAAAGACTATCAAGCCAAAGTATTACATCAAGCAATTTAGTTGTTGCAAATTACTCTTGCCTGTTTTTTGACCTTGTGTATATTACCCGTATTTCTACACAATCTTAATTTTGCAGTTCATAACTGAACACAGAAACAAGGGCAAGAAACAGTCCAGTATGATGTGTTTAGATGTATCATTCAGGAGTGGTTTTAGTGTCAAGATTTTATTTGTGCAACACTGTATGAGACTATTAGAAAATTTTAAATTAAAAACCAGCCCATACATAAAATTCTTACAGACAGAAAATAACAGTGCTCCTCTCTGAAGGCAGCTTCAGCTCTAACAAACTGTAGCTTTCAACATTTTCTTCTCAGGACCTTTGTGGTGGAATTATGATGAAGAATACAGCTTTTCCACCTCTTGGTTCATCTGCTTCAAATTGCTTGCAGTCAAACTGGACTTCTATTTCCGCAACATTCAGATTGCATCACATGTTTTCTCCACTCTAAAAATGTTATTGTTTTCCTTAAGCACTTTCCCATTGTAATTACAGAAAGCAATATTTTAAAAGTGCAATGCGAAAATGTGTCATTCCCATGGAAAAATCCAAGAGAAAAACACTGCATTTTTAAATCTGAAGGCCCCAAGGCTGGAAAGGGCCATGTGGCCAGAACCTCACCCAAATCCCTGGTCTTACTGACATCTTCACAGCACCCCACACGGATAAGGTTTTGGAACCAGGATCCAAGAACTATGTTCAGTAATGGCTTTGCTGCTTACAGGTTTTAGAGGGTAGAGTCTAACTTTTAGATGCTTAGCCACATTTTAATTGATTGAGCCAGGGCTTTAAAAGACGTGCAGCCATCCTTTGGAATCCAGGGCACAAAAACCTCTTCCGATACTAAGGACATTTGGATCCTTCCATCCATGTGTTTGTAACAATCAAATGGGTAAGACATGCATCCAGGAGCCATCAAAAGCACATTTCCTCTCAGAATAATACCTTGGCCACCCAATAGAAAATCAACAGAAAATGTATTGTGGTGAGGGCAATGCTATTCAGCCCTTCTGCTGAAACTACATACCTGTGTAGAAAGAAAAAAAGGAGATAGAACAAAAGCTTGTATGGTAAATATCTCCGGTTCTGACCAGGTATTAGATTTTGATCCTACATTTTTTTTTTTTCCCTATTTTGCTTAATTAAAATGGCTGTTGACTTTAAAATGTGAGGATCAGAAGGCTGGCTGCCTCAGTTAAAGACAAGAAGCAAATAACCAAGACACAGACTAAGCTTCTCTCTATTGTTTGCTTGGCCTCTTCTAGAGTCTTGCCTGTAACGTCTTCTGAAGTAGAGGTGCTTCATGCAAAAGTGCACGTAACCTGATAGCAAAGGCCGTCACTTCAAAAGCAAGAACTGTACCTTTGAACTTCATTTGACTGAGAAGATGTCCAGTCCAAGATATACACACATTCTGGGAAAGAGCCCTTGCCACTAAGCTGGAGCATGAGAAGCAATTTGTAGTGATAAGTTGTTACAACTGCCTTTTAGGAAGAGTCACTTCTTGTTGATTTACTTCGGATATGTCATAAGGATAGCTAGCAGATTACTCCCTTGAGGGGATTTACATTAAGAAGTGCCATGTTGCTGGATCCCTTCAAGTTTGAATGGAAGGTAGATGCTGAAACATCCAACCACAAGACTTGTATTCCTGTAGAAAACAGAATTTTAACTGCCAGGGAAAATTAGAAGTCAGCCTGAGAGGCAGCTACAGTTTCTGCAAACTAGCTGAGTAAGGGATCTGGGACAGCACAGTTGCTAACCCAGACTTCATGAGTGCAGACGCTGAGCTATTCAGGGAGCTATTTAGAGAATACCCTCGCAATATGCTTTTGAGGGCTTAGGAGTCCGCAAATGCTGCTCAGTCTTTAAAAAACACCTTCTAGAAGTATAGGAGCAGGTAATCCCACTGTGTTGTAAGTCCTCTCCTCTCCTCTCCTCTCCTCTCCTCTCCTCTCCTCTCCTCTCCTCTCCTCTCCTCTCCTCTCCTCTCCTCTCCTCTCCTCTCCTCTCCTCTCCTCTCCTCTCCTCTCCTCTCCTCTCCTCTCCTCTCCTCTCCTCTCCTCTCCTCTCCAAGAAGCAGCAATTATACTCAAGGAGGAAAATATCAGTAAAGGTCACACATCTTTCTCTTATTTATGAACTAATTCAATTACCTCAGATAAATTACTGTTGTTTCCAACTATGCCTTTTAACATTTCCCACAAATGATTTATTTTCTGGGATTTATAGTCATCTAATTTTACTAGCCAGTGTCTGAGATATAATTTTATAACTGAAAAATCTCCAAGAGATATGAAATTCATCATAGCTTGACATTTGTCCACACTGCACAGTTGAAATACAGCCTTGGGTAACCACCACTCCACACAACAGAACCGTATCTTCTGTCCTTCTGCCTCCTCAGCGCAGAGATGTACAGCACAATACAAAACATTACCTACATGCCTACAGTAAAAGATCCAGCTGGATTAGACAATGTCTAGACTATGGGTGAGATGTGCACCACACCACAACCTTTACGTATTTGTGACACTCTGAGGGGCCTGACCAAACTCCCAGCTGGAGAGCAATGCTGTGCAGGCAGCTCCCTTGTAGATTGTGCCCTGGGTTTGCTACCTGCACAAAGGGTGGCACAACAGCAGTTCAGGCATGCCACAAGGGGCCAGACATAGCTCAGTTCCTCCCAGAACTGGAAGTCACAATGAAATCTTGAGTTTCTACCACAAAAAATAAACTGTACTCCATTACTACAGGAGTTATTGGACATAGGCAGATCTGCAAAACCAAAAAATTCAACATTCTTCAAGCAGAAAGGTCAAGAGAATTGTCATGTGGTTCAGACCAAAAATCTGTGGGAAAGGCACTCTGAGTATCTGTTTATGTAATTTATTAAACAAATCTCGTATTACAGGCTCTGGAGCAGAGTTTATGTGGAAACATGATTCTTATTCTCTCATTATTGGCAGCAGATAGGAAATCAAGTGATGGAAAGCTGAAGTAAATACGAAAGATTCAAAATCAAGCCAAACTGAGTTAGGATACTCATGCTTGTGGCTGTAATTCACGATTGTTTGGGGGTAGAGGGATGTAGGTTTTATTTTAGTTTAGTAAAAAGATCACTTTAGGCAAGAAATTCTAGCTTACTTATTTTGGCTTGGATTTGTCTGTTTCTGCCAATATGGTGGTTCAGAATCACAAGATTAGATCCAATAATCAAAATTTAAAAGCTTGGAGAGATTCCTGTCAAAGTTACAGAATAAATTCACCCACTTTGTACAGAGGGAACTCCAAAGAACAGTTATCTTCATATTAATTTTACCCACGAAAATAGGCCTTGTTGGTATAAATGGACCCCCCCTCCAGTTTTGAAGTCAAAGACAGGTTTTATCCATTTGTCTTTTCTCTTTCTTCTTCTTATCAATTAACTTCTTCTTAACACAACTATTTTTTAGAATACCACAGTAAATTCAAACTCTGAGAAAATATTTTTCATAATTTTTATGAAAGTTGAGCTGCCATTTTCTCTACATCTCAATTTTTCAGTTTCCAGTTTCATCAAAATAATCATTAAAAAAATCTTGATTTTCCTTATACCCAAGTATTCACATTTGAGAAAGTAATTGAAAATAAGAATCTTGACCTTTCAGTTAATGTTTTACACTACATCATGAATTGAGATGTATCCAAGCTATTTTTTCTACCTAATAATTCATTAACTGTATTCATAAGACTACTAATAATTTTAATAACATCAGTATCTTCAATGCTGTATCCTAAAACTCCCCTTGGATTTATTTACAAGTGTTCCCACTGAAGCTATTTGACAGGCAGAGGCAGATTGGGTGAGACTGATCTCATAAAACTTCAGCATCGATGATTCAAATGCGTCCTTTTTTAGCTCCTTTTATAGAAAAAAGACAGAAATGGGTACTCTTAGGGAAGGATAAATAGGACCTACCTACTCTGGTATGAGAGAAATCATGTCTTTTTCCTTCCGTTGACTATAAAAGCGACCCTAAACTTCTGACTGACATCCTTCAAGGGGTGTGTGATGAATTCTAGCTTTCCTGGCCATAGAGACATCATTAGAGGTATGGTGGAATGCAGCTCTGTTCAAAATGCTTTCAGCAGAAACTCCTCACTTCTGGGATGGGAATCTATGGAAACTCTGGGCATTCAGGTGAACTTTAATCCCACCCCTAAAATGATAAATATTGAGGGCATCATAAAGAGGTACTGTAAAAAAGTATTCTTTTTTAGAGTCACTATTTTTCTGCAGAGTTAATTAAAAAGTGGATTAAGCACCAGAAATCTTTTCAATGGTGTTTATTTTTCTTCTTCTGACAGGTTGTTGGCCAGACTGCAATCCACTAAGCATTTTGCAAGATTTACATTTTTGTCTCTGTAAGCAGGTACTAATTTCCCTTTGAGAGGACCATCCTGAGGGCTCAGATGGACACTCAGTTTCTCCTAGGCATCAACAAAATTAAATGCCAGGAGACTGACTGCATGCAGAGAACTAAAGGCAGCTTTTGATATGCCAGACTGAATTTTCAACTAGGCCATGGCTTCCTTTGCTCTTTTTAAATTCCCTCTAACATGCGGATTCCTACTCAGTTTCTGCTTTTTCACTCTCAAGGGCATCCAGCACATATTTGGAATTAGTTTAAAACAGCTTTGTGCATTTTCCTAGTTATGCTGGAAAAATGCATGTTGCACTGATCTTTTCACAGTGAAAATTCTATTTGAAATATCATCTTCAGTGCTGTAAATAATGGTACTTTTTCATCCTCTTCAATGGTTTTAGGATGGAAGACCTTGATGTTGTCCAGTAATGGATTTACCACAAAAATTCTGACCTGCTTACCGTTGAGTTGGTCCAATACACATGCATAACAACAACAATAACATGTTGTTTCATTTTATTTATTTTAAAACCAGACATTCCAGAAAGCAGTGTACAACATGGAAGTTATCTTGTAACATCAGCATACATGGGAAAGAGTTTAAATCACAGAATCACAGAATAGTTTGGGTTGGAACGGACCTTAAAGGTCTTCTAGTCCAACCTCCTGCCATAAGCAGGGACAGTTTCAATTAGATAAGGTTGCTTAGAGCCCTGTCCAATTTGACATTGAAGGTTTCCAGGGATGAGGCTTCTAACACATTTTCAGGTGTTTATAAAAGTATGTGTACTTTTCTGTACATGTGTGCCTGCAAAAGAGTGGGTAAAGAGTAATGAATGATTGGTTGAGTATCATAAAAATGTCAAACAACAGAAGATGAAAATCTGACCATTCAGCACAGTGATGAAAAATTATTAAAAGATACCTAGTGCCTCTCAGGAATTTTCATTTTTTTGTAAAAACAAACATGCCTGATGGTTCAAAACAGTTATGGACTACCGAAAAGATTACTTCCTACATTCAGAAAACCCACCAACTGTTAGTAATCCCTCATTAGCATGCACCTGACTGTATCTTAGGAGAATGCTGGCTTACAGATTGCAGCACACTAAAGAGGGTATCAATTATTTGCCTTAATCATTGTCATCCATAGCATTTAAACAATACTCTGCCTAATGCTGAGAAACCACTCCTGAACTCAAACTGCATAATTATCCACACTATTGCTATTTTAAATTATTTTCCTTCTCAAATCATCAAGTCAACCAGTAAAATGATTTTTCACTAGGAAATGAGCAAACCTCTTATCTGCCCTTCAGTAAGAAGAGTGACCTAGATTTTAGATCTAATATTCGTTTAAAGCCTCACTATGCTTTAAAAATGGCTTTGTATATGAGTAGTAAGAACTCAGCAAAAGCCCAAGGCTATCAATATGGTAAGTAAGCTGTGTTTCTGGATGGCTTCTAACTCATATTCAGATAACACCAGACGTTTCCTGTCAAATCTGAGGCTAACAGGGTAGAAAGCAGAAGACAAGTAATGTGATAATTATGGGGGAAAGAAGAAGAGAAGGTAAAAATACTGTGGAAAACTAGAAGCACAAAGCTGATAGAGGGAGGGAGATGATGACGACATCCTTTTCATTCAGTCTTGAGACATCTATCAGTACTGGACTGAGGTGTTCCCTAACTTTGTCCCCATATCTTCACAAACACCCCATAACTATTCCACATTTCCTTTAGATTGCCTAGCTTTGGGTAATACTACAGGCAAGGCGTAAATTTCTCCTGGACTCTGACAAATTACCCAAAGGCTCTGCCACCTGCAGTTCTGGCCATCTTTTATTTGTTTGTTCGCAAGCACGGTTTTAAAGCCTTCCCTGCTAAAGCCAGGTTATGATGAACAACTAATGGGCCAGTGAGGAGAAGAGTGAAAGAAACTTTCACCTTAGGTACTTCACATTTCCATATTTAGGAAAAGCAGCTGCGCTGACATGAAGAGGCATATTCTCTTTGAACTCCAAATGACATAACTCACATCTAACTGGAAAAGTCTACTGAAAACATAGCACCGTGGTCCAAAGTGTTTTTAAAAAACTGAGTGATTTTCTAGGACTTCCTTTTATTTATTCATCCTGGCTGCATGTTCCTCATCTAGTTTGTAACAAAGAGCCAATACTACAGCAATGCTAATTCACACACACATCACTCACCCATCTAAAACATATGGGACTAAAATAAGTTCTCAAGCCACGGACAGCAAGGGACTGAATAAGTTTGTACTAATATTTGAAAGACATTTTTTTCCCCACTAATGCTCAGAGCTATTTAGGATTAGGACTCCAGAATAACTTTAGATCTTTAGAAACAAAAAGAGGACGAGAATAAGAGAACAAGTGGGAAGTAAATATGAGCACAAGTTATGGAAAGTTACAAAATGCAGTAAATTATGAAAAAAATGGTTTTAATAACAGAATTTTTGACACAATTTCATACTCAAGCTGATGGAAGACTATGCAAAGAAATGACAGACTAGTGGATTTACCGCTGGTTTCAATAGAACCATGTAAGGCCACTCATCTAGAGTTTTTTGAGTAGGGATAGTCTTCAACAATCCATAACAAGTATTTATGTTCTCATATCAGAGAATAATGAGCTGAGAATGGATCTTTTATTTTTGTAGGAAAATCCTTTCATTACTGCACCCTTCACATTAAACATCTTCCCACTTGGCAGTGCAAGTAGTGTAATTTGCAAAACATAGCTTGCTCCAAAGATTGCCAGTATACATTTCAGGCTGATAAAGATTACTTCCCAGCTGCTTCCCATTCACAGACAATATGTGTGGTCTTCCCTAAAAAGGATGGAAAATGTGGTACTATATCCCAGTACCACATGTCTTATACCCACTTCATGTGTTTATGTTGGGTTTTTGCTTCTAGTTGCTGAAAAGCACAGTTTCCTTGAGACACTGCTTCTTGCTATATTTGTATATAGCTATTGGCTTTGTTATTCTTAGTGTTGCTGCCTTTAACCCTGCTATTTAAGAAAACATTTGTGGGGCTTCAAATAGCAGACAAAACTGAGTAATCTCTTTTAAAGTTTATGCTCAAAGTTCTTTGATACTTTCATCGCTCTAAAGGGAACTGTGCCCCAGCAGGCTTAGCTAGTGTGCAAAAACTAGTGTTATCTACAAATTGGTCATCTCACACTGCCCTTTAACTGCTGGCTCCACCGTCAGCAGTAATAAAACTTGGGGACAGACCTTGGGAGGTAAGCCAGCCATTGATTCACTCCTGATGACTGACTGTGTTGGCTGATGTGTGATCTCTTTGTGTCACAGAGATAGAGTGCAAATTGGTTTTGAAAATCATTGCCAGGAGCAGAGTGGATGCTTTTTTTTTCAGAATGTCACACCCAGTGAGCTGTGACAGACACCCAAGCTTCGGTCCTCTACCTGGTAGAGGAATGAGGTTTATGTTTTATGGGAAGATTCGAGACCAGCCCAGCATTGTGCTGATTTAGGCTTTTTTTTTTAACTTCTTCTTGTCTTCAGTGTTCTTCCTGAAATAGATTAACATCATATCTGCCAGCAACTCAGTGAGAAAAGCAATAGCTTTACAAAAGATGGAAAACCGAAGTGTACTTTAAATGCATGCCCTCCCAGTTTCTGTTTGTTTCACATCGACATATAAAGCACTGTGTTAGTGTTCTGTGATGCTTATAAACCAGTTTAGCTCAAGAAGAGACAGCAATGTTACCTGCTCCTCCCAAACAGAGCAAGCACATTCCTCTCTTACTGATGGCATAGGAATGAGGTACACTGTCCTCAGCAGATCCCCCTTGCCGGGCCACATGCGATCAGCTTCCAAAAACAGAGTACTGTCATGGGTATGCTCAACGATGGAGGGGATCTTCAAATGTGTAACACACATCTACTCACAGTGCCTGCTTGACTGGAAGTGACTGGAATTGCACTGGCTTTTGAAAAGCCTCTTCCTCATGAAGGTAAGAGGGCATGACACTAAGAGCCATGGCGTATGCCCAGGAGGGCTTTCACTGAGAAATTTGCCTACACTGACAACCTTTGTACTGAAGAAAATGTTCCAATGAACCATTCCCCCAGTTCTACTTCAAAGGTAGTTGAATTCAGCTCTATGTTCTCTACCTAAATCCACCAGTGATCTTCTGTTCATTTAGCTGGCAGTGGCAAGTCGTGCAAATGCAAAGACACCGAAAGCTGCAAACCGCTGGGGCTGGGAGAGCAAGAGTCCTCTCTTGCCCTGTTCTTCTACAGGCAGTTGCTATGGACACCATCACTGTAAGGGGACCATGCTGCCTCAGCTTTTGGTTGGACACTATCATTCAAAGGGCGGAACAGCTTCTCCAGTAGCTTGGAAAGATAGTGTTTGAGCTTTTCAGTTTCCCAGTCTGGAGAAGCTGTTTGTTTGTATAACAGATACTGAAATCTTGCTCAACTTCTTTGCCATTTAATATAATAGCTTTGGTGGCAACAAGACCAGTTAACAGCCATACATGTTTGTGGAAGAAAGCTGAATAATCTTTAAGTATAATTAGTGCATTCTATCCTACAATTCGGCATCCCCTGACATAGACCCCAAGCACAGTTTAAGACACTTAAAGGAAGGAGTTAAATGGAAATATCTCAAAATAAAATAATAAAGGAATAAATAGCACTGTTTTCTGAAATGGACCGAGCCACTTCATTTGCTTACCTCCTCCTGTGTTTCTTCATGGTTTGAACATCTATTTGCACCGTGTGCTTCTTGGGCAGGCAATGTCTCTAGCTATGTTTATGCATGTGCACAAAGCCAAACTCAACAGCATTACAAAACGGGCATAAATTCTAAGCTCTGTGGGGAAGTGTCCCACTCCAACTGGATATTTGAAGACCCACATCACTGCACATGAACCCCAGTTTTATCTGGAACTTCTAGCAAGAACATGAGTAAAAAAGCCAAAGTGGGGGAGTGTGGGGGTAAGGAGATAGAAATGACAATGAATCTCAGCAAACAGTAGAGCCAAGACCATGATTTCCAATCAAAAAAGAGTGTAGGCAAATTACTGCATCATTCAATGTGGCTCAGCTTCAATCACAGTCCAGAAAAAAAGGCCAGGATCTGCCCCCTTTGCCCTCCAGCAAGGGGGCAAATACCAGTCTTTCAGAGAAAATAAGAAGGCAATATGCTGAAAGATACAGACTATGCAACAGGAGCAATTGTAGCATGCTTAGTGGGTTAAGAGGAAAGGTGGTCACTATGCCACTCATTACTGCCCTGTGTAATTTGGCATGGGGTTCCCTACTACCTGCTTGATTCTTTTTTGCTTGAATATGGCACCACTGAAAAGACACTACTAAGATGCTCATCAACCAGTCTAACTCAAGAAGAGACTGTGGTATACCAGAGATACAAAAGTGAAGCCAAAAACTGAGAGGCTTGCCAAAACAGGCAAAGATGTGCTCCTAAAACACAACTGTAGGCAAACATGCTTCTAAAACATAAATGTGAAGAATCTTCAAGAAAGAAGCCATCCATGATTTAAGTGGCAAGCTGTCATGTCCTCAAGGAGCACATGGGCAGTCCCATAACTGCTTCTCTCACTACAGAATCCAGCTGAGTATGAGAATAGACTTTTCTCTGCTTTTCCAGTTTTCTTAGAGGGAAGGAAAATAATTCTTTTTGCAACTTAATAAAACTAAAGGGGAAAAAAAATTCCTAAATAATTCCTCTAGCAGTTAACAAAATTAAAATGTAGTTAGGAAAACGGTGAAACTACAAATTATCTTCAAATATAATCCATGACCCAAGGTGCCAAAATTCAAAACATCTAGCATAATGCAAATGAAAAATAGTTTCTGTCAAAGTTTAAATTACAAGGAGTATAAAACCAGCTCTTACTAAATAAGAATCCTTGATAGCTCTGCCTCAGACTCTTTCTGAACCCAAACTAAACATCATCTGAGGTTCACCAAGTTCACATAACTCTGCTAATTTTTTAATTGCCACATGCCTCTTATGGTTCCTGGAATTAGAGGCTGAAGTGCCAAAACTGTCCTGGAAGCTGTTCCAGTGCAGTAATGTGCATAGCACAAAATGTTTTCCACCGGAACTTTGATGTTTCAGCTGACTTCTGACTTGACTGAAGGAATTACCAGAACAGGCAGGGAAGAGACAAGTCCATGCACGGACTAGAACTGATGGAGTATGAAAAGGCAACAAAGTGCACTTTGTCTCACCTGGGTTTTTTAACTGTTGTCTATTATATTTATGCTGAAAATAGGAAAGGGGATGAAACAAAGGAACTTGGTTGCTTAATTTCCGTTGTCCATGTGTTCCCGTCCCCAGATGTGAGAATATCGTTCTGTGCACAAGTCCTTTACCAAAATTACTCCACACGATTCATTTAATCCACAACCAGTTCTGAGATTCTCTTGTCCTTTAGTGTGTGTTGCTGCAAGGACGGTCTCCGCAGTTCTGAGAATGTGGCTACTCCACTGTCTCACTGTCACTCTCAGCCTCTCAGAGCACAGCAATTATTCTGCTCTCTCGATCCACAGCAACAAAAACACAGTACTTCAAGGCTTAGCATCTGAAGGCCAGAGTCACAATATAACTCTGCCCTTGATTCACAGAATGACTTTGGGTTTGGGCTGGCATGAGTTGCAGCTTTACATTATGGAAAATATGTGCCTAAACAGTGCCCACGAGGTGAATGGTAGCTTGAGTGTGTGATGGGGTATTGCGGGTTTAAGCAAAGGAGTGTTTGGCTGGAAGTTGAAGATAGAGCTTATTGTGTGCCCTTGAGTAAACAAAACTATAATGGGTTATTGAGACTGCTGACTTCTGACAAACAATGCTCTCTGTGTAAGCATGACATTTTAAAACCATGAAGCCTGAGGCATGCATGCTTATTATCATATGTCTTTTTATCAACTCATTTTATGTAATGCTTTTGAAAGAAGAACACAGATATACACAGTATATGAAGGGAACAGAGCTGAGCTATGTGGATAGGTCTGTTGACAAGTATTGGCATATGTCACGGTGATGGCCAAGGAACAAAAAATCTAGGTCAACACTTTAGAATTAGCGGCAACTATAAATTAGCAACATAAATGTCTTCCAAAAGTGTGGTCCCTCAGGGAAATTTTCTAACTGGAACTTAAGATCTGGGGAATGGTGCAGACATACAAAAATCCTTGCAATAGCTTTCACACAATAGACCAAGAATGAGCTCTTTTTCAATCTAATTTTGGCTATTCTTACTGTGAACAAGACTAATCCACTTTGCCAATATTACATTGGTGAGAAGATGGGGAACATTTACAGGTTGTTTCTGAATGACTCTGTCACCTCACAATTTTTACAATCAATTTGCCAACTTCTTGTAGGAACAAGCCCTACGAAAAAAAATATGTATATTTAGCTTTTCCTCTGGTTAATACTTTGGTGAAAAAGATGAGCAAGTAGAAAAAGCTCTATAAACCAGCTGTTGTTTGAGATTTTCAGGACTAGAAACATTTCAGAGCATACACCAAGAAGGAAATGGAGCTGCTATTGCACCATTTCTCATTCCTATCAGAGCCTGAATGACAAAACACACTGCCATTTTCCATTCCTGTTACACCTGGACGTGCTGGGATGGGAATGGATTAATCTTGTGCCATGGTCAATTCTCATTTCTGTCTTTAGATAATGAGTTATAGGAGCACTGTAATGGCAGCAACTCTTCTTATACACTCATTTTGGGACAAAGAGAGTAACAAGAACAGAAAGGCACATTGAAAATTAGAACTCATTTTACGACATTCTTAAAGCTGTAAGGAAAACAGAGAAAAAATAATTTATTTTTAGGGTTAATTTTTTTCTGAAAAAAAAGGGAAAACCGTTTGTCAATCATTGTTATATTACTGACAGCAGTGTCATGACAAAATGCGTACATGACAGGATTTTGTTTGCAAACAAATAAGCTCAGAAATATCATTCCCAGAGACCACTGCAAAACATTATCCTTAATATAAGTTTGTGTGGAAACCCTCTGGTTTACAAAGCCTGATACTGAAGCAGCCTGAATTTAAAGCAAAGGCTCTTTGATGTGTTTGATTTGACTTGGCAAATCCCAAGTGAAGTATTGCATCTTGATTTTCCAAGTGGAAAGCAAAAGGAAGACTGGAAAAATTAGGAATTTCCTTAAGAACCAAGCGTCAAAAGTTTTAGTCATGACATCTTTCCTTTCCACATCTCAGCTCCATTTGAGCTACCCAACTCAAATAGAAGTCTATATATAAGACTTAAGTTTGATGCCTGTCTGTGAACCATTCACCCTTTCTTGTTTCTGAAGCAGGAGCTCATGTTGTTGATTTGGCTTATCTGTTTCTGTACGGTAGCCAGAGCTCCACTTTGGTCTTTTAGGGGTCCTATCAGGGAAACTTCTCTTTTCCCTATTAGGAGGAAAGCAGTCTTGCAAAGGTAATGCAGAAATAGGACTTCTGTCACGCACTTGATAACTTTCTCACCTTCCATTTCCAGACAATGTATACAAAATCTCTTCGTATTTACTCATTTTCCAATATATTCCATGTAGTCAGGGACTGAGTTTTAATCTGTGCTCTGGACATGAAAATATTAATAATATCTGGCAATAGCATATCAAAAGAACAGCTACACAAAATAGTATGTCATATTAGGATTCACCCCCCTATTAAACATGTTGCTTATTTGACATAACAAATTTTCGTCTTTTATTAAATAAAAATGCTACATTAAAATGCACCAATTCACTTAGGGCTGTGATTGTAGTAGAAGCTCAGAGAAGGGTGGAATGTCTTTATTTCTTTTGATATTCCCTGTTTTCCATCCAAGTTTCACTTCCAATAGCAACAGGTTTGAAAGACATAACGTTACATCAGCAATTATTTTAATTTATGACATTATGAATTAAAATATGCGTTTGACATACTATCAGACAGCTGGTACTAAGTTAATTTTATTTGCCATTTCTTAATACTGTTTTTTCAATATTTTACATGGAAGTGTCCCATGGGGCAGAGATTAAATTCTCTGGGAAGAGTGTTAATATGCTGGAATAAATATGGAAGGTCGGTTAATGTCAACAAATAGTTGCAAGGAAGGTAGGTGGGAGAGTATTTCATTCAGCGAATTTATCACTTCATTACATATAAGAAGTTAACATCAGGATAAGGAAATAAACTAGTTTCCCAGGTGAACTGGATCTATTGCTGGGTGAACCATTTTATATATAAATATACATTTAAAATATATTGTTTCTGGCCAGCAGTCAAGACCACGATCAAAACCAGATCAGAACCATAATCAAACCCAGAATCTACGGCATATCAGGCACCTGCTTTTCTTCCCAAGCCTCTTTGTCTCAAATGCTCAGAATACTTTAGATGCAGATTCTCATTTTTACGTGCACTTATAACAGCCAATGTAACAAGATTTCAGTTGACACCTACAGGTATGATGCTAATAATAGAATTTCTGTACCATTGCCATATGGATAATATAAACTTTTGGCCAAATATACCTGGTACTCCTTCAATCGCTGTTTTCTTTTTTGTCTTCTTCCCCGTTTCCTTTCCTGCCTTTGTGCAGCTACTGGTGCTTCATTCATCACTCTTTGCAGCAAAAAGACTCTGTAATCTTTTTTTTTGGTGATCCCAACAGAAACATAGAGGAGAGAAAAGATCATTCAAATTATTGTTACATTTTCTTCTTTACCATCTCATTTTTTTAGATTGTGACTTGGCTTTAGCTATACTTTTGCCCATACATTTCACATTGTTGTAAAAACATTTTATTGGAAGCAAATTTTAAAGTAATTTTAAAAAGAACACCTACAGATTAATATCCTTACAAATATCCTTTTTTAGCATAAAAATGGTCTCAAAGTTTTTTTCCCAAACTCCATATATTCCATTTTATGTTTCTGTTATTATCACAAAACTGCAAATAAGCTTTTATTTCAATTTCCTACTAATTTTATCTGAATTCATTCCTCCTGAAATATTACTTGCTTTATCTATGCTATGGTAAAATTAATCCAAGGAACATGGAGAAAATCATCAGTCCAAAACGATTAAGGCTGTTTGAGCCAGCTTTGATGCTTAAGCCTGTCATCTAGAAATAAAAAAGAGTTACTAGAAGAGATCTTTATATTTCTAATTAGTAGTTCCACCATCTCTTTCATTAGCTCTTGGTCTTTGACTCTGCACAAGCAGATCACTGATGCTACTGAATATCTGAAATGTAAACCAAATCACACTGCATTTTATAAACTGTAGTTGGATACAGACACACAAAACTCCACAAACACAGTTTCCATTAGGATAATGCATTTATCAGTTCTAAATAAATTGATTTTCAATAAAGTCTGTACTATTAGATGTGCTTTTTAACTCATCTGCCAGAGAATTTTGCCAAGGGATAACAGTAAAGGAAGAGAAATCTTTAGACATATAAACCAGTATTAGATTTGTTGAGTATATATATATGCTTATTTTGATAGTAACTAACTAAAAGGAAATTCTAATTTGATTCCTGACACAGCTCTATTGAAAAGGAGCTACTGCAAGACCATACACAACTGCTATAACTCATATTAGTCAGGATGTGCTGTGATGCAGAGCACATGTCTTAAATTAGAAGCTGCCTTTTCATCAGTATGTCAGCTAAAGACCACATCCTATTCTTAGCCATGTGCCACTCTGCACAGCACATGCATGTGCATCTGAGATGAGAGTGCTGTCCCAAGATGCAGCCTGGAAAACGGGCTGTTCATCTTACTGCACTCCATGAAGACCCTAAAGAGGAAAAAAAAGAGAATGAGGTGAAAAGTCAGCACTGTACAGTGATATGTTTGATTCTGAGTCACTTTAGAATGGTCCATTTAAAGTTGTTAATTTATCAGTGCTTTTTTCCAAGTGAAAAGACAACACAGTATGAACACACAAAGAGTATCTTAATCACTGCAGCTTGTCACCCTCCTTGCATAACAGATTTATGTAAGCATCTGATTTGCATCAGGGTACAGCCCTGATTGCTGAGAAAGCAGTTTGCAATTCAATAAGATCCATACACAACATTGCCTTTCTCTTATTTTCTTGCCATAGTGTTGGTAGCTGTAATTATACAGATTTTTTCCTTACACTAGCAAACACCAAGGCCACTGTGAATAATATGTTTTTTGTCTCTGGATGTTTTAAAAGACCTTTCAAGACTGAAAAAGATATTTGTTCATATTTTGTATACTTCAGGCTCAAAATGAAAAAAACCAAAAAATGTCACTAGGTCAGGAAGCACAGACATATTGATTTCTTCAAAGAGAAGGATGGGATTGCTGTATAATGCACTTTTAGCTCACAGTGACTGAACCATTTTCTATCTGGAAGTTTTTTCTTGATATTGATGATATCTAGCACCTCTGAATTCAGTGCATTATGCTTTGATTTAGAGAAGCTGAAGATTACATTTCTAGCCCTAAATTGCTAAAAAACACAACAGAGACCAGAGCTAAAATCAGCGACACGTAAAAATGATGATGTTTGCTGCAAAGATTCCTCAGTATAATCAGAGAAGACAAAACAGTCAAGAGGCGAGGGAAAAGTTAGGTTGCTCTTGTCTACGTAAAACAGTGAGTATTAAGCAGTTTTATGAAACTGGGCTCAACCGAAAGGCGCAAAGAAGGCCAAGGCAGAGTTGGAACCTGTATATGGGAACCTGCAGATGACTCTTGCCTGACACTTCCACCAGGAAACTCTTCAGGAGAGCGAGGTGGAGAACACAGATTACTTGCATATGTTTTAAAACAAGTGGAAATTCTTTTATCAGTGATGACATCAGGAAAAGTAGATACTAGAGAGGCAATTACTGTAAAACAGGTAGATTTTGCTAGCTCTGTGTTTGAACCTCCAGGTCACTGGTGGTTTTGTGAGAAACCATTTGAGGTCTGAGACAGAGAAGGCTGTGGAAGACCAGTAGAATGTCCACAAGGAAATCAAATGGGATATTCAGTGGTGTGAGTATCCAGCACAGGAAAACGTGCTTCTTTAAAGAAGTTTATTGGTGAATTCTGAAGACTGTAGCAATATCTGAATTAAAATATGAAATAAAGACTAGGGAACAGTAACAAAAGTTTAAAATTATTTGGTATTGTAGGCAGCTACAGGATCATGAAGCATTTTTTCTATAGAAGTGAATTACTTATTCTTCAGGTCTTTATTTCAAGGATAATGCACTAAACAAACGATTAAATCTGTTTTTGAGAAGTACATCTGAAACTAGGTCAGTAAGCCAGAGCTTCTCAAATGGGCCTTTTTTTCAGCTCCGTGAATTCACGACTCTCTCCTCATATGTGACAGATGACAGAATTTTGGTAAAAGAAGCATAGTCAGGTCTTGGGTTTTTAATTTTTCTGCCCTAGTGTAACCAGATTTTTCAAATACTGTCATTGAAAGAATTGAATTTATTTCTAAAGCCTTTTTCTCCCTCTGGAAGAATAGAACACTTGAGATATCCTTTAGCAATTAAAGCACGTAAAACAAAAGTCAAAACAAATGGCGCATTTGAGTAGATGAAAAAAATCCTAGTAGTAAAACAAACAACTTCTTTATTAACATGAATGAACTAAACACATTACATCAACAGCTTCTGAGCTGCTTATGTATTTCTGTACCCAGAAAAGTTCATGACATTTGTATCTCTATTAGTCATTGTATTTTATTTAAGCTTATTAATACACTGTTCTTTCTTTTCCCTTCATTTTTAAAATCATTTAGGTTTATTTTTAAATAGTACGGCTAATGATTTTATTTTTTTACAGCAGTTTTTAATTATATTAAACTTGTGGAAGTATTACCAGCTTTCTACAGGACCGTGCAATGGAAAAAGAAGAGATACTTCTTTTCAAGTATTATTCTGTTGTGTTCGTACCATTGGCAACATTTAAGAGTATTTTCTTTACTTTCAGTTGTGTCATACAGTAGGAAAGGCCGCTCCATGTTTTACAGCTTGACTGGTGGAAGTGGGCAGTTAAAACGCAATGCATCTACATGTGGGTGAAAGCCACAAAACAGTTCTTTTAAAGTGCCTCTTTGTGGAGGGTTACATTAACTTAATAGCCTTAAAAGCACTTTAACAATAAAATTTTAAGCTCATAAGGGTTAAGGAACGCCCTAATTCAGTGTGGTCAGGCATTATTTTATCAATTTTAAGCATATATTCACCACTGTTTTCCACCAACTGCTGATCTGCACGATATCCATTTCTCCTCATTGCTGACTCCCAGTCTTACTTACTTTCCTTCCCAATCACCAGTCTGCCTTCTCCTTCTCAATAAGTGCCAGACTTCAAACCCCACCTTTCTTTGTAGCACCAACAAGGTCTAGTCTCAATTTCTTTGTTTCATGCTCTCTGATCCAATTAATTTAGATTAGATCTCTGTGCCATTGTCATCCAACTCAAATGACTTAATTTCCATGTGCATGGGAAGGGCACAGAGGAGAGAGAACAAGAAATACGTTTAACTCCCTCAGATATCTACCTTAGTTTTAATACCTGTCAGGGCCTAGCAAAGAAAATAGAAAATTTGACCTGGGTTACAGCACGGTCAAGTATGGATGGATTTTTAAATAGAAGGCAAATGAACAACTCTCACAAAAACAGTTAAACCATTTGAAGAAAAGAAGAAAACCCTCAGTTCGTGGCAGGCACCCAGCATGAGAAAGCTTGCCTAATTTCAAGTGCTGAGTGGTACACTTTGTAATGGGAAGATCTTGGATGTCTGGAAAACGAGTCCAGGACATGTAATACAAAAGATATTACTCACTAACCCATTCCTTTTTCTTTTTCTGTGATCCTTCTCCTTCCCTTAGGTTTCCTGATTTCATTCTGCACTCATATTGCCCCATATAGCCATGTTGCAGTTTATTTCAGTTAAAGGTTGGTGTTTTTTTCTTGTCTCCCTATCTGTTTCTCCTTTTTTCCAAAACCCTATAGACATTAATTTGAACTTTGGAACATGTTACTAAAACAGATTAGAAGGACAAGACACACATAAAGGCAATACCATGCCCTCATATCCTTACAGAAAGGTAACTGAAGAGGTTTCAGGAATACAAGAAAACTCTGATGTGGCACAAAGAGACCATAAAAGAGACTATCAGCAAGTGTTTTTTTTTGTCATATGACTCAAATGCCTTTTCATTTCTTGGCTACAGGTGATCTTTAGAAATGCGTATTGAAAATGGCAAGTATTTCTGTCAATTTAATTTTTTTAAACTTCTATGTTCCCCTAAGGTTCTTCTTGCACAATCTAACTTACACAAATCCAATATTCCCTTTCAGAAAAAATAAAACAAAAAAAATTGCTTTAAGGATTAAATTAAAATCTGAGTTCCAGTCTTAGCCTAGAGCTATATTTTTTTAATCCGCAGCCTATCTCTCAGCCTTGTATATCACTCTTCCTTACCCTGAACATCAGTTCATTCAAGAGGCATTCCTTATACCTCCCAAAACCAAGATCCATGATCATGTATTCTTCCTTTTCCTGCAAATGAGTAACCTAGATGTGACAGAAATGTCATCTATAACTCAGATCAAGGTATTTTTTGTTCTCCCCCTTTTCTTTTTGTGAGACAGAAAAGCATTTTCTTTGCCAAAAATGAGGTCTTACACCCTCTCAACTATGGATCAAGATTCATAGAAAGCTCCAGCACCAATTACTTCTGACATCCAACTACCAACACACAGCCTACTGACAGCCCCACAGGGCTTCACAGTCTCCAGCTGCCTAGGACATCACCTCAAAGGGGAGCTCTGGGACTAGACCCAGAGCGTGTGATAGCACACCTCCAACCACATGGCCTTCAGGCTTGCCTTTGGAGTATGGCAAGAGACCGGCAGACTCTGTAAACTCTCACTGTTAACTTTGCATAGCCAATGCTCTGTGGAAAACCCTCTACTGGATCATGGAGAGGAGGCACAGCAGAGGTAGATTTTTGCCCTTCATCACACTTGTTAAGGAGCACGTGTCCCAAAGAATCTCCTCAGATACTAATCCTATAAATGAGCAAGAAACCAGCAGGCATTGAGCCCGAAGGCATTGATAGCATCGATAGTACACCCTCCAAAATAGTAATTCAGGAGCAAGCACTCCACCAGATGTATTCCTTTAGGCTTAAAGTCACCTTTCAGTGGTTGTTTTATTGAAGGAGCTTTTCCTGACACAGCAGTTGCACTCTGGTGCTGCTGCGAGCAACAAATAACTCTTGGTAATAGCAGTAATGAGAAATAAGAACATAAAATTGGTCAAAAAACAGTTGTAGCAGCTAATACTAAGACACATACAGAGGACATACAAGGTAAAGGAAAGCATGGTTTGAGTTTATATTACTATTTGGTTTCAGTATCATATACGGAGCACTTAACCTTCAATTCCAAATGCCTTTTTCTCTGCATTCTCCACAAAGCAAAGCAAATCCCTGTAGATGTAATACGAGTAACTTCTAGAAGACCCTTGTTCCACACAAAGCATGCTGTTGGCATGTGAACACGACCAGTTCTTATGAGGGGGCTAAAAGAACTGACTGTGAAAAACTCAGCTTTTGAGACATTATGCAAAGATATTTTAACCACCATGGAGTCTTTCTTCCTAAGTGTTTCATTTCTATTTAGTGTTAAATTAGCACAGGTTGCTTATGACAGGAACACAATGGCATTGATAAGAAACTAAGCCAATCTAATCATGAAGCAGTATTGGTAAAATCCATTTAGTTGTGGAGAACATAGGTTGTCTTTATGATTACTTATTTTTTGAAATAGTCAGATTATGATTTTCAAACATTTTAGAGAACTTTGGAGAGTCTCAACAAACACACAACCAGACTCCATCTCTTTCCTGAATGTATTCTTACA
The DNA here is from genome assembly GCA_033556795.1 of Tapera naevia. Taxonomy (NCBI): domain Eukaryota; kingdom Metazoa; phylum Chordata; class Aves; order Cuculiformes; family Neomorphidae; genus Tapera; species Tapera naevia. The sequence continues at coordinate 5,717,756 of JAUMJJ010000059.1, forward strand.
AAAGTAGACAAGCAGAGCATAAGGGCAACAGATCAGCCAAGTAAAATGTGTAATTGACCTGTACAATACACAGGGTTATCTACGGACCCAGGACTCAGTTTCACCTCCCCAGGTTCACAAGGTTCCATCATCTGCTACCTTGTACTGAAATGCAGGCGTCGTATCTCTTTGAAAAAAAAAATGCAAAGGGAAACTCTTTCTCCTTTGTCCTCTGCCATCCCACCAAACATGAAACAAGAAATGTGCTGTATAGTGTTTGAAAGGAAAAGTGGAATTAAAAATTAAACCTTTAGGTCTTCTTTTTGTATCTGCCATACTTGTGCTGTCAGTAAATCTGTGAAGTTGATCCTGTTAAGAGTGCACTGTATTTCTTCTCAGATAACTCTCACCTCTCCAAAAGTGGGAATGGTCTACTCATATTTGAGCTGTCACCTTGATTTTGACGTTCAGAGTACATTTTCTGTTCCTTCTTTGATGTCTGAAACTGGCAGCTTGTTTGTATTCTAACATGTTTGAATGCTAAGCTACACATGCCAGGTTTCTCACATGGAAACTAAGGGGAAACCATAAAAATAAGACGCCATACTTTATCAATTAAAACCAACAGCACTAGTGGACATGTTTAGGTGTCTGCATACATCTTTAACCTATTATTTTCAGTGATGATGGCATGAATTCTGTACTGTAAGGAACAAAGTACCTTGCATGGAGAAGGAGAAATTTTTTAAGGGAGATATGATTCATGGAGGCTGCAAAAGCTTTGCTTTGTTTGTGATCTACTTCAGGTTGGTAATAGACTCTGTACCTTAGAAATAATGAAGAGAGATTAACAGAGGAATTCTGAGAAACAGAAAAGCTTGCAATATACAGCTCTCAACCTGGCTGGATGCTACAGAGCATCTTCCAACAGTGCACTGTCTTAAAAGGTTTTTACAGCATTTTTCAACATTTTAAGGACTTTATGAGACAGAAGACACCACTGGAGTTCCAGCAACTCACTCAGCAGTACATTTGACCTGGGTAGTCCAACATTCCAGTAAAATACAACCACAATTCAGACTGGAAGGCTCTGTTTCACTGTTCTAATAGTGAAAAGTTTTTCCTTACATTCTGTCTCAGTTGCTTGTATTCAAACCTATGTATGTTGCTTGCTGTGAAGAACTTGGCTCCATCTTCTTGAAGGCTGCCTCATAGGTCCCCTCAAAAACACCTCTGCTCCAAGCTGAGCCAGCTCCAGTACCTCAGCCTCTCCCCACAGGGCAGGTGCTACACCTCCTCACTGCATCCATGGCTCTTTGCTGAACTCATGCCAGCTTCCCAATCTTTTTTGGCTTCATCTCATGAAGATGTACATCTAAGCAAGCTCTTCTTGCATCTCTAGTTTGCAGAGAGAAATATATAGCCTCAAAGGACCCATGATATAGACCTGTTATTGCACTGGCTGAGCTGAACTGATTTCTGACAGTGCTTATTTTCCCTCTTTAACTTGGGAGGGAAATCACACCCAACAGCCACATTTCCTCAGTCAAGATAGATTACAGAAAGTTCAACCATAATGTTACCCTTTTTATTCCCTTTGAACTAATTTTTAAAAAAGAAGGGAAAATCTGTTCTAGGAAGTGGGTCACTACTTATGATGCTTGCCTATGAGCAAATATTTGCTAAGATTGACAAGAAAATGACACCAGTCAGCAAGTTTTTTGTTTACTGTTACTTTCACTCTGTAGTCCTATCTTCAGTGGTTTGACTTTAACACAGCTCAGAAAGTTCCCCATTTTAACAGTGGCTTTCTGGGTTTGCTACTAACATCACAAAATGATCTGTCTGTACTAGGTTTGCCTTTTTTTCATTTTTGTTTCAATAAAGAGAAAGATACTGAAGCATGTCAGTGCAGTATGATTTGCCAAAGCACCGCCTGATGCTGTCAGAAAAAAAAGGGTACCTCTCATGTTCACTGGTAGGCACAGCACACTGGAACTGACGCTGGTTAATTAGACTCAGTATAATGAACAAAAGTAAATATTTGATAGAGCAGGATGAACAGTCAAAGCAAACAGTTTGTAAATAACTCACTGGCTGAAAATTCAAATTCATCCAAGTACCTTCAGCAAACATAAACCACTAACACACTGCCCAAAACCCAGGAATGACTCCAAGCCAGGAAAAAAAAAAAAAGCTAAATTATCATGAATACTATTTGCTCAAGCTTTAAGCTCTACATTAAGTTCTGGGAGGGAAAACTGCTACACTTTGTTCAGCTTGAGAATTGCATAAAAACTCCCTACAAAAGTATATTTACATCTCCAACCCAGAAAAATCTTTCTTCCTTATTTCAGAGACTCCACCTAATGGGAGCATCAGATTTCATCAAAATTTTGAAATAAATGGCAATTATTGAGACTTTTTTTACCACTGTTCTTCCTTTTGAGTTTTTTTGTTTTGGTTTGGGTTTTTTTTTGTATAATACTGATTTTTTACAGAATTTGTTCATAAGATCATAGGTAAAATTCTCAAAACCACACATATGAATCTCAGTCATTTTCTTTTAAGACACAGTGTAAATCAGCTGCCCACTTATCTCCAAAGTCGAAATTACAATGTTATATGAAGATTTCTTGATGTTTGTATCTTGAGTATACTCTTGCTTGATACACTGGTTTGGTAAAGAACAGCAGACAGATAGCAGCCTTTCTGATCTGAATATTTTATCTTATCTTTGTGGGAGAGCTGTCTTCGAACTCATGTACTCATACAAAGTAAGATTTAATGATATACAAGACTTGCATGAAACTTAATTACATTGGAGCCTAGAATACTTTTTTGTGGTTCAGCAATAAAACTATAAACGAACACTTTGAACAAAATCACCAAGTGGTTAAACCACATTATAAAGTAGCAACATTTGGCTAAAGAATCAAAACCATACAAATAAATAATTATATATGTATGTTTAAGCAGACTGTGCCTGTGAAGGAAAATGAGTCATTTTTTTTTAATGTTGGCCTTGTGACAGCTGAGCAATGTAATTATCTTCTCTTGCATTGTGCTAGCTTTATCTCATTGATATTAGGCTTTTATTTTTTCCATATTCTAATTTCTGCACAAGGTGAAGTGCAAGGCTCAGGCAAGTAAGGCATTGCTATAATTTAGTTTGCTCAGGCTTCATCTAAAGAATATTTCAGTACTTCCAAATAAAAATAAAGCCAAAGTGGGGGGGCTGTTTGTTATTATGCATCCAAATAATGATTTATATATATTCCTACTGAACAGTTTTAAATTTGATTAATTTACCTTCTTTTAAAATAAGGAAGGAAAAACAAACGAGATATTTTCAACCACGCCAAAAAGTTTATTGAATCCATTGTATGCGTAAAACGTATTTAAGAAGGCATATAAAGGAAGCCAAATAAAATAAAAAGGCAGAAATGGCTATGCTTACAGTGTTTACTCTGAGAGTTGACTTACGAAATATGTGTGAGTACAGGGCAAATGACAGAAGGCATGCCAGGCTACTATTATTACCACCAAAACATGTACACAAGCAAAAAATACACAACATCTTGAAAGTGGAAATACATAGGAGAAAGCCTGGGTATGCACTTAAATAATCAAATATTAATAAATAACCATTATCAAATATATCCCAGCTGGAATTAATGTGTTATCAAACAGACTTCTTCTAATATCAGACTTTGACAAGATTCTTGTAAAGCCTGTTAGGTTGGACAACTGTTAAGACAGAATTAGTTTTAGAATTACACATGCTTCTCTTTTTACTAATGAGTTTGAAGACTAAGCCTTTCAACATGTTTGCTCATTACAAATAGATTCTTGGGGATCAAAAAAAAAAGGAAAGCACTCCTGGTAAAATGTCATACAAAGAGGAAAGCAGTCATATTTTGCACTAGCTTGGAAAATCGGATTCAAACTATTAGTATGAATGTCTACAATAGCAGACACAGACATCTGCAACAATACACTTAGATGTGTACACTAAAATGAGAGGTCTGTGACCTAGAATAGGCCTTGGTAAAGCAAGTATCTAAATTTGGTGGAAAGAATCTCACCTGCAGTGACAAATGTATAGAGTACAGCAGTCAGGTTTTCAGTTAAAGTATTTCCCAGCAGAGTCAAAGGAGTATCACCTCGTATGTGATTATCTAGGCTGACTAAGCATTCAAACAAGACTTAATGGCAGCGCATGTGCATAAAAAGAGGGAAAAATACCCTTCTGATCGTCTCTATTCTCTAACCAATATCACTTTGGCCTTGCTTGGGTTGCATTTCAGTTTCACAGTGCAAGTGGATTTGCAGTGGCTGCTCTGCCAAAGCTCTGCAGAACAAAGGCACTCCCGCAGTGCTACAGGTGCTGTCACGCAGCGTGGGCTGAGCGAGGCACACTTGTCAGCAGCCAGAAACATCAGACCCAATCCAGGTTGTAGCTCAGTGACATTTCCACCAGCTCATACAAGGTCTAACAAAGAAAAAAGTAACTTTGGGCCATCGACTCTGGGATTATTATCTGTGCTGCAGTAGATACTCCATAATACTGCTCAGAGAGTCATAAAGATATATTTATGATATGAAAAATCATATCTTTTAAGAAGACAACATGTAATTTTGATCTTAATATTAAATTCTGAACTTTTGTGGTGAAACCCAGTGCAGATTATCTCTTTATACAAAAGTACTTCAGTGCCACCCAACTCCCTTAAGCAGCACATTTTGCACAAACAGCAACTTTCTTAAGATGAAGAAAGAAGAGTACTTTACTGTGAAGAGTAAGCAATCCACTGGCAACACTATATAGGACTTAAAGGATGAACAGCCTTACACACAAAACCTATTAAAACTAAAACCACTAGGTTCTGTGTTCAAGGCATTCAAAAGGCAAAGTCAGAAGCATTACTAATGGCAGGCACATGTAATAAGAACTGTGTGGTGAAGCAATGCATCGTTTGTGGCCAGATTTAGAGCCAGATCATCACTTTAGAAATATCAATAGCTGGATAATGTCCAAGTGAATTCCTCATCAAAGTAGTATGACTCTTGACTCCAGGGAAAATAATAACCTTAGTTTGTGGAGACAAAGTCTTGATCAATAATGAATCTTAACATGTCTATAAGATCTTCTACTTTCTCAAATGTGAATTAGTACTGACGCCTTCTTGGCACTCTGCCAGCATCTGCTGCTCACTGAAAGCTGAGTGACAAATGTGGGCTGGTGAAAAGTTTAATAAAAATATGATACTTGAAGTATGGTTTACGAGAAAAAACATGATACAACTGTAAATGTCGCTATGGGAAAAAAACAGAGAAATATTTGATTGTGGTTATTACATTTCTGATATGAAATGTAGCCTGACACACACGTGGCTAGGTCCCTAAAAAATCACACAACCCCTCAGTCCTTCATACCAGCTCCCCAGATTTTGGAGACAAAGGACAATCGTCAGTATCTTTAATTTTCTCATGGACTGCCATAAAGCCTGCTCACCAGACTTGTAGCTAAAAACACAATCAAATTTTGCTTTTGAAGAGAACACAGGTTAGCTATGCTCTGCACATCAAAGCCATGTGACTCAGAGTTAGAGATGCACAGCTCTGGACTGCGCACATTTCATTCTGCCAGCTCAAATTCCTGGTGCTTTGTCTCTCAAAATAATCCAGTACTCACCAAGAACGTCCCGGGAAACAGGAATTGTTTTACTAAATTAGACCCCTCACTCATTTAATCTTTTCTCTAGTAACATGAAGACTCAAGAAGCCAGGCACTCGTGGCTACCAGGATAGTTTCACTCTGATTTTCAATGTAACTCAGAGATTGACTTAAATGCTAAATTGCAGGCTTCGCTCTTCATTCTGCATCTTCATTATCATAAATCTGAATGTGAATTATAGCTTTAGAATCACTACATTCTTAAAATACATTTCAAAACATGTTCTCAGTTCTATGGACAATGTTCAAATGAGGAAAAAGGACAATTTTAAATTACTGGCTGTCCAGGTTTCCCCTACAATCAAGTTCCACACTACATCCACAAGCATACAGACACAAATACAGAATTCCTCATGCTCTAGGAAATCTATTTTACCAGTAGTAGGTTAGGACTCAGCCCTCAAATTAACATCTTGTAAACGTTATACAACTCTTGTATTAATTTATTGTGTTAAGATGTTAAAAATCAAAATATTCACAGCCACTGTGACAGAGACGTTAAGTATCTCCAACATGCATTTGAACAGACATTCCTGCAGGACTGAATGGAAATACATCAAAGAGCATAAATGCTTGCTGAACACCCACTGATGCTGGCAGCATAACAGTATGTGAACCTTCTGACTGAATCAGGACCTCTAACTGTTTCAAGCCATTTTTTTCATCTGGACTTCCAGAGATGTCACTACCATTCCACTCACATGTCCTGCACTGCATGGTCACATGTGTAATATTCCATATGTATATGCATGCTATATACAGACTCCAGAGGCCAGAAAAACACATTTTGCTCATAGCATTCCAAAGCTTCCCTGGAGCACATATACATATCTTAAGTCCTAGAAACCCTGACTTTGTAGTATTTCTGCAGAAATTAAGCTTGTCTAACGTTTTCATAATGAAGAGCTAAAAATAAGGCTTCTGAACTCATGTTTACATGCTTTAAGAAATGACCTGATTTTTAAAAGCGCTGAGCCTCAGGTTACTTTGGTGGATTTACAGGAGCAGTTTTCCAATAGAACTGGAAAAAATGCCTAATCTGCTGCCTTTGTGGCTGGTAAGACTATTACTGTTGAGCTCAGTGGAGCTCTGCTGTTAACATTTAGGCTTCTGTTTTTGAAAAACAGGTAGTCATAGGAACTGAATACCAAAGAACACTCAAGAGTAGAGAAGGGTTTTCAGAACACTGCAGTTGAAATACAGTCCCTGTTTCTGAGTGTTTACTGTCACTGCTTGCTTGAAAGGCTAATAGGTGCATGGGAAACAGGATACAAGAAAGATCTAGTCTTGTTTCAAAATAATTTTTATCCTATCATATTTCTTATGCCCCCTTTCCTGAGCCTCGAAAGAGGAGATATGCCATATGTTTCTACAACAATGTTTGTACATATGTATACAAACACACACGATTGGGGAAGTACTAGAACTAGGGAGAACAAATTATGTATCTTTAAACTATTAAACATGAAAACTATGCAGCAATAAAACACTTGTCCTTTCAGTACTCCATTCTTCAGCACTTGTGGAAACATTTCTCTAACTACTACAATTGTATTCATAAATTTTCCTTAGAGCACCACATTTTTGTGATCATCAAAGCCAAAAAAAGTTTAGCATTTAAATCAACAGACTGAAGGAGTTCAGTAAGCTCAGTTCTTCTTATTTTTGATTTTCATTTCATTTATTGGTTATTAGTAGAATCTTCTCAACTGTGTTTCTCTTCTAGGTACATTTTCTTGTAATGACTGAATTTCTTCATATTGCAGCTGATGCACTTTTCAGTGTTTTAGTTATAATTACCAAATTCAGAATGAAAATGAAAGCCACTTAATTATGTAATTGTCTTAGAGACAGCACGATAATTGAAGCCCTCAGTAAAGCAGCCCAGAGGCACTGGCTGCGCAGAAAGGTAAAGCAAATATAATATGTCTCAGAAAAGCATCTCAGAAAAGGACTAAACAAAACATGCTAGGGAAAGACATTATGCATGCATCCCTGAACAGATGCCCTTAAGAACTGTATCCCTCAATCAACATAAAATATTGCATTTATCTAACAGAGCATGTGCAGCAAGAAGTGTCACCATAAATCGGCTATTCAGAAGTTATAAGAGACTGAAGCTATACATGACATTACAAGAAAGTGTTAAAGAAGAAAATAAAATGCATGACAAAGATTAAGAAGAAAATTAAAAATATAGGTGGGATTAATCTGAAAATAAAACAGTAGAAATTTACTACGCAATGTATAAAATTAATAAAAGCTGAAGATGTTCTTGTTGAGGAACTAATCTAAAATGTTATCTCTAGTGTTGTGATAAATCTACAAGCGGTGGTACTGAAAGTGTGCAGATGTCATATTAAAAGTCAGTATTCTTTAGATACAGATCTCCAAGCTATTATACATCCTTAAAAATATTTGCAGCTGTGCCCAGCAAAAGCAAAAGCAGCTGGACTCTCTTATACAGTAAACGGGCAAATCTAAAAAAGTTTCACATTTATGACCTGCATGAGAAATCCTTCCGTTAAATTTGAGAGAAACATGAACATTCACTCTACTAAAAAGTCTTAACCCCTCCATTTTGGCTTCATGAGGTGATGACACAGGAGAGGATTAGGCTATGATCAGATGGCGGGACTGGTCAAAATCCACAGAATTTTTGCCACTGCCCAGAGACAGGAAAGGTGACTGTGCACACTGGAAAAGCCCCACCAGCTGCAAGGGGTTATACAGGCCCTCAGAACCTCTCAGAACACAACGAATGTATAAAACCTGCATCACCTCTGAATTAAGAGTGTCAGAGTTGTTATGTTGTTTCTCCTGAATGCCATCACCACACAGAGAATACGTAAACCATGGGGGGGGGGTGTGTGTGTTCATGCTAGAAGCCTCAAATTGCCACAGAAGAAATCAGTTTCCTTCTGTTCCCAGCAGTTAACAGTCTTTTCATATGTCTTTTGGCACGTGGCAGTAGATAATTATCGGCTATACTCTTTGCCATGAGGTACTTTCCTTTTATAATTAAGAAATTCTTTGAATTGTGGACAGTTAACTCTTCTACTGCTAAAGATTGCAAGCAATTAGTATGCAAATTACAAGCTGACACCAACAGCTTATATGGACAAGATAATGCTAAGGCACTGAAGGTACCTGTGCTTAATGTAAAAGCAATAAAAAATAATGATTTTCAGAAGTTTAAAAGCATTTAAAGTGGATCAGAACTGCTTGCATTCTACTATTGACGTGAACTAAGGCACAGGCTCAGTGAAGATCAGATGTAAATTTCTTAAGAAGACTTCTTTCACTTCCCTTCTTTCTTTCACTACATTTGGACTCGCACCTCTGTGATGCTCAGTCTGTGTGGCACCTGTGAGAAAAGCGGTTCTGGAGATGTAAGAGTCAAACCACTCCTCAAGACTGTGAGATATTTTAACAGTTCCAGAGGTGTTATCAGTGCTTGAATAAATTAGGACACAGTATTCCTGCTAATCAGCCCCTGCTTCTGCCTCCCAAGTTCCCCCAGTGTACTTTTTGTGACTATAAGGTACTAGCAGATATCAAGCTTTATTTTTAATATGTACCTACAGAACTGTATTTATTTGTAAAACTGATGCTTCTTTCCATTGAAACTATTGATTTTATGCACTTACTGTACACAATATATAGTACACTTGATATATATAAATTAGGTTTGGGGACACTCTCCTAATTCTCCATTGCAATTGGTTTTAACCCTGTTTCTTGATAATTCCATGAAAAGAAATTATATTTCTACTCCCTTGATACTTTTAGCTGTCTGTTGTTCCCCAATTTGTAAACTGGTCACCTCAGGTACCACTTGAGACACAGAATTCCACGAAATGTCTTTAAAATCTACAAAATACCTGAAAACAGCTCGCTAACAAATTCCTGTGAAGAGGGTAAATGCACAGAGAACTCCCTTTGTTATTGCAAGGCACCAGTGTGGAAAGAATCATAGAATGCTCTGGGTTGGACGGGACCTTAAAGATCATCCGGTTCCAACCCCCTGCCATAGGCAGGGACAACTCCCACTGGACGAGACTTCTGAAGCGCCCATCTGACCTGGCCTGGAACACCTCCAGGCAGGGGGCATCCACAGCTTCCCTGCGCAACCCGTTCCACTGCCTCACCACCCCCATCGTAAAGAACTCTATTCCCTCACGTTTAACCTAAACGCCCACCACAGGCACCCGCCTGGGCCCGCGGCTGCGCTGCGCCGACGCGCGCCCCCTGCCGGCGCGGGCGGGCAGCGGCCCCCACAGGCCGGCGGGAGGGAGGGAAGGGCTGCATTTGCCGCCGGGGCAGGAGCGGCATCCCTGGCCTCCTTAATTCTGAGGCTTTAAGCAAGCCTCACCCGTTCCCGGGGGCTCCCACATGTTTCTCGCCCTCGTCTGCCCACACCTGCCAGCCAGCCGAGGGGTGCCCCGCCTGCGCCCCCTGCCTGGCTCAGTCCCACCGCAGCCCGGCACCGCCGCGGTGGCTGCGCCGCGCCCCGCCGCGCTCCCATAGGCTGGCGGCCCCTCAGCGGCAGCCAATCAGAAGGCAGTTGTCAGGCTCTCCCGGCTATTTTTAGCACGCAGAAACAAACGCAGGCGGGAGAGGATGCGCGGACGCAAGAAGAGTGACAGACGGACAAAGACACACGGATGCAGGGACACGCACACACGCACGGACACGCACACACGAATGCACACACCTACCCAGAGGGACACGTGGACACAGACACATGGACATGCGCATAAAGGGACGCGTGGGCACAGACACATGGGCACAGGTGCACACACAGGGACACACGGACACAGACGCACGGACCACAGACACAAGACACACGGACACATGGACACAGACATGGACATGCACAAACATACAGTGACACATGGATAGACACACACATGAACACAGTCACATGGACACACACGGACACATGGGGACACATACACACACGGCGACACACACATACACAGGGGCACACCGGCACAGACAGGGACACATGGACATACACAGGCGTGCACACACAGGGGCACAGACACACGGACGTGCACAGGCACAGGCACACACATTCACATGACTAAAGTGAAAGGTTGCAGGTGATGGGCTGGTGTCGCCATTAATAAAACCTGAGCAAACGGAAAGAGGCTGGAAAGCAATGTCAGGCTGAAGCTGCTGTGCACTTTGTTTCCCATGGAGGGAGAGGGGAAAAACTCAGACCCCAGTTCCAAACGCCCACCTTCAAGGTGGGCTTTCCAAGCTTCAAGGAATGCTTTCCAAAGAAAATATTGAAACTAAAAGTATGGTGGTAAAAAAAGGTGCTGTAATGGCAATTGCTTTTGCGAACAAGGATGGCTCTGCACACTACTCCATCCCCTGTCCCCCCAGATTTCCTTCGTCCAGCCTTGAAATGTTGAGGAGGATGGCCCTGCATGGGTATTGCATGCAAAATCGTTGTACTGTATGTGCAGGTGATACGTGGCCTCTTGAACAAATTAGCAGTCAAAGGGAAAGTATGGGCTAAATTCTGCAACTTTTAAAGTTTATTTTGTGTGTTGTTTAATTAAAGTCATGAATAAGGTAGCTGGCTGTCTCTATAACTGATGTGCTTCTGATATGTTGTCAGTCCCTTTTGAATAGTGATAGATGTGTAGGTTCTAGAGAAAATTAGACATAAACTCTTAGATAATACATTCAGTATTTTGGAGCGTTCAGATAGTTCCCATACTGGGATTGCATTATTTTCCAGTTTCTCACAGAGGTCCAGGCTCAATAAAGCATTTTCATAGATCCTTGAGTTCAGAAGGAATAGACACCTCCTGAAGTGTTCAGTGCAGAGATGAAGAAGGGCCACTAGTTTTGAAAACGAAATACTAAAATACAGTAAGGAAATCTATCCTTCTAAGAATTAGATCAAAACTTAAATTGGTAAAAATGGCAGCGTATTGTAGAAATGTTGAGGGGGAAATGGTCTTGCTAAGCAAGTTTTTAAGACCCTTGTATAAACGTAAAGTGTTTAGATACCTGTATAAATATATGGGTACTTAGCCACGGGTGGCTGACGATTTGGGAATTTATGCATAGTAGTGGATCATAATAGTTTTTAGGGCTTTATAGTGACCTGCTCACAATAATTACAAAGGGTGGATGAATCTGCAGCTCCCAAATGGAGGAAACTGATCTACAGGTCTTGTGCTGACCCTAGAGCACAGGAATGGATTTCACTGCCTGTGTGCACCAAGGCAGAATTTTGGACACCTAGAAAGAAAAAATCTTGCAAAATACAACAGACTCTCTAGAATCAGCCAACAGCCATTTGTTTGGAAATGAAAAGTAATCTTTGTATATCAGAGCAGAAATTTGCCCGGCTGCTCCTTGTGGTCACGAGCCCTTAAGTGATGGTCAGTGTCAGGCTGTTCTGAAATGCTTGTCCTCATTAATCAATCCCCATGGATGCTTTTCATTTGCCAGTAGGACATACCAAATCGGCAGTGAAACAAAAGAACAAAGTCTGCTGTGACAATGTTTGGATGCCATTTCAAAAAAGTGGCCTGTGGATTTAAAATCTGCCTCTAAAAAAAATGTTGTTTATTCTGTCATTGCCAGAACATTGATATAGTCAGAAACATTATTTCAATGAAGTTTTTACATGCCATTGAATGTTTTCTCTGTGTTCACGGGTTGTCAGTCTTATGTGCAGATTAAACTAAGTTCTCACAGAGGAAGTTCACGCAGCGTGAATTCCGTTAGCTTTGCTGATCCCATTATGCACCATAATGGGAGAGTGAAGATTGCTCTGCATAAATATTCATCTAGCAGCTTTCAAGTTTTCGCTTTTCATTCTGCTGCTGCCTGACCCTGTCTGCCACTTTTCTCTGAATAATCATTACTGCTGAGCAACCCATTTGGAGAAAAATGCATTTGCAGAACTAAAATACCCGAACAGTACTGGACTTGTGGATTGTCACTAGTGGATTGTCACTAGGACAAGTTGCAGGCCATTAAAATGATCTAAGGTACTATTTAGAACTGATGTGCATTTTTATCTGCAAATGTTGGGGGCTCTGGCTCACACACAGGTCATATTGAACACAGGAGTGGCACTGCCCCAGTTTTCACTCTGACCATGCCAAATCCACATTAGAAGTTTTTCCTTTTTTAATTCCAATAGGTTTTGAATAACATCAGTGATTGTTTTAGTACACTTTCTACTGATTCCCAATCCAAAGACTCTGCTTGTGCATTGAGGTGAACTGAAATTGGTGAAAGTAACATAAGCAATGTGATATATTTTTGTGGAGTCAAATCAAGGGCTCTTTCCACATCTAGTAGGTTTAAATGACTACACGTCAGAGGATTTAGCTCAAACATGGTAAAATTGACCACAGTTCTGTTGTGAAAAAAAGTACTGGGAATATGATTATACATTACCCAAAATTGTTAATCTAGCCCGTAAAGGAAATTGGTATTGTGGACTATTCCCAGATGTACTGCCTTATGTTTCAGACTGTGCGTTTCCAGCAAGTGAGAACAGGCACAGATTTTCCAGGTGAGCTAAGGTGACTGCAAACTGGCCCTCTCCACTGGCATTGCAGTGTGTGGAGTTTACTTAACTGAGCACATGAACAGTGTGCACATCAGCTGCTTGATTTCAGGGAAGAGCTTCACCACCACCACTACCCCCGCCCCCCCCAGTTATGCAGCTGAGTTACCCGCATTTGGGAAAACCACAGAGTCATTGCCCCTGAAGTGAAAGCAATGAGTGTCCCTGGGAAAATCGTTCTCCAGATCATGAGATCTCACATCTGCATTTCCATGCCATAACTTCAGGGAGATGAAATTAAGTTGTTTAATGGCTCAGTCTTGCAATGGCAGCTCCCTAATACAAAACTTTCCTACAGGAGAAAACCCACCCCACCACCCAAAGCAAGCAGCTGCCTGAGAAAGGCAAGAGACAGCTCAGGGATGCATCCACTTCACAAGAATGTGATCAGCCACTTCACAGGCTATGCTGCAGATCTTCCTAAAGCTTTGGGCAGAGCATTGGAGATCACAGCTTGTTCTCTCATGCAGTGCTCTGAGACAAGCTGGCAAAGGGAGACACCCGTTTCTGCTTAAAAGGTGTTTACTTTTGCCAGTTACTATCATAACACCTTTATTTTTTTTCCTTTTTTTCATCTACTCAGAATTCCATAGACACCACTTACATAATTTCCCTGCTTATCAGTTGATATCTTAATTGCAGAAACTTCACCAACAGGGAAATGCTGCTAGATAGCAGGCGCCAATAGCACAACAGGTAAAAAAGATTAATCATATTACTCAAGGAAGACTGAAGTGGTGAAAATGTGCTGTCCTTGAAATTAAGCTTAAACTAGACATATTTCCGTGCTGACTGAAGTGAATTAAATCTCTTTCCAGCTAGATAGCTTTGATCCCATCCTCCAGCAAAAAAGACAGTGTGAGGTGGAAATGTTGATGGGCGTGAGGAAGGCTGTATGATTCAGAAAGGTCTGTTGCTGTGCAACTTTAGGCCAGCTGCTTGGCCCCGATCCTGTACTGATGTACTTGCCTGTGTTCTCACACAGCGACTAATAGAATCCTGGACATCAAAGAAATGATGCAGGCATATTCCAACACAAGACTGGGCTGTTATTCTCTCTGTAAAGAGCTACGTTCATAATGATGCCCCAGTCTGGTTTAGTGGGAAGTTAGAATGGCAATCATTTTCGCATTAGCAGTAGCATAATCCCATTTTTAATACGTACTTCATATCCATAAGCCTTAAAATATATCTTGTCTCTGTGTTTTATGATGACTGATGCTGACATTAATATTTCTCAATACCCTACGCCTTCTTCTAAAAGAAAATTGTCATATAAAAGACCGTTGTTCTTCTAATTAAGATCACATCATTTGTAGAGTACATTATATTTTAGACCTGTCACATCAGAGCGTATACATCACATTGACTTGTGTGTGGTGCAGTCAGTCAGCCGTGTGAGTGAAGGATTATGCACAGGCTTTCTGGATGCTTTGGGGCTTGAACCCTGTGAGTAGTAGATCACAGATGCTTTCTGTCACATATTAATAGTCAGCTCAGCATGAGGACTGGAAGCCCATAGCTCCCATAAATGCTAAAAAAAATTCACCTCCAGGACTTAGAATGCATTACTTAATGTGCCAGTGAAACACTCTGGAAGCTGCTTTTCTTTATTCTCCAAACCACCTTTAAAAGGACATCAAGTTCAGAGAAACATTAATGTGTCATAAAATTTTTAAACTAATGTGACACTCTGTGATTTCTTGATTTTTGCAATGGAGGCATAGCAACTATTTTCACAGGCAAAACCGCATTGTTTCAGTCATCTAAGAACAAACTCACCTATTAGGTGTTCCTGGTTGAGCAATAAGAGTTGAGTAAACCTGGCCTACACTTGATTATAGCATTTGTTGTACAAACCTATGATGATTTGCCTTTAAAATGTCAGTGGAGTGAAAGCGGTTTCTCTGTTAGAGGCCCTGATGAACTGATGAGGCAAATGTCTCCTGGTCCTATTCCTGAGCCACCACAGCTCACCGTGAGACCTTTTTAATGGCCACATCCTAGGCCTTGGAAGAAAAGAGGAAATGCAGGATGGCTTTTTTACAGTTAGTGCTAGTTTAGGAGGGGATTAATATTAGAATTTAGTTCTGACCAAATTGGACTAATTTTC
Organism: Tapera naevia; assembly: GCA_033556795.1. Classification (NCBI taxonomy): domain Eukaryota; kingdom Metazoa; phylum Chordata; class Aves; order Cuculiformes; family Neomorphidae; genus Tapera; species Tapera naevia. The sequence goes on from JAUMJJ010000059.1 coordinate 5,733,200, forward strand.
TGCATTGTCTTGCAGTATGTCTCTCCCTATATGCAACCTCAAATGGTGGAAGCGCTATTTATAAACGTTTATCAAAAGAAGAGGTTGATGTTTTGGGAGCATTCATTTTGGTACTAGCAATAGAGGCTAATTTCCTCTGCTCTGTGCTACAGCTTAACCATTTCTGAAAGCAGTTAGTTGATGGAGAAGGCCCATCCCCTGAGGAAATCCAGACATCCAGTCCTCATTCCTGATACACAGCCAAAAGATCTGGCTACATCAGCTGATCTGGTCAGCTTCATATTCTACCCATTTGTGAGAGTGTGGTAATGTACTTTGCCTTAAGGACTGGGAATGGGTTTGATGATCTTTACAGTACAATCATGGTCATATTCCAGGCCCAATTCTCCATGCAGTGGTGTCTGGAGTCCTTTGCTCCCTTGGGGCTGTTGCTGGCTTATTAGAACCATTTGTAATTGTCCTTCAGATCTGAGGAATAACATTTGGGCTTATTCCTGAAATGAGTGATGTGGAGATTTTTTTCTGTTACACAAGATACCTACAGCTGTAGTATCTATGGGGTACCTACTCTATTCTTATTTGCTTGGGGGGGCGGGGTGTGTTGAAGAAGCAGATTCTGCCTTGGGGGTCGGATTTGACTCCTCCCTTTCTTTCTTGCCAATGTTTCTTTAAACCAGAGAATAGTTAACCTGTCTTGCATCTGTTCCTGCTTCCTCATTGCTTTGATGTATCCTTTTATGAACTGAGGAGAAACTAATCAGTTCTTTGGGTGTATCCTTCCTCTGCCTGCAGATTGCTATAGGAAGAAGCAGAGCACACAACCCAATGAGGGTTAGAGAAATCGTGCTGTACCATAAGGCAGAAGCAGCTGCACAACAAGGTAACAGCTGAGATGAAGCCCAAATCCATCCCTGTTGCTGGTGGTGCTGTTGCTCTGACAAGCTCTGTGCTGGCTCCTAGCCTCCCTTTTCCCCAAAATGTCAACTTTCAGCTGCTGCCAGGGGCACTGACGTTGGACGTGTTTTCTGTTGTTGCTGCACTTCCAGTAGATCCCATGGTCTTCCAATGCTCTGAAAAAATAAGTGGCCTCCCACAGCTGCATCATCTCCTTGTTTTTCCTTCAAGATTACTAATTTACTATTACGAACATTGGACACGTTCATATTGACATAGCTTTTTTTTTTTTAACTTGAAACTCTTTTAAAGCTTTTTAGTTTCTGCTTTCTCTTGGGATAGGATTATGCATTATGACAACCAATTAGTTCAGACCCTGTTGTGTTACTTAGCAGGTGTTTAGGCAAGAAAAGGAATAATAATTAATGTAAATGCAGTCTTCTTTTTGTGATTTTTGGTCGCATTTTGCTGTGAAGTGACACTTCTGAGAAGGAAGCAGACTATATTAAGAAAAATGATTACACTGAAAGTGAGACAAATGCAATTGTAAATAATGTTCAAGAAGTCAAATATATCCTGACCTTGTTTGGTACGCAGAGCTGTTTGCAGAGTCCTAGTTAATGACTGGACAATTAATAACTGGATCGGTTGCTTCAAGAGAAAGTGCGGTTAAATGCTTTCCACACGTCATTCACCTCTGAGTCTGAGTGACCTTTTACAATATTTTTTAAGAGATGACTACTGAGAGTTCTTTTCATTCCCCATCTAATTATATCTGCTTGTGTCTTGCCTTACCTTAGAATTTAAGCCCTGGAAGAGATTGCTTTTATGCTTTTCAGTTTTTTAGCTAGATTGCTGTTAATTACAGCAGACTTCATGGTCTCCCGAATTTATTGTAGCCATGGAAGATGTATCTGAGGGCATTACTAGAGCTCAGAAATTCACTGTCACGGGATCTGGGATGGAGAAGAGTGGATATTTATAACAAACGGGGGAGGGTCAAAATTAAAGCAGAAATCAATCAAACAAATGAACAGTGCACCTCTAACCCCAGCAAATATGTAAATTGATTTAAAGTCCATTTATTTGTACGAATGAGTACAGTAGTAAGAGACAGTATTTGGGGCTTTAATACTTCCTGTAATATCTTTGTAATTTGGAAAATACTGTGTATTCCAAAGTGACAGGATATCACTCACGTATCTCATGTATGATTTTCATAAATTCATCCAACTCACAGTTTTAAAATGTGTATTAGGGAGAATGAAGAACAGAGACTGTCTGAAATTCATGAAATGAAAGATCACCTTGAGCTGTTGCTTTGAAGTTTCACCAGAGTTTTTCCACTCATTTCCTACTGATGAAAAACTTGCCAAAAGTACTCCCAGCAGAGATAAAAATCATTTGACCTGCTGAAATCCACACACTTGAAGATTATCAGCAGATCAAAGACACAAGAGTCAAGCTGTATACTATAGACAATTTACATAAAATTCATATATATACATACATATATATCACTGCATGTGCATCTCTTGCTAGTTAATGCATGTATTATTATGTAAGTAGCTCTAAGCAGGATGTGGAAAGATGTGCCAGTGAAATCTATAGTATGAAAAACACGTTTTGGATGATTGCTTTAGTATTTTGGGCTGACCCTGCCAGATTTGTTTTCTTCCTCTGGAAAACTTTCAATGATTCTTAAGTTCCTCTGTCAACTTTTTGTTATAGGTCTCATTGTTAGAGGGTTTATAGAGTCCAAAGTGTCTCTTATGTTTTATTTTGTTATACAAGTACACCTGGATGGTTTGTCATTCATTACATTGTGGTAATTTGGAAAGGGTCTTTAGCTTATCCTCCACTGGGTGTGACAGTGGAAGTGGCACTCACAAAAGTCTCTAATGGAGCCAATCGTCCCACTTGCATATTTCAGCACCGGGAGGAACTTTGGCAGAGTATGCTGTGGGATCCAGGTACACATCTGCTACTGAGGCAGAGGGGACACTTAATTAACACTGCATTTTCATGTCATGGACTGAAAGGATTATTTTGCAGTAAATTAATGGGATACTTTTCTAAGTTGTCACAAAATGGAGTTGTCCTCAATCAGCCCAAACGCAGACCTTGCAAATAGTTTCACAGTATCCCAGATCTTCATCCGTGGCATGTACAAGGAGTCAGAAATAAAATGAATTGGAACAAAAGTGAAAAGTAATCCTACTTGAGGTGAAAATCTGAAGATAATATGGTGTGAAGCCTTTAATTATCTGTAAAAATGCCAGCACAGCATACAAATCTCCTTTTAATAAATTATTTTCTTTTGTAACTCTTCCTTTCTTTGAATGCATCAAGGCTTCCTAGTCTATATAGTCAGTCCTGTTTTTTTTTTTCTTATTACTATGTGTTTGTTTGCGTGCTTTTAGTTACTGCTTTTCTCTTTTCAAGCTAATGCTATTTTGTCATATTTGAGTCTCAGTTTCTAGGCCTGCTTGCTACACACAGCTAAAAATAAGCTGCTTTTCCCTTGAACATATTATATAAATTCTGTCCCTAGCTGTTGCACACTGCTTTTCAGATGATGCTGTGTTGATTTCACTCTATCTTGTGTAACATTGATGACACCAACAGAGACAGAATATGCTGATGGGTTTTTCCAACAAAAATTCTTATCAAATCAAATTCTTCTCTTTTGTTGTTCCCCAGATCACAGTCCAATTTAAACATACAGTGTGCCCTCAATTTTGTTTTTGATATGGATACTATCATTGCATGGAAGACAAATTTCTTTATTCTGGAAGTTGCTTTTGGATAGCTCTGATATTTAAGCCAGTCCTGAAACAAATGTTGCTATTTGAGCTGCCACATGGTATTATTCTGGCAGCTTGGCCTGCCCTCCCACAGCCTTGTTGGCCCTGTCAGATGCTCCTGAGATATTCCGCGGTTGCTGCTGAGGATCAGTCTGTGCTATGTGAACTGCCCATTTCTGGCTTGTGCCTTTCTTTGTGAAAAGGACCAAGTGATGTCCCTTGGCATCTTTTATCCAACTGTTCAAATCAGCTGATCATAGTGGCCTCTCAGTTTAAAATCTAGTAACCGACCTCCTGCTTTGTCCAGACACTAATATTAAAAAAAAAAGGAAAAAAAAAAAAAGAAAAGAAAAAGAAAAAACTGTCTCAGTTATCTCAGTGGACGGCATCATTCCATAATGCAGAATGTTGTAAATCCACAGCTCGGAGAAGGAGCAACAAGGCTGTAAATAACTATGGGCAAAACTGTAGGGAGGACAAGGAGAATGTGGGGGAAACAAAAGTAATGACAATATCAGATGTGAGGCAAGCCTTTCCTATTCACTACTAAAAAGGAGTTATCCTAAATATTATCAATCCAATTTAAGCCACAGAAACGCCCATGCATTAGCTGTTTCCAGTTAGATCAATAAAAGACACATGTGCCTATGAACTGCTTTGCTGATATTTAGATTTAAAACTTCCATCCTTAAAATGCTTGCTCAGCTGCTACCCAGATCCCTGTGCAACTTCATCTACAATCTTGATAGGCACTCAAAAGAAACACCCACAAAATACATCAAGCGGTTAAAAGCTCAGGGCTCATTGCCAGCTCCACAGGCTCAGCTGCTATAGGGCTCACTGGGGTGTGGGGTCCAAATTTTGTTGAATCCTTGGCCTGAAGGAATAGAATTTATTCAGCTCCAGACCATCTGTTGAAACTTTTCCATGCGGCAGTAATTAAGTAATTATTAGGGCAGAGAAAGCATGAGTGTGTGGCCTGGGGACAAGGATAGGGTTGGCTTAACTCCTGCACAAGCTCTATGGAACACTAAGTGTAAAATACTCGGACAGTTGTGAGAGCAGAGGCAGGAGCCTTGTCTCTCCTCTGTAAGTTAGAATATCCTTTCTGCTGCAACTGCCTGGGGCCTCTGTGATGGACATTCAGGAGTCCACAGGCACTAGAGGCATAGCTGAGGCCTCCCTCCTGCTTGACAGGAGAGTAACCGCTGAATAGTGCAAAAGCAGGAGGTGTACTCCATCTTCCCCTTCAGCTTTGTGGAATAAGCAGAGATCAAGGTCAGTGCTCAAAATCATCATCTTGAGAGCCCTGAGTAACGTCTTCTGCAGAGAAGAACTTAAATAACGCACGTGAACTTCTATCGCGCAGGCATATCCCCACTCACCCCATGGGGTTTCTGTTTCTGTTCATAGGATGCCTCAGTCTTCACATTGAGTTCACTCTGAAGTCATGAGTCTGAGGCTCTTCTAACAACATCTGCTGCTTTAATAAATGATGCTACTTTGCTCTCAGAGCCCTGCTCACTTTATTAGGGTCCTACTTGCCTAGATCAGGGTTCGGAATACGACTAGGCAATTTGGACACGGAGATAATGTTGTTTATCTGAATTATATTATTCTTGACATTGTCGGTATCAGACAGAAATGGTGCATGAAAGTACATGCAAAATCAATTTTTTATTGGGGTTTTGGTAGTACAGACCTTATTTATGCTTTTTGTTAACCCTGACATCAGACCCTGTATCACAATGTCATATGATGAGAAAAGATATTTTTGGTAGAGCAAATGCAGTCTAGATTATTAGTGAATAAAGACACAAACTGCCAAATCCTTATGAATTAATTAACCTTTAAGTAAATTGAGGAGGGATGGAGTGAATTCATTTGTCATAGATATTCTTGTCCTAACACTACAGAACCGGTAACATAAATAGACATATTAGAATGAACTGATCTGCTTCAATAATTTTTTTATCCCATTTTTTATCCAGTAATTTATTAAGTTATTTGCAAATACTTTTTTAATTTTTATTTTAAATCTTCCTATTATGGTGTCACTGTAAGTTTTTCCAATGCTGTCCGAGATCTATTAGTCAGATTTTTTTTTTTCCACTATGGAGAAGATAACAGGAGTACTTTTGATAGTTGTAATGTTTAATTGGGTCTGTGTTATATTTCAGTGAAAGGCGGGTTCTCATACAACCCCAAAATTTTAGGCCTAATTCTCATTTTTGAAAGTTACTTAATACTGAGGAACCTGTATGGTATTTAGATAGCCTGTCTTCCGTGGATCATCAAGACCTGCAGTGAACGTATCCCAAACCCAGCCTCATATACAGCTGGAATGTGTCCTGCAGAGCATCCAAGACACCACATGTATGGCATTTGTCTACGCCATAATATGTGCCTGAAGAACCTTAGGGATGCTGTGAACTATCCTTGAGGCATATATAGGGCTGGAAAGCAGAAAGATCAGGATAAACATTATGCTTATTTCAGTTCGCAAAATTAAATGTTAAATACATGCTGCCATGTGTCTCAGAAATATATTCACTGTGTATCTCTGGCCAGTAAAATACCCTAAGTTCTAGCAGCTCTGTGAATATGGATAACTGAGAAAGTAGTCTTCTATACAATACTGTTTGGAAGAATTAAATTAAGTGATTTAAGTTGAAATAACACTGCCCTTTTCATACTTCTACATAATACCTGCCCTGGTACTGAAATACTTGAAACCAACAGGAAAATAAAGAAACAAAGAAAATAATGTTTTTTTTCTCGCTGTTTCTCTTTTACAAAGCTGAGAAAGGGAAGCCCTTCAAATACAATTTGTGGCACATCCACAGATACCATTGATCAATGACATTTTTGGCTTCAACATCCATCCTAGGGAAGCTACTAAATGGGGGCGGGGGGGGGGGGGCAGTTTTCAGAATATTCCTTTACTCTCCTGTTGTTTACTGATACTCTCTGCTTCCTAATTCTGAATTTAAATGTATGGAGAAATGCAAATGATTTATTACAGGATGCAGTCTGGGATCCATATAGGAAATCATGCATTCTCAATTTGATTGAATCTTTAATAGTTATAATTTTATGTCTTTTAAGTCGTCAGTGAGATCTCTCTTCACTGAAGGCTTACTCCATTTGTACAGCGAACTTAATAGACCACTGGATGTCGCCCTTGCTCTCCCCTGAAGTAAACACACAGCAGTAAAAGACGAAGAATGTAGTTTTAAAGTCCTGGATACATTACGAGGTGATAAACTGCAGGTTATAACAGGAGTACGGGTATCATAAGATAATATATATGTGTCGTGAAAACATCTGCTGCTGTGGGCTTGTATTACCTTTTACATTGACAAGTCTTTGAGGTCAGGACTACTATATATTATTTCTAGTCCCTCCAAAGTAGCACTGTAAAATTGCAGACTGTAAAACCTACTCTGACTCAAATAAAATTTGCAGTTTAATATAGGCAGTTGCTACCTACTGATTTTATATTTTATGAAATTTCTGTATTTTGTTTAAGCTAAGCTTTAGTTTCATTTACATAAAAGGAGATAAATTGCTTGTAAGCTCTTTACAGGACAAACCGTGTCTGCCATCTTCTTGCCATTGCCATTGCCACCAAATTCAAATCATCTCTAACAGCAATAATCTGCAAGTCCAGATCTTATAATCACAGAATCATTTTAGAGATGTTCACAGTTCTTTCAGCAACTTCTGCAGTACCATCCTTCCAAATATTTTTTATTCTTATCCTCTGTACTTTTGGTCATAACTGAATACTCTTCCATGACTGTCAAGAAAAGTCCCATAAACCACAGGAACATATGCAAATCACTGCATAAGCTGTAAGGGGAAGAGAGAGGAAGTGAAAGATGCATAGTCCTTATAAATTGACCTAGCTCTATCTGAGATGGAAAGATGACAATTAACATGAGCTGAGAACTTGCCCCAGGAAATAAAAACCTGTACAAACTTTGCCTCTCTGAGTCATCCTCAGGCACTGCAGGCTCGTTGGGGATATCCAGGAACGTGTAATGTTCTCAGGTTCCTCAGCCTGACTCAAACAAGGATGGGGTCTCAAGGAGAGTTTTGCTCATACTCTTTACTCATAAATTACCCAGTGAGAATCATGTGGGCCTCTTGAGATAACTGTAATTTGGTGATGTACCATCAGCAAGACAGAAAGGAAAGATCAGAGAAGAATATTGGCTGCAACACAGAAATGGTCAAGAAGTAACAGTAATTACCCTTGCTTGAGAGACACTGTCCTACATTTAGAAGTGAAGAACTAGTTATTGGTTACTAGCACTCTACTTGTTGAATAATGTTATTTTTGTGTAGTGATTTGTATGCATAAACTTAAACACATTTTATAAAAGGAGAAGTAATTGAAAATGGGAACTATTTTTGTAAAAATTTTCAAAACTTAATTATGATTTCTCAGAAGAGACAGAGATTTATCAATATTCAGAGACAGGGAAAAGGAAGAATAAGCTGATAAATTTGATTACCCAGAGTCACACAAAGATGAGACAAAGAATTGGAAATAGTGTTTTGCCCTCCTGTTTTACAGCACTAAGTGTAAAGAGCAGTGTATACTGTAAGAATTTGGTAGTTCTTAAGACTAACCTATTTTACATAGCCGAGAGCTGTGAAACCTCTCAGAAGTGAGGCAAGGTGAGCTAAGCCATAAGATGATAAAGAGACAAAATATCCTATATAAATGTGAAAACTCAAATCTTCTGTATATCCTCTTGAGCGACAATCCTGGCCTGCATCAGGAATAGTGTAGTAAGCAGGACCAGAGAAGTTATTGTCCCCCTGTACTCGGCACTGGTCAGGCCTCACCTTGAATATTGTGTCCAGTTCTGGGCCCCTCAGTATGGGAAAGATGTTAGGATACTGGAATGTGTTCAGAGGAGGGCAACGAAGATGGTGAGGGGGCTGGAGCACAAGCCCTATGAGGAGCGACTGAGGGAATTGGGGCTGTTTAGCCTGGAGAAGAGGAGGCTCAGGGGAGACCTCATTGCTCTCTACAACTACCTAAAAGGAGGTTGTAGTCGGGCAGGGGTTGGTCTCTTCTCTCAGGTGACCAGTGGCAGAACCAGAGGGCATGGACTTAAGCTTCGTCAGGGAAAGTTTAGACTTGATGTGAGGAAAAAATTCTTCACTGAAAGGGTGATTGGCCATTGGAATGGGCTGCCCAGGGAGGTGGTGGAGTCACCTACCCTGGAGGTGTTTAAAGGGAGACTGGATGAGGCACTGAGTGCCATGGTCTAGATGATGGTTGGTGTTAGTGTTAGGTTATAGATTGGACTTGATGATCTCAGAGGTCCTTTCCAACCTTATGATACTGTGATACTGTGATACTGTGTGACATTAAAAAAAGAAAGAAGCAATAAGAACAATGATTTAGATGTTGGAAAAGAAGGAGAAGAAGGAAAGATAGATGAGTCTATGCAGATTTATAGGATAGTCCAAACCCAACTGAGTTAAAGAACTAGAACACAGAACATGACAAATTATGAGAAAGAAGCTATAGATCTACGATACTCAGATAAAGTGTGTCTCTGGTGTTTGAAAATCTGTACAAAATTCTTTCATATTTTTCCTGAACGTCTTCCATTAAATTTCACATTAATTTGAAATGTTCTAAATCTTGTAATCTTTTAAGTGCTATCTATTACCCTTATATTTCCTAAAACTCAGTATAATACTTAAAATTCTTAGGATTCTGGCTGTCTTCGTAGTTTTCGGTTCTTTTTTTTGACCACTAGATGGTACTACGAGCTTTAAATCCAACATTCAAGGCCGAAATTACCGGGTGGCTTTGTTTCATCATTCCCATTTCATCCCAGATCACAGCCTTCAAGGGCTACATTATATTTTTCAGCTGGCCCAGCACAAATTCACTTTAACTCTACTATTTTTGCATCAGTTTCTGTAGGAACATCTGTGGATAGCCAAACAGGCATTGGTGCCAGACCTTAAAATGAAATGGAAATATTTCAGTCGCATAGAAGCATTTGCAGACAGGCCCTGTAGTTACTAACCCCATACAGTGGATCACAGTTAAAAGATATTCATCCTTTTTGGCTGCATACAACTTCTTCCTCAAAACTGACTTTAACCTGTAAGCCATAAAAGATGCAGATGTCTTAACCTTACAGCTGAAAGATCATTATATTTATAATTTGGATTCATTAACAATTTCAATATAACTGTGCTATTTTGTAGCGAGAGATTTGAAGCAATCCAAAGTTAATATAAATACCTTAACATATTTAACTGACAAACTTTGAAAGAGTAAGAAAAGGTCTGATTTCTCTATCAGCCTTACATATTTTCTGTTTTATCAGCCATCCCCAGCCTATGGAATATGTGTCCGTTTCTGCTGATATTCTTTGGAGATTAGATTTTCTCTCTGGAGAAGGTGGTCTAAGCCATCATTACTAAACCTTACTCTCTGTTGTTGGTTAGAGAAAAATATTGAAGGAATGAAAAATGCTTCTGTAAGTCTTAATCATAATGGACATAAATGAATTTCAAGCCATGGAACGAGGGGGTTTTAAGCAGTAGTAAGAGGGGTGAAAATTAGAACTCAGGAGCCAATTTTAATCATCCTGAATCATCACTGCATTGGGGTAATGGAAGAGATAGGACATCTGCAACCGGAAGGAATGTCCATGGGGCATTATCAGCCATGTAGTCCTGCATATACAATGCACTGGGAGATATCAGGGACCACATACTATCTGTGCAAAAGTTTTGTTTGTCTTCTCTGTTCCAAGGGTTCTTGTTGCAAGGTGCTGTGGAAATGAGATATCGCTGAATGTAAAAATCAGCACAATTTGTTAAAGGAAAACATTAATAAAATAGAGGAAAATGTCAGCTATTAATATCTTAGTGGCATTAATATTCTGTGACATTGGAAAAGAAGTAAGAGAGCCAAGAAGCAAAGAGAGGGTCACCAGTTAAGTGTCTTCCAAAATATCCTTCCTGTGGTGCTTTAGTCTTTCCAACAATTCATGGAGCTGTTCTACATCATTTTCATAGTGCCTTTGGAGAAAGTTAAGATGTTAAGAATTCGATGCTTTATTTGAAGCTCTCAAATGCTGATATTCTTTGGTTGGACTCCTTCCTGAAGTTATATCTGTGATATAACCTTTGTCTAGATGATTCACTTCAGCAAACATAGCCTTGAGTCCCAGTTTTCCTTTCCTCCCCACAACATAATATATTTCTTGTGGATTGTTTAATATGTGTGATTTTATCACTGGGCAACTGTTGCGCTTGGCCTGGAGTGATGTAAAGAAGACTGTGCCTTATGCACAGAAGTTGAAGCAGATTGTGCGGCATAGTAAGAGATTATATTCTTTCAATCAGAGGAGAAGAAATGATCTTCCAATTAAAAAGTAAATATAGAATGTTATTCTGAGAAGTACAAGAGCTTGAATCCAGGCAATATATCTTTTATTTCAATTTCTGATTCTTTGTGTCTGTTAAAGGTGAATCAACTAAAGATGAGAATCGCCTTTTGCGATGTGGAAGAAGTGATGTTTATGACAGCCAAACTAATTACTTTTTTCAGGAATATTTTAAACTTACATATGGATAATAATTTTCTCTGTGTAAAGTGTTCTGCAGATTAGTTGGTTTCTATACTAATTGTGGTTTGCTTGTATTCTGTAAAATTACTTTTTATTGGAAAGCATTATGTGAAAAAAATCCATTCAAAATGCTATTTCCTACTGTATCAGTAACACCAACCTTGATTTTTTTGTTTAAGGGTTTTACAAGCAGCTGACTCACACAGAAGTCATATGCCTTTGCACTGCACAAGATAGAGATTAAGTCCAAATTCATAGTCACTGAAATCTTGTTCCCAAGCTTAGAAGTGAAACAAATAAACAAAAGCAGCTGAAGTCAGAATTGTTTAAAATTCTGACCGTCACAAGCTGCAAATTTGTTTGTGATTTATTGCCTGTGTATGTTGTTCACAAATGAGAAAGAATTCACTCCTGAGAAGTTCCTTTTTTATGTTGGGGAGACTTATAGACTGCCTTAAAAATATGTACATGTTGTTATTCATTAGTTTTCCATCTGCCTCTGTTATGTAGGTTCAATTCATTTTTCACCATTAGTATAAAGACAATCTCAGATTCTCTTGTCAGAGTTGGATGGATATTATAGATAATTTTCCATTCATATATATTTATGTATTTTAATGACATCTTCATATTTCGAAGGGTGTGGTGGTGGATTTAGGAATACTGAAATGACTCCAGACATTGGCTATCATTTTATGCACCTGTGGTCTAGTAACTGACAGGAACAAGACATTGGCAAGGAAACCAGTGGGATCTCTGTCCAAGGAGACAGTGCACCAGCTCTCCCACTCTTCTTCTTTATGACCTGCTACATGAGCCAAGACAGAGTGGAACCAGTTGCCTACTTTATGGCTTTGCCTTTAAGTAGTAGGACAATGTATGCTGCTATGATGCTCAAAGTAGATTTATGCAGGCATTGATAACAGACAACCTGAATTGCATTAATGCAATAATTAACCATGGAGAAGTTGAAGCTATTGTGGACTGAGTCTCATTGAACAGAAGCATATAGAAGAAATGGAAGAAAAAAAACTTTGTAAATCTATTTGCAGGACCAAAAAAATCACAATCGCTGTAATTTGTTACATTTATTTGGCTTATTTTCTGCAATTTCTATCCTAAAGATTCACTGCCTGAACAGATTGAACAATTGGTATCAAGATAGACAAGAATCATAGAATCATAGAATATTTGAGTTGGAAGGGAGTTAGAGGCCATCAATGAGCACCGACATCTTTCACTGGATCATGTTTCTCAAAGCCTCATTCAGCCTGGCCTTGAACGCCTCCAGGAATGAGGCTTCTACAAAATTGGAGCTAGGGTAACCAGTTTGTCAGGATGTTGAGAAAAAATGTATCCTTATGTGATATACTGTCTGAGACTGTGGAAACAGATAATCTTTTGGCTCTCTTGATGTTGGCAGGAGTTTCATATTCTTTAACCTACATTTATGTGGTTCATTAGAATAACCTCCTAAGAGTTGGGTCACAAACACTGAGATTGTGGTCTGCACAAGTGATATTGATCATGTTCAAACAGTTATCCATGATCTAGTGTGTAGTCTAGTGTCTCTCCAATGGTTCTGAATGAACTAGTCTTCAAAATGGGTACAATGTAAAGGAGTGATTTTGTAGAATACCCTGAGGGAACGTACATGGTGCTTCCCTGGTCCAGAAAATCTTGTGCCTGTTAGAGTTAGTTAGTGGAATACAGTACTTGCAATCCCATCATCTGGTTGCTAAACAGACAAACAGACTGAAAGAGTAAGAAATGATCAATAAATCCTTCCCACCTTGGAAGATATGGGTTCAAGAAAACTGCAACAGCAATACTTTCTTCATGTGTACAACTGGTGGATTTGGCAAGCTGTGCTTGTCTTTGACAAAGCAAAGCTTGCAGCATTTGTAGTGCCATCTGGACATGGACTTTTCATCACTTTTTGTTTAGCAGTAACACACTACTCATTCTTCCAAAAGGGAAAAATGAGTCAGGTTCTGCAGCATCCAGTTTTTAAGTTGATATTTTGTTCAGGAAAGGCAATATAAGGTTAAAGATGCAGTGACAGAAAGCTGCTGAAAGTTTTGACCCCAAATTCAAAGGAAATGACAACTATGTATTCCCTTACAAATCCAACTACAGTTCTTAGAAAGTGTTGTTGAAAAAGAGAATAAAAGGTCTGATCTAAAGGAAAGTCATAATTCAAATAACTTTTCTTTTAGCTTCAACATATCTCATGACATTTCCTAGTAAGATGGAATTTTGATCAACATATTTATAGATTTCATGAATTTGTCTGTTTCACCTAGATGAAATATTGGGTAGTGCTTTTGAAAGTCAAATAACTTCATGACCACAACCCCATCAGTGGATTTATATGGCAGTTCCAGTTGTCAAAGCTGTTTCAGCCTTTTCAGTTTCAGAAGTGCAATTCCATTTTCAATCATGCAGTTTGATAGCTGTACTATTTTGTTCAACTTTTACAACAGGTATGGCCAGAGAAAGAAAGATGTTTGGCATGATTGTGCAAGTAGTTCACAGACAATTTCTGTGTTTATACTTTGAGAAAATTCAGGCAGGCCTGCTTCAAAATATTCTCCTTTCTTGGGTGGGAAATGACTTGCACAGCATTGCTATGGTAAGTAAGCAAAAAAAAAAATGGATGCTTTGGTAGACTTCTCAAGGTGTCGTTTGTACTGATCGGCTGACAGACAGGAAAAAAGAGAAAAAGGAGAGCTGAGTTAAGATGGCTCCTTGTTCATAATGATCCGTTCCTGAATTCAGTGCCTAGAGGAAAGCTTAAAGATATCAGTACAGAAAGTACACCAAACAGTCAAATATAGCACTGTAAGAGATGCATAAATCTTTTCCCGTGGTAAAAAGAAGATGAGAATAAAGTAAGTAAAGAAAAAATTAATTGAGAGTACATGAGATCAAGCAGAAGGCTGAAAGGGAAGGCTAAATGAATTCCTTAGCAGTCCTTAATCATTTCACAGACTTGGACAGGGACTTTGGTGAAATCAGAATTACTTGTTACAGATAATAAAAACTAAAACTAAAACCTAAAAACCAAATCATCAGAAAGGGTGAAATTGAAAAGTCTGTATCTCAAAGTAGGTTTCCTGAAGTTTGGACCAAGGCTTGGGTCTGGTGTTGTTCCATGTCTAATAGGTACGAGAGAGATAATCTATTATGTCAGCTGAACTGAGTTCTGATAATAAAATAAGTCATATTATGGCCAATACAGTTTTGGGGTTTTTTTAACCATAGATCAAAAACCTCTTTGCTTGAAGCACAACTTTTTCTAATTTAAATAGCTGTGCTGGTATGTGATCCCTCCTACGTGTTTTCACATGCATTAAATCAGTTGATTTTGTAAGTTGATATTGTTCATGGATGAGTTTCTGTGCGCACGTTCATTCTTCAACCTGGAGTTTGTTTTGTGTACATAATGTGAGTTTGTTTTTTTTCTTTCCTTTGAACTTGATAGATGGAAGGAAGCCCGTTGTAAGATTACTGATTTCTAGCATCAGGACAAAGGTATATCTGGTCATTGTTTGCCTAATATATGAAGAGGCTTTAGACGTTCTCAATGGAGAGTGTACTGATCTAACTGATAGAAAAGTCTAGTAGAGAGAATTTATTTACATTTTTAGCTCCAACTTACTCTTAACCCACAGAAGTTCATTGTGTTAAATCTAATTTTTATGAGTGCATACTTAAAGAATCAGCCCTTCTGAGAAGGAAGTACTATCTCTTTGAAGCTCTGGTGTGCTGCTGAGCAACATTTAACAGACAGCTTTCTCTTGTCAAGAAGCTTAATGATCTGCCTTCTTGGGAAGAAACTGAATTAAATTTCAGGATTCTTACTGGTTGGAAAGCCAATTTTGTTACACCTGAAAGAGGGAAAATAAAATCTTTCGTCCTTTATTTTGTTGTTGGCAAGACATTGACAGACACTGGGTAAACGGGACATATTTGAACTCTGGGCATTTTCTTTATCTCACAGACAAAACCAAGACTAAACTAAATTTAAATGACCCTATTTTGCCCTATTGATATATTATACTGCTCTACACTTAAATTTAGGGGAATGTGCTTCCCCACTCTCATATGTGCGGACTCACACATTTCTTTGTAGTTTTTTTTGGGTTTGTGTTGCATGAAAGTCCGTTCCTGGAACAGGACTCAGCAATGTTAGGCATAGCATACATCAAACAGTGAGGCATGTATAGTCAAGTAAAAATTATAAGCAGATCTACAGGAGAAAAATAAGGAGACTTCACCTGTTAATGTGATTTGTAGCATCCTCAGCACACAGCAAGCTAAACAATACCAGCGTTTCAACTGGCTTTGAGGCAGAGGTAGAGGGCTTTTAGGAGGAAGGGAAAGGGAAATAATGTATATGTGTGCATGATTACTGGAATCTCTTCCCAAGGATGAGGATCATATAGGAGAAAACTGAAAATGAATCTCTCATTTTTCTCTGTCAACTTAACAGACCAAGGCTTTCTGTTGCAGTTTGAAGACTTGTAGTTAATGACTCACCTGTCACAGTACTACAGAGGTCCTAGGGATAATACTTTCCTGCACAATCACCCCAGAAATATTCCTTTACCTCCAGACTGCAACCTTTTCTGTAAAAGAAAGAAACAAGATTTCTGATCCACAGGAAACAAACTCATCTTCTTGAGGACAGTCTTCCCTTACAAATACCAATACAGACAGCTATGAAAATCTACTTGCACGCCATTTCTGCCACCAGTCACCTGCCCATACTATGAACCTAATTCTCAGGGTCTTTTCTTTCCATATGGGAAAATTACTGACTTTCTGTAGGTTCCCACTGGTAGACTCAGGCATTCACACATTATCATCCTCATTCTTCCCTGCACTCCACATCACACCCTAGTGTATAAGCATGCACAGGCCCCAGAAGGGAAACAGTTAAAATAAAATAATATTGAGTTTTTGGAACATTTTTGTACTTTTTCATATTAACATTGAGTCATCCTTAATATTATTTTGCCTTCACTATGTCAATGACGACTTCACAGCTGTGAAAGAAAAGAATGGGAGACACTGATGTGACCTCTGAAACTATTGTAGATTTGGAACTGAAAACAAAATCAGACGTGTCGAGCTGGCTTGTTGAAAGTCTATGGACAGCGTATACTTTCCATGAAGCGCTCTCTGATAGACTGTTCTGTCTGAAGCTGTGTCCATCATCAGACTCCATTCCAGCCAAAACCACAAGGAGGAGAAAGTGAGCTTACAGAGTACCGGGGGCTCTTTGTGTGCTTTTATTTGCACAGAAGGGCATGATTACACAACTCTGGCTCAAAAAGGGGAGAGTGAGTAACCCAAAGTGGTATACACAGGTGGTCTTCCACTCAAGCCTCCCAATACAATTGCACTATGTATATCTGTTTTTCTGTCAGCAGTAGATTTCTCCCTAGTTGGCTTTTGAGGAGGTGCTAAATCTTTTATGAGATTTATCGGTTAGATGCAAACTTTGGTCTAACAGGAGAGAATAGGTGCAGTGATAAAGCACTCAGAGCTGGAAAAGACAGCTCTGGCAAGAAAGCCCTATAACACGCCCTTTATGATGCAGAAAGCAGACACAGAAATTATATAGGAGGAGTTGCCATGGGCTGTATTTATTTTTGTTTTCCTGAGCGACCCACAAGGGTGATGTAATCAGTGCTGAGTGGAAAGTGAGCACGCAGAGGCTGAAAATTTATCCTGAAGACTGATCATTGGGGAGGAGGAGCTGACGACTGAGTGCTGACGACTTCAGCTAGAAGACCGCTCTAGGATTTTGGAGTCTCTAGGCTGGAAGGCTCGAATTTGTGTCCCAGCTTTGGTCTTGAATCCTTCTGTGCAATCTGAAACTATTCACATAATGCAACAGCAGAAGGCTTGCATCTGTCAGAGAGGTCTCTTCTGAAAGCCAGGGACAAGTCTGTACATTGTAATTATTGTAAATAGTAAAATATGATGTTAATGTGAGCCTGTAGCACATCCAGGAAAATGAAGTAAAAAATGTGCTGTGATAAGAAACTAAGAGAAGTTATGGACCTGCCATGAGAACTGAAGTAACTGGCTAAGAGCTCTGCAGCTGGTCTGCAATGTGCTGACTTCAAGTTTGAGAAATTTACACGTATTCTATGGAGTAACATGAAAGACTGAATGGATCACAAAGTCAACATGGAGGGTAACCTGCCCTGTTTGACAGGCTAAGATTGAAGTTTGAATTCAAACTCTTTGGAGGGCATTGGCATCAGTATAGTCAAAATTAGACTTGGCAAATTTACAACATGTGGAGCTAGGAATGTCAAAACATAAGCAATTTATTGTCCTAAGGCTTCAACGAAGAATCATGCTTTTGTAATGTTTAAAGACCCAGATCACAACACAGCAGGTAAAAACCCCAAAAGTATCTGAGGAATATTTTGCCAGAACGTGCATGTAGGGTAGAGGCTGGGGAGGCAGGATAGAAGGTTACAGGGTACGTGAGAATCTGAGAGGGAGGAAAGGATGCAATTGTCAACAGCAGTGAAGAAAAAGTAAAAGGAGGGAGGATTTGTAAGGGAAGGAGACAGGTTCAAATAAGATGAGCATCAGCTGGCAGCAGAGAGTCCAAAAGCAGAACGTCAGGAAGACAGCTATATACAAACATGGGGAAGGGGATGGAAACCATGGTGTTTGTGATCATTCTGTTCCTTGGGGAAATAGCTTGGAAGGTTAAAAATCATCCGTGAAAGTGGAACTTCTTACAGGGGAAAAAAATACTTTGGGGGATCTTTATGCTTCTTCAAACTGGAATATAACCTAAAGAACGTATACAGCTGTTCTTGAAAGTTTGCCCAAATCATAGGAAAGGCATGTCCTTTTTGGAAACTTGAAGTTTTTTCACAGCTCAGAAAATCTTAGAGCATTTCCCAATTACACTGCAGTACTATCTCACTGGCAGACAAGTTGGAAACTCTACAAACACTTTTGAACAGAAGGCTTTGCTTTAAACTGTACGTCTCTTACTGTATGTGGATCAAGTCTAATAACATGAAGATAATTTCCCCAGCCGATAAATGGACTGTAAAATTAGTTTTTCTCACTATTCCCATGCTTTGGAGAAGGACTTTGGCTCCTGGGTTTATCTTTGACTCACTTTCACTGGAGAAGCAGCACCACAAAACCCTTTACCTCAACTGCCTTGCCAGATGGTAAGACAACAGGAATTTTTGAGATGGGAACGGACACTGTTAGGTTGGCAAGCAGATATTTGAGTGCTTTGGTGGTGAGATGAGGCAGCGTTATTTGTTAGCATTCATGGCTTCTCACACTTCTTTTATGACCTGATTAGAGGCTGAAGTACCAGCACTGCTAAAAGCTGAATATGTTAGGTATCATAAGTGACTGCCAAGGTACAGTAGATGCTGCTGCCCCCTTCTAGATCTGCTAATGTTCTATGCATTTGATACAGCCATG
The DNA here is from genome assembly GCA_033556795.1 of Tapera naevia. Classification (NCBI taxonomy): domain Eukaryota; kingdom Metazoa; phylum Chordata; class Aves; order Cuculiformes; family Neomorphidae; genus Tapera; species Tapera naevia. The sequence goes on from JAUMJJ010000059.1 coordinate 5,752,011, forward strand.
CTTTAAATATTCAGGAAAAGTTATTCAGATTTTGGAAGCAATGGCTGGCTGACACAAGGAGAACTGATTAAGCAACCAATTTTATCTTAGGCTATTTTTCCAACTTTTCATTCAACTAGCAAGCCTCAAATATTTTACTTAAAATTAAGTACATGAGCTACTTCAGTACTCTATCCAAATAAATTTCTGAAGGATTTCTTTTAGAAAGAACGCTCTGGAAATGACAACATCAAGCTACACATGTTGACTAATCTCTGATACATTCAGCTGTATTTTGATCTCAGCCAAAAATCAGGTTTCAGGGAAAATCAACAGCAAAACCTGTGCCTAACATCCCATTTTTCTCCCTGGAAACACAACACTCCAGACAAAGGGAATCTAGACTAGAAATATTTTTATTGTGAGTCCCTTTCAGTAGTTTAGTTCAGTCCATGTAAATTCCACTGAATTTTCTCATGTGCTTTATGGGAGGCATTCTGCTAAAGTTCCCTGACACAGAACCTTTGTCAAGATGAAGTTGTGGTGGTTGATAGTCTCTGGTCCCTGCCCTTCTCTTTGACCACTTTCTTCCATTCACAACCTATAGAAGAGCCCCTGTTAAGCTGAGCAAAATCTCTCAAAGCATTGATGACCCCAACGTCCTTACCTTTCCTAGATGATTGTTTGCATCTTTAACCTAATCACTTTTATTTATTTTCTTAATTCTCAGCGGAAATTAGACTCTAGACTATGTTAGAGCAGTAAGCTAGTTAGAGCAGTTCCTGGCACAATTTTGGCCAAGGCCATCTCACAGTGTCTCAGATGATTCCCAGCCCCAGTGATAGCAGGAACCAGAAGCTGTTCCTCCAGGCAGTCTGAATGTGGAACAGTGTCTTGACTGCTTTGTAAGGCAAAACACTTGTATACTATCGTACAGAGCATTTCTATGACTATTAGCCTGATGATCATGGACTCTCTTGGGTAATTCTACTCTACCAGTGTAAAGGCAGACTAAGATGTGACTAAGACGTAATAAAGGAAACCTTTATTAGAGAACGTGGATGTGAGCTTGGGGAGGTCCATTTGCAAATAAAGAGTAAAATACAATGCTTTGGCAGTATCTGTTTGGAGTGTGCCTCAGGGGACATACCACCTCCCATATGTACCAAACACATGCCCACTTTGTACTGGCAAGACCCTCTGTGCAGCTCTGCCTTCACATTTCAGGTGGCAGAGGAAAGTGCTATTACTTAATCTAGATGTGTGATCAACATTAGTGAAGACACGAAACAGGCAAGACTTCACCCTAGGGTCATCAAGACCATGACTTATCTCTGTATTGATATTAGAAACCTTTGCTATTTTCCATGGGAAAGCACTTTTCACTCATCTTCTGTAAAATACACATGCAGAAGGTTTGGAACCTGAAGCAGAGTCCTGTTTGCCTGGAAATATTAAGGATGGAAATCAGTTAAAAATTATTTCAAGGTTTCAGAGAAACAGAGCAGGTCAGAGATGGGGTAATGGAGCACAATTCTCCTCTGTATTGAAGAGTAATGGTCCCCAAGGGGCTACTTAGTAAGCCAAGGGTCATGTGATTAGCTTTCTAAGGATAGAAACATTGTGAACACCTTCTCTGATTTACTCTATTACATCTGCAATGGGATGCCCATGTTAAAACCTGTATGAAATACAGTATATGTTTTAGGAAAGCATCCAACCGTGATCAGACTGTTACTGTAGAATGAGTTGCAACACTTGATGAGGTGTTGCAATAATTACCTTTGAGATAACTGAAGGCTGTTTTGGTTGCAGCTTTCAGCCTTTTAATCTTGTCTGGTCTCTTTTGCTAAGTGGAAAATGTGGGTTTTTTAGTCACCTTTTTTTACTTCATGTCTGACTCATTTGTGATCATGCCATCTAAGTATTTCTCACCAGACTGATCCCTTTGAGTCTGTTCCTAGAAAAGAGATGCTCAAGTCCCTTTTTTAGGCATCTCTACCTTTCAGATTTCCACCTTGGCTTGTTAGACCATGACATAATATTTCTGTGGTAGTCTTATCGTCCACAGTAAACCTTGCCCTGCCCATCCACTTTCCCACAATCCCAGTAATAGCGTCTATTTTTTATGCTTCTCAACAGATCTACAAGAGTGTCAAAAATGATACTGATCTCAGAGAAAGACATCTAACAGGAGAAGACTTCAAGACTTGACAGGAACAGCTTTATGACAAATAATAATTTTGCACTATATATAAAGAAGATATTTGACAAGGGTGGTGAAACACTAGAACAGGTTGCCTAGAGAGGCGGTAGGAGACTCATCGCTGGAAACATTCAAGGTTGGGTTGGACGAGGCTCTGATCAACCTGATCTAGTTATAGGTGTCCTTGTTCACTGAAGGGGGGTTGGAGTAGATGACCTTAAAAGGTCCTTTCCAACCCAAACCATTCTGTGATTCTGTGACTCTATGATGCTATAATTCTATGAATACTTAAGTTTAAACTCCTCAGGCTCTGTTGGATTGGAAATCAGACTTCTGATGTACCCTGACAATGCAAGACCTTGTAGAGGCTTCAAAATCTGGTCCTGTTCCAGCTTCAAATATACTTCTGTAGACTTAGTGTCATGAGAGTCTGTACCTTGGCAGAAACCCCTCTGAGGAAGAAAGAACATTAAAGGCTGTGTGAGCACCCCATGCCACATGGACCAATGCCGTTTCACAGAGCCCTGTGTAGAGATGCCTCCATATCATCACACATGTGTATCCTGTTATAGCCATGGGGAATATTAAGTGGGATATTCTGTCTTTAATAGGCTAAAGGGTGACCATTTTCTTTTTCACAACTGGTATTTCCCTAGACTTTGGTGTCATGCTAGTGTGTGAGGTAATAGGGAAGAATTCTGTGGGATTTAAGTATGGTTACTTAATAGATAACATTATAAAGATATATTTATTTATAAAGGTATTTATTTCCTCTAGTCTGTTTTATATCCTGAACTATGTCATTCTAGGGACAGGTGACTTGTTAAATAAGACAGAAGAATTATGCTGTCATGTTAAACTGTGTAACCTAACTGAGAGGTGCTTCTGATCACTGACCATTATTAACTTAGCCAGTTTTAATCCCAACAAAGTATATCATCAGACCAGAGTGTCTTACATGTGGACGGTTCAGGCAGACACATTAGAAAAATAAGACCAGTAATAACAGAAGAATTTAGCCTACAGTGCAAAACACCATCAGAGCTGGGGACATGTTGAAACCTATAACATAATATGTAAATGTCAGCACATAGTTGGAGTGGAAATGATTATGAAAATAATACACAGCGGAATAATTGTAATGCAAAGGCTTGAGGCAATCCTTTGTATTTCAAGCATTCAGAAGGAAAATGACTGCTGGATTTTCATCTTACCTGTCTGGAATCAAAACTGTTCTATAATTACTTTAAAATTATTTCAGCCAATCTGTAAAATGTCTGATTTATTTTTTTAATGCAGATGTGAAATTGATAAGAAAACTGTTATTTCCTTTTTTTTTTTTTTTTTGAATTCAATGACAAATTATGCAACGATAGTTCAGAAATTGAAATACTGGTACAGACCGTCTGGGCAGCAATCCTGGAACAGTCTGCAAGTACTAAAGAATTAAGCTGTACAAATGGCGTGTTATGGTTATATCTCTAGTTTAGGTGTAAGGGGATTAAACGTGGCTTCTTGTTTGGCTTTGTTTAGAAACTTCCTGACTGTCTCCTGTACCCAAACCCACTGGTACTTCTGAGTCTGCAGTGCTGTCTGCATGCATTTGTGGAGGTCTTGCTCCAGGAGCAAGAAGAGGGATGCTTACATCACAGAAAGCCCCTGTCAGAGGTGTAACAGCACCTAGGCCTGACTCTCTACCTCTGCTTTCATTGGAAAACAGTCCTCAGCCCCTCTTAATATAAGCATTTAAGTGCTGTTGAATCTAAATGGAAAACACCCTGGCAAAGCACTGCACTTAGCAACCTTCCCGAAATTCTCTGAAGACTGTCAGCACGAGAACTCCTGTGGACCTCAGAGCAAGGGGCAAATATGGCTCTATGGGTCTGTGGGCACAGAGCTCTCACAGGTCACCCCCTAATGGAGAGGGGTTGGGAAGGTACAAACTCAAGCTGAGAGTGAGTCTCTGTGCTCTTGTCCCTGCCAAGAGCATTTTTATGCTCGTCTTTGTTGTTCTTGACAGCACTGCTGGGGTGTGTAGGATGCTCAGATGGGTGTGGGCTGTAGTGGTTCCATGGGACAGGATGCTACAGGGGTCTGTGCTACAGCACCGACAGCTGTTGCATTTTCTACAGGTAAAGGACATGCTGGGTGCAATCATCTTGTCAAGCTTGTGTCCTGTTACTGAAACTATGGCTGAAAATTTCAAAGCACTCTGAAAATGCAAATTTTTGAGATTTCTTTTTTTTCATTTTTCATGAGGATGGGATTATTCCTATAACTTGGCTTATCAAAAAATACTGGAATCAGATATAGAAAGCGGAGTTACACATCAGCACAAGGTGATGAAAGATCACTATGACAATATTGTTGTAGGAAATCTAATTGACATAACCATTGGGCAATTATTGTTCAACCAGAAATGTGTATCGTAGATTAAAAGAATGAAAACAGTCACTGGAAATTCTTCTAATTTTCATAGTGACTAGCAAAATGAAACTCATTCTTACTTATGGACAAGAAAATTAATTTCTATTAATTCAAAAGAGTTTTTTTCAGTCTATTCTTTTAATAATATTTGTTTCCTTGGAAGTAATAAAATTTACTAACATTATAAAAAGTCTGAGAAAACCTAACTATACTTTCACTGTAGTTGAAGGAAAGAATTTGCAAAACAAAATTGCAATGGAAAAAATGAAAGTTTTGCAGTTCATATTGTGTTTCATTGGAAATCCCATATCCTCATCTATATTAGACATATAAAAAAATATAAATAATGCACTTAAAGGATTTTAATTTTCTCCATTAATGAGAGATTTAAACTGTCTGGCTTACTTTAGACACCCTAACTTTTAGATTAATCTTATTCATGAGTTATCCCCTTGCAAAATTCAGATAATTCTTAAAGAATGAAAACTTCTGTTGAAATTATGGCCTATTACAGAAACAAATAGTAATACAGTATTTTAAAGTTACTTTCATCCTACTTTCACGATGTATCAAAAAACAAACTAAGGTTTCCAGATCATACTGTTTGTCTGTTTTACAGCCTCATCCCTTCTAATCCCATTGGCCAAGTTCAGTCAAATTTGATCGAGAACTAGATACTAAGATCATACAATACTAAAATACTAGGTTCTGACTTCAGTGTTCAAATGAATGCCTATGGGAGATTACACTTGCAGGATATAAGCAGAGTGAAACTAAAATAATGTTGTTAGAATTATTTTCATTTCATTTTCAAGTGTTAATATTTTAACTCTTTCTGTTTTTTTTTTTTTTCTGAATATCCATTTCAGCAGAAGACAGAAGTTTTCCTTGACCATATTTATGTCTCTACCACTTCTCTTCCTCTGAGCTTACATTTTCTATCTGAATACTTGGGATGGGTGTACTTTCAGAGGTAACAAGGGGACCAGGAGTTAAAACAGAGTGACTGTTGTAAGATGCTCAGAAAACTAACAGCAAGGATAGCCTAGTGAACTCTGTTGGGAATGATGGGTGGATGAATAGATAAGCAAAGAGGCAAGAATGTGACAATTTCAGAAATTAATTTTGTAATTATATTTCTATTAATGTAATAATAAGCCATCACAAATATTTCATTATTTTCTACTTTCCTGGAGTAGACAGACAAAACTTCAGTATTTAAAAACCACAGTTCTGACAGATGTGGATAAACAACTTTCATGTGACAAGGTTTTACTAATTCTGCACCTCCCATGGAAATCTGTGTTCCCAACACAAGAAGTCTTATGTGTTGTGTATGTAAAGATATTTAAATGACTTGATAGAATGTTAAATTTGGGGTTAAATACAATTTCCAGTTTAAAGAGTGATGTTATTGTAACGCATGTTGAAATACAACAAATGCATTTAATAACTTCAAAATCCACAAGCAATTGTAATAGAAGAAGTTACATTCTCTGTGAACAGAGGATCCAGGTTCCCAGGGCTGGTATAAATCAGAAGAGAAACAGAGACATCAAGCAAAGTTTTCTTAATTTATGTCATTTAAAAATTTAATCCACAGGCTTTGATGTGAATAGAATTTATGGTTTATGACTTTATGTATTCCTATTTCTGTCTTTTTTCCAGAATTGTTTATGTCTTTTCCTAACAGAGAAAAATGTAGGAAGAGCAAGAAAAAGTACTGAAAACAGGAAAATTTGCAATGACATCATTCCAATTGGTTCATAAATTCAACAAGAAGTTTAAAAACTCAACTTTGCCTTTGAAACATAAAAGCACTAATTCAGTCTTGAATCGTGCAGTTGGAATCACCACTGCAGAATATTGCAAAGGTACAGCTTGTGCGTTGCTGGGTGATCTTCTGTTTTTTGCTACACTACATCTGCCTCTGTGGCATCCCCTGCAGAGATCAAGGACAGTCCATTGCACTGAAGCATTACCACCAAGTAGAACCAAGTGAGTCTTCTCTCCTGGTATCTCCATGGTCAGTCAAAGGTGTCTTCCAGCTGGCAGAAACGTAAGCCACAAATCAAGCAAGGATGTGTGTTTTCTTCTGCCAAAGAGGCAGACTGTTAATCCAGAAAAAAAAAAAATGTCGGAAGGATCACTAATACTCCTTCTACCAAAGGGAGTAAATGTGAAGAGTTAGAAAAAAACCCACCCAACGAACCCAAGCACGAACTCTAGAAAAGGAAAGGTCTTATGGTCCAAGAACTATTAAAACAGCAAAAGCAAAGAGAAAGAGCTTAGCAACAAGCAGTAAGCTACCAAAGGGAGCGCAAAGTGGAAAAATATAAAGAAAAGCAATCATGTTACATGTTACAGGGATGTGGAAGATGAGGCAATCGGATTACCAGCATTTTCTGAGGATGACTCTTGTCCTCCAGAGTGTGCTCTGGCAATTGAGCTCTCCAGATAAAGCTGTCTAGTGTATTCTGAACATAAGCTGTTTAAAAATAATTATCATAATGTATGCAATTACTCAAGTTGAAGATATATGGTGGAAAGTCATATGCAATGGTCATACCACAGGATATAAATAATTACAGACACATTAATCTGAAATTCTTTTGTGGTTATAAATCACATGCATGTGATTATCAAATGAACAAATCATACATCAGTGTTCAAATCGTGAGTTAATAGTTTTCCCTTTCTTGAAAACAGAACTGTAAAAATGTAGAAAGCAGATGCTCAAAGAGAGAATTAGAGAGGAATACTGGTGTCAGAACATATATCATATACACTGAAAAAGGAGAAGGAGAAAATCAGCTCAAAATAAAGAACAAATTATGTAACCCTAGAAAACTTAGTTTATAAAAGGTATTGAGGATGGGTGACAGTACTCGAACTGCAAATACTAACAATTCTGTGTTCATACAGCAGATACCAAGAAGTAAATGAGAATATATCTATTCTAGATAAATATTATGATGGAATTTACATACAAATAGTTTTGAAAGTCTTCTTTTACTGACAACAGTGATGTTTTCACTTTTCTCATCTTGTTTTCAGACTGTTTTAGTTCTCAGGCAAATTCTATGAGATATACCTGAAGGAATCCTCTTTAGTGCCAGATATTTACTGCTTATGCATAACAGGTTAGTTTTCATCCAGTTGAATTTCCTGAAGCAATATTTGTCACCAGACTTCTCAGTCCTGAAAAACAAATGGCTCAATGACAGAGCTATCAAAGAAGCCTAAGAAGGCTTGCAAAAGCTCATGTGTCTTCTTGTGGATGACAATAATCTCAAGAGCATCCCAGCAGAACTGCCAGCTGCCCTTGCAGATCTGAGACTAGGCAGTGGCAGCATCTGCAGCGTCGTAGAGTAGGCTTGAACCCAGTACAGGAGCCTGGCGGTGCTGAGCCTCCACAGTAGCAGGTTAACCCACCAACACTTCCTCAAAGCAACTTTTCACTCCCTAATGTCTTCGCACATGATGAAGATGAACTTCAGTCAACTGGGGAGCATTTTTTCCCACAGTTCTCCCCCTCCCCCTTAAGGAATTATACTAAGCAGAGAGCAAAATATCAGTAATTTCTACTGATGTCTTCAGTGAGCTGTCAGAGCTAGGAAAGCTTGATCTCAGTCACAAAGAAATTGCTGAGAAGGGCATTAAGAAGGTGGCTTTTGGTAACACGATTAAACTGGAAAATGTGAATCTGGCAGAGGATTTGCTCACTAGAGTACCTCAGCATTTGCCCTCAGCTCGGAAAAAGTTCAGGTTCGACAAAACCCTGACATTTTTAGTGAGGTAAGAGACATTTCTGAAACTAGACAATCTCACTCAGATTGATCTCTGAAATAATAAATTATTCCATACAGAATAGGACATTTAAGAGCCCACAAGGTTTCTTTCCCTTAGATTCAAACAATAACAAGATATCAGAAATTCATCACCAGTTCCCTATCACATTACAGTCTCTTTTTCTCTTCAATACTCATATTCAATATATGCCACAGGGCTTTTTCTCCAGCAGTCATAATATTGAGAGCCATCTTCTTCTTGCATGGTTAGTGAATAATCAGATAAACTTCAATAATGTTGATCTCTGTGCACTTAAACGCCTTAAGGCTATCAGGAAGTCCACTTTTATTAAAAATATGTTGAATGAGGAGGGAGTGTACATAGACACATAGACTGGAATTTCCTTTAGCTGGAAAGAATGGATAGATATTAGCTTCTGACCTCTGCTGATGCAATAATAAACAGTTAATTGTAATCACAAGAGTAGGAGAACACCAGACTTATCTTAAAGTATTTTGCTGTAGTGTTTTTAAAAACCTCTGTGCCCAGTCTCCTTCAGTTAATTAAAGTGAAATTACCTTGAGCTTTTAATTGCTCAGTGAAGTCAGAACTCCATCATGTTTATAGTCCATGATATGTAACTGACAGTTTGTGTATTTGCAGTGAAAAGGTGTCCTGGTTTTGTTTTTTTTTTTTTTTTTTTAAATCCTAAACATGTCAAAAGGTCAATTCCCAGCATACCCAGATTGAAAGTCACTGACAAATTCAGTGCTGTACTATGTCATTGCAAGGATTCATCAGATTTTTTTATTGCTGTATATTTTCTAAACAACATCGCAGCTTTTCCGCTACAATAATCCATAGTTAATTATAACAAGGAACATTCCAGGCCTCTCCTGCATGTATTTAGTGCTTACAAAAATTGGGATCCATTTTTAGGTATTAGTTTCATATTAATTTTACCCACATAACTATTTTCACGTATTTGTGTTCTTTCTGATCCAGTTGTCATTGAGAGTGCCAGTAGTGATGTGGCCTCCAGCCTCAAGGTACTGAACAGGACACTTGAGCAGGGGCACTCAACATGGGCACCTACATTTAAAACATAGTTGCCTTTAGCTCATTCTGCAACCAACACAAAGAGGTTGGTACTTAGAACCTGATCACCATTTAGAAATCCCTGGAAGTGAAGGTGAGCATGGGCTTACGTGTCTGTGAAACATTGTTTGAGGGAAACGATCCTTGTTTGATCCACATCTCAGCTATGAAGTGGATATAAATCTTTGTTTTCTCTCCAGTATGCTAATTCACTCCAATGGCAGTTGCTGCATACGACATTCCTAGTGCATCCCTGCTGCACTGAGATAGGTAAAGAAAAGAGCTAGAAGGAGACTTCCCGCCCACATGTCCCATATTTACTTCTCAGTCTCAGTCTTGTTGTCGGGCTGTCCTCTACAGTGATAGGGCAGGTGGGCTCCTGTGTGCCAGCTTAGCCAGCTCTAGTGCCGCCTAACTGGTCCAGCTGTCAACGGAGGTACCGTAGCTCTATCAGTACAGAGGATGTATTTCCAACTCAACTCAAAAGCCCACAAACACCTCTGGTTTAAAAAGTGTCTTCAGCTCTTGTAGTTTTTTAAGCAAAGGAGAAAATTAAGGAAGGCAGAATCTGCAAACTGGAACTTTTCCAAAGTCTGGATGCTTAGAGGTAATTAGCCTGTGCTGTGCTTCATGCAACAGCTCTAGGACTAGAGACAAGGAGATGATGAAAATGTAACCTGCATCAACCTGATAATGAGCTTATTTCTAAACTTCCAGGTATGTGCTGAGCATAAGAACAAAACAAAATCTAATCACCTTGACTTTGGAGCTGATGGAAACAACCAGTGAAGGAATAGCAACCTTAAAGAATGAAAAACTTCTCATTTGGGGGAGTGGAAGCAACAACAACAGCAAAAGCCTCAATAAAAAAAAAAACAAAAACAACACCTCCTTCCACCTAAATTTCAGCTCCTCTTCTCTTTGGGGTGAATGAGAATTGCAGACACCGTAGTCAAACCATGGATTTTCACCAAACTTGTAACACAGGAGTGCACATGATTAAAATCATAGTTCCCTGACAGTACTGATTAGAAGCAGGGAGATGTTTTACTCTCTCTTAAATGTTACACTGTTTGCCATTAATCAGTGACAGGCCCTTTTAAACATGCTCTCTGCATCACTGCACAAGGTATAGGACAGAGCATCAGTCCTGGAAAGAGCTAGATATGCAGATAGACCTAAATGACTAGCTGGAGATTTACTCGTCCAAAGGGAAATCTTGTGGAAAAGAAATGAAGTGGCTTTTGGGATGTGATTTAACATCCTGTATGGAGTATGGGTTGTTTCCATCCATTCTAATTCAGTTTCTCTTGAAGTCCAGAGGCACCTTCAGATTGTTGGGTGCAGCTGCCACAGCTTTCAGCTGCATCTTTGGGTATAGGTAGCAGAATGGCATTGAATATCTCACTTTGGCTTTCTTAGGGCCTACTCAGCCACAATTTTCTTTCTTTTTGGTCCATTACTAACTACGAGGAAAAGGCACAGAATCTCTTTTCCATCCCATCCATGGGAAGGGATGAGGGGCTTTGTCACCAAGGTTTCTGAAGAAGAAGCTTTGGACCTTACTGTGTTCCATGTTTACAAACCTGGGAGGCTAGTGTTATTTGACCTTCCTGACAAAAGCATCATGCAAGAAATTTTACCAGCCTCCACAGGCAGAACAGCCAAAACACAGTAAACATAAGCTATTTTAATAGCAAGCTGCAGGATTTGGGGGAAGACGGGTAGCACGCTGTAGGCAAATAATATGCACTGCCAAAGTCTGTAAAGATTTTGTGGGAACCCTGAGCCAAGAGAGCAGAAGCAACATCCTGTTATTAACGGTGTGAGCAGCTCACCTTCTTCATCCTGTTTCTGAGGAAGGATTGCCCTGTGATTAGAACGGTCAGAGCTGCCTCATCCATACATTGCTGGAGTGGGAAATTCTGCTTAATTTCATTTTGGTTTGGTTTGGTTGTTCTCCTCTTCTCTGAATACTTGAAATGAGTTATTTCTCTTTGTGTGCATGGTACTGGAGCTTTAATGTGCGAGACAAGGGAAACTGAATCTTCCTTCCCAAACAGCAGGTGGTAGTGCTGGGTTACACAGAGAGCTTGAGAAACTGCTTACAGATGTTGCTTTGTTGTTGAATAACAGGCTGGAAATGGATACTAAGCAAACTTTACTCCTTTCCCTCCCAGCCCTTGTTGGAGGGTCGCTTACTATTTACCCCTCTTCAGTAGATATTTTAAAAAATGTTTGAAAGTGTGATTTAAAAAACATATATTCTGGAGTTTGGGATAATATAGCTCACAGTATAAGATGTTATTAATCTTCTGCAAATCTTGCATGGTTGCCTGTCACATTTTTGTGAAAAATGTCAAAGTAGTTTTATCTTTCTTCTTATGGAATAGTTTGATTACATTTTTCACTTGTTTTGCAAATTAGTGTTGTGGGATATGTGTTTGTTCTCCTTTGTTCAAGAAGACAGTTCTGCTTTTCTTTTTTTTTTCTTTTTTTTTTTTAATAGATTTTTTTTTAAATAGATTTATTTCCAGCTCAGTTCTAACTGTGTACTTTTCCTCTTGGAAACTGGCATTGCTGTGCAGTGTTACTTATTTGTCAGTAACTATTTCATACGATTGTCAATACAAATCACAAAAAATGTTTTAAATGGGTTTTCATTATATTTTTCTGTTACTTTTTGACTGATTGGTGACACTCACTTTCTCGCTACTATCATTATCTGAATTAGCATTGTAACATTAACATGGTAACCAGCTAACATTGTATTATTCTGAAGCCATGACTGGAACATCACAGTAACATATGCATCAAGCCAAAGCCTGTAATTTGAAGAGCTTCACAATTTTTTCGCCTACAAACTGTGCAGCCCTCACCCAACATGTATTTTTTGGAAACATATTTGTGTAAGATTCAGACTGGTTTATAATTTAAGGTGGGTTTTTTTGTTTAGTTTTTTGTTGGTTGGTTGTTTGTTTTCCCTTGAGGCAATAGTTAAATAAATATGGTTGTGGCTACAACAAGTGTCCCAGTTACAAAGCGATTGTGCTTTAATAACCCATTAAATTATATATGTGACTTTATTCAGACCTTTTGTATTTCATAAAATTCTATTTGCCTCCCTTGGCAAAATATAACTAAGAGAATGTGCATATGCAAGTGCTGGGTTTACCTAAGCCCTTGGTGGCAAAAAAAGTGTATGCAGGGAAAGACCACTGCAGTGGCATGTTGACCCTGGGCTACAGATATACCGTGTAGCACAGGACTAAGGCAGAAAGGAAACACAGATCCTGTGTTGTAAGGTTTTGACAGGCTCTTCCCCCATGTTGGACTGCATATTCCTTCTGCTATGCGTCTGTTTAGACTACGATTGCAAACACAGTAATCCAATATTTTATATAGTTTTGGCTTACCTGTACAACATAAAGTCATGCACAAAGAAACCAGGGAAAGTGGTTTTGTCAACAGCATACACTAAACCCAGCTTTCCCTGGGCTCAGTCATTCAAACAATTTCATTATTGCTTTGCCAAGAGGTTAGAGAAAAAGTTAGCAGAGGCTCCTGCGTAGTAGAGACGTGCTTTCGAGTGTTGCAAGCAGGAAGGATGATCTTGTGACTCAGGCCCTGAAGTGTCCCAGATGTGCCACAGATTTCTTACACAGACTACTTAATCTTCTGGGGCCATGTGTTCGGCTGGTATAAATCAACTCAGCTCCAATAAAGTCAGTTCAACTTTCCGGATTTTCTGCAGCTGAGGTTCCTGACCCCTGGTAGATCAGTTGTCCATCTGTAAAGCAGAGATATTAACACTTCCCTGCCTCATGCACTGTAAAAGGATCAGCTCTTTAAAATTCACTTGCCATTACCGTAACGCTGTCTCAGAAGCTGCAGGAGTGTCCTTGCAGACAAGGAAGCTTGGCATCCCAAGCTGATCTTAAAAAGATTTGCTACAGATATAACTTTTTTTGCTAACAATGGGTTGATTAGGACATTGTGTCCAAAAAAAAACCAAAAAACAAAAAACAAAGCCAAAACCAAAAGATAATCCCCAAATCTCCAAAACTTGCCAATTGCTCATCATTCAAAGGAGGAAGCAACTGTAATTTGGTGGTCCTGCCTAAAAGGAGTGCTGCTGAGCATGACCTCAACAGGAGGAGGAACTATATGTGGGTTGAAACAGGGGACAATTTTAGCAAAAAGCAGCCCTCCTACAAGGCTGCTTCAGTTCCTCACTTTATCCATTTGATATGAATTGTGCTCCTCCGGTGTTTTTTGTTGGCAAAACTCTGCAATATTAAGTAATATGAAGGAAATTTGATGTCTTTCTGGAGCAGTTTCTGGGCAATTAAGGGCTCAGTTCTTCAAGGGATTGTAAGCCTGTGGGTGGTCTCAATGATTTCAGGACTACTTGTGTATTTAAAACTGGGCATGTGCTTGTGTATCTTGTTCAGCTGGGCCCTCCTGAAACTGCTGCTGAAATTTCCATTTTAGAGTCACTTTACACTCTCTAAAATTTTTACTGGATCTGCCTCCTCCTCTGGGCATCGCACACACAGGCAGTTTGCCTCTGTCTTCTGACTCATTTAATGCCACAACACTGAGGCATAGAATCATGGCAATATTTCCACTAACTCCACACCATGCTGCACATTTCCCACTATTTATTATTTAACTACTGCATTCAGTTCAGGCTATAAAAAGAAATACTGAGATTGACTTCCTTTAAAAAAGGTTACTTCACATCAAGCGGGACAAAGGCATGAAACTACGTATGCATTGAGGAGAAAAAATGATCTGACAAATCTTCCCTCAAAAACGTTAAATGTAGCGAAACAGGATTCCTATGTGGTAAGTGCATTACAAGGGTTTAAATGAGAGCACGTGGAACAGGATGAGCTGTAAGCAAAGAGAAAACCTTGGATACATATGTTCAGCTGGTAATGTGTGCTTTTATGCTTTCCAGGGTACTGCTGGGGTTCTAAGAAAATATTTACAAGATGCAAATAAAATGCAAATGGAATCTTGTTTGCATGAAGAAAAATGAAAGAACAACATCCATGCAGCTCATATAGTTTTACATACTGCACCAATGTTGCCTTATGATCCTTTAGGACCTTTCTTTACACAGAAAGCTGACTACCTGAAATGTACTACTGCTTCTTCTTCCTTTTTTTCTTTTTTTTTTTTAAGCAGACATTCTGTTCAAGATTATCTTGCCTTGCAACACATGCCTTTAGATTTTATCTCTTCATCATCTAAACAAACCCTGGTTTCTGAGATGGCTTTCCATTTCCACATGTGTTTCTTATCAGTTCCACGTTTTCTTCTGACAATGTGAAAAGAAACAATCATATGTCCCTGTTTAGTAGCTGTTGCCTGACCCAGCTTTAAGGCTTTTCTGAATGCAGAAATGTGTTGCGTGGCTGCTGTAATATCTCTATACCCCAAGGGTCTGCTGCTGCTTTCTTTTTTAGAGCTACAAAGAGTCACATGCTTGGCCCTCACCACTGAGGAAAATTCAATTCAGAATCAGAGAAGAAAGATGTGACCTATTTAAAGCAATGAAAAGAATGTATTTATTAGGCATTGTAACCCATTATTTTACCAATACAAATATTTATTTAAAATATGCTGGCTTGTGGAGTATCAGTGTTACTGTTTCTCCTATATGGAAACAAGTATTCTACAAAGGTTACAAACCGATCTTACAAAAGCCACATGGAGTCCAACCCACTTGTACCTTTCTTGGTTTAAGCTTTGTTTTCCTGCATGAGTACCTATCCTACACCTTTTTGGTACCTCCTTCTATCCTGTCCTCCCTTCCTACAAGTGAGTTGATATATTCTGGATATATACTGCTGTGAGGCACAACAAGTATCACTAGTGTGTGAATTTGATCTGGCTTGTTTTAAATTTTAAATGTAGAAATGGCAAAACCTATACTGGGAATATGCAAGCCTTCAAACGACTTATATGGTATATTAACATCATCTTACATAGGCTATCATAGAAATATCATTTTACAGAAAGTAGACATCTACAAAGCATCTGCAGTTCCTTGTATCATTTTGAATCTTTGATATGGTCTTGTAGTATTTATTATAATATTTTTGCCATTTATATGAATGAACCCAGACAGCAATAAAATGTTTTGTAATAATTTTGGAGTCACATGCATAATTAGATAGGAAGCGTTTCAGGGCAAATACCATGTTTTACTGCCAATTCTAATTACCTAGGAGGCTTCAGTATTAACAGGTGCCCTCATCCACTATGCTTACTGATATAAATCATCATTCTTATCCTCCCCCTGCAATCTAAGTCAGAGTAACAGCATTCTATAACTCTGCAGTTCTTGCAGGGTCCAAGGAGCTGTGTGCAGCTGGGGGATGTGCTGGCATAAGCCAGTTGCTCCCACTGGCCCCTAGAGACCTCATGCAGTCCCTCCCAGCCACCCTATGCATTCCATCCGGGCAACGTGGATAACAGAGCAGCACAACTCTCTGGATGCTGCAGTGCTGCTAGGATTAACAAAAGTTCACATCATTGTGCTAAGGGACTTCTGGAGCCAAGTACAGGCTTTTCAGAGATATATCCTGCTCCTAGATATTTTTTAGTAAAAAAATAATATTTTTTGTGAAACTGAAATTCTTGCAGTGGCAACAACAGGGGGAAAAAGAGGGGAAGCAGCGGTACAGTGTTCAGCTGTGTTGTGGGGATTGTTGGACTTCAACATGACTAACAAGCTGTATGAGTACAGCTGGTTTCTGTACATTTGCACTGTGAGTCTTGCAAACAAATTTGTGTAGCAATCCAAAAGGAGGGCTCATGTGAGCAAACCACATCGTTTAAAACACAAAAAGCACATTGTTTCTATCAGTTGTACTTTCTTTGTCCGCATATTACGGTAATAGTCTCTTAATATACTCTGAAAAACAGTACAAAACTTTTCTTCCTCCCCTCCTCACTGAAGATGACTGTTGAGATAGCGTGTCTGATTTCAATAGCTCTATTTTTTTTTCCATTTCACGCTGGTAGTATTTTAAGGGTAAAGTAAAAGGGGAGTAGCATAGAATTACCCTACTGGTCTGGTGGTGTGTCAGCCCCTCATTACCAGTGAAGGCGTAGTCCTAAAGGCCTGAAATAAAGTCTTATAACACGAAGTGTTATAAGTGCTCGAGTTCTTGCAGTGCCAGCAAAGGGTGATGACATTCATTTGCGCACTTCTGGCTTCCTGGCACAGCCAGGGGAAACCCAGCTTTGCCACTGCTTTGCCTCTCTGAGGTGGCATGAGGCAGTCAGTGTATGGCTGACCCCACTGCCTCTTTATTCATAGCATTACCAGGTGTGAACAGGGAGCTCAGATAGAGTTTCATCTTCAGGCTGTAAAAGCATGTTACACAGGACCTCCTATGTGTGCTGTCAGTCAGAAAGGTGGGAGAAGTGAGATGTTATATACCACTGATCTGATCCCACAGCTTTCGCACCAGCGGGGATCCACAGAAGCAGCTGCAGGTTTGCAGGTGTGGGAAGTGATCAGAGACTGGTTCAGATTTAGAGACCAGTCTTCAGGACAGAGCACATAGAAGAAGAATGGCAATGAAACATCCCATTTTGCAATGGCAGCTTAGGTATGGGTGGCAGCCTGGGTCTCCCCACTTTGCAGCGCACGAGAAAAACTTCCATGTCGTGCTGTGGCAGCAGTGTCAGTCTTTCAGACTGTAACGTTTCCTTCAAACATGTTTTGTTTGCTTATTCCCCTTACAAAAACACATCTTTTCCAGAGCTTGCTTTTACATCTGTGGAAACCAGGCACAGAGACTCACTTGCGGAGCTCAGGAGAGGATCACTGCTCACTTGTGGAGTTCAGGAGAGGCTCACCTGTACAGTCCATGCTGCAACGGTCTGGATAAATAGGAGGAGCATTTTGCCGTGCAAAAGGAGTTATGAATCCTGCCGGAGTTGCTGTATCCCATCCATAAGTGAGGTGGCGCTTGTGCAGTCCTGCTCCCTCCCTCTCCCTGTCGTGGAGCCAGGGGAGCCAGGCGGACCCATGGGCTGAGTTCGCTGCTTTGCACTGGTCCCAGCTCCCGGCCAACACCAGTGGGGATGGCCAGGAGCCGAGCAGTCCTTCGCCAGCTTACGTGGCTCTGGGAAATGGAAAGTTTCGTTTGCTTTTGGCTGTGATGGGTTTTTCATGGTTCTAATGAGAAAAAATTCTCCCTCTGCCTGACTTTAACTTGCTTGATAAGTCTGAATGGGCATGTTTTTCATCTTAAAAATAAACAATTAAAGAAAGCTAAACAGCTAAAAGAGAGAAAGAACTCCTTCCTGTTTTCACAGCTAATCTCTGTAAAATTTAAACATACTTATCAGCCAGCTGTACTACGTTACTATCTTTTGCTTCCATCTTTTGTCCCAGACTGCAGTGGATACAGACCGTCTGGTTTGTGTCATCCAGCAGTTTGCACTGACTGGTTCTGATAAAGGAGCCATCAGCTTCTCAGGGGAAAAAAAAAGGTAGAAGGCTTGGAAAAGAGTAAATGTGATAATAAAGAGCCTGCTGCAGGGAGCAGAGAAGTCATGAAACACATCCTCACTTTTGCACCAAAGACCAAGTGATATTCCCACCTAGGTGAGTGAGACTATGTGTTTTCTCAGGTATTAATCCTGTCATTACATTAAAAAGGGATGTATTGAGATATACAGAGACCTCAGAGCCTGACCACATCTAGTTAAACTGTTTATGCCAAAGTGTTTCAAGTTTCAACAGAGAAATCAAATCCCAGACAAGTGGCTGAGTGCTCTGTGTTGTTACCACTCTGGCAGAGTGAAGGAACTGTAAAACTGGTGGTGGCCCTTGGTAATTCACGCTTGGATTGACAAAGGGACAGTGGCATCCTAGGCAGAGATGCATGGGGAAAATGACTCTTGTTCACACCTCTTGCAGCCTTGGAGTAGGGGTTGGGTCAGGGTCTCACTCCGGCTGGTAGCGGGTTGTGCACAGAGTATTATAACCTGCTGCAAAAAGCAGAGATGAGCAACAGGGCAAGTGTTTGTTACAACAGGCTGTAATTTATAGTTTTGTCCTGCTAAGAATGTGAGGTGGCACAAAGGTGTGCTACTGGCACTTTTGCTTTGCTCCATCAAGTGCCTCTTCCCCTGCCCCATAAACATGTGACCTGAGTCAACTGTACCCTATTGCCAGGAAGAGAAAGCAATTACACACATAAGCAGATCCTTGTTTTTCAAAGAAAAAAAAAAACTGATAAAATGCTGTAAAAGATTTACATGACTCCTGACCAGTCAGGACTAAGGCATAGACACAGAGTGGGGTAGGCAAAGTCTGTTTTGGAGGGGAGGGTGCAGCCCATATTGTCTAATCTCTTGCTCAGACTTGAATTTAGGGGGAGAGGGCGGGATGGCAGGGGAAGTCCACCCCTTTCCTAAACCCATCAGTTGTAGTGTGCGAGGCAGCAGCTCTCAGGAGGACTCCAGCCACGAAGGGGCGGTGTTGGGGCTGCAAAGGCACCAGCGGTGCTGGCAGCAAATTTGGGGGACTCTAGGGGGAAAACAGGCAGGCCATTTCTGAATTTCTCAAGCCGCAGAGCAGTTCACATATACACTGAACATTTCATGTGCGCTACACCAGTTTTTAGCAAACTCCGGCCAGTTTGTGGCTTTGAACGGAAAAAACACACTCAGGTTTCCTGCTGCAGAAGTGTCTGAAGACAGAGTGAGAAAAGGGTTCTTTGTATTTTTTTTTTTTTCCTTTAACACAGATTTTTCCCATTGCAGTTCAGGATAAAACAAAACCAGATCTCAAAATGAAATGCAGAGAGGGAAGAGAGAAAAAGAGAAACATGGATATTGATCAAAAGGGGAGATAACGCTTGCTTAGAACCCAGGGCCACACATCTATGATGTGCCCAGTGATGCCAAGTCTTCTCAGCTTGTAGCAACATCTATTTCAATGAATGTGCAGGAGCGCAGGCAGCTAGGCGGCTGGTGGACAGGAGCAGCCCACTCTCTTGCTCAGAGGCTGCTGGACCATGAGCACTGGGAAGTGGTCACCATATGCTGTGGTTACCATCCCTGTTGCCACATATTGGCCATCTTCCCCTGCTGCCTGGTGTTCAGATTGGTAGTCCAAGAGTGAGGTCAAAAATTAAAAGTATTGGTACCCAAGCTATACAGTTACTTTTGCAGGCAGGGCTGTCAAGACAGTCTCAGAAAGCTTTAGGCTGCAACTGATGTGTGTTTTTTTTTTTTGCTCTAGCTTTGCAGAAGACTTCTTCAGTGCTACAACTGTCCAGTTTCACTAGCACTGCGACTTCTATTGACAATATTCTTTGCATTTTATAGTAGGCTTTGTAGTCACCACATGCCACAGAAACATTGTCGACCACTTGTAATGTTCAAACAAGCTAGACTGTATTCATCATCCTATTCTGGGAAGACCTACAGAATGGAAAGGTCACACAAAGTGTTTCAAAAGTGCAATGTTTTGAAGCGTGACTTACCGCTGCTTTGGATAGAAAGGGATTGTTAATATACCACGTAGCAGAGACTGGAAAGAATTATGCATGAAATGACAGAGGAAGGTTACTGATAAATTACTACCCATGTTATAACTTCATGAGATAAATATGATGCTTTTTTATATACTTTTCCTTTGAAATGTTCCATGCCCTCAGCTTTGAAGAGCTTGTAAACTGCCATTTTATTCATTTGTTTGCAGCTGAAATATTTTTTTTAAAAAAAGAAAAAAGACTATGCAATAAAACATTCAATTTTACAAATCCTCCAGAATACATCAAACCCCCTTTTTCATCATACTGCCAGAAGAGTCGAACTACAAGCTTGTGCTCTCACCCTACATGAGGAACTCTGTTCTCCTGTAACAGCTGTTAGCAGAAGCTGTGGGGCGGTCATGTTTATCTTAAGAAGAATTTTTGGCAGGGCTCGCTCCTGAAGTTTGGGTTCAAATATTCATCTGTCTCAAAAAGAATATCTAGTTAGGAGGAAAAGCTGGGCCCCTGGAAGTGAGTGAATATGATGAAAAACTAGTGAACCCATGTCAGGGACCACCACAAGGTAAAACTGTGGGTAGCTAGGTTAAAAAACAATATTCAGCAGGAAAATTAGAGAGCCAGTGACAAAAGAGCCAGTCCAGGAAGTATCTGCTGAAGAACAGGACTTTTGAAAAAGTGTGTTGTGCAGTGGCTGGGAAAGGGAGATCTCTTTACTGGTCATCTGATGGATGTTGTGTAAGTTCAAAGATCAGAATGGGTAAGGATAAGCATTGCTATCTTATGCTGTAGGTGCTCCATGTGCATGGTCATATTGTCTATCTGTCTGATTCAAAGGCCACTGAAATAGTTGGAGAAAATATATCCTCATACTGCCTCTGGCCATGAACTTAGCACGGGGAGATTTGAAAAGTTGCCTCTTACTGCTGTCTACAGACATGCAGAGGCTTTTTTCATGGTAACCAGAGAGACTGCCTATATTTCTTTCCTTCTGAGAGCATCATTAACCTGCACTTTCTCAAGAAAAGAAAATAAACTAGATATGATTTGCTTATGCTTTCACCAGACAACAGTCTCATCTTTATCTGGAAGAGAAGATACAAGGCCAAAAGAAGAAAACATGAGAAAGAGCACAAGAAGAAGAAATGTTGCCAGAGGTGCTATGTGGCCTGGTGAGGCGACATGCTGAGACAGACTGATGGGAGTTTAGAGAGGGAAAGGGTGCTGCAAATGAAATCCACCAGTACTGAGGAGGCTTTGCTGTTGTCACATACTGATAAAGTAATAAACAAATACACCCAGTCCTGCAGACGAACATATCTTGAAGGTGGGCTTGTTGTCAGGAGCACATTCTTTACTTCCTCAACTGCCTGCAGGGTTAGAGCAGGAATTTTCCTGAGATGCAGCCCCAGACATTCCTGTGGGGGAACTGAAACACATAGAGTTCTCCCTGCTGCACTCAACATTGTTGCTGATTTGGTTGGACCATTAATCTGCGCCAAAAGGAAAGGGCTTTCTGACAAGTGGCGAATTAACAGAGCCAAACCTCTGTTCTGTAGTTGTCACGGGTGCCCAAAGGTTCAAAAGACAAACAGTGAAATACATTCCTGCAGCCAGTTATTTGAAGATTTAGGAAAAATAAATGATTATGGTATAAGATTTCTGAACTCCAGCAATGTTTATGTTGTCAGTGTATTTCAGACTCTGTACAGAAGTGATGTAAACACATTGGGAAGTAAAGGGCCAATATTTTTTCTTTTCTTGGAATAGGCAAAATATGCCCCTTGTATATATATTATTTAGTAAATAAATATATATTTTCCAGAATATTGAAGGCATTACATCCATTTAAATAATTGCTGTTCTCCTGCCAAAAACTCATAGAAACATAAGGTTGGAAAAGACCTCTGAGATCAAGTCCAACCGTACCTGTCCCCTTTCTAAACCATGTCCCCTTCCTAAACTATATCCTCAGCAGTCAAGAGCTGCACTACCCAGCCTGTGACTGCTGCTGCTTCTCAGTCGTTTCCAAGGGTTTTTTTCAAAGCTTCATGAGAGCTGAAAAATGTCAAAGTTCCTTGTAAATAGTTATCTTTCCCTGTCCCCTTTTACCCTCTTTTATCATAGCCAGCTTTGCTCCTTTTATAGTTCAATATGTGTCTACATGTTGCAAAAATAAATCTAGGATATAAAGGTAGGAATACTTGATTATTTTCACCATAGCCAACTTCTAGAGTTAGCTTAGCCTGGTTCAGTGGACTTATCAAATATTTCAATACTAGAACAATATTTTAGATGCCAGAGTGAACAACTAGTAGCTAATCTAGTGTTACAACTTTGGAATTGGGCTGGAATGTTATCTTTGATGTCTTAAAGTCTGTCTGTAATGTCTATCTGTAATACCTACCTCTAGTGTATTTTCAGAGAGCAATCACATTGCTTTCTTAGAGTCTTTCTCTCAGTACCTTGCTAATGGGGGGGACTTTCCAGGCACTTCAAGAAACTTTTTCTCCACCACAGAACAGTTTCTCAAGAGAGAAGAAAAATATGTCTGCCTTCCCCAGTGGCTGGCTTTGTTTACTGGGTTCAGAGCAGCCTGGATTCACTTGAGAAAACAAAACTCAACTCGAGTAGCTTGTTGCCATTTGTTTAGGCATTACTGAAGGCCTAAACCTTTCTCTCCAGCAGACTGACTTTCCCTAGCTGTCCTTTATTCTTTCAGGGGTTTCGTCATGGAACTGACAGCAAGTGGAAATGATGGCTTCCTCCTAGGTGCCTGGCAAACCTCACATCCAAGAGGGACTGAGAGCAATCCGGGATGCGTTACTCGGTGGATTCAGTCCAAACAGCTGTCTCTATTCTCTTGGGTACCTTATGCTTTAGACTGCTTCTTTTTCCTGCTTGTCCAAATGGGTGGCTATGAGACAGGAGGAGGAAGGGGGTGGTGTATGACATAGCTACCAACTAACCTTGGAAACTGTGCTCTTCACATTGTCTGAGCAAAAGGGAAATAAGGGCTGAGGGGTGATAGGACCTTGTCTCAACACATAGTCAGGACATGTGTCTAGGCATGCATTTAGATCATGGGTCTGGAAAGTGCTCACTGGAGCTGCCAGCAACAGCTAACCACTGCCTGTCTGGGAAGGACTGTGCACATTTTTGAGAAGGAGCTGGTTTATTCTTGCTTAACCATGTCTCATATATGGGAAGCAGCTGAAAAGCACAGCGTGGCCTAATTGCTTACATCTGGATCCCTGCTGAAAATGCGTGGTGGTGTATTTGCAGTTTCAGTAGAAGAGGCATGATTTACTGAGCTGTTCTTGGAAGCAGCAGAAGGTTAGTAAGTACAGAACAGATATACTCCAAGTAGTAACTACACACCAGAGCCTGGAGCTCCTCTCCACCTTTTTGTTCCATGCACACTCACACATGCACACACACATATAACTGGGCTGCCAGAAGGGTATTGCTTACACATTTTTTTTGTTAAAATAAAGGCAGAAAAGAAGCCTCTGCGAAGGCTAAAATAGCCACAGATACCCTTTACACATGTAGTTCTGAATCTTGAAATTTAAACAGGACTAAAATAAACCACACCATGCTTACTTCTTCTGCTACAGTATTAACAGCAGTATCTACCTCTAGCACATAATTTTCTACCAGAGTGCCACTGAGAAACCAGCCACAGAAGGAGATGCAGGCTTTGTCCCAGGAGCTGTATATTACATAAACAGGCTGTAGTTCTCCCTCATAGTGTTCTCACAGTAGTGCAAAGCACCTGAAAACCCAGGTTCATACTTCGCTGTGGTAGAGTGCACAAATCTCATGTTCAATACAGCTGCCTCGCGTAAATAAAACAGCTTTTGGAGAAAAGGAGAACTTGTACATTTGCATAACCTCTCTGCACATTTTATTGGTTTGTTTGGGGGATTGGGAGGGGGGGTGGGAGGAGCCTGAACCTGTGTAATATCTGTGAAATTCTGCAAATTTTTTGTCTAGGAGACTGACGGGGGCTGGGAGGACCTTGATATTTGCTTAGGAATGAACGTGCTAATGACTGCAATTTGAATTTGTGTGCTAACTTTGCAGATTGTATTTGAAAACAGGAGTATCCAATCCACCACAATTTCCATGTATGAATGGATTCTCCTCCCTTTCTTCCTCCCCACACTTCTGTAATCTAACATTTGCCTCAGGATTAATTTGGTAATCACATAAATGTGCTTAGGTACATACCAGGGCTGCTCTTAGATCAAGTTTTTACTTCAGCCACTCTTGCTTATCCTGGTTCTCATTGTCTCTTATGAAAGATGAGGAAGAAGAACCAATTACAAAACTAAGAAGGAAAACAGTAATTAAAATGAAACATATAGTAAGTTCTGAAATTATTCTGAGATGAGTTTATAAAAATAATCCTTTCCCCTCTCCTTTTCCCAGTGTTTACCACAGTAATAAATAAATCAGTTCCAGATAGCATCCATCCAGACAATCACCCCCTTGTACTGGAATTCAATTTATTTAACAATCAATCAGAAACTACAAGACTCCTTCCTACCTCTTGACTTTTCCCATCCTGTCTTTCTCGATCTGTAACTGCTTCCCTCACACATCTCACTGTTACTGGTTGACCAACTGCCAAATTTAATTTTTGTCAGATTAAGATTTTTCCTCTAAAAACCTGGGAGGGAATTAGTGCTTATAAATTCTGCTAAAATCATAATTACAACAATCCATGAAGCTAGGTGGGTTATTTCTCTTTGTTTCCTCCAGACAAGTCCTGCCACAAAACTTTCAGCTCTACCACACAAAGACAGGCTTTTGTTTCATTTTGTTTTGAATTATTTCTATATAAAAATCAACACACCAGCTGAATGTTTACTTTTTTTCTTTTTTAAATAACTGTCCTTATTGCTTTCTGAGTTTATTTTCCTTTAACTTGCTTATTTGCCTGTTGCCCCTCTCTGGCATGGAAATTGGCAGCTACTTGTTTTATTGTCAGTTCTTATACTGAAATAAAAAGACATTGACTTGAGTCACTGTGTAGGGGACCCCTTCTCTTGCAAGGAATTCAGATCTTTTGGGGAAAAAAAGTCAGGTCAACATTTTTGTCTGTTCAAATCTTCCCAGCATGATATTTACACTGCAGAGCTGTAGCTAGAGATGAAAGAAATGGTGTTAGATG
This sequence comes from Tapera naevia, assembly GCA_033556795.1. Taxonomy (NCBI): domain Eukaryota; kingdom Metazoa; phylum Chordata; class Aves; order Cuculiformes; family Neomorphidae; genus Tapera; species Tapera naevia. The sequence continues at coordinate 5,777,230 of JAUMJJ010000059.1, forward strand.
CAATTTAAAATCTCTCTATTCTTTTAACAACTATTTCACCTTTGATCTTCCTGTGAGGACAGGGAGGGGAAGGAGGGTGTTGACTACTTGTTTGTGGCTGAACAGATGAGAGCTAGACACTTGGTATCACTGTACTGACAGCTTTAGCATCCTGATTGTTTCTCTAATTGGGGTCATCTCAACAGTCAGGAGGGGATGCCCAATACCACCTCAGGTGAGGGCTGGTGGATGGCAGGGTGTTATCACTCACCTGGATCTCTCACGTAATCTCCAGGCTCCAAAGAAATCAGGACATTATGCAAGAGAACAGTTGTCAGTGGTGCAAACCCCACTGAGCATTTAACTGCTGCTATTTATTAAATTCTGTCCTTCAGCTCTTGGTATCATTCAGTGAGAAAGAATGTTCTCACTGTTATCGCTTTACTGTTTGTTTTCTTTTCAACCTCTCTTTTTTTCCCCATTTCTTTATTTGATTTTGTGTGTGCATGTGTGAGTCTGTCTGCTCTGTTAAATCTCCTCTGTGGCTTCCCTTGCTTCAGCACTTTGTTTCTTGGCACCAGAAAAAAGTTGCAAAAACAGGGCATGAAAATATGCCCTGTGTATAGTTACAAGAATGAATGGTCTAGAGGTATAGGAGTGGCTGTAAAGCCCTATCACTCTTCAAATATAGCAAGAGACATGTATGGAGGTGACTGCATGGCAGGTAACCAGTGATACCAAGGGACCAAACTCAATGACCATAGCAGATTATTCTAGTCTTCTTTCATTTTCTGTTGGACCAATAGTTTTAGGCAGTTCAGGCCAAACTAAAACCTCATAAGCAACACTTCTAATAGTCACATGTAATTAAAGAGTCAAAGACCATGGACAGTATTCCAGAAATAGTAGTTTTCAGTGTTTATAGGGTCTCAAGGGCTCTGGATCCTTTAAACAGCACCAAAGAGGATGTTAGTCACCCTGCTTTGTGGCAGTATGAACGTTTTTCAGCTACAGGCATTCCTGGCACTTACATAAAAATTATCATCCAAGGAAATCTCTGCCTCTGACCAGCACCGTTACTGTATGTAGTGTTCCCAGATGTTGTTTTCTTCAAATGTGGCTTCCTCATGAATATGTCCCATTTGGCAATAGGTAGCACAGCAGAGGTAATTTTTTGTGATGCCAGCTGAGTAAAAGGAGACATAGAATGTTCCACAGCATAAACTGTAAGAATAGTTCTGGTCAACTGTGATGTTTTTATTTTTTTTTAAATTTTCTTTCTTTGTTTTTCAATATTTTGAAAGAAGCTTTTGTTTGTCTTCAGAGACTTCACAGAGAAAGTAACTGCTGTAGTATTGGCTTAGTTCCTGGGACTGGATTTTTGTAGTATGAACTGGAGACACTGAGCAGAAACAGATAATTAAGACTGCTAGTCTGGAAACTACCACATCCCCTTACTGAAAAAATAAAATAAAATTAGGAATATTGTAAGACTGTTTCGTTTGAATCACTCACAGAAAACATTTTACAATATTATGACTGAATGGTACCTTTGGATAGAAAAGAGTATTGATGAGATAGGTATGATAAGTATATCTAAAAGAAACAAAATCTTTTATTCAGTGGGTTCATTTTTATCTATTGCTGTTAACTGTTGTGGAGACTTTATTTGTTCTTGTCTCCCTATGAGAAAAAGCAAAGTAAATCAGAAAGTCCTTCTTCCACCCAGTGTTATAAGACTGAAAATATTTGTTTCTTGAAGTAGAATGATTTTAATTTCTTATACACCTCCAAATATCACATTCCACAAATTTGAGAACACCAAAATTGAATTATTGATATTTATTCAAGAAACCACAAAAATGCTTGAACCATTCAACCACTAGGATTGTGATCAGCATGATTCCTGTCTGAATGCTGATGGTGAAAATGATGACTTATTTTAAAAATAAAAAGTAACATTCCAGACACTCCCATCTTGGTTGAAAATAAAGGAAAATCTGCTTCTGTAAAAGCTTCTGTTAAAAATAAACCTTCACTTTTTTTACCATTAAGGCAGCTGAGAAGCTCCTAAATTGTCTTAACTGTATATGTGGGGTGCTTATCTTCATTTTTATGCATTATTACTAAAAGTATTTTGTTGGTAAAGTTGCTAAAAGTCTTTGGAGAAGTTCATTTATATCTGAAAAAAGGCCATGTATTTCAACTGGATGGCATTTCTAGTAAAAGAAACATTAATCAGGGTTATCCTAAAATTGCCTGTGGTTGTGGGGTGGAGGGCATTATTCTGCAAGTGTGTAGTGAAATGGGCTTCTCAAATCATGCAGAGTATGTAACTATGGCTTTATACACCCAATCACACCATCCAGATTTGGTCTCTAGTTGTGTAATGCAATTAATGTGTATTTGCTGATATAAGGTAAACCTACTCCAAAAAGACAGAAAACCAGAAGCGCAATACTATTACTAAAACCTAAGGAGGGGTTCAGCTCTCCACTCTAAGATGTGCATGCAGAGCAGGAGCACGACTCATCCACTATGAGTTTATACCTGTGCCAATGAAAAAATCTTTCTTTTCCTTTCCAAATAAATGTGGTGCATGCAGTAGTGATGAGGAAGCTTAAAAAAAGGGCAAGTAGTATGGAACTTTAGGATAATTTATACTGTGAGACAGTAGGTATAAATTATTCGTCCTAATTGGCAATGGCCAATGTGGAGAGAAAGTGTCTTGCTGACTATGTCAAAAGCAGGTCTAGGCATAATCAAGTTAAACAAAGTCTTTATGTAAAGCTCTATACGCTCTTCAGTAATTTCCGGTGAGTGAAGGACACAGAAATAGTGCTTCAACTGTCCAAGGTGCACTGAATTATTTTTCTTAAATTAAAATGTTTTAAATGCAATTTTCAAAAGAGAGTATTTCAAGATTTTCATAAGCTTTAGACAGGAACCTGGGCAAGTCCTTCACTCCAACAGAGTATACAATATTCTACAAATTTGTCTCTGACACAGCAGGTATGTCAGCAATTATATACACAGCAGTCTTCCATGCTTGCCGTTTCTATTTCCATGAAAAGTCATCTTACTTTATCTTATTCCAATATAAGCTATTCATTCTCATTCCTTAGTGCTTCAGGGGAGAGCAAGCTGTTAGAAAACCAATGAAAGAGCGAGAGAAGCCTTTCAGACAACATTACTTGAGCAGTTGTGCTCATTTTTCTTGCTGAGATGCTAAGACACTACTGTACATTCTGTCTTAGCTCCTTTTTTGATGCTCAATACTCTTCTGCCCAGTACAGTGGTAAAAAGGAGAACTTCAAGAGCAAGCCAAATTTCAGTTCTGCAGCAGCTGTGAAGTTCCCAGCTTTTAGCATTTTCTGTATAGGCTTCTATAGGGTTTTTTTTGGCTATTTATCTGTAGTATTAGGCACTTATTAAGAGGGAAGCATTAATTTTATTTTCTTTTCTCACCTCTGTCCTTCCATCTGCTTTCTCCTAGCACATAAACTGCACATGGATAGCCATCTTATTGCAGAATTCCCTTGCACACGGGATTGGATTATTAGCTGTGTAAGGTGTCCCATAAAAAGGGAGTCTAGGCTGCTGTGCAGCTATTTCAGTGTTCCTTAAATATTTCATGATTTGAATTAAAGGTTTAGGACAAAATAGAAAGAGGACACACAAAAATTAGTAAGAAATTGTATGTACGGACTGAAAAAAATTAGACAAAACTGATTAAATTGCAACAGTTTTGGAAGCAGGCATATAAAGTGGGAACAGAAGTTCCTTAGACTTTTGAATACATTTTTCCAAGGACTTAAAGGAACTTTGTAGATTTTATTGTAACCCTGGTGGTCCCTAAGTTGCTATGCTGAGGTCTGGAATAAAAGACTTGCCCCACAGGAAAGAGTGGGGGAAGAGAGGAGGTTTATGTTCTTCTATTTCTGTTTTCTCTCTTCTGAGTTTTTTCAGGAAATGTTGCTTTTTACATTTAAAAAAAGAATCTGTCTCCTGAGTTTGAAAGTCCATCTGATAGTCCTCAGGTCTTATTTCACATCCCACTGACTGGCTAACAATCAATAACAGTGACAGCAACAACAGCAGCAATGGCAACAAAAATATGACTTATGTTCAGTATATTCCTCTAACTTTTCAATTACTTTTAAAACAAGAAAACACTGATTTTGTTTTAGTATGAAGGTACCAAAGTGGTTTTATTTTCATCACCTGCATAGTTGCACATTTTTGAGAAGTGAAACCAAGAAAATGCAACTGTAAAAATAATGGAAATTTGAGTGTTAGCTTTCATAGTTACTTCTTTTTCATGTCTTGAGAAACCACAAAGGGAATCTTTGATCCCAGTTGGTCTAGTGAAGTGATAAATTAAGTCTTCACTACCTATTCTTCTGGCAGTTCTTTGGGCAAATGGAAACCACCAGTAAAGACAAATATTTTGGTCTTCAAGGGTAAAGGTTTTTATAATAGCTAGGAAGAAAATGTATGTACAACACTAGAAGAAAGAGGGGGTGTCTTCTCTAATTTGAGATTACTGATGTTCTCAGCTCATTTTTGTTGTTAGCTCAAAACACCCTTTGGGTGCTTTATGATGTCTTATTCAACAAATAATCCCACTGACCTACATAGAATGACTCATGACATTAGCGACTAGACAGTGATACTTGAATAATCATAATATAAGAGTGTTGGAAGAACTTTGTTCTGCTTTGGCATCTCTACTGCTGTTTGGAACATATTTCAGTTGTTTTTGTGATATTTTAATCTAATATTCTGTAAATAGCTCTAGGAGAATGACTTTATAGAGGAGACATAACATAGCAAAATATACCAATGCAAGAAAATACTTTAAACTATTTTAAATAATCATTTATGCAGATAATGCAGTGAATGAACATTATTTCTTTCTTTATTTTCTTAAATCTCGTGTGTTTTTGTGTTTTAAGTGGAGGCACAAAGAACAACTGGATTATTACAAAAGCCCACCCTTGAGCATCTATTAGTTTCCTCACCACCCAAATGTTATCCTTGACTCTTTTGATAGGCCCTCTGTATTTTCAGGTAAATGCAGATTTTTGTTTTGATTCAGCCACAGTCACTTTTCAAATAAGTCCTAATCATCCATTAACTGAAACTGTGAAAACTTCTTCCTTACTGAATTTAACGAGAATTGTTCTCTAGCATGTAATTATGGTGGTGATAGTAAAGTCAGAAGACCTAACTGGGACTGCAGGAGTTTTCCTTTTAAAGTGATACAAACTCTTACATTGATTTCTTTCCTGTTTTTATGTCAAAGCCTATGAAAAAGCTCTGCATATGTTAAGTTTTTAATGGTGCTCTATTATCCAAATTGCTGTTGTTTTCATATCAGCCATTCTTCTATTGTTTGATTATGACACGTCTAATGGCAAGCAGGGTGACCTTCTCCAGACCTTGATACCATTGCATGGTGAGAAGCAGTGGATCAAGATGACTCAGCTTTGACTTCAGCTCCTTATTTTCACAATGTAGATTAAAACGCAGAAACTGTCACACAAAGTGATATTGCTGTCATAACCTTAACTTTTAACAGGCTGCAAGAGCATGCAGTCAGCTACTTGAAGTGGAGCATTTTCCGGCAGCTTCACTAAATCCACCCTTTATAGGAGGAAAATTAAATCTATGTTTCCTCTAAGTTCAGGCAAGTTTTCTAGAAATACGTGCTTGTAAACAAAATTGCAAAGATTCTTCCCACCTGCTTCTGCTTTAATTCCTAATTAAACCCTAAGGTCAATTATTTGAAAATCTGGGGAAATTTCTGAGTCAGAGATTGATCGGATTCCAGAAAGCGAAGAAATCCAAATGGGAAGAAGAGAACTAATGAGGCAAAATTGGTAATCTTGACAAATAGATGGGCTTTTTTAAATACAGTCTGTCAAGTTATGACAGGGAAATTGTGATGCAGTAGGAACAGAAATTGTTGGTCATAATACAACCTGACATGTATTTCAAATTGATGGAAAGTTTCACAATAAACACATTTGGTCCACTTTTTTTTCCTACAATACAAGAATGCTAGGTTCATTTTATTTTCCTATTGACTAAAAGGTCCTTCTTTCCTGTATTTTTTTTAAAGAGCTGGTCCACCTAGACCTTAGTTAACTGTAATGTTATAACTCTGAATGAAATGTTTAGATCATCCATCTTTGTAAAATGCCACACTGAAGAAAATACACCTGTATCAAGGCAAGGAACATAGGGGTATAATTGGCAGCAGAAGATGGGTTAGTGTGCATTACTGGCATTAGTAGATGTTCTGGCTATATGTATGCTAGAAAACTAAATAAGCTGGTGCTCCTGGCTAACCCTGTTGAAGAGGTGCTAATTCTTGTTGCTTGTTTGGCAGTCTCTAGGGTGCAGTTTTGGCCTGAGCTCACCAACACCTCTCCAATAATGTAGGATCCTGTAGTACAGTATGGACTATATCCTGTTCTCAGTAAACAGTCTGACTTACTGTGATGTTGGGATGGTGGGACTGGGAAGGATTTAGCTACATGACCTAGGCAGTACAGGTGAATACAGAATATTTTACAGCTGCTGTACCAGTTGGTTGTAGGACCACAGAGCAGGCTATGGCCCATTTTAATAGATGAGCCTCTAAAGCTGGTGTTGCCTTGGAATATTCTCTGTAGTTGTTGAAACTACGAGTCAAGGTGCAAAATATATGGAGAAGGAATGGAGACCAGTAGGGATTTTGAATAGATATTTGTGGTGCAGAGGGAAGTTTATGAACAGTCTTGTATTCCCTCCTGTGGAAGCTAGCAAAACAGAAGTAGGGAGAAAAAGGAAAATATGTGGAAATAGCAAAGGGGCCTATGAACAGCATCAAGAGGCCCTTCTGCTCAACTGTAGAAATGATCATGAGAGTTTGTCGAGGATTAGAGCCCACATGGTATTCCCTTCTCACTCCCAATACCCAGATTGTAGCTGGCAGAAATCAGCGTAGCTGTCAGCACTATTCTCATCCATACCAGCTAAAATTTCAAGGTTGTATTTAAGCCATTTTATACAGGTGTCCAGCTGAGGCACCTATATCTCCATAGGGTTTACAGAAAGCCAAGTCAGAACTGGTTCTTTACACATAAATTTCTAGCAGCAACAGCAGTGCTGAAGACACTGTTGATTGGGCAGGATCATTTCTTTTAGCTGTCTAAAAGATAGATATGTGGGCTTTCATCAAGATCAATGGAGGGACAAGGTCCAAATGTATTATATTCTAAGATGACTGTCTAAGACAGGTGGGGTGAACCTCTTGGCTCTCAATCTATGTTGATTACAGGAAGAACCTAATAATTCACTTATACTAGATGTCTGTTTTTTCTACAATTTCATTTGAATGGCACAACCACCTTGTTTGAAATGGTCCTGTGAAAATGTAAGGCAGCTCAAACTTGGAACATAAATTTCAGATAGAAATAGGCAAAATACTTTGCTGTCAGAAGCTGAGTCTGTTTTGAGCAGCTATTGGCAAAGATTCCATTTACTTCAGTGGGAATGACAGAGCCTCAGACGCTCAGTGGTCTGACTGTCTGACCAACCCTGTGCTTGGTTAAACTGGAGTCTCATTGGCATCTTTAATAACAACAGGTTTAACATGGGTTACAAAACCTAAACAGAAGCAGGGATCTACTGTTTTTCTCTGTATATAAAGAACTATAATATCCCTAGCATGTTTCGTATGCTATTTATTTTCTGGATTTGGGGCAGTAAATACAAAATGTATTAGTTGTTTTTTTCGTGAGATTGCTTGTGGTAGTTTGTGCAAATTGCATATAGACAGGTGACTTCCCAAAGGTTAAAACTCTAAATTCTTTTAGAGCCAGTCAGACTTTTCTTGAAATATTTTCCCCCTTTCTCTCATGCTGATGTACACTTACCACAGAGGTGCTGAACTCTGGAGTGACTCTGCTGGTTTCGTCCTGAGCTATGTTTGACAAGGGGAAAATAAATACTGGTTGCTTGTTCAGTGTTGCAACACAAAAGGAGCATACCAAATCCAGAACAGATAATGGGAACACCGAAAACATTCAGTGAGGCAAAGTAATAATATTCCAGAAATTAGAAACCCTATCAGATGAAGTTAGTGAAATGGAATCTCTGTCATGAGACATAAAATGTCTGATGAAAATGAGGAGGGTTTAAGAAAGTCATTGAAGAGTTTGAACCAAAATATTTCAGTCTCAGAGTCAGGAAGTCTGAGGGAGAATAGTCAGGTGTATTGGAGCCTGAGGCATCTTTATAAGCCTTTAAGGAAGGGAACAAGTTTATGGAGTTTGTAGGTTGGTTTTAAACATGCTTTTACCAGTGACAACTCAGTTAAGATGTTGCTTGAGACATGCTGTTTTAAGGGAAGAAGTGTGAGATCAACAATTTGCCAAAGAAGAATGATTAAAAAAATTAACATATTCAGAAGGAAAAAAAATGATCTGAACCGTGGACAATACAATGACAATACAAGCTGCATAATATCAGCTGCTATGATAGGAAATTATATTGTAGCAAATATTAATTTACAGGCTTTTAAGTCCTAAAGGATAGTATTTTAAAAGACAAAAGATCTTTCTTAATGAAGAGATTAAAGAAAAATTGAAATACAAGTATTTAAAATATTTTTGTAATAAATCATGTAATTTCACACAGTGTTTAAAAATTATCCAGTGCTGTATTGAATTTATAACTTACAATCCTAGGACTTTTATCTTTTAGTTGAAGAGGGTTTTTTTTCTTTTTCATTCTTTTCTTTATATCTGTAGTATCATCAATGCAGGAGAAAACAGAAAAGCTGAAGAAATGAATGGGCAGAGAAGTTCATTAAAGAGATCATATCTGTATCTGGGTGTACCTCATAGAAACCTGGATTAATTTTCAGCAAATGAGAGTGGAAAATTTAATTTAGTTCCAAGAGTAATAAAAATGTTCTGGATGGAAATGTGTACCATTTAACAGCACAGCCTTCTTCTTACTCACATTGTCTGTATATCACATTACTCCTCAGGGAACACATTCCTTCACATTTTTCTCCATCAAAGCCAGATTGCTACTATGCCACGTAAGTTCAGCCAGTACTTGAGCTGAAAGAGCTGTTGGCTCATTGTTATATAAACCTGCTGACGAGTTCAGAAGTGACGGTCTTTCTGAGTTTCTCAGTTCTGTCTGTTCAGCAATGGGGATTTCAGTGGCCAAATCCTGTGCTTGCAGCATGTCAGTGATGGTGCTGCAGGGCCCAGAGCCACAAAGCTGGACTCTGCATGCTGGGGTGTCATCACCTCCCAGCCCACGCACAGAGCAGTCCAGTGCTTTTTGCAAGCTGGTTTATAGGGTATCTCAGCTGTATTACTAACAGGTGGGGTGGGTAGTAGGGGTGGAGGGGTGGGGAGTCTCCCCAAAGCTGTAGAGTGCCTGTAGCAGTGTGTTGTGGGAGATCCTCTGGCTAATGCTGGACTGTTGCCTTGTGTAAATGGCAGATGCATATTCCCTTCTCATCCTTCTGCTTTTCTGTTTTGTGTTATTCCTTTACATGGTACTTACCCTGTGAAATGCTGTGTTACAATCTCCCCAGCCCAGCTCACTATACTTGGACTCTATTTTTTCCCCTCCATCAGCCTTGCTAAGACAGCCTTTGTTCTTTTATTCCATCAGATATTCTGGAGATTGTGGAAGAAGCCTGGTTTTTTTTGTTTGTTTTGCTTTGTTTTTTTTCATTCTTACTGTTGTTGGGGGTTTTTTGTTTGTTTGTTTGGGGTTTTTTTGTCTAGGGCTATAATTTTCTTCTTCCTTTTAACTTCATTGTCATCTTTGGGAGAGTAGGACTGTCAGAATTTTGTCCCTAGTGGGATACTTTAAGTTTTCATTAATGAGGTAATTCAGTTATAATCTTGGCAAGAGACAGGGAAACCTTAAAACTGATGAAAGCTTGACCACTGCTTTTTTCCTCGAGTCTTCTGTGAACTCTGTAAAGCAGTTGTCAAGGACATCTGACATACAGCATGCAGAGGGAAAACAGGTATGAAAGACAATATAGTGAAAAAAAAAAGCAATGTTAAAGTCTTGGGAAAGTTTAATAAATAAGAAAAAGAACAAAACTGTTATTTTTTTTCTATACATCCACTTTGAAAACCAGTTGAAGGGGAACAGCAAGGGTGACCGTCTTGGACATTTGGAGTTTCCTAGGAGGCTCATATGAAAATTCCTGGTGCCAAAAATGTTGGTTCCAAATACATGCTTTTAAGTGCCTGGCAACTGATATTGATCCATCTGATCTCAGTCCAGCTCAACAGAGAATGGACACCATATACCTCTGTTTTAACTTGAAAGAAAAAAATAAATCATAGCAGAAAAATGCTTTGAGAACAATTTGACAGTAGCAAATAAGAAATAGCCAGCACAAAGCACCTGGACCAACACCAAACTTCTTCATGCAGTCACAATTAAGAGTTATTTGCCTCTGTTTTCCCTAACTGCTTCTTTAAAGTTAGCAATCTTATTTCCTTCTGGTACTTTTCTCTACCTTTTGATCCTAAGAAACCAAATTATGTATTATAAATTATGAACCCTCTGACTCCACTGGTTAATAAAGAATGTCTGTAAACTGGACAGAAAAAAAGGTTCAAGTGTCCTGGAAATTCTGATTAGGTATCATGTGTGCCTTTCCCAAGCCCAATGATCACATACTTAATAATAAGTATTTTCTGGCACTGTGTAAGAAAATCACAATATATACTGTTCCACTAAACTCTCTTTCATCTGCCCAGTGCAACTTTCTCACACTTCCTGTGACATTTCTATCACCAAGACAGTAAGAAAGCATTCATTACTTAATTCCTTAATTACTTAAATGCTGCTCTGTGCTTATCACAATGTCAGACAGTTACCCAGGAAAAGAAAATAGTAGATGTGTACTACAGGCAATAAAGAAGATCAAAAGGAGAAAAAATAACTTGCTGCGTTTGAGATTTAAGAATCTGGTCTTCTCACAGGTCACACTCAGTACAGAACCATACTCAGTATAGAACCATACAGTCACATTGTTGAAATTTCTATAGCAAAAATACTTACAGAATTATACTACATAAGTATTTTAATGCAGCCCTAAGCAGTAACTCTACTATCTCAGACAAGCTGATAGAAGCTGGGATTTGAATGTTGCTAATACACTATCAGACATATTTGAATCTGACTAGATGTAGATGGGTAGTTGTGTGTAGCTGCTTCTGCTTGGACTTGACATCATATCCACTGTTGTATTAAGTACAGATAGGGTAAAATACACAGGGAGTTAAAACAGAAGAAGTAGAAGGGTGAAAAGATGTGTGACTGATTAAGAGAAATAACACAGAGGACCCAATGACATCTTCTTCAAACATTCTTGTCTAGATTTCATGAACATTGTGAAATGCTCTGTGGTCTCTATCATGGACAAAATGTACCCAAAGGCTTGTGTTTAAAATCTGCTTAAAAAAATCCCAGAATTGACATTTTTTGTGGTTAGAAACTGTAACAGACTGAAATAAGAAAAAAAAAAGAAAGATATAGGTGCAAAGTTCATGCTTACTTTCTGGTTTCTGTGCTCTCAGAGTGAACTTGAATGATAATTTATGTCTTTTTTTTTCTTCAGCAATTTATCCAAATATTACCTTGATCCAATTCTTAGATGATACCTCAAAGAAATTACATGTTAAACACACAGGACTTAGGCTTCCCTTAAACTATCAAGTATTGCCTGTCTAAATTAATACCATGAAAGTTGGCAAATCTTGATAACTGCAATGTTCAACTCAAATCCTACTTTTAGGGATTCCAAAAGAGAATTTGTAAGGAGGGCATGAAGGGACCCATTAGAGTGTGAACTGATACATCAAATGAAAAATTCTGATAGCATACCCAGATAATCTGAAAAGCAGCATTAGGATGACTTGCCCTAATAAAGCTGTCAGAAAAAAAATTCTTTAGCAAGCCAGTTGTTTTAATATCTTTTTCTGGTTGGGAAATATCTGCTTGCTGACACCAAGTCTTTCCACAGGAATGTGCTATGTAAACAAAATTTATTGAGAAAGGCTTTTTTAGATTCATGATAGAATTGCTGATCAAGTGTGAAAGAGGAACTCCCAAACATCCAGGTCCCAGTGGTTAGGGCACACACTGCAATGGAAGAACTTTGTGCTAGTCTGAGGGCTAGGTCTCAAGTGATACTTCATCTTGCGTTTATCCAATGAGAGGTGACTGCATTGGCTCTCCAGAAACTGACCATTTGAGAACATAGTGATTTCTTCTGTTGTTTTTTGGCATAAAGAAAAAATTATGGAGTCTTAGGACCATTCATTATGAAATCTCAAGAAACCCATTTCCACTCAATTGTATTTCTGAGCTGGCAAATTCCAAAATACAAAAAAGTAAGTTGGTCAATTAAACTAGCAACATTTTTAACATGCCATTTTTATGGAAACAGAGGAACAGACAATATCCTGTGTGTTGCCATTAAAGACAGCAGTCAAAGATTACAATATCTATAAAGTTTAGGATTGTTTGGGATGAAATTTGGGATGGAATTTGAAATGTCTGAAGACAAAGCAGAACATCACCTGGCAAACCCAATATGCAGTTTATCGTTCTGTTTGGGAGACGAAACAGTCAGGAAAGGGGAATCAGTCCTCTGCATTCGTTTTGATTCCTCAATTTTTATCCTGTCTCTTACAGACAGAGGAATCTGCTGTTTCGTCTTTCAAAGTTAGCTTTGACATATGGAGACAAGTTCTTTAAAGGGGTGGAAGTAAAAACTCCAGAAATGTTGTGGAAGCATTAAGACCTTGTGGCTATAAACTTGCAGTGGTGTCAGCTGGGGACTGTGATTTAAAAAAATCCACCCACAATAAAAGTTTAACTTAAGCCAAATAGAATAACTGTTTTTGTTAGTTCTTTGCACTCACTGATTATACCACGTTATTACCTACACATATGTAAAACTCCCTGAGATTATCTCCACGATCTATAAATCTTAAATACTGAAATGTTACCGTCTTTAATTTTGAGTAACCCAGACTTGAAATATTCACATATATCATATAAGCATTATTCATTCTTAAACATCTTCAACGATATTCAAGAGAGGAAGAAAATGACGTTACTCTCTTTTTAAATTGCTAAGTTACCTGAACCAAGATGCCAACTGAATATCCCTTGAATGAGGGTTAATTCTTCTCATCTGAACTTCTAACAATCTTAGTTTGCAAAATAAACATCTACTGTAGTTTTGAAAAGTTGTAGTGCGAATACCTACAGCAGACGTTTGAATACTACTCAACACCAAAAGGCCAATACATACAGACCTATTCCTGTGAATATGGGATATGAAATTTCATTGAGAATAGTGGACGTTTTGGCTGGAATAGTTGCTTGATCATGTTCCATAGTCTGTAATGGAGCTCAGATTTCTCTCAGTCCCTTTGAAATAGTGTCTCCTATTGACTCAGACAAAAGTCTTGCTATTAGTAGTTTTCCTCTGGCTCAGATGAGGTGAACTGACTGTTAATAAGAAGCACCTCACGAACTTAGAAAAAATGAACTTTACTGACCTAGATATTTTACCTCCATTAATGTGACCATTATTAAAACTCTAAGGAATCTAAAAGTAAGCAAAAAAGGTGGCTGGGTTACACCTCCTTGGACTTCTACTTATGTCTGCATTAAACAAAGTGAAATCAAATCTCAAATTGACAGCTGGTCTTCTACAATATAGTGTCCAATTCTCTAGCCTTGCCTTGCCTTCTTTTCCCTTCTTTTTCTCTTTTTTTTTTTTTTCCTTTTAAATGACAAGTATTTGGCACATCAGTGAACTTTTGCCTGACAGTTTTAGGCGATTTTTGCTTGAAAACAGCACTGAATCACGGGAGTTATAAATCAGAGTGGAGTCCTACATGCTGTACACAGTACTTGCACTACAAGCGATATGACTTTTGTGAGAGGAAATTCACCTTTTTATCTGAAAGGTCACAGGAGTTACTGTGTCAAATAAATCAATAAGTTTTGTGGATCTCTGGTTATTACATACATTCTCCTGGAGATGCAAAATTTCCAAGAGAGGAAGCTTGCTTCTATCCGTGCTCTGTGTACTAGTGTTTTTCTTTGTGCACAGGGGATTCGAAGTGCTGGGGCCCAACTGCATGTTAAAATTGGATGGTTTAAAATCAATTCCTCCTTGACATACCGTTCAAGTCTGAACAGATTGGAAGCCCTCAGGGTTCTGAATGTGACCTTCTCTGGAAGCAGTTTATGAGATTAACTCTGAAAGCACAGCTGGTCTCTGTCTCCTGTTATGCTACGTATTAGTGATGCCATCAAACTCTATTCAGAAAACCACAAAAATCTTCAAGCCTAAACTCAAGTCTCACTGAATAAAACTTGCTCCAAGTTCCTTATGTTTCCTTTGTCTTTGTTCAGTCCTGCATGGAAACAGCTTCCAGAAAGAATCCCATGTGTTAATATCATTGTATATCATATTGCAGGTGGAAGAAAACATATATTCTTTAAATCAAGAAGAAGCTTTCTCTGATGTACAGTAATTCTCTCAAAATCACGATGAGGGAAAGAAGCATGTTTTCCCCAAAATTTGTACAAAGCAGTTTTCTTCAGAGAGATCTGCTTCATAACACTAATAATAGTAGCTGAACGGTTGTTAGGAAATATGTTTCAGCAACTAATCTAGAGAAATGTGAAGTAGAAGCTCCCTTCTTTCTCATAGTCTGTGATTAACTGCCAAGATCAGTCCATGGGGCTTTATTTCAAATTGAATTTATTTGGAAGTCCACTGCATAAACAGCACAGAAAGAAGGCTCAGACTTTATTAGCTACATCACAGTTACTGGTGGCATTTACAGAAGGAGTCTGTGGCTGTCAGAACCAGACCAAGAACAAAATTTGGTTTCATTTGAGTAGTACGCTTTACCAGTGTCTAGACCAAAATGTAGTAAATAGGAACCAAATATATTGTCAAGCCTTCTTCCTTCCAGTCATGTCCAAAATAAAAGAAGTTCCTGGCTGACTGCTCTCAAATGCTGTCTGTCATCTTGTTACTTACTTTGGGATGAAGCTGTTCTGCCAGCTGTGCTCTTACAATGATGGCAGCTGATTCAAACATGTCATGTATTCCACCGATAGACCTAGGAAACTAAAATGCTCTGGTTCCTCTGCCTATTTTCTACTTCATTTATGTCTGAATATGAGATTACATGAGATCAAGGATCATCCGTCAAAAGACTCAGTTTATGAGTGTTCAGGCCAGCAGTTTTTATCCTGAAAAGATTAATCTTTGTTGAAGGCTGGCATCTGGACACTTGTCATAGAAAAAAAGTCAGCAGGGGAGTATATAAGGAGTGAAGTTTAGACACAATAAATGGGGCTTGTTTGTAATAGTCAAACTGAAATTTCAAGTCTTCTGGATTTTCAAACATGGAATCATTTCATGGGAAAAGACCTTTGAGATCATTTAGTCCAACCAAATCCATCTCATTCCCAACACTGGAAGAAAGTCTGTCTAGCATTACTTTAAAATCTGGGATATTCTCCTTTTTATGCAATGTAAATTATAATGACTTCATGGTCCTGGTGGAAGCATCGTGCATCTGCTGTGACTCTGTTTCCAGAGCAAGCTGTCTCAAAGAGGCTAAAAGGTCCAGATACAATTTCTTGGATTTTCTAAAAGGATAAATTCTGATCTACAGTTGAAGTAGATCAGAAAAATGACTAGCAGACTGGAAAAATGACTAATAAATCATACTAAGTTATAAAGTGGGTGGAGTACAGTATCTGCCGCAGTCATATTCCAGTCAAAGCCTTCAATGCAAGTTTGCATTACTCAAGCCCCTGGAAAATCAGGTGGGTCCTATTTAGATTTACTAGCCATTAATTGCCACCCTTGGCAAAGGATA
Source organism: Tapera naevia (assembly GCA_033556795.1). Classification (NCBI taxonomy): domain Eukaryota; kingdom Metazoa; phylum Chordata; class Aves; order Cuculiformes; family Neomorphidae; genus Tapera; species Tapera naevia. The sequence continues at coordinate 5,793,180 of JAUMJJ010000059.1, forward strand.
GGTTCCTACTAGTCCTGCATAAGCTACCTTTTTCATTGAAGAATCGCAGTTAACCTTATCTGACTAAGCCGATTTTCAGTTGCTTTGATGAAAAAGGAAATGTGAATGACACTGTGACCATGTCTGCAATTACAGGAATAGCAGCTCAGTTCCTCTTTAAAAATAGAAATAGAGGATTCATCTTTGGGAACAGAGAAGACAAAAAGTCTGGAAACTTTCAGAGAAACCCACATAGTCCTTGACAGTCATGGGCCAGAAACCTTCTGACAAATATTCTTTACAATGTTCTTACAAAATGGAACATGTGACGGAGCAAATGAATGACTGCACTTGAGGACAATCAGCTAGGATGTGAAATTATACTTGGCACAGTTTAGTTTGCCTCAGAGCTTTCTAGAGAATCAGTCTGTCATTTTAGCATGAGCCTAAACCAGAGTTTTTTTAACAATCTTTAACTTTTGTAGATGTTTGCTAGAAATGCAGATAAAAAGGAACTTTGGAACACAGTTCACAGTTATATTTCCAAAACCTGCATTAGGCTCTGAATTTTTCGCTTTCCTGGGGTGAGGGAGAGGAAGGGAGAAAAAATAATTAAGGTGAATACTTTGTTCCTTACATTTATTTTCCAGTAATAAAAGATTCTAGATCAAAGAGGTTCTTTGTTAGCAATCTCCAAGTTGAGCCTAAACTAAAGATAAAAACAAGTGCTCTACTTTTGATCTTTTTCTATTTCATTCTTGAAACCAATCCCTTGGTTGTGATGTTGAACTGAAACTGTTAAAGTTTCGCTAAATTTTTTCCCTTCAACAACCAAGGCTTTGAATCTAAACTGGAAATTTACCTTCCCAGTCCAAATGAAGATTTGGAAATACTGGATTAAGCTGAAAGTATCATTAAATATTGAAGAAAACTTGTAATTGAAATTTCCTAGAGGAAAGACAAACCCTTTAGTAGGACAGTCATTAAAGAAAGGAGGTGGTGGAGTTACTATCTCTGGAGGTATTTAAAAGATGGGTAGATGAAGCACTTAGGGATATGGTTTAGTAGTGGATAGGTATGATTGGACTCGATGATCTCAAAGGTCTTGTCCAATCAAGCAATTCTATGATCTTGGACAGTAATAGAATTCCCTGCTTTCAAACAGGGGCTGATCAATCCTCTTGGGGCCAAAATCTAGTAGCAATATTTTTGAGGGGAGGGTCTGCATGTTGAATAAACTTTATCACTCTTCTCTTTGTAAAACCAACACTCTGGAGAAAAAACAAACAGCAGCCTTTAAGTCTATGACATGAATTACTGAAACTGAAACAGTGGCCTGACCAAGCATCTGATTTCAACATTTTTGTGGAATATCTGTAGCCTTTCTTTATCTGCGACTGTAGTTTTGTGAGTTGGCTGCTTGAATGGAGTTAAAGAGCATCAGTGACTGGGGTCTTTCTCTACTCTGAACTTTATTTAAGATATGTATAATTGGCTGTTGGATGTTTGTTTTCATATTAAAAACAAAACCAAACCAAAATCAGTGTTACATGGCTAATTTAAATGCAGAAATCTTTTCATGTATACTGCAGTTGTAATTATAATTTCATCAGATTTTTTCAAATATCCAGTTGCAATCAAGGAAAGTGTAAAACCACATCGAAGGCAATGGAGAAGCTATCTAAATAAGGGTTTTGATTCCCATGCAGGTCATCTGAAAAAAGCTATCAGAGCACTATGGCAGCTAGATGTTAGTGACAAAACCTCAGAGTGTAGGCCTGGAAAAGATATTCAGTGAATATCTTTCTTTTCTTTCTTTATTATACTTTTCTGGTTAGCTTTTTAACAGTAAGCATTTGAGAGTATTCTAGACCAATCTGAGAGCAATACTGGAGGTGACTTTCTGAACGCAACTGATGTGCCACAACTGCAAAATCAAAGTGTCATGGCCTGCTCCTTTTTTAGCAAGGTATTCATGATCTCCTCCAGAAATGATACCACATCTGCTGTGGCTACATATATTTTCCTTGATATGAATGTTTTGGTGAGTTACAGGACATGAGGGAATGACGCTCCAGAATATACATATGTATACACACACACATAAGCATAAGCATTTTTTTTGGAACACTTCTATGCACAACTTCCTTTACCAGCTACACTTGTGTGTCTTGAAAAGCAAGCAGAACCACTGCTTTCAGATATCACTGGCAATATGTGTCAAAATGCAAATGGCAAACAGACCCAAACCAGATGACAAACTGCTTTTAATTAACCTCAGTGCAAGATGATAATGGAAGTTCATTTCTCTTTTCCTGTTGAATGAAGATACACTGATTCAGCAATAATTGAACCCTAAACTCTTCATAAACTTCTTCTGGGAGAAACTGCAATAAAGCCAATGAAGCCATCTGTGAGCCATTAACAGGACAGAGGCCTCTCTTGAGGCCGTCTTCCTAGTCCCAGATGACAAAGAGAAGGCAGTGATAGTAGCTGGCCATCTTGAGCATTGTTCTTGGCATAAAAAAGTCGTATTGTGAGTTTTCTAAAGGTAGTTGTTGTGAGACAATAGAGTAGTCAAATATGGTCTAACATTTCTTAATCAAAGACACTCTGCTAGCAGCTCTTTCACTCATTACAGTAGAACTGTCTTTAAAGTGCTTATGTTAGAAAAGCAGAACTGCATTTATGTTCCTGCTTTGTGGCTGCCAGAAAGCTCAAGTGCTTTATTGCAGTACATTGCCAGTTCTGGTATAGCTAAGATGGAGAACTGCTTATATTTGCAAGTGCTTTTTTTATGTAGGACCATAAAGTCTTCCTGATCTCACCTAGAATTGCATATGCAGGTTCATGATACGGAATTGGATTTGTGGTCCAGACCTTAAGTTCAATGAGCAAGAGGTTCTTAAAAAAACAACTTCCCGAATAAAGTATCATTTCTTAGATGAAATCCGATGTTCTTTGTACATGTGGGTAGCTATGTAACTCCCTATGGATAGTCACAAAGCCTGCCTTTTCTCCTGCCCCAGGTACTCTCATGCGTTCAATGCAAACTTGCTGCTTCCATGGTAAACAGGGCTAAGAAAGATCCTTTTTTTTGATTTTTTTTAGGAAAAAAAAAGAAAAAAAATGGAAGAGATTAGTCTTTGCGGAAAGGTATGCCTACCTGTCAGGCACCGGATAAATTAGAGTGAGCACTAGCAGGCAGAATATAGCAGTGAGTATCTGTTGATGAGCTGGGGGTTGTATGAACTTAATTGCTCAAGGGAACATACTTTGTTTCATGATTCCATGTCACACCCAAGCAATGTAAATCTGAACCTTGCTCTTGGCTGAAAACTGAGAAACTTCTGCAGACATTTCACTAAAATGCAGCTCTGCAAAGGATGTGTATGTGTGTATGGAAGGTATGGAAGAAATGTAATCAGTGTCTACTGGCTAACCAAAAGATGATTTTTGAAAAGAAAGTGCAACGTATAAGTGCAGGATGGGAAGTGATGGAGGAGTATCAAGCAGCAGCTTTGGGAAAGAGGGAGAGACTGTGTAGAGAGACAAAGGAAAATAAATGGAATAAGAAGTCAGGAAGCTGTTAGAGAGCAAAGAGGGGGCTGGTAGCTCAGGGCAGCAGTAGGAGGAAGGAAGCGGGCAAGGAAGGTAGGGTGATGTGAGACACGACTGAGACCAGAGATCACTTTGCTTTCATTTCACACATGTGTTCTGGGTCACAGAGTCTGGTCAGGAGTCAAAAAGACCCCCATTCTGTCTCCAGTTTAGACAGACATAAGGAATAGGGAAGAAGAAAAGAGACAAAGATCATATGGATTTAATCTGTAAGATTAAACAAGAACATTGGTTGCAGCATCAGTGATAATCACCATCCCTTGTGAAGCAAAAGGAGCAACGGTGCCACAAAGTATGAAGTGACCCTTGCCAGTGCTGCGCATGACACTTGCTATAGCATGTGAAGCAATCAGGGCAGATTGAGGAGAAACCTATGAGATCCTCCTGCTTTTCAGCTTTTTGCTTTCAGAAGTAAGTTTCCTTTACTTTGTGCAACTGAAATTGCCTGGAGAGTTTTAAAGAGAGAGAGGAATACAGGAAGAGAGATTATTTTTCAATGTATTAAATGTGTTTTTTCCAGAGTTCCCTTGTATGTTCACCATCTAACAGTCTGAGACTACCCAGAGCACTAAAACCCTTTACACATAAGTGCTTTTTAGGTGTTATCAAGCTATGAAATCCCTTTCTGAAATTTCCTGTCAGTTATCTTGCAATATTTGATATTACCTTCTTATGTGTAGTACATGGATAATAGAAGCTTAGCTCTGGATTTCACAGTTAAGCCTGTAAGCTGGCCTGTGGTTTCCTATTAAACAGGCATGTGGAAAGTAAGACTTATGTGAAAAAGCTGGGAGAGCTGGGTTTGTTTAGTCTGGAATTGAGTTGTTGAAAAGGCAAATGATAACAGGTATGCCAAGACAGCTACACAGAAGAGAGTAACTGATTGTATTCCTGGATCACAGGGAATAGGATTTGTAGAAATCCTTGTTCATCAGCAGGACAGATTTAGATCAGACATTAACTGAGCACTGGTATCGTTACTTAGTGAATCTGCAGAATCCACTTAATCATATTATATATGTTCTTTCAAATGCACAGATGTCTGTATGGCATAGATGACCTCTTGAGGCATCTTCCAGCCACCTGGTTCTATAACGTTGCCCTAAGAATACATCAGTGACATAGCCCCTGAAATCTGTCAGTTTTGCAAGAATGATGTTTCTAAAGGTGTCACTTTACCTGATATTAAGCAGAGATTGAGCAATGAAAGGGTGGAGGGTTTGGAGACCATGACACCCAAAGCAGTCAAGACAGTCATTAGAGGGGAGCACCAGTAGTCCAGCAGCTCAGCTGCCCATGGCACCTGGTGTTGGTAAAGCTCACTGTGGGTGTGCCAAGCAGTAGGGTGTTGTTACCCTGCCATCCTGTGGAGCCCATATGAACCATGGCTTCCCTTCCCATCAGCACACACTGTGGGAGCTGGGCATAGCCAGTCAGATGAGGAAAAGTAAGCCCTTCAGAAGGAGAAATACCTCTCTCTCCCTGTATAGGCTGTCCAAGAAATGTGGCCAAAGGTCCCACCAGTAGCGCTGGTGCCAGAGGAAGCAAAACTTTTCTTGATTTCTGCTGTGCCACTGATGCTCTCCCATCCTTCTCATATAGTACCCTTCTATCCCAATTTGATAATTTCTTTACTTTCTGAGATCTTGTGTGGGGCCTCTGTGGAACAGCCCCTGATATTTTCTTTTTGTGAAAGTTCTATATCCTACCCAGGTGGAAGTACTCGGGATTGCCCTACTATGGACGGTGCTGTGACTGTATTGCTCCAATTATAAGTTATGGAGTGCTATAGGTGACACATTGTATGAAGACAAAATGACTCAAATAATTTTGTGGTGAAAAAATTTGGTACAATTTCATTGCAACTCCTTTTTTTTTTTTTCCTGTGCTGATGGTGGCTCTGCGTTTCCCAATCTTGCACAGAAGTGGAAATTCCAAAATGCTCATGGAAAAGTTTTGCTTGTGGTCTATGACCAAGCCATAGGCATAAAGTACTGGAAACATGGTAAGAGCGTTTTACCCATCTGCTTGGCAAAGAGAAGCAATATTTATTTATTTATTGCCTAGACTGGCTCAGGCATTTAAGCAGATTTAAGCACCAGGACATTTTTTATAGTATTTTTTCTATTTCATAAACAAGAGAGTTTGTATTTGTTATTTCTAGCATATCCTTCTACACGCTGTACTGGTGCAGTATTCTCTTAATGAATCACTAAAAAAAAGACCTTCTAAATTTATGAACTAATTTTGCTTTCTACTCTGTTGTAAATGAAAAGATTTAAGAAATTGTGGAAGAGGCCCCATCTTTCTTTAGGGGATTATTCACCAATGAAAGTTACTCTATAGTATGTGGATTATGATTTGGGTTTTTTTTCAGTTTTCATTGTTCTTGTGTATCGAGGCCTTGAGTCTGGATCTCTGTTGTCACAAGCTGCCTTTGGCTTACTGCAAACTTGTGAAATTTCCATTGGTGTAATAAAGGACACACTGGTTCAGATTTAGGAAGAAGTAAATTATTTCATGGTTTCTGTAGATTGCCAAAGACCTTTTAGAATTCCTGACATAAACCCAGATAAATAAATTATATAAAATATTCCCCCTTGTTGAATTTGTGCGCAAGACTTCTTACAGCTGAGCTTTGCGCTCGTTGCTATGTTGGACAGAGAAGAAGAGTGAAAGAATGGCATTAATGCAAAAGAAATGTTGAGCTAATAATTCTTTTTAAAAATTATGGCTGAGAACCTTGAGTCTCCACTGCAATTGGCTTTCTCTTCTATCATATCAGCCATTTTATGGGCATATACTCAGAAGAGGAATGATAAATTTTCTTTAAATTAAATTTTTTTTCAGTAGCAGACCACCATAAAATGTTCAGTACAAGGCTTTTATGGACATGTTTGATATTTGGTTGATCATTCCAAATTCAAGATCACTTACATTGTGAAAAAACAGCAGTATTTCATATAAGGCCTGGACATTTAACCTTCTATTGGACTCTATTGGACTCACAGGCAATGTGGGTGCTAGTTTGATGTTTACATGTAAAATTGTGAGATTTTAATCATTTAAATGTGGATCCAGCTTTGGAGTTACTCTCCCCCTAAGTATATATCAATTCCCTGCCAATCTAATGTTAGAAATATGGTTGGAGTCTTAGAAGCAATACATTTACTAAAAATGGCTTTCAGATATCCAGATGCTTAACCTTTAACTCAGCTGAGCACAGCTGATCCCTTCAGTACTTAACCCGTCAAACCACAGTGACCACCCCTCCATAAATACCTGATAGACAGCTCACTGTCAGGTATTCAGGAGTCTTGGAGTCTGCATCTGATAAGAACTTCCTTACACAAAGGGGTTATTGAGCTTTTTTTTTGTTTCAAACCCATCTTATTTTGGCTTAGCCAAGATATCCACACTTTGCCACCAATCTCCATGGCTCCCTCCCTGTGCTTAAATTCTGCCCTCTCCTAATCTGGGGTAGAAGATGATGCGGACAAAACAAACCCATCTGGGTGCTGTAAGAAAACTCACTGCAGTATTAGCTAAATCAACTGGTCTGCATTCTGACATGCAACGTAGAGGATTTACTTCTCTCCCTGGAGTTACTATTTTTTCAGCTTCATCTGGAACTTCTTATTGACAAGTTTCACAACTTCCATGGTAGTGACATTGTCTTTTCTAGTTCCTCGCTTTAAAGTGTACCTAATCATTTGCTTAATGGGAAGGTATGAAAACATTGCCTTGGTCCATTCTTAATTTAATCCAAATTAGTTGACTTTTTTTAATTCATGAACTTCTTTTTCTGCTGATTATTTTTCTTGGATGCTTGCCTTACCACTGCTATATAATTATTACTTCTTTATGTGTATTTTTCAAACATTAGGGTGATATATTTCCATGCTGAAAGCAATTGAGTATTTTGCCATTTGCTACTGAAGAACCAAGATTTCATATTTACCTTGAAACTTCATAAAATTATTCTGATTTTGCAAAAGGTAGAGTCTGCTCTCTATGGTCTCAGTTATATCCTTATTTTATAAGGCCATCAAATGATTTTTTTTCTTTTTTTTTTTCATTATTTTGAGCTCACTGGATAGATATGTCTAAGTATTCTTCTTACATCTGTAATTGTCTTTCCTAGCCTTGGGTCACAGGTACTTTTTAATATTCACTTTGACACCTGCCTGCTTAATTCAGTCTGTCTGAAAGGTGCTCAGCGAGCTTGTGGTATCTCTATTCTTGGAGTTATTCAAAACCTGACTGGACACCACCCTACTTTTGGTAGAGGTGGACTAAGTAACTTCCATATGTCCCTGCTAACATCAGTTTCTCTGTGATTCTGTGAAAATATGGACAATGATTTCCTTTCCCTCTGACAAGATTTTCTGTTCATTCACTCTCCTAGAATTCAGTTGAGTGCTCACTGGTACTTCTCTGATGGTTGTTCTCTAAATTTTATTTGGCTTTTGATATTGTACTTGTTTCCCTATTCTACCTTTATAAGAAATGTAATGTACAAACTTAGATACCACTGGTTTGTTTCTCCACAACTTTCTGTAAAAAATTGTTGTTCCATGAAATCTGAGAAGTTATCCAATATTCAGGGGTTTACATAGTTTTGGGTTCGCTCTGTCTCCTCCCTCCAATAAAGAGAACATGATTTCATGAAGAAAACATTTCTTTAACACAGTCTAGTCTATTTAAAAGGAATACTAATTCCTATTTTCTTGGAAAATAAGAGGTAGATGGAGCCCGTTTCCTTGCTCAAATTTTCCGAGTCTTCGGTCTTTCTTTTTTAGTACCTTCTCAGGGCCACACTTACTTCTCTTACTGTTTCCAGACTTTAATTTCTATTAGCTTCTGACAAAGCAGCCAGTTTCAACCCAAAAATGCCCAGTTCTGTGCTCTGATCAGTTTGTGGAGACAGTTCCACCCATGTTACTTAACCTTTGCTGAGACATTGCCCGCATCTGGAGCGCTGGCTTTGAGGGTGACAGTTGTCATCTTCTAAGTAGGAGCTCAATAGCTTCTTCTATTTGGCCAGAATGAAGAACAATTCACATATTCACAGCTTATAAACATATTTACTGGCAGGACTCCAGAACATCTTTGTGATTAGTGTATGAAAGATGTGCACTGACAGGTATAAAGCTGGTATTTAATTTAGCTCCAAGAGAGATGTTCATAGCACCTTATGTTCCAGTGGAAAAATTAAATGTTTCAGTTCATCCGCAGCTGATGAATGAATATCATCTCTGACCCACAAAAGCACATGACCACCGCCCATCCAGTCATAAAAAAAATGGACAGAATACAGCTAGGGCTTAATTTTTTGCTGAGTTTTCATTGTGTGAATTAAAAATTGCACACATATTTCACAAATGAGAAGAGAAAAAACATGATAATTAAACTTCCTAGTTTAGCAATCGAAGTTCTTAAAACCATGCTGAGTGTCAACAGTTACAAGGTCTTTTGGACTGATATTGCGGCTTCCCTCTGTGTGGAAAAAGCTGTCATTATAGGTATTGTATTGAATCATGAAAGGAAGAAATGAACTCTGAAGAAAGTTTGCTTCTCTCTCTGGAAAGCTGCAGAGCTTTCCTTTTCTCCCAAATGGAATTAAACCAGCAAAACCACAATTAACTCGAAAGAGATCCCAGATTTTTGGAAATATATCTTACATTTCGCATAACACCTGACTGACACCTCACCTGGAGGTCTGTAATGCAAGGAAAGAAGTCTGTTGACTTTTCCAGTGCACTTACAAATGACACTTATACCTCCTTTCCTCCACGTATAACATATGTTCTCATCTCTATGAAGTATATTCAAACTATCCTATCATATTAATAGAAAATATTTATGCAGGCCTTACACCCCAAATATCTTTACTTTTTACAATTAACTTAAACTACTTTCCAGGGTAGACATGAGATACGTTTTTCTTCTTTCCCACACAAGTTGCTACATATGTAAAACATCACCAGAGGTTCCTTCCTTTCCTCAAGCTGACTTTCCCTGTCTCTCCACATTAGTTTGGCTGTTCCAGCACTTCTAAAGTACTCCATATGTTGATGAATAAACCGTCATTTCCCACTTGTAATGAGATTACTCAGTCCTTGGGAGCAGATTTATTAGCTACAGTTATTTCATTTCTAATCACAGGCTTACTTTCCATAAAGAAAATGAACAGGCATGGATTGCATTTGAGACCTTGGGGCCCTAAATATTTAGGTTACATCTACGTAGGCTTTGTTATTTGGAAGAAAAGCAAAAGGAAACAATAAAAGACAGAGGGGGAGGGCTCCTTACAGACCCAGGCTCATAAATTTGAAGAGTCTGTCAGTGGACTTTCTGAGTATGCTTCAGAGTTTTTGCACAGGATGAATACACCTTCAGCATGTATTTGTCCAGCAACGTCATCTGTTATAAATAAATGATGGGTGGGAACAGAAAAACGCAATGGAGGGAATATGCTACAACAGTGAAACAAACAGGCCTTTTAGCGACTGTGCGGTGAGAGAGACATTGTGTGAGGCAGAAACCACATTTGCATGGGCAACTGTACTGAAGGAGAAGCGATATGATGGGGTCCGGCTGTAACTCTTATTCTCACAAGTATCACTGATCCCAGAACCACACAAGACAGATTTTTGGCAAAATAAATATTCAGGTCATCTTCCTGCTTTCCTATCCATCCTTCAGGGTGAAATTAAGAGGGAAGATCCAATTAGAAAGTTCAGCTACAAGGGCAAATTAAGACGTAGCCTAAGGAGGGTTCTTTGAGCATTTGGAGAACTATCTACCCAGGGTAGGTTTGGACCTGTAACTACCCTGCATTTACTCCGCTTAACCTGTTTCATTTTCCCCTGTTGATTTCAGTGACCTCTTTCTCCCTATCTTTCCTTCCACTTACTGTTTTTCTTCAAAGTATCACCCCTCTCCCTGGTGCTACCAACAGCCTGAGGTCTAGTGCTGCTACAGGGGTCATGTTTGTCAAACCCATTCAGGAATTTAACTGTCTTGCCTGGTTAGAGTAGATGCTTTTTGCAGCAAGCTGCAGCTGTGATTCTTGAAGGGCTGCCTTCTAGCTTGATGTTAATATGTAGTCGTTCTCCATTGCTAACACATAAAGAAACAACGAATAAGTGAACAAGATATTTTTTTTAAGTTCCAGAGTCCTATTGGATGTCTTATTGTATGAGTAGTATATTTAGGTTTGATCATATAACAAGAAAGATAATTTTCCAACAATATTTTTTAATGTGGAAGTTCCACTGTTTCCCTTCTCTTGGTAAATTTGTTGTTGCAGGCTGTGGGAGTTAGTACTGAAAGTTACCATTTAGTTCAGAATATCTTACTGTTTGGTAAGGAGTAGTATATTTGAATTTAGGCAAATTAACTGTAAATATTTTTTAACCACAGAAAACTTGTTTTGGTGGTGACTTCACTACTACAGAATGTTCTACTGATCTTAGTTTTCAAAGGAGGGCTATATTAACCTAAAGATCCAGGCAATGCTATTGGAATTTATAGAGAACACTATCTGAGATCTCTCTCACACAGTGCCTTTGTTGCCAAGTTACATGAGAAAAATATAGTGCTACACTGCTAAAATAGCATACAATTATAGTGCTTGGTATATTTGAAATTGTCACTGTTTCAAAACATTAGAATATTTGAGATTAGATCTAGGAAATTAAATGGAGAAAATGGACTGTTCTGAGAGTTCTATCAGACCCCAGCAAACACCACATTTTTTTTCCAAATAGAGGCCAGTCCCACAACTCAGCATAGATGGAACATCTTTTGAGGAGAGGTGCTTTTATGCATTTTAGGAATCAGAGAAACCTTAACCCTACTCTATCGTGGGTGCCTGCAGCACTGTCCTAGTCTAGGTTCAAACCTGCAGTTTTCTAAGAAGCGGGGACTTTCAAAGACCTGTGCCGTTTTACAGTCTTTACTCAGACCTGGGCAAGGATGCAGAACACGGTACAAGAATTCCACTTCTGGACTATGAAATGCTTATAAGTTCAGTGCTTAATGTGGCTTTGGCAATACAGTACCTGCAAGTACCATGCTTTTGTATGCTTTTTTTGTGGGCACTACACAAAAGTTGCTGAGTATGCAGTAGAAACAGTGGATGAACTAAAATTATGTCTAATTGTGGTAAAACTTTAATTAATCTGCAGTTGTCAACAACCAGAACACTAAATATTAATTTCTCCAAGGCATTTGATGTGAAAACTAAGTTAGTCAAGGTCAAACACTAATTCCCTGTAGCAAGAGGAATTAGAGGCGATGTGCGTTCATTCAAAGATCTTTTCTTCCCTATCCCACTTTACTAAAATTTCTTCAGCTTCTTTCTCTTAGTAGACCTCTGCTCAATCACGCTTGTCCTGCTTTCTTAATCCCTCTAAACCAGACTCTCTCCATTTTTTATTGTTCTCCTTACTTGCCTATGTTCTCCCTCCTATAAATCTGTTGACCCAGTTTCTGTCTTTCAGAAGTACTCCCTTGTTCCCATTTTCCTGTTCTGTCAGTGTCTCATATGTTTTTTTATTCTTATCCTTACTATATATTCTTATCCTTAGCAACATGAAATTATCATGTCACTAGTTAGTGATATTATTGTATTATTTATTTGTATTGTGGTATAATTGTACCACAATTATATATGGTGCCTTGATCACAGGTCTTGAAATATTAAATTAAGCCTTGTGGAAATGTCCTAAGATGAAATCCACATGGCTTTATTCACTTGTCACTATCTCTTCACAATAAAAGATTGATAGCATCTTACATAATCGAATCTGAGTTCCTTAATTATCCCACATTTCTTCTTCTTTTTAGAGTCTCACAACTCCTGAAAATCCCAAACTGCAGTCAGTGATCAACTTTAAAAGCTTACCATCTTCCGAAAGTCAAACTGTGACCAGATTGTCCCTATATAGCATTTGTGGCCAAATTCTTCTGCTTCCAACATATCAAATCTAAAGGTAATACAATTAACATAATTACTTTTAGTTACGTACTCCAAACTTCACCTCAGAAATAAACATAGTGTATCTCAAATCTCACATATCCTTACTTAAAATGATATTCCTGCAGAAACATAACCCCTTTCAGGGTATGAATTTTTTGGAACACCTAACAACTGATGAGAAAAGTATTGAAAATTATGCTGCAGCGGTGGCTGAGAAATTTGGTTTTAATACATGTGGATATGGCAGGTGGGAATTCCAGAGATTTCTGAAAACAAAATTTGAGGTTTGAATGACAGAATTTTTGTGATTTAATTCAAAGAACATGCGCTAAACTGAGTGGCATATATGCTTTTTTTTTTAATTAAACTGGAATATCAGCAACTCTAGAATATGTTCTTGTTTTTTCTTTGGGATAATAAAGTTTTCTACTTCTTTTAATTATCAGTGAAAAAATGTAGAGAGCACAGAAGAGATTTGATCTGTGCCAAAAATCTTCACAGAGCACATGGGGTCTGCACTTTGAGAAATTTGAACAGAAATGGATAGAATTTAGGGTAAAATTTCTAAGGGAACAAATTCATGAGATGGTGCCTACAGCTGCAAAACCAGCATGGGAAGTTCTCACTCTTTGTGTATTGCGTTTTGTCATTAATTCCTCTCTTGTGCTATCTCTTCAGTTGTAGAGTTACAACTGGTCATACAGTTAAGTTGTGAAATAGCTCACTGAAACTACAAAAATAGCTTTTCAGAAAAGAGAAAATGCTTTTATTCCTCACTCTGATTATGTTGGTCGTCTTGGGGGTGCAGCGAAATAGAGGCATGGTTTTCCTCACTGGTTTTCCTGTCATGGCCAGCACCCTATCTGACTGTGGAAGTAAAGAATCCACCAAGCAGCATATAGAAGTTGCTTAGGTACATCAGAATGTGCTTTATCTCTGCAGAGACATCCTCGGCTGAAATGATTTCTCAAAATTTAGCTTATACCAAAACTCAGCTATCACTTAGAAAAAAGTCTTCCAATGTCTCTAGGAAACCCAAGTTGGTAGGTATTCTCTGAGCAAATCTGAGATACACTGTTGAGGCCAACAAGAATTCAGAAGTTAGGCCATTTTTTGTTGTGGGTTTGTTTTCTTGTGGGTTTTTTTGGCAACCAAGAAATGGAAGACTTAAGTTTATGACCTTCAATTTGATTTAAGATTACTCACCCTGATTTCCAGAAGCTTTGCCTAACCAGAAAGACTGAGTTGGAGCTTGCTTTTCAGTAAATGATATTTAGTGGGTTGGGAAATATATGAGGGATCTGAGATCTCAGTGACTGCAAGTATTGCTGAGAAGATCTGTCACCTTCTTGGGACCTAGGGTCCCTCTTCTGCATCTCTCTGTTAAAAGTATACAGTCAGCTCCTGGATGCTAAATAGAAACCAGTATCTGCTTCACACCTTGCTTAGTGTCCTCACTACCTCCCCCAAAAGAACTGGCAGGAGCTATACTACTACTTCTGTAGGTCATCGTGCTTTAGCTGAGTTGGGGAACCTGGTAATGTATCAGTCTACTATTAATAGAATAGTAATAGAATAGTTAGAATTCTATATGTTTAAAGATTAATTTAATAATTTCTTCTATCTGAACTAAGCAGCTTAAATAATTCAGTTTAATAAAAGGGATCCTTTGGCAAACTTATTTGTTGGAATTCCTATGTCAGCTGTTTTTCACACAAAAAAATTAGTTCTACATGATATCTTTATGCTTTTGACATGACACTTTGTCCTATACCCAACTGCTTCCACAGATGTAATTATTTAAATTTCATTCGAAATTGTAAGCAGTGATCCTTGATACCTGTAGCTATGTAGTCATGCAGCTACACAATGGGACAAAAAAGAAACCATGGTAACAATGTTATTCAGAAATAACACAGATTGGAACAATCAGTTTAGAATGGAAGAATATTTCAGAAATTATGCAATTTATATATAGGCTAATACAGTATCTGCCAGCCGGCAGCGTTGCCCAAGTATGGGCAGGTATGTGTTGTTACTATCTTTTTGACTAGCAAAACTCTTTGACAAGAGGCACTTAAAAAAAAGAAGAAAAATTCTAGTTTTTTGTTAATGTCAATAAGAAGAATCATGACATCATAGAATTATAGAACGGTTTGGGTTGAAAAGAATCTTAAAGATCATCTAATTCCAACCTCCCTGCCACGGACAGGGACACCTTCCACTGGATTAGGTGCTCAAAACCTCATCCAGCCTGGTCTTGAGCACCTCCAGGGATGGAACATCCACGACTTCTCTGGGCAACCTGTTCCAGAGAATCACCATCCTCGCAGTAAAAAATGTCTTCCTAATATCTAATCTAAATCTACGCTCTTTCAGTTTAAAGCCATTGGCCCTTATCCTAACAGGGGTAATAATGTCGTCATATTTTCTTCGCTTAACCCTTATTGAAAAGTTAATTTTTGGATACTTGCAAATAAATTTCAAAATTGCTTTTCTGATAGAACAGCAGTGCAATTAGACTGAATATTTTTTCAGACATTGGAATTTTAAAGCAATATTTGTAGCTTAAACTAATGATTTTATAGAACAGTTTTTTTATATAATGTGCTACAAAGGTAAACATAGGTTTGTAAATGCAAGATGACTGAATACTGTTGAGAAAACTAATACCCCACTCCTTCAATCCATTTAGCAAGAATGGCACTTCTAACTGACAGGAGAGGAAATGATACTTAGTGGTATAAAAAGTTGTAAATTAATTAAAAATACAAGATGCAAATTAAAAATGAATGTGTGATTGGCTACCTGTTTATGAATACTTTCCTAATTTTTTCTTTCCTGTTTGTCCCAGTTTCTGTACACTCCCCAGGACCATTATTTGGAACATTTTAATGGGATTTTCAAGACAGAATTAAGATCTCTGACACGGAGATGCAACATTCTACATGTGACAAATGTTTTTCAAGCACACATCTGGTAGTTGTTTTCATAATGATACGTGTAAAAAGGGGCAGTAGATATGATTCCTTTTATGCTCTGGAAGAAATAATGCAAGAGAAGTAAAGACAGTCTTTTTGGAGGGGATTACTTCTGCTTTATTATTTGTAGACGCTTTTGCTTAATTTCATATTCTTTCTCACTTAACTTTGTACCATCCACAAGTCTTGTGAAGTCAGCTGGCAGCGATAAAAGCCTAACACCTTGGAAATTTTTGTCTTTGAGTACCTAAAATTATCCATATTTAATTTTGTCCTATGAGACTGTGAGGTTTAGTGTAATACAGAAGGCTTCTGGACTTCTGATGCCTTTAGAGGAAACAGTTCTCCACTCACAGCTTTACCCATTTCTTCACAGACTTTGGGGAGTGGCATTCTTCCGCACCACAGTTGTTTCATCTTCTGCCTCCTCATTCTCCTCCTCCTGTTTCAGCAACAGTTTCCTGGGTTGGCTTGATAGTCAACAATCTGTTTCTATGTCAGTGATGTTCTCCCCTCTGTCAAAATATCCCTTCTTACTTAGACCAAGGGCTATAATATACTGAGTGCAAATTCAGGTGTGAGAAGAACAGATTTTGCTATTTTGACTCCAAGTAAACAGGAAACCCTCAGTTACCAATTTCTACATTTATACCAGTTTTTATCCTTATTCTCTTTTGATATGCTAGCCTGAGCTTTATTTTTTAACAGTTTTCTGTCAAAAACCTCCTTCCTTTCAGTAACTTACAATTCAGTGACCACATATAAGCAAAAAGTAGAGAGAGGGAGTTCCTAAAAACAGCAGTGGACATTTCTCTCTTTGTGTTCAATGTGAAAAACCGCTGTAAACCCAGCAGTCTTTGATGATAGTGCAGAGTCTGAACTACAATTTATTTATATAATTTTTTAAAGAGTTTCAATGCTGTATAAGCAGTGAGATCAGTACATTTTCCATTTGGCTTTGGACAGTACCAGATTTACAAAGAACTTGTGCCTATGCTGGACTTTCTGCATGTATGTCTAATGACTAGCTTGAGATCTGGATACTAATATGCAGGAATCAGCTGAAAGTTTTATTTGAAACAACCTTTTCATCTAAAGATATCATGTTACTCCTTAGAGAATGTTTTCCCATATGCGCTTCAAAATACAGCTGCTCAGACAATCCTCCAACATTTAAGTCATTCAAAACAATGAATATTGTACTCATGCTATTGAGGCACAAAATGTCTTTATACTTCATCAGGAAATAATTGAAACCAGTAAACAGACATGCAGAACATTCATAATTTAGGCTGCCAATTGTCCTCACTTCACATGACTTTAAACAAAATACTATGTTGTTTTTCTGAAAGAAAAAGAAAGGCTCGTAAAATTAGATGTGGAGCCTCAGATAGCTGCAAAGGAAACTGAAGTTGACTCTTCTAGAATGGCTGGTAGGGGGTTTGTATAGTGGTTGTCACTGTTGCTGGCATTCCTCTCCTCCTGCAGACTCCAAAATGCCCTTGGTCTTACTCTGAAAGAAGTATTTTTGCTGTGAATTTTTTTTTTTCTAATATTTTCTTTTTTTTTTTCCACAGGAATGCAAATTTCTCCTTTTAAACAGCAAAAACAGTCTCTCAGGTTTGGGTAGTAGAGCTGTTATCTTGACTCCTGTCTTGATAAGGATGAAATTGAACCTCTGATAACTATATACACTTGGAACATAGCATAAACCCAAGAACTATTTCGCTACATTAACTACTATTAATGCTCCTCCTTAGCTGACATAAGGAAAAACAATGTCCTTAAAGGAGTAACATTTATTTGAAGTCTACTCAATTTTAAGAAGTCAGGGGAAGTTTCAGTCTTCTTCCATTTTTGTTAGCTTTGCAATTTTTAATTTCTTATTTCTCTTTTCCTATAGTGGAAAAATGAAATTATGCCATTTCCCATAGCAATACAAAACAATTGTATGTGTATAAACATTGGAGAAGGTGAAATGATAAAATTTTGTGATTAGCGACAGAGAACTCTGAATCACTAGTCGGTATCATAAGTGTTTGGCATAACTGATGAAATAGCTCACTTCCTGTGGCACCAGGGCTAAAAATGACAAAATGGGGCAGATCCCTAATCCATGGAGAGGCCCCTGCTGATATCCACATATGCAAAACAACCCCCTGCTGGAAAAGAGGACAATGCAACATCTCCATACTTCTGGCTTCAATTTAAATTGTACAATTTCCTGACTGCAGTTATATTTGTATTTATACTCCCTTATTCATAAATTGCATTATTCTACTATATTTATATTTAATATTTTTAAGCAATTGTCACAGTTCTAGTCACATTTTATGGCTTTCAATAATAGCAAGGAGTAAAGCTGCCTTTCATTTGCCTTCTGTTAATAGTTCTCAATTTTTATCTTTACGTTTAGCTTGACAGCTCTCTTTTCTCTAATTGGTTTTCAGGAAGCAAAGGGAATTTTAATACAATTTTAGTTAGTAAATCCATATACTTATTCATAAACCCAGCACTTTCCTTATGTTCAGGCAGATTCAGTAGGATTGTCAGCAAATCTTTTCCCAAAGGAGTTTATAGAGACAGCATATCCACAGTTCTGTGCTACAAAGGTCTTAAGCCATGCATCTTAATATCTGTAAGATTTATCAGCACAATTTATCTAGGGATGTATTTCATGAAATCATGAACGGTTTGCAGCCTTCTGTCTGTTCACATTCTTGCAACACTAATTTTTCAGATGGCCTATGGAAGTAGGGTATCGTTCTGAAATAGCTGTAGAAAAGCAGCTGGCACCTAATAGAAATGAATACAAAAGAGTCCAGATCACCTGCTCCTGATTGCCCAGAAAGTGTGAATTAGGCTCTAATCCTTTGGGTACCTAGCTTGCACTTTGTTGCACTGTGAAGGTACCCTAGAGAGTGCTGGGTGGTGGGTCAGACCCCTGTCTGTACTTGATTCCACAAGTGACTGCCCTCCATCACAACTGGAAGTGCAGCAGCTTCACCTCATTCACCAGCTTCACCTCATCCACCTTCTGCAGATGAAGCCTCAGTTCAGACAACACTAGGCAGCCTTCCTCGCTTACACTGAAGCTGAATGCACGCCCCGCATTTGCTGCACAGGGCATCCCCACTGCTCCTAGGAGCAGCCCCCAATTAAGCCTTGGACCAGATTCTTTATTCACTCTTTGCACAGCCAGGAAATAAATTCTTTCTTTTTTTAGGAGATTTTTGGCTGTTGCCTTTTCGACTTTCAACATTTTACCAAGACTGTGAAAGAAACTGGGAAAAAAAGTATAACAGGACAAATTTTTGAAAAAGAAAATGCCCTTAACAGTAAGATACACCTTGACTGTTCTTATTTGTACCAGCAGTGCACAACTGGAATATTTACATATTAAAGATCTGGATGTAAATTCAATTCTTCATTCAGAGTACCATTCCAAAGCAAACAGTGATGGCATCACAGTAGTCTGAACAACAATTCACTAGCTCTTAAGCAAAATAAAGACAAACCATCCATTCAGTGGTCTATTCAGCTCTTAGGAAATCATCAGGAAAATTCCCTAATTATCAGATTCAAATTGGTTTCCATTGTGTAAAATAGTTGCATTTACATAGGACTAAAAGCAGCACAAATACAAGATAGAGGGCAAATGACTTCGTACTAATTCTGCAGAAAATAATAATGGTATAAATCAGCTATGTCATACTATAGAACAAAAAGTAAGAAAAAGAAAAAAGAAAACAAAAAACAAGAGTCTGCTATACATATGCAGGAATGTTGCCTGTGAGCAGTATAAAATAAATTTTATAACCTACAGATACAATCAGCATCAGTTGGAGTCTACTTTTGGGCACTGCATTTTAGTAAAGATGTAGACCCAAGGAAAAAGCCAGAGGAAAATGCTGAGAAAGACCAAAGCACAAGAAATCATAATCTGTGAGGAAACACTGAAAGAACAGAGGGCTAGAAAAGAAAAAGCTGCACAGATAAAGGCCTACTAACTACTGAGATTACTATATGGACTGTCTTGTCTCCTGGTCAGTGCTAGTAGCAGAGGAAGTGACAGGCCTTGCTGTAACAAGGAAGCTTCAGAGTAGACTGTGGGAAAAAGATCCTTTCCAACTGCTGGGAAAGGTCATCCCACTGCTGCTGAAGGTGGCTGCCTGGTGAGCCTATGGGACCTCCATCACCGAGAGGCTTGGACTGGGTGAGTGAGTCTCTAATGGGACATGGCTGCAGCTTACCCTGTTCTCCAGCTTCAGGTGGGAATGTGTCTCTTTGCGTCTCTCCAGGACAGGAACCATTGCATGAAAGGCATGGATGTTTAATAAGCGCTGATGTTTGTTTGTTTAAGAAACAACATCAGGGTCAGGTATAAAGAAATTTTTCATAATTTTTTTCATAATTGGGAGTTCTTGGGTATGTTTTGATTCCTTGGAATAGAAAGGTTTTATGAGGTTTTTATGAGCCCTGTAACTTCTTGGCCTGTTATTTACTATTGGCTATTGTGCTCAAGAAGCAGGCTTCAAGAGTTTATTCCAGCAGGTCTGTTTAATAATGAGCAAAACAGCACTGAGTTAAGATTTCAGACAATGTATTTCATAATAGGTGGTTTACATTTTAGCTATGTCTTTTATTGGAGAGGAAAATCATTCCCTTCTAATAACTTCAGTTCCATATTAAATCCACTCTTCTACAAGGCACATCAAGAAATACAAACATATATGTCAATACAAGTATGTTACCTAATAT
Organism: Tapera naevia; assembly: GCA_033556795.1. Taxonomy (NCBI): domain Eukaryota; kingdom Metazoa; phylum Chordata; class Aves; order Cuculiformes; family Neomorphidae; genus Tapera; species Tapera naevia. Next base: position 5,813,511 of record JAUMJJ010000059.1, read on the forward strand.
TTACAGTTAGTGGGTTGACTAATATTTATGACTATCTTATCAGGTATAATTTTAACCCAGAATAAATGCAAGATATAATTTATCTGTAGGATCTTAGAGATTGATTTTCTCCATTGATCTTATCTGAAATCTCTAACAGCTATAATATTTAGAAAATATAAAGTTGTTCCTAAGAAAAGAGTCAGCACCTGTCTATAGAAATCTTTTTATGATCACATGTGATTTGGAAATTTCTCACACCTAAAGTAAGTAAAAACTATTTAGCCTGGATTGGTTTTTGAGCTATCAGTACATTTGTTTTTGTATAAGGACAAAATATTGAAAAGTCTTCAAAAAACTTGTAAATTATTCTCCTTTTGGTTTCTGTTTTTGTTCTTACTGAATTTATATACATATGGAAGTTGGTTCAACTGAGTATCTGGATGTTACTTCCACTAATTTTTCAGCCCTTTGCTCAACAGAAATTGTTTTTTTCAACGTTACTGACAGTGAACAATTCAATAGCAGAAATAATCCATGTTTGAAAGATAAGTAATTTGACAGGAATTTCACTTCAGTTCTGTGAATTTTGTTGTTTTCCAGTTGCTGCTTTCATCAGAATCCCTGTACTTCCATGAGTTTTGCTAAGGGAAGATAAATGGCATATACCTGAAACGACAGGACAGAGAAGTCTTATTTTCTTGTTATTAGATAAATACACTTCTAATCAAAGTATCAAAAGATTTACAACCTCAAATTTTCTGTTGTATCAATTTTTCAGATGGTAGAAATATGTTTTTGGACTTATAAACCTATTCTACTTGGTATTTATTACAGAAGTACTCCTGGTCCACTAGAAAGCTATAAGTCATATTATTAGCAAAGAGGAATTCTGTCAAGAGGCCTGTGCATTCTGCCTGGCTGATACGCTGAACGTTAATTCACTAGAAGTGTCTGGTACTCTGCCTACTTTGATACTCTGTATGTGTGATAATAAATTAAAACTCAGCAGCAATCAACACAAAGCAATATATCACATGCCGTTTCCCAAATATGCCCTACATGAATGTCAGACCGGTCCCATGGCAATGAAGGATAGAATAGTACATACCAGGGCTGGGAAATGCTAAGTGTTTTTTTACCATAGTGGAGAAAAATGCAGTCTGGTTGAAGTCCATATTAACGAAATTAGAAGTCCTTCTAAATGTGTTCTGCAGAAGTAAAATACAGATCTTTAATAAAGCTCACGTAAGCCAACACTTTTTTTGGTACATGAAATGTTACTTCTCACATGATTTCACAGTAGGTTTAACTCTCTATCAAAATTCCCAGAATAGACACTTGTATACAGGTATCTCATTTTAGAAGTGTTGAATTGCCACATCTCCCTCTGAGCAAACACAACTGAGTTGATGCACAAAATTGACATAGTTATTTATGATCATATCCATTTTCCCCTGAAATTCAGAAGAGAAATAATTCCCCTGTATTCAGTAAGATGAAAGAGTTTGCTAAGTCCTTTAACTTTAAGCACTCACTGGAAGTAGTTTGTCAAAAGAATCTTCAAAATACAAAGAGCAGAATTTTGTAAAATGTTTGAGCTTGGAGGAAAATATTTCATCGACACTTATTTTGGAAAATGTGTTGCTAAGTCTTTCCTGCATAATGGTTGTTAATAAAGAAAAATGGCAAAAAAATCTATTCGTTATTTGTTATTCAGAATATCACATAGCATTTTCCTTCCAGACTATTTGGGAGAAAAAAAAATCTTATTTTTCAGTGTTCTACCATAAGTCAAAAGAGCTGTATCTGGAGAATAATAAAAATATTGTTGAGTAATACACTTGAACAATATTATTCAAACTATTTTCATATCTCAGTCTATTGATGCAGGCAGTTTTCTCACGGATTTTCATATAATCTATTTATACTCTGTCTATCTGAACAATATGTGACTGAGAGTGGTATTATTTTTACATCATCCTGGGAAGCGTTCATGGCCCTCTTTTAAATAAACATTTAGAACTTCCGCTTTCTTGTGAAAAAAATTTTCTTTTAAATTATGTGCTAAACTGAAGGAATTTGAAGGGAAAAATCCCTTATTTATTGAATAACTTGCTGCAAAGAATAGTATTATTTATTAAATAAACTGAATTAAAAATTTGTAAACAAAGGAAATAAATATTTGAATAACAAACCTTATGAAAAGAAACCCAACCAGCGCAGTTCATATCTAGCAAACAAATTTGTCTGCTAATTTATGAATGCTCATGAGCCTTTCACTTCCCTCTGGGCCCATCCTAGATAAGTTATGCAAGCTTTCCAACATGCCTAGGAATACCTTTACTCTTCTGCCCTTATCACACTCTGTGTAACCTTACAACAGCACAAAAGTAGCCCTGCTGAAGCGTTCAGGTAAAGCCCTGTCTGGCAGTGGTCAGTGAACAACCAGGTTGCTTTCAGTGGCCTCTGTGTGACAAACCTGAAAAGAGTTTAGTGCTTAATGATATTTTATTTGTTCAATCCACTCTACCTGTCATTTAGAAATTTTTAATTAAAAAGTCCACTTTTTAAATCAAGAAACTTTCAATGTAGAATTGGCCTTATAACAATACAGATTCCTTTTTCTAGAAGTGATTGGAGAAATTTCTGAGAGAAAGTAGAAAGAAGTATGATCCTGTGGGAGCATTCAAGAGTACATATTTCTTAAGTCTCATTAGTGAATAATGGGAAAAGATGTCAGAAAAACATATGTGGTAGGGAAGGAAAACTTGCAGTGATTCAGTCTGGTGAGTAATAGGTGTAGCTTGATTTTTAATCTTCCACCATCTAGCACTCTCCTTCCCCTTTTTTCTGTCTTACGTTTTTTATTTTCCCCTTTAATTTATTTAATACTTCTATTTATTGACATTCAGTCTTATACGAGTGACTTTTTTTTCACAATATATATTCATTCCTAGATACCACTCATTATTTATAGCAAGATGTGTTAGAGCATAAATTTTCCAAATATTCAAGGGATACACATTTTTGAATACTGGAATGTCTTACATTTAGTGGCATTTATTACAAAATATAATGATTATAACTACTTTGCCTTTTCCATATCCACCCTCCAAGAAGGATTTCACAAGAAAATATCTGGACTGCAAACCGACTCTTGAGTGCCAGAAAAAACTCTGCTGTCTCTATATGACTCTACAGCCCTCTTGAACTGCAATTTTCAAGTTGCCTGGCTATTCTTTCATGTCTACAAATCACACGATTGTGTGTCCCAGAGTTCATATGTTCCTCCAGTAACTGGATCATGTGAAACCAGTCGCTCTAAAATTTGCAACCACATTTTTATTGTACCAGTGAAGAAGAAAATACAATGCTCAACAGCATTGTAAATTTCTCCATACTTTCTTACTTCAGACACATTAAAAGATAGGAATCTTTTGTTTGGACCAAATTAAACAAACTACAAGACTTCTCTGAAATAATATTTACTTTCAATGAAATATTTACAAATGATCTCTGAGAGGGTAAAAAGTACTAAATCAGTCCAATTTAAATGACTGCTGTAAACCAGTTTTTGTAGGTTGAACAAAGCATTCTGTTAAATTTTGATCATCAATATTTACACTAGAAAAAAACTGAAGAAACCCAAGCCTGCAATTCATCAAATGAAAGAGTAATTTTAGTGCATGATGTTTTTTTTGCATAGTCTCAGAAAGATCTGCTATTCCAGACATTTGCAGTAGATGTCCGGTTTCATTCATTTGCTATTAAATGCAGAACAGTGTTCAGACATAACATCCAGATTACATGTATATTTTTGTCGTTGATCTCTTATTTGGTTTCCAAGGCAAATTGAGTTTGACTCCAATCTGGTCAGTTGTTTTTACCGGATTCTGCTTGTGGTAATTGATGAGCCCACAATATGTACACAAAATTAGACAAAAGCAACTGAAATAAAATGTTACTACCTCTAATTGAACAGTAATTTTCAGAGCTTTGGTACTGATATTCACTATCAACCCTGAAGAAGGTATTTATAAATCAGCCTTTCAATGGCTGAAATCATGTTTGTTGATTCAGATAAACCTGAGGTCTGCAGAAAAGCCAGGATTTCAAGACAGTCAATTTTTATACTGTTTTAACCAGAAGATGATGTATCAACTCTTCCTTCTCGTTTGAGAATACACAGTCACCTTTTTTTTTTTCCAGCGAAGTTGTCCTTTTTGATTTGTGAGCTATTTTGTTGGATTCAGAAGCAGGAGTATTATCCACTGCATGTAGATTTTGTTTCATTACTGTAAGTCAGGTACTCGAAGACTATTGAGGGGAGCCCAGATGTTCAATTAAACCACCTCACAATTCTTTGAAATGCCATGGTAATGCCACTAAGATGCAGAAAACCTTGGCAAGCTCAAGAATACTTTCCACAGAAAGTCAGTGTCATCTTTCTTCTACATAAGGGGAAACAAAGCTAAAAGACATGATAAATCCATCTGAGATCACTGGTAATTTCCACATGATAGGTTGTATAGTGTCTTTGCATTGGATGTTTGCTCTTTTTTTTTATGTATATTATGTAAGAGAACAAAACATAGCGACAAAGACCCATTCAAAAGAAGGGCTTTTCATCCAAAACCAAGTTTTCCTTTCAATTTGTTAAGGCTAAAAATGGGAAGAGGTTCAATCAATTTCAAGGAAAAGGTAACTAGACTAAGAGTCAATCCTTTAGAAAATTCTTTACCTCCAATAAAACTCTCCACAAAGATAAAAGCACAAGAATTTCTGGTGTAGCAGCCAAGACACAGAGGATGATTGCTCAACTCTTCTAGGCTCAGGTGAAAATCATGTAAAATGTTAGGTACCCTATTTTAGGATTTAATTAAAAGAATTTGTGGGAAAATAAATGAATCATGAGAAGATTGGGAAAATATAAATAAGAGAAAAGGTTAGAGGATCAGCAGTTGCTTAGAGAAGTCAGGAAGGAAGTGCTGACACTCCTCAAGTATTCAAACAATTACTATGAAGACAACTGTGATGAGTTGTCCACAAGAAGTAGAACAAAGAGTAATTGACTTAACTGGCAGCAGACACTCATGTTTGATATAGGGAAAGCTTTAATAACCATCTACTGATAGCTTAGTAACAGGATCCAGTGCCAGGGAGCAGAACCCACCTGGATTTACTTGGACACAGGGAACAGAAACAGCTGTGGAGGGAAAAATCAGCATCTCTGAAAGATGTTTTACTCGATGCTGCTTCACAGTAGGAACATGGACTAAATGGTCTCCTTTGTTCTCTCTCCTACATTGCTGCTATTAGCATGATTTTCATGCTGCACTTTTTCACAACCTTACAGTGGAGAGAATGTGTACTGTACTGTAAAGTCCTTGCTGCTAGGTTATCAGCCCAAAAGCATATCATCATCAAAAGATTGTTAGTCACACTTTTGTCTACAGTTCTTACACACCCAGAACCCTGGACACTCATATCAAAGTAAATATGTTATATTACCTTAGACAGAATATATTTTTTTTCTGGAAATGAATGAACACTGAAGGAAAACACTTCATTATTCTTGGCAACATTATAAACACCATGTTGTATTTGCTGCGTCATATATAGCTGGTTAATGACCAATATACAAATAAATAAGAGATGTGGCACTCCAGCTTACAGTCATTCTTATTGAAAAAACCTTTATTAAGTTAAATAAGAATAAAATAAATATCCTTTTATATAAATGACTTCCCAAGAGAACCAAATAATGAATGAGATTCTTTCAACACAATTTTAACATCAAACAGGATGTAGTACAGAGCTTTATAGTAAGGATATGTTTCCATTATTTTTTCATTTGGTTGTGTTGCCTGTTGTAAAAATAACATGCAAACCCAATTTTGTTTCCTGTTAAATACTTTTAGACTTTTTCATACACACAATTCAGACAATCGGATATCCTACCTGATGACTTTGGATCCTTTTTCGCTTCAAAGAGCTAAATTATTATAAAGACAAACAAAAGGATTTTCTGATAAAATAATTTAAATCTTAAGTTTGTAAGCAAAAATACATGTGGATATAAAGTTATTGATCAAGGTAACAGAGAATATTCTTGTACCCAGTTACTGCCTATATTGAGTACACTTCTCTCCAGAAGTGAAGGGACTGGAAGAATTAAGAAACTGATGCGCAGTATTATGTGCCTTGTGTAATCATGAGTTGATGGACATTGGAGTATTCTTGGACTTCCAAAAATCTAGCACAGACATCTAAAATGTAGTAAGCAGTAGATCTAAACCAAACCCAAGCTTTTACACTAAACCTGGGAAGTCTTGAGAAAGGGCACACAGTAAACCAGAGATTAGTAAATCCAATGCATGTGTCACATCAGTCACGTCTGCTCACAAACAAAATGTGATTAGGAAAACAGAGGACAAAGTACTCTAGATGTCTAGAAATGGCATATTTAATTAGGTCATATTTTGTACTAATTAGCTGTACAATTGCCAGCTGCCCTGGCTCAAGAGTTTATAGTCACAGAAATCATAGGGTCACCAAGATACTTTTTATAGTCTCCCTTAGCAGCCAGCAGAAGGTTTATCTCTCCTCAGCATCAAACTGCAATTTGTTCTCCTTTACAGTACAAAATCACATATCTCTAAATACACATCACTTTTTAACTGGACAAGATGAAAATACAGACTTAGATGTTTATTTTGATGAAAAACAGAAATATGTAAAAGGCAAAATTGACATCTTTTTCAGAACAGTCTGAGCAATTCTCAGACTGGTAAGGAAACTAAATGTAAGCTACATTAAATATGGGATAAACTTTTGTTATAAAGCAGTAATTTGACTCTGTTTTTCCTTGATGAAAGATATCTGACATTATTTTAAAAAAATTCAGACCTGAAATACAAGAATGTGAATTTTCAACTTCTACAGCCATTGATCTTTTATTATAAACAGAAGGTCATACTATGGTTTCATTTTTTAAAAATAAAATATCCCGAGGTGTAATTTTATAAGAGAAGCCATAAAAAATAATAACCTCAGACAGGCTGAACCTTGTTTCAAGATTCAGAGAATACTTCTAAATACTACGTAAAAAACTTTGCTGTCTGCAGCGTATTTGACAGTTACATTTCATACAATTTATACTTTTTTAGTGCCATCTATTTTGTTTTCCATTAATATGAAACGTACCTTAATAAATTATCAATGCAATATTTAAAAAAGAGACTATATGAAGAAGCTGTTTGCTTTGGAAAATAATACCAAACAGTCTCAATGAACACAAAATCTGAGAGGGACTTGCAGGAAAGGAGGGGGGAATATCAGTAGGTGGTGGCAGCTCCATAACTCTGTACTAAATTCATATAAAAGGGCTGGCCAGTAACATTTGTGGAGAGGAATTGGAACATACTAAGAAATAACGCTGTGTAAAGTGGTGGCAAGGTATGAAATAAAGATTTACCCTACCAGCGACATGCTGATATAGATAGATATATTCTTTAAATTCTGAGCCATGATAGTGTGAAAATGAATTTTAGAGCTTCCTGCTGCCCTTTTTATGGACTTAGATTTTGCCCTTCTTGAAGAGGCCTATATGCTACTTTTCAATGTCTTAAAATAAGGGAAAATTTGAGTACAGTGTATAGTGTTCTTATGATAACTTCTCCATCCTGAATGCTAGATATTGTCTGTACTATTTGGATTCTAGACCCACACAATTATTTTTCTTTATTATGTTTTTACATTGTTTCAAATGCAATGAATTACTTAAAAGGTTCGTGAAAAACACATCCTTTCATTTGAACCCCACAAGGCAAGCACTGTTTAGACAGGGTTGGTTCTCATGTAAGTCACCACCATCCACTTTAAGATTCTCAACAGTTTGTCTCTACAGTGAGGTCAGACAACCCAAACAAAATTGGTAAGTTTTTTGTGTCATTGCTTATATCTTTAAAGTCACTGTTTCATATGTTTAGCTGAAGTTAAAAATTATTTATTTCCTCAGCAGATTGCCAACATAAACAAATAAACATTTTAATAGAGAGGCAGAGACACAGTCCCTATAGTAAAGGTCCTTTTTTTTTCCTATTCCACTCCTCTTTTAAGGACTTTCCTCAGTAGTACTTTGAATAGTTATTCCCAAAAAAGTTTACTCTCTGTGATGACTAGATTGAAAATCAAGGATGACCTGACAATTCACATGGTTTTCATAATCTGGGAATAGGCTGTTCAGAGCTGCACAGGATGCGTCTCATTTTGAATGCTGGTTCATAACCCCTGACTAATAAATGACATGCAAGAGTGTAGTTCCAACATTTCCATGAATTACTGTCATCCTTTTCTAGGGCATTGTGTAATCCAGCTGGGATGATGAGGCTTGCCCAGAACATGATCTAAGGGCCATGAAAATGAGAATTAAGGTTTGGATTTTTCATCTGAACCCTGTAAACTGTTGGACTCCAACTCAAGGTACTGCAAAATATAAAGAAAGGCCAAAATCTGATGAAACAGCTGCTCACTTTAAATTTTATCTCTTCTTATCTAAACTAATCCTCTTTCCTCTTCAATCTTCACTCGCTCTTTCATGGCCCACACTCCCAGATTGACACACTTTCCTGGGAAGACCTCTTGGGCAGGGAGTTGTAACCTTCTGGTAACTTTGGTGAGGGCCATCTGCCAGCACACTCTTTCCTTCATGTAAGAGATTTTCTGGAGGGCAGGAGACTGTTGATACTCACACAGAAGCCAGAAATAAAATCAATGCTGTCTGTTACTGAAATACATCAAATGGAGCACCTGGGAAGTATTATGGAGGTATATCAGTATGTATGATAGCAAATGTTTTTGCATATGCTTTCTTCACCATTAATTAAAGGAGAAGATGTAAAATCAAAGTGAGGTTACAGGGTCTCTGGTCCTTGATCACTTTTACTTTTCACTCATTCTTTGTTTCTAAGATGGCTGGGAGGACTTACACAATGTTGTTTCACATATTTGCTGCATTTTTGAGGGAGAGAGGTAACAATGATCTCAAAATGTACATCTACACTGCAACAGTGTGAGGAATAGTTAGGACAGGCTTCCTATTCAGGCATGGAAGTTAACTTCAGAACATTTGAAATCTTTGCAAGTAGTAAGATTACAGTGATATGCTGTTAGGTCCTGCAGCTGCTGGATGTACCTGCACAAAACCATTTGATTTAGGTGAGAATAGAAATGCCAGTGTCAAGTACAGGAACAAACTGTCCTTTCCAAAGAAGAGACCAAAGTATAGGACATAATCTCATTTTGGATACTTCAGCTGAGAATAATTTGGACTTACTTTTCTAGAATGACCTGTGGATCCCACAGATTCCCTTCAAAAGAGTGCAGGGAGATGACTGTGAGGGGTATGCACATGTTCTTGCAGAGTGGGAAAGGGAGAGAGGGGAGGACAGTCAGTGGCAGAAAAGACCATTCCTTCAAAGATGGCTCTCTTGAAATCTGGTTGTATTTCGTTTCAAACATTTGTACAAGATATGCTTTCACAGCCAACAGAAAAATAATACTACTGGTAGTATATGTCCAATACATGATACATTGGTCCTTTTAATCTGCAGAAGTGTCAAGAAGTTCAGGACTATCATTTCTGAGGTCACAGAACACTGAAGGAAACTTTAATACACAGAATATCCAGAAATTACATTTCTGTCTCTTTAGCTACCTTGTCAGGCTGTTCCTGGGTCAATATTTACCTGGATTACTGTTTACTAAGCTTGGATCAATATTTACTTGCACTTTTAGAAGAGGAACTCCATTGCTATAGTAAAGAAGAGTTTACTACAGGTGATTGGATGAAATTATTATCCATAGTGTAGAAAGGGGAGGAGGGAAGTAGTATATTAGAGAATGTGGAGGATGCCATGCTAGAGAGCTATTAAGGCCCAAGGGTGAGATATAAAGATTGAGGAAGTGAAGAGGGGCCCTGAGACACAGCCAAACAGAGTATATGGTTTTGTTTTTTTCTGATGGGGATTTACACTTACCTAGCTTGTTCATGAGGACTTTGAGGCAGATTTGTGAGCCCATTTTCCTTACCACAACAACCACAACAATGTTAACCAGTCTTTGATCATCAAAGCTGGAATCTATTAGAAGGCAACCCAAGAAAAAACCCTGGGAAACCTAGAATGAGGAAGAACCTGAATCTCTGGTCCACCATGTTCCTGCAGGAGAGATCCTGTCCTCCTGCTTTGGTTTTGTTCCAGCAACATTCTGGATTGCAATAAATGCTATCCTTTTTTTTATTTTTTTTGCCAGGCTCCCTGAAAAAAACCCTTTCTATCCACATCCAGGGATGGATTATGTCAGCTCCCAGTTTTTCTGAGGAGTCTGCAACCTATGCTGGCAATGCTGGGTGCCTGCTGGACATGTCTCTTACCCAGCCCAGACCGGTGCTCCAGGAGCTCTTCCCCCATGGTATGTTTGCTCCTTACAGGGCAGCTGCTCATCTCCTTCCTGCAGAGACTTCCACTGGAGCCACGCAGAGGAGTCAGCAGCAGACAGGCAGGCAGGCTTCCTGTCTTCTCTTCCACCATTGCCCTTTCAAAGGCCCACAAAATAAGCTGTGAGCAAATGAAGCAGATGCTATCCATCAAAATTTAATAAAAAGAAAGTTATATAAAAAACATTAATATGCAGTTGCCTGTAACTTTCTGGGAATCAGGATTTGAAGCAGCATGTAACTGTAGCAGTTTGTTAAACTAGAGTAATAAAATCGTATAGAAACTAAGATTGTTTTAACCATGATATTTTTTTTTATTGATTAAGCTGTAGTCAAAGTAGGTCAGACCAGGCAGGAGAGCTTGCCAGTGTTTGGCCCTGTATAGAGTCATGGGCCTTGAAATAACAATGCTGACTAAATATTTTTGTTGGGTTGGTGTTTTTCAAAGTTGTTTATCTTCTGAGTGACACATTAATAGCAGGGTGCAAACCATGGAGTTAAAGGAATACTTGTATCAGAAAGGACACGACATTCTTATTAAAGCACACAAATGACTCAAAAAAATTACTAGGGTGCTGCATCAATATTCAGTGTTGCAAGTCTCTTCCCACTCAATTGCTCAGTACTCTGCTATTTATTTCAGGACACCTAACATGTACCCTTTTTACCTTTGGATATCAACAGGCAGCATAAATGTTTTCATAATTCCTAAAGATGGTAACATCTTTTACCCTCTGATTTTTTTAGGACGGGCTTTATTACAGAAAAAGGAGAAAGATTCTCCCTTTATGTGCAATAGTTCCTTGCTAGGCCTACTGGGAGCCCCCAGTACACCCTGCAGGCACCCTGTGCTCCATTTGTTAGCACCTTCATCTCTGTATTTTTGTTTGACTCTCTCTAATGCCGAGGACAAAAAAAGAAGGAGAGGTGTCTGTTCATCTCCTCCTGTGCCTCCAAAGAGATGATTAGGCTATTAAATTAAAACACCTTTCAACCCCATAACAGCTATCAGAACAAATGTATTATGATTTTTCTGGGGAAGGATATGAATGGGTTTTGTGAAGCAAACTGACAACAAGTTTACCCGGACCTGTTCCTCATCAAAATCTTCCTTTGAAATGTTTTTAAACACCAGATGCAGCTGGTGACCAAGGTTCAAATAACTGACATTACTAAGATGCAGCCAAGATTTCAGCAAGCCTCATGGCGACAGTTCTGGACAAAGATAAGGATTTGTTGTAAGCATGAAAGCTTGGAACACCACTAATCATATGTAGAAAAATGTCACAACAAAAATCATTAGTAGTCTTGAATCTAGTAGAGAGGAAGGAGAAAGAAGTCAGCTCAGGGACTAGGCTAAGGATAAATGATCCTTAACTTTTGGAGTGAACTATATAAAGAAGCTGTAATGTAGCATGTTTGATTACACTTTGGTAGTGACTGACCAAAACTAGCAGTCAATTAGTCTACCATGTTTTCTTCCACCAGAGAAGAACAGTTACAAAAGGTGTTTTAATGACTGTTCTGGAAATTAGAAGAGAAGAGCTAAAGTTTCAAGAGTTTATTGTGTTTCTAAAAAAAATCACACTTTTTTAAAACATCATTTCACATTTTGCAGGATTTAATTTCACATTTGCACCTGGTCTTAGCCTAGGGGCAGAAATAAAAGGATACAAGTCAAAACACAGAGACACAAACCTTCAGTATTTAGACAGGGCAGCTAACAGCAAAGGGAAGATACATATGTTCGCAATCTGTTTGGAGTACTAAATAAATAGTAATTACTGTATTGCTCTCCTTTCAGTTTGCTTGACTTCTAAAATTGCATAGGAATAGAGAAACTGCATTTTAGCTTCCATTGATATTTGCATGAAAACAGAAATTACTAAAATAAAATGTAACTGAACAATGAGTCAGATACATTTTTCCTTTCATCCACTGTCTCTTGAAAAAAAAAAAACCAAAAACAACAAACCCAAAAACACAAAAAGCCACCCCAAAGCCTCAGTTAAAGCTAATTTCCCCTTTGCTGTCCTGGTGAGAAAGCAGTGAAAATACCAAAGTTTATATAAAGCAGTTTTAACCACAAATATTAGAATTGCTCTAGTAATGAAAACATGATTTTCAAGTGTATCAAAAACACGCTGTAGTTTGAAGAAATACAGAAAAACTGTATTATTATACAGGGTAATAGTATATTACACTATATACTACTTGGTTTAACAATGATAATAGTGTAAGCAAAAGCAGGTTGATATCTGTTTAAAAAGTTTTACCTAAAGCTATCCCTTTTGCTTTGATATTAATCTCCACCTAAACTAACTCCAAGATTAATTTTATATCATTTCCTTGAATTAGAAATAATATAAACAAGAGGAGCAGCCAAACATTTTTCTTAGTAATGAGTCAGAAAAAAACCATAGTTAAAACCAAGTAAACTTTCCTAAATATGTGATTTAGGGACATAAATAAAATAAGTAAGATAAATTATAGCTAAACATCTGTCTTATAGTATATAAGTAGTTTGAGAGTCTAAACAGACAAAAAAAGAAATAAAAAAATGAGAAAGAAAAAGAAGGAAAAGAAAGCAAAAGAGCTGATAAAGTTTCTGGCTACAACACAGGAGACATATCATTACCATATGATCTAATGTGGGTGTCAGCCTGGATTGTGTTCATTGAGAGAAACCTTATTTTTTAACTGTGCTATGGAATAGAAGCAGGAGGGTTTTCCACCAAGTGACAGTCACTGAGCTGAACTTACCCCCTCCTCCTTTCCACACCTGCAAAGCCTTTTGCCTGGGTTGAATATTTAGTTTAATTACATCTCAGCTTTGAGAGCTCCTGTTGCAAATCCCTGGATTAAAAGGTACGGTTTTCGGTAATTCTCCTGAACTATGCTGCACTAATAAAACTTCAGGCAAGTCTACGGCAAGAACTAGTTGAACTTTAAGAGAAGAAAGGAAAAAATCCTACTACATGTTTAGCAAAGTTAAGTTTTGTATCCAGCACTTTTGTTTCTGGGGAACATGGGAATGCATTCTCAAGGACTGTGCACATTTCCTACTGTTTATTTAACTGTTCTGTCTCTTGTTTGGATTTGTTTAAGCACTGCTATAGTCCTTTCTTTTTCCTTACTGTAAACTTTTGCAGCAGTATGTTCTGTGTTTGCAATCCAGTGCTTAGAATCTGTGATGTACTCAGTGTAAAAAATGTGTGAGTTCTTACATTTCTTCTTTAAACTGCACTCTGTGATTTATTTTTCACTTGGATTTCTTCATGCATATTTGAAACATTAATGAATATCGTTTCAATTTCAGACAGAAAAATATGTAGTAGTTAGTTAAGTGGGCTCCGTGTATGCCTTTGCAAAGTAAGAACAGTGCTAATTTACAAACAAGGGATTAATATTTAAAAAAGATTTCTATGAATGAAATAGTAGAAAATAAAATTACTGGAGTTGAAACTCTTTAAAAGATTTTTAATGTCTTTAAAACTTCCAACTCCTATGCTTGAATATTTAGACTGTATTACGCAAAATGGGTAAAATATATAGTATAGGAAATTTCTTTCGAAACAGCCCATATTCTTTAACTTGTCTTTTGTGGCATTTTGAGAGATTTCTGGCAGTAGGTGAACAAGTATTTAAAACTTGATATTAAGGTAAACTCACAAGAAGACCACCAATACAGTGGTGACGTGAACTGATGAAGCATATTTCCAGTGGTATTTTAAACTGAAATGTGGCCAAGTCTATGATATAGTTTCCTCTGTTTGTGGAAAACTCTTCCTCATTGTAAACACATAATTAAAGCAAATTTAAACAGATTTCTCCTGCAGATACAAATATTGTGCCATAGACCTTTAAGAATTCAGATTTTTCCCTCTCTTTCTCTTTTCTGTAAGCAAAATGTAAACATTTCTTACCAGTGCAGTTTTTTATGTATTTGTTCTTTAACTGTTCATGTTCACTTACACACTCTAACAATAGGAACAGCTATCTGTGCCTGCAGTAGGAACGTGTATGGATAAAGATATACATGCACTTATCTATTTCTGTTTACTGATTAATATGTTGCTTGTGTCTGCTACTTTCTGTGCTATGTCCTCAAATTCAATCTGTATCTTTTGTTGTGCTACAGGTTTCCTTTATATGCAGCTCTTACTGATTTTAGTACAGACTTGACAAAACAGGGACCAAAGGAAAAGGCCTTCTATGGGATTTCAGCGAGATAGATGAAGTCATTACTATTAATGTGAACAAGAAGTAAAATGTAAAGACAATTCCAAAGTGCGTTTGAATTGTTTTGTTTTTTTTTTTTTTTTTCTAGTGGGAATAGTAATTTAACTCCAGAATAAGATCCTGATTGTGCATTCTTGGGGTGGATGGTGCTTCAGAAATGACTAGGGGCAGGGGGGAGAGCTGTAGGAGGGAGAATACCAGCACTTTAAAGTATTTAAAAATGTTTTAAATATTTTAAAGATACACAAACATGTAAAAAAGAGCTAGGGTAGCTCTTTAAAAAGTATTGACTGCCAGTGCCATGCTAGAAGTGGTGAGAAGTATTCCCAATGTTTATTGATGTTAATGTACATTCTGAAAAATAATTTGTACAGGGTTAATCATTTATTAACCATTTTCATAAGGCAGCTTATTATGATGAATGGTGTTGTTTTAGCAAAATTGTCTTCCTGTTTCAGGCCATTAATAAAATGCATTGTTATTTTACTGTCATTTGTACATAATGATGATTATTTCCAAAGTCATGTTTTATATTAAACCACGGTAAGAGCTCACCACCATGTATTAACAATACCTTGCTGAGGCATCCTTACTTGGCCGAGTGTACCCTACATGCATCATAGGGGTGGTGCTGGGGAAAGGACACAGCCCTGATATCAGTGGGGGGCCAGGGAAGGAGGAAGTTCAGGAGAATGTCTGGCTACTGCTACATGACACAGGTTTGCATAGCACTGAGTGGGGCTAAGATGCCCTGACCCTCTGGTTGACACTGAGGTCTGTGAACTCCCTCAGTGCAGGCAGTAGCTAATATGTCTGCTTCAGGAACAGAAAATACTTTCAGGTCCAACTAAGAAACCAACTCTATCTCTTAAAGAGGCAACAAAACCTGTGTTTTACTCCATATGAAGTCACTTTGAAGTCTTTGGGACATCTGAAGATGATAGATACCTGTCTTCCTTTTAGGCAGATGACAGCAATATAAGCTATGATTTTAAAACACTGGCGTATTTCATAAAGTAACTTTATCATTCTCTCAAACTGAGCCTAAAAGATTTCTGCAGGAGAGTGTTATTGGGATCTGTGGGTAAAAATTCATAAAGGAAATTGAGCCCAGGCCCAACATAGAGCGTGTCTAATTCCAGGCCTGTTTTTTTTATTTATTTAGCTTTTTTTATACTAATCACTCCTGTTAGAGTACTTGGGTGTGGTAGCCTAAAAAGAGAGTTCTCCCTATGCCACTGTCACCCCGCATCAGCTGCCCATGTTAGTCATCTACCTGGTAGGTACCATGTGTCGATGTAGAGGAGGAGACTGTCCTCCTCCTTCGTCTTTCTCCCAATTTTTATCTTTCTATTGGTTGATATAGACCTGAGAAATTCTATACCACGCCCCTAACTGTTAGATAACTTCTGCTAGAAAAAAATTATTCCCAGCTAGTGCCTAAACAAGGCATTTTGGAAGTTATTAACTTGAAGAAGCAGGTGGACCTTTTTTCTCTAATTGCGAAGAGAAATACCTGCATTCAGGCCTAAGCCATCCGTTTTAGAAAAAGTCCCCTAAAACAAATAAAAAAATTGTCTTTCTATCACTTCAAAACTTGAAGGCAAGTTTCTGAAAACTTTTTGTGGGTTATTTTTAGACTTATGAAGTTTTCTGAAATATAAGATTCATTATATAAAATAAATAATAAAATACTTTTCAGAAAATTAGCTGGTCTTTACAGTCTTGATACAAAACCTGCAAACAGCTCTTTTGTACTTTCTCGTTAGTGCACAACAACATAGGTAGCACCATGTATAGTGTGTTGAAATCCATTTAGGACTAGGTCCTGAGAACATGCACTTAAGCACTTTTACTTGTTATTATCTATGGAAAAGTTGCTCCTCAACATGAAATTCTGCAGAATGAGACTCTGAAGTTGCATTAGAAAGTGTGCTAACAATACTACAAGCGTAAATTCAGATGCTTATGCAGTGCAAAGCAGAGGATTTTCAAGTTGCATTGTTTATATCGTAAAATCCCATGGCCAAAAAATCTGGAAAGAAAGCCAAGGATACCCAATATAACACGACATTGTATTCCATTTTATTGTGCTGTTTAAACTGGGAAAGAAGTATAGCTCCTTTAAACAACTAAAGATCTTCCCTCTCTCTCCACCCTGTGACTAGGTCCTACCCTTTCTCAGTCAGTTTTACTAGGCAATAATTTAAAACACACAGAAAACTGTCACTTTAAAAAAATATTTCTCAAGACCTGAAATACTGCATTTAAGTGAGCTTGGGAACCTCAGGTTCATCCTCAGGGGACAAACTCATTGCTATGAAACAAATGTTAAAGAAATCAAATAGGCTGTTACGTTGGCAGGAAAAAGACACATGGAAAATGTGGCTTATTGTGTTGACTGTTTCGCATAACAAAGTTGACAGTGCTGCCTGTTCCTAATAAATATTACTCTAAATATGCAAACAGATGTGTTTACAGTTGCCTTTAAACTGCTCTGTAAAAAAAAAGCCTATTGACAAGCGGCTACCAGACTCCTATCACATAACTGCCCTATTTTCAAAATTTAGTTTTCATTTATTCAAAGGAACAGTTATGCAATTGGTGGATATGCTGGACCTCCTTCAGCAGGGACTGTGCAGCTATGGGAAACTACTACTTTTTGTTGTAAAACTCCTGCTTCGATTCCTAGGTTCTGCCTGGAGTCAATGAACTAAGCCATGAAGCTGACACTTCTCTTCATCCTACTGCTGCCAGTATGCTTGGCCAAGCCATTCCACCAGCAGGGCCTCTTTGACTTTATGCTGGAAGATGAAGGGTCAGCTGATATGCCTCCAACAGACGACCCTGTCATATCTGGATTTGGACCAGTGTGCCCCTTCCGCTGCCAGTGCCATCTTCGCGTGGTGCAGTGCTCTGACCTAGGTAAGCCCAGGAGTATCGTCATAGGGTATATACTTATATTCAAGCTATGGGTTTTCAGGTGAGATAGTGAGGCAGCTCTGCACTGCCACTCTGTGACTTCTTTTTTCTGTCAAAGAAATATGCTAAAATTACCATTAACATGAGTGCAGTACATGAAGTAGACTGTAAAGCCCTGGCAAGATAGACATTTGTTGTGACCGTGAAGAATATTTGACTTGTTAGTGTTAGGTTATAGGTTGGACTCGATGATCTCAGAGGTCCTTTCCAACCTTGTGATACTGTGATACTGTGATACTTTTTAATGTATATTTTGTATATGTAGATTCTACCAGTTCTTTAAAAGACCATGGATTTCTGTTGTAGCAAAAAAAACTTTTCTAGGCTATTTCTTCAAATTCAGATAGGTCAGATGTGGGGATGGAAATGTTTTAAAAATTTCTAAATTGCATAGTCCATGCTCCAACATCCTTAATCATACTGTGTAGTGCCTCAACATAGAAATCATCTCATTTCCATTGGAATACATGAGCATGGAATAACCAGCCTTGAATCGTATATGATAGAACCAGCTATTTGGAAGAAAGAGCTTGGAAACACTTCAAAACAATGAACACATGTTGGAGCTCCTTAGTAAATACCTTAAACAGTGTTCAAGCTGAAACCATGAGAACCTTTCTCACAAATTCCCCTTACTTCCTCATGTAAAAGGGCTTGTCTGCACAGTCAGACCAGCAGGATGTGAAACCATGCCTGCCATCACTGTATTTGACTTTCCCATGCAGAAATCGCAAGTAATGGACTTAACTTCAGTGAGACTGCTCTTGGTTTAAGCCAGTATTATTCAGTCTAAGTCAGTGTGGAGTGCCGAAAACCAAATAAAGTTGGATTTGCTCACAACAAAATTAGGCAATTTATTCAGTGGACAGACAAATAACTTCTCATGATTTTAAAGAGTTTTTTTTTTTTAAAGTCTTCTCTCTGCTGTTAAAATTTATAGCTGGGTGTTTCTCTTTTCCTATATTGTAGCATTAGCTTTGGCGTTGCAAATCATGGCACACACCGACCAATTAGGACCTGGGTCTCATTGTGGTGGATGTCATATAATTGCGGAGAGGAGGGGGGAACATAAGTTACTTCCCTAGAAACTTCTGTGAATTTATTAAAGCAAGCCACATAATTATGCAATAGATATGTTTGGCAAAGACCCAGTGAACAATGCAAGCCAAGATGCACAAATGAGCACAAACTAACCTAGCCATGCATTCAAAAAGCTTTCACAGTACTATTTGTATCGAAATATACTTTCCTTTTTACCATTTAGGTACCAGATAGTAGCAAATGTGAGGTGGGGAGGGGGGAGGAGGTTGTCCCACATACCATGAAGGTCTTAAGTTTTATTATTATTACACTGGTTAATGCTGATGGAATTTAAGTTATTTTGGGAATTTGTCCACAGTCTGCTTCAATTCTGCAGAACGTAATGAGCTTTCACTTGGTAAAAAAAGAGGAGATGTTCACACATGGACATTTTGTTTCTGTGCTTGCTCCTGTATTGATTCAGTTCTCCTTCATATATAAAGAGTTTCCAAAGGGTTGCATTGCAGTCCAATGCCTACAGATGTTTCTGGGTTAATAGAGTCCTATACTGACAAGGAGACTCAGAAATACAGCAATTAAGGCCCCAGCTCTGTGTTTCCCGGACAATTTTGGGAGGGGTGAAAAGAAAGAGATATTTTTTGAGCTTGATTTAAACCCATATGCTACAGATACTGCAATGAAAAACTGTACTTTTGAAGCATCTGGGCTGATAATATCCAGCCCGAGACGCAAAGGAAGAGAGGTCTCCCTGGGCTTAAAATATGCAGTCCTGAAAAATAAGTAATATTTCCTTGGTAGAGCTCAAGGAAGCAATAAAAATTCAGAGTTCCCCAGCCTTGGCATTAAATTTCATCTGTCCTTGTTACATGTAGTTACAACAGCCCCTGATGGGTCATGGCCCAAGTGGGTTTGCCAAGGTGCAGGTCCAATGGTTGCGTCTGTGAACAGGGACAGGACAGCTGTGTGTGCTGCCTGCTCAGAGGCAAATCTGCTCTCCTCTCTGCTTTCCTCCAGCCTTGAATCTGTTTCTGTGCGATTCAGACTCAGACAAGGTCACATTTGCCTGCTGACATGACAAAAAAACAGGAGCTAGCCCCAAATTCTCAATTTTGTTGCAAACTATGGAGATGCTGCCAGGTGACAAAGCATTCTCCTGGGCTGTGGGATGAAGGGTTTTGGAGCCACAACAATCAGGAAGGCAAAGTGCACATGGGAGCCATGAAAGAAGCAGCGACGGTTTCATCTCCCTGTTAACAACTGCTTCTGGCCTGCCACTCCCTTCAGCTTTGGGCGTTTCCAAGCCAAAGAAATTAGCTACTTCCCTCCCCCAAAATTATCAAATTTATTCATCTAGACCCATGGACACTAACTGAAGGAAAACTGCGGGCAAAAAAAAAAGACTGCTCTCAGGGATATATTAAGAGCTTATTAAATTAATTCCCACAAAGGAAAGTCGAAATCTGGATCAGGGTCCTTTCTACCACTCACTCACTGGCACAGAAGGAGGGCTTTTTGCAGCCACAAGCCTCTGGGTGCAGAGAGCGTGTCAGAGCAAAATAGTTGGAGGACCCTAATGTGAGTGATTAATGGAGAGGTGTCCTATTCCTCAACATGCTTCTTTTTGTGCCCAAAGGTACATTTGCTATTTTTAAACTCTTACTTCAGAAGGAAAATGGTAACAGTCTGTCATACTGTTATATGAATAAACCACAAGAAAACTATCACATCTAGGCTCCAGAGATCAGGTTTGTCACTTATCTCGTGGACACTGGATTGGAATAATAATAAAATAAATAAAATTTAATAAAAATAGTGAAAAAAATTCCCAGTGGTCCAATTACACTCTTGTCAGCTGAATTTTTGCATTCCTGTATCTTTAAGCTTCAGTCACATCTTCCTAAGCACATACCTCTGAATTAATTTATTTTGCCTCCAAGCCAATAGCTGAGTTAGCAGGAAGGAGAATGTTGCCTTCTCACACCCTGAAGAAAAATTCTCTCTGAGCTGGAGTTACTGACAGATTGAGAGCAGAACCCCTTTTCCCTACCTTTTATGAGATGTATTACCTTTGTGCAACAGGCTCAAGAATCTCGTCCAGGAAGACCATTTCAATACCTTCATAAAAGCACTATCTTTTCTGAATCTGCCTTCTGCTGCTAAAAATGAGCCACAGGTTTACTTTTTAATTATACCTCAGTATAAGTCATTACTATGCTATAGGCAGACTTTCCATAGAAATCACAAGCACCTTCCTTATCAGCACACTCTACAGGTGGGGAGTAGCCAATATAGCTGGCCAGAGGTAGCTCTTCATATTTTAAAATAATACATTCAGGGAAGATGCACAGTCAGTTGGCCAGGCAAGCCTGCTTCATAAAATCCCAAGCAGAGATTAAGCATTCCATTTAAACTCTCATCCTCCCAAAGGGAGTCTCAAGAAAAGATTCCTCCCAGAGTACCCTGGTAAGCAGGAGGATGCATGTGTGATTACCTAGCAGCAGATGCAGAATGCTCCAAAAGTGCATTCAGGAGTGGTGTTCAGAGCTTTGTTTCGCCTTCAAATAAGTCTGGCAGCCCCTTGTGAGGTGAACAGTCCCTGCATTCCACAGGATGAGATCGCCTTCCTTGGAGATTTCACAGGACATAGGAACATCCTTTCAGCCCTCTTGCCATGAGCATCCATGGAGGTTTTATAGCTGTGTGAGAGATGGATGTCAGTAATCAAAGTTCATGAAGTATTAGAGCTTAAATTGGAGTTCTACTCCCAGCTCAGATATGCAGGGTTTCTCCAGCTGTAAAGACAATTGCATTAAAGCTCAGCATGGGTGTTGGAGTGTGTGTTTGAAAAGCAATTTGAGATCAGTGGGTGACAAACTCACAAATATTTAAAGCATTATTCCGGTGATCTGGTAACATGAGGCAGTTTATCTGAACACCAATGGTATCTACACTATTAACTGATGGCTCTTCAACTCCTGAACCATAGCAATGTGACAACAGCTAGTTTATTTTTTGACAAAAGATGATTTAATTCCTTGTATAAAATCTTCCAGAAACATTTGAACACACGTTTTCTGATCATGACTCCATTTAAGAATCTCATCTCTCATTATAAAGGAAATTATCTCCTTTGAGATATACCTTGATTTGAACCTCTTTTGTCAACATAAAATATTTTTAAAGAAAAATAAAATGTACCTCGTTAGTCATCAGTCTCAGTCATTGCATGAGTTCAATAAAACAGATAGAATTACTTAGTATTGTGTACTTAGCTTTAGAATCCCTGCCACTATTTGGATGTTTACCAGACTTTCAAAACCATAATTTTTAAAGCTAAATGTTTAGCTCAAATTCCTGCAGGTTCTAAGATACAATAAGAGAAAGCATGGATATTTAAATGGCCGGACACTAACAAATACAAGTTTTACATAAAATTTTTTGTTAATTTACATTGTAATTGCTGAGATTTTAGAACAAGTTAGTCCATGTTTTATGTTTTTTTTTTTTCTTCTAACATAAGGGCAAGACACTTATTCCTTTTATCTTTAATAGAAGCTGAGACTCTCATGAAATGCCTTGTCTCCATGGAACTGAACCATTTAACAAAACTATTATAAATAAAAGTGTAACATAAAATCTGGGAAAATATATTGTTGCTTATACAGAGAGTAGCCTCTGCATCACAATATCATGGCTGTAAAACTGAAGATCAAATGTCTTTTTGAACAACATTCTTGATCCATACATAGCTTATGCTGCCATCAAACACAACCCATTGGGCTTTCCACATACTAATTGGGTGAACTTTAGTACTGTAATCTGTTGGAGGTCAGACAGGAAGGTTTATAAAAAGTATTACAGATATTATTTGTAATATAGGAGTGATGTCA
Source organism: Tapera naevia (assembly GCA_033556795.1). Lineage (NCBI taxonomy): Eukaryota > Metazoa > Chordata > Aves > Cuculiformes > Neomorphidae > Tapera > Tapera naevia. The sequence goes on from JAUMJJ010000059.1 coordinate 5,836,146, forward strand.
GGTGATGATAGCTGTCTGTCAATTGGTCTCCTTTCACAGCCATGGGGAGGGTTAGGTAGCTGCCCCATGGGACAATTCATCCTGTCTAAGGTGTAAGTCAGTAACAGAAGACATACAACAAACACTCTTGGACAATTAAAATGCTGACACAGAGACTCAATGAACACTTGAGGCTATACAACTTACTTTTGGATTAATGAAGTTATATGTGATAAAATTCAGGCACTGGAAAAAATAAATTTGGGTTACCAGTATTAATTCATAATAAATTTAGCATGAATTATTGACTCTTTTGCTTAGACATATTTTTGGGATGCCTTGAAAGTTAAAGAAAGCATGAATTAAAGCCCTGTGCTCAGTATATCCTGAAAAAATATTAAGTAAAGGACCCAATAACTAGAAAAAGCCCTTGAAAAGTTGTTAAGGTAAAAGTTATATTGGCCTGGATATAGAATTGCTTTATATTGACAAGAAGTCATTAACTTTTGCCAATGTAACAGTAAAAGAGAGGCCTTGTTGCATCACAACCTGAATTGCTGATGTTCCAGTTCCAGTTGATAAACATGGTTCTAGGTGAAAATTAGTCCGTTCTAAATACATTATCCCTTCTTTATTAGCTGCTTACTCCAATATACCAGTTACCCAGTTAACCTATTCTGTGTGTTTTCTCTTTCTTTATTTATTTTTTTTTTAGATTTGTTTGCTTGCTTCAGACTAGGAAATACCATTTAAGAAAGCCTAGCGACAGGAAGGGAAATCCAGGCTGCCAAGTTCAAGTTTTACAAAAAGTGACTGGTTTTGGGTTTCACTGTGACAAGCATTTATTTTAAAAATTTCCCAGTGCACAAATAAATAGCTAATAGATAACTCGTAAAATGTGAGTCAATTATTATAAGTCATAGCAGGCATTTGCAGTGCTTATAAACATACTAAATAACCACTGCTGACACCTACTAGTGTTATGGACATCTATAGTATGTTTAGTATGTTCTTAACATCTTTATACGGTGTATTACTCGGTAAGACACACAACTGTTTAAAAACCATGCTCACACTACATAAAGACTGTGCTATTCAACCGTGAAAGTTTCCCTACCAAGTCTTAAGAAGAACTAAAGAGTCCAAAGGCTCCTTCAGGATGTTCACTGAGAATTTTTGTCCTATGTGAAGTCACCAATGATAACAGCAAGGAACTGCCAATACTAGTCTGTAGCTGCTCAGAAAAACTCTGCTTGCAGAAGTCCAGTTACCACTGAATTTAAAAAAGATTCTGGTTTTAAACAGTTTTTCAAAACACCTCTCTCTGACCCTGATTTGAGAGTGTAATTTCCTCTAACCCTGATTTGAGAGTGCATTTTCCTTTTTAGGTTTGGACTCACTGGTCTGGAGTTTACTTTACTTGTGTCCTTGATCTGTCATGATTAAAAGGAGTGGGCTCTACAAAGATATCAGGTTACAGAAAAAAGAATGTTTTTTCTGAATATACTTTTAGTTATTCCTAAAGTTCAAATCTAATAACATATACTCTAAAATAGATTGCAATTTTGTTTTTAAAAAAACCCCTTATTTCTCCTTCTTTACATGCCTACCTTGACAAACTGTACTGGAAAATGCTGCAATTCTATGTCTCATCATTTGTATTGTCTTTAAGGGCTTACTTCACAGAGAGTATTGCTGTCTTACAATTCTACTACAAAAGAAAAGTAGACAGATGGAGTAGAACTTGCTCATTCATTTCTCTGTAAGAAAAAAGATGGAAACAATGAACACAGACACAAGGGACCTTAAGACCAAGGACCATGCCTGCACGGGTTATTTTGGGGTGGGAGGAAGGGTGGACTGACTTGCAGTTTTCAACTTACAAGAGTTGAACAGCTCTGTACACATGATCCTGTTCTTAACAGGGTTACATTTCCTATAGAGACTTTACTGCAAACTTCTTAGGCAGTCAACAGAAAAAGATGAAAAGCAGCATTTAAATAATTAGTGTGCTCTCTGCATGCATGCTCTTAGGTGAGAGGGCACCCAGGAGAGCATCCCATACCAGATTTGTGTTTGTTTTCTGGGATCTATTTGGAGTGCTTTCAGTTGCTACAAAAATCTGTTTAGTAGAGGATTCTTAGAGCTTTAATTTCATTAGGAAAAAAAATGCGATAAATACTCATATTTAAAAAAAAGAAACAACAACAAAATCCCCCAGTGAAAAGAAGAAGCCTTTTCTGTCCACCAAATTTCATGGTAACTTTAGTGATTTAATGGCAGAACAAGTGGAAATGTTATTTATAGAAATGCTAAAGCATTTACAACATGTGCAAGTGTAAATAATGCTACAACCTGGTTCTGTAATACATCAGAAGTACAATAGGAATGCTCAATAAGTTGTCCCAGAATCAGTTTCTCCCTGCAGCTCCTGCACCATTTATAGTGTGAAAGCTTAGGATAGCCTCAGTTTCTATGCTGGAGTGCAAGTTTTCCCTTCTACTGCTGTAGTGTGGGTCTCAGAGGCTAAACCATCTCCCAGTGAGCTCATATTTTAGGGTGACATGGAAGACCAGAGTTTATAGTCGTGCAATAGCCAAACCCTTTTGCCGAATATCTTTGCCTAAGAGGTGCAGGAGTAAAGACACAAGTGAGTTAGCTATGTTTTCATTCAGCTCTAATATCATTCCTTTCCATAAGTTCAATTAGGTCTTCAACTTTGATTTTCACACCATTGGGAAGACTGTACAAATCCTTACCACTGGGAAGTGACAATGGGAAATGAAAGGTGAATGGTGTTAATGAAGTGTGTAGAGTAACAGCAGCCCAGAAAACAAAATTAAAAGGCAGATACACTAAAGACTGAGCAGATCCTAGAATAAAAATGAAAGAGGAAAAATCCAGTGGAACAAGATCAGGAAGACAGAAACAATGGCCACACTTTTGAGAAAAGAAAGGATATTATGAACATGGAAGATAAAATCTTACTTTTTTCAAAGAAACTATAATTGAAATGATTAGAAAAAGAGATATACAGAAAGTTTCAGATACAGGAGGAACTTAAGATGATAGTGGAATGGAAATCTTACTATTTTCAGAGTTAGGAAACTAAACTTGTTTTCTCTTTTTCATCCTTTCACTCTATGGCAGAGAATTTACATTCTCTAGACTAGAGTAGATGACTGATACAGTGATAGCTGACCTTGGAAGTTCTATCTGTGAATGACTAACAAAATAAATGAGTAAGAAAGCCAAATATCAAAGAGTTACAAGGATACATACAACAACATATAGTAGAAAGAGGGAACTAACAGGCCTATAGACTTCCAGATTCAGTCAGGAAATTCTGCCTCAACTTTTATTTGAATGTTAGTCACTATGTTCAGACACAGTCACAGTGGCTCCTTCTGTTGTTTGCTTGCATGAAACTAGGTGGAAAACACTCCTACAACATTTATGAAAAACGTCCATGGTATGTTTAGAAGTACTGGAAATAACCAGGAACATATCTCTGCCCTCAGATCATAATAAAACTAGGGTTATGCAATGAGCATTTGGTTCAAACAGGAAGGGGTAATTTTACTTGAAATCTGAGAAAATTCCCCCCAAATGACTCTTAATGACTACTCCATCACGTCAGTGCTAATTCTGGTAAATCGCAAAGTAAAACTGAAGGAGTTATCCTTAAATTGGTGCCTGTTGCCTGATGCTTAAACTGAGAACCAGGCAAATACCAAATTATACTATTCCAAAGGATAATTAAAAATGTAATTTTTTAGATCATGCTCACTTTTCTGAGTCACTGAAATGCTCTATTCTGACTACTGTAAATACTCACAAGAAATAAATGTTTCAACTTAATGCGTGAGTACTCATGGATAACACATATGCATTGCACAAGATTTGACTAAAACCATTAAGCACATGATGCTGGCATATTGCAGGAATCACATAGGGCAGCTGCTGTTCTCTGATGGGCTGTTTTGTGTCTGTAACCATGACAGTGGGAAATGTAAAACTGGCAATTCTAGGAGTCCAGATTTTTTTTTATTTTATGTCTTAATACTTGTAGTCTCATGATTATTTTAGAAAGTTTTTCTGCCTTTCTAAAATGCTTGTGTGCTTCTTGAGAAGGCATGTACCTTCCAGACCTTCGAAATTAGAAGTCAGTTAGGAAGAACACAGAAATGGAAGTTGCCTGATTTTTAGTTTCAAGAATATATTATTACTCTTAGGTATTAGCTTTTAGAGTCAAGAGGCTGAGTATATCCGTACCAAAAATGTGACTAGCACTGAAAAATAATTCATAACATCTGTAGCTTGCAATATCTGTTATACTTTGAAATATGTGCTCACTGCACAGAGTGGGTGGAAATTGAAAAGAGCAGTTATAGCGATGCATTAATTTTCAAACCTTTCCTAGGGCATTAATAATTCTTAGTACCATCATAGTGGAGAATTATGCATTTGATAGTAATGTGTGAATTTGTTTCTGTTTTCCTGTGTTACTTATTCTGTTCTAGGAAAAAATGTTGTAAATGTTTGGAAAAAACCCAGTGTAGTAACATATCAGTAGGTCTCCCTTTGTGAGAGGCCACCTCAGCAGGGGCTGGAGTTGAGTTTCCTGTTTTTTTTTCCTATGGGAAGGGTCAGAAGTACACAAAAACAATAATCTGTGACAAAAATAAGTCCAAAATGGATCTTAATGGGACATGACTGTTACAGATTGTAGAGCAGAAAAAAAGTCTGAAAAATGGTTGTGAATAACTTTAGAAATATGTATTTTAAGTCTCATGCACGACAACAGACACTGCTTTTTTTTTAATCTTTTAGAAAATTCTCTAATTCTCTAATTTTTGGTTAGCTTTTTATTATTTTTGATTACTACTACTGATTTCATGGCATGTGAGGGGAAGATGGAGAATAAATTTTTACTTTAAAAGTGTGAGAGAGAATGAAACTGTAGATACTTCTCTATAAAGACAATTGTTTCTTGTTTTAAGGTTGGTAGAATGCAAGTAATGAAATTACTCTTCTTTGCAGATCCTACACAATAGAGAACAAATTTCCAGTAAATACTGAAGTACGTAGCCTGGGAAAGTGTCAGTGAACATTTCTAAAGCAAAGCATTCAAAGCTGATTTAAGCTCCTTGCCATCCATCCAGAAAGCAGTTCTTGAGTTCCGTTATTTTCCATGACTAAGTATACTGACCCCATGAGCTTACCATTCACCTCATTCATCCCAGAGTCCACTCAGGGCATTCACCCCCATGAGGTTGCTGCCCATCAGTGGGAGGCAGCAGATCTGGGCTTGGAGCAGGGGAGAGCAGGCGGGGAGAAAACACAGCAGCAGAGGCAGCTGCTGGAGAGGCTGCCTCCACCAGGAGAGCAGGCGCTGATGATTGTGGTTGGGAATTACATGTAGCTCAGCCCAAATTCCTCAGTTGGAAACAGCTGTTTGTGGAAACTGATGCAGTCTTGAAAACAGCCCCATTTTATGGCCTCTGTGATAATAATAATGAGTGTTGCAGTGTAACAACACATGCATCTGAGCTACAACATTCAGATGTCTCTCTGCCTTTTGGCTCCTTCTTTCCAGCTAGGGGAGGTTTTACTCAGAGGAAGAAGCCTCATCCCTGCTTGTTGTAACTTGGATAGATGGTGGAAAAAGAAAGATTCCAAATATACCAAAAAAAAAAAAAAACAACAAAAAAATCAAGCCACAAACTCCGTTGCGTTGTTAAAGTTTATAATTGGCGCTGTTCACATGTTCGTTATTTTGACTATGTGGTCTCAGTGTTGCAAAGATCCCATTCTCAGGGAAGTGTCCTCATGTCTGGACTACAGACTCAGACACCCATTTGCTTAGTCTCCCTTGCTGGCCCCATAAATCTTGCATTCCTTTTCTGCAAAGTCGTATGGCTTCAACAGAAACATGGCTCCATGCCAAGTTGCAAAGTAACTCATGGCTCTCACTTCTGAGAAAATGGAGTGGCGAACTGAAAGCTCTTTATAACGAGAAGGGTTCAAGAGCCACCCTTCTCCTTTTGAGGTTAAACAATTCCATGCCCAGCTCATCACTTCTCCTGTAGCTGAGCCAGTTATTCCCGCAGCTGCAAAAGAAACATAGCCTGTCTTTTGTATCAAAACCCTCAGCGTCCCTTAGGCTTCACACTATTCCCAAATGCTTGTGCATCTGCTGCACCTGTTTGGCTAGCTAAATGGCAGTGTGTGCTAGTTAGGCTGGTACAAGGCTCCAGGGCAGAGAGCACAACACCGATTGCTGCCCTCTCAGGGACTGGGTAAGGATTGAATTACACCAGCCTTGGCTCTTCTCTGCCTGATATCTGGTCTCATAGAATCTCCAGACCCATTCTGTCCTCTCCAGGAGGCGAGGCAATCACAGCTAAACAGCCAGACACTGTAATTCACTTAAGAAATCAAGAGAAAATACTACACTCCACACAGACAGAATCCCTCAGAAACAAGCCTGATTTCTGCAGTTACCACCTTCTCCATCCTTTCACTAAGGAGATATTCCTGGTCCTGTAAAGCTCTTCCCAACAAACATTTTCTAGGTGATGCTTCCAAAAGTGAGTGTGAGCCCTTGTTGTCTGCATGAGAGAAATCCACTGATGATCCAGCTCTGCTGGATTTTGATGAATACATTTTGATTATGTTTGCTACTTCAAAAAATAGGTGGTGTAGTGGCTAGTGTAAGGAAAATTTCTGCCAGAGATAATAAATATTCAGCTGATCCTGCCTAACAAAAGGAAACATTTCAAGCGTATGCACATATTTATCCCCAGCCCCCTTTTTTAGTTCTATAACACATTCTTTTCCATATGTGTTTTCATACGCATGCACTTTTACACACATACATGTACACTGGTGGGAAGCTGAATGCCACAGGTTGGTAGTATAGATGGGAAGAAATTTCTACTTATAGAAATCTGCAGAGAATACTGCAGATCTGTCCTGTGCTGCAGGAACTGATGGTTTCTATAAGGAATGATTTCTCCCAAAGAAATATTTTACTGCAAATTGAAGAGGTCTTTATGACTAAGGATGCTTCAAGAAGTTTATTAAATTTCTCACATTTCCAGAATCATTAGGCTCTTAATTTTAGGATGGTGGAATGGCAGAACTACACCATTTCTGCTTATTTATGAATAAGTAGTACGTAAAAAAATGTCTTTAACAACTTAAATAATAACTTAGTTTTATTTATTTATACTTAATAAGTAAAGACATACGTATATCCAATTTAGCATACAGTGGGAAAGGCAGAAGAATCTAAATCTTTCATCAGTTGTAAGTTAATATTAGGAACCAGAGGCCTGAAATATTTCCAGGGAACTGAATACCAAATTGTGTAGCACTGATTATTTACATAAAAAGTCAGACTGCTATTTAAGAAGCAAGCTTTAATGTACATATATAAAAAAATCACAGCCCAGAGCTTAAATACTTGTATAAATTGTTTTTAAAATGTTTGAGAGGTGACTCAATTGATATTTTCCAACATCAGTTTTTCTTTCAGTCAGTATTACATAAATTTCACTGGAAGGCATTTGCAGGTGGATGTGCAGCCATACTGTACAACGTGGCTTCATAAGTACATGGGCATCACTTGAGTTTCTCAGAAAAGGGTACTAAGGATAACCCACAGTTCCCCTCTAAAATTTTTGATCTCCTAGACAGAGGAATAAAAAAAAATCCTGGGAAATGGTAATTCTATTGCAGGAGCCAAGAGACATTCCAGTTTCTATTGGGATTACAATTTTCTCGATTTGGTTCAAATTATGTCATGCTGTCATGTTAGTTCAGGCTCCTTATTCATCTGAACTAGCTGTCTGTTGACCTGTTCTGGCCAGGAAAGTTTGAAGGTTTGCTCTCCAGGCATGCAGTCTTCAGCACAAGGACTAGTTTGTGTTACACCACTGCTCCTCCTACACATATCTATCTAGACACACATCTATCTTTACAAAGACCTGGACATGCAAGCTTAAGCACAGCTCTTGAAACCAATGTAGATATGATGAGTGGTGAAACACTTGGATCCAATTCACACCTGAAACACAATTTAGTATTATTAGTTAGTTGCTTATTATTATTTAGTTGCTGATTTTACAAGGCAATGTCCAGATTCACCTATTTATAAACTCTTCCTCCATTGGAGAGCTCCAGTTGATGTATCTGTCAGCTGGAGGATGTACTGAACTGCTTAATGACAATGCAATGTCTCTCCAGGACCCAGGCTGCATCCTGTACTCCTCTATGCTTTACTCTTCAAAACTCAGACTGTTTAGGGGAAAAAGCCCCATCTATAATTGTTTTCTGAAACATTTTTAAAAACAGCTTCAGGAAACACATAACAATATACATGAGAGAGGTAATAAAACAAGTTTAACAGTTCAAGGAATTGCAATTATATTTGTGTGCAGTTAATTATTTTATTGTACATCTTTCTAGTTTCTAGTACAAGATAGGAAGATTTATATATCACTTTTCACAAATGGGTATCTGATTAAATTTGTCTTATCTTTATAGTACAAAGCACTTAAACTTTAACTTCATTGTTCTTAGTTCTGTCTTATTCAGGCATAGCACCTGAGCTTTTGAAACTGGCATGTGAAGCTTGAAATGTACAGTTGGAAAATTAGTTTGAAGTTTAGTCTCTGGCAAATTATTCCTTCAGTGGCAATCCAAGCATTCTTACAAAGTATATTCCAAGGACAACACATAAAGGACAGCTGTACAGCTCTCATGTGCCCTAGTTTCTGCTGTAAACACTTATTTACTGATACCAGTCTACTAAGACAAATGTACTGACAACCAGAACTTATCAATCTTACTATGAATACAAATAATTACAAGATTTTTGTATGTGAAAAGTGTTATAAAATTTGCTAGACTGAAAAACTTTTTATTAAAAATAAATATGATCTTGACAAAGTACTGTTTTTTGGGAAAGAGTTTTTAGTTGCTGACATCATTCCTGTCCACTGAGGACAGAAACTGTCCAAAGACAACCAACATACAAATTATATGGTATCACATTTTTATATATTTGGAACTCTAGTCCTACACGTCTGAAAGTAATGAGGGTTTTGCAACTGCCCTCAGTAAAAAGAAGTCTATGCCTGAATGAGGAAAGGTTATTATAGTAATATGAAGAATCTTAATCTGTATCATACATTCATGCACTGAACATCAGTATGCTAAAATAGAAGATGTGAGCTTTGACTCTTGTGATTTTATGTATGGTAGAAGCTTTTACAATGTCATCCCAAGATGAATGATAGTGCTTTTAAAACTTTGTGGTGCTGGTGTGATTAAAACTCAGACAGGTTAGTCAATATTGTACTCAGTTTAAATAAATATCAAATCCAAATATTTTAATAATTTTTTTAGCTAATGGTAGAGAATTTATGGGTGGCAAAATAAAATTGGAAGAGTGTCTAGGATGTTTTTTAAATTCAGAAACCAAACTTTCTAATGGTAGAACAACAGAATATGTTCTATACAGACTAATATTACCAATTCAAATGTAAGATTAAAAGACATAAACACTTTTCAGGTGTTTGGGTCTCTTGCACCCATCTATAGAAATAGTTTCTAAAGAAACTATTTTGTTTCCATAATTTGCTAAGAACCAAACAGCAGTAGAAGACACTAGTTGGATCTGTGAGATGCTCAACACTTTAGAAGATTCAGACCAGGAACCTAAAGACAAGTTGGAGGCCTGATCTACATGCAGGTATTTTTAAGAATATGGCCTAATTTAAAATGAATTCTTAGTGTGTCATTAATTGTAATAAAATATTCCGGTACAAATGCCTGAGACTTCTCTAAAGTTTATGGCATTTTTTATAGTAGTAACTATGGAATAGTGTTTTTTTATGTAGGTTAAAAGGACTAAGTAGAGTATCAAATATATTCTACTTGCCATAATCTTCCCAAATAAGAGCAAAGCATTCAATGCTGAAAAGCTTTGAAAGAGAAGTTTTGTTTAACTTGCCTTCCCAGTGTGAACACATTTTTATGAACAATAAACCTCACAGAATCATAGAATTGTTGAGTTTAGAGGTCAGGTCCTGAGTTTGTCTGGTCCGTGCCCCTGCTAAAGAAAGTTCAGCTGTATCAGATTTGTTACAGCTATGTCCAGTCAACTTTTCAACATCTCCAAGGACAAAGACTCCATAACCTTTGTCGGCTAATAATATTTTATCTCTGGGCAAGCGTAACTTGTGGGGTTTGCAATGCCATGTTTGCAATTGAAATAAGGTTTAAAATGATGCTTAAGATTTGGAAAGATTATATATATATAGGTATGTACCTTTCATGTGAGAGCAATATCATTCAGTTCACCATCATACTGGGGAGATGTTGCCAATACTTGCAGAGAGGCCTTTCCAGGAAAGTTCAAGTATAACTTCAGAAATATTTGTAAAAAAAATTACTAGTAAAAAGACTATTCTACCCAGGGAAGCCCACTTCTGTTAGATGCCCGTATAGAGACTTTATTAGTGTTGATAATTTTTGCCTACCAACCATTCATTTAGCATTTCATATTCTGTTTAAAAAAATCCTAAGACTAGTTAGGAAAGAACATTTTAATTTTGTGGTAAATCAGAATGACTATAAAAAAATTAATCTATTCCAAGTCACAGTATGAAAGCAAAGCCGGGTAAAGCAAGTGTTATTTAACACTAAATAATTTCATTTCCATGACTTCATCGGACTTACATATCAGCTATTCAGAAAATAGTCCCAAAGAGAGTCTTTAATTTAAAATGTCTGATGTTCTTTTGGCAGTTCTAGTGAAACCAAGAGATTTGTTCTCCAGAAAACTTGGACAGAGTTTCACATGAAAGAAAATGGGGAGGTGGATTTTTTTTTTAAGGTGGAATTTACTGTAATCTATTCGGTTACTGTCAAGCAAACAGTATTTTTTCTGGAAATTATTATAATTAACTATGGTATTTCTTTCAAAAAAGCCTACTACATTTTAAATAACAGGAAATGTTCTCTGGCCACAAAAGCTAATACACAGTGAAATTGATAAATACCATACCTCTTTCTGAAAGCAATTTTTATTCACACAATCAGTAGAATTAAATGTGCTAGAAATAATTTTCCCAAACTCAGTCCTCCAGTTCAAGCTGTAACTCAGATATATTCTCAGAGAAGGGCATAACGGAAACATGAATAAATACATTTTGATTTCATATAGCAAAATAAAACTCCCTTTGACTGGCTGTAAACAGAAATACTTTCAGATAAATCTTCATAATCTTCTTCAGGAAATGAGTTCTAAAAATGTTGTTTATTGAAAGGCAAATGCTGCTAAGAAAAGTACTGACCCCTATTAAAAGTTTCTTTCAAAGTCAATTGTTTATTCTTTTCACTGTCACTAGGTCTGGAAAAAGTGCCAAAGGACCTTCCTCCTGACACAACTCTGCTGGACTTACAGAACAACAAGATTACTGAAATTAAAGAAGGAGATTTCAAGAACTTGAAGAATCTTCATGTAAGTGTATAAATGAAGTAGCATTTGTCAAAAAAGAAAAAAAAAAAATGGGGACAAAATGTGGTTTTGGCTTGGTACCCAGGTTTTTAAGGAAAACTGATGAAATACTCCATGTTCTTCCTCCACCAGGCCAGACTATTTGTTTCCTTTACCATTCCTCTCCTGTAAATTCTCTTCTTTTACCCTAGAAGTTTCTCATCGGTTTTCAGCTCCTCATACGTGTCTCCTGTCTGTTCAGTCTCCTGATCTCCATCATAACTTCTCTCACCTATTTATTTACATTTTCCGTCTCTTTGGCACACTGACTTAGTTATTTCTATTTAAAAAGCAGATCCATTTCAACCCTGCCACCTCACTCACCCATTACTGTATTCTTTCCCCTCCCACCTCTGAGTTCATGGAGATCTGTATATACTGTGTTTTTCAGCAGTTACTCTGTACTGATTTCAGTTCAAGAATCTTTTCAAATCAATCTTCTGCAATGACTACTACAATCAAATTGTGGTTTTGCAATAACCTTCTCCTAGCAAAACTCTGTCAACTTCTTTTCCCTGCCAGTCTTTTCCATCACTGCTGTCTGTTTTCCTCTTTTCTGAAATACTTTCCTTCTCCAGTTTCTGTGACTGCCTTCTTTTCTAGTTCACCACTTTTTTTCCAGTTCACCACTTTTTTTTTCCAAGTTTCCATCAGACAACTGCCTTCCTCTGTCTCTAAATTTTTGTTTCTGTCTGAGGTCTTCTCCCTTATTTCTATAGTTTTTACCAGTTTTTTTTTTAAAAAACTCATACCTTATAGTCTTGCCTCAATTTGGTTGAAATATCTCTTTCTTTAGAAATCAGAAAAAAGTTATTACTTCTCTGCCTTTGAAAGTAATACACCAAATCAGGCATATTTCTGAAAATGTGATTTTTCTAGCTTTTCATCAACTCAGTTTATTTTGTATATTATTTGATCCTTTTGATTATAACCAGTATAAACCATGTGGCTTTGCTTTCCTGGTTCTTCACAGCCTCCTTCTTTTACGCTGTTTTAATTCACAACCAAAAACTTAGTTCCCACCATTTATCTGTTCATAATGCCAAGGGCAGCACTCAAACACGCACTGTTTCAAACAAGAATCTGCATTCAGCCACTCATACTTGGAAAAAAAATCCTAAAAACATTTCTCACCTTTATTACTTCTATATTCCCTCTTAAATTTTTGTTGTAATGCAACGCCAAGAAGAAAAGTTTTAAAACATTTCTAGGAATAGGCACAATACCCATCTGTCCACAGTGCAGGGAGCTGAATGAGTAAATCACCATGAGGTTTATGTCATCTAATTTTAGCTAAATGTCTATACTTGAGTTAGTTAAATAGATAACTTCAGCAGTAAATAAAGATAAGTAGATGTTTCCACATCACATGACATCAGACTTTGATTTAGAATTAGATGACTTGTACCCCAGATTTTTTGTGATTCTTCTGCGTGGCTACCGAACAGATTCAACATCCTAATTCCTGCCCACTTGTTTTGGTTTTCTTCCACCTTGTAGAGAAGTCCTGTGATTTCAGTGAAGATTATCTGCAAGGCGCTAAAAAAGAAAAGTATCTTGTCCATGGTACTAATATTTTCAAAATCCTTCTTCATGACACTTCATTAAATGAGTCAGAGCATGGTATTTTAGATGAAAAGCACTGCCCCCAGTGAATTCTGCTTACTTGACAGTCAGCTCAGATCTCTGTTATACATCCTGCTGTGAATTAAGCAGTTGTGAACTACATAATCTCATTAGGGTTCTCTATGGATTTTTTTTTTTTTTAAATTGCGTATTAAATTGGTAGCTCTTCAGGTAGGATATTATTTGTTTATCTTACTTGCAAAATTACCCAGTACACACTTAGGGACCAGTGGAAATCATACAGACACATGACAATGGTAAAATAGATTTAAAGAAATGATCTTCAAAATAATCCAGTTTTCCTGGATTGACGAAAGAACAAAAAAATGCAGTACATTTATGTACCTGAGCATCAACATTATTCCCAACAGGCATCATTGTTCTTGTGCAATATATCAAAATATCAGGAAATTATTCCCATTCCTCACCTTGCAGTTAAATATTCTTCAAAGTAAAAGTGAAAGAGAAATACTGTTTTTAGACAAGGGTTACTCAAAAGCTTCTGTTTTAAGGAGATATATATGTGTGTACTACAGAGATATGTGAGTATATCTCCCATGTATATGCTTTTTAATCATATTCCCTGATAAACATGGCTTGTGTTATTGTTACACTCGACTGTGTGGTGTTCAAAACTTTCTAGAGTTCTTAGATTTTATTAAAATTTCTTTACTCAAACAGGAAGATTTGCATAAATTATTGATACTAATGTTTCAAGATGTAAAATTATCAGCAACAGCCGTTAAACTCTTGCAGAAAGTGATTAAATCTCTGTTTTCATAGACCTTGAAAAAAATTGAACAGTATATTCAGTTTATTCCTTTTGAATATTCCCTTAAAGTCATCTGATTCCCATAGGCATGACCATCCATAGGTGCAATGGTTTTGGAAGAGATCTTCATTAACAAGTTAAGTTGAACCTAAAGTTCAACTTGTACTGAAAATCAAATGAAGTAAGAAGAAAAGAAGGGATCTACCTATAATTTGGCTGTAGCTTCTTTTTCAGCAAAAATCTAACTGCTTATACTCTAACTGCACAACACCTGGGCATGGAAATAAAATTGAAATTAGTATGTAGAAAAATATTCTTTGTATCTGAATATTTTCCTGCATAGGTAAAAGAAGAGTTAGTATTTGCAGCTGTGGAAATATAGCAAGCCATTAGAAAAGTATGCAGCTAAGGGAATATTTATCTGCAAATAATAGATGCCTGCCAAAAAACACCAAAGTAAACAGTTTTGGTGGACTTGTTACTTTTATGGTTTTAAATTTATCCAGGAAAAACTGGCTAAAATATAACTGCTGTCCAATTAAAACTCAGTGAGTTTTCACACTATTTCAAAATGAAAAAGATAACACATGTATTTTACCAGAGGACTTGGAAGGATAGGGAATAAAAATGAAGATAGATTTTTTCTAGAGCACTTTCAGAAAACAGTTTGATACTATGTCAAAGACTTGCTAGACTTATAGCGAAACAATCCTCAAAGTGCAATTGGCAAAGCCAGGAAAAAATCTTGTACAAAACTGTCAGAATTTTCCTGGCAGACTGACTCTTCTGGATTGAGTGCAGTACTTTGACCCCATGGACATGGAATCCAAAATACTACATGAGTAAGCCCTCATGCAGAGTGAAGGAGGAGTCTACAAAAACAGCACATAAAGTTGCATGTGGTATGGTAAAGCCAAAGCAAACCAGCATAGTGCCTGGGACTTGGAAAAAGAGATAAAAGAAACTACTGTGTATTAGATCACTATAAGAACAGCATGCTTTTCCAACATGAATTTTTCAATGGCACGGTGCTAGTGCAGCAAAAGAAGACAAATGCACTATTGGCTTGAAATCAAATTGGTAGAGCTATGCAAAGCCATGGTTATGTGTGTAGCAGTGTTAAAACCAGTTGTATTTTTGGTGAGAGAAAAGTCTTGCATGGTATGGATAAATAATTTAAACTTGGATTTGAGATTATGGCCATATCCATGTTAAGGGTTTATCAACACCAAATGTATAGACAAATCAACTGGAATACTCTTTGTAGTAATATCAAATCAAAAAATAATGCATTGCACTTGAAAATTTTCATTTTTTTTTTTTATTTTTTATCAAAAGAAGGCTCCTTGTGGGAGGACAAGAGCCCAGATAATTAGAAGAAAAGTCTAAAAACTTCTCCCGAGGATACAGGAATGATTCTAACAGATTAGAAAATATTAAAAAAAAGAACATAGTCTTCTGATGACTCATTAAAGCTTCAATTTCCTTTTCACGGGCATAATTAAAAGAGAAATTAAATAACATAATGCTCTGCACATCACAGAATGAAGAATCAGTAGCCACCGTCATACCATAAAACAAACAAAGACAGATATCTCTGTTCAATTTCTGCCTCTGACTCAGTTCCCACTATCATCAATGACTAACATTCTCTCCAGGACTGAGATATACCATTCTAATTTTTTATTTCTTTCCACTTGGTGCAGCTATAGGTTTCTTGCAAATATTCTGAGCAAAAAACCCCAAACCGTAATCTTTCTGAAATGCAAAAATCACTTAGAGAGCTGTCAATTCCTCAGACTCTTCTTTGCATTGTGCTTAATACATAATGAGAATTTCCACTGAACAAGCAAAGTGCGCCCACCAACACACATCCAAAACATTTTTAATGTGCAGAGGATAAAGATGTTTTCACGTGGGGAAAACAACAGAATAAAATTATTTGGAGTCCTTAAAATTCTAGAGAGAGTCAGCTTACTTAGCTAATGAAAAAAAGGAAAATCTATAGAATACAACAATAAAATAAACAAGTAGATTATGCTAAAATTAATGACCAAAATGCTTATTTTAGTAGGCAAGGACAGGGTTGAAAGTTTCTCTAGAACTCTGGAGCATAAGGATTATATTTTGTTGGAGCAGTAAAATGTACAGCCTGCTTCTCTATGGTCATCTGTGTAATTCATGTTACACAATACTTATCAGTGAAAGCTCAAACACCATGCAAACTAGATCTGCAGCAGGCTTTTTGGCTTTGTGAGATTATTCAACAAGGTGCTGTGGATGTGATCAAACTGCTTTCCACAGTCGTATTTCATTTATACTTGAGGGCTGTTGTTTCAATGCCTTACCATCTCCTTCCCTCACAGTTCATTCATCTCTTCCCTCTTTTTCTTATGTCATTCCTTTTTCTTTGCATTTCTTGGCCATATCTACTTGTTCTTAGGTTTGGTAGGGTTACTACCAAAACCGACCACACAGTGTAAATAACAATAAACAAAGAATAATTGCGTAATCATTTTGTTTTAATTTTTTTTTTTCCTTGACTTAACTGTAGATCAGGGGCCTTTCAGGAGACGTAACACCTGGAATTCTGTTCAGGATTCAGGGGCTCAGTGTTGCTTCAATTTTACCAATGTTTATGATTTTTAAAATTAATTTAAAAATTAATATTCATCTTCTATAATTATGTGTCCTGGTATAATACAATTAGAGAAGAAAGTCAAGTTCTGTTATATATTTTTGGTGTTCTTTCTTTTTTTTCTTTTTCCCAAGTGTATATCCACTCCTTATAACATGGCAAAAAAGCTAGACTATATGTCTGGGTTGTAAGTATAACTTAACGACTAAAGCCATAAGACAAACAAAGAGGGACAAATTTATTATTATTTTTATTTGGCAGCTTGATTCCTGAGCTTACAATTTTTAAGGCATTATGGTTCCTACCAGAACCGTAATAAAATCCGGGTAATAATGTAATACATAACCCAGGAAATGAAAGAAATTCCATCAGGTCAGCAGACTGACATTTCAATTTAAACCCTGAAGGACACATGCATCATTAAAGATCTGATGTTAGGTAAGAGTGCCATCTCCAGCTGGCAAAACAGATGTATCACCATGTCTGATAAGAATTTGCTGATGATCTTACAGTTCACTTCCGATTTTGGCAAGGCTTTCAACACAACCTATTCTAAACTAAGAACAGAATTAGGGATGAAAACCTTTCAGAACAGTCCCCTGAGATTCTCATAAAATGAAATTACACCAAAGAAACCCCACTCCCCTGTTCGTCAGCCCCAGAAAGGGGAAAAATTGTAAGTTTTGGTAATCACAAGAGCAACGCTATGCTAGCTCCTACATGGTTGCCACACACTCCCTCTACAGTTTGTCAGAGTGTATTTTGACAAAAGCCTGCCAAGAAGTGTTCCAAAATTTTTCTGAATCATGAATCCTCCTTTTTATTTCGGGAATAAATATTTGAAGTAGAAACCAGGGCAGAGGGAGGTAAATGGCCAGACTCCTACTGAATTTAACTGAGCCAGCATCTATTCCTGTCATACAGTGATTTTATTTTTTTCTTGCTACGGTAATATCCGAGATTTTTTGGTAAAAAATAAGCCATCTTTGGAGCAAAATTTGGATATTTTTTCTTCTTTGAGTTTAACTTAAACTCTGATCATGATAAGGTGGTCCAAAGGTATTACTGTTGTGCCATGTTATAACACTGTCAGGGCTTACAGTGCAATGCTTACATATTATATATGACAAGGGAAAAAAGGTTTATCTCAGGGAAATCAGGATAGAACCTAATTTTTCCCTTATCCATAGGAAATTGCTGTGAACCATCTAAACTGACTAATTTATAACTTTGATACTCAATGTATTTGTGCCTCTTTATTTTCTATTTCTTTCTTGCCTCTTTTCCTACCTATGGATAAATATCTAAGCACCTATACCAAATCATGCTGAAAGCTGTGCATTGGTGTGTTCAGCCTTTTGTATTCAGAATTGATGATTTGCTACAGTCTTTTTTAGGGGGCAAGGGGGTACATTTATTTTAAAAGAAATATCTTTTTCTCCACCAAAAATGGAAGTGTAGAAGAAAATAGATTTTCGAATAAAAATATCAGTTCCAGCTCTTTTCTAGGCTGCCATTTTTCTTCAGTCTGCCAAATCATTTCATACTAACAACATTGCAAGTGCTATCTGTGGCCAAGGGCTTCAGCACTTTCAGCACTTTCAGGTTGACCCTTATTTTTCCCTGCGTGTACTTCTAGCACTGTACAAAATTTTACACGTCCTTTGACAATGTGGTTATAATGCCCCATCGTGCCATCTGGGCTTTATTCTGGATAGTTAGTCCATGTGGCATGTTTTTGCCTAACATCCCTTCCTCAATAACATTGCCTGCAGATGTTTTCCCTGGGTTTTTCTCCTCTAAGTTCCTGTTTCCACTGACCTCTAAATTCCTCTGAGTTTTCATTTGATTTTGTTTTGTTTTGTTTTAACTTTTGTTACATGCAAACCATACGGGGCATGTTCTGAGGTAAACAGCATTGCTCCAAGGCTAATAACGTCATTCTTCAGGACTTGAATATAATAGAATTATTGTGCAGTAGAAAAGGAACCCAGGGGTATGGCTTGCCAGGTGCTATGCTGGTGTGTTATCCTCATCATTTTCTGGTGCTCTGGGAGACAGTAAAACTGTTACAAATTCTGATGTTGGGGTTTACTTTTTCTTCTTTACAGCTGCACAACAGTGTGGAAAAATAAAGCAGGTTTAAAATAGCAGGAGCAGAGGTTTGCACAACAAGATGTAAGTGGGAAATGATTTTCTGATACAAAAAAGTTGAAAACTACAGGCTTGTGATACCTTCCCAGCTTTCATCACCACACATATATTCCCACTATGAGATAATTTTTTTGAATATAACTTTGATAGGTACTGTAATTTCTAAGTGAACTTTGAGTAACAAACATTTCTCTGCTTTCCCCCCAAATAACATGATCATATTCAGGAGAAGCATTGGCAAAGCAGAACAGATTAGTCCTAGATACTTAGATAAATTCTGATTTTGGTCAAGAATAATACTTCTGCTCTAAAGATGTGTAACAACCCTCTTAACATCAACTACTCAGAGAATATTCAGATTGCAGGGCCTATCTGAATGTGTATCTATCTATTCCCAGCAAGAAATATTTCAGATCTGATCATCAGCTGTGATAATTATGCACCAAACATTTTTTTTTATCTAAAAAGCAACAAAGTCAAAACAAACCAAATCAAATAAAAAATACAAAAAGATAAGGCAGATTTTAGCTGAAATAAATCATGAACTAGTACAAAGCAGGAACCGGGATAAAAATTTCAAGTACTAATGAGTCTAAATTCATTGAATGTTGACTTCGGTATCTATGGAAAATAAATCCATGCTAATTTTTTTTAAAGTAATTTACAGTAGCACAGTCATTTATTTAGTTATTGTGATTAAAAACAATAGAAGAGACTCATTCACATAATTCAAGTTGCTCCTGTCATACTAACTAGATTGTTTACCCTGTCCTAATATTGTGTAGGCAGCTGTATTAAGCTATGGGCAGAATCTACATCTGTGTCACAAGTCTGGCAACTGTAACTCTCGGGAAACTATACCTCATATGTGTTCTCATGGCTGTTCTTCTAGCTCAGGCTCAAACAAGAGAGTTGAGACCATGACTTCCACTGACCAACAGACTTGTTTGGGGAGAAGCTTATTGTTAGAGAACTGTGAATGAACTGTGAGTGTATGTCCTCTTGCAAATGTATTATCGTTAGCTAGTATACAAAATTAAAACCAGCTATGTTCAGGTTTATGCATACCCAGTGAAACTATGTACAGAACACACTGCTCGCTTCACTCAGGATGATCTGCAAGAGGAGACCATTAGGGAAAAACAGACATTCAATACCATTTTCAGCTATCTTCTCACCTCTCTTTCAGTTTTCATGATAGAGAGTTGATTTAACAAATGCTGATATAATTCTTGGCACTGCTTTGATACTGAGCTGACTGTGGAAAGAGGTTAATGCTTGATTTTTCCTTCGAGAAATAGACTGAAGTGTAATTCTGCAAATGTTAAAAGTGTATTAAAATGCATGTAATGTTAACTATAATATATACAATATAAAAAAATGTGGTTTAGGAGAAACTGTTGTCTTCTGCTTCTGAAAACAGCATAATGGAGTTAATGAATAAAGGTATTCTGTAGCTATTCTGTAGTAATAAATATAAATAGACATATCTCTATTTACACAAGCTATTGTACCTAATTGACTGTACAAACATAAGGAATTGTAAGTCTAATAAGTACATAGCGAACAGATAGAATGCTAGATTTCATTCTCATATATATCATATCTGAAATCCTTTTCATTATCTATGTTACTGTTCTGACAGTAATGGAACTTTCTTCTCGCTTTGAATGAATATGATGTAAGATGCAGGACTTACTTAGAGTACGACACTTTAAATTCTCCACTTCCACATGAAGTTATTCTTACCAAAGAGATGATGATATTTTTATTAAGATAGGCTATAACTTCACTTATATTGTCGTAGAATTTTCCTTCTTGAAACACTGGTCAGGATGCGTGGTAAGGGTGATGATTGGTAAGGTATAAAAATAAACAAAACCACAAAAAAGTCAAATTGAACTGATAATGTTGGCTTTATGTGAATGGCTTGTTTTTCACAGCTTTCAAGTGGAAGGGCTATTGACCATCAAAAGACATGAAAAGATACTAGAAAAATAATAATTTTTTAGTGTTTCATTTCTAAAATAATTTCTTTATTGGTCACCTGAGATCTCACTCATTATTACTCCACAGGCATTGATCCTTGTTAACAACAAAATCAGCAAAATTAGCCCATTAGCTTTTGCTCCTCTGAAGAAATTGGAAAGACTTTACCTGTCCAAGAACAGCCTGAAGGAACTCCCAGAAAATATGCCAAAGTCTCTTCAGGAGATACGGGCTCATGAGAACGAGATCTCCAAGTTGAGGAAAGCCGTCTTTAATGGACTGAATCAAGTGATTGTCTTAGGTATGAGCATGAGAAATTATTAAAAAATCAACTCTCTGTTTTGAAGATGTTGCTTTTTGTTCAATTGTTGATTTTATGTAGAAAGCCATGAAATATTCCAATATATTGTACCTCTGAAACAGTTTTTACCTGAGTTATATAGGTATCTACATTGCAGCACAGCTCATTACCATGTTTTCTTGACAGAGCTAGGAACCAATCCAATCAAGAGTTCAGGAATTGAAAATGGAGCTTTTCAGGGGATGAAGAGGCTTTCCTACATCCGTATTGCAGACACCAATATCACTAGCATCCCCAAAGGTAACAAATTCAATGAAATATTTCAGAGATTCGCATAGGTATAAAGTAGCGGCTTGTAGACAGGCAGAAAAAAGTAGTTGGGGAAGTCTCTTGAGTCAGTCCTTAGAGCATTCATTACTTTACTTCTTCCTTTTTGGTCTATTGACTTTTATTGGTTTGGAAATCTTGATTTTCTATTATGAGATGCTCTATAAGAGTTGCACCATCAAACCCAAGCCATTTTATGTTATTTTGTCTTTCTTGTCTCAGAGCTGAAACATGAAGAGGAACAATGTTTTATCCTCCAAGTCTGTTTTGGGAGCTTGATCAACATTATGTAGATGTAAACTCATGTAGAATTAACAGAAGTTCTATAAGCGTAAAATAGCTTTCCATAAGTGTGGGTTTGAGGCCAAAAATGCTAGACCTATACAGAAATGTTTACTGTTTTTAATTTGTTACAAATTGCTACAAAATAAGAACAGTTTTAACACAACTTTTAAAACAAAAACCAGAATGATTCCAGTCCAGAGGAAATTATATTCAATTTATTCATACTTCAGCCAACAGATTATTTTGAAATATCTGAAAGGTTTTTGAAAGTTAATATTAGTTTTTATTTCTTTATTCTCAGATTTCCTGTTTTGGATGTCCCTTTGAGGGACCTCAGACAGTTAAAATATTTGGTTGCAATCTTTTTTTCCTGATAAGCAGAATTTAGAAACTAGTATGTGCCCTACCTAAAATAATATTTTTTTTTACTTCATATTTATAATCTTATTTTCCGCTGCTGTTGTTTGTTAAATATCTAGGTGCCAAATGTTTGATGATTTCTGTATGTGGATGTTATTGTCAAAATGAAGGCTCTTTTTTCTTACACTACGATATATGTAACGTTTACATAATCATGAAGGCTAAAATTCATATCTGGGAAGAATTTCATTTGGCTATTTTTTTAAGAATTAACTGTTCTATGATGACCTTGGGAGCTTGAACTTACTTCATGTCAAATAAACTGTTCCAAGATTTTTTCAGTTTCTCTGTTTGTGAAAGTTCCTCATTTCATTCAATTAATTGTTCTTGGTCACGTCTAATATAAATATTTTTGTGATGGTAAAAAAGCCTCAGTATAACACTAATCCTTTAAACAAAGATAATTCAGTTTTATCAAAAGTAATTTGATGGTGTTCTCTCTTTCAGGCCTTCCCCCCTCCCTCACTGAACTCCACCTTGATGGCAACAAAATAAGCAAAATTGATGCTGAATCTCTGTCTGGACTCACCAACTTGGCAAAGTAAGAATTAAGGGGTTTTTTTTTCATATAAAATACTATTTGAAATTGTAACCACCACACACACAATTACAGAAGATCATTCTGAGCTTCACGAGTGTTGTAATCATTGGGACATGACATAACTTAGCAGGAAAACTTCTAGGGACTTGTATGCTAACTTAAGAGAAAAAAAAAAACATTTTTTTTTTCTTAAGAATGATTTTGATCTGGGTTTAATTATGAGTGTTGTATACCCAGGACAACTCTTTCTTTGATTAAAAAAAAAAAAGAAGGATAAAGAGAGTGATCATGTCATGCCTCTTTCATTGTATTTCCATCTATGGTTTCTTTGGTTTATGCAGTTTTTTGGGAGACTGTATTGCAATTTCTTCTGGAAAGTCAGGAAAAAAGCACATGGGAACCAAAACATCTTGTAACAGTTTCCTCTGTTTCTTGAGAAAGGCAATTCTGCAATAAGTCAAGAGATTGACAAAAAAAACCAAACAAACCATACAATATAAATGAAAAAGTCCCATTTTTTTCTGGAATGATTGTACCTGGCTACTCTGTGAATATATTGTTGAATAAGTTTCTCTAACTGTAGAGAAATGTGAGGAGAATTCCTGGAGAGAAGTTGTTGACTTACAGAATTATTTGTGAATTATTTCATGTAAGATTACATGCTAAAATAGTAAAATGAGCCTTTAATAGAAGTTGTTTTAATACCATGATACTTTTAGAAGTATCCAGATTCCTGGATCGGATTCCTGGATCTTCATCTTAATCATTCTGCTCGTTATGATGAAGACAGAAAATAGAAATTAAAGGTGTCTGACTAATAAGAGTTAAATTTACCACTGTTTATAGTAGTTTAGACAATAATATAGTAGGATGAACTATGTAGTAGTTTAACACGTAATTTGAATCTGGTAATACCAGGTGATAAGGCTTAGGACAGCTTTGTAGAACTTGTAAAATGTGTTACTTCAATTTAAGTTTGATGTGCATATTTGATCACAGAGTCTTCCTTGCTGGAAAAAAAACAAACCACCTCTGCTCCTGGATTTTAATGAAAAAATATAAGCACCATAATTATGGGTTAGGAGTCTATGAAGCAGTAATTGTTAATGATAGAAGCGTAGTTTTAAATGTAACATACTCCAGAGCGATGCTAAAGAAAACTTCCAAAATCAAAATAAGACCATAACTATTCAGGTAGGGACTGATTTACTTTACTGAAAGAGGGAGGTGTGGGTGAGTCAGTTGTCCTGCAGATGACCCAACTTTTATACTTTTTTACATTCTCACTTGGAAAACAATATAGGCAACATCACATGGACAATATTGTTGGAAGTCTTTCTCTAAGATATAAAGTTTTACACAGCAAGTGCAGATGGACTACTAAAAATATCTAACCTTGGTCTGCTTCTATTGTGGCTGCATTATATGGAGAAACAAGATATTCTGTTGATTGTGGTATGGAAATGCAGAGCTGCTCAGAGTAGGTATCAGGTTTTGAACTGCTCTCTGGCCTGAGCTCAAGCAGGCAACATAGCATAGACAGAAGTCCTTTTTTGCAAAGTTGGAAAGAAAAGACAGAGTACAGATTTGATATTGAACTAAACAGAGCAGACAGATGAAGAAAGGAGGGAGTTCCAGGAGAGGTCCAGGGCAGCATATGGAATAAATCTAAGGGGCAACACGCCCCTTATGCCACTGAAAGAAGCTACTGAAAAATAACTTTTATTTAGAAACTAGGGTTTCAGAACAACAGTACGGGGTCAGACCACTCTCTTCCTGGATCATGTCAACACATGCTTGACAGCCCAACATTTGCCCTAAAGCACAGCTAAACTTTGAGAAACAGGTTATAGGTTTAGGCTCGATATTAGGAAAAAAATTTTCTACTGAAAGGGTGATTCACCAATGGAATGCGCTGCCCAGGGAGGTAGTGGAGTCATTGTCATTGTCATTGTTTAAAAACAGATTGGATGAGGCGTTTAGTGCCATGGTTTAAATGACGAGTGGGTGTTAGTGTTGGGTCATAGGCTGGACTAGATGATCGCAGAGGTTGTGATACTGTGATACTGTTATTTTTCTGACTGTGTTAAGGTGTTTTGAACCATAAAGGATCTCGGAGCAGATCTGCTTCTCATTCTCTTTTGAATTCTTGAGTTCTAGCAGGCTGTCAATATTTGTCCTTTTTTTTTTGTTTTGTTTCCTTGTAAAATTACTCAAGTCTTCCAAAAGTCTTCATATAGGGCTGCAGTGGAAAAAAAGTCTCATGAACTCAACAAAGTCTCATGAAAAGTCTCATGAACTCAACAAAGACTTTGCTGGGTTCACGCAGGAATGAGATCAACACAAGGATATATACATTACGCAGCTGATGTTACTGAAGTCTAGAGCCTATTAAAATTTACTGAAAAAGTCTACTTCCATCCAGTGGAAGCCGCATGAAGGCCTGAATAATGACGATGTGGAGAAGCAGGAAGTTTGTTTAAGTATATGTAACAAAAAAGTGGTAATGGGCAAGTAGAGATATTTGAGGCAAAATGTGAAAAAATACTTGAGAATTTCTTAAGTTTTTAGATATGTTTTTGGTGACGCCATTCAATGACTTAGAAAGTTTTGATTAGATCAGCTAAAATATTGGAAATGTGTAACCTAATCACTAATATAAAAGCAAATTTTATGTCAATATAATAAGCAAGGTGATTTTTCAAATTCTTCCCTTTTTCTGTTGCCATGGGAAAAAGAAGAGGAAATCACATGCTTTCCTAGTACTCTTAATCGCCCTGTATTTTGCAAGCTAATATTGTCTTATTTCATTTGTAGACACAGGTCTGGAAGTTTGTTCGTAAAACCTTTAACTGAGGTGTAATTGTGTACAATTTTACTGCTTATGGGATTTAAAGCCACTTTTTGACAATCTTCTCCAATTTTATCTTTTCCCTAAAAGTGTTTCCCTTCATGAGCTAATCTTGAGTTGGATCTTGTCCATCCTTCTGGTGTGTAAAGGTGATACTTTTGCTTCAACAGACAAACATGAGTGTCAGACCTACTTTATTCATGCTTGTCTACCTAAGTGTGACATATCTGGTTATAGACCTGCTTATATAGGAGCGTATATCTAGACATGTGTCAACCAAGAATTTATAACCTTCTGCCAAAAAGTTGGTTTTTAAGGGTTTTTTCCAGTCCTTTTAAAGGCATTCACTACAGGCAACAATTAGTGAAGTCCTTAGTACGTTCTACAGATATTCAGACTGAGTTGCTCTGAATCAGATCCTCCAAGCTTTATCGAATCTTGATGTGCTTTACTCAAAGGGAATTTTTTTCTAATAACTTTTAAATTAAATTTTTTCCTGATCAAATTCTGGCAAAGATATAGGATACCATGAATTTGTTTCAGAGTGAGATAAATCTCTGTTGATGGCAGTGGGAGAGCTCATTAAGCTCTCCTTTATCATTTAATAGTTTGACATTGCATTTTTCACTCAAAATTAAATTAAAAATAGCTTTGAGAAAAAAGATAAAGCAAATTAGATGAAGTACGTTTAGTCTTTATATAAATATATATAAATAATTGCCTCAAAGGACAACACTCCTGATGACAACAACTCTTGCAGGATTACCACTGAATTCCTTACTGTGATACAGGGCATTGCAGTTTATAAGAGTCTCTTGAAAAATTTGATAGTTTGGTAATTGCAAACTGAAATAATATTAACACAAAAATACACAGACAGGACTAGATTTTCCAAATCAGACATAAATTACACTAGAAATCCCAGAATGTGGATGTTTAAAGCAGGAAGGATGATTCTGCGGTGAAAAGTTTGGACTGGAAACCGGAAGGAATGTGTATGTATGCCTCACCTCTGTGTCCTCCTAAACAGATGAAAACATTTCTCTAACTACATAAGCTTCTTCTAAAGATATGGTGAAGATTTAAACTTAACAGTACTAGTCACCCTAAGCTATGTAGTTTGACGAAGAAATTATAGCCAGTGCTCGTAAAGCTCTGCAAGAAACTCTTCTGCAGCTTATAAAGAAATATTGGTGTCTACGGAGGCATAGAGTAGGTATTTACTGTGGGATTAGTCATATAGCTCATTAAAGTACACAGTACCATAGGTACAAATTGAATGTTATCATTCACATCAGATGTCAAATTTATTTACATGTTTTAATCTAAACTAGTTCTCCCTGGTTACTGCCCCTCATGCACAATTCTCAAAATTAGCCTAGTCTGTTCTACAATAATAATGTGTAGAAATAATCAACACAAGGAAGATGATTAGGTGAGAAATTTTAACATATTTTTGGATTCTTGGTGGTTTTATTTCAGATTAGGTCTCAGCTTCAACAGTATTTCTTCAGTTGAGAATGGCTCTCTTAACAATGTACCTCATCTGAGAGAGCTCCATTTGAACAACAATGAACTTGTAAGAGTACCCGGTGGGCTGGGCGAACACAAATATATCCAGGTAAAGTTTATCGTACTGCCTCCGAAGTAAGATTCTGAGTAATTGTGTGGTTGTTCAGTTTTGAACAGAAACATATATAGTATATATGCAAATTTCATAAACTATTGAGTGGGCATGGAAAATTTGTGAAGAGGAAGACTCTTATCTTGATGTTTGAGTGAATGTGGCTATAGAGGTTTATAAATCTGGGGGTATGTTTTCATATATCGGTATGTCTGAGGGGACGCAAAAAATATGGGATTATTTGTGTACTTTGATTTCCTTTTTACTCAAAAAATGTTTTCAAAGAACATTTCTTAAGTTTAATTTTTTTCAATTCTACTCAGAGACATTTTGCAAATTTTCCCAAGAATTTTCCCTTTGGTATCTCATAAAGCTATGCATTCAGGAAGGCAAAGAGACAATATGCATTTCACATCAGCAGTACTGATGAGAACTATGTGGCTTGATAACTAGAAATATGGCTTCTAGCCATTTAAAATGTCTTCGTTCAGACTAAGATTTTACGGGAAAGAATGAAGACACCCAAATGTAAATTGCAACTTGCATGGAAAATTGGGAAATTTCGTCAGAAATGGCAACTCTGGAGCAAATAAATATTCATTAGCTATTTTAAATCACCATTAGTGTTTACCTTGGCTCTGAGTCTTGTACAGTTGCAGTCATGACAGTGAAAGCAATAGACCTTGAAAGAAACGAGTTAGCACCAAATTTTGTATTTATATATAGAGCATGCCCCTAAACCACAGCACTCTTAATACTTCCACATCTTTGACTCCTTTTTTGGTTGCACTATGATTAAGTGATAATAATTTTAGATTGCTTTGCACGGTTTCTGCTCTGTCTGTAGAATTTATTTTTAATAGGGTATAATAAGTGTATAAATATTAAGGTTTTTAATAGAGTATAATAGGTATAAATAAGTAAGCGGAATCAAGATTTTTTTGGAGGAAAAGCATATGTTTTTACTCTGTATAATATTGCACAGTATCTGCAGTAGTATTGACTATCTGACATCTAATCAGTTATCTTGTTTGCCACGGTAACTCTGTTTCTTCCTTCCGTACTTCTATGCTTTTCAGGTGGTCTATCTTCATAACAACAAAATTGCTTCAGTTGGTATCAACGACTTTTGCCCTCGTGGCTACAACACCAAAAAGGCTAGCTATTCTGGTGTGAGTCTCTTCAGCAACCCTGTGCAGTACTGGGAAATCCAGCCCTCTGCTTTCCGATGTATCCATGAACGCTCTGCAGTACAGATTGGAAATTACAAATAGATGACTAAAGTTGGGTTTCGGTTGTTTTTCAGCTAAAGTACCTGTTGTAATAGGCCTGTTCAAAAAATTGTTGCTAACAATTAATGCCAAATACTAGAAATTTCACTTTAAAATGGAGATGCTCCATTAATGTAGAATAAATGAATCATTACAGACATACAAGATCAAGCGTACCATCAAAAAGAATTGCCAACTGTGCTTTAAACTGACTTTTTTCAGCCTTCTTTTCCAGCATGCTTTCTGTGGTATTTTTCAGTTTGCTGAATGCTACAGGTTTCCAGATCCACTGTATATGAGATTCGGAGTAAATATTTGTCAAGTTAAGATATTAAAAAAAAAAGAAAAAGATAATGATTGAGGTTATTTTTATAGCCACATTAAAAAAAAATAGTAGAGGGGAAAAGGACTCTCAAATCACCTTGAAACTTGAGAAGGTGAGAGTTACCTCCTTTAAATTTATTTCAAGCCCTGGAGGTTTAAAAATATCCACTATAACACTAAGCTAATTCTGAATGTATCTATTTAGCAGAGGGAAATAAATTTTTTGCTAATGTCATTATTTTGGGAAAAATAAATCCATATTGTACAAATAGTTCTTTTGAGTTTGCCATTCTTCTAGAGTAATCCTATTCAGGATTAGACTAACATAATCCTATTGAACAAAATAATGAGTAGTCTGCAGTACAAAACCTTTAACCTGTGCCTGGAGCTCAATGACTAAATTTCTCTAGGGCAAATCACTCTCACCTTAGTCACAAGGGCAGTTTTAGTGACTTCAGTGAGACTGCTTTGCAGAATATGGCGTTAGGGTTTAGTTGTTGGTATCAATCCATGTATATATCTAAACAAACAATAATAGCAGTTCACTGTTTACTTGTTCTGCATTGTACATTTGTCAGCATCTTTTTACTGTTTTTGTTTTTCAAAAAATGTTTTTAATTGTCAAGTAGAGATATGCAGGCTCCCCATCTGATTAATTTGTGGAACTTAGAACATAAGCAAAGTCGTAAAAATAGCAAAATATGATGTCAAATAACTGCAAGGCCTAGCTGGACATTACTGGGACATCATTCATGCAAGTATCACCGCAGAGTGATTTGAAGCCTTCTGCAGACTGGGATTCTTTAACTCTTAGCAGTGGGTAGCAAGCACATCAATGGTAGGCTGCACATTTCTACTGTCAATCTACAAAGCTAAACATTTACTTAATAAAAATTTCACCTTGAAAAAATCTTCTGCAGCCTCTTAACACTCCAAGGTCAATCTCTCTAATTTGTAAAACTTATATGTCATTTATATTAAAGAATAATGTAATACAGGCAAACTCCAAGGTGTTTGTCTTCATTTTCTGTTTTGATAGCATAACATAGTGTGTCAGAACTTTAATTATGATTAAGTCTTGAAAAGTGGACATCTTTGGCATGGTAATAGCTACATTAAGGATAAGTTGTGTGAAATCCTCTTGTCTTGAGAAACTTTATTATGCCTAATACTCATTTTTTTATGCCTAATACTATTTTTTTCTAGAGAATGAATACATTCTTTTTATAGTTGTCATTGATTCAGGTATGAATAACTGAAAATTATTATAATCACTAAAGCCATTCCACCGAAAAAGTGTTTCCACTCTTGTTAGCTATCTTCTTTATGTAGTAGCCAATGATTACTCCCATTCGAATCTGTTTTTTTCTTCTGGATTTCATACTTTCTGAGCATTATTTTAAATTAACACCCTCCTGTCATTGAAGGGAAAAGCCTACAGAAAATCAGCAGTTATTTTTTTTTTGGTTCTTGGTTGAGTATTTGCTGTTATTCAGAGAGAGACTTCATGTAGAATGATAAGCACTGGCATTTGAATATAGAACAAAGGCATTGTCTTAGCTTGAACAATTCCATGGGGTTTGCACATACGAGGTTCAAATTAGCAGACACAGATACAATTTGTAGGAAGAGATTTATATGAGCAATATAACAATTGCTTTTTACATTAAAAATAACATGAAAGTATACACAAACTTCCAATTTCTCCATCCATGGCTTTAAATCACACCATACTAAGGTTTTTCTTTCAAACCAGAGCAACTTTAAGTCCAGAAGAAAAAACTGAGCCTGACCCTCCTCTGTAATATCTATGACATGTCCCATTCCAAGCTTACTGCCCTCTATACTAAAGCACAAGTTATTCCTTCTAAAATACATTCCTGGCTAACAAGCAAGGACTGTAAAGATAAAAAGGACCCTTTCCTGATTGCAGTCCTGCACAATAAAACAGAATAAACAAATTATGATATAGCAAAAAATCACAACAAATTCAAAAGGTAAGCACACTGATTGTTTTTTATAAATTGTTCAGCAATACCTACAATGTCTGACTGACAGGACCATGCCTACCCAAAGAATTGGCGAAGACTTCAAAGCAGGAGGAAACCCAATACTTTTAAAACTGCTTTTCATATAAATAAAGAACAGATGTTACTTCCATTTAAAAACAATGCAAGAAAAAGAAAGGAAAGAAAGGAAAGAAAAGGAAGAAATGAAGAAAGGAAGAAAGGAAGAAAGGAAGAAAGAAATAAGACAGTTAAAGGTGAAAGCATTTTAATCATAACAGTGCATCTCCAATCCCTCCATAAAGTATGAAGATGATAACCTGTCAAAAATAATCTGCACGACTTTAATACATAAAGGAATAAAACCTGGGGCATCCCTGCAGCATAGAGGGGTCACTGCAGGCAAGGGTGTGACCATCTCATTTATGGGAGAACAGATCTCCTAGGGAGCCTGAAAGAAAACATAGTCTGAAAACTTCATCTTATGGGAACATGAGATTTCAGGACAAAAAGTTGTAGTGTCGAATCCTCCTCCACAGGAATGATGGATGACTTTAACTGACACATGAAGGTTTAGACACTACAAAGAAATTTAGATATTAGGAAGAAATTCTTCACAATGAGGGTGGTGAGACACTGGCACAGTTTGCCCAGGGAAGCTGTAGATGCCCCCTACCTGGAAGCATTCAAAGCCAGGTTGGATGGAGTCTTGAGCAGCCAGGTCAGGTGGGACATGTCTCTGGCCATGGCAGGGGAGTTGGAACTGGATGATCTTTAAGGTTCTTTCCAACTCAAACCATTCCATGACTTGATTCTTTCTGCTTCTTCAAAACATCATCTTAATTTCCAAATTATTTAGTCAATTCAGTAGAAGCCAAATAATTAACACTTTAATAGGGGAAAATTGGTACACTTAATGTCAAAAAAATAGCAGAAAATATTGACCATAATTTTGAAAATCTCTTTAAATAAGAAAAAGGGAAGTTCAAACGGTTACTCGGGCATGTTCCTGAGTGACTAATCACAGGCATTATTAATTTAAGATAGCATAAAAGACATTATTGTCTCTAATTTCATTGTTCTGTATTTTTTATGATAGAAGTTTTAAAATATTATTAGAAAATTGGTTTTAAAGGCAAAAGCAAGTAAGTATTATTAGTTTGATTTATATTTTTCATAATTTTATATTCAGTGGAACAAACAGAATCATAAAATGGTTTGAGTCAGAAGGGACTGTAAAGATCATCCAGTTCCAACCCCCTGCCATAGGCAGGGGGTACCTCCCACCAAACCAGGCTGCTCAAGTCTCCATCCAGCCTGGCCTTGAACACCTCCAGGGATGGAATAGCCACAACTTCCCCAGGCAACCTGTAGCAGTGCCTCACCACCCTCACAGTAAAAAATTTCTTACTAATGTCTAATCTAAATCTACCCTCTTTCAATCCTTCTCATTTAATTAATGTTCACCAGGTTACAGACAGTACAGACAGTCATGTACTTAATTAGTGATGTATAAATGATATAAAATATAATTTAATTTCCAGGAAATGATCATCTCTGAAATCTCTGGCAGCAATCTGTTTCTCTGATTTCCAAGACTATAAATTTTTTTTTTTGATTTCGTTGTCAGACTGCTTCCCAAATCTTCTGAAGACAACTCTTTGGCAATAACCTGGCTTTTTTTACCTACCAGTGGATTATTTGGTTACAATTTCTTGCTGCTTGTGTTTGCTACTTCTTTTAGACAGACAGTATTATCTACTTCAGAGTCATATATACAAATTAACAGAAAGCTGAGAAACGTCTTTTGTTTGATGTTAGTATTAACTTCATGCCTCTATAATATGATATACAAAATACAGAGAAAAGATTACAAAAGACTTTCTGATCCCATCACTACTCTGAAGTGCCACCTAGTGTCACTGAGGGACAGTAGCAAAGTTACTGTTCACTAGTTCTCAAAGCCAGGAGAAAAGCTGAGGCTTTACGAAAAGGCGTCACACAAATTCACGTATTTGCTCTGCTGATTTGATTTTTTTTTTTTTTTAATTCAGAGTGCAGAGCTCAAATATTATTGCTTTGCCCGTGGATGTGTTTTTGCTCATGCTTTCAGAATTTACACATTGCACTGAAGTCAGTTTTGCTACAGGGACTGGTCTACACCTCTTTAAATTTTTTTCAGAAGCAGTGTCCTTATTTTCCACGGCCATTGCCAACCTACTGCTAGGTGGTTGGAGGATCTTTTTTGTTTTCATTCCAAATTTTAAAACACCAAAGTCCTTTAATTGGACATAATTTAATTGGAAGGAGTTTATTAAATAAAAAGAAAAAGAAATAAAGGATCATGATAATGACAAGTTTGCACAGGACTGTAGAGGAAACATGATCTGTGAGATGCTCAAAATTAAGTGCATCAACTTCAAACTGAAATAATGGAATTAAAATGTGTTGGAAATTGTAGCAATAAAACATTACCCTAGCAGTGCTCCAGCCCTGTACATCTCCTGAAAAGGCACAAAACCTTTTTTAGTTCTTGAATTAAACTCAACATATACACTCAGTCAGCTACACTCTTTAATGGGTACATTTTAAGTGATGTAAAACAGCATCTGGTCTCCTGCCCTGCTTCCTGCTCTGGAAGTTCAGGGCTGTTAATGTACCATAAGTGCCTAAGAATCAGCCTGGATGCAAGCACTACAGAAGGCTACTTACCCTGCCTGTTAAAACCCCACACTTTTAATTTTCTGAGACATAAAGCTGTGGTTTCTTCAAAACTGCTTTGTCAGACTGCTTTCTTCCTTGGTGTATACAGTATGCTGCTTGAAAACTCTGGGGATTAGCTCTATGTGGGTGTCTTAAATCAGCAGACCAGAAGAATGTTAACGCTCTCTTACTGCCTGCTTAAACAGGGACCTAAATTAACTTCCATCTGTGGGAGAAAGAATGGATAAAACTATGAAAAAAAGGTATTGTTTTTATTTTATATAAATATGCACACATGTTTTAGGTTATAACATAATATTAAAAAAAGGAAATAAAAGGAACTAATAAAAATCAGAGGATCTGCAGCATGATAAGGAACAGTGATAGTCATGTTTCTGAATCCGCATGTATGGCTGTAGCAAGCAAGAGAGTGAGAAAGTTTTTTGGAAAATAACAAACATTGTAGGCCTTGCATCTGCAAACATTACCACATGAATAGTGGTAATTCAGTCAAAGGAACTGAAAGCTACAGATGGGCACTCAGTTTTGAAGGGAAATTAAACAAAAGATGTTACCCACTGTCCAAGTATAAAAAACAGTTTTTGAACAAATAAGCAATCTAAACCACCTCCATCCAGAAACATTTCATCCAAAGAATCATGACAGTTACTGTCTTTGGCTCACACCGAGTGGAAAGAAGACAAATACTTGCAAGTAATAATTTCTGGGGATAAACGGCATCATGTTTTGCTTATATGCGCAAATATTAATTGATAGTTTTTGTTGCTTGTAGCATTTGGCAGAACAGACAGCAGAATGTGCACTGCTTTATTTTATATGGTTGCCATTTACGAAACTTTCTATTTTCATATCTAACATGAAAACAAGCAAAACTTCAGGGTTTTTTCCCCTCTAACTCTTTGTGTTATTGTCTAAACAGCATTGAAGCATATAATTTATGATAAATCAATAATTTTATTAATTTTAAATTAATATATTAACCTATATATTTGAATGTAAAACTTGAAGGATATTGCTGCTATTTTTGAAAACTTCAGGTCTGGATAAGTTACATTATTGCTTGCAGATAAAGACTTTATTTGAGATGAATTAGGCTAGTGCTTCTCCACACAGCAACTTTTTGAGTGTTTTTGAATACCAATATAAAGGCATGGAAAATAGGGACCATGTGTCTGCTACCAAATGCAAGCTAGAAAAACCTTTCAACAGGAAAACTCCAAACCAATTAAGCCAATCATGTAGTATTCTGCTGATTAAATTCTTTCATCTTTGAATTTCAAGGTATTGAATCTTTGAAGGAATCAAAAGCTTATAAAGAATAAATCAAATTCCGAAGCACGGGGAAAAAAAAGGAATTTCAAAATGCATAAAATAATCTTGAACTGAAAGGCTCATTCTAAATATTGATTAGCTGTGTTAAAAACTCTAGACGACTGAAATGGTTCAAAAGGCTTTCTTCACTTCTGAGAATAATCCTTCAGAGATTTGCATATACGCATCATTCTCATGTGGAAGGAGAAAGTAGGATTGTTGCAATAAGATCTTGAAACAAAGCATTGTCTTTGAAATGCTAGCTAACAGAGAGTAAGTGAGAGATCTTAAACATCAGGCATCACCAAAATTAAACAAAAATTATATGTGAGTATATTTGTTCTCTTCTATCCCTTAACACTCCTTTACAGCAACAAGTTCTTTAAAACATACCAATCATTTTTTTTAATATATGTTAGGAGCCACTGCTTGTGTAGGTTACAGGGAGAGAGAGAAGATTGTGTGAATTTCTGTTCAACAAATTCCGGTAACTGGATTGTTATGGGAAAAGTTAAGTAGATAGACTTCTTACTGCTGTCAAAGCATGAAAGGACTATGATTGTAATATTTCCTTTGAACTTCCTTGTCAGAATTCTGACCCACAGGATTGTTGTGTTCTCTACAAGTTAGACATGAGGAATGTGCTTGTCCTATGCTCCTACTGAGAACAGCCCCGCAGAGAAGTACTTGGGGGTACTGGTGAATGAAAAACTCGATATGAGCCAGCAATGTGCACTTGCAGCCCTAAAAGTCAATTGTATCCTGGGTTGCATAGAAAGAAGCAAGGCCAGCAGGTCGAAGGTGTGATTCTGCCCTTCTACTCAGCTCTCCTGTGAGACTCCCTTTTGGAGTACTGTGTTCAGTTCTGGGGTCCCCAGCATAAGAAAGACATGGACCTGTTAGATCAGATCCAGAGAAGGGCCACAAGAATGGTCAGAGCTTTAGGACAGTTCTCCTACGAAGAAAGGCTGCTGATGTACCCAAGATCTGGATATATCACAGTATCACAGTATCATAAGGTTGGAAAGGACCTCTGAGATCATTGAGTCCAACCTATATATATGGTGTGTTGTCACATACAGAGCTTGGAGAAGTCCCCAGTCACTACAACAGCCTTGTTTACAGGCTTGAAAGGAGGGAAATAAATAAGTTCTTCCTCGAGGACACTCCTGGCTATGAGCTTAACAGGCAATTCAGACACAGGCAGCATGACCTTTACTACACTCAGAGGCACACAGATATGGAGAAGAACACTCAGCATAATTTAGTGAATTAGGAACCCAAAGATTGTTTACCAAGACCTTGGAAGACACATTTCTTAAAATGTT
Source organism: Tapera naevia (assembly GCA_033556795.1). NCBI lineage: Eukaryota > Metazoa > Chordata > Aves > Cuculiformes > Neomorphidae > Tapera > Tapera naevia. The sequence continues at coordinate 5,872,189 of JAUMJJ010000059.1, forward strand.
TTGACATGTCAGTATTTGACAAGTCATTAATAGTGGTGTTCAGGAGAAGGATATCATGCTCATTGCTAAAGCAAACACCTTCTTCACTTCACCATGCGTTAAGTTAAAGTGCTGTGGGCTATTGCCTGCACATTTATTCCCCACTTGTTGAAAAGAATGACCCTATTGTGGTTTCCTAGAAAAGTCACAAGTCTGAAACTATAAAAATCTCTGATGGGTATGGATGTAGGGGATATGAGGATGCAGGCACATGCATGTGCTCAGATCCAGTCTTACTCATTCACTAACATTTGCATGCTTCCAAAAACTCTCTTAGTAAGGCCCAGAAACGGGAAAGAATAAATATCACTAGGACAGGTGAAAAGCAGGAAAGTCTCATCAAAACTCTTTTGCAGAATATTTGAGTCTTTCTAATATCATTACCTTGTTTATATTGTTTTCTGACAAAAAGTACTCTCAGCAGTATTAAATTATTGTTGTACTCAAAGTTCCACAGTAAATTCAAAGATTTAGCTGCTAAAACACAGTGTGAAGCACTTCCATTCATGAGTAAAGTTACTACAAAAGTTTATTGCACAGCTTTGGAAACAAAACAGGTTTCATTCTGCTTCCATGAGACCAAAATAGGAGCAATGGATTTTGCTACACCACAAATAGCCATATTATTGAAGTCATCAGTGGGATAGGAACATGGCCTAAATTACAGTGCTGCTCAACGGTACTACTGTTTGTGTCAGCAGTTCTACACAAAATCAGCTTTTCCTTTTAAAAATTATTACTCTGCTAAGGCTTGGAATCAGATCTTATTTCTGGAACATATTTGTTTCTCTTTTAATAATTAAAAATAATCCTTGTATCTTATTCAAAATGTGAAAGTAAAAATGAGTGGAACATGTGTGCACGCGCACACACACAAACACACAAACAAACATAAATGCGGTGAAAATAGTGAAAATAATGAAAATATAGTTTGAGAAAAATCAAATTGTGATTTAGCTAATGTCAGCAGATTTTAGGACCTGAATGTCAGTTTTCTTATTGACGGCTCAAGTTATATTCCAGGGTTTAAAGCTTCATCTATATTAGATGAAATCGTGTCATTTTCCAGCTCTGGACTAACCAGCATGAGTTAGACCCATCTCAGCTGTAAGACGACCTTACTGCGAAACATGATGCTTCATTTAAACTCTTTGTTAAGAGTGGTAAGTTCCAAACCATGGCTAGGAATTGTTGAGTTCAGTCTAGAATAATAGAAAAACTTATTTTAATAAAGTAGTACTACATAAAATTACTTGCCAGTGTCAGGGACACTATGTGATTTAAAAGCGTAGGAGAGGCAAGTCATCTATTTGCTTATATAGAATATTTTTAAGTGTAGTAACATTAATATTTTCCATTGATCTAACCAAATATTGACAATGCTGTTACCTGTTTGCTATCTGAAAACTTTTCTATTTTTCCCTTTAGTCATTTATAATGCCCTTTTTCAGTCCTTCATGGCAAAATTTATCTGTCTTTTTATTTCTTTACACAGCTAATAACACGGAGTTTTGATCTGACTGGGAGTTTGGAGGAGTTGCAATATTTGATTGCAAAGTTTTATTTTCCATACCTACAATACAAAAGAAATTGAAGAATGAAGGAAAGAAATTCACTCTAGGTTAGCTACATACTGCTACTACAAAAAAATGCAGCATCTTTGAAAATTCTATTTATTCTATTTTATAGAATAATGTATCTATATAAGCAAAACTAATTTAACTATTAAGAAAACATGGAAGAGAGTACTAGGAAACTAAAAGGATGAATATCAATTCCAGTTTTTTGGTCCAGTTTTCCATTTAACAAACAGACATACATGTGTATAAATATACAGATACGTAATTATCCAAATACAATTGCTAAGTGTATACTGAAGTCAAAAAAACAGAAAAGTAAAGAAAAAAATCAGTCTGAGTAGACAGAGATGTAAAATCTATCGAAGGTGAACAAGAGTACTTGGAAAGTGGTATGTTCTCATTAATCACACAGGATAAGGGAAATGTTGGTGCAGCTTATCCCTTCTTAGGTTGTATGGAGAGCAAATTGAACCTTAAGCACTCTTGTGTCAATTCAAAAGACACCTATGAAAGACTGTGATGCAAAATTTCTTAAACTATTTCTATCCTTTCCAATAGATTTAACTTATACAATTATATATGAAATCTATTGAAAAGATTTGTTTGACTAAAACAAAGGAAAACCATTCAGTGACAAGTCAGGTGATGATCTAATGGAAGCAAGGACTGTCTTATAAATCTTTATTTGACCTTTCAAAAAATTCCCTGTTTTGGATTTTTTTATTATTATGCTTTTTAGAGATGGTAAGAAAATGGAAAATACCTGTGGGAGAATAGATTATGACTGTCTCCAGACTTGTACATCTCATTTTGCTTGGCTCTGTGACATTTGTTTTCAGACATTGTGCTGAAACCTCAGCTAAGAGAAGTCTGCAGAAAAAATTGTTAAAGAAAATATAATTCAGACACTTCATGCAAAGTTGGCATATTGCCTCACTCAGAAGGCTGGTTTTCTCCTGGACTGGAGCTCCAAGGGCACAACTGAGGTACGAAAACATAAGTGTCTAAAGTCATTCTGGATTGCTAAAATATTCTTGGCCTCTCGTCGCTACTTCAGGACAAGACATGTCTCCTCAGGAACATGAATTACAACAGTTCAAAGGTATTCCCATTACAATCTCCACTTCTGGTCCCTTTGAACCAGATCATATGGTTCAACATTGCAATGAATTCCCCTTGCCTCTCTTCTGGCTTGGACTCATTCACAACCTGCAGTGCCTTAGGGATGTACCTGCTCCAAGTCAAGCCTTATCTATGAGCTACAGTCTCTCCATGCTGCAGCATAAACTTGTCCATAATCACAATTTCTTTGAGGGGCACCAGCTCACAATCCCTTTGACTCAGCTTCACTCTTCACCAAGTACAGCAGCACAGGAACAACAGTGATGCCTTGGTCATCTGTCATCCCATTCCTGTTATCAAAATGCTCCCAAGCACAACAGAGTAAGGTGATAACAGTACAGAAGTACAGTAAGTAGCGAAGGCAAAAAGCAGCCACTAACAAACACTGAATAAAGTCAGTGCCATAGTAAACACAGAAGCCTATCGATTAACGGCTAAACAGCAATGACAGATATAAATTTAATCTAGCACATTCCAATCAAATCTGTCGTTATCTCAAACCTTTCTGAGTCTTATATTGGATACCAAAAAGACTGCTGTGGCTAAACCCCACACAGCCCTACACAGCCACTAAGTTCCTCTCCCTGCAAGTGAGATTTGGGAGAGAAACAGAAGAGTAAAAGTGAAAAAACTTGCGTTTTGAGATAAAGACAGTTTAATAAACAAAGCAAAAGCAAAATAAGAAAGACATTCGCTACTTCCCATCAGCAAGCAGGTGTTCAGCCGTCTCTGGGAAAGTAGGGTGCCATCATGCATATCAGTTACTTGGGAAGACAAACACCACTGCTCCAAACATCCCTTTCTTCCTACTTCCCTATGTCATACAGCATGGATATCTTTTTGGACAGTTGAGGTCAGCTGTCTCAGCTGTGTCCCCTCTCAACTTCCTGTGCACCATCAATCTACTCACTGGAGAAGCAGAAAAGACCTTGACTCCATGTAAGTACTACTCAGCAGTAATTAAAACACCTCTGTATTACCAACACTGTTTTCAGCACAAATACAAAACGCAGCCCCCTACTAGACAAAACTAGCACATGTGGTCTAATTTCATTCTAGATAGCTTTGATGCGCCTGGCCTCCTGTCACTGCTTCAGGATAGGTCTTCTCAAGATCCTGAGTTGCATCAACCAGGCCTACTCGGATATACTAGACAGCCCAGGGCACGTCGGACAGCAGTGGATGTCTTTTCATCACCAGCTGGTTGAACTCCCTTGACAACAGGCAATTGCCTAAACACAGATGCTTCATTATTTAGACTCTATGGAGTACCATGCTTTTTCATCAACTGCCACTTGAAAAGAGGACAGGTCTTTAAGTCTTTTCTCATAACTTATACAGACGAACTGGAAACTTTAAAGCATTTCAAATGATACTACATGACTACATTTAGGTAATTGAATGCTGCTACAGTGTCTGTGTTAGGAAGATGAACCTCTTGCTAGGTCACATAAGACTATTTACTAGATCCCAATTAACTGTGAGAAGTGCTTGGACTCCTAGCATTCGTGTAGACACCCATCTTTGCTGTCTCTCAGGACTAAAGCATGAGATGCAGCATCTGAGATCATTTATAAAAAAAGGCGGTCTGCATCTCACGGAAAAGTGGAGGCAATGAAACTCAAGATAGAGTGACTTATGAAATACATAGCTTTTCTAATGAGAAATTTCATTTTTGAGATGTGGCTAGTAGTACCTTGTAGCCTATAATAAAGCATTAGTACAGTTTCTCAACACTGCACAATTACTAAGAAAAAAGGTATTGCACAAAACATGAGGTAAATCCACTCTGGACCTCCTCATGATGAATAAGGACAAGTTAATCACTGGATTGGAATCTGGCGGTTGCTAAAGCTGACCATTTAGTATGGTCAAAAGCGTACTTTCAGCTAATATTTCAGAGGAGCTCAAACGTCCCCAAACAGGAAAAGGATGAGCAAATTTGTCTGGGAGGAAAAAAATTAGAAGAAAACTAAGAATATCTAAACTCAAAAAGAATTTAAGAGATTGTCCTCAAATACCTTTTCTCCACTGAATTTACAACTGAAAAGGCTAATTTTATCCATAAGCTTGCTTGCTTCAGTAGAAAATTTAAATGCATTTAGAAACGGGGGGAAAAAGTATGAGATATGAAGAATGAGGAATTATGAAATATATAATAGTGTCTCTGTACTTATTCATGATAAAGCAGAAATGAAACCGAGTTGCACAGAAGGTATCAGTAACAGATCCCTAGCGTGGCTGAAGATAGTTGGAGGAAGCTGAAGTTTATGATGAGGAAAATAAATTCTAGTAACATTATAGAACCACAAATAAAGGGACACAAGACAATTGATAGAAATTAAATATGTAAAAAAATTTGGAGAGGAGTAGGTTGATGTACATTCATCAGACTGATATAGTTTTATCATATGAAGATTATCATGGTTTTTTTTAAAGGGAAAAAATAAATATTTCTTAGTGTTAAATAGTTTTAAGTGGGTTGTCATAAAATATGTACCTAATTGTCTTATGAAGCCACGTGGGAGATCTTTGGTTCTTTTACAGTCCATTTTCATGAACCTAGGAGTAAGAGAACCCCAGTATATTGTTCGTGTTCATGAACTACAATTAAGTAGAAATTATGCCATACTTCAAGGTTATTAACGTGTCACCAGTCCCAGGAAAAATGAGGTGAAGATCTGATATAGCATTCAGTTGGTAATGAATTAATTGACAACTAATGCCAGAATAGGCACTTATATATATGCAATGATGTAATAGGTATTATCTAGCAAGCCTTTACTTGCTCATGAGTTTGTAAACTTGATTCATAACACGGTCTTCTGTAGTAGAAGTAGAAGTAGATTTCTCAAAGATGTTTCGTTTTAAAAATGACAATGAGTGGCTCTTTAAAAAAACCTGCATATTAAGTGGCTCCCAAATTGTCCTCTTGGCAATGTATTACCAAGAGGATACGAACCAGATTAGGATCACATCAGCTGGTAGAAGGCCAAATGCTGTTTTCTGGGTGTCTGGACACCCCTTTGAAGCGTGTATGGCTGCACACTTGACTGCTGTTTTTGACATAGAATCATATAATATCTCACCATACACACTGCAAGCTGGAAGCTACTGTTCCTTTACCAGCTGGCAAACCTGTTGAGGTCATAAAGCTAAAATTTCCTGGTGTTTGTTCAAGGAGATATGGATATACTGAGCAGGGATGCCCTGGGTCTATGCAAGTAGAGCAGACTGTCCTTCCTACCAGCCTGGGAAACAATTCCCTACTTCTGGGTGCTGCCTGCAAGCAGATACAAGGATAAAACAGTGATAAATAAGCCTTACTCAACTAGCCTAAATTATGTTGGCTGCTGTCCCAAGATGCAGTCCTCTGCACACAGATGGGAAAGAGCTGAGCACCCGTCATAACCTGTCAGTTCCTGAGAGTAGCTTGGGCAAAAATTTTCAGATTTTTGCATCAAACTAGAATACTTACAAACTTCTCATGTCTTCAATCATCATTAAATGTTGTCTGGAGCATTTGTAAACAAAGGTATTTCGTTCAATTCAGTACAGCTGTAACAGGGAAAAAAATAATGTTTGGTGTAATACAACAGGTCAGGGTAGATGGTGCAACATCCTTGCTGACATTAAGCAGTAGTGATCTGAAAGAAGACAAATATTGCTGATGCTTAGATTAGGGGAAGATATTTAGCAAAGGAAATCTATGTTTACACAATATTAGTACACACAAACAATAGATTAGCTGTGTTTTCCAAGTCCACCTCTTTCTTTTCCTATAAATTATTTGCATGGGTTAATACACAGAGCTGATATAATTTTTACATGTAACCACAATTTCCCCACAAATTCAACAACTCCTTGAGACTCTCTTACATTCTTTGCATTAAGAATGATATGAATTGAGTTGGATCATGTTTCAGTGCTACCTGAATTTCTTTTATACAAAGACCTGCATGTTTTAAACAGTGTAACACAAGTGTAGTATATTTGTATAGACCTCTGCTTTAAAACCAACATCTTTCCTTCACCTGTGCAGTTCTTATCATAAAAGAGCCTTGATCAAGGTTTGAATCAACTCAAAGGAATTTTGCCATTGACAATATGAATCAAACTAAATGCAATCTAGTACAAAAAGTGTGAAAAGGAATGGGGAGGAGGCTAACAGTGCTAGAATACAGACACTGTCAAGTTTGAAGAGAAACAGTGAGCAATTTTTCAGAATGACAGAAGCAAAGACCCATGCTCAACTAAATTGTCTGTTGCGGTCTGCTAATATGTTGTACCACTATTACCATTTTTGTAAATTTCCAAAGCTGTTATTTCCTTTTTAGGAGAAAGAAAAAAAAGATTTGGATCACCACAAATTTTGTAATGCTTATAGTATGTGCTCTAACACTTTCCATTTAACATGTAAGTGCAGTGTACAGGCTGAACAAATAAAATTTCAATTTGGAGGAATGGAAGTTTTCAGATGAAAAAATAATAAGCACCTACAGCCTTCAGAGCCTGGAACTGAATTGTTTTTAGTGGAACTCATTTGATATGAGTCAGCCTTAACTAATATTTTCAAAATGCTGCAGTACTTCACAAAAACATGTAACTAATTATTACTGGAGATTTGAGCCAGTATTGTATTTTTGTTTACTCAACTATGTATAGGCTAACAGGCTATATATTAACTATATAAAGATATGGCAAACACTATGCATAAACTGCCTCTTTGTAATTAAGAAACTTGCTGTATGGTACCCATTGAATGGCCTTTTCCCTTAATGGAGATTTCTTTACCCTCTACTGCAGGTGGCCAGTTCAAAAGAAATAATTTTCATTTAATTTTGAGAGTAATATTTAATTTAAATTATGAGAGTTCAGTGTGAAAACTCCCTACTCATTTTATGGGGCAATGTGAAAACATCCACTTTTTTTAGGTTTATATGTTTCTATGACCTAGATATCCTACTTTTAAACTTGTGTACCTAAATCTCTCAGTTCTAAGGGTACACATCTGTGCACCAGATGTGTATGAAAGTTTAAGACTAAAAGGAAGCATTTGGTTTAGATAATATCTCTTTGGTTTTAGCAAAAAAAGTGGGTTAAAAGCAAACAGATTGGGAGGAGTTCAATTTATGCAGAAGTGCATAGAAGTTACAAGGATGATAGTTTTAGAGGAGACAAAAGGCAGAAAGGATATCACTGGTGATTGAAGACAGAAAATAATGGCACTGCATTTGAAAGCTATATCTCATCCATTGCAATGTGATGTGTTTGCAGCAAGCTCTTTTTTCAGATATTTCACTACAGCCTATCAGACTTCTTGGCCATCTCCAGCCACAAAAATATGAATTAACAAGAAAGTAAATTTAAATCAAATAAAAGAAATATTTCTGTTCATGCGTCATAACTGGAATAAAGCTACATGAGAATAGGCTTTGATCACACTTTTCATTAATGAAAAATTAATAACAAAGGAATAAGAAAGCCAATTAATTTTGGAGAAAACAAACTGAGGTATTTAAGAGCGAAGAAGTGGGAAAAATCTTATTGAAGAGAAGGGGAAATCTGCTGGTTTGTATCTTATCCTTGGAAGGCATGGGACTCTTCATCTTGACTGTGCAATTTAAGCAGCTAATTTAAAACAGTCAGCAAGAAGGGAACTGTATCAATGAAAAATTCTCACCTGAACTTTCTGTGACTCAACGTTTTACAATATGTTAATTGCAAAATATCATCACATTCACTTAATAAGTTATTTCTACAAATTATGAAGATACGCATGCTTTGTATTTGTGTTAACAGGATGCAAAAAACATGCATACTGGACCTACAGAAATTAATGTAATAAACAACTGGTGTATAAATATAACTATGCCAAAAACATGTTAAGCTTGCAGTATCCTGTATTTGCAGTCCACGTGAAATTGTATTTGTACTGCAAATGTAAAACTACATCTATTACTGAAAGATCAAAATACATATTAATTTATTATAATATTGAGTTTGGCCTTCAGAACTAATTTTTAATCAGAGTAAACACAAGTGTCTTTCCTGCAAATATTAAAATTCTCTCTACAAACTTTATGCTCCATTGCTCATCTTGCTGTATCTTTTTCCACAGAGCAAACCTCAGTATCACATTAAAGGGCATCCCTTTCTGTATTCAAAACACTTTATTTATTTCAAATGATCTTTTGCTGAGTGCTCCTGTTTGTTGCCTCATTTGCAGTCAGGGCTACAGTTTAGTTTTTCTTGCTCAGCTGGAACTAGTGAAGTAATTTTCAGATAAGTATCATATTGTGCATGAGAAAATCCATCTGGTCTCCATTTGTCCACATACAGAACAACAGCAGCTTTTGTCTACTTCTACATGTCTTGTTCTGATACCATGCACACTTCTTCATTTGCATAGCTTCATTCACTATCATAGTCTCACTTCATATTCAGTTACTGACATTGCTCAAATAGTAATACAGTTACGATCTGTCATCACTTCTGTTTCCTAACACATAAATGGTTCTCCCACACCAGGGGGACAGGTTTGATATCAGAACATCAAGAGTAAAATCCCTATGGGCTGCACTTGACACCCTATCGTGAGGAAATTTGTTTCCTAGTTGTGTTATTGCATAAGCACAAAAGTATGTAATGAATTAGCACCTTTCCCATTCTCACCAAAGGGCACTGAATTATGTAAGGCCTTTCTCTGCTCCCAGTAACCTGCACTGGCATGAAGGCTTAAATGCATCCACAGCAGGTTTTGGGGGAAGCCCACATTCAGACTCCTCTCCTTTAGGAAGCTGCTAGGGATCTCCAGCCCAGCCATATCCTGTAGCATGAATTTTCATAAGGAAGCTAGTTGATAATAGACAATAAACCCCTGATCTTTATGTACAATTAAATACAGACGCACTTTAAAATAGCTTGTATGTTCTTTCTATATGCATATCCATCCAACTTTACAAGAAAGAGCTTGTGTCCTATAAAAATGGAAGACATCCACTATTTAAAGATAAGACAAAGTTCTTATGGAAACATTAAGACCCGCTTTAAAGTGTTACTGTCTTAATGCATTCTTTTTTTGACATTGTCTGGTGAAAATGACATCTTATCCAAGCCTTAAGATGCATTCTTGAACTACATCCATGGAATAAGAAACAGGCAACATAAAGTTGAGTAGTTCCAGATTTTCAAAAGCAAGAGAAAGCTGTAAGTGCAAAAATGAAGCATGTATAAAGTGAATTTACAGTAACTGCTGAAAAAAAAGTACTGGGATGTTTTTAGTAAACAAACATGCATTCAATCACCAGACCAAGTAGATTTCAATGCTTTGAAGAAGAAACTTTGAATCCAGTATAACGTTGTGGAAAAGGTAGTAACTTAAAGATAATCCTGCTTCTTTGGTTCCAATCCTTAAGCTAAATATTTTATTGAGGATATTTTACTGTGGGCATAAGATAGTTAAAGAAAAGGCAGAAAACTGAATGAGTCACTTGGCTAAAGAAGCACAGCAACATTGAGGTCTGAGCACTATTTGTTTAGCTAATGTCTAGCAGTATAAAATAAGTTGGATAACAAAAGCCTGCTCACAATTTGTTTTAGAATCTAAAATGTTTTCCCCCTAAAATACAAAAATTCCTTGTATGTGGGTAGAAACTTTCTCACGTTTGTGAAACACTGATCATTCTCTCATCCCCCAGGAGTAACAGATGGGTTGTCCTTGTACAATCTATGGTATCCACCTGCACTTCATTAGAGAGCTGCATTTTTGTACATGCCACACCACAAGATCACCATGATGACATAGCAGCTTCAGAGACCAGCGTGACTAGGGCTTTTTTTTCCCCCTCTTGTAACACAGAGGATCTGGCAGACTTTTACCTCCTGACACTGTTTACAGCATATATTGGTCGATACAGTCCCTTATTGCGTCTGCTCTGGGAATTAAGGAAAGTAGCTTCAAGGCAGTAAGGTAAGTGCTGCTGCATGTTTTAACTCTAATGTTCAGCTATTTAAATGTAGCTGTAATAGGAGCATGAAAATATGTCAGGATAAGTTTGCCAATTTGTAAATTGAACACAAATCAGCAGTTACTTAGTGGATTCACTTTCTCAGTTTCCTTAAAAAAAACCCTCACATATTTTGTGCGTCAGTGTTACATTTTTTACAGTCTATTTTCGTTCTATTCCAAAAGAAGAGTTAATGTGTAATGCAAAGAAATTTGTAAGACTACTCATTGCTTACTTATTCATTCATAATCTAGTAGTAAGATCTTCACAGACTCTATTCGTTAAATCATTTTACAAAAACAGAAGTTATCTTGATATTTAAATAATTAAGTAAACGATGAGAAGAAAGTTATAAGAATTTTGAAATTCTTAATTAATTTTAAAGCAAATTTTAAATATTTTTTAACCTTCTTAAAAGTAAATCTTTTTCAAGATGTGCAAGATGTAATACTGCAGAATTAATGTCTATTTAGTTTAAGGCTGATTGAATGATAAACTCAGCTTTATTTTGTTTCAGAACAATTTTAGAATTAAGGTAGTATAGTTTGAATAGACTGTCTTGTCTACTGTAGTAAGTATTTTTTCCAAAATCATGGATATGCCATTTAGTATGTTTTGGCAAGTTGCCTTCACATATGTATTCACAGCTATTTTACAACATAACTGATTAGAACAAACACAGGTAATTAGTTCAAGCATGTTTAAGATAAAATCTAAAAATGTATTTTGATTTTATTTTTTGGATTCATACAGTTCAGTGCAACAAGCAAGCATGTGTGCACAATCTATATACCTTTTACATTTCTGCCAGAGAAGTATTTAGGTGTGTGAGTGAGAAATCCATGAATTAAACAAGCTAAATTTACGGTGCTATTTTATGTCACATGCATGCTCATATGCCCTTACACTACTGAATTGTCGTTTACATTTTCAAATGTTGTTGATAAAATAATTCAAAACATTTGCTGTCTACTTTTTTTAAATTACTTCTGCAGAGCAGTTAAACATTGCATACTATTTAAAAGAACTGTCAGTCTATGATATCAATAACAAAATTTAGATTTATAAATGTAATTTGAACCTAGAAGAACAACTGAGTTTGAATTTGAATTAGGATGTTTAAGTTATCTTGAGAGTAAGACAAAGTAAAGTGATGCAGATGTGTAAAAATGTCACTGTAAGACCAGATACTGTAGTCCAAGAGGTTCATTACATTTTGTCTTATACTTTCCATACAGAAACTGTTAGTTCTTTATCCTTAACATTTTGTACCTAAATAGGATCAGATTCTGAGCTGAAATGTGTCATTGTAGTGTCATTACTTTCAGATGAGCTGTACTTATTTATACCAGCAGGGGACTAAATGTTGAGTTTGCATGTTCTCATGTAGTAATGAAGAACAGACAAAGGAAATTACACTGATACTCATATTTTAATGATTGCTCTCTCCTATGATTTGCAAATAGGTAAATGTAATGGGACTAACACCATGGAAAATATATGCAATCATCCTCCTTATTCAGAGGATAGCAGCTTAATATCTAGCAAAGGGACTTCGTGGGTGATTGACTGGAGATAACTTCAGAACATTTAAAAGAAATCTTTGTGCTATAATGCATGAGATCAATAGTGTCTGCCTAGAGGTACTTTAGTTGCAATTATTAGCTGACTAGAATGTGACATGCCTTTTAACAAGTCAATAGAAGTAAGAAAATTTAGAAATAGGGAAAACTTTCTAGGTATGTCTCTGCATTTTAACACTGTGTCCTCTTTGAAACACTGGAAAATGCCAACAGCAAGACTAACTTACTCTGCTGGAAGACTGCCCAGATCTGAGATCCACGTCTGGTGGTTTGTTTATAGGCTTCACATACTTTCTGAAATTACTTGAGAACAAGAAGATTCTAAGGATTTTCTTAATCATCTCACTGTCTGAACAGTTGTTGAATACACTGAGCCTGGTCTTTTACTGGTGAAAGTTCACTGACTTCAGTAATACTACACCCACTTTCCCAACACAAGATCTGTCTAGGTAGGAAGAAGTAAAAGCCAGATACTCCTCACAGATCAGAATCTTGTGGATTACCTGATGAGAAGGACGTACCATTAAAATGTAAGGTGAGATCGCTCATATTGCATCACAGCAAAACATCCCCAAGGACACTTTTGCTATATGAGAACTGGAAGACCAGATATGTGAATCTAGCACTTTTTTGTTCTGTTGATTTAGAATGGTCATAAAATGTAACATTTATTGTTATATGTAGAATTTGCAAGAACATTTACACTACATGGAATTCAATCATTTCAGATCCACTGTTGATCTGTATTACAGTACACTCATGTACAAACATGCAGTGCTGCTTTGACATGCCTAGGAAAATAGGTCACATATTTCTGTTTATTCTTTAGATGAATATGTCATTTAGTGGGTCAAGTTTTACTGGACATGATCAATGAAAAGACGCTGTTTTAAGCTGCAGGCTTCTTAACAACACACTATACAGCAGATCATTACCCTCATTTTACAACTTCCCTGGCTCTTTCAAAATTAAATCAAATTCCCACATACTTAGATATGAGGCAATTCAGTGTATTAGGAACGCTTCATAGAATTTTAATGGCAGAACTGCCTCTGAACACAAGCCTTCAGCAAAACTGAACACTGTTCTATGCCAAGTTTAAAACACTTAGTCTTTATCATAGTTCGTGTCACTTAATGAATGAATGCAGGAAGAAACAGCAGAATGGCCTGCAATTTTGCATTACAAAGGCAGATTATAACAAGGACTATAAATATATAGTAGTAACAATGCAATACTAACAAATGAACATCTTTTTTTCTTAATTAATAGCTTTAAACAGGAAGCGTAAATTAATTAGGTTTTAATTTTAATATTTATATGATAAAATTTTCTTTCTCTCTTTCAGCAATATTTAAAAAGTTGTAACTTTTCTATTCCTTTTCATCATCCAGGGACAAGATACATTGCAAAGATGGCTTTAAACTCCCTACCTGTTTTTATGTTATTGATAAGTGGCATATTTTGTCAATATGACTATGGTCCTGCAGATGACTATGGTTATGATCCTTTTGGGCCATCCTCAGCGGTCTGTGCCCCAGAATGTAATTGTCCTTTAAGCTACCCCACTGCCATGTATTGTGACAATCTTAAATTGAAAACCATTCCAATCGTACCAAGTGGAATAAAGTACCTTTATCTTCGAAACAATATGATTGAGGGCATTGAAGAGAACACATTTGATAATGTAACAGACCTACAGTGGCTGATCCTAGATCACAACCATTTGGAAAATTCAAAAATTAAGGGAAGAGTTTTCTCTAAACTAAAGCATCTGAAGAAACTGCACATTAACTACAACAATTTGACTGAAGCTGTTGGACCACTCCCCAAAACTCTGGATGATCTGCAATTAAGTCACAACAAGATCACAAAAGTCAATCCTGGTGCACTTGAAGGGCTGGTGAACCTGACTGTCATTCACCTCCAGAACAATCAGCTGAAAGCAGATTCTATTTCGGGTGCTTTTAAGGGCCTGAATTCACTTTTGTATCTTGACTTAAGCTTCAATCAACTTACAAAGCTACCAACAGGACTGCCTCACTCCTTACTCATGCTGTATTTTGATAATAATCAGATTTCCAATGTTCCTGATGAGTACTTCCAAGGTTTTAAAGCGCTGCAATATTTACGTCTATCCCACAATAAATTAACAGATTCTGGAATACCAGGCAATGTCTTCAATATTACGTCACTGGTTGAGTTGGATCTCTCCTTCAATCAGCTGAAGAGCATTCCAACTGTCAGTGAGAACCTTGAAAACTTCTACCTCCAAGTCAACAAAATTAACAGTGAGTTAAATTTGCGTATTTTCATTATTATTTAACAGATCTGGACATTGATGGACAATGCAAGTATCTGAAAGGGTAGGTCACCCAGTCTGAAGAAATTGTACTGGTAAGACTGTTACCACGCTGACATTTCTCTGACTGTGGTCCACATTAGTGTTAAAATACAGATAATTATCTGATAGCTACACAAATTAACCTTAAAGACAGAAATTTTTCTTTTCATGCTGTTGTGGGTATTATTGGCCAAGTTCTCACATCATATAAATCGAAGTAACTCCATACAAGTCAATGTAGTCACTTATACAATTAAGGAAAATACAGTGTGAATTTTTTAATCAATGTGGAAGATGTTCAGAATTAATAAATCATCAAAAAGAAACAAACATCAGGTGACAATCTATGTTATGTGTAACGTTTCAGAAGGCTACTAGTGAAAGTGCTGGAGTGAAAATGAAATGATACAACAGAACACCTGTTTTTTTTCTTTTTCGTCCCTTCTCTCACACAGTATTCTGCCAAACCCATCTCAAAATCCAAAAAGCTTCTCCTGTTGTTTCTTCTTCTCATTCCCATTTCTCTCACTGCATGATCATGTGGCAAGCTTGTCTCCATTCCGGCACGATTTTAAAAAATGTTCCTTCTGAAGTCAATAATGTCATACCTTGCATGAGATCATTGAGGTTTCAACTGTGACAGGGCTTTTATGAGGCTCTCCTGATCTTGGGGTGGGAAGAAGGTGTCGGAGAACTGAAGAGGCCTCACCATCACATCAGAAACTTTTCGCCTACACCTCTGTCGGTGGTGGTCCCTGACATAAAGGCAGATCCATCAAACACAGTGTTTCTATAGAAGAACTTAACATTATTTTACTAGTTGGCTTAAAGTGAACCTTCAATTCCTCTCTTCTATTTTTCTGCTTGTTTCCATCAGAGGTTTAGGTTATTAGTGTTAATTGTTCCACACAGAAGTTCATACAGACATAGCCTTTAAAGGCAAATATTTTAGGCCTGATTTAACCAGACATAGAGCAAGACCTTTTGAAATGTTTAGTATTTGCTGTGCTTCTCACTTTCCTCAATGTTATACTTTTTTTCCCTGTTACATCTCAGTTACTTGTTCTAATGAGGGAAAAAAAAATGAGTTAAATTTTCCCACCTGAGGAACCACATACAGCAACTACTCTCCCTCTCCTGAAAGAACTAACAATGATGATATTTAATTTCTCATGAGATATATGAGGCCATTTTCCCTGATTAGAGTTGTTGTTCTGGGCCTTCTGTAAGATGCCCAGGTACCATGTTTGTTTTCCATTCACCTTTCCAAGGACTTCTGAGCAATTGTGACAGCCACTTAACTTTGCAATGAAACCCGTGTTTCCAGAGTACTGGTCAGTACCAGAGGGGAAATCTTGTAAAGGGGAGGGTGTGCCATGGCTGCTGCTGCTCTGTCATTGCTACTGTGTGAACTGATGCAAGAGGTATCTGATTTACTGGGCTTTGTTTAACCATGGAGTCTAGCAGACTTCAGTAGTAAAATTTGACTATCTAATTTCACAGGCATAGTAATGTTTTCCCTAAGATGCTAACTGACAATGTGGGAAAAATTTTAGTAAGCAGTAAGCATTTCAGTTTAATGAAGTATTAGATACAGGGTGTTTAAAGCCTTTGGAGCTCACTATTCATTATACCTGACCTACAGCTGTGACTGCTCAGTCTTTCTAAAAATTGAGTTGATTGATCTTTGAATGAGCTTTGAGTGTTTAAGCTTCAAACAATTGATTTTTTTTTTTAATAAAATATTGCAATTTGCCAGAGATCTGTGTAAGATCACTGTAAACAAGGTCAGCATCCCTTCCATACTGTGACCTTAGATACACATGTGCAAAAGGTATAAACTTCCAGATTATGCTTGCATAGCTTGAAGTTTTCACTTTTACTGAAAACTAACATAAATATATTTCTCCAGAGTTCTTCACTTGCTACTGTTTCCCTTTTTCTCAGGTACCTTTAGGCTGTCTCTTACTATTTATATTTGTCTAAGGAAGAGAACTCTGATTCCAATTCTTTTGATCTTACCAGACAGAAAAGAAATATTTCTCTACATATTTGTCCATGAATTTCCTCTTGGACTTGCTACAGTCATTATGCATTGCCATAAATAAAAAATTACCTGTTTGAGAAATGTCCTCAATTGAGTGACTTAGAGAATTTTTTAGCAAGAGTTGACGAATATAGACAGAAAAATATTGCAGCAGAATTGGCTTCACTTCAGTGTGTTCTGTCTTCATCAGTGACATGAGGAGCAGTGGGCAAAACAGACAGTAAACTGGAATGAAGACAAATTCAGAGTAACTCCTCTGATCCCTAAGTAATGAAGTATATCCATTAAATTGAATGTAAGTTAAGTATCAACTGTATAGTCCATCTACTGTACTTGATGCTAATCGGATCTTTAAGCTAACATAGGATTATGGAAGTTTTGGAATAGACTTTTTTTTCTCTGTACCTCAAGCCTAAACTGTAACTTCTGGAAACCTCCTTTTAAAAAAAATTATATTATTTATTCTTAATAATTCTCCTTATTAGTATTTTCTTCTTATTAGTAATGCAATGGCAGAATGTTCTATTTAATAACAAAAATGGTTTGCTACCTACTTTAAGATGCCTATAGAATTATATATACATAGATATAGATGTATACACACATAAATACATACTTGTTTTACAGACTCCTCAATGCAAAAAGAAACTCTGCAGGATGCAAAAGTCCTGTACAGGAATCAAAGAGGTTCAGTCATACAAGAAGAGGGTCCAAAACCAGACTTCTCCATATTCCGTTTGTACTTGTAAAGGATTAAGGAGAGAGTTCTTGTTTCTGCATGAAACCCAGTGAGAAGATACCATGTGAATGGAGTATAACAAGGGAGAATGTGAAAATGTTCCAGAGGACAGTTAAGGGGGCCACATAGTCCTCTCCAGTCCATTGGCTGGATCAGTACCTGTGCCATAAATATACTTATTCTAAAGGGAGTTAGTAATGGAGGTGCTTTATAATCTTTTATCTGACTCACTCCACTCATCCCAAATGAATTGTTTTTTACAATGACCATTGCAGAAATGATTTAGATATGATTACTGTGGGACCACATTCCAGCAAGGATGACTATGGGCATTCAGATCCCATCAAAATTGCCTCTGTATTGTACATGTGAACAAGAAATCTTTGCACAGTTAATTTTCCTCTCAGCTAAAGGCTGCTTATGCTCTTAATACACAAGGGATATACTCTCACCTCACATACACTAAAAAATGAATTGTGACTAAAAAAATAGGTGTTTCTACACTCCCATTTTGCTCTGTAGGCATGGGAGAGAAGAGGAGAAGAGGGTGTGTCTGTTCATGATTTTGCCGCCCCCCCCCCCCCCCAATATCTCAAATATTCGAGTAGGTTTTAGAATATCAGAATTTCTTATGGTCACAGTCACTTCTAGTGAAAAAGTAATCGTGCAGGTGAAAATCCAGTTTTTCTACAGTCCTTATTCTCAGTGTCCAGCTTATGCAGGAATTCTGCGTTGGGAAAATACAAATGCCACACTACCCTTGAACTTGAATATTATAAATTCAGGAAGATATTTTAACACTTGCAGAATTAATAAGTGTAATAAAGGAGAAGTAAGCTACTGATATGCTTTATGCAGTGGTGTTCCTGCTGATTACAGCCCCCATACATATCATATTGGTAAGAACATATCAAGTGCATTCGCTCCCACTAATTTTCTAATAGTGGAGATTGCAACGAGAAAACAACAGAAAATTACATGAACTGTATACCAATCTAATACCTAAATGCTAAAAATATGCACCAAATATTGGAGTGAAATCCATAAAATCACAGAATCACACAATCTTTTAGGTTGGAAAAGCCCTTTAAGAGCATCAAGTCCAACCATAATCCTAACACTGCCAAGTCTACCATTAAACCAGCCTGTTACAATTTTTGAAAACCGTTTTTGTGATGTAGAGTTTTCTAGCTTCTAATTTAAACCTCGCCTGGCACAACGTGAAGCTAGCTCTCCTCTTGTCACCTCTTACTTGGGAGAGGAGACCAACACCCACCTGGCTACAGCCTCCTTTCAGGTAGTTGTAAAGAGCAATAAAGTCTCCTCACAGCCTTTTTTCTCCAGGTTGAACAATCCCAGATACCTCAGACATTCCTCATAAGACTTGTTCTCAAACCCTTCACCAGCTTCACTGTTTTTCCAGGATCTCAATGTCTTTCTCCCAGTAACCGTCCCAAAAGTGAACACAGTATTCAAGACGTGGCCGCACCAGCACCCAGTACAGAAAGATGATCACTTTCTTAGTCTTGTTGGCTGCACTATTTCTCATATAAGCCAAGTCTTTTTGGCCACCTGGGCACACTGCTGGCTCAAAAAGTAACAATACGGAAAAAAGCAAGTAAATTTAGAGAGTTTCTAAATGCGTGCCTCGTCATTCCTGAATAATAGGAAAATGAAAAAAAAAAAAATGTATTAGGATTCATATTTATTTAGTCTTTACTAATTATATCCAAACTGTCTGCAGAAAACTGCACCTAAATAATTAATGAATAGGCCAAGCAAATGAGTTCAAAGTCTCAAGTATTTTTGTTTTCATTTAGCAAAATTCCACACAGATCTAATCCTATAAACACGTCACAAATTATATGATCCTAACTCATGGGAATCACCAGTTCATTTCAGTTGATATATTCTGAATTAGAGAAGTATCAGAATCTGCCTGCAGGCTTAAAATTATACTATAAGGCTGCATTTTATCTCTCACCTTTCCAAAAGAAGGTTAGACAATATAAAAAATCTATGAAGATGTTTTGGGTTTCTTTAATGGAATGAGTGATAAAGATCTAACATCTGACATACATTTCCTTAATCACTACTCAAAACAACTATTTTATGAAAGATACACAAATCTTTACCCATTCTTCAACATCTTATCT
Source organism: Tapera naevia (assembly GCA_033556795.1). Classification (NCBI taxonomy): domain Eukaryota; kingdom Metazoa; phylum Chordata; class Aves; order Cuculiformes; family Neomorphidae; genus Tapera; species Tapera naevia. The sequence continues at coordinate 5,891,808 of JAUMJJ010000059.1, forward strand.
CTGTGTCCAAAAAACTACCTAAGATCTCATGATTTAAAGAGCTACCTGTGCACATGGGTGTACACTTACACTTAGCTTAAAAAGCCATGTTTCATCAATGGCAGTGGATTATTGTAAATGCCGCTCTGAAAGAATCCAATTGAAGCTAAAGCGGAGATGTGAGAGATAATTCTTTAGTGCTATAACATGATATAGGTCATCACATTACCTTAGATGAGTTAAATTTTCATATAGAAATGATATATAAGGTGGTATTTTTAAAAGTTCACGAATGATCTGTGATTGGTAAATAAAATGGCATCAGATTTTGAGAACGCTACCTTGATTTCTCAGAAATTATGAGAGTTAGTCCTTTGCAACTATGACAAACTGAAGATATAAAATTTGACTCCATTCTGGTGAACAGATACAATTAAGAAATCCCCTTAAAATACTTCCTGTGTGAATTTGTTTAGTGTCAGTGACCTGAAGAACAAGCCTCTCAGACTGCTTCTTTAGTAGTGATGGAACCTTTCAGTATGTTAATCCTACGTATGGCTCAGATGAGTCTCTCTCATAGATAAGAATGAAGGACCTTCTTTGCAGAATCACACAATGTAGTATTCCAGGGACATAAGCTTTATTGACAAACATTCTGTCTTGAGGTTAGATCTGCTTTGCATGGTAGAGGTGCATAATATGTGTATGTGTGTGCTTAGGTATAATGAGCACAGAATTTCTCTGCTTCATCTAATTTCTAGTTTGTAACACTGCTTATAGGATGCATTGTTTTCCATTCAAGACCTATCTAATGTTATGTGAACCAAACAATAATTCAACTGAATAGAAGCTCTCTGTATATTCATATAATGAATATTCATTTAAAATATTTTATTAAATATTTTTTAAAATTTATAATCACCTTTGAGTCCTGCTGTTCTGGAAGGGTTCAACTATATAAGTTTAAGATAAAAATCCTCTTCAACACCAGCCTCAAATTTCATTTTGAAGCTAAACCAGTAGATCAAAATGACACATCCAAAACAATAGTTGACACAGACATCCATTGGACTGCCTGATCTTAAGGGTAAGACCATATAATGATTTCTGTTTCTCCAGAAAGTTTTAGCTTCCTTCAATGTCTTCTATAGTGCTGTTTTACATTTCCATCAGAATATACCCAGCACAAGTGATTCCTCCCTCTGCATCTCCAGTTTTACTGGAAATCCATTTTTTCCCTTTTTTTTTCCTAAATGCTAGATTAGCCCTCTATGTAAAACCTAAGGCTGTAAAAAACAAATGGGTACTGGGAGCATATAGCACTTGAAAAACTCTGTCTTGAAATTCTGAACCTCTAACAACTAATGAAAAGGATGTCTCCTAACACAAGATCCTCAAGTTCCTGTAAACTCAAGTGGAATCATGTCAGTGGACATGCAAAATATTAAAAAATAGACGAAGAAATTTAAGACAACAATTTCCAAATAGAATTTAAAATGCAAGAATATGTATTGATTTTTTTTCTATTTGTCCTAATTATTCATGCTTTCTCTTATTCGTGTTCCCTTTGTTTTAGAGTTCCCACTGAGCAGCTTCTGTAAGGTTGTTGGGCCAATGACCTACTCCAAGATCACACATTTGCGCCTGGATGGAAACAATCTCACTCGGGCTGATTTGCCACAGGAGATGTACAACTGCCTTCGAGTGGCTGCTGAGATTTCACTTGAGTGAGATACCTGGAATCTTCCAGTTCCCTTTTAGAAGCAGTAACTGCAGGAATTAAATAATGGTAGCTCTTTAAAATTAGAACAGGCCTTAAAAAAGTGTCAATCTGCATATTATCCATTTTGTTTGTCAATATTTAGCATGCACCTGGCAACCTTAAGGAAATGTGTGTATTTTGCAGAGTTATATTTAGAAAGCACAAGAATGACCAAATGTGGTGCAGAATATGCCTTTGTCTGGCTGGGTAAATTGATGAAATGCATTCAACTTCATAGACATCTGTGTCTATGCCTGCAACAGATGCCAGCTGATACCAGACTTACATGGAAGTCAGGTGGGGTTTCATCAGAGTACTAAATAGTATGGGCTAGCCTATGTATATACCAGACTCTTCTCCAACTAATCCAATTTTCTTAACTATTCATGCTCTTTTTATATTGTTATCAATCAAAAAGGAAAGAATTATTTAACAATATAAGAACAACTTAAGATGTATCAGAATATGTTTTCAGAGCCCATTACATTATTAAATTAATTAAATATTTGAAAGATAACGGGGAAAAAATAATTTTTCAGGTTAAAAATGTTTACTCTTCTTTTTGTCAGACTTTCATTTAAACTTTTATGGTAAGATATTTATCCATTGCTGGTATAATTATTATTTCAAGATAAGTCATATATACAAGTATTTTTATTCAATTACTTGCATGCTACTTTTAACCAGACTGTAGAAAATAAAGCATAGCAAATAGTATTTTTGTGTCCATATCATTGTCAACTGTGTTTCAGTCTTTTATAAATTGAAAAAAGCCTTCAGGTTTTTATTCTAAGCTATTCTATTACTATTAAAATTTATTGTAAGGTTAAATAAACTGTTTTCTCTACTTTCAAGTTTCAATATGTTTGTAAACCTACAGTCTAACATACTCCACTTCACTTATGTTGGCCATTAAGTCTATCCCTAGTGGAGTTTGTGATATGGGGGTCATAATGCAATGAAATAGTGCAAATTAATTTCTCAACTTTTTTTCAAAGAACAATGAAATCTCTCAGAAGCCACACACAATGAATAAAATACATCCCTAGCTACTCATGATAAGGAGATGGCAGTATATTCCATCTGGGAATGTATAGTCCAAATATAGTCAGCATCCTGAAATGCACACTAAAATAAATGTGTTAGAAACTGAGAGCCATAAATGACTTACTTGCAAACACAGATCATCCCTAGGAGTACTATTTTCTTTTCAACTACTAGACAAATACCAAACAGTAACTCTTCTAGTTTCTATAGTAAAAAGCAGAAACTAACACTTCTCAAAGCAAAAAAAGAACAAAAAAACAACAACACTGCAAACCATTTAGTTGGCACATTGCCGATTCCAGATATTCAAAATCAATACACAATTCACAAGGAAACCTTGGAATAAATTAGAGGAGAGATGCAGGAGACAACAGAAATAGTTTCCTCCTCGTATTTGTCATTTTGGAATTCATAAGTGTTACTGAATTTTTTTTCATCCACATAGAGAAAGTAACATTTGCTACAAGTAAGCTAGAAGAATGAAGTATAGAGCTGGGGCTTTCTGAACACATCAGAGTGGAAATCTCTATCGAATAGCACTTAGGCATTATAAGATAAAAGAAGTGGTGCATGCATAAAACCTCCAAAGTGCAGAAAAAATATGGGAAGCAGCACTCAAACATTTCCCGTTTTTAACACAATGATAACCTTCACAGGAACATACAATAAACTCTAAGAATTATAGAACATAAACTGATACTGTTTATATATCATCTTATAGCTGTGATATAGGATATAAATGTATTCTTATTTTCAGTTTGTTTCAGCAAACCAGTTGTCTCATGCAAAATAAAACAGTGTGAACAAAGAAACTGAGAACAGTCCACCTCAGGACAGTTTAAAGATTGTTGGTGATTGTATCTTCTGCACACCCATATATTGCAAATAAAGCAGCCACAGATGTTCACAAGGCTTTTTGAAGTTCTTTTCCAGGGATAAAGGACACCCTTTATCAAAATAGCAAACAGTACCAATGATTTCCCTCAGAAAATAAGGAATCACATTGCAATGAGTATTTGAACAACTAAGAGAAAATGACATTTGGCAGTACATGTTTATCTTGAACACTGCTTTCCTGTAGTTCAGAAATTCCCGGTTAGTTGGGAAGAGATAGCATTGCATAGCTTGCTCTTCACATTATCTGTGAAAAAAACTGGAACATGAGGTGTTTGTGCTAAAAGAGAAATGAAACACTATCTGTTTGCTTTCCTGTTGTGAGACAGAAGCACAGGTTTCTGTTTTTGCATTAATGAATTGGTTTAAATCACTACAAAACCTGTTTAAGTTCCTAATCTCTATATACATCTTGCAGAATCAAATACACAATAATATACATTTACTTTAGTTCTAAGTTTATGAAAGCCGCACGATTTGTTTTCTAGGCATTAGGCAAAAATGTAGGTGTTTGAGAATACTTAATAGAGCTAGAACCTTGGAAGCTGAGTCACTGTAACTTGTAATTTCTGCCCTTCCTGAAAGGGAAGATTACAGATCTTGGTTATACAGTCCTCAGCAATGTGGATAATATGAAGCCTACAGTATGGAGTAGAAGGAAAATATTGGCTCACTGTTAAACAGAAGAGGTGAATTAGAATCATAGAATCTTCTGGTTGGAAAAGGCCTTGGAGAGTCCAACCGTACCCATCTTCTGCTAAACCATGTCCTTCAAAAACTCATTGACCCGTTTTTTAAACACCTCCAGGGATGGTGACTCAACCACCTCCCTGGACAGCCTGTTCTAGTGCCTGACCACCCTTTTGGTAAAGAAATTCTTCCCAATATCTAGTCTGAACCTCCCCTGGTGCACCTTATGGCCATTTCCTCTTGTCCTATCACCTGTCACTTGAGAGAAGAGATCAACACTCGCTCTCCCACAGTCCCCTTTCAGGCAACCGTAGACAGTGATGAGGTCTCCCCTCAGCATCCTCTTCTCCAAGCTAAACAACTCCAGTTCCTTCAGCTGCTCCTCACAGGACTTGTTCTCCAGCCCTCTCACCAACCACATTGCCCTTCTCTGGACACGCTCCAGCACCTCAATGTCCTTCTTGTACTGACAGGCCCAGAACTGAACGCAGTTCTCGAGGTGTGGCCTCACCAGTGCGGAGTACAGGGGCAAAACCACCTCCCTGGTATGCTGACCACGCTGTTCCTTACACAGGCCACGATGCCATTGGCCTTCTCGGCCACCTGGGCACACTGCTGTCTCATATTCAGCCCGTTGTCAATCAGCCTCCCCAGGTCCTTCTCTGCCAGGCAACACCGACAAAGCTGAAAAGGCGTATGTTCTCAACATTATGTTTTCACTTCTATCTTTACCAGTGCTGTTGGTCCCCAGGCTTTGGGAATGAAAACCCAGGTTGATGAAAACACAGACCTACCATCAGCGAAGGAAGAGTTGGTAGGTGAGCTGTTACAGGAGGTTAACCCTACAAATTGATGGGCCCTGACAATCCAACCCAGGGTGTTAAGAGAACTGGCTGACGTCATTATTAGGCTGTTCTACAAAGTCTTTAAAAGATTATGGAATGTCCCAGAATACTGGAAGAATGCTAATACCACCCCCACCTAGAAGAAGGGCTTAAAGCAGAATCCAGGAAATTATAGGCCCATCACTCTTATTTCAGTCCGTGGGAAATTTATGGAACAAATCCTCTTGGGGGTTTTCACAAGTAAAATGAAGCACACTATTGGGAAAAGCCATAAAGATTCACTAAGGGCAAATTGTGCCTGAAAAACCAGATCACCTTCTGTAACAAAGTAACTGGCTCATTTTATGTGGGGCAAGTAGTGAGTATTGTTTACCTGGATTTCTCCAAGGTTTTTCTTATGGTTTCCCACAGCCTCCTCCTAGAGAAGCTGATACAGTCCAGAAAAGTGTTCTGTACAGTGGGTGGGGAACTGGATGAAAGGTTGCACCCAGAAGGTGCTGATAAATAGTTCTTTCTCAAACTGGAAACCTGTCACAAGTGGGGTCCCCCAAGGATTAATATTGGGCCCAACATTATTTAATATCTTCATAAGTGGTCTGGATGGTGGGATCAGGTATACCCTGATGAAGTTTGCTGATGATACCAAACTGAATGGGGAAGCGGACACTTTGGAAGGGAGAGCCATCATACGAAAAGACCTAGAGAGGCTGAAAGAATGGGCTAACAAGAACTCTATGAAGTTCAACAAGGACAAGTGTAAGGTCCTGCACCCGTGAAAACGTAATACAGGAGTGCAGCAATGACTGGAATCTACCTGGCTGGGAGAGGCTCTGTTGAAAGGGTCCTTGGGATCCTGGTGGACAGCAAGCTCAATATGAGTGAAAAGTGTGCTGCTGCAGCAAAGAAAGCCAACAGGATACTAGGTTGCATCAACAAGGGCACCACCAGCAGAGATTAAGAGGACATTTTCCCACTCAGTGCTTCTCAGGCCACACTTGGAATACTATGTTGAGTTTCAGTGCTCTCTATACAAAAGAGGTGTGGACAGGCTTGAAAGAGTCCAGAGAAGGGCCAGAAAGATGATTAAAGGACTGAGAATCCTGTCACATGAGGAAAGGCTGAGAGACATATTTGTTCACTCTTGAGAAAAGAAGGCTTAGAGGACACCTTATCACCATGTTCCAATATTAAAAGTGTGGCTATGAAGAAGATGGAGGCTCCGTTTTTCAAGGATTCACATGGGAAAAATGAGGGGTAATTGGCACAAGTTACTCCCGGAGAGTTTCTGATTGAACACAAGAGGAAAATTTTTCACAATGAGAACAATCAGCCATTGGAATAATCTCCCCAGGGAAGTGGTGGATTCCTCAGCACTGGACTATTTTAAGATTCAGCTGGACAAGGTACTGGGCAACCTCGTCTAGACCATGCTTTTGCCAAGAAAGGTTGGGCCAGATGATACTTGGGGTACCTTCCCATCTGGTATTCTATGCTTTTAAGAAGGAGGTTGAACTAAATGACCTTCAGATGTTCCCTCAAACTTATTTATGATTTCTGTGAGTCTGTGGTTCTAAGAATACTGGTAACCAATGGGGAAAAATATTGATTTTAATAACGAGTTCTACAGCTCAAGAGTTTTGCATTAAATTCACTTAAACAATATATTGTTTAGGTTCCAGTCCATAATTCAGACTCCCATGACACTCACAAAATTATAATTCAACTAACATGTGGATATAGATTCCCTTGGTAAAAACTGTGGAAACTTTCCTTCAGTGCCCAGATGTCTGTAGCTGGATTGTGCAAATCTGTTCCCATTTTGACACTTGTGAGATACAGAGTGCTGGCAGTGAAGTCAGAGATCTATTCCAGTAACTCTCCCATGCGGGACAGCACTGGAAATGTGCTTAGAAGGCTACGCAAAATAAGAGAAGCTGTCTTACAACCTGCATCCCAATGGACAGAGTGCTCACAGGGGACACTTTGGTTGTGAACTTTTTTTGCAGATTTAGGTATTGGACAAAAGACTCTCAGCTTGTAAGGAAATAACTTAATCAGTAAGCTATATAGCTTTCATCAATAAATATCTCTTAAACCTTTTCTACTTAGTGTAAAGAGTTCAACATCAGTTTTGCACAGAGAAAGAAAAGAGCGCTAAATCTGTATTTTAGGGCACTTATCTTGAATATAAGAATGTCAGGTTCAAGCGCCTGGACAAATGACTGCTTCGTTACGCAAAGAAAAATGGCCTTAAAAGAGACTGAGCACTTTTGATCATACTATACTCTGCAGTTTCTGAGATAAATGTGTGGTTGTAGGCAAGACAGGAAATAATTTTGTCCATATCTCCAAGTTGAAACCACAAGAATTATCACACCAGTTCTCTCCGAGAGGTGACTTTCTGGAAGTGCCTGACTGGAACGAGGTCAGAGGTGAGACTTAATTGCTCAAGGCTGTACTTTCTGAGTCACATGAAGACTCCACTCTGCTGACTTCAGTTTGCATATTTCAAGTTGTCCTCAGTTTGATAGTTTGTGTGGACCCTTACGGTTCTAGATAAATGGACTCCTTGCTAGGGCTGATGCGCCACCACTCAGCAGAGAAAGACCCTACTGTATCAATGAACTGGAGAACTTCTATGCCAGCAGTTCCATGCTAGTATGGAGGATCCTTACCCTGCTATCTTTCCTACTGCAGCTCAGTCAGTTCCTGTATTGCTCAGATAGCACAAGGGTTTATGGCTATGGAGATGACTCAGTTAACATGTAGCCTTTAGACCTGCAAAGAGAATAGGCTGTTAGGTTTAACTATATGGACAGCAATGCTGTGCAAACAAGTATTTTCACCTGTATCCCTTTACTCCTAACACTGGGTTAATTGTGCAAGACAGCAGTGTTATCTGATCAACCTGACTAGAGAATATATTCCAAAACTTACAAAGCCACTTTGGAAGATATTGAATGATATCTGTAAAAACATGTTTCTATTGAAGATAATGTTTTATTGAAACATGCACAAGATTCAGACAGAAGTTCTGGAAGTCTTCAGTAATTTCTTACATTATAAACCATTTTAATAATAAGATGTCCTCAACATTAACAGGGCCAAGTGTCGTCTTACAAAATTCCTGTTTTCATCAACTTTTCAGTACCTTATCATGCTTATTTGCTATCCATCTTACTCGGCAGCCTGGTTTCCAAATCAGATAAGCAAATATTTTCTGAAATTCACATTTAGGTTTCATTATTATGACCATTTTTCTTCCAAATAAATAAATAAACAGTGACTAATAAGTTCTCAAAATTATGTGAAATGTTGCATTATTTTCAAGAAGAATTTCGGATTCCATGAATAAAAATGAGATGTTCTTAAGTTTGGGTAAGAAAAGGCCCTGCAGTGCTTTCATTCCTGTCTTAAATTCAAAATGATGTCAGGTATATTCTTCCTAATGAAAACCGACCCTGAGATGAGGTTTATATTATACACAGTACAGAAAAAACCTAGGCATTTACATCTGGGATTCACAGTAGCCACTCTAATGAGTGGGGAATCATCTAAGATAAGAGTAGGCAACCCTGCAACACAGCATAAACACTCTTTAGGACCTCTGGAGTGCTGTATCGTGCTTGGATAGGGATGGAAGCATGAATACTCCCTGGAGCTGGGTTCCAGAGCTGTTTCCAAAGGAAAAGGTGGTGTCAGTTGACACCACAGCGCTGGGTGTTGAAGACTTTCATATAAAGCATAAAGACTTTTTTACAATGTGTTCCATCTGAAGTGATAACTAGTGGCCCGAGTATTCAAGGTGAGTGATGTTCTTGCTTCAAGCCAGGACTCTGGAAGAAGACTTGAATGCTTTGGGAAATGCCAGCTCTAGAGAATTATGACCAATATGACAGTTTAAGAAAAAAATCGTGTATGCTACTATTTAATTTCAGTATTTCCCAAATATATCTGCATTAAAAATTAGATCAAAAAATACTACAATTAATGGAAAGTAAAATAAAGTTTAGGTTTTCATATAGCTTATGCCATTTGGCTTTTCTTTTTAAAAATTAAGTAAGTACCTGAACCTTGAATTCCTCATCTGGCTGAATCACTGTAACAGAGCTGTACTATAAGGGGACTGAAATATTTTTTTCGTGAAGCTGTGGGAGTGCTCTTTCATGAAACCCTTGTCATTTATTTTAGAGGACAGACCTTTCTATAAGTACAAGCTTCTTATCCTATTGTGGGAATCTAAAATGAAAATAATTTCAAATATTTTTAAACTTCTTTGACAATAGAACAAAATAAGAGAACAAAAGTAACACTAACACCTCACAGCCTGTTTTTGCTATCTTTATACTATTTTAGAATATTTAAGCCATGATGGCTTACTGTAGATTTACAGAATGGACACCAGATGACTAATTCATGTTTTAATTTACCCTTAGTTGCCTGGAAAATATTAATCATCTAAATAGTAACATGAAGGCCCAAGATCTCAATGTATGTATGAAATTGACAAATGCATGAGACATATTTACTTTAAAATATATTTAGCCTATATGGTTGTACATATAGAATTTTAAAAGTCAGATCCCTGAGTTGACACAGATTTGTTTCAGTGTTGAAATTGTTGAAAGCGTGAACACAAATTAAAGATATTGACAGTCACATTTATATAGTAGGTAAACTAAATCTTTCTAGTGAAGGTAAATATCAGATCTTGGCATTGTGTCATAGAACCTTTATGGTGTCACTGTGGTAAAGAGCTCGATATAGGGAGAGAAAGGGAACAGGCTGCCAAAAATTCCTTAATGAAAACACTTTATTTCCCATAAAAGATGAGACCTTTTCCATAGTAATTGTGTTCTGAAATGTGTTGCTTATCAAGTATTTAATTAACCTGAACTACTGAGGTCTCGCTTTGTCTTTTACAAGAGAGTGAAGGTATACAGGAAGTAAACTACTAGAATCTGGTTGTTGAAGTTTTAGAATAGGTTCTCATCTTCCTATATAAACAAGGGATCAAGTAACATTTATATTCCACAAATTAAGCCAGCCCAACAGTTTTCCATCATTCCTTTAAGCAATGTCTCCTAAACAAACCTAAAATGTCCACAGATAAACTCCCTATATTTTAGCTGCCTGAGTATGCACAGAAATGCCTGTTTAAATAAGAGATGAATTTCTCCCCCTGGGAGGTCTAGGCAGGCAATTCTAGGCTTCTAGGAGAGGTGTAGAGTTCCTGCTCCTAAGGATGTTTGGTTTTACTTTTCAACAGGAATTATGTAGATCAAAATGTGTTTGTAGGAACAGAGTCTGGAACAACTGTGCTGGCCTCTTTGATCTATCTGCACTGTTCCTTGGGCTAGCCTGAAGGGCTCACACATCTGCTTTATTTTAGACTCTTTGTTCTTGCCGACCTTCTGCATCTCATTTTTAAAAGGAGTCGCAGATACTGTTAATTGACATATATCCCTGCCTGGTGATCCAGGAACTGTTTGAAAATAGAAGTTTTGTGTTTATGACTAAGTAAAACTCACAGCTTCCTACTCTCTATTTCAAACAGCAATGCAAACAAGAGAGAGAGATCGCAGCTACATGCCTTTCTTCAGAAGTGAAAGAGGCAGACTGAGCCCTGAGTAAACATAAACAGCAACAGTAGAGTATAGGGTCAAGAGTATATAAACTGGACTTACTCTCTTCTTCAGGTTTGGAAGCATCACCTTTTCTCTAGTCATCATGAAGGGAATTGATTATACATTGGAGTAAGGCACCTAGAATTCTAGTCAAGTAGTACTCAAATTGGGCACGATAGATTGCGGCCATTTCTAAATGTAGCAATCCACAAGGCTGGTTTCCAGCATACTCCTGAGTTTGCTGGTGATGAACTATACACATGCTTGATGTTTAACAGACCTTGCTTCCTATTAAGTCTGAGACATATGGCAGCCATTACTGAAACAAAGCAATGCATTTTTTTCACATTCAGCAACTTAGATGCTGGAACAGGACAACAGCTCTTGCAGCACGGCTTGTTGTCCACATCTTCTCCCAAAGAGTCTTTATAGTCTATCTTTATAGCCTTTCTAGTCTTTCTCAAGCTTGTGGGCTGTCTCAAGCACATACAGCACTCTGCTGAAGGAGCTGTTACCACCCTCTGCAGTTGCTGGTGCGCCACAATTTTTTATTTTTTTAATAGAGATTCTCTTATTAGATTGATTAACACTGTGAATCACCAGGAGACACACGGATCAAAAATCCTCTAATAACTTGAGACATCTTCCACTAACTAGAGTAGTCCTAACAGTACCTTTTATAAGGTCTCAAAAACTCATGGAGTGGGTATTCACAGTATTTTTACTGTAATTTTTTTCCACTTCCTTTTATTGCCATGCAAATATTCATACATACTGCTACTTTTTGGGAGATTGTTCATCACCTCAGGAGCAGCTTGTGTTTCACTGATATATGCCTTTGATTGCTCAGATTCACAAGTTAAAAATTACCTCATTAATACAAATTTCTTAGACCCCTCTTACTGCAAATAAGGCTCTGGAAAATGTCTCAAGTTGGATACTCAAAACAAAAAGCCTCCCAAACCATTAGTCATTTTTTTAAAATCTTGGCTACTGTCTTTTATTAGTCTGTAAAACTTTATCACCATATATTGCACCCTTTAAATAACAAGTAGTAACACCGGATGATGGAGAACTGAACAAAACTAATGCATGAAGGAGAATTTGTGTGCAATCTTGAAGGTTTCATGGAAAGAAGGCCTTTCTGCAAATACTGCTTGGGCACCGAAGCAGAGGTCTTTCCAAAACTTTTGAGTACATGCAAGAATATGCATTATAGTCATCACACCCTTTCCTCCTGATTTTGTGGACCTTTCTTGTAGTTTTTTTCCGCTTTTTGTTTCCATCAGAAGAAATGAAAATTAACATTATTGAGAACGTCTTGGCAAATGTTTTTTCTGTTTTCTTCTCCTAGCGAAGAACCTCACGTTTGAATGGGATGGCAGTGTATGCGTTTGATAGTGTCAAATACCTGACCCTCAAATCCACAAAGCGCAGACTGCGCCAGGCCTCTCCTGGCTTAGCAGCATTTCATACAAACAGTCCCATTGTCAGTTACAAGGTAACCAACAAGATTTCTCTGAAAAAGTAATAAACATCTCTACACTATTAGCGACTCAAAGAGTAAATTCAGCTCCCCATCATGCATAAGATAAGTGGAGGGTTTTTTTTTGTTAAATACGCAAAATTTGGCAACTTGCATTTAAGTGTGTCACAACAGATACCCACTGACAGGACTCACTATTTTAAACTCTTCCATACATCATTCATGAAGGGCTCTGCTCATTCTTTACTGATGGACAGACCTCAGTGCTCCACATCCTCTCTACCCACTCTGTGAAGATTTAGCACAAACACAAGTGAGTTTTACATTGTACTGCCTGGGTTTCACAAGAGTCATAGATACACTTTTCATAGTGAAATTTCCTTAAATCATTCACAGAACAGAAAACTATTTTAACCTTCATACAGTGGTGCCTCCACCTCTCGGCATCTCTTCTTTGGACTCCAGCTGAAAAGCCTTCTCAAGATTAATATGTGTTAACACACCTTTTGCGGGAGGTCAAGGGAAAAGTTTTAAGGCCTAAGTGTTTAAAGTGATGCTTATAATTAAAAGGTTAATAATACATTACATCTCATTTTTGTGCTTGTAACTAGTACCTCTACTGAAAGCAAGAACCTTTATTTTTAGGGATAAATATAAATTATTTTCTTCTAATTTATGCTTTTGATCTATTCAGCTTAAGATGCATGAAGGGAACAATTTTATACCTGGCTTATAAGAAAGCCCTAAAAGTCTCTAAGTGATGTTGACGAGGCTGGAGTTCTAACAGATTTCAACACTTGTTTTATTTTTAAGCATGTACTTAAGTGATGTAAAAATTACTGGTAGGAAGGACGTATTTCTTTCCTAAACAAAAAACAAGGTAGTGCAAACATACACTTATACAACTAATTTTACGATGTGTAACATTAACATTTTTTAAGTCAATGGAAACTGCTATGTTCTTAAAGGTTGCTTTCCTCTTTTTATTTACTTATCTTTCCCATTTACTCAACTTCTACACCTCTTTTTAGGAAGCAAAGTTTTAAACATTGTGAAATAAGTTGTTAGATGTTTTGTTATTAAAATAAATTAGATGAAACTGAATTAAAATAATTATATAGTTAACTTTTATAACTAATGTGAACTCATAAAAGGTACCATTTCATTTTTCAGTATTTTCATCAATTCTTTACTTAAAATAGTAATATTATTGTTCTGGCTTTGAATATGGTTAGTTTTCCTGATACTAAGTTGTTACTCTAAGCTTGAACTGAAAAAGAAAACAAAAATCCTCCAAAATACTTAATGTGAGAAATAATGTGTCTGTGCCTAGGATAGGGAGTTGGCTGGAAAGAGTTTAGTGCAGATCAATGACAAAACTAGATAATTAATTGGTGCTTTTATAATTAAAAACAGACCTCACTGCAGGAGGCACTGGAGAGTATAACTTTGTAGAAATATATGTAAATACCTCCTTGAACAAAAAGGTAAAGTTATGCTTTAATCCCTAAAGAAATGAAAATATGTTATTAAAAAATTCTTAGTAAATGCTTTTGCTATCTTCTTCTTCTAATCAAGAATTATGTCTTCAAATGGCATGGCAGCATCTGCATTTGATAAAAATCAAATAAAATATTTCCGCAGAAACAGATGGCACTGGTTTTAATTCTTTGTGGCCAGTTCAGGTATTATGAGAATGAATTATGATGTAAGCAAGCTTTGCATGTAAAGTATCTTTTGCAAAATATTTTGAATAAAGCTACATTTTGTGTTACCTGTTTCATCAGGACTAAATCTTCTCAAATGCTGAAGCATAAAAATCAAATGCCTTCAGATCTGTGGCTGCTTGATATTAAAGTCAGGATTTCCTCTCTTTTCCTGTCTAGGTGCTGAGGTGCCTAAGTTATTTTAGGGGTTAAAAGCTGTAGCCACTGATGCGTATATATTAGGCTGTATTCATAGAACACGGCTTGTAGCTTGACTCAAGCTATTACAGCCTAACAGCAGTGACCAATAGAAAGAGAAGATCCAAGAAAGCTGAGGTAAGCCCAAACTCTGAAGCAATGTAAAATTAGAAACAATAGCTAATAAGGTGTGTATGGTAATGCATCTGGGAATACCAGCATGCATTCCAAGCCATCATTTTATACACTATTAATTCTTAGGAGGACAGGAAGCACACAGAGTGGTTAGCAGCCAAAGGCTGTGAATTTACAGTGACTTCTAACTGGCTTCAGATAGCTCCAGGAACTTGACTAACACGGTAAATGACTTTATATTTATTTTTTAAAATATTAAGTTTATGAATATTTACACAGTGAGAAGGTTCCATCTCACTGTGTAAATTAGAGATAATATTCTTTAGAAATAATATATTTGTCTTTTTTTGGAGTGCTTCCAGATAGCAGTTTCTGAGGCTGGAAGATCTGTAGGATACTGCACTTGTTATTGCTAATAACAATGTTGAAAACTGTTAAATGACTACACAGCACATGAAGCAACTTAAAAAGCTCTTAATCTTACTTGTGCATTAGCTTTGGTGCATGGGAGAATTTAATTTTTATTTAAATACTATTTTTGCCAAAACTAACCTCCTAATTTTGACCAGATGTTTCAGATATCAGCCTCTTGCCCCTGAATTTCAAAACGCTTTTTAATCTTAGTCAGAAAGCAAGGAAGATAACAGACTTTGTGAAGACTGTTTTTGTGCTACACAAATATTTCCTGTTGTAGCAAATTATCATTGATGGTTTTGTTCATTGTTTAATGATGGAAGAGACTAAACAAAGCAAATAATTAAGTAGGTAAAACAGATATAAGATGCATGAGTATATATGATATAATTTGGTTAGGACTTACTTTTTGCGTGATTTTTAGATCAGGAATTTGTTTTCATTCTTTGCTTTAGAGAAGGAAATTTGTAACTTTGGATATGAGAGAGTGAATGAAGGAGGGGAATAGATTACTCAAACATATTCCCTCTAAGCTTTTTTAAGAACATGCCCAACAAACAGCTGTTAAAACACTCTTTGATCTTTCACTTTTCTGTGATGAGAAAAGACCTTGGAAAATCTGATCCAGATGCCACTAAAATTTGAGAGAGAGAAAAAAACAGAAAAGAAGGTATGATTAATTTTAAAAGAAGGAACTGAGTAGAACAGTATTAATATCACCATTGTATTGATGATTTTATTAAAGGTGATACATTACATAAACTAGTTTAAACCTCTGTACAGGAAACCAGATTTATAGGAAGCACCGATTTAATGTCAGAAATATTATGCATGTTTTCAGGTTCTTTGAAATAACATTTGCATGAAATCAGTTAAACTGGTAGCTAATGTGAAGTCCAAGGAGAACTAGGACAATGTTCTTCAACATACAACGCTGAATTGTTTATACCTCTTATATAACTGTTCTGTTTTTCCTTAACATGCTAGGTAATACCATAATAAACAGAATTTGACTGTTTAAAAAGGAAATATTATATTCTATGTAATACTGCTTTGATAATGTAGTGTGCTATTACAGAGTTCTGTTGAGAGACAGCTAATTGTTTTTTTCCCCTCCCAAGGCAAACAATGACTCTAAAAGTTCATACAGTCCTTTTGTTCTTATTCTCGGTCAATTTTGTGTGGACTCGAACTGTGAGACAAGTTTATGATGAGTTGGATCCTGAGCATTGGTCTCACTATACTTCCGAGTGCCCACGAGAGTGCTTTTGTCCTCCCAGTTTCCCCAATGCATTATACTGTGACAACAAAGGACTTAAAGAAATACCTGCAATTCCAGCAAGAATTTGGTACCTCTATCTTCAAAACAATCTAATTGAAACTATTTCTGAGAAGCCTTTTGTGAATGCCACTCATCTGAGATGGATAAATCTGAACAAGAATAAGGTCACCAACAATGGAATTGAGGGTGGTGTGCTGAGCAAGCTGAAAAGGCTGCTTTACTTATTCCTTGAAGATAACGAATTGGAAGAGGTACCTGCACCATTACCAGTGGGCCTGGAACAGCTAAGACTGGCTAGAAACAAAATCTCCAGAATCCCAGAAGGAGTCTTCAGCAATCTGGAAAACCTTACTATGCTAGATCTGCACCAGAACAGTTTGTTGGACAGCGCTCTTCAAAGTGACACCTTCCAAGGACTCAACAATCTTATGCAACTCAACATAGCAAAAAATTCACTCAAGAAAATGCCTTTAAGTATTCCAGCTAACACACTGCAGCTGTTTTTGGACAACAACTCTATTGAAGTGATTCCAGAAAACTACTTCAGTGCAATACCCAAAGTGACTTTCCTTAGGCTAAACTACAATAAATTATCTGATGATGGTATTCCCCCAAATGGGTTTAATGTTTCATCTATTCTAGACCTACAGCTGTCTCACAATCAGCTCACAAAAATTCCACCGATCAATGCTCAGCTTGAGCACCTTCACCTTGATCACAACAAAATCAAAAGTAAGTGTGTTGTCAGTGTGGGATCCTAGCAAGACCTAATTGCTTTTAAATGTCTACTTCACTACCAAAAAAATGTTCTTTGAAATAAAGAGATTTAAAAATGTGCTGTAGATTGCAGGGAGAAGAGCAAGAGGACCTCCCACAAATCTGTTTTCAAGTCAAGTGTAAGATATCACAAACTAATACATACATGGAAGTAATACCATATATGAAATGTGTTCATATGCATACAGAAAAAAAAAAACAAACCTGTGCAAGCAGATCAGAAATATAAGTGGATTAAGAAGAATATATGCATTCGGTTTTTGATATATATATTTGCCAAAAACCATTTCATGGGAACCTATTAAGTTTCTCGCAGGAAGGCTAGGAGTAAATAAGTAAGAAAGAACAATTAAAAAATTATAAGGTGGATGCAAGAAGTCAGGATAGTCAATCTATATTTGTATAATTTAAATATGCAAGGTTCCTGGGGACCTTAGGGACTTCACTAAACCAACAGAACTGTTGAATGCTCAGTTCTAAGTGTCTCTCTGTCTACCTAAATTATGTAGTAAGCTCTTGACGTGAAGTACCCTTAAAACAGAATAAAATGCTGGCTGCAGTTAACATGATCTATTTCAAATATGACTAATTTGAATGTGGATATTGAATATTTCAGGCTTGAATATCCTCCTCATCTTTTGTTTACTGTTCATAAGATGCTGACATTTGGGTTTAGTCTTCATAAAAAAAATCTCTTCACTGACTGCATGGAAGCTTTTTCTCACTAAGGTTTCTCTCTTCAAATGCCTTCTAAGATTTTCCGCTTTATACGAATGAGACAAGGTTTTCTACTCAAGACAACAGAAGCCTGTTGTCATAGTTCTGCTTCTAGTGCTGCTCCCAGTTTCATCCAGGCACAGCAAGGACATGGTAGCTAGGGTCAGGGGGTAAAGCGACAATATGGCCTGCAGACCTTAAATAATTTGTTTCCTTCTATCTATCACTGCACAGAAGGTAACCAAGTCCCTGCATTTGTCTTCCTGTCATGGTGATTTAACTGAATAAATCATTCCTTCTGTATTTTGTCACTGTAGTTTACAAATATGCAAGAAATAATTGTTTAGATTCTGAATGATCACGGACATATCAAACGGAGATCCATTCACTGCATTTTTCAAAACAAATGTATAAACATCATAAAGATATGTAAATATATTTAAGCGGCCTGTGAGAAGTCCGATGCTTAATTAGTGGCAGCCTTTATGACATATATTGTTACTGAACGTATTTTATTACCTTCTGGCTACTAAAGGATTTATTGTAATTGCTCCACTGCAGGCCCTCAGGTGCAGACTTTATCTCCTGTCACTTTAAGTGGATGCTAAACTGAAATCAATGGAATGTAACCTGTCCTGTTTAAGAAGTGTTTTGCATCTAGGTAGAAAATGAGAATTTAAAGAGTTGCCATATTATCTTTCTTTCCCCAATAAGTCTAAAAATGTTTAAATGCATAAAATTTTACCTGTGTAGTATCTGAAAACTTGTGTCCTATTTTCCAATGACAAATGACTACCTGTGGGCCTACAATAATTTGCGATGCTTACATTCCTTAATACCTTCGTCAATTTTCAAAAGGCATTTCTGACTTAAGAATGTTGCTCTTAATTTAGAAAAAATGCATATATTTCTAGAAACTACATATAAATTGGTCAAATAATTATTAAAAAAGAGAAACTTGACACCTTAAATCATAGCATAATTGTTCAAAAGGTAAGTGATAATTATCCACACAACACTGCTCCAATAGATAGTATGGGAAGGGGCCTTTACATTTCTTGCAAACAAAGAATGTAATTCAATCAGGCAGGAATAATAAGATGTTGCATTAATTCTGCAGGTTGCTTTTTCCTTCTTAAACCCAAGAAGTTGGTGATCAGTCATTACTTTAAGATAACTAATGTAAAAGACTTGCAAGAATATAACTGTAAAACCCTGGTTTCTCCATAAAAGAGCCCTCTTGAAAGTTTACTTTTACCTGTGCAGTGCAAGCCTTTTTTATAATATTAATTCTCAGATACCCTTGCACACATCAGTTGTTCTTTTTTTTTACCTCTTGCTGACTCATAATTACACTGCTGGCATTGTAAGAGCTCAGGCATCAGAATTTCCTTGTAAATACTATTTGTTTACTTTTTCTTGTAATATATTTTATAACATTAGCTTTCCGTATGAGTCCAAGGCCTTATTTCTACAAAGACCATTTATGAAGATATAAGGCAATATGCTAAAGCCCAGTGAAGTCAATGATAGCCTCATCGTTGGTCTCAATGGAACCAGGATTTCACCTGTGGTCCCTTCCCCATGAATCTCAATGCATGGATGAAAATAGTACTCCACATTAGGAGCAAAATCAACGTAAGAAAACTAATTATGGCTACAACTTATATGCACAACACTAGTTCCATGGGATTTTAAACCACACTTTTATATATTTAATCATGAGATGCACATCAAGGCTTTGGGGAGATGTCAAATAATGGAAAAAGTAGTGTGAGAGGAAAGAAAATGAGGAGAAGGCATGAAGCAATGATGTAGCAAGTGAGCAAGTATAAGCAGGTGATACTGGGCTAGCTCCTCTGAACTAATAATATTCTGTGTTCAGAGAAAGGGAGAAGTCCTTGGGCCAAGCAGCAGTGCCAGCGTATATAATCCACTACAGAATATTTTGAAAGAAATGAACGAAGTTATAGATGGTACTGGCTTCTTTGCTGGAAGATCCCAGAAAGGTACATATTTCCAGGCTGATCCGTGTGTTTTTTGCCTAGAACAACTCCAGAGTCTCATTTTTAAGTGTTACACTGCTTCACAATACGGTTGACAACAGGCAATACTGATCTTACTTGAATTAACCACCATAGATTTTTGTATCTTGTTTGGGTTAATCATACAGACCACCTGCTCATTAAATGGAAAGAGATACATAACTGAAGAGGGAAAATCATCCCATCTTAAGGAGCTGTGAACCAAATTTTAGCAGTATATTTCTCTCCAGAGTTTATAAAAAGAGTCTAAAAGCTATACTTAGACTGACACTCTCTACATGAATCAGTTTAGATAGGGAGAGTTGTACACGTGTAGATGGGTTGCCCCATCCCCCTGCTTGAGCAAAACTCAACAATATACCCATTAACAGTTTTGCAATAGAAGAGGAGAGAGATTTTTACTGCTCTTAAAATTTGGGTAGGGTTTACTGTTCATATAAAGAGAACAATAAAAACCAAACCACTTTATACCACACACCACCAGGATAAAGTGGGCTGTGGTTAGATAATTGCTGCAGTGAAGACTAGTGCAATGGAATAGCTTCCATTAGCTTATTTTAGATGATGGTTGGTGTTAGTGTTGGTGTTAGTGTTAGGTTATAGGTTAGACTTGATGATCTCAGAAGTCCTTTCCAACCTTGTGATTCTGTGATACTGTATGATACGCGCTTGAAGCCATCTGGTCTCCTAAGGACAGTAGTGCTGACCTGGAAAGGCAGATATTTCTGCTACATGTTTTGATTGACTTGCAAAATTTTAATAACTACTTTTATAATGAAACCTGACCCTCAAGTCTCCTTCTTTGTATCTTCACACATAAAAATAGGTTGTAGATTGTTTCTTCCAAAAACATCAAATGCTTTATGAATATTAATCAAATTTCACAACATAGGCAAAGACATTTTGATATCATGGATATGATAGAAGTTTTAGGCATTGGACAACTGGATGCATTTATCAAACCTCTAGGACAAAAATAAAGTCTATTTCCAAGGTGTTGCAAAGATTTGGGTAGTTTTTTAAAACAGCAATTCTTTCTTTTTTGGGGGGAAAAACAAAACAAAACAAGACAAAACATCATAAGTTGTTTTTTTCGTCATAGATGTTAATCAGTTTTGAGGATTATAATCAAAAGATGTGTGCATGTTACCATCGATTAATGTAAGTGGAAAAAACTTTTCTTTTTCTATTTTTGGGCTGTTAAAAAACTGTGCTGGAAAAAAGCTCAGTTACACGTATGTCCTCCATTCATCCACTTTTTTCAGGGAATCTGGGGCCAACAAGATCATCAAGCAATGAGACCAATCACTAAACACTGTAATACAGTCAAAGAAATTTGACATTTTTGATAAACAAACACCACTTCAGTGCTTTCTAAAATAAGATGAGGCTGAAACTGGGAAGCATCAGCCTTATTATTAAACAATTGAAGACAAGATATGAAAAATATTTTAGCCAAGTGATGGTGCAGATGTAACATGGTGGCGACAATGTAAAGAACCTAATCTTTTCAACTCTTATGAAAATGGGTAACAATTTAAGCTATAGTTTCAAATCTTATCTGAACTGAAAAAGCCATGTGTGATTTATAGAGAATTTTAAGGACTTGTTTGCTTTCAGATTAAGAAGAGAAATATCCCATTTCACAAGTTATATTCTTGCCATTAACCTGACTCTACTGAGGAATTTGAGAGAACAGAAAAGTAGAGATGTTGAAAGTAGCAGACACCACATGAAAAGCTCCAATCCTTCAATACTGTTATTTTGAACGTAAGATACTCATTGGGGGTACCGTCATTGCAGTAAAGATGTTCAAATATCTCTGTGTTAACCTCTCTCTTAGGACAAAGAGCTGTTTCTCTATGAAGAGCAGTACAGTAGTTGCCTAAATTAATTTTCTCCATCCAAGATTGAATTTTGCATCTAGTGTTCTTCATTCATAATTGCAGCAATTAAATATGCAATTCACTGATCTTGATAACATTATGTTAAGACACTTCTTCACTTCATCAAAAAAGCAGTTAATTGTTAATTCGGTGTTTTCTAACTCTAATAAGAGCAAATGTCTCCCATATAAATATCAGTGCTAGTCTATGTAATTTGTTTTCCAAATGAATTTTATCTTCATAAATGTATTCCATGGAAATTATCTACCCTGTTGATCTGTTTTCAGGTGTCAATGGTACTCAGATGTGTCCTGTCTCAATTGATGTAGCAGAAGACTATGGTTTATATGGCAACACCCCTCGCCTCCGTTACCTTCGCCTGGATGGAAATGAAATTCAACCTCCAATCCCATTGGACATCATGATATGTTTCCGACTACTTCAAGCTGTTATCATATAAAGATAAATCAGTGTCACTCTTGTGCTGTGAGAGTGCTAAGATACAAGTTTTGCAGGATAAAACTTGCTGTAACTCATAAATCAAAAAGTAACAGTTTTTTTTTCACTTTAATATTTTCTTTGCTTGCATCTTTCAGAAGAGATTTTTGATAGACATGAAATGTGCTTAATACTTTGCCTAAGAATTTCTATTGTGAATATATGGAAAATCACCTGCGTAATATCCCAAATACTCCAAAGCAAATTCTTGCCTAGTCTGTCTCACTTGTCAAATACTATAATGTCTATTCTGTTAACATCATTGCTACAGGCAAATTATATTTCCTTATTTTGTTACGCAGTAGCTAACACAATTAATTGGGACACACTTGGCTAAATACATATGCTAGAAAAATCGTGAGTTGCACAATTACTAGCTATCAGAACTACCCCACACTGTTTTTAACAGTGACTAATGGTGGACAAGCACTTAACATGTAAATGACTCATAAATTTTTGTCATCATTTGAAGACTGATACTTTTAAGATATGAAGTATATGAGATTCAGGGTCCACAGCAATATGTTGCATATATATTCTTTGTGGATTCATTCAAGTATATGATTCCAGAATTAGAACACACTGATTCAATTAAAATTCAGAAACATGAATTTAAAGAGATAAAATCTTGATCTATCAAAATACCATTTTTCTGCCGTTTCATTCTTCAGTATTCCATTTATTTTTTGACACTATTTCTTTCTGTAGGTTTGGAAAAGTCACTGAATATTTAGATCATTTTAGTTTCCATAGAGATAAAACCAAGAATAGTAATGATTATGTATTTCACAGACTAGGTACTTCACAGAAATTGGAATGGTTAATTAATAAAATGGTGATAAATGTGGAATTAAGAGATACATCCTCCCTCTTCACCCCCAATTATTCTAGCCAAACATTTACAGAGAAATTGTATTAGTTTAAGTAAATACAATCAACTCACAGCAGCATTTATTTATCTGCTGACTCATATACACATGTGTAATAACATCGGATTTTAGAGAAGTCCAGGTATTTAGAATGCAGCACATTCATAATTCACTGACAAAGGAGATACCAGCAGGCACCTTTTTAGGAAACCTGGTTGTTGTATTTTTTTTTTATGAGATATAGTTGGGATTTCAGTACACAATTAGAATATGAGAGTCAAATAGTTGCTAGGAAAGTATGACATTTTTAATTGTGATAGCCAACACGATGGACAATCCATCAGTCACATTATTATAGTCTTCTTGATTTGTAGATAGAAGCAATTAGTTGCTCTTTGATGACTTACACCTATTTCTAACATTTTGAGACTGACTTCAGTAAAAAACATTTAAAGATCATCCATGTGGTAAAATTTTTCTTTGAAGATGAAACATTTTCTTAAAAACAGATTTTTAAAAGGGTTGAGAACTGCAATTTCTAACATTCAATCCCTTTTTTTTCTGAATATCAGGCCTTATTCTGCTCCAGTGCTCCTAACACAGTACAGAAACACAAGATAGAAATAACCCATATCCTGTCACAAAACCCCATTTGCTTTTGCAGTTCTTTTCATGTGATTGCTGAGAAACTCCTGCCTTTCTAGCAAAATATTTTCTATACTTACATGTTCACCCTATATGAAAAAAATGCAGATTTAAAAAGTCTCTACAGTATATATGCATGTTTATTTGTGTTCTTTATAAGTAATTACATAGTTATTTATTTTTTTTGAAAAAAGTATGTGACAATAATGCTATTAAATTATAACAATGATTATGTACTTGTACTTTGAAATTAATTTGTTTTAAACAAAACCCAAACATGTATAATCCAAAGGGAGCAGTCACAAGCATATACACCCTTTACTAATACTATTTACAGTTCTAAATGATCACATAGCAAAGCATCTTGAAGTTCCACCCAAAAATTATAACTCTTTTAGACATCATATAGACGTTAAAAAAGGAAAGGCTAACCCTTCCCTGAAGAGATTTCAGGCTTATATGTGAGAAGAGATGATATGTAAAATCATACAGGGACAATGGAGCATCAAGGTACTCAATTGTATTGATAAGAGCATTATGAGATGAAATCGGCAATACATAATCTAATGAAATCACTTTTAGTAGTTGTTTTCCACCAGTTGACCTAGTGTTAATGGATTTTTCCAAACCACTTTAGGGTGGAAGGCCTTACAAATTAGTTCTCTAAAGGTCAACACTATCTTATGGAACAATCTTTGGACTCATGCAAGTCAATGTACAAGACTTGTCTGTAGCAAATCTCAGTTAATCTGAATGAAGACAGAAATTAGTGATACATCCTTGGGCAAACATTGATGAGGCTGAATAGCTGCTGCTGTAAAGTGCTCTATTTTGTATACCTTTGATGCAACCCATTGACTTCACATCTGGGGACTGCCGAATAAAGACAAAATCCTATGTATCTCCATTTAAGCTACTTTGTCCCATCTTGATTCCTTCCTAGAACCAGTAGTATGAAGTAGAAAGCAAAATAGTTAAGTTAATGAAGTGGCATTCAGAGATAAATCTACCATGTCTAGGGGTTGAGCAGCTTTACTGCATGCATCTCTCTGTTTCCAACAGTCTTCATGTTCTTAAGTATTCTGGGAAAGTTAGTGAAATTTCCCCTCAGATTACAATAGCAGGCCTAAATTGCATTATTTTCTGGAATGAAACAATGCAGACTTTCGGCCACACCTAATCCAATCCATTCGTTACGCCAGAAGACTGTAAAGGAAAATGAAAAACAGAATGACCCTTTCGCTATGAAGAAGGTCCCTAAAACAATGTAAAAAAACATCACTGAGCCCTGGAAGTCTGGTGCTAATTCTTAATTCAATATTAATCTAAGACTCACAATTGGTTTCTCCTGATTCAGAAAAAAAAATTGCATTCTTTTCCACTGCAAGAAGGGAGGAACAGACGTCTTAGCTTTCCCATCTGAACCCACAGCTACCTTCATAAAGCTGAAATTTGCTTTATTTAATTAGACCACATTGCAAACAGTGTCGAATGTAATATCACACACAAAGATGTTTACAAGTAGTATGAAAAGTTGAGTACGAACAGGTCACCCTAAGTATACTGTGGTTGTGGTAAATAAATCCCAAATAGCTAGTGCTTTGCCAGAAATGCATATTACGTACGAGTTAGTTACAAAATTACGGTAGTTAACAAATAGTAGATAAATGTGTTATCACCTCAGCCCAGGGTACAGACAGTTGGTCTGCAAAGAAAAGCATTAAAAGAAAATGAGAGGCTCAAGAGCTGAGAAGTACCCAGACACTTCTTACACGTCTGCCAGCTTGATTGGAGGATCCATGCTGATTCTATCAAAGGACTGTGATTTTATAATACTTTGGGTTCTCTAAGAAGAAAAGTCCTTTATAGATACTACCAGCGTAGTTAAAAATTCAGCCATGTGCATGAATCTCCCTGCTCAATACACTTCTCTGGCATATTCTGCCTCTTTCTCAATATTCCAAGCAGTTTGCTATCGCTTTCTTCTTCAATATTTTTTTTTAAGAACACCTGCAAAACAGCCATCTGCAGAGATGCTAGTGAACACAGCAGCTTGCATGACACGTCTGTGAAGGAGGAAACATAAACTCTAACAAGTAAAAATTGGGAAGACGACTAGAAACTCAATTCATATGTTTGTAGTCACTGACTCCAACATGTACCCTGTGTCACTGGAGGGATTTTCATTCACCCTTGCTGCATAAAAATGGTTTCCAATATTTGCCACAAACACTTGCTCTCATTTTACCAACCTAGCAAGAATATTAAATTGCAGTTAGTTTTGTTATCTGTCTGGAGCCAAGTTACTGCAACCCTTAAAATCCCATATTGGTTGTTGAACAGCTAATATCCCACTTCTGCCACGTGTGACAGAGAATATTTGGCATTGTTGAAGTCAGTAAGTAAACATCCCCTCTTGACTGAAAGTCTCCTCCATAATTACACTTCTTTTTCCATAATTACTTGCTCATTTAATCATAAGGGGTAGCTCTACAAGGCATCACACTGTCCATGTAATGATACTCAGGAGCAGTACTAACCACTTCAGGTCAAATATATGAAGCAACATGCATCATTTGCATCATGTTCTGCCTTAACTAATGTACCTTCTTCCCCATCAGTAGAGATAATATTACTTCTGGGTCCTGTGCTTGCTCTGACAG
Organism: Tapera naevia; assembly: GCA_033556795.1. Lineage (NCBI taxonomy): Eukaryota > Metazoa > Chordata > Aves > Cuculiformes > Neomorphidae > Tapera > Tapera naevia. The sequence goes on from JAUMJJ010000059.1 coordinate 5,917,973, forward strand.
TGCTCATTCAAACAAATCTATACTGCAGCAAATTTGAAACCTTTGCCAATACCGCATTTTTTTTCTTACAGACTCCGCACTGTTGCAAACAGCCTGTGTCTTGTCACTAATTTTGTCTTGGTTTCTGCAGCACATGCATTTGACCAACCTATCTGTGTATCAACTTGATTTAGTTTTGCTTCTTCAGTGGGTTTTGACTTAAGCATGTTTATGCATGCTGAGCTAATGGTTGTGCTGATTTCATCTTTTTCCTGGCAGTTCAGCTGCATCTGGTTTTCTGTAGGGGAAGCACAGTCCTGACTTCCGCACACATATTGCAGCAGAACAGCATGCCCCGCTGCTCACAGCATCCACACCTCCTACTATACAAGGACCCAGGCTTGTGCTGTTGTGTAGACAGGGTATATCTGGAAATCTCCTTTCCAAGGCTTCCCTTGGAAGGCTCCCCACACCCAGCCTTATTTTTGTAGGAAAATTAGTGAAGAAACTGGAATCACATCTTCCACAAACAAAAGCTGTTCCTAATTAGAGGTTGGGGCAATGAAAATTACATGTGGCATCAGCAGCTCTCAGTGAACCTAGATTATTTTCAATAGATCATTTTTTTATTAAAATGCTCTCTTATAGTTTTTATGAATTACTAGTGAATTCAGGAAAAATATATAAATATTTTCAGCCACAGGAAAGAAAAAAATATCAAAACAGTTCTTATGCTTCTTATTTAATAATCCTGTTGCTATGACATCTATGTAGCAAGCCATGGCCTTCTTCAGGTAGTGAAACCCTGGAATTTGCCTGAAATCATGCTCCGACTACTAGGAAGCGTGTTTTAGGAAGGGTAATCTCCTTGTGATGCTCTGGTTTGTTTCAGTACTTTAAATAATCCACTGATTCTCTGTCCTGGCAGAGAGGATAGCCTTCACAGCATTATAGGCTCTAGGCTCAAATCCTTGTCTAAATCAGAAGCAGAGTGAATTGGAGTGTAGATTTATTTTTCTCTGAGAAGGCTATTTGAGCACCAGACTAGAGGTGCACACTCTTTTGTGAATTCTAAAATTTGTTTATTTTAATAATTGGAACTCCTACAAATGAAATAGACTGATAGCAACCCTTTTGAACACTGTTTATCATCAGAATTAGCAGGAGTTACACCTAAAATGTCTTCTCTGAGAAAAGCTGTCGGTCACAGAGCCCCCAGATTCCCTGATTCTGAGTTACTGGCCAAATGGGGAAGTGAAAATTTTTGGTCTGGATTTCCTCTGAAGGTCATAGTGTTTTGGATCTTCTAAAAGGCTACTCATTTATGTATTTGTTTTAGTTTAATGTAAGAAGTTCTTAGAAAAACAGTTTAAAATGCAGCATATAAACATTATGTGAGGCTTATTTTCCATTTCAATAAGAAAAGAAGATGAATATATTTAATTCTTAGTCAAATAAACATAAATATTTTTGTGTTGGTCTGACCATCAAACAAACAGGAAAGACAATTTTCTGTTTTCAAGCCAAGATTTCCCTGCTTTCCTTTTTTTTCCTCATTTGTTTGTTTTTCACATTTCATTCTGTCTGGGGTCATGTAACAGACTTATCAGATATTGAAGAACATTGAGAATGATTTCAGCTGCAATATTATGCATGCTTCTTATTCTCCTCAAAGAATTAATACCATTTATCTATTTTCCTACTTTTGAAAGCTCTGAGTACAGGGCCAATTTCTGTGCTGTTTTAACTGTAATTGCTGTCAATGTTTGTGCAAGATGCCTGTGCAGGAAATACAGCACTCCCAGGAATCCAAAGCTTCCTGTGGTGCCCACTTTCCTCATATTAAATATCCCCTGCCTACCCTCTTGGGGCCTGTTCCGAGTCGTTGACACTACTACCTTGACACTTGGATTTTTCCCAATGTTGGTATAGTGAAGGACAGAGCAGAATAAGTCCTGTTGCTGCAGGGCTGTTTTTGTCACAAGCCATCTGGGCTGATGAAGGAATGACAGCCGGTGAGCCTTGTGTCTGAAGAGTTGAAGAACCTGACTAGCAGCTCAGGGTTCTGAAGAGGTTGAACCAGTATCAAGCCAAGAGGGTTCAACAGCTAAATGAAGTCTGTTTTATCACAAAAACAGAAAGCAGAAAATAATCAATGCAAGACAGACAGAAATGAAGATGTAATTAGGACAAACTCAGATATACACATATATGCAATTATTGATATAGGTGAGAAATACAGAAAAAGACTATGATAAACTATTTTTTTCCGGACAAGAATCAAGAATGATAAAAAAAGAACACCCAATAGTTTCTGAATTAGTTTCAAGCTCAAGCAGCTTGGAGGACCCTAATGCTGACTGAAGTCCAAAAGCCCACCTGATGCATTCTGCTTGGCACACCAGACTTCTATAACACTTCTATAGCATTTATAAAAAAAAAATCCCAAACACCTAAATCTTCAGTATATCAGTCATGATTTCTGTAAGCAGTTATATAGAACTGTTCCCTGAAGTATATTTTCTTTTAGAGCAGACCTTAACCTTAAATGTGTGAAGAAGAAGAAATTATGAAAGAAGTCCACAGCCTCATCTATATCAGTGTCGTTGTATGCACTCTGGAGGGAAAACACATTTTAAAGCAATTGCCTCACTCCTTTTCATGTTTACTTCAAGCAGCCACCCACACAGATTGAACTATGTGTCCATGAACTATCAGGAGAAAAGACATTCCAGTTCTTCCATGTCCATTTCCACAAAGGAGTCTGGAAGGTGAATGAGGGACAAGGGAAAGCAGGATCCTGGTTTCGCTGGGGATATTTTCATGGCAACCCCTGATGAATGGAGACATGAATCAAAAAAAAAGGCAACCAAAAAATAGGAGATTCTTAATGACAATTTGGATTCAGAGGTATCATAAAATCATTATCTCTGTGCAACAAGACTAAAAATTTCACTGCTTTTTTTTTACTCAAAGCTGAAATTCCATAAAATCAATGACTTGAGAAACAGAACTTCTAACACTGTCAGCACCCCAGCCTCACCTTGTCAGTGCCATTTGTCACTCATTTGTCCACTTAATGTTATCATCTCCCACAACTGCCTCTTGAGTTGTGCTAGGTAAACTCATTGTTGCAAATAAGACAAACATCTTTGGAAGCCTGAAGCTCAGGCAGCTCACCGCTAAGGCATAAAATCAGAAGCGCTTCAGAGACAAGAAACAGTGGAAAGCTGTGAATGCAGAAATGGAAACTTCGGCCCCTCCCCAAACTGGCTCTTTTGGTTGCACTGACTGACTTAACATTTGCAGGATTTTCTGATAATGCATAACAATTTGTCCTGTCTTTACCTTCTCAGAGACAAACATTAGATTGGTGACACCAATGGGTTTAATTTTTTTTTTCTATACTGACCATTGTGATCAGGATTGTGATCAGGTCTGAACAGTCACTGGTGAGTTCTTCCAAATCTCCAGGAACTCTTTAAACATAGGAGCTCAGGCACAAGCTGTTATACGTGTTGCTGAAAGCTCATATAAACATAACTTTTGTTTAAAAAAAAAAAAGCGCCACTCTCCTTTGAAAACTGTTACTGATTACTGTTCTCAGGAAGAATAAGTTAAATTCTACTATAGTTTTTCTTTTCTTTAACTTTTTACTAATTTCTAAAGCCATTTCCATAACAGTTCTCATGAATTCATGTGAATTTACTTTAAAGAAAATAAATTTTGAGAAAGCATATCTTTTCATTGCAGAAAATTCAAAATGTTCAAGAAAAATCTTTTCAAATAGATAAATCACATTCACATTCACTGCTAGACGACACATTTCACATTGAATATTTGCATCCCATTAAAATGCAATGCAATTTCTAAATTTTCCTTGCTCTGTGTATGTAGAGACATTTATTTAATTTCTAAGACTGTTTCCAGATTCAACAAATGCCTGAAAATCTAAAAATGGCCTGAGCGGGTGACTGCCATCTACTCATTTGCTGGAAATAGTAATTCCTCATCTGTCAAGAGGGTAAGCCCTTAGACTAAAATCACTTGACTTGTCTGAAGATGAAAGATGATTGGGACATGCTGAAGCCTTGCGTTTTGTACAACTGCAAAAAAGCTGAAAGCATTGAAAATTAGTTAACTCATGTAGCCCTTGACCAGGACTAGACGGTACTTCCCCCACTGCATCAGGAAATCATGAAGTTACATTTTGTCTCCTCTCAGTTCAGCAGCAACTGACAGTGTGGAAAGAGAAGTGATGTGATAAAAAGCCCATTTAAATACAATATGATCATATGAACAAATGGGACACAGGTTAATATGTGGCTGTGGATGATATTCTTTACTTAGAAGACCTTTGCCACATTTTCAAAAAAAAAAAAAAAGCTTTTTACAATATTTGTGGAAAATAAGCCTGTTTGGGAATTCTTAGAGATGTCAAAAATCTGTGCAGGAGCTTCAGCTGTAACTGGTACGAGTTTTATTCAGTACTCCAAAATATATGAAAAGGCTTTTGTTCAGCCAGTATCTGACCAAGTAACAAAAGAACTGTATTTGGTATTTGTCATGTCACCAGTATAAGCACAATTTGATAAGGAAGGAGACAAAAGAAGTCAAACACCAGAAGAGAGAGAATGAGAGATGTGAAAAAGAAGACTAGAGAGAGAAAAGAAGAGAAGGAGTTTTGGATGGGAGGGGGTAAAAGAGGAAGAAGATATATAAGACTAACATAGTAAAGCAGGAAGACTGAGAGATGTCTTTTTGGGCATTCGTTTGTACAAGAGTAAAAGGAGGGGAAGGAGACACAGAAAGATGTTTTCTGGGAGAAAACTTAGAGCCTGGAAGCTTGGAAGCTACTGGTCCTTAATACTTCTTGTGGCAGTGTTGTGGTCTTTCCTAAAACCTGAGACTTACAGTGCCTCAGCCTATTCTAGCATTACTTCTTTTGGGAACTGGCAGGACAGCAACAGCTGAGAGAAAATGTTTAATATTTGTAATGCTGTCTAAAGCGCTGTGATTAACGCATAATCCAACATTTGAGTCCTGTCCAAACACAAAGAAACTGCACCAATGAGAAAATAGCACCCATGAGCTTTCTTCTGATCCTGCATTATTACATTCTGTGCACTATTCCATGCTGATGTAGAGATGCCTTTTAGAATGAACTCCAGAAGGAGAATGTTAATACGCCGCAACCATGAATTTCGTTAAAGATTTGTTGGAAACCACATGAAGAGGTAATGTCAGCTGGCAAATCAGCTCTGCAGTGTTCTCAGGCTTAACCTTTATTCTGTTAACCATATGATTCTCCATGTGCTTAGTTTTATCAGCTAATATTTCAGATACTGGTTGATATAAGATCTGTGGTCTACTAATTTTCAGTGGCCCTCTAACTTGTTGGGTTTTTCAAGAGTACTATGGCCCCTTAAATACTTTCAGGTGCTGAATTGCAGCTCAGATGTACAAGTTCAAAAGCAACATTTTACTTTTGCAGGCCTCCAGTTAAGACGATGCAATGAAAAATTCCTCATTTTTTTCCTAGGAATACTAGAAAAAAGTGTGTTCATGATAAAGGAGAAATGTCAACACTAGACAGTTATAGAAACAGTGTTTAAAGAAAATTTAACTACAATATCAAAACTGATTAATAATAAAATCTTGACCATTTCTACTCTTCTAAATGGGATGGCTTTGTAAATTAATCTTATTCAAAAAAATGGACAATTGAATACTTAAGCTTAATTAATGTGGACAAAACTAAAATTTAAATTCAGATTGTATAATATCAGTAATCCAAATCACCAGAATTTTTTCACTGTTCACCTTTTCAGATAAACATTTTTCAGGCCTTTTTTATTTTTTATTCTTTTTCCTAATGGCAAATAAGCATCTGATATTGCATCCTTTTGGGTGTTCCAGCAATCTAAGCGTGAATTGCTTATTACATGGATAGGTTGGTTTATTTTGGTCCCCAACGGATTCTGGTCAACAGATCAACAGCAAAAAAGCAGCATTATTTTGAAATGGTCATGATAGCAATAGCAACAAAATTCAGGCCATGAATTTAGTGAAGAAGTCATTCCCAGACAGTGATGGTGACCTTATGGGCTCCTATTAAAAAGTCAAGGGAAAATAAAGGGGTAAAAGAAAAATTGTGTGAATGTCCTTAAGTCCCTTTCTACTTTAATAGTATCTAGAACAGTGTAAAAAGAGATTAACTTCGAGGGCTGAATTTCAGTAAAAAAATGGAAGGGAAAACAGAAAATAAAGGACTCAATAGCTCTCATATCATACCCCTCTACCCACAATATTGCTCAACCTTAACACAATGGCATTTTATTTTAATATATTACGTAGTTAGGGAAAAAAAATATTGGTTTGAATCATATATTTCCTCTCCACATGTACACATATTCTTGCCAGAATCCTACAGTGGTAAGACTGTTCTCTGTGTCAATAGCACATGATGCGCATGCTCATTTCAGTATGTTTTTATCTGATTAAATATGTGTAACACACCAAAGAAACATAGTGCATGCACATAAGATAAGGCAGAGGAAGGGGCACAATAGTGAATAAAAGATATTATGAAACGAAGATTTTTACGAAACTGGTTTTAGTTAGAGAAAAATGAAGGTTTTAACCATAATCAATGCTTCAAGCTATTCCGGGTATAATCCAGGAGAAATTAAATGAGAATGAGGTACATGAAAGCTCCTGGGTTTGCAATAGTAACAGCTGTGTCTAGAGAACTCAGGCAAAGGGTTTTTTTTTAACTCAAATATGTCTCTTTTAAATAGCATTTTCATTTGAAGCATGCATCTCTATCCATTAAAACGAATCCAGGACTAAGTACATCGGGCAAACACTATATGATCTTCAATAATTAACCTTATAATCAAACACCGTGTTGTTAGTGCAAGAATCGAATGCCAAAAATATGTTGTGATTGCTTGAAATGTACCCTTAAGCATTTGTGAAAAAGAATGGATATTCTAGGACCTGCTCCTATTTATCCCATTCTGTTCCACATGAAAGAAATTATATTAAATAAACTGAATATCTGGAAAGAATTAAATCATCATCTCTCATTGGCAAGCCTAAAGGAAAAATTCACAAGAAAGCACAGCTTTATGCAATAAAAGTTCTCCTGTTTCATGGAGTAAAAGGGAAAGAAATAACTGCCAAAGGGAAAGTTTTTGTTACCCTCAGTTATTCTTCTTCTCAGACAGTATATAACGGAGTTCTCCTCTGGTCCCTTCTATTATCTATATTCAATGATCTATGTAGACATAGTACCCACAGCTATATAAATGAAACCATTTCAACCTCTATTGCTGAAAATTCTACAGGAATAAATTCTCCTCTCTACCAGCTGTTACAGTCACAGTCATTGGCACTATACAGTAGCAACCAAAACAGACTGGTTCCCTCAGCAGGATTCTTTTTAATGGTAGAAATGTCTGGCTTTTTAACTGCCCTTGAGTTCTGCTTAAAGTAGCACATGGGCCAAAATCTGCCTTTGTTAATGGTGTTTCGGAGGTGTAAGTGAAAGTAAAGACTTTCTCCGGCAGACGAAACTCACCCTGAGCTCCAAATGATTTACCTCAGAGATGGGTTAAGTTCAATAATGGAGTTTTACAAGTCATGCTGTGCTCTTCTTTAATTTATGTTTAGTTTTGGCAGATCATACTTGTGTTTTAGCTATCATTGAACCACGAGAAAATATTTAGGACTCAACTTTCTTTTAATCTGCACTTTGATGTGAAAATCTAACAATTTTCACTAGCTGAGTCTTTGTCCCTTAGTCTTTACTAAGGTGAAGACATAGCCTATGAATACTAGAGGTTACAAATGAGATGCACACTTACATGTCTGCATAACAGAGATAACCTGAAATTCCTATTTTCCTTCCAGTAAATGATCGTGTGAGCAGCTGGTGGTCCGGTGCCTTATTTATGGGATTGGCAGCAACACCCATTCCTGAGTGTCCTCTTACATCTCAGTTCATTCTTAGTCCTTTCCTCACTCTCTTCCATCCTCTACTGCTCTCCCATTGCTCATTTTCCTTACACAAGTCAATTTATTTACATTATTTAATCTTTAACCTCTGTGGCGAGGATTCCCCAATCTTCTGCTGAAGGCTGTACTAAAGAAATCAGAATTTTGAATGGGAAAACATGGAGCTTACCCTTCTTTTCTGCTGTAATTCTCCACAATACTGTCTATATCTATATCTATTAATTCCCCTCCCCACGCTTCTTTTGGACCTCTCCTTCTTCCTGCTGTGGTCTGAATTTTACCACTTCATGCTACCCTGTTTCGTTTGCCCAGGTTCTTGTTCCCAAGCATAGCTCTTGTTGGTATCTTTATAAAGCTCAGTTAATGGAATCTCTTACTTCTGTTCTCAGATACATCAAGTTCTATTTTTTAACTTCTCTCTCCTCACATTTGATCATTCAGTCACACTTCATGTATTAAAAACGTACCATTTCAAATCAACCTCCTTACCTATTGTTTCAACCAAATGAGGCTATAGCAGAACATTTTCACTTACTCCCTTTCCCCATATGATGAAATTCAAGGTTCTGCTCTTCATGTAGAACTTGTTCATTTGCAGCAAAAATCTCAGTTATTTGCTATCACATAATCCAACTCATAAAGTTCTATGATTGCACACTAAACTATCAAAGGCTTTTTCACTGGACAGTTGCTCCAGAACCTATTGCTCTTACAGTTAGAAAACTTTACAGTGTTTTTTGCTTCTATGTGGCTGCTGTAGGCCCTTTAGCTGTAGTGCCAGCCAGCAGAATTTTTTTTTGTAATTACATACAGTTGATCAACTTACTAACAAAAGGAATCAGCAAAATAACTGTGGACATCTGGGCAAATAGCACTATAAACACCCCAGTGCTCATCAAAGGACAGAAACAGAAATAAAGCACCATTTATGTAATAAAATTTAACACTGTTTCTCTTGTGCTTAGATAGATTATTTTCTCCGGCACCAGAGCTGGACAAATTCCCTCACTCTAAAACTGGATGAATCTGGATTAATCTGGGTTTCCTGACTCCAGGAAGTTTGCACAAGCTGTAACCTCCCCAGGAATGATTCCCACACTCATTCACCAGCACAGTTCTGTGTGAGAACAGGACATTAGCAATCTTGAAATAGCGCTGAAACACACCACATCTGCATTATTTTCAACCTTAAAACTTTTCTCTTCGGTGTCTCATCCAATGCTCATGCATTTTCCCAACACTTGCTTAGACCTAGAGCTTCAGTTTTAGTTTGTCATTTCTGGATGATATACAGTAGGGAAATTCCAGTTTTTAGAATTTTACCTGTATTTTAGCTATATTGGCTGTGCTAGATAGACGGTCTTCATCAGCTAGCTCTGATCCTTTCTGTTAATGGCAACACAAAGATAACAGCACTCATAAAATAGAGACCACATGACAGCTTGTTGCAGATGGTGAGCTGAGCAAATGCTGATTGCAGTTTAATTGTAAGCAGTAAGAGTCAATGACCCATTGTGCAGGCAGCAAAACAAATAGCACCCCCCTTCCCCCTCCCAAGACATTTTAAGACCATTTGGTTACGCTGACCAGAAGTTCTATGAATTTATCAGGATCTGTCTGTGTGAGTCTCTATCTTTGTGTGTCTGTACGTGCATAAAGTAGAGAAACACTTGTGGAAAACATCTCATACATTTCAAATAGAAGATGAAAAGCAATGTTTTAACACTTCAGTTCAACCAAAATCAATCACAAATTATTAATTTAGGTGTTTTTCTAGGTTATTTTCCTTTGAAAGTAAAAGTAATATCTGACCTTTAAAATTGTAGATAAATTAATATATTTTCTTCAATTAACAATAGTTTCCTTTGTTGTCATGCTAATAGCAATCTGCACTTTTGCTGAACTGCTATTTGAGCTGATATTTTCTGCAAGCTAAGGGTTTTTTTTTTTAAGATATTTTTCAAATATTTAATTGATAGCTACAGAGGTCTGGCTAACATAGTATTTCATTCTTGTTTACTGCCACATTATTTTATAGATAATTGATAAGTCCCCATGGTAATTCTAACAGCTAAAGAAAATTAGTATTTTTCCCTACAATCTATGAGAAAAACCCAGATTCTCACATTCTTAGAGCATTAGTGTCTCAAAGGACCTCTTCCCAAGTCTACTCAGAAATAAAACAGTTTCAAGCAGAAACTCAAAACAAATAAACAAAAATATTGGCTAAAGGGTGGTGTGTGTCTCATTTACAGTGCCAGAGGTCCTGGAGTCTGGCTATGGTTAGTCATGGCCAGCTATGTCTGTCTCACTCGGCATCTGGCTGAGGCACTTCTGCCTTGCATTCCCAACCACAGCCTTCACTTCCCACTGTGTCTGTTAGAGTGCTGTGGTTCCTCCTGCACCTCTCAATTGTGCCAGCTTGAAGCTGGCTGTCTGCTGTCAACTGGAACCAGGTGTCCAAGGGCTGGAGAGAGCCTGAAATGCTATGTTGTAGCCAGGACTGGATCATCTAACAGGACCCATACTCTCTTAGAAGCTCTAGTGGGTAGCACATCTTTGGTTTTAGCCTCGTCTCTCCCCCATCAGGTGATTTTAATGATGGTGTAGGTATAGCCAACTTAAGCTACTTGCATGCATATATGAAGCAGGATGGTCTTTCCTCTGTCACATAAGCTATCCTGTGAATGCTGTCTTTTGCTGGAGGAAGCAGTAAGGAGGGCTACTAAAGCTGGTGTACATTTTCTTTTGCCCCTTTTCCCAGTCCCCAGTCTCACGAGTCATCCTTCGGGCTATTGTGGTGAAGCCTTTTCCATTCTCTACAGCTTGTCGAAACTCCTAGTGCTATTACTGTCACTGCAGAGTAAGTCTGAACCATAACTGATTTTTTCTAAATCAAATATTTTGAAGTAAAAACCGCTAGCTAACAAGAAAAAACAACTTCCCATGGACTGGATTCTGTTATGTAAAAAAGTCTTTTACTAAAAATACACCCCAAATCTTACTGTATTTTAACATATGGAATCTCAAAAAATAATTTCCATTGTTAGAGTAATGGAAAGAAAAAAATTGTAAATAGTCAGGTAGACTGGAAATAGCAATCCTGCTGACGTTCATCTCAACTCTGAGTGATAGATCTATTTATCTACAACTATTTTCAGCTATCACCTGCAGCTCTATTTCACAATGTATATACTTCAGTTAAATTAATTACAGAAAGCAGCTACCTTGCAGGCCTCTGTATTTTAAAAACCCTATAACTAGGTTTAAAATATCAATATTTTTCAAAATTGTATGGAATATGTCACACAAAAACTTTTGCAGTCTCTGTCTATGAAACAAGTATACTGTAATAGTCTTCACTATTTCTTTTGAAGAAATAGGCATATCAACACACAACATATAATACAAAGCTTGTGCTCTAGTGAATTCCAAATTCTTGTCTTATTCAACCTTGTTTCTGGTTTATTTTTCCATCCCAAGCAAAACATCATATATCTTTTAGTGATAAATATGATAACCCAGCTCTGAACCATACTTGTTTAGCTAAGCAAAAACACTCTGAAGTTTTCTGTCTCTGGGGCCAGGAACTGCATTTTCCTGAAAGGCTCTAACAGTCCGCAGGCTGGGCTGGAGCAGCAGACAATAGCTCTGAATGCTAATAAAAACCATTCTGCCACACCACACGCTTGCATACTCAGCAATGCTATCTTATGTTCAGCTATGATTAAAGAAAGAACAGAGATTCCTTTCCCAAATCCTTCTCAAAAGTGATGCAAATTATACCTCTTAAACAGCAAACTCTAAATTTGGTTTTAGAAGAGTGACAGTCTGTCTAATGTGAGTGGAATATAACCCAAATATGAGAGTCTGAAGCTGTCTTCCATCTTTGACCTCAGCAAGAATTCCTAAGACTTCTTTCATTGAGTAACTACAGTATAATCTGCTTATATCTGTGTGTGTACACGCAACTGATAGACCAATGAAACACAAAAGGCACATTTGTTTTCACCCAATTTCAAAAGTACGAACATTATGATTCCTTCAGCAAATCTTTAAAAAAAAAAATCTCTCCTCTTCACATTTACATGGAACAAGGAAAAATGGAATCTTAAGTGTCAACCTCAATTTAGACTATATTTCAGCATTACCTTCCAGTTCTGGTCAAACAAAAATTACTAAATATACTAAAAATCCTCAGAAAGATATGTTCTCTTGAGCCTATTGGGTCAAATAAAAGAAGTGAAAGGAATGTAATTTATTGTAAAGTCTATTTCAGACCTGTTTTAGGAGAGTTTGCATAATCAGAGTTCTCTAATTTTCCTAGTTCTTTTCAAAGCTAACCGTATGTTTTATTCATATATAATACATAGTAATAATCTGACAAGTATTTCATCTGTTTGAAAATTTAACATACACATAGAGTTAACAGCATAATATGATGGCTTCAACTTATGGGCTGATTATACAAACAAATGTTAGGGGGTAAAATTGGAAATGTATTTAAGGTGGATCTTCGAATTTTACAGGACAGTCATGCCAGCAAACCTGGCTAAAGATGATTAAAAGTAATAGATTTTGGGTCATGCTCATAGTTTGTAACAAAGTTTCATTATTTCAGAAGCAGATATTGCAGGTTTCAAATCATCCTTTCCAAAAGAAAACTGGGATTCATTTATTCCTGTCCTTGTAATTATTGATTTGTTTTTGATTTACTGTTAAAGTGTATGGTACCCGTTAAAGCTAATTCCTTATTCTGAACAACCAAGAAAGTCCAAGTATATTAAATGCAATGACAAATCAAAGTCTAAGTAGATATGGGATTTACATATGCAACAGAAGAGTACTGAGTGCTCATTTAGAAAAGCATCATAGTTACGTAGACCAGATTATCTGAATTTATTCCGAGATGTCATTGTTAATATTAACCAAATCCAGCATACATCTGATAAATTTTAAATAAGCATGTTATCTTTTTCTGGAGGAGAAAAAAAGACAGCTGAACAGGTAGTACAAACGAACAATGGTTAAAATTTTAATAATGGGAAAAACATCTAATGCTACAAGATCTGACACTTCAATCTCCCTACATCAACCATGGAAATAAGGGGTGACGATAAAAGTAACTTGAAAGGAAAAGAATGACAGCTTCTAAGGGTATGTGACTGAAAGGAAATTCACTATCAAGAACAAAAAAATCAGGAAAACTAAGGTGAGAAATAAGGCACTTGATTTGATCTATACATAATGGATTTTTAGTTATTTCTGTGACTCATTGAAAAGCTTTTTTTCTTCCTTGCATTTAATGTTTATGCAGAAATAATTAAAAATAAACAAGACTTTACTAGTAAAAACAATTGTAGCTATCTCACATTTTCTGTTTAACTCTTTTTCCTCCCGTGTATGGTGATTTGTGCAAGGAATGGAGCTTTTGGAGCACTATAAATCCTTCTTTTGTACTTTTTTTAAATTTTGATGAGCAAAATGGAAATGCTAATCCTTTCTGCAGACACATGATTTCCTTCCTCTCTTGTTCTCTCCGAGACACTTGTTTTTCTGTTCTCTGGCCTTTGTTCTCTGTCCCAGTGAGGTTCATATGATGCACTCCATTTCCCAGGGTCCTAGGGTGAATGAGATTTCACAATTCAGCAATTCACGAAATGCAAGTGACACTGAGACACACAAGAGATGCATCAAAGCAGCTTCCTACCTCTTCATCCTCTCACTATGCCTTTAGAACAAAAAAACAAAAAAAAAACCCAAACCCACCACCACCAACAAAAACAAACAGAAAGAATCAAGGTGTTCCGTATCTAAGATACTTGCCTGAATTTAGCCCTGAAATTGATTGTTACCTGACTTCAATGGTTTCAGGATTTCATGTAGTGGCTTCTCTTTGTTCAATGTGATTCTGACAAAATATTTAAAATTAGAAAGCAAATACTAAATAATGATTCAGTAAATAATAATGTCACACAACAAGAAAAAGCTGAGAAGAACATTTGTTTGGACATGAAGGAGACTCTGTGGTACATCCATGAAATGTTGGAGTGTTCTAGCATTAAAGACCTGAGGGAGGTAGGATGTCAAAGAAGATGAATCCAGGTGCAAAAAGGGAAAGCTCTTTGCTATATGGCTTAGTAAGTTATTCACAAATATTCAGAGGACATCGTTTGGAGTGCTGAGTACTATTTTTATTTAGAAAACTAAAAAGCTATTTAATTGGATTAAGTTGAGGTAAATATACAGAAGTTACAGGGTATCGGTTGAAAAATTCTGTAACCAAATGTTTATAAATTCGTAATAATGAGTCTTTGCAACTAGTTTGGTATGTCTGCAGAAGGAGTTACATCTATTTTGTGGTCTCTTCATTGCAGTAAAGTCAGAGAAAAAAAAGTCTTCATTGTCAGCATTTTATCCATAAAGGCTATCTATGTGTCTTCAAATAATCTGAAATCTGATCTAAGTAGATAATAGCTTATGATCATTTTAAAAGGAGCAAAAATTACAAAAATTGAATGGTATATATAAATCAGTAACCAAAGTGACAGAATGTATGACATTTATATTCTCTCCTAGAGTATGAAAAATAAACTACATATTATACAGGACTTATAAGGAAACAATGCAAACCGGCTATTTTTTTTTTTCTAGAAATAGTGCTTTCATACTTAAATATATAAAGAATCTGCCAAAAATATACCAAATTTAAACTTTAAGACCAATGCTTTCTCTACCCACTGATTTGACATTCTCACAACTTTATTCAAATAGGTGGCTCTTGCCCTTGGTAAGACTATTTTATACTCTCTGGTTTACATCCAATGTTTTATACCAATTAAACCGGACATTTTTGACTGCCTTCTTTTGACTGCCTTCTTTTCGCTTCCTCATACTAACATTATTTTTAGCAAGGTAATGTTAACATAACATGGCAAAGTTCCATCCATTTTGTTTGTGAGGCATAGCATATCTGGATACTTACAGACCTCCCACATATGATCAAAACACAGTTGTCCCCATTATATAGTGCAAGTGACTCCATTTTTTTCACGGCAGATGTATTTCTGGTAATGGAATGTAGAAAAGAGTTGGGGAAATCCCAAGGTATCTTTTAAGGAATTGTGTAGCCCAAGTAGATGAACTTCCTGTCACCAGTACTTGAGCACTGCTGTATATTGTCTCCCAGATGTAGACTGGTCTTTCCTTTTGTTACTATTGTTTTATATGAAAATACATCAACACAACACCTTAATTTATTGATCTTACTCTATAGTTTCAGACCAGGGACACCTTTTAACCAGGTCCCAAACAGAAACAACCAGATGAATGACTCATTTTGGGATCACCTTGTAACTCCTCCCAAAGTTGGATATTGTCTTGCCCTCCTTGTTAAAAATCAGCAGTACAACTTCACAGAGTTGATGCAGCAGATCTGTGCTTCTTTTCAGGCTGGCAGATCAAGAAGTTGCAGAGAGGGAAATTTGGTACAACACACAAGCTTTCTTTCATTTTATGGCAAAGCTAGTATGCTTCACACACATTATTTCTTATCACAAGTTCCCGGGGATGAGCCTGTGATGCCCAAAAGAAAACAAAGTAAAGTGGATGCTGACATTGTGAATCAAAGACTCAACGCTTTATAACCAAGGCTTTGGAAATGCAAGAATAGGACAACCCTGAGGCTTTGGCATTGAGTTCAAGAACACAGCTAGGAGTCATTGCATCTCCAAGAACTGGTACTTAAAGGGGGGCTACAGGAAAGCTGGGAAGGAGATCTTTATCAGGGAGTGCAGTGACATGATGAGGGGTAATGATTTTCAGCTGAAAGAGAGTAGATTTAGATTAGGAAGAAATTTTTAGTGTGAAGGTGGTGAGGCACTAGAACAGGTTGCCCAGGGAAGTTGTGGATGCTCTTTCCCTGGATGTGTTCAAGACCAGGTTGGATGAGGCTTTGGGCAGCATGTTCTAGTTGAAGGTGTCCCTGCGCATGGAAGGGGCGTTGGAACTGGGTGATCTTTAAAGTGCCTTCCAACCCAAAATGTTCTATGACTCTATGACTTCTGCCAACATTATAAATCTTATTTCTGGTGTAATAAAGTGCATGATACTATACTGTATGCCTATCATTTGCAGCCTATTATAGCCTATTAAGGAAGTGGTAAGGAAGAAAGAAAAAATACTAGAGTAGGTTCTATGAGTATTACTCATGAGTACTTACAGAAAAGTAAAGAAAAGAAGTACCTTTGACTGCGTACCAGACAATACCCACAGCAGATGGAAATTCATTAAACTTTATCACATACAATGACTCCCAGAACAGAGTTGTTATATATAGGAGAAAAATATTTATATATAATCTAATTTACTGAAGCCTTGATTCTTGACACTGGAAAACACACATTTTTAGATTATCAAGACCCCCAAATTATTGTTTCCACAATGAAATTGAGAGCATTATTGGTATATCACTATATTGGTAAGAACAGTAAGAACTTTAAGGGGAAATGGTAAAAAAACTGTAATGTGAAATAAGTGTCATTTGCTTACAATAAACCTTTGCTTGACCTTGCTAAAATCTGATACAGGAAAATCAAATATAAATATGTTTGAAGTTTGAGAAACTCCCTGGGCTGAGGTCTCCAGTTGAGGATAGAAGCTGTACCACCTCCCACAGCCCCTGAATACCACTGCCATTGGTCGGGGTCTAATACCAGTGGCTCTGTGTTCTGAGTAATTCCATCCCATTTGAGAGACTGGAAGCTAAAGGTAAGTTTTGGTACTTCTCCGTTAGAATAGTTAATTGGATTTTTAACGCTGGATATTTTCTTATAGTATTTGTTTTATTTTGTCGTGTATAATATTGGCTCAAATGCTGCAGATTGAGGAGACTATTTTTTCTGGATAGGTATTCCTTCCTGTGAGAAGAGAACATAATCTTCATCAAAATATTTGATCTCACAGCTACTGCAGATGCCAATATCATTACAGTATGTTCCAATATATTACATATAAGGGAACTACAGAGACATGCAAACTCTGCAAGTTAATGCAGATTCTATAGTCATGGGTAAATGATCTTTTTTTAATAGACATTATCATTATATTAGATGTTTTTGTATATAGATATACAAAATTAAATATTTATTGAGCTATATACCTTTTCAAAACTAGGCAATGTGAAAGGAAAACAATTCTTTATTTAGGAATTATTTATTCAGATGAAAAATTACACCGGGTATGTTAATATTACATTTTAGGTAATAGATAACACCCTTATTACCTAAATCATTTTGGATAAATGACATGCAAGACCAAAACGAGTCCTGACAAAAATAAGCAGCAAAAAATAAAGACATAAAGACCCCAAATACCAGTATATTTCAGTCTACTTCAGAGATCCGTGGCACTTATTTCATTTCATTTCATTTCATTTCATTTCATTTCATTTCATTTCATTTTTTGAATACCTTTAGTAATATTGGAAGTTAATACTGAAAGGTGCAATTCAACTAAATCTTTTCGAAGACAAGACCAAGTGACTCAAGCTTCCCTCAGCAGCAGCTGAAAAATCTTTTTCTATAAAGCAAGTGAGAGAAAAATAAGCGCCTTGTGTTGCTGACCATTCCCAGAGGAATTTCATATACTCATGCCTGAACAAGCTTCACAAAGACTTCTTTTCATGAAGATAAAATTCAGTTTTCTGCTCAGTACATATTCAAAATCTCATGCAGTTCTTTATCTATTTTATGTAGCCACAGTTTAAACATGAAAAATTTAAGTGTGTATATTATTACATCACATCAGGAGTACAATTTATTAAACTTATATACTGCTTATCTTTGTGTTTTCAGTGAAATTCGTGGCAACTGTAGCTAAATCAAGGTATAAGTAAAGAATTCTGAATAGAGCCTTGTGTCTGACATGTTATATGATAATAGTGAATATATCACTTATAAGGAACAGGGAGTGCATATAGTCTAATATTCAAGCCTAGCATGATTTTTCTACTATTTTACTAAAACATAGAATTTTTAAATGGGTGATAATTTGATTTTACAGTTCTGTTTTCCAAGGAGAACAGGTGACTGTACTATGCTACCGTTTCTTACTACTTTAAAAGTATATGTTGGTTGAATTATGATGGAATGTAGAGTATTGTCACTTACAAGCCTAGTAGGACACATAGTGATTTTTATTTTGCTTCCCAGACCTCTGCAAAATTGATGGTCCAAATATGCTACATTGTTCAACCAATCAGAATTATATTCTGGCAAAAAAAAACCTACTGGGTGGAAAGTGTTTTGATTGTGTTCATCCAGAAAAAAATAAAGAAAGAGGTCATAATGTTTTCTAATTTTATTTTTTTAATGGTAGAGGAGAAAGAAAAAATTACATTGTTGTACATTTCAAAAGATTATTTATTGTGATAGACACAAATAATATAACTCAATAATTTAGCTTTTGATTAGTTTCTCAAAAGTTGTTTCTTGATGGTGCGGTGGAAGTAGGTGAAGTTAGATGAAAGGGGGGAAAAAATGAACATGTATCTTCCTTTCCAGGTACTTTCTCTTTGAGGCCAGTTTTTTTTTATACAAATAAAACCCAGTTTATCAAAATTAACCCTAAATTAGCTAAATGTTAATATGGTCACAGCAGTCTGCAGAAATTCTTAGAACCAGGGATGCTTCATGGGGCAAAACAGAATAAATCATTGAGTCAGCATGGATTAATATGAGCTAACCATCAGAGATATTGTGGCATAAATATAAACACTGTATTTGTGAGATTAAAGTTTCATAGATTCCTTGCAACTACCAGATTACCCATATTTTGTACATTTTCTTCTCTTTCAGAAAAGAAAACAAAATGCAGAGCTTTGTAAATATTTTTCTGGGATTTTTTATCTTTGAGTCTGTTGGAGCTGCGCCTATCACTGATACCATAGGTTATGATTCTGAGTTCTATGATTTACCACTTGGAGAGCTGCCTCACTCATTTGTCTATGATGAAAATGAGCGATCTGATCAGTTGGAGGTAATCAGAACTTCATTTATTTTACGTTTCCAAAGTATACATATGCGGTGGCTACTGATGAGTTTTTGCTGGCCATGAAAACATTTAGACCAATCTACTCATCTGGTTGTTATTGCCTTTGGCTCATCAACACTGTAGCTCATTCATATTTTCCCTAATCTACAAATGTGGTAAAAATATTTCCTGATTTTTTTTTAATGTTTGGTTTTGGTTTTTTTGATAATCTTTGAGAGCAGATGAAAGCTACTGTGTTTCCCTCTGGTCTCCTTGCATTTCTACAGATTCTATTGGAGAACGTCCATTTATCTGCTTGGATGAGGTACGGAGGCAGCTGAGACAGGACATCAAGCATTCCCCATAATACGGGACTGCAAAATGCTGTTTCCTGAGGCTATTTCTTATAGTAATAGGCGTTCAATTCAGGTATTTCAGGCAATAAATGCTAGTGGTTTCTGTTAGGAAAGTGGGAAGAAGGAAGTAAAAAAGAAAAGGGAAACGCTTGAACAGAAAAATAGAAAATAAAGATTACTGACTGTTGAAATTCTGTTATAGTGTGAGAAACTAAGATATGTTGCCTGTATAAGCAAAGGACTCAATTTGTTGGCTTAAATGCCTTCTCCTCCTACATTCCTGTATTGCTCTACATTACTAAAAGTCTACATTAGTTCTAATCTCACTCTGCTGCTTAGACATGGGCACAAGTTCCCTGAAGGTGATATATGCACTGTATGATTCAGGATTGAGTGCAACAGAAACTGAATGAAAAATATAACATTTAAATAAGAACATGTTTTTTTTCAATTACACATAGTATTTTAGAACTTTTTCAGATAATGGTACGTAATTTATGAAAATATGTTCCTTGAAGTAGTTCATGATTGCAGTAGAAGGGACAAGAACTAGTCTTTCATCAAGGTGAGACCAAAGTTGGATATAAGCCTTGAAATCAAAGGACAGAGACAATTTAAGAATAAATATATCCCAAAACTGGAGAACTGAAGAGATAAAAGTCATCTCAAAGTTTGCACCAAGACCAGAACCTAACAGTTTGGAGGAAAATAATTTTCTCATCTTAGGACTGAGAAGAACTTTGCCCTAAATTGATTACACTGACTTTGGCTTGATTCCCTGTGCCATGCAGAATGAAAGCTCTTTACATACCCATGTTCTTGAGCTTTCTTTCCTGATAAAGTTACCCCCATTTTTAGTGACTGGATGCTTGTGCTTTCTCAGTTTCACATTGACTAGTAAGTCACAGTTCCTGCCTTTCTTTGCTCTTAAAAATGAAGCCTTTTTCAGTCCCAGAGAAATGGCTTCCCTCCCAGAAATGGGAGAGACTTACATGTAGCTCTCCACAGAGATTTTCTCATTCAAATAATAGATTTCTTAGTAATGCATGAAAGGGCATGTGGGACCCTCCCGTGCTCTGCTCTCCATTTTCTATGGTTCTACCTTTCTAGGTTCTACCTTTCTCAGGTTCTATGGTACTCAAGCATGGGGTATCCCCTTTCCAAGTTTCTGAGAGAAGTATTGAGACAAGGCTTCTGTGGTTCTTTTCCAGTTGAAAAGAAATTCAGGATGATCAATATTGTACTCAACAAGAAAAGATACAACAGGTCCCATCACAGGGTGCATTCCATAGGGTATCATGGAATAGGTAGAGTCCAAAAAGTCTTTTTTCATTTTGTGTTGTAATCTTCTTTTCAAGGGTAGGTTTGTCTTCTATTACTGAGCTCTTCAGTCAGCCTTCTTAAAATTCATCAAGTGAAGGTCATTTGTCACAACAGCTGGAAGGAATGTTACTTTGCATATGGATGGACCTCCCTGTGTGAGGCTTTTTTTCCTAGATGTTTAGCCAAAATGTTTTTTTGCTTACATTCCTCTTGACAGGTACCACCCAAAAGAAACCAAAGCATTCACAACTCCCCAAAGCCCAGGAGAGCTCATAGTGGTCAGTGCTGTAAAAATTGAGCAGTTTTTATATACATGCATGTCAATCTTGCCAATTATCTTTTACACACTGAATCTTGTCATTGTCACTCAAGTTTTGAATAGAATACCTTTGATTTCTTGACTGTGGTTATGACTTTCCTCCCTACAGTCTTGTTGTCATAAAGATATAAACTACAGAAATGGTTCCATCAGCAAAATCCAGTATTTATGCAAGGTCACAGGTTAGTTTTTATTATGCATATCTTAAATGATGAGCAATACCACAGAGACTCAGACAAACAGCAGGCCTTCATCAGATCTAGCCTTTGAAGACTAACATTTTAGGGTGTGATTTAAAGCTCGCATTTCCTTTTAGAGAACTCCAAATCATATCTTTAGCATTATAAAATAGTGGAGAAAAAATAAAATAGCTTTTCCCATTGTTGTTGACTTCAATTCATAATTTTAAAATTTGTTTATGTACAAATATAAATCATTCTGTTTAACATGTTTTTTAGACTCATTGGAGAAACGTAGACTTTTCCATGGTTGTGAGTCTCAATGACTTTCAGAAGGTCAAGGAGAATAAATAATTCTAGGACTTCAGATGTGTTTGGTGTATTGCTCCTCTTGGTTTCAATGGGAATTAGGCACGTATGCATCATAAAGAACTAAAGCACCTCTGTCAATATGTCCTTTCCAGAGTGTTACCCATTGGGTACTGTAATCATTCATTCCATGCGTAACCACCAAAATGAGGAAAGATCTATAGGTAATTAGAGAGGGATTCCTTCCACCCTTTCAATCTGGCTAAAATTAGGCATCAAATCCCAAACCGCAAATTGTTTTCTTGAGATATCTGGGCTTACCTTGGCTGGCAGCAAGATGTCCATCTAGTCACCTTCTTACTCCCTCCTCTTGGAGGGATAAAGGAAGAAATCATGATTAAAAACTCAGGAGTTGACATAAAGGCAGTTTAGTGACAAAAAGAGCAAAGGTAGTGTGCAGAAGAAAATCAAAGCAAAAAGATTTATAATCTACTTCCTAGCAGCAGGTGATGTCCAAACAATTCCTGGGAAGTAGGGTCACAGTAAACATAGCCATTCCTTCAGGAGAAAAATATATTAATAACAAAGCCCCTCTCCTCAACTCTTTTTCTTCACTGTTATTGCTGAGCATGATGCCATATCTGGACGAAAGGATTGAGTGTACCCATAGTAATTTTGTGGATGACACTAAATTGGGTGGAAGTGGCGATCTACATGAAGGGAGCGAGGCTCTGCAGGGGGATCTGGACAGGCTGGATTGATGGGCTGAGACAAATGTGGTGAGGTTCAACAATATCAGGTGCAAAGTCCTGCACTTTGGACACAACAACCCCATGCAGCGTTACAGGCTTGGGGCAGAATGGCTGGAGACTTGCCTGGCAGAGAAGGACCTGGGAGTGCTGCTTGAAAACCGGCTGAATGTGAGCCAGCAGTGTGCCCAGGTGGCTAAGAAGGCCAATGGCATCTTGACCTATATGAGGAACAGCATAGCCAGCAGGACCAGGGCAGTGATTGTGCCCCTGTACTTAGCACTGGTGAGGCCTCACCTCGAGTACTGTGTTCAGTTTTGGGCCCCTCAGTACAAGAAGGATACTGAGGAGCTGGGTCATGTCTACAGAAGAGCAACGAGGCTGGTGAAGGGCTGGAGAACAAGTCCTATAAGGAGAGGCTGAGACAACTGGGGTTGTTTAGCCTGGAGAAGAGAAGGCTGAGGGGAGACCTCATCACTGTCTACAACTAACTGAAGGGAGGCTGTGGTGAGGTGGGTGCTGGTCTCTTCTCCCAAGTGACATATGATAGGATGAGAAGAAATGTGCCAGGGGAGGTTTAGACTGGACATTAGGAAAAATGTCCTCACCGAAAGGGTGGTCAAGCATTGGAAGGGGCTACCCAGGTGTTTGAATTGCCATCCCTAGAGGTGTTTAAAAGGCAGGTAGGTGAGTTTCTTAGGGGCATGGTTTAGTAAGGGGACGGGGACGGTTCGACTTGATGATCTCAGAGGTCTCTTACAATCAGATGATTCTATGATAGGGAAAGGAATATCCCTTTGGTCAGTTTGGATCTGTTGTTCTAGCTATGTCTTCTCTCAGCCTCTTGCCTACTCCCAGCTTACTAGGCTTAGGGTGGGGAAGGGTGTTTGAGAGACAGCCTTGTGCTGTGCAAACACTGCTTAGCATTAGCTGAAACATTGGTGTGTCATCAACACCGTTCTACGCACAAAGAACAGCACTATGAGGGCTGCTATGAGGAAAGATCTAACTCCATCTCAGACAGATCCAATATGCCTGTCTTCCTCTGATAACTTTACACATATCCTAGGCACCTCTCTCAGGCTTATTAACAAAATTTCAGCTCAATACAGTTAATCAAGAGTGACTGAGTATAAGTTAGTGACTTTTTTCCTACTTCTCATGCTCTGGAAATATTTTTCCTTGTGAAATATGTATTCTAAAAATGAAGTGTATGCGTGTATATATACACATATGTTTAATTGGCTTTTAATTTTTTTTTATGAGAACATTTTAATTAGATAATTATTGATATTTTCCCACTTCAAATCTGTCCATTTTTCTCAGAGATTTTGGAGTAACTTAAAGGTTTGGGAACATTACTTAGCAATGGAAATAAGAGGTTATTTAATATTGCCTGCTAACATTAGCAGCTCTGTTTCATTTCTTACATTGTTTTAATTGTATTCAATATGTGTACATATTGGATTGTATTTATAATGCAAATATTTTGCACAGAGGAAATACTTGTAGCTTAGAATTCCTTGGGAGAATTGTACTGAATTCTCTATCAAAGCTGTGCTTTGTCATATACTAGAAGGGCCGAATCTGCACTATAAATTTTGTGGTTTTCAAGTTCCCAGACTTAGTGAGACATGGAAGACTCAGCTAAATCTTCACATCCAAAGGAGAATTGTTTCTGAATAAAAACCTTAAGTGATATATCAGTCAGAAATAAGGTGTGTATAGAGACTTTGGAGAGAATAGCATAAAATCATTCACAGATAATGGTAAAAACAGGCAATGAAAAAGAAACCCCTGTTATCAAGGAAGAAACCTCAAGGTCCTCAAGTAAAAAGAGGATGTCACTGTAAGATAGTGTACAAACTTTGCGTTGGATTTATCTTCTGAAAATGACAGTTACAACAGTATAAACATGAGCTGCTGTATTGCTCCTTTTCTTGCAAGAAGGTTTCATTATTATTTTCAATAAATATTTATATCAGGCCAGACTGGGTCTTCATTGTCCCAGATGCTCTGGAAACTTATTCAAAGGCAGATTTCCTTCTTTAAAATGGATACAATCAAGTCAAACTGTCAAATGCATTATTGTGTAAGCCTCTTGCTGGTAAAACAGATGGATCAGAGGTTTTTGCCTCTCTGAAACTAAATCTCTATTTGGATAGTGTGAGAGAGGAACAAGTTGTGGAGAAAGATTCCTATGTACACCAGCTATTAATCTCTAATAAAATCATATTGGAAACTTTTGAATACAGTTCCTGCTAAGCATAACTAGATCATTTTCCTTCAGGTAGGAAAAGCTAAGTTAGAAAAATAAGAATTGAAAATATAGGTGCATCACGAAAATATTGTCATCCATAAAAGAGGCTATCAGTGAGTTTGAGAAGCAAGGGAACTATCCTAGAACTGAATAAGTAGCCAAAAAATAGGGAGTTGAATACAGGTTGGTCCAGGTCTGTGTACACAGAAGAAGTGAGCTGGAAACTGTGGTCCATGAAATAATAATAATAAAAAAGCATTTTGAAAACCTAATATTTGATTCTGCTTTAGCTTGTTGATTTTGAATAAAATTGATAATAAAGTATTCAGGTGCCTGCACGAAGCTCACGACTTGAGTCATACACACAAATTCACTTTTATAGTATATATGTGCGCATACACACAAAGCATCCCTGCTCTTACCATAATACACAGAAAGGTGGATGTCATTTGCGTAAGAAATCCCTCTTGCCCTTCTGCAGAGCTGAGAGGCTCACAGTGCTATTTCTATCTTTGTGGCAGATATCTGATTAAATAAGACTTCAAGGTGGATATGCAATGACTTTTCAGAACGTGTCATGTACAATTTAAAAAAACTTATTAATTAGTACAAGCAATGCAGAAGTCAGATAACTATAGAGTTTATAAGAGAAATAAATTTACCATTTGAAGCTTTACCCCCAAATGGGATTTTTTCTACATTTTCAGAAAGACTTTGACTACAACTCTTGCATTCATTTGGCAGTTCATGCTGAATCCCTGTGCTTTCATACAGATGTCTTCAAAAAGGATGAACACTACTGTGGAATAAAAAGTAGTCATGAAATACCTGAGTGAGTTTTCAACTATTTTGTCATACAGCAAAACCAAATAGCAAAAATATCACAATGTGAAAAGGAAGGATTTGAAATAGTGTGTTTGTCCCTAGGTTCTAGTACAATCTAAGAAAATCTTGTCTTGCCCACTTAGTTACCTGAAATTCTTTGAAAATTAAGTGTATTAGCTAAGACCTTCCTAATCTCCTAAAACTCCGATACTGAATATGCTATCAGTTACATCTACTTTAGCTGAGCAGAGTAACTACATCCTTCTTCTTGCCTCAGACTGGGTAAGATTCACAAAGTAGTTGTCCTGTTCTGAAAACACCTAAATAGATCCAACTAGGGCTCATTGCTTAAGAGAAACTACTGCAATGTTTGAAATTACTGTGAGAGAGGTGACAGCTGAAACTCCACAGAGAGATTGCATAGATCTTTTACAGTAGATGTTTGCTACCATAGTTTCCCTGGTCATCTAAACTTTCCCCCCCACCCCCAGACTTACAGCTTTGTGGCTTCTTCAAGAAAGAAGTAATATGCATCATCCCTAAGGACATGGAGTATGAAACAAGGATAAAAATGTTTTAGAAGATTACCCCAAATTCCAAATTTGTACTGATGGCTACATATTTTTCTGAACACTATTAAGCTAAATTACATGTGCATCACTATTTCATTTAAAAATCATGTAAGGTAAGAATAATTTCTGAGTAATTCAAAACAGGATACAGAGCATGATACACAGCTCAGAGGGGAGAGTGTTGTGTTTCTGCTCTGAGTCTGCTTTGGGTCATTTCTATCTTTGCTCATGTTTAGTGGTTGTCTACTGCACGGGACATTAATAATCCTTTGAAAAGGTCCCAGATCTTAGTTCCTTTCACATTAGGCTACATAATCACGTTTATTTTGGCTTGTTCTCCTGTCATGAGTTTTGCCTCTTTGTATATATTCTGTCTTTATTCCAACACCTCACCCAAACTTGCTGCTGGCCTCCCTTTGGTGGTTAGAATGTCTTCTAGAATAGAAGGTTTTGGGGAGCCAGCCTCCTCAGTCCAGGAACTTACATTTCAGCTCTCTTGTTTCTTGGGTGAAGGGAGAACCAGCCCCTTTGTTTCATCTGAATTGAAAACAGAGTAAATCAGGTATGCAAATTCAGCAGATGGATTCTTTGAATTACTTAGGTGCAGGAATGCCTCACTCCCTACACAAATAAGTAAGAGACAGATAGCTCAATAAATTCTTTAGAACATGCACAATGGCAAAGCCCTAATGAAATTTTTGCCCGAATACTTAGCTGTACACCTGAGTTAACTAAGTAAAAATTCACTAAATTTCTTTTCCTAGATTCCTTAGTGTAACCTAATATGCTTAAAGACTTGGTGGACTGTCCACTATTATCAACACAGATATTGTTTTTAATGACTTGTACTATTTTTTGTTTGTTTTTTTAAAAAAAGTCTAGAAATGGTACTGCAGTAACTGTATCTATTGGGACATCACAGAAATTTGAGGATTAAAAATTTACTTTTAATATTATTTCTCATGAGTGGTTTTGTCTCTGGCTTTCTTTAAAGGAGATCTAATCTTTAACTAGTTTCCAGTTTCTGCTTTTTAACTTCCACTCCTAGCTTAGCTCTTATTAGTAGAAGGATAAATAGTAGCAGTGGATAAAACAGCTGCAGCTGTCAATCCTACGTATAGAGTTTGGATCATATGTTCAAGAAAACGTAGGAAGCACAAAAAAACTAATGCACAGCCTTTTTTGACATTGTTCCTTGTTTTTAAAGTTGTGTGGCAATGCCTATAGTTATGATGTCCCTTCCAGCGACAGGAAAAGCATCACACCCGTGCCTTTGCCTTCAGCACCTTCTTCCTTGCACCGTATTCATGTCCTAAATCTGTCATTAAGTGCTAACTGATCTTACACTGGCAGGACATGTCTATATAGCATAATAGTCCACGCTGTGAAGACAAACATAAACTACTAGAAACATCTCTAGTTCTGGAGATAAAGCAACTTGTGAGTGCTATGTCTGTATCACTGCAGGCTACACGCATGTACTGGATTGGTTCAATTGAGATGAAATACCTTTGCACTATAAGTTGTAGGAATGAAAGGAAGAGCAAGTCTGACACCAGACTTTGGCCTTGATGTCTGACAAAAAATACAGCTGCCCCTATATGGTCTACTTTACAGACAAAGGAAGATGGACAGGCACCTCAGGAATATGATTCACAACGTATATGTCCTGAACCACCACCCTCAGGAAGCGATTCTTCCTCCACTGCCTGCAACAGTAGTGTAAGGAGATTAAACTACTAATTAGGATGCTAAAATTCAATATCTGAAGTTAAGTGGAATGAATCTGGTCTTTTTTGTTCATGTTCCTGACACTGTTTGGCAACTGTGATGTGTACAGCAAAAGCCAGGCTGGTAAACTGGGCAAAAGCAAGTTCAGCTTCAGCAGTGCTCAGTCTGTCTGGACTTCATGAGGAACTTCTGAAGCCTCCTTTACAGTGAGCTCTGGAAGTCCAACTGAGGCAGCTCTTTACCAAAGGTCTGAAGGTTAAAAAAGTTTCTGGTAAATACTCTGGTCATCTGAGCGGAGCGATGTCATCTTTGTCTGGTTGTGTATGCCTACATCGTGGCTTGGATCAGCAGAAAATCCTATGGAAATCTTAATTAAATAGTTAAGACTAATTTTTGGTAATTTTGTGCTTTATAGTAGTGCAAAAATGCCTCCTCTGATTTCTAAAATTGTCATATTTCTCTTTGAAATTTTATGTCTTGCAAAACTTTAGCTCTATTCCAAAGAAAAGAATCCGCTGTAAGCTAACTTAGATATTACACAACCCTCAAAGCACAATGTTAGAAATAAAGTCTGTAATTTCAAATACAGTGCTGGAATGAGACTTTGACTTCATTTGTACTCATGCAAATCTGGATTGGCTCCATTTATATGGATTTTCTTCATTCTTAGACAACAGGATTAGTAAGTATAATCTCTATAGCAATGCCGTGCAGCATTAATATTTGTGCTCAGCTAAAATCAGGCATGACATAGATACACTTGCTTTTAAGAAGAGAAGCTTTAAGATATTCTGTGGTCAACGTGCTAAAAAGACTACTTCTCTTCCTAAGGTTAATGATCAGAATATCAGAGTCTACCTATATTTTTCCAAGGCAGTTTCCACAGACGTTAGTTTCTAAGAACTGCGTTATAACTCTAGAAGTCTGTAATTTAAATATTAAGGTTGGTCTGACTGAATATGAATGGGAATTTAAGTGTGTATGTGTGTGTGAGATCCACCAGAAATAACAAACTAACTTAAAAAAGTTAGAAGGTTGAACGGATCGAACAAATGATCTGTATTGATAATGGTCACTGTCCCCAACTGTTTCACTTCCAGAATGCTGTTCCCAGCAACAAGACTGAGGATTGTGCTCTTTATTCCAAAATTAAAGGTCCTGCAGCCTGATAATGTCACAGCACAAATGACTTCTCAGTGAAGAAGCAGGAGCAGTAAGGAAATAAAATTGTGGAATACAACATACACCATTCCTTTCTGTGTTAGCTATCATGAAATCATATTCCCAATGAGAAAAAGGAGGCAATGAACAGCAATCTAGTGTACAATTCATGGATGTTGAAATGTCCAAGATTCTGAGGAAAAAGAGTGCCCCGTAACAGCTGGTTAATCTTAAAGGGGATAAAAACTGTCCAAAGGTTAGTTTTCAATGTTTGTCAAGAAAAATCCCAGAGACACTAAAAAGACTCTGTAACTTTTGTCCCTCTTCTTCTGTGCTGAACACAGGTCATCCTGGACAGATAACACATACACATTTGGGTATGTGGGAGTGTGTGGATATAAACGTTCAAGTGATTAAAATCTGAATGAATGACTGTGAATAGGTAAAATAAGTTTACTTAGAAATTTTGTAAAGAGCTATCACCTTCCCCTTTCCCAAGATCTCCTTGAATTTTCTTATGATAATTTCTCTACAAAACTTATCTATGTAGCTTTGTACAAGAAAATGACAATTTATCTGAGCTGCAGAATGTGCAATCTGGAAAGCTATTACATTAACATGCAATTGGCTCACAGATTTATTTCTTTTTAAGATAGAACAGTAGGAGAAAAGAAGACCTGAAACACAATATTCAAAAAGAAACAAGTATGAGCCACTTTTGGAAAAGAAAACAAACCAAAAACCTCTACCATAATTAGTTATTTTCTTGTAAGCCTTTGGTAGTTTCAGAACAGCTGTGGGATGAACCAGTTCCTTTTGATGGGTCAGTGTGTGGTTTAACTGTCCCTTCAAGTTCATAATGTCTCTTTTTAAAGTTCTGAACTTTTATTTCTGTTTTTAAGTATATTTTTTGCAGTAAAAGAAGCACTGAAACAAGACACATTGCAGACTCTCCTATGGATTTCTATTTATTACATGTAATATATCAACTTTTATCCTAAAAGATGTAGATACAAACCAACGGACCTAACACCTGCTGCTGGAATTACACCAGCTCATAAGTGAAATGCGACAACTGATGTTTTCCAGCCTTGCTATTTACCACTTTAACTCTATATATTTTCTGTATTTTATTTCTCTGTATATATGATACAGGTCTATAATCCTCATATATGGTTACTCTTATCTACATTTACATTCTTTTTCATCCCTACTCACTCCTAGACCACAGATACCTTCTCACCTTACTTGTTTTTTTCACAGCTTGGTCTGCTGAGCTGTTTGTAATCTCAAAAATATTTTCATTTCTTTTGTATCCTTTTCAACCAGTGATGAGAGATGGACTTCTAAAGAGTTGCTGGATCTACTTTTCAGAAGTTTCATCTCATTCTCTTCTGACTGTGAAAGGATACTAGCATAGACTAGATGCCTAGCCTATGGATGACTGTTCATATGCTTTTGACTTCTAAAACTTCACAGTCTGTAAGTGCTTCTAAATTGGCCATTCACACTTCACTTATAAATGTAGTCACATTGAATAAATACACGATGGAGAAAAAAAGGAGATTCTGTGCAATCTTAGCAAAAGGTATTACTCTGCTTACAGCTTGCTCTATGTCTAATATTCTGCACTAGTATATCTAAATCACTTGATTGATTCCAAAGGCAGACTAAGGTAACTATTAACCACAAATTTAGTTGGCTAAAGGTATGTGATGTGATTCCCTTTCAGCGTTTTCTTATGCCATGTATTAAATTGGGCTTGGAACACTGATTATGGTTTGAAGGCTTGCAACTACCGACAAAGAGAAATATGCTTTATTTTCTTTACAATATTCTTCCTGCTTTGTTATTTTTCACAAAGAATGTTTCTTAGAGCAGCAAAGGAAATACAACCCCACCTCCAAACCCCCCAAAACCCTAAGGAGAATAACATCATTATGTGATATAGAATCATTTCTGTTTCAATTTTTCAGTAAAATGCACGTTGCCAAAAATAAACAAACATCTGGAAGGTAAAGGATCATTCTGTACAGTATATAGTCTAAGAAACATCTTTGTCTTGTTACAATCTTGCATGATTTATCAAATACGTAAGAAATATAAAGCTGCATGGATCAGGTGGTCGATAATAGGAAACAGACTTTTACCTTTAAGTTACTGGTTCAAGTCCAGCCTACAAATAACAAGAAAATATTGCTCATGCTCTGGTACTGGTATGTAATACATGTGTATCCATGAACTCCTACTCAGTTACCAGTGTAAAAATAACAACATCATTAAATTCTTTGTAATAATTAATGGTTTTTATGACAGTCACAACCGGTGCAGGAGACTGAATGGATATTGATGTTAAGTTCTTGGAATAGTTTCTCTAGAACCCAGATTTGGCACATTACAAAGGAATCTATGGGGATGCTTTCAACTGTGCATCTCCAAAACCAGTTAATATCTTGTAATGATAGAGAGAAATAATAGCCTAGTAGAAGTTAATACCTCTGCTTGTTACCCATCATCTACAGCGATTAATCAGCTAAGAACTCGAGAAAGCACAAAGCAAATCACAAATCTCAAGCTAGTAAGTTCCATAGAGTATGCCCTCAAATATTCACGGATGTGGCAGTTTGTGTAGATGACCCAAAACCCAGGACAAACGAAAGGAATATTATCTTAGATCTGAAGCCTACAAACTGTATCTTGAAAATGCTCTTCTCCAGAATATTATTTTCAGTAGAACTGCCACAAAAGTTGCGCACAAAGTCATTCATAGGTCTCAAAACCTCTAGATTTTGTTCCAAAGTTCAGGACAGGGACTCTTATCTGATTTCCACAAAACCGGTGAAGACGTAGACTACATATGCAAGCACGTCAGTACAGTAATACCCTGGGTCAATAGAAGCTTGGAATGCATCTGTCCCTCTAGGCTTCTTCCATTCGGAGAACATCTGTCCCATTTCCTTTGTTCCCAAAGTCTTCTTTTGATTTGTCCCCAAGTCCATTCCTGGTTAAGCTGTCTTACTGTCGGTGCTGCAGATGGGAACATTGTGTATTTGTCTGCACAAAGTAACAAGGTACAGCCTTACTCTTACCTACACCAACTCAGTCGTAGTTCAGCTAAGTTCATTTTACACAGTTGATCACCACGTGGTTTGCAAACTTAAGATTCCAGTAAATATATTAGGGCATTTTTATCTATAAAGTCTACTTAGTAATAGTATCTGTGGCTTACTGGAATGCAACTAAAGAATATACAGAGAACCTGAAGTGTAATCAGTCAAAATCTCTGTCTGTGAGGTTTGTGGTGCTTTTTGATTTTCATTGCTTCCATTTTCATTGTCTTCAGTGAAAGCAACCGATGCAAATCTTTTGAACCTGTGGCCACTATATACCTTAAACCAAATTATTTCTGTGCAAAAAGTTGGTTTCAGAAGTTTATTTAGGTGCTCTCAGGCAGTTCAGGATCATAATATTTAATACCAATAGTAATGATATACAGCTACACTGCAAGATCCGGAGAGTCTATTTTGAAGTGTAAAGCGTTTTCTCCTGAAATTGTGGTAAATATATACACATGCATAAATGTATATAGGTATTTCATATAAATATATTTAAAATCTATCATTACTCTTTTGCTGAGCATTATGCAGTTAAGCTAAGAGATTCAAATACAGATTAGAATAGGGCAGAAGTTTTGATCATGCTTGGGACCTATATCTCAGGTGTGTTCATTCCTTTAACTTGTATAGTATACCTAAGAAGTTTTATTCAAGAAAATGTCCTAAGCACTTGTCCAGTCTGGATGTAATGTGATTTTACCTGTCTTTTACAACTAGAACTTATGAGCACTATTGTGAGTGCTTTCAACTACCAACTCTCCATGGAGATAGCAAAGCCAGCAGTAGATGGGGGCTGATCTCAAACCAGGAGGTGTTTGGTCAGGTGAAAACCTCAAGATTCAATAGTTTTACAGTGGTAGTGTAAAGGTTGCAGTAGAGGAAAATATTTATTAAAGCATAATTTTAGGCTTCTGAGCCTTTACACTTGGGATGAAGGTACAGTGCCAAAATTCTGTCTTCTGATCATGTCTTAGATGCAAACTAATGAGTATTAACTGCAGCACAGGGGTGCAGCACTCACTGTGTATGTATTGCCTAACTTTTAAACTGTACCTCAGATATGCAAAGCCCTATAAGGACACTAATTAATTGTTTGGGATTTAAATAAAAAAAAAATAGTGTGCATTTTCAGGAGTTCCTGGGGTGGTCAAGCAATGCTATTACAGACAGGGAAATCACAATACTGTGATCAAGTAACCTGCAAAGGTCAGACAACTAGATTGGATAAGAGTAAACCACTGCCTCTCTGCAACAAGCTTGGCAAGTTTGCAATAAATGTGTAAAAAACATTTTCTTTGTACATATTGTCACTGTTATGGCAGATGCAGTGTGTAAGCATGTGTGCATACAAAAAAAAAGGCAACATTTAAAACATTGAGATGAAAGATGAATAAGCATGTTGGAGTTTCACGAGTGTTTACACATCATCAGAATTCATTATAGCTGCCGAATAAAAGCATCTAAAGCACTAAAGCTGAGAACACGTATGACCTCTAGTGGGAGAATAGAAATAACTGGAAGATAAATGGCAATAAATGGTAACAATTCTTGTTTCTTCTTAATTTTCCCTAGACAGAGATCGGGGTGGCACTACCTTCTATAATTCAAGAGACTTATTCTTCTGCACCATTGACAGAAGAACCTGAGGAAGAAGCATCAACGCCAAAACTAATAGACGGGTCTTCAGCACAGGGATCTGGGATTCTTGGACCCCAAACTCATGATGGTTAGTAGGAAAGAGAAATAAATATTGCATGTACAGCTATGCTTTCAAGTGAGCCTGCTTCGCTTGCTCATGAATGTCTACCTCTCTTACTGAAGAGGAGGTACATAATTTCTGGATCTCTATTACTGTAGAGTGGTATAACATGCCTATCTTGAATGCTCTAGAGTCAGAGAGGTTCCTAGACAACATGTCTCCACACAATTTCGCTACGAAAATGACTGTGTACCAACAAAGATTTTTTTCATCTAGAGTATTATTTACACTTAAACACTCACAACATTAAGAAAATTTACTAATGGCTGGCAAATGGTACTTTTTTATTGACTTAGATCTTACTATCATCATCAACTATTTCTATTTTGTAATGATTTATTACACGATTTTTGTAAATGTGTTCAGACAAAATATAATAAAAAGGTTGAAAAATTTTTGACCACGAAAATTAGAAACTCTGAAAATTAAGGAAAGGGTATTATTTATAAAGTTTAGGTGAAAATGTATTTCTATTCTTATGTCTAGCTACAGTGAAATGAGAACGTTCTACATCTAACAGGGCAGTTAAAATTGTAAAACAAAATCTGTTTATGCTTCTCTGTTGAGTGAAGATAATCATTCCTAGTCTTGCTTTTTTTGTGTATTACTAGTGAGCTTTGACCAGACAAAACCAAAAATACACTTATATGAAAATAAACAAAATAGTAGAAATGAGAATTTCCAAAAAAAAAACCCAAACCGTAATTTCCTTCAATTTTGAAAGCTGCAGAGTGTAAAAAAACCTTTCATATATATATTACATATTGTGATCTCTGTATCTATCAATATTTTTGAGCATTGATTACAAATCAACTAGTACATTTAATAAAGATATGCATGGGAAGCTCAAGTCTGTAACATATCAAATTAGATTTTTGTTGTATCTTTATTTTTTTTCAGCAACAGATGTTTCTGCTGTTCTTGGCTTGGTACTGGATAGAAGACTAGAAGGCTCAGGAATACCAGGCCAAGTTCATTTTTCTTGTTGATATCTTTTTGAATCCTTCCCATAACTCTGTCCTTCTTCAGTGTACACCAGCCATAGCTGACAGATACCACTCCTCCAAAATAAAAAAATGGGACAGGAAGGGAAACTCTCTTCCTGTACTGTGTTGCAATATTTTGAAAAAAATGTCAGCCATCCTGAACTCTACATGCTTTTAGGCCTAGATTTGCTGGAAATGTTCAACGTATGATCATCTTATTTTTTCCCTGTGTCAGGCTTGCTCCCTGTAGCTAATTTAAAATGTCCAGTGGAGGAATTTAAGGAAAGTATAAAAACAGCCTTATCTCTCCAGATATATTATCCCTGGATACCCAAGAAATTGCCCTGGACTCTCAAATAAAAGCGTACTGTGGTCACTGATTCTTTAATCTTGCCTGAAAAGACATCACATATAGAGCCCACATCTCACTTAGTTACTGCTGCCTGATGATAACTGACACAGATTAAGAATGCAAATCTTCCATGTCAATCTGGAGAAAAAACTGACCTGTAAGAAAAATGTTTTCATACTCATTAATTATGCTAATATTTTATAAAGTAACGAGAACAATCAATCAACCATCTGCTACAAAGAGAAGGAAAACATGAAACAGAAAAGTATTTCTAGGGGAGTAAAAGCTGAGAAACAGATGTGCTGCTTTATACCCATAACTGAAGTAAAGATGTACTGGGAATTCAATACACATAGCAACCAACAAGTTTTCCTACAATTATTTAGACAAACCAATCAGTGTCATAATTCTCACCAAGGAACATTGTCAAAAAATCCTTCTGAATTCACTATTCATGTAATTTTATCACTGAGATGAAATGATCTCATTTTTCATTTTCATGGAATTCTGGTGGTAAATTAATGTTTTGTTTACATGGTCATCAAATTACCTTAACTCAGACTGAGAGAAATTTTTCATTATTCCGATTTTCTGCATCAGAAAAAGTAACCAAACAAAATTCAAAGGAATCTGAAGTTCTTCTCCATGGCTCTGCAAGAAACTATTAACTTCCTTACAACTTATTCAGAGTTACTATTTACAGAACCAAACTTGGGAAATCATAACAAGTTTCATTCACTAGCCATTATTTCTCCATATAGATGGAAGTTCACACTTGCCAGTTTAGGGTGAAACTGATCTATGGTTTGCTTCTCTCACCTAATATTCTGTTGCTATTGTTTGAGGAACACTGTTTTAGAAAAGTAAGTTAAGTGACCTTCTAATAGGCACAGGCACAAAAAAAATTAAGCAGAATTTAATCACTTTGTTGTTGTAATTATATGATGTGATCAAAGTGAAATACGAGTGAATTATATCATCAAAAAACTTATTACGTACTTAGGGAATGTGTCATTGTGGTAATTTACATATTTTTTTTGTACTTTTTTGTAACAAACTGTTTTCTTTTAAATTTTTTGATAGATCTTCCCACTTGCCTTCTATGTACATGCCTAGGCACTACAGTCTACTGCGACGATCGCGAGCTTGATGCTGTTCCACTATTGCCTAAGAAAACCACGTATTTCTACGCACGCTACAACAGAATCAAGAAGATCAACAAAAATGACTTCGCTAACTTATGTATGGATAGCAGTATTTTTGCAATTAACTTTATTATTTCTGGCTCATACTAATCTAAGACATAGTTATTAATTTTATGCAACATTTAATGACAGTAGGATCATATACACACATATGGAAAACTGGTTTGGTACTTTTGAACATAATGGTCAATAATGCAGGTTTTTCTGTCTAATTTCTGTATTATTAGAAATAACATTCACGTATCTTTTTGCTATCACTTGTAGTCAGTTTTAGGATGGTAGGAAAAACCTCACACCTAACAGAACATTTATAGCATATTAGAAATACTATTCTCATAAATAAGTCAAGTTCTCAGGTAGACACAATTTCAAATATTTGCAAAGTGTCTGTGTGAAAGGAATTTTACCTTTAATTTTTACTTTTAAACTATGTGTTTTTTGTTTTACTCCAGAATTATCTAGGAAAATCTTCAGTAAATTAAAACTACTAACCCAAGACCATTTGTGACATAAAAGTGGCAAATATTTGTGTTTTAGGGAGCTTGTAATTTCACATGTCTTACTTCTGATTCTTAAAGTTCCCTAATTTTTCAGGAAATATTAAGCCTTTCTTACCATACTGAATATCAAGTCAATTTTTTGGGGTTTTTTTTTAGACCTCACGTTGCATAACTAATGATTATTGATTTCATGATAAGAAACAAGGAATCGGTGCTAAAAAATGTTCCTACAAGAGTTCAGGGGAATGCAAACATCCTTTTATGAAATAAACCAATAAGGTTTGGTTTATTCAAACCAAGATGAAGGCTGGGAAGAGGAACAATTAGTATATAAAAAACTCAAAGGGAACAAGTGTTAGGAAGAGAGAACATTTATTTAGGCAAAAACATACTGCTAACATAAGAATAAAATAATAAAATAAAATAAACGTGAATAATATTCTGGGTGGAAATTAAAAGTAAATTACAGAGTAATGCATTTGAAATTAATGTATATCAATGCACTGTTGTTTAGACCTTGTTGTCTTTTGCCAAAAATAAGCTTAATTTTCTTTTTTGATTGGAAAAATTGTTTGAATGTATTTTAGAAAAAAAATCAATATCAACTGCTTACATACAGAGCAATGTCGAAAATAAATAAACGTGGAACAAGGTGGCAGAAAATATGCTTTTTACCTTTAAAGTTATTTTTCCAAAAGATAACTATTTAAAAATTTCCCAGAATGCACAGGAATTTTCAAGCTATTAATTTTAAAATCTTTCACTGAAAGATGTATGAAGAATGACACAGACAATTCTGAACTGGATGAGAAGGAGATGCTGGTTCCTTTCTTTAGGATAACTTTTCAAGTACATATCATTGCATTATTTATAGAGAGAGAAAAATGTAACATAGTGGGTCAGGAAGGGATCTGATTTGAAGTGCCTCACTTGTGATTTAAATAACTTATTTTTCTTTTTCTTTTTAAACTTTCAGGAAATACATTCTTATATTTTTATTGTATCTTATTTCCTCATCAGATAATTTAAAGAGTATTGATTTGACTGCAAATTTTATATCAGAGATCCATGAAGATGCCTTCCGGAAATTGTCCCAACTTGAGCAGCTGGTGCTTCGTGACAATAGGATAAGGCAACTCCCTGAGTTACCATCTACCTTAACATTCATTGATGTTAGTAAGAACAGGCTTGGTCACAAAGGAATACGTAATGAGGCATTTAAGGTAAGTCTGGGTTAGATGATAAAATCTTTTCTTCCTCTCTCCAAAGGAAATGGTCATAAGAACAGCCTACCTGTGCCTCTACATTAGGGAAATTATTGGCACCATGCCTGTGCTGGCTGCTAGGCAATCAATAAAGATGGAGAGAGATATATGAACACTATCAGCTAGACATCAGAATCCCTTTTATTCTTCTTTACAAAGATCCACAGAAGACATGCAATGGCACACTATTTTTGTATCTATGAAATAACTACCCACATGACTAGCAAGACTCCAGAAAGCTACTGATGATCCCTTACGTGTAGGCAAGATGGAGGAGCAAGCTATGGATGCCACTGCTTCAAACTTGCTCTTCCATGTATCTACATGGGAATTCGAGAGAGTATTCATTAGATGTATATAGTTTATTTCCACCCTGAAAAGCAGGGAAATTGTAACCTGTGAGTAATCCTCCTCCACCAAGTATTTACGTGGGGAGAAGCAGCCAGGTACTGATCTGAATTGCATGTGAAATCTGAAGCCATTATAGAATATGGGCTAACTTCGTATGCTAGACTTGCCTCATAGAATCATAGAATCATCTGGCTGGAAAAGAGAGATCAAGTCCAACCATACCTGTCCCCTTACTAAACCATGTCCCTAAGAAACTCATCTACCTGCCTTTTAAACATTCCCAGGGTTGGGTAGCCCCTTCCAATGCATGATCACCCTTTCGGTGAAGACATTTTTCCTAATGTCCAGTCTAAACCTCCCCTGGCGCAACTTATGGCCATTTCCTCTCATCCTATCATATGTCACTTGGGAGAAGAGATCAGCACCCACCTTGCTACAACCTCCCTTCAGTTAGTTGTAGACAGTGATGCGGTCTCCCCTCAGCCTCCTCTTCTCTAGGCTAAACAACCCCAGCTGTCTCAGCCTCTCCTCACAGGACTTGTTCTCCAGCCCCTTCACCAGCCTCGTTGCTCTTCTCTAGACATGATCCAGCTCCTCAGTGTACTTCTTGCATTGAGGAGCCCAAAACTGAACACAGTTCTCAAGGTGAGGCCTCACCAGTCCTGAGTACAGGGGCACAATCACCTCCCTGGTCCTGCTGGCGCTATTTAATTGTATTTAAGAAGGTAATTGTAACCAGCCATCTCTATATTCCTCCGTTGGAAGTCAACTGCTTAATGAAGCAACCAACAGCAGTTACTGAATCAGGTATTTTCTTCTAGCCCAATACATGGCAGGTGTTGGGAATTGGAATGATGTGCAAAAAGTCAGTTCTCCAGATGGAGACTGTGGTCTAATGCCCTTTTATTCTGCAGTATCCTGATTTTAGCCATGAAGGAGCCTCAGCTTTGATCTTCCATATTTGCCAAAAACCTTTGCCTTGGTATCTCAGAGTTTTTCCACTAAGAGTTAAACTAGGACACTGCACTCAAAGAGTTAGTTAGGTACCATGATAACTTGTGTGTATAAAAAGGGGAAAAATGACAATATTCTACTGAGCCTTATTGACCTAGCCAACTATATTGTTATAATTAGTAAATAAAGCTTCCTCTTCCACTAAATCAAAGGAGAAAATTGTTTATCTTTTCAAATGGAATGAGAAAATTATTTTTAGCTCAGGCTTTTCTTATGCAGTTTTAATTTACTTCAACACCAACACACTTCTGCAAAATAAAGCAAGCTTGTCATAAAAGCAAACCAGACAGAATAAGAATCCTTTCTCCATAATACCTGGGTAATGCAGTATATTCACTTTAGAACAACATAATTGAAATTACGTCACTAATTATTAAGCCTCTAGATATTTCAATTTTTTTTGCTTCATTTTAAATCAAACACTTAAACTTTAACAGTAACAGTTCTCAGCCAGTGCAAATGACAGTTCATGTGTCTTTGAATTTCTGCCTTTTCAACCATACCGTGGTGAAACAAAATATATTAGTATCGAGCAGCTCTCACACCAGTGACAGATTTTGAAATTACTGCCTAGATATTTTCAAAAATATCTGCATTTTTGCTTTTTTCCTTCATCCTCAAGGACCTGCAAGAACTGCAGCATCTTTACATCACTGACAATAACCTGGATCATATTCCATTGCCACTCCCTGAAAGCCTCCAAGCTCTTCACCTTCAGGTAGGCTACAAAAGCAATGATCTGTATATCATGTTATAGTAAGCAAAGCTGGAGAGGATAACTATTGTCTTGTTTCCTTCTATTTAGCCAAAAGTGTACTTACTTAACAAACTATTGGAAGCATACAGTTAACTAGTGAATGCAGTATTTGAAATAAATAAAATAAACTCAGCTAAACATTAATTATTAGAATTTGTAATATACTTTTCAAACATAGAATTCTAGATTTATTAGTATAGATTAAAGTTAGGTTCACAGCTCTTAAGAGCAACATCAGTCTAAGAGATCTCAAAGACAGAAATCCCTCAAAATGCTCATACAAATATTTCAACAGGAATGCTTATAAATACCCAAAGAAAATACTTCACATATTGGTTGTATCTGTACCGGTGCACTTAATTATCTTAACAAATGCTGTTGGTAACATTTTTTCAGCCCAAACTTTTCCATTTGAGTGTGCTGGAGGATCCTGTCCATTGCCTTTCTGTATTATTTTTTGTATTTGCTTTTACCTGTATCTGTTTCTGACTTCTTCCTTTTAACCTTTTCCATCTCTACTTCTTTCCCTTTATCTCCTCTTGAACCAATGTCCAGTTTTGACTATCAGAAGGTGTTTTTATTTATTAAAATATACAGCAAAAAGGCTTTGAATAGATGTCCTTGTGTACTGTACATATTTTGACTTCTATCTTTCAACAAATAAATCTGCAGTAATACTCTGCCCATTAGCTCACTGCTTTTCTCACTTGCCCATGCCAGTAAATTAAATATTCAGTGCTATGTGCTACAGGCCAAAGCTAGGGAGCTGGATTTTTTCCACATCAATTTCTGACAGCAAAAGAATGATGAAGGAAAGATTTTTCAGACAGCCTTCATTTTAGAAGATAACTTTTTTAGTCACAATTTCAGACAATATTGTATTTAAGCAATTCATTACTTAAAGTCGTTCATTTCAAGAACAAAAGCTCAGTGAAAACAAGGCATATAAGATGAATTTACATCAAAGGAATAAAACCTAAAGCATTAAATTTTCCCTGTATTGTACAGATGTAGGTTAAAGTAATATGAGAGTGCCTGGGGGAAAGAAATTTGTTGCAGATCAAATTGCAGATTTGTGCCTTTGCAGGCTGAGGCATAGCAAGCTGTCAGGATGATAACTATGGTTCTATGATTTTTGGACTGGCCTATGCTGGTTCCAATTTGTGTTAATAAGGCTCTTCAATAAGATCCCAGAAATGAAAATGCTCTATACTTCTACCAGACCCTTCCTGCAAAGCCTGTCTCCATTAGTTGAGTTACTTGGTTTTGAAGCTTCGCACCAGCCAATAAATTTTCTGCTGCTTGGGACATTTCTCTGTTAATGACTTGCAGCCACAATTTGGCCCCTTGGGTTCTAACATGTATCTCCCTAAGTACTAAAAATACATCCATAAATTATTCCTAAAAGAGAAAAAAAAGTTGCTTTCAAGCAACTATTCTGATAGTTTTGATTTTGTTTTTGTTTTTTTTTTTTTAGAACAACAACATTCAAGAGATGCACGAAGACACTTTCTGCAAAATGAAAGATTTTAGTTATGTACGTAGGGCTCTTGAAGACATCAGACTGGATGGGAACCCTATCAACCTGAGCAAAACACCTTATGCATACATGTGTCTACCCCGCTTGCCAGTTGGTAACCTTATCTAAGCTTTGATAGGAGCCAACACAGTCATAAGCTATAACAAACTTTAAAGCCAAATTACTAATTCACTGCTACACTAAGCAAGATGCATTTTTTCAACTCTCATTAGTTTGGAAGATATTTCTACTAAAAATAAAATTAATTATTTTCAAAGAAATAAAATTATGAAATGTTAAAGGACAGCTCCATTATCTACCCAAATGTAAATTGTATAGCAATATCAAGAAAAACATTTTACTTACAATAAAAGAGCAATGTAAATGCATTTTTTTTCCTGAGTTATTCAGATCTAATGTATGAATTCTAGAATCAA
The DNA here is from genome assembly GCA_033556795.1 of Tapera naevia. NCBI lineage: Eukaryota > Metazoa > Chordata > Aves > Cuculiformes > Neomorphidae > Tapera > Tapera naevia. Next base: position 5,960,050 of record JAUMJJ010000059.1, read on the forward strand.
ATACTCTTATATGTTAAAATCTATTATGACTATAACATGGTAAATAAACAAATAAAAATTATATGTGTACGTAACTGAATATTAATCCCCTTTTCATTCAATTTAATATTTTAATCTCAGAGACATATCCATTTTCTCTTTCCTTAAAAATACCTTTGTTTTCTTTAGCAAACAGGATTTCTCCTTGAATCGATAATGAAATAGAGATTAAACGTATCAAATTACTCCCCAAAAGTACACTAAATAGTTATTTATACCTTTTCAGTCTTTATAAATCTGGTAAAGACCAAAGATCTTCTGTATCTTTGATAAACTTCCTTGCTAGATTATCTGGCTAATAAAAATTTAGGTGTAAATAGCCTAATTGAGAAATTGTGGTTTAACCAGGCAGCCAGCAACAAAGAACTACATGGCCACTCATTCTCACTGCCCGCGTCCTGGAACGGGTGGGGAAGAGAATCAGGAAAAAAAAGTAAAACTTGTGGGCTGAGAAAAGAGCAGTTTAACAGGGAAGCAAAGGATGAGAAAATACAAAACCAATTACAACAATGAAAGAACATACAAAGTGGGTGACACAAAATGCAAATTGGTCACCAACTGAAAAACAGCTCCCGGCTTGCTCCTAGTACAGGATCTTGCACCGCGCTCTGCACCGAAGCTGTGCCACAAGAACCACCCATGAAACCAAACTGCAATTCCTATATTGTCAACCACACGGAGAACCCCATTGCAAACAGTGCCGTGAGCTTCACCACCGATTTCCTACATCCCCCCTTACAAACTGAGCGTGAGTGACATCATGGTATCAAATACCCCTTTGGACAGTTTGGGTCAGATGCCTCAGCTGTGTCCCTTGCCAGCTTCTTATGAAAATTAACTCTTTCCCTGATGAAACTCTTTCCCAGCCACGACAGATATACTGAATTTTATTCTGCATAGAAAGTGGAAAAACCTCCCATTGACATATTTCTACAGTCTAAATATTTCAGTTCACTATATCAAGTATCAGAATTCAGAGACCAATCATGGAATCTAGGTGGGGAAAGCTAAAAATAAAGCCTGAAAACGTAATAGCTGGACACTTCACCTCTGTTTAAAATGTTTTTTTCCTTTGATTTTCAGGCAACTATATAGAACAAATAGGACAACAGCTATATTTATTTTAGTGCTTCCTTCCAAAGATGAGTGGTTCTTAATACATGCTTTTGGAACTGAATATTTCTTCTTCCACCCTCCGGTTCTCTTTAATAGTAACTAAAATGCCAATGAATAAAGTAAAAAAAAACCAACTCAGCCTTTCTAGCTATAGTCTTTGTTTCAGACATAAAGCCTGAACCTATGGGATTGTGTTTAGTGGTCAAAGATGTGTGCAACACATCTTTAAATACAGAAAATATACAGTGCTTTATTCTGTTGCCATTTTTTCTTACCTTTGGGACTCAACTTCCTTGTTCAGTCATTATGTAAATAACCAGTTTTATATTGCTCTGTCAATCAACTGAAATCTAATATTGAGGATGGAAAATTTTTGTTCTTTTGAGATGCTGTTTTCTTTGAAAATTCTGTCTCTGTTGGTGTGTTGCACTGATAGTAAACACTGCCTCCAGAAATTTATGATCTCTTACGATACATATGCATTACTTTCAAAATACCAGCCAGAGTTTGTACCCACCATCCCTTTCTGTGCATCCACACTGCTTGGGCACATGACTATGTTCAGACACAAGTTTTAGGCAGGCTTTGGGTCACACTTTGAAAGATAACCATGATTCTGTGTTAGGTTTAAATATCTAAGTGCTCCTATTGCTGATATAGAGGCAGGTTGAACATTGTCTAATCTACAGCCTGCAATATTGATACATCTTTTGGAGCTCTCACAGATGCGGCCAGTGCCAGGCAGGCAAGCTTATTGCTGAAACAGTCCTAATATTGCAATGTAAATTTATCTCCAAAGACTTACAAAGAGACCTAGCTATTCAAGTTCACATTGGTTAATATAGGTACAAACACTGCCTTACACTCCAGTTCAAGTAAAGGGTTTTTCCAACCCCTAGCAAGTAAGCAGAAGTTCTCAGAATTGACTGTAATCGTGTAGTTAGCCCAACACTATCGCATAAATTAAGAAAATGGGCAGAAAACAACTGATGCTGAGGAAATATCAGGAAACCTCTGTTTTTCCTCCAGCAAGTGGAGGTGTAAGCAAAAGAATTCCTGTTTGAATGAGAGGCTAGCCTACCAAGGGAGAGAAAATGGATAAATAACTTTCAAAGAGTCACAGGATATAATGCAATTGAGGGATCTGTACCGCTAAAGAACTTCTGTGAACTGAATAGGGGATGGGAGTAGGAGGTGAGGCAGACACAGGATATGGAGTGACATGATGAAGCAGGAGAGGAAGAAAGCAGGGTTGAGAGAAGAGAGAGATTATTCTTGTTCTCTCCTGTCTTGCTGAAAAGCCGAGGGAGAACAGCAAAATCCCAGTAGTCTTTTTCTCTAGTTGCATTTATTTTTATGTAAGGAGATACTAGTAATTTTTTTCCATTCACATCTCACCCCCCATGCCATCACCAGCTCTTCATATTTCCAGTGGAGCATCTGTGCTGTGGAAAAGCTAAAAATCCAAGGACTGAGGAGGGAAGTGAGGGAGAGTTCTAAAGCCCCTTTCAGATGTGCTGCAGAATGTTGAAACAGTGCCTGAGCTCTTACGCAGAGATCAAACTCCATGCCACGGTGGTGGATTTGTTGCCCATACTGCATCTGTTTCAGAGATGATGCATAGCAGTTAGAGAGGGCAACCCTTGCTAATTATGATGATGAATATGGTGCATCCTGATTACACAAAAGAATGTGGGTTTTGCAAGCTACTCCCAGATCAAGAACGGTGAGGAAAGGGCATGCTGTAAAACAAAAGAAGACATTTCTGTCATAGGTAAAAATTAACTATTGTACTCCAGAAGTCATTAAATACTAAATGTAATATTATCTCTCTAAATTGCGTTAGAAGAAACCTCCAAAACCACAGACCAGAGCTCCATTCCCTGTATAATGGTCAGCTATACTAGTCTAACGCATATCTTATCCAGCTGTGGAAACCTAGCCAGGGAGTTCAGAGTTCCTATTTATAATTTTTTTCCTTATGTGTGGTTTCTCTGAACTTCAGTCTTTGTTCCACGTCACAAATCAGACCGCGTTTATGAAACTCAGCTTTGGTGCCCAGGTGCAGACCTACTTCATCTGAACACACCTCCTGAAGCCACTACCAAATTCTATTCATCAGAGGTTCTCTGCATGCAGAGTAAATACGCTGTCTGTTTGGCTACTTTGTTTTGCTTGAACTTTAGTTTGTCTTCCTCTGTGGTTCAGTATCCTGCAACAGCACCGCCAAACATAAAGCCTAAGCTCATAGTTGTCTTTCCAGCAGTCTTGCAACTGCCCCATTCAAGTACATGCCAAGCATGTAGGGAAAAGTGTGTTAGGGAAAAGAAATATTCTGTCTTCTGCAACTGTGAATCTGTGATACAGACAAAAAGGCAATGTGAAATTGAAGAAGAAGCTGTACCAAAACTGCACCAAAGGAGAAGTAGACAAAAGCTCCTATTATGTATCCTTTAGTCAGAAATGTCATGCCTGATATACAGCAGAAATTAAAAAAAAGTCCTGGAGATACAGAAATTGGACAATTCTGTTCTGAGTTCTGTTTCTGATGGCTGTGAAGACTCCTATGGATTGTTATCAAGGCCGTAAGTAGTAATATAGCTGTCATTTTCCACTGCCTTTTGTGAGAGAAAAGCCTTTTAGACGTTTTCTACTCAAGTTTTTTTCACACTACTTTCATAAAGTGAATGTGAATGAACCTGATGGATTTTAGCAAAAGACAGGTAAAGACAGAACAGTAAGAGCCTTGAAAAAAACTATGTAGGGAAAAAAATAAGATTAGAAACTGAGCCCAGTACCAGGCTGAACACTACACTTATAGTATATGACTATTATCAGAGGTAATAGTGTTGATGCTCTTCCCAATTAAAAAAATAGTTCAGGTTAGAACTAATAATGCCAAAGTTCCGCGTTTGAGTCATATATGGGCCAATCTCTTTCTGTTTTCCACCACTCGTAACTGGACACGCAACAAAGTCCTAGAAGTGCATAGGGATTTATGTCTTCAGGGACAGGTTCTAGAAGTCTCTCTGCTAGGAATTCTGTGCTCCTACGACAGCTCTGTTAGCAAATCACAAAAGTAAAACAAGCACTGATTTTAAAAGAAAAAGATTGCTGTTAAATTTTATAGACAGTTCAGTGCAGCAGTTGTGGGTTTGACATCTTCTGATTACATCTGCTGGGACTGTTGCAGAAGGAATGAATAACTTGTAAATAATTTCTTGGCCTGGGGGTCTGAACTGGGCTGGGAGGAGATCAGATGTCTGAAACAGTGTAATTATGTTACCCTGTGGTTCTCTCTGTAAATGCTGTTAACCTGGGCTTTTTTTTCAGAGATGTATCTATTTCTGCTGCTGGCTTTTGGAGTACAGGGTTGTCTCAGTAGCACAATGCATTGATTGGCGCAAATGTGCCTTCAGCCACGGGACAAACTTGACTCTCTAGAGAGGCTCATTTGAATCTTAGCCTTTCCATGCTGTGTAATTACTTTAATTTACAGGGAGTTGATGCTAAATGTCTAGTTTGTATCAAAGTGTTCATCCAAAAGGAAATCCATGAAGACACATACTTCAGAAAGCTTGAAACTGTTAGTGTTCAACAAGAAGATAAGTGATGACATCAAATCCAATCAAACTGGTGGTTGTGAGAATCACAATACTTTTATATATCTAAAAGATGTATCAAAAATGAAGTGACAACACAGCTTGGAAAAAGTTGTATTTGCTTGGTCAGTATGTTTCTCCATGAATCATCTTTGATACCTCACTCAGAATTGATCACAATGATGAAGTATTGTTAGCTGCTAAAGAAATCTTTTTTGTTAATGTGGGAAGATCCCTAAAGTGCTACAATCTGAACAGGAAGTAAAGAATTACTACAGAACCTTCCATAATTAACATGATAAGCTAGAGAAAGCTTTTTAAAAAGACACTCTGGTTAATTACATCATCGGACTGCCACTTTATACATCGACTTTGAGATCATAAACTGTACTGGAATATCATGCAGGGGCACTTTAATTAAGGCCATCTTGATTAAGCAAAGACTGAACTTTTCTTTTTTGTTTGTTTATTTTGGGGGTTTGTTACTATTTAGGTTTTCTTTTTTTCTTTTTTTGCATTCCTCTGTGGAGTTGAGCTTGGTAACTGTCAAGAATCATAATCAAAACCTGTAGCTATGGCTAGGAAAAAACATATAAGAGAGATTTTGTTTTACCAATGCACAGCATTAGTTAGAATCATTTCGTGGACTACTGCTGCCATCGTGTGTTGATAAATAGTAACACTTGCTATGATATGAAAGCCTAACATCAAGACTAGGTGTGACTGCTTTACATTTGGTAAGTTTAATCCTATGCACATTTTTTTTTTCTTTCATCATTAACAAAAGCTGAAAGAATGGGAAATTTTAAAACAAAGGAACCATTGAGTGGATTTGATTTTGTTTCTTTGTTATAAATCAGCTAAGTAAATAAAAAAAAAAGAAAAAATCCTTTTTATATATAATATTGTAAAAAAAAATCTACTATTTTTCTTATTTTCTATTTAAATAAATAGCCTATAAATGTCATCAGAACAATTTAAGACTTAGGGTATAATATTAAACAAATGCAGTAATCATTAACAGTGAATATTCAGAGTCCTCAGCAAAAGATAGCAACAAATTCTGGTCTAAATGCAGATTTGCATCACATACTATGAAACCTGACCTGACAGTATCAGTAGGTGGAGAGGGAGGCTAAACCAATAAATCCTTAGTTCTTCCTAGCTATAGAAGCCTCGTGAACTTCCACAGAGACAAACCTAGCCACAGAAAAACCGTGCATTGTATAACACGTGTCTTCAACACTATCTTTTACAAAGCCTTTTCTCCCACCATATCAGACAATTTATTTATTTATTTATCCTGTACCCTAGGAAGCTAATAAAAAAGATGCTACAAATAGCACCTTGAGTGATGTACATATAGTATGTATAGAAAATGATTCTTGAAGTAGGCCTCTTAACCATCTTGCTACCTTTCACAATAAAAGGACAGGAAGTAAATTCAACAGGTGATGTACAGGACCAGATGCAGGGTTTTGAGTCAGGAGAGTGAGAAAGGATTTTTAGCAGTGCTGACTTTCTATGTGAGCTTGTGAAAGTTACTTAGTTCCTCTCCATCTTTCTCTGCCACATGGCCACAATAACATTCACTCACTTTTACAAGGTGCTTTGAGGTAAGTAAAAATTAGGACTGACTAACATTAAAGCTAGACCTTGTCTGGGGCTTGGGTGTGTTCAGGAGGGAGGTGCAGATGCACCCTGTCTGCACAGCTGATTGATGCTGAAGTCATAAAGACTGGTGATGTAGTCACAACTGTCACCATGATGTCACAAACCTGCCTCACGGTTCCACCAGGCTGGAGGTCAAGGCAATGTGTCACTTCGGGCAAGGCCAAGTCAGGTGAAGACCCTCTGCAGGAGAGCAGGGTATCAGCATGAACCGGTAAGTTACAAGGTTCTCTCTTAGGCCTCCAGATAAATATGGGGACAGGGATGGTGCTTTTGCTGCAGACAGACCGTAACAGGGGAGAAGACCAATTCTGGCACAGTTCATGTAGCCATGCGACATTGCCAGTCATGGTCAATCCTGTGCAGCGAGGAGGCAGAGTAACATGAGGACAGTACAACAGGCAAGGGCAGTAGCAGTAGGTGTAGGTGAGCGAGGCACCTTGCTTGCTTCAGTGGCACAACAGGGGGCTGGTAAGGCAGAGGACAACAGCAGCGATGGCAGCACAGGGGAAAATGGTATTTTAACAGGCACATCGATCTAGAGCAACAGGAGAGAGAGAAAGATCGCGCAGAGGAGGACCCTTATATAACTTTCTCCAGTGGCTGCAGAAGGCAAGGTGGTCAGCACAGGTCTCCTGTGCATGGACCACAGCATAAGCAGCCTGGGAATGCACACCAGAAGAGGTGCAACAGGAGGAGGAATCGACGAAGAAAACGCCGCACCAAGCATCTCCGCCAAGACCAAGTAGCTGGCAATGAGGACAAACTGTTCTGGAATGTGAAGAAGCACTGTTGGGTCAGAAACGTGCACATACCAGCAGCAATACTGCGGGAGGCAATGCAGCGCCTCCGCCCCATGAACATGGCAGGGTACTGTCATCCAGGGATGTGTGCTCCCTACAACACCAATGAGTATCTCAGGCAAGACCATGGGGACAACTGGGAAAACGTCAAGAAAGAGGCACTAACGATGTCCAGTGGAAGCAGTAACTTCAGCACTGCAGCTGAGGACTCCCTTCTTGGGGTCCCTCTCCCTTGCACAACCCAGGAGGATGAAGGTACACCTACAGAAGAGGAAGAGAAGAAGAGCACACAGCCTGCCTGCCAAGATTAGAAGTGCCAAGACAATATCTACTGTGAAACCTAAAAGCAGAGTGACAGCACAGGGAAAGCATCTGACTTGTAAAATCATGAGCTACTAAGATCAAGCTCTTGATAGTCAGCTCCCTAAATAAATATATATCTGCACTTCTAACCTTGCTGCCTACTGCCTAGCAATTCACCTAAACTGGAGGTAGGGCTGGCATCATAAGGACCAGAAAAACAAAAAGGTTAGCATTGCATGTGCCAAAGAAGTCAAACCCGCTACCCCAAGAGTTTTTCTTTAGAGACCTTGTGTTACTCTCAGGTACATATGCCCCATTCATGAAGGCTTTTAAGTACATTACTAGATTTACTGAAAACAGAAGGCTTTATCAGATGATTAAAAAATATACATATACATTTAAGTACACATTAACATAGAGGGTTCTTTTTGACCATAGAAAAAAAAAGTGGTTTTGATATAAACATACACTAAACCCTTCTTATCCATAGCTAAAGTGTGTATTTGTGTACATGCAAATATACATTGTATATTATAGGAGAAAAACATGCAGCTACAAAATAGGAGAAAAAGAACAAAAAATCACATTTGGGACGTAGCAGCCCAGTCACAGTTCATGCACCTTGGCCTGTCATAAAAGTTCATATCACTTTCATTGTACCAACATGGAGCAGATTATCTTGAGTGCTATCACACAACACATACAGGACAACCAGGCAATCAGGCCCAGTCAATACAGGTTTATGAAAGGCAGGTCCTGCCAAACTAATCTGATCTCCTTCTACGACAAGGTTACCTGTTTAGCAGACAAGGGAAAGGCTGTGGATATAGTGTGCCTGGACTTCAGTAAAGATTTTGGCACCATTTCTCACAGTATTCTGCTTGAGAAACTGGGTGCCATTGGCCTGGACAGGCACATCCTCTGCAGGGTAAAAAATACAGCTGGATGGCTGGGCCCAAAAAGTGGTGGTAAATGGAGTTAAATCCAGTTGGAGGTCGGTCACAAGTGATGTTGCCCAGGACTCAGTGTTGGGTCCAATTCTGCTCAATATCTTTATCAATGATCTGGGTGAAGGGATTGCGTGCACCCTCAGTAAGTTTGTGGATGACACTAAGCTAGGCAGAAGGGTTGATCTGCTTGAACATAGGGAAGTTCTACAGAGGGATGTGACAGGCTGAATCGATGGACTGTGACTAAATGTATGAAGTTCAACAATGCCAAATGCTGTGTCCTGCACCTGAGTCACAACAACCACATGAAATGCTAAAGGCTTGAAGATGAGTGACTGAAAGTTGCTCTGTGGAAAAGGACCTGAGGGTGCTGGTTGACAGCTGGCTGAACATTAGCCAGCAGCATGCCCAGATGGCCAAGAAGGCAAATAGCCTGGCTTGTATCAGCAATTGTGTGAACAGCAGGAGTAGGGAAGTGATTGTGCCCCTGTACTGGGCATTGGTGAGGTCACGTCTTGAACGCTCTCTTCAGTTTTGGGCCCCTCAGTACAAGAAGGACATTGAGGTGCTGGAACATGTCCGGAGAAAGGCAACAAGGCTGGTGAAGGGACTGGAGAACAAGTCTTATGAGGAACAGCAGAGGGAACTGGGGTTCCTTAGTCTGGAGAAGGTTGAGGGGAGACCTTACCACTCTCTACAACTACCTGAAAGGAGGTTGTAGTGAGGTGTGTCCTGGTCTCTTCTCCCAAGTAACTAGTGATAGGACAAAAGGAAATGGTCTCAAGTTGCATCAGGGGAAGTTCAGATTAGGTATCAGGAAAAATATCTTCACCAAAAAGGTTATCAGGCACTGAGAGAGGTGCCCAGGGAAGTGGCTGAGTCATCATCCCTGGAAGTATTTAATAGACGGGTAGGTGAGATGCTCAGGGGTACCACATCCTAGACAGCAGACTACATCCTAGGGTGCATCAAGCACAACATAATCAGACGGTCAAAAGAGGTGATTATCCCACTGTTTTCAGCATTGGTGCAGCCTCATCTTGAGTTTGTGGGCAGTTCTGGGCCCTACAATTTCAGAAAGATATGAAGGCAATTGAATGAACCCAGAGGAGGCAAAAAAATCTGGTAAGAAGGCTGGAAGGAATGCCCCCTGAGGCATGTCTGAGGGGCGTGGTTTGCCTGTTTTGGAGAAAAGGGGAGATGACCTCATTGCTCTCTATACCTTCCAGAGGAGGTGAAGTGAAGAGGGAGGGGCCAATCTCTTCTTGGTATCCAGTGGTAAGACACATGGGAATGTTTCAAAGCTGCACCAGAGGAGGTTCAAACTCAATATTAGGAAGCATTTTCTATTGAGAGAGTGTTTAAATACCGGAACAGACAGGGCTACAGACGTACTAGAGAGGTGACAGATATCTCCTTACTGTCAGTGTTTAAGAGGCATTTGGACAAAGCCCTCAAAGCCCTCCAGCTGCAATAGTCCTATGCTGTTGTATTCTGTTCTAGGTTGGAAGGTTAACAAGAACTGGAATATTACAAGACCAGAAAAGAAAGTTTCCCCAAAAGCATTTCAAATTCACTTCTTAAATATTTCACATTCACATCCAGAATATTTCTATTCAAATCTTTTTAATTGTTTTTAAATATAAGATGAAGATAAAAATCTTTCTTTTCCTTTATAAATAAAGACAGATTTATCTGCTTTTTTTTTTTTTTTAAATGGTTTTCCATATCAAGATGACTTGTAAGACTGCCTGAGATTAGAAGGGGAAAATGATTTTCTTCTTCCTTTCTCTTAAATAATTTTTAGTTGTATGTAACTGTGAATCTGTCTGGAGAAATACGCTGACAAAATCACAAATGATATGATGCTAATGACTACTCAAAAACTGACATTTTGATCAAACTAGGTACCCAATTTGTACTTTATTTTTGGAGTATTTATTTTGATGCCAATTTCAGTTCCAATGTGCTGAAAAATATTTGGTTTATAAAGAATTATGGAAGAAATCTGTTTGTTCTGACAATAGAAAAGAAAAACCCATACATTTTGGTGTGTAACAAGGTATCACAGCTAATAGCAAGCTAATACCAGCTACAGGTTTCTGCTAAAATGAGTAGTGATGGAGCAAAATGCTGAATCTATTACTTTTTGCATCTTCACTGACTTTATTTTGAAAGTTAACAGGAAGTTCAGACTTCTGTGTTTTATACTGGGGTGTGTGTGCTATATTTGTTTGGTTTTTGTTTTTTGATCTGCACAGACCAGTAGTATTAAATAACAACAGTTTAGCAAACAATTCTTACTGTTACCATAGAACAGTGGAATTAATATTTCAAGTAATATGAATTAGTATTCAAAATTCAGAAAAAAAATAGATTTTGGCTTCTTTACTTAATAGTTCTTTGTTCTTTGAAATACTGATGCCTATGGAGCTAGTCTATTCCTTTTTCTCTGATTTGTTGCTGTACTAGAAAAGATGAGAATGCAATACACAACAATTAGTAAAAAATGTTTGTTGTTTTGCTATACAGTTGAAAACTTTGAATTTATCACAGCATATTTTCCTCAGTCTGCAAGTTGTCTGTCATCTTCTTGACTCCAATGGACATTTGACAGTATATTTCTCAGGTGTTACTATGCTGTTTTAAAAAGATTATGAATATCAGCTCAGTTACAAAGTTGAAATGCATTTATTCACAATTACTTCTGCCAGTACTTGTATAAAAAAAATAATCTTTCAGAAATACTTTGTGTGATTCTGCAAGCACTTTACCTTGACTGTGTTTTTCTCCTTTGGGAAAACAAAGTAGTTCTTAAGCACTACTCTAAAAAAATACCAATTGTACTGATAAACAATTTCATGCTATTAATTGCTCAATAGTGTTCATTCGCATTCACATTCCTAGTGTTCAGGAATGAATTTAAATTCATACAGGAATTATAATTTAAATGGCAGAAGTGGCTAAGGATATACATCTGAAATATAAATACTAAACAGTACTTGTAATTGTTTCCAAATTAAGCCACATAAATTTAAGAAGTTGCAGGGTTAAACACGTGTACAAAAGAAATCTAAACAATGTTATTTTTTTCTTTGTAAACGACGCATCCATGTCATTTCTGTTCTATTATGTATTAATATATTATCAAATATACAAAAAATGTAACATCCTTCAAAATCCGTGAAATCTAATCTGTACTGCAAAACGCTACACTGATTATCATTCCATGCTGACTGCTGTTGTTGTTACATCACAATAGAGATTGGGGCACCCTGCTTTAACAGATGTTTAGGACATGAGGATACAGTATTTGAAAATTATATAGTTGTTTACAAAGACTGCAAAGAAATTACTTTCTGATCCCAGCCTTTTGCATCCAGGAACTCTTCATTCATGATAACTACTTTCTCTAAAGTCAACTCTCTCCTTGTCTTCTTTTTTTTTTTAGATCCCTTCCTCGGTCTTCTCTAATATTCCCAGACTAAGCAGCTGGAAAGCATTTCTGTTTCCGCCTCAATCCCACCATAAGCCTTCTTCTGCACCACAAATCTAAAATAGGACTGTGGAGCAGCTCTCCATACCATTAACACACAGTGTGGCATCATTTCGACCTGAATGAACTAGTCTTTTGCCAGGCAATACCTGGAGTTAACATGGGCTGGAGAGCACTCAGCCAGCTGTACTATTTCGTGTGGGAAGGGATTTGAGCTGTATTGAAATAAACCATGGTGGTTGGTTTCAAGGCCAGGTAAGCCCATTTTATCTACTAATACAGATGCAGATTCAGAATCTTTGTTTCAATATGTGTAGCTTTCCTTTCCTTCTTTGGTCCACTTTTTCTACCATGTAGGTTAAATGTAAGTATTTTCTCCTTCTACATTACCTGGTAGAAGCGCAAGGTCACATAGAACAGAAGCAAGCTTCCAGCTAGACCCTAGTCCCAGCTAAGCCTGCAATAGATCAGAGCTGCCCAAATCGTTTTGAACCCCTTCAAAGCCTACCCTGGAATACTTGCTGTTGTGTATGTGCCCACTTGGATAATATGTGTGCACTCAGAGCAGGTGGAATCCTCAAAGAGTCAATCTGCAAAATTTTCACAAGTCTCCTATAGGCATAATTAAACTGAATTTTTCTTTAAAGATTCATAATTGGAAGACAAATGAGTGATTTTTTTTCATGCACAACAGAAAAGGTATGCCCTAAGCCAAAAGCCATTCTTGAATTCATTAACAAGATCCTGCTCTAAAGTACAGATGAATGAAAACGAAAAAAACACGACGATTTTAACAAGGTCATGGCACCTCTCTGTAGTCATATTCTCAGAAACAGCTAAGCAAATTTTGTTAAAATATTCCCAAACCTTAAACTGAAGAAGACACCCAACATGGAAAATTTCAGTCTCATGTTTAATTTCACAATGTTACAAACAGCTGAAGACAGGGTATTATAGTGACATTTACCATTCATATTAGACAGTGCTTAAAATCACAAACTGGTGAACTACCAACAAAAACTGAACACATGAGAAGTAATTGTTCCCCCATGAAATTAAGACATATTCTAAAGAATAGGAATACATGAATAAATACATATTGTAAAGAACACAACAGGATACCAGATGGAAAAAAAAAAGACTTGGGTCTGTGACAAAATTTTCACACCTAAACCTGAGGCAGGAATCATCCCACGTAATTTTAGACATCTACAATGTCAGTTGTTACCTATAAGGCTTTAAGAACAGGGTCAAGACACTAAAGGAAAGAAAAACGATCTTCAGCCCTGCAAGTGCAAGATAGATCGTCTAGGTAACCCTGAGCTCAGCTCCATGCCCCATCCACGGCATGGCTAATTGTAGCCCTGAGAGCCAAATGTGATTTCTGAGTCATTAAGCGGTTCAAATTGTAACGCTTTGGCAAACTAAAGCATGGGGATTAAGGAATATTAACAGGATACAGGATTTACGTACCCATTACTCGAGGCCTGTGGAGCGCTCCCTCCCGCTCCCGGCCGGCGGCGCTGTCCGCCCGAGAACGCCGCGCCCGGAGCCCGGCGGTGGGGGCGGTGCTGGGAGGGGGGTTGCTTCTACTCCTTCTCCCAGCTCCGGCAAGACAGCCTCTCCCTGCCTCTTACTTAAAGCTCGGCCGCGGGGCTTTTCCACTAGAGGCACAATTCCAGTGTATTCAGAAAGCTGCAAAATATGGGAGTGGAGGCATTTCAGCATTTGTGGTTTAACAGGTAGTTTTTCAGGAAGGAAGCGGCAAGCCTGTTGCAGAAAAAGGTTTTATTTTTGGTTGTAGCTTTTTGTCAGACTTGAGCTTTCCTTCCTTGCACTGAAACCCTTCTCTGTTCAGTAGAGCTTTTAGCACCAAGAGACAGTAGTCTGAAAGAACCACATTACAACCTGGAATCATAGAATCATAGAATGGTTTGGGTCGGAAGGGACCTTGAAGATCATCCAGTTTCAACCACCTGCCATGGGCAGGGACACCTCCCACCAGATCAGGCTGCTCAAGGCCCCATCCAATCTGACCTTGAACACCTCCAGGGAGGGGGCATCCACAGCTTCCCTGGATAACCTGTGCCATTGTCTCTCCACCCTCACCATAAAGATTTTCATCCTAGTGTCTAGTCCAAGTCTTCCCCGTTCCAATTTAAAGCAATTTGCCCTCATCCTATCACTATTTGCCCTTGTAAAAAACATCTCTCCCCAGCTTTCTTGTAGCCCCTTCAGGAACTGGAAGGCTGCTATAATTTCTCAGTTTCCTTAGCAAATGATAGCTGGCCACTAAGGCACTAAGTCATTTTGGCACCTGAGGGACAACTCTCAAGACAAGTCCTAAATTATTTCATAGTCTTAATAGTTTGATACTTAAGAGACAAAGTAGTTCACAAAAGCATGAATAATGCCCTGTAAAACCTGAGTTTTAATCTCCACTCTGGTTCTGGCCTGCTGAATGATGATAAATGGGTTGCAAAACGACTTTGAGCTTTGATTTTTCTACAGGTAAAATAATGCTGATTTACTTGGTATTACTATCGTTGTCAGTGTGTTTAATCCATTCATAAACTGTTTAGAAAGCTCTGGATACACACTTGCAAAAGAAAGTGTGTATCTTGGGGTCATCCCAGCTCTTATTTGGGATAGGGACTATTTTTGCTGTTGCTAAGAAGTGAGAACTGAAAAAGGAGAGAAAAGCTGGTTTCAGCCACAAAGAGAATTAAGAGTTGCGAGTGGGAGAAGGAAAATTTTAAGCCAGTAAAAATTCTTCTGAAGTGAAAAGCTTCTGATATTCAGCCCTCTGGATCTCACTGCTGGTGGGAGTAGTAGAAGTAGCTTTCCATCTGCTCAGCTCTAGCATACAGAGCTAGTCAGAGTCCAACAGAGCATTTTCCTGCTTGAAAATACAGTTTATCAAAATTGAAACATAGTTCAGGGTCATACTGACAAATTGTCATTGTTTAAAAAACAACAATGATGACAGAGAGGAGAGTCTCCTGAAAGCAAAAGGGAGCATATTTTGGTTTTGTTTCCAAATAATCTCTCATTTCTGTTAGTGTGAGTTTCAGAAACTGATTTCTCTATACATGACAAGACTAGGATCAAGTTCCATCATACACCTGAAAGGACTGCTCAATATGACCATTATATTCCACTGCCATGTGTTCTAGATAGATCACAGCATACATAAAAATTGCTTAGAAATATTTGAGAGTCTTTAAAAAAATTTCACACGCTGATTTTTTAATGTCATTGTCTCTATAGAATACAGCTTGGGAGCACAAAACTGTTCTGAATATGAAGTACAGTGATGATTTTATGTCCAAATACTGAAAAAAACATAGAACTATGTTTATAGAGTTATCTATAGTTGATACAATATACCACTGAATTTGGCAAAGCTCCATGCAAAAAAAAGTGTTACCATTGTAAGGCTGAATGTGCTCCCATTCACGCTCAGAAAACACAGGCTAGGGTAGTCCGTGATCTTAAATGTAGAAGAAAACCTGCTTATAACCAATTGTCTGAAGAGGTAGAGCCATACTGAAACATAACAATAAGTTTTAGAAGAAGGGGATTCTAGGCCAGAAATCTTGTGAGGTCGTTGAAAGTTCATGAGGACTCCATGAACTAACAGACTAAAAAAAACCCTATCTGTTCGTCTTTGAAATCCTTAATTTCAAACTTTTGTTTCTTTTGTGGGTAGTCAATCTCATGTAGACTTTTAAAAGTCTAGCAAGTTGCCCAATTAGCTGTAGATTAACGGCAGAATGAAGGTGCAAGCAAATTATTCTCCTTCTGCTATTTCAGTGACTACACTGGGAGTCTTTCTAACTGCTTGGGGAACTAAATAGCCTGACTATTTATATTTCATCTTTTCTCCCTCTCTCCACCACCTAGCCCATGATAGAAGGTAGCTAAATAGTTTGTTTGATAAAATGCAATAACTCAAAGAACATCAGGCTTAATTCTCAGCTTATATTAATAAGGATGTCATTTAAATCAGAGGAACTCTATCACTTCATACAAGATATACGTCTCATCCACATAGTGTAAAATCCAGGAAGATTTATTTTGAACTTGTTTTCTCCAGCTTTCTCTGCAGCCTTGCCTAATTATCAAAGAGATGTCTTGCCTCTAGAGAGAAAGTAAATTAATATGTTTTTCTGGTTGCTACAGTAGCTGAGTCATAATACATGGTTTGTGAAATTACATCTTTTCTTTGGTGATGGGCAATAAGATAGAGGGAGCTGCATAAATTATTGTGTACGTAGGAGAGTCAGAGAAGAGATGGATTTTAACAGGGTAAAGTCTACTTTTAATCCACAGAAGTATCTCTAGTGTAGAAATGAGGACTAAAAGACCCACTGGCAAACTAATGTATTTGGCAGAACATTTCTCTTGAAAATATGCTCCAGTGTGAATTGTCTCTAAAAAAACCCCTCAGATAATAAATTAAAATAAAGTAGTTGAAAGTACTTCTTGTACATTTTTACATTCCCAGGCATGAACATTGTTAGATCATGCTTTAAGAAACAGGATTTCTTTAGAAGATGGCTTATTATAACAGATACATCCAGAAATTGAGTAACTGCTGTAATATTATGAAAAAAAAGAAGAAACACTTTTTCTGTTTTATTAATATTTTAAATAAATGCCTATGCTGATTAAGATAGCTATCCTGGCCAAATAAGCAATTTAGATCAATTGACTATAAATCTCTTCGTTGTTTATAAAATACTTTATAGTTAAAATCCATTCATTAAGTGCTCAGACTAAGAGTTTTGGAAGGGGGCGTATTTCTGTATGGATTATAACTTTAACAATAAGAATTCTTTTTAAAATTAAGATTATGTGATGGATACCTTTTAAACAACATTAACATTAACAGTAACAACATTAATGTATTTAAAAATAATAAAAACAGAAAGAAAGGTACCAAATGAGATGAGAAATGTAACATGTCAGAATAAAGCTAAGTGATTTGGAGAAGGAATTTAAAAAGCAATGAAACAGAAGGCACAACTGAAGAAAGCCCTGTGACTGAAGGGCCTTCTAGTGCGGCACATGTTCCTACCAGTCAGCATTTCCTTTGAAAGGCTGGAACACCCTTGTTTGCTCTTTAGTGACAGATTAAGCACAGATGGCAATTCAACAGTCCTGTCTGCACTTGTCCCAGAGAACGTGACCTGCATCTGTTTTAAGCAACAGACTAATGTGTTTTCTCAAGACAGCTGAAGGCATTGCTGAGTAATCCTTGGATTCACATGAAAGCCTCTTTTCTTGCCTCTGAGACTTTTCCAACATGGAAGAGCAGGTGTTCATATGTGCTTGTTCTAAGATGAAAGACGGTTTTCTGGAACACTGCTGAAATTTCTATTTTGACAGATTTTTGTGGAGAATGTGAAAATGAGCACATTATGTTTCAGAGAAAGGTTAGTGGAGTGCTATGCCACAAAAATCTTGTTCTTAATATGTTAAGGCAGCAGGCCATGATTCAAATGTGCATTTAAAATAAAAATCAAAATATTTGTCACAACTCTAAGAGTATTTCCTATATAAATGGATAGCATTTTCTACAGACCAAGATTTTTTGTAAAGTAAACACAAATCTACATACAGCTGGTTTGTCATCCATATTCCTACCTGTAAAACAGTTTTGAAAACAGCATTTGACTTCAAGTTAAACTCAAAGATGTGCGGAACTACCAGAAGTTAAGGCAATATTTATAATGTACTTAAGATAACTAGAAGCATGCAAAACCTGGTATGTTCCCAAACATAGCTCCCCACCTCCATATTGTTCTCATTGTTCTTTGCTGTTGAAGTTAGTCTGTTCCAAATTCCAAATTGTTTTTTGAAAAGAGTGTAAGAATTTGAACCCACCTGCAAATTTCCTGTTGGACAGAGCTCTGGGGATATCACTTTGAGGGCAGATGGTTAGAGGTCTGGCCAATTCACGCTGGGGCCCATCTGTACTGCACTCGTGAACATTCTGTCATACGTACAGTAAATTTGAGACTCCTGTGTCGATGCGTCAGGTATTCTTACAACCACACCTCCATATACTTCTGAGAGCATACCTCACAAACCATTCTGCACTAGAGGCAAATGTTGAAATTGTTCCAAAGTATCAGATGTTCTCAAAATGTGCACTTATTGTTAACAAGAATGCTTGATTGTTTGTTTTTTTTTAAAAAAAGCCAATCAAAAAAAACAATAAGAGTTTCTTTGTTGTTTACATTTCTCTGCAATAATGGATGAAACTTAGCACATAACTCATTCCTTGTTCACAAAAATAGTAAGGTATAATTAATGTGGAAAATAAGGATTTTCTAGAAAGAATTTTGAGGTGCTATCTCAGAGATTTCAGAAAGCGGTGAGATGCTAATGCGCGAAATTGGTTTTATTTTTTTAAAACCTAAATGAATTCTCCACTTGTTAAAATATAGTGTTGCAAGGTACTTTTTTTCCAAAACCCGTTTTATTCATCCTTTTTCCACTGTGACATCATTATATCAGAGCAGGATATGATTGTGGAGTGTAAATTTTAGGGTGTTATGACAGAGAGGCTGAGAACTGAATCATGGAAATATGGAACAACTACACATAATGTAGAGACAGTTATAATTTTTAAGCATTTTTATTGCGGCATTATATATTTATCTTTCAAGGTAAAATAATTTCATAGCTCTCAGACAATTCAGTTAAAGTCACTTGCAATTCAGTAGTTAATTTTCGCACCAATATAATGTTCCTTTTTAAAATCAGTTCATAAATCTCTTCAAACTCACAAATAGAAGTAACGTGAAGTTCAGTCTTAAGAGACCCATAATTTAACAGGCTTTTGCAATTCTTCCAGCTCTTTTTACAATGTTTTTTTCACTGCTGCTTTAGAAGGAGAACAGGATATAAATTCTACAATTTTAGGCAACTAAGAACAGGAGGATTTGGAGGTACAATATTAAATCATTTTTTGATAAAAAACACCTGAGGCATGTCCTCACAGTCTAATAAATGTCTCAGTACACAATGCTTCTAAAAACAAGATAAATCTTTTTTTTTTTTTTAATTTTTAAGTTCCAGCACTAAAAATTTAGTTTCATGAAAAATCAATATTTTTGAAAAGAGGGTAGCTGAACCAGGTAATATTGTTTTCTGAAATAAAACTCTGGAACCAAGAAGCAAGATGAAATGAAAACTACTAAAGAAAATCCCCTACTCCTTTTTCTTTTTTTTTTTTAAGTATTTTTGAAAAAAAAATACATTGATAAGGGAAAAAAATCTGTCTTCTCTAAAGAGTATCGGAAAATTAGAACTCTCTGACTACAAACTTTAAGATCACATCATTAAATAAACAACGTATTTTAAAATAAATTGAAGTAATAGTCACTGAAAGTCTGCACGAGCACTATTTTAATGATACTCAGTGGCTTAAAAATTAATAAAGAAGTCTTCACCTCACAAATACCATTGCTTGCAACATTTGGAACATATGTATGGGGGTTTTTTAATATATATAATGACAAAAATAAAGACCTTATGAGGGCATATGTCTACATTTTTGCCTTTTAAGCATTGGCTAAATTAATGAGTAGCATTAGCATGATAGAGTTTCTGTGGACTGGAACTACTGTCTGAGTTGACACAGCTACTAAGAATTATTTTCCTGCTAATTTGAAGCTTGTGTTCTGCTCCACTCCACAGACTTTAATTTTACTTTTTCATTATATTAAAATGAAAACCGTGTTATACATTATCTTAAAAAATAACACCATATACATTGGTGCCATATACATTGCCAGCAGGTGTATCAGGGATGTCCTTAGTTCATACAAATAATCGAGTCAGTGTTCCCAGAAGTGCTTCTATCACCTAAAGGCCAGGATTCCTACAAAGGTTTCTCCTTTCAAGTTATTAGCAATGTTACCAATAAACAACATCGTTGCTAGCTATTTTTGTTTTGCCATTTTTTTTGTTTTATTATTGTAAATCAGTTATTAGAGTTTGAGCAGACTTCTATTTCTCTAACAAACCAAGTGCACTGAAAAAACCCAGCACTGACCAGAATTACTACAACTGTGCTGTCATTTTGTTGTTTTTGCGCTGAAAGAGTAGGACTATAATAGAGGAGATATGTAAGACAAGCAATAGGTTGTGGGTAATCGCTCCCAACCACGTC
The DNA here is from genome assembly GCA_033556795.1 of Tapera naevia. Classification (NCBI taxonomy): domain Eukaryota; kingdom Metazoa; phylum Chordata; class Aves; order Cuculiformes; family Neomorphidae; genus Tapera; species Tapera naevia. The sequence continues at coordinate 5,980,218 of JAUMJJ010000059.1, forward strand.
TTGGCTAGTTCCAAGAGCATAAGCCTTCCCTCAGCTAGGCTAGATGCCCAAGGAGGCAACTTTGTGACAGACGTGTCCAAGACCTGTCACCCAGCACCTGCAAGTCTGCCAGTCTGGCTCTCTACTAAGCCAGCTGCTGTCTGTGATGGTGCCAATTCTCATGGTACAGCAATATCAGGAGGGTCATGGTGGGACCTGTGTATGTTGAGGCGAGATCATTTATCATTGCCAGAAGTCATCCCACAATTTCCACAGATCTGTCAAGTTACCCTGGCCACTCTCAATAATATTTGATTGATCGTGGTGGTTGGGAGAAGTGCCTGAAGACTGGAGGAAGGCAAATGTCACGCCCATCTTCAAGAAAGGCAAGAAGCAGGATCTGTAGAACTACAGATTTGTCATCCTCACCTCAGTCACTGGGAAAGTAGTCCTGGAAACTATTTCCAGGCACATGAGAAATAAGAAAATCATAAGAAACACTCAGCATGGTTTCACCAAAGGAAGTCACCAATAGGTGAGCAGACAGTGAGGTGGATTGGAAACTGGCTGAATGGCTGGAACCAGAGGTGAAAAGTATAGTTGGAGGCCAGTGCCTGGTGATGTACCATAGGGATCAGTACTGGATCTAATCTTGTTTATCATCATCATTAATGAACTGAATAACAGGGGAGAGTCTACTCTCAGCACGTTTGCAGACACCACCAAATTGGGAGAAGTGTCTGATACTCCAGAGGGTTATGCTGCCATCTGGAAGGAGCTCAAGAGGTTGGAGTAACGGGCTGCCAGGAACATCATGAAGTTTAACAAAGGGAAGTTCTAAGTCCTTCACCTGAGGAAGAACAACCTCATGCACTGATAAGTGCCAGGAGCCACCCAGCAAGAAAGCAGTTTAGCAGAAAAGTGCCTGGGGTTAAATGTGAGCCAGTATTGTGCAAGTGATATCCTCAGCTGCATTAGGCAAAGTATTGCCAAGAGGTCAAGGGAGGGGATCCATCCCCTTTATTCAGTTCAGACATACTGGAGAGAGTTCAGTGAAGGTCCGCAATGATGATTAAGGGACTGGAGCACTTCACATACGAGGAAAGACTAAGAAAGCTGGGACTGTTCAGCCTGGAGAAGAGAAGACTCGGGGGGAATCCTTTCAGTGTATATAAAAAATTGAAGGGCAAGTGCAAAACTCCATACTCTTTTCAGTAGTGTCCAGTGTTGGGACCAGATGTAGTAGACACAAACTGAAAGGCAGGAGGTTCCCTCTGGAGATCAGGAAACACTTTTTTTACTGTGAGGATGACAGAGCACTGGCACAGATTACCTAGGGAGATTGTGGAGCCTCCCACTTTAGAGATACTTAAAAACCGTCTAGACGTGGTCCTGGGCAACTGGCTGTAGGTGGCCCTGCTTGAGCAGGAAGAGTGGATAAGATGGTCTCCAAGTGGTCCCTTCCAACCTCAACCATTCTGTTATCTTGACTTTGTGAAAGACATTCTCTCCCCTTGGCAGTCGGACTTCTCTCAAATTCATGCAGAGCTGTAAATAGGAAAAATCAATACACTTCAAACATGCAGGAGAAGAAAAGAAAATCCAGGCAGGTAACATTGACGGATACCTACTAATTGCACAGGAATTGAAAGTGCAGTTAGCTTTAATTACTCCAGTGTGGGAGAACAGAAAAACATGTTGGCAAGGATGTTGTCCTTCCAAATAAGTACAACTTGGGAAATAAAATATTAAAAGATTTTAAAAGAAATCCAAAATAATCAAATGAGGAACATAGAAAAATATCAATGTGAAACATATTACAAATTAAAATCCTGTAATTAGTGAGTGTTTTAAAAGGAAAATTCAGTTCAAAGTTACCCACATCTTAGGCATTTTTTATTTTTCGTCAGTTTACGGCTATGGAGAAAATGGGATTATAGCAGTGATACCCTACAAACTGAATCTCATTTCTCTGTATCATAACAAATCCAAAATAAATCCTACAACTAATTTATGGGTTTTTTTCCTTTGATATTATGGAGGTATAACCATTTTTAATTTTTGAAGAATATGGCTAAATAAGTCCATCTGAGTAGCTACTAAAAAGTGTGTCTATGAATGAAAGCTCAAATATAAACAAAGCTAAAAGTAAAATTCTTTCCTCTATTGCAATATGGCGACCAGTTAGGTCTCTTTACCACCTTCCCATTTCAAAATCTAGTTACTTTAGTGTTTTATTTTGGCTTTCGTTTCTCTTCAAATGTATTCTGTCAGCATTTTGGAGCATCTCAATCAATCTTGTTGATATAGCTCAAGCATGACAGAAAAGCAATTGATTTTGGGTCTCATCATTAAAATACTTTCCTCCTTTTTCTTGTTACTCTAAAGTATTGATCCTTGAGATAGATATGGCTTTGAACATATGCTTTAGAAAAACAGTGAATACTAGTAGCTCATTAATTCCACTATGTCTTCAGGGAGATCTGAAGTGTATTTATAGATGTCACTGTTCTGGGGATATTGTGTCATTGCTTTTTCTTACTGCATTCTTCTACATTAAAGAATAAAATATGAGCTACCACTGGAACTTGACCTAGTGCAGCTTGAAATATCAACCAAAACAACAGCAAGAACTGTGACTTGGACTGCACATTTATAATGTCAGAAAAATACCCGATTTTAACTTTGGCAAGATGCTTCAAATTCTGGCAAAATATCAACTAACACTTGTGTCTGCTAATAAGGCACAGTTAGAAGCAAAATGACTGTAAAATCATCTGTCCTGATAGCTTGTTTTCTACACTAAGATTCATATGGTTTTATTAAAGAAAGAAATTCTGCAGTGCTGCAATAAAAAAAATGCTATAGAAGAGATATATCCCACATACAAAACTGATGCTTGGACAATGTTGAGACTGAAGAATATATGTTAACATAGAATATTATGGAAACTGCTTTTATTTCCAAAACGAAAGAATTACTATTGATCACTTAATGTGATAAATAATATGGATGTTATAAAATCTAATCAGAACAATGGATTGTTGTAATACCATACTTTTTCCTTAGAACCAGATACATTCTTCTTTGATATGAATTGCTGGCTAAATACAAGTGTGTTTTTCAAGTATGCCAAGGAAAGGGGTTTAAGATGATCATCAATAAGAGACAGATGAAGAGAAGAAAAGCATCAGTAGTACTTGAATGTAATTAATTAGGTGAAGTATCTAAATAGAATCACAGAATAGTTTGGATTGGAAGGGACGTTTAAAGGTCACCTAGTCCAACCTCCCTGCAGTGAGCAGAGACATTTTCAGCTAGATCAAGATACTCAGAGCCCTGTCCAACTTGATCTTGAATATTTCCAGGAATGGGGCATCTACCACTTCTCTGGGCAACCTGAGACTGTGTTTCACTGCCCACATTGTAAAAAATATCTTCCTTATATCCAATCTAAACCCTACCTCTTTTAGTTTCAAACTGTTACCCCTCATCGTATTGCAACAGGCCCTGCTAGTTTGTCCCCATCTTTGCCCCCTTTAAGTACTGAAAATATACAATATTTTCTCTCTTCTCCATACTCTCAGCCCTTCCTCACAAGAGAGGAAGAAACCCAGGATACAGCTGGCATTCTGGACTGTGTCACAGCCCCACTCATCTTAGTGTAATCTGCATATTTGCTGAGGGTGCACTCAATCCCACTGTCTGTTATCAATGAAAGTTATAAACAGTACTGCTCCCAATGCAGACCCATGAGAGACACCATTTTTCACTAACTTCCAGTGGGACCATTAATCACTACCCTCTGAATGCAACCATCTAACCAATTCCTAACCCACCAAACAGTCCATCCATCAGATCTGTATCTCTCCAATTTAGAGAGAGAATATTGTGGGGGACCATGTCAGAGGCTTTACATAAGTCCAGTTATATGACGTCCACATCTCTTCCCTTGTCCACTGATATAGTCACTCCGTCACAGAAGGCCACTAAGTTGGTCAAACAAGACTTGGTGAAACCATGCTGGCTGGAATCATTTCTCTGTCCTTCATGTTCCTTAGCATAGCTTCAAGGAGGATCTATTCCATGATCTAAATAACTCTCTGATGTTCTTAGAGTTCACAGCAATCAGTCAAGATTTTAAGCCTATCAAAGAAGACATTTATCTAAGGTCATCCAGCAATCATGGCAAGTGTTCTTGGCCAAGAAATTTGAAAGTTTCCTTGCAGCATTTTCAAAATTACACCGGAAGTGTAATCACGCTCAAACTTCAGTCACAGAACTGCCTCTTTCACCGTCTCTTTGCACACAAGTCATAATTCACCGCTCTAAGCCTCTGCTTAGTCACAAAACATGTCTGTCATAGACTCCTGTTGTATTCATATGGCTTAGGAAGATTAGTCTCTTTAGAAAACATCTAAAAATTAAATAATCGGAGGTATTACACCGTTGGTATAAAGTAAGGCTATAGCATCTGCAGTCCTGCAGCTACAGGTATACATCCAGATTCTGAGTTATTTCATTAAAGGTTTCTCCAGAAGGTCTGTGAAAAGTGAAAAACAGCACCAACTTTAGATTGTGCAAAAGACAAATACCCTCAGGTGACTATATTCTGTGTTGTTAATGATTAAGAGGAAATAAAAAAGGATGATATTTTATCATTTTTCACCAGTGAAAAATGTGATGGTCAGCAATTTAAGACACATTGTTTGAAATACTGAGCATCTCTGTAGTGTTCTTCATAACCAATATTTCTGTGACCTCTTACCTCTCTTTGACTGAAAGCCATCACTTCTTACCACATCCATTGACTACATTTGAGAATGGAGTTTAAACGCCACAAATGTCAAGCAATTTTCCTCAGAAGATAATAGATTTGGTCCCTGCTTTTTTAGGGAATGCTTGTTGTCATCTTGATATGTATCATGATTAGAAAAGGGAAGAAAAGTTAAGCTGAACTGATAGCTTGTTAATACATAGATTTATACTTCCTATAAGTCAAATAAGAGGAGGCATTTTCAACTTGGATACATAGGGGAAAAAAAATGAACAGCTTAAGAATTTGGAAAAGCACATCCTTTATGACCACCTTTTAGACAGACATCTGTTTCCAGTATACAGACAAAGATTCTGCAGCAGCAGTGAGAGAGCTCTTTGACAGACACTATCTCCCAATACAGGGGAATTACCCTGACTTTTGAACCCATCCCTTTTTTCTGCTGCACAAAAGGCTTTGAGAACAATCAGTACGTCTAGTTGGTGGCAACTTTTTTTTTAAAATGTTGTGTAGTCAAACTAAAATGATTTCTCCTAGTTTCCAAAGTGCTTGACTTTTTTCACCTTTTCTCTCACATTTGTAATTTCTAAATGAAAACCCTCAGAACTGACTCATTCTAAAGATAACAACAACAAAATGGCTATGACATTTCCAAAATTTTCCAGACTAATTCTTTTTTTAGCTGAACCTGAAATAGAATGATCTTCAGTGTCTGAGAGGGCAAAGTGCTGCCTGACATAGACCTTAAAGTTTTCATCCTGATGGAGAGGTTGTACCTCCTTCTCCAAATAATTCCTCAATTTAAATGGAAATAAATAAATTACTTTAATTTCTGAGATAATTTTGAATAAAAAATGTGTTTTGTAGAAATTTATCACTTACAAATGAGTACTTGGCTTTTTGATTTTTCTTAAGAGAAATAACAGAGGTACCTTTCATTAGACTTAGATGATACATGTTTGGTCAAAAACAATGTTACTTGACTGACTGGGCTTTTTTGCTGATAACTGTGAAGCACATCTCCTTTCCATGTTCTTGTACCCTCTCTAGAAGATCATGCTGTTATCTATAAAAGAGATTTTTGTAGAGATGGGAGTTGCTCTCATATTTCCGTTAATTTGTGTATGTTTAAAACTTATCTGAAGTTTCTTATTTCTGAATAAGTTTCTTATAGTGTACTAAATGAGGGTACCATGGTAGCTGTGGCTGCTAGCTAATAAGCTGATTATTTTTATCATCTGTAGTAGTTAATTGGAATGGGTCATGTACCTGCAGGCAATCAAAAAAGAAATCAAAAGGACTGAGTTAATCAGGTTTGAATTTAAAATATCTACAGAAAGGTTCTTTCCACTAGAAGAAGGTAGGTTTGAAGAAAGGGCCACATGAAATAAATAAAACTTTTTGGAGAAGAAAAAATAGAGTTTTTAGTCTAAAACCTGAAATACAAAAGGAAAATCTAGTAGGAAGAATATTTAAGGCTTTATTCATAAAGTTAAATTTTCGGTTCACTTCCTTTCTCACTGAAAATTGTTTTAATGCCTTAGTATGTGTCTGAAATCAATGAGACCAATAAGAGACTTGCCAAGGCTTAGATTTCACACCACATGCTTTACATGTGAGAAGACCTTTTCAAAATAGCAGTATTGAGTACAGAGAGATTTTTATTTTAGCTAGGTCTGATGTTCCTTAGACTTACATTAAGTTTCTGCTTGCATACTAGCAAAAAGAAAGGTAAATTCATAGGAAGAGTAACTATGTAATTAAACTTTCAGTCTCTATATTCCCACTGCATTTGAGGAACAACAACAAGAGGCTGACTCAGTACTGTTGTGAAGTGGAAGATGACTTACCATTTTGAAGAATATTTTCCATTACAGGAGAAGATAGGTGTGTTATTTCCCAGTAAATTATTTATGGAGATCGCTTTCCATGTCTTTCCAAAGCAGAGGTGGATATTAAGTTCATAAACACAAGTTTTAGCTTGTTTTTTTCTTCTCCTCCTGATTTCAAGGGCTCGGAGTGCTCTATTTCTCTTCCAGATGGGAGAGCTTTATGTGCTTCCATTATTGTTTCACCATTTAGAGGAGATCCTTTTGCAATTTATTTTCTCATGGTCCACATTTCCTTTCAGTCAACATTCAAGAGCTTCAGAATATCAGTAATTTAAACTATTTTAGAAATCATGAAGGTAGAGGGGAAAGGGAATGTCATTGTGCTGAAAGATAATGACTCCACAACAGTGGAACTTGTTCTAGTCTGCCAATTTGAAACAAGAGGCTTGACCACCAGACACAGATAGATCCATGTAAGCTACCACTGACAGAGGAAGCATCTCAATTGCCATGTTCTCTGCTAATTAGTTGTAACTCCAGAATCTATAATATCAAAATAGATGACAAGCTGTTGTATATATAGCTCTGAGATTCTTCTCTACACGGAGGCCACTTCTTTTCTCAGAGACTGTAATTTCCTCTGCTGCACTATCTACTACATATTTTATTACTGAAACATCATGTAAAGACTGAAGAACTTTGCTTTCCTTGGTTTGTTTTCTATATTTGATGACTGACAGTCTCTATTACCAAAGCCTTCTCAGTGTGTACCATTGAAGTCTGTTCTGGGGAACAGGCTGCTCGCTTTCTGCCTGAAATAGAGTTCTTGAGCAGCTATTGCTAATAATGTGCTTGCTTGCAGCAGAGGATATTTAAACCCTTCATTTTTACTTCCTGGATGACTACTTCAGTCAGGGATGTTTATGCTCTATCACAAGTTCCATATGTGTTTCATGAATCCCCGTGGTTTCCTAATTTCCAGTCAATAGACGTGCCCACAGATGTCTTGTTCATTCCTTAAGACATTTTTATTGATCAGCTATATTGTACGAAAATCACCATGCTACAGACAGAAAAGCTGACTTTTGATGTACAGGACTTTACTTCCTTCTTTCAGTTCCTTCAGCCAGTTCTTTCAATGGCAGAAGTACACCCAGTATCGGTCAGAAAGCAGTATCAGAGCTGAGTCATTAAGACTTTGATCATCATTAAAAAGGATCAGTCATCCAACCCTGATAGAAAGTATCTACCTATTACATAGGATTAAACTAATTTACGAATCTGGCTTAGTGGACATAGATAAGGTGTTAGAAAGACCACTTTAATAAGTGTTCTCTTTTTATTTCTGACAGAAATTATATGTAGAAGTTAAGGGTGAAGCTGGTTCACTGAATTCAGCGGCCAGGCCTCCAGATAATTTCAATGAGTAGAAATTTTACACATTATCCCTGCAGTAAAATTAGTCTGAAATAGGCATGCAGATGTTTGCAAATGTTGAGAAATCAAAGGTTATCTTTCATTGCCAAATCATAGACATGTCTGAAATGCACTGAAATGCAAATGGAAAAATGCTAAGGAGGACTTAGACACATTGTAGGAGGTTTATTTAATACTGAAGGTAAAGAACAGAAACAGATACTCTAAAGCAGAGGATTGTGAAGAAAGAAGAAAGAGGATTTGAACAGTATAAATTGCCAGGATGTAATTCTACTAACTAGCCCACTAGATAAGCTTTGAACTGAAGACTGAGTAACTATCTTCATAGATTCATGCATAGTTGAAAGAGTCACTCCTCCCTGATCCCTAGCTTTCTGCTCTGTTCTTCCTGGAAGCAAAAGGGAAGAAGGTCCTCTCTTAGCTGACATACTTTGTAGATTGATGGATCAACACGAAACAAACTTGTTGATTTAGGATGATATGCCAGCCTGTGATATGGAGTGGCTAAGCATTAGCAAAAGGATGGAAAGACATCTGGATCCAGTAACTGGTTTAGTTTCCACAGATGAAACGTTAGGGATTCTGAGTCCAAGTTCTGAGGAGTCATGTCTGCAAGTGTATCGGTGTCACAGGACTCCTGGAGTCATGGCCAGTGTGAGTTAGACACTTAGGAATATATGAAGCCCATCACTACTATGAGCATTTTGTATCTGAGGTCTGTGAGTCACAGGATGTTCAAATATGGAGTTTGAGGGTACAGTGATGTAGATACCTACCCAAGACAAACACACGTTTTGAATTTCTCCTGTGCAATGATGCTGTAGCAAGGAGATCTGCACAGAGACATGTGCTGGACACAAAGAAGATGCCAACCTAATCCAAATCATAATTTTCTTCCTCACAAAAGATGGATGTAGCTAATGGGATACGCTGAGTTTGAGAAGAAAAAGCCATGCTAAAGGATGAGAGACATGGGAGTCTGCACATGTATACCAATGCTGGTACATATAGTTACACACACTCAGTGTTGCTCTGTTTCTTCTGCACTGAGGACAGACACGGTCCAGGGCTAGTCCTATTGCAAACTGATTCTGGGGCATTGTTTGGACTGGCAATCTAAGGCGTGGAGTGTTCAACCCCATACTGTAACACTGCACTGATTGCACATGGGCTTAGTGAGAGATAGAGTTGAAAGTAAAACTCGCCTATTTATGAGTTCTCAGAGTCCTAGCTCTGGTTAATGCAGAACGGGGAACTGAGATAAATTAGGTTTTAATTCTTTTTGTTTGTTTGTTTACCCATTGGAGAGAGAGCTTAGATTATCTTCCTTTAGCCACACAAATCATGCAGTCTCTAACTGATTCTGTAGGGCACTCATAGCACCTTGAGACAGTTAGGGTAATGCAAAGAACAGAGTTGATTTGCTATAGAAAGACAAAAGTATGCCTTTCAAATGCATCACCAAACAGTATCAAAGATGTTTGTAGTCAGGCAGGGAGAGTACAAAGTTTGCACCACCTGCAATTAAAAGCTCACAGAAGGTTTGCTAGAGCTGATTCCCGAATGCTGAACAGACATAAATCAGAGCAGCAAGGTTCTTGACATTTAGATAGTGTGTTTCACAGACTTTTAATGAATATATAAAGCTACAGAGCAAGTGGTGGAATAATAAATATATAAAACTACAGAGCAAATGGGGGAATTTTGTTGAAGAATAAAGCTATATAGCTAACAAACAGGAGACAGCCATTGTATTCTCCCTCCAAGGATAATGGAAAGAAATAAACAAGTATAAACAGGGGTTGCCTGGACTTTAAAATGGTGATTTTTTGTAAGAAATCACACTCATAATGACATATTTAAAGATGGTCCCTTTCCTATGAAAAGGCATCAAGTGACTGATCTTTGTGATCCCAGAAACAAAAGATTTATATTTTTTAAATGCAAACAGGAAACTGTTGTTTTAGGAACACATTCACATCACCCAGCAGAGCACCACTGCACGTTCATGGCTGGTGAAGGAAGACAGAGGAGAGACAGGAAGGAAGATCAAAGATTTTCACTGTTAGTTGTCATTATCACCTATATTATGCAGTGTGATGTGTAAGGGTCCAAAGAGGTAGACAATTACAGATTTCCCCTGAGTGCTCAAAGTGGAAGATTTGATTTCACTGTCTGTTCATGGCTGAGAGCTACAGTGGAGGCTGCATGGGTGTTCACAGCTTATGTGCTATGCCACTACCATTTGCTGTGAGGAGCAGTTGCCTCCTGGAGCTATTGTCATTCAAGTCCTGCCAGCAGACTCCCCTACAGCCTCTCCTGAGGTGGTCCCCAGATGAGGGTGAGGGCAAGGCTGGCCAGCAAACCAAAGGTTTCTGCAAGCGTTCAGATGTAAGATTTGAAGGCCTTTCTCTCTGCTAAGCATTTGTTCATCTTAACAGAAAGAAATGATTGTGATGCAAAGGCTTTCTTTCAAATGCACCCTGTTCCCCCTGCCATGATCATGAAATTTACAATGGCACAATAGAAGGGAAACTTTGATATCCCAAAATATACAAAAGGAAGGAGCTTCTGAATGCTAAAGCCATGTGACCATGCAGAGACTGAGGAGAGTGAGGGAAGTATAATTGACCTTTTGATGATGTAACTTCATTAGTGACACCTCCTGTGGCAGCATTCATTCCAGGAAGAGACTGGAGAGGTGGGAGGGTCATTCATCTAGATGTAACATATACATTCAGAATAAAATGCACCCCTTTGCCAAGAAATACTAGTTTTATTTATGGAGAATTCTAATATACTGGACAACAATCAGCTCTCTGAAAAGGGTCAGCATGAGTCCTAGGCTTGTGATGCTGCAAAATTATCTATCATCCTGACCTTCAAGTTGAAAGAAATAAAACTTGTGGTAATGTGCTATCGCATGTGTCATACTGTGTAGCCAGTAAGCCCCTGGAGGCAGATAATTTTTTCCTTTATTCTGCTATGAAAGGTTTCCATGTTAACAGAACAATCAGCTTTTTTTTTAAGCATCAATTGGCATTTCTAAGCTGTTCAGTGTGGGTGAACACTGTCACTACTGTAGTTTTTTGCTGCAGGAGACTGTGGAACGAATAAATAAATGCTTATTTCTAACATCCCCCTCCTCCTTGAATCTAACATCTGTCACTGAATGAATCATGGATGTCAAGCACCGTTGCCTTCCTCTTAATCCTTTGACACCTCTATAGGTCACATACTTTCAGTCATCAGCTGAATTAATTACATATTCATTTAGAGGTTTTTTGATCACAGAAATTCATTCCTATAGCAGAAACTTTTTTTATAACAGCAATAATGACAAAAATATCAGCAGAATCAACCCCACAAACCAAAAGAAATAAGAAATTATAATACTCACTGATGATCCATCATAGTATTTCAGGTGTGAAGAGCTCATGAAACATCCGACTAATATTAACAGGGGTATTCCATCACAGTGGTTTAGAAATGGAACAAAGAATTCTCCAGCACTATCAAAAGATAATTCAGTGAGAGTGTTCTCAGAGTTCAGGTTCACTATAAAATCAAATCAATTCTAATCCAGCTCTCAATAAATGAATAATGCTGACAGATCAGTCTTATAAGTTAGTGAGAATCTCCTTTTTTGGAAAACATGAGGAGAAAAATGTATTTTGTATACTATTGAGAACTACAGTAATGGAAGTATCGGCTAAAAACACTGACTGGAACAGAAAGAATATACAAGTTAATAAGTTGCCTTTAGAAATTCTGAAATGTGTTTTGCAAGCTAGGACATCGGATGTCTCTTTCTAAAATGACAGCAACTCTTTTTGGTGCTCTCCCTTCACACAATTGCTGCTAAGCCCCTAAACAAAAGAAACAAGATAGTCCTTCCTACCTTGAGGTTTCTCAGGTGCACAATGGAGTGCACTGTATTGGGTACTAAGACTTCTTGGTTCGAGGAGTATTATTACCAGGTCAGATTCATCTGGAAAAACGTCCTTCTACAGAGCAGAGAGCTCTAATACAGATACCTAAATTGGGCTAGAGGGACACAGGCTCTGGACTGAACAATGAATATTTAGGCTTTCCATGTTCTTTCTGCAACAGTAGATGCTGTGCCTGCCCGTGATCAGGAAGGCTGCAACAGTAACCTTCAACAAAGGCAGTGTGCATGTTTGTTCTCTCATCCTTACACGATGTTGGCCTTCCATTTCTTTCCCAGCTCATAGTTTTAAAAGTTCTGAGATAAAATGGTACACTCACCCCAGCATTTCCCTTGTTTATCTTCCTGGAAGTTATGGGCTAAGCAGTTTTTTACAGGGAGTAGTCTTGCTTTTGTATGAACAATTTTGATGACCCTTCTCTGTTCAGCAGTAGATGTTCCCCCATTAGGCTTTGACATGTTTTTTGCAAAGCACGGCAGAAAGCTGGGGCAAGACGAGTGGATCTGGGAATACTGAGTATTTAGCATCGCAGGGGGAGGGGGTGGAGCAGGGGAAGGAGTGAACAAGGATATAAAGAATAGGATCTCTGTGCTCTGGTGAGCCCAGGTGTTGTTGCTTGAAGAGATGAGAGACGAATCCCAGTGGGGCAGGGACTGTAGGTCTTGGGATTTTATGGTCAATCAAAAACAAGAAAAGACATGTTCACTCTCAATAAAGCATTTCTACTAAAGGCCGACACATGGAGGAGAAGGGCCCCTGATGGGTAGCTGGGAAGGGGCCAGAACAGCAGCTCTTGGCTTAGCGCAGAGTGAAATTTTTGCAGTGGTGACATGCTTCCTGCAGGACCTTATGAGGCAATTTTGCTCCCTGTCTCCCTTGCTTTTATGAAGTCTCACTGCCCTGAGCCATGGCAACTGCTTATATAGAAACTTTCTTCCCTGTTTCCTTTCCTTCCCATTGTCCTCTGTCATCTTCTAGCAAAGACTCAAATAAGCAAGCCAACATAACAAAAGCCTACAAGGATGCAAAGGATCAGAATAGATGTAATTTGATCAGTAATGCCTGCACAGGAAAGCCCACGGATTGTGTCACTGGGAAGTGAGTGGTGAAGCGGGAAAGCTTTAGAGGGTTCAGGAAGGTATGAAGACACCCCTTTTGAAGGAGATTTAAAGGTATGTGAAGAAAGGTCCTTTTGAAGATGGGAGGTAAATACATGATACATGGAATCTGTTTGTCCTACTGTTGGATTCATTACAGCACAAAAAGATTTTCTACATAAACACACTCACCTTCCACTGTGTCCATTCCTGGGTGCTCAGCATATTCACAGCCTTTAATTGTAAATAAACAGGCAACATATGACACACCAGTGTTACCCTGGATGCCTTATCCAGTACCAAAGGATTCAGAAGGCTGTGCATACATGTGCCGAAGAAACAAGTTCTCATGGTTTAGGTATAAGGCTCACCTGGGTGGAAAGTTTTTCTGTGCACAAGGTAACTGCACAGTGAAGAGCTATGGTTTGTAGAATTCAGGAATACTGATATCAGGACTGTCACATTGTGCTCTCTGTCTTGCTACCTGAGATGTGCAGTCTCAACATAAGCTCTGCATAACCTTGTACAAATGCTATTAGTGTTCTTCTAACTGTGGGTTTCAGATTAAACCTTTTGGGAATAATATGTTCAATGGGGATGTTTAGCAAATGAATTTATCACCAAAGACAGCAGCGTATCAGGGGAAAGCTACCTTTAATGCAACATCCCAACTTCACTTCTGCAAGTTTTAGATTTGGTCAGCATTCATAAAACAAGAAGAATTTCCTTGCCTTTTTGATCCAGTCCTTTCTTGTTCTCATGTTATGACCCAAATAAGGGAAATTAGGGGGTAGTAATATCTTTTTCCTCTATAACAAGGAACATAATATTTTAAAGAAGTTTTTGTCACTGTTTTCTCAAAGGATGGAGCTCTAAGCTCCATCCCTTCTTTTTTAGCAACATTTTGTATTTCTTCTAGTAGAATATATTTTGTTGCAGAGGGGACAAGATGTTCAATGGCTTTTGGCCCACTGTCTCAACTGGTCGAATCCACAAAAGATGGGTTTCATAATGTGGCACATATGTATTTCCAGTCAGTTCCACAGCATATTCTAAGCAGTCTGTGGTATTTTTGGTTGGTTGATTGTTTCAGAGTTGTTTCACGAAATATACTAGGGCAAATGTACTGTTCTAGTCATGGCAAAAGACATAACCATCCATCAAATTTTTATTTCTGGCTTTTCTAAAGCAAAATCAACCTATCTTATTAATCAAAGTTATCTTGTAAATGTTATCCTCTCAAAAATGAGACAACAAGAAATCCTTACAAGTTATTTTTTTAAATCTAGCTTTCTCTTCTAAAATAATTGTTCCTTATGGAAGAGCTGCTTTTCAGATAGTGTCAGTCATCCTTTTATTATAACAACAAAAAACATTCCTTAGCACCTCTGTCTTAATTTCTTCATGTTTAGGTTCTCAGCATATATTTTTACTTATCCTTCTTCAGTTACATCAGAATCTACTCTTTCTTCTTATCACAATTCCATGCCACTCTCCTGTGTTTTTTCTTTTTTCTTTTTTCCTTCATTCCATATGTAGTTCAAATACCTAATTCTCAGTTCTTAAGCATTTTCTTGATGCTATACTTATCTAAATCTCTGATCCTAGTTAACACAGTCTATTTTTGTACTTCTTTTTTAAAACTTTTTGCCTTCGTTCACTAATGTTAAGTGCCTTCCTTCATTCTCCTGTTGGTATCTGGAATATTTTTTGCTTCTTAAGTGCCCATCTCCTCTGTATGTGTCCAGTGCAAACTGTAGAATATGCTCCAGTGTGCATAAGCTTACATTCTATTTTGAATTTATCAATAACCTTGATGAAGCAATTTTTTAATTTGCAAAATTTTAACCTTAATATATGCATTACAATCACCTTTTCACAGTCACATGTATCTTGATTTTTCTAATATTGAACAAATTGTGCTTGCAGCTTTTTCCTCCGTGCTTGTTAGTGGTGAAGAATCTAGTCACTTCACTCAACTGCATATTAGAAGCAAGTTTTCATTCCTTTCACAGTGAAAAAATGCAATATACAATTTTTCTGGTACTATGTCATTTGAAAATCATAGCTTTTAACATCTCCCTTAGAAAAGTCCACAACTGAGAAAATTATCCACATGAAAATGCAGAGTTTCAGTAGAAAAAATCCTTAAAACAGAATACTTTCAGGTGACTTTCTTTGTTTTCTCAAAAAAAAAAGAGATAATACATTGAGATTACTTTTCCAGTATTGTCATTTAAGCTGTGATAAACTCAGTAGGGGCCATCTTTATTCCTCATTTCTTCATGTTGCTGACACAATGGAGTAGGTATTTCTCTCTGTGAGAACTGGTTTTATTGAGCATAATTCTCTACTAAAAAGTGAATATGTGCTGCATAGTGGAGGGACACAGGAGTAAGAAGTTCAACTGACAGACAATTTGTGCTGCTACAAAATGAGTGAGATCAGTATTTATTTAAGACACACATAACTGTAGATACATTACCTTTCTGGTTAAACAAATTGTTTTTCTTCCTCTCTCCTTTTCCCAAGCTAAAACCTACAACCACAGTCAATTCCGTCAACTTCAGTGAAATGTTCTAAAAATATCTGCAGGAGAAAAATACACCTTCGGATCAGGTGGCTTTAAATATTACTTGCGAGTTAGTGGCACTTCAGGGACTCAGCCAAGTAATAAGAAAATGACCTCATGTGTATTACCTATTTACTAAGAATGTGGCTACTAAGCATTCACCTCGAACAACTTCATTTGTGCTGTTTTCACTAATGTTTGCTATCCCTGGATGTATTCTTCATTTCTGTGCTCTAAATTATTTCTGAAATAGTTATTTCATAGTTGGTATATAGCTCCACTGACTCATAAAAGAATACATAGCCATTTGACAAAATCTTGTATGGATAACTCCTGAACATAATTTTACCAGTGTTTAATGTTCAGTGCTTCTGGATGTGTTTCTGAAATTGATTGTTTTTTGCAGACTAATTCCCATCTTTCAAACATTCCCAGTGACTGATCTACCATCTTACAGTTAGTTAGGCATGTTCCTTCCGTGGTATGTTAAGCTCAACTCCCACAACAATCTTCCACTTATTTTTACTTCTATTGGAAATGACTGAAAATTCTTTTCCATAAACTTATCAGAAATTTTTTTAAAGAAAAGAAGGAAAACACATTGCCTAAGAATTTAGAGCCATTTTATGATGTGTTTATGGTAACACCTCAGATATACACAATTTATTGAAAATACATCCAAGGACAGTACCAAAAACTATCCAATGCTCTATTCTGCGACTTAGCATTATACATTTTTTCCCTGAATAAGATAGACATTCATCCTTTTTCAATATATGAGATAATAAAGTATACACCAACTGACAATGCATTTTAGGACGTTTCATAGTATATTATTGGGCTCTCTCTTAATAAATATTCTTCATGTACATCCTTACCTTTTGGGAATTGTAACTTATAACATATTTCTTACCTGTGTTGAAGTACTTGAGAAACATATATTGAAGATAACAAGACTCTAACACTTTTGCCCTTAAGCTACAACGTCTAAAGCTGTTTCAAAAAAAGAAAAATGAGTTCCTTGTCTGACTAGAGGATTAGGATAGGCTTATGGAATGACATCTGCTCGACAGAGAAGATACCAATGCATCAGCTGTAGAACTTGTTCTTTTCTGACACTGATGAATTCAAAATTTGTCTACTTAGTTTAAACTATGTGTAAAACTAACTGACTATGCACAAATAGCTGCATTACTGCTGAAGTTGTATTTTGATGCTGAAGTACTAAACAATAGTTCCAATGTTCCCAGAAATCCTTAATATATGTCTTGGAGAATATATATATCCTTATCCCAGAATATGAACTGTGGTTTACATCAATTATTTTGGAAACCAGCTTTCTAGTTTGGTTTAAGCTCACACATATACCAAAGAACCTGCATGATGCTATGTGTTTCAAAAATCGTTGCATTGCCTAGAAGCTTAGTTCTGTTTTATTTTAATACTCTTTCATTTGTGCTTTTTAGTATGGACCTCGTTATCTGTCATATATCAATTATAGTGGATGTTTTTGTTGGTTTTAATAGTGATAAGGCTCTACGTGCTTTTGTGACATAATCAATGGAATATGCTCATAGATCTACACAGTGAAAGTACCATGCTTCACCCTGCCGACAGAGGTTTCAGCCTTCAAACTTAGATGTATCTGTTCTTAACTTCACTTGTTTGTCAAGTACTTCTGAATTCTGAGAGTTGATTAAATTACATGAGTTAAATGCCACGAAAACAATGTCAGCAGGATTGAACCTAGATGTATCTAGATAATAAGCGCATGTCTTATTAATTTTATTTTACTGTTGTTGTGGATATAAATTAACCTAAAGGATAAAATAATACATCAATAAAATATATGCTATAGTTCATGTATCCAACTTAAAAATGTATATACAATTCTCTTGTATTGCCACATATTTGCTCATATCAACCTACCTATCAGCATGAATGCTGATCCACACCCGAACTAAACAAATCATTTGAAGCGCTGATGACTGAATGCACAAGCTAATAGATGGAAACTAATTAAAGATGTAGGATGCACATAAAAGTAAGATATCACATTCATAAATGCACAGGATCTTGCAAATGTCAACAATTTAAACAGAATATTTTGAAGAACATTTCTGCCTTTTTATGAGACAGAAGTAAAAATCTGTGGGGTTTTCTACCCCTTTTTAAAAAAAAAAATATTTTGTAGTGAATTCATAGACCTTATTAACAAAAGTAATAATAATTCTTATTACACAGAGGATTCTCACTAACGTGACATGGTTGGTTATGCATATTGCAAAATACTCTGAGTATTATTTCTACCCCCAATAGTTTTAGCATGTCTTTCCTGACAACTGGTTTATGTGGTGATTTTATGGTCTTAATACTATGTCTGGTAAGAATAAGGTGATTCATATTTTGATTTTTCTCTGTGTTGATGTAAAAATGTAAAGCCAAGTGCGCAGAACAGAATTTTTAAAACACCATGAGAGCCTCCTATTTTTCCTTTTTCAGAAGAAATTTTTTGTTGTTCTCTCTGGTTTGATACATAGAGATGATTTTAATATATTCACTTAACTATGTGGAATAAATGTCACAGAACTTGTGGAACAACAGTGCTGTTTTCAGTCTTAAGGTTAATTTATCCATCATTAAAGTGCATTTCTGGCATTTTGAAATAAGTTATGGAGCAGGGAGAAACAGAGAAGAAGGAAACGCAAATGTGAAAGATGCATTTTTTTTAACATACACTATTTTTCATCTCATCTAACTTTACACATCTAATTGATATGTGTAAGATACTGGCATAGTCATTATAAAGTGAACAGAAGGGGAATATTAACATACGTAGAATTGGATGTGTATCTTTTATTACTAGGTATGGAGAAAGGGACAATATACTTTGAGTTTAGGTGCCTTTTTTGTGTATCTGTAGCTAGATAGGGTCAGACCTGCAATGAATTAGCTAGAGGAGACTCCTATTACATTTAGTATAGAGACCTTTTAAATGCATTAAATCTTAATTCAGTGCTTCTTTTGGAGGCCTAATCAAAAATACAAAAATGGTTTAAAAAATAGTACTGGTGAATAGACATTTAATATTAATTATTTTAATAAAATTTTGCCTTCTCTGGATGAGGGTAAGGATTCAAACTGGGAATTTCACACCTGGTTTCTAATAGAATTTCTTTGTTAAATATTAATGTTTGAGATTTATATATATGTGTGCTTGTCCTTTCAGCTCCTAAGTATATGTTGTTCAGTGAAGACAGACTGTAATTATCTGGTTGTCAAAATAGGTTTTACTGGATCAGGCATATTCTCAATTGTCTGTGTTTTTTAAGACTTAAATATAGTTTACTAGGCTCCACATAGAAGCTGTAACTTGAGTGAGTGTTTCCAAATTAAAACTCCATTGAGAAATTGGACTTTATTTAAAAACAAGAATATTCTCTCCACAGAGATGCCAATCACGTCCTTCACGCAACAGCAAAGCTGTTTTGAGCACTGTCTGGACTCCAGAAGTTCCATCAGACTCAGATGTTACTTGATAATGTGGCTTTTGATGGAGAACATTTGCATATGTAAAGTTTCAGGAAAATATATTTGGGGAAATGCTTGCCACAAAGTTATTTTCATATTGTGATCAGAACAACACTGTGCTTGGCTCCTGTGATTTGAGACTGCTTTGTGTTGTATAGGCTTCTATTTCTCTACTTGGTGAACAATGTTGTTACTGAGGCCAGACAAGGACACAGTAACTAGCAGTGTGATTAACAGACCAGACTGTGTTTGTAAGCTTAATCCCCGACGCAAATTAATCACAATTCACATCTCTAGTCTTAAAATGCAGACTATTTGATGTCATTCCATGTTATACCTTCATGTAGGCACTGTCAAGCCTGGTTTGGCAAGGGTACAAGAGCCTAGCAGGGACAGATGTTCCACATCTTCATACAGAGAGAAAGTACTTTATGAAGACAGAACGCTGACTGCTGGCACAGTTCTTCAAATACTTTTTTAAAAAATGCCACATTTTTTCAAGACAAGGCCATGATAATAAAGAGAAGCAGGTGTTTTTCTAAGTCACTTATCTGTTTCATGGTGAAGATCAATACTTGTCAGATTATTAAATTTGGTTTATTTGGAGTTCCTGTGTCTTTTAACAAGCGCAGTTGCAAAACTTTAGTGGAATTGGCTTTTGTACAAGGGGCTAGTGGAGGGAGCTTTAGATGAAAACTCAGCCCCAGTGGAAATGTCATGACAGTGCCCATTGTATGCAATGTAGGTTAAATCATTCTGTCTGATACTAATGCAGAAGAAAAGCTAACTTCCAGCTATTCTCTAGCAAAATCCTGCCGAGATCTACACAACATTGTAGATGCTGGGTACCCTGGGGAGCGAACAGCCCTTGTAAATATTGAACAAAGGCATTCTTTAAGGCTCTGAAGCAATGAATAACTACTCATATGCTTACTCAACTCAGGTAGTCAAAGGACTCCCACGCATCAGAAGGGAGGCAGGTACATAAATCTCTGCAGGTCTGGATTTTTCAGCTTAATGTTGGTGGGGTATTTTTGTTACTTTTTCCTACAGTATAATGCTATTAAGTTCATTTTGTAATATTTTCTACTATTACAATATTTATTTTGCCAGAATGTAATTCTGATTTGAACTTCACATCTCATTGTTAGTAAATTAATACCTTTTCACTTGTATTTCTTATTTTATTATGTCAGCAACTACTGCAAGAGAAAATGCAAAGATCTTCAAAATAACATATTGGCTGAAGTGAAAAAAAGCAACAGAAACAAAGACATTGTGACAGCTTTCTCTCATTAAGGTATTGAAAAGTGGCAGTGCTGTTATTCATGCTTTCAATCCATTCAGATGTTCACAGATAAATAATATCTCATTTCACCCAGACACACTGTTAGTTTCTTTGTTAGGGAATGTGAAGTTATGCCTCATAGACCTTACAACTTATTTTTTAATGAATTTGTGTTAATTCTGATCTAGCCTATAGCACATTTGAGCACAAATCTACTTGCATATATATGAAATAAATACCACAAAAATTCTTTCTCCAAAGTATTTAAAAAAATGCTACAAATAAAAACATAATCTATATAAACCTTACACTTACTGATGAACTTTCATTTGTCCACAAAAATCCTTGTGAATCAAAGGATTTCTCTGCATAGTTATGACAATGCCATTGCAAAGGCTAAGCAATGACCAAAGTCATGTCCAAATATGATGTCTGCATGTTTTGCCTAGGCTTCAAATTTTGATATCTGCTTTTAGGTGGTCATGTAGTCTTCAATAGGAGATGTACAGGAACAGGTAGAAGGTGAGACCCCTATATATGGATGGACCGATGTTTTCCATCCCTCTCCACCTATTATAGAGGCAGTAAGACAACTGTTGAGATGACTTGTGTGCAGTGGCTCACTGGCAATACATATCAAAGATAAACTTTTTATTCTTCTGCACTTTTACCAAAGGACAGGAAAGTAAAAGTATCTTTCATGGGCTTCAAGAGCACCAAGAATGTTTTTGTGAAGAAGCATACAAACTAAGTATCTTTCTGTTCTCGCAAAAAATTCACACAAAATTATAGTACAGGCATGGAGGTCTTTCAGCCACTGTTAAGAGATACAGTGAGTATCTTACCTTCCCCGAGTTTGCAAATTTCAAATGAACATTCTGTGGTGTTACTTCTTATATGTGATGACAAGCTTGAGGCTTAAAAAAATCTATTAATATGGCACTTACAAGTCACCTGATGTACCTTGCACACTTACTCAGAAAAAGCCAACTTCTTTATTCTCTTGTTTTAGAACAAATGCATAAAGTCAACAGAATGATTATGACCTGCTGTTTCCACACTAAGAATTCATAACTGTTGGGGAGCACTTTGTGTGAATGCCCTAATTAAAAGACCTAGTCAATTTCCTGCAAATTGTGTTTGCAAAATAAACATGGAGAGAGACATGCATTAAGTATAGAAAAGTGCTGTGAATTCCACTTTCCTCAGAAAGAGCTTTCTGAGTTACTGTTGCTATGGCATCCTTCACTTACTTCATTCCCACTACAGCAGGAGATTCAAAAAAAATCCTTATGTGTACAAGAAGGTGCTTTGATTTTGGAATTGCTCATATACTTTAAATTAGACATTTGCTGAAAGGCCTTGGTGAACAAGATCTGCTGTCTCATTTTGCTCATGTTTTCAGTTTGCAAGAAGAACTATATAATAAATGTTCTTTGTACAAATGGTTTGCAAGCTATAAGTTCTGTTTTATGGGCTGGATATAGGATGATTGTAGTTGTTACTACCCATGCTGTTTATAGAGTAAATAGTTCTATGTGAGCTTGTGCAAGGAAAATATGATGGCTCAGAATGCATTGTAGAAATTCAGAATTCCTGTACTCCTATGAAATTATTATAGAAAATCACAGTTATCACAGAGACTAATGCTGTGGTTTTGAAAGACAACGTACTCAATGATAGTAGTAGTTTAAAGTGCATCTGCTTTCAAAAATTCCTTTTTTTTGGAAGATTTTTTTTTTGTCTCAAGGTTGTGGATGCACGTGTGTTCAAAGTCTGATCACACAAATGGTTGTGCAGGCTAAGCTGGGACTAAGCAACAGGAAGGAGAAATGAAGGGCAGAGGTAGATAAGGAGAGTAGGAAGGCATTAAGGTAATATTGCTCCAGGTAATTTTGTGAAACCACAAAGGCTACGGACAGCTTAGAAATGTTACTCAGTCTCTCAGTCTATTCCTTTCCTCAAGATAGGATCATGGTTGACAGATGCTTATCAAACTTACTTTTAAAGAGTTGAAATGGTAGAGATTTCCTTTTGTTCTCTAAGCTTTTATACTGAGTATGAAGTGAATGCTTCCTTGGCCAGGTCTGGGTCATCTGCCCTATCTACTCCTTCCAGCAGGTGCTACTCCTTGGCCAACTCTAGGATGGTCTTCATTTACATACGAACAAGTGTGAGCATTGCCTCTCTACTTATCAGCTCCTCATTACCTCAGTGATAACTATCATCAGGCTTATTTCTTCTAGAGACAGCCACGGACTGAAGAGCTTGTTGGTAACTTTTCAGAAGCTGAAGTTTTGGAAGAGGTTTAACTGAAAAGTCAGACAATATGTTCTGCTTCTGCTCAAATCAGGACAGGTTTATCTCAGTTTTAAGGATTTTTTTTATATTATCATCATGATCAGATTGAGATTCATAGAATTAAAAGAAAAGACTATTTTGAGGAATGTGATTTATATGACTTTGGCAACTATTACTTTTGTGACACAGCTAGGATTGTTACAGAGGAACCTATTCTTGTTCCACGTAGATTCTATTTAAAATTTTGGGTGAACTGGCATCCTCTTTCTACTTCTCCTTTGTAAGTCTCTATATTCTTTTCTCACTGATATAGATCAATTTACAATATACAAAACATCAGCTAAAAGGCAAGGTCTCTTTTGCTACAGGTGGCAGCACCAGCTTGTTGTACATGTTGATGGACTTGTCTATCTTGAAAGAAATAGATATAAGGATACTCAGGCAGCATATGGTTTCTATGTAAAGTAATTGTGTTTATAATTTAGAGATCCAAGATACAACCATACTTTTTCTTATGAGAAGGATAATTAGACTATTTCTCTCATGTACATTTTCTAATGCCTATTTAGGGATGATGAGACTGAAACCATAGCTGCACTCCTCGCTAGATTAACTATAAAAAATAATTCAATTCATAAAAAAATTTACTGAAAATTAGAGAGCAATTGTGGGTTTTTGGAACTAATTGCATTTTTAATAAGAAACTCAACTAAACTGAATTTCTGCAGTGTCAATTTCTACAATATTTAAATTCTGCCATGTTGATACACAGATTTGCAGTGTTTTGTTATGGAATTAAATGGTATGCTATCACTGCAGTTCTTGAGGTCAATACACAAAAAAACCTACTGAAAAATACAACCTCTGGTTCCTTTTCTTTTTCCACTTCAAATTTTGTTACTGCAACAAAACATTTCCTCTGAGTGCCCTCACCTAGTCACCTGAGGGGAGCTCTCATTTTTATTGGAAGCTATTTTAATATAATAGAGGGATTAGTTTTTGACCGTCATTATCATATACCACCCACATTCTTACATTCCTCCTTAGACATTTCAGAAAATAATTGAATTTTTATAAGTAAAATCTAACCTAGAATATATATTGTAACATCCTGTTTTATGAATATTCAATGGGAAATAATTCCTTCTGCTACCTTTGATGATGCTCTACAATGCTGGAGAGCTACAGGTATGACTATCAAAGCCAACCAGAGAAATTCTATGGGCACACCTTTTCTGAATCACTGCCTGACAATGCTCTGAGGGCAAACAACTCCAATTAACCTCAATTACGGTCACACTCATGCTCTATTGTTCCCTAGAGAGACAAGACCTTTTCCAAGAGGGTCACTGTCATTTCAGATATTTGCAACATTGCTTTAAGGCTGGCATAGCTCAGTTACAGTCCTATGCAATTGCTATATATGATGATAAAACATGAATGAAAGCAGCGGATGAAATTCAAATGTCCCCTTTTTCTCTCTCCTTGCATTCAATGTATTGTTTCAGACACTGATGATGAAAAAAAAACAAACCAAGAAGAAATTTAAGTTCAAAACTCCTCCCAAGATCTATAACTTTGCATGCAAAACAGTGGCCAATTTTAATTTCAAAGAGGATGGGCTTTTCCTGTGTGCATGTGGTGCATGCAGATTTTGCTATTAAACTCTGTAATGAAGAAATTCACTAAATAAATTCTATTTTACTGTAG
Source organism: Tapera naevia (assembly GCA_033556795.1). NCBI lineage: Eukaryota > Metazoa > Chordata > Aves > Cuculiformes > Neomorphidae > Tapera > Tapera naevia. The sequence goes on from JAUMJJ010000059.1 coordinate 6,004,692, forward strand.
TCCATGCCAAAATTCTCCATTTCACCTTTGTACTGTTAGATAAAACTGTTAAAAAGGCTGTTGTTAGATAAAACTTCATCATATCTTCTTTGTAAGGATCTATGCTGTATCAACTACACCCACTTTCCTAAACCTCTCGACTCTACCCACTACTGTGACAGTTCTTTTAATCACTGTCTCCTTCTGAAGCTTGAAGCAGCTTTTATTCTCTAGAAAGTTTAGACATTCCTCTGTCTTTTCCTCTATATTTGTCCTAAAAATCCATCTCCGCATTGCTATCATAATTACTTGAAAAAACAGGAGTTGAATTTAGAAAATTATCATAGTGATTATTAGCTAGGGCTTTATTTAGGGAAGTGGGATGTTGGGAGGAGGTGAAATAGAGCACTGCCAAAAATCAGTTAATTAAAAGTGGACTTAAACCTGCACTGGGACTAACATTTAATTGCATTTTAGGTCACAAGTGAAAACATACTGAATCTCATTCTAGAGTGTCATACAGATATGTTTTTTCAGTCTCAGTGCTTTTGTTCAGGAGTTCTGTAAAACTTGTTCTGCTGACAACTGGGCAAAATGCGGTGCTGGAGGATTCATAACAAATTAATTCCTCTTGCCTTTCTATGTTCATTCCTTTTAAGGATACAAGCACTTCCAAGCAACATGCCTAATATCTCATCTTCCTCAGTAAATTACTGTTCAGATTTTGAGCACTGTAAAGATCATAATCCTTTGCAGGTCCCCTAAAGTGTTTCTTCAAAGGACCACTGCTAGGGCTTTTTTTGATAAGCTATGCCAAAGTCACATGCAAGTAATTTCCTTCTCTTGCCCACCTTTCCTCTCTTGTAGTACCTCATCATAGGCTGGAGTTCACTCACTTAGTGATCCATACCACCTTGTGCACACTCTAAGGTGATTCAGAGAGAGGTCCCTGCCTCGCTTAGGGAATTGTGTGCCCCAGTTCTCCTTCATAGCAACTATTAACGCTGGAAAATTACCCTGTGTTGCCGCTCTTGCTTACATGTCAAAGAGAGAGGAACAGTTTTTACCTCTCTTGCAAGCTGGGAGACATCTGAGACCTACTTGGTGCCGTGTATAATGTTACTTTCCCTGTACTCCAAAACAGTAGATCTTGCCCCACTGATTTTCTGAAATTTCAGTGAAAAGGCCAATTTGCAGCTAAGTTAATAGAAAACTCTTATTATCTTCAATGGATCTAGGATATTATCCTGTATAAAAACCAAACCAAAACTAAACAAAACAAAAAACACCCTGCAAAATCAGTGGTTTGTTTAGTAGGGAGCAATGAACTTTTGCTGAATGACAATCATTGTGTAGGTAATTAACTGATTCCTTAAGAGACCTGGGCTGCAACACAACAAAGCTGAAGCATTTCAGTTAAGATTCGTTGTTAATTCAAGTGTGATAACAGCCTGAATTAGAATGTATCTCTCTTGGTCCTTACCAAGGTCTTTCTTTCTTCTGTGTTTGTTATTTTATTCTGATATTATATTAAATATTCATCATTCTGATAAGCTTCAGCTCACCATTTCATTAACCATCACCTACAAGCAATAATCTAATTTTCACAATGCATGGAGGAAAGGGAATTTTTTATGTTTTTCTGATGCAATGTGTGATACAGTATGCTGAATTAACTTTTCAGCACAACTTTGAAATTTCTCTTCCCAACTTTACTCTGTTTATCTGTACTCAAATGTTTAACATTTTTCCTATGATACTCCTCCTGGGAATAGGGTACAGATAAATAATAGGCTAACATGATTATTTCCTATGGGTAAATCAGAATCAAATACTTGAACTGCTGAGTTTCATGTATTTTTTATATGTCTGCAAGGCTATACAGTCAATGTGGTAAAGAAGGAGTCAATCAAGCTTAAGCAATTGTACGTTTTGGTGAGCTGAAAAACTAACATGAAAGGAAGGACTTTTTACTAGCCACTTCAGAGACACTAGAAAGTTACTGATGACAAGAAACTGGAATAAGGGAAGAGCAAGGTGCAGCTAAGGATGATGATCCCTTGACAAAGCCCCATACAAGATACACAGTGAGGAACATAAAGAAGAGGAAGGTGTGCAGTTTTTCTGATTTGTATTTTTGTTCTGGTTGTCATTGTGAAACCAGTAGTAGAAACCGTTGAGGCACACGGCTTTCATGAGCTTCATTTACTCTGTATCCTTGAGGAACTGTATTGTAAATCAGAGCAATCACACACCTGGACTTCTGGAAAATGAGTGTCCTCAGGCTGTAAGTCTGGAAGAGAGGCATTAGTCCTAGGACCTTGATGGTCATATTAGAAATACCCAGTTCTCAAGACTGATGTTAGAAAGAGGACCTTCAAGACACTGTATTTAAAAGGCCAAATACAAACTCAGTAATTGGACATAAAATTGAGGCTCAAAAAATTTCAAAATTCAAGCGTGCAGTCGGAGGAGAAAGCAAACAGCAGCCTCCTGGATGATCGACAAAGTCTACTTAGTGAGGGCTTGGACAAAACAATGCAGTTAGACACTTTTAAAGCAAAATACAACAACAGAGCCATTATTTTAGAGTGAAAAGCAGCAGCTTACAGCAAGATGAAGCAACAAAGCCCTAAGCTTTGGGCAGACACCAAAGACCCCTGTTTCATTTTTGGGTTGTCTTTGGTTTTTTTACTGTAAAACCAGTCTGTCTTCTTGTTTCCCTATTTCAACCACAGCTATTTTAGAAATATTATAATTTCCTCACATGAATCTCTTCCTGGTGTCTATTTTTGCTCCCACCCTTCTCTGTCTACTGAACCACAGAGAAGACTGTGATCAACCCATTATGCAAAATAAAGAAACAAAACTACTTATTTATTTTTCTGATCACCGGTTAATAAAAAAATACATTTTTAGCATCAGGTAATATCTTTTATGATGTTACACTCTTCCCTTCTATATACCCGTTATTTATCAGGGTCAATTTTGGTTGTAATACAAAGTGATGGAAATCAGTCAAGCAAAAAGATCATAAACAAATGTAAATGATAAAAAATGTTTACAGAAAGGCACTATTTGCATGACCTTTATAACTGGTTACATTTTTTCCTCTTGTCAGTGTGATGTGTCTTGATTGAATAGTAATATATGGGGACAGCAAAGGCTGCAGACTCCCAGGGGCTGGGATTCTGGGGGTTGCTGGGAAGGGTCAGTCAGGGCTGGCAACACACTCAGGGCACTGACAGGAAGGCCAGATGAGACTAGATATGCAGCTAGAACTTAAACTGACCACAGAAAGAAAAAAAAAATGAAACAAGCAGACAAGCAGTATTTCTTAAGTTATTATGTTATCTTCTTGGTCCTTCTGTTTATACAACATTAAAATTTGTCTTCTGGATTATTGTTGTAGAGTAAGTGAAGTTATCATATGAAGAGGCTAAATTTCAAGAGTCCAAGAAATTCAAAGAATTACCTAATAATCTGATTCTTTGTGCTTAAAAAAAAATAAAAAAAAATAATTTGTCTGGCATATTCTCCTGGATGTATCACAAGAACATACTTTCTCTTGTGTTTCCTGGTATAATCTACTCAGAAAATTCAGTGACAGAATCATTTCCATTGTATGTCTGCCTATGGATCTTTCCTACAAGCAGAAAGAACTGTGAAGGCACCTAAGTGACAAGTAAATACAAAATCAAATCCTACACAAGTTTTTCAAATCTCTGGAAAGATTTGGAGTTACTTTTATATTAACTGTGTGACTTTTCCTAGCTCAGGTAATAATTCCTTTAAAAGTTTTTAATGTGAAATAAACAATCAGGAGTCCATTTTTCATTTACGATGTGGAATTTTCAAGGCAAATATCAGAGCTATTTGTACAAGCTAAACAAATATTAGAATGTATAAGAAGAAACAAACCCAAGGGAATCAAAGTTAATGTCACGAACCATTACAAATACAGAGGGAGTAAAAAGGGAGAATTTGCAAAAGCTGCTTAAAGCTAAAAATCCTTTGAATGCACATATGTTGGACCCTAATTAGTTTAGGGTCTTTCAGATACACTCAGGAATCTGTCATCAAGCTATTATATAGAAAAATAAAAATTTAAATATTTAATTAGAATCTTAAAAAAAGGAATGCAAAGTTCTAGTTCAAAGCCTAACTTATTATTAGAGTGCCTGTGACCCAGACTTTGCCAAAGCCTGTATTTTTGCTAAGCCACTAAGAGCTGCACTTTAGAGTTGTGTCCATCTTGGAAGAGTAGGTGACAGCACAGACAGCTGCAGTAATAAAGGTACTGTGAGTATTTAAAACTTTTATGTCATCACTGTTATTGTCTTTCTTGAATAATTATACCTTACATTCCCCACAACATTTGCAGTTTGGGTTTTGGATCAGCCAAGGAAGGGACTGTAACCACAGAACCCTTTTGTGACTTGACTGTGTCTATTTTAGGATTTCGGGATGTGGTTAACAGCATCCCCTTTGAAATAGTAAATTGAGGGGCCAGAGACTGTGTTTAAGAGAGCACTGTATTATATGCTGTAGATGTATATTCAGAATTTTGTCGATGTTGAGTAGACATCTGTATTTGCATCCACGAGTCATACAAACAGAGCAGTGTGCAGCATGCACCCTCAATACAGGCTCTGCCTGTAGAGATCCTCATCACAAGAGATGTTCCATTGCTCACTCTTAGTACTGAAACATTTTCCATTTGAACTGCAAAACTGAATTCAGTCTCTTGCTTCAGCAGCCCAAGATGACAAAGCCTAGGTTTTAGGTTGTAGCTGAAGGAAAATGGCTGAGACTTAGAAAACATTGTTACAGTCCTCACAAAAGTTATTCTCAGACAGCGGTCTCAGAGCAAGCCCAGATTTCCCAGAGGGAAGGCATCATCACAACCTGCCCTGGAGAAGTCTCACTGTGCATTATTCTTACAGAGCTCAGATTGAATTGAGCTGCCTTTTTTTTACCAGGACAGAGTAGGACCAGGATGTACCTCTGTGCTTTTCTTGACTTAAATTTCTCTGTAGGACAACTCAGATTCTGGACTTGTAGACATCACTTCCCTCTGTGTTTTGGTGAGTGAGTTTACATACTTCCTTTACCTTAACCCAGCTTTGATAAAGGAAAAGAGATCTTAAGTTGATTTTAAAGGTGGACTTCACATGTGGCCAAGTCTAAGCAGACAAATGTGGCGGATAAAGCTGTAGTAAGGTATTCAAGATGGTAAGTCTGGTTTTGAGATCTGAAGAAAACAAGCTGACTGTCACTGCAGCTGAGGGAACATTCACCACACATGCTCTGGCAGTAGCTAAGGCCGAGGAAAGAGGAACCCTTTTCAGGAGCAGAACTCATTCTTTTCACTTCTCCATCCCTGGGTCTGCAGACTCTGTCTGATTGGTAACATGTTTACTTCCTACATTCTCTTCTGCTTCCTGAATACAGAGCACCCGACTTTTGTCAAGTGGCAACTTTTAGCTCTGCATACTGTTTTCATCAGCCTTGGACTACCTCTGAATTTGGCATTTTTTAGCCCTATAAATGATTGGCCTAAGACATTACCTTGTCTCATTTTGAGTACAACAATAATAAGACATTCTGGAGATTCTCTGCAGGGCCTCGTCCTGTGGATATTCTGTGGGCTATCCTATTCCAGAGTCATAGAATCAGAGAGTAATTTAGGTCAAAAAGGATCTGCAGAAGTAATCTAGCTGGTCCTCCAGCTCAAAGCAGGATTGGTATTCAAGTTAAGTCTAGTTACTGAGGCCTTGTCCAGCAGAACTTTTAGCACCCGCAAGAGGGCATCTAGGCAAAGTGGAAGGAAAGTATTGTTTCTCTGCCCTCATTTAGAGGGATCCTAGACAGCTGCATCAGACTGTATTCTAACTTTCAAATAGCTGAAAGGAGATAAGAAAGAAAAATCCATTCCAGATTTCAAACTATAGCCTTTTACCCCCATTTCTAGCTAAGGCAGTGCCCCTGAAGAGTAAGGAATGAAAATGTGACATGGCAAAGCAAAGCTTAGCATCCCCATCAGGAGTTAGCATTTCACTTTAGTTTGGCTTCTGTTGTGAAAGGCAAAGATTTCAGCCACGGTTAGCATTTCCCATTGCATAACTCTGTATGTCTTCCCTCTCAATGTGTGAGATTTGTGGATTGCCATTTTCAAGAATCTACCTCTCCTGATTCTCTTTATGTAAAGGGTCTTGGACACTTAATTCAGAGATCAAGGTTCTTCTCAGAGGCATTACAGCGCTGATCTGCAGAGATGCTGACATCTTGTTATATCTAACCCTGGACTACGAGAGATCACAAACTTCTATTCTTAGCTATCTATTTGAAATTATAGTTAAGTTTTATCAGAAACTCAAACACCTTTATATTGCTATCATTCTTCTAGTATTTCAGAGATTTTTTAAAGGAATTTTAATGCTATGACAACACATTTTATTCTCTATTAATGGATGGTTTGCCTATTTGTGAAAGCTCGAACAAGTTAGTAAGCATTAGAATGATTATTTTCCACTAATCTATTCCTTTAATTTTAAAGTAATTAGCCGAGATGGGCAGTGAAATGAAACATTTCTTACAAGAGTCAGTAAGTGAACTCTATGTAAGTGCAAAAGCTAGTTACTTTGATATAAAAAGAACCATTATTATTTGCACCTCTGGAAAGCTGCCTAACTTGAAAGCCTTATAATCTGATTTCCATAAATCCTATTTAAAACATTATTTTTTTTTTTGTAATGGGCAGCACCTAAAGCTATATCACTCCTCTGATGTTACCCCTTGTTTTTCATAACAGAATCTCTCAGCCCTACTTATTCATAATTTGTGTAATTGTTGTCAAAATACTATATTAAATCAAATCTCTTTACGTTCCTTTTCAGTCAGGAACAATTAGAATCAAATGACATGGAGTTTAAATATTTACAATCATACTGACTCGTATTTTTGTTGGATTTTAAGGTTCTTGCTTCAGAGGAAATCCAATTCTCTTCCAAAAACTCATGTCTTAATAAGATTTCAGTAAGTTTAATCTTTGACCTGAAGGGAAATATAGTGAAAAAGGGAAAGAGACACTGATTAACAGTTCATTTTGGCAAGATCAGGTGGACTGCATAGTAATCAAAGTACAATTTGAAAAAACATACATTAAAAATAAAGAATGATACGAAACTTAAAAAGAGAAAACTTTCCCAACTGAATAAACTTTGTCTGATCAGATATCCATCCTGAAAAACCATTTTGAAATAGTAACTCCCAGAATTGTTTTATCCAGCTATGTTATTAACGTAATAAGCAAATGCATTTCCCTAGCTTAAATTTGATACTATTATACAATCTAATGAAAATTAATGCTATCAAGTCCTCCTTTATATTCACTATGAAAGTCCTTTGATAAAAGAGTTCTATGTAGGATTCACAAGGTCTCCTAATGCAGCATCTTGTCCAGTTTACTGTTAGCACAGGCGTAATATAATCCCACACAGCCAGCATCGCCTTGGAAAGAGTAGATCCTCTGGAGCAAGAAGACTTCTCTGTTTGAAGTTTATTGGAAAACTTTTCTCATCTTTAGCTTCATTCTTCTTTCCAAGTTTGCTTATTGGTATTTGTTGTGCCAGTATTTTTCTTGAGGCATGGTGTTTACCTTGCTGCGGTCTTTTTGTCAAAGTAAGTAAGCATTGCTTTTCCAGGCACATGGCTGTAAATCTATTTCTTTTGCCTGACTAATTACACAGTGGCTCATGTGGCATTTTTCTACACTAATATGATCAGGGACTTATTTGCAGCAGAGTATTTTAGCTTGGGCACTCTGCATGGCAGAAAGAGAGAGAGAGGCAGAGCAGGAGATTTTACCTGTGAAGTTTGGAGAACCAGCAGAGGACCACTGGTCTTTACCAGTGGCCAAAGGTACCTCTTCTAAACCTTCTTCCTCACTATATCCACTCCTAGTTTTTAACCTTATTTTGGATAAATTTTCAAACTTCTCCCTGTTTTATTTTTATGCCAACTTGTGAACAAATTTGTGCTTGTGCCCAAGAACCAGAAAGGAATTTCTCTTGGAAGAAAAGAACAGAACAGATATACAATGATGTTCTGAAAAAAGTTCTGGGATTACACAAAAAAATTGAGTCTTAAAGGTATTACTTTAGAGCTGATGGTATTTGTTACTCCTAGCCTCCACATGATTTTATAATAGTTTTCTCACACTGTAAAATTTCATGTTGCACAGAATAAAAATTCCATGTGTTGGAGAGGACTTCTTCTGAATTGAAGATCTCAGTTGTCTAAAAACATATTCATTAGAAGATGGAGTTGTAGACAACTTCCTGAAAAATAAATACTAAAAAAATGCTGTGGTAGAGGTTCTCCTCTAAGTTCTTACTTATGGCTTCTGAGCTATTCTTTCTGCTAGTGGGGCTGACACAGAATTTATGCTTCTGTGCAGTTGCAATGCCTTCTTATTCCTCTGCCTTCCACTCCATAGCCAAGTAGTTGCTTTTCTGTAAGTACTGACTAAGAATCTGTCATTGTCCTTTATAAAGACCTAATAATCTACTAAAATTTAATACAACCATTATTAAATTGCAGTGCTCTTTTTAATCTGTTTTTTAAAATAAATGATTTTTAATTTCCCTGTTAAGGACAAAGGTAGATTTTTGTTAACACTAGTACAAAGTGGGTTGGGAAATGACTGATTTTATCATTGTAAATATTTCACTATTTATCTTCCTGATGTGCAGTGGGGGAATACAAGATTAAACTCCTGCATTGTGAAAATAAGTCCAAAGGGTGAAGGGTGTGGGAAAACATATATTTATTGATTTGAACAAATATAATTCCCATGGCTGCATTCAGTGGCATCATGTCATTTATTCAGCAGAGTGAAAGGATAGGTGCTCCATTTTACAGCCTGCTTCTTGCAACTGCTCTTTACTTAACAAGCCTCAGCATTAGAAAGAAATTGCTCACATATGAAAATAATTTATGAAGTAAATTTGTAAGTTAATTGAAAAAAATAAGTGGAAACCTCATCACAATACTATTTAACATGAAAAAAAATACCCTTCCTCAACTCTGAAGTTTTTATTTTTCAGAAAGAGAGATCAATAATCCCTTGATTTTTAAGAAATATATAGGTCGTACCAGAGCCATGCCTCTACCAGCGTCTTCAGTGAGCTGATTTCAGTACAAAAAGCAATCATTTGTCTTCCTACAGGTATTTAGTGCCTCCTCCATTTGCTGTCTATTTAGTGACTTTCATCTAGTAACTCCAGTTCTTTAATTTTAATCTCTGTTTAATCAAATCAGCCAGCCAATATGTCAATTATTTATCAATGTTTTACGTTTTTTTCTGAGCTCCTTATGAATTTTAGGGTTTTTTCAATTGAGAGGATTTTTATAGGAGGCTTAAAATAATTACACTTGTATTCACCAGCTATATTCTTAATTAGCAATGATTCTTTTTCTAAAGCCTGTGGATGACATGCTGCTGAGTATAAGAGCTTTCATATTTAATGAGAAAAAGGAGTCACTAAAGTTTAGGATATCCTTGTAGGAGGCTTTTTTTTCTTTAATATGTTTTCAGTGTAGACTTGATTTCTATTTTCCATCCAGCTCTAGTAATTGTAACATCTGGATGCATACACTTGCACAAGATAATAGTTTTATTTTTGTCACTTAAGTTACTATGTGCATATATTTGTACGATGACAAACTTAAATATATACTACCAACTTTTATGACCAAGAATTGAAAAAAAAATAGAATGCAAAGTTATATTGAGTGGTGTTTTTTTAAAAATATTTATTTCTCAGGATATTGTTTTATTTTGATGCTTAAATGTAGATTATAAAAGAAAAGACCAGCTATTCAAAAGAAAGCTGTTTAAAGAAAGGATTGTAAGACATGAAACATTTCCCTTTTCTGATCTGAGCTTGTCTGACTTCAATGTCTGGTACTGAAATTGTCTTAATTTCCTAGATTTTCACTTTTCTCTGCACACAAAATATTTAAGATTTGAGATCAGCTTTCTCTAAGCAGACTGGCGCCAGCTATCTCTCCCTTCAGGTAATGCACCTCAATGTAATTGCCATTCTTGTGGTGAAAGTCTAAAAATCCAACAGTTTTTAAACTGCTTTTCTTGAACTTGGGTTACAATATAGAGCTTGACGCAGATTTTGAGACTAATTGAAAAGCAAAATAGCTTCTCTGTTCCTTAAAAACTGCTTATAAATTCAAAGTTTAGCTTAGCCCTTTTGCTTTCTTTTGCCTTGCACTGGGAGCTCACATTCAGATGACTGTGAACAATTCCAAGATATTTTCCTGGATGGATTCTGTGGGGATGCTTGGAAAAAAGATATGAATAACAATGCGTAATATGGGAATGTGAGTATATGTGAACGGAATACCCAGAACTGTCTGAGGGAGCATATGCCCAAAACAGATTGCTCCAAAGAGCAAGACAACCATCAGCCAGGTTAAAAAGTAACCAGGGAATTACCAAGAGGCTTTTGAAACAAAAATATCAGCTTGAAAAGGAGCAATAAAGGAAGCCCAAAAATTCTAACAACGGAGAGAGGCCTTGCAGTGGCAACAGCAGTAACATTGTCAGAAGTTACCCCACCACCATTTCAATCTGTCTCGGACAGACAGGATTTGCTGTCTGCTAAACATCAGGAACTGCCTTCCAGATGGTTTACCAACAGTACAGGGTGAGACGATGAGAACCTCACACTGAGGGTGCTCATGTGTGATCTCGTGGGGTGCTTTCTGGCTGGCATGTGCGTTAGTGAATGGTAGGGAGTGTCTTCATACAGAAAAAGCTGGAGTATACATATGTCCAACAGAATATGTTTTTTTTTTCTTTTTACAAATGTCCAGTCAATTGCAGTTTTTATTTTCCCTGCAGTGTGTCAGCTGTCAAACATTTAAATATACAGTTTTGCATACATTCTAGGAAAATAAACCCAAACAAAATCTACCACAGAGTATAAAACAATTTATCATTTTTTTCCTTTGAATATTAAACTTCTAAAAGATTCTGAAATAGCTACTACCTGACAAGAAAGCAGCGATGTATTGGCTCATCTATAGTTAATGTGTGACTGTAAGTGTGGTCCTAATCAGACTAAATGAATTCCTCCTCTCTGCTTTCTGAACTCCATTTTCTTCCTCTGTTTCTAACGATTTTTACTTTGTGTGCCTTGACAGCATTCTCCCAGTGACTTCTCATCCCTTTCTCACAAAACAGCTGCAAACACAGATGTTCTGTAAAGCCTCCCATCTGCAGGGATCTCAACTGTTGTAAATTATCTGAGTACTGCTTAAGTCTATAAGACTTGGCTGACTCACACCATCCGACCCTTTGAGCCACTCTGTGTTTATTTACATAATTGAACATATTGTTTCAGGCTCGTACTGTTTAACTGTAAGGTTTCCGGCCAGAGGGTCTCATAACTGCAAGGTGTACAGTTCTGAATAAATTTAAAAAGCTATATAAATTATTGTGATTGTCCATTTTTATGTTACCGCTTCCCAAGACTACCACTAAAGAGCAGAGATTTCTTTAGTCAAAGTTCGGGAGGACAGACTTGGACTAACTTCCTGGAAAAACTAATAATACAGGCTTTCTGAAACAGACTTAGTGTCCAACTTAGACTTTCCAGGCAACACAGTTAATATTGTAAGACCAACATTGACATTATTAAATTATTTTGCTATACTTCAGGTTTTGTTGTTGTCTTTCCTATTCAGCTTAGGTAGATAATTGTTTTACTAGATTGTATTTCCTTTGGTATCTTTACTTTTTCTAAATGACTTCAGAAAGATTTCCCTACCCAGTACAAAATTAAAGAATGTAGTCCATTACCATTAGGTGATAGAGTGAACAGCTCTCATCTTAAATCTGGATAAGATCAATATATTAATCCTTCTACCATGTTATACCAGGAGAAAAAAATGAAAAAGTATCAAGAAGAGTGGGATCATAAGTTCTTACTTGGCTTATCGTTTCTTAGCCTTCCTAAACATGGATGAAGCAGCACTGTCTACCTATGAAAAGAGGATTTGTTATCTTTTTACTGCAGAAAATTCCTGTTTTACTTATCCCCTATTTGTTCTAGAAGAAAAAAGAGCATTTTATTAGTATGCCACTGTCTTACTCATTTCTACATCGTAACCAAAACCACCAGTCTTTCTCCCCTCATCATAACAGTCTGCATGAGCGCCTGATTGGAACCTGGAGCGGGAAATATGGCTGGAGGAAAGTTTTATGCTCTCTTCGTACTGTGTGCCTGTGTACATTTCTAGGAGGTAGCTATACATACCCAAAACACTTCTTCACATGAAAGATTAAACGCCACAGTTTCCTCAATTCCCTAATCATTAGAGTGAAAGAGTAGAATTATTTTGTTTGTCATTTAGGCGTGCACGTAGAGAGCCAACTTAGCTGTTATTATGCATATTCTGGTCAGAACAGTGCTTTGTGTTTCACGACGGCTTCATAGACTTCTCATTTGTTCCTTCCTAACAGAAATATTCCCTTTTTCTGAATATAAATCAAGTAAAATATTTGGGTGTTTTCTTTTCTTCTATTGATTAAAAGCTATTTTTTTTTAGTGGGGTTTCCTATGAGGAAGCCCGAACCTTGAATTCTTGCATTTTTTTCTCCATAATGTCTGTGACAACATAAGATTTCATAAAAAAGGTAATTTCATATTGCAGTGTCAATCAGAATGATAAGACAGAGTCACGAGAATCAGCAAATTTCTGCTCAATTAATTTTCCTAGAACTTTTGAAAGTATATCATGTATAATGCATGGAAAGTATTTCATGTATAATGCATAGAAGAAATATAGAATATCTGGATATGAATGTGATATAAAGCAAAATAACAAGGTCTATATAAAGTAAGAGTGCTACTGTTTCCCATCTAAATGTTTTGCAAGAATAAAATTTATTCTTTTAATATTATGTAAGATATTGTAGTACTATTTATAATTCTCCAGTATTTAATATCTACGGTGTTATCATATTTCAAAGCTAAAGCTGTGATTTTCCAGTAACATGTGTTTATATTTACATATGTATTTCAAATATTTATTTTCAGGTAGTGTCAAGATAATAAAAATTAGAAAAAATACAAAATTATATATAAATATACTTAAAATAAAACTTTTTTTTGGTTGGTTGGTTTTGGGGTGGGTTTTTTTCTGGTTTGGATTTGGTTTTTGTGGGTTTATGTTTCAGGGGTTTTTTTGTTAGCATAGCAAATTCTTTTAAACCAAAAATTTTGGAAAATTTAGGAGATATTAATTAAATATTTGGATTGATTGTATTCTTTTAACAGTGGTTTTAACCAAAGTATTTTTTCTATATCAGTCCAGAACTCCATAACACCATAAATCCTAGTGCTATGAGAATGTACATGTTTGAGGTGCAATATATGAGAAGTTATATACATATCAAGAGAATTTTCTTCCCATGGTTTTAGAGTGTAAAATTTTTCAGGATTTAACAATAGTAAAGAAGGAAAGTTTATTTCACAGAAGAATTCATTCAAGTGAAATTAAATTATGCTATATTGTTATTTTCTATGTAAATGAGACAGCTACAGGGTAGTATTGTACATTTGCATAATTCGAGCCAAAAAACCCAAAAATATTCTTCCATCTCTATGTAATTAATGTTCCACACAACATGTGGCAATTGCATCTCATTCCTTAAGCTTTTTTCATGTGTCATGTGTTTTAAAATACCTTACTGAATAAAAATTATTTACAAATAGTAAATTTTAATTCCATTCTTTTCCCTATTGCATCCATTTTTAATTTTGGTCATAACCAAGGAATACTGGAGAGAATGCCGCTCAAAAGTACACAAAGTCCAGGTGTGTTATTATTCCTTTTAGCACACCTGAGAATGCACCAATATAGCGGAGTCCTGCAATGCATATTTCTAGTCCTTCTGATTTTGTATGTATAAAAGAAGAATATAGAAATTGTATTTCTATGGATTCTGAATCTTAAGGTAAAATCTTGCTTGGTTAAAATTATTTGGAGCCACAGTTTCAATAGTTTAATTGTGCTAGTAAGTTTTTTATTTTCCCATAAAGGCACTGCTCTTCGTAACGGGTGCCACAGAAAGAATCTCAGTAGCAACTTGGTGTAAAGTGGAAGAAAGCAGTGATGACATTCATCTATGGGCTGCAGCAACCACCACTCTATGTATGCATACAACTCTACAGGCTTTTCCAGACAATGTTCTGATCAGGAAACCTTCACATCACTGTCCCTTTTTGGACATTCTGACACTCAACATTCATTTCAACACTTTGTTTTTTGTAATAACTATTCTAATTTTCTTTGTTCAGTGACTCATATTATCAAAAAATACAGACTTTAGGATTGTGGGATAATTTCTTAAACACATTTACTTTTTCCTTAATAAGACAAGATGTAGATGTTTGAAAAATGATAGCTGCCTATATAGCTCTTTCCAGATAAGGTCAGTTCAAGGCCAAGATTTTGCTTCTTTTTCTTCTGGAGAAGAGAAATTTGGATGCAGGTCCTATAGAGGTCAGAGATACCAGTGAAGGGTGAGGAGAAAGACATGCAATTTGCTTCTCAAAATCGGAAAGCTGTCATTCTCACAGCTAGTGGAGAACAAAGAGGGAATTTCCAAAACCTCTTTGATTTCCAAGGCTGGGCTACTATGAAGAAAACTAATTTCATTGCGCAACTGGTAAAACAAATAAAAAGGATATGTACACTTTAGTGTTTTCTCTTGCACCTGGAGCACACTAAAACTAATATCCTTGTTATGCCTATTCGCTGTTCTTATTGCATGGATGACTCAGAGAAGACAAACTGGATTACATTTGGGTAAAAACCAGGAGGTACATCCCCAGATTCCATCTAAATCAGACCAGCTGCTGAGGACAATCAATGGATGGGACCAGACTGGAGACAGTTCAAACCAGGGCGTCCTGAAACACATACAGCATGGACGTAGCGTCTTCAGCACCACCTGGTGATTTCTGCAGATATGTTCCAAATAAATTCCCAAGGAAGACAGAACCAATAAGAGATCATCTGATTAACTTTCTTATTTAGCAATATGCAATAGAGCTGAGGAAATATTGTCAGGCATTCATATATGTTCTTTCTAGATTTCTCTTCCTTTTATTTTTTGAAACTAGGAAAGGGAAGATAATATTCAAATGAAAGCCTAGCTTGCAAGGCAGAACATCCAGATTGTGTTCACAGGTCTGTATAACTTTTTGAGTGACTAACTGGTTTGACAGTAGCAAAGTTTTTCATCTATAAAAGTGATTATAATATATGTCTACCCTATAAGGATTCTGGGAAGATGAATAAATGAATGTTGAAATGATTTTAATGAGAGACATAGTAAGCCCACACAATCAAAATTTAAATTTTATATTTATCTTTCCTCATGTGTTTTTAGGCAAACTTGAATAGGGAAGTTTTTATCTGCAGAACAGTTAGGAATTATCAGATACTTCAGTTAACATGAATTTCAATGAGAAGAACCGCTTCTGTCAGATTACTATGTAGAGAGAAAAGTTAGAACTCAAAAAAAAAAAAAAGGAATGCTCTGGAATTTATATATATATAAATAATTTTTTAAAAAGAAAATGGTGAATACTGCTTAGGTTTTTTTAAATAACAGGCATCTGTACCTTCAGAAACAGATTTTGGATTTTTAAATTACATAGCATGGAAGTGTCTACCTCTGTCTTACCTAAGTACTGTAACTGTGTAGGATTTCAGGCACAGCTTCTATTGTACCTTAGCTGCTATGATGACTGAAACTATTCCAGCTCTCCCTAGACATGTAACATGCAGCTAGTTAACAGAGTTTGTGGAGTGCTGGGTCAGAGCTTACGTACTCTACAGTGCTCAGAGCTTGGCTGAAGGTAATAGCTGACTTTCTGAGGCAGATATACCCATACACAATTACCATGTGGGGTTTTGATCCTTCTGTGTGCTCTTGAGAAGTTGGTACCTACAGGTTAAAATCCTTCATGAGACCTAGCCCTTGGACACTTAATTAAATGTATTTTTGTGGAAACAAAAACTGAATAATTCCTGACCAGCTCTAAGTTGTCAGTTATTACTTCTGGTTTAAACATAATAGTATTTGGAATTTTGGGGGGAGGTAGAATATCTGCTCTTTTGAAAAGAACGTATCAGTTGCATGAAAATATTTAACAAATGTCAGATTTCTGAAGGCTTCAGGATTAAGACACTCTCAGATTTCTTCTGATTGGATTTTTTTCTGTCACTGAAGGAGTTGAACTGATGTTCTTACTGCAATGCCTTTGAGCAACAATCTTACATATAAATAGGCTTACTATTAACCTCATTTTTCTTCATTTGTGATTCTGGATACAGTTTTCTGTCTTGTACATGATGAATATTCTAAGGTGCTGGAAGCTATGCTGTGCTATAGGATTTATACAAGTCAACATACACATGAAAACATTCCAGACCAACTCCAGATCTCTGGAGATACTCTGAAGAATATTAAGGCCTTCACTACTTTTTGGGCAAGAATTTCTCACTTTGTAACTCTGAAGACTGAATATCAGCAGTATTTGAGGTAGAATAGAGGCCGTGGGGCTCCGCTGTCCCCCCCCACCATCCCTTTCCCAACAGCATTTAAAAGGAGATACATCACTGATATCTAAAATTGTCTGGGTATGCAGCTGGGTGGAATTCAGCATCCTAAAAAGTTCCCTACTTTGCTTTTAGTAAAGTCCATGAAAAACTAACCATTATTTTGGTCCTAGTGGATCTTGTCAATTCCATGAGGAAACTATCCCAGTCAGCATGTATTATATTTTAATCAATAGATCTTTGCTAATATAAATAAAGATAAATCTTGTCTTTACTAATAGACAATTTTTAATTTGTGTCACAAAGCTATCTTCTGATTACAAGCTCTGGTTTAAAATAGGCGTAGTGTTTAAAATAGATGTGTTCTTACCTATCCGTAGCTGGCACACTGTGATAATCAAGGGGTTTTTTGCTGAATTTGACATGTAATCACATCAAAATAAGCTGAAAATGTGCACTTCTGGAAGACTGTGGTATTTTGTTCTGATAACTGCAATATATTTTAAGTGGCAATCTTCACAGGACCACAACTAAAATATGCCTTCAATTTAAAAATTTGAAAGATTTAGTTTTCTTACAACATGAATTAATGAAGTTGTGTTGTGCTCTGTTGTGACTTGTTAGAATTAGATACCTTTATAGATTCTTACAATAAAATCCATCTGTCTTTGGGTACTAAAATTCATTAGATATGGATACTACAGGACATCATCCTGCCCAGTATATGAATTTTGGATGCTTCTTTTTCTTTCAACAACAAAGAAGTAAAAGAACTTGTTTTAGAGTAAAAAGGATTTCAGTGCCAACAGTTTTTTTGATGATGTTAAAGTAAAAAATAGCAAAGGAAAGTTGTGTTCCTTTAAAGATTAAAGCAACACTAGACTCATAAAACAGTGTGAAAAGCCTGTTAAAATGGAGGAAGAACTGCAATTATTTTTCAGCCAGTCTTACAAAAGAATAATTTTTAAGTTGACCGAAGTATGATGATCAGAAAATCTCCTTCATTCTCTTCCATGGTGAGAAGGTGTTGATTATAGTTTTGTGAAAATAAAAAGACCCTAAAATTAAAGAAGGCCCATAGGGTTTTTTTTAATTGTTTAATTATATGCAAATAATGTGAAGAGAGGAGAGAATTGAGGTCTTGCATTTACTTTATATCATGCTGTTACTGAAAAAGAATCAATAGCTTGTATTTTAATGGAGTCTTATACCAGATACATTATAAAAATTAAAAAGTTAGAAAAACCAGGCACACTTAAAATAATTATTTATTATTTAGTCTTGTAGTATAATGCTGCTAAACTTAAGGGTGATCTTTAACAGGATTATCTAAGAACTGATTGGGGGATTAATAAGGAGTTCTTCCCCACCATTTTCATCCCCGGGAAAAATATTGGAAGTCTTAATGATTGGCTAGGTGTCACTCTCATATCTGTGAAACTGCTGACAGAAGACTGTTTCAGCATGGCAGGAGACAACATTCCCAGCTGGAAATACCATCTCTCAGCAGGAACATAGCACCACAGCCTTGGTGACATGTAATCATTAAGAAGTATACACCCCTTTTCAAATAATCTAGAACATTGTTGACCATAACAAACTGCAAGTTGGCATAATTGATTTCTGGCTTAAATATTTCTCTATATTTTAAATCAAATATTATTGATATTTCTTTCTAAAACCAGTATTGGCATACACACCAGCTGCCTTATTCCTTACCTAAAGATGCCCATTTTCAGTGGTTGAAAGGCCTGTATTACAAGAGACTGTAACTCATTTAGTAAATCATTAAGATAAGTGGCCTTTTGAAAATGAGAGATGGTATGTAGTAAATATCATATTATCAACTGCAAGCACAACACATATATGCCCTATAATCTGGCTATGATTGAAATTGTGAAATTGTGGTGAGATTATTTTTATCCTCTTGGAGAGTAGTTCTGAAACCTGTAGCAAAATGAAGGATAAAGTAATTGCTCATTTATGGACTTCCCAGCCCCAACCCACACCTTCCACGCACTCCAAGTAAGAAAATGTTTCAAATCAATATTCACTGAACTCCTACAGGAGGAGGTCTTGATTTAACTAGTAGATCCATTCTAAGCGACCTCATTCATCACATAGAAGACCCAGGTCCATCTCCCAGCTTTCAGAAAAAAAGCTTGTATTTATTCAGAGCTGTTTTTTTGCATGGATCCACAGATGATATTTCTCCATCTAAGCTTTCAGAACCATTATAACAAAGGTAAGACAATGTGTACTCCAGTCTGTTTTCTGATAAACCTTTGAGTGTTAAACAAGACTGAGAAAGTGCATTCATCCATTGTTTAAGAAATAATGAGCTTGGATTTCAGTGTCCATGTGTAGAGTTGAGATTTCACAACTCTCAAGCCCATAAGGCACTGATCATCTCTGTGAATTTAGACTTTCATGTTTTTGTTCAATATTACAAGGACTCTAAACCAAAATATTTTCCTCTGTAATTGTCACAAAAAGGAAAATTTATTTCGAGTCCATTTATCTTTCTATATGTTTTTTAAGGAAGATAGAGATAAAGACAGGTTACGTTTGACATTCTGATTGACTTGGCTATTGTTCATAAGGCTTCAGACAGAATATCCAGCTTTATACATGTCCTTTTTTAGATTGTGGTATGCATTGGATGACTTTGAGGCTAAGAAAGAGATCTCTATTAGTCTTTTTTTAAACAATTTTAGCTCATTACTTTTTCTAATCGTGGATCATGTTCCATTCCTATGATAGAAAACAGATTTGTGGAACAAAGAAATCTACATAATAATTGAGGTAAGATAGTATTAGAGGAAACAAGATTGTTATTTGTAGAAGTTTTCAAATAACTTGGCTGCATTATTGATTTAATAGAGATAATATCCATAGAACCATAAAAAGATTTATGTTTCTATCATCTCCTCTTGTTTCTGCAAAAGCTTGGTAAGACATAAATCTTCACTCTAGATGCTTAAAATTTATAAAGAGCTTAAAGAGAGAAAGGGAAAGACAGATAAAGGTTCAGAATGATGGTGGCTATGTGTAAATTTAATACTGTCTTTTTTATTTCTTCTTTTAGGACATGCCTTCAATTCAGCACATAAAAATTTAAAGATCTAGAATTATTTTTCTGCTCAAATAAATCTGAATATTATCATGGGCCTATCTTATTCATAGTTTTTCTTTCTTGTTTAATGTCAGTCCACTGTTCTTACCATTCAAAATTTTTCGTGTTGTCCAGAATTTTCTTTAGAAACAAGTATTCCAGGAAAAATTACAACACTATTTCTATATCCACCTGTTAGAATGGATGTAGAAAAAAATCTATCTATTTTAGTCTCATAAGAACTGGTTAAAAAGGATTCCCATAGAAAGAGAAAAAAGGAGGACGACGTAGGAGAATTCTGTTCCTGTGTTTCTCTGAAAGCTCAAAACTCTGGATTTGGGCACATTCAATGAAGTCGATATATGTGCTAAGGAGTCAGGTCTTGTGGGAGAATTCAGTTCATTAAAGAATAGGATGATACAGAGGGCCTGATGAACCTATACCAGTCTGAGGAGAAACCTAAGTTTGATCCCCTTCACAGATCCAGTTTGGTAACAAAGTTGAGAATGTCATTATGAAAGCTTTACTCAAGTGCATCAATTAATATAGTTATTCATTTAATTAGGTCATCTGCAAGTTCTACACTAAATATCTCTGTAAAATCTGCATTGCAGTTTGTCTGGGCACAAGTTTCTGAAACATGGAATGTAAATAAGTCGAAATTTTCCTGTACTAATTGCTTTCTTTTTCATATTGAACATTTTCAACTTAAAAAAGGGATTCTTGCATAATTATTTCAGTTATTATTTTGAACCTAGGAAGTAAATCACATACTAATGCCATCAAGGAGTTCAAACCTGTCTTTCGTAAAGGTAGTTCAAAAACTGAGAACCGGTATTAAGAGGTTTCAACATACCATTTAATTTCAGTGGATGGTCTGGTAGTCCTAATAAATAATAACTTCAAAAATAATTGAGGAACTAATTTGAGAGACCTTAAACCAATATTCAGAAAATACTGAACACTCAAATTCATAAAAGCACACCTACCTCTGCTTTTATGTAATTAAAGACATAATTTTATTGTGATTAGTAAAATAATTACTGTATTAATTGTAAATGATAACAGTTAATTAATAGTTATTAAAAATTAATAATTACTGTTAATTAGTAATTTTGAAATCTTTACCAGAACCTTTTATTTAGACAACCTTATCCCCTGATAAATGTATCTGTACCTATTTTTTTTAAACTAATCAGGAATAATTAAATAACTTTGAAATAAACATGGTATATATGCTCTACTTTCCCAAGTAAAACATTTCTATTTCAGCAAACTATTTAGATTTTTGTCTACTTTAACAAAACACAAATTTTAGATATTTGTACAGGTGTCTCGTTCACAGCCTGCTTGTAATGAAACCTTTGAATAGTCGTGCCTTGGTTCTGAGTGTTACCATCACTTATGGAACAAGTGTCTTCTTTTTGGCATGCAACTCGTTAAAATTTCCTAAATCCGTGCTGTACGTTCTGCTAGAAAAGAAAATCAGAACTGATACAATGCTATGAAGATAGAAACCATGAATGGGAAAATAAAATGTAGAATTTATTTTAGAAAGCTAAAGGACAAAGCCTTGAGGCAAATGTCTCCCACATTTCGTCACTGGTAGCAGATGATGCTTGTGTCTCTAAAGCATGAACACAAGAACATTCCTCAGCCATGCAACTTTTCATGAAAATCTAACCAGTCATATTATATTCCTTGGCAGGAATGTCTTTGAGTTGCTGAGATTTTGCTATATTTGGCTGATAGACAATCAAAGGAAAATTTCTTGCTTTCTGCAGTAGAGTAGCGTCAGTGCATCATCGACTATTAAATAACTGTAAGTATTTGAGGCAGAAGACTGCTGTCCTTTAGGTTTCTCTATAGTCAGTGGAAACAGAACAAAATTAGGCACTGCTCTCTCAAAGTAGCCTCCACTAAGAACCTGAGAGGAAGAAAGTTCCACTTTACCAAAAAAAAGGAAACAACAAAAAAAAAAAACTCGAAACCCCCTCAAGACAGAGGCTTTATAATAAATAATATATATGGTAATATAAACAGAGTATTCATTAAAAATGTCATTTGCACACTGCCAGAAACATTTTCATTATTTGCCTATCCTGGATGAGGAATCAAAAATATTTATTCTTATGAAAAATATGCAGGTTTTTAAGTACTTGTTGAATAGTAGAACCATTTTATTGCATAGTTTATGTTCTCTTAAAACCCTTGTGCTCTGACTTACAAATGTATCAAACAACTGATGCATTATGGTCTTATACACTCGTGCTTGTCTATCACAGAGGGAACAGGATGCTATATGGCTTTTCATGGTAGTAAACCTTTAATTATTGAACTTGTTTCTTTGTCTTTCTTGATTTAAAATGCAGAGCACTGTTTGCATTTAGTAGAATAGGTATTGCTTTTCTGTTCTTAAAATCACCAGCTTTGCCAAGAGTATCTTGATGCTATTGTAAATTTCATCCTTTCTACTGTGCATAAAATAGATGTTTATTTTCTCATAAAGACAGCGAAGAAAACAAGTATGTCACTGAGACACAAGGTTGCTAGAAATTTAAAATATTGTTCCTGTATATTTTCATGCAAAAGTTTAGTGAAAATAAAAATACTGATGCAAGTGCTCAACTTTCATTTTGCAAATACAATGGAATCCCAGATACCTGGCATACTAAGAGTAATTTTCTTCAACATATCCTGAAATTCACTAATTTAAACAGGTTTGTTAACAATGAACTAAATTACTGCCACCTTTGCTGCTCAAATACAGCTAGCCAATAGTTCCAGCTTTTTCTTTATCTTGTGGTAAAACACTGTGAAAAAAATCTGTAACATACACAAGGAACAGGTAATTGCACTTGAAAGTACTGCCTAGCAATAAGATGAGCTCATAGTGATCCAAAATATAATACGATTTGGTTAAGGAAGCAGTTATCTTTTCAAGACACAAGCTCACATTAGTAATGCTTACATCACTAGAATAATAATTTGCAAATAAGTTTCACTTGGTATTGAAAGCCTTGTAAATGGCTGACTAAATTTTCTTTTTTGTTGCTGATTTTTTGTTTTCTCAGATTAGTTAGTTATCTTCCTAAGAGGCTGGACTGAGTTCCAGTACCAGACCAGATATTTGAGATTGGATTTGGCACAGAAGGCTTGATTTTCAGACTGTAAATTTGTCTGTATCAGGTTTGCCTAGGAAAATGTAAAATTTATCTCTGTCTAGACTGTTATGGGTGGTATAACTGTTTTATTTGTTGGTTAAAGGCCTATATCCTGAATATAGTATGTAAGCTTTCAAAGTACAGTGGCTGGCAGCAGAGCAGAAGGAAGCTTATTTACCTTGTCTGAGTGGGGCAGATAATATGAAAGAAGCGTAGCAGAAAGTGAAGGAGGAAAAAAGGCAGAGAAACAATCTTGAAAGCAAAGAAGGAAATAGTGCAAAGGAATGAAAAAGGACCGTGTACAGTTCGCTTCAGCTGAAAGTTGCTGGAAACTCAATAGCTTGGAAAACTGGTGGAAAGTAAGTGGTGAAATGGTATTAGTCTCAGTTCTTTAAAGCACTCACTTTAAAAAACAAGATTCAAGAGTTTCAACTCAAAGTTTTAGCAGACTCGAAATCCTATCACTAAAGCTGCTGACAATATCTATAAATCACTTGGATGATTTTGCACCAGGGTTATGCCCAGAAAGCACAGAAGATTATTTGGAATAACAGTTTCAAGGCTCCATTATATTGGAGTAAAAATTTATAAAGCATTGTAAAGTACTAAGATTAGCAGAAAATAACGCATATTTGAAAGGCTTATTTACTCTATGTTATATCATATTTTAAATAAGGAAGACTGGAATATACTGACACGTTTTTCACTTTATTATGCTATAAGGTTATGTATTTGCTTTGAGACAGAATGCATATGCCCTGAAGCATGGGACACAGTTTTGCTAATTTACTGCTTATAGAATGGATATTCTATATTAACAATATTAACACTAGCACAGACAGACAAGAATGTAGCAGGTCTAGCAGAGAATCACAAGCTGGATAACCTTCAGTTTCATACTGAGGAACAGTAACACATAGCAGCAGAATGGTCCATCTTGTCACTGTAAGTGCAGCATTTGTTTGTTCCCATGCAAACACAAATGCACATAAAATGTTTTACAAGAGAAAATTACAGTGTGATTGCTCACTTTAATGGTTTGCAAGGCTGTGGAATGGGCCATCACTCACACACAATCCGCCCTGGAATTAAGCAGAACAAGAGAAGGAAAATCAGGCAAAGCGGAAGAATAAAATGTTGTCCTTATTTCATATTTTAAAAATGTATAAAGTGATTACTTGACCAGAACAGAAAATGAAATAATATCTTCATATGCCCAGCTCAGGATTATCATAACAAGAAAAAAAATATTTTTTTCTTTCTATGTTCTTCTGGTCACTCTTCTCCATCCTTGTAATTCTATACATTTGAGTGGGATAATTGTAATATATATGTGTATAACAGGGCTGTATTTAGTTATGGCATTCTGTAAAGATAAATTAGTTTAAATTAGTTTAGAGTAAAGCCTGAGATTTTAGGAGATGAAAATCAGGATTCCAGTGAAGTTACAAAATATGCACAAACCCAATCTTGATCTTTGTTGTATACCATGTTGATAAAGTAATAATGATGGGGAGGATTGTCAGAGCTATAAACAATTTGCTTCAGGAGCATCACAGTATAAAGATCCTCCAATGAAAACAATCACTTTTGGTAGGAAAATTATTTACTAAAAGCAAAACACAAAATCCTATGGCTATTGGATCTTTTCTTTCTACTTATTGGATTAGGCAAAAATAATGGTTCGCTCATCTGTCTACAGACACTACTTTTCATTACAATTACTTTTCATTATTATTCATTATTTAGCATTTTGCCATTCTAAATTCTATTTTTTATTATAGTTTTCCAAATAAAGAAATAAATAGAACGTAATAATTTCAAAGTAATCAAGTGGTGGAATATTCTTAATTCTCAAAGACGTTCTGTATTTAAATAACACATAACTTGTGAAAAGGTGACTGAAGATTGAACAGAGTTTCACTTCTTTTGCCTCTGTGGGCTGCCTGTATAACCAATGGTGGTATAAGAACTCCTTGAGAGGATACTTCAGTGCAGAAACTTAGCTGAATGATCTGAATATCTCTGAATATCTCTCTAGAGAAACCTCTCCATCCATTGCTATTTTGGAGCCTGAGAAAACTAGGTTGTTTCGTATATAATATGGTACTTCGTTACATTGAATATGTAACATGAAAAATATATTATTCTATATACAGCATGTATTAAACCAATATATTATTATATATTCAGATTATTCATAATAATATTATTCATATTTGAATTCATATTATTCTATAATATTAATGCTCCTGAGATTTTGGGGAGCCTCATTTGGAGACTGTTATGGTTTGAGCTAAAGCAGAATCAGTTTTCTAACTTTTCAACTAAGCCTGTCTAAGTAATTTCATTTTCTGAAAATGAAATGTTTTTAGACAGCGTCTATCTTCAGAAGTGCTAATGCATAAAATTTATGATTACTGCATTGGTATGCAGAAAGACCATTGTTTATATTTATCCCTATAGAGACTAAAGACATAGTGAATTGGCAAAATGCCTTAAGTCTGAGGTGAAAAATGGTTGCACCTCCAGGGAAGAGCGAATAGGACAGATGACCTAAAACTGTCCCACCAGAGTATTCCATTCTATAAACATCATACACAACATAAAACTGGGGGATCACAAGGGTTAAGCTCTCTTCTTCAATACCCAGCATCTAATATAGACCTCGTCTGTCCTTTTGTACCAATCCCAGATCCGTGTGCTCCTGAATCCATCTTCTGAGTCCAGAGCCCTTCTGCTGCTGAGTCCAGCCTGAGACCTTTCCCCATGCTTGCTCTGCATCATCAGTGGTTGTGGATAGTTATCAGGGTGTCCAATTTAGTATATTTGCATATGTATTATAATTTTCTTATAAATAGGATATTCCTTATAATTATTATTGCTTCATTAAAGCTGTTCCAGCTGGGTTTTTTACAGCCCCTAATTCTCTCTTTCATTTCCCTTTTCCCTGGAGGGGAAGGCAGGGAAAATTGGGATCTCAACTGCTCGTGTTTAGCTGCTGACCTGGCAAAGTGGGGCTAAATCTTGACTAATACTTGGTCACAAAACCAGAGAAATAAGCTGAACTCATAGCAGTTGAAGAGATATTGTGTAGTATTGCTATAAAGGATTCAGCAAAGTATTTTTTCCTCTTTCTAACCACTAATTGACCAGTAGCAGTGGAAGTTTTCTACCTCAGCTACGGTTTCTAATGAATATTTAAGGTTCTGAAGTATTTAACAAGGTTTAGACTATTATACACTCACATTGGTACATAGCATATAGTATTTGTTACATGTTCTGTTTGGATGACTGCTAAGAGCTCTAGAACTTGGTGCTGCTTGACAAGAGGTAAACAAAGCTACATGTGGTTAGTGTTAATGTAAGATTCCAAACTATGTACATTTTGAAAATAATTCTGCCAAACAGCATTAAAATATTTTAAATGAAAATACTATCTTTTTTAAAAAAATCTCCCATATCTAATCAAATGATTGCATATTTGACAATGAAGGTGTTTAAAAAGAACACAGACATATTTCACAAAACCTTACAGAAAATATTAACTTTTATGATATTCGAAGCAGACCTGCTCTAGACACCAATATCTCCCAATAATAAGAGGCCAAAAGTGGCCTTTTTCATATCCCCAAAAATCAATCACCAACTTTATTAAGAACTAGGAGTGCTTAGGTCAAGTCATATTATTTTTTTTTTTGTGGCTGACTAGGCTATTTTAAAAACACTACCCTGAGTGGAAGCTGGGAAAGCCAATGGAAACTGTGATTCAGTGCTGTGATTCCACAGATAACTGAATCTTCTCACCTTGCTGGGTTTGTATTTTTTCACATCAATGAAGTGTAGTAGGGGTCTGCAATAGCAACAAAATTACGAAGAATTTACCAGAGTCACTCAAAATAAATAAGAACCCAGGAAAATTACAGATGATCATGAAATAACGAAAAGGATGTCGGAAGGGGGCCTCTGAATTTTCAGCATGGGATGTGCACATCTATATAATTGTGTTTAATTACTGTATTTTTACGAGCATTCATTTTAGCCCAGAAAGTAGAACTGAACGCATTTGGATATGGAAAGGAACACCACTGAATGCCAAAGCTCTCAAAGGCTGCAAGCATACAGGATTAGGGTCTACATAGTTTAAAAGAAGACATTTGCCCTGCAATACAGTGTTTTACATGCTTAATTTTTAATGCATTTTACCACCTTTGTACCTTCCTTCAATTAACATCTCACTCATATCAGGGGAGGTAAAAGATGAAGGTCATACATACGTCTAAATGTTTTACCAAATCAAAGTTAAAGATGGTGAATGTTTTAGACCAAACACTAACACCAACACTAACACCAACTCATCATCTAAACCATGGCACTCAGTGCCTCATCCAGTCTCCTCTTAAACACCTCCGGGGTCGGCGACTCCACCACCTCCCTGGGCAGTGCATTCCAATGGCCGATCACCCTTTCAGTGAAGAACTTTTTCCTAACATGAAGTCTAAACTTTCCCTGATGAAGCTTGAGTCCATGCCGTCTAGTTCTGTCACTGGTCACCTGAGAGAAGAGACCAACCCCTGCCTGACTACAACCTCCTTTTAGGTAGTTGTAGAGAGCAATGAGGTCTCCCTGAGCCTCCTCTTCTTCAGACTAAACAGCTCCAGCTCCCTCAGTCACTCCTTGTAGGGCTTGTGCTCCAGCCCCTTCACCATGTACTACTGATATGTACCATGTACTTCACATACGAACTACTGATAAATCCAGTGAGCTATGTGTCCCAGGTTCAGTCAAGGTAGATATGGGGAAGGCTTCAGTTCCCTAAATGCAAGTGTTAAAGCCATTTGAGATGGCAGGAGAATCCAAGCCACAGAGCTGCCTGACACAAGGCAGGGCTTACAGGAAATCTTCATGTTTGTGACACAGCCTGGAAGTAACATCATAGGTCTCAGAGCACCTGCAATGTCATCAGTTGAATCTATTTAGGCAGCTGAATTCCACTTCATGACAACAGACTGAAGTTTAGTTCTCCCTGAAAAAGGGGTCTCCGGCTGCTGAGGTGAATTGCCGTCTGGGTTTCCCATGACTGTGTATTTTCTGACTGCATATTTTCTAGACACCCATAGACTGTAGTGGCTCATTTAGCTACCTCACCTAGCTTAGACACCTATATATACACCTATGCTTAAGTTTTTCAGTCTCCAGTTGAATGCCACTGTAGATGAAGCATTCACTTGGGGAGAAAATCTCTTCATCTGAAATTCATAAGCTAGCTCTTCATGTATCAACCCACGGTAGATGTGCTGTCATCCTGGCAAAATAAAAAAATTCTTACTGTTTGTGAGATTATTTTTTTCCTCTGGTTTCATGTTATGTTTCTTTCACTGGCCAGGAGATATTCCATAGTAAACAAAGTTCATTTTTCTCCTCTTCTTTTTGTTCAGTTGTTCCTCACAGAAAATGTCTTTAAAATAAATATTTCCAAACATGACATAGTCAGGCAAATTTTAATAATAGTTTTGCATATTTTCAGTCATAGAAATCTTAACTTGTTCTTTTAAATGGAATTAACTGTATTTATACATACAGTGCATAACAGAGTTAAAGCATGAAGTATCTAAGCACACATGAGCACAGAAGCCCATGTGATAAATATTTCTTTTCTTTAGCAGAGAGAATTCGTTATCTGAATCCAGAGGAACAGCTCAGGTGTTATTTTGGTTTATCATGCCTCATAAGATTTTTGTCGTTCATATCTGGTACCTAGTCTTAATTATAGCAAAATATATGCATTTAGTTGTTCTTTTTCTGTCAGCTAAGCTTTAAAATGGGAACTTTTGAACAAAAAACATCTGAACCAAATCTCTGTCATAGGTTATAGGCTTTTTCTCACTCATCCATGCAATAACTTCACTAATGATATCTCTTCACATCTAAACAGCATTGAAATATGTCCATTTAGAAGTCTGTTTTATTCAATATTGTCAGATTTAACGACAACAGTGCTATTTGTGTAGACTGCTGTGAACCACAGCACAACTATTCTAAGCATCATCTGTATTTATATATTTATTTTTCCTTATATCTTTGGTAAGTGATTTTGATTGGTTATTAAAATCTGTTCTGTGCTCTTAGAACTTACTTGCCAAATTCAGTCAGCAGCAAAATCCCATCAATATTTTACAAAATTCATGTCAAAACTGCAGTTTCCTCTAAAAGTTGAGTGCTTTATTTGTTTGAAAATAGAAATAATCCAAATAACTCAAAAGACAGCAGACAAATAATTTAAACTAAAATCGTGTAGAGAACTGGATTGACAGCTACATCATTGGAGCAATACTTTTCTATCCTTAATAATCCACTGATTAGTTTTGCTACTATTACTAACAGGTAAATCTTCCAACCAGTTTTTACTTAGCACTATACTTAAGCACTATTAACATTTAATTTTTGTTTTTATTTTTATTTTTTTTATTATTATTTTTACTATTATTATAGAATCATAGAATTACCTGATTTGGAAAGGACCCACAAGGATCATTGAGTCCAGCTCCTATCCCTGCATAGGACAATCCCTACATGCACACTATGTGTCTGAGGGCATTGTTCAAATGCTTCTTGAATATTGGCAGGCTTGGTGCTGTGACTGCTTCCCTGGGCGGCTGTTCCAGTGCTCCATCACCCTCTGGGTGAAGAACCTCTTCCTAATATCTAACTGAAATCTCCCTTGGCACATCTTTCCTGCCATTTCCTCAAGTCCTATCATTGGTCAGAGAGAAGAGATCAACGCCTGCTCCTTCTCTTTCCCTTGTGAGGAAACAGTAGATGGCTATGGGAAGCCCCCTCCTTTTATCCAGGATGAACAGACCAAGTGACTTCAACCTCTCCCCATATGATTTCTCCTCTAGATCCTTCCACAGCTTTGTGTCCCTCTGGACACTCTCCAGTAGTTTGATGCCTTATACTATGGAACACAGAACTGCGCACAGTACTTGAGGTGGGGCCGCACCAGTGCAGAGCAGAGCAGGACAATCACCTCCTTCGCGCGGCTGGCAATACAGTGCTTGATGCGCCCCAGGACACGTTTGACTCTCTTTGCTGCCAAGGCACACTGTTGGCTCATGTTCAACTTTCCGTTGACCAGAACTCCCAGGTCACTTTCTACAGGGCTGCTCTCCAGCCTCTCACCCCCCGGTCTGTATGGATATCCATGGTTTCCACGTCCCATGTACAAAGCCCAGCACTTGCCCTTGTTAAGCTTCATGTGGTTGGTGATTGCCTAGCTCTACCATCTGTCCAGAACCCTCTGCAGGGCCTCCCTGCTCTCCAGAGTGTCAACATCTCCCCTCGGTCTTGTCATCAACAAACTTAGTTAGTAAACCCTTGAGTCCTTCATCCAGGTTGTTTATGAAGATATTGAAGAGTACTGGCCCCAAGATGGATTACTGCAGAATCCCAGTAGTGACTGGGTGCCAGCATGATGTAACTCCATTCACTATGACCCTTTGATCCCAACCATCAACCAGTTGTGCACCCACTGCATTACGTGTTTATTTTGTTTAGGAGGATGCTATGAGAGACAGTATCAAAGGCCTTGCCGAAATCCAGAAAGATCACATCAACTGTTTTTCCTTGATCGACCAGGTGGGTGACCCTGTCATAGTAGGAAATTAAGCTTGTCAGGCAGGACCGTCACTTTATAAACCCATGCTAGCTGGGACCAACGACTGTGTTGTCTTTTAGGTGTTTTTCAGCAGCTTCCAGAGTATTCTTCTTCATAATCTTTTCAGGCACTGAAGGGAGACTGACAGGCCTGTAGTTACTGGCATCATCTCTGCTACCCTTCTTGAAGATTGGGACTTTTGAAGCTTCCAGTCAAGTGGTACCTACCCAGATTCCCAAGAAAATCATTGAGAGAGGCCTCACTATGACATCAACCAGCTCTTTAAGTACCCTCAGAGGAATCCCATTGAGTCCCACCAACTTGTAGTGGTCCAGTTGGAACAGAAAATCCCGCACAAGTTCAGAGTTCACTGTGAGGTTATCATTTGTGCAGTCTTGGTCCTCTGGTCATGGGCTTGGGGGCTGGAGGGCTGAGTCCATCATCAGTATTGAAGACAGGTGAAAAAAGCATTAAATGCCTCTTGATGCATACACTTGACAGCAACGCAAGAAGCAGAAGCCCCTTCTCAGAAAGATTTCTTCATGGCCAGCATCCTCTTTCACAAGTCGGCAGTCTGAATAGGTTCTTCTCTGGCAGGGCCCAAGATGGACAGCAAGAATGTTTTAATAAGTGCCTTTGTGTTTATTTACCCTTTTACCTCACAATTATTAAATTCTCTTGATGTTATTCTTTTAATAGAAGACAATAAAAAGAAGACATTCCAAGCAAGTTAGGGAAGACCAAAACTTCTTATCAAAATATTTTGGATATTAAACAGCCTCTGGTGTTAGCATCTAGATCACAATAGGCTAGGGCCATGTGGGAGTAAATTGCCATTAAAAGAGAAGGCAATGGAGATAATGTTTCTTAATTGAAATTATATTTATTTTTCTTGTCACTTTTAGCTACCGAAGAACAGACGTATGTAATATCCTTTTGTAATATAAACCTGCATGGGATACATATCTTTATATTTTATCTGTCGCCATTTCAAATCTGTCTTCAAATATAAGTCCATTAAGTTGTCAAAATTCAAGTATTCTCTTAAGGTTTTGGGTGTGGGATTTGTTTTCTTTAAATCTCTTTGTGTTCTGAGTTTAAAGAGACTTCTTTATGTATATGCTACATCATTCTAGTTTCTCACCTGTGAGAGTATTCAGACACAGTGTGTCCAGTTAGGTATTAAGTCTTTTTCTTTTTCTCTAGCTTCACTGGACTAGAAAGGGATTTTCACATCAATAATAACTCTGGAGGGGAAAATGAAGGAAAATAGGGAAAAAGAGATGGGATAATTATAGAAGATATATGTGGCTTCATGTCAATATCAGTATCTCGAGAATAAGGACAGAGAACATTGATGCTGCATCAAAAATAGGTACCATGCTACAAAACAACTGTAGAGAAGCTTAGTCACTTATGATAGGATAAAATTAAAGTAAAAAGTGGTGTTAGAAATGGGCTTGACCCTGCAAAAAACTTTGCCAGCAAACATATGCCTTTGTTAGGTATACGTGGTCCTGAGCACTCTGGAGTTGTTTCAGAAAAGACTTTAATCATTTGCTTTATTTCAATATATCTTTTGACAGAAATTCAGTGGTTCAAACTGTAAATATATGCTTAGGTGCTTTACTGCATGAGAGCCAGACTACTCTGCATCGTTCGGGATCAAGTCCTGGGCACCTGCTGCTTTGATTTACCTTTACTAAGAATTATCACGTACTACTGAATGAGCTACACGTAGTAACGAGAATTGCATGCTGTTTGCATAATAGCTGTTTGCATGACAAGCTGTTAAGTTGTCAAATAAACAAGACAAAAACTTTATAACACAACAGCAGATATCAATATTAAAATGATCTTAAAAATAAATAATAGATTGAAAAATTAAATTTATCCTTATTATAATATATTTCATAATGAGAATGACTGGCTTTTTGAGGAAAAACTGGTACAATATAATATGATATACGAGAATACAGCTGAGAACATTGCAACCATTAATGGAAGAACTAGGGATTAAGTTAGGAGAACAACAGACTGAAATTTTAGCCTATAATCTTGGGGACAGGCTTTGTAAAAAATGTTTGGTTTTGTCATACTCCCACATCACTTCAATTTTCATAATTTTTAAAAACTGCGTTGCCCAGGGTTTGTGTAAGTTTATTTGCTATTTCCCATAAGATGCAGATTGTTTCGAATGACTGAACTGTTTCTGTTCCCATTTTTTAAGTAATCTCTTGGCTGTTTTTTTGTCAGTTCCTACTGTGGCAAAGACTTCTTCATGTTGCCTGTTGCAGTCATATTTTAAACAGCAATATTTCACCAGTTTTTAAACCCTAGAGATTTAAAATTGTTCAGAAGCAGACAAGATTTCTTTAAAATATCCAGCCTCTCAAATTAAGAATAATTTCCACAAGAATTGTATTATTTTATATTATTTCTCACTGGACTCATTACCTTGTTGTTTTTATCTTTCCGACTACAGCACGTTTTTCTTAGTATGGTTTTTATGCAAATCACAAGTACATATTGTCTATTTTTTGATGCTTTTCTGTGTGTCACTGAATATTGAGAAGTAGTTTGCTACTTTAAGTTTTATTTAAAGTTATATTTATAAAGATGCAGGGTTTCTTGTTAAATGATGGAATTCTCATTCTGACTTCAAATCAGCACACTGCTCGTACATAGGGGTGACTTTAAGCTCCTGTTGATTTTAATTCAAAGGTAGCAGAATTGTTCTAGAGTAACAGATGCTCTCATCTGAGTACACTGAGCTCATATATGTTTTGTTTATGAACTTCTTTGAAAGTCAAAATAACCTGATACAATGTAGGCAGCATCTCAAACATTTGCTGAGTTTGGGATAGTTCTTTTTCATTCAGGGTCTGGTTCTAAGTTGCTATTACAATAGCTTAATTACGCTTCTATCTGATAACAGACCAATATCATGCCCAGCTCAACCATAAATCAAATTTAGTTTCATTTTGCAATTAAAACTGTTAAAATTGTATACTGAAAGGTCTATAGTGCTCTCTATTTTTACCTGTGGGATGTGTTATCCTACCAAAATTATGCTTTAACTCCTGACGCTCAATGTTGGTATATACCCTTGTGCTGCTTAACTCAAGATTAGGACTACATTAGATATGTGCATAGATTACTGTTCTAGACCCAAGTCTGAACTTGTAATTTTTGGTTTGCGAACTAGACTGCTGCTCACAAAGCCAAAATCTCATGCTTGGCTCTCAGCATGCAGGACTAGCTGGCTGCTAGGAGTTGTTCATCAAAGGCATGAAGATTTGTTTCCTTCTAGAGCTCAAACACCAACAGGTAACTCACTGGTGGGGGGACAGGTCTCACTGCCTTGGAGGAGCAGGTTAGGGAAGGAGTAGGTTCTTTGCAGCCCTTTCCCCTAATGTTAAACTTTGCTTATGAACAAGTGTGCCAAGGATAAGTGACCCATTTCAGGCCTATCATTATCTTGAAAATACATACTTGAATGTCAGAAACCTAAATAAACAAGGGAAAATTAGTATCCTGTTGTTTGTCATCACTGTGATAGCGCTACATACTGTCAAGCAAGTTGTATGCATATATATGAGAAATTCCTGTTACTTGTTTGATATTCCTCCTATGCAGCTGATATTAAAAAGTTCTACCCTCCTTGAAATCAAAATGGGCCAGGTAAACTTCTTAGGTTTCAGGGTTTTTTTTAATTTATTTAGTATTTGAAAAACTCTATATGCACCTTTTTACATGTTTCAGCATCAAAGTATCTTCCATTATCAGGTCCTTGCTTTATAAAGTTCATCTTATCCTGTGATCAGAAGAAATTGTCCAGCTTTTCTACAGCACTGTAGAGAGTTTGTCAGCACATTGTTATCCATAAGTCTTCAGTGTGTGGCTCTATAAAAAATTATAGAAATCTTAATTCAACTTCTATTAACTTTCATGAATTAAATCTGAAATAAAATTACAAATAAAAAGGGTTAATAAAAGTATTAATAGAAATTAATAACATTCAATGTACAGGTTAACTTTATACTATCAAATAAGTTTTTCAGAGAGAATATGGGAAGTAAGTACTGTAGTTTAAATCTTTTCAGGCTAAATCACTTTCTGGAAAAGCACTCCCATCATTCAGATTATGTACTCTCTTTCTATCAACCGTCTTAAGGGCACATACCAAGAAATCCCATTCCTTCCTCACTCAGATCCATTTTCTCTTCTTCTCACTAGAGCTTACTCTCCTCCTCACTCTGATAGTCCAGTTGTTCATCTGACGGTTCTATTTAATGATCCATGTTAAAAATGAGAACTAGTTTTTGAGGAGAAATTTTATTTTAAATCAGACCATTTAACAGGACCATTGTACTGTATGGGCATGCAAGGAGTTGTGCTGGCATGGCTTAGGATCCTGGGTTGCATATAAAGAAGAGTTGCTAGCAGGTTGATGGAAGTGTTTCTACCCCTAAGATCTGTTCTAGTGAGATCCCACATGGAGAATTACTTCCAGCTCTGGAGTCCTCAGTACATGAAAGACATCAACCTGTTCAAGAAGGTCCAGAGAAAGACCATGAAGATGATCAGAGGGCTGGAACACATTTCCTATGAGGAAGGACAGAGAGAGTTGGCATTGTTTAGCCTAGAGAAGGGATGACCCTGGGGAGACGTTATTGCAGACTTTCAATACTCAAAAACAGGGCTTGTAAGAAAGATCAGAACAAACTTTTTAACAGGGCCTATAATGATAGGACAAGGGGTAATGGTGTTATTAAAGAGGGTAGTTTTGTACCAGGTATAAGGAAGACATTTTTACAATGAAGGTGATGAAACACTGAGACAGGTTGCCCAGACAGGTGGTAGATTTCTCATCCCTGGGAACATTCAAGGTCAAGTTGGATGGAGCTCTGAGCTACCTATTCTAGTTGAAAGTGTCCCTTCTCATTGCCAGGGGGTAGGCTAGATAATCTTTAAAGAACTCTTCCAATACAAACCATTCTGCGATTCTATGATTCTGTGATTCTATGAATAATGAGTGAGAAGACATCATTAATAAATGGCTATTGGCAGGAGGGAATGGGGGTTTCTTAAAAAAATTTCTTCAGGTGAAGGATTTACAATGTGGAAATGCATCTAAGAGGATAACAGAACATCATCACGAGAAGTATGGACACAATGACATCTATGTTCATCTAGGGATGGCAGTTCTGGTCCTGTGAAATTTCTATCTATTTCACCCAAATACAGTGTTAGAGAGAATGTATGCAGTTGAAATTAAGCCCGAAATGTAGTCTCCTGGGCCTTTTTTTTTTTTTCAAAATTAACATATTAGATATCC
The DNA here is from genome assembly GCA_033556795.1 of Tapera naevia. Lineage (NCBI taxonomy): Eukaryota > Metazoa > Chordata > Aves > Cuculiformes > Neomorphidae > Tapera > Tapera naevia. Next base: position 6,040,607 of record JAUMJJ010000059.1, read on the forward strand.
AATTAGAAGAACTGTCTGAAAATGAAATGTATGCAATTTATTCTTCCTTCTTTGAATTTTCTACAGACTGAGATAAGATGCTGTATGCTACCAGGAATTCTACTTCATACTGTGGAAGTCATAAAACAGTACTTCAGTATGACTTTATTCAACAGGTACAGTGGTGACAACTTTACCACACCCTACTGCTTCCTTGCTGTCTGATATATTTTCTGTCATCAGTTCTCCTGGGTCACCTCACATCAGCTTGAAGATTTCTACCTTTCAGCTTTTGTTAGGTTTTCTTACTGCTTCATATCAATTAGTTCTGCACAGCCCATTAGAGAACTCAGTTCACTAACTTTTGGATAATCATTGGTCTTTCTCTTCAGGGTAGGTTCAAAAGCTCTCCATTGTAGCATACATCCTGACACTTTAAAATGCCAGTGCTTAGTTAGAAAGAAAATAATTGGTAATGTTTTTATGCTCTTATTTCTAGCAAATGCAAAATATATGTTCTGGATCTAGTTTTTATAATAATTTTGTACCTTGTCACACTGTATATGAAGAAAACTGTGTGATTTTAGAATATGTAGCATATAAATAAAGCATAAAAAGCTGTTAACTTTTCTAATTTACTCTGCACTTAGAGATCTGTCAAGTAAAATTTCACATGCAAATAAGAAACGAAACGGAATAAGTACCTGTATAACAATCTTTTGACAGAATTGCTATGAATTGTAAAAGCTTTCTTCTTGTTATGTTTAGCACACAAAGTAAAGACTGCCTTTTACATTCCTATCTATTTGATATCCATACAAGTGATACAAACCGAAGAAAAGGAAGCCAGGTTTCTTCCCATTCCTATGAAATTATTTTTTTAAATAACTGCCACAAAAACTGAAGTTTACAGTGCCCTTGAACATCAATTATGCATTAAACCAAAGATGTGGGTACTTAAACTGGAATCTGTAATTCAGAATACAGACTATGGAGTTATATAGATACATCTAGGGCTGAATGCTGAAAAATTATTACACCTCTAACAACAGGCATAGAGAGACTTTGCCCTTGCTGAGCTTTTCAGAGGGAATTCAATAAGAGCAGCAAATGGATAAATTGGCCAAAAAATTACTGAGCTAGGGGCTCAGAAGAGGATGGTCTGAAAAATGTCTGTAATGAGATTTTAGGAGGTTCAACTGAATTTAGGAAGTGTCTGCAACTCTATCTTTTATAATAAATAAGGATCTGATGATAAGGCTTTCTTCTGCTTGCTTAGTGTGTGAATCCTCTTATGGATGAAGGTTCAATATGAGACTAATGTTCAAAACAAGCCTGTTCTTCCTTTCTTAGCTAGTGCTTTTAGATTTTTAGAGTTCTCTCCAACACAGGAGAAACGATCAGGTTGTCTCCATCTTACTGCCACACACAATGGATAGCACAAGCCCTTTGAAAACCATGGAAAAGGAGACTAAGTAATTCTTGGAAAACCAACTCTGACCAGGGCCACAGTTTGCAGACTGAACCTATTTTAAAATGTTTCTAAGCCACAGGCTGCAGTGAGTTTTTCTGCAAACCAATATGTTTAAAGGTTTAGAATGGAATATTTGGATTCTCTCAGTTAAAAGGATGATAGTGTGTAGAACCCAAAGACAGAATTCAAATCTAATGTTTATAGTAAGGCCTATTTGTTGGAGATGCATAAAGTATCATTCTAAAGTATCATTCAGGTATTAGATCTGAGGACAGTTTAAATACTTACTGTTGAATACATTTTTCAAGGCAGCCCATTTCTGATGGAAGCCTGAAGATCTGAAATACTGGCAGTATTATTATATCTGTGCTTATTGGCATAAAAATGCCACACTAAATAGGTTAAATGTAGGTAGTAAACTTGGGAGGATTTTTTAATTTCCCTTGAGACACAATTGACTGTTCCACAAGGCTGTTTGCAGTTTTGGCTGTGATTTAGGAGGAATTCTACTGTTTAATAGTGATAACTCTAGTCAAGACATGGCTTTATAAAAATATACATGCTGCAGTGATGAATAGGCGATGAATAAAGAGCTGAAGAAAATTTGCTGTAGATCAAAAATGCATGGTAAATCCATAGCTAAAAATGCCTGCCATCCAGATGGGAAGGTTGCCATGAACATGTTTCTAAGGCAGTCTCCCTGCCTGCTCATTTTCCAAAATATCATTTACCACTGTAAGGCTTCTTTGACCATCTGTAAGTGATTTACAAGTCCAGGCAGCTTAGTGAGCATAGCGGCGGTGGTCCCAATAGTCCCACTGGGGCCTAGAGTAACCTGGGAATCCCAGACCATAGCAGTTGTGGATGCACAGAATTGTGCTCCACCACGTGCAAGGTGAAGTAAAGGACATGATTGTGTGATGAGCTGGGCTGTATCTACTTAGGCTGCAAGTCTAATCTAGTCAAAGAAATTGACTTGTTCCACATCACAGGCATCAGGGAAGCGATTCAGACATGACAGATCTCATGTACATTGGATTTGCAAGACCAAAGTAGTTGCGTAGTAATCTCTGTGGTTTTCACACATTGCACATGAACATTGTGTTGACCAGTCAGAGACTTGGAGGCTACATTTTTTTACATGTCAAATGCTGATGATTATGTACATGCAGCCTCTAAGGTGCAAGTGCTAAGTCCACTTTGATAGCAGGGGAGACTGAAGGAGATTTGGACTTCACAAGCTAAAGCCTGTACCTCATTGGTGAGGTTTAAAACAAACATTAAAAGGGTAACAAGCTGAAAAAGGTGCTGTGAGCAGGAGGAGAAGAATAAGAATGGTAACAAGAGTAAGACAATTTTAGAAATGCATAGAAACAGGAAGGAAAAGTGTTGTAAAAGTTGGCATGTTCTTCTCTTAACTGAAGCAAAGCAATGCACCAACTCTGCACACCCTGCACAGGCTGTGCAGCCCGTACGTGCAGTTCAGCATCTACTAATGTAAGTCTAACATGAAGCTGAAGACATTTGAGTCCTTTTAATCCATATTCTTTTAACCTTTATTGAATACCTTATATCCTTTCTTGAATATCCCATATGCCTTATTGCAGGCCCCATTTCCCTTACTGGTCACCCCAATCCCATCTGTGGTTTTTTGGTACTTTAGAAATAACGCAAAAGGCAGATAAGTTAACTTTAATGGGGAGTTGAGACTTTTCTAAAATAAGGAAATTCTGGAGTGGCAAAATCCTTTATGGTTCACCTCATTTACACACAGAACAGACTGAAGCTGTGGCTGTGATCCAAGATGGCATCCAAATGACCTGAATTAAATGTAGTCAGAAGAGACAATTACCATACATGCCAAACACCAAGAAAAAAAATACCCCGTAAGGGCATGAAGACAACTTGACTTCTGGGCTGCAGAGTCTGGGTGAAAATTGCAGAAGCTGGTAAGGGTTGTCCATGGCCTCCTCAAGTCAACCCCTTTGAGGTCATATTTTGAAGCCTTTAAAAGAAGAAATAAATCACTGAACTTTTGTAGAAAAATCAAAATAACTCATATTTAGTAAGCATTTGTGCTTCAAATAGATACAGATGAAGTCCAGCATAAGTTCTTTTTCTTTTTCCCTTAGTATACCCCTTTCTCACCTGGATCATAATGTCAAAGTTAGAGGCCTGGGGAAATGTCCCATTTCAGTAAACAAAGTTTCAAACAGAAAGCTATATTCTTAGCTTTTGTTTTTATTATGCTATTTAGCACACTTCTAAGATAGATCAAAAGGAGAATCTTGTAATTTGTTTTGTGGAAACGCTAAGGATACTTCAAGGTGAGCTCTATGATAAAAGTAAGATTAATTCAACAATTGTTTAGTATTCATCCACAAAATATTGGTAGAATGACTGAGTTAGTCTTCCCCTCATTCATGTAATAAATAATTGGACTGAGATATGTATCGCCACTTAATTAAACATTCTTTTCTGGCTAATAACATTACAACAGAAAACACAGACTCACTTGCCAGTTCCTGCTTTTGACTGGAACAGACCAGGAGGCTCCTCTGTGAAAGAGGGAATACTATTATTTTCGTTTGCATTTCAGGTGTTATCTGTTAGCTAGGGCAGGAATGATGCCTTCAAAGATCTTTGAAGAAATTTAAATTCCGGGTGGGGTTTCACTGAGTGAATATAAAGGGCAACAAGGGAAAATAAAGCCAACTACAACAATCTATTGTGACTTTTCTTGCAATTTGAGCATGAGAGAAATCAAATTTTAAGTTACAGGGACAACAAAGAGTTTGTCATGAAGGTTACTGATTCACAAAGGCCTTTAGGGAAGAATGTAGTATAGCGAATGAAAAAATTAATCAGGTGCATGCCAAGATTTTGTTTTATAACTCACAGAAGAGATAGGTGACAGTCAGCTTGATGTAGAGACTTCTGAGATCATTATATTGATAGGATACTATACTGCTGAGCCTGCTGGAGAACCAAGGTAAAGTGTATGGCATGTCAGTACACTAAAAACTGCATCTTGTGAGCAGTCAGAACAGTCCCATGTGACATTTTCAAGATTTTCCTCATTGAGGTTTCCCATACGTAGAAAAGGGAAAAATACGTTCAGTACTGACCCTATAGATCTATGGAAAAGGGACTAAATATTCAAGGGATTGCTCCTGAATTCCTGCAGAAGATGACTACAAGCTAGCATATAAATCCCTGTTCATCAAGTTACTTAAGATACAATAGGGCTATTTATGGTTAAGGAGTCAGTTATGGCTCTTACGCTGTCTGAGCAAGAAATATAATTTCAACACCTATTTCAATATCCAACTACAATCAGTACCATGAAGAAAACTTTTAAAGGATAGATCCTCCACCAGTTTTGGGTTCCTGCCATTTGTTTTGACAGACTTGGCACCATTTTGTTTGACTGGAGCAGCAGAACTCAGAACTGGAAAACACGGGAAAAAAAATTGCAGCTTTCTTCTAATGGTGGATTAATTCCCCAATCCAGTCTCAGTATTGCTGCTCAGCAGTATAGAATCCTATCAATATAATGATCTCAGAAGTCTCTACATCAAACAAAAAAAAAATTTCATGATCTGTTACATTGGATATCAACTTTTTAATAACAGCCTGCTTTGTGCCATAATGCTGGCTTTTATGATTGCTGCATTGGTAGACACAGAAGAAATTTTTTTTCAAGAACAATGACTAATGCTCTAGTATTAAACCAGAATACTAGACTAAAACATGGTATGATAGTTTCTATCCAAGTCTTGATAAAGCAAAAAAAATCTTTCTATCATCTCCTGTCTTATAGACTGGCTTCAGAAATATGTTAGAGCCTTTAGATAAATATGTCTAAGAGGTCATACCATTTGACGTCCTGGAACTTTAGTCATATAATCTGACTCCTGTTTCAAGACAAATTACTTCTGCTCTACAACAGATGCATTGCTTGTTAAGCCTAATAGCTAACTTTACCTACACTAATGATAACAGTATGCTAACAAACACATTAGGAAATGTGAAAAAAAGAGAGAAAAAGAAGGAAAGGCTTTAAAAATTATGTGTTCTTTATAAGTTTTTCTATTCCAAACACAAAGAACTACTGAAAAAATGGGTAGTTTATTTAAGAAGGGGCTACAGCTTCAGTAGATGTTCAGAAGAAGATAACCTCACCATAAAAGAATTGCCAATTTATAATGGTTCTGGAGCTTCATTTATGAAAGGACTAGTGTGGTTCAGCATGATGTAGATTTTGTACAAGCCAATGCTCATATCAAACACTAAACAGCTGTCTCTAACAGGTTCCATAGAAAACACAGAACAAGGTAATTTAACAATGTGATGTATGAATCTACAATGCTGCCAACAATTAAACTGCACATGCACAGCCTCTGTGAGTGAACTAGAACAACCCTGGGGCAAGCCTTCTGTCAGGGAACCTGAGATACTGGAAGGTAAGAGTAGAAATTCTCAGTCCACAGATACAAGAACCAGTGCTCTTTGCCTTTTCCTCGAGAATTGAAAAGCCTCAGAAAACACTCAACAAACCCCAAATTCTTTTCAACCTGTTAGCTGCTTACTGATTATTATGTCACAGTGCACAGTATTATCATAATATTGCAAATAACTCAACGTGGGAAGCAGCACCCATGGTGCAATGCACTGTACCATATGACACAAACTAGTAATTCATAATAGAAAGGTAGCAAATGACTACAAATAGCTTAAGGGCATCCACGAAAACAATGTCAAACATAATATCCTCTGATTTTAATACTGGGCACCAAGGCTGGGATTCATTTGACTATTATAAATATATCCAAATGAGTGCTTTTTCTGAGACAATATCATAAACTGTCTTCATTGTCCACAATACAATTTATTGAATATAAAGTATGTAAATGAAGTAATTCAGATGAATCATGCCTAAAAGTGTCTATATGTTTGTGTTGATAAAAACAGTGTCATTATAGTTCACGTATACTCATCTGCATTGTACATATTTACAATTAGATGAGAGAAATCCCACTTTGATGACCTAACAGCTCTGCTGCTTTGTTTAGTTTCTGGAGTTGATAGTAAGAACTACAGAAAAAGAAGACTGATTGTGCCCCTATGCTTGGTACTGGCAAAGCTGCATCTCAAATACTGTGTTCAGTCTTGGGCCCCTCAGTATAAGAAGGACACTGAGTTGCTGGAGTGTGTTCAGAGAAGGGCAACAAAGCTGGTGAAGAGTCTGGAGAACAAGTCTGATGATGACCAGCTGAGGAAACTGGGATTGTTTAGTCTGGAGAAGAGGAGTCCAAGGGGAGCCCTCATCATTCTCTGCAGCTACCAGAAATGAGGCCGTGGTCAGATGGGTATTTGTCTCTTCTTCCAAGTGACTAGCGATAGGACAAGAGGGAACAATCTCAAGTTGCATCAGGATAGTTTTAGAGTGGATATTACGAAAAATTTCTTTATTGAAAGAGCGATGAAGTATTGGAACAAGCTGCCCAGGGAAGTGGTGGAGCCATCATCCCTGGAGGTGATCAAAAAACACATAGATGTGGCACTTTGGGACATAGTTTAGTAAGCATGGTGGTGTTGGGCTGACGGTTGGACTTGATGGTCTTAGAAATCTTTTCCAACCATGATGGTTCTATGATTCTGTGATTCTAGTTGTCCAATCTCACTTTCAAATTTATAGTCGCTTGCTTTTCTGCCAATAAAATCTATTCTTTAATAGAATATCTGTACTTGACTTCTTACTCATCCTGCAGTGACAGTCTGTTGTGCACATGAAAAGCAGCCTGAGAAAGGCAATAAGGCATTGCTGTGTCCAGAGAGAGAGAGAGTCTTACAGTAGAAAGAATCTGTCTAGAGACGAGGGAAATGTTTAATAGAAGATTAAATAATACACATCCCAGTAATGAAAACCCAGAAAGCTCCCTGAGAACAAAGAGGAGTTTTAAATGTCAGCACAAAGATGGTATTACAGTTGAGAAAGCTACAAAGAAAAGATTAATGTGGGAGAGATTAAGATAGATTTTAGTCATGTTGAGCTTCAGGTGACAGCAAATTTATATAAGATAACGCCAGAAGGCAGACAAGAAAATTTTGTACACAGTTCAGCCACTAGTTGATCCCATAGACAGTACTTTTTTGATGATACTAACTTGAAATAATGTGGAACAAGGAAAATTGGATCAAGGACAGTGGCCCATGAAAGAGCTGCAGAAAATACAATAAACCCCTAAACAATAATCACCTAAAAGAGAAAGCAGAGAAATTGTTATTGAAGACAACTAAGACATGGGAATACCTGAGTTCGTAAGACCCTCCCTACTGGAAATACAAGAGAAATATGACACTCAAGGGTATAATGTGGAACAGCAGAGACTTACAGATAGAACATTCATTCAAAAAAGGAAGGAAAACGAAAAGAAATAAAAATGATGGTACCATAAGATGCAAACAGGATAAATATTATGTTAAACCTTAACCAAGAGTTTGAAATATTTTTCATGGAATTTCATTCTATGTAACGTAATTGGCAATTCACAAAATACTGTTCAGCTTGTGTTCTGTATGCTAAGTAAACACAAAATGTCAGGTTGTAAACTCTGTAGTAGAGATTCCACATTTTCATCTGTTGTTTGAGGTATCAGTCTAAACTACTCTACAGTGAAAATATAAAAATCATATAAGTAATCTCTCCTTCACTCTAGGCCAACCATGCTGAAATAAATACTCTATGTGAAAAATATAAATCCATTTAATCAGATTTACCTTATAACATTGATAGGAGGCTTTTGTCCAGATTGTAAAATTACCACAGATTTTTGTTAGACTTAATGAATCTATCCACCACATTGTCAAAGCTGTTTGGAAACAAAATACACTTTTGACTCTGCTGAGATAGTTAACAAAAATGGTTTTAATGCAAGTTATTATGTGATGTTGTAATGAAGTCTTAAAGTGCAAAATCTACTGTTGCTGCTGATGGTGATGGAGAAGAGGAAGAAGAATGCTACATGTATTCCCATATGAATAGAATTTTAAATTATTATTCAAATTTGGGGTTGCTTCTTTTGCCAAACACTTCGAGTCAAGTTACGTGACCATAAATGGGAAATGAATGCCATTGAACTGTCAAAATGGCACCTTTGTTTCTCTTTTTAGACTGCTATTTTGTTCTGCCAGTTGTGCTTCCTGTTGCATATGTAATGTATTTGCAGAAAGATTTGACAAATAACTGCAGGGTTTGATGGGAGCAGCAGGTGCCTGTTTTTCTGGTCCACACGAACCTTATTCTCAGCAAAACTTCACACTTCAAGAAATAATTAACACTGCATGTCACAGTAAAGCATTAAAACTGAAAAGAAATTATCACAGAATTAGCAACGGCCTTTACCTGATTACGTCTGAAAGACTGGCCAATTTATAATTCTGTTTGGTTATTGCAAATGCAGGCAGCTGGACCACTGTCTTCCCTTGTGGTTAGGCTACTTCTGAAGAAGTAATTTTCCAATTTGTGTTTCTCTTACCCAGCCAATTTGTACATAAAATCTGCTCAAATATCTAGTAATTTTTTTTTTCCAAAATGTCTCCCTAAACATTTCCTCCTTGGCTGTTGCCGAGTGTCATTCTGTCTTATAACTTTCATTATTCAGAAGAGTGAGCCACAGGAACACATGAAATATTACCACTATGCCTGAATGAGCAGATGTTTAGAATCTCTTGTGGATAGATGTACTTTGAAACAATTCATGGTAGTAAACAATTTTAGATGAGAGTGGAATTTGCATTTTCAGATTCACTCTTAAGGGTTTAAAATGAATAAAAAAAAATGTCACACATTCCACAGTAATCTTTAGAGGCAAACATGATACTTTTCCTTGGGACAACCTCACTTACATGATTTCCTCTAACATACGACCACATCAGTTCAATTGTTCCTTACATGTGTAACTCTATTTAGTCTACTAGAACTAATGTGGGCCAAAAAAATCTGAAACTCTAGTTATATTCAAGAAGATATATACAATTGTCATGGGATCTCGCTAGATGCCGCTTTTCTCTTTTTACTAAATAAAGCAATGCTTTCCGATGCCCCCCCTTGTGTGCCAGAATGCAAGCTTTTGGTAAATGTAATTTATTTGCTTGGCATGTTGTCTGAAAATTTCTTAGCCAAATGAACATAAGGACCAATTTAAAATCACAGCATATATCAAGATAAACCTTGTTGCAGTATTTGCCTTACAAGTACGCATTTCTAATTTTGACTTACTTGAAATGCTCTAAGTTCCTTCTAAGGATACAGGTTCCTCAGCAAGGACAGGCAAAAGAGATGAGGAGGAGGCATCATCCTCTGGCCAGTGACCAGCTGAAGTGCATAGAGCTCCACTTGGGGATGGATGAGGAGCTGATCAAGAGCTTATAGGTCAGGATAAAAGGGAGCGCAAAGTCAGATGACATTACAGTGAGAGTCTGCTATAGGTGACACAACCAGGAAGTCTGAGCAGATGTGATTCTTTGTAAAAATATAGGAGCAGCCTCGTTTTCACAAGCCCTGGTCCTCATGGGAAACTTCAACCATCCCAATATCTGATGGAGGGACAATGTAGCAGGGCATAAGCAATGTAGGAGGTTCCTGGGATGTGTTGATGATAAATTCCTTCTTCAAGGTATAAAGGAGCCAAAAAGGAGAGGTGCTATGTTGGATCTTGTTCTCACTAACAAGGAGGGGCTGATAGGCAGTGTGATGCTCAAAGGCAGCCTTGGCGGCAGTAACCATGAAATAGTGGAGTTCAGGTTCCTTAGGGAAAAAGCACAGCAAACTCACTAGCCTGAAAGTCAAGAGGGCAGACTTTTTCCCTCTTCAGGGATCTGTTTGGGATGAAGCAGTGGAGGGAAGCAGTGCCCAAGAAAACTGGTTAGTATTCAAAGACCGTCTCTTCCAAGCGCAGGAGTGATGAATTCCAACAAAGGGGAAGTCAGGCAAGGCAGCACCTTTGAAGTGGGGAAAAAACAAAAGAAGCTGGAATACTTCTTGCTTTTTTTCTCTGTGTGCCTTCCAAGTACTGTCTTCTGTGGCACATTAACTTGTGCTGGTTCTTCTCTAACCGTCTTCTTTGTCATTCAAAGAATGTTTTTTCACACTTACTCTCTGTTACTTTCCTCCTCCTTCTGAGGAGCCATTCTAGAAGGACAGGGAGAAGCATTTCTGCACTTACTTCAAAAGAAAGACAAAAAAACAGTCCTCCTAAAAGTCTCTACCAGATAAAAGGAGTTACTAAAGGAAAAGTCAAATTTACTCTTTTCATACATTAAAGACCTTCATGGGTAACAAGTGAACACAGTGAATAAGCATCTAGAGCACGGACGAGGCTAATAGCTATGTGGATGACCATGAACACAGATTTTTTTGAAGTAAACTACGCGTTGGCATATTTATATTAGCAAAGTGTACCTGTAACCAGTAACTAGAGTGCCTCAGTACTATATTTCGAAGTGTATAGATAGAAGACTGTATAATATTTTCTTTAACTAAGGTACATATTGTCTGATATTAGCATCATTGAAATAGTCTAGACAAAAAGGTTTAATGACATTTAGACTGTATCTAATTATTGATTTGGAAAACCTCAGCCAGAAAAATTAAAGTTGAGCAAAAACTTAAGAAACTAAAACCCAGGATTCTGTGATGTGAGGCATAATATTTAAATATTGGCAAGAACCTACTTCTAGCTGCAGTTTCATAGCATACACATTTAAGCACGTATATATACATAAGACTACACTGAATTGTTAAGACTGCAAGAACAAAAACTGCATTAGGAATTTAAAGAAAGAGATGCTAATATGAACTGCTTCACTGCAGATGACTTAGAGGACTCCTTCTGTAAACAGAAATCAGCTGCTTATCACAATTTGTTACTTTATGATCCCTCATTTGTATGGCTGTCATCAGGGTCTCAAGTCAGGCTCAGTGAATGAAGAAAACAGATCAGTGTCACAAGATTAGCATCTTGTGACAGCTTGTCATGCCAATATCATGTGCTTGTTTTGGTTTCTTAAGGACAAATTATGTTCTGATTCCCAAAGTTGCGATGGGAATCAATACAGTTTCAGGAATTTGGCCGGAGGTATCGAGGTTCTCACAGTAGTAAATAATTGGAAGCAACTTGCACTCTTATTATTTCAGCAAAATTAATAGAAAGAAGAACATATAAGACACGAAAACTGCATTTACAACAATGAAGTGACATAGGTGTAAGGATAATAAATGAAAATGAAAATAAATTATTGGTCAATTGAAAGCGTTGGTTTACTTTGAAGATCATTAGTACAAAGTCACCCTAAGAGGAAATAAATGTTACTCAATTTATCTACATTCAAGGACTGAATGGAATTGGGATAGTGGATTAGGACACCTATGCAAAAATTTCCACGCCAGGTTCTTAATATCTCAGGTTCTTTTACTCAGTGGAGATCTAGTCAATAGTGTAAATGGAATTTAGAGAGTGATCTATCACCCTATTCTAGAAATCTCCACTTCATCCACTGAGAAGTTCTAACTTCTCCTTTTTGCCCCATTTTTGTGACTGACGTGTTGCTGTCATTCATCAGAACCTGAAAACTCATCATGTTTAAGTGTCTCTTGACAGGTTACAACTCTTGGTTTGTTCTATCAATCAATCACAAAAATCTTGGCTTCAGACGAGGGAATAGAAGGACAGGTATTTTCAATGGCTGGTAATAACATAGAGGCTTTTCTACCACATGGACTTCATCTGAGTAATTTCCATTTTTGTTCTGGCTCAGGAGACACCACCATTAACGTGAAGATGCCCCCTTCTTCAAGCCATTTCTGTCTACTCCCAATGTCTCTCTTTTAAGACCATGCTTGCCCTGGGAAGTCTAAGTGTTTCAGTTACTTTTGATTTTATAGTATCAGAAAGGTTATAACTCCTGTCAACGTCAAATAATACATTTTCCCTTAACAAAAAATTAAAAAGAAAAAAAGAAGAAAGAAGAAATAAACCCCTATATATGTTTGTTTGGAAAGTTAAATTCAGTCCTATGCCTGAGGTAAGGGACATATGAGCCAGAAAAATTAAGTTGCATATAATATGTATAATAGCCTGATTTTTCACTTCCTCTCCATGTATGCACACTTTTCACAGAGGATATTCCTCAGCCTTAAGGAATTCTTCAAGAAGTTTTCAAAATTTCCAAAAACACTATAGAGTATTTTGGTTTGTGTTTGTGGTTATTTTTTTTTATTTGCAGAAATTCCGAAAATGAAATAATTTTGCGATTTATTCCACTGATTTCTGACTTAAAAACAGAATTCTCTTTTATATTTCATCAGAGTAAATTATAAAAAATGACAACAAATAGCTTAAGGGCATCCAGGAGAACAATGTCATTTTCATGGTATCAAGTGGAGATACCTGGAATGAAAATGAAACGCATAACAACAAATTGAGAATTATCTAGTTGAGCATACTGCTACAGAAGTGAAGTTTAACATGGTGAAATCCGAAGTCTAAAAAAAATGTTTTCATCTTAGCTTTTTTTGCGTTAAAGATAGATGTCATTGTCAGATGTATTATTGTTAAAACAGCAGTTATTCTATTCCAAGGTCTTTCTGGTGTATAAAGATCAGTTTCAAGCCTTTTTAAATTAATTAGAGGAAGTCAGAGAAGATCAGTACAAACGGAAGTTTGGAAACAATCTAAATAACCTGAGACGACTGGGGTTGTTAAGGCTGGAGGGTGTCAGGGAGGAAATCAGAGCGAGGAATATAAAAAGTTTCAAAGATATGAAATATTATAACAAAGAGGACAGCAATGAGCAATGTTCCACAGCTGTAAAGCACAAGGCTAGGGAAAAAAAAAGTTCAATTTTAATTTCTTTTAACAGTTAGTAAGATAAGATATTAGAAAACATTACGAATTGTAAGAACTGTCAGAAGAACAAGTCAGTTTAAGAAGTTGTTGAATCTCTGTGCTGAGTGTTTTTATGATTAACATACAAGACAAACATCTGTCTGTGCTATTCTGTTATATTTGACCTTGATTTAAAGTGGGGAAATGGACTAGCTTAATCTATGATCCTTAAATATTAGCACTCTCAGGGAGCCATACAGACTTCCAAAAACTGGGGGTAAAGGAAACTATTTTAATTTTATCTGTGCCATTCAGAGAAGAGTCATTTACAAGTCATAATGAAAAAGAACCTTTTTAAAAATACATGAAGGGCAAATGTGTTTTCTTTATCAGACTCAACAATTTGGTGCACGTTCTAATTTCTTTCTCCTGTAGCTTTCAGGGTCCCATTGATCTTGTGGCGTGGGAGAATTTTTAGGTGGGAGTTTGTTACCCTGAGCAACACGACAGCATTAATTAAATTGTGCTCTGGGAAAATGAAAGTAGGCTACATTCATATTTGCATTTCTGCCAATAAAGACATTAACTTTGCTAGTGCAGGAATTTTTGCCACATTAATTAATTTAATTCCCCTTTTAGTATTATTCTAGTGCTACTTGTCTAACATCTTCTTGATAAGAAAGGCAAGGGATCTGCTTGTCATACATTTCATATTGAACCTTGCTCAGCTGGTTTGCTTTATTGCATGCGTTCATCTTAAAGCTCATAAACGAGAAATCCAATAATGTGCAACTAGAGAAACCAACTAGCGTTTTTTTGCCATTTCAACTAAATAATCAGTTTTTTTTTGTCTTGCATAAACACAGAAAACATTCTTACTTTAAAGGATAATTAAGGAGTTATGAAATTTAGTTTGATTCTTACTCATTTGTAAAGTTTTTTTCCTAATTCTGTGTGTTATTGCGTCCAATGGCTGTTAGATCCAAGAGAAATTTCTAGATATGCCTCATTGCAATAGAGTTGGGCTTCATCTTGCCTAACTTCACTATGTCAGAGTTAGGCTTCTAGTCCGAGGTAGTCATCTAGATCCCTGCTACGGTCGCCAGGGAGAAAATTACCTTGAGCTGGTGATTCACCTCATCAGTACTTAATTTAATATAAATGGAAACACAGGAGCATGGCGTTCCTGCATAACACTACACTTTGGCCTGTCCCCAGTTTGGATGAATGAAACGTCAAGACATTGGAGAAATTATAACATGAACCTTTATAACTCGCTCTGGGTACTATTGTAGCCTTTCTAGGGGCAGGTATAACATACTTTCCTAGATGTAACTTGGGAAAAACTACCCCTTTAAAAAATTTCCTCCTTAAATTCTATTGTGGGATTGGTTTCCCTCTATTTCAGGCAGAGTTTTTGGGGGTCTGAAGTGATCCCACAAGAGTGGGAATCAGCCAGGTATGAATGTCCACCTTGAATCAGGAATTCTAAATGAAGCACGTTTGCTTTCCACACAAAGACTAGGAGCCATTGCATTCATTGCATTTCAAGTTAACATCTGGAAAGAGTTCAGGCTAGCTTGCAGAAAATATCAGAAATGGGATCTGAAAAGAGGACATCACAGTGAGCATCTCCATCCACTTCTACAGACCTCTAAATTCATCCCTGAGGTCAGGCTCTGCACACCAGAGCAGGGCGAATATCTTTCTATATGACCAATATGATGAGAAGAAATCCATATTTCACCTTTGAATCCTATTTGAGCCTCAGGAGTCTTGAGTCCGTCTTTCCTTTTCTTCAAGAAAAGGGTCTAACCACCAACTCTCTGCTTAAATGAGATCAAGTCTTAGTGTCATTTGTGCAATTTCATCAGTGATTTTTTTTAACAGATAATCTCTATGAATTTACTGTTGATTTTTACAATATTTGATAAATTACTCCTCAATTTCTTTAAGTAGTGATCTGATTTGGAAAGTATAACTGGCATACATAGTATGAGTTGAGACAGGAAACTGAAGACATTTTTATCTTCATACATAAATTTTAAACTCATTTTCTACATCTCTGGCCTCAAGAATCTGCCCTTCAGCTGTGAAACTCACAGCAATAAATGTGAGTAACCAATAGTTTTGTAAACATGTTGGCTATATTTCCTATCAAGATGATTAAACTTGTAATTTTATGCCTAGTTTCATGTCTGATGTTGATAATTTTTCAGAATAATAGCAGTTACTTCATACTAATGAAATTTCCCTTTTGTGCAGAGATGTTCCTCTGCTATTATGTTAGTGCAGAATTTTTCAGAAAAACAGTTTCTATCCATGAGCCCTAGGACCTGTGGACCCATGCCAGCTCTACACTGGAAGTGATATAGCAGTGGTTAGAGAAGTATTCAGTCGACCAGCCATGATAGGAGACAGGATATGTTCAGCTGGACTCACAACATGACAATGGCTGTGGGCTAGTTTGCATTGCAGATGGCTTGAGGACACATCTGTCTGAATAAGAAGTGGAGACATACATTTTAGTTTGCCCAGATGAATTCTGAAAACTTATCAGAAGCTCAAAAATGTAAAAGTGGCATTTACTGCCTTGCTTCCTTATTCTTTATCTTCCTTCTTGCTCTTTAAGCGTCCCACAGTCTCAAAATTCCTTTTGGACTTGTCCATTTGATTACAATGAAAGAGTAAAGTATGACAGGACCTGTTACTGCAATGAATGGAGGAGACCTCTACATAAAGCTTATAGATGTAGCTCTGTTGTTGGTATCCAGACAGAAACTGATTGCAACAGACTCTGCTACATGGAAATATTATTCATTTGAATAATGCCAGACAGTCTCCGTAGTATGATTGGTAATGGATTCCATTTGTTTTTGTTGTCTCTGTTCTGCCTTAAAATAACTTTATAATTAACTTTGACTCTATCAAGCTCTATAATTTCAATCCAGAAATAAGATAGGTGGCTTCATAAAAGTTTAGAGGTAGTATCCAGGCTTAGACTTTCATTTTAAGAGATGTGTATACGAAGTCAAGGATTGGCTCCAGTTAATCATGCGTTCCCATACTCGATTTAAAAGATTAAATAGAAGAATTGGATATGAGCTAAGGATAGTGGTGTAATTTAAAACGTGCGAAACGGTGATTTTGATAAAGTAAATTTTACTGGGCTCTTTATGACTGAAAAAAAAAAATCCCGATTTTTTTTTTTTTATTTTCAACTGCCAATACAGGACATTTACTAGCAAATCAAAAATAGAAACATAAGAAGAAAAATTCCTTTATGCCTCTAAAAACTAAAATAAATCCTGAGAAACTCACTGTACCATTACTGATGGTGTTATTAATGAGTTTGCCTTATCATGCAGTATTTTTTCATGTCTTACACCAGAGATTTCTGGAATAATTTACCCTACAAATGAAACCTTACCAGAAATCAAAATCCTATGGATACAGAAAAAACTGTCAATTTTATTATCTTAAACATGAATAATCATCTCAATTAACGTGAAATGGTATATTGTCTTCAGTTATATATTTTATATACATTGTTGGCCCATGTTACACAATTCAAATGTAATCATAGAATCATAGAATCATAGAATCGTAAGGTTGGAAGAGACCTCTGAGATCATCGAGTCCAACCATGCCTGTCTCCCTACTAAACCACATCCCTAAGAAACTCATCTACAATAATAGGATGAATACTTTTAAGAAAAGTCTTTTCTGATTATGAAGCAAAAGATCAAAGTCAGATGACCATTGACTCTAAAGCAAGAGTAAAACTAGATAGCTGTATCATAAACCTTAAAGAGATTTGGAGGTTAAAAATAATAATTTTCATCAATCTTGTATAGTCAGTAAAATTGGGTAGTATCTAATAAATAATTGGCAATAATTTATAAACTGAACACTCCTAACGTTAAGAATTGATTCTAGAGAACATCATAGAAAATTCTTATAGCTGTTTCAGTTGGATCCTGGAGACAAAGTTTTCATCTCATGAGAGGCATTTCTCAAAAGAAAAGGTATGTACATATATTTTCATTAAAAATTTATTTTCTACACGGTTACCTTTTTAAAGGCAAATGATGGTAGATCAATAGCACTGATTCAAACAGTGACAAAAGATATAGACTAGTACTAGCAGATCTGGCAGATCACCAATGAACCAGGGATAAGGTAATAAATATTCCTGTATTTTGATGTGTAGTCACAAAATGGGTTGGTGTAGCAAAGATTTCATCACACACTGTAATACAACTCCACGAACTGCCATTGAATCCTAAAAGCAAAGCAATACAGCAAAAATAAATAAATTAAACTAATGCATTACCCTCTTATGATTCCTGTAAGACAAGTATTTGTGCTTTTCCCTTTGATTTACGTTTAAGAAATATTGAAAGGGTAATAATGAAGTGTATAATCATTCAGATACAAAAAAATAACCATATATATATTTTCACAAACCATTTAAATTAAAAACTCTTATAAAAACCCAAAAAGAATTTAGCTACATCTAGTCATATAAAAATAATCCACATTTATTGATGTCAGAAAAGAAAAAAAAAGGAAAAAGAAAATATTAAGCATCTATGTGATTACACATTTTCTTGTTTTCCAATGATTTTTGTTTGCTGTCCTTTAACCTGCCAGAAAAAAAATCTCTTAGAGTCTGTTTATAAAAAATGGGTGAAAGATCCCTTTTCTTGAGATGACAGAGGTATTTTTTAGCATAAAACTTTAACTGAAAAAGTAGAACTCATTCTTACACAGCTTCATCATCAGGATATTTGTATCTATCTAGTACAAAGTAAGAGTCAGGTCTGAATTTCAATGCAATAACAGCGTAAGTAAGATTAGTAGTGGGTGAATTATTAGGATTAAAAATGCAGAGAGAGGAAAACTATTAAAACTGACACACCTCTTTGAACACACACTGAATAATTCATAATTCTCTGATTTAAATACGTTTTATCTAAACAGTTTATTTTAGGCAGGGCAATGTGGAGGGTTAGGCTAAAAAAGCAAAATATTCTGAGGGGACTAAATGTAGGAAAGATGGCGTTCTCAAATCTGCACAGGGAGCTGGGTTTCTTCTATTCAGACTTCTTGTCCAACATTTGCAAAATTCCACCAGGTTACTTCTGTCAAGTTCATAACTTCATTCACAGTGACAATTTGTCCTTTGAAGAATGAGTTTTTAGATTTCTACTGCTCAACATCGTATCGTATTCCCAGATAACTTTCACAATTAGTATCAAAGTAATGCAATGTATTTTCAATTTAAGTTTGTTCAGCTTCAGCCTCAATTTTCAGGCGTAGAACAATTCTATTAACTTATTTTCTGCTTTCGATAGTATCTTCTCTCTATAAATTCTTACAGGTAGAGAACTTGTTACTTCTTTACCTCACATAGATAAAATATTGAAAACAAAATTCAGCAGTTACAGTTTCTTTTTGTCTGCTTCCAATTTTTATAGTTTTTCTACCACATATATATTTTCACTGTTACTCTCTACAGGAAAATACCACCTTTTAAAAGCTTGATATCATCTAGAATACGCATCTGAACCTCACATTAGTCTTCTTAACTGAAGGAACACACTGGGAGTTCAAATATTTACCTACCGTTAATTGTGAGTCTTCTGTAGGATCAGATCATATTCCAGTTCTCCTAGAAGTATGATTCACATTTCAATGCTTTAGATTTGACATTGCATTTGTAATGCCTGTGGTAAAATTAACTTACTCTGTCTTGTAACCCTGATTGTAGTGACAGGCATTAATAACTGAAATTTTAAAACCTTTCAATTATTTTTTCTCCAAATATTACCATCAACAGTTTTCTTGGTGGACAACACAATGAATGTGAGTCAAGAATACACCTCTGAAGCAATTTATGAAAAACATGTATTGGGTTGCATTAACAAAAGCATAGCCAGATGATCAAGGCAAGTCATTAATCCTTACTCTTCAGCACTCACAAGGCTGCACTTGATTTACGATGTGCAGTTGTGCCCCCTCATACAAGAGCAATAAATTCATCTGAGTTTGATGGAAGATTACATGCAAAGGACTAAAAGAGTTGGATTTTTTAGCCTGGAGAAATCTCAGAAAGATATTTCTCCAGAAAAGGGTAGAATTTAAGTTCTGTCTTCATCGGCATCACAGGTTTTATAAGGAAGACAGACTTTCCTTTAAGATGCATGTTAAAAAATTAGGACACGATGATTGTATGTGGCTCCAGAGGAATTTCCAACTGGACATACATAAAAAGAAAAGTCACAAATAGGATAGTTAAGCATAGGCACACATTTCCTGGAAAGGTTGTCTCCGGAGAAATTATAAACTTGACGGAACTAGGTCCCAAAAAAGTTTTTCAAACTCAGAAGCTGAAACTGTTTTGAGAAGGAGGTTGGTCTAGATAATTTCCTGCAGTCTTCTCCAATGTAAATTATTCAATTATTTTATTATAAATGGGTTGTTCCGTAAAAGAAACCAGAAAGAAATACCTGATTCATAATATCTTGCATTATATTGGGGTTTCTACTTTTGAGACTAGCAAGTAGCCTTCTAATCTTCCACACATGGGAATCCTTGGCATTGTTTTCTTCATTTGCTTTTAGCCAACAAGACAAATATTCAGGTATCAAGAATAGTAATACAGGAGGAAATACACTTATTAAATAGATACAGATCTCATACACAATATTAAAAGTAATGGGAAGTGATGATAAACCCCCAAAAATCATTCATGCTTAGGTAGGTCTAAGCAAAAACAAATATGAAAAAATGAATAATAACAAAGTCACAACCTTACTTAGTTGCTGAAATCAAGACAAATACGTTATATCCCAGTTTAAAGGGGTAGTAAGTAATGAAATTAATATTGATCTAAACCTCTGGGACAGTTTTAGAATGTGTTAAATGACTTTCCTATAATAATTCTTACAGCTTTAGTGGGCTAAAATTTAGTATTTATCTTGTAAAGGACTTTAAAAATAATAGTCCCTTGCCATCTGTGAAAGGAGGATATCAGGATATTATGCTGGCCATTAAAGAGCAATATGGCTGTCTTCTCCTGCTATTCTACTTTAATAGTTACAAGTTGTGTCTCTGATTTATTCCTGAAAAATTCTATTGGGGTACAAAGATAACACTCCTTCAGCTCCCTGAATACATAGTTCTTGAGGTTCTATTCATGTCTCGCAGCCTTTCAGCATTCTTCAATCATTTCCTTCTTTATCACACTCGATTTTGCTGCTGTTTGGATGGCCACTTGGCACACTCCAACAATAAGAATCAAAGAAGAAAAGGGAAGCTGTGGAGCTGAAACACAAAAGGAGAAAGTCAGTCACAGATATTTACATCTCTGGGTGCAAAGAAAGGCTATCTCCTCACCAGTAGTAACTGCCACTCCTTAAATTGGCTCTCCTTTATCAAAAGGATTTATCCTTCATTTCTACAATATTGACAAAGGGAGACTAAGAAGGTAAATGAGCATCATCATGGTATTTTAATAGCTTTCCTTATGTCTAGAGCCAAATCTGTTCTCCAGCTCTGTCCATGTTTTACACAGTATTCTTGTTTGAACTAATTATCATTGATCGTTTTGACTGGATAAAAGGTAACGAATACCATAGCTGGGTGTGGGTTAGGACTGTGTTGTTTAACTAGTCAAAGAACATGTTTTGATGCTCAGGCATGTATTGCCAGATAGAATATGTAGTAATTGATTCTCCTCCTCTCTTTCCCTCTGTCAGAATGCCAATTAGGTACTTTTTTTTTCCTTAACCTTAACAGTTTCCTTAACAGTTCTGAAGAACAGTTAGGAATTTAATAACTATAAGACTCTTTCCCTTTATATCAAATTAAGCTGAATTTAATAATTTGCTTAAAAATAATTATTCTTAATTTCTGATGATTTACTAATAAGAAGAACTAAACATGTTTATAAATGTGCCTACAGCATTCAAAAACATGAATTGTCATGGCTTATGAGCTTTCAGTCATCAATAGAAAGACTCATATTTTGTGAATTGCAATGGTGGTCTTTGAGTACATTGAATATATGGTAGCTTGCTGTTAACAATAGAAAGGGCATACCTTGCCACACTTTCATAAATTACCAGTTTAGAATGCATTACTAGCTTTGACTGCCCCTGGCCACTGTACTTTTCTTATTAATGCTTGGGGCTTTGACTGTGTTAAATATATTCAGCATGTCTTGTACTGTTTGTAAGTGTAGTAACCAAGAAATCCTGTTCAGGGAAATTAAGAAGGTTGATTTAAAATTTTTATTTCAGCTTTAGAAAAGTCCTTTATTATTATGCTATGCTTAATCACGAATGTTTAAGACATATACCATTAATACCTATGGTTTAAATAAGTTACCAAATATTTCTTAGCAGAGTTCAACCAGCTCTATTTGGTAAGAAGGTGGATTACTTACCTTCTACTTACTATTTGTGGTTGTATTAATGCAGAATAATCACTTCATTCTTATTTAAAAACAACTCTTGAAAATATTTGTAAAAGTTCGAAGGCAATTTTTTTTTTTTAAAAAAAAACCAAACAACCTGTCTTCTTTTTTTATGGAGCACTTCAGTTTTTCTTTGCAAACCAAAATGTTATCAATTTTCAGGCCAATGTAAAAAGTTACTTGTCTTAAAACTTTGGATATCTCTGATGAACAATCCTTTTTATTGTTGTTTTGACTTAATAGATGGAAGAAAATATTTTCTCTCAAGCTTCATGGCAATATTACATCATACATTTCCTTCTGTAGATTGCAAAGGTCTTGCTAATGCCTCAATCTCACAGCAGCTTTTTGAAGCTGGGAAACTTTACCTCCAGTTCATTGTAACACAGAGAATATGTAAATTCAAAGAGTCTTCAGAAAGAACTAAAAACATTTTAGACAATGAAACAAGCCAACTACAATCTTGAAAACCCTTCATCAGGGCTACCAAATACTTGAGAGATTTATACTCTGCTGGCATCAACATTTTGGATCATGATATTCTTTAGGTACACAAATACAGAAGTCTAAATTAAGACTTTTTGAGAGTCTTGACAGCCTCTTTCCCACATAAATTCTACTACTGAACAACTATAGGCATAAATGCAGCAAAGCATCACTTAAAATGGCAGCAGCCCCTGATCTAATAAGCATTCTAAGACACACTTCACTCACCTCATTTCTGCACTGGAATGGACAATCCCAATCTTTTTCATTCAGAGGCCTGATTTCAAGGAGGAGATGGGTAGTATCATGTACTTTTAGTATCACATCTGGGTAGATCAATCCCTTAAGAAATATTAAACCTGAATTCCACCCACTTCACTAAATATAGAAATTTTAATCTAGAATTCACCCAACTGAGAACTGTGCACTAGCCACCCAGGCACAGGATAAAAAAGGGACAATTTAGAGGACACTGGGTAGATTGAGACATCATTACTTATACTGAAAAAATAATTTCTACTCATTAGCTCAGCAAGAGTCATGGCTTTGGGAAAAAAAATAAGCAAGCTGAGTCCTGATTATGTAACCCAGTAGTCAGGACACTTGTCTGTGGTCTAAGACACTACTATACTTTCATTGCAAGTCATGTCTTTTCTTGTAGTTGTCAGGAAACTTTGCTGGTAAGGTTAAAAATTGTAATTAGCTAGCTAATACATGGAGTATTAATGTATCCTTTAACTTTAGTTTATGTAATTACATTTATTAAAGCCACATTTTTAGTAGCCTAACCACCTAACTGTCCAACTGAGTTATGAAACAAATAAATACCAATATTCTTCAGTCTAACAAAGAATAATGCTCATTTTCTTGTGGCAGTCAGGACTTAGATAATTTTTTTTTCTGAGAAATCAGGATTCTCAGTCAAATGATTTTCAAGATGTCTTTCTCTTTCAGCACTTCATTGTGTGCTCTAGAGAATATACTCCCCAAAAGCACTGATAGAAATCCACATTTCAGAGAAGCTGTGTAATCTGTAGTTCATTCAAATGCAAACTATATGTTCTCTGGTTGAACTGAAAACAAAGTACAGAGAGAATCAGACATTTCTGATAAAAATAAAAGTGTTTACTTACTTTGTTTTACTAATAATGGACGTCTCTTTTAAATAAATAATATAGGGGGAAAATGGGATAAAATCAGTTTCCAGGATGGATGAAGATCATACTGCATCTGCTAGATAATACTGTATAATACTGAAATAATTGAAAGTATTGTATTTGAAGGATCTTTTTTTTTCCTAGATTATTAGTTTTCCAGGAGTGTTTCACCCAGTCAGCCTGGCTTCTGTGCCAATCTATGCTCAGAAGCGCAGCAGACAAAATCAGGTCAGGACTGAAACGTAGTAAATATAGGATGAAATGTCAGTATATAATCTGGCAAGAGTTAAAAGGAGAAAAAGGGGACAAAACTGCTCTAAGATGTCTGTGACCAACAGAGAGGATTTCTGCAGAGCAGAGTCTATTGAAAATAGCCAGAGCAATCACCAAGAATCCAGTATCAAAGACTGTGGTCTCTCCTGGTGTATAGCTCTGCTAAATGTGAAAGGCAGAGCTAATATCACCTGTATTATGGAGATTTGGATGATAATGGGAACTGAAAAGTCTGTAAAAATTTTATAGGCATGCTTAAAACTTGCCAGTTCTGCATCAATGTGTCTAGCCTTGCAGTTGATTTGAGGCATGACTGAAATGTACCTTAATTACAGACGTGTACATTAAGACCAACCAAGGAAACCACAGTCCTTATTCTACGTTGGAGGCTTTTGTATGCCACTCAAAGTCTTCTGCATCTTCCTCTATTTATCTTGTCCATTCTGGAAGGAAACAGACAAAAGTAGATTAAAGGTAACATAAAACCAGATATGACAATTTTAGACAAAAGTATTTACAGTTCCAAGGAAGAAACTGCATGGCTGTGATATGTATTAAGCAAGTACTAAGAAGACAGCCTCATCTATTACCAAGAAGTCTGTACTTCTGGAATAGAGAAAGGCATCTCTTTTACCATTTAAATTATCTCCAGCATGGTTAAGGGGAAAAACAGTTAACCCACACTGTAAAACAAAGTGAGTGAAACGCAGTTGACAGGGTAAAGTCTGACTCAAACATAAGCATCAATTTTGCAACTCCTGCACATGGTGCAGTGAGATCATCAATAATCAATAACAGTCAGAAAGGACTGAGATTCTAAATTGTATTAACAGTAGGCATTTACATTAGTTTTGTGATAACCAGCATGTCTCAAGAGACTAACTATGAGCATGTTATGTGTTGTTTTTTGGATGTTCAGATGCTAATTTTCAGGTAGTGACTGACTGCAGAAGGTTTTGAATTCATCTGAAAATGAAGCTGCATCAGTGTTCATAATCATCCTGTTAAAAGTTACTCTTCATGAGATAATAGAAGCTACTATAAATAACTTCTTACATTGGCCTTCTCTGAGGAAAAGCTCAAGTAGTTAACACCTACAGGCTGGTTATATCAGGTACTTTCTCTACAGAGAAGTACTTTATGTATTTCAGACATCCATACATCACGTAACTTCACATACTCTGATGTTGGTGTCATGTATCCAGAATACTGCTTACGCCAGTATTTTTAGATGACAGTGTCTTCATGTTAAGGGGTATATAGTTTTCATTATTTACTTTTAATAAATACAAAGTCTAAAAGGTATTATTTTCTGTCACTTATTTAGTAATGGATCAAATATGGTGAATTCAGCTCCACTTGAGAAAACAGTAAGTTTTAAACTGAAAAGCAAGAATGAGAATGATTTTTGTCAGGTAGACTGTGTTTTAGACAGTCAGCTATGTTTCAGCTTAGTCATATTGTTAGTAGTAGCGATTCATCTCCTGTCAATTAGTTCTAAAAATACAACAATGCTCCCAAATTTTTGAGATTCCAGTTAGAATGGGAGATGCATTCTTTCTCTCATGTATACAATAAACTGTTTCAGAGAGATAGTTCATTTTGTGGCTTAAAGTTCAACACTAGAAAATCAGTAATGTCCCATTAGTTTTGCTTTCACCGGCATATGCAATGTTTTGGATTTCTATCAACAATTCTTTTCATGGTTATTAAAATAAGGATTTATTAGTGCCAATGTTGCATTTAGAAATTTTGAACCAAAAAGAGTATAATCTTTTAGTACAATAGTAAAATTCTTCCATAACCATGACAGCTAACTTTAACATGATTCATCATTATTGAAAAAGACAAATTTCTATGGAATTTTTTTATATTAGGGTTCAAGGGGCATTCATATTATAAATCAATGTCTGTGCAGGCTTATGAATTTCACCATTTTGACTTTTGATGATGCAGTATTGAGCTGGTAGATCACTTGTGTTTACATATATTTAATGAAAGGGAGAGCAAACAAAAAGATGCTGAAATCTCTCCAGACCAGGAATCGGTGTGAAATACAACTAACACCTTTCCTTATCAATGCCAATGATGGAATATGTGTTGCCTCACCTCCAGCCCTATGGGTGAAAGCTAATAAATGGTAAATCCACCAGTTAAAAGCTGAAAGCAAAACATAATGTTTTAAAATTACAGAATTATTTCCTTTACTTTGACCTGAAATATGTGGTTTACACTCCTGATTTGAGAAAACCACTAAGATTTTCACATTAATTATGTTTCAGGGCTTTTTTTCCTCTTTAATCATCAGTTTCCACCAAACTTTGCTCTTAGATCATGGGTTGGAAGTTTAAACAGCGGTTTTAGAAAATGTTTACTCTTTTCTTTCATGTGATGTTTTCTTGAATATGCGTAGTGGTGATAAAGAAAGAGTAGAAGAAAGATGTGTATAAATTAAATTTCAGCAACCATGAATCATATTAGTGTTTGTGCAAGTCTCCACAACCTGGCAATGGAACTTAAATCTGTGTCTAACAACCCCAGTCTTTAACCTTTCCTTATGAAATGCTGTTCAGTCATGCTAAATGGAATAGTGAACAGTCATCTGATGAAAATAAATGTGCAGTATGCCCTGGAATAAGATGATCAATTTCATTTTCATCTGTGATAGCCTAATGGATTAAATGACTCTATGTCCTGTACTGAACACAGAATGAGTACCTCTGCAAACTTGGACAAACACTTGTATATCAAAACACATTTTGGGCGATAAAATATTAGTATAAACGAGTTCTCCTCTCCTTATTGGGCTTGATTTCTATTGTAATACAAGAAAATATTATATACTCCTATGTAATCCTCAGAATCACTATTGCTTTTAGTTTTCAATGTTAAAGGGAGTTAATCTGAATGCAGGTAAAAATCTCAAGGGAGCTTTTGACTGATTTAGATGGAATCTCGATTAGGGATCTGGTATGCTTTTTAACATCTATCTTTCAGCACCTGGGTATATGATGAAATTTGAAAGCCAGATATGTTCCTGAAGTGGATACTGGTGTGTGAATATTTCTTCTCTGCTACAGGATGCCACATTCCTATACAAAAATATATACGTAATGAAGTTCCTAAAAACAAGAAAAATAAGCAACTGCGTAGAAAATGAGAAAACTGTATTTTTTGAGGAGGAGAAAAAATTTGTGGTGATCACCTTCAAACAAGCAAGCCTTTGAGTGAATATTGCTGATTAATACCTTATAAAAGCTTACCAACACATCAGATCCATTAAGTTGATGATACGAAATTTTAAAAGCAGGTCACTCTCAAGGTCTGATATTTTTACAAATTCTTCATCACTTTTAAGGGGGTTTGCTATTTAAGTCTTAGCAGTATCTTGCTTTTGCTTTGGTTTCAAGCGGTGAATAATGGACTGAAATATTCTCTGTGAATCCACTGAAAAGTTGGAGAAGTGTTGATTTTAATCCAGAATGTTGAAACTAGGATGTGGATTTGATCTGAAAGCAGAATGCTTATCCCTTGAGATGACTCTATACTGACACAGTTAAAGCACTCTAAAAACAATCGGTGCAAAAGTGTTGGCAAGTGCAAGTTTTTGGTGTGATCCATCCAGGTAGCCAAGAGTGTTCCCAGCATTCAGAAATGAACCAATCCACGCATGTAAACATACAATCATTATATATATATAAAGAATAGGAATGAGACAGAAAACAAAGTCTCTAGAGGAAAGTATTGGTTGCTACCTAGGGACAATATGAGGGTAAAAGTGTTTATTTGATATTTATATAAAGGCTAGGTGCCTTTTTTTCCAAGAAGTGATGTTGTGATAATCAGGCCTCAGACAGAATGGGCGTTGTCAGCAGAAAATTGAAATATTTTTGTCATTATGCAGAGGAAGATAATTCAAGAGACCATGACACTTAGGTGTAGAACTCAGCATCTCTTCCAAAGTGCACAGCTACTTGTCTTCCTGTCGTAAAAATAAAAATAAATTCTTTTTCTTCTCTGTTCCTTTATTCCTTTTCATGCCTGGTGCTTTGTTCCCACAGCTTATGAAGGAACCTTTAGTCCCTTTAAAATCAGGAGGAATTATTCCAATATGGTCTAAAATTTCACCTCTTGAGACTTGAGTCAAGCAGTTGTGGAGATGGAAAGTCCATGCTTTGAACCTGAATCTCACCAGATGCCCCAGCACTGCAGAACTCTCCATTTGTCCTGCTTTTGAAAAGGTAAACAGATCATAAATGCGGTTGACATAAGGAAGTACACAGAATTTGAAAATACAAGTTATATGAAAAAGAAAAAGGCGTGTGGGCAGAAAGAATAATATTCACCTATTAAGGATAAGATTTTAAGAGAATTCAGTGAAGGATTCCCCAGGAACAGAAAAGAATCAAGCACGAGAAGTGATAAGTAGTCCAGACATGTAGCAAGTTAACAGCCATCAGAAATGTGGCAGGAGACTCTGCATGACTTGAAAGCATCCATGACATCCTGTGGCTGCAGGAGTTGCTAATAAATTATTACATCCTGATATTGTTTTTTTGCCTATGCTAGAAATGAAATGGAATAAGGAACAATATTAAAGACTGCTTAAAATAACAATGTCAGCTCTTATGTCTGATTAAAAAAAAAAAGTACTTACTGTTATCAACAATACTTACAATTACTGGAAACCAAAATTACTAAAAATGTATTTCCTGTAATGTTTGTTTTGTTTGGTATGTTATGCATCATTAGTTTCACTGCTTCCCTTCCCTTGTTTGGGGTAGATAAAACAAGGAGAACGAAAAGTTATTAATATTCTTAATGTTTTGTTTTCATGTTTTGCTCTTAGAAAATGTTGCTAGAAGGTCTTAAAATAACCTGAAACTATTTAAGGAATTGCATAAAATCTTGTTTCAATTGATCATATCCCTGGCAATTAGTATGAATTTCCCAAGAAAGGGCTTCCTATTTCATCTTTTCAGAGAACTTGTATTTCTGTCACAAGAGAAATGAGGAACTGTGTTAATTTTTTCTGACGTTTTAATTAATAAGTCAGCTTTTCTGATAATGCTTTGTATCTACATATATAAATTAATTATATCTCACATGCAACATTCTACCTTTGCTTAAAAATTATTCACATTAAAAAAGTGGGATTTAATTCCAATGTCAAATATATACCTACATTTATGTGTGCACACTAATGAAAACTTCTGCCATATGACAAGTAAAAAGCAAAATTTAAACATCATGATCACCAAAATGTCATTGGGCTAACATTACCTTTTAGATGAAATCGGAGCACTCAAATTGAATTGTTTCATGACACGTGCATGAGGGGAATAAATAATAATTTCATTTCAAATAACATCAGTTTCATTTGAGACAAATGCGCCAATCACAAAAGGCAATATTTATAAAAACTCTTTCACTTTGTGCAAAAGCAGGGAATGAATAGTAACCAATTTTCTTTGAATTTCAGACAATCTGGAACCTAGACTAACTCTAGTTGACATTGGTCAGGCTTGAATCTAGTTGTAAAGCCTTAAAACCCTCAGATGTCAAGGTCATTAGAATGTCCAACAGTTAGAGACAAAATAACAGTCAAAGGAAACTATGAATACTTTACTGGGTGATTGGACCACTTTCCTCTTCAGTAGGCAGGAGATGAACTGGAATTTTACTTGCATGTGGACAAGACTTTATTTGTGGTCCCTTTCATTAGTCCAATATTTCACAACTGATAAAGCCTCATTGTAATCCTTATGGTTGAACAACTATAAAACTAGAGTCAGGTAAACAGCTAAGTCAACTTGTGAATTTTCTCCTCCTTCTGCAGGGATGTCTTTGCTGTCATTATCTCTCATTTTCCACAACAATCAAAAGTAAGACAGTATTTTGAGAATGCTCCTCTAATCACTGTACTTTAAAACATGTGAGTGCCTTTTTTTGCCACATCTAAGACAAGGTTTTGCAAGCATGTAATTGGATCTTAAACTACCAGTCTGATTTCCCAAGAGAAAGTTTCCAATGTGAAGTTTTGTGAAATTCAAGGTCTGAGATAACTGGAAAGGCTGCGATTGGTCACAGTCAATAAAACTTGAAACAAATTGTTGTATTCTGTTGAGAGATATTTCTGAACTTGTTTTTCATGTGTATGTTCATTACCTTTTACAGCATCATTGTTCAAAACACATTATGCTTCTTAAGTAAGGAGATGAATTCACACTTTCTTTACATGTTATTTGCTATTAAAGTGTTGAAGAGAAAAGAAGATGGCAAATGAAAATTTTCCCTCAATCCTGTGAATCTGAAATTTGTACCTATTTGGCAACCCAAGGACTTTTTACTACACCAAGTTCTGTACAGTAGTTTTGGGCAACTGTTTTCTCATGTTTTCTGAGAGAAAAGCAGACTTGCCTCTGGCATTTTAATAGGTCATTCTTGATTCCTTTTTGAACCACCTGATCTCCAGGCTCTGTGCAGTCACTGTTCCAGCCACAAAAATCTCTTCCCTTGTCAGGCAGCACTGACTGAATTGAGGGTTGCAATTGTGAAACACTGTGCTGTTTCCCATGAACAAAGAAGAAAGAATACATGAGTGTGAACTACATACAGGACATTGAACTACACCAAAGCCCTCTGCAGAAAGAGATTTGCAATAATATGTCAGCAATGCAACAAATGTCAGTTTTCCTCAAGCAGTAATCTGCATCTTATTCTCCCAATCTGCTCCAAACAAATTGATCCTGAAGTCCCCTGTGTAGTCTTCATGAATAAACCCTCCACTATTTTTATCTTCAGAGCTATCACATGATGTGATTATCCCCATATCCCCAAAACAATGAATGACTCCTTAAAGTGGTTTCACCTGGCTGAGGATAGGATTTGTTATTTAGCGGTCTTGGTCAAAAAATATTTCCCAGACAGTGGAAGGTGTGTTAATACAGAAGAAGAAGCTGCTCCCCCAAAAATGGATATATTCAGTTACCTTTATCTTCACCACCTCTACTGATTGATGAATAAGGTTTCTCAGCACCTCAATTTTCAATATTCTTGCTTCAGTCACTGCAAGGTGTTACCTTCCCTGCTTTTCTGCTGAAGTGATTGAGACGTGTACATTACAGCCTATTGACAGATGACCTAAAGCTTTGACTATGTTTTGAGGTAGGTGTGCTTTGCTGTACTATCCCCCATAGCCCAGATGTCCCTGCTCATCCAATTCAGATACCAGTGCTGCTTTCTTTCCTCCATCCTCTGCCTTTTCTTTCAGAGGAAACCAGTCTGTGCCAGTGGGTAAAGCACAGGTTTTACCTTCACAGGAAATCAGTATTTTGCTGAGGTGTGCCTTGGGTCAGGGCCATGGGGAACCACTCTACAGCACACCTGCATCAGAGTGTTACTGTCAGAATCTATTCTGGTTCCCACAATTATAAACACATTAGTCACCTTCATCAAGAGCCAGGTAATGGCTGCATCAACTGATATTCTGAGAGCAAGGTCTCACTTTTCATGTTCTGCTAGTGTGAGTTTCCTGCAGAAACACTGAAGGTAACTATCATTAACAAACCCACCTCTTCAATTTGTGTCCCAGCACTCCAAGTAAGACATATGACAGTGATGCAAATATGTGGAGAATGACTCACTTAAGCTAACTAAAATCAATGCAGATATCAGCCCTCAGAGGCAAACACAGTGCTTGTCAGTTTGCATCAGTTTCTGATCTGAGAATACCAGAAATAACACTGCTACGCTTCTCCGACAGTCTTGGATAGCCGAGTTTTCAGCAGTCTATGTATGCCTTGTCATGAGTTTGGACACAGATGAGCAAACTTATTTGTCCTTCCCCATGCTGATGACACACACAATCAGGTCCTTTGACGATTCACCTGTCATAAGCAATTCAACTTACGCTGCTCATACCAAGGGATGACACTTAGGGTTATGTGTTGCCATTAGCTTATTCATTTGTCTAGAGCAAACTTCAGGTATATTCACCATTGGGTTAAATATGGGATCTGTCATTATTCACAAAATTACTGTGGCAGTGAGAGGGGCAGCCTGATCAACGGAGCAAATAGAGAGAATATCAGGTAATGAAGAACCTGATCAATTATTATGTCAGCATTTTCATCTCTACACAGGCAAGAAAGGATTGATGCAGATGCAATCCTAGCACAGCACTGACAGGGGTCCCTGCTAAGTGATGATCCACCACAGAATTGCACTTGCAGCTGTGTAGAGCAACTTTAAACCTGTGTGTGCTGACAGCTGTGTGCACTGGTGGTCAGTGCAAGCTCAGGAACAAAACCTAAGTGTGAAAAAGGTCTGGGAGCAAAAGCAGGTAGGGAAAACACGCATTAAGACTCTCTTCTAGGTCTTCTTTCTGGCTGATCTCCAGTAGTGCTTTGATAAGGGCTAAACCAATCTTTGGGCTGAAAACAGCTCAGACAGCAGTGCCTGCTCATGCAGTTTAGTTGGGAAAGGGAAGGGTAACTTAGAGCACTTTTATTACTTCTTGCACTTTGCCTACCTTTTAGTAGCCCTGGTATCTCCCATTTTTTTAAGGAAATGTAAATTAAAACATCTACCTCTGGAACAGCACGTTCTTCTCTCTGCTCCTCATCTACACAAACACAAACATTATTAATGCTGGCTTCAGTTTTCAACAACAGGAGAGATGCATTTCACTGATCAGGACTAAGGTGTTTCCCAGAGCAAGTGATCATTGACATAACTCCTTGCACTGGACCAATACCAGCTACCAAGGGTATTAACTTTCTCTGGCACCTGTGTGCACACTGTGTATCCCTTCAAATTCCCTGTTTTTCTCCCCAGCATCCCTTTACTGACACTCGGTATTTTCTGTCAGCTTCCCCACCTATATTCTCACCGGAAAACAGTCACAAATACAAATCTCATTGTCAAATAGGGAGTAGCCCAAGGATTATCTGCCTGAACAACATCTATAAGTAGCCTGAGGTTTATCTGTTATGAAATTTTATTCTATAAACTGAAATATAAATATTTCTTGACACATATAACTCAGTGTTTACTAGCTAGCTAAAGATTTGGTGGTTAGCAGATCGGACCTACTAAATGTCATTGATTATCATTAATAATATTAATTGTTATTCAGTCAGAACACAAACTAGAGATATACATATATTTTTTCTTTTTCATATTGTCATGGCTTAGTCCCATCCAGTAGCTAAACAGTACACAGTTGTTTTCTCACCCCTCTTCCTCAGCGGGATGGCAAGGACAACTGGGAAATAAAAGGGAAACTTGTGGGTTGAGATAAAGACAGTTATAACAGAATAATAAAAGATAATAATAATGAATGATAATAATAACACATAAAAAGAGTATATTAAAATACAATCATTCACTGCCTTACGATAAGTCCATCACAAGCAGCAGTTCCAGTGAGCAGAACACTGAACACAAAACCCAAATCGTATACCCACCTCCCAGCTAAATTCCTAGTTTTGTGCAAAGTATGATATTATAGTATGCAGTATTTTGTTGACCAGTTTAGTTTAATTGTTCTGCCTCTGCACCTGAACACTAGCATAACATGGGAACATGAAAAGTCTTTGATTTCTTAGCCAGAGCTAAAAAAACAGAGTATTTTTTACATTCTTCTCACATCAAATCTAAAAGGACAACAACTGCTGGCAAGAAAATTAATTCTATCCCAGCCGAGCATAAACTTTGCCTGGCAACAACCAAAATAATAGGTATTAACAATATTATTCTTACACTAAATCCAAAACACAGCAGCTACTGGGAAGAAAATTAACCCTATCTTATCTAAAACCAGGACACATACATTCAAGGAATTGCAACAGGATTAATTGACGCTCATGAAAGGAATTTAGAAAAATTTTGAGTTTTACAAATTTTAAAGCTCCAAAGAAGTGCAGTACAATTCAGAGTGCCAGACATTTCTTGTTATCAACAGATTCAAGTTCCAAATGAGTAATATTAGACAAAAAAGAAGTATGTATAGAAGTGAAATTCCCTCAGCTGTCATTCTACATACAAAAGGTTCTTCATTACCTGATATTCTCTCTATTTGCTCCGTTGATCAGGCTGCCCCTCTCACTGCCACAGTAATTTTGTGAATAATGACAGATCCCATATTTAACCCAGCTTCTCAATATGTTATTTAAGGGAGTGTAACTGAGCATTTCCGCCATGGAAAGAGAATAGAACTAAATTGCTAATTATTGGTCTTTGCAGTCCTATTAGTGGACAGTGAAGGTACTTTGTGGCATGAAGAAATGTTCCCAGATATTCTTTTAAAAAAAAAACCCTAAATATATCTGCCAGGTAACGCATTCACAGGAGCACTGCAGGCTATGCTGTTATGGAGATTTTCCAGTCCATATCTTGACAGTCTGATTTAACTTATTAACGCTGTTCCATGCTCTGTAACAGCTCCCTGACACTGTTGATTCTGTTCCCAAAAGTGAAGAAGAAATCAATTACTAGCATCTGGGTAAAACAGGATGGATGATCATGGAGTCTTTAAGCATGAGAAAATAAGAAACAGCTTTCCAATTACATCAGTGATCCTAGTAGCCCAGTAATTTTTCACCAACCCAGATATCTGCTACCAGGCTGGCAACTATAAGCAGATGATAGAAAGAGTCAGTGTTTGTTTCATCTCAGCAGATGGAACAAAGAGCAGAAAGAGAACTAACAGTCTTTATCTTTCTTGTACTAATGTATTTAACAGAATCAATACCTGGTGTCCTCAGGGAGCCGAAATGCATGGAAATGGCTGACAGCTTCCATTCAACGATCTGACGTATGGTATTTGAGAAAAGAGGATTGAAAAATCATGCTTTAGTGCAAGACAAAAAATGAAAATGCATTCCCTCCTAAAAGATCCTTACAGTTTGATTATCTACATGCAGCTACTACTTTTCAATTGGTTAGATGAGCTCCAAAATTTATTTACTAGCTGTGATCTGATTTTTCCTTGTCACATGAATGGGATAAAGGAGAATAAGACTTCCTCTTTTGTTTTGAGACTGTTGTAACATTTCAACAGGCTTAAATGGATAAATGGCTGAAATTCTGGTCTATCTGGTCTTTCAAAGACTACTGTTCTTTAGCCACAAATGACGATAAGCAAAGGACATCTTTGAACAACTGCATTATTCTTGCAAGAAAAAAGTACAGTTATACTATTTCTTTGTGCTGCAAGAGTGTTATGAGTAGATCCTCTTTACTTCTTTCTGTGCAGTCTCTTGCAGAAAAGCAGTATGTGTGATGCCCCAGGACCCAGAGGCTGCACAGACACTTTGGCACAGTCTAGAGCCGAACCCAATGCCCCAGTACAGTTCCCAAAGTTCAACAGCATTATGACACCAGCATTTCCAGTATGGACAGCTCACATGGATGGCACAAATCCCAGAATTAATCCCCAGATACACAGACCAGTTGTGACATTGATGTCACTGAGTTATTGGGGTGGGGGCAGGTCCTTCCTTTCATTATTTTTAAAGTCTTTAAACTAAAGAACATTGAAGATTTGTGTCCCTGATTCATTTTAATTGGCCAGATCTTGTTATATAGACATACGTTTCAATTTCAAATACATAGAATATGTACTATTGTTTTCATCATAAATACTGTATTTATCATGCATTGCTATTCAAGATGCTTGTACTAAGCATATTTTAGAAAAGCCATGTTATCGGTTGGAGGTACAGCAAGTACATATTTGATGACACTTCTGATTACTGAAAATATTTCAACTCTACTTGATATTAATAGGATGTAGTTTTCATTTGTCTGAACTAATTTTTTTTCATTTGCTTGGAAGAAGAATTAGATGTAGATTAGATTCTAATTAAGTGTGGGTTTTTTACAGGAAAATACTCAAATTCTTTTGTACTTTGGGGAAAACAAAAAAGGAAATATTAGAAAAAAAACCAAACCACAGCCAATCTCACATCCAGTTTTCCACCATCACTCTTTTCATAAATGCAAAACAGTATGATGGCATTAAAAAAAGCTGCAGCACCTGCCGTGACGGGTTGCAAGCCACCCGTGTATCCTGAGGCCAGGAGTTGCCTCACCAGATGTGTTAGTAATTGCTTGGATTCCAGATGCCTTTTTAGGTTCACATGTAGGAGTAACTGGGGTAGTCATAAAATTCTGAGGTTGACCTAGGGTTCATTTAGAAACCACCTTGTAGCAAACCACTCAAGAACTATCATGGCTCAGTGTCCAGGAGGTGTGATTCAATCAGCAAACAGCTTTTGTTCTCTAGACTGGATCTGAACAACATGTGAGGTGGCAGATGATTCATTTCATTTAAAAATACCGTCATTTCAAGAAAATCTGTTCTAATATGCAGTGTATGAAGGTTGATTAATTCAAGATGTTTGAATTTAGGCACTCAGAAGTAGTATCCCTGTAATTAGGATCATACAGGGTCTAATTTACCTTTGATTAAGAATGTACTCAATTAAAAAATCCTATGAATGTGTACATGGAAAAATCCACACCCTTTTTTCTGTATCCTTATATTTTCAACCACATAAAGTATCTAACTTAATTATTGTCTTACTCTAACATAATATTTTCTTGCATATTTTTTTAAAAACATAAAAAGGTATGGCTCAGAAATAAGGTATCCAGAAAGTTTTGTGTAAAAATATAAAATTATCATATTTCCTGACCAACAGGTGTATCTTTAAGTCATAGCAGATCCTGATCAAATCAACACTATCAGTAAGTAGAGGATATTTTCAGTTGATCTGACAGTGATTTCTTTTTCCAAATTAAAGTAAATATGACTGGCAGGGTTTGTCATATTACTGGCATATTAAGCATTATAATTTCCCTCACCTCGTGCTTTTTTATGTCTTAAGCCAAGGCAGTCATGTAGACTGTGTGGAAATTAGAAGCACCCAAGTTTTGAGGTCAGACAAAAAAATGCAGACAGAAGACCAAATAACACATTCAATGTTGTCCATCTTTACAAATCATTTCAGGATTTAATGCATCATTGCAAGGGACATGTGGATTGATGCAATGTACAAGACACATTTCCCAAAATCCTGTCTCTGAACCAGGCAAAGATTATTGTGGTACCATGACAGCATGGGAGGATGGCTCTCAGAGCCTAACTAACTGGTTTTTACTGAAGCATGATTTTACCACAAAATTCACAGTGCAGAATCAGAAAGCTCAGCTTTTGAGATGCGTGGCAAAACCAGTCTTTCAGACACCGAGACAAATCAGCAGTCAAAGCAAAATATACTGCAGACAGTACAAAAATGTGACAGTCTTATAAAATAAGATCCACCTATTGCACTTGCATCTAATTAGGGTAATGCAAAATTTTCCCATTTTCTGGTATAGAGCAGAAAAAAAAAGTGAGCTCAGTGACTTGATACTCTGTAACAGCCACTTGTTAAATTCATCCTTTTTGGTATCAAATCTACGTTTCTTCCCTTTATAGAAGATACTTGTCTTCCATAATTTAGTGCTGGAGTCATGACAAATTAAGGTTATAGACAAGACAAGATACATAAATACATTCATACTTTCTGCTATACTAGCTTGTAATATTAAGCTTGCAGGAACAGAAATCCTTCTTTGAATTCTCTGTGCACAAGCATTTCTCTGATTTTCCAGTTTCTATCTCTACCTCCAGGCATATCTTTATACATGATGATTTCTGCTAAAAACATGAGGGTGTTGTTACTTCTCTTTATGCTTAAAAAGCTCAACATATTTAATGCTCTCTGTCACTTTTCTGAAGAAAAAAGCAACCACGTAACTGCAATCTCCAGTTTGGGTTCATCTTCTCTTTCAGCATCACTGCTGGAGTAGCAGCAGAACAAAATTTCATATCATTGTATGAACTGAGAGAAAATAAATCTCGTAAAATGCATTTCTATCATTGCACTCTCCTGGGGAAAACTCCACCTTCACTACATGGGATAAGAATGAAGCCTTTGATTGACCAGCCATTATAGTTAAATCTGTCACCTGGGACATACTGAAATGAGCAGCGTATTAGAATGAGTTCTGTGAGATCTTCTAAATGAGAACACTTAAAAATAATATAAAAAACCCTCCCACCAATCAACCTTCATCCCCAAACTTAAAAAAAAATGGACTGTGGTTTGAAAATGTATCTGTTATATTAAATAAAAAGCTGAAATTCAACCAGCTTTTGAAGACAAAAAAGGTAAAATTAGTAAACAGAAAACTCTCAAGTTTAAATAAGAAACTGAAACCTCAGGGCAAGAGTCCACTTCAAAAGACAACAGTTTAGTGAATAATTTGCATGAGCTATTCCTAAAGAGTATATAAAAATAACCAAAACGTAGCCCTATTCAACTTTATTCAAAAAAAGCTGCTTCTCTGCTGAAAAAGTCATAGTAGTCCATACATCATAAATATTAACACCCACTGCTGTTAAGGCACAGTATTTAAGGATTGGATCCTTAAGTACTTGGCTAAGAAAGACCTCAGTAAGCCCTGTACTCCAGTTGGAGGAATGGATCAATTTCAGGTAAATTTTGAGATTTCATTTTTTTTTGTTCTTTTTGTTCTTTCTGTTTTTCTTAAATGCTGCTTTTTCATATATATGCTTTCCAGTTTGTAAGCCAGAATGTATCCCTTTGCTTGATAAGGATAAAACTTACTATTCACACTTAAAACTTGACTAGTATATAAAGTGAATTCAGTGAATTTGATAAACTAGAATAGCCTTTTCCTTCTCTCTAGGGAAGTAAATCCAAAAAAGTGCCAGCTACACCAAATACTTTCAAGAGTCCAAAGACCTACAATGATTTGAGTCAGTCCAAGCACTAGTTACATCAACATCAAGCAAAGAAAAAAAAAAATCCTGTAGGAGAGTCTCTGATGCTACTTTGAGTAGGGGCATGCAGTGGAAAAGGAATAGGTCTAAACTAAGCCCAGTCAAAATTGTTGATATCTATACAAGAAAACTGGATGATGGCTTTATGACAATATCTAGGGCTTGACATGTTTTTTAATCAGGTTCCTTATACATTTGTACAGTGTTACTTTTCCCTTTTTTTGTCTCCATTAAGCAAATTTTACCTCTAGTTTACTGATGAAGATGACCTCTACCTCTTGCCAACAAGGAGTCTGCAAGACAGAGTTGTTAATATCATTAATCAGAAACGTTTGTGTGTCTTGTTTCAAAGCTAAGTTTTCTCTCACTTCAGTTGTCCCTAAACCTGCATCCTGCCACCTCACCATACCCCGTATGGTACTGTTTGTCCTTTTGCTAAGGCTGTGGTATTATTGAACATTCTCCAAAATGAGTTATCTTCATTTGAATTTTCTGAAATGAAACAATAAGTGCTTTTCATGATGAAGCCATTAATTACTAGTTCAAAAGAGTCTGATGCAAATGGGTACACCACCCCTGGTAATTAAAATAATAGGTTTTCCATTGAGATAGATTTTTCCAATTTATGTATTTACTCAGAAAATTTCCTACAGTTTTCAAATAAAGAATGCATTGCACTCCTGTAGTGTGTTCAAGAACAAACATAGATAAAGCTCTGACATTCACTT
Source organism: Tapera naevia (assembly GCA_033556795.1). NCBI lineage: Eukaryota > Metazoa > Chordata > Aves > Cuculiformes > Neomorphidae > Tapera > Tapera naevia. The sequence continues at coordinate 6,079,940 of JAUMJJ010000059.1, forward strand.
TAAAGCAAAATGATTTGGCAGGCTAGGAAACTTGCTGCTGAGATTATAAGTGGCTCTGACTGGCATTCTAAATTCCTTATGATATTTACTAGCTTAATGTTTGCATCTTCTAGTTCAACTATAGGTGTATATCATATAATTTAAAATACTAATAATGTGTATAAGCATTTTAAGCAAGCAGTAGTCTGGAGCATCAAACAAGACTTTCATTTGGAAGGCTAGCCACTTCATTTCATCAGAATATGAAGTCTGACTCCCTTTGCATCTTTCAAAAAGTATTTCCATGTGCTGCAATTTACTATAACATAATTTGGCTGGAAAATTGAAGTAATAAAACCTTAGTTTGTTGCTTGTCTAAATGTTAGTTTTGATTATCTCAATAGGGTGCAGCAAAAGCTGGAGGGGGGGAAGTCCTTGTTAAGATGGGCAGATAGAACAAAGTGTTAGTCATTGGACACTAATAGAAGAGTATTATGCATAATGTAATTTTAGTTAATTTTTAATATGAAAGGAATGGTCTCTATGGCTACAGTGGTCAAAACTAGAAAGCAGGTAGATGTTATTTTCAATTATTTAATATAGAGAATAATTGTGGCATCTTGTGCATAGTGATGAGTTAACTGCTGATTTTTAGTGGCTGGCAGCATATGGTCACAGCTGTCTGTTATCTGTAAGATGTACCATTTTGAATACGAGCCTCCAAAATCTCTCTGAAGAAGTCAAAGTTACAGGATGCAGACTTAGAATAGCACAAACCCAAACCTTTCAAAAATGTCACTGTGCTTTTCAGAGTTCAAAACCAAATAAAAACATGGATCAGCAGTAGGAAATGTTCCTCTGGGCTGCAGAGACCTTTCGCAAACAGATCTGAAGCTTGTTTTCATTCAGTAATCAATAGTAATGCTAACTGCCCAGTACAGCATACTTCCCTACCTGCTCCAACAGCACGTCACTGAACATCTGCATTACCCTGACACAGGATGCTCAGCCAAGTATCCCAGTCACAGCATCTCATAATGTGAAGTTGTGCTGTTTTGTAATCAGTAGGCGTAACTTGTTTTATCAGGAGTGTAAGTGTAAGGTTATCCTAAATCTAAAAATTGTTATGCTAAAAAGCCTGCACTTTAAGAAGGCCTCTATCATGTAAGCCTGAACATTATTAATGTGTTCAGGTTTTACATTCATTTTCCTCCATCAGTTTATTTCACTTTTATTGTAAAATCAAAAGCCTGTTTTTCTTCCCTATACACTGAAAATGATAACTTATTAAGTGTTAATTCATAAATTAGAGGCAACTTCATGCTGACTTTATTGAAAAAGTCCATAGACAGCTACTATGATGTCTAACTCGTAATACTGCAGTCAAACAAGGCCTAACCGGTCACAAGTTTGCAGCAGGGTAACATACTTTTAAAGAAGTGAAGCAGAAAACTGTTAATGAAAGGGTTTCAGGTGATTTTTTTTTTTTGGTTACAGTATTAAATCCCTAAGAAATGCTACTGTTATCTGAAAGCATAGCTATGGTCTGGAGTGAAATGCATTTTCCCTCTAACAGTACTGTTCAGTGACGCGCTTAGATTACACAAAGATCATTTAACTTCCTAAAAGAATAAAGATTGCTATTCAGAAGAAGCATTTTTGTCTGTTAGGTGTTCACGTATAAATATTATATTGGTGGAAGAATTAAGTCATTCTAAAACCTTTGCTTCTTGAGACATAAGAATATTTAGAATGGTTAAATAACTATCATGAATAAATAATGGTTAATATGGAAGTTATTTTTTGCCTAGAAAATTTATCTCTGTGTAGGGACAGCACAAAGCCTGTGATGACCAAAGTCTTAGAAATGTCTCAATGTGCACTGCAGATTATGAGCACTCTATGAAAAAAAAAACTATTAGTAGTAGCACATTTTAAAAGCTTTTCATAACTTCTTCCAAATTAAAGAGCATTTGTATTAAAGTTGTAGTCAAAATCCTACAAAATCCTTGGATTCCCCAGTGAACTTCAAAAAGAAACAGTCTGGAACATCATGCTGACCAGTAGCTTTATTATGATGATCTGAAGAAAGAACAACATTTTATCCAGCTTTTCTGGGGATATGAATACCCTGTGTCTTCCCCACTCATGCCCACTCTTATTTTAAGATTTGTTTGGTCATAGAATATTTGAATATTATGAAATTTTGTTATGACTGTTTAATTCCTATATATTCTTTTATAATTCCTATTTATAATTCCTATTACAAATATTCCTTTTATAATTCCTATTTACTCTTTTATAATTGGTCCTGCTAGGTGGATGAGAAGGCTGAACAAACTCAGACATAAAGACACAGAAGAAAATAAAATTTCAAATAACATCACAGAAAATTGATGCGAATGAGAACTCAGCAAATTAATTTTTTAAAAATTCAACTTTTTCTACTTTACTGATATCAATTCCAAAATCTTTTTCTTAGTTATATTTAGTAGCATTAACAATGTAGTGGAAGAAATGTAGCTTTAACATATTATTTTGAGAACTAGAAGGACCATTAATCTTCTGTAGGAATGTGAAATTAAAGACAAATATGCCAGCATTATAATATCTGAATAAAGATATTTTATGATCAGGTCACATATGCAGTGCAGGTATTGTCATTTCCTAGACCAGAGCAGCAACTTCGCTTTTAGCATCCTGCTGTCAATCTCTGCAAGAGCTTAGGGAAAGCATTTTCTTAGCACTGCTGTCACAAGTGTAGCTTACCTGCCCTCCATGATCAAAGGGGCAATCTGGTGTAGGACTCATCCTTCTTACCTGCTTGGCCCAGGACATAACCTCATCACATCAAAAAAAAGAAGAGATTTTACTGAGAAAATAAATGCAGGCTGAGAGCAATTTATAGGTCATTTGAGAGAAACCACCCCACAAATCATAGCTGCCCATCCTCCTTTTCTTTACAGATCTATTGCTCTAATGAGTCCTACTAATATAAGGTCTTGCAGCCTAATTAATCTTCCTCCAGGACATGAGCAGAATAACAGCCTGAACAGAAGCTTCAGTGTTCTCTTCACACTTGACAACTCTTTGATAACCTGTCAGTAGGATTTTAATGAGGAGAAATAATCTATGTTTTTCAGGATGCAAAATTTACAAACTACATTGGGATTTTTTTAAGAAAATAACCCTTTTTGTTTTGATAAAAACAGGTGAGGGTTATTTCTCTTTGTTAAGATGTTAATGAGATGCTCACAAGTGTTTGGTGTTTTTAACAAATAACTGTAGGGCTACGTTTGTTCTTTTCAAGCTATTTTTCAATATGCCTTTTATTTTCTGAGTAGCTCATCATATAATCAGACATAATGAAACAGTTCAGTCCCCAAAACACAAAATCAACAAAAAAACCCTCAGTGTCCAGACCCTCTTGATTCTTTTGAAAGAAAAAAGAATGATGATTTGCGTACGGTTAAAATAAACATACTGATTGCATTCATGCATTTTAAGTTGAACTGACCCTGTGCACGATATTAAGGATTCCGTCTTGAAAAATTAGCTTTTCTGTATTTCCGCATTGAAGTGAACAGTCAATCAAAAGATGGAGAAGCTTTTCTGGAAACAGGGCGTTGTACCAGTCCTTCACCTTCATCTTTCTTCAAGGTTAGCAGGAGATAAATACGTTATTTGGGGATAGCAAAATGCAGTTTGAGTCAGTTTGTGTTTGATTTCAGATTTGGGCAAGTAGTGGGACGTTTCGGGGGAACAACTGTGTATTTGATTTTGAATATAGCATTTGTTTAAAGGATACTGGGAAGGTTGAGTTGTTGATCATCTTTGAAATCCGTCTCTGTCACTTGTGAAGTTCCTTTCTCTTCACAGCAGTTCTTTTACCTAACAGTCTTTTTCAGGCTTTAGCAACTGCTTTCAGTCCATCCAAGCGTCCACCTCTTTGCAGCTGGCAGAGTGCGAGAGGTGAGCAGTGCCTGGTTCTTACTGAGCAATGAAGCAGGGGATTAATTACATCCAAAGTGAACTAAAACATCAATCTAGCTGTGCATTACTGGAGAGGAAATGGCACAGAAAGAAGCTGAACTTAAGCCTCAATTAAAATATTAGTATTCACTTAGCAATGAAGATAGTTGGCTCTACTGCAATTTTCAGAGACAATAAATGTGATCAAAATCATTTAAAATCATTCTGGTAATAATTAGAAAAATAAAAGGATGTTTTCAAGAAAGAACATGGAAAGGAGAATGTTTACCTCTTTGCTTTCATTCCACTGGTTAGTACAGAAAGCTTGCAAAGGGTTATACATAGAAACCTACACCTGCACTTAATCAAAAAAAACTACTTCCCAGCAGTCCCGCTTATCAGAGAATGAGGAAATTGCCTCTATGTGTTTCCCAAACGCATTGCAAAAAAAAAGCCATTAAACCAGCTCAATTGGCACTTGTAACTATAACCTTTATCCTTTCAGAGCCATTTTGTAACCATTAGTTAGAGCCATAATATAAACGGAAAGAAATCAGCAAGAATAATATCATAGTACAGGAAAACAAAGGAAATACAGACTTACTTTTCACTTCATATAAAAACTTGTTTGCTTTATTTTATGTTTTGATATTAATTAATTTGTTATTCACCACTCTAAGGGTACTATTTAGAATAAACTGTCAGGTGTCTATTATGTTGTTGCATAAAAAACATTAGTTGAGGTATGGTGGAAAATTTCCTGGTTAATGTATCAAACTGTGATTCTAAATATATCAACATTTGCACTAGGTGAATATTTCCTTTCTAATTTCTGTATAATATTTGTATTTTGATTGTTGCTTTCCATTTGGGAAATCTTCAGCTAAACTGTATCGAGTATTTGCCATTTCTTATAAAAGTTATTGCTACAGTTTTTGTTATATATATATTTTTAAACTGTTTGTTTTTGTTAACTCTTACTAGAACATAGAAGACACATTTATATAAAATTAGAGAGATACACTGTGCTGGTGCAGAGATACACTTATATGGAAAAGCAATGGTAAAAGTATTGAGGCAATGTTTTCAGAATTCATTATACATAGAGCAGATGAACATAAGCATCAAAATCAAAATAGATATGTAAATTCTGATAATTCAGCAGAAATTATGTGTGCTCAAAAAATTCCTTTTAATATTTTAATGCTCTTAATTTACATGTTTAATCATAAAAGTTGAAATGTTTCACTAAAGGATTTACTAGGTGACAAAACAAATCAATAATAGTAATGGCCTTATTCTCTCTTCACCAATTCTTTGAGCCAACAACTCCTCAGACTCTATGCCTAATCATATTTTATTTGCAGAATGGAGTACAACTTTAAATTCTTTACTGGGCCAGATGGATAGAAGCACTGTTATTACTTGTTTTGTGCTGCTGAAAATGGAAAAATGTAATTTGTAGTTGATTTTGAACATTTGTGGTATTACAAATTTTGGCAAAGAATAATTTTAAGAGCTTTGCAGTTTTTAAAAAGTAGGAAAAAGTGGGAAAAAAATCCTCAAAAAATAATAAATCAAATCATCTTCCTGTCTTCAAAATTCTTTTACTGATTGCATTCATTAGTTTGTAAAAGTAATGCATTCACTGATACAATTGATAGACAGACTAAATAACATTTACCAATAATCTGCTTTCTAATATTTTTCTTGTCTTTCCTGGTAGTTCAGTGTCTCTTAAACCAGTTATATAAATAAATAAGTGATATTTAACAAGTGATATAAAAATCATTCAGATATCAAATAAATTATTCTACATTGATATGTTTTACTAATCAGACTGCTGCAGTCCAGGCTAGAGTTCATCAAGGCATATTTTCCATTAATTGCTTCCTACAGGCATACAACAGCGTAATATCTTCTTTTTCTCATACGGTTTTTCACATATGTTCTCACACAGATATATGCATATGATGATTTCTTTTCCTTTATATAAATACATTTAAGAACTGAGAAACGGAAAAGACATTCAACAGTTCTCAGCAGATGGTACTTCAGGGTGGGAGTTGCTTAATAGCAGGAAAAAAATAAAGCAATTTTAGCATCACAGTAAAAAATTGTTGAATCACTAAAATAGGGTCTTAAAAAAAAAGTTGCCTTGGTAAAGCAAAGACATCTGGTCTCCTTTGCCTAACAATTTTAAAACAACATTTCATAAAGAAGAAACAATCTGTGAAACAGCATCATGCTTTCATTCTATATGTTGGCTCCCAGAATAAGTTAACTTGACACGTAATACAGCCCTGTGATCATGTAGCCATTTCAGATTCTTCTTCCTTGCCACAGAGGAAATACTTACATGTGGGACCAGTCATGAGAGTTGCAGAGAAGTCACACATACAAAGAGTACTATATCCAAGAGGCAGAAGCCTTTCCTAGGGCAGCACCTCGCTACAGCAATAGGAAAATCACTGTTGGCCTCAGTAGCATAGAGAAACTCATCCCTTACCCCACACCCCTGCAATAGAATTCATGCATATGGCATTTCTTAATCAGATCAAGAATCACAAAACTAGGTACCTAAAGCAATCCTTACAAAAGGGAGAGAAAAAGTGTTAATATGGTGTTCTACTTCCTTTGCTCATCTGCCCATGAACACATGGGAGACTGTGTCTCTTTCCTAAAGGCAACTAGTCTTGTGTTCTCACTTGTCAGAAGCTCATTTATCCACTGAGGAACAGTATATCCCAGAATTTCACTTTTGATGTTGGACTCCTTTTGGTACTACTCCTCTTTGCAGGAACTCTAAAACATTCCTCGCACTAGGGAGAAGTCTGTATGTCTGAAGAACGATATCTCTTCCCCTAAAGAGACTTGGCTTTAGTTCTTGCTGCTGTCTGTAGCATTCAGTACTCTTGTGCCAAGTGAGATGTCTTCAACACTATAGTCTGAGACTTTTCTGTACAGGTTTCAGAGAACTGGTGCGTTTTCGTGAACCTGAGGAGCAGGGTCCATACTGAATGTGAGTGTCCCATGCAAACAATAAGCATCTGAACTCACTGCCAAGGTGAGAGAAAATTCCCTTCTCACTGTCTTCAGTTTACTCACACTTCTAAGCTGCTCCTTTCTTTGATTTCTTTTTTTTAAAATTTTTACCACTGGCATCTCCCTGTTTTAACCCTATTCGTATCTATGCTATGCATTACAAACCTCAGCCAGTAATTCCACATTGCAAAGTCTGTTCAGTAGCAAAGGTGATGGAAGTTAAATATTTGTATTGCTGAATCAATGTCTTAAACCTGAATCTAACTCCTCTCTCATTTCTATTTTATGTCGCTAAATACTTAGTAGAAGTAGTTTGGCAATCATGGTTTTTTACTTAATCTCACTTTCTTGAAAAGAGTTTTCAGTAAGGCATTTCACTTCAGAAAAGGTTTCAGCCACACCCTTGAAGAACAGAGCTGTTGGAAGACCCAATTTAGCACAGCATATATTTGCTAAGAAAAAAATCAGAGCTCCATTGATGTAATTTAGATTTAATTTATATAAAATGAATTTTCTGAATAAAAATGTGCAATTTTTACAGATAATTTCTGTGATTCTCAGTGTATGTGGACATTTACAGGCTTTATTAAGTATTCTTTAGAAAATATTATTTCATCCTGCTAAATACCAACCATAATGGTTCTAATCAAATTTGGCATTTTTTATCATTTAATTGCTCAAAAGTAAATGTGTACTTAGCTTCTTTTCATTGGAATATTCTCACCTGCCTAGCAAAAAACATGGTGTTAATTTCTGCAAATAGAGTCAGGAAGAAGAAACAATCTGAAAAACAAACATAAGCATGATGAATGACTAGATCATGTTCCTCAATGCATAGCAAACATTAATTTTGGGCTATCACTCATGTACATTTTCTCTAATTTTTTTAAAAAAGAACGTCTTTTGAATACCTCTGTTTTCAGGGAATTTGGTGTTAAACCCCAGGTAGCTGAGAAAATTTTGTGCTTTGTATTTCATACGACAGTCTGATTTCAAGAACGACTATCTTCAAGCAGCTTCCTTAATGTATAGTGCGACAATACAGGAAAAATGGAATAAATATATAACTATCAAAATAAACAGAATTATTAGTTCAAAGCAGGTGAACCATGTTTAAATGCTATAAACAAATCTTATTGGAACTAAATTTCACATAAAGTTTTTATTTTCATGGATTTACTCTTGCTTCTTTTCAAGTCATTTCTGGAGTTTTACCATTCACTTCAGTGCCATTTGCTGGGCAAGTTCATATTCAACACCTAACCCAAAAAATTACAGCAGATGGCTGCATGGGAAAGAAGGAGAGGTTTCATCCTGTCGAAAATGGTGAAGGTTTTTTATATGATTGCATTAATAATCATAACTCAAACTCTTGCACACTTCCTGCCAGTGTCTTGATCCTTTCTTTTTCTGCTTTCATGCAAGAGAGGAAATCTCTTTGTCATGCACTCCAGTCCTCCCCAACACTTTTCTGCCTACTAGCTAGATTAATTTTCCTTTCTGAGTTAAAACTATACAAATAGATTTCACCATAAAACACGTTCCTGAGCTTGGGCATAAGAATTTTTGTCTTTCAGATTAAGGTGTTTTGTTACTACTTCTAGGGACTGTGACTAACCTAAACAGAGATTAACAGTGAGTATGGTCTTGCAGATATATATCTTGCTTGAAGATAATTTAGTCTCAGGGGCAAAAAGTCTTTATAAAGTGAATTGAACATTTTTCATATGTATACATCTATATATTTTTCTATAACTTTTATCTCTTCAGAAAGACAAAAAGTTTCACCTTTTGCAGTTACAGATACCTTATAAATATTTGTCCTACATGAAAATGGAGGAAGGAAAGTACTTGGGAAGAAACGTTATGGTAATTCTGCAGTACCTTTTGTAGCGCAGACTAAAACTCACAGAATGTTTTATTTCTATTTTAAATTTGAAATAAAAAACCTCAATATTTTCATTGCATAAACTCTCCTTTTCAAACACATCTCATTTTCAGTTTGTCAACAGCTTAGCACAAGAAACAGTGAAACATCAACCTGCTGTGTTAAAATAGTAAGAGCATATAGAATTCCTATAGGCAGTTGGGAGCACACTACTTTTTTTTCCACTGTTTGATTGCAGTGCTAAACATTATTACAGCTCATAAGACAGTCCAGACCTGTGTCTAATCACAAAGTGGAGTGAGGACTATGGTGTCTTAGCAACATTAAAAAGACATTCTGGCTCTCTTTTTAACTCTAATGTTTTGCAAAACTTTTGGGTACAGTGTTAGTTCCACCTTCATGTACAAGAGACTTCTCTTACTTGATTCACACCCCCTTCTATATTCCTGAAACAGAGCCAGCAAACAAGAGCTCACTGGAGGATAATAATTTCATTCCTCAGCTCTCAGGCAAAGCCATTTCCATGCTTGACACATAGGCTTCAATAAAGAGTTGCCTGATGGTCACTGGCAAACAGGAATCCCCTGCCTATCGACTGTCATATTCAGCATGAACATGGCACTGTCACCGTAAAAACGTCACAGCTCCAGCTTAGTGGCTTCTGTGTGTGACCACTGGCTGTTTGAATCTGTCCTTGAATCTTTTCCCTCAGAACCCACAGTTTTCATCTCCATTGTTTCTAAGGAATCTTTAATACCACTTGGAAGGAATACCTGTAACACCTCTCAAAATTGCTGCCCCAGAGAAAATTTCTTATCCCATGCAGAACAAAGATTACCTCCAGCTGGTTGTGCTCACAGAGTGAGATTTGGAAAGGAGGGCCAGGTTTATTCTAGAAATGCCTGTTCTTCCATCAGCATAGAGTTTTAATAAAAAACTTCATCTTTCATGACGGGCACGTTAATGGGAGCACGTTCTCATTTCAGACAGCTTCTGAGCAAATGTGAGAGACCGTTTAAAAAGCTTCATGATTGACTGGGAGCTCCCAAATTTCTAGTAAGCCATCAAGCCCTTGTAAAGCAACCTAACAAACTAGTTTAGCTTTGCAGCTGTGACTCTCATGCAGCAAATCATTCAGCTTTCCTTAATTAAACATTTCAAAGTTAACTTCAAAGAGGTACACTGGGGTTGAGTGTAAATTTTAACATTCCTCATGATACATTGAAACAAAAACAAAGCCTGACTGTAGGAGAAAGCAGAATTAGACTTCACAGATATTCATAACAGCAATACATATTATAGCAGTGACAGATTATGTCTCTCAGCAACCCTTACTGTAGCATGCTGCATTTTGTAAGCATTAAATGTATACAAACACTTCTGCACAAGAACAGGCAGAGATTATCAGGGGCAACTGACCTACTTGAGGTTTTGAAATTCCAATCTGAGTCAGGCAAACTGCCTTGAATGCTGGATTATAGCTCTGTGCAAAGATTCCTCAGCTACCCAGCTGGTCCATGGTACAGTTACATATCGTGGCTTTCAATTATGTGTTTGTAGATGAATGATACTGTGACTAATTTGGTGACATAATATATAGCATATTAAAATGAATACAATCCCTAGATTTTTTTTATACTGTCAGTGATTTGGGCCAGGCTGGATAAAATGGATCACAAATGGTGTTCTGGCAAGAAGACAGTCATTTCCAGATGGATCATTTATGCCATTTTAATTTTTCTAGCTAAACTGCATTCCTGCTAAATGAGCATGTTGTGAGTATTTACAACTGTAGGGATCAATAGGCCATTTAACAGAGGTATGGTGGAAAGCTACCTCAGAACATCCATCAGGTTTAAAGTACACAACTATAGAAGATGCAAAGCCGTTTATCTCGCTTTACTGATATAAATGTAACATTTGAGAGTGCAAAGCAAATGTTATCGTGTGATTTAGAAATTCATAAAAATATTAACCAAATATCCCCTGATTTAGAGATCTCTAGAGTGTATCCAGGAGGATACACATTAGTATTAATAAAAAAAAACAAGATTATGAAACCTGCCATTAATTTCATATGGCAGGTTTTAGTTTCCATAATCTCTTCTTTTTCCTGAACTGTACCATCTACCTCTACTTTTCACATACGCGATGCCTCAAGAAAACTTTAATGCACAGGGTGATTTTGTTGACAATTAATTGAAATGTTTAAGTAAATTAAAAATCTCCTATATATTCATTCCTTGTAAATGGCAGATGTGAAGGGTGACAAGAAGAATATTTTATCCTTAGTTATAAATATTTATTAACATTCTGGGTCTGCTTGCAAAGTGGAATGAGGTATTTACAATTTTTATTTTATTGCAATAAATGAAAAAAAAGTAGTTTCACTGCAAGCATCATTTTTTAAGGTTAATTATTGTGACTTTTTTAGGCAGCTATGCCCAGAGTCAAAAGGGAGATAAACAGCTATAATTTAAGCAATTGTATCTGTCATTTTCTTAGGTTTTCTACTGTGAAGCCTAAGTGCACGTGCAGGACTCTGCACTGGTCCTGTGAAGACTGACAGGTTGCAGAGGGGGAAACCCCAAACTCCTGTGTGCTGGTGATCAGAAAACAAGGTGGAGGGCATCAATCATCACTCCAGCCCCTTCCTTGGGGAGTTCTCTGGTCAAGGTTAAATGTCTTCATTGTGGTAAGTGACAAGAGATACACAAAATCAGTAGGAGAGAGAGAGAGGAATGAGTGCTCAGGGTATTCAAGCAGAGGTAGGCAGATCTGATTTCAGGTGGGTGTGGGTTCCCTCAGTCTCAAATAGACTGATTTTCAACTTTATAACAGGCAGGACATCTCTATCTGTTTTTTGCCCTCGTACTTCAGATGCCTGGATTTTTTTCAGTACAGATTCCGGTATTCCTGTATGTGGGCTGAATTTTTACTGAAATGTTTCAAGGCAGAATACAAAATATTCATTTAATATATTTATTTTGATAGATTTAAAAAACTCTCTAGTGCTCTTGAGTAAAAATGCCTGATGTTTGGTCATTTGCTTTTCATGTTTCGCTTAGAGTGACTCTTCAAAATGAGTCACGTAACTCACTTGTTCACTCTAGTTCTTGTCACAGGCAGACAAACAGATCACTGCTGCTTGCATTAAAATGCCATTGTGTACAGATTATCTGAAGTGTCTGACAACCTCTCTAATACCCAATAACCTCTTAGTGATGAGAATGGGACCACACTGCTATGCTTCATGACAACTACAAAGAGAAACATTTCTATTCCTTTAGGGTTGGTCTAGCACAAACTTAAGTCACAGTTAAAATGTTGTATGGATTTCGAAAGAATTGAGATCTAAAGCAGAGAGAAATATCTATAGTTCTTGATGGACCTTCCAGGCTTGGAAAGCATAGACATCTAAGACAGGCCTGATTCTTAATGCTGTTTTAATTATAATGGTAAAACCTGTCTTGAGGGAGAAGAGATCTCTTTCATTAAATCAGCAATTATGTATGGGGTTTTGAAGATATAGAATGTATTCTTCTATGGGCTTGAAATAGAGAAATAAACATCAAATTGTGCTCATTTGGAGATCATTCAGCTCTGCCACTGTGGCAGATCTGCAGTGAGCCAGACTCCTTTCCAAGCAGCAGCATTGGTAATCCTGAACCCAGTCTTCACCAACAACACTTGAGGACGCAGATCTGTGTCACCCAGGTTACAGATAAAGATTATGATGATCTGTAAGCCCTTCTGCATTTTAGATGTTAACGTGTTTGGGGACTGAAGTGCCCTGTGATGAGTTGTGATCAATCACTCAACAAGCCAATGATTTAAATAGTGTGCCTACAGACAAAATGAACTTGGAAAAAATGTTTTGATACGAACCAAAGTGAATTTCCCCCCAGGTTTTCAAAAGCCTGTTAAGTAATCCAAAAACTCACTTTGGGTCAGTCAAAACCCAATGATTTGGGGGCAGGAGGGATTTTGAAAAAAGAAATTTTTTTAAGTTTAATCTAAATTATATATTGAAATATAAAATATTTTTCTACTGAAAAGTTGAACTTGTTATTCGTTCTTCTCTGAAAAATTTGGGGAACAATCTTTTAATGCAAAATACAACAAAACCATTTTCAATAGGGGAAAAAAAATTCTTCATTAGAAACACTCCTGCCACAGGACAGGATATATAAGGCAGTACATATCATGACAGTAACTTGCCTACATCAAAACATTAAGTAAAGCTACGGATTCTTGGGGCAAGCTTGAAAAAGGGGGTGAGAATAGTCAAAATATTGTTTTTGCCCATATTTGTTAATTTTATATTCACAATTTCTACATATGTAATAAAGCTCTGCCATGTGATTGCAAGCTTTGGCAGGTCTTGACTCCTGTGTAAAGACAGAACCACTGGCACCAGATAGCAAATTACAATAAATAATCTTATTTCCAATTTCATACCCCTCCCTATGATTTTTAGTCATTTCTGCTGTTTTGGAATATTCAGGTTCACATTATCTTTTTGATAGGCTCTGAGGGAGATACTTCAAAATGCTTTACTGCCCAGGGAATATCCTACACAGTCCCTCTCTTTCTAGATGCTTTTCACTCCAGGGACAATTTCAGCCTCTGCGTTAGAGACACAGGTCCTCCTCTTGGGACTCTGAGATCCTTGCTTGCTTTAGAGAACCTTCTCGGCATCACTCTGGCCTCACTGTCACTCTGGTCCTTGCCTCTGTGTACTGTTCCTAGGATCTACTAACTGCACACTCTATAGGCTCTTTTGAACACCGTGACTCCACCAGCACTCTCTAGGTCTCCCCTTTCTGATCCCTGATCACCTCGTGATGGCCTTGGTCTCCTTCCAGCCCAGCCACACAAGGCTGAGCCCTCACACGCCACAGAAGTATTTGACTATAGCTGATGCCTGTGTTTAACCTGGGCTCTGGTGCTGATTTGAATTTCTCCCTTCCACTCAGCTGTGAATTTTCACAACATTTTCAGGAACTTAACACTTTTGAGAGCAACATCTTCCTCTATGAAATAGGCCAGTTGTTCAGAAATTATAGGTTAAGACTGACAGTCAGCCAGCCAGTATGGCTGAATAAATTTCATTTACAATGAGCACCTAGGTTTAAATCAGGATTGGTGAACCTCAAGAGATCATCTAGTTTGTACCAAATCTCTTATTGCTAAGAAACGTACTTGGACAAATGAATTTGAGTTATCTTTGCCTTTTTAAGTAAATTAGTGTTGAAGAAATTATTAACCACACTAGGCAAAATGCCTAAAACAATACCATTTACCTACTCATTCTACACGTGTAATCTGGCCCAGTTATTTCCATTCATAAATCTAGAAATCTGGTATTCTTCAGTTCCCACAATGTTTCATAATGCAATGAAAGTTTTAAAAAGATAGCACATTGACAAATTGGACTCCACAAAGATTTTTCAGGGGAATTACTGCATCAGAAAAAAAATAGTGAAGATAATAATATGTTATACTGCTGTGATGGGTTGACCCAGACTGGACGCTATGATGCCTACAAAAGCCATTCTGTCATTTCCCCTCCTCAACTAAGGAAGATACCAATACAAAGGACAGCACTATGAGGGCTACTATGAGGAAAGTTAACTCCATCCCAGACAGACACAATACAACTCTTTTTTCAATAACCTCTCAACATAGACTCATTTGTTCAATTCCTTTGGCTAATGAGGAAAAAGAGAAATATTTTTATGTAGAAATATTCCTGATGAAGTAAACAACTAACTTCTGTTATATTACCCATCAGCAGTAATACCACATATTTTACCTGTGCAAAATCCTTCATCATGTTTCATGGAAATAACTCCAGAATCATTATGGCTTATTTAGCAATTTTTTTTAGCTTTGACTGTACCAGCCAGAGTATTCCACATTTCCTTTTATTTTCTCCCATAGATTTACAAACGCTAACTCATAAAATTGAAGAATAGATTCCTACTTTCCAAAAAAATTTCCAGCTTGTTTGAAGCCTAAAATTTCCACTTCTGCCGTTTCAGTCTTGTCTCAGACCCTATGAGTCCTTTTCCTTTGCATAACAAAAAAAATCTAAATATTTTATTTATAGTTTTAACTGCAAAATGTCTTAAGATTTAAGATGGGAAATTTTTAGTGGAAAATCAAAAAGAAAGATATACTTAGAACTAAACTTACCTTATGAAAAGTTTCTCTTTCATCAAATTAATATTTATTTTCACATAAATTTAGCCAAAGAAAAAATATTTGCATGTTTAAATATGACTTAAAAAAGGAGCAAATACATTTGTTGAAACAACATGTTGAATTTGCTTGTTAAGGAGATCTTATGAAAACTTCTATGCCTATAAGTGCATTTAAATCTTCCTTGTGATTAATTACAACTCCACATCTTCTTCGGAAGAACATGAACTGCCTTGAAATTTTGAATAATTTGCAGGTCCTGGCAGCAATGTGACAATGTGACATTAATTCTCAATGAGAAATTGCTAAGCCACATATTTATTTTAAAATCTGTTATTTTGCAGTTTGGCCTTTAATGATAAAATATTGAATGATATCACACACTCAGCACAATAAGCTAAAACCAAAGCTCAGTTTAGGAAAAGATTTCATTTCTATTGACTTCAACATGCTTTAATTTGGATGGCAACTGCTGTCTAACTCTCTCCCCAGTGACTCTGGGCACTGAATGACAACCAAAGGCAAAGCTTTCTCAAGGCTTCCTACCAAGAGGGTAAGCTAAACTGATTGCTGATGTCCCCAGGAAATAGATAAAATTAGTCAACCCCGGGGACACTTGTTTGCTTAAAGGAATGGATGGTTTGTTTTCACAGCAGGGGTTGCTGTTTCTCTTAAGTCCCCTGCTTTGCCTAGCAGTGGTATCCTTGCAGAGGGATTGGACCATCAATGCTGGTAACAACAAAAAAAAAATTCTCCAGAGATCTGGCACAGGCAAAGCAGGCTGTTGGCAGCCCGTTGAGGGATTTAACATCCAGCTTCACATAGCTGTAAAGCTATGTAAGTGTTGAACAATGTAATAGAAAGACTGACAAGCTATCTGCGTTCATTGTGTTTTTCTACTTCTCGTGGGTTTTCTAGAGGAGTTCTTGACTTGGCCGTGGCTGAGGCCTTTGACTCCTTTGGAGTCTGGACCAAATTATGACTGGTTTGGTTAAGGAATTTCAAGTGCATCCATCACAGGCAGTGATTTCACATTAATATATAATTTTGCCTGAGAAGTTACACACATGTCACAAAATGTTTGGTCTGTGTTTGGGTAGAACAATGAACAAGAGAACAGGTGAACAAACCTTCACTTGTACTGTTTTATATCACTTTGGAAAACTGACGCAGGAAGAAGTTAAAGTAGTCTGTTCTTTGGTCTACAGCAGTTAATGGAGAGAATAAAGACTAAAATGAAGGAAAATTTGAGTGAGACATCTCTTTTAGTGTCAGGTCATATTTATTCCTTATTTTAGTATTCCTCATACTAATTTGCGTTTTATTTCTTTGTATGTGGATATATTGAAATAATCCTCATTAATCGGACTTGAACACATTATTTTTGCCTTCACATTCTGTTCATTTTCATTAGTTCTTCTTCACTGAACACATTTTCTCTACAGACATGTATTTGTACTTGCCTATATGAAGAAATCTCTATTAATGTTTAAACTTTTTACAGTGTTTAAAACTTTTTCCTAAGTAGGTGTTTTTTAAAATAATTCACCAAATATATCTATATCACATTGTTCCACTCTTCAGTTGCACTCTTTACTCTTTCAACTCTAAAGGGTTGAAAGAAGTCATATTTACATTTTGCCTCATGCACACTACCTTTCCCACATCGGAGTATAATGAAATCTTATAAATCCACAAAAGCAAGCTTGGATAGCACTCAAAGCTACAATCCAGTCACAACCTTTTACAATTTCTTCCTCTTCCCTTCATTGAGAACAGTAATTGGGACAATATTTCTTTGCACCTGACTACCCAAAGAAAAATTTGTCCACTAAAAGAGGCTTAGAATAAACATTTCAAGACTGAAATCCATTCATTTATAAACAGAGATGACATAGTTGACATTTACTGAAAAAATAAGCAGAGATTATCTTTCATAGTGACAGGAGATTTTTTTTTCTTCACAGAAAGCTTTCTTCCCCTCCTGGTCAATTGTGATGATCATGATCCTCACACTTCAATGCAAAGAAGGAATGATCGTGGTAATTAAGACTCTACACACAAAGCTGACAGAATCCAAGCTTCTAGATACAGAGTTCATGAAGAAATTAGAGTCTTCTGCCACCTCCATCTGGAAGGACATAAATTGAGATAATCTTTGTCTCTAACAGCATCAAATTTATTGACTTCTTATGTTCAGAGCTGGTTGTACCTAAAAATAACTTCATACAAACACACTGTGCATTCTCTGGGCAATCAAATCTCTGATATACCTAATGTGTAAACTGCATTTCTGTAATGTAAACCTGCCTTTTTTTTTTTTTCCCCTGTGGGGAAATAAAGAACTGTAGCTTTATTTCAGGAAATCAAATGTGGGATTTAAAAAAAAAAAAGTCTTCCTAAAACACTGAAAATTTCCAAATTAATCTGGAGAAAAAGAGTCAAAAGAGGCAGAGATAGATGAAGACCAAAAAGATGTACAGATGACCCTTTCAGTACCAGAAAGAAACTCTGAGTGCAGTGGATTAGAAAACATGATTTTAATACTGCTTGAGTAAGGGACTGAAAATACTCACAAGGTACAATGACACTGTAATGTACATCTGTTTAGAATATCCATTTTTATTTTCAGTTTCAAGGACATGAATAATAAAGACGACCAACACCTAAAATAAAAATGTAAGACACTCAAGTATAGTGTAGTGTACCTTTTCTGTGGGAGATCTCTATTCTTTTAGTGTACTAAATCCTGCTTTTCTGGGAAGATAAATGTGACCTGTGAGCTGACTGATGGAATTTTTTTCCATATATGAGATCCCAGCTATGAAATCATCCTTTACTCTCTGAATATGGGTAATTTCCAAAGAATTTTCCAAACATGTTTTTCAGTTTGCTCCAGTGACATCCTCTGTCCAGCTGCAGATACAAGAGATCAGCACTGTTTCCTGCCTTGTCAAGCATCCTCAGCACTACAATTCCCCTGGGAAACTTCTCACAGAAATGTCTGGGCCCAGCATGTACTTCCTTACCTTCTTGTCTTTTCACCCCACAGCTGACCTTAGGTGAAGTGATGTAGGTCCAGAATGTGAAGCATTGGCTGTAGGAGGCTTTACAATAGCAGAGCTTCCCAATACACGGGGAGAAAGCCTATGGGATGACACGCTGCTTCTCTATACTCAAAATCCAATACATAGTATATAATTGTGCACTTAAAGAGAGAAAACTGAATTCATCAAATTGGAGGAGTCAACCCAATATTTTCTAAAAGTAATAAGAATGATATACTCTAGTCATCATTATTACACTTCCTTATTCTTCTCATATTTTCAGTTTTGTCACATTGACCAAAAAGATAAATTAAATGATAAGTTTAATCCTGTAATTAATGTGCTTCTTTCTACACCAATTTTTCAGCAATAAACCTCATGTGTGACAGACAGATGGAAGTCTTTTTATGTTTTCCTCCTTCCTTTACTACTCAAGCAAACAGCCTTGTGTCTATTCACTGTTCTTCATCTATCATGTCCAGTTCCTTCTTCCCCCCAAAGTCAAAGAAAAGTCAGCATCCCACAGCAGAAAACACACATGTCGAGTTCAGTCATGTCAACCTCTCCAATTTATTTATGTTTGCTTTGCAAAAAAAAGGTGAAGCATAGCAATTAAACCTGTGTAAGCCCACAACTGCCAGCAGGCAGCAGCTGTCAGCAGACTAAAACCAGTTACTATTCAGTGAATAACTAATTACAGCTGAAGAAACTTTCCGCCTTTGTTTTCCTTGTTTCATCCCCTTCTTGCCAAAGATTATGCAAAACAAAACCTTCCACTCTAAAAAGCAAGAAATTGGATTGACTTTTTAGAAAAAGCTGGCATGTCATCATCATCTTCTTGGCTGATATAAAACCAGATTTGATATTCTCCCGCTGTTTCTGAGACTGACTTGTTCACTGCGACTCTATAAAATGAAAAGCCACAAGTGAATCATTGCTAAGTCTGCAACAGGTTATCTCACTGATCAGTTGTGTGCAAGTGGTTGCATGTTTGGATGAGCCAGTGCTGTAAGCCTGGCTAGATGCTGTCATAGATGCTCTGTAAATTGTGCTGTCAGGGTGCTGAGCCCAGGAAATTAGGCCCATCTCCATGTGGATGCAGCTCTGGGGCTTCAGGCCTGCAGCTGAAACACTTATGGGATAACACACACTATCTGCACTCCTGCTTGTGAACATGAAACATTGCAAGCTGTCTGTGGAATTCACTATCTGAATTGCTGCAAAACCAGATATGTGACGCCAATTAAAACTCTTCGTAATTTAATGCTATATTCTGTTAGACTCCAAAGGCCACAGTTAGAACCACAGTCCTCTTTTGGATGCCACGAAAGTATGTAATTCTGAGATGGATTTATGGGTACACTGAGACTGTTCTCCGCCTGAGCTGTTTAGAAAAGGTAAATAGGTCACTGAGGTAAGAACAGTCTCCAGATCAAAATGCGAGAATATATTGCTGTCCCAACCAAAGCCAGATGTGGGGAAGTACTACAGTTTAAACTATCTTGGAGCAGGGTTTAATTGAGCATAATTTTAGCTAGAAGCATGCATGCATAAGAAGCACCACAGAATAAAGCACAGAGAAGAAGCAGAAACTTAATCTGAACAAGCACTAAAGCAGTCACTTACCGAGCAAAGCATAAAGAGCTTTTGAATTAAAAGGACTTGAAGTTGAAGCATAGAAGCTCTGTGCTATTGTTTGATTCTTGCCACATTCAGGAAATCAAGACTGTTTATTTACTGTTTGTGAATAGCTGTGATTGTTCCTAAGCTGCCTGAGACATAATCAGCTTCTCTTTTCATTTAGAAGCAAAAGGAGCTCTGAAACACAGTGAGCTGCTTGGGTCAAAAAAAAACCCCTATCATATAAAACACATAACTTTTCCTGAAAGGGTTGAAAGTGGCAACAGAGAAACTATGAGGGCTGGTGTTTCACTCCTGCCACATAATGTCAGTCTGCACCTATAACTTAGGGCTTTCACCTGCTTAATTTTTTCTTGAACCTTGAGTACCAGAGGTGTTTAATTTGAGCAAAAAAGCAAAGTTTGGACAACTGTGTTGTTTTCAGACTTTGCCTATGCCTTTGGAATGCAGCAAAATTCCCTGATGTAAAATTGGGATTAAAAAGTCTCTTGTGCCATTACTTTTAAGAGTTGATAAACACCTTATCTTTTAGGGTGATCAACTTTCCTAAATCTCAGACCTCATCTGAAGACTGTTCTTTCAGTCAACCCACAAACAGTCTAAGTGGTGTTGTCTTCTCTCTTCCTAATTGTTGTGAACATTAATCAAACAATAATTGTATTGAAATATTCATATTTCCACAACATTTAGAATTGGTTCCAATGAATCTTCTTTATGAAAGCGAGTATGCCTATCCTGGGCTCTCTTGACTGTATACACTTAAGGCTCATGATAATATACAAGCATTAGAGGCTGAAATTCATATTTATGCATTTGACACTTCTAACGTTATCAGACCTTCAGGGCAACCAGGCTGCCTGTGCAGCTTCCTGTGCCTACAGGCTCATGAGAGTAAATCTCTATGGAAAGCCCTAATGTATTTCTTTTCCTTCTGAGATCTCTCTCCCCTCTTTATCTCTTGTCTAGCACAGGATAAAGGCAGAAAATGAAGGCTGGGACCACAGGGCTGTTATCTTTCTGGGAATATTTTGTTAATATCTGTTTTTTTGTGCGCATTTTTCCTAGTAAGTATGAAATGCAAAATGGTGGATACATGAGGAATTAGTAGTTTCTGACTCAAGTAAAATTTCCAGCAAATATTCAAGAACAGCAATGTTGCAAGTATGTTATCAGGTGTGTTACCTTAGTTTGGCATTTGGACTATAATTTCTATGTAACTGTATTGCTTTTTGTGACTAAGGAGCAAATGCATTAAAAGCACTTAACACCATCTTATATTCACATTAACAACCTTTTCTGTTATATGTGATATTTTATGATATTTCATTATAATGAATGTGTAACGTAACATAACATAACATAACATAACATAACATAACATAACATAACATAACAACATAACATGACATTAATAGTGCATTAGTTTAATGTTAGTTCAAGAAAAAATGGTAGGAAGCTTAAGCTTTTTCTTCTACCTCACTGACTCATTAGAACATCTCTGTATCATCCTTTCTACTCTGTTCATAAGGTTTGTATAAAGCACTATCTGTTAACTGTTTCCTAGTAAATTATTTAGGGGGAGGTGACTGAAAACCAAATTTGGATTATGGTACAGAAAACAACATCAAAGAAAACCAAGCACAAATGTTAGAAGTGCTTGGCCCTTGGAACTAGAAATCTAAACAAGTGACAAATGCAGCCTAAACATCACAAAACAGTCATGACAGTGTTTTACACCAAAACGTGCTGTGGCTTCTCTTGCAGTATGGTATTACATAATATCTGGAAGGTTTTCTGAGAATAAAATCTTGTCCATATGGCTTAGTGGTGGCCTTTATACTTTCTTGGGAATTCATGTTCTTTATGCATTAATTCATGCACAGATGAAAGGTAGACCCCATAACATTATCGTGTTTAAGGCAGTATGCTCTATATGGATTTTTTTTCCTCTCAGCAAGGACTAGAGCAGTCAAATTCCCAACAGCCATGCTCTGATAAACAGGGAAAAAGTAGTTAGCCTTACTTGTCAAAATAGGCTCTTTGGTTGAGTTTGCTTCCTTGCTGCTGCTTTGACAGTGGCTTCATATATTGATGTCCAGCTCTTAAGGACATGGTGTTGTGCTCCAGTTGCTCCTCAGCAACAATTTAAATGAACGTGACATCTACACAATTGCCTCTGATCTGTACTCTTTCTCTGATCTCTTATTTCTATTTCATAGGGTCTATTCAAAGAAAATAACTTGCTGGATGGTAGAAGAAAAATATGTTTCCTCTTTGTTTCTTCTCTGAAGAAACCCTTCTTCCTCCAAAATGGAATAGGCTGAAAGAAATTTGATTTATTTATTTTTTTTTAAAATAGACACCCCCCGCTATCTCTCTCTCACTCTTTTTTACTTTTTTTACAAAGCCACAGAAGTGCACAGTATCATGAAAATCAATTCAAGTGTTGCTGTTGACTTCAATAAAATTAAATTTCATCTGTTGAATTTTTTGATAATTTTCCTTGAGCTGAAATGGAAATTACCTTGATTATAAAAACTTAAATTCTAGATTAGTATGTTAGGATAAAGTTTAGATCAAAACTAATTACATAGCTTGCAGTAAAAAACTCAGTGATGTAGAAATGTGAAATATAAATTTACAGTAATTTGATAATATTTCATCTATTCTTCACCAGCCTATCTTTCTCAAGTAAGTTCATGTATGTTTTTGACTGAACTAATAAAAGTTAATTTTGTAGGACTGGTGTTTCCAAAGCATAGAAGTAGAGAGGTTGAGAACTCATTTTTCTTGTTCTCATCATTCTTTAAAGACTCATACATCACATTCTCATTCAAATCCCTTGATAACATTCATTAAAACTGTTTTCTTTTTTCGAATATTATATGATGTGGGAATAGATGTGCTTAATAGGTAGAAGCAGCAAGTGAAATTCACCACCACAAAATGAGCAAATACCTTGCTTTTTATTGAGAAAGTAAAACATACATGGGAAGTGCAAAATGGAGGTTTTAATTTTAATGCAAAGGAAGTGGAAAACCCACCAGGGCTGTCTCACTCTCTCTATCATCTTATTCACCAAAGTGATTACTATTACTTATATAAGGATGGTCACATAAACACTGTTGCCACGGTTTATCTTATAACGGATATAAATTTGGGGAGAATATTACAAGTCTTTAAGTTCATATTTCTTTACATTGCATTCATTGCTGTACTTTGGAAACCATCGTTATGTTGTCCAGGTGGCTTCTCTCATTGTAGATTAGAAGAAAAGTCCAAGACTTCCGCTGCTGACACAGCTACAGTATAGATCTTCTTAACAGGTTTTTATACACACACAAAATTGAATAACTATAATAAGCTTAGGTTGCTAAAAGTACATTGCAATGTTATTCCCTTAATGGTTCTTTTGGCAATCTTTACTTGATCTAATCTAATTCAGTAACACCTATCCAAATGCATCATCAGGACCAAAGAAACAACACTCTTACCAACAGGCAATATCGCATCGTAGCATTAAGCTTTTATAATACTTTATACAAGGTTTTTGTGTAGCCTTTAATTAAATAAAAGATGTAGAGGAAAGTGTTGGGTTCTGCATGCTATTTGTGTACTAGCTATCATGAAGAACACCTAGAAGAAAGTGGAAGTGAAGACATCTGTTTGCCAATGTTGCTATTTTCAGTGTCCCAACAAATTACTTCGTTATTATAAGCATGTGTTGCAGCTGGTGAAAGGAGCTCCTAAATGGCATTAGGACTTCTCCCAGAGAAAGCATTTACTAGTTATGTGTAGGAGCATGGACTCTGTGAGCACTTGGAAGGCTATGAGGTTTTGCTGTCTACAAATGGATGGAGAAGGAAATGATGCCTAGGAGTCTTTTTGGATGACCTTCAATCAACAAATTCCCCAGACACAGAGTGCCTTATCTAGGCAGTTACCCAAACGCTTTTCAGGGTGAATACCAGTCTTCTTGAAAACTCAGGAGGAATGGTGAGAGGGAGATGTCATCGAATATGTCACTGTGTATTCTTTAAGTACATTGAGAAAATTACAGATGAGGGTTTCCCCTAATGCTTTCTGGCCAGAAGGTGGCTTAAATATAACAGTCTCAACATTTGACTGCAGCTGGTGGTGCTGAGAGGGAGCCAACGCTCAAAAGTAGTCCAGAGAGACCACTGGCAAAAAGTCGCTTCATAGACAGGTCTCCAAGGAAGACAAGAGAATGTGTTGGAAACATCATCAAAGTAGCCTGTAATTACAAGCATGAGCATGGGAGTACAATCTGGGGATTTCTTGAAGGTATCCAAGAATAAGGACAACTGTTTTTTGTTAAGAAGCGACTGTCAATGAAGTGGCTAAGAGAATCATTAACAGACTGGGTTTTTATTTTGAGCTTCAGGAAAGTTTCATAGCCACAAACTTCATGATAACACAGCTAAAAACCTTAGTTACTGCCTGATAGGCTTTGGCCATTACTCTCTCCTTATATCAGGTAGACACAGCAACTTCTGACTCTGCCCTCTCCTAGCCACAAGACACACTGGTTTCTTGCTCTCTACATCTTTCATTTTGCCAAACCACGTTTCCCATGCCTCTTGTGTCATCTTTCTGAAACTGTCTTGGAGACTTCCCATCTTTCTCCTATTCTGCTATTATTCACTCTCACTGGCAGCATGTTCCTCAGAAAGAGAGGTAAATTAAACTGAATAAATAAAAAGTAATTCACAAAATAATTTACTGTTCTGTTCAGAAAACTGATGAATTATTGAAATCTGATACTCAGAGATTCTTTAGGACTTGGGAATATTGAAAAGCAGGAATGATTTCTACAAGTGTATAAAACTCTTGTTTCTAACTTTGTGTGGTTGGGAAAGAAAATGTTAAACACAGACACATTTTCATCTATAAAGAAAAATTGTCAGTGGTCCAGAGTTGAATGTTGCCCGTTCTGGGCCTTAAGCCAAGACAATTTAGTGGGGAGGGAGAGAACTTAAGTTTGGAGAGAGAATAAGGAAATATTTTTCTGGCAGGTTGATTTAAAGGAACGGCAGCTGTCTGAAACTGCTGAGGGAGATGACATCGTGCAGTGGATCTTGAGAAATGATGAAATATACTTCCATTTACTTCTGGAGCTTTGGGAGCCTGCATATTTTGGGGGATGATCTTTTTCCTATGTAGCTTAATATGTCTTAACTAACAAACAACAAGATTAGTACTTGTGGCTTCTAGAGAAGCTGGAACATAGTAGTTGTCCATCATCTCCCCCTGATGTATCTCTAGGTGAAGGAGATTCACTGGCTTTCCCGTTCAGCCAACCTTGTACGAGTTTCAGTAACATTACTGGGGTTCAATGAACATCGAAAAATCCAAACCTGAGTTCTAGAAGGTTTGAGTACAATATTTTGCACTGATCAGCAGATGATTCATGGAAAAATTAATGCATAAAGCTACAAGACACCATCTCTTCTGCAATGGTGATTCTCCAAACCCCTTTGTGAATGATCTGCCAACAGATGATGCTCTTACTGTCGGGAGACGGACAGATTTCATTTTCATGCACCAAAGCACAGAATTTCCTGAACACACACAGGCTGCTTTAGTTTGTTATTCCAACAAACTTCAGTTTCGACCATGTGAACAGACAGTCTGCATGTGTCAAATCTGCTGGAAGTGTGCCAGTAGGCAGTGTGGCAAACCTCGTGCTAAAATGGTTTGAAGATATGTCAAAAAGTTGGACACATGGCTAAATGGAGGAGTATGGCCATGGGACAGGCAGAAGAAGACCCCAGGTGCCACTCCAGCATGTCCACTGTGTGTGACCAAGGACTGGGTGTGAGTTCAGGGGCACATCTTGTTGTTGTGTTCCTGCTTACCTTTCATTTATTCTTCTGCTTTCCTACAAGACAGTCAGCTCATTCACTGGATCCTAGAGGCATGACTTTTCTCAGAGGTGTTTCTAACCTTCTCTGAGAACTATTTGTGCATATATATATATATATGTTCTCTGCTCTCTATGCTGAACAAGATTTCCAGTATGCATGATTCAATTTCCAACGTACTGAGTTTTTTTCCAAAATCAAACCCTTCCCATCCTGTTAAGGGACTAAAGTCATCCCCACCAAAATTACCTCACTTAATCCTAAGCATTGAGGATTTTTTTAATAATATTGTTTTCTGCATGACACAGCACTGTAATATACAGAGTGCATGATACTTTAAATCCACAAAAAATCATTATTTTCATGTGCAATATATGGTGTCTAGAAATTTTCCTCAGTAAATATTATTAGCATGCAGTTAGTACAGTGAATGTGAAAGGACAAAATCTTATTCAGGTTTGGAAAAGTTACGAGTCATAGCTATTTTATATACCTACGAGTATATATCATAATGCATGTAAGTCTCTACCCGAACTGTAACAAGGTTAACAGCATTTTACCCTTCCATATTCCTCCATGGACTCAATTGATATGACATTCTCCAGTTCTTGTTTTAAATCATTGCATAATGCTGAAATGTGCCATTACTTCGTTCTACTTTTCTGTAGTGAATGAATGAAACAACTCCTTCTAATAATTGGTGCATGTGTTGGATAAGCCATGAAATATTTTGTGAGACATTGAGATGCAACTCTACTGTAAAGGCTTTTTTGATATTTACAGTAACAATATATGAAATTCATTTGTGAATCTACTGAAAGATAAAGATACAAAGCAGAGGAATATAACAAAGAAAAGTTTCAGGATAAAATATTAGATTTGGAAAAGATGGCAGAAGTCCTGAGTTGTGAGGAAAGATTTGTTAGTCATGGAAAAAGACATTTGAGAGAAACTGTAAATCATGTAAAGTCATTAGGGATAACTGCTGCAGATATTGAAGATGCTGGAGAGAGAAACACAGTTCAGAGTAATACAGTTCATCTAAGCAGTCAAAGAACTGATCTCTAAAATGAAAGAGCACATTTTAAAGCAAAATTCAAAAAGAGCTGGAACAAATAGATGATTGATTGTAAACATCCATGTAATCTAACTGCAAGACTTGAGGTACCTATGTTTTCTTTGTATGACAAGTGATGAATTTACTGATTTTCCAAATATTAGAAATAGCATGTATGTATTTTATTAAAGTGGAGGGAGAAAAAGAAAGGAGCTAGGGAGACATGGAGAGAAAAAAATAATGTGAACCAAAAGAATAACGTGAACCACTTTTCACAATCTGGCATTTAGCTTTCATTAGTACCTCATATATGAATTTTAATATAGTCAAATATGAAACCTGCTTCTCATAGAGTATTATTATATAAGAACAGAGGTGAAAAAACATTCTGGATGAAATGTTAGAAATTTTTCCACTGAATCCAATGGCATCATGATTTCAGTGAAAAAGACATTCCCCATTTAAAGGTAGGATGCCATGTGTGATGGTTGAGGGCTGAGCTGTGTAGTCATTGGCAAGGGCTGGTATGGATGCAGTACTTCTGTACCTCATCTTCAAACTTTGCTGTAAAATTTATACCTGTCTCAAATTATGACAGATTTCTCCATAGTTAAGGTATTTTGTATTTAATTTATTTAAAAGCTATATGAGGCAATGATTGCCATTAATCATGTTGATTTGCTAAAGTGATACACCTTTGTGTATTAAAATTTGAAGAGATTTCCACTTAATACATATGTCAATATCAAGTAAATTATAAAAGTAGTCTGAAGATGTTGTGAGAAACAATACAGAAATTAATGGTGTTATTGTTGTATTGTAATTTACTATGTAAATCAAATCACCAACGGCATAGCAATTTTAGTTTTAATATTGTTTTTGTAGTGATACAAAACACAGCCAACATAAAAATTAAATTGTTTGGCAAACAATAGTCTGAATCTTGTTGCAGTTAAATAAAGCTGGGAACATCCTGACTTTCCATACAACCAGCTGCGGAAAATGTATTTCAAAGTCTTTAAGATAGAGCTAATGGCATGCGAGATAAATAGGTGCTGTTCGTGGAGGAAATAAGGAGCCTTCTGATTTTGGAATCCATGGAAACAAGACATATATTTGAAATACAATAATATTTTCTAAATAATCTGGAAGAAATTATATTTCTAATATACAGCTGGTCAAGTGCTTTAAGAGAAGATATTACCTGTTCAGGTAGTATTTTCATTTATTTAATTTAACAGTTCTTTAACATCAGCTTTATCTTTTACCGAGATCCTTATGTGTTTAAGTGCTCTTGAAATAAGCTAGTTATAAATAAATATTTCTAAAAGGTATCAGTTGAAATATTTCCAGAATTTCCATTATTTTTAAGTTAATGCATGGCAACATTCATTTCAATTTACCTTTATACGAATTAGACAACAAAATAATTTTTCCTCCTACCTTTCTTTATCTTTCAGTAGAGTAAATATCTTTTTCTTCACAGTTTTGTTGGTCAACACTAAAATTTGTATTTTTCTGTCATTTTCTGTACTAATTCTCACCTCAGTGACACCTGCTAATAAGGCCATACAGCTAACAAACTATTCTTGACCTCAGGTTGTTGTAGAGTCATAGAACAGTTTGGGTTGTAAGGGACCTTTAAACCCTAATTCTTATTTGTCCTGCTGTAATGAATAATACACATTAAGACTTTTTGATGAAGCCAGGCTATCATTTAAAGAAGAATATATTTTGAAAAAAATATTTTATATCTTATTTGTTATTACTTCCTAATAGAAAATTAAGGTTATTTGAATTTCTTATTATGAAGTCTTTTGCATTTTTCAATTATCATTTGATTAAAAATGCTGGCATTTAGTAGGTTATTCACACTGTATTTTATACAGCAGTGTCTTTTCCTTCAGACTTCATATTTAGGGTCTATAATCTCTGTTTCTTTTACTAAGTAGAGTAACTCCAGGCAGAAATACCACATAGAATTCCTTGGTACAAAGTATAGTGTGGAAAAATGCAGATGCAGATCACAACTGGTCTGTACAGAGAGGTTATTGACATCAAACTTTTAACTTTTTGTCCTCTTCAATTTTCCTCTTTGGAGAGGAAAAACAATCACACAAGCAAACAAAAACCCTAAACAAAGTAACAAACAAATAACAACAAACACCACAATGTATATTCAGCCAGTTCTACTTTATTCAACAAAATGGAGGAGCAGATGACTTGACGAATTGATAACAAAAATGTGAAGTCTTTTATCTCCGTGTCAATAATTGAATTATATCTTAGGTTAATAGTGACTGAAATCTGTTCCCAAGAGGCTGCCGTGCAAGTGAAAAGCCTGTTGACGATTTTTGTACAATCTCAGTGCACTGTGTAAGTGCATCTTACTAACCTGCATCTTGACTGTCATCTCTGAGGCCTCTGCAAAGGAAGCTGGAAAGAATTAGTCTCTAATAAATCATTCCCATGGGACTCTTGGGACACAATGAGAGAAAAAATTGCAGATAAAGCTTTCACTGTGACTTTTCCTGTATATATGCTTGCATTTTCACACGTGTGTGTGCCTGCTTTTGGTCTAGAGCAGGAATGACTGTGCTAGTCACAGCAGGGAGGTTCAGTCAGTTACCCATGTAGCAATGCAATAAGTGAACATTCTTCAGGGATAAGTTTTAGTAATTCCAGTCATCAACACAAACATTTACATTCAACTATTGATCTTACCCTTACCAGGAAAAAATAAAATCCCTCCACAAGCCCACCTGTCCTTACTTAAATAAATGAATTCCAAATAGAATTAATGTCAAACAACTCAGCAGTTCTGTAGCTCTAATGAAAACTTTTCCCCTTGGCGTCTCCTTGCAAACGCTTAAGTAAATTAGCACAGGCAAAGCCATACACAGATCAAAAGAGCAAATCATACTAAATGGCATAGAACTATTTATGTCCTCCTTTTAGACAGAAAATGAACTTTTGCTTCTGTTTTCCTATGGTATGGCTTCACTGTAAAAGCTATCAGATGAGGATCAACTCTTTCCACCTGTCAGGGGATCTGTGCACCCATTCCTCTTCAGCAGGATCTTTATCTTTCATGTGGAACCAAGAAGAATGTTCTAATCTAGCTTTTCAAACCTTAAAAATAAATTCCCTAGTTATGATGCCAGGTTCTCTCTCATCCACACCTACCCCCTTTCTGTTGACTCTTCTGAAGATATTTTTTAGCCCTACCTGTGCCAAAGCACCTTATTCAGAAAATCCCAAATTCTACTGAACATTTCTGCACTGTTTTGCATTGCTTCTTTACCTGAACATTCCTACTGCCTTCAACAAACAAAGCCTTGGATTTGTTAAATGAAAGGGGTTGCAACTCTCCCAGCTGCTATCCTTATGCCTCATTTTGCCTTTTTCAGATGATAATATACCACTAGTTTGTTACTTCTGTTGTTTGTAGTTCTGAAACTTTTGAAGTTGGCATGGTTTATTGCTTAAATACGATTGTAAATAATAGCCACTAAAGAACGAGCTGGTTCATTAGCTACTCTTAAAACTCCTTTCCAGTGGCAGGAGCATAACCAGGATCACCCTCTCATGAGACATGCATGTGAGGGTATAGTGCTCAGGTAAAAAAGGGCCCAGCAGTGGGGCTTTTAATTATAGGAAGAACAAATAATACAGATTTGGCATCTGAGACAATCCCATCGCCAGTAGAGGCATCCCTGGCTGGGAAAAGCAGCAGCATTCATCAAGTTGGAGACCTGTAGTGTTCGGTTGCTCCTTTTTGAGACCTGTTTTAGGACAGAGCCCATCTCCAGGAATCAGTGTGTGTGGAAGCCATTGGTCCCAGCTGGGGATGGACACAGCAGCACGTGGGCAGAGCAGCCATGTGCCTCATAGCCAGTCAGCTATGGACAAAGATAAATATCCTTTTCTTCAATAGGAGAGGTCAAGTTCCTTCAGCCCAAAAGAAACAGTCTTTTTCTGCTAAACAGCCCTTCAGCTGAGATTCATTAAGGAGCGGACATTAAGATGATGATGGCTTGGGGAGAAGTGTTTTTTTTTTATTTCTCTCTGCTCTCTGCTGGCAGGGACTTTGCTGGCCTCTGTAGGAACCTGCCCACCTGGAGCTGTGCCAGAAAAGCCAGTTCTCTCTCCCCAGCCCAGTGAAACATGTGGCTGATTTACAATGTCATAACTGAGCAAGCTACTTAATTTAAATACCTTGAGGCAGGGACCTGTTTTAATTTCAAGGCCTCTGAGGTCCTGTTAGAGGAATGCTTCTTCTCATATTAGCAAAAAGCAAGGTCAAAGGTAGATCTGAATGCACAGCAGGCTTGAGGACATTTTAACCCTTTAGCATTTCCTTTTCTCTAACCTTGCACTTCTTGCTGCTTTATAAGAAATGGATCTAGCTAAAAATAGGACTCATCAACTACTCACAATCACTTCAGCAGTGTTTTTTAAAAAGAATGGTAAAGAAGTTCGCTTTTTCGTGTGTATTTTTATGTTTTACTTCTCAGGCTTTTTATAGTCTTAGTGTTGCTAAGTTAGTGATACAACAAGTTTCTTCAGAATGGTATCTTTTTGCACAGAACCATGAAACGTCAAAAGCTCGGATGCTATGAAATGAACATCTGCTATTATAATTCATAATAAAGCCCCCAAAAGGCTTGCAGCCCAAGACATAATCAGACAAGACAACCGGCCAAGTGTGCTGTGATCTGACTTCAGCTTAAAATCACCTGGCCCTCAACAATGAATAATGCCCATCCTAAATCACTCAGATGAATACACTTTCTTTCTCATTCTCCTTCTTTTGTGCTCCTCTTGAATTATTTTTCTTTCAGCACTCTGCTGCTTGGCTGCTCTTTTTGGAGTTGGGGAGGTCTTTTTCTGTGTGGTTTCAGCAGAGATCTTTCTTTGAAGTGACACAAAGTGTTTGGTCTCCTTTTGAATGACTGATTTCTTATGACGTATACGTCATTTGTCAGCATTCCATTGTGAGATATAAGTGAGCACTGGAGAGCTTTGAAAGAGTAAAACTAAGTCAAAGCTAGAGAAGAACATGGAAAACTAAGGTGTTGTTTGTTCCTTGGGATGTTCACGTGTTGAACAAGAAGTGAAACGACCTCATTCACAGCCTTCCAGTTTCCAGATTTCTGTTTCTGTTCCTATTCTATCGGACAGAAAATCAGCTGTTTATCAGCTTATAGTTTGTTTTGCTGGTTGTGGTTTTGGCAAATGAATGAAATTTTCTCTTTTGCATTTCTTGGATTTTCCATGGTACCAAGGAGGGGAAGAGTGTTGAATGCTAATTCCAGACACTGCATTGTAAAGTTGTACCTGGCATTTCTGTTCAGTTGCATTAACATTCCTGTTCAAATACATTAACATTCCTAGTCCCTGGTCTGACCTCGCTTGTGCTGACTTTACACTTATATAACTGCTGACTGATGACGCGTTGTCCTTAGTTTATACTGCATTGTTTTTACTGAATATTTGCAAGTACATTTATAAATGTTTGGGGGTTTTGCTGTACTTTTATTTATAATCGTATTTTGCAAGAGGGTTTTTTATCATTTCTCTTATGAGGCTACTGCATGTGTCACGATAGGAAACATTTTTAATTGGTTTTCTTATATTTTAATTTATTTTAATCCTTTCTTTTAATGTTCTTCCTCTCAATCTTCCTTCTTAATCGATATTCCCGTTATTTCTCCTCCTTTCACGTACATTCCTTTCTAGATGTGGTAAACATTTCTCCTGTGAGGACCAGGAATGTTTCAGTGGCTTGTTCCAGTCACCATGAAAGCCAGGAGCAGATTGAAGACAGCCTGGTTCCCACATCTGAGCCAGAAGACCACATTTCTCCATATTTTTCACTGTTCTCATCTCGGCTGCTTTGAATCCTCTAAACTTCTGAGTCAAATAAGAAATTTTCTACCTACTGATGAATATACCTATTGACTATTCTGTGACCAGTCAAATGTGTGTGCTCTTTACTTTCTCTTATTTATGTATACCCAAGGGGAACAAAATTACTTGTATTTTAAATTTTGAAAGCAAATTAAAGGTTATTAACAGTCCTCTGCTGTTTACTACTGATGATTATTGAATAAGAGTGAAATGAACTGAAAAGCCATGTTTCCAGTCTGATCAGGTCTAACTTTTGTTTTTCTAGAGGTTAGACCGTCACAGGGTCGGAGAGGTAAAGAAGTGGATTTTTAGCATTCTTCAGCCTTTAGCTCAAAGAAAAGGCAACAGAGGGAGGACATGATCTGTCAGTCTCCTCAAGACTTTTTATATATTTATATATATTTTTAATATATTATAGAGCTTCTAATAATAACACGTAGACAACATGTAGATAACACTAGCAAGAAAGAGCAACAAATATTTGAGACAAAATATCAGATAACTCTTGGGAGTGATTGCCTCAGAATCAGAAAAGACATCCCAAAATATTTTTATCTTGTTTACCTTTAACATGTTATTATAATAAAACATAAATTGCCTCCATGGAGATGCTATTTCAAGGCAATAATAATAATAAGTAGTTGTGTTCTTATCACAACACTATTTTGGCTTGTCAGCTGCTATTTTTATTCAGGAATACCTTTTCTCCCCACTTTTTTGTGTAGTGATTCAAACACAGCTACTATTTTGAGCTGTTTTGGGATTTGATTTTAAGTATACTCATCTGTTTCCCACCGGTTTACAAAAGTAGGAATGTCGATTAAAATGTAAATTAGCAAGTGTTTTGCTCCAGCATGGGAGCAAAACACTATCTTGCCTGGCTGGAAGGTTTCCAGTGGACTGGATCTCCACTGGTAAAAGATGATTCAACAGGTCTGAAGCTTTCTGTGGAATTGTGATGATTACATCACAGTTGTGGAACTCTGGAAGGAATGTAGTTCCTAAGCTACCTCCAGATCTACCTGGCTGAACATTATAACACATGTTTCTTGGGCTCTCTGTTTTACCAGAATGTCTTAGATCTGTTGCCATCTGACTGGCTTGAAATTTTCATTTAAAAAAAACATACTATGTCATGCATTTCTAGTTTTGTTTGATTGGGGTTTTTTTACAATAACAAAATAAAAAAAATCACAAAAAAAATCAAATATTCCATAGGATGAGTATGCCAATTCCTGTGTAGCTTTACCCATCTGTGTTTGGGTGAATCTGAAATTCAGGCTCAGTACAATTCTCGGCCTGCTACCACTTGTAGCCCTGCAGTAAGCTATGAGTAATTACAATTGATCAAATGTTTCCTGTATGCCATTTGTTAACAGTAAGGGCCAGACTTCAATATGGTGAAGTGAATTCCAGCTTTGCTGACATTAGTGGAATGAAGTGAATTTATATGCTTTATTGACTATGATGTTTTCCCAGTAATGTCTTTGGCATTCAACTACAAACCACTAGCAGGCACTGATAACCTCTACCAAATGTGACAACTCTATATATTAGAAGAGTTCTTTTCAATTTTAAAGCCACTGAAGTAATCCAAAAGCTCTGTTTTACAATGTCCAAGCACTGTATTGCTGGGTTTTTTTCACTATTATTGTCTTTACTATTACATCTATTACAGTTGGTTTTATTCTTTAATCTGCTGCAAAGTCATGCACTGATATTAGAGAATTCATTATTTCTTTTGTCTTGCCATTAGTTCTGACAGCAACTTATTTTAAATGACTGAATCCCAAGAACACTTATTTTATTCTGAGAGCTTATCAAATATAGTAAACTATGAGTAGTGAATAGTAATCATTTGTATTCATGGGAGAAACTGATGTTTAATCAAGTTAATCTCATTGTCTATAAACAGTCTTTGACATTCCTTACAGAAGCAATTTTATCTTCTTCTAGGGCATTGATTCAGAGAATTAGGAAAGGTTTATCTACAACCTTTCGTCTCTTAGGCTGCCAGATAAACAAACCAAACGATCCTGTGGCTTAAACTTATTTGCATAGTCACAGAGATAACACATTGTGGCTTCTGGACTGTGATCAATCTGCTGTGTGAACCTACCAGGGGCCTCTGAACCCATTTCTTTCATGTCTTGTGTTGTGTATCTTAACCTCACGCAGAAATGTTTGATACATTAGGAGAGAACTAATGGCACTGGACGTTGTCTTTGTGTGATGTTTATGTAATGAAACGTGCCTCATGACAAGACAGTCCTCACCCATTGCCAAAGCAGCTGGATTTCCAACTGAAGAAATCCTGTTGATCACTGCCCTGCAGTCAGATTTGCCATGGGCATCACATGTAGACATAAATGCACAAGGTGAAGTAAGAGATCACACTAGGCTTCAGCACCTGCTCTGGATGCAGAGAACTGTTTTTGCAAACAAAGAAGTACTTGCAGACTAAGCGATGGTTGGAGGGCATCTTGGGCTCAGCAGTCTCATGATAGAGTTTGGAATTATTGGAGATCTAAGGAGGGAATTTAGCAGAGCAGTTACCTTAGAGTTCTGGAAGGCCATAGTTGGCCTGTTTAGGAGTTTTGTTGACAGATAGACTTGGGAAACAGTCTTGAAGCACAAAGAAGTCCACGAAGGCTGGACATTCTTCAATAAGGTAATCTTAAAGGTGTAGAAGAGAAAGCTGTCCCTGTGTGCCAAAAGATCAGCCAGCAGGAAAGACCAGCCTGGCCAAACAGAGAGCATTTGTTGAAACTTTGGGAGGGGTAGGAAGAGATTTTATGAAATTTGGAAGGTCAAGTAACTCAAGAAGACTACAAAGGTGTTATGAGGTTGTGCAGGGAGAACATTGGAAGGGCCAAAACCCAACTGGCTACTTTGGTAAAAAATGATACAAAATATTTCTAAGCATACATTAAGAAAAGGAGTGCTAGGTAGAATCTCCATTCTTTATTGGTTGCATGGGGAAACATAGTGCCAGAGGATGGCTAAAAGACAGAGGCACTTAATGCCTTCTTTGCCTTTACTTTGACACCATTCCCCATAACAATTTCCTGGAAAAACTGGCTGCTCATGGCTTGGACATGCATACCTTTTGCTGGATAAAAGCCCAGCTGGACGGCCAGATTCAAAGTGTGGTGGTGAATGGAGTTGAATTCAGCTGTCAGCCAGTCACAGGTGGTGTTCCCCAGGGCTCAAGGTTGGGATTGGTTCTGTTTAATATTGTTATCAATCATCTGCACAAAGGGATCGAGCACAGCCCCAGTAAGTTTGCAGAGCACGCTAAATTGTGGGGGAGTGTTGATCTGCTTGAGAGTAGAAAGGAACTACGGAGGGATCTAAGGCTGAGGATCAATGGGCAGTTGAGGATCGATGGGCCAAGGCAAATGCTGAGGTTCAACAGAGCCACGTGGTAGGTCCTGCACTGGGGCCAAAACAACACTATGAAATGCTACAGGTTTGGGGAAGAGTGGATGGAAAGATGCCTGGTGTAAAAAGGATTTGGGACTGTTCATTGATAGTCAGTTGAATATGACCCAGCAGTGTGCCCAAGTGGCCAATAAAGCCAATATCACTTTGGCTTGTATCAGAAATAGTGTGGCAAGCAGGACTGGGGAAGTGATTTTTCCCCTGTATTCAGCATTGGTGAGGCTGCATCTTGAATCCTGTGTTCTGTTTTGGGCTCCTCACTACAGGAAATACTTTGAGGTGCTGAAATGTGTCCAAAAAAGAGCAGTAAAGCTAGTGAAGTCTTATGAGGATTGGGTGAGGGAACTGGGGCTGTTTATTGTGTAGAAATGGACTGCTCTCTACAACTACATAAAAAGAGGTTGTTTTGAGATGGGTGTCTGTTTGTTTCCCAAATAGCCAAAGGTAGGGCAGGAGGAAACACTATCTAATTGCACGAGGAAGGTTTAGATTGGGCATTTGTAAAACTTCTTCACTGAAAGGGTTGTCAAGAATTGGAACAGGCTGCTTAGGCAAGTGATTGA
This sequence comes from Tapera naevia, assembly GCA_033556795.1. NCBI lineage: Eukaryota > Metazoa > Chordata > Aves > Cuculiformes > Neomorphidae > Tapera > Tapera naevia. Next base: position 6,116,581 of record JAUMJJ010000059.1, read on the forward strand.
GTTACCATCTCTGGAGTTATTTAAAAATGTATAGTTGTGGTGTAGATGTAAAGGTGGACTTCACAGTGTTAGGTTTGCAGTTGGACTTGATCTTAAGGGTCTTTTCCAGCCTAAATTATTAATGAATCTATGAAATATGCACCAGGAGTTAATTGGGGTAAAAGGTATTTTGAAGACTCTTAGCAATGGATGACCATTGATGGCAAAAAAATCTATGAAGTACACCAAAACCAGAAAGCCAAGGGACAGCTTGATGACAGAAATGCAGGAGCAGCACTGAGGGTTGGTAGGGCCTTAGTAATAAAGTCCAATGACTTCTCTGTGTTAGTCTTTACTGCTGAAGAATCTGAGAAAACTCCCAAATAAATCAGAAGTTTGAAGTGACACTCGGGAAGTTAAATGTAATAAACTACTAGGACCAAATGTTATTTGCATATGAAACCACAGGACTGTTAGCCAAACTGTGTAACTTGCTTTTACAAACAGCCCCTAGGTTGGAGCTGGGTGTGAAATTTAACTCCCAAATACAGAAAAGGGTGTAGAGGGCATCCTGGGAATTATATGTCAGTGAGCCTAATTTCCATTCCTGGCCTTGTAGTCTATGATGCAGGTTAAGAGCATTGTGCTCTTATTCACCTCAGTGCACACAAAACAGTTCGTGAGTTATATGCATGTTGTGGAGGAGTTAATATATGAGAGATGATCATCATGCAAGGCATTGCTTAGTAATTTTCTTCCATTTACCTAGACAGTTTGCCATAGAAACGAAGACATAAAGCCCAGTAAATCTAAGAAAAATAACCAACTGCAGCTTAATTTGGGATTAATAAGCATGTTATTTACTATTTTCCACAGTTTCCTCTGCTTTTTGAGTTATGAGGGAAAAATTGGTCCTCTTTAGTGCTACATTTTGATGTCTTTTTTAAATAGACTTGCTAATGTCACGTTGTACCCAAAAACATGTTGCTGCACAGTGAGCAAATTCTTCCCTGAGGTGCTGGGCATTCAGTTTATCAAAGTCAAACTACATAATCACTGCAGTGCTTAGAATGTGTATGTAGTCTTGTAGCTTGCTTTTTCTGCCACTGATATAAATGCAGGTTCCTCACTTTCAGTGTTATTGTAGTCCAATACTGCTTGAATATAATGTTACTTCCCTTCAGGATATCAAAACTTTCATAACACTCCATGAAGGTGTATTGCCCTTGAGCTGAAGATCCTGGGAAGTTCTCTGTATGCTTCTATAGGCATTTTCAATAGAGTGCACGGCACAGGCTGAGGCTCTATCGAAATCCGCAGACCTTACTGAATCTTTGAGGAACTCATAGTTGTGAGCTTATTTCTCTCAGGAATTCCCAAAATAGACTAAGATGATTCATGTAGGGGACCTTTGGATTCTTTTCCCACCTAGGAGCCTCGTTATTTGGTCTCAGTGATTATGTGATTTGACACTAACTTGTGGCTAATAATAAAGAAATCAAGTCCATTTTCATTGTATCGATCAAGAAATTACTTTCCTATGCAAAACTAAAATGGGGAGAATATAACTGAATATAGCTATTTTTTTTTCTGAGCAGACAATAGATAAGAGGTTAATGTATCAATATTCTATATTTAAGAGAGCAAATCTATAAACTAAAAAAAATTTCTCCTGAGACAATGGTGTTGCACACAATCTGTATGGCAACCACCACTTAAGGTTTATATGAGAACCATCGAGAATGGTGTAGTTCAATCCACTCTATATTCAACTCTGAATATAGATGGCATTAGCTGAATCTTTACTTTTATGATGATTATGTCACCTATGACATTTTTCAGTAGAATATTGCTCCAAATCTCCTTCCACAGGAAAGAAGAGACAATGAAAAGAATCTGGAAAATTAAGAAAATTCAGTGGACTACTAAATAATTTATTGAAATGCTAATCTTCAGAATTCAGAAAACAATCATTACAAACCAAGTGTGATAGAAGGAAAAAAGAAACAGATCTGTGTATATAAGATATATTACACAGAGAATAAATGTTTACATTCTTATTTCAGTAAAGTCAATAACAATGCTGTCACTGTCTTCAAAGATGAAAGAGTAGGATTCCTGGAAAAGAAATTCCAGTTTCTGTAAAGTGATACAAATGATCAAAACCACACGGTCACTGCAGATAACAAAGTGTGGGATAATCCACACTTTTTACCATTAATGGAAATAACTTTGCAGCATTTCAGTAAACAAAGGCTGCATTATTATTACTACTCTTATATAAAACTAAACTTCGAAGAAATACTTGCCTGTTAGTGGGGGAGCATTCTGACACTGAAAATAGCTTACAGTGCTGTAGAATACCTTGTAAAATTGTACTTCTTATTCTATATATGTACAGATGAGAAAAGGGGTATAGAAAAAAAAACGTAAATAAATACATCCTTTATCTGTTGTTTGTAGGAATTCAAAATGATGAAAACAAAATGTTTCTTTGTAAAATGAGTACTTAAATGCCTCCAAATTTTGTAATACTTGTAACAACAGTAAATTATAATTAGTACTGGAAACAAGAATAGCCAAATGGGACAAATATATATGTCACCAAGAATTTCTTCCATCACAAGGAGAAAGACTTTGGAGATCATACTTCTGAGGCCAATAAATTCAATGGCATCTTGCACTACATGCAGCCCTTCTTGATCACATGTCTATGGAAATGAAGGACAATTAAACTAGATCCGGACCCATCTGCCAATGGATGTTGTAGGTGCATATCATCTTATGAAGCAGATTATCTGGAGTGTCATCAAGCAGCACGTAGAGGAAAACCAAATGATCGGGCCCAGTCAGCATGGGTTTGGGAAACACAGGTCCTACTTGACTAACCTGATGTCTTACTATGACAAGGTAACTTGCTTTAGCAGATGAGGGAAATCTGTGGATGTTGTCTACTAAAATTTAGTAAAGCCTTTGACACCACTGCCCACAATATTTAGTGTTGGTGTTAGTGTTAGGTTATAGGTTGGACTTGATGATCTCAGAGGTCCTTTCCAACCTTGTGATACTGTGATACTGTGATACTGTAATATTCTCCTGGAAAAACTAGCTGCTCATGGCTTGGACAGGCGTAGTCCTTGCTGGATAAATTAACAGCTGATGGCCAATAGTGGTGGTGAGTGGAGTTGAATTGAGCTGTCAGCCAGTCACAAGTGGTGTTCCCCAGGGCTCAGGGCTGGGGCTGATTCTGTTTAATATCTTTATTAATAACCTGGAAAAGGGAATTGAGTGCTCCCTCAGTATATTTGTGGACAGCATCAAGGTGTGTTGTTCTGCTTGAGGGAAGGCAAGCTGGACTGATGAGGCAAGAAAATTGTATGAGGTTCAATAAGGCTATATGCTGGGTCCTGCACTGGGGCCATTACAACCCTATGCAATGCTACAGGTTTGGGGAAGAGTGGATGGAAAGCTGCCTGGTGTAAAAAAAGATTTGGGACTGTTCATCGACAGTCAGCTGAACCCAGCAGTGTGCCCAGGTGGCCAAGAGAGCCAATATTACGTTGGCTTATATCAGAAATAATGTGGCCAGCACGACTGGGGAAGTGACTTTTCCCCTGTATTCAGCACTGGTGAGGCTGCATCTTGAATCCTGTGTTCTGTTTCGGGCCCCTCACGACAGGAAATATATTGAGGTGCTGGAGCTTGTCCGAAGAAGAGCAAGGAAGATGATAAGAACAAGTCTTTAAGAAACACTAAGAGAATAGGGGTTGTTTGGTATGGCGAAAAGGAAGTCAAGGGTAGACCTTATTGGTCTTTACAACTGCCTGAAAGGAGGTTGTTGTGAGATGGGTGTCTGTCCTGTTTCCAAAGCAGCAAGAGATAGGGTAAGAGGAAATAGACTCTAATTGCACCAGGGAAGGTTTATATTGCGCATTTCGAAAAAATTCTTCACTGAAAGAGTTGTCAAGAATTGGAACAGGCTGCCCAAGGAAGCTCTTGAGTCACCACCTCTAGAAGTATTTAAAAGATGTGTAGGTGTGGGGCTTAGGGGCACAGGTTTTTTTCAACTTAAATGATTCTGCAATAAAACAAAGAAATTGTCCTTTGCTGGCTGAGTTCTAATCCCCTAAACCTACTTAAGATTTCAGATTTCTTTTGCCTCGAAAGGCAATAAATCAAATTAAGTAGCTTGTAAATATTGTTCTTCAACAAATGAAGAATCACCTTGTCCTACTTTCTGCATTTTGCCAATCTACTATGAAGAACAGCACTGCTTAGCAGCTGCTTTTCTAGATGCTAAAATATGGCAAGAAGTCCATCTCCTTAGAACATATAATTTAATCATATCAGCCTGAACATGTGTTCAATCCAATTGATTCTCCTATTGAATGAAAATGGCTTTCCTAAGCTCTTTAATGTTTTCAGACCTATTGGGAACCCACCCAGCCATCAAGGACTACTATGGCACCAAAACTATTGAACAGTTATCGCAAGCCCATTGCAGTTATCTTTAAATAAGGCTTCTGTTTATTAGTTGTGCTCCCGATAGGGAAAGGAAAAATAAGCAATTGAATCAGGATAAAGTAGACTGCCCTGTTTAGTTGATGAAAAAACAAGAGTCGTTGAGGTGGATAAATTGCATTTACTTTTTAAATTAGTGAAGAGCAGGTCTTTCACCAGTAACAAAGGGAAAGATGGCAAGTGTTATTATCTGAGAGATTGACAGCATTTCCCAGTGAAAATAAAAACTCCACTTGTCCATGAAAACTCTAGAAGAAGGAGGAAACTGACTTCATGCCCCAGTACTTCTGAGTTGAGTTCCAGCATTTGGCTTCAGCAGACTTTTCTCTTCAGAAAATAGTCCAGGAACTTTGGTTGCCCAGCATTTTTCAGCTGGACCTTTTCAAAGCTGAACCTGTCCCACAGCTTCAAATTATTAAATCATCTAATTCAGTTAAGTTTCAGTAGGAATTAACTGTGGAGATCTAAGCCTTCCGTCAGTCCCGGAGGACATATCCATCATGGTGGATGGATTTTTGTTGGTGCAATTTTTCCACAGGATTGTAAAGAGGTACTACTACACGATACCTTTCAGGCTGAAGGTCGATCGGGAAGCTCTTTTGCCTTACAGATCTCATCACTACTTGTTAACTGTTGCTTTATGCAGTGCTGCTAAGAATCTTTCACTGAGGTCTATTCCCTTAGCAGAGAACAGTGAAAGGATGTGACATTTAACTTGTTTCTATTTTCAAGTGTTGGGACATGGAGGATCTATATCAAACAGGAATGGGAGCAAGCACACTGGGATTCGATTACAAGATGTTCAGCTTGAATATTGACATTTTCCTTAAACTCAGGGACAGTCTAAAGAACTGCTTCTCTCCTCACTTCTCGAGATGCATAGACCAATGACAATGAGTATAAATCTTGAGGTTTAGTTGTCTCCTTTTTTAATTGATGTATATATTTTCTCATGCTTTGAATTAACAACAGAAAAAGCTCTGTGTCCTCATATGGTAACTTTCATTTGTAAAGCTGCCCAAAAGCCATCCTGTTAAGGTAGCCACAGAATTTGTCAGTTTATGGCAAAAGATTTCTGGGGTAAAACTGCTAAGCAGTGAGAAGCGAGTACATCTAGGGAGTCCCAAAGGTGCCAACCGTTGCACAGGAAACGCGTGTTATATTTCAGAGAGAATATTGTCACATAATTTGAATCCAGAAATGTACTGAATTCAGAATTCATTATAGACTTAGCACTTTTGAGAAAGCAGAAAAACACCTTTTATGTCTATTTCACGGTGAAAATAACATTTGGGGGGAATTTAGAGAAATAGATGTAAAATAATTGCAGTATCATAGAATCATAAAATGGTTTAGGTTGGAAAGGACCTTAAAGGTCATTTAGTTCTAGCCCCCTGCCCATGGGCAGGGACACTATCCACTAGGTCAGGTTGCTAAAAGCCTCATCCAATCTGGTTTTGAGCTGCTCCAGGGATGGGGCACTCACTGCTTCTCTGGGTAACCTCACCACTATCACTGTAGAAAATTTTGCCCTAATGTCTAATTTAAATTTCCCCTCTTTCACCTTAAAGCTATTACCTCTTGTCCTATCACTACACTCCCTGATAAAGAGCCCCTCCTCAGTTTTCCTATAGGCCCTCTTTAAGTACTGGGAGGCTGTCATAAGGGAAATCACACATTTCAAAGTCAAGTAACATGGAACTACACACATTCCAAAAGAAATGAAGCAGGAAAACAGTAATGTAAACCTGAAGCAAAGATTTTGGTGTAGGTGTCTGCTGTCCCAGTTTATTATATAACCATTATCACATATTTTAGTAATCATTCCATATTTTCTACTGTGTGTGAAAGCCAAACCTCCAAGGTGTTGCTGAACTCTCTGCTGAGCTATTAGAAAATGATCACAAAGATAAAACTACTAATATTTGAATTTTAGTATCACAGCAAAATGAAAAACAGGAGGTTAAATATGTGATCAAGACTATAAGTCAGTCATTTAACACTGGCAAAGCCTCAATCTCCCATTACTGTTTTTTCACCCTTACTCTGTCTCAAACATTTGTATTCTCAGGTGTAAAGGTAACTGTCTTTTGGTACACGCCTTCATATTTTACACAAATAAAAGAGTTTGACAGTACTCAATATTTATCTGGTGATACTGGATAACTATTTACTGTATTTTTTCAACATGCAAATTGCTATTTAGTTTTTGAAAGCCCCGTTTTCAAAACTAAATATGAAGTTTATTATTCTTGCAAATTTATTTTTGCAATTTGGACTGATTCTGATAACTGCTGGTTACACTTCATTGTAAGTGTTCAATGTCCAAATTTTTTTTTCTTCAGGGACATATCCTACAAAATTTACCTGTAACTGTATCTAATTTAATGAGCTTTTACTACATGATAAATAGTAAGCTACAAATACTATTTCTGAAGGGAATAAAGAATAGCTATTTCACATTTTTAATGGTATGTATTTAAACTTTAGTATCTTGTACACAAAAAGCAACTACATCACAGAAGATACCTGCTATCATCAGCGTTTTACTGCAAAATTCAAAGTCATTATTATTTAATTTATATTAATTATGACAACCATTAATCACAATGATCTTTTTCAGTATTCAGATCACTAGGAAGAACATCACTGCTTGGAAATTCAACATTTTATTCCAGAAGGACTGAGTCACTTAAGTTGACTCAAAAACATTATTTTCATAGCAATATAATGTCCAATTATAAACTTGATTAATAGTTTGTAACTTGAGCCATGCACCAAGACCTCACTTTTTTTGGTTAATGGAAAAATGCAGGTTTTGGAAAATATTTTTGTTGCTTATGAATATTTCATCCCAATAGGGAAAAACTGGCTTTTCAAAACTAAGCTCATTAAATAACTATGAGGCAAAACTTTACGTGTTTTTTCTGGGTGTCCCAGCCAGAATATATGATACATAATGTCAAACATTTTGCCCAGATTTATTTCAAATACATCTACACAGTTAAAAAGAAGACTCCTGAAGGCTAGTCCTAGCCTGTTGTAGAACAGATATAGCCATATCCACTCTGCATGCACGTCCAACCAGACACCACACCTTGTTCATTTCTACTAAAATTCCCTGCAGATACTTCCCCTCAAATGAAACTGTAAAGCCTGTAATTCTCTATCATGATATGAAATGCCTTACTCTGTTCAAAAATACCCCATTGAAGTATTAGAAGTGTCTTTCAACAAAACATGGCTCTAGTGCAGAAGGTTCTCAATATAAGATGACTTGACAACACAAATGGCAACACAAGCATTTGAGAGAACAAACACTTATGCTCTTTATTTCAATGTCTATTCTAGTATAGTTCTTACCTTTCCTCATTTCACAGAGAAACATAATGGGTGGCATGGCAAAATTCAAATACTGAGTTCCTAAAGTTTCTTATTCGGCACTAACATAGGCCTAGGTGTTCCCATTTTGCTATGTGGACAATGACTTCCCTCATCACATATCATCCATGATGAATTTGTGCCTCCAAGTAGCCCTGCTGAAGTCAATGTGATTTTTCTTATCTGCAGAAATAAGCACGCAGATTTGTAGGAATGTGGCCTGGTATAACAAAGTCCTGCTTGACACAAGTGTTAAAAGTCAAGCTGACACGTCTTCTTCTCTGCTTTAACATTTAGTATCAAATCACCCTTATCAAAATTACTGATCTCAAAATTTTGCTGGAAGTAGAAAGTGAAGCTGAAAAACAGAAACAAGGTGGCATTTTATCCCCAGAGAAATTTTTATCAAAACCCTTGCTGATTTCAGTGGAGCAGCAGTTCCTTCATGCTCTGTAGCATATCCATAAGTAAGACTTACTGTGAATGTCAGGCATGCTGCAGCTTTACAAAACATTGAAGTTTCATGAAATCGCCCAAAGCATCTGACAAAAGGTATTGAGAAATGACTGGAAAGGTCAAAAATAAAAAGAGAAGTGAGAGAAAGGGAAAAAAGACACACTCAGCCAGAAGAGCAAATGTAAGGGTTGAAAACAGGTGAGGTGCGTTGATGATTATAGAAGATAGCTCTTGTTTAGTCAGAGTTCTTTTTCCCCGTGAATGAGCAGAAAATGACTGAGTAGTCTGTTTTCGTTTTTATTTATGTTGCTGCTGAGCTATAACAGTATGTTTCAGATCTTGTACACAAGTGAAATTAGCATGTTGTAAAATTGGAGTTCCTCTGTTCTGAATCAAAGTCACAGGTATCAGACTTCTTATGTTGCGAACTTCTAAAGTTTAAAATCATGTAAACAGTCAGAAAAACTCCTGAGGAGTACAGGAAAACTCACCCTTGTAAATCAGATCTAGAGTGGAAAAAGCACCTCAAAGTATGCTAACCATGCAAGACCGCACAGCTAAGAGCATGCACTGGATGACCTATTTGGCCTTTGCTGTCTTTAAATTATGTAATTCCTCTTAATGCTCTACTAAGGTGTTGAGGCAATGCCAAATTCTCCTAAAAAGGTAATCCTTTAAGAGAAAAAGCTAAATAAACCCTCAAAGATCTTCCCAGAAATTCTCTATAACTGGTAGAGGAGAGAGAACTCCTGCAGGAAATGCATGTAGGGCAATATTTTATAGATGCAATATCTCTTAAGGATTTTGAAAACCCTGTCAGAACGAGAGCCACAGCTGCTGCTGGGTGGACGTGAGTGGAGGCGAGCTGAAGGGTATAAAAAGATGCCTGCAGCAATGATGGCTTGATGTGGCAGCAGCTACCCACGCAGGAGTAGAGGAGCACAGCAGCCTCCATGCAAAAAGCTGTGCCTCCTGAAGGTGAACATGGGTAGGAAGAGGTGGCGGATGCAAAGGGAGCATGAGCCTGGGCCATTAAGTCAGGGACGGGTTTGAGAATAGTTGGCTAGAGAACAGGGAAGGCTTTGAGATAGGAGGATCTGAGAGATGAGAGGCAAGGGAATGGGCTAAAAGATCCTAGAACAGCTCTGAGACAAGAAATATGAGGGACAGGAGTCCTGAAGCAATTGATTGAAGGATGGGAGGCCTCTACACTAGCAAGTGTCATGGGCCTCAGGACAGCAGGGACTGAGAAATTACCACAGGACTCTCCCTCATCCAGGCATGTAAACTCTCATTTGGTGGCAAGAAAATTAGAGCAAGTTTGTACAGACCTTCCACTTTCCCTAGACATGCAATTTACCTTCACTTTTGCTTTCAGAAATAAAGAGAGTAATTTGGAACTGGTAACTTTTCTGCCTTACACATACCTCCCTCCTTACACAGTTACGTCATGGAAGCTCTCTGGGTTTGGCAATTTAAGTTGGCAATTCCCATTTTCACTGCTTCTGTTTCCACTGCTTTTTTTGGCTACTCTAAAGACAATGCCAGTAAGACCATCTCAAACTCATACTTGCTGTCAGCACACCAAATTCCCAGGACGTATTTGAGGTAGCTCAGATGCATCCAAAATGCATAAAATATTCTCCTCAAACCATCCCACAGGTCTCACAGCATGTCTAGGAATTGCTCATCCACTCCAACTAGTCTGTGCCATGAAATACCGTCTTACTCTAAGATGTCCCATCATCAGTCTCTATAATGGTCTCACTGCACCATTATGTGTCACAAGCTGTCATAAATGAGGTTGGAAGACAGTGAAAAATAAAGGTACTACAGAGCACAAGGCATATTTTTGTGAGCAGCTACAATGCAATATACTCTAGAGAAGGCATATTTCCAGGAGCATGACCTAGTAGTGTGTCCAGAGCAACAGCATATGAATCTAAGGATTCTGGGACCAACCCCAGACTGAGGTTGACCAAAAGGTGTAGTTCTTCTTTTCCTTACCAGATGTATTAGCTCTGTCTGGAACCTGGTGGAGACTTGTGACCTGATTTCAGTCTGAGAAGTTGCTGGTTTTCAGCCCTGGCAACTGCAAAAACACTGGGGAAGGCCTGGCCAAGGCCTGGATACTGGATGAGAAGCTTGTGCTTGCCGTGTTTAGAGTGCGAAGACATTATTAGTGCCTTTACTCCTAGTAGAGGGCTGACTTGGGCTGCATGGCATGGGGGTACGTCCTTATGGTACAAGATTGTCACATGAGACTAGAGATTCATCTCAGATGAGAAGAGTCTGAACGTATATGGATTTGCTGAAAGGCTTACAGGTATTCCCTATGGACATCCACCCAATAGGATGCTATAGGCAAAGCCCCTCCTTTTTCTTTTTCTCAGGTGGGACCTCTGTTTGGGGTTGCCAGGCATTTGGTGTACTCCATATCAGCGTGATTCACAATGTGCCTAATGACGTTCTGACAGGCACTGAAAGGGCAGGTTCTCTCTGACAGTATCCCTCAGCCATATCGTGCTCAGGATGTCCTGGCGGGCATTCCTGGAGTCAGGCACCGTGGGAACCCAGAGGCCAAATGAATGTTTCAGGGCTAGCATAGCTGTGCAACAGGGGCAAAACCTGAAGTTCTGCTGCCACTATTATATCCAAACATGCACTCAACCCAAATACATTGTATCTGCTGTATATATGTAATGTACAATTCACCTATAATTCTTGAGACCTGTATGGCTTTCAATTTGAGAAATGCGGTAAAAATATTAGATTTCTTATCTTGAAATCAAGGAAATATTTTTCAAGTGAGCCTTACTATAAATTAATATATAATACAGATATATTAAAAAAGAAACACTTGGCAAATTTCATTTCTGTGTTTCTTAAGTTTTGTACTATTTTCTCCAGAGAAAGAGAAATGATGAATGTAGGTCCTGGAATGAGGGCAGTTATTGGATGGAAAAAGAGCTGATATTTCACACTTAAACACATAAAAGTAAATACTTCCTATGTAAAACCATTAATTTTACCCTTAAAACTCTTTGCATATTAGGGCTGGAGAACGAATAAAATGTATACATCCCCTGCGTATTTCTGCAATCAGGTAAGCAGCAGCATCCCAAACAAACTCTTCAAAATCCCTTCATTGTAGTCTCTAGTTTCATCAAAGCAGTGTGCAACACACTTCCATGATGAGGTGTATGCTCTGTTGTGCATAATAGAATAATTTTGTCTGTTGAGAAGACTACTATGTAAATCAGGAGAACTGAAATTCAAGAAAACTTGTTTTCTTTGCTCCTTCATTACTTCAACATCACGTTGCTCTAGGTCAGCATACTAAACCTGAAAAGAAGACTTCCATCAATAAAAAATGGAATTGCAGGAAATACATTACACAGTCTCAATGTCTGTTAATTAATAACAAGCAAATGATGAACAAAAATTCTGACTCATTATGCATTCTATGATAAAATGAATAATTTATAGAGTCAAAGTAATGTTATTTCTTCTCTAATAAAAAAATGAATCATGTTTTTAATTTGCTGCCATAACTTTCTAAACCCTTTTAATAAGAGTTTTGTCTATCTTTTGAGGTGTCTAACTATGCCTGATGTAAGATCTAAAATTTTACAGTTATGCCACTAACGTATCAACTAAAAAAAATGCACCAGATTAATCTCTTTCCAATTCAATTATCTCTTAATTCACTATGGTTATCGTTCTATTAGTCCCTGTAGTTTCATCTTAGATGTTATTGTATGTCCAACTCTGTACCAGCTACTGGGTTTAACAAAGTATATATTGTAACAAAGAAACAAGTAATTTACAGTATTTTTCCAGCTGAAAATAAATAAATAAATAAACTAACCTCAACATTCAGGTGTATTTGAAAATTTGACACTATGCTAAAGCTCGTTAAAAAGCAAAATACTAGTAAGTAAATTTTGTATTGCAACTGATTATGTGTTCTGGATGACCTGCTACGTGTTTTATAATGCTGCAGCTTTAAGGTTTTTAGGTTTTATAGATGTCATTGGAATTATAAAGAGTAGCTAATGCAACACAGTTAATGTAACTCAGTCTTTGATCCAGAAGAATTTGTAATATCTTCCTGATAAATATAATCTGGCATACTCTGCATACATTGACTGTGTATGTAGAATGGCCACCGTTTTGTATGAGATATCAAACAAGGTTTGATGTATCTATATTTTTTGCGTGTCACACAGAAAGAAAGAAGCAAGGTTGGCCAGAGATATGATATGACATGTTATATAAGAAATAAAACCCAATACTGCAGGGATGTTGTTGATTGTCATGAACTTCTGTATCTTCTGTGATAGGACAAGAGTTAGTGGTTTTAAACAAAAAGAAGATAGATTCAGAATTGATGAAAGGAAGAATTGGTTCACAATGAGTGTGGTGAAACACTGGAACAAGTTGCCCAGAGAGGTGGTAGAACCCCCCATTCCTACAAGCATCCAAGGTCAGATTGGATGAGGTCTGAACAACCTGATCAGGTTGAAGACATCCCTGCTCACCAGAAGCAGTTTGGACTAGAAGATTTTTAAGAGTCCATTCCAACACAAAGCACTCCATGATTCTATGATTCTATAGTCTGCATAGTGATTACATTAGTACAGTTTGAAGGAAAAAGAATACATCATGCTGGATTGATAGTGGAGCTGAAATATGTACCCTGAAACTCGTAAGATTTTGTCTGATTTTAGCTTTGGATCTTTCAGCTAAATGTTTTTGAAAATGATGCTTCCACATCCTGTAATGAGAAAGTGGGACACTATAGCCCACCTATAGCTACACAGAGACTGTTACTTTACCCCTCAATACATGTAAGACAGTAGTTCAGATGCTTATAAATGCTTTTGCATTCTTAAAACATAGTATGTTAAATATTTTCAGTTTGTTATGGAAGTTAGACCTTTTATTGTGGAGAAGCTTGATGCATAAGGTATCCTTAAAAATCAGAGAAGATACTAATATTATGTATTAATATTTTTTTTAATTTCTAATATATTCTCTACTTACATTTGAAAGCTCATTATTGAATTATGACAGATCATAGTTTTGTAGCATACTGGCGAGGGAAGATACTCCTGCTCTGATAGAAATATTAGTATTTTTGACAGTGGGGAATGAATAAATTCTGTAGGGCATGGTGTGCTCTCTCTTTCTGTGTTTGTGTTCTGCGCTGCATACTAGGAGCCTGGCTGAAGATCAAATATTCTTCAGTGCTCCCCTGGCACAAGCAATGCAGATAATCCTATTATCTTTCACCTCACAGTCTTTTTCATGTTTCTGTTTTCATGGAGAATTATTTAACTTAAGGTGGAATTTATCTTGCCTAATTTTAGCTAGCTAAATGTTAGGTTTCATCTATAAGCTGATTTCTCAAGACAGCCTGTAGTCAAAGGAGAATGACAGGCTTCTATAGAGAGCAATTCTTAACACCCTATTGTAGGAATCTGAGCAAGCTGCCGTGCTCTGGACGTTTCCATCTTTCTTTCCCTCCCTTGAAATAGGAGACCTAATGCCTAAGTTTAACTTGATTGCCGTAAAAATGTATGTATTCCCCTAAAATTCTAATCTTAAACCTTCTAAAAGAAAAAAGGAACTGTATTCCTGTATCTCTATCTTCCATATCTATTAGCTTTAGAAATAAATCAAATTTCTTAAAATAGATATCTTTTTCTCTTTGTATGGTTTTTTCATCTGATAATGTAACTCCAGTTCTATTCTCCATCCCTGGAATAGCTGAATAGGAGTTTTTCTTCAGAAATTTTCTTTGCTATTTGCCCATTTTCATAATGGTTAAAGTGGGCTCTTCCAAACATGAAAGAGATTTACTAGTAATTTTCCCCTGAAATCTATAGCTAGGCCTTAGTTTCAGCCAGTTATTATGAAAGTGAAATACATTGTATCTTTGTGAAGCTATCCTATGATCACCAGTTCCCACGGATCTGTGGTTTGTTCTCTCCCTAGCAGATTTCTTAGATTTCGCTTTTTGTAAATTAAAGTTGGTTTTCATTAAAAACAGCAACAATAAAAACAACTACAACAACAGTTCTCTTTTCCCAAATGATTTTTCAGTGTAAAACTGGAAAAAATTACCTAAATATACACCAGGTGTATAAAAAAACAGGAGATAAAAAAGAATCCAAAATCCATTAAGACATTTATTTTTTGCAAGGCGATAATATACTATGTAGCACAATGCTTGCATTTTGAATATTATTTCTAGGAATACTATTAAAATTAATTCTTCTCGGGAGTCAATGACAACTTGTTATTGGGATTTTTTTAGTGGTAATGAAAGAAGAGCCATAAAAATCTAAAGAACAGGATTGAACTCCAAGAGCTAAATGAGGGCTTTCCTAAAACCTAGGGATAGTATTGCAAGCTTTCCTCAAAACTCTCTTAATTATAGAAAACATAATGATACACTTTATTCAAAGTGAATCCACTTGTTTTGATGGTTCTTATGCACCACAGTAAGTGTATCAGGATAAGGTCTATAATAATTGTATAATACTAAAGACACAAAAGAGGAAAGAAATGCTTCCACATCGGAGTGTGGAACATTGTCGTTTTTCTTCTGGTCCCATGGAGCTTGAGTACCTAATACGCGAGGGTTTCTTTACCTCTCATTGTTCTATTGATTTAATCAGATCTGAGCTTGATATTTGCTACTGCAAGAAAATTACAGAATGGTATTGTACATTACTGAATGTTTTGACACCTCACTGACACTTTGTAAATCTTAAAAATTTCATTAGGTGTTTATATGTCAATTACAAGAAAAAGAGGAATCCATTAATCCAAATTATTTTGTAAAAGCATCCCGTAAATGAACACATATACAGAGAAAATAAAACCAGTAAATATTGCGTATGAAAAGAGGACATAAAGTGATTTGATTTTTAAAGAAGTCTAGAAAAGCAGCATATAATAAATACATCATAAATTAAGGTGTATATTAACAGACAGAATATCTGTAATAATACTTGGAACCTGAAGGGTATCTGAAGGCTTTAAACTCCATAATTTTTTTGCTTTCCTGGTTTCAATGGCAACTGGGGAGATGAACTGCTTTTTTCCTCACCTTTTTCCTTATAGCAGCACATTCTTGAAGTGAGTATTAGTTACTCTTATAATAACCACTCATGTTTTAAGAAATGTATGAATAAAACTGGACAAGTAAAACTCCTGCCAAATTTGCAGGCCTATAGGCAAAGCAGAACTCTGAAAAGAATGTAATTTCAGTTAATTATTGTGGAACTTGAGTCTGGCCCTTGCTTAAGAAATTTTTATGCAAAAATAAGAATTGTTCATAATACCAGGATCTACCTCTTTTCTTTTGCTCTTGTCTTTCTTGCCAGGAAACATCTGTATTTGTGGAAGAACAAGATTAAGAACAGGTCCTCTTTCTTAGAAGATATATGTTAAATTTATGTTGATAGTTCCACTTGAAGTGAAGGGAGCATTCAGCAATACTAATTTGGATCATCTCCATTGAAATGCAAAGTTTCTGTTAATTCCCATGTTTTTTTCTTGCTTAACATGAGGAACAAGTGACAAAGCTTCATTTGGGAACATTTGCAAAGTACTTTCAGATCTCTTATAGTTGCTGTCCTGCCATATTTTTTCACGTATTGAATTTCCACATGCCTGTGAAGTTATGCTGGTGGGTCCTTAGGGAGTTAGGAATACGGGATGTGTCTAGGCAAAAAAGAAAGCCAAAAATGCAATGATTTTTCTGTTTATTCTTGCTTTTCTTTTTAAATGCATTTTTTTAATCATTATTCCTCTTTCACACCAAAAATAGCTCCAAATTATTAACTTTTCATTTCCATTCAAGAATATTATTACTTAAAGTGAAATTTATAGATAATATAGTATCCTTTTTCCTTTCTTGATCTCTGTTCATGGAGAAACATATCTGGAGACCAATAAAGCAGTCAATCACTTAACATAAAATCTTAGGTAAGTCATTCGAGTATCTTGCTCTATATGACTTTTGTGCCAAAATTTAAACCTAGTGAAATACAGGAATTTTAAATCCATTCCAGACATCTACTTCAGTGCTGGCCTTTGATAGCACTGCTTTAAAAAATACATATATGTCAGGTTTACATGCCAAAATAAGTCTTAGCTATTTTCTACCTTGAAATGTTTTTTTTATAAGAAACACTGAAAGACAAATGCTTTGAATTCCTGCCAGTTAATATTTTTCAAACCATCCTTCCAGCAGAAAACTCCCTGTTCGAGGCAGGACCACATTTAGCTCTGTATAGGTTCCCATATATATGATATAGATATATGGCCTGGATATGTTTGTCTTTCCTCATCCTCCGAATTTTAAAGCCTCAGGGAACTGAGAAAAACAGGTATAGCTCAGCATGAGCCCTAACAATGAGGTTTTCTGTTTAGGTTCTGTTGGGCCATATTTTACTTTGACTGTGTTTTAGTCAGTACAGCAGTATTCCATGAAAAGGAGATTTAAAAGTATGACTTTGTAGGAAGTGAAAAAGTGAAGACAGCAACATTTAATGAAATCTGTATCTTTCACAGGCTAAATATTTCATGTAATCACAGTTAGTGTGTAAAAGTGTATTATGAAGACTACAGAATCAAAAATATAACAAGAAAAGAGCAGAAAGTTAAATAGTTCACAGAATACCATGCACAACGATATGAATGTTAGGTAACTTGCACTGAAAAGCACAGTAAAACACAAAAACAGTTTGAATGAGAAGCGACTTCTCCAAACTTACCCATAGACATCAGCTCCTTTTACTTCCTCTTTGTTATGCGGATGTCTATGTTAATAGTCAATTTTAGGTGTTCATTGCCAAACAATGTTGAAAATACTGATCATGGCAGAGTGGAAGGTTTAGTTATACAATCATGTCAGATACAAGAAAATATACTGACTCTCTGGTTACCCGGAATAGTACATGGTTGGCTTTCGTTCCTCTTGCTTTTGTAAAAATTGAGGTAAACATCCTCTTGTGAATTTCCTGACCCAATCAACCGAAACTGGCAAGCAAGATCATGCTACAAAACATGTTACAATACTAAAAGGTTTTTTTGACAGCCTTCCAGTTAAAACCAGTTCAGAGCCCATCTGAAAACTGGCAAAACTTCCGTACATCTACCTCTTCACAAAATTTCAAAAGCTCAAAGAGAGAGTGATTTGAGCAATTCAGCTTTTGTGAGAAATATTTTATGGGGCCGGCCACCAGGGGGAGGTACTGAACAGTCTTAAGAGACAGCATTTGAGCAAGTTTTCAGTCTTGAATGAAATGCCATATGGCTGTGGGATTTAGATTTGCCTCTCTGAGGAAGTTGTGACAAGTGGCAAAGTTTGTTTCTTGCCTTAATCTTTCTATGGCTCCAATATGGCTCCTGAAGAGCAAGTTTAGATTTTCATTCCCAAAAGGAGATTGAATGCAGCTTTTGAGCACCTCTGCCGTTATTTTCATTGTGACTGTGCTCTATGAAATTTATTTCTAGATTACTTAGAACCCAACCTGTTGGTGTAAATAGGCTAATATTTTAAGAAGGTTAACAGTATTTTACATGAGTCTGCCACATTTAGTCATTTATGACAAAAAGACCCAGATTGTACAGATACGTCAGCCAGGAAGATGAAGCAATAATTTGAGTTAAAGTAGAACACAGCATAGAGGTGTTAATGTGTTCAAAGATAGGAAAAAAAACCTATGCTCTTCCAACAATTTAAAAATATGCTTCATCTGTTAGTGCAGCCTAACCAGAAAGACTTTGAAGGGCACAGCTCTGTTGATCCTAAAAGCTTAACAGAAGCAACACTATTTAGTCTCATATGACAGCAGATGGCACTCTATAACTGTTGGCATGTACATGTATGACTGCACATGTATATGCATATACACAGAGACAAAAAAAAAAACCATATTGCTTTCCAGATAATGAGACATCAGAAAAGACTAGGATCTAAGTCTATGGTGCTAGTTTTTCTAAAATACAATTGGAACACAACATGTCTCTATGCAAGATTTTAGAAAGGTTTTCAAAATGGAAGATCTTATACAGATAAGATGTACACAGGGGTGGAGAAAATATGACAGTATCCATTGCAGTCTTATTAGCATATGCAAGAAATATGATAATAACATTATACGAATGCTGTGTTCTTATTTTGAGATTTTGGCAAGTTTTATTCTTTTTTTATTAGAATGAGAAAGAAAATTAATGAACAAAGCTGGAGAAAGCTGAGAGAACAATAATTATTCAAGGAAGAAGCAACAGTAGTGGTAGGAGAATAATATCATTTGAAATAGGTTGTTACTGGGTGCAAAATCATTCAATTATTTCTGACTATAGTGGGTGATTTTCTTGAATAAGGACTTTAGTGTTAAAATAAAGTATGGACATAGTACATACATCTGAGTAAATCAAACATTTATGAGCTCGGAGCATGTCCTGCATTTCTACTAGCCAAGAGAATTGGGCATTTCTTACAGAAGTTGTGTTAATGTCAAAAAATAAAGTAGCATCAGTGTTGACTAGGAGAAATTTTTCTGGTTGTTCCTGTGTTCAGGAATGTGTCAGAAACCAAAGAGTCTGGTGTAGCCTGTCTTAAAGTATGGAAGAACAAAAAAGGTTATCTTCAACAATGGGAGTCTGACCAGTTTGGAATCACATCTAGAGCTGTAAGCACACATGCTTGTATTTAAGTACAAGTATTATTTGATTCCTAGTTAGGAGAGAATACTTGAGACTGTGTCACCTCTTATTAAAGACTCGTGTGAGCCCATGGAGTGGCAAGATCAGACTATACATCACCTCCTTTTGGTGTGGTATTTCAGAACCAGCAGTGACTAAAGGGTGTGTGCACGCAAGGCGAAAGCTGACATGATCTGTTAGGCTGGGCAGCATCTGCAGTCAGATCTGTCTTGCTGTGCACTACTACATAACCTTAGGACAAAGATACTCATGGTAGTTGAGAACACACTAGACTTTACTCAGCTTACTGACCTAATGGTCTGATGTAGGCATACACATTTAGGTAATTTAGGAGCAGACTTAAGGAAGGATTTAAGCTTTTAAAATCTGAACTGGAAGCTTCAGTTCTTCTGCAGTCTCAGACAATGACTGAATAAGCCAATTTCTGAATAAGACAATTTCTGAATAAGCCCTCTAATCCCAGTGGTGCCCAGTTGATAGATGAGTAGCTCTTCCTCAGTGTTAACTTATATGAGAAGCTTGATGTATAAGGCATGGCTGGGCTTCGCACTCCTCCATCTGTGTATCTAGAAGGATATTTTATTGTGTCTTGCTCTCTTTATAGAACAATAAATCTTACATTCTTTTGCACAGTAACACTGCCTCAATAGGAACAGTTGGAAATGTTCCCTCTTTCTCCTGTAGTGCATTAAACTGTCTATAATGGAGAGGAAGCGGTAAAAAATACAGGTGTGCATCCTGTTTGTTAGGCAAGAGCATGAAATAAACCTTTCTCTGCTTCTAGGATGAGTGCTCAAATTGTATCCCGAGGAGAAACTGCTTATCTAGCTGTCTTTAGAAAGTCAACTGTTCAATTTTTTTCAGTAGTCTGTTGCAGTTGTGTGTAGGTGCTCTGTATGATGACTTGTGAAATATTTGCTGAGCTGCTCAACCCTGAGAACACAGAGCTATCCAGGGACGGAGGAAGAGGAATATGCCTGGGCAGTCAGAGATGTGCTCCTACTGCCTGGCAGCCTCTGAGCTGAACAGCACTTGATTTCAGTTTTGGACATAGGCATCAAACTTCATTTTGCACGTGAGAGCATTCCTTTAGTCTTTCACTGATAGAATTCTGGGAGACTGAAGGCCTAATCAGAACCTTTGGTTGTCAAAAGTCATTGACAACAATGAGTTTTTGATTCAACCTCTTCTCTAGAATGTTTTCCATAGTATGTGAAGTGTTTGGAAAGTGGTTAAGAGGAAACCACAATGGAGAAAGCCATGCTCATTTTCCTCTCCTGCAATTATTCCCAAGTCCTATTTTGAGTTTGCATTCTGCTTATTTTCAGCAAGTCCCCCTAGTGTGTGATTCATATGGCTTGGCAGCTGCTCTATGTGCAGTACATTTCAAGAAGGAAGGGGACAGAAGCACAGGCATGCTTCCAAGAAAACAGATTTGGTGTCACTGACTTAGAAAGTAGGTTAGTCATACTCTGAAAGACTGATAACCCTGATTATTTTTACTTATCCAGACCAACACACGTCTGTGTTATCCCACCCCTCAGAGTATAATTCAGCAGGTCTACTCCTCCCCTGAGAGTACAGCAATGACCTTACAACACGTTTTGGAGTTTACTCTTTAAAGGATGCGAAGTATTCCACTGTTTTAAGGCAGCATGTAAAGCTGATTTAGGGATTACTGTTATGTTGTTTCTGTTTTTTTAGATACATTAAGTATTTATTTATGCTTTTAAACCTTTATGTAGACAGAGAATAGGTGGTCAGATTAGATGACTGTGAACTAAAAATTTTCACTGTTCCAAGCAGAAAAATCAGCATTACTCAGCTGACAGACAAAGACTAAGTAAGTGAGCAAGATTGTGGCATGAAAAGGTTAACTGGAAATTAATTTTTTAATTATTCACATTTGATGAAAAGATAATATCATATAATAAAAATAAAGATGACATTTCTAAGATCATAATATTAATATGTATATATTTATATTTTAGACAAAAGAAGTATGAATTATAATATTAAGTAGGCCTGAAAATAAGAAGCAGTATTTATTTTTTGCTAATTATTATTCAGACATACGCTTAGCACTTACCTGTTGATAACAAGTAATTTCTTTGTACAAAGAAACATGGCAAAATAAACAAAAAACAGGGTAACAAAATTTGATAAGTTTTACAATAACGGAATCACATGTTTACTAAACTAAGGTGTGTATAATGATTCTATTTAACTTCCCATTTTCTCTCTCTTCCTCCCACTTCTGACTGAGATTGATTCGGACAAACCTAAACTGAGAAAATAATTAC
The DNA here is from genome assembly GCA_033556795.1 of Tapera naevia. NCBI lineage: Eukaryota > Metazoa > Chordata > Aves > Cuculiformes > Neomorphidae > Tapera > Tapera naevia. The sequence continues at coordinate 6,137,973 of JAUMJJ010000059.1, forward strand.
TCAAGGAATTATGGTACTAGGCCTTGTAAATATCTAATTTGCATAATTTTTATATTATTGTAATTCTGTCAACTTCAGTGAAGATACTTCTGATTTACAGCGGTTCAGTGCAGTTGATATTTTGGTCCATTTTAGAAGATGCATGTTCCATTTTCAGATACTTAAATAATCCTGGTTGAATAAGTATTGCTAAAATGATAGAAAAACAAGTCTTGTTTGAGAATGTGAAAAGAAAGCCTAGTAAATTTGAAGAAGAAGATCAGCAGACACAAGAAAAGGAAACAGCTAAGAAACTCTAAAATAAAGGAAGAAAATTAATTTGAGAGTCTACTTTTCTCTGTCTCTAAAAGGTAGTTCACCCAGAACAAGCACACATAAAGCTCTACTGGAAGCTATGGCAAGGATGTCACTGACCATGGGATATGAGTTTTTACATTGTGAAATATGAATGGATGCCATAACCAGTTCGGGCTGTACACAACTATGCAACTGTTTTAAATCAGTGGATATGTTGAATAAATGCAGAAGAATCAGCAGATGCATTTGCACTGTTCTGCAAGAGAGCCTTCAGCTCTCTCTTCAGAGCCAAACTCCTGAAGACCCTATGCTGTCTATCCACAGCAAAGAACATAACAGATTATGATACCTGATAAATCCAGGAAGTGCCATGGGATTTTCTAGTTATGTGAATCATCTACAAGATACAAACTCAGGCCATGGTTAGAACACCCTTACATCTGCCACTACAACCTGAGGCTCCCCTTTTACATCCTTTTTACAGGCTCCCCTCGACTGGCCCAGCTAAGCCAGCAGTGTCACGAGCACACAGGCTGCCTGGGCATGCCTCAGGTGCAGCAGCATGCTCCTTTTTTCATCCTGCTTGGAAGGAGTGTACCCTACAACAAAATCTTGGAAAGGCAACTAATAACAACAATCATTTTTTATTTCTGTCATAAGAACAGAATATTGCCATTCAGGCACCTTTTACTGTATCAAGACTCTTCATTTGTCTTGACAGGATTGTTCACCTGACAGAGGCATCTACCTGCAATGAGCAACCAATTTGTCTACCTAGAACTTCCTGAAGATAATGGTTATTTTTTACAGTTCAAATTTTCGACAAATTCTTACTGAGAGGCTTTGTTAAGTTAGGAAAAAAAGTTATAGCACAGTATCAGGGTATTTGTTTGAAGACTATTTTCAAATGCCTATTTGAACCTGTCACATATTTATACTTAAAGAGTACATAACTCAATTTTCTTTTCTTTAACAGGTAACCTTTGTTTCTTTATGATAAAGACACTGTGAAAGAACTACTGCTTTCCTTTCTAAAGGCTTTCATTTTCTGCTATTTTTAAACTATAAAATATCTGTAATGTCATGTCAGTTTTGTGGAAATATTCATTAACGTTTTTACCTGCATCCATATTTCTCTGCTGATTAAAGCTGAAAGAAAGAGAAGAAGAGACGTCACTAGATATGTTCATACCCTTTATTCCAAGTATTTATGTGTACATAGGCGCTAAAACGAAATAATCAGACAAGATTGTTTTCACTCCGGAAAAAAAAATATACAGAGACTAGATCTGAATTTTTCATTATAGAAAAATCAAACACTTCTCATTGACCCCCGCCTTCCCTAGAACTGTTTTGTTAATATATAACAACAGAATAAGTCCCTTTTTTTCTGTATAAGTTTTCAGAATTATAAAGAAAAGAAAAAAATCTTAGACTCTTTGTTTTTAGTCTCTTTGTAGACTGCCTTTAAAAATGTTTGAGATTACACTTTTTACACCCTAGTTGTACAGTATTTTATAGTTGTACAGTATTTTATTACAGTGATTGACTTTCTTAATAATTTGAAATTAAATGGGAAATGTGGATTCCCCTTTTTCACTCTTATTTATTTGTATTTATATGATGTGGCTGATGGTTGTATGATGTATGTGAAATGGTAACCTGATTTCACTGCCATTAGCTACATTGCATCTCTTGAGTACAAGAAACTGCAAGGAGCAACATGAGGTTTACTATCCCATGTGGATTTAAAGAAAAGACAAATCTTCCCTCGGAGATATGTAAAATCATAAAGGGAACCATCTTGAATCAGCACACCTCATTTACCTTAGCTGCTCTGCAAGATTGCTATTGGTGACAGAATCTTGGAATCAGTTAATAATATGTATAAAAACAAATCAGCTGGACCAGATGGTGTTCACCAAAAAGGTCTAAAGAAGCCTGTATTTAAAACCACTAAATTTTACGTTTTAGTTTCTTTTACAATCATCTATTCTTATGTCACCTGCTGTCAGAGGGAAAGGAAAAAAGACAACACAAATTTAACAAAAAAAAAAGAGAAAATACTTCAAAGAGGAATGAAGAGGTTCTCAGATCAGTGAATACGGCTATCAGTCTAGGCCTTTTAGTAGAAATTATATTAGTAAACAAATAAATAAATAAAACATAATTGAGAAGATTTAACATCTGAAGAGCAAATTCATGCTTCTCAAATTTGAGAGTTATGAGTTCTTTCAAGAAGTCAACAATCACGTGGAGAAGATTTCCCATCTTATCTATCTTGGATTTCCAAAACCTCTTACAACGTCTTCTTAAGAAAACAAGCTAGTATGTGGAAAAGTAGGAAGTTCTCTAGTGGATCAGTAACTGGTTGAAAAAATAAGTTACAGAAAGAAATGATCATTCTCAAAAAAAGGAGAGGATTGTTGGGGGAGTTCCATGTGTAACTGTCTTAGAGACTGAGCATATCCTTTCAAAGTCTGAAAAATACACTGAACAGCTACACTAAAAATATACAAACAATGCAAAAATATCTTCAGTGATCAGAATTAAAATGGACCATAGTATTCTGCCAAAGCATTTAGTAATACTGAGTGGCAGAGTGATAAAAACGAAAATAAAATTAATTGTCAGTAATTTGCATGATGCACATGGTAAAATAACCCAACTACACATACAAATTTTGAAGTCTGAATGAAATTCTACCACTGAAAGAAGAGATCTGATAGTCACAGGTTTTTGAAATCTCCATCTCCGTTCATAGTGGAAAGGAAAACTAAATACTAGGAACTAGTAGGAAGAGAACAGAAAATAGAAGAGGAAACTGCTGTATTGCAGTACAAATTCTTGATGCAAACTGATTTTAGTTGTCATGCTTTGTTCTAGTCATTCCACCTCAAAAAACATAGAGTAGAATAAGAAAAGAAATTATACAAAAGGCAGCAAGGGGAATCAAAGAAAATGGAGAGGTTCTTTCTACAGAAGCAGAGCTTAAATATACTAAAACAGCCTAGAAAATTGAAAGTGAAAGAAACACTTGGCAGAAAGGTGAGAAAGAAGGTAAATGTTGAATAATTTTTAAGTAATTTTTTAATTTAATTTTTTAATTAGTAACAGAACTGGAGGGAACTAAGTGAAATATTGAGGCATCAGGTTAAGAGCAAATAGTGGAAGTAAGTTTTCCACATTCTGTGTAAAGGAGCTGTGGAACTTACTGCTTCTGGGTGTTTCACCATCAGTACAAATGAGGTTGAAGCAGATGTAAATCAAAGGTGTATAAGAAAGATCCACTGATGGCTACTAAGCACAGTGGTGAATATACAGCCTCTGCAAAACTCCTGGCACAACTTACACTGTAGGGAAAATATTGCCATGAATTTTCTTTCACTTATCCTCTTTGCTAAACTAACCACGATAACAGATGTCAGAGAAAGGATACAAGGCTGTAGCAACCCTTTGTCTGGTACCATTTCACTCTTCTACACAGAGAAGGAACAGTGTGTTAATTTCTCTATCCTGGTTGCTCTGCAGCCATCATTGCCCTCAGGTCATACGTAAGAACAGAGAGACTCTCCCTGCTTTGTAATAAGCATGGTGAAAGAGATCTACTTGAATTTCCCCTTGTAACACTCAAGGTCAGTCCAAAACTGTAAGTTCTCCCCAGTAGGATTTAATAGGAATAAAATCACCTTATTAGAAGTTGAGAGCATCTAACAATACGCCATAGGTCTTACCTTTATGGCTACTGAGCTACAGAGTAGATACATAAATATTTATAGAACACCTGGCAGAAAGTGCTCAGCCTTCAGGATGGTTATGCCAAGAGCTAATTTAAGATCAAAACTGGGTTTATGAGCAATTTGCTTGACTTCAGAGATATCTTTAGAGATTTTTGTGGGTAACACTATATATAGTTCTTTCTAATCTTATTTTTTAAGCAACTATCCTGAATTCAAGCACTTATTGAAAGGAAAGACTGTTCTCTGCTATTGTAAGTAGAACACCATTATCAAGGGATAGGGGTCAGCTCTAACCATTAAACCATAGCAGTTCTGAAGACAGAACTGTGACAGAATTTTGCCTTTAACAAATCTTTGCTAAGAATTTTGCTGCTTTGTCTTAGAATTCATCATAAATTTAAGTGTGAGGAGGTACCTGTAAAAATTTGGAGAATTTTATCTGACTTCATTGGATAGGTATTGTATCATAGTCAAAAAATCACATTAGAACAATGGGGAGTTAAAAAATCACTATATGACAATACCAAGATACAATGAAGAACACAACAATTAAGAAATGATAACTATAGATATTTAATATTAACAGAAAAAAATGTCATGTCTTCTTAATGCACCTGAGTACTCATCTAAATGGTTGGCAATGCTAAGCACTAATGCACCTGCTAAGATAGTGCCTGCACTAAAAGACAACATGTAGTAGCTGGGAAGGCAGATAGTATGTCAATAGCTGCCACCTTTACCAGTCAACTAGAATTTATACCCTTAGCTCCTCTATACTCTGTAAACACTGCAGCACAAAATTTCACCTGTGGCTGGAAAAGCAGTAGTGCATTGTAAACCAGACAGAAATGGACTGCAAGTTCTATTTTGAAAAAAAAAAGAGAGCAACTTTTACTTTACTTATTGTATTCACATCAAAATTGCCAGTTGAAATTTCCAAATTTAACTGGAGTTGTCACTCAGGCTTGACTTTTAGAAATTCTGAACTTCTGTGTATGTCAATGGAAGCTGGACAGCTCTGTGAACAGGATTTACAGTCACCTGCCTCAGAGTTGTCATTTCTGTGCCTTTGATGACATCTGGTTCCAGTCAAATCAGGGACAAGCCTCACTTTTGGCTCCGTGGGACAGGCATTCTTCTGATGCTTTAAAGGATTGATCCAGATTTGAGGGAAGACAATATATTTCCACATACAACTATGCTGAAAGGTATCACCCTGGACATCATGGAAAGGATTTTTCATGCCTTATCCTAGCTATCACAAAACATTTAAGTAAGAATGACTTTCCGAAATATAACTTATAATAGTAACGTATCAGGTTATGAAACATCCTAGAAGCGCATCATAGAAAGTTTACAGTAAATTCCTGAGAAAGTGAATGATAGTTATTGTCACTACAGTAGTAATTTGTCATTTTTTTGGTTAGAGAAATATATATTTTACAATTTTATCTGTACCTTTTTAGTTTCAATATTAAATAAAATTAAATTTTGCCATGTCAATATTATTTCTAATTAAACACTGGTTTCACCTTGTATACGAAAACCCACAAATCAAGAACAGAATTCATTGGCAGAAGACATATGATATGAACAAATAAGAACTCAAAAACATAAGTGTATAACAATTCAAAATAGCTTATTTACTTTTCATTCTATTTGTTTGTTATTGAACACCTAAGTCATTCAGAGTTGGGACTAATAATAACTGAAAAATCCAGTAATTTAAGATTTCTGTTAAAATGGGACTAGAAGTCTGAGATATCGCGTATTGAAAATTCTATCATACAAACAATTTGCGATGCAATGAAGGTAGCAGAATCTTAAAAAAAATAGGAGGATGAAGCAATAAGTTCGGCTGCATTTTTATTTTACTGAAAAGGTACGAATTCTGTGTCTTGGAGACACCAGGCTGTCAGTACCTGTAGAACAAATATGTCTTCATTCAATTGAATTTTCTATGTAAAAATTGTGTTTTATTAACTGCTGCACAGAAGGACAAACCTTCTTCCAGTATATTTTTTTCTGTTGTATGCATTATCTTCCATGACAAAATTGCATAATTGATTTTGGAGTGATAACAAATTTGTGTGTGAATAAGCTAAACCAGAATACAGATAAAAGCCAGGTCCATTAGTCTCAACATATATACTATCAGGCATCTGCATACAAAACATGTATCTTCAGATTCTTTTCCTCTCACCCAGGCCAAAAGGTGGCTGTAGGGTGTAGGCACTTCAGTTTTCATTGTCAATGTTCCCCCAGTGATTAAACCCCTGATTGTGGGCATCAACAGAACACCATGGTCCCAGGTGACCAGCTCAGCACTTATATGGGGACCGTCCTTCTCCACCAGTCCCTAACCCAGTAGTTGTTTCCAAGTACATCTACAGTAGTATGCTCTGCACATGAATAGGGATGTTGTAAGCTTTCCTTACACCATCTGCATGAAAAGAGAAAAAACCCTATACTTGATAACCTGTGGGTTTAGCTGTGGTGGAAAGATTTAGCATCTACTCTTAGACTATGGATAGAGGCTGATGTACAATGACCCCAGCGTCAAGAAAATTAGTGGACAGTGTCACACATAATCCAATCTTGTCAACAAGCTGCTCTCTTAGGTACATTTCCATGGATGGGGTTTGAATCTTCCCTCAGAGAAATACAGGCACTCTGAGCAGTGGGAGGATAGAGTTAAGAGCAGGGATAAGGCACTCCTTATCATGATGGCCTCCATGCTAGGGAGCAGTCCTGAGCAAATTTAATTCACCCATCTAGAAGCTGCCACTATGCATTATGTGTCACTAGTCCACCTGAAGCTTCCCTGAATCAGAGGGCTCAGTGTGGAGAATAAATGCAGAGCAGCTCTGACCAGACAGCTGGACATCCAGAAATCCCAGCCACACAACAGGGGAGCATGTCTGAGATGTCTGGTCCTGCAGTTCCTGAGTGTAAAGCATCAAAGCTGCCAATATCACAAGATGTCTTGAATTTCCAGATGTGTTCTTCAAAACCCCAGTGATCACAGTTTCTGTTAGAAAGAGGATTCTGTTAGAAATTTAGGTACACAGTAGCCCATTTTTTTAATCTGTGTTAATGACTTACATATTTAAAATCCACCTTGGTTCTGTTAAGACACTTCAGTCAGTATTTGGCTCTGGCCTCTTGCTGCTCTGTGGTGGATGTGTTGGCTCAGCAGTGTTAACAGGAGTAGAGAGCATTAAAAGTTTGGTTTTGTTTTAAACAGTTTAAACCAAACTGCCCCAGACTACACACACAGGGTTGTTATACTTTTTAACAAGGTGCCATTTTTACATGGTCACTTTTCAAATAATAACTACATTATGTTGCTGAATGTGCCATCTAACGTAAGTTTTCTTTCCTCTAACTAAAGATCACACTGTGAGGACTTTCCTTGCCAGAAAATGGGATTATTTATATCTAGTAAGATCTTCTATGAACTAGTTAGTGTTGCCAAGTGCTTTCTCTTTTGCTGCAGATGGTTATGTTAGGGTAGAGTTACTCTTTTCCAAGTTACTTCTGCACTTGAAAATGTGCATTGACAGGAGAGTACAAATTAGAAATAAACCACAAATGTGGTTCCAACGCTGTGGTCATGCAGTTCGTGAGGGGCTTGTTCAGACTTGCACGAATGATTCAGCAACAGAATTAGATCACTCATTTCATTAAAAACAAAACCAAAAACATGATGATGACTAATTAAAAGATCAGCTTTTAAAACTGTAAGATCTAAGACTAATGCTAAATGACTGACAGCCTTTTAAGTACCCCTCTGTTGCTGGAACCAACATTCCTTGCTCAGATATATATAGAAAATTGCATTCCTTTTTGAACCAACAGAGAGAAACAAAATATTGTTATTGACAAATGTGCTCCTATTGCAAGTGAAAGGAACCAATACATGTGCCTATACTAGTTTGTCCATGCCAGAAAATCTGTTTAACTGGGAGGGAAGAAGAAAGAACAACTTGGAGTGTGACAGTAGAAGGACACACATATTATTGGCATTATAGCACTCAAAAAACCCTTCTCCAAGGACAGAGAGAACTTGCATGGCTAAGAAGTGCCAAGGTCTATAGCCAGCAGCACATAAGGCAAACATTATATCCAGCTGCTTCCAATTGCTCGGATCAAATGACCAAAGCCTCGTTCATAACACGAGCAGGTTGTAGTGTGAGTCAGGGTAAGGTATAATCTCAGATCTCTACTTTTGTATGCAGCAAGAAGGTTTTTGCCGCTCTAGTGATAGGTTAAATCTGTGTTTATCATCATGGGGAAAAGCACAATTGCAATTATTAGGTGCCATTTTTGTCATAACCTAGGTGATGGTAAAATGGAGGCGCACGCTGAATACAAAATTAGCAATGCAAATTGGCATGTTTGTGCTAAGATGTTGACCTCTGTAATGTTACTGCTTCCCTAATAGCAGAGAGGCTAAAAAAAGTGTAGCTGAATGCATGAAACTCGGCTTCTGGCATTGAAAATGTCATTAATAAAGGGACTTTCTAACTTCTCTTTGAAATGGTGAGAGCTGATGATAGGAATTTTTGAAGCAGAATAACTGAGGCTAGAACTGGAAATGAGGAAAATTCTGTCCTGGGAGGACAGCATGACACTATCAACAACAAACATTGTGGGATCCCAATCCTTGGAGGTTTCTTGAAAATCTTTGGGGATTTCAAATCTAGACAAAATTAAGGCTTACCTGATCTCATGTTCACAGTGATTAGGCTGTTCTGGTTCACATTTTTTGAAGACTTTAATGACTGAAGAGCTGACAAATGCAATATATTTTTTCATTTTTTTTTTCCAGAGGCCCTGGAGCATGGCGTAAATCCTTGGAATAAATGTCAACAGATAAGTTCTTGATGAGGACTGGTTTCTCTGCAAGTGAGCAGCGGTACCATTTCCTAATGTTCTTGACTGTCCATGATAAGAGAGCTCAGTACAGCCTGTGGAGACTATCAAACTGAGTTTTGAAAAACAAAAAATATCTTTTCTCCTTATGTGTGATTCTATTAATAATCATATCTTCCCTTTGACTGTTTTTTGTAGCTTCTCAATCTAACTTATCTTTTGCATGTGGTACAGTATAATTTCCTCTTTGAACCCCCTGATAAGCTCCACTTATCCTTTGACATCACATTCAAGCTGCTTATACTCACCCATACCTACACTATAATATCCATAGTGATCTCTTATTTCCTCTCTTTCTTGTAAATGCTCTTCCCTATCCCAAAGGAATTTCTTTCTCCCCCTCCTACTGCTCCTATCAGTTAAAAATAAACACGGGAATGTTCATTATTCATTTTATGCTTCTGCCTTCTTTCCCACTGCATATTTATTTCATCCTTATATTTTTTTCTGACACAATATGGGTAAATTCTTCAGGGAAGGAATGATTTTGAAAAAAATGGATTTTTTCTATTGATCTGTGACTCAAGATTAAAACAGCCGAACCTATAAGGATAGCAGAAGTCATTAGGTTCTCTCTGAAGTATATTCCATTGTCCATCAGTATCTAGAACTTTTCCCTATATTTGCATTCTAACTATATCCCTAAAGTATTTTTATGTAAGACTGGCCATGATTCTTATGTTTGCCTTAACAATAGTTGTTTAGTCCACTATGTTTAGACCTGAAAGCTACATTAAGAAAAAAATCTGTGCTTTTTAGATATTTTACTTTAATCGAATGTTGGGTATAAATGTAACTTCCAGATTTTAAGCATTTTGGCAAATATATTGTATTGTTGTATCTTTTAGAGAAACATGGCTCACACTGATGATACTCCATAAATTTAAAAAATATTTCATGTTTATCACCTGTCCTTCTTGTCTGTTTTTGGATTTGGAGGGACAGAAGCATACAGTACACTTAGACTGCTGGGGCATGCTTCAAAAACATAAGCCTTTAAGAAGATCCACTTCATTTTGAGCAGCATTCCTAAACTTGCCAACTGTCTGCTCATTGCTTGAATCACACCCAAAGTGTTCAGCCAGTCCTCTTTTAGGTAGAAGGTATTATTTCTCTGCAGACCACCACATTGAAAATAATAAAGTCTTGAATCAGCTGTCAACTGTCAGTCGTCAGCTTATTGTACACTAGAAGATGCCTAGAGACTTTGCCTTTTGATTTAGGCAGTCTCACGCCTCCAGGATGCCAGGTAACTCCAGTAGGATTTTCTTCCTCTAAACTGACCTCCTCTGAAGGAGATATTTTTCTGGGACTTCTCAGGTATACAGTCAGTATGTCTTTGACCATAGAAAGCACTACTTTTATGTAACCAGCCAGCTTCATGTGAATAGAGTTTCTTTGCTGCTAGAATCAACTATGTGTTATAGATAATTTTTTGACTGTTCATTCAGTTTTATTAATAGGGAGCTGCTTGAAGATAAGCACAAACTTAAATGCTTCTTCGAGCAGAGGATTTTCTCTTGAACAAAGCAAAACCTGGCCTGGTCATAGTGCAATGCAAGAATATAACCATCTTTTCCTACTTTCCTTCCTCTATGCAAATCAAGGAACCCAAATCATTTCGGCACCTTTCTAAACAGCAAATGGAAAAATGCATTTGAGACAGATGGTCTTCTCTATCCACATGGATTTTTGTCTCATCTCAGCTGTAAGCTTTTCAAACCACTTTCCAGTAAGACCATTAGACCTCTCAGCTGGCACTGCTTTCACTTATCTTCTACATCCTCTAGTCCTGTTCCAGTGTCTCTGGTCTATTATTTAATTTGGCAGACAAACACACTAAACTGGTCCAAATACATTTTCTGGCCTCCCAAGCTTTATTGGCTGCTGGAATGGGAGTATCTCTCTCAGCAAAGGAAATAAGAAGGACTTGCTGTATTAATGTATCTCATTCAGTATTTCGCTGAGGAAATTATTCTTGTTTCATTCTTAAATAGTGAATTGTGACTCATTGACATGTTCCATATCATAAAATAACACTTATCCTTTCTTTTAAAAAACTGACCTAAAAGATTATGGCATACTGCTTTATAGCACCTTTAGGAAGTGGCAGTTCCCAAGAAAAAAAGGCATTTCTAGAATACAGAAGCAAGAACTTTATTAACAACTCCCAGCACTTTTCTCATCATAGTATGCTAAAGAGACTTGACTACATAGTATTTTCCAGTCATACAATGGCCGAAGTATCTAGTCCTGCATTTCCTACTAGTTTTCTATGCACAGTTGGTCAAACCTGACAGTATCTCTGTAAAGAAAAGAATTTAGTTGAAAGAATTTCACTGAAAAGCAACCTCAAACAATTCTGTTTCAGTGACCACAAATGATGAGCTGAAGGTATCAGACCTTGTGTTGCATGAATATCAGGAGATACATAATGTTAAGCACTAATTTTCTTTGAGGGATTTCAAGGAATGTAAATGTTGTACTCAAAGCCATTTTCTCACACCCTTTAGAGCTACAGAATAACAACAGATATGTATACATTAATTAATGCATCACATTTTGTACTTGTGGAAATACTGCCTATAGAAATGCTTCATACATATCTTTTGGATTAATTTTTTAACATTTTGAGTTATTTTTAAAAATTAACTTCAGCAGACTGTTTCATCTACAGTGTGTACTCAATTGCTTCTGTTTGTGTTCAGCTGACTTTTCAGTAAAGCTAATGCATTAAAATATGGCAGTTTAAAAACTGCAGAATGTTTTCAAGCAGAGACAGAATTCTCTGCAAACTTTTACCAGCAGGGTGCCTGAATATGGAAACATATATTTATGAGATAAATATCTTTTGACCCTGAACCATGGGTTGCCACTATCCAACACACTGCTCCATACATATTTTAATATTGGATAGGAGAAGAAAGTATTGTGATATCTGATAAAAACAAAATACTAGTGAATTTCATTTAGGAAGAGAGACTCAATTCCTCTGCCAAGGTAATATCAAAATCTCTTGTGACATTTCTAAGGGTAATATTAAGAACCACTCCTGTTGTGCTAGAAATAGTTTCTCACATGGCTTCCACTTTCGTGTGTGAAGATAAAATCAGTTTTCCCTGGTTTAGTTGTCATTTAATTGTGAAGATTCTCCCTACAAACCTATTTGTCACTAGATACCACTAAAGGTCAAACAGGCTGCACAGGAAGCTGAAGGCCACCAACAGACAATGTTGTACCAGTAGTGGCTTAACTTGATGTCCAGAAGATACACATCTCTAAAGCAGAGAGAAGGCAAGGAGCAGTCACACTTCTGTTGCACTTGGCTACTGTTGGGGGTCACCATTTGTTAAGGACACCATTTGTCGAAGACTACGGGAGACTTAACGACATGCATATGGTGTTTGATTAACAAGCCTCAGTCTTTATTAGCAGTAGTTCTACCTAAATAGTTTAGTTAGTGAGCTTCATACATATTACAAAACTTTAGCTCCTTATTGGTTACAGACTTTATCATTGCATAAGCGTCACATACATTCCTGTAGTTTTAGAAATGCATCTGGTCCCGTGGGAGACATCCTGTTATCTCCCTTGCCTAAGCTTCACTGCACAACAAGGGCCCGCTGACCTTGCTGGTCAGTAGTTTTTCACTTAGCTCAGTATTTTTCCACTCAAGGCCTAAGCAGCTTGCTTTTGTCAGGTTCATGTCTGCTTTCAATGAGCCAGGTTTCAGTAAGTCTCTCCACAGGCTACGAAGTGGATGAAGCTGACCACATCATGAGATGCTTAATAAGAAAGGCCACAGTGTCTGGAGTTTATTTGGTGAAGTATCAAATTCCTCTAAGCTATATAGATATGAACTACAGAAAGCATATTAGAGAACTCCTGCAGGATCGCAGCTTCTGAAGAAAATCATTCTGCTGGGATGGAAGGAAGCAATTGAAAGGTGTAATTGAGATAGCTGCTAACTTCTCTGCGGACTGCTCTAGGCAGCAGAGGAGTAAAAATATATGTAAAAGACAAGTACTTAAAAATTCCAAGCATAATAATGTCATGGACAATTATAAGGTAATATTTTAAAGTTCTGATATGGGTCTGTAACCTATAAACTCTAGGAAAAACTTCTGCTGGTTTTGAGGTAAGGAAGACTTGAGAGGAACAAAGAATGGAGCTGCTTTGTGTGCTGGGTTTTCTTTGTGAAAAAAAATAAAAAAGCACCTCTTACTCTTTCTTTTAATGACAACAATTTATATGACCTTAAAATTAGATTGTACCTAGCACTCCTAACCCTCAAGCAGACAGGATGATATCAAACTGCCTTGTCCAGGGAGTGTTTAGTGGTAAACTTTTTGTTTGGGAATTACAATCCCAACAGTGAAAATTCCTTTGATAAATACATGAAACTCTTCAGAAATACAGGGTTTGTTGATTCTGGTATATCTGATGCACCAGGAAGAGCTTTGGTTGGGTATGAACATCTTGCTACTCCCCAGCAACAATTTCAGCCACCCTCAGCGAAGCATATCTCACGGTCACTGCTTTTCCTGTGTTCCCAGGCCTTCAGTTTTCTTTGATGTATGTATGGGGTACTCTTGTGGGAGATTTTTTGCTGGAATTTGGGATTTAGGACACTGTTGTTGTAATCTAATCTAACTCAAAGGCTAAGACAATTAATGTTGATGCCATCAGTGATCTTCTATATGCTCAAACTTGTGAATGATTAAGAGTCATTCACATGCAAAGGTAATAGGCAGTGACTGGAAGTCTGATGAATGTTTATCAAATATTTAAGTGTACCACCATTTTGATAAACGTAAAAAAATCTGTGTTTCATGATTTCTTGTTTAAAATTGACTTAAACAAAACAAATCTTTTTAAGGATATATTATTTATGAAACATAAAATTCCATATTTGCTAGTGATTCTTTGTATGGCCAGTGGAAAACTGCAAACCAGTATTCAATATTATCAGATACTACTTTACCCACTGTCTTACATTTCAGTAGAAAAGACTTACCATCTTAAAAAATACTACGATTGCTGTCAAGCATCACGCCTTGTGCATCTCAGCTTGGCTAATAATTTAAATATGGAGTAAGCAAACCAACTCATTTTAGCAATTTGAAAAAGGAATACATATGGATATAGAATCATAGAATCATATAATGGTTTGAGTCATAAGGGAGCTTAAAGATCATCTAGTTCCATGGGCAGGAACACATTCCACTAGAACAGGTTTATGTTATGTTTTTTGTGTCAGAGACAAATATGCATTTTTTTCTCCCAATCTCCTTGGTAAATTTGTAGTAGTTTTAGGATATGTTTGAATTATATTTCTTAATAAGTCAAAAAAGCAACTGATCAAATATGAATGTGTTTGTACTTTACAGTAGTGACAGTTAAGACTTTCTTTTATAGGCTAACATAAGGTCCATCACTATGGAAATCCACTGCACTCTTGTAAACATCCTGTCTGCAAGTTGATTCAGGCAGAATGTTCTATCTCCCTGCCCTTTAGGTGATGAAATTACACCCTGGAATTGCTGTTCAGGCAGAGTCCAGAAAAAACTTTACTTTGTGCTCTGACAAGACCACTGATTGTGACTTAAAATGGAGATAAGGAAATAAACTTCTCTAGGAGGAATCCAGATCACCACTCATCTTACAGAAAATGCGGAAAGGAGAGGAAGCAGGCACCAAAGATATCCAAATAATGGTACTAATCACATAGAACAAAGAGGAAAGAAAGATTCAACACATCCAGAACTGGAAAGTGAGCTGTGACTTGGAATACCTGAAAAGAACAAAAGTTTCCGTCAGAAGCTGTCCTCTCTACTGTATGTAAAGGTAAGAGAAAATATTAATCCATAAGTGAACTGTATTTGCTGAAGAATCATTGCACCCAGCAGTGATGGCCAGTGGGAAAATGGGGAGGGAAATACTTTGGGAAAATAAAACTAAAGCTTAGAAAGTTTTTTAAGGTTTTTTTTACTAAAGATGGGAAAGTCTGAAAAATCCACCAAACTCACAAAAAGTATTTTAACTCGGGGGGGGAGGGTGTGGAGGGGGGAAAGGAGAAAAAAAAGATCTTTTCCCTCTCTCCAAGTGGGACTAAAGATATGGACTGTGTCCATGCACAGACCAGCTTTTTATTACAGTGCCTTGGCACAGGACATTATATGTTATAAGGATTATTTGGAGTTTTCACAGCATGTGACCTTGTTACATGTAGCATCGATATCAAGAACACACCTGTTATTTATGTCTTTTCAACAAATTACTTGGCTTTGGCAAAAAGAAGAGTAAAAATAAGTAAACAATTTCATAGTCAGCATTTTAAATGTACCTTTTTAACCTTTATGGGGAAAAAGGTATATAATACTTTTGCTTCTCATCATGGCTCTCCTGTTAAGAGACATAAGATTGGCAAAATACAGCTGAGTAAGGGCTCCTGGCATATCTAACTATTTTTACCTAACCTTCCTTCAAAGCCTGTCACCGCGGACCCATATATTTTCTCTACGTGTGCCACTTCCATTATGTACTGGAACTGTACACCAGCCATGTGTGGTCACCAGCAGGATTTCATCAGCTGCGGGCCTTACAGTGTTTAGTTGTGATTTTTCAATCACTGTTCCAACAACTGACATACCACAGAGCTGTATCAAATAGATGCTCTGTTCCTGTTGTATCTATCTATCTATCTATCTGCTCTCTTCGTGCTTGTTTCTGCATTATTAGTGCAGCAGAGTGCTGGCAGGGATTTGGGGACACGTTTCAAGCCATGTGCTTGCTCTCTGAAGTCATATTTGGATACCAGGGACAAGACTGTGTATGCTAGCAGCCTGAATAGCAGAGTGGAAAAATCTCTTCCATGTTGCAGTCTCTGCAGATTCTCCCTCTTGGTGCATGACAATTATCTCAGTCTGATGAGCTGACATCACCACTCAGTCAACTAAAATTGGCTCAAAGAGTGTCGACTTAAGGAAACATGAGACCTGTAAGGAACTTGCCACAGCCCTCCAACATCAGATTGAGCAAATAACGGTTCTCAAACAACCTCTGAGTTGTATGGGGTTTTGTCACAGTGATCTTTTCAAAAAAAAAGAAATATATTTCCTCTGTGTAAAATAGTATCAATGAGACATCAATATCTGTTACTAGATTAAGGGCTCTTTTCTTCCCAGTGTAATGAGGTCATGCCTTCATTGAAAAGAGTTTGACAGAAATCTATACAATTGCATCTATCACAAGCAAAATAATAGAACCTAAGGTGGAACTGCCTTCACCTCGATAATTTTCTCAGGTTGGCAGAGGAAAAGATATCTTTGAAAAAAATGGAAGAATATACTACTTCACATCTCAGGAAAGAAAGGTATCCACTGCCACAGTTTTATTTTAAATTCTGTGATTCTAATAAAGTCATGAGTTGATATTATTTAATGGTTGCCCTTTACTTAAGTCTCATAAAGAGTCCAGGGGTGTACAATGACCATGGTCTGCAATTTGAAGAATAAGACCTATACTAATGGATCAGAGGAACTGTGTTCATTTTGCCTGTAAAAGATGACTGAGTTGTGGGAGGAAAGACAGGCTAACAGTCTTCGCTTCATTTTAAAGGTGTCTGCCAAAGAAGAACAAAAACTCTGCTCCTTGTTCCCTGAGAAAAGAACTAGAAGTAATAAGGACAAAATATAACAAGGAAGATTTTTATTAGACTCTATTTAAAAAGCAATACCAGCTCTCTGATGATTATTTACTAGAATAATTTGCTCTGAGATAGTGGAATTAGTAGCACTGCTTCATTTTAGAAACTGGTAAGGTGACCATCTCTCAAGAATGGTTCAGAGCAGATGATCTTGTCTTTGGGTAGAGGGATAAACTATATGACTTGTAATGTCATGTCTACCCTTACATTTTATAATTCTACAGCTGGCCTGGTCAGAAGCTGCAGAGGTTGGCATAACGTGGGCTGTCAGAAGCTGGCACAGCGTGCCTGCCAGTATACTGTATCCGCTGTAGGATAGCTGGCATATAATATATCTGGCAAGTACTGCTGTCTCAATATATCTGTCAGCTCTCATATATACTAAGGCAAGAATTTAATATTTAATTCATTTGCAAAAACGTTGCACAAGAGGCAGAGAGAAGAGAGAAGAGAAATAAACTCTAAGAGGACAGACAAAGGTCTTCATGAAAATCTGGGGTCCTATTTAGGTTATTTCAGATTGGGGAAACTTTGACAGAGTCAGTTCTCTGGAGTACCCTGACAGGAGAAGGAACTAAATTTTCCAGATGAAGAGTTTGTTCCTGTATATCTAGGTGCAGAAAACTTTCGACTGCCTGTTTTCCTGTCAGCAAATCCTGTAGTGGAAGGGGTTAATGCGGGGCAGTCACTGGCAGTTTATCCTGTTCAGCAGCCTCCTCAGTGACCACCTTCCATATGAGAAACTCTCATACCTCACAAATCAGGAACAGGGAGGAACCTGACTGAACTTTAGCTAGAGGCTAGCGACTTGCTGTCAGGAGAACTGATTCATCCCTCCACAACCTGCATAGTTTGGACAGCCTGCTGTGAGTGCAATAGCCCAACAAACACACTTCTGCCATTTCAAAGGAACTTCTCCTTTTTGTTCTGCTACTGGACTGTGTAACCCAGCCTCAGTGGGCATTGACTTGATGACGACGTTATCACTCTCTCATACCTTCATACAGATACTGAAAACTGAGGTGTGCACTCATGTATTCAGATGATTAATTGTGTTTCTACTCAGTTACCTATTTATTTGTAAACAACTAACACTAACACAATTAAAATGAAATATTAATTTAATATTTAAATTTTTATCCCCACCTGATTGCCATCTTGCACTTCATGCCTATGAAGTAGAAACAGAAGTCTCCATGTCAGCAAAAACTCAAGCTCTAACAACACCAGTGCTTCCCAGAGGGGAGAAAATTCTGCCACTGCTGTCAGAGATATTTAGGAAAGCATCTGACTGGCTCTCCCTTCTCTGTGTTGTTATATAAAAGGCTCACCTGAGTCTTAACCTTCAAATCAGAGTGTTCATTAAACACCATGGATAAGTATTAAAAAGACATTCTAAAGCATATACAATCAGCATGTACTAATTGCATGCATTTTCATATGTATTCAATGCATTTGATCATAACTGGAAAGCCCAACTTTCTTGTGCATGATATATTTATATATGTATGTGTGCCTATTTACATATACACATACATAGACATACAAATAGAAAGAGAGCAGTCATGAAAGAGAGCATTCATGACATAAGGCAAAATTTTCTAATCATGACTAATACAAAATTTTACATAAAATTATATACAGTTATGCATATAAAAACTATATATATACACAAAAATGTAATAAAATATAGAAGCTGACACCTATTTGAACACTGTATTTTTTCCAAATTAGTGTTAATTCCAAAAATCATTCAGTGGATCCAGCCTCAGAAAGAGCTTTACGTAATTTCATGAGATTTTTCAGACCACTCACTGCAGTATGATTCCTGCCTTTCCAAAACACTGAAGTATGTGCAAAGGTCTGTTCTGCTTTTCTGTTCACTCTGAAGTCTTCTCCAGTGATATAAAAATCAGGTCTGCCTTCAAACTAAATATCACAGTATCACAGTATCATAAGGTTGGAAAGGACCTCTGAGATCATCAAGTCCAACCTATAACCCAACACTAACACCAACACCAACACTAACACCAACCATCATCTAAACCATGGCACTCAGTGCCTCATCCAGTCTCCCCTTAAACGCCTCCAGGGTCGGCGACTCCACCACCTCCCTGGGCAGCCCATTCCAATGACCAATCACCCTTTCAGTGAAGAACTTTTTCCTAACATCAAGCCTAAACTTTCCCTGACGAAGCTTGAGTCCATGCCCTATAGTTCTGTCACTGGTCACCCGAGAGAAGAGACCAACCCCTGCACGAATACAACCTCCTTTTAGGTAGTTGTAGAGAGCAATGAGGTTTATACTGTGGATTACATTACTCATTAGTCCATCATACTAGATAGTTAGTGGGACAGGACAGCTGGAATTTTTTTTTAAGTAACTTTTTCATTGAAAAGTGCATTTCTGGGACAACCAATAATCACTGTACATTTAGTTCGGTGTCTTATAATTTTATCCAAAAGTCAACCTTACAAATTCCTTTTTGAATACAGTTCATGTTGGGTTGCAAGAAATAGTTCAGGAATATTGAAAACAACTGTTTGAGCATATTTCATTTGCAGTCCCTTGTGAAATGAAAGACACAAAGCACAAACTTAACAAAGTATGAGCAGAAAGGGGACTGTTGCTTTTGAGCAACAGATCACTGCTTAGAATAGAGAGGGTGGAAGACAAGTACTCAATTCCCTTTCTGCTTCAAATTCCGCCTTTCATTGCCTGGTAATACTACATAATGGTTGTTCCAGAGGAAAGCCTTCTCCAGCTCTTCTGTTGACACTATTCCAACATGCATAAAATGATAGTGTTCATGGAGAAACATACTGGTACTTCTCAAGAGAGTCACTATATCAGCAACAGACATGGTCACTCACTACGTGACTTGCTATTTTTATTAGAAGGACATGAACAGGGGAACAAGAAGAAGAGCAAGAGGTGACACATGGGGCACTAGACCCCGACAAAAAGGATGCCCATACAGACCTGTGGACTGACTCTCCTCTCCCATGTATTCTGCAATGGCTGTCCATTAGTGTAACCTGCCTGCCAGAGGCACTTGGAGTCGGGCGAGGTGCAACTCTCAGGGCATTCCCAGAGCTGACTGGCAGCATGGTCTCTGCGTACAGCACACATGCTCTGGGAATGGATGCTGTCACATGTTGTAATACCCAGCTGCCACATGTGACCTTGCTGCCAGTGATAGCATGCAAGCCTCCTGAGCTCTTTCTAAGGCAGTTTCTGGCATCGTCTTCTACAAAACAGCATAATTTCAGGAGACCTAAGCTCTGAGTGAATGCAACTGCTTACAAGGACAGTATGAGCAACCAAGTTGCTTTTTTTCTGCCCAAATACAGACATCTGTCATGTAAATGTACAGTTCTGAATGGTTCATTCTAGATATATTTTAAACAAAAGAGGTAAACAGACATAACCAGAGCATAAATCACCTTTTTTTATCTCTTTCTTGGGTACGTTTCTAAAATAATCAGATTAATTCAGCCAAACGTCTAATGTAATGTCTCCGTTGAATATAAAAGAAATCTAGGTAACTACTGCAATATAGGATTTTTTTTTGTTAAAAGCTTGGGAGAGGACTCATATCTCATTCAAAATCCAGACTAGTCTGTGGGTTTCCAGTAGCTCAGGGAATAATGCAAACAAGCGCCACTTCCTAAGATACACCTTTTTTTAATGACAAGGCTGTGAACACCAAGCATGGAAAAGCTTGGGAAAAATCTCAGATTTCCACATTAGTACGGTTACTTTTTGTATTGGACCAACTGGAAAACGGACCACTTTGAAAATGGATTCAGAACAGTAAGTTAGTAATGACTTAGTAATACTGGTAAAACTGTCAGCCTTAAAAGAAAAGGCCCTCAGATGCACCAAAGAAATGCACAAAAAACTGTATGAACTGTCATAATATCATGATAGTATGTATTTAAATTATCTTACTATGGAATCCTAGTGAATTTATTTTTACTAAAGAAAATCTAGCTTTTCTTCTTTTTTTTCCCAAACAGATTTTTTAAAGGATTTGGGTTTTGGTTGTTGGGGTTTTTTTTTGTTGTGGTTTGTTTGTTTTGTTTTTTCTTGTTTTCTTGGTATTTATTATCCAACCATTTGCTTTCTATTCTGGGTTGAGCACAAAAAAAAATCTTGAGTGCCAGGGCTAGATTACTACTTGTTGTAAATCAGGACAGTAGATACAACCTCGGAGAAGTCACTGTTTATTTATATCATCTGATCTTTGAAATTTTATCATGCAGAACATTACAAAGAAACCTTAAAAAGGAAGCCCATTGATTTTTTAGGCATGTTTCTGTTTATTTTTATTCCTATTATTTCAAAATAAGGGAATAGTGTAAGGGCAAAAAATGTACTGACAGAATTAAGTCACTTAATGCATTACAAGGGAGAAGGGAAAGTAAGGACAGGCTGGACAGATCCAGGCTCTCTGAAAAAATGGTAAATGCAAAAACGTGAAAATGTTTTCGTTTTCACAGAACTTACATATATTTTCAACAATTTTATTCCTTTTCAATTAAATGTGTAGGTCCTACAGGTTAGGTGCTACAACATTCAACATAGGCAGCATGTGTCTTGCATTTGCACAGATGCCCACACCTATGAAAACCTGCGTTCAGTGACTGGTACTATCGCACACTAAATCAATGGTTCTTTTCTTTTTACCTCCTCCCTACCCCAAAAAAATATACTTTGAATGGTTTATTCTTTGAGACCCTCTCAAATGGACAACTTCCCCATCAGTGTGCTTATTTACCACTATGTGAACTGCTTCCCATTTGTGATGTTACAGCATCCCTATGGCAACTGCAGCACTTGCTTACATGGGAAAGCATTTTAGGAAAGTATTGAATTTATTTTTAGCTTCTTTTAGTGAAATCTAGCAGCTAGAAATTAAATGAGCCAACACCATATTTCTGGCCAGGGTTAAACAGAATAAAGAACTACTGATTTCAATCATACTATTTTCATTGTTACTTAATTATCTTTTACAGTGTGGAATACTTGAGTCCTCTCTCTGCCCTTTTTCAGCCATTAAAAACAATGTAAATTATATCGATTAAAATTGAAATCGGAATGTAAGATGTTGTGACATCCCTATTATAATTATTTTTATTTTGATGTTTATTATTGACCTTAATTCCAAGATGCTTGACCATAACTAGTGAAAATCGTAATTGAAATTTTGATAACGATGATTAATTGTGAAAAAGATGTAAGTAGAAGGAAATTTCTGTGAAAATGAGTATAAAGATCTTCAGTTTGGGTTTGTGTCACAGATTTCTATGTTTAGAAATAGCAATAATGAAGAAATAAAATCAGTTCAAAAGTCACTTTTCTGGTCTTGCTCACAGGCCAAAAAAAATGAAGCTATATTCTCTCTTCAATGTATATTGTGATAAAGAGAGAAATAATGAAAAAAGTTAACCATAAACCCCATCGAAAGCAGAAGACATTATGCTCAGAAGTTTATGCTTTATTAATAAAGAGGAATTCCCATTTAGTCTTACTGTAATCTGAGAGAGTATCATTACTAAAATGACTAGCTTAAAAATCCTGACACCTGTATTAAGCCACCTATATTCATTATTTACCTCTTTTTCTAAAGTGCTGCGAGTGTATTTGCTATTTCACTGGGAAGGTTAAGAATGTTACATAAACTAATCTGACTTTCTGGAAAATAAATTAATGTACCTGCTCAAGTATCTTCATAGACAAAAAGACAAATACTGAACAAAACCTGTCAGTCACTATGGCATACAGCGTTGTAATGCTTCAAAGAGCACAATCCTTGTTGCTGAATTTGTGTCAAAGGAAGAGCTGAAGATGCTGTGCAGTAATCAGACAGAGGAAGGTTAGATTCCTGCAGCAACTGCCACAAGCAATCTGAGCACTGAGAGGCTTTAGCCAGCCCACAAGAAGGAATGAGGAGAACGTGTCTGAAATCCTTTTTCACAGATGAACATAGCCTCCTGTTGCAGCAAGTTCCAAAATTCGATACTTGCTGTGTGTGAAGTACTTTCTTCTAGCTATTTCAAGCTCACCTTTTACTAGTTTCATTGAGTGCCTACTGGTTCCAGTACTGTGGGATTGGGTAAAAATTCTGCACTCACTTTGCCCTCTGCCATCATGAATCTTAACTCTCAGCCTGTCATCCCTCATCCTTCTCTGTTTTGAACAGAGCCTTAGCCCTTTAGTCTCTTCTCAGAAGATGGCAGCTCCATCTCTCAGTCATTGTGACTTGTCACCGGCCTTTGGTTCCTCTCCTGGAATCCCAAGTCTTGAATTTTTTGACTCCTCAATAGATTGACTTCAAGAGGAAGGCTAAAAATTCATGATACAACCCCAGAACCTGGTGGTTAGGGTACTGTTACGGAAACTGCAGGCTAGGATGACTTCCTCAGGGCCTTCAGCTTCTTCATGGATGTTGTCATTTGAAAGCCACATGGCAGCAATGGTGGCACACTTTTCATCTTTTTCAAGCTAGTTTCCAGGATGCCTGCTCTGTGCATCTCCAATCAGCTTTATCAGGAGCTGACTGAGCTGACTTGGAAATGACAGGAGTGTTATTAAACCATATTCAACAACACATAACGGTTTTTTGTCATTCTGGATATTTAGGTTGTTTGAAACACTCAAGATAAATATAAATTTTTGAGCCTTTCTCCTTAATTTAAAGACCAACATGCTCCTTAGGCAACATGAATGCTTTGTTGAATACTTGCCAACATGTTCAGAACCTCACCGATTGTGCATAAAACAAACAAAATGCTTTAATACACTTGAATCCTAAGAATAAATATACTTTTTCCCCCCTCTCTAAGCCCCCTCTATGTACAGATTTCATGTGTTTCATAATGCTCTCAGCTTTTTTTTGGCAGCTGTGCTTCAGAACATTTTTGGCATGAGCACTTATTTCTTGACAGTAATACAAACTTTTATTAAACTATATATACTATTTCTTATCAATTGTTCTGGTTTACTATATAAATATGTGTGTGTCCCTCCCAGTTGTCTTTCAGTGGATTATAGTCCAAATGCTCAACTTCTTTGTTAACAGGTAAGGAATTTCCATGCATTCAAAGACCTACACATCTATCTAATCCAAGTACTTTTCTCATAATGTATAAAACACCCCTGAGAAGAATCATTTTCTTTTCAACTATATAAGCTTAATAAACTTTCTCTCTCTACTTTTGCCAACATCCTCTATCCTTTTCTGGTAGTATATATTATCAGTGAAAAAAAAATCCGCTCATCTATTGATGAGCAATTTATTTAGGTAATGAAAAAGATGCTCCATAGTATCAATTTCACTGATAGTATTGGGAAGTAGGTCTGTAAATATTAGGAAATTAACAAAACAATTAATTCACATACATAAATACATTGTCACTTTTAATGTGTTTCATGCTAATATGCTGTATTGCTCAACGGCATATCTAATTGTCTTTCTGTAATTCCATATATTATATTTATGCAGTAACAGATTGAAGAAACTAGATCTAGTTGTGCTTCTAATTAAAATGGTGAGAGTAAAATTTTTCGACCAATGTATATTGAGAATTTCTCATCTTTTTGATAAATTCTATATGCTTATACATTCTATTAGATTACATAGAATTTGCTTAATTATGTGCTGCAGTGTTTTCCATGAATTATAGTTCAGCTGACTGTATAATTTTCTCAGGTACCCCTTAAAAAGAAAAAGTTGACTCTGTTTACCCTTCCCTCATCTCCTGGATCTTTAGTCACACTCCGTGAGATTTAAAAAGTATCCATGTTCAATCATTGGACTGCTCAATCCAGCTCCTAAAATATAGTTGGGAACTATACTTAGTATTATTTCCCTAAGAAATAGTCATTTTTCCTTTACTTGTCATTATCTTGGACCTACTCTGAGGGGGGTATTCATTTCCATTTCTCCAGAGTTTGTTGAAATTTATCTTCTTTAGATTTCTCAGTATATTACTTTTTTTCCTTATTTTAATTCCCACCTCAGTGATTCAGAATCACCATCGCCCAAGATGCATTCTGCCTTTGTCAGTTACTCTGTAGTGAGAAGAAAGCACTCATCTGTTGAATCCTTTCTCTATCAAATCCTCAACTCATCCCATGACTCTACTGTATAGTTTCAAAATTCGTCTCCAAACATATGCCCATTTAACATCCCTGTAAAACAACTCAGCCCCCTGATTCAGAGCTTGCATGGCTTAATGTTTCACCATAATCCTTAGTATTACATACTATGCTTTTCATCTTTTTTGTGTTTGCACCAGCTGTCTTTGGATCCAATGACAATCCAGACTTCAGAGCAGATCTATGCCTTTGAGCTAAATGGCAACACTTCTCTTTTTTTTGTTTCTTACCTTCTATATTAATATAAATAATGATTGTATTGGTTTAAAATTTTATGTGGTTTAATACTAATTAATAAATATAAAATACAAACTAATACATAATTTATATTTATTATTCCATTTTATTATATTTGTTAACCTTAGTATCATATGAATTGTGTATTATGAACTATGTGTATTACATCATGAACCGTGTATCATGAGTAATACCGTTGATCAAATAGTAGAGTTTGCAGATCTAATTATTTAGACTTCATATTCTTGTCTGTAGACATCTCACATTATCAGCAAAATGGAGTTTTCTTTTGTTTAGGGGGAGGGTTTTGTCCTCCCTAGAACAGCAAGATTACCTTCATTATTATTTTTTTTCTTAAGTCTCAACCACAGTAAATTTATATGAACTGCTAGTCTTATCTGTCCAGCCTCTTCTATTAATACTAGACATATTTTATTCCTGGTTAGTACCTGTGTATACAAAGCTGAATTAAAACCATCCTTATTGTGGGGTAGATATATTTTTCAGCTATCCTGACCACCAGCCCAATAACAACAGGGAGAAGACACAGAAAGTTGTTTCCAATGAAGGTAAAATAAAAAAAAATACAATTGGAACTTTACATGTGAGAAATTATTCATTTCCTTTAGATTCTTAATTTAGAAATTGAAAATATTTTATGGAAAACTATGGAATAAGCGTGGGAAATTATAAAGGGAAAAGTTAAGGGATGAAATTACAATGGATAGGAGGATTAATTTTAACCAATTGTGTAATCTAATCTACCTGCATAAACTGATAGCTAATATACAAAATTAATCACCTCTACAGATGATGGCTTCATATCCTGAGATGAATTTGAATTGTGAATCTGTCTCTGAAATTGCCTGTCTTTCTTTCTTCAGAATTAAATAGGTAGGATGAACAGCTCAGGTTGCTTGCTAGCTTTCAGACAGCTAAAATTAGGTAGGATTAGTCTGGCCTAGTTAACATCAGCTTGGAGCAAAGAAAAACAGAAGAGGAGACTCAGGTGTTCTGCAACAGGAAGAATGATAATTAGGGGGAAAAAAATGAAGGTTATCTGAATAAAGTGTGATAAACAAAGAAGTATGATAAAAACACTGCTTTTTATAAGGGGGAACAAGTGCAGATTGTGTGTCAGATGAGGAAATTCATGTGGAAATCCAAGAGCCAGGAAGCGGAGAGACCGAAACAGTTTGCATATAGTTGAAATGAAACAAGGATGTAGCAAGGAAGTTCGAGTCATCAACATGGGTTGAAGCATGACAGGTTTGTTGAATGCAATAATAGAGATTTCTACGCAAATTAGGAAGTAGGGATAGGAAGACCGTGCGAGTGGCAGCAGGAATCCGTCTACAAGGGAACAAAGACTTTGTTTCGGTTTAGAGAAGGGATAGGAAAAACGGGAGAAGTAAGGAGGAGCAATAAGAAAACAGTAGTGGGGAACTACAGAAGGAAGAATTTTGAAAGCTTTTAAAAGTGAAACCTAAAGGAGGACTAGGGGCAGAAAAAAACAAGTTGAAACAGAGCAGGTGACATGAATTAGAAGATTTGGAGAGATGGGCGATGCCATGTGCATACAGAAGGACTGAAAAATAATGTGAGAGCAGTCTGTGGCATAGATAGGAGCCATTTTGACCTTGGGCAACTGAGGAAAATTGTCTTAGGGAAGAAAAGATGCTCAGGTTTTAGTATCAAGAGGAAATTAGTAGCGAGAACTGCCTCCCTTTTCAGAAAAGTACAATGGCTCATTTTTCAGTTGAAAATCAAGATATTTTAGGATTGTTCATTGTTATTAAGCACTTAGTCTGTTCTGACACAATGACCACACATTAAATTTTCAGTTCATAATGATTTACTATTAAAAAACAATACCAAGCAGATTGACTCCTTATGTACTCTCACAATTTTACTTTTCATTCTTCAATTACAATATTAGTTAATCAACTTAACACTAATTCCCTCCCCTTTCTCTCCTCTTCTAAAACATGGTAAGAGAACCTGACATAGCAGTCATGGTTTTGCCCTGGTTTCTCTTGCAATAAATTCTTTAAAATGTGCTGCTGCAATCAGAACAAAATTACGGGAAGCTGAAAGACATGGACTTCAGTAATAAAGATATTATTGTTATACATAGAAAAGAGATTTTTTTTTTTTTTTTTCTTTTCCAATAAGGTATAGGAGCTTTGCAGCAAAAGTGTTGAAGCAGAATCTAAACTCTTACTTTCTATCAATGAGGCTATAGGATTATTCTGTTGAATATTAACTCTGAAAATGATCTTTAGGGATGAGGTTTTTCAAAGTACAAGTTTTATTGATCCCTGGTAGAAACTGATTGCAAACCCAGCCTCTTTACTTTTAAAAATATTCCAAGTTTCTGCATTTGTGTATGTGTATATACAAATACATATACATACATCCATATTTTTATGTATACATGTGAATATATGTATGTGTATAAGCCTATATATATAAATGTGCTGCCATCAAATAGCTATGGGAAAATCAATATCTCAGTCCATCAGAAAAGTGATCGTTATAACTGAAGTGAAATAGGAGAACCACATTTTCCTTTTGACCTTGAGTTGAAGTAATATGGATCTAAAAGCAAGAACAAGGACATTTTGAGCCATAAACTTCTTAAGTTTTAATTAATATTAATAAAAGTAATAGGTAAATGACTGCCATCTATCATGAGCAGAAGATCTAGTTTGGTCCCCAAATAACATCCATTTGGAAAGCAATCTGGGACATAACCAGTTCAGATTATGAGAATTTTAACCAGGCAACTACTTGCAGATCTTACTTGGCATGTGTTGTTCATGTAATTTTGTATATACTGAGATTTGATTTTCAGTACTTTTAGGCAATATGCCATTTAATTGTCTATATAATAACCCCTAATATCTGGAAAAGAAATGAAGATAGACAATAATTTTTTTCAAGCTAGTACATTGTTGTTTCTGGGTAAAGTTTTTGAAAACTTGTCCAGGCAATTGCTCCTATATACAAGGAGAGCACATGAGGAAATTTCCTCTTAATTTCAGCGTACAAAAGTCTTGGCCAGAATAACATCCTTCTGTATCTAACTTGTGGCATATATTTTAGCTCTTTGGTGGTAGAGTGATGTGATTTCTCTTTAAGAAGCAATCCATTTAAACAACAGTATGAATCTTTTACACGAACATATGTTCAGCCTAATTCTGAGTACTAAATTAAAAGCAAATAAAAAACACTGGGTGTTGGAATTGGGAAGCAGAGGTTCAGGTTGTGTAATGTAAGTAACTTTAGGTCCCTCAGCCACTGATCTCTTCAAAATGTACTGAGAGCTCATTCCTGAAAAGAAAAATGTTTCTATTGTCTGGTGTCCTACTTTTTACACTGCTTAATTGAACAAAATCATCTAAAATGGAAACCAACTATTCCTAGAGAGCAGAGGGGAAGCATTGCCAGGCAATGATTTTAGTGACTTCAAAAGAACTTTTAACATCACAAGCAGTGATATGGTTTGAATTAAATGTTCCATACCAGCTTTCCCTCCTGTCGACTGTCAGATTTACAGATGAGTGATGACTTCAAATCCCTGAAAAACTATATATTTCCTAGCTTTTATTGTTACAGCTTACATAAGAAAGAACAGATTCAAACTGGGTGAATTCCATGAGTTATTTACACTAAAAGAATGATCTTTTATGTCATTTCTATGTGTTTTGACTGACAGATTTTTGTGCTGATCTCTTTGGACCCTGTTACAAGTTGTATTCCAGAAAGCCATGAGAAATTTTTTTCATCATAGGCCAGAGAGATTAATTTAGACTGTTTGTGCTGTGTTACATAAACTTATGCCGAAATTACTCAGACATGAATAAATTCTACTTCAAATGATCTTCTGTGGCGATATCAGAGCAAAAATTACTAATATTATAAAAATGTTCTTTTCGTAAGAATGCCAAAAGGTATCATTCAATGAATTTCCTTAGTTATTTAGAATATTGCTGTTCAAAGTGCATGAAAAATTTCAGGTAAAGACGCCCATATATACAAGCTTTCTGCCAATTAAGACTACCAATAATTTTTAATTATAAAACAGAAGCTTGGTATGATCAAGGTGGCATTGCGTAATGCCTACTTCAACAATAAACGCTTAGGATTTACATTACTAAAGTAGCAAGTAATATCAAGGTTTGTGTTCTTAAGAAAGCAATTTTGACATGTGATGATCTGAAAGCCAGGTCTTTCAAAAAATTCTGTAATTCTATGATAATTTGCTTAATCTTTATCAGTCCTTTTGCAACCAATTACATTGTTAACATATTAGAGAATGCAAAAAAGGAATTCGTAAGAATGGGAATTTTTCTTGCTTTGGAGGGCTCAGATCCCAGGCATGGTCATGAGCTTTTTTTTTTGGGTTGTTCACAAAAGGGTAGTGACATATAAATACCTGATGCTCAATATTATAAAGCATTGTGAAAACTAGAAGGCAAAGAAGTATGGAAAGACAAAAGAAAGACATTGCCTGTGTCAGGATTCCAAGCACCTCAAAAGGCTCTGCTGTCTCCTCCCAGACCAATGGAGCTGGTTGCCCATGCCCAGAGGTGGTGCCTCCAAGCAGCCCTGAACAACTTCCTGAGAAAGAATGGCACAAGGATGACAGCCAGGCCTTGGCTGCTCCCCCCCAACTGCCACCATCCCTGCCCTGCTTGCCTTGTGCAGGTTCTGCAGGGCTGCACCTTTCCTTGGTGACAGTGTGGTGCTTCCTGCCCTGCCAGCTGCCTGGCACAGAGCAGCCTGCTCCTGCCTGAATGTTCCCTGACAGCTTAGGGGTATGCTGAGAGAGGGAAAACAAACAGTACCCGTTTCATCATTTCCAGTCCTAAAAAATAGCTTAACATTCAGATATATCAATCTGTCTATCTATTTGTCTGTAAATAAAGCCTGATATCTGCTATGTCATTTAGAATTGTCTGCAGGGTAAGTACTGCATGCCATAATAAGATTTTTTTTCAGCACTCCTGGCAGCAGTTTTTCTTTAAAACTCAGTGTTTATTAGAATACATTTGCACATACCCTAATGTATCAGCATAATTCTAGCTTTTTCACAAAAGTGTTATTCCTTTCTCTTCAATCTTAGTTCTTTCAGATTCACATTGAGGTCTGCTGCTAACATTCCTATTTGCTGTATTGCTACATGCTTAATGTACTTTAATGGCAGATATGCAAAAATATATTAGCCAGTTAGCATGTAATACGTATAATGCATCTAAATTTCTTTTAAAGATAAGTTCTGTTCACTAACAGAAAAAAAAGTACTTCCTACCAATTTATAAAATACATTTTTAAAATGAGTTATAACAATCAAATTTGTTATAATAATGATCTCTGTGGGAAGCTAATTCAGAGAGAGAATTATGAATTGTAATTTAATTTGTGGGGAAACAAAAAAATATATTTTGGGATGAAAAAAAGTGGAATGAATGAGTCTGCCATTTCAAAGCAAAGCTGTAAACTGCAA
Organism: Tapera naevia; assembly: GCA_033556795.1. Classification (NCBI taxonomy): domain Eukaryota; kingdom Metazoa; phylum Chordata; class Aves; order Cuculiformes; family Neomorphidae; genus Tapera; species Tapera naevia. The sequence goes on from JAUMJJ010000059.1 coordinate 6,168,572, forward strand.
AGCTGTGGAATTTGAAAAAGCAGCCTTCTACCTTACTAATAAACCAATCACAAGGACTATCTTGCAATCTCCTGCTTGAAAAGTAAGAATGTTAAGCCACATTTTCAATTGGTGCTTGGAACAGAAAGCTGTCTGAACTCTTAAATGTGTATTCATCCATACAAAACAACATGCTTAGCTAAAGATGTAATTCCAAGATGAACATAATTAAACTCTGTGAATCATTAAACTATCATTTTCATTTTCTTGTAACAAGAATGCCACTAAAAGCCAAAATCCCTTTAGAATCTACCATATGACTCTTGTCGCAAAGTATTTATTAAGCACAAAAGAGTCTGCTTGCCTTTGTACCGATTAAGGAATAAGCACCACTGCTAAGACATTTGTTGACTGGCTATAATTTCTGTGAAAGACATGGGAATTTAACTTTTGTCACCCTTATAATTCCATTTGTACTAATTCAAATTTTATCATGACTGCAACAGTTAGCTTAAGTTGCTATTCAGGTCAGTAGTTCCTAAACTTACCTTCCAAAACTTCAGATGTATCTGTGCTTGTTATATATTTTCATACTGGCTATAGAACGATTGGTTCTCCTCTTCAAAACCTCTTTCACCATATTTTTCCTCTTGTTCTTTTATAGCATTCATCAGGAAAAGAAAGCAATTAAAATTTCCCCCTCTTTTATCATTTTCCCCAATGGAGAAAATAATTAAATTGTCAGGCAATGCCTAAAACCTTTGTTCTTTTCTTCCTTTTGCATCACAGTGAACACAAGGGCAGTCTGGCAAGGGATGTGCAAATTGCATCACAAGTTGCCTTTGTTTCAGGTGCAGTTTTGACCTCCTCAGTTACTTACTTCATCTTGAAGAAGCTGTATAATTAATTGGGTAGAAAGAGGGTGGGTTTTCTTGGTCTTTTGTATTTTTGCCCAGAAATTGATTTTCCCTCCTACAGACTTCCACATTACTTTCTGCAGAATATATGTTACTCTGTATTGCCTGCTTTCCTTAGCTTTCAGCCTCTCTCCTGCCCTGTGAATTGCTTCATTTTGAGCATCAACTTTTACTCTGTCACTTTCACTAAACTTTTCACTTTTACATTGGTTATTTGTAGATTATTCTTGAGGTTTAAATTTGTTTCTCTGACCAATTTTCCTCAAAGTCTGGAGGCACACGGCATAGCTTGCCTAAAATAAAGAAGTTTTTAATGTTTGCAAAACTACATATAATAACAAGTTCTTAACACTGTTGCTTGTATTCCTTTTTGCTTTCTGATAAACTATCACCACAAACACTTTTTCAGTATGAGGTGACAGAATTCAGTTTTTCCACTGTCCTCAGTTTGGGGCTCTATTTCTGTCAGTTACCTCATTTCCTATTATATGAGTCACTTACTTAGACTATGAGTGCTGATGTATTTTGCTGCTAACCATACTCTCTTGTTTTGTTGTCATTCTCACTAGCTTTCATCCTTACCACTATTTTTCATATATGGTGGGCAGTGATATGAAAGGGCTACATGCTTCTAAAAAACTAGTCTTTATTACTTATTTACAGGGATGTTCCAACTACTACTATCAGACCTCCAAGCAAAAAGATCAAGGCTTCCTCTAGGTACTTCATCCAAGTTTTTTTTTCTGCAAGTTCCTTACAAATTACTACAAACTCTCTCCACGAACCCAAAGTGGTCCTTTAGAGTTTGATGTAAATACCTTGTTCTGCCAAAAATTATTATGAGGTAAACAATATAGTTTCCTCTGCAGAAGTAGTGTAGTCTGAGAAGGAAACACCTAGTAAATGTATCATAAATATATCATAAAATAAATGAATGTATAGCAAGGTACTTCACTATCTCTAGTCCAGTTAAAAGGTACTGAAAGTGCTTGAGGTGTATATGTATTATAGTCATAAATTATTATTATATAAAATAACATAGTAATATTTTTAAGTGTGTATATAAACACTTAAATAATATACAAAAAATATTTTTAAAATGCAAACATAGTATGTATAAAAAGTATATGTGTATATGTGTATGTAGTACCAAAACCTGATTTTTTTACAAAAAATTATCAGCAAATGAATGAAATACAGGTATTTGTGACCATCTAATTAAAGAAAGCAAAACACACTTTTATACATTCGGTTTCTGTTCTTCTCAACTCAGATGTAAACATCTGATCCAATTTTTATTCTCATTCAGAGGAAATTTAGGCCTTACAAAGAGTATGGCCCATGGTTTCAAGCTTCTGTTATAACTTTTGTCAGCTTTTCACTACAGTGAGTAAAATTAGGCAAAATGTTCTGACACTTTCAAAAGTATTTTAACATTTTCTTTATTAGGTGAAGCAGGGATGAATCAAGAAGTAAAAAATAATTCAAATGTTACCATTGGCATGACTTACCTGCAAATGACTGTATTTATTCAGGTTGAATTAATTTTAAAAGATTTTGCCTGTTGCACTATTAAAGAATAATACACTTCAGCCCCAGTTTTGAGTGTTTTAACCCCGGTACCTAAACTACAGTGTCCTGCTTTTCTTTTCTGTGATTAAACAGACATTAATATCCAGTGCCAATGCACACAAGTGTTAGCTGACTCACATCATGAATGCCAAGGTCATTTAAATTATCTTATTCTATTTGCTAAAACCAGATGGGTAGCTGGTCTTTGTTTACTAGATAAAAAGTTAGGGATCCAGGATTAAGTGCCATCTGTAGTCTTCTATGATCAGAAAAGAATGGATCTCTTTTGCATATTTTGTACTAATGACTTGCAAAACACAGTCAAAGCCACTTCTAGCTCCTGAATTTGTAAAGTTTCAAGCAAGAAGAGGTGTGTAAACAATCAAGTCAGACTGGCTACATGTCTTGAGCCATTACATTTGATGTATGTGTAGAATCCAGTGTAATCTCGTGAAGGTTTAAGAGCCTTCAAAGCTCATCTCATTTAATTGCAGCATTTATAACACAATCTAGGTTAAGAAATAAGAGAACGTTCTTCAAGTAAGAATTTGTTAAAAAAAATGGCTACTGTCAAGAGAGGTGTTTGAGTCTGAAACTATATGAAGACAGTGACAGTTTAAAGGTAGGGACCACATATAGTCCTCAACTATGGTAACTAATGAGTTTGCTTTGTCTTTATTGTCCTCTTATCAACATGTAAGCACATATGGACTTTGAGTAAAATAAAACACTGTTCCATAAACACTGAGGCTAATCAAGTGTTTTTCTTCTCAGAGATCATCAATATCATCATTGACTGAATTTGATACCAAGAGGAGGCCACATTTGACTGAATCATTCCATTCTTTCATGGGGAAGAGAATACTTCGAGGAGACCTTATTGAAGGTTTATGAGAAAGACCAGGAAAACCTTTTTAGAGGGTTTGTAGCAATAAGACAAAAAATAGTGGTTCTAAACTAAAACAGGATAGGTTCTTACCAGATATAAGCAAGAAATTTTTACACTGGTGGTGATGAAACATTCGAACAGGTTTCCCAGAGAGGTGATCAGTACACCATTCCTGGAAACATTCAGGTTCATGCCAGATGGGGCTCTGAGCAACTGGACCTAGCTAAAGATGTCCTTGCTTGCTGCAGGGGGCTTTGACTAGATGACCTTAAGGGTCCTTTCCAACCCAAACCATTCTATGATTCTATTCATCAGAGAACTTTTCAGGGCTCTTTCCTGGTTTAATTCTTTTGTACCTAATCAGATAGAACTTCATGTGGTAATTACTCCTCTACCCAGACAGATTTTAACGATGATCTTAAAAATTTATTTATTAAATTTCCACCTCTGTGTCAAATTACTCTGAAATCAGTAAACAGGTTCAAAAGTTACTGAAAGTTCAGGGACAGATGTGGCAGAAAAAAATATTATGATGAGAGAGAACAAATATGAAAGTCTTCTTAAAGAAATATAAATTTAATAGAAAATAAAGGACATTTATTAATTTATTAAAAATCCTAGGCAATGTTCTATTTTGATTTATGATTCACAAATCAAGAAATTTTCCTTATCAATATAAAATGAAAATTCTTTTTACTACTGTAAAACAAGAGCAATCTTATAGATCTAGTCATATCTAGAAGTAATTGTGAATCTGAGAAAGTTCTATTACTACAATAAGTACATGGTAACATGTCATATTCTGTACAGAAAATTATTTAATTAGAATGCATTTGGAAGTCAGATTGGATACATTCTCTGATGTCTTCTAAAAACTTAAAGAAATTTAGTGCCAACAACTAATACTTTTGAACTTTCTTTTTGACTCTACTTGGCTAAATAATCCAACTAATCTCTAGACTGACAAGGAAAAAAATGTTAATTTTGAATCAATTTTAAAAGGAAGAGAAATTTAAAGAAAACTTATTATTTTAACCATTTAATTATGTTTATTGCCAGTTACAGTGATATATACTATCTTACTGACATCAAAACAGGAATAAGCCTCTGATAATTTTAGCAGATATAATAAAGGAAAATTTGTCAGTAACTCTTGTGTTTATTAGGGTTTATTTGCCATGAAAAACAGCCGCATTTTCTGACTTGCATTGTCACCAGAAAGATGCATGGCTTTTATTTGTGGTTGGACACTTCTTAAAGTATTCAGGAATCATGTAAATATGTAATATCTATCAACATGAAGGGGGAAAGGACGATTTTCCCAAACATGTCCTATATATCTGAAATGTCTCAAGGTCTTCAGAACTGAGCTCTGAAGGCTTACTGAAGTTTAATGTTTCTGAACCTCAGCTCTTAGGTGGTGTGCTTACCTTCACACAGAGAAATTGCTAGCAGATCTGAGAAGTAAATTCAGATTTTCCAAGTGCAAATTAATTCCTTCAATCACTCCTGCAGCAGGCATTAAGGAACAAAGACTAAGAAACAAGAATACGTAACCTAAGGTAAGAAACGGATTTTGCAGGGAATTACTCTCCCATATTGCTCGTATTTATTTAGATGGTCAATATCATCTCTTAGTTTAATTGGTGGAAGATGCATATCTAGAAAAAAGGCATAAAAAAATATAGTGAACATGTCTCATCTTCTGTCTTATGGAAGAGGTGCAAGCACTTTCCTACATGAGGGATTTTTTCAGTGTCTAAACAGGCATCCAAAAGGGTAAGAAAGTCAATAGCAATTTAATCTATGATATTTTTTTCAGGCAGTTCCAGGTACTTTTAAGGCTTGGTTTAAATTCTCTTGATTTCTTCTCCACTTAAAGCAGGAACAGTCTTGTGATCACTGTATCTTTACCTAGTTAAAACTGTATCATGAACGTGGTTTTTAATCTTTCTTAAATTATCACAGGTTTCTGAACAGCATCTGAAGTCTCTTGTTCCATTTAGATTAAACTTTATAAATTTCAGCTCTATTTCCCTTGCTGTGTTAGAAAGTGGTCTTTCAAATGATGATAATCTTGGTGAAGGAGCAGCAGGAGTGGGCACTTCTCTCTCTCATTTTTTCCTTCATTTTTGTTTAGTTTTCTTTTTCAAGATAAACACTCTCTGGAAATCCATAGTTTTCTGCCAAATACATTTTTCAGCACAAGTTTTCCATTAGGGTGATTTTCAAGTAAATTGCTGAGAAAAACAGATAAACAGAAGTCCCAGGACAATTAAATGTACTCTCATCAGGTATTAAAGTTTTATAAAAAAATCTGAAGACTTTTTCACCTTCTGAAGACAAAAGAAATGGTGTAAGCTTTCGTTTTTTTGGGATTTTTTTTTGTCTTACAGCATTTTGCATAATTTAGGGATCCTTTCTAGGTTTAATGTAGGACTGGTTTTCCGTCATCAAACTGAACTCAAGACTCCTTCTGGTATCAATGTTGTACTGAATACAGGGAGACAACAAAGAGATGATCTTTGTAACAGAACTGCTTAATTTTGTGTTATTTATCATGTGTCATGTATTTTAGCCTACTCTCTGTTTTGGCCGATCACACAGTGAAAATTTCTACACACTGCAAAGCTCACTGTCAAGTTTTATATTTCAGATTTTTAAGAAACTACTCAAAGGCACTGATCAAGACCAGATTCATTACACTGAGATCTGTCCAGTTCATCCAAGACTTCGCATGTGGTCAGCTGTGGCTCAGGTGAATTCATATCTGCTGTGTAGTCAATGATGCACAAGGGAGTGACAGGGCAGTTGCTTTTCCAGCTACCCTGAGTTACCTAATCCAGATTATCCTCTTTCCATACTGGGTCACTTGAGGACAGCCCTCACTGCTGCCCTCACTACAGGACGCACAGCTCAAACCCAAGCTTCTGGATTACTAGCAAGAGGTGGTACCAGCTCTGCCTTTGCCACTGCTTCTCAGTAAGAGCTGCCTAGATTTCTCCAGCAACATCATTTCCTCATCAAATTGTTGTAAATGACTTAATGAGATGAGTCAAAATTTTTGCAGCAAAAACCATGGAAAAACTGATGACAAAAGCTGAATATTACGGTAATAATAGCAGATGATACAAATGTTAAAGGTGATTGTCTCATTTCTTCACAGAATATTATGGGAAACTGTACAAACTTCTCAAAGCTTCTTTGGTATTCTTATACAATTCCTGTCTTTGTGGGAAACATTCTAGAGAACTCTCTGCTTGGCAATTTGACTGCTTTTATGAATTCCATATACTATTCAATAAATACAGGTGTGGGATTTTTATTGAATAATTCTGCAATGATCTTTGGAAACATTACCTTTTGGGTAACAGCAGAAGCTTATGTCAACTATTCATATTGAAAACAACCGTTTAATTAAAAAGAAAGTGCTAGAGTTGGTCTTTTTTTCCTTCTTTAAGGAGGATGCCTAACAACCACAAGTTTCTGAATATTAACATAGGACACACATTGTTTAATATAATGGATCAACAATAATGAAGGTACATCCTGTAAATGAAGAAATGAGCCAGTGGCACAGTAAGAACTAGCTTGTATGAACAGCAAGACACAGTGAAATGAGAAACATATTTCTTACTGCTTTTCTTATATTGAAAAGTTAAACACTGGCACTTTAAATGTTTGTACAATTTATTTTAAAGATCAGATAGTAATATCTAACTTTCATTCTTTAAATTTTGCATAATTTTCTTGGTGCCACAGTTTTATTTTATAGTACAGAAATACATGTTACATTTTCCATGGTTTTCTTACCTGTGTGTTCCCAACTCCTGCAATTTGTCTGGGGCCTTCCTCTCTTTAATGCTTTTTCTTAAACCTTAGCTCTTGGAGTTGAGGACCAAAAACATAATTTCAGTTGTCAGTTGAAAACTGAAAAAAAAGAGTACTCTTGGCTGAAGAGAATGGTTTAAAAGTTTGCTATGAGCACACATATAGACTCAGATCCTGAGAGGAAAATAAAGAAAAAAAATATACTGGCATTTTTTAATTATTATTTTGAATGTTTTAAGAATGGACTTAACCCATAATTTTTTAGTGTCTGGAGTTAAGAAAACCATAGCATTACCTGTCTCTCTCAGAAAAGAGCTCTCATCAGAGAATGACTGTGGTTGCTCCATTCAACTATTCTGAGATTCTTTGAGATGAAGAGTACTGTAATAGCACATTGTCTGTGAAAACCAATTGAGAACACTGGCAACACAAGAGCACTCTGCAAACACTAACGCGCACAGAAAGTCTCTGTGTTGGTCCCATTCCTGTGAAGAGTTGGAGGTTTTCAGTAAAACACTATTATAAATCAACAGATGAGTTAACACTCTAACCTGCACACATAGAAAGAGTTCACATTTGGCTTAAGGAAAGAATGGCCCTTCAATATGGTCTTTAGTTCAGGTTCAGAATCTCGATCATTTTGAGTTTATTAAATGATAGTCTAATATAAAATACATACATACATAGTGAAATTTCCACTTCTGTTTAAGGTGAAACTTAAAACGAAGCAGAAAAATTAAAGCAGTGCCAACTAGGAAGAGATCATAGATTGATGATCACTGGATGAATTCTGCTGAGTTTTGCGGCCCACTGACAGGTATGTACAGAGGATTGACTGTTTCTAAAGGATCGATTGAACTGTTAGAGCATCACAGTGTAAACCAAGTAATGCTTATTTATGCAGTGCCCAGCATGCAGGAACAGAAGGAAGTGCTAGTAAATGAAGGAAATATTAATTCCTGAGCCAGAATTACAAAAAAACAAGCCATAAACAAAAATTATTAAATGAATATTGTCATTATATTTTGCAGCAAAATTAATGGAGTCAAATATATATTAAAAATCTTCCAGCAGTGTCACTATCTAGCAAGACTGAGGAACGGGGATTATTGAGGTGTATAAATAGAAGAAGCTCCTGTCTATATTTTAGCATTTATTGAAAACACTAAAATTTACATCTTAATATATGTTTTCAAAAACATTTCTCTGTTAAGAGGAATACCAAGGCACATTTTTATTTTCTTGAAATTAAAAAAAAAGTAAGATTTATGTGGGAAGAGTAAAAAGGCTATTGGCTTTCAACTTTAACTGGAAATTATTATATAAGTCTCACTGGAGAACAGAAAAGAAAGTAACCACTTTATAATAGATTACACTTTTGAAAGTACTTTATGTCAGTGTGTGTTAGGTAAACGAATATCCAAGGGAAGCAATGCTGCAGTTTGACAGAACAGGGGCATATTCCATAAACACTAGGCATTTTTAAAGAAAGCATTCTTCCTCTCTTTCTTTCTTTTAAGAAGTAAGCACAAGCTGTTGTGTTCAAAAGCCGTATTGCATGATCCTCTTCTATATGTTCTCTCTACCAAGTCTGCTGTTACTAAGGATTGCCAAAGAATCCAGGTGGAGTTAGTCAGCTTCTTCTAGAGAAGAAGGAATGTGAAAGATACCATCTACCCAAACTTCTCCCTACTCTGACTTTAATCCAAACTGGAGTTGAAAAACCAAAAAAAGCTGTTACTGTTTTGTGATAGAGGCAGATTTTACCTAAGAATCACATATTATTTCCCCCAGTTTACAAGCTGAGATTTTTTTTTTCAGTCATGTAAAAAAGTCAGCAGTGTAAGTTTCATATGTTTCTTTCTCTTTTGTGGAGAAATAAAAAGAGAAAAAACCTTATATATCAAAGGAATTCTTTAAAAAAAAAATTGGCATCTGTTGCAGAATAGAGAACACTAAGTTTTAAATAACTTAGCAATCCCCCAAAAAAATGAACATTTGAAGAGAATGACCATAACTTATTTATATAATAATATCCAAGAAGCACTGGTAGATACAATATCAGGGTTTTTTTTCACTTTTTTTCATTTCTTTTTGCCTTTAATAATGAGCATTTTCTGCACATGTGACATTTTTTCTATAGGTTGTGCATTAATATCATCACATCAAACATGAAAACTGAAAACAAACTGAAACTTTTAAATAAAGCCATGTTGTTGTATTCTTTTTTTCAGAAATCTAGCATACTCTAGGCAAAAAAAAAAAAAAAAAAAAAGCCAATTATTAACTTAAAATCAAGGGTTTAGACTCTCAACTGAGATAATTTTACTTAGTCTCACTGTCTTTGCTCTCAGTTGAATGCATTTGTTAAAATAATTTCCTTTGCTTCACAAGAAGGTGCTGAAGACATAATCAATATTTTGTGAGCCTCTGAGGTTTTTAAAATTTTACTTGTATACACTTATTAAAAATGCCTGCCCAATGCTGAAGACATTATTCAAACATCAGTCAAATATTTAAACTTCACACCCAGTTTAGGCAAAAAAGCTCAGTAAAAGAACTTCACATGGCTGTGTTTTGAATGCTGATACAAGTCTGCTTGCAAATAGCAAGATAGAGGCAGCATTTTGTAATAATAGTTACCCATACCTTCCAATTTGATCAGTTATAAGTAAAATAAAAGGAATCTTATTTGGACCTTGACTGCAAAAATAATCTATAATTCCCCCATTTTTTCTAAGCTATTGAGTAAAATCGTAATGGCCTTTGATGATCTCTTACTATGGGATTTTGCTAGAATAAAGGAGCTATAACTGATGGACCTCTGCAATTTAGCAGGTACAAGAAGAACATGATAAAACTTCAAACAAGTTGGTGTAACAGCTGCTTCTTATGACATAGTCCCAACTGTACCCTTAAGTGAAACTTATTGTCATGGTGCTACCTTCCCACATCACTCCCACCCTTCCAAATATCTCAAATATCAACTCAGCTAGAGCTGAGAAGCTGTAGTTCTCTGTCCATGATTTCTTTTAATGCTCTGTCTTGTCTCTAATTATCTGAAGTATTTTCTAAAGGAGAGCTAACGTTATGAGCTTACCAGAGAAGTACATTTAAGAGAAAGTAACTCTTCAGTTAAAAAAAACTGGATGAATCACATGACCAAAGGGAAAATGATACTAATCATCAGAGATTTTCACATCAGACTTAACGGGAAGCGGCTTTGAAGATAGACATTCTGGGATAGAAATTCTACTAATTCAATATAATTTCACCTACTTAAAACATCTTTTATCTTAATCAGGGCACTATTGCTTTAGGTATTTACAGGTTCTTTTTTCTCCCCCTTAAATCTTCAAAGTATCATTGTTTAAGAAAAATCTATAAACCCATGCCCATATTAAAGAACAGTGGTTCTCTGTGTTTTTCATTGACCCTAGTAGAACTACTTCTCCAAATGACATCAATTCCCTGACTGGTTCATTAAACTCTTCAGCAAGCACTCGCAGGGTTAACTAGCGAATTCAGTAAGGGTACTTGTTTGTGTGAAGTGCAAATATCTCCAAAAGCTAAATACAGAAGTTATTGCTATTCACAATGACTGATACATTAAACTAAACTTTTGGCTCTAAAATGTCTTTGCTTTTCAGTAAATATTGCTTGGGTTAGATTTTTTCCTATCCAGTTTTCTGTAGTCTCATTTATAGAGGTGCCGAACCATAAAATGTTTCCTCCAAAGGCCACTGGAAGCTCTGAGAACCTGACACCGGTAAAGATCTGATCATGTTAGTAATTAAATAAGTTTTTATATGCTTAAGTTAAGTTCTGTTGTTTATGTCTGAATATTATGGCCCAAGATTCAAACACCAGATACTGATTTCTCATAAAAGATTCTTCTCATCATCAGTGACCACAGATAACTCGTTGCAAGAGTAGTTAAGGATTTCTGGTTTGGTTAGCACCTTGCATAAACGGAATCTGATGCATGCACAGATGTGCATTGCACAGTTAGCTGATAGTTTTTCAAAAGAATTTTCTTAGTTTTCTGGAGAAAAAAATAGCACAAAGTCCACAAAGTGCAATAATTTTCTCTGATATTTTTATCTCATGCTAAATTATTGACAAAACACCTCTCTCTTATACAAATTAGTGATCATAGTCCATCACCAAAATGCCACTCTCTCCAGTGATTACAGCTGCTTAATGATGCATAGAATTTCTATGGATATAATTAGTAAACACGGGAATAATGTGACTGAAATTACAGCGAAATTAAGTGGATGGAATGTAGCTATTTAAATGTGGATTTGTTAATAACACTACAGTGAATTCTTAGAGTTTGGGCTTTTTTTGTACTTTGCTTTTTCTTCACAAGGCAATAGTTTGTATTTTACATGCAGTTGTCTTCTTGGGTAAGAAGGACACTGTTGTAAATAAGCTTGCCCAATACAGTACAAAAAAAAAATGTCAGGAAATTAATGCTGAAATTGTTTTCATCGACTAAAATCATTTTTATGAAATTAAGAAAATAATGATGATCCAGTTCAGAAACATTTAAATAAAAATAGTATCTGTGTGGCCTTGCTTTTTTCTTGACTGAACTCAAATAAAAGCTTGTTTCTCATGATTTCTTACCTTTATTGCTCTCCTAATTTGCCCTGGTGTCCTCAAATATCCTGACTTTCTAATGGACAACTTCCTTCTTCCTCTGTTTCTACTATTCAGACCCCCAGAGGGGAGGATTAGAGCAAAATGTGGACCATTATTCTATCTAGAGAAAAGTGCAAGGAATGACAACCCTTTTACTCTCTTGAGGAGACTGGTAATTTCTGTGGTTATTCATCCCTCTTTCCCACATTATTGCTTTATTTCACATGAAGTTGTATTGCAATTAATGTTGGAATTTTGTCTAGATAAAAGCGTCTTGAGTCTGTGCTGTATTGAGTCAATTTTTATGAGTTCACGTTCAATTCACCTGCTCAAACTTCATTCATCAAATCTAGGATGGTCATCTAGTCTCTGTCTGCATTTAATTGGGAGATAGGCATCTCCAGAGGACCATTCATGTCAGAAGTCCAGGACACTTGTATTAAGATAGGGTGAAGGTGTTTTAACTACAAATGGAGCCCGCTTGATTAGTTTAGATTAAATGTTTACGTATTTTATGTGTAAAACCTGGTGAGGTGAATACAATCCCATGTCAAAAGCTTGAGATTTTCCTTCATGAGAACTGATTTGGTGCATCCCATATTAGGAACTCAAATAATGCAAAACCTAATGAGGAAAAAATAAAAACAAGAAAGAAAAAATTCTTCTGAACAATAGTATTTTTAGTGCAGCACCCCTCTGTTCTAGTTCAAATAAAATTTTTGTTATATTACATAATTTTTTGTCTTTCTCTGTTGGGAACTATTTGTTTCAAAATACAATTTTCAGAATGTCAAACAGCATATGTGACAACAAGGACATTTCACCTACAGTTGAAAAGCAACCTGTCAATTTATCATTCAGTTACTTCATCCAAGCTGCTTGCACTGGTATTATTTATATTAATATTCAGGAAGAAATAATATGTCACTAAACTAAGTAGCTGGTAACATGAAAAAAAATAAATGTTTGGTTATATAAACAAGTTACTTACCTCTAAAGGATACATGTTTAAAATTTCAAAGTAAAGCTCATATGTTAATAGTTTTCTTTATCACGTATTGAGTGATATAGTCCATACATTTCCATGCATACCAACCACGGGCTGCAGAAAAGGATATTTAAAATTGAAATGAATACAGAAGTGTTATTATTAAATGCCTAAAGTGTCCTGACATATGTGATATGAAATGTAGACCAGAAAAAAAAAAAAGATATTTTTACGTAATCCTCCTCATGCATTGCTTTATGACGTGATCTCATTGACGGAAGAGATTAAACATGTCTCTAAAGTTCTGTGTGTGAAGCAACTTCCACAGAGTGGTCACAGAAGTAACTGATACAAAAACAAGAGTAATTCATGTATGAGTTCAACCCTTGTGTAATGACTGAATAAGCCATCAAAACAAACAGTACACACTTTGCTTTTTTCCTATGTGGTCTTGGATATTACCACTGCTATGAACTTACTGGCATCGTGGAGATGTGGTGGGATGACTTCTGTGACTGGAGTGTTGGAATGGAAAGATCTAGGTGCTTTAGGAGAAACAGGCAAGGGAGACAGGGAGGGATTGTCATCATCTATGTCAATAACCAACCAGAGTGCATGCACCTCCACCTGTGGATGGATGAGAGCCAATAAGGGCTTACGGGTCTAGATTAAAAGGAGGGCAGGGATAGGTGACTTCATAGAAGGGATCTGTTGCAAGCTACCCAACCAGAAAGACCAAGTATATGAAGCCCTCCACAGACAGGTCAGAGCAGCCTCATATTCACATCATGGGGAACTTTGACCATGCCAGTATCTGCTGGAAGGATAACATAGCAGGACATAAGCAATCTAGGAGGTTCCTGGAATGCATAGATGATAATTTCTTTTCGAAATAGTAAAGGGGCCAACAAGGAGAGGTGCTATGCTAGACCTTGTTCTCACCAACAAGGAGAGGCTGGTAGGGAATATGAAACTCATGGACAGCCTTGGCTACAGTGATCATGAATTGGTGGTGTTCAAGGTAACAAGGAGTGTGCACAGAAACCTCACTACCAGGAGAGCAGAATTTGGCCTCTTTAAGGATCTACTTGGTAGAGTACCATGGAGGAAAGAGAGGCCCAAGACAGCTGGTTAATATTCAAGGATCAACTCCTTGAAGCTCAGGAGCAATGCATCCCAAAAAAGAGGAAGCCAGGCAAAAATGCCAGGAGGCCTGCATGGATGAACAAGCGGCTCCTAGACAAACTCAAAGAGGTAGCCTGGGAGAAATACAGATACATTTTCTGAGCAGCCTGGGATCAGGCTAGGAAAGCCTAACCCCTAACAGAATTAAATCTGGCCAGGGATGTCAAGGACAAAAAGAAAATCTTCTATAGTTACATTGGTGGTAAAAGGAATGCTAGGGAAAAGACAGGCCCTCCCTAGACGGAAACAGGAGACCTTGTTACCCAGGACATGGAGAAGGCTGAGATGGTCAGTGACTTTTTTTGCCTCAGTCTTCATGAGCAAGGGCTCAAGTCACACCACCCAAGTCGCAGAAGGCAAAGGCAGTGACTGGGAGAAGAATAATCATGCAATGTAACAGAAGAAAGATGTGAGACCATCTGAGGAACGTGAATATACACAAGTTTGTGGGACCTGATGAGATGCATCTGCGGATCCTGAGGGAACTGGTGGATGAAGTTGTTGAGCCACTAACCATAATACTGGAGAAGTCCAGGTCATCTGGTAAAGTTCCCACTGACTGGAAAAGGAGAAACTTAACCCCCATTTTTAAAAAAAATAAAGGAAAACCCTGGAAACTACAAGACAGTCGGTCTCACCTCTGTGCCCAGCAAGATCATGGAGCAGATCCTGCTGGAAACTATACTGAGAAATATGGAAAATAAGGAGGTAACTGGTGACAGCCAACATGGCTTCACTGAGAGCAAATCATGCCTCATGAATTTGGTGGCTTTCCATGACAGGGCTATAGTGCTGGTGGATAAGGGAAGAACAATTGATGCCATCTGCCTGGACTTGTGCAAAGCACGTTACACTGCCCCACACATCTTAGTCGCTAAATTGGAGAGACGGATTTGACAGACGGACCACTTGATGGATAAGGAATTGTTTGGATGGTCACACTTAAAGAGTTGTGGTCAACAGCTCAACATCCAGGTAGAGACCAGTGATGAGTGACGTTCCTCAGGGGTCTGTGTCAAGACTGGCGCTGTGTAACATCTTTGTCAGTGACATGGACAGTGGGATTGAGTGCATTCTCAGCAAGTTTGCTGACAACACCAAGTTGCGTGGTGTGGTGGACATGCTGGAGGGAAGAGATGCCGTCCAGTGGGGCCCTGACAGGCTTGAGAGACAGGTTTGCCCATGCAAACCTCCTGAAGTTCCATGAGGCTAAGTGTAAGGTCCTGCACATGAGTTGGGGCAATTCCAAGCACAAACAACACCTGGGTGGAGAAGAGATTTAGAGCAGCCCTGAGGAGAAGAGCTTGAGGGTATTGGTTGGTGAGAAGCCAAAAAAAAGACCCAGAAATGCACGTTTGCAGCCGAGAAGGCCACCTGTATCTTGGGTTGCATCAAAAGAAGCTTGACCAGCAGATTAGGCAGATCTGCCCCTCTACTCTGCTCTCATGAGACCACATTTGGAGGACTGCATTCAGCTCTGGGGCCTGCAACATAAGAAGGACTTGGACCTGTTGGAGCAAGTCCAGAGGAGGACTATGAAGATGCTCAGAGGGCTGGAGCACCCCTCTTGTGGAGACAGGCTGAGAAAGTAGGAGTTGTTCAGTCTGGAAAAGAGAAGGCTCCAAGGAAACCTTGTAGCAGCCTTCTAGTGCCTGAAGGGAGTCTACAAGAAACCCGGAGAAAGAGTTTTAACAAGCACATGTAGTGACAGGACAAGGGGTAATGGTTTTATACTGAAAGAAGGTAGATTTAGATTAGATATAAAGAAGAAATGCTTCACTACAAGGGTAGCGAGGCACTGTAACAGATTGCCCAGAGACGTTGTGGAGGCCCCATTCCTGGAGGTGTTCAAGGGCAGTTTGGATGAAACTGTGGGCAACCTGGTCTACTGTAAGGTATCCCTGCCCATGGCAGGGGAGGTGGAAGTAGATGATCTTTAAGGTCAACCCAAAACATGCTACAATTCTATGATGTTTATGCTTCATAATAAGTTTCTTCTATTATGAATATTATAACCCACTGCACAATGAGCATGTCAGATGCTTCCTTTTTTATGCAGGCTTTCAAACATTTATAGCATGGCATTAGCTATTTAATAAGACAGAGCACATGCTACCCATTCCTAATTCTTCTTCAAAGTGGCAGCTGAGCTAACATAAGCTTTAAGTGGGTGTAATGTATTCATTTGCATATTTTGTGCTGCTGCTTATGACTGGTTTAGCTGCAATCTGCTACACACAGGAGGACTACTGCACCTGTATAGAGCCTGATAAAATTGGCAGGTGCTTTAGGTATCTCCTCATAAACTCATGCAGCACATTGCAGTTCACTAGTTTTAAATGTCTGGGTGCAGAGAGATGCAAATCTCTCTCTCTTTCTCTACCCACAGTATCACTCACAACCAGCTCTAGACAGACACATTAAATTATCACTCTCTAAAATCTACCTCATCATCATGAGCCATGTTTCACCTTCTTGTCCTCTTTCTCTGCTGTCTATTATTCAGGTGGGATATTTGGTTAAAATATTCCCAGTGTATACTGTTTATAACAGAGATTTTTTTACATTTGCCTCAGAAGCCTGAACCTGGTAAAATGTAAACAATTTGAGTGATTGCATCTTCATACATCCTTGACACAGTATCCTCAGCTAAAGAAATCTACTCATAAACTGTCTGCTGATCTTGCTGAAATAACTTTTTTTAACTGTTTCCTTAGACAGAATAAGATGGAATCAACAGTATCATTTTCAGCTGTTACCTAAACAAGATTTGAATTCAGATTTTTTGCAAAAATTCCTGTGATAGCTCACAACTACTGCTTGTTTGTTTGTTTGTTTTCTGGATAAGCATAATTTACAGGAAAAAAATTCAGTACTGGAGCTCCCTGAATTCAGATTAAATCGGGCAATATATTCAGCTTCTACCTCTGGAAAATATGATCTTCTTCTCTTGCCTTCTGCTTGGAAATTACTTTTCATGCCTTTTTTTTTCCCCAGAGTGTATTAGCACATTGCATTTTTTTAATCAATTAATTAACTTCTGGAGCAAAAATATACTTTATGAAGAAAGAAAGGAGCGATTAGGAAAAATGCAACATTTCACAAACTCCACTGACACTGTGATCTGAATAGATGTGTGTTTCAGCTCTGTTTCCTTGGCTTTCTCTGAAGTTCATTTATTCCAGACAGGTAATCAACTTCAGTTAAAATAAATTTGCCCTTGAATGAGCCAAATGGATGGTTAGGGACTGTAAATGGTCTGTCCCTTTCCTAGCTCACAGTTTAGGTCAAGGTTAATATGCACAGCAGCCTACAGCCCATATTGAACTCATCTCCTGATGATGTTGATATTCAACGATTGTTGTCTTTCTTATTCAAGAAGCTGAAAACCACAGGGAGAAATGAGAAATTCCATGATAGCTGGATTAGTGACTTTGGTTGCTGAATCATTGCTTATTTCCACATTATTACACAGTACAGACAACTCACAGGTACAATCCACACATTTTTCTGAATTAGTTCAAGAAAATCCACACAGCAAAAAAGTAATCTCAGGCAAAAGGTAAGCCAGGACTCTCGCTTTCTAGGCAAAGATGCTACACTGAGCTAAAGCAGCTGTGTTACTTTAGGTGACCTGGCCTCTCCTGTGTCAAGCAGCAGGAAAATCTTGGTTCGCTTTGCTCAGGACTGTAGCACTTCTCTGTAAATTGAGATAACCTCTCTTTTCAGACGTAAACGTCAGAAATAAACCAGAATAGATTTAAGATCCAGCTTCACAACTCAAGCTGCCTGCTGTCCTTATGTATATTTCCATCCATGTCTTGTGCTGGCATATGACTGCCTATGGATGAATACTACAGTATCAATACAGTATTACAATATAGTCTTAGGAATCTGGCAACTATAGCACACTTTCCACAGATCAGCCATAAGGGAGAGCCATAGTCTACCATCTATATATGACAACACAAGGTTGTTCTGTGTTCCATTTTTCTGATGAAGTCCTGAACGAAGAATGAACGAGAATTAATAAAAAAAATGGGGAAAATTACCTATTCTTCAATTTAAAATTTAAAAAGAAAAATTGATTAAAATAATTACAGAAGTTGCAACTGTCACAACACTTTCAAAGACCAATAACTTTATTTGGAAGCAAAATTGAAAAAGCTATTAAAAGAAACATGCCATTTTCCCAAACAATCCATCTGCACACCTATATCAAATTAGGAAAGCATACTGTTTTGGATAATTATGCAAGAAAGAAAATGACATAAAAAATACATTCATGAACTTTATTAAAGGTTTTAAAGGCAGTATCTTGAGGATTTTTTGCTGCTATGCAGCATTTTCATGTGAAATCTCTTTAAAAAGAATAATGAGGGTAGTTAATCATTTGTCTTAAAACAGCACTTAAAAAGCTGATTTCAGGCCTAGGGAGTGTAAATACCAAGCAGGCACACAGAGCTACATCAAGAAAAGGATGGTGGTATCTGTTTCCTACTTTTGTTGCTGACATTCAATGTTAATTTTCAAAGACCGCACAAATTCTTATCAAATAGTATAGATGTCTGAATTTTATAAACGTATCCACTTTATTAGATAGTCTTCCTGAGTTTTTAATAGTATACGATTATGACCAACTACCCTAATAGTTAATATAAGCATAAATATATGTCTAGGATCCTACTGTGAAGAGAAGTACAAGCCTTTAAGGGCCACTCATCCTATCATAAGGTGTGAGCCTAAAATACGTAGGACGAATTACCCTCTGACAATGCCTCCGTCGACTGAAAAGGAGAATTAACCAAGATCATCTCCAATTTGATCTCAAATATCTACTAGTCAGCATGTGCAGGACCACCCAAACCATGTCTGTATGAACTAAACACCCACTGAACTAAACATCCAACTAAACACCCATTCAAGATTTGGGAATTCGTGGAACACACCTACTGGACTGGTCATCGTACACAGAGAAAAATTTCTGGAAGAAATGTTGATGTCATCTTTACTGCTGCTCAGAAGGGCCTTGAAAGCCTTGAATTCACATTCCTCATCTGCTTCAGAGGTCTTGAATTCACGCTTTCTGCAAACATGGTCTAATATCTGGATGTGGCACATTTTGAACTTTGAAAGTTCTCTACTTCATATGCACTCATTTAAATAGTAATTGAGGTATACGCTGAGAACAAAACCATCTTTTAGCTTAAACACTTGTCTGAATATAAAGAGATGTGTATTAAACCTCTTTCTTTGTCTAATTCATAATGTTTTATTCCAAGTAAAATAGCTTTGTCAAAAGTGGCCAAGAAGACCCTTCCCCTTCCTACTCCCAGACCATACTGAACTGCAGTGATTAGCGCAGTCCTTGGGGATATAGATAATTGCTGCTCAGGTCTCCTCAGGCAGTAGAACATAGTTACACATTTGGTGGAAAAAGTTTAGATTTAGTAATTAGCGTAAGGAGAGTTTCATCCAATATTTTAACCACTTTCTTCCTCTTTTACAGAAAACTTGACAATTAATATATGCAAAATCAGCAGTCTTTTTCAAAACTAGTTTGAGTTACATCCTCAAATAGAAATTGGAAGTGAAACCGCTCCTGGTTTACAATTAGGGTTTAAAATAAAAATGCAGTACTTTTAGAAACCAATCCCCTCCCCCCCAGGCTTCAAGGAAGAAACACAAAATAAAACTTGGCCCATGTTTGGAACCGAACTTAAACTGAACCCTTCATGAGTAAAAGTACTTTGGCACCTCTGATTTCCGTCAGGGACTAGAGCTAGAAATGGCTTTTCTACTGATATTTCCAGCTGAGATGCCAAGTGGAAGTGCTGGAATCTGATAAGAAAGCTTGCTCTTAAATGTTTATCCAAACTTGACACAGACTGTAAAATTTTGTGTATCTAGCTATCTTTACAAACTGAGACTCAACTAAGTTAGCAGAACAGTCTTCATTATTTATAATCAATCAAGTGCACATTTGTTGTTTCAATAGAAAATTTCCATCTTTTCATGGAAACCAAACTATGAAAGTGCCAGTAATGGAGGTTAGTTACAATGGTGAAAGACAATACCTGACTAACAGATGCTAAAAATAGATTCACTGGATACAAAGTCTTCCAATCAAAAGCAATGAATTTGTAATATATGTCTTGCCTTCTCGGTTTCTTAAATTAGAGTGAGAAAATATTTCACATTGAAAGCCTGTTGTAAAATCCAGAAATCACCATGAAATCATTGAGAAGTCTGCTACTGAACTGGCTCATCTTTGGAACAGGCCTTTACTCTAAAACAGCTTCATTTATACTGCCATCACTCTGTTAGACTCATATGAGGTGCTTTAACTGAAACTGCTGTGGGAAGTGAGATCTTGGAGAGTTTCTCAAGAAAGAGCATTTGTTCAGTCCTCATCCTGCCCTAGCTGCACCAGACAATGATAGCCTGTAAAAATTGACAAGCTGTGCTGCCTATTTTCTGAATGCAATGCTAAAACATTTATGATGGATATGTGTTCTGTTCAGGAAAACTAATACAGAGATTATAATGTACCCTTAACAATGAACTAAAATAAAAAGCACTCTCTGACCTGGTAAACAGCTGTGTATCATTGCATAAGAGTGAAGAATTGAACCCAATAAATTATTACCGTTAACTGCTTGTGTTTGCGTCACCTTGTGAAACAACTTAATTCCCTGTGCCTTTATCTTCTCTAAAGCACAAATAATTAAAGTGAGACCTTCAGATAACTGTGCCCGATAAACCACAATCATGCCTTACTTTATGCAGCAGCTAGTGAAAGGGCATTTTCCAGTAAATTCTTGCTTTTAATATCTATAAGTTATGCAATTTGGACAATTATTTGATCAAATTATACAATACACCTGTTCCAAATGTTCTGGATGAATATGTTATACTAAAACTCACTTTACTGATAAAACCAAATTGCCACAATTTCAAGTAACCTCCCAACCAGCAAAAAGGAGAAAATTTTCTTCTAAATAGAAGTGTAAGTTATTATGGCTTATATCAGTAGTATTCAGCATGCCAGACCAAGAACTAAAGAACACACCAGGATAGAAGTTCATCCATCCAGAACACCAAATGTCAGGACAATGAGCATATATTCCTCTGATGATCTTTTACCTGTGACCTTGTAAAAGACTGTGTCTTTCAGATACCATGAACTACCAAGCCAATAATTAATGTACATGCAGAATGGAAGTGAAAGTCAGTATAGTTATTAAATAGCAGTGCAGTAAAAGACAGAGAGTAGAAAGCAAACTGTATTTTATTTATACTGATATTTCAAATTATTTAAAACCTGAATTCTGCAACAGCGTACTCTGGATAAGAAGAATGGTAGAAAGTCTGCATTTGGACACAATTTTATAAATGAGAAAACAAAAAAAAAATAAAATTCCCTGCTGCCAAGGTACCAAGATGCACTTTAGCATCTTGGAAGATGTTCTCAATTCATAAACTTGGCTAAAAGGAAGGAAATTGCTCCTTCAGTCTTAGACAGTACCTCTCTCAGACAGTCTGCCAGCTTCTCTCAAGTGTGCGTCAGGTTATTACCTCTCATCCAAACAATGATCTCAACCCATTATGAAGAAAGCTGAGGAACTGTGTTATCTGGGCAATTTGAAGCAAAGTGGTGTTAAGTGACATCACTGTATTGGTAGTACCAGTCAAAGAGATCACAGTGTTCCATTTAATGACTACATACATGATTTTAAATAAGATGGATGCCATAAAAGTCTACCATGCAAAAAAACCCTTTGTCTTCTCTAGTAAAAGAAACATTCTGAGGTTTGCCCTCTCAGAGGGAAAAGAGTGGCACTCTCAGGCATGTCACTGTCTGCTTTTGCCAGGAACTGTAAATGTCACATAAACGATGCTCCATGTAAAAAGTCACTTGTGACGGTCCTAAAAGAATCTGCTTATATGCAAAATGCATTTGCCAATAGTTTACACAGCCAGCAGGTATTGGTTCAAAGATCAAGAAAGGTAAACACAGTGTTACTGACATTTTTAAAGGGTCGTATGCAAAATATTTCACTCTCAGACTCAGAGTTTCTGAAATAATTTTTTCGTTTCCATTTCTCATTGTGTGCAAGGCTATCAGAAGACCTAGCAGTGCCTAGCAGTGCTTTCTACCAACTTGTCTACATACATTCTCTACATGAACTACCAGACTTTGTTTAAAACTGAATCTATTTTGGTTGGTTCATACTGCAAAGCTCACGGGTTTTTGCAAAAGTGTCAGTCTAAACAGACAGAGACCCCTGGGGATGAGAGGATATGTTGTGCCTGCTTTTCTTTAGCTTTTGCAATGGTGTAAACCCGCAGTAGTTTTGATCGACTTACAGCAGACCTAACCTGTGTATGAAAGAGATCTCTAGTCTCCAAACTTCTGTTTGAAGTAGGCATGCCTACTGAGTTGTTCCAAAAGGCATTTGCTTTTGAACCAGAGAATGCATTTGGATCATCTCTACTACGAAGTGATAAGCCGTGTAAGTTCAAAGTACAGTGGAAAGCCTTGACATTATCCATGCTTATTAGTACACAGCACTTGTGTAAGTGTTATTGGAAATACCCTTGTGACCGTGGACACAAAACAACTCTGAATGCAAGACTCTGTACGCCTGTTGTTATTTTTTAGGTGTTTTTCTATGTGTCACATTCTTTCAGCCTGCTCTGAAGTCCAGTAACTTTTTATAACTTATTATTCAGTGAACAAAGACATAGAAAATTTATCTAAAAGGTCATTCTAATAATCATACTCAATAACTATAAGTTTAACTGCACTGTGTTAACCTGAAGACTTTCCAGAACATAGCTAACATATTCCCTCTATCTAGAAAGGCAAAAGGCTCAACAGTAACAAAAACATAAACTGATGGAAACTCCTCTCTACAGTTTCTTCTTTTCCAATTTCTTAAAAAAAAGAGTCCAAAACTAGGATTACTGGTAAGCACTATGTTCCCTGTCTTCAGTTTTTTGCTGTGAATATTATGAAGCACCGTACAACAGAGTGGACAGAGCCCAAGCAAAATAACTGCTTTTTAATTCTCTTTTAAGGAATACTTCACATCTAACAGATGAAGGTGGATTGCAATCCATATTTCTGTGTCTGACTAGTAAATATAATTAAGATCTGTGCTTAAAGTCAATATGCTGACACACACAAAAAGAAGCAGTAGCATCCAACTGCTTCGGAAAAGAATGAGATTCTTCACTAGCACAGTTTGAAGGGAACTCTACTCACATTTAGAGTTATATTTTTTTATACTTGCTCAGAGTCTGGAATTACATCTAACAAAGTAGCAAACCTATATGGGCCTACTATAAACTTACTGTGTGCTTCATTGCCAGAATAAAGTTCATCTATGCAGAAGGATATTCTTAAAACTGCATCCAGATTGATTTTAAGCAGACATGGAAGAAAAAGAAGCTGCAAGGATTGTGGTAGTTCACTGCTTGCTGAAACAAGGTATAATACATCACTATTGTATTCATGTTTGTGAGTATTCTCTAGCTAATAAGATTACATAGTTAACTTTGTATTACCAACTACCTTCATGAGATTTTCAATTCTTTACATTGACTTTGCGCTGCATAGCTTACATAGAGTATTTTCTATATTTCTGTGATTGTATTCTTTCTTGTTTATGATTCTTGCATACAAGCAGGCTTTTTGAGAGTTCATCAGTTCCAGCTGGCTATTATCCACTTGATGTCAATAATTCTTTATTCAGCTATTTATTGGAATTCTTTTCACTGCATCCAATGGGTGATGTCACCAAGAAAGAGTTATAATAGCAAGTGGGAAATGAAAAGGAGATCCAAAAGCTTTCAAGTAACAAAATTTCCCTATTTGTGCAAGTGTTCTGAAACAAAGAAGGAAATAAGAAACAAGCAGACAAGAAAGTAGGATTCAAATGGGGCAAAATTATGGCTAAACATACTAATTTTCAAAGTTTAGCATGGGTTGTCAGCAGTTCTTTCAGGAAATCGTGTTCCTAAAAGTGCAACTGTAGAACCATTACTCAGCCACATATGAATGAATATTTCCCTTTTCTAAATGAGATTTATGGAATATTATGCCTTCCATCAGATTATAGTATATTTGCATCTAATAGTTCTAATTTAGAATGTTTGAGTTATAAATAGATAGGAAATTTGGCATAAATTAACATTGATATGAAGGTGTTTTCCTTATAAGCCATAAACCGATTCTATGTCAAAGGAAAGCTAAACTGCTCTACAGTTGAGATTTTCTGATGTAAGAGTGCATTGGTGTTTTAGAGCAATTATGGTGCTCTTGAGTTTTGACTCAAGATGATGTGCTACCCAAATTCCTCTTCATATTAACTATTACTGACCTTCAGCCATGGAAAGCAGCTAGCACAATGACTTAATTTGGCATTTGTTCTGGGCATTTCTGAATAGCTGAAGTCAAAATCAATATATATTTAGGTGGCCCAGCCTGCTCTCTGCATGTGCTGTATTTTATGGTGGATTTCCTTAAGAGATTGTAAGGGCGATGTTGTATGGGAATTCCTAAGTGTTGCCTTTCACTCCTTCAAATGCCAAATGTGAGGCTGTTTTTACCTAAGACTTTTCTATGGTGAGAGTGGCACCCGTAGGAAAGATTCCTCCACTACTGTAATTTTCATGCATTTTCCAAAAATGCCTTATGAGAATACATATTTCTTGTGAACTGGAAAGGAAGGAAAACTATTAATCAAGTGAAAATAGGCCTGAAGTGTAAATGTGATGCTATCGGATAGGCACATTGTATGAATTTTTCTTCTCATTTCTTGAGTATAATCACAGGAAGAGTGTGGGAGGATTGGCTGACATATGAAAAGACATCTCTCAGCTAAAGGAAAAACAACAATATTTTAAAGCATAAGGTTTCGACACAACCCATAAGACATAGGACAAAGCAAAGAAATGAACCGGAGTCTATTCTCATATTAGTCTATGCTGAAATTATTGTTCATCTTCCAGTAACAATGGTGAAAGAAAAAACATCCTAGAGCTTCAGATAGAATTCCTCTATGAACAATCTTTTACCAAGATGCATCACATTCTTTCATGGGGACAGAGTCTACTATTTTTAATGACCAAAACATATAACAGTATATAGAGGATATTTCTTTTTAGTTTCACAGCTATGTGTGGGCTACAACAGTGTGCATAAAACAAAAGATGTCCGTATTCTTCAGAGGAATGAAAGGTGAAAAGTTTGGGGCTTACTTTCCCCCCTCCTGTAACATTTTTACACTAGTGCAAAATAATCTTGAGCCAGCTGGTTGTTTTGTTCACAGTGGCTTTCATTGCTTAATCTAGTGAATTCATTATAGCTCCCTGCCTGAGGGCTCAATTTTCAGCTGCACTGAGCATGACCCATATCAGCTGTGGGAAAAGGGAGGCAAAGGCTCTGCAGGAACCTCACACCTCCCTGTATCTTGAGGAAGCCGTGGTGGGACCCAGTCGCTGTGCTTGTCTGAGCAGCCGTGCCTTTGTGATGTTGCCTTGCATTGGTCTTGAGGATTGCTCTGCTAGCAGGAGTTTACTTCTCCCAGAGTAAATCCTGCCGCAGGGTAGGAGAATCTGCTGTAAAATAATGCTGGCTCTGTGTTGGGACAGGACTGTGCCATTCCAGGAGATTCGCAATGCATTCTTCCTAGGAAATGCTGCAGGGCTGATCTTGCAATGTAAAGAGACCTTTCTGGAACCCAAATCTGGAATGAGGCATGTTGTTTCTGAGGTAACCAGCCTCTAATGTCTTTGCAACAAGTAGTATAATTTTGTTTCTCAGCTACATCCTAGAGATATGGTATTACAGATAAGTTCTGTGGCAAATGGATTCTATTTGCTTATGTGCTACAAAAGGACAAACAGTTCTGTTTTTAAAGCTTTTTGGATGAAATTAGTGGTTGCAGAGACAGAGCCATGTCCATTTTGTCCTCACTAGCAAGTGGGTGGCTGCCTCCCACACTCACGTCATTGCCACATTTGGCAGCAATAACACTTTGGCAGCAATAATTTATCTAAGAGGTCTCAGCGCTCTAAAGTAGTCTTACTACTCCCTAAGTTTTTTCTGAGCTGAGCAGTTTAGCTCCCTACTTTCAGTTCACTGAGCTATGGGCATTACTTACATGCACACACAAACACACATGTACAACCATCTCCTAAGTACTGCAAGGAACGTAAAAGCTAAAAATCAGTAAGATTAAACGGTCCAAGCCAAGGAGGAACAAGCAAGATGAAAATATTATAAAGACCCCATACTGGCACAGCACACTCTGACTCATACTTTCCAGTTATAAATGTCATCCATTAGGTTAAAAAAATAATAATAAAAATCAGTCTCCATTCTGGGTTGTGGGTCTTTTTTATTGCTTGCATTAATAGCTCTGCTCTTCATCAGTTCCAGTGTTCAGCAGCTGATCTCTCTTGCCTTGGCTAAGGACATGTGATAGTTTTGCTGAATAGCTGCAAACATGCTCTCTGCTGGGTACTAATAGCTGGCACATTAAGCTGCTTGGTGGACTGTGGCAGCCAAATAGAAACACTTTCAACAGACTGATTTCGGTAGAGAAATGGAGGGTTGGGAATTTTTTTTCTTTTGACTTCTTTTTTTTTCCCTTTCCCCATTCTGCTTGATGCCAGAGTTCTTAATATAGTTCTCTCAGAGTTTTCTTGTTACCCATTTTAGAGCCCAGATGTAGGAAGCAAGCCAGCACAGCTGGTGAAGCCTAAGTGTCTCACAGATCGTGAAGGCTTAAATGGTCTTCCTTTTAATATTAACTGTTATTCTTTGCTTTATTCTGTATTGATGTTGATGTTATTGTAAATAGAGTGTCAAGAAAAAAATGCCCAGGCTTGAAAGGTTAGAGGTTTAACAGCTGAAGACCTTTCTCTCCTTCCTGTCTCCATCACCAGGTTACTGTACCTTGTTATCTTCAGTACCTCCCTCATGTTTTCTCTCATCAGGAATGTGGATTTAATTAGGCATTCCATTCTGAGCTCACACTGATACCTGTGCTGAGCTAGTACAAGGGATGCATAGTGATGCTGTGATGTGAACTCATTCTCACAGCAGGCAGGATATAAAATCAGCAGTCTCCTTATACTTAGGAGTATATGTTAGTGTTTCAGCATATTTCTGAGGTGAAAAGTATACATGGAGTGGTAGTAGCCTTCCTGACAGAAATCTGGATGGGGCAGTCTTGGAGACACAGTAACTTTCTTCCTCTTTGGATGCAAATCACGTCACAGGAAGACTAGTGGCTTAGGTGAATTTCTTTCCTGTTAGACTTTTGCTGTCACCTGAGCATCCTCACAGGATTTTTCATCATGCAACATGTGATAACTCCCACCAGCCTTGACTTACTTATAATTGTATGGTTCCTACAGGGCAGCTTTTGAAAGCAACTCAGTCTGGGGTATTGCTGTTATAGACCACAGAACTCCATGTTCCTAGTACATCTGTGAAACCATTTGGGGAACAGCAATACGGGTGGAAATAACACTGATTCATTCTATCTTCATATGAAAACAGAGAGAACAGTTGGCCTCTCCAAACCAGAATGATACAGATACAGAGATCTGAATAGGCAAAAATAGCACAGCAATTTCTAGGAGAAAACTAAACATGTCTCAGAAATGTATTGAAAATCAGCACTTTGAGGTTCACAGGGAAACATTTGAAAAGTGCAGAGTGCAAAACTTGATTACACAAAATACTGTTACAGTAAAAGTCAATGGGAATCAGGTATTTAATCTTTGTTTATGCCTTTAGACCTCTGTTTTCTTCAACAGCTTGCTCTAGTAGGAAATGTGTCCCCTACCATAAGCAAACCATTGATTATAGCACTTGTGGATGAATGACAGAGGCTTTTGGAAGAGATGAATGATCACATTCTGTACTGATTTAGGGCTTTGACAAAGCATGTCTGGTGGATGTTGGGCTATTAATTTACAGCCTTCCACTGCCCACCAGTTCCTTCTGCCTCCTTGTGATAGAATCAGAATAATTCAGTTTATACCCACATTTCCCTGATGGGAACATCAGGTCCAGCATTTTAGCTGCTACAAGTAATAAAAGTATTCTTGCATGAAGATACAGGTTTATGAGTGGGAGCTGCTGACGCATACGTGCTCCTTTCTACCAGCACAGTTACTAGAACAGTAACCTCCAGTAAGCAAACAGCTGAGAAGGTGTTTCCTTAAACAGCTTCTGCTGTTTGCACAGAGAATATGAATACAAGTCTCTGCACTAAATTCGCACATGTGACTCTGTTCAAGCTTATGCCTACCTCCATTCCCTCCCCTTGTGTCAGCAGCTCACTGCTTATGTTGATTCTGAAGTTCACAGTAATTATATATAAGCAACACATGACTAGAGAGTTTTAGAGCGGTCAGGCTTTTTTGCATGCAGGCTTTTGCCTGCCTTTATCTCCTTTTCTACGGAAGAGGGAAAGACTAACACACTAACACCTGAGACTGGAGTTTTACAGCTGCCCACTGTGTTCTATACTCAGCTTCCACTGGC
The DNA here is from genome assembly GCA_033556795.1 of Tapera naevia. Lineage (NCBI taxonomy): Eukaryota > Metazoa > Chordata > Aves > Cuculiformes > Neomorphidae > Tapera > Tapera naevia. The sequence goes on from JAUMJJ010000059.1 coordinate 6,197,155, forward strand.
TGTTTACAGGACCTGCATATTTCTCTCCCCTTAAAGGCCTTCTCAGAGGTTTTTACCTAAGCAGAGATTTTTGTTATATTCCTAAAGTAAGACTTATGGTAGCAGCCATTTGGAAAAGTCTTACCTAAGCTACCCTGTAGGTTTTCTATATTAGTTGGAGAGAGATAAGCACCTTCAGAAGCCAGTTCTCTAGATAATAAGACAGGTGTATAAAATAACAGATTAATTTCTACGCATTATTGATAGAGAAGGTCCCAACAACTGTCTGAAATTTTATAACGGAGCTTGTGTGACTAAATCTGCATCACGTAAACCCTATTTTTCAGTAATTCTTCTGTCATGATTGAACCTACCTCAGAGATGCTATGTTGAAACCTCTATGTATCTTCTTTCCTGATAATATTCAACAAAGAAGATCCTCATTGCCTCAGTTATAGGTAAAGCTAACCATAAGCAAAAAAACTCTTGAAACAGATAACAGATGTACTCAAGAGTTACATCTTGTGATGAATGAATACAAATCCCAGCTTCATTATACTCAGCCCACACAGTCACATTTTTTATTGCTCATATGTAATGATAAACAATCATTTGGGACAAAAATTTTATTTTCATCTTCTACTCTTTATTATGCCTTCCTCTACCTTCTCTGAATGCAACATATCACTCCCAACTATCTATTTTTTCCTTTCAAAATATTTTTAACTAGAACTGGTCTGTTCCTTCCCTCATGAAATTTAGCTTCCAGTTCACAGAATCATAGAGTCACAGTATCATTTAGATTGGAAAAGACCTTTAAGATCATTGATTTCAACTGAAAAACTAACACTGCCAAGTCCGCCATTAAACCATATCCCTAAGCACCACATCTATACATCTCTTAAATACCTCCAGGACTGCAATTCAAACACTTCCCTGTGCATCCAGGTCCAGTGCCTGACAGCCCTTAGTAAGTAATATTTCCTAATAGTTTAAATCTCCACAGGTACAACCTGAGGGCATTTCCTCTTGTCTTGTTACTTGGGAGAAGAGAGCAACACCTGATTCAGCTAATTTTGTGTATAAACTGTATGATATCTCTTGAGTTCATGTGATGTTATTTCTGTACTGTCTGTTTAGATGTGTTTATTTTTATAGCAGATATTTCTCTTCCTATTGGCAAGTTAGCTTTAAATACTGGTAATTGTTCTATTAATCTTTATGTGTCCTTTGTATGGTAAGCCTTTTTTTAAAGTGGTATTTCCTGTACAAAGACATTTACTTGAGCCTTGAAACTCCTTTGTTGCCTGCACTTCACTTGTCCCAGTGTTTGCAAGTAAACAAATTTAGGATATATCTACACAGACAGATGTAGTAACATATCCAGCCTGCCTAAACTCCAGCCTAGCTGAATTTCATGTATTTCAATGAATCTTGTCCTGTTGAGATTAAAATATTTATTTTATCTTAGACTCTTTGAGTGGCATGAAGGTGCAACTATCTGGATCCATTCATCCGATTGTATTATTTGGTCTGGCCAAAATCAGAAGTTGAACTGCTTTTACATGGAAGCATCCACAAATATTTTGTATGTAATATTTGTCTATACAGAGTGGTTCTGAAAATTTATAGGCAATTTTTTTCTGGTCCTCTGACTCATTTTGCAAGTGCTGAAGTCATCCAAAGTGAATTCTACAACTTCTGTATCTTGATATTAAAATGAGTTGCCGAGACCAGTCAAGTCAAGCTTACCAGATGTCAAATTTTGATAGTAATTATAAAAGACTTAGGTATTTTAGCTTTCTTCTTTTCTAGAGATAGCATTTGGACAGCAGAGACTTGATTTAACCTAATAAAAGAGGCATATTTCCCTTTCACTGGTTAAAATACCACTTTAAACGCCACGTGGAAATGAAGAACTGACAGTGCCGATCACGGATCACCAAGATAAAACTCTCTGCTGCTCAATAAGAGACCAGCTTTAAGCTGCACGAGCACATTTCCCAGAATTTCTTGGCAGATGATTCCCATGCAGCATGTTATGTTAGATTAATTCAAAGGTAGAAAAGACATGAATAACTGTAACAAGGTCTGCGTCCAACGATGTAATAAGAGACATAGGATTCCGGAGAACTGTAAAGACAAAAATGGTCAGAAGATAAGGCGCTTGGCCGCAGTGGCTACTTATTTAATTAGCAATATCCCTGATCAAATAAAAAATCATCATACTGCTAATTAACCTTCCCCAGTTCATTCAACAGATGTGTCTATTACACGATCAGTGGGCATTTGTGCATTTTTCCCCTATCAACTAACATTGTGTCTTTTTTTTTTTTCCAGCCTAGGAAATCATGCTTAAGACAATGAGCTCTCCTTGTCTCACATGGATTAGGATACAAGAATTTCTTGGCTCCCAGTCAGTTGCATTGTTTTCATTTAATAAAAAACATCAGTGGAAAAAATTACCACTACATAAAAAAACAAATAACTTAAAGCACTTTAACAATTATGTATTAATGCTGGCATGCTTCAAAAGTAACTGCTGAACATTGCTAAGAGGACTGTAGGACTATATAATTATTTATGACAGTCTTTCAGCCTTTTTTCCTTCTCCTAAATGGTTGGTGCTAGTTGAAAGCCAAAGGAATACTCAAAGAAAGAAAGAAAGAAAGAAAGAAAGAAAGAAAGAAAGAAAGAAAGAAAGAAAGAAAGAGAGAAATTGGATGTTTTTTCATAAGGCAGCTTCCCTCCAGATTCACTCACCCATGAGCAACCATAGTAAGAATCTCCTGGAAGGGTCAATATTCAAAGGTGTTTGGATTTTGGATTTCATAAACTGAAATTCAGGGTTGTGAATAGAAAGAATGAAGAACCACGAACAGAAATGGGTAGGAAACTGTTTATTCCCATTCCAGGAATATGTTCAAGTCAAGAAACTGTTTTCCATTCCATATTGGTATGAAATTTGGACTATAAAACTTTTTTAAGGAAAAAAAATAGCAAGTGAAAATTTTAGTTCCCCTTCTCCTCCTGCTGCTCCTCTTTCTGTCCTCCAAAAAAGACAAGCAATTAGGGTGCCAGCTTCCAAGGAAAAGAAGCTGGATCCGAAGCTCAGGTGCACTACCCTGATGCATTCACATGCCTGTTTGCAGTAGCTGAGAATACCATCGTGCTTTGCGTAACAGTGTCCAACCTGCAGGCTAATTCTGAAGTCAGCTGCAACTCATCCTTCATACTTAAAATAGCCCACCCTAGAGCTCAAACGCATTTCCAGCCAACACTTTTCTGATGCTGACGTATACCCACTAAGTCTCTCAGAGCATATTGACTCATCTTCAGTACTTGCTCCCAGCTTCTTTCTGCCACAAGGTTGACCAGTACTTATGGTTTCTTTGAGCACTCACTGCCTCTAGAAGAACCCTGATTTGCTCTCAACACATGCACAACGCACAGATAAATAATGAAAGTGAGAACATAGAGAAAAGGAGCTGCTTCATATCTCACAGAAACATTCGCTATACCTCTGTTGTAGTATTCCTTCCAGAAAAATTAATGAAAGACGGCCAGCTTATGGAGGATGTCTAGGAAACAAGTTCTTACATCAACAATGTCATCACTAACCCAAATCCCTGAGTGACAACAGAGAGAGTAGTGTTCGTTTGGCTTTTTTCTCTAAAAATATCAGTATCATTTTTTCTTGCATATTACTATCCTTGTTGAATATCACTGGTGGATGAGAGGAAGGCTGTGGATGTGGTATACCTGGACTTCTGTAAGGCCTTTGACACTGTCCCCCACAGTAGACTCCTAGGGAAGCTGGCAGCCCGTGGCCTAGATGGGAGCACTTTGTGCTGGGTTAGGAATTGGCTGGATGGCCGAGCCCAAAGAGTGATGGTGAATGGTGTTTCATCCAGTTGGCGGCCGGTCACCAGTGGTGTCCCCCAGGGATCGGTATTGGGTCCCGTCCTGTTTAATATCTTTATTGACGATTTGGATGAGGGGATTGAGTCCATCATCAGCAAATTTGCAGATGATACCAAGCTGGGAGGAAGGGTTGATCTGTTAGAGGGTAGGATGGCCCTACAGAGGGACCTGGACAGATTGGAGAGATGGGCTGATTCTAATGGGATGATGTTTAATAAGTCCAAATGTTGGGTACTTCATTTTGGACACAACAATCCCATGCAGAGCTACAGACTGGGGACAGAGTGGCTAGAGAGTAGTCAGGCAGAAAAGGACCTGGGAGTGCTGGTGGACAGGAAGCTCAACATGAGCCAGCAGTGTGCCCAGGTGGCCAAGAAGGCCAATGGCATCCTGGCCTGCATCAGGAATAGTGTAGTAAGCAGGACCAGAGAAGTTATCGTCCCCCTGTACTCGGCACTGGTCAGGCCTCACCTTGAATACTGTGTCCAGTTCTGGGCCCCCCAATTTGGGAAGGATGTTAGGATACTGGAATGTGTTCAGAGGAGGGCAACGAAGATGGTGAAGGGGCTGGAGCACAAGCCCTATGAGGAGCGACTGAGGGAATTGGGGCTGTTTAGTCTGGAGAAGAGGAGGCTCAGGGGAGACCTCATTGCTCTCTATAACTACCTAAAAGGAGGTTGTAGTCGGGCAGGGGTTGGTCTTTTCTCTCGGGTGACCAGTGGCAGAACCAGAGGGCATGGACTTAAGCTTCGTCAGGGAAAGTTTAGACTTGATATGAGGAAAAAATTCTTCACTGAAAGGGTGATTGGCCATTGGAATGGGCTGCCCAGGGAGGTGGTGGAGTCACCGACCCTGGAGGTGTTTAAAGGAAGACTGGATGAGGCACTGAGTGCCATGGTTTAGATGATGGGTTGGTGTTAGTGTTGGTGTTAGTGTTAGGTTATAGGTTGGACTTGATGATCTCAGAGGTCCTTTCCAACCTTGTGATACTGTGATACTGTGACTACCTGCATGTCTGAAATTCAGCATCTGCATAACTATTTGCAACACTCTGGCCCTTGTTTCTTATGTCTTACTTATGGTAGAATATTAGCAAATATAGAGAAATCAGATTTTGTAATAACATGTATGTCCTTGTATTGCATGACTGAAGGAAAATATTGCCATATCTAACATAAATAGCAGAATTTATATGCTCCCCCGCAGTGAGAGATTTGTTGCTCTACCTAAACTAAACAGACGAAGGACTCTGTGAGTGATGGGGTTGAAATCTGATTAGTGTTATAGCATATGACGATGAATGATACCAATAACAATAAAAAGATACTTTAGAATCATTTGAAAGATGATCACCCTATATGAACATTAACAAATTGTCACTTGCTAGTTCTTATTAGGCACAAAGTCATTAACACCAACAGCTGCTGCCACCCTAGTATCAGTGAAGGAAAAGGTTGGAATAAAATTCCATCCCATGTTTTTATTTTCTCAGGATGAATCTAGGGCTGTAAACACCTCTGACCTTGGTAGGCAGATTTATCTGGATCTTCACATTGCATCTGGACCTGCCATAAGAATTTAAACAAAATAACAAAAGGTCACAACGGTACAGTACTGGCTGCATCTAAATGTATTTGGGTGTTAAACCATAGCAATGCTCAGTAAAATAAGCTATGAACACAAATAGGTGAACCATCACTTTATTGTTGCATTTCAGATCAACCTTCTGAAGCATTTTAACCCTGGCTGTAGTGATAACTGCATAAATTTGAATTCATAAACTGCTTTGTTCTGATGGGAAAAATGTACACACAACTGAAGTAAATTGGAGCATTTGTGATGCCTGTGAAATGGGACAAAAGAAAACTATTGCCTTTCTTCCCTTCCACGTCTTGCATATGGAAAAGCAACAGGGAAAATCTGCTGAGTAAAGTTCAAGACCTGAGGAAATATTCAGGTGCCTAGACCCAAATCATCACCAAATAGGATTTGTAGACACGCCTCGGTGCCCAATTCCTACTGACTTTCCACAGAGTGCGTTTAGAAATCTGTTCTGTGAGCTAGGATATCATACTTTGCTGCAAAGCAAAGCCTGCTTTTACGAAAGTATTTTGTAGCTCTTGTTGCCTGATGCTAGATTTGCTCTAAGGTGTGTTTGGAGGAGGTTGAGAGTGGGAGGAATGTAATGCAAATGTGAAGGCCCTGCTTTCAGCTGCAATGAGTTTTGCCTCTAGGAGAGCAATGTCAGAAATTGTGAGTGGCCATTTTCTGTTTAGTGCAATTAGTGGTTTGTCTCTCATGTGACAGTTGCCAGGGAGCCAGGAAAGTGTCTTGAGCATGAGCATTAAATTCTTGGTGGTCTCTGGCATTTGAATGGTGGGAGCTGGCCTTTTTTGACTGCTGGATTCCCCTGTGCCTGCAATAGTCGGGTAAAGCACAGTGACAAAGGTTAGGTCTGCCACTAAGGAAATGCACTTGAAACCATTTCTCCTCATAAAAATTGAAATGCAAATATATGTAGTCATAACAGCAATCTGGAATGGAAACACTACCAGAAGCCTTAGAAGTCCCTTGAGACTTGCAGCAGATGTCCACGATGAACAAGAATGATTGTTATTGAGGTCATCAGCTTTGCTGGACCATTGCTGAATCTGGTCAGACCAGAAGATGAAGTGGGAATGCACAAAGGAACATATCCTACTGTGCCTTCAAACAGATCTGAGCCACAGAGGACTGTGGCCAGCAAAGATATCACTGGTTACAGTTTCTAGAAATGGAGAGCTTTCGGCCATACTCCTGGGTTTTCTCACACTGGGTCAACAAGTAGAAGAGATATCGGAGTACAATACCATTCAAGTAGCCTCCTGCGTCACGTAACCCAAGATGCCTCAGGTTTCACATCAAGTTCCCAGACCTTTTAAAGCCATGTCATTATGTTCATATCACAGTGACAGCAGTAACATAGTAAGTACAGGCAGAAAGTGAAAACTGTCAGTCCTCAGTCATGTTGAGAACATCTGTGTTAATTCCTCAGCTACTTTTCTGTTCCAGAAAAGATGTAAAGGAACAACCACTGCTCTGTGCTGTCGCTTGAGCTTACTAACCTCTTTCCATATTGCCCTTTACTTCCTCGAGTAGAGACAAAGGGTGATAATTCAACTCAGGTCAAATCAGACTGATTCTGACTTCTCCAGGTCCTTCTTACTTGAGACTCTTTGTAGATAAGTACCTGTTCTGTCACCTCTTTTGCCCCTGTACATTAACAGAGCAAGGCAATATATGCTTGTTGTTGACAGGCATTCTGCGCAGCAGAGGATGTAAAAACAGTGAGAGCTGTGCATGTTACTCTCTGCCCCTAGCTGGCCAGCTGGGTATGCAGATAACACTCTGAATTTCCTAAAAAGGCATCTCAACCAGTGTTGTTTGCATGTGGGAGCTCTTAGGAAAGAACCTCTCCTGGCACAATAGGTCTCTACACTATTCCCCCTCCATGCATAACTTCTATAATACTTGAGAGTGATTAACTGCATTGCTCCTGTAGCCAAAGAGAAAGGGAGGGGGATATTAAATAGTGTTTCTAAACAATACCAAATATTGCATTAAGACTGTAGATTCCATTGTTGAGCAGCATTTTTGTTTTAAGAACAACAACTTTCTTCTTTTTTTAAATCAGATTGATTGAAGTAGAATTTGGAGTTTATTTGCTTTTTTCTCCAAGGTACAGCAGCTGCGTAAAAGAACACTTCACCATAAAGAACAGGCTGATTCACTGCATTTCTCCTGAGTACAAATTGCTGTCTTCTCCCACACAATCTTCGTAAATTAGGAAGGAAACTTGAAGAACACCACAATATATATTTTGGATTGTTCCTGGCTTACAGTAGTTGAGTTAGACCTCAAATATCCAGTCTTTATCTAAAAAGAATAGTTAATAAAATTTAATAGAAGAATAACAAGCCACACTCTCATATGCCTCCAAGAAACTATAGAGACATGGCATGATTTAAACAGGAGGTGCAGTGAATTCAGTGTCAAGAAACTCATCTTCTCTTTGTAAGACAATAGGACAATGATTACCTTCAGGTCTTGGGTCATATTCTTCAGCTGTTCTATAAAGGCACAGGAAGCTGGGAGTGTGTAATACCCTTACGTTCTAATGGGATAAGCTCTGACCTGCTTTAGCTCACTACACTTATTTCATTCAAACAAGACCTTAAATATCTATGAAACTGAAAACAAACTCAGCCACAAAAATCCTTTAGCCTTCTGTGAGTAATTACCAATCTATGAGCACAAGAAAGAGCAGCAGAAGGTTAGGCATACATACCACTAATAGGGCTTCTTTTTCCCTTCCCAACCTTTGCTTTTTCTAAACAATGTATATTTAGCACAGGAAACCAGCTAGTAGAACTTGCCTGAAAAGAGATTTAGTTTCATGTTTTAGATTACAAGTGAAATGTCAGAAGTAATTCATTCAGGAGGTGGCAGGAGCCCTCCAGGGTGGTTCAGCCCTCAGTTAGAATAATATATAAATAATCCAAGAAGCTTTTTCTTTTTTTCTTACTACAGGAAACAAGTGAATTTTACCAGAAATTTACCACCACAGACACAAAAGTGCATCCTTTCCAATTTTGTCTAGTAAATTGCAATATATCACACTGTGATTCTGTCAAGAATCTTTTTGAATCATTCCTTGAGACTCTTAGATATTCAAGCCTATGTCTCCCCTACCCAAAAATAATGATAGCTGAAACAAATCATAAGTTCATGGCAAAACGCAACTCTATTAGTCACACATGGGAAAGTGGTCTGCACTGTAGTGGTATATAGGCTCTTAGTGTTCAACTTTGGTGAACTTTTCTTACTAGGGAACAGTTGAAATATCATTAACTTTTTCAATTGGAATGGCACACATGTGAGACCAAAGACAAAAATACTATGGGTCAGCAAACATTGAGACAATTTCACAAATATAAAATTATCTCTTGCTCAGCTCTGTTTCTGCCATGAGCTGCAGACACATAGGCAGTACAGTTTCTTTCTAGACTGTAAGAGAAACTGAGATTTGAGATTACTGGGTTCAGTCCCAGCTGACAGAGAGGAATACAGACCATTATTCTGAATTGTTAGTTTTTCCAGTTCAGCTCTGTGCTTCTTTTTCCTTTAATTCTCCTCCTCTTCATATTTGACCCAAGGAAACTTTTCTCCTGTAATCTGTGAAGGAGGACTGGAAGCAAGAGGAACATTGGAAACAGTCTCTTTTTTTTGCAGTTTTAGTATCAGGGAATCAACTGCAGAGAAAGTTGTTTCTAGGAAGAAGGTGTGCTTTTTACTGTGTGAGAACTGTTCAATGAGTTTGGGTGTTGATGGAGAACAGTCAATACAGGCAATAATATGTCACAGATGCCATATTTAGTAAGTCTTCATTGAAATTAGCTGTTGACCACATACTCCCCAATGATGCAACAACTTACAACACAGATGCATTCCAGATGAGGTTTGAGTTGCTTTATCTTTCTCTCCTTCATAGAATCATAGAATAGACCATGTTGGAAGGGATCTTGAAAGATCACGTGGTCCAGCCTTTCATGGAAAGATGAGATGAAGTCTGTATGAGGTTGTGTAGCACCCTATTAAATTTCATCTTGAAAACCCCAAATAATGAGGATTTTACCACATCCTGGGGGATGTTATTCCAGTGATTAGCTGTTCCTAGTGTAAAAGATTTCTTTCTTATATCAAGTTCAATCCAGTATCCGTGCAACCTGTACCCATTGCCATGCAACTTCTTGTGAACAGAGAGCCTCCATCCTTTTTGTAGCTGCCCTTTAAGTTCTAAAATACTGTGATGAGTTCCCTCTGAGCCTTCTTTTCACCAGGCAGTAAAGACATAACTCCCTCAGTCTTCCCACATAGGGCAGGATCTCCAACCCTTTGACCAACATCCTTTGGACCCTATTCAGTCTGTACATGTCTTTTTTGAATTGTGAGAAACACGGACTATGTTATCTATGTTTTGAGCAGCCGTTTGGAAAATCTTTCCAAAAACGAAATTGCCTTGTTCTGTGATACATTCTGAGTGTCGAGGCCTCTCTTGCTCTCCATTCTGATTTTAACTATGAAGTTGATGTTTTTGCCTTAGGTGTACAATCAGTCCCCAAACTTCCTAATCATAAAATAAATGAGATTGAAAGAGATATCTGGTGCTTATCTAGACCAAACCCTGCTTGAAGCAGTCCAATTAAACTAGGCTGATCAGAGACTTGCTGAATTTTTTGATGTTCACGTGGAAGGATGTTCTCTGGGCTCCTTCTTCAAACGTTTTATGATGGTCATAGTGAAAATATTTTCCCTCTACTGTAATTCAAGGTCAAGCATATATACTGTAGCATCTGAACAGAAAATCCTGATTTTCACTTATAATTGTAGTGTCTTCCTTCACTATGCAATCAGTTTGCCTGGAAAAACCTATTCAGGAAAAGGTCTTATAGCATTTACTCCCTTGAAGCAACCATTTCAAAATATGTGTGCACTTTTCCCAATCCAATACAATAAGATTCTGCAACTGCCTTCAGCAGTACTCTTGTCTTGTGAAATTGAACTAGGTACTCATTGTTATGATGGAAAGAACTGACTCTAAACATTCAAACATCTACACTTTCACATAGATATTGTATTAACATCACAATCTAATCTATACAAATCATATATCTATTGCAGCAACAGAGTAGGCTGAGTACATACATAGTTTTGCAGAGCAAAAAGAACGAATTTTCATTTCTTATTTCCATGGGTTTGTTTAAATAACAGTATCACCATGCAGTCAGTCCACACAGAGCTGAAGTATTCAAGTTTGTTCTTCTCTTGCCTTCTTGATACCTCAAACCTCAAGCTTTATTCCAATATTCTCAGTCTTTTTGTTCCATTAGATGTTGAATTATCTACATATCACCACTGTGATATCAGTAAGCCCTTATTACATTCAAGACATAATATCATCCAACTCCATGTAGATACCTGTGAGCTGGATAATCAGTGAATACCCATCTCATACAAAGCATGTGAGTCTCACCCGACTGCAACTCTATACCTGTGTCTGCAAAGTGGGTATGGGGTGAAAATCTCTGTTACTGGAATCTCCACTTCAGCGGTCTAAGTTAGATGAGATTCATTTCATTTTCTATCCCAATTTAGCACTGAAAAATGAAAATATACAGACCATTCCCAGAGCTGCAGGTTTCAGGAAGCCTATGGAAGGGTTAGAATATAACTCCTCTGATTTTTTTTTCTCTGATCACAAGGAACACATTGTCCACTTTTTCACCTCATTTATAATATAAAGACTTCAATTTTAATTCATCTCATCTCATGATTGCTGACATCTGTCACTGTTTCATAAGTATATTGTGTATACCATAACTGGCAATGTAGATCTGTATTGTTCTATGTGGCAAATGTAAGGTCTTTTCAAGGTCAAACTGCAGAGACCCACAGCCGTTAGTTATAAGAGACCAAAAATAAAGATGAGCTGAATATAGCAAATAGGATTTATTTGGGTATCAACTGTCACCTCAAAATAGCAGAAGGCATGGTTGCTGAGAGAAAGAGATACAAATATAGTTTAGAAACCTTATATAGTTTTATAAATAACCAGATAAGTTTATATATAGACAGCTATTAAATAGATTTGTCACTATAAGGAACTCTCTGTTTCTCTCTGTATAGAGAGGAATGATTCTGAGCCAGCGTACTAGTATGGGGTAGTAATAAAATTTAATGGCCTATATCTGAAGCTTATTTATTGTTCTTTAGTCATAGGCACTAGTGACCTAAGCAGCCTTCCCAAATGGGGCACATTGTTCTCCAAATTATCACTGTTAAAATGTTCCTAAAGAGCGCTTCCTCTATAGCATATGTAGTCTCTGGTGACAATGTGTATTTAGCGGGGCTGAGAAGTCTATTTGGGCATCCCAATTTTGCAAACACATATGTAATATTGTAATTTCTGAAAATACAACAAGTTTTGTCTTTCTAGGTCAACATTTTTTGAATGTAGAGTTCAACTATAGAAGCTACACCAGGGACAACTAGTTGGATATAATAACAAGCTTGGAATTATATGGTCGGCATGAATGGCTGTATTTATATTAATGAGTGCTATAGACCAAAAGGAACAAACGGTTGAAAACATTAAAATATTATCTAGCAAAACATTTAAGTAAGTGTAATATCTTCATGTGCTTTATGTGGCATCTTACTTTTTTGACATTGTACATTTTGTACAATGTAACAATATAGCACAATAATATTTGAAGTTAGGTCTCAAAGAAGTTTGCCTTAAAAGTAAAATAAAACACCCAACAAAACAACAAAAATTACTTACAACATATATTATTTTGCTAGAAATGTATTTAAACTATCTAACTACCATGACAATGCTTTTGGTTTTTTTGATATGGCGTTCCTTTATAGCAACTATAACTACCATAACTGAATATTTCAAATTATATTTACAAGCAAAGGAAACAATTATTCACTTTCCAGATTTTGTTTATTATTTGAAAAATTTTTACTTTGTGATTTTTGTTTACTCTCTATGTTTGAGCAATGGTACTATTTACACTGAGATAGGTATGCACTCATACTACAGTATTTGTAAATGAAGAAAAATATTTTGTTCATCCAAGATAAATTCATGAAAATCTAGCCCCAGTAAAGTGAATCAAAAAACACTCTCTACAAATTCCTTATTTGAGACATTTTAGAAAGCAACAGAAACAATAGACTATGAGATGGAAGACCAGTTAAGCAACACAAGTGTAGACTATGCAATGCAACCAATTTTATATTTCTGGAAAAAAAACAACAATAAAATAACCCATAGACAGAATAAAATGGTCACTGAAAAGCAAAGAATAAAAAAAAATAAAAGAAAACATCTCAGAAATAGATTGCTAAACCATAAGATACTAAAATGTGCACATTAACATTTTCTTTTTATTGCATATTCACAGTATATTTTCCACTAGGAAGAACAAGGTCAGATACTCTTTTAAGAAATTTGGTTTTTGGCTAAAGGCTGAGACCAAGTAGAGATGAACAGCTCATCTAATTCTTTAGAAACTTTTTTAAATATTAAAAAAATGTGGAGAGAATTAAAGTGAATGATCGGTTTCCATGTTTGTAAATACATCTGTTTACAAACTTACAAAGAATATAGATAAGCTGAACTGGTGAAAACTGAAGGTCTATCTTGAGGAATAAATCTCCGGCCTATATCTATGCTTCTGACTCAGAGCGCACCTCATCACATTTTGAACATACTACTAGTATCTCACATGCCCTGATCTTCTCTAATATTGCAAAAACTGGTGAAACTAAAACGTAAGAAATTTCCTAGGAGGGTGCTTTAAGAAAATTGGACTGCTTTGGCAGGTGAGTGTTATTCCCAGAATAAGAGAGAGAAGATATGATTGCAATTTTTCCCTCTCTGGAGAGGGGAAACTATGAGCAACCAGACATTAGGAGATCTGAGCTAAACCTCATGCTACATTACTGTTAATTTTAATGTTATAGAAACACAAAAATCAGTAGAAAGCAGTGCATATGATAGGCTGTGTCAGAATATCTATATATAAAGCAAGAGAAAGGGCAATGAAAGCAATCTTAAACATTTAATATTGCATTAAATCTAAGCAGCAACAGAGTAAGATTTTAAGGAAGACCTCACTCCTGTACATCAGTAGAGATAAGAAAAAACATGGGCAGAAAATTTTCATGTATTTTTTTCCTTTTTTAGTGAAAATTTGGTTAAGTACTTTCAAATAAAATAATTATTTCAGATAATCCAGTCAAGATTTTCCTAGATGAAAAAAAGATTCATGGACAAAAGCAGGAATCTTAGAAGTTCACAAGCCCGGAGATGTCGTACAGACTGACCCTGAGCACTACCCTTTCTTTTTTCTAGAATAGTGTCAAATAATAGCCCCAAATATTTTACATGGGGTGACACTTCTACTTAACAAGTGTAATCTGAGTTGTCTGTTGTCATTTATTAATTTGAAAGATTCCAACTTTTTTTTTGTGCAGGCATTGTGAAGATGCTGTCATTGATGGTGATGAAGCCAAAGTTGCCATCTGGGACTGAATGAGAGGGATCCTGTAGAAAAAGTGATTTTTACTGCCTCTGGTGAAGAACAGAAGGGAAAAAAAGAAAAAAAAAATAATTTTAATAATGTTAATGTAGGTTACTTTGGTTGTTTTCACTTTTAAAACCGATATGTTTGCAATTCATATGTGTATTTTGTTCATTCTCTTGCTCCAGGAAACGTTTAGAAATTACCATGCAGTTTCCTCACTGCTGCTACAGAAATCACAGCTGGGTATGGACTCCAGGGCAAGTGGAAGAAGGGGACAGGGAAGCTTGTTTTCTAAATGTTACAGATTTCTTCCTGTTGCCTGCATTTTTAACACCCTATCTTTCTGAAACTGGGGTACACAAGAACATAAGACTAAATAGGAACAGTAAGATTATCAGATCTGGCTCCCATAATTGCTGACAACCACAGCATAGATACCTCATCCAAGGAGCTACTGTCCACCCTTCTTGCCACCACATATCGCAAATCACTTTCCAATGCCTTGTAATATAGTTAAAGCCTGTAGCAGAAGACCAAATGCACGACTTACGTTTCCTTGCCCTTCTGGCAAAGTTCAAGAAAATGAGACCACCAGCAGTTACACAGGGCTCTAGATGATCCTAGAAAGCAAATTTCAGATGAGAGCAAAACAAATAAGTATCTACCTTCTTGGTGTGGCCTGGCTGTAGGGGTGGCAATGTGTTTTGTGGCTTTAAATTAGTGGGATTATCTTTGTGCTTTTGAGCAGGGCGTACTAACCAAGCATGAAGGAGTGTAACACCACTCACTACAAGTGAATTACATTCATTGTCCAGATGAAATTTGAAATTTGAAATTGCAGTAATGGCTTCCTGAACCCCACAGAAGTCCTGGGTAGCACATTCATTGTAATATCATACTGGTAAACTGTAACTCAAGTTGTTTTCAGTCTGCTTAGAGAAATCAGCCAGTATCTAAAAGTTCATATGACAAATTCCTGTTCCCAGGAATTATTTAATCATACGATGTTTTCTATAAAATTTAATAAGGAAGAAAGAAAAAAAAAAGGAAAAAACTACATACTCTCAGTCACTATCCTGACTCTGTGAAAGCTGCAGCTGTGAATCTTTCGCTTTGCATTAATTTCGGAAACAGAAAAAACAGAAAAGAATATCCTGACATTCTTAATTCTTAAAATATACTTTCACCTCACTTCCAAAAAGTTATGAAGTATTTCCACGTACAACATATGCTTTTTAAAAGTGAGGCCACAGACTTTTTTAAAAGTCAAAGGAATATTATTATGCGGAAAGCCTTACAGCTGATTTGTTTAGCAAATCTCCATATCCAAAATGCTACTCAAGTCTCATTTTTGCTTCCAGAAAAAGACCAGATTATAAATATATCACATCATTAAAACTTAATACCATCCACAGTATATGTTAAAAGGAAATTCAAGATATACTTTAATTAAGTGAATGATGCTCTTTCCTGGTAATTAATATATTATTTTTTCTGCAATATTCTTATATAGCATAGGAACGTGTTAAATATTTTATAAAATAGAGTATATTCTTAGAGAAGAAAATAACTCCTTTCATTGCACATCATTGAAAAAATATTCAAAGTTCATTTGTGATTACCTGCTAAAAAATCTTGAGCTTACTGCTCATTTAAGGGTATTGCTGTCATTATGATCGACTTACTTATTTTCAGGTCACTTGTTTTCCAAAACTCTTGGAGAAACATCCTACATCTGATGTTTGGGAAAATATGTATGCCTCCAAAACTCCAAGGTCACTAATATAGTCAAAAGTTTCTTTTTCTGTGCAATGATTATTCTTTCTCTCCTTCCCCCACAAAGAGAAAGAAAGCTTTTTGATTAGGCTTCTGAAAACTGAGGTCATTCTTCTAGGCCACTCCTCACAGTTATGTAGTGTTTGGGGTTTGTCTCCTAGGGCAGGGATCTCAGATTTGGAAACAAAGATGGTATATATGAGGGGAACCTGACACTTTTCTCACACAGTAGTGAGATGACAGGAATAAAAAGGAATTTCTTTTGTTAAATGGTTGTAGCACTGTCTGAGTTGTGAAGATATTATTTTCAATGTTTAACTGTTCTCCAGTCTTTTCACTCCTTTGTTTTACTGCTTACAATGCTATTGTATTCCATGGAACAGGAACTATCTTGAGTCAACATTATGAGTTAACAGATGACAGAGGAAATGTTTGGTTAAGTGAGAGATAAAAAGCCAAAAGAGCAAAGTAAATACCTGAGAAGTCAGTTTATACTGAGCCCTATACTATTGTCATCCCAGTAATCATAGCCTGTGGAGCTTAAAATTAACTTTGCTATATCTGTAATACATTCACATTATAGCATAAGAGAGAATAATTGACTACTGTTTAGAATTCCATTCTGGGTCAAGGAAAAGTAAATTCATTCTTTTAATAGGGAATACAATATCACCGTATGTTCAGAGCTAAGATAATGCAGATCACTACAAGTTTTTATCCCTTGTCAAGGCAAGAATGGGAAATTGTAATGGATTTTTCTTCAGAGCTCCTTTTATAGCATATTCCATTAAATAGCATTACATTCACAAGACCTGACTTTGCATAACAGAGTTATCATAGCACAACTGACTGAACACAGAGCCAGAATTTTGCAGTAGCAGACAATGTTTAGACCAACTCGTTATTAACTGCTCTGTGCAAGTTTAAAGTTTTCCCATTTCTGCAAAATTAAATGTATTATTTTTTCCTTTTAAATCACTATAAAAGAACCTGATTGCTTAGTATGTATATGCTATGCACCAAAGCGACACTTAACTAAAATCATGCTAAAACAGTCATCTAGAGTATTGTAATAATCCTTCTATTTTTAGCTGGTTCTTTTAGTAAATAAGGTCTTTGAATTAACCTGTCAGTACCACATAATAACTATCTAATTAGTTACCCAGTTACAAGAAGATATGACAAAGAAGAGATCTCAAAGATATCATGTTCTTGTACGTATTATAAAGACTGGTAGTGAAAAAGGACAGAGGGACCCAGTTCGGTCCTAATGAGGCTTAGGGATCAGCGTGCCCTGCTGAAAGCGCCAGTCAGCTTTCCATCACGAGATAGCAGGAAGGTCTAAACCTGCCACGACAAATAGTGCTCTGTCATGACATGACAAATAAAGGACATAGTAAGAAATTGTTATGGTTAAGATATTATTTCTCAGCTAATTTTTTTTTCAAAGATTGCCTAGTCTTTCCAAAAAAAATCTTCCTCTTGTGCAGGACTGCCAAAAAAGTGGGTTTGTATTTCTTTTTCTTTTATCACTAAACTAAAACCAGTATCAGCTCTGAATTTTAATTAACTGCTTCTGTTTCTACAATTTTATGCAACCATTTGCTTGCACATTTAAGAGACTTTGGGTATATTTTCAGCTTTTTTTATTGGTAGTCACATGGATTTCTGTGGGCTACTAGTGACCCAAGGACCACCAGCTGCAAAACACTGGCTCAAGAGCCTGGAAACATAGAAGGAGAAGAGGTATCAGAAAAGAGGCTTGCAGATGTGGAGAAAGACCTAAAAGAAACTGTGGTA
Source organism: Tapera naevia (assembly GCA_033556795.1). Lineage (NCBI taxonomy): Eukaryota > Metazoa > Chordata > Aves > Cuculiformes > Neomorphidae > Tapera > Tapera naevia. The sequence goes on from JAUMJJ010000059.1 coordinate 6,214,773, forward strand.
CACCAGATATAGAGGATAGGGATACAAAAATGAGTCAGTAAGAGGTGAATATCAGAAAACACAAATCCATGGGAAGCCAGACTTCTTCCATCCTGCAGGACTAACTAAATCTTCTAACACGATTTTTAGTATAAACTTTAGGTTTAGGGAGGAATAGAATTTACTATTTTTGTCAAGAAAGCCTCTTTTTTTTTTGTTTTTTTCCTCATTTGATCTTGAAGTCACCAGAGCTCTGCTTGATCTGGTGGCAGTTGCAGAATGTCGCTTGATGCCTGTGGGAGCTGCACTACATCAATATTTTACCCTTTCCACATTCTTACTGGTTTTTCAGGATTCCCAGACCAAAAATACTGCATCACTCAGCACATCTTTGTTCTGTTAATATAGTGAGTAAATACATGTGACTATTTAAAATTAAAGTAAAAAAATGGGGTTTTCTCTACCTTACTTTTTCTAGGCAATGCCAAGACTAAGATTTCATTCTGAATGTCTAAACAGTTATGAACACAATCCGTACAGTAGGTTGGAGAGTACATGACATTAACTCCTTATCACTGAAACACAACGTTATTAATATGTGTTGAACATGATGTCTGACAGAGAATACAGGCCACAGCCAGAGACCCTGAAAGTCCTTTCAGAGGGAAAACATTTTATCAAATACTTCTAATGAACATGAAAGAATACTGAAGTGAAATAATTTGTGCTGGGTAATCAGTGGCATAGGGATATTTTGGTGCCAAAGTAGACTAAAATTTACTGTTTTCTTCACATTACATACCTAAACACGTATCAGTTTGAAGTTTTGCTTGTTCTGAATGTCAATATAATTTACCAATAACCACTTGGAGCAAGTAACGTGTTTTTGCTTCTCTTAGTTGGTCTTGGATTAACATCTACTGGCAATAGCAACCTCACTTAAAGCCTTGGAAAGAGCAGGTCAGACAAAGGATTGCATTCATGTGCATCAGAAGTACTTTTTTCTATTATTTAAAAAACCCTGGAAGACAACAAATTAAAAAAAATAAGCAGGGAGTAGGGGAGGGTGCATTGTAAGAGCTGGTCAGGTCATTTGATACTGATGCTACAGTTTCTTTTCTGGCCATGCATGAATAATCTCATGAATTCAGAGTTTAGGTAGGACAACTTGTCTAACAAAAGTACAGTTACTCTTGAATAATTTGGATTTCAATGTGCACATAAACAAAATGGCTCAACAGAAGGCTTTTTGTATTAAAGCCATCTGTGACTCACAGTATCATCACGCATGATATAGGGTCATTGTGTGAAACCAGTAGCGCATGAAGGGCCATGGAAATGGCATATGAAAAGCCTCTTCAGGATGCCATGCACAGTTCCTGGAAATGACAGTGATATGAGGCTTGAGGAACAATTATGTGGTTACAAATCCTGATGGTGCTGAAATCAGCTGTCTCTTCCATACTTAATATAGTTGTACATGAGGTTTTGGTGCACTGTAATGATGTTATGAGCACGAGTTTTTTACTTGGGTATGAGAAAGATGTGAGTCATGCAGCTTCTTCAAAAGAGAGCTGATGAAATGTTGATAGCACACTAATGTATATTCTGTACCTGTGACAAGTATTCCAGAAAAAATGTTGCTGTGAGGTATGGTAGGGCGCCCTTAAGAACTATGTTGTATCTGCCCATCAGTTTTTTGTAGGTGAATTCTGGAGTCCATTAAAATGACATATAAAACTCGATTTCAGCAGCTCCAGATTTCATCCTGTCACATCCCTAACATTGCAAAGAGGAGATATAAGCACATTTGAAACCTGAAATAGATTTTCTGCACAAAAAGAATAATTTACATATAAATAAATATTATCTTCTTCTCCCTTAGCTTTTTACACATGAATTTGAAGAACTCTGCAAGTCTGCATAAATATATTCATGAAAGTTTTACTGCAGATTATATAAAGATTCCTCCATTTTGACATAAATCAAATTAATCCTCTTTGAATCTTCACTGAAAAGATGATGCTAGGCTAAATAAATCTCTTTGAATTCTCATTAACTGTTAGTACAGCTGATTCTTTGACTGGTTCATTAGCATGCTTGGTGACATATGCTCAAAAAGAGGGAAAAAAAGGATCCCTGCAATTTAATGCAAAATAGAATAAAGCTGCAGATTTCAGAGATTTCAGCCTTTGCCTTGTACACTCTGTAGGGTACATGAAACAATGATCTAACTTAAGCATTGCATGAGGTTATTTTGCATTGTGATTCAGATTCTTTCCTAACTTTGACAAAGTGTAAATTAATTACTCAACTGCATGTAGATTTTTACCTGTCACACTGCGTTAAAAATGTGGAGGAAAAAAATGTTAAAATATCCACAGTATAATATTAATAAATAGATATCAGCAACTAAATTTTCTTCTTTGCAATAACAAAACATGCTAATTCTGATTTAGTTATTCTTAGAAAGAAAATAAAAAGTCATGTCTTTAATCTATGAACATCTTAGTGAGATAATTTTACATTACAACATTGAAAATCGGGAAATTCTCATGTAGTACTTTGTCAGTCATACAGACATGCTAAAGCTATTATCTAGTAAAGAAAATACATAATCTGGATAAAACACTATATTTAATAATCAATTATCCACTGAGAAGCCATATAATTTATATAAAATGCCAAGGAATAAGATCTCAAAGGAAATGAAGCAATCAGCATCCATTTTCTACACTATGAGTCAGCAAAAACAGAGCAGCACAGAGATTTTTGCATTCTGTTTCCATGATCTAATATTGGCCCACAGAACAACTTCAGTTCCTTGGTTGGTGGCAATGATGAGTGGGATTTCCAAGAGGTCTCCATTTAAATAAAGGCCCTGCACAGTCGAACCGAATACCCCTGATTGGATGTGATGGGATGCACCACATCAGTCATAGCCACAGCCATCATACTACCTGATTAGTCTTTTAGGAGAATACAATATTTCATTATTAAATGTATCATTAATATGTTCCATGGTAAGTGCAACGCCTGCTGTCATGTTTCCTGAGTTTTTACGTAATCCAAATTGCAGCTTCTTGCTACACTCTATGACAACGTAATCTTAGAAGGTGCTCCAGAATGCATCTCAGAGCTTCCCATTATTTACCTAATGTCATAGAAAATCACTTCAGACATGTCTAGAGGTAGGGAAGACCTAAGATTTATCTACTTCTCCCAGCCCAAATAGGGGAAAATTGCTTGCAGTAAGTTTATTTTTACTGTAAAGGTGAATCCCTAAAATGCACATAGCAAATAAACTTGCGATATTCCTATTAAAAGTACCTTGGAAAACAGCTACTGATTTATGTTATTTTCCTTTTGTGATAATCGGAAGACTCCTTATCCTCTCAGTTCACAGAGTGATGCCTGGAGCAATCTCTGACAGGGATGGAGTGCAGCTCCCTTTCCTTCTTGCCCAGTTCCTTCTGTCCATTCAGATCTGTGCTCATACGTTGAATACTTTTCATGCCAGCTACATTGTTAACTGAGATAAAAAGCCTAGAAAAATGGGTTAAAAGCTTTATTTCATGGACTTTTCCAATCCCAGCGCATTTTGAAAGTTATCCATGGAGGAGCTGGCTTTCTTTTTCTCTTTCCTTTTTATCCTTACCTCAGGGAGAAGTGAGAAACAGCAGCCACACTGAAGGGAAGTGAGAGCAGTGTACGGAGCCCTGTGGAAATGGAAAGGAAGCAGTAGATCATTTCAGCAGTATGTCTTGGCATCATTCCTTGACACCACCCCCACTATCCCAGCCTCCTCTGCCCCTCCCACACTTACACCTCGAAAAAGCAGATGGAAAATATTCTGCCAGAAGACATTGAAATACAGTGTTAGAAAGTTACTCTCTTAAGGCTGGAGAAAGTGATGGAGAACTCTGGCAGGCAAATTAAATTATTCATAGTCAGTGGCATTTTGGAAGGAAAAGCGGGAAGGGAATAGGAGACTGAAAGAAGTTATAGGGATTGTACAAGAACCATCTGGGGCATTGGAAAAAAGTGCATTTCAGCTTGCTACACTTTAGGGAGAGACCTGTGTGGTTAATACTAGGTTATGGAGGCACTACCAGTCTTCCCAGTATGTTTTCAGAGTCGAGCATATTCTAATGCTGCCATTTCATTATGTTTATAACAAAGGCAACACTACAAAATCTGTTCTCTCTAATGGCACTGAGCAATGGTGCTCAGATCCTGAAGTAGCTGTAATTTACTCATCTGCTGTGACACTTTGTGCACATATGAGTCTTGTTTGAATTTTAAAGGCGTGACATGGAGGACAGATGCTGATCAGTGTTGTTCTCAGTGTTTCAGTGATGAAACCTCTTAAAAGTTTCCTTATATGTCTCTGGAAGACTACAGGACCTGTTCTCATAAGGACTAAGCTACTCTACATTCAAAATAAAAGGGTCTTTCTTGATATTACTCAGTAAGAAAACTTCATTGCATATTATAGAGTAATAATATTTAAAAATTAATCCAGTTCCACTCACTAACTCTTGTACAGAGAGAAAATGGAGGAGAGGAAAAAAGAACCATGTGTGAGAAATAACAGAAACCACAATCAGTGTTTTTATGAATATATTGAGATACCACGGTGATGAGTCCAAGAGGTCAGCCCAGAAAAGATATTTTCCTTTCTGTTATTTCTTCTAAGATTTAGGCATATGATATTGGCAAATATCTAATGTACTTTCCGTTAACAGAGCTATCGTACTATGCATGTCTTTGTACCATAGATAACAGAATCCAAGTGGAATTTGCCCACTTGGATATCTTGAAGTGCATAGTGCACACATGTATATATAGTCACAAATACTAAAAAAGAGAAATTTGGTGAGCACATAATCCTTCCCTCTCATCATCAACACTCTGTGTTTAACTCTAATAATTATGATATTAATTTCATGAATTATATCAAGATAGCACTGTATTTAGATATGAATAAATATAAAATCAACTCTATATCAACCTCTTCAGAAGTATTTGCAAGCACTTTTTCCCCTCTGTTCCCCGAAATGGAATTGTTACACAATTGAACTTCTTGAGTTTAATTATAGAAATCAGTGAAGTGATTTAGTATCCTGTGGCATATTAGACTAGTGGTTTCAGCATGTAGATTATTTAGGAAAGAGAACATGCTTTTGATTATAAATCACTTAGCAAATTTGGGATACAAATGGAAAAATCATAATGAAATCAACAATAATCAACATGAAACACCAGAAAGAAATCAGAAGGGAAAAGGTAAATTGTTGTCAGCAGGAAAGTTAGGCATGTGTGCCCATGTGTAGATAAACACCAAACAGATTGTTTGTCTACAGTTTTCCTTTTTTTTCAAGTTATTTGCCTGAAGGGCACTGAAATTATCTCAAGATTGATCATAATAAATGCGTTGAACCTGCATTTGCTGCTTGTGGTAGCTCTTCCACAGGAAAGTCATTCAAATTATCATTCCAAAATGGTGTTCCATTGAAACAAATATTGAGTAATATTTTCCTTGAGTTTACACAAATATTTGACAAAAGAACTCAGCAGAATCTCTGAAAAAAGAAAACCTAGTTATTGTAAAGGAATATATTTTTAAAATGTAGTTTTCCTTTTCTTAATCTTAAAACTAGGGGGTTGCGGTGTAAGAACCCACAAAAAAAAAACATTTCACACTAAAAAATAACAAAAGGACTGCAAGGATTTAAGTAAGAATAAATTTATGATGTAAATGCTGTTAGAAACTATTTTGGACCTAAGTTTGCTAATATTCTTTTTATATGAGTACTCAAAATCGGATTTTTCTGAATTTATTATCCAAATATGACATGCTTGGCTGTCCATTTTACTAGAACAGTTTTAGCATTCACACACATCTGGCATGAAAACCCTGTTTACATATTGAATTATAATTAATATTGTCGAAGAAAATATTTATAAACCCTTTTAATCTGTGTGCACATCTAGTGTCCTTATGGGCAGTTCACGGTTGGGACCTGCAAAGCAGTCTGCCCGTTGTATCTTTATGGCAGGGAGCGGCTGCCATTCACTGGTGCAGAGAACATTGCATGCTAATTTTATTCTCTTGCTCTCAAAATGTAATTTTCAGCTAAATAACATAAATTGCTTTCTATGTTTGCGGTAGCATTATGTTTCATAGGGGTAAACAGAAACTCTGGGGTAGATTGCCCAGCTGGATTTCTTTCATAGAAGTTTAAAACATCATTAAAAAGCACATAGCTTGGCTTCTGCTTTTTGCTTGCCAAATCTAGACCTTTGCCCAATCTTCTCCAAGTGGAATAAGAACAGAATATTCTGCCAGGGTGTGACAGAGCGATGGGCTTCCAGGGAAAGGAGCCTGATAGCTGGTGGTCAAGACAAACCAAAATAAAATAATTTGGGAGAGCTGAAGGCAAAAGGTTTTTTGGGGTAAAGAGACGGACGGGGTAAATAGATGGTCCACGTACCTCAGATGCCCACAGCAGGTGGTTGTAGTAGAGGCAGAGCGAGTGTCTCTGTGTGAGCAACCGTTCTTATCTCACTCCAAGTGGTCTCACGTCTAGAAGGCACAGGAGCAACCTCACAGGACAGAGTGGTTATGTACTGCATGTACCAGTTGACTGAGCACTGGCAAACTTTGTCTCAGTCTTCCAGAAAGGTAGTAGGGATGATTCCAGTAACTATAGGCCTGTAAGTCTCACTTTAGTGCCTGGCAAGTTTATAGAGATTATTCTGGGCGCTACAGAAAACACCTGACAGACAGCACAGTCATTGGTCCCCGCCAGCACAGGTTTATAAAAGTAAGGTCCTGCCTGATAAACTTAATTTCCTTCTATGACAGGGTTACCCACCTGGTCGATCAAGGAAAACCAGTTGATGTGATCTTTCTGGAATTTAGAAAGGCCTTTGATACTGTCTGTCATAGTATCCTCCTCAATAAAATGTCCAGCATTCAGATGGATAAATACATAATGCAGTGGGTGAACAATTGGCTGATGGGTCAGTCTCGTAAGGTCGTAGTGAATGGAGTTACATCAGGCTGGCACTCAGTCACTAGTGGGATTCTGCAAGAATCCAACTTGGGACCAGTACTCTTTAATATCTTCATAAATAACCAAGTTTGCTGATGACACAAAACTGAGGGGAGCTGTTGAAACTTAGGCCCTACAGAGGGATCTAGGCAAACTGAAGAACCAGGCATTTCTGAACCACCTGAAGTTTAAGAAGGGAAAGTGCAGGTTTTGCATCTGGGACATGCCAGCCCTGGATATCCATACAAACTAGGGAGTGAGAGGTTGGAGAGCAGCCCTGTGTCAAGAGATCTGAGGTTCCCATCAACAGCAAGTTGAACATGAGCCAACAGCGTGCCTTGGCAACCAAGAGGGCCAACTGTGTCCTGAGGTGCATGAAAAGCACTGCATTGCCAACCGACAGAGGGAGGTGATTGTCCCGCTCTGCTCTGCACTGGTGTGGCCCCACCTCAAGTACTGTGTGCAGTTTTGGGCATCACAGTATAAAAAGGACATCAAACTACCGGACAGTGTCCAGAGGAGGGACACAAGGCTGGTGAGGGGACTAGAGGAGAAATCATATGAGGAGAGGCTGAAGTCACTTGGTCTATTCAATCTGGAGAAGAGGAGACTAACGGAGACCTCATAACCAGAGAAGCAGTCACAGCATCAAGCCTGACAATATTCAAGAAACATCTGGACAATGCACTCAGACACAAGGTTTGAATGTTGGGATTGTCCTTTGCAAGAGTAGGAGTTGGACTCAATCCTTGTGGATCCCTTTCAACTCAGGTCATTCTATGATTCTACGTAGCGTAGCTCCATCAGAGCAGCACTATGGGTAAGCCCAGCTTCTCTGCTGGGTTATACTGCCAAGAGAACAATTCTGGAGCTCCACTCACAGCTTTCGTTGTGATGATAGCAGGTGTACTAGAGTGAGGCTCAAAGGAAGGGCATAGGAGTGAACAAATCAGGCTTGTCTGGATGCCACTGTGCCTTGTAGGAGTGGAGTGTGGGAGAGATTTCCAAGTTTTAATTAGGAAGATTGATTCCTCTCTAGTCCAAATGTGTCCTCTGCTGAAAGAGTTGGCAGAAGAGAAAAAGCTGAGACCACAGCAGGGTGTGATACTGGATGTGGAACTATGTTGTTACTGCTTTTTTTGGTAAAAGTTTTGTTTTGGCCTTTGGATGGTACTGTGGCTTAGTACTTGCAGTAGGAAATGGGCTTTTCCAGATTGAGCACACAGGGTGAACCTAGTAGGGATTTTTTTCATTAAAGTGAGTGGGACTCAGCAGCTTCCTGGTGAGGGATTACAAATATGTTGCTAAGGTCAAAGGAAAGTAACCGTATGGAGGCAATGCTGAAGAAGGCAGCAAGAATCCTGAGTCCCAGAACACCACTGCAAGAATGGGTCTCAAACAACTAGTGATGTGTAGTTCTGAGATTTGTAAAGGTACAGAACTCAAAAAATTATCTCTCAGTGTTTCCAGGTTAATATATAAAATTTTCTAGAACTTAAAATAGTTTATTCTCTAAAAAAAAAGAAAATACAGATAAATATTTAAATACTTCTTCCATAGTACAGTGAAAAAACCCAGCGAGTTCAATCACATCTCAGGGCTTCATTCAGTTGGGTCTTGAAACTTCCAATGCGAATGCAGACCCTCTCTGGACACCTATTCCACTGCTTGACTGTCCTCCTGGGGAAAGAGCTTCTCCTTACATCCAGACTGAAACTCATCTGTTTCAGTTTATGCCACTTCTCCTCCTGCCTTGCAATTGTGAAGAGCTTGACTCCATCTTCTTGATGACCTCCTCATAGGCACTGAAGGGATACTCTTCTCCAGACTATTCAAGCTGCAAGCCCTCAGCCTCTCCTCTGTATTTTTTTTTTTATTTTTGAGTAAGCTAATACTTCTGAGATGTCTGTGCCCTGGAAAATTGTGTTGAAATTGTGAAAAATGGAAAATGAAGAACAAACCTTCTGATGAACAGATTGGAACAGATCCTTTTAGAAACCTAGCTTGCAGGTTAAAAGAGGGATTTAAAAGGATCTTCTCTGGCTAATGTAACATCAAAATGGATGAATCAGATCAGATCTGAATCTTCCAAAAATTCTGGGCTGGGCTTAAGCAGCACTGTGCAGAGAGAAATGAAGGAAAACAGCACATCAAAACCTAACTATGGGACTATAATCTGCTAGACCCTGAAGCAGTCGTTTTGATAAGTATCCAACTAAAAGAGTTTTCATGAAAGCTAACTTTAGCCTAGTGAGGCTAATCAGCTCTGCAGTCACTGGAGAGAAACAGGATCCCATAATGGTCCTGCATGCTTCACTGCCTCTGCCTGGCTATAGAGGCAGTACGGTGACACAAGCCCGAGTGGGCTAAGCCAGCTTTTGTGCACTCCCTACAAAAGCCTGTCTGCACAGCTATGGTGTTAGGTAAGCTGCATCCACTAACAGCAGATATTCCTGGCAGCCCAGTGGGCTGAAAACCATCAGCAGGAGAGGATTTAGCTCTAGCAGAGCTACTTTCTTTCACAAGCGTTCAGTTCGGATGCCTGCGACTGGCCCATTTCTTTTTCCCATCTCAAACATATGTGAGGTGGATTGCGGGTAGGAGAAGCTGTATTGCAGGTATCTCCTCCTACATGCAGCTATTTGGAGGAGATGGAGAGAGCACAGGCACCATTTTGAGATGGGGAAGAACAAGAGAAAAAAGCAGATTGCCCAAGCCTGTTATGTCACGTGCCAGGCAAATTGAGGCCATGTCCAGGTATCATCTGAAAAATCTCTGGCTCTTTGTCAGATATGCTTATTTTTCATGGTAGTGCAACTTCACATATAAGCTCTGACAGGGCAGGCAAATCAACTTGATGTCAAATAAAAACTAAATGGACTTGCTGCAACACCAGAAGCAGGTCTTTCATCAGTGTCAGTGTGCAAACCCTAGATTAATGAGTTCGGACATGCCTTGGATTTGATACAGCAACATTGACTGAGCTTCTCTTTTAATTAAATAAATGTAATATACAGAGACAATTAGCTCTACGTAAACCCTTGAGCAAACACTCACAAAAATACCTGTCCTACCCTAGACCCCATAATCACTCCAATAAACTGACTGTTCCTTTCTTATAAAATGGACAGAGAGGGCAAATAGTGCACAGCCATTAGTGGCAAAATATTTCATGTGCCACTTTTACTTCAATGCTGAAAATATACTGCAGTGAATCTTATTCACAGGCTTTGGTATTTAGTTATCTTTTCCTAGCTGTATTTGGAAGACCTAGGGGTACTCATAGGTAAGTAGGCAGGTGCATATTAGCTAAGCAGACAGACAACAACAGCAAAAGAGATTAGTCAAAGGATTTAATTTTTTTTACAGTGGAAATGCATATCAACTGTCACAAATGCAAATACACATGTGTACATCTGAGCATAGTAGATTTGATTCAGATGACATCCTATTCCTTAGATGTTGCCTTTCCAATGGGTCACTTACAATTCTTTATATGCTTAAAACACTCTTAACGCTCTTTTGCAATTTGCTTGTTTTCTTGTCAAGTGCAGCTTGGAGCATACTTGGATTTTTGCAAGACAGTGTTGGTATAGCATCCGTCAGATGAATCAGTCTGTATTCATGGAGGTCTTTGCTGGCTCATTTATACACATTGCTCTTCCTGAGTTGCTTAGTTGTGTGACGTCAACTCCCTGGAGGCTAACAATGTCATTATCATTACCAGACAAAGACAGTTAGGTAATTTTGTCTGATGGGAGCGCAGATATTGACCTGAACTAATGTATTCTTATTTCCCAGAGAGATGCTGATTGTAGCAATGTGACATAGTAGGGTTTGCTAATATTAATCTAAAGGCTGTGTTCTATTTTAGCAGAGAAAAGCTTTTATATTCACATTCAATTTCATCCCTTGACATGTCTGAAGTCTGCTTGCTAGACTTGAGGTTCTTTGGCTGCTTAAAGACAAGTAAAAGGTCTTAGTCTGTGTGTGTCTGTGAAATATTTTTGGCAACCTCTAATTTGCACATCTCTTGACCCTGCAAAGAAAATTACCAAGCCTATTCAAAAGGTTTTCTTTCTTCAGGACAGCCTGAGAAGAAATATCTTTAGGGAAAGGAGACTTGTAGCAGCGATCACATCTGATGCATCTTGTGACAACAGGCTATATGTATCTTATTCTTTTTTCATTTCTAACTTCTGGCAACGCACTTGGAATAAAAAGTCCTTGCCTTAAAGAGATTACAATTTGCACATTTTATTGCAATTTCCTTGAAAAGTAGATCTATGCTGTGCATATAATAAGCATTACATAAACAGATGGTGGAAACATGCAAGGTTAATAGTCCTTCCAGGACATTCTGTGATTATTATAACCAATACATATATATGCCAGAAGTACTCCTCCTTATGACTGTATGATAAAATTGCTGTTGGTGGAAAAGCAGTTAATATATTCTATGGTGTAACTGGTTAATGAGGCAGTCTGGGATTTTGTGATTTTAGCCTAAAATCTAAACTTTGGTGCATAAATACAAATTACTACATGCACGTGGTAATAAATGTGATTGGAGCTTAAGCTAAATCATAAAATACTCCCTCCAGATGGTAAGAAAACAGCCCTGAAAAGGTAATCAAGCTTCACTGAGACATGTAGCTTAGATATTGTTATCATTCTCTACTAGCTATGGTGGAAAAATAACCAGGGAGACTGCTCAGCTGAGGAATCCAGACAAGCAGCCATTGCCATCAGTGGAAAACACTAGTTTCCAAACACTGATAAGCTTGTTATGATTCTATGACAGCTTTCCATAGCAAAACCTTTTACTTGTAATGTCATGCTCTCCATTTGCAGAATGAAGTCTTAAAGAAGCCAAGGATTTAAGAAAAAGCTCAAACCATTTGACCTCTATTTCAGCCACTACCAGTCTGTGAAAGTGTATAGATGATGTAGTCTGACAGCAAGCATTACAGGCAGAAGATAATTAAAAATAAACTGTCTGTAAATAGCATATTGCCTCAAGTTATCAGGCTCCATTTCCTTTATTGAAATGCTGTATGATGAAAGGTACATGCAAAGCACATTTTCAAAAGAAGGGATACTGGGTTTACTTTTCTTTGTCCAGAAAACTGCAGGAGAAGTAAAGACATAAAACTATGGGTGACCTAATATTTACAAGGAACTTACTATAGCCCCCGGAGACTCCCATGAATTAAAATCATGAAGCCATGATGGCTTTTTCTGAATCTCCTTTTCTGCTCAAAAGCAAGTCTTATCTTAGTAAATAGGCAACTGGACAACTACTATGTTACTGAATAACATTTCCAACTTCTGTACTATCTCGACTTCAGGGCCCCAGTTGCCTTTGGTGAGATTGTGTAAGAATACAAATGTTCTTAATAAGAAGGTGTAATATTTTCTTCACTGTTCTCAAAGGATCTGAAGATTTTTTTCAAGCTGCTTTCTTCAACTTAAGAAAAAGTGTATTTTATGTAGGAAAGAGGAATTCCTTGTTTTTTTTAGCAGATAAAGTAATGCCTGTTGTAGTTGCTTGCATATAGGTTATAATAGGTTCACATCTGCAAACCAATGCATATTTAGATCATGTTGGCTGTTATATTCAATAATTAAACCTAAGATAAGTGTGAAACTCCAGTTTCGAAAGGGTTTTTTAAGTTTTTACAGTTATGATGTTTTCAAGTTATGTACATAGTATACTATTCCACTTTCCTGAATAACTGTCTTTGAACGCTGCTTTAAAGTTTAATACAGCATTTCATATTACCATATTCCACAGCCTTTTGCCTTACTTTTCCTATCTGTAAGACTGTACTTATTGTAACCAACAATAACTATATGGGTAAACAATGACTGTATGGGTAATCATGTCAACACCAATGAATCTTCAGCACATTTATCTGTCTCATTCAGGCTTACCATTTGAAACAAGGAAAAGCTTTACCAGTTTTTTTCTCTGTAGTTAATACAGCAACCATAATTAATGATTGGGTAGCTGAACCTCTGTAGCATCTTACAACTGATCCTCTATTACACTGGCAAAATAAGAGGACAATGTCACCAGCATTTACAGAGTTGGCAGTAAAATACTTGGCACTTCATGCCACTTGGTTTTCATTTGACAGAATTTACTAAAATGGCCTTGTTTAGGGCATAAGCTGGTGGAGTGGTCTGGTTTAATTAAAACAAATTCACTCTTTCCCTTAGTTTTTAATACGGTTAAAGGTAATAATTTTGCTCGTTTTCTGTTTTTCCTGATTTCAGGAAAGCTCACAAGCTAATATTTTTCCATAGCTAAAGAAAAATTCAACAAAGTAACATATGTTGAAACTAGACTTCCCATCCTAGTAACCAACAGGACAAAATTGTCAATGAGCAAAATGTAACTCTTTCACTGCTGTGATATTGATAGCCTACTTTATTAATTTTTTTTATTGGGGTAAAATAAGATAAGGATAGGTTGGTTTTTCATCATTTCTTTGGGGATAGTTTTAAACGATATTCAACCTAAGATTAAGAGGTGCGTGCATATATATATGCGTATAATCACACAATAATCTCTACTAGTTTTTAACCAAAAATATTATTCATGGTGAGTGGGAGTATCTCAACATATAGGGTATGAATCAGTTTAAATCTCCATAAACCATGCAGTAAAATGTGAAGCTAGTGTTATATTGCATTTTTAAAATTTATTTATACTAATGATTCCCTGAAGATATAGCCACCTAAATCTATAGCTTGGGAGTTGTAAAACTTCTTACAGTGTTCTGCGGGAGTGGCAGACCCTTTCTTGGGAAGATAGTTCAAGCTACCTCCATCTTTCACCTCACCACATCCTTGGGTCGGTGGGCTCCAGTAGAAAACAGCAGTTTGAGGTGCATACATTTAGATAAAGGTACCTGCACAATGGAAGGATCCACAGAAGCAATTTTACAGGATTGTGGCTGTGGAAAGAGGAAATGAGGGTAGCTACAGGACCTTTTCCAGGCCAGAGTTTACTACTCTCTTGCTAGCTGACTAGGTACCAGCTGTTTTCCAAAAGCCACACACCCATGGCTGGCACTGGAGCTGCTGGAGCCAGGAAAACCAGTGCCTTTGAAGTATCTTAGTGTAGACACAGGACACTATGGATGCTAGTACACACTACGTGGGATATCCTTTAGGGCTGGCTAAAAATATGAGCTATGTGAATGATTGGGTTTTTTTCCTGGTATGTGCAGTGCTCTCTAGTAGAGATCAAGGCTCCTCAGCTGTAGAAGGCAGTCAGTAGAACAGCAGGGTGTAAGCAGCTTGTGGCAAGTGAAATGGTGACCTGTGAACTGGTTGGGAAACAAGGTTTTGGTCTTGCTGGTTTTGTGGAGTAGCTGAGCGATCAGTGTGCGGGGAGAGTGGAGGCTTTGCTGTTCAAGACAACTCGCATAAATATAGGTTATTCCTCAGCAGACTAAATGCTGTGACCCTGTTTTGCAGAGGACGTGTGTTCTGCTTCTTACCACAGCAAATTCTTGTATGTGTTTTATGGATGCTATGGCTCACAGTGCAGAAAGAAAAGCTATGGCTGTGTTAACATGCAGACTGTAGCACTCCTGAGTGCCTCAAGGCTTCAATGTGCACCTTCTGGAAGGGTATGAGCAATCCCTCTGCAACAGCAAGTCAGTGCCAATGCAGCCTTGGGGCAATTAATTTCCTCTTATTTATAAACAAAGTATTTCTTACAGATTCTGGTTAGGCATGTTCACTGCATCTGGTTCTCTGCTAGTCTCTGCCACCATCATACAATACCCTGGCTGTGTATCAGACCAGCTTTCCTCACTGACCACTCCTGCACTGTTCCCAGCTGCTTTTCCTAAGGTCCCTTCCCAAGCTGTCTCCTTTGCTGAGGAACAGGTACTGAGATCACACTTACAAATGAAAGAGCAAGGGCAGAGGAAGCAAAACCAAAAAGAGTGATTAAGCGAATTGGGGATACCTTTCTTGAGGGTAAAAGGAATAAGGGGAAAAAGCATGGAGAAACAGGAAAAAAAAACAGTGGTCTGTGATTAAGACATCTCTGCGTCATCTTCCCACTCAGCTGCAGAGTTTCTGAGTGATCTTCAATAAATTTTTCAGCCTCTTGGGGCATCATAATTATTCTCTATTGTACAAGAGTTTTGAAATTGTATTAAAAGACTGTGAGGTGCTCAAATACATAGTACAGTGACAGGACCCACCTAAAGCTTTAATGTGGGTTCTCAAGAAGGATGAACATCAAACAGAAAATTCCCCAGATCCAGTTCTGCACAGGTCTGATCCCCTTCCCTCTGTCCTGTATCTTCCTGTACTGTTGAAAACACTCTTTTTGCTGTTGTCTAAATCGTGGATTTTTTCAGATGCTTAGATTTCCCTGCCAGTTCTCTGAGATCAACACATTTGCCTTCTGATCTGATGTCCCAAGATGTACACACACACCCCTCCATTTCTTGGATCCTTCTATCCCAGTTACAGAGTCGCATACATTGCCCCTCACCTTGACATTGCTGACGGTCTGTTGCAAAAATCTTCGAAATTTAGAAAAGTACCATGGCCAGGAATCAAACCTCTAGAGTTACTTCTAAGTCTGAAAAAAACCTTTTTTCAGCAGCAAACACTACATAAGCTCTTAACAGACATGGAAAGGAGCAAGAAGACTCTGGATCCTTCAGATACCTAGCACTGGTTGAGTTTCAGAGGATCTGAGGCTTCAGTCTCAAGGGTGCACCCCCTGCATTCACCAAATTACTGTAATGAAGGTTTCCGTTATTCTTCCATCAGATGGGAAAGCTTACACCATTCAGGCTCCTTGCAAGCCTGTGTTTCCTTCAATGCCTTTTTTGACACTGGTTCCCCCACAGAGCTGTTGGTGCCAAGTCTTTGGTCAATGAGCTAATCCAAACCTTCAAAAAGCCATAAAGAGGCAGTGCCTCAGCCAAGGCACTTTAAACCAAGTGCTACAAGCCGTGCATTACTGCAGATTGAGGACTGTTAAGAGTCACTTTCCAGTAAGTTTCTCCAGTGCAAGAGTGAAATAAATGAAGGAAAGCACGTGAGGAAGTCTAGGTTTTTAACCACTATAGAAAGAATTGTCAGCTATAGTCCAAAGTCCTAAAAATCACTGATCCTGAAATTTTTCAAACTAATCAAGAACTTTATTCTAACATATTTGGCCTCCTCCTTGGTTTTTCATTATTAATTTACATTACAGAATTCGCTTGCTGTTCATATCTTCCAAAAACACACATTTCAACTTATATTCATGCTTTTGTTCTGGGATTATCTCTTTATCTCCCTAGATGTTCTACTTCACTTATTTCTATGCAGTATGATTGCATGGAGACTTCTAAAATTCATTTTTATTTGCTTTCCTTTTCTATTTCCTTTCATACCCATTTATTTTTTTCCGCATTTCTCTATTTATTTTCACTGTTATTACTTTTGTTCTTATTATTCCTTTTTATTCTGTCTCTACGTATATGTTTGTTTTGCATTTTCTTGCCTTTCTTCTCTTTTTTTGATGCTAGGTATTTTTTATTCATAGCATACTTTCATTGAAATGCTGTACAAGTTACCTGCAGTACTTTGTCTGACCAAGGTGTCAAAACACTAAGAAGAAGCACTCTGGATTATGTTAGCTGCTTAAATAAGATCTATCCCTTTTATACATGAAGGCTAATTTTTTAAAGACAATATTCCTTTCCTAACTTCAAGTATCAACTGTGTGAGGAAGAGGGACTTGGAAAAGCTTATTTGGTTTCATTTTATATGTTTCAAGACAGCAGTCGATCCTTGATTCATTTTTAATCTTTGGTTTGTTGCAAGAAACTGACATAGGAGACAGATGGTGTTTGCCAGGAGCACGTGAACCAGATGAATGAAGGTGATTTAGCACATTTGGAAAACCAGGAATGCTGAGGCTCGAGTTTCAGCTTTATCTTAAAATAATGCTACAGAGTCACAGAGGAATCCAAAGATGAGAGGTCAGGCAGCTTCACTGTTTGGAATAAACTTTTCCATTTGGTGGTGAAATGACGTATTATTTGTGCTTGATCTTAGCAGGCAGGTTGGATTGCTGTTGCTCTGGGATATGAACTTATTCTTGTGTTCAGAGAAAGTCAATATTCACTCTGAGTAAATCAACCAGAATGTTTACAACACTGTAGCCCTTTGACCAGCTCTAATTCAGATACATGAGTTTTTTCAGTTACTGAATCTGATTCTTGTATTATTGTGTTAGCTTTGGTACATAGTGATGTTGTCAACTGAAATTATGAGTTACAAAAAAGTTTCTGCTTCTTGGAAAACTCGTATTTTCAATATTGGATCATAACCTACCAGAGAGAAAGCAGACAATTTCAAACCTTTGTGAAAGCATCATTTATTCTTTGTCTCTGTTTATGATTAACCACAATATTTTTTTTCTCACAGTAGAGGATTTTTTGTGCTATAGTATGGTCTCAGTATAATCTTGAGCCTATCATGTGTGAGAAACTGGATTCCATCCAGCTGAATTTCTTTGTGATTGTCTGAGTCTTTGCATTTTTTGAATTCAAAAGTTATTTCATAATGAAAAATCAAAATATTACAGACCTGGAAAGAGACTATTTTGAATGTATGATTTTTTTTTTTAATATAAAAACCCTCCTCCCATCCCTCCTCTGGGTTTCAGTCTAATCAGCAAATTCATCTAACCATTTTTGCTTTCATTATTGTATTTTCCAATGGGAAGGTATCTTAAGAAGCAAACCACATGCTACTAACGGTAGCACTTCAGTATTAATCTAGCATAAGCAATCTGCGAAGCTATAACCATTTCTTCTTAAACTTCAGAAAGTGTAATTCTTCCTACAATTTTTGTTGTCTTTTCATATTCATTGCTCTTAGCAGGTTTTCCTGTCCCTAACACATCTGCCAGGTAGGGGTTTATATGTGCAGCAACTAATAATCATGAATAAATACTCATTTCAGGACTTATTTTGCATCTACTGACTTCACTACAGGCAAAATCAGATGCTTCCGTTAGCATTTCATACTAAATGTCAGATGCATATTATGTATGCATAGTTTGATCGAAATGCAGCTCTCATGGGATTTACCTCGCAAGAACAGGGGCTAGCTAAGAATTAGCAGCGCAATAAACTATAGGGTGAAAAGAGTAGCAAAACCAATGAACCAGATTTTTAGAATTTATTTTTATGTACCTTTTGAAAAAAACAGTACCATTATAATCGGTGATAAAGAAACTTCAAAAACTAGAATCCTATTCTAACCTAAAGATCAGTTCAATGTCATATAAATGATGTTGCAAATATATCTAATTCTGATTTTCTTGTGAAATTGCCATACTTCTGCAAAACAGAGATTTAGCATTTCTAAAGACTATTTGGTTAATGTTGAGATTAATTTAGTGAAAGTGGTGGTGAAAGTGGTGGTGAAAGTTCAGCTCTGTTTGTTGTATTCAAAATGCCTTACTCTTGGACTTATAAACAAATTAAAACAATTGTGCACAAAATAAATTTCTTCTGCAAGGAAAAATGAGAGATGGTGCTCAGCATTTGCAGAATCTCTGGGCTTATAATTTATCTGAGTGACATAAAGGGTGATCTGAAGATTAGTAAATTCATGACAGATTCAAAAGAAATCTGAACATGTTTTAGAGTGTGTTTGACATGTACTGTGTTGAGGAGATCTCAGGTCAAAATGATCTACAACAAATACTTGCTCCACTGACAAATCTTAAAAGGAAAACAAGGAAAGAAAGAAGAGATTCAACTATAGTGTCCCATGCGACAAAAAAAAAAAAAAAAAAAGGAAAGGAAAAACTAATATTGAAGATTAAGTGATAAACTCACATTGCCTTTCAATTTCTAATGCATATAAGCTTTGCAATCGGTTTAATGGAAGGATATTCTGGAGGGCATGGATTTATGCCAGAGTAGGGTCTGTGACAGTAAGTGAAATTTCCCTGCAATATTTTTTCTTAATTTTATTTTTTAGAACAACTAAACCAAACTGAAAATACCCTAAACCCAAATCACCACTGGTCTGTTGCACTGTTGTGCTAATGTTCATATTTGCAAATATATCAGACTGGACTGCCATGACAGTAAATGAAGCCTTGGGCTTCCAGAGTTAATGAAGACAGAAGTAAAGAAAAACTTCTACTTGTTTATTTAGGGTTCAGAGGACAAAAGTTAAAGATTCACCTATGTTTGCAATTTTTATTGTGTTGAAAACACAAAGCACTTCCTTATCTAGAAAAATGCATCAGAATATCCGTAAAAATAAACATAGCATCTGGTATCTCTTTCTGCCATATTTTTATAACTATCCTGCAGCTATCATTGGCCTTGAAAAGGAAAAAGATGCCTGGCATTTCCTTCACAGAAATCTCTGCTTGGCTGTTACATCTGCCTCCTAGCAGTTACCTTAATTTAGAGAACCCTTCTAGATTTTAAGATTGCCCTATTTTCCCATTGAATGCAATAGTTTCCTGAGGGAAGACCTAAGGCCCCGCAAGAGGGGCAAATGACACAAAATCATTCCAGCAGCTTGCTGCATGTGGGCATTAGCGTATTCTCTTAGGGTAGATATGGTCTGAATTGATGGCTGCTTCATGCCATAAGCTGGCATAAAGAGGAAGAGAGATGTGTCTCCTAGGAGCTGTAAACACTTATGCATGAGTCGTAAGTGTCCTGTCTGTGAACATTTGTGTCAATAAAGGAGATCGCTGAAAAATCTACAGAGTGAACTTCAAAGCAATGTAAGCAAGACCAAAAAACTTAAATGAAGGTAACCAAGAATATCTGATGCCTCTGTTGCAATCTCTTTCCATAGAAAATTTCTACAGCTGAAAGGGGAGATTTACCTCAACTCAGTGGAAATACAGAGCTATGTGTCTCTGACACCATTTTATCCATGCTGCTTCTGAAATCCTATGTGTTTCACCCAGTTGGGCTATAACAAAGTTTTGAGTTTGGCTGCTTTGGGTTTTTGTTTGGGTTTTTTTGAAGGGATGAAGAGGAAAGTTGTGGATTGGGATTTTTTTTTACTTTAATGACAAATTTTACTTCTTAGGCTTCCATGTTATCCTCTGCGAGTTTGCTGTTTCAGTAATTTCTCTTCTTTGTCAACTTGCAGATTTACCAGTGCAGGATTGATGTTGTAAAATTTAAGGGCACTAGTTCACTTGCTCAGCTGGAGCATGGATTTTAGAGGAAGAGTAAAGCTAGTACAGATACCTAAGAGCTGAATAATAAAATGTCCCTTCATCTGGGTACTTAATTAGCTGCTTTCCTCATGATTACAAAGATCAGTACCCAGGAAGAGAGGAGCTTTTAGGTCTCAGCAGGTTAACTCCACACCAGAGGATTAGACAGGACCCAAACTGTGATGCTCAGTGTTCTCATTTCCAGGACAGTGCTGGCATCCAGTACTCATCTATTCTGCTCTGCAGTGAGGTCACACATTCATGAGACCAAAAGCTCTGAGTTAATTAAAAAAAAAAAAAAAAAAAGAGTCATTTGGATAGATTTTGACAGATTGCTGAGTTAATAAAAGGCAAATATGAATATGTATTATAATAAATGATAAATTCTTTCCTCCTCCTGTGTTATCAGCGGCAACTATATTGCTTTGTCATACAACTGCTGCAAAGGCTAATCCTCCACACTTGCAAAATCTTCTTATTCTAACTGCCACAGCCCTGCTTATGTCCCTAAAAATAGGAGAAGGATTACTTAGGTTGCAGTCCACTGAACTAGTTTAAAGGTTTTCAGATGTGGAGTGAGGAGAGGAAAAGAGTTGTTATTCCAGATTCTCAGAGCTCAAAAGTGCCTTTTTAATCAACTTTAATTAAAGACTTTATACATTTCCAGTACAAAGGCTTCCAGCATGAATGAATGCCTACCCCCTTATGGAAATGAATCACCAGTAAAGCACAACTTATCTCTCTGCCTCACGCTTTTAATATCTGTCTCAGAACCTCCTGGCTTTAGTTTATTGATTTCAACCTTACAGCAGCTGAGTAGGGGCTTTAAGGAGGACTTAGGCACTTGCAGCCATAATTGCAATCCTGACAATCCCTACTCACATATGGCCTAACCCAGGGCCTTTGGGGGAAAATCAGGCCAGGGTGATTTTAAGTGCAGACAAAGCTGAAAGCTCACCTTCCTTCTGAACCGGCAGTCAGGAATCTCGGTCTTAGCTGAATCCAAGAGGCAAATAATAAAGAACAAACTAGACACAAAAGAGACACTAAAGGTTCAATCGGAGGTACCAATCTGGACATGAAAAAAAAAAAAGAGCACAGAAGCCCAGGAAGCTGTATCTAGCATTTGGAAATATTTAAGAAGTTAAAAGGCGCTACTGAGCGTAACTCTAACTTGAGAAGCGGAGAAGGAAGAGAATAAAATATGTGGAGGTCTAAAACATCCTCATGTTTCGCAGGTAATGCCTTAGCCCTGTTTAGGTTGAGAAACTGCACCTTCCTCTGCTTAAGAGGAAGATGAGGTCTATTTAAGATGAGGGCTATTTAAGATGATGTCTATTCTGGGGGGCTCAGTTGGTGTGTTTCTAAAACAATCTAATGGGAAACAACCCCTTCCAAGAAATAGTGGGAGCCACTTTTTCTTGCACAAGATGCAGGAGAACAATGTCTCTTTGCTTAATAGACTCACACTAGGAGGTTTTCATCCAGGCAGAAGTACCTGTGCTTCAGTTCAGACTTCAGATCCTGCCAAGCTGTATCTGATAATAATGCCCCAACAGCGGGAACACAGCCTGCTGCAGAGAGAAAATTGTAATCTTTGGCTCTGATCCTTATTTTCATCTTCTGTTTCCCATTTCTCTCCATCCAAGCTGTGCCACTGTATAGAAGGAGAGTGCTGAGTCAGAAGGGGAAGAAGAAAAAACAACAGCAGATATAAAATGTTCTAATCTAATATTAAGACAGTTGCTTAGGATGAGGAAATCTAGAGTTTTGGTGTCTCTGATGCTGGGAGAGATTTCCTTTAAAAAAATCACATAAATTGTTTTTTTTCGGCACATAAGATGATGGTCCAGGATATTGACTTTATAAACTGAGAACTGAACCTGGGTACTCAAATCATGCTCTACATGGTCCTCTTTATTTCCTCCTTTTTCCACAGTAACCTTGAATTTGGTTTCACTTATCATTATATTTCGGCTAAAGACGAGAATATTATCTCTACCTCTTTACACCTTGATGTTCAGGAAACTGACCTTGGAGATGGGAGATATGATTTTTTAATCAAAAATACACAATGAAAACTTATTTTTTCTCAATGAGTGCCCTGACTATGAAGTTCTTACATGAAAGACAAGTTCTCCCAAATCTTCTTGGCTGTGGATGTGGATGAAGACAATGGTAGCACCCAACTTCTAGCCCCTTGGGCAGAGTCAGGAAACCAATGCATGCAACCTCACGCTCCCTCCACAGTTCAGGACAGTTAGGACCTGAAAACAGGAGAGAGAGACATGCTTTCTACACCTAGATGACCCAGCTGCTCTGAGAGGAGGTACTGGCATGGCCAGTGTCCTCCACTCAGCTGGCAAGCCTACTTACTCCTCTACTTTCTTTCTCTCTTTTTCTTTTCTGTCCCCTCTCAGATATTTGTTATTACATAATAGCACATCTGTGGGAGTGACATTAAATGTCATTCTCTTTCTCTAGTCTTGTGATAAAGACACCCTTCCTGCAACAAAAGCTGTTCATTTGCAGCTTCTTCATATTGAGGTGGGACTAAATAAGGAGCTGCACCTTTCCACTATGCCACAATGTTATTAGATAGCAATAGCAGCCACTTTCACCGCTCAGAGCAGACAGCACTCCTTCTCAGGAAGATGAATCTCAGCTTCCCTCCCCCTGAAGGATTTTACATGGGCAAGAAGCGGACAGAGTACTGCCTGTTTCTCTGCCCCATGTAGGAGTGAATGACATCTCCAATTCACTTGACAGCTTGTTTTTCTGCTTCATAGCCTGGAATGTCCTGCAGTTACAATGAGAAGTGTCATGCCAAGGCTTACAACTCCCTGCACACACTGCCAGTGCCAAACCCTGTGCCACCATCCCCTTAAAGAAGATCAGTGACTGAAGACTAGGCACTCTGATTACAAAGTTGCAGGTGTGAGGGGGTTGCTTCATTCTGTTTTGCTTTTATTCTGTCACATTCCCTCTCAGCATAAGTAACAATACCTGAAAAATATTCCAATTTGTAATAATTTGACTTATTTTTTATGTTTGACAGTTGGTTCAGTGTTCTTGAAGACTTCTAGAGGCAGGCTCAGAGACAGGAATGAGCAGGATATCTGAGTGTCCTTTACACTTTGCCTTGATCAAACACTAATGTAGACTTTATTCAAGAGAAGCCTTTGATGGGCAGCAATAGTGGATGGTGATACATCTGCTGAGTGAAGAGTTGCAAGCAGATTTGTTCAGGGTTTTTTTTCCCACTGGCAAAGAAGAGTGAAGGCACAGTGCTCTAACCATAACATGGAGTTCTGTTATTCTTTGCAAACATATCTCATCAAGAAATGTTGTTGTTAAGCCCGAGCTCCTTTGGATGAGTATCTCCATCTAGACAGACCCTATCCCTTCCACAGGCAATGTTTCCACCTTCCTCTCCATTGCACTCAGGCTTTCTACCCTCTTTGTGTTATCTGGTTCCCACTGTACTGACAGAGCAATTGGGAAGGTCTCAGTCACACTGGACTGGTTGGAAAATGTAACCCATGGACAGGCAGCCAGGCAGGAATTCTCAACTGGGAGCCCAGTAAGCGTCAAGATATAAATAGTCTCATACTCCAGTCCAGGTCAGATCTGCTTCAGGAATACTATACTTAAACAGTGAACAAACACATGCATTTAGTTTCCACAGCTTTCTGTGTCTCATAACTGCCGGGAATGCTGTCTATAGAGTAAACTCAAATATAATTTGTTAGGGATGAAGCTAACATGTCTATGGAAGTGATATAATGCACTAGTGTAAACAAAAAGAGTGACATATAACAGGAAATATATTCTCTGTCCCATAATCTGAACAAATTCCAGCAAATTTTTTCTTCCCGTGGTGATTTCTATACATTATATTCATGGTGCTAATTTCCTTAGGCAAATAACAGTAAAGAACTAATAATTCAGTGGCATAACAATAATTATCAATTTCTGGGAAACAAACTTTCATATCTGGATTAAATATACACTCCTTTATCTGGGAAAAAACCAGAAATATTTTAACAAGGTAGATAATGAGTAATAAAACATTTCTACTACATTTTGAGGAAACATGCCTTCAGCATGACTAAAAACTCCATCAGGTGAATGAAAATAATTTTTTTTAATTTTTTCTTTTTCATTTTGTCCATAAATATAGTGTATATTGTGGATTTTGGTTTTTGTTTTTCTAATGAAGGGAAGTAAGAGATTTTTTAATTTCTGTTTGCTTAATTCACAAAATAGGAAACATGGTCCATCTTTTTCCTGTTGCAGCTACCTCACATGGCTCTCTTCCTGTCTTCACCACTAATTATGTTGGTTCAACTATATGCAAAAATCCTTGCAAATATTTGCAAAATGTGAAGTACATTAGGTCTTTCTGGTTTTCCCTGTTTTCCACGTTTTCTTTTATTTTTATTATTTACTATTGTTCCCAATTGTGTGATCCAAGCTAATTCTTCTGGGATCTGTTCTGTTATGGTGATTTATGAATCCATATTGATTTATGAATTGTAGAATGACAAATTATGGGTTCACATGGAATGGCTGAGTGTCCGTAGATGAATCTTACAAATTTTTTCACTTCAAAAATTACCTTCTAAAATGTGATAGCACATCTTAATTTGCTTCTGGACAAACCTGCCAAGCTGGGACTGTCTATGGATACAGAAATCTCCCTTCTGTATCTCTTAAGCTTTCACCAGAATATTCTCTCTAGTAACCTTCTACTTGTATTATTCTTTTTTTCTCAACAACAAACTGAATTGTTAATATTATCCTGACAAATGTACTAAATAGCCATAAATTGCATAAGCAATAACTCAGATGCTTGCAACAGGATATGCAAATAAACATACAAATGTACAACCGCTCTTGATGATTCCTAAAGGGTTTATGAGCAGAGGTCACGGGCCTGCCATTGGATTCCTTAAAGTAACCTCTTTCAATTTGTAGATCTGAGTGTACAATTATTGTCTGCTTACAATTAAAATGATTATACGCCTACAGAAGGACCTTTGACAACAATGATGTATTCAGTTCTAATATGTACGATAGCTTTCCTGTGTGATTTTAAAGCAATGTATGTACTTGTTCTCTTCATTAATTTCTACAAATATGTTCAAAAAATTTAAAAAGAAAACACAATAAACCTCCTCACAGATTAGGGATGTCTTTTCTGACTTTTCTAATTGCAATTTGAACTCCGTGGGAGATACATTGCTTCAGAACTCTGCAGGTATGCATTTACCTTAGAAAAGCCAAAACTCTTTTAGAGTCTCCGGATGATGCTATAGTATAGACAATTATTTCTAATGCATATGAAGGATTTGACCTTCCAAAATGTTATAGAAATCTCAGGGTTCACATACTGACAAAGAAGGGATGAAAAAAAAAATTCCAAAAAATTTTCTAGCCTCTTCATGGTACTTTTCAATTCTAAGACCTTAGCACTACGGTAAGTACCATGTGGGGTTTTTTTTAACTCTTCAATCTATTGACAAGAATGACAAAAATTATGTTTCTGCACACTTAAAATTTCTTTCATCCCATCCCAAATGAGCAGCTAAAATTGTTCTTTCACCATTTTTAATCTCTGTGAAGCATCTCAGGCTGCATGCTGGGATAAACAGATCTTTCTTAGCCTCTCAGATGATAGAATGTTTTCCAGCTATTCATCATGTTCCCCATAAGGTTTAATTCAATATCTACCTATAAATATCCTTAAGGTCTAGAGGGTTTTTTTTTCATATCCCCTGATATTCTGCTGAAAAGTGACCATCTGGTCAACAGGGTCAATATATGGTCCAATTCAGAAACTCCATGTGCCAGAAACCATATTATATGCTCTTTTTCAGGAAGCATGATCTCATCACAGGATTGGAAGTGGTGCTAGGAGCTATCTAATGCATCACTCTGTTCAAAAGTAGGATTAATTTGTTTCATGATTCTCAAAATAGATGTTTATCTAGCAAATTCTAAGATATCTTTAATGATGAAGCTGCTACAGTCTTGCCAAGAAACCTATCCTGCTGTTTTAATGAATACTAATGAGAAATGTAAAGAAGAGATCTAACCTGATGATTTCTAAAAGAATGATTAGATTGTCAGATGGTTGTATATGAATTACAGCCTTCTCTGAAAGCCTGAAAATGTGAAACACATAGCACAATAAAAGTGAAGATTCAGAGGCCATGCTTGTGCATTTGAGAGCAATCTACGAAATATATAAAATTTATAAATATAAAGTTTTCATAAAAGATTTAGTTCTATTTCACTAGTTAAAATATTAAAACACTCATCAAAATGATGTGAAATAGATCACCCTTTAGACCTATAATAAGTGCGCAAAGAAAAAAAGGTAGAAATGTATCCTTTTGTATTTTTCACAATACCAAAAAAAAAAAAAATTCTATTTGAGCTAAAGATCACACGTAGTGATATAATGACACTTTCACAAAAAATATAAAACATTCATATCTGGATGTAGCATGGCTTTCATGCTGTCTATGGAGGACATATCGGAAATGAAAGAGCAGTGAAGAAACCAACAGTATAATAAAAGTAATATTGATCTTACTTGTATAGGACATGCCAGCTCTGTTGTTTTGCTTTATTTGAAGCAACATTATACCTGAAAGAAGAAGAAATCAAGTAAACTAAAAAATTCATACAGAGAAGTAGCTGTCACATGGTATCCTTACTGGTCTGGCAGTGGTTTAACAATAATAAAGCATCTGCTGGCCAATTCCATGAACTTTTTTTTTTAAGAACAGAAGAACATATGAGAAAAATTCTTATAGTCATGCACGTTAAAAGAGGTCAGGGAATATAAATTCTTCCCTGAGAGTCAATCAATTCTTCCTCTGCGTCTCCTAGCCTCAATATACCCATGTATCATCATGTATTATGATATCCATTGATAAAAGCACCTCAGCATGTCCTCACAGTCACAATACTGTGGGAGAGAAGCTTAACATGCTTCAGAGAACAATGCAATTTGGCATTTCAAGTTTTATAGCTTGCATACTGATCTCAAGCCTAACAAGCAAAAGTCAGTAAGGCTGCAAAATTAAATGTGAATGGCTTATGAATATAAACAATTCACAAAACATTGTTTATGCAGAAAATCTTTTTCTAGTCATATAAAAATTTAACATGTACAGTAAGCTACAGCTTTTATTTCTTATTCTTTTATTTTCCTCAGAAGCTTTTAATTGTTTTTATTTTCTAATAATCTGCATTTCATTTGAAATATAATAAAACCTCTTCAAATCTAAAGTCATAAAACTAAAGACAGTATTTGTCCACCTAGGCACTTTTTTATAGTAAGAACTCTCTGCCTTCTCACATCTTTAGATGAGACTGACTTTACACAGTACCCTGGAAAGCTTACATATGTTCTGAAAAGAGCAATTCTGTGTAAAACTTATCTAGAAGATTGGGTTTGAATTTGCAAAATATTTTAGAATACTTTCGTGGGCAGAAGGAGTTCAGTAGAAAACAATAAAAATACCACATTGATTTAAGAAATGTGCTTAGAAAGCTGAAGAGTAAGACAGATAGAGTGGATTAGATCCACTTTTAGAAAGAAAAGTACAGTGCTCTTTTACAATAAAAATGTAAACTCGTTAAGACTTTCAGGAGCAGTTAAGTGCTAATAACGGGGCAGTTATAGACAGCAGCTGCTTGTAATAATCGTTATTTTATATGTTGTATCCCAAGTAAAAGGAATAAGAAACTCACTGAAGAAAAAAAATGTCATTTATTTCTGGTGCATTTAATAGTTAGTTCCTTTCCTCTTACTTTCAGTTATGGTTCAGTGGCAGTAATTTGGTTTTCATCAGTTTTTTAAACCTTCCCTGAATAAAATTCTTATTGCTAGTAAAAATTCTCAAATTCAGTTGATAAATCCTGAAGATTTTCAACTCATTCTGGTGGTCTGATTAAAAACATGAATGATTTGGACACTGTAGAAAGGAAAAAAGTTTTAAAGAATTATCTCTTTTTTTTTTTTCTATAAGAGATACTAAATGTATCTTATTAGTGTTTCTCCTCTTGTGCTAATACAGTGATAGAGCTTGGCCACTTAAAACTGTATACATTTTCAGAAAATATTGTCCAGGCCAAAAGTTGTGTTTATTCCTCTCATTTCTCCTGCAAAAAAAAAGTAGAACATTTTATATTAACTTATAGAAGATTCTGTCCATGACTTCCCTGTTACTGCAGACCATCTCCACATCACATTTAACTCTCTGTAATCTTATCTAGTGCCTGACAGTGTCTTATGGGGTGAGTGAACTATTATAAATACCCTTATAATTTTAAACTATTCTCTTCCTCATGCTCAGCCCCTCACCTTGAGCCAGAAGTAGACTTCAGGGCTCATCGCTGTTCAAGCAGCTAATAAGTACACAGTTGTGTAACACACTGCAGCACTGAGAGTCAAATCCTTCCCTATGGATTGAAATGTGTAGGGATGGGCTGCAGTTATTTTGGTAGGGTTCAGTAGATCTTGCCATTAAAAATACCTCCAATGCATACCATTCATGTGCAGTTTGGTGTGTGGGTGGTTCTTCCTCCTATTATTCCTCTCATCCTTTTCTTTCTAGTTGAAATCAGAGGTCTTGCTCTGTCCCCATGCTCCAAACCTCAAACCTAATCTGAACACTCAGCGACACCTCACTGCTAAAGCTAAAAATCATATATGTAAGCCAAGGCTTCGACCATTGCATTTAAGGTTCTAAGCCTTCAGGATCCAAATATCAAGAAATTAAAGACTAGTTGAAATATTACCATTGGAAAAGCTGCATATTCAGGTTTTTTGCAGGAATATGCAGTTCCATCAAAACTTTTGACAAAAACAAGGCAGCTTAGGAGATTTGCCCCACTCACCAACCTCTCTGCCTCTCCCTGCCTGCTTCCCTGAGTGCCCCAGATGGATACTAGGAACTTCTAGACTCTGGATACCACGAACTTCTAGGGTCTGGATACCCCACCTTTCTTTTCCTCAAATCGCCCAGTTGACTTCTTTCTGTAACAGTGAAAATTCCAAGGCTTCTGGCTCCACACCTTCCCCCAAGAATGTCTCTGAAAGATGGCCCAGCCCCTGGTTCCCGTAGTTATCTGCTCCTTAAGCAGCCAGTCCCCACCCCCCATTGGCACAACACTAAGAGCTACCCAGTCAAAATAATTTTCCGTGGTGGACAGTCAACCTGAAAATCTGCATTTCAGGGTGCCTGAATTAAATTTTTGGAGATTTAGTTCCCTTGAAAATAATGTGTTAAACAGAATATATTCCCTGATTCAAAATAAGCACAGAAGTTTTTATATTCTTTTTCCTGACCAGTTGTAGTTTAGTCTCTGTTGCTAATCTAGAGGGAGGACTGGTTTGGTGATTCATACCAGGAGAATAACTCTTTAAAGTACATTTTGTGCTGAAAAGAATTAGATAACCTTTAATTTATAGTATGAATCACCAAAAGACATATTTCACAGTTAATGCATCATATTTCCCCGTGTGATCCACTGGACTGGAGGTGTGTTTTGTGCCTGCCTGTGTCAGTAGCTCTGCATCTATGATGACACATGATGATTACAGCACTCACACTGAGATTGACCCCCTTCTCTCACCTAAGAGCTACTGATTTGCTGCTGCATGATAGAAGAGGCCGTTCCACCTTGCTCCAGGCCATCCAAGAGAAGAAGCTGCACTAGAAACTTCCCATCCTCAGGGTGTTCCGGTCTGGGTGGAACAGGGAAATACCTGCCCAGGCAAAGGCCAAAGCATGAGCCATCCCCTGGATGCTTGCAGCCTTCACCAGAGCAAAGAAAGTCTTACTTCAGTCCTTGTGTTGGTAGGAACACGCCAGCCTCCTATGCCTCTCCAAGACTGAGATTCGGATGGGCTTTAAAGACCTCGAAAGATAGACAAAAGTTGAGAAGGATGCAAGAATCACAGATGCACAAGCTGGAGTCTAAAAGTCAGAGTTAATGGAAGTTTCAGTCCCTATGGATCTAACCCTGAGGGATCACTGAACACCACACCTGTTACAGCAGCTGCTCTTGACTATATCCAGTTTCCAGAAGTCCTTGAAAGCCTCTGTACTGTTTTAAGAAGCAAACGATGGCATGAGCTCCTTCGGGGAAGTCCCCTCCAGCTGGCAGGTTATGTCATCACCAGTCCTGACTTTGCATGGTGTGACTTATGCAGTCACACCAGCCCTGGACTTAAAGGACCCCTACAAGAAGCATCTTGTTTTACCGGACAGTCTGGAAATGAAGGATCTTTTTCCTGCATTCAGTTAGCACACTTTTCACTCTAAAAATGATTATGATTTTTTTTTTTTAGTTGTGTATTTCCTGGGGTCCTTCTCCAACAACCAGAAGGTATCCCCACTGTGCCTTGCTCTTCTTTCCATGTGGAGTTAAAGTGCACCTAGTGTAGCAGCATCTCTCTTTATTCCTGCCTAGCTTTATCTGTGGCTACACTGTTGAATTTTTATACAAATGACATCACAAAACAGCTAATTTCTGCTAATTTTAAATTCTTGTAAGTGGAGATAAAATATGATTGATAGATAAATAGGGAAAGAACTTCATTAAAAAATTTTGTACCTTCATTGGGTAATCTGTTCGTTGCTATGCATCACATCTTCCCCTACAGCACAAAGCATAGCATGAGCAGACATTCTGATTTATAAGGGCATGAAATACTGCAGCTCTCCCAGCTTTGCTTGCTTGATGCATTCATTCTTGTACTCATTAGTCCTGCAGCTTTAGCCTACTTGCCTAGCAGTTGCACCATGTTCTTCAAAGTGTTATATGACACTTGTAGAAAAAAAAAAAAAGAATCATGAGTTTTCCATGATTTGAGGCTACAAGAATGTCATTCATTGCAGGATGCAGAGAGAAGGGGGGAAGGATTTTGCACAGTCACTGATCCAGCTTCTATCATTTAAATGTTGCCACAGTTTTGAGGCAGATTTAAATATATTTTGATTTTATTTGTATGCTCTCAAAGAGACTAAGCAGCCAACCTTCAACATTTCCAAAGTTTTCCCAAACAGCACAGTGGCAGCATGGCCACAGCATCTCCTACTATAAAGTAAGACAAATTCTCCAGTTATCAAAACCACAACAAACCAGTTGGCACTTTGTATATTCCTGTTCCCTCTTCACAGTAGCCAGAATAACATACTGCAGAGATAAGTGTTCTCTACATGCCTTTGGGAAGATATTCTTCAGGTACAGTAAGTTAGAAGGCCAAAAATGTAAATGAAATTGGTCTTTTATTACCAGCACTTCAAACTAAATGAAGTTTAACAGCACTGAGGACTACTCGCTGTTATCCACAATTTCAGCCCTGAGATTAACGCTACTGCAACAAAGAAATAATTGACTTAAACCTTCCATGAGTCCAGTATTCTCCCCCAGAACACACCTTTTAGATGACCATTTAGGGTTCCAGATAAAGCCTTGCAGGTTTTATTCCTGTTGAAATGTATAACACTCCTGGCATAACAACTGAATACTCACTTCAAAAAGGTTTTGGTGGTATTTTTTGCAACAGTCCAGCTGCAGTAGGAGTGAATGTACTCAAGGTGATGCAGAAGTGTGAAACAGTTGAAAAGGAAGGAAAATTTTACAATATTAACAACCAGAATATTATTAACAAGTAAGCTTGATACAGCTTCTGGACTAGTAAATTCAGATGGCATTTATAACAAATCTACATGCAAGAATCTATATAGAAAAATTTTTGATTGCCAAATTCTGTCCTTTGTAAAAATTCATAAAGCATCTTACACTGTGATTCAATTTTAGTCTGTTCCCTTTCTCATTGAGATATCAAAACCTTATTTCTGAATCCAGGAAAGAAAAGAAACGAAGTGTCTGGGGTCCAAACTAACAATCTCACTATAAACTCGAATAACCTTGAGGTAGTGTTCAGTTGTGTCAATCTGAAAACACTACCCTTGAATCCATCACTGTAGCAAGAATTAATGGGAGCTTATAGGACTCCTTCAGCCATGACTTATAAATACTAAGCTAGAACAGCAGACCCAAACACACTGTTCAGTGCAAGGGGCTAACAAAGATGTCTAGTAACATGTCAAACATTTCCTGATATCCTGACTGGCTCTAGCAGTATGCAAATCCACAGGTCCTATCTTATATCTGTCAGTTCCCTACCTATAGCCTAGGGCATTGCAAATAGTAACAAGCGCCGAAATGCTGGCAACAGAACTAAGCCTAAAATGTCACCAACCTCGTATAGAAAGGGACACCAGAATTGAGAAATTACACTATTAAAACACTTTAATTCAGTTCTTTATGTATGTATAGGGAGATGTAGTCTTAAACTTTGTTCCCTATTTCTGATCCCATCCCTTCTTTTCTATGCTTCACAATTTATTTCTAACTGCCGAGTCCTGCAGTTTCCTCTCCCACTCTCTCTTCTTCCTTATGCCCAGCATCCCACTGAGCCATGGTAGGCAGCTGAGGTACCTGCATTTACACAGGGAGTATAATTTTCTGGCAGTTCAGTGGATTTCTAGTATGTTGCTGCAGATGGCATGGGGGAGGAATGAGACTTGTTCGTTAAAGTCTCAGTAGTCTCTACTGAACAAACAGAAAATTTTCAGAAACATTCCAACTTGGCAAAGACCACAGACACTTGAAAGTACATTCTTAATACAAAGGTTACCTGGTAACCCATAGCTTGTCCTTGCCTCAGATATAAGAAGCCCAGTGTTACTGAGAAAGAATCTTTCCATTGAAGGCTGAAGAAGTTGATTTCCTGCAGACGTATCCTCTTCTGCAAACTTTTGAGTAGAAAACTAAATAAAATGGCCCATGGAGTGTTGAACACAAAAAATATCTAGCTATGTGACTACTCTTAGGTGAGTACCAAAAATTGAACCTTCTGGAAGTATCTCACAAACTTAAATTGTACTTGCCCTACCAGACAAGTCTCTAAAAATGCAAGTGAACATTTTCCAGTGAGAATCACACAACTAAATTATCTTATATACTAATACAACTTATTTGAATAAATTCCATATGATGCAATCTGAATATTAAACTTCCTGTCTATAAAAGTCTGATGCAGGTAGATAGTAGCTTATGTGGAACTAAGCATCCAGTTACTTTAGTATTTGTATTAGAGTAATGAAGATGTGTAGCTGGTACTGAAGGAAATGTTAATGCAGCTGACTGACATCTTGCATTTCATTCTCTGAGTGCAGGAGAGAGACTTAAGCAGGGTAAAGACTGAAGGAAGATAAAAAAGAAGGTTCTATATCTGGCTACAGCAAGGGCCTGTTTTGGTTCTGGGCTAATACAATCGGACCATATCAATGTACACTGAAAAGTAAAGTTTAGTCCTTCATAAGTAACGCATAATGACATTTTTTTCTTGCCAGCTAGTGAAATACTTCAAGTAAAGGAGTGGGTTGTATGTATTAATACAAAAATGTCAGAGCTTTGATGAGTACATCTTTCCAAGATTCTCCTGATGATTTTCTAGTGATTCTTATATAAACTGGAGCAGGATTTTGAGTGATTCTTATATAAACTGGAGCAATGTATGGGATCCCTTGTACAGACTGAGCAAAAGGTTCACCCTAAAAATACAGGATATTTTCTATCTTGCAGTAATTAGCAAATTTAACCAACAAGCATAAACCAAAACTCTAAAGCAATCAGTGCTTTCAACACATTTAAATTTCTATTCATTTGAAGATTTCTGTCAATCATTAAAAGTAATGTCTTGCTTTGAATAGCCCTGACACTTTATTTTGAGGACTCAGTCCAAGCGCTTTCTGAATTTTGCTAATCTTTCTCTTTCAAGACTGGTATGAATCACGTCCCTTGCTTTCATTTTTGTGGTCTTCCTTTTCTGGGATGTGTTTACTGAAATGCTGAGCTAGGTTCTCAACATATGTAAATGAACATTGCTTCACTAGCTTCCAAGGTACCAGGCTAATTTAGGCAAGATCAGGTTTTGGGACACGGCTTTTAATTTTATCCCATCATAGGAAAAATATATAAGAATATTTCACTGCTTAGTACTTCATAGGTCACAAGGATAAGAACTTCCGCTTTTCAATCTCATTTGTTTGCCAAAAGATATTCTTAGCATATAAATGTTAATTATCTGTTTAAACAGGAAGATACCTGTTTACACTGAGTACATCCAGCTATCACTGAAATACTTCCTAGGCCTGAATTTTTCCCTCTGAACCAGATGCAATTCCTTTTCAGTGATTTAATTGCTTCCTTTCCATTTAATTACTTTGAGGATTAACTGCAGGCAAGTGTATTCCAATAATAGGCTCATCTACAAAGAACAGGAAGCTTTCCCTGTGGTCCAGAGAATTCACCACTTCCGACTACAGCTAAGCAATATAGCTATCAGGTTTCCCTTTACCCCTGAGCTTTATGTGTCACCTTGCCTGTTTGAGCACAAGGAATTGTCATGGGATGAACCGCTAGTTCTTGAACTCTCATGCACAGCTCCTAAGGGAGCTGAATTTCTTTCAACTTTAGATTGCATCAAAGTCCATCAGAAAATTTTGTACTGAACTAATATTCCATGACTGTGAGCTCCACACATCTGACCAACCCCTTGGAAGAACCAAAGTATAACACACACTCATCTTCTTGCATAACAATTGATTAAAAGAAGTTCTTGGGATCTAGGTGGGGGAAAAGGACTAGGAAACACAAATAGGATGGGAGAAATTTGCAGATAAAGAAGAGACACTCTAACCCCTTCTTTTTCAGCACAATGATCCCTAGTTTATGTGCCAAGAGAGATAAATTGAAACAGTTCTGTAGCTAATGCAAAAGCAAAACTACACTGCCTTTTTAGATAACGCTTGAGATATATTTTCAGTCAAGAGTGCTTTTCTTCCAAAGGTAGTTATGCACAAAATATTTTCTTGTCTCTCAAATTCTAAGAACATTTTTGTTAATAAATGAAGGTTTATAATTTATTAAATAATAGACGTCAGCTGAAAAATGTATGAAAGACACTTTTTTTTTTTAATTGGAACTCCACTAAAGTAATTTGGTCTCTGATTTTTTCTCTTGGTAGAAATACTCATCTTAAATTCAGTAACACTGCTAATGAAAGTTTAGATGCTTCCATTAAATGAAAAGTAATCATTCTAGAGGTGATTTTTGCTGTCTGCTTTAATCACAGATTTTGTTTCTACATTTGCTTTTCCACTGCTTGTGGTAGGTGAAGGAGACTTCTCCTTGTTTTACCCAGCAGAGGTACTGCCAGTTTGTTAATACAGCAGTATAGACACGGCAAATACAGGTATTGTGAAGACAACAGGAAGAGTTTCTACTAAGTTCCTTGTCTGCTCTACAGCTGGCAGATTAAAGAAAGATTAAAGAAGCTTGCAAGGCTGTGAGAGAAAATCTTGGCCTATTAGCCCCAATGAAAGATTTCTTTGCAATCAGTCTGAAGGACTGGGATGTTTGGCAAAGAAAAACTTAACTACAGATGTGGCTATGATCAGTCATTACACAGAGCTTCTGGGTCAGCTCCTGGGGCTAAATCTGTGTTGCAGACCTTTAGTTAAAAGGCCCCAGGGCAGGGAAGAACCAGCCTGTCGATTTCACAGGCACACAGCTCTGGGCTTGCCAGAGCAAGTACCATTGCCTGGCCAGCCTCCAGGCTAAACAAATGAAGGTATGGAATACAGGAAGGAACAAGGAGTATTATGGTGGGAAATAGAGGAAAAGAGAAATAATTGAGGTTAATCCATATAGGAACAGAAGCAAGATATTGAGTGTATTTTGACAAGGTTGTATAGACTGTGAGAAAATAAGGCTGCTGTAGTCATCGGAAGTTTGCAGTCTGATAATTACACAGGGAGGCCCTTAATGCCTTCTAATATATACTAATCTTATATATTTGATCTTGAGAGTTTCAAACCAAAAAAACATAAGGCCTGTGTGAGGAGTTTATATAAAAACCCACCAGAGGAAAGGCCAAAGTGTGGTTTTGCCCTGTGTTAGACACAGAAGATCCAAATGAGAGAAAACTTTCTGGATGCCTGAGCTTTTGGAAAACCTGAGTCAGGCAGCAAACCCTATGGGACTCTCGAGATTCTGCTTTTTCACTCACAGCCATCACCTGAGTGAAAGACAGAGCATGAGCTTCCACTGAAACCTTCATTTTGATTTGATTACAAAGGTGGCCAACTACAATGCACAAGCCCATAGTTCTGTTACTCCTGGATCCCATTGAACAAGATTGTTATAGGAAGGCACACACAGCAATTACAGAACAGAGCAGGATTATAAAGACTTTAATGTCTCCAAAGTCTTCAAAGTCACTTATGCACATTCCAGTCTAATGGAAATAAAATTCTCACCAATTTTTTAGTAAATATCTTTGCAGTTACTTATAGCTATAAACATGGGTGTTCATGTGACAATTTTTTTAATTACTCCAGTTCTTTAGCCACAGTATTTGGATACTGTACAAGCAATTAGAATAAATATAAAACCCAATAGACCAGAAACAGCAGTATGCACCTGTTCAAATAGATATAGTTATGAAAAAATGCTTCTAAGGAAAGAGTCAAGAATGACTCTTGATGTGTCAAGAATGACTCTTGATGAGTGACTGCTGCTACTTTCAGAGGAGGGCAACGTAGATGGTGAGGGGGCTGGAGAACAAGCCCTATGAGGAGCGACTGAGGGAGTTGGGGCTGTTTAGTCTAGAGAAGAGGAGGCTCAGGGGAGGCCTCATTGCTCTCTACAAATACCTAAAAGGAGGTTGTAGTCGGGCAGGGATTAGTCTCTTCTCTCGGGTGACCAGTGACAGAACTAGAGGGCATGGACTCAAGCTTCGTCAGGGAAAGTTTAGGCTTGATGTGAGGAAAAAGTTCTTCACTGAAAGGGTGATTGGTCATTGGAATGGGCTGCCCAGGCAGGTGGTGGAGTCACCGACCCTGGAGGTGTTTAAGGGGAGACTGGATGAGGCACTGAGTGCCATGGTTTAGATGATGGTTGGTGTTAGTGTTGGTGTTAGTGTAGGGTTATAGGTTGGACTTGATGATCTCAGAGGTCCTTTCCAACCTTGTGATACTGTGATACTGTGATACTGAGGTAATTTATGACGCCCAACTTCTTTTCTGTCTCAATTAAGGGATAGTAGAATTTCTGAAAGTAAATACACTAAAATATGTGTCCGGCCTTTTATTGAAATGAGGCACTAATGTCCAGTATTGAATTTCTAGAAAAGTAAAATTCAGATTTGCAGTAATGCACATGATTTTACCTGCTGTGCTGTGGCCTCACAGTAGACTCAAATTTATCTATCACAATGCTCTGAAGAGGATTAGCAATATTGATGTCCTTCCTGAAAAATGTATAACTAAACTTTCACTAAAGATTTCCAATGACAGAGTATCCAGTCTTTCAAATTGAAGTGTTACCATGCTCAATTATCTTTCTTATTATAGAAAAATTCTAATTAATCTTTCTTCTGTTTTATTTTACTGCGAAACCTTTCATCTTATTCAATATGGATACAGAGAACAGTATTGTTTCCCTTTTGCAACAACAGGAATGGATTAAGATTATTAAATTTTCTTTCCACTAGCATCTTTCTCTGTTCTTTTTCATTTGAGGCTTGAGAGCATCCTTTATTCCCATGTTACCTTCTCATGGCTTCTACAACCTCTGATCACAGTATGTATTTTCTAGGCCATGTTTCTGTTTGTACACCATGATCAGAATATTTTTCTTTTCAAAAGAATCTAACATCATTGATTCAGACCCAATTTGTGATCCTCTATAATTTTAATATCTTTTTGAAGAACTTACTTCCTAATGTTTGCCATCCTGAATTTGTATAGTTGATTTTCCTGCAGTATCTTACCTTTGTCCCTTAACCTTGCCCTTATCTCTTGTCTAGGATGACTTACATTTCATGTTTCCACTCCATTTCTCCAGATTTTTATTTTTACTGTTATTTTCTAACACATTTGGGGTCCTTCCTAGCACTGTCATATGCAAAACTAATGAGCGTTCTGACTATTCCACCATCTGTTTTGTTAATGAAAACCTTGAGCAGAAGCAGATCTAAGGCAGACCCCCCACAGAACCCTGAGTTTAATGAGACTTGATTAACTTCTCTGTGGTGTGGTTATCTAATCAGTTTTTCACCCACAGAATAAAGACCATGTTTTTCCTAGCTTGGATATGAGAATATCAACTGACACTGTGTCAAAAATTTTGCCTGAGTAAAGATATGTGAATTCTTCTGCTTCTTACCTACCCACAAGACCTGTTACCTGGTCATTGAAAGACTGAGTTTCATTTGCTCTCATTTTGTGGCAAGTTTATGCTGACTTCTGCTCCCCTGCATTTTATTTTCTGGGTTCTGCAGACTGTTCCACACATACGCTGTGAACTGAAGTTAAGCTGATTTATCTAATTTCCTCACCCTTTCTTTTCCTTTTCACTCTTCTGATGAACAGGCACTAACTTTCCTTTTTGTAGTGGAAGTTGCAATAGATGCACTTCAATGTCTTCACCGGCAAAGAAATATGCACTTAGCAGTAAAATTAGGTGTCTATCACAGTGTTGCTTAAAATTGTGATAAGCATTTAATTTCCTTTGGTTGAGGAACATTTGCAACTTTATAATTCCATCTCAGTAACACCTTCAAAAATGTGAATAGAAGGAAAATTTTCAAAGATATCAGGAAATATGTGGAGGTCACTGTATATGGTCTTTCTAGAGTAAAGATTTTGGTTGTGGTCTCAGATTATGGTAAGTGCATCAGAGATGCCTTAATCAGGGAGACTTTACAAAAAAAAAAAAATTGCAGGTGTTAAGGGTCCAGGATTTTGGTGATGTTTAATGAAAGCTTTGAACTCCAGATTTCCAGTTTTGTCTTTACAATAGTATCGGAGGATGAGACCCGCACAGCTTAAGTTTGGTGACGTAAGAGTTAGTTGCCTGGGCTACAGTAACCATGCAGGCTCTCTTTCTGGGCAATGGAGACAACTGACACCTTCTTCCTAAAAGAAGTACAAAATAGATGCAATGTCCCCTCCAATCTCTCTCACTGTACTAACATAAGTAGTGCAGATGGGATTTGCTAACTATTTTAGGGAGATGTTGAGGAACGCACGTGATTGCTCCCACAGCAAAAGTGGGTAGTTCTTCACTGGAATTGCTGCTGTTATCTCAAGAGCGTGAATCTTCAAACTACACTGACATCGCTGCTGGATAAGCCTGAGGTTGAGTAAACAGGCCAGTAAAATGAAAAATTTTCTTGCTCCTTCTGGTAACCCTGATATGTCTGAGTTCAGGCACATTCACAAATTCATTTCTGTTGCTGTATGATATGTTAGTTATGCATCGTGAAGACTGCTCATTGGGATGGGTGAAACATTTCTGTTCCCTCATTAGTGAAGAAGATGTTATACTTCAGAAAAAGGGAACTTTAAAAAGTACACGTTTTGATCATACAGATAGAATCATAACAAAGTCCAGGACAGAAGGGACCTCAGGAGGTCTGTAGTCCAATCTTCAGCTCAAAACAGAGTGCTTCTAAAAGTAGTTAAAAACCTGAAGGTTTAAAAGAGAAAAACACAAAGCAAGGGACATTTTTTTATATTTCTGGAGGTAAACCAGTATCTGGAAAATGTGAGCTAAGAAAAAGATGATTCTGTATCTGTCCTTTTGGGAATATTCATAAAGATGGACAAAAATAAACAAGAAATCCCACATAGAAAATTACATTTGAATGATTTGCAAATTTGATGCAAAATCAGATGCATGTTTATTAGAGAAGAACAAATTTTAGGTTTTTTGTAGTTTTTAATATAACTGATCGTTTTAGAAATTCCTTGAGTTAAGATACTTGCCAAAGAACAAATTCAGCATTTTGTTTTGAAATTTTATTTTTAAAATGATTACATTTTTTATATGAAAAGGTTAAGTAATAGGAAAGCAATGTGCAGCATTCCATTTTGAGTTCCATAAAATGTTTCAGGCAAACATAAAATCAAAAAGAATTATAATTCTTTCATCTTTTTTGTTGCCTCTTTCTTCAACTGAAAATATTGCTTTGACTTGATCTTGCCTGAATTTTTAATCCTTTTATTTTTTGTGGCTCAAGAACGAACCAAAACTCCATTGATAAGTCAGTTCCAACTAGTGGCACCCACAATTGGAAAAAGGGCTTTGGACTAGACCAGTAATGAGATAGCACATAAATTAGGGTCCCCATCAAAATGATGTTCACTCACCATCATATTTCTGACTTGTATGAACAACTGTTGCTATGCCATTACCAGCTCCAGTAGATAAGTCACTTAAGCAAAATTAATTATAAAGTAACTTTCTCCAGCAGAGCCCTCTTTTCCTTGACAG
Organism: Tapera naevia; assembly: GCA_033556795.1. NCBI lineage: Eukaryota > Metazoa > Chordata > Aves > Cuculiformes > Neomorphidae > Tapera > Tapera naevia. The sequence goes on from JAUMJJ010000059.1 coordinate 6,255,498, forward strand.
GAGGTGTTGCCTGTTCACAGTAAGGAGAAACATTAAGCCAGATAAGAATCAATGCTTTTTTTTTTTTCAAACCCTTACAATCACGTTCTGAGACTGAGAATAACCCATGCATTAAATAAGTTCATTAAAACAAGTCCAGCAATGTCTGCATCATCAGTTCACTTTGCAGCTCTGTATTGAACAGGGCTGCAATAAATTGTTTCTAAATAACTCTGGTTTTAAATTGTAGCTGTAAATGTATATCCATAAATACATATATACACACAGGCATACACATTCAATATTCAAGTTGCATTGCTTTGAACTGAATCAGTTGTGAGGGCTTCTTAATGCTAACAGTTTTAGTATGGCACTGCTTAACTGATTCATGCCCAGTAAATATGGCAACTATTAGAGGCATCTTCTGCATTATAAGGTCAAATATCTACTAAGAACTTTTGTGTTACGTGAGAAGAAAGTTGGACAACTTCTATTTTCACAGATGTGAATGTAAATTTTGCATCACTGAATGAGAATTATTCTAGATTTACATTGGCTTGTGACTATCGATGTTGCACCAGATCTCATCATGATAGCACTGTATATAGTCTTAGAAAAATAAAACTACAAATGCAATAATCATGAGTAACAGACAACAGCAAAATCTCTTTTTCATCTTATCTTCTACAGGGAATTATGTAGGAGAAAGTTATAACCTTTTTTTGCTTACAAAATGAACTAGGAAAGTAAGTCATGATTATTATGGGTAAACAGAAATTATACAAGATTAATACAAAAAAACCCCCAGATTAATCCCATCACTTTCTGGGGTATTTTTTCTTGGTTTGTATAACTTGTATGGTATGCTAAACAGATTTTTGACCACAAAATAAAAAGTAAAACTGCTTTTCTTCTAATACTTTAGGGTTGTAAAAATTTGATATTCAGCTTCCCAGTTTCTGTGATTTTGTCATCTTCAGTAACTGAAGGGAACAGAGCAATATAAAATTTTGCCAGGGAAACAAAACATCTTGTCTTTAAAATGCTTTTATTGTCTTTTTATATTTGGTTCAGAATGAAGAGAAAGAGAATTCAGATTCTCAAAACAGGAGATGTACAACTTCCAGACACAAAAGGGAAATACCATGAACCACATATTTTAAGTACGGGTAGGACTGTTCCAACATTACTTTATTCACTGGACTCCATCCAGGATGATGCTGCAGGTGACTAGTTTTATAAATAGTAACAGAGTGACTGTACAATTTAGATCAATTGGACCATCTTGGCTCGAAATGGAACAGATTTTGCTGTTCTCCATACAGATTAATGGGGGCCTATTATGTCATCCAAGTAATTGATTTCCAGAGTAGCAGAAAAAAATAAGCCATAAAAATTAAACCAGTAGGAAAACGTCTCAGCTGAAGTATATTCTATTTGCAATCAGAGTAAGAGGGCAGAAGTCTTCTAAGGTGTGTGATTAATTTGAAAATCTGCCTACAGCATTTTCTCATTAGTTATTCAATCATTAATAGAATTCATAGGTCTCTGACAGCATCCAGTCGGAAACTCTAGCTATATAGCTTATAATAAAGCAGTTCTATCAGAGGCTAGAAGTAAAAGTCTACCTTGAGGTGAGAAATCCATTAATTTCAACTCCTAATTACTTCCTGTTGCTGTGAAGAGTTACTGTCGTTGATGGAACAGAGAAAATTACTTGGAAATGAACTTTTCCTGCAGCTTCAGGGATGACCAAATGTAATTTCAGATGACTGTGTATTTTTGTCATGGAAAAGAAGAGGTTGGTCGTGTCAGATAGATATTGTGAGTCAGGGCAGTATATCAGGGTCCCATCGTAGGGTGGATAGACTTGGCTTCACCAAGATGTCAGTCCTTCACATTCAGCTGGCTCCATGTGAATGGAAGGCCTAAGAAATTTTTAAGGAGACCTTTTAAAAGCATGATTCATGATGGGTTAAGAATTTGGGAGAGTTAATTTTCAGAAAAGCAAAAAAATTAAGAAAAACTTTGTGGGAAAGAAATAAAAATTGATAAAAACTGAAAGCAAAAGCAGAAAAAAATGAAAGTATCAATTACTTTTTCTTTTTGCTCTTATTCCTCCCTTTGCTATCATAAATCTGCATAGACCTTAGGTTTATTGTGATGGGAAAAATAGGCAGAATAATATCAACACAAATACTGAAATAATGCGAAAAAGAGATATCTGGAATCTGACTGCCACATTCCAACTATATCTCTTACTGATGTAAATCCTCTGTTTTATTTTATCAAGGTATTTTAACATTGACGTGTATTTAGAAATTTAATTTATCCTTAAAAATCTTATCTGACAAATATCTCTTTTAAGAACTCTGATGTTTAGTGTTAAGACTTCCCTGCTTTGGGGACTCTGAAAGATTAGTATTTTAATCATGCTGGCTTCAACTGAAGCCTGGAAGAAAATGAGAAAAAGAATCCCACAGAAATGGGTAACACCTCTTGCTTTCTGCAACATCTGAGTTCATCTGCAGGAAAGAAGACCATACTTCATGACTTCAGACCTTCACTGGAGAAGTATTCATAGCCAGAGTTTCACATTAAGTGAAAGGGGAAATAGATGACACAAATTTCCCAAAAAATTCCCTTGTACAGGAGAAGGGGGATGTAGTGAATAACCAAATACACACTCTAGAGGCGACAGCATGTCTGCTTTGATAGCACAGCAGTTGTAGAGATCACCATGCTCTAACATAAAATACAGGCTGCACTTTAGGAAAGTTTAAATACTATTTAGTGGAAAATGAAAAGAAAATGTCTTCTTGTACTACTGAGGAAAAGGTTCATAGACATACATTAGCTCTGAAACACTGTAGGGGCCAAAAAATTGGTTCTAAAGTTTTGAAATACTTAGAATTACAGGAGCTCCATCTGTCCTGTGTCTATATACTTTTAACAAGTAAGTTGTAGCTCTGATAAAAACTATTAATCCTGTATGTTCTTCACATAACCTCAGAAACACTCCAGCTACTGCAGCATATATTTCCTTTGACAGATACATATTTCTTCACTCTTTCAGCTTGCTCTCACTAGAGATAAGGTGGTTCAAAGTGCTGTGAATGGCACAGAGGTTATTTTATCTCCAGAACATGAGTGTGAATCTACCCTGTCATCAGTGATTATAAATTGTTTCAATTACTGTCTTAATACTGACTGTGAATCCTTGAAAAGCTAAACTTTGAACGTCCAGCTTCTCAGATTGTACTGATTGGAAAAATATATCGGAGAACTATTATAAAATTTGAAGTGTGGTATGCATCTGACATTTGAACTACTTTATCCTCAAGGTTTAGACTGAGATTATATTGGTCATCTGAGAAAATATGTCCTTCTCTGTGATTCATTTGCTTTGCGGACTGATTGCTACCTTTGAAAAACAAAAGTTATCTCATTTTGGACAAGAACTACTGTGACACTGTTCACTTTTTAAATTGGTTATCGTAACTTAGCGCGTTATAATACTTATTACAAATTTCTCCATTATAAGAATTTATTGGATTTTACAACACCATGTAAATCAAAGTTTTCTGATTAAAAAGCTAAATATCATTCTAAATTTCACTTTATAGTTATATTTTTATATAATTTACACAGAATGCTTATTCTTAAACTTCCATGGATAGAACCTGCTTTGGTTTATTGTTAAAGTGTTGCAAATATACGTTTAAAAATATACGTTGCTGCAATTTAGTATTTTTTAATATTCTTCTTAGGAAGTTTTATTTAATTTAAATGGAGTTTTTTTTTAAATGGACACTAGGAAAACTAAGGTATAAAATGACACGGCTATGCCAACAGCACAGTTAGTCACAGTGTATTTGTCAGATGTAACTATGTCTATGTTATTTTATTTCACTGTTGATTTTTCCTAAAGGTTTAAGATTATCAAGACAATTCTGCAGACATGTTGGAGTATGAGACTAGTTGACACTTAATTTTCTGAAATATTTATAAATACAGGTGAAGCAGAGAAAGATTAAAGTTAAATCCAAGTAGATGTGTTAGAAATGAGTCTTGATTGCTGAGGAATATCAAGTAAGACAGAGTTCTCTGGAGTCTGCAAAGGCACTCTGGTATAAGATACACACACAGCAGGAGAAAGAGCCCCAAAACTAGATGGTCTTTTCACTTGTCATTTAGTTGCTGAAAACATGTCAGTGGGTAAACAAACTGAAACTATGTCACAGTATCTTCCTCTCTAACGTAGATCTGTTAAAGCTGCCTAAAGGCCAAAAAACAAGTTAACTTCTGCAGTAGCTTGCACGTCTGACGCAACAGCAAATGATATATCATTCTAGTGATGGTTCCAGCCAATGGTTTCCAAAAATGTCAGACATTGCTTTACTGAAATATCTGAATGTGATAAAGGAGAAGAATATTTGACTTTGAGTGAATTTTGTTGTCTTGTTTTCATTCTGATAATTATATTCTTTTTAGCAAAAACAAAACAAAAAAAAAATGCACTGAGGTGCAGGGCTAGGGGATGCATAACTCTGAAGAAAGGTGAGGACATAACAGAATTGTAACCCAGGTGTATAGTTGTACTTCCAAATAAGTGGAGAGGGTGACACGGGTCTCTAGTCATGTTTGTCTTCTTATAGTCTCCAGGCAGGTCCCTTCAACATGAGCTTATCTATCCCCAGCACAGTGTGGCAATATTACCATGGGAAGGTAACAGAGGGGTAACATGAAAGAAAAAGGTTAATCTTCACAGTCACTTAAAAGGTCATCACTGGATGCTTTAATTAATAGAATTACTACACCACCTTGCTTGCCTCAGCTGGGTTGGTTAGCCCTGGGCTGCGCAGTGTTGCAGCGTGACAGCTGTCTACAGAGTCAGTACGAGAGTATCCCCAGGCTCCAGAGGGTCTAAAACGTTTAAGAAATTTGGCCTCATCAACAAGACAAACTGTGGATACCTGTAAACAATGATCAGAATGAGACTTCAAAGGTATCCCATTGTATCATGGCAAATCAACATGTCCAAATATAGCGAAAAAAAAAACAACCTGTATTTTGCAGTTGCAGCCCACAATGGTATAAATGTATATATATACAATATATCACATATATATATGTCAATATATATGTCAATATAAACATACACTATATATCACATATATATCACATATATATATATCACATATAAACACAATTCTTATACGTGCAAAAAACCCACTTATTCTACCTAGATATTCACATATAAGATTCCTTTTCAAAGGTAACTGGAAGACTAAATTGTACCTCTTAGGCATGAACCTTCAGTGGGGAAACAGGCACCTTACCAACCCAGGAGAAAATTACAACTTCTGCTTGGGCAGGAGGAGCACAAGTCCTGGACAGAAATGTTGCCGCACATTTCCCTTCCTACAGGCATCCAAGAAAGACTGGAGATGAGGCTTTGTCCTTCCACTCTCCATTCTCCTCAGCCCCTTTTGAGGTAATAAATGGAGAACAATTCCCGTTCCACATTTAGCACAGAGCCTGCAATTCTGCGAGTCACACAGACTCGGCAAAATGATAAAAGCATATAGAACCTCATGTTCTTGTCTATTTACTAGAAAGACTCAATCCACAATTTAATTTTGCCTATATACAGTGCTTACATTTAAAAAGCTTCTAAAATGCATGTCAGAATAGAGTTTTATAGTGAATTTATGTTAGAACAGGTGAGGTCAACAGAAGACATTTACATTTACAGAAGAAAATAGTTTAGGTGCTTCTTAATCCTCAGGAAAAAAAATCAGTCTAGGATGACCTCCCAAGCTGGAAGTTTAGGGGGTCATACCAGAGCAAGAAACTGAATCCAGACTTTCTGCATCAAATGAGGAATACAATCAGTGGCCCTTCTCCTTCCACTGCTACTTTTTGGAAGAAGCTTGCCCTTGGTATAACTAAAAATCAGCACCTGGGCACAGAGAGCAATTTAAGCCACCATCTAGCACTTCCTGCTTCTGACGAGGATTAATTTTCTCTTGATAAATAGACAATATGAGTTAGTTCTCTAGGTTTTCAAATATAGAGCAAGTGTCTGTGGTTACCCTCAAGGTGTCAGCACAGATATGAAACAAAGTCCTTCAGGAGTCCATCAATTAGTCGTGGAAGTGTTTGGCAGCAAAGCACGAACAGTGTCATGCCCCAAAGCAGAACCAGCAAAAATATGAAGACCTATTGGTCTTTGTTCAGAATGTCTCTAATTAGGTAACTTAATACCACATGCATGCAAAATTTCCAGCAAAGAAACAGGGGAAAAATTCTTTTCCATACAAGGGCACTGAAGTGCTTGTTGGGGGTGTAACACTGCTATAGCTGATCTTCTAATTGTTATTAAATATAATAAAAAGAGGCTCTGGAAATTACACAATATAAATGCAATTACTTTAATTAATTTTTAGAAAGTTAACACATATTAAAGCTCTTTTGCCATAAATGAGGGTTGTCCACATTTATATCAACTGAGAATCCAGCTCACACGAAACTCGGAATCATACAGGGCTTTGTTGGGTTTTTATATAGTTTTACGGTGGACATCTACACCTCATACAGACAGATCATGGTTCTGTAGGAGGGTTTCAGCTTTAAAGATCCCTCCTGCCTAAAGCAAACTTAGGCCACAATCATAGCTACCAAAATTCTCCTTTTGGTTACTACTGAGTGGGTATCCATATCATAAATCTGTCATAGACTTCTACAAAAGCAGGGACCTTCCTTAGGAGAAAAAAAAAAGTCCCATAGACAACTGAGAACAAGAAAATCAAGAGATCAGGTTCATGTTTTGTGCAGCACACATAGGTGTAAAAAAACCTCACCAGTTTTCCTATGAGAACTACAGCCTCACATTTACTGACTTTCAAATCTGTCTCTAAAGGATAAAAAGATCTAATTAAGTGCAATTCAGTTAATTTTATATGCTCAAGGCAAATCTCTCACTAAAAGCATTTAAATGACTCTGCTGTCCAAAACTTGTTATAAAAAACTTTCCAAACTACCCACGTTCTTAGTACTTTTTCTAATGAAAAAATTGGAAAACACAGTAATAACTGTCCCAAATCTCACAGTGGGGGGCGTGATGAGTCTGAGGCTATTTTCAATTCAGATTACTCAGTCCAAATTGCTTGCATTAAAGTCCACTCCTGTTTATCTTTCACGATCAATCAAGAGAAGCTATCAAGCATTCTGCGATCTATCATCTGACATGAGGAAAGCCCCACACAAACAAGATTCTGACAATATTTAAACTCTTTTTGAAAAGAGGTTCTTGTCACAGCATTAGACAGATTAAAGGTGTTGTGGAGAAGCTTTAGTCAAAACGATTGGTACTGTCATGCCATTTTCTTCTTTGTTGGTTTGAACAGATTGTGATGGTCTATGTACCAGAAAACTACCATTCATTCTGGGATTCCTTTTGCAATACACATTATCCTGCTTGCTTGGAACCACTGGTGTTCACTGTTTGTGTTGACTCAAGCTCCTGCACAGATGGCTCTTAAAAAAAAAATCTGCATCATCCATAAGAAAAACGTAGTTTATAATTGATCAATCATAGTGCTTTAGGAGAGAGTGCAAATTTCCTGGCCTGGTAAGGACTTTTTCCGTGGTTTAATGGGAATTGTTTTTCAGAGGGTAGTTGTTTGGCTTCAGCTTGAAATATAGTACTGTACATTACATGAAATCTAGAAAGATTGTTCAGGGAATGCAAAATTTAATACCTGTTCCCTAAAGAAACCTCCTCCGGTGGACCTTCAACAGGTGGGATACTTACTGTGCGATGATCACGTATTGAGCTCAGTGCCTGTTGGTTTAACCAATGAGGCTAGACATATTTAAGGACCTGCCTCCCCTGAAATCAGTCTATCCTGGTAAATTAGACTCGCATTTGAGATAATCTGAGGTAGATCTAACAAGCCAGCCCCAGCGTTCCTTTCTGAAGCCTGCTTTCTTCTTTTATCAGACAGAGTCATGATATCTTGAACTCCAGAATCAAGGTGCATACTGCATCCAGTTTCTTTGACTGGAGAGAAGAAAAGCTGCAGTGACCATGCTTATCTCCTGAAGAATGGGTTAGGAGCTATTTTCAGATCCTGCTTTTGTCAAACTGCTCTGTTATATCTTGAAATTACCCATGCCCAAAATCCTGTGGAGACAGTACTAGAAAAAATAAAAATAAAAGGTAATTTTCTGCAAATGGAGGGAAAAAGTATAATGATACCTTTTGAACATTTGGTATTGACCAAATGAACTGAAGAACAAAACATTAAATGGGAAACATTCTGGACTATTTCTGTATGTAACCTATCTTCAATGGCAATATCTGCCTCAATAATTCACGGAAAGTATTCAGACTCTGTTTTGTTTAAGGGACACTGTTTAGTATGTAGGTCAGCCTCTACAGTGATTCTTTTTCTGAGGCTTTCTCAGGAGATGGCTGACGGTTTTTTTGTTTCACTTTATATCTAAGAGCACAATGTTCTACAGATTCATATTCTGAAAAATGCAGTGATTCACAAATAAATGAACAAAAAAGAGAGTAAAACATTGCTCTGTGAGATTCAAATATGAAAGCAAGAGAAAAAGCTGGCTTGTCTTTGTTTTAGCAGCACACTGACTGCCATAATAAAAAAGAAAAGTAATAATATTGTCAGGAGGAAAAAGAGACTTTTATGGGACTTCAGGAAAATTAATTGTATCAATTTAGCAATGCTGAATACCTAATAATGGTGAGCAGCTGAGAGTGACTCAGCATTGCATCAAGTATGCCCATTCTCTCAGGAAGTGTTTCAATTCAACATGAGAACCAGACTGTAACTTTTTTGTGATTGACAATGACTAAGACATATGTAAGATGCTAGGGGTCTGAGTCACTCTTCTTGTTTTTCTCAAAGTGATAGCAATAAGAAATAATTCAACCTAGCCAGTTTCTTAAACTGAAGCCAATCATTTTTAAGACTTTAGGTAGTTTTCTAAGATCCTATGCCCCTTTTGCTGCCCCTTTTTATTTCCAGAAGGCATTAGTTGTCACTGGCATTCATCTCCAGAGCTCATCCCACTGACCTGCAAGCTGTTGCTGACTCCCGTGCCATCAGAAAAGCACTGTCTGGTTCCATGGTCCTGTGGACAAGGTGCCACAATTCCTTGAACACTGTTGATTTCCCAGAGTTCGTGTGTTACTTTTACAAAAAAGGGAGTTGATTTTTTACTCACTTTTGATCTCTGCTTTAGCTAGCTGCTGCACCATCCTGTTTACCAGGAATTGCTCTTGTCTGACAGAGGAAGCCTCAACAGAAGGAATGAAAAAGCAACAACATCCTGACTAGAAAAAAAAATGGGCAGAAACAACGCTATGCAACAGAAACAACTTCTGCTTTCTCTGTGAGCCTAGCCTGCCCACTGAGACATAATCCTCTAGGGATATCTTGGGGAACATTTCTACTCAAAAAAATTTTAATAGAAGCCACAATTAATTGAGGAAATATTCCAATATGCATGTCTGTTGTTCTGAAACTGTTTCCAAATACCATTTGATTCATATTTCTACAAAGTTCACAATGAGAGGCAGGACATACCATTAGCCTTGATTTAATCTGAATCAATGGAATTCTTGTTTGTAAAGTCTATCTTAATATCCAACATGATGATAGCTATCCTGAAAGCCACATCCTCATGCAAAAATTAGGAGACAACTTCTGAATACATAGTACTGTTTATTCTATTTTCCCAAAAGAGCATCAAGCAGTCATCAAAGTAAATTTAAGAGGAGAGATACATACCCACATAACATGCACCAGCGACTACTGGATCCAGTGAAGTCTTGTTGCCATTTGAAGTATGGCACTATATCATGGAGGAAAACCACGCGGTTCACCTCCTGTAAGGATATTCTAATACTCATAAACAGGAACAATTTGATTTAAAATGATAACATAACTATCAATGCCAGGATATTCAGGCAGGTTATAACTTAGGTCACAGTAAATCAACATAAAAGCACCCAGAATTTAAAACTGTTAGCACTTACTTGTGCTGTCTGCATTGAACATTGCAACTACTTCTGATCCAAAAAGTTTTAATAAGTCTTTATCATTCTTTTAACCTCTTGGAATTCACATTTGCATGTTTTTGCGGTATTCCTAGAACAGGAATAATTTCATGTCTTAATTTCAGCCTCAAAGCCATTGTTCAAATGTACATCTGTATTATCAGCGGCCACAGGTTTCCTGTTTGCATAGTCGGACCTGTTCTATGAAAAGATGTAGACTGCAGTGTGTTGAGATTCAGGTGGCAAAGCAGTAATCACTTCTTTGCAGCATATTGCTCCATTGCCACCAATGCATATATTAGGATATATAGAATTTACCAGAGTATTTCAAGGTTATTTTTCATGTCGCTCCAACCACTGAGTTTTCTTTTTATTGGCGTTTCTCATTTTTAGGTAATTTGCATGCAACTTTTCAATGTTCTGCAAAGAGTATGATCTTTTTTCTTGAATCTAAGGTTCTGGATTCGTAACAATTACATCAGATACGTAAAAGGAGTGAAGAAAAAAAGGTGGTTGAAGGCCAACATGGACTATGTAATATATCTCTAATTGTCAGGGTTTTTTTATGCTTATGTGGCTGCTCTACCTCATACTTGGAGAAGTTGTCACATACTGTCAGCACCAAAAGGTCTCCAGTTAGTGTTTCCAAGAGTAGCCCTTTCAAGTCATTCCTGATGAATTCAGAGACAGAGACACTTTCCTTAAGAGAGTTGCATTCTCCTTTGTCATATATTCCTTTCAGGAGATGTAAAACAAGTGAAAAGTGGTAACTCATACTTCACAACTGCAGCAGTGCTGAACTGAAAAGGTCCTTTGAAAACCAAGGAGGTGTAGCAATGAAGATATTCCACTATTGCTGCCCATAAGCTTATTGGCAAAAAATTCTGATCCTCTCCTACGATGAATTGTTACTCAGATCACCGATAATCATTCCTGAGCTGCACTGAACCATTTGAGTCACACCTCTCTCAGCACAGCTACTCCCATAACTGAGATGTCCATTCCTGATGCTATGACAAGCTACACACCACAGCTGATTTTCCCAGCTCTCACCCCCATGCCTCATTTTTCATGCCAAGCATGCCCATTTTGGTATTCCATAGGTGTGACTCCAAGTTAATGACCGTAGCAGGGTACTGTAAACACAGGCAATACACTTCATAGCTAGATATCAGGTTCTTTTATGACATTCTTGTTTTCATCCATATTTTACCATTTCCAAAAGTCTTGATCTTTACCAACTAATCTCTTCAGTTTTTCAGAATGCTGCAAGCACATGGGATGAATTTAACCCATAAGTCACTCTAGAACCTTAGTGTGTGAAGATCCCAAGTTCAGTGCAAGCCCTATTTCATATGTCATTTATGGCAGGTTGAGCTTATTAAGTGACAATTTTTTTCACTGTTTACCCCTCAACACTGTTGTTTGCTATAAATTAATTTTCTCCTAGGTCTTCAAGTGAATTTCATTGTGATTTTCCAGGCTTCAACATCTTCAAATGTTGAGAAGAGGTCTCTGAAACTCCTCACATGATTCCCACACACCCATTGTAGGTGTCTCCATTGCATCTAAAACTTTGCATTTCCCTGTAACTGGATCTGCAAATGGTCTGATGTTTTTAAGGACCATTTCATGACTTTTGATTATGAATTGTGTTATAGTAACATGATGCTGTTAACTACTTTACTAATAACTTTCTTGAAGTGTTGCATGTCACAAAAAGGAGTCTCTCCTAGACTGCTCAATAATACCTGATGTCTTCCACCATAAGGCAGGGACTGGGGAATTAAAATCCCTTCCACTGTAAGAGCAGACCATGTTTGTGACCACCTGAGGAATCTGAATATATGTGAATCTATGGGACCTAATGAGGTAGATACATCCCAGAGTGCTGAGGGAATTGACTAAAATAGTTACCAGGTCTATCTCCATGATATTTGAAAAGTCATGGCATTCAAGTGAGTGAGGTTAAGTCACCTCCTGACTAGAAAAAGGGAAACATTACACGTATTTTCAAAATGGGTAGAAAGGAAGACCTTGGGAAATCGCAACCTGTCAGCCTCACCTCTTACTTGGGGAAGATCATGGAACAGGTCCTCCTAGAAGCTATTCTAAAGCACATGGAGGACAGGAAGGTGATTCAAGACAGGCAGCATGGCTTCACCTGCCTTCAGTCCTGTCTTCTATGATGGAGTGAGAACATAGGTGGACAAGTGGTCATCTGTCTGGACTTCTGTAAGGCCTTCAACACAAGTTCACCACAACATCCTTCACTCTAAATTGGAAGGATATGGATTTTATGGATGGACTGTTCAATGGATTAGGAATTGGTTGGTTGGAGATTTTAAAAGGAAGGGTTCATTTTCACAGTAAGCCATATATCTGGTTGTATAACTATGCACCACTGACAAAGGGCATTCTGGAAATACACTGATAAAAAGCCATCTAAAAAAGACTGTTAGGTGATGATGCTGCTTTCTTCCCATGTGCTCATTTGAAAATATTTTGAGTATCCATAGGTCCTGGTTTCCACTGTTTGATCACGAAATTGCTGTTCAAGGAAAAAAAAAGTGTTTTCACATTATCAAACTATGCACTATCAGCTAACAAAAAATCAAGTAACTTATTAAGACTCTGGGAATAGCTTCCTAAGTCAGAAAGAATTTAATTTTCTTCTTCCTGTTTCAAAGACAATAAAGTAATGTAGGACTTATCAACTAGATAAGAATACAATCTGTAATATCACATTTCACAAAGGCGTCACTTCTTCATAGACTCCAGATTACTTACAATGCATAAGCAATTTTCTATGGAACTAGAGAAGATACCTATCTGCTGGTGGTGGTTACAAGCACAAGCAAAGCCATTCTCATGGTCCTGACTCCAAACGTGAGGTTGTAAAGGTCACCTGGAAGGTCTGTATGACATTTGAGCTAGAATGAATTTGTAGAGATGTTGGGATTAGTCAGATAAGTAAGCACAGAAAGTACATAGTTGGTGTTGATTGTACAAAGTTGACAGGAAAAAAACCCACTTTTTAGAAACAAATTGTGCCATTTGAGCAATGATACTCATACACAGTGGGAAACTCATGCTTACAAGAGAGAAAATGTTCAGAAAAGGTTCAATCTGAGCCATTAAAACCATAACCAAATCTGAGTCATCAACAGAAGGATTGCTCTGGATGGTGCAGGAGTGAAATCATTCACATTGCTAAACAGCACCTACAATGTTTTGTTAAGAACAAGGACTACCAACAGGAAAAAGCACACACAGAGTACTTGCAGAAAGTACTCACACAGACCTCTCCATACTTTACTTGTGCAGGATCATGAACTGTTATCTGCCCCTTTTGCAGTTAAAAAAATGCCTTTGTATTCCGAATATCGCTACACAAAGGAGACAGCAGTTAAAGAAAAGCCCATTTTCTGTTCCCTGATGGATGAGTCAGCATAGGTAATGCTGGCAACCTAAAGAAACTACAAGACTATGTGACAGCCCTGTGGCCCTTGGAGAAGCATTGCAAGGATTTCAGTCAAGGATTGCAAGAAGCATTCACTACAAGCTGACAGAAAGACATTCATAGGAACAAAATAAGGAATGATGCCAAGGGCCTTCCCAGAGGCAATGCAACTGCCAAAAAATGCTAAGAACAAGAACAACTAAAACATAGTAATGTCTTTTTGATCAGAGATGTGAGTAATTCTCCCTTCTGTCCTCCTTATCTTTTTCAGAGAATGTTCCCAGCTACAGGACGTCACACCTTCCTTCTTCACTCACATGCCTTTTTTTTTCCCACACTGACCTCACCTCTTTCATTTTCTCAGGCAGAGATACTTTTTGTACTGCACTCAGTTAATGTGCATGAACGAAGCCCTGAGGTATGTAGATTGGAGGCTATTATAATGGAAGACTTGCTGATGCCCCACAGAAAGCTGGTGGATGTATTCTGACTCAAATCCTTTTTCATCAAGCCATGACCAAAGCGCAGAACTGAATAATTTTTAGACTTAAGAGTCATTTTATTTTCCCATCATCCTCACGCTCAAAGTAAATAATAATAATAATTAAAAAAACAAACCAAAACAAACAGAACAATTCTTGTTCAAACTTTCCAAATAAAATTATATTTGAATGGAAACCACATTTGGAACAGAAAAGTTTCTGAACGCTATTAGCCATTAAAAGCATATATTAGAAAAACATATATTAAAAGCATATATTAGAACAATATGCATTAAAAGCATATATTAGAACATAGACATAAACATAATGCAACCTCAACACTCTGACTATAATAAGCCACTCTGGCAACTAGAAGAAGGTGGCATCAAATTTACACATTTTTAACTGCAAGTGCACATATATACAAATTTCTGTCTCGCCCCCCACTCTGTTCAGACCCTTGATTACTCAGAATTTGTTAGTTGCTGTGTATATAATTCATAGAGAGGCAAGTGCCATGGCAGTTTATCCATCAAACACACGCAGTATGTCATATCTCATGTAATTGTCCATATTAGTCTGCCACCAACAGTTGCCCCTGAGATGAGATGGGCACAGTGAGATAGTCATGGGTAATCTATGTTAGCATCTGGCAGAATCCCTCTGCCCCCACTTTCTGGCAGGAGCCTCTTCTTCTTTCCCTCATCCTCCTTCTTTCTGCACACCTACGAGCAAGGAATGTCTTCTTGCAGTATTAAGACAGCTGGCAAGGCAAAGCCGACTGCAGGGAAGAAGAGAGAGACTGGCACTATGCATCTGCGCTCTGTTTGGGGCCACTGTTGGCAGGCAGCAGGTCACAGAGATCAGAGGACATTGCAAGATTTATCTTGCCTTTTTGCTATTTTGTGATACCCTTTCCCCTCTTGCCCATGCAAGCCATGAGTTCTTCAGCCAAAATTATTTGCAGCCTCCTCTCTGATGAAACATGGATTCTGGATCACAGTGTACAGCAGTTATCAAAAAAATTGAAAAAGGATGTGAAGAATACATGATGATCTCTGCAACAGGGCTGGTTCTGGGAAACTGAGAGTACTTCCTCATGCCTATATGTTTTTCGTTAACGATGATATCATTAGATTTATATCCGTTTTTTGGACTTGTGAAGGGAGAGGTCTCAAAGGAACATTTCCAATTCATATTCTGCCTTCAGTCTTCTCAAAAGGAATGCGTCTTTCACATGGTTGCCATCTTCTTGTTCTTCCAATACAGAATCAATCTATAACAGTATTTTCAGTAAAAACACCTTCAAGAGGGCTGCTGAAGTGCACATTCAGCACTTATGTGTTTTGGCTCCCAGGGTAGTTTTGCCCTGATTCACTCATATTCTGAGAACAAACCAGGGAGTTAGGTGTATTATGCAATTCCTGTCTTCTTATACGAGTAATTCTAAAAAGGCTTTAATAACAAGAAGTCATGGATCATTTCCTCCTGAATAACTTGTTTTCTTTATCCTTGATAACACTATATTTTTTTTCACTGCACCAGCTGATTGTGCCTCCTATTGTAATGAGTCACGGTAAAACCTTGTCAACCCAGCCACAGTCTGGTGCACTGTGTGATGTCGCACAGGAGAGCTGAAGAGATCCATTTAATGTGTGGCAGTCCAATGGAAAATGTGTCAATCTCTCGTTTCCAGTGCCTTGTGTAGATTTAAGAATGTAGACTAGATAGGGAAAGAAAAAAATTCTTCTTGAAAACTAAGACCTAGATTTATTTCCAATATTTTATACCTAAATTTTTAAATGCCCTTATCACCAAAATATGACTAAAATACCTTAGACATTTTAGACTTCCACTGTCAATAATAGGCACAGTAGCCAGTTTTTTAAGTAGGCCTTGCCATTCAGTTTTTCTGAATACATATCTTCATTTCACATAGTATGTGAAGCTGAAATTTAAATCAAGTAAATCCTATTAAAGAAAGATCCCATTTATTCAAAAGTTGTAGTTACCCTAATGCTGAGCGGTTTTCTTGCCATTTAATGCTCTAAATTTCAGTCTATTCAGTGTACACCTTGTATAGACTATAAAATGTTGTCACAAAGTTTGTCTTCTGCAGATCACAATCATTAGACAAAAGAGTGGTTTATTTGCAAATTAATCACAGTTTTGAAGAAAGGAGGCATAACAGAGCCATGTGTTTACCCTGTGTAATCCCTTATCAGGCGTAGGATGCACATCCTCCCAGGGTATTTTTTCAGCAATTTTTTTTTGGTCATTTTGCTGTTTAAGTTACGAAAGTATTGAAACTGGGAATGTTGTTAAAAACATTATCAAATAATTTTCTGCTGCTTTTGTGAGAAAGATGGCTGGCATTTTACATGCAGTTCTAAGTACAGGAGATGGCAATGTCAAGAATTTCTGATTGCATTTTATTTGACTGCCTTCCACAGACAAGAAGGCTCTTAATACTTAGTAGTCCCAGGTGGAACAGCTGAAGGAGCTTGGAGTGCTGCACATAAAGGGAGGATTGCTAGCAGATCAAACAAGGAGTCAAGGTGAAACTGAATCCCTTTCTCTTTGCCATCCCAGGCATTTGTGATCCTGCTGGCTGCAGGTTGTGGTATGAAATGCTAGAAAGCACCTTGTCTGCATTCCCTGCCCCAATTCCCCTTTAATAAAAGTCCTATTGAAAGATTTAAGAAAAAAAAGAGAGGCTCCATTTCAGGGGTGGAGGTGGAATCTCCAAGGAGGATTTTGCATGTGAGCATGACAGATGGAAATATTTCTGAGGGAAGACTGCACAAGTTATGGCCACGAACTCTATGTGTAAATGCACTTGAAAAACTAAAGAGAAAAAAATACCTTGGCCTTCTGCTTAAGAATTGCCTTATTCCATATCTCATGACATGATGTGTCTCTATTTTGACAGTGTCTCATGGCAAGCTCAGGTCTCACAATTTGATCAACACAGGGTGCTTCTGAGCCCCAGGGGTAGCTCACAGCAGACTACACTTGACTGTTAGATCTGATGCCACATTTCCACTCAGGAGGCACATTGAAATATAATAAAGTCATAATTTCTTATTTCGATATTCAGCATTTTCAGCTTCGTAGCAGGATCAGGACCTGGATACCCTTTTATTTTCCAACAGGTCTGAAACATTAGCCCCAGTACCTCAGATTTCGTTATTAATAAAAACCTAACCAAAGACATGGCTATCTCGATGATTTCTTGATGAGTTCAAAATTTCATTCACCACTGATCAGTCAAACTTCAGCCAGGATAAATAACTATTTCTTTGTTTAAAGCCACCTCATTATGTTATCATGGACTTACGTGAAATTTTGGAGTCTGAATTGCTAAAACGTGAGGCTATTCTTTCTCCAGGATATCCATCATAGAGTAATTACTGGTGTTCTACTCATCTCCTAGTTGCCATTACAACGGCCAAGTGATCTTCTTCACTCTTTATTTGCTGTCTTCCTTATCCCTGCTCTTTGTGGGAGACCTTATAGCACCATTGCAATACCTGAAGAAGACCTACAAGAAAGTTGGGGAGGGACATTTTACAAGGGGTTGTAGTGGTAGAATGATGGGGAATGGCTTTAAATTGGAAGGAGGAAGATTTACATTAAGTATTAAGAAGAAATTTTTAACAATGAGTGCAGTGAGACACTGGAACAAGTGGCCCAGTGAAGTTGTGGATGTCCCCTCCCTGGAAGGCCAGGTTGGATGTGGTCTTGAGCAGCTTGGTCTAGTGGAAGGTGTTCCTGCCCGTGGTAGGGAGGCTGGAACTAGAAGAACTTCCAACTCAAACCATTCTATCATTCTTCTTTCATCTCCCAGGTATAAAGTTATAAAGGTATTAGACAGATTTCATCTCCAGCATCACTATTTTTTGTGCCTGGCTTAGGAGATGGAGACTTCATGTCTTCTATCCCATTTTTATCCAATTTTACCAGAAGGAAAAAAAAAATCATCTTAAAACACACCTTGTCAGACAGCACAGGCATATTCTATGGGTAGTCAAGGGTAAAGCCAAAATTACCCTTTACTCGTTGTGGTCACTAAACAATCACACAAAAAGTTCTCGAAAAATCCCAAATGCCTGGTGTCATTGTATGCTAAGACAATTATTTCATCTGACTCTCAGAAGGAGGTCAGAAACCCCATTTTAATTAGGCAAACTTACTGTTCTTCACAAACTTATCCTTTAACTGTTGTCTCTGGGATAGATGCGTGAAAGCGTTTTTAACTATACCTCATCTGCACTGTTCTCTTGTGGCTCTTCTACTCAAAATAATTGCATTGGCACCTAGCAAATCCAAGAGAGCATACATTGAAGAAGCTAGATGGAGTATGAGAAATTATTATCCTACATCCATTTTCCCATAATAGCTCCAAGGGCAGCCCAAGGAATAATGTTAAATAAACCACCATAACTTATAGAAAATGCAAGACATCTTGATAAGAGGTTCCCATTTTGGTAATAAAATAGATCAGAAATATTTTTATAGGAAAAGTTTTCCCATGTAGTATTTCTTCCAGAGAAAAGATACAGTTAAATTTTCAATATTTTTTTTGAAAACGAGGTTTGATTCCTTGCTTTGGTAAGAAATCCTAATGGTGGAATATTTATTTTCAGCAGTTACTTTATATTAGATAGAAACATAAACATGGCAATTCTGGATAAAACCAAAGATCTGTACAGCCCCAGATCTCGTTCTGACAGGCGTCAAGAACAGATATTGAGGAAAGAGTTTAAGAACAGAGGGAACATTCAGGGCTCTATCTTAAGAATACTCTCCCAATTTTTAACAGTTAGTAACTATTGTCCCTAGACAATTTTCTGAATCAAAGTTTTATCTTTATATTTAATACTCCTGCAAGTATTTTTATCCCATGAAAGCATCCGGTTGCTTTTGAAATCTATCAGTTGATTTTTGAACTCAAAAAAATCAAAGCTGACCCAGGGAGGAGTATCAAACTCCTGTTCATACACATACAATTAAAAAAATACCAAAGAAAGTGATACATAGGAGATTCTTCTATGAAATATGTATATAATATGAAATTAAGATGCAAAAATTACTATCACAGATGCTGTATCCTGGTTTGAGCTAAAACAGAACCAATTATCTAACTTTTCAGATAAACATTTATTTAGTGACTGCATTTTCTGAAGAACATGTTTTTCAGACAGTCTGCTCCTAGAAGAGATAACACTTGATAGTTATAGTTGTTAGTGGGTAATGGGATGAATAGTATGCAGAGAGATCTTCTTTTATATTTATTTCCTCAGGAACCAAGCCCACTGCTAAAGATGTTGTAAACCCCTACGTCAAAGGGTAAAAAGAGTCTCATGTGCAGGGAGAGGCAGTCAGGAGAGGTGACTCAATATTGACCAACAAAATATTCCATTCCATATGCATCATACTTAGTATAAAGCTGAAGATCATGAAAATCCTACTCTCTTCTTCTATATCTGGCATCCTGGGTATGCTTCATCTTTTCTCCTGCCTTTAATCTCAATTTATATATTCCTGAATCCAGCTTCCACCTGTTGCAGAACCCAGTCCAGGACTTTCCTAGTGCCTGACTTGCATCATCAGTGGTGATGTGATCGTCATCCAGCAAGCTCAATTTTTGATTTTGTATATATTTGTACGTATTTTATTACTTCTTCTTAATTTTATTATCTTCCTTTTTATTGCTATAGTTTCATAAAAGCTAGTTTTAGGGTTTTTTTCCCAACCCACAAGTCTCTCTCTCGCATTCCTTTCCCCTCTCTCTGTGAGCTGGAACTGAGACTACACTGCTTGAGGTTCAGCTGCTGGCCAGAGGTCTAAATCTGGACATGCTGGAAGAGAAAATTATACAGGACAGCCAATTCTAATTATCAGTATAATAGTTCCTTACGCAACCTTGGATACTACCAGCAGACCATATTCTGCAAAAGAGAGATAATATGCAATCGCACAAGAGACGTGTTTTTAATTACCGGGAGACAAAAGGACCTCAGTTTTACATCTTGCCTGAAAAACAGCACACATAATTATGCTGAGATAATTATTCATTATGGACTCAGCAATTTGACACCTACTGATTCACCCACATCATTTTATTGTAGTGCCCACATTTTCCTTTGAGATGCCAATCTACAGGCTTGATTTCAACTTCATTAAGGCGATGGGAATGTTTAAGATAGCTTTAAAGGGAGATACAGCAAGACTTGAATTTTAATTCAAGTCAGGGTTTAGTCAGAAACATCCCAAAATAAGTAAGGGTGAGAATTAAGCAGTACTTCACTGAAAATACCCATGTCCTTATTCCATGGTACATGGCAAAAATGACGTTCCAAGGTGCAAGAAGACCCACAGGGTGTTTTTTGATACTTCTGAAGCTTTACTCGGTTCCGTGTGGCAGATTTGCTTGTCCACATTCTCTGTCCTGTTTATTTTGAAAGATGTATCAAAATCAAAGCCCCAGGGGACATGGCTGCAGATCTGGCAGTGAGCCCAGGAATCGCCACTGGTGCACAAGGGAAGGAAAAGAGTGACTGGCCAGGAAATTAGAATTGGTTTTATTAGCACTTTATTCACTCCAATCCACTAAGCAGTTCTTCTCATAAGGATTTAATTACAAACTCAAAAGCAGTTGGGGGAAAGTGTTAGATTTTGTTTTAACTCATATCTAAGAAACAACCAGACACCTCTGGAAAATTATTTATTATTGGTACCAAACGTTAGCATAGTTTTGCTCACATCACCAGAATACCAGATGTGTGTTATTTTTAGGTGAATAGTCTATAAGCACATTAGTACACAAGGTTACAATTCCCTTCCTGCAAGCATATTTGGAATTTCCCCTCAGCAAATGAAATGTCCATGGAAAACTTCTCCTGAAAATTGGTAAGCAAACAGACTGACAGTCCCATTTTAAACTGGAATTAGTACTACCAAGTTTTATTTGTTCGTACAATTCAGCAAGAAGTTCTCTGGGCTCTCCCTCAGGAGAATGAACAGGGAGTGGCAAAAAAAAAAAAAGTGAGTTTATTCATGCCAGGATGAAGATGTACACCAAAATACATGAAGCCTAGATAACTATACATGGGTTATCTCCACTTATGATCAATGTATAAATTGAAGTAATCTTCCTATAAGTGCTTGTATAGAATATTGATTTCTATTTCACATGCACTCCTGTGTATCTAAAAAATGTTAGTATTAACTCAGATCGTGTTTTAAATGCCTGCAGTGATAAAAAAAGCCTTCTCTATTTCACACAGATTTCATTAGGCATTTTTGCGAATCTGGTAGAAGAAAATAAATATTTTTAAAGACCAGGAATTATTTTCCTCCCTTGATCGCTGAAATAAAACAATGTTTTACTGACATTGGAGAATATAACATTCAAGGAAGTCTTCAAGTCTCTGTTGAAGAAGAAACAGAAAGCAAGGTAATCTAAGAATTTAACTGTATTACCAAATAAAGGATGCAACTACTCACAGACCAATACTAGAAAAGCACAAACATCGCTATATCTTAGCTACTTCATTCCCAAAATAAATTTCCTTTTTCCTGAGATAAGAGGAACTTTGCTTTCCTCTCTTATTCTGTAATGGTAACATTAGTCAATACACTGTGCCCTTGTGATTATTCATTATAAGAAGACAAAAACATTGGCATGTAATGGATCCAAAAAATATAGCTTAGTGCATCATTTTAGAGATTAATATATTATGAAACACAGACACTCTGCAAAGCAAATGCCCATTTGTTTCTGTCATTATGATTGCAAATTAATTTTTAGAGTATAACTTAATTAGCAGTTATTCACACACAACATATTTAGGCATAAGCTAAGGTCCAGGTTGCAGTAGCCCCCAGGTGTCACTATCAGATTTAACAAGCCTACTATCCCACATCACGTCTGTGGTCATGCAGCTACTCAGTCCTCTTCAGGCTTAGGTTCTTCCACAGGCTTTGATTTGCACAAAAGTGAAAAGGTGTCGTACAAAATAAATTTCAAGGTTGGTAGATGAATTTTTGACAACTGAAACTAGTATCTTTGGTAGATTTTAGGATAAGATGGAGTTGGAGGTAAAGGTGGCCCAGCTAAACACCTGTTTCTAGTTATCTTCTGAACCGGTCTATGAAAAACTGAAAGAATATTTTATGCCTGTACAGAAGAAAGCAAGATGTAATTTTTAAACTCTTTAATAATCATTATCAGTAAATTTCCTAACAAACATCCTTAGCAATTTCACACTTGAAAGAATTTCTTGATAGAAACAAGAAAAAAAGGACAGTTATCAGGGATATTTTGTCTTTGCTTTGACTTTCTCTATGTTGTCTGCATTGCCGAGTCATTTAATTTCTGAATGTATGAAATGTATAGGAAATGTATATCCATTGGTTAAAAATTTGGGAACTTATTTTGAATGCAAACTGTTTTAAAACTTACCTACCATCCAGTACAAACATCTAGTTAAATATTTTAAGTAAGAAATCAATAATTTTAAGGTAGTTGCCTTTATTAGTCCCTAAACAGGAATCAGGCACAGGATCCATTTCACTGACTTTACACATCTATCATGTAGTTGCATATGTCTGAACAAATGCCCCTGGGCTCCTCTCAATAGATAAAGGCACTTTAGAGTGCTTCAGGCCTCATCACCTAAAATAAGTCTTAGGAATTGTGCTCTAGAAATGCCTGTTTCTCCCAACGAACATACAGAAAGACGAGAGAAAGCACACACCTGTAGGCATTGCTCTGTAGACCTCTGAGTGAAGTGACCCCAATATGAATTTCTTCATACAGGCAGCATTGGTGCAGAG
Organism: Tapera naevia; assembly: GCA_033556795.1. Classification (NCBI taxonomy): domain Eukaryota; kingdom Metazoa; phylum Chordata; class Aves; order Cuculiformes; family Neomorphidae; genus Tapera; species Tapera naevia. Next base: position 6,278,359 of record JAUMJJ010000059.1, read on the forward strand.
AATGTTGGATAGAAGGATATAATATTCAATTATATGTAAAAATCATCCAAAGCTATTAATTTAGCCCTTTTCTGGAAATACCCCAGATGAATGCGTAAAACAAAACTTCTCCAGTAATTCAAGATGAGGAAAAAAAGAAAAAAACAAACCCAGGAGCAAACAAGTCAATACATACAGCCTATTTGCCTTGCACGGTGTGTTGTACTTTATAACAACAGAGAGATATGTTTAGTATCCGGTAGGCATGTCAAATACTTATCATAACCAGTTCATAAGGCATTTGAGATTCAGAGTGTTTGACTGTGCCTAGCTTGTTTTAAATTCAATTAGTCCAACCTAATTTTCTATTCATGTTATGTACATTTATTTGAGGTGGAAGACTATCAACTCAGGACAGGCAAACAAGACACAAAGCTTCAGTCCCCTTGAAGGGCATGTGTTAAGTTATGTCCTTTCCCCACCGAGTGTCATTCCTGCACCCTGCATATAAATATCACTCTGGGTGACATTACTGAATGTGTAAATGTGCAGTAAGTTTGGAGATATTAAAGCAGCCCTAACCTACCATCCCAGGGAAATCTGTACGTCTGTGACTAAGTGGGTATTTATCATTTCCTGATCTCCACGCTGGCAGCCAGCCAGCAGAGTGTGTACACAGAAATTAGAATAGATTGGGAGGCAGGACTTTGTTCCAAATTGATCTGGATGACGATAGCAATTCTCAAAGCAGCTCCACTTTTTAAAGGTTCATTGTGTGTTTCTAAAAGGGAGGGGACAGCAACATTTAAGAAAATAACAGGAAGGATATCTAAGTCCAGGATATATACTTTTTTATTACAGTTATTTGATTCTCTTACAGCATTGTTTTGTTATCATCAGCACCAGAGCTTTGTTATCATCAGCATCAGAGCTAGGCCTTGCTAATGTCACATGCAGAAACGCATGGAGCAGGAATGAAGAAAATCCTATTTCTAGTCATCTATTATTTAGTAATTTTCCTACTGCAAGTACAGTAAAAGAACAAAAGAAAAGGTTTTGTCAATTCCATCACAAAAAAAGAATTATTGTTGCTAAGATTAATACAATTTCATCATGTTGTTGTCAGTTCTTTACTTGTCAGTTTACTGTTGAGCTTTACTCTACACTTGCAAATGACAGGTGAACATACATCCCTAGCTTAGCTTATTTCTTCCTATAACATTCAGTATCTACTGTACACGGTAGGATATTTTAGTAGATGTATGTGCTATTTCTTGTTGTTTGCACTATTCCGTAGTGATTTGTGAAGTGATAAGTCAAAAAAAAGTAAGAGGTCAAGAAGCATCATTAATTTCATTAGCTTACCAAAATCACTGATAATATCTTATGCTTTGAACACTTGCCAGAAAGCTAGACCAAGCACACAGTTCACCAGGCATCAGAGTATTCAGGATGTAACAGCTTAAAAACAAGATCTGATACAACAGAAAAAAACATAAATCCTGAGATGACAGGCTTTTAAATAATTACAGCAGGAACTGACCTTGTGGCACTTTTTTTTTTCATTCCTTGTAACTCAGTATAGAAAAAGACATAAAACTAACTGGAGTAATTCTGTTTTCATCAAGCATCAGAACTCTGGGTATACAGTCCTCAACGTTATTCCCAAACTGTCGTCTTTACATTGCCTGGGCAATCATCAACCCAGCTCCATGTTGCAAGAGATATGATGGTAAAAGGATGGCTGCTACTCTGAATGCTGAATACACAGATTTACAGCTCAGATTTGACCACGAACAAAAATATAGTTCATTATTTATCTGAGCCATTCCCCAAGGACATCTTGAGAACTAGATTGCCACCAATGACGAGCTGATTTGAACATATACTGGATAAAAGCAACATATACAATTCACTTAGTGACATCTTTAGCCATTCTTTGATATGACTTATGTTAAGTTATATCTTTCCTGAAACATAAGCAACTCCTGTAAGTCTGGGTTCTTGTTTTAAAGTACATGTTAAACATTTTTTATGCATAACCTTAAGCCATGTAATTTCCATGCTACCAAAGAAAAACAAAAACTGGGGGAAATGTTCTATTCTCTCTACATCAATGAAATTGCTGTTTGGTGCCAGAATAGGCAGCCATTTTCATGGCCCTTTGCTATCATCAGTGAGCCCTGAATATTTTCTCAGTCAAAAGAATTGAGTGCATTACTTCCTTCTCCTTCAAAGCAACACAGAGCAAGGCTTCATGTTTAAAGTCATGCAAGGCATTCTCTAAACCTGTGGAACAATAACATCAGGAGCTAAGAAATTCAAAGGAAATAGTTTCCTCAAAATTGGAATCCTCTTTAGCATGGGCAGCTGCATCTCAGTGGAGCATGTCTTCCTGTCCTCCTTGCAGTACATAAATATTCTTTGCCTTTGATCTGGCTCCCCTTGCAGCTGTTCAGTAGCAGATCTAGGAGCTCCAAAAGGATGTGATACAGCTCTGAGCTGTATTGATGCCTGTCCTGACTTGTCCCAGTTTCCAGAAATGATCTGGCTAGTCTGAAGGCAACAGTGCAGCGGAGAACATCCCCTTTCTCTGTCCTTCGTGTGTTCATGCTAAGCTATAAATCTCAATGGAGCTCTGACTCAGCTGAGATCCTCAGAAGGGGAATTGCTTACAGTCAAGAGAGAAAGATAAAATGGTGTTGAGTAAACATCACAGCCTCTTCTGAGAGCAGGTGGGGTTGTATACAAAAAAAAAAAGAACTCGAGAGCAGTATACTAAACAGATGCTTCACACAGATTCCTGTGGAATCTGTAGAACCCTGCTTTGCAGGGTTATAGTTAGGATATTTTAAAATGGAGATTTGCAGATAGGGAACTAACTATACATCACTGAGTGCCAGCTAGGCTGTTACAACACTCACTTCTTACTGATATAGTTTGATGTATACCAAAAATAGAACCTCTTCTCTTCTGTTCCATGACCTTGGACCATATTGACTTATTGCATAACACCAAGGAAAGAGAAGGTGCAAAGAAAACATGGCGTCTCTCATGAGCCATTGAGCTCTCTTTACAGCCAAATATCTGAATGGCACACACACATTTTCAGCAATCCATCTCGTTTTTTAAGAAATTCTTTGTAGGAGCCTGATCAACATTAACAGTGCTGAAATATTCATTGTGCTCAGGAAGGACTTGGTGGGCCCCACGTCACATTCTCAATGAATAATGAGCTACCAATAATGATGGGCACAGACCTCTCTCCCTTGTTTGTTGGCAAGACAATAGCATTAACTTTAGTATCTGTAAGTTTAAATTTCCCATTTACTGCTGATAAAGGGAATATGCAGAAGATAAAGCACAGCAGATAAGCAGTATACTACTGTTCAGTTGGAACTGAACAATTGCATCACCAGTACCTTCAGTTTAGCAGCCTTCTTTTGTGGGTTTGTCTGGCTGTTTCTCAGGTAAAGAACATCAAACATAGTTTTAGGTTTCTTGAAAGCAGCATTTGCTGCTGGATTTCTCAATCAATTTTTTAGAACTGGTGTCTGAAATTTTAGGGAACATGATTTTGTTGCAGATACCAGGAAGAAACTTAGGAGAGGAATACTTCAAAAGTATATTTTATTTGTTGTCTATTGCTCTCTGGTTACAGAAAGAAATAAGGATTGTGTGATGCCAATGTCTATGTATGAGTTCCTTTAATAACTTCAGAATCCACTGCTGACTTTCTGCCATCTCTGGTTGATGGTAAAATATCCCAAGTTTATTAAATTGTCAGAAAGTAAGTGAAAGCTGAGAAATTCAATGTCAACCTCACTGAGGAAAAGGTTAAAATAAGGGCTCATACTTCATTTGTCATCATAGAAACTATCTATGAACTCAATTTTAACACACAAATCCATAGGAAACCATGTTTGAGTAGTACTGCTGTTCACCAGCTTAAGAGAAATATGTACTTTTACGTACAAAAGTATATCTGTAGAAAGGAGAGGATTGCCTCACATATCTCTCATAAGTTTTTCTGTTTGTTTGAATTAAAATACAAACCGTGATGTGTTATGCAGCTTCTGAATGACTTTGGTTTTCATAAAGAAAATTTAAAGCAACCATAAAATGACTTTAGTTACCTGTTAGCTAGGTGATTTCTATGTATCCACATGTATCTGAAGTTGCTGCTCCAGACTGTCAACCACAAAATATAAAACCAGTAGAAAAGCTGGTGTAAAATGCAAAATAAAAGATGGCAAACAATAAAACTTGGCAAACAATCCCTAGCAAATGATCTAATGACCTCTTAAACAAATATTACCTTTTTTAATGTACTCAAACTGCCCATGGGCACACGGACATTTTCATTCAGTACTCAAAATTATATTAATTATCTTTTTTGAATGATCAGTGGCATACAGTGATTTCTTGCTTAAACAGTACTTGTAGTTTTATTGCACAAATGAGGCACATCCTTGGATACCTAGTTCTCCTCCCTGGAGAATGATCTCATTGCAATCATTACCATGGTACCTGCTCAGTGGATATATGTATTTCTTAAGAAATTTTACCACTCTTAGGCTTTTTCTAGATCAAATATCAAAAGTTTCTCTCAACACTTGCTTGAAAGTAGCTGAATTTAAGAACTTTCATGAATATTGGTGGGAAGCAAATCCCACACAATGTGCAAGCACAATAAAACAGTGGAATCTGTCACTTTGATAATATATGAATATTTATGGACTTTTTTACAGTAACGATGTCACATGACATGTCTAAACAGCTTCTTAAAGTGTTCTTCAACTACAAAAGTTTAATATGGAGAAACAGAATTTATTCAACCCTTTGCTGATTTTATTCAATCCTAGATCCTTTTGATAGCTCTTTTTCTGACTCCCTCCATAGCTTGTGCTGCTCTCCTTCCCAATGGATTCTCTCAAGTAATAACCCAGCATCCTTTGATGGAAGGTTACACAATGGCAGGACACATAAAATCTGAAGTTATGTGAAGATGTATACTAGTTTTTCATTATAAAGTTTCCTCCTTTTGAACTTCTAAGAAAACTACAATTTCCTTTCTCCTGCTCTAAAATCTATATTCACTCACAGTTAAATACATGTCCCATAACAATTATTTCCCAGGCCTCACCAATACCTAGGTGCAGTTCGAACAGTACCTTTGATCTCCACATAGTTCCTCAAACAATCTTTACCTTTCCATTAAGGTCATGAGGAACCCTAACAAAAAAATGAGTTCTCCCATCTAAACAAGTGAGACCACTTTACATTTTCAGCAATACTATATCAACATACAAATAAAAAGTCCTCATTGGTAATTTATTTGCACAAGGAAGAACACTATGCTTGGTTAGGCCAGTAGACAAGGTTGTTTTAAAATTATGAATTCACTTACAATACTGTGTATCAAATAAACCCTTGTTCACCACTCTGTATCAGATTGTACTCCACAGCAGTAGTGACTGCTCTTGGGAGCTTGCCATTTATCATGTTAAAAACAAGGACTTTCGAGGTCAACGGGCTGCAGTTGCTCTGTATAAAAAGTAGTTGTATTTTTATGCCTTTGCTAAGTTTTGTGGCTAGAAGTGTCTCACCTTGTAAGCACTATGCTATGTAAACCGTACACAGAGTGAGTGTTTACACAAAACATCCCACTGACTTCAGTACCTCTAGCCATGTATGCTCTCAAAAACACAGTTGCAGTTCATACAGTTTAGCCCTTGGCATGTTGCTGAAAAAGCGATGGTCCTGCAATCTGCTGGCTGGAGCTTGCAGGAGAGACAAGCAGAGAACAGTAAATTAGAACTCCAACTCAGAGCTGCGCCATCATCACTTACAAGTACTTATAAATTGTTTATCCTCCCCCTTCATGCTGTAGCTATAGGCTTTCATGTTCCTACATCTGCTAAATATGACTGCTCTGCTTACTTACCTATCTCCCAGAAAGGCAGCAAGGCTCACTTACAGCTTACATCACATGTTAAGGGGTAAAGCACCAGCTTTGTGTTGAGTATTGTCATCCATCTTAATTTTGATTGATTTCCTTTTGCCTGTATTTGATCAGATTACAGGCAAATATGGGTTAAGAGTAACAGCTTAGATGACATGGCTGAATTTTTCCTTCTCTGTGGACGTGAGTCTAACAAAAAAAAAAAAGGTGAAGGAGGGGCATAAGCCAGTATTAAATGACTCAGTTTTCATTCACATACCTCCTTTGGCTCCTTTCCAGAAGCCGCCATACAGAGCAAGGGCAAGTGAGAGCAGAGCCTTATCATTCACCAATAAACTAGTCAGCTGAAAAGACATATAGAGTTTTGCACACAAATGTAACGCTGCTTCAGTTTTAGTCTCAGTCACTGTCACTGCAGTAACTGGCAGTTACTGCTACCCAGGGTCATTGTGGTGTCCCCACCTCCATGTAGAGGTATGTGCTCAGACCAGCTGTGGGTCAGCATAATCCTACTACCTGGTTAACAAGAATAAATGGGGAAAAAAGTAAGCAAAAACTTGTACTTACAGATTCCCTTCCACCTAATGAGTACATCATGCTTTGTAGTGGGTGTTATTCTTAGTGTCCCCTTAGCAATCTGATTATCTAAGATACAGGACGGATAGACCTTGTCAGTGAAGCTAAAGCTTTCATGATAGAACTGAGATCTGTGTATATTTACCTCCAGCTGTCTGCTTCGACTGCTAGATGTTGTTTACTTGGTTCTTTGAGGTTATAAAAAAATTTTGTTCAGACACATCTGTTTCCAGGTAATGTAACAGAGATACCTCCTTCCTTTAAAATTGACTGCAATTGAAATAATGATAAACTATGATAAATTGCATTTAATATATTGTCAAGCTGACATATGGCTTCATATTCAGTCTGTGAAGTCTCATCTTTTTAAGAGCAGAAACTCTTCAGTCACTGAAAAAGAACTGAAAATCTCCCACAGTCTCATGGGGAGTATTAACCTCTGGTAAGGATCTATCTTAATACACCAGAGAACAAGGGTCAATATAGTCTGACAAGAAGCATGAGGGATTAGCAGAAGTAAAAAACCTTCTAACAGCCTAGTGTATAAACATGATTGTAAAGGAAATTTATAATTTTGCCCAGCAAATTTCAAGCAAATCAACCAAGCTGCATCAGGATTTTAATGACAATTTTTTTTGCTACCAAGGACACTGTGCCAGAAGCCCTCAGGCCTGCCTGCAGTCATATTACTGTACTTGCAAAGCATACTGAACCCAAAGACAGTGCAATCTATTTCTGTCACAGATTAAGTGACCTCTGTGCTTTTTGTGTCTAGCTGTGGAGAAAGCTGCAGGTGGAGGAATGTTCATCCCTCAGTTAAGCTAAACCTTTGTTTGCTGTGTTTGCATGAATAACTTATAGAGCCTTGGCATCATGAACAGCAGCGCTGACACAGTTGACATGACAGCACTATAGCTTGAATCCCGATCTGCCCTCCAAGGAGAAGATGGGATGTTTGCTCGTTTCACATTTCACCAAGTCGGGCTGTTCAACTATTTATAAGATGAATAGAAATTTCCACTACTTCAGCTGACACACCTGCCTTTACCTAGCAACTGCTCTGAGGGAGCCAGCAGAGACAGAGAAGGCTTTGAGAGGTGCAGCCCAGCAGGGAAGCTGCTGCCATTAGCCCTGCTGGCCCTCTCCGTGCTGGCTCTGTTCTCTTGGCAAGACGGCAGCTCCTTCCGCTCCCCTCAGCAAGAGTTATTTATACTCAACACAGCCCAGGAGAGGAGGGACCTGCCTGCATCGCCTTCCCTGGGCGCCAAGTGGCACGAGAGCAGCGTGGAGCTCTGCAGACACCCTGGGCTGCATGGGACATGGTGTGAAGAGACTGTCCCACCTGCCATGGAGTGACTACCATGGTGGCAGGACATGACTTTCCCAGTAGCACGATACTACCACCGACCTTGCCGTATCACAGCCCCACATGCTGCCCATGCCACGTGGCCCCTTTAGGGTGCCTAGTGTTCCCTGGCAGTGTGGGGAGCCCGCTCAGAACCATCGTTTTCTCCCAGCTCCAGGCCCATGAGAATGCACCCATCACCGCTGGTCTTCTGCTGGTTTTGAAGCAAACAAGGCAAGAAGATGAGTATCACCTAAACCAAGGCATTTGACCAGAACTTGGTTTCCTGTTGAGTTGTGACCTGGCACACACATAGTGTCCTTAGTCACTGAAACTTCGCATTTGTCTCACATATTTATATGACAGCCTGTTGCTACCAGGCTTCAAGTAACAGAAACAGTGGGCATAAACACAATTCTGTGCAGCACATCCAGGGGCCCCAACCAGTACAGGCTGATCTTCCAAAGAAGTCACATATGGGGGGAAATCTCTTTAACAATGATTAAATTATAGAAGACCTAGCACAATCATAGAATAATAAATGAAAAATGACACTTTCTTGCTTTAATGCTGTAAATTTGGAGTCGGTCTGACAAAAGCCTGCGGTAAAGGGCCTAGAGCCTGAGGAGTCAGGAGACTTGCTTTTACAGTAATACTGAATCTAGTCCAAGTCAGGAATAAAATCCCATAGTCCTGGTGGCTTCAAACACACAAAAACTGAGGAAGGGAAAGTCATTACATGTGATGTTGCAGTCCATTTTAAGGCAGGAGTTAACAAGGAGATTGAAAAGACAAAGAGGGTGCTGCAGTAAAAGGATCATGTGTTAGCACAAATTCATCATGCATACTGTTGCCAGGTTAAGAATAAATAATAATAATAATAATAATAGTAATAATAATAATATATTTCAAATCAAATCTGTCTGCATTTACTAGGTGTCCCTTCTGCACCTGTTCTCAGCAGAAAGGACATGGAGATATAATCTTCAGCAGTGCCCTAAACCGGCCAGGAATAGGGGCTAGAGCATATGGGGAATCAAGGCTCCCTCTCAGCAAGGAAGGGGGCTCTTGAAACAGGCTCTTTTCTTTATTCTGATGCCTTAAATGTTGTACATCAGCACCCGATGTTTTTGGAGAGGAAAGACTGTAACTAAATGTGAGGTGCTCTTGTTCACAATATCATACCTATGTGGCAGCTTTACAAAATGATACGTGGCTACACGGTTTCAATGCTGAGGATGAAAAGACTACAATTGCAGTAGTATTGTGAATTGTGTTTATGAAGGACAGAGTTTACCAAACAGCAGCCAGGAAAGAAGATAATGCAAGGTAACGTTTATGGTTAAAATTAGATTGACCTCAGTTCAAATTATAAACGTTAGGAAAAAAGTAAATGTGGTTTGGAAAGGGAAAGGAAAAGGTATTTCCAAGAGACAAGCTTCAGTTTCAAAATATCTTGTATTATTCACAAAGAAACAGTCTGTGCCCAAAATATTCAGCAGTTTTTCTCCCTTGTGCTTGCCACATGCTCTTAAGCGTAGAGCTGAGATCAGATGTGAGGGAGGGCAGGGGAAAATGTTCCCAGCAGCAGGTGAAGCTGAATCAACAGAGTCATCCTTTTGTATTTCATAAGCTCACCCAGGAAGTGATGGTAATCTGCAGGCTGTTTCTTCCATCCCTCTCCTCTCCTTCCCTTCCTTTCCTCATTCTTCCTCCCCAGCCCTAGCACTGCTGTTCTGTTTGGTAGCAAGCTGTTTGAGCTCTTAAAGCTGTTTGCTGGAGCGCTGGGTGCTCTCTTTAAAATGGAAAATCATTCTGCCGTCATCCACCTTGCTTTAACACCCACCCACTTAGGAAATCTGAAAGCTGTGTATCTCTTCAGAGGCTGCTAATGCTGTTAATTCTCCTACATTAACAGTCTATCCAAAATGTGAAAGCACGTTTTCTGCAGATTCCTGGTCTATAGCACATTCTGCTGCATTTCCCATACACATTTCACTGTCTGTTTCCCATGGTTAAAAATAAAAAAGCCTGATTCAACACTCTCTGATTTCATTTTACATGACTGAAATACCATTGATTTTCACCTGCATAGCACAAGCTTGAACCCCCTGTTTCTTCACGGGCTAAATTACCCTCCCTAACCACATCGAGACTATTTCCCAGACTCAAGTTAGCTGATTGGAAGACATTCTGGATCTCTCTAGCTTCCAATATAGACATATCTGTGAGAGGGTCACAACCACTCTTAAAGGTACCCTGCAGTTTCTATGGGTCTCACACAACTGCCTACCTAGGCATTGCTAAAGTTTTACTTATCAAATGAAGGTAGTTGCTGAATGATTAAGTGCTTTAATTGACCACTAGACTTTAACTCTTTACTGCACTAGGAAAATAATCTTAAGACCCCTAATTTAGCCACCCTCAAAATATCATCAACTGAAAATAAAGCAACACCTATCCTGCTTTTAGAATTTTTCTCTCACAGCTTGCATTTCCTTCCACTAGGCCCTGTTATCCCAAGGGGAGGAAAAAAAACATGTATTGAAGCTGATTTATAGTCACACAAGGGCTTTGCTGTTGAACTCTGGCTTCAAAAGAGGCCTCTTAAGAAAGCAAAAAAGGAAATAACCAATTTTTATGAAAGAAGTTTCAGCTAGCCTAGAGTCTATATAAGAGCCTTGGATAAGTTTAATCCCCTCCACAGAGGATTCCGAAAGGTCCAGTGGGGAGCTGGAAAGAGGATGCCTGCAAGGAACAAGAAGAGTCTACTCTGTTGGTAGTAGTCCGCTGCTTAGGTGTGATCGGGCAGTGAAAGTACAATGTGCTTCAGCACAGGAAATCTCAGAATGTTAAAGGTGTAAATGAGGCAGGTAGGCCTTGACACTTCTTCAAAAAGGCCTCTAAATCACCTTAAAAATCCAGTTTATCCTATACCTCTTCCCTGCCCATTCTTGATCCACAGCAGAGAATCTTTCCTGAGAACCAGAGCATGGGGTCAATGCTGTAGTGCAGATACAATGCAGTCAAAGGCTCCACTACATTTACTGTATAGAAAGAGATGAAAATATTGCAAGGATTTGATTGAGATATCTTTAGAAGCCCTGACATTATAAGTAACCTCAGTCCTAGAAAAAATAGCACATCTGAAGATAAGGCAGAAGAGACTACATAAGGCACCACATGTAAGCTGCTCAAGATAGGGCTAATGACTGCACTGAAGTGAGAAAGATGAACAGAATTTGATCAGCTGAACTGTCTTCATGATTGTTCTGATCTAGGGAGAGACCTGACAATATTGATCGACCTTGGTAAAACACAGAAATTCTAACTCAGAAAATAAAATGACCAGATGAAACGTAGTAGCATGGGAATTGCTTAATCTTTCCTAAAGGTTGAGTTAATTTGAAAGGTAACTAAGACTCAAGTGTCCCTTGGGAGCCAACATTGTAATACTCCATTTCATTCCACACACCTTGACTGAGACAAGATCTAAGGAGGTCATGAGCAGCATAATAGAAAAGATCTTATTTTAAACCTCAGCCACTGGTTGAAATAAAACTCATTCTTCTTTGGGGCAATGTTAAAAAGTAGGTTAGAGGTTTGTTTACAATGAGAGCTTTATTTGTTTATTTTACCTGATTTCCAGTAGTACTGCCTTGCTCTGTGTTCCAATAGAACAGACCATTCTTTCCTTTTGTGGTGACCTCATTTAAGCAGCATTATTCAGTTCCAAGTAGCTTTATGAACAGGTTTGATGTAGTGGATATTCTTCTTTTATACATTAGAAAAAGAGGAAGGAACTGATTATACAGGCATGGGAGTTGTATCAGACTGATGGGGACCAGCATCTTTCCATGAAGGTGCAGGGAACTAGGAGAAACACGGACAGCTAACAAAGCAGCAAGACCCATGTCATTGTTTCTACCACGGCCAAAATGCTGCAGCCTAACACTGACCAAATTCATCGCTGGGCCATCGCTATAAAGGGGTCTTAGGAATGGATATAAATGGTCATGTAAATGAGAGCTAAGGCCTGTGTTTTCTGACAGTCAGATCAGAATCCTTTTTTCTCTTTGTACAGCTCACTGTGAGAAGATCTTTTAAAGTTAATAAAGTAAATGAGGTAAAAAAATTGGCTCAGAAACAATTTTTTTGTAGCTACAGGTTTCAAAACCCTTCATAAAATCACTGTAAACTGAACCGCAGCATCTGGAATATCAGCTGAAGACATACGTGACTGAAGAAAGTGGATCAAGTCTCTTACTTCATGGTGTGTGTAACATAGGCATCAGATCTGAAAAGCTAAAGGCATGCCTATGCTAGCAGTAGGGTGACAGCCAAGCTGGATCTGCAACATTCATAGTGCTATCCAGCCCTGAATACACAGGGACTCCACATACACAAAAAATATAGCATCAACGTACCTTATAATAAATAGAGCATGAGAACAACATTATCTGGAGGGGATACTCACTCCTCAGATTTCCCACCTTCACTTTTCATCTCTGCTTGAATTAGCTGGAAGCAAGGTGGTCTCGGAAGCATATTATCTGCCTTCAGCCCCAAGCTAGCTGCTACCACAGCTTACTGTGTGTACACTACCTCCAATCTGCTCTAGCTCAAGGATCTTCTTGCCTCATTAGAAGGTGTAGATAACTATCCCTTAGCTTGCACCATCCCTTTAATAACAATGGAGCTAGATCCACAAATTCATTAAGGGCTGAACACTGTGACCATATCTGCAATTAGATTTAAGCACGCTTAAATAGTTTTCCTGTCCAAGATGAAGTGTCTGCTTTGATCTCAAGTGTGCGTACTCACTGAGGAGTGTTGAAGAACAAGGCCAGGGCTGAGAGAAGACACTTTTCAAATGTCATTATATGTCCTGAAGTGTTGACAGGTCAGAAATCCTCACAATTGTGATTTAAATATTTGAACACTGGCAGAAGAAAACCGGCATCCCGGCAAACACCAGTCTGTTGTAAAAACAATCCTTTCAGGTAAGTCCTCTTCATGCCCAAAGTCTCTGCTTACTTTATTTAATAGAGTGTTTTGAAGTGCCATGAACTCTCCCTGCACCTAACTGGAGTCAGGCTGCCAAGCCACAACGTTCAATGTGCCTGTTTTTCTAAATTAAAAGGCCTCTAATCATTATCATTTTTATCATTGAGCTTAGTCTCTGCCTAATCCACAAGGAGAACATGCTTCTTTCCCTGCGGGATAGAGGCTGGTTTTCTTTTTTTTCCTCCAGAGACTGAGTAAACAAGCCCACTCAAATCATAGATAATATTAAGTCCCGAAAGCCAATCACACCTTTATTATTCTTTTCTGGAGACCACCCAGTGATACTCCAGATCGCCCTCTCCTCACTCTGCCCTGCATTACAAACATTTTAACAAGTTTTACCTTCATGAGTTTACTTGTAAGACTGTCCAAGGACAGTAGGATGTCAGCTATTTCAGCATAAAGGTAGTTTAGCAGTACATGGAAGGGCAAAAATGGAGATGGAAACTAGACCAGTGAAAGCACAGCGACTCTATTTCCCTAATGAAGCAGAACTCTCATACGGAGATGAGCTTACACACTGTAATCAAGTACATTTCTCGCAATGCTGGGGTTATGGAGACTCCTGCACAGAGCGAGGTAATTAGCAGCCACCACGACTCAGAAGGGCTCCATTCCCTACTCCTTTGCTCAGTTGTCAGCTTTTTTTACAGTGTCTGTAGTAGGAAAAGCAGGAAAAAGAGTTTCTCAATACATATGTAACCCCACACTACCAAAAAAATGTGGGTGAGAAAGGGGGATTGTTACAGTATGTCACCTTTTTGAAACATGCTTTTGCAAGGACAAGCTAAGCCTATCTCTCAGTTCCATTTCTGAAGGACTGCATTGTGGAAGTGCCTTCATAAATGATCAATAGCACTTTGATAGTGACTTCAAGTGTTTTGAGAAACATTTTCCCAGCACTGAAAGGCAGGGGCTGGTGGACAGTCTAGAGGAGAATTTAACAGATGGGGAGATAAGGAAAGTAAGATAAAATTATGGACCCTCAGAAGGCTTTGGAAATTTTGCTGTTCGCTTCACCAAGATTTTATCTTGTTCTTTAGGAAATGTGTGGTTTCATTTCATTAAAATTTTCCTTCCTTCCTTCCTTCCTTCCTTCCTTCCTTCCTTCCTTCCTTCCTTCCTTCCTTCCTTCCTTCCTTCCTTCCTTCCTTCCTTCCTTCCTTCCTTCCTTCCTTCCTTCCTTCCTTCCTTCCTTCCTTCCTTCCTTCCTTCCTTCCTTCCTTCCTTCCTTCCTTCCTTCCTTCCTTCCTTCCTTCCTTCCTTCCTTCCTTCCTCTCACCAAGATATGATATACACATAAAAGCTCTTGAGCTGAACTATCTCAAAAAATCAGATTGTGAAGTCAAGCAAAATGAGAAAAACATTAGGATCTTGTGGGAGTATGAGTGAGAATTTCAGAGAATGGTTAAGATTGGCAGAAATGTCTGGGGTCATCTGCTTCAACTCTTCTGCTCAAAACAAGGTCAGCTACAGGAGGTTGCTCAGGCCTATGTCCAGTTAGGTTTTGAAAACCTTCAAGGTCATCAAAGACCTCTACAACCCATTTTTTCTTATGTTTAAAGGCTTTGTGCTCATTACCGTTTTTCAATTCACTGAGAAGTGTCTCACTATCTCTTCTTTATATTCTTTTATCATCCGGTGCTTATACTACTGATGAGATCTCCCTGAGCTTTGTCTGTTCCAGGCCGGTAAGTCAGAGCTCTCTCAGCCTTTACTCACATGAAAGATGCTCCAAACCCCTAAGCATTTGTGGCCCTTCACTGCAATGCATCCAGTATGTCCATGTATTTTCTGTACTAAAGAGCCCATAAGTGGACCCAGCACTCCAGCTGTGTCTCACCAGGGCTCAGTGGAGAAGAGAGAAGTCTATGTACTAATTCAAAGGGAAGAAATCAATGGCAAAACATACTATATTTTGATATTGAGGATAAACTAAAAAATATCTGGCAGTAGAATGCTACAAAAGCCAAATTCCTCCAAAGACGCTGAATTTGGGTGGTGCCTGAAGGATTCCAACAGTTTATCAATGAGACCAAGAGAAGAACAAGTCAAGATCTTTGTGCTTGTACTTCAGGAACTCAACAAAAAATTAACAGCTTCTGAGCTTTGTGAATGTGTTTGACTTAAAAATACTGGCAAAAGAGCATGAAGTTATAAAAAAGTCAAGATTTCTTTACTTCTAGTCTTGTAAAAACCTGTTCTTGAGCAGCTCTTTTAGGACAAATTTCAGGCCTGAATGTATATGTGTATGCACACATAGAAGAATATATGAAAGTGCACAAAAATGAAATTAAGTAACACTACATGAGTATTTCATTGACATGCAAAGAATGCATCATTTTGTGTGATGAAAGCAATTATGTGAATGCTTACTTCATTTTTGACAAAGCAGGGTAAGCAAGTGAGGTTTTCCTTCAACTGAATCATTATACACTTAATGGTCAGGAGCTACTCTGACAAACACTTCAGCCCATCTCTCCAAATTTAATCACATTAGAAGACATGTGCAAGTTGTGACCTGAGAGTGTTCCAAGAGGTTAACAAAACATGTTATTGACTCCATGAGGAAATTCAAATACCACTATTTATAAAGCAGGTTTTAGTCATGGTTCAAATGCTAAAACATAAATTTTCATATCTGAAAACTAAGTAAAACTGAAGAGATTAGAGGAGAACTGAGGTCATTTACCTCAGGGCCTACAGTATGTATATTCACAGTCCCAGCCTTTGCCATATGTTCTTAGGACATCTATGTGCTCCTGATCTCATGTACTTTCACAACAGCCTGATTCTAAAACTATTTCTTAGAAACTTCCTTTCCTCAGCAGTTAATTTATCTCAGGATTTTCCTTGAAAATATTTTTTTATTTTTTTTTTAAAAAACAAGGAATCTAAATCACTTACCAGGAGTGAGAATAGAGTGATGAGCTAAGGAAATGAGCACATGTATGTGCGCATAGGACACTTGAAGCTGGAGGAAGGAATCCTGCAGGGAACAGTTTCACCCTGCTTTGGTTTGCAAGTCAAATACAGCTCCAGATCTGAATCATAATTAGACTCCTGCTGAAAATTTAACTCTTGTTTTCTGATTTGGGCAGTGAAAATAACCAAATATGTGTAAAAATGGCTCAACACATCCCTGACCAAAAGAAGCGCCACATAGTCAGCATTACTGAGGATACAAATATTTAAATGGGTTAAAATAAAATATCCTCAGAACTAGACCTAGCCAACCTGAGCAGGCAGCAGCTAAGCCATATCACCCTATATTTTCTTTGGTTGTCTTGGAGGAATCGATTCTCCAGGTGTATATATTCCTCAGGAAATCTAACATTTTTTATTGAAAACAATTTACAGCAGAAGTCCAACAATATGAATTTAAATCTGAGAATCTGTCAAAGATTGTTTTTGGTAAACATTCAATCTTTTTTTCAAGTTTCCAAGAAGCTTTTATATATAATTCAACAGTTACTACGAATGAGACACGGTAATAAGAAAAATCAGACTTAGCACTGAGTAGGGAGAAGCCCAAACTAAAAAACTTTGCTTGAGGATCTGAGTTGGTGGAAGTGGGCTGAGAAGTAGCTAGAAACAGCCCAGGAGAATGGCAGAAATCATCAAGATGGTGGGAGGCAAGGAGGTAGGGGCATGTTGCTTGGGAGCAGCAGGATACCCAGACTTGGAAGGAAAAGGAGAGACAAACAGAAAGTACGGGAAGGAGAAGAGTAGGGCAGAGGTGAGGATGCAGAAGATTAAAGGAACTGGGGGAAGAGGGTACACAAAGGAAGAGGAAAAGCAGAGGCAATGAAAAATGACACATTTTAGAGATTAAAAAATAGTAATAATTTTAGCTAAAATACAACTCTCCTTTATTTCTCCTAAATCTCTAAATTGGGTGAAATGCAAAAGGGAAACACACTGTTGAAGTAATGAAGAATTGTAATAACTGAAGGTGAATACCACTCCTACAAAAGTTAGTAAGTGGTTATGAAGACCAGTTGAGGAATGTTTCTGAAAAGAAAGGTAAATGCACTTAACATTTCTTCCTAATGAACCATTTATTCTGTCCAATCAAGACCTCAAATAACTTGTTTCTTTCTCTTTTTTTTTATTGTATTTCCTCATAACAACCAAGGGGATCCATTATTTCCATCAATGTGAAGTTTACGAAGTTGCAGCATGTGGAATCACAGCTTTGTGGGTAGGGAGAAGTGGTATTTTGCTATGATAATAACACCATTTCTGCATAACCAGCCACTGACCTTTGTTCTTCTTGTCAGCAAATAGGCTATCTTTGTAACAAAAGTAAAGCTGAGGGATTTGAAAATGTCAAAATAGCAGAGCAACAAAGAGCCTTTGGCCCGTATAAATATTTACATTTGAAATATCCATTTGCTGAACTGAATATTTTAGCTGTTGAGATCAGCCTGAATCTCACTACATCAGCTACTCAGGTCTATTGGTGCTTTTTCTTTGAACATAGACAAGAGCAGCATTTTTACTGTGTGACATGCACGTTCCAAGTACCCAGCACACTCACAAAGTAGGTTGTATTCCAGCAGTGTCATGTCTTTGCTATTCAATTTTTGTGATAGCATCCAGACTCCACAGCTGTATAGCTTTCTAACGATGAACACAGGCTACTCACAAGACAGCTGTCTTGGATTTTTATTTTTTTATTAATAAGGAGGAAAAAAAAGCCCTTCTAAAACCAGCCTCAGCAACATGTTGCCTAGTGGAAAATCCATTTTAATTCACTAATTATTCTGATCTGGAGCTGCAGTGAGTAAAATACTGTCCAATCCTTTCAATTCAGGAAGATTAACGCATGCAGCCCTTCATCTAGATCCAGCCAGCTCAGCCCCCCTTGAGCCAGTCTTCTTCATGATCAACACACAGAGAACAGTCTCTGTCTATAGACCTGGTCTTCCGTCCCGCCAGAGATCCTTCTGTCCCTGTGCCCTTGTGAGGCATCAGGTCTTTGGGATAAGACTAGAGAAGAAGAGGGAAGAAGGAACATGAAGGTATGTCTTCTCCCTTTTGACCTTGCCTTGCAAAGGAAATCCATGCAAAAGGCATCTCAGCTCCCTTCTAGGAATGTCCATGTAATTGGACTGCAGGGACATCTGCCAGGTCAATAGTCCTTGCAACAACGACTCCATTTAATGTCTGCCTCTCAGGAGAAAATATGGGGACAATAGGCCACAGATGTGATGATAGCAGCAAAGGGTCTCCAGCGGATCAATACTGGCCCACCTCATAGGCAATGTCACACTTGCCCCTTCCACTGAAGGCAGCCTGCCCCAGGAAGTAAACAGGAGAAGCCCAGGAGAGGAATGCGGATTTTTCTCCATCGTGAATGTTTACTGGATAGAAATATAAACTGGTATTTTTCATGTAATACAGTGTGGCTTCTCTATAGTTCTTCCATCTTCGGTGTGTATTTTCAAATTAATACTCCTAACTGAATGAATATGTACTATTCTAGCTTATTGCAAGTGTTTTGTATAAGCTGCTCTGTTACTTCTGTAGATTTCAATATACCAAATAAATAGCTGAGATGATGCTGTGGGCCCCTTTATTTAGTACTTGCCTGTCTGTCTCCATACACATGCTAAATATCTTCACTCTTCTGCTTTCACTTCAGGAAAGGCTCTAAATCAGGCATTACTGGCTTGTAACTAAATTCCTCAAAAGTCCTGCACTTTCATGTATTTCTAATAGATTTTACTCAATTATTCATGAATATCCTGGTAAAAGGTGGAGCTCAGGAACTTTCCCGCTCTTTAGACTTATAATCCAGTTTGATTTTATTTCATCCGATTTTCCAGTATTTCTATGACAAATAAATTCTACTGGTCCTGTTAACAATTTAGAAACAAACAAACAGCTGTAAAGCCAAATCAAACCAAATTTTAGTGAGTCTATAAATGGTTAACTGGCAATATATGTAAAAGTTGGCCTAATAGTGGTATTTCCAACTTTTTCTAAAGTTCTTTATAACCAACATTATCACAGAATACATCTTAAGGGAAATCTGTGATAACATAATGATCCTTAGAGACTTGTGGTTGCACCGATGTGCCAGAACATGGAGTACATTTACAAGGAAAGCATCATTCTGGTTCGGCACACGTAATTATTAATGCTATGCAAGTGTGCTTTGCCTGGGATATAATGGACTACAAATAACTGCCTGCAGTGTGTTTTGTCCAGATTTTGTGAAAACATTCTCTTCCTTTAACTGAGCTGATTTTTTCTCATTACCATAGTTATTTTTCTTATCACTGCCTAACTGATTGAAAGGCCACACACTCTCTGAGACGGAAAAGAACAGTGGCTGTGATTAGGACTAAAAAACAATCTACAACTCACTATAGTCACCAATAGATGATATTCATAAGATTTTCTACTGTTTCCAGGTACTTTTCTATTAAGTTGTTGCTTTATTGTCAGTGTTTAAAAGTATATTGTTATATAATGGAAAATCCTTCAAAATAAAAGTTCAAGTATACCAAGTTGCCTTTATTGGGGCAATTAAGTAATTTTTATTTCTCATACCAAATGTGCAGGGTGTGAGAGCTAAAGAAGAACTGGTAATAATAAAAACATGCGGGGGCCTGTTGGTAAGTGTTATAAATGATTTTTAGCCACATACACACACATACACCAGTACACATGGGGCTACTTACATACAGTTTAACACAAAGGATAATTTTGCAATTCAAAGGCTAATGTTTATGCATCTACAAGCAACTATTTGAAAGTTGTTTGTCATGTCTGTAAAACCGAACTGCTGCTTGCACTTCACACCTTTGCGAAGCCAGAGCATAGAGGTGTGCACACCAGTTTACATGCAGTTTTACAGTCCCACTTGTGGAGGCCCAGCACAGACCAAATTGGTATCACACGTTCTTAGATGCATTGTATTCACAACCACAGTTTCATAGTGCAAAATCTACAGCTTTAACAGCTCATTGACATTTTTAGCCTAGGTTATGTTGCTCTTGACCTTTCTCTGTGAGGGAGTGTTCAGGACACAATGAACATTTTGTCTTACTCCTTCAGATGCTTTCTCCAGGCAGACTGGGACTTTCTCACATTGGTGAATCAGGAGTCCTGACACCTGCCAGCTTTCAGGTTGGTAACCACAAGGAACATTGTGTCTTCCAGCGTTCCTATTGTCCTGTAGAATTCTGCAATAGTAGCATCTCAAAGCATATGCCTCCTTACAAAAGAAGTAGTCATGGAGGAAAGCAGCTTTTTGAGATACCATCTGAGGGTAGGTACCCTCCCTAGCAAGAAGGTAGATTCACGACATCACTTACCCTGGTCCTTACCTCCTGTCAAGGCACTGAAAGACATGTTCAAGCCAGCTACAAAAGGATATCCCCATGTATTGTCTGGAAGTTTCTCCTCATAAGGACTGACCTAGCCTCACTCTGATTAGCCCAAGAGATCTGGTGTCACATGTGTACATGAAAAGCATCTAGGCACCTATTAAATATGCATTCCCCTTCCTACTAACATTGTTCCATCAATATTTCAATGCCATGTTGCCTTTTAGACTGTGTTCCTACTGTAACACGAGGTCCCTGCTGGGGCAGACGGACAGCACAGAAATTGATGTGTTTATGGATGACATTTGTTTCAGTATGAAGAGTTGTGATCTGTGGTGATTTTCTGCTGCAGATGTTTATGGTTATATCATCAGGAAATACCATCTCTATTCCCTTCTACCAATAAGGCCAATGAAGGTATACAAAGTAGGGCTGAACTTATTAAAGCAGTGAAAGATAATTATTTATTGCCAAAGAGCACTAACTTGTGATCAATCTCATTAGATTAAAATTAACCCAGTGCACATGTGCTGATTTTATTGGCACATATGAGGAGTAAATATGATGATCAACTATTCCTGTCAATTTCTGAAATTCAAGTCTGCATGAAGGTTATCTATGGCTTTTACATCCTGTTTTTTACAATCCCTTCCTCATTTTGTTTTGTGTTTTTGCTCTCCTCTGGTTATAGACTAATCATCGCCAAGTCTCAGTCATTTGCATGAAAAACAATAGCTCGCAGTCATCTTGCTAAGCAGACCGTTTTGTTATCCTTGCCACAATCCACAATGTTCTCAGTTATTGCACTTGATAGGCATCATTAAGGTTTCCATGTTGTTAGTCACTTTCCTGATCTTTTATGTTTCCTCTACTCAGGAAGCAGCTTTTCCTGGAAATATTCAAAGAGAATAAAACCTGATTACCGACAGCACCTCGGGGTAATTGCCTCTAAGATCCAAATCCCTTTTTTTTTTTTTTTAAGGTGATGACTCAAATCATAAAGTGAAAGGGCAGATTATACCATTTCTGTTCACACTAAGTCATTCCACAGAATTCTACAGAGCTAGTTATGAAACACTGTTCAGTGTGAATAATTTTTACAAAGCACAGTCTAAGATTTTGTAGCACTCTGTATCATCATGAGCTGGGATGTATTAATAGGACATTAGACTGACATAGACCTGCTCATCTCAAATACTACAAGATTACTCTATGCCATTCACAAAATACAATCAGCAAAGGTGTTGTGGATGTCTGAAGGCTCTCAGACAGTTTTAAAGCTCTGAGGGATGTATGTGTAGCCACAACATGGGAAAGGAGACCTTCCCGTTTGCAGGGTGAAAGCTCTCTCTTTCCTTTTGCTGTCGAGAAAGTCTCTGACAAAACAAGAGAAAGCAGTATGAGAGGGCTGCAAGGAGATGACATGGTTGCGATGGCATCTGCTTTCACCAGAGCCAACCACCATCTAAACATGTGCTGGAAGCCAAGTACCCTTTGCTTCAGCCTGACATCTAGCTTCCAACCTTGAAACAGAAGATTTGCCTAATCAGCTCAAATCTAAAAACTACTTAGAGTACACCAGCCAGGCTGCCCTCCCTTTGGAGGGAGAGCACTAAGTAAACGAGTGCCATATCCCCCAGGAAAAAAAGTTTGGGGTCACAGAAAAGAAGATTAATGTTCATATCACTTCATCAAACAACTTTTTTTCAAAAAGTGCTACAGGCTTTTAATATCAAAACAGGAAATACAGATCTTGGATTAATTTATACTGTTTCATCTCAAAGATTTGCACACAGTGAACTGGACCTAGCTTAACCAATGCTAGGAGTTCAAACTGAAGTTAACTTGCAATCCTAACACGAGCAATCTGTCCTCCAGCAGACTAAAGTGTCCTCCAACACTTTAGTTAGAGTTTTTTGAGGATGCAGGCAGAATATTACCACTTGAAAAAAGAAATTCCAGACAGCTGAGGTTAGTTCTTACCTCATATATATTCAATATGAATTTACAGGTCTCAAGAGTGTCTTAAAGAAATGGCAAGTATATGGACAAAACTTTTGTCTTTGTTACAAAGCTGAGAAAATAGGTCATTTTTAGTTAGTAATGCAATAATGAAATACAAGTGTTTTCATTTGTATTGCATTGGGATGCCAAACATTGCATTAGCATGCACCATAAAACAAGTATGCACTTCCTATCCTCCTCTACCATTAATACTCAAAAGCTTTTCATATTGCTCTAATTTTTTTGTGCTCAGTTTCCTTAGGAGGTGACGTTTAAGGAACGTATAAGCAGCAGAGTCACCATCAGCTGAACCAGTAATTTCAGAGAAGGTGAAATATTTCTCCAGAAGGATATTTTAAAGGGAATGTGCAGAGTTTCATCTAGCTTCTTCCCTGAAAGAAGACCATTTAGTGGGCTCAACAGAACAGGGATACACTTTGTATTTCACCAGAAAGAAAGAGATGTGTGGTGTGGCTGTGAAAAAATCATAATCCTACAGACTGAAAAATATTCTACCAGCTCCTCACTGGTTAAGCCACTTTTTGAAATAAATGCAAATCATCATCTTTTTGTTGAGGGGGAGAAAAGGGAGAACTTAGACTCAGATTTCTTCTTGAGAATGTGCCAGTGCATTTGCTGTTAGGAAATGACTAAAATAAGTCTCTGCACATATGTCCTTAAAAACACTTTGACTACATTCCCCTGTAATTATTAAGCTTCTTCAGAGTCTGTAAGCCAGTGAGAAAGGGATTAGAGGGGTTACTTTGTGCCTCTGTGCCCATAAAAATCCCTTGGCTACTGCAGCACACTGCTCACAGTGGCCTGAAAGCTTTCATATAATCCCTACCTCCCAGTCACTGCCGCTACTGCATTCCCTTTATTCAAACACATTCAATTTTCATGCTGTAATCCAAAAGCACTCCAACACAGAAATAATATCCACATTATAAATCACATTTAAAAACTAACCTGCCACTTATAGTGGAGCAACAAAGCAACTACATAATAAAGATTCCCTCAATTTCATGCTGGAAGAAAAACCAGGAGATGTAAACTGGCAGTTAGCATCTGCTGACATTTCCTGTTCTCCTTGAAGTTGAGTACAGGGATCATTTTCTGTACCTGTCCTTGAAGGAAGGGTCAAAATATGATGCTGATCCTGAACTGGAGTTGCATGTGAGTCTAAATACAGGTTAGCAATAGTAAAGAGAAATTTGCTCCCCGTCACTTTCCAGGGGATTTTCATGTCAGAGGAGAACTTGTTATGCTCAGTGGTGTGGCACTGAAAATAAGTCATTGTATCATATGCAGCAGGCAACACAGGGCTGCAAGCTATATTCTGGGTCACAGAGTCTGTATCTAGTGCCAACACAATATTATATAACTCCTTTCACTATGTCATATTTAAGAACCCTAATTTTTTTAAGGCCTTCTTTCTTGAGTTGAATTCAGGAAGGAATTCTGGACTGTGGAAAGGTTTGAATGAAGCACTGCTTACAGCAGCTGTAAACATCCAAAGTGGACAGCTTCCAGACCGTGATGGTAAAGCAAAGAAATAACTCTAAAATGTGCCTTAGAACAACACATGCAAGACAGAACTGAAAAATCTTTACTGTGGAGCCAATCAGTAATAAATACTTCCTGGGTAAACAAGAACCTGGCAGTACTTGGCAGAGATAAACTATGAGGGCAAAACTGGGGTTGGAGCAGCTCGAGAGGAAGCTGATTGTCATGTGCTCCCATCTGCAAGTGGAGGAAAACCTGGCGGCTGTTAGGTTTGTAGCAGGCGCAGTGAGGAAGAGTGGTCATGGTAAGGGCAGCCTGGTAACCGAGCTTCAGCACTTGGCTTGCTCCCTCCCTGCCCCCTCATGTTTGCGTGTATCTCTTGGCACATCATATCAGTGTATCTTGGTCACCATCTGTGAAGGGGGAGATAATAACACCTCTTGTCTGCATGTCTATTTAGTGTGTAAATGCTTTCCAACAAAGACTGTCTCTTATTTTGTTTACAAACCGCATGTAGTATATGGGCTTGGTCTTGTATACAGATCCTGGTCACTAATTATCATTATTTTAATAGTGATTATAAACATAGTAATTGTCCAATATGAATACAACAACAACAGTCAAGCTAGTCTGGTTTTTGTTTTATCAGAATTGTTGTCCTAAGCACATGAGGTCATAGGAGTCAGAAACACACAACAGTTTTGCCTGTTGTAGGGGGGCTGCTGGTGATCTCTG
The DNA here is from genome assembly GCA_033556795.1 of Tapera naevia. Classification (NCBI taxonomy): domain Eukaryota; kingdom Metazoa; phylum Chordata; class Aves; order Cuculiformes; family Neomorphidae; genus Tapera; species Tapera naevia. Next base: position 6,302,879 of record JAUMJJ010000059.1, read on the forward strand.
GCTGCACACAGGATGCACCTGAAAACACAGTACAGATACCTATGCATGCAACAAATACATGAGCATTCAGACACTGGCCATATTTGACTTTTTAAAACTGTCATCTTCTATGTACTGTCTGTTTGCAGAGTGATCAGGGAATTTATTATATATGAAGATCTGCAAAACAGGAATTGAAATGCTATTTTATGACAATCTCACAAGGAAAATAAGCAAAGAACATGCCTTACAAATAGAACAGACCCATGTTCTCCTGATTAATTCACTCACCTCTTTCACTTTAATGATAGTAAATAACCAGGAATATTAATTCTTACTAATTCCTAATAGAGGATTTGATAGATCCATAATGCAGAGCAGAAGTTGAAATATTATTTAAGAAATGCAGCCTGATACTGAAATCCTCTGGGGTATGAACAAACTCTGCTGACAGTGCTTGGCTAATTTTAAAAATTGCTTCAATTAATTTTTTAAGTAAGTAAGCTCCCAAAGTGACATATTTCAAACACAAAATCTTAATATTCCTTTCTAGTGAAATGTGTGCCATTGTTCATGGGGAAGGAGAATGAAGGTCTGAGCTAGTTTTCAAACACTTGGGAACATCGACAGCCAGCCAGCTGCTAAGGCTTTTTCCTTGATCCGTTGCAAATTCTCTTCAGCTATTCATGGCCAGAATGTGTCATGTGTCAGTCTGAAATCATGTTGGAGGAAATGGTGGCAAGGGTCTCCTTTTCATACTCCTGACAGGCTTATGTCGGAAGGCTATGAGGGATAACCATTGCTATTTATAGGTAATCCTGCTTTTGAAAGGTCAACCTTCATTGTATGTTTGTTTTGACCTGTGTCCACCTAAAAATCATTCTCTTGCAGCTCACCCCTAATGATTATTTTTTAAGCAGATAAAAATGAAATAAATCGTACAATAAAGCAGAAGACAGTTTCTGCTTTGCAGCTGACAGCCCAAGGAATGCATAGCACTCACATTATCTCCTGTCATTTTAATTACAACATTAGGAAGTTTTATTTGCTTGGTTTTTTTTTTTAACAATTTCACTATCTTAGTCCAGGAGCAGGCACTTACTTTCCATGTTGTAGATTCTTGATAATAGGACATTCGGGCACTGAATCACTTCCCTTATCATGAGCTACTCATGTACAAGCCGAGAGCCACTTATCAGCCAAAAAAACTGTAGCTTGCAGGGAGCCAGAGAGCAGAACGGCACCTGCTCTGCATTTCTCAGCACTTCTGATTCTGAGAAAAAGAACAAAACAGTCCTGATGTTATGAAACTAAGCTTTGTACATATATTTGAGTGGTCATCCTGAGCTGAAAGCTGACTGCTTTTCCTGCTTTCTGCTGGGATACAAGTTGGAGGAAGCAAGTAAAGTGATGACAGCACTGAGTACTAAAATGACAGAAGCACTGAATAAAAGAAAGAGAAAAGTGTAATTTTATGGAAAGTGGTGCACAGCAGTACACCAGCACAGTGATGCTTTCTGTATTTGAACACCATCAAAGTTCAATTAATGGAATGAAGAGGATTGTCACTGTGGTGAGAGATCAGTGCAAAGAAGGAGAAATATGGGAGGGGAGATGAAACAGGGTAAGGCTTTGTGAAAGAAGGAGGCCAGTGTCACCTGAAAAGAAATGGGCAGGGGATTTAAGAAGGTATGACTTAAAAGCAGAAGGATAATGTATAATATTTCTTTCTTATGCTGCTATCCTTAAAAGCGAAGCCTTCTCATCACACTTCTAAGAGTGGGTAGACAGGGATGTGGGTTGGCTTTCCTCAGGATCGACAGTGCTGCCTTTTGCTGAGTTTTATCATCATATCAAGCAAAATGGAGCACGCTACTGCAGAGAAAGGAAAATAGCTTCAGGTTATGCAGGGCTGTGCCAGAAGTTGTTCTTATTGCCATTATTGTGTCTTTTCTCCTGATTAAATTTTGAGTATAGATGGCAGGGTTTGTTTCATGGAAAATAGTGACTAGACTACAGAGGTGGACAAAGGAATTGGTGATCTCACCAGGGCTGCCACAATGAAGCTAATCCTGTAACATACACTGCAGCTCCTTTGTTCTTACTTCTCATTAAAATGTGCCTGGCTTGGAGGCAGTCTTTATATTTTCAAACTGTTTAAACAACTAAATCATTAATCAAAGCAACAACTGTGTTGAAGAAAACAGAAAGCACTGAAGTTGTTCCTCAAAAGAAATTGAAAGGATTACAGAGATCATGTTTGAACAGGAAAAACAGGACTATAGTTCTTGGACTATTCATGTAAATGACTCATCTGCAGGGGTAAAAAAGACAGCTTGTAAGTGCCAGATTACTGGATGATGATTTTTGCCAGCTTCCACTAGGTAAACTGGTATTTCCAAAATTTCTTTATGGATCTCCACACCCAAATCCCATTTTATTTCAATAGTCATGTGGGTTTATCTCAGTCACGTTTGTGGTTTAAAGTGCACTTCTAAATACGTTGTCGTTGAAATTTAAGTTTAGATAAGGTTCACCTCATCTAACTGCAGCTATGTAAAATTCAAACATCGAGACTGAAGTTGTCATCTGGGTTACTTAAACAGACAGTGCAGAGAAAATTTTTCCTCTAGAGGCTTCATCCCATCTATTTTATATACTTAATTTTTGATGATATGAATCATTCTTTGGAAGTGCCTGTAGCTCTCAACTAACTACAGAAGGAACTACAGGGCCCTTTGAGAAGTCTTTTGGCTCTTAGTGGGCTGAAGTCCTATCTCCAATAGCCATTATTAAACAAATACACTCGCATCAGGTTTGCCTTCATTTTGCATCAAAGAAGAGTGAGAAGAAGGGTGCTGTATGCCTAGTGCCTCCCATGTGCGAACAGGCAAGGAAGGTGACAAATGCAAATTGTCTGTAAGAGTCAGGTCAGCAAGAAGATACTCTGCTGTACTTGCACTTTACCTTATCTTTCTGTAAGTGGGAGGTAGGAAGGAACAAGCTAGAAATCTCTGAACAAAGCATCAATTTAGTTTTCATTTTGTCTGAATTAGCCTTTATTTCAGATTGCTCATTATCCTGACAACTATTCCTCAATGTGAAGGGAAGAGTATAGTCGGAGAGTGTGTCACAAAGTGTGCTATTACCTGATAAAAGCCCATGTGACTAACAACAGGGCCTTGCTCTTCCACTTGCCAGGATAAGCTTGTTTAGTATTTTTTAAAATAATGAAAATAGATCAATAAAATCACTAAGTGGCACCCGATCAAGTTAATGTAAACATAGTGAAATTTCTCCTCTCATTAAGATCACTATCTGTCTTGTTCTGAAAGGCGTTTTTTTCCAAGATGGATACCAGCCATGTCTTCATCTTTCCTTTCTCTATCAGGAGCTCCTTGCAAACAAGGGAACCTTCCTGGGAAAAACCTTCATCTGGTCCTCGAGTATGAGATCATGTGACTAGCCAGAAACCTACCCTATATGTTTTGCCTACGTTTAATGGGTCAATAGATATCTTCTTCCATGGGAGTAGTGCAATAACATTATGTAGGTGGTATTGCTGACTCCTAGGCAGTTCTTAGTACATACTCCACTATTTTTGTATCTTTTTCAACTCAACCTTTTAATACTAATAGGGTAGGAGACTCTTTCTGTTAATACCGTTTCCGAGTTTTTGGTAGCAGCATCACTTAGAATGAGGTTGGTTGACTGTAGGATTTCTGTTTGTCTTCATTTGATGGAAGAAAACTGCCTCAGAGACCTGCAAATAGTTGTAGACTTTGAGCTGGTAAACTGCCCAACAGGGAGTCCTTCTCATCAAGAATATAGTTTTGGTTTCGTGGTGTGGTGTGGCAAAGTCGGTTTTTATTTCAAAACAATGCATATTTTTCCTCTTTATCTAGCAAATAGAGAGGAGTATTTAACTGAGGAACAGCATAGTTTCTGGGTAACACATAAATATTTTAAATGGTCCAGAAATTTCCATATGATTGTACTCAGCAGGCAGACAAAGCCTCTGTCACTCATCTATTACTGTCAATTTAAGCTAGAATCACCAGTGCATTGTTGGTCTTGGTGTAAGTAGCAACCAAATACACTGATGGTTGCCTAATTGAGAAGTTACCTGTAAAAACTCTCTGTTGGTTTTGTTAGTATTTTCAAGAAGGGCGCTTGGCTTTTTTAATTCTATAAGTATTTTAGGCCCTGAGATTTACCTGTTTTAAGATGCTGTGCAACCTTCTGATCAGAGTATCATGGGTTGTCTCCCCTTCCCCATATTCAGTGTATCAGATGCAGTCTCAAATGCAGAGTTTAGTTTCTGAATGTATTCTTTGCAGCTCAGCTGTGATTTGGTCTTTCTTGTTGAACAAAACATGAATGTTTCCCCATGTCTTCAGCCTTCTCAGGCTCCATCCCTGTGTGGGTGCCTCACACACCTGCTACCATCACATGGAAGGATACACAAGACATGATTTTAAACCGATTAAATTTGCCATATGTGTATAAATACGTTATGAACCAAGGTTGGTTTTGCCTATTAATGTTGCCAATGAGTGGATAAATGCTTTTATAGAATTGTTTTAATCATTCACTCTGCTGTTCAGTGCTGAAAACAAGCAAAATAAAATATTTGTCTCTCACTTCTCTGTAATCCCAACCATTTTTTATTCATCTTTCTACAGGTGGGAGGGCACGGGATGGGAGAGGGCATGCTGTGTAATATGTCTTTAATAAAAACAAGTAAACAACCAAACAACTAAGCAAATCCCAAAACTTTCTAAGGTCTACCTGGTCTGTACATGAAAGACATTTATTTCATCTCACTTGATCTTCATCAGTGCTCCGCATCATGCTCTACCATGGAAACTAATTCCTTTTGTTGTTTTCATATTATGCCTCAGAATGCCTTCAGAGTGCTGGAAATGCACTGGCAATTTTTTAATCCTCTACAGATCTTCTTGGAATGTTTTTAGAAAGTATGTTGGAGCTTGGGGAATGATTCACAGATTTCTAAGTGTTTCCTTTAATACGTAGCCTCACACCTGTACAAGGCTGAACACTGCCCCCGATTCCTCCAATATCTGCTACCATAGGCAGCACAGAACAAAATTTTGCCATCCTATCTCTTTATAAACCATACTCTCCCCTTTTCTGCAGACCACTATAAAATAGAGGAAAGAGGAGAAAGTTCTTACCTTTTGTGCTGGCAAAACATACAAACACGCGGAAGTTAACTTATATACAGGCCTTAACATTTTGTGCAATAGCTATAATTAGAGCTTCCCAGCAGGCTTGATTTTAACACCCTTTGTAATTTTTTTTATTCCACTCCAGGTTCCCTGCATAACATTAAGGAGCTCTGTAATACAGTTGCACCACTACAAACAGTAGCTGCACTCTACCTCTGTATGCTGTGGTTGCCAGCCACCAGCTAAATGTGAATCTATTGTGTCATTTGTTGTTCTGTATGTTTGGAAGAAAGAATGATTTCAAGTTTAAACTGGCATTATTAAAAATGACTGGTCCCATTTCTAACCATCCATTCAATCGAGTATACTAATTTTGTCCACTGCCCTACAGAACCAGGATTCCTCACTGTGACAAAGTGCAGTACTGCTAAAATTCATCTCTCCTCATGGCATTGTGGCCACAGCAAACCCAGTGTAATAAGTGGATGTCTCATAATACCCACGTACATATATGCAGGTCACATCACCTTGCCACTCCACTTCTCTCCCTTGTTCTCATGTACAGGAAAGGTAGTGAAGTATGCAAGACTCTCCTTCTGTGGTCCTCTTGGAAATAAAACTCTTATAAAGTGTGCTTCAGTGTCTGCTTACTTAAGAGAACTGAAAGGACAGGAGGAACAGAGGAGCAATATGACAAGCACATATACATTCACAAATGTGATGGATCTAATTTCAGGGTTACAAGAAATGGAGCAACAAAAAGGAGTTCAGCTAGTAAATGGAGTATTAACTGTACCAGGTATACAACCATTTTTAATAGACATGGCTCTGGAACAAGACAATGATTCTGCTGTTTAAAGCCTGATCTTAAGAGCAACCTAAAAGAAACTGAGAGACCGAACAGGTATCTAGCTGAGACCAGACACAGTCATCCTGACCCTCTATTGACCTATAGTTACATTAACAATTGCTGTCCTCATTAGAAACTTTGCGAAACCAGTGATTTACCAAAAAATTTGGTGCAGAGAATAAGCCTCAATGAACAGAAGTCATAACATCTAAGGTTACACATGCACACGTTAGCTGAGGAAAGTGAACATTTACATCCTTGCTTGTCAATAGAGAGCCAAAGACAAATTCATTCATCAAGCCTATTTCAGATTTCAGCTCTGGAAGAAAATTAAGTGAACTCTAAAATCGCTTATGGTTCTCTACTTACTACAAAGGGAATCTAGTTACCACCTGACATGTAGCCCTCAGCATTTGAAAAACAGGGAAATTCCATCCTGTGTATCAAGGGGCAGATCTCCAAAACATAAGGGTTTTGGTCAAAATGTGTATTGGCCCACAAAGTAAAGTTGTATGGAGTTAGGTAATTCAGGGCATCAGAAAAGAAAAAAAAAGATACATATGAAAGCAGACTAAGCAGAAAAAAAAAAGAAGTGAAAATAAACAGGAGCATAATTATACCCATGGAAAATATTTACCCCACTCCACAGAATAATTGCTACTGACTTTGGGCATATGGTGTTGGGATGGCACAAAAGACACTAATAAGCTTGTCTTGAAGTCCTTGCCAGCTTTTTTTCCATTAAAAGATGAAAGAGTAGAAACATCTATACTCTACAGAAATATAAATCCTTACTAGAAACAGAAATTAGTATCCCATTGATTTTTAATTATATTTAATCATGCAAGTGTTTGACATCATGTCCATGTTGTCAAGGGAACTCAGCTGGGAGATCCCTGGAGTAGCTCCATATACGTTGTTATATCTTCACAGAATGGCACATTGCTACATGAGGATACTGGCTTATGTCCCAAAAAACAAGACTTGGGGTTTCCCTGCAGAGGGTGTCACAGCATGGAGTACACATGCTCCAGCTCCCTTTAAAAAGAAGTTTTATGATTCCCAGGTCCCTGAGGCATTCTTTAAAACAATGCTATTTGTCTTCACACAATAAATGACATGAAAACAGAAATGAAATGTTACTCCTTGACATGGATGCCTACATGGCTTCAGGATTTTTCCTTCCAGGTATACTATACAAGTCACCTTGAATGAAAGAGTTAGAAGCTCTCCTAAACTATATGGTCTCTTGTTGCCATCAAAGTGGAAATAGTCTCTCTCATTTCCTAATACAAATGGTGATAAAACAAATTAAGGGGTTAATTGCGGCTCTAGATAAATGTAATCACCAGAAGAAAGCTGAGAGTAAACTGCACATATTTGTCACCATTTAAACAACACACATTTTGCCAGCAGTAAAGAATAAGTATTTGAGAACTTGCCAGTAGCTCTTTTTTGCTTAGGAAAGATATTGTTACTTTGGATGCCACAGTTACCTGGTCTTATCTTTAAAATAATAAATTGTGCGTGTAAATAGAGATGTAATAATTCTGCAGCTTTACAAGTGGAGAATTTTAACTGGAAATGTTGGCTTGTTCTAAAAATTTGTCATAACTTAGTCTATGTTTCTGAACAATAGAAAATGGTCTGCGTGACATACAGAAATATAGTTTCCAGTCTCTGGAGATTTCATATGCAGTTTCAAATACAGCAATAACAAGAGACAAGCTTGAACAATATTCACTTGGTGCAGATAAAAAAACTTATTGTGTGAAAGAAACATTCTGCAAAATACAAGCAGGAGAGGTGGAAGACATACGATTGCTTAGCCTTCATCCCATCAGTGTAACCTATGTAACACAGCAGCAGCTGTGTCACAGCCATTGCTGTGGTACACTGGATCTATTGCTTTTGCCTCCAACAGTATTCAGGAATGCACAACACCAGTTTGCAGCAACATGCTTTTTCTCAGGTATCTGCACTGTGTCCTGTCAGCTCTGTAACTACAATATATGGTAATCTACAGCAGGAAAGGAAAAAAAGTTGTTGACGTGACATGAAAGAATATGAAACATTCATGAGACCTTTTTTTTTTTTCTAATTTGTTGCCTAATTTTACTAATGTGTTGGCTGTTTACAAGCTTTGAACCTGAATTGTAATAAAAGAGAAACATCATAGACTAAGCTCCAAAGCTGGGAAAGTTTTCTGGAATATTAGTTTGTTATCACTTCAGTAGTTCATAGTAGTCAACATTTGACTGAATTTCTTACAGCAAAGAACCTCTTTAAAGAAATATTGCTGCAAGGACTAAAATGCATCTTCTTTTTCTCTATTGTTACAGTGGTAAACACTGGCAGACATATCAGAATGCACCTGAAGGAAGGAAAATATTGTGTTTGCACAAAAAATCATCGTTCCCTTTAGTCTTAGAAACTAAAGAAGGAAAAACAGAAATAATGGAAGTGAGAGCTGCTGCTGTATTTATTTAGTCTCATGGGCAGTGCCACAATGACAGACACTGTTGTAATGCAGCTTTTGGACAGCATTGCATGTACCCCACAGAGTCTATCACTTCCATACATACTTTCAGGCACTCAGTGATTTTCAGAATCAGATCCTTACCCATTTTCACATTCTGTATTTTAATATATCCTCAGTTTTCATGGATTTTTAACTCACTAGTAAATAAATTGAAGTGTAGACCGGTTTCTCTGTGAAGTACTTGATGCATTAAATACACTTGTCATGTGTATGTATTCCTCTATCTTTAAGCAGGCAGACGAATTAGTGAACCTTGATGCTTATACAGATGTCATTTGAAGCCTCCTACTGAAATCAGTAAGATAGAGAACTGTAGACTGAAAATCTTAAATGTGGCCTGGGAAAGTTCATGGGAGGTTTTCTTAACTTTTGTGAACTAGGAGTCATGCTTGCTTTATACGTCGTTCTAGTCATGATGACATCTGCAGTGGATCTGCATTTAACCAAGTTCACTCCTTGCCTCCTTCAGCAATGAATTTCTCATTGACTTACAAAATACTGGAAAAAAAAAGGTTATTCTTGCTAACTGCCCACCACCTGCTGTCTCTCATGACTATCTGTACATGAAGTTACAAATCTATTAAATCTGACCCATTATAACAGAGATGCAATAGTAGAAACAATTCACGGGACTTTCTAAGTGTGTAAAACAGGGACTGCATTTATTAGAGCTAGGACTGATTATACTTGTCAAATAGCAGTAGGTCTTATATTTTCTGGAATCCATCTATAATCAGTAAAGTGATGTACTTCCAGAGCAATATTCTGCCATGACAACTAAAAAACACAATTTAGAGTAAGACAAATTGCCAGCTAGATTTGCCTCCTTACTTTTGACAACGAGCTTATCTGACCACTTTTTGGCATTACACTTAAGTTTATACACATTTCATATAGGGTGAAGTTAGTGAAGATCACTCTTGTCTTTAGCAGAAAATGCCTGAATTCAGGTAATTCAAAAGGTGCGTGGATGTGTACAAAATCTGATTTTATCCCACAAGGTTAAAAAAAAGTATGCATCTATATTTTTTACAGTTTTTTTATCTAAAGCTTTGGAAATGGCTCTACAAAGAGAAAATATCTTAATTATAGTTTAACTTGTCCACACCATTCTAAAAATGTAGATGGCTTAACACTCTCAAATACTGGAATCTCCTGTTCCGTCTTAGTCATGATTATACTTAACACACTGGAGCACACGTTCAGTGCCCTGTGCTAACATCCTACTGGAAGAAACACAGTGCATGTAATTTATTGATGTAAAGCTTATTTTTCTCACTGTCACAGTGCTGGTAAAATGACTTATCTGTCCTCTGGGACAGAATTTGAATCTCAATAGACGTCTGTACCACATTCTGCAGCATAAATAGTAGGAGATTTCATGAAGGATCGGAAAAGAGTTGCACCACAAAGATCTGGTAATCGTTTCTGTGGTAGCAGAAATGTTCTGCATAGACCCCTTATATGCTGTCTGTGGAGTTATGTATGCACAGAAAGAAATGAAAGGAAGAGAGATCAGGAGTGAATATTCTTTGAAATTGTAAGCCTTAAACCAGCATATCATTTCTTATTCACCAGCATGGATACTACTGGACTAGAGTCTGGAACAGTGTTCTTAGCTACAGGGACTTTTCTCGGCGAAGTCTTGAGCAGCACTGCTGGTTTAGGAACCTCAGGCCTCCTCATGTGGGTCTAGCAGCTGCTGCCCTCCTGGGAGCCTATCGGGACCTGTGAGGTTCGCAGACCTGCACTGTCATCCACCGAGGCACACAGCAGGTCCTTCCCTATCATGAAACATCAATGGAGTAGTCCAGGAGGAATGACCTCATCAAGAGGCACCTCTCTTGTTTATCTATGCCCTTTCCTGATGAATTTGCAGGTGGGACAGATGGTGGTTGCACAGATGACAGACTCTAATCCGAACTTCTGGTGGCACTGGTGCCAACTTGAACCAACTTCCAGCAGAATGAAATTTTGAAAAGACACCTTTGCTGTTCACAGTGCTAGGGGACGTTTCTCAAATTGCCCGCTATTACTGTTTGTGTAAGTATGATAACTTGGCTTTAAAAAAACAGTCAGATAAAATAGAAATGCCTGTGCTGAAGATAGAGTTTTGGTACCATCAGTCTGGTAATCAGGAAATCACAAGTCACAGTCAACAGAAAACAAGGGGTCAAAATCTGTGCTTCTGAAGGAATGATCTCAGAACAATGAGTTCTACTTCTAGGAAACATTCAGTAAATAACCTCATGTCACCTTCTTTATGAAGTAAGACACAAACTTGGACACAAAGGGTGCTCTGACTATGCTCTGAGTAAGTTTGTTCTACTGTTTTTAAGCAATAGTCCTGCACTGAATATAAATGCATAGATAACTTCAAGGTCATCAATACTGTCTAAAAGACAATTGCTGGCTGAGTAGAAATCTATCAGCAAGTGAACAGAGCTGGGAAGGAAGTAGAGCTGAATTTCACTACAGAACCTCTCTCAGTGAGCCCTCCTTAGCTTGGCTTCATTTACACTGGTGTTGATTTTAGACAGCAGATATGGGAGAAGAAAAATAATATAATTTGTCTTTTGTTTAATACAGGGAATAATGTGGTTTATGTCACTGAGGAGGGAGATTTTTGGATTTTCCCGTATTTTTGAATTTACAGGCCATTGGACAGCAGGAGTTGTGAGATTTTCTTGAATGAAGCATACAGCAAGTATAACGATCTACATGAATTATAGTTTTATCTGAGTTCTGAGTAGTTTTACGTTTTCCTTTTCTTGCCTTCCATCATGTTCTTTCCATACACTCTACTATTCCCCACACTTCCTCCCAAGATTCAAAAGTCTCTCCTAAACTTGTGTTAGGCTTGTTGAAAAATGTTTCTTTAACGCAATTAGCCTAATTCAGAACTAAGGACCAGAGTTTCCAATATCTTTGCTGAAGTGAAAAGGTTGTTCTTCTCACCCCCACCAAACAATGCCATTTATTCCCATTAGACAATGGCCTGTAGGAGGAAATGGTTACAAAGGAAGCTTGGAACAGTAGCCCTACAGGATGAAGAAAGGCTCACCTTCCTAATGATACCAAATGAGCAAAACAGCTACCATGATAGTATTGTACCCAACAGGCTTCAACTACATTGGGAACCTCAGCACTTGCAATCTACCGAGCAAACCTTCAAATCTCTGACCAGTGTCAGCTTCTTGAGCTTATACACTTGGGAACATGTGCCAAAGGTCATAAGCATCCAGCCTATATCAGCAGAACTCCGTAAATTTTACTTATCTTTACTTATCTTACTGTGTAAGTCAATGAGTTCTGCAGGTTTCTAAATGGCTTTCAACTTGCTCACCCTCACATTAAAGGCAAGATAATGTATCTTACTGCTTAAAGGTTGTATTGTCAAGACATAGAACTTTTTCCAAATTATTGTATTTTATTTTCCAGGTTGTAAAGCGTTCATATAAGCAAATCTGATCTGATTTTACCTTATTCTATTGCTTCATGACTAATTTAGTTTTATTGCTTCGCAAATGAAATCCGTAGACATTTCACTCTTAGTTTTGAGAGCATTTTTTATGAAAGTAGTCCAAAGTTTTGTTTGTCGAGTAATAATATTGAATCTCTTAGCATAAGCTACAAAGCCCTAAATGGTCTAGGACCTGTTTTTTTTCTTTCCTTTGTCTTTTAAGCCATTGAGTTCACCTGGAGCATTTCTGTAGTCAGTTCTGTTTCAGTAATGGATGGGAAAATATTTGCTGTGAAGAATACTCAGCTCTCGAACATGTTTCACAGCTGGGCTGCTAGTCTTGCTAACCCGTAAGGCACACAGTAAAGCTTATCTTTTTACCTGTGCTTCTTCCTAAGAGAATTCATGGGGCTTATTATCGTAGCAGACTTAGTGGGAAAATTGCTTAGACCTGATGTTTCTAGAGGGCTTTTGTGCTTTTGGATTTAATTAGCTTCAGGATTCTCTTTTCTCTAGCAGTTGTTGGTAATATGCTGTGAATTATTTATTAGGCTTTTTGTGAATGTAAATCCACCCAGATGCTTGGGCAGTGGGCACATGTTTTATAGATATGACTGTCAATCAATAAATAAATAGCTGTGAGTGTTTGTCAGTAAAGAAGATTCAGAAAATCAGAAGGACGGGGTAAAAACCAAGAAGAGCATTTTGACAGTGAGAGCCTTTTTTTGTCTGGTGTCATAGTTTTTTTTTCTTTCAATATCCTCTAACTTCTTTTATAGTATTTCCTAATAAACTGTATCAGCGCTGTAAGGGACAGGTGCCATAATGCCATTTGCAGAACTTTAAATGGATCACATTTTGCAAAGAGATAGGGGCGTATTCGTTGCAAAGATGCACTCAAAAGAAGTCCTCTTCATTCAATGTGTTTTACCTTCAAAGTCCAGGTACAAGGCCTTGACCTCTATACAAAATATTTTATACTACAGACACAGTGTTCTTTTCTCTATGCAAATGAACCATGAGTAGATATGGGTACTTTTAGCCATCATTTACAGCTGTCTAACAAATATTCCCTGTGAATGTATTTCAGACTACAGGTGGTTCATGAACTATTCAACTATTTTTGACTATATGATTCTCTCAAGGCTCTGTCTTACATTCACTAAGCAAACAGCTGTGGTGGCTAAGACTTTACTGCCTCTTTCCCATCCCAGCTGTTTGTTACTGACCCTTTGCCAGAAATTCTTGCTCCTGTTCCAGATACAGCAAAACCTGCTGCATCTCAGCTGCTGCAATTCATAATCTGGTATTTTACTGCAAAACAACTTCTATTGCTGTGTTAAGTTTGTGCACAGGACTGCAAAATGGAACAGCTGAGGTGCAGTAAAATGCTCTCTTCTGCCAGCTCTGTATCTGGGGGGCTGTATCTCCCTGAAAGAAGTGCTCAGTTAGCTAGCAAGACCTTCCAGAACTTGTCTGTCAGTGTTCCCCTGGCCGTGTATCGGCCACTACACTGCTTTTAGATGTCTAAAACCATTAAAAGCAATGCTAAGAACTTCTGATGCATGTAGCAACAGCGATTACGGTAACATCACTACAACATCTGACAGTTTTTGACACTTGTACCAGGGTTACATATATGTGTATATATTTATTTGCTGAAAGAGTAGGAATTCTGTACTCTTCATAAAAACAAACACTCAGAATTAATTGAGAGACACAGATGTATGAACTCATGAACCAAAGACTGGAAAAATGGATCAGAATGGGCAGAGCTGCTCTCAAATGGTTACCCGCATCTATCTCAAGCTTAGTCAGAATATAAACTGTTTAAAACTGGTGGAAAACTGGCAAATTAAATGAATACTGTGGAAACAGAAAGGGCACAAATCCTAGCCAGAGTAAAGTGAAACTATGCAATTATTCATATCGGGTTTCTGGATATAAAATAATAAAGCAGATGGGCAAAAAAGAATCTTGGAGGGTTTTATGCTTTTAGTGTAAATGAAACATGTAAAGGATATTTGTGCAAAAATAGCTACTCTGATTTAGGTGACTATGAGTCAGTAAATATTTTCAGGGATGTTCCCTTCAGGTTTGCCCTGTAACTACGTGTACACAAGGGAAGGTCATATACAACATGTATGACTTTGTTCCCTTAACTAGATTTCACAAGAATACAGCAGGGAAGAATTTGATCATATATATGTGTTTCCCTGGGAAGAAAACATCTGCTACTCTTTTCTACTCTAAGTCAATCTCTTATTATACTTCAAAAGGTGAAGAACATCCAGACAGAGAATTCCCAGGAAAGGAATCAGTTGCTCCTTATACATACAACAGCAAAATGCAGCACTGTATTGAATTAACACTCACCAGACAAACAGGACAACCACTGAAACACAGCTCAATTTTGGATTGTTTTACAAACATAGTGTCCTGTGAAGCAGACTAAAGCAGCTGTTACTTAGAATCAGACTGAGGAGAGATTCAAATGATTTATACTGTTAGACTTTTCTTCATTAACAGCTGCTTCAGACCTTTTGCCCTGAGGGATAATACAGATGGATTTTGCAATACAAAATGCACAATACATTGGACTTCAATTATTGGAAATAACAAAGTTTTTAACAGAGAAAGATTAATACCAATGATGCAGCTTAATAAGATTTTCATGAAAACAAATTACTTTTTCTAGCAGGCTCACAGCTTGGGATATAGGCATGTTGAGTACATAATTAGTCTAATTACAGGGAAAATTGGAAGAATGTAACTATAATTGCCCATTAGCTAGTAGTCCTGGACATGACAGTCACCATACCTATATTTGCAACAGCAGGCTTCCAAAAGGCAGTACAATCCTGGTGACTCTCCATTCTGCTCTATGGTTATTGATTATGCTCCCAGCTTACAAGAATTACTGTTTTCTGGATGCAGTCCCATCCTCCAGCACTCATTTCTTTTGATGTTCCACCTTTACTTTGACTAGAATATCCAGGAAGAAAGGCAAAGTTGTATCCAAATTTATTATTTACTTTCAACAATTTTCCTGTTTTGTGATATTGCTGCACGTCATATTTAAAACTTTCCATGCAAAAAGTCTGCAAAGCAAAAGTTTTTGTTTGATCTTGATGCAAGCTGGAGGCTTTAAAACAAGTTATAGAAAAGTTATATATATATTATCTTATCTTAAACTTTCCTTTGGACCTTGAAATTACAGAGTCACAACATGGTTGAGGTTGGCAGGGACCTCTGGAGAACATCCAGCCCAACTCCACAGCTAAAACATTTTTCTCAGGATCATGACCAGTTGAGTTCTGAGTGTCTCTAAGGATGGAAGCTCCACAATTTATCTGGACAAACTCTTCTAGTTTTTCTTCAACATGGTTAACTGGAAAAATGTTTTCTTCTTATGCATGTACCTACCCACAATAAATACAGATTCATGAAAACATATAGGATCCTAAATACTGTTTAATTTAGTAATCTTTTTATTGAGTTTCATTTTTCCTTCTACATCACTTAATGGATTTGACCATTAGTCTTTTATTGTTACCCTCATCTACACGCCTCAGTGGATCCATTTAACTCTTCCAGTACTTTAAGGAGGCCTACAGAAAAGATGGGGAGGGGCTCTTTATCAGAGAGTGCAGTGAGAGGACAATGGCTAAGAGTTTTAAACAGAAAGAGGAGAAATTTAGACTAGATATTAGGAAGAATTATTTTACTGTGACGGTGGTGAGTCACTGGAACCTCACTGCCCAGAGAAGTTGTGGAAGCCCCATCCTGGAGGTGTAGAAGAAATTTAGACTAGATATTAGGAAGAATTATTTTACTGTGAAGGTGGTGAGTCACTGGAACCTCACTGCCCAGAGAAGCTGTGGAAGCCCCATCCTGGAGGTGTAGAAGAAGAGACTGAATAAAGCTATGAGCAACCTGATCTAGTGGAAGGTGTACCTGCCCATGGCAGGGGAGTTGGAGCTTGGTAATCTTTAAGTTCCCTTCTAACTCAAATCATGCCATGACTCTATGATATGATTTCAGACATTCTTGCATTTTTTTTCAATAGGAGTGAGATTTTGTATAGGGGAAATTAAACCCAAAGACACCACTCTGTTTTTATATTGCCTACGAGTAGAATTTGCCTGCTCTTATCTAATCAAAAACATGCCCCAATTACTATCAAATTCTTAGCTTCAAAGTATGAAATGATTAATGGCAATACTAGCAAATATACCTGGCTATATTATTTTGGGTGTCCTCCTGAGGATAGTTTGGGAAAAGTATGTAATTAATGTATTTTTGTAAGGAACTATCTGATTTCCTGTTCAAGTTTTCCAGTTACCAGGACAGTCTCATAAGGAAATTCTGGCCATTGCAAACTTTGCTTATTGTGTAGCCTTTCATAGCATGAAGAAATGTAAGACAGTAAAATGAAATCAAATCAGTAGAAAAAAAAAGGAACTAAGTAAGAAAAAGAGGATGTATCATCATTGGAAGGAAGGGGATGTAAGTCAGGTCATGTTCAAGGATGTTGTTAAGTCGTGTAGGAGAAAAATCAGGGAAGCAAAAGCCCAGCTGGAGCTCAAATTGGCCACTTCTGTTAAGGACAATAAGAAGAGTTTTTATAAATACATCAATGGCAGAAAGAAGGGCGGCAGCGACCTCCACTCCTTGTTGGATGTGGAGGGAAATATAGTAACCAGAGATGCAGAGAAGGCTGAGGTACTTAATGCCTTCTTTGCCTCAGTTTTTAACAACAAGGATGTCAGCACGCTTGACAGTTGGCCCTCTGAAGTGGTTGATGGGGGCAGGGTGAAATATGGCCCTCCTGCAATCCATGAGGAGGAGGTTAGAGACCTGCTGAGCCGCTTGGACCCTCATAAGTCTATGGGGCCGGATGGAATCCATCCTAAAGTGTTGAGAGAGCTGGCAGATGAGCTTGCTAAGCCGCTCTCCATCATCTTTCAGCAGTCCTGGCTCACTGGAGAGGTCCCGGAAGACTGGAAGTTGGCCAATGTGACGCCCATCCATAAGAAGGGCCGTAAGGATGATCCAGGTAATTACAGACCTGTCAGCCTGACCTCGGTCCCAGGTAAAATCATGGAGAAGATAATCCTGGGTGAAATCATGCACCACCTGCAGAACAGTCAAGAAATCAGGCCCATCCAGCATGGATTTAGGAGGGGTAGGTCCTGCCTGACCAACCTGATCTCCTTTTACGACCATGTGACTCGCCTGGTGGATGAGAGGAAGGCTGTGGATGTGGTATACCTGGACTTCAGTAAAGCCTTTGACACGGTCCCCCACAGTAGACTCCTAGGGAAGCTGGCAGCCCGTGGCCTAGATGGGAGCACTTTGTGCTGGGTTAGGAATTGGCTGGATGGCCGAGCCCAAAGAGTGATGGTAAATGGTGTTTCATCCAGTTGGCGGCCGGTCACCAGTGGTGTCCCTCAGGGATCGGTATTGGGTCCCGTCCTGTTTAATATCTTTATTGACGATTTGCATGAGGGGATTGAGTCCATCATCAGCAAATTTGCAGATGATACCAAGCTGGGAGGAAGAGTTGATCTGTTAGAGGGTAGGATGGCCCTACAGAGGGACCTGGACAGATTGGAGAGCTGGGCCGATTCTAATGGGATGATGTTTAATAAGTCCAAATGTCAGGTACTTCATTTTGGACACAACAATCCCATGCAGAGCTACAGACTGGGGACAGAGTGGCTAGAGAGTAGTCAGGTAGAAAAGGACCTGGGAGTGCTGGTGGACAGGAAGCTCAACATGAGCCAGCAGTGTGCCCAGGTGGCCAAGAAGGCCAATGGAATCCTGGCCTGCATCAGGAATAGTGTAGTAAGCAGGACCAGAGAAGTTATCGTCCCCCTGTACTCGGCACTGGTCAGGCCTCACCCTGAATATTGTGTCCAGTTCTGGGCCCCCCAGTTTGTGAAAGATGTTAGGATACTGGAATGTATTCAGAGGAGGGCAACGAAGATGGTGAAGGGACTGGAGCACAAGCCCTATGAGGAGCGACTGAGGGAATTGGGGCTGTTTAGCCTGGAGAAGAGGAGGCTCAGGGGAGACCTCATTGCTCTCTACAACTACCTAAAAGGAGGTTGAAGTCGGGCAGGGGTTGGTCTCTTCTCTCAGGTGACCAGTGGCAGAACCAGAGGGCATGGACTTAAGCTTCGTCAGGGAAAGTTTAGACTTGGTATGAGGAAAAAATTCTTCACTGAAAGGGTGATTGGCCATTGGAATGGGCTGCCCAGGGAGGTGGTGGAGTCACCGACCCTGGAGGTGTTTAAAGGGAGACTGGATGAGGCACTGAGTGCCATGGTTTAGATGATGGTTGGTGTTAGTGTTAGGTTATAGGTTGGACTTGATGATCTCAGAGGTCCTTTCCAACCTTGTGATACTGTGATACTGTGATACTGTGAAATACCAAAAGTCTCATCTCAGTTATACTAGCCTTCCCATGGAATAAAAGAATTTGGACTCTCAAACTCATTTTCAACCATGTAGTAGATATCATTCAAAACAGTAGGAGGAACACAGGTTAGGATAGGCCTGTGAAAACTTTCTAAGAGCTCAGAAGTTATGCTATCACTGCTGTTCTGTCTTTTGGAAGGATGAGCTGGAGGTATGGGTAATCTTGTACTTTCCTAGAGCCAAGATCCACCACTGCCAATTCCATGTTGTTCAGAAGGGATGTGAAACTTGTCTTTGGATCACCCTGATTGGGACAACATATTTATTTATTTATTTATTTATTAAAAATCTGGAATAAGATTCAGCTCCCATTGAAGGTCATATGCATATCTTCATGGCCTTTTATGGAAGAAGTACAAGATCTTAAATAATCCCTTGATGCAGTGGACAGCTGTCTACAGAATTCATGGAACACCTGGTATTATTAGACAACTATGTCTTGGTGTTTCAGAACCTGATCATTCCTAGTGATCAGAGGGACAAATAAACTGACACAAGAGATTCACTTTTATTTCAAGGACAGGGCTACTGCCATGCAGTGGCATGGATTTCTGTGCATCTGCATACCAACCTCGTGTTGGGTAAGTTCGGAGTCAGCACATCCAGCGGCACGCAAAGGGTCATGAGACAAGACAGCACTTGATGTGTGCTGGGTTGCAGTCATCCAGAGACCAAAAAACTAATATTCTCCAAAAGAAAGGCAAACGTATGAAGAGTGTACCTATTTATACAGCAAGAGCAGCTATGGAAGCCAACTGGCAGCTGTATCTGCATGTCTGCTCCCTGAGAGAGCAGCCAGATAGGCAGCTGCAGGAACCTGGTAGGTTTAAACATGCTCCTTCTATCAACATCATTCACACAAGATAGGAGAGGAAAATTAGATGCAGCTTTTTCCATAGAGCTGTCCCTTGAGCAGAGGTATGATACCTCTCTACCTCCTCCCAAACTGCTTCTCCCTGGAGCAGCTTTGCCAGGTCAGTAGCAGACTATGCCACCTGGGAGGAACAAGGTGAAAACCCCAGGGGAGCAGACATAGCCTGGAAGAAAGCAAAAGTGCTATGTAAAAGCAGAAGAGATTGTGGTGAGCTCTGGTTTGACTCATAAGAAAAAAGGACAAGGCAGACCACCATGAATGTTATTAAGGTGAATACAGGCCCAAGGGAAAGGAGCCAATATGCCCTTTTTGGTATCACTGCGCAGTAACACAGCCAGCCAGTACCCACAGGCCAGCTTCACTGATGATAATACCTTTATCCATTAAAACACCTGCAAAATGCCTCCTCTGAGCATATTTCCTCTTCCTGAAGGCATTCAAGCCACTGCCTCTCAGAGACTATGCATTTTTACACTTGTGCTCTCTTCCTTTCACATTTCACCTCCTAAACCCACCTTAGACCTTAAGAACTATAATACAGGTATTTGTTTAGAGGCTTGGTTTAGCTGTTCCATACAGACAAGAGTTTTTAGCAGCACCACTCACTTGAAAGTTAGTTTATATGCCCAGAACAATAGCTGAAGTCCTAATCCATTTTGCATGTGCTGTATGAGAGTTCATAGCTACTGTGTTGCAGGAGTATGGTGGGGGAGCAGACAATTACAGCCTGCATGTACAGGTATGCTCATGCTTCTGCCAGGCCTTTTTCTGGGATTTCTGTGCTCCTGCAGATAGGAATGACTGAGGATTTATAGCAGTCTGCGGGAGAGGCACAGGCTTGAGGAACTGGAGACAAAAGGGCAAATTATTCTCTTGAACCCACTTGGTGGATTGAAGAGGAGAAATTAGCCATATGAAATAAAGCCAAGTACTGTGACTCTTTCTCATAGGTAAATATTTCTTTAATATTTTTTTTCTGAGGGTTTTTTTTTGGTATATCTGGCTGTGGCCTGTAGCAGAAAGGAATATCTCATAATGAGCTCTGTTATAAATGGCTCTGAAACACGGAGAGTTGGAATGCCACTAAAAATATTTTGTCTGTGGCTTTTGCTAGGGCCCAGCTCCTCAGGAAATACTTTCATTGTTTAATGCTGTCATTTTGTACATATCCAATATTTTCTTAATCTGTCACTGGGAGTAGTTTATTTATAACAAGCTTATTTTCCAATTGCATGTTGTAAATATGTCTTAAGAGTCTTGCCAAAAACAGTAACTATTCACTGGAACTACTCAGTTATAGAGATTAAACCAGTTTATTAGCTTTTAAAAATGCCAGAGCATATTTCAAATCCTCCCTTACTCCCCTTTTTTTCCACTGAAATAGTGGATGTACAGGTTTGGGTCAGGAGTCACTTCGTTGAGTAAACACAGTTATAAAAATGAAGGACCAATTGTGTCGCTAGTTGGTCATTTACTTCTCTCCAGAAGTAATTTCAAGGGGCAGTGAGGCTTAAAGATACCTACTCCATGTTTTCTTCCTTACTCCTTAAAAATTTACCACTAGCCTATAATAAAAGCAACTTACGGCAACTATAACACAAGAAGTCCAGCTCTTCTTGCTGAGAAATTTTTAGGGAGAGTCCAGCGCAGCCATTAGTGTGTCACGTTTTCTTCTCTAGACAATGTGAAGCAAGAGAAAAAGGCTCTCTGTTTCTTATGTCTCAGAGTTATTACATAGATTGCCTGATGGATTTTATGGTGGTAACTAGGTAAGGCTTATAAAATGTGTTTCATAAGCAGCACATCCCATAGTATGTATTCTGCAATGGGATTCTGTTTGTTCAGGGGAGCTAACTGATCAAAATTAGCTCTCTTAAGAATCTTGTACTCTTTAAATGTTATTAAGTCTGTATACGCATGTGTGTGCGTGTGTGTGTGTCTAAGTTGGGAATAAAAATGAGGCTATGTGGAGTACAGAGAACTTGTTGAAACACTCATATGTCTGCCAGCAAGTTTGCTGACAGTTTGGGGTTTTTTTTAATATATTTACACAGCTGTAATATATATACTTTTATGGGGAACATTTTCCATCATTAGCTTTCCAACAGGTTAAGAAGGTTATTCATAGATATATCTACACACAATGAGCCAAATGTTGTAACAGTGTAAATACAAAGTCACTCCATTAAAATCGATTGCTTTTGCTTTTTATTTTTTTTCTTTTGACTTGTACCAGGTAACAGAGAAAAATTTGTCCTCTATGTATTCCGAGATCTCAGCAAGACCGCTGACCTTCTGTACTCGAGCAGATAATCTGACAGTCATTTCTGTGTCATAGCTGTGGAAACGGTCTGCCAGCTTGTAGTGCATTCTGCAGTCATGTGCTTCTGCTGATAAGATGATAGGAATCAATCTTTCTGAAAGCAATGTCTAAAGGCTGTCTTTAGGACTGTTTTTAATTCACCAGTGCTGCCTCTATCTTAAAAAAAAAACCCTAGAATCTCCCTAGGTATTTATTCCTCCCAACTAAAATCTATATACGTGCTTTAGCTACACTTGGGGAAAGCTGTCATTATAATGGCATTGAAATGTGGTTTGTGATACAGGCCCAAAACTGATCTTGCCTCTGCAAGTGGAAAACTTTTCTAACTACACTTCAGTCATTAGGAAGTAGTTCCAGATTTCTGCTGCCTTCATAGAGGCTGGAATTTGTGCTTCTTTGTCGAGTCACATTTTTAACTAATACGGTTAGACAAGTTTTTAGAGCAGACATTCTTTTTTGGCTATGTCAGGAGATTTTTAAAAGCTACCTTGTCACTTTTCTTAATGTGGCAGCTTCATGGCTGTAGGGATGCTGTCTCTCAGCAGCTCCTGTGCTGCCATTATTTTGCACTACAAGAATGATGCTGGATAAAAATGAAGTGGGAAGGACAAAGTCATGCTGAAGCTACAGCGCTTTCCATGGAAAGTAAATTGCACTGTTTCAGTTGCATTAAATTAATAATGTGAGAGGGAATAGTCAAAGTCATCTGAGAAGCCTGGGACACACAAAATGAGAAAATTAAGCAGGTTGTAAGACATCAGTTAAATTTGGATGCTGCCTAAACTGAATGATATATCTATTAAAGCAAAAGTTAGTTACAAAAGAGTAAGTTCCCACATAATGTGGCATTCCATCTCATTGCAGGACAAGCTACAAGACAAACACAGAAATCACTGAAGTGAATTAGACTGGAAAGTATCTTCTACGGGGGCCAAAATTTCTTGCATATTTCTAGTCTATGAGACAGAGCTAAGCCCTGATCCCCCAGCTTAAGTTTCCTACCAAGCCCCAAATACATTGTTAGATTCCTGATTTAATATGGGACTTCCTTTTAGTACAAGGACATAGGCTGAGTTATGGGGACATTACCCATTTCTGCATTTTTCTATATATTTTAGTAGGAGTGACTCAATTTGAGACTGAAGTATGGGCAGTCATCCAGCCTTCTACACCCTGATCTTCCAAGTCCACCCCTTGTGAACTTCAGCCACCCCCACTTACACCAACAGGGACAGCAGGGACACACACACAAAGGGACAGGCTCCTCTGGGAACCAGAAAACTGTTGCTAGGTGCTCAGGGCTGTACCGGGGTGGCAGCAGCCCAGCGATGAATGGGGGAGAAGAGGGGCTTCAGGTGAGAGCTGGGTTCGAGCAGTCTCATTGTTGCCCACATAGCGGGCTGTGGGAGCCACTTTATTTCCCAGGCTCAGCTGAATCTGATGCCCAGAGGTGGGGCTACCTGCAAATCCCAGCTGCCTCTAGTATCTCTAATATCTTGTCTGAGCAGAATACCCTGTGCAATGATATTACCGTTGCCTTGTTACACACCGATTTGTGTCACATACAAAGGAAGGGGCTGGATTTCCCAAGTAAAGTTTATTATAGTCTGTGATAAGGTGCTAAGAAACCCAAATATAAACTCCCTCAAAAATAATAGTAGCTGTGTGAGAAATTCTTCATTTCACGTGTTTGTGTAGTGTAACCTTATGTAAAGTTACAGACTGCAGTCCTGAATGTCGTAATCTTAACCATACACCAGCATGTGTTTTTCAATGTAATGAATGTTCATGTCCTGTTTTCATTGGACTCACTACTGTAGGTCTCTGCAGGACATTCTGTTTACATAAGAGATTACCAAAAATAAAAATTACAAACCAAAGTGGTGTAAGTTACAGAAATGAGAGTAGGAATGCCTTACTCCGGAAGTTTTTTTGCCACAAGTCCAAATATAAACAAGGCCAAAGGGACCCAGTGAAAAATCAAGATATTTTTCCTATCACCTCAGTAAGAGACGGGCTCAACAACTATCCTGACCTTATTTTACAGGCTACAACCTGGAACTCGTGTAAATCCACTTTCATTGAATTCGTAGTTCATGAAACAGCAGTATCAAGATGAAAAAATTCTATCTTGAGTTCTTTACCTTCAAAATGTCAAGAAAAACCCTCTTATAAAAGGCAGATTTTGAAAATGTAGCCCACTTCCATGTAACCAAAGCTGGACTGACCTCTGGCTTTTCCACTGACT
Source organism: Tapera naevia (assembly GCA_033556795.1). Lineage (NCBI taxonomy): Eukaryota > Metazoa > Chordata > Aves > Cuculiformes > Neomorphidae > Tapera > Tapera naevia. Next base: position 6,326,836 of record JAUMJJ010000059.1, read on the forward strand.
TCAATCATACATATGTTATCAGTGGGGAGAACATTGATTTTGTCTCTGTCTTCCACTCTCTCTCACTTTCTTTCTTCCTCCACCCTCAAATTTCTGATTTATTACACTACAAGTTTACAGTTACATATGTGCTGCGCTTACCTTTTGTTTTCCTTTCTTCTCTTGTTTAGTTACTCCCTTAAGCTTAAAAGTGGCCATGAAATTGTCACATTTGGCAGCCAGGGCACTGCTGAACACTGACTGCTGCTCAACTTACTCATCATCCGTGCTGTAAATAACTTGGGCACCACTTGATAACGTCCTTAGTTTATATTATAGTAGTATATAGTCAAGGTCCCTTTAGCCTAAATGCCATTAAACAAAATAGGTTGCAGTTATATGGCACAGCAAAGTGCAACAAACTTAAAGACAATACAGCTTTGTCAATGTGCTCTTTGCCTGAATTAATTAGCTTCCTTTACAATTTTAATGGTCAAACACTGTGCTGGTGTTACTGATCCTGGTTTGGGGGCATGTGTAGAGCTGATGAGGGCTTCAAACTCGCATACTATGGCACTCTGCATATCGATAGAAACAATCCTTGCCCCAGAACTGCTTGCAGCCTGAATAGGTAAGACAGACAGAGGGTACATGGAGAACAAAGGCACACAAAGGAGAATATTTATGGCCACAGCCTTAAACCTGTTCCTAAGACCAAGCTTATACACTCAGCTTGTTATGTGCCCACCCACGCTTCCCAAGTAGCAGAGGCAGTCTTGAGCACACAGCTGACTTGTGACAAGTTCACATCCTTTCTAATTACTTTATGCAAATAGTCTCATCAGTGAAGTACTGTTCACATGAGCCCTTGTAGAAAACAAATATAAGAACTTCCATTTTCCAACAGCTACTGACTACAGGTTTAATATGAGAAAGCTTTGTGCAGTAGTGGGTCTAGGTTCCCCATGAGGTCCACTGTTTTGCTGTGTTGCTATAGAGCTTGAAGAAGAAATCTACAAGAGCAAGAATTTACTCCCAGGCAGCCGATACACTCTGTTTTATAGGTATAGGTTCCTGCAGACAGAAGAATTATTTTGTCCCTCGGCCATAATACATGCTGATATGCCTTAGCTGGGGTCTACTGTGCTCCTTGCTGATAGCTGTAAGGCAGCATGGTAAATAGATCCTGTTCTGGCTGACAGTAGTGCAACAGCAGATGAGCATTATGATAATCCCGAAGTAGTGGATAATCACCACTCTATTATATTGCCTCACTGCTCAAGAATTAACTCTCCTTTTTAGAAGCGAGTTTGTAGCCAAACCCCTTTGGTTTTGTGGAGTTCCAGACAGAATTCTGACCTGAACCTGGCCCTAGAGATATCTTTTTGAAACACTGGGAATAATATGAACATTTGAAGGCTATACTTATTTTGGAAAAAAATGGCCATTCAACATAGGTTTACAGTTCATTCTCAAGGAATGTGACACACAGATCAACTGAACTTAATGATTCTTGTTTATTATCCTGTTACAATTAGCACTGTGTAACATGACCGACCACGTCACTGGGATTTTCCACCATGACTGGAAAAATCTGTTTGTAAGGGCCTAGCCAATAGTTATCTGCAAACATATATATATATAAAAATCTAATGAAAATAAAAGATAATTTGAAAAAGCAAAATACTAATTTTCAGGGGGGAAAAGTGCTTTACCTCAGGTTATATGCAGCAGAAGAAGAAAAAAAAAGAGATGTTTACTGCCGCACACAGGTCACAAAATCTACTGGTACTCAGTTAAGCATCTATAAGGATGGTCCACTGAGTGCACTTAAAATGCAAAGGAGAATACGAAAAAAGTGCAATCCTATGTGGGTGAATAGGCAGTTTCTTTGATGCTTGAATCTGAAACATACTTCAGAGCTCAACAGAAGCAAAAATCATTTCTCAGATTACTCTTCTTTCTAGCTTTGGATGGACTTGAAAGGAGAGCTGATGTGAGCATGTACAGACAGATCCACAACTGTTTCTGGGCCGTTTGCTCTTCCAGGAACAAGGAAACACAACCAACACAGAGAAACATCCTGGGAAACAGGGCCAGATCATCACCTCCATTTTCTTACTCCTTTCACCTATCTCAAGGGACTTACCCCTGAAAGACCATTATTACTTCACAAAGCTCCCAACTGAGTAATTGTTCTCTGGGGAATGTTAACAACAGATTCCAATAGGAACAGAGACAATGTGGCTCTGCATCCCACACCAGCAGCTCCAGGATCAGAGAAGTACAGATATGTGTTATTCCTCTCATATGCACCTCCCCTCCAGCTAATACACCTTCTTTCTGCACTTGACAAGCTGGCAAAGGAAGAGGAGGTGGAAAGAATGCAAAAGGAAGAGCATTTCATTTCTCACTCAAAGCAGTCCTCCAGTAGACTGAGGCCACACCCTCATCACTCAAGGGAAACCTGGGGCTGATATCTAGTGTTAAACTTTGTGGCCACCTTTGCAGGTAAAGCCTGAGGTTCTGCTGAGGCCCCAGGGACCTGTATATGCTGAGGACATGGTAGAGCACGTTGCTTCACAAAGAGAAATAGAATCCACTGGCAAGGGCATAGCATTGTCTACCCTTGGCCATGTGACACCGAGGTCGGTCTTCTGTTGTTCCTCACCTTGTGGGCCACAAATTCAGGAACTACATCTAACTTTAGGACCAAAATCTTTACAGGAAATGTTTATGTACCTGAAGATCTTTGAAGACCATGGGGCAGCAATCTTGAATATGAAACATCATGCCGTGTAGTGGAAAGGGTTTTGTGGAAAGCTTATTTAAAATTATTCTTGTTTAACTCAAAAAGAATTGTACAATATCACTCTTGATTACCTAAATGCTACAGCTACATTAATAGATTTGCCCAGAGCAGGGGGTTCCCACTGCGCTACGTTTTGCTTTGAACAATACCCAGACTGAATTCAACACTTGCAATCCTCTTCCTAGAGCTGTTTTGAGGTAATGGTTCTCTTAATCCAAATCTTGACTGCCCAGATGCAGTTTTTGTATTTTTTCTCTGACTATGCTAGTCACGTAAGATTGAAGGACATGAGAATTTAGTAAATCTTTTAGAGTAAAGATTATCAAGGGTGGAATCTGGTCATCAGGTGACTTTGTTGATGCTCTGCAGTCTGAATTAGATTTGAAATTTAAGTTAGTAGCACTCACTAATGACAGAAATAAATAGCACAATGATAAATATTTAGTTTATTAATGTCTATTAGTTTTCATTTACAGAGGTAGATGAATTCTACAACAAACAGTGAAGAAAACATCTGTCTGTTTATTTCTCTCTTTATCGTTGCTCAAATAATTTATATTTAAGTGCACATTGTCATAAAATTTTTTTTATTATCTTTATTCAAGCAAAGCTCCAATAACGGCAAAGAAACTACGTTTTTCTCAGTTGGCATAAATTAAATATCATTGATTTATATAGATCTATCACCTTTCAGGTTGCATCAGCTATGAAATTTTAAAGTTTTTCAGGCATGAACCATGAACTCTATCTTTACAGCATAGGGAACAGTGAGGACTCAATTGTAGCTGACATGTATATGTGGTATCTGAATGAACGTGTGTATGGATGTTTATGAACACACAAATGTTCCTATGTATAACACATCTTGCTAGAAACTTTTCTAAGGCTTAGGCAGCTGCCCAACCTCTAAAAAACTGTCATAATTTGTCCAACCTTTCTCACTGCCATCCAAAGGGAAATTTTCTTCCCAGGAAATAGGGCGCTAATTACTTGCCCAGAAAGGAAATTAGTGACTCAACAGTTGTGACCAACAGGCTGCATTTCGGAGATAGCCAATCCTGAGAAATGTCATCTTTGTCAGGCTATAATTTCTGTTCTCTAGTTGAAGGTTTTTTTGAGTTCGTGTTGGGGGAGGGGGGTGTTAATAGTGGTGACACGTGTAAAATGTTACGTGGCTGTGAAGCTGTATCACAGGGCAGCTCACTACCCTCCCTGGTGGTGTGGGTGTACTGGAATTGCTCATGCTGGGAGAGATATATGTGTCCCTGGGGGATTACTCTGGCAACTACAGTCCTAGCCCTGCCTCTGCCCCTTGTCAAATCCACATCAGTACTAATTAGTTAGAAACAAGAAGCATAATTTCTATGCCAAGGTATGTCAAAGCTTCCCTTTGAAAAACATCCCTGCCAAGCAGTGATGTGATGCTTTGATAATCTGTTATTACACATAGTTTCAGAGCAACATCAAGCAAGAAGGCACAATCCAGTTTTGCTGTGTGTTACAACAGTGAAAATGTGAAAAGAAGAAAGGCTTAATTTCTAACAAGCCCCCCTGAAGCAGAGAAAGACAAAATGGCTGTTGTTCTCCATCCATGACAGGTGAGTCATTAAATAGGGAGCTAGGTTTATTGCAGAGTTTTTACACTATATTTAACCAGATCAAATAGCCCATTTTTAAGGGTTTAGACACAGTCACAGTATTCTTCTTCCACTTCTCATAGAAGTGAGATAACTGTCCTGTGAAAAATTTATTTTATACAGGCAATTTTCTATCGAAGATATCTTGATATTTAGTCAGTACAGATCCCATTCTACTTCTAGTATCAAACGAACTTGCAGCCTGGAGTTGCAATGGAGAGAAGTATATTTCCTTTTATACGGCCTTATCAGTCAAGAACAGTTCAGTTGTGCATCTTTAATTTCCAAAATCACCCAGTGTCAAAAGCTGAAGGGAGACAAAGCATAATTCTCTGATTTTGTGCAGTCTAGAAGGAAGATAATATAAAATCTAGTTGTGATAGATTGCGTTAAATCTTTCCAAAGATATTTGCAAGGTTTCTTTAGGGTAACGATAAATAGGCTATAGGAAAATCTGTGTAATTAGTTTGGTGAAGACAGAGTAGTGACCCAACAAAAGGCTTTTATGACCACATCCAGCTCACTTGTACATGGCAAAATTTATCTAGTTCCAAACATTATTATATGCACTACAGGGCCAGCAAATTAACTCATAACTGCTCACTGGAGAGGTCCCGGAAGATTGGAAGTTGGCCAATGTGACGCCCATCCATAAGAAGGGCCGTAAGGATGATCCAGGTGATTACAGACCTGTCAGCCTGACCTCGGTCCCAGGTAAAATCATGGAGAAGATAATCCTGGGTGAAATCATGCGGCACTTGCAGAACAGCCAAGAGATCAGGCCCATCCAGCATGGGTTTAGGAGGGGTAGGTCCTGCCTGACCAACCTGATCTCCTTTTATGACCATGTGACTCGCCTGGTGGATGAGAGGAAGGCTGTGGATGTGGTATACCTGGACTTTAGCAAGGCCTTTGACACTGTCTCCCACAGTAGACTCCTAGGGAAGCTGGCAGCCCGTGGCTTAGATGGGAGCACTTTGTACTGGGTTAGGAATTGGCTGGATGGCCAAGCCCAGAGAGTGGTGGTGAATGGCGTTTCATCCAGTTGGCGGCCGGTCACCAGTGGTGTCCCTCAGGGATCGGTGTTGGGTCCTGTCCTGTTTAATATCTTTATTGATGATCTGGATGAGGGGATTGAGTCCATCATCAGCAAGTTTGCAGATGATACCAAGCTGGGAGGAAGGGTTGATCTGTTAGAGGGTAGGATGGCCCTACAGAGGGACCTGGACAGATTGGAGAGATGGGCTGATTCAAATGGGATGATGTTTAATAAGTCCAAATGTCAGGTACTTCATTTTGGACACAACAATCCCATGCAGAGTTATAGACTGGGGACAGAGTGGCTGGAGAGTAGTCAGGCAGAAAAGGACCTGGGAGTGCTGGTTGACAGGAAGCTCAAAATGAGCCAGCAGTGTGCCCAGGTGGCCAAGAAGGCCAATGGCATTCTGGCCTGCATCAGGAATAGTGTAGTGAGCAGGACCAGAGACGTTATTGCCCCCCTGTACTCGGCACTGGTCAGGCCTCATCTTGAATATTGTGTCCAGTCCTGGGCTCCCCAGTTTGTGAAAGATGTTAGGATACTGGAATATGTTCAGAGGAGGGCAACGAAGATAGTGAAGGGGCTGGAGCATAAGCCCTATGAGGAGCGACTGAGGGAGCTGGGGCTGTTTAGTCTAGAGAAGAGGAGGCTCAGGGGAGACCTCATTGCTCTCTACAACTACCTAAAAGGAGGTTGTAGTCGGGCAGGGGTTGGTCTCTTCTCTCGGGTGACCAGTGGCAGAACTAGAGGGCATGGACTTAAGCTTCATCAGGGAAAGTTTAGGCTTGATGTGAGGAAAAAGTTCTTCACTGAAAGGGTGATTGGTCATTGGAATGGGCTGCCCAGGGAGGTGGTGGAGTCGCCGACCCTGGAGGCGTTTAAGGGGAGACTGGATGAAGCACTGAGTGCCATGGTTTAGATGATGGGTTGGTGTTAGTGTTGGTGTTAGTGTAGGGTTATAGGTTGGACTTGATGATCTCAGAGGTCCTTTCCAACCTTATGATACTGTGATACTGTGATAACGGAGACAACAGAGAAGAGAGTAAGAAAGAATCAGAAATGGAGCCAGAAAAAGGTACTGGTAGGTGTTTTTCAGAAATGCCTTAAAACACTTTTATAAGTTGAGTGGTCATAGAGGAGAGCTTAGAAGAGTCAACACAGAAGTGCTTTCTAACAAGTTTTTGCTATGTGAAGGGGAACATGAACTTGCGTATTCCTTTTGAGTAAACAGGATGGCAACAAAGATAGTTCCTCAGTGAGCTAAAACTTGTTTTCCTGTTGGATACTGTTCAGAAGTTATTCCATGCCATGGTAAGACTACCATTGATTTCAGTTCCAGTGGATGTTGTCCTTAGGACCCAACTAGAGGCTTCCTGTTGCACCCCTGTTAATGCAATGTTTGCAGAGGAAGGCATAAACTGTCCTTTGCCTTCCCCATTACAGGTCTAACTTGTTTTTAACAGCAGTGGCTCCCAGAGGTATAGCAGGGAAACAATATTGTTTCTTAACCTCTGTCCATTGAGATGAATCTGTTCAAGAATTATTTTCTGACCAGGCTGAAAAGTATTCCAAGGTAGAGGTTCTGAAATCAGTATAGCTTCCTGTATCATTAACTACAATTTCTTATTTACAGATCTGCCTAGAGATGTCAGGAAGTGAATTACTTATATATTTAAACTGAATGGTAATTCTGTTGAATTACATATATACATAAGTGGCTTATGCACTATTTTTTTATTCACTAGACAGAGTACATAAAAAATAATGTGTATAAAGTATATAAAGAAATAATGATAATATCTGAAATAATTTACTGTCAGGCTCAGAATTATATTAACTTAGAAATGCATGAGGAAAATAATTCCTGAGTTTGACCGATCTTTTACAAGGGATTAAAATCCTAGTAACACCCAGTCAGTGATGTAAAGCAAGAAATACAGTGTCTGATTTAGGAGAAGATATCAAAGTGAGGAAAACAGCTGGAGGGAGTGGTGTTTAGAAGGAAAGGGTAACATGACACTTGATTTTGATTTTTTTCGTGCATGTTTGTTTATTTTTTATGTTTAAAGCTAACTCGAATAAGTAGTAGCAGTCTCTATTAGCTCTCTGCCCAACAATGGACTGAGCAGCTGCAGGGGCAGAGCAGTGCAAATCGAGCTCTGCATACATCATGAGATGAGAGCCTGCAGCGTGTGCTGCAGACACATCAACATCAGAAGCTATTACAGCTCCAAAGGAGCAGCTACATGGCTCGCATCTGTGCACTACAACATATTCGCATGGTTGGTCTTCACAGCTCCACAGGATACCCCATGTAAAACCACATAATTTAAATTCTCCAATAAACATATTTACTGAAGGGGCTGTGAGCCATTAAAAGGAAAGGACAGGGAATTCCTTATTTCTTTGGAGGAAGGGGCTCGGTGTCCCCATACAGCTTTTTTCAAAATAGGAAGGCGGATATATAAACCTCAAGTACTGAGCTGGTCAACAACAGCTTAGGAAATTCAAAGTCAAGGCTGCCCTATGTCCTTGACTGACTCTTTGATGCCCTGGGATTGCAAGAGCTTCGGCTTAGTTCGTGATTTTGTGTGTCATATGTATCACAGTACTTATCAACGGCGTGCAAAGTCTGCCTGCTTGCAACACTACTGCTTTATCCTCTGTGCATCCAGGATGAATCTGGCCCAAGGCACAAGTGAATGCCAGAGTTCTGGGCTTTATGTTGCAGGTTTGCCCTCTCATTACCCCTTGTCATACTGGAAGTGGTTGGCATGGACTGATTTAAACTTTCTTTTATCATGTGGCAAGAGACAAAAAATGATCAAAGAAACCATAAATCAAGTGCTTACTAAGATGCCTGCTGCATCTGACCTACATTTCACCCATCTGTTACAAACCTGATTTATGGAAAAACTGAAATTATAACACTTACTGGAAACCTCATAGCTTGGACTTATTTTGTCCAGTCACATCCTTTTTTGATACATCTCTGTCTTCTTACTAACCCAAGGTACTTACATATAAAACCTAGAATGATAATGTTCCTAAGCCACAGCTGATTATCTTCTCTGATGTAAGACATGAGAGACATATAACACCTTAGAAGTCAGGATAAGGCAGCAGTGGAGCAGCACGAAATGGGAGAAATTACAGGCTTTGCTGTGTGATTGCCAGCTAGGAGTCTTAGCAGGTAAGTAATCTGAATGATTGTTTATGTAGAGCAGCTTTGCATGGAAACACACATCTTCATTCTAATTTCGGCGTCAGATCTGCATGATGCCCTGTCATGTTAGGAAAAGGAGGGGAAGGAGGAAAAGCGCTACAGAAAAGGGTCTGGGAAATGCAGCTCTAAAAAAAATTCTGCTAGAGTATGCCATCTGTTCTGATGGGAAATCTATGTTGTCATAAATCTGAGTGTGGTAACTAGGAAGACTAAGGGCACACAACGAAAGTTTGTAGATACAATGCTGTGAAAACTACAGAATACAGCTGAGGCATTAATGTGACTAAGTTGGATTCTTTTCTGGTTGGGAATACTTCTTGAGAATGCATTTCTCTCCTTTAATGCATTACTCTGTATGTGACCAGGTTTGTTACAAACAGCTACAGCTAAATATTGACAAAAAAATTGACCTGCATTAGTTCACTGTGAGTAATTACTGAGTATAGTAATGTGTTCTTCACTCCTTCTGGCAGGCAGAACTTTTGCAAAAGGAGGGGGCTGAAGAAATCACCAAACCTTCAAGAGGGAAGCTGGCAATAAACAGGACTAAAGTATCTAGAGAAAATCTGAATCTTTCCTCTCTGTATCTTTCAAGTCCTACTTTACTGAACAAAAGTTAACAATAAGATGAAATACAATTAATTATTCTTTAATTAAACTTCCTATTGTCCACAAACCACATTCATGAACAAAGACTCCTTAAAGGTAGCAAAAAGAGAACAATATTGACTCTCTGTTCCATGGAATGTCTAATATAATCTCTTCATTTCTATTTTTTATTATTCTCATGTGCACAAAGTACCTGCTAAATGTTGCTTAGTACAGAGATAATCACATCAAAGGCAGAGCTCTTTTGAAAGTGTTTTTTGTCTTTTTTCTCTCTAACAATGCCTTGTTCAATGTAACACAAACCAATTCTAACACAAATACCAATGGACTGTCAGCTTAATATTCACTTTTTGTAAATACGATTGATATACAATTCAGTCAAGAAGTGCTACGGAAAATTCTGATATCCTTGCAGAATTTCAGAAAAAGTAACCTATTTTTGCAGAAGAGTTACTGTTCAGAAGACTTTGTAGCCCACCTAGAACTGGAACAAGAGCTAATGCGTACAGAACATGCAGCTACTTTTGACAGTGTTAGGTATGTAATGTCTCCCTGGCTCCCTTTAAAAAAGGCCTTCCTTTCCGTACTGTATTAGTTTTCACAGTTTGCAGATCCGCAGGTTGAAAAATCTTTTATTCAGCCATGGAGAAACTTTTGTTTGGACTTTGCATGTATTCACGTATCTTTAATGGAACAGTAAACAGTACAGATAAGCCTGATGAAAATCAAGGTACATCTCTAAGCAAGCAAGATGAATAAAAATATGCAGGCCAATGGTAAGATCAGAGCTATATCATAGCTAGGAAAGATAAAATAATAATTTATTATATGCAACCTTTGAAGTACAGAAAAGAGTATGTTGATGTACATAAAAATCTACTAGCTCATTTAGGCAGGATAATTTCAGAATGAGGACAAGTGTAAGCCAGTATTTCACATACTGATGTTGGCACACGTTTTTCCAACATATCACGTATTGCTTACAAAATAAATATCCTTTCTAGACTATCCTTATGACAAATACACAAGATAGTAAAGATAGCATTACTGGTTAGAAGTGGTCAACTCCCATATACAGTGGCTCTATTGGATCAAATCTCTGGATGGCTTTTCTATTTGATACCCACAACGTTTGCATTTATTTAGTCCAGAAATCAACTATCATCAGTTTTTACTTGCAAGGATGGTTCTGGGACAAAGATGACCTCTCCATAACAAGGTTCCAGGAACTGGCCACTTACAGAAATGTGGAAGCTGAAGACTGTGTGTCCAGTTGGGCTGGAGCTTATATGTACTGTGGAACTGGGATTTACCTCTGCCTCTGAACACTGAAAGGTCCTTGTCAAGGTATGATGATTAAAAAAAAAACGTCATTGTCAATGTCTATGAAGAGTAGATAAAGTATGCATTGTTCAAACCAGTCATTGGATAAACTTTATCTCTTTATCCTCTTCCACACCTTTTGGCATCAGATGGAAGAATGAGGAAGACCCTGTGAGAGGTGACAGAGTGGAAGAGATGGAAGCTCCAGTAGCACTCCCAGGAAAGAAGGTTGCTGCAGCAGGGAAATGTTGTGGAAAACCTTTTGGGCTGCTCTGCTGCAATCACAATCTGAATTTACTCTCTGCTTTGAAACACATTTGTAAACTGAACAACCTGCAACAGCCCCATAAAGTAGTTAAGAGGTAGCAGGTTGGAAATAGCAACTGATTTTCTGCTAGAATCATACTAGGTTGGTCTCACACTGAGCAGGAGTCTTTGGCAAACACACAGTGAGCTAAGTCAGAGATGGTTCAAGCTTTTGCTTCATTCTACAGAAATCATGACCTCAAAGAAAGGCTTGCATTGCTGAAGCAAAGGAAAAGAATGGATGGATTTATCCAAATTCTCAGCACACATCCATTGTCGTAAACAACACAGCAGAGCCACAACAATATACAATACTTGACAACATTCACCCAGATATTTCATCTAAAGAGCTGAGTAAAATTTAAGAGCTACATAAAAGCATTTAGGATAGGTTTTCACTGTTAAAAGCTAGACTTGATCCGCTAGTTAAGTAATCACAGTCATACTCTCCTGAAGAGGATGATAGTCACTGAGGAAATTACTGAGACAGAAACAACAAAAATTAAGAACTCTGCCCTATTCCTTCAAAGAAATGTAGGCACCTATGTCTATGGGGTAGACTTCAGGCATTTGTTGAATGAATCGAAGATTTTACCTGTCAGCTTGACTTAGGTATCAAAGACCTAAAGTGCATTCAAGTGTCTAAGCTTTTGTCCTTAACAGGAAAGCTATTTACTATGTTATTTATAACAAGTCACTGCATAGAAAGCCTAACTACTACTAGACACAAAGCTCTCTGCAGTCTATACACCTGGGCATTGCTCAACAAGGCACTGAAGTCCTTTCTTGGATCTGAACTTACCCAGTCTCCCTGACGGTGTGAGTGGTATCACTAAGAATTGAATTCAGATGTCCTGAGTCCTAACCTAACATCTTAAAATCCTATTTGTCTTTATAGAACCTCACTGGAAATCATAAAGAAAAGGTAGGTTTACACTGCACTACCCACCCTTCTTGAACAGCTGGCTTAGGTTCATATTTTGAGGTCATCATCTCTCTTAGGGGCACTATTTGTCAGAAAATTATTTCATTCAGTCAAAAACTGGAGACTACCTGTAATGTGCTAAAGTGACAGGACAGTGAACGTCCATGGTATGTCTAAGGAATTGTTTGAATCTTCAAGTGAATCAATCTGGGAACACAAATGAAGGATAAGTAATTTCCACTAAGCAAGAAATGCTCCATTGTTTGGAAACAATATACTTACTGCCTTATTACAGAAACTGGGGGGAAATAAAGGATAAATATCAAGTTTGTTGAAAGTCATTGTGACAAACTGACATCATAAAAGTCATCCATCAAGGTGTCTTTTTGGACTATATAAAGATTATCTAATACATCGTTCTTCAAAGTGCTAAATCTCTGCCTAAGTAAAGAGTTAGTAGCTGTACTGTACCCGTAAAGAAGAGCCCTTATCCACAAAACGATCAGGAAAGCATCCCACTCCTGTGAGATGTTTTCATATTTCTTAGGTTGATGCTGGACTCTTTCTCTCTTACTTCTATTGAATCCAAAGTTAAAGTTGAAAGTCTGTGTATATTCCCTCTTAATGACTTGCGCGGAACTTTTTCTACAACACCTACAAAGAAGGTCAAAGGGAGATGGTTACATTTGACTTCAGGAGGAAAGACTGAATCAGCTATGTAAACAAAAAAATCTCTATTATGGGGTAAAGAGATTGACCTTTAGACACAGCAATGATAGCAGAATGGAACAGTCATAAAGCAGTTAACCAAAGGATTTGTTTTGACAATCTGAAGTCAAAATGAAATAAACTTTTTTTATCTTTCATTTTTGAAATTCATTGTTGCTGAAACAGAATTGCCATATGTGGACAAGTTTTAGTTGGGGATCTACACAAAATGAAAAATCCTACATTAGTCATGTAACAAGTCCAGAGCTTACTTGGGGCCTGTCATCTCCTGGACTTTATTCTTTGAATATAAATATTAACAGTAAGTCTCATAATTAAAGTTTTATAATCCTGTGCATGGTGATAAGTTACTACAGGTTTGAAAATGTGAACTTTAAGATAAAATGAAAATGAAAAATTCTATGTGCACAGCAACAAAAATGCCTCAGTATCTGCCTAGCTGGACCTTAAAAGTTAAATTTCTGACTCTAGTGTTTTACAGAGTATCTGTGATATATGGTCTGCAGTACGTTTGCAGTGTAGACTCCTGAGTTGTTTCTACAGCACTAAATGCATTCTGCAGTATCCCCTGGAACCAGCTCCATAAAATTCACTTATGATCTGAAAGTAGCATGAAAAAGAACAAGGAGTAAGATCTGAAGTTTTTAAGCATTGCACAGATTTTACTAGGAAAGCCTTTTGCTGCAATAAGTCTACAATGCAAATAAACAAGACAGGGAATGACAGGAGGAGATAGCATTGGGGAAGTGGTTTGACTAAAGGCTGACTGCAGTATAGCATCTGGATCCCATTGCTTCATAGGTTCAAGTCAGAAGTGTTTTGCTCGTTTTACAGGCCCTTTATTTGCCCAAACACAGTCCTGATACTAATTTAAAAAGCAATATCAAGACATGATGTTTTTAGCTTCCCGATGAGCTTAAAACACCTTTAAATAGTTTGCATCTCAAGTCCTTTCACCTGTCCAGTGAGCCACACTTGACATTCTCATGCTCCAGACACCATTGGACTGTCTTTATCCTCTCTACTCATGAATGATCAAATGATCAATGTAAAAAGGCACGTATCCTGTCACCTGGGAAAGCCGTATTCTTAAAAGAATGTGTCATTTGTTCATTTAGACATTGTTTTATTTCTCAGAGTATTGGGGGGCAGGGAAAGGCTGAACCTTCCCAACATAAAAACACAGAGAGAGAGTAGCTGGTACATTGAGCTAAGACACCTCGTGTCCTCTTTCTACCAAGATGCAGTGCAGGATGCTTTCAGGAAAGGTGTCGACCGTCTCATAATGGATAATTATTTTAGACTACTCCAGTGCTGAGTCTCATTGCAATGGCAACTAGAGGGATCTGTGGTCTGCAACATAATAGGGCATTATCTGAAATGTTCATTGCTCTTTTTGTATTCTCAATAGCCTTTGGGGAATAACAGATGCAGCAAACTTCTTACCTCCATTCCCCTCCCTCCCTTGTCGAAAGAACTGCTGGGAAGATATTCATTATCTCAGTCAGCAAACACATAATCTCTTCTGTACCCTTACCAGGAACAACAAGATTGCCGACTGAGATTGAGAGAAAATGCAAGGGCAACCTGGGAGTCTTAAACATAAACTGTTCTTTTGCTGACTGGCTGCTTGACAGAGATGAGAAACTGCCTGTAAAGGACGAGTGATATCTCAGCATCATGAACTCTGATCATTGTCACCTCTCTAATGCATGGTTACAATGCGTGCTGGAAAGCTTCTGTCAGTGATTAAACCAGTAGTTCCAGTGCAATGAGACTGTTTCTGAATTACTGGCTCAAATACAGCAGAGAAATATTTCATCCTGAACCTATGTCCGCTTCTTAGGCCTCTTGGGTTTTTTATGCCTTTAAGTTGCAAAAAAAAGTAGAGGGACTTTTCCTAGAAAAAAGTGTGTGCATGGCCCAACATATTCAGGCCTTGCTCCTCCTTAAAACCTCAAATTTCTAGCTCAACAGAATACCCAACACTATGAATATCATCCTAATTCAGAGAGAAGCATTAAATATGTCTTGTTTTGTGTTTTTGAGTATTTTACAATCCTTAAGGAAAGATGTCAGAAAATATTATTTTTACATGAGTATTTGTTCTAGTGCTCTAAGCTTCCAAGATGGTTAAAGGTGCTAGAGAACATTATGAGCATGTCTAGAGGACTGCCAGCAGCACTAGAGAAAGAAGCACATTGTCCAAATCAGTAGAGACCATCAACCAAACACTTGAGGCTCTTAACTGTGAGGAATAAATAGCTGGAGACATGATATTGGAGGCAAGAAGACTACCAAAGGCATCCTTTGGGATGATCGTTTGTATTCTCCTAGGAAATAAAAGACTTCCAGTGAGAGGTAACAAAAGACCTGAACAGTAGGAATATTTTGGGACTAGAGCCAGGGAAAAGAGTCAGTAACAAAGACTGGTAATTTTGCATGAATTGCTGTTTTGTGTTGTTGAGCACCAGGACACAGCTGGTGTACTGACAAACCTGAGGTTTTATATTAACTGTATTGAAATGATAATGAAGTTTTTATTTTATGATTACAGATGTTGGTGAATTATTGTTATTAAGTCTATTAGTGTAATAGTAAAAATATGAGTTTCTCTTTAGTTGCAGTCTTATTTGTCGTAGGTTTGTGAAATTAAATTTCGATAACTATTAAATAATTTAAAATAACATAGAAGGTCAATTGAGGAAATAAAAGCACAGAGACAGAGGTAAAGCAGTTTGACAGATTCAGATTCTTGAGAATTTGGAGTGAATTCACTTACTTCTTCTGTTACACTCTGGGCATGTGCCTGATGGTTCTGTATGGTGATCCCAAGTACAACAGAAGCAATAGGGAGATATAGGGCTGGTTTGCTGAAAGAGCAATGGTCTGTTTTGCAAATTGGTTTCTCCCTTTGCCTTATCTGACAAAACCCAAGTCTACTCACTTGGGGTGTCTAGATTTCTGGCTGCCTAATGTGCAGCAACTCAAAGTTGATCTATTTTCAGAGAAGGGGTTCTTTATTTTCTGTTTTCAGTGAACTGAACTTTGAGTATCTCAGCTGAAAACATAATAACCTTAGTTGTAAATATTAACTTGTTACAGAAGAGACACATTTTTCAGTTTTTTTCAATATAATGACCAAGTTGTTTCTTTTTTTAATACAAAACATATAAAATGAGTGTACATTAAGTACATTGAGATAGTCCACTATTCTTACTAACTTGCAATCTCTGTGACCATTAGGCAATAGTTAGGGATTTCCTCAGCACAACCCCGTGGTTGCCCATTCCCAAACAATGGGATTTTTTGAGACACTACTTACTGCAAAATCACACTTACAAATGTGAAGCTCTAGGTTTTTAATATACCTCTCCAGGCTGTTGCAAGCAGCCTTTGGCAGCTAACCAACCAGCCAGTGACAGGTGGAGGGGTGGTAACAGAAAGTAATGCTGCAAACAGAGAGAGCACTGCACTCTCACGTGAAAACCTTGCATGGGAGACCTCAAATAGCAAGGAAAATCAGAAAAGGATCATTCTGGCCCACTCATTTGACTGCAGGTGTTTGGATATACACTGTAGGTAATCTAGCTCCTGCTGATGCTCCTGAAGCATTGGCTAGGGCAAAACTTTCAGACAATGTGTTTTACGATGAGCCTCTCTCTGCTTATGTGTGTGACCAGCCAGCTCAGCTACAAAATCACAATAACTGATTTGTCCTATTGAGTACTAAAGTTTACAAGTTTTCTCTAAGCTGTGAGTTAGGCCTCTGCTTTCAGGAAGAATAAACTTCTGGGTTCGAAGACCTTGAAGAACTTTAAACTCTCATCTGTCTATGCGCGTACTTCAAGATATACAAACAAAACAGCTATTGAAAACCTTGTCCTTGGAAATCATAAAGTAAATATTTCCCATTTCATTTTAACTAGATTAATTCCACAGATGCTCTTTGCACACCACTCTTATACAGAAAACTGATAACAATAAAACTCTAGAAAAACATCTGATTATACACAAGAATTGCATTTTTTTTAATGTTCCTACTGTGTTGTTAGCCACTTTTTCTTACTTCTATTCATTTTGCAAAAAAAAAAAAAAAAATCTTAAAAAAAGTGAAAAAAATTTTTTAGGGGTGATAACAGTAAAGTACAGAAAGAGGCTGGTGAAACTGAATATTTTATGTGAATCCCTGTATTAACACTGCCATTTACTTTAGGAGAGAATGTATATGTGTGTGTGCATGTTATATATAATTGTGCATTTATACAGAAATGCATGTACAAACTTCTAGCCATTCTTAAAAAGGCAACATCACAGTTTCCCACTTGAAGGTAGTCAAAATAAAATAACCCTTAATCTTACAGCACAGCCTAGGCAGTGACAGGGTAAGCTCCCACATTATGCTGCCAACAAGCTTCCTGGGCTGAGAAGTCCTTTCCTTTCTTGCTCTCTTGGCTGAGCCTACCCATAGACATGCTAACAAGCATTAAAAGTTATGTTATGTATGTTATGTTATGTTATGTATGCTTTCTGTTATGACATCTGACTCATTAAGGTACTAAACCACCTGCTCGATTTTGAAAATAGGGGATATTTCCTTATTCAGGTGCACTCACAATTCCTGAAGATTAGTCAGAAAATGGAACAGGCATCATTTACCATCTCATTTCACATTGACTACAAAATGATGACAGCAAACAGCCACTGTTTTCTGTTCTGGTGCTTAGAAGCCAGCAGGAAAAGTAACATTTTCTTTAAGCCCTGTGTTCTCTGACTTCTTAATACATAAAAATATTTGACTTCGAAAAATGTGAACAACTTCCATCTTACCCTGAAGTATACCACTGTCAAGAGGCAAGTCTGAAAAAGATTGAATCAATTCATTTCTTTCTCATGACTCAGCACTGAGAAGTGCAACGCTCAAACTTGTTTCACAGCCAACAGAGTAGCTTAGAGTCCCCAGACTCTGCAGAAGACAAAACTAAAAAAAAATTGTGAGATGAACTATAAGTGAAAACGAAGTGCTTCTGTTCAGTACCAAAGGTGATCCTGTATTTGTATCAACAAGAGTACTGTTGAATTAGCATTATTATGCTGATGCATAATTTAGTTGATGGTAGCTTGGAGCCAAAGTGTCTTGTGATATCAGAGTATTGAAGTCAGGCCAACAGAAGATTCAGATACCAAACAGTTCCGAAAAGTCAAGTTATACTTGTTCACTTTGGATGACCAGATAGACATTTGGTGAAGATACGAATACTTTCTGAAGTTGACCTTATATGACTAGAAATACCATGTCTACTTTAATCTCAAGCCCATGCAAAAGTTCTCTGCCACCACTTAAAATTATACTGCAAAGCTTAAAAATTAAAATCCTTCAAACCTTAACAAATAAAACCTTGACATAAGTATACAGCAGTGTGCCCAAGAAGGCCAATGGCATTCTGGCCTGCATCAGGAATAGTGTAGTGAGCAGGACCAGAGACGTTATTGTCCCCCTGTACTCAGTACTGGTCAGGCCTCATCTTGAATATTGTATCCAGTTCTGGGCTCCCCAGTTTGGGAAAGATGTTAGGATACTGGAATGTGTTCAGAGAAGGGCAACAAAGATGGTGAAGGGACTGGAGCACAAGCCCTATGAGGAGCGACTGAGGGAGTTGGGGCTGTTTCGTCTAGAGAAGAGGAGGCTCACGGGAGCCTAAAAGGAGGTTGTAGTCGGGCAGGGATTCTCTCAGGCGGCCAGTGGCAGAACTAGAGGGCATGGTCTTAAGCTTCGTCAGGGAAAGTTTAGGCTTGATGTGAGGAAAATGTTCTTCACTGAAAGGGTGATTGGCCATTGGAATGGGCTGCCCAGGGAGGTGGTGGAGTCGCCAACCCTGGAGGTGTTTAAGGGGAGACTGGATGAGGCACTGAGTGCCATGGTTTAGACGATGGGTTGGTGTTAGTGTTGGTGTTAGTGTTAGGTTATAGGTTGGACTTGATGATCTCAGAGGTCCTTTCCAACCTTGTAATACTGTGATACTGTGATACAGCTATTCCTCTATTCAGCCTTTTTGTTATGGATTCTAGAATAAGAACGTGAACCTGAGTAGCTAGAAATACGTAGATTTCTTCTTATCAAAATATATTCACAGAGATATTTCTACAGGGATCTCAACCTGCCTGGATACGATTTTGACTTGGGCAAATGTGCAATAATAATTGAACAAGAAAAGGATCTGCACAAGAAACAACCTCTGAAAGCAGATCTTCCACAGCTTCACACTGAGGCACATAAATCCAGAGACCACCCCTCAGTTATACCTGTACTGAGAGTTCTGTTCTACTTTTATTGTTAGCAATTACTTGTCTTCTATGAAGGGCTTCTGTTAGGTTTTCTGAATGGTTGTTTCTGGCAGGACTCACTGCATAACTAGCAGTATTATCTTCCATAACAGGGACGATGTATATCAGACTGTGCATTATTATCTACTCTGCTCTCAGAAGATCTGTTCAAACTTTTCAGATTGATGTTAGAGCATTGTTTGATTTCTACTAATTACAATGGGATAATTTGCTTTACTAACTCTGTAAGAACTAATTCAGTAAATTTTAGCAAATTGTATTTTCTGAAAAAATATTTTGGAGATTTTGGAAGTCAAAATTAAGCTTATTTTTTAAGGGATAAATACTGTATATTCAAGCACATGCATAAGAATATTTTATTTCAGATATCACTAAGAAACATACCAAAGAAATATAAGGTAATTATTTTCTGAAGATCCTTGACTCATAATCTTAAGCAAATACCTACTAGAAAATTAGTGAACAACAACATCAATACTCCAACAAGAACTGCAAAAGATATTTTCAGGATTGTTTTATCCTAAGCTAGAAAAAAATTAAATAAACCTCATTTTAAGAAATGAGCCTGGCAAAATGCAGTGTACTGTACTTTTAAAGATCTAGGGTTCATTAGAACAATGGCCAGCCAAACAACCTTTTCCAGCTCCCTGAGATGCCAATAAGGTCTGTATTGACCCTTTGTTTCTTTCTAAATAGAAATTTCACACTGGATATGAGTTGTCCTCTTAGCAAAGGTTTTTCTCAAAAGAAATACCTTTTATGGATTTTTTTTCTATATTGTTAAATTAGCATTTTCCAGTATAAAACATTTCACTTACCTCTGAGCTGTTCAGTAATGCTCCTTACAAGCTACCACAGTGGCATAAAACCAGCCAAATAAGTCACCGCATCAACATGTCACCAGACCAACGTTCCTCAGACCACGATTTAGCCAGCAGCTTAGCTGCAGACACTGTGCTGTCTAATCTTCTGAAAATCACCTTTAATTGGAAAAATACAGTAAGCAATCTTATGCATAATTCTCAAGAACTTGACAATGACATTGTTCTTCAATTTTTAATTCCAAGTTTTTGTATAAGAATCTTCATACCATCAGTGCCTTGGGAAATTTTAATTTAATTATAGCTCTCCTATACATTTTCTTATATAAATTGTATTTCTTCTAGAGGTGACGCTGACATAGAACCACTGGATCTGTGCGAATTTGTCCTGTTTTCCTTAAGCAGTTTGTGCAGGTTGACTTTATTTTGTTGATAGCAGACTGAACATGTGCAGATGTTCCTGCCTTGTATGAGTAGCAGTTTTGGAGTGTTAAGTCTAAATCCAGTTGTGTGAAGGATTCTGAGAACTCAAAAGAAAATTGCATTTTTTTAATTCACTACAGAAGAATTACTACTGACCTTGAGAGAACTGTAAGGAAAATGAGTTCTTGGGAAGTCATTTTTACTTATGCACCATGTGTACTTCTGCTTACACTACTGCGGAATCATGTGAGGAAGTCAATATGCACCAACATTTAATACACAGTCTGTAAACCATTAACATTTAATTTAGGATTATTCAGTATAAATTCATTTTATATCAACAGTAATGAGTGCTTTTTTTCAGATTGTGACGGTATTTGTTCTTCACTGTACACTGACTGTAGGCTGATTGACAATTTCAAACTAAATACCAGTAGCCCAAAATAATGTACTCCCACTCTCAGCTTGTGCTTGAATATTCAAATCTGCAGCTGTAGGAGTAAAATAGAAGACAGATAAATGGAAAAAAAATTAAATCTCACTGAGACTCCAGGTGTTCAATGTTTGACATTGGCTCCCCTCAATGAACACTGTTTCCTTAGGTAACTGGACACTATTATCATCCTCACAGAAAAGTTTCAAATTTAAGATCCTAGTCTTGCAAATTCTTGTTTATTATAATTCCTGTGGAGTGGGCCAATGAACTGCTAACCTTTCTTACCTATTTCAGCATTGTTGGATTAAATCCTGAACACGAATTTTGAAATGATTCTTACAAAAAGAAAAGAGTTGATTCTTAAAATCAGACAGCTCAGTAAGGTTGGTTTCTTCAGTGTGAACTTTTGGACCAGAACTGTATCAACATTCTACTTTCTGTATATGCCTCCACATCTCCAAATGGTTGAAACTACAATGTTTAGGCCATACTAGTGTGTTAGTATTAGGAGGCACAGTATGTTTGAGTAAAATGAGTTTAAGGGCCTATTATCTCACTAGTATAAACAAACAACTGCTTGTGAAACAAGTCAGCATCTGGCTTTACAGTGAGAATTAAATATTCATGTTTGTTACTGTGTCACTGCTATTTAAACCCACTTCAAAATGAACAAAATTTATTGTAATGTCTTAACAGTCTTGTATTGCTTTCTTAACATAGAAGAATCTGTAATACTTAACCACTTCTGTTGCGTAAAATGGAGGCTGCTCAGAATGAAAAATATATCTTCTTCCATCCTCTATATCCAATCAAGGCTGATACCTGGATAAAGGGCTTAACGGGCTTAAATTTAGTCATTCATGCATGCAAGGAATCAGTCAAAAGCTGCAGCCTCCCCCACTAAAAATTAAGTAACAGAACTTTTTTGTGTATTCAGGCTGTTAGGCTTTGCAGAAGACTGCAGAAATAGCATCAAGTGCCTTTAGAGATTCTGCAGTCTCCATGGTCTTGCAGCAAGCATGGAACATTTGGGTCTTTCCAGTCCTTAGCTGATCTCCTCTCCACGCAATAAATGCCAGTCTGTAAGGGAAAGATAGGATTCAGGAACTATAGTGATGTTGCTATGGTTGGGTTTTCTGCATTGTTTTAATCATGTTATGGAGGTTAATAAGACAATGTGAGCCCCATAAAAATAATTTCCATCAATACATTTTTTCACAATCATAAAGTATTGCATATTTATGATTAATCCCTTCATTGCAAAGAAAAAACATCATTAAAATGCTGACCTGAAACATACTCTTAGAATTTATTGGTTTCTTTGACATATCAGTGTGTGAGTAGAATAAGAATTATTTTGCACAGAAAGGAAAATGGTATTTTTATTTCCTTCTCACTTCTTTCATTCTATGTAAAGGATAACTGAATAGTCAATATATAGAGGACAAACAAATTACAGGTCATATTAGTATATGAAGGCTTGCATAGCCCAACACAATGAAGAGTTACTCCAGTTTACACTAACTGTCCTACAAGTGTGATTATCTAAACGACTGATACCTCTAGGCCAGTGACAAAGCAGAAAGTAAATAACACATGTAAAATGAACTAAAAGTATTTTTCTGACTTTTTCTGACAAATAAAAATTTAGTGAATTAAAAAAAATGTTTCAGAATATTGATTTTTTTTTTTTTTTAGTTCTATTTCAGGGCATCTTTAATGTAGAATTAAATACAGTTTGGAAACTAGGCCAGAATTACAACAGCATAAAAGAGAAACTCAAAAGAACAGGGAGATGGCAGAACTTTTGATGCGATAACTCCTCCTCTGCAACCATGATGACAGCCTAAAAAACAGTCCAGGAGGAAGTGGCTAGTGTTCAATATCCTAGATAGCCCTGTGTAAACCTTATGCAAATAAAAGAGATCTTCATTTCATAATAAAGAGTATTATAGCATTTTCTTGCCTCACAGGTGTGCCATGATTTTGTTGACAGAAGTATGAGTAGTCTGGGTGAAAAAAAATGTGAGGGCAGTCAGGTTGGTTTTTCTCAGGAAGGAATTGTGGAAAACAATTTGTGGAGATAATAAAAAAGTAATGATGTTGCCAAAGAAAATTCCAAAGTGACAGAAAGTTAAGCCTGAGTCACAACATGGCACGGCATGTTTTATGTTTATAATCAAAGGGATGCATTCCAACCCCTGCAGGCACACCCAGTGTAATTTTAAACCTTATTTCAGGTCCTGAGCTAAGTGGCAAAAGAGGCAGCCACAAGCTTAGTGGAAGCTTCAAAATCTGTCCCAGAAATAGATAAATATTAAGGCACCCAGCTTGAGCTGCCAAGATAGTGATGTTGGCAGGTCTCAAATTAGCTAATGTATAGGAAATTCGGGTATTTGACCATAATATTAAGATATTCACAGCATCTGAACAGACCAATGCAACTGTGACACAAAAGCCATCAGGCTACAAAACAGTCTTGTGTAAGTA
The DNA here is from genome assembly GCA_033556795.1 of Tapera naevia. Lineage (NCBI taxonomy): Eukaryota > Metazoa > Chordata > Aves > Cuculiformes > Neomorphidae > Tapera > Tapera naevia. The sequence continues at coordinate 6,349,936 of JAUMJJ010000059.1, forward strand.
GTTTTATATTTTACTTGGCTGAAGGTTATTCATAGTATGTAGAAAGAAGATTCTAAAAGGGTAATGAAGGTCAACTCCGAGAACTAAACAATTAGGAACTCCTGACAGCTTGATACTGCAAATTATTCCTGGTGCATACATGACAAAGTTCAATAGGTTTACATCTTTGGGTTTTTATGAGCAACAGTTCCTAAGCACATGAGTTGACAAAGGTCTTGATCTTGTGCAGTCTTACATATCAGTGTCCCCAGGATAAATGAAAGAACAATCACAAGACAAATGACGTACAAGTAGTCCATGGGTTGTACCAGGCACAAGAATCCAAGGGAGAATTTGGATGCCGTAGGGTAGTGCAATGCCGCAACTTCTGCATCTTCCAAACCCAACAGCAGGTCTGGACCAGTATGATCTGCAAAGAAAAAGACCTGGAGAATGTGTTTTCTCCTACACTGTTAAGATTATTCTGAAAAAAACCTCAATTCTGGTTTTGCCAAGATGAAAAAAAATTAAAAAAAAAAATTGTCTGGAGTGCTGAGCTATAGGAAGAGAGAATACATGCCTCAGGAATGACCGGTTTTCAAATAAGAAAGTCAAAGAACCTCAGAAGATTACCTATACAACTTTATCAAACAGACTCCTATTCAATACTCAAAGCTAATTTAGACTTGCCAATTCTTCGGTAGGAGTGTGTATCAGCTTTCTTGGAACACAACTTGACTTAGTGGGTCTGAAAATTAGCACAAAAGCACTCAGCTAACTTTTTTTCCTGTCCTTAAGAAATTGTCAGTCATCTGTCTCCAGGAAATTTGACCAGATGTCTTGAAATAAACACAATCCATCATTATTACACTGACAGGCTGATTTTTTAATGAGTTTTTTCATTCATTTCGATTAGTCTGATGTGCTAAGTGAGGGTAGGTCTCATCTCTGTTTCATAGACCAGGGGTCATCATCCAGTCTTTGGTATGTCCCACACATAGTCAAATAAGACCACTACAGATTTTTCTTCTATAATTATAATGCAAGGTAACTATGGTAACGATAGTTGGCAAATCTTGTGTTTTAAATGGCTTCTGTTGCACAGGTTTTTATATCTTCTTCTCCCTCCCCTTTCCCACACACATCTTCTTATAACAAGAAGATATAGTTAATGATACGAGATACATAGATTCCTGACCTCAGCATTACTGAAGACCATCACTTCATGGAGACTGGTAATTGTATTTAATCCAAAGTCTGCTTAGAATACCTTTCTATTTTATGTCCTCGAGACTCATAATCAGCGATTCCTACTCCCTTGTATCTTTGCTACAATACTTTTTTTTTCTTTTGCCAAATTCTAACATTTTCCAGAAGCATTACTGAGCTGAATCAGCTTCAAGCAGGGTTAAAATCATTACATTTCATGCATATTTGACAATTTCACCTTAGAATTAAAATTTATAGAATATTCCTTCTTTATTGCTGTATATAGTTATTGGTACTCAAACTCCATCTGAGCTAAGAATAATCAAAAGGAAGGCCACCAAATTTCTCTAGAGTATTGTCATTTACTAATATTTTGACCTAAAAGGAAAACTGGTAGAAAGCTGCTTGACTCAAAGGTTTATGTTGCCTGTGAACTGCCTGGCTGCATCTCTCGTCTTGATGTCTTTTTTCCATTGATTCACCTTAGACTTTTGGCACATTCTGAACAACCTGTTCATTATAACACTGGTGATGTGATCATAGTAGGCCTGGCACTACTTGTTTTATTAAACAAAACAGTACTTTGTTCTTCTGACTAGTTTAAGATGCATTGTTTCTTCCATCCATAAAACCACTTCATTATAATCATGAACCAGATGTCAAATTATGTTTAAAAGCTTGGTCTGCATGTTACTTGCAGCCAAAAGTACAGAAATTTAAGGGCAGAGTTAAACGTCTTTCTCTAAGAAAGGAAGCATTCGTCTTCTAATTACGATATCTAATGTTATCTTATCAGTTATCACTGCAGTGTTATCAGTTCCTTACTATTGAAGACTAGGGTTTAAAACCAGAAAAAAATAAAGCTACAGTTGCAGTATGCAAAGAATTAAAACAGGTACGCAACTATATCTGCTAAACTATCTCTATATTTATGGTTTAAAAATGTCCTAAATCACAGTGATAAGAGTCCAATGGGTTAAAAAACTGAAATCTATGGGCTAAATTCAGCTCTGATATATATCTAGAGTAATTCAGCTGTAAGCAGTGGTATCGTTCCAGATTTACACCAGCGTAACTGAGACCAGAATCAACATCATTTATTAAACTGTTGAGGCCATGTTCGTCTCCCAGTTTGTTTATTTAAGTCTCATTAGCTGTTGATAGGGAACTGTATACCTAAAGGCCCGCAACAGATAGCAGGCATAAGACGAAGGAACGTAAAGGGATTTTCAGGGCTCAAGAAATGCAGTTTATTCCCCAGGACAGGAACTGTTGTCCCTCTTTTATTCAATTATCATATTAACAGAGCCATAGAAAAATAACAAGGACCACACACAGGGGGATTATGATGTTAAGATGCTTATATCTGTCTATTCAGTCCATCCATCACATTAAAGCATAACTAAAAAGTTCCATCTTACACTGATAGGATAGTGCTTTCAAATAGTGTAGCCTTTTGAGAGAAGGCTGGTCTCCTCGCCTACCTATACCTATGTTATTGAGGCCTGCAGATATCTGTGTTCAGGTGTGTAAGAGCAAGGGCTTTTGGAAATGGGACAAGAAATATAATTTAGCAGCTTCTTGACAAGCTCCATACTCTTGGGTCACACTGCTATAATCACAGCTTTTAATAAAATAAATAGAAACATTTGGATATCTATACTAGATATAAATACAGCTACAGTAAAAAGCAACCTTCCTTCTATTTGGAGGGAAAGCAGGGAAATGTGAAATTAATGAGCCTACATGACTGAAGAAAGACTCCAGTTTCTCATGAAAAATAGCTCATAGCAAGTCCAGAGCTTCTTGTTTTATATAACACATACACAGAGATCTGAATTCCTGTATTTGTGATATAGGTCTCCACATACTGAAAAAAAATTCTCTCTGGATTTGGTACACATGCATTTTGTAACACACATTAGCACTGAATAGTGGAGATAAGGAAGCCTTGTGTATCATTTTTCTTCTTGATCCTGAGATAGTCTAGTTGTTGGTCTAAGATGAGTTAACCGAATGATCCTCAGATGCTTTTACCTCAGAAGATACCTCAGCCTTGCTCTTTTTATCACACCAAACAAAAGATCACCCTGTGCTGATGATTAGGAAATATTGGGGACAGGATTTTTGTTTATCTGAAACTCCATGCTTCACTGTAACAAAAATAATGAGTTCATTCTTTATTTATCACAGCAATAGATTTGTCTAGAGAACACATTTTTTCTTCTTTGTCTTAGATAACTTTCTCCTTCCAAGTACTGACCACTCAAGCTGAGAAGACCCCTAGTCTATTTTAATTCCAAGTACTCACATGATCACACTGAGGATTTAATATACATTCCTTGTGCACATATAATTCCTTATGCAGGAAAGGTACATGTGGTCACAGAAATGGAAATGAAGTCTTGCATTTGTTAGAGCCTTAAGGAGCACGGTTTACTTTGCTTTTCCTATTGGCACCAAAAAATGGAGTCCTAACTCTCCTTTAAACCACTCATACTGGTAAAAAATCTTATAACAAAGAAATCTTCATATATATAAAGATATTTTAACTCTTTTCTTCCCTCCTATCGCCTTTATAAATTATGTTTCTGATCAGTTAAGGCCTCATGGTAAGAAGTGGTAGAAAAGCCACATTTTAAATCTTCTTCTAGCAAGACCCCATGATCAGTGGAGTCTTAGACACATCATTCTAGTTGGCTCAGCTCAGAACAGTCTTAGGTCCATACCAATTCTTGAGCTAGCTAGAAAGAAAGATAAATTTTTTTCTTTGTATTTCTAATTCTGCAACAAGTACTATTCAGCTAACGTGAGAATCTGGTGAAACAAGAGAAGCAAATGTTTTTTAAAATATGATGGCTGTGCCAAATGGCTTGTTGGAGTACAAATCTTTTGCAAAAGACCTTCTTATATTAAACCCCAGCATCGTGCTTAATCCAAGCTTCTTCTTAGACTTTTAAAAGCCGATATGATATATAATAATAAGAAAGACTATGGCTCTCAGTTGTGACATATAAAAATGTCAAAGCTGATATTTTGGTTTTGAAATAACAGCATGGTATCTTAGCATAGAGCTGGTGAGTCATCCACATGCTAAATATTTGGAAAGTCCAGATGATCTTGGGAAATTTGGTTTTAATAACATGAAAGATCTTTCTTTCTTTAATTTTTTTGGAAGCGGAGATAAGAATGATTCCCTTTCTTCCAGGTTCTGAACTTGTCTCACCGAGTTACTGAATACTTCCTGAGACGTCCTAAGCATCGTCCACCACCACTTGAGCAGGAGCTGAAGTCATGCTGAAATCTGCTCCCAACTGGATTTTTTTCACATTCACTTTGACAAGAATGACATCAGTAGCTGGACTGAAATAAAACAACATAAGTATTTTGCTGTTCTTCAGCCAGTATCACTGCTTAATATAGGGAGTCATAAAGATACCACCATTCCCAAGGAACGGATCTTCTGGCGTTACCTGCAATACTCTCACTTCAGCAACCAAATTGATGATTTACCACACATCTTTCAGATTGCCAAAAACATAATTGGAGTATTGCAAGACTCATAGGTTTTAGTTTATACTTACTCAATTCTTAATTTGGTGGTTTGCTCAATTAATATCAGAGAAGCACAGATAACAGATGGCAAGTAATAAGATAAACTTGTTCATCTCAGTGCTTACACAGTACTTCTCTTACATTCCTGATCATTATTTCAGCCTTCATTAACTAGTTAATCGAGACAGAAACATAACATAAGGCATTTTGGGTGCACAGACTCAACACAAGCAGGTAGGCATGGACAATAGGGTTGTCCTCAAGGGATTACACAACCAGTTTGTGGCTTCCTTGAGCAACTCCTGTTCTGCTGCTGCTGTGCATAACATTATATAAAGTTACATGGCTGATGTGTGCCTGGCACCACCAAGAAGATAAATAAATTTGAAATTGAAACAGATTCATGTTGCATTTATCATGGAAATTTTATTGCCTCTATGGTAAACTATTTCCTAGATTAAAAGAAAGCAGAAAATAATCCAGGAGGGGTTATATTTTCAGTGGAATAGAAGCAGGACAAAAACTACCAGGATTAAGAAGATATACCAAGTAGTTATCCAGGTGAATCTTCTCTCACTCATAACGAAGCCTTGATTAACATTAACTTTCAAAATGGATGCTTTGTAACCATATTCCCAAGAACACTTCAAACGGTATTTCAGGATTTATAGACATTTTATACTATAATATTTGGAGGAAAACATGCAGCACACAAAGAGTTCATTCCAATCTATTTTGAAAAAATAATACCCAGGTCTTTCAAACAACCTTTAGACTTTCTCAGATTACTAACAACTATTTTGGTTAGCACTCTAGGACTTAATTAAGCCACCTATTTATTAAGAAAGCTCCATCCAAATGCCCACCACCACTCATCTTTTGCATTACTGAATTAGCATCTTGGAAATTAATGCAGATGAGATCACTGTTTTGTATAGTGCAATTAGACTTAATGTCTTAGAATGCCAAAGATGAAAATGAATCCTTATCTGCCCAAAAACACTGTAAGTGATATCAGTATCATCTCTCCAACACCCTTAGGATACAGTTAGAGGGAATTGTTTTCCCTGTTAAACATGGAACACAGTAAAGGTTAAATTGGGTAGTGGCTTGAGGTGACACATTTTTCAGACGTTCTGGATGAGATCACTGTTGAAATTCTATTCTAGAGGTCAAAGTCCTTCTTTTCTCCTTATAGTAAACACGCAGTGACTAACTGAAGCACCAAGAGAACGCACAGGTTTATGAGAAGTTTCACAACTATTTGGAAAATATTTACAGCTTCACTTTAAGTAAGTGTGACTGTGGCTGAAGCCAGTGATCAAGTAAAGGTTTCGATAATGCAGAGTGTGTTGTGAATGAATGCACTGAAGGAAGTATGGCACTGGCTGGAAGATAAGCGATGGCTTGTGATTCTAGCAGAGGAACTGCAGTCATCATTTAGTCAATGATGTTTATTATTAACTGTGAGGAATGAGCTTTAGGCAGCAGAGTGGGAAATTACTGTGGGTGCAGTGGAAATAAATGAAGATTTTTTCTTCACTCAAGATAGGTTCTTACTCGTTTGAGATAGATATTGATTTTCACACTGAATAGAATAAATTACATTAAATCCACTCTGGTTTCCTATAAATAACGTAGCTGTTTTGCAGTTCTATTCCTTTCTTCTATCAGCCATTTACTGCTCACAAACTAATATGCAAAATAAGATTGATGCAGGAAGAACAGCAATTATGAAAGAGTGAAAAAAAGAAAAAACATTCTGACTCTTAATCTCCACATAAGAAAACACAAGATGGCCTCTGCTTTGGTGACACTGATAGCAATTTACCACAATGGAAATAAGTTTTGGGAAAGGTATCTTTGGTTTTCATATTTTTCCTATGCCATATGCTGTTTACGTCTAGTCCAATCAAGTACAATCCATGAGTCTCAAAGGACTCCTCAGCCAACTCTGGAGAGCAAAAGCAAACTGACAAAGATGATGTTCCACAATTCCCTTGAGCCTATCCTTAGGAAGCATGAAAGTCAACCTGTGTCTGTGCCTTGTTCAGAATAATTTTTCTTTTATGCTCCATTGTACTCCGAACAATTTCAATTATAGTATGATGCATTTACTGAAAGTCCAGGTGACATAGAAAAGGAAGCTTGTTTCAAACAAATAAATCCTGTCCACTATAATGTCATATTAAAATTTTGGTCCTATTTAAATTGAAAAGAACCGCCTAACAAGATCTGTGGAGAACAGTTATCAGGATCTAGTATAATTCCAATGATTTTATGTTATAGCAGTTTTATTATAGGAGGAATTTTAATCATAAAGGTGATACTCTCAGATAAAATCTTGTATAGAAGTATTTCTGTTTATGTTTCGAACAAGAAATGTGAATTTATTTTGCAACAAAGTTGCTGATATCATTACAGCTTCACAATGACTAAGCTACCATGGAGGTAGATATCCTAAAATCATACAAAAGCCACAGAAATGCAAAAATTATAAGGGTCAGCCTTAATATTTCTCACTTATTCATCAGAAATTCAAAAGGACCTGCCAGTTTAGGTTTGTGCAAACAAATATTGCACTGGCAGGAGGCATAAGATGTACCATAGAGTGCTATAAGCGTATCTTAAAGCAGATGGTTTCTCTAAGCTGCACTCAAAATCACATGAGTTCTCTCACTGGCATGTGGTTCTAACAAAAACGAAGATGGATATTCACACAAAACTTGGGACTTTCTTATGGCCTACAATCTTGCGACTTAGAAGCCTTAGCAAGTCTCAATCTTTATACCAAACACATGATCAGAATAAAAATATATCAGATGTTTCTTATGCACGTGGTTGACAGGCACCATATGGGAAGTGGGCTCACCCACGTTCTCATTAGCTTCAATGGGCGTTTTGTCCCTTGGTTTCAAGTGCAGCAGAAGGAGAGCCTGTCCTGGCAAGCATGAGGAGCACAGGCATAGCACATGTCCTTGGGACACTTATTGATGCAGTCTAGTGCTAGGTAACAGTGACCTGAAAGTGGTATCAAAAGCAGGAGCCTGAGGTTTCTTTGTCACTTCAGCTGCTAATGAAGAAACATGGAGCAGGAACTGTCGGTAAGCAGGGTTAGCATTTGGCAGACCCATCATGTCTCACACGCTGTACTAAATTTCCAGCTGACTCCTGCCTATCAATATGATCTGTTCTGCCCGCTTTACGCAACACAAAGCCAAGGTCTCCTCCCGCTATGACAGTTTATGCCTCTACTGATCAGGCTGGTCTGTGGCTTGCTGTCCAGCTGCTGGTGTCATGGAGCAGAAGGCTACAGCACTGTGCAATAGCCCAAAGAAGTGTTAACCAGAAAGGCATTCATACACTGGGTTTAGACGCCAAAGTCACATCCCATGCCACATAGCTAGAAGAGGCCAGGTACACTACAAGTCACACAACACAGTCCCATGTTATCTCATGCCTCATTTTATAAGGAATTTGAAAAGCCCAGTTCTCTCCTGAAACACAAGTATGAAGGCTTGAGAAATTAGTGTCCGCACGTCTTATGCCTGTAAGACAAGTGGGCAAGGACTTCAGTGACAGAAAGGACAGAGAGTCCTTTTAACTCTAATGGAAATCACAGAAAGTCAAAGCCTAAATAAAGACACCAGAAATATGTCTAAAAGTCTTCTGGGAAGTATTTTCCATGTTTATAATAATGGATTTTCTTCTCAGCCTAACAAGTCTGGCCTCCCTCAAGCACAGATTGATAACTTCAATTGTAAAGGGGACATCTTGCCCAGTTTAATACACATCTGGACAGTGTCTGACAGGTAGCTGTGTGTATACCACCTTATCTGTGGCCAGCCCTTAAATACAGACAAGGTTTTCCATATTATTGATACAGAATATTTTTTTTTTCAGAATGCATTAGTGTGCCAAGAACTCAGGATGCCAACACTTGAAATGTGCCTTGAAATGCCAGCTTTCTCTCCATCCATCAAAACAGTACGTATAAACAACTTCATGTTTGTTCAAGAAGTATAGCTGCAGTAAGCAGAACATGCTTGGTTTGCCAGAAACAGCTCAAAGCAATGAGAGCAAATGTGACAAAATATGTTTGGCATGAAGAACAAAGCCAAAGATTAGAGACCCTAGCAGACCTGCCCCTTTTTCTCAAAGTCATAATAGAACATTCTGCCTTGTTTACAAATTCATTCAAATATCAAAAATGTTCTTCCCTTCCAGGAATAATGCTGTTGAGCATATAGCTGTTGAGTACGTTCTTGCCTTCACTTTGGTGTCTGGGAACTACTGCTCAAAGTATGTGGGCTAGAATAGAAAGACTACCATTTGTATAAACACCTATTGCTTCTCTCCAGCTTTTAAAGTGTAGCCTATCAAAAATTTTGGCTTCCTTTTGCCTTGCACCTGAATACTTAATCAAAAAGCAGACTTAGTATTTATGGGGTAGCTTCAAGTAGGAAATATGTTTGTACAGCAGAGGTGGAAGTGGACAGTAGAAAGGGGACAGATTTTATAGCATTTTAAAAGAACTGCATCAGCCACAGTGATTCTCAGATACTTCTACTGGCAGCCTCATTTACAGCTTCACCAGCTCAGGTTGTCAAAAGTCCTGTTTCTGCAGCTGAACTCCCTTCAATTTTTTGACATACCCTTCTATTTTCCCCCTTCCTTGATCTCATGCAATTGTGATACCTGGTGAGGGGACTTCTGGCCTACAGGCTGTTTAAGTTCTGCTGTATCTAAATGAGGTGAGTCAAGACACGTAAGCCAGGCAGAAGTCACCCCACTCTTCAACCTGGTCTGTGTTTTGAATGATATTGGAGTATCCAACTGAGACCAAGGCACAGCATACATAGCTTTTGCACTTCTGCATATAATATGGCTTCAAGCCTAGAGCAGCAGAAAAGAAGCTTAAATAAACACTTACAATTTTGGGTCCCTTCTTAAGGATGTTGATGTAGGTGCCACTGCATTCCACAGGAGGTGGCCTCTTTGACACAGGGAGAAGGATTACAGTGAGGCTTGTCAGTAGGTCCATTTTTCATTTACTTATAGACTAGCATTTTATCACATAGATGAACATATATATCACTGGCTTACATAATTTTTATCTTATTCACCATTCAAGATTAACGTAGAATGTATACCCTCTGAAGTCCCCATGGGGCTGGAAGAAAACCTTTAGCTGGATGGCAAACTCCACGGGTAGCAGACAAGCAGTTACAGCGCAAAGGAGGTTTTTGGAAGGCTGCCAGAAAAATAACACTGAGGCTTCTTCCTGTGCATGTGCTTAGATTTGCTTCCCACAAGGCAGTACAAGCAGTGGTGGAGTGGGCTGGATTAAGAATGAGCAACAGTGAGTCACTAATCATTGTCAATTCACTGATAACCACCAGAGCACCACTCCACAATGACAACCTGGCATTGCCATTGATGTCTTGCTGTTGGTGAGGGGATCCTTCACAAGATTGCAGACAACTTTACTGCAAAAATCAGGTAGCTGTATAGTAAGATTTTAAATAAAAAGATAAAGGAAAAAGCTGGTGCTTTTTCTAGCCAAGCACAATTCGATCATAATGAGTTCACTTTGTGTGCCATTGCTAAAGGAAGGAACAATCTGTAATGTGACAAATGCTGTATTCACTACTTAATAGCTCAAGATATCTGGTTAGACAGTCTTCTCTTCTGGTTTGTTTATTGCTTGGTTGGTGGGGGGCGTTGAGGGGGGAGGCACTTGCTTTGGCTTTAAAGTAAGAGCATGATGAAAGTATCCCAATTAAATACTTCTTAACTGCTCCACAAAAAAATTAACCTCTCTCTTCAAACCTTTTTCCTGAAATACTAGCCTTTATCCAACATGAATTTAGTATAAACTCTAGTCTCTCTGATGTCATCTTCTAAATAGTGTCAGGCTGGGTCAGTGCTTTAGTGAGAAACTTCCAAGAAAAATCTAAGAGCTGCAGTGACTCATTCTCTTTCCTCTGACTCAGTACTAAATTGCTCTCCCAAGATGCTCTCCTGGAGGTGTTGTCTTCAGATGAGATCTAAAGCTCAGATCCTGACCACATACAGGATTTTTTCAACAAGGGTAGGAGATGCATGCTGCTTTTTGCTATATACCCCCAGACCCCAAATAGTTATTCACTCAGAAAGTGGCTGGAGCAGATAAGACACCATCGCTCCCATCCCCGCCACTGGAGGGTTAGTGGGTTGTGGGATAGTGCAAATGGTCCTTAATCTGCCTCAGCCAGACCCAGTTTTTTAAAAAAAACAGGCGTAGATGGATATTAGCTATCCCAGATGACTTTGGCTGAGTCAGATAAGGAGCACACACACAATTCCTCCCACTAAAGGAGTCCAGGGCAGGATGACCCCAAGCACTCTTGAGCACTGATAACAGTGCCAAACAGAGATGAGAGAGGGATGTAGAGAGGAATGTCACTCTGGAGTCTCCTGGCTGAGGAGAGTTTCTGCATTTTTTAATTTGTTTGTCATAGTATGTCACACCATTTATGTAATTTCTTTCCGCAGGTAATAACTGTGTGAGAAGTTACTTGATCAGCTAAATCGTAGTAACTAAATAGATCTAATTTTTGCCTTCTCAGCCCATCTGCCTTTCTTCCTTAACATTTCTGATTTGCTTTTTGCCTTTTCATCTACTAAACCCTCATAAAGTGTTTAGCTATAAGCTTAAGACTTCGAGCCCAGACCTAATGAGCCAGATCATAGAATATCAGTGAGCTGGAGTGCAGTGAAGCTTCCATTTCATGTTCCCATATCTTTCCCTTAAAAAAAAAAATCAAAAAAAAAACCCAGGTAACCTTCTCTCTTCAACCATCTCAATTCAATAAACCTCCAGGCCTGAGATTTATGGAAAAAAAAACCCTCATAGTCGTTTTAGAAGTCAACTGATACCTTTAATTGTTTCTAATAGACTGAAAAAACCCACCCTGAAAATGGAATGAGCTAATCAAACTCTGAAAATAGGTGATGATGATGACTTTTCAACTTTTGTGGAGTAATCATTGTATATCAGTGCAAGTGGGAAGGAAAAACAAAACTAAACAAACAAAAAACTTCACAAACAAACAAACAGGCAATAAACCCCAGGAAAACAGGTGAGAACAATCTCTACCACCTCCCAGCACTTCTTCTCTCAGGCAAGCACTACCATTCCTTTGCCTCCTTAAAATTTCACCTAGAGCAACAACGCAAGGGGACAGCTTAGTTCACAGGGGCTGCAGCACAATACTGATGAGTTGTCTTCCTCATTATTACTTCAGGGATCAGTCTCTGCCCCACTGAGAAGAAGCCAGAGTATCTATTAACCTTGCCATCTGCCCCTCAGCTCAAGCTCAGTACCTATTGATGCTGCATTTCTGCAGTGAGTGATGAAGACCATGTGCTGTACATGATGATTCATTCCTTAAGACTGCCCGCAGCTTTGAAATCTTTCATTAACTATGGGATATGCATCCAACAGATTAACTAAATGATCTAAATATTATGTAATTAATCGGCAGAGTGCAGGACACCCATCTGATATTTAGTTGGGAACACTTAGGTTCCTGCACTTCATGGTCTTTCACAGGAAACCTAAAGTAAATATTCATTACTCCAATAAAATATCTTGTCTAATTAAAACAGCTCTGATAAAAACCTTGCATCACATTGCATCAGTTTGATGTCAAACACAAGGCTAATGTGATGAAATGGTATACCACACCACAGAACACTTCAGGTATAAAATAATTAATTGTATCCTTTGCAAAGTAACAAGAATATGTTCAGATAAATACAGCTATACTGTGTGGGTAGGCAGAGCCCTTTCGCAGCTCTGCATTAAAGAAAGCTACTAACAGCTTCACTGGTCTACAAAGAGCCTGGGGAAAAACTGTTTCTCTCATCTGTCTCCGGTTTTTCTAAGTACAATTTTATGAATAATGGCCTTTTAGGTTTAGTGAAAAAGATAAGTTCAGACTTATTTCAGGCTGTTTCATTTTTGTTTGTTGAATCTCGATTTTTTTGGGTGCTGAATTTGAATTTATTTCCTTTGGAAAGAAAATCTTTGGAATAAATTACTTGGAAAACAAATAACCACTTCAAACTAGAAAGGTTGTATATATAATTCTTTAAATTCTATTTTGTCTATAATTCTGTCTCCTCTGAGACTATTCTGTGAATTTGACCTATCATTTATCTCCCATCAAAATTACCATATTGTTTTTTATGTCACAGCACACACAAAACCATAATAATTCCTCTCCTGTGTTACTTCTGTGTGGCCTACCTCTTCCTCAAAATAAATGGTATAATCCTTAATATTCACTCCTATATTAGGTTGGGTCACCTTTGAGAGAGTGATGGAGAACCATGAAGGATTTACTTTTGACAGGGGGCAAGTGACAGTCAGCAATTAACTGTTCCCACAACCCTTGAGCCATATCCCGCCTCCTGAGATTAGTTATTTAAAAGACAGGAAGGCCTATAAAGAGATTTAAATTTCTGAAGGGAAACAAATTTCTTCATGATATTTCATCCCTCTCATTACGAAGGGAGGCAGATGCCTGCCTGTACTATCTTGTACCAATTACCACTTATCACAATCTTCCCAATAAGTGGCAAATAAAAACTACAGCTGGACAGATGAATGAGGAAAGAGGACTTATCCCTGAGAACACCTTGTCTGGGAGCATATCTCTTTTACTTCTCAGGCAAAAGCTAGCTCATGTCAGAGACACCAGAAGCAGCAATCAGTAGAGACAGAAAGGCCATGGGCTCCGAGCATCACTTCCCTGTGCTAGAGGGCAGGGAATCAGCCTGCCTGCTGCAGCCGAGAGAGGTGTCAGAGCATGTAGTGCAGCAACGACAGCTGAAAGGAATGAGAGAAAGATTTGGGTATGAAAAGCTGGACATGACCTGGGAATGAGTGCTCACAGCCCAGAAAGCCAACTGTAATCCTGGGCTTTTTTTCTTCAAAAGAAGAGTGGTCAGCAGGTCGAGGGAGATAATACTTCACCTCTAATGTGCTCTCGTGAGACACTATCTGGAGTACTGTGTCCTTATCTAGATGCCTCAGTGAAAGAAAGATCTGGACCTATTGAAGTGGATCCAGAGGAAGGCCACGAAGATGATCAGAAGGCTGGAACATCTCTCCCATGAAGAAGCACTGAAAGAGCCTAGAGAAGAGAAGGTTCCATGAAGACCTTCTAGAAACCTTCCAGTACCTTAAGGGGACCTACAAGAAATCTGGAGAGGGACTTTTGACAAGAACATGTAGTGATAGAACAAAGGGTAATGGCTCTAAATGGAAAGCAGGAAGATTTAGGTTAAGTGTAAGGAAAAATTCTTTACTATGAGGGCCATGAGGCAGTGGAAAAAGTTGCCCAGAGAAGTCGTGAATGCCCCATCCATGGAGGTGCTCAAGGCCAAGCTGGATGGAGCTTTGAGTAACCTGGTCTAGTGGAAAGTCTTCCTGCCCAGGACAGAGAGTTGGAACTGGACAATCTTTGAGACCCCTTCTAACGCAAACCATTCTATGATTCTATGAGATGTTGGGACCGTCAAGAGCAGTTCTCTAAGTTTCCCACCTTTGCTCTGTTCCTTCTTGTACTGCAGACCCTGGTCTGACTGTCCTTTCTATTCACAGAAGTTTTCAGTTTTGCCTCAAACTCCGAAGCCATGACCCAGCTCTGACCCAAGACTGGGATACGCAGAAGGAGAAATGGGTGCATGTTGAGTGAAGACTTTCAGAAGTTGCATGTTTTTCACCACCTTACAGACCCAACACCAAGAAAAGGACTCAGCTAACCAAATGCAAATATTTATACTGTAAACATTCCCATCTGATCCTTTAGTCTAGATGGCCTTTAGAGTCAAGAGAGAGAAACAGGCACTTACAGGGTGTAATTCATCTCATGTAAAAGAAAGTGGCTAAAATAGGGCAGTTCTTTCCCTTGACTATAAAAGGAGTAGTATTACTAGCTCAAAAGAGATATGTACAGTGTGGGTGTTTACAGTTAAGTGAGATGTCTGTTATCTCTATCTAATAAAGGAAGATAGCAGAATTACATTGATTTCAGTTGTGAAAATCATCCACACTTATGTTGTCTCTCCATGTAAGTGACTACACTAGCATTTCTGGTTTTTTAATTTTTATTATTATGTTGCTCAGACTAAACCTTTCTACAGTTTGCAATGGGGAGAACAGTGGTGCATCTGCTGGCATAAACAAGAAACTTTGCCATCAAGCAATCAAAATCTTCTCTGGCACTTCAATAAAATCTGAACAAAAGCTGATATCGATGTATGGAAACAGTGTCCTGTAGAAAGACAGAAAAGTGGATGCTAACAAGAAAGAAGCAAACCAAAACAAAACAAAAGAGAAAACTTAACTGCTTTGTCACCAGAAAGTTACTTTGCGAGTTTGCAGGATTATGTTTTTTAAGTACACCTTAATGTGACATGTTATTTTAAACGTTAATATAATTGTTTGATATATGTTTCTTTTATGATTTGTGTCATCAGTCCTGCAAGGGCACACTTTTGTTCAGTTATGATAATATTTTAATTGTTGTTAAACAGATACACTTGGTAAGGAAAAGAAGTGGTTGGTAGACTGCAGAAGGCAATGAAATAACAAGATTGTGCTGAAGTATTATTCACAATATGTATTCTGGTCTCTCTTTGCTTTGTTTGTACTGGTAGGAGCTAGGAAAGACAATCTCATTAAGAAAAGGCACATCTTTACAATACTGCACTGAATTGAAATGTCTTTCTTATTATGGTAATGCCTGAAGACGAACCAAGATTGGATTCCCATTATTTGTATAGTGCTTAGCTAAAAACAGAGATCAGAGTTTACAATCCAAGTAGACACTACAAAGGAGAGGAAAAGCATGCAGTACGTAAGCAGACTTAGCAGCAGTAGCAAATGTCAGGTGGATTTTCTTCTCTTTTTTCTCTTTTTTTCTCTTTCTTTTTCTCTTTTTTTCTTTCTTTTTTCTCTTTTTTTTCTTTTCCTTTTGTTCCACTTTTTTTTTTCTGGTATTGATAAATAAAAAGAAATACACTCAACAACTGAAGAAAAGAGACCAAGGAGATATGGCAAGTCTAGAAGGAAAAAAGTGAGGTAAGGACTGTGAGAGCAATAGCGGGAAAAGTTTGGACAATACCAACTTTCAGCACAGGGCACAGGAGGACAAGATCTCACCAAGCCTTTACTGTCCTTCTTCAATTGCTCCTAGAGCACATTGTTGATATGTATAGTACTCTGCCTTCATATTTCCATCAGAGGCTTTAGAGGGAGGGGAAGGCTGGGAAGGCACCTCCTGGGACCATAATGCCCCTGCTGTTGAAGTGAGAGATGAACTTGAACTGGGTGACACTTTAACCCTTCCACATCTAATGGAGTAGTTGCTGCTTTAATTGCTTCTGAGTGACTTCAGCAGGTTAAACATACATTTAACCAGTTGCCTGTTGGCAGGTTTGAGTACTTTAGCAAGCATAAATTAGCATAGCCTTACTGACATTAACAAGATAGGACTGATTTACAGTCTCTAAGGAGTCGTATCTTTCTATTCAAGTAACCAGTAACAATCCTGAACCTTTCCATAGAAAAAGAAAGCTTCTCTGCAGGAAGTCCTTTGGCCAGCATTTGACCAAAAAGAATAGTTTTGAGCGTTAACAGGTCTGGTTTACATTCAGAGCTCTAGGAAAGAGTGATTAAGCAAGTAGATGTACTTGTACAGCATTTTTTTGATCCTTGATGTTTTATTGGCTCACTTTGTCTGAAAGATATAGGTGCTGGTGTTACAATGTCTTGTTGTCATGTTGGTTTGAATTAATGAGAGTCCAACTTTTGTCTGAACATACGGCTCATTTTACTAATATTTGCAAGCACTTTAAAACCAATAGCAATTTCTCTCCCTCCACTTACCCTCTCAACCTACTTTTAGCATAGAGTTGCAGTATCCCTTCACCTGTATGCTTCCAACAGACAAGTTGCAAGAACAGGCCTATTGCACAGCAAAATTGCTATTGCTAGAATGAATGCTATGCTTTCAGATACATTGGATGGTGAACCTCAAAAAGCAGGTAGCCACCCAGAAGTACAATATAAGTGAAGATTGTACAAGCATCCCCGTGCTAAAATGCAATAACTGCCCGGCACAGACTATGTAGCAATCTGTCTGGAAGGAGACAAGGATATCAGACAAGGATTCCCTACTTGGCTTTTGCACAGATGGGAAGGTGTCTTAACTTGACGTTATGATAAAAACAAATCAAGAATAAGGCTGTCTGGATTTTGGGGTAATACTGCTAATTTATTGGTTCAACAAACATTGGTCAAACAACATGTCAGCGAATAGTGTTCTTTGTTCCTTCACAGTAGAATAAACCCCAAATATTCAGAGCAGTCCCATACAGATATTAGATTGCATAAACAAACATGGTAACATGCCAGAAAAAGACACCTCCTCCACTGTTGTTGGTGCCACGCACAAAAAAAGCAACATGTAGAGACATTAAAGATTAAAACTTCAAACATCCAAGGCATCAGAAGGGAGAATAATGATCCCTGATAGCAAATAGCAGAGAGAGAGGCTAGGCAAGCACACAGCATGTCTTGTCCTACACACCCTAGGAGTCTGTCTGCTGCTCAGGAGTTTGCAAGTCCCAGAGATAAGCTAAGACCTGGCAGCATTAGAATCTGTGTCAATGCTATTTATTTGACAGGGACAGTAGTTTCCTATCTCTCTGTAAATTAGCAGTTAGCAGCTGAAAAACACTTTGCCACTGAGCCTGCCTGTCTCTAAGTTTCTGTATGAGACAGAAACAGGATTGTCATTGAAAGATTGTGGCTCCTCTTTATTTGTTTATAGGCGTCTCTGGGTTCCCATGGTGATGGAAAACAGAGGTTAGGATTAAGGTTACGGTGACCACTGTGTATGTCAGAGCCCACCTTGCAACTCTGCACTGCCAGTTATCAATTGGGTCATTTGGCACATTTATCAGAGCAGACATGAGTTCCTCTCACTTTTGAGTCTACTCAAGTTATCTAAGGGTGCTCAGTGCTACAGATACACATGTGTCTCTCTGTCTCACATTGCTCCAGCTTTATCTCTGGTACTTGCAGACACATTCCATATGTGAGCACAAAACAGGTCAGAGCAGCCCCGCAGATGAAGCACTGAATTCAGTGTTTCGCACATACCTCAAGCACTTCGCTGCTTAGAGGTCTTGGCAGCCAGCCTGCTACTTCCATGTCAGTCACACATCACACAATTGCCTACGCTGCTGACACCTGCCATTCAGAAGTTGTCTTATCTCACTTGTGTCAGCTTGGCCAGTTGCTGCAGAGTCTTAGCCAAGAGTACTGCTTCAGAAAAGGCATTTTTGTCAATAGGAAATTCATGCAGGTAAAAAGTGAAATTCCTCTACCAGGCCTTCATCATTAAACAGATTCTACACAAATAAAACATTTCACAGCCAGTAGCAAAACAGGTGCATAAGCACTTTGTTTTTCGGTCAGTGGCCTACAGCAATGTCAGAAAGGTCCAATAGTTCACTGGGCGGCTTTGCAAAATACTCCCCTATTGATTTACTCTTTAAAAAGCCAATTTCCTTTCAACACATGTCCCATTATCTTTGCCACTTTTTCAGTCATGCTGAACATTTTTTTATATATATGTACATATATATATTACATTTCTTGCTTCCTACATTTAGAATAAATCATTCACATATGGTCACATTTCCTAAAGGATATTTTTGAATATTTTAGGACACTTCTGCAACTAAGACTGCAGAACCATGTAGAATTTATTGCCAGGGAGCTGCAATTGGTCAGTCTGTACTCACTCAACTGCATCTAGTATGCAATGCCTTTGTGTATTCTTGCTTCAGTCATTACGTTATTTGAAATGTTTATAGCCTACATTAGTCAAACAAAACTGTGTACCCATAGAGTTTGAAATTAGAGGGGGGACTTTTATTTAAGACTGCCATTACTTTTATCTGATTGGGATAAACAATGGAAACTTCTTATCTCTATATATCAATGCTCTCAAAGTACAGTAGACTGATAACATTATACAGCCACAGAAAACTAGCAAGTAGCAACAGAGGATGAAACTGACAGTTTATATCAGCCCACCACATTTTGTTTCATTAGAAGATCATTGACTACATGGTCATGAATGACATACTTTGAAGAATTGGTTTGTCTGTCTGCTCACCACTTTTTGTTTAGGTGTTCATTAAGAAGAAAGTAGCTTTCAGTGACCCGAAACATTATAAGGAGAGTTCTCAGCTATCACTTTGCTAAGAGCAAAGGGAAAATACTTATCTCCTAGGCTATCATGGTGCAGTGTGATTACAGTTCAGACCATTCCATGACAGTATCAACAACAACACCTCTTAATCTAGTAGGCCTAAGTCTTTCCCATGTGAAGTGATCCACCTCAGTGAAGCGTCAATCCATGATCTTCCCTACTTGCCACATCCGCCTTGCCTGGTAGAGTGGTAGTGTTCCCTGTACTCCAGATAAGAACCCAGGAAGCAGTTTCCCATTACCATCTTTACAACAGAAAAATTCTAGCACCACATGGTTAGACCTTGACCAATTTCTAGTACAAGTGTTTGATGCCTGTGCGTGAAGTTCAGTATGTGATACAGGCTAAAATTTCAGAAAGGTGCCTAGACTAAAATAAAATGCCTAAAACCTGCTTTAGTGCCAGCTTTCGGTGTCCCAGGGAGCACTATGTAGGATTGTCATTTGGTCCCAATAAGGACTAGGAAACAGCTTGTTGCCAAAGCCAAGTTTGATTTGTGTATTCATTTCATTAGCAGTACCAATCAGCCTTTGGAACAAACTGCACAGCATTGCAAACCTACAAAGCCTGCAAAGGTCACAGAGCTCATGTCAAAAGAAAAGTACGACTTAGAAAGGAACTTAATCTAGATAAAGGCCGGTTGAGTTTTTAACCACCTTATCTTCTGGCTTGATTACAAATGGATCAGTTATCTATAGTTTGTAGCTCCCAAACTGACTATCAGGGATTACAGTTTTGTTTTACAGACATTAAGGCAAAAAGCGTATTAATCACCCTGGCTTTCAAAGCGTGTGCTTTATCAGAATCATAGTTCGATTTACTGATTTTAAGATTTTCATCACATGCAGCTCACGAAAATAAGGTTCCAAACATTTCATTTCATGTCCTTAGATTTCTTCAGCAGGCTTAAGATACCTTTCATTAAACTTATAGAAGATGTACAGGGGGCCTTTGAGAAAGATGGGGAGAGGTTCTTTATTAGGGATTGTAGTGATAGGACAAGGAGTAATGGTTTTAAGCTGAAAGAGGGGAGATTTAGATTAGTTATTAGGAATAATTATTTTACTATGAGAGTGGTGAGGCACTGGAATAGGTTTCCCAGAGAAGCTGGGGATGCTCCATCCCTGGAGGTGCTCAAGGCCAGGTTGGATGAGGCTTTGAGAAACCTGGTCTAGTGGAAGGTATCCCTGCCCATGACAGGGTGGTTGGAAGTGGGTGATGTTTAGGGTCCCTTCCAACACAAAACATTCTATGATTCTATGACTCCGTGATTCTATGTGTTTCTAAATCTAGTAGATGGCCTTGAAAATTTCAGATATCTGCCATTGGCTATAAGTCTCATGAATGCTATGGACAGCAACAGGTACTAAGAGCATTGGCACAGTATTGGTCTAATCCTGAAGGGAGAATCGAAGAGGACGAGTTAGTTTGTAGACCCTCAAGGATTGCCTTTGGACTCTCTCTTGTGAAAGTATACCAACTAATATTACTTTATTTCCAGATGGTACAAGAAAATTCTTATAAACTCTCAATAAAGGTTAAATGACTCCTTTTTAGATATATTTTAGGTTTATTTATGGTGCAAGACTTTAACAGGTAATGAATACCTAGTCACTTTGAATCGGCACAGGTGCTGAAATCCTGGAATGTCATCCCATGATTGTAACATTAAAGATATGACATTCCATATCTACAGAAAAGGATAATCACACAGATGTCTTTTATAAAATGTTTGAGGACAACTTTGTATGAGCATTAGGTATTATGTTATACACCTTACATAACAGGTTACTGTGTTAAACAAAAGAAACAAGGTAAATTATTCTTTTCATTAAATCATATTACCAAAAAATTTGACAAAATATGACTATAAGAAATCTATGATTTGACCACAAAAATAATTGCTTTAGTGCTATCAACCTTCTCAAAAAATATAGAGCTATTTAAATCATCTAATTATTTTGTCATACTTTTCAAACTAAAGCATTACTAGTTCAGTCAAGGGTTCTAAGGCAGCTGAGACTTTCAGCCTTGATTTAATCTGACTCCTTGCTGTCATTGAATGGAAATATGTAAATCTTACTAGGCTTACAGTGATTTCCTTCAATCATGAATTTAATAAAGCTGGTTGGTTTCTTCTAGTGTGCCAAAACCTGTAAAGTTCCAAAAGATAAATATCATTCTACTAAGTAAACAGAAAGTCAGTGTAAAGGTGTATTAAAGTACATCATACAGCACCAAAACTGGAACTTGAACCCATTATGAACCCATTATGAAGTTCACATTTCTGAAGGGAAATACTTGTATGTTGACAATAAGGTCCTCTTATCACAACTGGAAATATACTGATTTTTTATTAACTGTTCAAAGTTCAAAGTTCAAGATTAGATTGTAGTCCAAATATACAATTGTGCGTCCCACTGAGAGAATAGACAGATATTATGTAGCCATTTGTGGTGTAGGAAACAGTAGAAGACACCATGCATTCAATGATCCTGATTCAGTCCAGCGTAGCACAGGGCGGATTTTCCTTTAGCTCTTGGCCCCTACTACCCATGTCTGCATAGATTAGGAGGTCTTGTGGAGATGCAAGAGGATGCTGGCTCTGCTGGAGCTGAAATTTTCAGTGGATAACCAAAGTAAACATTCCTCTAAGCACAGCAGTGAAGAGATAGGAAAATTACATTACTATTTTCCCCCCTGACCTCAGCATATATCTATGACCGCTATGCCAGGTAACAAAAGAGACTGATGCCTTTCTACTGCTTGATCTACTACTATCAAAGATTCCTCATTGGGTCTTTTAACTGAAATTAACTAGAATTGCAGGCAAGATTGCCTGTTCTGAACAAACAACAGGTTATACAACAGCATAGGTTAAAGTTAACCCAAAAATCCTTACAATTAATTATTAGAAGGTTCATTTAATCCTCAGGTACAATTTCATAAGCCCCACTGGAATCAGATAAAGCAACACGTATGTCCCAGAAGAGAGCTGCATCCTTAGCTAAATACTGCTTTTATCTTCCAGAACAGCAGGCCTACTGACAGCCACAGGAACAAATTCTTCAAAGTTCATTATCTCGGAAAAAAATACCCTAGCCTGATAGATTTACCATTAAAGCTTCTGGTCCATTTGGATGTATGCTTTAGTTGAAGTTTTATCAAATCTGACACAATATGTTCTGTGCATTTTTTTTTACCATGAGTTGCTGAAGTCACTATAGATCTAAGTAGGTGATTCCTATGATGTGTAGTCATATTAGAAGATTCCTTCTGGACTTAGAATTAACTGCTTGTACAGCCACAAGTCACACCCTGTATTCTTCAGTCATTCACGTGTAAATCTCTGATAAATTACCTATCTATTCTTTCGCAAGAAGTGCTAAAGAAGACATTGGACGAATATACCAGACGGTGTACAGCTAGCAAAAATAGACCAGAACTTGTCCAACATTAAAGCTATTTGAGCAACAAATAAGTCTCCATCTTCACTGATGGAAACCCAGCAAGTAGGAAATAAGAAACCAAGAGACATAAATTTAGAGGGTCAGAGCCAGCCTAAACTTTTGATTTTTTGCTATCAAATATCTCAGAAGGCATTTTTATTAGTCAACTTAAGTGAACAGAACTTAAGTTCTGTTTTTAACAAAGCGCTGCATAAAAATCCCTATAGTCTTAAATAGGACAATAGATTTATGAGTGATAAAAGCTTTAATTCAATAAAGACTGCATTAGACAAATTTAAAATGTCTGCACATATTACATTAGAAAGCGATTTATGGAACCTTTTAGACACTTAAGTGTATATAAAAGTAAACCTCCATCGTTAAAATAGAGGTACTTACATACTTTTGATGATCAGTGAAGTTACTGTTACTTTTAATGGCATTTTCATTGGGCGGAAGGAACACACACAGCAGAAACTATCTACATGTGTGGATAGGATCTGGTGAAAAATGTTAGCTGAAAAAAAGCAAGGGAATTTTTTAAATGTCAAAACATTTTTACAATTTTCATCTTGGAAAGGCTAAAATCTTTGCTTTCTATGCTTTAAAAATAAATACAAAAAAATCATGGTAGATTAAAACAAGAAAGGAAGGGTTAAAAGACTTAAATAGCCCCAAATCAAATTACATTTTGTTTTAGATTAAGGGTTTTTTTTCTGACTGATATGAAAATAATGCAGCATGGGATTTCCTTTTTCATTTTTCAGAAATCTTCTCTTCTCATGCAAAATATATTTTTATTTGAACAGACCTAATTTTTTTCAGTGTTGTGGGTTCTATGCTCATTCGTGACAGCAAGTCATATCACAACATTGGCATTACAAGACAACAATAATTAGTAGTAAATTCACTATCTTTGAGAGCCTAAAGTTTTAAAGAACTATATATTCCTGTCTCACTTTTTTACTCAGTGTTTTCCATGGACAATGGAGATTTATTTATTGTTTTATTTACTGTTTGGTAACATAAGTAGTTCAGACACTTCTTCATATTCTTATTCTTTTTAAAATACTTATGTATTGGTTTTCATGATATACTAAGATCACCACAGTCATCCAGAAATAGTAGAATGCTGTTTCAAGATACTCACAATCCAACAGACAGGAAGACAGAGAGAAGGGAGGGGAAAAAAATGCTTCTTTAAAAGGAAATTTAGTGGACATATTAAAAGTGAAAATACACGTAAGTTGCAACGTACAAAGCCTTTTTCACTTTACATATGTATGTGTCAACATGTAGCATCTGTGAACAGCTATGACTGAACACCTACCAGACATCAAGAAACTCAAGAAGATACATATGCAAAACTGTCCAAAGTTAAAGTAAAAATGATAAGAAAAATCTCATTTATTTTCCTGTTGTGAAGAATATTTGAGTTGTTAGGTCAGAGAGTCACAGACAGTCTGAGGTCCACAGATGCTCTTACATGGTACAATTTTACATAGTGAGGAAAAAAAAGAGTAGCCAATGACTTAAATGGGAGATGTGATTGGGAACAATGGCTCAGTGATTCACAATTTATACTACATGTACATACAAACCCCCGCCTCATGCAAGTCTAAGGCCAGATCCAACTGCAGCAGCCATGTGCATATCATCAGTCACCACACCATTTTCTTCCTAAGGCATTTGACAAACTGTGCCCATCAGATCTGCGTGGGTAGTCCATGTGGAGGAGGTTCTTTTTCTTCCTAGTTATTGGTATGGCAACAGTTAGTTACATCTTGGTTGCGCTCAGAGAATGATAGAAATTCTTTGGCTGGATAACAAACAGGCAAAAAAAAATGTGACAAATGTTAAAAAGTGTTTTTACCAGACCCTTTTTAATTGGATAATAGCCTACTGCATTATGGCAGAGAACTACATTTTTCTTCAAAATTAGTTTAACTGCTTGTTGAATAGTATCATCCCTGTGATTGAAAAAGAAATGTCAATGATGTACTGATTCTAGAATCATAAAATCATAGAATCATAGAATCATCTGGGTTGGAAGAGACCTCCAAGATCATCAAGTCCAACCCTTTGTCCAATGTCCTCATGATTACTAGATCATGGCACTAAGTGCCACATCCAGTCTTATTTTAAAAACCTCCGGGGATGGTGAATCCACCACCTCTCTGGGCAGGCCATTCCAATGCCTGATTACTCGTTCTGTGACAAACTTTTTCCTGATATCCAGCCTAAACCTTCCTTGGCAGAGTCTAAACTCGTGCCCTCTTGTTCTGTTGCTGGCTGCCTGGGAGAAGAGACCGACCCCCACCTGTCTACAACCTCCTTTCAGATAGTTGTAGAGAGCTATGAGGTCACCCCAGAGCCTCCTCTTCTCGAGGCTAAACAACCCCAGCTCCCTCAGCCTCTCTTCATAGGACTTGTGCTCAAGTCCCTTCAGCAGTTTCGTCGCTCTTCTCTGGACCCGCTCTAGCACCTTCATATCTTTCTTGAACCGGGGGGCCCAGAGCTGAACACAATACTCAAGGTGTGGCCTCACCAACGCCGAGTACAGGGGAAGGATCTCTTCCCTCGTCCTGCTGGCCACACCATTCTTGACACAGGCCAGGATGCCATTGGCCTTCTTGGCCACCTGGGCACACTGCTGGCTCATGTTTAGCCTCCTGTCAATCAGTACTCCCAGGTCCCTTTCCACCTGACTGCTCTCCAGCCACTCTGTCCCCAGCCTGTAGCACTGCATGAGGTTGTTGTGGCCAAAGTGCAGGACCCGGCACCTGGCCTTGTTGAACTTCATCCTGTTGGACTCAGTCCATCTCTCCAGCCTATCAAGGTCCCTCTGCAGAGCTCTCCTGCCTTCTGGCAGGTCGACAGTTTCTCCCAACTTGGTGTCATCTGCAAATTTGCTTATGATGGACTCAATCCCCTCATCTGAATCATTGATTAAGTTGTTAAACAGAACCAGACCCAACACTGATCCCTGAGGGACACCACTGGTGACCGGCCGCCAGCTGGACACAGCCCCATTCACCAGCACTCTCTGGGCTCGGCCATCCATCCAGTTCTTAACCCAGCTGAGAGTGCACCTGTCCAAGCCACAGGCTACCAGTTTATCCAGGGGTATGCCATGGGAGACAGTGTCAAAGGCTTTGCTGAAGTCCAGATAGACTACATCCACAGGCTTCCCTTCATCCACCAGGCGGGTTACCTGATCATAAAAGGAAATCAGATTGGTCAGACAGGACCTGCCCCTCATAAAGCTGTGCTGGCTGGGTTGGATCTCATGTCCATCCTGAAGGTGCTGTGTGATTGCACTCAGGATGATCTGTCCCATAACCTTGCCAGGCACTGAGGTCAGGCTGACAGGCCTATAGTTGCCTGGGTCCTCCTTGCAGCCCTTTTTGTGGATTGGCATGACATTTACCAACTTCCAATCATCTGGGACCTCCCCAGAGAGCCAGGACTGTTGGTAGATGATGGAGAGTGGCTCGGCAAGCTCTTCTGCCAGCTCCCTCATCACTCTAGGATGGAATCCATCAGGTCCCATTGATTTGTGTGGATTCAGGTGGCTCAGTAATTCATAGACTATTTCCGCCTGGAACACGGGAGCCATTTGGTTTCCTGTCCCTATCTGTGAGGTCCGGAGGCCAGTCATCGCGAGGGCTACCTCTCCCACTGGTGAAGACTGAGGCAAAGTAGCTGTTGAGTACCTCAGCCTTCTCCTCATCCCTGGTAACTATGTTGCCCTCCAGGTCCAACAAGGAATGGAGGTTTTCCTTGCCCCTCCTTTTGTTATTAATATATTTATAGAAGCGCTTTTTGTTATCCTTAACAGAAGTAGCCAAATTAACTTCAAATCACGCTTTTGTTCCTCTAATTTTCCTTCTGCATGTTCTAACTATATCCTTATACTCTTCCTGAGTGGCCAGCCCTGCCTTCCACAGTCAGTAGGCTCTCTTTTTATCTCTGATTTCCTTCAGCATCTCCCTATTCAACCAAGGTGGTCGTCTTCCCTGCCAGCTTGCCTTTTGGCTAACTGGTATAGCCTGTTCCTGTGCACTCAAGACTTTTTCCTTGAAGCACATCCATCCCTCCTGTACACCCCTGTTTTTGAGGAGCGTGTCCCAGGGTGTGCTCCAGACCAATCTTCTGAACAGGTCAAAATCTGCCCTCCGGAAGTCCATCACAGCACTTTGATTGGCTGTCCTGCTTACATCCCTGAATATTGAAAACTGTATTATTTCATGATCACTGTTCCCCAGTTGGCCTCCGACCACTGCATCTCCCACCAGTCCCTCTCTGTAAACAGAGCTCCCATTTGATAGAAAAGGTGTACATATAGATAGTTTCTTTCTAAGATTTATAGAAGAATGAAACCAGATAGCTACTTCCCAGTGAACTCTGGCACTTCTCGGAAACCACAGAAAATATCCAAAGAAAGTAAGACTTGAGCTATAGTTTCCTCCCCTCTTCAGCAGGGATGATGAACTGGGGCAGATCAAGGAGTTCTAATGCCTGAAAAGGCTGAGCACTTTTCGTAGGCCAGTAGTAACATAAAAATCCTCACAAAATCATAGCACATACATAGTTTAGTCATACTGTCTCAGAAAGATGTTGTCTCTCTTGTTTTCTGCAGATCCCATGTTTCTTAAAGATCTCTCCTCAAGCCCAGTCTGAGACAATGAATTGAAATTCATGACTGTCGTTAACTGTGATGGGACTGCAGCAAAGCATGAACAAGCTCTATGGAGCATTATGTCCAGGTATAAATGCTATCACTGAGAGTCAGCTACATTGATTACTGCCTGGTCATGCATTGATAGCCACAGAACTGTAAACTCTGAAGCTTAAGTGAGGCTTCCTCCTCTTGCCTAACAGCTAGCTGGGTTTGTCTGCTTTCCTCTTACAACACTTCGGGAAAGTTGACTGTTTTCCAGTTGTTACATCCTGAATCTTAGACATATCTAAGATGTATGGGCATGTATGTGTGTGTAAGACATTTAGACTTAGTCCCACAAGCTGTTCTTGAAGTCCTTTCTTAAGAGCATGTTCTATCTCTAAGAAATCTTGCTCTCTGATTCATTCTGTTAAACACATGCTGGCTAATCAAACTGTTAACTTTTACAACATGATTAAGGAAGCAGTTCCTTGTTATTTACACCTAATAGCAACATTTTTAAATGATACTGTAAATTCTACCCTCAGAATGAATCAGGAAAGAAGAGGGAAAATACCACATATCTTCTGCAATGAAAAATTTTGTTCTGAAACAAGCTGTTTATAGCGTTATACTTCTTTTTAACTATGTGGTTTCCAGAAACAAAGACAGATTTATTTTCTTCTTCAATAACATACAGCACTCCACCTCACTGGGTATATTTCAGGCTTACTAATAGTGTTCCTAGCATCACTTTTTTGCTGAAAGAGGTGTTTTTCATATGTCATTTCCAAGACACAATGGTGCTAATCCGCTACCGTCACACTGAAAATCATAATCAATATCATAATTACTGGAATTCCCAAGTTTTTCTGGTTAATCTCCCCAAAATAAGTGAGATGGATGTGTTGTTTTTAGAGTTACATTCTTCAGCATAACTAGATACTCAAAACATCAGAGACCAAAAATCAAGTGAAAAATAGTCCCAAATATCTAGAAGCCAGCTAGTGCAGTCTGGATAGGAGCAGAGAAAGTAAAAGCCATGTTTAGAGTATCCTTTATTTCTTACAGATGATTTCTTGGTCATCTCTATTTATAATAGTAATTTAACTGGTCATCCACAATGTTCTTCAGGCATGGTTTACATAGAATTTGTTGAGCAAATTGT
The DNA here is from genome assembly GCA_033556795.1 of Tapera naevia. Taxonomy (NCBI): domain Eukaryota; kingdom Metazoa; phylum Chordata; class Aves; order Cuculiformes; family Neomorphidae; genus Tapera; species Tapera naevia. Next base: position 6,378,301 of record JAUMJJ010000059.1, read on the forward strand.
TAATAGAAAATAGCAGAGAGGGTGGTTATGAAGGTCTTGTGGAGAACAAAAGAAGCAATTTAGTGGGTAGAGAGCAAATCAAAGAGAGATGATTCCTGAGACACGAGTTTTCAGATTGTTAGAGCCTTGACTACGCATACTGATATGCATATAATTTAACGGGACAAGAAAAAACAATTAGAAGGCCATTAATCATACAGAATGATGTCTTTTTGGGACAGTAAAGTGTTGGTGTGGTCTTTACATCCTTTCACCTTCACCTGGATAAACTGTCTTCAGTTCTCATGGGCTTTAGGGACAGAAATGAGTGACTCAAAAACAGAACGGTTTATGAAGTACTTGCATGTGTAACCCAGTCAAAGGAATATCTAAAACAGCTTTTCATGTATTATGTTGATTATAAAAATACTCTGAGGAACTCTACACTTGATAAACCCATCTTTTTCTCATGAGCTGTTTGAAAACAGCTTAAAAGGTCAGACAGATGACTGTAACTGATATACCTGAATTCATAAAGTACTACTCCCTTATCCCAATTGAAACTCTTCACTGATTGTTCTCTTCCAGATCTGATTGGGAAATATTTTTTTTTTCATGTGAAATTAGTTCCTACTTCAAAGCAGAATGAAAAATTGGAGTATCAAATACGCAGAACAAAAAACTACAAGAAGTTTCAAAATAAAATTGAGTGAGAAACTACAGCAAAAGTTCCTGGGTAACTTTATCTTTTTTTTTTTAATTGATATCATTATTTGGAACTGAAAAGTATCTTTGTTTCAGACTGTCACCTTGAAATGTGGGGGGCTTTGTTTTGATTACCTCAATCGGGAAATAAAAAATATGGGTTGAAATCGACATTTATCCACAGAAGGTTCTTATTTCAGCAAAACCACATTTTCCAAGAGGAAAATTTTTTATGTAAAAATATTTCAACCTGCTTTACTTACTTGCCAGGAAATATGAAGCTGTCTATAACCAGCATCTTACTAAAATTTTTCCAACATGAAAGTTGTTATAATTTTGCAGTTGAAACTCTTAAAAAGTTCTGTTGACGAAAAGAATTTGGCCATGAAACAGAACAGTGCTTATTATAGCACCAAGGCACAAAAGTCAGTTAGCACACTTCATGGCTATCACATGTTCAATTACAGTGGCAAATTCTAAGCATGGGTCAAACACAAATAAACCCAAGAGTTTAAATTTCTGCTTCTTTAAACATTTCAGGTGCAGACGTTTTCCATTTACTTCACCTCAGTCAATTGAGTTCAGCAGGGTTGGATAATTAATCCCCTCAAGTGTTCCACAAATATTTCAGTCTAGATATAACTTTACCTCTTTGTGAATGTTGAGATACTTTCTAGCAAAGGTATAAGAACAAAGTGACTTAAATTCAGTTAACAGATTAGAATCAATACAAAAATTTATGAAATATCACACCAAAAGACTGCAAAAAATGCAGAAAGAAAATAACACGCTTTAGAAATGCTTGTTGCTACTATAACATGCATTGCTACATGAACAGGAGCATTAGACAGTCTCACTTGCAATAATTTTCTGAGCACTTATTCTAATCAAGCAAAAACTACTGTTTTGGGATAGCTCAGTGTTTTGATATCCACTCTGAGAAGTTTTACAGAATTTAATTTGCTGTGAAGTGATAAAGATCTGCTCTCCAAAAAAATAGGTCTGTCTAAGGATCTGAAACTAATCACCTCAAAACTATAAAAGGCATCATTCTTCCATTTTTTAAAGTCTTGTTGCTTTAATACATTAACTCCATATAGTTGACAGACCAATAATGGCAAAAAGGACTTAATTTTAAAAAACAGGTTAATATTGAAAATTGTTATTTCTCAATTAAAAGTTCCAGTAATTACTTATGTACACTGAAACGCATTAGCCACTTTTGTATCAAGGTTTATAATTCCAACACTGCACAGAAGGATATGAATATCTTCATTTACACGTGCATACATTTACAAACAATACTGGAAGAATTAATTCTAAATCCAGCACTTGTGACACAGGTACAGGAAAGAACTCCATATTTCAAAACCAAACTCTGACATGTCTGGATAGAAGCTCAAGTGTCTTTAAATTAAAAAAGAGCTGCCTTTACGCCATATTTTATGTTAGCATACAGAATTAAATAAGGATATCTCTCATAGTCCTTTAACATGTTTCTTGCAATCAGAGCATAATTATACAGGTAAGCCAATCATGTATTCCTGGGAAAACTATGTGTGATGAAGTGAGTGCCTGCCTTGGGAAACTTGTTAAAAGAAGGATCCTATGTGTGCCAAGATATGAGGAATACTTTTTGTCTCTAACATACCGAGATATCTCACTCTGAAGCAGTTCTTCCCACGCAGCTACCTAAATTCTCTCTCTGATGTGAAGTCATTAGATTAAACTTTACAATATGAACAGAGGAAGGGGTGATCTTTGTTTACAATAATAAGCACAGACCTTTAATTTCAATTATGTGGGGAAAACCATAGAAGTGGAGGCATGACATGACATTACTAGTGGTGATATCACGGTCAGTTAGTACCATAAGCATTAAATTTCCTTTTTTCATAAAAGAAATCTTTCTCCAGGAAAAGGCTCAAAAAACAATAGCAATGGAGTAAGGCATACTAAGGGAATGTGGACTGCTTTCTCAACTGGTCTAGAAATAATTAGGGATTTAGAAGAGTCTAGACTGGACATTCATTGGCACTAGAGTTGGGGCAAGCTGTAGGTACAGGTAAAGAGGTACGTTGTCCACAGTAATAGAATCAGGGACAGCAAATGGTTATTCAAGTTCAAGAAAACCAGGTCTGCAGCTGCTGCTGAGAAGAAAGAGTCAGAATATGACAGTTACAGCTACATTCATGAAGAGGTGGGAGAATCAGCAGGTAGAGCAGGAGGGTTAGTAGCATCCTTTCCAGGCAGAAAGAGACACTGGCAGAACTGACACTTTTTAATACTCCTTGCTTTAAAAAAAGGGACACTAACTTTTCCAAAGGTCTCCTCTGGCTTCCTGCCTTCACATGGAGGAGCTGTCCAAGTTTGTGCGTTCCCAGGAAACACAAGGCAGATTTTTGCACATTGCTGAAGAACTTTGAGCTATCTGTGACCATGGTTTACACAAGAATAGACTCTTAAATCTCCTTTTCAGTCTTGCTCAATCTGGGAACACCTGCTGGAACAATTCAAGTTGCCCAAGGCTCCATAGTCTTTTGGCTGCAGCGTATCCAGAAAGATCATTCTGCCAGTACAGGATCAGACGAATCCATAAGCCTGTGGTTCAGCTTTCCTCATGACACAGTTCTCAAATTAAAATAGTTCTCTTGGGCAGAATCATGGGAACAAGTGTTGTAAAAGCTGTCTGTTCCTGATTTAGCATTGTATGGCTGTAAGGGGAAGGGACAAGGATTCTCCAGTAACAGAATTTTAGTTGTGCTAAGAGTAGATTCCTCATTGCCTTGCACTGCTTGAGAACCTTAGTGGTACAGGACATGAGGTCAGGGACTTGACCTTTGAGCAAGTTCGAATATCTTATTATTACTATTCTGTGTAAGTAAGTCCATTATTTCTCTCTTCCCAGCAGTTTCACAAGTTTGGCTGATTAAGAATCTACCTCTGGAATTAACACATTTCAAAAATATTGTGCTGTACCTTACACAGAAGTCGATCAACTCAGTTTATACTGTCAACTTGCACGTCCCAAGCTATCACATATCCACCAACCAGTCTTCCTTTTTAGGGATCAACATTTCCAGTTAGGGAGTAACATTTCCAGTTGGAGTATAACTAGTTTTTAATTATTAAATAATGATAATTTTTATAACAAAAATATTTAATGATGTTATTAATAATGGTACAAAATAAATCTTCAAATTGCTTAGACTTTGTTAGCTCTGAGCAGCTTACAATATACAATATGGACCTTACCCACGACAGACAAGAATCAAAAAGATAGTCTATTCCAAAATGCAAGCATGCAAACAACTCCAAAACATTCAGAAAAATATTTGGAAATTAAGAACTGAGAAATCTAAAATTAAATTGAACCTTTACCCCTTCCTAAATAAAAATAGTTAATATCCAAAAATAATAAAGAGAAAGAAAAAAAAACAACATCACCTGGATTATTATTGAGTCATACAGCATCCAAACTCAGTGCATTGTCACCTCAACAAATTAAGATATGGAATATTTTCTCTAATAACCATAGCAAAGAAACAAATAACGTACTTGTAGTTCAAGTTTTGTCACCAGTTCATCTTGAGTATTAATTAAGTATACACAGACCCCTTACGTCTCTAACTCATTTGAGGAGCCCACATTCCAAACAATTGTCTTCTTGTTAAATTACCAAATATCTTTAGAAAGCCATTGCACCAGTTAACAAATTCAGAGTGAAGCATAAGAAGACAGACAATTAAAAATTTGGGATGCAGTCAAGCTTCATGAATGCTGTATGTAACTCTTTTTGAAAGCCCAAGAAGAAAATAACAGTAATAAGAAGGGCAGGATCTGGTGGAAGGAAGCAGACAGTGCTTGAAGGAATCTGCTTCTGCTAGCATCTGTAATTTGTCTTCTGTTGTTATTGGCTACTCGTAGCCTCAAAATGCTTTAGAACCTTTTACCTTTTTCTGTAGTTGGCTACTGAATGCCTTTCATAAGTGTTAAAAAGAAAATGGGAATTTAAAATGTTTTGGGGATTAAACACTTACTTCCTTAAGCCACAGCAATGTGATCTCATATGATCTGAACTGCATGGCATCTGCTCTTTTCCGATTCTCCAAAGGTGAAGCACAGGACGTAGTATCCCAGAGCACTGAGATCGGTGTATTACTCAATTGTGTTAGTGACAGTACTGCCAACTATGAACTTGTAAAATTAATTAATTGCTTCTTTCTCCAAAAATCATAATTTTTCATTTTTTAGTTACATATTTGAATGCTTTTCTCTCACTTCTGAACCTCCAGAGAGAAATTGTTCCTTGTTTTCAAGTTTCTCTTTGAAAGGCGAAGGTTAGGAAGATACTATTTTTCTGTTTTAAGCAAAGTCAAAAATCCTAGTCATTGGTTTTCAAGAAATAAACTTCTAAGAACAACCATCCAGTGTCACTCAGACCCATGATGAAATATTTACACTCACCATTGCCTTTATAGTAACTAGTGTCTGATGTCTTTTCTCACTTATTCTGTAGTTTCATCACCCCTGTGAGCTGAAATAGAGCTAAGAATAGGATTAACATTCCTCTCTGCCCCCACATTTCTCCTTAGTATAATTAGAAGGTATGCAGACTAGCAATACCACATCAGTCAGTTAACTGTAATGGCTGATATTTCTGATCTCAATTAGGCTACAGGAGATTTCCCAAATTGTTCCTTTTTAAACTACAGTATGTGTTCCACTAAAGGGAAAAAAAAAAAAGACAAACATCATCACTACCACCCCTAACTATGTCATATTTAAGCATTTCTCATGAAGAATCCACCTGGGTAAATTATTCTGACATCTAGTTATTGTTTCTGAAAAAAAAAAAAAAAAACTAAACAAAGGTGGCTTTAATTCAAGATTGAATGTGTTTTACTCCAAATGTATACAATGTGTCTGCTGAAGATAGCTTTATCACATTTCTCTTACTCTTCCTTTCATCCATTCTCAGTTTTCAGTACTTCTCTTGAGTTCTGGACACATGAAACAGACACACTATTCCAGCTGAAGTCACTTTTGCAAGCACAAAAGTGATAGAGACTCCATGCTCATAGGTTTCATTTCTACAGTCAATCTTTTCAATGAGTTTTGAAACTGGACAGAAGTTAGTGTGTATGAACACAAATGCTGTATGTAGACCCACATCTAAGTAATGTCAACTAATTAATTTAAATCCCTGTCTTGGTTGAAATATAGTTCTCATGCCTCTAATAGCCAGACATATGCTTAATTATGAAAATCCTTCACAGGTTGAATGATCTTTTCTATGACTTTGCACCGACATAGAATGAGACACCAATTCTGATCGGAGTGCATGTACTATTGTAATACTTACCGTAAACAAATATTGTTGTCACCCAGAGCTAGGATAAATTGCAAGCAACGTTTTGACTATAGGGCTATCACAAATAAAAGTACATGAATGACTACCACAACAAACCAGTCCTTCTCTAAAATAGAATATGGTTTGATCAGCAGGAAAATTTCTATTGCAGCATCAGTCTATGCATTTTTTTTAGAAAAAAAAAAAAAAAGAGTTAAAACCTTACCTATTAAAATGACAATATTTAATTAAGAATTTTTTTCAGTGGGGCATTTTGAGCACAAGTGTGGAATAAGAGAATTCACAACCTATGAGTTCAGTGTCTTTACAGCTAAATTTAAAATAGACTGAGGCCCAAGAGATCTGAGCTAACTCTCTCTACCACAGAGTCAGTGTGCAACCTTCGACACTTAATATCACTCTTATCTCTTTAGTGATGCAAGTAACACATAAATACACATGTTTGATCAGAAATTTCCTCCAAGAAAAAATCTGTGAATACAAGTTGGTAGGTCTAGATTTTTTGTGAGAGAATGAATGCATCCAGAACCTTATGTATTCTGTTGCCAGAGTGATCTGTGATTGAAGCAATCACACATGACAGTCAAGATGGTTTTCAGGTACCTCTAGAAGCTGGGAGTCATCCCGGACTTGCACAAACTGTATTTACAATCCTCATTTCACATCCATATCCTGCAAAGCCCAGATGGACCTAAGACACCCTGGCATGTCAGGATTCCAGAAAGTAAAAAAGTGCTCATTAACCTGCATTAGAAAACGTATCAGACTCTGTAATGGGGCTAAACACTTCCAGGGATGTGTTTTGATCAGGAGGCTGTTCTGCAGCCTTTACTTCAATAACTGCTATGAATCATAGCACTGTTAAACACACTACTGATCTTCTGAAATCACTGGCTAAATTATGGGCAGTACTAAAGCTTGAGTTTTTCCTTGGAAAACACCAGATTCCAGCATTCTGTCATTTCAGAGTGCAAAATATTGCCTGGGTAGATATAGGTTTTCTCTCATATGAACCAACTCACTCACTGCTGTTAAGAGAAAATAGTTCTTATATTTTCTCTTGTTTGGAAGATCTGATATAAACAGTATTTGAACCAGTTTCCGCCCTTGCCATAGAAGAGAGATTTGACTTTAACTGAATGAAAATGAAGCAAAGTTGGACATCTTCTGCTCATTCTCTGATTCCAGAATATCACTTATCACGACATGTTGCTTTATTCAAAAATTCCTGTACAAATTAGTCCAATTCTGTCATTATAAGCAGCAGCTCCACAGTTATATTTTAAAATATAAGAAACATGAAATGCTTACAAAATATTAAAGCTAGAGGTCTTCAATACTATTTAATGTACCCGGTGTGAAGCAAAATATGGCATGTGACCGTTGTTTCATTCCTCAGGGAGAAAAATTAGACAAGGCAAAGCCATTCTACAGGGTGCCAGCCTGTGGCTTTCTAGTTTTACCTGGTTCACAATCAAAAAACAAAAATCAGAAAATTCAACAGATCATATGTAGAATGTAAAGTTCTCTGTGCATGCTTATGTAATAAGTCTGCTCTGATATAAATTTTTCTGTGTACATACAGTATGTCTACCATATCATGTTTGCTGAACTATCTAGAAATTCTCTAGAAATTGAGATCTGGTTTGTAACAAAGAGGTTTTCCAAACTTAATTTAATGGAAAAATACTTTTTTTCCAGTTCATATCTTGACATTTCATGTCCACAATCACAGCCTTAGAACAAATACTAGCAGAAGAGTCTTCCATTTTTCTTTTGCTTAAATAGAGCTGAATTTAAAATTCAAGATGGTAAATATGTTCATCCATGTAGAATCATAGAATCACAAAATCACAGAATAATACCATTTGGAAGGGATCTCAGGAAGTCTATAGCACAAAGTCTCACTCAAAGCAGATTCCACTTTGAGATCAGACTAAGTTATTCAAAACCTCTAAGGATGGAGACTGTACAGCCTCTGGGAAAATACTGCTTAACTGTCTTCATGGTAAAAAAACTATTTAGAGCATCCATCGCTTGACTGTATTCATGGTAAAAAAAAAAATTATCAGGTAAGAAACACTCTTGTTTCAATTTATCCCCACTGTTTCTTGTCTGCTCACCATGCACTGCTATGAAGAACTTTGCCCTGTTTCCTTCATAGCTTGTAGGTACTGGGCACGGTTGGGGTGGAAGGCAACTATTGGGATTCCCTGAAACTTTCTCTTCTCCAGGCTAAACTAGCCTTAGTCCCTCAGTCACTCCTCACACAACAGGGTCTCAAGCCCTAACTAATTTGGTGGCCCTCTGCTGCTCTTGCTTAATTCACTGATATCTTTCCTGTTTTAGAAGGCCAAAAACTGGATGCAATATCTAGATGTTGTTTCATGAGTAAAGGGTGACCATCAGTTGTTCATACTATGTAAGGGCATACAGACCATACTGCGTGTGATCATGTTAGCACAATCCAACATGCTGCTGGCTTTCCTTGAAGCTAGGGCACAGCTGGTTCATGATCAACCCTTATTAGTTCGATACCGCTACATACTTTTGCACCTGTCAGCCTGATACATCATCTCATAAATGCCAAAACGTATGTGCGAATATGAAAACAAGTGTGCATGTGCAAGTTTAAAGGCACAGGTTTCCATCTTTCTGGTACTTCCAATATTACCTCTCTTATCAATGCTAATAGTGCCAGTTGAGGTCCATGGGATCACACAAAGATAACAAGAAACAGTTTATGCTTGCGTATCTTAACTAGCTGATATAAGATAGGGTGGAGCTAGTAAATAAAATCAACTGTTTTCAGATGTGGAAAAGGAAGAGAATAGTATCTGCAGCACCAATACAATTTCACTATTCCATTGGCAGGTATCATCAGCCAAGTTAGAAGCAATTAAAACAAACTTGATTTGGTCAAATCAGTGCCCATTTTCCACTATGGTTACAGTTTCAGTTGAGGAACAGTTTTGTTAGATCTCACTGTTGATCACTCAACATCCATTCACTCACTGCCAACCCAGTACAATGATAACCTCTCACGATATTTCTTTGTTTCTCTAGACTCATTCTTGGGGCATGAGAGGTCAGATTCCCTCTTAGCATAGTTCCAATGAAATCAGCTAGTAATTTGGCTTGAGGAATTTATGTTCACGTGTTTAAGGGTTGTAGACACATCTGAATAGGTCAAGATGCTGACCACTGTCGGGGGAACAAAAAACAGTAATGGGAATTACAGCTTTACATGAAACTCTGGTGCTTATGCCTGCCTAGTCTACAGACAATGCTGTTAATGTTAATAGCGAAAATAAACAAGGAAGTAAAGACAAAAATAAGAGGAAGAGAATGTTGGGTACCAATGAGACAAGTATTGAACTACTGTGTTTATATATAGGCCATATGGTACCGACATAAACAGTGTGAACTTACTTTACCAGCACTATGCAGTCTGCAACCTCCCTTTCAGATAACTCCTATCTACCAAATGTTTTTCCTGTCTTTAATACTGCAGATTCTATAGGCATGAAGTCTGCTTGCTTATACATACTGAAGTGAGATTCAGTAGACAAAGTTTCCTAAACTATGTCCATTTGCTGCTAAAAGAATGAGTAATATCTGGATTGCCTTTAAAAAGAAAAAAAAATATTTTGCCATTTCTTTTTAAAAAATAAAATATATGCTTTTACTGAAATTTAATGTGCAATGTCTACTAAAGACACAGATTTTTGCATTTACAATATAATCACTGCCAGACTTGAGTCTTGCCATGGATTACAAGCACAGAACACATTAAGATTTTATCTAGTATTACTATACCTATGGGTTTGAAAATCCATGCCCAGCTACTTGGAAGTCTATCCTTGATCTCTAGACTTCGGTTGTTAATTTGCTTTAATGGCTTCTGAAATCCCAAGAACTGCAGGAGAATAATTTCAGGAGCAAATTACATGCCATCTCAGTCAGAATGCTGGTAAATGTATAGATGATGACGAAATATCAAGTGTCCTTAATGTAGCAAGCACCTGGTTTTAATTCCATCATCTAATGCACCATTTTGTCATTAGCCCATCTTTTACAACTCCCTTTAGCAGTGTGTATATTGATACTTTGTAAAATTAATATAATAATCTTAAAATGTGGAGTTGTTTTAGTTTTCCCATTGGCCTGCTTGCACTTTTTTTCCAAGAGTTTTAGGAGCAGTACAAACACCTGCAAGAGTGTTTTCCTTTTCAAAGGATCCCTCCTGTATAAATCAGCTTATTTCCATGAGTCAATGAGTTTTATGCCAGTTTTATGATATAACACCTTGCTGCAAAAATGCCCTTTTTGGATGGTCTGAGAGATGATGATCCTCCATTTACTATGCTTGCCCCTAGTAAGAAAAAGAGGGTAGTTCTAGTAGAATGCCATGTTATTACTATCTCTCTACAGGTAGGTGAAATAGATGCCTTCATCCCAAGTCAGTGCAGTTGAAGACATCATGACAACTAGGTAACAAGTCAGCATTTTCTCTGTCAGCAAGCAAATTTTGAGGATCTAGTGAAGCTTTGCACAGCCTAACCCCCAGCTAATCAAAGTCAGTGTAGAAGTAATGTTCTGGTAGATAGGCTCAGTACTTACACACCCAGATGACTTTTACTCAGCCTTCTGAGAACAATTAAAAAAGTTATCACTGACTGTCACGGGGGGGGGGGGGCAAGAACAATCTGTGAATGCTATTAGGTTTTCCATAACAGTGTCTGTGACATTTTGTCCTGTTGCCTCACTTGCATTTCAGCTCCTGCCCCATTTGTTTCTAAATCAACTGCGCATTGTTTGAAGGATTACTATATCATCTGTTTCCAGGAAACTTTCTGAATTTTACATTACTTTTTATTCTTGCAATGTACCAAGAAAGGAGCTGAAGCAGCATAGCCCCTTCCCCCTCACAGGATATTATCTTAACCACCAAACTGCCTGCTAGGAACTTTTACCAGAAAACTTAGGCTCCTCAATAGTTTGAAGACCATGTTCAGGTCACTTGGGTCTATTTCTACTTTATTTATTTTATTCTCTTTTAAGGATTGCATGCTTTAAAGATCTAAACCTACACTGCATTTCAAGAGCATTTCTACTTCTGACGTTACTCTTTGTGCCCATTTTGTTGAAGGTACTTACTTTATTTTCAGGTTGTGAAATCCTTATAAGTGGAAGCATCTACATCATGCATACTGCAATGTTAAGCACATCCAAACCAGGTTAGCCTAAAATGCAGGTCCAAAGACGTGGTAACTCTTCCTTGTAGACAAGCTCCAAGATACAATATTCAGGGACAGTTCAGCAGTTTATGTTCTGCGATTGCTATTGTAAGACACCTACCATCCTCTTTTCCCCCTCAAAAACGTAGAACCAAATCCTGTTAATCCTCCAATGAAATAACAGTGAGATGCAAACATTATTCTCATTGTCAGCAGACAGAATTTACTTGTTATTATTTCAGGAGTTGCTTTTCCTTTTAAACCAAATTCAACAGTTGTTCATCAAAACACTGATTGTTATTTAAGTCTTCATTGATTTGCACAATAGCTTCTTGGACTATACCTAGAAACAATCTCACAAAATATTTGGAGCTGACAGTGTCATAAATCCATTTACCTTAACAGCTATTATATGTTTACAGTCTGTAACCATGCAACCAAATAAGTGTCATCAGTTTCCAACCACAAGTCCTTGTTGATATTTTTAGCTTTTTTTAGAAGACAGGAAAGGTGTGGTCAAAACTGATCAAACAGCATTTTGCAGAAAAGAGTTCACACATCTGCAAAATTACTTCTCAGTCAAAGCATGTTTTATCTATTTTCTCTAGCACCAGTGCTCAAGGCCATTAAAGGTCTTCGATTCTTAGTAACTTGATTTATTTTTACTTATGAGCACACAGTGTGGTCTTATTTTCATCATATTCCTCACATACTCAGTTCCCTCTCCCCTCCTCTGTTCTGTTCTAGAGAGGTCATAACCCATGGACTTTATGTCTGATGGCAGACATCACAGATCTCATTACAATCAAGAAATTATACTAGCTTAAATATGACTTATTGTCTACTGTTGTAGACAAAGTCATAGTGAACATTAAGAGGTCACTCAAACGCATATTTTAATTCTGTATTAGATCAAGTCTCATTTCTATCTTCATAACTTTTATGGCATGTAAATTATGCCAGAAAAGAGGAGCATTCCTCCCAAGTATAAATCAGACAGAGTTTATGCCAGTCAAATTAACTGCTATAAAAATATTTTCCATAATCTCTTGACTCTGGCATTTCTTTCTGACCACTCTTTTCTCTCAAGTCTAAACAAAATTATATAATCTCTTCAACAATGCACACAGCAATCAAAATTCCTGTTGCCATCACAATACATGGTTTAGGATATGTTTCCTAGAGCAGGGAGATATGTGAATAATTATTAAGATTATACATGAAAATGTGGCCTTTCTATAACTTTTGAATGATTCTCTGATTAATTTGTTTCTACCAAACCTATCTTTATGTATTTGGCAAAATGAAGCAGTGTATATCCAGTTTAATTAGCTAGGTTTGTATCATTGAAGAGCAGTGGTCAAGACGGCTGTCTCCATTAATATCCATACCTTGCTGCTGTCAAGGTGACACAATACACGTACAGAAAAATGGTTTAATGCACTATTAAACATGACCAAAAAAAACCTCATTTTTTTTTCCACTCAGCTGAAACGAAACTAGAACTGCATCAATACTGAAACTCTCTTTTCAGGCTGATTCCTGTCCTGTCATTGCACGGATATAAATGCTACTGTCTGACATTTCAGGAAAGCATGAGAAAAAGAAAAGCTGAGCTGCTGAGTCTGCATGTTACACGCAGTCAGAGAGGATTAGCTCACCATGAAATATTCAACTTAAGAAACAGATGCAAGATATCTCCCAGAAGCATTAGAAAAAATGAAAAAAAAAAAAAGGAAAAACAAGACCTAATTAGTGAACCAGAGCTGAAGGCTAATGTGCAAACAAACCAGACATGAATAGATTACAGACAAGCTAGATCTGTCAGCTCAGTGCATGATACCCCAGCTCTCAACCCTGCCTTTCCCTCTTCCCCTCTCAGACACACACCAATGGTGGTCTTCAGGGCATTAACTGTATCAGTTATTTAGTCCAGTGGAAAGACTGACTCAACAATCAATTTCCTCTTTGTTTGGATGCCGAGATTTCTGTGCCTCTTGTTGAAGGTTAATTCATTTTTCCTGGCACAGAATATCTAGGCTTCACTCAGCCCATCTTCGTCCTTTCACTTGATTTTCTTGGATCTGCTGACTGACACTATCAGCATTCAAAGGTCAGGCTCCTGTTAGCAGCAATTAACAGATTTGGTGCTGGCTCCTAAGGCACAATCTGGAGATCAGGGCAAGAGGAACCCCCTGACAGCGGAGAGTGGCAGCACACCTCCTGGCGTGGCAACCAGCACCGTTCAGCCCCGAACAGTGGCAAGTACACCCTTTTACCTCTGATATGAACCTGCCAGTAGCGTGCAATTTCAGAAATCATTTTATAGCTCCTCATTGCATCTTCAGTTGTTATGTGTGAGCATAAAAGATACAATGGAAAATCTTACTCATGGAAAATTATGAAATAATTACCTCCCTCCATAGCCAGTCATTACGATAAAAAAAAAAAAGAGCTGGTGATAGAAACTCACCTTTACTCTTTATTTAAGATATTAATATATCATATACCTTCTTTTCTTTTCAAACAGTGTTTATGACTTGCTTGTGATTTACTGCAAGGCTATGCCAGTTTACAGTAGAATAGTCCTACTGATTTCAGGGATGGTTTTCTAGTTTTTATCTATGCTTAGATTTATTTTTTTTTCAAAAAAGTATTATCTTGATGCTTACCTATTCTTGCAGCTAGATATAAGCAGATTATTGCATGGACTCTGCTTGCAAAACAAATATATTTACAGTGATAATCTAGGTCATCAGTTTAAATCCAACTAATTTCTGCATGAAGCCCATAACTTCTGATTGAATCCACTCTTTCCTTTGCAAATTATTCTAACAGCCCATCAGGCCTGCTTAATGTGCTCACTATCTTGGACACACAATTTTTGCCCTTTTCAGTTAGTTATTTTGCTTTTGTTTTGAGGGTTATCGACACCAGTGTGAGGAGGAATACCAGCAGATCCAGTCCAGCAAAGTGTGAAAGGCAGACAATAGCCTCTGCAACCAGGGTGCCATCTGAAAGGGCAGGGAGGCTGTGGTTCTATACTCTGGATGTTTCTCGGTAGCTCTATACTGCATCAGCTTCAATCAGTTTCCTTCTAGTAAGCAGATGATATCTGTCAGGATCTGCCATAGATAAGATGTCCTTATATCTGATACAACAGTAATGCAGCATAGACATCTCTGGTGCTGCAGAAGACACTAGGGAAGACAAAATTACTGTATACAAGATCCGGAAGGAAGAAGAGATCTGAGCAGGTGGCTATGAGAAAACACAAACCAGAGTTACCTTATGCTTTACAACATGCATTTTGGTGTCAACTTACATTACCTTTGTAGTAAGTATTCGTGGTACAGCTCCATGCTCTCACCCACTCTGTGTGCAGTCAGGAACAGTTATATCTAGGCTGATGTAGCACCATGCAAACTTAACCACCATGCCACAATGACCACCCCTAGAATTGCTGACTTTGCAGATACCTTGAACTTTCCATTCCCATGAACTTGCAGAGTACTGATACCACTGACAAGTGAAAAAGTGCTGATTGCATTCCCTATCTTGTGATTTTATTAGAAAAGATATGGGGAAGTAAGATGGAGGCAGACCTTCCCCTTTCCACTGTGGCCCAAACGAAATCTGCTTCCAGTCATGTTACAAGTGACTTGTTAGTTGTGTGGTTGTGCAATCCCTGCACATCCATCCACAATAGTCAACAGCAGTCTTACGTTACTTACAGTTTTGTAATAACCTCAAGGTTATTACAAGGCCTTGCTTATCTTCATAACATCTCGAAGTTTTCCTCCTAAGCTGCTTTAAATTGTTTCTTCTCAGCCTTCCTTTTGCTTCACCTTAAACACAGAGACAAATCCAAAAGAAAAAAAATATTTAGTGAAAACAGGAAAATAAAACAGGAAAATAAAACTAAAGGACTATATGCACAAGTATTTTTTTTTAATTTAAATCAGCAGAACATGTCTCCACAGAAAGAAAATACAATACAAAAAACTGGGACAAAATGGCAGATGAAATCAATTTCAAACACTGATGACCTTAAAATTTACTGTTCACACCCTAGTATATTGACCCAACTTAATGTGACATTTATGCAGAATATTTATGACTGATTTAATTGAAAGCATTCTGTAAGATGACTAGAGTCAAAAACCTGATATAAAAAAAAACATGGCTTTTACTCATTATTCACAGTACCTGAGTTTATCCATATTCTTCAATACACACGGATAAACTCTTATCACACATCAATAAGTAAAGTTATGAACTCTTGACTTCAACATTATCTGCAAAAATCCCACCTTGTTTAAAACCTAGAGGAAGCAACATGCAGAATAAACAAAGATAATGTCTGAGTATCAATGTTTAATGAAAATGTAAAACCTGTCAAGTAAATTCTCAGATCAATGCATTTTTTTTCCAGCTAAAAAGGCGTTGCTATTCAGGTGCTGAGTACCAATTCTCAGATTCAGTCTTGTTCATTTTGATTTCACAAACAGATGAAAAAGGGTGGGTTTAAGTTCTCTTCCAGTATCAGAATAGGGAAAAGAGTGACTAGAATTGGTACTGCCCATTGACTTTAAACACAGATATATTAAAATTAGTATTTAGTACCCAACTCATTCCAAAAGGAAGAGAAGAGAAGAGAAGAGAAGAGAAGAGAAGAGAAGAGAAGAGAAGAGAAGAGAAGAGAAGAGAAGAGAAGAGAAGAGAAGAGAAGAGAAGAGAAGAGAAGAGAAGAGAAGAGAAGAGAAGAGAAGAGAAGAGAAGAGAAGAGAAGAGAAGAGAAGAGAAGAGAAGAAGCCACTAAAAAGTTAGATAACTGAAAAGAAAGAAATTCTGAGGGGGAAAAATAAATTAAAAATCTAATAGAACTGGAAAACTTCAAGTGTCCCTTTTTGTCCCTACATTCATCTTTGGCTTCTTTCTTAATTTTTTTTATCATTCTGCCTCTTTCAACTTTTACATTCTTTAATGTTGCTTTCTATGTTTAGAAGCCTCCCACTCATTGTCAGCCAAGCATCTTTCTTTGCTTTCAAGCCCTATTTAAAACTCACTACCTCACAGCACCTTTACTAATCTACCCAGTTTTTGTTCATGTCTTCCTAGAGTTTTTTCATGTTCTGTGATGTCCGAAGCTGACCTTTGGAAGATCTTTATTCTTGGAATCCCATTTCATTTCCTTTTTTTAATTTTTTTTTTTTTGCAAAGCGTAGAATAACAAAACAGTTATTCTAGCTTCAACTTTCTGACATATTTGAGAGTTTCTTGTGGAAGCATTCTACTGCTCTCATCCTTATCCTGAGATATGCTGTTATTTCAATAAGAGAGGAGGAGAAGTCAGATAGTGCCCATTTTGGACAGGTACAATATTTGTTCATCCAGACCAGAGAGTGACCTTTTTTTTCCATTTCTTCGCCATTGTTTTCAAACAAATTTATTTCAGGATGCGCATATTGACAGCAGATACCCTGTGGTCTCACCAAAGCCTTTACACAGGCTATAAAAGAGATATCCTTTGTTCTTTCCACATCCTTGTCTGTCTTCTATGACCATGTAAGGGAGAGTAACATTTGCCTCTTTTCCCCTCTTCTTTCCTCCTACCCATATTAAGTATTTTTACAACACAGCTGAGATAATACCTACAATATGTAGCCAGAAATAAAGTACTGCATTTGTATCCCACAAAGCATGCTTAGAACTTGTCTGTTTTCAATCATTCCACTAGATCTAGTCAAAACACAAAAATACATAGAATAAGTGAAACAATGACACCATATATGGTGATGGGAACTTAGCAACAAATAAAACTTGAAGAAAAAACCCAAGAAAATAAGACAACTCTGCAGTACTTGAACTTGGCAGAGTAGCAATGTCAGTGACAATTTCTGCTAGACGAAATCACCGTTTTTAGGAATGTTATCCTAAAACTTGAAAGAAAAATACCAGTGGAAATAAACTGAGATTTCCCCAAGAATTCCACTTAACAAGAAAAGATGAAGTCAAATCAAGCCTTTAAAGTTTACACTCTGATAAGTCTGTGCCAAAATACAGTTTGAAATGCATAAAAAAATAACTTAAAGGAAACTAAATCTTAAAATAAAATTGATAAATACACAAGCATCTTAGAAATATTCAGCAAAGGCAAGACAAAACCATAGCAAAAATATCAAAGCTAGCAGTTGAGCTATCACCAAAATAACCAAGGGCCTCTATCAAGCTTTCTGTCCTTATTACCCGAAGTTCAGATTTATTCTTGTATCATGTTAAGTATATTAAAAGGCATTGCGCAGTTTTCCAGCTGTGCTTTGTGTCAACCTTTTTTCCAATGTCTGACTTTCAAAAAGATGTTTTCTACCTTGCAGTATAATGCATATTGAAAAGCGTATGTGACTTAGAGTGCAAAGCACCATGTGTGAGCATTCACAAGATCAGAATGTGATTTAAGTCACAGAAGCTAAGAATTTGACTTAAAGAACTCAAATAAAAAGTTTTAACAGAGCCATCTACAGTTTAATATTGTGAAAATTAATTCTGATCCAACTGAAATCCAAAGGACTATATTGATGTGGTCTGGTTCATTATCTAGCTTAATGTTAGGAAGAGAAGTTCATTGGCTGGCTTTCAGCTGAAAAAAAAAAGAAAGACATATAATCAATTTTTTTCTGATATGATAGATTTTTGTTACATCATTGATGACAATTTATGGCAATTCTTCTCAAAGAGCAGCCTCCTGCCTCAACCAGCATTACAAGCGAGTTTTTCCCAAGGTCCATCACATGACACCTTTTGCATTCTTGCAGAGTATCTTGTACTTCTTACCATCATCCCAGCACTTAGGGAGTAGCTAAACTGTATTACTACATATCCAGACTGCAAAATTCAGATCATGGTCAGCCCAGTGAAAGCAGAGTGAACACTCTGCACTTTGGGAGCAGACTTCAGAAAAAAGGTGAATGATAACCCTCTGAACAATGGCAAAATCTTGACTGATTTGTCTCACCTTCTATCAGTAAAGTTGGAAGCCATAACATAAACAGAACGCAGCCAGCCTCTACCATTTTAAGCAGTTGTTGATTAGGCCTTGTCTAAATAGATAACAATGTTGAAAATGCTGGCAGCTTGGTTTACCCCAAGGCTCTAAACTGTTCCAGCACCTGAGCAGCAAAACAACCCTTAGCAGCACTGGGACAGGTTTGCAGCACCTTCCTGTGCCAACGAGAATTAGATCTCTAGAAAAGTTTGACCCATCTCCCTCAAGTAACATGCTCTGCCAAGTTGGAGAAGAATTGACAGAGCCTTCAGCCCTTTCCTTTACATTAGACGGTATCTTCTCTCAGCTTTGTTTTGGTTTTGAATTAAATAACTGACAACCTATTTATATCAACAGCATGGAAACAACCAAACTATCCCATATAGTAGTTATACACTAGAATACTTAAAAATATATATACATATTTTCCTCTTCTCACTACCTGAGAAGAAGAAAGCCAGTTCCACTTCCGTGAAACACCATTTTTAAGAAGAAGCTCTCATCAGCCTGGGAGGAGGCTCACAACAAATGTTCAAGCGCCTGTAAATCAGAACTGCTACCAACCTGGATGTAGCCTCCTTCACCTAGGTGAAAACTTTGTTTCCACATAATTACTTATCTTTCTCATATTTCATCAGAAAAGACCCAGAATATCCTAACTTCAGACTTCCACCGGGAAGTGGCAGGTTGAAGAAGGAGACCAGACTCATGTGCTCCATCTACCAGATGAGAGATTTAGCCATCAGGTTAGCAGTAAAAGGGGGCTCTTTTCAGCATCATAGTCAGGGTCTAAGCCAGGTTTTCTCTAGCTAGTGGTCTCTGAATACATGCAGTAGGCTAGCTGAATATCCACACTTTGGAATATGATGCTTTATTTGTGCATTGCAATGATTCTCAGTCCTGTAAGTTTGTCAGTGCCTCTCAGCACCCCCAGATCAGACCTAGATCCACTTGGGGAACTCTACTGGTAGAAACAGACCCATCTCAATGTAGGTGTCAGGTGATGCCAAATTAGAAGTTCCATATTTTTGAATTAATTACCTACATTTGCAGCCTATAAATAATACTTCTGTATTCATTAACTTTCCAAACTACTCATCAACAGGGTTAGCCTCTGGGGAAGATGTTCAGATCTTCCAGGATCAAGGTGAACTCTGCTAGAGTAAAGCTTAGGAGATAAGCAATAGAAATAGCTACTCGGTTTTGACTGGAGATTAATATCAGGGTCAAATGAACTATCAGTGAAGATACACACATGTACAGATATATGTTTTTCTGGATCTAGTCTCAGGTAATGCAAAGAAAATGAATTAGTTAAAATAATTATTGCATAAGATGCTCATTACTACAAGATCATTTCAAGTCTGTCACACTATGTCTATGTCATATAAGGTAGTGTGACAGTTTGTTAAATAGAAGCTTTTCAAGTTAGGGTCTACATATTCTGCATAAGCTGTTACCAGTATCTTCAATAGATAGCAAAGAAAACTGCTTATTTACAGCCATCTCAAATCGACTGTGCAAGACATACACTGCCAGTGGAGCCAGGAACGCAAATAGAGGCTGAAAACCTTTCACACGGGTGACTGCTCTGTATCACAGACAGGAGGGTATGTTCAATCTGACATTCCAAAATCCACTTAAAAGGAGTTCTGACTGCAAATGCTGAAGCTCAGGGTATTTATTAAATCCACTGTGTAGAGAGGACTGTCTACTCAAAACAAGTTCTTTTAAGCATGATCTCTAATGAGATTGCCACAAAAATTCTAAGCACAAAGAAATTAAACTGTCACTCAATCAATGCACATGTTTACCTAATAAAATCTGCATATTAAGACTAGTTTCAAAAGCAATGTGCTCTTCCAGAAAAGGTCACTGGTAGACTAAAGGTATTTTCTATGGAAAAGATGGATGGGCACTGGCCCTAACCATTTTGTCAGCCACAAAACCCTCTGCAGAACAGCCAAAAAGCCTTCACACTGCCCTTACCTAACCTAGAAATTCCATTTAAGTCAGATTTCATTTACTTTGCACTTCTGTACTGGTCCTATTCAGTGATCTCAGCTATTGTGTTTATTTTGACAAGGAGTATGTTACCCCCCTCCAATCTGTTCTTTCAGTCAAAACTGTACTTGGGAGTTCTGTCTCAACTTTTTTCTTCAGATTCCAAATTTTAGGCTTTTTCTTTTCCACCTGTACATGAACATGTCACATATATTCAACCCTAAGTTGCAGTGATCTAAAAGTAAAGAAGTCCTACTATATAGATGGACAAAATATTGAAGCATTCATTTTATCAATATGAGAAAGCTGTCATTATTTTGGCATTATATGTCCCTTTTTACTTATGACACTATTTTTTAAGATAATTTCATATTCAAATGAGTGTTAGATTTTCTTTATCATCATATGACTGGAGAAGGCTACATAGTCTTGATGTGTTGGTCACGACCCCCTAAATGTTTTGCTCATGTTTAAATATTTACATATTTAGAATCGTAAAAGCATAGAATCGCCTGGTTGGAAAAGACCTTTGAGATCATTGAGGCCAACTGTACCTGTCCACTACTAAACCATATTCCTGAGAAACTCTTCTGTCTTTTAAACATCTCCAGGGATGGTGACTCAACCATCTCCCTGGGCAGCCTCTGCCAGTGCCTGACCACTCTTTCAGTGAAGAAAATTTGAATTACGATAGCTTTCCTAACTTTCTGTAAGTCATTTCTTAAGGCATTTTAAGATGCTGACATAAGTCTTGGGAGTGGTTCACAAACAGACATAGAAGAGCAAGTCCTTGGCAGAAAAGATACACCAAGAACGTAACCTTTATTGTGTAGCATCATAATACCTAATAAAGCACCCAGTTGTGTACACTTTCATAAAACTGTGAGGAGATTCAGTTACTGATTCCCATGTTGAGAACTGCACCATCTGGATGGAATCCAAGTGATACTTTTTTATTTGAGAACATAGACCAACTATCTAATATGTCTTCTAAGAGCTAAACCTGCAACCTAGTTCTGCCTACATAGGATCCAATTCCAAATGCCACCATAAGCTAGACACACCTTTTCTCACAAATAAAAACACACAACAATTATGAGCAACCACACTTCTGAATGACCTTTTCAAGCATACAGTTTCACTCACTCAACAGAGGAAACAAAGACAGTCAGAGGCTGCTTTTTAAGAAGCAGATCTAAATACAGGACTTTTTAGCCCATTCATCTTGAAAGCCCTAAGGGCCCAGCAGTCAGCAAGAGACAGGAATATTTCCTTTTCTTTCAAACAGCTCTTACAGACAATTTCTCCTTAAGTAGGCTGTCAAAATGAAAAAGTATATGCATTTACTTTAGTTCCTTCTGTTCTAAACCTTCTAGTCTGTCTGTCTTTCAGACAAGACCCATCAGAAGATGACAAAACCCTGCTAGACGAGAGATTTGTACAGTTTTACTTCATTTCATAGAAACTAACTCCTTCCTCATTAAGATATATCAGTTAGCTAAACAAAACATCCTATGCAGATAACTCCACTGAAAAATTAGTTCACTAAAAAAGATAAATACTGTGAGAAAATAACCATTCAACTACAGGCAAAAGAGAGTTCAAGTCTGCAGCGTATTTGTATATAACTTGTAAAATCAAACATTATGAATCAACTATCTATAGTTAAATACACAAACCATCACAGTTATGTGGTTATATGTTTGTACTTGAAAACCAAACCTAGGAAAAAAAATCCAAGGACATACGTGACTATTGGAGATGCTAACACAAAACCAACATCCCAAAGGGGATTTCATAAGCCCGATGGTAGAGGAAGCAGCAGCATATATGGTACAGTAACAGTTCTCACAAAGGAGCACTGCTTCTACAATTCCATCCCTCTATTGTACCTTGTAGAGGAACTGCCAATCAACCTTTCTTTCTTTAAAAATTGTAGGAAACCTAAAAGAAGACACAGCTTTCTTGCAATAGTGAAGAACATGCAGATCCAAGCTGCTTGCTCAGTTCCCAGAGAACTGATCTTAGGACTGCTGTGGAAGAGCAACAATGTAGAAAAATTTGTGAAGTGAGAAGCAACTGAGCACACAATGTAGCCCACTTTATTTTCTAATCCCCATATCTAGATGAATAATAATACCTAGTTTCAGAATAGGCTATAAAAAGCAGGTTGGCAAATGCAAAGGTATCCCATTCAAGAATTTGGGATGCAGAATTTGGAGTAAGCTATATTACCCTCCAAAAAAAAAAAACAAAATGGCTTTGCCTGCCATGCTATCAATAAAAACCAGTCCACTTTATAAAGTTATTTGTGAAGTTATTTTTAGAATATGTGGTGAGAAATATTTTTCGTTGTCGCTGAACTGTTGTTTCCATGGAAATTTTCTCACTAAATTCCTGTTTTATTTGCCCTTACACAGAAGAACAATTCTTTTAATGTCTGGTTATATAGTTACATTCAGTTCAGAAATCTCACTGAATTCCTCAGTGGTTCTGTGGATGGTGAGGGAGGGAAGGAGTAAAAGAATTTAAAGGAGGAAGGATGGGAGGAAAGGGAGAAAAATAGGAAAAGAAGAAAAAGAAAGGAAAGGAGGGAGGTCTTCAGCTTCTAAATACAACTGAGTAAGCTCCAACATCCTTCTCCAGTCTCCTCAAGTTAAAAAAAAGGACCCACAGATGTGACTATAACTTAGTAATCGTCTTTGTTCTAAAGAAGTAGATGGAGAACAATACATCTGGAATTAAAAAAGTGAGCAAGTGGTAGTGTCTGGAAGAAAAACAAGTAAGCAATGAGATCCTGAGACTGAAAAAAATGTGTAAGTTAAAAGTGAATACTTAAAGACAGGAAGGTCAAAGGACTAATATAAGGTATGTCAAGTAGAACTTTACATAAAGGTTTGAACCGTTTTCTCAATCTAGTGTTGTTTACTGAGGCTATAAAATCCTTCAGGTTGACAAGTTCCCAAGACTATAGGTTTGAAGTAACTGCTATGCCTTGAAGTGCTGTAGAGCAAAGAAAACGGCATGGTTCAACAGCCTCGAGAGGGTTAGGATTCATTTGTCATATTCATTCCAAAACCTGGGAGAAAAAAATCTCATCATCATGGCCAGCATTATATAGTAAGCATCCTAAACACTGGTGAACACTAGCCTAAAAGAGGAGGTGAACATGTGTCTTTCTAGCCGTGCAGTTCTGCATGAGTTTCACGCCTATAGGGTAAAGTCTGTTCGCCCGTACGTTCTGATGAGATAGACTGAGTGTTGGGCAACTGAAGTGCTGCAGCAAGGGTAGAAACTACTCACTGCTAACATTTTTAAGGTCTCAAAACATAGGAACATTAACCAGAGAAAACAACTGTATCCAGGTCAGGGACACGTAAGTGGTTACAGGATACATTTCTATATAGCACTACCCGCAAATTCTTAACTTTCCAGGTTAAATTGCCTCTCTAGTTCAGATGTGCACTCTGTATTTGTTCTTTTTACCTAAGACCACCCATCACACAAGACAATTTAAAAAGTGATCTAAAAGGGTTTCCAACAAGACCTATTAGAACGTTGGCAATTCAGAGAAGTTGCTGAGAATGTATGTGTTTTTTTTTCAAATTAGCAAGGAAAAGAAACAAGAAATTAAATGAATTGAAGACAATACATCACAAAACAAGTAACTTGGGAAGTGTTGTTTAAATATGAAGTAGTATTTCACGGGCAAATAGTAACAGTTTTAAACTGCAAGCAACAGAAGAGCTGAAGCTTCCTGAGAGAGACTCCTTTATTTTCTTCTCTATTTTACAAATATGATGAAAAGTGATGGCATTTGTTGTGTGGAAATTATAAAGTGTGCTGACTAGTTAAGCATGTAATATGAGGTTATGAATTCACAACAAACTGACAGAAATTTAGGTGTCTAAAAAAACATAGCAGATGAATTTTTCCTTCAGTTCCTTCTTTCATTTTTTTTCTGTGATAACCGAACATACGGAGATTAATTTAAGTGTAGGAGTGACAGTGTGGATGTCTAATTAATTGCCCTAGAAAATAAAAAATGTTACTGCCTTACTCATAGAGGCCATTTGGCTGAATTGCTGCCTTACATTATCAAAATCTGGATGTAATATGTGAAAACTGAACAAAAGGCAGAAAAACTTAGTTAAGAATCTGATGTAGCCATTAGCAAGGATTTCAGGCTGGAGTAGGTAAGCTGTGCTGTCAGGTATGTGTGTTGGTTACTGCTTGTCAGCTACTGAAGAACAAATATGAATAAGTACAAGTAAAAGAGTGATAAATCTATAAATAACAAAATGGTATAATCAAACAGACATTCAGATAAGTTTTGCTTCTCCTTTAGCAGAGGATGTTTTCAGAACATGTAAGGCTAAAGCAAAATGTGGGGTTTTTCCCCCTCATAGGTCTCAGATAGATACTGGATTTATACTTCCAAGATTTTGGACTCTATACTTTGTTAATTCTGGTCTTATTTTTCCCTACCACCAGTTTCCCAATAGCATAAACAATATGGCATATAATTTTTAGAAAAACACTTCCTGAAAGCACTTTTGTGCTATGTTTCCTACACTATGGGAATTTTTTCTGAAGCAGTGCTGATGGACGCTGTCATTACTCTGTGTGCCAGTCCCCTCGTCTAACGGGAATACATTCAAAGGCGTTTTAAGCTGTTTCGTGGATAAAGTACCTGCTACAACAACAAACCAGGAGAACATCTTTGAAAAATATATCCAAACTATGCAGTGGTCTCTGTCACAGGTGAAAATTCAGTCGTGCATTTTGGATCATTATACAAATATTGCTTGATTACAGATTCAATAGGTAAACACTGCACTATAGACAGAACTCTTCCAAGACTACATAACTGAGCAGTGAGAGACTACAGAACTTAGAAGTAAAAGATCACATATTGCATAAAATAAGTCAGGTACAATTAAAGGAAGACAACAATCCATCAAAAATAGAAGCTTGAGTTCTTCACCTTTAAAGTCTCTCAACGTTATCCTGCAGAGATATGGACTTCGTAAGTTTATACTGGCTATAAAAAACAATTTATAGTCTTATTCAAATTTTCAGAGGCAATAATACTATTTTTCTGTGTTTTCCATTTTCAAAGGACATCACCTAACGAATCAAAACAGAATCCTGCAAGCCTGACATCAAATATCCAGAGTTCAGGAAAACACTTATATGTGCATTAAATAATACGATAAAAGAGTGTGATGAAAAAGCAAACAGTTTAACCTAAGAATTGGTGTAAATTCAGAGGAAAAGGAATAATAGATACACTATATCATGGCAATCTTTTTTATGGGTAAAGCAAATTGTTTAACTGTAAGGTAATACTATTATTAAATAGGGAGTAGTAACTATATCAAACTACATTCATAAAAATATACCCCTGTTATTATCTTGCAAAATGAAATTTAATGACTTAACAATATATGAAACTTAAAGTGCACCAAAGTATCTTTAAAAAATAACTATCGTAAACTTTATTAAGGAAGTCAGAATTTTAAAGTTTAGAGAACAAACTGATCTTATACACTGTTGATACATATTTTCTTTCATTATATCATCTGTTTCTCAAAGCAACATTAAACCTATTGCTAGGATACATATTAACTGTGGAGGAAAACAAATATCAAGGAAGACAAGAACAAAATGTGGATACCTTTCCTCAGACTGTTCTTAAGACTACCAGAAGCTTGACTCTGACATGCTCACTATGGGTGAACACTGCTTTATTTATTTACATCTTATACTGATACTATCTGGCATTTAGTAAATTATTTTTTTTTAAAAGCTGTTACACAGATAGTAGATTAGAAGGCTGTTCCCTTTTTAACCACAATAAAAAGTCAGAATATTGTCTTACCAATTCACATGGACATTATTTTAGCTCATTTGAATCCTCATCAACCTTTGATGCCTTCCACAATTTACACAAATATCACATTTTACTCCTTGCATTTGATTTTGGCAACACAAAACCTCTCTTTCTTCAAGGAAACATGACTATGTTTTAAATGTTTTTTGGCTTTGTAATCAAATAAATCATAATTGATGCACAGAATATATCATAGTATAGGAACATTATAGCAGAATAAAATGAAAGCACCAAATACTAAAAATTATTTCTCTGAAGATGTTTAATTTATAGAAAAATATTGTAATTATTCTGTAATTGTTTGTATTAATTAAACAGATCCTCCAGCCCTCACATAAATGTACATAATTTAGAGATAACAATGGAAAAGCAAGCCAAAAATAGAGAACAAATAGGCTTTATCAGGAAGGAAGAAGTATTGTATATGAAGAAGAGAGAAACATCATGCGTCACGTTGAAAAAGTCCAAAATAAAACAAAAAAACTCATGTGACTAAAGCTAAGTGGAAATGGACCATGTCATTGATGTTTGTATAGATGATGGTGTCTTAAACACTACAAAAAAAAATCTTCAAAACATTATTTAGATAAATTTGGATTTATTACACCTCTTATGTCAATGATGGTTCAAAATAAAGATTGAAGGAATTGGAATAGAAGTGAATGAATTGTATATGATTAATTAATTGTAATTTTGTGCTCAGGTAGCTTTTAATTCCTGTAGACTGATGGAGTACCTCTAAAGACAGACCTGAAAAACAGGCGATGTCTAGATTGCACCAGTCTGTGAAAGAATATCTAATATATGATGATGTAGAGGCTCATGCTTGAGATCCATTAACCTCTTATTTCTTCTTACTCTCAAGAATTAATAAATGTTTTTCTACTATAATAGGCCAACATATACAAAGCAGTAGCTGAGTAGGAGTGTGTAGAACTAAGACTTTCTTCCTCCCTCCCTCCTACCGTTTCTTGAAAGAGATGAACATTCAGCAGTCATTCATCCTTTCCAAACCTTTCCTGGCCTACAGGTTGAAAACGGGAAAAGCTGAATAACAAAATAAATTGGACCTTCCCAGTGATTTCTATTTTTGAAACAGTTGCTGAACCTTTAAGTCCTGTTGAAAACGACACACATTACGAAGCTTCAGACCAGATACTTATTTGATATATTTCAGGAGTACAATAAGGCTGAAACATATTAATAAAAAATTATTCTTTATTCTCATAACAATGGAAAATAAGTGCACTTTTAAATTTTCAAAGGAATAGACTGGAATTCTGGCAAATGCTGTTTAAGACTGCAGATGGAAAACAATGACTATACTGAGAGAGATATAGAAACTCCGTGATAACAAAGCAAGCAATAAATTTTCATGAGTTCCTTTAGGCAGTTTATGTCTTATACGTACAAAAGCATGCAAACATTTAACTTAATCTACATACACGTTTCTATTTGGAGCTTGCAACAGAACAATAAAAAAAAACTCATCTAATACAGCTATGAGATACATATCATATTCATTACTTTCACATTAAAGGAGAAGATAGAAATGCTATAGTAAGCTATTAAAAAAATCTACCCCACAAGATCAAAACAAAAATTTTTGAGGGAAGGTAAAAGATTATCTGTGTTCTTACTTATCTCAGTATTATGACAATAATGAGAAACCCCACACACCAAAAGTACTGTAATATGGGACAAGAGTAATGTTGTAGCTTCATCTCTGAATTTCCTGGCATTATAGGTTTAAGAGAAATACTTCATCTGGGATTTGCTTGTCTGTCAATTTAATGTTTCATGTAGTTTTTAATCTAATTTAGAAAAGAGGAAAATATCAAGGGGACAAACACCTTATCTGTACAACACTCATTTTCTGGCTTTAGAGGTTTTAATTAACTCTTTCTAGTTTCATTTCTTATGGTTAATATCCATTGCTTACCACAAAAGTTCTGGATCCTTTTAAAAAAAGAAGAGAATTTTGTATGATTCCCATTTAAAACCATCAGACCTCCTAAAGTTTTTCTAAAATATATATTTTTGTTTGTCTTCTGAGGAAAATTAAAATGGGTGGGGATATGCATTAGGAAAAGATCAGTAATAAAGAAAAGATCAATTTGATTTTAGGCAACAAGCTGTTTTTTTCTAATGCCAACAGAATTTATTCATGTTTTACTTTTAGTTTATGATTTAAAAATATCTGTTATTTCTTTCTGCTGAATTTAAAATTGGTTTAGAATTTTAGCTGGACTTCTATTTAGACCAGAGTTTCCTTCTAAAGCAAGTTATTTTTTATGTATATGTATATTTTTATATTTATTTATTTTATAAACACCAACACTATATATTTGACACTTTTCCAAGTGCTATCATTTCCCTGCATTTCAGCAAAGCACCATGAACTTCCACAGAATCGCGTAAACATATGTGATGCTGCAGACAAACATATAGAGATTATGAAGATCAAAGCTTAAGCCTCAGTGTTATTCAAGTCTTAGGTGTCATTTTCAAAATAGGCTGTGATAGTGCTGGCAATTTAACACTGCATCCCAATTTTGATTCTTAAGAAACTCCAGTATGAGACTCACAATCATATTCAGCCCATGGCTGGTTGGTCTAGCAAGAAAGAGAGGATTTTAGTCTGAGCTGATCTTATCAGAACAATGACCCATCAGCTCAGTGGAATTCAAGCCAGGAGCTGTGTCCTGCAAGCCTTCTGTGTGCCCATATCCCTTTCCTCACAGATAGCTCCACTGGACTCAGACACACTTCACTCATGTCATTACTTAAAATAATTTCATTTACTTGAGATTCTCACCTCAATCCAAGTTTCTGTGCTTTAATTATTAAAAGTTGTTAGCAAAAGTTGCACAAATTAAACAAATTGTGTTCATTAAAAATCACTGGCAAAACTTGGTTCTCCTAGTGTATTTTTCTACTTTTGGCTTCTTGGCATGCACTTTCCAGTTCCGTGGCCACTTAAAAGTAATTGCTAGCAGAGTCCAGAAAATCATACAGTCTGAAATGAAGTTCACTTCACACACCCACTGTTAGCATTCTGAGAGTTAGACATTTAAATTTAAACTATTCAACCTTGTTTGCCTCCATATCTAAAGCAGATATACAGACAATTGCAGAATGATCCTAAATATTAAACTTAGAATTATATATATTGCCTTCTGGAGGCTGCAGCTTCTCACTATTGACTACAAAAGGAATCTAGGGTTCCTAGAAGTCTAGATGTGTCCCTTTTAGAAGCCCAGGAAAACAAATGAATCCCATCAGGCTGACAAAAGGAGGAACCCCACACACCAACAACAAACTACAATTTCATCATCTGATACATTAGTTCGATGGGGTGCTTTTGGTTTGTTTTGGTGTGATTTGTTTAGCAGGAAGCTTTGGAAAGGTGTTGCTTGGGAAAAAAAAAAAAAAGCTAAACTGAATGAAAAGTGAAGGAGGGAATACATAAAGGGAAAAGAGGCAAAAGGAGTCATGCATAGGAACAAATGGAGTGGAAGAGTGTGGTCCAGCACTTCCACACAAGACCTAAAGAGAGATCTCTAGAAGACCAACTGTTTCTGAAACTGCTTTATGATGTGCTTGAATTCTTGATTGCTTCACCTCCGCATTTTCCCCAGTACAGCAGAGAAATATGAATACTTGGGTCATCTTCATTATAAAATAAAAGATTCTCCTGTAGTATTTGTAGTCCAGAGCAGACAATGGAGAGAAGTGATTCTAGCTGAGCTTGACTAAAACCTCCCACATTCCAGTGCCATTAAAAGTCCCTCTTCAGAGACCCGTATTCCTGCAGAAACCGATTCATTAACAGTAAGTAAATGTATGTAGACGGAAAACCCCTGCACATTCATTCTCAGATGATTTGGACCCGTGGATTATCAACAGCACTTAACATTTTCAAAGGCTGTTAAATATACTGCCAAGAACATCGCATACACTTACTCCTAAACATGAACCAGCTGTAGGCCCTTTTTGATATGCTGGTGGACTGTTCTGAGTGAATAGGTGGCCCTTTAAAAGCCGTTGCTGGGGCTTGGGGGCATGAATTTGAAAGACACTGAGAACTGGCTGGAACAGTTAAAAAGACCTAATTGATTTTGATATCAAGGTGAACGAAACACAGATGATAAACAAATTCATGATTTATTTTAAGTCTAATATGGAATAAATCTAAAAGACTTTCACGGGGATTCATTTTTAAATGCCTTTTAGTAATGCAAGATATTTTTAGTAACATAGGTGTCAGTTTTAGTAATCATTAAGTGTGTGCAGCTCTCACTGAATCCAGTCAGAACTGAAGAAAATAAAACTGTCAATGTTTGGACTGTTGTCATGTACAAATATTTTTATATCTTTTAATCCCCTTTTGTTCTAAACCAAACTGCCTTTACTGCTGCATAATGTGTAGCCTGAAAGTAACCTACAGCAGCCCTAGATGTGCCCAGAACCTGGTATATTTAAACTCTGGTGGTTCGATACTAGACTGCCAAGTTATCCAACTGACAAAAGGGAACCTAGGCAGAGGAAAATCTTATTGATCTTTTCTGTTAGCACATAATAGGACTAGAGTTGATGTCACAAGAACTTAGTTAATTTTCCTAATTTTTACGAGTTAGTAAGCAACATTCTAAATTATTTTTAAAAGTTTGTTCCTGCTCATCTTAATATTATATTTGTAGTATTATCTGATAAGACACACAAGACTTTCAAGAATTTCTTCTTTTCACAGCTCAGGATCTATGCCTAAGTAGTCTAAGCATACTTGATTCTATATACATACAATTATAAACATTTTATATAACACTTTTTCTGTAATTTATACCACTATGAAGAGGGATTTATTTTAAGGCTTTGATACTAGACATTTTATATCTGCATATTTTCACAAATATTCAAGTTTTGATCTTGATGTTCTTTAGATCTGGTATTTGTAATCTGGAAACAATTATTCCTGAATAAGGCTTGCAAGACCCGTGTTATAAACTATGCATCTGAAATAGGTCATTATTAGTATTTTTAATGAAGTTTTAAGTAGGTGGGATATTCTTCTTAGTATCTTAAAAACTGATTATTTAGATAATTTAGAAGTATATCTGATCAACAAAGAAAACAAGTAATTTATTCAAGTATATTTCGGTCATTGTTTATAATTTGAATACTTAATTCTTGATTAAGGCAGTGGGAATAAGGTAGTGCATTTTTTTTCTGATATTCCTCCTTGAAGGAATGCAGAACGGCAGCTATTACCTCTAATGACTCTTAAGTGTTTCAAAACCATCTTGAAGAATCGCCAAAGGGCACAAACATTAATGTTTGCTGAAGGAACCTAAGACTTAACTGATTATCTATTTCCTTATCCAAAGCACTTTGAAGTAGCATTGCTGAGAGACAATTTATTGTTCTCCTCAAGACAATTACACAGCACTGATGACAGAGAGGAGGGGCTACATTTACTCTTCCTAACACTAATTTCTATGAGTCAGGAGTGTGACTCAGGCTGGTCAGTGATGTTGATTAGCCTCAGAGAGACATAGCTTGGTTATCTGTGTTGCCTCCTATCTTGGGGAGGGGAGGAAAAATAAACAAAACCCTTGTCACTTGATCACAGAGGAGCAGATCACAATATTACAGTTTATGAACCAGTCAGCATGAATTGGAACAGGACCACAAAACCAGTGAAATCAATGAAGCTTCACAAATTAACATCAGCTGATGGGCGTTCAAAGATAAGACCACAACTACATCAGACAAGTCCAGCAGAGAAGCCTTAAACTGGCACACATCTAAAAATAGCCATGGCACCATAAATCAAATGAACTAACATTTCTTATTTAAATGTGGAATTGTACATAACATGAACCCCCCAAACCCACATTTGTAGCCAGGTAATTGTAATGGATACTCCCCCATTTTGCGCCTTGGAGTGACAAGTAAGCTTCCTGACGAATCAGTACCAAGAACAGGCAACGGAGAGATGGTGGCTAATAACTTCAGGGAGATGGGCAACAGCAGGAACAAACCCTCCCTGTGAACTGGAACAAATTGCTTCCAGGACAGCCTTACTTGAGACCTTGGCTGTCCTTTAGGAATTCAACAGCGAAGCAGCACCAATCTAGCCACGGAGCAGAAAGTATCAGCTCAAAATTGGGGAAGAACTATGAGGAAAAGCTACTGCTGTGGAGGTAGCTCCGTGCTCACTACATGTTTTTTTTTTTTTGAGCTTCACTAGTGGGCTATATGAAGAGTAATGCCAAACATTAATTCATCAGTCATTTCTGCCTTTCAAAAAAGCATCCATGGTCACACACGGTAATCGCATACATATTTGTTTTATTCTTTCATGTTTTATCATGAAAAGCTTCGCATGCATGTTTTTACCTGCTCTTTACAGCAGTGTGAGGTATGATTATCCTACCCTGCTCTCTTTTTTTTATTTTTTTCCTTTTTTTCTTCTTATCTCTCACACCTGATCCTTTAGTCTTTTAATTGGTCAGGTTCTCCATCAATTTCAGTATTTTACGCTTTGTTATTTTTTCCTTTGTGTGCGGGCATCGTGACTTTGTTCATGAAATATCTTTTTACTCTTACATCTGGTCTGGGGTTGTAATGATGCTGTGCTGTTATGGAATCTGAAAAAAAACATAAAAGGAAGAAACAATTAACATACAAAGTTCAGTGTATTCTTTCTCATATATTTCAAACATAATATGATTTGTGAAGGGTGATTTGTGCAAGAACTGTTACTTCTCACATTCCTTTGTTTATTTCTCTTTTTACCTTTCATCCTTCTGATCCTGCAATATTGTAGTAAAATAACATAAAAACAGAAGAAAAACTGTTATGAGGGAAATGGCATAGAGCAAAAAAAAAATCAAGCATTTTAAATTATCGTAGGCATTCACAACAGGAAACACATTATGCACAAGTCCTGAGCTCCTGAACAGTCAAGAGAAAGAAATTTGGGCTGATTGAAATGCAGATTTTACAGATAGGCCTCTTTCCTTTGGGAGTGGTGGAGGACTTCAGGATTGATGGTGTGATACTGTTTTCTTTCACAAGGTCATTGCTAAGATGCCGGGTGGAGGATAAGAGTAATTTAGTCAATGTGACACCCACAAGATGAGCAAGAGGTCAATTATTTACTTATCTAGATGCCTGTCTGGTCTTTTAGGCAACAGACTCATCCCTTAGGATGCAGGATATTAGAACCATCACAAGACGCAGATTCCACAGCCTAAGCAGGAATTAGGACAGGGCCTGGAGGAACAGAAATCTTCTCCAGGGTGGTTTGTAGAGCACGGTCAAACAGCAGTACAGGGCTGAGAAAGCCGACTGGGAGATGTAGCTGCTATGGAAAACTTTTGGCTCTGCAAGCCCAGTGGAAGCTTTGGACACGAATATGCTCACACACAAATATTTTCCCAACTTCTCATGCTTTCTCCACTCTCCATATAAGTGAAATTTAATTAAGGTTTTTAACAGAATCAGCACTAGCAGAAGAATCAGGAAATGAGTTTCAAAACTAAATAAACTTTAGATTATACACAAAACAGGAAAATTCTATTTTCTAGTTTCTCTTCTCAAGTCAAGTCCATCATGCAATTTTGCCAAAAGGCACCTAGTTCATATGGGATGGGGAGGTGGTTACTCAGGCCTTGGCAGCCTTACTCATTCTCGACCAAATATTATAACGATCCAAACACTCCAATTCAAACATCTTATGTTAAAAGTCTGACAGCAAGTATATCAGACTCAGGCAACCCACTTATATTCTCTGTGACAAATTTTCTGCCTCCATTAAAATGTATGTATGATACTTCTGTTGCTAGACAGTTGGTCATGGAATGAGTTTGACTATTGTCACTGATTTGTCAAGTCTGGCCTTTCCAAGTTGTCTGCATGCTGAATTTTCCTGAAATGTTAATGTTTCTTTAAGAGTAAAATGAAAGATCTCCAGAAATATTCCTTTGTGCATCTTGGTTTTGGTTGCTTTATATGACTGGTGACCTACACTACATGGAATGTTTTTTTGTTGGTCAGGTACATGTCCAAACCTTTAGAAATAGAAAGAGTGCTTATTTTCTCACAAAAATCATGAACAGTGCTGCAGCTCAAGGATGAATTTGGAAAACATTCTGAAATCCTCAGGGAGAAGATTTTGTAGAGCTAGGAGAAATTTCTTCTTACCTTCAGCCAATGTGTTGCATGTTTTTACGCTACCCTGGCATATCAGTGCAAGAGGAACATTAAATACTAACTGTTTTCTGCCTGGAAAAATGTATCCACTTAGAGAATTCTACCATCAACAGTATCTCAAAAATTTAGGGTTGATACGTATCCCTCCCACCTTTCCTTCCTTCCTGTAAAGAAAATGGAATATTATTCCCATTTCATAAACAAAGAACTGAAGCACAACGTAGCTGCCTTCTCTTACCACAAAAGGAAGCCAAGTACAGGCATGCACACAAACTGCAGTGTGTTTAACATATCATCTCCTTCTTAGCTGTACCAAAGCTAATTTTGTCTGCCTGAGAGCTAGGAAATATGACAGAACTGTGTAGAACCTATCTGCCAGTCTTATAAAACTGCATCAAGAAATACAATTTCCAAGCGCCTGGGGAAGCCTGACTGAGCTACAGGAATCAGTGCAAAGGAGAGTGCTGAACTACAGACAGAATGTAAGAGAATTTGTTTTATACATGCTCAGATAGTTTTATAACGTCCTTCTGGGAAGAAATGCAAGAAATCTCAATAGAACAGTCTGCAGCATTGCTTACCTCAGTATTTTGATTTTTCAATTGACCTCTGAATGCAGAGAGGTAAGGTAGTATTTTTAGCAACATCCAAAATGGGCAGGAGCCAATTACTGCTCACAGTCTCTTTTGATTGCCTCTCTTGAAGGAGGAGAAAAATCTAACAGGCATTAAGGTAAGAAAGAATGAGACAATGAAGCTCAGGCAAGCCATGATAATAACGTCGTTAGGATGATTTATTTATTTGCCAGTCCTTGTGGGCTGTTTTGTGCTGACTTCATTTTGTTGCTTTAACCCTCTAGGCTCCACATCATCTCGGCTCTACAACAGTGGTGACATACGAGTTCTCGGCACCATGTCTTTTGTGACGCTGGCTCTAGCAACAGTGGGATTCGAACGTTAACAAAGGAAAAGCAGGGGATTTATGGCAGGCTCAAAGAACCTGACAGCCTGTGGCACAGCTAGCCAGTCATTTCAGAGAGATGCCCGACAGACGGGTGGTAGGATGACAAAACAAGACTCGAGAATACACACAAAGGGGTTATAGAGTTACACGTGGTTTCTGGGTGGTGACTTTTCATTTGGATTGGGAGGTGACCTAGTGCGTTGGAATAGGACTGAAATCAGGGCCTTTTATTTACAGTTTCATTGACAGCCCTGCTATTTACTTTCAGCGTCTCCCCAGCCAACCCACTTGGGGTTCACAACCTTGTTTATTCTTCTTTCTCCAACCGAGGAGCCTTCGGCTGGAGACAGAGACGCCGCACACCTGCGGCCACTATACCTTCCCCATCGTCCTGCGGGAGCTGCCAGTGCTTCCCGAGAGGAGGGCGCGCCTGAAGGAAGGCTGAACCCCCCGCTCCATTGTCTACACCACCAGCAGCCAAGCCACACATTCGCTCCCGCCGCTCCGGGGCACGGCGGACCCGCGCAACAGGGGGCGCAGCCCCCCCTCACCGCGGCAGAGCATCGCTCGGTTTCCGCCGTGCTCCTTGCGCTGAGCACCCGCGAACTCTCGCAAGCACCGATCCGGTGCCCTCGGGGTGGGGCGGAGGGAGGCGGGTGGAGGCTGTGATGCGATGCGGCGACGCCGCCGTCCCGGGCCCCGACGGGCCCCGGCGTAAGGGCAGGACCGCGCCCCGCGTGCTCCGCCGGACCGTTAGGGCGGCTCCTCGCGCACGGCCACGCCTCCCCTCGCGGCGCCGCCACCGCCCCCGCACACCGGGGCAACCGGCGCCCGAGTTCACGGGACCGAGGCCTCTTCCGCCGCAGGGGGATCCCTCCCCGCCTCGGCCCGTCACCCGAGGGAGGGGGGGGAATGCGCCGTGACGCCCCCCCGCCCCGCCCCGCCCCGCGGGAGCCGCTCGTGGCAAAGTCACCGACCCCGCGAAGCCCGCCGGGCTCCATCAAATACCGCGGCCCCGCCCGCCGACGTAATGGAAACAAGCGCGTCAGCCTCCCTCCCGCCAGTTGTGGCGGCGCGGGGGCGGGGCGAGGAGCGGGGCTCCGCCCCCGCAGGCGCCGTGCCTATCGCAGCCCCTCCTCCTCCTCCCCCGTTGAAGACTCCGCACGTCGGGACCCCCCCCCCCCCGCTTCTCCGGCCGTGCGAGGGGGCCCGTCACGTGACCAGCGGTCCGCCAGGCGGCACGGGGTGGGGGGGGGGCGGCGGGGACCGGCGGCTGCGGCACCGGGAGAGGAGGGGGCGGCAGCGCGAGCGAACAAGTGAGTGACCGCGGCGGGGGCAGGAGGAGGGAGGCGGGCGGATCGCTGCGCCCCGCCCCGCCCGGCTCCTGTAGCGGTTGCTCTGCGGCGCTTGGGGCTCGGTGGGCGCGCTCGGTGCGTGCGGGGCGAAAGAGGAGGCGGCCCCGGGGAAACGCGGCGGCAGCGCCCGCGAGGAGGACGAATTGTTTGTTCCTGCCGGTGAGAGGCGACGGGGGCGGGGCGGGGCGGGCGGTACGCACCCCCCCCGCTCCTTCCTCCTCCTGCGGTGCCCCCTCCCTCCTTCCCTCCCTCCCCGTTTCGGTCGCCGCTTCCCCCCCCCCCCGCCCCCTCTCCCTCCCCCCGCGGCCGCAGGGCGGGGGCGGCCGGGCAGGGCGGGGAGCGCGGGGACCTTGTGCGCTCGGCGGGCGAGCGGGCGGGCAGGTTCACGAGCGCTTCTTCCCGGCCCCCGGCTGGGCAACAGCAGCGGCGCCGAGGTAAGCGCGGCGGCAGCGGCGGCTCGTGGCGGATCGCGTACGGGCTGCCCGCGGCGGCAGGTGCAAAGCGCCGCTCCCGCCGCGGGGCCGTGGCCGGGCTCGCCCTGTGCAGCGGGGCTGCGGAGCCCGTGTTTCCGCGCAGGTAACCAGAACGCGCACCTGGCCACCGCCGTGCAGCCGGGACGCGGCGTGACCTTGAGTGCAGCGGATGCGGGGCTGGAGACTCCGCGGGAGCGCAGCCGCCGCGGACGGGCAGGGCCGGCACACGCCGCAGCCCCGGACGCGCACACGCCGCGGATTAAGGTGGTGCTCAGCCCCCGCCGGGTTAAGTAGCCAGGATTAGCCCGTTGCGACTGCACGACACCGGTTTCCCGGGCGCCTCTCCGCCGCCCCGCCGGGGGCGGGAGCCCCGCACCCGCGCAGCTTCCCCTGCCGCCTCCTGCCTCTTCCCCCCGGGGCGGTGTTCTTGGACGTAGGTGGGTCGCACGCCGCTCTCCCTCAGGCAGTTTTGATTTATCGATTCCCCTGGCCGGGCTGCTCATCGAGCGGCGCTGGCCGGGAAGGGATGCGGCGCCCGTTCGGGAGCCGGGAGTCGCGCCGCGGGTGAGCGTGGAGCCGCGGTGGGAAGCGCCTCTAACGGCGGCGGCGGTGTCATCCTCGTCCCGGCGGTTCGCGTAACCTTTGGATGTGGCACCACGTGAGTTCAAGAGCGGGCCGGAGCGACGGGCGATGGCCGGCCGTCTGTTGCCGGGAGGTCGGCGCTCACGGTGGTGCGGAGCCAGGCGGCGGGAGCTGTGCCATCGTCTGCCCGGGTTCCTGCAGAGTCCCTCGGGCTGTCGGAAAAGCCTGAGGTCGGAAGGGTGTAGGGTTTCTGAAGGAAGGTCTCATGGGAAGCTGACGGGTAGAGGTGTTCGGGTGGTCTTTTGGAGCGTTTCTTTTAGGGCAGTGGCTGCCGGAGGGGTGGGGGTGTCATCGTAACCGGGAGAAGCGGCTGCAGATCGAGAGCTGTGGGTGAGTCAGTCCCACGTTTTTCAACCTGAGGGGCAGTAGCGTTGCATAGCGCTAATAGAGCTCTGTGCAGTCCTATGTGTGTTCCACACTTCACATAAATACCTTCTAATATTTTAATGTCTTTTGTTCCGTTTAACTTTTTAAAATGTATGAGGAGGGAGTGGGGGAATAAAGATGCGCAGTATCAAGATTTCGGGGGCTTTTTTCTTGTCATTTAAAGTTTGCCATTACAGATATCCTTAAGTATCTGTTACAGGATTCTTAAATTTGTTACTTCAGGTGATGAGGTTTTCTTCTCGAGGTCTGTTGAAAAGGAGCTGATGATAATACCTTACTCCTTGTCTTAAACTGTCATTCTGAGCATGTGTTTGCACTGATGTCTGGCTTTATAGTGTTTGAGAGGTTACTAGCTTATAGATTAATATTCAGATCACGTCCCTTAATGTGCCTCTTCTTGGAAGTGAAGTCCCAAGCCATCCCTACCTGTGAAGCGTGTCTTGCATGATTAGCAATTGGCAGACTTGGCTTACTGAGGGGACAAGCAGTGCGCCTTCGGAGAACCACTGCCTGTCCAAAAGTTGATGCATCTTTAAAACACTTACAAGTCCTGATGAAGTTGAGTTGAAATAGTGATTTTAAGTGCTTGAAAAGATCATGGCTAATAACTTGCCCACTCCTTGGTTCATCATACAGTGTATTCAGATGATGGTAACTGTAGCTCTAGCCAGTGCCTATTTTTTCTTTTTTTTTTTGCCTGTTCGTTGGAGTTTTTCAGGGATTTGCTCCAAATACCACAAATCATGAAATCCAATGGAAGTAAACTTGTGTGTCTTTAAACCATTGGCTCTTTTGGCAGGAATGGCTTCTAATGTACTAGGTAGGACTTTAATACTTATGGCATAATGAATGGAAACTCTCTTGGTGACAGTGGAAAAAGTGGTCACTGAATTCAATGAGGAAAAAAAACTAGTACACTTCAGTGTGAAATTTTTGGTCTGGGGCATCATTGTTGGGTCATTTGATGTATCAGTGCTCTCTCTGTTCATTATGATAACCCACCCAGGTTGGGTTATCTGAAGAGAAAGGGGATGCTGTGCTGTGTACAGACACTTGCAAGATTTCCCAGTCAATGTTATTATCTCGATGCTGAATTGCGACATAACTGCTTCAATTCATTCCAAGTAAAATGCTACTTATGATGTAGATAACTAAAATGATACAAGTCGAAACTAATTTTAAAGGGAATTGTGGCTGTACTCTGTGTATGCACACATACAGTGACTCACTATTGCATATTAAGCAGACGTGCTTGGGAACTGAAAGCAGAAAGCAGACTAGTGTCACATTAGCGTTGGGTAAACTGTGTCTTGGCTTCTTGCAAAGCTACATTACATGCAGGTAATGATATGAGAACAGGATTTCCTATTCGTGTAATATACAATCAACTAACAATCTGTGAGTAATCCTACCAATTAAAATGCTCTGCAATCTAATGTTAGAATCTCATTTAGAAAGTGCCTTGTGGACTGCAATATAGTGAACTTCTGTCAGCTATTAAAATTGAGAATTTCTAAACCGTGTTGTGGAAGCCCAACAGGAAGCTGAGAGGCATGTAAACATCTTGCAACTCACAGTCGTGAAGGTCCAGTAATTTTTTTTTTACTGTTTTGAGTTAATTCAATGAAGAGGAGTATAGTAAACTGGAGACAGCCGTAAAATGAAGATATCAAGAATTAAGAAATGTAGATTGGATCTGCTGGAGCCATCTCAAAAACAGATGTTGTGGAAAAATTAACTTTGCCAGCATTTAAGACTTTAGAGCTGGGAACTCAATATTAACTGACAAGTTCAAAATGGACTTGGCAAAGCAATCAATAACATGCCATAGCAAGTAAGTCTCCCTTAACATAAGGGTGGACAAGATAACCTAAAGTATCTTCTAACTCAAATTTCTTCCATTAAGGTAGACTAAATATTAATGGCACTGAGCATTCTTTACAACTGAAATGTGACCTCAGTGATGTCTTTCAGTGTTTAAACTGTTCATTTTAATATATATTCTCTTCTGTTTTTAAAATAGTGCAATAAGGATGCATACATTTTGCTCAGACTTGAAGTGGGGTTTCAGTTAGCAGAATTTAATGCAGAATAATGAACAGCCATGATTAGCACAGGACACTTAAATGTAAATATCCTTTGAAAAATAAGGAAGAATACCTGAATCTACAGCAGATATTACTTTCCTCCAAAATCAATGAAATTGTGATAATATTCTTAAAATTGTACTTTTTGGTATTTGTACTCTTTTGGTGTTTTGTCTTAAAATTAATAATAATAATAACTTGTTAAAAGCTGCTGTTCAGGAGATAATGATCTTTCTCTGTAGAGTATTTTAATTAAAAATTAGATAAAATCTGGGAGCTGCAGTATGAAAAACTAAGATTAGCTCTGCCTACTGATTTACTGTAGTGTGTGCAACAGTCTCAAGTAGGCTTTTTTATTGAAACCTGTTGAATTTTCTTTTGAAAGTATCATTTTTATTGCTCTTCATAAAGTTAACTGATTGAAGGACAAGGAGGGTAGAGGACAGGAGGTGATACTGTTACATGTTTGCAAAAGAAAAGTGAACCTTTCACTTATGTAGAGGATGGGTATTTCTCACGAGCATTGTTACTAATCTAACTCAAAATGGTTTATATTTAGATTTGGATTTCTTCACTCACTAATGTTAGTTTTCCCCTGGATTTGGCTTCAAATTGTTGAAAAGACCATGTTCGTGATAAAAAAATAAAGGAAGGATTTTTTGTAAGTGAAGCTACCCAAATGTTTATGTCCACATGTGAAAACTAAAAATGTGTTCAGCATCTCTAAAACAGGGCAGGTGCATACAGAACATGGAAGTAACGATAATAAATGCTATAGAAGGAGGTAACATGCAATGAAATCGAGAGACAAATTATTAGACTATCCTATCTAGGAACAGTCGCAACTTTTCATGCCAAATGCAATTTCAGCACAAGTACGTGGTATCTTCCTGTCTGTCTTTTCTTTTTAAGTTATCAGGCTTTCTAGTACAGTTTATAAAAATGAGTTTCTAGTTTTATGACAGATTTAACTTGATATGAACAGTAAATTTGAGGGATTTGCCTATTCAGGCTATTCATATTCCAGTAAACATTATGAAAGTGATTTTTGCTGCCACTTATAAGTCTCATTCTAACTGACAGATGACAGCGGGAAGTGTTATTAGTTTAATTTTGGTGAATTGCTAAGTAGGCATCAAAGAAGGCATGAGGCTTTCTTAGTTGGTGTTTCAAAGGTCTGGTGGGAGAATAAATACAAAGAAAATGTAGGAGATGTTTAAAAAAAAAAAACAGGCAAGAAGTAGCTCTGAAAAGAAATCCAAATTTTTTTTGTCCAGTAAGAGATGAGATGTAGCATGCTATTACCAGACAGACAAATAGCATCTGTCTTGCCTTTTGAGGGGAATGGACTGAGGAAGAGGGTATGTCCTCCCTTTACTGATTTTTTTTTTTCCAACTGTACAAGAGTGCATGGACACATTTTGAGGATGACAGTCAATAAGCGTTGGTGCTGGCTGGCATTGCCCCTTAAAATGTGACTAGTCTCAGCACTAGGGATAATGATGGCTTATTGCTGGCTATTTTCTGATAGTGCTTTGGAGGAGAGAGCTGGCTTAGTTCCTGCATGGCCTCCTACTTATGGTGAGCTTCAGTGGTCTGCGTGTCTCTGTTTTTAATATTGCTCAAGAGCTGGATGCCGCCTTAATTGCCACTGAGCACAGGAAAACACTGTGTTCTTAAAACACATTTCTGCAGAGCCTATCACTTGTAATCTGCTACCCTTACTTGTGCCCTTATATTCACAGAAAGATAAGGTGGCAGCAGGGAATACAACACTATTGGGTTCTGACCACTTGGTGTACAATGTCTGGCCTACGAAGAGGAGGCCTGTTATGTACTGTACTCTGCATAGTCAACAGGGTCAAATCCATCTCAAGGCAGAAATGATGATTCAGCCACTCTTGCCTTAAGCAGCTGTCTAACTTCCTGGGACTCAACCCAAGGTTCACAGTGGCGTGTTCTTTTTCTGCTTGTCTTATGTCTTCATTGAAACTCAAACTTTGGTATTCATTTTAAGACTTTGAATCTGAGATCATCTTAATCACCTTTATAATACATGCACCAGTGGAAGAAAAATCAAGTGCTCTTTTCACAGGAGTGTTACAGGTCTGTCTTTACCCAGAGACCACACAACCTTTTTCACATTTGTTGCTTGACAAGTGACTGATGGCTTGTCCACGTGGCTCTTTCAGGATTGCTTATGTGTCTAGGCAAATACAGGGGTATGTTGTTTGCAGTGTGTACATTGCTTTGATGAACTTCTGCATTTCTAATGAAGTAAATACAGCTTGGGTCTTACGCGATAAGATTTCTGAAAAAAGCATATATATCGCTGTATGATAGAATAAATTTCATTCGCAAATCTTGAAAATATCTCTTTGAATTTAAAAACAAATCAAAACCAATTAATAGCTCTATATGGAGAAAGGAGGAAGAAGAGATATTAGCTGTATTTGGACTTTTTGCACCATAGAAAGAAATGGCCATAGTGCTATGCTGTTGTTGATACAAGGAGCTTAGCCTCTAGCAGTAAAGAAGTCTTGTAGCTACTGCAAATTTTTTTTTTTAGGACTACTTCTTAGCATATTTATATAAAGTCAAGAGGATGGCCACCATCACTCTCCAAAGTCTTAGAAAACGTTTCATTTTATGTAGTAGGTGTTTCAGAAGATGGGAGTCTTTTAAGTCCTGATCAAAAGACTTGCTAGTCACTTATGTTAATAGAAGATGTTTGATTGCTTTTTTTAATATTCTGAAGTTATGGCACACTTTTATCATGTCCTTCTGAAGCTGCTGTGTTGATCAGCATAATCCAAGGGACTGTGAAGATGATGAGACAGGCTTCATTTATACTTGCTTTTTTGACTTGACACCATGAGTAGAGAGTTTCATGGGATAGCTAAGGAGGCCTGACGGCTACCCTGTACTGGCCTGCTCAATAACTCGCCTTTCCTTTGTGCCATCACTGCTGTTTTGGCTTGCTGCATCAGTAGAGATTCCTGTTACACAATCCTCGTGCAGACTGGGCTCTCCAAGGCGAGAGGCAAGGCTCGCATGAGGGAGGCTGCAAGTGTCTTCCAATCAGTGACATGGGAATGTTCTTCCTTGTGTGGTTGTCACGTGAAACCATTGCCTAGAGAGTACTTACATTTTCATGTAGAACTTGAAGTTATTGTTCTGAGAATAGTTTGAACGCCAGCATACACCTAAGGGCTTTCCAGAAAATATTATCTCGGTCTAGTCATAAATATCTTTGCATAAAGTAAAATATTACAGAAACTTTCTGAAGTTTTTACTTAGGTGAGACAGATGGTGAGACAGAAATGGATAGAAAAGATGACAGGTATGGTTAGCCCTTAAATTAACTGAGAAAGGATAGTATTTTTTAACCTCTCCTGGCTACTGAGATATAGTAGAGACTAAAGGAGGATTTTAATAAGCATATTGAGCAGGAGTTTTGTCACTTTCATCTAGGTGACACGGCTTTCACTGTTACTATTGCACTTCAAATTGCTTCATGTTACTTGGGTCTGTCATTTTTTCTTCACTCTAGAATGATGCTTGTGCAAAGCTTCATGAAGCCTATGGAATACAATGCAAATCAATACTTAAATTAGAGCAGTGTCTAGCAGTCTTGTTCCATTGAGGTTGTGC
Source organism: Tapera naevia (assembly GCA_033556795.1). NCBI lineage: Eukaryota > Metazoa > Chordata > Aves > Cuculiformes > Neomorphidae > Tapera > Tapera naevia. Next base: position 6,422,325 of record JAUMJJ010000059.1, read on the forward strand.
AAAACATGAAATGATTTAAACTGGCTGGCAGGGTCTGTGCCAGACAGCTTTCAAAGTTACATAGTTAAGAAGCTGCAGACTGACAGCTGGGGAGGGTCGGGCAGGTGCTCTGCCACAGCTAGCACAAATGCTTTACTTCCACTTTATTATCAAATCAAATCGCATTGGCTTTTGTTCACCTGCTTCAGCTCTGAAATCAATGTAGTTAATAGTGACAGCGATTTTCACATTGTACAATGAGCTTTCTTTGTGTGGTGAAATGTCTCAACATCTTCACGAAGTCTTGATTTCACATGTGTGTTTTGGTAATAGGTGGATCTGGCTGTGGTGACTGCAGATCTAGGTTTTTTTTTTTCTAAACTGGAGATGTATTTTGAAAGCAAGTTGGAAAGGATTTGGTAATGAAGCACTAGATTATTTAGGATTTCTGAAAAGTATGGTCTCTTGCCTTTTGAATTTCTGTTTTTGCAGTTTAGTTGGTTTCTGTTAGTGGAGGCACATAATTATAGCAGAGCTATCCTTCAGATGGAGATGGCCACTCACAGTACACACCAGGTTACAGGAACCTTTTATAAGAGCTTTAGTATGAACACACACTTCCAAAAAACGAAATACCAGAATATAAAGCAGTAGTACATATTAAGGATGTTGTCTGCGTTGTGAGTGAACAATTCACATGTGGCTTTCTTTTTTCCTTGTTGAGACTGACATTGCTGGGCACTGTACAACAGCATCTCAAACTGCCTTACCAAATCCCACTCAGAAAAGGTTGCCTTGATTAAGCAAAGTCTGACACTCTTAAGCTCTGTTATGAACTTGAGCTACCTCAAAGCGTAGGAAATCAGTTTAGCAGATGGAAAAATGCAAAGAGTGGATGCATGAGGGGAGTGCTTTGTATGTTACGGGAAAGTACTGTAGTAACATTTTTGGTAAATTAACTACTTGCTCCAAAACTGAAATACTGAACGGGCATGAGGCTCAAAGCTTTATGTTATCATTCTATTGCGTAATCTAAAGCTAGAGAAATGAATATGGAGAATAAAACTGTGTGTATAGCCACAGGCAAAATGCTTTGGACTAGACAAATTACTTTGACATAGTGATCATAAACCAGATCTGTTTCAAGCTCCTGAAAGGAGTTCTTGCTCCTGCTAAGCACCACTGAGGAGGCAAAGTAAAAATGGTACTCAAGAGCTTTCTTCTTGGCTGCAATAGTTGGGAGTAGCTGGAAGTGGTGACGTGTCCAATGCTGGATTGTGGTGGTAGGGCTGATAGCTGGTCTGTATCCCTGAGGATGAGGTTGAACAGGAAAGCTGGGACTGCCTCTGCTGCCTGGCACCCTGTGATGGGGCTGGAGGAGAAGGTCTGTCGGAAAGACAGACAGGAGAGTGAGTCAGCAGCAGAGTTTTCCTGTGCAGGCAAGGACTGTACCACACTGGGCTGTGTTAGCAAGAACATGGTTGACGGGTTATTGGCCTCCATTGTGCTAATGAGGACATAATCCAAAATGGTGTTCTGCATCTTTCCTGACAGAGAGGCTGGTAGAGTCCCTAAGCTACTCTGGGACAATCCTGTGGTATATAGGGAGTGGTTGAGTGAGCTGGCTTTACTTGACCTGGAACAGGGCTAAAGACGGACCGTGGTGATGGTCTTCAATGGGACCTCGCAGAGAGGGTACAACCAGGCTCTTTTTGCCAGGATGGATGTGGAGTTGAGAAGAGCAGCTTCCGTGACTGACTTGAGCTGGTGAGGCCTGTGCTGTGCTGGAAAGGGGAAGTCCCTGTCACCTGTCTGACCTTCAGGAGGAACCATGGGTATTGCCACAGTCTTCCTTGTCACTGGTTCTCATCTAGGGCTGTCCCCTGATGTTGAGGTCAAGTGAGCATCACTGCTTGTGCCATCCAGGGCAAAGGACTGTACCTTCTGGCAGTAGTGTAGGTTCGGGTATTCCTAAACTAACTGTGAAACCACATCCTTCCTCTTGCATGTGCCTGCTCTGACATGGTAGTGCAGCTGCTTGATGTGTGAGTGCAGTTTAGCCAACTGCACTTAACTTCAGCAGAGCAATCCTGGACACTTGCATATCCATCTTAAAAACTGAAACTGGTTGCTCCAGGCCTCTTCTGGTTTTGAAGAGAGACAAGCACATCTAAGATGAGATTCATGTGACTGTTTTAGATTATCTTCAAGGTGGCTAAATTTAATCTTTCAGCAGAGAAGTTATGATTTTCCCATTGCCTATTTAAAAAAAAAGCCAAAAAAAAAAAAACCCTGAAGTGCCTACCTTAGATACAGGTGTTACTATTTGGTCAGGTGGAATCTTGCATGCTATGGGAGGAATGTAAAATTTTAACCTCTGGAATGCAAACAGGCTTCAGAAGTTCAGATCAAACCTCCAGGTGGTGATATGAGAAGGGGAAGAGTACAACTTCAGTATTGACTTCTGAAAAAGCTCTTGCCATCTGCTGCATGCTGTCTGTTACTAATTATTGAAGTACTACATCGCGGAGTGATTATTACTGGAATCAGTAATTGTTCAGCTGTGTGCTGAATGTAAGGTCTAACTGAGATAACAAACCTATGCAGATTATTAAAGGCAGCTGTAGTAATTTTAAGGCGTAAAATTCTGTAGAATTTGCTGTAGAAACTTATTCAAGAGGAAAAGTTCTGCAAACAGACTCATGTTTCAGGGGCTTTTCAGTGCTTCCCCCCACTCTACCTACTCCATATAAATGGATCACATGTTTTGACTTGCTGATTAGAAGCCAAATGCCAATCTCTTAAACATAAAAGATATAAACATAATTATTTGGGAGCTTAGTGAGGCTCCGGTTGTAGGATGAATTAGAATTGTGTATGTAGTCAACCAGTAAATTGCTATGTGAATTTCTGGTACTCACCTTGCTTACACCGGATGTATGACTTCATAGTCGTAAATTTGGTGATGTTTTTTCAAAAATGCATCTTTCCTGTAAGTATGTTTTCACATTTGCTTGACTCAAGCAGGTTCAGTGTAGCTCTGTGACCTGTTTGGGGTGGCACTGGTATTAGATTATCGGTGTGGTGCGTCTGGTTAGATCAATTCTGCCCAAAAAACCCCATCATTTTTCCTATCTGGGTCAGCTTTTCATGTATTTGCAGAATTTTCATTATTGTCACAAAAAGACAGAAATAACTTGGGGAAGGACAGGATGGTTGGGACGCGTCCTAATACTTGGGCATCATCATATTTGTGATGGAAGAGGTAGGACTTTTCCTGCTGTGGTTACCCAACATAAAGCTTACTCAGTAGCCTGTCCAGAGTCCTGGGAACCAACCAGGCATAGCAAGCAAATAGAGGATGCTGCCAGAACCCTGAATTTTAACAGCAAAACTGTGAGGTGGTCTTCTCCTGTGCTAGGGGCGAAGTTTTTGTCAGCTATACAATATTCAACTGTAAGTTCTGTAAGATGGGAACGAGTTTGGCCCATTTTGACTTAGTCATTTAGTGAATCTACTATGTGAAAATGAAGATGAGAAGTGTGTATTACTTGTCTGTAGGAAGTGAGGAGCACAAGCAACCATCTAACTTGCTGAAGGGTGGTGATTCTGTTTTCAAAACTTGAAACAAGTGAAGGCTAAATTCCATAGTTAGAGGCATATTCTTTGTATTGGGTAGGTGGTAATCAAAATCTAGTGATTCAAGCTGTCAAAGGTTTTTAAAGTTCATGTGAAGCTTGAGATGATGGAAATTTATAATTTCTTTGGAAAGAGATGTTCTGCTACTCTTCTAGAGGAAAATTTGAGACTAAGGAGCTCATTGCGTTTGTGTGAGCTTTTCCTTCATGAACTTTTAAATAGTGAAACTTTGAAGTAGTCACCTAATAAAATGATACGATAAATGCTTAATGTTGGCAAGAATTTTGTATTGGCTTAGTCTCTTACCAACAAGTTGGGAAATACTGACTTTATTTAAACATAAATGAACCTTGTAAAACATTTTGCAGTCTAAACAAGCAAGGAGTGTCTGTTTGTGGAGTTTTTGGCAGGAAGATATGTTGTCTTGTGGTGGTCTGGATCTTAGTGTTCACCTCCAGGAGTTGTCAAAAAGCTATCAATCTGTCTGCTTAAAGCCTGTTCCTTTTTCAAACTGTTTCCACAGCCGCCACTGTGTCAACACGATTCAATAGTAATTGCCAGCTCCCAAGCAGACTGATCAATGGAAATACTAAATAAAGCACTTGCCTCAGAGGATGTGTAAAACCAGATTTGCCAGTAGGTGTGTGCCTTGGTGAATGCCAGCAGAAAGGTTAGCTGTTTGCTACCTTCCGATCCAACACTGTGCTTTACCTTCCTTCCTTTGCTAGTTTTAAACTATTGAGTTTCTCAGTCTTTCTTTCAGGTGAAGCTGCTTTTTAAGAAATCAGCAGCCAAAAGGGTTTAGGTTATCTGAAACTGAGAAAGAGCAGAATACATGGGAATGAAAACTTCTGATTAGTTTGAACTGTAGCTATAATACATAATGTTTGGCGGGGGGGGGGGGGGGGGGGGTGGCGGCATGTAAAACATCAGGCTTATGGTACTTGTTAGTGCTCTTAGAGTTGATCCTGCCAGTGTTGTCAGATGTGGGACTTTGAGATGTGTCTGCTGGTTGGGGATCAGAAACAAACACCAACTCTGCCACCCATTGACATCCATGTCAGTGAAAGCCTGAGGAAGTTCTTGGCATGCTTTAATCTAGCCACATTAGGTTTGCAGGAACAACTCTTTCAGTGCTTTCTTACAAGGTGAGTATTTTTTTCCACAGCTGATAAGTAAAATGATGTCTGTACTCCCTCTGCTGGCTCTACAAAAATTGCTTTCATGAGCTTAAATAGTTGAGTGGCACCTCTTACAAATATGCTTGTGTGAAATTCTGAGTTGAAGAACAGTTTAATAAATGGAAGAGGGATTTTCTGGATAAATGGGTCAAAAAATAGTTACTGAAAGCTAATCGGGTGTCTCAGATGCTATCTCCTGCTATAGAGGTAAACACTGGTGTTGTATATACGTTTGTAATTGTAGTCTGGTCTGTTTTTTTATATCAACGATTGGAGTGGGCTATCCAAAGTAAGATACCAAATACTCATGCATCTAGTCATATATCTGAGCTCTATTTGTATAGGTATTGTGTGCTATATGTACACAAAGAGGTATGATATCTGGAAGCCTCCCACAGGGGAAGAGAACTTAGTCTTCCGTAAACTATAGTGCTGTGTACATTTATTTTCTTGTTTTGAGACTGCTAATTTCTTCCTATGAGAAGAGATCATCTTGGATATAAAAACTCTCAGCCAGAATGAAAGAAGTTCAGACCTAGAACAACATCTTGGTATAGATAGGTGTTATGTCCATAATCAAAACAATTGTTCTTGGAAGTCAACAAGCATCTTTAGATGCCAGTGCAGGTTGTTCTGTTTTCTTGTTTTCTGATACTATTGCTCTGTTATACTACTCTTCTAGTTATTTTTGCTTTGGGGAATTTCAGGATGGTTTTAACAGTTTGGGAGGACTGAGAGAATAACCTACCCTGCTATACTGGTCAGTAACGGGTATAAAGCTGGGTAAGTGGAATATCAAGCCATTCTGCCTTTTTAGCATTTACTAGTTCAGGATATCTCTTAACAAGAATCCAGACACTTATATGAAGAGCCTGGCTTCTGGTTGAGAGGTCAGAGAATGTTTTCTGGCTTCTCATGCCTGCAAGGTGCATTTCCTGGAAAGTACAGTCTTTTGTCCAGACATTTGTTTGTATAATTAATGACTGTCCAGTATTTCAGAATGGCAAGACTACAGTGCAAACCAAATTAAGAATTCAGTGCAGCCAAACACTCTGTGGTTACTCTTGTTAGATTTCTCTTTGGGTATACCTGTGACTGTCTGCAGGTGTCTTTAGGTATTACTATACCGAGAAGGGACTGCTTAGCTATATGAAGACAAGCAGTTGCCCAGGCTTTCACAAGAAGGGTAGAGCAAGTCTTCCTCTTAAAGTGAGTGTGTTCCCCCTACCAAATATTCTGCTCTACCAGTTTTTCCGTTTAGGCACGCTGTTATGAATTAAGGTCTTGAAGCTTAGTCCTGTGGCTTAAATATCCCCCAGTTACGATCAGAATTCAGAGAGTTTTTTTTTGCCATGCTTTTCATGGCCAACGTTGTGTTTTAATAATACTTTACAACTAAATCAAAGCTTGTGGACTTGCATAATACAGACCATAAAATACAGCTTAGCGATGCCTGCCTTGAACCCTAATCTTGCTAAGCAAGAACAGCTGAAGATTCTCAGTGCACAGGGAAGTGCTTCAATTTTCTTGGAAAGCCTAATGCATTTTAGAAACTTTCAAGTTAAGGAGTCAGAGATTCCTAATAATGAAATAGCTTAAAATAATAAAGTAGCTTAAAATAACTTGGGTTAGGCTTTCTTTGAGCAATTTTGCTGTGAGGCAATTGTTTGAATACCTGAAGAGATTTGCTCAGTGAAGAATACTTTTTGACGGCTAATGGCTTATTTTAATAATTGCTCAATAACAAGGTAATGTTTTACTAAGTACCTACTTTTTGAGTTTTAAGGAAGAAAGCTGTCTCGGAAGTTGTTGAGTCTTAATTATGCATACAGCATCATGCCTCAAACTAGATTGTGGTTTTGACAGACAGCTGTATAACTGCCTAAAATTGTTCCTTCACACTTAAATTCTAGATTCTGACAGTATACTGTTTGATCGTGTTGCAGAGTTCCTTTAACTATATAACTGCTCTAAACTGTTCAAATATCAACAAAATAAGATAATTCACTGTCCCCTGCTAAGGAAAAATGAAATCAAACACTACTTCGCAAGTTACATACTGTTTTGGTTAGAGGGAAAGATTTCAATAGGAATGGCTACATGTGCAAAATTCCCGCTCCTGTAGCAGGACACCAAGAATCAACTTGCTAGTGTAGAGAAAGATACTAGCTTCTGGTATCAGGTTTACAGGTGCAAAAATCAGAACTACACATAAATGCTCAGTGTAAATGCATGCTTGTTCTGAAGGTGAACTGGAAGCAGTGTATATAAACTTCACTGCTATAACTGTGAATGTTAAAAATGAGGATAGTCAGGATTCTTTTAGTATAAATTTGTCTGTTATAAAGCATCTCTTTCCTCCAGAATGGGAGGAAACAGAAAATTTTGTAAAATATTTGAAGTAGAATCAAACTCTGAACTTAGCTGAACATAGTTTAGAGACTAACTGCTATAACTTGGCTGTCAGCCTGCATGACACAATGTACAGAGTTGAATATGCATGACTTTAATGAGCCAAATCCATAATATAGTTTTGAAATAAGGTGTATAATTGTTTTTCAATGTGTAGGACTCCTCGGTAAGAAGTTTTGCTTCTTCCTCGGCAATGCTTGGTAGTTTGCTTAGAGTCTGAAAGTGTGGAAAAACAACTCTGCTACGTGTTACTAGCAGCCTTCGTACTTTTGCCAGTTTCGCTCATCTACCTCAAGTAGGCTTTTTGTAAATGCTACAATGGTAATCTTTAATTATAAAGGTTTTCAGGTGGCTTCTTCCTGTACTTCTTTTAAACTAATTCTTAATGGGACTGTAATAATAAGTAGGCCTTTGGAGAACAGTCCTAGCACATCTTCTTAGCATTCTATTTTCTCTTCTCCATTAGAAAAAGAAATAGACTGCTATGTGTCCTTCAAGCTAAAAGGGTCTGTTGAAGGTGCTGAGTAAGCAGGTGGTGGTATCCCGGGAGAAACGCAGGTATACAGCAAGCTGCTTAGGAAACTTAGTGGAGCACTAGCAGGCAGAAGGGGAAAGTTCTATGCATCTTCCAAAATTACCTCAAGAAAGATGGAGTCCCTAACTGTGGGAGTTCTGGTAACTCATGTTATCTTTTGTTTCATGGTGTTGTGTCACTCTTATTTCATGATACTGTGATGCTCTTCTCAGTCACTTCCCTCCAATGAGGAAATGGTCACATTTGCCCAAGTCTTGCTAACCTCAGGCTGGCTAGAGGAAGTTCTCAGCTTCTCTACTCAGCTTTACCTGTTTGATGCAGTAAGGGAAACATGTGAGCTGAAAGGATTAGATTAAAAATGTAGTTGTCTTCTGATTTATCAAGACTGATCTGTGAGCCCTTGCTTGACTTTATGGGGAAAGAAATTCACACTGAGCTGAACTACAGTCAGACATCTAATTGCAACGGCCCTTTGAGGAAGTTCATTGAAAACCATGAGCTGGGCAGAACAGCATTGAATAGCTCCAGCTGGTTGCTATGAAGTTTTCAAGGCATGACCTTTCCCTGCCTAGAGGAGTAAGAATTATGTCAGAGCTGAATAGATACCTAGTTCAATTCCTAATTTGAATGCTTACTGTTTAGAATGGGAGCACAACAATCTACAAATTGTGTTAGGATGCTAGTGAAGAGTTAAGACCTTTGCTTTACAGGAAACTAGGGGAGGGATTTCCTTTACTGGGTGGAATAGGACTTAATTTCATGGAGCACGGCTGCATTTGAATTTTTTCCCCAGTCACTTTTTTCTAATGAATTAATCATGCAACAATCATGCAGCTGTTGTATTTGTGCTCTCAAATATAGTTATGCACAGTACAGATCTTCAAAGCTGAAGACTTTAGAAATTAAGTTGGAGTTGCTAATTGCGCATAGCCAGCTATTCTGGCATCTTGTAGAAAAACTGTTGGAAAATCTGTTGTGATAACTTGTTCTAACAGTAGAAACCATGATATGTAAGTATTTCAGCTTTATTTTGTGGCTGTGGTGACCGGAAATGTTTTTTAGGGTGACTGCTTTCTGCACCAGGCTGCTGTGAATAGTCCACTCTTTGACGGCAGAGAAATTAAATGCACAGCTACAACCACAATTATTGGGAGGATGGAGGGCTTTGGGAACAAGCATGGTGCTTTCTATCTCCCTGGATCTGAGGAGGTACATCGCATTTTCAGGGAAGTTGTCTGCTCTTAAGATCATGAAGGTGTGAGGAGAAGGCAATAGCAGTGGAAAAAGAATTGGTAAAGAAAGGGTGCTAAAACTGGTGTTCCCTAAGAGATGGACTTGCACCAGGACCCAGAACAAAGTACTGTTTTATTGGATGAAGTGCTGTGAAAGAAGGATAAAAAGCGCACAAGAAGTTACCCTTCTGAGCCCTGAGCTGCCTGTGTGACCTTCGCAACAGCAGATTTTCACATAGTATGTTTCTTCGTTAACACAGTTGCCAGTTAAGGTAGGTGGGTTTTCCCATTGCAAAAGGGTAAGGGTGGCAAGTTTAAGTTGCAGTCTTGTTGGTGTCAAATAATGAGAGCTGCTTCAGGACCTCTGCAGGTGGAAGTTTTATGCCTCAACACTGTAGCACAACCATACCTTTGGTCACCTGAGGAGGTAACTTGCTTCTTGGATTGTTGGACTTGCAAAGTGCTATGATAGGAACTTCGGCTTTGTGCATCCTGTCTACAGACAGTGCTCACACACTCCCTGTCTGTCATAAACTTCCAAGAGAACTTATGACCTTATATTGAATGGTGGACTAGGGACTGCCCTCTGACTCGTACTGATTGCACAGCAATTCAACATCATTATATATACAGCTACCAATAGCTATATTGCAATACTGCTTAAATCTATGCAAAAAAAAAGCTCAAACCAGCAACCAATGCTGCATAAATGAGGAAGCTTTTTAAAAGAAGTAGCTAAAAGAGCAGGATAGTGCAGGAAGCATGAGAACTTAGCCTTTAAGTGAATGTCAGGCTTCAGAAAGATCAAAAAAGTATAATCATGAGGAAGGCCCAATTTTGAGACTGGAGATGTGCTTGAAGGATAAAACAGTATGTAGCTTCACTAAGTGGTAAAACATCAGATAGTACCCTGAGGCTCAACTTAATGAAGGTGGTTCTTAAAATGTACCAGAAAGAAGAGGCCCACTAGAATATAATAGTGAGCATAACTCTTTTTGATAAATTTGGAGAGCTTAGGAGATGATTAGTATAATCATAATGAATACATTTGCAAGAGATTCCTCACTTGTGTTTCTTGCAAAGCCATACGATGGATTCTCAAATTCAGATATTGAGGTTAAGAAACAAATAAAACCGGCAACAATCTTCCCCTGAAACCTCCTCTTGTTGCCACCAGCAGGAGCAGTAAACTTGTGCAGTAGTTCTGAAAGCTACTCAAGCATAGAGTAATTATGGTATCTGAATTAGAAAAAAAGTTTGTCTCCCTAGGAACAGAAGATGGCAAATGTAATTTCAGTTTTTGAAAGGGGTTTTCTCGGAACAACTTCTCAGCTAGTTTACTTGGTGTATTTCTGGTAGGCAAAGATTAAACTGACATGCAGGGGAAACTAGCATAGCTTTCCAATTTTCAGTTTTTCAAAAAGTAAGGCTTTTTAAGGGTTTGAGGATAAAGACAAATTGTGATTTTTATTTCTAAAAGGCTTTTGAAAAATCTGAGGATAAAGGATCTTAAACTGGCATGTTACAGGACAACAGGGAAGCTTCTTAAACTTTGGCCTCAGGAGGACAGAACAGATACCCAACACAGCATCATAGTGTGTGGTCATTGAAAAGGGTGATGAGAGATTGGGGTTTGGTTTTTTTTTTTTATGTTCCAAACCATTGCTTGGCAGGAATAATGATTTTGAGGATCATACATGGGATGATTTACCACATAAATATTGCTAGTTATGTATTCAATGGGCATATAGAATATTTTGTAGGACTTTTTTCTACATTTTAGTAAACTAGTCCAAGGTAGAAAAAAAATCCCTTAACTTACCCTACTAAGTTGATTTTATTGCCCTGATAGAAAGAAGTCAGTTATATACAGAGTGACTCTATGGAAGTAATTTAGCTCAGTCTCATTAGGCGTAATTATTTCTTAGTAATAATAAGACTAATTTTCAGTTTCTCTTGAGGTTTCCTGAATACAAAATGAATCAGATAGGAATGGACTTTTGCCCTTTGCCTGAAGGCTCATAGCTCTGAAGAGCTTCTTGCATCACTTTGATACCAGGAAGCATGGTTAGAATCAAAAGCATACTGCTCTGCTTAAATGGATATTAATATGAAAGAATACTTTCTGGAAGAAAAAAGGAGTGTTCAAAACAGGGTGAAATGGTAAATGTCTGGTTATAGCTGAAGTGCTATATGCAATTTAACTTGAACATGTTTTAATTTACATGGGTGCAGCATGTTTTGAAAGCACTCCTGAAGTAGACTTGGAAAAAAAATTCTACTAATGCTATTTTCTAATGACGTGGGAAAGGAAGATGATCATTGCTCAAACTGACTAAAGCGATTTTAATGGTATGCATGTATGGTATTGTGGGAATTGAAAGATGTAAGTAAAAACAGAGGTAACAGCTGAAGTGTGTGTTTAGCTCAAAAAGTATTTGAAGCAGGCTTAAGGAGAAGCGGCAAAAATTGGAGACTTTGAAAAACGGTTTAAAGATTTCTCAGAACAAGCGATATACCTGTACTAATAACTGTTACGAGAGAGCCTGCTGCTGTTTTGCTCTTAGTCAGCTATTGTCAGAACTGACCAACTGGATGCATAGCTTAAAGGCATGCACTAAGCTTTAAATGCAACAAGTGACTGAAATCCAGGACTCCAGTTCCATCTCTGTTGGATGAAATTCAGTACCATCTCACTTTCGCTTTACTTGAAACATAGCTGCATATAATGATGTTATATACCTCATTTAACACATGCCTGTCAAGTTTTGTGACTAGAATGCATCTTGTAATTTGACAATGCAAGTAAATTCTGTTATAGTGTTATGATGCATATTAATAAGTAAAATGCCATGCTACCATCTCTTTTCTTTTGAAAAAGTTCAGCTTTTTTAATTGCATGTATTTTGACCGAAAATGTTTTTGATAATATTGATGAGAAGTGTGTTAAGTTCTTCCTGAACTTAGTAATGTGTGTATTTGTCAATGGACAAGTAATATTAAGTATTAATATGACAGACCTATTTACAGCATAATTATACTAAATAAAAATTTTTAGCCTGAAATGTGCAGGATTAAGATATTTTCATCCTTAGTTATCTAGGACTCAGTGGCTCTGAAGTAAAGGAAAATAGTGATGGGTATTGGGCAAACCATTTTTTTCTTGCATTTTGAACACTGGAAGGTGGAACTCATCTCAAGTTATCTGAGGAAGCTGACAGACACAGTAAATGCATCTTAGGCACTTTAATACGCTAGAAACAATGCCAACTGGGACAGTCATATCTAGACATTCAAACTTTTTTCCCTGGGATTATAGTCTTACCTTGGAATTATATGGTATTATAAGCAGTCTGGCCAAATTTAGCTTTTTTTTTGTTTAGTTTCTGATATCATGGTAGAAGAAAAATGTAGATAAGATTAATAAAGGGAAGTACTGAGAAGGAAGCCTCGGGGCCTACAGGTGAAGGGAGAAGCTGGCTGAGTGTTGATCAGAGCCGTGGACTGTAGGAGACCCTTCAAGACATTAATGAATATCTAGAATGAATAACTCCTGCTTCCAGAAAAATACTTGAAGTAGTCGAAACCTCAACTTTTCTACATGAGCTTGTCTTGAAGTGTTTGACTTCTGGTGAACAACTTGGCATTGTAATATGAAATAGAAGAGTATGAATGAGTATGAACACTTGATGCTTGCTGTAACAATGATCACATTGGTTTTATTCTCTAGGACTTTCCAGTATGTCTCAAACTCTGATGTTCCTTGCAAGTTTTGTTAGGTTTTTCTGAAGCCCTGCTTGTTGGATCAATCTCTTGTATCGATTTAGTTCGCTTGTATTCAAGTTTAAAAATACCTTCAATTCAAAAAGCTAATGATGAGTTTAAGCATTTGATAAAATGTTTTTTTTTTTTCTACCCAGTCTATTTCATGCAGCCCTTTCCAGTCTTGTTTCTTAATCCAGCTGTCAGTTCAGTCAGAGTTGAGTTGTTTCATGAGTATGGAAAGGCCATGGCTTGAAAAAGCCAGAGCAGTACATGCCTGCATGGTTGGTTGATGGCAGTTGAAGACAACATTGGCTCACTTGCTGGGCTCCTTGCAGAGGCTGTGGAGCAAGCTGTTTTATAGAAGGCCACGTTCTTCATGCTGTCTTAACTCACCTTCAAAACTGTTACAATTTTCCCTTGCAGCTCTCAAAATAAGAGGGAAATGATGTGGGTGGGAATCCTTTGCCTGAACATTGCTACTTTGTACTACTGAATTGGGTTCAGACTACTGAATTTGTTTAGCCATCATTTCAATAAGAAATAATTGCAAGTCTTAAAGAAACCACCATTGGATGAAACAACTACTACAGAAGTGTCAGTCTCAGTAGGCAGCAGTAATCCTTTCTATTAAGTGCCATAAATACCAGTGCTTACATCCACTGTAGAGCCTAGGAACACCAGCCAGTTTTGAGTTATGTAAGTACATCTGCCTCCCAAGAAGTTAAACTTCAGAATGAAGTCAGATTTCTGATGGAAAACTTGGCAAAACTCATGAACTTTGAATGTGCTGCTTATAGCACAGGAATTGTAATAAGGGAAACGTCATTACACAACTGTTGGGCACATTTAGAGCTCCAGGTGATGTAATAAAAACTTACTGTGGCAGAGTGTCTTCAATGATTGTGCTCTCTCACTCGCAGCTTCTTGTAATTGTCTCTTCATAAGCCAGGCTCTCGGAGATACTTGCACTAAAACAGCAGCATGTCACTGAAATGACTTAACTCCTTGTTCTTCAGTTAGGCACGTCTTAACAGATGGGATAGTGACCTGTAAAGGCATACTGTTCCATATGAACCTTTTGTTTTATTAGCATTCGTTCACATTTCTTGTGAAATAGCTGGTAGACTTCCAAGTAGGTATGAGGACTGGGCTCTTAAAGTAAGAAAACTGACCTTCCAGAGCAGAAGACCTCAGACTTTTTCAGTGTGATTTCCAGGTAACTTTCTCAGTTACAATTATATTCCATTATAATAATATTACAGAAAACTCCTGACCCCACACCCTCGCCGTCCCGTCCCCGCCCCCCCCCCCCCCCCCCCAAAGGAAAAAATGTAATGTGTTGGCTTGAAGATGTGGAACATGCCATGTGCTCTGGGTTTCAAATTAAAGAATGCAAAGGCAAATTGTATGTTTTTTCAGTCTCTTAAATGCTGTTTTTTGAAACAATTTAAAATGGCATGACAACTGAAACATATGAGGGCAGTTTTTATCACTACAGCCTCTTGGTATGTAGATCTGCCCAGACTTCATTGAACTAATTAGATTAAATGAAGGCTTTCCTGAGATAATCACTTTGCAAGCCTTTTCCTATATTACAGCAACCAGCTTTAGTGTGTTGAAGGTCAAACACTAGTACCAGATAATGCTTAATATCTGAATGCACATTGTTCAAGCAAATGTATAAATTAAATTGAATGGCATAGAATATAATAGCTGGAACTTTTGACTCTTGAGGTATGAGTTTGCTTAAGTGTGCTAAGATTTAATTTTCATAATGTTAAGATGCATTTCCTGTAGATTGGTGAAGCAAGTATTAAATGTGAATTCAATAATAGGAAAGGCTTGGATGGGATCTAAGGTATGTTAGGCCGTGTGAATCCAGGCAATAGTAATCATGCTGCTCTTAAACTCTGCTGTCCACATTTGATTGTCAATGCATGGCCACTGCAAACTATCACGTCAATGTGGCCTTAATTTTAATGAAAGCAAAATACAGCTTATACTTTCTTCCAAATAGAGGGAATTACTGATTACTAAATTAGTAATTACTAAATACTTTCAGCTACAAAGGCCCATTTTTTTGAGTCCTTTTTGAAGCATGCTTAATGTCCAGGGCTGCCTCAACTGTAGCGGCTTTTTGGGGCAGGGGTTTAACATAGGTTTAAATTTGAAGTGTCGTTACAAGAACACTTCAAGAAACCTGTAACAGATTTATCTAGCCTGGTCAACGCATGCTTTGGTAAGCATCTCTACATGTAGGCTTCTGTTTTCAGAGCTTGTCCTTTTTCCAGTACGACTGTAGAGGCTTTGTGAGGTTGGCAAATTTCTAACACTTCTAATCATCTAAACTTTGTTTCGTGAGTTATGGCCTTGACTTATTGTCTTTGGCTACAAAGCACGCTCACTTAGCAATAAATATTAATTTGATATGGGTAAGGAATTTAAGATGTAGTACTCCTTGTAGGCAGCTACAATGACCTGTGTCAGTGAAACTATTACAGTCATAAAGTAGCAGGGTGTTTTCAGAGAGATTTACACAAGTATCTGAATCCTGCCTATTGAGAGTATGTACTGCAACTGTAAGGTGCCTCTGCAGTATAGAAGTTTCGTTCACTTGAGTGTGACAGACAGTAGCTTTAAACTTGCTCCTAGTGTGCGTAATGAAAGAAAGACTTCTCTTTATCTTGTATGCTCTTTATTTAAGCTGGACACTAATGTAACTTAAACTGAATTAAAATTTAAACAAGCTGGAACTTCAGCAATGGTATATGAGTGTCTTCATTTGAAAAGTGTTTCTCAAATTTAAAAATTTGAGATATTAGCAAATTGGAAGTTTGAGGTGAGTTGCCTTTAACTAGTGCTTCAAAGCTCATCTACTCAATGTATCTCACATGGCTGCTGCAAGAATTGAATTGAGGACTGGAACGCTGGTCAAAACAATTTTCCATTAGTTGAAGAAAGAAAGATCTGTGTAACTTAAAGATATGCTTTCTTTTGTACTTGGAATTTCACTGTAGTTGCCTTATGCATTGCTGCTTTGTTACAAAAGTGGACTGTTGGAACTTGCTGTAACAGGAAATTGTTCAATGTTGCAAGATGTGACATCAAAACTGCATTAAGGATATTTCTTAAAGAAATTTGTAGTAAGATTGTTCTATAGGAATCGTCAAAGAAATTATATTAAAGTAAGTCCATTTCGTACCTGTGTGTACAAAAAAAAAACTGAGAGGCTTTTGTACTGTCTGCTGAAATGCTTGGTAAAAATGAGCTACTGGAACAGAATTTTGTTTTATTTAGTGTAACAATATTTAACAAAGTTTTTAGGATTTAGAGCAAAACTGCTCTTGCTTAATATTCAGAGTTTGAAGAGTGTTCAGGCTGTACCTCTCAGTTTTCCACAGCTATTTCCTAACATGGATGTGCCAAATAATCTGTAGCACTACTAGGGTTGATCTGCAGAACCACACTGCTTTTGTTGTGTTAATACAAGCGTGTTGGATTTGTCTGTGAACCCTTGAGATCTATTGGTATGTTAGAGTACAGTTGAGATACTTCAGAACATCTGAGAACCCCTTTGAATATAAAGTAGTAGTAACAACTAATCACTGGACTATTATGCCCTAACTAAAAGGGATCCAGATGCATAGAGATGATGGAACCAGAGTGCAAAGCACAGTATAAGCTATGATTAAGCAATTACTTTTGCTCTTAAAATTACTTGCACATGAAAGCAAGTCTATCCTGGACGAGGTTTGTCTCAAAACTTTCCAATGCCAAATGAGCAGTGACTAGAGCTGTAAGTTTTCCTAACCTCAGGGCTGTAGTTGGTTTTGGGTGTATTTGGCCCTCAAGCGTGGGGCTTCTGCTAGAGGCTTAGAAAGAACTTTTCTTAATTAAAATTGAATCAAATCTGGTGTAATTAGTTGTGGGGCATTCTGCTTGGTCTATTTTTGTCTAATGAGCAGCTGCAACATCTTCTCCATAACTCTACAAAATTATTTGCCTCATCTGCTTGTTGTTAGACTGTCATAGCTTATGATGCTTATGATCAAATGCCAATCGATAAATCCTCCTAGGACACTAGTTGGCCAACAGCATCCAACTTTGGGGCTTAGATAAAGATGTGGTGTGGCTTTAAAGAGCGCTCTTTTGCAGATGATTTGCATGAGTTTCTTCACTTACAAGATATTCTAGCAGAATATATTATAGTCAACCAAAGATGTATATTAACCAAAACTGCATCCTAACATACATGTTAATGTCATCATCCTGGACTCTTAAACTGTTGTAATATTTTTTGCAAGTAACCAACAACAATAAGGATTTAAAAATAATATTTAAATTAGGTACATGATCTGATTGATGTTATTGAATATTGGAGGTTTGTAAATGTGAATATTGATTGCTTTATGCTTTTTGTTACTCTCTAGAAAACAGCTGTAGACAGTGATTTTGTCAGAATCTCCTAGTGATAGGAAGCGTGGTTGTAGATCTGCTAGAGAAGGAACTGTCGCTTCTGATTTGGTGACAGCGCTTCAAAGTCTTTCACTATCAGTGGTTGTCTTCAGTGCAAAATGCAGTACTGTGGCATCGTGCTTAACATGATAGATTGACTATAGCTGAGGCTAGTTGTTTCCAGAGTGGAGAACTGAGACTTTCCTGGAACCTTGAATTTCTGGTGCTTATGCCTGGACCTCTGCATAGGCATGGTGGTTCAGCCAAACAGGCCTCTAACCTGGCAATGCAATAACTGGAAACCTTTTATTTACTATTTGACACTTTGCATTTGTAAGGCAATGAAGTCAGAGGTAACTCTTTGCTTTTGCTAGGCATGTGACACCTGAGGGTCTTGTTGACTTGAAAGTGTCCAAGAGCCTGGCAGTCATTAAGTTTCATGGGTGAATATGTGGTTGATTGTGCTCACCGTGCCTTGTTATGTCAATAAAGCTGACTTACATAACCAAACTTCTGTATTGTGCACACAACAGACCTTTATATAGGTGTGAAGTGTTTGTGTGTTGACGGTACTGTTGTGTAGGTATATGTGTGCATACAAGATGTATGTAGCTGTGCATTTAATTTCTCTGCCGTCAAAGAGTGGACTATTCACAGCAGCCTGGTGCCAAGTAGGAATTAAATATAGAGGTGCAGGTTAAGAGTCCTGTGCGTGAACATTAGTTTCTCTCTGATTAACAGAACACCGTACTGAGAAGAGCTGCTCTTAGTTTCCTTATCACTTCTGTAGGAAGGTGGTATTCTGCAATTTTCCCCTCTATTAAAAGAGGCTTGACTTGTGTTAGGACATGATAATGTATTATTAATATGTAGCTCTGCATGAAGATGCATTCATGCTACAAAAGTTCTTCATGTGTGAGCTGACAGTGTTGAAACTGTTTTTCTTGAGGTTGTTCATGGGAACAAACAAAGCTTGCTCATCTCAAACTCTGAAGTGAAAGCTTCAGTGAAAAGCAGGGATTTTTAACTTGTCAGTTAGCTCGATGCTAACTTAAAGTATTATAGGAAATATGAAATTGTCCTTAAACAGAAATCTGTTCCGTAACTTCAATATGAAGAGTAGGATTGTCTTACAGTGTGTTTCAGTATAACTGTTATGTAACTGAATGTATGTTTATTCCTTTCCTAGACTGTACATGCCATTTGGCTTGGGAAATAGAACACACCATGGGACAACCTCAAAGATATCTCTCCAGACAAGGTCTCTTACTTGGGTGATGCGTCTGCTGTCCTGATTGTCTTCATACCCAAAGGATTTATTTTCCTTCTGGAAATATTTTAAGTTGATAACTTGTTCGTTTCTGGAAATTGTCTACATTAAAGACTGCACGCATCATGGGTGATATGGCAAACAACTCGGTTGCTTATAGTGGTGTAAAAAATGCTGTAAAAGAAGCTAATCATGGAGATTTTGGAGTTACTCTTGCAGAGCTCCGTTCTCTTATGGAACTTAGAGCTACAGATGCACTGCATAAAATACAGGAATGCTATGGAGATGTACATGGCATCTGTACAAAATTGAAAACTTCACCAAATGAAGGTAAGTCAATTTTAGCACCATTATTGAGGGAAGTCCATTTTGGAAAAACCTTAGTCAAGCAAACTACCCTTTCTTTTTTTTTTTGATATAAGTCTATAAAAGTATTTCTATTACCATAACAAAATATTGCTTCTTACTACTTTAAGGCAGAGGTATTCAATGGTGATAATTAAGCAAGAGATTTTTTCAACTGGTTTTAATTACACGTGACATGTTGAATTGGTGTGAAGTTGCACTTTGGAATAGAATTCATTGATGTAGATATCCACATATAAAATAGCAGTGCAACAAGTTTCATGAAAAACTCACATGACCTGTAATTCGCAATCCAGATCAAGCTGTCGTAGAACACAAAATTTTTAATAGTCTAGCACAGGGCTTATTAGTGCTCTGGGTTGCTATGTATTTCTTGTATTCCATAATGAAACAGTTTTAAAAAACTGATGTGAGTTTTCTATTTGTAGTACATTGAATTCATAATAGCAAGATCTGGGTTTAATAAATTGTATTTTCATAGATTTCATTTGATTTATACAAAATAACTGTCACTACAACTTTAGTCACTAAGAGGTACTCTCATTACTAATAAAGGGTTTGCAAAGTGATCATGCAATCTTAGTCTCTAGGAATGAGCATCTTTAAAGAAGTCTTTGCTGTGTTAGATTTGTGGCTACCTGATACTTTCGCTCTTAATTATGACTCCAAGATAAACTGTACAAACGTGAAGAAGGAAACAAAAACAAAGCTTCTGAGAGCTTTCTGGGAGTTTTCCTCTAAGATCTGGCTGGTTTACTCTCTTCCAATGCAAATGAAAGCTATAAGCTTTAATTTGTGAAAGAAAAACGCAAGTCGTGTTGCTTATGATATATAAACTGTAGTATCTTGCACAAATGTTTTTAATTGTTTTTATCTAATGTTACCTCAAACTTAATGTGAAATCCTGCAGTTGGTAGTGACTGAGAAGTGACAAAATCAAGATTTTAGTAAATTGTTGTGTCTCAGCATTTAAGTATTTGCATATCTTTTAACCAATATAGTGTCATATTAATGGCAGTAAAGTACCTGCTGTCTTAATCCTGGAGAGCTGTTG
This sequence comes from Tapera naevia, assembly GCA_033556795.1. Lineage (NCBI taxonomy): Eukaryota > Metazoa > Chordata > Aves > Cuculiformes > Neomorphidae > Tapera > Tapera naevia. Next base: position 6,442,213 of record JAUMJJ010000059.1, read on the forward strand.
CTTTCTGTTCTTCAGAAATGCTATGGAAAAATTTGTCTCCTTGGATCAAGAAAAGCCTACTAATGTGATAAGGTATCTCTGGGTACATCTGCATTTAGCATGTTTTGGCTTGATCTGCTTTTGAAGCCAGACTCCTGATTTCCAAACTCCTGAAATTATTTCAGTACCTGAACTGGATTTCTCTTACCAAGCTGAAAGTAGCCGCCAGCTCTCAGGCGTGACCTGCCAGTGAATGGGAATAGACTAGTTTTAGGCTGAAGAATGAATATGTAAAACATGGGGTGTGCAAACTTCTGTTCCTCAGCATCAAAGGCGTTATAAAGTTTAATGCATATGTGTGAAGCACTGCTGTGTATAAGCAGTGTAACACCTCTTAGATAGGAGCAACAGTCTCTCGTTACCCTGTTGCGTTGTATTGAAACGCAGTTTCCTTACTCAGCGGAAAGGGCTGCATTTTCCTATGATCAGGAACTGAACTGAGAGTTGAATCCTGTTTTACAGGAATCTGCAAAGTTTAAGCTAGGTGGACGTACAACTGTAGATGGCCATGATGCACTAAGCATCGAATAGCTGGTATACCTCAGGATTCACTTTATGTCCCGTAGTGCAATGACCAGGTTAACACATGGGAATGATGTGTCAGCATACTAAAACTAGAAAGGTTAGATGCCCTTTCCAGTAGATTGATTCTGCTATGCTGAGGACTTTGTTATCAAGGCCTGTCCCTTTCAAAAGGATTTGACATCTAGATGTACTGTCCTGCAATCAGTTAAGTACAATCACTAACTTGATTAATGGGTGCTATTTTTATTTGAAGTGTGAGAGCAGCTCATAAACACAACAAGACCTCAACAGTTGAACGTGATAAGTAGGTCAGAAAAGGTTAAGTAAGATGAGTTAGAACAGTGTGGTCTCTGCAAAGGTGATGTTTTGGCTCTAAATTGCTATTGTGAACCTTTGGAGAACCAGCCTTCTGTAAAGTAAGCTGCTACAAATTTTTCGAGAGGTAGTACTGGAGAGCTTTTGTAAAAGTAGAAATAGATTTCTCTTGTCAAATTCAAATCAAAAGTATAGAGATGGGGACATTTCTAGTGGAGAAAACCCAGAGAAGATCTATACATAAAACTTGTGTTACACTAGTTACCGCTAGCTAGTCTCAAGTGTACACCTGTGCAGCCCCATGATGCTTCTTCCTATTCAGAAGATTTCTTTATGATATGAAATACTGATTTTTGTACTTACCAGTGTACAGGTAGCACAGGTAGTTCCAAAATGCCGTTCAGTGGATGAGTTCAGCTTGTATAACTTCTTGCTTTGGAGTACTTGACAACATAAGGCAATGTCTGTTTTCAGAAGAAATATGAATCAGAACTACCAGATTTAAAATGAGAACTGTCCTTTACCAATATTATTAAAAAAAAAAAAGACTGAGCAGGCTTTACTGCTTAGTATTTAATGGGGTTTATGTCCTTTACGTGTATAAGAATGTATACAAATGTGAATAAAGGAATGTTTGTAGTAGCAGAAGTCCTTCCTATGTTCTAGAGAGATGGACTGCCATCAGTACTTCCACATAATTTTGATTATATGTAACTTCTACTGCTATATTTCTAATACAATTTGTATATGAAGCTTTAATTACTTCTTTGGTTAATATTTTTCAAACTTAACCCAAATAACATAAACTACCTTAGTTAAGATACCTAATGAACAACAGAATGGAAGTAGTTTTGACCTCAGGACCGTAGATGGTGAACTATAAAATTGCCAGCCGTGTGGTAGATGTAGCAAGTTCATTAATGGCGCATGGTGTATTATGGCCAACACTAAAAATGCAAATGCTTTCTGTGTATGCTAGGCTTATTTACTAATCTTCGCTAAGTGGTTCGAATAGTAGCTTGACTTTATCATATAGAGTTGTTGGAAAAGATTTTCATTCTTCAAAGACTGTTCTGATATTCTGCATCCTGGTACGCTGTGGTGGAGGAAAGTGGCATTATGTAAATAATCTTAGAAACTCTGCCATGCTAAAAGGAAGAGAGAAATGGTATCTGTTAAAAAATACCCATATGGTCCAGCCTTTTGCAATGGCCAGGCTGTCCTGAGTTTCTCTACATGCTCTCATATAGCTTTATTTTTAAAATCGTCTTGCAGTGCTCCTTGAGTTGATGATGGAAACAAGCACCTCAGAGCTTTAACTTCAGCAAATGTGTTATGGCTAACCAGTAAAATTGCTCCTTTGTATTAAACCTCCAAAGCTGTAAATTCAAGGTGAATCTAAGAGTGTTAGAATAAATCTAGTTTATTATATACGCTAAGAACGTGTTTGATTCATTTCACTTTTGGACGATCTGCAGGTAATATTTTGCTTTACATTTAAGTGATTAAATAGAAGTTGTTAGCATTTAAAATTGAGCCTTGTGGTTCAGAAGTCTAAGTCCCTTGAAATATCACGTGAGGATGCTAGGAAATGTTTGTTAGAGGTGTAAAATATCTGATTATTATGAAAGCCAGTTACAGTACTTCCTGCTCTTATTGATTACCTGTAGTGTTTGCAATCCCCTTATGACTAAGAAGTTGGTTTAACTGCTAAAAATCCTGCTGCTAAGAAAACTTGTCATTAAGCAGGTGCTGGTCAAAACCTTCGGGCAATATGGTTTAAGTATTTTCTCTGGATGTGACTGAACATTTGGCCACTTTTCCTTGTAAAATGAATTGGCACCTTAAGTTCTGAATGGGGGCTAGGCAGCTAGAGACTGTTGAAGGAGTAAAGCAGTGTCTTCCAGTGAAGGCCACTCGTTCTTGCCTGCTAGTGTCCCTTAAGGATGGTACAAGAGTTGGGATAGAGGAGAGGACTCTAAAAGAATTGTGCCATATATGAAAAGATAGACAAAGAACTGAGATTACAGACTCTGCACAGTGCTAAATATGAGCCCTTCCTATGTAAGTAGAGATAGAAAGTGAAGCCTCAAAAGAGCAGACAACTGCTGTCCAGGGAGAAGCAGCATCTTTAAGTGGTTTTCTCTCTCTACATGGTGTCTGGAGAACTTCACCAGTTTTTTGTAGTTTTTTATATAATAATAATACACAAATATAATATTTATAGTATTTTATGTTGATAATTACATTAAGTATTTCATTATAAATGTTACGTTAATTGTAGGATCCTAGGATATACAGAATCCCTACAGTGGGAACCAGAGCTGGCTTCACAGGCTGTGGTCTTGCTAAAGCTGCATGGTGCTACTCAGTCTCAATAGTAGTAACTCTACTAATGAGCTTGTCTTGCAAACGTGTTTACTTTGTACAAAGGTATGTCTGTTACTATTACTTTGTTGCTATGTCATATTAACTGCAAGTAGGTAGACCATCAGCTTACTTTATATTGGCAAGCTGTGAATAATAAAGCATAGCTGTTTTTCTGTAGTGACTCTGATTTGAGGATAATAGTTCTGCAATGGTATTTGAGATATGGCTTTTCAGTATTGTTACGAAAATAGGGAGTGGGACATGAATCCATGAATGGGAAGCCTCAGTCATTTCTGATATGAGAGTGAAATGCAAATAAATTTCACTAACTTTGTCTTATTATTAAATAGGTTTAAGTGGAAATCCCGCAGATATAGAAAGGAGAGAAGCAGTTTTTGGGAAGAACTTTATACCTCCTAAAAAGCCAAAAACGTTTCTTCAATTAGTATGGGAAGCACTACAGGACGTTACACTAATTATATTAGAAATTGCAGCAGTAGTATCCTTGGGCCTTTCTTTTTATCAGCCTCCAGGAGGAAATGAATCACGTAAGTAAACTTCTTAAAAACTAGGTATCTACCTGTGTTATACTGCTGACTTTCCTGGTCAAACATACTTACACTGTAAATCTGATAGGAGACAGTAAGTCAGAGGAAAAGCAGCTTAATGTTCCTTATTGAGAGAACACTACTAAAACTCTAGCTTACCTTAGAAGGCCAACATGAGATTTCTCGGGTCATGATTCTGGCCAAAATAATGCCAGAAGTGTAAGCAGCAGAAACAAGGACTTGACTTAGATCTGTCTGTGATTATGTGTTTTTTTGTTTTTTTTTTCAGCTTTGCCTCAAATATTTAAGCAATTTGTAATTTGTGGTCATGCCCTTTCTTAGGGGAGTCAGCAAGTCTTAAATTTTCCATGGTTTGAAATATGACTCTGGTAACTTTCAGTTTAAGAAAAAAAAGCTATATTTATACTTCTAAATGCAGGATGAAGAGATCTGGCCTTCATTGAACTAAATTTTTTTGCAATGATATCTAGCTTGTTAAGATAAAGGTAAAGTGGGAAATGTTGAGAAAGCAGAAAGTGGTTAACAAATTGTAGGCTGGCATCCTTATCCTGTTATTTAACAAGATAATAAGCACAGGTAACTTTTCTGTATCAACTTGTGTTATGTTCAGATGAGCAGGGATGCACTTGCTATGTGGTTTAACTTCCTTCAGCTGCTCTAGCTTTCAAGTTTATTAGCTTCTTTGTGTTGCTGAAAATAAATCTAAAATTGCAAAGAGGCTGGCATGTAAAATGTTTAGCAGCTATTAGTAGCTTCTGTTTGGCAAAACTTTTTTTGTTGTAGAAATATCTATCTGTGTGAACTTTCTTAAATCTAAAACCTGTTTTCTACAGTATGTGGATCAGTAAATGTTGGTGAAGAAGAGGAGGAATCTGAAGCAGGTTGGATTGAAGGAGCTGCAATCCTCCTATCTGTAGTTTGTGTGGTATTAGTAACAGCTTTCAATGACTGGAGTAAGGAGAAACAATTTCGGGGATTGCAGAGCCGTATTGAACAAGAACAGAAATTCACAGTCATCAGAGGTGGCCAAGTCATCCAAATACCAGTAGCTGACATAATTGTTGGAGATATTGCACAAGTGAAATATGGTAAACATATTTTTAAAGTTGAACTTTCTTTTATTTTTAAAAAAGGAACTGCAGTCAACATACGCAGTGATCTCTCGTAGGTGATCTTTTGCCGGCTGATGGTGTACTCATTCAAGGAAATGACCTCAAAATTGATGAAAGCTCACTGACTGGAGAATCTGATCATGTTAAGAAATCTCTGGACAGAGATCCTATGCTGCTGTCAGGTGTGTAACATTTGATAATTCTTGAAGGAAGTAGTTTATTTCTGGTGATAAACTGGATATTTAAAATCTTGAGGTTAAAATCTGGCAAACTGGACCATATCTAGACTGAATCCTAGAAGTATCCAAAACCAGTTTCACTAGTACCAATCTGTTAAAGTGAGCAGACTCTTTAGTTTTAAGAGTATAAGTTTTAACATTTTGTGTAGTTGTTTGTGGGTTTATTTTCTAGATAATTTTGACAATTAAAGCTCTAGGGGACCACACTGCTGTATGTACGCATCATACAGTTTTGTCAACATGACGTTTGAGAAATCATTTCCTTTGTGCTCTGTCCTATAACTGTTCAAGTCTCAGTGGAAAATCTAATTCAATTTTTCAGGTACACATGTGATGGAAGGCTCTGGAAGAATGGTCGTTACTGCTGTGGGTGTGAATTCTCAGACTGGAATCATCTTTACCTTACTTGGGGCTGGAGGAGATGAAGAGGAAAAGGAGAAGGAAAAAGAGAAGAAGGACAAGAAAAGTAGGCATAATAATCTTGATTCCTGGGGAGGAAGGAGTGAACTCCTGAATGTTACTGGAAAAAAACGTGTTCTATTCATCTGGAGGCAGAAATCTTGTTTTAAACTTTGCACTGCTTTCAATAGGCTTCGCAGGAAAACAAAAACCTCAGGTCTAGTGACCTGAGAGTACTCCACCACTAATAACTCCTATCACATGGATTTGTAGTTAAACTATAGATATCATTGATCATTTGGAGATCAGAAGGTATATAGCTCCTAACCAGCCATACCATGTATATATTGTGTAACTTCAGAGTACATTCTTGTCTAATAGCCAATACTTTTTATGCCAGACAAGTTATTACCAATAACTCTGCCTAATAAATATCTAGTTCTGCTTTTGACAGATAGAAAATATCCTGTGTAGGGAGTTTTTCTATGACACTTGAAGGGACTGTATCATTGATACTGCTGAGTTTGTGGATACCTTAAACGTATGTAAGACTGATTTTGAGAAACGTGAGCAACTGCTTCTGCCACTCCTTTTTTTCCAGCACTGCAACTTTGCATGCCTGGAGATATACATAAGGCAAATCCTTAGCAGAACTTTCCTTAAACTTTAATTTTGGAAGGTTGAGGGTGTTTTAACCTAGAACACTTTGGAGCCCTTCTGTGAAGTGTGAAGTGAGCAATCTTTATTTTGAAGGACTTTCTTGGTAGCTGGAATTAATTATAAGCTCACTTATCTAAGCCATAGCCTTTACCCTGAGAATCAAAGCTTAGAAATGTTAACCCGTAAGGGTTTCATACTATGTCTCACAAGGCATTTTCACGACTGAACTTCACCTCCGCAAAAATTTTTGTAAGAACTGTTAGTTCAGCCAGAGTTCTACTGGATGGGACTGAGTCTGAGGATTCTTGACAGAAAGATAAACTTTATCAGTAATGGAAAGCCATATAGAAAACATGCTTAGGAGTCTCAGTGTCCTTCAAACTAAAGAGGCAATTGTTGAAATGAATGTTCTGTGCAGGAATTGGCGTTGAACTGTGCTGTTTGTCGTCTTGTCCTGTAATTCTAATGCTTTTTGAAACTTAAAGTATTAAGTTTCTTCGGAAGTAATTTACAAGAGTTATTAAAAGAAGAATTGAAAGTTCAAAATTAGTTGCAATTAGTGAGGAGTTGATGTGCAATGCTTCCAGGGGATAACGTGGAACAGTTTCCGTCCTTACTCTTCCCCTTACAGAGGAAGGAGAAGGAAGCAGGCAACAGTACCAGCTGCTTCAGGAGATAGGGAGAAGATTGTGGCTTTTATTAATACTCTGCTAGTATATATTATTCCATAAGCAGAAGTCTTTTTAACGAGTAGTGTTTTGGTGTACCACTTGTGGTGTTTTTGTCTCCCAAGATAGGCATCTTCCCCCTTAAGTTTCCCTTAAGTTAGGTGCCCAGTAAGATTCTCCTTGGTAAAATTCAGGTTAAACTAAATTAGCTGCTCTGTTAAGGAGATTAAAGTGGCTATTTTTAGTTGACTGTATGGCTTGGTTCAGAGTGAAAGCAAACATATGTGCAAGGAGTTAGAAGTAACTCAAGTGTAGACCTTTGCTCTTGTAAAAGGGAAGGGAGAACTAGGAAAGAACAATACAAAACTAGGAGGCAGTGATGAGTTGTTCAGAAGTCTGACGTGGCATCTTCCGGAGGAGATGAACTTGCCTTTTTTTTTGATCCTCAGCTGTTCTGAGGATGCTTAGGAGGAAATCTTATATATACAAATCAGATTGTCTACAATAGTATAGTGAAGGTATTGAAAGTCATGCCAGACAGGCTGCTTGATAACTTGATTTTCTTCTACACAAGTACTCGCATACATTTTATTCCACATAACCTAAGACTGAAGACTAAATGAATTACCGGTGAGACTGAAAGGTTCTGAGTTTCATTCTAGATTCCTCAGTTTTTTGCTTTAATTTCAGATTATTGCAAATGGTAACTATAACCCTTGCTTTCTATACTTAGGAGAAAAGATTTTCACTTGCCGAGGTAGTATCCAAACCTTTTTTACATGAAAACTCAAAGAAAAAGGTAGCATGCCCCCCCTCACTCCAATAAGCTGTATATGATGTGTCAGTCTAGTTACCTTTAATGTTTCACTTATTAATTGATTGCACTGTTTCATTGTCCATCTTTATAATCTCTTGTTGAATTCTGTTTCTGAACAGAGGTAGGAGCGATATTAGAAACTTGAACTGTTAGTTTAGTGTTGTAATATTGGTATGTTGCCAACAGATTATGTTCGTGCTTGCGTAAATAGGGTTAGCATAGATCCAGTAATCCAGGGCTCTGCCTCCATTTAGCTTTGGTGTGGATTTATAAATATTTTATATTACAGTAGCTTCTGCAGTATTGTACGAAAACACCGATTCTGGAAGTGAGAATCTACCATTCATTTTCCGTAGTAGTCAGATACAATTGCCAAGTGTTAAAAGAACAGAGAGCAAGACTAAGGCCACTAGAATCACTTCAGTCACAAATTTCTTTCCCAAGAGAACATTTAGGCAAGCTTTTGAAAAGCGTTCCACACAAGTGATAAGTGTCTATATCAGTGATCTGCGCAAACTTAACAGTGGTAGCATAAAACTGCAGTAGTCTTATCTGGGAAAAAGTAGAGTCCAAGACACTGATGTGAGCCATTTCTGTGAGTGAGTTACGCTTTTAAAGCCTCAGTTATGTCAGCCCGCTGTCTTCAGATTGTTTTACACTTATTTAAAAAAATGCAGTTCCTTGTTTAAGCATATGGTAATGTAAACACTGAAATGAACATAGCCAATTTAAAACAATTTGTTCCCCTCTCCAACAGGTAAAAAGCAAGATGGAGCTGTTGAAAACCGTAACAAAGGTAAATGTAGTTTCTCTGATGTTTTTTTCTTGGAAGTTCTTATTTTCTGAGAGTTTATGTAATGAATATGTGTTTTCTTACGAATATGTATTTTCTTACGAAAATGCATATTGAATACTTGAATCCAAAGCTAAAGATAGCATAAGTGAATCTGGAGAAAACAAATGCTGAAATTAACTTGGTAGTCTCAACATAGCTAGATACTGCAAAAGTAAACTTTACCAATGATTTTCAAGCTATCTTGTTTGGCTGAGTTAACTTTTGCTGGTTACCACATGCCCACTTAGCTGCTCTCTCGTTCCCCCTTCTCAGCAGGACAGGGCAGGAAATAGGATGAAAAACTTGTGAGTTATAAAGGTGGAGAGACCACTTAATTATCTTCATGGGCAAAACAGACTCAACTTAAGCAAGTTGAATTTATTGCCAATTAAAAATAGAGCAGAATGGTGAGGAGCAAAACCAGCTAAAAAGATCTTCACACACACAAATGTATACACACTCCCCTTCCTTCTAGGCCCAACTTAGTTCCTGACTCTTCTAATTCCTCCCTCTGAGGAGCACAGGGGGAGGGAGAATGGGTTTATTTTGTTAGTTCATAAAGCTTTTCTCTGCTGCTCCTTCCTCATGTGCTTCCCCTGCTCCATCATGGGGGCCCTGCCACGGGACACTGCCCTTGATGAATTTCTCCAAATTGGGCCCTTACCACAGGGCTCAGTCCTTCAGGAACAGACTGTATAAGTGTATGTCTCCAATGGGCCACAACTGCTGTCTGGAGCCCACTCCAGCACAGGCCTTCCACAGGCTGCAGCTTCCTTCAGGGCACATCTGCCTGCTGTGGCATGTGTTCTTGTACAGGCTGCAGTGTGACTGTCTGATCCTCTGTGGGATGCAGGGAGACAACCTGCCCCACCATGGTCTTATCCACAGGCTGCAGTTTCCCTGCTGCCAGCACATGGACACCTACACCTAAAACACTTGTTCAAACATTCATTTGTATCACACAGTATCACAGTATCACAAGGTTGGAAAGGACCTCTGAGATCATCAAGTCCAACCTATAACCTAACACTAACACCAACCATCATCTAGACCATGGCACTCAGTGCCTCATCCAGTCTCCCTTTAAACACCTCCAGGGTAGGTGACTCCACCTACCAGGGTAGCGTGGTATCTCTGAATACGAGGTACTACACAGTACTGATATTTAGTGGAAACTGGTGTTAAGCTTTTGAAATACCCTTGATTTTGGGCACTGCCCAACGGCTAAACTTTATTTGATCTTAACTTCTAGCTAAAGCTCAGGATGGTGCAGCCATGGAAATGCAACCACTGAAGAGTGAGGATGGCGGGGATGGAGATGAGAAAGACAAGAAGAGATCAAATTTACCGAAGAAAGAAAAGTCAGTTCTTCAAGGCAAACTTACAAAACTTGCAGTTCAGATTGGCAAAGCAGGTATGATGTATCAGCAGCCTTTTTATGTTGATGTCACACGTTTGAATAAAGTTGGGACATGAGTAGTTTGAGGGGATAACTTAAGTAGCTAGACATGACTCGTTTGGTTATTTTAAATGCAAAATTCCAGTGCATGCAAGTATGCCATTTAGTGTATTGATTGCTTCTCAGACTGTCATGTGACTGGCTTTCATTTTTCCTTGGTTTAAATGGATTCAGTCTTGGGTGTTGGCTTCTGGGAGACAAAATTCCAACTTCATAATACTGGACAACTGTTAGGAAAGATCTTTTTAGATAAGATATGGCATTTAGTGATGTGCCTAGAGAAATAAAAATTGCGTGAAGTCTGGAAAATGTGGTAGGGTCACCCAAGTTATCTCTGATACTCTGAGGCTTAGGAATTTCCACTTACCATGTTCAGTGCTGATATGTAATGGTTTTATGGACTTTCTGCTATCTTTTAACTTCCATTACTCTTCTATCAGCAAATATTCAGCTGTCTTGTCAAAATGGTTGGTAAACTGTTGCTTCTTGAAAGTAGACTAAAACAAAAGGAAGTTAAGTGTAAATTTTAGGCTATATTATGTAGTATGTAGAGGCTTACTTCAAGTATTTCAGGATTTATTTTAGTACGTATAGAGTTGTTGAAAGATTTAGGCTAGAAGGAACTGCTAGAAGTCTTTAGCCCAGATCACAGCTCAAAAAGAGCTCACTTCTATGTCACAAGACAGTTACGGTGTGAGAACAGAGCAATTAAACTTCTAGCTTTAGCATCTGTAGTTATGTATATCAATGTTAATTTTTCAGAGAAATATGTAGTAACAAATGTTGGAAAAAGCTTCCATAGTATGTTTAGTGTAAAATAATGTCCTTATCAAAAAATATTTTCACATCTTTCGTAAGAGGTCTTTTTTTGCTTTATGCACCTTTTGACCCATTGTAGTTCCCCACGGATCCTTAATACTCATCTACTTTGTGCATGCATATTTTTGTCCTGCTGATTGGGATGATGTACAAACTGGAGCATCTTTCTATAAAGAGCTGACACTTCAGTGACTTTTCCTTTATTCCAGCCAGATCCATCTTCCTTCTCTGTTTTCCTGTGGTGTATCAAGTATGCTGCTCAGTTTGCTAATAGCAGTTCTGATTTGTCTTCCCAGTTATTCCCAGTTCATTGAACACTGTACTTAATTGCCATATTTAATCCACCTTCAGCAGGAAGCAGGGTACATATTATCAGCAGCTTTCTCTACTGAATAAGTCATCAATGCAATTGTTGAAGGCTACTGAATGATTTCAGTTCTTATTCTGCTTATTCAATTGACTTATTGGTCTCCTGTATTTGTAACAAGGTCTATACTTTTCAATTAAATGAGAAGGAAAATAAATTTTAGAAGTTTCTAGGGGAAATGCATAAAGAAATACTGGAAGCTGGAATACCTTTGAGAAACTACCTCAGTGTTTCCTGCCTTGCCTATTTTTAAAATCTTAACTATAAACCAACTTCTTCTTTATAGAAGTATTTGCACTTATGCACAGTCTGTATTGCAAATGTTTGAGATATTGCAAAAATTTGAGATAACTTCTGAAAACTGTTTATTCTTCTTTTAACAAGGTTTGTTGATGTCTGCAATCACAGTCATTATCCTTGTATTGTATTTTGTAATTGATACCTTCTGGATTCAGAAGAGGCCTTGGCTTGCTGAATGTACACCGATTTATATTCAGTATTTTGTGAAGTTCTTTATTATTGGAGTTACAGTCTTGGTGGTGGCAGTACCAGAAGGTCTTCCGCTTGCAGTCACTATATCTCTGGCTTACTCTGTTAAGGTAAGTGGGTAGGTGGTGAACAGATTTTAAATGTAGATGGCTGTATTTGGCAGCTATAAAATCTCACATGAGATATGCTGCATAATGTATATGTAACAGTGGGGAAAACTTTTCTTGTTTTCTGGCACTGCACAAGAAATTTATCTCAGTATTTTTCTTAATCTTTGAACACACTAACATGAACCATGAGCAGTAACAGCCTGCTGTCACCAACTAAAGATAAATGGGTTTAGCTCATAACATTGCAGCATTTGTTCAAAATAAGTAGATGTGTTAGTTAGTAAATAACAAATTCTTTCATGAATCTGAGCTTCTACCTAACTGATATGTTAAGCAACTAGAACCAAAGTTTCCACATTGATTTTTTTTTTTCCTTGAAGACTGAATATTGTAGAACATATAGCTTTGTACTTATTACACGGCATGTTTTTTAACTTCTACTTTATCTTCCCTTGATTTTCTTACTGCTTTGGCATGCTAGGACTGGTTATTGATAGGAAAATCTAATTATAAAGAAAATGGCTGTTTAGATTGTGTTCTAAAACTTGAAGTACTAACTAGTAAAGGCTTTAGTATTGTATCATTTGAAGTTACTCTGCCTCTTCATGATTAAAATGGTATCCACACCTGCAAGGTAAAGAGTTTTAAATCGATGTTTGACCTATGAAAATGGTTGTAGTCTTCACTGTCTTAGCTGACTCTAGCACCTCTGAAATACATATAATTTGATGTTTGGATGAGTCTGTAACATCTTACTTGATCTTTCGTTTAAGCAGACTTCCTTTCAAATCTGGTAAAGCTGACTCTTCACCTCTTCTCTATTTCTAAATATTGTCATATACAATTTACTTGTAACAGTCTATTATCAGTAGTCAATGGGACATGCCGATACAGGAGATTAAGACTGTATTTATGAACCTTGTTCAAAATAAATGTTACTGTGACATAATAGACTTAAAGGAATCCTTACAGAATGTGGCAGCTACAAATTTTTCGTGTAAGATGCTGGATATCTTGAAGGCTGAGTGTCTTCTGAAGCTGCTGTGTAAGACTGGACATGCTAAATGAGAATTTTTGAAATGTGAAGTAGTGGTCGTGGATAGCTGTTGACTGTTTTTATTTTCTTAGAAAATGATGAAAGATAATAATTTGGTGAGACATCTGGATGCATGTGAAACAATGGGCAATGCAACAGCTATTTGCTCAGATAAAACCGGAACATTGACCATGAACAGAATGACAGTTGTCCAAGCCTACATCAATGAAAAACATTATAAAAAAATTCCAGAACCAGAAGCTATTCCAGAGAAAACTATGGCTTACCTTGTGACAGGAATTTCTGTTAATTGTGCTTATACTTCCAAAATACTGGTAAGTGGATTTCTTCATTCTAATCAAGATAACTGAAGAAGTTCTCGAAAGATGCAAGTTGTCTAGTGAGTATGTGGTAGGCAGTTAAGTGTAAATGTGTGACAAAAACCAATGTAAGGTATTTTGTACCTGCTTTGAATTGCTCAAGTGTTTGAGACCAAACTTCAAAACTAGCTTATTTTGATTAGAATTGGTAATTTAGGGTTTAAACTGATAATTCAAAGTTACAGTCTCAGGAAGATAACTTCCTTAAAGTTCACAGTTGTGTATAAATTTGTTTTTATCATTGGGGCTGTTTACCTTACTTGAAAAGCATCTTGACTGTGTTTGAGTGCTACCTCAAAGTAAACATTTAAGAATGCAGCTGGAAGGTAATGAGGAAATGCACATACAGAAGAGGATTTTGATGACTTTTCATTCCAGATACTGCTGTATGAGTTTGTGAGCTTTAGAATTGTAAGAGTTCTGCTCATACAATGTTTGAGACTTCCAGGTGTTTTTTTTTTTTTAAATAGAATAATGAACTATTACACATTATAAATACTGGACTATTTAGCACTTTTGTGTACATTATTTCTGCAAGTCCAAACATAGTTTCCTTGCTGCAGTTATTCCAACGTGTTGCATAATTTATAATCTTTAAGGCATTAAAAATAATAATTAGGATTTAGCCTTAAAAAATAAACAAATTAACACTTCAAGATTTGGTAGAGGCCTGCACTATTAATGTTTTGTACAGGAACAGCAGTAAATTCCAAGTCCAAACGATACTTTCAGCCAGTAAAGATGGTACCTCTGCAAGAATTTTTCTCAGTAGCAGTATTTGAGGCAGCCTGTCAACAGCACTGATTTCTCTGAAGCAAGACTGAAATACTGGTAATGAGCAAGGAGTTTCACGTATTTTCTAAAGATCTTTTTCTACAAAAAAAAAAAGTAGTAACTGCATGGAAATTGACCTGGTCCCTTGCTACTACAATTTTAATCAAATTGCATCCAATGCAGTCAGAAGTTGTCTGTTTCACAGAATATAGAGCTGAAAAGGACCTGTTGAGATCCTCTGGACCAACCCACTTCTCAAAGCAAGGGTCCAGCAGAGCATGTTGCTCAATACTATGCCTAGTCAGGTTTTAAGAATCTCGAAGAATGGAGTCTCTGCAACCTCTGGGCAACCTGGTCAAATATTTGACCATCCTTAGAGTAAAAAGGGGGCTCTTTTTAGAGTCATAAATCATAGAGGCATTAAGGTTGACAAAGACCTCTAAGATCGTCAAGTCCAACCATCAGCCAAACACTATGCCTACTAAACCATGTCCTGAAGTGCCACATCTAGAAATCTTTTAAATCCCTCCAGGGATGTTGATTCCACGACTTCGCTGGGTAGTATGTTCCAATGCTTGACCAGTTACCCTGACACAATCCTCGTATGTCAGGTGCTCTAGTCCCTTTATCGTTTTTGTGGCCCATGGATGTACTTGCTTCTCCGTGTCCATGTCTCTTGTACTGGGGAGCCCAGAACTGCACATTAGAATTAATATTTTGAAAGTGTGAGTATTGAGTACAGTTAAATCCAAGATCTTGCAGCTCTGAATGATGAAAATAGATCCCTGACTTATTATATTTCATCTCTAGCTGCTTGAGGCATGTCAGGCAAGTAAGTACTTCTGCCTATATTGCTACAAACTACACTGCGATGGTATAGCTACATAAGCTCTGAAATATCCTTAAAGAAATACTCCTTTTAGCACTAGTATGTGCGTATTCCACATTGCTGAGATAAGAAACTTGCTCTGGTATTAAAGGGTTGGAAACTTGTTTCTGAACTCTTTCCAGTTAAATAGGCCATGGCCTGGAAAACGGAACTTGTAGTGAGACTTAAGAAGCTTAAAGACTTAGTTTGTTCAGTTCAAGGCTAACAGGTGATGTGAACATAGTCCAAGTCATTGAGGAAGAGTTATTACAGGAAAAGATACTGTAACAAAAATAATGCCATTTAGTTTGTTTAAATCAGTTTAAGTAAACTTATCTGTACTTTTAAAATGCAAAATAATTATTCAGGAACTACACTCAATTGATCAGATAAATAATTCAAGCAATGGAAAATGTCTTTTGGAAAGGTCGTATTGGGATTTGATACAAACTTAATGGGTGATTTTTTGAGTCTGAGAAAGACTGAAAGATTCTAAACATGTACAGAAGTGACTTACAAAAGCCAGTAGTATGATTTATGGCTCATGACTCGGAGGTTTGTAGGTAATTATTGTGAAAGTGAAACTTTACCATCCTAGAACTAAGCTTGGCTGTAGCTTCCTTGTTTTCTAAGTGCTGTACTTCTGTGGTTTGTGAGTTAACGTCCTAATCAGTGAAGGTTCTTGTTCTTGCAGCCTCCTGAAAAAGAAGGTGGCCTCCCGCGTCATGTTGGAAATAAAACTGAATGTGCCTTGCTGGGATTGCTCTTGGATTTAAAGCGTGATTATCAGGATGTAAGAAATGAGATACCAGAAGAGGATTTGTACAAAGTGTACACCTTCAACTCTGTTAGAAAATCTATGAGTACTGTGTTAAAAAACTCTGATGGCAGTTTCCGGATTTTCAGTAAAGGTGCCTCTGAGATAGTTCTTAAAAAGTAAGAACAGCTACTATTTTAATTCAGCACTTAAATTTGGCTAAATGGTGTGATAGGTCAGGAGACTGAAGTGCTAAACAACATTGTGTCATGGTCTTCAAAGTATTTCTGTCACTCTGTTCACAAGGTGCAGCAGTCCTATACCCTTGCAGCCACATTCCCAGTTTGTCTCCCCCATTTGTTTTCACTTTCTACAATAAGATGGTCAATTAGCATTTCAATTACTTTGATTCTCACACCCCAGCCCCGCCCCCCAAAAAGAGCTGCTGATGATTAATTTTAACCTAGGAGCTCTGCTGTGATCTATGAATTGATGTATTCTCTGGCTAAACTATTTTAGGTGTGGTTTGTCAGTGCTCACCCATCTTCCAGTTAATTCCCAAGAGCTGATATGCCTGAAGGCCAGGAAGGACTTGTGCCTTTGAAAAGTGATTACTTTTAGCTTTAAAAGACCATGCAAGTTGATGTCCGAGTAGATGATTTTAACAGGAGGTTGAACTTGATCATTAGAGAAATTTGAGGGATTTTAAAGTGCCAAAGCAAATTGCTTCCTTATCCATCTGTCCATCTATAGAGAGGATTTAATAGAATGAGATTAGATGATTAGTGAGAGATTAGTCACCACTGGGACAAACCTCTAGGTGTGAAGGCAGCTGTGGTAACTCCTATCTAGGTGAAGAGAGAAGTCAAGCATGTATGCATCAGGAACAGCAGCTGTTACCAGTCTGGTTTTGGATCTAAAGTCAGACTAATTTTAGTCTGAGTAGCGCATACATAATGTTCATCAGTTCAATTTTACATTTTTGCTTGCTACTAGCCCCCTATAGCATTACCTAGGGAAGGACATTTGCAGTAAAAAAAAGATTAAACTTTCCTTCTGCTCAGCTTAGTGCTGATAACAAAAGGTCAATATTTAAAGGACTCTTGTTCTTTTTTAGAAACTTAGATTTAGATGTGATTTTTTCATAGCTAGATTTTAAGCCAAGTCTCATCAGTGAACAAGTATGCCTATATTGACATGATTTCTGCCTTCAGAAGTATATTGTATGTTATTATCTTACCGAACAATTAATCTGTTGAAGTTGCTAGAACTCATTCAACCTAGACTCATGTGGTCCGCTTGGCTTCATAACTGAGATAAGAAAATAAATAATAATGTCATTTGGCAAAGAGCAAGAAAACCTAGACTGATTTGGATACTATTGGAATAGTTTTAGTTCCAAAACTATGTCAGAGTATGCCTTGACCAGGTAAAAAGTTTTACCATCATAAGCTACTTTTTTTACCCACTACGTATGCGATGCCAGAAATTATTCTCAGCGCTTATAACCTAGTTTGACTATTGTGCTGCCAGTTCTTTATTATAACATGTGGTGCTATTCTGGAACACTGAAAGCTTAAATACGAATATTTATAAAACAAAAATGAGTTACTAATAAGTGTAGAAGAAACGCAGCAAACGTTTTCAAGCAGAGAAATTTTATTCTTCTTTCCTTACCATCAGGTCAAATACTTGGACTGAGTTTAAGTGAAATCTTTATGTAAAACTTATTGACTTCCAGGTAGTCATCTTGGAATACTTTGAAATCGAGATTGCAGGTGACAGAAGATATCCTTAGGTGTTGCAGACATTTGAAGAGATAACCAAATCAGGAAATTCAGAAAGACTTCAGATTTCAGTTGTGATATACTGAATACTATGAAGACTTAAACTGCTTTGTTTTCATTTCCTGGCTGAGGTGGAAACTTTTTATATGTATTGCAATTAAGAATTTCTTAAACCCTGGGATTGAACACTTACATGGAACAGTAGTCATTTTAGCATATCTGACAGGTCTGAACTTGATATTTTTAGAGAAGTCAAATTCTTTTTTTTTTTCAGTGCCACATTAGCATTCATTTGTAAAATAAATGCTTATATCTTTGTTTTATTGTAAAACTTTGCTAAGGACCTGGATGAATAAAACTAAATTTGTTGTTCAAAATATTTGATAGTGTTATATACTCCTGCATCAATATTGCTAAAATGTGTATGCTGCCTATGAAAGCAGCAGCATCTTTAGTATGAAGAAACATAACTGAAAAAATAACATGTTGAAATGCTTAAGTACTTAGTGTTATATCTGGTCTCTTATACAAACATTTAAATTAGATTTGAGGTTGGGTATTTTTTTCTTTTTAGTTAATACTTCACATTTAGAACATTATTCCAGATGATCTGACTTGTCTGCACTTAAATTTGATGGGAGCTTGAGCAAAACTTGCTACTCTTAAGGACAGCAGCACAAGAGTGTGCTTTTGTACTGTAAATTTAGTGCTTGCACGTGGTGCCTAAACAGCTGTATGTTTGGATGTGTACAGTACTTGTGGCACTTGTGTAGCTGTTTACAAAGCAAGATTCTCTTACTGAATTTGAAACTGGATTGACTGACTCAACCAGGGCAGACACCAGTCTCTTCACATACAGTAGAAAAATGGATACTTCTGGGAGGTAACTAATGTTTGTGTCCTAAATTCATTGGGCTTTATTGTCATCCTGAGATGACTGTCTCAGTTAACTTTTTACAGTTAGTGTGTTTTACTATTGGGAAAAGATTAAGCGGATGTGGAGAAAATTTAGAGATGCTGCTAGTGGCTTTATGGCTGTGCGTGTTTGCATCTAGTGAACAAAACTTGTGGGATAACTCTTTAAACCTTCCTTTTCAGGTGCTTCAAGATACTGAGTGCTAATGGAGAACCAAAGGTGTTTAGACCTAGGGACCGCGATGATATTGTGAAAACCGTAATTGAGCCAATGGCTTCTGAAGGGCTGAGAACTATTTGCTTGGCATTCAGAGACTTCCCAGCAGGGGAACCTGAGCCAGAATGGGACAATGAAAATGATATTGTTACTGGTCTGACATGCATTGCGGTTGTTGGGATTGAAGATCCTGTAAGACCTGAGGTAGGCTTACTGGCTAAACTGCAGTGATTCCGTTATAACGGATCTTGATTCATGCTGTTGTTTGTCATGCAGAGTACAAGAAACTGAATTGCTGTTGTATGCGTTGAGCATAGTTGATAAATGAGAATCTAATTTCTTGGTGAGAAAGTTAATGGAGCTATAAAAGCAGATTAAAACTTCTTAATGTCACTTATACTGTGTTACTGAAGCTCTGTACAAACTAATAACTTAAGGCGCTTACTGTGCAGAGTCTTAGTAGATGGAACAACTTGTAATTTTTTTTACCACTTGGAATTTTAGGAGTATTACTTAGGGTACTAGCCATTGTGCTTGTTGCCAGCTTCTCATAGGGGATGGAGGAGAGGAGGGTTTCTCACCTGAGAATTCAGGTAAGGAGTCTGGCTTGTGGTTGAGGTCTAAGCAGTATTTCTCAATGGTGAAAGCTGTTATGCGACATGTAAGCAAAACTAGCATCTTGATCTGCATTAGCATCACTTCACACTAGACGTCATGGCTGAAGTAATGGAGTGTAAGCTGTAGTTTATTTTACATAATCATAAATGAAAAGCCAGTACTGTGTACCTTTTGAATACTACAGCCTAATGTTATGATAGTTTTTGTGCTATTTTTAAATTTTGCAGTATTTGAAAAATTAAGGGGGGTGGAGGTGGCGGGTGGGGAGAGAGGCAGAGGACATGACATAAAGCCCCTTTGCCAAAATGGCCATTTGTGTCTTTTTCAGGAAAAGATTTATGGTAAGCTACTTAATTTTTTCAAATGTTTCGTAACAACAGTCTTTATTTTAAAATAAGGCGTTATCCTAGATTGAGCCAAAAATATTCCTTTCACTCATGTCTAGATCTATTCAACTAATGTACAGTCTGAGCCTGTGTTTTTGGGGGTTTTCTTTGCTAACAGGTACCTGATGCAATAAAAAAGTGTCAACGTGCAGGCATAACTGTACGAATGGTCACTGGTGATAACATTAACACTGCTCGTGCTATTGCATTGAAATGTGGTATTCTGAATCCTGGTGAAGACTTCCTATGTTTAGAGGGAAAAGACTTTAACAGGAGAATACGCAATGAAAAAGGAGAGGTGAGCATATTGACCTGTAAAGTAGATAAGCAGATGTTTTAAGTGTCCCAAGTGTGAAATACAACCAATGCTCTTTTTGCAGATAGAGCAAGAGCGAATAGATAAAATTTGGCCAAAGCTTCGTGTTCTCGCAAGATCTTCTCCCACTGACAAACACACTCTAGTAAAAGGTAAGTAAAAGCCATCTGAGTTTCTAAGTAGGGTTAGATTTCTTTTTTTTTTTTTTCTGCTTCTAGCAAAAAAAAACACTGGAACTGAGCAGTGGGAAATGCCTATAAGGCATTTGGCAGCTGACCTTTTTCTCTCCTGCTTGAGAAATGGAGCCAACTAGAATGATCTGTTGTGACCTTTTTCTTTTTTGATGATTCTAAGTAAGGCAAAAGTGAGATTGTCTTTCAGGTTTAATCTGTACTATGGCATCAATTTTGAACTGTAACACCAAGTTGTCATTTTATTTTAGGTATAATTGACAGCACTGTCTTTGATCAGAGGCAAGTTGTAGCAGTAACTGGTGATGGTACCAATGATGGTCCAGCTCTGAAGAAGGCAGATGTTGGATTTGCTATGGTATGATTTTTTTATTTTCAGCGTTTTGGAGACCAACTTTTGATAAAACAGCTTATCAGATCACTTCACTTGCTTGTTTTATGTGCCTGAGACACAACTAAGTTAATGGAATAAACATCTCTCACACTTAATACTGATTACTTTTTCCTCCTTCCTTAGTGTTCCAACTTAACCATGTTTTTATTTGATGGAAATAAAATTTGTGGTGTTTGCCATTGAATAAAATTGAACTGCTGATCCTCAGTCAGTCAAAACCTTTGAGTTTTTTGCTACAGT
This sequence comes from Tapera naevia, assembly GCA_033556795.1. Classification (NCBI taxonomy): domain Eukaryota; kingdom Metazoa; phylum Chordata; class Aves; order Cuculiformes; family Neomorphidae; genus Tapera; species Tapera naevia. Next base: position 6,462,884 of record JAUMJJ010000059.1, read on the forward strand.
TCAAAAATGTCATCTTTGTACACAAAGGCTTGTTGCAAAATGTAGGAAGAGAGTTAATGAAGGTTTCAGAAATGAGATCTGTTCAACATATGGCTGAATGACTTCAGTGGTAAATAGCATACTATGTTGACTTTCAGTAAAGCTTATACACAATGTGGAATGAGCTTAATCATCTGTTTTTCATGAAAGAAAGCATAGAAACAGGGAGAATATAATGAGAAAGAGTGCTACTTGATGTTTAAAATGTCTTTGGAGTCTATACTAAGAGACATCTCTAGTGCAACTGAAGTAAGAGCATTTTATGAAAATCTAGGATCTGCATTTGTCTGGGTGGTTCCTTAGATTAGTTGACTCTCTCAATTTAAATTCTCAAAACCAATTTCAAATGGTAGCCAAACTAAGTATTCAGCAGAACCCATGAAAATTAACTGCTGGGGGTAGAACTTCTTAACAGGCTCTCAATTAAAATAAACTTTGCTTTGAGTGATAACACTAGATAGACTCATGCTTTAAAGTATTTAAGCTTCAACTTTCTTCTGTCCCTGTCAGAATACTGTAAGATAGGTTCCTCAAGTTTCTGCTCCCCTCAAGATTCCTCCTCACCCTGAGGCATAAAAGGTGCAGTTTTGGTACGAGTAGGTCACTTTAATAATGAGTTTTTAAGACTAAGCATTTGAAGGAAAAAAAGATGACCACACTCTTCCTACGCCACATGCAGATGCACTGATTCAGATGCTAATCTTGAAGGAAAAAAGTAGAAAGATGAGCTTTCATGTCATTTTCAAGAAGCTTTTTTCAAAAACATAACTTGCAAATTTGGCAGCTACAAATGAAATGTTCTCTAAACTGTGACAGTCTTGTTTTAACAAGTATCTGTTTTCTGCTGTTGTATAGCTTTTGTAGTTGGCATTGTCAGGGAAGGATTTATTTTCATCTTCCATAACTTAAAGGTTTCCTGCAGTTGGTGTCTGTGTTCATTTGTGTAAGAATCTGATCTCTGTGTTTATCTAAATAGCACTAAAAATATACCACTTACTACCCACTATGTGATACTTAAACGTTCTTTTTTCTCAGGTGTACACATAGCTCTGTAGGTGACTCATTTCTTGGCAAAATAATATATCAAGAATAAGGATCATTACATCTGCTATTGAGTTAGTTTTTCTGCAATGCCAAAAGCAAAGTAAATGTTCTTGAAGTAGGTTTTAGATGGAACTCAGTTTAACTATTTGGATACTGTATCAGACTTCAGATGCTTCATCGTATTGCATTGCAGTGTCATATGCACTGGCATTGCGTATTCTGCTGTTCAATGCCAATGCTCTTCTGCAAAAGGTTTTTGATAATGTGTATCATTCTACTGTATTGTGAACACATGCTTTGCCCTACTGCTGGAATCCAGAATAACAAACTCATTAGGACATAAGCTAAACTATAGTACTGCACCATCTGGTGGCCTTTAATTTGGGAGAAATTACACAGTGTCTTTGTTATCACTTTGAGGATTATGAAGGTCTTTCTTTTAAAGACAAAATTACCTGTTTTTGTTTTTTTAATTTACATTTTCACATGCTTGAATAGAACTTCCAAGCAGGGTTCAATTCAGGTATTTATGTAAAAATGGTCCTTCAGACATGGTGCATCAAAGTGAATGCTGCCCAAGTATATAAAAATAGCTTCTATTACATAAGTCAATACATACTGTTATATTTCATAGTATTTTTCTTTTTCTACCAGGGAATTGCTGGAACAGACGTAGCTAAAGAAGCTTCTGATATTATCCTTACAGACGACAACTTCACAAGTATTGTTAAAGCAGTTATGTGGGGACGAAATGTGTATGACAGCATCTCCAAATTTCTTCAGTTCCAGCTTACTGTCAATGTAGTTGCAGTAATTGTTGCTTTTACAGGAGCATGCATAACACAAGTACGTACTGGTGGTGGATTGTTTCAGCTAATAAAGATTGAAAATGTCATGACTGATTAACTTTTGATTAACTTTCAGTTAAATATTATTCCAAAGAACATAGTGCTCTTGAACGTGCCCATGTTGTATAATAACTGTCTTCAGTAGCTGCAATTTGATCACTTATATTGGAGGCTTTATGTATCTATCTTTATAGGATTCTCCACTTAAAGCTGTACAGATGCTGTGGGTAAATCTCATAATGGACACATTAGCTTCTCTTGCCCTGGCAACAGAACCACCAACTGAAGCTCTTCTGTTGCGAAAGCCTTATGGTAGAAACAAACCTTTAATTTCTCGTACAATGATGAAGAATATTTTGGGTCATGCATTCTACCAACTCGTAGTGGTCTTCACACTCCTGTTTGCTGGTAAGAATACTGAGGCCTTACAATGTTATTCTAAAAGTTATACAGAGATGTTATCTTAAAAAGCAGTATTTTATTGTAGCGTATGAGTAAAGACACCGATTAAGCTACTTATAAATGCCTTTTTATATCCAGGTGAAAAAATTTTTGATATCGATAGTGGAAGAAATGCGCCTCTTCATGCTCCTCCTTCAGAACATTATACAATTGTATTTAATACATTTGTGATGATGCAGCTTTTTAATGAAATTAATGCCCGAAAAATTCACGGTGAAAGGAATGTTTTTGAAGGAATCTTTAACAACGCTATCTTCTGTTCTATTGTTCTGGGGACATTTATTGTGCAGGTAAGTAGCTTCTTGGGGAGTGTGGGGAAAAATACAGTTAGTACATTGGTGTACTTGCTTACCTTGGAAATGCTAATCAAATAATGCCAGGCATTTAGTTTTTGTAATTTGAAAAGTCTTCAGTGTCAAACATGCTTGTAAAGTCACCTGAAAGCGGTGCTTCGCAGGGTTTTTTAGGTAAGACCTCTTTGAAATTGGCAAAATTGTATTTACCATTTGAATTTGAATGGTGTTACTGTTCTTCGCATTTTGTCAAGAGACTAGAAGTTGCTTATAGTATCTGCCTGTCCGTCCACACAAAAGCCCATTTAAACAATTATAGCAAGGTTACAACTTCACATATCTTATTTATGAGATTAGGTCATGAATAAGCTTGGTACTTAAGTATCAGTTTTCATCTTCCTGATGCAAAAATCTTATCTGTACAGATGCTGCTGATTTAGGTGTTATTTTGATGTGAAAAACACTGTTTAAGCACCTTATGTTTGTGCATCTAGGCTGATTTGTAAACGCATGTAAAAGTTAGCTCAATATATGCTAACAAATGAAATTAAATTATGTGGAATTGATTGGGTTAACACACTGGTCTTGAGAAACACCAAGTCAAAACTGAATCTAAAGAAAACAGTTTGCAAGAAGTAGTTTCTCCTCCTAAATGACCTAAACTATCAATTTATCCAAAAAAATGTAACTAATAAATCAACATGCTATTATTTTTCAGAAGACATTTTGACTCAAGTTATTTTGGACTTCAGATATAACCCGCACCTTAAGCTTTGCCTTAAGACTTAGTTTTCCATGAAGCTGACTAAATTCATAGTGGTCAAAGCAATGTAAACATGCTGTTTTATGTAAAGTTAGTTCACTTATTCTCCTATGTTTGTTGCTTAGATGACGCTTCTTCAGAAGCTGCTCTTTATTTTGAGGATTGCATATGCAACAGACTGACTGTTGTTGTGTAACAAAGCGAAATATGGAAAAAATTAATCCTGAATACAACTGCTTTCCCTTTATAACCTTGGCAGAGTGAATGCTTTTCCCAAATAAGTGACTCCTGAATTGTCACCTCAGTGTTTTATTCTGTGTTAATAAAAAGATACTCTTGGACTTTTCAGCTGTCAAGTGTCCCACTTCATGGTCAATACTATCTCCTTTTCATGCCTACCCTGCTACTTGAATTGTTGATTCTCCAGGGCAGACTTCCATGCATGTAATTGCTATGCAGAGGGATACCTTGTTCGTTAGGGCCTGAGTAGCTTGTTGTAATAGGTAAATCAATAGGAACTAATTTAATTTCGTTTTTGAGATCTCTGACCCCTCACCCCAAGACTTGATACTATGATTTCATACTGTGATGATACAAAGCCTGACATTTGACACTGATGGGATGCATAGTAATATTCTGTTGAAGTATTTCTGAAATGTTTCATGTCTTGTGGGTCTGTGACTTATGATAATGGAAGTTTTATTAATCAGCTTGATTCTGAGATGGGTGTTCATATGATTAAATAGTCACTGTAAATTTGTAGCGTTGAATGCATGCTGTAAATGTAAAATGAAGGAGGGGAATGGCAAGTACAAAGAAGTCAACAGGATTTTAAGATTGTAACATTTGAAGAGTAAAATACTGAAGTACTTTAAATTCTGAAAAGCAAGAGAAAAGTTTTGGAAACGCTTCAAACCGCTGAGACACTGGAAGTGTGCTTAAAAAGATGGGAAATCCTGTGTTCTAATGTAGAGTTGTCTGTAGTGATCTTAAGCATTAGGGAACTTTCTAGTAACAGGTCGCTGATATGTGTTGTTTAATGATGTTGCTCTTTACAGATAATTATTGTGCAGTTTGGTGGGAAACCTTTCAGTTGCTCAGAACTCTCAATTGAACAGTGGCTGTGGTCCATTTTCCTGGGCATGGGAACACTACTCTGGGGCCAGGTAAACTAGTTTTTTCAAAAGCTAAATATATATTTACTGTAGAATATTTTACATGCACTATCTTAAGCATTCAGATTTTTCAAGTAGACTATATAAATGCATGGAAATAACATAAACGTAAACATAAATTCTGGCTAAAATTAACTAGTTCTATAGCTTAGTTGGATATTCCTTACTCTGACTTAGTCAGTTACATAACTAGATGCTATTATTGGTTTATCTTTAGTAACTTTAAACTAGAAGGAGCTGCAGTTACCTTTTAAATATGAAATTGTACTTTTAGCCAAATAAGTACTAGAAGAAGCTCTGTAAGAATACAGAAGCAAGGAACATGTTAATGTTGAAATATGTAGCCTAATGTTGAATGGTTTTCTTGAAAAAAATCAGAATTGTTAAACTTGCTAGTGTGTTCTTGATTTGAAAACTTTCTGGAGTAGCAATAAATGCAGCAAAACTCAAATCAACTGTTTCTTTAATCTTCGTTTGCATAATTATAAAATAATTGGAAAGGTATCCCAACTATTACGCTATTGCATTTTGATTTTTATTTTCATTACTACTGCATGCACAACAGTGCTTGTAAGCAGCAAGCTTATTTACATGAAACTTTAGAGCTACAGGGTAGTTTTCCATTATTTAATGACATAGTTGTCTAAACTTTTCATACCACATGGAGAGTTTTCCATTACAGTTTCTTTCCTTCCATTTTGTAAAGGACACATCAGGTTTCAGTATAAAACACATCAGGTTTCAGTATAAAATTGGTAGGGTGACTTTTAGTTGTAAATACATACGTAGACACATATTCTAAAAATGTGAATAAGCTTTGTAATAAGGTTTTCTGGGAATTAATAATTAAAAAAAATCAAATAAGAGTCACTCTGAGGTTTAAAAGTAACCTAGAAGAGGATAAAGATGGCTTGAAATACCTTTGACCCAAAGTGTCTTGCAAGGGCAAAGCTTCCCTGCTGTGGTTCGTGCTGCTCTAGCATCTCATTAAAGTCAAAAAAGCTTTTGACTTTGAGAGCAGTAGAAGCGCAAATGTGGTGTGGGAGCATTCGTACTTGTAATTTGAGCATGAAGGTCTGTTTATCTTCCTTTTGGAGTAGTCTTTTTCCTCTGCAGCTGCTGAAATGATCTTCTAGGTTTGTGATGATCAAGGAAAGCAGTCTTGGAACTGATCTGGATCTGCTAGATGGGACATATCAAAAGATGACTTCCCTTAACTACAGTAGTTCACCAGAATAGCCTTGAAGGTGGGGATGAAAAGGAAAGCTGGAACAGCCACACGTAGCCTTTGTTTAATTTAAGAAAGATGAACTAGTGTTCACCAAGTGGCAAAGTAACAGTTTGAGATAAAGGTTTCGGGAACCATAATTCGCCTTGCAAATGGATTGATATCTTCCAGGTTGCAAAAGAACACGTCTGTTCTGTATCTGAATTAACTGTTGCTACCTTAATTAAATGATGTTGTTACTTGAGGTAACACATCATGCTTGTCAAACTGATGGAGGCCTGAAGCCTTTAGGTGTAAGCACAGTCTATAGAGCTAGTTGCTCTTGTAGCTTCAGTACTGCTCCTTCCTGGCATAGTCAAGTGAAGTTAGTGGAATTCTTTGTCCCTAGCAAGGATGATTTGTTTTCTAGGTTTGTAGTCCAAGTTTAATTTCACACCTCAGTGGAGGTGGTAAGGATATTTACAGCTTTGCAGCTATCCAGCTGGAGTGGTGGCTCTACATTAATGCACTCATCCTATTTACATAAATTGTTTTTTCAACTTTGCTAATTATACGCAAGATATTATGTTAAGCCTTAAGTCTGGTATTAGATTTAAAAAAAAAAAATCCTGATTCGTATTTTTCATTCACTGTTAGTTGATTTCAACAATTCCAACCAGCCGTCTGAAATTCCTTAAAGAAGCTGGTCATGGAACACAAAAGGAAGAGATTCCTGAAGAAGAACTAGCAGAAGATGTAGAGGAGATTGATCATGCTGAGAGAGAATTACGTCGTGGTCAGATCTTGTGGTTTAGGGGCCTAAACAGGATACAAACTCAGGTATGGTCTTGAAAAAAGGTAGGATGCGGTGGGTGTTATGAGGGAAACCTGTTTTCTCCTTCTCCAGTCCTTTGACTAAGGTGGCAGTTCTAACTAGTCTGGCTGAGATAGCCAAAGGGGGTATGGATGGATGTGTAATCCCTCAGGTTCCTCTGTTTTCTTCAGCTCTAAATCAAACACTTGCCTGTGTATCTGCTCTATTAAAAAAGTGCCTTTTTCTCTTTACTTTTTGTATGTTGTAGATGGGATGGTCCTTTCTCTTGTTCTCTCTCTCTCTTGCTGAGCAAGCTGTCACAATCTCTGATTCCTTGCAGATGGATGTAGTGAATGCTTTCCAGAGTGGAAGTACCATTCAGGGGGCTCTAAGGCGGCAACCCTCCATCGCCAGCCAGCACCATGATGTAACAAATATTTCTACCCCTACACATGTAGTGTTTTCCTCTACTACTGCTTCTACTACTGTGGGGTGTGAGTGTGTGTTCCTAAAGTGCATGAAATTAACATTTCCTAATTCACATACCTAACGTTTCTCATTTTCTCCTTAGTACTTAAAATCATCGTTCAGGCTTTTATAGAGCTCTTCCACAAAGTGGAGTCCTCAAGACTTTTTTTTTTTTTCTAAGAGGGCTGAGAACAGGTGGAACAGTTGCAACAAATGACTTTGATATGAAAGCTGTGAGCCTCACATCCTGTGCCTTCATTCATGTACAGGGGAATGCTTAAGATAAAATGGGAAAACTGTTGTAAATTTTCGAGTATATGCCTCTTAGGGTGACTTGCAGTTAATTCACTTCATTGTTTAATCATGATTCCAGGGCAGCAAAAATAGCTGTCTTACACTGCAGCACAAATGGTACTTAAGCTGATGGGAAAGCAAATGGTATATTAAACATATGAATGTAGTTAGAACATGGAGCACTAAATTCATTTTCTTTGTAGCCTTTAAGGAACTTCTGAATCTGTGCTTTTGGACCTTTTTTTACTAAATAACATGACTTTCTCAACATCAGGATTCAGGTGGCGAAACAAGGCTTCTAAACTGTGTACAAGTAAGAAGAAACATTTAATTAGCTAATATAAAAAGGACAAAAAGGTTTAACTCAATGGTGAAACTTCCTTTGAAATCTGAAGGCTTTTTTTTTCCCTCTAGGTTCTCCTGGCAGCAGTTCATAAGCCGTCAGTGAAAGTGAAGTTTTTGTCTCACCTTAACTCTGCCTTCTTTATATTGTGCTCTAAGTGGCATTTCAGTTTCAGCCTTCCTCTCTGTAGAGGCTAGAGATTTAATTACTTGTGTGCGTAGGATTAAACTATGGAGCATGAAGATGCATAACAGTTGTAGTTGAATACTTATAGCTAGCATCTATTACTGAAAGAGATTTACATCTTAGTTTTACTTAACACATGTTTAACTTCCTTCTATAAATTCCTAGGGACTGGTTAAATAATTGGTTTTTAAATAACTCCAGAGGCCTTCTTTCCCCTCCCCTGCCTTTTAAACTTTCAGATAACCAGGTGGATGAAGACCTTTAATTTCAGGAGCTGTCTTAAATGAAGTGTTCTCTTCTGATTTCACACACACACACACATCCCACCCCTCCGCTTGACCAGAATTCCTGTGTAAGCTTGCACGAGCATTTACCTTTGTACTTGTTCTCAAGACAGGTATTTCCCTACCTTGCAGTAGTATTGAGAAGCTCAGCTCACGAATTTACATGCCTCAAGAACACAAAATAAAGTAAATTGAACAGTAAAGATGCATAGGATTGCATCTCCTAGTTAAAATGCTAATTAGTAACCAGTATCCCTAACTACACTCAAGAACATTAATTAGACATTGAGAATTCTCTGGAGAGCCACTTCATGCCATGCTGCCATTTGAGCAGAATCTAACTAGCACTGCAGCATCTCATTGCATCAAATGACCAATGCAGATACAGAGCTGCAATAGCAGAGAAATAGTTTTTTATCCACACGAAATAGTACAGCTCCCTGCTACGCCCCCCAGAAAAACAGCCTTCAATACCTAATGTGTATTAATGGGAAACAGATGTGTTATTTCATTGTGTCTTGATTTTGGAGCTGTTTGTTGGAAAATAGTTTAGCTGTTCCTATGAAGTGAGGTTATAACTCCTAAGCAGCCATCTGGCTGGGAGGAGTTGGAGTACTTACTGCATTCCTTGCTATTCTAGTACTAATATGAGGAAGACCTGATGACAGTATAAATTACATGTAACAAATTGTCGTTTGCTCCTTGCTTATGCAATTTATTTATAGTTATTTCTTGACTATTAATTGGGATTAGATGAAAATAAAGCCTTCAAAACACTAGCTTTTGTCATTTCTTAACTTAAAATGCTGATAGTGTGAATTCTTTTCTTCGTGGCTGGACTCCTTAGGGGTTGTGGGTTCATAGGAGTGTCCAGACCACTTGTTTAGTATGCGTTCTGCATGGGAATCAAGGCTTTATTGTGGGTATAGTTATATTCCTATGATAATTACAGCTGTCCTGTGAAGCCAAAAATTTTTTTCCATTACTGCTTGTGTTCTAATTTACTATCTGTAAGCAATGAAAAACCAGTCCCACAAGGCAGTCTTATGTCATTTTGCCACATGAATCAGTGGCACAGTGGGAGGCAATATGCTCAATAAAGGCATGGCGAACTTTCAGGCTGGCATTGTCGTTACTGGTTTTCTTGGGAAGTGCCAAAGCAGTTCATGCAGCTTGTTGGGCTTGTTTAAAGCTCATGTAACATGCCACCCCTTTAACAGCTTGCTGAGTTTTTTCATGTGTTGAACAGTCAAGTATTAGCTGTTGTTGCAATCTTTTATTTCTCAAGCACATTCAAACTATTCCCCGTCCTCCCTTTATCAGTAGTTACATTCCCCTCCTCATGTGCATGGCTCCCCAAGGTTTCCATGATTAATAGGACTCAGTTGTGTATTTGTACTATATTTTATTCAAAAGCTATCAAGTTCATATTTTTGTTACAGGTGCTCTGAGGGAGTGAGGGGGAAACAATGTTACTTCTGGGGTAAAAGGGTGCAGTCAAGATCTAAAGTTTTTATCATGTGCGGTGATTCTGTGGTAACAAATTTGCCAACACTTTTTTTTTTTTTGTGAGGAATCCTTCTCTGTGTTTACAGTGGAAGAGTCTGGTGTATCATAGCTGTTTTGAAGTTAGTGCTCTTGATCTGGTTGATCTTCCAGCTTCATTCCTTCAACTAGATGTCAATTTTTTACAAGCAAGGAACTCTATGAAAGCACTAGTCATGGTTCAGTTCTCAGCTCAAAATAAGTCTTCTGGATGTGCTAAAAATTATCTTTAAGTTGGACTTACTATTTGTATCAGTAAGTTCTTGTTACAGAGTTGCTTTGCTTCTTACCGTATAGTAGAGGAATTTTGCGATTGAAACTGTGCTTTGCCAGAGACTTACTCAGGTTACTTAGAGTTGCTGAGTATTGAATAGGGTGCTAATGGAAGGGGAAAACTGAATCTTGATGGAAGTGTTGGACAAAAGGTCACTAACTTCTGCCTAACTTTGTTTTATTAGTTCAAGAATGAATCCTAATTTCCCGTAGTTTGGTCAGGGAAACATGTGGGACAAAGGAGAAGATGGGAGTGCAAGTCAACCTAGACATGCATGATTTGTGAAAGGAAGCTGTACTCTCTTTTATCTATTTTACTCTGAAATGTTTATAAATTCTGTAAACTTAGCTTTCTGATTTGAAAATGTTAGATAAACAATGAAACTAATTGAAATAACGCTTAGCCTGGGAATTTTGTCCATGACTTCAATGTAGATTTGAAGACTGAAGCAAAGGCTGATAACCTGCTTTTCCCATACTTTGTGCTACTTGAATATTCTCTTCAAAGTTACAACTTGTTGTGGCTACTTAATTTTACAATATAGTATTCAGTTTCTTAGTTCTGTTCTTAAGTTTTCAAAGCACTATTCAGTTAGGAGCTTTCTCTAGTGTGGTACATGGGTATATACTCGAATATTTACAGCTGTTGCAGTGGTATCCTTTTATTGCATGACTCTTTGTAAGTGTCCGGTCATTGTGACATTGGCTTACACTTGCTTGGCTTTTCCATAGTCAGTTGACATCCTATTTCCTAGCATGAGAATTAGTAACCCTTTTTATCCTTTAACTTATTTTCAGCCTCTCCCCTCCTTCACCCCTCCCACGTTCCCAAAGTATTCAATAAAACACTCATTGAGATTTATTTAATTTGTGAATAAGTAAATAATTGTTGGCCTCAGTTCTGAAAAAAATCTTAGCCCATGCTAAATAATTGAACAATTCTAGTGCCATCTCTGAATTTTTAGGCCCTTCAACTTTTTGCAGTTCTTTCACAATGTTGATTCCTACTGTGTACACTGGCAGTGCTCTACTGAAACGCTCTTCCATTTTTTACAGTTTATTGCAAGTTCCACTGCATCACATACAAACTTGATTCACTCATGTCTAGCTGTTTGTGGTTTCAAACTCATAAGAACCATACCATTACTGGTAAATCTGCAGCATTTTAACAACTGTTTTTCTTTGTTCACAGATCCGAGTGGTGAATGCATTTCGTAGCTCCTTGTATGAGGGGCTAGAGAAACCTGAGACACGAAGTTCAATTCACAATTTTATGACGCATCCTGAGTTTAGAATAGAAGACTCCGAGCCTCATATTCCCCTTATTGATGATACTGATGCTGAAGATGATGCTCCAACAAAACGCAACTCTACTCCCCCACCCTCTCCCAATAAAAATAACAATGCGGTTGACAGTGGAATTCACCTTACAACAGACATGAACAAGTCTGCTACCTCTTCATCCCCAGGGAGCCCGCTACATAGTTTGGAAACATCACTCTGATTGTAAGCTGAATGTTAACACAATAGCTGCATTGTAAAGAAATTGAAACTGGGTCTCTTCACACATTATGATGGACAAGATGACGATCTTGTCTTCTTGGACTTCAACAGAAGACACACTTGTACGAATGTAGATTTATTTTTTTAAAAAAAAAAGCTTTCTGCCAGACTGGAGGGTGCTTTTCTGGGGGTGGGAGTAATAATGAACTCTGACAGATAAACAGTAACTCCAGCATAAGTGACCTGTGGATCATCTGTTGTACTTAAGAATGGTCCTGAAGTGTGTTAGCAGAGCTTTAGTTTGTCATGATCCTTTTCTGAAGGGAAAGTTGGGAAGGGCAAGGAGGCCCTGGATCATTGAATCGATACTTTAATTTCTGCTGTTGGCTGTTAATAATTTGGATTATTTATGTTTATAAATGATACAGATCTGTTTACAAGGTTTGTAGATACTTTTTTGTTCCTGTTCATAGATGGGAAGCTTCCTTATAAATGATGCAGAGAAAAATAAAAAAAAACTAGTCCTTCAAATACTGCTGTATTTTCAGGAAAAGGGTGTTTCTATTGAAACTGTACTAAAATTTGCCTGCAATTTACCTTGTTAAATATTGTAGATAAATTGCTAATACTAATAGCCAAATAGAGATAACACTAATGCTTTGTAAAAACATGAGCAGTGGTGTTCTAATGAAGTTATGGCCTCTGTCCTAATTAGTTTCTTAAAAACATTTACTACTTAATGGTTTTGAAACAACTGTTTAATTTTTAAAAATTTTGAGAAACTTAATGAATAACTTTTGTTCAGAACTTGGTAGGATTGTTTAACGCAGGACATCAATATGTGATGGAACTTGCTTGAAATATTTCTGTTATCTCGGGCAAAATGGATTAAATCAAAATACATCAGAATCTTAGTCCTTTGTTTTTGTCTAAACATGTTAGTTTAGTGCTGTCTTGGTGAACTGTGAGTGGAACTGTGGTTTTTTTCTAATCTATAGGATCCTTCATGCAGCATGAGGGCTGTTGGCATTTTGAAAGGTTGTTAGTGGGTAGCATACGTGTTCTCCTTTTTGTTTTTGAAACTTGTTTGTAAACATGAATAAATCTGCCCTTTTGTTAAAATAAAATTGCAGCAATGGTTTCTTACAGATTTTTTTTTCTCAGCTCCTTCACTGGAAACACTGAAAAATACTCTTTTGTATTACTGGTAATCTTTAAACCGCAATTTCAAGATGATAACAGCCCCACTAAAAATAGTGCTTTGGGTAAATAGAATCCTGGTGGCTGCCTCCAGAATGAATGTAAGCTAAGGTACCCAAAAGTCTTCAATTGAGCCAAAAGGATGCTCCTTGGAAATGAATAGGTCTGCTTGAAATTCCGAGACTTACTGTGAGTACTGTGTAATATATGTATCCCTGACCATTTACATGAGGGGAAACTGAGAACTGATATATAGCATGGGTAAATATACAGTTTTTTCAAGTGATTAATGTTTTATGCACCACAACTGACCCACTAGCAATTGAGTGAAGTAGTTATGGTCTGCCTCAAGTGTATTGCGGAAACAGCAAAGGATGGTAGAACAGTACTTGATGTGGTACTTCCCCATGTTTTGTAGGTCCAGTACTGCTCAGAAGAACAATGAAAGAGATGAGTTTTGAATTTTTTTTTATTTTCTTTTTTCCAGCTCTGTGTTCTTTAAAACAGCCAGTGATTTTTTTTTTTCAAATACTACAGAATTTCGGAGGTTTTTAAAGGGGTCTTTTCAAAGGAGTGCAGAAATTAAGTAATGAGGAAGGATATAACACTAGAGCAAACTGCAGAAATGAGTAGGATAGGAAGCTCAAGCAAATCTTTTCCTTGTGATGGGATACATGCATGCTTGAGTTTCTCCTTTAGTGTAATGTTCAATCTGTAGCACTGTATCCCACTGTCAACCACTCAAATTCAGTCTTTTCTATTGTACTTAAATACATTGAATTCTAGGCAAGCGGAGTTTGCACTTGACACTTTGTACAGTAAATTCTCTCATATGTTTCTAGCACTTACCTTGTGTCATAGTTCTTACGCAGAATGCCTGGTAGGGGAGTCGGGTTTTATGTAAACTGTTTTCTCCCTACTACAAAAGCCAGATAAGCATTGGCTTAAAGTGAGAAGGGTTTCTTTACCCATGAATTACACTGCCATGTGAAAAACTGTCTTCATTTAACTTCATTAACACATCATAATTTCACTTCATTTGAAAACAGACTATTTTTTCCCACTCTTCTAGCTGTGATCATGACTGTGTGTTATCTTTTTCTGAATAAAGTCTACACTTAAGCCTTTTAGGGGTAGTGGGAGGGCAAATGTAGGCTTTGTACATTGATGATCCCTCTTGGTTCTGTTAACATCAGTGTGCTGTTCTTACAGGAAAATTCTTGACAGAAATAAGAAAAGTTGTTTAAGAGGGGGATATGCTTGCTTTGTGGTCTCGAGAAATCGTAACATGTTGCCTAGACTATGAAATGGTTATCACTAAGCTCATGAGGCCTTCATTGCCTTTCTGGTTGTAAGGTTTACTTGTCTTCTTGTAACTGAAATAAATAAAAGCACTGTTCATCTCAGTCTGTATGGGGACTGAAATTCTTGAATATCAGTACAGTACTGATTTAAACCTGAAATGCATGCCAATTCTATAAAATAGCTGTTGCCACAACTTTAAGCTCATTCCCTTTCAAGAAGTCATGGTGTACATGATATTATGGTCAAGCAATAGTAGCTTTTAACATAAATGCAGTACTAGACTGACTATTGTTTGAAGTTGCTTAAAATTCAGTATCCTGGGTAGGATGTCTGCTATGCTTTTGTATAAGGCAAATATTAAGCCACCTAATCTTGCCTTTGAGGGAGGGGTGGAAGTTGTTATATAAGAGGACTCATTTGTTCTGTATTGGTCTTAACAGGAAGAGGAAAATGCTGCATCATGGAGTAGTTCGGAGAGAATAATGGAAACAAATGCTTTAATGCCAAACCAATGGGTAAATCCGGGGGATTGTAGCAAGTTTAAAAAGGCAAAAAATATGAACTAACACTCTTGGAGTCTTTCTAGATTAACAGGAGGTTTTCCCAATGTGTTTGGAAGTAAGCAAATAAATACAGTATTCATGGAAGGATAACTCATGTATGATGGACTGTATTGGGAAGTCATTCCAAAGGCCTGAAAAATTCAGTTTCTACTGCCAGTAGTGCCAGCCTCTGCAGAGCCCTTGAAGAATCTAGATCCTGTTAGGCCTTGTATAAATTAAAGTAGAATGTCTTAATGTCCATACTGCTTTTCTCATGCAAATACTTGGTTCTAAAGAGCTCCTGCTTCTTTCCACCTCCACCCTCTCCCCAAGCAGTACATATCTTCTCATCTTACAGGTTCAAGCCCTCACTGAAATGCCTTAACTTTATTGCATGAGTCTGACCAACATGGAGGGTCCAACTCTGACTTACCTCCAGACTGAACTGGGCCTGCTTATTCTGGGCCATGTAATGAGAAATTCTGGGCTGGAATCAAGAGCCTTAGAGCTGTTCTTGCTTATTTTCTACCGTGGACTGTATACAGAACTACCTCGCCATCTTGTTCAAGAGACTGCAGCATCCATCAAGGAGATAAATGGCTTACGTGATGTCTAAACCAAAACCCATCTGCAGGTACTACTTGTCCTTTTCATTCCAAGTGAGGTCTAGGATGAGAATTTGTGTAGGAAAATATGGGATGGGTTTAAACACCTGGAAGAAGAAAACATGAAAAAGATAGCTAACTAGCCAGAGGCAGCACTATTCTAGTTGCAAAGCATAAAGCAGACGTTTGTACTTACACTGCAAATCTGACAAAGCAGGGAGAGTTCCTCAGTAGGGGAAACAAATTCGAACGACATGGCTCTTAGGCTGCTGAGTTACTATGAAAGCATAAATAGATTATATATAAAGGAGAAGAGCTTGATGTAGTTTATGTCCAAAGCATGAACAGCTGCAAGGAAGCAAGCAGGTTTCTCCTGCCCTTTATGGAGCAGGTAGAGGACTTTATTCTGTGTCCATGGACAACTTTATGACCGCTACAGAGCCTGTTAGCATTCTGGGTATATTCCTATATAAGATAGGTGAGGATGCCTAGCATTGCAGAAGGTGGGCAGTAGCTTGCTTCAGACATATCTTCAAGAGTGAGTGAATTCCTCTGTAACTTCTTAACTACTGTTATGTGCATCTGACATGTATAAAATTGTTAAGCTGAAAAGGGTTCCTTAGCTTTCACCTACTGGAAGACAGTGGGAATTCAAGCTTGGAAAAATGACTGGCAAGGAGATTTCTGGAAATTTATAGGTTTTCGTTGACAAGTGTGGATTCTAGAATACTGGAACATCGCCTAGCATCTCAGATGCTAGTATAGTGACCAATCCAACTGTTGAAGTAGCAGTTGCTCACTGAAATGCAAGTACACGTCTGTATCCCTTTGATTCATTGCAAAGCTAGTGGTACCTGACAGTATTCTGAACATATTCATCTGATTTCCTAGGCTGCCTCTCTTACAAAGCACAAAGCTGAAGTATCCCGGAAGACCGTAAGTACCATCGTACAGAACGCTTGGTAGTGCTTCCGCCTTAGCAAAGGGACAGTCTTGCCATTGCTCTATGATAATTGCTAAGGCACAAGGTGAATACTAGGTTTTCCTATTCAAAAGGTTTCAGAATCTCCTGTAAATAATCAGAGCATACAGTTCAACTGCTTCTGAACTTTGTGTGAATAGCCTTCCAAAACTTCTGATTTAAAGTACTACAAT
Organism: Tapera naevia; assembly: GCA_033556795.1. Taxonomy (NCBI): domain Eukaryota; kingdom Metazoa; phylum Chordata; class Aves; order Cuculiformes; family Neomorphidae; genus Tapera; species Tapera naevia. The sequence continues at coordinate 6,479,232 of JAUMJJ010000059.1, forward strand.
AAAAAAGAACAAAACACAACAGCAAAAATAAATGTTCTAGAAGATATATGTTGCCTTTGACGATCAGTTTTACAAATACAGGATTTAACTTGGCATTTTCCTCCTACAAGTTTGTTGCTCTGATGGCTGCAGTACAAAGCATCTTCAGTTATGACCTAAGCTGGTCTCAAAATCTGAAGGTAAGCTACTAAGGCTGATATTTGGGGGGGAATATGGAGCTTATTTTGAATGCTGTGCTGGCAGATACCACGTAGTGTTTTGTGCTGTGTGTTTTAGGAAAGTACAAAACTGTCAATTAACTTTCAGATCCTTATCATAGGACCTATCAAAGGATACATGTAACAGGAATAGATTACATGAAACAGGGAGCTTTTGGAATTGGTATTTTGGTAAGAAGAAATAGGATTTTGTTGTGACAACACTACTTCTAAAGATGGAGAAGGTATGTCTTTACTCACTTGCCATGTATTTGTCATTAATATTCTGATCAGTATAACAGTCTAATTCATTGAGGACCATTATCCAAAAACTATGCATAAAAGGCCTATGAAGCCTTAATAGGGAAAATGCATACAAAAGCAATGTAAGGTAACTATATAATAAAACATCTACTTACTTGAACAAGCATCATAATCCTGATCTGCAGACACAGAGAGGACGAGTGGTCTGTACGTGGAGGAGTGATCTATCTGCAACACAATTAACATCAGCAGGCGCAGGCCTTTGGCTGCAAGTAGCAAACCCCTCCTTAACAGCCTCTCTTCCCCCTCCCCCAAACGCCCAAAGCAAGCATTAAGCTCTTCAGTTGTGTAGGGGTCTAATTTGCCACAATTGTGCATGTGTCGTGGATAGAATCAAAGAAGGGAGCATGATTCTTCTCATTGGTGCCTACTGATGGGACAAGAGGCAACAGGTACAAATTACAACATGAAATTCTGCCTGAACACAAGACAACACTTTTTTATTATTATTTTGCTGATGGTCAGATGCTTGCTCAGAGAGGTTATGGACTCTTCATTCTTGAAGACACTCAAATCACAACTAGACACAGCCCTGAGCAACCTGCAGTAGCTGACCCTGCTTTGAGTGGGGAGTTGGACTAAATGATGTGCAGAGGTCCCTGCCAAACTCAGCTATTGTGTGATCCTGTAATTCTTGAGCAGGAGATTCTATAGGGTTTCCCCATTAGCCTGATGGGTATTATTTGTATACATAGATTGAATTCAACAAAGAAATCAGTCGCTGGACTGATCTAACCTTAGCCAAAGCAAGAAAGGCTTGTCTTTCTCTTATCTTAAACTGACTGGACAAATGGGCTTGCTGATATTCACCTGCTGTAACACTTAATGTGATAGTAGAACTTGTATCACTTCTGCTACGGTAAACCTTTTTGAATGGTGACTTACTGGGAAAACAAAAAATGAATGTCTTAAAATGGCATCAACTGTATGTTCTGTAGACATGATGGTCCTTCTGGAATCCTGATGCACTAAATAATCAGCTAATTCAACCAGCAGTTCTGGTGATAGCTCCTTTGCATTTCAAAACTTCAAAATGATACTCTTGCTGTTGTTTTTCATAGAATAATAGAATGGGTTGGGTTGGAAGGGACCTTAAAAGTCACCTGCTTCCAAACCCCCTGCCATGGGCAGGGACACCTCCCACTACACCAGGCTGCTCAAGGCCCCATCTAACCTAGCCTTAAACGCTTCCAGAGAGGGGGCACCCACATCTTCCCTGGGCAACCTGTTCTGGTGTCTCACTACCATTTATTGTAAAGAATTTTTCTAATGGGGGAAGAAAGCTATCCTTCTATACTGGAAATACATTATTTTTCAAAGCTAGTTATTTCCATGCATCTCGTTAAAAGAGGTCTCCTATGTGTTGCTCTGGATAACAGCACTGAAATAACTGAAAAAGGTTAAGCATAAGCATCTCTACCTTGCTTGTATTAATTTAAAATGCTACACCTTTCAGGCTTTAAGTTACTTCATGCAAGATGGGATCCTATCCTTGCTGCCCTGTTAGGTATCCCAGAGGACTTCTTACAAGAAAGGGACTCAGAATAAAAAGAATTAAAATTCTGTCCTATGGTTAGTGTAAATAATATTAGTGCAAGCAATGTTACTTCAGTGTTTTTACACTTAAGAATGTTCCCTACTAAGCTAAACTTAAGATAATATCTAATCTTGAAGTTTTTAGTGGTGATATTTTTAAATTTCAGAGATGGTCAGGGATTAAGTTACTCATCATGAATGAAAAGTTACTTTTAGGGAGCTTCAGATACCTTGGAGTTTTTTGACTCTTAGTGAATCTTAGTAGAGGTTGGTGAAGCTTAAACTGGACTTGAGCTTTTCTTAAGCTAGGAGAGAAACCTGCAGGAGAAATACCACAGAGCTTAGTTGTTACTGTTCAGTGCTGATCTGCATAGATTTTGTGTGTCTTCTTATCCTCCCCCTTTCCCCTCCTTCCTGAGTTTATTCCATCACATCACAAAGCAATTCTGCAGCCAGCTAACTGGGAAGATATCCTGTGAAGAGGGGTAATGGGTTAAATCAGTATTAAGATGTTCAAAATAACAGCTTATTCAGTTATTTTTTTGTGCAGATGGAAGACTATTCAGCAGAAAGTAACTCTTTAGAGTGGAAAATTCACAGCCTTTTTGTCTTTGCAGGCATTCTTCATGAAATAATCTGAATGAAACTTCATGAAGTTCTGCTGCTTTGAGCAGGAGTTTGCATTAGATGAATTCCCAAGCCCTCTTTCAACCTGAATTATCCTGTGATCGTATTTTTAAACTGTCTTCAATGGGCGTCTGTTAAACTTTGCACATGCCTTCTAATATTTGTGTTTTATACTACAAGCCAGACATGCTTAGCCACTTCAAAGTAACAGTCTAATTCATAGCAAAGCCCACAGATTTTAACACGATCTCCAGGAAGCTCTGTTGTAGGCCTGTGGAAAACAGCTGCTCCTCGAAGAAGAGGATTTCTCCCTCTGTTATTTGGCTCTTTCAAATCTTTCAGGTGTTTGAAGGATAAAAACTGTAGCTGTTTCTAAGGAAAATTAAAAGCTGATTTATTTGCAGATTTGTGTCGTTTCACTGTTCCCTGTTTAGGATTTGTTCCCTATTCTCAAAGTAACTGTGGAATTTTTCTGGTATAATGTGTTTAAGATCACTTTCTGAAAATTAAAGTTCTCTTGCAAGCATATAAAGTCCATCTGTTATTGTTCGAATTGATCAAGAATAATGAGCACTGAAAATACATTTTCAATTATAGAAGCCTATAATTTAAATGTAATTGAGAAGCTGACTTTTCTCCATACCTTAGTTCAGAAAGTTGTGGTGTTAGAGGCTTTTATCCAGTTGAGCAAAATATCAGTGAAATTAAATGCAATATCAGTTCTGCTGTTATGTACAACTGCTCACTCTTTTGCCTTGAGTTACAGAAATACTTTGTCACACTTGAAGAACTTAACTGTTATATCAGATTAGGAATCTCTTTTTACTGGTTCTCAGATAATTGCATATTAAAATTTAAATGCTAACGTAGGAAGCCTGACATTACAAAACTGCCATTCTAGTCTTAAAAGGGATGCAACAGGAAAAAGCTTCTGTCAAATATTCCATGTATAAGCTATAGAGTAGAACCAGATGGCTGCTGACCAAATGTTAAAGTATGTGAGATGATGCAAATACAAATTTGACATTCTAACTATTGAAAAGATAGCTGGGTTTCTGCAAAACAGCCTTTTTAGTTATAAATAATACATTGCTTTTGAAAGTAAAACAGATTTAAAATAAGTATGTTTAGAAAATGTGAGGGAGTGCCTATACCACTAAATCTTAATATATTGCCCTCTGGCTCTCTTAAAGATGCAGAAATCATTTGAATTTTCTTCTGTAGAGCCAGTATATTGCAGCATGTTTAATTTCAAATGTGCTAATGTTCAATAAAAGGTGAACTAACCTCTGCTGCAGGAGATTAATAGTGTACTGAACTGCCATTCTTAAAGACCTTGGGATAGCAGGGGTTCAAAAAGACTGAAACGCTGGAACTTAGCCCTGCATACTATCATAAACCCAGTTTGAAATGTTGTACTTTTTAAGTTCAACAGTTAAGCCATAGATAGCTATTTCCAAACTGCCTGTTTGGGATATTGCCAAATGTGACAAAAGGGATCCTGTGGCTTTCTTGCCTTGTTTTGGTATTGCAAGGCTTTATGTGTCTGTACTGTAACGTAGGAATCAGGCCTTTGAGGAAACTTCATGGATAAATACTTTCCAGTGCTAATGAACCTAGTCAGCCTCTTGAGCTGTATAACTTTGTTGGGAGGAGAAATAAAAGCCTTAGCCATTTCGAAGAATGGAATTCAAGGAAGACGTTATATTCCTACATCTTCAAGCTTTTAAACAAACTTTGACACTTGGCAAGGAGGATCTCCTGGTTCTGAGGATCTCTTCTGCTATCCTAGTGGAAAGCATAGAGAAGTTGCAACCTCTTAAATATCTATGCAGTTAACTTTGGCTGTTGTTCAGCAAAATTCTCTGAAAATTGTACCTGTTCTGAGCAAACTGCTCTGCCTGGTTGCAGGGAGGTGTGATTGGGTTGCAACTAAGCCTTTCACACAACAGAATTGTAGTCTGTGATGCTGCCTCACGTTACCTCCTCTACTCCACTCCTCTCTTCCTGCAGCATCCCATCAGTTGTGCCACTTCAACAGCTTCTATGACACACTGGAACTGCTTCTGGGTAGTGTTGCTGCAATCTGATGCCTGTTGAATGATGTCAGCTACATGGGCTGTTCTCTGGACAGTAAAACACAAGCAAAAAGGTGCTCCCTCTGTGGCTTCTAGTGCCTGATAGTGCCTGTAGTTACAGGTAGAGGAAGCAACAGCTTAAATACTGGGGATGAAAAAAGTTAAGTGGGACTTGAAAGGGGAGAGAGGAAAGAAACGTGAGCATCGAAGGGGTTGTTGAAAGCTTCAGGGGAAACAAAGCAGGGTAACAAGATAGATGGGAGGAGAGGAGTAAAAAGAATGAATACACAAATTGAAAAGTGTGTCTTAAAGTAAGCTCCACCAGCTCAAGGCACTATAAACTACCCTCTATCAATTCACGTTTTCTTCAGCATTTCAGTCATCTTTACTTCTTGTTTTCATTTGGAGAACCTACTATGATCTGTGCTGTCAATCTGAATACCAAAATTTGACAACAACTATGCATCATTGTATGATTTCACATAACTGATGATAGGTTTGAGGGAGTGTAACGACTAGAATACCTAATGTGCTAAGTAAACTGATTTAAGAAATTTAATCTAGAGCTTTTTATTTAAAGTACCAAAATGAAATGTGGCTAGTATAACTAAGTCATGTGTCACAGTAAAATGTGCCTGAATTTGGAAAGGGACGCAGCTGGGACAACTGACTTCAACTGACCAAAGGGATATCCCATACTGTATGACATCATACTCAACAGTATAAAACTGGGGGAAGAAGAAAGAAGGAGGAACATTTGGAGTGACAGCATGTATCTTTGCAAGTAACCATTACATGTGATGGAGCCCTGCTTTCCTGCAAATGGTTGAACAGCTGCCTGCCAATGCGAAATAGTGAATGAATTCCTTGTCTTGCTTTGCTTTGCACTGCTTTTGCATTACTTATTAAACTGCCTTTGTTGCAACTCACAAGTTTTCTCACTTTCGTCCTTCAAATTCTCTTCCCTCCTACTCTCCTAGAGGGAGGGGAGAAAGGAATGAGTGGCTATGTAGTACTTGGTTGCCTGCTGGTGTTAAACCATGACAGTGTCTTTTATGCAAAAGCATCTAATTAACAGGAACAAATGAAATAAATAATAAAAAAAATCCACTTTAGATAACGCATCCATTTTTTATACAAATTCTAATGCCTAGGAGAAGTTCTTTGGCAGAGTAATTGTCACTTTCAGCTTCTAATCCAGATGGTTATGTGCTGATTTTAAATTATGCAGTTTTCCTTTACACACGCTTCCGTTTAGGCACTTCAAGTTCTTTTATTAATCCTTCAGTACAGATACAGTCTATACACTGAAAAAGGAAAAATCTCAAATATGTCAGCTGCATGATACTGTACAACAGTGAAAAATATTTTTAGATTACTGTATTTCTGTATCATGCTTAAGCAACTCCTAGCTACATGTCCTGGTTTTCGTGGCATGTTTCAAAAATCAGTGTCTTGTTAGAAATCAATTTGTCTCTAAATGTAAATTAATTACCAATGTTCCTCAATCTGCACGAACATAAAACCATTTCTTTAAGGAAGCAAAGCTTTTGGCAAGTTAATCCATCCCAGTCTACGTAGGTCTTCTAAATTCTACTTAAAATCTCACATGTGATTTGCATGTAATATCCAGTTTGCCTGCTTGCTGGAAAATGAACACAACCACTGTTTGAGTGACTGCAATAACTATAATTAATTCAAAAAGTTGACAATCTCATGCATTGTGAACACTAATGTTGGAGATTATGTAATGCATTTGGAAATCAAATAGTGAAAATAAATCTTATAGACACTACAAATATAAAATATTCCATAGCCATCAGCATGAGGCTGCTACTGATTTTAATGAATACAGACCATTCAATAAATTTTTGTGTGTTTTAGTCGGATTTCTTAGCTGCACATTTAGCAGACTTGGATCTAAAATATTTCTTCAACTTTTTCTTAAAACAGTAATTCTTAAATAGTGGGTAATTTACCATTCTTTGTGAAAGGAAACATTACAGTTTCTGTACCTGGAATGTCTGTTGGTTTCTCAGCTTGTAGTCTAGTTGACAAATGGTCTGTCAGGAGCACTGTAATGCATTGTAAAACACTTGCAGCTACCTACCTCCTAGTTGAAAGTGTTCTGGCTGGAAACTGCCTGAGCATTTTTTAGTATCAGCTGATCTGCAGTCCTGTGAAATTAACAGATAGAAAAACAATGCGTGGAATTTAGCTCGGTTTTTATGTCTCTCATCTTTTGATACTTTGTTTTGAGTGGTTGTATAAACATGGAAAGTCTTACTGAACTTTCCCTCAATTTATCAAATACATATTCTGATACTTAAAATATATTGCACAGCTTATTTTTGATACACTCATAGGTCACTTATGAAATTTTAATTTATCTTCTATTAAACTGATCTAATACTTACAGCTATGGAAATACTATAATAGAGATATTTTCGTACAGGGTCTAAGAATACAAAATGAATTCACTCGAACTCAAGCTTTCCTACTAAAATCTTTTAAGGGTCATTTTCAACCGGTCTTCCATAGAGCAAAAATTATTTTTGAGAGCTTTCTCAAGTCACTTCTATAATTCCAAAATATATTTTCTTGCTGTTGCTCAAGCATATAGAATCACAGAATGCTTTGAGTTAGAACGGACCTTTAAAGATGACCTAGTTGAATCTCTCTTCTTTCAATAGATCATGTTGCTCAAAGCCCCATCCAGCCTCACCTTGAACATTTTCAGGGTCATCCACAACTTCCCTGACAATTACTGTCTCACCATCCTCATCATAAAAACATTTCTTCCCTATTTCCAATCTAAACTTACTCTCTTTTAGTTTAAAACCACTGTCCTTTTTCCTGTCACTTCAGGCCTTGGTAAAAGTCCTTCTCCACCTTGCTTTATAAGTCTCCTCTAGCTATTGAAAGGCTGCAATAAGGTCTCTCCAGAGCCTGTACCACTCAGCTTGGTGTCATCTGCAAACTTGCTGAAAGTGCACTCAATCCCACTGTCTATGTCATTAATGGAGATATTAAATAGTATTGGTCCCAATATGGACTCTTGAGGGACACCACCCTTCACTGGTTTCCACTTGCACACCAAGCCATTGACTGTAACTCTTTGGACAGGGCCAACCAGCCAATTCCTTATTCAACTAACAGTCCATCCATCAAATCCATACCACTCCAATTTAGAGGCAAGATTGCTGTGGGAGACCATTTCAAAGGCTTTAGATGATATCTGTGGCTCTTCCCTTGTCTACTGGTGCATCCACTCCATTGTACAACGCCACTAGGTTGGCCAGGTAAGACTTGCTCTTGGTGAATCCATGTTGGTTGTCTCTAATCAACTTCCCATCTTCCATATATTTCAACGTAATATCAAATGCATCTGAATCACGTTTGCATTTCAAATCTATATATACATACTTGATGTCCTTTTCCATTTTCTTGCTGTTGTTATTAAACAGACTTTTGTGTGACTTTGATAAGAAAATTCCTCCAAATCAACAGTACTCTGCAAGTTACTTACAGTCTTAGCATATATTTTCACAACCCTTTTGATGTATCAGAAAAAAAAAAAAAAAGGTAGGCTCAGATGTTGGAAAGATGCCAGGGGCATAAAGTGTAACGGTTCTGCAACTGCAAGACAGCCTATAATTGAATCTTTGTGCCCTGAAACTACATCCTTCTCCTGCAGGTAGGCGGATGAATAACCCTCACTCCACTGGCAAAGCATATCTCACACTCCCCTCTAGTGCCCACGGCACATCACCACCTGCATGTGTCTCCTGTCTGCCAACAGCCTGAGGAGTGTAGGCCTCTCACGGGTATGGACAGCTCTGCTGCTAACAAAGATGCCCCCAATATGATCCCACATAATTAAAGATGGGATTCTCTGTTTTGTTAAAGTAGGATATGGCATTCAGATTCTATACTATCATTGAGTCCTGAAGTCCTCAATTTAGATATGAATTTTAAGTGTATACTGCCTTTGCCCCTTGTGCACACATATTGGATTACCTCAATTATTACAAAATTGCATGTGTTCAGTGTAATTTATGTGTACACTGACATACATGCATAAAGGGTACCAAGTTTGTCTATGTGTCCTTGAATTCTACATGCACTTTTATTAGGTCCTTTCCTACACTGACCATCCAACCTGCATGAACCTTGAGCTGCAATCTTAAAGTGTTCCTCCACATCCACCATTCATGTTTGGACATGTACTACCTTAAGTCAGTACCTGAGAAAAACCTTCACAGCTGCTGAAACAACAGCCTGCTGAGACATGATGATTGGAAGATATTTTATGATGCACAATTTATCATTGTCATCAAAACGCATAACAACTTAATACAGTGGGTTGTGCTTATATATGGCAGAACAATTATTCTCAACCCTAAAGAGGCAATGTCAACTCATAATTGTGTTAAATTATTAGGATTTACAATAATGTTAAAATAATTCTGAAACTAAAATCTATGCATGGTAGTGAGAAAAAATAATCAGCATAAAAACTATTACCTGCCAGCTTTATAACTACAATCATTATACTTAATCATATGTCTGCAGTAAGGGACTACTTTGCTTCCTACAATCATTTGGGAAGTCTTCAAAAGACTCTCAGATAAGGAGAAGCAGCAAGAAATAAATTAACTTTGTAAGCCTTACAGTTTGCAAATTTTCAGCAATTTGTAGAAAGAGAAAGAGGGATGGCACTCTCTTTCTCTCAGTAATTGCAGTCCTTCCTTTGCTTAATGCCTATCACCTGGCACTTTATACTTCAGGAATTTTGTGGGTAGGTAGAAATACTAGTTTATTGCTAGCACCCCAAACTGAGTAAAGGATACTGAGCTGGGAGTGTAGCAGCTGTGAAGAAGTGAAAAAGAAGAAGATTGAGTATGATTAGGAAATGTTATTTAGCTCAGTGTGGCCAGTAGGTTTAGGGATGTTATCCTCTCCCCAGACTCCACCCAAGCACGGCCCTATCTAGAGTCCTGTGTCCATTTCCAGGCTCCTCAGTTCAAGAAACACAAGGAACTACTGGACAGAGTCCAGCAGAGAGTTAAAAAGATGATGAGGGGACTGGGGCATCTCTCTTATGATGAGAGGTTGAGTGAGCTTGGTCTGTTTAGACTGGAGAAGACTGAGAGGGAATCTTATCAATACTTATAATTATCTAAAGGGTGGTTGTGAGAATGATGAGGCCAGACTCTTTTTAACCATGTCAGGACAAGGGGCAACAAGCAAAAACTGAAACACAGGAAATTCCACCTGAATATTAGGAAAAATTTGTTTACTTTGAGGGTGGCAGAGCACTGGAACAGGCGGCCTGAGGAGGTTGTGAAGCCTCCTTCTCTGGAGATATTCAAAACCCGCCTGGACACATTCCTGTGCTGCTTTAGCAGGAGGCGTGAACTAGAGGATCTCCAGAGGTTCTTTCCATCCCATACCATTCTGTGATTCTGTAAAACAAATCAAGGATGCTAAGGGATGGGTAAGCCGTGTGGGGAAAACAAACAAACAAACAAACAAACCACAAACCAAACCAAGAATGAATAATGACATAAATCTGTAGCTTTACTTAGGTCGAAGTTAAAATCAATGTGTGCTATCCCACCATTTTTTAAAAATAACATCTTTTATAGTCTGCAAATCTAAAGGCAAATTATCAGCCTGCATAACAACAATGCAGGGAATGGCTAGAAGATTTTAATGGAAGCTTTATGTACTTGTTGTGATAATTCTGTTTTTTTCAGCATATTTATAATTTTTATTCCAGCACAGGAATCATGTGGATCTGTTAGAGCTAGTCCAGGGGAGGGCCACGAAGGTGATCAAAGAACTGAGCACCTGCCACACAAGGACAGGCTGAGACAGTTGGTCTTGTTCAGCCTAGAGAAGAGAAGGCTCCAGGAAGACCTTCCAGCAGCCTTTCAGTACATAAAGGGGACCTACAGGAAAGCTGGGGAGGGGATCTGTATCAGGGAGTGCAGTGACAGGATGAAGGGTAATGGTTTTAAACTGAAAGGGAGTAGATGTAGATCAGATAGTAGGAAGACATTTTTTACTGTGGGGATGGTACAAGTTGTCCAGGAAAGTGGTGGATTCCTGGAGGTGTTCAAGGCCAGGTTGGATGATCTAGTGGAAAGTGTCCCTTCCCATGGCAGAGAGGTTAGACCTGGATGATCTTTAAGGTCCTATTCAACTCAAACCATTCTATGATTCTAAATGTGCATTTCATGGTTAAACACACTTTGAACTGTCCCATGGCTGACAGATCTTACAAACTGGCCTAATTACTGACCTGATTCTGTAGATGTAATGGAATAATGTCAGAGGAGACTCTGCAAAATGTACACTGGATTTAAAAAAAAAAAAAAAAAAAAAGGGTAATTGCAGTGTAAGTCACTTCTTCATGAACACTTGCATGTCAAATGACGGTTGTGCTATTACAGCCCTTCGTTTTGCTAATTGATATCAACACTCTTTTTAGTAGCATGACTATAGGAGCAGTATTTTGTCAATGAGATTGGCCTTTCAATGTGCGCTTGTAGCCCAGAAAGTCAACCATATCCAGAGCATCAAAAAAAGCATTGACAGCAGGTCGAGGGAGGTGAATCTCCCGCCCCACTCCACTCTTGCGAGAACCCACCTGGAGTATTGTGTCCATTTCCGGAATCCCTAACACAATAAGGATGTGGAACTGTTGGAACAAGTCCAGAGGAGGGCTACGAAGATGACTGGAGGACTGAAGCACCTTTGTTATGAGGACAGGTTCAGAGAGTGGTGTTGTTCAGCCTGAAGAAGAGAAGGCTCTGAGGAGAGCTGATAACTGCCTTCCAGTACCTAAAGGGAACCTACAGAAAAGCTGGGGAGGGACTTTTTACAAGGGCATGTAGTGACAGGACCACAGGGAATTGAGCAGCCTGGTCTGGTGGGAGGTGTCTCTGCCCATGGCAGGGTGGTTTGAACTGGATAATCATTAAGGTCCCTTCCAACCAAAACCATTCTATGATTCTCTGGTTTACCCTGATGCCCAGTAACAGTTCGCATCAGCGGTAACCCTGATAGCCAAAATGGCAGAAAATAAACTCTCTAAGACTTGTTTTGGGGTTCTAGAAAGCATGCATCCTTTACCTCAGTGCTGGATGCATGAGGGAATGATTTCGATGAATCATGCGTAAGGAGACAAGAACTGGGGTCAGGATAAATTTCCCACTCCCTGAAATCTCATGCACAGTCTATTATTTTCCAAGGACTAATTTTAATATTATTATGAACTTCAAAAAAGCCAAATCTCTGCTAATTCGAGCTTTGGAGCCAGCCCTCTGTCTGATCTCGCATTCTAGATAGGGAAAGAATGCAAACAGAGGTGATTACAGAAGCAGACATATCTGTTCAGCCCACACCATTCTTAACACAAAATGTCGTCATTTCTCTCTGAACAGTGTCTGAAAAAACGCTATTTGAAAAAAAAAAAAATGATATAAAGAAAACACAGTCAGAGAGACATTCTAACTTAAAAAAAAATACAGTTACTTAGATGAAAATTGACTTTAGCTTAAATCAAAATATTTCACCTTTTGCAATAGTAGCTACTTTTTGTGTCAGAACATTACCTGGAAAAACACTGTTTGAAAAAAAAAATCTTATCAAGAAAACATGCTATCAGAGGGACATTCTGCCCAACTTTAAAAAAAATTGCAGTTGCACGGGTGGAACTTAACGCTACTTCAGCTTAAATCGAAATAATCCACTTTTTTGTAACAGTAACAATTACTTGTACCAACCCCAGCTCGGAGCCAGGAGGAGGCTCCCCCGCCTAGGGAGGCGCCTTTAAGAGGGAGTCGAGCGCCCACACGACCGATCAGCAGCGGGCGAATGGGCGGAGCGGAAGGCGCGGGGTTGGCGCTGCGGATGGACTCGGCGCTCGTTTGGCCGCGCCTGGAGCGCGGGGGGTTTGAGCGGCCGCGGCGGCGCCGTTGCCGGGAGCTTCGCGTCCCCATGGCCTCCCCGCTGGTAAGGGGGACTCGGGCTCGCTCCCGGCGGGCAGAGCGAGCTGTGGCTGCCGGGGGCTGCGAGCGGCCACCGCAGCCGGCGGGTGGCGCCTGGCGCCGAGGGCTGCGCGCCTGCGGCCGGCGGGAGCGCTCGGCTTGCAGGGGCAGCGCGCGGCGGAAGGGGCGATAAATAACGGTTCCGGGGGGGGGCACCCGGAGCCTGGCGGTGCTCACCCTCTCTCCCCACCCTCAGGAGGACCCCGTCTTGATCCGACCTTTGCGAGGCCACGGAGCGGCCGTGACGGGCGTCGGCTTCAACGCGGACGCGGGAGGGCTGGGTGAGTTCGAGGCGGCAGGGCCGTTTGATTCCCGGTGGAACACCTCCCTCCAACCCTCTCTCCCTGCTTCTTGACCTCATCACTGTCTACAACTACCTGAAAGGAGGTTGTGGCGATGTGGGTGCTGGTCTGTTCTCCCAGGTGGCAGGCGGCAGGACGAGAGGAAACGGCCGCAAGTTGCCCCAGGCGAGGTTCAAATTAGACGTCAGGAAAAATTTCACCGAAAGGGTTGTTTGTCAGGCACTGGCAGAGGCTGCCCAGGGAAATGGCTTGAGTTTCCATCCCTGGAAGGATTTCAAGATGGTTTAGTAGTGGACAGGTGCGGTTGGACTTGATGACCTCAAAGGTCTTTTCCAGCCAATCGATTCTATGATTCTATAAAACCTTCCCGCTTCTGCCTCAGCAGATGCTCTTAATATCACAGTGGTCACATCCACAGTCCCATTTTATGAAGATAAGTATGGGCAAACTGTTTTGAAAATAATAAAAAGTATTCAGTTAAAATCTAGGTGCTTGTTCCCCACTTTTGCAAACGATGCTGGGGGCGGGGGGGAGCCAAAATACGTAACCCTAAGGCAATAAGATGGGTAGCGAAGGAAACGACTCTTCTTTCTTCCTTTCTTTCTTCCTTCCGTCCCTGCCTCCCTCCCTCCCTCCGTCCCTCAGTTCCCGGAGCCTCCGGGCGGTCCCAGGTCCGGGAGCGGAGGCGGGGCGGCTCCCGCGCCCGAGGAGTCTCTTCCCCTTCTTCCTTAAGCGACAACTTTTCGAGCAAACCACAAGGCGGGAGGAGGGGTTTGTCCCGCGGCGAGAGAGGAGGAGGAGGAAGTGAGTGAGTGGAGCGCCGAGGCCGGAGGGTCGGGGGTTTTGCTGCGAGCCTCCCCCGCTCCCCGCGGAACGCTCTGGGCCCGCCGCGGAGGAAGGGGACTGCGAACGCGGCCGGAGCCCAGAGCTGGGAGAGGCTGGAGACCCCTCCGTCCCGGAGGGAGCCAGCGGTACTTCACGGAGCTGCTCTCTGCTGGGGGCGGTTTTCAATCGCCTTGCGATGAGGATCCGTCTGGCGAGAAGGTGGACGTGGGTCCGCAAAAGCTGCGTGTTTCTCGGCTTCTTGATGATCGCTTACTTTGTGGTCGAGTTGTCGGTTTCTTCCTTGGGTGCCTCCCTTGCCGGGGAGAGCATCACCAAAGGGAAACGGGAGAGGCGCTTTTCTGACAGAGCAGAAGATGCTGTGGATTTGGCTCGCCCAGTTTATGACAAATCCCCGCCTGATCCCAATGCTCTTGGAGAATGGGGTAAGCCCTCTCGCCTGCAGCTGAGCCTTGAGGAAAAGAAACAGGAAGAAGAGCTGATTGAGAAGTATGCAATTAATATTTTTTTGAGTGATAAAATCTCTCTCCACCGGCATATTGAAGATAATCGACTGAGTGGCTGTAAAACTAAAACTTACGACTACAGAAGACTGCCCACGACATCTGTTATAATTGCTTTTTACAATGAAGCCTGGTCAACGTTGCTGCGGACAATACATAGCGTACTTGAAACGTCACCTTCAGTGCTTCTAAAAGAAATTATACTGGTGGATGACTTGAGTGATAAAGTTTATTTGAAGGCTGAACTTGAAAAATACATAAGCACTCTGCAAAGAGTTCGTTTGATAAGAACCAACAAACGAGAAGGATTAGTTCGTGCACGCTTAATTGGCGCAACCTTTGCTACTGGTGATGTCCTCACATTTCTAGATTGTCACTGTGAATGTGTCTCGGGCTGGCTAGAACCGCTGCTAGAGAGGATTGCTGAGAATGAGACTGTTATTGTTTGTCCTGTCATTGACACCATTGACTGGAAAACATTTGAATACTACATGCAAACAACAGAGCCCATGATTGGGGGTTTTGACTGGCGGCTGACATTCCAGTGGCACTCAGTGCCTAAACACGAGCATCTCAGACGCAGATCTGAAACTGACCCAATCAGATCCCCAACTATGGCTGGTGGCTTGTTTGCTGTCAGCAAGAAGTATTTTGAGTACCTGGGTACCTATGATACAGGAATGGATGTTTGGGGAGGGGAGAACTTAGAATTATCATTTAGGGTTTGGCAGTGTGGAGGCATGTTGGAAATCCATCCATGCTCCCATGTAGGCCATGTGTTTCCAAAGCGTGCACCCTATGCTAGGCCAAATTTCCTTCAGAACACTGCTCGTGCTGCTGAGGTGTGGATGGATGAGTACAAAGAGCACTTTTACAACAGAAATCCTTCAGCAAGAAAAGAAAACTATGGAGATATTTCTGAAAGAAAGTTGCTAAGAGACCGTTTGAAATGCAAGAGTTTTAACTGGTATTTAAAAAACATATTTGCTGAGTTGCATGTACCGGAAGATCGTCCTGGCTGGCATGGTGCTATCCGCAGTGCAGGAATTACTTCAGAATGCCTTGACTACGTCTTACCAGAACATAATCCTACTGGGTCTCACTTATCTCTCTTTGGGTGTCATGGTCAGGGAGGCAATCAATTTTTTGAATACACATCAAATAAAGAGATTAGATTTAACTCTGTAACTGAGCTATGTGCTGAAGTCCCTGAGAATGAAGACTTCATAGGTATGAGGAGCTGCCCCAAAGATGGATCTCCTGTTCCAGAAATTATTATATGGCATTTCAAAGAAGATGGAACTATTTATCATCCTCATTCAGGAAAGTGCCTTACTGCTTATCGTACAACTGAGGGGCGTGCTGATGTGGAAATGAGAACTTGTAAGATTGCAGATAAAAACCAGATTTGGAAATTTGAGAAATAGTCACTGCTGGTAGTATGAATAAAATGGACTGTGGTCTCCAAGGTTCTTACACGTGTGAACAGATAGCAACATTTGATTGAATGCCTTGGAATGTTTTAAGATGTGTCTGTAGTGGTGTAGAAACTATATCTGCTGTGGTGAGCTGTATGGAAAGCAAGAGTAAATACTGGGGTTTGGTTTCTAACGTTGAATACAGATCTAATGCCTTTTATTTTTGTAAACTTCTGATTCATTATTTTCTTACTTTGACCTGTCTTGATTATGGTAAAACAAAGGATTTTGAGTGGACTGTGGAGGAATTTTTCTTTTTCTCAAAGATAAACTATACACATCAAACACACAGGATAATTTTAGGTGAAAGTAAAGAATCTTTACTTATAGAAGTAAAAGTTAAGGTTCTTGTAGTGGAATTAATTGACTAATGTTGAGGATACATTATAGCTTGTTTATCTAACACATTAAGTAGTGCTACAGTGTACTTGAATTTGGGTTGATGCATAAAGTTAGATCTTAAACCTTATGATGTTCTGCAGTTTTCTGGGAATTAAGGTTTTCAAGGTAGCGACTAGCTATATTACATCTAAGAAAAGGAAGGTTTTGTAGTAGATGGGCTTTGGCACTGTTTTGTAGTCTTGTGCCTATTCTCGAAATATTACCTCATGAGAATGAGTCCGGATCTCCCATGCGTTTTGAGAAGTATGGTAGCAGTGGTAGGGACATGCTGGCTGTGTGGGAAGAAATAGGGGTAGCTACAAGTAAGAATTCTATTTAAAAGTAGTAGAGAAGAGAAGAAAACACAAAATTGCATTACCTACTGCTGTTTCTTAGCTATACGATATTTATGTTACCTCTGTGTAATCTTTTCCATGTTAAGCCTGTCATCCTAGGGACACGTAGCTTCTGTGAGTGTACCGTATATCACTTTTTATTTGGTCCGTCAGCAGGGTAGAGGAGAATGAGACAGAGGAAAACTTGGGCTGTTTAATTTTGTGTCGTGTGTTTTGGCAACAACTGGCAGTATATCCTGTTTCTTCATAGTTGCAACAGTATCATGGGAGACCTTGGATAGAGTTGGGAAGGTGGAGTTCCTGAAGTGAATGGAGTTGAAAAGGCAGATGGCAGCTTGGAGGAAACTGAGATTGGTTAGGTGGTTCACAAACCAACTTAGAGTGTTTTCTGTATCTTGTCATGCAGAGTTTTGAAGAATATTGATTCTTGTATTACTAATCAGTTTTGAGTGTGATTCTTAAACAGTACATGTGATAGATGCATTATGTACTTGAAGAAAATCTTGTGTTAGTATCTGTTTTTAGATTTATCTGATTTAAGTTCAACACAATGTTTTAGGCATTCCATATTTTTTGATTACTTTCACTGAAGTGATAAATGTTCCTCAGTAGCCAAAGTGTAGTAATTCTTCACGTGGGGCTGGTAGGCAGGAACTTGAGCAAGTTAGCAATAAGAATCTGGATACTTGAGAAATGTAGTATATATGCATTTGCTGCAGGTGTTGGTAGATAGAAGGATTAAAAGGGAGCAAATAAGACCCGAAATAAGTGACGATTTGCCAAAAATAAAGCAAGAGTAAATTAAGACATATTCTAGAATCTTAGTGCTTTAAAGAGTTGAGATGCTTGCGTGGAAGCAAGCTAAGATACGAAGGTAACATTGAATTGTGCTAAAAATGATAGCCACTGTGTGGCGCGGGTTGTTTGAAGTCTTTTAACTTGTTTTGAGGAGGTTACTTGCAGCAGTTTTAATTTTTTCTCTGTTTCTCTTTTTTTTTCCTCCTCCACTGATTTTTTTTTTTTTTTTAAAAGGGAACTTCTTAACTATGTAAGGGAGACATTCCTAAAGAATTCCATTGCACTCTGCAGCAAGGAATTCTTTTTTGGACCTACAAGTTATAACCATTTATCAAATTTTATAAGGCAGCCAGTCATTAGATACTGGGGCAGTAAATCATACAAAGTATGTGCTTTTGTGAAAAACTTGTTGTGAAAAACTTGTTGTAGACTGTTACATTCAATAGAAATTACAGGAAAAAGCCCTGGATTCTCTTACATGGCAGGGCATAATTGTATGTGCAATGCCTATTTTGTCAGATAAAAGTAATTAAATG
Organism: Tapera naevia; assembly: GCA_033556795.1. Lineage (NCBI taxonomy): Eukaryota > Metazoa > Chordata > Aves > Cuculiformes > Neomorphidae > Tapera > Tapera naevia. Next base: position 6,497,251 of record JAUMJJ010000059.1, read on the forward strand.
GTGTGAATATAGACTATGCAACTTTTATACAATTTTTTTAGGACTTGGCAAAAATTATATTTCATATAAATATCAACTTTCATGTCCAAACTGACATTTAAAGTGTTCCTTATCTGTTTAAGCAATAACTTTAAGTGAATCTGCCTCTTAAAGTTTGAAAAGCTGCTCTCTCAGTATGGATCTGAACCCTTCCTCCTTTTCCCCACCAACTCCTGTTCTGGTTTTTATGGTTATTTAAAAACTAAAAGGAAAAAAAGCAGAAGTAAATAACCTGGTCCTAAAATAAATAAATGAAATTAAATTTGTTCCCAATGGGAATAAGAAAATTTGGGAGGAGGCAGGGAGGGGCTAGAGAAGGAGAGAGAAAGAGGGAAGAAAAGAAAACTTGAAATGGTAAAGTTTCACTAGTTTTGAACTGAGTTGCAGCAATTCTGCAACTAATATACTCTAATCCAGTTGTTTTTCAGTGTTTACAGATTTCTATAATGTCTAAAACACTGAAAGATTTTCTATTCTGTTAGAATTTGAAAGTTTGGGAAACACTTGTATATACATTAAACTACTGATTTTAAGTGACAAAATAAATTGAATGTAAACTTAACACTGAAGAAATGTGAGAGGGCTTTGGGGTTTCTTTTGAAAAAATAAAATCCAGAATGATAATTCAACATTGTTTAGCGTGCTGACTCTTTTCAATTCCCTTCCACTTGAATAAGTACATACAGGAAAAACCAGGATGAATTTGGACTTTATGGCAGCTATTAAGTGTTCCTTGTAACATCCACTGCTCTTGGAATAGATCAGTTTCCTTTACAGAGGTTCAATTAGTAATTGTTTTCCACCAGGACAGAAATCTTCAGAATCACTGTTAAGTGTGTTTGCATTGTGATGTTGCATTTTATCACACTAAGATTTGCAGGGTTCCTCTACAGAGTGTGTGTTTTGGTTGTGGTGGTGTTTGACTATTCCCATATACATATCACGTCACGGTCCTGTAGTTCTTGTGCTGAGCGAGTTAATTATGTTGTAGAGGCTTCAGTATTTGTGGGGAGGAAAGGGTGATCAAGAGGTACACATAGCTGTTAAAGCCTGGGTGAGTATATCCATTCTGATCTTTTGCACGACTCATAGCTGCTACTGTGTATTTTGGGAAATGGAAGCATAATGGTAATTCCATATTGTGGCAAGTTGTCTTCATATATACGTGTATATATAAAAATGTATGCCATCAATATTCGCAACTTATAAATTGAGCTTGGTTTCATTGCAAATACTATAAACTTTTCATGGCGTAAGTGAAGCCCAGAGATCCATTTAGAGAACTGCAGCAAAGCCATGTATAAACTTGACCTTTACATAAGGCGGAGTATTTATTCTTTGGTGTTCAATTCAGTTATGACTCATCAGCAGAAAAGTAAATTACTGAAGAGTTTTGTCAGCTATACTTGGGTGTGTACAGAAAGCACTGATATTTAAAAAAAGGCACTGAGGTTATGAACTGGGTGAAGCTGCATGTTGGAGTCAGCTCAGCTTATTTCTAGTTAGATTTTGCAGCTGAGCAAATATTTTCATTACTACAGCAAGGACAGATTTTGTCTTTCACTTCTAAAAATGCTTCTGGTTATGTCATATTTTCTTTGAGGAGCACGTGCAAGAGACTTGTTTGTACTATGGCCCATCCTAAAAAATTCTTCTGGTCTTTCTGTGTTTCTTTTGTTTCAGTTCAGTTTACTTTAAATTACCCTTGGGCATCTGTTGTTGACAGTTTACTGGTGGTCTGTGGAGTGCAGGCATACTTGGCGAGGGCTGGTAGAACATAACATTTGAGTCTGGTCTGCATTGCTGTAGGGCCCCATGCATAGATGACATGAACACAAGGGGAGAACAATGCATAAGAAGATAGAGAAATGATAGTTAAGATACTGTACTTGTGTACATTTGAGAAGCATTGTTAGAAAGGAGGCAAAATCCCTTAAAATGAAATAAAAAGTTTATTGAATAATAGTAAAGTATGCAGTAGACTTTTAATGCATAAAACTTAAGATTAATATTGATAATAGAAATTATTGCTGGCAGCATTGTAACACTATAAACTCCTGTATTTAGTGCCTGTGGTTAGCAAAGATTAAATATTTACTACTAAAGCAAAATGCTTGTGTGTTGACCATATGCTCCAAGCTGATTTCAGCCTGCTTGGACTGAGCCCTGTTGATGGTCAAGGGACCTGGTTTCCTTGGCAGAATAGGGACAAAAGCTGAACATAGATGGAAAGTTTTGGCTTAGAATCTCTTTTTCTGGGTTTATGTCTCTCTCATGCTGTTCAGATATAGAGTCACATCAGCCTGTGTGCTTTAGGAAAACAGTTCTGCAATGGGTCTTTCAATTACTCATCCTTTCATATGCAGGTCCTGAACTTCTCTCCTTCACCCCTGGGGTGGTGTCAGCTGTGCTGGAACTGCACCATCAGAGATAATAATAGCCTTTGAGAGTCATGGCAATGAGTGGGTGGCTTAAAGAGAGAAACCTGCCCCAGGATAGAAAGAGGATGCTGTGAGTAGGCAGCAGAGTCCAGAGGAAGAGCAAGGAAGATGCCTGTGGAAGTCACAGGGAAAGGAAAACTTCAAGTCTCTGCTGGTGTTTTATTGATGCTGGAATAATTATTCTGTGAGAGAGCAAACTACAAGAAACCAGGCTTTGAATTTGTTGCAATGCCATCTTTTAAAATGTTCTCTTCAGTTTTTAGGACTGAAAGCAAAACAAGTTGGTATGACTGCCTTTATGCTGTTCATAAGGTACTGCAGGTACTTGGTAGCTCTTGTATTATTTATTTTAGAAACCATCTATCTTGTCTGCTCCAAGTTTCCAATGTGATGCCTTCAAATTCTATTTTAGCGTGTGTTTCACATTTTCCTTTCTGTTTTGTGCTGCTCTAGGTGACATTTTTTTGAATCAAAGGGAAAAAAAAATCAAGTACAATTAGAAAGAGCTTGCTGTGAAATACAGTTCTGAAAATTTGGAGGGGGATAAAATAATTCTGTGTCAAATTTGGGCCTATTGATGTGGGCATAGGGGAAGTCCAGTCCCACATCTTTTGCTGCCAAAATATGAGCTTCAGGTAAAAGTAATATCTTTGTGCCAGTTCCCGAAGGAGGGTTTAATATGCTCTTTGAGGCGGGCCTTGGTACATGTGGTCTATTCTTTTGGTGTCTGAAGCAGGCTGAAAGAATAAGCCATCCTTTTCGAGTCCTCTTCAGCTTCCCTGTTCTTCCTCTCTTTCTGTACTAGGGACAGGAGTTTTATAATTGCAGGGTAGGAGTGGAATCCTTTGGTTTTATTTATGTCTTGCATGCTAGCACTTAACAGAGGTGAAGATAATAGGGATGTAGGAATATCATGCTTGTCAGTTTAATTCAGCTGTTGGTGCTTTTACTGATTATAGTTTCCTGAAAGTAATCAAGCTGTGGTAAAAGCTTGATTTCAGCCTGCTTGGACTGAGCCCTGTTGATGGTGAAGGGACCTGGTTTCCTTGGCAGAATAGGGACAAAAGCTGAACTCAGATGTAGGTAGTGTGGTCCACCTGTAAAGTGACTGCAAAGAAAAAAGAAAAGCATGCTCCTTTTATTATCAGACCTACAAAGTTCACATTGTGGTTTGAACTAGACTAACATTAGTATAAAAAAATTGGTACTTACATAGGATTATAGAATTATCATATTTGGATATTCACTGTATATCTGAAGTGTTAGAAATGATATCTTGAGTTTAAGTTGACTTGTCTTTTTGGAGTTAAACACTTGATGCTTAAAACATATTCCAACTCGGAGATCAAAGTGAATCACCGGAAAATTTGTTTCTTTTTCTTAGCATTTGGTAATGCCAAATCTAGGTTCATACTTAATGACATGTGCATGATGTTTGCCTTTGGATTTTTTTGTTCTATGTCTTTAAAGTACTTGTAAGCCAGTTTGCTGAATATGTGGGAGATCCACTTGTGAAGAATTATCCTTCACTTATCCCAGTCTTCTGATGTTCTTCCAAAAGCCTGGTGCTGGCATTGCTGCTTACCAGGCTTCTGCTCAGGCCAAGCATCTGTTAAACCCCAGTAACAGTAACTGCTTCCTCGCCCTAATACCTAAAAAGTTTACTAGTGAATCCAAATCCATAGTCATTAGCTCTGGTTTGTTTTTTTTATTTTTTTGACTAATAGTGAGCGGACTCATACTATGTTTTATTCCTTGCCAGCTACCTCCTCTTTGGATAGGTTTCTTATAGTATGGAAGCTGAAGGCACAATGCAGAGCTTACAAATTTGTAGGCCATGCAGGAGCAGTGACCAGTGTACAATTCTCACCAGATGGGCAACTACTTGCTTCAGCTTCTCAAGATCGGACTGTCAGAGTATGGTTTCCTTGCATGTGAGTATAACTAAGCGATGCTGGCTGTGTTTCATTAGTGTGCAATACAAATATTTGAGTCTTTACCCAATGGAAGTTTCTCTCTCCACTTCCCTGGGCTTTGATGGAAACAGAGGTTGGGGAGCACAAACAACACAGTTCCTTACTGTGTTACTTGGTCTTTACTGAGAATTCTGTAGTTTCCAAAGAAAAATGTAGCAGTTCAGAGATTGTAATTTCATGTGTAGGACTGTGCTTGGTACTATTTCTCTCGCTTAAATAATATATTTTTTAATAAGGATTGCGTGGTTGCACTTCATTTTGGAAAGACAAGTGACATAGGAAAGAGAAAAATAACATTCTTGGAAAAAATTATTTTGAATTTTTTTTAGACTATTCTCAACTAGCAGTGATTACAAGCTATTCAGAATGATCTTAGAAGGACTGAGGACTTGTGTTAATTTCACTTTTAAGCATTTTATAGATTACTGTGTCAAAAATATAATAATTTCTCTTTGAAATACTGTATGGAGGCTAATGATGTTAGTTAATTGCACTACTTTCTAAAATTGGTCATATTAAATAAAATTGCTTTAAAGTCTGTTATTCTAATATTCAATATACAAATAAGGCAAAAAATATTGACAACACTAATACGTAGCCTGTATGTGTTGCTTTTTCATTTGGGTAAGATTCCAAATATGTGAAATTTGAGTTTTATGGGGTTTTAAAGTCCTGAGAGAGTTGAATATGATTTTGTTTTGTCTTTTTTTCTCAGTCATGGAGAATCATTGGTACTGAAAGGCCATACAGCATCTGTTCGTAGCGTGAGCTTCTCACACGATGGCCACTTTCTAGTTTCAGCATCCAATGATAAATCGATAAAAACATGGAGTGTTTACCGTCAGCGCCTATTTTTTTCCCTATTCCAGCATACTCATTGGGTTTGCTGTGCAAAGTAAGCATTCTTTTTATTTATTTCTTCTATTTATTTAGAAATCCTAACAAAGAGGTTTTATTTCCAAGGGCAGAACTAAGAGAAGAAAAATCTGTGAATGATAAATGATGACAATAAAATTTTAATAAATCAGTCTTACACACCCATTTTATGTCTCCTAGTTTAGATCTGGAGGCTTGCTCTGTGTTATGTGTATATATTAAATCTGTTGCTAGGTGTTAATTATTTTTCTTTAAAGGACAAATAGAGTTTCCTGTATTTATTTTCAGTCAGTATCCATTCTGTTTCCCCAGTACTGTGTGTTTTTTTGCTGTATTAACTTATTTCACAGCATTCACTTTTTTCTAGATTTATTGTGCATGGTGGGGGCTTTCTCAACTATTCTTGAAACAGTAGTGGAATAAAAGAATGGTCATGAGTCAAAATGAGTTAAGTTTATGTAATTGGAAAAGGTAAAAAATGGTCTTTGTTCTGCAAATTAAGATCTGCACCCTTTTATAAAAGCAAAGCACCTCCTCAAAGACAAGAAAAGATTGTTCTTTGCTGTTTTTTTTCCATATGAATGGAAAATCTGCAACCGAGAGGCCCGATTTCAACATCTTGAGAAAGAAATTGAACACTGGTGAAGTGCAGAGCCCTACAAAGTTCCAAATTTCTGGTTGAGAAGAAGAATAAAACTAGGAAATCCTCTTGAACAGTGTTATAATCTTCTTGTGCAGTTGCTCAATATCAGAAATAATAAGGATTGGTGTAATCACAGACACATCAACTTTCCTGTTTAAAAACCTGGTTTGCTGGTCTAGGAATAATCATGAATATTTTACTGACAGTAAGTTTGGAGAGAACTCACAAGAGAATATTTATGTAGGTTGAAATTGAACACAAGGTTTCAGTGTGTCCTCTTTGACTTTTTGCTTATGGTTTTCTATAATAATCTCTTTGGTATCTGAAGCGACAACCTTAGGCTGATGTTAGCTTCCCCCTTTTTATCCCCCCTTCTTCCTCCTGTTTGCAGCTCTGTTTTTAATTGTAGTTGGTGGTGAAATGGGAGTGAGGAAAGCAGAAGGAGGAGCTTTTCTGTTTAGTTTTATTAGTCCATGAGGAATAAGAGAAATTCATATGTTCTTCGAATTTTATACGTTTTAATTCCAAGCGTACTTTCTTGGTTCTGGTGGTTTGCTACTTATGTCTCTAATGCTAAACTTGATAACATTGGTTTAGTAATGTATACACTTACGTGTTCCAGATTTTCACCTGATGGAAGGCTAATAGTATCTTGCAGTGAGGATAAATCTGTTAGGATCTGGGATACGAGAAATAAAACTTGTGTTGATAGCTTCTTAGATTACGAAGGGTAAGTGTTACTATAAGAAGAGAAAGGTAAATGTATGATTTTAATGAGATTCAACTAATATTTGATGGTGTAAACATATGTTATATTATGTCTGAAAATAGATCGAGCTTCTTCTGCCACTCATGTGAACCAAAATAATTCATTTTATGTTTTTCTAAAGAGGTTAACTGGTTGTGCTTATGCAGCTGTTTTCCTGTAGTCAAGAAGTAAGCCAGAGGGAAGTCAGATTGTTCCTGAATCTTTGAATGTTTTACCTCCATTTTGATAATTCTATTTGATACCGGATACTTCAACAAGAAGTTTTAGAATTCTCCCACTTGTTGATGAAAGCAGTATTCTGTGAGCTTCAGTGACCTGCCTTATTTAGGTTTAGAAAATACATAAAAGCAAGTATCTACAGTTTTCTTAAAAAACTTGGAACCAGAGTTTTAATTAACAAATGCAATGGAATGTTAATCTTGCATATGTGCTTTGCTAATTTCATGGCTTCCACCTCCATCCTTTTTCCAAGCAAAAAGGTTTTTATAGCTAGATATTCTGTTCTTAGAACAAATTATTTTACTTGCTGCTTACAAACTCTTTGCAGCACTTCCTTCTAGGAACTTTGTACCCCAAGACAAAGTGTGAAGATTTGAGTCAGGGCGATTATACAAATCTTTTTAACAAAAGCCACATGATACAGTCTGATTCATAATGCAGATCGTGTTTTCTCATGCTGCTTTCAATTGAAATACCTTATTTGAGTTTTCATACATGAAGATTCCACACGTTTGGCAACTCATAATCAATCTATTTTCATTAATTATATTTAGGTTTGCAAATTTTGTGGATTTCAACCCAAGTGGTACATGTATAGCTTCTGCAGGTTCCAATCATACAGTGAAACTGTGGGATATTCGAATGAACAAGTTACTGCAGCATTACAATGGTAAAAACAATGTAGTTTGTTCTATTTTGCAATTAAATGTGGTTTATTTAGATTATATGATTTTAATCCTTACTGGGGAAAGTAGACAAACAGATCTTGGTTTTTTTTTGTGAGTAATCTTTTTATAGTATAACGACACTAAAAGCCCTAACTGAATCCTGATTTTTTCCTTTGCGGTGCTACTTTTAAGTTTTAGAACAGAACTGAGCAAGTACTTTGGAGAGTCTACTATTCCCCTCGGTTCTTTGGTTGTTTTCCAGTTAAATGAAGTTCTTTGGGAAATAGAAAAGAGCGAAGAAATGAAGTGTATGTTAGTAGATATCTATGGTATTTGAATATTGTCTTCTGTAAATTAGTTCACAGAGGAGGGGTTAATTGTATATCGTTCCATCCCTCTGGTAACTATCTCATCACTGCTTCTACTGATGGTACCCTTAAGATTTTGGACATCTTAGAAGGACAACTTATTTACACTCTTCATGGACACAAGGTATGTGTAATAATCCTATTTAAACGGGGATCTTAATAGGTTCTTCAGTATCTTTTCAAAGGGAACATAACACTTATGCCACTGGGACTTGTATTTTGCAATTTGGAGATAAAATTTAGTGGACAGCAAACTTATGCTAATACACTTTGTCATAAATGCACGAAGAAATTCATCAGTTTTACCTAGGGCTATGCAGTTAATCTGTCAATATTGTATGCATACTTAATGTTATGTAATAGATAATTTTTTTCTTTAGTTAAAAATTATCTCTTGATTGTCAAAATCAATTATATGGCACATTAGTCTTTTTGTCTGTTGTGAAAAACAGTGCTTTCTAAGGAGATGGAAGCTTATAGAAGATAAGTTTTATGCAGAATGGATGACATTTTCTCCCTTTGCTCCTAATGAAAAGCACATGCTACTTTTGATAATGAATCACTCAAACACATTGTCTTGAGCAATGTAATATGGGTTCAATAATTTCTTATTGCGGAGTTAAAGCATAAAATCCAAGGAAAACGTCACTATTTTCCTAGTATTGATTGCAGTAATCATAATGCAGCATCACAAAGATATGCAATGTTAAGTCTTCAATCAAGTAAAAAAAAATCACTGCAGTTATTGTTCCTCAATTATTAAAATTGAAAAATGTATTGGATAAATGTATATTTTTCTATTTGCATTAAAGTACCATGATTACTATAACAGCGTAGTTTCACCATATGCTATTTTTTTTCTTTCAGGGACCAGTGCTTTCTGTGGCTTTTTCAAAAGGTGGTGAAAAATTTGCCTCAGGTGGAGCAGATGCTCAGGTTTGTGATATTGTCTCTCTAAATTAACTGTGTTAATATTTGTTACAGTGGATGGGAGTTAAATATAGTATATCACAGTAACGTGCTAATTACAGTATGCTGACATGCATTCTGTCTAGTAGTGGGTTTGCTTAGCCTAATGTTAAATTTGAGGAGAAAAATGATAAATGGATCATTGAAAAGATTGACCTTAACTACTTTCATTTGGATGTTATGGTGAGAGCTCCACCACAATACTAGCCACTTCTGTTTTGCCTATTACAATAAAGGAATGATTTTTAAATAGAAATATTCAAAGTGTTGCAATTCAATGTCAACAAAGTAAATTAAACTTAATTAAATTACTTAAATATACAGTTGCTTTGTGATACAAGAGAGCAACGTTATGCATTATGATTTGTTTTCCTGGTCTATCCATAAGACTTGGATAGATTGCCTTCTGCTATCCTACCTCTGCATTCTGCTACCTTACTTCTACATTTGGCCATAGTGTGACTGTGACTGTGGTGTATTGTTTCTACATTGAATATAATTGGACATGGTACAGAAACCGGATTCCTATTGCTAAAACACTGGAACCAGGTGCTTCAGAGTTCTGTGTAAGTCTGTCATTTCTCTTATAACCTCAGACTTTCTCATTTGACCTGCAAGCCTTTTTAGGGGACAGAAACTTGATGGTATATGAACCATTAATTTGACAGAAAAATAATTTATTACAGTCCAATGAAACAAGAGTTGCTTTGTTTTATGGTTGTTGGACATCTTTTAGAGATCATCTTTTTTTTTTTTAAGTAGATTGAAACACATCTATTAGAATTGAAATACAAGATACCCTGGGGACGTGCCTGTGTTGCAGTAGAGATCAGACTGAAGTAATAACAGCAGGCTTATTCTTTGAGTAGTTAGTAATAGATGATGGCTTCTTACAGGTATTACTATGGAAAACCAATTTTGATTCATTTGATTACAAAGAAGTTCTTAAACACCATATTAGAAGAACACACATTGATGATCCTCCTCATCTTCTTGATATTTACCCCAAGTCACCGCATCTCCATGATGAAAAACTTGAGTCAGTTGAGGTGAGTGCAATGAGTACTCTAATAGAGGAAACTAGAAGCTTTTGTAAAAACTGTCTGCCTAGCATTTAGAATTAAATGTATTCTATGTATACTAGAGGACTTTTTGTTGTTATATATAATACTTTGGAAGCAACCATAACTTATAGAACCATTTTAAGGTCACTAGGCTAGCTGATGCTATCAGATCTATCCTGGTGATTTCCTTTCATGCTTCTTGTGTAAGTCTGCATTCTACACCGGATTTAAACAAAACATAGGTTATAGTCTGGTTTCTGAAGTAACATGGCAACTGTTGCAGAAGATATTGGAATCTTCAGTGAGCTTTAGGGTACTACTCAAAATACATCATAAGCAGGACAAGGTGGTGGTATTACTGAAAGTCAAATACTTGATAGTCACAAGTAGTCCCTCTTTCCAAGACCTTTAGGTATTGTTAGAAGACCTTGATATCTATCTAAAAGTTTAGAAATCCTTTCTGGGCTACTAGTGTGTTTTGTGTCACTGTAGTCTGATTTTTTGGTAATTTACTTCTTCAGCTACTTTACTATCAAACCTTCAAACAGCAAGCCTTGGGAGTATTGGGAATTAAGGAACCAAAGTGAAATGTCAAGTATTGTGTCAGTATTCGGAAAATCCTGTTTGTCACGTCTGAAAGCTAGGCTAAATAAACAGTATGGCCTTAGACAAGACCTTCAGTTATGCTTAAACTCCAGGGGTATATTTGTGACTGTTCGTGGTAGATCTGGCTAGTTTTCTGCATGGTGGTTACCTATAATTTTATCTGTTCTTTGATAGTCTCCAGTTGCCCCTAGTGTCCAAAAGCTGTGTCTGATGTAAATCTAGGAATTTCTTGGTTGTTGTCGTGTACTGAGCGCTGTAGAAGATCATCATTACCTGGTTTTATTCATGAAAAATGCAGATACTGCTGCCATGGTATTTGTTTCCTGCTCAGACCTTTAAAACCTTGAGATTTGAGGTTATTAGCTTTGTGTGCGTGCATGTATATGCAATATAAATATATGCAATACTGGTAGTATAAAGATGAAAACTATTTTAGTGGAGGAGGGAAACCCTGATAAAATCCGTCACTAAGTATTCTCGTGTCTGGTTTTGTTGTCAAGTTGTGAAGCTTTCTGATGCTTAGCATTTTGATCAGAACAAGAGCGGGACAACAGCATGTATGACAAGCTTCGTAAACTTCTGTGTCAGATTGTCATATTCATTGTAAGCTCAATGAATGAAGTTAAGTTTACTGATGGAGCCTTCAGTATAGGGGGTCAGTGCTGGAACAAACCAAGTCATTTGCCAGCAGATTTAAACCAGTCTTGCTGCATCAACCATTTGCTTCAAGATCCTTCTAAATTACACCCAGTTACAACATGTGCTAAACATGCACAGTACCTTAGAAGGTACTGCAGCTACAGCTGCAGGGTTCAGTTTCTTTATTTTCAGGTCAACTTTTCCAGACCTTTGCTGCTCAGATACCTGGCAGAATGTTCTCTAAAGCAATTTTCCGGATTCTTTTTTTTTTTTTTCCATCCCTACTCCCAGGTGATTGAGAAGCTGTGGAAAAACTAAAGTTAAACTAAGGCTAGGAAGCACCTCATTACCAATACTTCAAAGGGCACAGAAAGGAAATCTAGTAGTTGAATGTCAAGAAATTATTTATCAGTTAACTCTCTGACAGATTTCACTTAACCTAATGTCTGCATTTCTTCATGATTGTAACATTTGTAGGAGCTTATATGTTTCTGGGTTAGCTGTTCTATGGTAGTGAAAGGGGCTCTATGGCTTTGCGATTTGTCATAGCAAAGTTTTGGACTTCCGTGGTGTATTTTCTGGCCTGTTTTCAGGCTATGTTGAGTTTTCTATTAACATTATCTTTAGAACATCTTTCTCGCAAATAAACATGAAATATATTCTTTGAGATGGAACAGCATACGCTAGTTTCAACAAAACTGATGTTACTGTAATGTACTATATTTTTGTAATTGTAAATTAAATAATATAATGATTAAAATCTCTTTTGCAGCTTATTTCCAGGGTTAATGTAATAATAGAATAGTTTAGACAGTGTTAAAAGTGAAATTATAAAGTTTTGTTGCTCCATATGTCTTTTCCTTTATTTACTACCCCTCCTATCTCAACAAAAATAATGATTTTTTTGTTGTAGTGAGGAAAATGGACCTCGCCATCTGGACTGAGACGTAATTAATCCAGACAAAACTAGCATCAGGTTACTACCAGCAGTAAAATACTTTAGTGGTACTAATTATGCCTGAATTTTTTCAGTGTTCCATCTTCTTAAATATTTCTTCCTGTAACTGAAAAAAAAGCAGCATGTATACCCCTGCTGTGCTGTACTCCGAGAATAAAAAAAGAAGAAAAAGATTTTTATCTCTCTTCGGTTAAAACAAACATGCTTTTTTTGTTTTACATCCTAACCTCTTTCTAAGCAACAGGCAATAGAGAGAATTTTAGCACAAGGCAGTTCCACTACAACACCAACCTCATCTTTCTACGGTTCATCGTGTTTGTAATATACCAGGGAAGGGAGGAACTGAATCACAGTCGTGTCAGAGGCAGCCTTTTGAAGGTCATCTAGTCTTGTTTGCTAATCAAGGCTAACATCAAGTCGGCCTGGTGTTTATGTAGTTAGGGGGCTTTGGAGAGGGATGGAGATTCCCCAGTCTGAATGACCTGTTCCTCTACAGGGCAGCAATTCTAATTACGCAGTTTATCCTAATACGTGATCTGCACCTCAGACAAAATGCAGAACTGCTTGCTTTCTGTTTTCTTTTTCATGAGGAACAGGGAAAGATAATTAATATGAACTGAACTGAAATAACAGAATTTTAAGAGACTTGTAACGTGCAAGAATTAGGCAGGCAGAGGAGGTGGTTCAAATGTGGGATATTAAAAAGTACAGATGACTGCAAAGGGTTTACTACAAGCCATTACAATGTCACCTAGACGCTTGAGATGTGTTATAATGTATTGCCCCAAGTCTATACAGGTAGAACTCAAGAGAAGTGATTCTGTTCATGCTTTTTTAAATTCTTTTTTTTTTATTTCCCAATTTCTCATGCCTCTCCATGTTTCTTGCTGCTTTTGGGTATATGTTCTTTCTTTGTCCCTGTTTTCTTTCAGTGTGGCAAGATTGCTGCTATTCCACAACTTGGTTTTGGGAAAATAGTACGCACAAAGTGGAGCTGGCTTTGCTCAGAATTTATTCAGCTGGGTTCAGCGAGACACTTGTAGCATTTTCACACACGACCAGTTGGAAATTGTTCTGAACAAAACTGCTTGCACAAGGACATTAAGAGTTGCAGGCATCACCTGGTATTTTGCATTCAGGGCAGTGACTGAAATGTGGAGCTTGAGGGTACTTTCACCTTTACTCAGAACTTTTCCTTACTCACTCTTCAAATCTACATACAGAGCCAGTAATTTTTAAGGTACTTTCTGTAGCTTTTTGTCACTCCCTACCTATTGTTAGAAGCATAATTAACTTTTACAAGAAATTTCTTGGTTATATCTCCTTCTTCAGACCAGCAGTATCCTGAATTTTAGTAGTGTTGAATTTCATGTTCTTGCCTTCAAATCTTTGCAACTAGTTTCCAGCTGTACTGATCAATGTGATTATTGACTACTCAAGTAAGTAGGGGTTAAAGCTTATAATCCTTACAATTATTCAATCAATTTGGAAATGTAAGTAAATGACTTGTTTCCTGAAGGTGCCTACTTTTTTCCATTGGCTATAGAGGTAATCTTGGGTGACCAGGTCAAATACAGGTGTCTAGAAGTATGTCTAAATTTAGCTGTGCTAAATCCCAGTCATTGTCTCTGAGATAAGGAGCTTTTGGGGATACCTGAAAATAGTATGTTTAATCAGTAATGCCATTTTAGTGCAATATACTAAAATAAATGACAGTTATATTTCTGAATTTCCTATATTTGTATGCAATTAATCTTTCGTATACTAGATTTTTATTTAAAGTGAATAGAAGATTGAAATAGCAGTTTCCTTTAAAAAGCAGCATTGAAGTATGAACGTATGAAGATGTGTAGAGTTTGTGTATTGAACTTAAAAAACTACCGTTGATTTAGGTTTAATCTTAACAGCTGAAATTACACTGAAATTTTAAGATGTCCTTAGACGAAGGAAATCCAAGTGGACACTAGGTGGCAGTAGAAATAAGAATATATGGCTTGCTCGGCTTCAGGGTTCCAATCAGCAAAAAGAACAGCACTTTATCAAATTGAAAACTAAATTTCTTCTTGTTTGGAGAGACGATTTTGCAGCTAGCTACGTCACTTTCCTAGGAAATACTTTGTGTGAGTAATTTAAAACTTCCTCTTTTAATTAGTTTAATTAGTTTTCTGGGTTTTTGTTTTTTTTTTTTCCTGATATAACACTAGTATCTTATGAAATATATTAGAAAAATGAAGCATGGTGGGTTTTTTTGAGATTGGATATACTTCATTAAAATCAACAGAGATATTTATAAGGGCATAATCATTTACTTAAAGCATATGGCTGAGAATGACATACTTAGTTGGGCCTGCTTCTTGTGCTCCTCCTCTAGTTCTGTCCTAAGCACTAATTCAAGTTCCTATCTGTCACTTTCTTTAAATAATGTATTTTAGTTTTGTTCTACTTCAGTCTTTAGAAATCTCTAATTCCTTTCATGAAGGAGTCTGTAGAAATCTTCCTTCAAATGTGTTTTTGGGATCAAAATGTGCCAAATGTATCATTGTGTTGGAAGAAGATAAGGAAAATACTTATATAGTAGTTTACCAGATAAAGGAAAGCTTTGGAAGAATGTTTTTGAAAACCTTAAATACATGACAGTTCTCTGCTTTGGTTTTTAGAGTTTAGTGGGTTTTTTCTTATTTTTTAAAGTTAAGTTTTCCCAAATATGTGTCATGAGATTATTTGACAGCGAACTCCATCATCTTGTCGTGAAAATTTATTTGGATCCTTTACACTTCATTCCATTACCTCATTCATTTTTAGTGCAATATTCAGCACAAATATTTGCAAGAAGAGTTTAGCTACAGCCTTCATGTTTTTGTGCTCTTTTTCTTTAGACGCTTTGCTATTTGACTTGTTGCTTAACAATTTTATACATCAGTATATGTGGATACGTGTTTTAATATGGCCTATAACAGTTCCTGCACATCTTGTCAGTTTGCAATGCCCAACATCCTCCTGTTATCAAGAGGTAAGCAGAACTGTACGCAAAGGAGACTTTCATTTATCAGATTTATGTAGAGGAGAAATTAAAGAAGTCTAGTTTAAATGCTAGGACTTTCAGATAAATGGAAAGTTGTTAGTTAAACCGTGGCTTTGGCTTTCCTTTTTCCCTTCCTTTGCCTCAAGTCCCTTTGACAAAATTGGAAGAAAGCTAAGACTTGATCCTAATATCTACAAATTATGGAAGAATTCTAGTTTATCAGCTTGGCCCTGTAGCAGGACAGGTTTTCCTAATTGTTTCTGGGTATCTTGTTCTCAATTGATACAACTATAATCTGCATTTAAAACCAGAAAACCTCCATAAAGAGCTCACGGATGAAGAATGGCTTGTTGAAGCTGAATCCAAAAAAGAGCTAGGCACTGCTAGCCAGAAAGGTGATTTAGCTTAAAAACAGACTTAAGATCTCCCATTAAGGCCTATCATCTCTGATTGGAGTGCTGCAAATTTTGAGGATCGCTTTCAATTTGAATAACCAGGTAACATTTGTATTTAAATGTTGGGATTTTTTTACCTTCTACCTTGCTAGTAAAGCCTGTTCATCTTCCTTGTTCCCCCATGCCTTTGCCCACTTTTACTGAGGACGATCCTACTTCTATTAGTTTTAGCCTAAATTTCTACATGTAAGTTATGGAAATGCAAATGAACTGGATGAAAATCTTCAGAAAGTACAAGGTGCGTGCCTATCCTGGCTACTAGTTCCAACTTTAAGTTCTCATTCTAGTTACTTAACAAATGAATCTCTGACCTAAAAAGTCTATAAACCAATGTATGGACTCCAGCATCAGGGATTTTTGCTTGTGGAAATAGCACTTAAGCTCTTACTGAGTGAGGAGCTCTGGTTGAGCCAGAGTTTTGACAGGCTTCAGCTGAAATGCTAGGCTCTTTATCCTTGAAAAAGCAAACTAAATTGGCCTTTGTGTCTAATAAACCTCCAACAGCTAAAATATAGCCCTATCACTAGACAATTGTAAGTTTAGGGATTTTTCTTTATTTTTTTCTGTTTTAAATTAAGATGGTTAGAATTAGTGCTATCTCTGATAAGGCTGCTGCTGGACTACTGGTAAAAAGCTGGAGACAAGACTTCATTCCTGTTTACTACCCCAGACATCTTGGTGATTTGAAAGTCATCTAGTCTTGTGAATTTTATCACTCCTTAAAATAGTAAGACTAGTACTTCCGTACATCACACTGAGAGGACAAACGTCTGTGATACACCTGGATGCTACAATGGTAGGGAAAATATACAGATGTGGAGGACAGTCTGATCCTTAGGATAAACCATAAGACAAAGAAAAGCATCAGTTTTCTCAATCTTTATATTGTCTTTTATTTTCAGGAAAGGACATTAGGAAGATATTTCTGAAGTTATAGATTATCTCCTATAACCCGCAATAAATGATTAGTTCAACTGTGATATTAAGAAGACAAAATCCCAATATAAAGCAGGTTTTCCTGTGGTTTTAGAAACAGTGTGGTTTCAGTTTGGTTGTTTAACTTGCCACAGATTTTAGTGTTACCTCCTACCTATTATCCGTAACAGTTTTTCAAGTTATTTTGGAGTTGGCATGTGGAGAAACAAGCATGCAGACAGTCTGTTTGGTTACAATAGGTGGCTGAGGAACTTTAGTGGGAGTTGGGAACTGATCTATCATCTGAGCTGCAACATGTGTCCTTACTTTCAGTTTTGGTGCTAATGATGTACCTACCCGCTTGGCGCACGCCTTCCTATGCATCGCTAAGCCAGAGGGGCTGCAACTGCACCAATCCTAGCTCAGGCTGAATGGTGGCAGGACTTAAAAGCTGTGGTATGAGACTGTGATTGTGGATGTTCCCTAGTAAACTACAACAGGCAGGGGAGCAGTGTAGCATGAAAAACGTAGTTCTGCATAGTTACATATAGAAAATTCCACAAGTGGAGAGCTGATCTGTCCTTGATCTGTAAGAAGCTAATTGAGCATCATTGCTGGAAGGCAGCTTTCAAGTCCAGAGTTTTCTGGGGCAATATACTACACTTCTGCCTGTGACAGTCCTCCTGGTAGAAGGAGGAACTGGAAAGATAGCCTACAACTGCACCCCCCAATGAATGGTGCTGGAAAGTAAAACTCAGATATGACTTTCAGAAGCCCTTATGGTTGTTCTGCACACACAAAAGCTTTCAGAAACAACTGGAGGTTACAGTTACAAAGTTGGGAGATTGTTTAAATACTTCCTACTGTTGTATTTCAGCAGCGTCATTGGCTACTCTGTTAATTGCATGGCTTCAGACTTGGGTAGGTTTTGAGTTAGCTGTTTTTTCTGGCCATTTCAAACTAATATTTGTAATTTGATTTTCATGAACTGAACTTCTTAATACTTATGCCTCTTGCAGTAGGAATCACCTGGGTTAGTTTTGAGTGATGGATGCTTCTATACTATAAATTATATTTTTTCTGTAAGAAATGTGTATTTGGATTCTCTTTCTGTGTTACATGACGGAATTTCACAGAATTGGAGGGTAACATCCTTCCTTTATTTTTACAAATTTTAGAGACTGTTTCAAGTCTTTCACAAATAGTGGTGCTTTAATGTAGCAAGTGGTCCTCTTTTTCAATCATATTTCCTTTCTCTATTACTGCTGAAATAATAATATTATAATTATTTTTCAACAGGTCAACCCTACCTTTGATGTGACAGATACACAAACACTTGACCCACCTGTCACAGAGATTAGTTCCTCTTTAGCTTTCACAACTCCGGTAAGTTGCCTTGGGATGGGGAGGCGGGGGGGGGAAAGCAGGGTATAGATTAAACTAACCTGTTATCAGAATTGTGCACTTTTTGTTTGTGTGAATAAAATGCATTTTTAAAAACAGTTGACAGCTCAGAGCTCCATATCCTAACTTCTCGACTTTTGCAGTTCCTAAGTCTAACCGGGAGATGGTGTAATAGCGAAGCTTTCATGTTGCACTAGTAATTTTACCCATATACTAAGAAGAAAATCTAATTATAATATAAGCTCATGCTAATTATATCAAAATATGACTGTCAAAATTTGTGGCTTATTCTCAAACATTCTTTGTAACTCTTCTTTATCTAATGGGAAGCCTGAAGAATAGCTACCTCTGATAAAATTCCAAGAGTGATGTTTTAATTTTGTCCTTTTAAGGCATCTAGTAGTTCTCTAGGAGAAGGAAAAAAAGTAGCACGTTTTAAGACAGAATCATAGGATTGGATCATTTTTAGTGTTAGCTGTTCATATGACATTGGTATGGCATGTGGGAGGAAAGGAAGGCAATGTTTTAACGGTACTTTCGTAGGAGGAGAAATATGCTCTCCTGGTATGAAATCTAAAAGACTTACTGTTCTAGAATTAGTTTAAAATGAGAATTTCTCTTTTATCTCTGAATCTGTTCCTGTGAAGGCATATATTGTATCTTGAGCAATTTTAGTTACCATAACAAGAGTTTATGTAGCTGAAGGATTAATACATATGAATAAGCCGCAGGTGTGATTTCTGCTGTTCTGCTGTTCTATTTTGTCATGAAATCTTTATCAAAAGGTATGTTGTGAAGGTACTTCATAAAATTCTTTAAGATCATTTATTGAAGATCATGAAAGAGGCTCATGTCTAAAAGAAACCTTTTCTTCAAAACAAATTATCACGTAATAACTTTTGAGATGATAATTTCATATATATTAAGGTGTAACAGTTGTGTTTTCACAATGGAGGTATGGTTCTTTAAGATAATTTTTATGCAAAGGAATTTACAGTCTTAAAGAAATATCTTTAGTAGACAACAGAGAGTGGATTGTGGTGTATATAGTTTATTGGCTACCTGTCAATTCAAAATAGTCTCAGTTCATTACTTCCTGATCTTGATAGTGATCACAGAAATCCAATGTAGTTACACTGTAATTCTTTGTTACATACCTATTCATCTGCCTGTCACTTCATCTCCTTCATTGACTCTTTTGGTATGAAAGCAGTTTATAAAACCTTATGCCCAGGACTCACAGTAGAATAGACTGACCCACTAGAGACAGCGTCCTCTTGATGACTGGCTGGCTTAACAGTTGTCTTCATTACAAAAATGTTGCTTCAAAATTCATGCCTTTTGATTGTGTCAATAATCACTATATTTCTGTTGCCATGATCTCCTTTTCACCATTGATTCTCACCTTTCTGTACCTCAACATTCACTACTGCATTTCTTTTCTATCTAGCAACATTCCTGTATCCTTGCTATTCAGATCACAGCCTTAAGGACGACTGCTCTGTCCAACACACCAGTATGGACACAAATCCAGAAATTGCTTGCATGTTCCCTCCTTTCCCATTAAAAGTAACACTCTCAACTTTGGTAACCTATTTGGTCCTCCCTGCTTTCTAATTTCAACTCATCTTTTAGTGTCATCATCCTGTCCAGTGTCTGTCTACTGCATTGCGATTTTCTGTAGTTTCTGTAATTATTGCCTGTGTCTTAATCAGGCCAGCCATCCAGGCTCTTTGTGTCTTGTTTTCCAAAGGATTGTGGATCTCAGTGACTTGGACCTTTTAATCTGAAGCTGGCTCAGTTTGCTCAATGAATAGAAGCCCTTTCTA
The DNA here is from genome assembly GCA_033556795.1 of Tapera naevia. NCBI lineage: Eukaryota > Metazoa > Chordata > Aves > Cuculiformes > Neomorphidae > Tapera > Tapera naevia. The sequence goes on from JAUMJJ010000059.1 coordinate 6,517,111, forward strand.
CAGAAGCTTCATGTGTACTTCATAAATTAAAAAAAAATCAAAAGGGGAAGGGCAGATGCTGGATTTCTTTTCATCTCACCTTCACTGCCTGATTTCCTCTTCATACTGTTGGTCCTCATTCAATAATATACTGTGTTTGTGCATTATTTCTGTGTTTACTTTTTTAATCATCTTTGAGCTTGAGATGACCAACCTTCCCTGTCCCTCCCCTGGATTCCAACTACCCCCTGGTTACTCTTTTTCTACTAGTTATCAAAGACAATATCAGTTACACTCTTCTTTTTTTTGCCTGCAAACTTGTCAAGACCCATCTTAAAACTGCTTGTGGCTTTTTAGTACTGCTCCTGATGGAAGAACTCTGTTCAAATGACTGCAAATCTTTGATCAGGTTGCCAGCTTATTTTACAAATGTCCTCTCTTTATCTACTTTTTCTTCTTGAAGCATTTTGCTTTAGCTTAAGCAGTTCTTCGGCCTTTCTGATATATGAGAGAAATGTTCACTCTTTGCTTATATATCTTTAGGGGCTTTTGTTCAATGTCTTTATCGTGCATGTAACACAGCAGGGCCTTAAGAGTTCTTTACAAAACACTTTGGCAAGTCCCTGGATGACTGGAAGTACCTAATCAATGTATTTAATTTTTCTGCTGAAGAGGAGAGATACAACCTTTCTTGGATTACTGTCTCAAATATTTAAAGACCAGCTTCTCTGGGACAAGTGAAAACGTTGAAGCTTTTGTAGGATCTGTGAGGAGTTCCTTAAAGGTCCCTGAAGTATCTTTGGGGAGATCAGAAGTCTATACGAAAACCTTTTCATGTTGTCTTAAGTGGCTATGAAAATTCCTAACAGTAAGTGAGCAAAATCCCATAGATCTCAAGCTACTCCAGGAAATAGATTTTCAATAGGGAAAATGCTTTCTTCTCTTCTTCGGCTATTGAAAATGTGTTCTTTCATAATGGTAATAGGAAACATTTTGTTACTGCCCCTAAGATGAATTGTGGCAGAGCAAAAAGATATTCCTTTTTTCCCTTCTGTAAAGATTTATTAATAAAAATCATAGAGCAATATAAGTTGGGAGGGATGTATGGAGTCATTCAAGCTTCGTCAGGGAAGGTTTAGGCTTGATGTGAGGAAGAAGTTCTTCACTGAAAGGGTGATTGGCCATTGGAATGTGCTGCCCAGGGAGGTGGTGGAGTCACCGACCCTGGAGGTGTTTAAGGGGAGACTGGATGAGGCACTGAGTGCCATGGTTTAGATGATGGTTGGTGTTAGTGTTGGTGTTAGTGTTGGGTTATAGGTTGGACTTGATGATCTCAGAGGTCCTTTCCAACCTTGTGATACTGTGATTTCATCTCACTTCCTCCATAAAGCAAGACTAACTTGGATGAGGTTCTTAAGGACCTTGTCCAATTCACTTGGTAGTATAAGGACGGCGATTCTACCACCTCTTTGAGCAGCTTACTCTAGTGTTTAACTTGTGAAAATGTTGGGGGTCTTGATCATATGTAACTTGAATTTCCTATGTTCCATCATGTCTGTCGCCTTTAATTTTGTCACAGTGGTCCTTTATTAAATGTTGGTCTCTATCTCCTCTTTATCCACCTATAATATATTTGATATGGCAGTAAGATCTCCTGCTGTGCTTCCATCTTAAGGCTCAACAAACCTGATGCTCTGCCTTTCCTTGTATATCATGTGTTCCAGCCTCCTCACCACCTTGCTAACCCTCGGCTGGACTTGCTCCAGGATGTCAGTGTCTGTCTTGTATTGAGAAAGCCTGAAACAGGATGCAAAACTTCAGATAATTAAGGTGCAGCTAAGTATCGCTGTCATCTATTCCTGACAACAGCCTGCCTGGATATAAAATCTGGAAAACAAATATTTAAAAATTTAACAGTCTTGATTCTTCACTGTGAATTTAAAATATATCTTTAGATTTTTTCTTAGCAATTCAGTTGTATTTTGAGCTGTATCTGTATGAGGAAATACTGATGTTATCTCTTCCTCCTACTCCTCCTCTTCTTTTCAAGGAATTTTAATTTGTTGCCTCATCCAAAGCCAACAATCCATAACAACTTCCACACTTAAAATGCCTCCTTGTGTGCATTTTTGAAATTTGCTTACTTTTATTTTCTTGCTTCAAAGACTAAGCCAGGATATACAGGTATGAATGTTATTGTAGGGATTTTGCTAGACAACACTTAAATTATTAAACTCTCTGAATGCTGAACATCTTATATTTTCAGCTTGTTTTCTAACTTAGGTGAAAACAGATTTTTTTAACCATTAAGTTTCACACTGGTGCAACTTCCTTTCTAAACATATAGAAGGGAATGTGGTTATCGTGTTGGTGGAAGAACTTCAAAATAATCTTCACTACGGACTTGCTTTATTTTGGACTATAACTACAAAAGAGTTAAGAATTCCTATCTGTGTATTATTATTGTCAGGAAAATAGCTTTGAATTTGATTCTTTTATTCAGTTCTCCTGTGTGTTACTGAAAGCAGTATAAAAATGAGCTGTATGTGCTTAACTGGTATTTGTGTAGTGCCCTGACTTTTCCAACGGTAAGAGGCTTCATATGTTGTAGTTATTAAAAATGAAGGGAGTTACAATCTTTTACACTCTGAAAGTGTTCATTGAATTGGGATCAAGGCTTGGGTGCTGCAGGTGGTTATCCTTTCTCCTTTCTGTCTCACTGAAGACTTTAAAAGCATTACTGTGTCTCTTCTACCCCTTCTTCTCTGTGTGTCAAGCAGCTCAATATTGCCTTTGTTCTCTGAACTATTGAAAAGGAAAAAAAAAGATGTTTTATTTTTCTTTGGGACTGTTTTCTCCTGTTTCATCATCTGATTTTACTTTCAGTTTTGAGGGAGGTTGTTTTTTTTCAGGTCTGTAAGGCAATACATTGGTATCCTCCAGTCCCTGATAAGCTGTTGGGAACAAGGGAAAGTTGATGATGTCTTGGTAGTTTTTACTGACAGCAGCAGGAAATGACTGTAGAAGCTCTCTAATGTTCCATCCCCCCACCTTGCTCATGAAAACAGTATTTGGAGGAAGCAAAGCAATGTACTGTAATCTGGAATTTGGAATGTCTGCTCTGGCTCGGAGATGTTTGCTGTTCTTTGTCTTCCAGTGCTAGTTAACACTGCAAACAAGACAAGTTTATTGTTAATTTCTAGTAGGATTTCTACAAAGTTAAGACTGGATTTATCTTGTATGCATTTCTTTCCTACTGCTTCCCCAGTACACATTTCTGGTTTGGGGCATTTTTCACACAATTTTTTATGCGTTTTATTTCGATTACAAGAAAAAGAAACCCCACCACCCAATCTAAAAAGCAATCCATATGTTTTGCAGAGACAGCAATTATGAATGCAAAATTTACATCTGTTCTTCCATCTCTGTGTACATAAAGGCTTACACAACTATTCTCACAGGAATTTATTTTGAGAAGTAATGTCTTTCTTACATGGCTTAACACAATTCCAGAAGAGGACAGCAAAGGAAATTTTATCTTAAAAGCTAAAAACACTGCATATTTTCCTTACCATGCAACTTCAAATTTTTTTTCTGATTTACACCCTTTCCTGGCTCCAGCCTTATGTGGAAATAAACACCAATTGTTTTCAGTGAGGTTAAAGAGAGGGAAAAAGGAAGAAAGGAAAGAATAGGAATTTTATACATAGATCATCTCCTCTGAGGCCCAAGTCCAATTCGGAAGGGAACAGCCAATAGAGCAAAAGAGCAAAACTCATGTGGCACTTCACTGTGCATGCTGGTTGCCCATACTGCTTATCATAGTTCATCTGAAAGCACAACAGCTTTCTGTAGTTTGTGGATATTGAGTTTTGTTGGGATCGTGGATATCTAGCTTTTCATTTAAATTCTGAACTTTGCATGATAGTCATACATTTTTTTCTCTATCAAAGAAAAGTTCTGGCACTATATCTTTGAAAGGAAGTCTGGAATTATTGACCTCTAAAAAAAAGAAAAATGTCCTGCTTGTGTTCCTTGCTAGTTAGACTGAGCTCTATGCTGAGGAGTTATACTGACAGTAGAAGGGCTTTGATAAAATTGACAGTTCCCATCCTCTCCTATCACCTTACCTTCCTTGCTTCCAGATAGAGAAATCTGAAAAGCCACTCCCTGAATAGCTATGGATTTTTTTTTCATATCGTAGAATGTTTTGGTTTGGAATGGACCTTAAAGATCATCTAGTTTCAACCCTCCTGCTATGGGCAGGTTGCTCAAAACTTCACCCAGCCTGCCCTTGAATACCTCCAGGGAAGGGGCATCCATGACTTCTCTGGACAACCTGTTCCTGTGCCGTTCATCTAATTACTAGTAAATGCATATTTGAATGAACTGCCAAATCCATGATCCAAACTCCTAATCACAAACAGGGAATGAAATTAGGGAATAATGTGAAGAGATCAGTTTCTCCAAAGTTTTGAGCTTAAACTGTCTGCACCTTTTCCCATGGACAAGCATACCAAAAGCTTTCGAATAGGCTCTGAATCTCTAATGTTAGGTCTTACTAGAACATAGAATAAATGCAGTAAGTAGAGGAACTCAGATTGTTCAGCATAGTATAATAAAAATAAGAATTTTTAAATGCCGCTCTCTTCTTTGTAAATGAATCCTTCTCTCCATCCTATCTTGCTCATAGACAAGCAAGTTCTAGTGTCATTATGGCTTACAGCATACTTCAGACATAGCTTTCTTCTCTTTGCATGCTACGCAGGTACAAAGTTTGGGGCTGGGGGAAGAAGATGGGCTGTGTTCTCCCCACAGCTCTGCAGCTAAACATGTTCTCAGGGAAGGAAGGTCTCCCATTCCTTTCAAAGGCTACACCTAATCCATCTGGAGCACTCATGAGGCAGCAGAGACAGCCTTTTCTCTTGCCCAGCTAGGTGCCTTCCAAAGAAGGTAGGGTATATGAGAACAAAATGGCTCATCTTCAGTCACAAATGCCAAAAGGATGAAGTGTTTGGCATAGTGAACAGTGAATTTCAAAGTTGCATTTTGAGCCTCTGTAGAGGCTCAGGCATGTTTAAAAAGATTTGTGTACTTAATCTTAAAAGCAATATGCTTTGATACCACTGGCGAAAAATAACAAAGATCAAATACATGAAGGTGAACTCAACATTTGTAATAAAAGAAGAATACGATCCAAATGCCTTTGTGTTTCTCAGTGATGCTATTCTAACACAGCGTGTAACTGCTGGTTTACAAGGAGAGAACAGGAAATGTGGTGTGCTGCTACGTAATTAGGTAATAATGCATGTCTTGATGTTCCTTAATAGGCTTCATTATATTCTTTGAGTGAACTGGAGCTTGAGAGAAAGTCAAGTTTTCATTGGAGACAGAATTCTGAATTTGAGCACTAGAAAGTGCAGGAATATAATATTTCCTGTACTAATTTTAGCCTGCGTTCCTGAGGAAATGTACCTTATGAGATTGTATTGTTTGCCTGTCTCTGTCCCATCTACATAATAGTTTTTTAATCCAGTAGTTGGAGGTGTTTTTTTTTTTAACCAAGTTTAGAAATAAGCAGTTGGTAGAATAAGGAAACATAGTGCTGCTGCTAATGAAAAAGCCAGTGGGATGTGACACCGACTGCACTGGTGGACTCGGCACAGGCTAGCTGCTAGTGACCTGCCCTATAAGAGTGTCACAGCAGATGTGGAGGGAGCTTGAGTTACTGTAGGACAGGAAGCACAGGAAAGGGACTGAACAGGAAAAAAATCTACACCACCACCTCCCACAGCCATGTAAAATATTAAACTTCAGTATTTAATTTCCTTACAAGGTAGTTGGTTTAATTATGTTGTCTTTGCCCATAGAGACATTATTAGCAGATGCTATTGCTGGGCTGTTGGTACTGTTTTGTAAGGTAACTGGCTTGCTATAGATGACTCTTAGAATATTTTACTTTGTATAGAGTCTTACTCATGGCAACAGTGCAATGCTTCAGGAATGCTTTTCAAGCTGATCCAGGTCTGTATATTGTTCCTTTAGCAAATCAGCACATTTCTGAGAACTAGAGAGGTGGAAGTTCCAGGTGGTATTTCTGTTTCAACTTCCTGAGATACTGTATTTGTACGCTCTGACCTTGTCTGCCCAAGCAGTGTTTTCCCTTGCTTTGGCTGGGAATCTAAGCTGTATTCACAGTTCTCACAGCTGATTCTGCGGCATGCAGAAAATGCCCGACAGCTATCAGCCCACACATCCGATAACAACTGGCTCCTTCCTCTTCCTGGGGAAGAGTAACATCCTCTGAGAAGAAGTGTCCCCTGAGGAATGCAGGAACAGCAGCAAGCCTTTCACACAGGAAATTACTACTATAACACTTGTAGAAAAGTGTTTCTGTCACTTGGATTGTCAGTCTGTAACGAGCTTCCTGCTGACCTAGATGATGATTTACTAGGGATCTAAATGCCATTTGTGAGTCATTTATCTTAATGGAAGTTAATGAAGTTAGCATTCAGTAGCTCTGTTACTCTGTAAGCACCTGTTTTAATTTTTTTTCATGCAGTAGCAGAAGTTAAGTTTTGAACTTCTTGGTATTCAAGGGACGTTAATAATTCTGAGATTGCACATTTTGTGGGACTGAGAAACAAGGGAATATTTAGATTCATTTATATTGAGTGACTCCCAGAAGGTTGAAAGTTTTTTGTATATCTTAAGTTAGATAATAAGGCTGAGCTACACATCAAGCATATTAGAAAACAAGATGCTAAAGCTAAAATAATACCTGTTAATTACCCTTTGTTGTCTAAATCTGTTTAGCATAGCATGCTTGCAACTGTGTTAGAACCTTGAATATAAAATGAAATAAAAAATATGAAATAAAACCAATATGTTCTTCAAAATTGTTAATGCAAGTTTGTTGAAGTGTTTGCTTTTGTAACAGTGTTACAATCTTTTCTTATTTGTCAAAAATATCAGTACTTGAACAAGTGCTGGCAAATTCTATTTATCACTCGGATTACAGTGATATCCAAACCCACAGGGTGCTTTCTCCCTAAAAGCTTGTTTGAGTGTTTTCCAAATATATCAATTGTTCTAATACAACACATCTCTCCTTGCAAACCTTGCTGCATTACTTTCTAGTTTGCTGTAAGAGATGTAGTTACATGCTTCATGTGAGCTAATGGAAATACCGAGTCAGATCCAAAAATTACATAGGTTGCTTAAAATGAGACTGAGACACTGAGACTTTTGAAATACTATTCAGCACCAAGGGCAAAACGTTCCTTCATCAGATATGTGCTTAATATAGAAAATCTCTGCAAGCATCTTGGTTTGTATCTTCCATCAAAATAGTTTTGGTGTCAGAAATTAGGTAGGACAATGCTAAAGGATTATTTAACAATCATTTTAACTTCACATCTGTTTTTTGACTGGTTTATTCCATCCAAGTCAATTTCCCAATCTGCTCAGCTATCCAAACACTAACACCAGCACAAAGGAAATAATTTATAAGTTACTTGGTGATTAAGTTGGAGGTTAGTGCTGGCTGTAACCTAACTGGGGTTGTCTACTGTCCATGGAGCCATCTAACCTATGTGATTGTGCTGTAACATATACATGTGTTACACACATTACATCCAAACATCATCTTTCTTTGAATGCAATGGGAAAAACATGAGCAAAGAAGGTGGTAGTAATGTATTCCTTTTGTTCAGAGAGTAAGTGCGTTGGATCCAGTTGTTTTTTTCAGACTAAGATTCAGCTTGCTTTCTTCTGTCTACATGGCTATAACCTAAACAGCAGGTAACTGAGACAGAGGCTGATGGGAGGCAGCTCCATCTTTCATTCTTGAAACTGAAGCACTGTAAACTATGAGCTGAAAGTATATAGCATCAGAAAAAAAACAAGTGAGAAACAGTCCATGGTAGCGATTAGGGTGTTCTTTTGCAAGAGAAACCTGTATTCCATTGCTGTTATGCATTTTGCAATAAATAGTATTTGGGGGATAAAAAAAAAGGAGGAAGTAGGAGCTGTGTGACTGACAGCATAAGTGAAGATATGTAGCATCACTGCTCTGAAAACCTGTACCATTTGTTTGTGTCCCCTTGCAGTATAGTGCTCTGGTTGTACTGGCTTGTGTTGGTGCTAGGGAGAGCAGGATAGATAGAATATGTCAGAGGACAGTATCTAACTGCCTGAAGATTGTACTTCCTGTATGCTGAGATTTGAGTTCCACACTGTACATAAGGTATAACCTTGAAACATGAAACTCTTATGATTTTGCTCAGTTATGTATTACGTCATTGTAATTCTTCATAACACCTCTGCTTTCTATCATGGATTAGTATATGGTGTTTTCATCTCTGATATCTTACCTGTGTACATAAGGTCGTATTTGGACAGCTGAATTAAGTCAGGTTGTCAAGTAACCCTGACTATTTTAACTGTTTCCAGAATGCCTTTTTGTGTCACCTGTAACTTGATCTTCCAGATCACTGGTACATTATGCATGCAACTGAAACAAGAACAGATTTCAGTGGGATCACTAAAACCAGCATAATTTTGTAGTAACCTTTTGATTTAATTGTTTTTGAAGAAGCACTAGCCAGATAATTGACTTCATACTGCATTATAACCTAAAATGTGTTAATTAAAATTGTAGCATGCTTATTATGGATTTGAAAAAGAAGTACTTTTATCAGGAACAGTTTGACTAAATGTTTCACTAGAGATGTCTTCAGTTTGAGTGACAAACCATTTCTTTTCTTTCTCAAACTGCATTGATTTTTTTGACATTATGCCTTAAATCTTTTCTATATATGTCCTAAATGAACTTTTCAGTGCTTTTTCCCTGGCAGTTCTCAAGCTGACTGTGACCTGTGACCACACAGTTATCCTGTTTATCCTTCCTAACTGCTGATGGAATGTCAGCTTCCTAACTCCCCTGGTATTTCTCCATTATTCCAGGATATATAAAAAAACAACATCATTACCTTACTTGTCAAGTTATTTCAAAACTATTGAGTTTAAACCATGTAACCCAGGATTTAATAATATTTTCATATAGCGTAAATTGTTTTACAGACATTTTTGCTACAGTTGGAATAGAAAGTGTTTTGCCAGAAATACAATTACAGAATTAATTATCTTCCAAAATGGAAGATAAAAATATTTCATTAACCACTTCAAAAACTTTCTGCATCACTCCCTATCATCTAATAAGTATGCCATTGCTAGGGCTTATTTTGTTCCTGTTGTTGGTAAAGTACAAATAATCCTTGAGTGACAGAAATACTGTAGACTAGCTTCCTACAAATCTGTGTCACAGCTGCTTGCGATGTTTTATTTGAAGCTTTTCCCTTGCTTTGGGGTAATTGTAAGTTCAGTTTCTCTTGTATGCATTCTCTGGTCTCAAGTAATGTGTAAACTTATGCCAGAGCTTTTCTCCCAATGGGAGTTCTTACTGATTCTCTCCTTTATTTGGCAATCTGTTCCCAGGAAACATATGAAATCTATTTCTCCATCAGACCCTCTTAAATCTGCAGCAAGTTCAAAGCTTAGAAGTGTGGGGACAAGCAGACAGAAATGATAGTCTCAGGGTTGTTTCCTTAGGAAAGTGGGCTAAAATGTCCTTTTTATTGCTCCTGATTCTAATGGCCATAGAGTTTTTGCTGTGGCCTTCAGTTATCCTGATCAGCTGTGTTTCGTCTCATCTAATTTATGGTCATTTGTATTATTCTACCTTTTACTGCTGTAAAAAGCAACAGTGTATTTTATCTGTGAAGGCTTTAAATCCCTATCACCAGTTTGGCATTTAGGACTAGAATGCCAGCTGTTGATGCGGGATTTATAGTGCCAACTGCTTTTTGGGTTTAGTGTCATTTTAATATCAAGTACAGAGTATGGCACCTTCTTCCATATCCCACTGAGTGTGACATCTCCATGTCTTGTCCAGACTGCTGCCTGTCATAACACTCATAACTGATACTGTACAATTGATTATATGTTGTTTAGCTCTTTGCAGTTGCAAACACAGTCAGCCTTAATCAAATGACATTAATGAAGAGGACGTAACAGTATGATATTCTGGTTTACTTTTAGCATAGTTGTGTTTATATTTCTTATCTATACCCCAGCGAATAGTATTTAATGCAGTTTCTCATTAATTCTAATTTAGTGAAGTATTTAAATATTATTTATTTCTTTATAATTAATAAATATAGTTCTTTCAGTTCAGTTATATCCCTAACCCAACTCTAACCCATGCAACTAAACTACTTAGACAAATGTGTTTTACTTTCAAAGAAAGTGCCACATGGCTGTAAGTACAAGGCAACACAAGCACATTTCAGAATCTGAACTGCTATTCTTCACAGGAGTACCTTATATGCAAGTGTTAGGTGATTAATTTGACTGATCTCTAGAAAATGTCTATGCTAATATTGTCCATTATTATTATTATAAATTATTTTCCTTAAGAGTAGAGACATAGATGACAGGGAGCACCAGTGATGCTGTGTGTTTTTGTTAGAGTGTGGGAAAATAAACATTCTTTGGTACCTTGCGTGGGCACCAAGTTCCATATATTATTGCTATCACCAGGCTTCTGCTGTTTATAATAAAATACCCCAGTAATCTTCCTTTTGGAAGTTTTAAAAGATTGTGCTATTTGTACAGGAAAGGGAAGTTTTTCTAAAAAAAAAGAAAAATTGCCAAAAGACTGTGACTTAGGGATCATTACAAAGCTTTAACTTGAATCCACGGTTATTGTTAATATAATTTCTTTTGCTCAGTAAAGCATCAGACCTCAATGCCAAACAAATGGCAAGCAGAAATAAAATAAAAGTTTCCCGTTTCTTTTTGTCCTGTTTTAACTAAAGGACCAGATTTGTAGTTTATTACAGTATAGTGACACAAGCAAATTATACCCTTGTGCTGTAGCTCTGAGTTGTACATGTACTGTGGCTTTCAATTCTATTCGTGGAAAGTATTGGTGCTCCTGTTTTCACTGCCAGTATGATTACTTATGATAGAAGGATGCTCCTTTACACCAAAATGAAACACTTAACAATGTAGATTCATTTTTGGATCAGGACTTTGATACAACATTCATACAAGAATATGCTGAATTGTGTAGACCTATATAAAGATAACTGACACAGAATGCTGTTTTAGACGGTTCTGATCTGGATGTCACTAATATTAATATTCCACAACATATGTTATACACTCGAGTAATAGGAAGGCTAGCAAGTTAAACAATGACAATATATATAATTGTCCTATTTTTTTCAATTTTTGGACACATAGAGAATACTAATTGTAATCAATGTTTTAAGTTTAGCTGTTCAAAACAAACAACAACCCCAAACAAGCCATAAGCGCTAGGAATGTGGCAGCAAACTTAATTAAATATGGATGTGTGCAAAAGAATTACATGGGTGTTTAACAAATGATTTTAAACCTGGGTGGATGTATGAATAAAATAATACACTGTGACCAGTGGAATTTAATATTTATCTTCAAATGGCAAGCTCTCTATTTAGTGTTTTCTATTTATTTTTAAAAATACATATAGATGCACAATTTTAAAGATTTGCACATTATATGGGACAGCTTTAGTTTATTTCTCTTCTAAGGTAATAAGTGTTTGTGAGATTTTGGATACATGTGTGTGTGCATGCATGTATGGAATATATCCATGTATAAATGCATATACATACGGATATAAAAATGTTTTATAGACACATATATATTTAAAGTATATATAGCCTTTATATATATCTCCTTATATTTTAGGGTGATATTTCTTTGTGTATGTGTTTTACTACTCTGAGTGATGTTATAGTACTTATTAAAAAATATAAATTGCCTTACTATTTTCTACTTATATACATTAAATAAACAAAGATGTGCCAATCCACAGTGAGCCTGTTCTTTAGAACCTTTCCCATGCATAGGATGTTACACCTTGCTGAATGAGGGAATAAGCATAAGTTTTGTTTCTTGTGGACTCTGTATCTGCTTGTAGAACTTCAGCTTTTCTGGTCATATAATCAATCGATACAGAGAAGAGAAACTGTAAGTGGAGTTTTCTGTTTCACCAAGAAAGAGTAACAAGGTGTGGGAATGATAGTATTTAGAACATGAGGCTGCAAATTGTTGTGGATGCTGGATGAAGTTGCTTCACTTCTATGTTTGCCAACTGCCTTTCTGCACCTGTAAGAAACATGAAGCAGAGCTTCGGCAAGCTCTTTGCCTTGTAGCATTTTGCCACTGAGCAAGACAGGAGTTAGTAATAGTGGTTTGTGGGGTTTTTTTTTTTCCTTCTTCTCCTTTTGAGATGGTATGGAGGAGAAGCTGACTGCAAAGTAACAACTCATGTCACCTCACTAATAGTATGAACCAGGATCTTAATCTATACAACATTCCCACACAAGGAACTGAGAAAATGGGGACAGCAGTTTGAAAAGTTATTACTTTCCTTCTCTACCCTTCTTATTGCCTAAGGGCTCTGCATTTTCACTTTTTTCCCAGCATCGTTTGCATAAGTGGAGAACACCTTATTTTTTACTGACTACTATTGTTACTTTCAAGATAGTTTGTCCGTATTTATTTTAATAAAAGCCAATGGGTTGTGGATGTGACCACTGTGATTTTGAGAGCATCTGTTATGGCAGATGCGGGGAGGTTTTATGCTTTTACTTGGTTAGAACTTAGTCTGTGTAAATTAAGCTTGGTCCATATTTATGCTTTTTTAAAAAATAAATAAATAAATAGTCATAAAAGGAATTCACCATGAGAGTTGTTGTCAATCCTAAAATAAGAGACTGCTCAATGAGAATGGTAAAGATGCAAACTCCTTCTCACGCCTGAGGACTGGATTCGGTGATCAAGACCTCTTCTAGTAGTATGTTCTTGTGAAACGTCAGAATTAGAAACGTTCTTGGAATTATAACTCACTGAGTCAGCAACCATCCCTACCCTTCCCCCTGCCTTGACCAGTCAAATTCACTCAGAGAAGTGTTGCCATTTTTTCCATGCTGACATTATCCCAACAGTTTGCTAATATTTGTCGCTCGAGGTAGGAAGAAATTGGCTAAAATACAAATACCAAGTGTCAAATAGGGAGAAGATATATCTTTAGAGCCTGGTAGCTAAGGAATTGCTTGAGCAATGAAACACACTCACTTGACTTATCACAGTTTGTTTTTTTGTTTTGTTTTTTTTTTTTTAATTGAATTCTTAATTTAATGAACTGGCAGAGCTGCAGAACATATTCTTAAATCAGTAAGGTGTTTATTTTGTTTCCCTCAAAGTTCCATCTGCCACAGTCCAACAGTGGGAGAAAATTGTGAAGCGTTTCAAAATAAAGCTATTATTGGCAACTGTAAAGCTTTAACTATATTTTTTTTCATTGAATTCCTTTTTAATACAGCCAAGTAGAACCTACCTACCTACCAATCTTATGTGCCAACATATTTAGCATTTTAATTGGTACTGAACAATGTGTGTATTTTGACAGAAGTTTGTAATAGAACACTAATTAAAATAAATGATTTTTCAAGAGCGTAACAGGCATGTCAGGCCACTCCAAAGTTAACATTTCTTGGCTATTTTTATGCAATTCTCAAATTTCTCAGTTTCTGCAGTTCCCTAATTTGATTCTTATCGCAATAATTTATAAAACTCAACTGATTTAAGTACAAAATCATACTAATGCTGCTAAAGGAATTTTTGAATATCCCATCTCTCAACTAAGCTTACCATCACAAAATATTTTTTTCACCTGGACAAACTGGACAACTTGTCCAAACCTTCGATGTCTTACTAATGCTAAGCACTGAAATAGCTCAGTGTGGACTTCTGCTTTTTCCTCTAGGTATTAAATGAAACCTAACAACAGAATATAAATTTGACTTTTCAAGGAAAATCTGGAAGCTTCATTTTATGCTTATAGGAGTTTTCTGTGATGCTATTTTTAAAGCATTTGATGTCCTTGGTAAACCTTTCTTTGTCATCCATTATAGGTGTAACGTTTTATTAACAAAGCCTTGTTCAAATACTGAGGAACAGTGTTGCTCTATTACATAGTAAAATATGTTTTTCCTGGCTATAGTCCAGGGATTTCAGTTTGCAGCTGTGAAATACTGGACTTTTTTTTTTCCTAATAGTAGCATCTGGGTCTTTGGCAAAGTCTTCAAGCGATCGCACTGTCTCTGTTGAATCAAACTTTGGACTCTATTATGCTGAATTGCTAACTTAGTTTCTCATGATTTTTACTACTTGATATTTTCTTGTAGATAATTTGAATTGGAGGACATTGTTTGTTACATAGAAGCAGGAGTTAAAACCCACTGGTATTGTCAGTAGCCACTTGGTGAAGCGGTTATACCCTCCTGTTGTTACCCCTGCTCTTGAGGGGAAGCCAAAGCTGCCGGATTGCAGCTGACAAAAGATATCTCTGTGAATCTTTCCGTGTGGACACCCTGCATCTCCTAGCATCCCCTAAAGGGAGACAAGCTGGGTTTGTCTATGCAGCAACGTTCTGTCGATATGAGTTTTGCTGGTATGAAGTACCAAAATAAATAAAAAAAAAATCAAACTATAGCATTCACATTGTTACCCTGACAAAAAACGTTGGTACAGATGCAGCTATGCCAACAGAAAGGAGCTTCTCTTGGTTTTGTCTGTAACTTTGAAAGAAGATTGTGTGTAGATACGTATGAGTATATGAGTGTATACTTATATATCAACTGGCAAAAAGGTCTTATGTGCTCCTTCTACAGCAGGGGGCTCTGCTCATGTAGTGTATGTGTGCATGAAGGGGGGCTCTGCAGCACTGACAGCTCTATGCTGGTTGTCCTGTGCAGCAGCCTCTCACTCTTGTGAAGCACCACACCCCTGGTCTGTGGAGACTGGAGCATGGGGACTGCAATTCTTCTCACCTTTCTGCAGTGTATAGGAGGTCTTCAGTTCTTAACCTTGTCCTGGCAGAGTCTGTCTTTTCAGGATTTTGTATTCGGTAATTTTTTGTTCATTGAGAAGTGACGTTTAAGACAGAATTGTATTCCTTTGGCTTTTCTTATTTACATACAGTATAACTCATCAAGATCAGTTTTGCCCCAACAGATTAAGTATGAGACACTTATCTAAGATAATTTGATTACATATTGTAAAGAATGCATTTTTAGTTTTCAAAATTAAACTTAAGAAAAATGGCTTTGGTTTGGTTTCCCTAGGAGTAAACATGACTCTAAGAATGAGAAATTTCTTTGGGTTTGTTGAACCTTCTGTTTTTATTGTAAATTCGTTTTGACCAGTACCAGTGAATATGCTAGGTGACTTTGCCAGCCATTTCAATAAGAGAGACAAAGTGCTAGCACTTATATATATTTTAAGACGCTAAACAATAAATCATGCTCTTACCAGCTATTGCTTCATTGTAAAGTTGAGTTAGACTAATTTAGCTAGCTGTGAGTCTAATGCAGAGACTTTCGGTCAATTTCTTAAATAAGGGAAGGAGGACAGAATGAAGTCATAATCAGACAGTCCAAAAACATGGCTGACATATCTCTGAAAAGATGAGATGTATTCCTGATGAGAAAGCTGTTCTCTTGTGCACACTCCTGCCTTCTTTCTACCATGTATTTGATGCTCCATTCATCTGAGGCCCTCTGTGACCATCCACAATCTGCAACTTGGTACACAGGGAATTTGCTCTCATGCTGGGAAAACCCAAGGGTTTTTTATGTCTATATTTATTTGTTAGCATTTTGTAATATCAAATATAGCATAATATTCTATTTATAGTATTAAAAAGGAGTCCTTGTCCATATAGGGTTATTCGTTTTCTGTCATTATTTCATTTCTAATATCTATTTAATTATATTTCCAGTTTCTGTTACAAGTATTCCTCCTGCCCTCCTTCAACTTTTCTCTGCCCTAGTATGTATTAGAAGTTCAAGCAGAGTATGTGATTTAATTTTATTAGGTCTCTATATGGGTAAAAAAAAGTCATCACTTTAACATTGATTTTAGCTATACGATGTTCTCTTGTATGTGCACGCATACAGTCCTAAGTAATTTGCCTAAATTAAAATTGGCTATTTTGTAACTGTGAGTAGTGGGAATGTTTCTATGGTTTCATGTTATCTGTCCTCACATTTACAGTGCTTCCTGCTGAAGATACATTTAAGAGCACTTATTACCTCCTTCTTTTACTTTTATTGCATAGGGTACATATTGTTATTTTTAGTGAATGTGGTGCAAGTATTTTTATAGTGTTTGAATATGGTCTTCCTGAACTGTTATATTTAGGCCTGACTTCCTGGCAGGGAATTTCTCACCTTTTGAAATGGAACCTTTAATGATTTCTGCCTAGTTTGTGTGGGACGTCCGTGACATTTAATTATGCATTTTTTATTAGCTTTTCAGTAGTATTGCTTGCTTTATGGGGGAAATCCACATTTTTCTCTAAATGTTTAAAACAGAGGCTTGATTATAACATGTTTGAGGGTCTGCGGTTTTTTTTCTTCCTTTACAAGCTGTACAGCTACTGTATTTAGGTCCTGCATTTCATTTTAAGGGTTAGGTTTATCTAAATCCAATACAGACAAAGCATAGGTATTCAGGTTTTGCGCATCCCTTTACTGAATCAGACTCTGACTGTGCAGGGAACTATTGAAGTTAGAAATTAACATCAATGAGCAAAATCAGAAATTCTCAGGTTTTCAGTAAAGCTTAGGTATTACTGATGGTTGAATAGTTTGTAAAAATATTTCAGAAATATTGTTTCTAACTACATGAACTCAAATATTTGCGGAAAAGGCTTATTTTTATTCTTTTTAGGTGTTCTATTGACATGAATGGAATACGGACAATATATTTGGTTGTATTCTGTACATGTGGAATTGCAAAATAGAACATTGGACGTGCACTGTTTTACGCTGTTTCTCAGACCGTAAGAAGCAATGGCAAATAAAACTTCTGGTAAAAAGCTGACATAACGAAACCACAGAGCCAGTTTCATTATGTGTGTGGAAGAACACTTGCATGGTATGATTTCTTTACATGAAACTATCTGTTCAGGATATCTTGAGATGTGCCTGTGAACAGAGGAGTTTGTTGTTTCTTGCCATCACAGCAATGCAAAATTTAACATAGCTGTAATCCTGATAGAAGTAAATAAATGCGATTAATCAGACTGTAGTTGCAAGTGCATCAGGATTTCAGTTAATTCCATATTGATAATTTTCAGAAAACAATTTAGCAACTAGTTTTCATTGTACTGTACTGGCCTTGTGAGCTCTGTAAACTCAGCTGGCTTAAGGCTGAATTTGTTGGTTTTGAGACTAAAAAAGTGATATTCCATTTTGGGCAAAAATGCCTTTTTTTTGCCAAGGAATACAGTCTGGTAGCCTGCTTAGTTTGTTGGCTGTGAGTTTTTATCGTGATACCAGATTCTAAACTGATGGATGTGCTACCTTCAGTGATGATCCCTGTGCTGGAGAGGAGATTGAATATTTCCTTGTCAGATTGAATGAAGCGCACTTATATTAAGCATGTGCATTTTTTAATTTTAGCTTGGACATTTTTTTTAAGGACTCTGAAAGACTGGATACATAAGAAGTCATGAAAGAGTTTCAATTAAATGTGAAATTCTGGGTTATAAGTTGTTCTGAAAGAGTTCTGCTCAAGATAGAATTTCTTTGTAGAACTTTGCTTTAGATGCACTGCATAGTTTATCTGTAATTTACTGCTTGAATGTAAAACTTCAGTTAAAGGTTGCCAATAAATTATACCAGAACTACCTCATCAGAGAGCAAGGGGCAGAAAGCTGCAGTTTGGCACATGGCAGGTTTTTGCTGTGCTGATTCATGTGTGCGCTAGAGTAGAGGAAATGAAGAGTGCTGTCATCAGCTGAAACTACAGGGAAGTTTTCTGCGGTAGAAACCGATAAACAGATTGTGATTTAGCATATTCAGTGCTAGCCTAATAGATCAGAGAGCTGTTTTACACTGAATGAAAGAATAATTTCAAGGCATTAGAAGCGATCTGTGAATAATTATGGCCTATGAAAAAAAATGGAGAAAGAGCATCTCCTGAATGGTTAAGTTTAGCATATCCACAATGAACCATTTTAGTTCCAGGGTAAGTTCACAAGATGGAGGAAAAAGCAGCGATACTGATAGTACTGTTACGTCTGAGAAACTTCCCATGATTTCCAAAAAAAACCCTAATAAGCAGAGGAAATCAAGGTCTGCTGATATGGGAGACTATGCTGCTATGCCTTTGCTCTTTGGTCTGTTTGAGCTTTATGCCCTACTTATGAGTAATTGTTTGTAGCTGTTTTAATCACAGTATCAGAAATGTTTTAGTATTAGTGGGCAAATGTACCATGTGTTCAAAATTTAAAGGATTATTTTTAAAAAGCGGACCATGCCAGTTTTTGTGATTCATTAGGAATCTTACCAATGTCACTTTTTCATATAAGCCCATCTTAATTATAACATTAAGATATTCCTTTGGAAGCTGTTGTCTATATTTTCTGAATGCGAAACGGTTAGAAGATTGAAGACTGATGATTTTCAATTGAATGACAGATACTTGTATTTTTTCATATTTTTTTTCCCTAAGGGATTTTTTCCTCTATAAATAAATATGCACAGGCATCTCTGTCTCAGACATCTTTATATATGGATGCATTTTACTCAGATTCTATTCTCATACATCATGAAGCAAAGGGAGACTGGGATGCAGTGCTTATTTCCATCTGATCTGTGAATGTTTCATGGGAAAACATTTGGGAACAGGCAGAGGTGATAAGGTTATGTGTAAGGATTTTTCACAAATTAAGTACCACCCACGGAGTTTTGGCTGTTTTGCTTGAAAGAAAACAAAGATGAGCAATTATGGTTTGCTGTTCGTGACATCATTTATAAGCTAAATTTAATTTTCCACTGAACATCCGCTTGGTAATGTCATGGTAATAACTTCCTATTGATTAATTAAATCTGTTCCTTCTCCTCCTTATTTATAACTCATGAAGTTGCCCAAATGTGAGTCCATTTTATTACTAATGGGCTGTGAATGGAAACACTGTACACATTTTAATTTTCTTTTTAGCTTTGCTCAGAAGTAACAATTTAAAATTGATTGCCTTACTCAAATTTATTCTCTCAAAATAAGCTATAGCTTTGAAGTCCTTCGGAATAGTTTTGGGTTTTTAAATTATGAGGCATTTTTACTACATTCCTGGCAACATATAGAACTGTTGTTTAGCAGTATTTAAAGGACTTTAGAAAGGGGCTAATTTGGAGGAAAGAGAATATCTGTTTTTTAAACACTATGTAAAACAGGTTGTTGGATAGAAAGAGTTTCTTTAAAAAGAACTTCTTTTATAACAAGGTTTTGGTGCTTGAGTGTTGCATTGGATTTCAGAAGTATTGAACTCTTCACTGAACTGGAGGAGATTGTAAATTTAGGTACTAGGAAAAATCAAAATATAAAGTAGGCATCTCAACGGTATAACAACATACTTGATGTCCAACAACATTTAAAAATCTACACATTTCCAGAATGTGGTAAAAATAGCAACCATTTTGGCACAACTTAGCTAAGTTGAAAATTTGAAACTATCTCATTGCATTTTTTCCTACTGATTTTGAAGATCAGTTATTTGCTAATCTGTATTTGATCCTTTCAGCTTTGACAAACATCAAGGCTGTTGCCCTATTTATAAGCCCTTTTGTGTCTCATTGTCCTTATACAGCTTTGAGTATATGGCAGAAGAATCTCAATTTCCTGCTTAACCCAGTAAATTGCAAGACTTTCAATACTCTGACTTGTCTATGTTGGTGACAATTTACTGAGATACAAAGTATTTTTCATAGCTTATTTGTCTGATAAATTCAATTTTAGATCAATTTTACTATAGCAAAAATATGTGGTGAAATTTTTATTAGTTTAGTATTTTCTCTGTTTACCTGCATTGACAGCTTTCTTCCTCAGGTTGGAAGAATCCATCTAGGTTGGCTTTAATGGCAAAATCTTTAATCACTTTGTGCAAGCTACTTTATTTTCTGTCTTAAGTACAGCGGGCTTGGTTGAAAAGAAACCGAGAAACAACAGTCTCAGAGTAGAACTATTTTTAGATTAACTTGTCTATGTTTAATAAACTCAGGTTGTTTTCCTCTTCTGCTCCATTAATTTAAATTAATTTTAAATCCTTATATGTCAAGTCACAGACAGCACATTTTGAATTTGAGTGTCATTGAATATTAAATCTGTTTTGTATTATTTTTAAGTGCTTGACAATTAATAGATTATGTGTGGGACACTGAACTTGTGAAACAGTATGCCTTTAAGCAAAGTCAGAGAGTATCAGTTGAAGTTTACAGTAACATCTGTTTTGGCTGTGTTATTCAATTACTACACCTGTATCATTCAGATGACAGGAAAATGAATGTACATCTCAAAATGTTAGTACAAGTAACTTTGTTGACGTTAGACACTATGCTAGGTTTATTTCCAGTGAGCTTATTGGTACTGGGATCTGGAAAGTCATGGATTCCAACCTGGGTCTTTCTCACGTTTCTGGAATTCATATCCTTATTCTTCTTTGGACCTAAGGAGTGTGAACCTCTTCAGCAGCGTTAACCTCAGGTGAGAAAGTCTGGCAGATGGTTTTCTGAAGCTTTCAGGAACCTAATTACTTCTGAGACCCTTATCTCTTTGTTAGGCTTGATTAAAATCAGCAAAAGGTGCCAAAATTTTCAGAGGACACATACAGGTGTGTAAAAAGAATAATTGCATAAGCCTTACACATTGTTACTGCACCAACTGGCTGTTTTTCATGATGCTTTTAACTTCCCTTATCAAATGCCTGTGTTTCTCAAGATGTGTGATAACCGGGCAGGTTTACTGCTGCCTTGCAGACTATGTAATGCTTGAGTTCTACCTGTCTTTCCTTCAGCGCATCCCATCTACCCTGCCGCCAGTTTTCCTGAAATTTGTTGCGACTTAATCAGTGATCCCTGTCAAGTTTAGCTAATCCTGGTTGAGGTTTGAGGTTTGGAAGCTTCTGGGCAAGCAGTCAAGGTTTCCAGACAGAATCAAGGTTTCTGTAATATCACTATCTTTCTGTAGAAATCTCATTAAGAAGCCTATTCTAACAGATTCTTCTGTTGTAGTTATATACAAAGATGTTCTTCATAGTACAATTGGTTGTAAAGCAGGAATTCTTTAATGTATGGCAATATTTTTATTTGAACATTTGAATGCCAAGCCAAATTGAGCTTAATCTTTTCTCTCTTAATCAGCATTTGAGACGATCTCCATCTTGTGATTTAGTAAGCGTGCCAAAAAGCTTCCATTCATATAACTTCAATATAACTTGGTAAGTCAGAAAGTAAACAATTAATCTGAGCTCTTCCAGGAGTGAATTAATGGTATCTCCTATAACAAAATCTGCAAAGGGCAGATATGGACAGTCTTAAGATGCAATAATCCTATATACTTCATGGTCATCTAAAAGCACATTGTGAGGCAGAATATTCTGAGATATTCAGAACTCTTGAGGACTTCTAACACTTTAAAGCAAAGTAAAATTAAATGGGAAATTTGCTTTCTGCCTACCTTGTCCAAGAATCAAACTATTCATATTCTATTTCATTTTGTGCTAACAAGTGACTCCTTCACAATGTACGATAATTTGAAGTTGATTTTTTCATATTGAGAAATTCATGGTAGTGGAGGGAAATATGTAGTTTAACTGTCTAGTTAGGAGTGGGGAAGTTTTAGTTTCAAATCCTTTCTCCTATGGAGTTTTTATTCATTTTATCCCCTTATATAAAAAGTATAAAGCCTCTCATGAGAACAGGAGTTACCCGCTCCTGGCTGTTCATCCTAACCACTGAACCAAAACTGCTTTCTGTTGACCAGTGGCAAAACTCAAACAGCACTGCTGGAGAGAGTACCCTTTCTTCCACAGTTCCATGCTTTAAAAGGCAACAGCGTGTCTCTGCTATAAGCCATGAGTTTAAATAACTTTAGACCGAGAAGACCGGTTCTCTGTAGTCCAATGCAAATGTTGTAATCATTAGGATGTTATGTTCAACAGCCTTGGATGTTTAATGTTTGAAATCTAGATTTTGATGTCTATCACACTTTTATTTTTGACACAATGCAGTATCAATTCAAATCACTGATGGATTTCAGTATTAGTTTCATCAGACCTTTATTACTTGACATGCTTAGTTCATTTGCATAAGTCAGTCACCAGGCAGAGAAAGTGGGCTGAAAAGGAACTGGAGGTATCTCGTAGTTAATTTATCTGTTTCTTTCTTCATAATGAAATCAATGAAAGTGACATATCGCTAAATAGCATGGTACTATCAAACCTTGAGAAGCGTTCCATGTGGTTTTGTAGTGTTGTATGTTAAGGTCTGAAGTACATGTGTGGATATCTCCCCCTATCCCTATCAACCCCATGCTTTCCGCTGTAAGGGTTCTTGCCTGAGGGCTGAGACCTGTCCTTGCAGAACTTAACTTCACAATGGAACTTTTAGCCCTGAGCTAATGGTTAGACTCTTTTCTTTGTCTTCCTCTTCCTAAGATACAATAACCCACCACAGTCTCTGTTTTCAGCCATTCCTCTCCCTGGACACGCAGTCTTCTGCTAACTCTGTGTGTGGCCTTTTTGGTTTGATCCTGTGCTTTGCTAGTAAAATAAAAAGCCCTTCCAGACAGGCAGTGGACACAACTTGGCTCTTGCGTAGTCCTCTCTCATTGATGTCGATAGCACAACTCCAGCACTTAGGGAAGAAAACATTTTAGAGTATCAGCAAGTCCAGAGAGCAGAATGTTAGTTGCTTAGAACTGCGCAGAACAGCACTGAAGATGCAGGAATAGTGTTGTGGATAATGTAGCAGTATAAGTTCCTGATAATATTGATATGATTATTACCTATATTTAAAATCATGACATTATTGTAGCAGTAGCATTTCATCCATCACTTCCTGATCCTGACTGATTCAAAGGCAGGGTCAACTACACATAAATCATTCTTGCAGAAACTCATCAACATGGCTAGATAATCTTATAAAGTTTTGCCGCTAATTCTGCCTAGCAATTTATATTCTACAAGATTATTTCATAGACTGAGGAGATTTTTTTTTTAAATGGCTGACAATGATTTTAAGACTCTTTTGAAAATCTATTCAGTCTTAAAACATAAATATATTTTGGGTTCAATGTGAATATTGTGGTATTTTAAATACATCAGGTAAGACTAAAATTTCCCCGTTCCATAGCTAATGGATATTTTTATCAACTGATGATAAGTTTCAGAGAAACAGTTAAACTGTAATAATTTAAAGTTTTGTAAATGTTGTGGGTATTTGGAATGTAATTAGAGATAAAAATAAATCAGGTGAAGTTGTTATGAAGGGCCTTGTAATGAACTAGTGAAAATTTAACCTTTTGTGACTCAAAAGTGCGAGCAAGACTTTCAGGGCACAAACAAAACCAGAAATGATTGAGCAGATCATGCTCTTTCACTTACCCTGGACTAATGTTTATGCATCAAAGTTATTTCTTTCTTAACTCTGCATTGTGTGCGTCTTCTCTGTTGTTTCCTCCACTTGTTTTCTGGAGGAATCAGTTTCTCAAAAAGTAATACCACTGAGTAAACTGAAAACTATTTAATTGTTTGTTATGAACTAGGAGCTTAATTTATGTTAAACGAAAGTTTAATAGTGTGATGTTGGAAGGAACCCTTGTGATCATCAAGTCACATATGGATTTTTCATCCACGTGAGTGCTGTGAATGAATTCCTTTGTGAACTAGAGCTATCTCCTTGGGAAAAAAGAAACAAACAAACAAAAACCAGAAAAACCCAAACAAACAAACTCCAATCAGCAATAGTATTTATTCAAGCTTTAATTCAAGCTCTAATAATACAGCATGTTGTTCCTCAATCACACGTACCTGAAACATGTTCCTAAAAACTGCTGAGCCTCCTCTTATTGCCTCATCTGTCACAGCTGAAATACTGTATAAGGTTAGAACAAATTGAAGTGTTATGAATTTGACCTACTACAAGAAGCAAATCTGAAGGCCCTTGCGTGTGTGGATGCATGTGTAAATAGATTTAAAAAAAAATAGATTAAAAGCCAGACCTTTCTGCCTACCTTCTTGTATGGTTTCAATTACATGAAGACAAAGGTAACTGAACCTTCAAATGGTGTTTCTGTGTTCAAGAATGATGTCAGCAGTGAAGACCTGCGGTATTCCTCCGCATCAGTCTTGGCAACAGGTTCAAACAGGAAGTCTGAGAATGAGAGTGGATCAGCTGTGCATAATGTGGACAAGCAAACAAACCTCTCCCCCTCCCTGGGTAATGCTTTGGAGCACATTGTAGAACAGCTGGATGTTTTAACTCTAGTAAGTATGCAATAACAGGTAACACTTGCAGTGGAAAATTATGATGCTGTCATTGGCCAAAAACTCCAGGAACTATGTTCATAAATCAAAATATTGAAGTCAGTTAAGTGTGTGCTTAGTTTTTTTTCCTTTCAGCAAATATTGATCCCGTGTTGTATTTGCTAAAGTGAGAAATTCCTGCTACATAAGCATAAAAGTTATTGTATCTTTAACTCTGGAGGAAAAGAGTCACCATTTTTCTGTAGTGATATCTAGTGTAGATTTGCCAGAAGCCAGTTATTTAGCCAACATGATCAGATTCCAGCTTGAACAGTCAGTCATGCATTAGCAGGGGATGAACAAAGTAAATTGGCAATGTACCATTAAATCCCTTTTCAAAATTTGTGCTCAAGGTGTTGGCTTAGGGTAGGAATCTAAGCAGCAGCATAATTCCTGGTGTCAGTGAAACTGCACAAATGCTAGTCTCCATCAGTGACTCTGAGGCACTTGTTTGCAAATGCTCAACACTTCTGTTTAGTAATCCAGATTTAGCAAATCTGTGTTCTAAGATTAGCACTAAACCAAATTGAAAGGGAGTGGCTAAGGTTTTATTCTGTGTTCTTTTGCAATCTGTATTTTAACTCAAGAAATAAGTTTTGGGAAATATGAAGTCATCAAACAACTGAAAATTATTTGTGTGGTAAATTGGATTAAAAAGAAACGGCCACCCCTTGTCCAGAAATCCACCTTTTTTCATGAAGGTGAACTCTTGAAGAATGCTTTTTAATGGTAGACTTTTTCTCACTTTTTTGTTTTTGCGATGCCTCCGAAGTTTCTTTTAGGTTTTTGGCAGATATCATTTAGAGGTCACAAGTGATGGATGGTTTTCTATTGAAATATCGTTGCAAGTTTTGGATAGTATTTCAGGCTAATTTATATATGCATAAATATATTTCTATCAGAGAAAATATTTTGTGAAAACAATTTTAAACCTTTAGACAATATCCATAGATACAAATCAATTATTTTTAAATATAGTTATAAATAGTGGAATAACAAAGGAAAAATTGTCTTAGGATATTTTTTCCTGTTGAGTTAAAATTATTTTTCATATTACTATGTTGCACGCTTTCATAACACTGTGTCAGTAATATAAAAGCGAATTGAAATTACTGTCCTCTTCATGCAGACTATTTCAATCCTGGAACAGCGTCTGACTTTGACTGAAGATAAATTGAAAGAATGCTTAGAAAATCAGCAAAAATTGTTACTTCAGGGAAGACAGGAAGAATGAAAGATGAAAACAAACCCTATTGATGAATGTTTCATATATTCACGAGAAAATAATAAATGTTACTTTATTGGATTTTGCTGTAAGCAAAATACCCCTATATTTCTAATAAGTCAATGTAGTAAAAATTGAAGAAAAAAAAGTACAACACGTTTTAAACATTGATAGCAAGCAGATATTCTGGTTATGTATTTAATAAAGTATAGCCAAACCAAATCTAATATTTTCCAAAATTTTTCTCATTGAACTTTACAGTACTCTTATTTCAGCCTAGTAAGGTCTTTAAATACAACTAAAATTACGTATTTTTAGATGAATAATCTTATTATGGAAGTGCACTATGCAGGTTTTTTAACTCAGGTATGGACTGTGAAAATAATACTGTCTGTACTAATGCATCATTACTCAGGAACCTGAATTACATAAGGCCTAATTAGCCCGAGCTCCAAAAATGCCAGATGTTTACTTTGTCCCTTACATGCTCTCAAATATTTTACTGAAGAGTATCAACAGTTACTCTGTGTCCTCTGAATGTTTTCAATAATGATTGCAAATAGACTTGGTGCAGAACCTTTCAGTTACAAATAGGAAAATGAAGTAACAAACTTTGAAACTACAGTTGCATCTGTGTGAATTTAACTGCAAGACTGATGCACTCAAACACTTCCACTTATGTCATCCCCATCAAAATTAATTTTTCATATTTAGAAAGATAAAAATTGGCATAATGCTTCTGAAGAATATGTTTGAACCAAACACAGAATGTTGTGAATTATATATTACAGATGCAAAAGATTCTCATCCTCCAAGGTCTTCCACAGGTGCTCAAGCTTTATGTGTTATGAATGTCCCGCATCAGTTTTATGTGTTATGAGTGGAGCCATGAGTCAGGAAATACTTTGGAATGTATGGTGATTTTGCTTTTATTTTTAATTAAATTCAGTTTTTAGAAAGATGATTGTAGATCTTGTTTTATTAATAGAAAACATCTATGCTTCTTTACATATACCTATTATTTTCAATGGCAATTGCAGAACACCTGTTGTAAATCCATTATCAAAACTAGGTAGTCATACATTTCTGCAACATTTTTATATTGAAAAATAGTACACTTGAAATGGGGGAAGCATTTTAATCCAATTCATCAATTGATTCTATATAGATAAAGCCCGTTTCCCAGGCTGAACCTTGAATACAGAAGCTCACTGTGCAAATACTGTTGTGATTTAAGCCAACGCAATGAGCAGTCAATTTTTCTTTTATAACTTTTAATGTTCTCTCACAGTAATAACCTTCAGACAACCAGACATCACTTCACTTGCTTGGTAAACTCTGAATTTTAGCAACAAGTACATATTTTCAGCTTGATCTTTTGTAGATCTATTTATCACAAAGCATAAAAATTATTAGATGCAACTATTCCTGTGCGACATCCTTGCCACGGATTTTTTGGGAAAGGTTAGTCTTATATATTCCAATATGTACAGCCTGACCTTTGATTATGCAATTGTTTATAATGCCATATAACACATAGTTATGTAAATACTATCTTTTAGGTCAGATGTACTTTGCTTAAGGCATCTGCAAATACTCTTCTGGTCTTTGACTCTTCTTGGCTTCATTAGAAGACACAAAACCATGTAGCTATTATACTTTTTCTTGTTTCTCACTTTCTGTGAATGGACTATATCTGTTTTAAATCTGTAGATTTTTTTTAAGCTTTTCAATATTATTCATGAACAAGATTTGATTTTTTTTTTTACTTCTGTATTTTTTAATAAAATCTCTGCTGAAAATTTCCTGTTTGCCTTAGCTCCTATCAGTAATCCTCCTTCCTTTTCACTAGCTATTATCTGGATAATTTACTAGTTAATCCAGTTTATTCTTCTGTTGTTTGTGAATCTAGTGAACTAGCATAACATTTCCCAGTTAAGATAATTTCTTGTAATTCTATGGGGTGGTCTGTTTATATTGAA
Organism: Tapera naevia; assembly: GCA_033556795.1. Classification (NCBI taxonomy): domain Eukaryota; kingdom Metazoa; phylum Chordata; class Aves; order Cuculiformes; family Neomorphidae; genus Tapera; species Tapera naevia. The sequence goes on from JAUMJJ010000059.1 coordinate 6,544,784, forward strand.
ACTCAATGTGCATGGCACTTTATAATTAGAAATTGTTGCTCGAGAACAGGATGAAGATATTTTCCTCAAGCTGTGACAGCTCTCCTAAAACACAACCCCAACCATCTAACACAACATTTCTTTTAAAGGAACTTTGATATGAGCCAGTTATTCTCTTCTATACAATTTCAAATAAAGATATGGAATAGAAAAAACATCCTTTAAAAGCACCTGAAGCGTCTGCTTAAACTTTCAGAAGCATTTACTCTAGGGTTTGTTCTCTGGCGAATAAGTCATGACTTGACTAATTTGAATTATCTTACACAGCCAGAGGAAAATTACTGCTGTTTAGCCTTAGCTATGCTTCTACACCATGTCAAAAAAATATCGCATAGGTCTTAAAAAGATTTTTGAAAAGTATACCTGTATTGCAGACTGAAGTACTGAAAATCCATACTTGTTTTAAACAAGCTGAACCACCTACCTCATGCAGTCCAGCTTTGCTCAAGCAACGTTGCCCCTCCGATAGTAAATGTAAATAGGCCATCCTGTTGGAGAAAGACTTCTTTCAGCACCCAAGCCAGCTACTGCAAAAATGGCTCAATTATTTATTAAAAGCAAAACACCCCCATGTCTGAATGATATGCAGTACATCCCCTGAGAGAGAGAGTAGATCCCAGGAGAGAGAGAAAAGGTGGCAGCAGGAATAACCTCTCCTGCTGGCATGCAGCTGAGAGACACTCACTGGAGGAACCCAACTTTGAATTCCTGAAGTGTTAAAGCATGATGCAGCATCTCAGCAACTAATTGTATGTACTTCTCCAGGCATTTTGAAACAAAAGTGCCATTCCAAATTGAAAGACATGCTGTTTGTTACCACTGTGTCTTAAATCTTATTTCATAGAACCATAGAATCATTTTGGTTGGAAAAGACTCTTCAGATCATAGAGTCCTACTGTAAACCTAACTCTGCCAAGCCCACCCCCTAAACCATGTCTCTAAGCACCATGTCTACACTGTTTCTAAATACTTCCAGGGGTGCTGACTCCACCACTTCCCTGGGCAGTCTCTCCCAGTACTTGACAACCATTCTAGCAAAGACAGTTTCCTAATATCCAGTCTAAACCTGCCCTGGCTCAACTTGAGGCTGTGTACTCTTATCCTATAATTTCCTCTTTGGGAAAAGAAACCGAACTGCTCTTGCTACAACCTTTTCAGTTGTAGGGACCGAGCGCTAAGGTCTTCCCTGAGTCTCCTTTTCTCCAGACTAAATAGCCTCTGTTCCTTAAGCCAATCCTCACAGGACTTGTTCTCAAGAACCTTCACCAGCTTTGTTGCTCTTCTTTGGATGCAGTCCAGCACCTTTTTCAAAGTTTAGCTGTTAATTTTTGTGGAATTCTTATCATGAGCATTACATAAAGCAAGATGTTGGAGCAATAAAGGTATTTCTCTCATTTTTTCCTTTTTTTATGGCAATATGCACTTCTCTTGGGAGTATATTCAGAGTCTCCTAGTTATTACCGTGGGAGCATACGCCTAATAGCTTAATGTTGCAACGTAGACCTTAAACCAGTTCACTTTTTCTTTTGATCTGAACATATAGGTTTTCAAATACCAAGGCAAAATCTGACTGAGACATTAGTTTGTGCCAATAATCATTTGTGTTTTATGGACCAACCTGACAACTGAAACTGTTTCCTGTTTATTTTGTGAGGATTTTTTTAATTATTAGTATTTTTGGGAGGTAGTTTCTTTTTTGTTTGTTTGTTTTTTAAAACAGCCAGCACACACACCCCCCCCCCCCCCCCCCGTATTCTCCAAAAAATCTTCTGTATTTACTTTTTGCTACTGCTGGCACTTTTTTTTTTATAAGCTTATGGGTTTGGAAAACCAATTCCTGGAGACTAATGCATCGAACACCTTTCCTCATTTTTGGGGAATTATTGTTTCTTGCTTTTAGATATGTAAGATAATAATTAATTGTTTTATTATCATCACCTTTATGGCAAGAAATTTTAACTGTAGCTTTATATTCTGATTAAACTAGTCTTCTAGCTGTACTTGGTACGGGTTTTCTTGCCATTTTAGGATGGCATGAACAGATCCCTGTAGTATGAGGGATTTGAGAAATACAATTCCCACCTTTATTTATGTATGTTTTCTTAAATAAATATGCTGTACTGTTTTTAAGGTAAATGAGGGGAGAGGGTTTGGTACTTAAAATTATTACAGCATTGCTTAATTATTTTCATTGCCATATCACAGCACAGAGCTGCTCTTGACTTTTCTACTGCATGAGGGTAGCTGGGATCTTGAATATATTTCCAAGGACATAGCTTTATGTAACCTGTTTACCTTGTAAGACTTGTAAAAATCAGAAATTCTGTACTCTTTGCCCCAAACAATTAATGAATATGTATGTTCACACTGGATCCAGGAACAGTATGTTTTTGTCAGAGTGCCCCCTCGGGGACTTTTGCACGCTTCGGATGCATAATACAATTGAAGCTGTTTCTTTGTGAGAAAATAGGTTAATGACTTGCCAAAAGGCAGATGTTAATTGGAAAAAGTGCGTACAAGTCCTTTTCTTTACAATGTGTACGGTTTGGATTTGTTATGACTTGCATCCAAGAACAGGTGCAATTTCAGTTGACTCAGCGAACAGGATGTGCTGAGTGCACTCCTCACCTATTTTACCATAAATTTTAAAACCAGCAGAAAAAAAACTTTCTAAACTAGTCGGCGAGTGATAAGCTGCATTTATTAGCTGTTACAGAGCATATATGTAACAGGATTATAATTACACTTAAATGTCTTAATAATGTGAATTCTTCTGTGTTGAAGAATTTTATTGGCGAGCACTAAGGAGTCTTACAGAAGACAAAACATGTCTTATCTTCCAAAATATTTCTTTTGTAAGAGTCTGCTATTCTAGACAAGTTGCCACCAGTGTATTTGTAAATGCAACATAAAGCAGAAAACCTGCTTATTTTCACTAATGTATTTTCTGACATGAAACCACACAATCTGATTAAGTTCTTCACCTTGCCTCCATCTTTTTCCCTGTCTTCAAAAGTGAAAATTAATAAAAGAAGTGGAAGAAACCCCAACATCTGAGTATATCAGGGCCAGAAAAGCTACTGTTTGAGAGTTTAATTCCAAGGGCCTTTGGGAATTTCTAGGCTGCTTATAGGAGTCCACTGGATCAGGGATTCCTATTTGGAACAACGTGCCTGACATAAACTCGTCCTTCAAAAGTCACTTTCTCTCACCTGAGGAGAACTGATGCAAAATTCAGCTGCCTGGGAAGCAGTGATGGTCTAGACTAGTGCTGGAGCATCTAGTTCAGGAATCTACTGGGAGCTTTGGCATTAATTGGGGTACTGAGTCTGCTGCCAGCTGGGGTCACACCATTTTCACATGCCTATAGCAGTGACTTGGGCATCAGAGGGCTCAGTGCATTTGCAGAGGCAGGAGTTGCAAAGAAATGCCAAAGGGCTCGGTGCCATGTAAATGCAGGATTCTTCAACTCAGAGCAGTACTTAGGTTTGCAAGTCTGCTTATGTTCTGTGCCCTTACAGACCTGGATAAAACAGAGGAACCCAACTTCTCTGAAAAGCTGCTAAGAAGGAAGCAATTGCCAGAAGAGAAGAACAGACAGCTATTAGTGATCTTCTTCATCCTTTCCTGCTTTGTATTGTAATGAAATAGTGCTTTTGTGTAAAGATTTTTCTTCCTCCTAATCCCCAGAGGAAATATTTACTCCTTTTAGAGAGGTGAAACCTTAGGACAAAGAAAGTAGCAGGAACTGCAAGTCTCTGTGCTAGAGGGTGCCACTAAACCTTTACTCACCACAGTGGTGGAAAACACAGGCTTACAGCACTTATTCCAACACATGTACCAAATGTCAATTGTCTCATAAGATTCAGAAAAAAATTTATAAGATTCATAAGCAAAGTATGTTTGCGCCAGTCTGCTGTTTATTGAGACTATGAACAGATGTCACAGAGACAGAAGTGTGGGAAGGTCAAAGCAATAAAACCCTTTCTCTAAATTCTTTTGAGGAAGATTCGAGTATGCCATGTGCAAAGGGTCCTGCTGTGTCATGCTGTCTTCATCTCACACATCTCAAAAAGAAACGTTTAAGATGCGATATGCTTGGGAGGTGAGAAGGACAGAACTCTCCTGGCAGCAATTCTTCCTCATGAGAGCACTCGTTGAACATTTTTTAATCATTCTTTTTATTAATATTTTCACCCTATGATACATGCTGAAAGCACAGGACCCAGGATGTTTGCTAAAAAGAGCAACTTGAAAGAGAAAGATGAGACAGTTGCTGGTGGTTTCTGACTATGTTCAAGTTCTGCACCGATTACTGGGGGTGCTCTGTTAAAATTAAGTGATGCTTTACCTAAAAATTGGCGATGCAGGCAAAAGCAGAGGTTAGTTCTTAATCTGTAAGACTTGAAGATTCCTGTGCTTTGCAAGGCTAACTTTCATTTGTAAGAAAATTCTGTAAATGTAATAAGATGCCATTAACTTTTCAGTTAAGCAGCGAGTGTAATCAGGCAAAGCACAGTAGATTATAATACTTAATTGTATGTAACCGTACTGAGTGGTTTTGGTCTGCACTGATATTTCTCTGCAGCTTCATTGCTGAAACACTGTGAGCTTTTGTGCAGCTTCTGCAATCTATTCAGTATAGACCTAGCCTATAAATAGCCACATTATTGAAAGACTGTGAGAGGTTCATTAGAGAAGTTGTGACAGCCTCGTTCGAGCCAGGGTGGATAGAGTACCACTCGAAGTTACCAAAGAGTTTCAGCATGTGGGTAACACTGAGCACGAAGCTGGGCTTTTGGCCATGCAGCAGACTTGATGCCCCTCCAGTCATCCCCTCGATCCCCCTGGCTGTGGACTCTCACAAAGTACACTGCACATCTTGCCAGCTTTGGGTACAGGGATTTCTTTCCAAACGAAAGCACAGCAAGTGGGAGCTCATGGTCAGGCCGATCTCGTCCCAGCTCAGAGCCAGGATGCAGCCAGGGCGTATGCCAGGGGCCAGGGCCACAGGACATCCTGCCCAACATACCCACCCGCCAGTGTAGACCCAGCCAGGGAGATTAGTCACCCTAAAATCACACAGAGGCACAAGTACTTTGCTGACTCAATAGGAAGTCGCTGGCTGAAATCAGTGGGAACTCACATGCTGAAAATGTCTTAATCTTGTGCAGCGTATCTGCATTACTGGGAGACAAAGAAAGAAAATTTGAATAGCAACTGATGGCTATTTTCTTTCAAAGGTAGACAGAAAACAAACAGCCATTATAATTTCAGCTTCTGGTTAGTTTAAATGGGTACTTTACTATTATATTCACAGCTGTCTGAACTACAGCCTCCCACTTCTGGCTCTGTGGCTCAGGTAAAAGAAGAGTATATAGGACTAAATAAGATCTTATGCAGACCTTATCCTGCAGCCTTTTGGGTTCTCCTTTGGGAGAGATGCTAGAATGCGAGAGGTTTCCAGGATGATTCAAAACCATGAAAGTAGAAATATCCGTCATTTTGTCTTTTTTCTTTTATAAAGAAAAAAACGGTGATAAAAGAAAATAGCTCTCTGCTATTCAGTAGTTCCAAGTCCTGTATGCATTTTTCACATTTCTCTCTTTTCTCTAAATGATCAAATTAGTCATTTCAAAGAGTTACGCACTCATTACATAATCTGAGTATTGAGAGGGAATTTTCCATATTTTTCTGTGTAATGGATTTGGGAGGAACAGGGAGGAATACAAAACTAACAGTCTGTAATATTTGAAAAATGTTGTTCAGACTGAAAAAAATGATGGCTACTATAAAATCGCTTTATCCTCACCCAGCATCTCACCATTACTTTTACATTGTGTACACTGTAGGGTAACAAAGCTGAGCCTTCAGCACTCATTGTGAAAAAAACAGACTGAAGTGCCTGAGGTTTCATTTTTACAATTTGCCCCATATAAGGAGTCACTTACAAAACTATGTATAACAAAGCTCTTTAATGTTAGTTATGATGCACCCAGTATTTTTCTTCTTTTTATTAATGTTATTTAAGGAATGATTGCACCAGAACAAACCCTGGTTGGGAGGTTTCCAACAGCACAGGTTTTTGTCAGAGAATGCCGATTCGTCGTAAGCAAAGTGTTTTGCAGGAGCATCTCTGTTTGGATGAACTTCCGATGAAACACAGGCAGGTTTCCATCACAAACCTCACTGATTTCCTGCCAGCTTGCCTGGCAGGTCTCCAGGCTCCATGGCTCTGGGACGGCTCTGGACTGAACCTGTGATTCTTCCTGAATCCTCCCTTTTTTTTTTTTTTTTTAATTAGTGGCAAAAGGTCTTGGGAGAAATACACACTAGATTTGTCTGGCTTTTTCTGATTGATCAGAGATAGGTGTTTTGATAATAAGGACCTTGCACAGCATAGACCCTTGGTTTGTTACATGGGAGACCCAGACCTCCCTTCCAAAGGAGCTACTTTGGTTAAACTGCCGTGGTAATGAAATAATTTTTGTGCCACATTTCTGAGCATTTTCAGGAGACTTCCTGGTGCCAATATTTTCTCCTCTATTTTCTAAAATGCCTAATTGCTTTGTGGTTTCTCTGTGCTAGCAGTGCCCTTTGGCACTGCCTGCTTCATTCACTTCTCCCAGGCTGGTTTCTGGTTCAGAGGTTGCATCAACCTGTCTAAAGTCTTCTGTGCATTTGTGGCTGTTGGAATCATGGATATCAGGTGGTAGGCACGTGACCTTAGGCACACAAATGTATTCTGTAAAGCTGCCTTGGTGGCGGCTGCTTGTGCTTTGGCTGCTGCTCCCTGGTTTATCTGCTTCATCTTCCCTTGGAGAAAGAGATATTTCTCTGCACTTCAGTCTGAATCACCTGGGGGGTGGCAGTTGTTTCATTTTTTTCTCTTTATTGAGGAGTTATCTGAGGGCAAGACTTTGTGCAGGCGTGTGCCTGGGATCCTGGGGGCTCAATACGTGAATAAAGCTGGGAAAGGCAGATGATAGCTTCTCTTTCACCTCAGGGCTCATGCTGTAGGCAGTCAACTTTATATTCCTTTGTGCTTCAGACTCTCAATCTCTAAAATCTATATTTTTTTTTCTTCAGCTCACGAGTTTCATCAGTATGTTAATTGTGTCTGTGTACTTGGGTTAACTTGGCTTTGAAAAATCTGACTGAGAAGGAGCATTTGGCCAACATCAAGAAGATATGGTGCTTCGAGGTCTGGAATTGATTTGATCTTGGTGTTACCGAACATCAGAACCCATCTATAAGCATCATTTTAATATTCACTGTAAGCAATAGAGTGCACTCATTTTTTCCAGAACTCTCACTTTTAATCATCCTTTCTCAATCAGGAAACCCATTGCATCTGAAAGTGGATTGTCCAAGAGGCTAGTGCAGCCAATAGGATCAGTCTCTATTGCTGTCATAGCATGGCTAGGATCTATAGAAAGAATGGGAAAAGAAAGAGATGTGCTTCAGTGTATTTTTCTAGATGATGCTGTAAGCTCATCTGTAAGCTCCTGAAACCTCTAACTGGAAGAACAGGCTTTAAGTTTGAAGCGTGTGAGTGCAAAAGGCAATGCCAGCAAAAGAGTAATGCAGGCAGAGAAAAAGATAAGGAGAGAAAAACATGAACCTCATTCTGCCTAAGTACAGCCTCTAATAATTAAGATTGAATGGTCTTCCCAAGCCTACTCACAATCTCTGCCTCCTTCTGTACTAATGCTTTGTCCTGCCTATATTGTCCATCCTACTGTAGACCATCAGTTCTTTGCTTATCTCTTCCTCTCTGTGTTTTCACCTCTCTTCTCTCCTGTCTTTTTCCTCTGAAAAAATATTTTGCAGCCTACAATTACTGCACTTGGCTGAAATCTTGTTGGGTATACCAGGAAGTTTTCTGGATCACTCAGGGGTGGAGTTTCCCAAAAGCATCAATTTGGTATAAATGTTTTACAAACAATGGGCCTGCCAAACCCTGAACAGTGTGAGGCAACCTCAAAATGTTGTGCCTCCTCGCATATTTCTCTCATGGGTTGCCTCATGACAGAGGCACTGTGGCCTCCACAGCAAAAAACGACCACGAACATAACCTCAGCATATGTTGTGAGGAATTTGCCTCGTACTGTCCACTCATTTCATTTGGTCAGCTTGAAGCATTGGTACCAATACTGTTTGGTAGCTGCCCATCCAAATAACCATTAAGAAGTCATGATGGATAACACAGTTAGAAGTGCAGACGTATTTTCAAGGTTGCGTGTGATTTACCAAGCTCATTTCTGCCATCTGTTGTGAGATAACGAGCTGTATAATAATAACATTGTTTGCAGCAGCTGTGGGATCAAGTTTGAATCGGTACACTGTCTGCAAAAGGATTTTAAATAAATATTATAGTTCATACAGCACTAGTATGGCTTGACATACAGCATCATTTAGCTCACCCGGGACCCCTGGGTGAAAGTGTTCGGCAAGAACTACAATTATTTAAACCACAGAACCGGAGTGCCACAAATAGCCCTCATTTACTATATTCTTTTTGTAAGAGGCCATTCCCATAAATTCCTCAACATGTGAATAAAATTTTCCATGGTAGGTATCCTTTTCAGAATGAAATTTTCTGGAAATTTTCAGCCTTTTTGAAGAATGAGATAAAATATGACTCTCACTTTGGCCCTTTCCTGGAGCCCTTCTGGCATCAGAAACTGTACCAGCAGCTGATAGGAGCGAGCTCGTGTAGCAGACATTTCTTCTGAGGACAGAGATAAGCAGCTCGCTGAAATCATTGGAGAGGATAACCCAGACCAGAAAAAAGTGGATACAGTGGGACAGAGACTAGCTCATCTGGGAGAACAGGACTAGGATAAGAAGACAGAAGATCTGAGAACTGCAGAGCAGATGGAGTTGTTTGGAGGTTCTGAGGAGTCTGAAGGAGGGCTGAGGAGATTTGTAGTGTTGGCAGAAGTCAGGCTTGGGGCAACAGGAAGAAATTACCTTGGTCCTTTAGTCTTGTTTTCTCCCAGTCTGCAGAGCGGCCTCTTGCTTGACTGAACGTCTATTCAACCACTGGCTTGGGATCTTGCCCAGCTGTGCACTTTCCCTATAGCACAAGTGAGCATGGAGGATAACACCCTGCTACCACCTTTGGTTGCTCCACCTTTTCAAGGGGCAAAGGCTGATGTGGTCAACCTAAAAGCATAAAGAAATTGCATACAGGGAAAACTATCTGGAACTATACATTAAAATAATTTCACTAAGGCAGCTCTTGAGAATTGAATTTTATCTCTGCATCTGTATCATCAACCTAGCAGCTGTACTCTATGTAGGAAGCAGTGGGATGGAGATGTGAAAAGACTGGCGAAGAGGGGGATGTAAAACCTGAAACCTGGAGGCTGCAAAGTTATAAGCAATTGTTTTGAATCCTTGGTTGAGATCTGAGAGATGCTGCAAGGTAGAAAGCAACAGAGTTTGATGCAAGAGACAAACAGTAAAAAGCAACTCTGTGATTATAAATCTAGTCAATAGCTTTTATGTCAATAGGAAGATGAAGAGAAGATGGAAAGACCTTTAGAGGGAAATAATTAGTTCTGCATTGGAACTGTGAAAAGTAGAAATGTGAAAAGCTGCAGATGAGGTTGCCTGCTATCCTGCCTAAGAAAAGGGTTCTGCTATCTATCTAACCTTGGGTTTATGAACCATAGAGCATGTTTATTTGTTGGTCTTCCTATTCGATTTTATAATGGTGAGTGCATCCTTTTGCATTTTTTTTAAATCAATTTGATGCTTCCAGATTGATTCGCCACACTAACAACCTCTCCCTCTCTCGATCTGTTCAGCCACTAATGAACAACCCATGCTGCCTTCCTCTCATACAGTCATGACCCTGCTGATTCCATGGCATTTTCCAGTCTCCTAAGTACCTGCAGCAATTCTCCCATGCTTTCTCCTTGCTGGTGGCACTGACCAGGTATCACCTTGGCTGCAGTGCCTGCTGCTCCATGCTTGTTGAAGGCAGGAGGTCCTGCTTGCCTGCTAGACACTTGCCTGTGTAAATTCCTCAAGCACAAGAAGCTCCATGCCTGGGAAAGGCAGCAAGATAAGCACAGGGAGTCTAAAAGGTTTGATTTCCTGCAAAGCCCAGAAGTTCCCCTGAGAATGCTGTTCCTCAAGCTGTGCCTGCTGCTTCCCAGGTTGCTTTCTCTGAGAGTCCCTGGCATGGTTCACAACACCTGTCTGTATGGCGAGAGGAGGCAGGACTTGCTTTGGAGTGTATGGTGAGGGATTGGAGCAGCAGCCTCAGGTAGATGCAGGGGCAAAGAGAAAGGAAACCTGCTCAGTGAACTAGAAATTCCCACACTCTGTTGTCAAACATGCTTGTTCACTGGTGTGGAAAAGGGAAGCTGAGGAGAAGAGAAATGAATTTGAATGCATTTTAATTGGGATTACGGGCATATGGTGTGGTGCCATTTGTTTTCCTCTTCCTGCTCTGCAATGGGGCTTTAATACCTTCACACATTTGCCTTTATTTGTCATGTCAAAAGGGGAGACAGCAAGCGGCTTTTTTTCCCCCCTCTTTGGGGCCATGCTAACAGCTCTCAGTTCGCCCTGAACTTTGCCAAAGGAACAATCATGATTTTTAGAAAAAGTGCAGCCAGATTGCAAAAGCAGATTAAGCAGCTCCAACTTATTTTTATTAAACTTTTCAGCTGCTCCTTGGAGGACCTTTGCTATTTTTCAGCCACAGAAATGGCTTCAATGGGAGAGAGGGACGTGATGTCCACAGTACCACATGCACATAGTTCACCAGCAGCTGGGTAGTTAGATTTTATTGTTATGATAGTGTATTTAGTGTTTTGTGAAAAGCTACTTAGGGAGCTGTTTCCCTTGTTGTACAGCAGTTTGTTAGGTGTAAGATTCAGACATAAGCCTTTAATTATGCCTAGCATCTCCGCAAAAGCAATTTCAGTTCTCTCCCCTGCCTCATGCGGCATCTTGGGATGCTATGCATTTGAATGTGAGCAAGCTATTATTTAACGTGGTTTTAAATCATTATAGAAATGTTCTGTAGCATCCAGAAAAGGCTGCTCCCATCTGCCCTGTTCATTTCTCACAGTCGCTTTCAGAACCAGGGTTAGTAACGACAGAAATTTTGTTTAAAGGCTAAGCACAGAATAACTTTATGTTCATACAGTGTACAAGGTAATAAACAGATGAAGGTGTGGCTCAGCAACATTTAAAGAGGAATGTAAAGTTTAAGATTAAGCATCTTTCCCAGTCTTTATGTAAACGTATTTCCACTCATTTTCCAAAACTATGCATGACACAGTATGGGACTTAGAAGCTAATGTCCACTTGAAATAAAATGTCTTCTGTGCAGCTGAAGCCAAGCTGAATCTCCTCCTGCTTCCCTGACACAAACCCTCTGCGACAGACTTCAGTGCCATGGCACCCCAGTCTGACTCTAAGCCTGTAGCTCCTGATTAAAAGTCTAGACTTTTATGTTTCCTCTGAAAAATATATATATTTTTTATTATGGCTTAGACTTGCAGAAGTATAAAACATTCCCTAATGTTATTCAGGGTATCCTATATTTGACGCTCCTTTTGTCCCAGAGTTTCTGCTTCAAATAATGATGAAAAAAAGTTGTATTAAATTTACATCAAAGGAAAGTTGGAGAAGCAGAGACAGGAATAACAAACACATGCATAATGTGAGTCTGAACAAAGAAACTGTGCCGTCAGTGTGGGGATAGGCTGCATGGGAACACATGTGTGTCATTGCATCATATTACTAACACATGTGGGGGTCATCCAGATATGTTCAGGGGCAGAGGAGATCCCTGTTTGAAGGTAAACTTGACAGAATATATTTTGTATGTACCATGGCAATAACCGCACTTTACATCTTTATTAGAGTGGTTAACACAATCATTTATGTGTTATCCTGTACATGTGTCCACGTAGAGGGTGCCAAAGGGAAAGTGCAAAGATTATGTAAACAATCAGTTTTAAGTCATTGAAAAAAATTACAGAAGATAATAATATTATTAAGTTGTTCATACATATATTTAAAATGAATGAAAATAAAATAAAAAATATTAAATTGTTCAGAATCTCACCTACCCAGATCTCAGTGCTCCAAAGCAGTTCAGCAGTTTTTCTTCTTCAGCAGTTTGCAATATTACCGATTCTTCCACTGAAACACAAGGCATGGCCAAGGTGCCACAGCTCTGCATGGAAGTGAGGATGCCTTTGCCAAACCAACAGAAAGGCTCTGGATTCAGGATCCTAGTTTAGAGCTGTTCTGCATGAGCTGAGGAAATAGTAGTCTTTTGCAAAGGTAATTCAGACTGCTTTTTCTGGAAGTGATTTAGCTTTTTATACTTGTTAGGCAGAAATAGGTATGCTTGCCATTTATTAGTAATACTCCTGGTTTAGTTTAGTTTTGCCAGGTATTTAGAAGCTTGAGCAGACACTGTCTATTACTCTGAATTAATTTCTGCTTTCATTTACTAGCAGCTCTGCCCCTGTTCTGCTCTCCTTCACATCACCCTCGTACTGAGACAGCAGTCCACTGACTGGCTGGTCTTTGCGCCCAGATTTTCTAAATGTTTAGCATGCTTAACATCGGAGCAAATTTTCAGAAGTGGGCAGCCATCAGCTATGGCAACTACAGTTAGGGCCAAATTCACAAAATAACTTCTCATACTGCCCCAAATTTAGTCCTAGGCATGGACACCTAGTGCTTTCCTGCAGGAATCACAGCTCCAATTTGGGGAATCATTTAATTCTATTCCCCACAGAGAAGACCCAGCATGGAGGTCGGCAGTCAGGATGAAGGTGGCAAGCAAAAGCCTGTCACACATGGTGATGCTGGTGTGTGATTCTTGCAGTGCCAGAGAAGGACAGAAGAAATGAGAATTCAGCTATTACAAAATGATAGTTAAGAACAGGAGGAATCCATAAATACCATATGCATTTTACATTTTAAAATCAGGTGGCTGGCCCACTGCATGCAGGAATTGATGTGAAAATAGCCACTTAAGTTTTGGCACGTTATAATTAAACATACTAGAGCAGGTCTTTAAACCTTGGACCCCTAAATTACTTTTAATGGATCTCCAAAAGGTACCCAAGGAAAACAAGATTTATATTCATTATGCTAAAATCTTAAATTTCCATCCATATTGCCACTGAAAGAAGTTTAGAGCTGCACAAATTCAAAACTGTTGCAAAAATTCAATGGAATTGAGTTATAATCAACCTTAAAATAGTAGTTTTCAAAGCTGTAACCACTAAAGCCAGCTGTAGAATAAGCTTTCTTGAACTTCTGCCTCACCAAAGGCAGAACAAGGGGTAAAAATAAGATGGATGAAAACACTGAGTGTACGATTAGGGTTGCCCAAAAGCCTGTTGACCCTTCTACTTAACGCCTGAAAATTATCCTACCTATTTCGGAGGCAGAGTAAAAGAAAACAGTTCACCAATTTTTAGACCAATCCTAACAAATGCTAAAAAGACAAATCATCAAGGAAGTACACAAACAAAGGAAAAATCACCAAACCAAAACTAAGCAAGCAACCAAAGCTCCCCAACCTGTTCCTTGAGGTAAGCAGGGTCACTGCAGGGGACCACTCTCGTGAACCACAAGCAGACAAATCTGCTGCAGCTCAGACATGACGCAGCAAGACATGACAAGACAAAGTATCGCTGCTGGTGCGTGGGGCTTGGCTTGAGAGTGGGCCCTCACTCTCCAGCTGTGTTTCAGCACATTGCTGGTATGGCTTGCGCTACCATCCCCCAGGCCTACAGAGAGTAAAAGCAGTTGCAGTATGTCTGGCACACTTGCACAACCTCCCACCCCATGCACAGAGAGTTGTTAAAGCCCTGCCCTGACAAGGTCAGTGGGAAGTTTTGTCATTGACTTTGGTGCAGGCAGGATTTCCCTTCATGGACACACACCTCCTCCCGGATGCATGTGCATGTGAGTGTTTGTGTATATACATAGGCTTTTTAGTACAAAGTACTTACAGGAAGACATCTTCCCTCTTTAAACGGTTTTCTTTAAGTTCATACAGTGTGAAGTCAGACCCTCACCTCTCACAGCCCTGGTTTCTCACAGCTTAATGGTGTTAAAGAGCCCCTCTTGCTCTTGACCGCTGCAATAACAATCAGGCTGGAAGGAAGGGGAAATGAGCAGTATAGCACACTCTGTACCTTCCAGCCACCAGCTATTGTTAAGAGCACATTGCTCCAGACAGAGTGGCAGCAAGGCATGGGGTGGGAAGCAGGTGTAACCTGCCAGGAACACTAGTCTAGCAGAAATCAATTTTTAATTCAGACAAGTACCTCTCCTTTGCAGCTGCCTCTTGCCAGCAAAGCAAAAGAGGTTTTACATTCCTGTCGCTCAACACTTGAAAGCTTAACAAACGCCTTTATGGCAAACCAAGTTTGTTTTGTCGTCTCGGCACTTTTGGTCATTCATCTGCAAAGTCACTGATCTTTTTTTCTTCCACTCCTTATCATAGCATAGCATTTTATGTGCAACAACTTGCCTCCAGGAAGCATATTTTCAGACACTTTGCTAGTTTGAGGATTTTACAGAGGAGTCTGAATTCTCTCCTCCTTGCTTGCCCTGCTTATCCAGCTCATTTTAATTCTACTCTCCTCAGAAAGTGAAAGGCCCATCAGCAAAGGCTGTTCAGATTATGAAGTCCCAATGGAGCACTTTGCTCCAGTGAGGTCTACACAGGTGTGTAGCCCCTGTGTGTGCTAGTCTCAGACACCCTCTAGAATGGTTTATAAACCTCAGTGTGGCGTTCCTTGCCACAGTGCATGAAGCCAGCAGCCCACACATCCAAACCTCATCTTTGCATTAATGCAGGAATTAATATTGCACTGGCCTGTGGTGCACAATTAAAATCTATTTGTGACCAAGTTTAATTCACCCTGCTCTTGATATGCAGCCTTTATTAATAACCTTGTTTTCAGATACCTGCCTCTTTTTTTGCTGAGTGCTCACACACCGTGCAATGCAGTATAAATTAGTGTGTTCAGTCTAGCTGCCATACAATAAAGAAGCATCATGAAAAAACATGCCTGCAACTGCCCATCAGGACAATATCTATGCTCTCTTTTCTCCATCAAAGCCTGGAGATAAAGTTCTGCCTCATATACATCCCTCTCATGAAATGCCTTCCTTGGCTCGGTATTCCTTGTCCAGGATTATTCATCAGCTGCAGGACACAGCTGCTTGGCAAGGGAGTCAGTGGACCAGAAGAAGGCCTGGCATTTTCTGTCCCTTATTAAGCATGTTCTCCACTGGTCCCTTTTTATTTCTTTTGTCTTTATAGTTTTTGGTCCTCTTTTACCATAGGATAATTCTGGGGAAACAGAATCCAAACCCATCTCCTCCTCTCCCTCATGCAGCAGCTCTCAAGCCCAGTTGAACTCTGCTTGGTTTTCTTCAGGAGTTAGCTCAACTCCCCACCAAAGCCCCGAGCTATTTTCTCAGGAACTCGTCCCTGGCAGTATTCCTTCCCTTTCCCCCTTTCCAGCTGCTCTTGCATCACTTACAGGTGTTACTATCCTCTTCTTTGTAGCTGATGTTATTTAACTGGGCTGGAACAGTGTTGAGAAACAATGGAAAAAAATCCCTCAGAAATAGTCTTTCCCCTAAGGAAAATTCTCCTCTTTAAATAGTCCCTTTGCATTTGGGGCGGAAAATACAATTTTTATCTCATTAACATATGATTCCCCAGTCTTCTGCACTTCTGAACTCTGTAGCTATTTTATGTTTGCTCCTAATACATATGATTTAACCTGGAGCTATGATGTATAGATTCAGACTATGGGAAAAGGACTGGGGACTCTACGTTAGTAATCAGTTCGGTTTTGTTTCACTCAGTGTTGACATTGGACTGAACAAGATACATCTGTCCCTGTGCTGCCATGGAGATGCATCCGCCTTTGCCCTGAGAGTTGTCGTTGTCTACTCATCTATCATTTCTCACTTGTAGCATCACTTCATCTAGAGAACAGTAACTTGCCCTCTGCGTGACCAAGAAACTTTGAAAATGTTCTGAATTTCATACGAGGAAAGGCCACAAGGTGCACTTTGTACATCAAATAGTTCTGTGCTACTGCAAACTCTTATCCAAAGTGCATATGGATATGTTGTTTGTAGTTTTTCATTTTGCTGCATTGTTTTTGAGCACTAGTATAACGTACTCTAATGAATCAATTTACATTTCGTTTTGCATTTTTCAGCATCACATTGTTTATATCTGATTAAGAAATTAAGATGGACAGGGGAAAGAAGACATTCCTACGTGCACTGGGTTGGCACAGTCTGGGCTACAGCACATAAACTCAGTGATGCAAAGCCCAATCTATCTCTCCTATACTGTAAGTGTCCTTTTAAGAGTAATGAACTTGTCTAATTCTTACAGAGGTATAAAGACACCAGCTGGTCTCCTCAAGTCTTCTTCTATCCCAGTGTCTCGGCTGCTGAGTTGTCTGGGGACAAACACTGCCACTGGGACAACAGCTCAAACCAATCAGGATTCCTGGCTCAGAGTAAGCGCCCACAGACGTGCCTGTACTGCTTCCAGAGTCAGATGAGGCAAGAAGTAGGATGGTTGTGTCCCCACAGAGTTAAACGCTATGCAGAGCTGGTTAGGATGTCAGTGCAACACCTCCCAAGATGGAAAAGTGACTAGGACATAAGTGCACCACTTCCTGACATGGAGAAATGCTGGGGTGCAGAGCAGAGAGATACAGGTTATTTCCAGTGTGGTTCTGTTGGAGTGCGAACCCTATACCCGGGCCAATTCTCCCTCAAGCCAGCACACTGCACTGCACTACCAGCCCAGCTCCTGGAGGATTTATTAGCTGGAGTGGAGAACCTGGGGAGTGCTGGCTTGCTGCCACCACAGCAAAGCATCACTTCAGAAACCAGAGTGTTGGGAAGGTAACGTGGCAATACCCAAAACCCCCTGTGAGAATTATGAGCAGTTATACCTGTGTTGTCTGCATTATTTCCATTATTAGGAGCAGCCAATCTCCTCAAAGAAAAATCCATATGGTGTTTTATAATGTTAGGAAAACAGACATTCACCATAGTAACACCTGCACTGGCTGCTCCACTATTATACCTCACAATTCAGGTATAACTGATCATAGATGACACGAATCATTGGGGAGATGCTTACCCACAGCTCCCATTTTCACAGTATTTCTTTTTAAACTCCTTGTACTAAACAATGTTCTTCAGTGTTGGGCTTGCTAAAAGCACTCGTGTTTTTGTCATGTTCTGTTCCCAGAAGTCAATGATGCCTTCAAAGGGAACAGCAATGCCAGTGCCAACTGCCTGAGAGTCATTCCTCATGAAATAGTTTGAAAATCCAGACGGTAAAAAAAAAAAAGACTTTCAAAGATCAAATTATCTAAAACAGTAAAGGGAAGTTATGAATTAACATCTTGCTTTGGAGTACTGTTTATAAAGATTAAGAAAACACATATTTTACAAATCCATTTGTGACAGGATTTCTAATTTGTAGGAAAACTTGACAGTACTGTAACTTGCTTATATTGAAAGGAAAATGAATTTCAACATGTTGAAAGTGGAAATTCGCAGTTACAATCTACTCTGAAGATCACAAAAACTTTTCATATTCTTATGGCAGAAGATCAGAATGGCATCATTCTTTTCTTCCGTATGGGAACAATGACACAAAATAATATCTAGAGTGAGAAGAAAAAATAATCTCTGAGTATCTGGAATACAAAAAAGAAGAGCTTTGTATACATTATTTTTTCAGAGTATCACCCCTCGTAGCTCAGAACCTCTCAGAGCTTGGCATAAGCTGTACAATGCCAAACTTCTGGTTTCAAGGCTTCAAACTTGAGGCTTTCTTCTGCACTGCTGACAGCTAGAGGTGTAGAATCTGGCCCTAGGCAACCTGCTCTGGCTGACCCTGCTTTGAACAGGAGGCTTGAACTGCATGGTCTCCAGGTCTCTGCCATCCTTGGCCCCTTTCCCCTAAACTGTAAACATAGACTGCCTTCCTTTTGCTCTCTTACCTGCTGTCTCCAGGAGCCACCTCACCACAGCCAGCTCAGGGTATGGCATTGGGAACAACTGTCCCCTGCAGGGAATGGCAGCATTGGGCTGCACCTCTCCATGCCTAGCATGACCTTCATGTTACCTGGCCAGCCCTTGCACATGGCAGCACCACCCTGGAGAGAGGGCAGTATTGTGAAAACGCTGTGTTTCCACTGCCCAAAACAGTGAGCTTCTTGCAGCAAAATGTCTGGTTTTAATAGTCTTTGTCAGTGAAGAAGGTCTGTGATTTCAGGCATTTGCAGGGCACTGGCATGGCAGCCGCTGAGAGAGCAACACTGGGCCA
This sequence comes from Tapera naevia, assembly GCA_033556795.1. Taxonomy (NCBI): domain Eukaryota; kingdom Metazoa; phylum Chordata; class Aves; order Cuculiformes; family Neomorphidae; genus Tapera; species Tapera naevia. The sequence goes on from JAUMJJ010000059.1 coordinate 6,563,214, forward strand.
AGCTGGGGACCCCACCGGGCAGCACCAAGATAGTCAGTTACTTCATAGCCCATTAGAGAGTGAACAGCTTAAAGTTATCCCTCACTAATCGCATCGGTCCTCCATGACTCCCTTCCAAAAAGCTGAGGTGAACAATTCATTCACAAGAGTTAAAATGTTCTCAAACGCAAATGCAAAAAAAAAAGGCTCGTAAGATCCACCATTTGAATGAAAACTGAGGAACAGGAGCCACTACCTCTTACTTCAGAGCTATAGAAAAAAATGTATTTATAGAAATTGAAACAGCTGCCCTGAATTCACTCATTCTTAACATGAATGCAACTCTTCTCTCATATTAGATCTCCAGTGATGCTGTTTCTGCTGTGCTTGTTTGGCAGTTTGTAAGATGAATTTGGGACCTGGGACACCTCACCCAATTTGTATTCATTTAAGGCAGAGATTAAAGCATCTCTTGCTTATGGAGAGGTAATTCACTTCCCCCTGCAATGGTATATTTAAGTATCTTGCACACTTATTTTACAATCTTTTTTTAAATCAAGCTGTCACCTCCTTGACATGTCTATTTAGAATTAATTTTTCTTAGACCACATAAATGATATCATGACTTTCCTTGCCTGAAGAGGGCAAGAACGTCTTGTAAAAACAAAAATTCTCAAATCTTTCCACAAACATGCTTATCTACACCCTGCAAGCAGGTTTTTGAGTTCCATATTCATAGTGAGTTTGGAAGATATGAAGAAAAAACAAAGCACGCTGGTATAGCTGTTTGTGTCCCCATGAGTGTGTGAGGATAATTAGGTAACCGGTGGACTAAGCAGCTGGTATTTCTATCCAACTCGATGAGATAAAAAATTAATGCAGTTTTAATATCATTTCTTCGAAACGGAAAATTTCTCTATTTATAACTTCTACTATATAATTCTACCATCTCAAGCAATGCGGTGCTGAAGGGTGCTGCATGCCATGGGTAAGTATTTGCTCTATGGGCAATCACATATGTGAACAGTAGCAAATCACCTTGCATTTATATTAAAGCAAAGGAAAAAAAAAAACATGTTCATTATGTGGTGAAAAGTGAATGACTAAAAACTATACCCAAAGTACTGGGCTGGCTGAGGAAGCAGGTGGAAAATGGTGCAAATGAACTGCTCACAAATAAAAACCAAACAGCTCTTGAGCAGGAAGTGTTTTGCATTAGGTGCAGGGGCCAAAAGGTGTGCAAGGCTAGCTGTTGCCACTGTGACCAGCTACAGAGTTGGGGCCCTCATCTAAGATGCCCAGCTTCAGAGCAACCCTGCGCCAAGCACTCCTAGCGCCCTCTCTCAGTCTGAGGAGAAGCTGTTCTTCCTCAAGCTTAAAGCAATACCCAGAAGCAGGTGGAGACTAATGTGTTTTTCATTATCTGAAGAGCTCACAAACAAGTTTTCCTCCCCTGCTCCCCCCACCCAAAAAGGCTGGAGCCTCTCTGGAAGGCAGCCTGCTATGGAGGGACACAGAGGCACTCCGGGGCCAGGGCTGGTAAACATCTGCAGGGAGCGGAAGGATTGCTGGGGCACTGGATGCGCATCACTGGGAATTTAGGGCTATATCCATGGCAAACAATCCAAAAGCCTATCAGAAAAGCCTGTCAGTGCCTGTAAGGCCATAGGTGTTTCTCTGAACTACAGTGTTTTCCATAGGACCTACCAAACCAGAAAAGCTGTGCACTTTCAGAGAGTTGCAGGAGCATCACTGCCATGGCAGGGCTGCTTAGTGCTCAGAGGGCTGAAAGCCTAAACTCAAAGCCAAACCACTGATAACAACCCAAACCACTTGTGTGCCTTTTGGTAGGGCCCTATATTTGAGAGGATGAATCTTTTACTGTCAGTGGATTTTACAGCCTGCTGAATCCATTTCTGGCCACATATGAAGAGAAGCTGTACTAAGTTGTTGTTTCAGTTCTGAAGAAGTGTTTGAATTTGGAGCAACACCGAGGATAAACCTGCTGTAAAGGATTTTGCCACTGCTGGGCCTGATGCTGCATACATATCCCATCACATTTATCTCTATGGGTGTCTTACTGACAGTATGTGTGTTGCAATGGGAAGCCTGCTTATTTTTAGATTCTGCAAATTCTGCCAACAAGCAGAAGTTGTCAACATGATGAAGCCCAAATACCAATATCCTAATTACTCAAAATAGTATTTAATTTTAAAATTCACCATCTGAAAACAGGAACAATAGGGGTTTCAGTCTATGCATTATGGTAAACTGCCTTTATGTTGTTAAGATTTTATTTCTTAGGCATGAAGACTAGAAAGATTTGTTTCAGATACATGAAAACCAGGAATGTCATGAAATTACAAGACTTGAGGAGCTAAGGTGCAGTGGAAAACACAAGATATCTCATGATATTCACACCAAAATTGGGAAAGGAAACCATAATGCAGTACAACTGCAGCACAGGTGTGCAGAACTGTAGGAAATAGTTATGCAGTAGAAATATCTCGTAAGCCTGTATTTCATGGAAGTCTGAAATGACACTTCTTTACAGCCACTGAAGCAAACCAACAAAACCTGTGGAGCCTGTGCTTCCCTCCCAGATCTTCCATACAAAGGGACATGGGAACTAATAGGCAACTGCCACTTAAAGCTGCATTGAGACTGTGTTTTCACAGTTTGTCCTGAAGAATATTAAGAAATATTTCCCTTTGGTTTCCATATCAGGTTTTCAGATCAGTGCTCTTCCCAGCCTCTCCTCCTCCGGGCTGCTCACAGTGTGGAGTGCTCTTTTCCTGTTTACCCTCACATCCCTTTTTATTACTAGGCAGGAGGGTTTTTTTAAAGCACACTCAGGCGCCTGCTTGTTTTTTCTGAAGCTCTGCAGGGATTTGTTGGCGTCTTTTGCAGTAGGTCATCCTGTTTTCAGACAAAGTTCCTGTTCTGTTAAAAACAATAATTTCTGGATGTCTCTGGATGGCTCCTGCTTTTAATCATCCTGAGTACTTGAGCCATACAATCTGCACTCCAAATATTTAGGGTTTGTTTGTTTGTTTGTAGCTAAAAAAAAAAAAAAAAGAAAAGCCCACAGAACAGTTTCAAACTGTCACCTTTCTCCTTTTCTGACAGAAGACCTCTGTGTACTGCAGCAACACAGGGCAGCTGGTGCACAGGCTGTAACATGCTCAGGATGAAGGCTACAACTAGCAGACAAAACGACAACAGCAGTAAGAAGCCACTTTACCACCACTCAGAATGCTGTTGCTGTTCTGGGTAGAAGCAAACTTGCTGCAGACACCCAAGTTCTGGGGAAGTGCCAGCCAGCACGGCTTCATGCAGCTGTGCTCAGCCCTGGGGACCGACCTGCAGGGCACAGCTAGAGAATGGGAGAGGTCAAAGTAGGGCTGGCCTACCTTTCGAGCATAGCGTGCACTCTGAGCACCTACACAAAAAATTACAAAAAAAGAAAAAGTAACACTGTCTTGTACAATGGCAATAATTTTCAGAAAAGATCAGACTTTTACATGGCTTCCAAACCTATATATGGGCAGTAGTAGGGCCAGTATAATGCTATATAACTTCTTGGGGTTTAATTTTATGTTGAGAGAAAAACTCAGACAGCCATCTGTCATATTTAAACTATTTTAATTCTGTACACGCCCCATACTGCAGCAAGAGCAGCTATCCAAAGAGCACATCCACACTGAAAAAACCTCCTGTGATGAGGAGTTCACTATAGTTTTAATTCCACTGAGGCTGGGACAGATGTTTTGAATGGGTTTTTTTTGAGACAGAGGTAGGATTTTAGGCTCCATGGTTCCCTTTATAGCCAATAGTAAAAGGCCATCTGTTAGGCGCCAGCTAGCACCCCTCATTTAGACTCCCCTGCTGAGCTCTGCTCTGTGCAGTCTCTCCTCATTACCCTAGTGAAGGGGGGCAGCGTCCTGTCTTTTAAAAGTTAGAGGATGTTGATAAACCTGCAAGAGGCCAAAGTGTTTAACAAGCATATTTAGTACCCTTCACGTATAAATAGATGGAGGAAGTCAGTTCCCAGAAGGTGATATGTCGCACCTTAAGCTGGGACAAGAAGTCAAGTCTCTTATCTAGCTGCAGAAGAAGGGCTGGATCTATCTGCCACGCTGTGGTGTTGCCTGAAGTGCTGCAAGGAGGACTCACAGGAGCACAGGATTGAATCTCTGAGCTCCTGAGCTAGCACTTTCTGGCCTATTGGAAAATGCTCTTATTACACTGGGGAAAAAAAGAAGAAAAAGACAAATAACTTATTCTTCTTAGTAGCTCCCAAATTTGCACTACAGCAAACTGCACCTTAAAGGGTCTTGGGTCACCTCCTTAGAGCCGAGGGAAAGCTCACTTTCAAGTGTACCTCCAGGGTTTTATGTACTGTTATGTTTCAGGAGATGATGAAACATATTTCAAAATATGTATGTCTAAAGGTGCCACAGCCTGCAGCTCCATTAAGAGAAAGGGTCCATTGTGTTCTTCAGCATAGTGTGCTGAACACTCATGCAAAATGATCATCAATCAAAGTTTCACGCTTTGGTAAATTTACTCCTGACAGTTCTTATAGGAAGATGTTACACAATCCCTAACCCAAATGCTTTGATCTCCTAAGTCAAAGTCAATACGTCCAGCTGGATAAATAGCATTAAGCCTAGCACTGCTTCCTGTGTAAGTGATAAAAAAATTGATAAAATCCTGACTTTCAGAAGCACAGGTGCTTTAAATCAACGGAGTACAGTTCACCAAAGCTATTAATACCACCCCTGGAAGTCCTGACTGGAAGCAAAAAAAGCTTTGAGGTTTTCATGCTCCTTAATTCAGAAATGGAGTTTAAATGATAGTTTTTTTAGGCAGCCACAAGCATTGAGCCATACTCTGGGCCAGTATCAATCAGAATTGTGTGATTTACTTAACTGGACCAGAGTCCCAGAGCTAAGATGCAGTCTCCTACACCACCAGACTCCCTGCAGTGTAGCAGGGATTAGCTTTCAAGGAGGTGCTCACAGTAACAGTTTTACCTGCTGATCCCTACTCCCTGTCCTAACCAGTCATCTTTTCACATACATTAGATGTGTTGTCATCCCCCTTCCTTTCAGGGTCCTACTATTTTTCAAATCTCATTTAGTCTCCTCGAACTCCTAATTGGCTATGGTGAGAAGACTTCTCCTCATATAATCAGGGGCCCACAGCACCTCTTCCTGCACAATAGCAGAGCTGGTGTGGTTCAAGCAGGTTTCCTTCCCTCCAATTTACCTGCTTCTCAGCATCAATAATCTATTACATATCTTTTACTGCCCATTCCCCTCCTCCCCTCATAATAAGGACATTCTTGAAAGCTTGAGATAAATATCCTGTTATAAAACAGATGATCGGGATGAATATTACTTTCATCCTCTAAGTCACTACTTGTGGAGGAGTGGAAATAGTCTGTTTAGCCATATGGATTGTTTTCCATCATTCACAAATGTCACCAACAGTGGGGCAAAAAAAATTTTTTTTACTTGATCTTTGAGTTGCTTCAGCTGAAGCTGATTCTTGGAAGCTAAAATTCACCCTGGTCCAAGGGTCACTCCGTAGCAAATACTGCCCACATGTTCTTAAGAAAGCCCTGAAAACATATGGGAAATTTCAGAACATGGACCTTGTGCTTAGAAAACCATTGGAGGAAATCTCTGCCATACAGATCTTAGGAATTCATTTTGATTCCTCTGAAATGATACACCCATCTTCTCTCTTCCAAGTAGGTTCTTAGAAGTGCTACGTCTTCTGAAAACCAAATTGCTTCCTGGACCTGACAAAAAGAAAGGATTCAGAGCACAAAATCCTCCCTCTCATTTCCCAAGAACTATTTCATACTTCCTCTGAAAGTGAACTACACCGTGCCCATGCTGAAGTGTGAGGTGCCCACTCATCCAGCAGCAGAATGAGAACAGGCAGTTTGAATTTCAACAAATACCCTTGTGGGGCAGGTTATGAAGAGATAAAGAAAGCAGTCTCTACCTAAGAATATGTCAGCTAAGGCATTTTCTCCCAATGCCAGTAAGAAGAGCTCAAACAGAGACTGGACTAGGTGGGCAGCCTCTTCTCAGATAGAGACATCACATTTCATTGTGCGCTGTTACCTCAATTTCAGCAGTCCCATTTTGTCTAGACCTTGCTCCTTCTTTCCTGACCTCAACCAGAGTTCATAACCCCACCCAGGGCAAGAAAAAAAAGTCTCCTACCTGCTCAAAACCCAGCTCTTGCTCTAAGGGGTGGCCTTAGGCAAAAACAACCTCAGCATATGCTCAGTTTCCTCTTCCCTGGCCCATGTAACCCTTTCATCAGTAGGCTTTGCTCTTCAACCCACAGTGAATGAAGGCAGCTCAGCTGTTTCTGGAGGCCTGAGTATGAAGGTCAGGTGGTAGTTTGGGAGGAAAGGAGGCAAGGGGCACAGGGTTGGATCTGCACAGATCCACAGGGCGGCTGTTGGCATAGCAGAGGTTTTGGGGTCACCTTCACCTTACTTGTAACCCCTGCTTGGAGCTCACCTTGTCACAGCTGGACCTGATTCTTCTGGCATGTTTTTTCCATCTCGTCTCTACTGCCTCTATGATCAGAAGTTCGTTTTCCCCTTCTTTCTAAAGACAATGTTCTGAATCCAGCTTAATGGATGATCAAAGTAACTGATCAATTCCAAGCCCTAAGAATAAAAAGTCTTTTGTTAATTTCTCTTCAATTTTGGCCTCATTTGCCTTTTAAAGTAATATGCAATATATTTTAGCAGGGAATCAGTTGCAAAATAGATATAGGCTACGCTTATAAGAGTGAAAAGCAATCAACATCATGGGTCCTGTTCTAGGCACTGCTTTTGCCTTCCTGTGTCAACTAAGCTACCTTGAAAAACTGCTGTAACACCACTCAGAGGGAGATGAGACACTACACCTAAAATGGCTTTCATAGCACAGACTCTTGTTATTCTAATGGTTATGAATTTTCCTCCTGTTTCTTGCTGCTGTTCTAATGTTACATTTGCTATATGTTGTGGAACACATAAACAAAGAGAAATGGGTTAATTTGCCTACAGTTGCCTCACCACTAAATCCAGAATACCTACTGCTCTATTTGTTATCAGCCCAGTCTCTAGCTCAAGAATCTTGCTAAGATTAGATAAACAGCATCAAATTTGTTAAATCAAGAAATATGTCCTCAGCAGACACAAACAGGTGTGTATCTGATAATCAGTATTTTCCCATAGCAATATATATGTTAGATTTACAAATAATAATACAGCATTCATACATTTACTTTTGTAGGCTTTCAGAAAAAAAAGAAGTTCAGCTGACAAAACCTTTCAAAGGAAATATCCTGTTGTAACTTCTGAGTTGCCCTGAAGCTGAATGATGAAGGTAGATGACCTTTCCCTACCTGTATGTAACAGTTCTCATTCACCTGACATAGCAGAGGCATCACGTGTGTTGTTAATGAGTCTCAAAAGATTGGGAGCAATTGTTTTTAAATAATTAGCCTGTGCCTGAATCTAAGAGAGATTAATTTTATCAGTGAGCATAGAGAGTTCTTGGTATGCAAGAACTCATGTTTATTTGCCTCCAGCTTTCTCTGAGTATGTGAATTGACATGGGTGGCTGTTGAAAGCACTGGGTTAGAGTGAAGAGTGCTCTCATTCTGAGCACTCAATGCAGAAGACTTCGTTCCTTTATTTACTTTGCATAAATCCTGGAGAGGAAATATGAGGCACTGAGAGTCCCTTTGTTTTTGCTCATTGGATTTAAGCAATTCCTCCTGCACACATCAGAACAATGAATCCCCTCAGTCAGCCAGGCTGTCAGTGATATAAGGCCACGGATTCACAATACAGATCTCCAGAATTTTTTGAGTTTTAGAGAAGCAATTGGATGATTGCAGTGACTTCAAATTCAAACTTTGAGTCTGCTATTTTCAGAGACAAGTGATAAAATGTACCCCCTTATGCTGAGAGTCTGAGCTGGCATAATGTACATATAATTAAGCCAGAACATAGGGGCTGACGTTGTCCTCACTAGTCAGGAAAAATCCTGGCCAAAAATATATTGATTGGAGCCCAAAGAACACAGGTTATCCCAGTGATTTCTCACCACATACTCTCACCAGTAGAGTCCTCATCTTACACGTACGTAGTCTTGGTGAAGGCTTGCTACCATAGCCAGCGTGCTGTGTGTGGACAAGTACCCATGGAGCTAGTAGGTTCAGTTCTCCCTCTGCACTCACAGGGCGCGTAATAGAGCCCTCCTCTCTGATTGACTTCAGAAATATACTTTTTCAGGTGAAGAACATCCTCCAGTCATTTGTGGACACTCCAAGAGCCAAAGACAAATGCTGTTTTGCTAGACGATCAATTGGACATGCCAGCTGGATACCCAGCACCATTCAGAGTTCTGACTTGGCTCATTAATTGTACCATGTAGATGAAAAGACAGTATATCAAGGTGATGATCATTTAAAAGATTTCCTATTTATCTAGATTAAAAAAAAGTTCTGTTGGCTACTTTGACCAGAGGTTTCGTATCCAATAACAAAGAAAACAGTTATTAGTTTTTCTCTTTCATATTTAATCTTTAGAGAGAAATAATTTCTGACTAATTTTAGTATCTTGCTCTTTGGAAACAAACCAGTTCTTTTTTTTCCCCTGTGTAATACATGTAGTAAACAATTGCCTCATAATTTAATCTGCCATACTTCGGTGGAGTACTGAACTTACCTTGAATAAAGGCCATAGGGCATTCTAAGGGTTAGTTTGGAGGTTGCATTATCATTTTTTTAGCCCAAAATCTATATAAGAAAAAATGTCAGGGAAACTAAAACTCAGGAAAAAAAAGAGAAAAGGTGTTGAGGGCGGGTGTGATGATGAAAATGCTGACGGGCCTTTGCATTCAGTGGCGGTAATTAGCTACACCATAGTAAATTCCAGGCATATGGCAAAGCAACTTTTTCACCCTCTTACATGATATAAAATGATTCTAACAAATGTTTGTCTCACTGTGACTGTGAAAAATCTCCTGTTTTTTCAAGAATAAAACTGCTCAGCTATCTTGCCCTGACAACTGATGCTTAAAAAAAGTCCCCCAAATCTAGCTAAGGCAATGGGGTGTATTTAATGCAAGAGAACAACAATTAGTATATTTTTGACTGAAAAGAACTCAGTTAAGCTACCAGAAATGTCAAAAGTTCCTCGCTACCCTGACACTTACGTAATTGTTCTGCAAACACCCACAAGCCGGAATAGACCTACTCCACCAAAAATTGCAGGCTGACTCACCAAGCGCTCCTCTACGTATCTGAAGACCTAACCATCTAGGATACATCATCTGTACCGTAATTATAATGTGATTTCCCTGATTCAATAAAGTTACACTTCACTCAGGGAAAAAAACCCATATTCTGCCCACCCATCACGGAGGAAGCAGCCAAGAACGGCAGTGCTATGGAGAGTATCTGCTCTCCAAAAAACTGCCTGAGAACCATATAAGGGCAGGGCTGGGATTAGATGTGGCTGGCTGTAGTCCTCTGGATTCTCCTCGCAGAAATGAGATAAAGAAGCAACTGTACATATAACCTACTCAGTTTTGGCCTCTGTGCCGTGAAATATTCACCTTTCCAAAAGCAGTTATTACAGCTGGCCATGAACCTTCTTGTCTGTAGGACAGCGCTCCCCTCTGTGCAGCTCACTGTAACCAAGAGGCACTGACCTCTTGCAGACTGGAAAGGGGCAGGACACTGCTGGATCCTGGTCCTTGCTTTCTGCGCACTTAAATTACAGTATGATCCAGACATGTTTGTTTAACTTCTCAGACCTGATGGGCCCACCACATGAAATGAAGCAGATGATTAGTGCAAAACGGGGCTGGAAGCAAAACTAAAATATCACACCAACATTTACAGGTTCCTGGATAAAACCTCTAAGAAAGAGTGGGGAGGCTTCAGGCCATCACTAAAAAGCATAGGGCTGTAGGCATCTCTACAACATCCTCTTGTGAACACTTGAACAGGTGTTTATGTATACAGTTTAACCAGAGTAGGAAACCATTTGAAAATGGTTTATATTTTGCCGCTATACTACGAAACTGCTCAGAGAAAGCAATAATTTAAAACAATTTACCTTTGCACTATGCTGGTGGCACCAATGTACCAAATCAGTAACATAACTGCGACCGTAAACGGTACCGTAATCATCATGCCATTGTCTTCTGACATATCAGGTATATACCTGGTATTTGGATGGGAGAGTTTTACCATTAATTCTTCATAAATATCTAGACATAATAAAGCCAGGATAAACTTAACAACAGTAATTCTCTTATCAACATTTGCAGAGATTGCACTTGTACACACCCCGTCTTCAAGGTATGTTGCATACTACAAAGCTCTTAAATGCTGAATCAAATATGAAGAAATAACTACCATATCAATTTATGGCTATACCTTGAAATATATGCCTTTCAAAATGACTGTACACCTTAAATATGTACTTTCCTAGTAATGTGCACAACCCAACACTGTTTCATGTTTAGGGCATTGTCCTTTCCCTACTTGTTCTATTTACACCAAATCCTTTCTACTGGTTTCCTTCTCCTGCTGACCAATCATAGAATCATAGAATCTTCTGGTTGGAAAAGACCTTTGAGATTATCGAGTCCAACCGCACCCATCCTCCGCTAAACCATGTCCCTCAAAAACTCATCCACCCATTGTTTAAACACCTCCAGGGATGGTGACTCAACCACCTCACTGGGCAGCCTCTGCCAGTGCCTGACAACCCTTTCGGTAAGGAAATTCTTCCTAATATCAAGTCTGAACCTCCCCTGGTGCAATTTATGGCCATTTCCTCTTGTCCTATCACCTGTCATTTGAGAGACAAGATCAACACTTGCTCTGCTACAGCCTCGTCTCAGGTAGCCGTAGACAGTGATGAGGTCTCCCCTCAGCCTCCTCTTCTCTAGGCTAAACAACCCCAGTTCCCTCAGTAGCTCCTTGTAGGACTTGTTCTCCAACCCCTTCACCAGCCTCATCGCCCTTCTCTGGACGCACTTCAACACCTCAATGTCCTTCTTGTAGTGAGGGGCCCAAAACTGAACACAGTACTTGAGGGTGTGGCCTCACCACTGCTGAGTACAGGGGTACAATCACCTCCCTGGTCCTGCTGGCCACACTATTTTTGATACAGGTCAAGATGCCATTGGCCTTCTTGTCCACCTAGGCACACTGCTGGCTCATATTCAGCCAGTTGTCAACCAACACCCCCAGGTCCTTGTCCTCCAGGCAGCTCTCTAGTCATTCTTCCCCCAGCCTGTAACGCTGCATGGGGTTGTTGTGCCCCAAGTGCAGGACTCAGCATTTGGTCTTGTTAAACCTCGTCCCATTGGTCTCAGCCCATCGATCCAACCTGTCCAGATCTCTTTGCAGCACCTCCCTTCCTTCAAACATATCAACACTGCCACACAGCTTGGTGTCATCTGCAAACTTGCTAAGGGTGCACTTCATCCCTTCGTCCAGATCATTAATTAAGATATGGAACAGGACTGGACCCAGCACTGAACCCTGGGGAACACCACTCATGACTGGTTTCCAACTGGATTTAACTCCATTTACCACCATTCTCTGAGCCCGGCCATCCAGCCGGTTTTTCACCCAGCAGAGGGTGTTTCCTGTCCAGGCCAATGACAGCCAGTTTCTCAGTCAGAATACTGTGAGAAATGGTGTCAAAGGCTTTACAAAGTCCAGGTACACCATATCCTCAGCCTTACTCTCGTCCATTAACCAGGTAACCTTGTCATAGAAGGAGATCAGGTTGGCCTGGCAGGACTTGCCTTTCATAAACACACGTTGACTGTGTCTCATCACCTGACTGTCCTGCATATGCTGTATGATAGCACTCAATATGATTTGCTCCATGCCCTTCCCTGGTACCGAGGTCAAGCTGACAGGCCTATAATTCCCCGGATCCTCCTTCTGGCCGTTCTTGTAAATGGGAGTTACATTTTCCAGTCTCCAGTCGAGTGGGACTTCCCCAGTCAGCCAGGACTGTTGATAGATGAGGGAAAGGGGTTTGGCAATGTTTCTTGAGCTTCCAGATTAAGAGAAATTAATAGGTTTATCTGTGAACTTAAGAGTTGTGGTGACTGACCTTTTGAAACCACTGTAGTTTGGCAAATTTTTCCTTATATCTTGTTTCTTTTTTTTCCAGGGGTGGGTGCAAAATGTAGTAAACGAAACAAGAAAGTTAGGCCTTTGCACTGCAGGACACTAAGACCTAAGCCATGTGGCTTGGTAGCCAGCAACTCCGCTAGTGATTTGAGCCCTATTTTTTAACAGAGTAGGAGTTTTTAGCACCTAGGTCAGGCCATCAGTTTGGTGTTTCCCACTTGATAAGCTTTTATGGAACTGTGTTTGACAGCAGTAGATCACCAGGAAAACCCAGTAATAAGGAAACTCTTGCCTCTGTCAGTTCACTTAGCCCATTTGGTGCAGGTCTTGCCTGGCCCAGGAGAGGTCCCCATATGGGTTACATCTGTGAAAAGTAAAGCAGATGTGCTAAATGAGAGTTGCAGGTGTCAGGACATACATCTGCCCATGTCTCTCCCTCTCCTGTGACATTCTGGAGCCAAATTGTGTACTCGGCTCCATCAGGTCCCCAGGACACATTCCAGTGGCCATATAAAAACCAGACAGAGGAAATTGAATTGTTCATGCCTGGGTTGGACTCCTAATTGCCTCTCTTTGGAATCAGAACATAAGATAGCTGCACAGCATTTCTTTTCCTGAACATGCATGTCCCAGAATGAAGATTATTTCTTACGTAATTTGCTGTCCCTGCTCTGCTCTCTGTGTTGTGCAAATACAGTTCTTATTTTCTCTTTTCACAGTCTAGAACAAGCCTTCAGTAATTCCAGTGGCAGGCTTTATTCCCATGGTCAGAACAAGAGAGATTTGGGAGCAGGTGACCTCGTAAACACGGAGGAAATTAAATCTTTAGCACTGGGAAGAGACCTCTGCTCTCTACACTTGCTTGCTGCTGTCAGTTTTGCTTCTTTGTAGTATGAGTGAATGGGATGAAAATGGGACAGTGCTATTGAAGGAAAATACTTTAGAGATAGCACTAATGCCTCCCCAGGTAAGCCAACATGTTAGTGCCTAGTAAGCCCTTCCAAGCACACCAAAAAGGGCAGCACTAAAGAGATTATAGCATTTTCTCAGCAGTCTCATCTGGTGTGATGTATGTGCCTAGTATAGCATGATACAGGCTTTTCCTAAATAGCAGGCAACAGCAGAGAGAAACACACCAGCATGTAAAACATGAGAACACGCTTTGGGCACTACTGAACTCTTTGGTAGTGGCAAAGAAATAATATAAGCACATTGTTGTCCCTATACAAATAACATGATATTCCTGCACTGTGGATCAGGACTTGTGAACAGCAGTTGCTGTCTTCCTCAGCTAAGGTATCAGAATCATATCAATCTGGCTTCTAACTAGCAAGCTAATTTATTAATTTAATTACTGCCACCAAATTTAAGGGCATATCACTATTTTTATGCAGAGTCTCAATATCACTTTTTAAATTTAGTCTGCTTCTCTTTTTCACCGCTATCATACAGTTCATTTTAATTTGAAATCTTTCACAGTAACATGTAATTAATTACAAGAAAAGTATGCATACACATAGCCTTCTGTTCTCTTCAAGTTTATTATTTTAAGGCAGAGCTGTCCATCAGTGCTATATTTCTATTGCCAGCGGAACATAAACCACTGTGAAGTGATACACAAGTCAGTGCCACTACCAATGGCAGTACCTTGTGGAAATCAAAAAAAAAAAGGAAATGAACAAAAGAAGAAGAAAAAAATTATTACAGTGCTGGTCTACGTGTTTGCCAAACATACGGTAAGCCTGGCTAAATGTGTGTATTTACTGTGCTCCTACAAGCTTAGTTTTATCCTCCAAGAAAGAAGAACCCTACATCCATTAGCAATCTGCTGTCAAACAAAACTGCCCACCTTTGCACACCCTGAGGAATCATTTGGAGAACTCATGTACGAACTACATTAAGAAGAGAATTTACTGTATACCACAAGAAGTCAAAAGAAAATAAAAACTCTTGAATAAATGCATGCCTGTAGTAGCTGTTAAGTATTTTAAAGCGTCATTCCTAAGTAATTGCTAATTACATTACTTTATTACAAGGCACAATTAAATATGTGCTTGAGGTCATCCAGCTATTTGCTGTTTCAAGGAAAGCACTTGAGTGAAAAGGATTTCCTAAATGGAGTCATTCAGTGTTTCATTTCTCCAACTTCAGGAATTATTTTAGATGTGAATAATTGGACATTGAATAATCAGTTAAATGCCATTTCCATAAATTGTTTGTGCTTTACATAAAACAAATAAAATGCTTTGTAGAGCACTTTTGTTCTCCCTTTGAGGCACCCTGCATTAACTCGTTCTGTAGCAACGAGTTCTGCACCAAACACACTGTACATTATGGCCAGTTTGGTCTAGGATGATTTGTGTATTTCTGTTTTCAAATAGATTGTTCACACCAACCAACACATTAATTCTCACTTTTACTGAAATTAAAAGGAATTGTGAGAGAAGAAAAACCTAGAGGTGAAAATCACAGACAGTAAGGTAAGCACCTAAAAGTAAGGGCTGCTTGCACTAGGCGCTATTTAGAGACAGCGAAGGGAACTGAGTGACTCCAGAGTGCAGTTTGTCCTCTCTCCAGATCCATGAAAGTGATTATTAGGAGAAATAATCAGCTAAAATGTGAACATCTAACTTCTGACATCTAAAGCTGAATGACTAGCTAGCTGAACCACAGGCATCTGCTCAGCCAAAACTGACAATCAAGATTCTCAAAATACATGCCTAAGTGCAATCTGTCAGTGGAGAAACCTGTCTCCTCTACATTTTCCAAGTTCTTGCATTTCCAGAATTGAGTTGAGTTGGCATCTCAACCAAAATCATGATGCCAGCATATTTCATGCTCCTTGGTCTTCTCCAGCAGCCAATCCCAGAACACACTTCACTCTCAACATAAAACAGTGCAGAAAGAGAAGATGTCTCTGCCACTTTGATTCAAGTCACCAGTGGGATGTGGAAAACCAAGGCTGGAGTTCCTGCTTTTGTAAATATTGATTAATGCAACATGGGAAATTCTGACCAAAGAAGCAGAAAAATCTTTTCTATTTTAGGTCCCATCTTCTCATAGAAATCAGGCTCCTATAGATTTTGCACCAAATCAGGTCGAAGAGAGGAGGGAATCTGCACCTTTAGAGGAAGAAAGCACTTACATAAGGAAAAAGAAAACCTTTCCCATCCCCAATGTCTACTGCAAGAGGAACTTCATCAGTACTTAGCCTCTTGAGGATGCCTCTGCATTGCTGCCTCAGTATCCCAGGCTGTGAATCATCTGACAGTGGCCCAGTTGGCCTGGTTTCAAAACGTCATAGATACCCGCTTTTTGGTACTTCTCTCTCCCATTACAGTATGTAAATAGCCTGTCTGCCTAATTCAGGTCCAGAGCTTCTATTACAGGGAGAGACATGAAGGAACTGGGCAAAGCAACTCTGAACTCTAATCCCCATCATCCTTGCCAGGCTCTTGTCCTCTGTGCCTGCATCTCTGGCCAAGACGAGATCAGGTTATAAGCAATCATGGAGATCTGTTTGAGCCTCTACACATGCTAAAGATGAGCATAAGGTTTGTGGTCCAGAAAAAAAAAGGCTTTTTACAATTAATCATCTTTGAGCTGAGTGGAAGATGTTTCATTTGCAGCCATGGACACATAAAAATAAAACAAAATAAACCAAACCCCAGACAGAAATAAACATTTCAGGGTTCAAAAGCTAACTCTGTCAGTTAGTGGATTAATGAGGAACGGAGTTACTGGATTAATCGTTAATAGGAAAAGGCTCTTCTTAATGCTTTAGGTACTATGAAAACTTCAGGAAGTTGCAGGATAAGTGACTTCCTGGTGAGGCCTGGGTTGTAGATCTGGACTCTAACAAAGCATCAGACGGTAGTGTGCTTAACAGAATCGGCTCCTGCATCCCTCAGTGCCTGACAGAACAGTGTGCTTCAGACAGAGACAGAAAAAGTGAGTGCATGCAAAACCAAAGATAACAATGTGCCATGTAGTTTTCCTTCTCCTTTAGTTTTCCAGCTGGCACGTGCTGAGGGAGGTACTACTATGAATTCATAGTGTCATTTGTATTTCACTTGTTTAACTCTGCTGCAGTGAAAAATCTGTTTGGCTCCCAACTCAGCAAATGCCACCCTCAAATTACTTCCATGCCATGAGCTGGCTATAGCCATCATCATTACAAGTCTCTGCCTCAGCTCCACCTGGGAATTACAACTCTCTTGAGTGTGCTTCATTTAACTTTTTATTGCCTTCATATACTTAACCCTAATAACATTTCAATCAGATACGACAGTACTAATGATAAAAATCTCTTTAGATGCCATCATTATTTATTGTTGCATTACTGCTAGACAGATATCTCAATCGGTTTGATAAAGTGCTTGCATAATACATAGCTTTCAGATAAACTGTTGAATGACTAAGATTTTTATTTTAAGCTATGAAACATCACTGAAAATGCCCTGAAGATGATAATCAGAATATATTTTCTTCCTAAAATATTTTAGTCACCATATTCATACCTTATATGAATATGGAAGTATTTGATGGAAATAATTTGGAGCTTTTTTGTTTTCTTCGAATCCTAACTCTGCAATGTGATATTTTGCTATGCATCTTTTTAAAAATGTAATCAAATTACAGTGTAATCCCAGAGAACCATGTCAATTAATATTAACATGGATTACAAGGAACAAATTGTATTTATTACCATATTAAGCTTGCTTGGAATTTTCACAATGTTATACAAAAATCGTCCCTATCTTTAATTTCCAGGTCACATTCACTAGAGTTTAACATGACTGCTTCTTCTTGTTTTCTAAGTTGACCTTATTCTTTTTGAAATTAAGGCAAGCCTTTGTATGACAATTGATCATTTGAGGATTTATCTGTCTAAGGCTCCTGTTGGGATGAAGGTTAAAGAAGATAATTCAGGTTATTAGAATAATGAGTAATATGAAATATTCAAGATGGTTGTAAGACAAGCATTGCATTATACTGCACTTTAAGAGACGATGACAGTTGTTTGTTTGAGAATTTCTATTTCAGTTGCTCATGCTTTGCAGAACTTCCATTTCCAGAACTTCCATTTCTTAATCCTGAAATCCATGATTAGTAAGACTGAAGTCTGGGTCATACTAATTTGCAAATTTGAACAAAAGTTGGCCTGATATACTTGAGAACAATAAAGAATAAACATGGTGTCAATTTTAAGGAAAAAAAAAAAAGTAGGATTTAAATTATAATGCGATTATTCATTTTACCAGGGCTGTGCTATTTTCCATACTAATACAGAGTGACCAACAGTACCAGCCTCAAATAATTTGCCTGAGCCCTGACATGAGTGGAAATGGAAGGCTTAAATGTAGCAGAGGGGGCAAATATTCAACAAATAAATAAATAAAAATCAAAGGCTCTTGCTTTGATCTGTCACTGCTCTGAACGTTTAAACACCATACCCTGAATACACAGGGCTGAACAGCAAGTGAAGCACCTGATAAGAACAGCCTGAAAACTCTTCAATGGTGGGCAAGGTGAACAGCACATTTTGTCCCCACTGACTGGTGGGACAGAGTACGTGTGGGGTGTGTGTGCATGTATCCAGCAAGCTGCACATCAGCCTGGCCAGATCCGTGTGTTTAGCACCAGGGCAAGGCTTTCTACACTTCAGTTCTGCTTGCAGGCAAGGCTCTGAAACAGGTAGAAAGAAGGGATCCTTCCAGAATCCATGCTGTGGAGGATGTTGTTAATGCCACCTGGGTGTCAGCCTTTCTTGAAACTGAAGTGACTGATGTGCCAACATTAATTAACATCACAGATGTCTTCTGTGCAGAACACACAAGACTGCCCATGCCACTATCTGTTCCCAGGGTCAGTGCTGTCCAGCCACTCGCTACCTAACAAACCTCCTTCAGCTGGGGTTAAAAATAATCACCACTGAAGTGAAGCAGCAGCGCAAACGAGATTAGCCTCTCCGGAACAATTTTACTCCCGGGCAGATGTTGGCGATCAGATTAGCATTTAAGGCCAGGCTTCTCCCGATTTATTTTTTGCTCCTCGCTTTTCACTTACCCATTTCCTAACAACTCTGCCTGGTCCCCCCACCCCAGTTAGCCTGGACTCGGGGGTCAGGAAGGCAGGACAGCAAATTCTTTGGGTATGGTCCTGTTGGCCACTCAGTGTGAGCATGGCAAATAGCACAGCCCTGGTAAAATGAATGATCGCGTTGCTTTCCCCGGTCGCGTTTTCGGGGTGATCTGCCCGGCTTTATAGGCTGCTCCTGGGGCGGTTCAGTCTCCCCGGCTGCGCCTCGTGCAGCGAATAAAGCCGGGGCGCGTAGGAAGAGATTAGCTCGGGGTTTACCCTTTACCCGTGTAGGGATCAACTGAGGACAGAGGCTACCCGCCTCCCTAAAAATGGGATTCCTAGAACGCCCTAATGAAAAGCCAAGCCGCGAGTAGCGCTGGACAATTAAGGGAAGGACGCAGCCGGCTCCCCGCAGGCATCAGATTTAGGGAAGAGAAAAGATGGAGGGGAGGGTAGAGAAAAGACTGAGGGGGGGGGAGAGAAAAGATTGGGGAGAGAAAAAACATCGCAGTGGGGGGAGGCGAAGAGAATATTGGGTGGGGCAGAGAATCCTGGGGGGGGGTCACAGAAAAGGCGCCTTTTGTTCAGCCGGCGGCTGCCCCGCGTCTAGCGCTGGCAGAAGAGAGGAGAAAAGAGGAAAGGAAATAGAAGAGGAGAGAAAAGGAAAAGAAAGGGGAGGGGGGAGGGGAGGGCAGAGCCGCGCCCCTCACCTGCCCCCGCCGCCCCCGCCCGCCGCATCGCGGCTGCCGCTTGTTTGCACTCGGCTTATCCGGAGCGGAAATTCCTTTCCGTTTTTGTGAATGACAAACTCATTAACGATTCATCAACACAACCTGTTCCAGCCGGCCCGTCGCCGCGGCAACAGCCCCTTCCGCGAGCCCCCATTGGCTGCGCCGGAGAATGTATCCATTGAGGCGTCCTGCGGTTGTACCCATTGAGGAGCTGGCGGGTTGTGCGGGGCCGCGGCCGAGGGGCGCTGCTGCTGCGGGCGGGCAAGGGGCACCAGCACCACAGGCGCTGCCGCGGCGTTTCCGCGCTGAGCTGGGGCAGCCCCGCTCGGCGGCGCGTTAATTGGATTTCATTCACTTGGCGCGGAGGAAAAGCCCAAGGGCTCGGGCTGCAGCGGCGATTAGAGGCAGGTTCATTCAGGGATTCATTGACAAAAAAAAATAGAGGAGACAGGGCAGGCTGACTGCGCGCACTCAGGCACACACTTACACACACACACACACACACACACATACACGCACCGGGACCAAGGGCTGCTTCTCCCTCCCCGTGGCTCCACCGCCGCCCGGCGCGGGGGAGGTGACACGGGGGGGGCTGCGTGATTCATTTTCCTGAGGAGGAGGGAGATAAGTTGTGCGGAGTTGGAGGGGTGCAGCCCGCCTGCCGAGACAGCCGCATGCCCCTGTGAGAGAGAGGGGCGCTTCCAGAGCACGTCGCGCTCCCCACGTCCTTCCCCATGCTAGATACGTTCAGACCCGTCCCTTTCGCGTCGGAAATGGCGATTAGTAAATCCGTGGCGTGGCTGAACGAACAGCTGGAGATGGGCAACGACCGGCTGCTACTGATGGACTGCCGGCCTCAGGAGTTGTACGAGTCGTCCCACATCGAGTCGGCTATCAACGTGGCTATCCCCGGCATCATGCTGCGGCGGCTGCAGAAGGGCAACCTGCCCCTGCGCTCCCTCGTCGCCAGCAGTGAGGAGGACCGGGAGCGGTTCGCCCGCCGGTGCGGCACCGACACGGTGGTGCTGTACGACGAGCACAGCCGCGACTGGAACGAGAACACGGGTGGCGAGTCCGTGCTGGGGCTGCTTCTCAAGCGCCTCAAAGACGAAGGCTGCAAGGCATTTTATCTGGAAGGTGAGAAGGGGGGAAGATTCCTGCCTGCCTGTCCGGGGCTCTCATTTTCGGGAAGGAGAGTCCTGCGGTTCTTTGCCCAGGGAAAGGGGGTGCTGAGTGTCCGCAGCGTCCCCCGGGCTTTGCACACTGATGCTCAGTCAGGACACCAACCTGGGCACGGGGATTTCCCCCTTTCCCTCTCCCCCCCGCCCGCAGCATCCCTATCTTCGCTTTGTTTGAATAGACCTTGAGGACTGGAACCGTTGTAGCAGTGTGGGGAGCTCAGGACTAACGGGGAGCCCGGCATGAGCCGGGAAAGACAGAAGTAATTGCCGCCGAGACACCTGTCCAGGGGTCCCCGCGGGGCGAAGCGGCAAAGAGCTTTAATCTTCAACGCGCTGAGCTCTCCGCTGCAGCAGGCGGTCTTCTTAAACCTTCTTCTAGGTTAGTCCATCTGCGTGAGAGTGCGACTTTTTTTTTTTTTCCCTGGGGCTCAAAAGGATGGGGAATAGATGCCACTTTGCAGACAGGGCACTAGCGGGGAAGTAAGTCGGCTTTGCTATCTTATATCAGGTTGCATTTTTTCCCCCTTTGCTTTTCTCCCCAGGTGGCTTCAGCAAGTTCCAGGCCGAGTTCGCCCTGCACTGCGAAACTAACCTAGACAGTTCGTGTAGCAGCAGCTCTCCTCCTTTGCCAGTCCTGGGCTTGGGAGGCCTTCGAATCAGCTCTGATTCCTCATCGGACATTGAATCTGACATTGATAGAGACCCTAATAGTGCCACCGACTCCGATGGCAGCCCTCTCTCCAACAACCAGCCTTCCTTCCCGGTGGAGATTTTACCCTACCTCTACTTAGGCTGTGCCAAGGACTCCACTAATCTGGACGTTTTAGAAGAGTTTGGCATTAAATACATCTTGAATGTTACCCCCAACCTGCCTAATCTCTTTGAAAACGCCGGCGAATTCAAGTACAAACAGATCCCGATCTCGGACCACTGGAGCCAAAATCTGTCTCAGTTCTTTCCTGAGGCCATCTCCTTTATAGGTGAGACCCGTTTGTTTGCTAACAGCTATATGTCAAGCTGCAGAATTCAATTTATTTTGCTGATTTCAGGAGATTTCAGCCGAGAAACTGTAGCAGGGTTTCTGGCTGTGTCTGGGGGATGCCCCACTTTCTGGTTTTAAAGTTGACTTAAACTGAGGGGCGGGGTGGGGTGGTGGTGGGTATGAGGTGTGTGTTATTGAGGTGAATTTTAAGCGACGCTTGCAGGTTACAAACTCATACCTGGTTTGGCTGGCTGTGGAATTCCTCCCTGAGCTATTTGTGTCGGTGCTGGGGACTGAGAAATGCGCAGGATGAAGGATCTTTTTAAATCTCATCCTGGAGGGGGTGGGGGTAATGAGCCCGAAGGATGATGGCTTATTCATTCGCCCTTTTTTTTTTCTTTGAGGTTGCCGAAGAGCAATGTAATAAAAAAGTGCTCTGGAAAGCTAACTTTAGCTTTTAAATACAAGTTATTCATAAGAGGTATCCCTGGCAAATGTATAGTCAGCGCTTTAATTAAATCTCGTGGTAATAATGATACACGTCTCGCGCTCAGTGCCTCCGTTAGCCAGCCTTGAGACATTACCCTTCAGCTTTGGGAACGCGTCCCCTTGGGCTCAAGGAGTTCTGGTGGAAATTTTCACTCTCCTTCGTTTCGGGGAGGACTAAAATCACCCCATCAGGGTTCAGTGGCGTGGGCAATGCATTATCTGTTTGGAAGCTGTGCTGTAATCCGGTTGAATGATGCCGGTAATAGTGGAGAATGTAGGTAATCTGAGCCCAGCAGGAAGAAATGTGGGCTGGAAGCCACAAAGAAACTAATCTCCAGGCATTGTAATGCATTTCCTATTACAAAGGAACCCATTTTCAACCAGTGTTGACATCCTGTTCCTCCTAATGGGCTGTCCCCTGTGACTTCCCTCATTCTTTTAAAATGCCTGAATACCTCCATTGTTAGCTGCACAACAGTTGGAGAATAATTTAATAGACCTTTGCAGTCTGCTGGTCTGTATAAAAGGCATTCAGTGACATATGGAAGGATTTCCATGCTGGGGCAAGGGGACTGTAAGAATTCAAGGCAAATCTCCAGGCAAAAGAGTGTCTTTTAAAACTGACTTTTAAAACAGTGCCATGCAGCGTATCCTGCTCCCTTTGTCTCATTCTTAGTTTTCTCAGCTCTTCGACGCGGGTTCATGTACGTAGGGGGGTGGATTCTCTTCTTGCCCTGGTTTTAAGCCGCTGCAGTTAACTCTTGCATTGCACTGCTGGCAACTGGGATCAGAATCGCGCTTTCTTCCTGCTTGATACTAATCTCATCCGAGTTGTGAGATCAGTTACCAGTCCCCAGTCTTATGTGTCCTCCTCTGCTTCTTTGTTTCTGAGCAGATGAAGCACGGGGAAAGAACTGTGGCGTCCTGGTGCATTGCTTAGCAGGGATCAGCCGCTCGGTCACAGTGACGGTGGCCTACCTCATGCAGAAACTCAACTTGTCCATGAACGATGCCTATGATATCGTCAAGATGAAGAAGTCCAACATTTCACCCAACTTCAACTTCATGGGTCAGCTGCTGGACTTCGAGCGGACTCTGGGGCTGAGTAGCCCCTGTGACAATCGAGTGCCGAACCAGCAGCTATACTTCACCACTCCTTCCAACCAGAACGTCTTCCAGGTGGATTCTCTGCAGTCCACGTGAGCTCCTACTGCCTCCCTTCTGCCCGTTTCATGGGATCACTCCACAATGGTTTCTCTTTGGCAGTGATAAAGAAAACGCATCTTTTTTTCTGGCCTCTGCTATCGAAAAGCAGCTGCCAGTGCAGGCTAGGAAAGGTTACACAGTATGGAATCGGCTATCGCGAAGGGAGGGAACGTGGGGGAACTCTTTGGGAAGGACTGTGGTTACCAGATGGCGAGTGGGCAGTGCTCTCATCTCTGCTTGTGAAGTGGCTTGGGTCTGAGGACTTCCGGGGGGGGGGGGGTGGGGGGGGGTGGAGAGGAAGGCTGGACAGGCTGAGCACGTGTTCTCTAGAGACTAGGACTGTGCTGCTTGCCTCTCTGCTTTCGGATCTGTGACACATCTTTGTCTTCAGTGAAGACTGGTTATTTTTGTTTGTTTTAATTTAGAGGAGCCAAAGAAAGAGATTTCAGCTTAGTGTGTTTGGAGTACTTGTTTGCCAGGAGCTGGGTAGTGTTCTACTTGATCAATGTAAATATTTAATCTTAAATTGATTTGCAATTTTTTTAAATTCACGTGCATTCAAGAAATCAGTCCAAGGGACATCAGTGTTTTTGTTCTCTTCATAAATTCTGTTTTGTTTTTGGGTTTGTTTTTTTTTATTGCAAAGGATATATTTGCAGCATGCTTAAATTTTATTGTTCAACTGAAGTAAGATTTCCATGAGGGAGAAATGGCAATGGTAAGAATTTGTGAATCATGTTTTGTGAGCAAGTACAGTCTCTTCTTTCATATATCTTTTTTCTTGTGATTTTTTTTTTCCTCACACTCTTAATGTAGTTTCCACATGATATATATATATATATTTTTAAATTAAATTAATTTTTTGCCTTACCTTTTGTAAATAGATCATCTGGGAGGAGGTTTGTCTTTGAACATGAAAGATTTTTGATCACTTTTTAAAACTTTCAGATGTGCTAAACAGTGCATTACCTCTGTATAAATTCTTCAGGGAGCTTCACCTCAAATGCAATATTTTGCGTCTTTTTTTGTATAAAACTGGAAGTATGTGCGAGCATTTGTATCTATGTACGCACAGTAAACCTGCACATGGTTGCCAATAAGGGAGAGTCTAATTCACAGCGTAAAAGTTTTAAGATGGAATTTATTATAAGAATGTAAACCCTTAAATTATTAATAAATAAATAACTATTTTTGGCTATTGAGAACCTGGCTGGTTTATTCCCCTTTTCCCTTTTGTCTGGGTGTGGTTAATTGCACATAAACATATGGTAATGTTTAAAGGTAAGGATTGATTTCAATAGCTGTACAGCCCCTAGGATAATTAAAGCCTTGATTTCCCTTTTGGTCTACCGGTGCCTAAACAAATCAAGAGTGCATGCACTGGATTCTTGTCTTGCTTTGGTGCTTTTGAAGGCCTTTAGGTTAATGGCAAAATATTTTGGCATCCCTTTGCTACCCCAGGGATGCACCTGACCCTGGACTGTAAGGATTTTTATTTTCTTTTAAGAACAAGGAGGTGCTGTTTTTTTGGGTTTATTTACAAGTTTTAGCCACTCTATTACAGATGCTAGGAGATGGGTTTGTGCTCTCCTTATCTGTCTGACAGAAATTCTTTTCACAGGGATCCATCAGCAGTCTTCAGCCTTTAAATTTTTTTTTTTTTGTTGCTGTTCAGCCATGTTGCAATTTAGCAGGTGAAACCAAGGAGGAAAAGTCTCTATATACACTTAGTCACCTCATTTCCTCTTTGGACCCTTCAGCTAGCCCTGTCTCTGCAGAAGGAAAAAAGGAGTATTATAGCAATTGCAAAACTTCCTGCTGCAACTTATTTTCATTAACATCCTTCCTGATCAGAAGTGGTCCAAGGCAGGGTGGTGCCAAGATCTGCGTACAGTACCACAATGATGGGCTGATGCTGCAGCTGGGGCTGTCGGCTGGGGTTCTGCAGAAGTCCTGGCAGCCAGAGCACGTTTCAAGTAATTTTAGAAACTGCAAGTGTGTGAAATGAAAACAAAACATGGGGAAAAAAGTGAGTCAGTATCTCATGCAGTAGTGGCCTAGATTGAGTGCATAAACTGTGAAAGTAGAAGTGGGTTGCAGTTAAACTTGGCCTGTGTTAATCCAGTTTTGAACGGTTTCCGCTCTTGGCATTCCCTCCGCTGCTCTGTTCAAAGTGGAGATTTGCAAGCAGCTCTAGCAATTTCCTGTCCAGCTGCAGCTCAAGTGACTCCCTTTTTTTTTCCTTTTTTTTTTTAATATGGTCTGTGGATAATTTTAGCCAGTTTCCTCTTTGTGGATTATTAATCTGCTTTCCTTGTAGAACCTACATAGCTGCATCCCTACTGTTCTGCTGAAGTCGACAGATGGCCTCCCCGCCACTTCCTCTCGTTTAGCTGTGGGTTTGTTGTCAGGCCACTTCTGAAATTAATACTGTTTTCTGGCCGGCTGCCACAGGCCATTACCACAAAGGGGAAGTAACACATCTGAATAGCAGGAAGCCGGGCAGAGTCACAGCGTGAACTGAACCTGTTGAGTGCAATTGGGCCTCTCCCCTTCAGCAAGTGTAGGGCTCCTCTTCCCTCACCCTTTTTAATATGCCCTTTTTGATACGCCTTGTACAGAGAAAGGGCTGACATCAAATGCCTCAGCTGTTTGCACCGGGCAAATATTTCCGGCTGAATGAGTTGCAGATGTTAATTGTGACTAGGTGCCTGTTAAGGTGAGGAGGTAAAGAGCAGTGTGCAGTGATGTAGCCTAGGTGAGGGAGGGCCTTGGCTTTCTTTGCAAGCTGCTTTGAAAAGTTAGTGCTCACAAGGGCTTCCTGCTTCCTTCCTGCTTCACTGAATGACTAACACCAAATGGGTACTTCTGCAATTCATCACTTTTTTTTTCAGGACAAGCAAGCAAAGCAGACCAGCTTTGCACTCTCTCTCTCTCTCACACACACATGCATATACATACAGCGGAACTGGACAGAAAACTTCTTCCAGATTTTTCCTTGAGTGAGGCCTGAACCACAGTTGTTAGTCAGAAACCTAGGCTGAACTTGAGTCAGGACTGGGTGAGTACTTTAGTCACAGGCAAACCCAAACCAGAACTGAAGCCAAACCAAAACTTAGTTCAACCACTGATTTTGCTGGGGTCACTCACACTCACTCATGTGTCGGCTTTTAATTACAAATGATTTGAAGGGAAAGGTAGTGAGGACTCTCATCAGCAATGTTCATCCTTCCCACACAGGCTTCTGGATAACTCTGCCTGAACACAGTGAGAGCAACTGCTCATGCTACATAAGCACTTGCTGGCTTTTCTGAGGCCAGGCTTTGCTTGCTCCTGCAGTCCCTCCCTGGCACTTGTTTAAAAAATAATTGGCTTCTTCTCTCCCTTCCCTCATTTTGGTCCTTGCTATAGGATGGGACAGAGGTCCTGGACTTATGGGGGGTTTGGCAGCTATTGCAGCTCCTCAGCTGGTAAAGTAATTTTTAAAGGGAAGAATAAGTTCTTTGTGCCTGTAGGGACAGGCCTGTTGTATACAGAGCAAAGGAGGGAAATATCCCTCCTTTGCAGCTAAAAAAACCACAACCTGCTTCATATTATAACGTAGATGTGTGAGGTACTGAATTCCTTCAGAAGATATGGAGGTGTTAAGAGAGAAAGCTATACCCTCAGGAGTGATCAGAGCTTTCTCACATTACCCATCTGTGCCTTTAACACTAAGGCTGAAATTTTGTCCGATGGCATCCATGTTTGCTTTGTTCTGGTAAGGCCAAAGTTCCCCTCAGTGTTTGGGTACACATTAGCACTTTGCTTTCCATTTTCTGTGCAGTAACATTATATAGCTCATTGCATTGGTCCCCCTTCTTTCATTTCCTCTTTTCCACTCACACCTTTTCAGACTACTCTATGGCCACTTTCAAAATGTCTTCCAACTCTTTCTGTTTGTTTTTGTTATTGTAGCCATAATTTTTCTTTCGCCCCATTTTCTTTCTTGTCCTATTTTAAAATCACCCTATTTCTTCTGTTCTTCTACAGAACTTTTCCTTAGACCTTTCTTACTTCTCTTTTGTTTTCTTACCCTTACTCTTTCTCTGTTACTCTCTTGCTGCTTTGTTTATGTGATGTTTCCTAAAATGAGTCTACTTTCTACTAGTGTTAAGTCTCCCTGCTACTCTTTGTTTTCCCGGAGAAAAGCAGGGTAAGTCATAACGACTCAGTCATTTTTAGTGAGCTGTAGGAAAGATGTATGTGAGAGAAAGGACTAAAAAAATGGCCTCTTTCCACTTCCTAGCAGATGGCCTTATTCCCCATCTCCATTCCCTGTCACTGTTTGGATTTCGCTCCACTAGCTTCCCTGAGTTCCCTCCATATAACACCCAGCACTCTGCCTCTGCTAATAGGGAAGGTGGCTGTGAGAAGGCTGCTCTTCCTTGGGGCCCACCCAGCATCACAGGGCACTCACCCTTTCTGAGGAGCAGGGAGTGGTGAGGAAAGTGGGGATAGACATGGCTGCCAAAGGCAGCTCTGCTAATAAAACTGAAGCTGTCTTGAGAGTATTTCTTCAGCTTCTTTGAAAAGCTTATCCAAAATTTTTTTCCCTGTTGAGAAGCATGATGGCACTTTATTCAGAGCTCCAGGAAAAACAGTTGTAATGTGAACATTTAAACGAGGCTACATATTAGGCCCTCTGTCTGCACCACTATAAATCACCTAAAGCTTTGCCTGAGTGAAGATGGTGGAACAAATTGCTGAGCTCAGTTCAGTGCCCCCCGCCCAGACCTTGAATGTGCGTGTTCAGCATTGCTCAGTTAACGCAGGAGCACAAGTATGGAGCCAGACCCCTCCGTCATACAACAGTGCATATCAGTGACTCCTGGAACTCCAGTGAGATGCTGCTTTCAAAGAAGCTGATTGAGTTTTCCGCAAAAAACTCATAGCTGAAAGGAAATAAGATACCCACTGGTGTTTTCTCATGGGGTATGGTAACATTGGGGTATGCGAACTCTGCCCTTTCCTCCTCAACACAAGAGCCAGAAACAGAAGGTGCTGCATCATGCATCTCCTTTCTTCATTTCCAAATTTGAAAGATAAGCATGTGCTGTAACTTAGTAGATAATGCAGGCAGAAAGCTGGTATGGGAACTGCTCTCTCTTGAGTAAAGAGCTTGTCTCTGTAAGGAAAGTAAAAAAGCGTGTTAGATACTTTTTGTTGTTTGTTATCATAGGGATCTGCAAGTACTAAGGGAATTTTCAAGTCCTCACAGCCATAGCTTTTCCTCATTAGGCAAAGATGAAGGATGTTAACTTACCGCAAACACAAGGAGATGATTATCAGATGGAAAATGGGGTTATGGAGTCTGTTTAGGAAATATTTCTTAGTGACAGAAGTTGCATTCAGGACTATATTTGAGAGATGCAACAGAGAGTGTGCCCTGCTCTACTTCACAGCTGTGATCACCAGGACACAGGAAGCGTGCAGAAATGCTGGCGCTCTCTCATCCCTAGGCTGTTCCCGCACTGCAGATACCGGTGACATGAAATCATACTATATGGGAGGTCTGCTTACCATAATGTGGAGACCATGATGAAGCACTTTGCTCATTTTGCCAGAAGTACAAGTGTTTTGGAAACTCCTGCTACCAAGATCTTCCACCTTCCCAAATGGGCAGCGTCCTTGCTTAACTCCAAGACGTTTATTTTAATGAATTTCTTTGTTTTTCTGTTAAAGTCATGTTATGGGGCATTATAGAAGTCTCTTTTCATCTTTTTTTTCCCGCTGACCTTGACTCTATAGGAAATAAATTCCCATCTGCAAGTGAAGCCATCTGAAAAACATATTAATGGCTGACACTTGGTTTACTCAGGGCAAAAATTCCTTATAGTTTAAAAGAGGCCTTTTTTTTCCCTTTGCTGGGAAATGATGTCCTTACAAAAGCAGACCAGAAGCACTAGAATTTAGTATTTGTGAAAACACCTTAGCTATTCAGTTGTTAGGCTAGATACTCAAATGATGTAAAAAGCATAGCAGAAGAGACTACAGCAGAAGCTCTGCCAGATCAGTGGTCTTAATACTCTTGAAACCCTTGAAGACAGTCTGCCTCTATATAGAGACCATTAAAGACATTAGTGACTTTTGTAGATCCCTTTTCCCTATGTACAGTAAAATTATTTGATTCTGAATTAGACATAGACCTAGAAAGTCAAAATGACTCAATACGTTCAGAGATAACTTCTCTCCGTACTTTAAAAAACAATAATTTTGATCCCGGGGACTTATAACACATAAAAAAAAATAAGAATCAGTGAGGCTTCAGTTGTTGCTTGATTGATTAAGATTTCTTGTGCTATCAGTGTTCTAAATTGCATTTTCTGTGTCAGTTTTTCTAGTGCATCATTTATTCAAGGAGTTTCTAGGCCAACTCTACTCTCTGTGAAGAAATACAGCACAGCACCTCTCATCTGGGCTGAAATTCAGCCCATGCTGAAGCACAGCACTGAGCTGATATTCAATTTAAGCATTAAGAATTGAGTAATGCTCCTGTGAAGGATAGGTTTTGTAATAAATAAAGAAAAAATGTATTGATTTTTGGAAATGCAAAACTGGGACAACAATTCAGCCTTTTGTGCACATCTATACAGTCCCTTACCCATTTTTTTGTTTCAAGTGAAATTTTGCAGACTCCTGTATGTGAAAAACTCTTTTTTATATTTGCAAATTACCATCAGTGCAGACAGCAGACAATGTCTATTATTAAGGTGGACAAATGTTTCCTCTTAAAAGAGGACTTTTCTTTTCAGATATTTACATCTTTGCTAGACTTTGTTTGGCCTTGAAAATAAATGCCTCAGGCTGATCTCTAAAGATGAAAAGAAATGAATATGCCTCTGAAAATGTCATCCTAAAAGACTTGGCCCTTTTTTTTTCTGAAAAAGATGCCTTGTTTTTTGTCTGTGTAACAAAATCTGTTACTGTTTCCTTGAATATCTTGGGCATTCTGTGCCTGGAGGAAGGGACACAAAGCCTGGCAGGGTGTGTCGGGAATGTGCCTGTCGCTGCTTCCATGTAAAGCTCCTTTTACTGAAGCGTTGAGCAGTGGAAAGCAAAGCAAATGCATCTTGAACTTTATAAGTCTGCAGTGACAAAATTTAGCTGAGCCGGCTTGTGGAGCTGCCAGCCCCCCCAAGTAGCGATATCATGGCACCCTAAGAAGAGGGAGGGGTTGTGTGATGTCATGGTAGTGAGGGAAAGGGTTGTACAGTAAATTTGCACCAAAATTGGTACATTTGATTGCACAGCTCTACTATTTCTGTACCTGAGCAGTACCGATCATGACTGTCTTGAGTGTCTGTGCACTTTGAAGTATAAATACTCTTTACATCCCTGTTTTCTTCAGGCAAAATATGGATGAAATCAGTCATCTATGAGCAATTTTGGCATTAGACAGAAGAGGAAGTGCACGTCAGCTGCTGGATAGCCGGGTAGCTTGGTGGTGTTGCTGGAAAGGCAAGAAATGAGAAAACAGCTGTTTCTAGGGTTTATTGGTGATTAAACTTTCTATGCTTTGAGATGTGTCAGGTGGCAGCTAGAAGCATTGCAACCTTAATAACAGTCTAACAGCACTTTTACTTCATGCCAGCAATGCATATTTCAGCCTCTCTGTTGAGGTCTAAATGAATGGCATTCCTCTGGCTTTACACAGGAGTAGCAGAGATCACACTCAAGCCATCAGTTTGTTATTACAGAATTAAAGTTTTAAAACATCAGTTTGTTATTATAGAATTAAAGTTTTAAAAGACTGTGTTGATCACGGTGGAATAAAATTTACTTTATTCTCTTTTTCTTATGCTTTAAAGCATATGTAAGCTTTCTGTGGCAGGGATTTAATAATCTGGTATGTTTATACTGTATCTTGGCTAATGAGAGCTGATTTGAGCTATGGGATATTACTGTGATGTTTATAATAAATACAATAATTATCTGAGGTCAAAAGAATATTTCCTTTTTTTTCTCGAGTCCTGCACAGCCAGGTACAGTATAGCTTGACTTAAAAAATGTGCAGGTCACTATATTCTAGAATGATGCTTCTTAGATACATTCTTGGATTGCTGCGTGTTATTACAGAGTTCAATATGCTTATTCGTGTCAGGAAAGCTATTCACGTGCTTAACTATTCGCAGTATCAGACACTGGGACATTCTTTTAGCTGTGAAAACATGTCACACTCTTCAAGTTGCATAATAATTGAGAATATCAACTAATGATTGAAGAATATAGGAATTCTTGGGCATGGAAATTTTTCACCTTACTAGAATTTTCTGAATTAACTAATGAACTAAATGCACTTGTATTTTGGCTGCTCATCATAAGGGAGGAAGAAGCTGTTTGGGAAGTGCAGAGCTCTCACACCCTAAGGAGCTGGTCCCACAGAGGACCATCAAACAGGGAACTTAGGCAACTCAGTCCTAAGTCATGATCCACTTGAAAGTCCATCTTACCCTTTGGCTTTTGAGAGAATCACTTAGAGGACTCATAGTTCATGTTGTTGCAGAACTATAAATAGAGTCCTTGAAGTAATACAGTGATGAATCAGGCCCAGGAGCAGTGTGTGTGAGTGCCATTACTTGGAGGGAAAAAAGGAATAATAGACTTTCTATTGTATTCTTGTAAATGTGAGTTACTGTTATTCAAGACACATAGAAAGGAACCTGTATTGTTCCAAAGTGAATGTCAGATGATTCTGTTCCTTGCACCTTCTACCTAGAGTGATGATGACAATTGATTCATTCCCCATATAAGTTTCCAGCTGTTTTCATTATCTTGGCTGTCTGCGTAGAAGTCACCATTTTTGATCTGTTGGTAATCACAGGTCTGGCTAAAGACAGTGGGTTTCCTTCTTTGGACACAGTACGAGAGAGTTTAATAAATGCTCTTTTATACAACACTGGTAGGAAACAAACATAGTTTATTGCCCAAGGCAAGTGGCACATGATAAAGCTTGAGCAGTCTATAATACTTGGTCTATGTATGCAAAACCAAGAATACGATGGGCAAGCAGTTGTTTGTACAGAAAAGAAAGAAGTCACCAGACTATAAGGAAAATAGTCATGATCATCACATTGAGATAGAGCAGATAGTCAGGGTTTAGGTTATAGACTAATGCTAGGCCAGGCAATCAGATGATCAGAGACCTCTGAAAAGACAATCTATTTCCTTTCACCTTCTTCTCAGTTTTCAGTTGTACCATCTTGTTTCTTCCTTTGCTGTCATAAGCACTTGTCTATCTACAAAGCTCTGCAAAACTTATCAGTATTTTCTGGTGAAAAAAACCCAAGTCTTTCTAGTTCTGATGTAGCACAGCATGAAGTCAGAAAAGCATCAGACACATTGCAATGCCAGGAATAAGAGGATGCAATTAGTGGCAATAGAGGGATGGACAGAATTGAATCTTTGGCATTAGTTTGAACTGAGATTGGTTTAGGTATAAAATCCAACTACGAACCCAGTGTCTGGGCACAGAATTAACTGAAAAGACAGGCTGGGGGTTTCTGAGCAAGGAAGGTGCTTCCTGAAGTGTTCATGGAAAAAATCTTTGAGCATTAAAATGAGATGGTACCACAGGACATGCCAAACTCACACACTGGATTTCCTTCCTAAAGGAAACAAGTCTGCAACACCCCTAAACCAGCATGCTAGCTGTGCAACAGGGTAACACCTATTTGCGAAACTGTGAGTTCTTCACCGAAGGTGGCCATTTTTTTATTCTGCAACATCATTTTTTGTGTACTTTTTTCCTAATTTTGATTTTTTTGTGTAACAGCCAGTGTGCTTTTAAATTGTATTCTAAACCCAAAAGCTGTCATTTGAAGAAGTATTTTGTTGTGTTTTGATGGGCAGTTTTCACTGGTAGCTGCAAAACGCCATTTTGCAAAGTTTAGACAGGGAAGAATATGGATGGAGGCATTTTAATTAAAAGGCAGGTTCGCATTTTAGTCTGAGAGGTATCTTAGACTATTTATAGAGACCAATTTATTATATTCACCCATGGTGAATATATAATATATTATATTATATTATATTATATTATATTATATTATATTATATTATATTATATTATATTATATTATATTATATTATATTATATTATATTATATTATATTATATTATATTATATTATATTATATTATATTATATTATATTATATTATATTATATTATATTATATTATATTATATTATATTATATTGTATTCACTTCATGGTACAGTTACACTGGTTGGTTTAATCTGTGAGGCATTTAAACCAGGTAAAATTTAACTAGTTTTGGTGTTGCTGCTCGTGCAGAAGAGAGCAGTTACTTCTAATCTACACCTTTAAGAAACATATCCTGATGTCTGTTGGACCATGGACACTGCTTCTGTGCTAGGTTTCAGAAAAAAACCTTCCCTCATTTTGGTAGTTTTTTCATTGTTTTTGTGCCATCTATCCAAGGTAATTCACATAGCCATAATTAATGTAAAAATGCACTTGTCATTTTCTAGCTCCATGTCAGAAGAACGCTTCAAAAGAAAAAATAATGCTTTGTGTCCATGATTAGTCATCATCATTAATTTATTTTACCTTTATATAGTTGAAAGAATATAAATACAAAAGAAAGCTATTACTGATGAGACCTGTTTCATTTAGCTCATGGATGGAGAAGGTTTTCATTTTCATGAAGGTTATGCCAGCCTAACATACCTAAAACCCCTGGGAAATGCCAGGAAAATGACAGGGAGCTAAAGAAGACTGGCTCTTTTCTTTTTTTTCTGGAGAGACTGGAAAGTCTCCTTCTGTCCACAGCGCTGGGGAGAGCTCTAGGATGCCATCTCCTTGGGAGGAATATGTGGGGCTGGAGACATCTTTTCCTGTGCACTCCTGTGGCCCACCAGAGAGCTGAGTGTTGAATTTGCAACCATTGATCATGTAAAACCCCACTTTTTCTGCCATGATGGTTACCTGTACCAGCTATTCTGGGAGCCTCCAACTCTGCACAGGACCCATAAGAGGATCCTTCTGATAGCTCAGCTTGGAAGCAGAAAACAGTATCTGCCTTACTGTGCTTGGCTTAAAGCAGCTGGAAATTGCAGCACCATTAAATACATCTTTTCCCTGAGAACTGAACTGTGAGGTAATTCCACTACTGTGCTAATTTCCATCCGTTACTGAGGATTTCCAAAGCTACTCCCTGCCTGTGTTAGCCAAAGCCTTTCCATCCACTTCCCAAAAGCAAGGGAGGGGAGGTGGCCAGGATGCTGTGGCAGAGCCCATCAGGACCTGTTACCGGAAATACTTGGCCTCAACATTTCCACTCTTTCGCTCCCATATAGGGACTCAAAATCCACTGGCAGCAGCAGGTGAAAGCGTGCTTGCAGTGACAGTAGAGAACAAAGTGCCACCAATCCTGTTGGAGCTGTCAACTTTGATACTGGTGAGGGGGTAATATCTTGTTTGCTATCCTTGATGGCAGCAGGCGGCATTAATTTTGGAGTGA
The DNA here is from genome assembly GCA_033556795.1 of Tapera naevia. NCBI lineage: Eukaryota > Metazoa > Chordata > Aves > Cuculiformes > Neomorphidae > Tapera > Tapera naevia. Next base: position 6,597,592 of record JAUMJJ010000059.1, read on the forward strand.
CTCCGTGCTGTGGAACGAGGGCTAGCCACCTCTATGATGGATTTCCAGGCAAAATTTGTGATCTTATTTTGAAAGTTTAAACATTTTCAGTGGTTGGGCTCTAATCCCTTGAAAAAACGGAATCTCTTCTCAACCTATGCTATGTACAAGAAGCAGAGGCACAAAAACCAGCCTCGTGCTACATCCAGGACGCTGCACAGACACCAGTCTCTTCTGGAGCAGGTTTCTTCCGCTGTACCTGTGAGTCTTGGCTTGTTTATCCTTCCGGCCATCCGGCAAGTCCCATTTGTCCTCGGGACTCCTAAGTCAAGAACAGAAATCTCTCCATTTCTAATGAATCTTGCACAGGGGATTTTGGGAGAGAGAGAAGATATTTAAGAAATAGCTTATTTAATTTAGTAAATCAAACAGATTTAGGAAACAGGGTGACCCAAATACAAGGTGACATAAAAACCAAGATATTTTACTTTGTCTTACTGAATAAAGAGACTAAAAATAAATTCCCAAACAAAAGTAAGTCAATAGATCCTTTATTGCTAACTATATTTTCACCTTTTGAAAGAAAAGCTCTAGCCTTCCCTTCACGCCTTGCATTCAACTAGTTTCCAGAGGAAAAGCAGTCAATTCTGCATTATCTCAGTAGGACAGTTTTAATTTTAACACTATCTGCCCTGGTATCTTTGTCCAGTTAACATTTCTTTGACCTAGAGTTCAACCCCTTTTACAAAGTAACCTTAGGCTTTGATGGCAGTAATTCTACCTTCACCCCAATGGATTCTGAATACACAACCTCCAGGCCCAAAGGAGAAGATTAGCAGACTTTACCCTAATTACTTGTTATTGTGTAGTTGTTAAAAAAGATTTTGGCTCCAGAAAATGAGGCTGTAGCCAGACAGAAGTTAGCCTGGGGTTCAAAAGTCCAGCAATCTTTGGCTCCACAGGCCTGTAAAAGCAAAGTGTTGACTGAATGCAAACAGCCTGCATAGTGAGAGGCCCCCTCAGAGGGGGTGACAGCAGACCATCCATCACAGGAGGCAGCTGGGGCTGGAGGAGTCCCTCTAATGACTCCTTGCTGGCCTGTTAATGGATAGCTCCATTTGATTCCTCTGTCTGTGGGAATACCAGATTATGTGACGGCTGCAACATGCAGACCTTTGCTTGCACACTTGATTCTTGGGATCTTTGAAAGGACAGTCCATGTTTGATGCACAGCTGGAAAAAGTACCCCTGGTGCAGTGGATGTCTGCAATATACTAGCCCACACTTCTCTAGGTGATCACTTTATGTTGGTGTAATGGGCACCTATCAACAATTAATGATGTTTTTTGCATGGGGGGAAGGAACAGGCGTGCCTTTGGTGAAGTGAGAAGCAGTCAGTTTACTCCTCACCTTCGAGCATTAAATATCGCAAGAGGTCAAAAGGTTTTGCGAGGAATGCAAAGTTTGTAATATTTTTAATTAAGCTACATCCTTTGAAATTCTTTCAAGTCAATCTTCAAACAAATCAGGTCTTAAATCAACACCCTTTAAAAGCACGTACACCTCTGGTTAAGTGCCTTCATTCAAGCTCTACTGAGTATCCTAGAAAGCAGTTAATTTAATTTTATGTGAGTCATTAAAAACCTTCGCTTAGTTTTGTGTTCATTCACGATATTAAAATTCCTTTTCCCTGAATATCGAAATTCTTTATCCTATGTAAATTTTATGTGTTTGTGTCTGAATTGGTTTACTATCTGAATTTACTAGTATCTTAAATACAAGAGTTACAAGCAGAGTTTGGAATATCAATGTTTTTGTTAACCAAAAGCATTCCTGCTTCTTTTTTTTTTTTTTTTTAATAATCTATTTTTATGAAATGCTTGTCTCTTAGAGAGTTACTGATTGGGGGATATTTTAATCAGCCTATAAATAGAAGCTGCAGTTGACATACAAATAAGTGTACTCATCACTGGAGTTTAAGGCCCTTTTGGAAAGTTTTACTTGCATGAGAAGATTCAGCAGCTGGCTAAATCCCACAAAAAATTACACAAACCAACGAAATCAAACTTGACCCAAACATTTAAAACATACTAAATGCCATTATAAGGTAGCAGCTGATTTAGTTTCCACCCTGGCTGTCATTTTCAGGACTGTACACTTTCTGTGTTATTTTTGTGGCAGGCACACATGGGATTCAAAAGACTCTCTGCTAACAAAGACCTTTGATCCCTGGATTAACTCTTCTAACACTCTCCTTAAGCAACTAGGAAAATAAAATTATTACTTCATTATCTATTTTGAGAGACTACTTTGACCGGCCTTTGAGGAGAAGGGCTGGAGGGGCCGCAAAAGTCTCCTGAGTGAAAGCTGATGACGAGGGGTAGTACCTATCAGTGTGAATAGTTTGAATTCCAGCCATAAGCCTGACTCGAGCCCAGCAAAGTCCTCCTGTTGGGAGCTCTGGCGTCTGCCCTGACTTTTCCGGGGCTGCGTCTGTGCTACCAGAGAAGCTCCTTCAAGGGCAGTCTCTAACCCCAGGGGGCAGTCTCTACCCCAGGCCAAGTGGTGCAAGATGACACCTATCCACATTGTTCCAAGTAACTGCTCTCTTTAGGGCAGCGTGGCTGTATTTGGGATCATACTTGACCCAAGTCTCCTCTGGTCCCGTATGGCCCTGAGAGTTTATTATTAAGCATTCGTGATTAACTAATTCAAAGTATGCATTGCCTGCTTGTGGCCCACCATGACAGCAAGTAGGGGAATTGAGGACACAAGACCTATTGGAATAACATCAGACAACTGTCATGGGCTGAGGGAGTTAAATTTGCTGCAGTCTAAGTCCATTTTTTTCTGTCTGGAGTGGAGCCTGGAGCAAACTATTCTGTCAACTGCGTCCAGGCATCTTCTCCAAGGAAACTAGTCATTTTGCTTCGGAAGGGAGCCTGGGAGTGAGTGAGCATATATGCAGAATGAATGATGAGAGGATCAGATGCTGCCAACAAACAGAGAGCTGAAGTATGTGACAGTGGAGACGTCTGTTGATCTTTGATGAGAGCCTGTTTCATCCATGGTAAGGGTATCGTTTATGCTTGAAAATAACCCACATTCAGTACATGATGCAGCCAATGTTTCCTTAGGTTAAACTCAGATACTCAGTTTTCAGCAAAGGAGCTACTCAGGAAGGGCCTTTATTGAAAGCTTAGCTGCAAGTCCCTTTCCACCCTGAATAGTGTTTCTGCACACGTACAGCTACATATGTTGTCAAATTTGCCTAATATGGAATGAAGACAGCATCTGACAAAACTGTAGCTTAGCCATACTCTGAAGGTCTGCATTTTGCTACTATGCATTCATATGGTTCAGCTCTACATATGTCATATATCCTGTTTCATGAGAAGCAGAACAAGGAAGCCCAACTTCCTATGGATTTTCATCTGATCTTCCCATGATAATCACAGTTTCTCTCAAAAGTTTATAAGACTTCCCAGTCCCCTTATGTCTGCTACACATCCTGACATTAATCCTAACTTATTCCTATTGCTTCTATTTTCCTGTATTTTCATCACCACATTTCACTTCCACGTCACTTAACTATGGGCAGAAGCAACACAGTGCTGTAGATGCTGTGGCCCATATGCATGTTGATCAGAAAGAGGATACATGCATGATGATTGTCCATCCGGAAGCTCTTGTGGAGCTCATACTGAAACTTGTTGCTTGTTATTGTACCCCTATATTTGGCACTGGTGAGGCCACACCTCAAGTACTGTGCGCAGTTCTGGTCCTCTCAGTATAAGAAGGACATTGAGGGGCTGGAGCGTGTTCAGAGAAGGGCAACCAGGCTGGTGAAGGGGCTGGAAAACAAGTCCTATGAGGAGCAGCTGAGGTAACTGGAGTTGTTTAGTTTGAAGAAGAGGAGGCTGAGGGGAGACCTCATCACTGTCTACTGCTGCCTGAAAGGGGGCTGTGGGAGAGGGAGTGTTCTCTCAAGTAACAGGTGATAGGACAAGGGGAAATGGCCATAAGTTGAGCCAGGGGAGGTTCAGACTTGATATTAGGAAGAATTTCTTTACTGAAAGGATGGCCAGGCACTGGCAGAGGCTGCCCAGGGGGGTGGCTGAGTCACCATCCCTGGAGGTGTTTAAAGAAAGGATAGATGATTTTTTGAGGGACATTGTTTAGCGGATGATGGGTTTGGTTGGACATGATGATCTCAGACGTCTTTTCCAAACGGAAGGTTCCATGATTCTCTTTTCTTTAATTTGCATTAGTTGCTTTCATCTACCTACCTGTTGATTTCATAAGGTCTGTAAAAACTCATCTCCCATCAGAAATTCTCCCTTTTTGTCCGACATGACTGTCAGCAGCTGTCAGATTTAGAAGCTACCAGGGTAAAAGGCAAATCACAGACAAACTGAAATACAAATGGAATGATAGCATGAATAGAGAAGCTTAAGTTGCTGAGGAAATGAGGCTAAAGAGAAGGTGATGGTGAGATCACCCTGGAGCTCGGCTGGCAGCTGGCACAGAGAATGCAACTGCCAAACAGGCCAAAGCTGTTCCTTAAAGTTGGTTTCTGGCAGTTTTTCTTAAAAGAGAGTGTGACCAGGGTGAAAAGGAAGGTCCTCTAAATGTGATTTATTTATGCCAGGTTGACGTATTCACAAGGAATGTTACTGCAGTGTGTAAGAGACACTGGTATTACTATATCACCAGTACCAATGGGCAGAGTTCAAACAATTAAGACAAGATATTTTTTGGGTGTGTAACAGTGTAACGTTGTTTAACACTTCAGCTACACTTGCACCTTCAGTTCTTGAGTCACCTAACGTGAGTTAACTGATGAAAATGCATGTAAAGCAAAAGTATTCAGATGTACACGGTGGATATCTATTCTCAGTTACATGCCTCTGAAGTCAGCAGGAGCCAAAATCTGACACAGTGCATATCCAGAGTAACAGCTTCCAGAGACACTTTGTGTCTACAGTTTTGATGAGTATTTTCGTGTGGACAAAGACGACAATTCATGCTTATTTTTGGTTTTGGACTTCACAGCTAATGCATGTGACTGAACCAAGGGCTATATGCCACAGAGAGTTTTAATCCTAAAGCAGGAACCAAGACTTTCTGAGAAGCCTAAATCTAAAATCATGATAGAAAACCTGTTGGTAGAAAAAGCTGCTAACCTCAGTATGTGCTTACCTCTATAACCTCAATTTTTCCTGGTACCTAGAGTTATACATCTGTGCTTTGCCACAGAAATTTCTTTTGAGCAAATCACAGTATCACAGTATCATAAGGTTGGAAAGGACCTCCGAGATCATCGAGTCCAACCTATAACCCAACATTAACACCAACTCTAATACCATCATCTAAACCATGGCACTCAGTGCCTCATCCAGTCTCCCCTTAAACACCTCCAGGGTTGGTGAATCCACCACCTCCCTGGGCAGCGCATTCCAATGGCCAATCACCCTTTCAGTGAAGAACTTTTTCTTAACATCAGGTCTAAACTTTCCCTGACAAAACTTGACTCCATGCCCTCTAGTTCTGCCACTGATCACCTGAGAGAAGAGACAAACCCCTGCCCGACTACAACCTCCTTTTAGGTAGTTGTAGAGAGCAATGAGGTCTCCCCTGAGCTTTCTCTTCTTCAGACTAAACAGCCCCAGCTCCCTCAGTCGCTCCTCATAGGGCTTGCGCTCCAGCTCTTTCACCATCTTCGTTGCCCTCCTCTGGACACACTCCAGCATCCTGACATCTTTCTCAAACTGGGGGGCCCAGAACTCTGCACAGATAAGACTAGCAGTAATGCCCCATCAAGTTCCTTGGGAAACATCTCAAGCTCAGAGCATCCTTAATATATGCTGGTAGCCTAAAACCTCTCAGAAGAGCGGTGCGAGTCACTTTCTTTTGAAAAGCTAGAAGAACTGGAGGCCTTCTCAACCTCTGGCGCACAATGTGTTTATCCACGCAACAAACACAACCTTAATCTTGGTGTTTCTATTGAGTAACTCTAAATGACTGCCTCAGTCATTTATATTACCTGTCTGAGGTGTATAACTCTAGCAGCTGGTACACAACGTTGAGGTGTCTGACAGACCAGTGTCCATAGAAGTTAAGCACTGTGAGTATGACTTTATCCCATATTTATAAAAGGTGCTGAAGCCTGAACAGAAGACATAAGCCAGTATCTCACTGGAAACAGTTGGTGGCAAGTAGGCAAAGCAGATAACTCAAAAACATTGACCATTCACTCTATAAACTGACACAGACTGAATCACTCATCAAAGAGGAACACAAGGTCTATAAAGAATAGTTCCTTGCCACAGACAAGTTAAATCAATGATAAAGATCTGAAGCACATTGTGCGTCAGAGGTTTCCTTGTTTGAGCTCTCTTGAGTATTTACCTGTCTCCATTCTTACACGGCCCCTTTTACAACAGAAACAGAATGCCTTTTCTTACAAGATAGCGCAACTCTTTATTCAGAGAGTCAAAACTGATGGGCTTGAGTGCCAAGAGTATCTCTGTAGCCACATCTCTTCCATGTTGTAGGAAATAGTGATTTTTTTTTTTGTCATTTCAGCTGCACAGACTAGAAATATATGTGACTTCACCATGTGCTTTCTATTCTAGGTATGAATACCATTGGCCTTTAACTTGCAGGAACCCCTGGTAACCTCAGCTGGTGTTTTCTAGGTTGAAAGAAAATTATTCAATGGCTGGAATACTACTCTAGGCCTTGGGAGATCTTGCTTGTGATCTCTTCACAGTATTTCTATACAATTTTTTGTAAGTCATATAGCCTCTCAGGTCCCCATATGTAAAGCAAAGGTAACAGCACTTCGCACAAAACCATGAAGGTTAGGACATGACATTCCTTCAGCAAAGGAGAAGCCTGCTAATGAAAGTAAAAGGTACAAAAATTTCTGCCAGTATCTGAATCCTTACAACAACCTGCAGCAGTTCTTGCTTTTACAATTAAGCCACACAGATGCCTAGTGGAACTATAATTCTGAACAGAAAGACAGTTACAGAAAGATAGCTGGAAATCTTTCTCCTGTTTTGATTTCCTCACATCTACTCTAAATGGGAAACTTTATTTTATGATCTATGTAAATGTCACCTTCAGAAAAATATTTATTTCAAAAAGGACAGTACTCTTTTCAAGTGTAATAATTAAACATTACTGAAAAGCTCTCAGAACATGATGCCTTGTTCATTTCCTCCTCTGATTCAGCTTGTCTCAGTGACACTTATTTTAGGTACTTATCAGTAAGAATTTATGGAGTGTCCTTTTCAAGAGCCCTGATGGCAGTGAATAAACAAGATATTAGTCTAGATATTGGCGCTCACGTTAGCACTTGTAACGCATTCTACTGTATTATCTAAGTTACACAAAATTATCTTGAATTACGGGAAACAAACTTTCAGTTTATGGATGGTTCCTTTACAAAATAATTGTGAAAACCATCTCCAGCAGAGCTTTTCCCATGACTAAACAGTGATCTACTAATTGATCTTTAGGGATCACTTTAGTTCCCACTGAAACTGATGGTAAGGTTCTCATCTGTTTTACTGAGAGCTGGGTCGTGCCCCAAATGTGAGAGAAGATTACATGAGGGATATTCATGGGAATTAGTGGTAACTAAAACATATAAAAAAATTCTATAAGAAATTCTCATGCAAAACTGTGTAACTGTTACTTTAGAGTTACTGTGTTTGATCAAAAACTGTGGTAAGCAAGTGCCTTATTATCCAGGGAGAAAATGATTTAAACTAAAGAAAGATCTTCTTACAAATCTTCTAATTTCCCTGTTTATCAATTGCAAAGTGGATGTTTTGAGACTCAAACAAGTAAAAATTGCACATATCAAACACATTTCAAATAGTATCCACTGACTGAATGTTCTGTGTAAGCAAGGATGATGATTCTTTCTTCACCACCACACCAGGACCTTGAGCTGCTACAGTTTGAGTTAAGAAACCAAATCTCTATGGCAAGTGTCCGCAATATATTTAACTTCTGGATTTTGTCACAAAGAGGTATTTGTACCACTTATTCACCACAAAGTTAAACAATCTAATCAGAAGTTTGCTGAGCTGTCCAGTTTGCATAAGCCTGCTGAAATTTAAAATAAACATTACGTATGTGGAAAGCAGCAGGAAGCAGAATAACCTTTAGCAGCCAGTTGTCTGTTTACTGCCCAGATTATAATGAAGCTTTTTTATTTTTAAACTTGGATGTCGTGTGTATTCTCAGCTGTTCAATTAATATTGTATATATGTGACATAACCATAAACATAAAGGTGTTTTTTATGTCATTAGTGTTTCTATGTTTAGACACATCTCTTTGTGATCATTCTCTTCTTCTAGAGAAATAATTGAGTTGAATAACCATAATAAGCCATTTACAAAAGTTTGGAAAGTCATGAAGATCAAGGACCAGTCGTTCTGGCTAGAAGAACAGATGACGGGCAGAGGCAAGTGTGTGATAACCAAGAAAAGGTGCAAATATTTGATTTCAGATGAACCAGAGGATGAGGAATAATCCCCCCCAACTTTTTACGTTATTTATACTCTTCATAAGCTAAAAATAATTTATCCCACATGGGAGATCTCATCTGGATGTAGTACTCATGCAAGACCACGCATGCCCATGAAGTCCTGCACCAAATATCCTTGTAGAACGTAAGCCTTTGTGGAGGCTCTGGGTCGTTATCAGGTATATTTACCTGCAGCGTGCAACTCCTGACTCAGAGAGCTCGTTTTACAACTTTGATGAGAACATATGGGGAGTGCCTGGGTGTGGGATTGCCCTTTTGTCAAGAAAACAACCAAAACATAATTTATAAGAATGAGTGTTCAGAGCAGGTAACTTCTGTGAATGAATATCCTGTGTGGGCTGCAGGCCAGTTACGTCCCCTGCTTGCTGATTGCTAAGGCACTGTGGTTCAGTGTATGTGTGTATTTATTTTGCATCTTTACAAACAGAAAGTGGAAGTCCAACCTAGCTGGTCTGGTCTGATACCTAGCTCACTAGTTTGATAAGTCTGGCCAATTACTTTTTCCACAGAGATATGCACATCCGCTTGGCAAAAGTCCGCCTGACCACCTGCTGCTGGTTACAGCTGGTAGTAGGTCAGGCTGGCAGGCTTTGAAGAAATGACGCAGTTTCTGAGGCTGCTTGGACCTTCAGTGGACCAAACTGAAAGAAACAACGTAAATAGCTGTAATAGTCCTAACGGTGTTTGCCACAAACACCTGACACAGACCTTTCTGTGCATCTTAACAACACTTGTGAAAGCTCTGACATCAATACCCACACACTGCAAGAGGGCAGAGTGGCTGTGCTAACCTGGCCTCAGTGAAAGCTTGCTCATTTAGCTTACCCCAAAGCTATATCTTTTCTTGGGTCTGACGATATGCTGAGTGGCTTCCCATAGGGAGCTGCGTGCTATGGGGTTACACAGCTTCCTGAGGAGATGCTTGCTGGGAAAATTGCTCTCTGGCTTTCTAAGTTAGGGTCTGTCAGGTGGGAAACTCAGCCTTTTCAGAAGACTAACATGTCCACGGGCCAGTGGTACTTGAAAGGGGAAAATGGGCATAGTGATCCAAAAGCAGAAGCAGAGGCATGGGGCTCAGGGTCTTTCTTCCCACCATGTAAATATGGAAGAATTGAAGGTATGAGAGCAAGAAAGAGGAGAGCGATAGGTTGCAACCACTGCTTTTCTATTTTACTCCTGGAAGAGGACAGTGCAGGACACATAAAGTAGTCTCACTGTCTGACTCTGGGAAAGGGACAGCAGAGACACAGATTTACCCTGTGACATTCCTGACACGGCAAGGAGCCATGCAGAATGTCCCCATCCAAATCAACCAGAATTTGCAGGCTGACATTTTACATAAACCAGCCCCAATACTGGGTGAAAACCCAGGCTGACATCTGTAGTAGTTTAGCTGTCTCAGGTTCAGGGTGATGGTGTCCATCGGGAGGGTGGTATATGTACACAGCTGGAGAGTAGCTGTGTCAGCCACCTGTGTTTTACCTCCTGGAATGAATTTGTCATGGCTCTAATTTGCACCTTTTAATGAAAGAGCCTTTTAAAGTTTCATATTTTTGACCAGCATTTTAATATGTTTGGTTAATAAACTGTTGGGATTGTTGTGTCAGTTGTATCATTTGGATAAGAACATTAACCCAATGCCTGAGAATGAATGCATGTGTTGAGTCTATTTTTAATTCTTAAAAATGAAATCTAGATGTGTTTCTAGGCAGTCAAAAAGGTGATTATCTCTGTTCTCTCCATCTAAGGCAATGTGCTTTCCTAATAATGTTATTTATAGTTAGAGGCTGTTAAAGTGTAGCGCAGACAGTCTGCCTACACATCATGTAAAACTGCTTGCTGGAGTATTTACACGTTTTTCTTCAGCAATGTGGTAACTGGGAGATAGCTGAGTGCTAAGCAGGTGCTTGACCGGCTGTTTACTTGTATGTCCCAAAAACTCAGTTCAGCTCTAGATGAAAGATCTTGCCGTGCTGTACTGTGCTCTCCCCAGATAAACTTTTGTCAAGTGACTGATGCACAGCTTACAGCTGTAAGTCTTCTCTGACAGGTTAAGATGCAAAGGGACCCCGCCCTTTTCAGACTGCAAAGACATTGTATTAACTTCAGAAGCAAGCCATACAGAGCACCACTACCCGTCTTACAACTTAGAGGCTGAACATGGGTCCACAAATCAAATTCTTTTTGTGTCTGCTTGTGATATTTCTGGACGCCTTTTGGAAAAGATTATTCACCTCCTTCCAAATAAAGGAAGTTTAAATTGCTGAGAATCTGAGTTTAAAAAGGAGCTGGGCATATGCAAGAAGTTCAAATATTGTAAATGGTGAAGGGAAGAAAAATCGACAACCATTATTCAGTATTTGTAACAATTTGAAAATGAGAGCGTGGCCAATTAACTGATTGCATTTAAAATACACATACACACAAAGGAATTGTTTTCATGCAACACAGACATACATAGCAGTACTCTTTGCTGCAGGATATTCTGGAAAGCAAAATGTTCCATGTGTTCATAAAGGGATCAGACAAATTTTTGTAAGAACAACCCTTGCCAACTATTTTGGATGGAACCTGTGGCTCAGGAAGTCTACAAGCTGACTGTCAGAAGCAGGCTGGATAACTTGGGGAAAGATCATTGAATTAATTACCTATGCTTCTGCTGTTCCTTAAACAACTTTTGCTAACCATTATCAAGATTGGAAGATTGGGCTACTTATGATCAACCAAGGTACATCTGTGCTTATGCTTCAATGTGCTACTACTTTTCTGCTAAAGAAACATCTTCAACCAGATAATGTGTTTTTAACTAGCAAAGAGAGTGTAGCAAAATGGCAGACTGAGAAGTAAAAGACTCAAAACAAAGAAGTAACTTCTGTCAGACTGGGAAATAAGCGTAATTTGAACTGATATCATGATGAATTTTTGCTGATGAGTTAAATACAGAGAGTTACTAGGGAAGTTAAAAAAATGAACCTTGATCCAGAGTATTCGAGTAAACCGAATTACAGTGGATAATTAGGCTTAAACAAATCACTAACTTAATAGTGTTAACTATTTTGTTCAAGGATAGGGATATAAAGATGAAAGAGAATTCTAAAAGCAGCAGAACTTCCCAGAGAGGGAAAAAATTACAAGATGACCAATTCCCAGAAGCCAGAGGAGAGAAGGATGAGTAATTTGAGATAAATTTTAAAAAGCTAGCAAGATTTTTTTTTAAACAATGCAAGAATAAAGCCTATGAATACTCATCTTTTCTTGCTTTTCCTCTGTGCTATAAGTGGTTGGTACCTTTGCTGAAAATTATTAACAATGATAGATTTTCAAGTGCATTTTCAGATTGCTGTAATCATAATTCAGGTCCCAAATGTCAAAGGATAAAGGAAAACACCAGAATGACCTTGAAGATAGAAAAATGGAAAAAAACCTCAACAGCACAATGAAAACACAATCTGTGGATTAAGGTATTCGGTATACTTTGAGTGGACTTCCCTGAGTATTCACAGTCACGTTTGTAGTGTGTTTGGCCTTTGGTACTCCATGTTTGTGGCCTGTTTGCACTTTTTCGGGCAGGACCAGCCTCTCTTTCCAGCGATCAGCCTAAGCAGTGTGTCACTTTAGGAGTGACTTGATGGCATATCTGTACACCAGGTGGTACTAACAGAAAGCAAGACTACACAGAAATCAATAACACATCAGTCATTTTTACTGCAGGAAAAACAGGAAACATCTGAAAGAGGCTATCAGACCTCAAAAAGGTGGCAATTTGTTTGTAGAAAGACTGCTAAAACAGTAAAGTCATTTCCACCATTTAAGGTAAAGAAAAGGAGCAAGTATTTTTCTTCCATAGGAAGCAGAACTACTGAAGACATAGAGACATTAGCAGAAGAAAGAAGAAAAGCAAGTACTAGGAAAAATAATAAAGCTCTTGTGTCAGGAAGACTTGTTGCGGTCCCCAGGCCACATGTTCAAATACTTTAATCATCCTTTAGAAAGCGGGATGTATCAGCACTTTCCATCTTGCTTTTGCCATGTGAGTGACTTCTATGGAATAGCTAAGAATCTATTGGCTTGCGTAACTACCTTATGTAGGGAAGGCAAAGCTGTTAATGTAGATCACAGTTAAAGCACAGGATAAATTATGATTTAGTAATAGCTATTAAATATGAAATCACACATGACTAATTGGAGGAATTACCAGGAAGAATTTTAAAGGACTTCATGATCCTGGACTTCTAAAAAGTTTCCTACGGAGTCTGAGTGAAAAAATTACCTTACAGGTTTGTCTACACAGCACAGGTACATGAGCTAGCTCTGTGTATGAGTTATCTGGGGATTCTGGCAGCAGCACAGCTGTTACGGCAGTGTTGTGCCCCACAATAATTAGCCCAAGGGGAGCATTATACTATCATAACAGCATAATGATGCTCCCAGTTTGGGAGATACATTTTTTAACACCCACGCTGGACATCTCTGACATTGCAATGAAGCCAATGACCCTCTGAGCTTAGAAATGAAATTTGTTAAAATACTGTGAAGAAGTGTTCGGATGATTTCCATTTAGGGATAAATATTAGCCTTCCTATAGAAGACATCCCAAAGATATCTAAAAGGTGAAGTCACTCAGAGTTGAAAAAGGTTTTATGGAGCATTTTTTAGCTAGATATGTTGTTGCTACAGCCCAAGTATCTGTTTCATTTGCTTGTTTCAGGAGAAGATGTATGTTGAAGTCTATGCAAAGGGAATTAATCACTGTTATGGGGTAGACAGAGTTTTTTTAATGTGCTTCAAGATACTTCTGAAGCCTGGCCAATTCTAGACTCAGATTTAGGGATTTTTTTCAGACTAGGATGAAGCAACAAGGCATTTTTCCAACTAAGTTAGATCAAGCTGCTCAGCGTAACTTCACGGAAAATTACCTTCACTTTTGGTATAGCTCAGTATCTCCTGTTCAGTTCCAGTCATTTGGGTAAGTTAATAAGAAAAGACTTATTTTCAAATCAGAGAAGACCTTATTGATGTTCCTGTGCTGACCATTTGCTGGACATGCACTTCATCTAGTTATTCAGATTATTCTGAGATTGAGTCAGGCTTCAGATCACTACTGTTGTGGCATTCAGGGAGTATAGCTGGATAAATAGACTCAGCATCTTAAATGAGCAGGGCTGCTGGCATATGAAGTACCAAGACAGTTGAAGGAAGGAAGCAATGGCTGGTCTGGGATTACTAGCCAAAAATTAAGGAGAAAAACAGTAGCTGTGTATAGTAGTCTTGTGGACTTTTGTTGCTACTGGTCAACGCAAAGCTTGGGTCGTTCATATCTGTGATCCCAGTTTGGAAGAACTGAAAGTTTTGAGAGCAAAACACTACCTGGAATAGGTGACGAAGCTTATCTTTTGGTCACTGAAATTAAATCAAACTGCTCTGTTTGCATGTGTACCTGTGTATGTGGGTGGGTGTGTAAGTATTTTACTTCAGTGTGACTCCTGTTTCATAGCTGTGGCTGTGTATGCTAAACTGTTCCTTCAAATTTCCCAAATGGATATAAACCTTCGTAGGTTTGAAACAAAAGGACTGCCACAAGTTATTAAAGTGAAAGTGGTTAACTTATATCTGTGGCAACAAAGAAGGTTCAGCAGACTGCTCCAAGAGTGATACAGAAAAAAACCAGCCTATTAAAAAAGACTAGAGAAAGCAGGTCTGTATTCTCTGCGAAAAGTAAAAGGATGGGAGATCAATTTTTCTAAATGAAGAGTGAGGAAGATGTTACAAGGCTGTTGGGAATTATGTCAGAGGGAGATAAGAGAGGGGTTTATTTTATTAAGATTATGTTTCTTTAAACAAAGACTTTAAAAACATGTACTATAAATAGTACATTTACAAATTGCTCTCTCTCTCTGGAGAGAGAGAACTAGTATATGCACACACTTCTCAATAGACATTGAAAAAAACCTGAGAAGATAAAAAACAGAGTCGGAGAAAACCCCCACCCCAGATCAGGCTGGTTGACATATCATCACAAAATGTACTGTAACATTCTAGATTATAAAAAAAGTAAAATGTAAATTGTTGTTTTAGGAAGAGAATCTCCCAAACCCTCTTCAGGACATAAGCAACATTAAAGACATGATAATGCATTAACTCATGTTTTAAAGAGCTATTGTGACGTATTTCTATGAGCTAGTACTAAACTAATTTCCATTTTTGTATCAATAGCTACAAAACCAGTACAAACCTACAGACTGATAGCTTAGGGATACTACTTGCAAAGCTGCATGCCAAGACACAGTAGTTGGGGAAATGGCAGGTGTTACCTTTTAGTATGTGTCATCATTTGGAGCTTGTCTGACACTAGTTTCCTGGCGCCTCATGTCTTGGAGTTGCTACAACAAAATATTTGTCCTCAGATACCACTACACTGATTATTTCTCATCACGTCATACAGCAGAGAAGAAAAGGGGAATCTCAGGTTTTACTTCACTTTTAGTTTCCATGGACACTGTTTTCTAATTCTGTAAGGAATCAAGATCTGCTGCCTTCATTAACTTCTTTCTTGGAATGAACTTCCCTATCAGCTTTTACAAGTCATCGAAATAATTCACAAAAAAAAAAAAGAAAACAAACACAAGACTGAAAATAAACCAATGCTAAGTAAACAGGAAGTTTTAGGTTAAGGTAGAATAGAAAACACAACCTGATAAATTGTCTTAGAGACAGTTTTATGAGGATGTAACAATATAATTTGATGTAAAACCTGTATTCTAATCCTTTTTTTTTGAAAATAGATTTTAGACTTTTGGTTTGTTTTATGCTTGCTAGCACAGCTTGTTGTATATTACTTATAATGTACCCTTGTGCTCTTTGTTTGCTAGGAATCTGTGGCAATAAGATACCTGTGTTTATCAGAAAAAAAAAAAGATCTTCAAGATGTACAGGCATTTTCATCTGGATTGCTCCATACCTAAACCCTTGTTAAAGTAACTCTTAGCAATTTCCCATTGCTTTACTGTTTCTAAGGGTTACTTCTTCACATGTGCAGAAGCTATTGTTCCTCATGACAGACTAAACCTGTGGCAAGTATGACATTTAAGAAAGCAAACTCAGTATCCAGTTATGTAATGAGTTGTTGACTAGCCTTGGGTTTGCAGCAGCCACAGAAAGAGCTGCTCTGGGCTAAGGAAAGGATTTGTTCATTGAATGACAGGGCCAAGTGAACACAATAGGGTCAGCCTCCATCTGTACCATTTGCTGCAGAATTTCCTTCCTTCCCCACGCTGTGCATCTGCTGGGAGCTGCTGCTTGCCAGCTGCCAGTTCCCACTGTCCCCCTTCTGCCAAAAACCAGCTGAGGTAGGTGGGATGTATTGGAAAACTGAGGTCTGGGAAAGTGGAAGCACTGCTCTGAGCCAGAAATATCAGGGATCAGGGAGAGGTGAATGAAAAGGTGCATGACTTCTTGTGCACCAGAGAGGCCAAGCTCACTTTTGCAGGGGGTTTCTTGGCTGAGAATAGAGCACAGGAAACAGAAGGATTTGTGAGGAAGGATTTAGAGACGAGAGCAAACAGCATTTAGAACTACGACACTAATATTAAGTAAGTTTTGAATTTTACAAATACATTAACAATACATTTCTAACCAGTGCTACAGCTGAGTCATAAAAGCAAATGCTATACTGTGTTAGAACATTTTTTTTATGCTGCATTGCCACTGCGGTTTACTTGGCTGCTGGAAGATTTCTGTATAAGAAAACCCTAAACCAGATCCTTAAAGAGACATATTGGCTACAAACATGAGTACGCTAAATGTATTAGTTATGAAAGATTTCTTTCTTTTTCTGTAAACTTTATATACAGGTTACTAAATCTACAATTTAAGTGTCTTCTAAGGCTAATAAATATTTCTGAAAACAGATATAATGCTGATTTCATGTGTTTCTTAAAGTTTCTTCAAGAAGTTGTGTCACAAATGTTAATTTTTTCGCAAGTGGCATTACAGTGCCTGAGACCAACCCTTCGATTAAAATGATGGTTTCTTCCCATGAAAATGTACACTGCGAATTAGTATCAGTCCAGCACAGCAAAATTCACTTAATGGAAGACTGGCTTTGTTTCACAGAGGTGTACTCCCCTTCTCATTGCATTTGAGATACCCGAAGATTTATCGAGGTTGCTCAAAAGACCTACTCCTCCTTGAACACGCCTTACTCATAGCTTATTCCAATTGTCAAAACCAGCCTAGCCTTATGGAGACTTGGAGTCCAGTGCTAATAAAGCTATCCAATGGTTCTAAACTTAACGTGCTGCGATTTGTCACTGCAAGAAGCAGATAATATCAGTACCTCTCAAACCCCTAGAAAATGTGACACGCTTTTATCTTATCTTTGTGCCACCTCCTGAGCTAGCAGACCTTCAGTTCCTCTTGGGCAGGAGAGTAAGAACCAACCAAAATGTCAGATGTTTGCAGCAGCTGGTTACACTCATGCCTGCACCCTGGAGGACCTGAACTGCTGCTGACACATGCACTCTGTGTTTTGCAACTTTCCCTTCTCTGGCTCATCTTGTAAGCCCCTCTGAAGGCCACAGTCACGATTTGAGCAAAACCAATACATGCACATATGTCAAACACATATTTTGAAGTCTCGTTATCTTGTTTTGGAACTTATCTGCTGAGGTATGAGTGAAAATGCATACATATTTACTGTTCTTAACATTACAGGCTGTATAACTACTGGCAATTTCTGTATATGTAAGCGTATGTGTGCATGTATACAGTTATGTGAATGTATAGGAATATTACATTTACAGCTCCTGACTCATATATTAGGATCTCTTAAGTTGGAAAACCGACAGAAGTCATTAAAATGTTGCTTAGAAGAGACTTTGGTGGTCAACGTGTACTGCTTCCCATATAAAATAGTTGTGTGTTGCCACCACCAGATCAAGTCAGACATGGCTTATTCTAGTGAGGTCCTGAAAAATCCTGAAGGATGAAGATCCCCAGGTCGACTTTCCTTGGTGCTGTACTGCCTTTCTTGTGAAAATATTTTTTCTAGTGTCCAATCTCAACTTATATCCATTCTTTATGATATTTTCAGGCAAAATAACTAGACAAGAAGAAGGACTTATAAAACCTTTTGTGCTCTAGGTTGCATAGGAATCTATACTTTTTAACACAACTGACACTACCAAGCTGGCTACTAAAGCTCATCTGAGCATGTGTTTGTACACATAGATCAGGCACCAGCCCTCCTACTGGCTGCTCCACAAATGACTGACATCATTGTGCACGCTTTGATTGTGTATGTGCTACTCTAGCCACCTGGGATTTTGAAAAAACAGGTTTGAAAATGTGAACACGCGGTATCTGTTTCCTTTAAAGTCATAATTGTTCCTAGCTTCAGTTTATTGTACCAAATGCAATAGGAAGTGAATGTCAATAAAGTTGTTTTTAACTGGATGTAGACACTGCTGAGGTATACAAACATTTATTAGAGGTAGTCACGGTAAGTGGAACAATGTATTACAGAGCCTTAATATGCAATTTTTATTAATGTAGTATTTCACTGCTCCAAAGGCAGGAACATTTGACTATTCCAGATTCTGAACTGACTATTCAAAATTGGTGTCTAACACATTATTGGGTATAAAATTCTAAAGTTCAAAGAGGAGTTAAAACTAGTTGCAGGATTATTTAAGTTCAAGAACCAATTTAAAATTCACAGTTCAGAGAGTAGGGACTGCATCATTCTTCTACAGAAAAAGACAACCTGAGTTAAAAGCCTCACATAAAAAATATTTTCAGAACCAGATTATAATTTATTTACAATATTTATCTTCCTTCAAGCCAGAAATGTGTCTTTGCTTGGAATAATGGTCTGACTTAAATTTGTTACTTCATTAATTTATGCATTCAAATTTCACAATGAACTGACACTTGCTATGAAAACTCTCTACAGACGCAGAGCTATGTGATTGTCCCTGAACTTCCACCAATGCACTCTACAGATGTTTCTATATTGAATAGCCTCTCCTGTGTGAAAAATAACCGCACCATTCTAGTGACAGGGCTTTAATTAAGTCTCTTTTCTGTGATCAGCAGAACTGCTCTGCCTGACATGATAATCTTCTGTCATCTTCTTTTGCCTCTGGTCATCATTAGGAGAATTAAAGCCTCAAAATCAGTCAAAGAAAATGAAAAGGAAAAGGTGAAAGTACTTTCCAGAATGTTTGAAGTATTTTTACCCTTAGCAACACAAAACCCCCTCTGGTTCCTCATTGAATTTTATTTTGTCCACTATCATATATGAATGGTCACTTGTTATTACTAGGTGCTTCAGAAGTCAAGTTGACAGACCTGTCATTAATCATAGAAAAACAATAACACAAGCATACTCTCTTAGAGGAAAATCTTTTCCATCCCAAACACACTCATTAATTTTTACAAAACCTCCCACAGGTACTGGAAATGGAGGCAAATTTTGTATGTCTCAAGCCAAAGACAGCCCTTTTAATCTCTTAAATATCAAATTAGAATTTGAATTAGCTTCTAATTTTCAAATGATTCAGATATTTGAATCTTTAGTAGCATCACTTTCTCAGCTTGCTTTTAGAAAGAAGTAGATTAGCAGAGCAGGTATACAGCACTCTGCAAGTCTCCACGATGATTTGCAAGTCTTGTGTCTCAGTGTTTGCTCTTGTCAGGTGATCCAAGAAAGGAAACAAGTTACAGAAAATTACATTGAAATTGAGATTGAGGAGAGAGACTGGTGCAAAACCCTCAAGAATCAGACTGGGAAAAGGGGCAACTGGGGAGTTACAGACAAGGGACACAATGAATAGAAGGGTTATACAAGGAGAAGGAAGGTCTGTGAAGGTTAGATCTGGAAGATGTAGACCTAGCTTTGCTCTAGTGGCAGCGAATGGTGGATGTGATTTTACTTCTGATGGTCTCTATAGTAGCTCTAAGTTCTATTTTTGCAAAGGACTTTTTGGGGAGTTTAATTTTTCAATGTGTACGTTGCAATTGTGTGTTTTCCCTGAGCCTTTGGTGTAACTGTACACAGTCATCTGATGTCTCTCTGCTACAATCTTGTCTTCTGAGACTAAAAGGTCATGAAAATATACACTTACAAGTGGTACCTGTAAAATAAAAATATTTTCAGTTCTTCTGGTTGCAACCATATTGTTAATGTTTAGCTGCTTTTGCCCTCTTTCTTTGCTATTTGAACTAACAACCTGAGAGCTGACAGAGCATCTTGACTGAGTGTGTCAGAGTTTACCAATACCATAATGGGCCTAACGGACAAAATCCTTTCCATGTTCCTTATTCTACCAAAAGCCCCATGTCTTTGACTTTTCACTTTGAACAATCATTTCCGCAATCCAAGCGTGAAGAACCCAGGCTATGATTTCACTCACCTTCATTTTATGTTTTTTTTCAGTGTAAAATGGAGAATCAAATTGAGTGACTCTATGCAGTTTGTTAAATCATTCAGGGTTTGTCTTCGTGTCATTCTGGTTACCTAAGGAAAATTTGTAGATTTTTTGAGACTGGTTTTATGTAAAAGAAAATAATAGTCCTGAAAAGAAGATTATTTATGACTAGAAAAAGTAGTGGCTTGTGCATGTGGGATTCACTCTGTGATATTTATTCATATATCTGCTTGGACAACATGTTTGTAACATTCAGAATCTGTTCACTTTTTTCTAATGATGCAGTATAAGACAATGTGCATAAGAGATTTTATACTGGGTTTCTTTTTATGTTAAACTATGAAGAAATGATAAACCTGCAATGATTTTTATAAACTGGGAAGATTTTGTGTATTTTTAACCCTATTTGGAATCAATAAAAATGTAGTCCTAATTTGTTGCAGTGCTTAGATTTTATGACAACCTAATAAATCATCCAAAATCTGCCAGTAGTGCCTATTTGGTGAAAAACAAAGAGCCAAATTCAGTGATTACCCTCTGACTGATTAGAGTGTAGGATAATATTAATTAAAACCCCAGATTGCCATCCTTTTCTCAGGAGGTCAAGTGACCTAAATTAACAAAATTACGGGGCAAAGCCCTTGGATTTTGTGACTTCAAAGGTCCTTAGGTCCCCACAGGGCTGTCTCCAACAGTCTTGGAAGGATCAGCCCTATACCCACTTTCTTGTCCAAGCACCTGGACCATCCAACCTTGGAGATACACCCCAAAAAATGCTCTGACTGCACGTCCCTGAGATCACAAGTGGCAATTTATGTTCATGTTTTAATTGAAACTTTTGGGGGTTTAGAAATTAAAAAAAGGAGCTGAGGAGAGTGCTGAGGTTTTGGTTGCGGTAGAGTAGGAAAAATTCACGTCCTAGCATCCCACTTCCTAGGCAAGAGCCTGTGGGATGAGGGATCTTCATCTCACACTCCTGCAGACAAAAAGAGTAATTTTTTTCCCCTGCTTTTTATAAGGGAGCTGTAGGAGAAAAGATGTGGGCTCCAGCTCCTAAGGGCCTGAAGGTGCTTGCTGTTAGCTCTGAAGTGGGAACTCAACTTCTGAAAAGGGAGTGAGTTGAGACACTTCTCTGTGCAATTTCTAATTGCTTGTATTTATGTCACTGCCTAATCAGAGCTGGAATTTATCTTAATGAATGTCAGCTGTTTAGGAGAGGTAAAGACCTAACTCTGGGTTTGGGTTTTCCCTCTGGAAACCAGGCTAGTAAAACACAACACAGGCATTGCAATATCTGAATTAATCTGCTTTGGTACTTTATGGGCTACATCCTCCAGGTATTTAGGTAAGGGTCTCTGCAAATATTATATAAAGACAAATATAAAAGATCTGGCTTTAGTCTCTTTATTTGTTTACTTGTGAATAGGTATGGATCCTCAGGTATAGGGTGTTCTAAAAAAAAATAATCAAAATATTTTTATCGGAATTAGAAAAATCCTTGTAACTGTAGTGTAATTCTTAGTTACACTACTATGTCTGTGGAACAAAAGTGATACACATGACTTTTGTAATGAATTACAAAGACATAACAGATTTCATTTTTCAGTATTTTCAAGAATCCATTCAGACATGGTCTTAGTCTTCTGCCTTTGCTGATGTCTCTTTGCAAGTTAAGTTGTGAAATGTCTGCTGAAATCAGTTTGCCTTCATTTGCAGAAATCTTTGTAAACAACATGAACAAGGAGCAGAATGAGGTCCTAGCAATCAAAAGAAGAGCTAACTCTCAAAATACTGTGCAGATCCCTTTACCTGAGAAAGACATTTGCTCTTTGCTAACAGAAAGTTTTAATTTGACCAGGAAACGATTCCTTATCCTTGTTCCCACCAAGCAGGTGTGTGACAGATACACCAAAACTGTAAGTAAACGAGTGTAAAATGTGAAACCTATTAGATAATAATTCTTATTTTTACAAGAATAGTATAGTTGTTATGAGCACTACAAACCATTAGTCTTAGTAGTAAAGCACTAAATGGTGAAATCTATCTTTATTTTCCTTTCCTAAGGAGCTAAAAGAAATGAACCTGGAGATCTACAACCCCACAGAGACATGTCATGTTTTCATTTCCTGTATCTCCTTTAGAGATAACAAAACATCCCTGATGGCTGTTCCTAATGACTTGATGACATTAAAACCTGATTCTGCCGCTGTTTCTTCTTTGAAAAATGACGACTGGGAGCCCATCAGAGCATGGAGGAGAAAGAAAAACCCACTGCAACCTGTCTCACCCGTACATTTCAAATTGAACTCTGGCAGCTGGATACTAGGGAGCAAAATTTCAGCCACGCCACCTGACGTTGGTGCTCCCTTCTGCTCCACGGTCAATGTGGTGGAAGAATTAAGTCTGTGGGAACCACAGTGGGTAGGTGGGGCAAGGTGCTTGGGGCTAGAAAGGCAGCTGGGAGAACGGCGAGGTGATAGAAGCCCAGTACCCTTTGGAGTGGAGCAAACAGGATGGTCATTCGCCTTTGTGCTGGTTTCAGTCTCTTTCAGGGAATGTGAGAACTGAATTTTATTCTTCTACTTGCGTGATGTTAAAACTTCATCAGGGAAGAACAGACAGAGGTCTCTGTAACCTCAACAGAGTTCTTCCGAGAATTGTTAAAAGTGTGTTCTCCCAGCTCTTCTTCTTCCTAGAGTGAGGGTGAAAAAAGAGCAATCATTCACAAATATCTCTGTTGGTTATAATTTTCTTACATCAAGATCCTTTAAGATTAGAATGTCACAGGCATTTCTGTTACCTAGCAACTAGGATAAATCCAAGAAAAAGGCCTAAATATCAATTCCTTATGAGTAATAGAAACACTGATATACTAAGCTTTAAACTCTTAGGGAATCTTCCTTTTATTACGAATGAAACTATGATGCCATTTCTTAACATAATAAAGAAATTGTCATGTTAGTGAGCTCTGCTGCTATTGATCAATGTCTATTTTTGAAGCAGCCTTTGTGCTCTTCAAGGATTTTCTTGGCACAGATTTACACCATAAATCTTTCATGTTAGCCACTGAACACCAACATTACTTTGGTGGCATCTGGCACGATGAAAGTAAAAAAAAGAACTCCTTATCTAGAGATACCTGAAAGACAACCTCTTGTTTGAACAATCCCAGATATTGTGGTAACTTGCAAACCTGATCTGTACCTTGCATTTTACCCCTGACCTTCCCCCTTTCTAAAGGCCAATACTGTTCTGAGAAACTGCAGAATAGAAGTGGTATCACAGATCCTTTTTGCTGTGTTCTATCACAAAGTGATTCAGTGCAATTAACAAAAAAATTTCTATTCTAACTGTTCCAAAAGTCACTACATACAGGAAAGGACTGTTCATTAAAATGGTAATAGGAGCCAAGTCTCTATAAGAGAGAGCCTTTCCTATTCAACAGTCTTCTGTTATTTGTTTGATTAGTACATTTGACCTCATAATTTAACTGGGAAATTTCAGCTTTAACTAGCTTTGGACCTCTCTGTGAAGACAGAGAAAGTAGGACTTGGTGTCTGGAGACAGTGGTTTTAGACCCTTATTCTAAACATTTTTCATGGGAACATCTTCTGGGAGTTGAATTTAAGTCTTCCTACAGTTTTGAAACTACTGTCTCACCTTGTGAAGGGAGGACGGGTTTCCTACAGATTACAGCTCAGGCAGAATCCACACTTTTTTCCCCACATGTATGTAGGAAGTTATGAATCAGCAAGGATAAATCCAGAATGCCTTCTTAAGGCTGGCTATTTCTCATCCTTATGAGTCACTGGCACCTTTTCCATCCAGCTTGACTGTCTCTCCACCTACTCTTCTGGAAAATAAAAATAATGTGAAAAAAAAAGGAATTCAAACAATTTAATTCAAAACCCCCACAATACTCCCACATAAAGATTGTCCTTGCCAATTTTGACATACAATCACGCAGGAGAAAACTCTGAATAAGGCAAAAACTGGCATACTAGAATGCAAGTTATAATGGACTTGTTGGCTACTTTGGACAAATCCAATATTGCTACGTCACATGTTGGCTTTCTTCTGCAGCTCGTCAGTCTTCCCTCTAGCTCAACAATGAAAACTTTGCCTATTCCCAGATTTGGGAACATAGACAGAGATGGGCTTGAGCAGAATACAGAGCAAGAAGGCTTGAGCAAACTGAAAAAATGGTGAAGAAACCTCCCCTAAACTCCACAGGCACTGCCATCACAGAAACCAGAGTGACATCTACACAGAAGTTATTAGAGTAGGAGTCAATGATGTGGAGGTCTACCTTGCCATGATGGGACAAAACATCTGTCATGCCCACTGCAATCCTGCTCAGTATCCCTTCAGATGCCAGTATCCTGTAGTGCTTGATATAAATGGTCATGGATTATTTATGCGACTTGAGAAATATATGTTCAGGACTTTGCCATGTATTGGGAGTGGTCAAGAGAAAGCTTTGTCACCAAAAGTGCATGAAAATATAAGCTAGGGGACAGATAAAATGTGATTGACCACCCAATATGAGAGCCAGGATGTTCTAGAATAAGAGGAGCTGCTGTAGATATTTTGGTATTTTAAATGAGAACAGAAAAATTATGACATATAAGGGCAAGAGAGAGCAAACGTAGGTTTCAGGCATGGTAGGAGGCGTGTAAAGTGTAGTGACACTGATAAGGTCAATATTAGCCCAATATTACATTTTAGAATCTTGAAGATTCATTGAAATCATTCTTAATTAAAAAAATAAATAGGAGATGGACATATTTATACAAACACACAGAAACAGTTTTATATTGTTCTGCATTTGGTTCTATAGAAAACAAAGGATCAGTTGAGTGGCAAAATTGAGTATTTGTAAAAGCTGACACAAAAGAATTAAAGTTGTACATGGATCAATACGATATTTATTTACACAATCACTTCTTTGTTCTTCAGAAGCCCTGTCCCAAACAGCATGCACTACTGGGCTCTTCTCTAGTAACAGGTTGGGAACAGGTTCTCTGCCTCTGTTGTGGAGAAATTTAGGTGTGCAATGAATGAATCTGAGAACATCAGAAACAGCAAGGATAATCTCATAATTGAGGTACTTACAACATGTCCATGGTCGAGATATTTTAATTTTTTCTCACAGAATGGAACTCTATTCCTGCTCTATCAGAGACTTTACGCATGGTGATAGGACAATCTTTGACAAAATGCCTCAAAACTTAGGTTCTTCATCTTCTATGCACCCTTGTAAACCTGCTGAGTGCTCCCAGATACAGTCAAGCACAGCTGGGTTTCACATCTGAGGTTGTTAAGTACGCTAAAAAGTGAAGATGCAGATGTCACGGATGAAAGGTCCTTACTGGTAGATAATTTTTTACGTTAGTTTGGGCCACATTTCTAAAGTAAACAGGGGAAAATTAACTCTCTCCACCTCCCATATATGATACAGCTTTTTTATTATTATTATTATTATTATTATTATTATTATTATTATTATTATTTTTATTTTTAATTTTAATTTTAAGAAAATAAAAAGGTGAAAATCCATCATATACAGCAGGAAGGTAGACAAATTAGTTCCAGGGGCAGATGTCTGTGGAGCCTCTGGAGTTGAAACTTGTGGTTTAAAGTTGTGTTGTGCTTCTGTTGACAATAGAGAAAAGGTGCCGCTTTAAGCTTTGAAACAGAGGACATGCCTGTGCCAGATTTTACTACCCTGATACTACAAACAGGTTTGGAAGTACTCATGGTGTAGATTATAGAGTGATGCGTTCTCATGAAAATGATCTCTAGAACATAATCTTTTTAGGGCTAAAGAATCTTATTTTTCTTTTGTGCAGACCTAGCACACATTGGCGCATAAGAAACAGTATAGGAGAGTAGTAGGAGAAATCAAGATCCATAAGCACCTTTGTTGTTAAGTTTACATTTTAGGGCCATAGACTGCATAATCAGAGACCCATGATATGGTATATAAAATATCAGAGTGGAAACAACTACCGTATAAAAACTGCAAATCTAAACACTTCTCCAAGTTTTTAGCCTATGAAGCGAAATATTTATATCACAGCACAGCCATTGTAGAGAAGTTTATGTCTCAGACAACTCTTGTCATTTACCCCATAGCTGTTAACAGTAAGGATTTGCCTACATTCCCTTAGAGGGAAAGGGCCCATTCTATGTACAAGATAATACAGACCGGCTTAATGAAGTGTGGGTATTAGTCTTTCTTTTGTGAATGGGTAAATTCACCTTGGAAGAAATGTTCTTTCTCTACTTAGTAAGAGATCAAAATGTCTTTCTAGCTGTCATGGGAAATAAAATGAGATATTGTGATATTAATATGGATGCCGCAGTTCTCTTCTAGAGGATGTAAAATGTTAATAATACAGATGCGCTAGCCTGTACCACAAAATAAAACAGCTAAACACAGTCTTCCTCCCTTAGAAAAAATACTGTTTAAAAATGGCTGCAGCCAATGTCAGGAACGATTTCTCAGTGAGTCATTCATCACTGTAAAAAACAAGTTTAGCTCATTTGTTTCCTGCTATAACAAGAATTCAGTATATCAGCAAGAAAATTGAATCATCTCACTTGGCTGTAACGAACAGCTGAGTTATGCTGAAATCATAACTAAGTACAATAATCAAGTACCCTGACAAACTAGAAGTGTTGTTTAAGGTGAGCAACTGAAACTATTAACTCCTGAATGAAAAATGCATTTGGTTTAACCAAAACCAAACATAAGTGACAACCACAAGAAATTGCCAAGTTGCAGTGACTAATAGCACATTGGCCAGTGATCTAGAAAAAACAGAGCTGTGAGGAACTTACAGGGACTGAACATAGGCTCTGATGTGTTCTTACCAGTGCTTCTGTAACTGGATGATACCTAAACCAACAGTTTTTGTCCAAGTCATGTTAATGTCTTAGGGATCAGAGCTGGCAAAAGAGCAAAAGAACAATCCTCAGAGGGAATGGAAGATAAAAACATATAGGAACACAGAGTGTCATCAATCTATGCTGCTCTTTTAAGCATTCATTCCTCATACCTGTAACATAAACACTGCATGAAACAAAAACAACAAAAAATTTCCAAAACCACCCTCCCCAAAAAAAGTCAAAAGGGAAAGTATCGGGACTGGAATGCCTGTCCTTGTTATTCTTTTCTCTTCTTGTGATGATCTGTTCTGGTAATCTTGTCAACCAACAGTAAAAGCAAGAAAAGGAATATATGTGTGAACAATGTTGGCAGAGAAAGAGACAAGAATTACTAAAATCAAATAAAATCAGGATGCAGTAGCAAGTGGAAGTGCCTGAATCAAAACAGACAGAGACAACTTTTTCTTACAGCATTTGTGAGCTTCCTTAGACCAGAGAAATGATCTGAAAGGCATTATTAAAAGAGACAAGAATGGTTGCCTTCAAAAAAGAAACCTTGTGTTACCTCCCCTCTTTCCAGAAGAGACAGGATGCTCTGATGTGATAATACTCAATACATTTTAAATGTCTGCTTAAGAATGCGATGAACAGTAGGCAAGAGCAAGGCAGCACGAGGGAAACTCAGGGGTTTGGCAGTAATGCTGTGTCTGTGTGATGCTGTACAATGTTCCCTGGGTAGAGTCTTGTATTACACAGTTGGATGCTTCCAGTTGTTTGACTAGCTCAATCACACATAGCACATTAAAGCCTTATAATACTGTAGTAACCTAATAATGCAACTACATGTTCAAGGAAAAAGAGAGTGAGATGACAAAGGATTGTCGAGGACCTACTCTGACATGGAAGAAATGAAGAACAATCTATCTCTGTGGAACTGGATATTAAAAACAGTGTTTTTTCTCAACTAACTGAAGAAATGTTCTTAGCAACCCTTCCTGCCCGTCACTTCAGACATTTCTTGACAGGGGAGGGCTTGATGGTTTGGGGGCATATCTTTCTCTCCTTCTGATGTTCAGGCTTGGTCTTGGTACTCCTTGTACTTAGCCCTACCTAGGGCTCCAGCCCTGTGGGTTGTGAGCAAACTGAGCCCACCTGGGGAATATCTCGGCTGGAAAGAGACATTCAGAAGCACAGTTAGAGGCATAGTGATAGGAATAGATCACCACAGGCAAAACCATTGGAACGAAGGGGTAAGGGTGGATTTGTACAGGAATGAATAGAATGGAGAAAAACTGGGTAATACTCAGTTTTGAAAGAGGAAAGGGCCTATTCTTGGTGTTTGCATGAATACTATCTCAGATATTATTATTGTTGTGCTTGTTACCCCTTAGGAGAGACCAAGAAATTTTCCATCCTCTCTACAGCAAGATTTGCAAAATCTCAGTTAACAAAAGTGCTCCAGACAGCAGAGTGACTAACCTCCCCACACCACTTCAAATCTGTCTCATAATCAAGATCCTCTTTTTGAAAAGAGTTCTCATCCCACTTCATGGAAATGCTCACCCACATTTGTGATGCTTTCTATGGAACAACAGAAAAAAAACAAAGGATGACAAACAAGACAGATCCTTACCTAACCACACAGTCAGTTGTTCTGTCAGCACAGGGGTAAATCTGAATCACTCAAAAAATGACCCCCCTGTCCTTCAATATCAGCCAGTGACTATAGACATGAAACTGAGACTTCTAATGCTGTTCTCAAGGAGAGAAAGCTGTTAATCAAACTGAAATACATCACAGTCCAATCAGTGTTAAGAAACCTTATTACATTCCAAAACACTACAGTTTTTTTTTTCCATAATGTTCCTTTTCCGAGCAATGTTGCTTCAGAGTAACAGAGGTCCTTCTCCAGCAGTAGGTCCTTCCAGACCAACATGATCCCCTTCTATGACAAGGTTACCTGGTTAAGAGACAAGGGAAAGGCTGTGGATGTGGTGTACCTGGACTTTTGTAAAGCCTTTGACACTGTATTCTGCTTGAGAAACTGGCTGCCATTGGCCTGGACAGGAAACACCCTCTGCTGGGTCAAAAACTGGTTGGATGGCTGAGCCTAGAGGGTGGTGGTAAATGGAGTTAAATCCGGTTGGAAACCAGTCATGAGTGGTGTTCCCCAGGGGTCAGTGCTGGGTCCAGTCCTGTTCAATACCTTCATTAATGATCTGGACAAATGGATTGAGTGCACCCTTAGCAAGTTTGCAGATGACACCAAGCTATGTGGCAGTGTTTATATGTTTGAAGGAAAGGAGGTGCTGCAAAGAGATCTGGACAGGTTGGATCGATGGGCTGAGACCAATGGGACGAGGTTTAACAAGACCAAATGCTGAGTCCTGCACTTGAGACAAAACCACCCCACGCAGCGTTACAGGCTGGGGGAAGAGTGGCTGGAGAGCTGCCTGGAGGACAAGGACCTGGGGGTGTTGGTTGACAACCGGCTGAATGTGAGCCAGCAATGTGCCCAGGTGGTCAAGAGGGCCAATGGCATCTTGACCTGTATCAAAAATAGTGTGGCCAGCAGGACCAGGGAGGTGCTATACTCAGCACTGTTGAGGCCACACCTCGAGTACTGTGTTTGGTTTTGGGCCCCTCACTAAAAGAAGGACATTGAGGTGTTGGAGTGCATCCAGAGAAGGGCGACGAGGTTGGTGAAGGGGCTGGGGAATGAGTCCTACGAGGAGCTACTGAGGGAACTGGGATTTTTTGGCTTGGAGAAGAGGAGACTGAGGGGAGACCTCATCACTGTCTATGGCTGCCTGAAAGGGGGCTGTGGGAGAGCGAAGGTTGATCTCTTCTCACAAGTGATGGGTAATAGGACAAGAGGAAATGGCCGTAAGGTACACCAGGGGAGGTTCAGACTAGATATTAGGAAGAATTTCTTTACTGAAAGGGTGTTCAGGCACTAGCAGAGGCTGCCCAGGGAGGTGGTTGAGTCGCCATCCCTGGAGGTGTTTAAAAAATGGGTAGATGAATTTTTGAGGGACATGGTTTTGCAGAAGATGGTTATGGTTGGACTTGATGACCTCAAAGGACTTTTCCAGCTGGAAGATTCTATGATTCTATGAACACCCAGGTTATAGCAGAGTCGTTCCTCTGGCTTCTCCCGAACAGCGATCAGGCCTATAAATGACACCACAAAATAAATGATGACATTGTTTGGAGAAGGCATGAAGAAACATCACTTTGGAACAGACATACATACAGGTGAATCTTTAATTTCCTGTCTCTTTATTACCCCAAAAAGGTAAAACCACATTGCTTGCCACATGGAGGACACCCATTCTCATGCTAATTTCTACAAGGCTCATTTTTTTCACCTTGAATATAAGACATGGCAGAAGAAGAAACTGTAAGTAAGACATTGGTACTTTCGGAAGATACTGAAATCCATACCTCATCACATTTATCCTGACCAGTATGTTAATGACTAGTGAAATAGGGGCATATGAAACAATTTCAACTAGGTTCTCTGGGGAAATTAGATGACTGGAAAATGGGAAGTTTTTTGCTGTGCTGCTTAACAGACACTGCTGGTTGGTCATTTACTTGTCTTACTGTTTTATCATCTACTTTTGCACGTCCAAGTAGCTGGGGCCAATTTTGAACTGATTTTCAGGTTTTTTTAAATAGATATGGATTTGTTGCCATTACTGTTATGTGTTATATTACATGTAAAACAATATAAATACCCCTGTGAGAATATCTAATAGCAGATACCTTAACTGACTTTTAAATACAGAAGCAGAACATGGAGGCCAGCCGAATTTAGCTGTCCAACCAAGGCAGCTTGGATTCACAGGCTATCTCACTATATGAAAGTGACTACATCAGCCGTGCTGCATCATGTGCAGTCATTGGTTTCACCAGAACCATCTCAGGGATCTATGTATGACATGAAGTACACAGTCCATGTAGGGTAGGGATGTCTCTACATACTTCCTACAGGTCAAATGAAGTTGAAACAATGGTGAAGGTTAAGGTTTAACATCAGCATTGGATGCTTGCGCAGGCCATTTGATGCCAAGATTCATGTTTATCACTGAGAATACATATCGGCAGCATCAATATGCTCTCGAGGAACAGTATCTCTGGGTCTACTTTCCTACAACCAAAATATCCAGTTATGCTATAAAAAAAGTCATATTTAAGACAGTAAGGAAAATAAATTAAGAATAAGGAATACTGAGCCATGCTTTTATAAGTCATTCATACTTTTTAGTACTGTGCATATAATCCTATGAAACCTGAAATGCTAAGCCACTGAAAGGCAATTGGATTGGGCAGCCACACAACATAGGTACGACAGAAAATGCCCGTTGCTACCAGCCTGTAGCCAAATTGTCTTTGAGTTATGGACACAGACCCATGTGATTTTGATTCTTATTTCTGGTATGTCCTACCAGGATATGCTTTACAGCAGCATTATATAAGACCAGATCTAAAGTGAGCTAACAGTATGTGACACTTCAGCCGACTTAATATAACCTGAAAAAATGCCCTAAATTCTTATGATTATTAAGTAATTGTGGAACTTGAAAGAGGCTGGAACACTTCACATTTTATGGTAGGGATACATTCCTTTGTAAGCAGTGTCAATCAAACAAAAAATGGATGACATGCTTGCTAGAGATTTAACTGGAACTCTATGTTTGTCTCTGTGCCCCATCTTAGCATATATATATACTTGAAGTGGAGACAACTTTTCTTTTGCTGAAAGAAGGAAAAATCCAAGGTTTCATCTTCCTTCAATGGAGTTGTGCCAACAAATTCTCCAGAAAGTAATGTTCTCTCTAGATGCTGTCATTTTTTCCTTTGAGGACCACAGAACTGGAAGGGACCTCATGGACTGCCTCTTCAGGTCTCCTTCTTATTTTCAGTTACCCCCTTATCTCACAAACTGTAAGGTTTTGCTCTTGCTGCTTGTGGGAATTGAATTCTCTCTTGTACTGTAGAAAAGTGCATAGCACTCAAGCTCTTTTAGAAGATTGCCTTTCTCTTTGCAGATCATGATCATGCCCAGGTGGTCAAAAATGTCAGTAGCACTCTGGCTTGTATGAGAAATACTATGGTCAGCAGGACTATGAAAGTAATTATTCCTCTGTACTTGGCACTGGTGAGGCTGCATTTTGAATACTGTGTTCAGTTTTGGGTCACTACAAGAAAGACTTTTAGGTCCTGGACCGCGTCCAGAGAAGGGCAATGAAGCTAGTGAGGGGTCTTATGAGGAGAGCCTGAGAGATCTAGGGCTGTCTAGTCTGAAGAAAAAGAGGCTGAGGGGAGACTTTATCGCTCTCTACAATGACCTGAAAGGAGACTGTAATGTGGTGAGCATTGATGTCTTCTCCCAAATATCAAGTGGAAGGAAAAGAGGAAAGAGCCTTAAGTTGCACCAGGGGAGGTTTTAGGAAAAAGTTCGTCATCAAAAGGGCTGTCAAGCATTGGAAAAGGATTCCCAGAGAAGTGTTTGCGTCAACGTTGCTAGAAGCATTTAAAAGGTGTGTAGATGTGGTGCTTTGGGATATGGGTTAGTTGTAAAGTTGGCAGTGCTTGGTTAATGGTTGCACTTGATGATCTAAAAGGTCTTCTCCAACCTAAAATATTCTATGATTCTATGGGTGGAGGCACATATTTTGCCAACCGCTTCTGTGAATGTTTGGCAGGACTGGAACGATGAGTTTGAAAGTGATAGTTTATTTTACACCTTATTGAGGTTGCTTCCTGATGCGTGCTTCTGCTGTGCCAAAGTGGACACCAGTAGGAGCAGCAACTATTTACTCTCAGTTCCTCCTTCCTTCTTGGGAACACTTACTACAGAAATGTAGTAACAAATCTGGGGTTTGTTCATCAGAAGACAGAAGTTTTGCTCAATTTGTTTCAAAACTACCAAGGAAGTCAACTGCCAATACCAAAAATGGATTGTCAGTCTTCAAATGCAGTCAAATTTGGGAAGAGGAGGTATTACAAGGATGGATTTGTGACAGATTTGTCCCATATAACTTTAAATCCCTTTTGAAAAACACTCAGGATTTAGAAACTCTGCTATGGGATAGGTGAGGAGAAGGAGTCAAGAGAGAAAAAATACTTGGTGCCTCAAAGGTTGGTGCTTCAGCTTCAGGCATTTAGAAAAGTATATATAATCAGGAAATATGCTTCCTTTCAGATCACTATGTCTAGTTATTAGCAATAAGAAGAATCAAATGTCCTGCATTTTTGCAATATCTGCAAATAATTTAAATAATCCTATTAGATTATCTTTGAGGCAGACATGCTACAAAGAAGAGGAAGGTTTCAGTCTGACCTGGAAAAACTTACCCTCTTACTCAAGATAGATTTAGAGGTTAAATCATGACTGTCATATGAGTAGTATAGGAACAGAATGCCACCATATGCCTCAGCACTCCTTGCCTAAATCCAGCTGTGAGGATACCTAGAACACTCAGAGGAAGTCTGTTTTCTCCTTCACCTTGCCAAGATGGGCACCAAGTAGAAACAAGACTGGAATTTCTTTTCTGGCCATATCAAGCTACCAGAGGACCCCTGGAACATGGCTTTAAATGTAACTGAAGTCTGGTGCAAATGAATAGTGCAAATGTCCTTGGAAATAGGAGCACCCTGGGTGCTCATAGGTTCAGGTCTCAAGCATCAAATTACTAGGGGTCATGAAAATGTTATTTTTTTATGTCTGTTTGCACTCTTAACTTAAGAAATATTAATAATACGCTGGAATCTTATAGTGCCTTGGTGCAAATTTAACAAAAGAAAGGACAACTCTCTCAATCTCAGAATCTGCCAGGAGGACTGCACTGCCCCATGATCATCTGACTGTTTATGAAACGTCTTATGTTTTGTTCCATTGATCTACATGGTCTTTTGTTTGGCTTGGTATTAGGCTTCCCTTATCCCTCTGGATTTTCTTTGTCTTCAGACATGTATTTTAAATTCACTTTTTCTGTAAGATTGCCGTGCTCTTCCTCTTTGAATTCGGGTCTGGCTTTGCATTTATATTTCTTTCTGGTTTTCCTCAGGGATCCCTTGTGAGGGATCATGAGTTTAAGCTTGTAGACCATAGTTACTGCTCCAATTGTAATTGTCCATACTATGATTATGGTTGTGAATAGCAATGTTCAAGTTTCTGTTACCGCTCAGTGGAAAGTGATAAATAAGGGACAAAACCTGTCAGCCACTCAGAAGGTTGTATCAGTGCAGCGGATGCAGATGCCTATGTTTTGAGCAAGGGTAGTAGTGAGAGTCTTCAACACTGTTGCAATGCAGTGAATAGCTCACCTTCGGGTTAAATTCCAGCCACATTCCAGTAATAAATCTCCCAGGTCTCATCAATGGCTGCTTGTGTTTCTTTTCCACTGTTGTATTCACTGACATCAGTCTGCATATTTTTCCTAAAAGTGAAAGTCAGAGGATCCAGGGACAGGTCATGCTTTAGCTGTGAATCTTCAAATTGGAAAAGCAATTAAGCTTGCCCACATTTATAACTTGGATAAGGTACCCTTTTTTTGCGGGCTTCCCTATAAATGCAAGCTCTGAAAACCTTCACAATTGAGCTTTATTTAGACTTGTCTGTATATATATATATTTATAAGGTCTTGTGATGTTTGAGAAAAGAATACTGCTGCTATCAGTATTTCCATAACCAAACTCAGCTTCCAAACACCTTATCTCTGTCAGTAAATGTCTTACAAGTATCCTATGCAGTATCTCCAGAGTTATATGTCTTCATGCAATTAATATCTTCCTGTTTCGTGGGAGTTGTTTCCACACTACAGCAAAACCCCCACATTCTGCAAATACTAGTATTTTTAATGCATTTGATTAATATTTTTACTTGTATAAAATCCTCAGAGGATCCTCTGTGTTTATGCAGATCTCTTCTATGGCTGGATTCTTCCTGTACTCTAGAAGAACCAGTCATTCACTACTGACTAAAAGAGAAACCAATAGCAAATAAACTCTTAGTTTGACACTCCTGTTAAGTGCCTGTAGTAAGTAGTCTGTATCTTGTTTATGGCACTAGGCTTATATAATTTCACTTATTTTCATATTAAGTTTTAGGCTTTGCTTAGCCTTGCTGTTTTATATTACCACTCAGAATGGACTAAGAATTCAGGATCCACCTCCAGAGCGCTTATACCACAGAGTTACAGAGTCACATCCCAGC
The DNA here is from genome assembly GCA_033556795.1 of Tapera naevia. Lineage (NCBI taxonomy): Eukaryota > Metazoa > Chordata > Aves > Cuculiformes > Neomorphidae > Tapera > Tapera naevia. Next base: position 6,632,691 of record JAUMJJ010000059.1, read on the forward strand.
TGGCTTCTCTCACATGCTGTCCCCATATGCCCCATATTCTGGGCTACACACTGTGCTTTCAGCCAGTAACCTTCTAGCCCTGTATTCAGGGACTATGCTGGGAAAAAACTGTCCTAAAAATGAAAGTTTCAATATTGGAATACCTGGATATCATGTGCCTAGCCTTAAATGATACAAAACCCGGTGTTGCATGGAGATAGTTTTGTGCCCTAGAGAAAAACCTAGAATACCTATCTACTGTGCTGCCTAGAGTTTGGGAATTAGTTCAGGGACTTTGGTACTTAAAACCAGGCTGCAGGAGCCTTTCTAGGTACCAGCTAAACCAATATTAATAGGTTTTAAGATGACTTTTTTTTTATTTCCAGAGAATTTATAATGAAATTTAAGATCACCTCATTAATAACTTATTCAAGTAAGATCCTTTTCTTTGTTTACTCTGTCTGCTTTTGTGCACTTAATATACCCTTAGTGAAGACATATACTGTCTTATTACAAAATGTCCTGAGGGACAGAGAATTTGTTGTTGAACTACAAATTTATTTCACATCATATTTAGAACTCATAAGATGATAAATTTCTGAAAATATTATCTACAGTTTAAAAAAAAACCGCAAAAACACAAAGCAAGGAAACTCAGAAACAAGACTGCAAGACCATTCAAAGAACAGTTCTAACAACCACAGGAATCAAAAAATATTTGACTAAGTGCTAGGAGAGAGCTCCTCTACACTTTAAGTGCTCAATATGCATGTGACGGTGAGGAAGGACATTTTCCCTACTACAGTATGAACTGGTTTACAGTTCTCCAGATGCTTCCAGTAGCAAATGTTATATAGGATACTTAAAGCTAAGAAATCGTAATTGGTCTTAAACCTGAAACTAAAATAGATTAATTTGATAGAATTGGCATTAAGGTTAGATGAGAACTGTAAGTTACTTGTGTCTCATGAATCCATCCATAAAGAATTTTACTGAGAAGCCCAGAGAGATTTTGGTAGCTAATTTGCAATCATTCAAGCCTTACCATTTAAGGAGAAAAAAGATCAAGTTAGTCTGTTCTATATTTTAATTTTTCTTGGAGTGGAAAAACAAATAAATAAAAAAATCAAAGAAGAAGCATATGGTTTCATATAGTGTAGTTGAAAACATCTGTAAGTAATTCTGCTTTACTAGTCCTTCCAAGGGCATGTATCTGGTTAGTGTAGCATGGTAGCCTCAATTAAACAATCCCTGGTAGCAAGTTTGGTTAATTGCTTACTGTTTACCAGAGCTGCTTTTCCTTTGAAAAAGGATCCTTCCTTTCTTGAAAGTGTGCCTGTTTTAGATTGAAGTTAGTGCTTTGAATATGATTATTTAAATTTAAGATGCCCAAAGCAATAAAAAAAGTCAAATAAATGAATTTACACTCCTTGCCATCTGTTTAGCAGGTGACAGAGAACATATGCTATTTTCTTAATTTATTAAAGAATTATAGTGTGTTATTGATTTAAAGTGTGCTGTATCAAAGTTAATAATCATTATCATAGGATTTGCATGTAGGGTAGCAGAAAGAAATTTGTCCACCTGGAGTGTTCAAAATAGACTTTGGGTTCAGTGTGTTTTATTACTTTTGGAAAAAATCTATTTTTTTCCCCTTGCCCTCTGCTGTTCTGAAACATCCAGTTTATGTTTCACTCCTTGTGTGTTCAGTTCAACAACACTGAATGTCTTATTCACATTTTCAGTTTTTTTCAAAAACAATGAAGTATTTATGGAAAATAAAAAAACCTTTTGGGGAAAAAATATCATCTGAGAAACAAGAAATTGTACACTTATTTTATTTTTAAGAATTCTTAGTACATCAAGGTATTTTTGAAAACAGTGATGGAGTCCATTAGGACTATAGAGTATACTAAAGTCCTTTGCATTTAGTAGAAGTATTTTAGAAATTTCAGGCAAGTCCTGAAGTCTGAATCTGAAGTTTAATACACCCAAACTGCTTCAACATTCCTGAGAGCTATTCCACATCTGTAGGGAAAACCTTGTTTTTCAATCTAGCCATCTTACTAAGGACACAGAAAATAGGAGGAGATGCTTTGTTTTGGGAACTCTTGAAAGTATAGCTGCTTCACCGAAGTATCCTAAAGGAAAGTTAAAGAAAGCTTGCATGAAAATCTAAAAAGCGTTTATTTTCACAGGTTAGGGGACCTGAGAAATCAGTAGTCTCCTCTCAGAGCCCTTTCCACTACCACAATCACATTCCTGTTCTCTGTGCTGCCAGTCTCCTCCAGGCTACTCAGTGTCCAGATTACACCTGCCTTCAACCCTCATGACCACCATTTCTTGAAAACCTGTTTTCATCTGCTTTCCACTGCTGTATCTGAGTGTAGTCAGATGCTACATGGTTCCTGGATTGAGTTTTCATAGCTACCAGAGTAGCACAACAAATTATTAGAAACTCAAGTGCCAGAATTGTTGGATAATTTCCCTGGTTTACTCTGCTCGAAGTTGTTTAAAGAACATCACGCAGGTTTACAGATTGTTTCTTTCAATATGAAAATGCATTTTTCAAGAGGAAAAATATCGCTTGTCAAATTTTGCTAATCTATCATGTGCACAGAGAGCGCAAATGGCCTGAAAGATTCCCCCAGTGCAGTTTTCAGTGATTTCGTGCATCACAATGAAGAACTTAACCAGTGTCAGACTGGTCACCACTGGATTGCCTCTAAGCTAAGCAGTTATTTAGAGCAACAGGCCACCAAGGCCAGCAAATTTGCCATAGTGCTAGTGACTAATTCATGTTCTGCAGATGCCCAACCATTGGAAAGCCAAGAGTGCTGCTGTGGCACAGGAATATGTGACAACAGATATCATTAGAGGCATAGCTATTCCCAGAAGCAGCAGTCACTGCTCGTATTCTTCCAAAATAATCAACAAGCTGATTTTCCAGGGTTTTCCCACAGTTTCACTTTCTTTGTAGCCTATTTCCTCAGTGGGACCTCATCTAGTGTCACTGGGCAGAAAAATACGTTTTCTTATGCTGCTGAAAACCTCTGAACTGGTCATACCTTATTCATTTGAAATCACTGGAGGTTTGTTTTCATCATATAAGTGAAGCAAAGCAGAGACTCACCAGATCTAGTTTCCAACCTGTAGCAGAGCAAGTGTATGTGAAAAGTTCTGTACTCTTTTCGACTTGCTTGCACCGGGCTGTGCTGGTGTGTCAGGTTGGATCTGTGCTAGCTCTGATGTCTCTGCATGGAAGTTCACTGAAGGGCATGACGAAACGTGGCTGACACTGCAGTTATTCTCCAGTGAGATTATCAAGAACTGCAGTGCTGAAATCTGCTCTCATTTCTTGAGAATAATAATAATAAAAGGGATAATGAGAGTGCCATGTTTTTGATGATTCTTAAGAAAAACAAACAAACAAACAAGCTTATTTTCAGTATTTACATGGAAACCTTCACTTAGGTGGGTTTCAGACTGTAATGTTCCAGGGGACTGAGGGGCTAATAATTTTCCAAACCTTAATGCTATTCCCCCAGCTGTAGAGGACCTCATGGGGAAGGATGTGTGACCAGGTATGGGTGTCCTACTCTTTGCTAAAGACCACTATCATATTCCCAGAGGAGAGAAAATTCTTTACATTAGACATTCAGAGTCTACCTCTTCCCAGAAGATGATTTTATCTCAGCAGTTGTCTTCTGGTCCAGAGCTCAGGCCTCAACTTGGACAATTTTGGGTTAATTTTGCAGACAGCTGTTGGGAGACTCAGATGAATATAAATATTTGTGTAATATTGAATGGTAAGCCTTGTCCTTTTGTTATTTATGTCCTTCATGTTACAAGGTGTGTAAGGGCATGGAGGCTAAATACAACGAAGATTTAGACGTTTCAACTTGGGCTCAGGTGGTAACAAAGTGTCTTCAGCCAGCCTCATTGCCTGGAAACCCCTCAGCGCTGATAGGACTGTACGGTGTATCATTCTCTTTAGAACAGGACACTTGGGACGGTTTCCTTCCAAGCACAATGCAGTTTTAAACCTTCATTCACTCTCCTCAAGAAAGCAGGCGAGCTCAGAACAGGGCATTTTGTGCCATGGGTGTTGCAAGAATGCTAATTAACTTTGAACATTAAGGCTTCACAATACAGAAACCATCCCTGCAGATGGTAGAGGTGCCCAGGTCATGTAGACACACAAACAGCAAGTGAATGCTTCTACTCTTTGATACAGATTCAGGCTCCCTCTTATATGGAGATGGACATGTTTCTAGCCCAGGAAGTTCCAGTACCTGGATCAGATAAGTGACCTGACGGCTCATACAGTTGCACTGGATCTCACTGTTACTGCCAAGTAACTTGAATGTATCAGTCCATGCTTGGTTATTTCAGCAAGAAAACTGAGCGTCTTTAGGAAGCCCCGACCCTTGCCAAAGACAGTCACTGCCTTCTCCAAGGATGTCAAGCATTCTCCAAATAAAAGTTTTGTTTAATCTCGGGTAAGATCCTTTAATGTTTTTTTCTCTGACTTGTGTAATGGAAAGCAATTCATAATGAAACACAAAGGATGGTTAAGAACGTCATACAACACCAGAAGGAAGATGTGACAAGAAACACTGAGATGCGCTTACAAAAACATTCCTCACTACCTGATTGTGACCATGGAAACAAACTGATGCAAAGCCCTGTCATGTGGCAGCCTGCTCTTTCAAGCCATTCTTATTGAATCTACTTCCAGGAAAATTTGAAAGACTCCTCAGTTTCTTTAAAACTCAAGGCTCCTGTCTAATCAATGTTATCAATGTCACAGAAACTGAACCAACACTCTGCCACTACTCTGAGCAGAACTAAAGTTTCAAAGACTCTTTCTAATGAAATCTAAGTAATGAAATACTTGGTGTTCCACCTCGGTGTTAATCTAAAGGATCAGCACCATTTTTCCCCCCTATAACCACCAATTATTTTCAGAGAATCAAGATGCACCTTGACGTAAGTCACAGGTTTTGAAATTAGAATTCAATTAAGGTGTTATAGAGGTAGAGTGAGCATGTTCTGTCAGAGGCATATTCCAAAAATTCACCAACCTTCTATTTTCCCTGTGAAGAATCGGACATTCATCATATGGCCACAATGAAAAGAATCTATAAGAAATTTCAACTTTATTAATTCACCAGCTGCACAGGTACCATTTCCGTGCCTCTATCACTCACTTTCCTTTTTCCAGGAGAGAGGTCTCATTATTCTTCAAAGAATGAAAACATACTTGAGAGATACAATAGAGGAATAGGGCAGCAGATGCTGAGCAATGTTTGAACTATAAGGATTTCTGCCAAAACAGAGTAATTGATATATTTGATAAATTAACAGAGCAGTGACCCTTTCCTTCTTGAGCTATAATAACGATTAAGAACAAAACTACTCCATAGACAGAAGAATCTGGTGACTCTTCTTCTCATTTAATTTGCACTACTGCCAAACTACACAGCAACCATGGAGCCAGGGGCCAAAATTCTGTCACCATTCCAGAGCTTTCAGCAACAGGAAAAGACCAACCTCTTGGGCCTGCTGGCATTAAGTAATGCTACCAAAACCGTAATACCTTTTCTGTCATAAATACTGCTCACTCCTGTGTCAAGTCTGGTGTCTATTTTTTTTTCTTATTATTTTTCCAAAGTTTGGAGGAGCGTATTTTTTACCATTTTTTTTTTTTTGAGGAAGGCCTGGGGACATTAATTGGTTAAATTTAGTTTCTGTAGTTGATGACACATGAGTTCCTTCTAGCAAGAACCTACTGGCTGGGAGGAGAAGCAGTGGTTTAACCTTTGTGTCATTTCGAAAGCTATAAAGCTGCCTTCCATTTTGTCAAGAGAATATACTGAAAACTTTCTATGCTATTTCACTCTGAATCTCAGGATTTATATTTCACTATGACTGTTGTCAGCCTGAATTAGCCTTGGGATGAAAAGAAAATATAACAGAATGGATGTACAGAGAAACCAGGAGAATGACATAGAAAAATTAAAGACAAAACTAGAAGATGTTAGAGCAGAGCTGAAAAAGTCTTATACTTTCAACACCAACTTCTTTAGGATCAAACAATGAAATTATTTCACTCTGCTCAGCATTTCCTAGGCCTTGTCTGCTACCTCCAGTTCAAGGGAGAGATTAAAAAAAAATGTAGACAGTCCAACAAAGGGCCATCAAGATAATTAAGGAGCTGGAGAAACAGTAGTATGAAAAAAGATTAAACAAATTTAGATTTCTCAGGCTAGAGAAGAGAGAGCTTAGGGGGCACATAGTCACAGTCTTCCAGAATCTAAAAGGTAGTTACAGACAAGACAGAGGTCTCTCACACAGGTGACAGGGCAGGAGGCAATGAGAGCAAGTTGTTTCAGGGGAAACTCCATCTGTTGTCAAGAAAATGTTCTTCACCAAGAGAAAATCCAAACACTGGCAAGGTTACTATGAGAGGAGGTGAAAATTCTTCACATGTGGCTTAGCAGGGCCCTAGATAACCTAGTCTAATCCCTGTTTTGGACTAGATTATTTCCTTTCCTTTTTTTTTTATTAATAATTTTTTTTTCATACATTAGAAAATAGAGAAAGATAGAAAAGAACCTTGCTCTTTGATTTCCAGGAAAATAAGACCAGTGCTTACTGACAGTAAAAGATTTTTAGGTTGTATTGGTTTTCCAAGTGTTCTTTTAACCAGTATTGCCAGATTTTCTCTAGCACTAGTCACCAAATCTGTTCTACTTCTTTACTATTTCTGCATCTCCTTCTCTGCTTTCACATGTTATCAGTTAAAGTGCTGATGTTTCCTTAGATATCTTTTAGCCCAGACAAAGGTTTGACCAAGAAGTGATAAATCAGGTAATCCCTAACAAATTATCTTAAGGCATATACAAGTCAGGTCTATGACATGTGCATGGCAGAACTGCTCTGCATACAGGTTGTAGCCCATCCTTTAGCACCAAGATAATACAATGATTTCTGGTTAACCTAAAAATGGTGCTGGAAGCAATGTCTACACATGGCTTCTCAGCTCAACAAATGAGTCTAGACAAAAGCTCATTTTATACCTGTTAAATTTCTGGTACCTGACCATGGGTCACTCAAATCATACGTTGTTTGGAATGGGAAGTTAGAATAGACTCAGACACTGTAAAAATGTTGACTTTATCTTGACTAAGATAAAGATTACACAGTGGATGCAAGTTAGGATTGGAGTCCAGCACCGCTGGTCCTCACTCCTGTGAGCTTTAGGACAAAAGTAGTTTCTATCTGTCATACGAAGAATATATTTATGTATCAACGTACTAGGACCACTGGCAAGTTCTTAGTTAAAAAATATCTACAACCAGTAGAAGCCCTTATGCCAAAAAGCTATTGCTGCTCTAAAGGCAGTAGATATAGAAATTGAAATCCGCCTATTAAAAAACACACATGCATAAACTACTTATTCTGTTACATGACTACCTACTACAAACACAAATTCCAGTTTAAAACTAAAACAATTTTTTGCAGATGTATTTAATTTTGCAAGTCCTGGGTTCATGTTCATTCAAGACATGACAGATGTACTCGATTTTAGATGTTGTAAGAAGCTTGGGGCTGTACAATATGTGCCAAAAAAAAAGCAATAAAATATTTAATATTTCCTGACTGTGATGTAGTCCCTCTTTTCTTGCTTCAAGTGTGCTATGTTTAGGCAGAGGTGAGAAATATTTCCAAGACTTCAGTAAATATTCTGTACTTTGTTTTGATGTGATGTTATACACCTTCAAAGACAAGCTTTTTGCCAGAGTGCTTGCTCTGTTTACTGATTTATCACTCTGGTGCAATTGAGACAGAGTCATTAGACAAATATTATTAACACTCCTGTTTATCTACCTGTTTCTTGCTATAAGTTCTTGGGAGGGAAAGAAAGTGTTCTGACATTCAAGCAACAGTAGAAATGTGAGAGTTTTCTAACGTCGATAAGATATTGATATAAACCCTAAAAGGGTAAGGAATGAATTGGGTTTTTTTGAGAAAAAAGGAGAAAAGCCCGGGGAAAGTTTTTGCTAGGGTCCTAGAGACCCTGGTTACAGAGCCAGATCTGCATAACAGATGCTCAAATCTGCCCTGTGACGATTTCATGTGGTTGTTAACAAAGCAAAAAAATGCTATTAAAATCATCAAAATACATGTAAAAGGGAGAAGGGTTTATTTTTACTTAGCGTCAGCAATCACTGGAAGATAGAAATGAGAACATTAAACATTTTAATAGTATGTTTTTAAATATATTTCAAAATTCAGTTCAAAGTACATATCAAATTGGCAGTATTACAGCAGGCTTCTTTATGCAGTTTTTCTGCAATCAAGTCTTTTGGTAAGGAGAACAGAAGGAAATGTAAGAAAATCTTCCCTAGATCGTGAAAATTAGTGAGGATATAATCACACAGCAGTAGCTATTTCTTCATTAGCAAGTGATTTGGCATGATAGAAGTAGATTATTATATTGAAACAGGTGGCACAGGGGCCCTTATACCTTCATGTTGTGTGGCTCAGGAGATGTAAGATTGGATTTTTTCTCTTCTCCTGCAGCAAACATCCCCAGAACACATAGTTCAAGGCACCTCAAAGAACTGGTTTTGTCCTGGATCCTTGATTTAGGGCTTGGAGCATATGGAAAGGTATGTATTTAAACTTCCCCAGAAGGAATCTGGGTATGATGCACTAGAACCATCCTGTAGCCAAATCAATGTGTGGTAAGTACAGACCCTTAGGGAAATCACTCCACCACTGTGCTAGCACTCCAAATCAAAGTGCTAGTACAGGCACAGAAACTTCTGCTAATACAAGCTCAGCTTTACCCTGCTACAGCATGCTAAACCTGGGATATAACAATGCCATGGGCTCTTAACAAATGCAAAGAGAATAGCCCATGCTTATCTATCCCCTAAAGACAGATGAAAAAGATCTTTGCACACCTCTAAGAGCGTCACAGCCATCTACTCTTGACCTCAAGCATGGTCACCACCTCTGTGGTTATTTGGCAATGAGGTGAGATTACACAAATAGGGCAGTAAGGAGAAGAGTAAAGAGAGGAGACAAGCCAAGGAGAAAGTGGCTCTCCAAAGCATCATTCCAAGAGAATGAGGAAGTCTTGTTGATAAGCCTCTCTGTGCTGATTTTACATGTTACTTTCCAGCCCCAGGAATCCTCCCAGGGGACCACAGGGCCTAAGGAGACTCTGTTTCTGTTACCAGGAAGGAAGGGAATAGAGATGCCTTGAGTTCCCCAGGACTTCCATCAGATCTGTGTGCTGAAATTTCAGCCTGAAAAGGTCCCTTCTCACTACCATGTGGAATGCTTCTAGATGCTATTTCACCTGCTGGGTCTTCAAAGCTGCAAGCAGCTGAGAGATGACAGCTGAGGGGAGGAGAGAAAAGAAATCGCTTTGCTAAAGATCTTTCAGGAACATTTCAAACCAGGGGATTCTGTGGTTGTGGGAAATGACTTTCCAAGGAAGTAAGGCTTGCCTATCTCCCTCAGAAAGATGTTTTTTTCTAAAAGAATAACTGCTAGTAGCTCTTAAAAAAAGTTAGAAAAAGTTCTGCAAGAAACGTGGACAACACCCTGAGAAGAGAGAGGCAAACTGTCAGGAAATTTTTATTTCATGCAGGCGTATCTGAATTCTGGAGATTTTATTTTTATTTTTCAGCAAGATATATCTATGCTGTAAAAGAACTACATGAACTAGTATTCTGGTTTTGTGAGGAATTATGATTTTTAAAAAAGAGTAAAAAAACATTTTAGACTAGTTGAAATATTTTTCTCACTTTCTGTATTTGCTGCAATTACTGCAACTATTGTTACTTTTTTAATCAGTATAAAAAACTCAAAACATTCTAAAATTCCACTGTGCCAAATGGCAGAACAAAAGATGGTCAGAAGGATAGAGACAGAGTACAAGGAAGCAGTGAGGTGATAAACTTTGCATGGGAGGCAGTGGGGCCAGTGGCTTGGTACCATGACTTTACGAGCAGTTTAAGCTGGCAGAATCCATTAGCACTGCCAAAAGAGGCAGTCTTGCCCTGTATTTTTCTCTACCTGATTGTTCCAGCTTCTGCATTCCCTATACCCCTCCATTCGCCAGCTACTCTAGCCCAGCACAAGGACTGATGCAGAACACAGGTAACCGAGCAAAATGTAGTTATTTTTACCCGTGTCAACTTCTCAGCTCTTTGCTGCGCCATCACACAACTCTTTCTATTGGAACATGGCAGGGGACCAGAAAGGACAAAAAGGAGTGATGTGTACGGGTGTCAGGGAAGTGCCTTTTTTAGTGGCGGTGTTCTCTATTGCAGACTCAATCTGATACTGAAATGAATGCCACAGTAAGTGTTTTTGTAGGCAGAAAAGGGAAGTTTCAGGGTGGATAATGAATTTGCAAGATGCTTTAAAGGAGTTCCACACTGTGAAACACAGTAGGCAGAGGGAAAAATGATGGGTATTTATTAAAAAATGTAGGAATCTGATTATACTCCCTGATGTCATAATTTGACTAAAGACAGGAGCCTTCTTTAAAATGAATGAAATGTATTGGTCAGGTAGGTCTAAAAAAAATGATGCAAAACTATTTTCGGTGATAAAGGAAAAGAAATAAATGAAGAGATGGACCAAGAGCTGTGATACAGTTGAAACATCAGTTTTGGAAGTGAACCTTCACTATGCTTAAAATGCAGCACTGAAACACACTTTCCCCCAAAGTTGAAAGTGCTCCTCCTTTTCTCAGTATAGAGGAGAGCCAGGTTAAATAAATCATCTGCAGGCATCCTGTGATGGAGTGATGGAGGTACTCTATGTGACTATTGTCACTAGTTGAAGAAGCTGTAGAAGTCTGTCACAACTTTTAGGTTGCGACAAAATGACCTCCAGTAATCTTTATTTGTTGTGTTTGTTTGGCAGCAGGACAATAACACAACAAGTTGTTCCCAACTGTTAACTTTTGAGATTTGGGTAAAAATCACAGAGGGGATGTTTGCATATTTGGCTTAGTATCTGTATTTTCATCTAGGTGAATGTATCTAATAATTTCCTCCCTCTTTGATCTCTCAGTGCTTTCAATACTGAACCACTCATTGTTTCTGCAGTAGGTCCTTACAGCCTCTGCAAAAAAAGAGGGTTTTCCCAAAAGAAGGACGCAGGTCACTGACATACAAAAAGAGGGTTGCATTGCTGATAGAGAGCAGAAGAGGCTAATTATACTGCAATATACACCTCTTGGTACCTCAATGGCTTAGTCATTCATGCCCAGGGGACTCATAAAAAGGCACTTGCACTTAGTGCTAATCATTTCTGAAACAAAGACATCCTGTTACCATTCTCTGATGTGTAAAAGCAGGTACACCCTAAAAGTTTTGCAGGTTGCAACACTGAAATTTGGTACGCATTAAAGAGCATTGTTCAGAGAATGTTGTTCTCTACTAATTGAGTATTTGAGGCACAGATGGGAGAGCTAGATACCTTGGACTCAGCTAGGAGCAGAATCCTGTTCTTCTGGATATTGGTTCTGTGCCTTATTGGGTAGATCACATTGCCTCTTAAGAGTTTAATCTGATATTAAATGCACATTTAGCCATGGCTTAGAATACAATTAGTTCCTGTAAAGTAAGACCTGTTGAGTGTCATCTGCATTGTATGTAACAGTGAGATAATCATTCATAGAAGGTTAACGGAAACACTGACTGTGTGGATCATGTCTCTTAAGGCTCTTCATTTGGCCTCACTGGAGGAATTAGGACTGCGAATTGTATAAGATATTCCTAGATTCATTTGTTTTATTCTTTTATAGTGACAGCTCTCGTACTAAAGGCTCTGGATTTCTTTGCCTCTGGAAGGTGGTTATTTTTTTCACTGGAAATCCTCTGTTCAGCTCCTGTACGTGAAGCTCTGTGAGCAAGAATCATGCATGAAGAGAAAAGAATACAGGGGCTTTAGGTTAACATTACTGTTTAGTCATGGACCAATGATCAAACAGCAGCTTGTGTGGCAGGGAGAGTGCTATGTTATTTATAAATCCAATGCCTTGTTCAAATGACCAAAAGACCTTGAGTAAATTTTGATCAAAAGCACTTGAAACTAGAAAAGCAAAATATCTGCAAAATTCTGTTCTGTGGAGAGTTTTTACAGGGAATTGCTTCTGCAGTAGTTTGGTCTGTAACTCATTGGAGCCCGTTCACTCACGGGTGATTTTCAAAGGGACATAGTGAGCTTTTGTCAGCATAGTGCTCATCCAGTTTAAGAACATCTGCATGACTGGAGAGGTGTTATTCTGGAAATGCCTTGGGTTATTTATCCAGTCCCTAAAATAACATTGTCGCTGTATTGTAGCATAAATATTCTTTCTACTCACAAATAGAGAGTCTTACCCATTGCTATCTTTCCTCATGAGCATTTCTCACGGAAAACTGTAGGAAATACTCAAATACTGTTATTATGATATAAACCACATTTTTAGGAAGGGATGTCTTTGCCCTGTTTGACTTAAACATCCTTGTTACAGTATTTTCATGAAAACACCTTTTTTTAAAAAAAAAAAATCTGTATCTTTAGTATCATTGTTCTAGTTCCAGCATTCCCATATGCTTTGTTTTTGCTGTCAGCACGACTACTTTTTCTCCCTGCTGAAGGCGCAGGCCAGACCTCAGGATGCTGTACTACAGAGGTATGTCTGTGGCAGAAGAGGGTGCACTGAGGCTTCTGCTGGGAAAATACTCCTGTAAGATTTGTAGGAGAGCACAGCTTCCTATAAGACACAGAAACCAACTGTTGATGCAATTTCCACTAGCAGCAGCCAGAGAAACTTTGGCATAGGAATGAGTTAGGAGAAAGTGTTCTGGAAAATTGTGGCATTGAAATTGCAGTTATGTCTTAATAATTTTCTTCCCAAAGACCTGAAAATAAATTGAGAGTCTGAATGTGCTAGTACATCTGTTTTTTTTGCCCAAAACACGGTTTGGTTTCTCTGTCTTCACAAATACTGAAACCCTCGAACTTTGTCACTGGTGATAACAGAAACCTTTTTTCACTACAAGGTTAACAGTGGGTCTGTGGTTAGCAAGACCTAGTTTACTTTAAGGTAGAAATATGCAATACTTTCTTTCCATACAGATCATGCTGTAAGATAACTAAGCACTTGCTATCATGTGATAGCCACCTACAAGCATGGATTTCAACACTGAAGGCAAAGACTAAGACTGAGGTGCACCATGTTGTCAAAGCTGGTCTTCCTCCTCTGCCGCGTGCAGTGGATGCCTTTCCCCTTGGCAAGTGCTACTCAGGCAACGCAGGGATGCCTCTGAGAAATATTTCTTCATCTATGTCCCTCTGACATTGTTGCTTGCTTCCACACTGAGTCCATGGCTAGGACAATATCTGCTGGGTCTTGGCATGTGTGTCCTGGTGAAGTTTGTCACACCACAGAGCGGGTGGACAAAAAGCCAGGTCACAGCACATGGGTGATGCAACTCTGGGCCCCTGCTCTCAGCACCTCCACAATTTGAAAAGCCTGGAGCAGGAATAGCTTTCAGTAAGAGGGATATTCCTGAGTAGTCTGGCCTTGAGTCTCTCCCATGTCTTCTCGCAGGAGAAAATCACAAATCCTGCCCCTATACATGCCTGATTCCTTGGATTCAGCCAAGTGAGCTGGATTTTAAGCATGGGCTGTGCTATGGTGTGTTCACTTATTCAGCTGGTCCCTATCTGATGCCAAGCAAAGCTATTCTATGAAGACTTACTACCATGGCATCCCAAGGGAAAGGCTTTCCACGAGACTATGCATTCTACTTTTTGGGCTGACTGCTCCTAGGAATCATTCTTCCCATTGTTGCGATGTGGAATGATGACTTGTTGCATTAGCCTCTCAATCTGAGAACAGACCTGGGTGTTGGCTTTAAAAAACATTCAAAGCACTTTATAAAAGGTATTCTTGTGCCTTTTAGTAGGTCAATGGCTCTCTGCAGCTTTTGCACTTGCAGCACATACTGACTCAATATACTGATTTCCCCCACTCTCCAAAAAAGTAATACAAAGTACTTTGGGCTTGAGCCTTACATTAAAGAAATAAAAATAAATTAATGTGGTTTGAGTGCCTGTAGATTACAATGGAAAAAAATTCACAGTTTCTGTTCTTAAGGCAGTTGGAATATTGGGCAATTTGTCATGTTGGGAAAATCTCTGTTAAGAATTATGGCTCTCGAGCACTGTAAGGCTAACATTTGCATATTGATAGGGAACACAAAAACCGTGCTTTTTAAATAGCTTGTTAGCTTCTCATTGAGTATGAGTTATTGTCTCTGTATCTCCTAGCATTTTGACCTTTTATTATCCCTAAATTGTGGTTTCTTCTCTGAGTGCATGAACCAACAGAATTTTGAACTATTCTGCTAGAGGTTGGGTGTTTAGTTGTTACCTCAAATGTTGTGTTCCTCCCACAATAACCCCACCAATGTCCATAACTTCGGCTTCCTGAAGTGTTAATGTGATTCAAATTGATATAGTTTATTATCTCCTAACTTGACCTTTAGTTGTTTTTTACTTTCAAGGTAAGTAAAGAGCCCACAGAAGAACAATTTAGCTGAAGTACAGATCATAGGAAGATAGTGTGAAATAAACAGAGATAAGTTAAAGCACTTGCTATCTCAGGTTCATATACACCCCCACAGTTTTTTTGAAATGCAGGCAAGCGTCAGTTCCCAGTGAAGTTATTGAAACAGGTTAGTGCCTTGTCTCTGAAAGCTATTTGCTCTTGGTTCCCAGGCTACTCTGCAAAGGAGATATTTTTCCACTTCCTAGTGAAATTACCCTTGTATTCATGCTCGCTGTACTCACCAGTACTTTGCCCTAAGCTGAGAACTGGGTGCAGGATCTGCCTCTTCTGCTGTGTAGGATCTTTCTCCCGGTGACTTGTATTTATCCTGTGAGAAAGAGAGAGAGATTTTGACCTGAATGATGACAGAAGTACCAAATTACAGAGAAGAGGGAAACATGTTTTGTTTTACAGAGTAACTTACATATGTGGAACCTCTTGTATAGGGAATATGGAGGATTTCACTGGCCAGATCTAAGATGCAGCATAGAGAAAAACAAGAAAACAAGTTTCTGTTAGACCAAGCCTCCCATGATTCACAATACGTGTGTCGCCCAGAACACCAGTGTTACAAGACAAGCATTGTGATAGCGCCTTCTGCTTAGCGTTGCATTACCTAGCCTGATCCTGAGCAGAGCTGTAGTCCCATTGTGTCCCTGTTTTGTACAGTACCTTCTTCAGTGGTGGGGAGGTGGGATCCTGCCATCCACAATACCACCTCACTCACTCAGTTTTGACTTTTTGTCAAGCAAGGTGTCTGAGCAGTGCAAAGTTGTATCTCTGATGTGTGTGGGAATCTGTGGGGTTTGGGATGAGGCAATATATGGATTAGGAAGGACATGGAAAGAGTCCCACCACTGGCATCATCTTGAAGCATCCTTGCTTGTAGGATGTCCTTTTGGCATAAGGGACCAGGGCCTCTCAAGCAGAAGGTTCATGCAGGCTAAGCCATAGATGACTAACTCAAGTCCTGCTGACACTTGTTTGAAGTTGTAGTGCAACCACGAAAGTCAGATTTATTGCAATAGTTCTTTGGCACGGTCAGTGTCATGAAAAACTGAAAGAGCATATCTCAAAAAATATTGCACAATATAAGTAAAATGGCATAAGGACAAAAATGCTACACAGTCTGAAAAAACAAGTTGCATCAAGGCAAATTCTGTAGTGGTCAGTGCTATATCTTACAGGTTTGCCAAGTGTACTTGCTTTCGCAAAGTGAAAACCTAAAAGTGAAGATACTTGTTGATTTTGCTTCAGTATCTACAAATATTATGTGTATATTCAACCTTTATTAAAAAAGTAATAGCAGAACACACACAAATATTCCAGAGAATGTACCAAAAGGTCTTGTTGCATAATTGATGGTTTGATTTAAAAGTCTTTTTACTATTCTTTCTATCTCAAGGTAAGATTTACACATTTTCTATCAAACCAACCAAAAAAAATATTTGGTCAAAATATGAGAAGAGGGAAGATCACACAACAATTTCAACCTCGTTAACATGATGTGCTGTCACCCTGAGGAAGAGGCACATACTATTTAACAAGAATTTCCTCCAAACGATACAAGAATCGTCCATTCAAAATCTGCATGCAACCAAAAGAAAAGAGGGGGGGAATGATTTGATTGTATTATGTTGTAATGATAATGTGAAAAGTAAGAGATACAGTATGCATGTAAGCTTAAAAAGCTTATAGCTTTTGCTTCTTTATACTATTTTATAGAAAAACCACCAATAAGAAGAGTTCTTTACTTATTAAAGCAAAAATGGAATTTTGCTGGTACTATATTTTTGTCCTTGATATTGAGGGTGACGTAAGATGCCGATTAGCAATAATATGAAAAACTTTCAAAACTTTTAAATTCAAGAGGCTACTAAAGGTTATCTAATTTATTCAGTTTTACCCTGTAGACACTGTCAGACTTCCTTGCTGCTTGTGGGTGTGTTAGGGATTTTTAAGAAGTGATTGGATACCTCCAGTTCACCAAATAAAAATCCAGTGAGACTGTGTTTTTACTAAATATGAAGACAATGTTTCAGATTAAAGCAGTCCCTTCATGTTATTTTCCTGCATGCTGGGAAAGTATTATGGGGTAATATCTCTACACATGCTTAGCCTGTTCCTGTATTCTCACTTAAACATCCACTGTGCGCCATTGCGGGGAAACGGTTACTGGTGTTTCATCCAGTACCACTTTCACCTGACGTAACACAGCACTCTCCATTCCTATGAAAACATTAGTCAGATCAAATGCCTCAGTCCTCAAAACCCAACCGAACAAGCCAATCTACCAGATTCATCTTTTTCCAAAAGTGCAAGAAATCAGTATGTCACTAGTGCCAAAAAAAAAAAAAAATTTAAAAAATGCCCAGATCACAGCAACTGGTGAACTGTGATATGTAAAAAGGCAAGTTAACTTAATTCCCTCAACCTATCAAACTCCCAAAGCACCTGAAATTCCTTCCTTGACTCCAGATTTGGGTAATACGTTCCTAGACCTGTGAGCAATATATGCAGGCAGGGCATCTGAGAAGGTTCATTCTTTCCCCTCACATTTCTGTGTCCAGTCTCAGATGCTTGCTGGGAGGTGAGAATCCTTCTCCACTATCAGAGGGATTGTTTGTAAGGAAGAATGGAAATGTATTCAGAGCTCATAGGACCAAAATTCATCCTATGCTTACCAAGGCTGAAAAATAAACACAGAAAGATCTGGCTGATCCTCGTAAATCTGGGGTTTCAACCTCATGGCCTGCTGGCCGAATCTGGCTTTCTATCTTCTTTTATCTGTCCCAGCACCTTGTTTCTATTCAGCAGCAATGCTGAGCTCCTTGCCCCCATGCTCCTGCCAGCGCTGGTCACGTGTGCAGTGTGTGTGATCTGCGTTATGCTGCAGGAGCAGGAATGTGGTGGGAGTCATGAGTTAGACACCCCTGTGCTAAATCATCTTTTCAAAACACAGCAAAGTTTTTTTATATTTCCTCATATGTGGAGTTACTATTTCCAAGTTTTTTACCAACTCCGCAAAGATGTAATGGGTTGCTGATTCTGTTCCATGTTTCTTCTCATCTATAACGTAAACCTGAGTTTTCAAGCAATGCCCTTATGGACAGAAATTGTAGGTCTATTTGACTGATTTTATAAACATATAGATTGCAAGGAAGGCTCATAGTGACCAAACTCTTTTTCAGGAGGTAGTCAGTGCTTGGGAAGAGATTTTTTGTTTTACTATAGAGATGCAGTTAGAGAATTAGAATGAATGCTTCTGGTGCACATCTAATAGAACTGGCAGGTTTTGAGGGGAGGTCTCTGTTAAATGTGGAGCAACACACCACCATGTATCTCTTCTGTTCTGAGTTACCTTTCAGAAACAAGTGAACGGCTGTAAGAAAAGATTGGGTACCAGTGATATGAGAAATCATGGAAGAGAATCTTGATTTTTGTTCTGAATATGAGAAAATGCTTAGACTAGAGCTCAAATAAGGTTTGTATCTGATAAGAACAAAAACTTTTGCATACACTAAGGTTACAGAATATAACACATTTTCTTAATCAGCAAGTGAAAATTTATTGTTTGTTCTGTGTTCTCTGAAAGCTTCTCAGACGTTTGAAATGTTTCTACAGTTGCCTTTTCCTGCTCTCAGAAACTAGCCCTGTACCAATCGCTCAAAAACACTCACTGGGACAAGTACCACATTAATTGAAGACAAGCACTTTGCAGGAAATAACTTGCCAGCGCTCTTTGCTGTCTGCACCCATTTCTGTAATTCAATGACCCACTTATTGAAAAACTTTGTCACAAATGGAAGGATACGAAACAGTACATTTGGATTAATCTATATGTAGCAAGATGGCCCTTGGGATTCTGATTCATGACTGAGTTCCTGCGTGTAATGGTACTGCAAGTAAGAAATAATTATTGGTCTGTCTGAGCCTGCCAAGGAGAATCTTATTTTTATTTAGGCAGAGGATGCTCTGCAATTAAAAACAATTATTCTAGGACAGGGAAAGTATTTCTCCCTCAGGAATCGTAAGGCTGGAGGCTAATGTATGCCTCTGTTGAGAGATTCCTTCTTGCTGCTTGCTGCTGAGAGTGCTTACGTGTAGGTGAAGAGACAAAAAGAGGGACAGGAGCATGGTATGTGACTAAACCCTAAATGTCTCCCAGGGAAGTGATTTTATGTGTAACTGCAAGAGCAGTTCTGCAGTTAATTTGATTATTCCTATAACATTTGAGTCGAGCTGTGTAGAGAAAGATAAAGCCATTCCACAAAGGACTTCAGCACTTTGTCATTTGGTTCTGATCTGTCATTGAATGAGAACCACAAATGACAAAATTATGTCTGAAGGCAAGAGGAGTTCCAAACCCAAGACAAAACTGGTGTATCTGGGGAGCCTTTTTTCTGTCAAGGAGTTGCAAAACTGAAGGGCTACTGCAGAGTATTTCAGTTTAACAGAGGCTGCTAAAGCTGACAAAGTGGGACACCTCTTACATCAGCAGAAGTTATGAGCAATTTGAAATATAAAGATTTTGCATCTAATTTCTTACAGCTAAGTAATAAAATTACTTAGGTCACTGTGTGAGAAAAAAAGATTCTTTCTCTGAATGATCTGGTAAAATACAAGTAACTGCTTGGCTAAAATTTTGGTCACTGTTTTTTCATCAGATGTGGGTGTAGTTGTATTTCCCTTCCCACCTGTCTCCCTACACCCGCAGGCTATATCCCATTATGTCATGTTATGTTGGGTTACTTCTCACTTCAGCAACACATGCCATGATGTGACACCCCATAATTCAGAGAGACAGGAACAAAGTACTCTAAACAGCAAAGCGATTGCGCTGTTGCAATACCTGGGGCATCTTCAGAGTGTTGGATGATGGCACAGGTTTTTAGCCTTCTGAATAAAAGTTGGATAGCTCAGCAGATAATCAATGGGCGAAAATGCAAGAGTAATCAGTACCATGAAGAATCTGGTGCCTGGAATCTCAGAAGCTCATGAAGCAGAAAGTAATCAGCTCAGCCTTCACCAGTGAGTGTCACTGCAGCTTCTATATGCGGCTTCAAGGTGCTTGAATGGATTCAAAGTGAAGGAGAGAAGTAGAGCAGAGACAAAATTCAGCACATAATATCCTGCTTCTTAAAGAAGTTGTTACTTGGAAATGCCTTGATGAATAACACATTGATGACTGAGCTCTTTGTGCTTCTAGGGGGGGCGGCATATGAAACGTGCTCATTCTGTAGACTCATACTGGTGTTTATTCATTCTTTTTGTTGTGGTCACGCTTCCAAAGAGGATATGAAGCCCCTTGTACTCTCCAGAGTAATAATTCTAAACCAACATCTGTTCCACAAGATTTGCAACCTGAGGTTTAGATAGCATGGAGCAAATTAATAAAGGGACATGCATTGCAACACTAAGAAAAAATGATGTTAGAATGGTTTTAATAATCAGTGGTGTTCGCTGGCATAACCCACGTTACAAACTGTCCAGAACAGAAAGAGGTTTCATAAAAGTGAATAATGGTAATTAAAAATGAAGCAGGAAAAGAAAATGGCAGTTGCAGGAGTTACTGTAATGGCCTACATAACTGACGGTCTTGGCAGGAGACTACCTCTCAAATAGTGCTTCAGTGAAATCACAGGCCCTGGGTTCAGTTCCTAGAGCTGATGCAGACTTAAGGTTCATCTACCTCATTTCCTAATCTGAATCATGCAGCTAATTATAAAATTTCCAAACATTTGTCATTTATAGCTCTGAAGTCTTTTAGAAGGACCCAAATCTTGTCCAGTTGTTCCTATGCCAGGGTTATCCAGCCTTAAAGTTCCACACTAAACGACAGAGCAGATTATTGCTGCTTTATACTGACAATAACAATTGTGTTAGTGTTCAGAAACTTCAGGAAAGACACTGGTATTTAATTGTGCTTCCATTGCTGTCTCCGCTCTTCTACCTCAAGCACAGAGAGAACATTAGCCCCTTTGATCAGGTAGGTGTGTGAAATGAATACGCCAAAACTATCAGGTTAATATTTATTTTACAAATATTAATGAATCAGGAAGAAGCTACATTCTATGCTCTAACTGTAGATCTATGTCTAGCTATGTAGTGGCCAGGTTGGACAGAAAAGAAGGTACTGCAGTTACTGTAACATTTATCACTTTTTATAACATAGTAGTATTACCGAATTAAACATACAACATCTGGGCAACCAGGTTTTGCCCTGTGTCCTGGACAATCTGTTATGGTCCAGTATAATGGATTTTAGTGTTTGTCGATATGAGCAATTAGAATCCAAAGAAGTTTATAGAAAGTACGTGGTATCATAGAGATCTTGAGTCTAAATGAGTATAGCAGAATCTCATGTTCATAGTGACATGACAAGCGTCATGAAGTTACTAGAGAAGTTTCATCCCCTTATACTCGGCACTACTCAGGCCGCACCTTGAGTACTGTGTCCAGTTCTGGGCCCCTCAGTTTAAGAGAGATGTTGAGATGCTGGAGTGTGTCCAGAGGAGAGCAATGAAGATGGTGAAGGGGCTGGAGCACAAGCCCTATGAAGAGCGACTGAGGGAGCTGGGGTTGTTTAGCCTGGAGGAGGCTCAAGGGAGACCTTATTGCTCTCTGTAACTACCTAAAAGGAGGTCATACGCAGGCAGGGGTTGGTCTCTTTTCTCAGGCAATCAGTGACAGGAAAAAAAATTCACTGAAAGGGTGATTCGCCAATGGAATGCGCTGCCCAGGGAGGTGGTGGAGTCGCTGACCCTGGAGATGTTTAAAAACAGATTGGATGAGGTGCTTAGTGCCATGGTTTAAATGACCAGTGGGTGTTAGTGTTGGGTCATAGGTTGGACTACATGATCTCAGAGGTCTTTTCCAACCTTGTGATACTGTGATACTGTGATCTTCCTCCTGTCCCACACACAGACTTCCAGTTTTGCTTTGTCCTTTGATTTGTTTCATTTTGTATCAATTTGTGATGTGATCTTTCACTGAGTTGGGTGCCATATAGTCAAACCAATGGAGAGCTTCTCATTTCTTATGCGCACAAAGCCAGACTGAAACAGTTTAACATTAAAATGAAACATTTACAGGTCTAGCATGCATATTTCATTTAATTAGTCAGAAGAAATTTGATTCAAAACTCTATGTACAGAGAAACAAAGTACCACAACCAAAGTGGTTCAGAGCTCGCTGTTTGATTCTTTTGACTAACAATTAACACTTTCTGCATTAGCCAGCCACTCTATAGAATTTATCACTTAGATGAAAATCTGCTCTTCTTTTAAAAATTATTCTGAGACAGACACTTCAGTGAATCTTTAACGTGACACTGCCTGTATTCTCTGCAGGTACATTTTTATTTTTTATAAACAGTTAAGATAGCAATAGACTGCTACCTGGAATAATGGTCATACAGTATCCTGAATATAGTAAAGTCTTAAAATTCTTCAGAACTTAAAAGACAGTAGAAAAATGTGGACAAATATTATTGCTTTTCTGGTGCGATATGTTAGATATGTCAAAAGGTAAAGAAACAAAAAGTCAAAGAAAATAATTATAATTTCCTTGAAAATCTGATTAAAAATGAAGACATAAATAAATTAAACACCTTTAAAGCCCTGCTGTTACTAAGGATTTCAAAACACAGCTGTTTTTCAAAACATTATTCATTAACATGAATAAGTACTTTTTTATAAGAGAGTCCTTTGGTGAGTTATAAAAGAGACTAATGGAATATAAACCAATGTTCCTTTTTTAAGAACCAAAATTAAGAAAGCATATAAGAAAAACAAAGTCATCTGCCAGCTTCAAAAGAGTTTCAGAGCATGAAATTCCTTAAGCTTGAAACATAATTTAGTGATTTACATTTAAGGATACAGTTTAGAGGTTTGACATCTTGAGAAAACAGGAAAAAATGAGTTGTCTTTTTTGTGAATAATGATGATATGTCCACAAAGGGTTTCTAATTGTGACACCCCAGATGTCTGGGATGTATAAACATGCCACATCCAAAAATAATTTTAACTTTCGTTTCTTTTTTTACCTGTGGGTTTACATAAAATAAAATATTGTTTAAAACTAGCTTTCCCAACATGAACATGTTCAACTCAGAATTCTATTTAGAAATGAGGAAAAAAATCCAAACCTCTTCCCCTCCCAAAACAGGTAGGAGGCATCCATGCTATATAACCCTTTTGCTTCACTCAAGCTGTGTCAATACTCTGGATTTTATTGGTTGTGATGGTTGCCATGAACTGTGTATTTTGATATTGACCTTGTAGTTTTACGATAAGCAGAAATGAGCTGTTACGAGAAGATTCGGAGTGTAGGTAGTGTCATACACAGTGTTTTCATTCCATGTAAGCTTACTCACTCCCTTTCTAGGTGGGGAGGATACTAAAATGATTAGCTTGGACTAAGTGCCTCATTTGTGTTTGTGTAAAGCTGAATGAGACAAATTAAGTGTGCTATAGTTTTACAAAAATCAAGCACATATTATTGCCCAATCTGCAACTCTGGCCAGATCTTCATACTTCATAGTTCCTTAAAAATGCACAGGTCAAAAGCTCTTCCTCGGTCTGTGATTTTCTGCAAGTTTTGATTTCCTGTTAGTGGCTGAATCTAGCAAAAAATATACTGATAACAGAAAATCAAATCCTGGTGCTCCAGGTTTTATTGCACGAGGCTATGGTGAGCTATCAGTCCTCTTTAGGGAATCCTGGTGAATGTTAAAATGGATTTGTTTTTTTAGACCCACTTGTGGCAAGACACGAGTGCAAAAGGAGCTGAAATCTTATGAGTAAGTACAAGCTTTTGAGGGGGATACTATGGGTTGCAGGCATTTGTTACCAACATTTGTGCTCAATTCTCTATGCCGCTTGTATTTAGTTAACGCTGTTTCTTTAAAAATAAGGGCAAATCTTGAAATAGGAGCTCTCCTTGAAATAGGAGCGTAGAGTGTTTGGTGAGCAAACACCAAAAGACAGCAGGGAAGTAAATCATTGTTGCATGCAGAAGAGAAGTGTGGCATTACTTATGAATGACTGCATGCATGGCTGCCTGACTCAGTGAATGAATCACGCAGAATAAGACTGTGCAGCTCGAACGAGCACAGAAACTGCTCTGATTTTCATTTACAAAGCTTAATCATAAATATTGTATATTCTATGAGGTAAGGAAGGAGCTGGTTAATGTGTTTTATTTCCAGGCTTGGATATGATGGGTTGTTGTGGTACTCAGCCCTCTGAGGTCACCTGTGGGCATACAATCCTTTCAACTCCAGCAGCGCAAACATTTCAATCCAGGCTGGAGTTCACTGACCTGACGGACTGAATCGCATGAACATTCATTAAAGAAAACAGTGCCACTGGGAAAAAAATAAACCGTGAACTATCTCTTATACTGTAGAGTTTTAGAGTACAGGGATATTTTCTAATAACTTAAATATTTCCTTGCTGGCTTCCATTAAAACTTCCATCAAACTAGGATGAGCCTAACAGGCCAATGTTTATAAGGTGTTTATAGTGTGGTAAATGCCTCATGTCAGACTATCTAAAATGTCGCCAACTTTAGAGCCTTGGAAGCTTTCATAGGGAACAGATTTTAAATGGTGAAATGTGGCCTGCTCTGAGGTACAGTGTGTATGCTATAACTAGTTTAACTCCTCAAGTGGGAGTTACATGTTGTAGAATACATATTTTCACAATTTATTTTGATTTTTTAGGAAGAATGAACAAAATGGCACCATATTTTGCACTTGTTAGTCTCTCCTTGAAAAATAATTTTTCTACTTTTTGTAATTAGCAAAATTTACTGTAGCACAATGGTCAGGAGTCACTTCAGTAAAAATAAACCTCCATTAAAAACAAGTTGTGCTGGAAATCCACTCAAATGCTTTGAATATTTTAAATGCTCCAAAATCTTTTAGGACTTTGGGTTTGATTTCAAACTCTGTGACTAGAAATTGATTTGTACTAATGAGCTGTGCTGTGATTTTATTTCAAGATACTACTTAAAAATACAAACATAAAAAGTAAATTAAAAAAAAAGAGACTACAAGAGTACCTCTGCTAGAGATGCCAGATGATTTTTAACAAAAAGACACTGTGGTTCTTTGGGCTTTGAGCCTAGACAGATTCAGATGTAATACAGCTGTATTTTGTGAATATGTCACACAAAAAGATAAATGATAAGATAGAGTAGAACATGTAAGATAATTTGCAGAAAAGACAGTGTACAGATAGTGACAAACAAGTTTAGAGGAAAATATTCAGGCTAATTGAAAGTTACAATTACACAATGATACATCTAACAAGAGAATATTCTGTGGTTTTTTTTTTTTTAAAGTGTTCAGGATAGAAGTAGACTGCATCAGATGAAATGAACAGGGGCGTAAGGTGAGATGAAAATAATGCATGGGTAGCAAGGAAAGCAGGTAGTTAGACTGTATATCCTATTGTACAATTACTCGATCTACCTTGAATAATCTACAAATACTCAATCTACCCCTTTGAAGAGGTTTATAGTGAGATTGGCAATAGCGCACATTCAGCCCATATCGAGCCCAGAGATGGTCAAACATATGTGGACAAACTTTGTAGGAGAACACTGCTGAGACCATGAGCAGTGCTGTCATGCACCAGTGATGTTCAGATGGATATCAACTTCATCACAGACTCGCAACTACTGGCAGAAAATCTCCAGTGCTGCTGGGAATGTGCTCCAGGCAGATCAGGAATAGTGTTTATGGCAAAGGAGTTCCTCTCCTTTAGTACCAGCTCTGCCCTTATAAACCCTGGCTACTGGCAGAGCTCCTTTCTGTCAACCAGTTAGGACCTATGCTGCAGACGTAGGATACTCACATGCTAGGACACCCTTCTCTGCATGATCCTGGTCACATGTGGGACAGAGACCTCAGCCACTAAAAACACAGGTGCTCACCACATGATTTGCTGTGACCACAGCCATGGCCATGACTCCTCACAGCTCCTTGGAGAACACAGCTGTTGACATCTGGCATGGATTTTGAGTATCTCATTTGTAGTGCAGACTGGCATTTCTGAGGACACGACATCTAACATTTGCTTCTTGTAATCAGGCAGGACTGCTCTTGCAAAACATGGGGGTCGCAAGCCACATGCTGAGTATTTCAGACACCCAAAAGACAGAGAACTACTCACAGATGGGAGGTGACAGTGGCTAACATACTTCTGCAGATGTCTTGCCCTGAATGTGCTAGCCTCAGCAGCTCTTGCTAATTTCTCCTGCAGATGGGGAATAGTGGTGCTAACAGCACCAGTACAGCGACACTGGCAGTCATACAGTGCAGTCCCACCACAGGGAAAGTGGTGCTATGATTCAAGAGTTATGCATAGCTTACAATCTGCAGAGAACCTCATTACTTCTGACTGTTCTCTGCTTCTTATTTAGCTCTAGATCCAGGAAACTCACAACCTTTCCTACTGCAGCTGATTGTCCTATGAGGTGCACACTTCACCGTCCTCGAGGCATAAGGCTAGAGTCCTGTACAGGATTTCAAAATACCCTCTAGCTCATGAACTACTCTAAATGATCTGTGAAAATACTAGCATAAAAAGGAATGTCTTATCCAGACACAATATCTCCTGTAAGCACATGAAGATACCTTTGTAAAGGGGTACCCCAGGACACGCACCCTTCCTCCTAGGAGACATGTAGGCACAGCTTCAACTTGATGGTGGATTTTCCTTGCAAAACCTCCTGTTGGGGCAATGTCTGACCTGTCAGCTGCTCTTGCTTCCCACAGGTTCACTGCTCCAGCTTCCCCTCACAGCAGCTGCTTCTCCTCACGTACAGCTTTTAGGACCCTGCTGAACTGTGTCTCCTCTGATCGCAAGGTGTATTTCCTCCTCCTGTTTGGTTGGCTCCTTGGCATCTGCTGTTGGGGTGCAGAGCAGGGCTGAGAGTGCTCTTCCCCTTTGCTGAGCTGAGGGGCTGGAGGAAGAGAGCTGATGTGAACTGAGATTAAGTGGCCTGAGATGCATCAGAAAGATTCATTATGATAATTTAACCTGCAGTGTTAGTCGGATCTAAAGCTACTCTCATTCTCCTGTTCTTCCCTACAGTTAGAAACTTGTACTAAATGCAAATAAGAGATCCAGATCTGGAGCCTGTTCACCTCGAGCTTTCTGCTGGCCTGTTAGGGTCTGGATTTTAGGTTTGATCCAGTTCGAAAGCTGGGGAGCACTAGATACTGCAGGTCCGCACCAGGAGGCAGGCCTGCCTTTCTTTCATCTCCAAACCAGTGCTGTAGAGTAAATGGCACCTTCTGCACAGATACTCCCAAATGTAACTTTGGAGATGTTTCTGACACCCACTGTTTCAGAAACTGATTTTCCAGGTCAGGTCTTGAATGCATTTTGAATGTAACATTCTTGCATTTGCTGTCTTTCCTCCAGCTTTCTCTAGCAGATCATGTAGTGCAATACTGAATAGCTAAAAATAATAACACAGGAATCAGTTTTAATCCTTTCCTTTTTGTTTCATTAGCTCAGTTCAACACCTTGGATCTGTTATAACTTTTACTGTGATTATCCCTGAGCAAAGAGTACTTTCAATAAGGAAGTCAGTCCTTTTAGAAAATATGCACTTCTAACTAACTGAATGAGGTGAGTCATGTAGCTGGAAAAAGTTAAGCATCGCACACACTGACTCCAGTAACACATTGCTTCTGTTAGTAGCAATTTCTTCATGACTTTAAGACTTCCATGGCAGCATAAATATTTTACATGGTTAAAGCTATTAATCTTAGCTAGTTCAGGCATTAAAAATGCAGCAGTGAAAGAAGGGAAGCTTGTTAGCAGCATTTAAGCTTAGAATTATAGTCACAGTCATGACCATGTCACTACATGGTCATAATTTTCCAGGTGGATTTACAACACAACAGTCTCCTGTTTGCCAAAATGCAGAGAGTTGAAGTTGGACCTCTAGAATCAAAATTCATAAGCTTCAGTTTGAGCTGAAGTGCTGTAAATACTTGGAGTGAATCTTGCCTCTGTGGTTTAATATTTGCCAAATGAAAATCATTCAAATAAGCACTATGGGTACAGTATTCCACAAAGATTTCCTTGCACAAGCAATACTAACAGATCAAAACCCGCTGTCATTAAAGCAAAGTACATTTTACTATACACATGCTAGTGTGTCTCTTTTTGATCTGTTTTTGTCCTACAGAGAAAAGACGCTTGAGTAGTGAAGGTGCTGTAGCTCACTCTGACTGCAGATCAACTCTAAGTTATTGCTTTCTTATTTCTAAATACTTAGAAAATTTTTTAAAAAAATTATCTATACTTTTCATCAAGATATTGCTATGTAAACTTTCTGCCAGGGTCACCTTGAAACTTTTTATTTTCAACAGTAAGAACCCCTGTTGTCTTTACTTTTTCTTATATCCTAGCTTAATTAAATCTAATTGTTTTTTCTTCCAGCTAATATTACCATATTTCCAATGTAAGAACATTACTGTCTAGATTATTTCAGTTATATTTCCAGTCAATGACATTACTAGAATCTGGGCTGCTCAGAATAGAGACTAAGACATAAACTGTTCCTTCTTTTCTATCACACACAGGATGATCTGGACTTTACGTAGGACTGTTCACAGGAATAAATAGCTAGCAAGGTGAATCAGGGTTGAAAAATTTGGCCTAAAGCTTAAGCAAGAGACGTACCAGATCAGTTTGCTAAAGATAAATAAACAATGTTATCATTTTATTAAGACAAATACTACATTGGTCTATAGAATAAACAAGCTTCCTCTCAGTCCTGTCATATGATATTCATGAAGGAATTCACTTGAACAAGAGTGCATTCATTTCATAATAAATAACTGGTGGTTATACAACACCTTTGACCACAAAGCCTTCTAAAGGCAGTGTTGTGTTCCTTCCACAGTTATAAAAAAAAAACAAAACAGAAGAAATTGAGGCTTAAGTTTAATAGCACGAGTAAACTGCAAACAGATGAAAGATATTTCACCAGCAAAAGGCCAAGCTTATCAGAGAAGTTATTTTTTGCTGATTATTTGCTTGAAGCAAGCACACACTCTCAGTACCTTGACAGAGAAACTGAGACACAACACATAACTGAACAACAGTCACAGCAACTGTTGTTGTTGGAGCTCACTTGAAAACTGAGGATCTTCTGTCCTCCAGTTCTTTGTTCACAGACTTCCTTTCCTGTGTGGACTGCATGGAAACAAACAGGAGTTTTAATCAACTTTTTTTTTTTTTTTCCAGGGGAGGAAAATAAGAAGAGAGGAATGCACTTATCATGGTTTGAAAATGCTGAAATTCACTTCAGCGTATTGAAAAGGTCTTAGAACTCAGGGAACTCTTGACCTGAATCTGTTTCTAGGAATCTGCAGAACAAGTTTGTTCTTCTGGTTATTACATTTATTGTTCAAATGACTAAAACCATATTCATAGAAAACATAAGTAAATCATGAAACTCTTACGGTAGTTACCATGAATATTCATCTGAAAGTTCATTTGGAAAGTATGTTGATCATCTATTACTTCATCATTGCAGTTGCACAACCAGATTGTACAAACAAAACCATATACCCAAGATGACATGTTGCTTACCACTAATAGTACACAGTGAATAATGCTGAAGTGCTTTCCTGGCAGACTGTCTGCAGTGTGGGATGTGTTCATCTAAATAGTGTGGTGAACCCCCAGAACTGCAAACAAACAGGGAGTATTCCCAAATGACTGGCAAACAGGAATAAATCAACTAATAGCCATCAGGGGAATGAGATGTGGTAGGTTATGTGGTAACACTTACTCTTTCATCCATATGTTTTTTTCTAGATGTGAGCAAACATGCCCTGCATTTCTCATAAAATAGTTACATTTTTGAAGCATGAAAGTCGTCAGGCTAATGTAGGTCTAACAGCTCTGTAACAGTTTGTGGGTATGGTTGAATCAAGCGGAATTTCAAAAGTGTTCGAATTTAGAATCTTTGAAGCTGAATCTTTCAAGGTGCATTTAAAGTTATCTAGAAGGCCATAGACACCATTAAAATTTGTATGTTTGTAGGCTGTGTTATATCTATGCATACTTATGAAGGTTAGAGCTTAGATGATAACGCATTCAGCTCACTAACACTAGGCTCGGTATGAATTCCCCGCACAGGTGACTTTTTCATTCAGGCTTATCTTACCTCAGCCACGCTTGCCATCACTTTAGTCCTCTTAGAATCATTTACACCACTGCAAAGTATGATTGAAATATCATCTCATCATAGCCTAACAGTTCTACATACTATCTCTGCTCCAAAAATGAGGGCTTATAGACCTAATCTCAGTGATGTGTTCTACATATAAAGAACGCATGGATCATTAGGAACTTGAAGCACAGAAGCATTAACAATCCTAGCATATTCGGTCTATGTCTTAATATATCTAATCCAAAATTCTACCTTCTAATTGAAGAGATTTTTTTAAAATGTTTTTTTTCCTGTTTTCGGAACCCAGTATTTGACAAGAGTATTTTTTGCTTTTATCACCAATATAACTCCTACATTGGTTTGCAAATCTATAGTCGCAGTATTTCCAGAGAAAAAAATATGCCACTTTATTCCATACTATTTAAAACAAAAGGGAGCTGTGATGATGCTAGTGCTGGCTGTTATTTCAGGCATATTTACAGAGTGAAAATGCCCAACTGGACCTGTACATTCCTTCGTACAACAGAGATTTTTGCTAAAATGCTCCAGGACTTGTTCCTTCTTCTTTACATCCTCATCTGCAGCTTTGGTATTTGCTTGTCCCTTAAACAGGATCTTTTTGTAGAGGTTCTTGTCACTGATAGCTTCCTATGAGAACATCCTAGAAACAGATCTTTCTTAGGACACACTACTGTCTCTGAGAATCAAAATATTTTTGAGTCAATTTTAACATAGTGACCACACAGCACCCATGCTACTCGCTGGTGAGCTTCTCCTGAACTAACCCTGCTCTGCTGGACTCTCACTGGCTCTAGTGTCGATACAAGGAAAAAAACAGGCTGTTTGATTTCTTTTTTATCTCTGAAGACTTTCTACATCTCAAGACTCATTAAATCAGCCTTACTGTTTCTTTTTTTAAAATGGACCTTGTTCTGTGCTCTTAAGGCTAGATTGAATGTTTTTTTTAGTTGGTGGAAAACTTGTCATTTACTGCAACACCCTTTGATTTACTCTCTATTTCCCTTCACCCCCTGTACAATTGGAGTTGTTAAATTTTCATCTTTTACGGGAGGATAAGGATTTGGTTTTTTTTTTGCCAGTCACCTCACCCATAATGAATATCCATCCTTCCCAGCAGAAAAAAAGAGCCTATACCCTCGCCTAGCCATTCAAAATCGATAGCAGAATTTAACTTTCAACTCTTACATTGAGGATGTGGACTTTGGGACATTGAGTCTGGGGGAGGAAGTGTGACAAATAGAGCTTCAAACCAGGTGGTTTTGTGTTTTGCTGAGAAGTGCTGTTATTCAGTTGGAGGAGAAAGAGAAGGCAGCAGAGAAGGAGGGGAATTTTGGCCCATATGGGAGGGTAAGCGGAAGGGGGAAAACTGAACCAAATGTAATCAGTAGCATTGTATGGCAGTTTATAACCTGGATCCAAGAAACACAGCAAGCATTCAGTTACTGGATTTGGCTGAGAGTCAGTTTTGAAGAATTTGGCAACACAACAGCTACGTGTGAATGATGTTGCAAGGCAGGATGTAGCATCAAGACAAAGATTTCATACAGATAATATTTGGCTCACGACTTGAAAGATTTGGATATCTCCAGTACAAACATCAAGTCACTAACAGGAAAGATCAAACACACACAATGAATCTTTATTACCTTATAAACATTTACAAAACTGTCTAGCCAGCTGTGCTGCTCATCTGCTCCTAGGTATATGAGAAGTTGGAAACCAACAATTTGAATTCTTTCCTCTTGAAAAATCTACCTTGAAGTGCTTCTTCTCTGAAAAGTTTGTATTTACATTATTTTTCACCAGCTTCCCACTGCCCACTGCTGCGGATCATTTACTACATCCCTGTACAGTGCTGCAGACTTGTTACTCTCTCACCTGGTTTCCTGTTGAGCTGTGACAAAACTGCAGCCACAAGTCCTGTCTCCAGCAGCACAAGTAAACAGGTGCCCTCACTGGGGCTCCATAAATTTAGTGAAATTAGTCTGCTGCAATATTAACCTTCAGAAGCTGGGATTCTGGTGGCAGAATCCCCAAGGGACCTTTATGTGTTCTACCTCCTCAATAAAGCACATGGCATATGCCAAACCAGTATATCCCATCTATGCAGCTATAATAGAAACACCACGTTCATCTCCTGTTAAAGGAAAATATGATCAGGCTTCATCTCCACTTCACCTAAGTCAGTTTTCTCCGATCTGAACTTTCCAGGTGGAAAACGGGGCCTACTCTCTTCCTCTTACACAATGACAGCTCTGTCAATTCGTGTTATAGATGCTTGAGTTTTATATACTGCCAGCATATAATATGGTGGTGCCCTGCTCCACACGAGCAAGAGCAGTGATAACCTCCTCAAAAGCAAAGGCTTTCAATGATAATGCAATTCACATTTTCAAAGCAAAACGCCATCATAACTACGGCAAAAAAATAGGCACATTTGTGGAGTCTACCAAAACCAAAGTATTATGGATTCACTAAAGGGAAATCATGTTTGACCAAGATGATAGTCTTCTATGATGACATGACTAGCAGGGTAGGTGAGGGGAAAGCCGTGGATGTTGTCTACCTCAACTTCAGCAAGGCTTTTGGCATTTTTCTGTAACATACTTGTAGGTAAGCTTTTGAAATGTGGGTTAGATGAGCAGACAGTGAAGTGGATTGAAATCTGGCTGGGTGGCAGAGCTCAGAGGGTTGTGATCAGTGGCAGTCTAGTTGGAAGCTAGTAGTGAGAGGTGTTCTCCAGGGTTGAGTATTGGGTACAGTCTTGTTCAATGTATGCCAAATTGCACACTGGCATCTTTGGTGATATTTTGTTCATGGTTCCTTGTGTTCTAGGTGAAGTGAAAGCAGGAGTAGCACAGATCGGCCCTGTGGGTTGGGTGTTCTGAAGTCTGCTTTTCTTTGGGAACAAAAGACAGGCTGAAGTTAGGAGGGAGGAGATATAAATCACAGCTTGCCAAATGCGTAACATTAACACTGGCAAAAGAGGAAAGGAAATTTAAATGTTGGGAGGGGAGGTATCTCTAGGGAACAGGCACATTAAAAAGAACAAGAGGAAACCAAGAAAAGTTTGTTCTTGATTTCAAGGCCACAGTGTAGCAACCTGCTGAGAGGAACTGAAAGAGTCTCTTTTGTAACCACAGAGTCTTTGAGCATTGTGTAACTATTTGAGAAGTGTCCTGGGACATCCACGAGACTTAGGTGGAGAAATATAGAGGAGGAGGCAGCTATTGAATGCTGTCTCACTGCTTACAGACAGAACACAAAGGCAACTTTTGGTGTTCAGATTGCTAATCTGGTGAAAATATTTGCTGAAGCCTGGGAACTGATGTTATGACAGTGTTGGGGACGGGGGATTGTTTCTCTGCTCCTTGGTTTTACGCTGTCAACATCTGCTCTTTCTTCCATTGCCTCACGGGCCTGGGAAACAGAAGGGACTTGAGGCTGTATCTGCTGGTATTATTCCTGTGTAGAGAATTGCTTACTCTGGGAACTTCTGTCTGCCCTGAAGACGGAAGTGAAACTTTACCTCACCTCACTAGGCACTTTTATTTTAGTCCAAAGTTTATCCTGTTCAGTGTGCTTTATCGTCTTGTTTTTATCCTCTTGCTTTATCCCCTTGTTTTATTTGAATTAAGAAAAGGAAAATAAAATAGCAAAGAAAAAAGCCAAAAGTCTGAGATGAAAAATATATGTCTATATATACGCACACACGATTTCATAAGTCCTTTTCTTTATAACAAAATGGATGCCCAAGTTTTTAGAAGCCTGATACAGCACAAATTTGACTGAAGACCTACTTTAAATGTATGATGAACCCCAACAACCTTCACTGAGTAAAACAGGAAGTACATTCATCTAAGACTTCTAAAAGTCAAGCTCAGAACCCACAAAATATTGTAATATGCCCCCCCATTACTTTCAGGAATATAAAAACAGTGACTATCAGGCCTGGGACTTCTTCATTTTTTTTCTGCCTGAGTAGTAGTCAAAAAGTGGGAAAAGTAGAAAATCCACCCTTACAGATTTCAAAATATTTGCTTTTGCAAGATGTTTTGTGAAGGCGTCTGAATTACCTTAGCAATTAATTGCAATTTCTTTGTCCCCTAGTGTCTGGATGTCTTGAATGTGGATAGCAATACGGATAGTACTGGTTGTAACTGGAGATTTTCCTTCAGCTTAGGGGATAGAATTACAAGGCCAAGTTCTGCCCTCATTTAGTTTCATAAAGCCTGATTGAAGAAGTTGAGCGGTACTGAGTAAGTAAGAAATTAGTTACAGAATTTCTAACAGGGAAATTAGTGTCAAAGATACCTTGCACCACGTAAGACAGTCTTACTCTGCTCTACCTCATATGCCACAAACAAGTTGCAGGGACTCCTGCTCAGGGTTACCTCCTGCGTTCCCAAAGGGTTTCCAGGGATCACAGTGCCAGAAGAATTTTGAGATGACTTTATTGAATGATTTTCCTAATTGTTCCAGTGGAGATACGTGGGCTGATTTCTATGTAGAGAGCTGGTATTACAGCTCTTTACAATTAGGGCTATCTTGACAGGGAAGTACTAGTTTTCTATCCTAATGCTTGAGAAAAGGCATCTGCAATTCTCAGCAGATAAAAACTGTATGCAAGCTAACACTAGTGTATTCACTGGAATTTTTTAATGAGTGCAAATGAATATTTTACTGTGAATTTACTGTAATAGTATATCTTGAGACTTGGAAGGGGTGGCAGCAAGTTATTTATGCCAGTTTGTGACAATGAGGAATTGTTGATGTCAGTGAGAACAGAGCAGAATAGTTAAAGTTCTTGGGCAAGACCAGAGCCCTGGAGTGTTCAGCCCAACAAAGCTCATTGATTAGATTTGGTTCATATAGAAACAGAACAAATTGCTGCATGACGGTATTTCCTATTTTCAGAAGAAAAGATGGTTCTATAACCTTTCAGGCTACGTCTAATTGGCCTCGGGGCTGATTCCTGGTCCTGAGACTCAAGTCACATGGGCTGATTCATGTCCTACCCATTCTGTAGCAGATTTGTCTTGAGGAAATCTTACTGCAGACAGTGAACAATAAACCAGTGTGGACAATCAGACCTCCAGTGTTCAAGCTTGCTCCCTGGCTCTCTGTTACTTAGCACTGAAGACATATCCTCAAAGTCCAGTGCAGCCCTCTTTTCTGTGGTTCTGTGAAAGCGATTGTTATAATGAGTTGCTAATAGAAACTGGATAATCTTGTTAGAGTAACTCTCACAGAACATGTAAGGGGGCTCAAGAATTTTGTCATTAAGGGATGTTCACTGAGAGAAAAGAAATTCCAAACTTTTGGCTAACAAAACACTTAAAGATCTTCCACTCCTCTGCTCTGCTGGCTCAGTTCAAGCCCATGTCATCTATGAATGAAAGTTTTAAGACAGCCCATGTGCAATAGTGGTCCTGCCTTTGTTATGGACTGATGCCCACACTATAGAATCCAGAGCACAATTACAGAAAATCTCAACTACAGCTTTGCTCGCACTGGAAGGTTCCAAATCCTAAATGGATTTTTAGCCTGAAGACCCTAAAAAGCTTTCATTGAAGAATGGTAATCAAACAAATTGTAATGATAATGTCTATGTATTTCCTTGTTGTATATCACAAGAGCTGTGTTCCATATCTGACAACGAATATAAAGCCAAGTAGTTAAATTGAAAATAGTCACTCACATTCTTCATAATATTGGCATAGGGACAGAGTGGAGAAGAAGAACAGACATATAAACAATGTGCACATTTCCTTTCATAGACAGACTTCTCTCTATGAATTACAAGCAATGTGTAAATACTGAGCCATAGAGGGAGGAAACATGGTCTAGTTGCCTAAACGTTGGAGCCTTCTCTAGATTAAGCACTGTGGAACACTGGAATCATTTAAAAGAAATAAAGAAGAACATGAAAGAGCTCCTGTATACTTATACCAGTTATATCCCAGTGAAAAAACAAGGAAAGAGAACCGAAAACTGCTCATTAAAATGAAATTATTTTGGTAGCAGTTTTCTCTTGCTGCAGAGGAAAACAATCAATCAGGTTGCTGCTTGACTTTCGGATGGCTTGTTGTAGAGCATATTACGTGCCATAATACCGGATATTTTTAATTTTTGTACAAAGGCATAGATGTACTTTTGTGAAATGGAACATTTAATCCTTCCTCATGCTAAAACCCCTTCAGTCTGAAATAAATTATCTTCTTGTCTATTACTGAAGTCTTAATACCAGGCAGGTTTCTGAAGTAATTAGGTAGTACTTTATTCTTTCCATACTCCCAGACAAACTTACTCTTCAATCTCACTGAGATCCTTATACCTTTACTTCCAGCATAGTGTCACTTTGCTCTTCAAAATACTTACCCACATAACCTGGAAAAGACAGCTGCATTGACGATCAGTTATTACTCATTGGCTACTAACTCATGAGAGAACTCATTTGACTTAATCATGTTTTATAATTTTATGAATTGAATAGACACATTCATAGCTTGTGAGATAATTAGCATAAGAACAACCTAGTGTTTGCAACGCAGTGTCTGAGACATAACACTCTCCACATGGAGCAACAAGTCAAGGCCCTAATGCCAGACTATGCTTGCTTTGGTTCCTCAATGACAGCAGATTATTTTGGTAGATACAAAGCTTATCACAAGATCAGTCCTTAACTTCCTCCCTGGGAAGTTTTCTCTTCATTGGTGTGGGCCAAAAAGGGGTGAAAGAGGTGGTAAAGATTTTTCCAGCTCTACACATGCATAAAGGTATGATTTGAAAAGTTAAATTTGCCAGTTATTTTGAGGTTTTGTGGATCTTAGTCAGCAAATTATTTGAGAGATCGGGACAAGAATTAATTTTGAAAGCCATATCAAAGGGTAAAATGAAGACTCTGTACAGGAAGAACTTTTAAAACATGTGAGTGTTATTCATTTCACCTCTGAATATTTTTTATCTCCTTTGAAATCAAAATGTTTTGTATGCATTTGGCAATTAAAGTGATGGGGTTGTGAAATAGCACTGATAATGTACTTTGAGAAAGTCAGTTGAGTACATTTTCATGAGTAAAAGAGGAAAGAAAGAGAAGGCAGATGGGATAAGATTGCAGCGCGTAACAGTGACAACCAGAGCCGTTCTGTATCAAGATGAGAGAGAAATAGCTGCACTGATAAAAAGGAAGTATTTGGTCACAGTCAGCTTCCCCAGAGCATCTACTAGCACAACAGACCTAATGAGTAAATCCACATTGGCAGTATGAGTCATTTTTCTCAGCTGCATGAACAGAGCTTAAGACTATGTGCTAGGCACCCCAGCCTCTCCTGTTTCAAAGCAACAAAGAATATTTTAGAGGAGCTGAATGGAATAATTATCTGATTGGGAAATACTCAGAGGACTGGTGTCTAGTGGGGTAAATTATAACTCACATCAGATAACCCACAGAGACAGGTTGTTTGAATAAGAGCAATGTTGCCTTTGGAAAAGAAACTAGGAGATTAGCTGGCTTCTATTCAGGCTATGGCTCAGCTACTGAAATATCTTGTGCAGTTGTGAATGGCATTGTGGTTGTGAGACTTTCACTGGAACAGATACAAAAACCCCCCTGAATTGTGATGGCAAGGTGTGGTTGGCCTGGTCATAGAACACACAGCAGGCCTCCAATTAAATACAGAATTAACACAAGCAGATGCTTAAATTTAAGCAGAGAAGTAGCGATGTGGAATTAGGGTATCTTTTGGATTATTTACAAAGATAGCAATAGCAAGGTAGCAAAACCATCTGTTTCTTTTCCCCACTTTCTCACTTGATTTGTTTCAGAGCTAGTGTTTGGTATCTTTGTGGAATCTACGGGCAAAAAACAAACTACCCAACACTGGGAACAATTGCAGAATCATATCTTAAAAGCTTTCAGGAAGGTAAAAATGCTGAAAAAGTATTGGAATAAAGATTGGAGTAGTCCAACTTCATGATATGCTGGGCCTGGCCTGGTCATGCTCAGAAATTACACTGAAGCTATTATTTACTTTTTTGTGTTTGCCTGTTTAAATAAATACAATATTTGGAGTAGTTTACAAGAAATCTGGACAATTCTAGTATCAATCCATACGGGAGATTTCTCAGAAAAGCGTGAGTTACTCTGAGAAGGCTGCATGCTGGTGAAAGCAGAGAATTTGAGATTGTTCATCCTTTCTCAGGCATTTGCTGAACCATGTCATACCTAATAAAAAGTGCTTAAAGCTGATAGATTTGCATTTAATGTCTGAGTCATTTTTTTCATATCTTACATAGTACAAACTTTACAGAAATTGGTCCATGTACCAGGTGCAACCTGCAGCAAACTGTTTTGCTCCAATAAAAGCTGATATTTTTGAGTCTTGCAACCATCCTTATACTTTTACATATTTTCAAAATACCCTAGTCCTACTCTTCATAGGTATAAACTAATTAAAATAGAAGGGTCCGGAAGTCTAGTTGCATGCTTAATTCTGCCTTCCATAGGAAATTATATAATATGAGATGCAATACCAGAGTTTTGGAGGACAGACTTAAAAATTAAAGTTGTCTTTTGCAAGCTTATTTCATAGCGTGAACATATTCTTTTTTTCTCACTTGGGTGCTTCGATCCATCCAGGACAGATCCTTCTGAATACCTGGAGAGCTCCATTAACTCTACCAAGGAACAAATTCAACTTGGCATGAGTTTTAAGAAATATTGTTGATATTTGTGTAGAAAATACCAGTTTCCCTTGACAGGCTGAAAGAGTTGAGGTTGTTCAACGTGGGAAGAGAAGGCTGTGAGGAGATCTTGTAGCGACCTCCCAGTATCTGAGTGGGGCCTATAGGAAAGATGGGGACAGACTTTTTGGTAAAGTCCGTTGTGATAGGACAAAGAGTAATGGTTTTAAACTAAGAGAGGGTAGATTTAGACTGGATATAATGGAAAAATTTTTTACAGTGAGGGTGGTCAAACTTTGGAACATGTTGCCCATGGAGGTAGTGGAGGCCCCAGCCCTGGAAAAATTCAAGGTCAGGTAGGGATGGGGCTCTGAGTAACCTGATCTAGTTAAAGATGTCCCTGCTTGTGCAGGAGGGTTGATCGAGATGACCTGTAAATGCTCCTTCCAACTCAAAGCATTCTATGGTTCTGTGATTCCATGATTCACTTTAATAACTCGTAAGATGAGAACCATACACTTTTCTCCAACAGCTTCTTTACCACTGTATAAACTCATTCAGAAACTTAAATTACTTTGAGTGACCATGATTAAAGAACATTTTACAAAGCCTCATGTGGCACACGCTAACCTTCTATAAAATAATGCAAAAATAATTAGCAGGAAGCAACTGAATACTTAAGAGAATTGTAGGAAATAGTTCAGTAAAGTTATGAGGTTAAATACATCCCCAGTGTAATTCCACTGACTTCATTCTGTATGTAGATTTGGAATAAGCATCTCAGTGCACTGTGCACGTGCTTGGAAGCGTCACTTTTAGGCTGACCTGTTATGCCATGCCCCACTGCCGAGCTCTGTGCTGCGAAAGGTCCTGCTGTTGACTGTCAGTTTTATTCATATTAATGATGTTGTCGGTGTGCATACCTTTCCCAGGAACTAAAAGATGTTATTGTCCTGTTGTCAGCCTCTTTGGGTTTCTAGGAGCTTTTTCTAAGCAATACCAGTGCATGTGTATGTCTGTATGTGCATATGAAGACGTGTATAGACAAGAAGTGTAAAAGTACTTCCTCATATTCTTTAATTTTTCGACACTAGTGGTATATTCAATTGTATGTATATGCTTTAGCTAGTCAAATGCACTGAATGAAAAGAAAGAATGTTCCTGCCAAAAAAGAGTTGAATTTAAACCAATATCTGCAACTTTAAGTTAATAATTTGCTTTAATCTGTCTTTAGGAAAGACCAGCAATTTATTTTTTTGCATCATTCTGCTATGGTGTGCTAGGACTGGATGTTGCTCAGCAAACCATGGAGTTTGTGATCAAGTTCTGAAATACTCCACTGCAAAACAGACACCGGAAGCCTGCCTGCTGAGAGCCTGTGAGGGAATAAGGAAGATACCGGGCTGTGGGAAAAACACAGATTTATAAAATGCAGTAAATCATTATCTTTTTTTATGCCTATATTTCAGCCTGAATGTTTTCCTGATTCACTGAAGCAAGCTTTTCTCTTAATTACCATACCTGGCAGTGAGCAGTAGTGAGCACTAAACCTGAATCACAGGGGCTGGTAGGAGAGAGGAACTGTGAATTTTTCTGTCCCTTTTTATACTTGACTTTCCACTGCTCAATTCAAGCCAATTTTCCAGATTTCTACTGGAAATAACTGGGTTTATTAATGTCAGTTCATAATTGCTGCTTATAATTGAAAAAGGAAGAAAAAAAGATTGGTTAGTTGACATTTTGACCACCTCCTCTGAGACTCCTAACCATAGTTTCTGGCTTCTTACCTCCGTTTCCACCCTCCACAACTTCCAATGCTGCTTTGCCTCTGCTTTTCCAGCCAACCTGCCTCTGTTCACGCTTACCTTGCACGCTCTGTGGCCCAACCCCAACCTGGAGTTAGTTATAATGAATCATAATGATGCCTTACTTAAGTATGAATATACATATACAGTGAACATGTGCATTATGTCCTAAAATGCAGTCTAGCTAGCATACTCATTATGCATTTCAACATCAATCCAAACATTTCTATGTTTGTTTATGGATTTACTTGCAAATCATTATGGTAATGCTTTACTTTTTTTCACATAAATGCTTTACTTTTTTTTTCTTCACATACCTTTTTCTTAGTGTATATTGTGGATGTGAGAATACTTCCCTGCAACTAGGTAGTTGTGCTACAATATTACAAGCACCTTCACATGACCCACAGAGCCTTCTTTCAATTTTGCCCTGTATGACTGTTCCTTCCCACCTCCTCTACAGAAAACAAACTCAGAAATTTCCTCCCTCTCCCTATGAATAGAACAAATTTGTCTTGATGAGAAAAGACTTGAAAATAAAAGGGAATGTGTCTCATGTGAAGATGTGTGCATGCATGTTTGAGAAGAAAAAAGATATATTTCATAAGCAACCATAACGGTATCTTCGACATTTGATAAGGAAGAGACAGATCTGTTTGTGCGCAGATTTCTAAAGGCATTTAATGATCAAAGAGCAATCCTGATTTTATATTCCAGTGCTTCATCAGTAATGATAAGATTAATTCTTTTAATGTTACATTTGCTTATTCTAACCATAAATACATGTGTAAAAATACAAACAGGCAAGACTTGGGAAGGAACACAGAGAATTACTTTGTTGTCTAGAGACAGAATAGATTTAAAATACATAATTTTTTCCTTTGATTTGATTCTTTATT
The DNA here is from genome assembly GCA_033556795.1 of Tapera naevia. Lineage (NCBI taxonomy): Eukaryota > Metazoa > Chordata > Aves > Cuculiformes > Neomorphidae > Tapera > Tapera naevia. The sequence continues at coordinate 6,673,934 of JAUMJJ010000059.1, forward strand.
CATTTTTTTTTAATAAAAACATATAAAACTTTAAAATAATTATTTACATAAAAATGAGAGCTGTTTACTTGTTTTTTCTTCTTTTCAAATCTTCCTTCTCTTTCATTAATAGAACACCAAGCTAATTTCAAGATCTTCTGACATCTATTATGTACCCTACTGCCAATTCTGTCTGCCTTCTGCTTGATAGATGGGATGTTGGATGAGGGCCCTTCCCTGCAGGAACTCAGTTGGCACTTGCAAAGACGGCTGTCCTCGGCAGACGTCAGTTCTGGAATGTGGCAGGGGATCCCCTTCCAGAAGTCAAGTGTGATGCCGGAAATGCTAGTAGCTATTAATACTGTCTGTATTTTTATAATGAAAATTTGGCAAGTGTGATGCTTTAAGATTCATTTGTATCCAAAGTGTTATTGTGGATGCTGGCATGAGACCAAGTGGGTGACTTGAGTCTAGAAAAAATAACCTTGTTCTCTCTTTTTTCTCCCTCTATAAGTATAGTCATTAGAATAACTGAGGCACTGTTGTAACTAAAAAAAAAATGTGTTCTCAGAGTCTGATGACATAGTAAAGCATGAAACTCAAGTCTGACACATTAAACTCAAGAACAAAAACAAAATTTGTTTGTTGTGTATGGTGTAAAATAACAAACTTTTTATTTTGTCTCATACAGGCTAAAAGTAAAACGGGTAACTGTTATGACCTTCCTATAGGTTTACATGGTTGGGCTATTTTAAAAGTAGTTTCTAGAGTCTTTTTTTAAATAATTTTCAAATTTTGCATGAATGATAACACAGTTGCATAAGTAAGAAAGAATTTATAAATGCATTTGTATGCATAGTGCAAGATCTGAAAATCTGAAAATTGGTATGCTAGTCTGCTTTTCAACAGAGCTATTTTGGCAGCTGCATGAAGTGCCTGTTCTAGAAAGCACATCGTTTAACTTAGTTACACCCTAATGATTCTTACATTCCTACAATTTTTGTCCCCACAGTAGCACATCAAAGAAGCTGGTGGCATTTTAGATGTCAAGGTGAATACACGTTTACTAACTAAAGCTATTTTTAGAGATGTGTAGCTAAAGGGTAAGGAATTATGGGTCTCTCTTGTACTCGGATGGGAGACGTGAAGAAATCTGGATAAAGAATGAACATTTACCTGCAGTAGTTAGGTAGAAACGCTGCACCTAATTCCGATGTCACTGCTGAATTGACAGGAACAGGAAACAAAATGAAAGTAATGCTTAGCTATTATAAGTGGGTTCAGGGATCTTTATTAAAAGATGTGATAACTCTAAGTCCTGCTTTTACAGAATTATATAAAAGGGGGAGAAAGGCATATTGGGGAAAGTGAAATGTATTATCATTAATTTACTTTTGGAAACAGAATAACAGTCAGCTGGGATTATAGTCAAAATCTTCACATGCCTGAGTGAATGACAATTTCATTAGCCTGCACTTCCACTTCATCAAGTACATCAAATACTCTTCATCAGCTACCTCCCTGTTAGCAGCTGTAGCATGGGGGTTGCTAATGGCAATACCACTTTGTGATCCTCCTTGTTCTTTATTTTAAACCTGGAGGAATAAGGAGGGAGAACTGCAGCAGAAACCATTCAGTTACTCTGGTTCTTAAAATTATAATCAACTCTGGAACAAGACATTTTCTTGGTTTTGCTGCATGATTTCTGGACTCAAGCTCTTTAGTGCACACAACTACCAGCCCTTGCTGCTACTTTTCCCAAAAACCGTGTCAGTCAGCCTAACATATCAGAGGGCTTCTCCTTCTTTTCCTTTCTCCTCTCACCTGTCTTAAGCAGTGGATCAGACTGGACACCAGAGAAGCAAAGAGACAGCAACAAACTGTTCCAGATGAGTTCCCTGTGTAACACTCATTGAAAGAGCTAGTATCTGAAGTATAAATAAGCTGTCATGATTTAACATTTTCATACACCCTTGGTGAGAACAGATACATATCTGATGATAACAGTTTAAAAATGAGCCAACAACACTGAAAGAAGGTGCAGCAACCGTTTAGAGGTAGAAAGACTGAGTTGCAGTGGGTATTAAGAAAGGACAAATCAGTTTATCAGTAACCAGATTAAAAGACATCTGTTACTGGGTATTAGAACCATCATGGTGAAATTTGTTGCTAAAAGATTATTGAATCTGCTAGACAAAAACATAACAAGAAATTATGTTTTTGTAGATTAGGCTGGGTAAATTCAAATAGAAAAGAGAACCTATATTTCTTAATAATGAGTGTGATGTTGACCTTAGATAGAGGCTTTCAGAAGAAGAAATATTACCTACTCTGGGTGTCTTTGTGGGAGGTAAAGTTTTAATCAAGACCAAATTAGTGGCCTTGGTACAGTAAAATACAATGGTCTGTGTTACACACAGATTCTGAAATTCTCCCTAACAGTAAAACATATGAATAAAGACATTTTATGAGTCTGTGATTATGCGATGGATTCATTGGACCAACGAGTGAATAACTGAGATAGGAACTTGGTTGTGTAAACTGTTGGCTGGGAGCTCTAGCCAGCTTTAGGAGGTAGATCTGGCCCCGTTCCTATCTGTGTCTTTTGCACTAGAAAGTACTGGGGAGAGAGAAATCCAGGAGACAGATCCTACTCAGACAGGGCTGTGGCTTCTAGACCATACAGTTTCCTAACCTTTCCCCAAGTCTTGCTTTTCTGCCTTCACAGGGCTCTTCAGCCTAAAGGAAGGGACTTGCCATCCATGCCCTCAGAATAGTACAAAGCATGTTAGTCTAGATATACTCTTAAGATACAAATAGTACGAGTCTGACTCCTGTGTTTTGATAAAGCTTCACATCAAGTCTCTGGTTTCCTGAACGACTATACTGACCAATAAGTAATTATGTATAAGTGGGCATTGCAATCAGCAGTTGTTTATAAATGAAGTGGTGAGCTTCAGTTTGAGATTAAAGCACGTGCGTCTATGATCCCATTACAGTCAGGGTAGATCTAATCAGTGCAGTCTCACTGGAACTGAGAGAGACATTCAGCTAACCAGCCATTAGAGCTGCAATTCAGTTGCCTACACAAAGCGATCTGGGAACCTCAGCGCCTCTGAAATGTCTGCAGAGCGCTGGCAGTAGCGACCTGTTATTTAGAGGAGATTCTCATCTCCTGGGCTGTTAGCTAGGGGCCGGGGGGATGTCCCACAAGAATCAAAAATACACTGGACATAAGCATCTGTGTAGCTCAGTCCATCTCTGGGTGTCAAATTTTGGTTAGCTAAATCAGTCTCCTGCCTCTATGGCCTACATGACTAGAGGTCTGCTGAGTATGACAGGAGTTTTGACACTTCACACACAAGTAGGCACCCACATTTAGGGGTCTTAATCTGAAACTGAATGCTTCTCAGACTAATTGTAGCTCTGGTGCTCTTGTGTTATCGTTGCCAGTTTAAGTCTGTGCAAACCATACCACCTCAGGGATCACAGGTTTTGCCTAAACATGAAACCACATGCCAAACTCATCACACGGGGCTAATTGCGCCCAACTGGCTAACGCCTGGGACCTCCAAGGCTCAACACGGGGTTCTGCTATGCGTTGTAAACACGACTAATGTAAAGCAGTGCCAGTGGGAAGGCTTTACAGATCTGCAGTTTTAGATGAATATGCCTTAACTCTGCTGTAATCTGTGCTTGAATGGTCTGAATTTTGTCCTAAATGATTTATTTATCAGTTTAACACTATATAAAAGTATATGTAGACTTTGGCTTATCTAAGAATATATAGACAATAGGCAACAAAACAATGTTAAGTTCATCATCTATGGTGGGGAGAAATTAATTTCTATCATTAATGAAGAAATGAGATTTTTGAAAACTGTAGGGTGAAATAAAGTTTCTTTATCGCTGTCCTATTCTTAAGAACAGTTAACAGCATCTTTAATGAGATCTACCTTTGAATGTTTGTAACAGCCACAAAGTAATTTTCAGCACATAATACTAAGGTAAGGGAAAACAATTGGAAGTTTATAACAAAAGTTTTCACTTCAGTCAGTGAAAGATCACTGAGGCAGATAAACTGGGTAACGAAGCATTACTGACATTAACTTCCTCACAATAAAAACAGAAGGGTCTGGGTCTTCCACTGCAGACAGTTTTATTTGATATAGTACTTACTACACAGTGACTGATGAGGTGAATAGAGAAAGCAATTTTCATAGACCCAGCTGGGAAGACACTTAGCAATAAGCAAGGAAAAAAAAACATTACATTTCTTATGGCCTGCTATGTTACTCCTTTCTTTTCTGCCTGCACTGGCACAACTGATCCTGCTCTGTTGAAATGCTTTGTACAATGTGTATCCCAGCCCTGTTTGTTCCACCAGCATCCTTAAGCCATCTCTAAAAGCTCCACTGAAACACAAAGTTCTTTAAAAAAATATAACAAAAGCAGAATTATTTGGACCATGTCACAATGAGGAAGACTTGTCCTTGGTTTGCTGTCCTACACATATTGCCATTATTGCAGCGATGCATGCTGTCCCTGGGTAACCATGAGCCAGTTGAGGACAGGCAGAGCCCGGTGCACCCCCCATGTCACCACAATCTCGTCCTTTGATTCCAGAGCTGCAGGGTTTGCACTGGTAACACGGATAAAAGATGATGATCTATGCCCACTATAGCTTTCTCCACACTACGCACCTTCAGTTTCGGTAGTTCTAGTGGGGTTTTGTCCCTCCTGCATAAGGCGAGGAATGCAGATGGAACTAAGTAAATGGGTGTGATGTGGTCAGTGGATGCAAATCATGTCCTGTTTTACTTATCTATGATGATCTTCTTGCCTCTTGCCAGCACAAAAGTCTTTCCAGGAGGCAAGGACTCAACTCCAGGAATGGATACTGCTGCACTGTTTTCTGCTCTCTCACATATCCGGTGTCTGAAGGGACTTTGTACTTTCTTCCTGGGGTCTTTAGAGCACAAATATCTTCCAGGCAGGATCCATTTTGACTTTCCTGATGTGGCTGTGAGAAAGGTATAGCAAAGCACTACTGTAGAGAGCTGGACAATAGGCTCTTTATTTCTAGAACAAAGAAGCCTTTTTCTGAGTTGAACAAACACTTCACCCAGCAATACTACCCTTGGCAATACTACAGTGTTCCCAGCTTCCATGGCCTAAGTAGGCAGATTAAGTTTCTCACCTGATTAATCACCCCTGTGGCCCTTGGTGTTTCTGCAGAACAAAACATCATCACTTGCTGCAGTCACTGATGCTTTTTGATTTGAGGCTTTTGATAAAACCTTTTTTTTTCCCTCTGGGTTCTCCCTTACCAGCTACTGCTGAACCACTCATTTGATTCTATTTGTTCTACAGATCAGTCTCACTGCTGCGGATCTCAGCTGTTCCCAGCATCCAAGCCAAACTTGTTGTTCTGCAGAACCATCTCCTCTAGTTTTCCATTGTTTCTTGTCCCACTCCCACTGGCCTACCAACTTGTCTAGAATTACCTTGCCTATTACCCTGTTTTGTTCATGGATTGAAAATTGTGTCTCAAGTAATACATAAGTTGCTACAAATAAATTGGTTTTGTCCACCTGTGTTTCATGATTTCCAGCTTCAGTGAATGAGATGATCCGTTGGATGCTTTCTTCAGATATGGCTCAGCCTAGTGGGAAGTCTTCCTGTCCAAGGCCAGCGACACTGAGGCAGTGAGCTTCTCCTCTAAAGGGGCTCTAGCTCTGCTTATAACATTTGGTTGGAAGAGAAAATATTGTTTAAGGTAACGATGAGGGAAGGTATAACCATTAGAACGTGAGGCAGAAAACAATCTGTTGAAAAAAGAGGACTTGAGCAGAAGAACACATTTTCAGTAATCTGCAGGGAGAGGCTGTGCAAACCTTTCTATACGTTTTGATTCTCATGTGTTTTAGCAAATTGCCACTGGAGAGGCAACACGTACTGTAGAGGTAACCCTAGATCCTGCTTTCAAACTGAAAGAAATTTGCATTCTGAACTTTTAGCCCCAAATTTGAACACTGTGCTTCAGAGTTGTAAAGTACAAGGGCTACCAGACACGAAGATCTGCTCTCTAAACTGTCTTCCTACCTATCAATGCAGAGGAAAGCTTTATGGATGTCTGCTCCCTTGGGCATCTTAAATCTTGAGGTGGAGTGTGTTTCTTCTCCCTTCTCCCAGGGATGGAGGCCTTGTCAAGCCTTCTTCCTTTTATGCATAGAGACAGCTGTAGAGAAGATGTGTTCTGGGGAGAGATGCACAGAAAACTGCTTTTCTATTTCCTGTCTAGGGTCAACCGGCAGAGGTCAAAGTAATACCATTAATCACCCTGTCACATGATGGATAGTGAAAACCACTCCTTTTGGTGATTATGGTTGCATCTCCCTTCTTATATCAAATGAAAAGCATCCAAAACATAATGTCAGCCAGGAACTTATTGAGAACTGCAAGATAATTCACCCTATTAATAAGGTACTCTATTTGACACAATAAGGATGAGACCACGGTAAACAACTGAAGACTCCTAACAGATGAGACTGGTCTCATTGGACATCTAGCAGCAGCTCTCTTCCTGAACTTCACTTGCACCTCATCACAGGGCTGTTTTCTCATCCCAAGGGATTTCTTTCCAGTGCAGTCTGTGTGCTGCTGGAGCAAATTCTCCATTTCCAGACTGCTACACTGGTGTTTCCCACTGCTATTTGTGATTCTCTCAGTATGGAAGGGGCAGTCAGGAGCCTTTCAAAGCTCTTAAGAAACACAGAAATGGTAGGCATCTGTGTTCTGCTTCAGCATCTTCTTTTTATCCTCTGTGATGGGGAAAAAGGGCTGGTTATGATGTACAGCTGCAAGATGAAAGGAATAAGTGTGGGATCCCCTATTTGTTTCATGGCATATGACATTTATTTCATTACTCCCCTCTTTGGCTAAAGAAGTCTGTTGTAAAAATAAACATTAAGGCTTTGAGAATGCCTACTCCAGCTGCATCAGGGTGCTCAGTGGCACCCTCTTAACACGCTGCACTAGATCTAGGAAGAAATGCGTGCTGTGGGAGGTCTTATCTGAAGGGCAGCATTTCTGAGCATGACTATAAAGAGGAACTTGTGTGAACCGGATGTCCTGGGCTCTCTCTCCACTGTCCTGCAACTTGCTGAAGAGGCTCTGTTAAAGTGATCCTTATCTGCAGCCTGGCAACTCTATGTAGGTCTTTGTACAACTCCACAACCCCCTGACTTGTAGATACTGTAGAAGTCCTTTCCTCTGAGTAAGATAATTGTCAGTCCTGAAAGAATGTTTTCCCTAATGCTACTTTGAATTAATTTTACTGTGTGGCAACATTAAGGGGAAAATAATATGTTTACTTAAAAATGTAGATTTTCAAGAATAGAGCAATACTTCAGAAAGACTATCCGTTAGCAGTACTCCCTCTTTCTGGCTTACGTTTTATCTTAAAACTGTCATCAAAACTAGCAAGAGAATATGAGCAAGAAGGTCTCTGGTAGATAGATGATGTTAAAGTTGCCTAGCTTATCTACCTTAAAATGTATCTTGCAGTTGTACGAAAATATCATACAATAAATTGGTTTCTAGTAAACCAAACAGGCTCCTCCTCATCAAATATCTTTGGCAGAAGAGCAGAAATAGTTGCAAGCTGCTCTGCTAAAATGCTAATTACTCTTTAGGGAATCATCCAGTTATGCAGAAACATGTGGCTGTTTATGTCTTCTGCATAATGCATATGACTTAAATAATGCTTTTTTTTTTTTGTTTCTTGCACAGGAGATCTGTATATCTGAGTTAATATCATGCCAGTTGCACTTTCAGAAGAAGTTGCATAAGAAATAAACAAGTTAACTTTCATTACAGGAATGCACAGAGGTCAGCTATGGATTTCAAATTGCAAAAAAAAAAAAAAATAATGCCTTCTCTGTATAGCAGCCACTTGTATCTTTCTATCTTTTAATAACTTTGAGATTCTCAGGGGACTACAATGTAAGTCCAACATGAGCTCAATACCAGCTCAGAAAACAGGCAGAATGGAGAAGTGAAGAGATGTTCCTCTTTCACTCCTAGCTAAAGGTAATTTGAGGGAAAGGGGAGAGTCTGTGTGGGAGAATACGTGATGCAAGAACAACCTAAAAATATTTTTGCTTCCATAGCAACTCTCATGCCAGAATCTCTTTGAATTTGTTAATTCATTCTCTCAGCTCTATTTGCGGGCTTTGTCCAGTTTGCAGAGGTGCAAAGTGATGTTTACAGCTCATGTTTATGGATGTGTGTCTGGAGTCTGTTCTGGCAGCAGAGTACCTCCCCTTCTCTGCTGGCAGCAGTACTTGGTGGGGGAAAGGGTAATGGCCCTAACCCCTCGTGCAGAGCAAAAGGACAGCAATTAACTTCTGCACACTTCTCTCTGCTTTGTGCTCTGGCTCAGGCTCCAGCTGACCCCAAAACATCAGAAGACTGTCCCTGGCAGCCCTCATCTCATGGTGCTGCAAAAGCAGTCTTGCTCACATTTTATCTCAATCTCTTCTGTGACATAATAATGAAATTCTGAAATTGATACTTGCAAACAGTGATTTGAGTAAAGTATCGTCACTTGGCTCTGTGAGAGAAGGAAATAGAAAAGGTGTTCAAGGCTGCCTGAAGTGATTTGGTATTTTTGGTCCTGAAGGGAAATTGAACTATTTACACAGCTCTGTTGAACATTTCCAGGTCAGCTGGATTTGAGGGAGAGATGGAAATGAATGCGTTTTGCTGTAGAAGTCTGCCTTCTGCCTTGTTGCTGTAAAGACCATGCTTTAGACCTAACAGCTCCACTTTTTATTTGGATTTGGGAATCTCTGCTCCTTTTCAAGTCACTGGTTCCTTGTATTCATGTCTTTCTGCCTTGTGTGTGATGACAGCAAGGACACAGTACATCTCCTTCTTTATATGTTATAGGCAGAATCTTGAGTGAAAAGTGCTGCAACAAGGAAGATTTTATTGCTTTCCAGATTTTATTTCAGAAAAATATCATTTTAGAGAATGTGTAAGTGTTCCTGGAAATTCAGCAAAGGTGATCTCATCCCTATGAGGAACCTTGTAAAACTTCTGTGCTCACAGGTAAACAGTTTTAAATAATCTTGCATGAGCAATTGGTCATGTTTAGCACATATCACATTTCTCTGGGATTTGGAGGGTGAAAACCACAGCATGGATATCCTTCCGCAGCCTATGGTAGACAAATGCCTTAATTTTGGTATTGCTTTTTGAGTGAGGAGCAGTTATCCTGCAGGATATGATCTTTCACAGATATGTAAGTCAACACCGTTTCAAACTGTGAAGTCATACAACAAAATAATAGCAAACCACTCTTCAAGACGACGTTTTAACTAATTTGAAGCAGCTGCTCTGCCATCTAGTGTCATTGAATAATGTATGCTAAACTCCAGCTTCCATCGTAACTGCTGGAAAAACCCTACCATGTACTTTTCTTTCTAGTAGGTCTTTAAGGTTTGTCACGTGCCTCTTTGAGTGGGTGACAGAGAAAGGATTTAAGTCTGGAATAGTCTCCATTCAAATGCTCTCCCATGGCAACAGGTTGAATATAAGTTATCCCTTACACGGAAAGACCCCTTACGTAGAAAGACTGTTCCTTACCTGGAAATGTGAGCTGCAAATCCAAGCACATCTGAAAAGCTGCTCTCAGTGATTCATTATCTCTATGAAGACTGCATAATAAAATCTTTATTTTAGGCAGGAATGCAACAAGCCTGTCAGGAAAAGTCAATCTTTCCAAGTCCACCAGATGTTCAGGTATTTTCTGCTTCGTAGTATGAGATTAACTCCAGAAGTGAAAGATTTCTTAAATTAGGCCATAGAGGTCTGAATGTCAGTGGTCTTTGCTGGATAAAGGAAACAGATTGGAATTCTTTTGTTGGCTTACTTTTAGTTCTCTCTTTGTATGTTTGATAGTCTTCCCAAATGAACTTACATTCATCAAGCTAAGGGAACTGTTTGTTTTTTAAGAAGATAATAAAAAATAACAAGTGATAAATATCTTTGTCTATTTTAATGCCATCTGTAGTTACATAAAAATAAAATAATCTAGAAAATATTTTTTTTTCTAAACCAAACACCATTCTTGCCAGGGGAATCAAATGCACGTGAATTAGGAGTGATTTATGAATTCTGCCTGTTTCTTACCAAACTTAGATATCCTGATAAATCTTTAGAAGTTGTCCTATTTTGCCAGAATAACTCCATATTTGAATCAGTGTTCACAACTTTAACTGATAACAGGTATTTGGCTCTGTTTAAGGGATTTAAATCCTTTAAATTTTACACATCTTCTGAAATGTCACAGCTCATTGTTCTCATCACTACAAGCCATGCCAGAGCAAACCAATACTGTCAATACGAGAGCTGGAAAAAAAACAGAAAGCACAAGAGACTGCATTCCAGAAGCAATACAAATCTGTTTTGGAAAAGTTCAAATTTGAGACTACTAAAATCATGTTATAAATACTGCAGTGGTCAGCTTAATTTAGGAGCTGATGAGAAACACTGCCTTAAAACTCTTCTCTTAAATCTCAGGTCCATGAGATTGCCAATTTATGTGGACAGAAGAGCAATGAGGCAGACCTCAACTGAAGTGCTGTAGAGGACTCTGGAGCCTCCTGAGGTGTCTCTGCTGAACCTGTGGAACGTTATTGCATTGTAGGTGATGGAAGGGATGCAGATTTTCCTTTTCCTACTGAAGTTGACCAAAAGACAACAAGGTTTTTAGGTGCTAAAAAACAGGTGGAGATCAGCAAGCTTGGTGCATGGTCATTGTTTGCTCTGTTGTGTTCTAGTTCTCAAAATAAATAAATGATACCCCTCTCACCAGAATTGAGTCACAGTTTGTTTTTATCACAATAGTCCCAGCTGTTACAAATAGCTGGCACTAATAATCTGCGTTTTAGACTGATTAGCATCCTATATCCCTTCATTTCTGAAATGGAATTTTAATCAGATGATAATTCCTTGAAACCTCCACGTCAGTGAGTACTTCCCTAACCATTAATCAATTGAATTTTGCCCTCTATTAAGCCGCTTAAATCCACTTCACGTTACTGATTGATAACTTCCATTGCCTCCAGCACACTGCTGACATACTGTGGGGTTTTTTTTTAACATTAGGGCCATGACACTATTATAAGACTGAGAAAAAGAGCAGACGTTTGCATTTGCTGCTATTGTGGCTTTTCAGCTTTCCCATTTTAAATCCCTGTTTTCTTCAGGGATTTGAAAGTGGGTCATAAATTCATTCCAAAGTGAAATCACTTTCATTGGTCTAATCATGAAGTATTCAATGTCTCTTCTGGGATGCCAGTTCTTAGTGTGGAAGTAGCTTAGCCCCTTCTGTTCAAACCCCCTGCATTCATATTTTCTGGTTTCTATGCTTGCTTTTTGTCCTTTTGTTCGGCTGGTATTTTTTGGTGCTACTGTTCTGAAGCACAAATGTATTTTTAATAAGGATATTGTAAGTTGTGATTCTCCAGTGCAGAAAGATAGCAGTTGTTTTGTCTAAGAAGGAAAATGAAATTATTTGACATGAGATCAAATGTTTCCTACATTAACACATTGCGAACAGGTTTATTGGAAATGTGAAGAAGCTGCATTAGCACCTTGGGTCATGAATAGTTTTAATGATTTGTCACAACAACAACACGCAACCTGAGGGAACAATTCTGCAATTCTCACTCAGGCCAGGCCAGGGGGATTTAAGTCTCTTGGACTTGGTCACATGCATCAGCTGCCAATAAACAAAGAAACACAAAACATTCTTCTCAGGATAGAGGGTTTTTTGGATTAACTCAGTTCATGATTGAGTGTCTGATTCAGGCATGCTCCTTCTTACATGTCATCTCTTAGATACTTGCTTTCCCTGTAGCAGAGTGGGTGCTTTGCATGCTAATTTACAACAGTACAAATGTTGTGTTTCCATTTTAACCTGGTAACTTGTTCCAGCTATAATACACTCATGCATTTAAGTAACTATTTGAAAGCGATGGACAGTAATAGAATTTGGCCACCAGAAGAGAGCAGAGGAAGATAAATCCTCGGAGCCCCAAGGTAGCACAGAAATCACTTTGAGAGACTAAACTGAGTTCTCCTCAGGTCTTGCTACTGACAAAAAAAAAAAAAAAAAAAGAAAAAAGAAAAAAACAAACCCAAAAACTCAAGAATTTCCATTATGGTTACTACTGCTAAACCTCATTAACTCTCAGTATGTTCCAGATATAGCAGACCTGATTAAAGTCTCCTGCTCTGGTGTTAAAAGATAATCCAAGGCCTTTAAGGTTGTATTCCCATGCCTATGATTTTGCTAGAGCACCTGTTGTACAGCATATGCTAACTAGAATTTTATGAATTAAAGTGGTCTAATTCTCTCTTTTATGGGATGAAATAAGGAAGGAAGGAAGGACATTTTAGCACTAGCTGACTGCCAATCGGAGCTCCTGGAAGAGTGAAGTTCCGCTATTGTCCGCAAGAGCTTAGGATATTTTTTTCTTAGTCACTGCTGTTGGAGATTTTCTTGGTTTCACTTCTACCTTATTGAAATTATGTTCCTTACCTTGCTATGTGTGGCTCAGGCTGCTGGAAGACTGCTGTTTGGGGCTAACGATATGTTTTGATTCCAGCTGAGAGCACTTTTTGGTGTTGCAGTGGAGTTCTTCCAAGTTCAGAGCAAAAATTAAGTCCTTTATTTTTTTCTGAGACATTACACTTAGCATCAGAGGGGACTCAGAGCAACTGTGATGACCATAGTGGTATCATAGACTGTGGTTTTGGCAGGAGAAGTAGCACCCCAAGGTGTTGTGCAGCAGGAAGTGACTATATCCTGAGTTAACTGTAGTTTGCAAAAAACATATAAGCAGGATTTGTTTATAGTTCATTATCTCAAAGGCTTTAGTGTTGGGAAGGAGAAGGGAAACTTGCTCGCTTTTATTTTGAAGTAGTTCTATAATTTATGGTATGTTCCTTGTTTAGTTAGAAAAAGACATGTAGTACATTTTGGTAACTTGCTGTTTGCTGGAACTTGTGAAGTCTCCCAGCGTTTGTCTATAAAGATTTACTTAATGCAGTCTTTTAACAACTGGCACGTGTCCTTATTTGTTTCAGGGGAAGTCCTTTCCACCTCTATTGACATTGCAACCTCCTGTGAACAACTGAGTGAGGAGTGGAGAATCCGGGGTCCCACTTACGGTTTTCTAAACCAATAGAAATAATCCCACAGGAGTTTTGAAAGAGATCTTTAATTATTTAACATTGACCTTGGAAAATAATCTCGTGTTAAAGCTAGCTATTCAGAAGGACAGCTAGTCACCTGATGCTTTGTTATGCTTTTTAAAGATGCAACAATACAACTGGATGTGTTTGTTATTGTCAAGAATGCTTTTTAAGACTTTAACTTGAGTTCTGACTTAGTCATTTGCTAAGCCAATTCAGATGGCCAGTTTTTCATGACAGAAAATTCCTGTCTGTTTGTGTGGGTTCCTTCAGAAATGCAACATACTGTTAATATTTCAGATTGACACTTTGTTAGAAAAATACAGAAATTATTTTTTCTTATCTTTTGGGTTATGCTATCTGAAATTCATTCCAATGGCTACAAGAAGAATTGGTGCGAACTGCAAAATTTTGTGCAGGGAAATAATAGTGTAGCTAAATCTTGACCAAAACCCAGTAGTCCTGAGCTGAAAAAATACTTCAAAAGAGTGAGTTTTCTTTTTGAAGTAAGGTCACAGTATTGTCACTATTGTCACCATCCAATGTCAGTAAAAAAAAAAAACCAACGTATTTTTCCTGGCATTTTAATTTCATTTATGTATTTTGATTTTTTGTCATTTGCATCTCCAGAATCTTTTCATCAACTGTGAAAGAAAAACAATGTTAAAAATGGAAACTGTGATTTGCAATAACAAATTTTGTATAGCTATTAATTAAAAAAGGTTTTAATTTTAGTTCTGGCTTTATGTTGTAAGGTAATTGTTAGAATTGTTAGAATTAAATCCCTTCTTCAGAGCCTCAAAAACCCTCCAGAAAGATTTATGGGATAACCTTTCTTTTACTCTCTACTTTTTTCTTAAATGTTTACCTTTCTCTCCACCTACTGCTCATTCTGTGCATGTTTATCTTTATATCTGTTGCTTCCTTTTCTGTGCTTACCATTCCTTGTCCTTCGTATTTTCTCACTGTTTGCCTTTCTCATGCATGTTTTTAATGTACCTTTGCTTTTCTCAAAGCTTTCTGTGTGCTCATATTCTCTGAAGGTGCAGGGTTATGTTTGGCAATCAGTAACTCAGTGACTGAGTCACCGATCACACTGAATTAACGCAGCACCTCTGGTATCCTCCCATCACCTTTCTCAGCCTGCTTCTTTCTGACACTTGGAGGATTTGTTGAACTACTGTGCCAGGGTAGGAAAACAGCATAAGCTTGCTCTGACATAGATGGTTTATTTCCCCACTGTGATCTAGCGTGCTTCTTCTTGGCCTTGCGTACTTCATTGCATTGCCCGAAGATGTAGCACCCTCCCTACTTTGTCTGCAAACAATCCCATGCATTTTTCGGTGAAGCCCTGTCTTTTTACTCCACAGTAGTGAACCAAACGGAGTGTGCTGATCATGGCTCTGCTTCAGGATGTTCGTATTGTGCTAATGCTACAGAACTGACACAGACTATTTCCTTGCTATGTGGCATGTGACCACATGCTATTGCTGTGATAGAGCATTTCGGTCTTGTTATTGCAATTTCCTTTAACATTCTGTGCTCAGTACCTCACGCAGCTATTATTTACAAAACTAAAATTTTTACTACTGCATTTATTGATTTGGTATGAGATCTCAGGATAAAACTTGGATATTTAGTTAATGTTAGTAGGAAAGATGCAGTGTAACACAATCATGTTTGGGAGGATGTAGAATATAGTAAAATGGACTGAACAGCCTTGTCCAGTTCCCATTTACCAGTACTACATTTATCGCCTCCTGGAAGTGAATGGACATGTATCTGAGCTGTCATCTTGAGCCAGAGAATGAAAATAGGTGTGTGATAAGTGCATTATCTACTCACCCTGAAGAAATAAGTGGTGTGATTACTCCTTGAAAGGAGTGTTAATTTCTTTTTTCCCCCATTTCTTTTTCTCTAAAGAAAAACTTCTAAGTCTAAAAAAAGATCAACACAAAATATTTATGACTCTGGAAATCCTTTCACAAAACAAAGTTTCCATTTAAAAGCTTTCCATATAAAAAGATGTATTATTTTAGGAAGGTAATAGATACATGATGGTGGAATAAAAAGTGAAGGTCATTGATTGAATGACCTCAAGTCAGTTAGTGTCACAGCAGTACAAGAACAGTAACATCAAAGGCAGCAAATTTATAACTGGCATAAAGATGCAGCAGAAAAAACCCTAAACTGTGGAACTTTGGTCTACTGGAGACATTAAAAAAGAACAAATTGAGAATGCCCAGTATAACGTTAGCTACTGTAGCTTAAAAAAATCTAGGTTTTACAGGGAATATTGTCAATATAAATTTAGAGATAAATTAAAAACACCCTCCTTGTGTTACAATTATTAAAGACATGCCTAAATGCTTGATGGTGTGTATTTTCGGGTTTTGCACCCACCTCTGAGACCTTTAGCACTGATTATGGTTGGATAGGTTATCAGACTTGATGTGCCACATCTGACACGGCAGAGTAATCGCTGTGTTGGTGGGACACCATGGAAAAACTCTGGGTTTACCTGGCTGGAGAATATGCAGCTTCAGCATCGATGGGGCTGGACTAGGGGAAATGTAGTGTGAGATGGTCACTGGCACCTTTGAATGGGAGAAAGGTGAGATGTATCCCATTAAGTCCTTACTCCTAGTAGTCTGCATCCAGTTCTGGATGAATATAGAGTTCATGGGGAACTGTTAGCTCAACTTCTTTCACAAATCCTAATTTCATCCCACATCATTAACTTTTTTCTTTCTAAGTCCTGTTCTTTGCACTGACGTTAACACTCATTAGTTAGTTTAACATAAAAGGCTCTTTTTGAAACTGACTCATACAAAAATATTCTCTCTTAAGGAAGAATGTGTCTAGACTTAGTGCTATAGATAATTCTTGCTAGGATAAAAGTAATTTCTGTTTTGAAGGGCAATAAGTATTTTTAATAGAACTGTCTTTAAAAAAAAAGAGAACTTCTTTTCATCAATGTTTTATGATGACTGAACTTTGTCTACTACTTCTTGCAGCCCCAGATATAAAAACCCATTTCTTGCTTACACTCTTATTAATCTGCTGTCCTGACAAGAGCCCTTACTGTTGCTGCCATGTATATTCTGAAACAATGCCAGTGGGAGAGTACATGAACTGTGACAAGTCAGCACAAGCTGCAGTCTGTGAGAGCTGAGGTCTTTTACATATGAACAGACAGTAAGAGGGTTTGAAAGGATGTCAAGAGTGAGGATGCAATGCATCATCATTTTCAATCACACAAACCTTAGTCATTGCAAAAATTAAGCACCTCTATTAGCAGCTAAAAGTTAACACACATGAGGTTCCTGCTTCAGCTTCAGGCCTGAAGAGAGTCCTATGAGCATGAAATGTTACTCATATTTTTTTCCATTCCTGACAGTTGCTCGATAAAAGACATTACTGCTCCCTGTAAACCTTGCCTCTTTCACAAAGGCCTCACTGCCACTGCGCTGCCAGCACAGCCTCCTACCTAGAGTTGCTTTTTCGGACACTGGCTCAGTGTAGGAGTGCCTAGTATCCCAAACTTGATGCTGCACATGCCCATTTTTATATTGCCCTTGGTCACTTCTAGAAAATATTTTAGGACTCTGCCAGTTTCCACAAGATGCTGGGGATCCAGGATAACAGCACAAGAGGGACCTGCCAGGATGCCGGTTCGATTCATAAGCTGCTGAATGGACTGTTTCTCATTTCTCAGGACTGAAAGCATGAGCAGATCTGCAACCTTGCTCATTTAGGTTATCTAATCTTTAACAGAGTGGCAAAATAATTTCAGGTTCCAAGTTTTCACCCCATGTTTCAGGCATGACTAAATGTTTCCAAAGGGGTTTAATAGGCTTATTTGACTGCTGAGTAGTGTAATCAACTTACAGTGTGAAGTAAATCTTCACTTTTCTCCCTCCCAGTGCAGTCTTCCTGGCTCCTGCAAGGCACAGTCAAACAGTCAGTGTTTGCATGGGAAATCCAAGTTTCTGCTTCTTGGGCAGGCAATTTGTGAAGTTCACATACAATGGACCCTGGAAAACCCCACTGTATCAGGCACTGCACAGTCTACACTCATGACTTTCCTGTACAACACAAAGAAGGAATATACTGGAAAGGATTCTTAGGACAGGACTTAGGATTTGTTGGCCCAAACAATGGTCCAGTGAGCACAGGATTTTGTTGGAGAAACTGAGAAACATCAGCTGAGATCTACACACCTGGCCTGGATAGGCAAGCAAGAGAGTGGGAAATGCAGTATCTGGCACAGCAGAAAGACAGAAGACCAGGCCTGTGAATGAGGTCTGTGTAATGTGCAAGGCAGGAAAAAGAAAAAAAATAACCCCAACAAAGTCCAGCAAAGGAGGTAGATAACCAAGTTTTTCTAGACAGAAATGTGGCTGTTGAAGGACAACACTTAGCATGACAAAAATCTAAAGGCACATTTAACTGCAAAATATGTCTGCTTCAGATCCTGACAAACTCCACTTTTTACTTAGAATGTAAAAGCAATGAAAAGGAAGTAGCTTTCAGGCATGAAGTATTTTTGTTTGTATTTACAAACACACATGTGCACACCCCCTCGCCCTCTTGTTTCTGTACGTACAAACTAGCATGTGTATATATTTATATTACTGTGCTTTCCTGAATGTGATTCTGAACTGCTTGGCTAAATACCATTGCCCCAACCTTTCAGTGCTGCTTGGAGAAACATTTAAAGAAGGCCTGGGATTTAGAGACTTTCCATCTGCAGATGGGCATGCATGGCTGGGTATGAACAGGAGGGCTGGGACAACAGCAAAAAGGCAGGCAGTTGTAGGGCTGGGATAATGATTTTTAAAGCCATACACCTTGTCATCTGCAATATTTTGAGACTTCCTCCAAATACCTTGTTACCTCCAAAATATCGCCAAGGAAAGGTTCTCTTTAATGAGTCAGACAGTTGCAGTGAGTCTCTCTGCTCACAGAAGGGGCTTGGTGATTCAGACAGGCAGCAATGATCAATGAGCAAAGCAGCGTCTAGCATGTCACAAATGGAACAAAAAGGTTAGGGACATCTGAATGAGAGAGCTCAGCCTTCACCGTCAGCCTTGCCTCCGGTTCTCATTCTGAAAATTGCAGTGAAGCTGTGCTCTTCCTCCCTCGAGATTTGCATAGGACATTTACCGCATCAAGAATTCCTTCTGACATTTCTAATGGAAACAACTAGAAGAAAGAGAGAAATCAGAGTGTCTCTGTGAGCTGTGCTGTTGCCAAGCAGATTATGTGCTGTAATCTGTAAGCACTGAACTGTGTTTGAATTATGAGGAACCTCTCCCCTGCTTTTGTTTTAACCCTCTGGGAGAGGCGATGTTTCCGGACTGCTAATGTCACAGCGTGACCTGTTAACAACCTGCAAGAGCCTTCCTTCACTCTGCTGCCTCCTGTTCCCCCAGGACCCAGCAGCTGCCGTCACATGGATCGAATGCCTGCCTTGTATGTGGTTCATTGAGAAAAATTCAAGCATGTGGCCTGAGGTTCCCCTGATGACTGTCTGGGGATGATGATTTCTACCATCTGTTCTGGCTGCCTGCGGCTCCCGGAAACACCGAGGTGTGTGTTGCTTCTGGCCATACGTGGAATTCCTAATAAAACCTCAGCTGCTGTCCAACTGTCTGCGAATATCAGATAAGTTTGAATTATCTTTCTGCCAAGAAAGGATGGAGATGCACTTTGTTTAACTCTTTAATCTGAACCACTACACAGCACATGCATAATCACAGGGTACAAAGGCGGTGAATTATTAGCATCTGCATCACGGTGGCAGCTGTAGTGTTCGCATGTGTGCCGAGTTTATCCAATTTGAGATGCCCAGGCTGGTTGTTTCCAGGCTAAATATACAACCTCGACTAAATTTCATCTTCCTATAGCTCACTTGCAAGCCGAGTAATTATATCAGAGATTTATTTGGTCCCTTCGCTTCTGATTTGTGTAAAAGGCACATTTCAGCTATATAAATCTTGTATCGGTATATGACAAAAGGTTGCCTACCAAGTAGTTTAAATGCAGCTGAGGAATTGCAGCAGTTTCAAAACTGTTTATTGAGATGGAGGAAGTCATAGTAATTTGATATTAATTTTGGTATATGAAAGATTTTCACGTAAAAAACCTTGGTAACAGATAAATAGAAATAAACTTAAATCACTTGTCTTTCAGGATTTGACATCTGTCTGTTATTTCCCCTGTAATTTATCATTTAGAAACTTTTTCTTGCCATTTGATGAATATCAGATTTCAGTGGTTCTTGAGGGGCACTAAATCACTTGGAGGACCAGGTCTAAGTAGAAAAGATTTGACATTCTTTCCTGTTAGAATTACACAGACTTGTTCCATAGATATTCACATTATTTTCTCCATTGATACTGATACTATTTTCTTTGAATGAATAGTTGCTCTCTGCAAGATACGCACTATGGTTTATGTGGACACAAAAATTGTTTACATAGTGAGTAGTGGAGCACTGAATTTGTTACAGAGTTTCTGAGGCGATCAGGAACAACTGCTTACATTTCTTGCCGTTATTGTTCAGGCAGAGCAATGTAGAACATGAAACTCCTAAGTGACCTCAAGGAAAAGAAGATAAGGAAAAAGGAGTAGCTACCTAGCAGTAGGTAGCGGTGATAGTTTTCGGTTGTTAAATGGTAAGAGGAGACTATTAATGTATGGGGCTGAATGTTTTGCTTTTTCGGATTCAATTTGAACACCTCTGTAGCACGACCTCATCCACTTATTTTCAGAGGCTGTTTTCCTACTAATATTGCGGATGCTAAGCTAAGAATGCCAATTTTTAGCAGGGGCTTGCTGATGGGCATTCGATTGTTTTTGCTTTTGGAGCTTATTTTGCTATGCTATGAGACATAACAGCAATCTGCAAATGCATTCAGCAGCTAGTGCACAGGCATGGGGGTGGAAGGCAGGGTTCCCACTGCTGCTGGCATTCCCTTCTCTCGTCAACTGACTCAGACATAGATGTGCACATGCCTCTTACATATGCATACTGTCAGAAATCAATATCAGGGTAGAAGACTTGAAAGCAGATATTACCGGAAAATTCAATAAAGCTTAGAATAATATTTCTATTTCTAATTTTCTACTTTATTGATCTTTCTTTTGAAAAAAAAAAGACACTCAAAGACACAGGAAATATACATGGAAACATTGCATGTATTTATCTTCCCCAGCCTGGAGTGACCCAGGAACTACCTTTGCCTTCATTTTTAAAGCAGTTTCACTTTTAGCTATCAGACCAAGACTACGGGCTTTTAGCAAACATGAGCTAGTTAAACAGGGCATGCCAATACAGAAGAGGTGGTTCATCTATAATTTAAAGCTTCTATTAGGGGCAATTATCTTTTTGTGATCTGGATATAGGAAAATTTAACCAGACTATCAGTGGTTGGCCAAAAGAAAATTATTATTATTGTTATTATTATTATTATTATTATTACCCCGTAATTTTTAAAATAGTTAGCTTTCAGCCTAGAGCTTTTTAAGGAAAATCTGGTACTTTTTTCTTCTCTGCATTGATCTTTGCATCGCTTACTTAAGACAGATTTGACAGATGGAGACAGCTTGTAAAAATGTACTTGAAGCTCTAAAAGACTAAAATGAGTAATCAAAACCATTCCAAAAATACCTTTTTCATGAATCTGTCTGAAAATATACCTCACAGAGAATTTCTTTCCCCTCCTTTCCGCTCCTCTCTTTTGTTTGAAGTAAGGTAGGTGTTTATACTTAGCTGTGTCTCATTATGCGTGATTTCCTTTCTCCGTTAGTCACATCACGTATTGGCTTGTAGTCACAAGTGACGTAAAATGTTGTCAAATATCATAATAAATAAATTAAGAGACAGTGAACTAGAAATAAAATATGGAGATCCCAAAGTGAGTCTCATCATCAAGTTCTTCTGCCATAGTCCACTGTTGATGACGTTTAGATTATGATGGAACATCTGAAAGAATTGTTCTGAAATGGAAAAATATACCCTGCAATTTCCAGGTCTCAAATCATGACTGTTATCATGCTCCATGGGACAGAACACAAATGCTTCCCTCCTCCTGTCACTTGAAATATTTCCTTTGGGCTTAGAGGGCTATTAGAGGGTTTTGAGTATACATACCTGTGGGAACATTTGGCCTGAAGGGATTCTTTCTCAGTTGCTATTGAGAGTTGACTGTGGCACCGATTTCCCAGTTGTCTGTGCCACAAACCCTAACAGGATTAGAGGGAATGAGGAGGGAAACATCACAGATGATTGAAGAAGAAATGACTACCAGAGCAATTTTTTTGCTAGAACAATAGAAGAAAGTCTGCGTTTCCAAATACACCCAAACATATTCCCTGCCCCAGGTCATGAACATTCAACCTGAGGTACCACATGGGGCTGGTTTAGACAGGTTCTGAAAATGAAATCTGTGATTTCTTGACACGGACATCCTTTTATGGACGCATGTATTAAAAGCAGCTATATGGCCAGGTTTTAGTGTACCTGGTTCGGGTTTGTGTGTGATTATAAATGGAGAGTTAGCTCTCTGTAAATTAAGGAACTTTTGATAAAAGCCCTAGAAGTAACTGGGTTACCCATATAACTTGGACCACAAAGAGAATCCTAAACTTTTAAGGCCCTCTTAAGCAGACTTTTCATATAGGAAGGAGGATTAAGTTTTACATGGAGAAAATGAACAAGGTTAACTTGTCTAATAAAAGAAACATGTCAGATGCTAACCTACTTTCCTACAGAAAATATACAGGTGCTTTCACTCAAGATGTTCATAAGTGTGACTAAACCACTAGAAATACACAGATAAGATTAATTATTTGCGGAAATACGATTCTAATGTGACCGTCCATCTCTAACAACTATGATGACATTCTTTTGCATTGGCAAACTCGAAGTGAGCAAAGAATTGTTAGCACTAAGTAAGGGAGTCCTGTGGCAAATGACTATCCCATCTTCAATTAGAACAGAGGTGTCAAACTCACAGCTGCCACCGTTCTCCGGCTCCTGCAGTATAACGCATGTCAGAAGCTGCACACATGACCAGCGCTGGCAGGAGCGCAAGGGCAAGGACCTCGGCGCTGCCACTCGGGGGCCCAAGGTTCTGGGCCAGACAAAAGGAGGTGCTGGGCCAGACAAAAGGAGGTGGAGGGCTGGATTCAGCCCACGGGCTGTGAGTTTAACACTACTGAATTAGAGGGACCTCCTGACTGCTCTAACTTGTTCTGCCAGTCTGTTGTTTCAAGGAATTGATAGAGTAGCTGGCAGCCAGCAAGGTTTGTTATGACAGCAAATACTTGCACAAATAGTAGAAATCAGAAGCTGCTGGGCTTCCTAGAAGGAAATTTCAAATAACCTCTCAAAGTCTTAAATAAATAATTTGGATTGGTTGGCAAAGATCATACATTTGAAAGTGCAAAAATTGTGAAACTTACAAACGTAAAATATTACATAAAATGGTATTCTTTGAAAAGGCTGTAGTTACCATGCTAAAGAAGACTTCTGTTTTTTGCAGTTTGTTCTGAGCATGCCACTGAATTTCAGTTACTGAAGGTAATATTATTTAGGTGTCATGCCAACTATGAATGTAAGTAAACTCCTTAACATTCTAGGTAAATTTGAAATAGTTATAACGAACAGAAAAGAAAGCATTTTATGAATACATTATCAAGTATTCGATTTTGACTGAGTGTTTTGCATAACATGAAATAGAATGTATAAGTAACTTCACTGGGCTTTACTTTCTCAAGTGAGCAAGCAGATATTGAAAGGTCCAGTAGATAATGATACAAATCAATCATCTTGTCAGTTGTTCCAGTTAAATCACATTCCGAATCCTTAGCATACACAGCTATATGCCACTGAAAGTTTTAGGAAAGAACAGCTAAAGTCTAGTTCTGGAGAACTGGTATGACTGCTTTGTAGGACTGATAGGCAAATAATACAGAGCAGTCTCCTTTGTATTACTTTATCCCGTGTATAGATCAAGTTTTGATATGCTTGTAAGACTTCAGTCCTCAAATACCTACAAGGTCAATGCGACTAATGTAAGAATAAGAGAATTTTCATTAAGATAATCAAGTGTGTGAGACTCTGGCATTTTATTGTTTTCCTTTTTTGTTCTCATGTTTTTATTGTTCTTCTATTGTGCACTCTAGGGGACAATTTTTATAATCCTATGTGTTCATGCATAGTGCTTTACAATGAAACTGCTGCCCTAAAAATACTGTCAATAATTAAAAAGATAATAAATCATGTGATATCAGGAATGACTGGAGGAATACCCTTAGTACGAAAAATTTTGTGAAAAGGTTTTTTGCTTGCAACTAAGAACAGAGAGTATTGTTTGGCATCTTATGTGCCTTTTGTGTTTCTAGGAACACAGAAAAAATATTTCAGAAACTTTCACAGTGGTATGGCTGAGGAGAAAGGAAGGACATCTCCTAACAGATTCCTAACAGATCCTCCTCAGAGACACTCACCTGTTAAGGGAAAGCTCACAGTTTCAGTTTCAATGGATGCGGCTCTTATTTATTCTGGGTATAGTCGATAGGGTGACTCACTGCTCTGCTAATGAAAGCCTGGTGTTTTGTGTTTAAAAAATACTTTCTGAGTTCATTCAAGCGAAACAGATTTTACTTACAGCTTTTGTTCTGCTGTTTTAAAAGTAAGACTAGAAGACAATGCTGAAAGGTAGAATTAGAGATATATTTGTTGCTGCGCAAGCATGAAAAGAGAGCACACAATTAAACCCCCACTGAACTAGAAAGTGTACAGTGGGTAACAACAGGTGTACAGTTCTGTGTGTCTTGAACAAGCTGTAATGTGATTGCAATCTCGGCCTTCCTGTGGACTGTGAATAAGAACATGAAACAAAGGAAGAAAATGGGACCATATCCTCTCTTAGTTTAAAATGTCAAAGCTCTACTGAAGTAGTTGGGACTCTGTCTAATCACCTTAGGTGTGGATTTCATCTTCTCAGTGCTCTCTCCAGCTGGACTCTTGCTAGGCTGCCACATCAATGCAATTCCATGCCACCTGCATGATCTTCACTTTCCCCTCATTCAGGTAGACAGCAACATTTCCTCCTGTATCTTAGACTTGGGCAATATGCCTTCATGGGAGGAAAGCTGTGCTTCTTTACACTTCCACAAGCAGAAACATCTACCCTGGGGCTAAAGTCTAACTTTTCCTGAGCCACTACGCTGCGGGGGCTCAGAATCTGTGGTCTTGCTTCTCAAAGGCATGTGGTCACACACAAATATATTAATATTTTACATGAGCTTGAACAGTATATATTTTTTTTTACTAACATGAAAAACATGCAGATTTAGATGGAAAAAATAATGTGCTAAATCCCAGATGCATTTTTTCTTCCGTTTTCTGTTCACAGCCTCTGTGCCTGACTTCATTAACTTTCTATCAGGTCATGGAGCATCTCCCCTCTGTGCTGCCTGCTGACTTGTTTGTCCATTTCTGATAACCAAATTGAACAGAGTCCTCCAGTTACTGTGCAAATGTGTTCCTTTCTGTGTATCCAGCTGCCTACTGGGTAATGCTGTGATGTTTCTTGATCTATACCACCTCTGTGCTCTTAAATAATGCAATCACTCAGGATTTTCTACTTTCACATTCAGCAGTAAAGAAAGCCTTATTTTTTTCCTGCTTGCTCAGTACATTTTCACGTAAAAAGATCGCCTTTTAGATGTCATTACAGATCGCTGTTCTTTGTCTTTCAGAGATGATACTCAACTTTTGTCGGTAAATATGTCTATAGAAATGGTATTCTATAATACTGGTACTTCCATATTAATGATTTCATAATTTCACAAGTTTTATTTAGTTGTGTGTCTCCCCCTCCCCAACCACAGGTTGATTGTCTTGTTAAGTCCTGAGGGTGTTTTTATTGTTTAATGAGTATAAAGATAATTTTTAAAGGTAGGTGTAGATTATTTCTGAAAGTTATAAAGCAAAGGACACCCTAAAATCAGACCTAGAACCTGAATCTACTGACTGCTTTGTTTTTTTCTTAAATACTTTACATCTCAGAATGCAGCAAAATAAAGGACACAGTTATTACTATAATCTGTTTGAAGAGAGGGAGTTAATGAACATCTTATTTCTAATTTCATTTTAATGAAATTGAGAAGATAACATAACTGCCAAAGTCAGACCTTTTAAAGACAAATCATGGCCAAGCTAAAGAAAACAGCAAAATTTCCAGTGCTTTGAATAGTGTGAACACATAATTTCATTTGTTCAGTGGGGTAATCAATGTAAACCTGGCCCTTTTTTTTGTATACAGTAGTGTTCTGGGTCAAGTGGTAAAAAAGATAAAGAAATGTGGCTTCTACACTTGATATAAAGCTTGCGTGTCTGTTATCAATTGAAGCAGGGTAGGTATGTCGCGAGTCTGTGAGAACATGCAGAGGAAGGGTAAGGGATAATCTGAAGCACAGACTTAAGTCCAGTGCAGCTGGAATAGCACTTAAGATTTATGATCTACCATCTTGTAGTGACATTTTGCCAGTGGTAAAGTAGAATAAAGGCTGCACTGCAACAAAATGGGATTTTAATATCAGCTCCAAAAGACTTAAGTTTTAATTTTCTTGAGTGTCTTAAAAAACCTTTTCTATTCTACATCAGCTGAAGAAGGGGAAGAAAGTTTTATCTTGTACTACGTCTTAAGTGCACTGTAACATGCCTGGAGGGATCTGTTCACATTCACTTTTACCTGAGTTCTGCTCTTATGTGAACATACAATAGCATTCTTCAGGTTCTGAGCGCTATGCTTTCATTTGTTGCAGAAAAAAATACAAAATAAAAAAATATCTACAGAAGAAAATCTGCTGTAAACTGGTTAGTCTCCCTGGGTATATTTGCTTCTTGTATCCACCTTAGTTCACTTGAGATGGCGAAGCAGAGACCAGACTTGCCCTTGTTCCACATAAAAGTTCCTTCACAGTTTGGCAACTGGACTTTGCAGAGTCATTTCCTGTGAGTCAGTAAAAGCTCTCAAAAAGAAATAATAGTTTTGCTAAACTGGATAAGTAATATCTGCTTTCGTAACTTCCATTCTTAGGAAAGTCATTTTTCTCTAGCCAAATTTCCATGGTATTCTAATAAAAGACACTGGATACTGTTTGCTTCTATTCTCCCTAGATTTTCCACAGCTTTTCTTATTAAGCAGAGTGTTTCAGGAAATTTCTGTGTTTGTCTGTCCTTGTACACTCCATTCCAGTGCCAGTTGAGTAAAGGTCAGGTTCAACTCCATGCCCTTGTTCACACTGTCTCCTAGTGTGCAAGTGCAGGCACTGGAGAAACAGCAAAACAAACCCAGAAGAAACTATATTGATGGATTCTTGGTTAAATTACACTAAAATATTCATTGTTAATTGTGTAATCTTGCAATGTTCCAGCTTACAGTCCTGCAGTTTGAAGTCACCTATTAATGACACAGAAGTACCAGGCAAGAAATGTCCGTTCCAGCTGCCCAACAGCACCAGCTAATGTGCTTAGATTCATTTTCAGGGGTGAGGAAGCAGGTTGTTTGCTCTATGCATTCTGTGCCAGGGTTGCCAGGATGTTGAACAAGGTTGTATTTACACAAGGAGTTCTTCGCTGAAACAAGAATACTTGTGTACTCTAACGGCAAAAACCTTCTCATGAAATTGCAGGGTGCAATAGCAGAACTGAGGAAAGCCAATCCTCACAACTGAGACAACAAATAGTGGGAAGAGTGGGAGTAGAATAGCTCTTTTCTTCTGGCTAAATCCTTTGAATTAGAGTTCTGACAGTGTAGCTATGTTGGGACAGAGGTGCAAGGAGCTCAGCTGTAAAAATCTTCCATATTACTGTGCACAGTGTACTTTTCTGAGTAAATGTATGTGTAAGGAAAAGAGGTGTAAGAGTGAAAACAAGGAGACAGAGCAATAAAAGTTCTCTAGGAATTCTTAGAGATCTGAAATTCACTTCATGCAGACAACTGCAATTTGGACTTTGTGCTAAGATGAAACCATCTAGGAGGGAAAGATCAGGAAGGAGAATTTAAGCATTGATATCCTAACCATTAGCATAACTACAAGAAGAAATGGTACAAAGTGGAGAAGAACAAATTTTGTCTGGAAAACAGAAGAAAACTCCTAACCATCAGCAGGGTAACACATCCTGTAACGGCTTCCCTGTAGAGAAATGGTAGGGGCCAGAAAATTAACTATTGAGTGACTGACAATAGAAGACTAGTCACCAAGGTACTTGGTGACCCAGAAGGACCCTTCTAGCCTTGTGTTCCAAAAATATGTTACAACAGAAGATAGCTAATATTTAGAAAGACAATAGGAATGGAGCCTCAGCTTCAAAATATATCTAGGTGAACAATGCTACTCCACCTTGTTATTCATGGTTACAACTATCTGAGCCCTTGATAATGTATAAAATGAATTAGAGACATTAGCTTGAAATTCAGTGGATAAAGATGCTATTTAAGCAAGAAGCCTGTGGCAGTTTGCAGAACCCTGTAGAAGGACCAGTACCTAACTCCTCTCCTCTGTCCACATCAAATCCTTTTGTGGCATACATCCACTGATGGACTTCTCAGAAAGAAGAATTGAGAGCAACTGTAGATATACAGATATGTAAGTGTTTCCTTGTCTCCACTATTGAGCTGTAGTTCTTGTATCTGAAGCAAAAGTTCTTCCTGAGCTGGATATAAACTCTAGTTCCTAGTGAAGAGGGAGACACCTGCAGGAGTAGGGAAAAGACGAGGATGTCGTCAGACAACCCAGGACAAAAATGTTCTCTGGTTATCACTGGTAGATGTCAGAGACAGTTTTCTCTAATTCCCAATTACTGCCTTCCTGGTATTGCTGCATATTGTGGAAATTGTGAGTGGTTTGAGCCTGCCCTGCAAAACTGTTGTCATTTGTTCTGTGGTCATAGATCCTTTTAAAACATTGCTGTCTTTTATAGCGAAAATTACACACATGCTACCACTGGTGTAAATCACATTCATTACATGCCAACTCAAATGCCTTAATAGTACCTTATGCAGTGGAAATCCCACCATTTTGTGGTTGCATCACTGCTGAAAGGCATTCTGGCGGAGATGGTACTAGGGATTGAGCTGCCTCTGCTCAGTGAGGAAATCCTGGTTTAGATTTAAAGATTAAGACTCCCTGGAAATGGTTTCTCCTGGTCAACACTCCACATTACAAACATGCCAGAGAGGCTTAGTGATGCAGAGTAGGAGATAACAAAATGAATGTAATTTTTGTGATGTAATTTTATTACTGAGATTCCTGTCATGTTCGAACACTTCTAATGTGAGCCTTGTTTTCAGTTGCTTCTTTTTCTAGGGGGTATTGGTAGGATAGAGTCACAAAGCGACTTTAAGAAACACGTACAGAAGCCATCCACACATTTCTTTTCATGCAGCCTCTCCTACCTCCTGTCTAAATTCTTCCTAAGCGCTTGTGAAAGGGCAGGTCTGTTCTCTCCCTACAAAACAATCTCTAAAGGATCTTATTTTCTCTTTCACTTTGTTCCAGAGAGGATTTGTTAGGGTGTAGTTGTATTTACATCATTCCGAGGTAACTCAATGAGTTTTGTTATGATTGTCATCATAGTCTAGGCTGAATAAAAATATGCTTGAAATAAAAAAAAATCTAATTACTCTGTTCCTGCATATCAAGAGGACCATAGAGGAGAAGCAATGATCTCAGTAAAGACACTTTGAATTTGCCCCAGGATAGGAGAGAGAACAATCAGTTTTTATGCTTAGCTGAAGAAGGAAATGAGGGATAAACTTCAAGCAAGTCAGAGGTCTTTGTGTCTTTTGACATATTTTTGGAAACCAGAGTTGTGATTAGGTTGCTGGCGTGTTTTGCGCTATAGGCCTGAAGGCCACAGCAAAATGGATTTACACTCTAGAGCAAAGCCCTGCTCTATGTGGCACAACAGAGCTGCAGAGTGGGATATTCTACATAATTTGTGGAGAATTTAAAACAAAGGTTTGATGTGATACAGCAATATGTTATGAGGAGAAGCTCGTCTAAGCAATCTGCAGAAAGTTATGCTGTTTTTTTCTTCTTTCAATCACTTTGTACTATTCTCAATTAAATTTATGACTTTTGAATACAGCGTCTGCCTCTCCTCACAGAGTTGTATGGTGCCTAGTCCAAGGGGCCTCAGTCTCCAGCGAGATCCCTTGGCAGTACTACCATGTAAATTAGCAAGTGCTCATATCATGCACAAATTACATGACCAGTTCTTGGTTCTTCGCTTTCCTGAGTACTTTTCAGATGCAGAAAGGGGAATATGGGTAGGAAATACATTCATGTCCATTAAACCCCATGAAACAAAACAGCTAAGGTATGTATATGGGTGGCTCTGCTGTTTCAGGGGAACACTAGAGGCACCACGGGGTGCACACAGGACACCCTGCACCATCATATTACACATCCAATCAACAAAGTTGGCCATCCAGATCTAAATAAGCATTGAAAGTTGTTCAGTTTACAAGGAAGAAAAATTCATAAGTAATTTTCTATTGAAGCCCTCCTGCTTTTAGTCAGCCTATGCGAAGCACAGTTGTTAATGCATATCAGATTTTTTCCACTGTCCACTCTCAGCTGTTTCCTGCACCTCAGATCTCTTTGTTCCCAAGTCAGCTGTGTATGTTATAGCCAGGGAGAAAGGTTAGATTATGTGACTGAAACACAGCAAACAGTTTTGCAATTGACTTTTCCTCTCCATTGTCAGGAAACATCAGATTGTTCAAAAGATCACACTGGGAGCTATAACCTTCTACAACCTTCACCAGCAGTTTGTGAGTCGTTGATTAAATGCTTTTGCAATGGCCTAAAAATGGAATGACTTGGAAATATTTTGTCAAAGGATAACCTTCTCATTCCAGGCATTTTTAACCTCGCACTAGTATTGATTTCATCTGCAACGGATTCTTGGAGTCCCTGAGCTTCCTGTTGATGGTATTTGTTGCTTGCTGATGCCAATGGTAAGCCTGCAACCTGCCCTGCAGTATCTGGTTCTTCCCCAAAAAGCTATCATGCAGTGCTACCCACTAGCAAGCAAGTGCAGAAAAAAAGATCCAGAAAACAGGTATCTCAATTTGCTGTGTATAAGGCCATCTGTCAGCTACCTGGCAGCTAAATGTTTACTAGCTAGCAAGTGTTCCTTATTGAAGACTTAATTGTGTATCACATTACTACTAGTTACCTGTTATTAGGTGGCAACAGTCTGCTCCCTGCTATGCAGTTGGAGACACAACTTTCTCATCTTCAAACAGCTCTCATGAAACTATAATGAAAGAAGATAAGAAATAAACAATCATAAACTACTTAGGTTGGCTTAAGTCTCACAGAAATAGATTTCCTCTCCTTCTTTCCCAATAGATTTTTTGTCTTTCAGCAGATTCTCTTAAAAATGCACCAAACTCAGGAAAAAAAGAAGACTTATACAGGTGTTTATATGTGTCATACTGTTTCATTTGCTCCTAAAAATTGACTGGGATTACTGCGTTGTCTAAATATGCATAAAGAAGGATTTCATGCCACAGGGATTTCAAGATCTCTTGTTACCTAATCCTCCTCTCAGACAGCCACATCATCCAATTAACGTTGCTTCTGTCAAGAGATTCAGAGTCTTCTGAGAACAAAATATTTCTTCAGGGCTATGGAGATGTACTCTGGAGCAAAATAATCTATGTCCTATAAACACAGGAGGTAAACTCCCTTGCTTCCTCCCTACACCTGAAGCATCTAGGAAAAAAAGTGACAATAAAGAATTTTTGAAGTAATTTTTAAATGCATGACCTTCTTGATACTACATTACTTCTAAGTGTCAGATGAGTCTTAATAGAAGTATATTATTAAATAATTCAATAATCACATGAATTTCAGATTCTGTTTGTCTGAAGACTATATGAAAGAAAATATATAGCGTGAACAAATAGAAAGACACTTTTAAGTAGACTAAATATATTAGTCACTTCTTTTGCGATATAAGTGCAGACTACCTAAATGCAGCAGTAAGCAATCAGCAAATTTTAAGAAACTATAGGTTGAGAACCTTCACTTACCTGCTGGCTGAATCTATGAGGCCTGTATGTTTATATCAATTAACTTAATGCCCGAGTGAGGTGATAAAAATAGGTAAGCTGCATGTAGCCTGAAGTCCTTTGGAAAACTGGGACTTATGCCCCTCATATAATCTTGAAAATGATAGTTCAGTTTGAATATTCCAAGGGGTAATGGGATGACTGGTCGGAAGTGCATCATTAAATCAAAACTGCTGTCAGGTCTCTCCAACACCTACGGTTTTCTTTTTTTTTAATTTTTCCAGTACTCTGAAGCTGGGCACCTCACTACTATTGAGTACAATGTGTCATATAGGGTACTCCCTGCTTTGCTCAGACACTACCTAATTTCCCACCCAAGTGTGTACCTGCCATAGACAAGAGTGCAAAGACCTATAGGAAGAGGCTATAGTAGAGTAATAGTTAGAATGTGTAGTTGTGTACTTAGCACCAAGTCTATAAGAAGAGTGGAGGTAGAAATAAGAAGTATATTCTGGTTTGTGTTAAAAAAGGATTTTGAATAATGAAAATTCATATAAACCAAGTCATATCATCTTACTAGAAATTCATCTTTAGATATGTTTATATGTACTTGTCTATACTACTTTTTCCTCAGAAATTTAAACATTTCTGATAACTGTCTGTTCTCACAAGTCTTGTTTTGCATAAAAAGAGATGATAGAAATAAAAATTGTTATACTGGTTATTCTCGTACATTTCTTTGCTCTGATTTTTTTAAGCGCACTTCCCATTAATTTATTTTTGCTGCACAGGTTTACACAAGTGGTATATGTGTGTCACATTTTGGATTTTCATTAGGACATACTCCTGCTGAACAGCAAGGTTCATAATTTCTCTTATATCACTCACATGTAAAACACATATTGTCAAAGCGTATTGGATGATATATTCATGTACATGATGTATATGGGTTACGTTTCTCTAAGTCCTCCCAAGGCCAAAAGAGATGATGACTGCCCAGAACATCGTGTCAGAGATCTATCTCATGTACAAATTTAAGAAATATAGTTGTTATGCCTGATTCCTACACCATCTTCTCAGACTGGTGATGGAAATCTGAAAGAAGAAAGTTCATATGGCGGACAGCCTAAGGTCCTATTTGTAGGTTACAATGAGAACTAGAATGAAAAATTGTCCAGATGGTTCATGCTTCCTGAGACTCTGTAATCTTGCAAAACATTACAAACAAGGCATACAAACTGGCCTGCTTCAGACCTGAGATGATGAAAAACATTAAATTATGAAATATATCAATTTTTTTCCATTCCAGCAGAGTGGAAACCAGACCCACTTCTTTTCAAAATTTCTCGCTAAACTTTGAAAATATTTGACATGATATTTTTATTAATAAAAATCATTGAGCACTCTTATTGAAAATATTCTTTACAGTGTTATAGAAAAAATAAAATTATTGCTCTAAAGAGTTTTTTTTGCTCTTTATTTTCATTGTTTTATTTATTTATTAGTATTTGAAAATGGGTTTATGTCCCAATTTCAGTTTTCAAAACAGCTGACACAAAAATTTGAGTGTCAGATAAGCCATTTTAGACTGATGCTACTGTGAATAGCTTGAATTTATGAGTCTGCCTGTCCATGTAATCTTCAGATCTAGAACTGAAAGAATCTGCAACATGATGACTTTTTTTAATGTTAATTTACCCTTATTTATTTGCATTCTTTACAACTATGAATAGATATTTCATTAAGTAATTAACTGAAAAAAATGACCTGTCTCAGTGAAATGAAAATAGCATTCCCAAACCGAACAAAAGTGCCAGGGAAAGGCATGTTACTACTTTATTTTATTATTTTCCCACTTTTCAGTTTTATTCATAGGGTTATCTAAACTCTTCCTGCCGCGTTGGACATCAAGTTCACTGAAATCCTCGTCGCTGTGCGGATGCTGTGCTTAGTACAAGAATAATTAACTTGCCTTACGAACCAGTGCTACCACAAACATAGCACTGTATGGTTATTGCTGCTTTGCCCAGACTAATTTGCTATGGAGGAAGGTTGTCAGTGTACCAGTGGATAAGTGATTATTTCTTTTGTATTTGTTATTACTTCTTTTGTATTACCTCCGACACAAAAAAAAATAAAGGTTATTGTGATTACATCACAGGCAAATAATCTATATTTCTGCTTCTGTAGGGTTCTTTCCAGAAGTACTCAGAGACAGTTTGTACATGCAAGTTCCTCAAAGTTCCTTACTGCTGCTCACAACACGTTCATTTTGGGCTCTCAGTCCCTGGACTCCGGTGTGACATCCAGATGCTATAACTTGATAGGCAGCCACCAGGGAACAAAGTTTCTGAGCAAGCACAGCAAGCCCAACCTATGAAACATGCTGTGCATGGACATGGAATACAGACTGAGATATGTGCTGCTTGTGCTCATGGTCTGAGAGAACTGGTGCTTCCAGCAGCACAAATGCATCTTTGCTGGTGCTATAATTGTGCAAATAAGAAGCATTCGAGGAATATCAATTGGATTTTGACCTAGGGAAATTTCTGCTCTTCTCCTTATGCACTGCACTATGAATGTTTTCTAGAAAACATGTGTTTCTTCTTGTTAGGTTTCTATTTCCCCACAGCTTTCATTGGGGAAAAGAAGGTGAAAGAGGGATGGGTTATTTCTTTTCATTACTCAGAGACAGAGGGAAAGGCAGAAACCGTTAATTCCTTTCCCATGGATGTGATCATACTCTTCACAGTTCTTTTACTAGGAGACATCTGTTTGTCTTAAGACTCTGATAGATACTCCACTGGGTTAAAATCAAATGAAGGATTGAGTACAATCTCCACCTTTCTGTTGTGAGTTGTTTTCCTTTAAGAGGGGAAGGCTTAACTTCTTCATAAGCAGCTCCTGAATTGCTGGAATGTTTCACAAAGTGATAAACCAATGCCAGTTTCTGCTCACTGTATGAAAACAAACGCCAAACTACCATATTTTAGGAGCTGTTAAGAGGTAACCACTTTCACATAGATTCTGGGGAGAATTAAATAACAATACATGCTGCAGCTGACCATTTTTTATTTATTGCCGTATATAAATCAGAGCCCGTAGATGCTAAACTTTCCCTATGGAAATCTACAATCTTATTATTTCTCTCGCTTTCCTCTTGGGTCTATTTTTTCTTTATGATGTATGTCCTTCAGTTTTCTTTTTCTGCTACCTTTAAAATGACATTTTCAGCTGCCTTTTTCACTTAATTTTCTATCCTAACTGTAACTTTCCATGACGATGTGAGGGAAATGGCTACAACCAGAAGAAAGAAGTGATTAGGTGATTTTGCAGTTTGATTGTTATCAGCTTTTCTTTGACTTTTCTCAGGAATGCTATTGCTGTGCTGGAAGATGTGGATGGCTGCTATAATGTTTGTCTTTGATCTTCAGAAAATTTCAGGCCTCATTAATCCTCTGGTTATGGTGGGCAACCTCTATTCAGCATAAACAAGAATCAGTAGCTAAGGTCTGTATGAAGCAAAATTGCTGAAAAGAGTAGAAGCCACCACCTAGCCAGTTTCCTTACAAAGAAAAGATGAAGCACAAACTAATTTGTGGAGAACAAAGAACTTTCTTGGGAAATTATTATATATTCACTGGCTGAGATATCAGCTGATAGGAGCTATGTGTTTTAAAGTAATCAGAGAGCTGGGAAAAAACAAATAGGCAACGTGGGTGGCCCAGAGGGAAAGCCAAGGGAAAGAGCTTCTGATGAACCCAGTACTTACTAAAAAAGGAGAGTTGGATTTCTGAGCAAGGAAACAACCTTTTGCTCTTTATTCCCACCACATTCAGGGAAATATGACCTTGTATACATTCTTTGCCAATACACATGATATCATCAGCAAAACAGAATCTGGCCCAAATGAACAGTTTCTTTTACTGGAAGAAGTGTATCAAGATTGTAACTGGTGGCTAAATGTTTGGACAGGGGAGAAACATTTATCTGTTGAGAATGTAGACATTTTCGGCCTTGAGAAGCCCAATTCATGTATGTGACTGGCTCAGTGAGGCTCAGGGAATTAAGGCATCCTGCAGCTCAGATTGTCTTTCCTTTTTCACAATAACCAACTGCAGTATGGGATCCTCGTGATTGAGCAGGTGGTTAACCAAATTCTGGTAGGTTTGGCGATTTTCTCCTTGGTTTGCATAATGCTTGCAAAGATAGTTTCCACTTTAATTGCTATATACATTTAAGTAAGATTAGAAGATGATAACACTGAGTTGAGCTTAAGGCTGCATAGAGATGTTTCAGACTGGTTTGGTCACTGTCAGAAGAACCCTTCTGAATGCATATAGTTGTTTTAAAAAAGCTTTTCGTGTCAATGTGATCTAGGTCACTGATTTTGTTTTATTAAGCTGTAGTTTAACATCACAGCTTTAAAAATCTTATTTGTACTCTGATGCCTCTACAAAATTAGACTTTTTCCTAAATTGTGTAATGATTTTGTGGTCTAAAGGATTTTTCAAGTTTAGAAATGTAATTGAAGCAAAATGGTTTGGGACTTATTTTTTTTCTCTACAGATACCTTTATTGTCTGTAGATTCCTGCATTTATTTTTTCATGTATCAGTTTGGTCTTACATAGGTTACTTTATGAAGGAACATTTTAAGTACTTATTAGTTAATATAATCATTAATTCCTTCCCTTTAGGACTATCAACATGCATTTAACCTCCTAAGCCTGGGGGGAAAAAACCCGCATCAATGCAAGAATCCGTTGTTGCCCCACGGAGCCTAAATTCATATTGGACTTTGACTCATTTCCATCAGAAAGAAAAATTGTTGCTATAGGCCAGATACCTTGAAATGTATCTGGATCCAGCAACACAATGGTATTTGAGTCTTTTTTGGTTTAAAATAAATATCTTGAAACGTATTTGTAATCATCAGTTAGGTATGGGCCCTTTGGAAAATGTTACTGCTGTAATATCAGAATGGGAATTATGTCTTTTGGTTGCAGCATATGAAACACACATTCAGCAAAAAACATGTTAACTATCAATTCTTACAGATATTTAATTTTATTTTGACGTAGTGTATCTGATCTCTTTCAAATTCCTACTCAAAGTATTTTTTTTTAATAAACAGAATCACAAAGGTCATCTTTAAGTTTCCCACTTTTTATAGGCTTGGCAGAAGCCTAAGGGTGTGAAAAGAAAAGGTATCTGTACTAGATCTCTCCTCTCCCTTCCTCCCCACTGCGTACCAGTGATCACACATGCTGTGTAGTTTGGGGAATTTGCTCCATTGTAACTTTATTCTATGAAGGAAAAGCCTACAAGTTTGGCCTTATTTTGACCTTTCAGATGTGCAAGCATCAAAAATTATTAACAGACTGCATTTTATTTTTGCTAATTTTATTGATACATTTTGCCTGTAAAACAGGAAACAGAAAAAAAGACATATACAGTATACCAATGCCTTAAGTAAAAATAGCCCAGCTATCTAAGCTGACCTCCTGTTGGAAAATCTCCTAAGTAACTCCGATCCCTCCCTTCATCATTCTCTCATCCCCAAAGTAATAAAAATGGAGTTAGAACAGCAAACACCTGGCATGTTGGTCACGCAGCATGACTTTACATTGTAATCATCTTGTCAAGGAGCCGAAAATAGCATTGTGCTGCAGTGTTCAAGCGGTACTGATTCAGGAAGGAAGACAATAACCAGCATTTGGTAGCAGCCTACACTCTAGCTGTGAGCGATACAGAAGTATTCCACAAATTGTATCTCTCGCCTCATCTTGAAAATATTCACCCTACATCCCCTGGCAATCTATCCCTGAGGCCCACACACTTCTTGTCACCAGGTAGAAGGTGGTAGGCATTTACTATGCTGCTCACAACCGCAAAGCAGTCTTCTGTGTAACAGCACTCACTCCGGCTTTCAAAGAAATACTGCATAAAATTAAGGTAATCTTAGCATGTTCAGTGTGCCATATAAGTTGCAGGAAAGAACAATACAAAAATGCTTTGTTTGAATGAGTTAAGGTGAAACATTAGCAGATAAGAATGACGATACATAATTATTAGACTATACAGCAATCCAGGGATATAAGATTTAAAGTAGGAATTTGTATAAGATGTCTTGCTGAAAGAGAATTTTTGAAGGACATTGAGAGGGTAGAGAGTGTCTCAGATAATTCAACATGAAGACAATGTGATAGAGAATTATGGGAATCAAAGGGATTAAAAAGAGGTTAGGTAGTAGGCTCTGTTTTTCAAGAGTGGATGCCATAGTGACAGTAAAAATTCCTATGAACTTCTTCAAAAAAACACACGAACTTTGGAACATGTAAATCTGAATGTTTTCATGTTCTGTCAGTCCTTCACATACACAGCTGACAAATTAATCAATAGATTAACAATGGCTATACATTTTTGGGTTTGGGGAACTGCAACTTTCATTACGAATATCTTTTCATAGAATAACAGAATCATAAAATCTTCCAGTTGGAAAAGACCTTTGAGATCATCGAGTCCAACTGCACCCATCGTCCGCTAAACCATGTCCCTCAAAAACTCATCCACCCATTGTTTAAATACCTCCAGGGATGGTGACTCAACCACCTCACTGGGCAGCCTCTGCCAGTGCCTGACAACCCTTTCGGTAAAGAAATTCTTCCTAATATCTAGTCTGAACCTCCCATGGTGCAACTTATGGCCATTTCCCCTTGCCCTATCACCTGTCACTTGAGAGATCAACACTCACTCTGCCACAGCCCCCTTTCAGGCAGCCATAGACAGTGATGAGGTCTCCCCTCAGCCTCGTCTTCTCTAGGCTAAACAACCCCAGTTCCCTCAGCCATTCCTCCTAGGACTCGTTCTCCAGCCCCTTCACCAGCCTCGTTGCCCTACTCTGGACGCGCTCCAACACCTCAATGTCCTTCTTATACTGAGGTGCCTAAAACTGAACACAGTACTTAAGGTGTGGCCTCACCACTGCTGAGTACAGGGGCACAATCACCTCTCTTGTCCTGCTGGCCACGCTGCTTTTGATACAGATCAAGATGCCATTGGCCTTCATGCCCACCTGGCCACATTGCTGGCTCATATTCAGCCGGTTGTCAAGCAACAGCCCCAGGTCCTTCTCCTTCAGGCAGCTCTCCAGCCATTCTTCCCCCAGCCTGTAACACTGCGTGGGGTTGTTGTGCCCCAAGTGCAGGACTCAGCACCTGGCCTTGTTAAACCTCATCCCATTGGTCTCAGCCCATCGATCCAGCTGTTCAGATCTCTTTGCAGAGCCTCCCTTCCTTCAAGCAGATCAACACTGCCACCCAGCTTGGTGTCATCTGCAAACTTGCTAAGGGTGCACTCGATCTCTTTGTCCAGATCATTAATGAAGATATTGAACAGGACTGGACCCAGCACTGAACCCTGGGGAACGCCATTCATCACTGGTTCCCAACTTTTATCACTCTATGTCAGCACAGCTCTCTGGCTTACCTTCTGCAGAATTATATTGGACTGAGCATTATAAGATCAACAAAGGGAAGAGGACTAGAGCAAAACAATGTTTATTCAAATTTGATATTAGGTTGGCAATCCAAGTCAACTTGCACCAGTAGCCTGAATAAACTGTTTGAGGTAATTCCTAATCTAAAGTCTATGATTACTAAATAGGAGCATACTAGGAATATTAAAGAATTTTGAATGCTAATATTGTAACAGTTTTCCAAATGTCAGGTAAGATGGCCGAGATATCTGTGGAGAAATATGTATGTCCTCATTCCCAGGCAATATATTAAGAAAGCTGGTATTTCACTGATTAAGAAATATATATGTATAATCGTTACCCCTCGATGTCATTTTTAGAAAAGGGTCAAAAAAATATGCTTTTGTTATCTGAAGAGATTACTGCCATGCAAATTCCTTTGTTTACCAAATTCATAGGCTGCTTGGAAATATTCCGGACACTTGAGTTAGTAATGAATGGCTTTCTGATTAAAAAACTAACACTGTAGGGAGTAACTCAAGCATAAAACACTACATAGATTAAGAATTGCCTAAATGGCAGACCCAAAAAACAATCATCAATGGGAATTGCCCTCAAATGGAGTTGCTTCTACTGAAGATTTTCAGGAAATGATGCTAAGCCATAGAACCATGCAATGTTTTCTTCTGCTGAAGAAGAAAAGTGGATTAGAAAAGACGGGTAATTAAGGAAGAGGTCAGAAGAGCTGAACAAAACAACCTGGACAGTGTAGTAAAGCAGGTCCCTGATAAACTATATGTCTATAATTAGAGTCAAAGCAAAACTGTCTGTGTAGAATGAAGAAATAAAAATGAAAAAATAAGCTTTTTTTTTTACCAGAGATTTGGACACTATTCAGAAACAGGTTTCTGTTCTCCATCTTGGGATCACAGAAAATAATCAGTGAATTTTAGCTGTGAGGATATGGAACCTAACTCTGGAAGCAGAAACAGGGAAACAGCTTATATTAAAAGGCAGGTGACTTTTCATCCTTTATATTTTATAGGTGATACTGCACAGGGCAGGACATAAAGAAGAGCTTCAGAAATAATTCAAGGACAGAAGAAAACGAAAGACTGTAAATGTTCAAAATTTAGCTTATTAAAACGAGATGATAGAGTATTTAATTACAAAGTGTAAGTAGTGCTTACTTGAAGAGGCTTTTATTCTAGCAGAGAACAGCATAATGAGAAACCAGGAATGCAAGCTAAACCCATGTAATGTTGAATTAGAAATAATAGAATTTTTTTCCCATCATTGAAGGCAGTCACCTTACAGAAAATATTTCAGAGAGCTACATCAATTTAACTGTTTTTAATATCTTTACATTAACATTAGAATTGCACACAATGCTGAAACAGTCAGAAAAATGTTAAGATCTGTGCAATGAGTGACTTCTTTTCTGGTCACAGAACTTTTGCACTCATTGCAGGTGATGCCTTAAAATCCTGTTTAGACACAAGCGTTTATGGTGTATATATATAGAGTTAATGCAATATGCTTACCTGACTTCCCTTTTTTGAGTAGTCTACTGGGTGGTAATTATAAGGGCAGGGCCTGATTAGTGCTTTTAATTCAACGGGCAAAATTTAGTCTGATCTCCTATATGTTTTTCACTCAGACTAACAAGCTTTGTTTTCACTTTTTTTGTTGTGACAGGGAACTAGCAGAAAGCAAAATATGGTGGGTATTTTTGTAAAATAAAAGTTTAAGCAATGAGTTTTCTAATGAATTGGTTTTTTTTCCCCAAGAGTCTTCTCAGGTGAAAAATGAAAACCTGATTGCTATTTTGCTGTGAGAGATGCAGGTGTGTCTCATATGCTATTATTTCTTTTTGTGGCTGGCAGAAGACATGGAAAATATCAATTAAGACATTTAGAAAAGGGTGAGGGAGAGAGAAGCTTATAACAAAGGGGAATACATTTTGCCATGTTTGAACTCTATGTGATGCTCAGCATCATTATTATTTACCCAGTGGAAGTAAAGAAGTTTTCAAATAATTATATTTTAGGATATTGTGTATGCTGGAACAACAAAAAAAACCCTGCCATAGCTTGTGCACATGACTGTTTATAATTTTTTGCAGATTCTAACCTCTTTAATTGCTTCTCTAACCAATTCATCTCTTCTGCTGATTATACGTGCTAAATCAATATCAACTGAACAAAATCAACTCTGGCATAGTATATTCTAGAACATAAAGATAAAAACACACTATAGAGCAGCTACTTGAATCAGAGTAGTTAAGCAGTCATGGCTAAACCTCATCATTTAAGCTTGGTGATCATTCTTTCCGCAACTGGAATACGAGCTGAACACTCATTTACAACTGCTTGCATTGAGTCCTTCTGGGGACTGGAAACATAAATGAATCCATTTCTAAATGTCAGGTACAGTAAAAAATGTCTGTTGTGCCTTGTGCCCTTTCCAAGTTTTGGTTTATTGATCCTAGATTGCACAGTGTGTGGCTGCAGAACAGCAGACAAATGGGACTTGATGTTTCTCTCTGTGGGATATTACTCTACGATTCAGTTAATGGTAGAAGAAACTTCTACTGAATTGATTTTTAGCTTACTGCAAATTCTTCTTGGACTGGTGTCACAAAACCACACCTGTATGACTCACAGCATGTTCAGTAATTCTCCAGTAGAGAGTTACTAGAAGAAGAGAATTAATAGAGGAAGAACGATTTACCATGTAATTCCTGAGAGCAGGTCTCTTCTGCTTGGAAATTGAGCCAACTGGCAGTAAAAAAGGTCATGTTGTCATTCAGCACTGACAACCTTAGTCTGTCAACAATAATACTTAGCATTTATATAATTAGATAGTTAATTCTTACAACACCACTGGGAGATGA
Organism: Tapera naevia; assembly: GCA_033556795.1. Classification (NCBI taxonomy): domain Eukaryota; kingdom Metazoa; phylum Chordata; class Aves; order Cuculiformes; family Neomorphidae; genus Tapera; species Tapera naevia. The sequence continues at coordinate 6,715,672 of JAUMJJ010000059.1, forward strand.
ATCACCAAACAACTTTAGAAAGACCTTCATTTTAATACCTTTGGCAATTTATGTACTGGAATGCACAGATTACTGGTATTATTCTCAAACAGAAGCTAGAAGGTGACATTAATGTTTTACAGTTTTTTAAAAATGAAGTAAAAAATAATGTAAAAAACTTTCAGAAGCTTAGTAATGAGAAAGAGACGCTTCTACTTTTAAATCTTGATTCAAATTCACCTTGTGTCAGTAGCGAATGGAAGGGAATTTTACTGGATAACTGGTTAATTTCAAATGAATTCTCAAGGGATTGTAACTGATGACAAATGAAAACTCGTCAATGCAATGCGGTAGAACAGCATCTCCTTTAGATTGTTAGTATGTGGGGAAAAAGCATCGAAAATTTAAAAAATGTAGTTTTTCTCACCTTTACAGCTGGGCCACCCACACAGTGTTGAAAGATGCCATTATTTTTTCACAGCAGAGCAACGCTACTTGACAGAGTAAATTCCGCAGCAGTAATAAGAACTGAATTTTTCCTCACTCAGAAAGCATAATTTTTGGGATGGGGTGAGGATTCGTGCTGTTCTTCACCTCTGGTGGGCACCACCACAGGACTGTCCTTGACACATTAGAGTTTATCCTTACATTTTTCCCTTCTGGTAGGTGATGGCTGGTGGCCATCTGGTCTTGCTGAAGAACATTTTCTCCACTGCCATCCCAGTCCCTGCTCCTCCTGCCATCCCAGTCCACAGCTCCAGGGCATCAGCAATGCAGCCTCTGAGTACAACTTGAAGATGACAAAGAGGAGGACAGAGGGCTTACCCCAGTGCTATTGCTAATGGAGACAGGTGTAGCATATATGGTAAAAGGCTGGGAATACAAATGTGTCCTTGAGCTACAAATGAATGGATTCTCCTTTTATACTCACGCAGAACATTTCACTTCCTAGCCTGGTAATTACTGCCTAGTCTTTCTACTTAAAAGCAGTCTTCTCTGTCTTCAATTCAGGTATGAAACACATAAACTGGTGACATTAGTATGAGTATTATATGAAGAAAAAGGACCTTTCAGAAGGAAATGTGCCATCACATCTATGTCAACCAAACAGGATGCTGTTAGTTTTATTAGTACCGTGTACTTGGATACAAAAGTGTACTTTTGTAAACAGAAGTACAACAAACTTCCAGTACTTCTATTTATATCATAGGCCACTGATTTTTACAGAGATGGAATGACTTCTTTGGAATTAACTATTCAGAAAATACACTGCTCACATTCTTGAATAAAATAATTTATCTTAAAGCCAATGTGTTGCATTGAAAGTCACACATCCACATAATTTTTTCTTGATTTGCGTGTTTGCTGCAAGGACTGTTGGACCCAAAATACATCACAAGTATTTATCCCCTCCCCTGCCCTGAAATAAACCCACCTAGGTTTTAAAATACATAGTCTGTTAAAATATTTAACATGTATATTATGACACCCCTATGTTCTATGTTTAATGATACCAAACATGTAAAAACTAACTTGGCAATTCTTAAAATGTTGATGTGTTTTGTACAGCATGTATGTATACACATGAGTATGTATGTATTTATACAACATTGGTTTAGAAGTTCTTTTAAGATATGGGATATTAATCATATATTTTCAAAAATCCTAAGTATTAACATAATACAGTCATGTATGTTGCAATTCATATTTCTCTGGATTGTCACAGGTACATTTTGGTTTATGTAAAATAAGAGCAGGTATCAGAGTTGTTTCTCAATGTAATGTGTGTGAGACAATAATAAGACACAATATGGAAGTAATTTATACCTCTTTTTTAAACCGCTGAACTGTACCTTGTCTGCCAACTTACTTGGAGTGTTGATACACTTGCATTCTCTGGCAGAGTTTTAATGCATGTGATAAAGTGATTAGTGTGTGTGATATTTGAATTTTTTTAAGCTTAAACCGTAGCCTGCAAAAAATCAGTAATCAACTTTAGTTGAATGCAGGGTCTTCATTAGCATTAAAATCAAATCAGGAAATTCTTTCAGGAGGTACCCTTAGAAACTATGGTTCAGCTAAACATCTCAGATTTTACTTGCATATATTCAGAAGCAGCCAGCCATGTTACACTCTCATGACAAGCATGTGATTTGATTAACAAGCATGATTTAAGTCTGAAGTTTTCAACAGTTAATAAAAAAGCAGGTTAAAAATTATTCTGGAAACATTCCACAGCACATCTACAAATAAGCTTCAGATTTTTTGAGAGACCATCTTCTTCTACTAAAGTACGTCCATTGCAAGAGGCTATCAGCTAGCAGTTTATTGATATAGAGTTATATTACTTTGTGTGTTTTGACAAACTGATCTCTATCACTTATATTTATTATTTTTAAAAAGTCTCAATAACCTTACTGTCTCATTTAGTGTAACATTTTCTGGTTTCAGTTGCAAACAATAAATGGTTGACAGAAAATTGCTTTTTTTCCTCAAGAAAAGTCAGTTTGTCCCTGGTGGAGCCAGCAGTGTCCGCCTACTCCGTACCCAGTACAGGAGTAGTGGAGGGCTGGGATAGGTGCCTTTTCCAACCTAATTGATTCTGTGATTCCTTGATTCTGTAATGCAACATATAGTCTGTTTGTTTGGAGAACTCAAATAAAAACAGGAAATATGATCACGATAAAGGTTTCAATGATGTTTGCCTTATTATAATTATGAAGCCTATATGTCATGTCTTCCCCATCATTTACTCAAATCACCAAGTAATTTTTAAGCTTTTCCTACAATTAATGTGAATGAAGCTGACTATTGGCTGACTAGAAATGTTTGTGGCTCAATATTCATTCAATAAAAGCTGTCATGAACCGTATTCAGGCACATCTGAGATGTTTAAAATTTATACCATATGTTCAAAGTAAAGGATGGGTTAAATACTTTAGAAAAGACTCATTTATTTTGGTTGTTCAATTTAGTCGGTGGAGAACATGATGACATATCTTAAAAATAGAAAAACAAAATGAAGTGCAGAATAGTTTTATTGTGCCAACCTGAGTTTCTGGCATGGATTCTAAAAATTGCGAGTGATTTCATTGTCTTCTGCACAGCTCTTCCTAGAGAGCACATGAAGACATACGCAACTTGGGTATTTCTAAAAACACAAAGAAGGTTGAAACTATTTGCTGACAGGTTTCTTTAACCATACTTGAGAGAAGAAAACCTGCCATGTGAGGATGTTTGTACAATAGTGGTGTGGATGTTGCACAAAATCACAAAATAATTCTCTCTTTTAAGGTCTTTGTTCCTTTCTTCTGCTAATACACTATTACCAAGTCTATGTAGTACCTAATTCTTTAGCTCCCATGCAGTTGTTTCTAATCTCTCCTGTGATTAACTTTCAGAATGTCATTTATCTCATGTGTACAAGTACTTACAAAGTTTTTACAGCACATATTATGTTGCGAATATTTGACAGTGTTTTCCTGGATAATGAAAGAGGGAGGAAGGAAGTCTTCCCCTTAGAGGAGTGGAAACAGGTTAGGGAGCACTTAAAACAACGTAAGATCTTTCATATGGGGACAGGCTGAGAGGGCTGATATTGTTCAGTCTGGAGAAGAGAAGGCTCAGGGAGTTGTTATCCATGTGTATGTGCCACCCATGCCCCATCCACATTATGGGAGGGAAAGAATATTTTTCTCAGTAGCGTCCATTGACAGGGAAAGAAACAATGGGTACCGATTAAGACATATGAAATTCCATCTGAAAACACGAAAATACTTTTTTTAACTATTCAGGTGATTAAACTTATTTTAACTCACCAGTATGGTAGAAAATTAACAAAGGAAAAGACATGGACTGTTTTTCTGCCTCAGTAATGAGCTGTATTATTTTAAAGAGGGCTGAAAGCTAAAACCAGTAGAAAGAAGGAACCTGCTTGACCTCCTGAGATCAAGACGGGAAAAAGGCTGAAAGGAGTATGGGCTACAGGAACAGAAAATGAGGGGAGAGTAGCTCTCCCCTTTTTCACAAAACCATTAGACCAGTACTGAAACCTGCTACTCTGCTCTGTGTGCCTGCTAGATGTATAGCCCATCTTGCACCAAAAGTTAGCTTTTTCAGAGGAATGTTTCTAAGTGCAAATTTAGACAGTAACACTATGCACTGCCACTTGCATCTCAAGTTCATTGAGCTTTGACAGGTTTCTTTTTATTCTTTTTCTCAAAAAATTACTAAATTCAGAGTCACACGTCAGTTGGAGGGCTTTGTTCCTACTGAAGTGTTTCAAAAGAAACCTCTTTTTTCAAAAGAAATTTTCAAATAGTCTCTGAATCTGGGGTCGTAGCTCATAATTTTGCCTTAAGTATTTGACTCTTCAGTTAGCATGTTTGACTCATTATGCATTTCAGTGTGATTGTTGCATTTAGTGGTAAATTAATCCAACCATGGATCTATTACTTCGTAATTTTAACTTCAGACTATCTGAGAGAGATTACTTATTTCCAACACATTTATTCCTGCTTAAATAACCGTATCATGAGATAAGACTCTCGTTACTGCTCTCTGAGGACTTTTCATGCTTTCTTCCTATGGACATTTAAAATTTTCATATGAGGGCCTATGTCACAGGTGCCAATTAGAGTATTGTGAGGAGTGTAATGTATTTTATTAGACAATCTCATTGATACAGTGGGAAACCATGAGCAAACTTTCAGTTCAACAGCCCTTCTAGCCGAAAGTTTGTTTTTTCCAATTCTTATTTACTGTGATAAAAGATATAACTTCGCTTTCCAAAATGCCTTTCAGATTTCCTTAGATCAGCACATCTAAGCCAACATTACAATCATTATGAAAGTATGCAGCAAGGTCTCCTAAACCTGATTAAGAATAAGGTAGTTTTTCCCAGAGGAATAGCCAACCAAATGTTTCTGGGTTGGAATTCACATTTTCTTATGTATCGGGAGACCTATCTCCACACCATGTCTGGTCAGCCTGTGTATAAACACAAACAGGTCCATTATCCTGTCTTCTACTCAAGAGTTAATTTGTCTCTAACTTTTTTCATAGTGCCAATAGAAACACTAGATTCAAAGCATAACCAGTGGTATATATTGAATCAGGAAGCAGCTTAATTAATTTCATAGTGGTTCTATTAATGATGAAGTCCTGAGAAGATACACTGCCTTCCCAACTGCTAGTCATCGAAGTATCTCAGGTCTCAAGTACTTAGTGCCACAGCAGGGAAAAACATAACTACTCCATGTAAGGACTCTTCTGTGATGCAGTTTGTGTGCTTTGGAACTAGTCACAATGCTTTATTGCTGGGATCACACACTAGCAGACCTGGTGTATGAGATGTTCTTTTGGAAATCACAGTATGATACCAGTCAGACAGTCCCCTTTCAGTCCACACTGTGCTAAGGGCTATCTTGGGAGATTTAAGAGTCAGAGTTGTGATGGGGCACATGTAGCATCTAACATCGTGTTTTAAAACATGATTAGTTTATGTATCTAACAAAGAGAAGCCTGGAGAAGAGATATTATTTGTCTGTAGCAAAGAATCTGACAATGAGGTATAAAAAGCATAAGAAGGATCATCCTTCAGAAATACCCCAATAATTTATTTTGTACGCAACAAAAGCCATGCACATTCAGAAGTAACCTTAAAAAAAGGTGAATGTATGTAAACCACATTAGAATATGCTATTCTTTTCATTTATTTTCACAAGAATATGTAAACTTATCTGTAGTATGTGCCATCAGAGGCAACTTCGCAGTAGTCTGCCAGAAATCTAATTGGAAAGCTTTACCTTTGTTGACAGGTTTGACAGTTTTTTCCCATTTAAAGTGAGTCTTTTTCATTGCACTAAAACATATGCAACTTGACAATTTGAGTACTAAAGGAATACCTCAGTCAATACCTGTTATTATGTACTGTTTTAGTTTAAAAGCTAGAACCATACAAAATTAGTATTGCAGAGAGTCTTTAATTTAAACTACATATTGGATAATCTCCGGTATAACTATATGCAGAAATTTTAGCTCTCTTTCTTGTACATTTTTCTTATTGACCTGAAAAACATAAAATAATTACAAATTTTCAGCCATACAAATAATGGTATGTAACATGGTATGTAACAGAGTTGTGAGACCAGCAGGTACTAAGTACTAAGAATTTCTCATTAATTGGGCAGCAGTTAAACTGTAGGTGTCCTGAGATCATCAAGAAGACTTTCAAAACACAGACCTTTGGCTATGTTTTCGTTTAATATATAACAATTACAGAAGTTTTCTCACTGCTCTTCTTCTGCAGGCCAGCATAACGGGTTTTCTCCTTAACACTGATCATTACCACTTCTGTCCAGATTTAGGTCTACCCAGAGACTAAATTTCACCAGGGGATGAACATGAGTAGAGGGTTGCTATAATGATCAGCTTGTGGTTAAAATAAGAGTGAAATCTACGAAACACATGTGGAGGTTTGGATAGTCCACTTTTCTGACTTTGGAAAAGAACTGGGATCATACCAGGGAATCAATGAAGACTCAGCTCATAGTGAAACAATGTGATCCATAGGATTCATATGAGAAAGGCTATACAAAGACCTAGGGAAAAAGGAAAAAGAAAATACACACACGCCCACTCTCTTCTCTCGCTGGTGATGGCACTCCTATGATAGCTTTTGCTCTGCTATCTGCATTCCAGAAGGATGACAAAACTTTTTTTGAACAGGCATGAGAATGATAAAGAATGAGAAAACATTTCTATAACAGAAAACTCAAGAAGCTCAGTCTACTTACTGAAAGAAAGGAGGAAGATACAAGTACATAGTATATAAATACCTATGAGAGAAGCATTAGAAAGGACAACTCTTCAATCTGTCACACAAATGTGTAGCAGCCTTTAATGGAAGGTAAGGTCAGAGAAATTCAGTCTAGAAATAAGACACAATTCTAAAAAGTGAAGGTTGTTAAGCCCTAAGTTTTAGACTTTACAGTAGAATCTCATTTCTCACACTCTTAAATCACAATTGGACTTATAAAATATATTTATCTATTCTGACTACATCTATAACAATCAGTTAGTGAAGTAAGACATTTCCTATATTGTGTATTTCAGGCCTGACTACAAAAATCCTTTGTAAAATTAACATCACTGCATTCTCTGCTGTCACTTCCAGAATTGCCAACAGAAGACAAGTGCAAGTGTACATGGTTCCAGTTGCAAGCAGTGTTTAATTTCCTTGACAACCTCTTCGTTAGGACTCTTTATGGAGATGATTTGGACCTTGGTGAACTGTTTGCACTGGGTTGTTAAGCACTGCCTGTTCTTATACGAAACAGAACACTGTAACTGAAAATGTATGCACTTTAACATATAACAGTCATTTTCCAGAAGTTTTTTTTGTATCTGAATGTTAGTGAACCCCATGCGCACAGAGAGAGAGGGAGCTAGCAGAGAACATATGGGAGCAATGCTGGCAGAACTGAATAATCACACACCTCTGGTGCAGCAATTTCAGCCCCTTCCCTGAAAAAAGAGACGTTGCTTGTTTGCCTTCTAGTGGCTTGAGATTAGAATAGCTTCAACCAAGAATAAACCTTACAAAAGAGCTAAGTAAAACTGAGAAGTTATTAGCTCACAAATGCTTACTATTATTATAACAACTTCTGAAATGTCAAGATGTCTTTAGTGGGAAACCTCTGTGTAATGCCACGTACGCTATTAAGAATACATAAGGACTAGATCAGTGATACAAGTGCAGGAAGCAAATGTAGAGAACCATGATTTCAAAAGAAAAAATCTTTCCAAAGTAGGTGTGGCTTCTCTGATACCAGTCACTTTTCATTCAAGCAACTAAAATAATATTTTTGGAAATCTTTGGCACAGCTGTGTCTTTGAAACAACGGTCTCTCTGGAGGTGTTCCACTTATTGTGGGATGGGTCTCCCTTGGTGCAACTGGGCCTACCGAGTATAACAAAAAAGATCGAGTGTACTTTACACGTTATAACATAATTTGAAGCGACCTTCACGGACTCCCTTCATTCGCTATTGTAATATTTGATACTAAGGGTACGGGCAAGAACTAAGTTGCTGCAATACAGACAGACGACGGTACAGATAACCCTGTTCCTGCTGCTGCTGAGCATACAAACTCGCATGCCTCTGTTTTCTTCAGTGCAGCTACATTGATTTACATTACTGCTCAGGACTGGATTAAAGCAACATATGAAGCAGTAACATATGAATTTACCCACATGAACCTTTTATGATGTGATCCCGTAATGATTATGAAACTGTTCCTCTTAGTGAATAGAAACTGCTATTTTAATGTGCATTGATTTTTAGCACTTATTTTTAGCATTTAAACTATATTTAGATTTACAGGATTTTTTTAATGTTAATAATACACTATTGCTTGCCAGAAGGCATAAGCTCATAAAGAGATGATCTTTGTCTTCTGGGGTATCAATGTTGCTTTCAAAACTTGCTGATCTTTCTCTCCTCTACTCTGGAGCACTAGTGGCTGTCTGTGCGCTAGCTGAACTAAGCTAATCTGTCCTCCCCTGATTTGTTCTGCTGGGCACTGAAGGCTTACCAGATATTGCTTGCTTATATGCTGTTCTGCTAAATTTAAATGGGTCAGAAACTCTCACAATGCTGTCGCAAAAGCTATTTTTAAAGTTAATACAGCTTAGGGTTGGATTAATGGGCACACAGCCCTCTAACTGTGCATGAGCTCAGCGTGGTCCAACAGGAAATTGTGCCCTTGGCAAGCACACGTGAGAAGCATCTTTCTGTGTCAGTGCTCACAGCCACCTGTTTGGATGACCTAGTGCCCTCTCACAACGACTTCTCTCTATTTTTTTCCTCAATACGGAAAAACTTTCCATATATATAATGGATCTTATTACAGATGTGATACACACCCAAGGCATTAGTGTTCGTTTTCTACAGAGAAGCCACACATAGCTCCACTAAAACAATTTGCAAGTGACCTGCAGCTCTCTTTTGTGTGAGATGTGGCAGAAGCAATATGCAACAGGAACCGTATCCCTAGTTGAACTAAGATAATGTAAGAATGTTCAGTTTCTCAACGTATTTATTTATTTTAGTTTATGAATAAATCATTATTCCATTTTGCAACAGTATCTGAACATCCAATTGCCATTTAGTTTACTGTTCATTTTGCTCTTGAGAAGTACCCTCTAGCAAAATTACTGAGACACATATAACTTTAACATCTAATTCCATTTCCACCTCAGATAATCTTGAAGAAGAAACATTTTTTCAGTAAGTCCAGAAACTAAATGGGTTTTCGTAATAAAGGTCAAGAGAGGAAGTAAATTCCAGAAGAGGAAAGTAGACTCTTTAAGCATGTCCTCAAAAAGTAAGTATTGCCTATTTATTCTCTGAAGAGTCCTTATGATCTACTAAGTGATAGGTGTAACTAATAGAAACCTATATAGAGTCATTTCTGGACATGAACCCAGTGTAATTGCTGGCCTCTTGCTGGACATCAGACTAAGCAAAATCAAGTTTCTTGAAAATGTAACTACTTTATTGCACTAAACCCAAGATTCTTTCAAGTAGGGAAAGGCAATTAAATGGAGAATATTACAAGTTAAGATGGTATAAGCCATCTTAAAAAACATTAAGAAACTGAAAATAACAATTTGACTCATCTGCATAAATGATCAGATTGCAATTTCGTATGATTTTATACGTCATGTTCAAGATAAAAAATTAATTTAATATATTTTTTTTACTCTTGTTTTGTGGAAGTGTCCTTTTAAAAAACTGAACTACTTGTCCACAGTCAACCAGTCAGAGTAAAAAAACTACAGGCTTTGTTTTGGTGTAATTACAAGTTACACTATTTTTCACACGGATATTGTCAAATCAAACTCTAAAAAACCATTAATGCCTGAATTGTCTACTCATAAACAAATGATTATGATGAGAAATATCTCATCTATAGAATAATCTGAGTTCTTCAGGATGTCTTCTGCAAATCCTATTCTTGGTTTGTGTATATTTCATGATTTGTAGCCAGAGTCTCTCTGTCTGCCCTCTGCTCACTGAAGCTGCATGTGTTCTCCACAGATGGTCTCATGGAGAGGGTAAGGCCATAGAAGTTTCTAAGACCAAAATAGCATGATAGCAATGAAACAGAGTGAACTGGTCATTACACAAGTATAAACAGACCCTGAAAGTATTCAACTAATCTACAATTAGTTCTTTTCCTTAATTTGAAAATTTATTCACAGACACACATAGATACATGCCCAGCCTTCGTGAGCCACAAGTGAAAGAGTTGAAGACTTGGAATAAAGGAAAGACTGTCATGCAATGTTATTGAAAATCTCTACTTCCGAAAATAACATTTACCCCACCTTCTAGGAATATCATAGAAAGAAATGGGACTTGAAAGTTCTGCAGATGGTCTCCAGGGCCTTTTTGTATATGCCTTACCCTGACCTGAGAGATGACTGTGTTGTAATAAGTCTAAGCTGAGTCTAGTACATGCCTGTGTTTAAAAATCTGTTAGAGGAAAGATTGTGATTGGATATGATATTCTGTTTGAATAAATCCAGCATCAAGGCTAGTACCTCCTCAGTATTCCTGTTTTATGAAAGCATTGTTAAGGAGAATTTTAGAGTGAAACCTAGCAAGAAAAATGTGGTTAAGCCTCCGTTTCCATTCCAATCAAAGAGAATGACATTAAGGTTTTATTGCTTTCAGACTGATAAAAAGATCCTGGTAAGATCCTGCAATAAAGTGGTGTTGCACAGTCCGGGGGTGATTATGGAGAAAGAACTGCTGAATATATACTAACCAAATTCACAGATAATCGTAACGTTCTAGAGACAATAAATAGGCTAGTATGTTAGGTAGTTAGGTATCAATAAATTTCCGCTGTCTGTCGCACCAGCTGGTAAATCTCCCAGTTCAGAGAGCTGGCCAACCTGGGTCTTTTCTAGTGTGCGTTAAGATAATCTGTATTTCTGAGAATCATAATCCTTCTCAAGTTGGCATCCATCCAGAAGCAAAGTCATAATATCAAACAAGGCTGCTTTTGGGTTTGCAACAGATGTTTTATAACACGTTATGGGATTTTGGCTGGAAAGGAAGACGCATTGGAGGATAAACTAAAGAGAAGGAGAACAGTGAGCACTGGAACTAACAAATCATTCATGACCCTAATAAATTTTGTGTGATCTCCTAGTGCAGCCAGGAAATCAGAAAAGATAGAAGGCAAATATGTGTAAAATGTTATAGGCCCCATTATGAAAAAAAGAAGAGGCTAGAATGGATTTCAGATGTCTTTTGTCCTGGATCAAAAGGCAAAGCATTTCTTATTCTCAGTTTTTACAGTCCTATCTATCACTGGTTGATAAGCATCTTTGGGTCTTACAGTGAGTCAGTGCATCTTCTTACTCCCTCTCACAGTTTGAAAAGAAATATCTGCTCAGCCTGTCAGCTGGGTTTTGCAGATACAGAAGTGACTCAAATGAGTGATTGTTTCACACCAATGCTGGTTTGGAAAGTTATTCTCTGTCTCAGCTCTTGTGTAGAAGACAAACAGGGACAAATAGGATCCTTGGAACATGGATTAGAAATCCATAGTTCCAGGAACCTATTTTTAACAGTGTTTGAACAGTAAGTTTTGCCATTAGTTTTCCCCAAATCATCATTAGTTTTCCTAAAATGTACCAAGCAGTGCCAGTGGCTGGCTAAGCTGAAGTTTTAGAGTTGTTTCTAAGAGCTCTGGTTCTGAAGAGCTCCCAGAGAAAGGTACCAGAACTGTAAAGAAATCTCAGAGAAAGCTTGTTATGTAGATTCGACACCAGTGTTTTAGTAGCTTTTTAAAAAAAAAACCAAACAAGAAATCATAAATAAATCTCCTTATCTTTAAAAGCAGTTTCCAAAAAACAAGGAGGATGGTTGCTACAAGTGGATATCAGCAGACAACACTGATGCTTTTACATGAAAGGATAGCATAAAATGGCCATTCTCCTATATTGATGCACCTGGTTTCTCTACACCAATCCCTTCTTTTCGTTTTTGTCACAAGTTGGAGAGATAGAACCTTTGGCAAAACTTGGAGGGAAAAGCCATTCAGTCTTGAGACATGTTTATGCTGTTACAGTGAGTTTGCAATTCAAGTTTGGGAGAAAAATAAAGGATGGATCTCACTGGCCAGAAAGGATTGCAAAAACTGATACAATCACAGAGAATCTTTAAACCTGGTTCTTTTCTTTGGATTTCAGAAAAAGTCAGAGAGCTTGTTGGTCTCCAAATAACTCCACCGAGACACTACAAATGTTTTTTACTTGACTATGGACTGCCATCTCATGGTTGCAGTTAATAATGCTGAAGGCCAAGTTGAACTTATCTTTTAAAAAAATGTAGCTCTAAAGAAAACACACATAGAGCCTCATATAACACTGTTTGGTGGATTTCAGCTGACTGATGATTTACAGTTGAGGTTAAATTTTTGTCATACTATTTCAGATTTACAATGGCATTACTCTAAAGACTTTTCACTACGGTGAAGGACGTCTAGAAAATTCCAGCGTTGCTTTGCAGAATAGCTGTGACTTTAAGTTGAATTTTCCAGGATTCATTAAGCTCATGGATCTGTTTGAGAATTTTTCTAAAACCGAGTGGAATTCCATCATGCTATCATGATTTAATGACATATCATTGGCACATCAAAGAAGATCTCTAATAATAAAGCAAGCATGAGGCCTCAACTAATGGTAGTAACCCCGTTAACAAAGGCTAGGGCTCTTTGAGTAGACAAGTGTCTTCTCCTTCCCAGGCTTAAATGTGAAGTAGTTTTCTGCTGAAGAAACTGATATGAACTGTTGACGACTGCCAGTTGTAGTTAAAATCTGATGCTCTTTGTTTAATAAACCAGATGAGAAACTAGTAACATATAGCCAGTGTCAATGAAGATATCATCTTTTCACGTTTCAGGGTGCAGTACAAACCAGACTGAAGACAAGGGAGAATATCTTTGTTCATCCAACTTCATCTCCCAGCAGCACCTATGTTTGCTACGTGCTAGAACACATTCTCAGTATTGATGAACTCAAAAACTTCCCTTCTTTACATGCCAAGGAGTGCGTTAGCTGTCAAGGAATATTTATTCCAGTTGTAGCACTGGCATTGAGGAAATACCTCATCATGGTGTAATCTCAGAATTTAAGTAGGACATAAATATTTTAGGATTGAACGTGTTTTGGATTGTAACTCAGAAATTATCTTCATGTAGACTAAAATCTAGTAAAAGAAATATTGTGCCAAGTATCTGACTGTACTGTCCAAAAGAGAAGTCTAACATGTCAGTGAAGAAAAAACACAGTTGTTTTAAAAATATGAAATGTGACTGCTCAGATAAACAATACTCAGGTTAGATATGTTATTAAGGATGATTTTGTTGTGAAGTGTTTTATTACCATTCTTTTATCTTTTAATTAATCAAATAAAATGCAGAGAGTCAATGATTGATATCAGCATATCATACATCTCATTTAAGCAAAGTTTTGGCAATACTTATTCATGGTAAGCTCCTTCCTCATATATGACCAAAGAAGGACAAAATTTATCCAGTAACAGTAAAAAGTCACGGCATAAACAATCACCATTTAAATCCTTAAAGTGGTCTTATAGATGACAGCTGAATTTTAACCTTTATGCAGGTAAATTTGAATCAAATTTCACACACATTTGGATAGATAATGTTTATCTCTGGGCGAATGTTCATTGTTTCGACCACCAGAAGGCCTCCTTACACTGGAAAACTACTGCAGTAAAGACATTACACTTCCCTGCTGCTTAGTTTTCAAATAATCGGGTTAAAGACAAAAACCAAAATGATCGAATCTCTAAAATGCTTTTATTTCTGACCAGAGCAAATTTTGATTTTAGATTTATACTGCTTCATTAAGAGTCAGATTTGAGAAATACTTCTAGCAACATTTTTCCTGTTGCAGTTTTCCCCTGAACACTTTTCTAGTGTTATTTTGCATGTTCAGTGCTGGAAGTTTTCAGATATCTATCTCTTGCACCTCTAGTCTTCCCTAACAGGCATAGCTGAGTCACTTGGTGTCATTTTTAAAGTGGGAAAAGGCTAGAGTCCTCTTATATTGTGGACTGAGTTCATAGCATTTGTTTATTGACGCATTTCAATGCAAAATTTTAGATAATTGACTGAAGTAGAACATTGGAAATTGAAACAGTTCTTAGTCATAGATTTTCTCTTTATGGGATGAATCTTGAATTCTGAATTTATACTGAAACACATTTTTCTTTCATCATTTTTGTGTGAGAAGGGGCTTAATAATTAACAGGTTAGTTAGATTTAACGTTTCAGCAGACAAGACACATTCACCTCACTCTTGGAATTATGGTTTCAGGTGAATACAGTACTATAAAAAAGAGAGAATTTTGCAGTCTCACACATATAGATTTCCTGTAATTCCAAACGTAGTACACAACAGTTAAAAAAGAAGAAGAAAATCTGAGTATTTCCTCTGACAATGTTGCTTACCAGAATCTTTAATCTTTCATATTCTAACATTTAATGCAAGACAAAGGACTGGGCTCCAAATAATTTCTTATACTTTAATGCACTTGTATTTGCAATCAATATGTTTTAAACACTACAAAGTATGGTCAATTTTATGTTATTGTTTAAGATATTGTCCATACATCTCAAATATGTTTTTTTTTTCTGTTGTTCTATTGTTTACTTATTGATAAAAACATCTTTTTGCAGCATATTAAGCATTTGCTCAAATATCTAGATAAACACCCCTCCACATTTATGTGTTTCCAAGAGCTGGTGAATTAGCATTTCTAAGCTGTCTAGACAAAAGCATCTTCAAATTTCAAAACGTTCACATATAATATGTGACTGTTCTCCTATTGCACATTTGCATTTGTACTGGACAAATTAAGTAGTAATTAAGTATTTAATTCTGTATTTATTAAGTATTCTGACTGTTTTCAAATCCTTCCTACTCAGTCATCATCAGATAAAAATATCAAATTGCAAAAATAAGGCGATGTTGCAAATGACGTAGACCAAAAACTTGAAAAATATACATTGATTTGAATTGCTTTCATTTTCAGGATTCCTAAAATCTGGCTCAGGTTTGATATTTAAAAACAAAGGCATTTAAAATCCATGGACTCTAAAACATGAAATTGTACTACTGTGTTTCATTTAGTCCTGCTCTAAATTAGAAGTAATTAATTTAAGGTTCCAAGGTGAGAGTAGCAATATGTATTCTTATTAATTTTCAAGCATGTCATCTTATTTACTAAAACTATTGCACTCTTGTACTAGAAAAAGGGAGAGAAAAGCCAGAGTTTCTTCTATTTCATGGCATAGTTTCTTTAGAATGGTGTGTAATAATGGGATATAAGATTTATGTAAGTAGTAATTGCAACATAGACTACTATGGCAGTGAGATCTGAAATTAATTATTTTTTTTTTATGACTCATTCCTAAGTCCAAAGGAACAATATAGAACTATTACTTCAATATTCAGCTTATTAGGATTATTTAAAATAATAATGGTGGGATTTATTTCTTTGAAGCACTATAAATCACATACTCTTTTTCTCACATTCAGAGATTTTAAGTGTAAAAATATAGTTTTTTGAAAAAATATACAGCCATTTGAGAAGGTAGAATGTAAACTTAAAGTAATTTTTAATGTCTATTGAAGTTAAGCCAGATTGTGTGAAAGTCATTTACATGAGTTTGATTTTTTCACTAAAACCCAAAGCAGTGATACTGTCCAATTCCTTCTCATGTATATGAAAGCAGCTAGCACCAGTGATTCAACTGAGTGAAACTGTGAATTAAAATGGTTTCCTCCTACACAGAAATTCTACACAAATCAAATCTTCTTCCATATCATTTATATCTATTTTACAACGTAAGCACTCTTTAGATATCACCCATCTGAAGGACTACATAGAAACTCCAATAGCAAAAGGCTGAAAAGTAGATATTTTTTTTTCAGGACATATTAGGAAATAATAATCATGCTCTTTACTTTTTCTCTTCTGAAATTGCTGAGATGAAGTGTGATGAATGCATTCTAGTTACTGGGGTTTTGTTCAGCCAAATGTGTACTTCCACAGCTGGAGACCACTTTTCAAACTATCTGTACTAGGGTTGGATACATGCAATTTGGGTTCTAGAGCCTGGACACATTTATGAGCAGATCTGAGCACAGGGAGGAAAAGTACCTCCAAATTAGTGTCAGTGTGAGGCAGGTACTTCCAGCTTTCCTAACTTTCAAAGTCTCTGGAAGCTGAGTCTCTTACCTCACACAGCTGACTGGTCTCATTTTGTCTCTGTGGGCATCATCCCCTTCCATCTCCTGCTGGGTTTCGGTTGCCATACTGAACCACTAATCTGAGAATGAAAACTATGGTCCGCCTCATCACTCTTGAAAGATTACCACCACCTCCCTGCAGTAATTACAGATCCCATACTCCAGGGAAAGCACCACAGTGATCAAAATCTCCCCTCCCATCAACAACAGACATCTCTGTTCACCAGTGAAGAACCGATGGCAAGAGATTTTCTGAGCGCCGACTATTCAACGAGTACCTGCACTACTGGTATGGCATGGGAATAAGTAATCTCACTGGGCTGTTCTCAATTTAGTTATAGGTTGTATTTGTGAACCTAAGTATCTTCTGTAATCTCTCATCACCTCAGTTTCCCTATGGCAGAATGGATAGAACTCATTGACATTTGAAAAGTCATCAGCGATCTTGAGATGGAAGATGATGTGTAAGTGCAGATCAAAGAAAACTATGCACCAGTCTAATAAAAGGAACACCAGCAGCTCAAGCTATAGCTTTAAGTACACCATTAGCACAACCTCAGTGATCTTTATCTGCAGCAGTGGAGGTTGTGAAAGATGCCCAAGGGCATGGGTAAGCTCTTGAGGATCTGACAGGTGGGTGTCTTCAAAGTCTTCTCAGGTATCCTCTCACTTCAGTGGGAAATATCAGTGTATATGACCTGGCAGGACTGGTTTGTAGACATACAATGTGGCTGCAATTTTATTTAGCATCTGTTTAAACAAAACATTAGCACAAAAAGATCCCTGATACAGAAGGAATGAACAAGAAGAGCTTTTATCTGTAAGAAACTAGTTGAAAGGAAGAGTGGATGATGAGACAACTTTTCTGAGTTAGTTAGTAATTTGTGGAAAGAGATATATACTGACATGAAGAGTATCAGAAACATGCCTAGACTAAATACAGGTATAATAATATAATCTTCTCGTTTACGCTTTTATGCAAATGGATATATGAAGAAACAGTCTTTAAAAAAAACACCAGATAATTCTGCTTTTCCATTGCCCTTTTTTTCAGACATATAGCCCATGATTTCATCCCTTGCAAAGGAGAACATAGGAAAAAACAGTCAGGATGGTTAAGAGAATAACGTCCTTTTGTGACCTGAGTCTTAGTAAATTGTTATTTTTAGCTTTCCCACAGCAAATCACAAACCCTTTGTCTTGTGACACAAGCCATTGTTTAAAAGGAAATCTAAACTGACTGTGATTCTCTTCTTCTCAAGTAATGGTATTGGCCTGAAAATCTCTGTTATTAAAGCTCCATGTTATGTCATTCTTCTTTAAGCTTGTAACAAAATTGTAATGATTTACCTTCACACTCTATTCACAGAAAAACTTCTGAAAAGTAATAGTGATTAAAGTAACTGCATGAACACTAAGACAAGATTCTGACCTAGCCTGAGTGTATCCAACTATAATGATTTTAATCTCAGCTTTGCCATCAAACATCTTTATTTCTACATGCAGTAGAACTACCTTAATTATTTGGGGTTCCTTCCTTTCTTTCTTTTTTTTTCAATTTTTTTTTCTGTTGTTGGACTAAACATTAAAAAACTGCTCCAGAGCCCTAAACACCTCCTCAACTATAAATCGACAATCAGAAATGCTGCAGACTAGCATGTAAAACTCACAAACGGACTTGTGTACAAACCTACCCACAATAACCTGGGGTCCTTACCTGCCCAACTCTCTGTATTTTGCCAGCTGCAACTACCTAAGCAATATACACACCAGACAGCACACCTTGAGAACTGACAAAACAGAGGTCATTCAGACTGATCTTGTTTGAGGGCAGAAGGTCTACAAATGAGAAAACTGCTATATTACTACAGTTCAGATATTCCAGGGTGGCTCATTATTGTTTGCCACTGAGAGAAGGACAGGGTGAGTGCTGTTTTTGCAGAATAAATCAGGAATTTTCCGTTTGACATCATGATATTGAGCTTGGGTCATTTCCAGAAGTGCTAAGGGAAGCGACAAATGCACAGACGACTTGGAAAAACCCTCTGAGCAGTTGGAGAGACTCTTCCTGAAGTGTAGTTTCCTTTGAAAGTTTCCACTTCTGCAGTTTCCACTTCTCTTTTGTTAGTTTCTGCATCTCAGTCTCTTCTGGACACCTTTCCATCAGTGCTTGCTTATTCTCCTGTAACCTGCCTCTGTTAACATTCATATTCTCTCCCATTTAATATAACACATTCATTTCCTGTCTCTAGATAGAAATTGTACTTTCTTTCCCATTGCTACAACATTTCTTCTCCCAGTGCCCGAGGAGGAAGATTCTGATTATATGTATTCTGGTGGGTACTGCCTCTGCCCCCCCACCCCAACTATTCCTACTACTTTCCTACCTGGACACTGGGTAGAGATAGCTGATGGCTCTTTGGTGGTTATTTTAAGTGAACTAAAAGTCCCAGATACGTCTGTGAGCACAGCCCCGGCACAGTATACAGAAATTTACACACCAGACAACAGCTAATGGAGTGAAATTAAAGTGTCTATGTCCAAAATTACATTGTTGAAAACTTCCTAGCTGCCACATAATCCTGAGGACCTCTAAACTGATTAATCTTTAAGGTTTTCCAGACTTGGAGTTCTGTAATTTAGTGCCTTGCCACTATTTAATCCTAATTTGATTTCTGAGCAATGCAATACATGTATCAACACAAGCCTGGCAGTGCAAATCTCACAAAATACAGAAGTAGGTGCCTCTTCCTTTTGAAATGATCAAGGTGTTTCCAGAATTCATGCATAAAATAAGACTAATCACAATGGAGAAGACCCGGGTTTAATCCTCTTTTGTGGAATTCAAGCCAATGTTTCGTGTTTCTCAGGAATGAGTCCTAAACCCAGATGACAGACCATGGTGGTCTGAGACAGTGGAAGGTGATAGTCACAGTTGTATTTATACTGTGTATGTACATAGCATTTACTGCATTTACAGTGTGTATATAAAAAATAGAATCCTTAGTTTTGGCAGCATTTTATGGTAAATCAAACTTATCTGTTGCTTTTTCCTCTGATTTCCCCCTCATTATTCCACCCTTTGTCTTATATCACTCTTCCCCAGACCAGCATTGATAGGGGCTAGGATATCTCAGCCAGAAGCTGGTTAAAGATAGATATTTTGTGCCCTGGTAAATAAGCTCTACAACCAGTAGGGGGTAATTTTCATGTGCTTTAAGAAACGTTGAATTCAAATTTTAGCCACACCACATGAATAAACAGATAGTAAAAGAGAAAGACTGGGGTATTTTTTTAGGTATATGACTTTTGTGCTATATATTTTGTGCCCAATATGGTGACTGAACTTGTAAACCCACCAAGGTCAAGTCTGAAATTCAGAATAGAAATGAACTTCGTTTTTGTCAGGATCAATTTATGGCAACAGCAGTTTTATCAGCAGGGTGTAGTAACTATGGCAGAGGACTGTCAAACTGCCAGTTGAGTCTCTGGGAAACCTATTATCAGATAGGGCAATGGCTATTATTACAGTCCTATCATCCTGGTTTTGCTGAGATATTCTTGTAGAAACGTGAGAAAATAAATGATGGACACAGTATGAAGAATGAAATGGCTTCTCTTTGAGAGTGTACCTTTACAATAGACCCTCTACCGCCTTCCTTACCTCACTGTGCAAAAAATCACTGAAAAGACATAAGCAAAAAGGTTAAGGCACTTTAGAAAAATCTAGACCCTTTTTTTCATTATTAGAGACTGAAAACTGTCAAAAAATCCTATGTGTACCATACATCTGAACAGTGGAAAAGGAATCCTCTATAATGTCTATTAAGTTATATAAGTTACAGCATAGCTGCCAAAAACATCGAACAGTAGCTAAAAAAGTTAAATAAAAATCTGTGAGGGGAAAGCAGCGGTAAGAGAGTGTAGACTAGAGCAATGGAGGAAAACTGGTGTCTAAAGACATGATTTGCAAACATGTATAAGGAGTAGAGAAGTGAAAAAAACGAGATACAGAAACTAAATAACAGAAGGGTTGACCAAGCAGATAAGGTATAATTTCTGCTTTCACAGTGGCTTGTTATGACCACACACATGCGCTGCCCACAGAAAGTTCATTCCAAGGTCCTGCCCAAGGTCACTTCCTTGCGATTGCACAAGAGGCAGAAATATTTCACTTTCTGGTATTGTCCCTTTGGCAAACAGCTTTCTTCATAGCAGTTTTGAAAATATGACACAACAAGGAATGTACATAGTCCTAGATGCCCTAGGAGAGTATAGAGTACCATGTACTCAATGAACCATTCTCTTCCTTCAGGCTTCTGTACTGCATACAATTCAGGCGAAAGAGGAAGAGATAAAGAAGAAAATATTTTGTTTTTTTTTCCATTTGACTATCTAAATTTTCTAAATTTCTCCAAATGCCACTGTCATCAATGTATCTATAAATCTGTAAATAATGTGACAATAATTGCATGTATAAATCTGAAAATAACGTATTAATAATCGCATGTTGAAGTCAGCAACCAGCTTATCTTTCATGATGTCTACAGATACAGATGGAAGAGAATCTCAGTTGCTACTGAAAATTTTTACTCCCTCAATTGTCTAGCTCAAATTAAAGGCAATACTCTCTTCCTTCTTTTTGCTGCTAACAGAGATTTTCCATTCAGTAAAAGCCTGTGGCAAGAAAAATTGTTCTCTCAAAGTCTTCTTTTGGCTGAAGAGGACTGTTACCTGACCAAAATTTCAGGTCAATATAAACATAAAAGACAACACTCAAAGTAGTCTCTATGTTTGTTTCTCTCTTTCTTTTCAATATATTTCTGTAATTATTTCTTATGGTTTTACTGTGATCATTTTGTTTTGATTGTCTTCGTTTAGAGATAACTTGTTTCTATCTCTCTCAGACACAGACACTTCCTGTGCTGCAAAGATATACAGCTCTTTCTGGATAGTCAACTTTATGCCATTACAGTAAACACATGAATCTTCAAGTATTAAATCCTGCAGCTAAATTGTAGGTCTTGTCAGAGGTTTCGATGATTTCTCCCTCTGCTGTTCTTTAGTTTAAAGTTCCTGACTGTGCTTTGGAATGTGCCAGATAGGTTTAAGTTCATTAAAAAAAATGGATAAGATATGCAGTGCCAGCCTTCCCATACTGTATTGCTAGCATGTGGGCATGGAAAGGCGTATATACCAAACGTTCCCTGCCTTCTCTCTATTGTAAAGATTAAGTAGCATGAGCAATCTTCTTCTTCATCCATGTGTTAAATCTGTCTCATTCACCTCCTAAAAAGAGGTGCTGAGATTGGTTATATTAGTCAAAGACAGCACAGAAGCACAGCTATCTCAAAAGGAAGCATTTTTTGTGTGTTTCACAAATGTCCTTGGTTAATGATTTAAGAACAAAAGTGAGATGGAAAAGCTCATTTCTAGTCAAGCTTGATTTTGGCTGTTTTTTTTTTTTATTTTTATTTTATTTGACTTTGTAATGAATTTGGAGACATAGGGTTTGAAGGGATGTGCCTGAGAAAAAGTACTTCAGGCCATATTAACCATGTGAGCCACTCCCTCTGTCCCAAACCAGGATAAAAGTATGGAGAGGATCAGAAACTGATAATCACAGAAAAGTACAGTGGGATTCTCATCTAAAAGAGACTGTAAAATCAAAAATAGTTAGACAGAAAAGCTGAAAATATGGTCAGAGGCAGGAAGAAAAAGCCACTTTGAATCATGTCAGCAGAAAGGTGTACACACAATCCTCAGACTATGCACAGCTTTTAAGCACTAGTTGAGGTCAGAATCCTTTTATACTCTTGCATTCAGTCACCTCTTAGGACATAGACAGCGAAAAAGGAGGGGGAAAATCCATATGGGATGCAGAAGTACCTCATGTATTGAGCACCCGAAGAAAGACCACACTGGTGATCCCACAGGATCAACATAGAACACCAAGGGCAAGACTTGACAAGCGCAAGATCACAGTTCTTTGTCTGACAGTTTTCATGCTCTACATCATATTAGCCTCCATAAACAAGGTGTATGGCAGCAAACCAAGATCTTCTCTTTTTTCTTCCTGACTGCATTAAATTCATCCTGACTGGTTTTTCGTTTGAAAGAACAGAAACAGCAGTAAAGCTTCATCAATGACAGGCTGGCTCCTGAATCAAGGGAGTAAGAGAGATAAGGTCACCTGGCTTGAGAAGAGCAAGGCATCTGTCCAAGCAAAGGAGTGTCAGAGAAGTGTATTCAAACTTTGCCAAAACCATGGATTTTTATGTCTAAAATGTGCCTCTCAATCTCTTTAACTTAACCCACCCCCGCACATGAAGACTGACCCCTAGATAGAGTGAAAAACAATATTGCATAATAGCATTAAGGCAATGTGCTGTTAAGCGTCCTAGTCAATCAAACCCAATGTTTGCAGTTCCCTTGGCAACCTAATCTTAAGGTGCGTGACTATTTCATCTCCTTCCATACTGTTAAATGAAACAAGGGCGAGGAACAAGCTTGAGCACTGGCTTGGTGATCACCCTCACTGTTTAATTGCCAGCATGCTTCCAGGCTGCTTTGGATTATGCCAGCTTTTTGGGAAGTGGTGTCTAAGCTTGACTGGAGGTATAGACCATGCAGGGATCAATTCCAATAGGCAGTATAGACACCATGGCACCATGTGTTGTTTCCTCCAGCCTCAACCGTCTTCCAACATCATCTCAGCTTTACATATCCAAAAATTCCTTATGCTGTACCCTACAGCAAGCAACGCATGAAAATATGGATGAAAACATGCATTTTGTACATGAGAACATCATTCCAATGGACTAATAACCAGATTTTTTCAGAGGCTTTGTACTGTGGGTGAAAAAAAAGAATAGGTATGTTTTTGCCCTAGAAGGGGAACTTTCAAGGTTCATAGCAGTCCAAACACTGTGTAACATAGCTGGCTAGACTGGGTCACATGCTCTCAGGTTCAGAAAATTTCTCCTGTCTTATTTAGCGACAGAGTTGTAGGGTTTGCGTCTCTGCAGAAAGCTCAGTGCTTCAGCACTGAATTATGGCGATAAAAACACTAAAGACAGCTACATTTCAACACAAAGAAAAGCAAGGGAAAGGGCTCCTCTGCTTTTCCATTATGCCACAGCAGCAGCAGCAAGTTTTTATCTACAAAACACCAGGGAACTCAAGGGAAGGAAACAAGCCAGTGCTGCCTGTCATTGCTCCAGAGACACCTGCAGGCAGTGTGTGTAGGTCAGTGCACTGACAACTCACTCACTACTTCTGTTTGAACAGATGGAAAAAGCAACAGAAGATGAACATGTTTCTTTAGCAATTCTGCCAGCATCACGGTTTCTAACGAGCTGCCATAGTGGCTTAAAATGGAGATGGCCTTAACTTAGACTGAGGTGCGACTTTCTGAAGAAGAAAAACACAACATGTATGTTAAAAACGTAAACCCTGTGTGCTGTCCCTGCATGCCCATGCCTTCAAAGCCCTTGCATCCCCAGACTTCTCCCCTGTACTTCCACGTATTTCATTTTTCCAAAGACCTCAGGCTTCCATTGTGGACCCACAGATTTTAGCTATTTTTAAACTTACCTTATACATGGACTGGTACCAAAAGTACTTTAAGAGATTTCCAGCAAGAGTTAATTTTCCCTAGAACTCTGACTTGGCTGAAACTCAAGGTATGTGAGTAGAAATCACAGCTCTTGGCACCCAGGCTTACTTACCATAAGTCAGTTCTAAACCCATGCAGCCCTCTTGTGCATTCTCTACTCTGCAGTGCTATGTGCTCACACTGCTATTATTATTAACAGTCTTGTTATTCTGACTTACAATTGCATCTCAGTACAAACTAGTTCAAAGACAACAATTCGAATTGAAGACCAGTGCACTGAGGAATACACAGAAATACTCACACGCACATAAAACCTTTGGCTTCTGTCCCAAAACCTCATTATTATAATGAAGATGCATATTATAAAAGCAGTTAGAGGTGTCAAAAGAAATCGGGGCCCATTATGTCATGAATACATCTACTGCATAAATACATAATAAAAAGTAGTTCTTGCATTGAAGAACCTGCAGTTGAAAGCTTCAAGCAACTGCTAAACCTGCGACTGCAAGTTTAGCAACAAAGTTTGGACACACCCATCTTAAGTCGGCAATTAGTGCCTACTTTATTTATTTATTATAATTTTTTTTATTAAAAAGTACATCCTGTTTGACAGATAATAAAATGACGAGAACAAGAAAGGACTGAGGGTACCTGTTCCTGCTCGATATTGCATAAAATGTGGCCAAGGGCACAATATGATGGTTTCATCATTGACTCTTTTTCAGTTCTTATTGAAGAATTTCCATCCTCTGTCATTCATTAAAATGGTTTTAACGCCTCTTTCTTTTACAGTAATCGTTTCCTTCTGGTCCCTATCCAATCATCCACTAACTGAGGGACTTCCATACTTTTGTTGTTGTGTAGTGATCGTGCAGATGTGGCAGAAAGGTGGGAATTTCAGTTGTTAAATGCAAATCATAGGATCTTTTGTCACGATAGTAAGGCTTCTGAGATACCACCAACATCTGCCTATTGCTTGAGCTCTCAGTTTAGTTCATCTCTTTCTCCTCTCTCCTCAAGTTAATGGTTTCTTACAAATAGCAAGTCATTAGAGAGCTGGGCATTCAAAGAATGTCTGACTGTAAATGGAAGAAAAATTAATTGCTGAGTTCATGTCTCCTGGTTGAGACAAAAGTTAATGAGCCCTTTGCCACTACTCAGACAATAATGGGGAATTGCTCTTAAAGGTGATTTCTTCAGAGAAACTCTGTGAAGGTATTCAGCCAAAAAGGGAATGAAAAGAAAACTAAATGGACCTTGCCTGAAGGTTGTGACTTTCCTCTTTCTGAAGGAGAACTAGATTTTATTTGTCTCTTTTTTTTTTAAAAAAAAAAATACTTTTTGGAGGAATTTTGCTTAATCTTACATGCTCAATGTGTGTGAGTGTCCAAGGCAACACTGTACATAGTGGTTTCCTTCAGTATGCTTAGCTGATTTTACAGTTGCAGCAGTTTTCTGATGATAGAGTTGGTCTCAATGCATCTTTGGTTACCGTTACCATGCCTAAAAAACCTGACACTGAACACTGCTGGCAGTGAACACTATATGAAGCCCAGCTATACACCAAGAATATAAACACAAGGCAGAGAAACAAGATGTCCTGCTCTCTGTGCCAGCCTCCTCAAAACATTGCCAAGTTGAAGCTCAGTGTTTAGGCTCTCTATGAAAGAGGGTCCTGCTCCTCATTGCTATACCTATATCTTGTTGGCTTTCATTCTGGTATAGAACCAGAAGCTGTAGGTCACACAACCTGACTCTCCTTCCAGAGTGATGAGGGTCAGAGAAACCAGACAAGCTGTCTAAATGAGCTGGTGACAAAAACATACTATCACTCACTAAGGCACAGGAACAGCAATTTTTTTTTTTGTCTTTTAAAATTCATAGCTGTGACTCCTGAGAAGTCCTGCTAAAGACCTGCCAGGATTTTACCCATCTCCAGCACTCTGCTGAAAATGAGTTTCCCTCTATACTCATGTGAATGAACAGAGAATTGAACCCTGCACTAATGAATGTTCTGTCCAAAAGGTTATATGGGATGCTTAACTATTTTTTTTTTGTTGTTCAATTTAGTGTATTTTATCATTTAACTTATTCAATTTTGTATAGAATCCTTGATTATTGCTTGAGCGGTAGGGAGACAGATACTTTTACATGATGATAAGAGCACTTACACAGAAAGTGTGGGTTCCTGAATTTGACTGACAATAAGGTAAAAATTCAAACTGGAAGATCAGAGATTAAAGGAAAGGTTCAACCAATGGGTAATTAACAGCTATACTGTTCATTTTTACCTAGTCAATTGAGGAACTTAGATTTTAATTCAGAGTGATATTTGACAAAACTCCGCAGAAATACAATAGGAGAAACCTAATTTTATGGGAGAAAAACTAGATTTTCCTTTTCCTTTCAACACAGTTGTCATTTCTGACCATAGCAATATATTTCCCATATATACCCCTTCTATCAGCTGACTACAGGGTAGGAAATTCATATTTCAACTCTAGATCTCTCCATATCCTTTTGTACTCCTATCCTTAAGTCTCTCTATGCAAGGCATTCAGCCTTTTGGTGTTAGTACAGCTAAAAGGTTTAGTCGTGGTCTGGATTAAGGACTATCATCTATGGTTGCAGCTGACATGATGAGTGCGATTCATGACAGTGGGTCATACCCATGGAGGTATTTCAGAGCATGATGGATTTTTTAAAAAAAGACAAAAAAAAATAATATAGCACAGAGAACAATATTCCTCCCCTAGTCAGGAGAGAGAAAACAAACTGTTTTCTGTGACAGAGGATGTCACAGTATTTACTACGTTACTGAAGGTGCTGAGTTTGTTGATGGTTTGAGGAGTATTTGTAATGGAAAAAATGCAATTAAATAAGACAGTTATTCCCTTTCCCTGAAACCTGAGATTCACCAGTACATTTTGAACAAAGGTATAATCAAGAGTACATTAATTACAAAAAAATGTTTAATATATGACAACTTTCTCTCTGCTGCCAGCACCTCAATTATATTCAATCTCTTACATGCCTGCAGCCACAGGCATGTCAATACTACACACTGAAGCAAAAACCAGACCCATGTCTTATTAGATTTGCTACTGTAGCCGCACCCATTTCACACCTGAATTTCTCATCCTTCAGGCAAATTTCACTTACACACCTTCAGGCAAAATACATTGCACAAGAGTTTATTTCATCATTTAGGCTCTTAAGGATGCTGTTTCCTCTTCATTAAAAAAATGTATTTGTGTGGTCACTGACGAATCATGAACCATCATCTCTTTCTTTCATTCAGAGTTAAAATCATAAGAATGCAGTGTAAGACCTAAAGCTCAAGTTGCATAGTCTGTTTTCCCTTTAATGAAAATTCAGAAGTTATCATCCAACAGCTTCACATACTATCTTGTCATATGCATTTAAAAGTTACCAGTTTGTCTTTTTAATACTTGTTGCCATCTTCTGTGGTTAGACACATTCAAACAACTGACATTCATTTCCTTCTGTTTCCATGCATAAAGGAAAAACAGTGTTAGGAAAAAGGCAGAAAGAAAGTGCTTGGATATGTCAGTTAAAAGTCATAGATACTTTTGACAATTGCTTACGTGATTGATGGGATACAGGACTCCGTTCTGAATTATTCACTATGATATAGGAGAGCTTTAGCAAGGGACACTGCAGAAGCTTCCTGCTTTCTAGGATATTCTGGCCAGGCAGTTGGAACACTGATCTTACTGGTTGAACATGTACATTTACATCCCTTCAGGCAGAAGGTGGTCATGAATTCGAGTTTCCCACAAGTCACTTGAGTTTTCTAATTGTCTGGCTACTGGATGGGAATGGAATGAGCATCACTGGTCCTTCCACTGCTTCTGCAAGACCTCACCAGAGGTGAGGTTCAGAAAAAAACCCACACAATTTGGCTACGTAGGTGGATAGATGGAAGAACATGGGTCTCAGAAAGGCTCAGGTGACTACTGTCTCAGTGTTGTCAACAGACAGTTCTCAGAAAAGTATTTTTAGTGTGCAGGGATGTCACTGAGGTAAATTTAAGCAATTTATGCTTTGGGATTCTTTAGAGCCAGATGGCATTTTAGTCGAGGTTTTGGAAAAGTAAGGATTAAGCTCAAGAATCTGCATAGAGAGAAAAGTAACTTCCATTTGAATACAACCAACTAGCTAATTGGTGAGAAATGTGAGGTGCTGGAAGGTAATCCTTTTTTCCCCCCGTTATTAGCTGCACTGGTCATTCTCAGCCAAGGCGATCAGTCAACAAATGCAAAGTAGTCGGTAATCTTAGGCAAAAAAAATTGGATTAGTCTATGAAACCTGGGACTCCGCCTAGGACAGGAAGACCACTGTGTCAGTCACTAGCTCTCTCCTGTTGAATCAATCATTTGTGTAACTGGCTAACTAATCATTTGTGTAATTGCTATAAACTGGAAGGGGGGAGATTTAGATTAGATATTAGAAAGAAGCTCTTCACAATGAGGGTGGTGAGACACAGGAATAAGTTTCTCAGGGAGGCTGTGAATGCCCCCTGCCTGGAGGTGTTCAAGGCCAGGTTGGATGGAGTCTTGAGCAGCCTGATCTAGTGGGAGGTGTCCCTGCCCACGGCAGGGGTGGGGAGGAACTAAATGATCTTTAACGTCCCTTCCATCCCAAACTATTCTATGATTCCATGATGACTGTTTCGAAGGGCTGTGTGCTGAGGCAATGAAACTCTCAGATATTTTTCAGATATACTGATGTTCAGCAGAGTCATGAAATTTCCAAGCTGATGTAATATTTTTGAGATATATATCCCATGAGGACCAGCTTCTTATGCAAGATACAATGTATTTCTGTAACCTGTGAAATCCTCAAAAAAGGACATATGAGAGATCAGAATGAAAGTTAAGATCTGTACAATCTCTGCTACAAATGCTTCTCATGGCTTTAACCAAATAGTTTAGTTTTCAAGTCAAATTTGCTACCGGCAAATGATGATAAGACTACTGACATTCATGCATTTGGAGACTTTGTTCTTACGTTACTTCAACTACATAGTGAAAACGATACTCAGTTTTCACTGTGAAAGCTGGTATGAACGTTGTGAGAGTTGATTTGTGTTAGCAAAGTGCTACCTAAATGCTAAACAATAATGGAAGTTACCGTACTCCAACTAATCTTTTTATTCTTTACATCACTGTTTTATTTTTGGTTCTTCACCAGTGTTCTCATGCTTCCTTTTCCTTTTCCTGAGGTGTCATTATGAAGCAATGATTGAAAGGCAATAGATTGCTCACAGACCGTGAGCAAACCTAACAAGTGCAAGAATAGTTCAGGTCTCTGTTTTTCCCATTTGCTTTTAAGACTATCTGCATTTGATATGTACTGGTCTTTTCTTTTTGTTTGTGTCTCACGTTCAAGCATTTTAAAACATAAACCAGAAGGACATTGCTTGAGCTAGTAGGAGGAGGTGGAGGAAATCCTATACTGAAGGAACAATTACAGGAAGTTGACACAACCATTAAAAAGTTTAAAAGCACCAACGGAGAAGAAAGTATTTTTGTTATGGTGCCAAGTTAGGGAAGGAAATGGCTTGTACACAGAGATGGATTTCAAAAAATAAACATCAAAAAAAAGTGCAAAAATAGTTGTATTAGTATTTAGCTGAAAAAATCTTGCCACTTTGAGACAGGCTGTTGCCTATTCATCTACTCTAAAATAGGTAAACAGATGTCACATCTTTCCAGAGAGGGATTCCCTCAAAACTGGGGATACTCCCAGCAGTAAAAGAGCTGTCAAAACCTTGTACTCATCTTTACATGGCCTGAATATGAAAATCACTGTGATTGAGCTACATTGTATTCAGAACTCCATCCAAGTGGTTCATTAGGAGTTTTCAACATCTGGCATTTCACGCTGCCTTGAAGTCTTACCCTCATTCTGCACTGGTCTGAGAAATGGCGTGGTACATGTACTTAATTCCTCACCTTCAAAATCTTGCTAAAGCTATGGTTCTTTTCCTTGATCTCCAAAATTTTGTTGAGTTAAAAGACCTTGAATTTACATACTCTCAGTAGATACCTTCATTTTAAAAGATAAAATCTTCATACTCATGAGGCATATTCCCATCCTCCTGCTGATGGCAACGCTAGTCAGAAAATTCATGTTTCATCATCAGAGAAGAAATTATATTCTACCATGCTGAGGTTTGCAAATTACACAAATCTGCATTCAATTCATCTCTGCAGAGTGACTGAGTGTACCCAGTCCAGGACCAAGAGACGCAGAGGGTGGACAGAAGCACACGATGGAAATAAGGAAACCCAAGCCCGTGGTACCCTGGGAAACAGACAGAAACAATGTCATGTGGACTCAAAAAACTTTTTCACAGGGAGAAGAAATACGGTACAGAAAGTCCTGAGATGGAGTATTACGTCTAGGCCTGGAAGGGGAGATAGGAATAGAAACACTTTGTTCTTTATTAAAATACAGTTAGAAAACACTGTATGGAAAATAGGTGGAGTAAGAGATGGAGAGACAAGTTCATCAAAGAGCTGGGATGTGGGAGGGCCACTTGGACAAGCTTGTCTGGAAGGCTGAGATGAAGAGGAGGAAAGCAGAAAAGTGGAATAGATTCAGGATAGTGAGTTGAAGCCCAGCTCAGCAAGATTGCTGTGATGGAAGCGAAACAGCTGAAAAAGAGACTGAGACAAAATATGGTGTAAGTAAAAGGGTGCAGAAAGGAATTAATTGAGGAGAGAAAGAAAATTAAAGTGGGAAAACAGGCATATGAGTCAGTGTTAATAAAAAAAAATAAATTCACCCTGTTACATAATGTCCAGTGGAGCCTAACTGTTGTCAGCCGTGCTGTCAAGAAATATGTGAGATCCATAAACAAAATATCAGCCTTGTACCATCATTAGCGATGTCTGCATCAAGGACTCATGTATAAATTCATAGAAATTAAGAATGAAGATACCACTGATTTCCAAATCTCAAAAAGGAATCCATTCTTGACTTTAAGACAGGAAAAGAAAGAAAATGTCTAATCGTTGTTGAAACAAGAGTCAACTCAGGGTTTCCATTAGAAATTTACTTTTTTTTTACTTCCAGTTAGGAGTTTTTGTTATCTTTCTGGTAGGAAAGAAAAGAAATAATTTCCATTTTATTGTTTCACATAGCTAGGGTATTTAAATTCTAAAAACAAATCACTGTTTGATAGAATTTAAAAGCTAAACAGATTGAGCCATTTAGGTTTTTCACAGTATTCATATAGTAAGTAATTTTTACGGTTATAATTCTCACAAAGTCTTTCCCTGTTTGGTGACAGCAGTTGGGATCTTCTATCGTTTCAGTGCTGCTTTATTGAACTAACCCAATTATTGGGTTAGTTAAGAAACTGACATCCTAGATAAATTTACGTCTTTCTAAGTAATTATTTAAAATCTTAGAAAATTGTTCAGATAACACCAGTGGGCTTCATTGGTAGGTCCCTAATGCTATAATTTACAATTGCAAACAGAAACAAAGGGATCTTAAAGAAATACCAGGCCTGCATATCAATTTCTAACAGAGCTCATGGCTCTATACCTCTGCTGATGTCACCAAGCATGATGTTGATCCTTCCATTTGACCCTAAAATGAGCTTCATACTTCAAGTGTATGACCATTCCCAGGAGTCAAATCGCTTCAGTAATGTCTCCTAGCATAGCATATTTACATATCCAGATGTTCAGTAGCAGTTTAGTTCATTTTGTCTAAAAGTAGAAAGAAAAATCCTTAGGAGAGCTTTATCAGCAATTATGTATGGTTTATATTTCATAATATTTATGTGTGCCATTATATTAAAGTATTCTTTATGGTTGCATAATTATGTGGTTAAACTAAAGTTATAGCATAAAATTTGTGGATAAATTGATTGCCAGTAATGACTAAAATCATGATATGGATCCAGACTCTCAGTTCATTATAAGAAATAATTCACCTCAAAATCTTATCTTCCCTCTTACACAAGGAAGCCCCATAGTCTGGCATTTCTCAAAAGCAGGTTAGAGAACTAACCATCTATATCCTATTCATACTGAAAATTGTACACTTCTTTTTGATGTATGAAAAAAGGTCATGTTAGTCATGGGCATGTAATTTTCTATATCTCTTATAAGAATGCATTCCACTTGCCACAGATCTGTCCAAATCATTAAACTTAGTGCTACATGTGTATATGCATTTTTCCCTTTTTAGGGTTCATGGTATAATCATGAGTATACTGTTGTAAATCACCTTCTCAGCCTGCATAGTCAGGTTTTTATGTAGAATATAAGGTTTTCAAGTCACCTGCTTAACCATACTAGCATCAATTCAGCAATGTTTATGGCTTTTTCAGTTTTATTTTTTTTTAAATGGAATGGGAAATTACATAACTTCCATGTCTTTTACATTGAAATATTACTTTTATTCAGTATTATGACTAAGAAATGCCAGATAGATCTGTACCATGTCAGTTAAGCAATCTAGTTTATGTGTTCTATGATGCAAGTTATTATTTTTTTGAAGGAAGGTAAGATTTTTTTTTGTGTGTGGTGATAAACAATGCACAATATTTTGCTTTTAAACATCAAGATATGTAAAATGTAGTTTATTCATGCTTCTTTCTAGCTAGATCTTGTCTTTCCAACAATGCCCTATTTTTTGCTTTTTTGTTTTATTCAGTTTCGGTTGTTAGAACTGCAAAAGCAGAGATTCAAGTATTTCACTATAAAGCTCTGTTTGGAAAAAGAAAGATTTTTTTTAAAAAAACATACTGTTTATAGTAAATGTGGGCTGTTGCGTATCATAGTGTCACAAAATTTAGTAAATACAGGGATTTTATCAGTGACTATCACATGAATAATAAGGCTAGGTCATTTTAATATTCTTCTCTGTGAAATCAACAAGGATAATGTCAAAGAGTACGTCATTCACTCAAACAATTCATTCAAGCACAGGCCAATAGGGCAACAAAGACTGGTACTATTCAGGAGGCAAAAGAGAAAGCTTCAGGCATACCCCAATGGTGACACAGTTCAGAAGGCTATGTCAGGGTCAGAGAGCTCCATGGAGAAGTTCCTACTCCCTTCGCGCATCAGAAAGCGATGGGATTACAGGAAATTATTGAACTCAGGAAAGGCAAGTTACACAGAAATAGGTTTGGAATTGGGTAAAGGAAGAATAAGGAATGGGGCTTGCTGTTGTGTTGTAATTTTCAGGGGACAGTTGTATCAACTCACAGTCATAGCATTTGTTTCTAAGCAGAGTAAACTCCATCTAATCTGGAGGAAGCTGCAAAAGATCAAGAGTATCCTTGGCAGAACACTGCAGCACCCAGCAACTACCCACAGCATCTGCAGCCTACTAACTCCTATAGTACTCACTGTGCCCCTGAACTGCCCCTGCAACAAACAGAAGATACTAATTGAGGTGATGTCTGAGAAAGCAACAGAGCAAGTATTGGCTACCACAGCTGTCCACTCGCAAACACAAAGTATAGCAATAAAATTTTGCTTTCCTTGGTCTGTACAGCTGGCTGAAGGAATATGCACCTCCCTAATCAGGATTCATAGCCCTAAATACTCTCATCAAGAAAACACCTTAAATTTCTCTAAAGAAATACCTTAAAAGGTATAAAAAAATCTTTCTTTTAGTCAAATGGTTTCTGTTGTTATCATACCTTCCCTGGAGGGAGAACCAGTTCAAATATTTCTTGTAGTGATTTGAACTTTTTTTTTTGTTTTTAACCCTAGAAGACATTCCAAAGAACAGGCTATGCAGTGTGATGGTCTGCATTCCTTCTTTTGATGGTATTCTATTTCGGAGGAAACAACGAAGTTTTTGGCAGATGTGAGAATAAAGACAAACTCCTACGGGTTTGTACACTCACTAGGCAAAAAGCAAAAGCTAATTTCTAGCTACCATTCTGGGCAGTACTTTGTGTAAAACTCTATACTAATATCTGAATCCTATGTGTCTGTATCTATTATTGATAAATGCTTTTTAGTCACTAAGTCACACATGAGGCAAATAAATCCCATAGGTTAGCAAAGTATCTTTTGTCTGTGAGTCTTTTAGACATTCCCTGCTTTGCAATGAGTGATGTGCTGTGCAAAGCAAGAAGGTGCTTAACTGCGATGTTGTAAGTCTATCAAGTAATCAGTTATTAAATCATAGATCCAGTCCATTGGGTGATATATGAGGCTTATTTTTCAAGCTAAATACTCCAGAAAACCAGTGGTGAAAGCATGGGTTTGTGGATGAATGTGCTGAATTTGAAAATGCAGGGAGATACTGTAATACCCACATCATTTTGCAGAGATAGGTCTAGCTGTAATTTTATATTTCAGGGTTAACACACAATGGTATTATGCAACGATCATTTAATGAACTCTTTATTCTCCTTGGGAATTAGAACTTCCTCATATTCAAAGTCCTGCATAGCTGGAAGGGTAGCTGGACTTCTTGACTCGGTGGTTATATATTTCTTAAAAGGAAATTGATTCTACAGACATTGAGAGTACATAGGTTGTGTTCAATCAACAACAACTAAACAAGCTTTTAGTATTTTAGATACTTTACTGGAGAAATTTGTAGTACATCTTACAAGAGGAATCAACACCTGCTATCATGAAAACACAGGTATTTTTCTCACTGAATGAATTAATGAAGCTTTTATTTTAGTTTGTTCTTAGGTATTCATTGAGAAAATTGCATTAAATTATTTATTTTACCCAGAGGAGAAGCACAATTTTTCTTGTCCACATACCAAACAAAGAATGATTGCTCAAAAAATGACCATCAAAATAAAAGGAGACTGCAAGTTTTTACCGGAATTACATTTTAAGTCTGTCTTCCTTTCGGAAATCTTAAGTAGAAACTTGCTTGTTGTATACTCCATTAACCAAGGATTTTGGAAAGATATGGTACAGTTTCCTCCAGCCAAAGTCAGGCACAACAGATCTTGTTAGTGTGATTACAGTAAGTATCAGTACCACACCAGGCACAGAAGGTGCTATGAGAAAACGACATTTGCAGTTCACCTAAGTCTAGCACAGTGACCTGTGAGTGCCAGCTAACACGGCTTGGTTCCCAGGACAGACAAATTAATGTTAACAATGCTGTACATGGTAAATAGGTGGAAGTTTAGTTCATTTTATCTTCATATAAACGCAAAACAGAAGGTAAGGTTGCCAGCACCGTAAAGAAGCTGATACGGCAGAATTTCTGCTCTGTTCTCCACAGTTTAAAGGCTGAAGATATCCTTAAAGAACAAGGTGGGAGAGTCATAAGTTCATGCTTCAGATTTCTCCCTCTGATCTACAGTTTTGACTGACATTGGGCAAAGAACTGAAAACCTCAGAAGTTCTCCTAAGACTTTGATCTGTCCTTCACTCTTTTTGACTGAGTTCCTGAACTCTAGTGCAGGGATGCCATTACTCTTAGTTGTGTACGTTTTTAGCCTTTAAAACGGTAAATATTCTACATAACTTAGACAAGTTTCTTCAGTGCAAAATACTGATATAAACTAATTTAGGCTATTTGAAATGTCTTATTTCAGTTCAACTCAGATACCAAAACTGAGGGCCTAAGGCAAGATTTGTCCTGCCTAACTCAGACACCTGAATAAGGAGTCCAGTTTCTCTAGAGTCCTTAGAGTTCATAGAAGGAGATATGTACTGAGGCATTTATGGTGGTGTAGTGGGAGATGTACCTTGCAGGATACCTCATTCTATGTTGACTCCAGTAAGCACAGAGTAATTGTACTCCTATATAATTTGATTTCCTGAAGTTAGCTGAGCTGGATCTGGATTTTGGTTCTGCACTGAGCCATTGGATGATATTGTTGAGGTCACATAAGTACCCCATATAATCTAAAATAGGTGTGTCAAAAAAATACTGTTGAAGTAAAATATCATTACTGAAATTAATTAGAATATGCCCACTACCCCTCAGACTTAGAAATTAGTTTACTTACAGCTATTTCCTTTTCTAAATCTGGTGTATTCTTTTAAGGAGTTAAATATGAGATTTTGCTTTACTTTACTAGGGAGGAAGGAAAGTCCCTTTGAAAAAGGTTTTCATGCCCTTCTCTTATTCCTGCTTGTACAGTTCAATTGTTGTTGTCATATTTTCCAGTCTTAACTTCCCCTTGAGTAATTATTGCCACACAATTAAGAAAACATTTAGAATGGAAAAATCATTTGTTAAAGAGTTTCACTCTAAACCAATGGTGTGCTCTTGTGCTTTGACTGATAACCTTTACCTCAAAAACTTGCTGGGATTTGATGACTATTTATGTTCACTCATTACTGATTCTTGAGTTCAATTGTCTGTGATCTGACCTTTCGAGTAGTATTTTTTTTTTTGCTGAAACTAACACATTTTGACAGGTCAGTAGGGACCAAATGGACAATCCTTAAAGCACAGAAGACATATTTACTCAGTTTAAAGTGCAGAGTATTTTTTTTTCAGCATTTTTCTTCACAGTTTGATGGGTTAACCTGTAGGACTTTCTTTACAATGACTGGACTCTGTACTGTTCCTGTCATGTTCTCTGTACATTTAGAGCACGTTAGGTAAACTACTGTTAGTGTCGTAGCATTCAGTTAAAAATACTAATAACAAAAATTTTTAAAAAGAGTAAAATATGGCACATTTCTTTCAGAAATCTCATGATTTAAGCAAAAATTTCCACACGAAGAGCATTGGTATGTAGAAGACTATTCGGAATATATTGCATATTTTCCCAAACAATCATTTTTAGAATAATGCTAATGGATGTTCTAAAAGGTATGGATTAAGATGGGTGTTCCTTATGGTGCTAATGTAGGGTTACAAGTTTAGCTCCTCCTTCCAACCCTCTCTGCTGCTGCAAATCTCACTCTGATAATGGGACTGTGCAAGAACAAAAATAAAGACACAGAAGGTTGGGTTATAATGGGAGACTATTAAATTAAAAATTATCAAATTAAAAAAAAGTAAAGGTGTGTTCAGTTTAGCTCTTCTTCCCATCTTTAACAAACAGGTGTAATGCTACACAAAGATATCTAGTACTGCCTCTTCCTTGTCTTTTATTGACATAATTTTAATATTTTGTTTATATCTTTAGCTTTACACTTCTTAACATCATGTTAAAAGCTCTGCAGGACTCCATTGAATTTTGCATGCTGGCCACTGTCAAGGAGCATTTTTTTCTTCATTGCGTTTCACTGCTGCTTTTCACCTCCAACTGAGGGAGTTGGGGCTGTTTAGTCTGAAGAAGAGGAGGCTCAGGGGAGACCTCATTGCTCTCTACAACTACCTAAAAGGAGGTTGTAATCAGGCAGGGGTTGGTCTCTTCTCTCAGATGACCAGTGACAGAACTAGAGGGCATGGACTCAAGCTTCATCAGGGAAAGTTTAGACTTGATGTTAGGAAAATGTTCTTCACTGAAAGGGTGATTGGTCGTTGGAATGCACTGCCCAGGGAGGTGGTGGAGTCGCAGACCCTGGAAGTGTTTAAGGGGAGACTGGATGAGGCACTGAGTGCCATGGTTTAGAGGATGGGTTGATGTTAGTGTTGGGTTATATGTTGGACTTTATGATCTCAGAGGTTCTTTCCAACCTTATGATACTGTGATTCTGCGATACCTCTGTGTTTAATGTACATTGCTGAACAGACGTTCCTGCTCTTTTTCATATGGTGCCTTTTGTGAAAATTAGCCTCATTAGGAGTTTTCCATGAATGTTTCATCTTCTAGCATATATTAGGAATTAATATTATTCCTTTTTTATTAAAAAAAATCTGTAGTTGCACATTGTAACTGATACTTCACACATTTAATTAGTAAAAAACAGAACTCAACAAAGACAATAGACAAATTTTCAAGTGAATCTATTGGACTGCACAGTACAGAGAAACTTACTAGGGTTTCAGAAAGGATTTAAAAATCAAGATTTGAAAACCTAGAATTTTAACTGAATGGGAAATTAAAGGGGATTTGAAATTCCACGTTGCCAGTTCAAATGAAATTACAACAAAAAGAATGATCTGAAGTACTGATAGGCATTAAGGGGACTCTAAAAATCATAACTGCTTAAAAAATGTTTTGAAATATCAAGAATAAATTCTGCTTGCAGCTGTTTAAAATATGTGTTCTAAAACAAAATAATCTGGTAGCATTAAACTAACTAGAAAATAATAATGCAAATAGTATCAATGTGTAGTATTCGACAGTAGAATGACATCATCCAGAGTAGCAAGCTCGATTTTAGCCATGCCATTACCTTGAAACAGTAACTGACATAGCAGGGTTTGGACGAGGTAATGATAATTACTGGGAGCAGTGGGAATAAAATATTATATTTTTTAGGAAGGAATGTGAATTTTACAGTTCTACAAATTAATGAGGAGCAGACAGTTGTGAAAGTAGGTCTTTCTCTTCTATCTTTTCTCCAAAACTATGAATCAAAAGATTATCGTAGAATTATATTATTTGTACCATTGCCTCAAATTCATAGCAAAGCCAAAAATTTAATAGGAATTATTAGGCATTATACAATTAAAAAGATAAAAAGAACATTTGGTTGTATAGATGCGTGAAATGATACACACACACAAGATATTAAAAGTCCTTAATTAAAATTGCAACACCATCTTTTAAAAAAAAATTGTAGAATGCTAATATTAAAGTTGACTGCACAACATTAATTCAGCCTTTGATGCATGTGATTATAATACATACTGAAGTTAAATGATCACATCCTTTTTTCTCACAGGACTTCAGCCTAATTTCAGTCATGCTACAGGGACGTGTCCAGGCAGAGTCAAGTTTATCTGCCTACACACCTAGCAAACCAAGTGTAAAAAAAACCCAAACCTAACAACAGTGAAAAAATCCTCTGATCTAGAAGTTGTACAGTTAGCAAAGTGTTGCCTTTGATTTATTAAGGTTCCTGCAAGAAGGCTGGATAGCTTCTCTACGGCCACTGACTTGCTTCTGTCCAGGAGAAGGCAAGTGTGGTATGCAGAGCTATTTGCAGCTGATCATGTAGGTTTGCCTGGGGCTGTATCTTGTCAGAGTGCTCCTAAGTCTTCATTGGCAGTTGCAGATTTTTAATTTTGAGAATATTAACCTTAGTAGTGATCTCTTAAGCCACTTATATTTTCCACTCCTTAAATTTATTCAAGACAAAATGCTGCTCTGCATTACAGACTGTTTCACTGAGTGACTGATTACTCCAGGGAATGTTGCACAAAGCGTTTTGCATCTCTGAACACTTTTTTTAAATTCTCTCTCCCCTTAATGGTTTTAAAAGAGACCCAAGGCAATTCTACCTGTGAATGATCAGCTTCCAAAACACTGGTTGTTACCACGAGGAAGACAGATAGACAGTTGCCAAGATTGCAAGGAATAATATTCAGGAAAAGGTGACCTCCATCATTCTACCTTCTTACCCTTCTTCTGTAGAAGTCATTTGAGTAGCATGTAACAGGCAGTGACTTAAAAGTGCTCTGTGCTATCACAGTGTCTGTGAACATTCCTGTATCCTGTAATATAAAGTGTCCAACTGATATTAATAGAAAAACGAGTGCAGATTTTTAACATTAAAAAATTTAGCTCGGTTCAACATCAGCACAGAAAGGACATGGATTTGTTAGTGTGAGTCCAGAGGAGGGCCACGATGATCTCCCATATGAGGATAGGCTGACAGAGTTGGGAATGTTCAGCCTACAGAAGAGAAGGCTTCCAGGAGACCTTATAGTGGCCTTCCAGAACTTAAAGGGTGCCTACAGGAAATCTGGGGAGAGGCTTTTTATCAGGGAGTGTGGGGTAGGATAAGGCGTAATAGTTTTAAGCTGGAAGAGGGGAAACTTAGATTAGATATTACAAATAAATTTGTTACTGTGAGGGCAGTGAGGCACTGGAACATGTTGCCCAGAGAATTTGTGGGTGCCCCATCCCTGGAGGTGTTCAAGACAGGTTGGATGAGATCAGGAGCAACCTGGTCAAGCAGACATCCCTGCCCATGGCAGGGGATTGGAACAAGATGATTTTTAAGGTCCCTTCTAACCCAAACCATTTGGTGGTTCTATGTTTCTACAAACTTTGGCCTTTTTGAAACTGCATGTGGAAAAATCAAGGTCATTTAACCATTTTACCAAATAGCCTAATTTACAGCCCATCTCAATTATGCACAACAACAAAAAAAAGGAACATTTTTAAATTCTTCCTGTAACTTTACAGACAGAGAAATTGCCTGTTACAAACATGCTCTCCAAAAAAAGTATTCTAACATTTGATTATTTGGAGTTTGAATAAATGCACAGAAAAACAATATTTCAAGGAAATCAAGTGCAGTACACTTCCAATTCTGTTCAAACCCCCACCTATACAACCAAACTAAAAGCTTAGAGCTGAATAGACTAAATTATATCCAGAAGCCTCGAAAAATATATGATGTCTTCAATCTATTTGTAAACATTCTTCTGATTTCTAGTATTGTAAATCCAAGTGAAGTTCTTTGGAGATATTAGTGCAAATAAAGTCAGAATCTGGAATGAGAGATCAAAAAATATTTTTAAGGAAACAGACTTTAAGTTTGACATAACAGATTTATTTGGTTATTATTCTTCTAAAAGCTACAAAAGGCTAAGATGACTAAGGGTTAGAGAGGGCAACATGTCCTTTTGAAGTTGTTCAGCATTCTTACAGATGACTCAAAATCAGCATGTATTTTTAAGATTCTTTTAAGCACATATTAATGCTTAGAACCACTTATGACCACTTAAAGAAAGTTTCTTAAGTTCAGTTCCTAGAAAACTTTGCCTCTCTGGAGATGTTCAGGTCAGGTGGATGGGGTCTTGAGCAGCCTGGTCTAGTGGGAGGTGTCCCTGCCCATGTCAGGGGGGGTTGGAACTAGATGATCTTTAAGGTCCCTACAAACTCAAACAGTTCTATGATTCTATGATTATAAGAGTTGTACTTGGAGTAACAGTTATAAAACGCTGCAACATTTATCTGTGAGTGCAGGAAACTACTATGAACAAGGTTTTTGAAAAGCGAGGCTCATACAGCTCAGTTCTTCAGCTTACAAACAAAATGTATGGTAAAAATAATCTCCTACAATGATTTGTGTTATAATGACACCAGCTCCTGAAAAAAAAAAAAAAAGGAACGTTCTGGAAGAATGAATTTTTGTATGAATGAGAGTGAGGCATTTATCAACAGAGGGGTGATTTCTCTATAAATTCATTATAGTAGCATTGATGTGAGGCTGTCTTTAGGTTAATTATGCTTTGTAATTCAGCTTGTTCCAATGCTACAATTGAACAAGTTAGAAATACCCTGAGCTGGTGCATTCAGCTG
The DNA here is from genome assembly GCA_033556795.1 of Tapera naevia. Taxonomy (NCBI): domain Eukaryota; kingdom Metazoa; phylum Chordata; class Aves; order Cuculiformes; family Neomorphidae; genus Tapera; species Tapera naevia. Next base: position 6,757,005 of record JAUMJJ010000059.1, read on the forward strand.
AGTTCCTATTGGCAAAACGGAAGCTAATGTTTTCAGAAAGAAATGATGTGGTGATAAGGGCTGATGTATATGCTGAGTCAATGCAATTCAGCTCATAGAGGAAAAGAGACTGACCACAAGGCAAAGCTGTGGGAAAAAAGCAATAGGCAGTACGTTCAGACAAGCAGAGAGGGAGGACCTATGTAGGGCCCCAGCTGAAAAGGGAGATATGTGAACATGTGTTGGGCAGTTGCAACCACTGAAAAGTTTAGAAGGTCATGTATTGTGGACTGAATAATAGTAGATCAGCATAAGAATAGGGGTTTGGCACATGAAACAGGCCTGTGGCATTAATGTATTTACATGAGGAAAACAGACCTCAGATCTAATTAATTTATGCGCTAGTAAGTATTAAATAGACCACTCCTAATCATAATATCTAGCCAACAAAACTGACCAGTTGAAATGTTTCCCAATACCTGCCCAGAAAGTGGTGGAATTTAATAATCCCGTAACTAATATAAAAAAAAGTATTTCTAATATTCTGAAAATTATATCACTGTCATTATTTTCCCTATTAGGCAGTAGAGGGTTAATTTTTTCATTAATATCTGTATATGTACAGACAAATTCAGACTTTTGTAATATGTTGAATACATGTCAACATAGTCCCTTTACTTAAATAAGAATGCTTTCTACGAAAATGGAAGTTAGGAGTAAATAACCTTCTCCAGAACTGATTTCTTTATTTTCCAGACATTCTGGACTTTGTTATGCCATGCTTTGTTCCCTCTCTTTGTATAATTTTAAATCAGGGTATATATAATAGATGTCAGTATGATCATCTTAAAGCAAGCATAAACCAAAAGTCAGTCAACATTCACACTACTGATTACTCATAGATGCCCATGACAACTCCCTTCAGATAGCTAGTTTCCAGTCACATGCTTCTTAACAAGAAGATTAAGCCTGGTACAACATTCCTAACCCTAAATAGGTCTCATTCTAGGTAACACACCAAATTTCAAGTTGACAGTAACATAAATTTAATTTCAAACAGCTTCTTACTACATATTCTTAGCCACAGGTTGTTTATAATATAAACAGTAATGCTCAATCAAATGGCAGCCGTAACACATGAATTATACCAAATTTGCTGACAGAACAACTCTCTGTGCCACAATCACACTGTGTTATGTACAGTAATACACAATGAGTAATAGTAATCTTCAGTTTAATAAGTCACTTATTAAAATGGATGGATTTTTTTCTCATAAAGCTACATTTTTTTTTAATAATTCAGTTAGATCCATTAAATGGTTCCAGAGAAAGTGGTGTCATTTTTTTAATACTTTACAAAATCTAGTCACCATTTGAACACCTGTACTTCTCCTGACAAACTCAAACAATAGAGATGATGCCCACAAAACAAAATGCGGTACTGTTATCCATTGCTTCCAAATTAAGGATACCCGAAGAGATCCTTCTGCATACTAGTTATCCACTTTGCATTCTTTGTGAATATAGAAGTCTATATGAAATCAGCTGGAGCTATGATACACAAACAGTGCTCAGCTGATCTCATTAATATAAAAATACTCATATAGCTTTTCTATCATATTTCTATCATATTACACTGCATAACATGCACTAGAGTTCGACAGTACTTCTACATAATATGTGTCATACTTAAAAATGAATGTGATCTGCAGACCACATCCTTCTCCATTTGAACAACAGCATGTGTTCATATGGAAAAATAATATTGGGAAAGTATTTTCTGTGATCCTTAGTGTCATTTAAAGTGATTTGATGGTTAGTAGGAAAGGAAGTAACACCATATGTCCGATATGTTCTTTGCAGATCACTGACTGCAAATTAGGAACAACCGTTCTGAATCATGTAGCATTTGCAAGAAAAAAAGATGATCATCTTGCTGAGTTCTGAGAACTTCCTGGGTTCTTTTGTAGGTTTTCAGCTCATCAAAGGAAGCCAAGGTCAGCAGCATATCGTACTCTAGTGCGAGGAGATTTATCTTACTTTGTACTAGACTATTTCTGCAGCAAGGAGACTTGTTTCATTTTAAATATACCTAAAAAGACTAAGATTAAATATACTAAGACAAATAGTACAACTGAGTAATTTCCTTGGCTTCACAGAATACTGGTACTGCAGAGATCACAGTTTGAGAGTTGCTGGTACAACATGTTTATCTTTGGAGACACTAATATGCACCTTGAATCCAAGTACGAAGGAAATGGTGGAATGATGAATAATATTCCTCAATTAATAACTAAGTTTGCAATATTTCTGTTTTTAAATTTTTCTCTTAGTTTGAGTTTATACTATATACTACCTGGTTGTTATTTGCAACTCATGACCGAAGAATCTGCCTTCGTTTCTTTGGAAATGTAAACTTGAACTTTCACATCAGATGCAAAAAGGATATTAACTTAATTTTTATTTCAAGTTGAAAAAATCTGTAACAGCTGTCAGAGCTGTAATCTTTTTTTATAAGAAAATATTTTTTCTTGCTAATGTTTGCAGTAAAATTTAATCAAATAACTGAATCAAAGTGAAAATCCTTACAGAAAGCTACAAGCCCATTTAGACTAGGACTAGAATTCCATTAGATGGTTAGGTGTCCAAGAATATCTTGGATTTCAGTATGAAAAGTGGATTTGAAAACCCTTTTGATATGTCTTTCTTCTTTTAGCATAGTTGATTTACAGATCACTTACCCTTGGCTGCTTGTATAATGCACTAACCCAGTCACACCAAAGCATTCACAGCTGCATAGGTGTGAGCACTTTGCAACTTCTGCTACCTTAGAGGAGTTGATTTCACCTAAGATTGAACATCCAGCACTTTCTGAAATGCAAAACTCTTTGAATTGTCTCAAACAGTGAAACCATCAATCCTAAGACTACAAATTCTGGTGTTTAATGATTAAAGTTTAAATTCCAGTACTTAAACAACTCTGTTAAATGTAATAACAAAGGCATAGGTTCTTCATAGGCTGGTTATGTCTCCTTGAAAAGGGCAAGGAGGCAGGGAGAGGAAGACTGCAAGGGTGGGACAGATTCACCTTTCACTCTTTTTCTCAAGAATCTGGACTTCTTCATAAATTTGTCTCTGGGAGAGATGAGGAGAAGGAGTTCCAGGGACTATTCTCAATCTGCTGCAGGTAGTAATGGTGGCCAAAAAGGTAGAGCCTTCATATAGCCATTTGACTGAGGTTGCAGAATGCAGGTCAATGGAATGAGCAAATGAGACAGTTGAGCCTATACCAATTACAGAATTTATCCTGCAACAGTTAGCCTTGCAAAATATTAGAATTGCCCTCTCCTTTCCAGATTAAAGCACCTCTATTCACAGCAAGTGATATATGTCAAGACTGACCATGTTTTAAAAAGAGTTTCACCAAAAAGAAGCATATGATCATCTGAGAGGAACCAAGAAAAGAGGTTCAGCTCTCATACTTTGTTGTGTCTTTCTGGCTAGAGAAAGTGAAACTAGGACTACAACTAGCTGAGTTACGCTAAACCTCCTGAGCAATGATTAAACTGCCTAATAAAAGATTTAGCATATAAGTGTGTGGAGAAAAAATATCCCAGTAGCTTTTATCATGATTTCCTCACACTTCCTTTGGCTGCTTCCTGTCTTTCTCAAATGTCTGCTGTCTCCTTTAACAAAAGGCTTTTAGCTTCAAAATTGCTGCCAAAACAGGAATTAAAAGTCCTTATTTATTTATCTGCTTTGACGTACAGACATTGTGATTATAGCTGCTTGCCCAGACAGTATGTGTTGGCACATTTTTTCTTAGGCTTTCGGAGAGGGCAATAACACCTACTCTGCAGCCAGTTTGCCAGACTCCAGTGACCTTTTTAGGATGCTTCAGTTACCATGAACAGTAGGTGGCAACCATGCTCCCTGCTCTTGCTAACAAGTCCCCTTAAAATCCTACCTCCCCTAGCCCCCTAGGCTTGCATCCTCTACCTAAAACTGGGCCTGTGTCAAAACTTTGCAGTGTAGGCAAAATCGAATGGTAGGGACTTCGAAGCAAATGACTTGAACTGGAAACAGCTGGATAAGTAGGCATTAGCAATGTTTGTTGTCTGAGTCTTCAACTTCTGCTCCCCTGACTTCTCAGCCTCACCAATATAGCTGTAGCCAAAATTGATAGATGTTCTCTGCAGTTCACTGTGCCATCACACCCTTCTTTCTGCTCACTCCCACCAACCACTGACATGTTACCTTAGATGTAAGGCTAGGAGTGAGCTATGTCCCTGGCAGTCTGCTGTCCTACCCAGTTCCTTGAGTAATCTGTGCCTAAAACTGGTCCATATGTATCATAGGCATCATGAGACTATGGCTACTGGCAATATGGAAGTTGACATGATTTTACACAGGAGACAATAGATAACTATTTCTAATCAAGAAACTACAGACCTTTATCAATAAAGACTTACAGTCTTTATTAATGATGTATACAGTGGGATTGACTGTATCCTCAAGCAAGTTTACAGATGACATCAAGCTGAGTGCTTGAAGATGTGGTGTATTTGGATTTTGCTAAAGCCTTTAACGCTGTTTCTCACAGTGTTTTTCTTGAGAAACTGTCTACCATAGGCCTGGACAGGCACACCCTCTGCTGAGTAAAAAACTGTCAGGATGGCCAGGCCCAAAGAGTGGTGGTAAATAGAGTTAAATCCAGTTGGAGGCCGGTCATGAGTGGTCCCCAGGGTTCAGTGCTGAGTCCAATTCTGTTCACTATCTTTATCAGTGATCTGGATGAGGGGATTGAATGCACCCTTAGCAAGTTTGCAGATGACACTAAGCTGGGTGGAATTGTCGATCTGCTTGAAGAAAGGGAGGCTCTGCAGAGCGATATGGGCAGGCTGGATTGATGGACTGAAACCAGTGGGATGAAGTTCAACAAGACCAAGTGCAGAGTCTGTACTTGGAACACAACAATCTCATGCAGCATTACAGGCTTGGGGAAGACTGACTGGAGAGTTGCCTGGCAGAGAAGGACCTGGGAGTGCTGCTTGACAACCAGCTGAATATGAGCCAGAAGTGTGCCCAGGTGGGCAAGAAGGCCAATGGTATCTTGGCCCGTATTAGGAACAGTGCGGCCAGCAGGACCAGGGAGGTGATTGTGTCCCTGTACTCAGCACTGGTGAGGCTGCACCTCGAGAACTGTGTTCAGTTTTGGACCCCTCACTACAAGAAGGACATTGAGGTGTTGGAGCGCGTCCAGAGAAGAGAACGAGGCTGGTGAACGGGCTGGAGAACAAGTCTTAGAAGGAGTGGCTGAGGGATCTGGGTTTTTTTAGCCTAGAGAAGAGGAAGCTGAGGGAAGACCTCATGACGGTCCACAACTACCTAAAGGGAGGTTATAGTGAGGTGAGTATCAGATGGTAGGACGAGAGGAAATGGTCACAAGTTGCACCAGAGGAGGTTCAAACTAGATGTTAGGAAAAATTTCTTCACTGAAAGGGTGGTCAGGTACTGGAACAGGCTGCCCAGGGAGGTGGTTGAGTCACCATCCCCAGAAGTGTTTAAAAGATAGGTAGATGGGTTTTTCAGGGCTATGGTTTAATAATGGACAGGTATGGTTGGACTCGATGACCTCAAAGGTCTTTTCCAACCAGATGATCTATGATTCTAAGATTCTATATTTATAACGAATGTCAGAGAGAAGGACTTTGATCGGTTTGAGCAATAGGCCCGTGCAAACCACATGAAGTTCCACAAGGTGAAGTCCAAGGTCGTGCACCTGGGTCAGGAGAAGTTCTGGATGCCCATGTTTGGAAATGTTTGAGGTGGGGTTGGAAGGCGTTTTGAGCAACCTGATCTAGATATGTCTTTGCCCAGGGCAGTGGAAGCTGGAACTAGAGGGTCTTTAAAGTTCCCTTCCAACCTAAACCATTCTGTGATTCTTTGATCTTTTAGTGCTGACAATACAGTAAACCTCAAGCACAGAGAAAATCTGAAAATTCATTGCTACAGCTGCGACTTTTCTTTAACTTGTTCAGTACTACCAAAAATTACAATCGTCTTTAGCCACGGAAAACAGAATACTCATGTTGCTATATAACAGAATTTATCCAGTGGGGTTTACTAAGGAGTTTCACAGGAACAATATAGCCGCAGTTATGGCTCTCCTGATGTTTGAGACAATATCCTAATCCAGTCCTAAAAGTGTAGCAATCTATTATAGTTCTCAGTGTATTATTGTATTTTCCTGTATATTCTTTAATAAACCCACGTCTGGCCATGACTTGCTGATGGGTGAAAAGAACTCAGTGATGTTTGCAACATTTCTGTGAATACTAGTAATTCTGGAAATGCTAATGGATATCTAGAAGGGCAACCACATATTCACCAGTCATACCTTGGTAATGGCTGCAATTAAAGTGTTGGGCTGCACATTAAGTTTGATCTTAGGTAAACACAAATCTTTTATTAAGTTCAGAGTCCAATGATACTGGACTTATATTCTTAAGGTCTGAGACTCTAAGTGAGCAGAGGAGTAAAGATATTCCTATTTGATAGGTTTGGAAGAGTAATATCTTTTATTAGACAGAAAAAAAAGGAAGATTTTATTTCATCCATTACGTACGCTCAGCCTTAGTTATATAATATGATGTAAAAAACATTTTTTTTCTACAAGTCTTGTGAAATGTGTTGCAGAAGAAGTTACTCTAATGGAGTTTGTCCTAAAGGCAACCAACAATCACCATGTTTGACCAGGAAGATTGTCACTGACCACTGCTGAACTTACATCTACTGACATCAGAGGGAACACCAAGAGTGTAACTACTGTATTTGTGTATGGTCTAGGGTTTGTCCTCATTTCTTTTTACCAATTTGACATTGGTTAGAGCACCTTAATTCTTAAGTATCTTAAAATTAATTAGGTCAATTATTATTGGAAATTTCTAATGACCCTTTAAAGAACAAGGCAGTCAATGTGGGCATTGATGTTATAACAAGTATTTTTCTTCTCTTTACCAAGACAGGGATCCAAAACCAGTTTGGGGGCTCATTTACCTAGTGGATAAGTATTTTTGCAATCTAATGCATTTTCCCACAGCTCTGCTTTGCAGTTTGTCACAATACACATTTTTATGTTAAGTACAATCACTAGAGCCTCCTAGAAGGACAAAGTAGAGCTTAACTGCAAGAATATTTAGCTACATGAGGTAATCCCTTTCCATTTCCATATTTAATACTAAAATACACCATAAAAGACAAGTATATTTAAATAGTGTGTATTTGCTAAATATACAAAAAAAAGTTTAGGATCATAGATGTTACTATTTCTTTCTTGAGGGGGGAGTGGTAATACTGATCATAATTTAACACAGTGGAATCCGAGTTGTTATTTTATTAGTTCTCTCAGCATTAATATGTGGTTTGATGTGAAATACTTACACAGCAGCAGACAAAATACAGACATTTCTCACTCTGTTCCAGTTAAAATATTGCTAAATAAATTGCTTTTATTTAGGTTACAATAACTACTGGAGCCATCAACCAACTCAGAACTGTAATGTACGGGGGATTACTCAAGCCACGCAGCAGAACTGGGATTCATTTTACCTCATTTCCACTGTCAAAAGGATAGGCAAGTGGTCTATACTACTATCTAGACTCCTTTTGCAATGAAGAGAGCGAGAAAGAGAAAAATCAGGTTTAGTTAATTCTACCTGTCTCATACGTATGTTATGAGGGGTTGAGCCACTATTTGAAAGTGTCTGTTTACCTCTGTCAGCTATCAGGAAAGCCTGAACAACTATGTAAGTCTCATTTTATACTTAACTTTTAGATATCTACATTATCAAAGATAAGTCACTTGCTAAATTCCAATCTTTATTCTATTTTTTTTATTAAAATGAACAGATGTTAAAAATAGATGGTACAAACTAACAGGATCAACAGTCAAGCAAAATATTTGCTTCGTAATATCATGAAGCTGAAGCATAAAGTATACTACTAATACATAAGCAGTATTGTCTACTGAAGGCTTCCATTTCCTCATTGAAATGCATTAATTGATTCCCTGCATCTGATGGAAAGTACCAAACTGCTTTGAGTAGTCAAATATTTATTTTAACTTATCTAATTTTTTTTTTTTTAACATACCTTTCATGTAACTTCATTCCTTTGTACAGAATTTCCTGGTATGTGCCAATGTTCTCTTCTTCCCTATTTAGATCTTTGGTGAAACCTACACAGACAGTCAGAGCACTGGTTTGTTGTGTCTCTTTGTCCTCATACAGAAGTGCCGAAATGGTTTCTCATGGTTGCCAAAAAAGTCAGAAGAGTCTGTTGTTCATCCCATAGAGACAAGTCACTCCACAATAGCCCCTAGCATTGAGAGCTTTCTAGGTCTTGAATAAAGTAAAATCAGTTCTATATCCTCAATAGAAAACTTGAAAAATTAAATTCATTAGTTTCTCACTCCAGGCATCCCATGTGTGCTGTCTTGTTAATAGAAGAACTTTGAAGAGTTTTAAAATTTGGACATCGACTCTTCTAGGGATCCTATTAAAGCGGATAATATTATGTTGTTTTCCAATCCAGATAAATCTGTAGAGAAAAAAAAAGGAATACCACCCCCCAAACCCAAAGTGCAAACCTACAACACTTTATTTTTGAAAATAGAAAGGAAAACAAATAAATATAAAAGAGAATAAGGGTGTTCAATATTAAATGCTTTGTTGGTATGAAGTGCTGGCTATGACTCTATTTGTCTTCAAAGGTGCCAAGAATTTCAACCTCAGTTAATTCAGCTCAAAGCACACAGTTTAATATTTTTTTTGCAGTAAGAACAACACAAGTTAAAGAAAAGAAACAAGTTAATTCCTGGAATAACCCCAGATCTCAGTGTTCTGGATTTGATCATATTTAATCATAAACATAAAGTTTAATGGTCAGATCCTATCCTTCACTCCAGGTTCTTCTTACATTTGGCTTGAAATATTCTTGGTCGGTGTACTGCTTACTATTCCCATAGAAGAGCTGTTCACTGGTTGCCGCTAAATCTCAGTAGCAGGACAGACAGAGCAGTGAAGATAACAGGGGAAGGAAAAAAGAAAAAGTATAGGAGAAATAAAGCAAGTAAAACAAACATTGACTAATCAGAGAACAAGCTGTAGAGCTGAGTGCAGTCTTTATCTCCAGTTTCTATATCTAGTATATTTTCCGTATGTCTTTAGATATGTAAGAAATTAATGTAATTGGACTATCCAGCTATCAATGTACAAGCACATGTGATGTAAGAGAACAGTATTTTAGAAGATGTTTTTATTCTGAACTCTTTTTTGTCCCTTTTCAGCAGAAACTAGTTGCCAAGATAAAGACATCATCCCAAAAGGGCTGTTTCAAAATTGGTATTTATAACATTATGCAGTGGTTTTGTGATGGAATTAAATGTCCACTGAGTACAAGGTTAAGTCTACAAAATGAATTGACTTGTGCCCTACTTTGGATTTCAAATTGCTCCACCAAGGATAGGCAAAAGGCCAGGTAGCTCGTTGCGCATAGTCTTTTAACTTCATAATCATACCTATGTCTGAGGCTTCTGAACTTTCTATATCAAGAACACTTGAAAGACATTAGAAAGGAAAGCAAACTGTAGAAGTTTGTTCCTTTCTACATTTCACTGTTCCCTCCTCTGGCCAACCGATATCCAGTGCTGTGACACTAGCAAAGGAAGGAAGTTCTGAGAATTTACAGAGTCCAACTGATTTCACACATTTTATTTTAATTATCTTTTTAAAGTGATCAGTTGCCAGCTTGTCTCAGTCCTTTAATTCTTTGCTGTAGAACCTAACTAACACATCTTATGCATACTATCTGTCTTTATAGCTTGGGAGAAACTGGCAGGAGATTTAAGCAGGGTTTTTGAAGGAATGTACTGTACCAGATCTCCCAGATATTGTGAAATGAGCACAAGGCTTAAGTTTCAGGCTTTTTAGATGACTGCCCCTTAGCGAGAAACAATGTTGTATTTGAATCTTTTCCGCTAGGCAGTCAGGGCATATACAGGAATTGACATTATGCTGAAAAATGGCATGCTCTGGATGTATTACCACACACATGGATAAAGTCTGAGTTATCTGCTGCCAAAATCTTTGTGCCATTTCAGTACTGAGTACAGTAGCAGAATATGCCTGCATTTAAAGCAATTGACTCAGATACCCAAATAAAATCTGCTCAGAAGAATGTAAATCTATTTGAAAGTTACATTGTTTTCATTGTTATTCTTTTTGTTATGCTGCACATCTTCCCATATCTCCCTAGAGATATCTCCCTAGCGTCAATATACATTCCAAAACTTTTGGAAGGCTTTGTGCTAACAATTACATTTCATTTAAAAAAGTAACTAACTGTGCAAAGCAACGTTGCCTTTCCCTAGGTTTAGAGATGCTTTTCCCTAGGTTTAGAGATGCCTTTCAGCACATCTACATAGAAATCCATTATCAGATGCACCCATTGAAAAGGAGAAAGAGTGAATATTACCAGCACTGTTGTACAAGGTTAAACAGTGGGTTTGAGCAAATAAAATGCTGTCTTTTTTTTTGCATGGCTGTTGGGATAACAGTTTGATAATACTGATCATGTTCACGAGCCTATGAATATTTTTGCATCTATGACTTTTTGAGGATAATTACTTCCTCGGTTACTGTTCGGATATTATGTTCTCAGTGACATCTATGATATGGATACCAGAAGCTATTAAAATCCGATTTTTTTTTTTTCTGTTAGATAACATAAGATAGATTGCTGTAGTACAACAAAATCCAAAAGGATACATCCCTTCTGTATGAACGTACCTTTTTTTCCATCCCCATATCACCCTTGATCTCTTAGGGGAAAAAAATGGCCTCAGATGTTCCTTATGTATCAAAATTGTTTCTTTGATTTTTGCATTTCCTTTTAATACGAGTCATTCTACGCTGCTGCAAACATGTTCTGATTTAAGTCTACCAAAACCAGGGGTCTATAAGCTGAACTACAGGAAAAGCTGGATGTAATTGCACAGTAAACGACTGCTAAGACTGATAAGAAGTATTTTATTTTTTTAAAAATAATGTTTTAACATACTGGTTAGCATCAACTTTGTTAATAGGAAGAAAACACTAGACAAGGAAGAAATAAGTGAAAGAAATTGAAACAGGAATTACTGACTGTATGATCAAGTAAAACTTAACAGTGGTGAATGCTTGAAGTGTTTTGCTGTGCTATATTTATAAAATCTGAAGCTGCAAATCTAGGCATTTTATTATGACGTGAAAATACAGATTAGCTTCCCAGTCCTGCCACACCCAGCTGTAATTTTACTCTGTCTTTTAATAAATATGTATAACAATCTTTCCACAAAGGGATCATTCATGCCATTGTAACTATTGTGCTGTCATTCAGTGCGTGTAAGACTCACAATTCCCACTTTTATGGACTGCCTCGCTGTCTGCAATCAGGTACCTCACTTCAGTTTAGATTTAAAGCCAAGCCTTGTTCAAATACAGGCAGCACAAAAGATTCCCAGGAGAAAACAGAAAACATTGAACTGGTGACAGCGTTTGGTTGCTTTTTCTCCTCGTGGGAATGCTTGTCTCAGATTTAAACAGCATAGCTTGAGAGAGCCAGCCTCTTAGGATCCAGCCCAGGATGCCTGCATGCAGATGCTATATTTGTCAGCTAATGTAATTGATGCTAAAGAAGCCAGAGATTTCATGACTTTCTGCTTGAAAGAGCCTGGGGCAGCCTCACTTGAGACTGCATAGCATGTGCAGAAAAGATCAGATAGCCAAAGGCAAGTATAAGTGTACTGGTTACACAAGAGCACAGTATAGACTTAACAGCTTTGTGCTAATCCCTCAGAGCAACACCATTTTATATTGGTGAATACTGGTTGTATTAGCTGTATTAGTTCAAAGCTGTTAAAGCATGTCAAAGCAGTATGGCACCAAACTAGAGTAATCCACTTACTAATAGGAGCACCTTACATCCAACTTGCTTTCACAGACAAGAAAATGAACATAGTCTGAAAAAAAAGAAACTGATGACACATATTATCAATGTAGATTATCTGAGACTAATCTAACACAAGGAGTATAAGGCTTTCTGTGCTCACATTTAAGCTGTGAGCATCTGGTCTTGGCCATATTTGGTCTACTACCGATGAATGGAGAAATCTGTCATCTGTGGATACTCTAAGAGAACTAATATCTTCCAAATAAATGTCTGAGCAAAATAAATGACTAAGAAGAAGATCTGTTCATTGCACTGCTCCAAAAATAGGTGTACATTAAAATAGAGTCAAGTGTTACACAAAGTGCCCTGGCAACAAGAACTAATATTGCGGTAAGTTGTAAGTCCCAGGAATGCAAAAGGAGTTGAGCAAACAGACTGAACTGCTAAGTTATAAACACAGGCTGCTGCTGCTGCTGCTGCAGAGAAAGACAGCAACAATAATGAAACATGTGAAGGAAACCTCAGCATACAGCAAATCTAATGGACTACCTTCAGGCAAAGGAGGAAGAGGAAATAAAGGCCTTGAAACTTTCAGAAAAAGAAAATGGGGAACTTCATCTGCATCAAAACCACACAGCAAACAGAGTGGGAGCTTCCAGAATATGACAGCAGGTAAAGATTTTCTGGTACTGGGGAGAAGGAAAAAGAAGCTTTTAGTATTTCAGTCTCTACTTTTATTTCTCTCAGATTCTCATCAGCCAGTGCAGTACAAAATTTCACCTCTGTAGATGTACTGTGGTGACACACATAACCTCCTGTCCATTTCTATATCCACATCTCTTCAGTCATAAAATTAAATTAAAACTGTCATCTGATTGAAATATTTAGAGGACTAATAATTCTGCCCGACAAATATTTCAGATTTTTTTAAGAAGATTGCTCTTATTATGCAGAACACAACTTGGAAGTGGTCCAGCCGCAGTGTGTTCTCGTCATGAGATACTGATACAAGATACAGCAAAGTCAGTTACAGATTTTGTTTTGGAGAGAAGCACAGCCACACTACTTTACTGTGGTGATGCATGGCCTTCTTTCTGGACATATATTATCTTGGATATACTGAGTGCAGAAACACCAATTTACACTAACATATTTTAAATCTGTGCATAACTATCAGATCTTTGTAGCTGCCAGTTTTGCATACTTAGACTTCTGGGAACCATATAGTTATAGTCCCCCCTGATAAACAAAGATTAACCGAGCAATTAATTTAGAAAGTTTCAGATTAAATCATCCTTATGAACAGCTCTGTGTTGCTATAGTCCTAGTTACTGATTTAAATACAGATTTAACTTTTCAAAAATATCAGTCTTTTCACTTGTCTGATTTTCTCTAGTTTTACTATTCACAGTTAGCAATAAAGAAAGTCACAGAATCACAGAACAGTAGAGGTTGGAAGGGACCTCTGGAGATCATCTAGTCCACCCCTCCTGCTAAAGCAAGCACACCAAGAGCAGGATGCACAGGAATGTTTCCAGGCAGGTTTTGAAAATCTCCAGAGAAAGAGACTCCAGAATGCCCCTGGGCAGCCTGTTTCAGTGTTCTGTCACCTTCAGAGTAAAAATATGTTTTTCCTCATGTTCACGTGGAACTTCCTGTGTTTCAGTTTGTGCTTGTTGCCCCTTGTCCTGTCATAGGGCCCCACTGAAAAGATTTTGGCCCCATACTCTTGACACCCACTCTTTAGATATTTATAAACATTGACAAGATCCTCTCTCAGCCTTCTCTCCTCCAGGCTAAACAGATCTAGGTCTCAAAACCTTTCCTCATAAGAAAGATTATTCAGTCCCGTAGTCATCTTCCTGACCCTCCGCTGGTCTCTCTCCAGAAGTTCTTTGTCTTTTTTGAACTGGGAAGCCCAGATCTGGACAACCATATTGAGTTTCTATCAATCACTTCTTACATTGCTTCTGGCTCCTTTGGGATGCTATGTAATGTTATCACAGAAACATTTAACTGAGACAGCTTGATATTTCCCATAGTGAACACAAATTCATTTGCATTATTACCACCAAAAGAAACCTTAATTCAATAGCTTTTAACGTAATTAAACTCTATGAAAACAGAGTGCAGATTATATTCTGAAAGTAATAAAATATTAAATATTAAGAGTGACAGTACTTCTGGTTGAACATGTAAATATTTTTTTTCCAAGTTGCTAAGTGACCTTATCTATGATTTGTGTTGGTTGAATATTTTTGATGTATTTTTTGCTTTGGGTGTAGGTGTGAAGGTATTGTCAGCAAGGGAGCTGCAGCAGGCATTCTCTGCATGAACCGCCAGGCACTGCCCCATGCCAGACACAGCCAGATCCTGTCAGGTCTAAAAAAGGACCCATGACAGGACACAGCTGAGCCATTCAACCATGCTGGTGGCACCTCTGAGAAAACATATTTAAGAAAGAAGAAAATACTCCACAGGGAGTGAGGAGTGAAGAAAAAAATGTGAGAAGATGTCCTGTAAACACAAAACTGTGAGAAGAAGGAGGGGAAGGAGGTGCCCTATGCGCCGAAGCACAGACTTGCCTGCTGCCTGTGAAGAGTACTGTGGTAGAGCAGGTATTTCCCTGTGGAGGACCCCACGTCAGAGCAGATGAATATGCCCTGAAGGAAGTGTGGCCTGAGGAGAAGAGCCGAGCCTGGAGAATGTATATCCTGAAGAACTGCAGCCTATCGATGATCCACACTGGTGCAGGGAAAATGTGTGAGGAGGAAGAACCTGCAGAAAGGAACTCTTGTGGACTGAGAGTAAGCCCCTATTCCCCGTTCGCATGTGCTGCTCAGGGCTGGGCCGAGTAGAGGAGTCAAAATTGAAGGAATGAACTTAAGCCTGGGGAAAAAAAAGGAGGGAAGGCGTTTTAGTTTCTGTCTCTGTTTATCCCTTTCCTGCTCTATTTTTAACAGGCAATAAAATAATTTCATTTTCTCAAAGTTTTGCTCATGATGTTAATATGCAAGTTATTTCCCTGACTTTATTGCAACCCCTTTTCCATCTTATTTTTTCCCCCATCCTGTTGAGTAGAGGAGACAGAGAGGAGCTGGGTGGGAGTCTGGCAGCCAACCAGCCAAACCACAACACCATTGTGTGTTATTTTCCAGGTAAAATCATTTTGATTAATAGAGCTTAAGCTATGGTTGCTAAAGGACATTTATTTTGATGTGAAAATCACATTGAAATAATTACTTATAGTGTGTACTGAAATCAGAAGGTAGAAAGAGTGTGGGGAAGAAGGCACGTTAATCCCTTGTAGCGTCTGGGTTCCACATGATGAAATGTAATTGTGTGGTTTTAGTTTTTCCTATGTCTTTTGGAAGGTACTTAAAATTGCTTTTTCAGAACTTAACTTGTGAAACCAAAGTCTCACACAAGAGCACTATTGCAGTTAAATAGGTAGTAATATGCATGAATAGGCAGTTTCTAGCCATTACTGCATATGCATTGCATTAGCTCACATGCATATCAACACAAAATTGAGTTTAAAAGTTCATTAAATGCATGCCTAAAGGAGGGTGGGCTCTTACATTCATATTTTGTATGCAAACACATAAGATGAAAGGCTTGTTACTGCTTAGTGAATTTTCAGGACTTATGATGTTACAAAATTTCTCTGCATGCAACAACAGTGCAGATTGACAGCTTGTAGGTGATCACAACTGATGTTATAAAGTGAAGATAATAGTTAAGACAAATCAGGTTTGTTGACTCAAAAATATATTATATAGTACCTTAGCTAATTTGTTTAGCTTTTCAGATGCTGCTTATAGTCATTTCAGCAACTGTGGCAAGTTACCTAATTTGGAAGAAATAGGTATGGTTTAAAAGGAATACATATCAAATGTAGCCAGAATGCTGTCCTAAAAAGAACAGTATGTTTTCAACACACTATTCAGATGAATTACCAGTAAGATTCTCAGTCTTGGTTATATTGGTCTAGATTTACAACTGCTTGGATTACTGTTGTTCAAGTGCATAGGAATTTAAAACCAAAATAATGAAAAGCTAATCTAAACAGACATGTCAATGATGCTTTTGGGAAACAATGCTGTGCTTTTGCTGAATGGAATTGCACAAATCAGCAGTCTTCTGAGTTGTGAGTATCTAACAACTGAGAAAATGGTTTGCTTCATGTAGAATTTTGGTAAAGAATAAGAAAATTTCTGGACAAAATACTAGCATGTATGATCTATCCTTTGATACACTGAGTGCTCCTCTGATTAAAGCATTTATAAAGAAAATGTTGTCAAGTAATATAAAATATAGGTAGCAAATCACAGGATAATAATTTTTAATTAGACATGAACACTTTCTCCCAACCCACTAAAGTAAGTTAAACTGGCTTTAAAAAACTTGTATTGGATAGTTATTTTGATTTGGAGCTTACTTGGTAGGGAGGAAGTTATGTTATAAAAGTAAATATTTATAATCTCTGACAAACTTTTATCTTCAAGAAAAGTGTTTGGACAGCTAAAAGAGGACTATAGCTACAAAACAGCTACTGATATTTTTGAAAGTAAACACAAAAATACTTATGGCTCAACTCCAATATAAAAAGGATGTGACACATGGAAGGAATAAGTGGAGTGCGGTTAAACACAACATCAGCTTAAAATGCTGATTGGTTGGTGTTGAAATGGGGTAGTAAGTTTTATATTCTTTCAAAAATCATCATATGAATATGCAAAATCATCCATAAATTTTATAGACTAACACTGAATGTGTTTCAGACAACTAGACCAGAAGCAGTTTTTAAAATACACTTCTAATAAAGAATTGCCCTGAGAATGGAAGACTTCCCTGTGGAGAAGTCCCAGAAAAGGGCGGATAGTTTTTATCTTTGTACACTGATCAGGCTGGCCACTCAAGGAGCTGCAGCATCCTTTAAGCATTGCAAAGCACAGTTAGTAATTTACTGCAAATGAATCTGTCTCTAATTGTGCTTCAGTGGCCCACACAGGTATTGGTTATCAAACAGTAAAATATGTTGTCTGACTCATGCAGCTACTGGAATACAAAGATTCACCAGGCAAGTACTGTGTTATTCCCCTTTATACTGTGCCACACATTATTATAGTTGTTACTGCCTTCTTTCACATTCTTATCACACTTTTCTTAACAGGCTATTATTCATACCTTAAGCATAGAGTCAAATGCCAGTAATCCATGTCATGCATTAGCCACAAATTATTAAATTTCCTTGTATACATATATCCATTGTGGAACATTTTGAAGGGTAGTACAAATCATGTCACAAATATTGCATATCATTCCTTGAACTGCTTAGGCACTTACTTGGGAGCATTTAATCACAAATACAAATCAAATAATTTTCCAGACAACATATATTTCACTAAACTAGCTTTTATTGAATATTTTTCATGTAACCCAAATCCTTAGGCCCTATATTGTTTTCTGCTTTTAACATACCTGTTCTCTTGACGCCCACCACCCTGAATTTTATTTCACTTCCCTATAATCAAATCCTGTCTTTCTTCAGATCATTGTCAATAGTCCAAAATCATACACGATTCCTTAGCATAATAATTTACACAAAGAGACTCTAAGAAAAAGCAAACTGCTTAGAGGCTATAAAGCACATTTGTTATCTGTTTCCCAGCATCCTTGATACACCATATTTAATGAAGCACAAGTATGTCTTAGAAAAGGTAAGAACCTGATTCAATAGGAAGCAAAAATGTTTGTAGCACAGCCTTGTATTATTTCATTGTAATCAAAGACTAATAGTTCAGTCTTCTTAAACAAGAAACTATGGAGCATCCTGATGACTACAACTCATCTTAAGCAGTGTTCCCTTTTACATTTTTAACTTATTTAAATTTTGCTGGAAAAAGTAACTAGTATAATTCCACTTTACCACTGTAGAAAGTGTTTTGTCCACTCTCACCCTTACCTTTTGTTACTTTCTGTCATATGTTATTTTGCGTCTTCATTCATACATCTTTTTACATTTGCTTAAACTGAGCACGCAAAGAATTTTTTGTTTTTAGACTCACCATCTTACTCGAAGAGATGCTTACCCTCATTGCAAAACAATGGGAGGCAGCTGCCACCTTCAAAGCAAACTCTTTAAGGAACTCACTGTATAAAATATAATTAATTAGTCCTTGGTTAATAAGAAATTTCAGTTACAAAGAAAAAATAAATGGAAAGGTGATGGTATCTTTCAAAATAAACCAAGCCAGAAATCACAAAATTATTCTTTTTAAATTTATTATTTTACAGGAAATTTAAAAAATCTGTATTATGCATTTGTACAGTCATCCACAGTAGAACTGTAGTGCTTAACCTGTCCACAAGACTTATGCTTTATGCAATTGAATTAGTGAAATTTAACCTCCAAAAAACTCCCCAAAACTCAGTCAGCCCTTCATATATCAGCCTGCTTGATACAGCAAGTAGATGTAACAGAGAAGACACACCTTAAGTTTAGTGACAAGCAACACAGGCACAGCATTAATAGCTTTACTATTTTCTAAGCCTACTATAGTACTTAGCAACCAATACTAAAGACATTCTACTTTAATAGCTAATGAAACAGTAAAGAGCACTCCTTCCACATACAGCACTGATCAACATCTTCATCTTAATGAACTGACCATATGGAGCTGTCGCCTAGCATTACCATACTTAATTGGTTTTAAGGCTATGAAAGACTCACGTTCATCTTTAACCCATTCCACATGTCAAGGTCTGAGACTTACTGGAGTCACTTATTACATCCAGTCCAAAACTTATGGATGAGTTAGAGCATCTCTCTTTTAATCACATACAAACATCATTTAAATTTTCCAGTGAAGAAAAATTCACTGAACAACTTTGTAAATTTCTCTGTGACAGATTACTTTCACAACTGGTATTTGTCTACTGTTTTTATTCCATTCTCACTTTTAGATAATGTTTTTTTTCTGTTGGAATCAAGAGAATGAGCAGATTTATTATTTATCATGAAGATACTATCTTTAGGAAAGACTACTGCCACATCATCTTTCTGTCTTGTATAATAGAAGATAAAACTCATAGTAGTTAAGACTTGTCACAGCTTTTTCTCATTTTCTGAGTTTTCAGCTTGCTTTCTGAACTATCAGTTCCTAATTGGCTCCAGTATTCCAGTAAAGTAATGCTGAAACGGGTGAAATGAAAAGGTCTTGCTTCTCTTCACAAAGTATTCCACTATTTTTATATCTAGCAGGTGCCTGAGCTCTTTTCAGTGTTCTGGGTGTGTGCTTTCACTGTGACCTGGATCAGTTTAAGCTTCTGTGCTTTGTGTAGGGTGAACATACTCTCACTCAGTACCTCTAGCACATGGTCATTTTTATCCAGAAGTTCAACCTTACACTTGGATCTATTTCACACTTATGTTTTGATAGCTTCCAGTTTGTTAAGCGATCTAAAGTGTTACAGATCATGGATTTGTCTTCCCAAGCATTTTCTGTTGTCACAGTTGCCACTTTGTCACATCATTGATAAAATACGTTGAAAGTGTTGAGCGAAGAATAAGCTCACATAAGACCTCACTATAAATGCCTCCTGTTGCAGATCTGTAATTTGTAAGCCACTGAACTCTTGGTGTTGATCTAACATTAATCCACCTAAAGAAAATGTAGTGCAGTACAACAGCTCTTCTTAAGTTTCTACAAAAAATACATCAACATCTTTACAAACGATGCCTTAACCTCATAAGGAAAAGATATCAAGGTAGATATATGACTGTCATTCTTTAAAAAACAATTCCGACTGTTATTAATTAGGTTACCCCTTTTCAATGCTTTTTTAATAATGTCTGGTATGAAGAACTTTCTATTTTGCCTTTAGTCGAAGTTGGATGGGGACTCTTGTAAACACACAGTTCATTTTGTTTAGTTATTCAACAGTTATTGAAAAGAACAATCTATTGAACAATTCACTGACAATTTTTTTCCAGTATTTATTTACTAGAAAATGAATTATAACTTAGAACAAATCCTTTCTTTACTATTATGCATTGTTAATATATTTTCCTTTATACTTTCTGCCATCACTTGCTCTTTGTACTTCTTATCAGCTACTCATATTTCATAGTTTCTGATTGATGTTCAGTAGCATCGGCTTCTGCCATCTTCCACTTGTGAATATTTCTGTTAATTTCTTCATTTCCTCTCTGCATGTTGAGGGAGTTTCATTTCCTTGTGTAGAGACTGACTCTACTTCTAAGGTTATCTTAAACATTGACTGATTCTACTTGCATTTTCTTAAACATTTTTTGACTCTACCTGTATTGTTTTTAACATCTTCTTGAGTGCTGTGGCTCCTGCTGGGCTGACAGTGCTGCTTCGGAGGAGGAGGAGGTGCAGCAGCAGGTGCTGCCCCCCACCCCACCCTCCCCTCCCCCGACTGCACATGCAGACCCCAAAGGGTTCAGGCAGAGGTTGTTCTGGCAAGGGTCTGCTGAACTGCCAATGACCCTGGAGCCCCCAGACCCAGTTCCCTAAGAAACTTCTGAATGTGCACCGATTTGAGAACTTTTGCAGCAAGAACACCCATAATGGGGGGGCCATGGACTTATTCTATAAATAGAAGCCTCTCAAGAAGGCAGGTGGGTGTGCCTACCACCCTACGGAACCCATCTGAAGATGTGCTGAAGAAGAACCACAGGGCACTACTGTGCATCAGATCAGATCTGAGTGGTTTTGTTTTGTGCAGCTGCCTTGAGGGTATCAGATTTTGATCTAAACAGATTGGGATCTGGTTTTGCAACTTTTGGGGAGTTGCAACTCTAAGTGCACCCGAGTATTTGATTCAATATTTTGTCCGTGCCCAGAATAGTGATTTAGTGTTTTGGCCGTGTTCAAAACGAATACTAATTTGGTATTTTGGCTGTGCCCAAAATATCAATTTGATGTTTTGGCTGTGTCCACAATAAATACTGATTTGTTGGGTTTTTTTTTGGTTGTGCCTAAAATAAACGCTGTTTGAAGTTATCCTGGAAGAATTGTCTGTCTCCAATTCACAACACAGCCAACAAAGGACCCTTCCCTCTCTGACTGAGCAGGTCAGACACCTTGGGTTTTTTTGATGAAAATAGTCTTCCTAATGGTGTGATAGCAAGCTTGACAGCACCTAGTAAAACGCATAGTATCCAAATGTCAGTCATTTCTTGCTAAATTCTTCCTACTATCTGATTTAGCTAGGGTTTTTTTTCTGCTTCATGATAGAGTCTTAAATTATTACATTTATATTTTACTTTTATGTATTCTATTCTATATGCATATTGTAAATGTGACCCATTGGAATAAAATGACAAGGAAGAGCTTGCTTGGTGTAAAGACAAGAAGACTTTTTGGGAACTCAACAGTAGCTTTATGATACCTAAGGGAGGTTATCAACAAGATGAAGTTTGACACTCTGCTAAGGTGTGTGACAGGAGAACAAGGAAAACTGAGATGCCAACTTTACCTAAGATAAAAAAAGCACACTATGACACTAATCAAGCATTGGAAGAGGGTGCCCAGAGAAGTTGGGTAATCTCTGTCCTTGGAGGCTTGTCTGACTGCGTGGAGACCTGAGCAGCCTGGTCTGATCATAGATTTTATCTTGCTTTATGTAGGAATTTGGGCTAAAGACTCCCTGAGGTCTCATCTGCCCTGAATTATTCCAATTCCTGTGCTAAGATCACTCATAACTATCAGTATTTATTTTTCATTCTGTTTGCAATTCCCTCTGTGCAATTCCCTGTGGCACTTGCTAACTGATCAAGTAATTGTTGTAGACAAGATATACATTATCCAATCATATTAAAACAATGCCAGTCTTATGTAACTTCAGCCATCTAAAAACTGGGCACCTAAACAATTTGTCTTACACACAGACCTTTTCTAGAAATAGCTGGGAGTGCTAAGGAAAAGTTGTTGCACATCACATGCCATGATAGGTATCCACACAGGAGATCTCTGCATGAGGGTAAATTTAGAGACAAACTAGTAACTAAAAGACATGTGGAACATAGGTACTAGAGGATCAAAAAAGTTTAAGATGGAAAATACACCTATTAACTGAGGAAAATGTCAGGCCTCAAAATTTTAGGCAAACAAATTTTGGCTCCTAAAGTTCTTCTCTACTTAAATCTTATACTGAGAATTCTTGTCTAGCAGGCTTTTGTAGTGGTTAGCCATGTTTTTTTTTCTGTATATTTATTTGTGTTTTTAATTACAGTACACTTCTTAGTAGACAAGCAACACTTTTTATACTAGAAAACTGCTCGAAGTAACAAGCCCACACTTAGAGATCAATTGTTAATTATTTACATTTTTCTGATGTAGAATAAATGTACATGCTATTTTCACCACAAATTTTAATTAATCTAAATCAAAATTTATGTATGATCTGTCAGAGGAATTGCTGAACACATTTGTGAGAGTATAGTTACCTAATGTAACTATAGAGCAGCCTCTACTTGCTATTATTTTGTTTAGCCATCATGGGTGTTTAATTACATTCTTTTGATGTCGGTAAAATCATTTAACTTTCCCTGAAGGCATTGAAAGGCATCTACTATATTGAAAAAAGGATTTTCCCATGCCACAGCCTGGGTTTTAAGCATGACTGCTTACCCAACACGTAACTATATCTTTTAATATTTCAAAATAAGTTTTATCCTCAAATAAGAATTCAGCCATTACATTTTGCTTTTAAAGTATAGTCAGAAATGCACATAGCAAAATTCATGTTTCCACAAAAAGAACCTCATAGCTGGAGATATATTTGGAAGCTGGTTTAATGTTGCAATTTCAAATATTTCTGTTTCTTTCCATAAGAATTTTGGTATGTATTTAAACAGTAGAAACCAGAGCACAGTTGTTCAATTTATGACCATATTTGAAATTCAACAGCTGGGTCAGCATGTTTCATGGTGTATAAAACTAAGAATTTAGTTTGAGTCCATAATGTTTCTAATGTCCAATTTGGAATTATTTCTTTTCTATGCCATAATATTTTAACCAAGTCTACAAAAGATAATGTTAATGGGTAGATTCAAGAGCAGAACACATCGTCCTTTTGTTAATTACCATTCACCAGTACTTAGACTTTTCCTGTTCTCTGTCTACTATAGGAGTTGATGCTTATGTGTCTTGTATGCTATCAAAGCATGTTATAGAAAGATGCTTTACTAACTGAAAGTAAGTGTTCAATTTAGGTCCATTTTCTTCAGAACTCTGATATAATGTAAAATGTTTCTACATTTTTATCTTTTCATACTAAATGAGATACAGAAATTATACATGCTCATTGCTCACTATTATAGTTATAACTTTATTCTATTTTTAAAATAGCTAAGCCTTGAGAAGTTTAATAACTCCAATGTATTTCCAGTATTTGCTTATGACCACTCATCTTTAACTCTTAAAAAATATATGCACCTCACCATAACTTTGTGGGTTTGGCTATGACTGGGCTACAGCTTTGGGAGTGGTAATATTGAAGCGTATCTAAATAAGAACTAGAAGAAAATAATTTCAACAGAATAAAGACAAAACATCACATCCTTCATCTATCTATTTCCCTTGGGCTGTATCTAATTGCAGTTGGAATTATTATGATATTCCTTTCCATTATGATACTTTTAAAAATATTTTATAGGCAAATAGAAATTATAGAATTCTTAATTGTTGCAATCTTTCCTATAAATTCTTCAGATACAAGTAGTATCTTTCATTGGTCATTGTTTGTTAAAAAAAGAAGAAAGCAAGTAATAAAATAGGCTTTCAAATGTAACTTTTAATCCTTACCCTTCAAATCAGATTGAGCACAATAGTGGAGATCTCATACGGACATTGAAACAATCAAAATACAAAACCAAGACCTCATTAAAGGAATTCATAGTTTTTTTGGCAGATTTGAATCCAGTCCAAATGCAACTTAATCCAAAGCTATTTCCTCAATTAGGTAGCTGAATAGTCATAACACTGTTGCCATGCTGCAAAACTAATAAATATCAATACATGTTAAGTTTTATAACCATAAATAGCAATATAGAAATAGCAATTCATCTTACTTAATTTCAGGTGTTAAATATGTCTCAAGTGAGTGTGTGGAAATCCCTCATCTCTTCCTGTTAACTGTAGAGGAGACCTAGACATCTTACTTAGAGAAGGTCACTAATTTTTAAGTGCTAATACTAGGTGAGATGTATTCCACTGTAAAAACTGCCATCTCTAGTCTACCAAAACATTGACATAGGAAATCAGTTAACCTGTAAGAAGCAACATTATCTTTTTGTATTTCTATTTTCATTGTTAATTTAATGTAATATTGCTACAAAATATAAAATCATGATACATACCATTGAACAACAGCAAGGGAACGTTACCACGTCAAATGAATGAGAATGAAAACTCTGTCTAGTGCCATGGTTCTCCTTTTTGATATATGTCTTATGCTGTAATTACCATAATAGTTTCTGGTTTTTAAATGTAGTGCATCCTATTATTAAATATTTCCATGGTCTGTAAAAATATTTTCTATTAAAGAAAAAGATTTAATATTTCTCATTATGTATGCCATTTGTTTCATATGCAATGATATCTATCTAGTTCTTGTGCCTAATAAATTCAACTACGGAAATCCAAATACAAAATAGTCTGTACTTTTTTCCTGAAGTTGAACATGATTGGCTATTATAAACTTACATTTAACATTATTTTATTCCTTAACTGGGACTAAAGTTCAAGGTAAATACTTAAGGATGAACGGCATAACAACTAGAATTTAAGATATGTTTACTTTATATAAGTAATAATATGCTTTTAGCCAAAGCTTCAGGTAGCCTAACTATTAATAACACAATACATATAACATCATCATGAACTAAATTGGAAACTCAGCACACAGGAAGTATACAGACACTCCTTCCCACTCTCTGATCTTGTTGGGATGTAAAGTTTCCAACACTTTTTTTCTCCCCTTTCAAAATGGTGCCTTTTGAAACCTAAAAATGAAGATTATTGTACTTGGGCAGTTTCAGATTCGGGTGATGTTACTGGTAAAGTTTACAGTATTAGAGCATTTATAGAGAACATATCTGATTGCTTTCATATGTACATTTAATAAAATATGGGATTCAGGCCATATTTCAGGCAGGGTTCGTACCTGCATATATTTGATACCCCCTTACACAACTTACATACTGGCAGGGACTTCACTACTTCATACAAGATAAAATTCATGTAGTATTAACCAAACACTCCAGTATCCACTGCTCTAAGTTGTATATCATTTGCCTGGCCAGGAACACCCTCTACTGGGTAAAAAACTGGCAGGATGACCAGGCCCAAAGAGTGGTGATAAATGGAATTAAAACCAGTTGGAGGTCAGTCATGAGTGGTGCTCTCAGGTATGAGTGCTGACTCTAGTTTTGTTCAATATCTTTATCAATGATCTGGACGAGAGGATTGAGTATACCCTTA
The DNA here is from genome assembly GCA_033556795.1 of Tapera naevia. Taxonomy (NCBI): domain Eukaryota; kingdom Metazoa; phylum Chordata; class Aves; order Cuculiformes; family Neomorphidae; genus Tapera; species Tapera naevia. The sequence continues at coordinate 6,782,492 of JAUMJJ010000059.1, forward strand.
GCAAGTTTGTGGATGACACTAAGCTGGGTGGAATTGTTGATCTGCTTGAAGGAAAGGAGGGTCTGTAGAGAGATCTGGACAGGCTGGATCGATGGGCTGAGACCAACGGGATGAAGTTCAGCATGTCCAAGTGCTGAGTCCTATACTTGGGACAAAACAACCCCTACAGTGTTACAGGCTTGGGAAACAGTGGCAGGAGAAGGACATGGGAGTGTTGCTTGACAACCAGTTGAATATGAGCCAGCAGTGTGCCCAGGTGGGCAAGAAGGCCAATGGTGTCTTGGCCTGTATCAGGAACAGCGTGGCCATCAGGACAAGGGAGATGATTGTGCCCCTGTACTTGGTACTGTTGAGGCTGCACCTCCAGAACTGCGTTCAGTTTTGGGCCCCTCACCACAAGAAGGACATTGAGGTGCTGGAGCATGTCCAGAGAAGAACAATGAGGCATAAGGAAAAATTTCTTCACTGAAAGTGTGGTTAGGCATTGGAAGGGGCTACCCAGGGAGGTGGGTGAGTCGCCATCCCTGGAGGTGTTTAAAAGGCAGGTTGATGAGTTTCTTAGGGACATAGTTCAGTAAGGGGACAGATATGGTTGGATTTGATGATCTCAGAGGTCTTTTCCAACCAGATGATTTTATGATTCTACGTACACAAGCACAGAAGAGCATAGAAATATGGCGGTAGAGGAACACAAATTACAGACTCAGGTGAATGGACATTCTATCTGGGCCCCTTCCAGGGCTTCACCAGGAAAGCATCAGTTCCAGTGTCCTGGTGTGAAACCCATCAATATGAGTCAACAGCAGCAACTCTATGAGCACCTTTCAGGAGGGTTACTGCTTAGGGGTATGGAGTACAATTATAGGATGCAGGGGAAAAGAGTTTTGAGATTACTCAAGACATGTTATGGGATGTTTAATGGAGGAATGTAAGGTGGGGAAGGGTGGTTTGGGGAGGAACAAGCATTGGAAAAATACAGAGATAAGGCAGTAACTGGGCTGACAGAGCATAAACAGTCTGTGGTCAGTGGGCTTGTATGGCCATGCTCTTACACAAAGGGCTCATGTGCCTCGATGTAAGTGTCTGGAGAGACTGAGCAAGCAAGGGGGGGATGCATGTCTCCAAGGGTGAGACCACAGGTGGATCTGGCTAAAGAAGGGGCTAGGGAAGCTTTTGCTGTCAGAGGGACCATAGGGTCTGGGGAGTTCTGAGTGGAAGATGAGGTGGAGGGTGTTATGTTACTTGTTATGTATATCTGTAGCAGTGACTGGAGTGGAACTACAGACTCAGGGGTTCATATGTCCAGCTGCCAGCAGCTGGTGAGAGGACTGGGATCCCGGAGTCATTACTGGGCCAGTTAAATACCTGAATACAGGTGCTATGTGGATCTACTAGCAGACCTCCATCCTGCTCAGCCAGAGAATGGAGCTGGGTGAGGCCATTGGTACTGTTTGTATGAGTTCTGAGTGTGTCTTTCTGTGTTATGCGTGTGGCTGGTTGTACGTACACATGTGGAATTTTTGGTGTTGTACATGTCTTAAAGGTCTTTTCCAAGCTAAACAATTCTATAATTCTATCACTCTGAATGTATATGCATGTGCCTTCTGTGAATACAAGCTCAACCTTGGTAATTGATGGGACCTGGGACCATGGACCTGTGGCAGTTTTATCTCTGCTGGGTTACTGGGTTTGGCACCTCCTTAGCAGAAACTACAAATTCTGCAGTAACACCTGCTTAATAATATTACGTCATAAACCAAATTCATGAATGATTTTAAGTTATATATATATGTGTTATTCTCCAAATATTTACAATAGATACTACAGAATAAATAAAAAAAAAATACCACCTACAAGTTTTAAAGTAATATTTGGCCAAATATTTAATAAGTTTGTTTTTTCAACCTTTCTATCTTTCTAGCAATAAAAAAAAGGATAATTTCAGCTTCTAAAGATTCTACTGTTACTTAGCCAACACCAGAAGATCTCTGCTCACATTGCCTTGGTGAGTTGTGCCAATGGTTAAATAAAACAGAGCTGTACTAAAGAGATTTTTTTTTCTTCCAAATGGACCAGGGAGCCAGAGGTGACTGGTTAGATTAGTATTGTCTGAGCTTTTAGTTGTCAGTGGTGATGGAAATAGAATTGCTAAATGGCTAATATAAGGACATCAGTATTGTCTAAACCCGTGTTCAGAATCGATACGCAACAAATAAAGAAAATAATACAAACTGTAGAAAAATCTACCAGAATAATCTCTTTGACTTTTTTTTTTTTAACATAAACCCCCTAAAATTGTCAGAATAGCAATGCTGACTGTCATATACCACTCATTAAGAAAGTGGTGACAGGAATTCTGTAACTGTAAAAGCTTTCTAAATCAAACAAAAATCATTAATATAATTTTTTATATTCTTCTCCCATGGTCTCAGCATCAATTCATGGTGGTTTAATATGGAACGCAAGAAGTGTGGTATGGACATGAAACAAATAGAAGTGTGATAAACTTTTTCTTTTATTTACAAAGCCCCAGATTTTATCTCTATATTGCCTTTTCTCTGTAAAAATGGAGGCCCTACAGATTCAGGAACATTCAGAAGATGAGCAAAAAGCTATGTTTAAGAAATTAGGCATCTGTTGACTGAAATTTGGTTAGCAGAAAGAGGAAGAGATTTTTGTCCAGTTCAGTGAAATTATTTGATTCAGAAAATCAGCCATGACAAGTTTGCTCTCAGTTTATTTAAGAAAATACAAAGAAAGGTCAGTTTTCAAGACTACATTTCCATTCCACTGAACTACTGCTTCCCAAAGCTGAGCAACTCAGTGCCTACAGTAAAGCAGGCTAGGAAATGCATTTAATTGCATTGGTTAATTTTGTTCGCATTGCTTTGACTATTGCACATTGTTGATGTAGTCAAAGTTCCAAGAATTTAATGTTAACTTTTACACTGATCTTCATAAATGGAAGTGATTTCTTCATCTTCTGACATGATTCTCCTCAAACTAATCTCATTCTGGCATTTTTCTGCCTGTTCTGTGAAGCCTCAGATGTTGAAAACAAACAGAGATTAATCCACAAACCCAAGCCTTTCATTTTTGTTTGGGTTACAGCTTATTTAGACAAAAGTTGCAGAAACAAAGGTACCTATGTAAAAGTTTTCTGTGTTTCTACTGTTTTATTTCAAGCTTTTAAAACCCCAGTTACCTTCTCTGAGACTGACAAATATCTAATAATGAACCAGGAGATTTCCCTTGAAAATAGATAGACATATAGGACTTTGTTCAAATAGAATCTTTCAGACCTCTCTATATGACTAAACATAAAAATAATGTCAGAAATAACAACACTCCTTAATTAAAACATAAAAAAGACCGCAAAACTATTATTCATCAAATTAGTAATAGTTTACACAACATTTCTTGACTCTAAAGTTGTCTTGATTCATCATTATTTTACTTCTTAAATATCCTTTTTTAAAAAAAAGTCTTGCTTTTTTTCCTGGTATTTTGAAATCTTGAAATGTATCACACCAACTACATATGCGTATCTATCTGCAAAACTTACAGTAAGAATAGAAGGTCTCCTGAGAGGCTAAAGACCATTTTCTGTCACCTCTAACTGTTTTTTGTCTAATCTTGCCTTAACCCAGTTTTGAGGATGCAGATTTTATACTTCGCCAGCATGTCACTCACCTTAGTGATGAAAACATTTTCCTAAAGTTGAATCAGCCCTTTTCTTGCTGCTTACACACCCATCATTTTTTTTCCATTCACTATGGATACAGCAAATAGATTGTGCTTTTTTTTTCTGCAGTATCATCATATTGCCTTCACTATACAGACACAAATAGCAAATTTTGTTTCAGCATTATGCATGCAGCAGGAGCAAAATGAAGAGGTCCTAATTTTGGTAGTGGAGAAGGAAATTTACTCAGAGTCTGATTTTCAAGACTATGTAAGAGATGCAGGAATTCCAGGACCTCATATTTATTGACACTTCATATTTAAGTGACACTCAGCAACTTGTGAGCCACTCTTCGGCAATCTGTACGTTAACACATGAGTTAGAGTACATTTTCTTGAGTACGAAGGTTCAAGTAACTATTGCTATACCACTATTATAATTTGGTAAGTTGTAGGACCTATGTAAACACAGATATACCTTTCAGTTCACTAAGGGCTTCACAAACATTCAGTGGCTCCTATCTTAAGGGAGTTTGTGATATGAAAACAAGACACAACAAAAGGATAAAACAAACATAAGACTATAAGGTCATAAAATATTAGTAAGTATAACAGTGTCTCCACTGCGGCCAAGTTTTGAGACCGTCATGGCAAATGAGAATTTGAAAGAAAGATATTAAAGAGAAAATTAAACAACTTGGGGTATTTTGGGGGGAACTGCACATAGGAGAAAAAAAAAAAAAAAAACCCTAGGAAAAAGCATGAGCTCTTTAATGTTTTTATAAATTATCTGGATGCTGAATTCCAATGTACATTAAGTTTGTCAATTATACTGAAATAGGAGGCGCTGTGGAATCCCTTGAGAACAGAGTCCTTACAGAGAGATCTAGATAGACGAGAGAGAGCTGGGCAGTCATTAACTGAGTGGAATTTAACAGGAGCAATTCCTGAATTATGCACCTGAGACAAGGTAATCCTGGTTATACATACAAATGGGCAAGTGAGAGGCTGGAGAGTAGTTCCTTGGAAAGACATATTGGGGTCTAGAGGGTTTGAGTTGATGGCAAGAATATGAGAAAATTGTGTGCCCCTACAGTGACAAGGACCAACCATATCCTGAAGTGCATCAAGCACAGTCAAGGGTGGTGATTGTCCCACTGTACTCTGCACTGGTGTGGCCCTACCTTGAGTACCGTGTGCTGTCTGGGACACTTCAGTATAAGAAAGATGTCAAACTATTACAGTGTGCCCACAGGAGAGCAACCAAGATAGTGGATGTTCTCAAGGATAAGACTTGGTTTATTCAGACTGGAGAAGAGAAGGCCAACGGGTGACCTCATCACAGCCTACAACTTCCTCAAGGGGGACAGCATAGAGGGAAGAGCTGATGGTCTCCTCTCTCTGGTGACCAGCAATAGGACACAAGGAAACCGAGTGAAGCTGCATCAGGGGAAGTTCAGATTGGACGTTAGGTAAAAGTTCTGATAGAGCGGTCAGTTACTGGAAGAGGGTTCCCAGGGAAACAGTCATGGGACCCAGCCTGTCAGAGTTCAAGGAATACCTGGATGATGCTCTTAGTGATATCATTTTTAGGTAGTCCTGTGAAGATCAGGGACTTGGACTCAGTGATCCTTAGGGGTCCCTCCCAACTCAAGATATGCTATGTTTCAATGATTCTAAATCAGAGGAAAAAAAAGCAGTATTGTCTGACTGAATGTGGCAAATTATGTTTTCTATTAGCGAATGTCAAAGAATGGTAGAAAATCAATAGTAATTTTGAAAGCAAAACCAAATATCTTTTTTTGGTGAAGGAGAATAGAGAAGGTTTCAGGCTACAAAGTTGTGTGTTACATGGGCAGGGGTATAATTTTTTACTGCAGCACCCAATAGATGCAAGAAATTAAATACACGTTTAAACACACAGATTTATATTTTTCTATGTCAGAAAAAAAGATGATGTAATAAATCCTATGTGAAATCACGCATTTTTTTGACTGTTTGGCTATGTAGGAAAGGTTTTACAGGAAAAGTTCAATTGTTTAATAGTATTGGAGAATGAAATGTTACTTTGTTCATTTGAAGACTTAGCAACAAAAAAATAAAAGCACAGAGACAACCTGATAATAATATAGGATTTATCTTTCAGCCTCTCACAGTGGAGTTCCTAAAGACTAACTGCAAGACCCTGATCACACTTCTTTTATTTAGCAGAGTAATTAAATTTCATTCAAATCACCAGCAAATGTACCTAACAAAAGCTTTTTTCCCCTTTTTTTGATGCTGTTAGGCTTTTTTTTTATTCCTGTTCTACAGTGTCCAGCACCCATAAATATTGCTGGAAAAGTATGCAGATAAGGAAGATGAAGAGTTAAAAGGTGATTCTGTCTCATCCATTTATTCTCCCATTTCTTTGTGACTCATGCATGAGTAATAACTTTTGCTAAACAGAAGAATGACTGTTCATATTTTCCCATGTATCAGTTACCTGAGTACTAGCAGAATCCCTTCTTAACCCCACCAGACACATATCTTCCAAACTGGAAGGATATGCTTGTCCGGCTCTTTGAGTCAAAGTAATTAACAGCAGACTTCCTGAATGAGAACATGTCCTGCGGAAACAGAGGGTGGTCCGCAATGTTACTTAGATGCTTGCATTCTGAAAGCTCAACTTGCAGAAACCTTCTGAGAGGATTTCTATAATTTTTCATCTAAAATTCTTTGATAGACACTTTTAGAGTGGCTCTTGAAATGAAATTCCAGTGTTCTCTGGCAAAAGCTGAGCGTAACACGTTCCAGTAAAGTCATAGTATCTCACTCTCCGTATCTTCCCTCGGTCACTAGACCTTTTTGTCTAAATACTGTTTCAGAATTTTTTCATAATGCATCTGCACAATGTTTTGCACAAACACAATATGAAGGCATGGTAGTCAAAAGTATTTGCATTAATTTATTAGGCTTATTTTTATTGAAAATTGTCCATTTCTTCTGCTGGGTCACAATTATTATTGTATTTCTTTTACAGTACATGGATCAGTCTTAGAGAGTTACTAAATAGAAATACCAGAAAAATATGCATGCTGGAGAAACCAAGCAACATAGTTTATTTGTGTTTTGTTAGAGGGGAGTTTTAGGAGGATACGTGTTTCTCTGCAAGTTTGTCCTTACTGTGATGCAAGTCAGTTTTTGTTCAGTATCCCCAAACAATGCACAGAGAAAATTAGGTTTTCTAGACTGTTGTCTACAAAAACAGTACACTCAGCAAGCAGAAGCCTTCAGAAAACCCGAAGCTAAAGGCTGTATTTCAAATCTTTTCCTTACTCCAGAATTAGTACTAATAGAAGACAAAGGATCAAAGCATAATCCGTTACGGAAGGGATCAAATCTACCTCTTCATCAGGAGGGAGAAAAAATTACATTTTCAAATCAGAAGGAACTGAGCAGTTGGACACCAAACCAGGTTAATTCAAATTGCCAGACCCTCACAGCAGATTCATTGCTCAAAGTTCATACTTGCACAGTATAGCACTGGCATTCATAAGCTATCTTGTTACTCAGTAAATGCAAACACAACATGAATTGTCTTGAGCTACACAAGAGCCATGTGACCTTGTGAAAAAGGCAGAGGGCTTGAGTAAGAAACTCTACCCTGCAGCACATCTGATCGGGTTTCGTGGTATAGTTAGTTACACAGTCTGCTGGCTTTGTTTTCTTTGGAACAGGAGCAGAGAGAATTTACATCTCTTGAAACGGCTGCCCTGTAGAATGAAAGCGAAAGATAAGTTCTTTCAGGAACCCTGAAAACCACTGTGCTCTGTAAGGAGTTCCCTGAGGTAGGCTTTTGGTGCTTCAGAATATTATTAGCACCTGGAGAAGATTTCTAGCATGTCAGGCTTAGGCATGTACATAAATCAGGTTTTAGAACCTTGAGTTCTTTTCTAGAAGTGAGCCTAGAAAAAGTCCTATATACTATAATGAAGCATATACTGAATAAGATACTGGGTGGCAGCTTTTAGAGGCATCAGCCACTCTACATATTGCAGGAAGATGAAAAATATGGAAAAAAAAAGCTATTTAAACTGTTAATTAGAGACTATATCTTCTAATATATATTCACAGAGAAGGAAAGATGCATAATTAAACTTGGACTAGCTATCGATCTGATTTTTCCTTATTTTTCAGAATAATTAAGAACAGTGGGATTCTACAAGATATTGTAGGAACAGGAGAACCTGCAGCTGAGAAACTGCAATGTGCAAAGGAAGACACTGGAATAAAATAGAAGAAAGGTAAAACAGAAGGAATAACCAACAGATAAGTTTAAAGCAGAAAATATTAAAAAGAGGAAAGTGCTAACAGTTGATTAAAGAAGAAAGGTGCTGCTGTTCTCCATTTCAGTTGATAGCTAATTAATGAAAACACACGTTAAATTATGTAAACATGTTACTTATGTAACATGTAAACTTATAGTGTATTTTGGGCTTACATTTTTTATTATTTCAATAGCCATCTGATGAAAATAATAATGGTGGCAGTACACTACACAAACTGTTTTCACAGCAAGAGAATCCTTATGATATCAAATCGTAAGTCACAGTTTCAAACACACGCATATAATACGAAGCTCACATTGTCATCTAAAAATAATAAAAATATACATTTAAAAAGTTATTTAGTGGTCAACCCTACATGGAATTTCTCAGCAATTTTTTGCTGACAAATTTAGATATCCAAACATTTACGCAGACTCCCTCTACTAACACGTGACCTACTTCCACAGACATTAAACTGAAAACTCAGTAATCAGCAGTGTTCTCAGTATATTTTATGCTATTTACAATGAGAAGAGACAATGATTAACACACTAATAAACTGTGTTTTTTCAAAACACTGACAGCACCTCATTCTGAACAGTCCCCATTCACACATCACAAAGATTTTGCAGCAAGAGCCCGTCAAGTCAGACAAAGGATTTAATCATTAAAGAGAAGATTTCTATTGCTTATTCTTTTTTGTAGAATGGGGTACAGATATTAAAGAAGGCCCAAATCTGAAAGGTGCTTCTGCACTAATACATTCTTATGAATAATGAGCGGTAATCATGGTTAAACTATTGGGTAATTTAGACAATCAATAATTCAGATACTGTCCTGTTCCACAACCACTTGACTTGCTTGCAATACATCAAGACTATCAAATTAATGTAGAAATACACCAGTAATGCTTTAAACGTGATAATGATGTACTTGTAGAAATATTTTTACAGAATGCCATAAGAGATCTGAATCTATAGCTAGAAGATAAATATCTTAACAGCATTAAAATATGGAAGCCTATGATCTTCTTTATTTCACTTTTGATCTTTGTCCAGAAGTTTCCTATAAATGTGTGAAGCAGTTCATTGTTCCTGAAATATCTTTGAAACATCATTCCATCATCTATTCAATATAATTTTGAGAAGAGTTTTACTCAAAGAACTTAATATATTTAATGATGATAATTTAATAATTCGATAATGATAACAAGCTCTTTCATATATGTTTCCAAAGCTTTTTGCATTCTTTCAGACATGTAGCTGTAATTTTTGGATACTAGTTATATTCCTGGCTTAGTTAAAGAACTGTTTTGGAAACAGTTCCAATACTGGTTTATTGTTTTTTTTTTTTTTTGGTGTTGATATAATAAACTTCAATGTTAAGGATATACATTTCTTTTGGTTTGGAATTTCTAAAAAACAACCTTGCTCCACACATTTGCAGTGGAACATGGGATATAAAGAAAAGAAAGGAGGCATAATAGAAAGGAGTTATAATTTCTATTACAGATTTTCATATTTTTACAAGCTCATAAATGAAATAAAAAGGAAGAGAAAACTTTTATTAAAATCTGCAAGCTTATCTGCATGGTGAAAAACTTAGCAGTCAACAAAATATTTTCAAAGCATTGTGATGGGGCTATCTTAATTATTTGAAGATTTTCCAGTCTTTTCTAGGACATTGCAAGAAGAGTTCCCTTAAAAGTGCAAAGGTGTTATGACACCAAACTGATATGCTGCAGTGTTAGTGGTTGCATGTGAAATATTAAACTGTGACATACATGTTCATTAATTTTTTTGGACTGATATAAGTGGATTATTAGATGTATGATTTTTTTTCTAGTCAAATATATACTTTTCAATGAAATCACTTACAAAAGGCTATTTGAATTATTAGTAGAGAGAAGATAGCACCATGCTGCTGCTTTTTAGATAGTTCTTTCAAGAAACATCTTGTCAATTAGATCAATAGTGAAGAAAATCAATCTCTTCCCCAGAAAGTCATGCTGCTATTTCAGTGGAAAAAGAGGCTCTTGTTTTTTCCTAGTTGCACATTCCAAAACCTACCAAATATTTGTAAACATTTATTTAAGCTGTTTCTGCTTGCTGACATGTGCCATAAATCACAGAGGGCCCCTCTGCAGTTTCAGAATAGTTTGCAAACACACGCTATATGTGTTTTACAATATTCCAGTGCTATAGGACTTGATATCAGGAACCATATGTAGAAATTGCTTAAAGAGGATATAACAGCAAGTCAGTTTTACAGCCCGGGTAGAAAGGAGATCATGGATAGGGGCTCAGCGTAATACAGAATATAATCTCTCTCTCTAAATCGCTGAGAGATTGCTATCAAGCAAAAGGTGATTTCACAAGTTAAAACAGATTTATGGAATTTCATCCTTGTGTCACCTGTTCTGACAAGTTTCTTACTCTTTCATATCTACCAGTTGCTAAAGTGAGTATTGAAATTCCTGGGCTCTAGTAAATCTCTCCTGCAAATAGAAAGAATGGATACAAGCTATATCTAGCTTTGGCTTTTCTTCTTCCTATATGTTTTCAAATAAGATGGAGGACACATAGAATGAATGTTCTCATTCAATTCTGTTTGAAAAGAGGAAATTAAAGTATTGCATCACCCTTGGATCTTTCTGGGATGTTACTTCAGTAAATCATCAGAGAAATTGAAGTTGCCAAGCAAAAAAGCACAGGTTTGGTGTTCAAGGATTATTTTATTCAGTCCTTCACAGAAAAAGTGTGGGAATAATATTCAGTGTAGTAGCCACCTAGATGGGGACCTGTGTGTAAATGACTACCACAAATGAGCTTTAATACTGCTTACTCAAAAATTTATTCATCAGACTACTCTATTTAGGTCCTGCCACACTAAAGTTTAAAGTCCTTTCCACAGTGCTAGGTGTGATAACCCCTCACTTCCATCTGTCACCATGGGATGTTATGAAATGCAGTCTTCATCATTACTCTTCACAGAACAAAGACGACACAACCTCACAGCACTGTAATTGTTAAACTAGAACTGACTATCCTTTGAAAAAAAGAAAAAGAAATAAAAGAAAACCCAAGGGGGATAGTCCACTTCTTCAGGACAAATTATAGCTACAGCAAAAAGCTTACAGGCGGTATACAAACAGCGAAGCTCTACACCTTCTACATTAAGATAAGCACACAAATTTAGATAAAACACCTACATGCTTTCCCTTGCCTCAGTTTCCTCAGCAGTTTGAAACACTTCTTTGATCTCTGATTAGAATCCCCTAGGGTGTTTTTGATCTCTGCCCCTGTAGCTCATCACTCCTAATCTGATCCTGTCTCACTTGTGAATCCAGTTTTCTGCTTCTGGTATTTTCCCCTTCTTAAATATAATTTGGTTAGTGAAAGACTACTTCACATTATCTTATTGAACTTCCAAAACTGATAGCTGTTTCTTAATTATTTTCATCTATAGCTTGATCTTAAAAGCTGGTGACCATCTCCAAAAGTCAAGACGATTATGCAGGCAGGGATCTTCTTCTGAAGACAGTGGCCCACTGTCTAGCAGTGAAGAGGAAAAGGGAACAGAAATAGACCCCAGTCAAAAGAACATGTTGCATCCAGTTTGGGAGCCTTCTGTATCTTATTCAATGTACAAAGTAATTACTTAGACTGTCATGGGAAGAAATTCAAATTCTGAAATACTCAAATTTGAGTGACTTGGAAGAGTTCAGTTTCTTCATGAAAAGCTGCAAATTTCTAGGAAAACTAAGGTATGTTTTATGGGATTTTTTTAGGCAAAAGTAGATTCCTGCCAAAACATCTTTTCAATAAAATGGAAGGATTAATTACATATACTCTGTTTGACACAATTGTAAATGTATTTTTTAAGATATAGACAAGTACATAATACTAAGGAAGTGCATAATCTTTGGTGTCAAGCAGAGCAACTTAACTTTTTGAGAAAACTTGTGGAGAAATTACAAGGAAATTGGGGAAAGCTGAGTAACAAAGAATCACAGAATTATATAATCCCCTTGTTGGAAAAGACCTCTGAGATCATCAAGTCCAACCGTAAAGAATCAAACTAATGTCACTTGCAGAGTAGTTGGGCTAGGAAACCTGATAAGATGTAAGATTTATTATTAAATGATTCTGAAATGTTTTGAAGAACATTCAAAATAAAGATGGTAAAATAGTGAGCTTGTAACAGATACTGTAAAATAAGCTGAATTGATAATGCCACTCATGAAAGAACTTAAAATGTGAAAATAATAAGTATTTTGAAAATAATAATATTTTGAACAGATTTATATAAGGTCAAGAGGCAACTGCGGTGATAACAGTGCATAAGGATCAGAATAAGAATCAGTCAAATAGAGAGGTAAGCATGGTTTAAGAAAATATGTTATTGGAAAAAATCAGTAAGTTTTCTATAGAGTCTGTATACCCACTTTTCAAGTAAATCAAAATACATATACCTTAAGTACAGATATGTGTGGATGCAAGAACAGGAGAATTGTCAACAATTACAGGGAAAACAACTGTAAAAGGGCTTAAAAACATAATCATCTAGCCTTGGCTGTCTTGCTTTAAATCTGAGCATGCAGACATTAAACCATAAAATAAATCAATATTATCACTGATAGAACTGATTATCACTGAGATCACAGAAATGTAAAGAACAATTCATACTGAGTTCATATTGAACTAGGAAAAGAAATGAGGAGAAGAAATTTGGCAACTTAAAAATACAGAAAATTTCATTTATGTTTGATTCGATTTTTTTTAATCCAAGACAAACTATTCTGTTTTTGAAACAGCTTTCTTTCTCTCCCTCTCTCCCCCAAATCCTTAAAACACTTTAGTGATTCTTTTAGTGATTCATCCTTAGACAGGAAGATCAACCATCCTATGGTATCAGTGCTTTTTCCACAGACCTCAGTAGCTCAAGCTTTTGAAAAAGCTATCAACTCCTTTTCTGACCTCACATCTAGGCCAGAACTAACATGCCTTCTTTATAGTGACAAAGTCTCTCCAAAAGCAACAGTCATTTCTCTTCAAATCTTTCCTAAAGTATCTCCAATCCAGCCATTTCTTCTCTGCTGATAAGAAAACAAAATTTTATCGGAGTCATTTTCGTGACTCTTCTTAATCACAGTACACAGATTTGGCCGTACAGATTCACAAGCAGGGTCTGAAACAGCACATCTTATCTGTTTAGCCCCTATAATGCTCTGTTCAGTTATCTAAAGGTCATTTGATTTCCCATTATTATATTAGAAAAAAACACCGTTAACACAGCAGTGGCAGCAATAAGTATTAGGCTATTTGCACATGAACCACTTGAAAATTAACATCATAAAAGAAACTTATATCTTTTTAGGTATTTAAATAATTAAAACTAAGAGACTTACATTTGAAAACAGAATTGTTAACTAAATACAAAAAAAGTAAATTAAAAAGTAAAGAAAAATTAGACAATATCCATTTAGGCAAGAAAAGTTTTGGACTAAATTACTACAAATCATTTTCAACAATAGTACTTATAAAATAGTCCATAAGATCTTAACAAAGACTTTTTCTTCTTAATGAGAGAAGCTAGACTTGGATGGCCTTGACTAACCAGGTGTTCCCTTTCAGATGACAGAATAATATTCTCAGTGGCTTTTAATAAGCCCTTCTCCTGATGTAAAACAATAGAAAAAATCACAATGTACTCGCATTCTTTATCTATAAAGAGCAGCTCAAATGGCAACAAAAACTTTATCAAATTGTTAAAAAAAGCCAACAAAAACTTTATAAAATTGTTTAAAAAGTAACAATTAGATATTTCTTACACAATGTACAGTTACACAGATTATTAAAGCAAAACTTCATTATAAAATGCATTTCCAAATTTGTTAGTGGAGCCTTGACAAAATCTGTAGCTAATTAGAGGTACTGCCTATATTACTGCCTCCCTTAAACCATCAATCTAATAAAGTTTTCACCCTACCTCTTTACAAACCAGGTCCATTAAACCAAATAAACCCATGAGCTCTCAGAATTTGTAGAGTTTCCTGAGGAACTTTTTTATGTTTGAAAGGCCAACATTACGTCTGAAAAAAATCTGCAGCAAGGTCACAGATATGCTCTTCCAACTTACACCTTTGTCATACTCCTTCTCAACACTACTGAAGTTCCACTGGCATTAGGTATAAAAACAGTATGTTGTGGTACAGTGTGGTATTTTAAAACCAGTTTTAAAAAAATCATGTTTTCTAAAATATGTTATCTAATTAAATGCCTAAACCCCGTAAGCCATAAGTCTTACATGCAAGTGAATCTATCTTAAGGGTCATAATTTTTAGAGATAAAGCAGACTTGAAAGAATATCTCCTGGACACTTATTAATGAAAACATTGAAATTAATTATATAAGCAACTTCAGTGAAGACCTTAATGCTACCTAAAAGCACAATTGTGAGTAAATACTAGCACCCTTTTAAAGTAAAGTTTCACTTAAAAACCTGAATCTACAATACATAAATCCGTTAAAAGGGGAGAAAACCTGAAAGAAATTGCTTAGCAGTAACAGAAGGATGTAAGATATTCTAGCTCAAAAAAAATCACAAATCAAAAGGAGTTAATTAGGTAGACTGATGAAGAATATGAATTGAGTATTCCGGGTGGCCAAAGGGGGCATGTTTAAAAAAAAATCAAGAAAATTTACACAACTGATTTCAAGGTAAATAGCTCATTCTTGTTCCTCCACAATGAAACACTGCAGATGGGAGCATGATTTTTAAATTCATAAATAGAAAGGAATGCTTCTGCTTATAAGAAGGACTGTAGGAACAACAGGAGATTGAAGTCAGAATTTGCTCTCATGCCTACTTTTGTATTGTTTTCATGAAGTTTACATGGGAATAAGGAGAAAATTTCCTTCTTTTTCTTGTTCTGTTTTACAAAAAAGTTGCAGTCTTAGGTTAGTTGATACAGGCTCATGAAAGCACACTAATTGTTCTCTCGTTTTATCAGAATATTTTCCATACTCTTTAAATTCACATAAGTATAGTTGCAATCATACTGCTTGTGAAGAAATGCATTTGAAAACATTCCTGAAATTAGAAAATTAAAGACATGAGCAGACAAACAAGTTATTCCAAAGTATACTGGTATTTGAATCTTTGCCACATCAGCTTCTCTTCAGGAACTACCTGTATGCAATGTTATTACCCTGAGGCACATGCTGATAAATGCTAAGGAGTTTATTCCCCTCTGTCCGAAGGATATACTCTCTCATGTTTCCACAAAGTGAGAATATGCAGACTGTTTCTGTGGAAAGGCCCTGTTATAAATTAGTACATAGTTTCACTAGAATGAGGAAAAAAAAGCCCACCTGTATTCTTAAAATTAAAATATCAAATACACTTTTCACAGCAGACAAAAGCTTTCAACTCCCTTTCTAACTTCACATAAAACAAAACTGTATGTCTGCTAATGCAGAAACACATGATTACAGATTAATTAATGTCTGTCTTCTAAGAGGAAGATACTTTGATCATTTTGTCACATGGAAATGTTTGGGGGACAAAGAAACTGCAGTGATCAGATACGTCAGATCACTATACACTTCATACCGAAATACTTATTGTAGATGCAAAAATTAACTAAATGACACAATATTATTAGATCAATGATTCCTACAGACTGCAGAAGTAGTCACTCCATTACAACTATCACAACTGGCATTTATCCATGGTATAATCGATAAAGACATTCTGTTTTGGCAATAAAAACTCTAAGAGCTGGAATAATTTCAAGTAGCTCATTACACTATCTTTCAAAAACATGAGCCTTATTCTTAGAATATATCATTTCAAGTTTCATTCACAGGCATAGCACAAACCAGTCTTTTCCACAAGGTAAGTCTTACCAAATCATTGCTTGATCTCGTTTTTAATAATGTGAACTGACAGAACATCTCAATATGGGACAGTTTTCTGATATTAGAATTTTTTGTTGTTTTGCTCCTACACCCTTCTCTAATTTTCACAGTATTTTAAAATGATTTTTTAAAAATAAATAACAAGACTAAATATGGCACTCCATTATATGGCACAGCTAGGCTGAAAACATAGTTTCTTCTTCAACTCATTACTGCTTTATTTATATAGTCTCTACATTTAGATACAGAGTTTTCCCCAACTTTCATGTTGGCAACTCATTCCAAAATGTATGTCAAGCTTCTTTTTGCATAAGTCAAATGAGAATTTGTAGGAGAATTGAGAAGAGGAAGAATTAGTTGGATATTCAGAAATTTCAGAGAAGCAATCCATGTGTGTGTCAAATGGTCAAGAAAAATAGAAATACTTCTTAAAAAATCAAACAACTGTGCTATAGAGGCTGGTAGCACAAACTGATCAGAGTGAACAATCAGCTTTTCATGACTAAATGAGACATGAATGACAAAGTGAGGGTATCCTGTGCAGAATTTTGGCTGGCATTTGCATTGGTTTTGACATCACATTGATAACCATTTATCAATATGATGTAGGAGAAGAAAGCTATAAAATGTACAGAGAGGAACTATAAATATGATCAAAGTGAATAGGAAAATATTCTTTAGATGTGCTTAGGGCAGAAAAAGGATTTCATAAAGACTTAGCTGGAAGAAGATGGTAGGACTGGAAGGCATTGTGGGGGAGGGGGAATACACAAGTATCCAAGGGCTGTGCAAAAACGAGTTGTTGGCCTTTGTCCAGTATCCCTTCCACAGCTTAAAAAATTTCAGAACCTTGATCTTTAAGCAACACTTAACATGGGTTCACAGGGGAAGGTCAGCTGGGTAAATGTGAAGCAGGTACTATGACTCTGTAAAAAGGATGAAGGATTAGAAGAAGTTATGAAACATTAATAAAAAGGTCAAGCTCCTTCTACCATCATACATGCTATCGTCTCTCCAAAGTTGTTAAGCCTTTCATCTACAATGTTATTAAGCTTTCCAACAAGCTTAATATCCAGTCAAAGGTGAAAAAGAAGTTTTAGCCTGAAAAATAAAATTAAGATTAGACAGCCTGGAAAGTAATTAATACCTTCCCATTTTGCCTCCTACCTCACAGAGAGCATATTATTGCCCAGAAGGTGGATTTGTGTATTTAACTCATTATTTTTATGAAGAAGATTGATAGCAGGCCCTTTATTGCTTAGATTGTTACGTACTCAAAGACTTACACTTTTGAGTAAATTGAAATAGATAAGGCAATTATGAAAATTAAACTCCTCAAATACCAAAAATATTTTCACTTTATTTTTCTGTAAAAATACTTTGATCTGCTCCATTAAAATCACACTAAACACAGCAAGTTGAGACATACTGTAGACTTTATGTAGCTAAGTCTCCAGTAAAGTGCTTAGGTTTGATTTAACTTATTTCCACCATAATAAAAATTTCAGTATTATACTTTTTCTCTATAGAACAAATTAATTACCTTTCTATAATATAATAGTTACTAGACAGATAGATTTTTTAAAAAGATCACACTGCCAATTTTCTTAAAGTCATTGCTTAACATTGTTCCGCATTTACGTGAGTAGTGATTTCTATAACCTATTTAATTTTCAAACCTACATTTAATAATGCTTCCTTCGTGAATCCAAGCCGGTCTACAGCCCCTGTAGTTACGAGATGATCTCAGAATAAATTTGACAACGGACTTAGATTTCTATCCGGAAATATAATTTTCTACAAGAATGGGACTCTGGTAGTCACTAATGTATTTCAACATTGACTGGGTCATTTGTTCTCTGCATCTAAAAGTATTGGAACACAGGGCAAAGCATTTAGTGACAGGAAACCATTAAAATGAATGGGAAATCCTATTTCATAAAAAATAGAGATGCTTTCCAGATTCCTACTGCAATTTCTTTATGTAATTCTGCTATAAACTTTTAATAAACTATTTAACTATTAATCTTGCATTTTCTTTTCTGGGCATGTTTTTAGGTCTTCAAATACAGGCATGCAACTGTTCCAGTGTAAAAGGAGAGACAAAAAAAAATCAGTGAAAATATGCATCAGGTATTTTTCGATTTTTTTTCTGTGGGAGAGAGTTCTAATCTGAATTTCAATAAAAAGACGGGAAGGAGGGGCTGAACTACTGTTTTTCTTTTAATCAAAAGAATATATTTCCTGATTCCTTTTTAAAATCAAATTATCAATAGGGAGAAAATGTAATTCACTGAACATCTGCTGTTCTCTTAGATCAAGTTGTTTAAATAGAGAAAATATGATTCTGTATGAAGCAAAACACGGAGAGGTGCAGAGCAGCAGGAATAGCTTTTCAGGAAAAATAGATTTCAAGATAAGCAACACTTCTTGCCTCATTCTTTTCTGTTTGTCACCTTCAATAGGACAGTAGATCAGATTATTAACTGGACCCAACATTGTATCATATTGAGGTTGGATTTAGCTTTAAAGCATAGGCCAGGACTTAATACTTCAGAAATTCCTTGCTTAAGGACAATGCCAGTGCACTGTACTTAGTAGTTATTGTAAGTATAAATTTGTTCAACACATTTTAACCCAAATATATGAGAATTATATTTTATGTATACTCATTAAATCCCCGGTATTGTAGACCTTCTTGTGCTTTCTTTTATAGCAGCTTCTAATGGAGATATTTACATTGCTGATTTTTAAATACTTAACCCTTATATATAAATTCAGGGGCTCATTTCCCTGGGCTATCTGTCCAGCAAGCAAAAAGAATTTGTGTGGTAGGCTTAGCCTAAAGTTCCCTGACTTAAATCGGTAGCAAAAGGTCAATTATTGCCATCATCAATTTGAGGAGATTACTGTAGATCAGACATACCGCGGAAGATGAAGAGAATGGTGACACCATTGTTTTACAGTGTCCAGTGTGACATGAGAAAGCAGCCACATATATCGAAGTATCAAGGTCATTCTGTCTCCATGTGTCTCTTAGTGTTCATATTTGGAGCATTCTAAATTAGTCTGTTCCTAGCAGGAAAACCATCAGCTTTCCATCGTGATAATATTCCTTGGTAGAGTAGTAGACAACAAATTGATTTAGTGCATTAATATTTATACTTGAGGGCCTTATTTCAAGTACATCTTTGTGAATGCTGTTCAGACTTGCATCTAGAAAATATTTTTAATTTAAATCCAGTTCTTTCTTAGGCTATAAACATTCTACAATGCTCATAAGCTACATAAATATAAGACCTTTTTCACCTCTAACTTTTCTTGTTTTAATGCATTTCTTATCACTATGAAGAAAATTAAATGTGACTTACCATATGCTAGCTGCTAGCTATAGACTGAGAAATGTCCTCATGTCCCGCACAGACACATTTAAAAAAAAATACGTAAGGAAGAACCTTGCAGGCTGTAGACCTGACTGAACTTTGCAGCCCAAATCTAGCTCTGTTTTTGCTCAGTACCATGAATGAGCCTGTGATCTTGCTTTATAGCATCTTTGTTCAATTTGAAAATCTATATTCTTGCTTTTAATGATGGATTTTTTCTACTTAAATAAGCATGAATTAGTTAAAAGTGAAGGTAAGGTTGCTGCAAGTCCAGACAGAGATTGTGTCATATTAAAAAAGGGAAATTATGCTCTGGTTTGTCTATTCACATCATACTTCCATGAAACTTATATTACAAGTTTCTACTTCTTCAGTTATTAAAAGCAAAGAAGTTGAAAAACAGTTCTTCAAATAAAAATGCCTTTTAATTTTTATGCCTCTTACTCCAGATTTACATAGAGGCTGATAAATACTGTTGTGTTATAATATTTTCTCTTGAATATATTTTAGATATATGATACATATATAGATATACCAAAAGTATATGCTAAATAAACATGGAGTTAATTTTCAAACACATAAAAATACTTGCAATGTTTTGTTGTTCATTAGTTATTTCATCTTCTCAGTTTAGCTAATCTTAGTTTAGCTAATTGTAGATGTCCGGAGGCTTACACAAGCTTACTGACTTCTTTATCAAAGGTTCTACAAGAATTTGTTTTAAAAGTGTGTTGGTATTATATACTTTAAAGCTTTTTCTCATACAATAATCTTGAATGTGACAGCCAGCTTTGGTTATGTAAACAAAACTCAGAGCTTTGTTTCAGAAGGTTTTCCTCTGATTACTATTGATAGCAAATAGTCACAGCTTCTCGAATAATTTTCCTACAATTTGTTTTGCATGTGTTTCAATTGTAAATGATTCCATT
Organism: Tapera naevia; assembly: GCA_033556795.1. NCBI lineage: Eukaryota > Metazoa > Chordata > Aves > Cuculiformes > Neomorphidae > Tapera > Tapera naevia. Next base: position 6,802,723 of record JAUMJJ010000059.1, read on the forward strand.
ATTTTTTGCCTCTTTTCATATAGCTGTCACACAAGGACTTTGTTTCTCTGGAAAGAACCAGTCTTCTTCGCTGCTCTCTGCTAGTACATTTTGGTGCTGTGTAAATAGAATAGTGCTACAATAAAGACTAAAACTATGGTTTTTTTCTTACGTGCATCGTATTTCGAATAGGGCAACAGATACAAGAGCAAAGAACCCTGAAATATTATCTAATTCAGTCCATTGTCCCAGGGTCAAACCAACTATCCTTAAAAACTTTCTTAGGTTGAATTGTCAATGACATAAATTTTAATTTTCCTACCAAACAGTCCCATTATTTAGACTTTTCTAAAAACTAACAGATCTTTCTGCTTCCTGACTTGCTGCTCTTTAATTCTTCTGCACTACTAGCTGGTCTCTGGGATCAAGTAAGGACTATGAACTGTTTGTAGTGGAAATGCAGTTGAAATAGGGAACATCACTGCTCTTTTAGGAAACCCAAGACATAAACGCTGAACACCTCCATATGCAACACCACTTGCACTGGGGCAGCCAACAACAACATATTTGCCCCTTTCACTAACAGCTTCCTAAAATCTTAATTTGTTCCCCCTCCATCTACTCTATAATAAAACCAGTGGACATAAGAAAAGATGGAGGACACCAGGGACGGACCTTCTTCACCAGCTGCAGATTAGGATGACCAGAGGCCCGTATGGGGCCCTTCCCTTGCTCCATTCACCTCAAGAATTGTTCAGGTTAAGTAGGACAGTATAGATACATGAGACTCTTGCAAAACGTGCTTTGCTGAGTGCACTGCAGTAAATGCTCTTGTACTTGGGCAAAAAGATATTAGAAGCTGAAAAAGTAAGCTTTCTTCAGGGACATCCACTAAATGAGTCATTGAACAGGTCTGGCAGCCAGCTGATGAAGAACAGCAATATCCTGACAGCGGGAGAAAGCTTCAGGTACACTTCACTCCCCTCCACCTCTCCCCACCACGCCCTTCTCGCTCCAAAGGGGAAATGCAGGACAGGCCCAAGAAGAGCTGATGCCCAGGGACTGACTGGTTCTTCCTGCCAGTAACTAATCATGCCACAGCTTCAGCTACTGCCAGTCAGTCGTGTGTCATGCCATCCACACACGACAGATATCATCAAAGGGCAGCTGTTGACAATTCAACCTATCCATGGCCACTCATATCCAGTTGCAATGACACTGGATGTAACTGCACTGTGTATTCTCCAAAAAAGCAGTCTTGACAGAATTGCTGTTTAGCATGATGTGATACCCCAAGCTCAGTCCTTACCTCACATGGTCCTTGTGTGTGTCTGTCTCTACCTCATCTCACAAAAGAGAGTGGCTGACTGAAGCATGCAACTTCCTCCTTAATTTCCCTTTACTCATCAGGAAATGTTTGCCCACAGTCCTGGCCACACTCCTGGTTTTTTCCCACTCCAGTCTATTACAGGATTCAGGACAGGGGTGACTTGTGTCATCAAATAGCTTCTACTCCAATGGGTATCAAGAGCACTTCCAGCCATACTCTGGGCCAAAACCATGTCAAGGACACTTCTAATTTCACTGAGGAGGTGAATGGGTGCCTTTGTCCCAGAGTGCTCCTGGGACTGTTTGGTTTGTTAATACCAGTATAGGCTATCTTCCTGGAAGTAACTCTTCCACAGCAAAATTCATCATGTTATACATAAACACCAAGTTTTAGGCTTGCTACATCTAGACACACAAATAAAGATCTTAATTTGATGACATTTATTTGAAGTTCAGAGTATGAATATGCTAGTTTTTCTCTCCATTGATCAACACCCAGTGATTTTCAGCCTGTTTCCCTACGTATATAAACTTGAGAAGTGGGCCCATGTGAAGTTCATGAAATTCAACAAGGGCAAAGTGCAAGGTCCTGCACCTGGGTCAAGGCAAACCCTGGTATCAATATAGACTAGGGGATGAAGGAGTTGAGAGCAGTCCTGCCAAGAAGGACATGGCCATATTGGTGCATAAAAAACTGTACATGATCTGGCAAGGTACAGTTACAACCCAGAAGCCAATCGTATCCTGGCTTCATCACCATGGCCAGCAGGTCAGTGGAGGCGATTCTGCCCTTCTACTCTGCTCTACTCTGCCCCACCTGGAGCGCTGTGTCCAGCTCTGGAGTTCTCAGTACAGGAGAGACATGGGCCTGTTGCAGTGTGTCCAGAGGAGGGCCACAAAAATGATCAGAGGGCTAGAACACCTCTCTTCTACAGAAAGGCTGAGAGAGTTTGGGTTATTCAGTTTGGAGAACAGAAAGCTCCAGGGAGATTTTATTGTGTGGTTTCAGTACTTAAAGAGGGCTTATAAGAAAGAGTGGGACAGACTTTTTAGTAGGGTCTGTTGCAACAGGACAAGGGATAATGGTTTTAAACTAAAAGAGGGTAGATTCAGACTAGATATAAGGAAAAATTTTTTATAATGAGGGTGGTGAAACACTGGAACAGGTTGCCCAGAAAAGTCATAGATGCCTCATACCTGGAAACATTCAAGGTCAGGTTGGACTGGACTCTGAGCAACTTGATCTAGTTGAAGATGTCCCTGTCTATTGCAGGGCTAGACTAGATGACCATTAAATGTCTCTTCTGATCCAAACCATTCTATGATTCCATGATTCTGTATTCTATGCCTCAGACAAAATGGTTCAGAAGCAACATATCCCCTCTCTGTTTCTCTTTATAAGAAGTCCTTAAACAAGCTGTACTAGTATTTATGTTATTTTAGTCATGTCAGACATCCAAAGTGCCTTTTTTCTTGGTCTAATAAATAATAAAAAGACTAATGTATCAAGATCTCCAAATCCACCTTTTCACTGCCTTTTACTGTGTTACTTGAACACTGAAGATATTTCAGATTCTCATACCGATTTGCTATTTGTGACTTCCGTGACCTTATTATGAGTTTCCACAGCTCCCCTGTTTCTTGGTCCTGTTTACACATTTTCCTACTTATTATTGATTGATGTGGTGTTATTCAAAACCACTAATCTTAGTTTAAAGCTATCCTCACATGTTTAGCTAATCTGTGGTCAAAGGTGTGCTTCCCATTCTTCATGGCATGATCCTGGTCCCTCCTTCTTTTCTTAGAATTTCTTTCTTAATTGAGGAAATCAAAATCTTGCCCAGTACCGTAAGATAAAAAAGTCATATATTCACACTCTAGGTTGTTCTTGCCTGCTCCTGGGCCTTTTTCATCTGTCACTGGGGACAGAGACTGGTAAATGGTGACTGGCAGCCAGTGCCCTCCCTGTCAAGAAGTTGGTTCACCTTCTGAGTAGTGCAGCAGTGATCCTTCTAGCTATTTATCCTTGTTGCTGTTTTGCCATCATTTACACTTTGTTGATTGTGTCACCTAGTCTTGAATGCTTTCCAATCTAACTTGTGCTATTGATATTTTTACCCCTGGTTTCTGAGAGATTTGAGTAGGAGTAATGCTAAACACTTTTCTATTCCCAGCTTTCCTTGATAGAAACCTTTGGCTGTAGTGTCCAAAAGCAGAGAGAAGACTAGGACTGGATATGTGTGGTGAAAAACAGAGAGGAAGTATTCAACATCTTTATGTAGATGCAATGTTCCTGCTACAAAAATTGTTGTCATCATTGGCTATGGTTCAAATATATGGTTTAGCTTTTTTTTTTTCATTTCTGCACAGTTTTCCTTACACTCTTCCCAAAGCTCTCTTGTCGCGCATAGTTTATCTCCCACTATTTGCTCATCTGTTAATTCTTAAGCTTTTTCGCTTGCATCAAGCACTGTCGTTTTGTTAGATATCACCAGTAACCAATACCAGTGATGACAGTACAGCCAGTTACATCTTTTTGTTTTCAGTGTCCCTGTGCCACTCACTCATGCAGCAGGCCTGAAATTGCCAATCATCCACACACTTCAATATCATTCTGTCGTCAACTACTTTTGCAGGACAAATTACCATTTTTACACTATTCCTGGAAATTTTAGGAATGTTGATACTACTTCAGTTTTTCATTTCCTCAGCAAAGAATTTTCTTCCTTGTAAAAATTCCAATTCAAAAGTCCAATTGAAATTTCTGTTCTGTTAAAAATAATTTTTCTTTTACTGTATAGTGACTTCAACTTCCTTAGAGAAGACAGTTTATCTCTTGAACACACAGATTTGTTCAAATTGTCATCTCTGAACATTTTTACCCAAAATTTCCTTTTGAATTTTCTGACAGCTAGGTTGGTCAACCTACTCTAAACAAGCATATATTATTTCTACCATTCTGACCTTTCTTTGCTTATTCTGAATTATCCATTAAACAAAATTCAAACTGCTGCCTCTCAGCATCAAAGGTTTTACCCCTCTCTATCAATTTAGCGTTATTCAGCCATAGCTTAAAATCCTTCCTGCTTTTATAGAAATGCAACACTTGATTATAAATGTCTTTCTGTTTTCTACAGTTTCACTTAAAAAAATGAGTTATTTTAAATCCATTAAACTCATTACAACACCCAAATATTCTTTAAAGAATCCATCAGAGTTTTTCTTAAGACTCCTCATGATATCTTGAAGAAAGTGGACAACTCAAAAGTGGTTAAAATGCAGTCATATAATCATGTGATCATGTACTTGTAAACTTTAATTCATTTGTGTTCTCTAGCTTTTGTATATTACATCCTTCTTAGTCTTTTGAGCTTTCTGCAAATACCATTTACTGGAATATCAGCAATATATAAGAGCTAAAATACAAAAATGCCACAGGTTATGGTCACTTAGAAATTCGAACACATTTGAGAATTAACAGTATTGTAAAGACTTGAGCAAGAGTAGAAATATATAGAGTAAATCAAGTTGCAGACTGTCAAACTTTCTGAGATTGAATATCATATTATATTAATATCAAACTTGCTGAACTAAAATGCCAATTATTCCATCCTTAATAGATCTACAAGAATCTGATCCAAAGGCAAATAACTACAATAAGTTTTGGAGAAAAAATTATAGAGACAAGATACTTGTCAATATATGCTGTATGTCTCAAAGACACCATGTTCAACAAATTAAATGTGAGAGATTTGGCAGGAATAATGCTAGCACATTTTGCATTTCACAAAGAGAAGCAAATTTTACTTTCTCCATTACTGAGGTGATACTACATGTGGAATAAAATGCATGTCATAAAAATAATAACACGGACAGACTGGAAAGTGTTCAGAGAACCACAATTTTTGTAAGTGCTTAAAGAAGAAAGACTTTCAAAACAAAATTAATGGAGTTTTTTTTTTTTTTATTAGGAGATGGTTAGAGAAAAAAACTTATTCAAAGTTATTTCTTATGTCCAAATACTTGGAAACAAAACCTCAGCTAATATAAATCTGCACAGCTTATTTGACAACAGAGTAGCTAAGCTGATTTATATTAGTGAAGGATAAGGTACACTAAGAATAAAAAAACTTTAAGTTGATATGAGAATGTAGTAAGAGAATTTTAGTATAGTATAATGAAAATAAAACTATAAAGAATGATTACAATTTTAGACGTGGACCTCACAAGAACTGGAACAATCGAGACCACTACGACTATGAAAGTGAAAAGTGTTATAAATTGTAATTCTTAATGGCACAGATGAACATCGTTATCAATGTGACTGTGGCTTTTTTCTTTTCCTATATAAAACTTGCGGGATCAAATGAAAAGACTGAATTAGAACATTTTAAGGCTGTGATGTGTTTTTCTTACTTTTATACAGAATTTTAGATGGCAATAAACACCACAGATTTATGGTCTCTGGAATCATTATTCTGACATTTATACAAACAATAACAGATGATCATGCTTTAGAAAACCACTATGAAAATATTACAAAATCTCACTAGACAGCACTGTCTGATACCTGTAAGAAGGGTTCTGCAGTGCCATTGTCATTTGCAACAATCTGAATTCTGACATGTACTAAAAGGAAGGCACTCTCCCCTTGTGACCCTCATGTCATTTAGTCATTTATGTTGTCTTGCATATGTATTATGTTCTTTTTGATATACTGCCATTCCAGCTGGCAGACTCACAAGTTTGTAACACATTCTCTCAATCATTTTCTTCCCTTTCTGCCCTTGTAAATTATCATGGTTCTGTACAAAATGGAAAAAATGCAACAGAAGAGACTAAGAGGGTACCTCTATGCTGCCATGACAGCAGACTTCCAGCTCACATTTAAGTTCAAATTCTCATGCACACTGTTTACGCATTGAATCAAACCATGGACTCAGGCTGGCATAAGCCAAGTGACTCAGTAGTAAGGAGAGCCTTACTCCAGAATGCTCTACAGAGTCTGTGCCATAGGAAGAGTTGGGAATAGAATACCAGTGTCTCACACCCTGGAAGAAACTTTGAACTACATTCTTGAGCAAGAATATGGGGAAAGTGCCATTGAGTATAAGGCAAGAGGTATAAGGGATGAATCCACAATGAGCCGGATTTTGCAGAGAAGTGTTAAGGGACACTTTGACAGATGATCTCAGGTAAGCACAGCAATCAGCTACTCAGTCCTGTCAAGACTACAGCAGTTCAAAACGACTAGCATCCAGGAACATCATTCAGGAGACAAGAGGAAATGCAAGCATACACAGTTTTTGAATATCCAAAGTTTTAACTGGCAGTTTATGTGCCTACCGGGAGAGTGGGAGAGTACTTGGGAAATTTTCCTGAACCTCTAGGTGAGAAAAACAGGGAAAACTGGAAGTAGGACCTATGCACAGTTGGGAGTCTGGCATTGGCACAGGATGAGGTCTACAGCTGCAACTGGGGGAATGTGGCAGAGAGAGATAGGAAGGTTTGAGACCCTGGCAGTATGAGACAGAAAACTCTCTCAATACAGAGGGCATAAGGAGAGTTGTAGTGTTGACTAGAAAAGTCATATGAAGAGTAGGAGAAGGGTTCACAAGGAGAAATGCGGAGTCCAGAAAGACTGTAAGCAGAAGACAGTTGTAAGGAAGAGATATGTAGATGAGAAGAAAACCAGAAAGAAGAAAACAGAGTTGTCTGTGACAGAAAAATGGGACTGGGAGTAGAAGTCAAAACTGGGAAAGAGACAGAAATGGTTGTGCCTTCTACAGAAAAGAAAAGAGATCATGCTTTGAATGAATGGGTAGAACCATACGTATTCATGAGAGAGATATTTTCTGAAAGCCTGCAGAGGAGCTGGCACAGTCTAAGTCTCACTCAGCTTAATCCTGGTATGTTTAGAATTAGAATGTTTAGGTTTAATGTTGCAGGTTTCCCATAATCAGAATTTCTAAAAGTCAGTAACAAAACAGAAGTATAAATTCTCTGTTTGTTATTAATAAATTACTGTATCGTGAAGTTCTTATTAAAAATCTAATATGTTTATACAGAAACCATAAAAACAGAATGTTGCACAATCTGCTTTGCTAAACTCTTGGCCAGAGTTAAATAAAATCCCATAAGGAAGTGGCTCAGTTCTAGCAACACAGCTCTGGTGGCTGTACAATAAAAACGCTAGTATGCACCTTAAAGGTTTCCTTTAGCTTTGCTACAAAGTGTATGATTCTCTGTGGGGAACTCTCTGCATGGGAACAGAGGGAGGACTAAACATTGTTTTGATGTCTCACATGGCCAAAGGAGAAATCCACAAAGTCATAAGCACTTTTACGGTTTTCTGTGCCTGAAGTAATTTCCAGGGAGGAAAAGCTAAGGATGATTATACTATTCTTCACACTACTAATAGATGTAACTTCCTCCTCCTCCTATTTCTGGAGGTTATATATAATATTTTTGTCATTCCTGTCTTAGGAGGAAGGAACTGAAGTATTTCCCTACACTGACAACATCAGGAATCTTAGTCTAACTTCCCCAAAAGAAAGTTAAGGACAGAAGCTGTTAAAATTCACCTGATACGTCCGCACATATCTCAAAGGAAAGACCTATTTCATTCCTGTCAAAATCTATTTATTGGTGGATCATTGGTCTTAAAAGTATGATACTGTTCTTAAAGAAATAAATTGTGAAACTGACATTATGCTTCTAATTTTTTGTGTCATATCTGTTCAGTTTACAAATAATAAATGTTCTTGTAATTGTTCCAGGCTTGCATACTCATTCTGAAATGTCACACTGTGGGCTTTCTCATGTGTATGTCAAAGAATTGGCACAAACACAATCTGAAGTTAGTAGTAAAAATATATCCACTGAAATATATTCAAAAAGCTAAAGACTAGACATAGGGATTCCAATGATATAAGGTCAGTTTTAAATAATTTTTCAAATTTACAATAGAACATGAATGAAGTTTTTTTTGTCATGATGCTCAAGATAAATAGAATTTGTGTGCATCCCCCTAGGATTCAATTAGATCTCAATGAGCTGTCCAACTGTGCAGAATAAACATAGAAAAATATCCTGACATGCCACACAGATAGCAGTATATTGATGTGATACATGAGATAGCTGTAAACAGAAATCAGAACATATCTAGCCACAGCCACAATATCCAGTGAAAAACACTGTACTTTGTATGTCAGAGATTTAACCACTGTGAGTACTGAGCCAGATTGTGGCTGGTATTCTTTAGAGCTGTCTTGGCTGTCCTCGTGCATCACCGCAGCCTGGGGTGCAATCCAGTCCACAGCCTCTGTGTAGAAGTGGTTACAATCATTCAAAACCAACATGTGAAGAGTATAGAGAATGACAAAATGTTAAAATATTATATGATTTTATCTTCAAACTTCCATCATTGAAATTACAAACCCGGTAATTAATTTGCACAGCAACAGTTACAAGAACATGTAAAAAATTGGGTTTGATATTAAAATAAACTTTATTTCCTAATATGCAAAGGTCAGATGCATGGAGTAAGTGTGCTATTTTTCTAATCTAATATTAATTAAAAATCTCTCCAATACCAGTCTCCAGGATTATAGTTCCATGACTTATAAAAAAATAATAAAATACATTATTCCCCTATCTTAAGCATGGGTATATATTTTAGATTAGGAAATCCAGAGCTGAAATTTAAGAACAAGCTTAATCAGAAAGAAACCCCAAAATGATCAGTTTGTAATGACACATATCATTAGTTACGTTCACAGTGTCATTCATTGTTAATTAATTTTTCAGTACTCTCTCTTTCTGTGATGATAGACAACACAGATAGAAATGGACCTTTAGCTAAAGATCATCAAACTAAAACCCAAGTACAGTTCAATAGCAAGTCTGGTTATACAATTAGCTGACTGTAAAAATTCTTCTCACACAAACCAACATCTCCTCTTTCACTCCTTTTTGACTCCCTACAATACCATACTTCTAATATACCAAGGTTCCATGTCTTGGTCTGCCCCAAGCTCTATGCATTAGCAGTGCAGATCCCTTCCTCTTAAGCTGTTTCCTCGAAATCACCATGCTGCTTCCCAGATTCCTCCTGCCTGCCCCACAAATCTTGCTTGCCATGCCCTTGCCTAAGAAGATCTCCACTTTTCTGCACTTGCAACAGATATCTTTCCAATGAAACCTCTGAAAACAAGTGTGTATCTCCCAGTAACAGAAACAAACACTTCTTTGGAGACCACTGAGGACAACAGCCACCTCCATTGCCTTCTGACAGGTGTGGTTGCTGTGGGACACCCTGCCCCCTCCTGCAGGATGTGTGGCCAGGCCAGGTAATTGCAGGATGCCAAAACAATTCTTTCTTCTCAGAGGAATTAGACCAAGAAATTACTTGTGAGATTGCTAGTATTAATGCAGCAACATGAAAGAAATGTGATCACTATCTAGTACTCAAGAAAACGAACCAAACCAAACCAAATTAGTCCATTTTTAATGAATGAAATTTATGAAAACATATTGTTTGTTAGAATTTAGAATTCATTTCTGTGTTTTGTAAAATATTCATCCCCTTTCTGTCAGTTTGGCCTCACTTCCCAAATGAAACTAAATCTAACAAAGTTAAGAGATTTGAGGTATTTTAATGCACCTCCCCATTATCTTCCTTCATTTAATACCTTCAGACTCCTTGCACTGCAGTCAATAAAGAATACCGGGAAGGTAGCTTAGCTGAAAACTAAAAAGCTTTCATTTCTGGCACCACACTGCAAACTGAAGTTGTAGAATATTACAATATATTTGGGGTACGCAATCAAGCTAATCAAACTAAAATGTTTCTGGTCTCTTATGTGAATTTCAAATCCTAAAAACAGGAGACTAGATCAAGTCACTATAAAGAGAAAGAGAAGGGAGGAAGATATAGTTGGATCCAGAGATCTATATATTGTTTTCACTGCACACGAAGATCCAGTCCAAAAGGTTTTGGAATGGGAGTAGATAAAATCAAAGAGAAGTCACCCAGATACACACACTAAAAAGTAGCAGTTAATGAGTTTCTGCATAGGCTTATTATTCAAGGCTCCATACTTCAAACTCTGTACCACCAACAGTACTTTGAATACAACCAGCTTATGTTTTTTAATTCAGTCACTAGAATGTTCTTCTGGTGAAGCCTCATTCATGAATAAAGGCAAAGGAATCATCCACTAAGAGCAGGGCGACATGCACTATTAGTCCTTAAGTGTTGACCCTGATAAGGGAATAATGGGAAGAAGGAAGTTTTGGTAAATTATTCTCCCAGACACTGTTCTGTTGTTGGTAAGTAGCTGTAGCTACAGTAGGCTCTGAACCAATATGGTCCAGCCACTGAAACTGGGAAAACAAAAAAGAAACCAGATTTTTTTTTCTAAAAGGAGAAAGGACAGATTCAATAGGCAATAAGTTGAAGTAAAACTTAGAGAATTGTCATACACAATTACGAAGATAGTACGTGATGGGAAAGAAAAGAAATTTTATATTTACTCACTGAGCTTCCCATCTTAGCTAACAGCATTTGTAGACCATACAATCTTGCTTTGGCTCCATTTTCTTAAGTGAGTTGTGGGATAGTCTCTGTGGTAAATAGGGAATTAGCCTACAGTGACATAAAAGACTTAAGTTCCAGACTTGGCAGATAAATACTTCACATCCTGGGCAAAAATGTGAAGATTTCATAATCGCCTAAATTTCACAACTTCTAGTGGTTTTCTCATAGCTTGCCCTTTCATTGAAAGAAAATGTTTTTATTTTTTCTTCCCTAAAAATATAATATGTAGTGTAAACCACTGTAGTGCCAACCTCTTCACCTAGATTTATTTAAATATCTCTTCCGCCAACTGCAAATACAGGGACAATAGCTGTGGAATTTCAGTGAATATATCAGTTCTAGCAAGGTTGTGAGAGAATGTGGAAGCTCTTTCTCCACCTTTCAAAATACAATTTTCTGCAAGTCACTCCAGCAAATCCATTTCCTGTTCATCCCAGCTACTTTTTGTTGCTTCAGGTTCTCTTCCTTTGTAGTGACTGCCATTAAGGGTGGATAGATGTTGCCTTGGAAGGTGATAGTAAGCGATCTCACAAAGATCTTTGTCACAAAGGTCTAGCTAACAGTGAAGTCAAAGTTTCTATATGTGGGATACAGCTTCAGAATCTTCTGCTTCTCCTGTTTCCTCCACCGCCCTTACCACCAGTTCCCATTCTTTTTTAACTCCATGGTGATGGAGCCAGCCCAGCAGAAAATTAATTCCATTTAAAAAAAAAAAGTGAAATGCATTTTTGTCAATGTACCTCTTTTGAAGTGACGCCTTTTTCTTTTGCAGTCAAATGACTGTAAGTGCTGACATGAGGGGTGTGGAGTATGGAGCTGGAAAGGACAAACAGTAGGATCATGACAATGCCAGTACAGATTACCTTAAAAGTTATGTTGCAGTTTTATGTTCCTGCTTGATGTCCTCTGAATGAAATGTCTAAACCAGTTTAATCTACACTAAACACTCTATATCTTTTTCCCCTTTCTGGGGCTATATAGTGTTATCTAAGCAAGGGCTCCAGCTCGGCTGAAGAAGACTTGTAAAAACATTCAGTCGTATTTTGATTAGCTGAAGAAGTAACTTTTTAGAGCAATAAGACTAGGAGAGTATTAACATATCTACATGAATTTATTTTGTTGTGTTATGCACTTGCAACATATTTGGGAAAAAGATGAAGCTGTGCAGCTTAACATTTAAAGAAAAATAACAGAGGTTATTAATTCTGTAAGAAACATAATCAAAACAAGCTGATGTATTCTGTACTGTATGTTCAGTCACCAATGAATCACATCCCATATTTATTGGAATAGTCAGAGGTGGCCAGCACTACTAACACAAATGTTCTTGTATTCATTAGAAACAACAGTGAAAATTGTTGGTGGACATCAACATGGTTCCTACAGTAAATTCAGCAGGTTATTTCACCAACTCAATTACGGGACATCTACTTGAAAATTGTGCACTCTATTTTATGTATTTTGAACATGTGTTAGTAATTATATTAAAATAAAACTAGTCAAATTGAATGCAATGAGACAAATGGGCTATAAGTGTGGTTTAAAGAATTTCATGAAGATTCCTCCACACTAGGCAAATCTCTAGGGTTCAAGCAGCTTGTTTTATTCTGTTCTGACATTTATTAGCATACGACTGTGCCAGGACATAGGCAGAATGCTTCTGCAACAGAATCTAACTAGATACACTAAAATATTTTAAAAACAATTGCCTGTATATTTCATTCACACTCTTAAAAAGATAGACATTGATGCAGTAAATTGTACTGCTTAGAATCATTTAACCTATCTCCAGCCTGGAACTTAGAGGAAAGCTCAATTCAAAAATGAAGAATTCTAGGAAAGCTTTTAAGGGGAATAATGGTACTTAAGAAACTGGACAAAAAAAAAAAAGTGTGCTTTTACCCTGTGGAGTCATGCTTCATTTCAGCTCAACTCAGCTCTCTTCGTCATGATTTACTGACAAAGAACAAGTCTTTGAAAGTGACCACCACATGCTTTAAAATGTTGGCAGCAGCAGCAAAAAAAAAAAAAACAAACATCAAAACCAAACCTGTATAAAAGTAATTATGATTGTGGTCAACTTCAAAAAGAATAACCTAGGAAAAATGAGGCTTGCCAAAATATGCAAAAAAGGGTAGCTAAAAGATGTTTGAAAGCTGACTAAAAGAGTTAAATCTCTGCCAGCAGCATGAGCACAATTCTGAGACTGTATTGAAGGTAAAAAGGATGTGCATACTTCCTGTCACGAAAGATTTGAGAAAAGCAGAAGGAAGCCAGCACAGCTAAACAACAGTGCAAGAAAGATTAGTAAATGCAAGAAGGCAAGTTTGAAAAATTTGAAGTGGTGTCCAAATATGGAAACTAGTGAGGATGAAAATTTGGCAGGTTAAATATAAAAAAGCACAGCAAGGCAAACCAGAAGACCACTTGAAGAAAGTTTACAAAAAACAACAATAAATATTTTTCCAAAGATATCAAGCACAGGAAGTCTGACAAGGAGTTCAAAGAGTCAGAAGATATTCAGAGAATAAAAAGAGAACTCAGGGAAGAGAGCTCCATAAAAAAAGAAACAAAATTAATCCTCAATTTTTGTGTTCACTGTGGATGCACACAAAAAGGCTCTCTGGCCAGAAACCTTCTTCATGGGGAACTCCTTACAGGATTTGACTCAAATTTAAGAGTTGGTAGAAAAGTCTAAGGAAGAAATAGACAAAATTAATAATAATAGCCAGGACCAGATGTCATTCAACAAGAAACTCAAGGATAAAAAATAAAAGTTATTAAGTGTGATGTGGAGTCTTTGAACTAGAAGTACCTGACTGTCTGTGGACTTGAAAGTAGCAGATGTAATGCCAGTTAGTAAAATGGGTTCCAGAACAGAACCAATGAGCTAGGGACTAGTAAGCTTATGGTCTGCACTGAACAAATTTGTTGCAATTATAGAAAACTATGGAAATAACTGACACACAAAAAGATACAATCTACCACAAAAGATCTCAAGGTATTATTGGGAAGGGAGTCTTTGCCTTACAAGCTTCTTGGCATTCTCTGAAGGAAACAACAAGCTTGTTCATAGGGAACATATAGCTTGTGCTGATTTTGGCTGAGGCAGAATTAATTTTCTTTGTAGTAGCTAGCATGGAGCTGTATTTTGTATTTGTGCTGGAAACGGTGTTGATGACACAGGGATGTTTTCACTATTGCTGAGCAGTGCTTACACAGAGCCAAGGCTTTTTCTGCTTCTCACATTGTACCATCAGCAAGTAGGCTGGGGTGCACAAGAAGCTGAGAGGCAACACAGCTGGGACAGCTGTCCTCAACTGAACAAAGGGATTTTCCATACCATATGACATCATGCTCAGCAACAAAACTAGAGGGAAGACTGGCCAAGGGGCTGCTCCTCAGGGGTTAGCTGGGCAGTCGTCTGTTGGTAGTGAGTAATTGCTCTCATGTGTATCACTTGTATTTCTTGGGTTTTATGTCACTCTTTGTCTTTTTTTTCATTACATTATTATTATTATTACTATTATAATTATTATAAATCATTACTATTAACAGCTTTAAACTGGAAGGGGAAGATTTAGACATTAGGAAGAAATTAGTCACAAAAAGGGCAATGAGACACTGGCACTCGTTGCCCAGGGAAGCTGTGGATGCCCCCTCCCTAGAAGTGTCCAAGGCCAGGTTCGATGGGGCCTTGAGCAGCCTGGTCTGGTGGGAGGTGTCCCTGCCCATAGCAGGGGGGGGTGGAACTGGATGATCTTTAAGGTCCATTCCAACCCAAACTGTTCTAGGATTCCATGATTCTTTTCTTCTTTTTCTTACTTTTATTATTATTGTCATTATAGCAAAGTGTTCTTAATCTCAATCCACAAGGTTTCTTGCTTTATCTTTAGAATTCACCTCCCCTCCATCCTAATGAAGGAAGAGAATGAGCAAGTAGCTGTGTGGTAGTTAGTTGCTAGCTGGGATTAAACCATGACACAGCTGCTGCAGTTTGCTTGGATCTCCAAAGCAAATATGTCTTCAAAAGCTCTTGTGGGGATGTAGAATAACAAAGAACATTTAGTCATTAATTAAAGACAGAATAAAGATAGGAAACATTGGGTAGTATTAATTTGATCCCTGGAAGAACGTCTACATGTATACATGCTGGGACTGTTCTCCTGAAAATTTTAGAAAACAGCAAGGTGACAATGCGTCCCATGACCATTACATTAGCCAAGGATAATAAAGATAGACATCAGGTATAATTGTAGCAGGAAAGCATGGGACATAGATTACATGCTAAAATGATGGATAAGAATCTGTGAAGATAAATGTAAAGTGCTGCACAAGAGAAAACAGAAATGCTAACAGACCCATACCCCACCAGAATCAGTTCAAGGATTATAGTAGATGTTTCTATGCTCAGTACTCAGTAACTATCAGAAAACCAAACAATGTTGAAAAGTATTGAGAAGAAAACAAGAGAGTATCATTATGCCACTGGATAGACTGTACAAGTTCTTTCTTCCAATAGAAGTAGAAATCATCAAATAAAACTAGTGACTTACTGGCTCGGTCAAAAGAAACAAGGTAATGTAGCTGAGCTATGAAGCTTTTTGCAACAAAGTTTTCCAAGAGTTAAAAAAAGACAATATGTTCATAGACTATTAAAAGAATCATCATCCCTGAGACAGAAATTTAGGCACTGAGCCACAAATTCTTGGAAATCAGGGGAGTATTCTGGGGAAGTAATAAAGTAGGCTCTCTCTACTTCTGCATTTGTTGTCCTGGAGAAGAGAATACTTTAGACAGATCTAATAGCAGTCTTGCAATACCTAAGAAGCTATTGGGAAAATGGAGTTCAGACTAGAGATCTTCTGATACCTCCTCACCCTGGATAATTTTGTAATTCTATGATTCTTTAAGTTTTGGCACTGCTAGAGACAGACTACTAGGCTAGCTGGGCTTTGATCCAATCCAGTATACAAGTTCTCATCTTATACACACGCATGCAGTAGAACACACTTTTAGAAACTTCAAGCTCAAACTCAAGCTCAGTAACAACTCACCATCTCTTCAAGCTGAATGATGCCAAGAGTCATATATTTGCAGCTTCAGGAATTAAAACTGGATTTCTGAGTTTTACTTTCATGTTTTCAAAAAGAAAAAATATTGAAATCCTCACAAATAATATAGATCCAAATATCGTATTTGAGTCCTTTAAGAGAAAATCAGTATCAGAGAGGAAATCATTCATAAAAGAACGTTTATTGGGTTTTGGTAAATAATGTAGAAAGTAGTTTAACTGACAATTTTCAAGCCAGTCACTGGAGTGATATATTGCTGGCAAAAATGCAGTGTGTTCATGAAGTAAAAATAAAGAACTAAATAAAAATGAGAGAAGGCACTCTATTGTAAATTGAGACTGCTATATGTTGTACAGATACACAAAATGTTAGATCTATAAAATATATTATCTGATATAGGAAGAACAGAGAAGCTGAATGGAAGAAAAGAGTATGTATGTATAATGTCACAACAAGAGATTACTGTAGCTACTTTCATCTGAAAGAAGTTCTTTTCCCCAGAGTTTCCAGTAAATTATTGCAATACATTCACACTCACTTTTTTTATCTTGGAGGTAGAGGGAATTATGAAAGTGCTACTGCTTTCAGGAGACTGAAAAAAGAGGAGAATATGAAAATGGACAATCATTTGTATGCAACTGATCAGAAAATATTATAGTATCATTTTCAAAAGAGCAAGGAAGGGAAGGAGTGAAAGCAACAAAGTAATGACAATAAAACAGATGCTATGAAATCTAACTCCTGTATATGTGGGTTTGATCTTCTGGGAAGGTACAAAAAGGGGAAAGTAAAGTAGAAAAAGCAAGCACTTACTGAAAGAAAGCTATCAAACACACAATTAATCTGAGACACAAAGAAGAGAGGAGGAACGGCTTTTGCTTCATTAGGTGCAACTGAAGCAGAAATGAATCATACAAGAGGTGGAACACAACAAAAGGTACATCAGAAAGAATCAGTATAAAGGAGCAGCAGAAGTGCATGGGGTAAATCAAATGATATTTTTAAGACATTGAGAAGTAGCAAGTGAAGGGAGCTGGATAAGAACAGAAAGGACTTAGTAGGAGTACTAAAAGAGAAAGCATCATGGCTTTAAAGAAAAGCCAACAGAGGACCATCTAAATTTGACTCCCATAGCTCTCAATCCTACAGAAAATTGGCTGTGAAGAATAAGAGCTGGTGTGTACAAATACTCAAGAGCTGTGTAGAAACTGCATGCCTGGGCCATATTAAGAATAAGCCATTTTTCTGCCATTTCAGGATTTCTGTCATTTTGTGCAGAAAGATAAGCCAGTCAGAATAAGGCACACTAAATTAAGCAGTCTGGCTTGGGTTCTTTTGAGTAGTTATATGCTCAAATTAGCCTGGAGTAGTGAGTGACTAGAAGGATATGTTTGTCACAGAAATCACTGCACTGACTAAGGAGCCTTTTGTGCCTTTCTTGACTAAAGGCTGTAGCCCCTAGGAAAGACAACAGCATAGCTTGGGTGGGGGTGATTACGTGATTTGCACTCACATCTTGAAGAACTTACATACTGGCATGTCAGGTCAAAAAGCAGACGTTTCTGTACACATACATGGCTTCTATGGGAAGGCCATACAACGGAGTTATTGAGAAGTATTGCATCCAGAGTTACTGCAGTCAAACGCAGGAATGACCCTAAGCAAAATCCAACAGTTTAGTAGTTTTGTATCTGGAGTAGGAGTAATATTAATTAAGTGACTTTCTTCGTGGACTGATAGTCATAATCACAAATATGATTTAGTGATATGTGACTTACTTCGTGGGCACATACAAGTCTTCCATTCGCATTTGTTTTATGGAAGTTAAGTATTTTCTGAAATCTTTAATATCTCCTTGATACATGGGAAATTAGATATTAAAATGTTTCAAGGTGTAAAATCTTAACTAGTCTGTAAAGTCATTACATCATTGTCTTACAGGATTCACTTAGATATAAAATATGCAGTACTGTAAACAGAAGTACTGAATACACTTGTTTAGGAAATGAAAGGCTTCTGGTCTTGTAAGCACCAGGCAAATACAACACTCAACTCCTTGTCTTTCTAAACTCCCTGATGACATTTAAAATGCAGTGTCTTCTCACAAACATAGGCCGATATTTATGTTCCAAATTTGCAGTATTTTCTCCCTTCTCTCTATCCTAATTATGAGTAATTATCATGCTTAAATGCTTTTTTAAAAACACGAAGCCTTTAAAAAAAATCTATCGAATCTGAGCTAATGTAAGAAATGCTATATATACTATGTATACTATAATACTACATAAAAGAACATTAAAGTATTAAGATAAACTATTTAGAATTTACAAGTAAAGCTATATAGCTGTATAGTTCTTTTTTTTCCTATAATTTAATCTCTCTGCAATGTTTCTATTAATCTAGTGATAATTTAAAAAATTAAAGGGTTATCTTAGCTCTCAACCAGATCTTTATGGAGAATGAAAATCTGCAATGAGTAGCTTCCCACCAAACAACTCTATAAAATATAAGCCTCTAGGTGTTCCCATAGACATAATCTACCACAACACTGTGTAGAATATGTAAGAGCAATACCTCTTTTCCCCACATGATTGACTGCTCTAGGGACACCGTGTGGTTTTTCCAACAAAGCAGATAACAAAATTCTTATGATTCTCTGATTTTCAAATCACTATGAAGTTGCAATCAAAAAGATCCATTTAAAGAAAACACAATTTGCTGGACTATAGTCATGTCACTAGTTGAAATTTTATGCAATATGTGAAACATGATGTTCCAGTACGTGATTCTGTTCTCATCTGTATGTAGACTTTAATGATGAAAATTATGTTAAACATTATATACATATGATGCATATAAAATACATAATGTATAATCTATAACTTACACCTATATATGTATATATAAAACACATAATATGTAATATTTACAATGTAATATGTTGTGCATTTATATAATCACACAAATTATATAAACTACCCTAAAGAAGAAAACTCTTCAAACACAGCAAACATTGTTTGCTTAAATACATAGCAGAGTATGAGAAATAAATGGGAAGACTCTGAAAACATCTGGAATTCATTCACTGATTACAACAGAAAATCAAAACTAAGAAGAAAAAAAGAAGCAAGTTAAAAAGTTATGAGAAAGTTTATTCTTTCTCCATTTTTTTTTTGAGGGAGGTGTTTCTTTTTTCTTTGCTTTTATATGGTTTATGTAATCAAAATTTAAAAAAATAATTACGGTATAATAAACATTGTAAACAAAAAAATCTACTTTTTTATTCTGCATATGTTTAACATGTTTGTATAACACTAAATATAATTACTTCTTAGATAAGGATAGAAAAATGGCATTATTTGTATTGCTATTCAGGAGTGGAGCACCAGAGATATTCCAGAATCGAGAAACTGAGTTTAATTACTCAATCAATAAAAGTATTTTCTTAGAAGATACTGTGTTTTACATTCTGTGGCATGGATTTCTTCACTTTCATCACTTTAAGCTCAACTAATAAAAAAAGATTCAAAAAGTACATAAAGACTACATCTCTGAGCTTTTCATGTCCACTGGCAAGTTCAAGAACTGATCAAAGTTGGAACTCCAATTCTGCAATGAAGGAAGAGTGTCTAAAAATGCATCTGTTTTGTGGAATGCTTTTTGCTTCCCAGGAAAGGATGACACGAAGCAGCATTCCCACTGAACAACTTTATAAAATATAAGCATCTAGGTGTTCCCATAGACATAATCTACCACAAACTATTTAGCCCTTCCTCCTTCTAGCTCTGGGCTAGTTCCATGGAAAATCTTGAGAGCCCATAATTCTCTCTGTAGGCAGCTAAGGGTACATCTTAGCAACATGCAATTAATCAAACAGAAGCAGATTGAGCACACTGAAACTGCTGTTGGCCCTGCCTCCACATAATGCATATTTGAGGGCTTGTCCTTCCAACTAAATCTGATCAGATGCCTTGAACAGAACATCTCTATCATCCATGGAATTCATAGTTGACTGGTCAGTGGTTTGAACTCCCACTAGGAGTCAAAGCACATCTACAATTTCCTGGAGAAAAGCTTCTGGTTTAATTTCACATAGATGGAAACTAGTACACATGAACAAAAACTGCTCTTGAAATCAAGTCAACGTGTATGAAGTCGGGATAACTGAGAGTTAGTTTCAAAACTACACTACTATACTCAGGAACACGAAACCTACATCCAATACAGGAGTGTTGATAGTCTTTTCATCTGACTGTACATAAAGTTAAATGTCTGTTGGTAAAGAAAGTAGCCCAAAACTTCAGCTGTGAAAGCAAAACCATATTTTACCTTCATATGAGATATGGACATAATCCATTGATACTGCTCTTCTGCTGCAATGCAGTCTTCTGCAGGGGAGGAGAAGGGGAGAGGGTTTATGGCCAGGAATTACCTGGCCTTCCATGCCTCATGTTCCTCCTCCCACTGCTGGAACTCTCCACTATTTGCATGGCCTCCCTTCCACTACAGAGAGAAGAGGGTAGAAGTGAGTGATCAGACAAGTGCAAGATCGTCCCTTCAAGCAGCAGGGCTATGGCTGCCTGTTACTGGAACGAGAAAAGTCACTAGATCCTGTTAGCTCCAGGCACTTAGCCCTAAAACAACTGGAAGGATGTTGTCTGTTCTCCTTAACTTGCTGCGTGACACAGTTCAATGCTTCTTGGACTACAGAATCACCCTCCAAAGGGTGCTGCTGAAACAAGGCACAGGCAGAATTAATCTGAGGTACAACTGATCATAGCCAAGGGCAGACTTGGGAACTGGGAGGATAATTGAATACTGAACAGGGTAATGAAGTGAAAGCCCCAAATTTTCATGTCAGGCAACTCAGTTTGTAATGGGCAATAAAAATTGTCAGACTGTAAAGGAAGATAGGTAAGTGCTAAAGGCCAACTGTGTGATAAAGTGATTGTAACTGGAATATCTAATGGAATCGAAGCTAGTGCAGGGAAAGACAGCATGATTGTAGAGCAGGTTTTTTCTCAGGTTGAGTAAAATTATTAGATGAACCTACAGTTTATCTGGGAATCTTTTTCCAGGTTAACTGCTCTATTTTTTGTTTTTATTTTCAGCCTATTTAGACAGTAATAACACAAACACCAAAATGTCTTTCTCAGTGTATGGTGTCCTCTATTCCCCAGTGCAAAGTCAGCTTAGCACTTACAGGCCTAACCTTGGCTAAAATGAAATTGGAGAAGGTCTTAGAAAAAAAAGAAAAAAAATGAGAATGTTGTTAGCCCCATCAAAGTGCTTAACATCATCTGAAACTATTTTTAAAGCACTTGTTTAAATTTTAAAGCAGTAAGGGATTAAGAACAAACACAGGCATTTCTTGTCTCCCTTGTGTGTAAGTAATTTTAAAGGTCAAACTAAGCTTTTTTTCGTCCCTGAAAAAGCTCTCAGCATTTTTGAAAGTCAAAAAACACAGGCCAGATAAACAGTGAATGTAAATTAGTAGAGCTCTATCATAGTCAGTAGAGGAGGCCAGTTTGCACTGGCTGAGGTTCTAGCTGCTGTTTTGTAAAATTCCAGGAGAAAAAGATTACATGTTTTTTAAAGAAATATATCTGAAAGAGGACATGCAGATTTTCCTGTTTGAGTCTCTGCTAGAAGGAATGAACTCATAAGAACCACAAATCAAAAAATGTAAACAGGCAGTTCTTGTGACAACAGGTATACTGTTTCTTCAGGTTTTGAACAGAAAATGGCTATGGCATGCAAGAACTCTCTACTGAGGCACAAAGAGCACCATAGCTTGAGGATGACTTTCCATTAATTCTAGTAAGCATCCTGATTTAAAAAAAACATTGGAAAAAAATGACACATGCCTCTCAAGCAGTAGTTTCCCTCTAAATGCCTTAAAATCCCTATTGGTGTCCCTTGGACAGAAGCCACAAGACAGCTGGTTGGACTTTGCAAGAGCTAAACCAGGAATTTCCTAAACTTGACTTTACACTATGACAGTAATTACATTGATTCCATCATAACATGTATAAAGTGTTTCTTCTGGGGTATCAGAGAGAAGGTTTGCCAGTTTTTTAAAAGTTTATAATTCACCTCTTAAGTGTCTTTTCACAGATCCTTGCCATGATGATGAAAAAGAGCAGAGTGGTATTCCAGAGCTCTCCTTCCAGATCTGCAGCAAGTGCAGATCTGAAAGCTGCTTAAAACCTGATCCAAAGGCCAATCACATCAATGATATACCTGATCACTAGAGCAAGCAAAATCAATATTATGAGCATAATCCTGCTTCCATGGAAGTCAAGGAAGTAAATTTTCAATGGGAATAGCATCAAATACTTAAGTTTCCTTTTAGTCCTTAACTGAATATCTTTTAAAGTAATTTCAGAATTTACTATTTAAAATTCCTCATGAACAAAGCATCTTGAAAGACAGTATGAACAAAATGGATAGCTCCTTATTATAAAATTTTTCTATTAAAATCAAGCTTTTAATCATTTTCTCAGTGCTTCTTAAGAAGACATTTACAGATCTAGGAGAAGGATTTCTGAATATGACTTATCCTCTCTGCTCCCATGTAATCACTGCAGAGTTTAGAGAGCATATTCATGTGAGAACACTTTATTTTCTAAATATGGGCAACTGGTACATTTGGATGACTATTTTTCTGAGTGAATTTCTGGAAACACACGATCCTTCTCAGAAGGTCTGGTATTACAGGCTTAAGTCAAAAGAAACATGCTTTTTTTCACCTTTCCTTTCCCATTTCAGTGGATGTAAATAATAGCTAGGTTGCTGTAAGTTTTTAACTTCTGTATCAGCTCTGATTCACAATCACAGTCCAAGAATCTAACACAATAAATACTTTTTTGTCTACTCTTACCAGAAACTGAATAGTAACAGAAGATCTACAGAAGGATTAATCCAAATGAATAAAAGTTGAAGACTATAGGAATAAATACTCTATTCCGGGCTGAGGGTTTTCTAATTCCAAATTTAATAGCAAGCAGAGACAAATATCAAGCTGGTCTGTATGCCACATATAAGGAATCTTTCCTAGCAGAAAAGTGCTCTGAGGTAAGCATGCAGCTGAGTACTGGAATTTCGGCCACCTGAATATAAGCTTTTAATATAATTCTTTAAAATGTCAGGGTTGATTATGTTGCATTTTAAAAATTCAAATAATTTCTATACCAGGATGAACGTATAAGATTCAAAACCAAAGACAGAATACCAACATACATGCAAGACTCAAAACACATTGATCTAATGATCTTTTGCAAAAGAGCACTGTTTTGGTGCTCAGGAGGCATTTCAAACTGCATTTGACACACAGGGCAATTAATTCCTTTTGGTGCATTTATGTATTTGGTGCATTTATGTATTCTGCTCTTTGTCACCCATATGTGGTAAAAATGATGTTTGTTCCAAAATTTGTAAAATTATGGGGTTTAGCTTTAGTCCCTGTGGATTCCTATTCCAAGATGATTATTTTCCTCTTCTCCTCTGTTTTCGCTCTGTTCAAGAACACTAATAAATCTGTGTGATAATTATCATACTTTAACTTTTTTTGTTTGTAGTGAGTGATACGTACTTAAAGACTGGATTAAATACAATAAATACATACACAGGGAGGGAAACTAAGTTCTGAGTGAAGCATCTTTATTATTGCTGCTCCCTCAAGAAACACTAATATAAAGTGTCACTATATAAGGAACCTCCAGAATTACGAAGTTTGAGTTATCTTTTTAAACCATATGCAGAGATTACAGCTGTTCTGGCATGCATTTTTCAGCCTATGAAATACTAAATCCAATGCTATCCTGCTTTATTCAAATATTTTTAGAATGCAAAAGCAAGGACTAAGAATCTGAGGAAATGCCAAATTAATCTTTAGTTGTGCATTGGTTGTCAGGATAATCTGTCTCTTTATGTATCTGTCCCACACATTAAATGAAAGGAGAAACAGTAGATGGACATATAATTAGACATTCAGTACAATTAATTAATCAAAAACACTTAAGTGTGGTTTCAACAGGCACAGTACATATACCATTTATTAAACTCTGAAACATTCATACAACGCGGTCTAATAGTCACACTTTATGTAAAGAATTTCCTATCTTTTTAAAATGAGGAGAGGGGTGGAGAGCTTTGAGATTTGTAAATCAAGTGAGAAGCCTTTGGAAAATCCCCAAAGTCAATTCTTCGGCATACAAGCAGATCTCAGCTTAAGCTGCTAGTCTTATTTGAATAGCCACCAGCTAAAGTCAGCTTCTATTCAACAGCAGACCCACCACTGTCACCACCACTCCAGACAGACAAGTCCATCCTGCTTCCTCTTCTTCTCTGTCATTAGCAACTTTGCTTTGCTGAATCTGGAAAGCAGAGACAATATACTCATCTTTCTCCTTCCACTTCCACTATCGTGGCTCTGAAAGCTTAAGTGCGTTTGCAGATCTGCATATACCTCTACAAGCAAAACAGATTCACTCTCAGGTTGTTCATGTTCAGCTAATATTTTAGCAGATTGCTAAAGATTTCCTGGGGAATACAAGTCTCAGAAAAGAAACTGCATTTTTTGCAGATTCTAATTTAGAGAAACTCAAAGAGAATTTAATGAAACAAAGGAAAAGATGTTTTTTTCTAGGCTAAACTGTTGATTCATAGCAGCCTTAGAGGAAGTATTAGAACATTTAAATCAGACACAAGAAAAATGCAAAATGAAAACGGAACATATTAGGCAATGAGGCTGTTTCTAGCTCCCTGAATAATTATTATAAACCTGCTTCCACTCATTCTGTAGATGTTCTCTATATCTGGAGACAGAGCGGAGCCTTCTCCTAGTACGAAAGTTCCCCTTGTATACAATTCCTTTTCTGCCAAGTAAGAAACCTAAAGACCTAAAGTGGTTACTGGACGCTTATGTGGGCCCAGAATTCCAGCAGTGAATGCTGCCATTTGTCTCTTCCTAATTACCATGAATTCTTCCTTTGTGCATTCAACTGAGATTGGATTAACGCAGCTATTCTGTTTAAAAATCAGACCTCGGCATCATCACTTGCAGTGCTTTAGTAGCTAAATTTATTGTATCTTATCTTGCTGAGGAATCTTTGCTGTGTTCCAGGATCATTTGTTAATGTCAGCACAGCCATTGAAATGGCACGAGTTCATTATATTGTTATTGTACATACAGCATAACAAAAAACTAAACAGAAGGTCAAATTCTGATCATGTGACTACATATATAAATCAAGAATATTTCCACTGAGTAAAATGAAATTGTTGGAATAGCTGGCCAAAGACCTAATTTATTATTGTAGCACCCACGGGAATAGAAATTAGAAATGAATACACAGATGCATATACAGTGAATAGAATATATAATACTATATTTCTGTACACTTTGATTTCTCTTAAAAAGCAAATGGGAAAAGATCAAGAATATGAATAATTTGCCATTCAAGAAAATCCAATAGTCTAAACTGCTTGGAAAAAAAACTTCAGCTGGCTAAAGGAATCTTCAATAGAAAGAATACATTTTGCTCTAACCCATTTAGTTTTTCATTTTTTTACACTATTCCACTTACCTCAGGAAATTGTGACTTGCAATTATGAAAACAGTTTTCTCAAAACTGAGTGCAGTCCTTTCTAATCCCATGCATTGTCCAAACGTTAGTGCAGGTTTTGTAAAATGAACAGAAGTGAGATCCATTACAAAGTCTGTCCCATAATATTTCTCTCCTGTGTCAGAGATAGGATCAGTTTCCAAGACCATTCTTAGTTCTGTTTCTAGCACACTTCCACCTTCTCAGAGCATTGAAATTGGCAGGCCTGGGTGAGGATATCTGAACATGTCTGAAACATCCAAACCTTGACACACCGTATGTCCCCTAGACAAAAAGGAAAGCACGGAGAGAAGGGTTTTACCCTGCTGAGGCTCAAGCCTACATCAGAGCACTCTCTCTTATCATAAATGTTGGACATACACGTTTTGAAAGATCACTTTTTGTTGGCATTATCATCTTGTAAAAAGACAAGTTTAAGACATTCCAAACTCCTTCCAACATAATATATTCCATTTGTAACTTAATTCTGCTATGCAATAATTTGGGTTTTTTTCCTGATTCACAGCATGGCAACATATGTCCTATGAAGAAATTACAGCACCTATTGATCCCTACAGTAATGAAGAGATGTGCAACTACCTTGTGCAGGCTAGGGTAAAGTCTTTATCTCCTTTGTATCACTCACTGCATCCCACATAAAAATCATGTCAGGTGGTTCTATTGCTGAAAGAACAAACACGAGATTATAAAGAACATCAGTGACAATGCACAAGAGGGAAATGTTTCTCAACGCTATAAAGAGGCACTATATACCTGTCTACAGGGGCATGCTTGGAAACCAGAGATTAAAGAATTTCATGCACTAACATTCACCAGGCAGTTAGGATTACTATCCCACTTCTGACAGGACAGCAAGAGATGACTTTGTTCTCCAGCTCTTGTCACCTGTTATTTTCTTCTACAAACACAACACATCATGCCTTTCATACACAGGCAACACTCCAAGTAGGTATTGATTTCTTCCTCCTGTTCCTTTCAGAAGGCTGATCCAGAATATCAGTCCTGTGTGGTTTGCTTGTTTCCAGGCTAAACTGGCTATTGGCCAGCTTATAGCTACATGTCCTCATGTGAATATTACTACCTTATTGTTCTTGCTTTACCTCTTTATCTCCTTGACCTCCACAGAAAAGCATTTTTTAGCCTTTGGCCTACCAGACCAAGCAAACCAATGTCTTTCACCCTCTCCCATGAAACAGACTTTGCATTCTCCAACATAAGCCTTATTTACTGGTGTTCAAAATGAACAGCCTTTGTTTAAGCCAGCGTTAAGAGAACTCTTCATTAATTATTAAAGGTAAGAACTTAGGAGGGCCTTGTCCCTCAACAGTTTTTTATTGCTGCAGGATGTATCAGCTACCATATCTACCTCTTCCACAGCTACAAGTGTCTCTGAAATGTTAAAAGGCAGAGCTGATCTTAGTTTATTTCATTTACAAAGCATCTTTCACTGAAAAACTGTTATATCAAATCCTCAGGAAAACCACTTTTTTTTCCACATTTTGATTTCTGCCTTTTAGAACTGGATTTAATATTTCATTTTGCAGAGAAAATGAGAAAGCAAATGTGTTACAGATGAAGGAGGCAACTCAAAGCTATCTATTTGTCACTAACTGCAGTGTACAGCTGTAGAGCTCCAGGATCTCATGCTGCCAAGGGAGCAGCAACCAATTTCAGGGCCAGAGCCAGCAGGCAAAACGTTGGCAAAGATGCGCTCCTCCTTCTCCTATGCAGACAAATAGACATACAGTGAAGGGAGGATGGCTAGGGCTCAGTTTAAGAGAAGGAGAGGAAGGGTCATTCTAACACAGAGAAACAAAGCTCCTGGTGAAAAGCTGCTATTAGGGAATTTTAGCAGCTGGTTTCCTTTAGATTTAACCACATCATTTCCAGTACTAGCCTGAAGTGTGCTGTCCACATCATTACATAAATTCATCTCCTGTCCATCAGAACAAACACATCTTCTTTCAGCCTCTTTTTAACAGGGTAAGCTATGATAAAAGATAAAGAATGGCATTTATCTAAGTCATGGTATGATTTTCCTATGAAAAGGCACTGAAAAAGTTGAATTATTAGACAGGGAAAACATAAGCAGATATGTGTTAGGAATGTAACAACTAATGAAGCCCCCAAAAATATACTAAGTGGTCTTTGTAAATTCTACAATAACTAAATAAGACAAGGTAACTAAATCATATTGAAAGGTAATTTGTTCAAAATAGAAATGTACTTATCTTATACAAGAAGCATAGTTAGCTTATGAAATTGATAGCAATACAATAATTGAGGAATAACTTCAGAAAATTTGAACACGACTAAAATTAAACGGATAACAAAAATATTTGCATTACAGATATTCTCTCTTTCTCTCCTCTACTCACTTTCCTAATGCCTTCTCAAATAACCATTCACTAAAGCTAAGACTAAGGGAAAAAATACAGCAAATCATCTCTCTGAAACAGCTGAGGATGATGACTGTCAGTATGACATGATGCAAAGAAAAGAAAGAAAATGCAAGTCATTAAGCACAGTCATCCAGAGATAGAAACTCTGGGGAAAGAGCTGTCACATGAATCTGTCCTTCTAAAAACAATACTTTGAATTCGTATTACCTCATAAATTAAAGCAGACTGAACTACATTTTGGTTTTATAGCTACTCTTTAAAATTAGTGAATGACTTAATAGATTGAATACGTTAAATGAAAATTGCTACTGTTTACAAAATCTTAAGAAAAAGAACAGAAAAATACATCATCCTTTCACCACACAGGTGGCCTTTTTTTCATACCCAGTAGAAGAGCAATGTAGTGGTTAACTACACATGAAACTAGTTTGAGGAATGACTCAGGCTTATGTACGTGTCACAACTCTCCATTTCTGATTATTTCCAAAACTGGAACGCAGAAGGAAAACCTCACCTTCACATTTCTTGATTACCTGCCCTGCCAGAGCTCAAGGCTTGTGTGTGGATTAGTAGTCATCTTAATGAAATTGAAAATCAAAGCAAAACAATTTAATTTTGTATTTTCTTATGCAAGAAAACTGCCAGTCAGTTCAGGGGATTCCAACTATCAGACAAGACTAATTTAAAATAATTCTCATCATTCTAACTGAGATTCCAATTCTGAAAAGGGCCTCACTCTATAGCTTCAGCTCAGTCACATGGACTCCTTTTAAATGGAGAAAAATCATTAATTTTCTACCTTTCCTCTCTCTTTATCTTTAAAGGGGTATCTAGAGTAAATCCATGGTCTCCTACAAAAGGTCTGGGCATGCATGGTCTCCCTGTCCTACCTTCTTCAGCAATTTAAAAGCTTAAACTGTGTGTTTCCCTGCAGTAATACACAGAGATAACAAAAGTAGATATTTTCTCACTGCACCATAACCACAACCTCTTGTTGGCACAGTGAGATCTCACTCCCTGAAGCAGAGGACCTTCTAGTCAAGGAGAGAATACTTCCCGTGCTAACAGAATGCTTTGATTGCATTTCCAAACCTCCAAAGGGAGGAAATTCCAGAATTAAAGTTAGAACTAAGGTTGACTTTTACCGCACAGGTGCTGTGGTTGGGGATTTCCTGAACACCTGTTTTACCAAACTTTTTTTTTTTCAATAGAACTTGCAAATACTATTTTTAGTGCATGCATTAAAAGAGACAGTCCAAACCACAGCTTTAGGCCTGGACCCATTCTCTGGCTCCAGGGTAAGTGGCAGATGATGGCTTGCATCCATGCAGCTCAGCTCTCTTCCTTCCCTAAAACAAGGGGTAACTGCCTACAGGAAATGGATCCTGGAGTGTACTCTTCCTCTGGCCAAGATCAGATCTGTAGAACACAAGTTGGCTGGACCAAAACTGTGCCAAATCGTGTGTTAAAAAAAAACTCCAGAGACCATTGCATGCCAGTACTTGAGCCTATGCTTCATTCATTTTGTTTATTACTGTGCACATTGCCAGTAGGTTGGGCAGGAGGATCAAAAAGCACTAGGGTTAAGGAAAGAGCTATTTATGGTAAAGGATAACTTTGGCCCAACAACAAACATGTATAACTTAACAATGAATATATTAGGCTTCTAATTAAAAGAAGGTTTACAACCATAAGGTGAGTCAAATTCTAAAACTGCATTCTCACAGAAGAGCAGGGGCGAGAAACAATTCATTTTGTGCTGGAAATGGATAAAACTTCAGGAGGACTGAATGATACAGTTTCTCTTAACAGCAGGGAGCTCGGCCTGGGAAGTCTTTTTACTCCTACCTACTAGGAGTTTTAGTCCTTCTACACTCCTAATGCACTCAGACTTCATAAAACAAAGAGAAAAGTGATGACATAATATGGCTCTGAAATCACCATACCTGATACTGTACCTGTCTCTTTCTTCAGACTAAATGGACTATACATAATGAAAAAAAAATCACAGTTTTTCATTGAAAGGAATAGCCTCAGTTTTCCCTATAAACAGCGAATATTTATATCCAATCCTACTTACACAGCTTTTTGTTTTCAAATGAACCCATTTTATCATGAAACTCCCTAGGGCTGTAATTACTGTGAAGAGGATGGCGTAGACTAATGCAAATCAAGAGATGCAGGCAAAAAATCTGGGAAAAGAGATATTTATTTCTCATATATTTATCACCTCTAAATTACTGGAATCAAAATATGAATATAACAAGGAGCTACTTAAGTATGGTAAAAATGATAAACGATGCTATTTTCTTTGGAAATAGAATTGTACAAGCAAAATAACCTGAGGGTTTTTTGAGGTTGTGTAACTATAATTAATGCATTAGGCTACACCAACTGATCTCATGACAGGCAAGCAACTGAATTTTAGACATAATAAGTAGTGGTTGTCTTGTCCTGTAATAAATATCTGGTTGCACAGTAGATGTCGAAGATGATGTATTAGCCTGAGTCTGTCTACCTCCAACATTGTCTGGTTTGGTGACTGTAGTACACAATTGCCTTCTCTTTCTTGCAAAGTGGAAAACAGGGCAAAATGTGAGGAAAGTTAAAAATCATACAAATATTGGGGAAATAATGATTATTTAATACAGTAATTATTTATTTAACACAGTAACTATAATTCCTTGTAATGCTGTAGGCAGCATGTTTTACATTGTCTGCGAATATGCTCCTTGGAAGCATGAGCTCCAGCACTTTTGAGTAGCCATGCCAGTGTCTCTGGTATTGCTATTTAAGAAGTAACGACAAATGAACCTGTTGCTTTGTGGCTGGAGATCTATGGATACTGAAATATCCCCTACTATAAACGTTAGGATAGAATGTCATCCCTAGAAGTCATACCTAATATAGCATCTTGAAGAAATCAGTATCTGTAGGATAAATGACTGCTCTTTTCCATCCAACATGTCAGGGAGCACTCCATAGTGTGGTGGATTTCAGAAAGAGAGTATTCTTCAGGGTTAGGACCACCAACAGCATCTGCTGAGCAGAGTTGAGCACTGTTCTCCAATCCTCCAAACCAAACTCAGTATAAAAACCTCTCAAAATAAAAGTAAATTGTTCTTACGGGCCAGATATTCCATCATTTCAGAAAGAGGACAAAGGCAAATTGAGCCATGCCGAACACTGCTGAATATAACCACTAGCAACTGCCACAGTGTGGTGCACTATGGTTGCATGCAAATTTGAGGCTTGGAAAACAGCTGATTTGTCCCTCCCAATACATACTCTGGTCTCTTTCTGACCAAATGCCAAGATCAGAGTAGGATGGGTACCATTCATTCCTGCAACCCACCTGACATAGAAGGAAACACAGGCACGTCATCAGAGTAATCACAGTGCACTCTAGCAGGTCTCCCTGGTCTAGACAACTGAATAACTTCCAACATCACACATAAATAATTCCTCAAAAGCAGATGTAGTGTTTTGAGTGCAATCCCAAATGAATCAGATCCCTCAGCACACAAAAGAAAAAAAAAAAAGTGAATTAAGACCAAAAAAGACTTTGAATTCCTGTTGTCCTCTGATCTTCTTGGAACCTTTGTGGCTGCAAAACTTTACAAGAGTTTCAAGGAGTCTCCTGTTGCTTAACATCTGTCTCATGTCTATTAACATCTGGAGTCTCCCGTCTATTAACATCTGGAGGGTCATGAGAAGCCAAAGGAGGACTGCCAGCTCCAGCTGCGTCAGTTTATCCCAAGGTAAGTTTTCCCTGTACTAGTTTTTGTCAAGCTGAGAATTCCCTCATGCCAGTGAGAACTTTAGACGCTCATTTTAGGCTGCTTTAAAGTTGTTGTATACTGCAAGAATAGTAACAGGAAGCTTTCATGTAAGTCAAGAAACAGACACTTTTTAGTAGCTGTAACTATATTTTTACAGGCTCTGGTCAAGTTTTAACAGTATCACTGCAACTTCCTATTTTGGGGTTGTCTTCCTTACCAGAAACTTTTCTTGGTAAAACAGAGTAGCGTTTGCATGATAATTATCCCACTGTGTAAGCCTAACAGAAACAAAACTGTCATTTTACTGCAAAGTAAAGCAGCAAAGACAACAATAGATAGAAGCAGTTTTAGGCTTTCAGTAAAAATTTGTCATTCCTACCTTCCATCAGGTTTTGAGACTAGGATGGCAGTTAGATGAACAAAACCTGCTTTCCTTCCAGTGAAAACAAAGATTACACTCTAGCTTTGTCTACCTGTTTGTTTCGATAGCTTCCTCTGGGCAAATGAATCTCATACACAACAATATAATTCTAGTCTCCATCACTGGCACTTCCTGAATAAATTTCCAATAGTCCAAAGCCACCTGGCTTCACTTTTATGCTGCACTGCTTGTTTCTTCTTTATCCTGCATCTAGACGGCTTTCAGAGTGCATAGATTTTTTTAGTAGAAGTATCATAAGGAGATACTGAGCTACTCATGCTGTCAGTTCAATAAATAATGGAATTTAAACCACTTTTTTTTTTTAATTTGGAGATATCTCATTCATCCAGAATATTACATTTACCCCCAGCTGGTTTGCCAGTCAGTCTGCCAAATGAACTGGCCAGCTAGTGATTTTACTATATAATAACATCATTATCCCTAAAATCCCAGTCTGTACTAATATATTATGGAGACTCAAACAATTACACAGAAATTGCTTTTCATAAATCAATCTTTGAGTCAGATCATGTGAACGAAAAAAAATGCACCTGATTTTTGTGCTTTCATGGCGCTCAATGAAATAAAAGTGGCTCAGTAGTGCTGTAGGTGTAGGTGTCCCCACACATCTAAGTCTTGACTGAGTTGTTCATTTACTTTCTGATTAGTAACATCAATTAACCAGAGAAGTTCTCCCTGACATTTGTATAAAGCACAAAGAATGTATGATGCCTAAAAAACCCAGTCACTTTGGTAGCTGTTAAGCTTAAGAAGGTTCAATTAGAAATTAAAAATATGTACTTTGATGCAATATTAAAATAGTGATAGTCAGTTGTGCTTATGTTCTGTGAATAAAATATATGAGTTCTCAATCATAGAATAACACCAAGTACATTTTGTGATATTGAAGGTCTCTTAAGGAGATAGTTATCTCATTGTACCTCTTCAATAACAAAGTAATTCATACAATGTTCTGTGGGTCTTGCAGATATGCAAGGTTTTCCTTCTCTCAAGAGAAGTGATTCCTCTACGATCAAGTACTTCTGAAAATAAAACCTAAAGAAACTTGGCCCTAGATACTTCAATGTCAGCTCCTATTTTTTTATTTCTACGTGCCTGAAGTAGCTTAAAAAACCTTGTACCTATTACTCTCTGTCCTTAAAAAAGACCAGAGGGAGAGGTTAACTGAGCTAACACTACAGACTGGGCCTCTGTGCCAGCAAGGCCTCCTCACGCTTGGGGCCTGTAACAGATTAGATGGGATTAGCATGTTATCTCTCTAATATTTACACACTGGTGTTTGCCTTCACAGCTTAGATGGTTTCATAGGAGAAATGTTTCAGTTTTCCAAGCTAGTGCAGAGCAGTTTTTAACCCGGCAACCCCAGTGGCTGAAGCTGGATCTTTTCCTGTACAGTCCGGAATTCCAGCTGTTCTGCCCAGCAGCCAAGCTATTGACATGCTGAGTGGGGTCTTTCTTCTCACAGCTGGAGCTATAGAAAGCACAGCAGCTATTCCATAAAATTATAGAATAAGCAGCACTTAACAGCCATTTCTCATGTGCAGGAGATGGTGAGACTCTTCTATTCATACTAGTCTGGAAAGACATCACTTATGTTTCAAATGTTGCTATTTGCATATATGCAAAACAGTATTCCTGGTGAAGGACAGTCCTGCTGAGTGAGTGGAAACAAAACCTGTGGAAAGCTGGGATGACCAACACTATTTTCCATAGCTTCCCTGTGAAGAGACAGGTTTTCATAGAACTGTGACAGAAGCCTGTGTTCACGCCCAAGCATTTGGAAATGCAAATGAGGGAGGCCATGAAAGACTCAATGTGGTTTGCAGTTGTGCTTTGGAAAGCTACCACTTTAATGCCAATGGTTCACATCTGATCAGTTCTCACTTGGTAAATCAAAAGTTTGTACTACGTTGGAAATGGGCAAGATTGATATAAACATGATTTTTATGGGTTATGAACATAAGCTATTAATGAGTTTAAAATACTAAACTCTGAGTTTCATAGAAAATACTTCCCAAACCATACTGAGGCAAACGTCAGCAATAATAGAATTGCAAATTGCCAGTGTGAAGGGAGAGATAAGTGCATTATTCCACTACAGTTGGGCTTGGTTAAGGACAAGGGCAGGTTCAAGAACTCGGATGAGGGATGCAGAGAAAAGGTGCATGATGCCAGAGTGGTAAAGAAACTCGATTAGGCCCAAGAGTCTTACCCTCTCTGCATGATGATCAGTAAGGTAAGTGGATGCAGGGCATCCACTAAAGCTTTCCTGTCATGTCTAACAGTGGACTGTGACAGATCTCAAGGCAGAGAAAGATCAGAAGTGTTTTCTATAAAGTACCTAACTGGTATAACAGACTGGTCTTTCACACTTTCCAGGCCTTCACCCCAGGAGACTAGATGTGTCATATGTTCTAAGGAGAAAATATGCCATAACTTTTTAATTTCCTGGCCCTCTTTGCTAAATGCATAGACTGTGGAAGCAGTATTGGTTGATCACCACTAGGTGATACACAAAATACCCTTTTAGTGAGTGTGGTCCTTGATTATTCTGTTGTTACAGGCTTCCTCCCTTTCACTGCTTGTCTACTGCTTGAATCATAACTATTTAGAGGAAGTGACTATTACAATATCCATATAAAGTGGTCTGAAAAAACTCAGAAGTCTCAGAAGGCAACAAAGTACTCCAAGGTAATTCAGCATGGTAATAATAATGAAATGAAAAAAAAAAAAGCCTATAATGAATTCATCAGCAGTGCCATGCTGTAAAATAAAATTATCAGCACATTTTTCTGGATTGGATGCAGAGGCACAAAGAGATTAGATGTTTATCTGCCCTATAGCGGAAGTCAAATACATACTGGAGTTGGAGATGGGTACAAAATTTTTCTTTACCTGAACAGCTTGCAGAAACCTAGTTTAAAATTAGGTAAACTTTTCTAATGATATTTTACCGCGTTCTCTGAGCCTGTCTAATCTCCTTTAGGAAATGACCATTGACTTGGGCAGATGATTATTTCTGCATTGCATGTTAATGTGCTTTTTAATCATCACCAAAGACTGCTGTCTCAGGAAGCACTAGTTTCATATAACGTTCTTGTTCCCATTTAATCCACGCTCAAGATTCAGTCTGTGTTAACCTGACAGCTACGCTCTCTGAAGAGGATTCAAATTCTGTTGCTAGTGCAGGGATGGATTTGCCCATAGAACTCCACACAGTAAAACCCAAGTATTATTTTCCCACACCCAACACTAATACATTATTTACACAGTAAGCCAATTGCAATAGCAGGTTAGAAGACCTGCAGGATCACCATAACACAAGCATTAGGAGGCACTGCTCTACAGCTTTCTGTGGCTGGGGCAGGTATAAGGAATTTTCAAGATCTAGCTGAAATGCTTATTCCCGTATTTGCCCACTATGAAAAGGCAGCACTGAAATGGAAATCACAAATGCGGAGTTGCCTCCCGGGTGCTGCCCTGAAAATCCCGGGCACCCGCTGGGAGCTCTGCCAGCCGAGTTGCTGCCTTCCACGGCGGCGGGACCTGGTGGGAGGCATCCCCCGATCCCCGCATCATTGGGGTGGATGGGGTGACCCTATCCAAGGGCTCAGCTCAGCGCCGGCAGCCCGACTGACCTCGAGTGCCGCGGCTGCGAGGAGGCTACCCTGCAAGTTGCCAGAGGGGAGGGAGCCGGAGACCCCCGACTCGCTCCGCCCCGGTTTGGCTGGGATCGCCTCTGTCGGTCGCCGCCGAGCCTCTGGGCATCGGGCGGGAGGAGTCCTCTGTCCCCCGGGGGCCAGTACCGCGGGACCAGTTAACCCCGGGGGCCAGTACCGAATCGTGTCGTCGTCGTTTCCTCGCCCGCATTCTCCTGCATCCCCTCCTCCCGCTGCTCTCCCGCGTCCCCTCCCGCTGCTCTCCCGCATCTCCTCCTCCCGCCAGACCCGCCGCGTGAGCAGTCCCCTCCTGCCCTGGCAAGGGGCAGGCTCGGCTTGTTCCTGCCCCCAACTTCCCTTAAGTTTCCTCGGGTTTCCCCCGCCCCGCAGGGTCTGCCTAGGCTCCCGGTCCTTCAGGAGGGAGGGAGGGAAAGAGGGAGGGAGGGAAGGGAAAGGCGTGTCTTGCCTCGGCTGCCGCTGCTGCCGCCGCTGCTGGAGGCAGATCGGAGATATAAAAGACCTGGCCACGCGCCGGTTGTGGCTCCAGTCAGTGCGGGCGCTCACGTCGTAGGGAGAGGGGGAGCAGCAGCGAGGAGTCGACGGCGTGGGAATCGGGGCCGGCAGAGGCAGCGCGGGGCTCGCCGTGGGCAACCCCAATGCGTGGACTATCCGCTGCTCCATTATGCTGGAGCTACAGCTCCGCTGAAGGGAGTTTGCACACGGCCGGCTGGGCTGGACTGCAGCGCTGTCGTTCCTTATGAAGAAGGCACAAGTGAGTGGGGGCGCGGGGCAGCCGGGCGCTGCCAGACCCACCTGCCGGGCAGGGCTGGGAGCGCGGCTCCCCGGGAGGAGAGGGTCCCCTGCGGATACGAGGGTGCTGCTGGAGAGGAGCGGGGTGCGCAGTTCGTGGCAGCTGCCGGGCGGGGGTGTCCGCGGGGGGACCAGCGACCCGAGAGGTGAGGGGCGCCGGGGATGGGAGCTGCTGGATGAGCGGTCTGGGGGAGCGGGGTGAAGGGGGGACAGAAATCACCCCGAGCGGTCTCACTCTCGGCGCCCGAAGCCAGTGGAAAAGTTGCAGCAAGCGGCCGGATCGGTGGGAGATCTCGGAGGGCAGTGTGAAGAATCACCTTGATAAATCAGTTGCCTGCGTTACACTGACGAGCTGAGGGCGAAAGCGTGAAACAACTGCGGGCAGCGGTGCTGTGGGCGCTGTGGTCTCTAGCTCCATTCAAGCCGCCCCAGCGTGCGGTGCCGGGTCGGTGTTGCGGGCAGCCCCCGGTATTTGCCTCTCGCCCTCCCTCACCCCGCCGTGAAGAGCCGCTCTGTGCCGTTGGGGGGGTCCCTGCCATTATTTGTCCAAATTCTGTAGGGATTGCAATGGCTGTGCTCTACATTTTTAATTCTTTTAAACGGAAAGATGGGGAAAGACACGCGTGGAAAAATCATCTTGTAAGAAGCAGCATCTTTGGGAAACTCTAAAAAGTTTAAGGCTTGATTTTGCAAGGTGCTAGTACCATGCATCCTGACTGACCGCGGTGAGAGCAAGGGCTACTCAGTGCCGAGACTGAGCTCTGGGAGAGAACAATGCGTGGAGACATACTCCAGTGGTCCTATGCTGGGGGCTTTTGCCTTCCCCTCTCCTTCTTGGTTAGAAGCAAGGTACATTTTGCCTTCATCTGTTTCTTGGCGATTGCTGGGTCGTACCAGTAGTCAGCGTAAAGTCATTGGAAAACACATAAAATATGCATTTTTAAAAAAGGGAAAGACCTTGATGAATTCTTGTGGACAGTTAAATAGCTTTTCAAGAGATGACAGGAACTAGAAATACGTGCTTTTTAAAATATTTAAATCTCAGCTGGCCAAAGCACTGAGACCCGTGCTTAAGGAGTTACAACTTGGAGACTTAATTTTTATGATTCTGAAGTACAGTCAGGTATTATCCTGAATTATCAGTTCTGAATTCTGTCAGTGTATGTCCATTGCTGTTATTCCCTTTAGATGACTAAAGATGTGTAAAACCTTTTGTTTTAGCCCCTGGATACAAACTTGGTCAAATATGCTGAACAGTTTACTAGTTGGGAAGGGTCTCTTAAAGTTTAAGAGCTATGTTTATGTGTGCTTAGTTATAAGAAATCATTTAATATCAGAGTGGATAGCGATAAAGTCAGGAGATGTTATCCTAGCCCATGACAACGTATATGTAGGGCTGTTTCTTCAGAGAAGAAAAAAGTGTTCAGCAAACGAATGAGGATTTATGAGTGCAAGCGGTCAAGTGTTTCATTTCATATGAATTGTAAACTTCTAAAACCAACAGAGTACTCTTGCAAATTCAGAGCAAAGCAGGAACAATCTCTGTCTCCCAATAAACTGGGAAAGACAGGCAGTCTTGGTATTTAGGACCATATGGCTTGACTCAGGGGCTCACGAGCTGTAGCCTGTGGAACAGCTTCTTGTCATGGTGGTGAAGCATCTGTCAGCCTTCAAGCAGTTATGCTTCCTGCTTTTTGGAATCAGTGACAGACTCCTAGCTCTCCAAAGGATTGTTTTCTTCATTTTAAGGATTAGCAAACAAATGTGATACCAAACCATTAATCATTATGAGGGGATCAGAGCAGGAGATACTTCAAGAAAGACTTTCCAATAGGATGCGAAGACCCTTGTGCAAAGAGAGAACAAGTGAAGTGGATACAGGGAGGACTTAATCACACTGGGGCACTCAGCACATTAAAGTAGATTTTAGTCTTTATGCTCTCCTGTGAACGCTAGGCTGGTAACTGGCATAGTGAAAAGAACAGGATTGGGAAGCCAGGAAAGAAGTTAACATTCTTCTAATAAAATATTCTACAATAGACATAGTACAGAAAATGAGATCCGCTCTGTCACTGAGCTGTGAAAACACTTAGTAATACCTGGATAATGTTTAAAATAAATCAGGGATTTTGATGTTCGAGGTAATGTTACACAGGGATAATATTTAACTAGTGCAGCTGAAGGAGCTGAGTCATACGTCAGTGCAACGGAAGTGCTGAAAGAGAAGAGTCGTGCTGAGCGCTAGACTAGAAGTGAGCAGGTTGGTCAGTTTATTTAAATAATTCTTAGCCTGAGAAACCACAGGAACTGCAGAAATGTGTCAGTTCTAGAAGGACGGTTTCTGAAACTGTATAGTTTCATACATTTAAAACAAGGGGCTATGTATTTATCAGCACCTTCTGGATTTGTTTTTTTAGGTAATAAAGCCTTTAAAAATGTGATTTAACATCTAGAGTCCAGTCATACAATCCTTTTTCAGTGGGACTATTTCAATGAATTAATCTTATTGAAGATTATTGTATGAGAGGATTTGCAGGCTTATGTACTCAGCAATCAAAACTATTACCAGAAGTGAGTTTATGTCATTTTGCATGCTAATATTATAACGAATAAGATATCACTAATGTCTGGACACCCTTTGACATTTTGAATAAAACAAGGTAAGTGGTGGTAGTGTGATACATTATTGCAAAAACATGTAGAGATTTCCTTGTTCTTTGTTTGATTTGAAGACAATCTAAATAGGATTAAGTTAGTAAGAAATATGCTGCAAGGAGTGGTCACACATGGGGCTAGCTCAGAAAGCTGCTGATGTTAAGGTATCACAGATACTTGGTTCAGGCATTTGATCTTCAGCAGTGAGTTAGGTGCATAACCACTTAGAAGCCTCGGTATTGGAAGTGTCTTAGATCTCAGGCTGGCTTTTTATCTCTGAATGTGCACATTATTACAGGTTATTAAATTACCTTCTTAGTTTGTCCTGTGCATAGTACGTTTGTGTCACTGAAGTGGGAGCCTCTTTAGAAATTATTATGGAATGGTACCTGGAAAAAGAATTAGTACACAAATTGCCTGCTCCAATCTCATATTGGCAGGCTAATTCAGAAACACATAACAGGTGTCTGATACCTTGGTGCTAGCTTGCAGAGTCATTATTTTTGGGGAAATAGTGAGCTCTGATCTCCAATCTTTCTTACTCATTCTGCAAAAAAAAATGAACATCAGACACTGGAAGTCATTTGGAGTTCATAATAAGTGTAGATCTGCTCCTCAGATAGCAAAAGAGAACTTGATGGAGGCAGAAATTGTGCTGTTCACATTGAGTTATGGACTAAGTGCTCTTTCTCTTTTCCCATGGTTTTAACTCTTCTGAGGGAGGGTCAGTTTGTGAGTATTGCATCTGGAAGGAACATCCTTGACTAAAGTGTCGTATGGTGAGTAAACAGCAAATAACCTAGAAGTCTCTAGTGTGAGGGAGCATTTTGTAAGGCATGCTCTGATCTTTTTATTTTTTTTCCTTCTCCTGCTTGTGTTGTAAGCCTGTAAGTTTTTATCTCCATGAACTATGCAGCACTTGGCTTTGTAGTTTAGGCTAAGGCCGCTGACCCAGTCTGCTGCTGACCCAGTTCCACCATAGCAGTGAAATCTAGTTTCTCTTTTTGTGTATTGCATGTCAGTTGTTCAGGTACAGCTCTACGAGCTGATAATGCCATTCTCCAAGTTTTGTTATGTGACTTAATGGTATGCTGGCTCATGTAATCACCATATTGTACGAAAGTTAAGAGTTGGCAAGATACAGCCCTTGGCTTCGGGTGGGCAATGCTCAGTATGCAGTATGTAAACACAACACCCATTTATTTGAAGCAAGGCAGGAAAAATCTCCCTACGCAATTCCACTTCAGTGGTGTGGGAGCTGACAGATGAAAACGAAAGCGTTTGTTCTCGCCCTGGTCTTTGGTGTGCCAAACCTGGGGTTAGTCAGCCTTTTAAACACATTGCAGATCTGCTTGTTTTTGTTTTTTTTTCCCTGTGCACTTGTGGAAAAAGGAGATGGATCAATGTAAGGTGAGTGGAGAGGGGTAGTGCTCCGCTTTTTTTTTGGTTGGCCCATGTTTTGGTTGTGTACCGAGTTGTACATAAACCTGCAAAACTAAGATTCTTAAAGACTACCGATGCTGAAATAACTGACTTTGGAGAGCGTGTAAAATATAGATTTCTTTGCTGGATGGTTTTCATGATTGACAAATGTAAATAGTATCAGACATCTATGAGAATAAAAACTGAAAAGACATTGCAGTTTCAGAGAAAACAAAAATAATGTTAATTATTTTACTTGATTAAAACTAGTAGCATGCATAATATCTAAGGTCAGTGAAAGCAGATACGCTAACGAAGGCATTATTTCTACTGTATGTCTAAATAAAAACCAGTTTAGGAGCTAGATTAATGAACACTGGATCATAATATTGTATGATATAAATTATCCTCTCATTTCCTATTGTTATCTAATAACCACTGTGTGAATGATTGGTTGTTGATCCCGTTTAAATAATGTTTAAATTGTACAGTATTGACAGATTTGATAACTTTTTAAAATATGATTAGGAATTTTCTGTCTATATATATTTTTGTATTGTCATTGCTGTGTAGTGCAGACTTTAGGTGCAAGGCAAAAATAGCATCAAGTCTAAGATTTCACTACAGGTATTGCTGGAAGGAGGCCTTTGTGGCAGTTGCTGTTTTGCAGCCATACTTTGGAGCACACTGTTTTTCAGAGTAAGTCCTGAGCCTCCAACTATTCCATCACCACTTGAACTGATGCTAGAAGTGAGACCGTGTGGTGCAGTTTTGCGAGGCCAAGTGCAGACTCCCCTCTGAAGGGCCAACAGTGCTCAAACAGGTTTACAGCAGAAGTACCTTTCAGGTACTTCCTAGCCATGAGTCTTCACTGCTGTTAAAGAGCACTTGTAAGCACACAGTGATTGCAGCATTTGATTATTTTTCTTCGTTTTAGCTGCAAAACCTACTGGGTGGAGAAAATCAGTTTCAGGAATGACCTTTGAGGTCATATTTAGCCCAAGCCTCAAGAGCTATTTCTTCTCCCATCTGTGATTTGTCTCCTGTTTATAACAGCCGTTTGCATGGAATTTCTTAATGTTCCACTGAAGAGTTTCTAGGAGTTAGGCTAGGTGTCTTGGTACTCCACCTTCACTTGCTTCTCACTAATTTGGGGCAGCAGAGCTGGGAATTCAGAAAGGAGTATGTGCTGGCAGCCTTAGGGCTGAGGCAGAGGTGGATTTCAGACCAGCTCAGAGTGACGTTCTGCAAAGCTGGGCTATCACAAGACAATGACTGTATGGTCTGCAGAGATTATCTCTGGGTTTGTGAACAACCTGGATTCAATCCAGACAGAAAAAGGTTAATCTAAAAGAATTTACCTGAGCATACTAGCTGGAACGAGAGAGACACAGGTTCAGATCTTTTCTTGAGTAAGAACTTCGGTCTCCAAGAAGGGTCAAACCATCCAGTCTTTCTCGTTGAAGCTGTTCTACTTTGTATAAGTAATGATGTATTGTGCCTGAAGGAAGAAAAAAAAAATCAAGGCCAGACTCTGGATCTGAAGTGTAACTTCAGTGTTGCTTCAAATCTAAACTGGGTCTACACAAATTAAGATTTTAACACGCCTGAGTTAAGTCATACTTTAAAACCATATTAACTGAACTGCTAGGTTTATTTGTTCAATCCTGAGTGTGGCTGACACATGAAGTAGGAATGTAGGGCTGATTTTATTTCAGGGTACAAGTCCAAATTCACAGATAGTGAATCATGCCAACCTCTGAACCTCCATTCAGAAAGATTTAGTCATTTTCAAATCAGAGTCTGAAAGATCAGTCTGCCAGTTTATCTGTTTGTGTGGCTTGGTATTGCCAAGAATGGCCATCCCATCTAACTGAGCCTGGCTCCAAAACAATTATATTAACTCTCAGTGACAATAAACCCTCATCCAATGTCTTTTTCTGTTGGTGTTCTGCCTTTCATTTGTTCTGCTACTATCAGGTCCAGGGACATGAGTTCACTGGCAGTTAGACCAGTGTAGTCCAGTTCGCTCTAGTATCTCTTCTAAAAAAGTACTTTAAGAAGTTTTTAGAAGCACCCTAAATATATCTTTAGGAATTTATAATTTATGCAGTCTGTGCAGTATGATAGCATTTACATTATGCATTTACTGTGGCTGGAATATCTACTTGATGTAGGCAGGATCACTTGTACTGATAACCTTTCAATGTCTTTCATCCTAAATGAACAATGCTTTTTTTTTTTTTCCTTGCAAGTAGTGAAAGTTGGGAAGAAATCCAAATATCTCTACCCCATTGAGCAGTGTCCACGTACACAGAGAGGAACACACACCATGCACAACCAGCAGTTCATATCCACTAGTCTTTATTTGGATGCCCACCTCTGTTTGTGCAGAAACTGGCATACAGTAAAGGTCCTAAGCATAGTGTGCAAGCCTTCTGCCCGAGACATTTGACAATCTCTATGTAATGTAGGCACAGCTGAACCCTGGGAATGTCCACTTTAGCCTAGAACAACATGTACAGAAGTACTTGCCAACAGTGTATATTTTCTTTACAGTAGAGGTGTAGTCTGTGTGTCAGCTCACACAGTGCTTTATGCTGAAGGAAGTAAGGCAGAGGATAGTACAATAGAACCTTTTCAGAATAAAGGTTTATCTGAGTACTGTACAGAATAATTTTAAACCCTTCTTGCCAACTAGATCTATAGCTTTTTCTTTATGTATATCTGTTCTTTATTGTGGAACTCAGAATTCAGTGACAAGTAAAGTTAATTCCTCATTTTTTAATACTTCAATTTTTTTGAAAAGATTTTTATGATGATATATGATAGGTATATACGTTTTATTTTAATTTGAAAGTATAAGGAAAAAAAACTTCCTTGCTACCTTGTGCTTGCTTGGTAGCAGCTGACCAATGCATATCATCCGTTTATATTTGCAGTATGACACATCATTGCTGGATAGATTCTTCAGTCTGTTTAGTAACACATGAACTCTAATTACTTTTGGAAAAAAGTTATTTTGGCAATGTAAGTCAGACTGTAAAACTAAGTTGTGCATGTCCTGACAATCTATTTCCTTTTAGAAGAGGAAAATGAGTGCTTCAAATCATACAGCAGCTCTTTTTCTAAGAGCTGCTCCTGGACAGAAGAATGAGCTTAATGATGTCTACAGCATATTCTGAAAATTCTGAGTAATACTCTGATGTGCAAGGTTCATTATTTTAAAGTGTAATTTTGAACTGTGTCTGTAAGTGTGGAGGTTTTCACCTTTTCCATTTCACGTTGATCAAAAAAACCTTCTATTTATGGAGATTTCAAAATTGTATAAAATGGGAGTAGAATATCAAGGTACTGACTTCCATGGTGTAACTGAAGTAATGAACTGAAGTAAGGCAGTAAGGAGTCAGGCATGATGCGTTTAAATTAATAACATGTTGCATATATACAAAATTCATTAAGCAAAAAGAAGTGTTTAGAAATTTAGGGAAGTCAAAATTTAAACATGCTAATGTTTTATTGGAAAGAAGTCCTAAGTTCCAGCCCTCTAATTTCCACATTCTATTTACTCATTATTAAATGAACTCAGCAAAATGTGTGTTTTGCATTAAATGGCAAGCAGACAATATTCTGCATTAAGTCTTTAAACTGATATAGATCTGAGTGTCAGTTCTTGAGATTTGTTTTTCGCTTGCTACTTTGAAGCGTGCAGGAGGAGGAACGTTAGTCAGCCAAATG
This sequence comes from Tapera naevia, assembly GCA_033556795.1. NCBI lineage: Eukaryota > Metazoa > Chordata > Aves > Cuculiformes > Neomorphidae > Tapera > Tapera naevia. The sequence continues at coordinate 6,847,246 of JAUMJJ010000059.1, forward strand.
AGTTTAGGAAGCTTGTATAACACTGCTTGGCACCCTTTTCATTTGGATTAAAAAGTATGTTCCTGAATAAACAGAGGTTTTTGGTAGTTGTTTTAGAAAGGAGGAAAAAAAATTATCTCCAGCATTCATAATTGCTGTCTTTTTCAAATTACTGTGGTTCTGCAAAGTGTGGATTGAATTTGTATTCTAATAGCAAAACCTATCAGCACTGTATTTGACACCAGTTTAAATGGTTCTGATGTTCTTTATTTTCAAGGAAATATGAACCTTATTTTTAAACCTTAAGTTTAAATACTGTCACTGAAGCTGCTTTGATCTTCTGTATTATAATTCCTGGCATAGAATGTGCCCTAGATTTGCCATGTCTTCTCTAAATCAATGTCCTTTAAAAAATCTGGCCATAATCAGTCTGTTCCAAACTATTTTGATGAATTTATTCAGTATTTGTTCCTTTAATAGTGTAATGCTGGGCAGTGAACGCTCTCCTTTCAGGCTACTAAACCCAGTGAAAATCTTGCTGTTTTTTTTAAAAGTGTACCCTATTCCCAAGCAGGGTGGTGTTCATAATGCCCCATCAATTTTCTCCTGCCAGGGATGCAGGAAAACTGACAGTGTTATCCTCACTTTTTTTGTGCAGCTTTCCTGGCCTCTGCTGTGTTTAAGGCAGAATCATCACCTCAGACAGTACAACTTCAGCACTTCTGGCATCCAAAATACTGAAGGTGTCTCTGTCACTATTCTGTTTCTTTCCACACAATCTAAGCTTCACCTCTGCTAAATTTTTTCTACAATTTTTGCAGTAGTCTTTCCAGTGGCCATTTTTGTTTCCCACAATCTTTCTGAGACCCACTTCAAAGACTAGTCTTCTGAATAACCTGATTTAGCTATATTTCGTCTTGTCTGTGAAAAGTGTCTCAGGATTAAAATGAATCCACTGTTCTGTGGAATATGTTGTTTACTTATGTGACAACACTCATAAGCTATTAATAAAGTTATAAAGAGCTCTCTTAAATATTGCTCTGCCATTTCTAGAAATGATAATACCCGTCCCTCCATATCTTGGTAATTTTCTTAATGTATTAAGAAAATCCTTGGGTTTTTTTTTTTTTTAAAGGGTCAGATATTTATTGAGACCAAAGGAAATCCTTTTAGAAGTAATTGTTATTGCTTTCTCTAGTATCTCTCAGCTTTGTTACCTAACCATATTAGAAAGATTCTGGCCTAAAATCAACTTGAGTGAATTTCCTGTCTTCTCTTTCTCCTCAGCATGTTTCAAAAAAGAATCTCTTCTCACACACAGGTTTTAGGGATCAGCTGTACATTTGCCAGTAACAGTCAGATTGTCTACACTACTTTTGACCATTTCTCACTGTAGCGGAATGTTGTTAACATTTACAAATGGTCTGAGTCATATGTGAAGTTAATCTGATTTTAGCCTACTGGTTTATTTCTATTGAAACAAGTCCCTCTTGCTTTGCGTCCAAGAACATTATTTCAGTTACTGTTGAATTTGTACCTGTTTAAAGTGCTAATTGTCAAATTGTGATGTGCTTTTTGGCTTTATTCACTATGATAGATTCTTCTTAACATACACACTCCATCACTTATTTCAGAGCAAATGGTACAATTCCTATGAAACTGGGAAGAATTTTTTTCCCGTACAAGTTGACAAGTATCACTTAAGTGAACTTAGGAAGAAGCTGCTTTGCTTGTCAGAATACCTAACTAGTCTTACTGGAATTTTGAGGTGTAGACATTGAAAAGTATATACTCTAAGGAGATTTGCAATAATCTTCTCAATGATTGTTTATATTTTCTGTTAGATTAATGAGAAAGAAATTTGATGATAGGTCAGGCAACTTAATGTATCTCCTTTAAGAAGAGCAATCCTAGGAAACTTTTGAGAACTAGTTATAAAAATATTCCAATAAATAATCTCGTATTGTGTCAATATTTGCATGAGTTTATCAGCACATCTGTAACAAGGATGCTGTTGAACTCTTGCCAGAACAATTTCACTGCTGATAAGTGTGGTTCTTTCTATTCAAGTGAATACTTTTCTAGCTCTAAAAGGTGTAAACATGCCACACACAATTTAAAACTGCATTTTTTATAAGTAATCCCTGTGAAAGACATCAGTGAAATCATCAGTAAAGTCATCAGTAAAACCATCAGTACAATAGCTGTTTTTTTAAATGCTTCCATTCTGTTGTGTCATTGTAGATGTTGTGAGGACGCCTAACATTTCTTATCAGTTTACTAAATTCAAAGTACTTCTTACTGGTGCCTTTAACATTATATTTTATAGACATCTGTATTTAATAAGCACTTATGTTTCTTCTAAATTGTACAGGCTTAAGTAGCTTCTTTCTCAGATTATTTTTATTCCAGTTGAATATACATCTCCATAGTCATGCCAACATGCAAACTGACTGACTCCTTCTTTCAGTATGTTTACCACATGATTTCTGAAATTTTTAAGGAAAGCAGCAAGTGGAACTTCACATTTAAGTTTAGATATTTGTGTAAGTCAAGCAAAAATATTGATGCAGCATTTGAATGTTATTTGTATTCATTCTGCAGTCACAATTCGGCAACAATGAAGTTAGTAATCTAGGATATAGCCTGTGTCTCTTCCTCTAAGCTGAGAGCACTTACATATTGATATATATCATGGGAATATTCCTGTTCTTCCTGGATACACAAGGGAATTGTGGGAAAACACTTTGATGGAGTTGGTAGTTGTTAGAATATACAAATCCCAATCAAAACTAAAACCAAATTAAAAAAAAACCTAACCCCATGTATGCACCACCAGGATATTAGAATTACCATCTGTGTGGAGAGGTCTAAAGTTCAGGGCAGGATATAAGTTATAAACTGGGTTAAATTTAGAGTAAAGGCAAGGTGTTTACAACTTGATAAAACATAAGTGATCATGGTGTTTCCTCCATTTTCTTAATTATATAGTAATTCTTAACACATTAGTTCTTAATTCTCATCTGTAGAGTTAATGAATATGTCCAGAGTTTAAGAAATTTTTCTTAACACCTTGCCTCTATTTTTGTGCTGAGAGTGGATCTCGCTCTATTTATATCAGTTGGTAGAAGGAAGGTGTGAACTCTGTATTAATACAGTTCAATGAAAGGAATAGAAAAGCCCAGCTACTGTAAAATAAATGTTTTCAATGTATTAAAATCCTTTGTGTTTCAAAATGGATGAATGAAAAGTAATCACTGAAATTGCTTAATTAGATTTTAAAAAAAATCCCAGAAAGAAAATAAGTAGTCACATATTATATCTCCCTTATCATAACAGTTTGAGGGAATAATTATTTAGGGACAGAAAGCAAAGTGTAGGAATAAGCCATTAATTCGTAACAACATGGCAAAAGCCTAAGAGATAATGTTCCCTAATTGTCAGCAATCTCATATAGTTCAATCTGGTAAGAGGGCTCCCAGATTGATGACTACATGTGCAAGCTACATAAGTTACTCACACTAATTGAAACTAAAAGAGATTCTGAGGAACTTTGTAAAGGTTTAGAGAAGATAGGAGAACAGATGGTACCATGGCAGGTGGAGTTCATTGTGTTGAAGAGCAAGGGGGATGCACTTTGAAAGGAATGTTTTGAATTAAATGTAACTACATTAATAACAACAGTTTGTTCTTGAAGCAATACTTGTTCAGGAAAAAAAAATGGGTGAAAAATCCTTGTACCTGTAGTAGGTTAAATCAATCAACATGTTGGGATGCAGTAGGAGCAGAAAAAGAAATGCAAAAGGGGAATGCTATTATGATGGTCATAGTCAGCCATCGAGAAGAGAGCCCTGATTGCCCCATCCAACAAAAGAATGGAGCAGAAATAGTGGTCCTAAAATAGGCAAAAACATTCTATGGAAACCATGCACGTTTTAAGAGAAACTGAAAGCTCTGGGCAAAAAACTACTGAGTGATGTGCAAGACGTGGTAGAGAGAATGATTACTGATCGTTTCTTGGTACAATAGCAAAGAAATATTTAACACAGTTGAAAGTCAGAAGATGCTAAAACAAGCAGTGCTACTTTCACACACAATTACGAGTCTGGAAGGGATTTTTACACTAGATATACTATGGCTTGAAATACAGCTTGATATATGTTACAGTGAGCCCAAGAGGTCACTTCCACCAAAAGGGGTAGTCCCAGTCTTCTCATACTTGCACATCTCTTCCCCTCCTCCACTCATTCCTCAGGGATTAGTTTTCTGTCTCTGAGCTGAATTGGCTAGTCACTATGAATTTACTGACTTGCTGAGGGGTCGAGTGAATGTCACATAGAGGGAAGCCATGGAGAAGGAGATACTAAGAGCGCTCTCTCAGCAGCAGGGAACTGGTAGGTTGCTTCAGACCATCTCATTAACCTAGACTGAAGAAAAAAGGATTATACACTTAAGTAGGTGAAAAGCCATGTTTAGTTTAGTTTAGACTCTGAGCATGAAATGTTGCTTATCTTCTAATTCATGCAATTAAGAAGAAATTTTCAAACAGTCAGTATATATTCTGTAGGTGTGAATGATTAGATTTCTTCATTTTTCTGTGGCCATCAGACTGATCGTGTATTGATCTGACACTTCTTATTTTCCAAATCTTCATTGCCTTAATTGCACAAGTCAGATTTAGCCTAATTATAAACCCAATTTCATATACAACCATCTGCCAAAATTACCATCTGTAACAATTCAGCCTTTAGTTTTGAGAAGAGGAAAACCCTTTGAAATGTATTGTAGCTGAATTCCAATTACATGTGAAAGTAATGACAGCTGAGACATTTATGCTGAAAGATCATTCTTTTCGTATGTGAGTATGAATGGTTAAAATTCATAAATTTTTATGCAATTCTGACATGTTGCCATTGCAAGACAGTGGAGGTTTCATGGACCATCTCTGAAAGATAGTCTTTTCCCGTGCTTGAGTATCAACTGAAGTATGTCCTCCCCTTCTAGGGGTGCATAGGAATTAAAAATATCCTTGAAACAGTAATGCAGTGTTGCAGGCTTTCTGCAGTAATGCAGACTTTTTATGTTATAGGAAGGATTTTGACAGTCCTATCCCATCCCACTTTTGCCATGTTATATGTACGTGCATGTCCTGGAACAACCTTATGTGACTTCAAATTCCTAAAATGGCCATTCTGGCAATTTGCTTCCTTTAAAAAGAATAAATGTGTATATCTCATGAAAATAATTTCAAAAAGAACTGTTAGAATTAACAGTGGCACAATGCATTTCAGTAAATTGTGAATAAGGAGTTATTTATTTTCTGTGGTTAAGAAATATGCAGTTGGAATAGCACACAGTTGAAAAAAAACACTTCAGTGTTTTTGACCTGTGGAAATGTTTTCAATTTAGATCAAAAACTTTAAAAATAGTTGATTTGTTCTTACTGATATAGCAACTTAATTGCTTTAAGACAAGGCATAATGTATTTGTAATTCCAGCTTGCTGAGGTAAATGGCTTATTGCCTGCCCGGTGCTTACATTGTCTTGCAAGCATACTTAAATGTTTTGAAGATTAGTTGCTAATTTGACATGTCAGTTACATGATTTATCTGCAGTCCCACAAGCTGTAACTTCAAGGCATTAATCTTATCATTCAGTCTATCACTTTGGATAAATGTTACTTTCAGAAAAAAATAAAGATTCATTCTTAATGTCCATATATTCTAATAACAGTGTAAATATAAGATTGAGTTATTCTTTCAGAGATTATTAGCATAAAGCTGAATTGTTCACTTGGGTTTTGAGTATGTATAGGAAAACATCTGGTTCAGATTATGTAGGAAATAAAATGCTTAGACCATTTAGAGAACTGAATTCAAATCAGAAACTGGAAAATTTGGGGTTTTTTTTGCATTAAGAAAATGATTTAAATCTGATTTTCTTTTAATGTGTGTGTTTTGGAAACAGCTGAGATGATAAACTTGCATGATTCTAGCAATTAGTGCACTACCAAGACCTACAGCTCAGCTTGTCAGGTACAGTTATAAGAAGTTTTACAAAATCAAGATCTACTGAAATCTTGAAAATAAATAGTTTCAAATAGATTTAGGAAGCATGTAAGCCTAGCAGGCTCATTGAAACATCATTTTGATTGTTGACAAAAGTGCAGTCATACGCTCCAAGTTTTTGAATGGTAAAATTTAAAATTATGCATTTCCCAAGGTAATATTACAACAGATCTTCTGGTTAGCTAACTACTGTATCAAGAAACAATGTGTAAATGAACAAAGAACAATAGAATTTTTATTGTAACAAATAATTTCAACACACTCTAAGTCCTTAGGGTTTTTTCCCTGCATCTCCTTATAAAGGAAGATGAAAACTTAGCACTAAAGCCAGAAAACACAGGTTTCATTTTTCAATTGTGTTGTGTTTTTTTAGGGTGCTGTCCTTTAAACAGCTTGCCTGTAGGTACTTTTAGCTTTTCCCCTGAAAAAGTATCTCTCAGAAACTTTCTGCAGTTTTTGTAAAACTTGACGTCTGCGGTGGCTGTCTATGGGGCCAGAAGTCGACTTCATTGCCTAACAACATGGTGTGGAAAGGGTTACATATTTATTTTAAAACTCAAACTGTTTCTAATAAACTAGGCACTGTTATGATAAATTTTCCTCTGGATATTCACTTATGGCACATTCTAGGTCTTATGTTGACTTAGCATATGGTTTTGTATTCAAGATACTTGTAAAACACTGTGTTTAAATCTCTAAAGCCACATTTCTAAATCATGAGTGGTATACAGGCACAGCATTAATAAACATTATGTCCAATATAATAAATTTCTTGATGAAATGAAAAGCAATGAGAAGGAGCAAAAACTCAAGCTTCACTATGGAAGACGATGACCTGGCCCCATTTCTGCAGCTGAATTGAGTGTCGGCACCTTTTCATCCTAGAGTAGAGCAGTGTGTGAAGAATATTTTTCATCCCTGCTATGTGCTTCAAGGTAATTATGTAGGCCAAGAATAGTGCTGATAAAAGTGTCTTTTGGGTTCTGAAAGAATGAGTAACAGCTTTTACTACTTATGTTCAAAATTTTAGATGTCATCGCTGATGATGGAAGGAAACCAAATATGTCCCTTAAATGTTTTCTAAAAGATACAAAATTTAAAGCAGCCAAAAAGCGGAATGACCTTCTTTCATCAATGTTGTAGTTGGTGTTGTAAACTTCAACCACAGACTTGACTAAATATCTGTTTGTTTGTGTTTTTTTTTTTTTAATATCTTCAAAATATAGAATCACTTTCCTCACTAACATTTTACAAGAGAAAAATACATGTTACAACATAATTTGGTAAGTTATCAGCTGAGGTTTTTGGGGATAAAAGTGAAAACTTCTCAGTTCTGGTGCATTGAAATTTCCTGTTCCAAGCCTCTTTAAGTTGATGCAGGTGCTACTGTCTGGAATTTATCCAGGGAAGCTAGTTTTTGTGTGAATAAATTGGAAATATCTTATGTGAGCTGTTCTTTGTCAATGGGAGAAACTGCTCTGACTAATGAGTAATCTCATTTAAAGTTGCATGGCTTAAAGTGTTCAAGTTGTTCTCTCCCGTTCAGAAGTAACCACATGGTTGGATACTGCGTCCATTGTAGTAGCCTCAACAAGGCTTAGTAAGAGGTAGGGTAATCCTCTGTTTACGTCTGCTGGAGAGGAGAGCCTGTGGAACTAACCCATTATAGGGAGTAAATAAATACAATTTTTAATCTGAAAGGAGTAAAGAGAAAGGAAATTGTTTATTTTCCATGAGATTTTAAGGGTTTGTGTTGCTTTTGCTTCATGGAGCACTGGAAGTCAGATTGGCTTTTCAAGACTTGGACAGTAGGTGAAAAATACATCAAGAAAGTAAGCCAGAAAGATATAACTATATAAGCAAAGGAGTAGGTTGTCGTGAGAACATATTGATACAGACTGCTATCAGTATACTTAAACTGGATGGTCCAGGAAGACTTTTAACCGTCATAACAGTGAAGATTTGGAACAAGTTCCCAAGATTCACCTTGATTATTGTGTTCCGTTTTGGGCCACTCGCTACAGGAAAGATCTTTTGGTGCTAGAGTTCTTGCAAAGAAGGGCAACAAAGATGGTGTAGGGTCTAGAGAACAAGTCTTATGAGGAGCAGCTGAGAGAGAACTGGGGTTGTTTAGTCTGAGATAAGGAGGCATTCTACAACTACCTGAAAAGAGGTTGTAGCGAAGTGGGTGTCACTGTCTTCTCCCAAGGGATAGGTGATAGGACAAAAGGAGATTGCCTCAGGTTGTGCCAGGGGAGGTTTAGATTGAAGATTAGGGAAAATTGTCTTCACTGAAAGGGTTTTCAAGCAATGGAACAGGTGTCACAGGAAAGTGGTCTTTGGTTTAAGACCAAGCTGACCCATCTGTCATTTATATTTCAAAAATCATCCTCTGCTTATACAATAAAGTATAAAAGAATTGTAAAGAAAACAAACAAAAAAAAAGAAAATACACCTAAAAATCTTTTATTTCTTATTGAGAATATTTTCCCTGATGTTCTCTTTCCACAGGCTCATGCTTTTCAGATTTCTAAAACAGTTTACTTTCTAGCAAAATTTATGTGCAGGAAAATGTAAAAATACACTTAACTTGTTTTACTTCACACTACTAATGAAGTACTAGGGAGGGCAGATGTTTTCATTATGTGCACAAGTTTCATTGTATGCCAAGTATCAAACTAGCTGATGTTTTTGCTGTTCATGATTTTTTTTTAATGTTATTAGTGTAATAGTTCTCCCAACTCAAATTCCATGTACTTTGTAGCAGATGCTTAGAACTAAAGATCCAATGCAGAATACCTGTAAGAACTCTTCTTCCATTTCCTTTACTGGTGCTTAAAGGTCTAAGATGAAAAAAAAGGAAGGCTCTGTATAAATTTTCTTTATAATTCAAAAGAATATTCGAGATAGTGGATTTTTTTTCTGCACAAACCTGGCAAACAAGCAAGACATCTGAAATAAATCTTTAAAAGAAATCTTTAATTAAGTATTTTACCTAAGAGAATGTCTTTTCATTCCCTGAGGAAGTCAGATCATCCACCTCCATACAGTGTGAGAATCATTCTCCCTGCCAAGATCATCTTAGTTTGCCTTCCCCTTTCAATTACTTTAAAATGCCTTTAGATTTATGCTAGAAAACTCTTTCGTAAGTTCCCAGGAGGGGGGGCAGGGGAAAGGAGGGGAAAAAAAAAAAAAAAGAAAAAGCAACTTTGGATTTTGTAGGAGTTTTGTTGAGTCAACTGAAGTCTGGTCTTCTGCTTATTTCTGTTTTGATTGTGTAGGTATTTTGGATCTCAGCGTCTCCATTAACAGAAGAAGTAAATATTGGTCTTTTGCACTCTAAAGTGGGATAGGAAAATGTAAAATTTCATTACCAATCCTGGATGATTGTAGAAATTGTACAAGGAAGGGAAAAATAAAATATCTTGCCAGTACATATGACCTAAAAAGACTGTGCTAAAAGAAGGACCTCTGAAGGTCCTCGTAACCTCTGATCATGGCTTAACAGGAAGATTTCTTTCAAACTATATTTTGTCTTTTTTATTATTTTTAACCTTTCTTCCAGTTGAAACATTTCTGTCCATAGAACTCCTGGGGTTCTTTGCACGACTAGAATGCCACCTGATGGATAATTATCAGTAAATGCTTATTTTGATGCCGTCGACACAAGCTAATGAGGCAATACCCATGTATAATTACCTGTCTCTTGGTAACTTCACTTCCCAGTGTTCGGGAACTAAGCAAACTGGATGTCATCCAGGACAGATTTAGGAAACTGCCTGAATGTCTGACTGTCAAGTGAGATTAAAAGAGTGGACAAAATTTATTATGGAACAGATAAAATTTTTAAAGAGCCAAAGCCAACATTTTTAGAACAGCCAAATATTTTACATCAGTATCCTTACAGGGATGGAAAAGAAATACATTAGTTTACACATTAAAACCACTGTTTTGTAGTTGTAATTACAAAATACTTGTATTACATTGATTTGCAAGGCAAATTGTGTATCAGCTTACACTTCCTCTTGCATATCATATTTGTGCTGGTTCCAGATTTAAATGCACAAACCAAACACGGTAGGAGTTTGGTTGCACTTTACTAAGTGCAGCAGTAGCATATTGACTGGTACAACCTGTTGCTTCTGCATCTGACAAGGAGAGCTGGAAGGGATAGAGAATGATAGCAGTTGGCCTTAGGTTGCATGAAATGAAGTTGGCATATAGTCTAAGCAGCTTCCTACTTTTCCCAGGAGCTGGATGGTGGGAAATAATCGTGTGATTCATCATTTTCTCAGCACAATAAGACTGTGTATGTTAAACTTGTCTGTCTCAGGAAAAAGGTGTGCGTAACCTGGTAGAACTAGAGAATGATTTCTTCTTCCAGCTGAAGAAAAAGGAGTGAAGAAAAAGCAATTCTACATTAGCATTTAACAGATTTGGAACTATTTTTATCGATCGACCTGTATAGAGTTATTTTTAATTTATTAACAGTGTACCTTAGAAGGGTACAAGACCTGTAAGTATCTGCATACAGCAGTTGGCTTTTCCTTCGCGGATGTGGCTGGTGGAGTCCTGTAAGTGCCACTTAAGCATTTTGCCATGAAATGGACATTTAGCTGAAAAATCCTGCTCGTGTCAGTTGTCATTAGGCATTCCAGAAGTCCCTCACAGGAAAGTGAGTATGCAAAGGTTAGGGGAAAGAGCTTTTGTCATTGGGAACATCATAGAAATGCAAATGTAGAATATCACAAGAAGATCACAGCTGTAAAAGCTGTGTATCACAGCTGTAAAAGCAGGTTGCCCATTGAATTAATTTCAATGTAGGGGTGATGGCACCTTTCTCTGCTTATGTTTGTAACAATAACTTAGAAATTTCCTTTCCCTTTACCCCATGAAGTATGCTTTTATTATGTATTTTAGATATTATATGAAGAACTGTGTAATAGAGTGTACGGCATTTTGTAAATAACTGAATATATGTTGAAATATTTCATACCTAAAGCACTCTAAAACTTACTCTGAAAAAGACCGACTAGCACTTCTGTAGTCTGTGTTTAAATCAGAATCCAAATAAATCACTCTGATACTCCCTGATGAATTTTGTTTGCTTTTATCATCATTCTCCCTACTACACATCATTGTTACAAAAAATGAAGAATAGTATCTGTCACTGGAAAAGTATGCATCTGCTTTTTGTAATCATAACAGAGCATACAGGGTGTGATCCAGAGATTTTTAGGTATCTCATCCCAGCAGTGTGACTCACTGAGCTGGAGTTAACCTCTGTTTTGCTCAGTGGACTGCCAAAAGCTTGTTCAGGAAAGCTCACCTGTTAACTGGGGAGCTTCCCATACGTTGGGGTGCCCAGATGGAGCAGCATGTGCAAGACGAGGATACACATAAATGTTCCAATGCCTGTGCAGCAAATATGTCTCTTTTTTTTTCCCCCTATGTAATAGCTTTACAGTGTAAAGTGCGTAAAAGTTCTGGAAAATAAGGGTCCAGTATACCAGTATACCCTCATTTTGCCCTTTCTGAGTAGGAAACCATCATAGGTGGGACAGTACCTCTGGTAATTGAGGTAGATATCAGAGGAACAGATCCCAGCTCCCATGGAATGACCTTGGTTAGAGGAAATTTAACCCAAGTCTGTCACTCATTAGTGAGCACTCTAGTTGACAGGCTGTTATATTCAGTGAGACTACTGCCAGTCTTTTGAAGGACAGTGATGATTACAAATGAATTTAGCAGTTCAACTATGAATTTTTCAGGGATCATGCGGTGGTTTCTCCAGCTATGCTGGAGGTATCTCCTGAATACATGAGAACATGTATGGACCTTTCCCGTTCAAAATGTGCTTGTCAAATTAATTCACTGCCTCCAAAACTAGGTAATCATGGGTGGGTGACTTTTTTTCCTACACGCAACTCACTTCTTTGGGATTTCGCTAAATATCATGAAAATAGGAATTGGATTACATTCTATATAAACACTCTTCTTTCACTTAAAGATTTTTCCATGCCTACAGTAAATTTTTTAATTAGTTAAAGACAATCCTTCCATGACTGTAATTATCTTTATCACAGCTAGATAGCTAAATAGTTTAGTAGATACATGAAATAATTATTGTAGTTTTATGCTTCTGGATGCTTTGTGGTTAAAAAAAGAAGGTGAGAATGATCTTTTAATTTTCTCAAATCTTCTTACAAAAGGCTTTTTAAGACATGAGTGTAAACATTAAGTTAACTCTCTGTGATGGACAAACCTGTGCTGTCTATGGCAGAAGTTCACAAGCTGTGCCTCAGCAAAGCAGCATGCAAACACTGCCTGAGGAGCCAATATTGAGAGGTGTTCCTTCTCCAGCATTAGCAGACCAAAAAAACAATTTTGGGAAGCCTAGTCAAGGGCAAATGTTATTCCACTTTGTCAGCTAACTTACTACAGCCATGGCTTGGTTACGGTGAATTGGATGATTTGCTTAAGAAAGTGAACTGAAAAATTCCATGGCTGACGTGATTTGAACGCAAGGAATTTATTATAAAGAAGAGCCCATTCATCTTTGCAGTTACTATATGTTTTTTTGCATTGTATTATTAGCTCTCTTCCTACTTAAGGTTAGAATTTTGGTCAGTATAAAGATATTTGGAAATGTCCAGACTTTCCAGTGTTTTTCTTATTTAGCAATGTGGTATTCCCCTTGCTACTTTCCACTCAAGTAATTAGCTGAACATCAATCAGTGATTGAAGTTTGATAGTATACTGTGAAAAGGATGCTAAAGCACACATTCATCAGCCTTTGTCAACACTCCAGATTATAAATGAAAATCATAAATGAAAAAGTTGTTGATCTACAATCGAAAGGATGGTCTTCAACACATTGGAACACTAGCTAAGCATCTAAAATGCTATTTGCTAAAAATATAGATTGTGGCAAATAGGCAGTAAGAAATCATTTGCATTCATTGTAAGTGTATACTTTAAGTCTTTAAATTGAGTTATCCCTTCCAATGTAATCATTATTTTTTCCCCTTTCACAAAACCAATTAGATATTCAATATGTAAGAGATTTCAGTGTATAGAAACAATTGAATACCTTTTGAGACAAAAAATAGGAAGAGGCCCTTTGGAATACAAGCTTGCCTCCTGTTTGCCATGTATCTTCAATTTAATACTGGTAGATGATGTGTGATTAAATCCTGTGGCCAGCTTTGAAAATCCCTTTTTAACTGAGAAGTAATCATATATGGAAATCTATTATGAGTGCTATGTGGGTAACTTTCATTTGTGCTTAGCAAACTATAAAAGTGGAATCCCTGTTTATAAAGGTGTTGTTTAAGATTCCCTTTTGTTCTGTCCTTGATTTAATTCAGACTATTCAAGTTTTGCTCAAACAGCAGGTTTGGTCATTAGTAAATAACATTAAAATAGCTTAGCTCTTTGATCTATACAGTCCTTACATACAGTGTACCTGTAGGCATGTGTAATATAAATATTTTGTAAGTGCAAATAATTAAAATATTTTGGATAATAGGCATGTTGCAACTAGCAGTATTTTGCAGATTTTGAGTTCCTGCAGGATGACACAGGGAAAATATAAGCAAGAAAAACCTCAAATCATCTAAAAATTTACAAGGCATTTGTTTTTAATAGCAGTTATAAAATTAACTATGTGTTTAAATCCCATTATTTACATAGGGAAAAAAAAGTGTATTCTTATTGATTTGCATAGTTGTAAAATATTTAGTGATTTTAAGCGTAATGTCTGGGCTGTCTTTATATCCAGAAGTATGAAAATTGACAAGATACAGCAGAATTCTGTTTTTATATGGAGTGTGCTACTGCTTTTATGGTTATTACTCAGTTGATCTGGCAGAAAAATATTTCAGTTAAAGAGTTTTGTTACGTTTTTTGATCATTAGAATGTTAGATTAAAGATTGTCCTGTGACAGTGACACAAGACAGTGAATAAATTCCATTTTCCTGTACATGCAACTCAGTATTGAGGAACCCAGTAAACAAACTGGAGATTTCTGTCTTGAACTCCATCTCCGAAGAACGTGTCAGGGAAACATCCTTGAACCCCAGCGTGTGTAACTGCGAGTGTACTGTTTAATTCTGACAGTAGGACTACTTTTTTTTTTAATTCTTGAAAGCAGTATAGTTTGTCCATTTTGGAGCTGGTTGCTATGGATTTCTTACCTTTTTTTTTAACAATTTTATTCCAAAATTGCAGTGAAGGAGTAATTTGTTTTAACTTGAAGTCTCTTTTGATTTCTTCTGTAATTCTAGAGCTTGTGTGAGGAGGGGGAGATATTTGACCACTTAAAGCTAGTTCTTGAAGAACTTTGAGCTCTTAAACATAGCAAGGAGCCCTCAAATGTCCTTTTAGAGACTAGCAGCATCTTCTTGCATCTCCCCAGAGCTTGAATTGTTCGTATATGTATAAATGTAAAACTTAGTATAGCAGAAGATACAGAGGTTTTGTAAGAAAAACTTGAAGTTAGGTACTTAATTCTTCACATAGATAATTATTCTCAGTAAATCATGTATAGATATTAAATTAAGAGTACTTATAAATGCTAGCTATGCTGAAGCAAGATGCCTTCTCAAAAGACAGGCTGCATTTTGAATGTGTACTTTGCGTAGAATATTTTCAATTTCTTTGTATGCAAGTCTACCCATTGTTATGATGGGTACCCGCTCTGTGGTGTCTAAGGGTAGGGTTTAGGGGAAGCCGAGTGCAGGCTCTACTGAAATGGGCAGTCCTGGCTTGTCCTATCTGTACTAGAGCATTTTTACTGCCTCAGTTACCTGGGTGAGAAAGCTGGTCTACCTGAAAAAAATAGCACAGGAGAACAAAATCAGAAGTTGTCTTCCTGGTACAGCTGGCTGAACTATCTCATCAGTGCCAGTACAAGAGGCAGGGGGAGGAAGCTGGATTCTTTTCCAGCAGCACCCATGCTAGTTTTATCTAAATGAGTCAGGAAGTCATAATCTAAGAAAGCAAGTGACCAGTTTTACTTGAGAAGTAAAATACATATAAGATATAAGATACATAAGATACAAGAGGGAAATTTACATGTACTTTAACAACTGTAGAAAAAGTGCCTGGCACTTTTCTTTCATGTTTATGTAGCTCCTGAGCAACCTTTAGCATTATGCTTTCTTAGGCCCTCTGGGTTACTGTGATGATACTTAATCTTTTAAATCTGTGATTTTTCTCTCTCTCCTTTCCCAGAGAGCTTTGTCTGTGTTGTTTGATTTGCTTTGCTCTTAAATTAAAAGGTTGGATAGTGTTTGAAGTCAGAACTGGAGATAGGAGCTCTCTGTCTATCATCTGTCACATGGAACAAATGGCACTAAGATGCATCTTAGTTTATGCAAAACCAGATTCTGGTCTCAATCCTGCCCTCATGGAGGCTTGGGAGCCTGCACAGGCAAATTCCATACTTGCAGTAAATGTACACTATCATCAGCTCTTGCTGACAGCTTCACTCGGCTGGCACAAGAACCTTCACAACCCGAGGCAACTCTTCATTATCCATAACTTAAATGCTTTAACATTCTGGAAATAAAGATCGGCAGCTTAAACTTGGCACAGGGCTCTGTGGGAAACCAGAGAAGCACAAGAAATGGCATAAGGCAAGGAAATTCAGGCAGTGTAGCTAAAGAGACACCCAGGTGCATCACGGCTAGTTATCTGGTGCTTTTCTGGCTGAGTCTCATAAGCCTGTGTGGGCATATTGCCTTTCTGGTCCTCATAGGATTTAGGAGGGAAATGTAATGCTAAAGACCAGCAGCTGCTCCTGAGAGCCCAGGGCATGTCACCTACAGAAAATATATTCTGTTGCTGCTTGAGATCTCAGTATTTGGGCAGAGACCAGTTGTGGGTTACCTTGCAGTTTAAGTACTCAAATACGATGGCTGTGATTATGAACTTTCTCGTTTTTTTCTTGCTGTAGACTGGTATAATTTCTTTTCTTATCATCAATTATCACATTAGAGGCACAGGTTTATCAAATACCTTATCAGGTGAATGGCAAGTGTTTAATTAGCTTTATGTTGATGAGGAAGAATACTGATCTTTTTCTCTTCTTTGGTGTCTGTAAATTTTGCAGAAACTCCCCTAAGCGGGATTCTGCACAAATAATCTGATGGCTCAGTACCAGGTTTTCCATTATTACTCTAAAGATACTCGACTGATTGGTTAAGTGCATTTCTGTGGAACCCTGCCGTAAAGATTATACTATAGTAGTATGAACGTGTCCTCCTGAAAAATTAGGAATATTGCTGAATCTAGACTTTGTATATGAAAGAAGTTATTACAATCTCTTGTTACTCCATGTTTGGAGATTGCTTATTTGGATTATCTTGTTTCTTTTTTTTAATAAATAGACTTGGATTATCACTTGCTTTTGTCTTCAACTACTCCTACTTAATCCTCTTGTCAAAGCCCAGAGTTCCTGCGGGAATCCAGTCACAGATGATGTGAATGACATTGCGAAATTGGTAAGTAGCTTTTATTTAAACAATAATCAATGGCTAATGGTACTTATATCTTTAAGCAAGGTTAGAAAATCTGTATTACATCCCGAGGAATATTAAAAAAAAAAAGAATAAAATCCATCAATATTGGTCACTTGATCAAAACCAAAGCCTTTATTGTAGAGTTTGGAGAATAGTTTCAGAATTCGTTAAAAAATTACCTTCTTGACCAAGCTGGAGTGTATGTACATATGTGGTTTCCTCCCTCCAAAGTTCCAGAAAAATTACCAAAAATCTTGATGTCCTCAAACGTTGTCTGAGATTAGCTTGCTTTCCATGCAGATCACAGATTATTACCTTTATGTTGCTGATTTGTGTGAAGCAGACTGACAGAAAACACAGCTGAAATAAACCAGTAGTTTTTACCTTAGGCATATGGGAAACTTGCGCAATATATAAAAATAATATGATACTAAATATTGCTGTAGAAATCAAGGTAATGAGGATTGGACAACTCTTACAGCCTTTAGGTGTGAGTAGGCCACTCATTACATATTTCTCTCTCTTAAGTTTAAGTCAAATCTGAAGGACTCGACAGCTTCATAAAAGAACTGAATTCATTTAAGTACATTTTAACTGTTACTTAATTGAACACTTCCTTAACCTGAAAAACTGCATCTACTTGTGTTAGTATTTAACTTCACTAAAGTCAGTAATTATGATAATTTGTAGTAGCGTAAGATCTAACATCAAACTTTTAAAGAAATAATGTATACTGAACACTTAGCAAGCGTAATTTTGTCTACCTGTTGACTTTAGATGAAATTTATAGCTTCATTATGGAGAAATGGTTGCAATACCAGCCTTAATATTATCAAACACTTCATTTGGAGGCCCTTGCATTTGCTGCCAGTGCAGTATTCTTAACTTGTTTTCTGTGGACACTGTTACGTACTTTGGCAAGCAGTATAAATCTGTGAGGGTGTTCTACAGTCCTGTTCAAATGCTTAGTGCTTCACATTTGTCCCTTTAGGCAGAATTTTGATGTATTGGCATGTTTATTCAAGATAATATTTCATCTCTTGAAAAAGTATTAAGCTTTGATCTAAACCTGTTGAAAGCATGGCAGAACAACAGAACTCTTGTAAGGCCTGATAAAATTGTCTGGTACAGCATTAGCAATAACTTTTTGTCAATTATGTATTCTCATAACAAATGCTTTAACTTTCCCTTTGATACAATTTTAAACTTCAAAAATGTATAAATACAGGTAACAAAAATTTGCATGAGGCTTGAGCAATCATACTTTGCTTTTAAGACAAATTATGAAAGAACCCTAATATCATGAAAATTAGGTCAATCTTCAATTTGACTGTGACTTTACTTATCGTGTTCCTGGATCTTCCTCCAGACTAATCCAGCAGTTGCAGTTCTTGTATATATCCCTGCAGTGCTATGTTTCCATACTCCCACTCTCCTCCACATCCTCTTAATCGTCTACATGCAGCATGGTTGCCCGTTCCCTCCTATGCTTCCTTCCGTGATGCCTACCTAAGCAATGTTTTGAGCTCTTGCCAGATTTATATCCCCTTTTGCTTGGGCTGTTAGCTGGGCAGGAAGGACTTGGTGTGGCAACTATTCTGATGCATGTGCTGCTTGTCCAGGAGGAAAACTTCTGCCAACTGTCCAGCTTGCACTATGCTTCTGCTGCTGCCAAGCCAGAGCAGAGTAGGGTAGGGCCGAGCTCCTCCAGCCACTCCTCAGTGAAGGTACTGTAAGGTCCTTTTCCTGACTTACACCTATATCATTCGGAGGTCTCCACATGCAAAATTTGAGTGAAGTTAATTAGCAAGATCAAAGGTATTTTGAGTTGGAAAAATAACAGAAAGATATAGAAAATAAAAAGCCCAGACACCTGGATTCTCTCTTTTGAGTTGTGCGTGTGACAATGTATGAGGAAAATCTGTATCCATGTTTTGTCTGTCTGTGTTAATATTTGCATAGATTTTTCACATGGAAATAACATCTATAAAACCATTTGAGAATTGAGAGGATAACAGGAAATATGTTTAGTATCTTAAATTTAGTATAAAAACTCTTGCTTTCAGTTAAACTGACTGTATTGCAAGTTTGTCATTCTCTTTTGATATGCTACACCATGACAATTTGACACTGAGAAGAAAATTTAAAAAAGAAAAAGATTTAAACTACTTTAAAATTAAATATCATTAGCTGACAATGTGAATATTAGAAGGGAGAAATTCACATAGAATGCTGGCTGATCACATTATGGTTTTTTACACTATATGGACTGTATCCTTAGTACATATAATATGAACTCTAAGATGATATTGCTTAAAATACTGTTCAGTATTAAAAATGTTCAGTAGCTCAAAATTATTATAGATGGGTTTTGTACCATTTCTACTTTTTGAAATAAAATATGTTCATTGAATTAAAGAATAATATTCTGATGAATTACATCTTCAAAAATAGACATAGCATCCATAGGTGACTGAGTTCTTTATTTAACGTGTTGGCCATTAAGGTCTTATTTCTCTGCTGATCCAAAGAGTTTGTGCCAGTAGGACATAGTGTCTTTAATAAATGTCCTCCTCTTTCACACTGAGAACAAATTGTAGCGCTGAGGATTTCACAGAAGCCAATGTACATGTACAGTTATTGCCCATAGTTATTGTAATGTTGTCCACAGGCTCTGTCACACTTGCTGAGGGTGGTATGAGAGTTATTTCTGAAGGCTTTGTTCTCAGCCACATTGTTATATTCTTTAAACCCTTTTGTTCATGGTCATGGCTATAGTCCTGTATCTGTGTGCAATAAACTAACCATTCAGCGGTAGTACAAAGGCCCATCATTTAGCTTTGGATATTGACACCTCTTCCTCTGGTCTTGACACAAATGCTCAGATATCAGCTTAGATTCAATATGGCCTGATCCTCTACTGAGGTGGGTTATGATCTCTTCCTCTCTCCAAAATGTTAGTCTTCCCTGGGCCTTTTATTCTCACCGTAAAGGTATATCACCATCACTTCCAAGCCATTCAGGTCTATTACAAAGCTGTCTTTTTTGGCTCTTGCCACTTCACAGACCCCTGTATGTTCACTTTTAAAACCTATGTTGTTTTTCCTGTCATAATGGGGAAAAATATTTTGTAGTGCTCTTTACATACAAATGCACTTTTCTTCCAAATTCTTAGTGGATAAAAATCCAGTTTACAGAAAAATCTTATTCTGTCTTTGACTTCTGTAATTTTGCCCTTCTGTATCTTAGTTTGCTGCTCTGACCCTGTATCTTCTGCTTTTTTTCAGTATAGACAGCAAGCTTCTTTGTTTTGTCTTCAAAGGCACTATTAACACTGCCTGTGATGTCTTAACACATGCTGAGTTTGCCCTCTTGTCCTAGCTTCTCCTCATTATTTCCACGGTGTCTGTTATGCTGCTCATGGCTACAGGAAGGATGTTCCTTGATGAACTCCAAGCAGATTCTCATCCTCTTCATATCTTATGGGAAAATGCTTTGCAACGTGAATCCATGTGTCTCTTTTTTCTTTTTCCTACTGTGTGCTTCCCTGTCTCTACTGCTGTTTACCTACAGCTTGCAAACCAGTGCTACAACTCCCTACCAAACTCTTTTTCTTGTAGTTTGATCCAACCTAGTCTTCATTTATATGGTTCCATGCTTCTTGTTCCAAGTACTGTAAACTCCCTTTATCACTGATAGAAAACCCCTGAGTGACATTGTGGCTGTGTTCTGCTCAACTGTATTGTATTCTAGGAAGGTGAGAAGAACATACTTCAGTCAGTATATTATAGAAATAGAGACGAAGGATGTTTACTAAACCTAAGCTATTGGAAAATAAATAGGCTTACTGTGCAGTGCCTGAAAGTGTGGATCATTTGCCTAATCAATTTTACAGTTGAGTAATAAATTGAAGACAGATATATAGTGTAACTTGTTTTCAGTGATGTTAATCTGGATTTTCACTAGCATCATACTAGATTTACACCAGAAACTGGAACCGTAAAGGAAGAGCAGATTCAATAACAACAGTGTTTCTGAGTATAAGACCAAACTGTACTGGTATCTGTTCATACAAAAAAGACTTCTGTTTTCAGCAAGATTAAATTTCTTCAAATCTTTGTATTTTTTTCATTTGAAGAACATTTCCTAAGTAAAATGATTTTAAGAAGCAAAGAATAATTGAACAAGATTTTTTTTTTAATAGTGAGAACTTTAAAAGAGCATAATTTCATACCTACAGAGAATGAAATTATTTAGAGAGTATTCGTTCTGCTTTACTAATCACTTGAACTCCTCCTGCTTCTTTTTTAAAGAAGGTGTCTGGAGGAAAACACATTTCTTGATGAACGAATGTTCCATATTATGAAATTGTAATTGCAGCACCTGTCAATAAAACCTGTCACTGTTGTTCTTTTCAGCACAATAAATCAGCAGAAAGGTGCACTGCTGTAGTTGTGACTCTGATTTTGCATAAGAATTTATATATATGTTTGTTAAATAGGAACATCAAGCCTACATATAAGTAGAATTTTCACTAAACTATGTAGTATGTATTGAATGTACCTATGTATTTTGGTTTCATCAGTTAATAAAATATTCATAAGATATTCATCTCTTCCGTGATCTACTTCTCTAAAGCTTTTAAGGTTTTTTTTTTTTGGTTGGTTGTTTTTTTTTAATGTTGGAAGCCCAGACAATATTCAGCATTTACTGACCAGGTTGCTTGTTTGAGACATGCTATTTCACTTTGACTTTGCATCATTGCATCTTTGCTCTAAATGTGTACTTTATGCCTTCTGCAACATTTTATTTTTTTTTTTCAATGGATCTAACTCTCCTAAGGGAAAGGGATATAAAAATGTTCCAGTGTTGTTATCTTGCAAATAATTTGCCATTCATGGCTATGAATCCATGACACATGGATTCACGTTGTAAAGCATTTTCCCGTAAGATGTGAAGAGGATGAGAATCTGCTTGGAGTTAGCATGTTGTCTTAAGCTAAATGATGAGGATTTTATTAACTGCTTCATTAGCAGATGAGATAGATACAATAGATTGCAGAAATGTTGGACAGAAAGTGGAAGCTTATGCAGGAAAAGAAAAGCTAAGGACCCAAAGAAGGGCGATGCAGAGACATTAAAGAGTAGGAAAGGGGAATGGTGAAGAGAAAAATGGGAGATAGAAATGGTAGCCAAAAGGAAAGTGTGGTTTTACCATCATATGTCTTGGAGTCAAAAAAGAAAGCTCTGACAATGGTAATTGGTAATTTTTACTTTAAAGACTTACTTTGTCTTCAATCTATGTATAAAAATAATCATGAGACCTATGCCCGTCTCCTTAGAATTTTCTTAACAGTCACGGAAAAAAGAATTTCCAAGAGCAGTAGCCCTAATTTCAAATCAGCTGATTGCAGAGATAGCTCATTTCATTTCTGTTCTACTGTTGTGATGAAAGATCAGTTTATAGAACCTAAATCACTTTTACAACATCCCTTTTTCTGCTTCTTGTCTATGTGACCATAAGCATATTTTAAAAGTATGTTTGGGTTATGCAGTGTTAACAGTGCTGTATTAAATATTCAAACTTCTGCATTTCAAAAGGAATCTTATATTCCTCAGTTTGAGATTTTGTTACAACTGGGAATATAGTACTTAATATTGGTTTTATATGAATTTAAAGATCTACATATAGATTTCAGGGAGATGATTGAGACAAGTCCTGTCTGACCAACCTAGTCACTTTCTATGATGGAGCAACTGCATCAGTGGACACAAGAAAAGCAATGGATGTAATGGATCTGGACTTCTGTGAAGTATTTGACACAGCCCACCATATCCTTCTCTCTTAATTGGAGGGATATGGATTTAGTGGGTGGACTGTTTGGTGAATAAGGAATTGGTTGAATGGTCGCATTCAGAGAGTAAATGGCTCGATGTCCAGATGGAGACCCATGACAAATTATGTCCCTCAGCGGTCCACACTGGGACCAGTGCTGTTTAATATTTTCATTGATGATACAGACAGTGGGATTGTGAGCACCCTCAGCAGGTTTGCAGATGACACCAAGCTGAGTGGGGCATTTGTCACACCAGAAGAATGGGATGTCGTCCAGAAGGACCTGGACAAGCTGGAGAAGTGGGCCTATGTGAACCCCATAAGGTTCAACAAGGTTAAGTGCAAGGTCCTGCACTTGGGTTGGGGCAATCCGTGGTTTCAATACAGGATTGGCGACTATGGGATTGAGAACAGCCCTGCAGAGAAGGACTTGGGGCTGCTGATTAATGAAAGGCTCAATGTGAGCCGGCAATGTGCGCTCGCATCCCAGAAGTCCAACTGTGTCCTGGGCTGCATCGAAAGAATCGTGGCCAGCAGGTTGAGGGAGGTGATTCTCCCCCTCTACGCCACTCTTGTGAGACCCCACCTGGAGTATTATGTCCAGTTCTAGAATCCCCAACATAAAAAGGATATGGAACTGTTGGAACGGTTCCAGAAGAGGGCCATGAACATGATCGAAGGGCTGGAGCACCTCTGCCATGAGGACAAGCAGAGAGAGTTGGGCTTGTTCAGCCTGGAAAAGAGAAGGCTCTGGGGAGACCTCATAGCGACCTTCCAGTACCTGAAGGGGGCTACAAGAAAGCGGGGAGGGACTTTTTACAGGCGCAAGTAATGATAGGATGAGGGGAAACGGCTTTCAATTGGAACGGGGAAGATTTAGATTAGACATTAGGAAGACATTCTTCACAATGAGGATGGTGAGACACTGGCACAGGTTGCCCAGGGAAGTTGTGGATTCACCTCCCTGGAAGCGTTCAGGGCCGGGTTGTATGGGGTCTTGAGCAGCCTGGTCTGGTGGGAGTTGTCCCTGCCCATGGTGGGGGGTATTGGGTCTGGATGATATTTAACGTCCCTTCTAACCCAAACCATTTTATAATTCTATGTTTTTCTGTACTTCACCTCATCTCAGAGCCAGATTTCTACAACCACACACCCTCACTAAATCAAATTTTTTTTTTGTGGTATTTTTTTAATTGCAATGCAAAGTTATTTTAGTTCTTTCCAAGATTATCAGTTGATATTCTCTGTAAGCATCAAAGCTGTTATTTTTGTCTGAACCAAGTAAAGTCATTCAGACAGGTGTTTTGCTGCCTCCACATTCATCACTGTACTTAAGGAGCTGAGTATGGGAACCAAAAAGAGTTACTCTGGGACTCAGGGAGTTTCAAGTCCTTGCTTTTGGATCATAGCCTTGGTGCTTAGCCTTCACTGAAATTTAAAGATTCATTTCAGGAAGGCAAGGGACTGCAAATGCACAGATTTAATACAAAAATATCCTTACTCTTACATCAGAGGCTCTACCCTGTTTTCCATGCATGAGCTGGGAAGTCCAACTGGGGCACAAATATAACTCCCTTACTTTGACTGAGCTCCATCATTTACCATCAGCAGAGCATCTGTCATGTGGAGTTTAATCAATAAACCTTTAACAAGTTGTTTTGTCTTGAGGCAGGGCATCTATTTTGTGTTTGACACCCCCTCCCCCAGTGATCTTCATTTTTAGTAGTAAATTCCAAAATATCTTTTCTGATTCACAGTCTGTCAAGGAGAAAATATCTGAGGCTGAGCTGTATTCTCTGGCTTTGTTTGAGAAGCTGCAAGAGCTCTTGGGCAGTTACATTTTTTTAACTGTGCATGAAAATTGCTTGACAGGCTCTAATGCCAGTAAAGTAGATTGTATACATAATGCATATCAATTCTTGTAGTGTTTTTTCATTTGGAACAAATTTAATCTTCCAGTGACCTTTCTTAAAGAACAGTGCTTTTGCTAACATTGCTAAGTATTGAATCCCTCTAGAGTGAGTATGGGAAACTTTGCACATACAGTAGCATCTTCACTATCTTTTCTGCTTGAAGTGCTGCTGGTTCTACCTCTCTAGGCACGCAAAGGAATCTGAAAAAGAAACTGGATTACCTATTAATGTGTCATGGTGTCAGGATGATTTTAGAGAAAGGAAAAATATACAAAAAAGTATGGATGAGGATTTAGAATAAATCAAATGGTCTAAAGAAAGAATTTGTGATACATTTCAGTATTTATAGCATCTTGAAACAATTTCCCAAAATGCCAGGTAAATAGAAACTGTTAGAGAATTTTAGTGGCACTTTTGCAACTGCTGCTTTGGAATTGTGTAGGTATAAAACTGAAAAAAAAAAAAAAAAAAGGAAAAGGAAAATTGATCTACGGAAAGAAGTTTACATTTCTGTAAAACTTGTCTTTTAAAGCTGTAGGAGAAAACTAGATGTCATTGAACTGAAAGATTGTGTCTCAGTCCATGTTGTAAATTAAAAAAATATTTGTAATTCACTGGTGGCTGACTGTGCATCAGTCCTTGACCATTTCTAGATGCATAACATTTTGAAATTGCTGTTTCAATTTTTAATTTAAACTAAATTTTAATTAACAAATAAGACGTTCTGTTATGTCAAACAAAATAGTACGTAAAAAATGCACAAGGGAAAAATTGTCCCTATGCTGGTTGTCATAGCAGCAAAATCCAAAGCAGCCATAACATCTTTAACCTGAAGAAGCAGAAATGCCTTTCATGAGCGAGGTGTGGATGCTGGTTCACCAAAGGAATTATGTGTGCTTATTGTCCTTTGAATAAATGGATTTTAAACCAGGATGAGAAATATCAATTCAATATTTCACTGATACAACAGAAAATAGATTTACTGTATCACTAAGCATCATACTACAGATAAACCTTTTGAAAAAGACATTGTGGATTGTGGCAGTATCTCCCTCTTCATCTCCCCACTCCGCGCATTCCCCAGATGATCAACCGGATCTCACAGTAGTGTTGGATCCCATCTGTGGCGGATTGCATTGTATGATTCAGTGATAACCCTTCTTCCATCCCTTTTCCTTGCTTCAGCACACCCCTTACTCACCTACATCTGGAAAGCCATGCTCAGCTTACGTGTACGGAAGCTCTCCTTTGCCTTGGGACATTGCTATGATGTGATTACATTGCTCATCATTAGTAAGAGGCACAGCTTCAAAGTTAAAGTTGTGCTCAAGTCTTTTTGTGATCTGGTACCTAGCTAAGTGTGAAGCAGGCAAGTATTTCTTTAGATTCAGATGTTTTCTGGAGTTGGAAATTATTTGAAGGAAAAGGTTTTAGAGACTGCTGGGTCCTCTGCTGTTTGGAGTAGTTGGGGTTACAGAGAAATTGCTACGTAAACACTTCAAGGCATGGCATTAAAAGATGAGAAAGCAGTAGAGTTTCTGCAGGAATGAATAATCTAAGATAACTTCTCATCACATTACTGACTTCAGTTCTGCTGGGAAGTGGTAGCACTGAACCAATCACATCAGATCTGGGAATGTTACGGAGGTGTGGAGGGTTACTTCACTTGTGAGCAAGTAAGTAGCAGTACCACAGGAAGCAGTATGTAAGCTTTTGCACCTGGTAGGTTACTGAAGAGTTGTGTTGAGTCTTCCAAATCATTAGATTTATTCTCATTTCTATTCCTGTACATCTGTATGTTGCATATTTGACAGATTTTGTTGAATACAGTGGTAGAAATTAAATCTTACATTGTATAGTCAGTAATAACATTTTTTATGATCTGTTTATTGTAGGTTGGAAATCTCCCAAATGATTATATGATAACCCTTAAATATGTCCCGAAGATGGCTAGTCTGGTATGTACAACTACTTCAAGTTAATCCAATAAAATAGCCTACTGAAACCAGTGATGGCCATAACATTTTGTATGGCTTAGTAAGTTACAGTTAATTAATGTTTATTTCATTTTTTGTATGCTTCACAAATATTCGTTATAAAGAAATGTAGAGAAATTCCGGCAGTCACTTAAAACCTTTTTAATTACAGGAATCTTAGAAAAATGTTTCATTGTATTAAATTTTTTAACATTTTCTCTGGTAAAAATCAAACTACAGTGTTACTAAATCATATCAATTGAAAATTGCTGCTTTCTTAAAGAAGTAGTTTCTTTTTAATTGTACTTTGAAATGTGCAGTAGAACATCCTTCTCATTTCAGCCAGTGGAAATGCCATTAAAGCACAACAAATACTGTAGGCAATAAAGACAACTGTAAGCTGAGCAAATGGTACCATCAGTAACTAAATAAATCGGTAGAAAGTGAGGATATTATTTTATTCAATCATGCTTTGTATTATTCTTTCTGTATAATTGCATAATTAGTACATGGTGATACTTTCAAATAAGCATCGTCTGCCTTCTTTCAATTTTGTAACATTTTGTATTAAATTTTTTTTCGTATTATTGCTTATTGTACAAAATATTTTTTATGTTTTTCCTTAGTTTAAAAAAGTATTTTTAGAATGATGCATTGAAAATGCTCTCTTGATTGTTGCATGCACTGCAAGAAAAAGGAGAGAAGGAAATAAGGTGAAAGTAGAAATTATGCTGAATGCTATACTGTCCTATATAGGTTTAAAGAAAGAAAAAAGTAAGAAAAGGACTAATTTGTCAATTAAACTGAGCAACATTGTGCCTGTCTTAAGAAGTCATTATACACATACCTCAGTAACTGGAAATCGTCTGGTAGATGTAAGAAGTTGGTTTTGTACCTGTACAAAGTTTTCATTAAGAAAACCCAATTTGTGTGCTATACACATATAAAAATGCATCCTAACCTACAACATTGTAGCAAATCCAGAAATATTGCCTATTCATTTTGGAGAAAGATACCAGAAGTAACATTCTCTCAGACCAGAATAAGAAGGCTGGAGGAAAAGAAGGCTTTAGGGTAGTGAAGGGCCCTGAGCTATGAGGTTAGGAGGTATTATGGCAGATCTGGCAGTGTTTTTATGAGCCTTGTTGGAAGCTTGAGGCTTTTACTAAAATGTTGAGTATTTTAGAATACCCAGTTTAAACTTGATTTCTTAGACAGAAAAACTCTGCAGAACAAATGCTGTGGAAGTCAGGTACTAAATCCTATGTAATATAATTAAAGCTAATAGAAAAATTTCCGTTTCTGCAAATAGCCAGTATACAGAGAAGAAGGAAGACTGGCTGCCACTGTTGCCTGGTTTTGGTGCTTTTTGAAATTCAATGATTTTGGTGCCTGATGTACTGAGATTCACATCTGTGTAGGGCAGCTGTAGACCAAGTGCTGCTTCCCAGCCTCTGCACAACACCTGATGGGCGAGAGGTGGGCTGTTTCCTTTGCTGTGCTCCTGGGGAGGCTCTCATTGCAGATGAAGAAAGCCAGGAAGCCTTCTTGAGCAATGAGTCCTGGTCATTCTCCCTGCTTAAGTCTTACCTCGCTCAGTCGTAAGCTTCATCTGCCAGTACACAGTTTCTTTTCTACAATTTAAATGTCATGTCATCTTGCTGCATCATATCCAGAAACTTTCATTGTTCACACGTACGATAAGCAGTCAAGAAATAAATAGGAAGAAGTTCAGAGCTGCAATTTCCATATTCCCTTTGCTCGTATGCCACTTTCAGTCATGGTTTTGGAAGGTGCAGCTCTTGGCCACATGCCTTCACAGGAGGAAGTATACAGCGGTATTCACATCCCACTTTGCCAAATTCCTCTCTGGGGATTTCAGGTTGCGTTACGCATACCACAGCAAAGACTGGCTGAGTAAGTAGGTTTTGGTCTGGGTTCTGCAAGGTCCCTGCAAGCTGGGAAACCCACAGCTTTGCATAAGGCAAATGTTCTTTGTTCAAGTCTGAAAGGGTTGAAACCATGCTCTGCAATTTTTTTCAATGGATTTCATTCTTCAATGTGTGCCTAAAATGAAACATATACCCAAGGTAGCAAATCTCAAATGTAGACAACTAAAGGTAGGAATACAGTGTGAATACAAAGCAGATGGGAAGCCAGTGTAGTGCATGTAACAGGAACAGACTGACCTGATCCATTAAACAGAAGGGTTGTTGCATTATGCACTAGCTCAAGGCATCTGAGTGGCTTTAAAAGTAGTCTCGCATAGAGTGAACTGTGTCATCTAACCTGAAGGTTAAAAGGTAAAGATGAGAGCAGCTGGGGCTGAACTCCAAAGAGGAGATAAACTTCAAACTTTTAGATAGATACAGATATACATGTAGATAGAAAAAGCTATAT
Organism: Tapera naevia; assembly: GCA_033556795.1. Taxonomy (NCBI): domain Eukaryota; kingdom Metazoa; phylum Chordata; class Aves; order Cuculiformes; family Neomorphidae; genus Tapera; species Tapera naevia. The sequence continues at coordinate 6,875,944 of JAUMJJ010000059.1, forward strand.
GAGTACTGCCTGAAAATAAAGGGAAGTGAGGTCTGCAATTGCCATAAAATGTAAATCTTGATCGAAGTTTACTCAAAGCAAGGAAAGATAAACCTCCATTTTTCCTTTCAATCAACATCACATTTCTCAATTTCAATAGCTTCATCCCTGTGCTTGGTAGATATTGACAAAGCAAGCAATGAACAGCTTGATATTACTGAAAAGAAAACTTGAAGCTCTCATGAAATACAGTTTTGTAGGTCAGAACGATTCACACATGCTAAACCGTGGGAGCCACAAAATAGATTCCCTGCTGGAGTCACCAAATGCTCACTAGGAAAAGCAGCAAGCTTTTGCTAGTCCCTTCCAAAGGAGAATGCACAACCACAAAACCTCAGAAGAAAAAGATTTCTGGGTTTGCCGTTCAGGGAAGCACAGAAGTTCTGTGTCCATGCTCCTACACCAAAGCAGAGTAAAGTGTGTTGTCTGTCCCGCAAGGGCAGTGGGACATTTCCACAAGCTTTCTCTGATATATATGCTTCTGTCTCTCCCCTCCCATCATTGTGCTTAAAAAAAAAAGGGAATGAGAATCAAGTCAAAGGCTATCCATTTCACGTTTTTTGCATTCTTTTTAAGTCATTATTGAGATAATCGCAGAAGTTGATAATACTGACTCGCCATTTGTTAATGCGTATATGAGAGTTGTACACAAAAGTGAAATGTCACGTGGAACTAAACCATGTATTTACACTTGGTTCTCTAAGCCTGGAAGCCTAATAGTGTGTTTGGTCTTCAAAAGCATGAACTGCGTTTTCCCTCGTCAAAAACATCTACACATCAAGACAGAAGAACACCTGTGTCACCAAGAAAACAATTAATTGCCAAGTAACAATATTGATAATAGTGGATACATTTTTTTGAATAAAGAATCTATGTGCAGGTTTATTATAAAGATGCAGTAAAATCAGTAAGTCTAATCAGTAAAAGTCTAGAAGTGGATACATTGCCAAACATTTACTATGCTTTGTAGAAGGCGGAGTGAATGGAATCAGTGGATGCTGCCCATCCACTGGGGTGGCATACTTAAGGGTTGCTAGGCCAAGATCTTGATATATGTCAGGTTTTAATGATCCTGAGACATTTTCAAACATTGAAAGAAAATAACTTCACATATGGAATAAATTCCCATAACAATGCCATTAAAAATTCAATTTTTATTGGGATTTCCAGGTACATGTTGCAGTGTGACTCATGCATTACCTGTATTTTTGCTGACCTAGGCTGGGTGGATTTTTTATTTGCTTGATGACTGTTATGTAAATCTAAGTAAAAGAAGTAAATGACTCCCTCTAAGGCAGAAAGAAGAATGACCAGGTTTCAATCACATGAACAGCTGTACAAACTTTATCTGCAAACTAATTGCATAGGCATCAGTGAAAGGACTTGAAATCTGTTCCAGTGGCACAGATGTGGCAGATAGCAAAGGAGGCTGTGCAGAACCTTTTTGTCAGCAAAAACTCAGGGAAAAAAAAAGGCTTTTAGTCTAAAAATTGTTCTCAGGAATGTCATTTAGTTAAGCTGAAGAGAAGGCGTTAACTGAGCTAACTAGTTTAGAGGCGAATAAAAGCACAGATGGATTTCGTTCAAAACGGTTACAGAATCTTTTCTCGGAAGAGGTTTAAATTAAGGATCTTTGGGGCTGAGTCATGTAGGGTAACAGTAATAAAATGAAAACAGATTGTTTTAAAGAAAGTCTGGAGAAAAAAAAATAAGCAGCAGTTATTTAAAAAAATAAATAGGTTAATGGAAGAGATTTCATAGTAGTATGTCCAGAGGTTCAAATTCTTAACATTCATTAAGAATTTAATGAAGGAATGGCATTTAACAGACAACCATAAATATGTCAGTATCAAAGAGAACAGAAATTTTACCAAAAGAGCTGGGGAGAAAGTTGACCACACTAAACAAGTTGAATTTTAATTTAGACTTTCAAAATAATTTTGAATTGGAAAGAACAGTCTCATCTACTTTTGCACATTGAGTTTCTTAACTAGTTTTTGCAAAAGTCTGATAATTATTCTACCTCTCTTTTTCTCCTTTTTTCCGCTTGACAGCCTAATCACTGTTGGTTGCATTTGATGGTGCCAGAATTTTCAAGGAGTCTACATAATCTTCTTCAGAAGTTTTCAGATATTTCAGATATGTCTGATGTTTTAAGCAACTACTCAATCATCAATAATCTCACAAGGATAATAAATGATCTTATGGCATGTCTAGCTTTCGATAAAAATAAGGTAATCTAATACAGATTTTCTACTTTTATGCTGGGTACTTTTATTTGAACTTTCTGTTGTGAAGAGCTCAGTAATAGTTTAAAAATATCCCAAGCTTCATTAGATTTATTCTCATTTCTATTCCTGTACATCTGAAATCCTACTTTGTTTAGAAATGCTCTGAGTACACCATGCTAACGTTGGCTAGTCATGCCTCCTGTTTCAAAGGAAAATGGCTTACAAGGGATTACAGTATATACAATGACCAGTTATTTAAGTAGTCAAAAATGTAAGCATCGTCTTTAATTAATTTATTCTGCTCTGTTTAAAACTGGCAGAAATCTTCCTTGTGCATTCAGCTTAAATTATTCATTTTGCTAGTAATCCTAATGCAAATTTAAAGATGATGTGGTTGGAGCTATTGATACACTTCTGGTATATATCACAGTTTGTGAAGCTCTCAGAGCTTCACCATGGTTTAGTGATCTTTTATACAAAGACACGGCAAAGGCTAGAGGATATCAGCCCATTTCCATGTGTTTCTGGATCCCAACCACATCTGGAAGGATTCCAGGAGTCCCACTGAAGAAACTTTTGAATCTCTTGTGTGGGGAGAAAAGGAGAAAGGAAATAAACCCTTTCTGATCCTTTACCTGGCTCTAAGCTGTCTATTGATGAGTAAAAATATGTCCTATAGTTGAAGGTTTTGTCCCACTGAACAAAATGGGCAAAATCTGTCATGTCCTTTAGGGCAAAGATTTCATCTTCCATATATGCTTTATTTTTATCAAGTCCTTAGCGGTTGTAATTGCACATTTTTAACATTTAGAATTAATCCAATGGACTAAAACACTCAATGTCATTTACAGTGTCATAACCTTGTAATTTTTTGTCATATATTAGCATTATAGTCCAGATGGTATTTAGACATTCCCTGCCTTTCAATTTCAAACTGAATTCTGTTATGACTAAAATGTATCTCCTTTTTTATTTTTTTCCCCTACTCTTGTCCTGATGATTCAAAACACTTGGCTGGGATGTGGTTGAGGAAGAGGAATTTTATTTTGTAGAATGAAGAAGTAAATATCCTGTAATTCAGAGAAACAACTAGCTATTGATTTCCTCAGAGAAGAATAATCTTAGGTCTAGTGCTTCCAGCCTTAAACATAAAATAATTTTGGAGCCCAAACAAGGAAGTTTACCTTAGTACATATTTAACGCATGTTCTTACCACTGTCTTCCTCTTGGTAGTACAGAGTAACCAAATTCAACCTGCTGGTGTAAGGAGCATTTGTCACGAAAGCCAGAGTGAAGTAAAAAGAGAAAAAAAGAAGATAACCATCAGATATCTTAACACGTTGTTTAGTCTGACATAACACAGTTGTCTGCTAGACCTCAGAGTGATTGGGCTTCCTTGTTTATAGTCCTGCTCTTATTTTTAGGTTCATTATCAGGGATCTCAGCCTCCTTCTGTGCACTAGTGTATCCTAGCTTTTGTATTCTGTTCCCTGTACTCTTATGACAATAGATATGATTGTACTTTGTTCCTGTGTTCAGATTAAAAGGATCACGTGGAACATTGCAAAGTACTGTGAAATCAAGGTGGTTTTTTTAATGAGGGAAATTATAAAGAAAAAGTCTTCTTTTTAAAAGCGTAGGATGGGAGGCTGCCTTTCATTCCTTGGGAGTTTTGAAGCACTGGACTAGTTATTTATTTCTATTTGCAAAGCTAATTTGAGATCCTCTGATAAATGGGCTTGAATGTTTTGTGAAGATTGCATACAGCAAATCTGGTCTTCTGCAGGTTAAAAATTTAAACTACTTCGGATATTTTTATAATCTGTTGAGGTGCTGAAATGAGCATCTCTCTTGACCTTCTTTCAAGCTCAGTTCTGTATTTTACCCTAGGATTTTGTAAAAGAAAATGGTCACCTTTATGAAGAAGGTCACTTCATTCCTGAGGACTTTTTTAGACACTTTAATAGTACCATTGAGGTTTACAAGGAGTTTGCGGACACATTGGATAAGAATGATTGCATTCTACCTTCAACAGTAGAAACACCAGAGAATGGTAAGATGGCTGTCGTGTTGGGAAACAGAATCTAAGTAGATATAAATGGATAATTTCCCTTTTATTTCAGGGATGTTAAGCATCTAATGCTCTAATGCTGTATCTCCATGTCTCGGTTTTACTGCCAGTTAAAAGTACTACCAGCACTGAAGCTTGTATTTCTGTTCTAAATCATGTTCTATCTGGCAGTAAAACTAGTACCATCATTCCTCGTGACATCATTCCTTGATGTAATTCAAATAAACTCACAATACTGTGCTCTGCTTCTTTTCATCTTCAATATACCCTAGATTGTCTTTTCACTTCGTTCTTCTTCTTCTATTAATGCTTTATTTAATATTCATAAGGCAGTAAAGGAGCCTAAGATTGTACTACTGAAAGGATAGGAAGCTAGGACAAGTTGTAAATTTCAGCAGCCTCAAGTCACCTCTGTGTTCATCCCTCTCCTCCTGAAAAGGGCCATGATTACTTCATTTAAAAAAATTAACAAACTCAAGCCAGGCACCTGTAGTTCATTCTCATCGCCTGTAGTTCATTCTCATCCCTCCAGATAATGGAGGTTTTGTATTTTCTTTTCCTCTCTTTAGTGACAGCTATTAGCTTTTTAATTAGGGCAGCATATTGAGTTGCACAATTACACCAGTAGTAACTAGGAGTAGATCAGTGCAATAACCTATGAACTTGTTTAAAGCAATTGCTTTTTCAGAATACCTATTCAAGCACTAACTGAGTGTGTAAATACATCTGCTTCTTAATAAGACTGCCTTTTTTGGCTTAATACACTTTATAACCAGCCCTGTAGCCAGATTATTAAAACAGCCCTACAGCCACATTGTAGTAGCTCTGTAGCCCATCTTCTTATATAGAAGGAACTGTATTTTGAGTTACATAATGCTGACACACTCGTTTTCTATTTAGATTCCAGAGTCGCTGTCACAAAAACATTTTTGTTTCCTCCTGTTGCTGCCAGCTCCCTTAGGAATGACAGCATTGGCAGTAACACTAGCAGTAACAGTAAGTACAAGTGATTGAATTAATATACGTGTCTCCGTTTTGCTCTAGTAGCTGGTTGTTATGAGAACTCAGAGGAAAAGAATGTCATTAATTGTGCAAATTAATGGGAAGTTACTTGTGCCTGATGGTGTACCATGTGTTTCTCAGCTGTCATACTGAAATGCAATGAACTTATCTAATCAAAATTTAGAGATGCTATCGAGTTACAGTGATGTGACAGCTCTACAACTTGGAGAGGGCAGGTCTCTTCATTTTGGCTGTCATGAGGTCTCGCTAGTCATATGGCCTCAGCAAATTTGTCTGTTGCAGACACCTCATTTTTACTCTCAGAAAAGGAAGTTGCTCGAAACAAACAGAATAGCTGTCCCAAATTGGGCTTAGGGTACTCACGTTGTCAAAGAGGTTGCCTGTACATTGCATTTTGAGAGTACTGCCAATCCCAAGCTTGATACCAAACCTGAATACAGTGCCCATGTTTACTTGCTGTACTCACAGTAGGGCCAGCTCCACAGTCAGTGTTCTTTTGGTTCAGGTCAAAGACAAAGCCACTACACTTTTAGCAGGCTGTAATCTTTCTGGCACGGTCATCTCCATGTTTCTAGTCTGTTGTGGTCAGTGTATTACATGACTGGTCACTGTCAGGTAAGAGAGCTTTGGATTGTTGCTATAAGATCCTTAGCGTTAACCTGTTATGAGATCAGAAGAGGTGTAGGAATCTGAGATGAAGAGAAACAATTAAATTTCAGGTGCTTTTAATGACATCGTGTACAATAAGGTGATTAGTCTCTGTAACTTTCCATGTGAACAAAAGAAGGGGGTTTTCCGTAAAGGTTCCTGAAATGGTGATTAAAGCTTAACCGTATCGTTGTTTCCCTTGTTCCTGTTTCCCAGGCACATTCAGGATGGCAATCTGTATCTCTTATTAATTTCCCCTTTCGCTTCACTAGCATGCATGTTATCTAAACGTGTGATGAGTAAGTGTGTGGCTGGTACTCCTGCTTAAGAAAACATGGGCAAGGAGGCAACCAGATGTAACCTGGTAGGCACAAAGGTAGCTCCTGACAGTAGGACAGATACTGCTAAGAATGGATTTCTTCTCCCTCTGCTTCTCTTGGAAATGTGTAATCTAGTTATTCTCTGAGGTTTTATCACTCACTATGCATGCTACCTCTCAGCTGGCTCACAGCTGCTGTCAGATTTGAACCTCTTGCTGATTGATTGCTCTCTAATTAAGAGAAGGTCTTAAGTCTTCATTTCCCAGAAACCTCTGAGTAGAAGGTTGGACCAAAAACCACCTTCGACTCCTGGCTGCCAGCCTGCCTCTTCGGAAAAGAGAAGTCTTACTGACATAAATTCCTTGCCAAGAGGTCACAGAGCTGACTCCAAATAACCTGATGAGCCCAGGGCCAATTATAAGGCACCAGGAGGGGGCTAAAGAGTGCAAACCTGTCTCTCTCAAGTCTGAACATGTGATAATTTTTGCTGTTGCTGCTAGAGGAAGAATATTCAGCTTCAGCCTGAAGGAAAGGGAAGGGATAGAGGAGCCAAAAGAAAGAGAGATTACAGCAGCAGTTCAAATGAAAGGAATTTGACCCAGTACAGTAACGGGAGGGATGTAGGGCAGCACAGTGAAGAGTGACACCTGTGTCTGTGCTGTGGAGGGGAGTACAGAAGCAGGTTTATTAATCTTGTTTTATAAATGGGACTGATAATCCAGTAAGGAAAAAAAAGCCTAATTAAAATAATGCAGTAAGTCAAAGATATTGCTTGGCTGGCCATATGCTGTACAGGTGTGTTTTAACTGATTATCGTTTTCTTAAGCAATTTATTGGAAAATTGGATATCAGTTAACAGCCTTATGTAGAAATGACATGAGGAGTGCATGTCTGGGCCTGGGCACAGTTTGAACTCATAAGAAGATTAAATTACATTGACTTGGACATTGGATGCTGACTGGTTGCACTTTAGTTATTTGTTTGGAGGTTTTTTGCGAGGAGGGAGGAGTGGCATATTTATTGGCCTCTCTGTCTTACTCCCTGAAAATAGACTTCAGTACTGATTTTAGTTCTGTCTTGGCTTTATTGCTAAGTAAATTTTCTGGTTTTAGTTAATTCCTTCTTGGAAGGAACAACAATGAATAACCCTTGTTACTTCTCCTGTGAAGACTCCTCAGCAGAGAGGACCCTGTCTTGGCTTTAGAACAACATCACTAGATTCAAATTTCAAAAAAAAGAAAAAAATTGGATAAGAGGGGAAACCTGAAAAAAAGCATCTCCAGAAACAAACTATTGGATTTTTTTTTTAAAAAAAAACCTCTTCTATTTTAAACAGTTTTAAATTAAGGTGTTTAATGATTTCTAGACTGTTCAGAAGCATTCAGTGTTTGCAAAAGAACTCCTCCAGATTAATAATAAATGTTGTATCTATTAATAAAGCCTGTGTGGTTAAATTTAGTGAACTGCTCTTCTTTCTAAATTCAACTTAGACCTAAAGTGCATCAGCTAATAAAATCATTTGTGAAATAATTATCATAGAAATTGTATATATTATAAATTACCCAAAGTATGGGGTTTTATGTTGTTGCTACATTCATTGAGTCATATTTCATTACTTCATTGTTATTGCACAACAGTACAATTAAACTACTATAACAGAGTAGAACCTTGAGTAAATATACACCAGAAGTCTTACCCCAACTAAATGTAAAATGGAACAATTATCCCATTCTAATTTTTTTTGAATGGCAATAGTGCTGTTTTCGTCCTTGTAATATCGAATGTAGATCTGTGGCATGTTCCTACTCCATTTTTTCCCCCATAAAATTTTCAAACACTGTCACTACCCCCTGCAATTTTTTGGGGGAGTGGTTTGTTTTCTTCTCTTTGTGTTACATGACTGTAGTCCAGTATAAGTTCCAAGTAACGGCTCAAGTCCCAGTTTCTTTGATATTTCTGTGGATCATAATACAATATGTAGTCTAGAGAATTGAGACTGAGATTCTTCTTATGGAAAGAACAAGTGTCAGGGTAAGAAGTCCTGAGTCCTGATCTATTGAACCAAACAATAAATACTAGTTCCACAGATGAATCTCATGTTGCTCTGATTAAAGCATCAGCTTACTAGCTGTTACTAACACTTGTCAATTTACTGCCATGGTATTATTTAAATTTTCATGGAAAGTTCAGTGTTGCTTTCTTCCATTTTTACCTATAATTTCCTCACAATAATTTAGCTTATTCAGTACTGAACAGCTCAAAGAGCATGTAAACAAAGAGATGTCTATAATTTTTAGGAAAAAGATCTCCTTTTATAATTAAGTAAAGAACACCATAGTTTAATTCAATAATTGCACAACAATTTGAAAATGTTAACCCTTGGCTTAATGCAGTTGGTGTTGGCTTCTGTGCCTTTGTTCCTTTGTTCCAATTTTATAGTTAATGGAAAAACCTAATGAACAGGTGAGAGTTGCTCTGCATTTTTATAGATAAGATCTTGTGGTAATTGTGTTGGAGCTGAGCAGAGGTAAACTGAAAATTCCTTTGAGAAACATAAGGCAAAAAATTGAGGCAGTGCTTTGAATCGTAATTGGTTGCTAAACCTACACACATGGCTCGAGGTGGAGAACAGCTCAATAATTTGTGTAGCCAAGTGACTTTTACTGTAAATATATTTTGTTCACAGCTTAATATCCCAATGTCCATGAAGACTATACATAAATCTGCATCAGATATGCTCACTTCTTAAGGGTTTCTTCCAGGAGGTGCAGAGTGAGAGCTCTGAGAGGTGCTGGCCTACTTCCACTCCACTTTTGCACCTTGCTGGATAGTCTATTTTAAGTGAGTAATACACTAACTGCAAAGCCAGCGGTTCCTCTGGCGTTGCCCAAGGAGTTCACAAAGTTACTGATATACTTTCTCCTACTTTGCCTTTACAACTGCTGGGAGTGGGAGTTTTTCTGTGTAGAGCTCTAAAGTTTCTAACAGAGGAAAGGATCCTTGTTGGAAGAATAAAAACCTATTGGCAGCCAGCTTGCCTTCCTAATCTCCCTTTTCTTCATTAGGACTCAGGTCCTTAGGATGTTCTCCAGATTGAAAGTTCTCCAGCCTGCTCTGTTTTTGATGTTATTCTATAAATAAAAGGCAAATGAACAAACCTGCCATGACTTCTTTAATTCTCTCTAGACCTTTCAGGAGACTTTTTTCAAACTTAAAAGTAAAATTAGGTAATCTGTTGTTGTTTGCTTTTTAAGGTAGTTATAGGTTACTTAAATATCAAATTAATTCATACCCTATTAAATTATGAAAAAAAGTCTGTTACCATTTTTAAAAGTTAGGCAGGGGAGGGTGTCTCAATTTGGCTGTATTCAGGCTCCATCCCTGGGCTGAAGGTTCCCACATAGAGATCTAATTATTACTTCCTTTCAATTTTCCATAGATGCTGAAGAAAGCATCTGCATTGATGATATCTTTTCAGAAATCAGATTTTTCTACTTTTAGATATCTCATTATAAATGGAGCTCTTCTGTTGTCTAATACTCTCTAAAGTTTGTGAAAATATAATGGTAAAAATGAGGTTGCTAGACTATCACTGATCATCCTGCACATAGAACATTTCTTCAGAATTTCATGTAGAAATCAGCATTCTTGCCATGACATGCTTCCCAGCATTACAGAGTAGGCAGAAGATTTCTGAGGTTAAACACTTTAATATAAAAGGTTATCAAGTAAATTATGCTCTATATGACCTGGAGGGTTTTTTCTTTGATTTTTATTTCACTTTACCTTTTTTTTTGAAGTTTGCAGGGCAGAATCCAGAAAACATGACAATCCTCATGAGCTTTTCATAGTCCAGTTGTGTAACTCATTGGTCTCTAACTGGGGAGGAGTGGCTAATGGTATTAGGCAAATCAGTGTTGCATTTTTCTTGACTAAAACTCAGGAGCAATATAGGAATTTTCTTCTGAGAATAAGCTGAGAATACAATTCAGATAAAGTAATGACAATTTATATGGAAGGGTTTAGGCAAGCTCTATCCCACTTGAGTTTGCCCAGATTTCTTGAGGGTCAGTTCTGCAAGAAAATCTGCTCTATGCCTAATCTGGGACAGACAGTTTGAGAAACGATGTACCCGTCTGGTTATTTTCTGCTCTTGATTTTAATGTCTGAGCAGACAGAGGCAAACTAATTGATAGCCTCTCTTTTTCATTTGATATTCACCTTTGTAGAATTTTGTATGCTATCTTTCCCTTCTCCTCTGTAGACAGATTTCTTTCATGGCATTGGTTCTGCTTGACCAATGTTTCCTTTAGTGTACCGAGTCTGCTGGCTGTAAGTAAAATTCAAACTTCTATGGTCAGAAAGCGGAGTTTGTAAGCAGTGTAGGAGACACAGAGGTGCATGTAGTATATGACTACATAAGATACAGACTTTTTGTTTTCTTACTTTTTTAGTTTTGTCTAATGTGACTCCAGAAAACACAGCTGAATTTCAGAGATAAAAAGAAAATTTGTGTAAAAGCTTGCAAAATTACAATCTGAAAATCTCAGAGGGCTGAAAATTAGTTCCTAATTAATTATGCGAATGCTTCTTGCTAGAGTAAGATTTTTTTTTTGAGGCTGTTTAATAATGCATTTAAAGCACATTGCTTGACTTTAAACTGTATGTGCTTAGATATTTGCTGTTTGCATGAGTCACACAAATTTCTATTGCTATCAGTCCATTTGCATTTCTGTATCTAATCACTTACTTACCCTTTCCCCTTCTTACAGTTTGGTTGTTTTCCTGTAATGTAGCAATCTACGAACCATTCAACCTGCACACACCAAGTCTTGAAATGAACTAAAACTGGGTGGTTGGTGTCTACATGGGCAGTTTCTGTGGCTGACTTTGTATTTCAGAAGGTGGATCCCAGTGTGCTTCTGTAGGATTTTTCACATGCTGCTCCTGATTAAATAACTGGAGGGCCATATTTTAGTCTCAGCAGGAATACAGCTCCCTGTGAGAAGAATGGACTTGCTTGTGTACATAAAAGCCTAGGATTGGAGATCCTCCATATGAAATGTAAAAAGCTACCAAGAAAGGGTTACAACATTAACCCTCAGTTAATACTTCAATGTACAAGAGTTTGATCTTACTGAAGTCAGTGGGACCTTTCCAGATGGACATTAGAAGTGAAGTCAGGCTTATTTTTTTAAATTAACCTCCCTCGAGAGGCCTCATGTTGGTTATTCATTAGTGGCAAAGTGAAGTGTCTATCTGCAATAGTGAGATGGGTCTTAAGGGATTTAAGCACATCCATGAAGTGACAGATATATTATTTTCCAAAGAATTACTTTGTGTTACAAAATGAGACCTTTAAAAATTTATAAACTCTAAACTTTGAAAGCAGAAAGGAGGAAACATCCTACAAGTGATCAAAAGGAAACTAGTGTTGAAATTATTTGACACAGCTGTTTCAGAAATGGGAGGAGCATCATTGTGGTCAAAAATGTCCTGTGTATACCTCATGTATACAGCACTTCTTTGAAGTATCTGTTCTGTTATATAAGATGCTGTTATGTAGGTGGTACATAAAAGTGTTATTGCTAATAGACTTGCACTGAAGATTGTTTTCTGCGATAAATCTGTCTTCACTAATGAGAACATCTGTAATTACAGAAGAGGCACTTGGCTTCATTAGCAGCTCCAGCCTTCAAGGGATCAGCATAGCACTGACATCATTGCTGTCTGTTCTTATTGGCTTTATTTTGGGAGCCATGTACTGGAAGGTAAGAAATATTACATTTAATTGTTTACATAGTGATACTACGTTTCTTAGCTATGGGGAGGTGGGAGGAGTGAACCATTCTGCCTTTTGATCTTCACTGAACTATGTGACATGCTAATGTAAATCTGTGTTGTGAAATTCTTGAATTCCACCACCAAAGTGCAAATTTTGTCTTATCAGCATGATAGATGTCTAATTGGAAATTGGAAATGTGAAATTCCCCCAATATCCCATTTCTTGTATTATATCTTGAGAAGAGGTTTTTTTCTGCTTTCTTCTCTTGTGCCCCTACCTACAATACAAAGACTTTGATAGTAAAATTATGCCAGTAGCAGATACATGTTAGATGACAATATTTGGCCTATATTTTACCAGATGACTTTCATATTGGAAATTAAAAGCAAACTGAAACATAAAATGTTAAGGGAGTTGTTAAAGAAAGCTTTAGAATATTTATATTTAATGCATTTTCTTCCTAGAAAACACATCCCAAATCCAGACCAGAAAGTGATGAGACTGCACAATGTCAGGACTGTCAAGAGGAAAATGAGATAAGGTATGTTGCTTCTCTTTGTGTACAAATATTCGAATATATACAAATATGCACAAATGTAAGTTTATCTTTGAGAGCTACTTCCTGAAGGTTTCTCTCTAGCTCTAAGAGAAAAACTGTAGAGCATTTGCTGTAGAGGCAAAATCTGTGCTTAAGGTATGTCCTTTGAAGGAGTTCCTAGCTTAAATAGAAAAATTGATGCAGAGGAGATTGCTGTATACAAAATTTTATTTATAGAACATCACCTTTACTTTATCTGTCCTTACTCCCACTATGAGAAAGAATTGCTGGGACTTACAGGGGAAGTAACAGTAAAAAGTAATTTTTTTTCATTTGATGAGTGGTGGCAAACTAGGCTGATATAATGTAAATAAATAGGAAACAGTGTCTTCCTGGCTGTACTTCTAAGTCTTTTAAAGTACTTTTTACATTAATATATATTTTTTTACCTTTTTTTACGTTCCTCAGGGTATGTGTATATAAACACCTATGTTTTCCAGGGTTTTTTTAATGTTCATAGACAGGTAATGTGAACTGATTCCAGTCCTAAACTTCACAACTCTGTCCATACTTAAACACTACTTTTAAAGCAGAAAAAATCTCAGTTAATCAAATACACCTTAGAAATAACAGTTGAAGACATTCAAAGTTGCTTGGACATGACTTGGGCATTTGTGGAATCAGAAAGGGACTTAGGGATATTTAAAGTTAGAATGATAGCTGGGTCATGCTGAAGTGTTTTGAGAGCATTATTTAACCTCATATTGTAGGGTGTTTAGTTGGATTTTAACTGTGAGGAGTAAGGGAAAAATCTAATGCAGATAGTGGAAGGACACATCTCACACCATAGGCTTTTCATGCTGTGTGAAAGGCCTGGTGCTGCCCGCTGTTGAAGGCAGGAATAGGCAAGGTTCTTGTCTAGCAGTTTTGGTCACAGGCTGAAATTTTCAGTGTTTAAACTTTCTACAAAAATATATTCTTGGAACAAATTTTCTTCACCTGCAGTACATAGAATGGAAGACTTTGTATTCACTAAGTATATTAGCTGCTACAAATAACTTGCCCTCACCTCATCCTCACAGGTATTAACAATTTTTTAAATGAAACATGCATCTTCCTTTTAGATTCACATGAAATATAAAACATTGCTTTATAGAAGGAAAAGAGAAAAAAGAACAATTAGTTGAATGCAGATGGAGGCCTTAACAGGAAATTCAAACAGATTACATTCTCCATCGGAAGTCATCTTAAATGTATGACACATGTTTTTTTCTTCTCCATCCTCCTTGAGAGATTTGGAATGTCCAAATTCTAATACTTTTGGTTCCTTTTTATTATTTGTAAATGTATGTATTGTAACTAACTGATAAACTTTCTGTTCTATTTCCTTGAAACACTAGCACTATAGTAATAAAGTACCCTTTTTTTCAGTGTGTTGCAGCAAAAAGAAAAAGAACATCTACAAGTGTAGCTGTTGTTTTTTTCTCCCTCAACACTGTTACTGCTTCATGTACTGGTAAGTTATTATGCTTGAGAGTCTTACCATAGGCTTAGTAACTTCCATCTGCTGAAATATAAAGTCCTTTGGAGTCCATTTTGGAGAAAAAAAGGAGAAAATAAAACTTGTTATCAGTAGACTTTTTTGCACTGAAGATCTTTATCTGCAAATGTAATTAATCCTGCATCGTTAATTTATTTATTTGACTTTTAACCTGAATATTACAAAATGAAATATGCTTAAATTCCAAAATTAAGGACAGCTACAGCTTCTCCTTTTGCCATGAGAGCTGATAAGGAGAAGTCTTCAGCCTTTGTCCTACAGTTGATTCAAAGCAGCATGACCTAAAAAACACAATCCTTAAACTAGAAGGTAAGTGTAGGAGAATAGGTCAAGTAGTGCTGATCTTCTGTTAATGATTGTTATTTAGCACAGTTCGCAGTCTTCATAACTTTGTCAGATCCATTATTCTTGCTTTAGTATGTAAGAGTGAGCAGCAAATGCGAATGAGCTTTCTCAGTCCCAGCAGTCCTCCACACCACAGTGCTGAACTTAACCCATGGCACCTCTGGCAAGGGTCTGGAAGGTTCAGGCAGTGCTGAATTCTTCATTTTATATCATGAGTGGAAAAAAGTATTAACAGGCAGTCCAAGTTTTGCGTTTCATCCTGTAGCAGTCACTCTCAAGTGAATTCCATGGTATTTGTCGTGATCAAGTTAGCTGCAACTTGAGAGATTTCCAGTCTCCTTAACTGCTTTGTTCTAACATTTGCTCACTGAGAAGGGAACTGCATTAAACAAGTCGTTTGATTTTTCAAAAGATGTATACTCAGTTTGGCATTGGCTTGTCCAGATCTCTTCAAAGGGAAGTTGGTTACCAATGATTGCCAGATACTAAAATGCACAAACATAACAGTTTTGTAAAGCCATGAGAATTTTTTCACCACCACTGATGATATCAAAGAGCATTTGCAAGCAAGTATATTCTTGGACCAGGAAACTATCTCTTACAACAATCGTTTTCTTTCAGAATAAAGGAATGCCTATGCAAGTGTTGTTGAATTTATCTCTTTCCAAAATTATAAGAAAAAAATGTCTATGATGTTATACATCTGTCAAAAGCTCTGCTGTTTAGTTATACAGAGAGGAAAACTAATCAGCAAAATCATAATTTCTGTTTTTCTTTTCAGGCAGGTAACAGTTCCATGTTCGCTTCATAAATGAAGCAGCTTTAAGCACATTCGTATTCCTTCTGGAGTGACAGACTGAGTCTGCATCTGTTGTTGCTGCCCGTGACTCCATAGACATGATATAGAAATGAGGACAATTTGTGTTCATTACTGTGAAACCAACTGTGAATTGAACAACAACAAGAAGAGTGTGCACTTAGCAGGACTGTATATTATGTGAATATCTAACTTGTGTGGCATTTTGGGATTTTTATTGCATTAATATTTGCAGCTGACTTCAGCGAACAAAGTACACATCCTGAACAATAACCATCTTTCAAATGCCTACAACTATGTGTAATCATGGAAAGACATAAATACCTTTGCATCCTTAATTTAAGTTCTGTGTCCTCTGCCTTACCTTCATGTCTTCAGATGGAGTTCCCTGAACTGGCAGAAAATGCAGAAATGGATACAGATAACATACCCTTCAATACTGTATATAAAAATTGAATGTAGAGTCATGCCATGGACCTGTGTTCTAGCCTTTTACTTATAAGGAGCTGTGTTTATGCCTGGCAAAGGTCGTGTAAAAAGCAACATATAGTCTCTGTCGGTTGCCAGGTGGCTGGTTGCCAACCCTAGAAAGCTTCAAGAATTCATCAGTGTTGGTGGTCTCTGATCAGGAGAAGAAAATACTGGATGAAGACAAAGTACACAGGAGGCAAAAGTACCTCATGGAGCTTAGAAGTGTTAAGAATAACTGTGGGATATGTGAACACTGGTGAATTTTCCAGCCATGTAAGTTGAAGGGATAATAAAGAGTCTGAATCGCGTTCAAACATCAGAATAATGACAAATCCATGAAATGCATTTTAAATTCTGAAAATGCATGCCGTTGTTACCTTGTCTTTAAATGTATAACATAGAAAATATGAAAGATCCTGAGAGTGTATTTAGCTTTTACTTGCACCATCTGTAATTAATGTTTGCATTGTGTTTTAAATGATTAGTAGGCTTTGTTATCCTGGTTTTCTACACTCTTAAAGTTAATTCTCTCAAAACAAAAGAGAAAGGCTATGTTTCCCACTTGCCTTTGCATCTATTGCTGTTTTAGGATCCATGGAATCTGTACAGGACTGACGTACTGACATGCATTTTCAAGTAAATCCTAAACATACCTTGGTAAAAGTTACAGGTGTAGTCATGCATCTTTTATTCCTGGCCCTTTCCAGGTAAAGGGTATGAATTATTTATCTGTATTAGGGGTTTGTACTTCAGAAGGTAAAGGTAACTCACTTCAGATGACAAATTGTCATCTGTCATCAAACTCACCAGGTCAGTGAGAGTTTTAGTTGAAGTGATTTGGAAACTTAAAAAAACCTGAAACGCTACCCTTTTAATGTTTTGCATAAAGTGGGAGTTCTCTTTAAAGTATATTCTTACTTAATTTTTTAAGAATTCTTGTGGAAGTGTTAGTCATCTGCTGAATTTTATGAGAAACATGCGTAAAAAGAATGTGGCATACATCTATATGCACACGCATCTGTGTGTGTGCGTATTATGGGTTAATGGGTGCATCTTTAATACTTACTGAATATAAAAAACCCTCAAAACCTTACTGTTTGATGACAAAGCTTATGTGTGCTTGTAGCTATTCTGTTTGGGATTTTGACCCTACTGAAATCAGTGTTGAAACTTTTCATGAGTACTCTAATACAAAGATTTGATCATGTAGAATTAATTTTATTTATACTTTGTGCACTTTCTGGGTGTCAGAAAAGGGTCCTCAGGTCCTTCTCAGCTGGTGTAAATTATCATTAACGTTAACAGAACTTTGGGGTTTGCATCATCCGAGGAACTTTTCTTAGAGTAGATCAAAAGAAGCTTAATGTGAGAATTAGGACTTTATTTTTATTCACAAGGTGGTGCAGCACTTACCACTTGATAAGAAATAATCATTTCTCATCACTTCTAAAAAGCAAGCGCATTGCAAATTTTAGCTCTGTAGCAACAGAATTCTCCATCTGCAGCTCAGTCTCATTTGACATTTTGTATTACTTCCTCACAAGGCCCTCAGACTTCGTGTTTCAAACTTATTTAAGAGTTACCTTGAAACAAATGTCAGAATGACCTAATTGATGGAAAATTTGCACCTTATTGGTAATGCGGAGAGTAACTGTGTATTGGTTTTAACAGAGCAGAAAAATATCCATAGTAAGTAGAAGCAATTATCCATACACGTTTTACAAAAACTTAAAATACTTCATGTTGCTATAAAGTATGTTCTTAAGGCAAGCTTATTCATTTGGAGTTTTACAGGATTTGTCTCAAATTCATTTCAACACAAATCCTGGATTTATTGATGTTCTTTGTTAATAAGACTATTAGTTTTCCTAAGGGTGTTTTTTCCAGAAAATCAAATGCACAAGATTATTGCACACTTGGTGTGCCCCAAATTATACTTCGATATTCAAAATGCACTATATTTTAGGCTTTTTAGTCTACCGTTTGATACTAAAGAAATTATCAGTTGTAAATTGAAATATACATTAAAACCAGATAGGATGCTGAAAAATGTTCACCTTCCAAGAGCAATATCTTCAAATAGTAGCTAAGTCACTTTCAAATAATGTCAGATACTTTAGTCTTATCCATGGAGCAAGGCGATTATAAGGCTGCATGACAACAGAAAGAAAATCCATGTATAAACCTTACAACTTCTCACCACAAACATTGTTCTTTGAATATGGATCAAAGTAGTACAATACATGGAGTAAGTAAAATTTAGTTGGAGCTCATGGTTTTTCTGTTCTTTGTACCCTCATTCAAGAGATCTGAACAAAACATTGAGTGTTCTCAATCACTTTGCAAAACAGAAGGCCACTTCTAGACATTTGTGGATACAGTGAGTGGTATAGCATTTGGAAATGTGATTGAGATATTATTTGAAAATTTCTGTACCCAGTCTGTAAACCCGCTGAGGATGCCCTTGCTTCAGACATAGTGAAATTTTGAAAGACTACTGACTTGTGAGACATATTTGAAATCAATGCAAATAGAATGTTACTGATCAGTGGGAGCAGTGATGGCAGAAATAGTCTCTTAATAGTTTCTTTATCCAATTGTAAGCTATTTCACTTCTGAAGAGTGATCAGTTTTTCAGTCTTCTTTTTGGATAGGCAACAGCCCATGCATTAACATAGAAAATCGCTCACCCTGCCTCTTGAAATTAAGTTGAGGGAAAGTGGGTGTTGCGTTTTTTTATATGAAAGTCAATCAAATTTTGTTCTCAGATATCTGTGGTTTTGTGAGAAACTAAGGTTTCCTTTGGAGTAGGTGAACTTTGCATGCAATTAATAGTGGCCTTGTGGGAATAAAAAGCAGATAGTGATATAATGAGTAACTCAATGTGCTACTTTAGATATTTGTTTACTTGAATAAATTAATGGTACTTATTTTATCACAAGGTCGTTTTATAAGTAAGCTTATAAAATGTGCTATACTGTGGAGTATGTGTACAATCTGCACATCTTTTAGATTCTGATCCTTGCCAGCTGTTTTCTCTGTTGCTCTCTCTTTGTAATATGCTGGAACTGTTCAGTACACACAATACAACTATTAAACTGAAAGCTAACTGTATGTATAAAATACAGATATTTTGATTTAGATTAATATTTAAGAATTATCCAACATTCTTCAATTCAGGAATCTGATTCAACTGTCTATTAAATGCAGATCTTCAGTAACGGTGGCATGTTGCTATTATGTTCTCAAATTGATGGAACGCGGAAACTTCAGACTCTTTAGCGATAGAGACACAGACGTTTGCTGGTTGTATCATGGGCAATTTCATTTATTTCAATGTAAATGTCAGCACAGTCTTGCATAGTTACATTCTGACTGAAGGTAATCAACAAAGTTTATAAAATGTGATGTGTCTGTATATATGTGTCTTCTTAAAGATAGATGTTTTCCCTGATCCGTTTTTATACCAGTTCAAATTTGGAATTTACATTATATACATATACTTTATTGTTCTAAATAAAGATATTATGCACTGCCAAAGAATGAGCATATTGCTTTCTGTCCTCTTTCAGACTATTTTAAATCCTGTCATCTCCTGGAAGAGTTTTCTGCTGGAATGTATGCTACTAGATGCAGACTTCTTCATAATACATTTCATTTCTTAATCATGCCTTTCAAAGCCTTGTACCATCAATTATATGTTATTGATGCACTTCTTTTGCAGTAAGTGGCATTTACCAATTCAAAAATTTGTTACAAATAATAGAGTTTTTCAGCTGAGGCAAGAGTTTACCCTGCAAATGTAGCATACTTCCTTTCAGGTTTCAACACTTCATTGTGGTTTTTCAATAAAAATCCCAAGGAAGAGGGATGAGTTTAGGAGGAAAAACTGACCTGCTCAGGGAGCTCTGGCATCTCTGCAGTCCTGAGAGTGAATGAAAAAATGCCAGCCTAAGGGGAAGATAAACCTGCTGAGATTTTCAATCTACCTTTGAGAAAGGTAAGGAGACTTTGAAGAAAGTGAGGTGAAGCTAGATAGGCAGATACAGGGCTTTATAAATAGGAGTGAGCTACAGACAGGACTAATGAGAAGGAGTAGAGAGCAGGGCTAATGGACTGGGAGACGGGAGCAAGATTTGCGGGTGGCAGAGTTTAAGGCGTGGACAAGAATGAGACATATGGCTGTTGGTTTAGACGTAGCATGAAATGCAGAGATGATGGGCTTGAAGAAGACGGTGGAGCAATGGAACTCTGCACTGATGGTATAGCAGAAGTCACATCCTGAGGAGCAGCACTGGTGGATCAGGTGGGTCGGAGGTACAACGGGTACTCGGTTCAGCTAGGGCTAGGCGAGCACCACATCACTGCAGAGACTGGAGATGAGCATACTTTGTGTGGAAAGGAGCATTAATGTAACAAACAGGAGGCAGACTTGACCTGGAAGTTCAGGAAGGCAGAATTAATGGTAGAGTACTTGGAAATGGGATGTGAGAGCTCTTAGCTAACCAAACAGCTCTCACTGAAATCAGGAGCTGGTGATTATAAGTTGTGTAGAGAGAGTAGAGTGAAAGTCTGGGAAAACAGATATAACTCTGCAGCCAAAAAGACATCACCATAATGTTTTTGGTGGTCTGACTTTGCAGTTTTTGGTGCCTTGTGTAATAGTGACTGTCTACTCCCCACCACCACTTCATTTGAACCCTGGAGGCTTGAATGTGCTAAAGGATCAAAAGTAATATTTACCTTCAGTTTTCCAATTTCAGTGTCTCCAATGCAACAAATATAAACATCTCATTCAGTGGCTGGAAACAAAGACAATCTTTGTCCAAGTCATGGAAAACATTAATGGCATTTTCCTACTTCTATCAAGCATAAAAACAGTGCTTATTATAATAAACTGCTGTTTCTTAACATCAGTACATTTGAACAGCTTAATACTTCCCTGAAATGGTGGAATTTTACATCAGGTGCATATATACTCGCTCCACATGTGCTCCACATAAATTGGAGTGTAATTTTATTCCATGTTAACAAATATGTGTTACTAAGCAAATTTTTGCCCAAAGCTTCTGGATAATAATACATAAGATACTTTTTAGTTTTAACAGGATGGGTTGTTTCAGGATTTCACGCTACATTAACAATTTACAGAATCACTTCCTTACTACTCTTCATATACCCGTTGATGATAAATATCTTTCCAAATTTCAAACTTTTCTAAAAGGAATTGAGTTTCCCAATAACTACATTGAAGCATGCACTAACACAATCAAGTTTCATGTTGTTATATGCTTAAAGGGAATCATTATGTGTGCTTGGCAGAAAATAAGGCTAAATTAAAGTAGACTGCCAAAATTGTGAAGAGTGGGGGAATGGAAGTTTAGCACTCTTTTCTTTCATCATATCCTGAGGAAAGTTATTTCAACACACAACAGGAAAAATCTCAAATGTGATTATAGTTCCCCTGACTTGTGGCCCTTTCTGCAAGATCCCACGATAAGCAAGCAGGAACTAAAAATATAGATTAGACTTTTGCCAGACAGACGTGAGCATTGGGCTTCTGGCCAGTCAGAAAATACAGGGACAATTTTCATTCTTTTTTGGCAAAGAAGATATTTTCTTGAGCTCATGGAAAAATATTCAACTGAGATCACAAAAGTCTCTTTGTTTGTCACCAGTTCTGCTATGCAAGATAATAGCATGATAGTAAAATTGGCCCAATTAGAGCAAAGAAGATGTAGAGCATAATGTATAGCTTTTGTCAATTTAAGTGACTACCCCAAGTGACAAAATGTCATCTTAGAAATTTCACCTTGTCATCTCTTACATTGTGATTGATGATTATTAGGACCCCACAGGTTATTTAATCTGTCAAGTTCTTGTAGTCAAATATTTTAGACCTTCCTTTTTCAAGGCAATGCTGTCATCATTAACAAAACACAGAACAGCCTTCACCTTTAGAAATGACAAAATGGGGATGTGTCTCAAACCAATTAACAGCATAAGTGAAGGCAGAGGCATAGCATCTAAATCTTGAATCACATCCCTCAGAATAATGCAATGAGTTCTTTGGGGCAATTACTCCTTTGCCAGAAGTTGAGAAGAAAGTATCCCATTGACATTGCTGTACCACTCAGCAATTTGTTTTTAAGTCTTGTTTCATACTGTTCCAGAGGAATCCAGTTGCCTCAGTCAGAAAGCACTGTTTTCCTGATTTTGTTTTAAATGCTTTAAACTTCGGATCAAACAAAAGAGTTGTGCAAATGAACAATGCTGCTATGTATTATAATTGGGCGCTCACTGCATTTGAAATAGAATCACTGAATGTAGTGTGTGCATGTGTATGGGATGGGAGGTGCTGGGAGGGCAGAAGTAGGATGTGTTTGAATTTAGCAAATTTACAGGTAACTACTGTGAACTTCAATCGTACACCCTGAAGGAATAGCTGAACGTTGCAGAATCTTTTCACAAATCCAACAGCTGGCGAGAGTGAGCCTCAGGATTGCCAAATCCCATATGCTGATCAAAACGCTTGTTGAACCCCTCACCTGTACTGTGCTTCCCAGTCATCAGCAGCTCAGGACCAATACCTTTCCTGCTCTGTGACAGCGTGTGCCAGAAACATAGGCACCTACTCTGTCCCTGGGACGCATATAATGAATCCATCTATATTTCCATAAAGGCCACCGAGGTTATTTCTTGTGAGAGTCAAAATCTTAATACAGGTTGCATGACTCAAACAGGTCTTCTGCATTTCAACCTGGACCATAACTGGAAACTCCTCAAAGCCCCAGGTTTCCTCTCTTGCATACATACATCTTTGTGTCCTGTTCCTATCCAGTCCCTCCCTCAGCCTCCACCGTGACTCCCCTTTGCTCTCCTGTTTAGTTATACCCTGCAATTAAAGCCTCATGTATCCCAGTTGTACTTAGCAGCCATAACACTAGCAGTTTTTATGTAGGTGGTACACATTTGAGTAGGGATGTAGGAAGAAAGTACTTCAAATTATTTAGCAAAACATCAGACTTCTGAAGTTGTCCCAGATAACTTAATCTCAAAAGTTGCTGTATTTGTAACTCAGATGAAGGGTGAGGTTGCCAGGACCACCGGATGTGGACCTGGTACAGCTATAACAGAGATACTGTTAGTCTGACTGCAAACTGTACTGCACAGCTGTTCACATGCCGGCTCTGATAACAGAACCCCCTGAGAGCTTTGCCTCAGAAGAAAAAAAACCTTATGCTACATAAATATGTTAACCCTCTTTTCCTCTAAAAATATCTGCCCATCAGATTTAAGATAGCAGCAGCTGGTCACGTTAATCAGATGCTTTCTTGTGCAATCACTTCTCACAGGGTCTTTTGATAAAACTGCCTGAAATCTAACCTCTTCTTCTGGTGAACTTTTTGTTGGTCTTGCTCAGACCTGAGCTTCTTTAGCTGGATTTCATCTTGCTGCATCCCCACCAGCTCCAGCGACCCTTGCCTCTCCAACAATATGTTAATTCAAACCCTGTGCTCTTCCACCACTTACTCCCTGTTTGTTACCAAATCTTGCTCTGTTGACCAAAGCTGAGGAGCAGTGTGTGTAGCCTAGAGCCATTTTTGCCTTATCGTCACCCAGTAGCCGGGTTTGCATGCTCTGAGCAGTCAGAGACCAAGAGGGAAGCATACAGGCTTGGAGGGAAAACTGTCCACTGCCTCTTCACCTCACACCCACAGCGCTGCTTCACAGGCTGTGGGAAGACATGCAGTGCTTGTCTATAAGCTTCCCTCTGCCCTCATCTTAAGAACATTGTGCTGTATTTTGCACAGAAACCTAGATTCAAAGCAAGAGAGGCCTGGTGATCTGGGAGATGAGAAGCCCTGTATTTCATTTTCCCTCCTTCCCAGGCAAAAGATTAAGCTATTAAGTAACAGGAGGAATATCCATCATTACTTTTGTGTGCAGTGATGAGAAGGCAAATGCCTTATCCCCTATATTTAAAGAGAAGCAACAACAAAAAAAGAGCAACATTCTAAGAAAATCTAAAGATAAGCAACAATACAGGAAGTCAGTATGACTGCACATAGCCCGAGATTGTCGCCAGATTTCTTGATGGCTTTGTAAATATCATTTCTAAATATCATGACAGCAGCTTAAAAATAAACTGGAAAAAAAAATGACTTTTCTGCATATTTAAGATTAGAAAAATGAAATAACTCTGAGAAACTGTACAATAGCAAAAAAAGTTAAAAAAGGCTTCACAGAAATGTTAATGTTTTAAATTATATTAAATATGCCTAGCTCTTTATATCGTGGCAGTGAACAATCAAACATTAAGAAAGCAGCATTAAAGAATCAAGTAATGATTCACTCTTGTACAGCACCTCTGCTGTTAAGAGATCAGGTTTTGAAAGGTTGCGGGCCGTTTTTTTTTCAGAAAAAAATATTTCCAGGTCCTGGAATTCTGTAATTTCTTTGGAAGACCAGGATAAGCATACAAGAAGAGGAACACCAAGTTAATTATTAAGTCTCATTGATCAGTTACTTATATGAAACTCTTGCATAATCATAACATTTCACACGAGGATTCCTGATTTTAATCTGCCAATTTATAATGGACTTTGCACATCGCAAATATCTATGTAAGTTAGACTGGAAGAGATATGAAAGCAAATTTACTATGCACAAAACCAATAATTGTTATCATGCAAAAAATTAATTTCATTTCCACTTCAAACTTTTCTGTGTGGCTCTAATAAAGGCAAAATTCTGCTTCAGGAGACAGGTGAAGCCATCATGTAATTTTGGCAATTAAATAAATCTTTTGAACCATCAGAACATACAATCTACTCAATAAGAAGTTACTCTTCTTGGAGATGTAAAAATCTCTTCAAGTAAGCAGCAAAAAAAAACTTGAAGAGTGCAATTTTAAGAGTGCAAGATATCCATTTACAACCTGATATCTGTTTACAACCATTTTAATGACCTTAAATACTTCTCTGCTCTATCAGTAAGCTATGTACCTTGCTTTCAAAACCACTGAATACATTTCTGAACTGAATTTCTTTCGTGACTGATTATTCATGTATTGTTTCCAGACTCATTACAAGTTTCTTTCTGTTTCAACACGTTTTGGATATTAGTACCTCTGGAAACTGACTGAAGCTGCGGCTCTAGTAAATATATTATCTGTGGAGAAGTCTCTAGAGGTTGTGTGGGTTACAGTTTTCCACAGTTTATGACAGTTTTCCTGCCCAAGGTTACTGCTTTCAGAGCAAATATGGCAGAACAGCTCAGGTAAAAGTGTCTTGCCCATTTTGATGCAAAATCAACTTGAAACACTTTAAAAAACACTGTTATTCAATGAATGCAGCTGTGGTAGGCAATAACAGCACTGCAAGGGTTGAGGACCTCTCTCATACACTCTGCCAGGTCTGGAGGGAGAAACAATGCCCTCTACTTACAAATATCTGTAAATTCGCTTCTACCATATGTCTAGAAATACAAACCGAAATGTTTTATAAGAATTTCCTACTATGTTGTAAAGCTTTAAAATTCATCAGTTTCTTACTTTGGTGTTTTAGGAAACCAGGCTACAATAAGAGCCCATCCTCCTATCCAGTACAGAGTACCTTTGCCAGTCCTGAAGCAAGTCATTTTTACCTGAGAGTAATAAAGAGCCCCTGATGTCTCTGTGTTTACCCAACTGAACATCAATCTTTACTCTTTAAATACAGACTTCAGTTTCTCATTTACAGCTACCTTGCTGCACTGTATTTCTTCCCTAAAGAATGGAGAATAACTATTTCTTTCTCTCTTGAGAAGCCTTCTAAACATTTGAGGTCTATTAAATTGGATATTTTCAGCATTTCCAGATTAAATGAGTGTGCTTACTTCAGTCCTTCTTCACAGGCTATGTTCCCACAAACTCCCCTCTGGACTATTCAACTCATTCAAACATATCCAAGAGGTGTTTTCTACAAATTAGAAGTACATGTTTGAAATAGGATGAAAATATTTATTACTTCTCTGATCTTGATCAGTAGAACCTAAAACAGTATTCCTCAACGATTTTAGTTTTTTCCAGTACAGCATAAATATGAATTAGCTCCTGTTGCTTATATATTTTCTGGGTCAGAGTACTTTCTGTGAACTCTGTCACCTTTGAAGAACACAGCCGTAAGTGCTGCTGTTTATTTTTATTATTTCAAGAACTTTTGTCCAAAATATTGAAATGGTTTTTTTCTTACAATTAGCAGAACAAAACAAGCTGGAATCTTTTCAAATGAGAAAACACTAAAACTGAATCAACAACCAACAAATGCATTCAACCATATAGTGGCTTCGATGAAAAAAATATGTTGTATATTGAGAGGCTTTCTTTTTTGAGTGTGTTATGACGAAATTAGAAATAGCATTTCAGATTTGGTTTTCAGCTAAGAAGGCACTCTAAACCTCGGCAGCCATACTGCAGCTTCTCCAAACATTGAATAGTTGATGTGCTATTTTTCTTAGACTTTCCTAAAAAGTTAATTGTACGTGACTTAAAAACTTAAGCATTTTTCAGATAATACAGCATTTCTTTAAAGAAGGAAATTCCAGCTTTGTCTCTGAAGGAAGATAAATATTTGCCTACATGGGAGTTGTTCCAGAGTAGCTACTTCTGATTAAATACAGGAGTGGGTCTTTTAAATCTGAGTTAACACTTCCTGCTTACAAGTACGTTGACTCATTTTGAAAAGGATGTTCAACACCACATACAAATCAACAGCACGATGGAGATAAAGAGGAAAAGATGTTTTGCTTTAATTTAAACCTTGCTATAAATTAATTTTTCTGATTAACAAGTCACAAATCTGAACATATTTCCAGTGCAATATAATTGTCAGCAACAGCAAAGTATCAAAACCCATTAGACAAATGAGTTGTACAAAGCTGGAAAACCTACATTATCTAGGAATTAATTATTTATCCACCTTTTTAAGATGTTTAATTATTACAGGACTTTATCAAAATATTAGTAAATATTATTCCACAAGCATCAATAAATACACATTATATAAGATATAGAAATTTTATCTCTAAATATCTGTTCATTTAAGTAAAAATGCTGTCAACTTTTGGGTTCCAGTCATTAAAGCCATTCTAAGTCATCAAGTTTAATATTTTTGGGCAAAACTCAAAACAATAAAGAGTCCTACTGGAATGAGATCAGCAAGCGCTGGCTTCTCAGCAGCAGAAAACTTCAGTGAAAGCTGGGTTTTCAGATATTGGCTTTACACCCACTTTCTGTCTTAGATGAAAAGCCACCATGAAATGATAGCATCAGAGTCTAATACCCTTTGGAGCACTAGACTATTCAAAGCATATTAGAACTGTCTTTAAAAACTTGGCTTGTATTACCAGTGGATGTGCATATGATAAGTTTTGCTTTTCAGCTAAAATCTCTTTGGCCAGTTATGTGCCACGGGACAAAAACACAAAAGCACCTTTTTGAGTAGAATTTAAATTACACTTAAGAATTGTTGCATATTTGAATGGTCTTTTCTCTGGGAAGCCATTTAATTTCAAGATGGGGAAGCGATATTTCAGACTAATATTTGCTCATCTGCCAAAAGGCACCTGAAACTGATTCAAAAAACACATCTGGGAATGGTGTGGCAACAGAAGACTTGCCAGACAGGCTAGTGACCCCTCTAATTGCATGAAGTTCTTCACTGCTCATTGTAAGGTTTAGACACCACACTTCTCCCTCAGAGATTATGGAAAATTACATTGTTGAACCCAGATGTTGAGCAGGTTTGCAATTTATTCTCTTCAAGAATCTTAATGTCCTCTTTCTTTTTCCCCACAGACCCACCCACGTTTACCAGGAAAGGCTAGGAAACAAGTAAACACATCAAAGGATGGGAACTAGTGAAGCACAGACTACCTTAGCACAGATCAAAACCTTCACTGTGAAGATCTACCTGTGAGTGTCTCATGTAAGGCCATCACCAGTGGTGACATATTTGCCCTTGTGCATGACGGGGACATTGAGGAAGGAATAATTCATCCTTCCCACCACCATGTTAAACCCAGCTTTCTCTGAATGAATTTGCAATCTGCTCTATCTCTCTGTTTCTTTTTCATCTCACCTGGTGAGGAGCTGCTCTCTGTAGCAGTGACACGAGTACAATACCTTATGTAAATAACTTTGAGTGGAGGTAATCATTGATGAAGACAGTTCTGAAGGTAAGTGAAACAGCCTTTGGCAGCAAGAATCGTTAATGAGACTGTCTCTTAGAATTGTAGTCTGATTCAGAACATGCCTTTCTGGCTTCCTTATTTTTCACTTTTTTTCCAGGAATACAATTCCCCAAGCCATAGACCTTTCTCCTATTGCAGCAGACAATATTTGGGAAGCTGTTGTTAGCTCCAGTGCAGACAGAAGATAAGGAGCAAGAAAGTGCAGGATTGAATGACAACACAGGAAGGAGGGAGGCGTTAGCTCCCCATCATTAGTCCATAGTTTGTAGGTTGTCAACCTGCGCAAAGTCAAGCTCAAGCTTAAGCTGTATCCAGTAACATGCTCTGCTCCCAGTGTTCAAAATTGAGATAGCATTAAGTGCCAACTTGCCCTTTGTGAGCAATTTGCTCGTCTCCTCCTGCCCCAGCAGACACTCACCCAGACACACAAGCACAGCAGAGCACATTGAGGCGTATTTCATCTGAACACACACAACTCTATAAAACATTCTTGTGCAGATGCCAGTTTCCAATAGCTGGACACAACAGACTGGTCTCAACTGAGGGCGTGAAAGGCAGAGATAAATGTCTCATGTAAAGGGTTTTAGGGGAGGATGAAAGAACAAGATCTCCATTGTCGGCAGAGACACTACAGAGTGGCTGGGGGATGTGGATAATTTTGCTTTTGAATTTTTCCTACAGCACATTAGGAAAGTTGAAAAATTAGCTGGGAAGTAAGTGAACATCTATGTTCTCAGGCATGTATTATTGCACGTAAAAAAAACACTGAGCCAGCAGCTGACCCATAAAAGATGTAGTTCAATCCCCAAAGTGGAAGAATTGGCTGGTATGTCTTCCTTTGTGCGTTCTTAAACCACAGTATCAAATCAAAACCACAGGACTGATTGGAAAGGAAACCTGGAAATTATCTGGTCTAACACTTGTCAACATTTAGCAGCTCTATCATAAAAGTGATAGAAAGCATTCTAACTTTACAGAGAAGGTTAGAGTACTTTTTGGTGTGGGTAGTGGGAGTTTTAAACATAGAACTTGGGTTATGTAGACAGGATAAATACAAGGAGAAGACACATCTAAATGACGTGAAGAACAAGAAATGAAAAACACAGAGTAAGATGGAAATGGAATGAGATGTAGGAAAAAATACAGAATAAACACAATTTTGAAGGGACCATACCCACAGTTTTCTCTAGGACCTGTTGCTCTCTACCTCATACAGTGTGACCCTTTGCCCTTCGTTAAATGTGGGTTAATGCTCAGTAATTACATTCCTCCATTTCAGTAAGAAATCTCTTAGAACGTGATGTGTTAAATAAATTCTTTTGCTTCACCCTTCAGAAGAATGGTTGGGAGGCTCAGAGCCAATGCACAATGGGCCTTACTCTGAAGTCAATTTTTCTGTTTTCGCTTTTGCATAGGCTCCAAGAAATAAAATAATTTTCTGTAATTTGCTAGGGAGTCTGAGTAAAGAAAAGGGTCTCAGTCTCTTAAGAGGGTGAGATAACATGATATTGTGGCAAAGCTTATTCTTGGTGTATAACCAGTGAGTGAACATGCAATGAATAAGAAATTTGACCCTGGAGACTGTATTTTTTTCCAGATTTATTTTAATTTTCCCAAGAAGAAAACATTCCTTTCTGGCCCATCACAGTGTAGAAAGCATAGAAATGTTTAGACCTGTACCATTTTGACAAAAATGTTCTAGCTTTCTCCAAGACTATCTATGGACTGTATTTTCAGTGTATGAATTCAGCCTCTGTGGAACCCGTTTTGCATGCCTTATTAGTTACTGGACAATGAAAAAACCCTACAAAAATATGTGAAATTTGGAAAAAAATATATACTATGGTAGGTGATGTGGATGGAAAAAGAGGAGTTAAGTGAAATTATTTACTAGTTTTCAAGTAGAAAACAAATTAAAAATTTCCTAGTCTGAGTGATGTCTAATGAATTAAAAATGAGAATAATATTAGCTTATAAAACATGGAATTTTCCAAGAATTATCACCGGAAATTATCCTTTCTATACCAGTAATTACATATGTTCCATATAGGAACGAGTATCCTGCCATCTCGGAGGAAACTACTGGAGTTTACAATATTCAAAGAAAGCGCCTGTACAGAAAGCCACTTTTATGACAGCCTCCAAGGAAGAGTTCATATCAAAGCTTCTGATCAATTTTACTGTGTGGCAGAAGATTCACAGCACTGTTTCTAAGTCTATGTTTATTTACAGCATTTTTCTTTGCAGAAGGAAGCAAATGGCTGTAATCTGATATGAGTCTTGAATCAAAAAGAACAACTTATACAAGCCAGTGATTTTCCCAGTCACACGTCATCGGAATCAACAAAAGATCAACTAAGCTCTTTTGGATATTAAAACAACAACTAATCTGGAAGGAAATGCCAGAGTAGTGAGAAGTTTGACTGTAACACTCAGATGAAGACTTTCATAACTCTTAATTTAGTTTAGTATTCCACCATGACTGAACAACAAGCCCAGAATAAAATAAGCCACAAATAAAAAGGGCTACTGTTCAAGTACCTAACCATGAACATTTTCCAAATCTAATCTAGGAGCCAGCATATGGGGTGACAGTATCGGTACCAGCTGTGGTTTTCTGAGAGGGCAAAGTGGCAAATGGATTTAAAATAGGATGCTAGGAAGAAAGAAAGAAACCAAAGTTTTTTCAGCAAGAAGCTTACTCAGGTGACACACCTGCATACTGCTGAGTATGAAAAATATTTGCTTGCTGGTTTTTATTTCTCTGTTAGGCAAGAAAGACATTATGATTATATTATAAATTTAAAAAAAAATACTAAAAACATAGCTGTTTCATCCAAGAAACATTTCATCCTAATTGAAAAAGGTGTAGCAGGGTCCTATTTTGGGTTTTATTAATGTAAAAAAATATTAACTTGTTATTAGAATAAAAGGTACAGTAAATTTCTCAGATGCAATGTTATTTCACAAAAGATTTAATTAATCTATTTTATTTTGTACTGAAACGAACTGGAAGCACATCTATAGGTAGAGTTTTTCTATAGATACAGATACAGGAAATTACAATATCTGGATTAAAAGATGATTAAACTTGCCACATCCTAACTGTCAAACTTGATTGCAAGACCCATTCTTTAGACACTTAAAACCTCAGTTACTGAGCATAAAAAACACCTATAGAAGACCATAGATAACGTTCTTGTCCATAACTTCTGAAAAGCCGACCCTTATACAAGGTATAGGTTAGAGGTTTTGAACTATGTACCTTAACTCTTTCTATTCACATTTCAAAGCATGCATAAGCATGTATGTAATCTGTTACTTAAAGTTTAAAACTTTTCAGGCAAATGTATTTAGATTGAAAAAAAAATATGTAGAAATCACCTATTGCTAGAAGCCACAACAAGCACTGAAGGAGGACAGGCTCTGAAATGTCAGTAGATTTATAGGTGAGATGATAGATTGTAGACCCTTCTTAGTAAGGTAACACCCAATTATCAAGAGAAAATCAAAGCCTTTCTGTAATTCCTCCCTATCTTCCGCCTTCACTAAGGTAATAGGATTAAAAGTACATTTCAGGGTAGCTTAGCAGTTCTCAGACTTCAAACAGAAAGGTATAAATATCCATTCAGTTGATATTCAGGTTCTCAGTGATCTCAGTGAAAAGTGGGAGAAAATTAAACCTTTCCATGTCGTTCAGGTTGTAGGAGCAGGTGGAAGGGAGCCGGGACAGCTCTTGGCTGGTGGTTACACCAGGCAGCCTCACAGTGTGCCGCAGGCTCCCAGCATTGCTCCTTCCAGAACACTACTGAAAGGGTCTCCACAAGTACTACTGAAAGAGTCTTACAAAGTTTCTAGCACACTTTCATTGACCATCCTCTGCCCCTTCCTCAGTGGGCATGTGCCTAGCCCTCATCCCCCACCCTTATCTCCTACTACCTCTAACCACAAGGTCCAGCACATCTCTACTCCTCCCCTTGCTAGTCTCTCATTTGCTCTGGCCCTTCCCAGGTACAACTGAGAGGGAGAAACTAGGAATGAGTATGTGGGTTGGGTGAAGTAGGAGCTTGTCACGGTTTAGCCCTAACCCAGGTAAATCTTTTGGCAGCTAAGAGCTATGCAGTTGGGTTCCCAAATCTTGCCCCCGACACCCAGGGGAAGGGAGAGGAAAATAACCGTAACAGAGATGACCTCCCTCTGCACTTCAGGCTGCTAGGTCTACTCACCTGCTTGCAGACATAGACCTTCAGCCTAGAGGGATGCAGTACAAAGACCAAGTGCAGTTTTTTTACAAGACTTGCTTGCAAGGCACCCTCAAAAGGCGTGTGACATCAACAGATCATCAGGGAATAAAATCAAGCCCAGAATAAGAAGGTTAGGTGGGAGATGAATACCCAGGTCCATTTACTGAGGCCATGATACATAGCCTTCTGTTCAAAATCAAACCAAACTATTTTACAACTGAATTTAAATTAGGTTAAGATTAATTTTATAAAATTATGAAGGCACCCCCCCTCGCCCCCCCCCCCCCCCCGTAATACGTATTCATAAAAACACATAGATTCAAAGACTGATTTCATATTTTGTTATTATTCTAGCTGATGGCCTTTTCTCATCTGAGACTGATAGCATTATGGTCATCTCTATTTTCTCCCTACTGCCCCTCCCCAGGAAACTTATTCTTTTTCTCTTCACAAACTTTAGTTCTCAGACCTAAGAGACCAAATGCTTCTAATTATGACAGAAGATTCTCTCTCTATTTTCATCCTTTTATTTTTCAGTTCCCTCTTGAAAAAAACATTTCAGATCTGCTTCCTTCCATATGGAATATTTCTGAAATACTGTGAGGAACAGCCAACAGTAGCCACTTCAGATATATTTAGCTTGTTAACTCTTTTTTTCCCCTGCTCAACTCAAAGATTAGATATGTCAATAGAATAGAAGTACGTTTATTTATAAAAATATCAGTCTGCAAGTTTCATAATTCTGTCATTTTTAAATGAACAAAATTGATCTATGAATCCATGTGTTAAAAAGACAACTACAGATAGATTGTATCAATACCTTAGTCAGTCAGAAAGGAAGCCTGCAAATGAATGAGGACTTACTACCACACTGTTCCCACCCTCTCCTTCCTATCCCCCTTAAAAATACCTTTAAGAACTTCTCTTCAGTGAATGAAACTGCATAAACTTAGACTGGAGTGCAGGCAAACTAAGAATAACTTGATCCAAAATAGAAGCAACTTCTCTTTCATTCAAGCATTACTTGCTAACAAGCTAGATTAGATCATTTTCATCAGAAAGATTATAAGGGTTGTGTTGAAGATCTTAATTTTCACAGTCTTATCTGATTAAAAAAATCTCCACGTCACGCTAATCAAAAATGACACCCTCTTTTACTTAAGAAACTTAACATGGAAATGTACAGAAGTACCATTTGATACAAACCCAGCCTATGAAGTTAGCAGAGTTTCACTCATTGCTTGAGTAATTCTGTATCTGAAATGTGAAATGTACTGCCTGTTAAAGTATATTAGATAATTATTTTGAGGATCCCAGATGGAAATAATTCCCTCATAATCTTAGGAAAACTTAAAAGTCTCATCAAGTATTCGCATACACATCAAGAAATAGACATACATAGTTTTATAAGACTAAATTTCACATCAATGGTGCTGAAAATGAGAGAGAAAGAGAGAGAGAACAGGCTGACCTGAATCCGTTTCATTAATGCATGGGGAAGGGAGTACTAAATGCAATTATTCACATAAGCTTACAGGATGTGTTTCACTGAACAAAATTGTCTCTCTCAGGGCTTTATTTAATTCAACCAGAACTAACTTCTTGTCCTCTTTCTGTCTGTCTGTCTCTCTCCTTAGTGTGAGATCAAGAAATTAATAAAATTTGGAGAAAAACCTGGGCCTTTTGGAGAATTTTCTGCTTTGCCTCAATTAATCCAGCCACACTTAATGCAAGGTTCATATTTACTAGAGTTTAAGGTGATCATAAAAACTAACTATCCCAGGTCCATTCTTTGAAGATCTGTGCTTGTGTTTGAGGCATCGAGGTTGCTCTCCATTGCAGCAAATGACTTCTGTAACCTCTGACTTTGGCATTTTGAGCTGTACTGTAGTGTGTATGCAACCCCAACCCATATCAATCAAAACTCTGAAGCAGCCCATGGAACAGCACCCAACTTTTTAAAGAGTTTTCACCAAAAACACACACTACGCCACTAGGTCACAACTATGTCCACACTGCCAGTAACATTTTCCCCTGGGAGAATTCCCTGAAGCCCAGGCCAAGTTCTGCAGCATGGGTCACGTTCTCACTGCAGATGGTGATGCTCTTTGAAGCACACAAGCTGCATGCACATTGAATAACATTTGGCCCAAAGCCATCCTCTGAGCGTCCTCAGAATCTCATCTAGTACCCACCTAAACTGCGAAAGATGTATAATTTTGTCATGACTTTCCTGTTGAAATCACCTAAAATTACACAGAGAATTCTGCAGAGCCAAATTGGATAGCAGAATGTTGATGGTAGACATTGCATATGTTGAGGTAAGGGGTAGAAGGTGAGGAGGGTTAGCTGAGGACTCCGAACCTGCTGAGGCAGTATTAAAGACAGTGCAAAGTGGGGAGGCTGGGACCCTGTCCAGAGCAACCTTGAGAAATTGTTTCTGGAGCAAAGTACTTCCTGAGCTATGTCACAGAGAGAGAGCTGACTCGTTTGTTCCAAACAAGAATTTAGGAAAGAAGTAGCAGAGGTGGGACCTGAGGAGAAACCCGAGTGAAGTTACTGTCAACATGTCTTACGTGATGATTGTCTGATTGTTCTGAGCTGGAGCTAACATGTCCAAATTCCAGAGAGGATGTGTGTATCTGTCTTTCACCGTGGCAGAACCTGACGTTGTGTAACACAGTCTACATCAGCTGTCAAAAGTTCTGTTTATGTTTCCACTTTTAACATTGTATCTACATAAAAAAACCAAATTTTTTCCAAAGGCTTCTGCTATCTACTGTTTGCTTTATTCTTCAAGGAACATTCATAAAGAGTAGTCTTCAGAGACTACCCAAAGAGAATACGAAAATCATTTTTCTTTTTAAATGGGAATATAGGTTTTAACGAATAATTATTAGACAGGCTTGGATAATGAAAAGTTGGGTTTTTTTCAACTCTAGTCTTATTTAACTACAGTTTTTACTCCCCAACGAGGAATCAAAAAAGGGGATGAAAATATTGTCATCATCCATACTACAGCCTGACTCAGTACCTTCAGGTTCCTGTGCGTGAAACAAAGGCTCCCAAGCCCGCTGGCTTTCAGAAGAGCACTGGCAGTGTTTATGGCTTGGGTCTCTAAATTGTATTCCTGGACCAGATTTCTTATCTCAGTTTTTGCATAATGATGCAAATCCTACTCTAAATATCCTTTGATCTCAGTTTAGTCCTTCTTGTAAATGCTTAGATTGCCTGCATTTGAGGTTGGGCAGAATCATTCATGTTTGCACAAGCCCTTAGACTATGTGGTAAAGGCACACCACGCTGGCTACTGCTCCATCTCCAGGGCTCTTGACCATGTAAATCATGCCCCTCTGACCAATGCCCAACCTCTGCCAAAGTCTGTGCCAACTCCAAAGGAATGAACTGACATTTGTGCTTAGGGGATCATCCTTAGTTCCCTTTGAGAAATGTTTTCTGTCACTGTTTCCCCCAGCATCAACTAAGGTTTTGATGCATTTGAGGTTTAGGCATTTCTCCTAGTGCATGCAATCCTTAACAAGAAGCAGCTTTAAGTCTTTATAGGTTTTGTGGATGCATGGGCTCTGATAATGGTGGTTTTGTGCATTTATTTAAAAAAGTAAATAAAAAATACAATATAAAGACTGTGGTCTGTGAAAAAACGTAATATTTTTTCTTTGTTTTCTTCTGCATGATTTTCTAGTAAATGAAACCATATGCATTTTGAAAGACCTTGTGTATGTATCCTGAAATAATCTAAATCCTTTAGAAACTAAATTTCTTCTCATCAGTCCTAATAATCACAAATAGAAGTTAGGTAAAGACATGAGGTGGAGGATCTCTATCAAAGTTCCTTTTTCTTCCATCCACATCTGTTTAATATACAATCAGTCTGGTTTAGGAAGTACTTATAAGCTGATTCAAAATCCTGACATAAAATATCTTACTGCAATATGAATTGTCATTAGCTTTGAATGTTTTGTTATTAAGTGGGCATCCTGAATTAAAACTGACGTATTAAAGAAAGCTGATACTAAAGAAGTACTATAAGTACTGTATGTATATATATATATATATATACAAAAAGTATTTTTAAAGGGACAGAGGTCACTGGCTTCTTCACAATGAATTGGGACAACCTTGTATCATTTCTCTTTGGAGCAGCCAATCTCATTTTTGGCTATGTTACAGCTGCCTGCAATATGATTTGAATGTTTTTTATTCATGTACGTTATTAGTAATATATGGATAATAAACAACGAAATTACAATGATATATGTTTCTTTAAAAAGAAAGGAAGAGACTTATTTGTTTGCTTTTTTTGGTCTCCTGGACAATACAATGGTGGGAGCCAGTTCATTACAAGTTTTCCCACAGGCCTGCCCTTGGGAATAGCTCTCTATAAAATCCTGTTCTTGTGGCCCTACAGAAATAGAATGTAGTGCCTTTTTTTAACTTGAAAATTGTTACTCCAGGCACCCTACTGCAAATAAGCTAGAATAAAGCTGTGTCCAGTAGTGTGATACTAATTTCTCTGAATATGTCCATATGTTTTCATAATGTAATATTTAAAGAAAGTGGCACAACTGCAAAGTATATAAACAAAGAATAAGTAGATGCAGCATTCTCAGCATTTTTCTAATGTCCTAAATGGAAGTGAATTTTAAAATTCAAGCAGTTATTTTAACTTGGCTTTTCTGATAAGATCTGTCACAACCACCTTAGCTGAGACATGGAACACTACCTGTTCTGCACCTGTAATGTATAATACAATGCAAAAAGTAAGAAAATATTTATATAGCATCACAAAACATTCATCAACACACTGGCACAAAGTATATACAATCCCCAGAGCAACCTGCAAGGATCACAAAACCTAGCCAAACCCTGGAGACGCTAATGTATATTCCTTGGGATTCTGTAGATCATCTCCAGAAGCGGCAGAAGTGCTAGTGTCTTTAGACAATATAAAGAACTTTCCAGAATATGGTAGAGGAATGAGAGAGAAAACATCTTTTCATACAGTAAGGTTAGGTGAAGTATTCAAAGTGACTTTTATCAGGGTAAGTTTTTTACAGCCTCCTAAGACATTCTGAGTAATCCCTGCAGATCATGTATTTTCTCAGCATTTAACTGAGAGAGATAATCGAATTGCAGCTCTCTCTCTCTCCAATGTCATTCTGTTTGCACTTGCATATGCAAATGACTTTCTGCCTGAAGTTCTGCAGAATCTGCTAGGACCTTGTAAGGAAGGAAAAAGACATGAAATAGAAGAAAAGCAGATGGAAAACTAGATGCAAATTTTGCATAGGTTGCCACTTCTCATTTCTATGCAACATATTTATGCATAAGCTGCTAAATCCAAGGCTGTAGCCAAGTACTCAAGCACACGGTGACGGATGTGGAGATCAATTGTTTGTGAAGGCAGAAAAGGGTTCTAACCCAAGCTGATATTTTTAAGTTAAACAAATTATGTCATCTTTTTTTTGCATAATCAAAATGTTTACAAATATTACCTGCTCTTTCTTATGTTTCTTTTTTTTCAACAGAGGCACAGTCTAAACTAGTCTAATATTGTTTGCTACAAAAATCCAGGACCGTAATCCACATATTTTATTTACATCTCTTTCAAAAATTCACTGACAATGTGGCAGAAAATGTCTCCCATAGCCTGCAACAGTAATTGAGTCATAGTTTTTAGAAGATCTGTACAGATAAGCAGAAATGAAGAATAAGGTACAATAAACTCACTTTATTAACATAATTTGTCACCCTGTGTAATTTATTCTAGTGTTACACTGTTGCTCAAAATCCAACATTTGAAATCCACAGCCAGCCAGCCAAAGTGATCCATTAATGTCATGTCTGTTGAAAATGTCTTTCAATCAAAAGTTAGAAAAAAGCTGTAGTAGAAATACAATGTATATGTTAGTATAACATGTTGTTGTCCAATTATATGTGTCTAGAAAATATCAGGGTCAATACTAAAAGATACCATTCATTGACTTAGGAAGCAGGAAATGCTTTTGCCCTACAGCAAATGATTTAACTACTCACTCGGCTCACCTTGAAAGTAATCCTTCATTTGCTGAATGGAATAATAAGGTTAGTCCTGGATAATACCCAAGGTAGATAGGATAAAACAGTCACTTTTCTGGTGGCAGGGAAGCTGAAACTTTGCCCAAAATCCTGAGTCTTACAAAGGGAACTTTAATTGTGTTAAACCTCAGCAGGAGAATTATGATATTTCTGAAGTAGGAACAGCAAACTCACTGAAGTAGATCCTGGACAAAGTGGTGTTGCTTACAAAACAGGCTTCTGGCAGGACGTCTGTGAAGCATCTGTCATTTTCCTAGCTGACTTCTGCAGAGTAGAATGGACCTTGAAATCTAAAACGTAAGGTAGATATATGTTCCTTCTTTTTGTTTCTGAATGTTTACAAGCAGTATTGTATATCTATATTTGCTAAATATATACTTCTTTTGTTTGTCCTTATGTAGCCTAATTTTAGATAAATACTGGTTTAAGTGTGTTGCCTGACCTCACAGCACTCCGTGCATACTGACATGGAGAGCTTAAAAGTAGCTCCTGGTCCAGACAATACTGACTTCCCTGGTGCATTTCATTAAACGATCCAAGAGTAGTAAGAGCATACTTTCCTTTAAGATAACAGGCTCATTTTAAAGATGCTAATGCAGGTGTCTGGGGAAAAAAAAAAAAAAGAAAAAGTAACAAACTCTTCTGGTGAGAAGATTGATTGATTTCTACTGAGAGATCATTTATTTCATGAATTACACCTCAACTTTATTGTGGGGAACACACATGATTGAGTGCAGTGTTAGTTTGTCACTGCAAAGTTGTCCATCAATGCAGTATAGTAAAAGTGGCATCAATGGTATTTGCATTATATTTAATTTTACTTTCCCTTTATCACTTGCTTACATTACTATCCTGTATTTTTAATACTGTATATAGAATTCATATAAAACCCCCCATATATTTTACTTTCATTATATGTGACCCCAGTTGGTATTGCTGGAATTGTGATAATCAGAAACAAACTATTACTTCTCATTTTGCAGATATATGGTCAAGGTAGTATAGTACGTTTAGGAAGCTGCTTTCTGAATTTATATACGTTTATTACACAACGGCTCTGGGAATGCTCTTCAGTGACAATGAATCTAGGAAAGGGACCTTGATTATCATCCCTGGTGCCCAACAAACACAGCAATATTTTAACAATGAAATAAAAAAGGTACTTTAGAAATTTGTTTGAAGGGCTGATAAGAATAGCATACATACATGCATGTTTTTTTTTTAAAAAAAATTGGTTTTGATCAAACAGGAAAGGCAAACAAGGACTGGCATGAAACTTCTCTCCAGCAATGACATAATCACACACCGAATACTTCTATCCCTAATCAAATTACATTTGTCCCAAATATAACATTTTAAAAAGACTTACAAAGTATCTTGACTGAAAAAACAGATGCAATAATAATTAAATACTTATTTTAAGAGTCAATGCAATAAATAAATTTAAATAAATAAGTTAAAAAATAACATCTTCAAATTTAAAAATTGATTAAAATGGTTTAACATAAAATTTTTATATCATCCCTCCTATTAACCTCAGACAATGTAAAAAGATCCTAGGTACAGACAAGTAGACAGCTTTGAAGCAAATATCCACCCTTCTTCACTTTAAAGTGTTTCCAATGCTGACATAAGGCAGTGTCAGTAATCATGAAATAACACAGATTTTGTGTGCCATATTTAGCTGCTTTCTCAGGTTACCAACCAAAAGTACACCAAAAAAAGAAATATGAAGTAAAGTTTTGCACTTTATCCAATGGGCAGAATTACTCGTGTCCCTCCTCCAGCATGTGCACACCCGAGCTGCATTGTTTGACCACTACCATGTGCTGCTATTTCCTCTGTGAAATCCAGCAGACTGATAAACTCCCTCCATCCTGCTGTGACCTTGCCTACCCCATGCTGTCCTTGGGGCTACAATGAGTATGATAGCATCCAGCACTTACCCCAAACCCTCCTGCATGCACGTGCACCATGCATACCCTGTAATCCTCCACATCCCCCCCAAATGACTCTACTTCCTCCTTCTGACAGGGTTTTTCCTCTCCCTTCTCTGCCTCATTAGCCTACAGAGGCTTTCCCTCTGTTGCCATCACAATTTTTTAAGGCTGCTCAGCCCACGCAGGTCTTTCCTGTTCCCTTTTATCAAAAAACATCTCTTGTTTGTATGTAAGTGACTAAAATATAGGATCCCACCTACTTTTTTCTGAATTTTTTACTATTTGGTTACCATGGTATCAGAGGCTTGCGGGGGCTGGCTAGCCTTCTGTCCGTTGGTGCTCACTGCCTATACTCACTTATCTCTGTACTGTCCTTGTCTTGAAGAATTCTCCCCAGCTGAGGCAGAGCTCCTTCTTGCCCAGATAACGGTGCAGATCAGTGGCTCTTGCACTCCACCAAGAGTGGCGAGGAGAGTTGAAAGGTAGGGAGATAAAAGCTCCCTGAAGTCAAGATAACAGACACAATGTTTTAAATTGTAGAAATATTATCTTACAGTAAAATATGAAAATACTTTTATTTTGGCAAGTACAAATTGTGCTGACCCTGAAAACCAATACATACTTAACAGAAATTCAAGGACCGGCTGCCCTTTTGGAAAACTAACAGACCACAACAGAGAGAATATTTATGTCTAGGACAGACATACTGGCCAGGACATACTAGTCAAAGTGCAAAAGTGTGAAGTGGGGTTGCTATGAAAGTCATCTGAAAAATTGTCCATTGGGAGGGGACAGGAAAACCTGATGTATGTTTTCTATCCT
This sequence comes from Tapera naevia, assembly GCA_033556795.1. Lineage (NCBI taxonomy): Eukaryota > Metazoa > Chordata > Aves > Cuculiformes > Neomorphidae > Tapera > Tapera naevia. Next base: position 6,917,132 of record JAUMJJ010000059.1, read on the forward strand.
GTACACCAGTCCTGCCAGGGAGCATTCCCAAACACTCCCTTGTCTCTTCCAGTCTATTGCAAAAGGCATTTCTTTAGGTCAGGAAGCCTCTGCCAACATCACTACCATTATGATTGCAGGCCAAGTCCCACATAGGCTTGGGCATCTGTGGAGTTACCCATTTAGTGGATCTGTGAAAATGTTTCCTATATTTTAGGAGTACAGCAAACTGATCCAGTCTGGCCGAATTGCCAAATATTTGGAACCTATGAGGTCCTGAGGCCATATAAATCTCGTCCTTAGTGCCCTTTGACAAAGTGAGACAAGTTTGGTATTTTTACCAAGTCCTGTGGCAAGATTTTGTCATGCCCTGGTCATAAGAAATGCTGCTGAGAAGATGCCAAGTTTTAAGCCTTTGGAAACAGGCATCTTGCCACTATCCGATGATGATTCTACTCAGGCTAATGCATATTCTAGTTTGTGTGGGGTCACAAAAATATGAAAATACTGTTATTTTCACATCAGAATTAGAAACACATGTGTTCTCTTCTTGCCTCATCCTTTCTTCTTTGCAATAGGATATGCGGTGAATGAATTCACGGACTCCAATGCAGGTGCAAAATGGAATTAGAATCATTTATTGTAACACAAATTCCTCTTTTATGAGGTCATTGTCGACGCGTCAATTTCACATCTATGATTGGGCTAAAGCACTTGTGCACACGGCTTAAGCTGTTTCTTAATTGGTAGCATAAGTTCTGTTTTTCTCACTATCATCTACTTGATAAGTGCTAGGGACTTTCCATTACTTTCAAGGTTAGCCAATTCTCAGCTCATTACCAAACCCTGTCAAGGCCTCTGTGCTATCACCCAGGCTTAACCCTACAAGGATAGACTTGCTTTTCTCTTCCCAGTCTTCCCTCTATGGACATTTTGCCTTCAGGTTCTTCTTCACATTGTCCTCTTTGAGATAGAAAAGTTTCTTCTTCTCTGTCCTTCCTCTGCCTTTGCTCTCTCTCATCTCCAAGCAGTTGTTCCTGTCTTTGATCTTGCTGCAAAAGCGCTTTCACCTCTATCCACCATTGATCTCCTCCCCTCATGTAACACAGCTCACCATCTGATCAGAGATGTAAATAGCTGTAAAGAGCTTTTCAGCCATTTATATCCTTCCTCTTCCATGGAAAGGAACATATGTGCTTTCTCAAAGATTCAAAACATGCAATGTGTCCGCTTGAGATGAATACTATTAGTTTTAAATGGGCTCCATCATCCAAACTTTTTCTAAAATACTGTGGAGGGCATGATAGCTAAGTGGGCCTAATATTTTACCCTTAGTAATACTTCAGCCTGTAATAGATTACAAAAGGTGTTCCAAGAAGTAGGAAGTGGGAATGGTTAAGATGCTTAGTGTTTAGGATGACTAAGCTGCCATTGTATAAAACAATGTAACACAAGACACCAGCGCCTGGCTCATTTTGTAAAATGGAGTATAAATATATGGTGCTAACGTCAACGGTTTAGAATTCTGTAGCCTTCCCATTTGTGCTACTTATTAATGTGACAACATTCATAGCACTGTTCTCAGTCTGGTAGCATGTACGTCTCTCTTAACTACTCTATCACCTCCATGAGCCAGGCAGTTTGATCTACAGGACTATGACACACAGAATAAATCTAGGCCTTGCACTTAAGCTGAGGAGTGTGTCACATAGTGAATTTCTGAGCTTATAACAGTCCTTCTGGAAGAGACCTGAGCAAAGCATGGTGCCAGATCCTTCCTTCAGTGCATAAAATGATTTAGTACATACTCCTTAGCACAGAGCGGAGAAATGGCTGTTCCCTATTTCCGGTGCAAGAGTAGCTGGTAGTGCAATATATACTGTAGCTAATAGCAGACTTCTTGAATAATACATTACAAAAATCTGCATATAGTTTCCATATGCAACCCAGTGCTTTATGTCTAACTATTGGAGTCAAGAAAGGTAAATAAGATGACTGTTGTTTTAATTTGAAGGTTAAAGAAATTATTTATAGATAAGGTTAATCCATGCACTTTTAATGGAGTAAGACACAGTGAAGAGAAGTTGAGAGACCTACATGTCTTTGAGTGCATTAGTATGTCCAAACAAAAGCATTGTTTGTACTGAAGGGATATGTCTGTGTTGTTGTCAGATGTATAGAGTCTAGGACTTAAAAGATTGATTCAGTAATAGGCTTAGCTCCAAATTAATACAGCTAATCCTCCAAAACACCATTGAAATATGTTCCTTTCCAAAATGTATAAGGGAAAATAACCATCTACTTCGCTTCTGTACAGAGCAGCCAAATCGTTAAAATGTCATATAACATTTTGTTTCCCAATAGATTTGGTAAGCAAATAATCTTACAGATAGCTGCCAGCTTGAGTGTGTCAGATCATATCCAGAACAATACAGGTGGTTGAGCCGCCACCCCTGGAGGCATTTAAAAGGCAGGTAGATGAGTTTCTTAGGGGCATGGTTTAGTAAGGGGACAGGTACAGTTGGACTTAGTGATCTCAGAGGTCTTTTCCAAACAGATGATTCTGTGATTCTATGATTCTATGATAATACCACTATCAGATTCCTGTTGAGAAAGATTGGTTATAATGGGAAGTTACATAGCTAATATTGACAAGTATTATCCATAATAATAAATTACTCATAGTATATTGTAAAATATTATCTAAAAGTTTTTTGAGACCTTCCAGAACCTGATTAGCTGGGCTAAAAGACAAAAGATTTCCTTACATTTCAAATAAAGTTAGGTACCCACGTAAAAGTTGTCTATGGTAATTAGAGAGGGTATTATCAGTGTACATGTGAAATTCACAGTAGTTAGACTGATCAGAAAAGTTAGAGACGATTTTCAGTGACTTAAATTGAAAGTGAAGATAAAAGTGAGGGAAATTTTGGGTCAAAGTTGTTTAACTGAGAACAATGATACCAGTAATTAATTTTTTTAATGGGCTTCTTAGAATAAAGAAGATAACAGTAGGACTTTTAATCTGATTAGGGTAAGCATCTTGTTAATAATCTTGTCTGAATACTCTTTAGTTAGAAATGTAAGGTTTAAAACTTTGACTAGAAATGTTGATAAGATTACCTTCTTTTAGTGCATATGATTCACCTGGAAAAAAAATCTTTGTGGAAAATCGGAAATATTTGCTTAAATTCCTGTCAAAAATATGCTGTCTTTTCAAGCACAGACTTATGTGCGTGGAGAATGGAGGAAGATGCTCCTGGAAACTGAGAGAAGTGGCCTTCCTCAAGTGGAAGAGAGAGTTAAACCTTGAATTCCCTCTTCTTCTGCAAGAATTGGAAACACAACAGAAAAAAAACCCTCCTCCCTACCATTGTATCTCTAGAGGGGAAAAAAAAAGAACAACAACAAAAAAAGGAACAAATGAACTCGTTTTAAAAAGAGTATAATCCCAGATTAACAAAGCATATTGGTCACACACACCTACTAGATTTTCCCATCACTGTGTTCATTACAACCAGTTTATGTAAGACCATTCCAGGAGGCATCTGTTCAATTGCCTTGGTAAAATACTACAATACATTCACAATAGAATTCTGTCAAACATGCCTAGGGAATTATCAGATCAAAATGGGAGAGAAAGAGTACACTTTTAGTTAGTTTCATGGCTTGATTTTTGCTGAGCATTTCAAATGATAATTTAAGATGTTGGCACCTATAATGTTTAGTTGGTCTGCCTCGTAATTCTGCTGCTTCCTGAAATGCTGCAGTCCTGAAATGGTGTGTCAAAACACTGGGTAATTTTAAAATATAATAGTAAATGTATGCATTTTACAACACAGGGAATAAACTTGGTGGAATAAGAATGGGCATCCCATCCATTTGAGAAGAAACAGAAGGGAGGAACACACCTTTAGCTGTGAGAGAAAAGCCAAACAGTCTTTATGTGTGGGGAGTACTTTGGCACACTCTCTTAACTGGATTATGGACCAGATTAATATTAAACAAGCTAAGGTGTCATATTTCTGACAAAGCCAGTGGAGAATTCAAAGAATTCTAAGGTGCCTCATTTTTAACAAAAGAGTTTTGTAAACGTTTTTAAGAAGTGAAGGGCCTGATTCTTTGTTGCTATAACTTCACACAGTTCCACTGGTTTCAAAAATGTATAACTGATTTACACCAGATGAGAATGCGGGCCAATGCCACAAATATGAGCACATTTTAAACAGACCAGGCTTGAGTTCACAACCAGAAAACTGAATTATTCCCAATATTTCTTTGAAACACCTTCACTCATGGCTTCCATAACCTTTTGAGAGACTTCTGAGTGCATGAAACCTTCATGCTATTTTGAGTCCTGAGAAGGGTAGTTCCCAAGAGCTCACATAGAAGATGACTACTGAAGCCAAGACTGTTGAAACTGGGGGAGAGTGTCTTCTGGGCTTAACCCAGTACTGGAGGTTAGCACAGATGAGTGGAGGCTGTGTCAATGGTCCAATTGATGTAACAAGTCCACCAGAAGGGATGTGCAGCTGGGCTTCAGCCTTAAGCAACTGGATGACATTTGTCTACTGGATTGTATTGAGTAGGAATACAACTTTGTCTTCTCAGAAACTACTACCTAGACATGCCAGGCATCCAAAAGAGTATTCTTCCTATGTTAAGAGGAAGACGTAATAGCAGTGCATCTTTCATAGCTGTGCTCCTCCCCATAACGTGACAAATAATAGATGTTATGTTATGCTACAAGAGAGGTTTTATTTCCATTAGCAATTCTTTGATAAATCTAAATTCGCTTTTGCTGGTTCAAAAGGTGAAATTGTTAAACCAAGGAACCCATCCCTTCACTTCAGCAGCCATGAGCCAACCCCAGAAGAAAGAATATTACCAGAGGGAGACATAGACCTTCCACCTTTCCACATCAGCCTACTAGTATCATAACTACTATGGATAACTACTACTAGTTATCCATACCAAGCTCCAACAGAAAGGCTGAAAACCTGTTCACGGTCCCCATATGGGATCCTGTAGCAATCTATAATCAACTCTGACTATGTTTTGGAAGGCAGTGTTTTTTGAAGAAGAGTCTGAGTATTTCTATAGAATACTTTTTTTTTTGTGAACTTTTTGGCCTAGAAAATTAACATAAAGTAAATCCCATCCTTTTCCTATAAAAACATGGATCCTTTTGAAGGTGTGTTGGGTTCCAGAAGACAGAGAGATTGTGTGCAAAATTATGCATTTACTGCACAGCACTGTTCAGTGACTGTACACAGAGTTTAGCTTCAGACAAGTCTTGCTAAAATCTTTCTGTAGTTATTGAAAATTGATGAGAATGTCTTAGTTTCTGAATTGTCATCTCAAATAACCTCTTCCTATTAACTTCTTGCTATTCATCTTTCCAGGAACCTCCTATCTGCTGTAGGGAGAATCCACAAAAATATAATTTGTCTCTGGGCCTATTCCCTTTCTTACTTGAAAAAAAAACAATTCATAGTGAACATAGATTCTTCCCTATTCACACCTCTTAGGAAATGAAAATTCATCTTTACTTACCAATCCATACTTTAGTTAGACCTACTTTCTTTCTTTCTTTCTTTCTTTCTTTCTTTCTTTCTTTCTTTCTTTCTTTCTTTCTTTCTTTCTTTCTTTCTTTCTTTCTTTCTTTCTTTCTTTCTTTCTTTCTTTCTTTCTTTCTTTCTTTCTTTCTTTCTTTCTTTCTTTCTTTCTCTCTTTCTCTCTTTCTCTCTTTCTTTCTCTCTTTCTCTCTTTCTTCCCTTCTTTTTCTCTTTCATTGCTTCTTCCTCTCTTCTTTTCCCCCTCCCTTCCTTGTCTTGGACAGTCATATAACTTTGCCCAAACTTGCATAAACATCCTGTGGCTTATTATCCTACATATAATCAAGGGCAGAATTTGAAACATTACTGACTTATTTCACTTAGTAGACCAAACAAGTATCACATCTTAGCAGACTTAATCTGACATAATTAAAATTGATACAGGATTTTTTTTTCTGTTAGGTAACTATCATTGAAAGACGCTGATTGACTGAAGCCAAATTTTTATGGAGTTACTCAGCTCTGGTATAAGATAGCTGATGACACCTAGTCCAACTAGAATGGATCAGACCTGTAGCAGCTCTATAGGGACCATAGCAGTTCAGCATATAGCTATGAAACTATATGGACTTTAGCAGCTTCTACATTTAGTCATTCATTCTATCTGCATTTTCTATAAATTAAAGCTGATAATTGTATCTGCTGCACTTTCTTCATGTCTGGTTGTTTCATATACACACAATAAAAACTTTCATTAACTAGTGACAAGGCCAATACTTCAGTCTGTGGGAGACTCGGCTTCAAGTTCTACTTTTAAATTAAACAGAGATGGGAATTATACTTGACTATAACACTGTTTGTATGAATGGTTTGGCTACTCATTGGTTTCTCTTCTTGAAAAAGTGTGAGAAACACAAGAGGCATCAGTTTCAACTATACAGAACACAATCTTAAGCCTCATTTAAACATGCCACAGCTTGACTTTCACCAAGCAACTTCAAATTGGAGGCTCTGATGCACCAAAACCTCTACTGCATATTCTTTTATGCAAAACAAGGATCAGATATACTTCCAGTTCTTACTGGCCCTTTTCCAAAGTAGGTGATGAGAGGCAGGCCTAGAAGGAAAGAGTGATTTGGGCAAATTGTTTCACATCACTCCTATTTGTAAATTATTATAAGTGAAAATCGTTGCCAGCTGGCCCTCAAGTTAATAAGAAACTTCTGTATTTCTGTGGCTTTTTTCCTTGTACTTTCACTTTGTATCAGAAGTGTTTCAGGAAAAAAAAATTGAGTAATGCTGTCTGTCTTATCACAGCTATGTAAAACAGTATGGTTGCTAATGATGTTCAGTATGATCAGGGCATGTCAGGACACAAGCTAAGTAATTATATAACAATATATTTTAGTAAAACAATCATGTTTTTTGAAAGATTTTCAAGTTTCTGAATTTTTTTTATCCTATAAATGTAACAAAAATAATTATATGACAAGCCAGATATGTTTCTTGTTTTCATGGTATTTTATCCTTACAAGTGGTTTAATTAAATGCCATTTTTCAAAAACGCTCATGAGCAGGACTGTTTCAAAGCAGTTCATGTTTGTTGCTCCTCTCGAAAATGTATTACAGGCATATGGACAGACCTGTTGGTTCTGATGAGCTAGAGCAAAGCCCTAGCTTTGCTTACATTTTAGCCGCAGGATTATATCCACAAAATATGCAAATTGCAAAAGTTGGAAGGAAACATCCAGGTAAAAACCCTGTAAACCACTTTTCAGTTATTGTCCAATTCTCAAAGCACTAAAATATGGAGGACACTTGGCTTTTGCAAATAAGAAACCTGAAGTTCAGCCCCTGGTTATGACCAGGAGTGATTTATCTCTCCTTCGGCTAGCTATTCATTTTCACAATAGTCATAATTCAGAGACTGAATATCTGTTTTCTCCCTTGTGTGTCCTACAGGCAGTTTCATTGCACTCCAATAGATCTAATGGGAGAAAGTACATCCAAGAACTTCAGTATTTCTTGGGATGCAAGAGATCAAAGGTCTGCTCCTTTCTCTGTTATATGCCAATTACTATCTCCCAGAGATCACCAAACAACGATTCTCAAGCCTTTTGTAGCCATGTATCACATGAGAAAACTGGTTTTGCTGTTATGTCCCACCCACTGTCCTCCCAGAGAGGTTATCTCTGTTTCTTTACTTTCCTGTGCCTTGCAGTGCTGCTTCCTACTCCTTTCCCTCACTGTTCTGTAGATTTAACTACTAAAATTTACATTTTCATCTTCTTCACTTTCAGAACATCCTGAGAGAGTTGATTCACTTGGATTGTGTCTAGCACCTTGGGTTAAAATCATGATTATTATACATTCAGGAATTAGGTTTCTCGTTATCGCCCATTTAAGCTTTTCCACATTGCATAGAAGAATTAAGCACCGATGAGACAAGAGAGTGTAAGAAATAGCAGGATCCTGAGGGCATTCATTTGGAAAGGAGAAGAAATGGGCTCCAAAGTCTGCTCCAATTAATATTGTAGCTTTTTTTTCTTGTTTTCTTATTTTTTTCTCTGGTTCAATGAAAATTTCCCTGCAATGGTGAACATGTTAAGAAAACCACAGCCAAGGGTACTTCCTAGCAAAGATGAGAAACAATTCAACCAAGCTGTGTCATGTTTCTTCTTATGTAGGAAACAGACTATTGTTTCCGTTGCTCTGCCCCTCTGCCCTTCTGTGACTGTGACTGCACATACTGCAAGGCCAAAACCCATATAACAATAAAAGAGACAATACATATGTCCAAGGGCTAAAGGAACAAACTGTATATCAGAAGAATTTGTCTCTCACCTTGATTTCAAAGGTATCCTGGCTGCAGGACACCCTTGTTTTTGACAATACTCTCAAACAATACTCTCAAACAATACTCTCAACCACTTCTATTTTCAAGAAGCAGAATGTAGGGATTGATCAGAAAGTATTAGTATGAAAAACAGGATGAAAAGTGAGAACAGAACAGAAGAGTAAGGTGCGAGATGTTATAAAGCTGTTTTTATTTGTTTTAGTTATTTTGACTACTGTCAGTGAATCGGGTCAGGAAATATTTGATTCCGAATCTGTGACTCTAGTGTTATAGCAAAGCCGCTCATACTCTTCTGAACTTATGCTGCAAAGTGAATTATTCCAAAATTGTATCAGACATGGGAGCACTACTAAGGAATAAGACTCATCACCACAAAGAATGATCTGCTTTCTGATGGAAACAAAAGGGTAATTGTCTCCACTGGGAATCCAGTATTATGAATGCCTAATAATATATTATTATTTAACAATCCTCATGTGTGCTTTTAAGTAGAATAATGGTACATAGATTGATTCAAAAGCAATGTTCTTTTACTGCCTGCCTGTTATGATAAGAAGTTGTGCTATAAAATTTACACTAAATATCATTTTTCAGTTCTTATTGCACCCTAGAGAAGTTAAAGTTCAACCATTAAAACATAAGGGAATTTTTAGAATTAAAATGAATCTTGTTTTTAGGGAAAGATGAGATCAAAATATGTTCACTAGAGATATACATGATATGATACACTATGTCATGTTATGCTATGCTATGATATGATTAGTAATAAAACAAACACACCTATGTCATATTTTCTTAATTAATTATATTCTCCAGTAAAATTATTTACAAAATAATTATTAATAATGAATAGGTTGTGAAGATCTCCAATGTGATATAAAATTGAAAACTCAATGGAACATGAGTCACTGTTCAACAGAAAATATTTTTTATTAGAAATGGGTTTGTTAGAATGGCTAAAATTCATAAACAGAAGACAGCAGAACCAGGCCTGAATGTATGACTAATAACAACACATCCGTGATTTCCCCTGTTTTTTAAAAACCTTGTTTACTAGAATTGAGTCTTTCATATCCATTTATTGTTTTCCCCATGTAAAATTATTAAATACTTTTCATTGCCAGATATTTTTTGTTCAGCTTTACCTGGCTTACAATGCATGAAATTTTGAATCATATAAGAAATTATTGCATTTTTTGGTTGACCAGTTCCAGTTGATCTAACTGTTGTGTGTGTATCAAGTTAATTTAATTCCTGCACCTAATTTATGTTAGAGGCAACTGGCATTATTACAGCCAAAAGTCTATATACACAAAAAAATTATCTTGAAGTTAATATAAAACTGCCTCCTTATTCAGCATTACTATTTGCTACAGTGGTAAACTGGAGCTCAGTGACTTTAGAAATTCTCCTTTGAGAATGACTTCCCATTTACTTATTACCTAGAAACATCCTAGAGCTCTGAGATGAAGTATCAACCATCACCAATTCTTAATTTGACATTGCTATCTATTGCAGATAGTGGGTTATACTCTGTACTTGGAGAAGTGCTTCCCCATTCAGTCTTCAAATTAAGTGTTTGTAGGGTATTTCAAAATAAGCTATTAGGGTGGGGCAGGGGCAGTTGGGGAGAGACGTGAAATATTATAGCACAAAATTGATTCATTTAGTGAGAAAACATGGTATTTACAAAGTGTTTCTCAGCACAACTATTTTTTGATGGAGTGGGTGGGAAAAGAAAGCAGTGTAGTTTTCTAATTATTCCTCGTCTTTATGTAAGTCTTCTTCCCAAGCCAAAGACAAAATCAACTATGCCAAAGACCTGTCCAATCTTTTTTTAATATCTTGCAGCCATGGAAAATAAATAACTCTAGGTGAACTTTCCTGTGCCTCATTCTCTTTTTTCTTATTGGACACTTTTTCTTGGTGTCCACTTTTATTGTTTACATTTAAAAATAAAAAATTCTGTTTATTATATTTACTTTTTACTGCTTCCTTCTATGTATTTTTGTCTGAATGATGTAGACTCCTTTTGTTCAATAATTCACTACAGATCATTTTTTTAAACTTCGATCACACAGATAGCAGACCAGATAGCACAGACATATTCCATGCTTTTCACAGAAAATAGTTTGATTTGGTTTTAATGTATGACTTTTGTCTTTTTTTATAACAATATGAGAGCTTCACCTCATTTTCAGCATGTGATTTACTATAACTGTGTGCTGCTTTGACGTATTTGTGCATCCTCCTTCAAGCTATATTTGTGCATTCAAATATTTCTCTGTGAAGGTAGATTTTTGTGTTTATCCTCCTGAATTTTTTTTATCATTTGGGTTTTTTTGATTTGTCAAGATGATTTTGAGTTCTGAATTTACCTCAAAAATCCATGCAACTGTTCACCTAAGCCACTAATAGAAAAGTTGAACACCCATAGGTGCAGGAGAAATTCTCATAGAAACCGACTTTATTTAGCTGTTAGCCTGACAGTGGAATATGAATGACTATTACTCTGGATATAATTTGCCAGGCAGTTGTGCAACATTTTCATCCAGTCATCATTTCCCTAGCTGCCTCATAAAAGTCCTTTTAAGTAGTACTGGGCATGACGGATAATATCTGCCAATTCTCTTCTTGCAAAAATATTGCTACATAGACAATGTAGAGGAGATTTTTTTTTTAATGAACATATTTGGAGAAACATATCTTGATTGTCACTTTTCTTCCTTTCATGTTCTATTTGCCTAGAAAGTATCTGCACTTCTTTTTTTTCAGCAAGTTTGTTTGTTTGTTTTGGAACTGAAATTAAATGGATAGCCTACAGATCACTAGTTCCTTGTTTTTATTAAATACATTTGGCTGACTCTGATAGGCCTTGAAAGTATTTACAACTCATCCAGCTATTCTATAACCCATTCTTTCCATACTGAAGAAGTGTAAACACTTTTTCTCTGCTGCACCTGTACCAATTGGTTCAGTTCAGTTCAGTTGAGTGAAAAAATGAGGACAGTTTATTCTATGAATCAGTGTAAAGCCTTATGTTTCTTGTTCATTTTGTACTTTGGACATATTTCTGTTTCACTTTATATTGATGCAAACATTTCATATTAATATTCAGCTATATCAGTTACAATCTATTTTCTGTTCTCTCCCTTCTTGTTTTCAGAGTGACTGAAACCTGATCCAACCGTGATGATCTTTCAGTCTGTGGTGCAACTCTGTACCCGATAAAGGCAAATTGTGTATTCGCTAACAAATCTGTGGATGGCCAACAGAGAGAGGAAGGTTCCCTGACTGGCTACCATGTTTTTGCACCACTTCTTCTAGAAAGAAAGAGGAAAGAGGAGTTTGTTCTTCCCCTGAGAGCAGCTGAGTACATCCAAGTGCAGAGAAGCCCCTGGACAGCAGCATAGGGCAAGCAACCAAGTAAAGAGAGTAGGAGTATGAAGCTTTGAGATAAACAGGAATTTTGCTTCTGAAAAGAGCTAGGGGCCTTTGTGAAGCAAGAATTAGTTCCAAAGTTAAGATTCAAAATAAAGCAGAAGACCCAGAAGAAATTGTGTGGAGTTTGTGGAAACGCAGGAAGCTATTGGAAGTTGCTGGAAAGAACAGCAAGACCAAAGAAAAGGATGTGTCTTTGCAAAGGCACAACTGACACGGTACTGGTTTGATTCAAACTTTTAATTTCAGTCTTCTTTGCCCAGGAGATTTGAGGTTTTCCTTTGTAAATAACTACCTTGTGGAGGCTGTATGTTTTGCATTACAGTAAAACTAGCCTTAAGATACTGGTTATATGTTTTTCTGTCTCTGTGTAAGAAAAAGAGCTCAACAATTCTGCCTCAAGGTTTGTAACATTTAAAACTTTCTCATACCATACATGGGGACCAAGTCCCAAAAAAAAAAAAAAGGAATGAGGATTCATATCCCAGTTCTTAGAGATTCCTAGAGCCAATTAAAGCCACAAGACAGTAAGTTTTCCTAAGCAAGCTGCAAAGAATGAATGAAAAGGAGGAATCATCAAAGATTTCAGACACGTTTTGGTGCTCTGTTTGCACTAAAAGGAAACTAGAAAACCACCAGGTACAACTTAAGAGTCAGACAACCACAGAAAAACATTGGACTCAAAGTGCTACTGAGTCAGTCCCTTAGTTCCCACAAATGAACTACAATCATCAGTGTCTCTAAACAAAGGTACTGCCAAACAAATAGTCTCTGGAGCAATGGAACAAAGAACTGCATATCAAGAAAGTTCCTCCATTTATTGTCTATGACTGTTTTAGGTGGCATATTTCTGGAACAAAGAAGGGAATGCTAGATTAATCATCATTATGAAATGCTTTGGCTTGGTTCCAGTAACGATGACATACATTTGAATAAATACTATGTGAAATTATTCAAGTATAAAGGTCAACTTGAAAAAAAAATCAACATTTTTTTTCTGGAGTTCCCCCTACTGTCTCCACCAGGCAGGAGGTAAAAAAGCAGAAAGCACTGGAGGTGAGCCAGCAGTTTCAAGACTGGTGAGAAACAAATTTCCTGCTTGGTGGAACACACAGCCATTTTCCTATGGGATGTGTTGTCATGCTATGGAAACAGCTTTGCTTGCATTTCATAGGTTCTGAGGAGCAATGTTTGGGGATGGGTTGGTGAGTAATTGCCAGTTGATACAACTGTGCCAGGTTTAGACTTAACAAATGGTACGTGTTACGGTAAACTTTTCTGTTACTTGGAAAAACTGATTCAAAGAACTGATGGATTTAGTTGAAAAAAAAAATCATCCAAAGTATCACAGTTACTTTCTCAGATATAAGCTTGTAAGAGCTATTCCAAGTGGCCCTTCCACCTTCTAGTCTCAATTGAATCTGTTCATTACTGGAAATGTAACTTCAAATTTTCAAATGGAGCTGCCAAGTTTCAAACCTGATTTTTTTTTGTTTTCAATGGTGTGTTCAGATCCTTTGGTGGTCAAGAAAACCTCTTTCTTTTGAAAGTCCCATTTCACCAATTAATTTCTTTCAGACTTCAAATCTTCAGACTTCCACAGTGTACTCTGTGAGCTTTAGCTCTGTAAAGACTCTGCTGTTATGTCTCCTGTTTCAGTCCTGAAATTTACATTTTCTGGTCCTCACTTTTTCTCCAAGCATCATTTTTCGTGCTGTAGATAACCTAGGTTATTTACACTGGACTTCTGAAATTATTGTGATTGAATTTCAGAAAGCAGATAGAACCCATGTGCCAGAAGTGATTGTTATGCCAAGTCTTCCTGTGTGACAGGCAAGCTTTGACTGATTCTTGCTGCTCAGCTCTGTGAGACATTGTTACACCTTTTACACTGTTACAAACTCCTTGTGATGGTTAAAGGACATTAGTGAACTTGGAAAAAAATTCATCGTGAATCGATTGTCTTCAATACAGCAAAATAGAAGCATCTCAACAAGTAATGAATACACTTGTCTTGAAGGAGAATTAGGCAAGTTATGAACTCTTTGGAGGTAGTTTGGTAGTAGATAACCCCAAAGTTTATGTGCAATCAGTAATGAAATGGGATAAAGAAACCAAAAGTTTGTATGAAATCAGTAGTGAGAGAAGTAGATTTGGGATTATAATAATTATATCCTCCCCTCTAATTCCTGAAAGTCTATCAGTACACTTTCATGGAAAACATGCTTTTATCATGCACTACATCACAGTATAAACAAAGTGTGTTACACATCTGTGTATGTCCTCACTGAGGTGCTGAGATACTCTTTCTAGTTTCAGTCTGTACTTTATTAAGCATTGTTAACGTGTCTCTTTTAGGGAAGATGCAGACTTAAAAACAATCCAAGTACTGAAAAAAATTATAATGGGAAAAAGAGTAATAAAAAATCAGTCCACACAGTTTTTCAAAGGAAGATAAAGAGAATGTGCAAACACCTTTAGAGAGAGGAAAACAACTACTGAAATGTTTTTATTTTGTTCTTATTTTGATGAAGAAGATATAACAAAACCTAGTGTTTGAAAACTCAAGTCAGAAATCCAGCAGCTTCAGTAAAACTTATCCAAAACGAGCCTTCATTGCATGACTTTCTGAAAAATTTGTTTTATTGTGCACTTGCATGGCTTAATGAAATACAATTACTGCATTAAAGGGGAGATAACTAAGTAAAATATAACACATACGACGTTCAAGATAGATTATGAATGTTTTCCTTTTAGTTTTTAATTCAGTGAATTATAACGGAGTTATTTGCTGAAAGCTATATAGTTGGTTATCTTCTCAATAATTTACGTTTTCTTACAGAAATATATTAAAATATCTGCCCAAAGGTTGATCAACTTTGGAAGCAGCTAAGACTTCCTCAGCTGTTTATCTGTTAAGGTAATTCTCTTATAAAGAAATGATTCACATTGTAGCATTTTAGCTATATAAATAACCTTAATTAAAGCATCAGAAAATCTCTCCTCCTTCAGAATGGTTTGGCATTTTTTCTGTGGTAACTCTCCTGCTCCATAGTATCCTACCAAGGAAAAAACTTTGAAAGGTATTAGTAGACTAAAGTTATTGGTAGCATACAGATGCTACTGCTCCTTTGAAGAAGTTGGCATTTTAGTGTATATTAGGAATAGGACATTCTCCAGCAGAAACCTATTTTTATTATGTGGCAATGGTATTGCTATAGGTTTGTTGTCATTACTTACAAGATTATTTCATGTTCTTTTTCTTCATGTACACAGAACAGTAAAAATCACTAATCATGATGTTTGTTTTTATAGCTATTTTATATGACTCCAGCAGTAATGAGGTATCAACATTTTGGTATCGTACTGCTATTTATAGACTGCTCAAACTAAACTTCCAAGTACTGTTGTCATCATATTTTCCCCTGTATTATTTTTAATCATCTGAGAAGAGGCACGCTTCAACTTCCTCACTGCTTGTTATAAAAGAATAAATGAAATTCTCCTCACCACTGGCCTAGATAGAACTTCCTGCCGTGCTGCAAAGTGTAACCTTAAATATTTACAAATATTTATAGGTATTAAAATACACTTGATATTCAACTTCTAATTTTTATTATGAAGCATACACATGCACACAGATAAATTTATACACAAATATGAATAGACTTCATTTTTCAACTCTCTATACTTGAATTCAGCATACATCCAGAGAACATGCTGTTATGTTTTTTGAATCGGAGTGTATATCCGAAATATTTCTAGCACAGATTGGACAAATCCTTCCTGCAAAACAAGAAATCATAGGCAACTTTAGAAATGTCTGTCTCTCTAGCATTTAAACCTATTTGTGTTGTCCTATTCATGTAGTCCTAATAGATGTATTTTAAACACTTCTCCCAATATTTCTACAGGCATACCAGAGTCAAAGAAAATCTTAATAAACTTTTTGCAGTATAAATACCCCAAATTTCAACCTTTTCTGTCTCCCAAGACAGAAAATATACAGAAAAGGAGAAAACAAACAAAACACAGGGTAATACAAACAAGCAAATGAAGGTTTCTGCCAGAACATTTTTCGTGTTTTAAACTTCCTCCCACACTTGCCATAATGCTAGAAGACATTTTTCAAAGAATTTTTAAAACTGTTGGAAACAACTCAAAGATTGAGGTGCTTTTGACATATATGTTCAGCGAATCGCAGAATCACAGAGTGGTCACATTAGAAGGGACCTCTGGAATTCATCTAGTTCAATGTCCCTTCTCAAGCAGAGCCAATTAAAGCAGGTTACTCAGCAATGTCTCCAGTCCGGTTTTGAGTCTCTCGAAGGATGGAAACTCCATAGCCTTTCTGGGACACATTGTCCAGTGTTTTACGACCTGCATGGTAAATAAATGTTTTCCTGTGTTCACATGGAATTTCATGTGTTTTAATTTATGTCCATTGCCCCTTGTCCCATTAGTGGACATCATTGAGAGAAGTTAGATGCTCCCTCTTCTTCATTCCCTCCTCTTGTATTTATACAGATGGGTAAGGTCCCCCTGAGCCTTCTTTTTCCCAGCACTCCCAGCAATTTCAGCCTCTCCTCATATGTCAGATGCTCCAATCTCAGTCATCTTCATGGCCCTGAATGAAACTCACTCTCGTAAGTCCATGTCTTTCTTGTACTGGGGAAACGGCAACTAAGTCCAGCTCTCCAGATGTGGCCTTACCAGTGTGGAGCAGAGGGGAAGGATCACTTTCCTTGTCCTGCTGGCAATGCTCATCCTAGTGCAGTTCAGGAGGCTTTTGGCATTGCTGACTCATGGTGTGCTTTGTGCCTGCCTGGACACCGTCTCCCTTCTCTGTAGAGCTGCTTCTAGCCCATCAGTCCCGGTTTGTACTGGCGCCTGAGGTTATTCCTCCAAATGTGCAAGACTTTGCACTTGCCCTTTTTGAACTGCATGGCCCATTCTTGTTCCTGTTGGCCTGTTTCTCCAGCCTGTCTAGATCCACCTGAATGGCAGCATTACCTGCTGGTTTATTAGCCATTGCTTCAGGTTTTGTGCCATCTTCAAATTTGTTGAAGTTACACTCTATTCTATCTTCTTTGTAATAAGTGAAGGTGTTAAACACGATTCGTTCCAGTATTGATCTCTGTGATATACCATTAGTGACTGTCTTCCAACTGAACTTTGTACCACTGGTATGTTCCTATGATCCTAGCAATTCAGTCAGTTTTCAGCCCACCTCACTGACGACTTGCCTAGCCTATTTTTTACCAGTTTTCTATAAAGATGTTGAAAAACATAGTGTCGAAAACCTTGCTAAAATTCAGATAAACAACATTCACTGCCCTTCCCACATCCATCAAGCATGTCATCTCATCACAGGAATCTATCAGATGGGTCAGACATGGTATCCCATTTATAATTTATGATGACTAATATTCATTACCTTTCTGTCCTTCATGTTTGGAAATTGTTTCCAGGAGTGTTTACCTCCATTACCTTCCCAGGTAGGTATTGATGTGAGCCTGACCGGCCTGTGGTTCCCTGAATCCTCCTTCTTGCCCTTGCTAAAGATAGAATTGATCTAAATTGATCAAGACCAACACTGCAGTGACATCCCCCAGCTCCCTCAACAACATCCCATCACGTGAAAAGGGCGATGAAGCTGGTGAAGGGGCTGGAGAACAAGCCTTACGAGGAATGGGTAAGGGACCTGTGGCTGTTTATCCTGGAGAAGAGGAGGCTGAGGGGAGACCTTATCACTGTCTACAACTACCTGAAAGGAGGTTGTAGTGAAGTGAGTGTTGGTCTGTTCTCCCAAGTGTCAGATGATAGGACGAGAGGAAATGGCCTCCAGTTGTGCCAGAGGAGGTTCAGATTAGACATTAGACATTATATATTAGACATTAGATATTAGACAAAAATCTCTTCACTGAAAGGACTGTCAGGCACTGTAATAGGCTGCGCAGGGAGGTGATTGATCCCCATCCCTGAAGGTATTCAAAAGATGGTTAGATGACGCACTTTAGGACATGATTTAGTAGTGGACAGATACAGTTGGACTCGATGATCTCCAAGGTCATTTCCAACCAAGCAGTTCTATGATTCTAGATGCTACAAGCTTATGTATGTCAGTTCCTTTTATGTTCCCAAATCTGAATCTCCTTTGTGAAGGTTATGTCTTCCTTGCTCCAGATCTTACTATGAGATTCAGGGAACTGGGATTGCTGAAGACAATCTGTGAAGACTGAGGCAAAGAAGACATCACGTAGATCGGCATTTTCCATGTATTTTGCTATCAGGTCCCCTGTCCCCATGTAGCAATGGGTGCACATTCTCCCTACTTTTAGCTCTCTTTGTCTTCTCTATAGCTTAAATATGTCTAATTCCTACCATCTTCTTAATGCACACACTAAGGTTATTATTTACTTAGAACAATGAAACTTGGTTTATTATACTATGATCTAGTATCCAACTGGTCTGAAATCCTTAGAATTTGATTAAATTGGGCTATTTTTATCCTGAATTCTACAGAAACACATGAAACAAATGCTAAGTACTGGTTAAGCGATTTTTAAATCAATCTAGCTACTGTTTTCAGCTTGAAAAGCAGCATTAGGGGAAACTTGAGAAACAGAAAAAAAATACTTTAATTTGGCCATGTTGCTAAATGAAGCTCAAACGTAAACTGCTCTCTTCTGGGAATTTCCCTTTTTTACTTTAAAAGTGTGTGAAAAAATGTGCAAGAAGGTTTTTAATTTCATAATGATATAAAAGAAAAGATGTGATAACTGATATTTACACATGGATTTCAAACAAACTATAATCCTTACCAAAATTTACTGTTTAGAGTAATTCTTTTATCATATTGAGTCTTCAAAGAATTTTGCAAAGAAAAAATTTTTGTCAGCATTCAGGCTCTGATTATATGACAAACAAATATATTTTTTAATTAATCTGTCAAATGAATCTTATTAATGCAGAGTTTTATCACAGTAATTGCTTAAAAAAACAGGCATTAAAACATCTAAAATCTTTTAAAAATTCACTGTATTCAAGTTGATGTTACATAAGTATTCCTGAATATCATTTTTATCTCCATATTTATTTCTGTCAAGGTAGAAATAGTAAAAGTCGAACCCATGATTGAATAAAAGATCAACAGGAAAACAGTGGAAACACAAAAGTGACAAATGAAATTTCCAGCATTGTTATCTTTGTCGGTAGCAGGTTGTAATACAAAATGTAAACCACCTGATTGTTACACTATTGTGTCCTTTTGAAATGTCCTAAAGAAGGATAATTATGTGTGCCAGACTGATGGATATGTCTTGCAACATCCCTGTGGTGACATCTGATAACAGAATGCCTTTGATCATGTACTCATATGCATGCACTTGCTTCAGTAGGTCAAAATAAGTTGTGCTAGAAACAGTCCCCTTTCAAAAAAAAACGCAAGAAGTAAATAATTAGTGAGAAAAATATTTAAGCTATTTTAATACCTGCAACTCCATCAATGCTAGGAGAGGCTACAAATATTTAGAAGTAGGTATACTCATTCTGGCGGAAATCCAGATACCAGTTGGTCAGATTGAAGGGTGGACTTCCCAGCATCAAGAAAATGTAACGTAAATTCTATTGTGAAAAAATTAATTCCAATACAGAAAAGAGAACCAATTTGGCTAAATGTAAGAGTTATTATTTAAAGCAATCAGCAATACTGATTGCTGTCATCAAGAGGTAGCACATGTCAATAGAAACCACTATTCAGATGAGCTGATATATATATAATAAGGGTTTATTAATAGTAGAGCCCACCATGACAGTGTTTATGCCATTAGCCAGTCCTACTATATAGTAAAAATGCACGTGATGCCGAGTTCTCTCCTAGTCCTTTCCCAAATTAGATCTTGAAGTAAATTCCAGGATGCATCTCAATCCATTCAACTAGGTATGGAAAAATAACTGTTCTTTCTTCCTCAATGACTGAGGGAAGCTGACTTTTCAGAAGAACCAATCAAATGGAAACCAAAGTTTCATTTCCCCAGTCTCAGCATTTGAAAGACTTGCCTACTATTTTAGTAAACTCAACATATTCCTTCAAGTCACACATAGCATATCTCTAGTGGAAAAGCAAAATATTGCTTCAAACTGTAAGATCCTGCCATTGGCTTGGAAACTGAGATACAGTGAGATACAGGCTGTTGTGAATTTTGATACTTTTAGTGGGTGGATGATTAGATTTTTATTATACTTTTGGGTTGTAACAGTCTTAAGATTCACAGTGGAAAAATACAGTTCAGAAAATGGTTAGCAGAAGGTGCCCCACATGAAATCCTGTCTTCTTAGGTAGCCTTAGCTATAGATCAAAATAAAACTCCAAAACCATTTATTTCTCCTAACAACAACACGAAGTCTTGTTCGTAAGCCAGGAAGGCTGAGTTATGGAAAAAAGTTAAATTAGTTACTTATCCGATGAGATGCCTCTAATATTTGATGACAAAATAAAATAAAATATTTGATATATAAAATAAAATGTTTGGTATACAAAATGCATACAAATTTGTCTTTCAATATCTGTTTCTACAATCCACTACAAAACAGCTACTTGTCTCTTTAAAATACCACCAATATGCAGCTCTTGTGCAACAAGTAAATACAGAGTCTAAGACTGACACTGTCACCCTTGCCTAGAAGACTGGTTTTGGTCAGATTGTCTTTAAAATACACTCCTATACTTTCAAAATCAGAGGGACACTTGACTTCAGGGTTCTATTTTCGAAGGTATTAGTGCTAATAGTACTAAAAGTGCTGTTTCCAGAGAGATAACTGAAAATCAGAAGAACACCAAGAAAACCATTGCAGGTATTTTGGTTTGTGAAAACCTTACTATAACATGTTTCCTGTATACTTAAGAAAAATGCACAGATGTCTATGCTTCACCATACAGAGATATTTTTAGCCAATCCATCATCCATGCCTTACTGCACAAAGTAGCTTGACACAGGCTACCACTTGCATGAACCTTTGAAAAAATTTAACACTTGAATCATCACAAGTGTTAATATTTACATTCACAATCTCATTTGCCTTCAGGGTTTTGAAGATACTGCTGCCAAAATGTAGGATATCCAAAAGATAACACGTTAGCACATGAAAAATAGTTACACAAAGGCAAGATTTTTTGTGAAGTTTTTTGTTAGAGGATATGTTTAAGTACTGCAAGCCAGAATTATATGAAGACATCTTAGCTAATTCTAAAAACTCGTTGTCACAAAGAGAAAATGGCATAGTCTTGTAATGTGGTACCCCGCCTTGGCCATGGCATGTCATTTCTCAGCCAGTTTCCTTGGATGCAATTCCATAGTGATGTGCACAGCTCTCTAGCACTGACTGAATGAGACTGCTCGATGCTATCCTGGATATCTCTGTGATGTTCCGCTTTGCTGTGTTGACTGACACATACGATGAATTTTTGGAGGTTTGGTCCACTGTTTGACATTTTGCAGGACATGAAAATTCAGAGTCCTTACATAAATTCTCAAGGACTCTAACTATGCAACTACGAAAATTAATAACTTGACAGCCCTAAGGTGACAGAAGATGAGAGTGCCAGAGGGGTTTTGTGGCAACATTTTCGTGTTATTTTCCAAACAATCCTGAGTATACGATGAATATTAAATGTACATATGAGAAACTAAATAGCACTGTGCAGGTAAATCTGAGAGTCTCTATCATGGGATTAACAAATGATTAATATGGCAAGCTGAAAAGCTGAGTGAAAGGTTTAATTGGTCTAGTGGCATTTGAACAGAGGAGAAATTAGGTGCTTAAGTGATTCAAAGGCAGATGAGAATTGCTAATCCTCACGGCTGATCTATCATGGATTTGTTTTACAAAAGGGGTCTCCTCCCTGTAAATGGTGCTTACTGAACTACTCAGCTATCTAGGGAGGGTGAAAATTGACCTAGAATGACTAAAAGAGTAATTTTTTACATGAGGGTTGCAGGATATTTAAAGAATCACTGCAGTTTTCTTTCTTAACTAAAAGTATATGAATGCAAAGCTAGGTAAGATAAATCATTTATAAAAGCTTTTAAACCCCAAGTTCATGTAGAGATATGACACATTAGACACATTTCCTCTTAGTTGTTACTTAAAGGGTATAAAATTGCACAAGATGTGTAGAAGCCCTAAAGAAATGCAAAGGCTGAAGTGTGGATAAAGAGGATACCACAAGAAAATCTAGGACGAAGGAGAAGTTCATTTACCTTATCTAATCAAGCTGCTAAAAGAAAAAACATGTTTTAACTTGGGATCCTTTCTTAGGGGTGGAAAGGAGAAGAAGTTATGTTTCGGGAAGTAGTTCTGGCTAGTAGACAACATGAAAAATACAAATTTCTGTTTTCTGTGACTCCCAGAAGGACACAAGGAGTTTTAGGGAGCCAAGAAAGGAAAACAATGTCCTCTTTTGAGTACACTTTCCCTATTACCCCGACTCTGATGAGCCTGCACTTACTAGATCCTTCTTTAACCCTTGTTGTGGGCAACCTTGGCTGGCCACCAGGCTCCTACAAATCCACTCTATCACTCCCCCTCCTCAACAGGACATGGGGAGAATATAAGATGAAAAGAACCTGTGGGTCCAGGTAAAGGCAGTTTAATAAAGAAAAAGCAAAGGCCATGCACGGAAGCAAATGAAAAAAAAAACAACAAAAAAAGTATTCTGTACTTCTCACCAGCATATGATGTCCAGCCACTTCCTGAGAAACAGGGCTTTAGTACCCACAACGGTTGCTCTGGAAGACAAATGCAGCTTCTACTGCTGAACACAATGTCATATGGTATAGAATATCCCTCTGATCAGTTTGGGTCAGCCTCTTCCTGTCCCCAGCCTACTCGCTTTTGCAGGTGATGCAGTTCGGAGAGTCAGCCTTGATGCTGTGGGAACAGGGCTCAGCAACCGCTGAAACAAGGGTGTGTTACCAACACCTTTATAGCTATAAATACAAAGCACAGCACTATGAGGTCTGTTATGGGAAAAGTTAACTCCACGCCAACCAGAATCAGTACATCCTCTGTAGAATTCAAAGGACATTCAAAATTTTCTTCCAGAAGACTACCATAGCCATAAATCCTTAAAACTGAAGGAAACAACAAGCCACTGTTTTCTGCAGTGGAGGTTCTAACTCTGAGAATTTTTCACTTGAATGTTGCTCATTTGAATGTAAAATCAAATAGTTCAAATTTATTGCATTTTGCAACAGATCTCTGATTTTTTTAAGGACTGTAAAAACTAGTATCTCTATGTGAGAACAAACATCTCTATCTGCAACCATGTCCAAGTGTGCAGAATGAACAATGCAGCATAACATCACTTCAGGCAAAACACTAGTTCTTTTTTCCTCAGACTAGGTAAATTTTAAATTTCAGCTATTTCAGCTACTCACTTTTTCTTTTTTTTTTTTTTTTTAAGTCTAAGAGACACCAAAATTTTCTGGTTCAGTAAATTTGATGATGAATCTGAGGCAACTGCTATTCCCAACTAACATCAGCCCTCAAGAGGGTACTATAATCCCCAAAAGAAAAGTATTCCCTCTAGTCCTGACTTCTGAAACCAGTGTTTGAAAGGATTCTACCTGTTGAAGGATGAGAGGAGAACAGTAGATTAGTCTCTTCCGTAATTCTAAAAGAAATGAGGATAAAATTCTTGTATCCTTTCCTTCTGGCAATCCCAGTAAAATAGATTCTCGAGTCTTTTGAACTGTGAATGCTCTTGGTGAATCTCTTAGTATATAAAGCCTGTGTAATTTAATGCGTGCCATGACTATGGTCTTTAACTGAATATTATCCATGTAGATAAGCTATTAAACAAGCATGGGTGTATCCACAAAATTTACCATCCCAAAGTTGGACCATTTACACAGGCAAAAGGATAACTAATGTTAGCTTTTTTAATGTGGTTTTAGCAAGTATCAATCTGCCTGGATGAACACAAAAATCACATTTATTATTAAAACCTTTAAAGGCAGGTCAAACTTCAGGGTTCTTGAAGAGTCATGCAGTCTGTTATAGAAAACAGATGAAATGTTGATGAACACACAGAGTGTCTCATTGCAAATTAATGTACATTGCATTACTTAAACTATCTTAAGCTACTAAACATTTACATTAGTTGCAAAAGTACTCTGGAATTACATGATAATACAAGGTAAATACAATGCAAAGAAACCACATACTGTAAACCTTCTGGCATTTTTAAGAGTCGTTGCATTGCCTGGTAAAATGCATACTGCCACATCCATCAGCCATTACCAAAGCACAGCCACTGCATGTTCCCTAACCTCTGGCAGTGGGTATAGCTCCCTACACATCTTTCCTTTACAGTTGGTCTCATGTGACTCAAAATTTCCACAAACTCAAGTTTTCTTTGTCTGCTCTGATTTTATCAAGCTTAACTCCTGTTATGACAAATGTGGGCAATTTTCTTCTCATAAGTTATATCCAAGACACAGGTAGTCTCTCACAATATTTCTAAGCGAAAACAATGGCTTCTTAATATCCTGGTTTTTTTCAATATGCAAGTTTCACACGGGAATGGTAAAACATTTCACCCGAAACTAAAACAGATTCATTTTTTACACCACCCAGAAGACTAACTGATTATTAATTTGATAAGTTGAATGCAAATTAAATTATTCTGTGTAATATTTTACTCACTGATTCGGATTTTCAGTCGTCTCCTTGGACTAGACCAGAAACAGCAAGAAAATATTCCCGTATTTTGGATGTCAGAAACAACTTTTGACATTGTGTGGCTTTAGATCTAGCTTGTTTGTTTTTCCTAGTGTTGTTCCTCAAATTCTCCACATCCTGTTGCAATAACCCAAAACATTCAATATCTCAAATACATATATTACTATTTTTTTGTCTCTCCCTATCTATCTTATAGATTTCTATCAGAGCTGTGTTTTATGAGGTCTACAAATAAAAAGGAGTTTACCATACTATGGGACTCTGTGTAATCTCTGTCTTCAGGTCAAACCATTTAATATTATTTTAGCCTTATATGAATTTAACTAGCTCTTACATAAGGCATGAATAGTAAATACTGCTTCTGAATAGTGCTGCCTCATCAGCAAGAGGTTTTTTGCCTTGGATACAATCCTGTAAAAGACAATCCATAAAAATATTTTGCAAGGGTGTCAATAATGTGTTTACACAGCAATTTTTTATAGGGAAAAACACAACCATCAGCTACCATGGACACATATCCTGTCTTTGGTCATTTTCCAGGCTTCCTAGTCACATTAGAAACTTACAAAATATCTGGAAGAATTTAATTTTATTTTATTTGTATGTTATTCATTTACACTTACTATTTCAAAATGTCCTCATTTCATCTTCAGATAGCTCTTTTATGATTTCTTTTCCCACAAAAAAATTTTACAGCTACTAGAATGCAGAAAGATTTTACCTTTCTTTATGGATAGTTGAAGGATGCTTCATATGTGAAGTCCATACCAGATCCTTTTATCTTTACTTTGCTAGAATAAAAAAAAACCATGATTTCACAGATATTCCCATAGTTCCTCTCATGCTAAATGAATTGACAACAGTAAGATTAGAAATACTGATCTTAGCTACAAGTAATGTTTGTATTCAAATCAAATACAACAGTTTGTCCTTTAGTTGTATATGTTCCAAAATGCTGTATTTCAGAATATGAGAAAACTTCTAAGTCTTCAATTTTCCATTTTTGTGTTTCAGCCTGATTGCATAATGATCGAGGGAAGTGATGTTCAATAGTTTTGCAAGATATTCTGTATTTGACAGTATTCTGTATTTGATTGAATAGCATAACAGGTCTGTATCTAAGATGAAAATTCCTCATTTTGTTCTAAGATAGCTTTCAAAAAACAGAGACTTCCTTCAGCTTAAACATTTTTCTCTGGGCTGTTCTGCTAGTACGTCTCTAAGCCATAATGCAGTCTTCTCATCAGAGAGAAGCTTATTAAAGGTCTGCCACATGTCTTTTTCTACTAACAGAAGATGCCAGCAGGGAGAATGCTATAGTCATATGCTTAATTTGGCTATAAATACAGGATTCAAAAAGCAGTGTTCCATTCTTGACAGATCCATTGATTTCCTGAATTTTTGGCAGATTTGTTACGGCAGATGTGATCAGTAGAACTGTAGAGCATGCTTATAGCTACTTACAGATTTTTGGAAGCTGCTGTTTCTGCTAAGTTATTCAGTTTAGAACTGGAAACCCATATTTTATAATAAAACTTGATGACATGTGTCACAGCTTGAATACTTGGGTTGAGGTAGTACCTTAAGTCCCTCAGTATGAATAAATAACAGCGTGACAGTTTATGATGTGTAATGCTACCATCTACCAAAGGCTAAAATCAGTTTTCTACCAAATTGTGAAAAAAAAAGGCTCCAAATTGGTATAAGGATTCACCATGAGGACAGACAAGCATTAGAACAAATTTCACAAATACATTTGTGCAGTCTCATTATTGGAGATTTTCAATCCAGACTAGATAAAGCCTTGAACAAAGTGGTCTGACCCTGCTTTGAGAAGGACCACTGGAGGTCCCTTCAAAGCTGAATTTTCCAATGATTCTATAAAAGCTATTTTATTTCTGAATTATAAGAATTGGTGTATTGTTTTTACCCCATGTCAGTTCAAAAAGTTCATTGCACATCATCTTAATTAAACATTAGTTGATATGGTACATCCAATGAAAACCTCTATAACTTTAATTGTCAGAGTCCTATTTTTCAGATTTAATATCATAAAAATTTAAAAATAACAATTTGGGACTACTTTCCTCCCTAATCCTTAATTCTTAAACTTTGTCAATAGATACACCAGTAAAAATTGCTTGCGATATGAGGAGGAAATACACTGAAATTCCAGAATTTTATTGACAGTTTCAGTCTAGAATTTTACAGACTTTCCAATGCTATTCCAAAGGAGCAATTACTATGCTTTTTTGTCTTCATAATTCAATGTACTAAGAAGATAAATCAATTTTAGAAAGACAAGATTAAAGTGTAAGGGCAGCCATGACTACGGAACATCCATGTGACAATATGTCTCCAGAAACAAGTTTGAAATGCAGACACAGTAGAATAATAGAGAAGGGAGAGAATATTTTTTCTTGAATAATATTTTTGGAAGCTGCAGAAAGACACTACTGAAATCCCAAAACATACTGTACTGCTGTGTAATCTAAAGATAAAGGAATAAAAATACATTTGTAGCAGTTCTTCAGAGAGCAAACTTGCGGAGTTCTACATATGCCATAATCTGTAACAGTTCTGCTTTCATTTACCAGTTTCACCTATAAATTCTCCAAAGCTGTCATCTACTGGAGAATTTAATAGAACATTTATAGAGCTGGCACTGAAAAGCGAGGACTTAGGTTTGGTTGTAAGAGTTCAAGTGACTTTGTAGTATGAGGGAATCAAACACCAGTTTTGTATTTATCATGCAATGAAAAGTTCTGTCTGGGGTATGAATTTCTCAAATAATGGTGGAGTCCGTTAAAACTTACTGGAATATAAAAAGACTAGACTAGAGATTTAGGAGGAAATTACCTCTGTTCATGTGAAAAATGAATTGGACTTATCCAAGATTTTTGTTTCTAATTAAGACAGAACAAAAAGGAAATATATACCAAGAATTCATAATGTTAAACTTTCATTTTTCATAATTTAGCCATGAAATAAAGATGAATAAGGCAGCAGTCATTATCTTTGGCTAGTTTGAAGTCAATTCCTTTTGTAATCCTAAAATTGGGTAAGATCTGCGTACATTATGTAGAACTAAAATTGTTCTGCTGGATTAAAAAATATACCTTTAATGCCAGTAGTAATTTAGAATCTATTTCATGGCAGTATTCTCATGTGTTCGATGCAGATAACTATCTAGTACATTTTATAGGAGTCCTTAGGCACTTAATGTTTGTTGCAAACCCCATCTGTGGGTACCTGTTTGTTATACTATTTAGCTACTAAGAGGTGCATCTAACATTAACATGTAACAGTAACTTTCAGAAGTAACCTACACACACAAAGAAAAAAACCAAAATCAATTTTATATCAAATTAATCACATTATTCTGTGTTTGGCAAATGAAATAATTTTTTCTGGGTAGTGTCCTCCAGTAGGTTACAACTAGGTACATTAGGTTTCAAGTTTAAAGTGTAATACAACTAAATCTTCAAAAATTACCTGGATACTACCAATGACACAAAACTGGGGTGAGCGGCTGACACTCTGAAGGGCAGGGAGACCCTGCAGAAGGATCTGGACAGATTGCAGAGCTGGAAAATTGCTAACCATATGAAGTTTAACATGGGTCAGTGCTGGGTTTTACACCTGGGACGTGGCAACCATAGATATCCATACAGTGGAGCGAGAGGCTGGAGAGCAGTCCTGCGGAAAGAAACCTGGGGGTTCTGGTCAGCAGAAAGTTGAACATGAGCCAACAGTGTGCCCTGGCAGCCAAGAGGGCCAACCGTGTCCTGCAGTGCATCAAGCACAGTGTTGCCAGCAAATTGAGAGAGGTGATTGTCCTGCTCTGCTCTGCAATGGTGTGGCTCCACCTTGAGTACTGTGTGCAGTTTTGGGTGCTGCGGTATAAAAAGGATATCAAGCTACTGGAGAGTGTCCAAAGGAGACCACAGTGCTGGTGAAGCGTCTACAGCAGAAATCACATGAGGAGAGGCTGAAGTCACTTAGTCACAGTATCACAGTATCACAGTATCATAAGGTTGGAAAGGACCTCTGAGATCATCAAGTCCAACCTATAACCTAACACTAACACCAACCATCATCTAGACCATGGCACTCAGTGCCTCATCCAGTCTCCCTTTAAACACCTCCAGGGTAGGTGACTCCACCACCTTCCTGGGCAGCCCATTCCAATGGCCAATCACCCTTTCAGTGAAGAATTTTTTCCTCACATCAAGTCTAAACCTTCCCTGACGAAGCTTAAGTCCATGCCCTCTGGTTCTACCACTGGTCACCTGAGAGAAGAGACCAACCCCTGCCCGACTACAACCTCCTTTTAGGTAGTTGTAGAGAGCAATGAGGTCTCCCCTGAGCCTCCTCTTCTCCAGGCTAAACAGCCCCAATTCCCTCAGTCGCTCCTCATAGGGCTTGTGCTCCAGCCCCCTCACCATCTTCGTTGCCCTCCTCTGAACACATTCCAGTATCCTAACATCTTTCCCATACTGAGGGGCCCAGAACTGGACACAATATTCAAGGTGAGGCCTGACCAGTGCCGAGTACAGGGGGACAATAACTTCTCTGGTCCTGCTTACTACACTATTCCTGATGCAGGCCAGGATTCCATTAGCCTTCTTGGCCACCTGGGCACACTGCTGGCTCATGTTGAGCTTCCTGTCCACCAGCACTCCCAGGTCCTTTTCTACCTGACTACTCTCTAGCCACTCTGTCCCCAGTCTGTAGCTCTGCATGGGATTGTTGTGTCCAAAATGAAGTACCCGACATTTGGACTTATTAAACATCATCCCATTAGAATCGGCCCAGCTCTCCAATCTGTCCAGGTCCCTCTGTAGGGCCATCCTACCCTCTAGCAGATCAACTCTTCCTCCCAGCTTGGTATCATCTGCAAATTTGCTGATGATGGACTCAATCCCCTCATCCAAATTGTCAATAAAGATATTAAACAGGACGGGACCCAATACCGATCCCTGGGGGACACCACTGGTGACCGGCCGCCAACTGGATGAAACACCATTTACCATCACTCTTTGGGCTCGGCCATCCAGCCAATTCCTAACCCAGCACAAAGTGCTCCCATCTAGTCCACGAGCTGCCAGCTTCCCTAGGAGTCTACTGTGGGGGACCGTGTCAAAGGCCTTACTGAAATCCAAGTATACCACATCCACAGCCTTCCTCTCATCCACCAGGCGAGTCACATGATCGTAAAAGGAGATCAGGTTGGTCAGGCAGGACCTACCCCTCCTAAATCCATGCTGGCTGGGCCTGATTTCTTGACCGTTCTGCAGGTGGTGCATGATTTCACCCAGGATTATCTTCTCCATGATTTTACCTGGGACCGAGGTCAGGCTGACAGGTCTGTAATTACCTGGATCATCCTTACGGCCCTTCTTGTGGATGGGCGTCACATTGGCCAACTTCCAGTCTTCCGGGACCTCTCCAGAGAGCCAGGACCGCTGAAAGATGATGGAGAGCGGCTTAGCAAGCTCATCCGCCAGCTCTCTCAGCACCCTAGGATGGATCCCATCCGGCCCCATAGACTTATGAGGGTCCAAGCGGCTCAGCAGGTCTCTAACCTCCTCCTCATGGATTGCAGGAGGGCCATATTTCACCCTGCCCCCATCAACCACTTCAGAGGGCCAACTGTCAAGCGAGCTCACATCCTTGTTGTTAAAAACTGAAGCAAAGAAGGCATTAAGTACCTCAGCCTTCTCTGCATCTCTGGTTACTATATTTCCCTCCACATCCAACAAGGAGTGGAGGTCGCTGCCGCCCTTCTTTCTGCCATTGATATATTTATAAAAACTCTTCTTATTGTCCTTAACAGAAGTGGCCAATTTGAGCTTCAGCTGGGCTTTTGCTTCCCTGATTTTTCTCCTACACGACTTAACAACATCCTTGAACATGACCTGACATACATCCCCTTCCTTCCAACGATGATACATCCTCTTTTTCTTACTTAGTTCCTTCAGAAGTCTGTTCATCCTGCAGAAGAGGAGAGTGAGGGGGGACCTGATAGCTGTTTACTGTTTCCTCACAAGGGAAGGAGGAGGAGTAGGCTCTGATCTCCTCTCGCTAGTGAACAATGATAGGACTCGAGGTAATGGCAGGAAGATGCGTCAGGGGAGGATTCAGTTGGATATTAGGAAGAGATTCTTCACCCAGAGGTAGTGGCGCACTGGAACAGCTCCCCAGGGAAGCAGTCACAGCTCCAACCCTGACAATATTCAAGAAGCATTTGGACAATGCCCTCAGACACATGGTGTGATAGTTGGGATTGTCCTGTGCATGGATAGGAGTTGAATTCGATGATCCTTGTGGGTCCTTTACAACTCAGATCATTCTATGATCTATGATTCTATGAAATAAAAATACTGATTCTTCTCCTGAAAGGCAGTTAGCTGAGGTGGAGCTGGGAACAAGGGCTAAGGTTTTCAACAACCAAAGTCTCTACAAACTGCTTGATGCAACAGGTGCATTCTAAATGTGTAGGTGTGAAAAGTCCTTTAAAAGAAAGCAGAGATATTAACACAAACACCCCATTATGCTTGTCTTCTGAATCTTTCCCGCTCTTTCCCCAGTAAACTGGCTTTGTCTTTCTGGTGTAGGTCTGTCCTCTGTTCTGCTTAAACCAAACAGAATGCTGTGGCTTCCATAAAACATTCCTGACACCAGTAATCCAACAAGTCCAACAATTTGACCCCTTTTCTGAAGATATTGGGTGAGTCATGTATGGAACTGGGCTAGACTGACCCTCCCTACTGACGCCTTTGGGGCTACTGGATCTGTGCCAGGTGTACTGCTCCCCTACTGGGAAAGATGAAGGGAAGGAAAATTTTCAATGCAGAACATAGACCACGACCATTACTATACCATCGGGATCCAGGGATCACACTTGACACTCTGATTTGCTGGAGGTGCATGTCCAGGGTAGGATTCAATGTAGAGATAGACATCTACATTTACCTTTATGTGTACATGACTCTTAGGACTCTATTGATCTGAGCTCTTCTTGTCGGTGGAGAGCTACTAACCCCAAAGGAAACAGGAAGGACCTATCCACCGTTTGACTGTATAAGCTCCAGTGACTGTATGCCAATATCTCTATTTGGAGAATTGGAATTCAGAAGAGTAATGCACATCCAGATGCATTAATGTAGATGTCTTAAATCTGGACAGAATCCTACTCTCTATTCTTGCAGAGGAGCTTTTCTTCCACAGCTGTTAGAGGTACAAAGGACATTTTCTAAAGAAATCACGCAAGCCCAACAAACTATTGAACTATCCTGTACAGCATGCTACAGGATAGCCTGATAGGTTTCTGTGTTCATTAGACAGGAATGATAAAGTAGATTGATCTAGTAGGAAGATATATACACAGAACAGAAATCACAAGTGCTTCACTTCTGCCAGTGTATTTTCTGTACAAAAAAGTTGCTGTTACAAAACATCCCTGTTAAATCTACTGTTGCTCTGAATGGAGTAAAGCACCATGTTTTCTCAAGTCGGGTTTGTTAGAATGTCTCTAAGGGATCAAAAAAGTAGTGGAATGGTGATTAACAAGAGACATCTATGACAGGCAGGATAAGAGTAAGTCGTTTCTTATTCACTGTATGTACTATTTTTAAATTATGTTTGGGTTTTTTTATAATAAATGTCAGAGGGCTATGGTCAATTTCAATACATAGCAGCTTTTATAATTTTTCTCAAGATATGAAGCAGAAAGGAAGAAAACCTCTTCCAGACAGAAAAAAAAAACATCTTATAATCTTACAATGACTTGAAAGTATGTAAATCTCTGTATCATTGTTGGAGAAGATTCCACTATGAAAATAACTACATCAATGTAGAAGTCTTCCTGGAGGAAGATCGTAACGAGGATATCTACATTCTCTGGCTCTCCATATGCCACTATCACCTATGATGCTGTCAGAAATAACAGGTTTGACACTATACTTATCAGGACAAACAATTCTGATATGCTTATAATTAAAAGAGCTGCCACAAGGGAAAAAAATTGAGACTAACTTGCTGTTACTACTAGAAAATGATCCAGTTCAAAGTTGCTGTCAGTGAACCAAGAATCTGTATGTCAGCCCTAAGAGAGTCGTTGACTCTTGGCTCCCAGCAGAAGTTCTTAGTATGCATCTGTATGACAATGCTAAACAGCACCAAGCCATAGGTTCTAGCCCAGGTGGAAGTCATCCATGCAGCCCATCTCCTGGCATTCCCCATGCTAACTAGCACTCCATGGTTCAGGTACTGTTCTTGGTTGTCGGCACAGATAAGGGCAAGCTATTTTGCAGGAGGAGATGAATATGAACCCTTTCATGGCACTTATTCTCCAGGAAAAAGA
This sequence comes from Tapera naevia, assembly GCA_033556795.1. Lineage (NCBI taxonomy): Eukaryota > Metazoa > Chordata > Aves > Cuculiformes > Neomorphidae > Tapera > Tapera naevia. The sequence continues at coordinate 6,950,082 of JAUMJJ010000059.1, forward strand.
AAACAGCTATTTCATGGTGCTGTGGACACTAATGGCCCTGGTGAACTGCATCTAGGGCCTTCACCCACAGCTGTGGGCCCACAACATATTTTTAAGCTCAGATCTGGGCCTGAGCTAGGGAAATTCTGGTCTCTACTTTAGCCACAGTTATGGCCGGTGGTGGACAAAGCTGTAGGCTGACTTCCTTGGTCCTGTCTCATAACCACGGGTCTGCTAATGATTGCTGAACCTGACTCTGAGCTGCAGGCTGACTTTCAGGAACTATCTCATCACTGTGTTGTAGATCTGGACTGACGGCTGGACCTACCTGCCTGGTTGGATCTGACCTTCTCCCTGGCTGACCCACGGGAGCCCATGCTGAAACCAGTCCTCATTTCAGAGGGAGCAGGTGGTCTGTGCTGCTCCCTGACAGCCCAGGCATATTTTATTTAGTAGTGTGAGTTTAGTTTAGTGCCTGTGCTGCCAGGGTGTCTGGTGTCCTGCTCCAGTGCTGGTGTTCAGAGCAGTTCCTCAAGGAAGTGTTCCCTGGGAGCTCCTTGGGCAGTTCCTCTGCTGTGTTGTTAAACCAGATGGGGACACCAGCAGTTTCATATTCTGGGCCAAAACCGATTTTTTCACCAATACTTACTTTTTTTTTTTTTTTGACACTGAGGGTTTGTAAGGAGTTTTGTCAATCTGTTCTGGATCAAAACTAAGTGTAAAAAAAGAGCTCATCTCACTTCTGACAGATCTGGCCAATGTCAAGTCTGGTTACGCAGTCTTCCCTTGAGCAGATTTTTTTTTTAATCTCAGTGCTACAAGTGCTTAGTACACCTGCTTTCCTGTAGTCACATTCAAGAAAATAGTTCTGTGGCATAAGCAAAAATGCTGGGGGAAATAAAGGTATACTATGCTATAGAGGTATCAGCTGGAGCTTGCAATGCATATAAACATAAGTTTACAAATGCAAATGTTGACATGAATATGCAGTGTTAATTTATCTCTATTATGTGACCTTACCATGTATCACTTGCAGATCTGCCCAGACAAAACTTTTGTTTGTATAATAGGAATCTGTTTCAAAAGTGGTCCATGACAAGCTCTCTGGGATTAGTTGGCAATTACACACATCCTAAAATACCAAGCAAGAATTTGTACCATTTAAGGTACTTTCTTCCCGTAGCTATTTTTGTAAGTAATAGGCAAATAACTTCTTTGATAATTCATCTGTAAACCTTTAGTGTAATCGGCTATTTGCAAAGTAATGAGTTTTTCTTGGTGATTGTAATTTGTGGTTTAAGTAGCCTGACTTTGTGTGGTGAATCATGAAAATTGTGAACTTACTTCTCTGGTGCCTATATGGTGAGCAGGAAACCAGAGAACTGAAAATTATGCTGTGGAGAAGACAGTATATGTTAATTTATTTATATTCTGTGGTCCTTTTCCCCTTCAACAAAGCGCTGTCTTTTCAATCAACTGATTTGTACCTCTGAGTGGGGCACGTCAATTCAGTGGGATTTAGACGACAACCTTTCTTTTTCACTTATGACTAGATAAGGCTTGAGGCTTTTTACTAGTAATCCTAAAATTTGTTGTTAGCCCTTCTTCCTATGAAACAAAGCCTAAGAGTAGGCCTTCCATGATGAAATTAAAGCCAAAGAATTATTAATATGACTAGCAAGACCTTTACTGTCTTCAAAACTGTCACATGTTAAAGAAACATCAGCTTTTGTCACCAAGGGGTTTTTTTGGTAGGCCTGAACACCTCTGCCCTTTTGGTACTTAACTATCTTGATGTTAGTCTCTTAAATAAGAATGCAGAAAGAATGCATTCCTTATTAGACTTTTTTTTCCATATCACTCACACTTTGATGGCCAAGGAGTAAATTAATTTTTTTTAAGATATTAATAGATGAAACCACACTGGTGACAATATGGTCTTAACAACAGTAATTTGAGAGAAATATCTTCAGAATTATAGATTTTGTTCCCGGTTTAAGATTCTTAATGAAACCAAATGTAAATATACATAATAGTAAGTCTGACACCAAAAATATGAGACTCTGCCTGTTACCCTTTTTATTTAACAAATTAAAGAAATCAACTACTCTCACCTTCTGAGCTAACTCACAGGTGCATATGATGCTGCCAATATTCAAAGCGATTCTGCAGATAATTTTCCAAAATGCTTTTGAGGATCTCCCTCATTTTTGCTTTCACATTTTGCTTTTTCATTCTTCAGAAAAAAAACGGGTTCCTTTGAACACTGACATGATCTTTGGGAAAAGGGAGCCAGGTCTGGTGAATAGAGTGTTATTAGCTATAAACTGTTTCACCGACAAAATGCTGCGGGCTGGTGCACCAACATTTTCTGACTAAGAGTAAGAAAACAACTATATTTGAACTTGCGTCCACTTATACTGAGTGAAATGATCAAGTTGAGGCTTGTCTCACTGTGAAAGGATAGAACACGTTGCACAACCACATTTTTGTCTCTCCCCTCCCACTGTTGGTTCCTGAGCTATAGGTTTAGTCCCGGGATTTTTGTGTTGTACCTCATAAAAGTGGTTTAGGGATATTTTAGGAAGTCAGTTGTGTACTGGGCAAGGAAGCTGTTAAAACAAACTAGTAAGATTGAAGTAGAAACACTCAGTCTCATACTGCAGGTGGTAAATGGAGCTTTGTGTCTCTTTTGTTACCTCTCCTTCCCACCCTACTTATTATGACCATCTTTTGCCTGCAGTTTTACTACTTAACACTACCTTACATATCCAACTTGGACAGAGGTGAATTTGATGGGTGTGTTGTTCAGTGATGAGGAATTGGCTGGATGGTCAAATCCAGAGGGTAGTAGTCAATGGTTAGATGTCAAGAACAGCACTATTTAGTATCTCTATCAATGTCACAGACAGTGTGCACCCTCAGCAAGGTCGTAGACAGCACCAAGATGAGTGGTGCTGTTGACTCACCTGAGCGGTGACATGCCAGTCAAAAGGTCCTGGACAAGCTTGAGAAGAGGGCCTATGTGAACCTTACGAAGTTCCACAAGGACAATTGTAAGATCCTGCACAGGGGTATGGGCAATATCCAGTATCAACACAGGCTGGGGGGATGAAGGGACTGAGAGCAGCCCTGTTGAGAAGGACTTGGGGATACTAGTGGATGAAAAGCTGGACATGAGCAGAAAATGTGTGCTTGTGGCCAGAAAGCCAATCATATGCTGGTCTGCATCAAAAGAAGTATGGCCAGCAGGTCAAGGAAGTCGATTCTGCCTTTTTGCTCTTCTCTGGTGAGACCCCTCTGGAGTACTGTGTCTAGTTCTGGAGTTCTCAGTACAGGAAGGACAGGGGCCTACTGGAGCACGTTTAGAGGAGGCCCCTAAAAATGATCAGAGGGATGGAACACCCCTTCTATGAGGAAAGGCTGAGTCAGTTGGGATTGTTCAGCATGGAGAAGAGCAGGCTGTGCTTAGGTCTTGTCGCATCCTTCCAATACTTAAAATGAAATTTCAAGGAAGTTGGGGACAGACTTTTTAGTAGGGTCTGTTGCAATAGGACAAGGGGGAATAGGTTTAAACTGAAAGAGTGTAGAACCAGTCTAGATATAAGGAAGAATTGTTTTTGCAATAAGTGTGGTGAAACACTGAAATAAGTCTTTAAAGAACTTTAAATGTCCCTTCCAAAGCAAACTATTCTATGATTCTATTCTATTCTGTTATTTTCTAGTCAATGAGTAGTTCCACTTGAATTACTGAACGACTATATAAATGTCTGGTTTGGCTTTGGACGGTATAAAAACTGAAGAAAATACCCTCCGTAACAGATTTTCTTGCAAACAAATAAAAACATATTGTAGACATAGCCTTAGGTTCCAAATTCTTCAAAACAAGGATTACCAGTTGCTTTGTGTAACTCCCGCAGACTAAATACGTCTAAACATTAAGATATTTTGAAAAAGTTGGAAACTAGTGCTGAGATACCTGCAGAAAACCATAGTAAAAAAAAAAAAGAGAGAGAGAACTATTGTTTCATATCTAAGTAATGATAAAATAATTTAACCTCGTCTATATAAGTGGATAGTGCTAGTCAAATTTCTAGTGAATATTTATGTTACAAAACCAAATATGGCAAATATATTATCATTTTCTTTTTAAATAATTCTCTTGTGGAGGTAAAAAAATAAACTGCTCATTTTCCAGAAAATAAGAGATGGTTCTTCGTGTGATGAGATGTAATTATTCAAAATAGAGAGGGATATCTTATATAAATGCCAATATTATAAATACCGTGAAATTAAGAAAAAAGTGGTTTTTATTACAACATAAATACTAATTACAGCATATGAGAATCCAATTCCTTGTTTTTGATTTCATTAGTTCCAGGATATTTAGCCACTACTGTGTTTGAGGTCATAAAAATACTGAAGCCCCAGGCAGATTTTACCCATGTGTACAAATATAAGAGGAAGGAACGAAGAAGAAGACGCATCTAACTTCCCTCTGCTGATGGAGACGAGAGACAATAGGCACAAATTAAAACACATGAAATTCTATCTGAACATAGAAAATCACTTATTTACCATGCAGGCAGTCAAATGCTGAACCAGGTATCCGAGAAAGATTATGGAGTCTCTGTCCTTCGAGATGCACAAAACCAGATTGGCCACAGTGTTGGGAAACCTGCTCTAGCTGGCCCTGCTTAACCAGGGGCATTGGACTAGATGATCATAAGAGGTCTTTTCAACTGCAGTCATTCTATGATTTCCAAATCTAAATTATGTATGAGGATCAGACACGGTGAACACCTAAGTAATGTCCTACCAGGGTTTTGTAACACTTCCAATGAGGCCTACTTTAAACTGTCAAATTTCTCGCCATGCTCTAGCATAATTCTATAGCCACATTATGGCATTTCAATGGATAACTACCCTCGCACAGAGAGCTCAGTTGGTAGTACCATAACAGTAAGACTTACGAAGATCTAAATTTAAATGTTGCCCTTTGTCTTTCCCTCATCTTTGCATCTCTCCATTGAATTAAAACACACACACATGCACATCCTTGTCTCCTATTTCCTCCTGATTCAAACTGCCCATTTTTCCACATGTAGCACATTGAGAAAGGTGATAGCAATCACTTCTCCCCTCGTCAGTCAGCAGGAGATAGCTGGCAGATCCCTGTGGAGTTCCAGTTCCTGAGAACAAGGGACCACATTTTTCATGACAGTGGTATGGTATGTGTTGCATAACTCAGCTCCTGATTCCTAAGAAATTAAAAAACATCGTAGTCGCCTGAACACAATGTTGGTTTTGGGAAATTACAGCTCAAGTACAGTGGAAATTCTGATACTCCCTTATGGCAAATACAAAAAACTGAGAGAGTGAAAACAGTCCTTGAAAGTACTTAACAGTTGCAGACAGGCTCAGAGTATAATAGCTCTTTGATCCTATGTGTGAAGGGAAGAGCACCACTGGGAGTTTAATGCCATCATTTTGTGCAAATGTCATGGAAGGAGACTCCATGTAGTTAAATCTTTCTGTCTCAAATACAACATTTATGAAACCCATCACTTCATTATCATCCAGGTGGATACAACAGATCATTATATAATAGAAATTAAATGTAAATGTTATTTTCAGTTTGGAGAACTAGAACATGCTTCGATGAGAGAGAACTGTCTGTTTATAAGCCTGTTTGCGAAAAGCTAGTTGAGACATTGACTGTAACTAATAATGCAAACCATACCTATCGTAACCCTATCATAAGCAAAATCCCATATAAACTGGCAACTGAAAATGTACAGAGGAAAAACAAGTGATTTTAACAGAAAGAAGAATATGGGATAATATTTCTGTGTTCTTTATAGAATTCTATTGTGACTGACATCAGCAGAGATTTTTTTCAAAATGGAATCTGCAAATAAAACATTTTGAAAACCTTACTAACAATGTTTGCAGACAATCCCTTTAAATTGAAGACCAGGATTTCTCCTACCTTACCCTGAAAAGAAAATTGAAGTACTAACTTCTGACTCTGCTCTAAATCTAGTCTTTTTTTTTTCAGACGTTTCAAGGATGCTTTTAGGTTATTTGTCAAAATAATAAGATGTTTGTTTGATTTTAACCTTCTGGACTTTTATGGGGTGAGTTAATTTTAAAACCCCACAAAAACAAACATGGTCTTCTCAGCAAACTCTGCATGTTTATGTTGCAGCAAATGTTTCTAAAGTATAGATGAATGGGTTTTTTTACTTCACAAGAAAAAGCATAGGAACAATATTTGGAATATTTAATGAAAAGAATACATCCAAACATCACAGATCTAAGTAATAAAGCTCTGTATAAACTATTTATTCAAAAAAATTCAAGTCAGAAGAAAAAAGAAAGGAAGTTAACTGGAGAGAAAGACATCATGAGAAGTTCTAGGAGAAAAAGTTTAGAGGAAATATACTCTAAATTGTTTGCTTGTAAAAATAAATAGATTAGGTAAATCAACTTCTGCATAAGACCACTTGTTTAAAAACAACTGAGATCATAACATTTTTGGTTCCATGTTATGCAATCCAAAATCAAAGCCAATAAAAATATAAAAGACAAGGGTCAATCCTTAGCCTGGACTCAAGAAAGTTACTAGAGTTTTTCTTCTTGCTCTTGTTTCTACAATCTGCTATCTTTGACTTAGTTTTAAGAAATAAAGTGGATATCATTGAAATAAAAGATTTCTACGTAAGGATTTGACAGTATACACAGTAACTAACAGTTAATTTCAATGTAGACTAATCCTACAGTTTTTAAAACAGGCAGTATAACAAATACAGGCAATTCAAAGAGTAAAATCCACTTGTTATGGTAGTAGCAGAGCTTTAGATCATATTGCAGTTACCTAGTATTATCACTTCAGAAATTAAGTGCTATTAGATTTGTTATACTGCTTTCTGTGGGAAGCCTGCAGATCTTCTTTAAGTGTTCCCCCCACCACAATAAGTAACCAGCTGTGCACATGAGCTGTTCTGCAGTACATGCAACTCCTTTGGTGTGTTTCCCTCTTATGCTTTGAATTATCACTGGTGACACACATCCAGTTAGGCAGGCTGCTGGATGAACACTGATGTGCTGCAGTGATCTCTTTGGTCTCATTTGCCAGAGCATAGTGGAGCGGAGTGAAAACCGTTTCTTGGTTCTCCTTCAAAAACCTTACCAAAAAGGAAGAAAAAAAAATCTCCCATCTATTCAACTTAAAATTTCAACAATGCTTACAGGAACCTGATATAGTTTGACAACTCTGTCCCTTTGACAAATTTGCTTGCAATTAGACATCAAATGCAAAAACTATTGAGAAAGTATTAGCAAGAGATAAACATGTCATCTCCATCATTTTTAGGCCAACATTGAGAGGTGTTTTTTGGCTTTTTTTAAAATTAGTTTGATTTCATGAATATTAATTGAAATTATATCTGCCAAATTGAATGTATTGGAAAAAAAAAATTGAATCAGTTTTAAGTTTTTAAAACTGTGAACCAGGAAGCATAATTGATTAATCAATACTAGCAATATAAAAAAGAGAGCTGAAAGACCAAGTAGGCTTCTCATAGAATAAGTAACAAGTAGGACAACTTTTCACTATATACTATCTACTATTAGAAATGTTTGTGAAAAGCATATGATCATTTTTGAAGACTACGCATTCCGGAGAATTTTTTTTATTATTATTTTTTCACAGAATAAAGGAGTTATCTATTACAAAAAGATCTGACACAACTCCGTTTTTATATAATGCTGATGAGCACAGTATGTTTTTTAAGGTAGTATCTAATAAAATTCAGTTTTTGAGCCATGTCCTGGAACACTGCTGTAGCAAATGTTTCTTACTTTAAGCTAGCTGAAATGGCTCCTATAACTGTATCCCAGAATTGAAGAGCGCAAGGGGCAGAACCTGGCAAGAACAAAGTATTGCAGTTCCTGAAAACTGGGCTTCAAAGAAAGACTCCTCAGAAAACTGAATTCTCTCCTTAACAGAAGGAAGTCTATTGTCATGGACTGGATTTGTTGTCTTGTCTCACGTGAAAAAGCATGGGATTAATAATAGTTTTTCCTGCATCTTCTTTAAAGTATTTAACGTCAATGTTATTTCATAAACCAAGAATATCTACTTCATGTTCTGGTGTCAAAACCATACTATTTGTTATCATTTTTGACCCTGAACCCTGCTCCAACAAGGGACTGAAACAATTAATGATCAAGATTCAGATTATTCCCATGAGTAATTCTGCTACCCATTGATGCAAGTCTACAACTTTTGGGGTTTAAGCTTTTAGTTTAGCATAGTGCCTCCCTTTATCAGGAGAATACACTCCACAGCTTTGAACAACTCTAAGGTCTGCTCTGCTCCTCTGTTGAACCCTGTACGGTTTTAGCTATGCCTTCTGAATTTCCATCTTTGAGGAATTTCTGGCATCCCTGACAAGGCAGATGATGTCAGTTCCTCCACTTCTATACTGCTTTGCACAATGGAGCTCTGTTCTTGGATGTCCCCAGGATGTCACCCTAACACAAACAATAGTATCATTTTCTGCTCTCTGACTATCTGAACTTTTCTTGGAAATCGGTAAAGCTGGATGCTGATGGCATTACAGACAGAAAATTAAGAACTTTCTTTGATTTTTAATTCTTGACATCATTCTCAAAATTAAATTACTACCTTAAACATCATGGGCCACATATGCAAGTATGCGTCATACTGATTTTCACAGGGGTTTCTTTGCAGAACCATCAATAAAGAAAGTCTAGAGAAGAGTCATTATAGCTTGCATTTTTTTTCTCCTTCGATAAAGGGAGGAGCAGTCATATGAGTGATTGCTGGCAAATATTAACTGACCTTTCACCTACAACTTGAACAAGGTATGTCAATTTACTGCATAGTAAATAATAACTTTCCACTTATCACTCAAAGTGATGCTTCCTCTATTAGTAAATTATTTTCCTCATTAAATCAATTATTAACTGCCCAAGATTAAACACAGAAGCTGTTGCAAGTTCTGAATTGCTGTAGGTTCTGAGCTTTATGTGAAATTATGTGCCCTCAAAACAGTGCGATCTCCTCTATATTTCTGCTTAATTTTCCTCAGTTAATATCCAGACATTTACATGAACGAACAAGCCAAGAAAACAGGCTTGCTTTTTGTTTTGCAGAAGCCATATGTCAATCCCTTGAAATCACTTGATTTTTATATATATTGGTATCCCTAACAGACCTGCCTACAGGTGTGGGCCCAAAAGATCATTTTAAAACACATTTAAAAAGATAATTCTTTCTATGTTGAGTAAAGTGTTCAGGTTTTAATTGTGTTTTATGTGTACACTGTAGATAATTATTCCTAACTTGAGCAGAATTCCCTGCCATGTATTCTTTCAAATAAACGAACTGCACGATCAAAGGAAAGTGACTGCTGTGGACATAAGGTATGGCTAGATGTGAGTATGCTGATATGATATATCTACAAAAAAGAGGGAGATAAACAAGGAAATGCCTCTGGGGCCAAGGGGCCTGAGATGCTTAACATTTACAAAATAAAAGTGACTTCAGAAAGAAAAGACATGATTTAGAAAATATTTTTTTTTCTATATCCACAACAGAATTCATAGCTCAGTTTCTCCCCATGAATCAAGAATTTTACATAGCTTTCCAACATCTGCTTAATAGGATTGATTATACTTGCTGCTTTAGAAAGACATGGTTATCTCTATTTGCAAAAGCATCTGACAGATAGAATTGCACAGGCAGAGATAAAGCTCAAGAGTTTTTGGGCAGAAAGTACATTGTAGACATGACACTTGCTCATGGCCTGTTCAGCCCTGTGTCAGCTTCTGTTGGTGGTCTCTGAGTGTTGAGACAGACAAGTGCTATAGGTGCTTCAGGAGATAAGTCCCAGGCTCATAGCCAATCTTCCAGTCCCTATGACACCGAGAACAACATTTTCTCAGGGATGAGGGTCTGAAGACATGATGTGCAAAGCCCAGAATGATCAGGAGCTTCCTCAGTTGGACAGACCTGTGTGGAGAAGCTATGAGTCATGTAGAGCAGGTTTAGTCCAGTATACATGGTATTTTACAATTAAGTCAAAGCTTTTAGGTTTGATGTTAACCTGGCAGTGTAGGACTCCAAACCCGCCTGGGCTAGCCTGTGGCCTAAGCAATCATTAGTTTGTTTTAGCTACAATACATATTACCTAGCAATCAGGTTTGGTTTAAGTTAGCTTTAGTTTATAGAGAAAAATAGTAATATTCTTTGTAGAGTGAACTATCTATGATCATAAAATAAAATATGACTTGAAAGTTTGTAAACACAAAGTGGTACTAGAGATCCTGAACTAAACAAGAAACACAGTAGTCAGTCAGCAGTCACTGCAGGAATACGACCTTGTTAAACCAGTTTAGACCTACAAAGAGAACATAAAACTAAGCAACTTAAATCATATGAAAATAACTGAGAACAAATTAAGAGAATGCTCATCTACACATTAAGAAAATGGATAAATATAAATACAAGTGGAACCCAAGATGAGGAGGAAGGAGTCCCTTCTCTTTTGCCGGAAGCATCAAACTCTTGCTGGTACAGAAGTCAAGACAGACACCTCACTGGCACCCTTTCCTGCACCCTCTGCTTGATAAAGACTGGCCAAAACCCTTAAAACTCAGAGGGACATTGGAAAGTGATCGTAACACCAGAGAAAATAAGTACAGGCTAAGAAATTTTGCGTGTATAATTACCTATATTACAGAGACTTTCCCATGTTAATTTGGACTATGAATAGTAGTGGTATTACTAAATGGTACTACTAAATGTGTTAGTATTATTATAACTTTTTGCTTTATTTTGATTAGACTAGCAAATTAGACTTATTAAAAAGTCATAGGTATACATATGTGAAATAAGATTCCTTCTGGCAATAGTAAGATTTGTAGTGTCACACTGTGGCCAGTTTCCAAGTTCGTGCATTAATAACAGGCATGTCCTTTCTATTCACTCAGTATTGAGGAAACCTCCATACCACCAGAGACCCGTCACCAATCACTAGGAAATGGGAACGTCATATTGGATGCACAGTGGCCTGAGCCAACACATAAGCGAAAAAGAGAGCGTGCAGGCCAGGGCAGAGAGAGGGAAAACATTGATATTTTCAAGTGCTCTGTCATATTATACTCTCACTGAATTTTCCTTTAGTAAAGTATTGTATAAGTACATGCATTCAAGTCATTTTAGGCAACTGTGAACAATGTCTAGGTCTACCACGTACAAATTCTTAATTCTTTAACAAATATCATATGTCTATGACTATTATATCTAAAATTCTCTCTGTTTACCTGAGTCATCAGAAAGACAATCCAGAAAATAGTAAAAATACAGCGGAAGAAACATGACTTCACCTAAAATCAAAACAATCAGAAACAATAAAGATTAGTTACCATATGTAGTGCTGGAATTAGACCATTTTATGTTCACTTGAATAATGGTAGCTTGAATGTGAACACAGTGTATCTCATAACCAGAGAGTTTCTCAAATAGCAAAAAAAAAAGTATCATGGTATTTACTGAAAAAAAGAGGCATTACAGATTCTGTGCCTCAGTTCGTCTCCCCTAAAATCATTAGTGGCTCCAAGGCTGCTAATGCTTAGCTACAAACCCACCTCTCCATGACAGCAAATCTGTAAAGCCCTCTAGCACACCAGCCTTTGCACTTCACATGCTGTACTTTATCTCTCTTCCTCGGCGATCAAACTGGCAGCACATAATCGATGTCATTTGGTTGGATCACAGATATTGTAGCTACTTTATGAGAAATATGGATTTAGATTCTTCTTTGTGCATCTACTGTGCTGGCACACTTCTGGGCTTCGATAAAACAAAATAATAAATATCTATAACTACTAATTACATGCATACATAAGAAGAAATAGTCTTTCAAAGCAGTTCCTCACCTTTGCTTATTGTTTTGGAATCTCCAAGGGGTTTAACCTTTTTCTTTCAAGCTCTATCACGAGTTAACTTACATAAAACACTATTTAGAACTTAAACTAGTGTTATTAAGGAGCCAGTAAGGTTAGTACGACTTCCATGTTAGGACAAACTCTATATTCTCTCAGTACTTTTGTTGAGCATGATGCATGCTCTTGCCTCACAACAAAACAGCATTCTTATTTATGCCTTGACACAAGAATGTAAATTTGAGACTTGTATTGTTTATTTTATAACAGATGAAATAAAGATGGGAGTTACCAATGTTTATACAACACCGTTGTTATTCACCCATATGAATATAAGAAGCAATGTCGTATTCAATCTCCTCCTATAAAAGTAAATGTTGATAGTTTCTTTCACTCCACTTAAACACAGCTGACTGTACACATGTATTTGACTCATGCAGCTCTCAGATACTATCCAGCAAAATGTTTTTCTCTAGTAAATCATGGTATCACAGTATCACAGTATCACAGAAGGTTGGAAAGGACCTCCGAGATCATCAAGTCCAACCTATAACCCAACACTAACACCAACAGCATCATCTAAATCATGGCACTCAGTGCCTCATCCAGTCTCCCTTTAAACACTTCCAGGGTCTGCGACTCTACCACCTCCCTGGGCAGCGCATTCCAATGGCCAATCACCCTTTCAGTGAAGAACTTTTTCCTAACATCAAGTCTAAACTTTCCCTGACGAAGCTTGAGTCCATGCCCTCTAGTTCTGGCACTGGTCACCTGAGAGAAGAGACCAATCCCTGCCCGACTACAACCTCCTTTTAGGTAGTTGTAGAGAGCAATGAGGTCTCCCCTGAGCCTCCTCTTCTCCAGATTAAACAGCCCCAACTCCCTCAGTCGCTCCTCGTAGGGCTTGTGCTCCAGCCTCTTCACCATCTTCGTTGCCCTCCACTGGACACACTCCAGCATCCTGACATCTTCCCAAACTGAGGGGCCCAGAACTGTGCACAGTATTCAAGGTGAAGCCTGACCAGTGCCGAATACAGGGGGATGATAACTTCTCTGGTCCTGCTCGCCACACTACTCCTGATGCAGGCCAGAATGCCATTGGCATGGTAGCTTTGTAGGAATAATCTCATTTCCCTCTAGTGATTGCAGTCACATTCAATTCTTTCTTTCCGAAGATTAACACCTTTAATTTTTTTCTGGAGGTCCTTATGGCATTGTCTTCCTGCCAAACAACGGACAGTGTCACTTGTATGAAGATTCCAGTGTCTTCGCACTTGACCTACTTATGAGCAATTCCTTGAGTCTAGAATAAAACTTCTCCCTCCAGCCTTTAGCCATCTACAACTCAATATAAAATGCCTCCGCCTCTTGAAACTTATTATTTATTTCAACATCTAATACAAAGAACACCATTCACACAAATGTGTGATTAGTGTGAAGTCATGTAGCTCTGCACTGTCTCTTGGTGGAGAACATTCATGATGGCAATTACCTGCCTTATGTAGGATTCAAATGGCCTCGATCTCCCAAACGACTACTGAGAAAAACTGTAATTTAAAAAAAAATCTAGAAAATGTAATGATCAAGGAGGTAAAGCATTAAGAAAAACAGTCCAAAGAAGACAGATACATGTTGAAGAAAAGTAGGTTTTTTTCCTGATGCCTGTCTATTTCATCCTAATGGAGACAAATCGCAAAAGTAAGGTTTGCTTCCCTCCACTGGCTATGAGAAGGGACTCGGATAACTAGCACAAGAGCAGAAGTCTGCAAAATAGGAGTCTAACATGCAGTGTGATGATTTGACCCTGGATATTTCACAAGAGGATTATCATTTAAGCATTTGTGTTTAAAACAGCACTGATCTTCCTGAAAACATTGATAAAGATTTAGGGAAAGGTAAATAACATAAATGGTAAGGAAGATAAGACCATTATTTGCTCTTAGAAAAACAGATTTTAAGATCAAATCAGGAAGATACACTCAAATGTAGGTCTCATCAAAGGAAATCAATATGGAAACAGAAAAAAAAAACTATACCAGAATGAAACAAAACTTTTATTCATTTTTTTTCTATCCTGATTTCAGCCTCTGACATCTGCCCCTTGTAGCTTGTAAGTTGAACAGATGAGATAATATCTGTAAACACAGGTTATGAAATCAAGTATTTTGCTCTTCATTAGAAAACATATTTCAGGAAAAACGAAAGGAACCTTCCGTGAGTAACTTTTTAGAAGGTATTTTCTCTGTGACACCAACTTTATAAAAAAGGAGAAAAATATCCTATTCTAAGAACAGCAGAAAATTTAAAGCAGCTTTGAAAATTTAGAGGTTGTCCACATTGAAGATGTTTCAACAAAATGGGAAAAAATGAATTTACAGTGTTAGGCAGTCCAAATATCAACTTGCACCAGAATAAGTTCTATTTTTAATTAGAATCTCAATGACAACAGAAAAAAAGTATTAAGGAATATTGTTGCTTTAAGAAATGTGTCGAAGATGGGAAGGGAATATTGATAGAGAAAGCATGCCTTTATACTTAGTGAAGATGCAGTCAGGACATGTGAGTATATTTTGAGGCATCATAACAATGAGCTTGATCAGTTCTTACCAAATTGTAGACTAAACTAAATATAAAATCACATTTGACACTATGCAGTGCAAATACATTTATTTAGGAACTGATGAAAAGTTTGGAAGTTGTTACTGGAAATGGCAGAAGGGGACAGAAAACAGGATATATGGGTGAAACGTAGATGATTATAAGCCAAAGAACAACACAACTGCGAAATGCAATTTGAGAGTGTGGGTAGAGGAGTGTGAGATACTCATTTCCTTGGAACTGGGAATCTCAAACTACAGCCTGCCCCCTTGGGTTGAGAAGTAAAGGTGCAACAAATCTGAGGGAAACAAAACCACTTCTTATGGCTTCTGTCCTTTTCCTATATATTTGTCCTAGCTTAAATTATCTATGGTATATAAACATATTCTTTTGATTCTTGACCTCAGAGCAGAACAGAATCGCTAAGGCAGCCCTCACGCACAAATAGTTGTCACAAATGTAGTTTGCAACTTCGTGCAGTTTTTCAATACTTAAACGGGTACTTACAAGAAAAAAGGGGACAAACATTTTAGTAGAGCCTGTTGTGATAGGACAAGGACAAATAATCTGCTTTTTTTTTTGCTATAATTTATTTTTAAGTGCTAGAATTTCTAGCTGAAGGCCTAACCAGTGTGCAAATTTTCAAGGTAAATAAAAAAATAGCAGTATTTTTTTAGTACTGACTTGTTTTCCTGCCAGAAATAAATGGTTATAGCTTTCAGATTTGTTAGCTTAATTACAATACAAACTGGAAGGGGAGCAGTAAATGTCTTTCATAATCTAGAATTATTATGGAAAATCTCATTACTGCTAAGGTTTTCAAAACCTCCCACTTTCAAAAAGTCCTTTAAAACTGCTGTGAGATGCAAAGTTTGACAAGAGGTTGCCTAGGTATTGATCAGACAATCTAGATTTACTGAAAACTATGTTACCAATGGTACATTTATGCTTACTTTCTCTGTCAACAAGTGCTTATCTAAAAAGAACTACAAGTATTTCAAAGAAATACAAACAAATTCAAAGGGAATGTCAAAACCATAAATCTAAGATCGAAGCAATGAATCAATATTTCAACTATCAGAATTAACATCTCCTCTGTCTTTGGAATGCTTTCTCTATCAACTACTTGAAAATATTTGTTGCAAGTCTTGCTAACTAAATGGAAGCATCCTTGGCTTCAAAGTATCTATTTGGTTGTTTTGATGTCTCAGATTCCCAGTCTACAATTTATCCATAAGATCTCTAACAGCAGGAGAAGTGATTCAGTGGACAGAAAATGTTGTTATGGGAAATGAAAATAGTTCCGCCTAAAAAGTAAGCCAGAGTAAGTAGCTACTCTGATAGATGATCCCTGAGGGTATGCACTTAAAGAAAAGTATTATGTCGTTAAAAATACTTTCCAGAGTGTCTTACAGTATCTTACTGTTATGGCTGACTTTTCTGACCTAAAATAAACCTCTGCTAATGAACCCTTCCGCTATCCATTGTTTCCTGATGTGAGCACACCAGAAGTCTCTTCCTGCTTCTGTGTAAGTGAAAAGAGAAGCAGCATCATACTAAAATCAGTTTGCAGTGAACATTGATAAAAGCATTTCTCTTTGCTCTCCTTTGTAAAATTAGATAATCACAGTCTTTGTCCTACAATACTTCTTTTCCACAAAATAATGACAGAAAAATTCAGGTGACTGTGTAAGTAGTTTTGAGGAGGGACATGATATTTCTAACATGTAAGCTCTCGTGATATGTCCAAGGTGTTCGAGGAGTTCAAATGTTTCTGGTTTGTGCATAATCTACAGACACAATTTAAGCCAAAAGAGAAAAGAATATCATATAAAGATTAACAGTATAAAAGTGGGCCTCTTCCCTTAAAGTAACTGTGTGAAATACAGCTTTGAAGTTTGCAAGTTATAGGCAATATATGACTAAAAGGAAGCGTATAACTAAGACACCAATGTATGCTCATATTGTGCAGTCATTATATTCTTATGACCTTGCCTTTACATTATGGATCACGTACTTAAAAAGAAACAATTGTCAGGCAAATCCTTTTCCTTATGAATAATACAATATACCCTACTGACTTCTCACAGCAGGAATTCAATTTTAACACAGACAATATGGTAGTGCTTATTTATCCACAAAAACACATTGCTGAGAAGGTCTCACAGTGCTTGTACCATTGATTGTTTGAGTGGCAGGGCTGGTCCACTGTAAAATACCTGCAACAGAGCCCAAATATCTAGTACGTGGGAAGGAGGAGCTCTCTGGCCTAGTTAAATTTGGTAAGGTTCTGCTTCATTTGCTCTCTGACAATTGCAACTTTTTAACAAAACATAAATGTCTGCAACCCTGCCCCAGACATCCTGTCTCCAAAATCAAGCTTAGCTTCCAATAGTGCATCTTTGCTTGCCAGACTAGCATAGCATCAGTAACAGTGAGAACTTATGTAATACAGAGCTTTAATTACTTTGAAAATTATTCAGTTAGCCCCTGAGATAGATGCTTTATCCTGTCATTCAGACTTGAAAAACTGCTTAGGTCATAAGCATGGCCCAGAGACTGCAAGGTCATTGGTTCTAACAGTAGCATGTCCTGGGGCTTAAATGTCTCAAATTGGTGTTTCTACTGAGGAAGAAGTACAGAATAAATGTTCCGTATCCTCACCAACTGAACCTGTAAAACATGTTGATGACTCCTTTCTCTTATGTGTACAACGAGGGTGGATGTGTAGCAATTCCTTTAATGTTTCACAATGTTTGGCAGCTATTGACTCCTGCCATATGTATCATCTGCGCTGTTCTCAAAAAATATTATACAACACTTAGATAGATTTTTTTGAAGTCTTATCTGTCCATTTCTATTTTTTCAAATTCCCAGTTCTTCTTATAAAACATGCCATGTTAATCTGTGATATTCCATAGCAACCATGCTAAATATGAATCAGTGTCTGACTGCATTCTTTTTCAGCACACATTTTACTAGGCTGATTTCTTTTTCTCCCACCAGCCTATGTCACTGGGTTATAACAACTAACAGTTACATATATAAACCCATATTTTACTGTAAACTGCTTAAATCATGCCCACATCTCTTGGCAAACAGATCCATGTGAATATACCACGGCTGAAAAAAAAAGCTGATACACATTAACTGCTATTTATCCACTAGAAGGGAAATAATCTAATGTAAATGAATAATTTGCACAGTGAACACAAACCTGTTTACACAAGTTTCTTTACACAAGTTTCTATGATAGGGTGGCCACATCAGTGGACATTGCTTTAGCAATGGATGCAATCTATCTGGACTTCTGTAAAGCCTTTGACATGGTCCCCCACAATATCCTTCTCTCTAAATAGGAGAGAGAGATGGGTGGACTGTTCAGTGAATAAGGAATTAGTTGGATAGACACATTTGAGAGTAGTGGTCAGCAGCTTGATATCCAGAGGGAGATTCATGACAAGTGGTGTCTCTCAGTGGTCTATACTGGGACCAGTGCTGTTTACTACTTACATTGATTATATACAGCAAGATCAAGTGCAGCCTCAGCAAGTTTGCAGATGACACCAAGCTGAGTGGGGCAGTGGTCACACCAGAAGGATGGTATGTCATCCAGAGGGACCTGGACAAGCTGGAGAAGTGGCCTTGGTGAACATTATGAGGTTCAACAAGGCCAAGTGAAAGGTCCTACACCTGGGTTGGGGCAACCCCTGGTGTCATTATAGGGTAGGGAATGACATGATTGGGAGCAGCCCTGTGGAGAAGGACTTCAGGGTGCTGATTGATGAGAAGCTCAACATGAGCTGGCAGTGTGCACTCGCAGCCCAGAAGGCCAACTGTGTCCTGGGCTGCATCAGAAGAGGATTGACAGCAGGTCGAGGGAGATGATTCTCCCTCTCTACTCCACACTCCTGAGACCCCACCTGGAGTATTGTGTTCAGTTCTGAAGTCCCCAGCATAGGAATGATATGGAACTGTTGGAGTGGTTCCAGAGGAGGGTCACTAACATGATCAGAAGGCTGAAGCACCTCTGCTATGAGGACAAGCAGAGAGAGTTTGGCTTGTTCAACCCGGAGAATAGAAGACTCCAGGGAGACCTCATAGCAGCATTCAAGTACGTGAAGGGGACTACAAGACGGACTCTCTACCAGGGCAAGTAGTGATAGGATGAGGGGGTATGGCTTTAGATTGGAAGGGGTAAGTTTTAGATTAGAACTCAGGAAGAAATTCTTCATGATGAGGGTGGTGAGGCAGTGGCACAGGTTGCCCAGGAAAGTTGTGGATGCCCACTTCGTGGAAGTGTTCAAGGCCAGGTTGGATGGGACCTTGAGCAGCCTGGTCTGGTGGGAGGTGTCCCTGCCCATGGCAGGAGTGTTGGGACTGGGTGATATTTAAGGTCCCTTCTAAGCCAAATCATTCTATGATTCTATGTATTTGCTTTATTTGCTCACAGTGTGGTGTATAGGTAAAGCACAAAGTTTTCTCAACATTGCTGGTTTTAGGTATGAATATTGTACTGGGGGATGGGTGGGATAGAAATAGGAATATGGCATGCAGTGAGACTATACAACCTTGCAACCTATCTGGAGGCTGTGAAGTGAACTGCTCCAGAGAAGTTTCATGTTCTAGCCTGCACAGGGATCTGCTTGGAAGACTCCTGTGGGGTATGGCTTTGTGGACAAGAAGGTTCCAGAAGAGCTAGGTGATTTTCAAGAATGGACTACCTTGATGAGTAAGAAATCAAGCAAGGAGCTCCAGAAAAAAAATCCAGACTTTAAAAGGAAACAAACAAGAAGTAGAACCAAGGCTAGGTCACACAGAAGGAATATAAATACAGAGTCTGATGGTGCACAGATGGTGTTAGGAAATGCCCACCAGGAGTCAAATCTGATAAGGGATGTGAAGAGCAACACAAAAGGCTTCTACAGATAGATAAACAGGAAAAGTAAGACAAGAGAAAATACAGGCCCACTGCTGAATGTGGTAATGCCAACCTTCAGTAGTTTCAGCTCTCCGAGACAAGTGAGAAAATCAGGAGCAAAGGAGACTTACCACTGGTGAAGCAACAACAGTTTAGGGAGTACTTAAAAAACCTGCACCTAGCAGTCCTGTGGGAGCCAGCAGATACCACCATGTGGCCACGCTCAGTTTTCTTTGAAAGGTCGTGACAATAGAGAGAGCTTCCTAAAGACCAGGAAAAAGCAAAGATCACTTCAGGAAAGGTAAGAAGGCGGACTCAAGGAACTGTATGCTGGTCAGCCTCACCTCAGTTCCTGCCTAGGAGTGTGATGAAGATGAATCTTTCTGGAAACCATTTCCAGGCACATGAAGGAGAAAACAAGGATGGAGAGTATTCAGTACACATTAAAGAAGGGCAGTATACAGCACAGATTTAAGGAGGGGAAATCATGCCTACCTACCTGTCAGATTTCTACAATGAGATGACAGTCTTGGTAGATATGCAGAGAGCAGTGGATGTTTTTTTGACTTGACTACAGTAAGGCTTTCAACATTCTCCTATGCTATCATTAATGACTAACTGATGAAGTATGATTTAGGGAAAAGTAGTGAGGTGGACTGAAAACTAGCTGAACTGCTGGGCTTGAAAGTTTGTGATCAGCATCATGGAGTCCAGTTGGAGGCAAGCCATTTGTGGAGCGCACCACAAGCCAATATTTGGAGAGATTCTGTTAAACATCTTCATTAATGATGTGGACAGTGGGGTAGAGTGTACTTTCAGCAAATTTGCTGACGATACAAAAATAGAAGCTGTGACAGATACACCAGATGTTGTGTTGTCATCCAGAGGGACCCAGACAGGCTTAAGAAATAGGCCAACAGGAACCTCATGAGGTTCAACAAAAGTCAATGTCAAATCTTATACCTGGGGAGGAATAATCCCAGGTACTAATACAATCTGGGTGCCAACTAGTTAGAAAGCAGCTTTTCAGAGAAAGCTGAAGGGGCCCTGGTTGACAAGAAGTTAGACATGAGCCAGCAATAGACTCTTGCAGGAAAGACTGCCAAAATCTTCCTGTGCTGCATTAGTCAAAGTACTGCCAGCAAGTTGAGGAACATGACCTTTCCCTTCTACTCAACACTGGTGAGGCCACTCCTGAAGTATTGGGTACAGTTCTGGGTTCCTTAGTATGAGAAACTTGGACTTGTTAAAGTGAATTCCTTGCAGGACCATGAAGATAGTTTAGGGACCGGAGCATCTAACACATGAACAGAATCTGAGAGAATATTCAGGCTTGAGAAGAGAAGGCTCAAGGTTATCTTACTGATGTGTACAAATACCGGGTGGATGGGGAGGGGATGATGAAATCATACTTTTAGCCACAGTGCTAAAAGTTGAAGTTGCATAAAATGAGATTGGAATTTTCGCTTCAACAGAGAGAATTTTTTCTACTGTGAGGGCGCTCAAACACTGGACCAGGTTGCTTAGGCTCCTTGTGGAGTCTCCATCCTTGGAGATGATCAAAATCCAACTCGACATAGACCTCTGGGCAATCTCTTTTATCTGACCTTCTTTTGAACAGTGTAGGTGTACTAGATGATATCCAGAGGTCTTTCCCAACATCAACCATTTGGTTACTCTGTGATTATTTGGTGTTAGGGGCTGGAATTTTGCCATCTTAGTCAACCCATTCCAATAATTTCACTCGTTCTCCATAGTACCTTAAAGTGAGCAGTAAATTACGTGGTTAATGTCTTATTTCATCTGATACTGTCTGTGGTCTTTGCTTGGTTTAAGTTAAAACATACTTCTCTATATTTAACTTTGTACTTTGCTTAATTGCACTTTTTATAAATTTTCTAAATATTGTGTCTAAAACCTGCATTCATTTTCTAGCCCATTATAAACAGTAGAAGCAAGTGATTTATAATCATTTTTTTCCAGCCTCAGTTAAAGACATGAAACTCTCTTATAGACATCAAATTTTCTGTTCAAACTGACTATACATCTTGATATATTTGTAGGTTCTGAAACAGAGTAGGAGTAACATGAGCAAATCATATAGATATTCCGAAGAAGTGAAAACTAAATAAAACTAATTAGGCCTGTTCTTTTCCATTTTCTCAAAGGCCAGGTTGTCTAACATACATAGAACTCTATTCAGTGAAGTGTTCAAAGAACAACAGTAAATATCTTGGGACAAAATATACTTTTAAATTTCATTAGTGCTCTAAGTATCTAAATCTCTAATTTCGATCTTACTTTTTTAAAAAATAGAACTGTTTCTCTTACTGAAATTAAAATTTCATACTTCAGTCTGACTGAGAATTTGAACTTCTCTAAGTTTTCCTTAGAGTCTTTACCTGTCTTGCCATCTGTGGGGAAACACTGCTCAATAGTATTTGTAAGATATTGGGTCAAGCAACAAAATGTAATAAAAATTTCCAAGTATAATTAGTTATTTCCATGGACATTGTCTTCATCAGGGTAGACATCTTGGTTGTGATCTCAGTTGTGCTGTGATCTATGTATACACGTCCTGTGTTAATTTCTTCCAGCTCCCTTTTGTTCACTATGGTTTCTCTGCTATGTGGGAGGTATTTTTAAACTACTTGTTTGTTCTGGATTCTGAATCCTCAATAAGGATATCATCTTCTGACAGTACCACAAACCTTGGTGCATGGTTAGTCCTGTAGCAGCAGCTCTTTTCCTTTGCATTACAATATTTGAATTTTTTATTCATCTGTGTACGTATTTCACATGCCCTTTCAGGAAAAATGTGCACCCTCCAGCTTCTTTTGCTTTAATTTATAAGTACATCAATAACTCAAGTTACTCATTCTCCTGCATTCACTCATTCCTTATGATTTGTATGATTTGAAAATTTCTATTTCTTTAATTATTTTAGGGATTAATTCCAAATAGTCCAGTAATCTATTCCTCTGTAAGTGTGTCTGCAGTACCAGGTGTCAAGAATAACAAAACTAAAAGAAAGGAAGCCTCGCTGAGAGAAACTGTGTGTATAAAGGTCTGGTGAGGTGGGTTGATGTCTGCTCCATCACGGACTTCCATGGGCTAAAGGGGGACAACCTGCATCACCATGGTCCTGACCACAGGCTGCACAGGAATCTCTATTCCGGTGCCCGGAGCACTTCTTTCCCCTCCTTCTTCACAAACATTGGTGTCTGCAGAGTCATTTCTCTCACTTACTCCTTTCTCTCAGCTGCTGTTGTGCAGTGTGTTTTTACCATTTCTTAAATACGTTGTTACAGAGGTACTACCAATATTGGCTCAATTTTGGCCAGCAGTGGATCCATGTGGGAGCCATCTGAGGCTGGCTGTGTCCAATATGGGGGCGGCTTCTGGCATCTTCTCACAAATGTCACCCCTGCAGCACTCCATAATGTCACCTTGCCACATAAATCCGATACATTTGGTCACAATCCAAGACCTACGTGTCCTGACAGCCACTTCAGACTTCAATTACTGTATGTCCTGTTAATTTACAAATAGAAAGCATTCATAGTTCTTCAAATCTGTCATAGTTTGTCTTCCAAGAGCCTCAGTTAGCACTTCTTGTGTTTGCCAAATATATTACATTCAAGCACATTAGTCTCTTCTGCCTGAGTTAATTGAAACTTTATGAACTCAGGCAGTGTTTCAAGATGCATGACATCAAAAATAATGCTGCCTCTTTCAACTGGCCAGCCATGATCTGTTGGTGATTTCTTCCAAATCCCAATAACACCAGTGCTGATGCTAGTTATGTCTTAGAGTGTCATGATTCATATAAACTACTATATTCTTTGTTCTTAAAAAGGTTTCCGTATCTATTTTTGCATTTCACACACACACACATAAATACATGCACATACATCTATATTTAGCTGTATTACACTTCATTAAGAGAGAAACTATTTTAGGCCAGAGTACTATATATGTGCTAAAGTTTTATTTCTTGAATAAGTCCTTTGTTAGCCTAAAGCTCTGCTCAAATGGAATGTTCTAGAGGAACAGTTAAAGCACATGGTTAAAGCATGAAGTAAGTGTATGAATTAACTTGAATATCTCAGACAAATTCTAACACAGTCAATTACACTTTCTATTTCACCTTGTGTTTCAAGTTCATCTTATGCCCGTGATTACAGAAAGTGTAAAGAAATGTTTGTAAAGGTAATTGTAGACACATGTGCTGGTTTGGGCTAGGATAGAGTTCATTTTCTTCACAGTAGTGAAGACCAGTCTGTGCTTTTGGTTTGTGCTGGAAACAGTGTTGATAATAAAGGTATATTTTTCCTTATTGCTGAGCAGTGCTCCCACAGAGTCAAGACCTTTTCTGTTTCTTGCACTGCCCCACCAGGCTGAGAATGAACACAGGGATATTCCTTATCATATGACATCATGCTCAGCAATGTAAAACTGAGAGAAGAAGAAAGGAGGGACATTCAGAGGAATGATGTTTGTCTTCCCAAGTAACTGTTACTCATGGTGGAGCCCTTCTTTCCTGGAGACGGCTGAACACTGACCTGCCATTGGGAAGCAGCAAGTGAATTCCTTTTGTTTGCTTTTGTTGCCTTTACTATACTTTTTAAACTCTTTATCTCAAATTCTCTTAATGTCAGCTTTCTGATTCTCTTCCCCATCCCATTGGAGAGGGTGAATGAGCAGCTGTGTGGTGCTTAGTTGCTGGCTGAGGTTAAAATGTGACAGCATATCTTTGGATTAAAGGTTAAAAATGTAACTAAAAAAATGAAAGGTAGACAAGTGGGCTGGCATAATATCACAGAGGCAAGTTTATTTATGATACTTCCTAAATTTTAAGAGCATCCCTTTGCAGTCTTATAATGCATGAACAGAGGTGCGTCTAGATGGGTAAAATATAAGGTAAAGGAGATACCCTTCAATAAAGTCAGACATGAAATTCCTGTTGTCCTAGAATTCAAAATGTGTTAATTTTCAGACCAGCCAGAACTGAAATTACAAATGACCACAGGGACATGCTTTGTGTTTAAATAAAAAAGGCAACGTTAACTTTTAGAACAGAGAACAAGGCACTGACTAAACTGTATCTTTAAAGATGTTATATACAATTCTAGGAAGTTTATCAAAAGTATCCATTTTTAAAAACAATTAGGTATACAACATCAAAGAAAAATATCATGCCAGGGTTTAAATTAACTTCTAAAACCTGTATTTAGTTTAGGCATTTTTAATTTGCCTGTAACCATGCTATTACATCTAACAAATATATTCACATACATAGGCTTGTCTGTGTAACTCGCTTGTGCATAAGAAATGTAGGTATGGTAATTCCGTACACATTTTCAAAATATAGCATGCCTTCTAAATGATTTGGATTAATTTCCACATAAAAGTTGTCTCATATAAAGAGTTTTGTTCTTTAAAGGGGAAATCATTTCATACTTCAATTTCCACAATTAATCTATTCTCCATTCTCTAAAAAATATCGGTTCTCTCACATTGACAGTAATGGAACCATGCTAACACATCTTCTAGAGAACTTCCTGAAAGAAAATTACTATTATATTTGCAACAATAGTACCACTATTTACCACTAATATCGTACTAAAAAAAATGACTTTGTAGTTGGCTTGGCATATTTTTATGAGTGAAACAGAGCCTTAGTTTCATTTATAGTGAGGCAAATTATAAACCAGTATAACAACTAAGTTAATACAAAATATTGCATTGTTCAATATTCAATTAAACATTAATCCAATTTAATTAAGGTTTGGTAAGACGAGGTTCAAATTATAATGCTTAGGTAATAGTCATTTAAGAAGGAGATATTTTTTAAGAGGAAAATATAAAGCATTCACTTGCACAGAAACAGGTCTTTGCAATCTACCTTTGACTGAGCCTTGGCTAGATGACTTCATCCATCTGTTCCTCTGTATAATCTGTCACAGCAACACCTAAATGAGAGAACATAGAGGAACTTTTAAGCTTAAAAATTATCTGTTTCGTATAATCCTATTGCCTTTAGTCTTCAGTAATCCTTATGTGCTTTGTTTTAAAACAGTCTTAATTAAGTTTTGTTCTTCCAGAAAACAAACAAACGAACTGTAATTTTTCTTCATTCTGAGACGTATTATAAAGGAAATGCCATGTTTTGCTAGAAGTCTTAATATATGAGGAGCCCCAAACCCTAACCTTATCACTAACACTAACCCTTCCTGTGTAGAGTTCTCTCTGCAGAGCCTTGGCTGTGTAGAGTTGTCCCACAGAGAGCTATTCCCATGGAGAGTCAGCCATGTAGATTTGTCCTGCGGAGAGTTATCCTGCAGACAGCTGTCAGCTGCAGAGAGTTGGCCATGGAATGTTGTCACATTCTGGTTCAGAAAAACTTATTGTCAGCTTTTAAAAAGTATTATTAACTTACAGCTTGTCTTCAAACTGCTCTGAAGAGGAGTAATAAGTAAGTTAAACTTTTGCAAGAGTGACAGGCAGCTTTGCTTATGATTGACCTGTATGCAAAGGCAATTCAGCATCAACATAAATAACCAAAGGAGGCTGTACAACCCAAATACTTTGCATTTTTAAGCATGGTTTGAAAGAAATTGCTGTCAGTACATTATATTTTGCTGATTCTCTCTTAAGAAAAAAAACCTAAATTTGTTATTGTCTCAGGAGTTCTTAGAGAATACTTTCTATGACTCTGAAACTCACATATTCTTAACGATTTCAAATATGGTTATTTAAGTATTACTGAAAAAATCCCATTCATTTGAGAAGCCACAGTGAATAAATAGTTCCAAACAGTTTTTTCTTTTTTTTATATCACCATAATTCTTGCAAAACAGATATACATAAGACATGCAAAAAGACATAATCAAATACGCGAAAATTAATGTAGACATCCGTTCTTCAGTGATTTTAATCACTGAATTCATAGACACGATTGTCTGTGTTAAAAAAAAAATAGCATTGCTCTAGTGATGTAATTGAAATTGGCGTTCATTTTGTTGGCAATCTATATATTGTGCTTGCAGAGTGCTAGACTTTATTTTGAGACAATCAAAAAGCCTTTGACAAACAAAGCAAAATTATTTCATTCAACTTGTAAAACTGAAGTGAATGTCCATTGAAATTTGTTTCTACAGTTCCAGTAAATGTTTCGGAATTTCATTTGAATGTTATCTTCTAATATCAGAAATTTACAGCCTCGCACCAGTAATTAATATTTTACAAAGAATGTATTTTTTTTCCTAAGAAATATAGGATACTCGTACAGAACACTTGTAGTTGTTAAAAGCACCTTTAGATTTCTAGCTATACTAGGTATACAGCAGATGGCATTGAGAGAGTTACCTAAACTCTATCTGCACTTTTTAGATCAGTAAGACAGATTTGACATATGTACATACCACAAAAACTAAGCAGATGAAATGCGTAGTTACTGCTACTTCTATTAATTTTAGGGTTGTTTTCCAGTTAAAACTTCTGATCAGTATTTCAGTCACTGCACTGATCCTGTTAGCAGAACATTAGGAAGCACTTTATAATAAATGTAAATATTATGTTCTGATTCTGCTTAATATCAACGTCAAATACATTGTTTGATTTAATGGTCTGTGCAGGAAATTCTCCTTAACTCAAAAGTCTACAAAATTCACTGTTTATTTTAGGTGGAAATCATTAGCTTGAATCATCAAAAATCAACAGGCTTTAGACCTGATACAAAAGTTTTGAAACTACGTAACACAGAGTAGAATACCAGTTGTATGGCTTTTGATGGTTGATATACTTAACTTCTCCAGTGCCCAACAACCAAATACACATAAATAAGAGTTCAAAATTTTGAAAATTATTTTTTAATAGAAATCAGACCAGAACATTTAAGACCAAGGTAGAACTATAAAAGATATTGCACACAGAATCTGTAGAAAAAGCAAGATATAAACCCAAAGTGGTATATTTGAACAAGTAAGATTTGGATCCACTTGCAAAAAGATGTAATGAAATCACAGTTAGTTAAAAGTAAAGGTTTCTCCTCAATTTGAAATAGGATGAGAATAGTCAAAGAAACTGATATTTTTCAAATTCATGTAGCGAAGTATTTTGAAGTATGAAATTAATATTCTATAATTTCTGAATTTATACTCAAAGAGTGTAGATACACATAGTCCATGGTGACTTAGAAGATAAATTATCAAACAAGAAAAAAGCCTCAATGCAGAACTTGGAATTCCACATCTGTTGGGAACTGAAAACCTGTCGTACAATAAGTGTTTCCTCTAAAAGTGCAGTATAAGCCAGGTTCTCTCTTCCAAATGTCATCGATAAACACTATGTATGGCTACACACTGGTCTCACAGTCTGATATCAGTTGTCAGGCAGTGGCATGAAAAGAGGCATTTTGACAGTAACCACCAGGTAATTTTGTCCCCTAAATTAGTATAAATATATAGCCTAATGAAAATAGAAAGAAGAAGAAAAAAAAAAAAGGTAGGCCATGCAGAAAAAAAAAAAACCTGAAAAAACAGCAGTGCCAGCTGGCCTGCTAAAAATGTTTCCAGAACCTGGTTTCAGAGTTGGAACTACTGGAAACAGGGCTCACCTACACAGCTTTAAGGGATGCAACATGAGGATAAGTAAGCTACACATACCTCTTAAAAATAACTACTTTATTATGAAAAAAAGGAAGAAATTTGAACACACACAAGTCCCCAAAGTCTTAGTTAGTACTGTTATGACATTTTATGACTGTCCAGTCCATTTTATGAATGTCACAGAGCTCCTCCAACAGAGATAAATGTTTCAGGATGTCAGAGCAAGAATTAATCTGATTTGCTCATAAAAGAAAATGTTTCAGGATGTCAGAGCAAGAATTAATCTGATTTGCTCGTAAAAGACGACCAAGGTTAATTTCCCCATAACATGAACCAGGTCTGTGCAGCAATTTAAAATCTTGTACCGTTAAAAGCTAACTGCAGGCTCAGTTAAAAGTTATTAATAGAAAAAAATAAAGTTATATGATTAGTTGAACTCAGTATCACTAATAAGTAAGACTCAGTAAAGTAACTGTGCTCCAGCTGCTCCATTAAACTAAAGGTTAATATTTGGTAGAGTACCACGGCTACTTTCTTCCTTTTAGTTGTTTTGCTGATGCTCATAGCTTGATAACAAAAACTGATCTCAGTGCAGAAGTACATGAGCTAAGGTTGTTCAGTACAGTAAATTAGCAAAAATAAAGGTTCATTTTTATCCTTTTTCCATGGTCTCATCAAAGATGGAATGTCTTTCTTTGACTTAGTTACATACAGATAATAGGCTCCAATATTTTTTGGTTTTAAAGACTGTAATGGGAGTTAGCTTTACTGTAAGCTTGACTTCATTTTTTTAATACAAAATCCTCCACAGCAGAAAATAATGTTTTACTTTTTTGCAACAGGAATTAATAAGTCATTCACAATGTTAAAGTTTCAGGGTTTTTTTTTGTTTCTTTCAGCTATTTTTCTGGGATACTCTTTTAATGCTTTTAGGCTGTAATAATAATTAATACTTTGTTTGGAATGAATAATAAATTTATTTTTTAATTTTTTTTAGTGGTAATCCTTTATACCATGCCAGATCAGAACAAAAAGAGAGGTGATGTATCAGCCTGCTAGATATATTCACAGACAGGAAATTGGTTATCCATTTAACCCTAGCTGCTGTAAAGGAATTTTAATCCAAATATATCTTAACTCTTTCTAGTTACACAAAAGGACACTCATTTTGTTACAGAGTTGCATGATAACACAACATCGTATTTAAATATATGTGTATTTGCATAGCATATTTAAAATTGATTACTAAGTAAATCTTGTCAATGTCCAAAATCATTACAACTTTGAGACTCCAACTTTCCACTTTTGCCTTTCTTCAGGACTAACAGGCTTTAGAAGAAGAATGTAGCCCAAATTAATGAAAGTGTTAGAAAGACAAGTATTTTCAATATTTCCATCTGCAAGCAGAAAATGAGCTTCACGATAACCAGATATGTGAAATATTGTTATTCTGTCTTACTGAATAACGCTGAGAACTTAGCACATGTGACTTTAAACCATGCTTCAGTTAAAGCACCTACAGAATTTGGATTTATGACTAAATTCTGTCTTTCAGTGACAGTGAAAGACACTCACACATTGTATTTCTCATAAAGATACTAAAAAAACATATTTGATTGAGAATCAGGAATCTGCTTTGACAGAATTTGTTTATTTTTTAAAGTACTTTCCAGTAAAATGGAAGATTGTGGTCCTGACTTTCCTTATTATATGTTCTTGGCTGCTTCACTGCTAAGAGAATTAGCACATCTCCTCAGAAGATCACATTTACAAGATCATTTACAAGATTATTCTCAAGGTCAGTTGCCAGGCCATTAAAAGTTTAGCGGCCCCACTCCTTCCAAAAATGCTGTTTTTCTGAACCTACTGCTCATCCACCAAAAATCCTGGCAGATTTTCCCTATTCCAGTGAGACTCCTGTGTTGATATCTCAAAAAATTAATTAAATTGTCAAATGCTGATTTGAACAAAACATAATAAAGCTCTATAAAGTGACTTTTTCAACAATGCTTTGCTTAAGAATATTTATTACTTATTCTACTGTCAAATCACTCCAACTGTGACTCTTCGGAATATCATAAATAATGTTTATATGTCCCTTGATGTAATTAACTCTCCTTTCTGAAGCAATGGAGTCATTTTTTAAACAAGCTATGTACAAATTTGTCTTGTACAATGGGAATTTTTTTTACAATTGACATGACATTTTTATTCATTGATTTCTGTAAGTATATCATATTCCATTTGTTGGATGACAGCAGTTGTCCAGTAAGAACATCTTTGTCTTGGGTTCCAGAGAAAATATTTTACAATCTGCCTTTAGAGGACATTTACAGCTCCTGTTCTCTGTGATATACACATACATCAGTAGCAGCAAGAAAGAAATTGTGCTTAGCTGATAAGGTCAATGAAGAAATTAGAAACATTGGTCTAAAACTAGACCAGCTGGCAGTAAAGAAGCAACATAGTCAGCAAAGGAAATAATTCTGAAAGATTCCCATTGCCTCTTTGGTATGCTTTTGTTATTAGTGCAGTCCCCTTACCACAAATCAGACAGGTCCACAAAGACAGCAAAATGCACATGCAAGCTCGGACTTGAGCATGACCTTGCATGCACAAAGGGATTGTGCCTGACCATGTCTTACTGTTCAGTACCTCACGGTATGACTGGACAGGTTACAAGCACAGCAGCTGCACGTGTAGGTCTATGTCCTTCCTTTGTACAGAAGGTTGAGGAAAAAGACCTTCTTTAATGAGAAGTTTAGGCAACAGTCAACAGTAAATCTCGAGTCCTTGTCAAAAATGTTTAGCTACTCAATTTAGCCTCATTCGAGTGGACTGTAGGCTTTGATCACTTCTCAAACGATGCCTGTATTATGCAGTTAGACTAGAAATCTCATTGCTTAAACACATCTCACCAGCACATTACTTCATATGTTCAACATTGATAAAATCTACTGCGTACTTCTAATGCCAGCTTCCGTTACAAAGCAAAACATCAGCAACATTCAAGGGTTCATCATTCCTTTTCTACAGCCTAAAGGGGCAGAACACCTAGTAACACCTAACATCCAGGACAAGTAACTCAGCTTCTGTGGCACAGGGTATTTTCATAGGGCAAGATAGGTTCTCAGGTTAATTAAATAAGTGAATATATGCGTCAGGTGACCTGAAATCCCCGGGGTAAATTCCTCTAGGAAGTAGGAGATGATCTGAAGACAAGACTCACTCACACTGTCACAATTCTTTTTCTTTTTTTTTCTTTTTTTTTTTTTTTTTTAAATACTGTGTTGTTTGGGATTAAAGATGAAAACCAGTATTTCCAAACAAGCCTCTTGATTATGCTGCTTGTGCTGAAAAGGAAAGGATAAATGACATAACTCCTGTTTATCAGATTGGTTAAAGCAATACCAGCAGGGAATAAGGTACTATAAGCATATCAGAGCTCTTGTCTAAAAGCAGACAAGAACACATACCGTTTTCTAAACTCAACACAACCAATTATGAAATGTGAGGAAATGAAGGATAAAAACTAAAACATGGATGTAGGTGAAATATTTGAAGTCTTAGCAGTGTCACAAGCTAACATTTGACACCTGGTTACTGACAACAATAGAAATAAGAGATTTCTAAGTCCACTGTGAGTAGAAAATTTCAATAGTCTAAAATTCATTGAAGATAAAAGTTATAAATTTTTTTTTTATAGGTATTAAAATCTCCAATGCACAATAACTAAAATATATGCCTGTGGAAATCATCTCAGCTCAAGATACAGTGATAATTTGGGCTTCATTTAATTCACTAACCTGCATACCAAAAATAAGCCTACTGGAAATGATTCTACCAAAACCAAAGAAAAAAATCAAAGGCCACATATTCAGTGTTTCTGATCATATAGTCCTACTATAAAAATGGTCTGGTATTCAATCATAATAGCTGATACCTACAAATCCAGAATAGAAGTTGACTCTCCAGTGAGGTCAAATAAGGGTTATAAGGTTATTCTGAAGAGTTGAGCTTTTTACATATTGCTCTGAAATACATAGTATTAGCAGCATTGATAATTAACAGGCTAGCTGCAACAAATTACAAATCAATGTATTTTCAGAAATTATTTTTCTGGTTTCTTTGGAAAGTATTTCTCAGATTCTTAGTCTATAGGAAGGATTAATTTCTGAGATGTATCTCTACATACACCCAAAGCTATGTATAATAGTATAAAAAGTTTAAGAAATATTCTCCTTTTTATATACATATTGCCCATCCACCAAAGCTTAACTCTACAGAGTTTGTGATGACGCTTGCCAAAATTATAGTCCCTCCATCACCTTATCTTCCATATATATTAAAAAGAAAAATATTTTTTTAAATTTCATGCAAAATTTAGTCTTTGAGCAGGATTTTATTTCAGAGTTATGTAATTCTTTGCTGACTCTAACGTACGAGTATTTGCGTAGTCAGATTGTTATGAACCCACATGAGCTTCTCTGGGAATAACGTGTTTTCATGTGTATAACTCATTAGAGATTTAAAAATTCCAAACAAACAGCGTGATTTATCAGCAGAAGAGCTTATATGCACGTGAAAGTTATGAAAGAAGAGATTTAATCTCAGGACCTCCTCTCCTTTGAAGTCCTTTTGCTCCAGATCCCACAGAATTTGCTTCCTCTTCTGATTTCATTTACCTTTCTGTGTGATTTGCTTACCCAAGTTACCTGAAAATATATGTGAAAATTCCTATAATTCAAAACAAGCTTCTATTTGAATAGTATTATTCCCAATCATAATTACTCAAGAGGAGAAAAAGAGCAAATGTAGCTGCCATATCCAAACTATCTTATACATTTTTTTTATACTTTTAGGAGAAAGTAAGAACTTTTTCATAAACCTGATAAATCTTTTCCTGGATTAACTGTTTGAGTGTGTGTGTCTCCTACATTAAGAGAAAATTTATAAGCATTTATTTGAACAAACATTTTTCCCTAAAAGAAAATGAAAATAAACCAGCTGTCTTTACCAGATTCATATTACAGGACAAAGAAACAAAAAAAAATCTGCTCTGGAATACTACTGACAAGAAGAGGAAAACATTTTTTTCCTTATCTAGTCTCATCTACCCTACACTTGGGATAAATCTAATCACTGTTTTTCCCTGTATGAGACATATCTGGAGTCTGAGTTCAAAACTGAATGATTAAGCACTTAGCTGTTGCAGGTCAGAACTCTGAGATATTTAAAAAGTGAAATCCTTACAGTCATCTGTTAGATTGTTTGAAAATGACTTTTTTTCTTTATGAAATACATCAGTCCAGCCAAAAAAAAACAAACAACAACCAAACAACAAATCATTCCATAGTAACAAGCTCTTCTCTGTAAATACACAAGAGAATGAAACAAAAACAACAAAACAAACTGTCATTTTCACTAAAGATGAGCTAAAACAGCATGAAAGACTATGCCAGTTCTCAGATGTAATGTGAAGAGGTCCAGTGTCAGGAGAATTCCCTTGACTCCTAACAACTTGAGTCCTAATGAAGATCTAAACTAAATCCCTATTGCCTTCAACAGAATATTCTCAAGAGGAAATGACAAGAAGCAAATCTTAAAATGTAGCCCCTGTGAGGTCTGAGGGCAGTCTCAGATCAAGATGCTAGCTTTAGACCTGAAATTTCTGCATAAAAATTAAGCCTATAATGACACTGTTAGACACGCCTACCCCTCAAAAACCAAATCAAAATGAAACAAAAGAAAATGGACATACAAAAATACACCATGCCAAAAAAATTAAATCTCCTATTCATGATTTGTGTTTTGTGTGGGCTATATCCTCAGAAGGCATTTTAAGAGTGAGAAAGAGAGTGGCCTCCACAGGAACACAAGCTCGAGGGAGTCCATCCCCTGAAGGTTGTGAACTTAGCACTTCGGTGCCTTTTATGACTTGGGATGGGATGTGTGTAGAGTGATAGAAACTTAAGGCCCGTGAGGTCTCAACAAGCAGAACTTTAATGTGCCATCGAAGTGAGTCCTGTGTACGTGAGGAAAGCCACACCATGAGATGACAGCTGACTAAGGTTATGAAGGACCTGTATTTCAGCCTTGCATCCATCACACAATAGCCAGGCATTTAAGAATGTCACGGGTCTAGCACATGCTGATCAGAAATAGGCAAAACTGTCTTCTAGGATGCAAAAGTTCTGAAGGGAGTCAAGATTTTCTGGAAAGTCTACAGGCTAGAAAAAAAGAAATCTCATGCTCTTTAAGGGAGGAGGGGGAGTAAAATGTGTGTAAAGCTATAATATCATAGAAAATACAATATAGCTTTTGTTCTGCTTTGATTTTTAAATCAACTGCCTGGTTAACCAGCTTTGTTTAAGTTAAATCTGAGATGGAGTCATATCTACTTTTAACCATTTATTGAATAGGGATGTATGACAGACTGCCTGTATATTTTCTTCTGGAAACAGAAGCATGAGGGTTGGGCTACCAGCACAAAAGGTAGAGGCACAGGGTGTATACCTGTGTCTAATGGGAAGTAAACTCTGGAAAAGTGATGTTTCAACACTGAGAAGGCACTGATGGATGAGGATTAGGACACAGCCCTAGGTTTTGGATTAGATTGCTGCCGCTCAGAAAGAATGTCTTAAATTAGGCACAACCCTGCAATGATGTATCATGTATCAGGATCACAGTCAGCAAATTTAGCCATCTCAGAGCAGCAGACGTGGTCAGGTCTGCCTGCACCTATTGTTTTGCATATGTGCCAAGGCATGCTTGAGAGCAAAATCTTCAGCATTGCAGGGGTAAACCTTTAATGCCATACCAACAGGATTCACTTCAAAACACAAAATACTCTCAGAAACAAAAAGGAAGCAAAAAATAATGCTTTTTCTGTTTTTTTGATTTATAACAATTTTGTCCATTTTGACAATTACTGTAATGTGCAATAAATACATTTATTGCAGATGCGCTTGCAGCAAAAAGTGTCATCTTGGCCTACAAGCTAGAGAGCATAGAGACAAGAAAAGAAAGGCAGAAATCTGCATATTCCTCTCTAATTTCATATTAACCACAATATCCACACCGTTTTGTATGGATTTCACTACCATCTCCAACATCTATAAAAACCCCAATATCTGAATCTTCCTAAAGCCTGAATTGTACTGCAAACTTTCAGTTTCTCCACATACTTCCCTAGCAACTGCATCAGTAACTCATCACACAAGACTGATAATTCAGACATCAAGGGATTTCTCTCAACATCATTGAGTTGGTCTTTTAAAGTTTCACTGTTCTAATCATTCAACTGACAGTAGAACTTTCTTAACTTAAAGGAGTAAGGTGGTAAAATAATTCAGAAATAAAATAAATGTGCAAGTTTAGACAACTTATTTTCACTGTTGCATTAAGATTACAGGAAGTTTATAACCATTGAATATAGGCAATTTTAATATGATCTTATTTTGTTCTGTTAAGAAAGATTTCTCATGTAAAATGAATTGGTTTGCAATAGGCATTGTTACTTTCACAAGAGTACCTCCAATTTAAACATACACTGTAAAATAAACGGAAGATGGGATGAAAATTATTTTTTAACTCAGTGTGTCCATTATCTTTTGCTATGTGTCACAGAGGAGAATCTGGCTTCAGCTTCTGTGCAACTGTCTATTGGAGTTGAAAACTGCATTAAAAAGCCCCTTGTCTTCTTTATGCAAAACAAACTCATCATCTTCAGCCTTTTTTTTTTTTTTTACACATTGTATGCAACAGCCCCCTACCCCCTTGGGTACACAGCAGAATTCCTCGCAAGAGCAGCCACACCAAATTAGAACACCGTCTATGTAACCTACTTTCAGTCCCTGAGAAGGAATGCTTAGGAAGAGGAATGAAAAGCAAGTCAAAGGTGATATTCCTCTAGTATATACTCAAGTTCCTGGTAAACTGTGGAGTAAACACACCTTGACACAACAGTTATATCTTTGCATTGAAAAATCTTGGATGATTCCCCCATCTTTAAACCTTTCCAATCCTGTTATACCTGTGATATTCCAAATGTGGCGTTCAAAGCATTTTCACTGTTCAGTGCAATTCTACATAAAGGTTCTTCAGTATGTACAACAGCCCTGAATTTAAATTAAAATTTCGTGCGTATGGGACTTGACAGTAACATTTTAAAACAAATTACTATTTTCCCTCTAAATATCTAGTCACAGAAAAGAAATAAACTCTTAAGAAGAAAACTACAGGCCTGGAGGGATGTTCATGAGCAATATCACAAGGATCAACATATTTCAGCAGAATTAAGAAGCCTTGTAAGACCCCATATGCTTTATTGCTAGTCCCCAGTATATAATGGAAATGCCATTTTTATTTATTTCCTCGTTTAGATCATCGCATACTGCTATGATGATAAGCTTCTCAGGTCAGAGGCCATATCTTCTAATGGTATTATTCAGAGCATTGCAATTTATCCTGTCACATGGAGAACATGGGTTGGATTGCTGCTTAAGATTTATATTCTTACTGTCTTAAACTGTACCAAAGTTGCTACTAGGACTTCAAGGAAGACTATCTGCAAACAGCTAAACACAGGACAGATATACAGGAAAATGCTAGCTAATTTCATCCATAATCTTCTTGAAATCTTGTTCTAGTTTAACCTATTGACTCTACCCTCTGCTCCTCCTTTTAACAAGATACTTACCAAAAGGTCAACACAAATGTAACAGTTTTCACCTCAGAAGTGGTAATGGATAGCAGATGAAAAACAGTCTGAAGAATTGCTGCCTCTGGAAGCAAAAACTACTACCTTCTCAAAACCCTGCCAGATTCCAATCAGCAAATAAACTCAATCACAAGATGCAACAGCAAAATTCAGTAACATGGTGTTATGCTCCACATGTTATACAACTCCATAGATTTATTTATGTAAGTCTTTGCACTTAGTTAATAATTTGTGTGATTTATGCAACTAACTACTCCATACTAGGTAGAAACCTGAAGCAGTAAATTGGTCATCACTGCCTGTAGGTATTTTCCTGCATTGCTGTTCCAAATAGCAATAATAATAGCTTTCATTAATGAAGCAAAATGAGCACTCTTCCTAGTGAATGTTGAAATAGTTGTGTTCCAGTTGTTCAGCAAAGACTTAAATACGTGATTTATATAGATACATACACATACCATTTAAATATATATTGAAGTCAAAAGCAAAAAGCAGAACACTGAAGATGCTTATTAGTATTACATACATAAAGATTTAAAAACCTTCAGTTAGTGTCTTTTGTTCTTCTTTTTCCACTTCACAACTTTCAGTCCTGGAACACAGAGTGTAAGGAAGTACCATTGCCACAGCAACAGAACAACACAAGAGATCAAGGGAAAGAGAACTTAAGGGCATTCAAGAAATACAGAGACTGTGCTACTGAAATTCAATCTCACCTTCAATCCCTTTATACCATTTCATCTAGAGCTGAAGAAGAAACAGTATATTAGTAAAAACTATGTATTAAATGGTTTTTAAACTCTGAAGTTGACACTGTCAGTAACTGATGAGTTAAAGTTGGTTATATTTTCACCCAGACACAAGGTAACCTAAGATAATGTTTGCTATTTTTTATTAATTTTAATAAAAACAAAACCCGTAGATTTGCATTTCAGTTACTTCCTGTTTTAAGATTTTCTTTCTTTACAGTCACAATTTGTTTTGTGTTTGTAAGCTGGAGGGTCATGTGCCTTTAGGGGAAAAGGTCTTACAGACAGTAAAATCCACAGGTCAACAGGTAAAGGAAATGAGTGTTCCTTCTCTTCTTTTCATCACAAAATAAATCAATGCAAATAATTGGAAAGCCCTAATAAATCATTTTAATTTCTTAATCTTTGTAATTTTATTGTTTCTTTTATCCTTACACAATGCATATATTTTTGTTCAAATATATACATTTCACATATACTGACCCGAAAGGAATCACTCCAAGACTTAATTAAGCTTCCTATTTTGCTTTTCATGAACATTTCAGAAAATCAGTTCATTTGCAATATCTGTAAAAACAACTGAAGGAATATCCCTGTAAAGGTAAATTAAAGCCTACATATTTGCACTAAAATCTTGACTATATTCACCCAAGTAACGGGCATTCAAATAATACTCATCATATACTTCAACTTCATGCAAACTCACTCGTATAAATACATCTAAAGAAATACTACCCATTCATCTTATGTTTCTGTACAGTATTTGAATTTCATGAGTTTTAAGCTTTCACATACCTTTCATTGTCTTTATTTGTTTGTAGCTATACATGCACTGGGAAAGTGATAAATATTTATGAATAGAGCTGAAGAAAACCCAGCATTCCAGACCTGTTTAAAACTTGTTTGAGAGGGTAGAAAGGGTGTTCAGAAGCTCCTTTCAAACTTCTTTTATCAATTGTTGCTCTCATTTTTTTTTAACTGAATAAGACATACTGTATTTTTGCACGACTTCTGAGCACAGCAGTTATTACATACCTTTTATCTTACTGGATTTGAAGAACACTTAAATTTTATAATTCGGCTTCCCTCGCTTGTACAGTTCGCAGCTTTCAGATGTGCCCAATCATCATGCAGTCTTTGTCTGCTAATTAGAAGGCACGCTTTTATAGAGAAATGACTGCATCTTGCAAACTGACATAGTCATCCCTAATGTCTGATACTCCTGTAGAAGTGCACCCACACAAACAAGCCAGTCTCAGTTTAAGGCTGATGAGAGATAATCACTAGTCCCCCCTGCTGCAAGCACCAGTTTTCACAATCTCATTTAAGCTCTCAGCACTGGGGAGTTAGCGTTACACCATTGTGCTTTAAGGACGATCACATAGAACAAAAGCTTAGGACTGGGTTAACAATTGCAAGTGACATAAAGGTGAGTGCGTGTTCAAGATGGTATTTTAAAAATCAGGATTTATGACTTCTACTTTTGGTAAGACATCCTGTAATTGTTGTATTTTCCTCCTCCACCTACTCTCATTGTGCGTAGATGAATGCACATATAATTAAAAATACCTTGCTATGTGCATTTAAAAAGACAATACGCTGATAATTACATATAAGGAACAAACATATATGCTGAATAGGTGTAGGAAACCTGAACAACTT
Organism: Tapera naevia; assembly: GCA_033556795.1. NCBI lineage: Eukaryota > Metazoa > Chordata > Aves > Cuculiformes > Neomorphidae > Tapera > Tapera naevia. The sequence continues at coordinate 6,989,304 of JAUMJJ010000059.1, forward strand.
GCTTTATTTAAACGCTCACTTCTTTTCTACCAGCAATCTTTCAAGGCTTCACATTCATAACAGTTACAGCATAGGAAAGACAGAAAATTCATAAAGGTTGTAAGTTTTATCAGCCTCCAAAACTATATCAAATACACAAGTTTGTCTGCTATTTTGACCTACCATTAATGAAATTTTAATGAATATAATGAATTTAATGAAAATTTTAGCAAATGTATATACATCTTCCTACAATGCCAAGATGCAGACTTGAAATGCAAAGCCTCACAAACTGAAGCCTATAATTTCTCTCTCTGTTTCTGTCTGCATGCGACAACTAAACTCACTGCAAAGAAAGTTAGTGCCTCTGTATGGACTTTGAACAAAACGCATTTACACTTTTGTAAGCACCAGGGAAGTCACCAGCTGAACAGGGACTTTTTACTCACCTTTTTTTCATAGTAGATTTCTTGTATTGGGAAAGATGTAGTAGCCAACAGTTGTTTGCATTATGCTGGAGTATTAACACTATATAAATATTTTTATTTAAACAATGTTCCTTAGTTCAGAGTATCTGGTATCTATATCAACTCTCTTTCTAGCGATCTTGTAGGACACCGTGCCAGAGAAGGTTAAAGGTGTTTTTCTTTAACTGTTTCTTACTCCAAGGTTATATAGCTTATGGTGTTGTTGCCATCCCAGGATTATTATGCAGAAAGTTGTGTGATTTTGGGGTTTTCTTTTTTTGAGTTTGTTTTATTTCAGTTTCATCATCATTGCTTCTTGTTTGATCACATGCTTATACAAGTTTTTCTGGCTGTTTGCAAAGGAGACATCTATCCTGCATGCAGGATCACTGCTTTGTAGACAGGCATTACAGTTTAGACTGCACAAAGCAGTTTTCATGTTCTCAAAGAATACTAACTGCACTGCCACTTACTGAATGCTATAAAAACAATGTGAGGTCTATCTAGGATTATTTCTTTTAAAAAAATATGTAGCATAGTAATATATGTAATAGAGTAAGCTATGTTATTTTCATCCCAGATAGGAATACCTTACTTTTTCATAAGCTATGTTGAATATTAGGGGGATAGATTCTTCTTGATCAGTTGAAATACTACACAAAGAGCCTTACAGTTTTCTATGGAGAGGAAATGAGGTGAAGGACAGGAGGAAGAAGAGATGTTTTCCAGCCTTTCCATTCTCAAGCTTTCTGTCTAAGCAAAGCAAGATTTCTAGGCTGAAAATCGGAGCAGCATGCTTTTGGTTATGTGGCAGAACTTCACAGGAATAGCAGGTTTTGCTGCAGTTCCAGACATTTTGCCAGGCAGAGGTGGATTATAGAGTCTCTGCAAGGAACAGCCCAATCACACATGCTCACCCAAGCTGACTCTTCTGGTGCTTTTGGGGGATGCAAAGCTGCAAGAGCCTGGGGCAGATTTGTTTGATCTTCAGTGAGTCTTTCCAAAGGAAACTTCAGGAAGGAACAGATGCGTACATGTTCAGCCCAAAGAGCCATACTCTGGAAGCAGGTATGTGGGCAGCTTTATAGCTATAAGGCACAACTAGATCTTGGAAAAAAACTCATCAGACAACAAAGTTGCAAACAGCTGAACAACTACACCTGAAGAGCTGCTCTCTGTGCCCCTTAGTCTTGGAACATTCAATAGCTGTGAGGAAGGGAAGCTGCCAAGATGTTACGCTGTACAACCTACATGCATCAAAATGTTCCAGCAGCTTTTGCTTTGGGAGAGCTCTTACTCTATCAGAAAATTGAGATTCCTTACAGGTCAGTGCTTTGCTCTGAAGTCCCATTAAACACGAGGCTACCTACCACACAGGCCTATGATTCAGCTAGCTGAACCTCCACTTAGAGAGAACTCACTAGCAGTACAGTCATACCTCCCAGAAAACAAAGAGCATATGCACCTTTTGCACCCCATGGACACAGAATAAACCTGCATCCTCTTCAGGATACTTGAGTCTGAATGCTTCATGCCAGAGCCAGCAGAGATCAAGCAGCTGGATGAAAAGTCCATGTAGGTTTTACAGCAATGCAAGCATTATTTCACAGATTGAAGCCAAGATATACTTACCTAAGATTTTAGCATGTAATTTACCTTTTAAACATAGTGAAGTTGCTGTTACGTTCCAAAATAGGGTGTAGCTTAGTAAGTCTCCATAACTGAGCGGAAATCTAAAGCTTCCTTATTTCCCTCAGCATGTGTTTTTGCTTTCCTTTATATGAAGCCCTCACTCCACAGCAATTTTCCTGTATGTTTACTCCTAGCTTTACTTTATTTATTCCAGTATTGCCTAATCAAGGTGCAAACTGCACATTGAAAAGAATTTGTCCCAGTTATTCATTTGTGACTCCAGCCTCTGAAATGTTGTACGCGCCCAACTGTAGCAAAGCGTTTCCAATTCTTCACAAGATCTATTTCCATAACAGAGCAGATAAAAGTATATCTAATTAATCCCTACATGTATTCACCTCTAACTCTTTATGCATATCCTCACCTGCAAAGTATCAAAATAATAACTTGACAAATGCATGGTCTGCACTGAAATGATATGCACAAATGTGTATAGAACTTAATATGCCTATTGCAGCTGTATGTGTGAGGTTGAACAATCTGTGTAAGTATGCAAAGTTGAAACATCTCTTCTTGTTTCTTCAGCAACCAGAGCAACTGCATTAAATGAGGAGAGGACTACAAATGATTTTAGTGTGCCTGTCCCATCTTTGGAAATTCCCAGTTCATTTGTATTACTGAAATTAGAAGTTCTGAAAAGGAATGATAACTATGGTGTTCTTGCACATGAGGATGGCAGGGACAGAAGAAAAGGTATGTGGAAATGAAAGGGGAAAAATGCCTGTCAATTATTCTGTTCAATTTTGCCAGCAAACAGCCAAACTATTCTCTCTTTGATAGTTTTCCTATGAGCAAATATTATTTTTATTATTTTTTAGAAGTTAAATGACTTCAATTTACAGAACCATTATTGTCATGAGAGTTTAATTTTAAACTGGTTGACACATCCTAAAAGGTTAAATAAAACTCAGGGCTCTGACATTAGTCAAAATACTTGTTTTTACTAAAATTTCTTTCAAAGAGACAAAGAAGGCATGGTATCAGCTAACAGAGTGAAAGATCTACCCCCAGCATACTTCAGTTTACATTAGTTTGATAATTTTAGTTAGTTAAACCTGATGGCACCTCTTGCCATCAATAAATTTAACAATTCTTGCTAGTACCTGAAGAGCAGCTACTTGGATGGTCAAGAGTAGCCTGACAGAGGCTCAACTGCAAAAACTGAGAATATGCCACTCCTCCTCTCTTCAATTCACAGACTGAAGAAAAGCAGTGTGGCAATGGGATTCTGGAAGTTCTTGACATAAAAGAGAGAAGAATATTACCCTTTCCATCAGAGGAAAAGTATCTTTTCTTACTATTTAGTTCCTTACATTTTCAAATGAATGTTTCTTCTTATCACCCAGAACAATGACAAATTCTTTCATAAAACAAAGGTTTGGAGGGAAGATATAATACGCAAGTTATCATTTCTATAACTGTCAGCATACCAGTTATTTTAGCTACAATTAACAGTTATTCACAGACAAGATAAAACAGCAATTTCCAAGGTGTAGTGAAGATTTCTGGGAGCATTTCATTACACGGCACTAAGGGAGTACTTCAAACTTCTGTATCAAGAAATGCTGCTTATCACTACCTGTTCCTATTTGCTGCTTTTAAAAATCACATTTTAAACCTCCCACTTTTTTACTCCCTTAGTTAATATCATGCACACAACTGTGGTGGTAATGTTATAAATGACAGATAGGAAAAGAAAAGGTCCATCCAAGGCCCTTGACCATTTCAAACCCCTCCCACAGAGATAAACGTTACATCTTACAGCTGCATTACTGCCCGAGGCAGTTATGGAAAGGATTAGGTTTAAACAGGAGAGTTGCTAAGGAACACTTCTACATCATAAAGTAAGACAAAACATGATGAGTAAGAGTTAGATTTAATGATTACTTCAATTACCACTGAACCCAGCTCTTATACTTACTTTCTTTCTCATAATTAAGGAAAACATTAGGTTTAGGTAATCAGTAACACATTTAAACAAAAATATATGCATTACATAAGGTTAAAAGCAACACTGAAATTGCAAAGATTTTAATTTCAAGTAAGAAATTAAAATGCTGCATTAGTGGAGAAGTATAAATGGGAATATTTTAGTAGTCAAAATAAATATTTAATAAAAAACCACACACCCATGACAATGTATCAAAAACCGAGAACTTAGTATTTGGAAGGATCCTACTTACATTTTCATGTGTTAAACATTGCTAAATTGAGTGGCTTAATTATTATCACACTGCCTTCAGCAATTATTGGTTATATTAGCGTTGTAAAAAGTCATGAGAATGTAAATACTGTTCCAATGACAGAAACAGTAAAGCCAGTTTGCTATAAACACAGAATAATTTACTATACCAAGGAGTCAATCCACAGGCATTGATACAAAGTCAAAGACTACTGCATAGCATACTGGTTACTGTACCAAAAGTGCATTTATCAGCATTCAGTAAACTGGGGGAAAAGAAACAAAAACACCCTTTCTTATATAATTTTTAAAACCTATCAGATGATTGACAGTTGAAGAAAAAAATCCCACATTTCCTTTAAAAATAAAAGCATAGTCTTAAGAGCACCGTAAGATTTCCATCAGGTAAAACAGTACAAACCAACAGCACTGTAAGTAAAGAACAATTAAAACATTATTATATCATTCCATATCTAGAACACAACTGAAAATTTTAGTGTGTTGTTGTATTCTCCTACACTACAAAGTCGCATTTTGAATGACTTTTTATTAAGTTCTGGAAACAAATAACGCAAAGAAAAACTCTTTTTCATTCACAGCAGAAGTCTAGAAAGATTTAAACTTATGCGTGAACTGAAAGGAAGACAATGTTAATACAAACAGATTTATACGGGGGAAACCAGCATGTGGCTTATCCCATTAGTTCTCCATTCAGTTCTTACACTGACGCTTTCAAAGTAGCATTATTGAATATCCCTGACTACCAGTGGTTCTTATGAGTGCTGTTTTCTCACTACTGGGATACTGCATTTGTACATTATACTTAAAAGTTGCAGTTTTCTCACATAAAGCACTGTAATGCCTTTCGCTGCACATATTGAACAATAATTAAAAATAGTATTCGTCCCTTACTCTATTGTGACATGATTAAGACTATTCACCATTTAATATACGTTCAATCTCTTCCAGTCTTTTCAAGGCAGCAACTCTCTTCTTCTCAATGTCTTTGATTTCTTTTGTAGATTTCTTGGAAGTCTCTTTCTCCACATTGTTTTTCTCTGTTCGTTTGGTATTTTTTGAGTGTCCTTTATTGTTATCAACTGTTGTTTGTGTGGCTTTCTGCTCAATTTTTACTTCTTTCAAATTTTGAAATGAATTTTTTTTTTCTGCTGCAGCTGCAGTCCCATCTGCTGGAATTGATGACTGTTCTGTAGGACCGAGTGATGCAATTTTACTTCTAACTATGTTCAGATGACGCTGAATATACTCTTCATGAGGTGCGAGTGCTAGGGTTTCAACCAAACATTTTTCTGCTTTTATTAAGTCTCGTTCTTCGAAGAAAACCACACAAAGATTATGTTTTCCTTGTACGTTGTTGGGATCCAGTTCCAAAATTTTTTCAAAACACGTTTTTGCCCCAACAATATCCTTCTTTTGGTTCATAAGGATGTCTCCTTTCAAAATCAAACCTTTGGTATGATCAGGGTAGTATCTCAGTAGCTCTTCCAGGATGGGCAAAGCCATCAATTCTTTTGCTGTTTGAGAATAAAGCAGTGCCAAATTGAACAAAGCACTTCGGAAGTTTGGTTGTAACCTTATGGCTTTCTTCATCCACGTCTCTGCTTCCACATCTTTTTTGTCATCCATTGCCAGCATACCCAAATTGAAGTACCCATTTGCATCCTGTGGTTCTTCTTTAACATATTGTAAGAGTCTTTGTTTAGCTTCAGGTCTAAGCCTTGCATCACCTAAATGACAGAAAACGCATTTAATTCTAGATTTACTCTGAAGGATTTTCAGACCGGGCCTGTAAAATGCCAGTTTTTTATACAAATTCAAATGTAACACCTTTAACACAACTGTAGAAGGGGAAGAAGTCAAAATGCTACTTTTTATCATTGCTGCGTTAACAGCAAAAGTAAGCAACATTTACCTTCTTTAGGGAACAAAAATACTTATAGTTGACTTGTAGCCAAAGTCAGCATCATCATTCTATTATCTGTTGAATCATATTTAGGTTTGGCATAACAGATACAAAAGATGTCCCTATAACTTTAAGGGAAGTTATTTTCATATGTCGTTAAGGAAATGGAATGCAGAGAAGGTATCAGTTCTGACAAACCCACCTTTACAGAGGCAAATTTGGAGCAGATCAACTCATTTTGTTATAGATAAGATTGAAAGAGTTTATGAATAGAGATCACATAATGTTACTAGGATAAACTATCTTTTAACACCAAAACAATAACATCTGCAACTCCTATATTTTAATTTGCAAAGCTTGAATAAGATATAGTAAAATATTCTTATCAAATAGTAATGGGATCAGCTAGATTAGCTTGTAGTCTGTGTTATTTTTCGGATTACTTCACTGAAAATATTTTACTAAGTAATTCTAGCCACAGACTTACTGATGGATAGGGGAGCAGGGACCTGATTTTTACTGATTTCTTTCACCTCCTGAAACAACGCTGCACCTTCCAGTATCAACAATGAATACTAGTTAGATAATGCTTCTCTTTGTTTGAAGCTCCTTGTGCTTCTACAGACAAGAAACAAAGCATTTTTTGTACTACCTAACTTACAATGTGAGAAGAGATGGAGAATAATTCATTTGCACCAGCTTCAGCCAACTCTGTATCATCTCTTTCATAGGAGCAGTTTACCAACCCACCAGCAGAGAAAGAAACCTTATTAGTACTTGCAAATACTCTTTACAACAGCCTGAATTCACAAAAGGCTTACACTTTTCCCCATACAGTTGGAAGCTACATATACGAAAAGATAAAGTCATGAAAAACTGGCTTAATTCATCCTAATTAGCAGTATTACAGAGGAACCTATGAAAATATTTCCTAGGGCTAGATTTAAAGCCCTTAGGAGACAGTCATATTTTTTAGCCAATGAATAATCAAAATCAATCAATATAAATGGAAAACACAGATATTGCATGTATTTAACTAAACATTTGTTAAGATTACATATGCACACTTTTGAAGATGTTTGTGGAACGTTTCTATATAAGCACGTTATATTGTAAAACAGCACTTGCATTAAAGACAATGCTTAGCCAAGGTAAACGTACACTTTGTACAAATTCTAAACACTACCAATAAATTACAAAGCTGACTGTTACAACAAGCGGTTTCTCCTTTGATGATGCAACAAACCTCTTCTTTCCAAAAGTAAACCAGTTCAGTAAAAAAAATGTAAATAGTATGGGTCCTATAAATTGAAATATACAATATTTATGAGGGACAACTAACATACCAGATTCCTGCATTAGCAGTGCTGAGTTGAATAATGCCAGTTTATGCATTGGGTTGAGTTCCAGTGCTCGGTTAAAATTCTTCAGGGCTTCTGTTGGATCTTTCAGTTCAATGTAAACAATTGCCAAGTTGTACCACAGGTCTGCATTGGTTCTGTCTAGTTCTAGAGCTCTAAGATAAGCTTCCTTAGCTTTCAGAGGTTTGTTCATTTTTAAAAGTAATTCTCCCCTGTTGAAGAACAACATTTAACTGTCAGCTTTTATTCATACTAATATGAAAATAATTGACAGGTTTTTTAAAAGAGTTTGCCTTCTTATAGACAATAGATGTGAAATAACACTGTTTTCTTGTTTGTTTTTAACACAAAATGACGCAGAACCTTCTTTACATACCGTTCCCAAAGCTTTCAGCTCTCAAATGTTTGTATACAACAAACACACGCATGACAAAAAAGAAACCCCAAAAAGTAGGGATCAAGAGTTCCTGATATTGGCTCTGTAATTACACTGCAGTAGCTATAGTTTAGGCATCTTGGCACCTCTGTAAGTCCCAATGGGTATCGTAACTAACAAAATAGTGACCAGAAACCTCAATACAAACAGCCACATTACTCTTACAGCCCCTCGAAGAGGGACCTGGGGGCTCTGGTCAACAGCAAATTGAACATGAGCCAACAGTGCACCCCAGCAGCCAAGAGGGCCAACTGTGTCCTGGGGTGCATCAAGTACAGCATTGCCAGTTCAGGGAGGTGATTGTCATGCTCTGCTCTGCTAGTGGAGCCCCACCTCGAGTACTGTGTGCAGTTTCGGGCACCACAGTATAAGAAGTACATAAAACTACTGGAGAGTGTCCAGAGGAGGGACACGAGGTTGGTGAAGGGTCTAGAGGGGAAGTTGTATGAGCAGAGGCTGAAGTCACTTGGTCTGTTCAGCCTGGAGGAGACTGAGAGGAGATCTTACAGCTGTTTATTGCCTTCTCACAATGGAGAGAGGTGCAATAGGCACCAATCTATTCTCTCTGGTGAGCAATGACAGGAGCCACGGGAATGGCAGGAAGATGTGCCAGGAGAGGTTTAGATTAGATGGTGGAGCACTGGAACAGGCTCCCCAGGGAAGCAGTCATGGCGCCCAGACTGCCAGCATTTAACAAGCATTTGGACAATGCCCTCAGTCACATGGTGTGAATGCTGGAAGTGTCCTATGTAGGGAAAGGAGCTGGACTCGATGATCCTTTTGGGTCCCTTCCAACTTAGGTAATTCTATGATTTTTATCTACATAGATGACACTCAAGTGCTTTTTAGTTAAGTCTTGCCTTTTTTGGACCACCTTGAACAAGTAGGATAAGGAAAGCTCCATGATTCAGACTAACCGAAAGATTTTACTTCAAAACCAAACTGGGAGTTTAAAAAAATTGGAGTTTCTAAGATTCATAAAAAGATCTAATGAATCTTGCTATAGCATGTTTGAAAACACAGCCTATGTGGAAACACACCATTTGATACAGGAATTCAAAAGAACAAGGTTCGTAAAGAAGAATGATTATTGCCCTGAATCTTTATCTTCTCACCTGGAAATGAATCAATTCCAACAGCTAATTCAATTCTATGAATTAAATACTCTTTAGAGCACTGCAAATAAATAAATGTTTATTCAAGAATATGTTTCTCTAAAATTAGAAAACATACCTGCTGATGTAAGCCTGCTTGAAATCTGGCCTCATACTAATTGCTTGTCGATATAGCTGATCTGCTTCTTCAAGGCGAGATTCATTTGCTCGAATTAAGTTTGCAAGATTGATATAAACATTTAGATGGTTAGGAGCAACCCTTGCTGCATACTTTTTACCTGGAATAATCTGTCAAAAAGTATATATGTACCACACAGAGATGAGTAAAAATATGAAAGACAGTCAGTATAGAGCTCTTCACTCTGCCACATTTGTTTTAGGGTAACAAAAGTGTGCAGGCACTTAATGATCACAGATAGCATTTCTTCATTCCCCCAAAATCATATCAAAATATAAACAGAATATTTTTTCCTCTTTAATTCTATAAAGACATAGATGATTTTTATATCATATTTAAGATATCATTTAATAAAGTTCTACTCCTGTCTAATTGGGTTCATGCAGATAGCCATTGGAAACCATGAAGACATTGCAAAGCTTTCTGCATTCAGGTAAAAGTTATTTCTTGAAGCTTAAATTGACCTTCTACCAGACATTTTTATTCCTTTTTTTAATCTTCCAGTCTAAGATAAATGTAAATAGGATTTTAACACCAGTGATACAGTGGATGAAAAGTTGTCATGAAAGATGAAAATGCCATCATATTGCAACTGTTACACTATCTTCTATACTTTATCTATCTAGAATCTTTATACTGTTTCACAATACAAACTTTTTAATGCCATGCTTCTATTCAATATGGCTGGTTTTGTTGTCAGTCTCATTTTGCCAATGGCTTCTGTTACCTTCATACACTCTCCTAAATATTCATCTCTTTTTCCTAAAGAGCTAGAATAAGCAATATTTGCTATAAATATAACTTAACAAATGGTAGAAGTAACAAAGTGTACGCTTTTAAAAATATATTCAGGCTACATTCTCCCACCTCTAGCGTTGTATTTAAGCCTTCTCGAGGTCTCAGAAACACAACTTATTAACTGTTAGTGAAAATAATCCCACTGTGACTAGAACCTGTAGGTGCACATTTTTAACTGCTGCCTTCTTTTAAATCCTCAATTTCAGAAACACCTCTGTCAGTAGTCAGTAACTTATAACAGCTGTAACAAAGAAGTTCCAAGATAGCATTTTTTAATATCCATTATTGTCTACCACCTACTCTTTTAATAGATAGGTTTGAAAAAACCCTAACAACTTTAAAATGCACAGCACTGTAGAGTTTCCATGAAAAGCATACCATGAATATAGGTCTGAAAGAGTTCTCTCCTGTGGTGGTAGATACATAAAGTTATTAATTACCTGTGGCATCAATGATTTCGCAATCATATATGATTCTTCAGCTTCTTTAGTTTTGTTTAAGTTTTTGTAGGTTCTTCCTACATTCATGTGGGCACCTATATCATCTTAATAAAGGAAAGAATGAATTGTCATACACTGCCACACACTGAGTATCATAAAAATAAATACCTACGCCTTCAGGGTAGCATGAAGTACGGGTACTACATAACGACCAACAACAAGAAATAGCAACTATTCTTTTTCATTGTATTTCTGAAGTTTATAGTTAAACCATGAACCAAAGATGGATTATAAAGTTACTTGGGAATTGGCAAAAGAAATTGAGGTCATATTTCCATGCAACTATCTTTAATCTCTTGCTAGAGTAAAGATATGTAAACTGGAGATAATTTACTAGGTTTCTAAAGGGAAAAAGGAAAGGTTGTCCAATACTACCTCGAAGTTATTTTGCAATTACAGGTAAAATAGAGTAAATGTGCACTTTGATACAATCTAGATTTTTTTTATATTTTATACATCTACTTACTTTTAAATAAAATTAATTAATATCTGTGTTTGATAAGAAACTGTGCAGAAAGATTATGATACAAATAATTAAAATAGAAAGCCTTTGCATCTGCTTACAGATAGAAACTTTTCTGGAGGACCTTTTTTGAGTTTATTTCAAAAAAACTAAAGATCAATTAACTCAGTGTATGACATCATTTGATATTCATTTGGAGAAAAACAGATCATTGAGAAGTTTTCACTGAAGCACCAGGAGTACGGAGAAGTCAGTAGCAACTAGTCAAAGCTTTTACCTGGTTGCACTTGAGTGGCTTGGATAAAGAATTGCAGAGCTCTTTCAAAATTCTTTTCGTTTTCTAATGCATGCCCTACATTGTTCCATAGTTTTGCATTGTTCTTATTTACCTAACATCAGAAAAAAGATACCAATTTATAAGGTAATAAGATGAATTTACATAACAACTGATTTTCTTTTAACTGTCTTGTCTTCAAAATGTAAAAACATTGAACTTGTTGCTCAACATCCATTTTAGTTATCTGCCCCTAGAAATACCAAGTATTTTAACATTCATTATAATAGCTATGGAATATTATACAAACTATCCTATCATGCCATACACATATTGAAGAAATTATTCTATGCATCAAACCTTTTGGAAACTGAAACTCTCATGCTTTCATCCAGTTAAGAGAATACATTCAACTGCTTTAACACATGAAAAAAATACCTATTTTTTGCACGTGAATTCCCATGTGTACATCACAATTCTTTAAAATCATTCCCAAAAGCAACTAATTAGATGTTAATACTGTCAATGTAGATATAAAACTGGCAAAACAAGCATAATTCTCCCCATTTCTATCATGCTCTACTGCAGCTTTTTGAGAAGAACAGTAATACAAACTTTCCATTATCGTTTTCAAATACAATACAGTACCTTTAAAGCTGACATAAACAATGTGTACTCTGACTCCCAATCCCAGTTTCTGTGCAGTGTTTTTAAGGCATGAGTGAATAGTACCGCAGCCAAACAAACCCAAGAAATTTTTCTTAGCACACTATTAAGTAAAACAAACAAAGATTTGTTATAAGCAATTTGACTTTATACTAGAAAAAGTATCTCACATGCTAGGAGGAAAATAAACTGAGGACCATATTTCTGAATGGTATATTCCAATTTATTTGCTCTAACATTTGAAACGAAATATTGTCCATTTTCAAGTTAAATTTGTTACTTACCTGACTTTAACATTATGTAATTCACTTGATAAGAACAAATGCAATCCATATATATAATATAAACAAAAATATATACAAATTAAACCTCTGTTAGAGCTTTTCTGTAATTTAAGACCATGAACTTGATCATGATGTCAACCTGTGGTTCTTCAAAACACTGTACAAAACGTTAAAAAATGAAAAAAGCAACTAAAGTATCATCCCATCTTTTCGTTTCATATCAGAGAATTTCACAAAAAAATTCTTTACTGTACACACCACCAATCTTCCTCACACCACAGAAAACATCTTAATATCTAGTAGTCTAATATGGAGACTACTCAATCTTCCATAAGCAAATAATTCCTAGTGTCACTGTAGCATCTAAATAGCACAAAGGTTTAATGTCTTTGTAGAAATTTTATTTTTAAAGCTACAACATGGGGCAGAAGTCACTCTCTGTGACAAGCTCGTCGGGAATACTCTTCTTCTAGATTTCATGCAGTTTAATTTTTCTGGAGTTTAACCACGACTGCCTTTAACCACAACTTTATGCTTTATCATGCTGGTCATTTGGTCTCTGAATTCTTATTTAACTATGAAAAAAACATTTTAAGCCTTCCAACAATTATGAACATAATTTCATTTTTAAAAATCTCATCCTTTAGCAGACATAGGAACTTCACCATTGCCAGCTATTTCTTATACTTGACTTATGCAACAGCTGTTCACTCTGCTACATACTTCAGAGGTCTGCTGAAAATTAAACAGGATTTTTTTTCCACTCCATTTTTAAGACACATAAAATGCCATGCAGACTTAAGACTACCTTGCCTGTTTTTAAAAAAATATTAAAAAATAAAAAGTAGAACAGCAGAATCAAAAGAGAAATACTAAAACATTAGCAAAGTGACCAGTAAGAACCATCACATACAGTAACCTATGTCCCCACCAGCCTTGGGAGAAAGCTTTTTTCCACATATTTCTAAAGCAAAGAGCCTCTGTAAGACTTTTAGACTGCTGATGCCTTCCAGTTTTGTAGTAAACAACACAGCTGCCTAATTTTTCTCCCCAGCTGTCCTCCCCTGGTTCTTTGCCTTCTTTCATATCACTTCTATTTTTACTGCTTCATAGCAGGACTTGTGATAATGCTTTCTCCTCACTCCCAAAAGGGATCACTAATTTCTCATTATCCCATGCTGTCAGATTTGGCAGCACCATTTAGTGTAAGTTATACTGTGAGGTCTCACCTCTAACGATAGCAGACAACACAGACTGGGAATTGCTGCCTTCCCATTTTTCTGAACTAGTGTCAGGATGCCATTGCAGTAACAAGGATAGGCATTCAGGTCAGAGGGAGGTATGTGTAGATCAATGCAGAAGTTTGTAGAAAAAAAATAAAGGTATGTGCAAAACATGCTTTTGAAGAACAATTTTCTAAGGAGAAATTGTTATCCAAAAAAATCTTTAGTTTAACAAATACTGAATGGCTTTGATGTCCATTCCTAGCATGGCATGTCTGAAAATTTCATCAGTTACAAAGATTTTTTAATTATGCTGCAGACCAATATACATGCATTGTATAAACTTTAGTCAGTAATCACCTTTGATTAAAATACAAATAAAATCTGGTAAAGAAAATTTTTTGCCTAATCCTTAAAAAAAGTCTAGAATTTAAACGGAAAATATTTGTGTCTTTACATAAAAGACATTGGGTTAAGCCAGTAGGCTCATAGGCAAGGTCCATTTTGTAGTAATGCGTAAGGGAAGGTTACACTGCATTCTAAAAATATTCTGTGCAGTCTGAAGCTTTTTAATATATACGTGTGTGCATACATATATAAAATAAAAGATAGTTCAAACACACATATATATATTTTAAGTAAACATTATAATACTCTCAGAACAATCCATTAGTCTGCTAAGAACGTCCTTGTTGTCATTTGTTCACATACCTCCCAAACACTTTCTTGGTTATTACTCTACCTTCATCAAGAATTTGAAACACAAGAAGAGCTACAATGTAATAAATTCTCACTGGCAAAAGCTCTAATGGAAAAGCTTGCAGTCATAAATATGGTTATCTTTTATAAAATTAAGAGAAATTAATTAAATTATCATAGGTAACACTATTTTACCTCTTACTGGATAATTTTTTCCATCCATGAGCTACTAAAATGCAGAATCCCATGCTAGGAACATACAACACTCGTTCTGCTACTACAAATCCAACGGGAAAAAAGAGGTTTGATGCAGGAATGAATGGTAGCACTAATAAGCAGAGTGCCTAGAAAAGAAATACAAATAGATTAGTAATCAAGATTAGGTAGTGAAAACCTGTATCCAGGAAACAAATTACAAAAAAAAAAATCCCAGAAAAATAGACAGACATACTAGATGTTCATTTTTTTTTTCTTTAAAACACTGAGATCTGTTAGAGATGAAGACCCCTCTGAACATGGCAAGTTTCGACGTGCAAATGACACTATACCTTACTGACAGGCCTGCGAATGTATTTGCTTTTCAATACTACTGAAAAGAGCAGCTGAATGACAAAATGCTAGAATCAAATATTGCATTAAAAATGTTTTATTAAGAGCTCCACATACAAAAATATGACAGTCTGATAATCTTGGACATTATCTTTTATAACAATTAAAGATTTATGCCAGCTTATATGATGCATAAAGCAGTTATTTATACAAATACAGTCCATTTTTACTTTCTGTAAAAAAAAAAAAATGAAGTAATACCATAAAAATCAGAATCCAGAACAGAATAAATTTCAGTGTTTTAACAGTGTACTAAGAACACCCTAAAATATCTCAGATGACAATGAATAAATGCAGCTTATGGCCTAGTGACAGATATCTTTACAAAAGGTGTGTATATCAAAAGATACAGAAATACATCTGCTGTATAATGGAAGTGGAAGTGACTATCTCCTTTAAGTCCTGGGTGACTGATTGTTAAACAGCAGCTTTAAAATCTGCTATACCAGGAAAGACTTAAATAATTATTTCAAAATATCTGGTGCCCAAAATACAAAACAAAATCCCTACAGAAATTAAATATTTCTTTGAATAAAGAAAGAGGAATTTTCTAGAAGTTTTCAATACAACTGGCTGTCACCTTCTGTCTAGATTAAGCATAACTTTAATTGTCTTTTCAATGTCAAAATAGTTAACACATACAAAAATGCAATACTGATTTAAAACTTCAAGTAAGGTTTTAGCTCGTATTTCAAGGGCCAGGTGTTCTTGGATCATTAACAGCTCAGCTGATCCACACCAATTCAGTAAGCTACACGAAATAAATACAAAATCGAGCCTTGAAGAAATCACAAGCACAACATAGACAGTTTGTTGATTACCTGGGGACAAAGTTTGTCATTTCACATTCCTCTTCTTTTCTCATTTACTTTTTCATAGTACACGCTCCTTATAAAGTACCTACCAATCTGCAAAACTAAAAGGCTCAACACAGAAAATTTTTGTAACCCCCTTTAAAATGCAGGATTCATTAAGATATTCACAAGCCTGTCCTCTGTATCAGTTTATAATTTTAAATTAGTTACAGCAAATGCCTTTACACTCAAAATAAACATCTTTATTTCTGCAGCAGAAATAAAGTTGCACCTTGTCGGATCTCAAAACCAAGAGTAATTTAAGACTTTCCTCTTAGATCAGGCTTCAGCATGGCACCTCAGGGGCTCATGGAACTAGTCAAAGATCCAAAAAATGCCAGAGATTTGCAATGGTTCAGGCTCTTTACAAAATCTTTTATGACTCCTTTAGCGTGACAGTCAAGAGTTCGAAACATCAAACTGCAATCAAACGTGGTATTAACTGTCATGAAACTACCATTGTACTAACAATGCACAACTAACACACGGCATTCAGAGAATTCATACCTTGTCACGGCAGTAGTTTACTTCTACCAGTACAAATTCATGCTTTTATTGACAGAACTGAGAACTAAGTATGTGAAAAAGTTTTTTTTAAACTAATAATGCAACATAGCTAAAGATTGTCTTAATTCCCTTTAAAAACGATACTATGATTAAGTTAAATTGAGAAGGCATAAGAAAGAACTTGTTCTCTCTCCCTCCCTCTCTTGGCAGACTATCCAGTCTGCATCAGGACATTAATGGCTTACTGGAAGGCAGAATTAGGTTTTGGCCTACAGTGTTGTTGCACGTTATGGCATAAAATTAATTTTTAATATAAAATACTGAACTCTCATTTCCTATGAAATTAGCTTCCAGGCATTTAGATATTACGAATGAACAAAAAAAATCAGCATCCTACTGAAGGATATATATACACAACATAGGTAAATATTAAAGGAAAACAACTCATTAAACAAGGATTATACTGTGTTAAGTGACATCAAGGCTCACAGGCTCACCAAATGATCTCAGAAGACCCTTCCTATAAAAAACACTTGGAATAATAAAAACAGTTTGCAGGACGGAAAGACATTTCAATACTTAAAACATATGTAAATTCTACTGAAAAACCCCTCTGTTAAGAGTCTTGAATATCTGAGAAAGGCCACAATAGAATTTGAAAATATGTAACAAGGATGATACTTATTCTCATCTCTTGTTTATTCTTCTCTGTCTCATCCCTGATAAGAGTCACATAACTAACTGATATTTAACAGTTTTGTTGCTACAACAATTTTCCTCTTTTCTTACGTGTCATTCTAGCCCAAAAGGAGATGCACGCAATATCTCCGGGTCACAGAAGATTAGGCAATGTGACGACACAACCTGAGTCACTTACACTCTCAAAAAAGGACAAAAAGAATGCATAATTCATACCATCAATACAGTCTTGGAGGAATCCCCAGGATATCGGAGGCTGAAGACAATCAAAGATCCCAGAAAGCAAAAGAAGGTTAGAGTAGCAACATTTCTAACATCCAGCAAAGACTCCACGAGAGGAATAGTTCCCATTGTCCAGTCACAGCATAATTCTGAGGGGTTGAGGAGAAGCCAAGCATTTACAGGGAGGAGGAAGTTGAAAGTCAGTTGTCTTGCTGGGGATGGACTAACAGCAGCTGGGTTATCAAACCTGAAGAGAAAGAAAGGAGAAAATGCAGCTCTTAGTAAAAAAAAAGATATGGCCTTGATCCACTCAGAAGACAGCAAACTTGAGATTCATAACTACAACTACCAATTACAGACATATACAATATCCTAATCCTCCCACACCTATCAGGTGTGTTACTTGGGAACCATGAATGACGATTTGTCTTAGCATGGGACAGAGCCTCCTCCAAGTTTAAGAAACTGATTTGGGAAGTAATCAACTCAAGTTTGAAGAAACACGATTATTTACACCTAAAGTTGGGTTCAATAATACTTGGGTTATGTTTTTAATGGTTCACCTCATTTTTCAGGGAAAAAATTAGATTTTCTACATTGCTCACGCACTGTAAAGATAAGTGAATGTGAAAAATATTCAAACTAAAAATCTTATTTATCTTCAAGCCCTGTATCTGTACAGTTCTGGGCCCCTCCATTTGGGAAGGATGTTAGGATACTGGAATGTGTTCAGAGGAGGGCAACGAAGATGGTGAAGGGGCTGGAGCACAAGCCCTATGAGGAGCGACTGAGGGAGTTGGGGCTGTTTAGTCTGGAGAAGAGAAGGCTCAGCGGAGACCTCATTGCTCTCTACAACTACCTAAAAGGAGGTTGTAGTCAGGCAGGAATTGGTCTCTTCTCTCAGGTGACCAGTGGCAGAACCAGAGGGCATGGACTTAAGCTTCGTCAGGGAAAGTTTAGACTTGATATGAGGAAAAAATTCTTCACTGAAAGGGTGATTGGTCATTGGAATGGGCTGCCCAGGGAGGTGGTGGAGTCACCGACCCTGGAGGTGTTTAAAGGGAGACTGGATGAGGCACTGAGTGCCATGGTTTAGATGATGGTTGGTGTTAGTGTTGGTGTTAGTGTTAGGTTATAGGTTGGACTTGATGATCTCAGAGGTCCTTTCCAACCTTGTGATACTGTGAAGTCAGACGTGCTTTCTGCATAGCACAAATCGAAAACCAAAGCCAATATATGTAGAAGAGGAAAAACTTACCAAGAGGTCTAGAGTACTCAGCCAAGATTCAGAAACATAGCCAACAATAACACTTTAGAAATAAAACTTCTAATTTCTTAAAAATGAATGCCTCCTCAGATACCTCAATATTTTGTACATTCTTGTCACAAGGTGCTAAATTATACCAGCTAACAATTTCACAAAAAATATAATACTGTACAGTCATTGCGTACCAATATTAAAATAAGCTATTATACCCATAAGTATTTTTGGCCATTTCATTCAGACCTCACTAAGCTGCATCTTATATATCAGCATTTGTAAATAAGAAACGTTCTATTATTACCTTGTAAACACTGGAAGTTGAGATTGGATAACCTGGACTCTGATAACTACAAGCAGCAATGTACTGAACATTAGGACTATGAGCTTCAATAGTGTCTGGAGCATAGAGAAAGGAATACTGCCCTTCCCTCGAAGAATTTGTACTGCTGTGTCCAACAACACTGGTAAGGTGTACTGCGAAGGAAAAAAAGTTTATAATCAGGCAGTGTACTCATTAATCCATTAGATAAATGAGCTACCTAACATTTTTCTTTTTCTTGGTTTTCTGTAAATGCTCACTCCCAATACTTAATTCAGCTTCTTAAAAAGTTCATGACAACCTTCCAAAAGAAGTCCTCTATTCTTAGAAAAATAACTCTATTCAAGTACTCTTGATAACACTAACATAGCTTAACTTGCATGCCTATACCTCTGTATTTTCCACTGGCAGATTAAAGAAACTGTACAATCTTCAGAGGCTTCAATAAAGTATGACCGTGAAATTAATTTTAAAGACTAGAAATCACTATTTTTAGAATTACCCATCTCTCCCTGCCCTGTAAACATTAGGAACTTACATAGTTTCTTCATTACACGCACATGATAAAAACTGGGGTACCTCTTTCCCTACGTCTTCATGTCTTGTGCTGGAGACGATTTAGTGCTTCACATATACTGGTTGGCTGAACTAGATATACTGATAGGTTTCTGAGAACTGGTCAGACTCCTAGTTCGTGCTACACCTGTGCCCTCAGAAGATGCCTCAGGTTGGATTTTATCTTTTCTACTCGGTTGACTTTACATAAACATCTTAAAACTTTCACGAAATTATGGATCAGATCAAAAGTGACTAAAAGAAAGGAAGAGTGGATTTAAAAGTGGATTCTTGGTGACTTCCTTAGAAATCCAATTTGAAAGTGATATGCTTATTCGCTATGTTTGCAAAGGCAATGTTACACGTATTTCTGTAAGCATAAAAAAAAGTGATTTTGATATTTTGGCCTTGAATATGTATCCCAAAGAGACACAATCTTTTGGCTTTTACTGGTGCAGTTTCTTGCAAAATATTCCTTCAAGTCATTAAGGAACAGTAAACTAGAAAATTTTCTTAGAATATGCAATCATTCATTTTTAAATTGCAAACTGTTTGACTATTAAAAAGCCAAGCACTACTTAATTGCAGGAATATCTTGTTTCTCTAAACAAAACAAAAAGTTACTATTAACTTAAACATCAATGCTTAAAACGAACCATCAGATTAGAAATTAAATTTACAGGTGTTCTTAAAACATCAAATTTCATAAGAATATTACTGATTCAAATAAGACTACACTAAAACCTTTGGTTATTCATTAGATTGTGATGAAATATAAATGTATGTAATTTTCTCTACTTTTACCACAGGAATTAAAAGCAAGTAATTTCCTACCTATATGCAACTCAGACTTCAACCAGACTGTTACATGTTTGTCTTTGCAAACAGTCAACTAAAACCTTAGGTTTCCATTAAGATGTCAAATCTTTATTGAATATATTTGGTAACATCTCTGTACAGCATATAAAGGACAACTTAGAAGTCACTGGATTCCCTATCCATGAGCAATCTATGTGGACATCACCTGAGTCAAAAAAAAAAATTGAAAAATGTAGCAGAACTATCAAGTTAGCATGAACTGACAAAAAATCAGTACTGAAATGACACTTCAAAGTACTTAGTGTCTCATTACAGAATTCCTGAGAAGAAATCGGATTTATTTTTCTTATTTTATGTTGCTTACCCCTTGAGCAATAAATACTTCATACACACAGCATATCCCCACCACCGTTATTCCTTGTTCTTTACAAAGTGTTGCAACAGCTACTAGAAACACAGTCACCGCAATTGGAGTCCACACTGCAAATAAAGAAGACATTGAAAATGTTCCATATTACAACAAAAGCAAACATTTAATAAAGTAAAATAACCCAAAAGTGAAGACTTCGGCTTTTGCTGTTTGAACATGCTACATTTTACAGACTTATTCAGTATAGCACCTGCTATTAAAGGGAATATTACCAGTGATACTCTACAGAAAAGACACATATCAGCTTAAAAACTATCTCCCTTGAATTGAAAGAATTAAATGAAAGGCAAAAGACAAATCTACTCCAGGAAAAGAAAAATCCCCACTTTTTCAAATGGAATGTCTTACAGGGAGTCATGAATTTTCAGGTCAATTTGACTTTGGTAAAGAGGCAAGCCTCCTGCATGTCTCCTGAAACTCTGCAACTTGATTGTGACTGTATGAGGCATCTCAGCATGCTTCCACTTACTTGCACTGATAGAAGTCAGTACAAGAGTCCCCTACTCTAGGTGTTAAAAAACAGCTGAAAAAGTGCTGAAGTCTTGAAGGAAAAAAACAAAGGCAATTTATAATGGAAAGTACTACTACATGAGTCTTGGGCCTGAAGTGTTTTTTTGTACACACTTGCCGAATAACGAACACATTCATATTACCATTTTAAGAGCTCACTTATCAGTGATACAGAATTTATATCATATATATATATTTGCCAATCATTTACCTATGGTATTATCTGGCCCTTTAGATTTTGTATATGACAAAAAAGCAGCTAGAAAAAAGATAGATGATAGAAGCTCGGCTCTGCCCACAACTCCAGTTACCTGAAAAGAAAATGAAGAACAAATAATATTAGTCTTCTAGTGATTATTCTAGTACAAGCATAATGCATGACTGATATACTATCAGGACATATATAACCAAGGTCTGTAAAACAAGCAAAAAGGCTAAGGAGAGTAAAGCTGTTTTCAGTTCAAACAGTACTGAATTTAGGAATACAATTACACAGGTGCTTGGTGGGCAGCTGTGGCTGATGTGTCTCTAAGTATCATCATGAAGGAGACAACTGAGAAATGCTGTACTTTAGTAACACCAGCCACAAATAGCATTCAAGGCAGAATTTGGGCATAACAACTGATTTCTTCATGATGCTTGGAGGAAACTAGCTTTCATCAATAGGAGTTTTAAGTGAAGCCTGGCAAGGACTATTGCATATATACATCCTGCAGACAGAGGCATTCAGAAATTATGGTTGTTATTTTTGTTCATACCTTCTCTGACTGATTGATCTGGATCTGAAAGCATTCTCTTGACTGCCGCTATAGCAGCTCTTTGATGAGTAGTCAAGCATTACAAATAAATTAATAGTAAGCTCTATACAAATGGAGCTATTCTTTAACTCAGGTTTTACTACAGCCCTGGCAATTTTCTGAATGATAATTTGATTGGCAATATTAAAATTGCAGGTAGTGCCTCCTTTGCAAAGGAGGGAGAAAGGAATGGATTTTATGAAAATTTGGAGAAGTGCTAAAATCCACTACGCAGAAGGTTGTTTTGGAATTCCCAGTGAAAAACAGATTAATTCTCATTTCAGGTACTGTTTCAAAAATGTCTTAAGGTGTAACTAACAACCAGAGATAGAAGACATAGGTCACTATGCTAATAGCTACTCCAGTAGGCATTATGCTGACCACAGTACCATTTATGACTGTCTTTCTTCCTCATGTCCTCTTCTGTAACATCTTTGATTACATTCAAAGTTTTGCAAGAAAGCTGGCTGAAAAATGGCATGCTATCCAGAGGCAGACCACCATATTTAGCTAAGAAAATATCATAGCTCGCCATTTATGATGACGTTGAAAACTCTCAGCCAACCACACTCAGCTAGAAGTTTTTATTGGTAGGTACATTCTTGGTCAAGCACGACTGACCCAGCACATCATAAAAATAGGAAGTAACTCAATATCTGGGGTCAAAGTGTAAATGACAGTATTCAAATCTGAATCTGAAACCATTTCAGAATGGTTTTGAATCTGAAGCCCCGTTGCTTCCATTGGGAGTAACGTAAGTTTACCAAAGGAGTCACTGAATTATGCACAGACAAAGCATGTTTCAAACTGTGAAACGTTGTGGTAATGTTTTGGTTAGCATACAGGTATTTGTTTCCAAAATGTCTTCAAATGTTTCAAGGATTCCTGGTCTGGATCTCAACATTGTCCAGCATTAAGACGGAATTTAAAAAGAACTTTCCCTGCAGATCAGTTGAAATCAATTACTAGTAAATCAAGTGCCGGTGTGGCTCCACAGTTGCCTGCCAACAAAAGAGATTCTATTTCCGGATACAAAGGTGACTGAGGAGAGGAAAATCCAGCATTCACAAGATTAGATGGTACCCTGTAGCTGTAAAAGCAGTCAGCATGTCTCAGTCTCTAATTGTTTTATGTACAGCACTATGTTCTACCAATCATATAGACTTAAAGTGCCCTCATGTGGCTCATAGCAGGGATTACACACTACCAAATTGCTTCACAACTGAACGCCGTAATACATTGTCTTACACAATAAGCATTCATTACACAACATTTTAAGAATTGTATGATATTTTCTTCTAACTCTGTTGCACAGTACTGAAAGCAACTGTGTTACTGTTATACAGAATCTGACAATTAAAACATGATAAAGAATCACCGTATCTGAATGAAAGTGATAAAATTGCATAGGATTATCTAAGCCATGAATTAGTAACATAAGTCACTAGCAACTTGCTAATTCTCCTGTACAGATACTATCACATTTACTACAAAGAATTCCATAGGTGTGCTTTATCAATGTTTCTGATGGAAACAAATCTAATGAATGCTGATCACAGGACTCCCATTTACTCCACAACATTGCAAGCCTGGTTGACCATTAAAAAGTATATGATGAGACAGCTTGTATAAATAATGTTTTTCTTTGCAGTGAGAATCACCTGTGAATGAGAGTTGAGAAATGTATTTCCCCTTCTTGTATCAGATACGTTCAAAGGCTGAAGGTTCAAATAGAACGGCCTTAAGACGGGGGTAGCATAGCAACTACAACCTCCACCACCCATTGCAAAGGGCAGAGTAAGTGTAAGTAAAACCACACACTTCTGAGATTTACAATACATAAACAGATACAAAACCCACAAAATTTAAGGTTAACGAACCCAGCTTTAATAAATTAAGCACATTACAGTTATACCTACCGCTTCAGTATGTATTGGGTGCACTGCAAAGAGCAAGGATGCAACTAAGCTGCTCCTGTTGTCCAGAAAAAGCTTACACACCTTGAGGAAGACTATGCAAACCACCACATGAAAAACCAGATTTAGGAAGTGGTAAGAAACCGCATTTAACTCACTAAACAAGTAGTTTAAGCGAAATGTAAGAACTGTAAGTGGACGATAAGATTTATGACTTCTCTCCTAGACGAAAATAAAGAAATCAATTAGTCATCACCAACTTATAAAAGGATTTTCATGCCAAAAGATCTTTGTAAAAATCTATGCATACGTGATTCACTCCCCTATTCTCTGTCATCTAGCTTCAAAATAAAGACCTGATGATTAGTCATACTAAAAAAATAAATAATCCAGTGAATTAAACAAGTACTTGATTTAAAATTAAAATATTAAACAGATAAGTGAATTTTGACTGTTTTTCCTACTTCCACATAGTTTTAATATACTATCCATGTATTTTGATTACTCTGCCATTTCCTCTTTCAGATCAGTATTTCATAAAATAAAAATTTGGTGCACTCAGTTAAACATATTACCTACATATTCTCAATATGTCTGAGTCCATATGTCGATGTTACCAGTTAGTCCATCCATAAACCTCTCTAAAAGCTACACTTAACACTATCTTCTTGCTTCAAAATGTATTTATTAACCCACAGCCTGCTGATATTTTTCTGAATATGTCCATAGAACAAAGGAAGAAAATCTAACAAAAAAATTTGGGGGCAGGAGGCAGAAGGAGAAAACAGGGAACCAAACTGCACATACAGACAGACAAAAACAGATAGGAAAAATATATAAAAAGCCATTAATCATCAAATTAATCTGACTTAATTTAGTTAAAATTAACTTTCAGTTGTTTTAAAGTACAAAATCAACACTGAATGAGATTGCTTCCCCTGTTCCACATGGTTATGAATCCACTTACTCTCAATGACTACAACAGGACTATGTGGCACCTGAAAGAATCTGGAAGCTTTTACTACAGTGTTACATGAAAAATGTATAACAAGCCTATTTGTAATGCTAGCAACTATTAGCTCACAAGGAAATAATCCGGTATGTTATGGACATGGGAAAAGAGAAGATTAGGAGGCAGAATGCCTTGACAGAGCAGAGTGAGCACTTATCTCTCAAGTGACAGGTGATACGACAAGAGGAAATGGCCATGAGTTGTGCCAGGGAGGTTCAGACTAGATATTAGGAAGAATTTTTTTACTGAAAGGGTGGTCAGGCACTGGCAGAGGCTGCCCAGGGAGGTGGTTGAGTCACCATCCCTGGAGGTGTTTAAAAAACGGGTAGGTGAGTTTTTGAGGGACATGGTTTAGTGGATGATGGGAGTGGTTGGACCCAATCTCAAAGGTCTTTTCCAACCAGAAGATTCTATGATAGGCAAAAAAACCCTGACTGTCATTGAACTTTTACTCATTTGCTTAGAAATGGCCCCACAAGTAACTTTCTAAACTACATACAAATCTTTCAGCAATTACCATTTAATGATATTTATCAACAACTTTAATGCCAATGCAGCTTTTCAGATCAAAAAAAAAAATACAGCCGCTCTATTTGGGTTACAAACCAAAACATCTGAATTCACATAAACATACTTACTCAAACAAATTTAATGGATTCAATACCCAATTTCTTAACTCCTAGCTTTTTAAAGTGTGTTATCTTTCCTTCCATACTGAAATTGGAAATAAAGATGCCTGTATGTCAATGTCCAGCTTTTGCAGAAGGGAGAACGGTCAGAATTACGCAATGGATTAGATAACACACAGCATCTTGAGGTGTGATATCATTTCATTTTCTTACAAGTACTTTTATTGAACAAAAGGAAAGAATATAGGCAACATTTGTTCATGATCTTATAGTACAAAACACTAACACCACCACATTCTATCAGAAGCAACCTCTTCTGTTAAAACCGCATTAGGGAAAAAAGCATAAAAACTCTCTGCAAGGTTCTTTTTAATTTCCTAAATGCCTCAAAGTGTTTTGCAAACAGTTTACCTCAGACATTGGAGTACCCCAGAAGTCATTCTGAAACAGATTTTTTAATGGAGTAGAAGGATGCAAGTCTTTATTGTCCAAAATCGCTGAAACATCATCAAAAACAAAGCCACAAAAGAGACTGTTCCAGTAGCAGGCTGCCACCACACCAACTATTAGCGCTGCTTCCTTTAGGCTTACATCAGCCATCTTCTCTATGAGTTTTCATGGACAAAAGCTGAAACATATGGACAGAAACTTTAGTAACTTTATCAAGTTTAGTTTTTAATCAGTAAAGTGAAATTAAGACATCTAATATTACACAAATTCATGACAGTACATATCTAAAGATCAGCAAGACAGAAAGGGTTCCTCAAGTCTCACCCATCTTACACAATTTTGTGTTTAAAAGAAATACTCTCACCAAAAGACGCACCCTTAAGAAGCCTTCATATACTGACACATTTCATGTTTCACTAAAAAAAGACTGATGATAAATTGTTATGTAGTTTTCAGACGACAGTTATGCAGTTCAAATGAAAGCCGCAAACTGGAAAACTATGAAAACTAAGTTCTCTAGAACCCTGAGAAATTTAACAAGTTATCAAGAAAGCAGACAGTGTGCTAATTCTTAATATTTTTTAGGCTTACAGCTTTTTCTCAAAATATTTCAAAAGCAACTAAAAAAAAAAACAAATTTCAAATATTCTGAAGAACAAACAGAAAACTTGAACTTCATAAAGACAGGCGTTCAAGAACAGGTAAAGGAGGACATTCATAATAATAAAAAATTAAACTTACCATTGAAGCTCACAATTTCCTCATTTGTATTCTTTACAGAAGTTCATGGAAAGGTCATTTTTTTCTCAACTCCGCACATTGCTCTGATGTCACTGCATATTCACAAGAGTCCTGTCCAAAGAAAAACAGCATGCAAAAAGGATACTAAAAATTAATTTTATCTTACGTTCTGTTTGCTCATCTTTCATAAACTTCCTAAGCCCTAAAAATTAGTAAGCAGCAGTTTTATTAAAAACTACTATATGGGTGACCTGATCAAAAGGTGAAATTACTATGTATTGGGTTGTTTGAAAACACTGTTCTGCCCTGGAAGAATAAGATAACTACAGTCCAAAGGCATTCTTTTTGACTATTGGCTGACACAGCCAATTGCTGGAACCAAAGATATTGTAAAACCAGACAGTTGAACACTGGCTTGGTTTTGAGAAAAAGAAGAGATGATTGAACAAAAATATACAGCATTTTCCTCAAAACCAGACAGGGGTAACATCTGTAAAGACACAAAACAGCTAATATTAGTCAGATAAAGTGGGTCCATAAATACATAAAAATGACGGCCTTCTGTCTATCAGGATTCACACATCAAAGCTGATGAGTTATTTGGAAGCTATAGTCTGTTATATTGTCCTAAACCCTGAAATCCCAGCAACATTTTTTGCTTTGTTTTTTTTCTTTGGATTTGTTTTTTTAAATTGTGTTCAGGTTTAAGTACACTATCCTCTAAAAAGAGGACATACAGATCTCTTATTCAGATAGCTAATCTTAGTTGTGGTTGGGCCTAGGAGCACAAAAATCAACTATCACAACTACAACTAAAGGAGCGGTGGTACAGGAAGGAACATATCTGCAACAAATGCAGGTGCAGTCTGACTAAAAACCAGGCCAAAGACTACTCAAAAGGAATCAAACCAATCCAGTGTTACTCACATAGCACTGGCTATTGGTATTACATCAACCAAAAAAGTCTTTTTTTTTCAAAGCTACCACCACCTTTAGAATAAAAAAGGGGAAAAAAGAAAAAAATCAGTGTTAAAGCATTCCGCTACATCTTTTCAAGGTTTGATCTGAGTACTTTACAACACTAAGCTAAGATTAAGTCTGAAAAAAATCATGGTTTCCTTTTTAGCCAGAAACATTTTAATAAAAAGAAAACAAAGCATACTGCAGGAATACATGAAAAGACAGCCCGCTTTTGAACTCATGGAAGATTTTTAGCTCCTTCCCAGAGAATGTGGAGAAGAAACTGCTGTTTCTCGCTCTGCTAGAAATGTTTGAAATTCCTTGTTTGCATCAGCTTGTCAACTGTGTAATTCCTACTTCTTGAAGCTCACTAGTTCTACTGAAAAGCAGTGATATCTGAAAAGGACCTACAATGAACATTTTCCAACTTATAAGCCTACATCTTTTAAATATTGTGTTCCAAAAATAGGACAAGATAATATTGCCACACAGAATCAACTGTACGGTTTATTTAAATTTGCCTTTTGTGAGATGAGTAGGTTTTTGGTGACTCCAGACTTCTTTATTAACAATGTAAAATTTCTGTATTGGTTGAAGCCCTTGCAGACACTGCTTCAGATATCAAAGAGTAATTCTGAGGTAATTCTTCAACAACCCTATTTCAGAAACAGTTACTGTCATCCAACTAGGAAAAAAAAAAGATAGATTCCTAAGCATAGCCTCCTATCAAGAGGAAAAACTTAACCCACCTTAAATGCCAGCTCTTCAACGACTTTTCATAGGTTGTTATTTTTCCCAACACAGAATATATGTAAAGACAGCTACTTTACTTATCCCTTAATCCTAGGTAATTCTGATGCTTCCACAACCTTTCTTTTTGCTCCTAATTTCTAGTATTTATTCACTTCAGAACTCCAATTTTAAACTACTACTGACCTTGCTGTTCTCTGACAGAGCTGCATTTACCTACATGCCAACTGTAGGGAAGATAGCGTTTTCCTTTGAATGAAAGTAAACTATTAAGCATAAAGAAAACCTACATCCAAAGACCACAGAAACTTCTTTGAAAACTCCAGAAAAAAAATCCACCTTTAACATCACAATTTTTTAAAATTTGCAATTAGCTCTCTCCTTTACATATACATTTCCATCACAGATATGATTGCAAATACATGCAAATATATGGCTATTATTTGGTCTTTCAAGACAAGTATTTGAGCCACAGACACTCCATGCAATTCTGAACAGCTCACTAAGTTTACAGTGAGGAACAAACATACATAACAAGATGCACTGTTCTGGTTTTAGCAGCAAGTTGTATAACATACTGCTCAAACTGTGCCAAGCCTGGTAACCTCAAATGCATCATACCATATTCCTCTCATTTTTTTCTTGTGTGCAAAAGCACTAGGAGGTCTCGGCAACAGATGGGCATAATGGAAATCTGGAAGAGTCTTCATTTTCTAGTAGTCTGCTTCCAGGGCAAACACAAAAGTAGGAAATGCAAGGCCACGAACAATCTTTAGATGGCACAAAACTGTAGCACAGATACTTTACTACTTCTGACTTGAACTCTGCCATTCTAAGGTCTTAATTTCCTGAGATACATTGTAAAGATACACAAGCTTAAGAAAAGCACTTTTTCAACCTAGTCTTATTACAAGGTAGTTTAACGTTCTTGCTGAATTAAAACATTAATATGGAAAAGGTGTTTTTGCAGTCCTTCACATTAGCATAACAAGACAGATTTTGAAGATGGCTCACTACCAGAACTACTATTTCCTATATGCTACTACAGTTGGGTCCATCACAACACTCCATGCTTCACACCTGGAATTATAATCAACATGTTGAGAACGCAAGACTAAATCAGAGAGAGGTTTACAAAGGTTCATTTGTACTTGGTAAGCTGGGCAAAAATATGTCTGCCGTTAATCTCAGTGGAAAACAACAATTGCTATTCAGCAGCAAACAACTTTTTCATGCCAAATAATCTGTTAACAGTTTGATGTTGGAAAATAAGAAGCCACGTAAGGAGCATGCAAGACTGAGAACACAGATCACAGATAAGCAAGAGCCTGTTGAAGTCTTGGTATGACTGGGCTTCTCAGGTGAGTCATAGTGGTATGACTGGGCTTCTCAGGTGAGTCATAGTGAGTGGATATATTCCCCTCCTTGCCCAAGAGACATGTTGAAGTTTGCTGTCAACCCAAGTATGGTCTTGCAAGTGTCAGCACTTCACCACTCCCAGTGATGGGTGTACCGATAAATACCTGTAAAATACGCTGTATAACAACTTGTTTGTTAATACAAACTTTCTGTGGTGGAGAAGCACATCACTGACTGCTCCAACACGTGCAAATAGATTGACCGTCCCTTGATGTATTTTTTTCAGCCCACCTACTGACTACGCCCATCAGATACCTTAACCACACCTTGGGCTTAACCACACTGCCAGTTTGTGGTCTACGGAACAGCCCCACAGCCCCCATTTGACTGGATTAAATGAGGACACACACTTTACTACCAAGATCTCTGTTGGATGTTTAATTTACAACAATATCTGAACATGGCAAGAAGAATATACAGCTGAAAACAATAAGCAGCAAGATAAGCCTTGTGAGACAGAAACCACAAGATGTGAGAGACGATTGTGGAAAACAGAATGCCCAAGCTGTACAAAACACCTGGATTGTTAGTCTAATTTTCACAAGCTGTTTGGCACAGAAATCAGCATTTTGCACTGTATTGCTTTCATACATGTACAAAGACATTAAGTGGAAAGGACAGGTAAGAACCAGAAATCTCAAGCAGGTTTGTTTTGTAAGGCATGTATTATTCATCTTCAGCTTCTTGAGAACCTTCTACCAGTTCCTCCAGTCTTCTCCTTCAAGAATTACAGATGAGTGAAACTGAGCAACAAAAAAAAAAAACAAAACTGAAAAACCAACCAAAAAAACCCAAATAGTTTTACATAAGTAGAAAACCAAAATATTTCTCAACAATCACTACCAAATCGATGACACTTCAGCTGGTTTAACACTGCATACTACAAAATGGCATAGCAGTCTGCACAAAAAAATCAATACAAATAAAAAGTGCATAATGATGTTCTAAGAGTGTCCTGAGCTAAGCTATTGGGGAACATGGAACCTATATTATTAAGTATGTATTTAGGCAAGAACATAGCTGCAGTCCCTAAATACACAAGAGTCACTTAGCACTCTGTACTTCACTACATATAAACATGCTACCAGTCACCCTTATGTCAACCACAGACCCTTGCAGGAATAAATACATTTGTGTTGATTAGACACATCTTACTACCTAACTTTAGAAACTTAAGCAAAATTAAAATTTTTCTGCTACTGAGTGATGATGGGCTTTAATAACCTGCTGCCATCAATCCTACTTCAAAGAAAATGTTCTGTGCAAGGTACATTTTCTTCTTCTCTAGCAAAAAAAGCCAAACCAGACATGAATAGTGGCAGTAATAGAGAATTTGAGAACCATGATGCACTGTATGGGAAAAAAGCTTGTAAAATCCACCTAATCCTGCTCAAGATTTCCACAGAAACTGAGAGGAACAAAAGTGATCACTAAAATTCATCTAAAACATATCAGAAGTGCGGAGTTTCAACCCATTCCTCCTTTTGTATGAAAGTTCTTACTACTCCTGAAAATACCCCACATAAATGAGATATTATTTACATTTGCAGCTTTTGATAGAGTCAGTACTTTGAAAGTCAGTTCAAGTTCCCGTAAAACCTCTTGAAAAATTCACCTTTTTCACTGTCTGTAACAGAATACTAGTTACTACAATTCAAAGACTCGGATTCTTTTAAATCATAGAACAGAATCATGGAATGGTTTGGGTTGGAATGGACCTTAAAGATCATCTAGTTCCAATGCCCCTGCTGTGGGCAGGGACACCTTCCACTAGACCAGACTGCTCAAGGTCCCATCCAACCTGGCCTTGAACACTTCCAGGAGGGGGCATCCACAACTACTTTGAGCAACCTGATCCACCCTCATTGTGAAGAACGTCTTCCTAATCTAAATCTTCCCCCTTCCAGTTTAAAGCTATTCACCCTCGTCATATCATTACTTGCCCTTCTAAAGAGTCCCTCCCAGCTTTCTTGTAGGCCCCTTTCAGGTACTGGAAGGCCGCTATGAGGTCCTCCCAGAGCCTTCTCTTCTCCAGGATGAACAACCCCAACTCTCTGAGCCTGTCCTCATGGCAGAGGTGCTCCAGCCCTTTGATCATCTTCATAACCCTCCTCTGGAACCACTTCCAACACTTCCATATCCTTCTTAAGTTGGAGATTCCAGAACTGAACACAATACTCCAGATGTGTTCTCACAAGAGTGGAGTAGAGGGGGAGAATCACTTCCCTTGACCTGCTGGCAACAATTCTTTTGATGCAGCCCAGGACATGGTTAGCCTTCTGGGCTGCGAGCGCACATTGCCAGCTCATGTCAAGCTTCTCATCAATCAGCACCTCTAAATCCTTACAGCAGGGCTGCTCTCAATCACATCATCCCTACCTTATACTGATACCAGGGGTTGCCCTGACCCAGGTCTCTAAAATAATGCTGATGAACACTGTCAGTGTTCTAGAAATACAACAGCAGAAACTGCATGTCTGTTAACTCCAAATAATAAATGTACAAAAGTTATAGAAGTGGCATAAACTGAAAAGACAGCCCTCAGACTCTGCTATGCATGTCCTTGTTTAGTATGCTTGGTTTGTGCATGATTTGATGCGGTATTTTAAAAGTCATTCCGTTAGGTCTTTCATATTGTAGTTTTTGCATTAAGTCTTTGAAATGGCATACTGTTATCAAAACTGTGGTTTAACATGGATGCCTAACTCTTCTTTCAGGGTAGGTCAAGCTGTGTTAAATGGAGCTAAAATGTTCTTTGGCTCCAGAACCACAAGCATTTATTTCCACTAATAGAAAATCCACTTATACAAAGTTTGTCACACAATTAGATGTGGCGCAGAACAAAAGAAAAACTAATTCCCTAGCTCCAAGTCATTCTGTATTTTAAACCTTTTCTCATTTTGTTTGGAGTTAATACTTCCATTCTTTTCACACTTTTTCACTTTATGAATTTTTCATTCCAAAATCAAAATCCCCTTTAGTTCTACATCAATCCTCTTTACTAGTTGCACTACACAATTACAAACTAGACGGGGTTTCACTACCAGTATAAGTAATACTGTATTTTCTGTGATTCTGTAACAGAACAACACTCAAAATGTAGAGGTACAAGAAATAAAGCACATTCAATAGCTAGACGGCTTGGAAAAAAAAGCAGGATCACCTACTCCACCTATAGAAGTCCCTCCTGCTAAGAAATCATTACTTTACACTTACCCACAATTAAATTTATTTTTAGTAATATCTCCCATTCATGAAATTCAGTCTGTTTCCTTTCCCTAATATTACACAGTTTGCTTATCTTACCCAATACAGAGCTGTAATTAACCAATCTCTGGTGGAGGTATCAAAGTCTTTACTTTCACCACGAATTAAAAGCTATGCCATAGCTAGAACATGTTACATAACTAATAGGAGTGCCGAACATCTTGTGCCTTATCAGCCTTCACTAAAAATCAACACTAAGCAAAAAACAATGAATAATAAAGAGGCAAAAGTCCAAAGATGACATTGTGATCACTTTTCTCTTTCCATTAAGAAAGAAAAAACAAATTCCTTCCCACTCTCCAAAGCTGTTAAATAAACACGAATACACACTCATGACTCAAATGGATGCTGGTTTTCCTTCTTTATTTGAAGAGACATGTTCATATCTATTTAGTCAAAACACAGGATCTGAAACTCTTTAGGCATCAGACCACTACCAAAGCTCAGACCTTCTTGCAGGTCACCAGTTCTTAATGGATCCAAGCAGTTTATAGATATGATCTTTCCCTTTACTACTCTGCAAGCTGAGTTCTGGACTCCGACTGTCACATACCCGTCTGCTTTATGTGCGAGTATCTGGGCTGCTGCCCTCCAGTCAGCCGGTCATTCGAGAAAGCCCATATTGCCCGCAGCCTCGGGGGGAGAGAGGAAGTGTAAGGTTGGGGGGGCAGAGGGGCCAGGCAAGCGGCCACCGTCAGGAATCACAGCACGGTTTGGGCTGGAAGGGACTTTAAAGATCATTCAATTCCAACACTCCTGCCGTGGGCAGGGACACCTCCCACCACACCAGGGTGCTCAAGGCCCCATCCAACTTGGCCCTGAACACTTCCAGGGAGGGGGCATCCACAGCTTCCCTGGACAACCTGTGCCAGGGTCTCTCCACCCTCATCGTGAAGAATTTCTTCTTTATGTCTAACCTAAGTCTTCCCCCTTCCAGTTTAAAGCCATTCCCGCTCGTCCTATCATTACCTGCCCTTCTAAAAAGTCCCATCCCAGTTTTCCTGTAGCCCCCTGCAGGTACTGGAAGGCCACTATGAGGTCCCCCCAGCGCCTTCTCCTCTCCAGGCTGAGGAAAGGAGCGGGGGGAGCACGGCCTGGGGCCGAGACCGCACGGCAGAGCCCGGCGCTCCCCAGGCGCCGCGGGGGCTCACGGATGAGGCCCGGCAGCCACGGCCAGCGGGGACAGGACCACTCGCCACCGCGGGAGACGACCACACCGGACCCATTCCTCCCGACTCCCACATCCCGCCTGTGTGTGGGGACAGTCCCGAGCCCGCCCTACCTGAGGCCGCGGAGGGAGCAGCCCCACCGTTACCGACACCACCACCGCCGCCGCCGCCACGAGGCACCGCGCAGGCGCATCACCCCCTCCACCCACCGGCCCAGGAAGCCTGTCGGGAACCGCCCTCCCTCCTTGACCGGCGGGCGCCGGGGCAGCCGCGCGGGTCTCTGTGAAATGTAGTCCGGGGGAGGGGGCGGCTGTCGGGGTGAAACGGTTCTCCCGAGCGTCGATCGCGTCTCGCCTCTCCCCTCCCGTTTCCTCCCGGTGCGATCGCGCAGAGTGGGAGCGTCCGGCCGTCACCGCGGGGCCCGTCGTGCTCCGGGAACGCTGACTTTCCCCGCGCCGACGCGTGTCCGGGTCACCGGGAGCGGAACCGGCGGGACCGTTTGATGGCGTCGCCTAGCAGCGGCCTCCGCCATCCCCGGGGAGCGGTGAGAGCCAGGGGCCGGGGTGCTCTGCGCTGCCCCGGCAGCCAGCGCGCAGCCGGGCCGCGGGCGGCGGCGGGGCCGTTGCTGCGGGCGGGTCCCGGGTCCCGCAGGCGCGTCCGGGCGCGGGCTTCGTGGCAACGCGGTTCGCGGGGGAGGTTGCAGCCCGCGGTGTCTGCTCGGCACCAGTGCCTCAGCTGGGCCCCTTTGTGAAGGTGGACGGAAAATAAGGCGGTTTGTTAATTCAGCAGAGTCTGCTGAAATGAAATCGTCTCTCGGCAGCGTCCTGGAGGGGTGGCTGGCTGTCACTGCATCATTCCTGGGGCTGGAATATACAGACTGAAAGAAAATAGGAGCCCTGTGCAAAATCCCATTGTAGTTAACATTTAGTGTGTTACCCCTTAACACCACTCTCATGAGACGCTACCTGGAGTACTGTGTCTTATTTCTGGAATCCCCAACCGAAGAAGGATGTGGAACTGTTGGAAGTGGTCCAGAGGAGAGTCCCGAAGATGTTCGGGGGCTGGATTACCTCTGCTGTGGGGACAGGCTGAGAGAGTAGGGCTTGTCCAGCCTGCCTAAGAGAAGGTGCCTATTGGACCACATAGCGGCCTTCCAGTATCTGCATGGGGCCTACAGGAATACTGGAAAGGGACTTTTTAGAAGGACAAGTAATGATAGGATGAGAGGGAATGACTTTAAACTGGAAGGGGGAAGATTTAGATTAGACATCAGGAAGAAATTCTTCATGATGACTGTGGTGAGACACTGGCACAGGTTGTCCAGGAAAGCTGTGGGTGCCTCCTCCCTGGAAGTGTTCGAGGCCAGGTTGGATGGGGCCTTGAGCAGCCTGGTGTGGTGGGAAGTGTCCCTGCCCACGGTAGAGGCATTGGAACTAGATGATCTTTAAGGTCCCTTCCAATCCAAACCACTCTGTCTTTCTATGATTCTGTAGAGCTGGAAGATGAGAGCTAGTCTGAGTAATGCAATTTGAAATCAGAAGTAGCTTAAGATGAGTTAGTCCTGGTAAACTAGTATGGAGTTAGCAGAACACATTTCGCTGATGACTGTGCTGCTGCTTGGTATTCAGTCTTGCTCATGTGTACACATGACTCTGTGCTACACATACACACCTTTATGGAAAAGGAACAGCTATTCCTACTGGTGCTTACTTCTACTGGGACGATAAAGTATCATCATGGTAGCTTAGCTGCCTCTGTTTGTAGTCACCTGTAGGCAGCATCAGACGTTATTGTTGTTCTAATAATACTTGAACATGCCCACCAGGCCTTCTCTTCTGTCTGCCCTTGCTGAACTTTGTAACATCGGGCCATTTTATGTACGTTTGATTTCTTGAGGTTGTCAAGAAAATGTTGTTACAACTGATGTCAAATGCACATCTCTTTCACACTTTTTCTAGAGCCAATATCTCAGTGTTTCACCACACTGATCATCCAACAACTAAAAGCACAGTTTCCAGTTGAGGAGAAGGGTTCAGCTAAATTCTGCAATGAAAATCCCTTCAATTAAATAGTTTCTCTCTTTTTGTCCTTAAGTGGAACATATGGTGTGCTTATGTTGTGCTCCCCAGACCTTACTATAGCTGGTGTCCCAACAAGTTGGATTATTATGTGCATGTGCAGGTATCTCTCCTTTTGGATATAGTTTTAAGACTGATACATTCTTAAGACTTTATTTTATGAG
This sequence comes from Tapera naevia, assembly GCA_033556795.1. NCBI lineage: Eukaryota > Metazoa > Chordata > Aves > Cuculiformes > Neomorphidae > Tapera > Tapera naevia. The sequence goes on from JAUMJJ010000059.1 coordinate 7,025,685, forward strand.
TTAAGAGAAAAACAAATTTGAAAGATGGCAGGTAGGATAAAGATTGACAGTAGTAAAGTTGCGTATTTGCTTTCACAATAGTTTTGATTGTTGGACATTTCATACCCGTAATTCCTATATCTCATTGTGTTAAAAAATAAACATATTTTGAAAAACGCAACTTTTAAACAAGTATGTTAATGATCAAGTAGTATTGAATTATCTGGAGTGCCAAAATCAGTTCATGCCTGCATGCTATTTTCTAATATTTTCCTTTGCTGTCTATGGCAAAGCAGAAAGTAAAAAATGTATATATGATGTCATCCTATGAAGTCATGCATTATACAGAATGCATCGTTTCTAAAACATTTAGCAAACACTGAAGAAATGATCAGCATAGGGGAGCTCTCGGTTTATGTATTCAAAAGGAGGAGGAAACCTTGATTTTTATCCTTAAGCATACAGCTGGATTTCAAAGTCTTGCAGCTCTTCTTTCAGACTGCTTAGGCATATTTTTTGAGAAATTATGCCAGTGAGGCCTTTCATTAAGGAAGGAAGTTTCAGTTGTTGAGTCTTTAAACTGCTGAATGACGAAATGGGTGCATGATGAAATGGATCTCAGAATATCATGCTCAGTGTAGAGCATTGCTACAGTTATGGATTGAGCTTGATTTTTTTTTCTGTAAAATATGTATCCCTGTTGTGTCATTATTTCTTGAATGATAATGAATTTATTATTCTTATTTTTATTTCTTTTAAATTTTCTTAACCAATTATGACATATTCATAGTTTAAGGTGATAAGTAGATTAAAATGTGTTCTGCTTTAACATTGGCACAATCTGTTTTTTGAAATAGTGACAATAAAGGCTGGAGACAGCTCCAAAGAACAGACTAATCCAAGAATTTCAATCTCTTCTGCCTTTTTCAGATACTGTGTTGTCTATCAGATATATGAGAAGTCACTGTGGCCCACAGCAACCAGTAGGTAAGCAGTAGAATGAAACTTTGCACCACTTTCTGATTAGATTTTTGTTGATTTCTAGGTTGTTTACTGTCCTCTATCAATTCAAGTATTCTAATAAAAAGAAAAGGTATTTAGAAATTTAGAAACATTTATATATTTATAAATGAATGTTAAGAAATGAATAGTTATAGTAAGAAACTAAAATAAGTGTTGGTGACTATAAGGAGGTGTTTATCCTACAAGGGCTGGTTCAAAGGGCATCCAGTCGTGTTTCTTCATTAACATAAAAATACTGCATTGGGAGGTGGGGAGTAAAAGAAGGATATTAAAGTTAAAATAGAGGTTTCACAACCTAATCTTCACTGTTACTGTCACAAATTCCTCAGGCATGCATGGTCTAATTTTGAACTTAAAGGAAAAATGGTTTTAATATTTGTCCAATGTCTTTACTGTTTTTGGTCTCCTTGTTTCCAGTAGACCAAAATTTGAACACAGTGTTAATCACTGTTATGAAAGGGATACAGTTATTGGAATCATCATGTGTCATTCAGTGGCCAGCATCCTTTAAATCATTTGACGTAAAATAGGCACTGATAATCTCTGAAAATTTTTATTTTAATTTTTTTCAAGGAAAAGTTATAAATTTAATATGGCACCCATTTTACATTGGAAGAAGCTTATGAAAGTTGATCCAGATGCTCTGTCTCAGCAAGAGGAACTAGCAAACAGATGGCTGGAGACTGTATCCAAGGTATTCAAGAGGAAAACAGAGCTTAAGGATTTTGTTATGCATTCTTCCCTAAACTGTCTCTGGTCCTTTGCGTATATAAATGATTTATTTTCTGGCTTTCATTGATATTTGTAAAAAACAGTTACCTCTTTCCTTAGGTTGATGAGAAAGACCTAGAAAGGGGAACTCCAGAACAACTGATACACCTTTTTAAAATTACTCAATCAATAATGAAGGTTTGTATTAATCCTTGCTTTCTACACTTCTGAAGATGCATTTGTTTATTTTTTTGTTTAAATGAAAGCATCATGCATTGAACACACTTGTTACTCCTAATGAGTGTTTATATACTAAATGTTTGCTTGCACCAGAGAATCTACTTACAGCTGTTGGGATTATGGCGTGTAGTGGTGGGAAGTAATGTGAATAGGACTGACACAGTTATATAATCAAGAAACCTTAGTTTTACACATGGAAATTGCCAAAAAATGTCTTGAAAATCAGTTAGATGTTGTAATTTATTGGTAGTTTGATGGTTTACAGTAAATAATAATATCATCATCTACCCCCACAGTAGACTCCTAGGGAAGCTGGCAGCCCGTGGCCTAGATGGGAGCACTTTGTGCTGGGTTAGGAATTGGCTGGATGGCCGAGCCCAAAGAGTGATGGTGAATGGTGTTTCATCCAGTTGGCGGCCGGTCACCAGTGGTGTCCCTCAGGGATCGGTTTTGGGTCCCGTCCTGTTTAATATCTTTATTGACGATTTGGATGAGGGGATTGAGTCCATCATCAGCAAATTTGCAGATGATACCAAGCTGGGAGGAAGGGTTGATCTGTTAGAGGGTAGGATGGCCCTACAGAGGGACCTGGACAGATTGGAGAGCTGGGCTGATTCTAATGGGATGATGTTTAATAAGTCCAAATGTCGGGTACTTCATTTTGGACACAACAATCCCATGCAGAGCTACAGACTGGGGACAGAGTGGCTAGAGAGTAGTCAGGCAGAAAAGGACCTGGGAGTGCTGGTGGACAGGAAGCTCAACATGAGCCAGCAGTGTGCCCAGGTGGCCAAGAAGGCCAATGGCATCCTGGCCTGCATCAGGAATAGTGTAGTAAGCAGGACCAGAGAAGTTATCGTCCCCCTGTACTCGGCACTGGTCAGGCCTCATCTTGAATACTGTGTCCAGTTCTGGGCCCCCCAATTTGGGAAAGATGTTAGGATACTTGAATGTGTTCAGAGGAGGGCAACAAAGATGGTGAGGGGGCTGTAGCACAAGCCCTATGAGGAGCGACTGAGGGAATTTGGGCTGTTTAGTCTGGAGAAGAGGAGGCTCAGGGGAGACCTCATTGCTCTCTATAACTACCTAAAAGGAGGTTGTAGTCGGGCAGGGGTTGGTCTCTTCTCTCAGGTGACCAGTGGCAGAACCAGAGGGCAAGGACTTAAGCTTCGTCAGGGAAAGTTTAGGCTTGATGTGAGGAAAAAATTCTTCACTGAAAGGGTGATTGGCCATTGGAATGGGCTGCCCAGGGAGGTGGTGGAGTCACCGACCCTGGAGGTGTTTAAAGGGAGACTGGATGAGGCACTGAGTGCCATGGTTTAGATGATGGTTGGTGTTAGTGTTGGTGTTAGTGTTAGGTTATAGGTTGGACTTGATGATCTCAGAGGTCCTTTCCAACCTTGTGATACTGTGATACTGTGATACTGTGATACTGTGATCATAAATCAAGAAACACTGCTATCCTAGAACCGATCCTGTAAATCTGTCATACTTTCTTGTATTTACTCATAAATGTACTGAAAGTAAGAAGTAACAGAAGTGTAGGTTAGCGCATTGGTTTTAGAGAGGCTTCTAAACTGTTTTTAGTTCTTTGCAGTATGCTTTTGAGTGTTCAGGCAGCCTGGTAGAATAAATTACTAATGAACATATTTCAGCAATCTGAACTTCTTAGTTGTCAGAATGGGGAAAAATGGGAATGGTTTCATTTGTTTAAAGAGAGAAAATCAGTGTTCTTTTGTAAACATTTTTGTCATTTTAAACATGAGGTCTATGGAACAATCTTATTTTAAGCTAGCAGTAAACAGTTGTTTACTATGCTTTTTTTTTTTTTCCAGATGAAAGCTCAGGAGGCAGTGCTAGCAACAGAAGAAGTTGACAGAGCTGGGGAAGAGCAAGCCAGATGTGGTTAGCAAGCATTTTTTAGTTTTCCCAAGTGATTTGTTAAATGTATTTTTAGTTTGATTTTTTTTTTAAGTTTAGAGAAATGAATACAATGCCAACTGCTCTGAAGTCAATTGATTTGGAGAAGCCAAGTATTTAATGATTAAGGTTGGCTATTGTTTTATGTACTTTTTACCTTGATGCGTAATTCACTATGTATGTTCTATTTCAACAGAAAATGAATTTAAAACAAAGGTGATGAAACTTCAAAATGAATTAGAGGTAACTAATTTTGTTAGTTTCTAGAGTCCTTTTTATGGCTTTTTAAAATGAGATGTTTTAGACTAGTATTTTACCTTAGTAAAGAGGTGTAATAGCCCTGCATTTTAGCTAATACTTTGTATTACCTTTGGGATATTCATCAGCTTCAGGTTTGCAAAGATCTCTATGTACTAATGAAGTTTATTAGTTGAATAAATCTCATTTATTGCTTTGTTGAAAGAAGCTAGTGAGCCCTTCCTGTTGCTTTTCCTGAACATCAGAAATGTTAGCTTAGCATCTACTTTTTTTTTTTTTAGTTCTTCCTATTTTGAAGAACTGTACTACATTTATAGTGTTATTTTAATCCTCTTAAGATGGCACAAAGATCTGCTGGTGGTCGTGATACTCGTTTTTTGCGCGATGAGATCTGCCAACTGGAAAACCAATTGGAACAAAAAGAGAGACAGCTAACAGTTATAGAAAAGGAATTGGAAAAAGAGAAGAAGGTGAATGAGCAGGTAAGGACTTCAGCTTGGTATCTCTGAAAACTCTTCTGGCATATCTTTTGAGGAGCTGGTGTTCTGAAAAGAGCTTCTGAAATAAAAAAAACACTGACAAACAGGACTGTTGTGACTTTTGTTTTCTGTTTTGTTTCTGGAGTTCTTTGTTTTCATAGTTTATTGTGCTAGTGGTACATGTAAAAGTTTTCTGCCTTGTTACAGCTTGCTGTTCGAATTGAAGATGCTGAAAATGAAAACATCAAATTAAAGAGAGAGGTTAGTAAAGAATTATTGCTGATTTGTTGTATTGTTGTCTTCATTTATAAATATATTTTCAGCTTTATGCGTTTATAATCTTTGTTGTGGCATGATGTTTATTTCGGCTTTAAAATATTTCCTGGTAACTGGTACAAAGGGAATATGAAATTGTAGTCATATTTCGCAAATACATAGTACACCTACTCCAATGAAACTTATTTAATTGAGGTCAGGAGGTGTCTACATTTGAATTTACATCATACTACTGTGCACTAGTTTTGTCTGGACTTTGTGCTTTGAGTTATTAGTATTTTTCTTAAATACCATTGACAAATAGATTTGGTGGATATTAGACAGAATTTGGTTTATGCTTGCTGCTTTTGCTCATTGGACAAAATAAGAAGTGAAAAGTTAATGTAATAGTAAATGCATAGATAGATTTGACTTTATTACTAGATTTTTTTTTATTCACTCTCTGGAAACATATTTTTCTATCTGTTTTTAGGAATTAACATGTTTTATAGCATTTAATATGAATAGTCTTGGCCTCTGTGAGGAAAAAACAAACAGACAGCAAAAACTAAGTCAGTGTCCTAGGGGAAAACCCTGAGAATTGTTCTTTTATGTATGTATGTGTATGTATATACATGTATGCATGCACAGGTATGTAGCAAACTCTATTCTATTTAGTCTTCCTAACACAAAGATAATTTCTAATATTTTTCATGCTTTGTTCTCTTGGTCTTGTTCTCTCCCTTTTAATCTGAAGAAAAAACGTATAAAGATAAAGGTGAGGTTTCTAAGTTTTTTAAAAAGATACTGTAGGAACTTGGATAGGTTTTGACTGTCTTAGCTCTTTGTGTTAGCTTGCTAGAAAAGCAACAATTTTGTCTTCAACTCTGCAAAATAAACTTGTGTTTGGGTTACTTTCTGTGCAGAATGATCAATTGCGTCAGGATGTAGCTGACTATCAGAGGCAAATAGATTCTCAAAAAGAAGCAGTTCTGTTAAGAAGAGGAGAGGATTCTGTTTACAGGTCACAGTTGTCCAAAAAGAACTTTGAGCTTGTCCAGTGTTTGGATGATATTCAGGTAAAATCTATGCGTGCTACTGAGTATTTTTTAGGCTGTTACTGCCAATAGTGTTTTTCACAAAGCTGTGTCAATTTATAGACCAAGTCATATAGAGTATGAGAATTCATGATGCAGGTGGATTCTGTAATGCATATAGTCTGCATCTGTGAATCTAGCAGAGGTAATGAAATTACTGGCAATGGGAAATGTCTCTTATTTGCTTTTAGGATTAGTTGAAACTAGTGATGTAAAGGTGAAAATACTCTCTTCTGTGGTAATTTATACTTTCCAGTCTTACATTTGAGGTAGCTATCAGTTACTGGTTATTCAGATACTACGATGTGCACTTTTTAAAAGCTGTTTTTTCATTACATTTGCAGAATTTGACTGAAACTAATGAGAAATTAGACATTCAAAACCAAGAAATGAGGAAGAATCTTGAGGAATCAGTGCAAGAAATGGAGAAGATGACTGATGAATATAACAAAATGAAACAAATAGTGCAGCAATCTGATATTGTTATGGATCAGTTAAGAAAAGAGAATGAACAGTACAAATTTCAAGTAAGAAGTGACTTTCATATTATCGAATGTAATTTTCCTTTACATTTATACTGGATTGTCATATTTGAGCTGAAGTTGAAAGACATTCAACATAGCCGGTTAAAACACATGCTCTACTGAAATAACACTCTAAAAGTAATATGACCTTTAAATTGGATGAAAATTTTGAAACTTGATTGCAGATCACAGGTTTTTTTTTTTTTGTACAAAATGTAGGTCATGCTCTGTTTTTAAGGGTCATGATCATCTCTTGCTACTGTAGTGCTGATCTGTTAAATTGCATACAATTTATATTTGATTGATGTAGTGTGTTTGTACATATACATTGGTTAAGCAAAACATTTTTGTTATATTCATCCAAATGGCATTTCTAGGTTCAGGAGCTTTCAGATCAGCTGAAAGCAAAGAATGAGGAAGATGATCCACTCATGGCAGCTGTAAATGCAAAAGTTGAAGAATGGAAGGTACTTTTCAATACTTACTTATTATTTTTAGGAAGTATTATTTCAAGTAGTCTGATGGTATTTTATCTTCTTTTCAGCAAATCTTAGCTTCGAAAGATGGTGAACTCCTGGAGTATCAGCAAATGTTATTTAACTTGAATGAAAAAATGAAGCTATTCCAACTTGATGTAGACAGAAACAGTATAGTGACCCTTCAGCAGGTACAGTCTATGTGGCAAATTGCACACGCAGAAATTACCATTCACTAAGTATGGTAGTGACCAAAAGTGACCAAATACTAGAATATGTATTACTTATGTTTTAGAATTATGAGACAGGTTGATTCATTTCACTACAAGGTTAGCTAAATAGACAGTGGACAAAGGAAACTTCTCTTGCTGTTTGTGTGAACGGAGTGCTTCGTAGTTGGTTCTATTACTTTCATATTTATGTTTTCTAATTAAGTGATTGTTTTAACATCGGAGCATCCATCATTTAGTTTTTTTAAATTGCAGCTTAGTTTCTATCCTTTAAATTTTTTATTCTTGGAAGAGGCTTACCTACTTGTCAATTTTCTGTGTTTGTTTCTGTCATCTGATGCCATAACATAAAGTCTGTGGTTCAGCCCATGGTAGAACTAGCTGAATTTGATTATCTCTCATATTCATGCAAAATTACATGATTTTGAATTTCCCCACTTCCTTGAAAAACAAAAAGATTAAATAAATAACACAGTCCATTAGGAACCCTGAAATATGGGAAGCATACCAGGAAAATTTCCTGCCTTTGAATGAGTGTGTCATGAAATTTGTTTTATTTGTTGGTCCTTTGTAGACTGAACAGTATGGTGAGATATAGTTATGCAGTCTTCCAAAACTAGGAACAGATATCTTCTCAGGAGAAAAAAAACCCCATGGCTGTAGAGGTTGCTTTTTTGCGTGACCATCATTAGCATGATGTTTTGGACAGTTTTGTGGAGATAAGTGTATTTTTAAAGCAGACAAATTACTGCAGTGTTTTAACTCAAAATGGACTGAACATGTTACAATTCAGTGGGTATTTACATCCTGAAAGATGTTTAGCTTTTTGCAATTTTGCTAAGGTTTTTACTGTTAGATTAGAAATATGGTTATGTTTGTCCTCTAAGAAAGCCTGAACTTTCATTTTCACTAAAAAAATAACAGCCTTACTTGGTATGAAGTAAGGTTAACAACTCTTGAGGTTTTTACATTATAATTACTTTCTGTAGCTTTTTTCCTAAGTCTACATTTTATCTTTTTCCAATTTTTTCATTCATTCCAGCAAAAATAACATTAAACTCTGTGATATTTCTAAAGTTCATGTATAAGCACAGAAATAGTATAATATAAATAAAGTCACTTTCACAGTCTTTGTGTGCTTAAGGGTGTATATGCTTGCAAAACAAGGTGTCATATGAGTTTTTAAGAGTTGAATGACTTGATGAAAAGTAGTTTGCAATACGGGTATCATGAATTGTTAGACCTCCCAATCCTGAACTGGTGTCTTTTGATTCACAGTGGCAGTTGTTTATGAGGAATCTGTAAAAAACCTGTATCATCTGAACCTTTTCATCATACATTCGCAAAACTCTTAGAGAGCGGTTCCATTTAAAATTGATATATTAAAATCTGCTTTTTTTTTGTTTGAAAGCTTTATTTTTACTTTCTTTTATTTTTCCTGCATTGCCTTTATATACTCAACTTCTAGATAATATCTGAACTCTATGTTGTAAGTACAGTATATTTGCTTGCTCTATAAATTGTTTTGTGTTAGCTACATTTAATTGCTTTGTTTAGTGTGTGGTGTTCTGTATTGGTGGCTTACCTGTCAGTAAAGAAGAATTTTCTAAAGGAGATTCTTTTTTTTTGTGTGTGTATAGGGAGTGCAAGAGCGAGATGCTCAAATAAGACTGCTTACTGAGCAAGTTGAGCAGTATACCAAAGAAATGGAGAAAAATACATTTCTTATTGAGGAATTAAAAAAGGATCTCCAAAATGGTAAAGGTAACATGACCGTTTTATTTTAAGGTCTAAGAAAAGGCAAAAAAGAAACTTTAGATATGCAGAAAAATATTTGCAGTATTTCATAAATATTAGTTTCAATTTTTTTTGTTCATTTCTATTTATTAAATTAGGTTAAATTTATTCACAGTGGGGTTTTTCCATTCTTCAGTGGGGTTTATGGGTCATACAATGCCTAATAAAACTATACCTGGTCTGTAAAGGTTACAGCATAACATATAAAGTTTCAGCTCTATCAAGAATTGCAGGTGAGTAATAATGTGTAATTTAAAATACATTCTGATGTCCCTTATATGTACTTACTTCTTATAGATACTGTTTGAATGAATTATTGAGGGAAAAAAAGCTCTCGTACTAGTCTTTTGTAATTGCCTTAATTAAAAAGAGCAGAAAATGAAGATCTTTATAACATCATCGGAAGTGTTTCTTTCTTGCTTAATGGCTGATAGCAGGAATTCCTAGTTGAATTGTAAACAAATCAAGGTTTTCCTTTCCAGGTCACTCATCTCTTGCTCAGCAGAATTGGATTGAGGATATGCAAGAAAAGTTAAAAATGCTAGAAGAGAGAACTAAGGAGGCTGAGAAATCAGCAGAATTAGCAGAAGCAGATGCTAGAGAAAAGGACAAAGAGCTCGTTGAGGCTCTGAAACGAATGCGACTCTATGAACTGGTAAAGAATTTATCAGTGTGGACAGAGTATTTCATTATATTTTTAGATGACCATTTTGTCCTTCTATTTTTTATTGACTATATTCTAATTAGAAAGTAAATTACTTCTGATGATGGAGTTGTGTTTTTTTTTCTTGCATGATAACGTTCAGTAGTCACTGACTGCTGCATACTTAATATTACAAGTTGTCAGTTTTAACACATTCATATGGGTTTCTCGAGTCCATTGAATGGTCTTTGAACAGCTATGATTCTTCGAAGGATCATGTAGTAAGAGGGATCATTTTCGAAATATGCAGAGACTCCTCTGTAGTCAAAAGACAGATTTGGAGCATCTACTTTTTATTCAGTAACTTTTTTCACTAAGCTTAGTGCAGAAGAGTGATACAGGTTGAAAACATTTTTTCTTATCTATGTGGTGATAAAAGACAAATTCATAATGTATTTTCTTACATTTTCTGTTGGTTTCTTTGTTTTTACTTCCCATTGGGTTTTTACAGGGTATATATGGTTTAGAAGAGGCTGTTGCTGAAATAAAAGATTTAAAAAAGGAAATCAAAATACGGGATCGTGAGATCGAAACATTAATTAAGGAAGTCAATAAACTTGAACTTAAAATAAATGATTTTCTTGATGAAAATGAAGAACTTAGAGAGCGCTTAGGTATGCTATATCCATTATTTTTTTGATTTTTTTATAATGTTATTTCAATTCTTACATGATATTGTGGAAATGTTTTACTATACCAAAAAGCTACTTGGAAATAAATGTATATTTTCTGTTAATATTTGCGAGTAGTTAGGAAAAGCTGCATGAATATGTATGAGTAAACCTGCATATGCTTTACTAAGCTTGGCTTACAGGTTGTTTTAACTGAAGAAAGTAGGAGAATATTTTTGTAGTGCTTGTTTGTTTTGATTCCTCTTTGACTATACACTTCTTAATTAATTTCATAATATGGTATTTGGAAGCCATATCATACTGAAGTTGTAATGCTAGATTGAAAAACACAGAAAACTTTGGACTGGCTTATTCTTACATTGAAGCATCTAAACATAGAGTTAATTTTATGTGATATTTCATTATACTTTCATTTTTGAGTAACTGAATTAAAATTATGCTTTCTTCTGGTGTTACTATGTGGAATGTAAGATGTGTGCACATATAAAGAATTATTGAACTATTAAGAGATTATTTTTTATATTTTACTTGACTAATTATATTCTAATTTAAATGAATTGCATTCTAGTGATTACTGACATTAATTTTCATCCTTAATGAATAGTTATAGAGTATATACTGTTTTAGGTCTTGACCCAAAGACAATGATTGATCTAAAGGAATTCAGAAACAGCAGAACACTGAAGCAGCAGCAATATAGAGCTGAAAATCAGATTCTTTTGCAAGAGGCAAGTGATAAATCCTGTTTTTGTGAGACTCCATAATAAAACCCTATTTGAACAAAACAAATACTGATCTGTGAATAATAATATGCAGATTGAGAGACTAGAAGAGGAAAGAATTGAACTGAAAAAACAGGTTCGTAATTTGGCTCAGGAGAAAGGAAGAAGAGTTGCAGCAATAGGTAGGATTTTTTTATTTTTTTGTTTATTAGCTATCCTTTCAAAAACATGCGGTCTGTACTTGTTAGTATAGCCATGTTATATTTACTCAAATTAAAGGGCTAAATATATTACTTGAGTCTGTAGGAAGAGGAGAGTGCTCTTGTATTTCAGTAGTCTTATATCACTCAGTTGTGTCAGGATGATCTCGCTATGATTTTCAGTAAATCTGTATGATGAATATGTTTCAGAAATATTGAAATTCATTTCTGTGCCACCCAGGGAACATAATGGGCTCAAATTGAAATGTTTACAGCAGGTATAAAACTAGACCTCAGGTATACTAGGTGGAATATATTCCCTTGCTTGGAGACCAATAAAACATTCATAATAATTTATTACTTGTACATAGATTTGCAATTAGGATCGGGTGCTGTTGATGTGCAGATGACGGATAGCTTTAGTGAAGAGAAGGGAACAAATAAGAGGAAGTTGGATTTCCTGAACAGACATGATGTTGCTGATGTAAAAGCAGAGGTAGGTTCTTAAAGCAGGTTCATAAATATTTACTGTATTTCTCTTTCAAAATAAAAATAATGTTGCTTTGTAAATATCTGTTCAAATATTTCTCTAGGTTCTTTTATTAACTGCATTTAAAGAAAAGAAAAATTAATAATTTGAAAAATCTTTTGGAATACTAATAATGAGTATTCTGTGTTTTTTGTGAATATAGGCTAGTAGCTCATGTCACATGGAAAGGATAAACACACTTGCAGATAGAGAAAGAAGCACCAGTTAGACTTTTGAAGTCAGAGAAAGATATAGCTGAAAACAGTAAGGCTGTGGTAAATCTTCCTAGAAGACCTTTTGGCATTAGAATTTAGGTCACTTGGGAAAGAATAGAAATACTTCTTTGGTTCATTTATGTATTTCCATTTACCTATCATTTTTCATCATTATCATCATTAATATTATTTCTCATCATTATCATAATTTATCTAGCTCATCTAAGAACGAGATGAGGAAACATACGTTGTAGCCATGATAAGCAAATATATCTTTCCTATCTTTAACTGAAATGTTTTGGAACTGATGGCATTTCTGTTGAGCCCACTGAGCTATGTAATTGGTCAATGGAAAGTGTAAATCTGTGTACATCAGGCTTTTCCAGTTAGACAACTTTTTTTTCAATGCTGCAGGAGTATTTTTTGCTGTTGTAATTTCTCTTAAAATACTGTGTTAGCAAAGCTGTGGCATGAATAATGTCAACTAATTACATTTTGGAGTTATATTTTTTTTTAATATAAATACAGATAGAATCCTATACTAATTACTAACTGCTAGTTTTTTTTTTCCAGAATGAGTAGATTTGTTGATCAAGGGTATGCTAAATAGTTATTTAGAATTAAATTTTTAAAGATGCAGAAGCCAGACAGTGCAGGTAGTACAAGGTTTAAAAAAAAAAAGCCAGGATACATATTTATATAAAGTTTTTTGATAGTCTGAGTATTTTTTCCAGATAATTTTGTTGCTGTGAAGATGAGGCTATTTTTCTGTTGCCTTCTATATAACACTTCATTTTGTTTTACATGCTGTGTCATTTCACTCTTGAATATATATGGCTTAGCAATACTCTCAAGCATTTATTCTCATTTAATCACAGTCTTAATGAAAATTCTAATACTAAAATTTCTAAATTACAGGTTTTGAGTCTTCTTTGTTCTTTTCTCTAGAATGAGTATCTTGCAAATGAATTAAGTGTGAGAGATAGAGATTTGGAGAAGAACAGGACTGTAATAGCTAAATTTCAATCTAAATGTAAGTTGAAACCTGTTTTAAAACAAGGGAATATTATCAGGTACCCACAGATACTTTACCTATTTAATTGTTCTGGTTTTGAGATCGTGACCACAAATATCTGTCTTTACAGTTTCTGTTTATTTTGATGTCTTTCACAAGATCAAATTTGCTGTGCACGTAGAAGGTTATTTTACAGTTATTCTGATATACTTCTCAACTGTGAAAATTATGGTTGTGAATTGGTCCAGGTGTGAACACAATGATTGCAAAATTATGAATGTAAATGGCATGTACTGAAGTGGCATTTCTTTGAATTCTCATTAATGACTTTTTATTTTTGTGTTTGTATTAGTCCACGTCTTCACGTGTGTGTGTATTAAGTACATATATGGTCTTGCTAATTTAAAAAAAATAGCAATAGTATTATTATAATAGTATTATATGTATAAAAATATAATATTATTATAATAATTATAAAAATAATGATATAATTTACTTGTGTAATTGTGGTGCTTTCCTGGTTCCAAGGAAGTGTTAGGGAATGTCCTGACAGGTTTGTTGTGTTTTTAAAGTTTCCAGACTTCATACTCTGTGCTGGAAACTCTGGAATTCCACTGAGAGACTAATGGTGGCAGATAAACTGTATAACTTGAGAGGACATATTACTTTCAAATAGTTTAAACATTCTTTTTTCCCAGTCTGTGGCAGGAATTTAGGCAATTCCTTTGTATTTCATTGTTACACCCAAACATTTCCAAGATAGCTGTGTTTCTGGATTAGTGAAAACCAGTCAGACAGGCTACTAAAGAAGTGAAAAATGTGGCAGGAAACACTGAAGACAGGAAGGTTCAATCAATCAAGTCAAATGTGTTCCTATGAAGTGTTTCATTATTGGTTTGCTGATATTTCTCCAACAGAATACGCTGAATGTTCTAGCAGCTCTGCTTTTAACTTCCTAATTACTTATGTCTATATATAACATTAGTTTTGTATATCTAATCTACAAGTACTGTGATGAAATGTCCTAGGAATGATTAACCCATTTTTCAATGCTTTTAGACACATTTGTGATTTTTATTACAGTAAAAGAGTTATCGGAAGAGAATAAACAACTTGAACAAGGAATGAAAGAAATATTGCAAGCTGTCAAGGAAATGCAGAAGGATCCTAGTGCTAAAGGAGGAGAAACAGCCTTAATAATTCCTAGTCTGGATCGTTTAGTTAACGTAAGCTTGCTGTTATAAGTATTGTTTATCCATAAAGGATGTGTAGGCTTTATTTCCCCCGCCTCAATTATTGAGTTATTATATAATAGTAGCTTCCTTATACATGTGCTTCTTTAGTTACAAGCAAGAGTAGGTAGTGTGATACCTTTTCAAAAACGCAAATACACAGCAGCAATCAATTGCTAATAAATTTTTTTCTAAAAAAATATTCAGCTGGATAGTATAGAACTATCTTTGGCAAGTTTATTATCCCAGTCATAAAGCTTAGGTAAACATTCGCATGTATGTCTTGTATCTCTGTGGAACCTGCAGGAAATATTTAAGAAAAATTCTTCAAACATTTTACCAAAAAAGTCAGTGTTTTTACAGGCATATGTAACCATTTTAATCACAGTCTGTGAAAAATGTACCGTCAGGGAGCCACTGAGTAGATTTTAAAATGTTGAAATGTCGTGCTTTTTGCTAATCTTTTGTAGTCTACACTTGAGAGCTCCAGTTTATTGTGGAAAAAAAAACTTTTCTGCACTTTTTCTCTGTTTTGCTAATTAAATGTTTACTGCATTAGGCAATGGAGTCAAAGAATACAGAAGGAGCGTTTGATGCTAGTGTGCACTTGAAAGCTCAGGTTGACCAGCTTACAGGACGAAATGTAGAACTAAGACAAGAACTGAAGCAGACTCAGAAGGAGGCAACAAATTTCTCTAATCAGCTGGCAACTGCAAATGAAAAGGTACACAATTTATTTTATACAATTTGTTTTGTACTTGAAAAATGGCTGATGATTTAGAACAAAACCACAGAATGTATGATACAGAATTTAGCTTATGTAAACAGTATAATTATGCAAATCTTAATTAAATTTATGTATTGGATCTACCAGTTTGTCCATTTGAAGTTCCGATCTTAATCTTCTTAATGTTAGTTTATCCTTGGAATAGCCTATCATGTTGAACAATGAGCATGCCTGTACTTTGGGGAGAGCTGTGCCCAAAAAACCTCATAGACTACCTTCTTCAAAAGCCAGTAGTCTTGCATTTGCTATTTATAAATAAGTCACAGGAATATAGTGTTCTGAGATGGTGAATTTTCTCTAAAATCCTGTATCTTGTTTTAAGCAAGTTGTGCAATTGATTCTGTGAAATGCTTCTTCCAGTGCAGGAATAAGGAATGGATAATTATCTTACAAGAAGCCAAATGTAAATTTGCCATTTAAAACAGTTTTGGTGGTGCAAAAAGACTTGCAAGTAACTAATATTCTAGAATAATGTCTTATATACTGTTGCAGTAGGGAACTAGAGAGCTTTTAAGAAGTTAAATGCAAAGATTTGTTTAGAATAAACCATTAATAGCCCCTGCAATAATTCTATCCAAAACTTTGTCTTTTTAAAAGGAGTAGAAATGCACTGTGTTTTAAGCAATTTGGAAAGCTATGATGAATCCTCAGATATGTGAAGTTGCCCCAGTTACTGAAGTAAATTGATAAATTTCACTTACAATATTATGCGTTTAATGATTTATAGAATTGCAGCATTTTTTTAAAAGCTACTTTAAAGAGTGTTTGAATGATTCAGAGTACTAGTGGAAGTGAATTAGGTTGTTAATAAAAACTGATGTAGCACAGGAAACCAATATATTTTCCATTGGTGATGTTTTTCGATTGACTAGCATTGACTATAATTTTGTTTCTTTTCCTTAGATTGCACAACTAAAAAATGAAATTTCCGTATTACGTCAATCAGAAGGTGCCAATATTGTCTTCCAAGCAGTGAACCTTCCAGAAGGAATGGTTCCTTCAAGTGTCAATATGATTAATTCTCTGAATGAATATTTAATACATCTTATACAGGTAAATCCTTTACTCCTTGATGTCAAGAATATTTGTAATATATAGCTAATTCCTCCAAAATTTGGTACCATGCCACGTATGAACATGAGACATCTCTCCAAAACTATTTTGAAGTTCTGATACCCAGTATTCTGTATTCTGTTTCTTTAAAGCTGTAGGTATTTTGCTGTGTTGTGAACCTGGAAGCTAACACTTAATTACATTTTTGACAACAATTCAGGTTTTTTTCTTTTAAATCTGAATTTTGATCTAAGTGTTTGATCTAAGTATTTTTCATCTGTTGCTTTTAGTGAAAAGACAGATCTCATACCTACAGTTCACACAGTTCATGACAGAAGCATCTATCATGAAAAACACAAGGAGAACCAGCATTTTGATTAATCTTTTAAATAATTTTTAATTAATCTTTAAATAAACCTATATTAATCACTTCAATATTTTTATTTGGAAAATAAATGATTAGGAACTGGAAAATAAAGAACAGTTACTTAAAAAATTAGAAGATGCAGTAGAGGACTACAAACGAAAATTTGCAGTAATTCGTCATCAACAAGGCTTGCTGTATAAAGAATATCAAAGGTATTGTTCTCTTTTCTGACTTATGAAAGTTCAACTGTCTTAAGTGTTTATTTTGAATACAAGGTTTGCTGCTGTGTTGAAGTACTTTGGTTAATGTCATAAATGCTGCTTCTCTTGAATAGGAACTCCATATATTTTCTTCAGTAAAAGATTCAGATTTTCTTATGTAAAGATTCAGAAAACTCTTACAAAAACATTTTCTGCTGGACTTGCTTTATAATGAGAACTACGTTATGCTTTCTGCATCCAATATCTTGTATTTTCTTAGAACCTGGCATTACCAACTCTTCAGTCTCATTTTCTTTTGCTTTCAGGCATGAATTGTAACAGTTTTTCTGAGAGGAGAAAGAGAAAACTTATGCAAATACAGTCAAACATCTCTGTTTCAAAATTTCTGACCATCAAGACTTCATAGTTGATTTTCTTTCAGATTCTTAGTTCCTTTATATGCTACATTGAATCTCATTTCTATAAAATTCTTACAGTCAAAAAAAGGGAGCATAAGGGTGAATCTGGTGATTTGGCTTCTTCGATTAACGGACTGTTAGTTGTGTCCTCTCTACCTTTGGATTGGAATGAAGAGTTACTGAATAACTTTTGGAATAAGGGTGTTTTAACTTTTAGGACCTTCTGTTTGTTTAATCAGTTATGAATTCCCAGATAACATTATCTCTGTTTGAAGCATTCAAGCTGTAGCTTTTTGAAAACATTAAATGCTATTATATACTGCCTCATTTACTAGTAAATTAGGTATCTACAATTACATGGATAAAGTGATAATTCAAGGCTTCTTCTCCAAACCCATTGCAGATTGAACTTAGTGGGGGAGATTCTTTTACTTGGCATCCCATAAGGACTTACTTTCAGAGCATTTTATTTCCTTTTTCTCTGTTTTCTTCCATTGTGGAAGAAGGTAAGACCTTTGAAGAGAAAATACTATTTCTGAAATATCCTTTATTAGTTGTTGAAACTAGCCTAATAATCTATAGGAACTTCCTTATTAGCTGTGTATATAAATAGTTCATAAGACTTTTTTGTTTCCGAATAAATAAATAGAATTGGATAGAGGGGAGTGGTTTAAGGCAAAACAAAGCTGAATCTTGTAAGTTTTTATTTGTTTTTCTCTGAAATAGAAAAAATATGGTGGGAAAATATGTCCTTTATGCATCTGAAATAAAATTAATGTAATAGAAGGAAAGATTTGCAAACCCATTGAAAAATGGAGTTAATCGTTTTATTTAGAAGTCTGACCTCTAATGCAGTATTTGAATATGGGAAACCTAAGTTTAATTCTGTCCACTTCCTGAGGGAAATATGAACCATCATCTTTTAAAGAAAAAACCAGCTGTACTGTGGGGAATTCTCAGAGGACGATCAAGTAATTTTTTTCCTTAGGATACTGTATCATCCTGTATGTAAAATCAAAAATAAGTCAAAATCAACTTAGGTATTGTGTCTCTCCGGAATTGCAGAAGCCTTGCTCCCCTTGAAAGTTGTCCTTCTTAGCTAATAAATGTGCAAGTGCTTCATGCAAAGGAAACGGTTATGGACAGAGTAATTGTGTATTGGCCAAATGGTTTTGTCTAGCTGTGAGTCTCATCAGCCAAAATATTGGGCAAAATTGTGAATGCCTCCTGAAATCTGTTGAGCCTAGTTTGCTTCAAAAAGAAAAGGCCTGTTTCCAGGCTCATGGCAGGTTAATTGCCAGTAGTATGATTTTTGTTGCCCTTCCTATGAAAGCAAAACTTAGTTTCCAGAGAGGTACTTAAGGAGGAAGTGTTTTTGTTTGCTAAGTTTTAAACTTTTCCTGGCTTTACAAAGTGGTGTGCAAGAAAGTAATTAATTTGAAATATACTGTTTTAAATCACACGCTTATAAATCCCATGTGTGTATAGTTTTATATGTCTCTGCACTACAGGAGATCTGTGACAAACAGGTAAGACACTTTACCTTAAAAATTATTTTCATCATTAAAGCAGCTGCAGCCTGAACAGAGAGGACATTTTTTCAGTAATCCATCTATGATTTATAATGTCTTTTTCAAATACCTTGGTTTACCATATTTCAGGATTTCTGTTTTAGTTACAGTTTTAAAAATCATCATCTTTTGTCATTCTACATTAAAATATTTTATTACTGTTCTAGTGAAAAGAAAAGGTGGCAGAAAGAATCAGAAGATATGAAAGAGGAGAAGAAAAAGCTGGAAGAACAAAAAGAACAGGATGCTATGAAAATAAAGGCATATTCTGTAAGTAGGTTTATTGCTTTCATTTTTTAGAAAAGGTTTTACTGCATAGAACAGATTTCAATAAAATACTGTAAGTTCTGCAAGGAAAAAATTTAATTCAAGTAAAAGCAGAAGGAAAGTGGTTTATTGACTTATTAGTGAAATGTAAATAACTGGCAATCAGCGAACTACACATTCAGAATCAGTATCAACAATGCAAAAGGTAAATCACAATATCAAGACACTTAAAAATTATTACTGTAGACCTAAACATCTCTTAAGTGCCATTCAGGAGTTAATCCTAAGTGTTTCTCATCCCACACATCCATATATACACTGTTATATTCACTCCCTGGCCCCTTCAGGTTGCCAGCCTATACACCCTTTCCTGAGAGTGCAAGTTCACTGTCTGCACACACCTCTTTTGTGTATAGTGGGATTCAATGTAACCGTTAGGGTGCTCTGGTGTTATGTGTACCTGTGCAGCTCCCTGCAGTCTTCTAATCTGTGCGCTGGTGAGAAATCACCCCAGGAGGCCACATAACACACCTGAGGTATGGGTCCCTACTCCTTGCACTTGACTGCGAGTGCTGAGGCTCATTATGTCCAGCATCTACACAGAGGATGCAAGGACAGTGGGGCAACTTCTGAAGCTTAACTAGGTTATATGAGTGCTGCATAGTGACTCTCTGCCCTGGCTGTAGAATTTTTTCATGCTTCTTTTATACTAATTTTCAAACTGACTACTTCTTTGTTTGAAGTCTCTAACTTTATGGTTGTGATTCAACCTAGTTGATGGTCATCTTTAGCATTATCGATTTTGAGCTCACACCCTCAGGCAGTCTATGGTATTCTATTCACACACAGTATTTACACTCACACTGCTCTCTTAACAGCAGTTGTTATCCAGGTTGTTTGACTTGCAGGAGCACTGCAGACACACCATGGAAAACATATTTATACTACGCATTAAGATTATTGCTTTGAATTACATCTTATTTTTATATATTTCTTAATGTTTATGTATTGGTATTTCACAAAAACAGGAAACAGAACTAATCTTTCTATTTCATTTACTTCCACCAAGACTGAATTCAATATTCTATTAAAAAAAAAGGGAAACATGACTTTTTAAAAAGGTGAAATTCCTGGATTTGATACAGGTGCCTAATCACTGACATAGTGCAATTTTAGTTTCTGGTGTCTTTGGGCAGATACCATAAGCTGCCAAATAAGGCAGAAGACATATGGAACACACATGTCCTTTTAGAGAATAAACACATATCAGGGATATCACGAGGTGTTGAAAATGACTGAGAGGTGACTGTAGTTTTATGTGGTCCTGCTTATGATTGAGTTCATAACTATTTATTTGCAAAATAATTGTATGCTGGGGCAATTAAATCTAAATATATTTCCAGAAAACTGAAATTGAAATTGTTTTGCAGGCGTTTATGTTTAAAAATAATGAAGGACTGAGCACCTGCCATCTTACTTAATTTGTTCGGTATCTTATTCAGCATTTCCAGAGTCACAGGATAGATTGCATCATGATTAAGATGTTTCTGGGATTTGTTTTTCTTTAAATATCTTTAAAATATAGTGGAGCTTTATGATGTTAGCGGTGCTATCGAAATATTACTGATGTCTTTTAAGAAATTACTGGTTTACAATAATTTTGTTTCCAGAAGCACATCCTATCCAAAGATAAGAAATATGTGCTATGATTTAGCATTATTTTCATTAGTACGTAGTTTTGATTAGAATTAGATGAACATTTTCAGATTATCTATTATTTCTCTGAAATTAATTCCCTGTGAATGATCAATGAAAATATGTTGCTCTTAAAATCTTGTGAAAAATAGGCTTCTTGATCAGAAAAGCCAAATCTCTGCCAGTTGTCACAGAACTAGATTTTTTTTTATTGCTTCAGGTTTCCAGTACTGAGGAGTTTTTTTCTAGCTACCTGCTCACTCTTTTTCATTAGGCTCTTAGGAATCTTGGAATTTATTGCTGCAGTTTCTACTTCTTGTCTTCTTGGCAAGTTGATGTGTGCAACAGCAAAGCTAAAGCTTACAGGCCTTCGTTCACCTGAGTCCTCTTAGTTCCTTCTCCCACCTGTTCGCCCCTGCACACTCTCCTTGGATTTGTGCATGCATGCAAACAGATGTGTCTGCACACACAGACATGACTGAGTACACGCATTTTTCTGTAGAGAGGCCTTGTGGTTTCGTTATAAACACTGGTTTGGTCCTCAGAGTAGGACGTTATTAGTATTTGTTAGGAACCACAAGAATTCTCTTCCATTCAGAAAATTATTCCAATACAGCTGTTTTGATTCTTGTAAAAGGGGGGAAAACTGATGATGGCAAATGCAGAAAATTATTTTTGTTTTAAATTAACTAGAATTAACTAGAATTCCAGTTAGTCAGACAAATGGATTTAGTTTCTATTCCTCAGAAACTAATGGTTTTCAAGACTTAATTTTCTTCTTCACTTATAATAGAATTATGTATGCTTATGTGTGTTGAATGTGTGCCTATGTTTTTAGCAAAAAGAGATTATTTCAGATATTAACATAATTTTTACACATAGATATAAAAAATGTACAATAAAACGAGTCTATGTATTAGTTTTACTGTTTTTTTTGTACAAAGCTCTTGTTAAAAATTATTTCACAGAATTTACTCAGTGCGCTTCAGATGGATCCTGATGAAAGAAAAAAAGTACTTGCAGAAAATAATAGAAAAATAACTGTTTTACGAGTGAATGAAAGGTCACTAACCAGGCAGCATTCCACTTTACTTGAAACGGAACGGCATCTTAGACAAGAAAATGAGAAACTCAAGAGTGAGATAACACATATGGAGACTGCAGTTATAGGGAAGATTGGAAACTTGCAACGATTCAAGGTATTGTTTTTCTTAGTAATAGTACGTATCTTAATATTTACAATTTGGCAATAAATACACCTTTTTTAAAATGGAGGCAGCACTACTTTCTTGAATGCATTACTCAAATGCTTGTTAAATGCTCTTATAATCTTTCCCAAAATGTTCTTAATATATAATAAGAATCATAATACAAAATCTGTCAGTTCTCCTCCTCTAAGTTGCTTCAACAAGTTCTTTTTATTGAAAGTGTTGTATGAAACCTGATCTTACATTTTGGCCTTGCAGATCGCATTTTTCAACTCATTTTTATAAAATATGTTTTTTAACAGTGCCTTATGATTGAGAGGGAACTATTGATAAAATTACCCAGATAAAATTACCCTGGAATACCACAGAAATTTTGTTAATTCTTATCGCAAGCAAGTTGTAAAGATGGACAGTAATTTAGTAAAATAAGCTATTTTCATCTTCTAAAGCATTTTATTAAATAGTATTCTTTTTCCATAGAGTAATTTTAATTTTTCTGTTTAGAGATCTGCAGACTTTAATAACCCATTGTGTTGATTGTTTTCATAGGAAATGGCTAGCTTTAAGATTGCAGCGCTGCAAAAAGTGTTGGATCATAGTGTGCCATTGTCTGAGCTAGAACTGGCTAATAAGCAGTATAATGCATTAACTGCTAAATACAGAGATATGTTACAAAAAGATAACTTGCTCGTCCAACGGACAACAAATATGGAACACATGGAGGTAATGTTTGCAGTATGTTTGAAGGGGAAAAAAACCCTCATTATCTGTTCTGCATGTTGTTTTTTTTTTCTCACTTAATAGAAAGATAGAATGGAAGTCTCAGCACTATAACCATTGTTTATAACAGTTCCATAGTGGGTATGAGGTGTTGGAGCCAGTCTTACTGTTGCTATCAAATTTTAATTTGCTTATGTGGTAATTTTAAGTGGATTAAAGTACATACACAAAGTCCCAGATTTTATTTCAATAGGCCCTCATAAAAGTATTTTGTGTAATTTATTGATGGGGTTTTTTGTTTGTTTGATTGCTTTTTAAGTTAAGCTCTGTGTATGTTTCCTCACAAAGAATTTTTAGTTCCTTGATTACCAAAACAAGGCTGGCAGAATGAACATTTGCTATCATCTTCAGTTTTGGAGGTTATAAGGAAAGTAGAATGAGTGTAAACTCTTTCAAAGCTTTCTGTCGAAGTCAGTGCTCTTACTGATTCCTGACTTAGAAGAACAAAATGTTCAGTTCCAAACGGCAGTACAACTTTGGAATTCTACCTCTGTAAAAAAGTAAATAACAAAAGATTTTTCACAATGTGTTTGCCAAGTGTTGCAGGGACTGCAAATATGTAATTATTCTTTTGAGCTTTTGTTCTCAAGTACAAGGGAGCTTATTTTCAAGAATTGTGAAGGTGGCTTCAAAGATAACGTTACTACCTCCCACTCTTCATTCATGTCAGAAAAAACAATCCAAGAAAGCAATAGTTTAATCAGTAGTTAAAACTCATGACGTATTCCTGTCTGTTGGGTTTCTGTGATTGACAAGGGTTAAATATATGTGGAGGGTAAACTTGCTGATCTATTAAATTTGTCTGCTTAGGAACAGGTAGGTCCATTTGTGTTAGCTGAAGAATGAATGATTCCTTCTCTGTTTTGTGAGATCTTTTGTATGTGAGAACTTAGGTTGCCTATTTTAGCATTTTCATAGAAATAGAGAAGCCTTTATCGACAGCAAACTAAAAATATGTTTAGAAAACTAGAATTTGAAAATTACCATCAAGTATTCAGTTTGTTTTGCTCGTAAATGTGGAAATTTGTGTTTCTGCTTGGGGAATTGAAGGAACAGTTACAAAAATAATGTTTGGCATCATATTAGATGACTAAAAGAACTAACAGAAGCATATGATTTGTCTCCAGTATGGATTTATGTGCAAGGTAAAGTAGATTCTAGGAATCACAGTCATTGGTGATAAATATTCATGGTAATACTATGAGGTCAGACACAAAAAACTTAGAGACTAACCCTATAGCTCATGAACCAAGAGCAGGGATAGAGAGACAAAGAGATGGTTACAGAAGATATTCTTACCTGTCATGGTGAAACAAGGCTCAGCTCAATTTTTTCACTGGGTACAAGTGGACACCTGTTCAAATATATTCGGAAAATGTCAGTGTGTGCCAGCCCACAACGCTTTGTGTCTGAAGCAGTTTTGTCACTGTGCTTGTGCACCCATCCTAATCCCCAGACCTGGCCCTGCAAAGGAACCCTTATTTGTTGGTAGAAGATGAGAAAACAAAAGTTATGGAGATTCTCAACAGCCTTTCAGAAAATGATCTGTGGAATTGCTTTGAACGTTGGCAGCATTGTATGCAGCTGTGAGCCCACTCAGAAGGGAACTATTTTGAAGGTGACTATAGTTGATTTTCTTAATTTGTTAAATAAAGAGTTACAGGCACAGTCTCGTGTTTTTTTTTTATGTTGGACCTCATATATTTGACAGTAAGATACAATGTAGAGAGCAGATTAGCATTTTTAGAATTAGGATGAAATTTACGCTCTTCTGTTATATGTAGATTATGGCTTGTGCATAGGTAAAATCTGTTAATCTGAAAGATTTTATGTATACAAAACGTAAGTGCTACAGTTAAATATGTTGCTGTTATGTTGCAACTTTTTGTCTTGCAGCATGAGAATGAATCCTTGAAAGCACAGATAAATTTATTGAGTAAGGAACTGGAGATTGCAAAGGAGAAACTTCACACTGTAGAACAGGCTTGGGAACAGATGACTAATCTGGGCAAGTATGAAAGTTACATTGCAAAGTTAAAAATCAAACGGTAAAAATATTTTTTTAAAACTGTTTAAATTGATGTATCTTAAAACACCAAAAACTAAGTAAAAATTACTTTGTTTCTATCATTAATGGTCTTAAATATTTTTTATTGTGTTTTTGTTTGTTTATTTGTTCCATTTTACCTCTGTATTTTACCAAAAGCAAGTTTTGTATTTTCCTCTGGAAGCTGTTACACATTGACTTTTCTTGGATTACTGGGTCAAGGTTTTAAAAGCTGGAACTAGACCTGATTTTTTTTTTTTTTTTTTTTTTTTTTAATAAGG
Organism: Tapera naevia; assembly: GCA_033556795.1. NCBI lineage: Eukaryota > Metazoa > Chordata > Aves > Cuculiformes > Neomorphidae > Tapera > Tapera naevia. The sequence goes on from JAUMJJ010000059.1 coordinate 7,050,597, forward strand.
TGCAATGTGTTCTAACTTCATTGTCAGACAAAGTACTTCATAGGTTGTCAGGAAAATGATTTTTTTTCCTGGTTTCATGTGTAACAAAGTATTTTTTCTTGGTAGCTGGAGCTTCATTGTGTACAGTTTACATTTCTATTATTCAAGAACTCGTCCACATCTATTTCTTTTACAGATTTAAAATTAAATTACCTTAAGTTTTACCAGCTGAATTAAGGATAAAGTGAAAGGCTACACTGAAAATAGTTGTCAGTCTCAATAATCTTGGTTGCATGTATAACCATTTATAATTCATAGTAATATTTTATCCACATTAGAGACTTTTCAAACATGTAATAAGGCAAGATAATCATGCCTCCAGTTTAAAAACATAATACAGGTGTTTTTGTAAAGGTTGTCTGACAAAGATAAAGCAAAACTCATGTTCTGTTTCATGGTGCAAATAATTTTCATAGCTTAATCAGCTTGTGTGTTCCCTAATTTAAATATTTTTTAATGCAGGGGATGACAATGCCACAGATAAAGCCACAAAAGCAATAACCAACAGTGAGATTTTGTCCATTTCGAAAAAAATCACAATGTTGGAAATGAAGGAACTAAATGAAAGACAGAGAGCAGAACATTCACAACGAATGTATGAACATTTAAGGAATACTTTAAAGCAAATAGAAGAACGTAATTTTGAATTGGAAACAAAATTTGCTGAGGTAAATCTGTTGATATTTAACAATATAATGTGACACATCTTAAAAGCATATCTTTTGGCTTCTCTTAGTGGCAAATGACTTCTATTACTGTATTACAGATAATGTTTGGCATGTAACAGTGGACATAGCTGATCTGTAACAAAATCATGACACTATCATAATGCAAAAGGGATGTAAATGTTTGACGTTTTTTGAATCTATAGTAATTCAGGAAAAATGAGCAGAAAAGGGATAGTGTGAATTAGACACAAGAAATAGCAAGTTGGGAACAGACTTGCTGAAAAACTGGCAAACTGTCTGTCAAGATGCCCATGATGTGTTTTACAGAGAATAACTTATGTTTGAAATAAACTACTGACAAATTGGTTGCATTTTTTACAAATGGTCCTGTGCATGCAAAATTGCAATTCTTAAAGTCAGCTATATTTTGCATAATAAACTTATTTGCCAGTTGTGATGCAAAATAGATTATTGTCTTAAGTATGTGAAGTGCAGATAATAAGATACACCACACATTTTTGTTTGTTTAGGAAATCAGTTATTTTATTAAGGAGAGGTATCAGGTTAATCTGCCAGACCTGATTTTACTAAATTAATTCGTGAGGCTTCTCTATGTTGCGTAATGCTTTTCAGATATCTATCTTTTCTTAATGCTTTTTGGTCTGAATTGAAATGTTGGTTATTTGGTATTTAATAATCAACTTAAAATCAGGCTGATAGGAAGACTATCACTTAATTATGAAAGTTAGTTTCCTAAAGAGTTTATGGTCTTATTATTTGTTTTCTCTTTTTGTTATTTTACTTTAAGAGCAAGTTACTGTGGTAATGGTTTTAAGAAAATTCACTAACAATGGTGTTTAACTTAGAATGCTGTTCTTTGCTGGCCTGTGTATCTGTTCCCATGTGTATGCAGTGCTGCAAACAAAAAGACATTTAAGCTGAGAGGAAAGGAAATTGTTTTTTGAACATAGCTGAACAGTGTTTTGTAATGACTGAAAAAGAAAATACGCTTTTGGCACGATTTTTTCTTTGTAGAGTTAGGAGCAGTTGTGTGCATAGAATAACATTTTGTATGTTTCTGGTTCTGTTTTATTTAAGCTCACTAAAATCAACCTTGAGGCACAGAAAGTGGAACAGGAATTAAGAGATGAACTTTCAAATAGTGTGAGTAAGGCAGTGAGTGATGCAGACAGACGGCAAATCATGGACCTAGAGAGGCGTGAGATGGAACTCAAGACTGAAGTATCAAAGTAAGTGTTGAAATTTCAAATGCAGTATGTTCGGAAGCATGCAAAAATTTAGGCTATAAAATTTTGTAATGCACTACGTATATATTACTAACAGATAATTTTTAATTTTTTTGACATTTATATATGTTAAATTGGAATTTAAAATGAAGCATTTAATTCATGACTATAAAGAAAGTAATTTGCTTTTTGATTTGAATTTTGATTTGAACAAGGAATTAAGTGCTGGCTTGGATAGACATGGGTAAGTGCATTTAGATGCTCATTACTAGTATTTTTAAACTAGTTAATTAAGGTTTATTTTGTTTCTGTGCTACAACCTCCCTTAAACATATGAAAGTCTCATAAAAGAATGTGGAAAGCAATTCTTATTTTCAAAAAGTCATAGATATCTGGAATATTAAACTGCACTGTTTGTATGCTTATTTGTTTTTGCCATTACTTAACAGATTAACTTTTATACATAAATTGAAAAACTGACCATTTTAGATACGTTGATTTGGACATTTGTCTTTGACTAAATAAAATAATCCTGTTATATTCCTAGAATAGCAAAGTCTGTGGGGATATTTGCAGGGATTTTTGACGATGAAAATGAGTGATTAGACGTGGGGAAGCAGAGAAAGTAATTAAGAATGGAACTTTTTGAGCATTTATGAAGTGAAAGAGAAATAGAGGACAAAGATGCTTAGTTCAGATAAAACCCAGGGCACTGTTTTCCTGGAGTAGGTTACTGCTGGCAAACTTCTGTATAACTTAAATGAAAATGTCCCGTGAAAAAGTTGAGAGGCAATACTGAAGAATTTTCATAATAGGACTCTGAGTAGTAGAAGAGAGTATGCTGAAAAGAACGAAATCTTCAACTATTTTGATATGAGGAAATGTACTAAGCATCTTTTCTTAGCATCTTCTACCGAGAACTTCATGGGTTATGCAGTGGTTTCAAGTGACACAATACTCTTCTTTTCCCTACAAGGTTAAGAGAACTGTCTGATGTAGCAAAAATGCAAGTTGAAGCTTTGGAGGCACGCCAGCAATACAGAGATGAAGAAGTGGAATCTCTTAGAATGCAAATTTTAGACTATCAGGTAAAATTCAACCTTTATTAACACTGCAGTTCAGATTTATTCCACGGAGTGAGAATAAATTAAGTAATTTGACAGTGAATTAGGGAACTGCAAAAGCATTTCAGAAGGATATTAGCAAGCTGGTCTTTGTAGTTGCCATACCATTTCAAGAGTTCTTTATTACATTAAGTATTCTTTTGCCATTTTTTCCATTTCTAGCTGTACATCTATTGCAGATCCTGAGTTTCTCTCCATGTTATTTAGGTAATATTTATTTCTATAGGATTAATAGCTCATGGTCAATATTTAAGTATAGTATCAGGAAAATTTGATCATTATTTACAAGACAAGCGATGACATAAATCTTGAAGATTTGCACTAGTCTTACTATATCACATTGTCATTAGCTGAAACAATTTCTTGGGATTTATTTTCGTGCTCTGGAATGGTTTGAAACCTGAAATACAACACTTTTGTCAGCTTTTACATTACTATATTATCCAAGTTCAGATATACATTTCTTCTTCATTTCCTGGTGTTTTGGGAAGATACAATTTTTAAGATCAATATCTGAAAATGTGTATTTCTAAAATATAGCTGAGGAAACAATAGTGGAAAAAGAAAAAGCTGGTTTTAGGTGCTAATTTTTTCTCTTATCTATGAAATGAAATACCTGCAATATATAAAATATTAAAAATTAACTTGCTTATTTTTACATATACACTGCATTAACGTGTTCAGAATGAGAAATAAATTTATTTTATATATTTTGGTTTTTAGGCACAGTCAGATGAAAAAACAGTTATTGCAAAACTACATCAACTTATCACATCCCTTCAAGGTAGTGAATCTTTTGCTGTAAGCAAACTGGAGACGCTTAAATTGAAACTACAGAAGATGGAGATCCATAATCTACGCTTAGAGCAGAAGCTTGATGAGAAAGAGCAAGCCTTATACTTTGCCCGATTGGAAGGAAGAAATAGAGCTAAACATCTACAACAAACAGTTCAGTCTTTGCGGCGACAGTTTAGTGGTGCTCTACCTTTAGCACAGCAAGAAAAATTCTCTAAAACAATGATTCAGCTACAAAATGACAAACTGAAGATCCTGGAAGAAGTTCAGTATGCCCAGCAGGAGCGTCGAAATGCAGAAGACAGAGCATTAGAGGCAGCCTTAAAACTGAAAAGTTTAGAAGAATTAGTAAGTGCGTTGAAGGATAGAAGAGGAGCTCAAAAGGTTTGCTGTTTTACAACTTTGAATAGCTTTGTTCATCTGATCTGCATTTAAATTACAGTTCAGTTCAGCTTGTTGCCTGAACACCTGCTTTAATGTAGTACTTAATGTTTCAAAATACACTTTTTTAGACTGTAACAGCTATCAGTTTTTGGTTCCCTATTTTAAAAAAGCAATACATTAATTATTTGCCCTTAAAAGTTACAGCAGTCATATTTACTAATTTTCTTTTATGCCCAATTAAGTGGCTTAGGATGTAGAGGCTAACTATGAATTGAATTATAAGTTGAATTAAATTATGAATGAAAATAAATTAAACAGAGATGCATTCTGAAGTTCTGTTCCTTGAGCTTGCATTGAAATCTTCACTATAAATCTATGTATTTTTAAATAAATCCTGGGGCAATAATTCAGGCAGCATGGGAAGAAATGTTATTAAACACATGTAATTCTACTTAATCATATTTTGCTATTGTAAGCAATGTTGCCTTTAAATTTGAATAAGGCTTTCCCACTTGTCTCTCAGATCACTGTGTATTATGTAATATTGTTATATCTGTCATGACTAAAGATGTCTGTATGTAAGCAATGGTTGTAGCGCTCTTGGCATGTTTTAGTTTTAAGCTCATTTTCAAGTATTTTTCTAGAGCATTTTGATTCTTAGGGCATGTGCATTTTTGAATATATACAGTTTATAATGCTTTTGAAAATCTTTTGCTGTTTTAGAAAAGTCAACCAAACTTTTTGCATGTTTTTTTTTTATTCAGTTTGTACAACTGCATAGTGTATAACTTACTCGAATCATCTAAAATTATTTGCAATGCACTTGTGTCAATGCAGGGGAGACCTGTTAACTCTCCCAAGTGTCTGCAGCACTTTTTAGTCATTCCTTTTGCAGTTTCATACAGTTGCCATGCCTATTCACTGAAAAGAAATGAAGAAGCTTAAAAAAGCTCTTTCTTCCTGTTGGTTGGAGAGCATAGCTACATCTGGTTGGCCTGTAGGCTTGGTAAATATAATTGTGTATCATTCACTATTAGGTAATTGAATGGCATGTGAAGATGGAGGAACTCCATCTGCAGGAACTGAAACTCAATCGAGAGTTAGTCAAGCAAAAGGAAGAGATGAAGTATTTGCGTAATATAATTTCTGAATATGAAAGTACAATCAGTACTCTGGAAGAAGAAATTGTACAGCAGAACAAGGTATGTTCTTTTACATGCTACTAGAAAAACAGCCTATTCCTAAATTCACTAAGTGATTTTGAAAAAATTCTTCCTAGTAGGTTTTTAATACAGATACTTGTATCTTGGTTCCATTTTTCAGTAGTGCATTTGAGTGTTTTACATTTTGTTATATTTTTTTTTCTGTTTAAGTTATAAATTTCCCATTGTGATAAATATAATATCTTTATCAAACATTTGTTACAGTTTCATGAAGAAAGGCAAATGGCTTGGGACCAGAGGGAAGTAGAACTGCAGCGCCAATTAGACCAGTATGATCATCAACAACATGAAATTCTTAATACAACTCTAAAGGTACTTGCACTAAATTAACTGCAAATAGACTCAGAATGACATTTTTTCGGATCTGTCAGATTACCTGAATATGAATCTTTCTGTGCAGTTCGAAGAGGCTACAGAATCAGTTCCAGACCCTAGTCTGCCACTCTCTCAACAACTTGAATTGGCTTTGAGAAAGATGCAGGAACATATTCGAACAGTCCTGGAAACTAGGGCAGCCTGCAAATTACTGGAGGAGGTAATTAAATGTATAAATTATCGTATAAAGGGACAAAATATGTATTTTTTCAAATATAATAAATTACATTATATAAATGTCACTCAAATGTGGCCAGTCCGTTAGAAGTATTTAACATAGAGAAAATGTAAATGATATTACACCATTATTTTTTTTCCATTAGAACAAAATATCAATGAAAATTTGTAATTATTTTACGATGTTCATTTAGTAGGTTAAGATGGTCTTGCTGTACAAAATTCAATTGAATAGCTAGTTAAATTTAGCAAGTATTACATCAAATTTAACAAGTAGCATAGCAAAATCTTTTTATCATCTTGGGTTGCTGCATAGAAAGTCTATTACAGAAGGTACTGCTATTCTTAAGAAATTTGAAAAAACACCAGCTTCTTAATTTGTTAGCAGGAAATCAGTTGCATACCTATCTTGTGCTAAGCTAATAACACTTAAAGATACAGTAATGATATTCTGGGACTTTCTTCATTTTATAGTAATCCCATGCTGTCAGAACAGAGTGTAAAACTTTTTATGTTTTTAAGTCCATTTAAACAAATGTTTCTGTTACTTTTGTTTTTTAAAGAAAGATCTTTTTGAAGTGTTTGAATTCTGAAAATGGAACAATTGCCTTTTGTTGTAGAAATTGAAAGAAAAGGAAACTGCTTTGTGGAAAGCTGAACAAAATGTTTTATCAAGAGACAAAGTTATAAATGAACTAAGACTTCAATTGTCTCCAACATCAGAAAGTGAGAAAATAATGTCTGAATTAAGCAAACAAGAAGATGATCCAGAGTACCATCACACCATAAAAATTCTTCATCAAATGATTGCAAATATACAAGCAAGATTAAATCTAAAGGAAGAAGTGTTAAAAAAATACCAACAATTGCTTGCAAAAGCAAGAGAGGTAGTTAAAGTTTTTGCACAATTTTTTTTCCATTTTTAAGTTGTTTTAGTTGATTCTTTGTTTATCTCATTGCTAGTAACGTCTTAAAAAGTTTCTGACCTCAGAGGTAACAGAACAGAAACAATTACTAATTTTTTATGTAGAAAGTTTGTGTGGAATTCTTAAAATAGGAGGCTTGTTTAGTTAAGAGGTTATGTGTATGATGTCTGTCTAGGAATTAAACTAGTGTGACAGGAAAAAAATTGTGTTGTAAGAAGTGGTCTCAGTATATTGTAGAATTCTGTGGAATTTTCCAGTACTTGCAACAATCATCTCTGAACTGCATTTTGTAGTAAATTTGGAAGGTACAGAAAAGGTAAGAACTTGTGGAAAATAGGCTTCTTGAAGAATATTTTAGATTAAATCATATTTTAAAGCATAAAAAATTTATCTAAGCATATTTTATATTCTTCATAACCTTAAAGCATATTTTAAAGCGTAAACCTTGTGTCTAAGAGGTACATCAAGAGTAAACACGTATCAGTTTTAGTGTATTTGTACAGGAACACATTTCCAAAGCAGACTTCCTTTCATCTTCACTTGGGGTGCTTTGGTTAATATGTGTAACTATTCCAGGAGATACTGAGGTTTTTTTTGTTTGGAACTAAACCAGGTGATACAGTCAAAAATAACCCTGTTAACAGTCTGTCTGCTATCAGACATTTAATCCACAGGATCACACTATAGTCCAAAGTAAATAGACCTGAAAATGACATAGTATGGATATCACTACCCATATTGATATTCATAGTTGGTGAGGACCAACATGAACTGTTTTGCTCTCCAGCTTCTGTCCTTAAAACTGCAGTAGTAGATTTTTTTTACAGTAGTGTTAAAAAGAAAAAAAAAAGCACTCATTATAGCAAGAACAGAACAATTTTTAAAACTGGCAGAATTAGAGGAAAATTAGAGAGCAATACTGAACAACGTGAAAGTAATGTAGTTTCACGACTTTCTGGAGTATTGTGCATCTTTAGAGTTCTATTTTAAATTTGAACTAACAGGAACAAGAGGACATGGCAAAGAAGCATGAGGAAGACCTTAGAGTTCTACAACAGAAGTTAAATTTGCATACTGATAATTCCCTTAATAAAGTCAAACAGACTGCTTTGGTGAGTTCTGTGTCATTGTGGGATTAATGAATTTGTTCCCAAATTTTTAACGTTGTTGCTCAGAAGAATAGTTTTACAGTGAAAAAAATAATAAATGATGACAGAAAAAGTAAATGGGTGGTTGATACAGATTTATTGTATTATTCTTGAAAGAATTGACAAGAGGTTGATTAGAAGTCTTGTTAAAAAGTAATGTATTTTCATATAATCTTATTTTATAACATAAGAGACTTCTAGGAAAGAGAAATATATTTTGTTTTCTGTTCTTTTAATTCGTGGTTATGTTAAACTAACCCATTTCATTGCAAGTTTTCTCTTGACGCTTTATGATAAAGTGAAACCTGTATTCAACTGGTTCTGCTCAGTAAAAAAATGTTAGGTATAAAAGCTTGTTTATATTCAGGATTGAGTTTAAAATGCATCACTAATGCTTACCTTTGATTTAAAGATAAAACTGTGTACCACATGCATTTGTTGTGTTTTACAGGAGTTAGTGAAAAAGTCTTCATTATCACTTTCCAACGACGAACATTTTCTCCGCTTAGCTGAAATGGAGCGAACTGTAGTAGAACAGGATAATTCTCTTGCTTCACTTGTTGTAAAATTAAAGAAAACATCATCTGATTTGGAGAAACAAAAACAAATCACTTTAATGAAAATCAAAGAGTTTGAGACTATCAGAGCCCAGTAAGTTTTCAGACTATTAATGTAAGTCACAATTGGATTGGATCGAGGCAATTATATGTTGCTGCTGTATGTTGACCGGTCTATCAAATTGAACATGGTTTTGCTGAAAAAAACTAACTCAAAAGAGTTACTGTGGTTGGTAATTGAAAATTGTTTTTTTATATGTAGCCCTTTATTGGGGCTAATAATGAAAAACTGTGGCCTGGAAAAAATGCCTTTTAGTTGTTAACTTTTGCCATTCAGTGAAAAATAAAATATTCAAGGTATTGAACATTCAAGGTCTTGGTATGAGACTTGTCTTTAAGCTATCGTGATACTTGCTGGTTGGTGTTTTGGGTTTTTTTCCCCTGATACTTCCATTTGGGCTTGATGCCTAACAAGTTTAAACTCATGAAAATGTTACCCCTGCTTAAAAGGAGAAAAGTGTGATCCTTTCTTTGCCTGTTAGGGCCAGGAATTAGAATAAGCAATGCTCTAATTTCATTTTGCTGATCTTCTTGAGTAATTTTCTTATTAAATGGAGGCCTTTTTTTGTTGAGTCAGTTTTTTTTTTTGATAGTTCCAAATCTATGTGTCATTTGCTTTAACAGTAATAAAAAATATAACATTGTGCACTTTTTTATTTATTTGGAGTTTGCTAACTTATCTATTGCAGTGTACCCTATTAATGCTTATTCTCTATTAGGCTTCAGGAAAAGTATACAATTGATGTGCAACAACTTAAAGAAGAAGCAGATGGATTGAGGAACAAGTTGTTTCAGGTGGAGATGGAATTAGCAAATGTAAAAACTGAACTAGAGGTCCAAAAAGAAGCAAATAATAGAGCACCCACAGCAACAATGAAGAACCTGGTGGAACAGCTGAAGAACCAGTTAGCCATAAAAGAGAAGCAGCAGAAAGTTAGTCAACAAAGATTAATCTCTTCGTCACATAAATGTTTAATGTTGCTTAATGCTTAAGAATTCTATGTATAGTACAGCACGAAGTAGAGTATGATTGTGTAGTATAACATATTTTTGTAATGTTCATATTTGCAGCTTCATCACTTAAAAGAACTTGAATTTATTATTTTCAGGCTTTGAGTAAAGCAATTCTGGAACTCCGAGCAGAAATGACTGCTAATGCTGAACAGCAGATTATTTCTGCTGCATCACAAAAAGAGGCATATATGAATGTCCAGGAGATTGTTGACAGGCAAACAAAGGGGCTTACGGTGAGTACTAGGTGATATTGTTGTATTGCGTTGTTGTATTGTAGATGATCCTGATTTTCGGGGTTTGCTGTTTTGTTTGTTTTTCTGTTTATTTTCTTCTAGACACAGATAGAGGAATTAAATAATGATATTACAAAACTTACCGAAAATCTTAAAATAAGTAAAGCCAAGGAAAGTTCTTTGTCCGATGAAAGGGATGAGTTGAACCAAGAACTTCAGAGGAAAGAAAAAGCATTTGCTAAAATGTTGAGAGAAAAAAATGAAATGGAAAAGGAAAATGAAGAACTGAAGAAACGGGTTAAGAGGCTAAGCAGCAGCATTCAGGTAGAAGTGATTTGTAAAAATGTGCTTAATCTTGGTCAAGTTTCTGCATAGGTGTGCTAGTTTTCAGGGGCAAGTTTAAGTACTTTTGGCAGGCATTGAGACTCATACTTGATTTAAAAATTTATGCTTGCTTGTCACTGGATTCCATCTGAACTATTTGCTTTTGCTGTTGGAAGCATGCCTCAAAAAAAAGGAAGAGACTGAAAAATACTTGTTCCTTGGAATATGATTAAAAGAGTCTTAGTAGTTGAATTAGGATTTCAAAGCTTCTTTGAAAATGGAATTCTGTGATCTTCTTGGCTGTCCTTATCTTCCCCTTTCAGAAGAAAAGGAAACGATTTACAGCACAGATACTTGCTGCTGATTACCCAGTTTAGAATACAAAGTTACATTCCAATACCTTAATAACTGTTTAGGTTGTAAAGTAATTCTACAACTTGGAATTAAATTCCTTGGTTTTCTGAGTGGAGAAAAACACTTAGGTAGTAGTTGTTCAAGTTCGTAAAAGTTTGTAATTTTTCAGAACAAAGCCGATGAACAAAATCTGATAGATGCACTTCAGAAAAAAATTAAAAAGTTGGAAAGTGAACTTGAGAAGAAGTGTGAAGAAATAGAAAAAAAAGGTGCAAGAGAAGACAAGGTAGGTGATACTTAGATCACCATAAATGTCTAGACAGTTTAACTCTCACTATTGCCTCCAAATATAACCAACTAACAAACTAAATTTGACCAGAACAAAAACAGTTTCATGATTCTAACTTCAGGTTTCCCATGCTCTTTGTAACCATTCTTGGTGCTTAGTACTGGTATGTTAATGTTTTCCTGCCCTTTTTGTAGAATTAAAGATCCATTACAAACCTAAGATTGTATGGGTAGCAGTGAAATTGATTACAGAAGTGCTGTCAAAAGTGCATTTGCAAAACCAATGCATTGATATAAAACATGAAATACTTGCCAATGGCAATGTGTGCATGCAGCATAGAAAGCCAACTGTATCCTGGGCTGCATTAAAAGAATGTTGGCCTGCAGGTCAGTGGAGGTGATTCTGCCCCCCCCTCTACTCTGATGAGACCTCATCTGGAGTGCTGCATCCCACTCTGCACAGGAGGGACATGGACTTGTTGGAGTGGATCCAGAGGAGGGCCACAAAAAATGATCAAAGGCCTGAAACCCCTGCTTTATGAAGAAAGGCTGAGGGAGCTGTGGTTGTTCAGCTTAGAGAAGACTCTAAGGGGACCTTATTGAGGCATTTCAATGCTTAAAGGGGGCTTATAAGAAAGATGGGGAAAAACTTTTTAGCAGGGTCTGTAGCAATAGGACAAAGGATAATTGTTTTAAACTAAAAGAAGAGAAGTTTAGATGAGATATTAGGAAGACATTTTTCACACTGAGGGAGGTGAAACACTGGAACAAGTTGCCCAGAGAGGCAGTAGATGCCCCATCCCTGGAAACATTCAAGGTCATGTTGGATGGGGCTCTGAGCAACCTGATCTAGTTACAGATGTCCCTGATTACTGCAGGGGGATTGGACTAGATGAGCTATAGGTCCCTTCCAACCCAAGCTATTCTATGATACTCCAGAACAGAAGTGTGAATCCTAAAAGGGATGATATCTATATAAAGGATTATTCGTCATGATAGTGATCTCCACATACAAGTGGTTCTGAGTGACTGGAGATGTGTTCACTTCACCAATTGTTTGGGTTTTTGCTTGTTATTTTATTACTTCAGTTACTAATTAGTGGCTAGAGAGCAGAAGCAGAGCAGGGATAGGAAGAGCAGGTTGAAATAATTCCTGAGCTGGTCTACCCTTCACATGCTCTGCTGGAAGAATGGAATGCCTCTGCTTTGTTGGTAGCTGACAGACCATGCGTTGGATGAGCTAGTCTGAAGACTGACAGAAAGCTCATCAAAGTCAGATACTGGGGAAAAGGATGAAAACATATTTGAGGAAGGAAGAAGGAAGGAGAGAGACCGTGGATAAAGTTGATGCCAGACCTTATCAGCCAGAAGGGCCAAAAGTGCCCTGGGGCACATCAAGCATGGCATTGCCAGCTGATCAAGGGAGTTGATTGTCCTGCTTTACTCTCAACTGGTGGGGTGCCACTTCTAGTACTGTGTGCAGTTTGGGTACCACAATATAAAAAGGACATCAAACTACTGGAGAGTGTCAGGGAGGGACAGAAAGCTGGTGAAAGGTCTAGAGGGGAAGTCGCATGAGGCGTGGCTAAAGTCACTTGCTCTGCTCAGCCTGGAGGAGACTGAGGGAAGACCTCATTGCAGTTTACAAGGGAAGGAGGAGGAGCAGGTGCTGATCTCTTCTCTCTGGTGACCAGTGATCGAGGGTATAGCAGGAAGATGTGCCAGGGGAGGTTTTGGTTGGATATTAGGTAAAGAGGGTGGTGGAGCACTGGAACATATCCCTGGGAAGCAGTCACAGCTCCAAGGCTAACAATATTCAAGAAGCATTCGGACAATGACCTGAGACATGTGGTGTGAATGTAGGGATTGTCCTGTGCATGGATAGGAGTTGGACTTGATGATCCTTGTGGGTTCCTTCCAACTCAGGCCATTCTATGATTCTATGAAATGTTCTAGGACTGTACTTATGCTTCCATTTACTTTGAGACTTTTAAAATACCTGTTCCTTAGTGTCTAGAGATATTTTTCTCAAACTTGAAATGTTTTTTCCTCTTCCCAATATTTTGCTTTCTGTCTGTCCCTTAGTAGCAGTAACTGATTAGAACGAAGGCAGAAAAGAAAGTACAGGGATTAAATGGAGAAGGGAAAAGTCCAATTAAAAAAACCCAACAGATTGTGTACAGGATTATTGACTGATTTTTCAGTAGCCATTTGTGATCACATAGGTACAGGTTTTAACTGATTTATAGTTACTAAATTATAACTTCAAGTAGAGATTCTGTTTCTTAAAGGAAAAAATAAACCAAAATGACTAATTTTATAGCCGTGCAGCAGGGGCACATAAACTGGTAAGCTGCATAGAAAAACACTGCTTTTTCTTTGATCTGTCTTCTTTACTAATGAGTAATTCAAAGTAAAAAGATACATTGCATTGCACCTCTAATTTCATAAAATGTCACTCCTTTTTTGTAAAATGAATCTTAAAAGCTACATAAGAGTTTGGTAGTAGCATGAAGCTGCATAAGCTTTATACAACAGGCACTACAACATACTTAAGATATTCATCTGGGCATGATATTTACCTTATGGTAAATAAGGTGAATAATACATGCCTACTATGGCTTCATGTTTTAAATTGATAAATGAATATACCATTCCTGTCTTTCTAACGTATTTGCTTACTTTGCTTTAAGAAAAAAATTCAAAAAGAAATACATGATTTGCTTATGTTCTACACAGACCTCCAAGGAGGAAGTAATTAGATGGGAAGAAGGTAAAAAGTGGCAAATCAGAATGGAAGGATTGCGGAACAAACTCAGGGAAAAGGAAAAAGAAGCAGATGCTCTAACCAAACAGTTGAATACATTGAAGGAAATTCATAGCAAGTGAGTTGGTTTTATTTATTCAGCTACAAAATGATGGCATAAGGGAAATTCAAAAATGTTTGCTATGTGATAAATTTATAAGAATGATGTCTAGAATTTGACATTGCTATTGAAATTAAAAGGATTAGTTAATATTCAGGCAGCAGGCTACTTTGCTGGGTATCCTTTCCCTTGTGGAAGCCAACAGCCTTTATTAGAAGAAATTGTCTTTGGCTTAAACTAATTAAAGCCCTTTGTTATGTGTCTTGTATATAGCATTCTGTTCTTCTCATGAAGCAAATAACAGCTCTATGAAGATGGGTGTTTCTGAGCACTGTTATTTAATCAGATTGATAAGATTGGATACTGTGCTCCTGTTACACATAGTGCTACTGCAGTAGTGACGGATTATGAGATGGAAGCCTTTTCAATAAAAACATATGCACAAACTCTCTCCAAATGTTATGTTTGCTTCAGTACAGTAATGGCATGGCTTTACTGATAAAAGATACAGAAGAAAAAGGAAATTTGACGGTGATTTTAGCTGTTGTTACATTGTGGTTTCAAACTGCTTCAAAATGACATTTCTTCTTAGCAAGTCTTGCATGAATTTCATTTAAAACACAGGCAAGGCTAGCAAGTGGTTTATGACATTCATGATACTAACTTAGCGTTTGTTGTTTTTTCCAGGTTTGAGTTTTGGTTTATTTTTTTGATAAATCTGTATTGTCTACAAGGTAACCTTGTTAAACAGAAAAGGGGGTGTGGTTCAGTGAGCAAATAAATTCCAAATGTGGATTCTTTAAGGCACAAAATATTTTCTTCTAAAGAAAGCAAGTTAGCAAACAAAGTTTTAAATGCAAGTTTACTGAATGCTGCAGGGCTGAAAAAGAGAAAAGTGCTCTACAAAAGAAACTGAAACCCACTGGCATCACTGTTGACCGCATTGTTGGAGCAAGAGCCTCAGAGGCTGAAAAAAACCTGGAAGAACTAAGAAAACGGAATCTAGATTTGGAAAATGAAATTGCCCACCTGAGGTGAGAGGCATTTTAAAAGAATCTATGAAAACAGAAAAATCTAAATGAGAGAAAAATTATGTGGAAAGAGATAGGTGGTCTTTAGTAGATCAACTGATTGAATAAGGTAAAAAACAGATGGAAATTTTAAAAATCTTTGAGTCTGTGATGAGCAAACTTAAAGCTACTTTGAACTTGGGAATGATTGTGCATGTTCAGAGAATATGCAGCATTTGTTCTTTATTCTAAAAAGCTGAATAATATGAAAATTATATGGCTCCTATTGTGTAAAATTATAGTTACATTTTGGGCTGATGAAAGTTATTGAAGTGCTAAGTTGCAGAGAGGGAGTCTATTCTTAATCAGTGTATCCACACTCACAGCGGATAGTTTACCTGAGTAATAGAAACTGTGCACATCTCAGAAAAGCAGATTCCTTTTGCCAAAGTAAGTATTTTTGATGCATGGAGATTAGTTGAAATAGTGTATTGGCTAACTTTGATTTAGAATAACTAGCCCAGTAACACTAGAAAATCCAGTCTAGTAATCCTGAAGTTCATGGTATTTTTACTTTAAGGGATGTTTTTCATTAATAGCCATTTGTTTTGCCCTGATTTATTTTTTGATGTAGAACACAGCAAGCAATCCCACGAGATTCGGTTGTAGAAGAATTACGTTTCAAAAATCAATATCTCCAGGAAATGCTTCATGCCTTGCAGAGACAATGTTCGGGAGAGACATTTTCTAGACCCTCGGTAAGCTAATAATATAACTATATTACCTAGAGGAATGTCACCTACTTAACAAAAATATTTGGTGTTTCTTTGGTATTCTGAGTCATTTAGCTGATTTTATTTCAAATGATAGTATTCTAGAACAGGATATTAAATACTCAGCTTTTAGTGTTTTTAAGGAAAAAAAAAAATCATAACCACACACCATCCCAAAACCCCCAAATCCCAAAACCCCCAAATCCCAAAACTGGTAATTTCTGTTTTCTAAGGTAGAAGTTGATATAGTTAACATCCTAGTGTATGTGGAGAAATAAGGGATAGATATTTTTAAATATGTGAGTCTGCAACTGAGGGACTGCTTTAATATTCCAAATTGATTGAAAATTTGGAATACACAGAATTTGAGGAAATATTGAACTGCTTTTCAATTATTGTAGGTATTTTTGTTGTGTTTTGACTTTTACAAGGTTGATTATTTTGCAAATATTGCATTATTGGGTTATCTTAATCCTTCAAGAAACAGATTTAACAGTACCTTCTAGGTTTCTTTATTTCCTGTTTTGTTTTACTGTCTTCTGCTTTTTTTCACGCTTCATTCTTTCTTCTCACTTGAATACATGGGACCAAACTGAACTGACCAAGTCTGTTCCTATTAGTATCAGTAAACAAAAGTATTTGGTTTCCCTTCAAAAGAAATCTGTTTCAAATAGGGATGATGTCAAACATCAGACTAATCATAGCATTACTGCTGGTAAAGAAATAGATGAGGAAACAGACATACAAACATGCATCGTGCATAATGAAGGCCATGAGGCTACTGCAGATTCAAGCACAGAAATGTCTCCTGAACAGCATCCTGAAGATACTGGCGAATGCGAGGACACAAATATTTCTAGGGAAGGACTAAAAAACGAAAACATAGCTGAAGCTGATGAAGATAACTGCAGTGAAAGAGAAGAAGATATAATCCGACCTGAAAATGGAAAACTTAATGAGGAATTTGAAGAGGAGGAAAGGAAGCAAGAAATACTCAAGCAATCAAATATTGATATGAAAGAAAATGTAGAAGATCCTTATACTGACAGAATGAGCTGCAATCAGTCTGATTCAGGGGAACCTTCTAGTCAAGCTAATGGTCACGAATCAGAAAAAATAAATGTGAATAATGAAATGAATCAACAAACTGCAGAGGATACACACGAACCTTACCAAAGTGGTACAGAGGGGGTTGAAACAACCCTGGAATCTTGTGAAATGCCCAAGGTTTGATACTGTAGCAGTCCTGTAGCATTTTTTCTGTATAAATCATGTAGAAATAGGATAGTTTGTTAAAAAAGCAGTGGTTTCCTATGCATGGTCTGTAGGGATATTGAAGTAGTCACCAAGTGGTCCATAACGCAAACCTTATCCTTTCATGATAGGCACGCATGTCAGCTCACAAGTACATTACTGTCCATTCTAAAATTTTGATCTAGAAAGTTTGAAAATAATCACATTCATGCATGCAGTTGGTTGATGACCTTCATTCTTAGGAGACTTATGATGTGATATTCTTTACACTAAGAGAAAATTATACTTTATTTAAATAAATACTTTATTCCTATCGAGTGATGAATTAATGGACCACATGGTTGATTCTATATTTACATAAGTAAAAACTGCTGATTATTACATCCTCAAAAGGTCTTACTCTTTACTAGTCAGGCATAATAATTTACCGTATCCTTATGATTGGAACTAGAAATATAAAGTATGCAAACCACTCTTTAACTAATAGGAACTAACTAAAAACTAGTTATATACTACCCTTCCTTGTGCCATATGTACTATTTAATAAACATATCAGAATATGTCCTCAAATTTAGATGCTGGTACCAGGTACCATGTCACAGCTTGCTGTGCTCAGTGGCTGTTTTTGTCTTTTAGACTTGGAGATTTATTTCTACCCAATAGTTCTAGAGTTAATTTTGGTTTGAGAAAATTTTTACTGGCCTATATTGATTTCTAAGTTTCCCTTAAAGTTTAAGCAAGTTTAGAAAATGTAAGAGGAGTTCAAGTCGGAGCAGATTATATCAAAACTGTTGATACAACTGTCATCCATTTATTTCTGTGAACAATGCTAATCCTGTTGCTTTTGATTAGCTACAACTGATACAAGGAACAGTGCATTTCCATTTAATAATAACTTTTTCCCTCTGTTTTCTCAAGACATCAGGAATAGGATCAGATGATCAATATCGAAGAGAACAGGAGGTTTTAAAGGAAAATTTAAGATTGTCATCTGAAAACGTTGAACTAAGATTCCAGCTAGAACAGGCCAATAAAGATTTGCCAAGACTAAAGGTAACATCTTTTTGCTTTTACTCCCCTTTAGCCTCACACAAGCTGGGGAATTGCTTAAAAAGAGATGGATGCCTTTTCTGTACAAACTGTAAGTTTTTCATATTTTTACAGAAGTTAAGAAGGTTGAATGGCTGGTAGAAGTGAAATGACTGAAAAAGTCATTGCAATGGGAAATTGCTTTCTTACATTTTCAAAGTAAACCAACTGTAACTTTGTTACTGTTCACATCAATTTGAAATCTAAATAAGTTGCTTATTACTTTGTTTTTTTAGGACCAAGTAGGTGACTTAAAAGAAATGTGTGAACTTCTCAAGAAAGAGAAAGCAGATATTGAACAAAAGCTGGGCAGCATTAGAGGGGTGAGTATTGTAACAGCGTTTTTCATCCTAATAAAATGAAACTGAAATATGAAAAAAACCCAGTATTTTATTAAAGCTAAATTATTTGGAATCAATCAAAAATAAAGAGGAAGTTCTCTTGTTTATTTTGTTGTCAAAGTGCTATAATCAATAAATGAAACTTAATTAATAGGACTATGAGAATGACTAGAGCTGTGCTATTAAATATTTGCTCTATCATGGCCTTATTTTGTCATTTGGATTAGTTATCTTCAGTATTTGTCTAAAAATAAATTATAGTCCTAATAATGAAATTTATATTAATGTATTTATGTAAATGCATAATCAGTTAGCGTTTTATGATTTAAAATACAGGATTTTGATTTGATTCAATTGTTAAAAAGTGTAAGTAATTGTTAGTATTAAGTTTTTTCTTTGTTGTACTATGTAAGATGACGCAGCTAAATTTTGCCCTAGCTACTGTCAGCTACTTTAACAGAGTAATATTTCAGAAGTTACAGAGAAAAAAAAGGCTTCAGCAATGCCCAGTATCTCTGTGGCACTGTCTTGTCAAACTATTTGTGTGACCTTTTAAAGGAAGCAAACTTAATAAAAACTCTTAAATGCCTTTGTAACTCATTTCAATATAAAGGGACAATTAGTTCTACTTCTGGGTACCTGAAAACAACTGTTTCCCATTCTTTTATACTTATACCTTGCATGGACTGCTTGTGTATCTGCCTGTCTCTTGTGCAGTGTTATTTTTTGGATAATTCAATTTATAAAACTGTTTCATGCAAAAGTTCTGTTGAACCAGCAAATTTGGAATCTTCCTCCCTTTCCATGCACCAAGATCTGTCAGTGGTTCTTCTTTAACTCTGTGTACCAACACAAACCTTCCAGTTATTTTAGAGGAGAAAGAAAAAGTTTTACTACCAAAACTCAATCACTGTATAGGTTTTGGTAAGGCTCCAGGGAGTAAATTCTTCCCCAGTTTCCACAGTATTGTGGTCCTTACTTCTGTAGAAAGAAAAGGAGGTACTTTGTGTGGCCAGAACTAGAAACAGCACCATCTTTAAATTATTATTGCTAAGGAAGACAGTCTCCGCAAAGATGATGAAAAAAATAAATGCATTTGAACACCCTTTAACAGCTTTTCTACCTCATAAACAAACACAGTGAAAGAAGATAAACGGAGAAATTACAAGCCTTCCACTCCGTACTTATTTATTCATTTACTTCTTTATCACTCTGCCTGGAGAATATGTGCCTTGGGAAAGGGAGAAGGCTTACTCATGGTTTAAGATGTATTACATCTGTCAATTTAATCCAACAGAAGTATGGTTGCTAAAAAAGGGTCCTTTTTTCCCCCCTCAAGCACCGAGGCAATAATTTTTTTTTTTTATCCACTCAGATAGCATTAGCACTCATGCAATTGCATGGTCTATTGGATTAGAGAATTGGTCTACAAGAGAATTGCTCTACAAGAAAAGCTAAAAAAACAAAGTAGTACTTTGATTTATTAGGAAATTTAGAGGCTAACTGCAGCTTTCTTGGGTAACACAGAAAATGAAGGAGCTGATATGTTGACTTTAGGGGTGAATATATCACTAGACATTTTGGAGGGTTAAGTATGCAAAAAAATTTTAGGGTTCAAGTCACACTAGAATATAACATCTTTTTTTTTATAAATGTAAATTGCAGTGGGAAAATAAGTGATAAAGTAACATTTGGAATATCTCAGAATGTTAAGATGAACTGTTTACTTCCTCTCTATAGGCTGGTAGAAGTGGAAAGTCAGTGCCAGAATTGGAAAAAACAATTGGTTTGATGAAAAAGGTTGTAGAGAGAGTCCAAAGAGAAAATGAAGATTTGAAAAAAGCTCCAGCTGTGGTTTCTCATGAGAAATTACTTAGTCTTGAACAGGAAAATGAGAGGCTAAAGGTACTGATTTATCTGCAATAACTATATTTAGATAGCAGTTTATATGCAAGTTAGTATGAAAACGGAGCAGCAAACCTGTTGTTCACGTTGATTGGCACAAATGTGTTTTAAAAATAGCAAGCGTGAAATATGTCAAACACAAAAGCAAAACTTCACTTTAGCATAACATACTGTATGATTTATGTAAAGGTACACTGTACCTTAAGGATATATTTAAATATGAAATGTTAAGTTCACTGTGCTAAGTAGCTTGTAACTATGCTGTGCTTTAAAAATGGAAATCTGAAATTTTCTTCTAAGCAATGCCTATGTGTTTTAACAACCTGTTTGATATTCAGTCTGAAATGGAAAAAATGAAACTTCATCTGGAGAGCAAGCTGAGTATGCATTATGAATCTAAAACCAAAGGAATGGAAAAAGTCATTGCTGAAAACGAGAGGCTGCGTAAAGAACTGAAAAAGGTGTGTTCATTGTAATGCCATCTCCTTATTTCTGTTAGTTGCTGGTTATGGTATTTTTTTAAAATAGTTAATACAGAATGGACACTTTTCTAAGCAATGATATTGCTGTGACAGAATTTTTAATTATATATAGAGATGAGACATCCAAGGAGCAGCCCAAGACATAATTTGGAAGTTATAGTGGTAGTCACCTTGGATGCTGTTTTCCTCTAAATCAGCAATGACCCTATCTCACCTTCATTTTAGATAATACTGTGCTTCATGTGAGGTTAAGTATTGATATGTATTTCAGTAAACCCCCTGTTTTATTGAACAATAGGAAGCTGACAGTGGAGAGAAGCTACGAATAGCAAAGAATAACTTGGAGATATTGAATGAGAAGTTAACTGTACAGCTGGAAGAAACCATTAAGAAGCTTAAATTGGCTGAGAGCCAGTTTAACGAAGCTGACAACAAAAGCTGGAAGTCCATTGCTGTAACAAGGTAAGAACTGAGAATGAGGTAAGGAAGACGTAAATACAAGTGTTAATTGCTCTTTAAATAGTAGTAAACAAATAAGATTTTAGTTAGCTGCTTCTATACAGAAGTCAGTTAGTTATCTCCCTTCTTCAGATCAGCTGTAGAGTTATGGATAGTTCCAGTAAAAGGAGTATTTTGTGGTTTTTGCTGCTGAAATGTAATTTATTTGTGCCATCAAGAACTTGTATTTGCGTTTACTCTAACATAATTTTAAAGTACGTGGATAACATTAAGACATTACTAACCAAGAGGAGCTCAGCGGGCCCCTCCTAAAGCATGTAGGTGGTAAAAGAAAGTATTTGATAGGGAAGAGGTGTCATCCAAGGGATACTTGGGAAGGATCTTTGGAGGTTGCAAGATGTTAAGAGATTGTATTGCTATCTGAAGACACAATTCAGATGGGAGATTTGAACTACATGATCCCTAGAGGCACCTTCCAGCCAACGCTTCAGTGACCTTACCAAAACCTTTTTGTAGCCTTGTATGGCTCAAAGCAAAATGGAATCCTCCTCAGACTGCTGTTCCTCCAGGGTAAACATAACTTCTTGCAGAACATTTTTTGCCCTTGGAGTCTTCATCTTCTGTATCTGTATTAACCTTTTTCTCAGTACATAAATTTATTTTCCATAAATTATTAATTGATAAGAAAAAAAAATGTCAAAGGTGTGATCCTGAAGTAAGCCCTGACCAACAGGCATACTGCATCTATAAGAGACATGCATGTCTTTAACAGGAGGTAGTCTGGGGTTTATGTGCAATATCATAAAAAGATTCCAGTACCCCTTCAACAAAGTTGTAATGCTTCCTTCAGCTCACTTATTTGTAAGACCAGTGATGAATATCTCATGACCAATGCCCCAAATATATTTTAGGATGTGTTCCATAGCATTTAATCTCCTAAAGATATTTTAATATCCATTTCTGCAAACGTATTAGCTTTTGCTCTTATCTTTTTCTAAATAAAAATACTACCAGGATGCATGAAACTAAGATGAAGGAAATGGAAATGGATATTGCTAAAAAAACCCAAACCATTACTGCTCTTAAACGGCTGCTTCAAGAAGCAACAGAACGTGAATATAATGCTGATAAAAACTTAAGAGATCTAAAAGAACAAGTGAGTAAAATTCAGCTTGATGACTCTCTGAATAGATTGCTTAATATTAATGTATTTATTTCTAATGTATATTTTGGCAGAGTACATTTTTTCTCTGATCCATGCTTTTATATGTTTTTTTCAGTCCTAGTTGCCATAATTGTACATTTACATATTTTAGCCAATTAGCAGACTTTCCATTTTCTTTTAGGTCTTAAATATTGATTGAAAGGATGTGATTAAGGTTAACTTCATTTCAAAGAAACAAATCCTCAATATTTTAGGTAGTAATAGAAGAACAAAAGCCTATCACTAACAGTAGCCTTATGAGAGTTCATAAATTGCCACTGCATTAAAAAACTGTATATAATCTCATATTTAAACTATTTTTATGCTTCTACATCTTCTGCTGAAAGGCATTTCTAGTGGCTGACTCTCTCTCTGGTTAGGGACCTATTCTGACTTATGACTGAAGGTCATTTCTAGTCAACATACACTCATTTTGATTTTCATTGAAAAATCACAGGCTTTTCATATCATGTTTTAAAAGGAACTTGGGACACCTAGGTGTCAATAGTATTTTAAAGCACTTAAATTATTTTAAGCAGATCACTTCCTTAAACATATTTATAAATTATGGTAATGTAGCTATGTGTCTAACTTTCTTTGTAAATTTAACTTTTGAATACTTTTTTCTTCGCCTTTTATGAAATATGTAGCAATGATCTATACTAACTTTAAAGAAGCTGTAAATAATTAGCTTTATGGAAACTGTCGGTAGATGAACATTTGGGTATTTTTTCCTCTGTGTTACCCAGTACTTGGCTACATCCTTAGTATTATTTTTATTCATATTTTAATCTGCATAAAAGAGAACTGCATCTGAACTACATTATCCACGGATACACTTTTCAAGAGTAAAACCTTCTTTATTTTTCTTTTAAGATCGAACTTCTCAAATACTGTCCTGAAGGTGTAAGGACAGAGGAAAGCTTCATCACGGAACTTCAGCTTTTAAGGTAATGTACTTTTAAATAACTAAATACCTCATCCAATATACACGAAATAAGAATGATTAGGAAACTGATGTTGTGATTTTTAGTTATGTCTTCTGTATTCAAAAATATTTTAATAAGCTTTAAAAATAATTCTACAATTGTTTCCTATTTCAGATCAACTAATAATCAACTAGAGAAAGAAAAAGCAGATCTAATTCACCAAGTGGAGGATTATAAGCACCACAGACACACATATACAAGTGAAGGTCCTGCAGCTGGTAATCATTTTCAATACATAAAATAAAGATCTTCCTGTATCTGGGGCCTAAAACTAATTTACTTACTATGGGCATGTAAAAATGGTAATAAATCCTCAGAATTCTTTAAATTATATTAATGCCATAGTGGTGTAAACTGCAGCATACTAAGGGCCTGGATTTTTAAGTAGAAGTTTTTTATAGAGAAGCGATAGTAAAAATCTCCATAATTAATTATCTTGAACAAGTGGTTGTAATCTTTGTAAGATTTCCCTTTCCAAGAGGGTCTGTAGTTCATGCCGCCATCTGCTTTATAAGTCTCAAATGACTACTTGTAAGATGTCAGTCATTCATTGAAACCTTCTTGCCTTCCACTTTTGCCTTGGGCTCCAAGCTGCCAGAGAATAAATGTCTACTTCCAGATAACAGCTTTGTGAATGTTTTCATACTTGGTCAGCATCAGTCCCACGGCAAAAGGAGATCACTACAGAGCAGCACACTGCCACATGATGGGGAGGAAAACAAAACAAAACCTCTTGAAATTATGAATATAATTAACAAGGACCTTATACTACATTATTTCCAAGATTCCTGTATTTACTTCAGAGAAATTATTCATGTTTCTTAAAGGTATGCTAACTGACTGGCCACTGAAGTATTGCATTCAAACACAGGAACTAGACACCACCAACCTAATCTGTACAAGAACTAAAGAAAAGCTTGGATGATAGGAATTTTTGGTGATTGTTGATCCCAGTTGGGTGTACACTTTAACTGTACTTTAACTGTTTCAGCTTTCAGGAGATGCAGAATTACTGTAACAAGATTATTCATGTAATTGATTTTCATTACTGTAAATTTAATAAAAAATTATTATTTTTGCAGGACATAATGAGATTGTAGAGAAGGAAAAAAATGACAAGTTAATGAAAGAAATAGCTGATCTCCAGACACAGTTGAAATCCTCAGAGCTGGAAAAACAGCACTTACAGGTGGGTTGCAAGGATCATCTCAGACAAGATAACGAGCAAAACTACAGTTAGCTAGAAAGAACTGTTTAATAGCTAAACTAATATTTAATGACAAAAGTCAATTTCTAAACATTGTGGTTATGAGATGTATTTTGTTGGTCATAGGTGAATTTCTGTGTCTCTTAAGCCTCTTAAGAAAAAGGCAAAAAAGCTGTTATTGATGTCTGTTTCCTAAGTTGTGGATAAAGGTGTTACTCCACTTTTTTTAATAGGAAGAAACACAAAAGCTGAGAGGAGAGTTAGAAAACTTTGGTCCTTCCTTTTTTGAGGAAATCGAGGATCTGAAATACAACTACAACGAAGAAGTAAAAAAAAATATTATCTTAGAAGAGAGATTACAGCAAATTTCTGAAGAGCTTGGCATTCAACTGGATAGCCCAGGCAATGTTTCTGTTGATTAGGGTAGTGTTTAGTATCCTTACTATTGACACAGAAAATAAATTCCGGGGCAGTTGTGTAATACTGATGTATTTGTTTGGTTTTATCTTGGAATGATACAGGTCTATTAAATTCGAACAGCTGGGCACATTGCTAAGAGTGCAGAACAGATTATCAGTATTTATATACACCAGTCAAAATACAAGTGAGTTTTACCTCTTCCAAGTCCTTTAAATTAATGTATTTTAATTCAGAACACTTAACTTGGGTAATACACAGGTGTCAAGTGAAGCTGAAATCTTGGACTTAGCACAAAGAGGTAGTATCCAGATCTATAGGAATATGTAATTTGTTCTTCATATCCAGTGCTATCATACTTTTAAACTGTGGATTCAGGGTCTGTGTGGTGGATGTCTATTGCTACAACCTTGGTTACTTTTACCTCAATTTTAGAAAATTCAAGAAGAAAGATGTGAAAATAAACTTCAAGCATTTCAGACAAACTAATGGTATTTTTGTAGTTAAATGATTTTTCATATTGTATATTGTATAAAGCATACTCAAACAATCATGCAGTCTCACCTTTATTATTTATATGCCATCTTACTTAATATTTGCTTGATGAAGTTTCCTAATTGAGATGCAGTCTGAAAATGGATATTTTTAAGCCAAGTCATGTCTCTCTCTTATTACTAAGGATCTCCCAAACAGAACTAGTATACTTTCCATTATTTACTCTTTTTGTCCCAAAATAGTGGAAGTTGCTGTAGGATGTAGCATAATTAGATATTCAAGTAACAGCATAATGCTACAGTTTACCAGTTAAATAGTACAGTGAAAAGTTTTCCTCCAAATGAAATCCTTACAACTTGAGAAAAAAAATTATCAAATTTCAGGGCTAATTCTGGTCCCAACTGAAATATATGTCCTTTACTGTTAAGAAACAACTAGATCCTAAATCTGAATCCTACATATAACAGTGTCATAATAACCTATGCAACCTATGCAACTTTTACAGTTGATTGCATTCATTAGCTAAGCTATTAGGACCAGCCAGTGTTAGACAATATACTTCTTACACTTAATTATAACAGTTTCCACAAATGGGTTCAAAAGTTAAGGATTTTTCAGAACTGAAAATAAATATGCTGAAAGCTAAATCTCTACTATGAATGTCAGATCTCTCATTATATAAAATTATGCACTTAGGAAAAACTTAAATTCCTGTAGCTTAGCTGCTGCCTAAGCTAGAGGAATATTTGTAGAGTTCTGTGGTAGATACACATTAAGAGGAATGCAACACATACAACAATTAAAAGAGAAAAATAATTTCAAGCATCAAACTTGATATCTTTGAGTCTGTCGAATCTTTGACCATCCAAGTTTGAAAAGCGGTGAAACAAACTCTTTGGTTCAAAGTCACAGTCATATTTAGTTCTATCAAAAGAAATCACAACAGGCTGAGAATTCAAGTGTGTCTCTGCAAGTGGCCAGCGTAAACCAAGATGATGGCGATGGAGCTACAATTAAAAGAAATCATTAGATTAGAGATTTTCATAGACTAGCCCAACAGTTCCCAGTTTGAGTGGTGTTGGGGTGTGCTTTAGTTCTAGAATCCTCTGCATTGGGGCACTTCTAACTATTATCAGAAGCACATGTGTTTCACATGAATAACAATAAAGTACAAAAAGTAAACCAGAACCAAGATGTACCCCCACAGCTTCAGAAAGAATATAAAGTTGCTAATTAATCAAAAATCACATTCTTATTAACCATACTTGTTCTATAAGTCAACAGTACAAGAAATTGGTTTTTAAAATAAAAGAGTGAAGCTTTAAAATTTTGAATGATTCATACACAGGCAAGAAAATATTATTTACATGCTAAATTACTTTAAATTATTAGCATAATGCATATAATTTAAAAGTTTAATGTTTTGTCATTATAGTGATTTACTGGCTTGACTAATTCTACTGTCATCTGATTTGCAAAAACATTTACTACTGAAGAATTTGAAAAACAAGACAAAAATGAATATTTCACATATTATGAATTATTATAGTGCTTTCCAAATGTCCTTCTATATATTTACCTTGATTAAACACCCATCATGGCAGTGCCACACAATTCCTTCAACTTTACCCTCAATGCAGCCTTCAAACCAAGACACTATGTCATCTTGTTTCAAAGTAGGTGGATTTTTTATTTCAAATGCTCCATGCGGTACGAGAAGATGTATAGGCTGCTTCTTGCTTCCTAATCCTATGTTAAAAGAAACAAAAATATTCTTGCTAGTTACGTGGGATAACTAAAGATTTTCCTCACTTTTGTTACTACACCTATCTTAAAAGCACTCTATAAAGGTAGACCTGTTACATACTACAACATGGTCCTGCCTTTAAAAGAATAATTACATATACTTTTAAGTATCAAATGTAACTGTCTCCTCTTCACATAACTTTTTATTTATATGAAATATGGAAAATCTATAGAGTTGTTTGCTTTGTCCTTGTGGTCACCTCCTCAGTAACCATAAATCTGTGAGCTAAACACTTTATGCTTCAGATCATGATAAATTAGCACAAACATCTTAGTTCCTGAAAATCTGGCGTATTTTCTTATTAATATGGATTAGTATTTAATCCAGACTGTTAACAAATGCACTGCCTCTTCACTGACTGTTCAATATAAATATTCATCTAAGAATACAGCTATTAGAATTTTTTTGTTCTAGTTCACTTACATTGAGAAAATGCCTAGACCAACCTACTTTCCCTGTCCATCCTTGCAAGTTATCGTAACAGGAAAGCTCAGAACTTAGAACGCACTTGCCCTCACATGTTTTTTTTGTTGTAAGGCTTTTAAAGGGAGAAGCTACAATCAAAATTTACCTTAACTTACACTTCTTTTAAAAAAATACATATTTCATAATTTTAAAATTTCAACTTAAGACTAACTCTAGGGCCTCAAAAAAAATGGCTGAATAAAATTTCATACTTTAATGGACTAAACAGCATCAGAAGAGCAATTAAAAACACATCAAAAAAAGCACCAAACAATCTTAAAAAGATTTTAATATTTTAATAGCAATATTTGAAACAACTTTTCCAGTCAGAATATTTTTTGAAAGACTAAAGGAAAGGATTTTTATAGTAACTCCTAAAGAACATCCAGGTGCAAAGTGGTTTAATAGACAAAGTCTCACCACAACTCAGCTTTCTGAGGTGTTTTGGGCATGTTCTTTGAGCAAGCCCTTTCTCTCCTTTCTAAAAGTTTACATTGCTACCCTATAACTTTTTCTAAACTTATATACAAAGAAAATACGTACTTTTCATGCAAAAATGTAACTAAATATTTTTTCTTTAGGAACAGATCATGCAAACTTACCATATGGATTTGCATTAATATTAGTCCCCAAAAGCTCCAATGTTTGTTCTAAAATTTCTGATAATGGCACTGGACTGATTTCCAGAAGCCCTGGGTCAGCATGGTGTTTCAATACCAGAGCTATTTCAGCCTCATAATTTACAACAGATGAATGCCAGCAATATTGCTTACTATTTTTCTCCACAGGCACCCAACCTAAGAAAAAACATTGCACATTACCAAAGTAAATATCTGAAGTTATCAAATGTGTACTAGAACTACAATGCATTAACCACCCCCTGCCCCTCGCAGTTAACTACAGAAAGAATAACAAGAAAAACTCTTTTGTATCTCAGAGAAACGGCAGAGGAATACAAATATGACAACCATGCCTTTAGCTGAAGCACTGTAAACCTGTACAGCAAACTGCAATTATTTTCAATGTGTCAGAAGAACAAAGCCTTTTTGGATAGTGAATGGATGACATTCCAATTGTTTTCTGAATATGTTAACTACTACTTTTAACTCGAGCTAATTCTAATGCACTTCAAAAATGGATCCCACCCCCATTTTTTACATGTGCTGCACCACAGGTACCTGGCATATGACCATTTTCATCGGGCAAAGGATTGCCATTAGAAAACTCTATGTCCTTTGCTGGAATCCAGGTATCTGGAACAGGCTTGAAATCCTCTTCAACATTCCAAACAAATTCTAGACATACAAATGTGACAGTTTTCAGAAAACTGTTAGTCAATTTTATGTTTTGGTCATCTTTCAATGCAAGCATTAAAATCTAAACTTGCTTTAAAAACAATCGTCCCAGCTATTTTGTACAGACACCGACATCTAACACACTCAAACAGTCTACAATTTGGAGGATTTAAAGAAGCACTTTGTGTAGCCTTAAAGTAGTATAAAAATTTGAAACTAAGATTGAAACTAGTTACCTCAATAGGCAACATATTTAAATTAGAGCAAGAGAAGTAGAACAGAATGGACTACTTTAGTTGGAAGGGACCTACAATGACCACCTAGTCCAACTGTCTGACCGCTTTAGGGCTGATCAAAAGTTGAAGCACATTGTTAATGGCATTGTCCAAATGCCTCTTAAACCCTGACAGGCTTGGGACATGAGCATATTGAGCATGACTGGCCACAGAATTGAACCCTGAGGAACACCACCAGCGACTGGTCGCCAGCCAGATGTAGCCCTTTTCACCACAACCTTCTGAACTCTGCCCTTCAGCTAGTTGTTCACCCAGTGCACCGTGAACCCTCTCATCCCATAGTTGGACAACTTGTCCAGAAGGATGCTGTGAGGGACAGTATTGAAAGCCTTACTAAAATCCACAAAAACTACATCTATCGCCTCCCCTTGCCCACTGAATGGGTGACCCTATCATGGAAGGCTGCATTATTCTTGAAATGCCTTTCAATAGTACCCAGTATAACCATC
Source organism: Tapera naevia (assembly GCA_033556795.1). NCBI lineage: Eukaryota > Metazoa > Chordata > Aves > Cuculiformes > Neomorphidae > Tapera > Tapera naevia. Next base: position 7,080,337 of record JAUMJJ010000059.1, read on the forward strand.
TCCGTATTTTTTCCAGGAACTGACATTAGAATAAAAGGTTTATAGTTCCTTGGGTCTTCCCTCATGTCCTTTTGCAGACTGGAATACCATTGGCTAGCTACCAGTGAGCAGAGACCTTCCCAGACTCCCACGACCTTTGGTAGATGATTGAGAGGGGTCCTGCTGTAACATCCACTAGCTCTTCCAGTACTTGGGGATGAAGGCCACCATGTCCCATGGATTTGTAAGCATTCAGCTGATACTGCTGGTCCCTTATAATTTCTGTGTCCACAACTGGAACGTCGCTGTTTCCAAATTCATGGTATTATTAAAGACTTGAGGCAAAAATGCTATGAACACCTCTGCTTTTTTCTTCATCCCTATGAGTCAGATGATCACCTTTATCTGACCATCTTATGTTTTCTTTAGACATCTTCTTGCTAATAATGTACTTTAAAAAAAGGCCTTTTTTATCTGAAACAATACTGGTCAGTTTCAACTCTAATTGAGCTTTGGCCTTTTATGTCTTCTCCCTGCATAACCAAACCACAGCTCTGCACTCTTCTTGCAAAGCCTAACCTCCCTTCCTGAGATCGTACAATTTCCTTTTCCTCTTCAGCTTGAAGAGGAGTTCCTTGCTCAACCAAGTTGGTCTTCTGTCCCACTTGCTGGACTTAGGACACAGGGGACTGCCTGCTCCTGTACTTCTAAAAGGTAGTTCTTAAAGACGGGCCAGCCCTCTTGGACTCCTAAGCCCTTAAAAGTAGATTCCCAGGATACTCTGCTAAATAGCCCCCTGAACAGCTCAAAGTTTGTGCTCCTGAAGACCAAGGAAGCACCTTTTTCTTATTACACTGAAAATTTTAAACTCAACCATTTCATGATCACCACGGTCAAAGCAGCCACCTACCATCACATCCCACATGAGTATTCACAAACAGAAAGTCTAGGAGAGTTTCTTTCCTAGGTGCCTCACTGAGTATCCGTAACAAGAAGTTAAATCCTACAAACTTTAGGAATTTCCAAGACCTGGTCGCCACAGTAGTATGATATTCTCAGCTGATGTCTGAGAAGTTGAAGTCTCCCGTAACGACAAAGGTTAACAGTCCACAAACTTCTCCTAATTGCCTATAGAATAACACATCAATGCTTACATCCTGTCTGGGCAATCAGTAATAGACACACACTACAACATCTCCTTTGTTCTCCATCACCCTAATCCTTACCCAGACTCTCTTGGCCACATCAACAGTAATTGTAAGAGTTGTGCAATCAAATCTCTCCCTTACGTATGGTACACTACCCTCTACCTCACCTGCCCTGCCTGTATGTCCTAAACAGCCTGTAGCTCTCCATCCCAGCACTCCCATTATGGGACTCATTCTACCAAGTCTCACTAAAACCAATGATATCATCATCAGCTCTGGGAGCTGATCGGCACTTCCACCTCATCCTGTTTTTTCTCATACTGTGTGCGCTGGTGTACAAGCATTTCGGGTATGCGCCTGAGCCCTTCCCATGTTCCCAGGAGCAGGATAAATATTCCCACTAGGATTGCCATCCTCCAGTAATGCCATGCAAACCCTTGACTTAACTACTGCAATACTGTTGATATACCCTTGCCCAATCAATTCTAGTTGAAGGCTATCCTGAAGTAAAGCTAAGAGTGACATCACAAAAACTGGAACAAGGTGACTAACGTTTTCTGTGTCAGCCTTGAAGTGTTTTTCCAATTCAATAACTTATATTGCCAAAAAGCAGAAAAGAAATCTTTACGAACCTTTGCAGTCTTCCAATGAATGCAAAAATCGTTTAAACCTTTTTTCAGCTTGCTTGTTGGGTTTTCGATCCAGTCTGGCCCATAGATACGGTTGTCCTAGAGGTTCCAAAGGGATAAAACCAGCAGATTACTGAGGTAAACACCTCCTGCAGAGTACTAAAATCAACTACATAAAAGGCAAGATATGAAATCTTATTTGCCACTAGAGAAATTTTATATCCAAAGACACTAGTTAAATTCATATATTAATTACTTTATACAAATCTAAAAATCTTTATATTAAACTAGGCAAGATTCTACACATAGTTTCCTTACAATTTCAGGTAAAGGTATGAACCCCAGTGATGCGGTGAAGCACAGTCTTCTCATTTCCTCCCAACCTCCACGCTTCTTCTATTCCTCCCCAAGGAAATCAGACACCTTATGTTATATAAATTCCAGTGTGCAAGGAAGATTTACTGGACGTACCATTTTTCTCATGATTGGCATGTTCACTTAAACCATACTTGATGTATTTTACAGATCTACAACATACTCTAAAATAAAATCTATAACAACTTTGTAAACACCACATGTTTATAGTAACTATTACTTTGTAGACAAGATATTTAATGAAAGTTGAATTCACAACACCTGAAATCCAATAAATCACACAAAAAAAGTGAAAACTAAATAAAACAAGGTTTCTAATCAGCACAAGAAATCTGCATATGGATCTTCCTTATTACCTTTATAGGTAGTTACATAACAGCAGGTTCCATCCACCTTTTCAGTAGGAATTGCATTGTATATATCTGCTTCTAATGCCTTTCCAGTTATAGTTTCAGTTGCCAAAACTTTAAATGGCTGAAAAGAAGACAGATATTTTAAACCCTCATCATGGCTATGTTACTGCCTTATTCCCATATGGATTCTTGCTTCTTACAAATGGCCTGCAAGTCCATGATTTCTAAACCTATATAAAAGCATCATTGTTTCTTCAAGACATGACAGCTTGAAAAATGCTCTAAGACAAAAGAACAAAGGCAATCTATTTACAAACTTTCTTCCTTTTTTTCCATTCTTCATGAGTATTTAGAGATGACTTTGCCTTCCACTTTACATAACGCATATAAACTAAAGGGTTCCAGTCCAATGCTACAAAATTTTGAGATGTGCCTTCCTGTACTACTATGGCAATAGCACTTCATCATGCCTAGCTGCTCCGAGCTTGCAGTTTGGAGCTGAACATTGACAGCATCATGTTAGTGCAAAACACAGACCAGTGTAATGCAAGGTGGCAAAAGCATCCCGATTGTTAAATACTTTGCATCAGTGCTGTCAACTAAACACTTTTCTGCTTAAAAAGAGCGAAGAAAAAAGTGGTCTGGGGGTCTGAAACAAATATCTAGACACACCTGGTCCAAATTTCTAGGAAGACTTCTTATAGGACTTCTGTAACAGTTTCACGGCAAACACATTGTGTTTAGACTCAAGTGTTTTACTCTATAATCACCACCCCTCCCTCCTCTCTCCCCAGTCAACTTTGACTTGTAAGTTGGTCACTGTCAATTTCTTCTCCTAAAATACAAAGAAGTCCTTGTCTTGCAAAAATTTTGAAACATAATTCAGAATTCATAAAGTGTTAACCTTCTACATACTTTTGTTACATTACATGGCTGTTTTACATTTTGGTAATCATATTTGTAACCATAACATACAGTATGCATGAAGATCTAATGAAGACTACATGAAAAAGAAAATGTTAAGGGTAGTAAGAAATCATACCCATTGGTTTTTCCAACACCACCATTCGTCATCCCTAGCAGCCAGAACCACCTGTATTATCCTTGCTTGCACTTTGAAAATAAAAAAATAGTGTAGCCTAGTTCCAGATCTAATCCCCTGTTGGCTTTTTCCATATGAAGGAACAAGAATATAGAAAGGTACCCTGACATGACTACTATTAAGACAGCGTTGGTACTCAAGAGTTGAAAAATTAAGTTACTGAATGGTTTGCCAGTCGTTTCTGCTCTTCCATCCTGAAGTCAAACACCAATGGGAGAAAGTCCCTCCGACTGATTCAAGTTCACTATGCAGCTTGCAGACAGAAGTAGGAGATACTACGAATATTGGGAAACACAGGTTGGAGGTCTATAGCTACTCAGGTGAATGCCACCACAATCTGTGTGTGTGTGTGTGTGTGTGTCCCTTTTATATCTCAGGAACAAATAACTTTGATTGAGCGCTGTCACTTTCTCCTTGGTAAGTATTCCACGTCTTACAGCCTTAAATGAATTCTTCTGTCATAAGCCTATATTCCTTTGATCACAAAAAAGTGTGAGAGATGTAAGCTTATTTTTTCCACACAGGGCTCCCAGACTGGAATAACAGGATGGTTTTACACAAGCTCCCAGCGCAGTCATGCTCAAGTGGCCTCATTTCTTGCCATGACTGCTCTGTACACTTAGAAAATGAATCATAGAACAAAATCATAGAATCGCTTGGTTGGAAAAGACCTCTGAGATCATTGAGTCCAACCATACCTGTCCACTACTAAATCACATCTCTGAGTCCTTCATCTACCTGTCTTTTAGATACCTCCTTGGATAGTGAACCAACCACCTCCCTGGGCAGCCTCTGCCAGTACATGACCTTCTTTTGGTGAAGAAATTTTTCCTGATGTCTAATCTGAACCTCTCCTGGGCAACCTGAGGCCATTTCCTCTTGTCCTATCGCCTGTCGCTTGGGAGAAGAGCCAACACCCACCTCGCCACAGCCTCCTTTGAGGTAGTTCTAGACAGTGATGAGGTCTCCCCTCAGCCTCCTTTTTCTCTAGGCCAAACACACCCTCACCCGCTCCTCGTAAGACGTTGTCCAGCTCCTTCAAGGAAACACAACATCGGGGGGAACACCTGGATGCGCCTGGCAGGCAACGAGTGGGACGGGGCAGGCGACCGCACTGAAGGATGGGGATCCCTCCGGAAACTCCCCCCGTGCATTCGGCTCCAGATCTCCAGCGAAACCCCTCGCCACCCGGGTGTCCCCCTCCCCGCAGCCGGGCCGGGCGGGTCTGGAACGGGTGGCTGCTGCTGCCTGCCCGCCTCCCTCCTCCCCCCGCGCCGCCCCAGCCACCTGGTGCTCCCGCTTAGCCGACGGCTCCTCCTTCACCTCGGTCACGAACAGACACGGCACTTTGCGCTGCACCGCGCCGAGGCGCCTCATGGCCGCCGCCGCCGCCCGCCCCGCTCCGGCCGCCGGCCTCGCGCCCGGAGCCCGAACCGCGCCTGCGCCGCGGCCGCCGGGCGAGGCGGGAAATGGAGTCAGCTCGGCCGGGCAGCCCCGCGCGGTTCCCGCAGCGAGGCGGCGGCTGCTTCGGGCCGCGTGGCAGCCCTGGGGAGCGAGAGGCTGGGCAACAGCCTGGTGGAAAGGGGTCTGGTGTTTCTGGTAGACAGCGGATTGAACAAGAGCCAACCGTGCCCTGGGCCGCATCAAGCCGGTCGAGGGAGGTGACTGTCCCGCTCTGCTGTGTGGGAGCAGAGCAGACAACCTTCTACGCCTTAAAATAGGCCGTTTTTCCAAATGGTACTTCAAAAAGCGCACCAGACATCTAGTGTAGGTCAGTTGTAACAGTAAACAGATTAACAGTGGTACCACCGGTGTGTTATTGAAAGTTTGCAAAGCTTCCAGCCGGAGATCCCGCATTCCTGAACAAATTTATATGGTTAAGTTAAAACCTGGCATCTTAGCAGGTCTGATATTGTAAATAAGACGTTTATTAATTAAAGTAGCAAAGTCCATCTCAACACCCAAATGAGAAAAAAAAATTAGTTGTTGTAAAATAGAAACTGAACAAAACTTCCCTCGGAATTGTAAAGATTACTTAAAAAGGAAGGATTTTGTCAGTTTCCTCCTAATGAAGACGTTTGCTGATAAAAGCTCCCTTTTATAGCAATACTTTGTGTAAGTATATTTACATATTTATTTAAAAAAATTTAGTCGGTAAATTATTTAACTGGCTCTGCAGTCAGTAGGGGTCAGTGCAGTCATAGTAATGGGCTTGAACAACGCCCAGGAGTGAACCTTCATTAGAGTGTGCTTGATTCCAGCTCTCCAGAGCTAAAGTCTCTCTGCAGTGTTCTGCAGTGCCTTTAAATTAAGAGAATAGGGCCCAACAGGCTTGTTATGCTTCTTAATGACCAATTCAGGGAAGAGGTACAGCAACCTATATTTAAAATCTCTAACCAGCTATTTTTTCTTAAAACACCTCTCCCTCATTCTTCATGCTTTCCAAAAGACATTTCCGTTACCTCCTGATCTTGACAGCCCTTACCACAGCTTCTTCTAAGTGAAACAGTCTTTGCAAAGAGGTATTCCCAGAATGAGAGTCTCCTTTAACCTTTCCATTCTGGAAACCTTTTAAATAATTTTAAATGCCTTTGCTTTTCATTATTGGTGGTGGTTTTTTTTGTTTTCTTTTTTTTTTCTTTTTTTTTCACAGATGAAAGTAATACTGGCATGTAATATTCAAGGCATCTGGGAGTCCTCTTTTTATTTCCTAAGAAAAAGGTGATCAGGCAGAATTAAGTCTTTAAATTTACAGGACTTTTTGAGAAGTTAAGGTGAATGTGTAAGACTCCTTACTTGGTTTAAGAACACATATACAAAATACAATTTTGGGGTTTTTACAAGATGTTTTGCTTCTCCTGGACAAAAGCAATGTCTTCAAAGGTTGATATCCTTGTTGTTGCTGTTCATGCATGAAGAAGGTTTATTAATGAATTTCTACTGTAAAGACAGAACATGTTCACAACTCCTTCTGCCTCCTAGGAGAATCTACAGAGCACGTTTTGAATTTTGAACTGCCTTATAGGAATGTGCGCCAAACGCAACATACTCTGACATGACCCATGGTAATTCTGTTGACTTCAGCACAATTATTCACATTCTTAAATTCAAGTATATTTTCACTGATCACAACAGAGTAGCTCTCAAGGTTTTTTTTTTGCAGCCTGCCAAATTGATATTGCTCTTGGAGATGAATGAGGATGTAAAATCCAGCAAGACTTTAACTTTTGAAGTAGAATTTGCAAACTGGGCAAATATAGTAGAGAATTTTACAAGGAACAATGGATTTTGGAAGCATGACGATCAGTTGCAAGTTAGATAAAACATGCCTCAAACCAACTCTTTCAATTGGCTAGTGACAATCGAAACCTTTATTCTGTTGGCATAGGGAGTGCTGCTGGTAAAGGGAAGACAGAAATCTTGAATAGCTTGTGCTCATAAGTACCAGACCACTAACATTCAGAAATGAAATGGGTTTTTTTTGTGGGGATTATCCACTTTATTCATTATTTTTACATCTGTAGGTTTTCTCATGGGCCGAGGCACATATCAACAGGAATAGTGTCAGTACAGTTTGGGTGGATGAACTGCTAAAGTAGATGTTGATATGACTTCTCCCATCACTGCCAGCTATTAGTCTTGAGGCTGTTAACTAAAATTGGTTAGTTTGTGCCTGCATTTTTTTAGCCAATATAAGGAATTGCAAAATACAATAACTGAAATATTTTGCAAATTAATTAAAATTGGATCTTTGGGAGAGGGAGTTGTTCAATGTTTTGTGAAGTGCCAATCATGTATTTATTAGTGAAAATACCACATTACAGTGGCAACGATATTCCTGGCACACTAGCAGTAAAATTTTCTTCAGGTAAGGCAGCTGCAATGTTTCGAGTCTGGAAACTGGCAGATGTTTAGCATTTCTTACCTTGAGGCCACAGATACCTGCTGTTTGATTTAAGGCATTAGAAGAATATCAGCATGGCTTGAACGAAGTTGCTGTAGAATAAATAGCCACAGTAGTTGAACTCTCCTGATTTCCTATTATTTTATGTGCCCTGGAGTCCACTGCACTATTTTAAGGTAACACACCTCAGAGATCTCCCTCCCTTATTCCAGAATGACTGATCCAACATTTGGTTTGCTGGAAAAAGATGTTTTAAAAGCCATTAGTTTAAAATCCCTAGGATGATACAAACTAACATTATTTAAAAGCTAAGGAGCAGCAGTGCAGAAGAACTAATCTAACATACTAACAATCACTTTTTATTAGGGTACATAATGGAAATGTGTTTTAGCTTACCTGATCATATCATTCATCTGTCAAGAATTTGATATATGATTCTCATCAGAGCTAGTCTAGGGAAAACCAGTCTCTTAATACCCATGCAAACTCCAGGCAAACAGTAGCAAAGAGCTAATGACCTGAAAAGAAGTTTTCCTGATTTTTATATTTATCTAATGTACATTATTTCACTGTTGCTAAAAGTACTATTTTCCACATTTCATGACTTATTTCGGTGACCTCCTTGTACTGTAAATTCATAACCTGTACCTCCTTTTTCTTAGAATCTACAAGTTGCAATGCCTGCAATTTGTAGTTCCTGCATGTGTAGGATATCTGTGCTGGTTGAAACTCTACAGGATAATAAACTATGATTCCTTCAGGCAGATTACCAATCCAGATATCCTAATAAAACATTTCCAAGAGTTACCAAAAGAGGGTGTTTCAGGAAAACTGCAGGCATTTCCAAAGCAGGGAAGTAATGAGCAGTATGCGCATTGCAAAGTTTCTTTTTTTTAGTAGTGTTCTTATGGATTGAATGGAGAGATTTTTATTTGCTTTCCAATTACATTTTCGTCCTGCCTAATATAATCAGAATCGTGAGTTCCACAGTTTTTTTTTGTGTGTGATGTACTAAATGTATTCTTTTTTAAAACTAGCTTTCAACTTTTTGACTTTCTTTTCCATTAAATGATGTACCCTTTTCCTATAAACAAGTAACTACACTGAAGACAGACAATTGGTATTTTTATTCTGTTAAAAACGCTGACACTTCAAAAAGGTTGTAATTCAGTATTTCATTTTGTACAAGTTGTGTCCCCCTCTTGTCATTTTTGTGAAATTTGAGCAGTTTGCTATATCAGTTCTTAGGAGTTTTATGATGCTGCTGTGCTTGTGTTCTGACTCCTGAAAGGGCAACATTCCACAGGCTGTTTTTAGAGAACTGTAAAATTGTAAAAATTTCTGGGCTTTAAGGATAAAGTAGGAAGTTCCCTGGATCAGGGGCAGAAGGTCGTAGTTGTGTATATTAGAGCACCCTGGGGAAAAGATTCAGAAACACTCAAAATTTTAGGATTTTTTTCCTAAAAACCTTTGCTAAGTGGAAGACAATGAGCTTCACAAAGATATGCTTCTTTGTCCTTTCACCTGCCCCACGCAGATAACGATTGCACATCACTTTCCCTATGGCTATCACTCTCAATGAAGTGTGAATTCTGTTCCTGCCCATCCATTTCCAGATTTCTTATAGAAGACATTGCAGTACCTGCTACCTGAATTGCTGCAGAACACTGTGAAGGTCCAGTGAAGAGTGAGGGAATGACTGGCTTACTCACAGAACTGCAGCATACCTTTGGGAGGATACATTGATGGCTTGCTCTCAACCCTCACAGATCAGGAGTATGAGTTAATAACTTGCTCAGAGTCTCCGCAATTGATCTGTCTCTTGTTGATCAGAGATTGTGTCTAGAGGATGAGGCAACATCCATCTTGTGGGACAACATTGTCCTCAGGATGGGGGATGACCAGCAGAGGATGCAGGAAGACCTTTGTATATGGAGAGGCACAGCTGCGGCATTTTGCCAAGAACTAGCACCATGAGTTTGCCACTGCTCAACAGTATTTCAGGAGTGACAGTTCAAGACGGTGGCTATCACCCTGTATAGCCTAATTATACCTGACCAGGCTACTCAGGAAATGAACATTTTGAGGTAGATAAATGCAAATGAAGACAACGAAGTTGTCATCAAGGTATCTATAGCCATTCTCCAAAACTAGTCTTACAGGTAGTGTTGCTGGAAAACATGAATGATATCATCCAAGCCTTCCTCACTGAGAATGCTTGAACCATTTGGATTCTGCAGATGTCAGTCCAGCATCTAAACTGTGAGATCTACCACTAAGTTGCTCTTTGGGCTTTGCAGGACTATTGGTGCAGGTTCACTGTTGTCTTAGAATGCTTCTTGGGAAAGAAACAGTGCTTGCAACCTTTGGCTCGCCTCGGGTTCTGGTCTGTGTATGCCTACTCCTTTCCTCTATGAAAAGGGGAATACCACTTGAACAGCGAAGGATGGCATGTGCTCAAGCCATACTTGTGATATCCTGAGAGACTCAACTTGGGGAAATTTAAGAGTTCCAGCCTTTATACAAGCACAGTGTTATTGGATCCAAAGCTACTGGAGCACTTGAAATTTTGAGTTTCAAATACTCGGTTGTCTCTAGAGTGGCTTTGCCCCACAGTTTTTGACCTAAATAATTGCTTGTCCTATTTCTGAGAAGGCCCATGACACAGACCTGCCACAGAAAGTTAGAATCCCAGATAGCTTGTTTTGAGGAGATAAAGCATTTTTCTAATGGGAGAAAAGTATTTGACAGGAAAAACCTTGGGTGTGATTTCTTTGAAATATTTTTTTTAAATGACACATTCTCACAAAATACTTCTGTTTTGACAAATTCACATTTTCTACTGAAGCTAGGCAGTTAGAAATTTCCCAGCCCTCTCTAAGTTCAATGTAGTGAATGTATTATTCATGGCACCCTAAACAGTACCTCTCAAAGTCGAACTGCCCCAGTCATTTAATTCTCCACATAATCGATGTTTTTCTAAGCCTCTCTTCATTTTTTGTTGTCTGTCTGCAAACCTTCTGCCACATCCCTTTTTGATGAAGTGATCAGCGCAGAACAGCAGTTCAGAGGAAGCGCTCTCATTGATTTATATGATGGTGTTCGCTTTCAATATAATTTTCAACATCACTCTGTTTGCATCCTAACATTCTGTTTGCTCTTTTGATCAATGCCATGTATTGAGCAGAGACTGTTATTGAGTTGTTCAGAGAAGTATCTGAGGCCTTTTTTCCCCTTTGTGGTTGCAGGTAATTTAGAGCCCTGTAAGGTGCATTAGTAGGACAGATTGTTCTTCCCAATGTCTATCATTATCTTTTCTTTCTGAGCCCTGCAAGGCAGACAGGCAATAGTGCTGCAATCAGGCTTTTCCCAAAGGAGCACAGCTTGAAATTTGGTCTGGGACTCTGTGAGTACACTCCATCAGCAGCCATCTGGGAGAGGTGGGAAAGTAGTGTCTTCCCCACAGAGACCTCTCCTCTTTGTCGTCAGTGTGACCTACCTTTGCTCTCGCAATTACACACTCCAGCTGCAAGTTACCAGAAGGAGCAAACACTAAGGAGAAGGTGACGTGTCCTTAGTTTTCTCAAAGAATTTTGCTTCAGAAGCCTAGGTTTTACTGCAGATTTATGATGTAGGGTATTATATGATGCATGGGTAGGGGCAATCCCTGGTATCAATACAGACTAGGGGATGAAGGAATTAAGAGCAGCTGTGCTGAGAAGGACTTGGCTGTACAGGTGGATGTAAAGCTGGACATGAGCAGACAGTGTGTGCTTGTAGCCCAGAAATCTCACTGTATCATGAGCTGCATCAAAAGAAGAGTGGCAAGCAGGTCCAGGGAAGCAGTCCTCCTCTTCTGCTCCACTCTCATGAAAACTCAGCTGGAGTACTGTGTCCAGCTGAGGAGTTCTCAGTATAAGAAAGACATAAACCTGTTGGAGCAGGTCCAGAGGAGGACTATAAAGATGATCAGTGGGCTGAAACTTCTGTGCAAAGAGACAGTTGGGGTTGTTTAGCCTGCAGAAGAGAAATCTCTGGAGAGACCTTATAGCAGCCTTCCTATACCAAAAAGGGGCCTACAAGAAACCTAGAAAGGGACTTTTGACAGGGGACTTTTAACAAGGGCGTGTAATGATAGGAAAGGGTTAATGGCTTTAAGTTGAAAGAAGGTATATTTAGATTAGATATAAAGAAACTATGAGGATGATGAGGCACTGGAACAGGTTGCTCAGAGAAATTGTGGATGTCTTGTTCCTGGAAGGCCAGGTTGGATGGGGCTCTGAGCAACCTGGTCTAATGGAAGTTCTCCCTGCAAATGTCTTTGTAGTCCCTTCCAACCCAAACTATTCTATTACTCTATATGAAGAAATTATTTCCTAATATTACCTTAAAAATCCTCTGATACTTAACTGCTCAGTGCTATGGCTTAGGATGAGACATGGCGAGATAGCTTCCTTCATTTTAGCTGCAAACTCTAGTCTTATAAAAATGTCTATGGCCTTTGCCTAAGGCCTTTTTAAGGGTCCTGAAGGCTTCCTGAAAAAACTAACCTCTCAATTGAAATGGAAATGCTCAGTGTTTGGGGCTTTTATTATTTTTGATTATGTGCTTTTAATTGGCCTCTCTACCACCTGCCTGCAAATTATGTTGTGAGTTGAGTACACCAGCCAAACAACACAAACTGTCTCCTAGAGGCAAATTCTAAGAGCAAAAAACACAGGGAAAAAATACAAAATATACTGCAATAAAAAAATAAAATAAAAACCACAAAAAACAAACAAACAAACAAACAAAAAAAAACCCCAAAAAAAAAGTTTAACATTGGAGTCATCAGCACAGAAAGACGTTGAAATGGATAAATGAACTACATTTTGTGGTTGAAAATTTTCTACATCTAGTAGGCAACTACTGAGTGATCAGTTTAGCCTCTTGGGCTTTTGCAGTGTAACAGTTTACTGCTTGTAAAACAAATAACATGGATTAAACTAGATTCATTTTTCTGGCAGATTAAGCAGCTGTCTTCTGTCAGGTTCCCTGCTCAATCCTTCTTCACAGTGCTTGCTCATAAGAGAAATTTGTCATCTACTATAACATTGAAGTAGGAATGATTCTTGCATGCATTTATAGCTCAATAGCAGCACAAGTTATATTTCCAATTTACCTTTCAGTTACTTCCCAGAAGAGTAGTGTCAAGGAGAGAACCTGCTCATCATAGCTTGCTCAATAATTTCCTGGAAGTATGATTAAAAGCAAATGTCAGAAGCTCCTCTTCCTCCTAAAGAAGAGGAATTACACATCCTACTGAACAGTGCTCTGGCAAAGGGATGTAAATATGGTATAACAGTGTTACTTTTGAATAATCTCCTAATATTAATTGTCAACCCACTGAAAAAAAAAAAAAACAAACCCACACCTAAAGCCTTATTAGCTGCTAACTCTAAAAACTCAACCTGGCCTCCAGAAATGCCAAATTTTTCATTTTATTTCTCTTATCTAGGGAATAATCGAGATTGAAAATGAGGAGGAATCAAATTAACTTCTCCATGACACCTTGGCAAACCCAGGGATTGCAGTCAAGTTTGTTGAGCTGTAGCGGAGAAGAGTTTAGCAGATAAACTTGTTAATGAAGCATGAGAAGTGGCAGCATGCTGCTAAACCTCTCTCTTGTGCTGTGTTGGGAGAAGAGCTTTTTTTTGCTTCTTTTTGCATAGGTGTTTTTGTAACTGAATGGAATTTAACTGCAGAAGTATGAGAGAGATTGTGTAAAAGGCACCTTCCCGTAAGGTCACATTCCTGTTATCCTTAGGTGAGACAGCGCTTTTCTTCTCTCTGGTTTCACCCCTCTCACCTACCCCCAGGATTTTCACTTACAAATTTAGAATGGCTACACCAATCCTGGTGGTGTCAGAGAGGACAGTTATTTTGGTCCATGTCTTAAGAGGAGATTTTCTTTTCAGTATGAGTTGTAAAATAGACAAAGAGAAAACTCTGGATAGCATAAAAGGCTGCAGCAGTTTAGAGTCACCCACCCCCCGAGGCATGATCTGGGGACTAGGGTGTGGAGGTTCCCTACAATATTGTTTAGGCTGATGGGAAAGAGCAGAGGTCTAAGTGCATCCTCCCACAAACTGAGGAGTAAGAGTGATTAAGTTTTGGGCTCATTACTGCAATGAAAAAACAAGATAGCCATGTTAATAGAGGTGTAACTAAAAATGTAGAAGTGCTATATGTGGGCCAGGTAGAGACAAATCATGAACTGCAGAAGTTATTTGGAAGATGCTGGAGGCAAATAGCTGAGGAAAACTAATCTTGGGGGGAAATACACTGAATAACTCAAATGATGTACCACCTTAATCCTTGGCAACATCTGCTTTATACAATCTCCAAGCATGAATAGATACTTGTGTTGCCAGGTAGATGGAGTGACAATGCATCCGGGAAAAGTCCTCTGAGGCAGCTGAATGGGAAGCAGATCAGACATGAAATACAGGAGAAGCAGGAGAGCTTCTATGCCTATTACAGAAGTTAGAGGTACCTCCTCTTTCTTGGTAAAATGGACTGTGAATTCCCTTTGACTGTGAATTGCCCATTTAGATTATGTTTCTAGATTGTATTAGATTATTTTTCTAGAAGAATATTTGAAACTTGTTGTTCTGACCATGAGAGTTTTTGAAACTATAAGCATTTGGCTAAACAAGAATTGAAAACAGAAGGAAGGAAAAATCTCAAATAAGATCAAGAACATATAAATGAAAATGCAGTCTACAGGACAAGAAGTAACAGATGAAGGAGTTTTAGGAGAACAAATAAAGGGAAGGAGAAAAAGCAATGTAATGAATTTGATGCAAATAGGTGTTATATTATGGCCATTGAGTTTGGACTAGGTACAACTACGGCTTCTAGCCTGGAAGTAGCATTTATATGTTAGGAAGCTCGAAGTTAGCAAAAGATAAGGAAAAACAACTTGAGGATTTTAAAGAGCTTTTTCTGGAAATGCATCCTGACATTGAGGACCTCTGTAGATTCTTTGATACATAGTAATAATCAAGTACTTATTGTTACTTGGGAAGATGGGACAGAATTATACAAAGGAGGTTTTTTTTTTTTGTTTTCTTTTTGTAGTTGTATGTTTTCATAGAACTTATGGGAACTTTGATAATTTGTTATACTCTTGTTCTTCTTTTCTTGTATAAGTTTCTTGGCAGTCAAAACCATTATTTTGCTCAAGATGGAAGCAAAAATACAAAAAAATTTGAAGCTTATGTATCCATTTCTTTTGGGAGCTGGTTTCATTCTGAAAGAAGATTAAAAGTTAGAAGTAATAGAGGGTAGCTACAAACAGACAGCAACTGTTTATTTATACTTCTGGGTCTTTGAATTAAAATAAATCCTGCTTTATAATCACTTCATTTGAGCTGCTAAGTAGTGATCAAACTCATTTTTTTCACTACCCTCTGCCCTTCATACTCTGTACTAAAGCAGACAAAGAAGCATGCTTGTTGTTTACCCAACTTTTCATAAAATTCTGCTGTCACCATTGTGTCAATGCTTAAAAAATAAGAACTAGGTTTCATTTTGCCAGAAGAAAAGAGTTCTACAACAATCAAGACATTTCTTTTGTGGCCAGTCTTCTCTGGACTTGCCTGATCTTCTCCTGTGAGAAGCTGCAATAGCTTTATGAGGTTAAATTCTCAGGCCTAGCAAGGTTCTACCTCTTGAGGTCTCACACGCAGTCATTGTGGTTGTGTTACTCTGTGTCCAACCTTTGCTCATAAACCTAATGTTGTTATATAATCTCAATTTTGGAGGTTAAGAAGATTAACTTTAATTTTCACTGCGTGGTATCCACTGTGGACAAAAGGATGTGCTGGGAATGGAATTACTAGCATTGGTGAATTATGGGGAAAGAAAAAATAGAATGCTTCTATTTGAAACAGAGATTGAGAGAAAGTGTAATGAAGAGGTACTCAACACAATATATTTTTTTTGGTGAAACAGAGGCAAATGTGGCAGAGGATTTAATTCATGTTATACCAGGTAGGCATAAACCACATATTCCTGTAAACAAGGAAGAGCTTTTTTCACCAAGAAATAGTATCTGTTTGGGAGGATCCATTCAGGAACTCCACTGGCAACTACTGCCTCTTAAATGCATTGATGCAGCAGACCTCTCAGTTTGCTCTTTTCTCCTTTGTTGGTGTCGATGGTGTTCTAATGTGGGTCACAAGACTGTGAATTTACTAAAGAATCAAAGTTAGAGCCATTGCGTACTGCTGCTGCAATTATGTTAGGGATTGATTTTCCCCTCCCAGCTGCTTTCATCTGGTTTTCTTTTTTTTTCCTTCTTCTTCCTAATAAATATCCAAAAGTATTCTATGCTAGATACTACAGATAATTGCATTCACTCCCTAACTAAACAGAGTGGGCTATGGCAGAAGATCTAAATTATACATGTCTAATTATTAACGTCTTGCAATTTTTGCATGTAAGAATGTAGATAAATTCGAAGTGTTCGGTGCAAATTCAGCAACTATTAGTTTTTGGGGTATTAGCATCTGTTAGAGATGAGCTGAACAGATCCTTCCTTACGTAATTATAAAGCTACTGAGAATGATGCAGGTTTTATGATGTTAGATAGCATGGATACGGTGAAGTAGATAAGGTATTTATTCAGGATAGCAAGTGCACAACAAATTTGATTCTCCTCCATATGTTCTTAAGACCTCTTTTCACCTTTTAAAGACTCCTAGCCTGCCAGTCTTACCCTTCTATTTTTAAAATGTTAAATTTAACAATATTAACCATTGAAGTTGTGAATAACATCTGTTACCCATGGAATACTGCAAGTATTTTAGTGGAATCTGTTCTTTCATGTTAAGATAGGAAATACCTGTTTTAGAAGGTCTTTAAGTGAGAACTACATAAATGGTGTCAAGTGTTTTTTCAGTTCAGCTCTGATTTAGCCTGGCGAGCGTTCAGAACTTCTGTATTAGTGCTTGGGTTCCAAGAGTTGGAAACAACTGTGGTCATGTTACTGAGAAACACTGACAGAGTATTAAATGAAAAGTGGAAGAAATTTCAGATGCATCAGCCGAAAATGATAGAAATACATGAATGCGTGTTCAAGCACAGTCTATAAGCATAAAGATATTGGGATTATGTAACTGTTCAATTCCGTTAACTATAAACTGGTGATCTAGTTAAAAAAACCAAAAAAACAACGCACACAAATGGAAAATGGTTGTTTAGTTAAATTATGCTGACTTTTATTGTAGTTATTGTAGTGACACTGTTTTTGTACAGTTAAGTAGAGTTCCTTGATTTGTCACCAGTCTCTCCTTCAAGGAATCCTTCATTCTCAGTGTCTCATTCTTGTCTTATTTCTTCAGCACATGCTTGTTCTCTGGTTTTGATGTAAATCAATGGGTATTATAGATTTCTGCTCTTACAGTTCCACAAGAATTCTTTTCATATCTATATTATTCAGGAAATAACATACTTATCGATGAACTGTTTGGTTATTTGCTATTTGTTCTCTGTCTTGTACCAACAGGAAACTAATGGTGCTTATATGAACTTATATTTAACAAAATTATTGAATCTTGGACAAGATTTTCTACTTTAAGGATTTTTTTTGTATGCTTTTCTTCATGAAAATATGTTTCAAGAACAATAGGAGAATATTTCACAGTATTTAAACAGCAATTCATCTAATGAATTTAGAAGAAAATTCTTACATTTTTCATACAGTTAAACAGACTCTTCATGGATATCCTGCCCTTGCAGGACAATTGTTAGAATTAAGATTTAAGTAATGTTATCTAATTTAAATACCTTTCCTCACTTTGGTTGAAAGTATTTGCTTTTCTTTAGGAATACATGTTGAGATCTTTATTGTTGGGTTTGTTTCTGTCTCACTGGCAGTGGAAGGGAGAGAATATTTTTTTCACATTTCCACTTAGTTCTCTAGAGTTATACTCATTTGCTTGCATAAAATGGTACTTAAGAAACCTTTATTTTTTATATAAAGATTCAAAAGTAAGTGTACTTTCTAATGTCAACTACTAGCTTACTTTCTTTGATGTGCTACTAATAATACTTGAACTGTATATCATCGATATTGTGACCTTTCTATAGGCCTGGTTCTGGATCATTAAAGCTGTGAAAAGCTTAGCTATTAACTCCAATACACATCAGAAGATCCATGCTACATCTTGCTTATAGTATTAATTTCCTTCGTAGCAAGGCAGTATAGGATCAAAACATATTTGATGCAATTTTTATAAATTTTATAGTTCTCCACTTCTTAGCTTGTTTCCACCTCCCACAATGTTTAAAGCTTTCATGGCTTGTGGTGATCTGGATTTGTAAAGTAATTATAAAAACCTTTGATATTTATAAGAGATCTGAAACATTTCTACTAATTAATTATTGATTCCCCAAGTGATTCAATCCTACCAATTTGCAATAAATATTTAAGATTTCCATGGAATAAAGAGAGTCGGTTTGTTGCTTTGTTTTGGTTTTATTTTATTTTAATTTTGCCTTCATGGATTTGAAGTTTGAGACATGAGGACTTTTTATAAGACTCAACAGACTTTTATCTATGTGGATTTTAGTGTATACTGTACATATTTGTCTTAGTCTGATGGATTATCCTTGAAATTAGCAAGACAAAGTAGTTATTCTGTCTCTGAAAATGTGCATTAGACCAGGCTCCAATCATGCAACAGCTCCACGTGTCCATAATTTCGCAGACTCAAAATCCTAAATTATTGACGCATGGTCTCAGGAAGGGTTATAAAGGCTGATGAGGATCTTCATACAATATGTTGGGAGAACTAGAATTTCAGAAAGTGAATAAAATCCATCCCAGGAGTGGCTGGAGGACACCTAGAACTGCTTGGAAACAGTAAGTACGGCATCTAGTCTCTGTTTCCTTCATCTTCAGTGCTGAAGTCAGACCGATCTTAAGCAAAGGACATGATTCTGTCTAAAATTCAGAAAGCAGAATCATATCCTGATAGTAGTCCCCTGAAGGGACCGATAAGAGCTAATGACTGAATTTTCAAAGCCTGACTACTGTAGAAGGAGAGGATAATGACAAGGTGGTACTGCTGCCTTCTTAGATTATTTTATGTCAGTTAAAATAATAGCACGTGGAAGATATGGCTTTATTATCTCATCTTCTTTTAAGTAATTCAGGGTTAACTTAGCTGCAGAGAAAATAACATATAGCGAGGACACCAGCACACTCTTCTGAGAATTCTCTTTCCACCCACTTTGGGCTGCTTTGGGATCTTTTACCAGTCACAGAGAGGCTCAGCAGCAGCTGTTTGTTGATGACTGCACACAATATATAGATAAGATTTATTAGGTGAGATGCTAAGTATTAATATACTCACTAGGTCCAATGAAGGGAGTGTCTGCCAACCCAACAGGTGCCCATCAACTGCGGAGATATTAGCCTTTGTTGCTTTTCAGTATAGGCTAATCTTTCATGCTGTTGAGTTGCTGTCTTATTCTCTGCTTTTCTCGTCTTTTTTTTTCTTCTTGAAGCTTTTTACCCTTTTATGTTAGTATTTTTACTCTTAAATCACTGAGCTCCTTACTGTCCCATGGCAACAGTATTTGCACTTCTGAAAATGCTTTCATAAGAAATTTTATTGACTTCACTTCTAAGTTGCTTCTTTAATTCATAGGTTTGAGACTTGTGATTTGTAGGTGTCTCATTTGCTTTTTTTAAGTTTTTGATGAAATAAAATAGTGAACAAAGAAGTTTTTTGTGTCCAAAATATGAATATATGGGGGCCACCTAAGCACTGGCTGGTCTGTTATCTTTGTGGGCTGAATCTTCTGTCATGTTCTTCCTGCTTTTGGAAAATATCATACAGACGTATTTTAAAAACATATCTAAAAGATCCTCTTTATTTCAGACAGTTAAAGCATTCTACAGTGTACTTTTTTTTTTTCATACCACCATCAAACACAGTCCTGTATTGACGTGGCAGCTGTTCACAAAGCTGTTTTGGCTTCTCTGCTTACAGGGTCCTTGCCAGCCTGGGCAAGATGTTGCTGTTAGCATCGAGGCATTCTAATGTTATTACTACTTCTCTGTAGAAATGGAAGGTATCCTTTCCTTGAGAGGAACTTGAATTTATGAAACTAAGCTCAAAAAGGATGTATAAATCATGTAGTCTTACCTTCTTGGTATGACAGGCTATCAAATTTTACACTGCTGCTTTACACCAAACCTAAATACTTGTTAAGGCCTGAAGTGCTACACTGTGGTAAGATGCTATCTGTAATCCAGCTCACTCAGTCACTTTTTTTTGAGGTCTTTTACTATGCACAATGCAAACAAGGCATGCACAGTTCAAGAGCTTTATATCCTTTGATGTCAATACTTTTCTTCCTGAACCTTTGAGCCACTACTCTCTGGTTTTACTTTTATTATCTGGAGTGATTTTAGCTTACTCACTTTCAGCTTAGGAACAATGTTCTTAGCAGATGTGAACCTTGCCCACTTAGCTGTGCTGTATCAGCTCAACCCCCCGTGCAGAGAGTTGCACTCTTGTGTCCATGGAGGAGGAACTGATTTCATGAGAAATCATAGAAAATCTGAGCATTGTCTAATGTCGCGGAGACATTACTTCATTTCCCATTTAAACTCAGTATTCCTGTTTTACATCTTCTAAGGTTAGTGTTACCTCTTTTAGAAGACATTTTGAAGAGCCGTGAGATGATTACAAGATTGTTGAAACCCTTTCAAGTCAATAGACCTCTATCACAAAGATGTAACCTTCACCTGAGTTCTTGGACACAAGTCCCTGGTTTTTGACTGTATTGTAAAAAACATTATAGCACTGTGATAATTTATTCAGTAATTCATGTTCCTCTGTAACAGTATCTTTCTAATTATTTACTGTTTTTTTTTTGTGAGGTTACAATGTGATTTACATCTGTTTCTGGGCCAGTATTGAATATATTTGCTGTATAATAATTTGTGTATACTCTCTTTTGATCCATACTTTCTATAAAGACACATCCATAATTAATGTCACAGGTCTGTATTTATTTCCAGAGTTAAAGAAAGCGTTAATTCCCATAGCTCATTTGGACCTGCAGGGGAATAGCAATTCTTAGATCTAAATAAACTATTCAGGATTCCCTTTTGGTAGTTTTATTCAGAGAAACTACTTGAATATGTACCAAATGAATATATTTAACACTAAAATTAACTACATTCAGATAACTCATTTGTTTAAAAAAGCCCTGAGAAACACATGCACATAGATCTTTGCAACTCTGAATGTAAGCAAAAACAAGGGAAATACAATCACTGAGTATAATATTGTAATAAAACATCAAAACACATAAAAACCTCAGTCACCAAGGTATTGGCTTCATATGGACTCATAATTAATTCATAGTCTGCCTCAACTGCAGCTGGGGGAAAGGACATAAACAAGGAATGTGGGGTTTTGTTGTTTTCTCCTCTGTGATTTCTTTTCTGCCAGATTCCAAATGAAATCAAACCAAAGCTGACACTACACAAAATTTAATTCAGATGAAACCTCAGACACTAAAGCCATTAAGCATACATTTCCTAAATAAAAAATGAGATGCCTGCAAGGTTCCTTGACATGGTCTGCAAAGTCTAGTACATAAGAAAACAGCCCAGTGAATTGTCAAATGCTACTGAAATAAATAATGACAAAAACAAGTCTCCTCTACCCCCTTCTCCTTTATTCTCTTAAATTTCTGTTTGCATATAATACTCCAGATGATAAAATAGAGAGTTATAATCCTGAATGCAAAAACAACATGATTTTCTACATCACCAAGTTCTCACAATACAATTTGAAAAAATTGGATGGAATCGTTTCCTACTTCTAAAAGTGTTTACACTATCTGAGCTTCACATCCAGCAAACGAAGAACTAGGACTCTTGCCTCTCCCCTGCAGATACTGGCTGTAATCGTACTGTTTTAAAGGTTAAATCTCTTCAGCCTATTCTAGCTGTCCAAACTACAGTACTGAGAAAGGAGCAATGTTTTTTTTATGTTTTTTGATGTTTTCTTTTCTAGGCACTAGTAGGGCTTTTTAACTGGGATCACAGACCATGTTCAAAGCATATAATGGACAACTTGGAGAGTAAGGCAACTGTCACTTGGTTTCCATTTGCTATACATAAACTGGCACCTCCACTGAAAATAATTAGACATGTAAGCTTTGGAGTATGACTGGCATGCCTGTATCTACTGCTACAATGACTCTGCCCATCTTGATGGAGTCAGACAGTAAATGTCATCTGGTCTCAATCAGCTATAGTTCTATGCACGTATCTCACAATGTGCATCTGGGTCTAGTGACTAAAATAAACACCTAGTTACTATCACGTTGCAACCTGAGATCCACTTACTGCAGCTATGCAAATTATTTAACTGATACTGTCATGAGATCCATTGCAGTGGCTGACAATAGTCGTAATGAAGTCCATGATTCTGTCTAACAATTTCCTCATCCATAAATAACCCACAAAGAATGTTAATAAAACAAATGGCTGGTGAATAGACCTTCCCCTCTTAAAAAGCTTTCACTGACACAAATGACAATTATAATATCCCTTCTGTCTCAAAAGAAGATGATGAGTACCAGAAATCAATCAGCTTGAATTAAATAGAATATAATAGAATTATAAAAAAGAAAGATGTGTCTTTATCTAAAAAGACATATCCAAGGTAAGTGTGATAATTGTTATGTAAAATATATTTGGATCATGAGAAGATCAGGTACAGAATTATACTTCAAGTAGCAAAGAATACTAGATGTGCTATACTGTAACATCTATTTTTATTTTCAACTACTTGTGCTTTTGTATTGAGCAATTGAAAACTTTTCAGAGGACAGGCTTCTGTCACATATGGAATATTGTACACAGTTGTGATTTAACAGCAATTTAGAATTTATTGATAATTTGAGCTAAATCAGAAGGTTAGATTTTTTCAGCAGTACTTAATCATAACCTAGTTTAATACTTAGCAAGGTGATTGTATGGAATCTATTATAATCAAACAGCAACTCAGTTACAAGTTTGAAAATGTTAAAATTCACTTTTATTTACTATCTCTTCTCTCAGGTGACCAGTGACAGAACTAGAGGGCATGGACTGAAGCTTCGTCAGGGAAAGTTTAGACTTGATGTTAGGAAAAAGTTCTTCACTGAAAGGGTGATTGGTCATTGGAATGTGCTGCCCAGGGAGGGGTTGGAGTCGCCGACCCTGGAGGTGTTTAAGGGGAGACTGGATGAGGCACTGAGTGCCATGGTTTAGATGATGGTATTAGTGTTGGTGTTAGTGTTGGTGTTAGTGTTAGGTTATAGGTTGGACTCAATGATCTTGGAGGTCCTTTCCAACCTTATGATACTGTGATACTGTGATACATAATGTAATAAGCACACATACAAGCAGAGACATATAAGGATATAATATACACAGAGGTATATTGATATTTAAGAATAAGCAGATAGATAGATAGGTGGATAGATAGATCCAGAGTTTACTGCAAAAAAACAAAGGGAAAAATATTTCTGTTTGGTTTTGTGTTTGTTTTATAAATACACAAGGAGGCTGCAGCTTTAGATCTGAGACAGAATGATTGGACTGTTGAATTTACTCACAAATGCATTATTTAATCCTGTTGATATTGCTAATAGTAGTATTCTTAGATCATTGTCAGTTTTAGAGAAACTTTGTTTGCCAGCTATATCTCCAATTTACATAAAGTCTTCTGGAAGTGTTTTATCAGGGAGAAACCAAGTGAAGTATAGACTTAATCAGCTTCAAAATTGGAAAGATCAATGTTGGAGAGAAGCAGAAAATTAAAACCTGTAAGAAGAACAAATTTACACACAGACATTGAAATATATACTCTGTGTAGACATGGAAAACCTTGGATATTGAAAAGGTTTATCAAAGTCAATGAGAATAGCCAAATGTAACTGTAAGCATGTACATAAATCTTTTCAGGATCTAGGCCTTTGTTAATAAGACTTGTTACAGTTTTGTTTCATAGTGAAATGATATTTTTGAACAGAATAAAACATTTCATTTTTTTATTTTTTTTTATTTCAAAATGAATTGAAAATAATAAAAAATATATTGAAAACTGTTTGGTTTACTTTTCCTTGAACATGTAATGTTTGTTGGAAAAGAATCACCACTTATTTTTTTCTTACCTCCTGTCTCCCTCTTCACCTAAATTAGTGAAAAAGTATCCTTAGTAAAGTCAAGGTTATGTGTTGCTCTTTTAATGTCTATGACTATAATTCCATTTAGACTTAATAGCTTTCACACAATGGCATAAATTCTAATACTGTGTGCACCTAAGAAAATCTAACTGTACAATTTTGAATAATTCTCTGTAAAACAGTTAGGAAAACCTGTAGGAATTCAGTTAAAAGTCAGCAAACTAAAGACCTGAGCGTTAACATTTAACCTTTACTCTCTCATAGCAGATTGTTTCCAAACCTGTACCTTTGCAGGGGACTGAGAAAATTTAATGGCAGATTTAGTCAAAAGAAATCCTAACATTAATTTTATTAACTGTGTCCTGGGAACATCTCAGGTGTTTTCAAAGTTAGGCAACTCTTGTCCTTTTGTCTTCATTTGCAACCCAGTAATGTGTCTTAGTGTCTAAGTTTTTGACAGTAACAGATTATAAACAAGAAACTGGAATCATGTTCTTCTTCAGTCAGACACATCAGTTGCACAGTAGGCAATACAGTTTTCTGTGATTCTACCTATCCTTCCATAATGTGCTTAAATCAAAGGGGTCATAATTCATGTGCCCTAGTTTTCCCCTGAAATAATACTTTTCAGTCTTTGCACATTCACTTTCTGCAATCTCGGATCTTGGCCTTTTCCATCCATGCAGAGTGCCAGAAGGAAAATATACTATAAGGATAAGACAGTATGGTATGCAGACACAGACTTACAGGGTAGTGGACTTCAGGTACTCGCTGAATTTCAAAGGTCTGTTATGGTGGGAGAAGGAAAACAAAAGAAAGACTGAAGGCTGGCCCCTGGTTGACATCAACCCTGAGGAACTCTTAGCGCTTATTTTAAGATCACACAGACAACCCCCACAGAGTGAACCATGTTAGTCAGAAAGACATTTCAAAGTAGGGCAGGCTGTTTGTGGGCGGTGTTTAAATCAGACCAGAAAGCAAAGTATGGAAGCTGAAATGTCAGCTCTTCTTCTAGCTGTAGATTGCTGGTATCTCTGTTAATTATGTTAACTGTTAAATGGTAATTAATTTAAGTGGCAAAACTGAGATCATTTTTTGGGAGATGTAGCTGGAACTAGGCTCCCCTGTCTCTGAGTTAATGAACATTCTAAGGGGAAATATAAAGCTTGTTCAAGTGATGATAAAAAGCAATAGCTAAGTGATGATGAGAACGTAGCTAACAGGGCAGTCTACATAGCAGCTTTGCTCAGAAAAAGCAGAAGGAATAACTCCTTGTCTTGGAGAGCAGGAAATTTTCTTTGGTAGCAGCCTGAACTTTGCAAGAGCAGTTGGCAAGTTTGCTAGATGCAAAGAGCTTAAGGCTTGCTCTGTGCCTAACTCTCAAGGCTATGCAAAGCCAGTATGAACAGGCTTAGAAAGGTGCTTTTAACTAGATGAAGCCTTACCGTGACTGGGTGGGATGAAAGGTAGTAGCTTAATGACTAGCAGGTGAGCAAAAAGGCAGTTTGTACTGGGGTATTGGTGAGGGTGCAGAGCACCTCTGGTCAGCCTGCTAAGGTTTTCTTGATACAGTTGGATATTTTTCATGTATCGGTAGCTTAGTAAGTGTAGAGCTGGGTAGGAAAAAAGCAATACTAAGCACCGCTTCAACAAAGAAATTAAACTAACATAAACTTCAAAAACTCAATAATTATTTAGTTCAATATGCAGTTAGAAGTTCCCATTATAATGAAGGCCACTAGATCCACTAGATTTATTGCATAAACTGCAATAGATGCTGTTTTGGGCAGCCAAATGCCATGCCAGTGGCAAGGGTTTTGAATATAAAATTGAGAAACTGGACAAAATGTGGCAGCTGAACTTCAGTTTTGACTGCTTTAAACCAGTGCATCTAAGGAACGCATGCACAAAACATTAAATGTGGAATTGGTTTTGATAGTATTTTTAAAGCATTGCCTTAAAATTCAGCAGTAACTGAAATGGTCAACAAGGTATTGGACATCATCAAGAAGAACATGAAGACTACGATACAGTTGAGGTACTGTAAGGAGACAAGATGAGTTAGAAAAAAGGCAGCTGGTATTGTCGGTGGGTTAGAAAATCTGCCTAATGTGGAAAGACTAGGACCTCTCAGCTTAGGAGTGGCTAAGGAGAAAGTTGAATTTGGAGCTGTTTTCCACTAAGTCCCATAAAACAAGAATTAGATGAGGGTACTTGAAACTAGAATAAGTTGATTTGAACAGGTAGAAAAAAGTATTTCTTTATACATTAGGCAGTGAGCCTCTGAATGTTGCTACCGCAGGAGGTTGTAGAAGCAGAGTATCATTGCATATTCAAGAAAGAATTAAGAAAATTCATATGAAAGAGTTTTGCTAGTTGGGAAAACAAAGAGAATAGTCAAGGATGCACCCTCTAATACAAATGTAGTAGTTGAAGATACTGGGGGAGCAGAGGAGAAGAAGATGTAAGAAAACGTTCAGGCTCTTCTCCTCCCCGAAAGTAACCTCTTCTGTTGCCACCATCTTAGACAGAGTACTGTGCTAGGTGGACAAGTTTTCTGATCCTGGAAGGTATTTACTATGTTCTACTATATATGATGTAAGAAAACTCGAGTTTCTGGTCTAACGATAAATAAAGATGAATATTCATGAGAGAAAAATGAGAAGTTCTAACACCTGCTTGTGGCCATTTTAGGGCATGACCTGATCCGTATGTGAATAATGCACTAAAATAGCTCTTCAATGCTCAAAACAAACCTTAATAGAACTCCTTCTTGCTCTATGGTCTTCATAGTTCATGGTATCCTAGTTCTCAATGATGAAAGTCAACTTTGTATTGTATGCTTTCTGTATTGCAGTGATAAAACCATAGCATGCATACAATACAAAGGTTATTTAGGAAATATTTCAGTTAAACACAGAATAGATATCTCAAAATGGGTAAGAAAAGATAAAAGATAACAATGAGAAAATACTCTTTAGCAATACTATAAAGAGGTCCGGGGAATACATTTGAAATCTCTGTAGTTTGCCATCAGATTTTCTAAGTTTGTTCATCTGTTTTACACTTTTCATTTCCTGTAATTTTTCCACACACTTGTGCATCATTGTAGATAAAAATGATTCTTTCTTTCTGCTACCATTGTGAAAGGATGCCATCTCTGGAGTTAATTCCAATACTTAAATTGTACAGCGCGTATTTTTCAGGTCACTTTGACAAACACAGTACTAATCTTTTCAGTACTGCAATAGCGGTACAGTAAAAAATGTTTAGTTGTCACAGGTGAGGAAATGCAATGTCTTTATACATATAAGCTAAAGTAAAATCTTCACACAAATACTTGTATTGTGTACAGTTATAGATGTCCCTCTTTAACTGAGCATATCTTTGTTATTTCATCCATGCATGGATATTATTGCCTTACAGCTGTATAAGCAGTGAAAATCAGGTTGACTAATTGACTAATCTCTTCCTGTGTTTGTTTATGTTAATAGGTTTACTCAATAGTGCTAGCCTAATATGGTCTGGAAAAGGATGACTGTGATTTTAAGCAGTCTTGAGTGCAGTTAGTTTTTTCTAGAAAGGTCCTAGATAGAGCTACAGGACCACACCAGAGATTCAGGGAGTTGTCATTCCTTATTGCTTCATAGCCTTTCCATATTGCTCCATTGTAATAATGAGAGACAGTTTTGATAGAGTAATCTGGACAAAAGGATCAATGATGTTTATACATAGATAAATGCTGCTAGCTCTTTGATGAACAACTTCTTCAATAAAGCAGACAAAGGTGATGTAAAAATGTGCAGTGTTATGGAGAGACAAACTTGCGATGCAACAACATAGTTGAACAGAATTTCTGTATCCTGACATGAAGATGAACAAGTCATTCCTATCTGCTCCCTGTAATGAGTTCAGTGAACTTTCTATGTAGGTGATGATGCGATCCCGCTGCTGAGTGTTGTTAGTCAAAACGATGTTGGTGACTGAGCCACATGAAATAATTGAACATAGTAGGATGAGCGTTCCTTCTTGCTTGTGAGGAGCAGGCTGAGTGGCCAGAGCACTGTGGCTGCTGGGAGGTGGTCACTGAGTCTTGGGGAAGGCTCTGGTTTTTGGAGGTAGATCCCTGGAGGCATTAGTGCAGGATTGTAAGATAGGTATCTATTTGGATTCTGACTGTAGGTGTATCTTGTATTTTCTATTCCTATGCATGATAAAACTTTACTTCCATAGAAAATTCTGGAGTTTTGTTTGTTTGTTTGTTTCTCTGATTCCCTAGAGAGCAACTGCAGTGTGTATTACCAGCACTGAAGACTCTGTTCAGGATCTGCACAGCCCAGTAGAGCTGGAGGGAACATATTGCTTGCTGCTGGATATAACTACGTAAAACAACCAACCAACCCCCTCCCCAAAAAAGGTTATTTAATATGACATTCATGAATTAGTGCTGTAACAATATGGTTAGAGCATGAGGCTACTGAGCAGGTGGAGAGCTGTTGCTATAGTGTTAATAATAGAAGTGTCAGTTTCTTTGGCGTTAGGAATGTGCCGCCAAATAATCTACAGCCCAAAACTTAGTGCCAAGGTTTCTGTGAGGAGCAAGTAAACATGCTTATATGATGCCTCTCTGGGAAAGACTGGGATTTTGCTCTGTAGATGAAGGCTTAGCTAGGCTTGCCTGAAGAAGCCCTGGATGTTTTTCTTTATACAATCCCTGGACAGAAACAAGGAAGAAAAACAATTTGGCAGAAGAATCCAGGCAACCGATCAGGGAGAAAGCCTTAAGGAAGACTGCTTAGGAAGCTTATTGGAAAAATGCAAGTGGAGTTTGAATAGAAATAAAAAACACATAAAATCTACAGAGTGGCATACTTTACATATGAAATGTTTTATTTTTGAAATAAAAAATAGTTTATAGGATCTAAATATGTGAATAATTTCTGTGGATGCCTAGTGCTGGGTTGCCAGAAGAAAATACTTTAATACTTTATGCCAATGTTTGTAAGAGGGGAAAAAGACCACTCCCTCAGATACAGACAGAGATCCCTTGTATTGTCTACAGTACTTAAAATGCACTCTCATCTAGGCAGCAAGCATATTCTTTCATCACAGGGGAACAACAAAAGCAGCTTATGCTGAAAATTCATGGTTTTTATTGTTATGTTCAGTTTTAGGAAACTTTATGAATGAAAACCTCTTCTCCTCCTGTCCTTTTATAACTATTGCATATATTGTGTCGCACAGCTTGGGATGAAGGAGAGGAAACTTTTCCAGATGGTCTTCTCCTCACTGTATCTGAACACAGCTTCAACATAATTGGCAATCTGTCACTGCATAGTCCTTTCTGATAAAGGCAGGGAAAAAGAGAAGGTGATGTGACTGACCAACAGCCCTCCCACTATGGAAGACTGTTCAGAGGAGGTGGGCACAGGTGATCTGCTTATGTAGGAGGGAAGAAAGCAAGGACTGACCACAGCTATTGCAAAGAAAGCTGAATTTAGGTCAACACAAGGAGGAATGAAGGGTGAGCTTCATTTTAGATCAGCTGACTCTGTGGGTTGAGTGGATCAACTCGTTTTTTTCCCCCAAGTTAACAAAGAATGTGAATATTTTCCTAAGCTAGCCAGATCTGCATGGGGAAAATGTGTAAGCTGCTCAATAAAGTATAAAATAATGAACAGCCAATGAACTCTGAAGATAGTAACAGGCTTGAGCTGGACTCAATTTAAGTACTCTCTCCTGGTGAGTGGGGATACCCTATGCCATGGTAGTGAATATATGAAGACCAGTAATAGAAATCATGGTTACGTTGCAATTCAACTGTATGAGGAATTGCTATGTTCTGCTTCTATTGTGGTTTTATTACCTTGTCATATTCCTCTACTAAATCAAAATCCAGTGTAACATGGAATATCTTCAAATAAGTAAGTCTGATCTTAAACATTAAAACCTCTTTGTGTGCAATGTTGGAAAAAAGCTGCTCAGAGAGTAATGGACTCTGACAGAGAATACAGAATAAAAAGAGAGTTCACTCTCAAAGTCTGTTTTTTCAACTCCTGTAGACGCATGTCAGTCTGGGGAGAGGGCAGAGGAGATGGGAGTCAGAGGAACTGTTAGTGTGCTTTATTCAGTTGTTATTTCTTGATGCTACTTTGAGTTGAAATTAATCTTACACGGCTGAGTGTTTGTTATGCAAGTAAGAAAAAAGTTCTCTGAAAGTAAAGAATACAAGGTTCTGATAATTATTGACAATCAGCTATTTTATACATAAACACATTTAGTTTGCCACTTGGTGCCCCCACAACCACAGGAATTTTAATTTTAAAAGACTGATAATACAATAATAATAAAATGTTTTGAAGAAAGTGTAGGCAGATAGAAATCTTTCTGACGAGTATTGTTTATGCTGTAACCTATATTGAAGACCAAACAATGCTATAAAATTGTAAGGTTTTACAAGTTATATAGCTTTAAAATGCTTTCTAAATGCAGTTAAACTAAGTTATGTGAGTTTTTCTTCTGTATCTTGAAATAGTCCATTATCACCATATTTTTATTTTTTTTTTAAATGAAAACTGAGTAATGAGTATAAATGGTTGTGCAATTAGGTTGGTATGTCAGTCATAGCTGTGTATGGGATCAATTGCTAAAAAGAATCATTCTTCCAAACCAGAAACTTCTATCTGAATACTAATTCAGCGTCTTAGATGTAATTTTATGGCTGGGACAGGATAGCTGAAGACTGATGGTATGGACAGACTTGGCTTCTCTGCAACAAACTATAGCTGTGACAGCTTAGGAGAGTTCGTCACTACTGGCTGTACATTTAGAGGTCTAAATAAGTTGTCATATTGACTAATTATATTTTTCTGACTATGTTAAATTGTAGCAGAAAAAGATTTTAAAAAAAGAAAAATAATTTGGGGTTTTCCCTGTGTTTACACTTTGACATGCCTCTTATTAACTGGGTATGACCAGTTAATGCTGCATTGATGCTTTTATAGGACTGTTCATGCATTAGCTAGGGTTCTGTTCTCTCTGCCAATTCTAAACCTTGTCTTAAAGTGACACTAAACCCAACCAACTATTGATAAGAACCCTATGTCAAATCTCTAAATCTTCTGGTAAGAACTGAACACTTACACTGTTTGGAAGTAATCTTTATTATTTATCTTGCTAGGTACAATAAATTTTATCAATATTTTGCCATCATCTTTCCATAACATGGCAGGGAATAGTAATGTTTTACAGAACCATGGGATGAGAAATCTGAGAGGAAGAAATGGACACATTTTATTTGAGGCATCACTCTAAGTCTTAAGCTGTGAGGGCTTGAATCCACAGTCACTGCAAAATCAACATTTCTATTTCCAGAGACAGAGAATTAGATTGCTATTCAATGTGGTCCGCCAATCAAAAGCACAGCTCAAGAAAACAGCTACTTAACTATTCTTTGTGTTTGAAAATGAGAATGGTTAAGATGGTGTCTGCATCTTGAGATGTGTCCTTAGCCTTTCACTTCATTGTGGATTTTTTTTTTTAAGGAAAAAAAAGGATGACATTTTCTCACTTGGTGCTCTATATAATCAGTGTATATGAACTAAGGAGTTAATCTCACAACAGGACACTTGAATAAGATCTCTTTAATATTTTATGTGATTAATATATCTCTTTCCAGAGCGAAGTGATTGTACTTTGATCTTTCATTCTCCTTGTCTTCAGTCCCATTAAGCAGATTCATCCTTCTTCTGCCATCCTGAGATACTGCTGTAGTCATCTCTCTCTGGCCCTGCTGATTTGGGGGGCAGCACAGGGCCATGGTGGTGGGTGATGCACTGGAGTGGTGGTAGGAGAAAGGGCTGTAGATGGGGCCAGTGGCAGGTGGGGAGGTGGACTGTACAAGACGGTCCTGAGGTGATATTGGCAGGGAGAAGCTGCAGGCTCAGCAACACAGCATTACTCAGACTAGCTTAACTGCCCCTGCGTTCTCCCTCTAGCCATCCATTTTGTTACCATCTTCAAGGAACAGAAAATAACTGTGGGTTGGGAGGTCCAGGAGATATAACCTGGCTGGCTGTATGGAATGAGTAGAATGGGCCTGGACATAGTGTTATGCCACTGTCTTTGTGCTTTTTAGGGTGGTGTTTGTGCCAGGTTTTTGTCTTAAAGAAGCAGAAGAAGTGAGTAAGCAGTGAGTGGAGCTGCCACAGTTGAGTTCCACCCACTCACTAGTGTAGGAAGACTCGTATTGAAACCTCTCACTTCGGTTCAATGTTAAATTCCTTTCTCCCTTCTACTTTGTAATGGTTTATATTAAAGTACCAAATTAGAAATAGTAAACCTAGTTCCAAGGAAATTGGATGCTCTTTTTCTACCTCAAGAAATGTTCCTGTCAACCTTATCTTGACTATCAACACTCCTTCTCCTTCTGCAAGCACTGGGGAATTGGAAGGAACAATTAAGAAGTAAACTTCAAAATAATAGTTATTTATTTAATTTAAAAGTTGTTCTCACAAAATATGAATTTATGTATTTGGGACTAAAAATCACAGTATCACAGTATCACAAGGTTGGAAAGGACCTCTGAGATCATCAAGTCCAACCTATAACCTAACACTAACACCAACACTAACACCAACCATCATCTAAACCATGGCACTCAGTGCCTCATCCAGTCTCCCTTTAAACACCTCCAGGGTCGGTGACTCCACCACCTCCCTGGGCAGCGCATTCCAATGGCCAATCACCCTTTCAGTGAAGAATTTTTTCCTCATATCAAGTCTAAACTTTCCCTGACGAAGCTTAAGTCCATGCCCTCTGGTTCTGCCACTGGTCACCTGAGAGAAGAGACCAACCCCTGCCCGACTACAAATGAAAACTACTATAAATCCCAAAACCCTGCTTATGCATTCTTTAAAGATGTTATTTTCATTTCAGAAGGGTTAAGAAAAAAAAAAGCTTTTCTGTTAAGACTGTGACAGTAAGAGAGCTTGGATATTACCTTTTAGAAAATTATTCCTCTTTCAGAGATTCAGAAATGCAGATTATTTTAATATATGAATTGAATGACTCCTATCCTCTAACTCATAATGTACAAATGCAGTGAAAATATCAGTGGAGGAAATGCAAAATTGCCTTTTCATGTGTATGCAGCCTTCATATATGTGGGATGAAGATGTAGAATCTATTGTTGACTTTGTATTTCCTTTCTAATGGCATGAAAATTCCACAAGTGGAATATTTAATAGTTGGGTTTTTAGTTCACAAAATAATAGTAAGCGCTATGAAGAATTAGCTACATTTCAAAAACTTATGCAAAATAACTGATATTAGCAGTTCTTAGAGAAAACAGACAGTTGCATAATTGGAACAGACAGATTATCATCTGCAGTGTCATTACAATTTGAATTTTATGTGTAATATTTCTTGTAATGAACTCTAGTTTGTGATTGTCTTCTGTGGCTTATATTTACTGCTGTCAGGGTTATGGAAGATTCTGTGATGAGAAGATGGATAAGACAGGTCATCTCTGATATTCTTCATTCTTATCCTAAAATCACATCTCTTATGTATTTATAAAGAATGAATGAACTAAGTTTTACCATTTCAATTTTTCATGCTGCTTAGAAATGGACTGTGTGTGTTAAGACATAGTTTGAGAGATTTAATCTAGCTGTAGTGCAACTACAGTCTAATGTGGTTAAATCTCTAGAATATTTTTTTATTCGTAGCACAAGGGCAGAGATTGCTTATTTATTTTCTGTGATGTCTAAAATTACACCCTTTAGATTGACTGCTGAGAGGCATTGCAGGACAAGTATACCTAATTCTAGAATCTTTAAAAATGCAGCTATTGCTTGTACCTTATTTCTAACCTCTCCCACAACTAGCTTTGTACAATGAAAGGCACCGACTCCTGCAGCAGTACTAATAACTTTTTCCTGCCATGTCTTTATTTTAACTGGAAATCACTAGAATGTGGAACACGTCTATCTAAATGTTTGTACTGGAAATGTAAAAAAGGAATCTGATCTATAAGACTGTACCACAATGATGATTTCTAGAAAAATAGTATATGTTTTAGCCCAGTGAACAGAGAAGTAAGAATGGGATAAACATGAAACAAATAACAAGTGAACTGCTATGATACTTAATATTGTGTTTCTTGTCAACAAGTTCTGTGTTTTACCCTAAAGGCTTATTGTCCACTTCAGCTGTGTTAGTAAAATTAAATGAGGAATGTTCTGAGTATCTATCAAGCTTGCATCTGACAATATCCATATAGGGAGATATCTTGTGTCATGATATTTTGTACTGTGAAAATGTCAGCATGTATTAAGCAGAATAAAATAATTGCATTAGCTGTCAGGTCAAAATATTTTTTTTTTATATATAAAGCACATTTAATTTACCTAAATTACACACATAATGGCAAAGGAGAAAATTTTCAAGTCCTCATCCTGCAAGAGCCCTTTCTGGACTAAAGTGTCCTCTCCTGAATACTTTCTGTTGCATTTCAAGCTTTAGTTCAATGACTTATCTCCCTGACTATACTAAAATGCTGAATGTTTTATAGCTGTAAGCCTTTTCTTTATTCACTTTGATTACTTCATTTCAGTTTTCATAGGCTTTGTTCTTTGAGTCACCGCGAACTTGCACGTAAGGACTTTTAAAGAAAATCACATCTTACCACGGGAACGCAAGTGGGCTAATTTTCCACCTGAAACTTAAGTAATGTAAATTACATTTTACTAAGTATTCCTTGTTGTTTTGATTTCATTGAAGCATCACAGGGAATTCATGACTGCAATTTCTTCTGTAATGGGTCTGACCAATACTCTTAATTGCTTAAGAATATGGATAGAATAAAAAGGAGTCTGTCTATTGTACAAATATCACTAGACAGTAAATATGTTGAGAGCATGACTGTAATCTCTTGTGAGCTGTTCTTCCTTCTTTGTCCAACATCCTGTAACTGAGACCCGAAGAGGTAAATCAAATATGCTTACAATACGTCCGTTTGTTGCACAAAAGAGCAACATCAAAAAAAAAGTATTATGCTCTCCTATCAGAGTACTTATGTACTGTGGTACTGCAGGATCTTGCATGTTTAAGAACAGAAAAGGAAATGAGGAGAAGTAGGTGACTGTTTCTTTGCAGCTCTTTCAGCTGACTCAGAATCTGCAATAGAGAGGAGCCAAGGGAAGCAGTACTCATCCAGCCCTTCTAGCACAACTTCTCTGGCTACCAAGGGACCTTGTAAACAGGCACTTCTTCTGAATCTGTCTTGTAGCTGACTCATAATCCTCCATACAATGAGCACCTGCAGATCTGAGTGGTTGGTCTGAGACTATTCTTTCGACAGGGAAAAGTATATAGTGAATTCATAAGCAGTGTAGAATCAAACCAGTGGTGAAATACACGTTTAGCATCCTTCTAAGGGCATAATAATTGTACTGTGAAGGGGGAAGAAGAAATCATTGCTTTCTATTTCAGTTCTTTGTTAATTCCATTCTTATTTCAGTTTAGAACTTGTACTGTTAGTATCTCCTACTACCAGTGTCTGATTTGAATTCCATAAGGGGACTGTTTTTTGGATTGTGCATTAAGTGAAGATGAACCAATGCCTGGTTTCTGTGGAGTTGGAACTTAAATAGAAAAGAAATCTAAATTTGATACCTGAACAGAAACATCTCAGTCTTAACAGTGGCTAACCTCTTTAAAGTTTGAATGACTTAAAGATGCATTGTTGTTCATAAAGGATAGCAAATGACAAAACTTGAACACACTGCATATTACAGCTTGCTCTTTCTTCTCAGTGCATGTAACAGGCACATTGCTTTGGTAATAAGTCCATCTCTTCATGTCCTGGTATTTGTTACAATATCATGGAATGGTTTGGGTTGGCTTAAAGATCATCTAAGAACCTGGCATGGGCAGGGACACCTTGCACTAGATCAGGCTGCTCAAAGTCTCATCCAACCTGGCCTTACTACATGAGATAAGGTGTTTGTACCTAAAGACTGTGTTGTACAGAGTTTCTGGACCTAACAGTAATGAAAAGTTCTTCAGCCCTCCTCCTAATATTTTGTTTCTTTGTTAGCACTACACCCATACTGTGAGTCTACTTGAGCAGTCTTCGGAACAGAGTTGGAGAGTGGGGATAGTCTAGGTAAGGGGAAAAAATATTGTAATTTTAATGACTGAAGAATTTTAAAGTCAAGTGGGTAATACTGACGTGTTGTGGGGGAAAACCTAGTTGCTGCTAAGTGACCCATATATTTCAACTTAAGTCTTTAAACTTTCATTTAATAGAGTTATCATCTGGGCAGCTCATTTGAGACAGTGTTTTTAGCTTTAGTTGCAGTAGCTACAATGGTACGGTAGTACTGTGAACAGAACTGCAGATACAAAGATGTTTTTATTATTATTTTTTCCATCTTTTTTTGATCTGCTTTGGAAACTCTATATTGAAGACGGAAGTGAGTGGACACGGCTGCAGCTATGGCTCCAAGAAAAAAAGGGAGTGGAACTGAAAGATTTTGTCAGCCCTCATCTTCCTTTGGCAGACTCTTTGCAGCCTCACAAACCCTGTGTGTGTGTGCTTTCTCTCTCGCCTAACCCTAATTCAGACAGGCACATACGCTATTGTACATCGTGTAGGCTCTAGAGGAAAAACTGGACTTCAGAAACATGTCATGCTGTTGTTCATCTGCCTCAAGAACATATTTTGCTAGCAAATCTTTTTTTCCAGAGTGGAGATTCAGGTTGGAAGTACCGAACACTCTCTGTGTGGCTTTCTGCTTCAATAATATGTAGACCTGGACTGTAGCTTGCCGGGTTTTGTGGCTTCTAAAATCCAGTGTTATGAAGAAAGTTATGGAGGAAACACACATTTGGTTCTTTCTTTCTTAATGTGATTCCTGCAGTTTCTGCTCCTCTTTTGCTGAATGAGAACATGCGAGTCTATGCTTCATCTTAAAAATGAAGTTTGATCTTCCAAGTACACCTTTTATTTTCTTTTTCAAATTATCGGTTGTTAGGTCTTTATCTATGTAATCAATTCCACATAGAACTTCCAATTGACTATATAAGTGTTTAACAAATAAATTCCCTCTCTGTTGAACTCAACAATTGATGACCTTGACAGATGAACTTAATTGTGGGTTGATGATGGCTGATGGTAACAGGTTCTCCTCCTTCCCAAGAGCAGTTAAATTCTAGAACCTTACAGGTCAGTGCTAGTTAAGCTGCCTACTTACTTGAAGCTGGAATCGTACATCTACTTGCTATTAGAGGTACAGAACAAGATAAGAACTTGCATAGGTGTGCTGAGCAGTAGTTGCAAAGTGTTAAAATTGTGTTCATTGCATATTTGATTTTTTTTTTTTGTAATTATTCACTATATTTTTTAACATTTCTTTTTGCTATGTTTTGCTTTGCTGTGCTCTTTTATAATTTTGCTTTATTTTATAAGTTAATGTGTTGCAATATAATAAGATTTTCTACACAAAAATCTGTTATTTTTGCAACTTTTTAATTGCTTATAAACCAGTCATAGACACATTGCTGATACATGTATCCGGATGGATTTTTAAGGAAGCTGATGATGAGGTATGGAAAGGAAATACACCAAAAATGCTTAGACTGTGTCTCTCATGGTGCATTCTCTCTGTAAAAAACTGCTTGATGAAAGAAATACTTATTAAGGAGCTGCCACTTTTCATTTCATTAAGTAGGTTCATAAAAATTCTTGACAGTGCCCTTCAGACTATTAGAATTTGTCTCATTTTCTCAGGGAAGTTTCAAGTTTGATTAATTTGTGTAATACTTATTGTCCTGGTGTTTAGTGTTCACTTATATTAATATTCTATGAACTTGCAAGTTTCTTGCAGGTTTTTGTTGCAGTCCACTCAGGTTTAGTGTATTTTATATGGGAGTAGAATTTGGTGCTTCATGTCTAGCATGAATCGATGGTTTAGTTATGCATTTTAAAACCTTCTAGCTTAATAGGACTACTCTGAGTAAGCATTTAAAAAGCCTAAGATGGGATCATGTAGGTTTTTTTTTTTGGTAATGTACAGAAAAAACTTGTATAAATACAACTGAAGCAATATGTTTTTATTTTCTCTCAAATTTCTCAGCATTTCTTTAAAAAATTTTTCTTTTCCCTCTGCTGTTAGTTAAGACTTACAGGCATCTAAATTTTGCTTTTTCTCTTGTTTATCTCATCAAATGTTTACAAATTGTTAGTTTGGAAACCTTTACTTTTGGATCTGGTGAAGGTCTAGTCTCCTGGAAGTAGGCTTGTCATCCATAGTGCTTTTGGATTTACATCAACATTTTACCGGATGGGCAGATGTAGTTCCTCTTCGATGTGTGAAGAGTATCTTTTCCTTCATGAGTTCATGTGAATTTAGAGGCAAGCAGGCAAAGGAGAAGCAAGACACAGTGACCATAGGTTTGCAATGCTCTGTAGCAACTTTTTAAAAAGGTATTTTCCCCTTTGCTATTCATTTGCAGGAGCTAATGAAGAGAATAAACTGGAAAACTTTCTTTTACTTACTAGGAGAACTAATTATTACTTCCACGTCTTCTTTTGGATATTTGTAGTGGTTGTAAAAGAGTAAGCAGATCCATCCGGCAGTTAACTGAGAAACTTTGCTAGTCCATAGATCCTACAGCGGTGAGTAGCAGTAAGTTGCACGGAAGCTGGAGTTGACCAAATTTTTTTTTTTCTGTTTGGGTTTTTTTAAGGATCAACATAACTGATTGCCCCTTTATGCACTTTTTAGGGCAGAAAAGAATATTTCTGGTCTAAATACAAAACTTTTAGGAGCTGTAACTGCCGTAGAAGCTAACACAAAGTGTGGGGTAAAGCACAGGGTATGGAAAAGGGAGCTTTAGAAAGGTAAAGTCACCCAAATGCAGGTTCTACCTTCTGAAATTCAGGAGATGGAAAGATCTTAGTCACTGAGTTGTTTGAAAACATCTGAAAAAAAATTAAGGCTTTTTTTCCATGACTAGTTACAAGCAGTTAAAAGTTTCAAGGGAGAGTTAATGTTAAATCTAAAATGTTCTGAAAGGTCCAGAAGATAGGCTCATAAATCAGCTCGGCTGTGGAACCTTTGGGGTGGACACAGGACTCTGAGTCACATTAAGAGAGAAGCTTGAAGCAATGTGGGAGCAGACTATGGACAGATTGGAGGGTATATTTGTAATTCCAAAGGAGTTGCTTTATATGTTTTGCATTTGAACTAAAAATTGGGTGAGGATATTTTTAAACCCTTTGACAATGAGTTGGGTTTCTTGACTGTCCGGTAGACCAAAATCATTGTCCTTATTCAGTGAGCAGGAGGGCTAACAACTTGAGGAATTCTGAAGTGGTCTGGGACCTCAAGCATAAGTCATGTTGTCAGTGTTTTGGCTCTTTGGCATTCTGCTTGCTTTGTCTGAAAATTATTGATCTTTAATAATAACTAAAAGAGAAAAGGTGAATGGTATGAAATAAAGTACACATAACTAACTTTCATGTATATACCAAATCACATAGCAAATAATAAGGCACTGAAGAAGAACAGAAAATTAATGTGAATCCATAGAAAACTATGGTATGTGACTCTTTTTTTAGACATCTTTCCAAAAAAATTATTGCTGCATACAAAGCAATGCTTTAGTTTGCTTTTCTGTACACTATTTTTATTATTATTTAGAAAAAGCCTAATTATAGTTTTTCACATATTGTTACAGCTGTAATTATTATTTCTGTTGATCTTTTACCGGTTCATTCAGAATTCCTGTTGTTTTCAGGAGTTACAAATGCAGCTCATGTAGTAAATAATATTATTTTTAAATAGAATGTCTTGTGGATTCCAGGTACCGAACAAAACAACACACTTATGGTCTGTGTATGCATGTGTATTACATCTTTTCAAACAAGCTTTTTAAAATGCTTCTCCACAATATTTCATAATACAGAGATAATTTTGCTCATAAGTATTGCTCTGTGAAAGAGCTCAGTTCTGTGAAGGCTTTCAAAAGCAATGCGGCAGGTTTGAGGAGGCTGTAGTTCAGGCAGTCAAATTAAATACTTGGCACACACCATTGTCTTCACAGAAAACTTGGCTATGCAACTTTAGAAGCAAGTTCTGATATCCAGAGGACAGCCGAGACCTCTGCTAAGATGGTACTGCCTCTGGAAAAATATACTTAGGAAAGGGCGAAAACACTGGACAGAGGCAGAGGAGAGTGAGGCAAAAACCACTTGAATAAGTTTTTAGCATTTTCCTTTGATATTTTACTTCAAATGTAGGTCTCTGACCTTGCTATCTGACATCCTATACTGATCTTTTATATTATTCCACTGGTTGAAGCACACCACCATACGACTGGAAATTTCAATTTACCTATCATATAATTTCTTAAGGTTAAGTTTTTGAACCTATGTGTTTTGCAAAGGAAGCACATTAAATGAACAGTGATATTTCTTATCATTGCATCTGTCTTTAAAAAGAGCATTTCTTTTCAAATTTATTTTTTATTCTTATCCTGTACAGAGGTTTATTCAGTTTTTGACAGGCAATTCTGACAAGTTCATTGTCTGCTGGCCAGAGATTGTCTCACTGAACTGGTCAGAATAGGTTTGTCAGAATTTGGTCGCCCCCTCAGCTGGGCAGATATCTTGAACGGTGTCTCTACGCCCTTATTTTCACTAGCATAGCAGGGGGTTCTATTATTATTATTTAAATGAATGATTCATCCAGGATGCAATACGATGGCCTTTCAGATGGGAAATGCAATTCTCTTTTTTTTTTTTTTTCCACAGCTGGTTCCCTTTATGATCACAAACACAAGTATAAAACTTCTCCCTTTACCTAAGTTGAGAAAACTGGAGGAAAATAAATCCAAGGTCTTCAGCTAGATCATATTCTGTAAAGAGGTTCAAACAGGAAGCAGTCTTCTTGTTCTCTTGTTTAAAAGACTACCTTTTGTTTTTCAACAATTCCCTTGACACCAAAAATTAACTACATAGGACAAGGATGCATACATGTGGCTGCAGTCCCAGTGCTGCCTGAGGCTTGTGTGCCTATTACTGCAGCATATGTAGTTGTCTTTCTGTTGTCTCTCTTACTCCTCTGCCTCTCTGTCCTCTCCGTGCTGCCTTTTAGCCTCCATCTCTCTGTCTCTCTCAAATCATATTTCTTACTCTTTGTCACTCTCTTCTGCTCTGTTTCTCTCTTTTTCTTGGTAGCACCTCAAAGTATTTAATAAAGTTTGACCTAGAGGTTTATGTGTGAAGTAGTTTTGATCTGGTAAGTTGTATTTTTTTTCTTCCCTGTGAAGATCGTGTCCATTCTATAGGTGAACAGATGACTTGAATAGGTTCCTCTGGTACATCTGAGTTTGAAGGAAAGCTGAGGTAACAACTTTTATTTAAAAAGACTTTACTATACATTTGCTCTGTGAATATTGCACAGTTGAGATGTGGTACCTATTTTATGAGCTGTAGAAAAAAATGGTTGTAATCCTGGGTATGTGCTTTGTTATTTTTTTAAGTGCTGAAGTCATTAGAAATCTGGAAAATTTGCTGGTTTTTAGACCCAAATAAGTTAACTCTCGTTTCTGAAGTCCATTTGAGTATGTATTTTTGTTCTGTTTCCATGCTAGCTGGTTATAATCTGAATCGAGGACACATTAAAAGCTCTTGAAAAAATATACTTTATCTCTCTCTAGCTCTCTTTCTCTCTCTCCATCTTTCCTTTCATTTGCATTATGTAGTATTGAAGTGTCTGTAAACTGAATCAGTTGCCTATAGGTTTGAATTTCAGATATGATATCAGGCTTGCTCCTGTTCTCTGGTTTCATAGAATGTGTGGAGGCAAGTAGTAGTTGCTGTCATGTGAAAGAGCTGTGAGCTGTGAATTGAAGGCATTTAATAGCCTAAAGGAGGCAGAAATATTTCTGAGCAGCTTGTTGTTAACATCAAGTTATTCTCCTAAGGACTCCTTATTAAGGAGCATGAGTCAATGACCTTATGAATTATTATCATGTCCAGAAAAATTATAGAACTGAATTGTGTCCAGACACTCTTAATGAACCTATAAGAACATGTAATATAATCTGCATAACAGCTTGAGCTGTGTAAAGTAGAGACTAAGGCAAAATAATATGTACATCACCTTCCCAGCCATGCGTAGCAGTAGTTTCCTCTTTAATTGAGAAGATCATACATAGGTGAGCTCTCAAAAGTAGAGTATTTGACAAGTGTAGCTCCATATTAATTTCAGACAGTGTTAACATTTTGTTGTTTTGGGTTTTTTTTGCTATCTAGTCTGGCATGAGATAATCAGAAATATAGATTTTTTGTGTTATTATTATTATTTTTTAAAAACTAAGAATAAGATCACTGCAATTACTTGAATGGTGTGTATGATTTGGTCATCAATACTCCTGAACTTAAAGAACTATGAACTGTGAGTTCTAGATAAAGGATTTGCTTTGTGAACATACAATGGACAGCTAGAAATGCATTCACTCGTTTATCTGAATAGATGCTCAAAGAGCTCCGTGGTGAAGGAAGAACTCAACTGCTAACTCTTTTAAATTGAATATTAACAAGAATCTTCTAGGAGTAGTAGCCAAAATGACTATTTTTTTAAAGAACAGATTTTTTTCCTGCTTCTTGTGTGCAAGTTCTCTTTAAATCAAAGAGCCAAAGAAGATAGATAACATATATTTGCAATTTTTAGAAAGCTCAATTCTGTGATAGTAAATTCACTAAGCAAAAATGTTATTCTATCAAATAGACAATATCAAAATCACTAAAAAAAAATCACTTGGAAAAGGGACAGAAGAAATTGAACTAGCTGAAAGTAGTTTCATGTCTATTCTGGAGCTTTAGAAAGCAAGTCAATAAATAACGCTTATCCCACAGTCCATTAATTTGAGTCTATTAAGGGAAGAACTGTACAAGATCAGGTGCTCAGAATATTGAACTTTAGCCTTGATTTTAAGATATGATCCTAGACAAAGTTAAGTGTCTAATTGCCTGTTGTTAAGAAGGTAGCATAAAATACGGGCTTACTGTTTAAAGTACTGGAAAAAATGTGTTCACTCAATTGACTGCTGTGTGATCCAAAGATTTGGAACATGTGTAAAGTGAATAATTACGGACAATTAATAGCAGAAAAAAATTTCAAGAATTTTCTTGATGAAAATTGCCCTTAAATTATTGATAACACAATTATAATTGATGATGATGATTATTGATTGATCATTCTTACTATTTCTGCGGAGACCTCTAAGTTTTTTTTAAACAACTCTTGGATGCCAAAGACTAGGATTTAAAATATTATTTATTTATTCTTCTTTATTTCTCTTTAACTCCCTAAACAATATT
Organism: Tapera naevia; assembly: GCA_033556795.1. Taxonomy (NCBI): domain Eukaryota; kingdom Metazoa; phylum Chordata; class Aves; order Cuculiformes; family Neomorphidae; genus Tapera; species Tapera naevia. Next base: position 7,123,477 of record JAUMJJ010000059.1, read on the forward strand.
TGTATGTGTATTATTACTGATAATAAGATACTTTTAAAGATTCTTTCTTAGGGAATTATACAACCAGTATAGAATCTTTCTTGTTATAAATCTTTTTGAGCCAAAAAATGTATATGTATCTTCCAGTGTCTTTCCAATGAATTTTTAATTTCTAATATTTGACCTGTTAATTTTTTTATTATTTATTAGTTACTAATGCTTCCCATCTAACATTCTCTGAATTCAGTGAAGTTCAGTGAGATTTATAGGTGTTGGATTCAAGCTTGCAAAAACTATAGAACACACAGGGTTACATCTGTTGATATTTGAAACCTAGTTGTAAGTTTGCAGTAAGTTTCAGAAAATAGAGGAAAATATTATATGTAAAATTTATCATAGCCCCAAGTGGTGTAAATGTATATTAAAAAGGAATTGTGAGATGATAATTTAGGTAACTACTATAATTACTTATTTATTCTTGAGACTTTCCATTCATATTTAATGCAAAACTCATGCAAGTATTCAGTGTCAGTTAAAAAAAAAAAATCCAAAACTTTTAACAGAACAACTGCTCTACCAAATGAAAGAATTCACGGAACCTTTAAAATTTAGTTCAAATATCTTACTGGTAAATAGATGTCATGTTTCAGATTAAGAAGTGGCCTTGAGTGGTTTGAGGGTTGTATGTATGTTTGCTTGTTTGTTACTTTGAAAAAATTTCTGTACCCTAAAAAAATGGGACAATTTTCCTCAATGTAATCTACTTCGTTCAAGAGACTTGGTAATTCCTTAATTTTATGTACCTTCAAGAATAAATGTGATTCATCCCAATACTCAGAAAAATGAGCATATGTATGTCAGGAGACTGCCTTGTGTGAACAGGGAGCTCATCATCAAGCCCCATTACTTCAAGGACATTTCCTGGAGATTTAAATGAAGAGCAACTGCAAAGAAGGAACTGAAAAACATTGCCTTGGTCTTCAGGGATGGTGTCAGAAAAAGCAAAGCTCAGTTAGAATTAAAATCTGAAGGGATGCTGCAGGCAATAAAATGACCTTCTACCTGAGCAGTAAAAGAATAAGTGAAAATGTGTGCCCATGACTAAATAGGCCAGTCATTCAGTGATGTAGTATACAGATAAGGTAAGGAAATTTGAGATCTCTATTACTTTTAAAATGGTGTAAAGATTGAGGGAGTTCCCAATGGCTCCAGAAAGGCGGATGTTGGACTAATTTTTCTTTTTTGTTTTTTTATTTTGCTACATTTTATTTTGACAAGCTAGTCTGAAATAGTGAAGAATAGTAGATTTCTTAGAAGTAGTTTTAATAAACCGTTTTCTTTAAAAAATTCTTTCAACGTGGATTTGCACACTTGTCTCGTAAACTGAATGTCAAGCTATTTGTAGAATATGCCATATGTTATTTTTCTTTAATTTAGGTGAGAAGAAAATTCTGCAAGAATTACTTTGATTTCTGCCAGTGAAATGGGATCAAATTCTTGTGAAATGGGATCAAAAATCATACTAATTGTGAAATGCAGTACATTATGTCAATTTCAAGAGGATGACGTATGTTCCACACAACTGTTGCAAATAAGTATTGTTATGTCTTGCCAGGAATTTGGAGATTAGAATAGGGAAGAAATAAAACGTCAAGGTAGATACACTCGATGCTAACTGTATCTTTGGAAAGGTCCTGTAATGTTTCTGAACTTACTTGTGTCAGCATTGTGTTTTTTCAAAATAAATAATTAACTCAAAAGACATTCTTATGAATTGTGAGTGCTTTGGGGTAATAAGTGAGAAAGGACAGGCTTGTTCCTGAATGTGAGGTTTGTGCTTGGCTTCTAACTCTCCTGTCTTACACTTCAGGTAGAAAAGTTTCAGATTCCTTCAATCTGAGAAATATCATTGGTTATAATAACCAGATGTTCAATCACTTCTAGAATGCCACATTTCAGGTCTGGACCACCCAATACAATGAAAACATTAGTAAATTGAAGAAAACTCCATCTAAGTATGAGGTGGGTGGATGTAACTTTTGAATTCAAAGTGCCCTTAGAGAGACTCCTTCTGGAACTTATCCCCCACTTGACGGACAGAGATACTTTTCTCTCAAACTTACATAGACTAATTTAACTATATAGTAGGTTTTATGAGTTTCTTCGAACAAACCTTAGTTGTCAGGTATTAGAGGTGAAATGTGCAGAGTAGTGATAACCTGTGTCAGTAGAATAATAGAGATGTTATAGCTAATAGAAATCTGATAACAATTTACAAGTATACAGTAAGTTAAGTCTTTTCAGGTGTGATCTTCATGTTTTCAATATAAATTAATGAATGGGTAGATATTAGGCAAGACAAGAAGAATGCCTCATGCTTTAAGAACAACAAATATGGATATTGCAGAAGAAAGGCTTCAAAGTAGTTGTGTATGCTGGGAAATAACATTTCATAACAATACATAATTTCTTGCCCTCTACAAACCTTATTTTACTCTGTTATTTTTTCTTTGTCTGAGACTTATTGTTTTTCACCTACCCCAGTTTGATCTTTTTTTACCTTCAATTATTTGCAGTAAGTCAAGTAACATAATGTGACTACTGATGTTGGATGACATGAGCAAGCCTCTGTAGGGAATACAAAATAATGTTATGGGGGTGTGCTTTAACAGATATGTTGACAGAGTTTTTAAATATCCATTAAATAGCTGGTATCTTCAATAAAGCTTAGCTAGGTGGCATCTGCATGTATTACTATACTACTGTTTGTTTTCCACCTTTTATCCATTCAATCCTACCCCTGGGTCAGGGCAATGTGTGGCTTCAATACAGGCTGGGGATGATGCGATTGAGAGCAGCCCTGCAGAGAAGGACTTGGGGGTGCTGGTTGGATGAGAAGCTCAACACAAGCTGGCAATTTGTGCTCGCAGCCCAGAAGGCCAACTGTATTCTGGGCTGCATTGAAAGAAAAATTGACAGCAGGTCAAGGATGTTGGTTCTCCACCTCTGCTCTCCACTCCTGAGACCCTACCTGGAGTATTGTGACCAGTTCCTAAGAAGGATATGAAACTGTTGAAATCAGTCCAGAGGATGGCTACGAAGATGATCAGAGGGCTGGAGCATCTCTGCTATGGGGACAGACTGAGAGAATAGGGCTTCTCCAGCCTGGAGAAGAGAAAGCTCCAGGGAGAATTCATAGCAACCTTCCAGTACCTGAAAGAGGCTACAAGAAAGCTGGAGAGGGATATTTTACAAGGGCAAGTAATGATGGGATGAGAGGGAATGGCTATGTAAACTGGAAGGGGAAAGATTTAGATTAGACCTTAGGAAGAAATTTTTTCACAGTGAGGGTGGTGAGACAGTGGCACAGGTTTTCTAGGGAAGCTGTGGATGCCGCCTCCTTGGAAGTGTTCAAGACCAGGTTGGATGGGGTCTTGGGCAGCCTGTTCTGGTGGGAGGTGTCCTTGCCTATGAGAGGGGGTGTTGGAGCTGGATGATCTTTAAGGTCCCTTCCAACCCAAACCATTCTATGATTCTATTAATCAGATGTTTAAACTTTTGATCAGAAGAAGTCAAGATGTTTGTGGCATTTCCATGCTGTGTATAACAAGAAATAGAAAGCAAGAGGACAACTTCTGTTGTAACAATCTCAAAGAATGCACTTCTGAAATAATCAGATTTCAGAAATTAAATAGGACAGCTAGAGGTACTTAACAGACTGATACTAGTAATACGTATGTAACTTTGTAGTCACACAGAAATCATTTCCAGAAGCAAGAAAAAGTGAGTGGAAACAGGCCAGTGTGGATTTTTCAAAAATAAATCAAACTTGACCAATTCGGTTGCTTTCAGTGACGAGATGTCTGCGGACCAAGGGTAAGTGGTGAATGCATGATAGCACCAATTATTTCAAAGATATGCAAAAATCGATATTTTACCTGTCTCTACATGAGTTTCTAAATCCATGTTTTCTATCTCTCTTCTCGCCCACATCGCATTTACTCTTTAGATTTCTGCTTTTCAAAGCTTTCATAGTACAAAAAAAGCATGTGTATTTACACACGTGAGTATAAATTCACATGACAGTGAATAATGGGTGATTGTATTTTCTATGCAGTTTATTGTGCTCTCCATAATGTCAGTCATTATTCTATCTGACATGGATAGCATTTTCAGATTGATGTGTTTAAATTAATGAGGCACTTCTTTTCTCAGTGAAGAAGCTAATAAAGAACTTTTTCCTCTATGAATCATGTAGAAGAATTAATAAAAATCAACTTAATTTTCAGAGTTTTGTGATTTTCTTTCTAGCAATGCATCCTAGCATTTAGTGTTTGAAAGAGCTGCAGTGCCTGGCATACTAAATTTCAATACAGAATTTTTTTTGAAAAGTAAATAATATGGTGTCATTCTTCAAGGAAGAAAAAGGAAGAGCTTAATCATATTCATCATCTTTTCAGTGTAAAAAAACAAGTTTAATGTTACAGATTTTCTTTTTAACATGGAAGAGTTTTGGTGTTCAGTTATGCATGTCATTGGACCTGGTTTTAAAAGCTAACAATGTTCCTGGATTTTCCATAGTTGGAGAATGTAATCTTTAATATAAGAACTGTGGTGTGTTTTCCAGTCATATGTATTTTTCTTCTCTTCATAAATGTGGTTGGATAAAAGGCATATGTATGACAGTTGCTGATTTCCGATAATCACATACAGCATGAATACAACTGATATAACCTATACACTTGAAATATAACTGTTTCAATCTGCATGATAACATTGTTTTTAACAGTTTAGGCAATAATGTCACTGATGTGAAGTGAAAGGGTGAACTGTTTAGCTAATAGTGTATTTAAATATTATTTGCACAAGAAATGTCACAGTACAGACTGAAATACACACTACTTTTATGGAAACACAACTAAATTATGTGTTTCTTAACCCACAGAAATTCCAGCAGTGATGTGCAGGATAACTAGCAGTTGGTTAAACAGTTTACACACGTGAGTGACTCGGTCTTGCTAGTAATAAAGCAAGTTAAATTACTTCGGTTCTCATTTTCTTCCATTCCCTTCCAATGTGTCGAGAAATACTGAAGAGTTATTTCACAGCTTATTGGAAAGGAACTGGAATAATTCATGCAAAAAGAATGATACAATATGTTTCTAGAAGGCAGTGCAAAAGCAAAGTACAGTATATGTAAAGAAACGGTTCCTCTCAGATATGGCTTTTCATTTTTATGGTCTACACTAAGTAACCTTGAGCTCTCTAATCTTCTGAGCTTTGTAATGAATTAACATTCCAAGAGGATTACATTCTTAACAGGTGTCTGACTGAATTTCTTTGCAAACTTGTATACTTCAGAAAGCAACATTCTAAATGTCCTTTCTAGATCTTCCCCTAAATTACTTAGGGATTTTGATCACTTACACTACCTAGAATCTACATACCATCTTTATTCTCAACTTTTTTGTTCTTTGAGCCTGCCGTTCCTTTCTAAATATTATCTTATTCAGCTGCCAGCTATACAAGAATAAGTACAGAATAACTCCTATAACTGTTGCCTATTAAATATACACTGAATTTAGATGATCCTGTCATTGAAACAACATCTGGGCTACTATATTCCTATTTAGTTCTCCCAAACAGTTTAGAGCAACGGTGTGAATAGAGAATACTTTTCTGCTAGATATGCAGTAATTTGTCTTTGTTGCTCTGCGTGTGTAATTATGCAAATATCACCTTTGGAAATTTATTACATTGATTATGAAAGGGAATACAGGTGATACAATGCTCTCACTAGCTGAAAGATACAAAAGACAACGGTGGAAGTGAGAATAGAATTGATAATGAATGAGTAGTAGAGAAGCAGCTTCTAGAAATCTAGATCAATATTAAACTACTCAAATCACACTTTTTAAATGTGCAGAACAGATGGTATCAATAAGAATTTGTCCTCTTGTACAACAGGATGTAGCAAACTGGATTACACTTCCAATGAAGTTATGATTTCAGCCACAATACTGGTGTAAATCTTTGCAGAAATTAACAAAAGACAACGTAGAGGACATCACTTTTGAAAATGTAGACTGTTAAGACTAATAAGAAATTTAGATAACTGTTTAGTTCTAGAAACAGTGGTTGTTGGGCTCTGTTCTGCATATATAATAATCATGGAATTGTAACTTGCTTTGGAAGGATTGTCCAGAGGTTGTGTAGTACAGAATTTTGATCTAAATAAGTCTTTTTATGTTGGTCACAGTTGTGTCTACTGCCTCTCCTCCTATTACTGTGCACCCTCAAGAGTCAGACTCTTCCCTCTGCCTTTAATGTATCCATCAGTTACGTAACTGTAGACAGAAGTGAGTCCTCTCATTGCCTGACTCTTCTTCGGGCTGAAAAGGCACAATTCTCTTAACCTTTCTTCGTAGGTCATGTTCTCTAGCTGTCACCCATCCCAGGATGGTGATTGTCCACTGCACTTGCTCCAGTATGCCAACATTATACTTTTATTGGAGAGCCCCGAATGGGACACTACTCCAGAGGCACTTGCTGGGACCATCTGGCTATGTGCCTGCCAATATAACTCAGGATGATTTTGCACTTCTTTGCTGCAAAAGCACACTGCAGCTTTGTGTTTGGCTTGTCTTCTGCTATGACCTCCAGAAGCTTTTCTGCAGAACTGCTTTCTACATTGTCAAAACCCAGGCTTTGAGTCTGGCAGTCTAGCAAATTTTAAATCCACTTCTTTACTTATCCAGCCTGTAGTCTATGAATGTGGTGACAAGAAGATCATGGGACACTTTCAGAGGCCTTTCTTAAATTAAGTTATAAAACATTCACCGCCTCTTCCCTTGCTCACAGTGCCAGTGTCTGCATCACAGAAGAAATGTTCAGCTGTGACTTCCCCATGATAAACCCATGCTGGCTGCTCTCAGTTACCTTGTTGTTCACGTGTTAAATAATGTCTTAGAAGAAGATTTGCTCCATAAGCTTCCCAGAGACTGAGGTAAGACTCCTCCTTACTCCTCTTGAAGGTGGATGTGGCCTTTGTGACTTTCCAGTCAAAATGAACCACCTCAATTGTCATCACCTTTTAAAGACCAAAGAGTGGAATTGCAATGACACTAACTCCTTCGGCACCCTTAGATGTAATCCCATCTAGTACCTGGGACTTGTGCATGTCCAAGTGAGTTAAGTGATATTGATCTCTTTCCTTCTACTACGCTCTCCTTACCTTTCCCTTTACTACTGATGCGCACATCTTTCATTTTTCTTTTATTGTTTTCCCCTGGTAAGTTCTGCTCCAGTTGACCTTTGGCTTTCCTGACTCTTCCTACATGCATTGGCAATATCTTTGTACTGCTGCTTCCAACTTTTCTCCATCTGGGCTCAGACAGGTTTTCCATGTTCACCTACGCTGGCCTTCTGCCATGCTTGCTTGCCTTCTGGCACACCTGAAAGGACCACTCTTCTGCTCAGAGGAGACTCTCCTCGAAAATCAGCCAGCTGTCCTGCACCTCATTGCCCCCTGAGGTAGTTTCTCATGGGATGCTTCCAAGCCAGTTCCTGAAGAAGCTGAAACTTTGCTTTCCTGAAGTCCAGGATTATAATTCCTCCATCCATCTTGCTCACTTCTTTTAAACTCCACAGATTCAGGGTCGCTGCAGATTGTCTTCTAGGGATATTGTGATGGGAAATACCCACAATAAGATTAGCTGTTGCTGAGAGCTATAGTTGTGGAAGTATTACAAGTAATGTATTTACTTTACTAGAGAAATATTTCTTATAAAAGCATTGAGAAAGATGACCTCCAGATGGCATAAGAAGGAAAGCTGTAATGATTGTCCCAGCCTATATATAATATCTAACATAAAATGAACATAAAATGCAAGTTTTACTTCCCTGAAGTTGCATAAGAAAGTCAAATAACTAGCAACGGGGTTTAATTAATACAAAGTGATATCTGCATCCAGAAATGAGAAAGTAACTAGTACTCATGTACATGTGATGAATGTTAAAGCTTGGTGTATGTCCCGACTTCCATCCTGCCCCATTAGCTGTAAATGATGCCAACAGTTCAAAACCGATCTAACCTTATAACTGCACTGCAAAGTGAAATGGCATACGTGGTGAGGGAATCAGCTGGCCAACAGGATGATGCCTGCAGAATTTATGAAATAGATCAAGTCAATTTAAATTGACTCTAAATGTTACACCAGACTGACGGTTTCTTCCCTGCCTTATTTCAGATGCTGACTGCTCCAGCCTGAAGTTTTGATTCAAACACAGATGTGGGCTGAAAATTACTGTCTGTAGGAGGCCAATCTTTGGGAGGAGGAGTATTGTATTACATCTTCAGTGGGAACTGGTTATCCTTTGGATAAATTGCTAGAATTGCTTTCAAACCACTAGATGAGGCCTAAACTCTTTCTGAATTTTCCAGAGGGGATTCATGTTTACTAGCAAACTAAAACGTTACTCCTGTGTTTTTTCCCATTTTTTCCCCTTACACATTCATTCTCAAACTGTGATAAAATACAAAGTTTGTCAATATAATATACATTGAATTGTATGTGCAAGATTATGTAACTTATACCAAATGTAGACATAGAATTTTACGAAATGTAAAACACATTTGAATGTATATTCTCTCTTAGATACCCTTGGACCTTTTAATAGCCTTCATTTCTTCTCTCAGGCGTCAAGGTTAATACTTCAATATTCTTTCTCATAACCTGAAGAATTACTGTTGCTGCTGATTTACATGTTCCTTCAACACCACGTTAAATGCAAGGAAAAAAATATATTTTTCTTTTTGATATTTGCATATCAATTTCATTGATTTACCTAGTCAGTGATAGAACACAGACTTGAGTAAAATTATGTTGAATAAACCCTTCTTCCACAAAAATAGCGTGAAATAATATTAAAAATATGATTTTTGAGTGTAAAACTAAATTAAGAAATATAGAATTCTTAAAATCTATTTTTTAATTAATCAGGGGGATTTAGGTGTAACTGCTTCTAAATGTTATTTAAGCATTTGTTTAACATGTTTTACAGTGTGTTTTGTTTTCGTACCTATCCAATTGGTAAGTTTCATAACATACTAATTATTATATAGAAAACACATTTTTTTATGTATCTTTTTTCCTGGAGTTCTTTCCTTTTTGTTGTGACATCTCCTGTTTTTGAGGAACAAAGTAGATTGAAGCTAGATTTTTTTTAAAAAAAAAATATTCTTTGAGACATAAGAAGAATACTTTGGTAGAAAACTTTCTCCCTTCTCCCTTTTGAAGAAAATATTCTATTGATTTCTATTGATTGGTACCAATGTAATAACTTAGAAATAAATTTGTTTAACCACTACTAAGTAGCCTAAAAATAACAATTGTTGTGCAGACAGGGATGAAGCATAGTGTCTTTTTCCTACTGGTTGTAGAATTACTTTTGTAAACATCGATTTTGAAAATAGCTGTGAAGTAGAAATCAGCCATGCATTAAAAGCACAAGGTCTGATCAGCTAAAAACATAACTAATTTTTATAAGGAATAAAATGTGGAACTTCTATTTTATATTTTGTTAATATTTCCAGTATAGCTTCATAAGTGATTGTGTTGCATTATTATATTATGATGTACTTAATTTTTCTGTTTTAGAACATGCTCAAATGATAGCATTACAGCAGGGTGCAGACCATAACTTGAAACATAAAAGTCATTGCCTGAAGAGGAGAAAATCTGTCCCACATCTCTGATTTCAAGCTGCCTACTGCAGTAGTAGTAACATGAAGCTATAAAACTTCCATGTTCAACTTTGACCAATATCAAGAAGTAATGCATAATATGAAGTTTGTACTGTAGTGGCAATTTTAAGAAACTAAGTGGCAACCTCAGATTTTATGCATCAACAGGACATTGAATGGTACATGTTGCATAACTGAAAATAAATTTGCTCTCACTTTATTTCTGTTTGTATTTATGTCACCAATGATAGTGTAAGACTTCAGCAAAAGACATGAGATATTTTTAATTCCTTGCTTTATTTTCTGTAATTTCAGAGACTTTAGAAGGGTGAAATAAACTCTTGACTGTTTTGTTGCTTCAGCTAGCTTTTATATTAACTTCCAGCCTTATAAACTATGGCAACTGTGTTGCTAGATATCACCACCACAGAATAAGGGAAAACTGCAACAGCATCCACTGATAAACTTTCATAAATGACATGTAAGTGTACGTAAGGCTAGTTTCTTGCTCTACAACACATTAGTAGTACTCTTAATAATATTGAAAGAGGGCTGGTTTTGCACTATTTACTATGTTGTGTCACCTCTGCCAGAAGGAATCTGTGAAAGAGAATATCTTTCACCACCTGACATAGGCTGTTATCTCTTTGTCTTATAAAAATTTATAAAGATGAATACCTCTGCTGGATAATTCTGGGTTCTTTCAGTTGCAGTCCAGTGAACTCTCTTCTCCATCACCAAACTTGTCATTAGAGACCTGTGCAAATAAAATATTTAACAAAAGGCAAAATATTTCTGTGTCCTGCCATAATTCATAGTTTATAATAGCTATTAAGTAAAACAAGTATGTTGAGGGTGACTTTTGTCGTAGTGTTAATGACAGTGTTTTTTGTGTTCTTGAGCGGAAAATTCTATAATATCCTATGTTTTTTAGTTTAGTTGGTTTTTTTTTTAGGTCTATTAGACATCAGTTCTGATTTTTCTCCAACTGGTTGCTGAAACAGGTTCAACAGCAGTAGATTATTTGGCACTGGGAACCTCAGATGTTACTAGTTTTTTGTGGTATAAGACATGAAAAAGACCTACGATTATTACTTAATGAGGTGTTAGGAGCCCATGTCTTGTAACTAGGGACATCTGATTAGTAGATTTGAAAATGTCTGTATGCCAGCTCACATAACTTAGCTGGTGAATGTGTAGTTTTAACTGCTGCAGAAATGACTGAACTCTGTGCTATGGAAAGTAAGAGACCTCACTCTTATGTGACTGTTGGTCTGTGTGACGTCTGAGCTCTCCTTGGATTTTGGTGGAGAGAATTTACAAAAGTCCATCTTGCTATAAACCAATTAACTCTAAACATTTGTCCTATGGATAAAGAAGGACGACTTACGGATGAAAAATAATTCTCTGGACTTCCAAGTGGAATTATGCTCCTACTGATATTGGCTTCTGCTATAATAATGCAGAATGAAACAAGTGGTCTTTCTTTTCTATTGCCAAGTTGATTAAAAATGCATGCCTTCACTCTACACTTTTAGGTATTAATACGTCTGCTAGCATGTTATAAAGAATAAGTTGCAAATATAACTGAGGCAGTAAACTACAGATGTTAATGTTATTAATTAATAGCATCATTTTGTAGATCATATTTTTAAATACTAGGCTTTTTTATTACAGTAAAGAGCACTGACAGTTTTCCCATGGCAGGCTGTTCTGAAGAAGTGACAGTTTTGTGATCATTCGTGTTTCCAAATATTGAAGGCAATTGCAAGTGTTACAAAAATATGCTAGAGAAACTGCCTCAGGCAATACTTCATGTTTAACATTTAAATGTCATTAGAACAGTGGGAACTCCTTATGTATCTTAATATATATCTTTTTCTGTTAGACAGATAGATGTAATCGATCTTAAAATTTTACCTGTTGTTAGCATTAAAACAGAGGTACATACTGAACACTGCTGTTATGTCTGATGTTTCTGAACACTGAGCTGACAGCAGTTGTTTGGAAAGACAGAACAGCTGTCACAGGATGCACACAGTAACTGTTAACAGACAAACCTGCAAGTCCAGTTAAGCCAAGTACTTAAAATGTGATGAACTTTAAATGTCATTGAAATTAATAGACTTTAAAGATGACTTTAACCTGAAGCAAATAGTTAATTACTATACAGAATCATTATCTATATAGGTGTTATTTCACTGAGTGGAAAAAGTTAAATTTATTCTGTAAGTATCCTGTATGCTTAGTATGCTGTTTTTAATGCAGCCCAGGATACAGATTTCTGGGCTGCAAATACACATTTTAGGCTCATGTAGACCTTGTCATCCACAAGCACCGCTAAGTCCTTCTCTTCAGGGCTGCTCTTCATCCATCCTCCATCCAGCCTATACTTTTGTTGCTCCAGACGTACTGAAGGTACCAGTCATGTGATGAACATAGCTTGTCTTATATAAAAATATATTTTATTTTGGAAATGGAAAGGATGATTTCCAACAAGTAACCTGAGAACACGGTAAAGAAGTTTCCAAGAATTATTCCAAGTTCCATGAAACATGTATTGTCAAGTGTAAGGAGAGAACTCTTTACAATTTATCTAATATAAATATTAAAACACAGGAAGTTATTTGGTTGTTCTGTTGTCATCAGTCTTAAAGGTAATTTGCTCACTCCCTCTTTGTTGTAGCTTTCTGTTGCTAGAGATTCATCTTCAAATCATCTCAATAATTTCTTAGTTGAATACCTAATTCTACTTATGAACTGAAATGGTATTTGTATATATCATTGACAATTGTAACATGCATTCATTAACCCTGAACATTGTTTAAACAATGATGTGATTTGAATATTAATAAAGAAGCTTTCAGGGTTCAGTATGTCTGTATATATATTTTAAGGGATGCACTTTATATTTCAGAAGTCAAAATTGTTATGTTATTTTTATTCTTACATAAGAGATTCATTTTAAGAAAGAGCAGGTGTATAGTGGAAAATCCATGGTTTGAAAGGCAGAAATAGAAAACTGTCCCTATGCCAATAAGGATGAGTTGTCACATGTCTGTCTGATTTTCAGATTATATGGTACTGTTTTGGGTTCTAATGTAGTAGTTTCTCAGCTATACTGAGGTAGTATTTGATAGTAACAATCTTCCACTTAATTGAATGTTTCCTGAACCATCTTCCAGGGGTAGGAAAAGAGACCATCCAGCAGCTGGCCAGCCTTTCCGTATGTGACTGAGAATGCTAAAGCAAAAAGCCAGTGAACAGAGACTAGTTATTGTTTTTCAGACTAAGGAGAAAAAAAATTGGGAAGGAATTAATGTAGGAAATTCTTTTAAATTGTCACAGAAACATCTTATAGACAGCTGGAATTAAGTCAATCTTTACTGGTAGATCTTCACTTATCACCTCAGCCCTGCTGAAACTTTTCAAATTCAAACCTATTTGAAAAATACCATAAGTTTCCTGTGCTATGATTTTGGTGAGCTTTATCTGGTAGTTATTTTATGAGGTTCCTACTAACAGAAAAATTGTGATAAGTTAGTTTAATCAGCCCATGCTTCGTGTACTTTCAGTACTTTAAATGCATAGTCAGGCTTTGGCATCATCTGCAAAGGTTTTGCTCTTGAAAATAAATTTGAACTGGTGTGCTATAACATTCTGTGGTTGTACAGGTCTAACTGCAATTTTAGTTCTTATTTAGCATAACATTTCTTGATAGTGAGAAATACTGGAAGCTAAGAACACACTTGGGCCAGGATGACTGGCCTGCCATGCATTCTTATTTTGGCATTCAGCCTTACCTAATATGCCAGTGTAACAGGGCATAACTTTCTGTCAAGATGATTTGACAAGCCTGGGAAATTTCAAACACAGTATCTTGCTGCGTAAGATTTTTTATTTATTAATACACTTCTAAAGAATTGTTTAAATATGCTCATTGCCCTGTTTGCATTGTCCATTGGAGTTAGTAGGCACAGCACCACCATAATTTTTATTTCCAGCAGATCGGAGCTGGCAGTTTGCAGGAAACTACTGGGGGAAAATAGTACAGGATCTATGATTTGATTTCCCTTTACTTCCTTGATTCTGTATTTTTAGTTTGCATAGAAACACATCATGGCCTTGATATTGAATAGATCATCTGCCTGTTATGAAAATATGACTAATTGCAGAGAACTTTTTTTAATTTGAAACTTGCTGTTTTTGAAACTTATGCAAAGAACCAGAAGACAGCTTCTACGTTTTTCTGAAGACAAATCAATGAATGCTTCATTTGAAAAGACAAATAATTTTCTCTGTTGCTAAATGCTTTCCCTGCAAGATTAAATGACAGTGAGAAATACAATTAAACATATTCCTCTGTCTTGAGATACAAAACTAAAAAAATCTGACCAGTCTTGTTTAATAGTATGTATTATAGTCATAGATCATGATGGAAAGTCGTGTAAGTTCCCGTATTATTAACCAAACTCAAGTGCACTGTGCAGTTCCCCAATTTGTGCTGAAATAACCTGTATGTTGCCATGAATATGGAATTATAGGAATATAGCTATATCTAATTTCAGATCTTCAAAATCTTCTGATGCATAGGCAGGGTGGCTGTATACAGACTGAGGATCACCTAGATTACCATAATGTGTTTGCAAATTGAGGGATGTCATTTTGTACAGGAGAGAGGAAGGTTCTCAATGACATTTATGGGTTGTGGTTTTAGAGCTACGTTAAGGCATTTTCTGGGAATTTTTTCTCTCTAATACAATACAGCGTCTGTCAATGCAATATTAGATAAGTTTCTATGTTTCTTAGGAAATGATTCCAAATGAAGGTCAGCAAGTAACCAAAATATTTTACTTTTCTAGATATTTTCCTATATCATTAATTTCAATTTCCTTTTATATCTTTTGTAAATAGACATTTGTTTTCAGTAACACCTAGATATCAACTTCTTCTGATACTGTAAATCTTCATAGTAAATGGTGATAAACATATACTCAGTAGTTCTTAAATAATTTAAAGCATATTCATTTTATTTATGATTAAAATTCCTCTGAATTATCACAAGACTTGTCTTTTTTTCATGTTGGCTTTAGTGGGGTTTGAGTTTGAGCCTATTGATCTGATCTGATTAGGTAATTCCAGTTGTGTTGCAGGGAATGTGAAAAGTTATAATACTTATTCCCAACTTTTATTTCTCTTCAATATTTTTTTTTGTATGTCTTTTCTAAAGCTTTGTGTGCATCATGACTGAAACCATCAAGTATAATACAAATTTCTGATTATGTCACTTTATTTCCCCAAAATAAAGCAAACGCCGTAGAGTCCTGTTGTACCGATACAGATCTCTGATATTAGTAGTTGCTTAAATTAATTTGGAGATTACGTTCCCAGAGAAATCCATTTTCTTTTTTCCATTTTATTATTCTGGTTGTACTCTGGTAAATGTGTATTATGCTACTAAATTTTGAGTTCTGACCCTTCATTCTAGCTGATACTATACATATAATTTCATTATTTTTATTGTAAATTTCATTAATGAGGTCAAGGAAGAGTCTTATGTTATTGTTTGGATGTCTCTTTTTTATGAATTAATTTTGTTAAGAATCAATTCGAATTTTTGCTGTTGCTTGTTTGGATATTTTGCAGACTGCATTAATTAAGAAAATTGGCCTATAATTTCTACAGTTACCCGTATCCTATCAGGTTTCAAAATTACAGAAATAATTATGATCCTAAGAGAGTCAGGCAACTTTTCAAATGCTGCATTATACATGCTACACTAAATGCCATCAAAGACTTGACTAAAATATTAATGTATCTCAGCTGGAAAACCTAATGTAGGTTTCTGCAAAGAACTTTGCTTGTAGACAGAATTATTTTGTTGAAATTTCTTCAGTTTTGAAGGTCAGTGTGTTCTGTTTTTCAGCCACTGCATTTAAACAGTTTACACCTGCAGAATGCTGTTTTTTTTTATATAGTAATTATATAATAATAACTTCATTCATGTTTGCTTCTGTATAAACTTCAAATACTGGATGAAATGTTTGTGGAGACATTTAAGTTGGAGAGAAGAGGAGGGAAAACACCTCTTAGAAAATGGCATTTCTCAGAAAAGTAATTTCTTCAGCAGTGGTAAAAAACTTCAGTGATTTTGAAAGCCTGTATTTTACTATATGTACTATTCTAATATTTTTCTGTTATTTTCTTATTTTCTTTATTTTTCCATACAATGTCTGTATTAAAAAGAAAAACAACACAACAAATAGCATGACAAAATTGTCTAAAGGCTCCTGAACAAAAGCAGCTACAGAAAGTGTATATTCAACCCCAAGGTAGTATGGTGATCCAGGCCGTTAGACTTTGGCCTTTTTGTGCAGTTACCAAAGTTGGATATTATATAGAACCTATAAGTTCTTCTGCTGCAATGATTTTTGTCTGTAAACTGAGTGGTTTAAAAAGTGGGCAACAGAGTCATAATCAATGTGTTCTCTCTATGAACCTCTCACACCTTATGGAAAGTCTGCTAGTATAAGTTTTCTTCCCACATCTTCCATCGCCAGTTGAGTTTTATGCATTTTCAAAAAAGATTTGTTTATCCCTGGATCTATTATTTCAGGGCTGGCACAAATCCTCTATTCTTACCTAAGCTTAACCTCTGCCTTACTATATTAAGGAATATATTTTTTTTTCTCTATTTTATTTTTCTTTTCATATGCTATTTTATATTTGTCTTTAATTTTTACCTGTTCCATTTTCTATGACTTTGTAATACTTTGTAACGGACTCCGTTTCTGGCTCCTGACTAAGGCAGTCACCCATAGCCCCTTGGACAGCCTGGTCTCTTGATGGATATCAGGAGGCAAGAAAATAAAAAGACAGGATGAAAATAGTTTTTACCCCATTACCTTATGGCAACTTTCTAAGTCAGTGATTCAGAAAAGAGGCAATGAAGGATTTAGTGCTTGTTGCAGGTGAGCTGCAGTCGAACTCTGCTCTCTTAAAGCAACCTGAACCTTCCTTGTGTCTGTCTGGGACACAGTCCTGCCTGAATAACTGGTTTTACTGCTGAACATAACATGTAGGAAGAATTTCCTTAGATGCTGGGAATACCTCTTTTTTGGAATCTCTCAAGGAGGAAGGACATAGAGAGATAACATCTTCAGAAACTTTGTTCCTTAACTTGATGTTGCAAACGGGAAGGCTGAAAGTAGAATTCTTACCTTATGCTCTTGGATGGGTTTACAAAGAGAATGACTCTTTGGCCCAAGTAATTTTACATTATTTGTCTATGTAAAATGCCTAAAGATCAATTTTATTTTCTCCTCTAAGAAAAAAAATTGGTTAACATAATAAACTTCTTCATGTTTTACATTTGCATGCATGTGATGTCTCCTAGAATGGAGTTCTTTTTCCATTGTTATTTTTGTTAACTAAAATCATACATTTCCAGACCTAATATCATTCTGTATAAGCCCTGATTCCAAATATTTGTCATTTTTCTGATATAATCTTAGCAAGGTGGGATGGTTTATATTATAATGGGTTTATATTATAATTATATATATTATATATTATATAATTATATATATATGGTTTATATTATAATTATAATTATAATATATTCGATTCTAATGGGATGATGTTTAATAAGTCCAAATGTCGGGTACTTCATTTTGGACACAACAATCCCATGCAGAGCTACAGACTGGGGACAGAGTGGCTAGAGAGTAGTCAGGTAGAAAAGGACCTGGGAGTGCTGGTGGACAGGAAGCTCAACATGAGCCAGCAGTGTGCCCAGGTGGCCAAGAAGGCTAATGGAATCCTGGCCTGCATCAGGAATAGTGTAGTAAGCAGGACCAGAGAAGTTATTGTCCCCCTGTACTCGGCACTGGTCAGGCCTCACCTTGAATATTGTGTCCAGTTCTGGGCCCCTCAGTATGGGAAAGATGTTAGGATACTGGAATGTGTTCAGAGGAGGGCAACGAAGATGGTGAGGGGGCTGGAGCACAAGCCCTATGAGGAGCGACTGAGGGAATTGGGGCTGTTTAGCCTGGAGAAGAGGAGGCTCAGGGGAGACCTCATTGCTCTCTACAACTACCTAAAAGGAGGTTGTAGTCGGGCAGGGGTTGGTCTCTTCTCTCAGGTGACCAGTGGCAGAACCAGAGGGCATGGACTTAAGCTTCGTCAGGGAAAGTTTAGACTTGATGTGAGGAAAAAATTCTTCACTGAAAGGGTGATTGGCCATTGGAATGGGCTGTCCAGGAAGGTGGTGGAGTCACCTACCCTGGAGGTGTTTAAAGGGAGACTGGATGAGGCACTGAGTGCCATGGTCTAGATGATGGTTGGTGTTAGTGTTAGGTTATAGGTTGGTCTTGATGATCTCAGAGGTCCTTTCCAACCTTATGATACTGTGATACTGTGATAATCTGTATTGAATTTTGAAGAATATATGAAACTTTTGACTTTTGTTCAATCTCCATATTGCTGAAAACCCTGGGCTCCTAATTTCAGATATTAAAAAAATGAAATATTTGAAAACATTGCTAGCAACACGATCACCAATGTCTAGCACATTGGTTACCTCAAACTCTTAAGGGTTTTCAACCTAGTTTTTGGACCCATTTAAGTTTAGACATGAAGCTTCTCGGTCCTCGACAATTCTGAATGAAAGAAAATACATCAAGTTCTTAAAGTATTCTAAGCTTAGATAAGAAAATATAGTCATTCTCTTCATCCTTTTCTGATATTTTAATTGGATGGCTTCATAACAAGAATTTCCTTAATTTCAAAATCGTCTTACTAACAGACTTAGTGCAGAATCACTTTGCAGATACTTCATATTCAGAGAGAACGCACTAAAATCTCTACATAGCACTTCTGTATGGTAACATGTCATCATTTATGAAATTGTCCCATTCTGAAGTTGTTTATCTATTCTCATCCACTTATTTCTTATTTTTTTCATATTGATTTGTTATTTATGACTGCTTGCTTATTTCTTCATCAGTGCTTATCAAGAAGTGACAGGTCTTCCTCCTCTTCCCCTCTTTTTTCTCAAGCATTTGAAAATTTTTAAGTGTGCCCCACATTTAGTTCATGAGTGGGAGTTTTACTACTCACGCTGAACAGTTCCAACACACTCAGTGGTTTACATTCCTGTCAGAAGCTGCTGATGTAAGAGAGCTCTAAGGCCTTATGACAGCTTTGGCACTATAAAAAAAAGTTACAATGCATAAACAATTGGATGCACCTTATCGCATGAAATATACTGCATTTATAGAATAGAAATGTTAAATGAAATATTTTTAATCACTGAAAATTAAAATAAATAGGATCTCTTAAACCTCAGATTAAATACTAAGAAAATTAGTCAGGGTGGATAAAAAGCTTTCATATTTGCAGTTCCTCTTTTGCGTGGCTAATGACTTGAGTAACCTAAATAATGCTGGCATTATCAAGCTGGGTTAGCAAATGTGTATGCTGGGTTGACTGTTCAGCATGTCTGCAGTGATGAATATAAACATCTTGTGGGAAAAGGCTAAATTCACAAAGGCTTCAACCTGCATTGTATAACAGGTCATAACTGTTAAATATTTCTGATTGCCTAAGAAGAATTCTAATGAACACATTTTTATAACCTAGATCATTAGATTGACATAAAATGTTCCTCTGGTAAGCATTTGTGGAAAGGATTCTTAATAAATGAATTGCTAAACCTTTGAGAGCTTCTTCATGCATTTATAATAAAGCAAGCATGGTTTGCTAGAATACAAACATAAAACCTAGGATTCAAACAAATTAAGGAAAATTTTCTGCTTTTGCTTATTATTTGAGTAAAGCAACACTTAGATAATTTACTTCAAGAGATAAGGCTGTCTCTGGAGACAGACTAGAGAAAAATGAGAAAGAATTATATCTTTTGTATACTTGCTTCCCACAGAAATGTCACTAAGGTGATGTTTCTAGATCCAAATGGGAATAAACTGTACCCTATTGGAGGGGGTACCCACTGCGAACTGGGAAGCTATACAATCCTTGTGCGGGTGATTCAAGCAGGAGTAGGAACAAACTCTTCACCATCCGAAGTGAATGACCTATATAGCAGGATATAGATTAATATCTGTTGAGCCAGAGCAGAATAAATTATTTACGTCAGGTGAAGCAACTGCAAAGAGGTATTACTATGAAGTATATTCATTAGGACACTCTCTGAGTAAACATTTTAATACCTCCAACAACATCTGACTCTGAATATCTTAGAGTCCTTGGATGTGATGGAACTGAGGTTGTTGAGGCTAAAGATCAATATCCGTATTGCAGAACAGAGAAAGGACCAAAGGGAAAGACTGAGGCCAATTTGGAGATGTTAACAAACTCATTGGAGGCTGGAGGAAATAAAATAACAAAAGCACGTACCTGGAGTGTGTCAGCAGCTGAATGACACATGTCGTGGACTGCAGCTGTTTGGATTGTATCGTGTAGCTGATGGGGAATTGCTATCTTTCAATCAGAAACTCTCACATAGACCCATAAAGCAAAATTTTTCAAATCTTGAAGATATAGGAGTGAACTCTGCAATACAGAGACACCCAGCACAGATTGAAACATCTCTTAGAAAGTTGTATATTAGAATTTGCATTTTTCTTCTCATAATTCTAATTGCTCACTATGTTTGGAATAAATATGATATTTATAGGGGTTTTTTTTATTTTTAACTAAAACAATCCATCCTCAGTCTTACCTTATCTTTATTGTGATCAGATTTTGGTTAAACAGTGCCTCAGATTTCTTTCCAAGATGGATAAATTCAAAGTACTTCCACCGAAACCAGAGGTGTTAAGCCAGTTGCTTTTTCAAAGGGAGTACTTTAATGTATTTTTACTTATATTGGATCAGAGTCGAGCAGCTATATTGTTTTTCTTTCTATAGAAACTGACTGTCTCTACTGTGGCTGTTGCAGAGAGGATCTCATTCTGAGCATCAAAAAGCGTTGTTTTTTATCTACATTGATTTCTGTAGTCCATGGGAATGTTGTATGCTCTTAAAACTAAGCATGACAGTAATAATCAACCTGAAAAAGTAAGTTAAAAGTTATTTTTCAGTCATCCTTTTCTCTCTTTCCAAATTGTGCATTCCTTTGACCTGCTGAATACTAGAAGAGTTCCAGTAAAATATAGGACTTCTGCACAACCAAATCCCGTAGATCAACCTTGTGAGAAGAGGCTTGATAGTTCTTTTTGCTTTGTTGTTTTATGTAAAGCTAGATACCGGTTATTCTGCTGTAAATAATTCAAGTATTACACCTCTGATTCTCTGTTCTCTGCTGTATTGCTCAGCAGTGAATAAAAGAGAGAGGGCTGTCTGGTTTTGTCCGCCTGTCAGGCCCACAGAGCACTCCAGCTGCTCCACTCTCCCAGTCATCCTCCATCTCCAATGCGAACGGCAGTTCTTGCTAAGTGTGCTGTAAACTGAAAAGTGCTTGCTGCCTCCTGACGCTCCGTATTTATTCACGCACACTCAATACCCCAGCAAACCTACTGAGGGAATCTTTCCAATGCTTACAATTACAAACTCTGTTTTGATTATGGTGGTCAGACACATTACTGAAATCTCTGCATTAAATTGTTAGATTCATGGTTATATTTTTTTCATTCCTATGCTTTATACCAGTCCCAAAAGTATTTTGATAGTGTTTTGGCAATATCAGCCTTTGGCCACATACCGAATTTGGGAGCGTTACTGTTGTGTAGGCAAAAGAGTAGAAGTGAGACTTAAACAATCCTCCATGTGAATCTTTATAAAATAGTTGTAAACAAAGATAATGCTTTTTTTTCCTCACAGCTCCATAAGTGAATTTCAAGTTGCATATCTTTCTGGGTTTTTTTTGTTTTTCTAATGACCAATAATGTATTTAGATTTATAGTCATACTTAAATAAGCTTGTTAGGCTTCGATGGTGTAAATTGCTGATATCAAATTATATTTAAAAGATTTTTAGTTAAAAAAATGTGATGTGAAAATAATTTAAAATAACATATAGAAGCTATTTGAGAATATTTTTACAAACATTATCCAGGTTTTTTTTTATTACAGCAAGACTTCTATCATTCTGAACTTTTAAAAATTATCAAAATTTTAACACTTCCCTCAACTTTAACATGACACTGTTTTAGACAAATATTCATTTTTCTTATGACCTTTAATTGTTCAGTGACATGAACCTGGAAGTTATGAATAGCATGGAATGACTCTATGTTTCTTTTCAAAATGCTACTAAAATCTTGATCTATTTAATCACTTTTTTTTTCCTTCTTTTAGCGAAGGGTGGGGAACCAATGGAAAGAATACAAAGAACACTAGGAGAAAGAGAGGAAATAAATTTGAGTCAATTTTCACTTACAGACACTGAAGGAAACCTTGGACTAAGAAAAATCTGTTATAATTCTAAGTGTAGAAACAGCAGGTGATGACAACATGAGTCCATTTTTCCACTTTAATAAAAAAGATCCTTAGCAAAATTTTGCTTGAAGACATTAATAAATCTATTCTACAAAAAATCTGTCATTAGAATACCTTACCTTACCAAGAAAAAGTTTTTATTTTTTCCTTCCCTCATTCATTACTTCTAGACTTTAACCTTTCCAACATCCTGAGTTAACGTTCAGTACAGATTTTTCTACAATGATTTATGTATCACGTTATGAAATATTCATAATAAAGTATACTTTTGCTCAAATACCCCCCCAAAGACATTTGGATTTGCCCTTTTGTATATTTTTTTTTTAAGAGAAATTGAAACCATTTATTCACTGATGAAACAAAAACCACTTCTGAAGAACAAAATTTAATTAATGTCTCTTTCATAAGTACGTTGCTGAACACGACTGATAAATATGGAGAAGTAAAAAGCTGGTAAGCTTAGAAATAAGATAATATACTATTTTCTCATCATCACATGGATTAATGGTATTGATACCAAGAAACAACATATTTTTGGCTGTCACCCATCAGCTTTCTGAACTGAGACATATATGGCAAAGGTGATGGTAGCTTGAGCCTGCAGGCTGGAGGACTTCGGCTGTGCTGGGGCCTGGGAGATCCAGGTCTCCTTTCTGACCGTAAGCGTATAATTTAATCTCAGCTTCTGCCTGCTTTCATGCTGTGAGCCTATTTTCTTTATTTTGCCAGAAAGTCTTGCAACCAAATTGAAGTGAAATGGAAAATCAGTCATTTTCAATACAGACTATATAATCTAGTGCATACTCGTTTATTTTCAGGGACACACTGTTACTGTGTTACAGATCAGAAAAGTTCTGCTGAAATGTTTTGCCACAGTCAGATTTTTGGCCAAAAATAAAATTGATTTTGATGAGGTCAGTGATAAAAATGAAATAAAACTGTTAAATGAAAAGAGTTTATAACGTCTTTTTATTTATTTTTTTACACTAACTTTTTGTGCCAGCAACAATGTAAAATACAATACATGAACTGTAATTTCCAGTGAACATTTTGTTTTCTTTAATTTGACCTATTTGTAAAATGCTTTTCTTATAATTATTCCTCAGGAAACATTGAATACTTTGAAATGTTGATATTTTCCATAAAATTGATATTTCCTTTTTTTTTTTCTTTTGACGTGATCAGTAATAGAAAGACAATTTGCTCTTAGGACCAAGATAAGACGCTAAAAGGCAAAATCTGATGCATGGTCTCTGAAAATGTCTAAACAAGCCAAGAGAGGGAAGAAAGTAATGGACTTGTAATTAGACAAATTATTTCCAGCTTGTCAATTACCACACATAACCAATGAAAACAAGAACCACATCATAATAAAATAATTACTGATAATATTAACTTACCTGTAATAGAAGATTTTTCTAATATCCTGAGGTTTTATTTTAAATCAATATTCCATTCCACTGAAACAAAATATTTACCTAGTAAGACGTTTAGTTTCTTGTTTTAAGAAAATTCACTTGAAAAATGTGAAAAGTAACTGATAAAACTGCAGTTTTCCTAAATTTTGGGTTGTGATACAGATTGCTCTAAATCTGAAACAAAGCATTTTGAGTACATAGAAATATTTTTCTTTAATTGGAAAAACATGTAAATGAGACAAGTAGACATATCCAAATTATATTTTATCTCAAACATTTTATTTTATGTAATGATGTCAACACTGTCTTGATTGAATGTGAGCATCAGCATCTAAGCATAACAAACAATCTTGGAGGCAGAAAATGCAGCTGTAAATTTTTTTTTCTTCAGTCTTCTGGAGATAATTAGAAGCCTGACAATCAGATACAGATACTTTAAAAGTCGTGTCTTACCTCACCACTAGAGGTCTATTATTCTTGTGGCTAAAGTAATCTGACTGTTCTAGCTAGGCCATTCTTGTTTATTTTTAGATTAGTGAAGAAAATACATATGGGATTGATACTTAGAATAAAATAGTAGGTTTCATTCAAAACTAGAATGGTAAGGAATTGGGTGTAACTCTTCAGTGGTGTAAAGCATATTGATTATAACTTAATTATGATTATGAGCCTTGGAGAACCATGTTGGCTTACTGCAGTCATGGGTTTGAAATAAATTGTGGATTTTTAGTGTTTGATCCAACAGTATTGGTGTCTGCTGTTTTATTTTTATTACTGATGGCAGTCCTGCCATAATGAAGAATGGTAGGACTGCCATCAATTTGTGTTATATTCTCTGCGGGTTTATTATTTATTTGTTTCTTTTCCCCACCTCAAGTATTTTGCCTGATGAACAGGAGAGATCTGATGCTGCTATACGTCTTAATTATTTCTGCAGCATGGAATTGTACTCAGAGATCTTTTAAAATAACATGTTTTGACCCTTTCTACCAGTGACACAAGTAAAGAAGAATTTGACCAGAGTTATTTTTTTTTAATTTTATCACAGAACAATACAATTGAATTAAATACACACCTCAACAACAAAATATTTCTGGAAAAGGCACAGTTAAAATTCTTTCTCATTTTTAACATATTGAAAAATATGATGCTGTTATTGTGTTTTAACTGAGATGCATCCAAAAAAGTGAAGGCAAAGGTTCCTCACCACATCTTTATATCTGTGGATGATTTTATGATAAATAACACGTATGATAAACGCATAAAACAATAACACATTATGATCTGACAAGTTGTATATTTTTTCTTTAGTAGAATTTTTAAAAAAAGTATTTTTTTAGATTGTTAATGTTGGACCTGGAGCCTATGATTCTTCCATGGATAAGGTTTTTTTTATGGAGAGCATATTTCTGGGTAATTTTAATGATGGTGGTATAATGACTTTTAAGGTAGGATTCATATTTGCCTTGGTTTATGGTCCAATGTGACTATTTATTTTCTTCTCATGCGGAGTACAGAAATGCTCTCTAGAGGGCAAGAATGCATTATCATCTGGAAGGCAGGAGGGAGGCATCCAAAGTCCAGTTTCTATTCAGTAATGATCATCAAAAATGTCATTGCCCTCTTCTTAACTTTTTCTTTTGGGAGCATAAGGGCACAGGTTTATGGGCTTACTTCTTTGAGCCCGTACATGCAAAACTGTTAGGCACTCCTGTTCTTCCTCTTTATATTAAAATTTTTTTCAGTGATACTTTTGAAAACACATCCAATATAAATACAGATTGCAGCTGTTTAAACTATGTGGAAAATTTACACCTTTCATGTATGCATGTAAAGCAAAATCCTGAGAAAACAGCATGCTAAACACTGGTAGTTCTCCAGGCAAGTCTGCCATCAACACTCAGTGCCCCTAGAATAAAGAACCAGATCATAAACACAAATTCAACAAATTTTATTGTGCATCAGCAGTGAAAGAAAAACATTTAAAAAAAATCACACTAACATGCAGAAGGAGGTGGAGGTATAACCTTCATATTTTGATCATGTGTTTTGCTTGAAGCATGCACTTTGTTTCTCCTTTTATTTTAACCTTTGTACTTGAATAAAAGTTCCTTTAAAATTCATAAGATAAAGCTGAAACCTTTAAAAGTTCCATCTTGTTTCCATTAGTCTTTTGGGAGAAGTAATATTTCAAAATGGGTTTCTGGAAACATACGAATTTCGATAGTACCAGCAAAAGTATCACAACTGTATTTGTTATGCCCTATAAAGTAAGTTCTAAAATATTGCAATTCTTATTGCAATAGCTCTATTAAGGTTTTATAACTAAATAAGTAGACGGATGAGTGCATCGTTGCATAAGGCAAATTAATCATTGAATCCCTCACTACTAGAAGAGTTCTGATCCTCTTTGTGTTTGAGCCAGGAAAATGCTGCTTTGAGATGAAAACACTGGTGGTTTACATAGTTTACATGCTTGAAACCAAGCTGGACTGCAGGAAGTTTAGAAGACATGGAAATATTTTCCACAATGTGCTTACACATTCAATATAATTCATTATAATCATTACTCATCATTGCTAACCAGATTTCTCCAGTGGATGATTTTTATAGCAAAAGTTTGTTCAGTAGAAGATTTTCATATAGAAGAATATTTTAATCCAATGAATTATTGTCTGTTTGGAGTTTGTTTTGGGGATTGATTTTAATGTTTCTTTTGAAAATGTTTTTGTTTTCGTTGTTTGGACTATTGCTTTAATCCCTATGCCAGATCACTCAAAATGTAACCTGTGCAAATACTTTTGAAACTGAAACTGTCTCATTAAGATTCTTTTTTCATGCACCCTTTCATGATTCTTCATATGTGGGGATGTCAATCATTTTAATATGAATTACTGTCTGGTATGTAAGAGCATAGCTTTAGGTAGAATTGAGCAGAGAAATTAATGATTCTACAAATAATAGAAGTTCTAGCTTAGATGAAAAATCTAAAGCTTATTTGAAGCAAATCTTTTTTTCAAGGGTGAAATTCTGTTGATGAGTAGGATGTACAAATATGAGTAGTAGGTGCAAGAGAACGATTCAGCTTACACTGCAGGGCACTCACACAGGACAGGATTCCGTTGCTTTACCATCAGTGTCGAGTGCTGTCCTAAATGTCCTTGAGTGATGTCTGCCATTTCCAGCAGAATTTACAGAAAGCTGTAGGTCTCTTGAAGATCCTGTGTCATGACAGTTCTACCCAGAGGTAGTTTCCAGAAAGTTGTTTTTCTGACTAGACATTAGAGGTAGTTTTATTTGCCTAAATCTAAGCATTTACCCATGACTTTAAGACATGACATGGACAGCTGAAATCTCACAGAATCTATGGTTGGAGACTGAACCTTCTTTCACAATTTGACATATTTTTCCTCATTTTTGGGGGAATTATATTCTCATGGAAATAGTCTACTAATGAGTTTAACCGAAGTATAAATGTTTAGTCTTATGTTTCTATGTATCCATTGCTTTTTGTTTTTCACTAGTGGGATAGATATTTTTTTGCTTATTCTAATTTGCTATTGTGCTTTTTCCTTAAACACATACTTAAGAGGCTATGTGGATACATTGCCACAGTGTTTCTTTGTGTTGGAAATTGACGGTAAGGGGGAAGATTCAGGAAGCAGAAAACTTATTGGAAGTCTATGTTGACTGTGTTATACTCAACATCTTCTTTATGGGCAAAGAAGAAACACATTTTATATAAAAAGTCAAGAGCATATTGCCAGTAGAACTTAAAGCCTTAGAGCCTAATTCAATAACCATTTCTAATCCAGATCTTATTATTACAGAAAAAGAAGAATATGCTTCTATGGAGAAAACCACTTAATAATATTAAGAATGCAGTTAAATTGTTATGCACCTATATAGTTTCTACCCCTTTTCCAAGTAATTCACCTCTCCTCAGTTCCAAGTCAACTAAGGTCAACGGTCTTATTTCAGCATTTGTGGTGGGGGTGTTGAAAAAGTTGCCAGCACTTGCAGATCTTCACTTAGCTCGAAGAATTCATCTTTCTTGCTCTAGCCCTTTTTTTCATCAGCCTGTCTACTTTATGCTTGAACTTATGAACTTCTGCATATATCAGTAACTGGTTTATTGTTCTTTTTGTTATGCTTTCCTTGGTTTGGTCCAACTTAAGGTTTGCATGTCATTAATTGACTGTGGATGACTTATTTTCAGCTATGATGTCTCCAATGCCAGCCTGTACCTCACCTCTGATCATTCCATGCCTGTGCACCTCTGTGGCACATTCTTTACTTCCACTTCCCAAGATCTCAGCTGCAATACCGATCCTTTATTTCTCAATACAGTATCATTATGGTAGTCACAAAACCATTCTGATACTACCATATAAAGATAAATAAAATAAAACACATTATCCATAACCACATAAACAATTATTAAAAAACGGTGTTTTCTGTTAAATCAGGCAGTTCAACTAAAGTTTAGACGGAACGGGCCTATCAAACCTCAGTCCTGAGCCCTTGCAAACTCCCTATGAGGCCTGAAACCTTTTTATTATCAGTGTGAATACTGGTTTATGATTGGAGAGAAGCTTGAATACCCAGAAGCTCAACTTTTCCACAGAAAAATGTATGTAATTTGTACTGATGATAGATGACTTCTTCCAGACCTTGCCCTCCTATGCATCCTGCAGGCAAATGCATTAGAAATAACAAGAAGTCATGCTGGTTAGTACATTGGATAATGCAGGAGACTTGGGAATGCTAGAAAATATATACTAACAAAAGATGACATATTTGTCCTGGGAAAACAACATCCTCTGCTTCAAACTTGTTCAAAACATTCTGATCCAATATTTCATGCTCCTAAATTGTAGAGATGAATCGGAGAAAGGTTTCAGTGCATCTGTGAGTAGCAAAGTGATTTATAGAGGAAATATTTCTTACGGTAGTATTTCAACTTCTGTTTCAATTCTCTGTATTCCTCTTCCTTTCTGAGAAAGTATTAACTTTATTTCAGGAATAATTCAGCAGTTACTTTACTCTGCCTTGCATGTCTTTTCCTTTTAGGAAACAGTTCTGGTCTTCATTGTTCAATTGCAAAGCTGTTGAAGAGTGTTTTAAAGTGCCAAAAAAAGTGTTCTCTTATTCCTTATAAATTAGAGGAATTCTCAAGCAGTTGAATCATCTTTTACAGAAGGACATTGTGTTGGTAGATAGTCCTTGTTGCCTTTAACTTCTCCTTGTAACTCAGAAATAAATAATACCAAGAAAGGTTTTCAGGAAGAAAAATTACATAGCTTTTTTTTGGAAATCATGATTGCCCCATAAAGTACATCTTGATGGTCTTTTATTATCCCCAAGACCATAGTCTAATTCCAAAGCATTCCCATATGTGGGAACCTGCTTTATTTCCCCATAGTTTCGTGTTTCTGCTTGTCTTGTTCCATTAATTTGGTGTCTTCAGGAGTGATTCTTGGTAAGTATAATGATAAGTTCTGAGAACAAGCATCATCAGCTGTCAATACAGCTGTCATTACACTAACTTTCCTCCCTCAAGCAGACTTTGGTTTTTAATCTTTACTTCATGAGGACTGTAAATACTCAGGCTTAGAAATTGCTGGAAGAGGAATACATATTCAAAGAACAAACCGGATTACTTTTATTATAAATCAAATGTGCCTACATCTCTAAGTATCCTGCTGCCTGCTCCCTGTACGCTCTGGGACATGTACACACTTATTTACAAACCCAATTTCCATGATTTGGGTGGAAAGGAACTAAAAGGTGTCTGAATGAGTTCCCTACTGGAATGAGGTGCTTACCTTGCTGCTCACAAGCTTCCAGTATGAATGCTCTATGTATGTGTAACAAACACTGAGGGACAAACATGGACATCTACACTGACATAAAGACAAGAAAACATGTTTTCAACAAGGAAGTATTTCCTAGAAAATAAATTGGAAAGCATAATATCCAAAACAAATCTTACTGAATCCTTCCTAAAGACAGAATTATCTCCAGGGATTTTGTAGGGTGAAGTTTTCAGCGAGGGCAGCCAAAGATGAAACAATTTTTTTTTCCAGGAGAGTGAATTGTAAAGTTATTAACCTTTTCACATTTTTTTTATTTCACTAGAGCATCATTAAAAAATAAAGACTAAAGTGCTACTGAAGCTTTTAGACTCAAGTAAACCAGATAACCTGGGAATCTGAACAGTGATTTTTGATACATTTCCCATTGACACGTTCAAAGCATAAGACCATTAGTTTTTAAAAACTTGCAAACAAAATAGTGTACAGATGACATTATGAAGCACTTCATGCTTCTGTGAAGCCATATACTTCACACACATAAAAATGTTGGGTACCTTGTGGCTATTATTACTAGACATGTTTAGTGCTGTCGTTTTAAATGAGTACAGCTTTTGTTGAGATGCCATTATTTTTATTTAATTAATACCTTGGGTTTAAAGATTAGTATCTATCTGAAATCACATTATTATTCCATGCAGCAGCTTACTTCAGGCTCATTTATTTTCATGTCAGCATTCTTTGGGAAAGTCAGGTTTGTTTATTCAGAGTAGATAAATCTGCCATGTGGTAAATGATAAAAGAGAGATGGTCAAGTATGTTATGTTTCTAACCCTCTGAGTCCTGTCAAAATTATTGTAAGAATGTGTGATATATTTTAAAAGAAAAAGAATAATGTGTTGTTTTATTCTGTGGAACATTTATGAATTCCGTATAGAATACTATTAGTCTAGAAATTGGATATGCCAGTGTACTACAGTGAAATGAGTTTTTTAATATAATGTTCTGCATAAAATGAAGAATGTTATTTATCATAATATTTGGCACTTAAATAGCAGTATTCTGAGTCTCTAAGCATTTTATTAACATTTATTAAGCAAGTCACATGACACATTCTTTGAGGTAAGCAATCCTATTTCCATAAATTAAGAAAAAAAGATAACGGCATAAGGATTTGGTGGTTAGTCATCATCTGTTTTTTTTTAGGCTTCCTGCTTTGTTGTTGAGAGCACATTTCTTCATTTCTTGAAAATTAATAGCATGTGTTACCAAGTGAAAACAAAGTTTAGATTAGGTTTATATTGGGTCACTCCAATAAGTAAAATATTAGGAAATGATTAGTTTCTTAGTCTGTGTTCTTTTTTTGTTCTAAGATATGAAATAAAATGCTCTATTAACTCTTGACAATATAGTCGGTGATAATATTTTAAACTTGTGATGATAATAATAAGGAATGATTCAAAATAGTCTTTTAGTTGAAGACATTTCTTAGGAGAAGAAACACAGAGTCCCATCATATTTATACATGCTTTCATTTAGAATATTATGTGTTTAGTTAAATCTATTATTTTATTAAGCAGCTCTAATGACACCTAGATATTCCACATACAGATTTTTAGAAATGAGTGGCAATTATCCTACTAGTTCATTGGGTATAAATTATTATGAAAAATCTTTAAAATCAGGAAGGAGACTGTTGTTATATTTTTGTCTTTGGAGACAGAATTTAACTTTGGCCTCTTAAATACTTCTGACCAGGTGTCTGTGTGTCCATGTTATTTAAAAAATGTCAGTTTACTAACAGAAATGTTAATCATTTTGTTGCTGATGTAAAGTATGTCATATCCCAAAACATTTTTGGAAGTACATTATGTTTTTATGAGCAGTCAGTAGCCGTACCTCTTTAGTTTGCTCTGAAGGCCTAATTCATAATGCAGGTTTAAGAGCCTTCAGGTCCCTGAAAAATGAAGCAAAATGAAGCCACTAAATCTTATATTGAGGTGAGGAACAAATCCAGATGAATTAGTAAAACTGTCTCATAAAACTTATGCTTGCCAAGAAAAGATATTGTATTTTTCAATTGACTGAGTAAAAAAAAATAAAAATCTAATATTCAAAATGTATGGTAAGAACAACAAACAGCTAAAGATTTCTTATGCTAATATAATTACTGATTCCTACTAAGCCTTATATTTAGAAGCACAGGATTATTGAATAGAGCTTAGGAAATAAATTGAACCATGTACTTCCACTAGACATTACGGAATTGAGAAATGGATGGTGTCTTTCCATGAGAACACTTATGAGAGAGATTTTGAACAGCAACTATTTAATTATCTGCCTTGCTCCTTCTCATTTGTCATCCCACGTAAGAGGGAATGCTCTGTGCATTGAATTTTGCCATGTGAGTATTGAGATTGTCTGTGGAGAAATAATCTACAACATCCAAACAGGATCCCTTTGCCTTATTCTAGCAAAAATATGCTTCAGGCTGTCCTCCTCAAACTACCTGTAAAGGGTTTATGTTCTTTTATAGAACTTGTAATGATGAGAAAATCCAACATGGTATTCTTTGCTAGTCCTTTCCTGTTTTACCTGCCTCTCTCTGTATATTTTTCTTAGAGGTTTTTTTTTGTTTTATTTTGGGCTTTTTTTGGATAGCCCTTAGGAATCCTCTTTCATTTTTTTTTGCAACAAGCCATATCACCAAACAGTTGGAGGATTTCCTTCCTTTTTTTAACTTTGGTTGGAGCCTGGGAGAGATTTCTGCAACATTTGGTTCATACTGATGCGCAGTCACCTAGATAGACAGGGTGACACAATTTGTGGAAAAAAAAAGTAATAAAATTGAGCGTAAACTGCAAAAAAAAGCAGTTTCAACACTGCTTATTCTGTCTGTTTATCCGTGTCTATATTGTAATTTGACTCTAAAATCCTGAAATAATCTGAAAATAGCAATCCAGTTCTATTCAGAATCACATCTCTTTTCATATAATTCATATAATATTACATGAATAATATGTATTCATATAATAAGTATTTAATATGTTAGTGTTGTTACCTTTACATCTCCATAATCTTTTTCATTATTCTATTAGTTACTGGCTTTTCTTTAACTAAGAGTAGTTTCACTGTTGTATTACATGCTTTTTATCAACTGACTATTACATTTTCATCCATATGTAGCCTTTCTGAAGGTGAACTCATTGTACACAGGTTTTACTGAGGCTGTACTTGATGATATTTGTTGTTTTTTTCCATGAGGCAGAAGTCTAGTAGGCCTCCTGAAGCACGTTCTCAGCCTTGGTCAGAAGGAATATGGAAAAAACATTTTAAACCCAAACAAACACAATTTTAAAATAAATTATTTTAACCAGTATGCATGCTATCTCACAATGTGTATTTTACAAAGTCACTTTAAAGATTAGAAAGACATTTTATCCTTTTTGAGATTTTTTTCTTTTAAAATGATCAAAAAGAAAATTCAGCTACCTATGGGATTCACTTCCCCTCAAGTGTCTTTAAATGAAAAGCGATGAATGTGCCTAGCATATAAGATAGGTCTTGCAGCACCTCATGGTTCATGAAGGGCTAAGATGACTTTATCTGAAATCTCCAATGTAATAGAATCAACTAGATCATATTGGACAAGGAAAATAAGAAACTGTACACACCTTAAGAAAAGTCTTTTATTTTCTTTTCCTTAACATTACTTCTATAAAGGTGATGAAAAAAAGTTATTAACAAAAAAAATTTGAAAATTAGATAATTTTCTTTCTATTGTCATACAAGGTATATTTTTTAAAAAAACCCTCTATAAAACTGTCTCAAAAAATGGAAAAATATTTTCTGCTCTTTTCATGACAGTTTACTGTCAACATTATTATTTCTGTTACTTAAGTTAATAAAATATTATGATTATGAATTAATTTATTTTAAATCATATGTTTTCAAAAGGAACTGATAAAAACTCTTAAGTATTAAAAACCCCACTTTAAATTACTCTGAAGTATTTTTTAGTGAGTTTTAGAAAGTACTTTGCCTCCATAAAAATTCTGGGGTCCTCCTTGATCATAAAAGCATATGCTCTGGACAATCAATTTTTAGCTCTGTGGAGGCATGTGAAAAATAAGAAGGTGACTAGTGACAACTAAGATTGTTTCACTAGGGGCAAATTGTGCCTAACAAATTTCATAGCCTTCCACAATGAGGTTACTGCATTGGTGGCTTAAGGCAAGAGTAACTGATATCATCTATCTAGACTTGTGCAAGGTATTTGACACTGTCCTGCACAACATTCTTGTCTCTAAATTGGAGAGACATAGATTTGACAAAAGGCCCACTTGGTGGACATGGAATTGGCTGGATGGTCATACTTGAAAGAGTTCTGGTCCAAGTGGAGTTTGGTGATAAGTGGTGTTCTTCAGGGGTCAGTATTGGGACTGGTGTTATTTAACACCTTTGTTAGAGACATCGACAGTGGGATTGAAAGCTGTCTCAGCAAGTTTGTTGACTACATCAAGCTGTGTGGCGTGGTTGACACGCTAGAGGGAAGATGTGTCATCCAGAGGCAATCCCAAGTACAATAACAGGCTAGGCAGAGGGTGGATAGGGTAGCCCTGAAGGGAAGGACTTGGGGGTGCTGGTAGATAAGAAGCTCAAAATGAGCCAGCAATGTGTGCTTGAAGGCCAGAAAGCCAACTGTATTCTGGGCTGCATCAAAAGAAGTGACCAGCAGGGTGAGGGAGGTGATTCTGCCCTTCTACATGGGTATCATGAGACCTTACTTGGAGTACTGTGTGGAGTTCTGGAGTCGTCAGCACAGGAAGGATATGGATCTGTTAGAGTGAGTCCAGAAAAGGGCCACAAAAATGATCAAAGGGCTGGATTTTTTTTTTTTTCTTTTTTACATACTAGAGTTTTCAAAGGAAAAATCTCCTCTTGAGACCTCAGATGAGTCAACAGCACATCTGAGTGTCTACAAATACTTGATTATTGATTGCATCATTTAACCTGGTTATTTTACCAGCCCTGTTCATCTTCCATTTGCACCTCTGTCAGGCAGTCACAAGCATTGAAGTTATTTGACTTCCACTGAAGATATCACATCTTGCCACATTTATTTCAGTAGTTTAAGTGAACTTATTTTAGTTTGTATCTGACTGACTATTCATGTGTGATCAATAATATTGTCCTCTTTGAAGGAAACCACATCAATTTTTATTTTTGCATTGCCCTTAAATTTATGTGATTTTTCTGTGACTGTTACATGCAAGCAGGATACACCAGGAACAAATCACCGTGCACGTGATAGAACATATGAAACATACTGGTTCTTCAGAGGGCATTTTGTTTGAAACACAGAGCACTCCTTTAGTAGTTGTAATAAAGATTTGAATCAGACATGGACTCCTGATAGTCCGTTCTTTCAAGTTGAAAATGAAAGTCTTATACAGATCTAGGAGAGTCCAGTTTTGCCATTTGCAATGGAGGGGACAACTGGCCATATTTTATCATTTGTCTGATAGTGTTAATGCATCTCCACCATGTTTTTTTTGTCTGACTCCATAACTTTAGTCTTGACGAATATTGGAATATGAATAAGACTTTGGAGAAGAATATGTCTTAGTGTGCTTTCCCTAGTGAATAGATGCCAGCCTTATTTTACTGAGCTTAATGTCTACTACTCTGGTGACTCCTTGGTGGTAAAGTAAATATTCTTCCTTTGTTGTCAGTCTCCTCAGAGATTAGAATCACAGAATGATTGAGGTTGGAAGGGACATGTGAAGGTCATATAATTGTTTTCTCTCTATTTTCTTCTATTCTGTGTTAAAAGATTGGTATTGTTAAAAGATTAAACATTTTGGTCTGAATAAATTAGCAGAGCAAGTCATAAATAATAGCAGAAGCCATAAGGATTGGAACAAAGAAGATTAGAGGCTAGAAAGAGAAAAAGGGAGAAACAGACAGATTTGTGGAGAGTTCTTTGTTTCATTTTTATGTAATGAATGCACAAATGGTTCAATAAAGATGAAAAAATATGAAAAGCAAAAAGTAAGATAGAGTCAAAAAAAGAAAGTTTCTAGTTAGTTTTAGAAAAATATTTAAAAATAACTTGGTTGGTATCTTTCCATCAGGCTGCAGAAAATATTTATAGCTAAAATAAAGAACAGCTGTTCTCAGTCTTTTTGTGCTAATAATGCAGAATCTGCTGTGGGGTCTGTTGATTAGTCCTTCAGACTAATTAGCTAATTTGATTGGTAGAGAAGAAAGTGGTGGATTGACTTTGGCTGGATGCTAGGTGACCATCTCACTGCTTTCTCACACCTCACCCCAACTTCTTAGAAGG
This sequence comes from Tapera naevia, assembly GCA_033556795.1. Classification (NCBI taxonomy): domain Eukaryota; kingdom Metazoa; phylum Chordata; class Aves; order Cuculiformes; family Neomorphidae; genus Tapera; species Tapera naevia. The sequence continues at coordinate 7,159,242 of JAUMJJ010000059.1, forward strand.
ACAGAGGGAGAAAATAACATTTAAAAGCTCGTGAGTCAAGGCAAAGATAGAGAGATTACTTACAAATTACCATAATGAGTGAAACACACTCAACTTGGAAAATAATGTAATTTATTGCGAATTAAAATAATAAAGATTTTGATGGTGAGGTAGTGATAAACAAAGACAAAAACTAATACTTCTTCCACTCTACCCCGTTTGTTTTTTTTCCCAGGCTAATCCTTCCTCCTCACTCTTTTCCCCTACTCTAGTGTGGGTCTTCCATATGCTGCAGTCCTTCATGAAGTGCTTCAGTGTGGGCTTCTTAGAGGATGCAGTGCTTTAGAAGAGTCTTGATCTACCTTGGTCTATCCACGGGCCACAGTTCCTACAAGACATATCAAAGAATCACAGAACGTTTGATGCTGGAAGTGACCTCTGGAAGTCATCTAGTCCAACCTCCCTTCTCAAGCAGGGATTTGGTAGTAGATTTGGTTGCCCAGGACCATGTCCAGATGTTTTTTAAATAACTCCACAGAGGAAGACTCTAGAACCTCTCTGGCAATGTGTGCCAGTGATCTCTCACCCTGTTATTCAGACAGAACCTGACACCTCCTGTGTTTCAGTTTGTGCCCACTGCCTCTGGTCTGGTTATTTGACACTGCTGAAAAGAGCCTTATTCTGTCCACTTTTCACTCTCCCTTCATATATCTCTATACATTAATAAGATTCCTCTGAGCTTTCTGTTCTCCAGGCTGAACAGTCCCATCTCCCTCAGCTGTTCCTCATAGGAGAGGTGCTCCAGACACTCAGTCATCTTCAAGGTTCTTTGTAGTGTGTCCATATCTCTCTTGAAATGAGAAGCTCAGAACTGTAAGGCTTTTGATACTGCCCACTTAAACATTCTTCTGGACAAGTAGTCTAACTGTGGGATGAGCTAGTTCGCAGTGCAGTGGGTGAAGAACTGACCGTGCAGAAAGCAATCTGGGGATGCTGTTCAACAGCAGACTCAGTATGAGTCTGCGGTGTGCCCTGGCATCCAAGAGGGAAAATTGCATTGTTGTATAGAACATTGCATAACCAGAAGTGGTTATGCCAGTGTATTCAGCTTTGGTGTGGCCTCACTTTGAATACTGCATGCAGTTCTGGGCCCCACAAATTAAGAAGGATGTGGAGGTCTTTGAATGCGTCCAGAGGAGGACAACAAGTTGGTGAAAGGGCTGGAAGGACTGTCCTCTGAGGAGCATCTAAGGACTTTGAGCTTGTCTAGTTTTGAGGAAAGAAGACCGATGGGCAAACTCATTGCTCCCCTCAGCTTCCTGAGGAGCTGAAGTGAAGAGGGAGGTGTTGATCTCTTCTCTCTGGTAGCCAATGATCAGACCTGTGGAAATGGTTCAAAGCTGCATCGGGAAAGGTTTAGACTGGACATGAGCAAGCATTTCTTGATCAAACACTAGAACAGGATTCCTAGAGAGGTGATCAATGACCCAAGCCTTTCAGTGTTTAAGAGGCATTTGGACAATTCCCTTAATAACATGCTTTAAGTGTTGATCAGCCCTGAAGTGGTCAGATAGTTGGATTAGATGATCATTTTAAGTCCTTGCAACTGAAATATTCTATTATGTTCTGTTCTGTTCCATTCAATTCAATTAATTTTATTGCAAAACTGGACATAGTATTCCAGATAAGGCCTAGCTAGTGATGAATAAAGCGAAGGACAACCTCCCTTGGCTGGCTGGCAATGCTTTACCTAATGCAGACCAGACTACCATTAGGTTTCTTTAACATAAAGGGCACATTATGAGCTTATTAAACTTGTTGTCCACTGGGACCCTCAGGTCTTTCTCTGCTAAACTTTGCATGGGGTTGTTCTTTTCCAGGTGCAGAATTTTGTACTTCCCTTCGTTGAACTTCATGAGGTTCCTGTCAGCCATTTCTTAAGCTCTGGTGTATCAACCATTCCTCCCGGTTTGGTGTTATTCACCTGGCCTCCTCCATGGGCTGCAGGAATAGCTCTGATCCTGCACCTGGAATGTGTCTTCCCATTCATTCTCTCACTTTCAAGTTTTTCTTACTGTTCTCTCTCAAAGCTGCTGTGCTATATAGATGCACCCAATACAAATTTTGTCACAAATATGTTTTAAAAATTACACTTGCATCTTCAGAAAGATTATTTGCTAATATCTTGTGTCATATTATAACTGCCAGGAAATTAAGGAGGAATAGACAGGTTTCCATTCTAGCTCCTAGAGTTTTTCCCTCTGCTAACATTAAAACAAAATACACAAGTGGTTGGCTTTATTTAATAAACTGTGGATTTATATTTTTAACAATCTCTACTACTGAAAGGGATGAGCAATTCTGTAAGGCTAAATTAAATCCTGTGGTAATTCTATAGAACTGAACTGCTTCTACCACACTTATTTTTCCTTTTTTTCAAAAAAAAAATTTTTTATTTTTTCTGAATAGTATTTTCAATGTGCCTAGTTTTCCCAACTACAAAAGTAAACAATGTCTTTCTGAAAAAATAGGAAGGATTAACTTGTCCACTGGAAATTTTCAAGTGTAGCTTTTTTTTTCTTTGCCTCTGTTGGAAAAATCTCATCTAGAATCTCTAATCTTAATACTGAAGGTTTGCTTGGCCTGTCTCTTACTGAAATGTTGTGCTGATCATGGTTAATGTTTTACTTTTGTTAAGTGGTTTTTTTGTCTATGTTGGAGAGTAATATCCACCATAAAGGTCATGACTTGTGAAGATACATGAAGTGAAATGAGTGGCACAAAACAGCAGGCAGCAAAGCATTGCACAATTCAGTGAACAACAAGGTCAATTACTTACTTATCTACTTGTAGTCCAGCACAGCTGGACTGAAAAAAATTGTAATGTCTGGCTGGCATTCTGCAGCAGTTTAATGCAGAATAATTACAATGTTTACCAAAAAGTGTCACTCTGAGTGGGCAAGTGTAGAAATGAGAAGCAAGCTGTCTGTCTGAAAAGTATTACAAAAAGAACTGAAAGCCATTGATAGAATAGAAAAGAAATAAAATAGTATACAGCACATCACTTGTTAAACTATGGGACTAGCGTCCTAGTTTTCATAAAATATTTTTGTCTTAAAACTGACTAGTCAGACTATTACAGGAATTCTTTGCTATTCAAACACTGCTGGTCACTTTTTATAAAGCCAAATTACCTCAGTAAAGAATTTCCAAGTAACTGACATTTGAGTTCAAAAGTTCAGTTGAACTAGTAAAATCCTTTAAATAAAAAGAATGCTGTGATTATGTACATTACTTCAAGTGCTATACTTTAGAGGAAGATAATTGGAAATACTACAGATTAACTCTCTAAATCTAAAAGAAACTTGAGGTAGTACTTTAATAAGGAGAAAGATAACTAGAAAGGACTAGAGGAAAGTAGAAAAGGAATCTTGTGCATATTGATAACTATACTGGGAGAAGTTCATAATATGTCTTTAAGATCATTGTAATAACGGAAACCTGTCAGGTAAAGCCTTATTTATTCTTTCACAAATTTTGTAATTTTGAAAAGTGGACAGGAGCTGTTACAAAAATACAGTGCCCTTGAGTTTTTCTGCTCAAATTTTATATCAAGTCCATTGATACAGGCATTTTAATACTTGTATGCAAATTTACACAGAGTTCTTTTAGAAATTGGGCAAATTTTTTTCAGAATATCTTTCTCATTATATGAAATAGATTAAGATGGAATATCCTCATTAGTATAAAGAAGGATGTTGTAATTTAATGGTTCTTAGGTACTCATACACAAGTTAGGATACATCCTCAAGTTTATTTTGGCAAAAAAATAGTTCATAAAGTTGTTAATACTTTTCATGATATCATTTTTACTGTATAGGTTAAACATGTTTTTAATGATGACTCAGAAACATAAATGCAGTGGTAGTATCTGGGAAACAACTTTGCCTTTCAAAATTGTTTCTTTCCCTGTCCAGCCAGTATAAGGCTGCAAAATTGTAAGAAACAGCTTAATTATGAAATTTATACTTTCTCTGTAGGATTTCTAATTTTCTCCAACTAAGATGTCACTTACAACATCCTCTCTAGATTGTCTTTCCATTGATGTTTTCAACCATCCCGTATAATATGAGATTTTTGTGTTGCAAGTTCAAACCCAGTGTTCCTTATTAAAAGGTAATATCTATAGCATAATATTTCTTCATTTTTTTTACTGAATCCACCAGCTTCTGGCTCTTTTGATACGGCAGGTGAAGTCACTATGTGGAAAAGATTGCTTTCATCCATTTTTCTGTCTTTCTCTTCACATCATTGTTCAGCTGTTGCACCATATCAGCTGGGAAGTGGAAGCAGGAATTCCAGAAACAAATGATGGAGAGGATAGAGGTAGGAAATAGAAGGGTACCTGATGGTGGAAATCTTTTGTTGCTAACTGCTTATCTTCAATAAGAAGGACAGCAGTGACTGCACTGGTTAGAGGTTAGTGTTTTGATTATTTTTAATAATAAATCTGGCAACCAGATTTCCATTTTATACCTAACCTAGAAGAACATGTTTTCCCTCAAATATATAAATTATGAAGTTCCTTTACTCAGGAGAATAAGTTCTATTCATGATAAGGAATCCTTTCTTACAAACATTTTCAAATCCAATAAATATAATTTCACATGCTTGTTTTTTCTGAGTTATAGGATACTAAAAGCATAGTTGATGCTAATTCATCCACCTCTAGATTAGTAATTAAGGACGTTTCTGCTATTATCATAGCTTTTATTTTCATATTTTCAAATGGTGAAATTTGTTTTGACTGGTTATTAGGTCAAACAGTAACGATAAATGATCTTTCCTAGCTGAAAAATGACAGAATTTGTGCCAAAGATATTAAAATTTCATTATTTTAGAGATAGGGTAGTTATTGTACTGGTAATGAGAGAACTGTTTCTCATGTGCATGTAGTAATTCATAATTGGCTTTTTGCAGAATGAGAACATTCATATTTTACAGCATATATTATCCATTGCTAGAAGCCTGCTGCCAGATTAAATGGCTAAATGGCCTAATCTAGTGTGTCAACATTCCTGGACTAAAACAAAATTAACTTTAGTACTGTTACCAGCATACTTGGCTGTGTATATGGCAATGCCTTGGGAAAATTATGATTGACTGCTATCAGAGCAGCGGTTCCAATACAAAGTGTAATGGACAAGGGATACTAAGACAAAGGTGAACATAAATTATGTGTTCTTGTAGTTGCTGAGATGGCAATGTCAGCAAGTTCTGATCTTCTCATTCAATCTTGCAACATAGATAAGGTCTTTGACAAGATGCCACGCTGTAAGTCTGACTCCAGCTACACCGCCTTTCTCAGGTAGCACCATTTTTTTTTATCCAGGTAATGCTGTTTTTCCTCTGTTGTCAGAAAAAGAAAGCATCTCTTCTCAATCAAAATTTATAGTTCAGGAAAGAATCAATCATAAGTACGTTCTGTTATGCCATGCCAAGAATTCTGGGAGAAATGTGAGGTTAGAAGTTTCTATTATACAGGATACAGTGAATACATATCACAAGGTAACACCAGACCAATACAAGTGGGCTTTCTTCTGAGCTTCAAATCAACAGTTTTTAACTTATTACCTGTAGTAGGGACTATGAATTACATAAATTTCTAATTCTGTCAGTTAGTTCAGGTTTTTCTTTTCCACATCTCTTAGTAACAGCTCATAAAAATGTAAGTTTGAAATAAATAAATCCTCAATTTTTGAAATGTGTTTCCTACACAGGAGATTTTTTTAAAAGTTTAATTTACCTTCCTTTTTTTGTCCTTCGGTTTCTTAAGAATTGCCAGGTAGTTATGGAACATCGTTAGAGACTGCGTATTACTTTCCGTTATGAAATTCTAAAGAGGGTTGGGAAAAGACCAATTACTAGGTAATTACATTAATTTACTTTTCAACAGCAGGATTATCTAAGATTTCAAATACCAGAAGAATTTTGTAAAAATTATATCTTAGTAAGCCTCCTCTGAAGTAAGTCCAAGAAACTCAGTATCAGAGTGAGCAGATATTTTAGTACTAGGAGAGGAATTATGCAGGGGTCCGTTTATGCACTCAGGAACACTAGTGTATAGAAGAACCTCAGAGGTTTCTCACTACAGTTGCTCTTCTGAAGTGGTTCATTTACAGCATTTTTAGAATGCAAAAAAATGCTCCTACCTTTGTTCCAATAGGCATGCCTTTTTCTAAAACCAGGTGGAGAAATTTGCTTTAGAACAATTGATGTAATTTTTGGATAATCCTTTGTATAAAATTTATTTTGAGAGATTAAAAATAAGAATAACCCACAACATTCTCTGCCATAACCTGAGGGAAATATGTATTGCAGGTTGTCTTTGATAGACAACAACATACATCATAAACAACAGTCTACACTCATTAAACTACCTGCTAGAGATAAGAAAGAACATAATGACAGCTTAATGAAGAGTGACCTAGAAGAAGCTCTTAAATGCACTGAACCTTCTTATGCTGCCAATGGTGCATCGCTCCATATGTAGTCCCACTGAAACCAATTATGAGAAAAGTTTTTGTGTTAAATATGTAAGAAATTCATCTAAACCGCTTATGTTTGGATGTATGTTTTTACCTTATATTGAATTTCAGTAAGAGACTGTTAAATGACCAAATCAGACTTGGTATTAGTTTTAGTTGAGCAAAGTCTAGAGGATCTAATCACCTTAATATAAATTTTCAGTAACTATCTGACAGAAATCAACAGAAAAAGTAGAGCGACATGAGGAGGAAAAAGTAACAATTGATTGTCCTGCAAGTAAGGAAACAGCTCCAGCAACCTGCTGTTAAATTATTACACAAACCCTCAGGTTATAAAATGAAGCTGCAGCCATTCCACATTACTTTTTCATGTCCTTTTATGAGGTTGGAATGCCACTAAGCTAGAGTGATAGATCCACTGGGAATCTTTCCAAAGCATATTGCCCTCTTACACATATACTGCCGGAGTTTTTGCAGATGTATGGGAAATTATGGGATAGCAGCAGTAGCAAGATTATAGGTGAGAACAAGGGGCTCTGAAAGTCTTAGAACACTGAGGAAACACCTGGGTTTTGTGGAAAACTAGCAATTGGTGCTTGTATTTGTTGGTTATAACCTCTTTACAAAGGGCTGATCTCGGCGGTCTACTTAAAAGAGTTAGTATAGACTCTTCAGATTGCTACAAGACAAAGATTGTCAGCATTTTGAAAGAATCTGAGAACACACTATGGAGTTTTGCTTTGATTTTGCTTTCTGAAACATAGTAGAACTGGGAAAATACGATAATAGGAAACCTACATGAATTTTCTTAGATTTAGATACATGTAGTGACCTCCAATATGATGCAATAATTTTGTAAGAAATACTACCCTTTGGGACCCTACACATCCTTAAAATTTGGTACCACAGTCTGTGGCTTAATGGCTCACCTGAATGGAGGGCAAAACAAAGCTGTATTGTTTGGAAGAGCAGAGGAAAGAGATAAAGGAACCTTCCCTATCAGAGTGCAGGAAAGGTGGTTTTAGCCCCACTACTCTTTCTAATAATTGCCTGCTACCTTTTCCCATAGGCCTCCTCTGGGGCATTGTAAACCAGAGCAACCTCACTGGCTGAGCAAGAAATCCCTTTCCCTTTCTAAACACAAAATCTGTAACTGGTCTGCCTGGGGACCCTGAAGAAAATGGACTTCCATTAACTTTTTTTCTAGTCTATGATTTATCATGACTGATTGTTTAATGGTCATTGTAATACTACAGATAATGTGGCACTTGGTTTTACTATAGCGTGTATGTAAATAAAAATATTGCATGCTATTACTTTTGCACATGAGAATTTACATGAGACTTTACAGATTTTATTCTTCAATGGAATGTATAAGCATGGCAAAGTATAATTTTCTGTAATTTAGTTTCTTAATTTTTTTCTTTCACAGTATCACAGTATCATAAGGTTGGAAAGGACCTCCAAGATCATCAAGTCCAACCTATAACCCAACACTAACACCAACACTAACAGCATCATCTAAACCATGACACACAGTGCCTCATCCAGTCTCCCCGTAAACACCTCCAGGGTCGGCGACTCCACCACCTCCCTGGACAGCGCATTCCAATGACCAATCACCCTTTCAGTGAAGAAATTTTTCCTAACATCCAGTCTAAACTTTCCCTGACGAAGCTTCAGTCCATGACCTCTAGTTCTGTCACTGGTCACCTGAGAGAAGAGACCAACCCCTACCCGACTACAACCTCCTTTTAGGTAGTTGTAGAGAGCAATGAGGTCTCCCCTGACCCTCCTCTTCTTTAGACTAAACAGCCCCAACTCTCTTAGTTGCTCCTCATAGGGCTTGTGCTCCAGCCCCTTCACCGCCTTCGTTGCCCTCCTCTGGACATGCTCCAGCATCCTGACATCTTTCCCAAACTGAGGGGCCCAGAACTGTACACAATATTCAAGATGAGGCCTGACCAGTGCCGAGTACAGGGGCACGCTATTCCTGATGCAGGCCAAAATGCCATTGGCCTTCTTGGCCACCTGGGCACACTGCTGCCTCATGTTGAGCTTCCTGTCAACCAGCACTCCCAGGTCCCTTTCTGCCTGACTACTCTGCAGCCACTTTATCCCCAGACTACAGGTATGCATGGGATTGTTGCTTCCAAAATGAAGTACCCGACATTTGGACTTATTAAACATCATCCCATTAGAATCGTCCCATCTCTCCAGTCTGTCCAGGTCCCTCTGTAAGGCCATCCTACCCTCTAGCAGATCAACCCTTCCTCCCAGCTTGGTATCATCTGCAAATTTGCTGATGATGGACCCAATCCCCTCATCCATATCATCAATAAAGATATTAAACAGGACAGGACCCAACACCGATCCCTGGGGGATTGGCTGCCAACTGGATGAGACACCATTCACCACCACTCTTTGGGCTCGGCCATCCAGCCAATTCCTAACCCAGCTCAGAGTGCTCCCATCTAAGCCACGGGCTGCCAGCTTCTCTAAGAGTCTACTGTGGGAGACAGTGTCAAAGGCCTTGCTGAGGTCCAGGTATATCACATCCACAACCTTCCTCTCATCCACCAGGCAAGTCACGTGGTCATAAAAAGAGATCAATTTGGTCAGGCAGGACCTACCCCTCCTAAACCCATGCTGGCTGGGCCTGATCTCTTGGCCGTTTCCTTCACAACATTAAAAAGCTTGGGTTTTTTTCTCTGAATATAAGGAGCAATTTTCAATGAAAACGAAAATTAAACAGGAGACAGGTATGTTTTAAAGATGATTTTCCTTATCATAAAGTAAATATATGCATCTCTTCTAGAGGATAATTACTCTTCTGTATCCCTTACATGTAGCAATTATGTTCATTAAATATTCAGATATTCAGTCACCTGAGCAGTGACTTATAAGATCTTAAAGGTAATGCTGTAGTAAACTCATATAAGTGTTTAATAAATACATAGGTATCCCTAGCTATGAATTAACTACTTAAGACAATAAATTTTAAGTTAGTTTTTCAGAGATAACAGGTGCATATTTGGAGAAAGTGCATGTTTTGAGAAAGTGCATGTTTTGAATTTAGCAGCCCACATACACCTCATAGGGATGTATGCTAGTCTGAACATGAGTGCATGACATGACAAAATTTCTTTTCTCTCCTCCTCTTTGTTCATCTATTCTCGGTACTCCTTCCACAGGAAGCATTGCAGCAAATTATATTTATGACTTCAGCACTCTATACTAGATCAGTACTAAAACATCAGAAAAGAAAAAAAGTGTTTTGGATGGTCTATTGTGTGTCTGTGTGGTTTTTTTTTTTTTTTTAAACAAGCAAAGGCCTTTGATCAAATTAGGGCATCTGAAGGTATTCTGTTCTTAAAACTGTTCACTAAACCTTACCACATGAATAAGAAGTCATTTTTTCTGTAGTGTAAAGAATATTTATAGAATAACTGTATGCAATAACTCATCTCTGGAGAACAGGTATCCTATTATTTTAAGCAAGGCCTGTTAAAATAACAAGTACACAAATTGTAGTGGGTCCTTCAGCTAATTCATCATGCAAATCTAATTTTAAATTGAAAAAGTCAGTTTTAAATGCTATAGTGAAAGCAGTATTTATTATGGTGTTTAGGACCCAATATGGTGACAAGTTTTCTTATCTCCTTGAAGACTTCAGCTATACAGCATCGCAATGCCAGCATATAATCTTCTATTATACCTTAATTTGAATGTCTCATATTTTGTGGCTTGTGACTCTTAAGTATCTTTGCCACTCAATATAAAAATATCTTCACTTTAAACAAGTCAGTGGACGAATGTCCTTAACTGAGCAAAAACCCCATAGACAGATTAGAACACAATCCCAAACCCCTTGATTCCTCAGTAGCTAATGGCAGAGAAAGAGTGAAATATTTCAGTTTCCCTGCCACCAACAAAAGTCTCACTTAAGCTTAGGATACTCATTTAAGAAGTCCTTTTAGGTGTGATGATGGGAACTGGTGATCTTCTGCATAGAAGGCTGTGGGCATAAATATCTTACAGCAAAGAGCCATCCACATTCTAGGCAATAGCATCCACATTCTAGGCAACAGCATCCACATCTGTAACATATTTTCGAAGGCGAGCTTAATCCAAATACAGATCAAATTATTTGTATTATTGCACACTGGAAAAAGCTATTTTCACAAACATGTAGAGAATTCCTTCCTGCACTGTGTCATCTACACAAATGAAATGGATGCTGATGTTGCACATGCATATACACTGGAACAAACCCATCTAAATCAGTGATGAGAAATGTTGACGACAAGATGACATGTTCTTCTTGTTTGCTAAGAGTAAAAAAAAATCCTCTAAAATATAAAAATCTAATGATATGGCCTTGTATATGTGACATAAAGTATAAACAAGTTCAAGGGATTGATTTTTGGTACTGACTTATATCTTGCAGCAATTACACTTCATTAACAAACATTTAATCTCCTTTAATTTGCCATGAAAAACAAATATCTCTTCATGTGTAGATGTTATTTTATACATTCGGGTCAAATGGAAGATTTTCTTGAAGTCAGTAGCCATATTGTATGAATACCTGTGCACTAGTGTTTGAGATTTTCCCTCTTACTCATCTGTATATACAACAAAATTTCCAAGGGCAGAAATTTAATTTTTACATTCATTTTCTGCCATGAAGGACATGTGAGTACTAAATTGACTCTAAGAATCTGAAGATACCAGATCTTAAAATTGTTTGACACTGACAATGCCAAGTTTTCCTCTTAATTAATGTATCTTAATTGCATTCAACAGAGTGAAATTCACTGAATCTCTTATGCTAATTGAGGGTCCATCAAGCTGAGAAACAACATGTTATCAATTTAAAAAGTCAAAATGATAACACATCTCAGAGATTTTAGTCAGCAGTTACTGACATTTGTGACATAACACATTTTATTAATAAGACTTCTGTAATATGTTGGTAGCTGCTGTGCCCTTAAAATTCAAAACGTCCCTCAGTAATAGAATTAGACTTATATTGTCAGTCAGAACAGCCAATAAATCACCTGTATCTTTGGCTCTGACTCAAATCTAGTTTTATTGCCTGAATATACAGACCCCTTAAAAAAATAAAAAGACTCTTGAGACCCAATTTAGTATTACTGATCAGCTTAAGACTCACTGTATCTTCTTTTTCTTTTTGGATTATCCAAAATAGCAAGTATATTGCAAATTTTGGGCACCAGATTATCAAATATTTAGAAGTTAATCACCTCAGAAGTAGTACTAGCTAAAACAAAGTTCCAGCTCCACAGTTCATTCACATCTTGATATCACACATCTCTATATAAGTGGAATTCCATATCTTTATGCCTCAAGTAATGGTAACATGATTTATATTGTTTTTTTGCCTGGCATTTATTTGTTTCTGTTCTCTGACAAAATGAGAGAATAATGTATGTTTTCTTGTCTTAATACATACAACTCAAAATCCATCTTACAAAACTGGAGAAACATACATCTTTTTGTCATATATACAATTCACCTACGATCAGCTTAGATATTTGTCGACAAGAGTACACCCACTGTCTTGTTCAGAATACACTGTGCTTTATCTTTCACTCAAAGCCTTTAAAGTGAACAGGATAGATGCTCATTTTGGTAGTTGTTTTGGTTCCTTCATATTTCTTAATAGGATCTTGCTTTTGGCAGTTCATCTACAAGTTGTGACTATTCACTAGTGACTTCACACATTTTGTGTTCTTAGTAAGTTAGTCATTAGCTTGACCACTATTGAGGAGACCTTTTTCATACATCTGGTCAGGAAACTGTAAAACAGAATTCAGAATGGTCAATGAAATTTAGATTAGACTGGCAGAGATTAGCAGCAAAATTCTTTTGAAGACTTTAACAGCAGGACAGAGGAGAGAACAGAACAAGTTTAGACAATAATAAAAAGAAACACAATTACATACACAGAACACACAGAATATGCGATAGTGTCAGAATTATGCTGTCTCACCTTCATGCAAACAGGATTCAGTAACTTTTGTAAAAATCAGTGATCCTGAGTGTCAAAAGTCAGAATTGCTGCCTGTGGCATCATTTGTCTCATTAAAGAAATCAACACAGAAGCCAATTAACTCATGTTATCTTTAGTTAGAGTCAGGAGATCACTCAAGCAAAAATCATGTAGCTTTCATGTAGAAGCTGAACCTAAACCAGTTGTTCACCTCTTCCATCTTAGCATGTCTTGTTAGGAAAACATTATGAGGACTAGTAACAGTCTTGGCAAAAGTTTGAGAGAATCATAGTTTTAAATGTGTCTTTTAAGTTTAATTTATATATTTGCAAAAATCTTCAGGTGTATTTTTTAGTATGTTAAGGTGTTCATTGCTGATAAACTTAATATATGCAAACTATTTCATTATTGTGATCTAAATTAGATTTGCATTATTTACCTAAACTTCCTAAATTCTTTTTTCATCACTAGCCTGTATCTTTCCAGACAAACAGGGTCACACTTCGCTGTCAATGTTCCTAAAATGCTCTCCTTTTCTGTCAAACTCCTAGTGTTGATAATTTACCACCTTCCACTTCTGTGAAGCTGAACTTCAACAAAGTAAAAAATCAGCAACCGTTCTTGTGGCCAAGACTTTATTACCATGCTGACCTAAGCCAAACTTCCCTTAAACATTTCCTCAAGCCTAGAAGTCAAACTGCAGGAAGACCTCTGGCTACAAGAACTTTGAGAAGCAGAACAAAAATGACTCCCTGTTGTTCCAAATCAGAACAGAAAAAGGAGAGATTTTTCTGTCTGCTTTTTGGCAGGAGAGGGAAGAACACCGAATGGGTTTGGTCTCTCCTCCTGTCATTTCCAATGTAGCAATATTCTAATTAAAATCTGTCTGGAAAAAATGCCAAATGGACATAGGCTGTTAAAGTGAATAATTGACGATGTCTTTGTGATTGATACAGCCTGTTTGCAAAATTTCCTATTCACATCTTTCTACTAGTTTTCAGTCATTTTCGAGCCATCTAGTTAGGTTGCGTTTTTAAATACTCTTATTCCAAGTTAATCCAAGTAAGGAAGTTTTCAGGTATACTGCTTGGAAGAATAGAGAGGAAGACATTCTAAATGGTAGCTAAAACGCAGTCAGTATTTTATATTCTTGTACTTCAAATGCAATTGAAGTTCCCCACAAGCTTAGAGTGGTAATACTTACTTTTACTATATTATACTGTGCTGTATAGCTTAATATGACAGCTTAGCATATTTTGCAACAAAATTATCTTCAAACACAATGCTTCAAATAATTTTGAAGCAAGAAACTCATGTATGGCTTGAAAATTAATTTGAAATTATTCTTGAATCCTATGTAGCCAAAGTTATAATCAAAAAGCATAAAAAAGGAAAATAAATTAATAAAAGGAAAATAAGCTAATAACGTGAAGATCTTACTTTTTGCCTACCAAAAATCTTAAAAAAATTTACATCTTTATTTAGAACGTGTGCTGCAGTTTCTCAAAGCGGTTTTTCTTATTTTACATATTTCCTATATAAAAAAAATATCTTTGCTACCTAAGTTCAGTAAAAAAAAAAAAAATTCTGGATGGTGTGGTTAGTGACATTTTTATTAATATTGTTCTACACTTTTAATTATAAGGTTAAGGTTATAAAGTTGTGCTAAACTGTAACTATTCGAGACAAGTCTAAACATAGTCCAAGTATACTTGTGTATACTTGTGTTGATAATAAACTTGATGATTATTTTATTATTTTCAGTGGGCTGTTTTCTCAGGATAAGTTTAAGGAAAGTAAACCACATTTATTGGGAAGAAACATAGAAATACGGCATTAACTTTCCATCAAGAATTTTTCTGCTGAAGTCATGAAAAATCTGCTTCAGTTTGGCACGTCGGAGAATTCCACTGTTGGACAGCAGAAACGCAAAATTACTTTTGCTATGACAGCACCTTACAGCTGTCAGGGTTTGCTGCGTCAACAGGATCAAGCATAGGAATTGAAAGTGGACTTATTATCCGTTTCATAAAGAATAGTAAATTTGTGTCCCAAATAAGAGATACAACTTTTCATAAACACACAAAAGATTCTTGGTTTTCTTGTCGACTTCCTTATAGAGCTGCAAAACTTCGTGTTCATGCATATTGCCAGTGGAAAATTGATTTATACACTAAAATATCCCTCAGGTAGATGCTGGTAGCAACCATGAGAACTGATGAGGTAAATCAAAATAATTACAGGAAGTAAATTCAAGTTTGAGGCAAAATTGTGATTAAAAACATGGCTATTTTGTCTCTAATTCAAATTTACCATGGTAGTGTATCAGTGAATTGCTAACAGTTATTCTATGAATTTAAATAGATCTTATAAAAAAAAGAAATTATTTAGAAAAAGATGAGAAGAAAGGAAAAATATTTACAAAGAGCACCAAAAAATAATTTTGAATTGATACTGCAGAAATATTTCACAATTAAATAATGCAGAAATATTTCACAAATAGACTTGTAATTATAATGTTAAATGCAAAGCAACAATAGAAATTAGTATTAGAGAAATATATTTTTATCTCCAGAAGTCCATGTACTTGTGGAATTCTATTAAAAAAATCCTTGTTTAGTAAGAAAAGTACCACCTTGTTGTCTGACTAGTTTTAATTTAAATGCAGGATTTTCAAACTTACAAATTTTAGTAGTTGTTTATAGATCTGTAGTTCTTCATAGGTTGTTTTTTATCCAGAGAAAAGTGACTTATTTTTCTGTTAACCCAACTGTAATATATTTTTTCCTAACTGATTTGATTAAATACTTTCTAACATGCTATCAGACATTTACAGAATATTAAAGAAATTAAAGAATGTCACTCTAAAGCAGTAAATGAGGAGAAGAACAATAAATTATAAAAACAAGAAATATTTGGTGTTGCTATTCCTCTTTTTAGTTGAAGAAAATACTAGGTGACTTTTTATTTGTATGAGTTGTAAGCAATGCTTATACAACACAGTTCTTTCCAGTTTACAGTATGATTCCCTGAGTTAAAGAGGTATGAAACAATCTGGGATACCAGAGCAAGCTGGTGTCACTGCTGTCCTCTTGCCACATTTCTGGTCCTACACAAGGAGATGCTACCACCTGGAATTTTCATATCTCAAGGTGATACACAAGGGAAGGAGCCTGCACATTGGCATCATGGGCTTAGGACCAGTTTAAATAACAAGAACTGTGGAAGACACTTAAAAAAAACAGTACTTGAGTAAAATGGTAAGTCAGAAAGTGTCAAATCTAGTATCAAGTGAAAGGAAAATATGACCAAAAAAGTTGAACGGGGTTAAGACTGTAAGACTGGTTTGATTTGATATTCAGGAATTATAATAGGATTGTAACTAGACCTCAAGATTCACCAATGTTTCAAGGGTCAGACAGATCTTCAAAGGGCATTTCAGGACACCTAAGCTAGGCTCCTGATCTGAACTCCTCTTTGAAAAAGCCTCTTTTGTTTTTTTTTTCTTCTGATTCTGAAAATCCCTTTGGGGATCTCTTTCACTTGGCTCAAACTGTCCTTGGCAGATATTTCCATTTAGTCTATTTGATAGAAAAGATAGTATTAAGGGCAAGTTGCATCTTCTAGTAGCACCTCTTCATTCATCAGATAAAGCTATTGGTACCAGAGTTTTCAGGAGTATATGAGTTCAAATGGCAGTGGAAGTGCTATTTTTTGGAAGTGATCCATTTCATTAAACAGTGCATTGGTCTTGTAGTCAATAGTTTGATGATGATGCATATGTCTCATGTTTGCTTAAAGTACAAGTACAATTGAACTTGGCCAATCAGCACATGTTTAATATTACTCTAACTGTGTGGAAGTGACAGATGCTTCTTTAGTGCACTGTTAGCTTGATTGAATGATACATTTTTTATTAAGAATAGGTAAAAGATTTTTCAAGCTGCATAGGTAATCTGAACAAGTTAGAATTTTAAAAGTTTGGACACGGACATTTTCACAGGAAGGGGATGAAGGATACAGTTAAATTATATTACTTTGAAAACTGCTTCACCTTCCAGTCTGTGTTGAATGTTAGGTCTATGATATGAAAATAGAAAGGCATGCTAATCAGAGAACAATATATAAGAATTTGGGATAACGCAGAAATATTTCTGTCTGAATATGAGAGCGAAGAAACGCAGAAATATTTCTGTCTGAATATGAGAGCAAAGAACTGGAAGCGTCATTCAGCCCAACAACTTCTACACTGGGTAATTAATTCATGGCATCTTTCATGAACTATAATTCATGATATCTTTCATAAACGTATGAGTTCCCATGATAAAACTAAAAAAATATTAATGGGCAACACTACTGTAAAACAAATAAAAACTTCATCTTCCAATGGACAGCAATCCTCTTACTTGCAGCTTGAATGTATTCATGGTGAGTTTTTGCTCACTTATTTTCATGCCAACACTGCCCTTCAGCTTAAATAACTCCTTTCTAATGTTTACCCCCCAGTGTGTTTAGAGATAGCAGTCATATTCTCTCTCACTGTTTGTTAGGCAAAACAAGCCTTTCTCATTTATTCTCCGCTTATAAGATACTGTCATTCTCCTGCTGAGAGGCAGGGTATGATTAGCTCAACAACAGTGCTACTGCACCTGCACAGCGTCTGAGCATCACCTGGGTTGAATCTGTTTGGCTGGAAGTATGTGAATATAAATATGTCCACCTATGAAGACTAACTCTTCTTAGCCTTTTCTATTTCTCGATTTGAATTAATCTTTAATCAAGATGTATTGCTAGAATTGGAGATCATAAGCATCAAAGAAAGGGTGCTGAAAGGATGAATGTACCGTGTAAGCAAGAACTGAATTAAGTCTACTGAAAAAATGGCTTATCACAACATTTACCTAGCTTAAGTAAGCACTTAAAAATATTTTCTTATTGAGTGGAATTTTGAAATTTGTTAAGAATCAGCAATAACCTGCTTTCATCTGAAGAATTTTGCAATAGATGAAATTAAGGAAGAAAAATATACTTCTGAAATAAACTTTACTATAATCTGCGTCCACAATATGAAACAAGCTCCACAAGAGGGAGTGATTGCAGGATTTTAAATGTGTAACATAGTGCTACGTATGTCAAAAAATAAAAGTGAAAGTATTTAGAACAAAGAGACAATATTTTCAGCTGACCGTAGAATACTTTCATTAGAAGGGAATATAGGACTCTTATCTTGATGTAGAATACTTTAGGTGGAGATGGATGAGTTGGTTTTTGTATTGTTTTTTTTTTTCCTTCTATGGTCACTTGTTTTCCTAAAATTGTAACCTGTATATGGAAACCAGTATTGTGAAGGTATCAGTTCCAAGTTTTTCTTTTCAAATTTTGAAACTTTTCATACACGTCACTGTTTTTACATACCTCACTCTTAGACAGCCAGAGTGACTACACCCATTGTATTTCCCTTCTTCTAAAATAAAATTGTTTGCCAGAATTTTGCTGAAATGTCGTTTATCTGGGATAATTATACAATGGAATGAACACTAGTTATTAAAACTTAGGTCTACAGTTAGATTTCATTTCATTTCAAGAATATTTGGAGTGGAAAGAACCCAAATAATGTACTGAGTCTCTCTCTTTCCACACCTGAATACTCAGCAACATCAGGCTAAGAACACTAATCTATTGTCTGTTTAACCTCAGTTTCAGAAAATGTCTTATTAATGTTTTGCGGTAACCTATTTTTGATACCGTGGATAAAGTAGGCAACAATAAAGAAATGCTTGAAGGATCAGGAAGGTTTATAGGCCCCTGACATTCAGATTTTATGTAGGGTGGAATTTTAGAAGATAAGGAATCATTCTCTTGGACAAGATTGATCAGATTTTTGGGCTGGTTGTTAAAAAAAATACTAGCAGAGAAAATATTATATCACATATTCATATTCCTGACACAGCTAATGGGGTAGTTAAAGGAATTAGTAAATGGGATGCTCCTACCAAAGAAAAACATGCTTGGAAATGTTAGTCCAGTGAGAACCTTCCTTTTCTCTGTGTTCCACTGGCACTTTGTTTTAGAGACTGATCTCTGCATTTCTGTGCTAGAGATTTACGAACATTAAAATGGATGTCTGTGTAGTCACTCGGGAAAGTTTGAAAGATAACAGAACGTAATATCTGTTTTATCTCTAAATCTCTAAATCTTGTGTAGTAAATAACACAAACCAGAGATTTTTTATTTGTTAGTCATTTTGAGAAAAATGTAGGAAGTCTTGATTTATTGTATTTTCATGTTGTTAGGACTCCCCTGAAACAACATTTCTAGAAATGTCTTTGTTATTTGGGAGCCATTGATTTAGTCTGAATGTTCATTTGTGGAGAAAGGGTAAAGAAGAAAGGAACAGTAAGGACTGGAAAATATTATGTGTAACATCCTTTTCCATTAAATGCGACTTTATATTCACTTCTAACTCAGAAGTGGTCTGTGATACATTGGGTTATTCCTGCACAAATTACCATTCAGTTAGCAGAGACTATTGCTTTATGACAAGATGTTCTAATAGCAGTGAATTGTCATAATGTCATTGCAAAGCTTAGAGATGGATTTGGCAGATGCTATTTCTTTTTGGAGACTTATGGTTATAAGAACATCCTGCATGCTAAGTAGTGTAAAAAATCACAGCCACTAAAGTCTGAGACAGTAAAAGGAAAAAGCTTGCTAGGATAAACCTGAGAACGAATTTTCCAGGCAAATCAAGGTGATATTTGCTTCATTTTTCATGCCTTAATATCTAACACAATGTTAGAATTCAGGTTATCTGGTGAACTACTCAAAGCTGTGACAAAAATTGTAATCATTGGCAAATGGACGAGACTTCTGCAAGTCTAAAACAAGGTATGCAAAATAGCGCCTCGGTTTCCAGAGTCTATTTCATGACTGAAACTATAGAAACAAATAGATGATTCTGCAATTTCTTCGTGTTGGAAGACACTCATTCAAAGTAATTTCTTTGTGCCTTACAGAATATCGTATTGTTAAAACAGGGTGAAGAAATGGAGGATATATTCTAGAACATAGGTACTAGGAATTCATACAGTTATCAATTGCAGCATACTGTGAATTGAAGGGGACAAAAGAAAGCAGTGTTCGGAGAATTAATTTAAGTTAAATAGTTTTATAAGAACAACTTAACTAATTTTTCTGATTTGTCTCTGAATCTACGTTGGTGCTACAAGTCTTAATAATGAAAAGCCATTTTTAAATGCACATAATTACGTTTTCTTTCAACAAGAACTCATAAACAGTAGCAAAACTCTTTATAGACATTACGTCAAAACTAGAATGACTTTGAACAATATATTTGTATGATGAAGAGATTATAATGAATGGCCTACCTACTTTTTAAGTGTTAATTGCGCTCTGTGATAAAGAAAGATTTTGAGGTTACACAGTACAATTTAACAAGGTTTTTTAAAAGACATATTTTAATTTATTTTAATTTCTCTGCTTCTATTACAAAGAATGAACCTTTTGTTTGTCAGACAGGCCTTTGTGGACATTTTCAAAATAGTGCATTTTCTGGTCTGAAACAGAGATCTTTATCATTATATTCTTGGCTGCTGAATACATTGTTTTGCAAATTTTTCCTGTTAATTCCTGTTTAACTATAATTGCACCTGGATTATTTTGAAGGCATAGCTTTATTGTTTTCAAAAGCGAGACATGAGAGATTTTAATATTGTTCATTCTATTTCAGTCTCTGGAGAATTAAGACAGGATTAGCTGGAATAACTGGGAAAAGATAGAGAGAATATCAAAAGATATCTTATTGATGTGGAAAACAATACTTCTGACTGAAAAGCGAAACTTGTTGAAAGATTTAACGTTGCATCCTTAGTGCACAGCAAGGCTAGACTTGTTTGAGTAAAAATTCAAGTACTTTAAAAAAAAAACCATTTAATTTTACCTCACCTTAACAATAAGTTAAAATACAAAGACATAAATGAAAGTGTGTATTGAAGTAGATAAGTATTGTTGGAAATTTCAGTTCAAATACTGAAAGTCTGGAAAAGTGTAACCACTTAAAAGACTCAAAAATGCTGAACCAGTAGTATGTAGCTAAAACATTGTTTTCACAGCTGGAAACGTGTAGTATTCTATAAAGTTTATGTACTAGTAACTATGTCTTTTTCATTCCTATTAAAAGAAAAATTGAAATGAAATACCCCACGAGATGGGCAGAATTATTCAAAGTTCATACCTATATCACAGTATCACAGTATCATAATGTTGGAAAGGACCATTGAGATCATCAAGTCCAACCTATAACCCAACACTAACACCAACACCAACACTAACGCTAACCATCATCTAAACCATGGCACTCAGTGCCTCATCCAGTTTCCCTTTAAACACCTCCAGGGTCGGCGACTCCACCACCTCCCTGGACAGCGCATTCCAATGGCCAATCACCCTTTCAGTGAATAACTTTTTCCTAACATTAAGCCTAAACTTTCCCTGACAAAGCTTCAGTCCATGCCCCCTAGTTCTGTCACTGGTCACCTGAGAGAAGAGACCAATCCCTGCCCAACTACAACCTCCTTTTAGGTAGTTGTAGAGAGCAATGAGGTCTCCCCTGAGCCTCCTCTTCTCTAGACTAAACAGCCCCAACTCCCTCAGTCGCTCCTCATAGGGTTTGTGCTCCAGCCCCTTCACCATCTTCGTTGCCCTCCTCTGAACACATTCCAGTATCCTAACATCTTTCCCAAACTGAGGGGCCCAGAACTGTACACAATATTCAAGATGAGGCCTGACCAGTGCCGAGTACAGGGGGACAATAACTTCTCTGGTCCTGCTCGCCACACTATTCCTGATGCAGGCCAGAATGCCATTGGCCTTCTTGGCCACCTGGGCACACTGCTGCCTCATGTTGAGCTTCCTGTCAACCAGCACTCCCAGGTCCCTTTCTGCCTGACTACTCTGCAGCCACTCTGTCCCCAGTCTATAGCTATGCATGGGATTATTGTGTCCAAAATGAAGTACCTGACATTTGGACTTATTAAACATCATCCCATTAGAATCATCCCATCTCTCCAGTCTGTCCAGGTCCCTCTGTAGGGCCATCCTACCCTCTAGCAGATCAACTGCAAACTTGCTGATGATGGACCCAATCCCCTCATCCAGATCATCAATAAAGATATTAAACAGGACGGGACCCAATACCAATCCCTGAGGGACACCACTAGTGACCAGCCGCCAACTGGATGAGACACCATTCACCACCACTCTTTGGGCTCGGCCATCCAGCCAATTCCTAACCCAGCACAGAGTGCTCCCATCTAAGCCACGGGCTGCAAGCTTCCCTAGGAGTCTACTGAGGGAGACATCAAAGGTGTCAGCACTGCTCTGTGTTCTTTATTTGAGGCTGAAAGTCATAAAAAAGGAAAATATACTAGAAAACTCTTATTTTGACACATACCATATTCTCTCTACAATATTTTATTTGTTTTCAAAAGTTCTGCTTGACTGCTGATTTGAAATGCTGAACAAGAAGTTCGCTATGCTGGCAGCTTTCCATCTTGTTGAGCCATCAGACAACTTACTGTAAGTTTTTATTTATATGGGTGTTCACTGTAAATGGAGTTCTATTCAGAAAAAGCTAAAGTTTGGACTGAGTCAGTCTTTTTGGAGAGTGGGGCTTGGAATTTACCTAAAATATGTGTAGTGCTCAGGAATAAGAAGGTCTGGGGAGACAGAACCAGAAATTAATGTGTTATTATTTAAAACATACTTGATATTGTGAAATGCAACTAATTTGGTCAATACCATGACAATTTTTCTTTTTTTTTTTTTTTTGTTTTGTCCTCTCTATGATCATTCCATTGCATAGTGCATAGTAGCTATAGTTCTTTCTTTTTTTTTTTTTGACTGAGATGCCAGTTTTAATCTGCTTGAAATTTTACTAATTCCTAATTCAGCCTGGCTCCTGACAGTTCTTATCTATTCTTTTAGTTGTTACTTTTTAAAGAATTGTTTTCTTTTACTGTATTTTTTATTAACATTGTGGTAGTAATCAAACTGTAGCCTATATGCTTACCAATTATCTATGAAAAATCTCAAGGATTTAATGAATACTATGTGTAACGCATTTAGTAATCACAGAAGATTTCATCACTTCCCTGTGTTGCAATCAAAATGTTCTGTTTATAAAGCATAAAATAGAAAATATAAGTGTATGGGAAAATTATATGTTTTAGTAATACAAAATGTGCCACAATTGAGACATTTGTGTACTAAATGAGTTCTGTCATTTGCTTAAAGCTTCTTATTAAAATAATATTTCTGATATTCTTCCAAAATAAATGTATGATACATGATGCACTGAAATTTTTGAAAAAACACTGTAAACTTCGATATCTCTCTTAGAAATGCAGATTCAGACAGATTTTGCAGTTAAAGAACAGTTAATTTTCAGCTCTGTTTTTCTAGTCATACTAATTAATCTTTTCCAAGTGCCAAACTGAATAAAAAATTTACAAGACTGTTACCACGTATGTTCCAATTACATTATATGATAACAAGTGATGACACAATTATTTGCACTTTAAAGATCCAAAAATGTCTAGTAGGGAACTTCACAAAACCTGCCTACTATGTATGGTGGTGATCATGATGCAAAAAGTACAATAGCCATTGAAGTAGATATGCTACTAGAACAGAACCGTCTTTTTAAGTATCATATTAAAATGAGCTTCTATACACATATCAGGTACTATGTACTTACCGGTGTAAGCTTTTAAGATTCAAAATAGATCTGAAAAGGAGAAAAAATCAGGAAAATATTCTTTCAATTTTCTGACAGAAATAACAGACCCTTATTACCTGTTATCTGGGGGATTTTTAGAACACATTTTGTTGACAACTGAATTGAAATATTAAAAGGCTATGATATTACATTCATTTGAGTTCTGATAAAGTAAAACTCCTGGGTAAAGTAAACATCCACTTTGTCATTAAGAATAATGACATCCTTCTCTTCTTTCCTGGGCATGTGTTTCTCTGAAGGCTTCAAATGCATCCAGATCTGTCTTGATTATTTAAATCCTTCTATGTATAAAGCCACACTCACTCTTATTACTGCAAGTGACATTTGTATTTGTTTAAAGGAATTACATATCAGTAACTATCACACTGCTAATATATTATTGTACATTCCTCTTTCAAAAAAATTTTAGCATGCACAACAGGAGGAAATCTGGCGAAAGAGGAGATTTGAGTTACTGTATTGTAGAGGTAATTTTTTGTATTGTGTAACATCACAGTTTACCTCCAGGAAGATATAATCTAATTTCACATTTCATACTGTCTTTCCATATGTACATCCTGACTTCCTTGTCATTTTTTTGGATGACAGAACTAATTAAAATGAAAATAAACTATGTCAAGATCTAATGTATTTCTTTCTTATCTTAACAAGAGTAATTAGCAAAAAAACATTAAATCACACATGGAATCTAGCCCAGCTATTTACGAGCGGCTTTTTTTTTTTTCCTTTTTACATCCACTTTACAATAAAGAAAATTAATAATACCAAAAAGGTGGATACTGGAATTATTGAGAATTGTATTAATAAGCAAAGTCAGCATATTGTAAAATGCCAGATAAATTAGTTGTGCTGACCTCAACGGGATTGGAATCACCTGTTGAAAACTAAAAAGCTCAATCAGGTGCATATGACAACTTAGTTGTCTGTAGACAATTTATAAACTGCAGCTATTCAGCTTCCCACAAATCAGATCACATTAGGGAATCCTATGGGTGTGCTGGTTTATGGCTGAGATAGAGTGACTTTTCCTCATAATTGCTAATTTGGTGCTATGTTTTGGATTCCTTCTGGAACTGTTACTGATAACACAGGTATGTTTGAAGAGCAGTGGTCACACAGAGTTAAAGCCTTTTCTACTTCTTATCCCACTCCACCAGAGAGTGAGCTGGGGGTGCACAAGAAGCTAGGGGAGGACACAGCTGAGGCAACTGGCCCCAGCTGACCACAGGGATATTCAATGCCATATGATGTTGTGAGCAGCAATATAAAGCTGGGGAAAGAAGGAAGGGAGGGATAACATTTGTCTTCCCAAGTAACAATTACACATGATGGAGCCTTGCTTTCCTGGAGGTGGCTGAATGCCTGCCTGCTGTTGGGAAATAATGAATGAATTCCTGATTTTTCTTTGCTTGCACGCAGAGTTTTGCTTTGCCTTTTAAACTGTCTTTAATTCAACCCTTGAGTTCTCTCACTTTTATCCTTCCATTTTTGTCCCACATTCTGTAATAGGGCAGTCAGTGAGTGGCTCTGTGCGGCCTAACTGCCTGCTGGGGTTTAAATCACAGCCATGGACTATTTCATCTAAGAAAATGAAAAACTGCATAAGAATACATTTGAGAACACAGGTTTTCAATGTTACTTGTTTTAAAGGTTGTGGATCGACTTGCTTAAGACTACTGGGTATCAGTCAGGTATTATAAACAGCTAATTAGTTGCTGATTGAACTGTGGTGTAACTTTTACCAGATTGATTTCTGAAGTGAAACCAGTTCTTTACAAGATGCAACTTATATGAAGGGAAATGAAGAGAGATGGGATATAACACGGAGGAAGTTTAGTCTCTAAAAATTTAGTATCTCTATCACTTACAGATTTATCTAAATAATGTTGTTCCTCTTAGAGGTCCTATTTACCATGGATGGTTGATCCTTAAAGAGTCTTATCATGTCTGAACACTGGCAACTTAAGTTAACATTCATGTGCTTTATTTCCTCCCTATTTCAATGTATTTCCTAATGATACTACAAATCTTACATTTTCTGACGCAATCTTGGGAGTTCTGAGTATAACTGTCTAGCTTGCAACCATTGTGACATATCTTTGTTTTTGCTGTTCCTTTGCAAAATGTTACAGTGTTTGTTTAAGAAGGAAAATGCTGAGCAGCAGTGATGGTTATTTTCATGTTCCTATCTCCCAGAGGCAAGAGAGGTTGATTCTTTGCTGAGAGCTGCTACAACAATGAGCCAGGACAAAGTCCTAAAAGTGGGGATGGGGTCATCTAAGAGGATTTGAGACTTATGGAATGTGAAGAGAGGCTCTTGAGAAATCAAGAGATGTGACACAATTAAGTTTTCTACCTACAGGATAAAGAGCTGTTTATTCCTAGGGGCTGAGAGGCAACTGGATAGGATTTAGTGCAAGTCAGATAGCCCTTAAAACTGTTGAATTAAGGTAAAAGATTGAGTAAAAACTGCCGACAAACCAGAGCAAGGGGAAAGATTGGTTTGCAGACACCTAGGTTTTCACTTTTTTTTCTCAAGGCATGTCTCTTTTTAAGAAGTTGAGTGTTTTATCTCATGTTATAATAAAATTTAGCTTCAGAGATTTGGGGGTTTGCAGTTTTGATTTTTTTTTTTTTTTTGCAATGAGGTTGTTCATTTTATGGAAAAATCCTCTCGGTTCAAATTCAAAGTTCTGATCAATTAGTTAAGTTAATTGACATTCATTTTGCCAAACTTCTATAAAGATTTAAATTATTTGCCACTTCCAGTTATGAGATGTGGAAGTACATATTTGACGGCAACACCAGATAATAGCCACTTCAGTACCATCAAGAAAAATGGTTATGTTGTCCAGAAAGGCTAAACTAAATCAAATGCAGAGAATGCTGGGATCATTAGGCTTCTTTGAATCATCAAATAATTGGGCAAAGGAAATGCAGACTTCTGACTCACTGCAACTCTTATTCTTTAAGTTTCTGGAATGCTCTGTATTTTAATAGCAGAATATAAGAATGACAGAAAGATAACGTGATAGACCATCTGAATTCTAAAATGTCACAGAGTATTTTTATGCTTTTGATTAAAGTGTAGAAGGTCTGGGTTAATATTGTCTTTATTTGATTGCCTTTATGCATGATTTTTTGTTTTAATTACCCTGTAAAAGAGATCAGTAAAGCTTTCATCCTTATTTTTTTTTGTCCTGGTTTTCTTTTAATCCACCCTATGTTTATAAATACATATAAGTAAAGCAAATACTGGGATATAAATAAACAATTTTGAATAGAATATCTCAGACTTATTGGAGGTTGTTGCACAGCTGTAATCTACCCAATAGCACTGTCTGGGACATTTAATCACTTTACATAGTCAGGAAAAACTTCACAAAACCTCATCAATATGGTAACTAATCCCACCCTGAATCTTAGCATAATGGTGCAAGTATGTACAATTCAGTGCAAATTCCTTACTGTCCCTTTGTATGAATGGAAAAGTATAAGACACATAGGCTTGTGTATTTATACCATCAGACCAGTTTTTTGTTATATTTTATGCTTATTAAATGAACCATTTCTTTCCAGTTCCCCCTGGACTGGCCTTTAGTTTGAATGCTTTAATAAAAAGATGGCAAACAAGTAGATAACGCTGTAAAACAGGTATAGTTTTTTTTGTATAAGCAGATTTCTTTCATTTTGTGGTCAGATAGTTTTGTAAAATGATCATCCAAAGAAAAATATCTTTCTTTGGGTTACAAATCCCAAAGTTTTCAAGGTTTCTCGCTTCTTGTTCACTAATCTCACCAAGTACTATACAGATATGACTTTCCTGGAAAATACACTGCAAATAGTAGCAGTAATAACAATAGTAAGAATAATAACATGCAGGCATTGTAACTTTAGGTAGCCCTGAGGTGAACGACTTCTTTTGGTATAATAACTTCTTTTCACTATTTAGGCATTGTCATTCTTCCTCTTGTCCCTTAGAGAAAAACTAGTGAGAATTAAACCTCTGGCAGTTTGATTTCTTCTGTTTCTTCTGCATTAAATGTTACTGAATGGATTGTTTTTTAAATGCATTTCAAGCTATTTCAACCGTTATGAATTTAATTTTATTTTTGCATCAAAGCTATTTTACATCACTGAAAGATAAATTTAAAAGTCAAAATCAAAACATTTCACAATACAACTCAAACAAATCTGTTAACATACATGGACAAGTTTATATTCTTTTTTCTAATTATTAAGGTTAAAAAATTTTTAAAAAGTATTGAAAAGCCCACACTATGCACTAGAGATGATTTTTTTCATTACTCTCATGGTAGTAATAATTGAAAACTATCAGAATATTTTATGAAACCTGAACAGCAGTTTTCAAATGGGTTTATTTGCCTTGTAGTGCTTTATTAAATAACTATATTGAGCTTTTCTAGCGCTAATATGAAAAATATATATATTTAAAATCTTTGCGAAGTAAAGTTACATTGTCCTCATTTTAAAGCTAGAGAGAGTATTAAGGATATGTGAAGGTATTTACTTTAGATCCACCACCTGTTGTGTTGAGTAGTTTACTCTTTCTCTTCCTTCTACAGATAGTTTTGATGAAAGACATTGGGTTTGAGAACTAAAAGAATAACAGAAGTTCTGCGGTTCAGACTTTGCCAAGTATAGACAGATTTTCTTAACTGGTGCAACAGCATATCTGTCATATGCAACACTCATTAAGCATACTTAAGGATTATCATCTCTTTGTAATCTTTTTTTTTCCCTTAAGAAACAAAAAAACCCTCAAAACCCAATAGAAACAGAAACACCTCTTACCACACCTTCCATTTGACAAACTAAGTAAAATGTCCTTGCAAGAATGTCAAATCAAAGTGTTTAGAATCTCAAACCTCTGATACTATGGGGGTTGTTTTTGTAATGTTTTATTATTTCAATTTTACTACAGTGATGTGTTTACGTACAGCAAAAAATATTACATTCCTAAGGCTCCTTCTCCAATTCATGCTGGATTGAAGAGTTTGAATATATGTATTGGAAAAAAATCACAAAAATTCTTATAAACCTCATCTCTGAAGGATAACGAAATTATAGTGGCTCAACTATTTCAGTGAACTGAAAAAAAAAAGTGACCCAGGTTCTTAGCATTTTACAGCAGATTATTACAACTACAAAATAATACTTTTGTATACATGTCTCAGAAGAAGCTAAGAGATTCTTGCTTTCTTATAGGAGAGAGTATTTTAGATATGATTGCAGACAAATTTCAGATCACTCCTGAAAAAAAGAAGGAAGTTACATGAGTTTTCATAACTGCTGAGTATCTTTTCTTGAATATCAATTATCTTGGTGGCTTGTCAGGTATGGCACCCATATTACCTTTTCATACTTCAATATTTAGGCATATGAAACAAGAAAGATGTTGCCAAGTGTTTTTAAATGTAGCAACAATAACCAGTTGGAATTGAATTATAGCATATAAATGTAAGCTATATCTTAGAACATGTGACAGGCTATTTTGAGTTTTGTTCTAGTAAAACCTATCATTGTTTCTTTAATTGAACTTTTTTTGTTTTCTTCTTCATAGAAAGTTGTAGTTATTTTAATGTCCTTTAAAATACAGCTTTAAGTCTGAGCCATAGAAAAAGCCCAGCATTTTGTCTTAACATGCAGGTCAATATGCTCTCTCAGAGATAAACTATTGCATTTCTTGTCATTTTTACAGCAGACCCAAAATAATTTCTTGCCATAATTGCTAAGTGAGACAAAATCTTGTCCAGGAGTTGCTCTTAGGCTAAGTAGTAAAATGGAAAAATAAAAGATATGCTAAGAGTTAGTATAGCATATGTAGTCTGCCGCCAATTACTACTGATCTGTTTTACAAAATTTTGGTGAGATCTGTTTTTGTATTTAGGTGTCTCCTTCATTTGGAATTTGAAAAATTAAACAAGTTTGACTTGATATTATTTTTCTGTGATTCCAGCAGCACTATGGGAGTGCAACATTATGTGTACATTTACAAGCAGATAAAGGCAATAACAGCTAAAACGTAGATCCTCAGAATCCTTGTCTGGCATGAAAGAAAGAAGTTCAATTCCTTGGGCATGTAAATTTCTGCTAGCAAGATCCTATAGGTATTTAATTTTCCACTGCAAGGCATGAACAGATAGTTGGAATTCTGACAATACTAATAATCTGTTTGGAAGCTATATTCTGCCTAAACTTCAGTGGGAGTCATAAATTACAGATTTTTGTACCTGTCTCAGTACAGAGCCTAATACAGAGCCTAATCTCTCAGTACAGAGCCTATTGTTTAGTAGCTCCCTGTAACTTTTTAATAAAGATAGAAAGAAAAAATACAATAGGATATAGTTTTATGCATGACATGGTATCACATGTTACTGAGATACATAAAGTGATTTAACAATAGTAATAGACCCTTCATAACCTTTTCAGTTCTCTGTGTTGCTCACCTCTCTTTCTTGTTTCATGCATGGCATGAATTCTTTCAAAGCCCTTTTAAAAAGGCTTTTGATCCTATATATCATATAGGAAAATGCTATTCCAGATCTACCTACAGTAAGCACTCCAGTACAGACTGAAAGTAGAGTCTACTAGGTAAAAAAAACTAACTTGAAATAAAAAGAGCAACCAAAGAAAGTAAATTTTCTTCCTAAAAATCCTCAACTGGAAAATTGCTTTCCAGTTGTCTCTGAAATGCAAAGTCTGATTTTATTTTCCCTCAAAATTTCTTAGAGGAAAATAATATTCTGTCCAATGTGACCTCATTCCACATAAGTAGTTAAATCACTGTGTAAAACATATTTTTCCAGGAAAATGCATAAATTTACAAACATATGTTAAGATACTAGCATGGAATTTTTCCAGACTTCTGAAAGTCTTTTCTAATTTTTAGTTCTCCAGCTTTCCGATTTCTGGTTACATCCTGTAGTTCTATGTTAATTTCTGTGACAAACAATTCCTAAACTTTGTTTCTGGTTTATGAATTAAAACAGCACTATGAAACAAAATTCAAACAGCATTTTCAGTATGGAAGGATGCATAGGAAATCGTGTGATTACACAGAAGAAAACAACAGATTATCTTCCTGCAATATATTTTCTTTAGCTTCTCATGAAGTAACATAGTGATTTGTCTTAAAAAATAGATGACACAAAACTCTTAGGAGTAATAGAACAATAAGTAACCAGTGTTTATTAACTCTTGTTATGCTTTTTGTGATTTTTAAATCTCTATCTCATCCCTGTAAGTCATCTCTTTTCCAAGTTAAAAAGCCCTTGACCACTCACCTTTTAAAACTATTAAGGCTGATCCATACCTTTGATCATCTTTGTTGCCCTTATTTGAACAATCAGTCCTCTTTTCTTTCTGTAGATGAGGGAGAATAATTGCATGCTATATGCAAAGCGAGAACAACTCATGGATCTGTACAGCGGAATAATGATTTTCTTCAATTATTTTTTTTTAATAAAAAGGCAAATTAAATGCTAGAAATGGATCTCTACTACTGAGCTGATGGTTTCATGGAACTGTTTATCACCAACACCACTCCCATCCCCCAGCCACAATAATTTGCTTGGTTAATAGCAGTCATCATAGCATCTCTCATGAAGACATGCAGCTGTGATTATTCCCGGTGAGTCACTTTATACTTGTCTACCTTAGACTTCATATGACATTTTATTGCTGAGTCAGTCAACCTTACAAGATGCTTCTAGAAGTCTTTGAAGTCTGCATTTTTCTTTAATTTGTGACTGACTCAGCAGCAGACTTCAAGTTTTGTAATGTTATGCATTTTTATGTGAATTCGTACAGATCCCAGCTCAGATCTCTACAGAGGCCTGCGGATGACATTCTTTGTTGACTCTGAGAAGACTCAAATATACTCCTGCCATTTGTTTCCCGCCTTTAAGCAAAGTACTTAGGTATGCAAGGATCTTCACGGTACTATTACAGTAGAGCTGATTACTTTCCTTCATCAAAAGTATTTTGGCAATCCATGGAAATTATATCCTCTAGTTTGTCTTTACTCTTGTGTGATTAAGAATTATACCTGCATGATAACTTAGGTAAGTAACCTAGAGCACAACTTTCTGTAAATAAACACACAGAAATTGCAGGGATTCAAGCAAATTAATATAAAACCTAGAATGTTTAGCATAATGTGGTGAAGATAGTTTGTGTGGAGACTTGCCTAGAGACTTGTCACTGCTTCATTTCTTTATTCTCTCTATTTGGTTTCAAGAAAATTATATCAAAACCTGCACAGGAAGTTCAGGAAGAAGAGGAAATAGTGAATGTAAGGGAAGTGTTTCGGGAACAGATTTATTTTTTTTTAGGATATGAAGATATTGTGCTTCCCTAAAGACTTTGCAGCAATGAATCAACTGAATTTTTATTCAGCTATTATATCTTGACTATTTAATTCGAGTGACAAGCGTTTCACAATTCTATTATTCTATCACTGCGAACTGGACTTAGAGAACAAAATGATAACATGTCTGGTTTCTGTTCTGGAAATCCAGAACAACTGATGAAATGCAGAGGCATTACAGCAGTTAGTTTGTTTTGGTTTTTTTTGTCACTTAAATAATGGCTGTTTGAAACACAACAGAATTTACCCAATATGTAATCTCTTCAGGACTACATCCCTTAAATATCTTTTGTTGAAACAGAAAACTGCCAGTGGGGTGTGGAGGAAGAGGACTCAAAATCACCTATAAAATGTAGGTAATAGTTTTTCACAGTAATAAGAACTGATTTCATAACTGTCTTTTATTCCTTGACTATGACAATATAAATTTCAAGAAAGTGTAAAAAAACAAACCCTAATAGTAATGAAAAAACAAATAAACAAAAAAACTCCACCTCTCAGAAATAATTGTAAAACCTTTGTATTTGATTTTAGTCAGCATTGGCTAATTCTTTATGTTATTGTACTGAAATTTAATTGAAGTATCAGCTCTGCTTGGATAGTTTTAACCTCTCCCTTGTGAGACACAACAGAAATACACATCAAAACTGAGACATGGATTCTTTGAATTAGCAAGGATTACAAAACTTGGAATGAACTATACCATTGCTGAGTGACTCCTGTACGTCAGACAACTTAAATGGAGAAATTATTACTGATTGTGTAGATACAGTAGTTTGTTGCTTTTGTCAGTAAGTATTGTGTCTTACAGAGGGCTATTATTTTAATGAAATAAAAATTTGGATTTTTAAAGTATATTTTCTAGGGAGAACTTGCGTTTGCAGCATCTATTTATTAAAAGCAAGCTAATAGGATAAGTATTGGTTAAAATCAAGATTGTGGGGAATAAACCCTACTTTTCATTGTGTGAATTACTAGTTGCTAAGGGAAACATAAGCACTTATATTAACTAAATAGTTTTGTATAACATTTTTCCATTTAGCATCCTTAGATCACATAGCTACAACATAGAATATATTTAAACACATATAACTATCAAATACCTAGAAAATTACTTTAGATTGGAAGGTTCTTACATGTCTGGGTCTTGAAGTTTTTCAAGTGAAATTTCTGTTTCAGAGTTTTACCTACAAAAGCCTCAGTCCAGAAGAAATCTGAATAACATTTTAGTTGCACGAGCATCATATCATTGAATGAATGCTCTAACAACAACTTTGACAGCTCTGCAGTCAGGGTTCTGTGACCAGGCTGAGCTTGGCAGGGTTTGTTAGTATGAGTATGACCCTATGCTGGTTTAGTGATATTGTTCTCAAGACCTATGCTAGGTTATTTTCTCTATGATACATAGTTATCTTGCACTATTTTGTACACAGACCTTCTTGGTTATCCTCTTTTTATTGCACAGCATTTTCTATTAAAAAAAAGAGTCTCTTAGAATGCAAATGACCTTCGAAGGCAGTGGGCAAAAACTCATAAATTTGTCTGCTGTTGTTTTCTGGCTGCTCATTCCCCTAGTGAAAAGAAGTTTTTCACCTGTTTCAGGCAAGATGATAGCTTTTTTTCCACTGTATTACCGGCCTTATTCAGAAACTTCTGTAGAAACTGAGAAAGAAATAACAGTTCCACAAAAGGGTGACTTTTTTTATTTCATTTCCTGTGGCACATAGGTAATTTTTCCTCTCCAGACTGTCAATTTGACTGTTGTACTGAAAACTGTTTTGTATTTCCCAGCTCCCTTGGACCTCCACATGCTTCTTTTTTTTTTTCAGAAAACCTAGAACGAAAGGGAATGGGAATCCTGAAATGGAATAACAAATAATAGATGTTGAAAACAATTCAGAAAGGACATTCTGTCTAATTTTAAGGTCATCTTCATCCACTTTTTCCGGCAGGGTGTCATCCTTTTCGTATTTATGCCAGTTACAGATATAAACCTTTTCTGTCTTTATTTTCTGAAAGATAGAAATAGCCTCTCAGTTTTGTTGAAGAGATTTTTTACTTTCTTTCTTATCTTACTCTTTTCTCCAATCCCTCATAAATCAGGAACTCACATCAAGTACTAAGTTTTAGTGGTAAATCTTTTCACTTTATGTCAAATTTTTTAAAAAATATTCTCTAATCAGCAGTTTCACATCGATATATTGAGAGTACATCTTCAGGTGACAGAAAAATACTTCTATCTATCCTCTTACATTTTAAAAAATGACGTTAGTGAGGGAAAAATATTTAGGAAAGGTCACAGAGAAAGGTAAGAACATGGCTAGGACAATTGGGTCATAATCTAATTGCTTCGTTTGCTAGCCCCTCTTGTATTGTCTGCTGAATACATGATGTCCCTTTATTGGCCACTGTTTGTTACATAGATATGAATTTATAAAGACCTCGCAAAATTTTCAACTTTGAACCACTGGACACATAATTGGAAGATAAGGGGATGTCCTTCTCTTCATTACTACAAAAAGTAGCAAAAGGCAAGCATTTTTCTGTTCAAATGTAAACTCAGCTTTCAAAACTCACAGTGAATTCATTGTCATTTCCAAAGGATGCAGCAGTGAATCTGGCTTGTTTGGCCTTTTTAGCTGACTTAAAAGGTCAGACTGTCTGGTTATGATAGACAGCACCATCATAATGGTCTAAGCGATCAAGCAAGTAGGTTTCAGATCTACCTCATTATGCTGAAAAGCAATTATCCAATGAAACATTAAACTCTGATAACAATTTTTGTCATTCATTTAACAGGTATTTTTTAAAAGCTGGCAGACATTTCAGTAGGTTTTTTTTTCCACCAGTAAGAGTCTGTCGTATCCTTGCCATCAGGTCTATCTTTGATTAGTAGGGAATTCTTCAAATAGTATTACTTAGAATTATACAAAAATATTAATGCAAAATTTGTCTTGTTCTGAGAGCATGTACAATCCAAACTTTCTGATAGATATCTTTTCCGTTCTGGAGACAAGATAAGTTTACCTTTCCATTACTTTTCACAAAAAGCACAAGATAATTTAGACTGGAAGGAACCTCAGAATGTTGAAAACCTCTAAGCATGGAGCCTACATAAGCTCTCTGGGCAGTCTGTCATGGTATTAAGGAACAAAAGCGTTATGGAGATGCAGAAGAATCCATTGCAAAAACAAGACAATATTGAGTGTAATCTATCTTAAATAAAAAATTTCTGTCAAAGGCAATCTTATGTTTTCATTTAAATAAATTTTAAGGCCAACATTTTCTCCTCTTGAACACCTTTCAAGTGTGAGATTTTATGTAGAGAGGTGTAAAGGATATTCCTTATATTTCTCACTTCTTTCTCTGAAAGGATTTAAATTTCAACTTACTTTCCATGCAAGATGTCTGATTTTGACTAAACAGCATTATGGTGTTTAGCAAGTAAAATGCCTGTAGTGAAAATAGTTCATATGTGTTCAGTGTCTCTTCTAGTTGTCATTCAAGTAAGTGACTCTTTCGAATATTATCCCAGTGTACTATTGTAAGTTGCAATTATGCTTCCTTCAGATACTACCTTGAAAATTAAAGATAAGACAATACTCATCAGACTAGTAGCAGTGTATGTCATGGTAATCATTGAAGAATCTTCAAGGAAAAACATGAATGACTTAACAAATACCCCTCCTGATTATTAGTGTAATAAGAAGGCTTAGCTTAAATCTAAGGAATTAAAATGGTCCAGTTAAAATATTGAGTGATTCATCTGTCTCTTTATTATTGCTAAATACAGGACTTCAAATTCTAGTGAGATGCAGGTAAGAAGAAGCAATTATATTTTGAAATACATTGACTTAAAATAAATTATTTGTTCACGTATTGTAATAAAACCTGCAAATACGATTTTAACAAGTTTTTTTTTTTCCAAAACATATCACAAATATGAAACTGAATGCAGTTAGGACACCTAACTTTGCAATGGCTTAAATTCCTTTTCTCCATTTCTAGCTTTGCCTGAATGGGAAACGTCTCTAAGTGATTTATACTTCTTTGCTGAAGTCCAATTAGAAAGATCACACCAATTAAAGTCTAAAATCTTCCTGGTTCTTTTTTGATACACAATATTGCATTTAAAAATGATGTTTTATATGATCAGATTGTTAAAAAATATTTATGATCCATTTAAATAGTTTTACTCTTTGAATAGTCATTGCTGATTGTGTAGGATGTGGTGTTTTGCTTCTGTAGGATTAACCACAAACAGTACTTCACTCATTACTGAAGGTGGACTGAAAAAGTCAGCATTTTATCCATTAAGCTATCAAGGTTTTCCTTCTTAAATAGGAGATAAGAAAATTTAACTTGAATAACAAATGTGAAGTTCAACAGACTTTATGGCAGTACATATTGGTATTCAACATTCTAAATGTCAGTACACAATGACAGAGTACCAAATATGTTGAATTATATCACTTAAAGCCAGGAGACAGAGCAATTTTCAGCTTCCTAAGTCCAATTTGTGTTTATAAATGGAAAGCTCTGTTTGAGCCCTACTTAACTGAACAGACAATGCTAGCATGAGGTTAGATTTTTATATGAGCCTGCTTGTTTATCTCTAATTATATGCTAATCAATTTGATTTCTCATTTAAACTCAAACTAGGATGTTTCCATGCAGTAATCAACCTCACATTGAAGCAACAAATCAGCTTTATATTTACCACATCAGCAGGGTTTAATTGCACATTTGGACAATAAAAATGAAGATGGATTCAGTTTCATTGCTGTTACAATGCAGTATACAATGCACTCCTAGTTTGAGCTGACACATTTACGGTGGAGATATTAAACCATAACATACAAATGTTTGCTAACATATTGCCAAGATATTTCATTCATATTATTTTCTAAATGATGCATATTCACTCTATTTTCCAACATTTGAAAATGATGACATTAATTGTATTGCTTTGGTACAGCATAGATCAAAAGAATAAAATTAGGAAAAGGTCTGTTTCCAAAAAACGAAAGAGAAAGAGTCACAATTATATATGAAGAGCACAGACTTATTTGCTGCTGCAAATCTCAAAACACATCATGCTATGAATAGCATGCTATATTGCTAAACTTATGCACAAATGTCAGATAGAAATGCAATTAATTTATGGGTACTGCAAGAAAAAAAATTGGAGTGGTGAAAGTACCCTTTTTACTGCACCTACGGATACACAATCATGATGATTGAGAGCACACTTGAATAAGTGCAGTTAAAAGTTTTATTTCTTAATCAAGTCTTTTAATTATGCAAATTTTTAAGCAGTCTCTACAACCACAACTGTGAATATGCTTTCTGAGTCCAGTACAAGATAAAACCAAGAACCAAATATTTGTGCAAGATGCTGTTTTGAAATACTCAAATGAATATCTTCAGGAAAATCATCTGATTCTCTGATTTACTTGTGAATTTTTGACATTGAACACACTGAAATTATCTTTGTATCAAACACATCTCGGCAGAAAATACGGTAAAATAAAATATTGAATAAATCAGGTTACTGAAAAGACAAAATTACAACTTGCTTTGATTCCTATAGCTAGATTCTTTAGTTGGATGATAACAGTAAACATAAGATTTTTAAAGGAATATTGCATTAATTGTACTCAGCTTTATTGAAAACCTTAAAAAATTTTGGATATGTGAAAATCTGTTGTCACTCCTATCGATAATTAACTAGACCATCTGCGGCATACGGTGAAGTTCTTTATTGTATTTTTGTGATTTGTTGACTGACATGCCAAAACAATTACTGTACAATTGATCTTCAGCATGCCAAGCCAAAGATGCTTTTATCTTATTTATAGTAGTGTCCTTTCACACTAGACATTTTGAAAACATTCAAAAAAGTTGGTGTTTGATCCAAGACAATTACATAGAGAGAAAAAAATAAAATATTGATCATCAAAGTAAATTTTTAAGGGAGTCTTAAAGAAACCTCTCCTGATTTTGTATTTGGAAAAGTTATCTTCAAACTCATTAAGCTTCAATTCCTTTGTCCGGCAGTTCCTTCATTCCCAGCACCTTTAATTCTATTTTGTTTCAGCTGATGCAAAGCCATTTCATGCTACTTCATCCTTGAGCAAATCTGTTGCATTTTATCTTCTCTGCTTGTCTGAACACATTGTTCTCTATTAGTTCAGGCAGCAGTAGGATCTCACCCATCAGCATCTTCCCTTGTGGACTCTGTTTTGTGCTATATTCCCTGCTCAGCATGGGAATAGCTTGTTTGACTCCTATCTGTAAGAAAGCAGAGAGACCATGTAAAATGTGTGTGATAAAAAATGCAGCTGAGCAGAACCCTTGGGAAATAGGTGGAAAATAGGTAGGAAGAATGGGAGCATCAATTGAACAAGAGGTATGCCATATGAGCAGAGAAGGCTGAGCAGGGCATCTCTATTTACATTTTGACAACACTGGAAGAGACACTATTATATGATTGCTTTCAAAGGATATAACAGAGAGAAGAAAATTGAACAGTAAGGTGGTTTTAGATGAAATGAGAATATATTGCGTATTCAGAAAAAAATGAGATAACTATCCTGTGGATAATGCAAAAGTATATATTGTAAACCGTTTCAGTATGTCATACAGAAAAGGAGATGAAGTGACATGGAAATCATAACGTTACTCTTTCATTTATTGTGTATAGGTTAAGCCAAACAAGTTCCACTAACCAATTAAAGTTCATATCTAAAAAGCATTTAGGACTATCAAAAAGAGCTATGATTCCACTTTCTAAAAATAAAATGTCATATTTCAGATGAACAAACATCTAGTTCAACCCCTTCTCTCCTTCTGAAAAGTATTTGAGCACATGAAGGAAAAAAAATAATCTGAAACAATTTTATAGTGAAAAAGTGAGTAATAAACTGGCTAATAGAAAGGGAAAGAGAGAAGGATGAAAGAGCAGAGCATGTAAAGAGCCAAAACGCATATGTGAGAGAGAAGTTTATCTCTTCATAATTTACAAAGGATGTTTGTAAGTGTTTTAACATCGTTAAATAGTAATGTGGGTACTACCCAGCAGGAATTCTACAGATGAAGAGTAAAACTACAGGAGCAGGGTTTGTATTTTTTAGCATTACTAATAAAGACTTCAGAACAAATTGGCAAAATTATTTCCAGTGTATTGCCTCTTACATTGTACTTCAGATTTGCCAGAATATATTATTGATGTGGAACTCATTAAGATCTATATGAGTATATGATCATGTTATGGTATAGGATTTAGGAATGTTTTCTGAGTTCCATCATCAGACCATATTTATAACCAATGTTTTAATAAATCTAGTTCTTAATAAAAACAAAGAAAACAAAAGAGGAAAGCAGACAAGGTGTTAGCTATTTTTTAAACTAGGTGTAATTTTCCAAAGAGTCACAGAATGGTTGAGGTTGGAAGGCATCTGTGTTACTCCCTCCTGCCCAAGCAAGGTCTTCTAGATCCAGTTGCCCAGAACTCTAACTAGATTGCTTTTGAGTTTCTCCAAGGATTGAGACTCCAGAACTGCTCTGGGCAGCCTGTGCTGGTGTAAAACTTGTTTTATGATGTTTAGAGGGCCTTCCAGTGTTTCGTTTTGTGCCCATTGCCTCCTGTCCTGACACTGGAAACCACTGAAAAGAGTCAAGAAGTGTCTTCTGTATTTGCATACATTGAGGACATCTCTGAGCCTTCTATACTCCAGGATGAACAATATCAGCTCTCTCAGACACTTCTTATAGGAGAGAGTCTCTACTCTTTTCATCATCTTCATGGTCTTTTGCTGGACTCTCTCCAGTATGTTCACATCTCTATTGTACTTGGGAGGCCTGAACTGGATTCAGCATGCCAAACGTGTTTTAACCAGTTCTGAGTAGAGAGTAAAGAAAGATCCTTTCCTTTAATCTGCTGGGAGTACTTTGCCTAATGCAGCCCAGAATACTGATAGCTATTTTCCTTGCATCCTAACTACATCTACTTTGGGGTCTTGTCTAAGCTTACTGTTGGGTTTCAGTGTTATCTAAACTTAGATCTACAAAGGCTTTTTGGTATTTTGGGCTGCAATACTGAACGGAGGCTCGTTGGCCCTGGCTTCAGACTCACAGCTCTGAATAAAGCCTGTGCTTATCTCAGTTGATATGTACCTTTGGGGTTGTATGCTTTCCATGCAGAAATATTAGTTCAGAAACCAATATATCTTTGTTAATAGTGCATCACAACAAATATCTCAAGGAAGTAAAATCTTGGATCCCTAGCACTGAACAAATGGATCATTGTGCTATAATAATAATAATTTAATAGGTAATAATAATTTTTCTCATGAGCCTAATTTTGATTTTTAAAGAATTATGCAAATTTACCTGATAAAAATGGAATATGTCCTGCAAACTCAGATTACCCTGTAGCCAAATGTTATGAAACCTTTTCTGGGGAAAGGAGCTGAAAAGCCTTAGTCTGAGAAATAATTTCATTCCAGGACTCAGGTGATCTCTGACAGCTTGTTGGATTGGTGAGGAATATCTTGTGTGTAGGTGAGGAGAGGTTTTGTTTGATCATCCATGTCCAGATAACTGTATTATGCACAATAATGGAACTCAAAAGGGAATCCTTATTGGTAAAAGTTCTATTTCAGATATTTCTCTCTTAGACATGGGTAGCTACCTGCCATTGAAAACAATTTGTGGACTTAAAACTTACTTCTAGAAATATTGCTTTCTATTTTAAATAGTTTCGCTGAAGATGAGAATGGGGAGGGAAATAGAAAGAAAATAATGAAATATGCAGAAGAGGAGGCCTGGGAAGAATGGATAGCTTCATACGGTCTTTCAGTTGCCTAACAATTCATGTCATTTGACTGGTACAAAAATTATTTACCTGACACATGCAACTTCTATAATAAGGTTAGGTTTATGCATAAGTTTATTATAAAGAGTCATCAGACAGCTTGCCTTTTTATGAGAGAAGTTTTCAAGGCTTGAATTTTAAACTGCCATAATATCAGATTCGTAAGATTTTTGTGTGTAAAATTTGTGGTTTTTCCATGCCGCAATCATGAGGACTGATACTGCTTAAACTCCAGAATCTTTTTAGAGTATCAAGCATTCCATGACTTCCTACTAGTTTATTCCTTTATGATGATAATCATTTCTTTTCCATTTGGAAAGTGAACTAAAAGCTTCCTTCTCAGGAAAAATATATTTTGCAGTTCTATATTCCTGAAACATATCTCTCTTAGATGAGGATTTCATTACTTATTCAAGATTGGCAATATGAGGTACCCTAGATGCTTAGCCTTTGATGTCTAGAAGATCACTTGTTTCAGAATGGGACACAGAACCGAGCAGAGAAATTAGATTCTTGAAGTTTCAAAGGAAGTTTCAAAGGAAAATAAAATTCCACAGAAGGTCTGCGACTTTATGTTGGCTTTAATTTCCTTCACCAATCTTTTGTTCTTCAGAAGATAAGTGACAGCCATATACTTGTTTCTGATCAATGATAAAAAATAACCAACACCTCTTGCCTGAAACCAGTGCAATTGAGCAACTTAACGTTAACATGCACTTTTATTAGCCTGTGATATTACAGAGAAAAAAGATAAATAAGTAAAATTAGAAATCAGAATTTCTTTTATGCTTTGTTATATTTTAAAGTGTTTTTTCTACTTCTATTAAAAAAAGAAAAGACATTTTAGAAGACAGTTTGAACATTACTGACAAGACATTTTTGAAAATAAAGCCTTCGCATCTTCTAATGATAACCATTTCATGCTGCATGTCTAGAATATTGTCTTCAAGAGAAATCCCTAAACACTCCTACTTTCATTTAGAACTCGTTCTGTGTACTCAGACATGGCCTAGGGATATAATGATTTTGGTATTTGAACAGTAGAAAGCACCAATATGTTCCATTTAGGGAAGATGGGAAGAGTGACTTTTCCCCATGAAATCATTTAAGTGGACAGAATGTAATTAATTACAAAACTGGAATTCAACCAGAGGACTGGCACTAACAATTTCTTGCTTGCCAAAGCAAACAGAAGAGACAAACAGAACCACCATGATGTCTTTCATGACAACTGGTCAGGATTTCAAATTTGAATCATGTTCAATAGATTTAGTGACCAGAATTTAAAATGCTAATCCTTACTACTTGTTACTTTGTGGTGGTTTGGGGTTGTTTTTATTTTAATTCTAAATATAATGGAAAACAGTTGCTTTCATGACTTTAACAGCCACAAAAGCAATTGATCTCGGCTGCCTAAGAAAGCATCTTTTTCAAGACTCAGCGTTGTTGTATTTCTGTCCAAAAAAATTCTATTTTTCTACGTTGTGCAGAGAAACCACTCTATGGCCTAGAAATCTGGACTTAATAATAACAAGCAAATGTTATCTCAAAAAAAAATCCCTGTGCCAATCTTGTTTTTTTAACTGGCCATCAATTATTTGGCAAGTTTATCTCTTTTTACTAGTGAATTACTCTAATATGTTCCTAGGTTGTTTATTTCTTTTAAAAAGATTTTCAAGTCCTTTCCTTTGTAGTTCTAAGCACTACTCTTCTGAGAATATTATTTCTTTTTAGCCACTGCTAATGATTAATCCACAGCAATTGTAAACCAAATGGTCTTTCTTGGGTTTACAATTTATTTTGAACATTTTGTTTGTATGAACTACTATGCTTTCCCATCTGAAATTGCAATGTTTGTCTCTGGCAGAAAGATAATAGACTGTTAGAGCCTTGCAAAAAAAGTGGCTTTAAGATTTGGAAATCCAATTAAACTTGTCCTGGAATTTCTTTTAAGAAGGAAGCTAGACAGTGAAAGGCTATG
Source organism: Tapera naevia (assembly GCA_033556795.1). Taxonomy (NCBI): domain Eukaryota; kingdom Metazoa; phylum Chordata; class Aves; order Cuculiformes; family Neomorphidae; genus Tapera; species Tapera naevia. Next base: position 7,201,858 of record JAUMJJ010000059.1, read on the forward strand.
TTGACTATTAGCAGAAAAGAGGCTTTCGGTGAAGATGATAAAAAAAAGTACAGAAAGTTTCTTGGTTGGCAGAGAGAATAACTTTTCTTTGAAACAAATTAAGGTACTAAAAATATTCAGGAAAGAGTCATTCTATGAAGGTTAAAAAAAATTGTTCACTCATTCACTCTCATTTACTGTTAGGGTGACTGAGCACTGGCAGAGGTTGCCAAGAAAGACTGTGAAGTCTCTTTCCTTAGAAATATTCAAAAGCTACCTGAATGCAGCTCTGGACAACGGGCTCTGGGTGACCTTACCTGAACAGGGGAGGTTGGATGGACCAGATGACCTGCAGAGGTCACTTCCAACCTCAAGCATTCTGTTTTTCTGTAATCCTATGATTCTGTGATATTAGAAACTAAATTAAAACTTTTTTTAGCGAACTTAGCCTGATGTTCAGACAGAACCTTCTTTGTTTCACTTTGTGCCCATTTCCTCTTGTCCTGTCACTAGGCACCACTGAAAAGAGCCTGGATCCATCCTCAATGCATCTTCCCTTCAACTGTTTATATGCATTAATAACATCCCCCAGAGCCTTCTTTGCTCGAGGCTGAGCAGTTCCAGATCTCTTAGGCTTTCCTAATAGGCAAGATATTTCAGTCTTTTAATAGAATTCATGGTCCTTTGCTGGACTTTCTCCATTAGTCCCATGTCTCTGATATGAGCAATTTGAACCGAATATTACTCCTGAGCATATTAATCATTACTCCAAGTGTATTAACCCTTCACTCCTAATTGCCCATGCGAGTAATTTTCAAGATTGTTTTGAGTTAAGCTATGAATCCATATGACCCTGAATCATGATAGGATTATTAAAATAGATGGTGTGGTTTTATCTACCACATATCATGTCAACAAAGCTAATATTCTTTTTGAAAGGATAACTGGTCTCCTGGAAACTGAAAAGCATCAGAGAGTAAGAACATATTCCAGTAGCTTTCCAGTAGTATCAAAGTTAGAGCAATCAAGATGTTACTCTCTGAGCCCTCTTTTTTTCTTATGGAGTATGTGATGGCTCTCCAGCTCTTTGGAGTCCTCCACACTTCATTTATGGAGGCATTCTCTGTAAATGTTACAGTATTATAGGGCAGGAAATCCCTCATAAGAATGATAGGTATCACAAAGATTCTGTTTGAAATGTCAACTCAAACAAATCTCTTCTTCTGTCTGAGAATGGTAATGAAGTTCTCCATAGAATCCCTACTAAACCTTTTGTGAGGACAAATATACAGCCCTAGGGAAAACTTACAGGAGGTATATATATAGTTGTAATTACTGAGGGTTTTTTTAAGAATGTATATGTTTACTGAAGAGTGCAATGAAATGTTATTTATAATAAATAGCAGTGTTTCAAAGCACTGTGTCGTACCTCAGAAGTACAGGGACGTACCACATTTAAATACAGTAGGCAGCAATAAAAAGACACCAGGTAAGTATATCAACAAGCTTTCAATTTGCCAAGCTAGATTGATATAAATTTTGCTAAAACCAGACTAAAAAAAAATCTTTGAGCTTTTACTTTTAACTCATTGAGTTACCTGAATTCCTGGTTTAGAAAATGTGATCTGTTTGTAGTCACTTTTTGTTAATCAAAAAATATTCACAAATATAAGGCTTCTTGGCGTTCCTTAAACTTCAGTGACTGTTATAGCATTAAGTCACTAACTATTTTGAATTTTGTATTTTGACCAGTGTAATTTCTGCTATAGTACAATCATGCATTTCTGCAGTCAAACTAGTGATACATATTTATTTTTGTGTATATGTGTATATTCCATTATAAAAGATGCTGACAGAGTTTTAATTTGTTGCCTACTTTACTATTGTGCTATGAAGACAGATTTTAAAAGGAAATACATACACTCAGTTCTTCACCTTGTATATTTTCATTTACGAATGTTATCTGTTCTACTGCTTAAAGAAACAGAGTAGGATATTTTCAACAAAATTTTGTCTAGTGATAATGTCTTTTCTCTTTTACGTTTTAATGCTGTTCACATAAACTTTGTCTTACCTGTAGCTGTGTACTGCTTCTAGTTTTGGGATGTTTTTTTGTACTAAATGCTGCAATTTTTGTCTGTTTTTAGAGTGCTGATAGACTGTCTGATTTCATACATACCCTCTGGATTATTTCCCAGAAATTATTGTTAAAAACAATTCTGATGCAAACTTCCTGATTCTTTCTTGTGGCAATAATGACGATGTTTCCTTATGCTATACTGAACCCAAACTTTTTTACAATGCACATTTCTGAAGCCAGCACATTAGCTTTGCTATTGTCTCAACTATCTTCAGCATTTCCTATCCAACAACATGGAGATTATTCTAGATATTTAACATTTTTCTAGCATTAGATTTTTTTTTTAAGTACTTGGCTCATTTCCAGTCTTCAGTCAGGAGATTGTTTGAAAGCTACTTCATGGTTAAACTTCTTAAGGTAGTAACACTATTCTGAAAGTACTTTCTTTATCATGCTATAACACTGAGGAAGAGAAAAAGAGTAACATGGTAAACTAAAATTTCAATTCAGTATTTGGTATTATTCTTTGAAAATTTGCTGACTGAGTTTTATTGAGGCAAATATAATAAGTTTGATAAAACTTCTCTGTATTATTTTTAAATCCGGTAATGAAATGCACACTAGCATGAAAAAATTCCTTTTTACTATTCTGTTCATTTCCAGTATCTTTTATGTAAAGTACACAACACCCTTCTCCATATCATTTAATTTATTTGCCATCCATTTTTTAGCTTTTTATCTGCTACCTTTTGAGGTACTGTACCTATAGAATTACTTTCAGTTTTAGCATTTCTGTTATTTTGTTTATTCTTTACTCACACATTAAAACATTTTGCTTTATAGAGATCCTTTATTGGATCCAAGAACATTATCTGCTGACTGTGCCCTGAACAGCAATTTAGAACACCAAAGTGTCTTCATCAGTTATGCTATTGATTTACTACCTCATGTGTAATGTGAAAATAGTTTTCCTAACAAAATCCTCTGATATATCTACTTTAATATAATCAGAAATGAAAAAAAATAAAACCATAATGTTTTTTATAGCTTTTATACTATGCAACTTATTAAATACTGAATCAAAAACACTCTCAATCGAGTAATAATTTTGGACTTTTAAAACTTTTCTCTATTTATAAATACCTAATTTAAATTATTTTAATAGTTTATGTACCAGAACAGACTCCGGTGGTTTTGCAAGTTTTTATAAAGCCAAGTGACAAGATAATACCCAGGACTTTGTTTCTATAACAATTTTTTTTTAATATTGTCACACCTATTCCAAACGGCTTTTTATGAAAGGGGTGTGAATTTTGAATTAGGGCTCAAAACTTCGGGGGAGATAGCTGGATTTGCGTCTGAAATGATTATACTTCTTTCAAGAGATGGACGTTTGTTTTCTTTTTATGAGACTAATGCCTTCTGATAATGCAGATTCACCTTCAGTGTTTTATAATTCTCTATAAAATCAGATCCTAAAAAGTAAAGAATGGATGCCTATGATTTTAAGTTGGATTTATTGTTGCAGTCATTCACTGGAAAGCATAAAAATGCACTAAGGAAAAACATACTGTTAAACTCGTAAGGCTTAGTTACTGAATACACATTAATATTTGAGGGGCGGATTCATAAAATGTATGTTTTCCATGAATCATATTTCATGAATGTGTCTAGATAATGATTATCATTCCTGTTTTACCTGAAATAAGAGCATTTCTCAAGGAATCTGGGAAGTAGCTGTTCTTGAAACCCACTAAACCAAGGTTTCATATAATCCAAAATCTTTTAACAAGTTTGCCTCTGCTTGCTGTCAGCTAAGGGGTTTATGGGTTCTTTGGCTCTATGGCTTAGGTCTCCTCTTCCTTGCTGCAGCGAAAAAAAAGTGCAGAAGATAAAAAACACTAAAATCGAAATCAAAGCAACTCCAAAAGCAGTAGTTCTTTTTTTTATGTATTATTGTATAGCCGTAGTGAACTATACTCATAAGCAAAATGCTCTGACTGTTAGATTCTGAGCAAATAGAGAACAGAAAGATCATCCTGCCATACACAGTTTACAAAATAATGCTGTGCTCTTTTCTCAGTCCTCAGACAAATCCTTGACCAATAATACCATGATATATCAAACTCAAAGGCTGTGCACACTGGTAAATTACAGTGATGGGCATATGACAGCATAGTCCTAGAAGTCACAAGTTGTAAGTTACCTGCACTACCCACAGTAGAATTGTTGTATCTGCACTGTAGGCTGTATCACCTTTCTTTTCCTTCTTTTTCTTTACGCAAAGATTTATCCTTACTGTCGATGTTCTCTTTCCCTTTAATACACGAAACCGAGGCCATAACTAACTTCATATATTCCTCTGAAGCTAAAAATATTTGAGGGCTCTCATAGTACTATCAGGCAACCTCACCCCAACAACATGCAATACCCCACAGAAATTTATCCTTCTCTGATGAAGTAATATTACTTAATTTGAGTGGTATTTTCCTTTTGAATAAAGAGACAATAATAATCATTATAGGCTTATACTTTTACCCCTCATTGCAGGAGTGAGGTCTTCTAGGGGAAAGGTTTTTTTCATTTTCCTATGCCATTTACCATTGTGAGAAAGTTTTTGCATGCTATGCTGAAGGGTAAACTTTATGGATTACTCACAAAGCACTGAATTTTGTTATGTCACACAAACATGGTCTAGGCTACTCAAGTTACTGCATAATCGAGCTGTTGTGTATTTGACTGTCTGGATTCTTTTCCTCAAAAATTCCAAATATTTAACTTAGAATTTAGAAGTCCACAGTGTAGAAAATTAAAACATATTTAAATCTGAAAAGCTGAGATCATATATTTCATTAAGAGGGTTTTCCATTGTCATGGGTCTTTTAAGTCCTGAGAAAATATACTTACTTACTACATTGAGTTTTGGATATCCACAAGTAACACTGAGGTGGGAAAGATGATAGTATATCCAGTTCAGGTTGAATATTATTTTCACTACTTTTTCCTTATTCTGCTAGGTCTTCATGAACTCTGTATCTCAAATAAGCTGACATTCACCAATTGTTTATACAGTAAAACCAATTTTTTTTTGTGTGTGTGAAAATTTATTTAACTCCCTAAAGGTCTTTGGCCCTGAGAATATCTAGTCTTAATATCTATTTAAAGGAAGTATCTGGAAAGTGGTAAAATACATGTAATATTCAAATAAATGAAGAGGAGCCATAAGCAAAAAAATATATGAAATTCTTGGGTTCATTCACACATATCCTTTGCAATGCTTCATGTTGATTTTTTTTAACAATTCTAACATTGCTATTTATATCTATTACCTCCTGTAGAACTGAATCATTGTGAGCAGTCACAGTAAAAATGTTGCATTAGCATTTGATAATTCCCTCATTATCTTAGATAATTAATATTTTACAGATTGTGAGGCACTGTAAGTTATTTTGGTAGACATGGTATGCATTTGAGCTTTCCAAGAGGCCTGTTATTTTATAGTTGTTGCGGATAATCTAGGAGCAGTCTATGCTCAGGGGTGACTGTGATTGTAGAGATTTTCTTGAATGCTCTTTTTCTTAGTGTGCAGTAGATGTTGAGATGAAAATTGAGACAATAGGGTATGTTATAGCTGTCCATTTTAGATTGGTTGCAGTTGTTTGGAAAACTATGATTTTTTTTAACTCCTTGTGCCTTTTGTAACTTACGCAGTCGTGAGCTGGACTGAAACATACTCTTGTGAAAAAAAAAATACGAAAAAAACCTAAAAGTTAAGGTATGAGTTGCTACTGTGAGGTTTTGACCCATCAGTTGTGCAAGATCTAGTGATTAGGCAATTAGGCATTAGAGTAACGAACGGGCAATATGTGACAAAAAGGGGAGGTATGTTGACACTTTCACTTTGTTTGGGAAGAGGACAGTGAGTGTGGAGATACGGAAATTTGCATGGGAAATCAGAAAAGAGGTAGGAACTGTGAACCAGGAAAAAGGAGGAGTATACTGAGGAAGTTTAGGAGCTAAGTAAGAGCGTATTAGACACAAACTCAGGAGGGCATTTTGGATTTGTCAGAGGACATACTAGGATGGGAATGAATAGGACTGATAAATTTTAGATAATAAAAATAATAAAAAAATAAAATTATCTATCAATTTAAATGGAAATATGTATTTTTAAGGATTAGTTATCGAGCAAGTACTATAAGCATCAGCAATAATCACTTTCTTTCTTTGGCTGGATGAAGTTTGATTGTTCTCCAGAGAGTGAAACACCTTTGAAGAAGAGATTGAGGATAAAATTATATCCCATTTGTCAATGTGATAGATGTGGGTATCAAAGTTTTACTCCCTGGTCTGCCTTCTATTCTGATCATGACCCTTTTCTTGTTCTGGGGAGCCTCTGACCCTGCACTGAGTAAGTTTGCAAAAGTTATCAAAAATTAACCTGGCAAAGTTTTTTTTTTGCTACCTTGGTGAGTTTCATCAGATCAATACATGACCTAATGAGTGCCAGAGTCACTTCAAAGAAATGTTCTGAAATATGGAAACGGAAAAAATTATGTAGGAAGAACAAGCAGCTACAGATGGTAAACTAGTAGATTAGCTGAGACATAAAATAGGATTTTACTCTGGGAGAAACAATATAATGGTTTATAGTTCAGTGTTACAATCCATTGAAAAATAGCTTTATAACCAGATTTTGATTAAAATGCATGCTCTGGACCACAAGAAAAGAAAAGAAGAAAATGTTGCCTTTAACTTTCCTTCATCCTTGATAAATCTCAACCACCAGACAACTTAAAATGTTAATTTTGTGTTTGTTATAGAACTAACTTAAAACATGGAAATAAGCCAATTGTGCTGATATTATTTATCAAACCTCTCCTTGTCTTTCACCCAATGTCAGATATATAATGATCGCCCTTGTGCTTCCAGTGACTTTTCAGAACATGATTTTTTTTTTTAAAATGTATAAGTGAGGTGGATTTTATGGATGCTAGCACCTCCTCTGCTCCCATAACTGAATGCTGACGTTATTCCCAAAGGAAGCCTTATCTGAGCAATACTGAAGACAAGCCCTTTAAGTGTTCATGTCAGCAAAAGCTTTTCTCAGAAAATAAAACTTACATTGAAAACTCATATCACAGGATAAGGCTGATTGCATGGCTCTGTGGTTGTCCAAGAAATCTTACTTCTAGTCCGCTTTTATATTGCGGTCTTTTTACAGATATTAGAATATTTCTTTAAGTTGTGTAGAGACATTATTGGTAGCCTCTTGGGGAAAAAAAGAATGCTGTAGAAAGAGAGGAAGGGAAGTGAAATTGGGCGGAAAACCATAATATTCTGCACTAAGCTGGAAGCTGGCTTGCTTTCCGCAGCACTTGGGAGGAACTGTGACCACTTAGTTTGTTTCTCCTGGACTTTCTTTGCACAGTGTGTTTTTCCAATCTGTAATGGTCAAACGTGGTTGAAACAGTCATACTTTAGTGGTTCAAAGGAATTGTAAGTGTACTGAAGTCAATAACATTTTTTGGACTTATTTCTATCATAGGCTCATTTCTAGAAAAGATGGTTTCTGATGCTGTGTAACACCTACAAAGGCTTTTCACTGATGCCTCCTCCATGATATCAGACAAAATGCTTTTTGAGATCATACCCAAATGTTGTGTCTCCCTGATCCACTTTAAAAGAAATTTCAGGAAGAATACTGAGTATCTTAGATGGAAGCATGGAAATATGGAAAAGGAAGTGTTATCTATGAGCAGACTGCATATCACTCTAACAGTATGGTTTAGAAGGTTTAATATAACTGCTGATTATTTTAATCTATAAACAGAAGTGGATTACTATAGTGTGTGCAGTCAACGCAAGAAACAGTAGGATGCTTTTCAATTAGATTTTTTATGTCAAAATATATGAGCTTTTCTTTGATTCTTGCAATTCCTGCTGAGAGTTAATATTGCATTTTGGAACACTCTTTAATAACAGTCCTTTCTTTCTTTGTGCTGAAAAGTAAATAGAAAGTATGTCTTGTTTATACAGAGGTAATTTAAAAATATCTCCTAATTGAGCTTCTCATATTGTACTTGGAATATTCATTTATACCTATGGCAGTTCTAGAAAAATCATTCATGTTTGAATGAAAATGTGACTTTTAAGGACCACCATAGAATAAGAGTCCTTAGCATTTTTAACTTCAAATTAACACAGCTGTAACACATTAAACAACCCAAAATCTACTCTTAGTTTTTAATTAGAGGGCAATTCATGACTGTATTCAGGATTCGTGATTTTATGATACAAACCAAATATCTAAAATTAATTTTAATAACATGTAGCGAGTGACATAAACTCCACCATTATTATAATATTTTAATACATTTTTAAATAAATTTAATCTACCCTCACCTTTATTTAATTGAAACATATTCAAAGCATAATCCCCAGGAGGGGAAAAAAAAAAGGAAGTAAAATAATGAATGGTCATACCTCTCATCCCTCAACAATATTTTGATCTTTTCCACTTTGTTTTCACTGATAAATATGTGATTTATGCATAAAAAATGTAATGGATATTCTTTCCTCACCATTGCAGAGTGTTATTAGAATTGTTTCTAAATCATTGCTGTATAATGACTACAACACAAGTATCTCTCAGTACTTACATTTTTAAACAATTTTAGATTATTTTAATTCACTCATTAGAGAGTTGTGTCTTTAGCAAATTTTAAAGACTTTTTGGAAGTGTTTTTTTACAATTTGAAGTTAAGAGTCTCTTTCCACTTCTGAACTCAGGAAATCTTTTCTATAAAAATTGACTAGAAAAAAATAAAACAGAATAAGCTTGCATATAAAATGTTTTTCTTAATGGAATCAGTCTTTATATGAAAGAATCTTGGCCTTTATATAATTTTTCTTATAGTAGGACAACAAAAATATTCATATGAAAGTATTCAAAGAAGAAATACATGTAGAGGCACATATACATTTGTGAGCTGCATAAATGCACATAAGTCTACAGTAATAGAAGCCTTATGCTAAATAGGAACCTATTTCCTATAACTTTTGAGTGACGCACTGTTAGTTACTTAACAGTCATGTCATTAACGTAAGTTTGACAATATGACATAGCTCTGAATCCTTTCGAAGGAAAGAATCTTTCTTTCTATCAAAACCCAACAGAGGAATTTCAAATACATTTTATTTTTTCAATTTACATGATGCCTATTGTTATGGGGACTTGTTACCAAAATACAAATATCGAATTGATTAATTTTAAAATATCTACCTCTTAATCTACCTCTTCAACGTGTTATTTGATTGTTGCTGTTATGGGAAGAAACTGAAGAAAGATTTTTTTAAAGTATTCATTCACTTTCCTTTTCACTTGTGCTTTTGATGGTCATTAAGAGTACAGATTAATACTTAGCTCAATAATGGGATTCATTCCCATAAGAAATAGTAGGAGTCGTAAAAAAAAATATATATTTTTTTTTGCTTTGCTCCAACTACCGTAACAGTTTAGAAAACCTCAGCATGGAATTGATACATTTCCTTATACAAAGCATTCAAGAGAATCGATGTTATGTGTATAGTGATTACGTCTTAGCCATCCCTCAGGGTTTGATTGCAATACTTGAATAAAGTAGAGTTTTAAGTAATTTGTTCAAAATTTCTTTCAGTATTATAAGGAATAGATTATAATTTAGCTTACCGTTATTTCTTTTTTTTTATTAACAAACCTAACAGAAATATTTCTTTTCTGATGGACTTTGGAATTTTATTTTTGAACTCAGACCAAGTTGGGATGAAAATGCAAAAATACTGAGCCCATAAATGAATGAGAATTTGAATAGAAATAGAAGTCCCCATGGAATTTTTTTAAGATATCTATACAAAAATATGTGTGTGTGAGAAAAGTATGATGGCCGTTTACTACTCAGAAACAACAAATATACTGTCACGGTTCAACAGTAGTTGAAGTAATTGCAGCCATTTCCATGTACTTTCCAAAGCATGGTAGATCAAGAATGTAGAATATTTTGTAGGAAAACAGCATTCCAGATGTATAACTCAAGGATCATGATCTAAAATGCAACATCATAAAATGTAATTTCTGCAAACTGCACCATGTTTAGTGTTGTATAGCAACAATACAACTGCATTGTTTTCATTAACTCTTCTTTCTCCATATGTCCAGAGGCTTTTAGAGAGAAAACTGCCACATATTTACCCAGAAAAATTATTCTGGACTTCCCAACACACAATCTTCTTATTTGCTTGTGCTCATCACATTTAGAGATTTACCACCTAGCATCTTGCAGAAACCTACTTTTCACTGTTATTTTATTCTTCTCACAAATTTTATCTCAGTAACTTTACCAATCAACTTGGCCTTTTGCACTGCTCTTCCCTGCAAAACGTCCTCTTAACCCTTCATGGGACAGAGTTTCCTTCTCTTTCCCAAGCTTTCTGTTTGGCCTGTACTTTCCTATCTTTGGAAAGTACAGCTTTGGTCAGACTGTAGTACAAACCAGTAAATCTTTCATGATGACAGTCAAGGTACTTTCCTCTAATAGGAGAAGCCAGCAGGCTGTTTCATGACATTGTTGGCCTTTCAAAAATTCCAGTTATGTGTGTTTTGCTTATGTAGTTTGTTCATTTTTATCAAAGTTACTTAGGAAATCACTGCTGAAACTACAGCTGGATAACAGTATTATTTTTAAAATTGCTTTAAATGTCAATTTAAAATTAATTTTTACAATACGTTCATATTTTCTCTTAAATCAATATTTTGATTTTTAATAGAATCAATAGTTTGATTTTATTTTAGTAAAAAGATAATTCTAGTTGGATAACTTGTCAAATTCCTTTAGATGAATAGAGAAAAAACATTAACATAGTTTCTAACTTTGGAAAGCTTATTTACCATCTTAATTAAAACAAATTTCATTCATTATACTCTCAAGTAAGTAAATGATTGAGAATTTGGAGTTTTCATGTAATAATATTGAAGTATTATTTTACAGGGGTTGTTGGGGGGTGAAGATGAAGAGTATTCCATAATGTTCTCACAATTCCTACATTTACATGAATTTTAGAAAACATGTTCCAGAAGATACAAATATGATTAGGAGTTATGCTTGCTAAATTAAGAATTGTTATGTATATAGACATTATTGTCACTGAAAATTTTGACCTTAGTATCTTTTACAATTTTTATATATTTACAAGAAAAATTAAGACAATTAGTTTAAAATTATCACAGTATCACAGTATCATAAGGTTGGAAAGGACCTCCGAGATCATCGAGTCCAACTAATAACCCAACACTAACACCAACACTAACACCAACCCATCATCTAAACCATGGCACTCATTATTAACTGGAAGAAGATATTTCAGTTCTGCATGTTCAGAAGTTTTCTTCAAAACTGTGGACTTACTGATGGAGTGAAAAATAGGATTCTCTGTCAGTTTCTGTGTAGTGGGACTTTAGAAAAACAAGTTTGTTTTTAAATCCAGATATTTACTATTATCTTTTTTAGCACATCTATTCCTTCCGGAATTACATAATTCTTATTTTGTATTCTGATCTCCCCACTTCATTTTTGTCATGATAATTACATTCACCCTTAGAAAATCATGTGTTACTGTCATATTATCTGCTTGTGAGGTAGGCCAGTATTTTATGACTTCTTTTACATCTTTGGTTTCTTTTATATCTTATCCTGAATGGATATTGTATGAAAAAACCACTTTAATATTCTTTTTTTGTTTAATGTGAAAATATGTCTAGGATATGTAGTATCCAACACATGCTTGTTTATATTTTAAGACATATATATTTATAGATAAATATATATGATGTAATTTCCCTTGTAAAAAAGATTAGGTACTAGATTTGGTAAGAAAGTGGGAACTATGAAAACTTCCATTGAGTAAGAGAAAGGAAATAAAGTTATCAGATAGCAGTCAAGTTAATATTTCTTGTAAAGAAAGATATAAACTATCCCTGTCTTTTCTATGTGTTCACAGTGGCCGTACTAATACAAGGTAGTGATTTACATACCACTGGGGAGAGCTCAGATAATGCCTCTTCTGCTGCTCGAAAGAAAACAAAGTATTATTCTGCATAGAAAAATGGAGGAGAACAATGTGGACAATACTAAAGAGAGAAGGAAATCAATAGTATAGTTTCATATGAAATTATATATGCTGTACCAATTTATACTCTAAAGGTACATCTACATATTTTACATAACAACTCAGAGAACTGTAACAAAAGTGGCCAGTGGTATTGAAAAACTCTCATAGGAAGAAGATAAAGGATTTAAACTAGAAAGTGAACAATGGAAACAGAATATTAAATACATAAGAAAATGAACTGCAGAAAAGATGAACTTAGATAACCTGTTTTTCTAAAAAGTGAACACAAAAGGGTATTCAATTAAAACAGAGGGTGATAAATTCAAAAGTGATGGAAATAAGTACTTTGTAAGGTAGTTCATGACTGCAATATTTAAGCTGTTGACATAAGAATGCAGAAATTATCAGCTACCATGTTTTAAGTTTTAAACTAAACTTGAACTACTGGAGATTAGCAGTGAAGATTTTTTTCTTGCTGGAGAAGGTTTTATCATTGGTTTCTGAGTCGAGTATTTTGATTTTGCTTGAAACTTTCTACATCAGAGTTTATCTTGTTAGTGCAGTATAGTAAAATGTTTGTGTGAGGCTTTGGAGTAATTCCATCAATGTGAAAAGTGTCTTATCTTTCTTTGGCTACTTTCCTTGTGAGATTTTCCTCCCATTGCAACACAGATCATATCGTATGCAGTCTGAGAATTAAACATTTCAGACTGCTTAACTATTGTTAGCATCTGCTGTTTAATGGAGTGAATATCTGGAGTTCGATAATTTAAGCATTAATAAAAGCATTTCTACGTGTTTTCTAAACTTCAGCTGTTGTCAATGAAAGTCTAATAATTCCAGCTGGGGAGACATAGAGTGATTCACCTCACCTTAAAATGCATGCACAAAGTGTTATTCAGGTGCTAGAAATGTCTCAGGGGATATTGCATTCTGACATTTTGGCGTGTGGCAGAGTCCTATGGAGCAGGGAAACAGTATCTAGCTATCTATTAAGGTACAGTGGATAATTGTAAAGGAAATGTAAAAATCTGTATGTTGGATGTAAAGATGGTTTAAGTATGTAGTTGTAGGTTTTGGTAAGTGGGGATTTCAGGAATGAGACATGGATACAAGGCAATGCCACAAGATAAATGCATGTATCAAAATATATATAACCCAAGTGCGGTGCAAGTGATATGGAATAAGGGGTGGAGAATTTACTAGCTCTGTCTGGAATGGAATTAACTTTCTTCATAGCAACCAATGTAGTTCTGTACTTTGCACTTGTGGCTAGAGTGATACTGATAACCTACCAATGTTTTGCCTGTTACTGAGCAGTGCTTGCGCAGCATCAAGGGCTCTGAAGGCCCTCCCGTACCCTGCAAAGCTTGGTAGACTGGGAATGGGCAAAAGGTTGAGAGGAAGTACCTGTAACAGCTGACCAAAACTGACCAGAAGGATATTCACAGTATCACAGTATCACAGTATCACAAGGTTGGAAAGGACCTCTGAGATCATCAAGTCCAACCTATAACCTAACACTAATACCAACACTAACACCAACCATCATCTAAACCATGGCACTCAGTGCCTCATCCAGTCTCCCTTTAAACACCTCCAGGGTCGGTGACTCCACCACCTCCCTGGGCAGCCCATTCCAATGGCCAATCACCCTTTCAGTGAAGAATTTTTTCCTCATATCAAGTCTAAACTTTCCCTGACGAAGCTTAAGTCCATGCCCTCTGGTTCTGCCACTGGTCACCTGAGAGAAGAGACCAATCCCTGCCCGACTACAACCTCCTTTTAGGTAGTTGTAGAGAGCAATGAGGTCTCCCCTGAGCCTCTTCTTCTCCAGACTAAACAGCCCCAACTCCCTCAGTCGCTCCTCATAGGGCTTGTACTCCAGCCCCCACCATCTTCGTTGCCCTCCTCTGAACACATTCAAGTATCCTAACATCCTTCCCAAATTGGGGGGCCCAGAACTGTACACAGTATTCAAGGTGAGGCCTGACCAGTGCCGAGTACAGGGGGACGATAACTTCTCTGGTCCTGCTTACTACACTATTCCTGATGTAGGCCAGGATGCCATTGGCCTTCTTGGCCACCTGGGCACACTGCTGGCTCATGTTGAGCTTCCTGTCCACCAGCACTCCCAGGTCATTTTCTTCCTGACTACTCTCCAGCCACTCTGTCCCTAGTCTGTAGCTCTGCATGGGATTGTTGTGTCCAAAATGAAGTACCCGACATTTGGACTTATTAAACATCATCCCATTAGAATCAGCCCAGCTCTCCAATCTGTCCAGGTCCCTCTGTAGGGCCATCCTACCCTCTAACAGATCAACCCTTCCTCCCAGCTTGGTATCATCTGCAAATTTGCTGATGATGGACTCAATCCCCTCATCCAGATCATCAATAATGATATTAAACAGGACGGGACCCAATACCGATCCCTGAGGGACACCACTGGTGACCGGCCGCCAACTGGATGAAACACCATTCACCATCACTCTTTGGGCTCGGCCATCCAGCCAATTCCTAACCCAGCACAGAGTGCTCCCATCTAAGCCACAGGCTGCCAGCTTCCATAGGAGTCTACTGTGGGAGACAGTGTCAAAGGCCTTGCTGAAGTCTAGGTATACCACATCCACAGCCTTCCTCTCATCCACCAGGCGAATCACATGGTCGTAAAAGGAGATCAGGTTGGTCAGGCAGGACCTACCCCTCCTAAATCCATGCTGGCTGGGCCTGATTTCTTGACCGTTCTGCAGGTGGCGCATGATTTCACCCAGGATTATCTTCTCCATGATTTTACCTGGGACCGAGATCAGGCTGACAGGTCTGTAATTACCTGGATCATCCTTACAGCCCTTCTTATGGATGGGCGTCACATTGGCCAACTTCCAGTCTTCCGGGACCTCTCCAGTGAGCCAGGACTTCTGAAAGATGACGGAGAGCCGCTTAGCAAGCTCATCCGCCAGCTCTCTCAGCACCCTAGGATGGATCCCATCCGGCCCCATAGACTTATGAGGGTCCAAGCGGCTCAGCAAGTCTCTAACTTCCTCCTCATGGATTGCAGGAGGGCCATATTTCACCCTGCCCCCATCAACCACTTCAGAGGGCCAACTGTCAAGCGAGCTGACATCCTTGCTGTTAAAAACTGAGGCAAAGAAGGCATTAAGTACCTCAGTCTTCTCTGCATCTCTGGTTACTATATTTCCCTCCACATCCAACAAGGAGTGGAGGTCGCTGCCGCCCTTCTTTCTGCCATTGATGTATTTATAAAAACTCTTCTTATTGTCCTTAACAGAAGTGGTCAATTTGAACTCCAGATGGGCTTTTGCTTCCCTGATTTTCCTCCTACACGACTTAACAACATCCTTGAACATGACCTGGCCTACATCCCCTTCTTTCCAACGATGATACATCCTCTTTTTCTTAATTAGTTCCTTCAGAAGTTCCCTACTCATCCAGGCCGGCCGTCTGCCCCTACGACTCTTCTTACAACACACAGGGACAGCCCACTCCTGCGCCTGCAAAATTTCATTCTTGAAGTGTATCCAAGTTTCCTGGACCCCCTTGCCACTAAGAGCTATTTCCCAGGGTATTTTCCTGACCAGTTCCTTAAATAATCCAAAATCTGCCCGCCAAAATTCCAGCATCGATGTTCTGTTCCTGGCTTTTCTTATTACATTGTTCAGAGAGAACTCAATTATCTCATGATCACTACACCCCAGACAGCCTCCGAAAGCAACATCACTCACCAGCCCTTCTTTGTTTGTAAACAGCAAGTCAAGCAGAGCCTCACCCCTGGTGGGCTCACTCACCAGCTGTGACAAAAAGCAGTCCTCAATACACTCTAAGAACCTCCTGGACTGCCTCCTCTCAGCAGTGTTAAGTTTCCAGCAGATATCTGGAAGGTTAAAGTCTCCTAAAAGAACAAGGGCAGCCGATCTAGAGGCAGCCTCCAGCTGTTTAAACAACAGAAGATCCAAATCCTCCTCCTGGTCGGGTGGTCTGTAACACACTCCAACCAGGAGGTCAGACCTGACTGCCCCTCTGACCCTTACCCATAGGCACTCAACCTGGTCATCACCGATCTCGACTTCAACAGCATCCAGGGTTTCTCTAGTGTAGAGGGCCACCCCTCCACCCCTCTTCTCACGCCTGTCTCTCCTGAAGAGCCTGTAGCCTTCCATGGCAGCACTCCAGTTATGACAGTCGTTCCACCACGTTTCCGTGATAGCAACTATATCATAGCTCTCCCATACCTTAAGATGTCATGCTTATCTATAAAAGCTAAAACAAAAGAAGAGGAGGACAATACTCATTATTAAGACGTTTACCTTTGAAAGTAACCACTAGCATACTGAAGTCCTGCTTCCTAGGAACTAGCTGGACATTACCTGTTGATGGGAAGCAGAGAATGAATCTCCTTTGGCTTTCCTTTGCTTCAGCCTTTGCTTTCTTTCTTATTTCCCTTCCCTCATCCTCTTAAACTGCATTTATCTTGTGGGTTTTTTTCATCTTATTTTCTTCTCCTGGCATGTGAGAGCATCTTGGTGGGCACCTTGCAGCCAGCCAAGGTTAATCCAGCACAGTAACTTTAGAATAAAATGAAGAACAGATGGTAGTCCTTGACTAGGGGCTTATAGCCTCTGGTAGGCTGCTCAAATAAATATTGGAGTGGTCCTAGTCCTTTGTACCTCTGTGGTAAAAGAAGTATTTTCAGGCAAGAAAGCTGCCTTGTAAAAACCACATTAATCGTCTGCAAAACTTTTTCATAGTTCTTTCAAAGAAAATATTTACCAAATAGAATATTTTTCACTTTTCTTTTTTTTTCTACACCGTTATCTCATACAACGCTGAGTCTTTTATCAAATCCCATATCCCATACAAAAAGTGTTTCTAAAACATCATACTAGTGGAAGTGTTGAAATGCAAACTATTTCTGTATGCTAGCACCTTCCTTTTGCCTGTGTTTAGGCTATTACCTGAGTGAAAGGTTAGCTGTCTTCATGTGATCAGTAGCCTTTGATGTGTGAATAATAAAACTGCAATCACTGACGTAAATTTGTCAGCTTAACACAGCCAGTTACTAATTATATGTTTGGTAGCGACTAACCACTGCACACAAAAGTAATGTCAGACTTCCAGTTAACTGGTTTGCAAATGTGTTTGAGGAACCTCAGCTAACATTAAGACATGTTGTTCCTGTCCCATAGACAAGTTCAAGGCCAAGATAGTGGAATAATGGATGCTGTGGTTCGTCAAGACGACTGGGATGTGAGATTGTGTCCTAGCTTGCAATGGTGAGGAAAGTAAGTTGGACAATGGCAGGAGAGTAAGGGAATAATAAAAATGAAAATGAAAAATGAAACATCTGGGAGGTCGGGAAGCAAAGAATGAGAGGAAGAAAAAGTGCTGCCTCTGGCATGTGTGTAGCTAACTGGATGGAAAGCAAGGAACTACCTAACTGTCTGTCATTCCTGATGACACATTTGCAAACTAATACAGCTCACATTGGCACACCTGGAACTTCAGCACTACAAAAGCCAAAAAACTTGGAATGGTCGTTCTATCTTTCTGCTTTCCATGGAAAAATACGAGCTTCTCTGTTCTGAAGTTATTTTGGAATGTAAGATGGTAGTGATTTGGTCTATCTAGTTACTCCAAATGAGGGGATAGAAAGAAACTTTGTAACTTTTCTTAAACTTAATCAGCCATATCTACGTGGAAACTCCTCCACCACTGTAAATTCTTGGGTTGACTTAGTATGTGTTTTATTCTCAAAGAGACAAAATAAATGCAGGTATTAATTTGGGGTGACTGGCACTATTCTTCATTGAATGTATTGCAGTGTAACATAGGCACTGCTTCTACTATAGCAGCAATGTGATTATCTGCCAAAAGTTTTATCTTCAACATTAAATTTTTAAGATAGACATCATAGTGACTATCGTCTATTGACAAATGTCTATTGACAGTGTCAATGATATAAACTCATTTTTTTATTTGTAACAATAATCTTTAACAAATTTAAACAAAAAAGGAAAGATAAAATGTGAATGATAACAATTTTAGATTTAGCTTTTTCTAAACCTCTTTGGTTGGTTTAAAAGATCATTTGTAAGGAAGAATGACATAACCTCAGGTAGAGGATAAAACATTGTGCTAACGGTATGACTCTATATTAAGACTCATTATATTCAAACACTGATTATAAATATTTTAAAATCAAATGTTTTCTCTTTTTCATTTTTCATCTCTTTGGCCATATGTGTGGAAAAGATGTTGAGTAATTCATCCATCACTTGTCAAGTTTAAGGAACCTGTGTTTGCAAAATGTAGATTGCAAGGCAAAGACATCAGCTGCAAGAAAAACACATTTTTTAACTAAACAGTGTATCTTGATTATGCGTTTGGTCAGAATTGTCTTTATTGGCTTGTTTTTAATTTTAATTGTGTTAAGGTTTTACAATTGCAAAAATCAAGTATGGCATGATGATTTAGTAAATATTCTGTACTGAATCTTAAAATATGAGTTAAGCAATGTTTCAAAAACCTGAATCTGTTTTTGACAACATGCTCTCTCTGTCTTGAAGTCTATGATGAAATACTTTTGGAATAATTGAAAATACAGTTCTCTTTTTGACACATTTTGCTAGATAATCAAAGGTGTTTACAAGCTGTGAATCATGAATAGAACTTATCATATGAGGATAGTAACTATTATATGCATTCTTTGAGAGAAAGAATGTTTCAATAGTATGTTGCTTTTATTCACTTCACTTCACTTTATTCAAATTAATTAGAATTTTAAAGAATAAGTCAGCAAGAGCAATCTGATTTTGATGATGATATCCACTCAAAGTTCTCCGAGGTCTATAGAAGCAAAGCAGTGTTCATGGTATTAAGAATTTTTAGTCATCCTATCAAAAAAAAAATCCTTAATTTTGTTTTGTCAAGATTTCTGCATTAGGCTTGAGGAGAAGCAAAAAGCATTGTTCTCTGACTTAATGAAATTGATTATAAGTATTAGTAAGAAATGTAAAAAAATATTAATTTTTTCAAACAGAAATGAATATGTGCATGGGGCAGGACATAAGCAAGATGTTCCACACACAGCAGAGCAGAGGATCTTTTTCTCTTAACCTCAAAAGTACCAATACGTACACTTTTGGAGAAATTAATAGTCATATTGTACTGCTAAATTATATATCTACATGTGTGTTCATGCACATGCCTATATATATGTCTCTCTATATATGAGTGATTTCAAATGCTTGTACCTTTTTTAGAAAATATAAGTTTAGATTTGGGTTGGTTTGTTTTCTTTTTTAGAACAAAGCAGGAAAGATCCGTATTTACTGGTCTCCCTGAGCTATGAATATGGTAGTTAATGTATGTGCTGTTGGAATGCTGTCAAAAGCCTTTGATGGGACAAATGCGAGATAAATACCTATGAAAACTCTTGCTGTATGACTTTCTTCAGAAAACTCTTATGGAATGGTCAATTCGATAAAAATGGGGTCAGGACCCTGAGATATCAGAAAGTGACACGGTAATGATAAGTGGGCACCATGTTTGAAGAGTTAAGCTAGAGACAAACGACTCAGCCTTTGACCTCCTTCACTAGTGAAGTAGCTGTTTGTGTGCATTTCATGCTCAACATCTTTTTAGATTCTGACTACCCTGCTCATTAGCATGGAGCAAAATACACCAGTTTGATTTAGCAATGTGCTCTAGGAGGAAGTAAAAATTATCTTAAATTATTATTTAATTGTTACTTTCTGCTAAGGTCTGAGCGCTTATTCCTTTCTTGTTCTTGAGAAAAATCTCTACACAGTTTGTAAACTTAACTAGAATTCTTTTTGATCTTTACGGTTCTTTAAAATAGAAAATTTATTCTATGAATATTTCATATGCTTACTAATTATAACAATGTACCAATATTTCCCTCATAGTTGATAATTCTAATTTAAAGAGCGTGCCTGTGTGTGTGCATCTGTGTGTGTACTCTGCTCTAAACTCCCTCACAGCAAGATGATTTTTGCCAAGCACAGAGTGAGCCAGAATACATCAGAGATGTACTACTTCTACTTGTGTGACAACTGATTAATCCTCAAGTATACCGTGAACAAATTTGAAGTCGCATCATATTTCCAACCTGAGTAAAATCTTTAGAACTAAATGATAAAATACTTCAGGTCTTACCTCTGTGCCTCCATTCTACTTCAGCACAACAAATAAATTGTGTGGATACTTGATTAAAGTTCTGGAAATATAATCCATGCTGTTTCTCTAACACATGGATGGGTTATAGTTTGATTTGTGCTTGACGTCCTTGAAGTGTCTAATAGTGATGAAAAGAAAAATAAATTACAGATGATCCATGGTACTTTGTCACATACTACATTCAGAAGGTATTAGTTGGAAGTAAGGGTTCTTTCTAATCATCAATGCATTTAGTTTGGGAACTTTATTTGGGTTTGGAAGTAGATAACTCTTGTGACCGTTATGCTGTTTACCATCCCTGAGACCAGTCAAATAAGAAAAGAACCATCAAAAGAAGTCTGTGCAACTAATTGATTTTTTTGGTTCGTTGACTGAATGAAACAATTGTAGAAATAATCAGGTCAACATGAAGTTAAATGTTTTCTGTTTTCATGCTGGAACAAAACCTGAAAATTTTATATGTGTTAAATATTTTTATTTTCTTGAAATATCTACTGTATACTTTAGTTAGACCCTAAAATTTGGTATTTTGATTACCAAGTAGTCCTTCTATGACCCTAATGTACATATTTTTTTCTCCCTCAATATTAGGAAGGCCATTACTGCTATAATTACAGCCTTTCAAAAGTATGAGATTCAGCTCTTTTTCTATAAAATATATTTTCTATATATTACTGTCATTAAAAAAAATTTGATGATGCAGTACCCTTCCCTTACCACTGTCATAGTAATGATGAACAAAATTCTCTTCTCTTACAGACTTTTTTTTCTTTACTAGAATACAACCCTATTAATCATAACTTTGACAGTTTAATGCTTGGATTGCAGCATTAAGATGTAATTCATTAAAAATTGTTCCAGGCAGTGTGAGTCATGCAGTAAAATATTTATTACTGTTTTCAGCACTTCTGGAAGAAAATTCATTTTCAAAAATAAAGAATCCTTATTTATACCTATACGTTGACAATATCAGCCTGTAAAATATTTACAGGAATATGTGATACACCGTAGCACAGCAGTCTTGTTCCACCATTCTTACGTGTCTTCAACATAAATATTTTGCCATGACCATCTAGTTAAAGTATCTATCCCTGTTTACTGTCACTGAAAGGTACTGACTGTGGCCTAAAAACTTATCATTTGCCAATATTAAAACTCTCAGTTCACTAAAGAGTGCCAATTATCAGTGTTGTTTCCGGTGGAACAACATACACCAGGGCATGAACAATTCACAAGGTTCTAGGAATGTATTGATGGGGCAACTTCCTAACACAGGTGACTGAGGAGTCAACAAGGAGACAGGCTTTACTGGATCTCATACTTACAAACAAGGAAGAACTTTTTGTCTTGCAAAGGCCAAGGGAGTCTTGGGTGCAGGGGTCATGAGAAGACTTCAGGATCCTGAACAGAAGGAGCAGGACTAAAGTCAGGATCACAGCCACAGAAGAGCAGCCCTAGTCTCTTCATTGATCTGCTTGGAAGAACTTCACGGCAGATTGTCCTGGAGAGAGAAGAGCTCCAAGACAACTCACTAATATCCAGATGAACAGTAAATCAAACAAAGGCAGCAGGAGCCTAGCATGGATGAGCAAGAATCTTCCAGTTAAACTCAAACATAAAAAGTGAGCCTACAAAAGATAGAAACATGGGAAGGTGACTCAGGAATAATGCAGATATGCTGTCCAGTTGTACAGGAATGGGTTAGGAAAGTGAGAGCCCACGTAGGTTTAAATTAGTCAAGGAACATGAAGGGCAACATGAAAGGATCACATAAGTACATAAAATGCAAAAAGAAGTGAAACAATGAGTCTACTGCTGAATAGGGAAGAGGCCACATTAACAAAAAACACAGAAAATGCTTAAGTACTCAATAAGGACTAAGAAGAGGGTCTGGGGATTTCATGCAGGTCAACCTTTCTTTGATCCCTGGAAGATGATGGAGCAATGAATCTTAGAAACTGTTTCCAGATACATGAAAGATAGGAATTTGTTTAGGAGTAGATGACATGGATTTACAAAAGGAAAATCATGCTTATGCAGTGTCATAGTTTTCTACAAGGAGATGACTATCTTGGTGGTTGAAAAGGAGGACTGTGGATGTTGTTTATCTTGACACTGTCTCCAGTATCATTCTCATAGAAAAGCTGATTAAGCATGGACTGGGAAGTGGATGTAGTTTTGGGCTGAAAGCTATCTGAATATCTAGGCCCAAAGAGCTGTGATCAGTAGCAGCTGCTCCAGCTGGAAGACAGTTCCAAGAAGTGTATCCTAGGGGCTGATAACAAGCCTTATGTGATTTAAAATCACCATTAGTGATCTGAATGATGGGACACGGTGAGCCTTCAGCAAGTTTACTTATACCTCAAAACTGGGAGCAGCAACAGATACAGCCGAGGATTGTGCTGCCATTCAGAAAGACCCAGACAAGATGGAGAAAAGGGCCAGCAGGAATCTGATGCAGCTTAGCAAAGAAACTGTGAAGGACCATAAAGATAATGAAGAGACTAGAGCATTTCCCATATGAAGAGAAGCTCAGAGGAATGGGGCTGCTTAGCCTAGAGAGTATAAGGTTTGGTTGTTATCTATGTGTGTAAATAACTAATGCAAGCCCTGAAGAAGACAGAGTCAGGTTCTTTTCAGTGGTGTCCAATGACAGGACAAGAAGCAACGAATACAAACTGAAACTCTGGGAATTCCATCCGAACATAACAAAACACCTTCTTATGGTGTGGATGATCAAATCCCACACCAGGTTGCTGAGAAAAGTTGTGGAGCCTCCATCTAAGAAAACAGAAACCCAGCTGGTGACCCTATATTCACCAGAGGCACTGGAGTAGATGGTTCCCAGTTGACCCTTCCAACCTCAATAATCATGTGATTCTGTATACTACTTCTATTTTGTGCCTCTTCCTGTGAAGAAAATGTATAATTCTGAGCGATAGGGATGCAATAGATGTTTTAAGGACTTTGAAAACTCAATTTATACTGCTAGACTGGATGTTGATCAAATGGTCAATGTCTTTCCCTTTAAATTAGTAGTATAAAAAGTGAAATTAATTCCAACACTTTTCTCTAACCCAGGAAGCAGTAACTTGTTCCTAAATTTTGCAGCATTTAGACTAGCTGAGTTAGAATTTCTTTCAACACAGGTTGAATGAGTGAGCTGCTTTTTACTTTTTCTAACTCCAGCTGCAAACACCTTCTTTTTTTTTGTGCTAGCATTGATGTTTCTTTATCCTTTAGTGAACTGATTCAAAATGGCAAACTGTAAGAAATCTTATCTAGCAGAATAATCAAAAGAATATTCTTTTATGTCAAGAAACAGGCATGGATTAATTCTGCATGAAAGACAAGGCTTTAAATTGTAATTTTGTATTTACAAGACACTCAAGTGTAGAGCTGATGTGTTCTATGAATACAGAACTTTCTATCCCAAGGAACCTGAAGTTTTAAATCCTCTCCAGGATAAGCCAGAATGTAGGGAACAATGATTTTGTTTGCTTCCTGCCTGTCCCTGCCTGTGAAATAACTTCATTCCGTTACACCTTCAGAAATTTACACTCCCTTATCCTGTAAGTTTCCTCACCTCTCTAATATCTGAGATCATTGACTCCTAGTCAAGCATTGCTCTCAAAAATTGTCCATGTTCCTTGCCTTACTGTTTACTACTTGATCTGATTCAATCTTCTAAACTGAATGAATAAAATAAAGTGTTTTCAAGAGAGTGCATTGTTGTCTTCGTGGTAATTCGAGGCTTTCTTTCTAGATGAAATACTTCACTCACTTGTAGATTTGGCAATCTATCTTCACAAAATTAGAAGATTGTCTAAGATGAACAAAACTCCAGACGTATTGTCTCTGAAAATATTTTTCTCAAGAGGTAAATTTTAAAGGACAGTAAAATATCAGTTTTAGTGATCCATTTAAAATTACAACACTGCAGAGAATTATTTGTCAGAAGGAAAGGGAGGAATGTTGTTTTTTTACATGGAGAGACTCTTGCTCTGTGAAACATCGCTTACAGTTCCAGAGATAAATTAGATAGCTAAGATCTTACTGACAGCCGCCTTCTTCAAAAAATATACTGCTAGGTTGTTTTAGTAGTGAGATATCCCCTCTGACATGTTTCCCATTTTCACATAATTCATGTTAGTTACATATTAAACCAAAATACTTAATAACAAACTAATAAATAATAGTAAGTTTATTAATTTTGACAGTGTTAAAAGGGGTTACATACATAAATATTATATACATATCATTTTAACTATTGTAATATATTCTGGTTTAAAAAGTTTTAATAAAATGTATTATTTTTTCTACCTTGTTTAATGAGATTCAAACAAGATAGAGAAAAGCAGTTAGTTAAAATTGGAAATATATCACTTTGGCAATGAAAATAAACCTAATATTAAAGGCCAGTCCCTCTTCTCGGTGTATGCTGTGGATAGATTTTGAAGTTATGCTACTCTCTTCCCTGTCTAATGAAGTATATCAGATCTAAGAAAAAGATAGTGTAAAATCAAGATGTGCTGGAAGAATCTGAGTGCATTAGCCTTGACAGAGAGATAGATCTGTGTATCTATGAGGTCTGTTACAAAGACGTGACTTGCATTCTCAGACACTTGATGGTTTTGAATATCATTTAGCAGCTTCATATTATTCAAGTGTTTGGTAGATTAAAGGTCTGATAATTAAACTTTAATAAATCACTGTGCTTCCAATGATGAAGGGTTTCAGATTTACAGAGGAAAAGGATAATGTGACATATGCAAATATATTTTACATGATATGTACTTTAACCACTGTAACTGATATTTCCTTCAATATTCACTTTATTTTTTAAAATTCCAAAATGTAGCTTTCCAATATATAACCTGCCCATCATATCTAGACATCAAGTAAGCACAAGCCTACCAAAGGACCGGAATCACTTTAAGGTTATTTAAAAGTTTTCTCCTCAGTTAATACGGTAAGACGTGCCCATAATCATTTATTATACATGAAAGTAAAGCAATGGAAGTTCCAAGAGACCCTTAACTACTGCAGAGTTGAAATCGTATGATAATCTCAAGAAAATTAGGAGAGAAGTGTTTTGTTATTGAAAAGAAAAGACGAGTGCACACATAATTTGATTTCATGGGGAGTGATAAGGTAATAGGAAAAAGAGTGACTGTGTAATAGCTGCAGGAGTAGATATACAGAAAAGCCTGCTGCTGAAGTAGAAGGGGTTTTCTAGGTATATGATATTTTGAATGGAAGACGTTTAGTTCTAGATATTTCTTCCTTCTGATCTTTCCAAATACTGTTGACCTTTAGAAGACAATGTGAAGCCTCTTGGCTAAGTGAATACAAAGAAACTTTTCTCTGTAAAGATAAAATAGAAAATGCAATAATCACTTTATAAAAGTGTATTAGTTTGCATTTCTTTAAATAATTTCATAATATGTAAATTAATGCAGAATTGTAGATTTGGTATATGCCAGTTGAATTCAAATGTGTTATAAAAGTTCTTGCAGTGAGACTCATTTACAGATCTCAGTTCAGTGCATTTCTAACCATTCACATAATAGAATGTGATGTACGTTGCTGTTAGATGTAATGACAGCAATACTAAGCATAGATTATTGCTCTGCTCGGTAATGTTTGATAGTATAAGAGAGAAAACTAGGATATGCACTATGGCAAATTCTGCACGACTGAAATTAAAGTAAATGCTACTGACTTTACTAGAAAGATGATTGGAGCGAGTTTTATGATAGTCCTCCAGCTGGAAAAATAGGATGCTCCAATGTGAACAAGGAAAGACTGAACTGTGCAGTCCATATTAGGTTACAGCTTTTAACCAGACAGCCAAACTATGCAGCAGTTTTTGACAGATTGTAGCTAGGCTTTTGAACCAACAAAAATATCCTTCCCTCTGAATCTTTTCTCACTAAAAATTACCTGAAAACTGTGTGATAAGTTTTTTATTGACTGCTTTAAATGGCAAAGTATAGATTAAGGGCTACATTTGTATAAAAGTATGTGCATGCATGTAAAAAGTCTTTATCGTTTCTTATCAGTAAATGAAGGAGTCCTGTCTTTTATTGAAATAATATTTATTAAGAAAAAAGTAATTGTTTAGATTTATGCTAAAATTGCTACACTATTTCAATTAAAAAATGGTAAGAGAATAGGCATTATCTTTAGTAGTATGGAAATAACTTATGGAGGATTTAATTTTCACCTGCGTCTGGTTTTCTACTTAGGTAAGAAATAAGATAAGGTCATTGCAGACATTGAAATGTTTAGCTGATCTACACAATGTGGTAAATAAACCAAGGATATAAGCAATTGAAAGCCAGACCAAGTCTGTGAGATGTATCTAGACTCACTGGAAAAGGAAAACTGTGTAAGTAAAATGCTTGTTCCAAGTACACAAATTTTCAGATTGCTTTATATAACTTGTTTCATATATTACAAGCCTTCAGTGCTGTGATAAATGTCTGGGAGAAACACACAGGAATGGTTGAAGTTCATCATTGATACTGTTCATGCCTAGAATTAGACATCTTTGTTGTGAGGGTGCACTTATGCTGATTCACTTATATAAAATTATCCATAATGCAAAAAATGCCTCATCATTATTTTTCAAGTTTAAAACATGTATTTTAAAAATATCATTGTCATTGGAGCAATGCTATTGCTATCTCCTAAATACCATTATTCTGTTTAGAAGATTCAATAACAGAATATTTTTTTACAAACTAAAGGCATTTAAGCATTCATATCAAACCTGATCTTTCTTTTTCAGGGACTGAATAAAGGAACATTGGATAGCTAGTCATCTAGTTTACTTATTGTGTTCACTAATGGTACTCTTGTTTCTGAAAATGATCATATCTTTTTGCTCCCAACACATCATAGTAAATTTTTTTTATCTTTTCTTAAAGAGCAATGCCATCTGAGGAAAAATTTTAAGCCTATGCTTCCAGGGGCAATAGGAATGATGAAATTAATCCCTTTAGTTCTCTTGACCGAGGTTTATTACCCTGTAAACAGTACTGGGGGACAAAATAGATTTTTCTTAGCTGTACAGTTGTGGAGTACAGCTTTTTGCATATTGTTGTGGATACATCATTTCTAAATGCTCTTTACGACTATTTTCATATTGGCAAATGAATAATGATTTGCATAATTCCCAAGGAAAATGAAGGAAAAGTCGATTAGGTAAAATATTGAAAAAGTGACGATAATTTCTATGGGAAGCTAATAATATTAAAGAGCATCTGAAGGTTTCATGTGGAGGAACCCACATCATATTTTCCTCGAGGAGTTTTGCTTAGGAAAAAGAAAGTGATAGTCTTGCGGTGTTTTTGGACTCAAGATAAATAGGTCAGTTTTAACTCAGCATCTCATCCTATGGCTTTGGGCAGAACTGAACATGTGCACAGAATACATAATTTTTTTGTAATAGAAATAATTTCTTTTCTGAATTCTGCCAGTTATGCTACTTAACCCCCCCTGTTTTTACTCACAGAAAAGAACACGCTATTAGCCAACCCTCTTTTCAGGTTTTATTCTTTATTTAAATAAAATCATTAGAATGGAATTGCCTTTGCAAATGATTTTACATCAGTCCTCAAAGTGTGTTTCATATATTCTGATAAAATCAAGCTGAAAACTATTAATAATATATACAAGTAGCATAAAAAAAGTATAATGGAGAGAGGCAACCATATACATGGCACTCATTGCTTTAACAAATACTTGCTAGAACACAGCATTCGCTAAACAAATAAAAGCAAATTAATATTGTGAAGCAAACAAGTTAATTAAAAAATAGCTTTTAAACTACTGTTTGAGTTGTGCAAGAGCAAATTACCAGAGACCTGAAAATCCCTTGCATGGAGCCATGCTATCATTCTTTATATTCTGAATACCTGTATAAGTAATGTGACATCCTGTACTGAAGCAGGGAGTATACATACATTTGCATGGCACCTCCTTAATTCCTCATCGAGACTCGTCCTACCACTTCAATAAAATCCTACTGAGCTCTCATAGCATATTTTGTAGCACACAACTACCTGAGGCTGGGCTCTGAAGTTTATAGCCATGGTTTCAGACGGTGTTGTCCCTGGGAAAGTATTTTTTCAATTCAGAAATCTGAATTCCCTTTGAGTGCTGCATTTCTTATCAACCTTTCTTTCAGTCTCCTTCTAGTGATCTCCTACGCTCAGACTAATTAATTTTTTTCAGTAGGATACCTACACAGTGGGCCTGGGTATGAAAATTATAGGTCCTGAAAAAGGCTCAGACTTCTCATCGTTTTTCTATGCCTTATGTTAAGTACTATGTAATAACAACAAGAACTGTTGGCCAGCATGGCCAGGTAAACTACATGACTACTATGCATAACCATTAGACTGTATCTGTCCTATGTGCTTAACAGTCCCTTGAAATTCTAACCACAGTTACAGGGAACAAAAACTATCAGAAAGTTTGACTACATTCAGAAATCATGAATGCTCTGGGATTACTGCTTGAGTACCTTACTGCTTAATTCTTCTATCTCTTGAATACAGAAAAATATTCTTCAATATGTATAGCTCTTTAAGGTCTATACATCCATACATAAAATTTTCTGCTCTTTTTTTTTCGGTTTTCAACAGAATCCTTATAGCATGTGGCAGCACCACAGTTCTCTGGCTGAGTCTGATCTGAGGGACAGGTGTACATTCTGCCCTATATAGTTCTGTAAGGCACAAAACAAAAGATGTTTCATTTTATAAAAAGTCTCTAGTCTTCAGTGGCTGGACATGTATATATATATGTGAGAATATATGTCTAGGCTATGTTTTGAATGAGATATACTTGTTGATTAGCTCTTTTGTATTTTCATTTCCAGAGAGTTTGGGTTGCACTGTGTATACTGTAGTCTGAAATAGTCAAGTATATCTCAGACATTAGACTTCAACTAAGATAATTCCAGCTTCCTCTCATAGCTCAAAGGGTGGACTATATACCAGTCAGTTTGGATTTTTGTCTGAAAGAATGACATGAAATCAAATCTCTTTGGAAGATAAATAAAACAACAACAACAACCAATCTGTCTTCCTAGCAATTAACAATCAATCATTTTTCTCTATCTTTTATTTGGAAGGTATGATGCCTAATAAGATTCACTTGTCATACTCGGTACATTTTAAACAAAGATTTTAAATATGCACGTGACCTCTAAGTTCCTTTCCAGCAATGACAATTTTTTGTAAATACGTCATTCATTGTGATGGCTACCCCACAGTAAATTGTAAATGTCTTTTTATTCTCTTTGACATTAAACAATTCTTACACAAGTATTTGTAGAGTAACAGCAGTTATATGTATCTGTTAAGAAAGCAGAGATAAATGTGACGAGACTGTTTAGAAGACTGACATACCAGACCAGTTTTAAACTATAAGACTAAATCAATTCACTAAAGACACGTATTTGTAAATGGCCAATGTTTTTAATAAATCCAGTCAGTTCTTATAATCAGTTAAATGCATAATTATTTCTATATATACAATCCTTTTGTCCTTTAACATTTATATATTAATTTAGCCATGAGTGTACCGTACCGTAGACCTGAAGCTATGTAGTTAGAGTGATGTCAACTGCCCCTGTTGGCTTTTAGCAATATAGCAAGAGAAGTCGCAACAGAACTGGGCTTGTCTTTTATTCTTCTCTGATTTTTCTCATTTATGTGTGAAGTTTTTATGGTATTTCTTTGTCCTTTGCAAATTCTTTGTTTCTTGGATCCTATTTGCAACTACACTCATCTCTGTATACCCCTTAGGTGGATATGTTGTTCACATAATTATATAAAATATTGTCTGGGCATGATATGCTATCATGCTTTTGCAAAACAGATATGTAACATTGTTAATTGTAGTATTTTAATAGGCTTATATTCAGGTTCCAGGCAAGCTAATATCAATTACATACATATATGTCTATTTATAAAGTATTAGTATCACAGGCCTCTGTTTTGGCTACAGTAGCAAGACTATGGCTTTTATAAACAAAGTCATAATTAGTATATTAAACACACTCTTAAAAAATCATCTGGAAGCAGGGGAGGGGATTGTATGAAGGATGCAAATCACTAATTTTGATGCATAAAATGCATTTAGTGTGCCTATACAAGTAACATAATGATTTGGTGATTTCCACTCTAATCTTGCAGGGCTTGATATTCACACAGTAGATGACAAAGTGCTTTGAATTCAGAATAGAAGAGCTTGACAACAACCTTTTGTTTGGTGTCTAAATTGAGGAGGAAAACTTCTTCCTCCATCAACATGTCTGACTGAGAGACAAGAGGGGGTTTAGTGCTTAAAATCCAAGGACACTTCGTGGAGGCATACAGATTTTACTAGAGACAGTAATGGTTGTGCTCCTAAGGGATTTCCTGAACTACCCATCCAAATATAAGGAGGGTAAGCAAAATAGATGCTCTCTTTCCGGACACGTGCCTCTGTGACTCAGTGAGAACATTTGGCAGTAGGTTCTATTTATTTTGCAGTGTAATGAATAATTACTCCCACTGCAGCCAAATACCAGAAACGGCAAGGTTCCAGAACTCTTCTGCAGTCTCAGTATCCCTCATCCTTGCTAATACGAACCTTTAATTCGAGGTCCTTTTGATCAGAGAATAGAACACTTAGGCTCAGCTGCCCTTGTGTACAAGTGTTCACAGACCCTCCTTGTGCCCACCATCCACATCCAGTCAAAGTGTTTGTTCAAGAATAACCCATAAGCTTTCCCTAAGCACCTCATTTAAATATTTATTGCAGTGATACTCAGCATTTACATAACTATTATACACATTATACAGCACTTCAGTAAGAATGACCTGTAGGGTCAGCGTTTTTTGACAGTTAATGACTATCCAGAGGAGTTTGCCCCTAAAGTGAAGCAGTCATTAACTGTGAGAAAATATTAATCCCAGAAGCCATTATTTATAAACTATGCAAAATTAAGAATATATAAAGTGCCATTTTCATACATCTGCTCCATCTTATGCTCTCTATGTGATGCTGTTGAATTATTTTTCTAGCAGATAATGACTGATACTGTAACAATAGGAAATCATGGCTCCATTTTTAACATCGTATTACCCTTATAATAAACTTTGAAGTTTATCTTCCTTCCCCCTTTCTCCCTTAAAAAAAACGTTTTTCAGTTACTGATTGAAAAGCTCAAATAATTGACATTTAAAGTTCTATCTTAATATTGTACCTTTAATTTCTTTGTTAAAGTTAAGACGAGATAATAGGCAAGTCTTGTTTTTAGCTTTTCTTTCTCAAAAGCTTAAAAAAAACAAATATACCCAGTTTCCATGTAGCATATCTTAGTTCAGTTCCATATCAGGCATCTCTAGCTCTAATTCAACCTGCGCAAAATATCTTGCTTAGATATCTTTGGTATCATTTATGCATCAATTTGGGTGGTTTGGTTTTTTTTTTCCTTTTTCTGAAGTTTTTGTAATTTGATATTTAAGTAGTGTCTTATGGTGATTACTTCAGGATGAATTTCAGTTTACGTATTGGAGAGTACTAAATGAAAAGGTGGTTTAGCTGTACAGTTTCTTGTATTCTTTGATTTCTTTTATTTTTCCATTAAAAATACCTTAAATGTTTTGGATTTATTTAAACTATGTGTCTTAAATTTCTCATACAAACCGAATGTGTTCTGAATTTTTTCCTTAACAAAGTTAGCTACTTCTGGACAAAGCCATTGTACAGATTTAATATATTGTATCACTCAAGAAACAGTTTTACTATTTAAAATTTTGGCATTTCTTGAAGGTATTCTTAGAACTGTATCTAACTGTGAAATTTTTGTTACACAGAAATATCAGTGACCTACTTTTCACAGGCTGATACTAACCATTTTGTTTCTTCAGTAATTGACGAAATGTCTGTATCTGGATATGTTAGTAACTGAAGACACTCTCATTCATTATTGTGAAGTGTTTTTAAGATTGAAATCTGTCAATATAGAACTGCAAATATTCTCAGTACATTATTCAGTTATTTTTGTAAATTATCTACAGTCTTGTGTTTAGTATTCCAATACAAGTGTGTAATAAACCTGGTCCAAATTCATTTCAGTGCACTGAAGAAATGAACAAATTTCACAATACTTTTTTTAATAGATCTGTTCCATTTCATTCCTTGTTCTTCTCTGATTTATTTGATGTGTATATTTGCAGGCTATTACCAGCTCGAAAAAAACTATAGTTAAATATAATCCATTGAATAGTGATAGGAAGATGGATTTTATTCATTCTCAGCATTCTTGCAGTAATGTCCTTTTATTCTCCAAGAAAATGTACTTGATAATCATAGAATCATAGAATCTTCAAGTTGGCAAAGACCTTTCAGATCATTGAGTCCAACCAAACCCATCTTCTGCTAAACCATGTCCCTCAAAAACTCATCTACCTGTTTTTTAAAAACCTTCAGGGAGGTATTTAATCCAAACTGAAATATGTTAATGTTCCTGAGAGAAAAGTTAGGATAGCTAGCACAAACCCACACATTACCAAAAACTGATTTATAATTTTTTAAGTATTTTTTGTTGAAAATTGTTACTTATCTGAAATAATGTCAACAGAGTAGAGATAAATTTGAATATTAAATTTGTACAAAAAAATCATCACAAACCTAATATTAAAAACACTATATGTGTACAGGACAAAAGGTAATGGGGAGATGCTCCGAGCACAAGATAAAAAATGTAGTAATGTTGAATGGATCAGTACAACACATAAAACTAAAATTAAATCACATAAAGAAAAGAGAATAAAATGAGATCTGATCCAGAACTGCACTGTAGGCAAGTGATTTCAGGATTTCAGGATTTTGAAAATACGCAAAAGGTTTAATGATGAGGATAGTTAGTTCCTTCTCATTCCATTCCTGTACTACATTCTGTTATCCTTAGAAATTATCTGAAGTATCTGCTGAAGGAATATCATGGTCTTTCTCATTTAAATATTACTTCTTCGTGAAGCCGATGACCAGAACATTAACATTTTCTAACAACCCAGATAGTAATGTGTAAGAGGCAAAAATTCACTGAAGATGTTCTTAAAAAAAGGGATCTTGAGGATTAATAGGTAAAAGTTGCTAGAGAACCTATTTGGGTGAGTTTTTAAGACTATGCTAAGAACACGTTGAGTACCTACCTTGTTGCTTCAATTTATGATAAACTCAGGGCGTTACCCTTTCAGCACGGTTGTGAATGTAGAGAAAGTCTGAGAATTGTACAGTAAGTCCATGAAAATACAGTGGATGTGTATGGATGACTTCAAAGCAAGAATAAAATACTTTTTGAAAACATAGCTAAATAACACAATCCAAGGCAAAACTGAAGTTCCTAATTGTACAAATGTTAAGATCACGCAACCTAATAGCACTTTCGGGCTAATAGCAAGTGAAGTTACTAAAATCTTGAAATCAAACTCCTTTTATATAATACCTAGACTATTGTATTTCATATTCTTTCCATTGGTGCTAAAACTTCAAGGAAATTACTGTTTGTTCATTGGCTATCTGGATGTTGTGAGAACACCCTAAAACCTAATTGGTTTGTAAATATATTTCTTTTTTTTCCAGAAGTTAGTCTTTTTCCAATGCGATGTTGTTCTTGCTTGGTATATAAACCCCCAAAACTGGCCCATTGTTTGACCAATTGCAAACAGTTGTAAGAGAATTAATTATTTGGAGCAGAAATCTGCAAACTTTTAAATGAGTACAGATCACTTTTATGTATCAAAGTTTATCATGACTCTCATGAGTTCTTATCTCAGTGTTTATATGAAAACATTTTGAAAGTTATTGTAATATGCAGATTAGTTAGAGGCCTCAAGCAGTCCGTTGAATGAAAGCTACAAATATCGCAAGGCTTTTTCTGTGCAGGAAAGGAACAGAAGAACCTTTAGGGGGAAGAGATCATCTTTTTAAGTAAATCCAAGTCCCAGAAATTGTTACAAGTGAATATTAATATCTGAATTCTGGCTATCAAATAGACAGGGACAAGATTTGCTTAGAATGGAGTTGAAAACAGATGCAAAGCAAATTAGCCCTGAACTCAAAGTTCAAAATAAACTGATGTTTGCTTCATTAACTACTTACCATATTGAAACTTGGATAGTAAACTGATAACATGGTTAACACATACCATTAGGATTAAGAAAAGACCAGATGAGAAGGAATATATTTTATTTTAGTGGTGCCTCATTTTCAGTTATACAGGAAGTTTAATATAAGCAGGTCTATTCATTTAACAGTCATGTTCAATTGCAGTGCTGTTCTGTCTCTCAGCAACTAGTTAATTCAATTAGAACACATAGATTTTTCATCAGTCTTTAATTTGTTTAATTTCAGTGAGCTGTTGCCTCAGAAATTTTCCTGTCTTTCAGCCCTGTGACTATAGCTTGATGCCTTCTGCTGTTCTTTCTCTATCATTTCCATTTCAATATAGATTTTATAGCTCATTACCTGTCAATCAGTTTCAAATGCTGGAGTGTTCATTTTATTATGCTCTGCAAATGTCGCTTGCTTATTTCAATGATGTCTTACATTTATTTCAGTTTGAGCTGTCTTTATTTCTCTAAGTACTGCAGGTATCTATAGCTATGCTCATTTTACTGAGCATTTATTTTAGCAAATGCAATATTTTGTTTCACGTTGCATTCATTTGACATGTTTATTCAAGCAAGTGAATTTTGACTGCACTCTGAAATTGACTTAACTGTAGCAAATATTTTTTTTCCATGATATTTTTATTTATCATAGAACTCAAAGCTTATATTTTCAGTCTTTGACATAGTTTCCCTAAACCAAAACCAGCAAACTAACACAGAAACAAATACTTCTGTATAAGAAGTTTTTTCTTTTGGTTCTTCTGAAAATTTGGAGCATGTCATAGGTCACAAAAGAGTCTCTGTAATTTCCTGGAAAAATAAAATTACTTCAGTCATTTAGTTGTAGATTCTCTTGATGACATTTTCTGCTTTGGTTTCTACGGTATGCCATTATCTTGTGGAGTGTTACGGAGAAATTGAGTGAGGAGACAAAAAGAGTTCTTATATCTACTGATGTGTGACATTCTGAAACAGCTGAAAGATTTTGTGTTAATTTCTTATTTGTATTGCTAGAAACTCTAAATTCTGTGTGAGTTTTACAATATAAAATTATGGACGTATAAATAGCATTCAAGTTAGAAGAGCAAAGAAATTATTTTGAATTAGTTCATGTCAATGACTATCATCAATATTTAAGAATATTTATTTAGTTTAGGGCAACTAGACTGCTTAGTGGCAGCAGTGTGACCTAAAACCGCTGTATACTTTGTGGTGATTACCGGTTCTTTTTTTATTTCTGTCCCAGGTCCAGCATGCTATCTCAGTTGTCCAGCAATAGAGTTCATATTTTTTAAAACTTGTTGCCTTCCTTTTCCAGAAGCACTTTTTCTTGCGAAGCTATAAGGCAATGACAAAAGTGATTGTGAATGCTTGGAGAAGCGGAATGCGTGGACAGTTTCTGTGGAAGTTTGAAGTATGTAACAGCTGTTGGGGGATATCAGTTCTTCTCTACTCAATGCACAGATCAGGTGAAAACGGGAGCTTGAATATATACTTTTAGTGAATAGTCATTCAGAAATAGGATTTGCTGTTGTCAATTTCATAATGCACTGCAGCATAACAACTATTGAAACAATAGTTTTAATATTGTTCCATGCACCAGTGAGTTAATATATCTGTATTTCCTTATTTCATCTATGTATGTACACTGGAAGTAAATAAATGTCTTTAGTCTTGACAAGGTACATCAACGAATTTTTTTAAAAATATTCATTATTCATATTATTTTTTTAATATTATTTCATAGCACGTCTGTAATAAGCTAGTATTTTTATGGTTTATAAGACTATGTGGTTTTTTTCATTCAGTGTTGATACAATGCCTCTCTTATTGTCCAGTCCTGAAAACTGTCACATCTATCTTTATTCTCAAAATGCAGACTCTGATCTAATGTATTACTGAATCATTTGCTTAGTTTTAAACATGAGAAGACTTCTAGAATGCAGTACTCTGTTTGTAAACTGAGTGCTTAAAATTTTTGGTGGACTATGCCTATAACTCATAATCTCCATTTAAGAAATTAACTAATTAAATTGCTTTTAATTCATCAGAATTGTATGAACCCAAGGGTTTGTGCTAACATTTTCTGTGCTTCAAGGAATTCACATAGGCTACTAATACTGTCAAATTTGTTTTTCCACAACAGGAAGAGGAAAAAACACTACAGATTTTTTTTTATGTGATGAACAGAAAAGATAAATTAAGGCTTTTACATTATCAGGAAGTGTCATGCAGTGGAAAGAGCTACAGAGGGAAGCACCTGGTGTGGAAAATTCGGGTATTCTACGCTACATTTCAAGGGGGTGGCATTGTGTCCTGTGAACTGAACAGTTGTAGTGGCTGTAGCACATTGAGGTTTATTTCAGTGGTGCATCTCTCAGTTCATTTTCATTTAGAAGGAATTGAGCTTGTGCATTCCCAGATCATTTCCAATAAGAAGTACATTATATTAAGTGGAAACAATTCAGAAATTTTTATTGAGAGCATGCTGCTGTTCTCAAATGTGGACCCATTCAAAGTGAAGCCATTGAAACCATTCTACTCTGAAAAAAGAAACAAAAATTAATTTACTATTGTTTTTCCTTTTCTGCCATGCAGTGATAGAAAGATGGAATGATATCTACTTCTTCTGATTATAGTTATTGATATAGAGAAGCACATCGTACAAAAGGGCAATAAATTATCTGTTAGGCCTTAAGCTCATTTCAGTTCACAGTGAGGAATAAAAAAATAAATGAAATTCAGAACCTGTGGTCATGTGTTGTACTCTGGAAGGCTGTGAGCTGAAAATATGACAGAACTTAAACTATGAATTTATTCCCGTGCAAAATACATAGACGATGTAAATAATAATCAGTTTTGGTGAATTCAGTGCCCCCAAATACAAGATTAAATACTGTGTTAGGAATAATAGGGAGGTATATTTTAAGACACTGTGGTTTTCAAAGAGGGTTTTTCTAACTTTTGTAAATAAATAAATTATATTACTCTAATTATTGTTGGAAACATCTTTTAAGAGATGCAAAACACCATCCCAACAGTATTTTGGAAAAGGTTGGGAAGAATGGCATGTTTTATAATAATATAGAATCATAGAATCATCTGGTTGGAAAAGACCTCTGAGATCAAGTCCAACTGTACCTGTCCCCTTACTAAACCATGTCCCTAAGAAACTCTTCTACCTGCCTTTTAAACACCTCCAGGGATGGCGGCTTAACCACCTCCCTGGGCAGCCCCTTCCAATGCCTGACCACGCTTTCAGTGAAGAAATTTTTCCTGCTTTCTAGTATGAATCTCCTCTGGTGCAACAGTGGCATAGCCATGCCCTGAGCTGCATACAGGTCTGTCTTTGTGTAAAACATCTTGGAGAAAAGGCTGAAGGAATGATGATATTTTGAAGGTATATTGAAGGGCTATGCATTAATGTTTCCTCCCTTTGAATCTCTATCAAATTCCCTATCTTCATCTGTTTTCTGGGATGGTGTGTCAAATTTATGTGAAACATCCCAGTTTATTATTTTGGTGAGTTTTGGATATCATAGGCAAGGATTCTACCATTCTTTTTTTTTAAGGTACCACCTCTTAGTCACCCAGTCCTTTTACTTCTCAAGAGGTCTTTCCCATGAGAAAAAGGAAATTTAATTTGTCTCAGAAAAAAATGCTGGATGGCTTTGAGTTAGAGAATATCTCTTCTCAAGGAAGTAACCGTCTTATGAACAGGAGAAGAAATTCTGGTAGATCTACCCACCAAATTAAGTTGTTACATTTATATATTGCTACTCTCATAAGTCATGTTTCCCAGCCTCAGCAAATTTTCCAGTTCTTAGCTATGTCACAAAACTTAAGATGTGTGGCCTGTAATTTTCTTCTTCCACAGTCAATTTAGCATTGTGGTTTTATATCCTAAGGTATAAGATTAATCAGTGTTCTCACTCCCCAGAAGTAATTTCTGAATGGTCTAATGTTCTTTACCCACAATTAAAGACCTGCTTTCCAGTACAATATCAATAGGCTCTTTCAGTTGAAACGTGAAAGCTCTATGAACCTTAACTGATATAATCTCTTCCTCACCTATCTATTAAAAGACTTTTCAGTGGTTATCATTTTTACAGGAAGGCTTAGCTGAGATATGGGGGTTTATGGCTGATTCTTCTTGTGTCATTTCCATAAGCAAAAGCAACCCTTAGCAAAGTTTTACTGGAGTTTTTTTACTACCATGTATCCCATAAGCCCTATGATTCTTTAGTAAATACAACTGTCTACACATTAGAATATACTCATTGTCCTTTTATACCAACAGAATAACCTTTAGAAGGTCTCTCCATATTCTTATGTCAAAGCTGAAAGGCCTCAAAAGGTATCAGTATTTTCACAAAGAATACCATCCTGGTTACCCTAACTTGTAAATGAATGCTATCAACTGCCAGTAGAAAAACTATCCTCCTTACAAAGACTCATTTGGTCATTGGCCTTTTTAAGCAGCGACAGTGGCTTCTCTATGGAACAGTTCACACTTGACTTTTGCAGAGAGGCCAGGTGGACCTCTGTTCGTACTTTTACTAAGTACTATGCACTTGCTGAAGCATCCAATGATCATGCTACCTCTGGGAGTTATCCTTCAATCTTTGTTTAATTAAGAACTCTAAGGGTTCTCCTCCAGGTAATTGCTAGTTGCTGCTCTCTTCAGGCACCCACTGTGTTAGTGAACATATAGACAATTACTTCAAAGACATTTACTGTACTCCCTCTTATATCTCCCTCTCAAAGTCTTACCTAATATGCTGTACTCTTTAAGAGGATCCAAAAAGACAGGGCTAGCCATGCCCTTTCTTTATAGATAACGTTCAAGAATGCGATCATTAAGGAGAACAAAATTATAGTTACTGTAAACATAGATGTTTTCTAATAGTCCTAACTGGTGCATACTGACACTGTGGCTGTCACGTAGGTAACACATCTCAGAGAAGAAAAGCTGTAGGTGTGTATACAAATATTCTACTCACATGAAAACTGGTACCTTAATCAGAATTTTTTAAATTCCCGTACAAATATAGAGGTGAATTCTTGTGGAAACTGTTCCCATAAACACATCTTCAGGCAAATTTTTGCTTTTATAAACGCAAATGCAAACCAGGATCACAATTATTGTTCTAAATTTATAGAAAAAAGAGACCAGTATAGCAATTACACTTGTACATATCTAACAAAAAATTATGTTTCTCTTTCATGTACATTTTTTTCTTAAGTGAAAACCACGATAGCTCGGTTACAGGAAAGTATTGTTACTAAGATAAGCAATAAACCTTCAAATTCATGGGATCAATTAAATGTGTGACCCTAAAGTAGGGTCAAAAAGTGATTGACAATAAAAAAAGAAAACATTCTCTAGATATGTTATTCCTGTGGCATACTTGAAATTTATGTATTTGTGTTTGAAGATACCTGGGTTTTAGGAATATAGTACAAAGAATTGAAATGAAACATTTGCAAAAGATCTTAGTGCCCACAGTCGATTATGTCATACAATCATAAGTTTTGTAGGGTAAGTAAATTCAGTGTAGCTATGATTTCCCCTACTGTTGAGTGAAGGGTTGCTCTACGGTCTTCTCTCTTTAGAATTATAACCCTTCTTCTTACTTCTGGTCGACGTTATTCACGGTAGAATTAACTTCTCTCTGTCAACTTTGTCCTTGAACTTGAATAGCAGTTTTCTATCCATGATATTTAAATTCTTCAGTATTAGTTGAGAGCAATGATATGTTCTGATAGTCTTAATTCTGTTTGGATAAAAAAGCTAAATGTTTTGAGATTTTATAGTAGGATCCATTTCAAGCATATTTATTTTTTTTAGAAACAAAGAGTATCTGACCTCCCAAAGTTCATTAAATTATTTGACCTATTTCCATATATGCATTCCCATTAACTTTGACATGGTTCCACTTATATTCCACTACACTTAGAATAAAATCTGAAAGAATTCAGTTAATATTGAGTTTTGCCTGGATTATTTTAAATTTAACATTATTCTTGCAAAATTATTGTAGTTGTCTATTTCAGATCTCCGCCAATAATCATGCTGAATTTTCTGCGCTGTATGTAGTCTGCCTGTTAATCACACTAATATCAAACCTTACACTGTACTTATTTGCAAAACCCCACATGCAAATACTCCTGTACCCTGTACTTTCTCCTCATTTACTTAATTTTCTACATCCCTTATTATGGACAGGCATGGAAGTTATAGATGGCTTTATGAGTGTCCTCTCGTTTCA
This sequence comes from Tapera naevia, assembly GCA_033556795.1. NCBI lineage: Eukaryota > Metazoa > Chordata > Aves > Cuculiformes > Neomorphidae > Tapera > Tapera naevia. The sequence goes on from JAUMJJ010000059.1 coordinate 7,242,735, forward strand.
CATTTTAAAGCTCTTACAAGTCTTGCCACGCTCGATCCCAAAACATTGTACTCTAAAATTAGTTGAAATATATCTAATAAGAAAAATTTTCTTTCCATGGATGCTGACAGTAGTCAAACATCTTAAGATCGTCACAGTCGCTATTCTCAGGCCATCTACTGAGATTTACTGATTTGCTGCACCATTCAATACAATCACGTAGGACAGAAAAAAACATCACTCGTGCCTAATATTCTTGGAAGACTTTCTCAGTCAGATTATTCAAGGAGAATAATATCATATGTATCAGATCCATCTTGTATGTTTCATCTACAGAGATAGAACTCCTTTCCACTTCTGGAACTATACCTAGGACAGTTTTTTGGGATAAAGAAACACAACTTATGTGCAGAGACAACAAATTTTGATTGCTAGATGATCCAAAAAATTTTTTAAAAATCAAACACTAACAAATAAAGCCACAATGAGGAGATACTGTTAGTTCACTTATGATGATACGAACACTGAAGGCTCATAACTTATCATAAATAATTATTTACATTTAAATATTCTTTATATAAATATAATATATTTTAAATATAGTTCATTTTATAATAATAAAAATGATATAATGTCTTGCAATATAATGTCATATGATATAATATTGCGTAATGATACAATAAAATAAGATACATGATAAGATGTAATGCATCATATCATATATCATATCATGTAAACCATTATACACTCAACTTTTACCTCTTTCTCTAGCCTTGTACTCACTTTCTTTCCAATGCGCTGTTTCAGTGAGTTGTCAGTGTTATGAATTCATTGTTCGAAGAAACGTGATGTCAATGGAAAGTGTTTTTCTCCCTCACTTGTGGGTTTAACTGGAGTTAATTTTGTAGTTCTACTTTATTGTTCTATTCTTATTTACTCAAAATACTACTTTTTATTTTACATTTATGAGATTATTGTTCTTTGTTTTCTTCATTACCCCTAGAACAAGTTTTATCCAGCTCACAAGACTGATTTTCTGCAGTGACTGCCAACATCTGTTTATAGCCCTACGGCCTCTGGTGTGATGCAATGTTTGTACTTTCAAGGACACTATCATCCTGTACTTTCATGCTTCATTTTTTTTTAATTCTCCCCTCCTCAGGATCACAGATAACTTCTCACGCTGCACAGAATAACTATCTCTAGTTACTATCTAGTAGTTGCAAAAATATGCAGACAGTATTATAACAGATATTCAATCATGTAATTACACAAAACTAAGCAAAATACAACACAAGACAGATAGCTGCCACTTGATTTTTAAAAATCTAAAGTTGACTGGAAATCCTGACATTAGGAAGTTCTGAAGCTCTGCATTTTGAGCTAATACAAAGTTTCTGGGCCTTTCTCTACAGATGGCAATGTCTTATTTACATGGCTCTGTGTTCTCATTCCTGTCTGTTTTCCTACAATTATTAGTGTGATTCTTTAAATTTCTACTATTTATTGTTTTTTTCTGCATTATTTTCTTACTCAACATTGATACAGTATTGTTTTTCTTTTTCTAGATTACGATGACTAGCTTCTCACGTTATCACCATCTTTCCTCTGCTAGCAGCGCCTTCTATTTTTTCTTCTCCATATTTAATCATAATATATTTAATTACTAATGAACTCTGAGTAATAATTTGAAACATTTATTGTTTTAATAAATTTACAATGCATTATTCCTTCAGCCTGCAGTGATTCGTGGCTTTTTGTTGCTGTTGTTTTTAATATAATCCTTTAATGAAAGCATGAATCTACATTACTAATAATCTAACACTATATTGCATTTAGTATAAATAATAGTTATTAAAATGTACTGAACCAGAGCATAATTTTTTATTTATAAAACTCTGGCTATTACCAGCCTTAAAACTTTAAAAAGGCTTTTTCAATCATGATTTGCAGATGATGGTGAAGTGTGAAGCATGGGACAAAAATTGCTAAGAAAAATCTTCTCATGTCCCTTGGTCATTTTCAGGAGTTAAATAAAAAATATCATATGAGAGTGTTTTCAGAATGGAAATTACTAACACTGCACTATCATTCTTGGAAATACAACTGAAAATGCTTCGTTCTTGAAGATTAATGTATAGCTTGAAGCACCACAGCAGTTCAGAAAGCAGTTGTTATGAAGCCCTCTTTATTGCATTAGTAGGGTAGTAAAAGATTAAAACAATAAAAAAGTGTGATTCTGAGGTCTTCCATTCTTCTTATAGCTCAGTTAATACAGCTTGGTCACCTTCAAAGTCTTTAATATTCAAAAATAATCCTTAGATAGACTTTATTATAAACAGAAAGAAAAGGATTGCAAAAGGGACCCTATGAAATATTGCTACTGTCTTGAGGCAATTGCAAACAACAGACAATAACAAGGAATAGTCTATGTCTTTTTCAGAATTCATACTAAGAAGAATTAGCAGGGTTTTGGGATCAGATTTCTGTATATTGGGACTGCTGCTTCAAGTACCTATAACCTATTGCTATAAATAATGATAGGTCATCAAACAAATGCAATCAAGTAGCTTGACCAAAGTGGAATGTCTTTAGGTTATTTTAGCTAGAAGAGTTTCTGAAGAGTAACAGAAAAAAATTATTATGACTGAGAAAGGGAAAGGGAATCAGGATTTGGTGTGTCTGTTGAAGACTTTCGGAAAAGTTTTATTGTTCAGGCTGTGAATTAGTCCCTGATCATAAAACCCGGGTCGCATGAGAATGCCTTTTGAAGTTATTTGTTTGTCTACGGACATTTTATGGTACTAGCTAACTTAGTTTCTGAGCATTTAACAGGAAGCAACGTGAAACAGAGTTCTGTTTGTGTTTCTATTTTACATAGTAAAAACTGAACAATGAAAAATAATTAAGACACTACTTTTTAATTTTTACAGTTGCCTCCACTTAAAAAATAATTGCCTTTTGACCAGTTTGGCACCATGTTCTTAATGCACTGATCCTCTAAAACATCAGATGAAGGTAATGTTTGTCATACACATTTATCCTCTGAAGTAACTGAGCTAACTGTGAATGTGGGATGAGCATGATGGCATAATGTGGCACTAGTGGTTTCTAGAGTTGCATGGTTAGCCATCTTTCCTTAATAATTTCTATATCAAAGAGTATGCTAGGAGGTGTAAGTCATAATGTGACCTTTTGGGGAAATTAAGTGTCTCAGATTTTAGAAAGGGCATGAAGGACACAATGCAGAAAGCTTTAGTATTTCTCTTGCTATATGTACTATGTCCCTTTTTCATCATACTTTTGTTTCTAATTTATATTCAAAATTTTGCTTCATTATTTCCCATTATGTCCTCCTCACATTTTTCTTTTTTTTTTCTCTTGATAAAGTAAATTCTAAATCAACTGGTTTTTGAGGTAGACATTCCAGACTGTCTCTCTTAAGGGAGCATATGCAAAACACCAGGAGAATATGGAAGTCATAAATCTAGCTTTTCTTAGAATATGAACTAAAGCAGTTAGTTTTTTTAAACATAAAACTCAGATCTGCTGGCTAAGACAGACTAGGAATACTTGGATACAATATCTACCCTTTCTACTCTGTCTTTACAGGATGACTGTTTGCTCTATTCTTTTTGTCTTTTACAACATTATGACAAAAGAGTTGAGTGTCATAAGACTTCACCTCTGAATCCCTCTTCTCTCTGTTACCCTAGGCACTTGTCTGATCACCTCTGCTCTGCTTTTTTCAGCAGTTTCCCACTTTCTGCTTGTTCATGATATCTTTCAACTATCCCACTCTTGTTTTCTACATGCACTTTAGAAGACTTGCCTTGAACAGTTTAGACATTTGCAGGAAAAGGAAATTTTCATCTTCCTGGAAGTTTATATCTGACTGAAATTACAACAGCCAGGAAAGAGAAATAAGAAACTTTCTCAGTTTGCTGCACAACAACCGCTTTTAAAAGAAATATATTATAACATTATAAACAAACAAAGCAAGGCAAAACAAAAAGCAGTCATGTTTATGTCTCACCTGACCATTTTTATTCTTCTACAGTCAATGATATAGATGACTTAAAATTTAGCAAGAAGGAGAAGATAAACAGTCCACTGCAGTGGTCACTCTTATCTATCTCTTCACAGCTTCTCCGTGGTGCAGATCCTGAAGTGTAGTAATCTAAGAAAAAGACCGTGTGCTCTTTCAGAGTCACAGATCAGCAAAAATCAAGGCTTTATTGAGAACAACTTTTCTTCATTTTAAGTTCCTTTCTGTGCTGCACTGAACCAAGAAAAAATAGGAAGACGCACTTTTTTTTTTCTCCTGCAAGGACAATCTTATCAATGTGTTCTTAGCTCCTCTTTAAGAAGGGTGCAAGAATCCTAGAAATGACTTGATTTTAAAATTTTTATTCCTGAGGAACAGAGAGAAGCTATGATATCTTACTGGATTTTTTTTACCAGAACCTTCTATCTGTATGTTGTAATAGGACATAATAATATTGGAAGTTTCAGATGTCTGGATGATCTGGCTGTCAGTACCCATAGTTACATAGAAGATGATTTAAAATGTTTGTATTGAACCCAAATAAAAAAAAAATTATTTTGATTTTTTTACATTTTTTTTCCTCAAACTGGAATCAAGTATAACTTTTTATTTTCAAGTTTGGCATAGCTTAAAGTGCGGCTCAGCGATATAAATCCAGCTACAAGTGAACTTCAATAAGAAGAGAATGAAAAATGTGGAGACCACGTAATAATTTCAAATATTTATTCATTAAAACTTTTTTTATGCAGTCATCAGGAGTAGTATGATTCTGATGGAATTCATTTTTCTCCTCATTTGTGTATCTGCTTGGGTTTATCCTTTTCCTGTTTACAAACTTTTCAAAACAGTTCTGTTGTTCTTTCATAGAATTTTAGAATCATAAAATTACCCAAGTTGGAAGGGACCCAAAAGGATCATTGAGTCCAACTCCTATCCCACCATTCACACAATCTGACTGAGGGCATTGTCCAAGTACTTCTTGAATGCTGGCAGACTCGGTGCCATGACTGCTTCCCTGAGGAGACTTCTTTCTTCGTTGATTCACATTTCCATGTTATATTCAAGTTTGACTACCCATGTGGTATTTTATGTGTACTGGACATCAGATCTTTATTCTCTTTGTGACTCCTAAGACCAGTTTTACCCAGCTCAAAATTTTTTTACTCACTACTAAATAAATATTTATGATCATGCTTAAAGCCTTAATGGCCTCTCTATTGTCTTGTGCCTTGATTGAAGAATTCTGCTAACATCCTGTGCTTCTACCTTTGGGAACCTTGTTGCAATCTCCTATTTTCCCTTAACAAGGAAAATAGCCTGTAAGTTTTGATGTTTGGTATGGGTTTTTTTCTGAAAAGACAACAAATATTTTAGTAACACAGGCTAGTCATGCGTATGTCCTTTTTCTGTGGTCTTTGAATAATACCTAAGAGAAATGTTGTACTAGTAGAAACGGAGTTCTGGTATCTACTTGCTGCATGGATCTGCTACTTGTGATAACATCACTATAACCATATTGAGCTTGCTACAGACTTTTTTTCATGGACTACGCTACAGCACTGTGGTGGAAGGCTGTGGTGTTTCATTTTGCTTTTTTGGCTCCCAGCCTGAATGATATAACCGAGAAATATCTGTTTTGGTCAACAATACTCTTTTGGCTCGTAGAAGTGAAAAGTATGGTGTATGTCTGTTTATTGTTTCTTCATCTAGTGCCTCAAAGTAAAAGTCGCTAGTTTTTGCTTCTTAGTGAACCGAAGAAATGCCAAAAGCTATGAATATCCAATGCTATGTTCTATGAAGTGACACTACCTATAGAGAAAACTGAGACATTTTGTATAAGACAAAGAGAAATAATGAAGTCTGAAAATTTCCTTATGTTCTACTGTTTTATTATTGCAGAATGGATCCCTCCATTCAATGTCATATCACCATATTTACATACGTTTTGTTTTCTAGGAAAAAATATATTCTTTCACTTTCAAAGACTTTTTTCTACATTAACATTTTAATTTGGATCATGACTAAATTTTTAGAGCAGCTCTCTCCATTGCCACTGTTTATTGTTTTATCCACAGAGTGCTCTCAAAACAATACAAATTAGTTTTTTTGTAGATTATATTAAATTGAAAGATACATTTCAGAAGGACATGTTTCTATTCCTAATGTACTTTCAGTACAACAGACTGAGGTAAAACATTAAGCTGAAATAAATCATGCTGAAGTATATATACTGTGGACACCATGTCCTCGTCATCAGTTTGCACCACAGGACTAGTGTTATTGGGCCATACCAGCTGCTACTGGAGGACAACCTGAGGTTCTTGCCCTGAGAAAGAGTAGTTTCTCAGAAGTGATAATTTCAAGGGTCCTCAGAAACTGAGTTTGTTGTTTCTCTTGCACTTCAGGCTTCTTCTTTACTGTTTTCTCTCATTCCGAGCTTTGTATCCAGGACCATTACCCAGCTCACCATGCTTAATTACTGTCAAGGAACAAGATATCACCCCCTCTCACCAGCTCCACAAACAGTCAGCAGTCAGAAAGGGTTAACTTACTAGACTTTTGATAAAATATCACATGTTAAAAGTGACATACTGATAATACCTGTCACAAGTGAAATATTTGTTGGAAATCAAATTTGAACTTGATGATTTGCTTGACTGATTTATTGGAAACGCTATTGAAAGCGGATTAAAAATCTTAGTCTTATAATCATAGATTAGCTGGATATTTTGAGTCAATTGTCAACTGCTGGCATGCTTGCACATATTATATATGTTTATACCCATATATATTGAAATTTAAAATTATGTAACTGACTATAATGCATTATTCAGAAGCTACTAAATCATGTGTGTCAAAATCAAAAATAATTTCGAATTTCTTGTGAACCTTTTTGTATCTTTTATTTTCACCTTTTCAGTCTTTCTATGCAAGAGAGATTAATGTGGAATGCTAGTGTCATCCTTTAATGCATTTAATATAGAGCACTCTGTCCATACATTCCTTATAATATACAGTCATTCAGGCATCAATTATTATTATTACTTGAAAATATGGATTCCTTGCAATATTACTGCTATTACCTTTTTAAGTACTGTAGCAAAACATATTTGGATTTCTTTTACAATGTTCTTACTTTTTGAGTGATTCAGGTTTGTGCATTGCTTCCTTATAACAGATGGCTGAATTATGATTTGGGATGATAATTAGTCTTGTGCGCTTTCCAGCTAACCTTAGGTAGATGCGTTCCTCTGAGACATGATTAATCTATGTGATTTTAAAGACTATCAGATATTCTCTGAAAGTCTTTCATAATGAACCATTTATAAACAATAAAATTGTGATTATGTCTGTTATAGTAAACACATGATGCCATCAAGACCATAATTAACAGGACTGTGGCATTTTAAAGGAATGATTTACATGTTTTAGTATTCTCTTACTGTGAGGGCTCTTCAAATGCAAGCAGGAAATGCATGCAGAAGGTCAGGGAAAGCTGCTAATAGTATGGACCTGTAGAGTCTGTTTTGGGATTTGGTCATTTATCCAGAGGAGAAGAAGAAGGGAAAAAATGTGTTAAAAATGCTAGTCATTGTAAACAAAGCATAAACAGAGGGAAGTGAAATGAAGGCTCAGAAATGTATGCTAGGTAAGAGCCGTGACTGAAGCTGTGCAAATGTACATTTCGCTTCATACAAAAAGGAATTTATTGAAATGAAGAAACAATATCTGTGTAAATGAGGAATTAGTCCAAAAATCTGGTTTGCCTCTATACCTCATTAAATAAATATAAATTGGAGTCATATCAGAAATAAATGTCTAAGCACAGTGAAGCATCAAAACATTCTGACATAAACCACCTTATTTAAAAAAGCATTCTACTACTGGACTCCATTGATTGTTTAGCTACACCAAGTAATGGCATATATACTTGTTACTTTCATACAATGGAGAAGTGAAAGAACCATGCTATGCACAAACTTCACATCTTAAAAAACAAATGAATGCCTGTTTTCTGTGTTTCATTATATTCTATATGTTTCAGTTTTCTGCAACTTTGTGTAGCAGAAAGAAAGTTTATAAATTCTTATTCATGCCCATGCTTTGTGTCTGTAAAGCATGATTAGCACTTATTTATGAATAACACAAGTCCAATTGCACTTCTCTGCAATCTCTCAAAATTCTATAACCCTGAAGACTGCCAGATTGCTTGATGCAGAGCAGATATCACAGACAGAAATCTGCTATAACTGTTACCACGATCGATTTTTTTTTCTAAAACTAAAACTACAATCCACTGGACTGGAAGGGACTTCACGGATCATTTAACCTAATCCCTTCTTTGAAAGGCATCTATATAGCAATAACACATAATTCTGGGGAAGATCTGGCAATAAAACCAAAATGAGATACAGAGACTGAATACACAATTTGCAGTTTGACAAACATCATCAATCAGTCAGTAACAGCAACATGCAATGAGAGAAGGACAGATACCAAATGCAGAATGGCACCTGGAGAGAAGCCCATGCAGAAGCAGGTTTCCTGGTAGGACTTGTAGTGTAAGAAGGACCCATGACTGAGCAGTCCATTCCTGAAGGTCTGTACCCCATGGAAAGGACCCATGCTGGAGCCGTTCTTGAAGAACTGCAGCACATGGGAAGGACCCACACTGGAGAAGAGCATCAAGGACTGTCTCCTGTGGGTGGGACCCACACTGGAACAGGAAAAGAGTGTGAGGAGGAAGGAGCAGCAGAGACTGCATTATGAACTGACTGCAACCTCCATTCACCATTCTCCTCCAGGAGAAAGTAGAGAAGTGAAGTTGAGCTTGGAAAGAAGTGAAGGGTTGAGGAAGGGATTTTTTTAGACTTGTTCTTATTTCTCGCTATATTGCTCAGTTTAATTGGCGATAAGTTATATTAGTTACCTCAAATCAAGTCTGTTATTTTATTTTTAAAATGTAGATCTGCAAGCTTTCTTGAATGTTCATGAGACTAATAAAATTTCATTTTTTTCAGGAATATCTGGAAATACAAAGGCCTGTCATATATTTATTAGTTACAAATGGGCTTTGGATCGGGTCAAATGCATAGGAGGTATACAATGAATTATAGTTGATTTTTTTTTTCTCCAGGCAAGGATATATATTGTTGTTTCTCTGAACATTCACCACTAAACAAATTAAAAGAACAGCCTTTTTGAAGCTGACTAATATATACTCCACTTGCCTATGTTTTTTTTACTATGCACTATATCCACTGGGGTAGCACTGGAAGATTTAATCAGGATCGGTGCCCTCTGATGTTGTGGTGAGAATCCATTCTTGTGCTGAAGAACTACCAGTCTGAGCACATAAATGGAATGGGAGATGCAGTGTTATTACCCTCATTGTAGTGATAGAAAACAAGAACATAAATGTAAAGGTGATATCCTTGACATTAATAGCAAATTCTCTTTGATTTCACTGAGAGAAAATTTTAGTTGGTCTGTTTGCTCTGAAGTACCTAAGAACAGCTCTGGAAGAGCCAGGAGTTGTTCACTTCCCATACACCTTTTTTTAACAAAAAGATTAGTCAATCTCTGACCTTGGCATTTCATAGAGTATTTGTTTAAGCATCCTATATTTCCTTGTCATGCTGGGTTATTCACATTCGAGTTATTGAAACTCCTAACAGACTTAGAATAATATTGTCAAATAGTCTCTAAAATCTTTCATGAAGAAGGAATAAAGGAGATGGGTTTTCGCATACTTATATGAATGATTGGTCTCAGGCACAATTTCTGGGACCAAACTGAAAATTAGGTGCAGAAAATAAAACACAGCAGCTAAATGGGCATCTATCACAGAATAATAATAGAAAAACATTATTATAATTTACTAAAAATGCTGCCAGCATATATAATTAATATGTCTTTAAGCACTGTAGATTAACACAGTAACTTTTCATTTTGTAACAGACAACTCAATGGCATCCCTTTTACATTAGTTAGCTTGTGTTCAGAATGATTTTTAGAATATAATTTGCTAAGACTTTCACACCCAGGTAGGAACTGCAGTGTTACAATTTCTTTCCGTTATTCTTTCAAAAGGTACAGCTGAAAAAGACAGATTGATGTTTTAACAGATCAATTTATCTGCTGAAGAGCATAAGCATCAAGACAACAGTTCTACTCGTGTGAAATGTAAACATTAATCCCGTGCACTCAAATTTCTAGATGTTGGACTGTTTTGGAACAGTGCACATTTTAATTTTCATTGACACAATCTAAGTAAATACAGAAAACATTACACCTCTTTCCCTTATCATTGGTTATTTCCAAACTACTGACATATCTAAGTGCTGCGATATTGCTGCAGATAGATCAAGTAATGCACTTAGGAGTATAAACACATCTTTTGAAGAAAGTCTTCCATTTTTCAGTAACATTGTAGCACACACAGTGTAGGTTTGTATACTTCCAGTTGATCAGACACGTTGGAGACAAAATAATGTGGTTGTCCAATTTATCTGATGAGTAATAGGAGTTAGGTTTTCTTTAGGACTTAAATGTTGCCTGTGAAAAAAAGTATAAATGTTGTTACTAACTTTAATGAAGATAGACTAAGTCTGTAGGTATCAATCACATCCATGATTCATAACAATCCAGAAATTACTACAAATTGGTTTTGCACAAAATGTGTTCTGAAATTGTCTTGGTTTTTGTTTGTTTGTTTGTTTGGTTGGTTGGTTGGTTGGTTGGTTTGTGTGTGTATATGGTTAGTTTGCTTGTTTGTTTTTTTATATTAAGTTTGTATACAAATTGATAAGAATATATATCTTCTAATATAGAATTTGTTATCCTTATGAGATAGACAAATCTACCTGAAGTAGACTGCCATTAGAATGGTGTTAAAAAGGTAGTGTTACATAATAATTTAAGCAAAACAGAAAAAGAAAACAGTTTTTTAAGGGAAACCAGAAGGGCTCTACAAGAATAATAATTTATAAAAAATATGTATGCATACAATGTTGTTAAGGATGAAAATGTACTATTTGTGATGTGAAAAGAGCAATGACAGCCTTAGATTTTTTCTTTTATTCGTAGAAGATTTAACTAGATTGAACTTAGCCTAAAATAGTTATAGACCATTGTGTGATCTCTTTTAGCAGGTTTTTTTTTATTATGTTGGATTTTACATCTTCTGTTACAATCATACTCTCAGGTGAGTTACAACAGCATTGTACTTTTCAAGCCCCTCTCCCCTACTCACTATGCTACTGTAATGTTTCAACAACTACACCATTAAAGTGTGGGTTGGCAAGTTTTGGAAACAATGTCATAATTTCAGACACTTTCTCACAGCAGTACCTATTACAATTGATATAATTAATTTCTGAATCAAGACAATCAGGTCAAGGGGTTTTATCTGCAGGCATTCTACAATAATACACTGAAGAAACCCACACACAATTAACAATGAAAGTAAAAATTCATTTACAAGGGATTTAGTTTTGTCCTCAGTGTATCATTTTCTGGTATACCTTTGATCTAATAGTTGACATTAGATATATCCTGCATAGTGATCAGAGTCAGAAGACGTGAATGAAGAGACCATATGAAAAACAAGCCTCTGAATTTACATTTATTGCTCTCTATTTGGCTTGAATTTGGTGTCTGAATATTACGAAAGGGAGCTGGGGACTGCGGAGGATTAAAAGATTCACAGTCTTTAGTTATAATAAAGCTATAATAAGTTGAGTCAGATCTTCATTCATATTTCTGCTGTAATTCAAGTATCAAATTCTGCAGCCATTCTTCCTAGAGTATTAGTGTTTTTATTGTAACAATGTGAAGACTACCTGTCACAGTCACTTTAATTTTGACAGCTTTGCCGTCATTAACAGTCTGACTCCACAAGCAATTTGTTCAGTGGAAATGCAGAGGTGCATAATACATAGGACTAGAAGTGAGTTTCTTTAAATGAGTCTAGACATACTGCTTTGGAAATGTGCAGCTACTTGGTCCTGAGAGATAAAATAATGTTTTCTCCACATCCAAGAATGGCTGAATAACTTTCAGTACTTGTAAAGTTAGAAATAGCTGTGCTTTTTGTCAGCTTCCCATTTGCTGTATTTTCATTATATTTGACGTTAAGATTTGTTACAGGAGCTGTAAGCTCCGGGTTGATAAGAAGAAATTTTATCAAAATATAAACCTCAAAAATGAAAATCTGAAATGACAATGTTGTCATACTAACTTTACCTTAATTACAACCAGAAAAGCAGTGATGGTGGCAAATCATTGCAAAGCACTGAATGAAATCAATTGTGAGTGCGCAGTGGTAGTGTTTCACATTACAGAAATTACAAAAATGATCTTTCTTTCTCATTATCATTTTCAAAACCCTGCTGCTTTTCTTAAACTGCTGTTAAGTACGTTCTAAATGAGGTAAGAATGGAGATTTGTCTTCTCAGCGTACACTGTAGCCCTGGCTGTCTGTGGCAGAACATGACCAGAACTGCTCAGACAATGTTCTGAACAAAAAATGGCCATGGATTAGCACTGCATTAATTTATTCCGTTCATTTCACTTTTGATAGTTTAATTTAAAATAGAAGTTTTCTATATTTATCAGTTATTGCCTACAAATATTACTGAACATGTGGTTTTAAGAAACTGGGATTTTATTTATAAAATATATTTACATGTACATATTAAATCAATAATTAATAAACAAATAAAAATAAATAAGATGCATTGTTAGCCATTACTTCATTTTTCAAGAGGCAGCCATCATTTTTCTGCTGAATCCAGGCAGCAAATCTCAGCCAATGGTAGGTAGCTGTGTTCCTGTGCTGTCTTATTACTAAAGATACTGTAGCTGAAGTAATTGCTTGCACCTTGTAACAGGCAAAGGATTATATCCAAAATGGAGTCAGGTAATAAATGAGAGCACTATACTTAAAATTTCAGGAAAAATTAGTGAATTACTGTGTAAATACAGTTCCCACATGGTACTAATTAAAAGGTTGATGCAATCTTTGAGTAGGGCAGGTTTGCAAGAGTGAGGGCTATGGAGTTTCTGACACAAGCTTTGAAAAATAGTTTCAAATCCGAGGGGTCGAGAACTTTTTCCTAATAATATTGTATGTTTTTATTTAATCACTTTCTGGATATTCTGAGTCTCCCTCTTTGAACATAATCTTTCTTAAATCTTTGGATTTGTTTCCTGATGTTTCTGCATAACTCATAGGTAGCTATACCTTGTGAAGACTGATGTTTTCATCACAAATTGAAACAGATAAGAAAATTTCCATTTGTAAACATATTTTGAAATGGTTTCCTGTGTATTTCCCCTTGTATATCTGGTTTCTCTCTTCCAGCTGAAAAATAAGACCATACAAAAACACTGACTGTAAGGTTTTTCGACCAAAAGCCTTAGAATTGGCTGTTTTGTCCCTGGCAGTACTTTATGGACAGTCTTTTTTCTTAAGTCAAAAAGGCATCTGAATGCCAGACCAAGAAGAATGCTCATGATAATTATCTTTTCCTGAATGAGGCTGGTAGGAATAACTTAGGTGCTGAGGTCCCAGCTAATTCACATCCAATAGATCATAAAAAATGTTTACATTCATACTGTTGATTACGGATTCCAGAGCAGCAATAATCATTTTGATATTGAACAGGTGCTTAGGTTGGTAAAATTCTCAATCTGTTTAATCTTCCAAACTAAGTGCAATTATAGCCCTGCAGATAATCTTGCAGTAATCTATTCTGAAGCTACAAATGTATATATATGTGTGTGTTATGGTAAATTACACAAAATTGCCTCTGCCAAGTAGTAAAAAGGGAGGACATTTGCCGTGCTTGAAAGCATAAGGTGGAGTTTCGTGAAGACGATAGAAAACTAAACGTAAACAGTCAGGCTTACTAGACTGTATTGATAAACTCTGTCACTGACCATAAATAATTCTACATGGATTTAAAAGTAATTTTGGAAAGATGGTTAACATGTATGCTAGTACATAAAAGTGTACGGCTAATATTACACTTTTCTTTGGATTTAAGTTGATTTTTTGTACTTTGATAATAAAGGAGAAAAAAAAGAAAAGAAGAGGTGATATTTTTTTCTGAATGTTTCCTATTATCTGCTGTGTACAGAGACTACATCAAGACACAAGTGTTACCAAATGCAACTTGGGTTAAACCCATACCCAGACAATAGTTTTGCCTCCTATGAAAAAAAATCTACAAGAAAATTTTAACTAAATTACCAATGATGCACAGTCACCTTCTAATCTTCCGCAAAAGTGCACACATCTTGGCTCCAGATTTGATGGGTACTACTGTCTTCCAAGTTATTTGTGCCTAAGTGCTTTACTGTGGCAAAAATATTGACAACTTTTGTGTCTTAGCATAAAGATTTTCCTTACTATATATCACAGTATACATTCAATCAGACTTGTCAATAGTAGAATCATTAGGAAGACAACTCGTTTGGAAACTCTTTTCTAGCAGCATCTGAGTATTATGTACAGGAAGACCTAATGGGAAATGTCAGTAATTTGAAAATATTCAGACCTTCAAACAGCACCATTCTAAGAAAAGTCTTATATTTCTTCTTTGTGTGAAATTATGAGCATGCACAATCCCATGGGATGACACTTCTGCATAACAGCCTGTTGTTGCCGACGTTGGTGTGAATTCCGTTATTCACTTCCCAAAGTTTTAATGGTTTGTAAAATTGCAACCATGGTTTTAAATTAGCACATTTCGGAACAACTCAGGAAAAAAACCTTTGTGTTTAATATAAAATGAGCTGAATAACAAATGAATAAACTAATTTATGAAAATATGTTGTGTACTGACAGATCTGGTGATCCAAGCCATGACATTGATCCTGCGATTTTTGGCCATTCTGGTGCTTTCTATTTATATCACCTATTTCACTGTCACATGATAACTGTGTTTTGGTTATTTTGACCTCTTTATATATCATTTATTTATCTGCAGCTTAATGCATTTCTCTTACTTGTCCCTCAGTGCAAAGCCTCTGAAAAATTCTGACTGCTAAATCTTAATACTTATAACTGTTCAGAAATGTTCATCATTATGTATGACAATGCATGGTAAAATAACCCCAAAACCTTGACCTTTCTCTGAAACTGCAAGTAGGCTACCAGGCTATCTCAATTAAAGTAATCCAAAATGTAAACTGTAATAAGCGTAGGTCTGAAAGTACTCTTTGGATATGGATTTAATACAGTGTTTTACTTCCTACTTATCAGTGTTTCATCATCCTGGTAAAGAAATTAGAGTGGATGAATTGGTCTGAAATATACTCTCTGTGAAGCTAGATTTTTCTTTATCTATAAGATGTTCTTGATGCAGTGCTGATGAAAGATCGTGTTACCAATTTCGTGAAGAGAAAATATTCTCCAATATGTCTAATTTTGATGCTTGTAATTCAAAAAGTTCTAGATGAAACAAATATCATTCAGTCCATGGAATACAGGACTTGCAACCAAGTTTTTAAAGCAAGAATTCTCTGGAAGTATCAGGTACCATGAGTCACCAGACACAGAAGCAAAAGCTAACAAACCTACAAGTACTGGAATTAAAAAAGTAGGATATTTCCTCCCAAATTATGCAGTTTTCTTTACATCCTCTTCCTATTTTAGATAGGTGGAAAGAGGAAAGGCAATTAAGATTGCAAATGGCACTTCAGCCTTAACTTCCTCCTTAAATAGAGCTTTAAAAGACAATTAACTGCTGATTCCATAGGAGAACCTAAAATTTCTTGGAAAAAGTGATATATTTATAATTTAATTTTACACTTCCTTTTTTTAAAGTGAGATTGTAGCATTTCACAGTCTAGAAAACTTAGTAGCTCTGCAGGACACGTTACAAATCAAAAGCAATTTGCGACATAAAAAAAGGAGTCTTTTTTGGGGGGTGGTTGAGTGTTGCAGTTTTTTTTTAAATGATTTTATTTCGTTGTTGAGATTTTTTTTTTCTGGTAATAATCATGGAATTTTTTGATTAATTTTGTTTTATGTTAAATTAAGGTGAAGTTAGGGTTAAGGAACTGTTCTGTGTTTCTGATATTAAGGAGTCAGAGATTAAACTGTTCTGTTAAAGGTGATTTTAAGATGGAGTGCTTAGAACAACCAAAAAAATACCAAACTTCCCATAATGTTATGGGAGTTTTAGTGCTGTGTAATGTGCCTCTGTTATTTTATCTGTTGTGTCCATTTCAACCTGAATAAAAAGATTTTCAGAACAAACAGCGAAAAGTGCTTAAAATTCAGTACATGTTCTTGAACAAAATTTTAAAGTGTTTTTACTTGGATTTGGTGCTAAAATAATGAGTCTTATCCTTCTTTTCAGTAGTATTTCTCTCCCTATATTCTCTTTGGCAATATACATAGGAAAATCAATCTTGCATTTAGCAGTTTGTCACGGCTTCCTTTATACAGCACAGTTCATTACAAATGTTATCTGCCTCATACCAGATACCAAGACCCAAGTGGCTGCACCTCTGCAACTGCATATTTACACATGAAGAAAGAGCAAAGTAATTATTTATACAAAAACTATATATTTTATCATCATGTAAATTAATAGCTTCTGCTTCTGTTGATTGATTATGAAAATTACCCATATCTTGTAAACTATGCAGGACATCTAAATTCAGCTACTGATGATTCTAAGAAAGGGAAATAATGACATTTTACTGATTTAATTATGATAAGCATAGATGAGGGTAAAAAGCCTTGGTCTTTCTTCAGTATGCATATGGAGGCCAAGACGCTTAATAATGGAGGAAAGGAAGAGGGAGTCACAGTATATTATATGGTATACAAAATTTAGGAAGATAAAGGCACCTGAATCTGTAGTTGTCTGCTTATTTTTTTTTCCTCTTTGCAAGAGTAATATTATCTCAATTAAGAAGGACAATAGCAACTAATTTCCATTCATATTTTGGAGGTATATAATTTATGGACTTCATTCTTGCCCTTTTACTCATGGCTTGTTTCAGCTGTAGTGATTAAATAGCCTTTCAGTTTCCACAACACAGTGCAATATCAGGGAAAATCTTGTAGTATATTGGAACAGGATTTAATTGCAAAAATTAACAGTGTATGTAATAATTAGTCTGTTATTGTTTATAAACCTGATCTTTTTATGATAATCTGACAACTAACATCAGTATTGATAATTCTATCTATTGCAAGGGCAAAATTGAGTTATCAAACCAAAGATTTATTGTGAGTGTATGTTTGAAATACGAGCACTATATACGGTTACCTAACGCCTGATCTTGAATAGCATATGAAATACATCAATACATCTTATAATACTTTCCTAAAGTTTGTTATATTTTTTCTTGATGCAGAGTACAGGTTTTTTTGCAATGACAGAGATTTAGACTGTAAGAATTTGGTTTTTTTTGTTCTTTGAAAGCTATTTTGAAATATGCAGTATATAAGAGATGCTTGGAAACAGATCACAATGCCAAGCTAGAGAAGTTACCTGCTTTTCTCATTTATGATTATTTACCTTTCTTTGCTTCAAGTAAAATTGCATAATCATCTTCAGCAAAAATATTCCTGTGGTAAGAATGTTCTTAGAAAAGTAAAAGCACATTCCTCACTAAAACTTTTTACCACAGCAGAATATTTTTTAAATTGGTATTTATAAGAGGTTATAGAAATATTTATTAAAAATAATGCAATTAAGTTAACATTTAAGATTTCTAGTGAACAGCGCAATTTAACATGCATCAGAAAAATAATTTTCCTCACATCTCTGTTCTTTATTGTGGCTTCTAGACTCTGGAAGAATCTCTACCTGTCTCTTTCAATACAAGAAAAAATAAAAGAGTTGAATTACTACAAAATCAAAAACTGTATCCATATTGAAACATGTAAGGAAAAAATTCTTTCTTTCTGATATAAAATTCATCTTTTCCTCTTACTATGACAAGATCATGCTATGCAAATGCTGTACTCTTATGCCGTGTGATACAAAGCAAAAGTCAATTTATTCTCATTCAGCTTTCTAATTGTCAAGGAAATGCTAATTAGACGGTTAATAACAGCTTTTTATTGGAGACTGTTCAGGAATGGAGGATTCAAGAATGGATTTTTCTCAGTCAGCTAATTTTTCTGACCTTAAATCCGTTTAGGCAGTTATAGGAGCTGCTTGAATTTAGGGTTTGGTGTCCTAGATTTCCATGACTGACAGTACCCATTGAATAATCAAGGATTAGGAACATAGCCTTTTTTTGTGCTTGAACTCTGGAAACAGTGTGAATGAAGTCTTCTACTATTGTCTCACTAAAATTCTCTGAATTTTACATTTCCTAGCAGCAGTATGGTAATACTTGGTTTGAAAGAATAAAAGAGCAAACTCAGAACTACAGTTTGAATACTGTGATTTTCCAGCCTAAGAGTTTAGACTGAAAAAAATACTGATAGAGAACTCACAAGAACATCTGGTCAAAAATTTCTTTTCTTGATTTTAAGTGTTATTTAACAGCATGAAGACAGGAAATTTTGGATTAGTTTTTCAAAATAATTTCAGATGAAAAGGTAGTTTCGCTAGATGCTGATAAAACTTGGGCCTAATTATAGTTTTACCTCTTAACTCTTTTATGAAACACAAGCTTCCAGCTCTGAAAATTATCTCTGTCATACAAAACAGTCATATGGTATTTCACCTGGGGAATATAAAGCGTTTCAGAGAATGCAAACTAAATCACATTTTCTGTCAGTTGTGCCACAAAATATTCTCAGGGGAAAAAAAGTCAGATTCAAATATATTGCCTGAAGCTGGGAGAGAAAAGCAGAAGAGTCTGAAACTATTACAATTTATAATGCAGCATAACAAGAAGAAAAGTAGAAAAAAATATGGTTAGATCTCCCAGTGAAAAACTCTGATCTGTTCCTTCTAGCAGTGGGGTATCTCATTACAACTTCCTTAAAAAAACCCTGCCCAGGATACATTATAGGATACATTTTCTTATGGGAGATAAAAATAAACATAAAATGAATTCCTGATTTCCCCTTTCTTTGTCTGTTTTTAAAATCTGCAGAAAGGATCAATGAGATGAACTCTAGAATTGTAGACACAGCAAAAGCCCAGCCATATCTATTTCAATTACAGCTCAATTCTAAAAAGCTCATTTTTTTTTTTTAAATAGACATTTGAAGTTCCTAAGTCTCTTCAGATGCTTTTGAATTTCTTCTCCTAAACTTTGACCAGACTGTGGGGTGTTGGTTTCCTCATTAGGAATGGAAGATTTTTCTTTCTGGTAATGAGCACCAATTGACAAAGAAGACTCGTAGTCTTGTGTTTCGATCCGTTGACAGTCTTTACTGTGTGGTCTTATCAAATTTGTGGTCTTACTGTGTGGTCTTGGCAAATTTGATGTAACATAGTTAGTTTCTTGCTTGTGATTTTAATTGCTTTCTTGTCATTTTATTGATTAAGGCTCCCTGTTCTGTACAAAGCTTCCACACAAGCTGTCATGCATTTCCTCTAGCCAACAACATTTTCTCCTGATGTATAAGGGATCTAGAAGATTTGCTTGCCTCTGTTGGCTCTGCCCATTCTACAATAATTATGGGACAGTGCTGAGAACTATTTTTGTACTCCTTCCATGTTAGGCAGATATCTTAAATACATGGAGTCAGAGGGAGCAAGTTACAATAAATCAGGGGAAGATATAATTAAGAAAGCAAATCATAGAATCATAGAATCTTCTGGTTGGAAAAGACCTTTGAGACCATCATGTCCAACCGCACCCATCATCCGCTAAACCATGTCCCTCAGAAACTCATCCACCTGCCTTTTAAACACCTCCAGGACTGGTGACTCAACCACTTCCCTGGGCAGCCTGTTCCAGTGCCTGACCACCCTTTTGGTAAAGAAACTCTTCCTAATATCCAGTCTGAACCTCTCCTGGCTCAGCTTATGGCCATTTCCTCTTGTCCTATCACCTGTCACTATCACGAGATCAACACTCGCTCTGCCACAGCCCCCTTTCTGTAAGCTGTAGACAGCGATGGGGTCTCCCCTCAGCCTCCTCTTCTCCAAGCTAAACAACTGCAATTCCCTCAGCCATTCCTCACAGGACTTGTTCTCCAGCCCCTTCACTAGCCTCATCGCCCTTCTCTGGATGCGCTCCAGCACCTCAATTTCCTTCTTCTACTGAAGGGTCCAGAACTGAACACAGTCCTTGAGGTGTGGCCTCACCAGTGCTGAGTACAGGAGCACAATCACCTCCCTGGTCCGGCTGGCCACACTGTTTTTGATACAGACCAAGATGCCATTGGCCTTCTTAGCCACCTATTGTCTTGTTAAGCGTCATCCCGTTGGTCTCAGCCCATTGATCCAGCCTGTCCAGATATCTTTGAAGACCCTCCCTTCCTTCAAGCAGATCAACACTTCTCCCCAGCTTAGTGTCATCTGCAAACTTCCTAAGGTTGCACTCGATCCCTTTGTCCAGATCACTAACAAAGTTATTGAACAGGACTGGACTCGGCACTGAACCTTGGGGAAGACCACTTGCGACCAATCTCCAACTGGATTTAACTCCATTTACCACCACCCTTTGGGCTCGGCCATCCAGCCAGTTTTTCACCCAGCAGAGGGTGTGCCTGTCCAGGCCAATGGTAGCCAGCTTCTCAATCAGAATACTGTGAGAAACGGTGTCAAAGGCTTTACAAAAGTTCAGGTACATCATATCCACAGACTTTCCCTTATCCATTAACTGGGTAACCTTGTCATAGAAGATCAGGTTGGTCTGGCAGGACCTGCCTTTCATAAACCCTTGTTGGCTGGGCTTGGTCACCTGGCCGTACTGCATATGCTGTGTGATAGCACTCAATATGATCTGCTTCATGACCTTCCCCAGTACTGAGGTCAAGCTGACAGGCCTATAATTCCCCGGATGCTCCTTCCGACCCTTCTTGTAAATGGGAGTTACGTTTGCCAGTCTCCAGTCAAATGACACTTCCCCAGTCAGCCAGGACTGTTGATAGATGAGGGAAAGGGATTTGGCAAGGTCTTCCGTCAGATCCCTTAATATCCTTGAGTGTATCCCTTCCAGCCCCATAGACTTCTGGATGTTTAATTGGCCAAGCAGGTCTTTAACCAAGTCTTCTTGGAACATTGAGGGTTTGTCTTCACAGTCTTCTGGATCAGGAGGCTTGGAGCCCAGAGAACATCTTACCTTCCTATTAAAGACTGAAGCAAAGAAAGCATTAAGTACATCTGCCTTGTTCTGATCCTTTGTTACTACCATTCTCCTGGCATCCAGTAAATGACGGAGATTCTCCTTGGTCCTCCTGTTGTTGTTAATATATTTCAAGAAAAATTTTTTTGCTGTCTTTCACTGAACTGGCCAGATGGAGTTCTAGTTGGGCTTTAGCCCTTCTAATCTTTTGGCCTACATCATCTCCCCTGCTCCTTGTAGTCCTCCTGAAATGTCTGCTCTCTCTTCCAAAGCTCATATATTTTCCTCTTTTTCCTTAGACTAACACAGAGCTCTCTGTTAAGCCAAGCTGGTCTTTTTCCCCACCAACTCATTTTATGGCACACAGGGATGCTCTGCTCTTTCACTGGCAGAATTTCCTTCTTGAGGCGCATCCAAACCTCATGGGCTCCTTTGTCATTTAGAACTGTCTCCCACTGGACTTCATCAAGTAGCCTTCTAAACAATTTACAGTCTGCCCTCTGGAAGTCCAAGATGGCAGTTTTGCTGACCCCCCTCCTTACTCCTCCAAGAACTGAGAATTCTATCATCTCATGACCACTGAGCCTCAGGCGTCCTCCAACAGTCACCTCCCCCATAAGGCCCTCTCTGTTCACAAACAGCAGATCCAGTGGGGCGCCTTCCCTAGTCAGTTCACTCACCAGTTATGTAGGAAGTTATCTTCCATGCACTCGATGAACCTCCTAGACTGTTTCCTTTCTGCTGTGTTATACTTCCAGCAGACATCTGGAAGATTGAAATCTCTGACAAGAACAAGGGTCAGCGATCGCGAGACTCCTCCCAGTTGCTCGTAGAAGAGTTCATCAGTTTTCTCGTCCTGGCTGGGCCGCCGATAACAGACTCCCACCTCTACGTCTGACTTCCTATGGGTTCCACTGATTTTAACCCACAAGCACTCAACCCTATCATTAGCATATTTTAGTTCTACACAATCAAAACTGTCTCTAACATAGAGGGAAACCCCATCACCTCTCTTTCCAAGCCTATCCCGCCTGAAGAGTTTATAGCCACCCATGGCAGCACTCCAGTTGTGCGAATCGCCCCACCATGTTTCCATGATGGCGATTATATCATAGATTTCCAGCCTCATAATGGCTGTCAGCTCCCCTTGTTTGTTGCCCATGTTGCGTGCATTAGTGTAAATGCACTTCAGTTGGGCTGTTATTTCCACACCTTTCCTAAGTGGAACAGTCTCGAGTCTTGACTGTCTACTCTTGGTGGTTTGTAACCCACCGATAACGTTTGAATTCTGGCTGCCACCTGGAGTGCTATTCCCCACTTCGACTGAGGTGACAGACCAGGTGCTCTCACCACCAGGCCATCCATCAGAGCCTGAGGTACCATTCCCGTGTTATTGAACCTAGTGATGTCCCCCTCCCCTTACAAACTAGTTTGAAGTGGCAACTAGTTCACTCAGCATGAAGTAGTGGAATTCTTTTTTATCTCTGTCATAAATTCGCTAAGGAGGGTTGTCAAAAAGTCCTGCAGATTCTCTGTCACAATTCAAGTTACATTGCACATAGTAGCATCTCTTCCTACCTTTTTTTTAATTTCTTATCAGTTCTGATAAGAACCAAATAGAATTTGGTTTTCAACACGTTGCCTTAATAAGCTCAGAATAAATGCATATACTAAAAAGTCATGAAAAAATGTATAGTTGCTTTCATTTCCACTGTGGTCAACAATATCAAGGTTTGTTTTATGGGATGTGAATTTCTTTTCAGGAGTTACCAGGAAGGAAAACTGAGAAGTGATTTTCATTCGTGACTTTTTTCATAGACAATTTTTACACCAAATTCTCTGAATGTTAAGCCTGTATGCATTTTGTAAATAGTAGGTTATGAGATTGCACATTCCTTTGTCTGCATATCATGATACTCTGATGGATTCTTTTGTGTGCGGTGTGCTTCCTGTAGCAGACACTGTAACCACAGGTCTTATTTCTGCTCCAGTTCCAGTTTGTGTAGAATCAAGTACATCTACCTTGACAGGTGCTGCAATGATTATGGGAATTCCACTAGCTAAGCCTTCATTTCCAAAGACCTTAATTTTAGTGCACTATGTTTCATTTACAGTACATTTTTCTTGATTATGCTTTAGCATAGTTCATTCTGCAATTTTTGGTTGTGCTGAACAGGATTGTTTTATTTTTATGAAGATTGATTTAATTCCTGTATATGGATAATTAGAAATCTAGATTTTCGTATTTTATCCTGCATCTGGCTTTCATTAATTTTTATATGTATTTTTCTCCGTAATATTTTATAATAAAAGAATCAAATCTTCATGTAAACAAACAGTCAGTTGATTTGAACAAAAACATACTTCAAGTCTCTTGAAAAGTGAGAAATTTTATACTCATTGATCATGAGTAGGAAAATTCCTATACATAGGACTTTCAATTCTTATTATTTTATTAAATTATGTAGCAGGCTGAAGGCCTGATGGAGTAGGTGTAACATGTTTTTGACAGCTGCAGACTTCAGAGCTCTGTATGAAGATGCATGTTCAGTTCTGATAAGTTACGAAGGTAAATGCCCTATAGTGTCTTACCCAGCAGCTGTGGGGGGAAAAAAACACCTTTTTTGCAGTTGCAACTATAAATGCAGATTACTCCTAATAAACACAATAGAATAAGAAATGGAAATAAGGGGAGGGAAAGGGAAGCTACTACATTATGTTGTAGTTGAAAGACAGAGATAAGAATTCAGTCCTATGTGAGTTTCTATAATCTCTACATACTAAGACAAACTCATTATTCTTTCTCTGTGTGAATTCATAGGATTTTCAGAAGAGTAGTTCTTTACTGCTGTCCTAATGGTGTTTTAGTGAACAAATAACAAATTTCCTTTGTTTGCTTTCTCCTCTCAAGAGCCTACAACTGTGGAGGCATGTACAAGAATGTCCTGAACAACAACTCTCACCACAGCTTTGTTTATTGAACAATATAATCAGTATCCAGCTGAGTGGAAAATAGAGTTCATCTTTAATTCTATTGATAGTATTTTCATAAGGCAGAAAAGACACTGTAAAACATCACAGCAATTAAAGAGGATACGACTATTGTTGTCTTCCTTTTCAGTGAAAAATCTTTACTGATACTTCTTTAATGTTCTTACTACCCTATTACAACATCAGCATCAGTAAATAAATTCTACTTTACATAGAAAGTATTATTAAGGATTATTTTAAACAGTTCTAGTGTCAGGATGTATCCAAGATGCTAGCGTCCTTTTATTGATGTGAACAATAACATTTCACGATTCAAAACGCAGGGAGAAGAAAACATTTCTTCAGAACTTTTCCTTCACTTTTAATATCATGAATAATATGTGAAAAAAGATAGAGCACAAGAACTTCCACTCCCTCAGAAGGATCAAACTGCAGAATAAAAATACAGACAGTGCCTAATTCTCCATTCAGTGTGTTAATTTTACATGGATACAAATCTTTGTTTATAATCAACTCTTCCTTGTGCATTCTGCACTGATACTCTGAGCATCATGAAAACTTTGTTTATATAGAGAACTTTGTTTTCTTTAAGAGTGGCATGAGTTTGGAAACAATTGTTTTAAATGGTCTGGTTCTTATTAGTCATAACTTAGAATATCTTTTATTTTGTGAAAAAGGAATAATAAGACTTTATTAGAAATTTTTATTTTCCACATGAATAAATAATGTACTAATGAAAGTCCAGATTTCTTCTGCTATTTCACCACAGACTTGTTTAAGGGTGATTAGATAACTTAAATTTCAGTGAATTCTGATTAGAGATTCATGTAGGTGTTTAACAAAAAAAAAAATTCTGATCAATATAAGCATCCTGGTTGTTTAGAACCATGACTTTGGGCTATATATTTGTCCCCTTCTCAGAGCTGTAGCGACTAGATAGGAGTATAAAATGATTTTCTGAAAAATAATGCTATTTTTGATGGGCTTTTCAGAGTAAATTTTGATATCTTTGTCTAAATGGGAAGCTATTACTTTCTAGTTACATGCTAGCAAGGGATGTAAGCGTTTGTTATATTACATGACTTTAAGGTTTATAAGGCATTTCTACACTGCAAAGCTTTCTAAACTTCTGCATGAATGTTAAGAGTGGGGGAAAAAAATGTAAATCCTAAGCACAAGGAAAAGTAATTATCATCTATACGAAATAATACTGAAAAAAAAAGGACATAGCTGTCACGTGGACAGATTAATTTATTTCATTTCTACTTTTGACTCTTTAAACTGTATTTTACTGGAGAGCTTCATGCAGCTACTGGCAATACCTTTGCCATAGTGGTCTGTAAGACTGGATGAGTTTTGGGCTCTTTTAAGACTGGAAAAATTACAGGAAAACTTTTGCTTTTAGAAAGTCTTTCTAGAAGTTACAAGCCTGAACAAATTTTCATGAATTTAAATTAGTGATGGGGAGATACTCATCCAGCAAGAACATGTTAGTAAAACTGATATTTTTATGGTGGTAGAGCTTATAGTAAAAATTAAATAGAAAATGTCTGAAACGAGAGAAGCTTTGAGGTTCCCAAAAATAAATGCAGTTACACTTTCTGGAAGAAAGTGACAACTACTTTAATTACAGAGTTCTTGAGGACATTGTGTCCCTCTTCCTCCTTGTGTACCCTAAGTGCTAAAGCACAAGCCCCTTCCTAAGTTTCATATTTTCTAATTTATCTTTAGTGTTTTGTATTTTCTAAAATCAAAGTAATGTGTAGAGAGCAGCTAAGAATTTTAAATTTAAAATCAGAGACATGAATCCCTATAGCAACAAGTTTATAGAAATAATTAAAAGTCAATTAAATGAGTGCAAGCTTTGAACTCCTGTATAATACCATATTTACTGCTTGTAATTAGACTTACTTTTGTTCTTCTGTTGATCAAAATTAATTTGTAAGTCCTTAAGGGTATTGATATACCCCAGTCCAGAAAAAAATTAGCACATTTGACTGCCAAATGAGTCATTTCAACACATTAATATTATTTTAGTAACAAAGGTTAAACTATAGATGTTTCAGCAAATTTGCATTACAGCGTTTGTTTTGTAAGTGTAGTACAATTAAAATAGAAACAAAATAAACCACATAAGACTGTTTTCATTGGATCACCATAGATTAAAATCTTCCAGACTTTAAAAAAAAGTATTTCTGTCTATACAGATGACATTGTAGCCGTAAGACATAGGCATAGTCTCCAGCTCCTGCTGATTAGCAGAGGGTTTTAGATAAAATTTTGTTGTCCATGAGAGAGTTTGATACAGAATAGTCCTTCAGCTTCATAAATTGCAAACACCAGCTTGAACAATATTTCCACAGCCAATTTGGCACAAAAGGTGTTGGTAGGGTAGCATCTGTGAACCAAAATTGTTGAGATGGCGGGCAGGTTTCACAGCTGCTGTAGTATGCAGTTCAGTGAGTATGATAAATAGTTTATCCTGAGCTCACCAAAAAGGATTGTCTTTTTTCTTTTATAATTCTCTTTGGATTGTTCATTTCATGTGTTATATATGGGAAACGACATTTGACTAATCTGTAGAGTAATTAGTTATACTAGGAATTATCTGTATTTGAGTGGTTGTTTTAGTAAATATAGAAATTCTCACATAAAATGTGGCAGTAGTCCAGAGAAGGTACTTTATGCCTATACATCATTTCCTCTATCCATCTAACTGCAAGCATTAGAAATAAACTCTCACGTGTCACAGGAAAATTCCAGAAATTCTAGCTGAGAAGCAAAAAGTGAAAAAAAAAATCCATCAACTATAGTAATTACAAAAGTTGTTTAAAACTTTTAAGCCTTATAAACCTACATATTCATCTCTTTCACCTCTTGTCAATATCACATTGCTGTTTTCTACACCCAACATTTTTATCATTGTTTAATTTAATGGAAAAGTTGACACCAAATCTTTCAATCTCAAGATAAATCAGCACACTGAGAAGTAATACGTGCTTTACTTTCTTCTCCTGTTAACTGCAGATGTTCTTCTGAAGTTATTAAAAAGGAAAGACAGAGCAACAGAGTGTAATGAAAAGCAGGTGACATCAGGATGAAGACTACTATCTTCGGCAAAACACATCTAAGTCATGGAGAACACCTTTGTCAAACTGGAATTTTCATTAAAAAGTCTTCTAAAAACAGTGTAACAAAATGTAAATTATTATATATTTGTTTTTTCAGCAGTTCTGCTGAAATTTACATCACAAGGCACTAGTCATTTCAAACTCTGTTTTCTTGTAGACTTCTGTGTAACACTCAAAATGAACAGCTCAATTATACCTTTTTTCAGACAGAGTAATTACGGCATGCACCAAAGAAAGAAATGTGTGATCTGCAGGCATCCTTATGCTGTTATCTATTGAAATGCTCCTTGTGTGACAAGACCTGAAATAATTCTTTGAAAGTGTAATTAGTGTACTTTTCAACAGCCTCCTGTTATTGCATAAAATAGGACTGTACAGTTCTTTTCAGATGCTTTCTGCCTAAAATCATAAACTTGAATAACAGTACCAGTCAATATGTGTCTTCAGTTCAGGATCTTTACAGCACAGTTGTCCTTCACATATTTTAAAGATAGAGTGTGCCTGTTCTCGTGCCCCAACTTTGTTACAGAAGTTCCTACATTTGTGCAAGGCAGTAGTGACATAGCTTAGGTCAACAAAACAAATTAGCCGAAAAAATTGAATGGTCATTTAAATAATCTTGAAATTCTAGTAGATCTAGAAAACAGTTATCTTATTACAAATACTAAACTGTGTATACAGATGTGACAGAGACAGAAATAAAATGTACTTTTTTTTTTTTTTTAACTGATATATGCTTTCATCTTTTAGCCACCAGGATGAAAGATCCTGCTAGGATCTTTACCACCAGGTGCTCAGTGCTCCTAACTGGTCATGTATTCCAGCTAAAGCTAATTTGTTTATATAGTCAATTACAGCAGGGTTTTTTAAGAGGAAAAGAAAGCATGGGTGAGAGAAGATATATGGCATGAGAGAAACAGAATAACTTGTGCTAAATTCTGTTTCAATATTTATTTCTTTTTTTCCTGAACAGCTACTATTTAATATAAAAACCGAAACATTAATTGGCTCAGGTACTAGAACAGCCTAGGTGAACA
This sequence comes from Tapera naevia, assembly GCA_033556795.1. Lineage (NCBI taxonomy): Eukaryota > Metazoa > Chordata > Aves > Cuculiformes > Neomorphidae > Tapera > Tapera naevia. Next base: position 7,271,150 of record JAUMJJ010000059.1, read on the forward strand.
TCCTAATCAGTAGGATAGGGACCTAGGAATATCTACCTATTCCTTTTGGTTCTGTTTATCTTTGTTTATGCATTGTGAAACAAGTCTGAAATTCTTAGTGTTAGCCCTTGCTCCTAGCAATATCCTCCTGTAGAGCACATCATCCTGGAGCATCAAGGGAATTACTAGGGAAGAGTGGGAAGCCTGCGTCATTTTAGGCACAGAAGATAATGGAACATTCATTCACTACCTCTTAAGAATCCTTGTGATCTGTCAATATCTGTTTAGAACACACCACATTGCCTCAAGCAAGTCTAGTTGGTGAACAGCTATTTTATTCATTTTAACTGGATTTATAGAAGAGACAGGTGTAAAACTGTATATTCTGAGGAACATCAGGACATGGTAGGAATAGCATTGCTTAGGAGTTGAGAAATCTCCAGATTACAGATAGCATGCAGAATGAAAGTGGATTCACTTTGTACAGTGCAAAGTCATCTGGATAATTGCAGACCAGATACTCAACATTTATAAGGTAGGAAAGACTCAGGATGAACTCTCCTTTACCGACTGGATGGTTGAGCTCCTTTCATTCCTTATCCTCTGCAGTGAAGACACAGGGGCTCATGCGTAAAAAATTGTATCCAGTGCTGATGAAGAACTGTAACGACCCCAGAAACTTTAGCAAAAAGCCTGAGACACATTTCTGATGTGCTTCCTGTATAAGGATGTTTATAGCTCTCAAGAACATTAGGCACACAAATTAGCTAGGTAGGCCTTCTTTGCCTTTTAATCTGGGAGACTAAATTATCTTTTAATGAAACAGTGGGTGTAAATCAGTCCAAAATTAGTATCATAACTGGTTACATGCAGTGAATGACTGTGCACTGTTTAAACTTTAATGTCAATGATTTAAACTCACAGGTCTTTGAGTTTAGATCAGAACTTTCTTTAGAATAATCTTGTGTTGTAGATTTACTGGATTCCTTGTTAGACTGGAAAGTAGATCATAAAATGTGACAGAAGTGGTTACAAAAATATAGATAGAAGTGAAATAGAATCAGGTGGGTTTTTTTCCCCTGTGCAGCCAAGATTTAGTACAAATACTTTGAAAAAGCTATAAAAGACTCTTCTAGTATTCTTAGCAAGTTATGCAGAAATCTTTAAATGTTAATAATGTTCTATAGAAGTATTTTTGTGCCTATTATGCTCTAAAGATAAGTGATGGTGATTTTGTTGGGGGAAAATGATATTTTCTAGTTTGATTAGCCCGTCGATGTCATTGGAAGCCCTCATCCCTTCCATTTCCTTGTGGTATGTATGAATTAATCTTTGTTTAATTCAAAATCAAAGAGAAAGATGTGATCTGTTCCAAGTCAGTTTTAACTAATTAAAATGTTTCAGTAATGGGATCCAGAAACTGTTGAGGGGTTTCTCTATTCAACTTAAATGCTTTACTTCTTCCCCGTAGGTCTGTCTTCCCTACTATGATAGTTCAAAACATATATAATTAACAATTCATTCTTGCTAGGTGTCTGATATCAAAGAAGATAGTTGGAGTATTTTTAGTGCATGATATATTAGCTACTGCACTTCGATACATAACAGAGCGATCAGATAAATTGAAATAATTTATGTGAATAAATTCAGTTCTTGCATTTTCCACTCGCAAAGGAGATGCTTTCAACTCTTTTTGCTGTTGTTGTTATTGTTGGGTTTTTGTCTGGTTTTAAGTGACTTAAATAATCTTAAGATATTTAATTATAGATCGACTTTTTTCCATTTTACAAAAGGCTAGTGAATGGATGAATGCTACAATTAGAACTAGTATCTGAACTTTCAGAACATTTGAATATTTCAAATATTTAAGAATAAATATTAATCTGTCCTAAATAATATGTAAAAATTAAGAACTTCACATTAATTAGATTGTCAGTTACTATACCTAAGTGAATAAAACCGGCAAGAATCATAATGATAAAGAAGAGTGAGAGAACAATAGAAAGTTCAGTAATCATATAGTTGAAACACATCTTTACTAAACCATTTAAGGATTTAGTTCTTGCCTGTATTAACGTATATCTTCACTCAAGCCATGTAAACATGGCAAGTAGAGACTAGATATTTTTGTTATCAAAATTTGTGGTTTCAAATGTGATATCTGTACTCCTAAGGACGTCACATAAGACCAGACACAATTCCCTTGAAAATAAATCTTGCTTGAATTTCAGGATTTTTTTCAGCTATCTTTTGAAGAAATGAAATAATTTTGAGGAAAAACAGGAACAATTCTCCTGTAAAATTATTAAATTATTTTTCAATTGCAAGTACTCAAATAATTTATATAGTGTTGCTAAGGATACAACTGCTGCACAATGAATGTTGTTAGACTGATCTCTTATTCAGTGTCCTGTTTATCTAAATTCAGGAAAGAATCTAATGTTGAATCCCTATAAATTACTATTTTGATTCTAAATGCTAAAGGAGTGAGTTCAACTGAGAACTTCTACTTCACAATATTTCAAGGATTTTTTGGAGGAAATTAACAGATCAAGAACGATGACCCTATATGCAATCTGGGAGTAGGCTTGCAAGGACCATGACATATTATTGAAGGGGAAAGCTTGGATCTGCCTGTAGTCTGTAAGGTGATCTGAATTTTATTGTGTAGTTCTCATTCTTTTAAAATACTGTGGCTGAACTATTCTTTAGAGGTGGACTGGATAAAAATGGATACTTTTAGGTCATTGACATCAAAGTCATTTGGCTAAGTTGATGGAAAGATTATGTTTGAAGAAATAAAGTGATGGGAAGAAACAGCATTATAGATATTCTTTTGGGTTTATTACGCTTAAATGGTATGACTCACACTAAGTCATACTTAACGTTTCTACCATACATAGCAGAAATGGACTAGGATATAGACTTGGGTATTAATACAAAATATATAGATCATTTGAATTGTATCTGACTGTTTCAGAAGAGTTTATGAAAAATCTTTCCATTAAAATGTGAATACATTCCCAGTATGTGAAAATTCCGAGTAATTCTAGATGTGTCAAATAGTCAGAAGGAATTTCTCCCTTCACTGTACTCTTTTGTATATCCTCCAGCAAACAACTTCCTAAAATTCTGATCCCAAGAGGTTGAACTAACTAACAAACTCTTCTAGTAAATTTTACTTTTAAAATTATGGATGTACTTTTAACAGGTCTATATTTACTTATGCAACACAATCAAAATACATGATTACACATGTAAGAGTTGGCATAATTTCTGTGTTATTCTGTTTGCTGCACAAACCATCCAGATCAATTTGTATTTGCTAAGTTATGAGTTGGTTTAAGAGAAATAGAAGAGGCTAGAAACTTTATTCACTCTGTCTTTTCAGGAATGTCGTTCCTAGAACAGTGGGAATAAATGCTACAACTGTTTATCTTGACCAGTCAATTGTATTCTTAAAATCAAGGAAAATGCAAAAAAATGCAACAAAGCAGAATTCCCAGAATGGTCAAACTAAAAATAATAATAAAAAATTCCTTAAAATAGACCCATGACATAACCATGAACTTTTCCTTTGCAAAGGATTTTGAACTCCGTCTTAAATAGCTTGACTTTTAAATAGAGTGATGATTAAACAACCCCTTGTTCATTATTATTAATAATTAACAGCTATTCATAACATAAGGAAAAGCAGAAATATTTATGACTGAAAACTTATTTCAAAAAGATATACAAAGATAGTAGGAATATAATTATCTGAATTGGACATGTTATATGAAAGGAAAATAGGAATTGTCCCTCTTTATTTTTCCTTTTTCTTTTCTTCTTTGGATAGAATAAGTTACTAGGTAGACATCTCTGCTACTCATCTTTATTTCTTGGATTGATATATGTAGATTTCTCTGTTGAAGTTCAGTGATTCTGGAATCTGTTTTGCTGAGATTTGGTCTATCTTGTAATTTTCATGTCGTATTTTGTTTAATTGTGGATTTTCTTTGGGAGTTGATATATTATATTTGAAGTCTTGCACTTAGTATTCTGAATCAATCACTTATAGAAAAAGAATTAGAACTTGGTTAGTAAATTTAGAAAAAACATTGTTGCTAAATTATAGAAAAGAGTAAAACTTGTGGTTTATGCAAATTTTAGGGTGATCAAAAGATTTTATTTTTGTCATTATATCTATGAATTTGAGGGACGTACATATATGATAGTATCTCACTTCTGACAGTCACTACTGACACTCTACATCAGCATTTTCATCTTTCAAGTGACAAATTCCATTTGATCATTGTCAAAGTAACAATAAATATATATAAGAAATGTATGAATAATTAATAATAAATAAAATAAACCCCACAGAAGTGCCTCTAATTGATTATTTTTTTAGAATCTACTTTTTTCTATTCTTCTTAACAACCTAATTAAAGTAATATGTATCTAGTGAGAACATTTAATTAGCCTGACCTGTTTAGTTTTTTTCTGGGTATAAGCCAATGCTACTATATTTTTTCCAGTGCCTTCAGGCTACTTTTTTAAGAGGTACAAATTAAAAAGTCTACTAAAAATGAAACCAGCATAATATTTCATGTGAACCCCAGTATTCCTCATGCAACATGCATGTATTTTTCTGTTCAAATTTCTCATGAAGAATACGTAAGTTGCATTCTCAAAACAACTGTACTACTGTGACAAATTTATAAATGAAAAAATAAAGGTTAAAAAACCCCAGTAAACTCCTGTTAATCTCCAGTCATACACTATCAAATGGACAGTAGATACATGTAGATGTTTGTGGTCTGATCAACTTGTGATAAGCAACACAATGTCAGTTTTGTGAAAGTTATGTTCTCTCATAATTTTAGTTCTTGAATTCCTTTAAGTCCTGTCTGATACTTCTTTTCAGAGGTTAGCTGCTTTTGGAAAATAATTTTCTATTTCTGTGTTTAGAGGGCAAGAACAGAATGTGGGAGCTTTTAGGGACTATTCTAGGAATTTTTGTGTTCTTTTTAATTTCTTCCACTAGTGAATATACATTAGGTTGGAGCAAAGCTAAGTGTCAAATCTAATGACTGGGATATCTAAACAGGAAGGGACGATTCTGAATTCCAGTTCCTACCAGGTTGGAGTACTAATTTAAAATATCACAGCAGTTATTAGAAGAGAAAACAAAAATCAAGTCTCTGTCATCTGTATGAATGTTCAAATAAGTGTTCAATAAATGTATAATTATTTTCTACCTAATTAGATGGTTTCAACAAGCAGGGGGAGAGTGCTCTGTTATTGTGCTTGAAATCTGGGTTTAATTCATCTTAGGTCAAATAGGGGAACTGAACTTGATAATCGCATATCCTGAGTCATCGGGTAAATGTGGCTGCTTAGTGATTTAAGAAGGGGAGCTTTGTCTGTGAGATTTAAGAATAATGCTAAGGAGTCACAGGTTGAGCAGGATGCTTGCACCTTCTCACCTTCAGGACTAAATGCTTACAAGGATTTTCAAAAGCAGAATTTTAAGCTGCAGGGAAATTTCAGTGCCAAGAATGTGGTCAAGCATAAAATGTGAGATCTAGGATCAGCATTAAAAAAGTATTTGATGAAGTTATGTGCAGACGGGTCAAAGACACCAACTTCTTTTGATTACCTCTGTAACTGGTAATATGTGAACAAATTTGTTTTTTTCTTTTCCTATTCCTCCTTATGATGGAGTCTGGTTGCCTCCATTGATTATTGAGATTAGTCACAGCAGTGTTTCAAATAGTCGATTTACCAACAGAGAAGTACTTGTAGTATAAATATGAAATAAACCATGCTGAAAATCCTACTGTTGAAATATGGACAGTTCTGTCTCGTAGATGTGTATTTTTAATTCACTGTGATTGCATAATATTTCTTTTTTTCTCTAAAGCTTATTTTACTCAGCAAAGATCATGTACGTGCTGTCTCAGTTTCTACAGCAACATACAGTTTCTATGCTTTCATATAACAGAATACAAGTCTTAAAAATATAAGAGAGTTTGTGAAGAATACCAGAAGAGCATAAGGAGTATGCATTTGATTCTGAAACATGCAATTGTATCAAACCACAAGAACAGATGCGAGTACACTAACCTATAACATAATAGTATGGAATGTCAAAGAAGAAAGAGATCAAATTGACTTTCAGTAGCATATTATTATTTTAAAATGTCATAAAACATTGTATTAATAAAGTAATGAAATTAGTAGGAAGACAGTATTAAATACTTCAATCTAATATTTCAATAACTATTTGGTAAAATAAGATTTTACATTTTTATGGTTTCTTGCACCTGCTGCTCTCTCTTGAATGCTAGTGATGCTGAGTGGTTACTAAGGAAACAGAGATTCTTGGATTTAATTAGGACTTGTCAGGTAAAGCTCTTTAGGTTATTTAACTGGTTTGGGTTTTTTAATGAAAAAAACAACTTTCAAATCAACGTAGATGAAAATCAGTCTGCATATATCTTGTTACTGATAAAATCTCCCAAACAAATTTAAAATGAAAGAATGAGTGTGAAAATAACAATGAGTATGGCTACTTCTAATTTTTGCCTTATTCTGCAATATCATTTCAGAATTAAATTAAAATATATATAAAATAACATGAGTTCCATTTAAAGTTCTTGCGTGCTATAACCTCATTAACAGTAGGAAATAATATCTGCTTATAGCTCACTGATATCAGTATTTCACATTTCACAGCTCAGGTTCCAAGATTTCATATTGAATGTGTTTGTCATATTGAATAAACTTTCCAAGAGGACAATTACATGGTAGCAAAATTTTTATTTGTCAGAATTATTTATCCATTTCCTCCTCTCCAGGGTAAGGAAGGGTCTGTATGATGAAATCAATGTGGCCTGAATGAAGTCTTACTCACCGTGAAGATACTGAAAAGTGCTTAGTCTCTGTAAATTTGAATAAAAAATCAGACAGGGAATTGTAGGCAAGTACTGTTCCTATAGGAAACTGTTAATAACATACTAAAAATTGTGAGAGGAGCATTGTTGTTAAAGGGGAGATTTTGAATTGAATAAAGGTTTTTCATTTGACTTCTGTATGCAATATGCATCTTAGATGTGCACCATCAGACAAGCTGGAAAATAAGACAATTTTCATGTTAATCATATATATATATATGACACTTTTTTTTTCTTATTTCTTTCTAGAGAATAACAAAAAATAATCAGAAAAAAAGAAAATTTATTTGGCTCTTATTCCTATATTTTTTGTTTTCTTCCTTGGTGGTTTCTTCCCGAGTTTCTTCCTTTGTCACACCCTCTTCAGTTATTTCTGGCCCCAGGGTTGTACAGACAATATTCTCCTCAGTTCTTAGTTTTACTTTTTTTTTCTAATCTCATGTTCCTTTCACCACATGGTCACTTTACAATGTCCCCTGAGTCCTTATTTTTCAACCTTCTTTTACATTTACTCCTCTTCCTGCAAAGCTAACTTTAATTTCAACTTCATCTTTGAGACAATGACTTAGGTGTTTACTAAGTGATAGTGGGGCACAGATTATGAATGTTAATATCCTAGGAAAAGACAGTACTCCAGAAACATAATGAGCAGGTTTTTTATCCAAGGAACAGATAGGGAATCTGAAAGTGCTATGCTTAGCATCGACACAGTCCTGTTCTCAAGTGCTTTTTTATTTTATTTATTTATTTATTTATTTATTTTTGATTTGAGTTTTGCCAAATAAACCAGCCAGAAATGCAAATGTTAGGACTTTCCTGTGTGGAAAAAGAATACAATAATACTGTTAATGCAGCTCATTGTTTAGTTTGGATTAAACTGGATATAGTTTATTAATTTTTATCATCCATACATCCATGTATTCTACCTTGGCTACATAATTTATTGCAGTAAAAAAAATCAAAAAAGTATAAATTCAGAAAATGTATTTTTGTATAAATTCAGAAAATGTATTTTTGGGCAAAAGTGAAAATACATACATTTTCTGAGTCCTATATGGTATTACTTAAAGAAATACTTGCCTACCACTCTTTTAAATTTGCAAGGAAACAAATATCACCTGATATTATACAATGATGGTTGGTTGGTGGGTTTTTTTCCTTTTTATGGTACTTCTAGATTTTAATCTCAAAATTACTATGCAAATGCTCATTATTTCAGTGGTAATAGAATGGTCTCATGTTTATGCTTTTGTCACAACAGGTTATTTACAATATACAGTGGCTGATGGGATAAATGGTTGACAAATATATCAAAGTAAAATGGTTTATTGTTTGGGGTTTTTTTACTTGTAACCGTTAAATGGTATTTTTTTTTTAAATATATTGTTATTAAGAATTTTAAGCAGCCTAAATTCTTTTGAAATGATGCCTAGACATTTGGAAATATTTGGAAATACATTGAATAAAATTAATAACTGACAGGATTAGAATTCTGGGCTAGGAGTAGTACCCAAATTTCTGTGTTTTCATTGTGTCAAAGTCAAATAATGATCATTAACAGCTTACTAGGTTATGGAAAGGACAATGTAGGGGCTTATAAGTGGGCCACTTGATAAGCACGTGTATGATCACAGCTGAAGGGTCTGGATCCAGAGAGATTCTTACTCCCTGCCATGTATGCTTATTCCCTGATCCCTTCCAACAGTCAAACCAGATACCAATTTGCAACTTGTTGTTTTGACTGATTAATAAATGCTTATCACATTACTCCTCGGTGTACTCTTCAGATAGGTACTGTATAAGTTTAAATTACTTTTATTTATGACACAAACTTTTTCTTCATATAATCCTCTCAAAAATATTTCCAAAACAACCAGAATTTTGATTTATATTTACAAGTTTTCTTGAAGAGAATTAAGATCATACAGAATTTAGGTACACTTCCCTGCCTTTTGAACAGTAGAGGGCCAAAATAAAACAAAAAAAACACCCAAATAAATTTAAAATAAATTGCACTGTTTTACTTATAAGTTGAAAGATACAATCAGCTGCCTCATGCATCTGTAAGACTAGCGTAATGAAGTATAGCAGCTTCTTCTGTGGTATAGATCTACAAAGATCTGTATAATTTTAAATGCTGCTCAAGAATTGTCATTATGTAATTTGTATTCTGTTTAGTGATTGCACTGCAATGCAAGTGGAAAGAAATATTATCTGCACATTATATATAACAGCTTGTCCAGAGATCAGAGATCAGGATGCATGTAGATATTTCAATCCTGCCTACTCTTTATCAAAGATGGACTGTTCCATATATCTTTCAGAAGAGAAGTTTATGAGGTACTTTAATAACTTCTCCAGCAGTGCAAGACCTTATCATGTAAATTATCCTGTAACACTTCATCCTAGATGTGCAGCATAATTCAGTTTGCTGAGTGACAGGAGAGCATACAAGATACGGGAGGAATAATTTAATTCTTGCTCTCTTGCTTGTAAATATAGTAATTACCTGGGTAGTAAACTTGACCCTTGCAATTTCTTGGTCCTTGAAAATAGCTGTGACTGAGTATCATTCCTCTTGCAATTAAATATAAGCTACAGTTTAGTAAGGTTTTCTGTTGTCAAGCAACAAATACTCCAGAAGTTTTTAATGTTTTATAACTCAAATTAATAGAACTGATATAAAATATTCCAGTAAATAAAATTCAGTATGATTTATCTTCCTTTAAAATCAAACATACATAATGTCAAAATAATACAATTTAAAAACATAATTAAAATACTCTTTTTTTTGTAAGCATGGCTATTATTTTAGGAAAATAAACACATCTTTATGATATGGTATTACATTAATATATATATACAAAACGACAGCTTATTTTCCTATGTGTGAAATAATAAAGTAGATCACATAGAAATGCATTTATCTTAGATCTCTTAAACCAGTTTACGCAGTCATAACTATATATATATACATTATTTATATAGTGGGGTAAGATTATAAATAAAGTATACTAAACAGTCTGTAGGAGAGCTGTTGTTTTTACATTTTTCGTTGTCTCTCATAAAATTAAATTAAATAAAATTAAATCTCAGACAGTCAGCTATTGTCTGCACCGACAAAATATACTACTAGTATGAATATGTTTGCAACCAATGAATGGAAATTCACACTTGAAAAGAGGAAATAAACTATTGAACAGAATTTGAAAATTAATTTCAAATATTGACCGTTCACATTCCATCACAATAAAATACAAAAGATTGAATAAATCAGTAATTAGAATGAAATTTTCATAGCTAAACACAAATATTGAGTTTAAAGAAATGGAATCAATCACAATGCTTTAAAGAAGTATGTTTGATAAGGAATTATCCTATGTGTTTGGTTCTCATTTGATTATTATCAAAACTATTCATGGGCTATTTCAATCAAATTATAATCAGTAAAATGTTTTTATATGTGCAGAGTTCATCTCAATCAAGAAAAAAATTAATGCATTTGAGTTTTATGAGGACATATGAAACTTTATTGAGCATCCCACTCAGTATTAAATGAAAAAGAACTTAGTACACCGGAAACCTGAATTTCATCTTTAACTCAGCTTGAATTGGAGTGGATATCTGAAAATGGTTATCAGCTTCTTTCCTTTTGTATGAGAAACTTTTAACAATCTTTTTCTTGTTGATGCCAAGTAGTTCTGCTTGTAAAATTTGAAAACTAAATGGTATGGAAAAAACCTATTCTCTTCCCACCCTTTTTAAGAATTATTTTTGAAAAATTACAGATTAGTATCTCTTAGCCATAAAAAAGGTGTCCATCTTGACATAGTAAAAAAGACATATTTCATTTATATTCAGATAGAGTACTCCTATCATAGATTTGAAGGTGAAGGTGTTACGTTTTGCAGATTTGTAGGGGAAATCTCCCCAATATTTAGTCACGTCCTTTATTACTTTACTTTTGTCAATTTTTGTTATTTCCATAGTACAATAAGTCATAGAATCATAGAATGGAAAAGACCTTTACGGTCATGGAGTCCAATCATTGATCCAGCCCTGTTAAGTCCACCACTAGACCGTGTCCCCAAGTATGATGTCTACTCATCTTTAAAACAGCTCCAGGGCCAGCAATTCAACCACCTCCCTGGGCAGCCTACTCCTAATATCCAACCTAAATTTCCCCTGGTGAATCTTGAAGCCATTTCCTCTTGTCCTGTCACTAGCTACCAGGGAGAAGTGACCAACACCTACCTTGCTACAACCTTCTTCTAGGTAGTTGTAGAGAGCAATACGGTGTTCCCTCAGTCTCCTTTTCTCCAGACTAAATGATTCCAGTTACCTCAGCCGCTCCTCATAAGACTTGTGCTCTAAACACTTCACTACCTTTGTTGTACTTCTCTGGACATGCTCCACCACCTCAATGTCTGAGAGGCCCCAAACTGAACACAATATTTAAGGTTCAGCCTCACCAGAGCCGAGTGCAGGGGAGGGATTTCTTCCTTAGTCCTGCTGGTCACCACTGTTCCTGATGCACGCCAGGTGGCTCTTGGCCTTCTTGGTCACCTGGGCACACTGTTGGCTCATATTGAGCTGACTATCAATCAACACCCTCAGGTCTTTCTCCTCCAGACAGCTCTTCTGCCTCTCCTCTCTAAGTCTGTAGCGTTGCACGGGGGTATTTTGTCCCGAGTGCAGGACCCAGCACTTGGCCTTGTCTAATCTCATTCAATTGGCCTCAGCCCATTGATTCAGCACGTCCAGATCCTTCTGTATCATCTGCAAACTTACTGAGGGTGCACTTGACTACCTTGTCCATGTTGTTGATACAGATATTCAACTGAACTGGCCCCAGTACTGAGTTATGGGGAGCACCATTTGTGACTGATTACCAGCTGGATTTAAGGTCATTCACTACAACCCTGTGTATCCAGCCATCCAGACAGTGTTTTACCCAATGAAATGTATACACATCCAAGCCAGAAGCAGCCAGCTTCCCTAGGAGAATGTTGTCTGAGACAGTGTCAAAGGCCTTACTTAAAGTCCAGGTAGATAATGTCTGCAGCCTTTGCCTCATCCACTATGTGGGTCATAGAAGGAGATTAGGTTAGTCAAGCAGGATCTGCCCTTCCTGAACCCATCCTGACTGGGCTTTATTGCCCGCTTGTCTTGCATGTGTCACGTGATGACACTCAAGATGTTCTGTTCCATACCCTTCCCTTACACCAAACTGAGACTGATAGGTCTATGGTTCCCTGGGTCTTCCTTCTGGCTCTTTGTGTAGATGGGCATTACATTCATAAGCCTCCAGTCAACTGGGACTTCCTTGATTAGCCAGGACTGCTGATAAGTGATGGAAAGTGTCTTGGTAAGCACTTCTGCTGGCTTCCTCAGGACCCTTGCGTAGGTCCTATCTGGACCCATAGACTTGTTTATATCTAGGTTATGTAACAGGTCATGAACCATCTCTTCATGGGTTATAGCTGTTCATTGTGGTTCCCATGCCCGTCTTCCTGCTCAGGGGACTCTGTACCCAGAACGTTACTGGTTTTCTTACTCAGCCTTTTCCTTATCCCTGATTACTGTGTTTCCCCTCACAACCAATAAAGGATGGAGAGCTCTCCTTGGTCTTCCTTTTGTTGCTAATGTATTTATAGAAACATATTTTTATTGCCTTTAACAGCAGTTGCCAAATTAAATGGTCTAACATACATCTTTCATCTGGAAGGAAATACACTGAAATTTTAATAGATACATTGTTGCATGAATGCTTTTGTATTGCTAAAAGGCTTCCATTTATGTTTCAGTCTGCCTTTCCACTTGAAACCAGACACCTCCACACGCTGGTGTTGTTCTGCAGCAACTTGAGATACCTTGACCAGATATTTCGAGTGTTCTTATGCTTTTGTCCTTGCACTGGTGCGCTTGAAATATTGTTGTGATTCACCTGAGGAAAGAAATGTTTTCTAATTCTAAGTCATGCTATCTGTCCACTGTTTTCTTGCCACATTGCCATATACTTTCCTTTTACTGTGATGCTCCCATCCCCAGACTACCTATCAGCTTCTAGGTTGTTGACTCCATGCTACAACAAGCACAGCAAACAATAAGCAAATAATACTAATTTTAATATCCAATAAATATTACACCAAATAGATGTGCTGAAGATCTAGAAGTCAGGTAGCGTACAGTAACATTACCTCATGAAATAACAGTGCCGGTAGTGTCATGAAACAAAGACTAATAGAAAACTTGAGTGCCAACAAAAGGTATTACTCTATAAGGGAAGAATGACAGTGCATTTCTAATTTTTTTTTTTTGGATGTGATTGTGATGTCTTGCTACAGAGGGGAGGGACACCAGGAGAGTACCCTGATTGGAGGGCGTCTCCTATTTCCTGCATAACCTCTTCCCTCTCCCTGTTTTTGCAAGTTAACTTTGAAGTGGGTGTATACCACCAGCAGAAGGCCATAAGAATAAAAATTTTTGTGTATCAGCCTACTTCCCCTTTCCGTAATTAACAAGATTATTTATTTACTGAACTACAAAAAGGAAAATGAAATTAAGTTATTTAGTAGAAATATAAAAACTTTCACTTCCATTGCAAACGCTTTTGTAGCAGAAATGAACTGGCTACTCTCTTATTTTGACAGTAAAATTTACTGGCATGTAATTGAGCTCAGAATAACATGTTATTTAAATGCATATGACAGAAAACATACTACCACTATGACTTTCAGTAAAGTGAAATAATAAGGCAAATTGATATTACTATATGTTTTAAGCAATGTGTTTCGAAAATCTTTTAAGAGAGTAACATTTGTTGTATGAAGTGAATGAACATTTTTTTACTAGATAGCTATGCAACTAAAATCATTATGTTTGATGTATCTCATGTTAACATAGGATATAATTATAGTTCTCTCTGTATAGGCAATTACATAAAACATTTTATCTCCATAGAGGTTTGCAAAGTCTAGACTATTTCCATCATAATGTTTATATTGTGTGTGCATCTTGTTCTTACTTAAAAGCCTGAACGTTGTTTTAAGCCACAGAATCCCTGCACAGAATTTCAGTCTTCAGGTGTTATTCTGGTGCATGAATGAATTTTGTAGAGAGGGTCTGAAGTTTTATCTATGCAGCTCTCATAAGAGTAAGATTTTTGTTTTGTTCTTAAAACCTTGGCGTCAGAAAGTTTCCAGACTTGAAGAGTAAACATCATGCATATCATCTCAAAAGTGCTTTCCTTACATCTAACATGCACTTTAGAGTTTTGTTTCTTTTAGAAGTCTTTATCAGAATTACATCACTGTTTCTTACATGGTTTTAGGTACATGCACACAAATATTGACTCATCTATATAGGCTTCACTTCTATGCTCAAAATAAGTTGCATTGTATTTTCTATTTGACAGTTTAGAAGATGGATTGCATCAATTTAATTTTAATAGCAGATGTTCCCTCTGTAAACCTAATCTTAGTCAGTTTCCTCAACTTCTTCCTTTTATTTACTATTCAACTCATTGATGAGACTGTCAAAAGAGAGAAGTCTTGGGAGTGATTGTGAGTGTGCTGGGTACCTGTGTCAGTTTCCTGTTCATTTTGTGTAGTCTACTTAGTCTTTCACATGATTCCAATTTCTTTCATCCATAACATTTAAAACCAGAGAATTTCTTTTCACATAGCTAAAATTCCATCAAAGATCTTTCTTGTTTGCTCCTTTTCCTTTTGTAAAGTGGAGAATATTTTTTTCTTCAGAGATCTGTTTATGACTAAAACTGGCTATTGAATCTAGGGTAAGTTTAAAATTGGCCTTTCAGTACAGCAGCCCTCATAACTGTTGCTGCCTCCAAATTTACCTTTTGATTTGCAAAATGTATCAACCTCATTAAGCAGCTGCTCACCCTTACGTAGTCTCTGCTGATGTCATCTCCAAAGTACATGGAGGAACTTCAGAAAGTTTGTGGCACAATCTAAGAAAAAGATCAATTTGTGAGTTTTATTACATCCTTACTGAGAATGTCATGGTAACTTCTTTTAATGTTGTCTTTACAAGGCCCCTGCTCAAGAATCCAAATCATTTGGAAGTTTACTGCATTAGTAGCTGTCTCCATAACATGCATCTTCTGGCAAGATGACTGAGAATTGCATAGCAAAAGAACTCTTTCAGTGTTAAAATGCATCAGTTTTGGCTCTGTGTCTCTGGTCCTCATGCAGCTTTGCCTCAGACTCAGGCATACTGAGTGGCATTAAAGGACCTGAAATTTTCTGGTAAAATTTGAAATTTTGCTTTAATGCACAGATATTTTTAGACAGAGTATTGATATTTTGCCCTTTAAACTTTGTTCAGAAGAAGAGAGATAACTGTCTATGCATTAATATAACTTGACTCTAAGTCCCTGTTACAAATGTCTTTTAAAAAGTCAATATTTTGCATATCTTATTACTATAAATATATGTATTTTTTTCATACAATTGTCATTAATGATCTTATTTTTTTCATTCATTAATTCATCTACCCAGAGTCTGGACCAAGAGTGCTTGCATAAAAAAGGAAAATTTAAATACATCAAGCATCTGAACTAAAAAAATCCCCATATGTATGCTGTGATTTTTTTCTTGTTGATGAAGTAAACGAGATTGAAACAAAAAATTCAAACATTTTAATAAAGTTTTCTACAGCATGGTGAAAAGTCCATATCAAATATATTTTAAAGATAGCCCCCCTCCTCCCCTAGATCAATTTATATTGAGTTTTCAGAAGAGAAATATATGGATTATTTAAACTGCATTAAAGGATGGGTTTTTTTTTGTAAAATATTTCAATTTCTTTTACTTTCCAAATCAAATTTGTGTTCAAAGTCATTACCAGAAATGGTACATGCAAAAAAAGAAAACAGTTCTTCCTCTCTAAAAAATACTCAGCGTAATTTTCTATACCTATTTCTTTTGTTCCTAATGTAGTCTCTGAAGGACTGATATTAATTGAAGGGATTATGAAAATTTTGTCTTTGATTTGGAAATTCTCTACTGAAGTGAAATCATTCTGACTCTCACAGTCATGATCATGCCACATCTTGCTCTCTTCTGGAATTAAATGAAAGAAAAATGTATTTCATCTGAAGAGATGAATTCAAATTTTAGGATTCAAACCAGAGCCACTTATTCTTTCCTAGGTTAAGACAGTTCAAACTTGGACTCTGTGGAGTAGAGCTGCAGGTGCTATTTTTTGAAGAGGGGAAAGGAAAGGTA
Organism: Tapera naevia; assembly: GCA_033556795.1. Classification (NCBI taxonomy): domain Eukaryota; kingdom Metazoa; phylum Chordata; class Aves; order Cuculiformes; family Neomorphidae; genus Tapera; species Tapera naevia. The sequence continues at coordinate 7,287,324 of JAUMJJ010000059.1, forward strand.
AATCTCAGATGACTATGTCTTGGTGAAAGTTTAAATTATAATGTATTGAACTGGGATATTTTTAGTGTGTTATGAGAGACAGATTTACTGTAGGAGGGCAAGCCCACAAATAAAACTGATGGTGTTCAGTCATTTTCCATGTCAATAAAGTTCTTAATTGAACCAGCAATGATCTCAGATTCCTACTGACTATGAAGAGTTGATTATAAGGGTAACCATTTTTCTGTTTCTTGTTGTTATTCTAAAAAAAACATAAAAAAAGACTAGAGGAATAGTTACGCTTTAAATTAGCTCTGAATCAATATTTTTACTTAAACAATTTATGTTTTAATTCTTTGTCTTTCTTAGAATTTATTATATCCTTTGGACATTATTAATGTATCCACTGTCAGATGGTGAAAACACTGACATCTCAGAAGCTTTTTATCCCCTGGGATAAGATAACTCTGCTAAATTCAGAGGTATTCTGTTATATACAACTAAGGTGCCTACACATACAAAGTGTCTACAACATATAAGTTGTACCTGAAGCCCGAGATAGGGTACATTTTTTTTGTGCTGAATTTTGTCACAGGAACACACTTCTCCCAAAAATGTATGACTTGGTTTGGCATAAGCTTTTTTTTCAACCTTCAATTTAAACTCAGTATCATTAGTCATGAGATTATTTTTAAACTGGCAAACACAGACTATTTTGTGCAACCACTTCTGAACAGAACTAAGTGCAAACAAAATGTCTTAGCGTATAGTTTGAGTTTTTAGCCCACACTAGCACTTACATCATCATAGATATGGTACTAATAGTACCTAAGATAAGTCAAATATATCTACAGAGGTAGTAAACAGAGATATGAACAGTTAGATAAATGCATCGTCACATTGGCCAGTGATGGATGTGAATACTGCTAAGCTAGAAATATGATTGATTTATGAATATACTTTTCTTGGTACATGGAATTCAGAAAAGTAAAATATAGCTTAGGTAAATGCAAGGAACACTATACATATATATAAAGACAAAGTTACTTTATGGATTTCTAAAAGAACTAAAACTAATATAGTGTGGGCTGCAAATGAATGAAGAAATTGCTAAATGATAATAAAACCAAAGATGGTGCTGTGTATATATAACGTTTCTGAATGTCTTGCTGTAGTGATGATTGGGCGCCTGGTTTCATTCAGATGAAAGAAGTACTATCCATTAATACTTTTATGTGTTGCAATAAAACTTGTACTGGAATTGCTTACATCAGAGTAGAACATGCGGGAATCAACACTCCTCCCAATGTCTTCAACAGTAGTAAAGAGATATACAAATAACAAAAGATATGCAAATAGCAGTTAAACATGTCAAAAAGTGAAAAACAATTTACATTCAGGGTCAAGTTTTAGAAATGATGGGAAAGCTTGTTTCTCAGGATAAGTTCTCTCAATACATATTTTTCTTGAACAAGATTAAACAGTAGCTCTTGTTCATACGACTAAGGTCAATCAAAGCTTAAGTGTGGAGTAATAGCGACTATTTGTTTTATGATTAAAAACCCACAAAACAGTCATGGTCAAGATGGAAACAAGAACAAGAGCTCCAGCTCCTCTGCTCAGTTTATTCTAGAAGATACTCTTTCCCAATAAATTTCATTTTTTTCAAAGGCATAATCTGAAAAATGATCTTGGTATGACAAACTCAGGATGGTGTTTAGATGCTGTATAAAGAAGTACCAGTCAATTGCTAGACAATTTGTGACACGCTGTCTGCAATACTGCTGTAGCTTTTTTAATTAATGTCTTTGCATTTCATTGGCACTTGAGTATTTAACTGTTTTTAATGGCGCTTTCTGACTCTTCCACATCTCCTGAATCAATGGGAATTTCACTGTGGCTTGAAAGGAACAAAAATTTTACTCTTCAATTTCAGCTTTATAGTACCTAAGAGTTTTCAGCTATCCTCTATGCATCCTGTTCCAGTTGTCATGTACAGTTCTTCAACAATAGTTGTAGTCTTTCGTATTTCTGTAAGAAATAAAAAGAGCAACTCTGTTATTCTGTTATGTCATGGTGCTTCTAACAGGAGAGGAAAAATTTATTTAAATGTTTAAAATGACAGTTCTCTTTTACCCCACTGTCTTTCACCTTTTCTCTTTCTCCTCCCTCTCATTCTCCCTCAGTAAAATTGAACACTGTCATTAAAGGCCTATTTAGCCAGAGGTAAAGGCTTTGTTTTAGCCACAGGTGAAATATGATCCAGAGCAAACCTTCCAGTCCAGGTTTACATCCTTTCATGACTGTTAGTCATGATGAATAGTACTAGACTAATGTGTTTGGAAGTGCAGACATGATTGTACTGAGTTCATATTATTTTCAATTGCTGTGACAATCTTTGTTATGATAACAAGTTTATGACATTTCACACTCCTTGCAATAACTGTCAAAAGGGTTATATAGTATTTGAAAGATAATAATAAACAGAATTACTTTTGATTTTGTTAGCTTTTTGAAATTTCATTTGCTGTTGACAATTTTTCATGATTACAGCTTTAGTAATCTGTAAGCAAATATTGCAACAAACAGGCAACAAAAATGCAGAATATTGAAAAGGCTAAAGTAGTACAGGTAGGATGCAAATACTCTAGTCTCCTTTGAATTTCAAAATTTAAGGCTAAATTCTTAAGAAATTTAAAGCCACACTGCTATGAATGCTTTATCTCCATCTAAGATTGTGCATCAACATACCTTATCTGAGAAAAATATTATTATTGTGTCTTGGCGCTCTTTTTCTTTGCTTTCTTTTCTATGCGTATGGCATTTTGAGAAGCAACAGTAGGTGATAAATTGATACTCTGGTTATAGAGTCATTCAATAGAGCCAGAGGAGACTTAATGACTTCCTTTTAGGCCTTTTGCATTGAACATATACTCATGCATGAGTGATAATCTCAATTTGCCAGGGCTGCAATACAGAAAACTGTGTGGCTCCATTACTATAAATGATATTTATGACTTTTGTGAACTGTTAGGATATGACTGAGTATAGTTCAATATCAAAGGAAAACTAAATCATTATACTGACTCTGTTGGAGCCAAGAAAGTCCTTGTTTGAGATATTGAATCACTCATGTTTCTTGTCCCTTGCTTTATTTTTTTAATAATTTGAGATTTTTCTGTTCTATTGCAAGATCAAGAGATATATTCAGAAGTTTCATACAATTTTATGTGGCTATGTGAATCATTAATGCAATTATAGCCTACTAAGTTGTTATCAGTCATGATTTTTACCGCTTCTCTAGCATCAGTTTTCCTCCACAACTGATACCTGCTGGAACACTATATCACAGTATGGAACCAGGAAATTCAGAACAGAATTTAGTATATCGCTTATAACTATTAAAGTAGGATTTTACAAGCAGTGTGATATGAGAGCTGCTTTAGAAAATGGCAGCAATGTTCTACTGAAGACATAATTAATGCCTGTTTTAAATCCCTAGGGTATAACTCTCTTTGCACTAAATGCTATCTTGCTATCTTGTTCGTTGTATTTATTGGTCTTTTGCCTTTCATTTTCTTTTTGTAACTAGGACTTCTTCTCTGCAGCTGTAAGATACTTTGGATAGTTGTTGCTTTACCTTAGTCTTACGCAACAAAAATTTATTGTAAACTATGTTATAGCTTTGGCTTGTTCAAGTGAAATACAAATAATGCAACTTTGTAAAGCACTTGGTTTCGACTACTAACCTTTGACATAAATCACTAGATCTGTGAGATTTTGTACTTTGTTTTGTTTTAAGGGTTTGTTTAGCCTTCTATATCCCAAGTGTAATATCATTGAAATATATAATTTTGATGATGGAGTTGATGAATAGGCATTGCAAATGAGTTTTTTTGGATAAAATCCATATTTAGATAAAAGTGCAGATCAACAGAGTTCGATGGCAAGTTCACTCTATTTCAAGGAATTGTACAGAGGGAAAATTGAGATGAATGTATTTAAAACTGAAAGGTTATATGCAACCAAAGAATTATATGCTGACACTCAATACCTTATATTACTTAGCTGATATTTAACTTTATCATGCTTGTCCTCAATTAATTTACATTCAATCTGGGTGTCCAATGTGAGTTCACGTCAAAGACAGAATTCAAAGTTTTGCAAAGTAAAGATTAGACATTGTATTTTATAAAATAAGCAATTTAATAGATCAGTATAGTAGTATAATCAACTACAGAGGAAGTGTTGATGCGAGTGAAGAAATCCATGGTCAGTTAGACCCTAAGACTACTTACCCGCCACTCACATGATGGTTCAGTCCAGTAATAACATTTGGGTCTGGGGTCATCCTATTCCTAATTGGATTCTTTACGTTTTCAGACAGGTCGTTATCTTGTGTTAATGAAGCTGGTGTTGATGATCTGTATCCTTGAAGTCTCTATCTTTTGATTTTTGCTGACTCTGGAGGTTTTGTTTTGACTGAACAGTTTTTCGCACTGGGAAAGTTTTTAAGTGGAAATTCCCAGCTTGTGGCCTTGTATTTCAACAAGCCTAGTTACTCATGCCAAGCAAAGCAAAGTTAAGCAAACAGTGTACACTATACTATAAGTCTAAGTGATTTATTCTCTTTAAAATGTTGCTTATTTAGGCTAAAGAACTAATCAGCTCAGACCTATGCCTCTTCTAGACCCTTTATCGAACTGCTTCTGATTTTGTTAACCGCAAAGGGGAGTAGGATTAGAATGCATTCATCAGAATGAGAAAGCCTTAATGGAAAAAAGAGTGAGGGAAATATTTGTGTCTGTCAAGTCACTGATATAAGTGTGAAGGTAAATTTTCCATTTTCTACTACTGGGTATGATAATGCTGGAACTATAAGTTGATAATAGTGATTTTCAACACGGATGAGACATCAACAAACACATAATTATCGTTTTACTTCTCTTGGTTTGTATGTGATCAATGCTGGCATATAATCACAGGAACAGAGATGTTAAAGAAGAATATGCTATGCTTTCTATGAAAATAATACTACATTTTCAGTTGAGTAATAGTGTGAATATTACCATAAATATTACATAATACATTCTGTTATTTTCTGCCATGGGTTACCAAAGATTAACAAACTGACTATAGTTAGTTGCAATATATTGGATCCAGACACCTGTTTTAATAATATTCCTACTGGTATTCAGATATCAGAATTTTTTACTAAACCTGTATAAACCGATATGTCTTATAAAAGATCAAGGCTGATATCAAAGAAGTTATCTACCACTTTTGATACCCTGAGGTGTAGGTCAGTTTTATCTTGCAAAGTAGATACGAGGCATATAGTAAACTGTCCTGTGTACCAAAGTGAGTACTCATTTTTGGTTAGCATCGTAAAATGAATATTAATTTATACCTTTGATAAGTATGCTTATCAATATTTCCAGAATCTAGAACTCTGTATAAGATGTGGAACAGCTTCATAATCTGTTTCTCATTTGGGATAAATCTTTATGGCTTCATACCTTTATTAGAGCTGTGTTCGATAAACTGATGATCATTTGCTTCAGTAAGAAATTTACCATGGTTTATTACAAATTCTTCTAATAGGCTTTCAGTAGTCCTGTGACATTCCTTACAGTCTTTGTAACACTGAGTCTTAAGAACTAAAATATTTTTGTTAGGGAGACTGTCTCTGTGATGGATGACACCACTGTGCTCTTGATGATCGTAAAATTTCAAGAAAAGCATTTTGGATCATTAGATTTATCATTTACCTGTGTGCCAAAAAAAAAAAAAAAAAGGATGGAAGCATAACAATTACTTTATTAAAGTCCTAGTCCAGCAAAACTGATAAACAGACATTTAACTTAAAACAGCGGTGCAGTTCTATTGATTTAGATGGGCTTCCTTGCATACTAAGTTGCTTAACTATTTACTTAGATGAAGAATTTAATTGTACTGTTATATCTTTTATGTTTTTCTCTTGTCCAATTTCTGTCTTGAAATGAGTATGTAAGCAGGATTTAAGTCAGTCATGCTCTTGTATATTAAAAATTCAAATGAGTTAGAGTCAAAGGAATGCAGAAAATTGTTCTTGATATAGCGGCTATTTTAGTGTATAAATAAGAGACGTATTTCATTCAGTGTTAAAGAAGTCAGGTTACTGAATATAGTGATAAGGAACCTGTATTTTTAATAATTTTTATGCATCACCAGCCTTACTGAAATGCGCAAATTACAACTTAATTCAATTTTCGTCAAAAAGGACTCCAGGTTAAGGACTCCAGGTTAAAAGTAAAACTAATGCCCCAAACAATGAAACTATACAATTGTACTCAATGACAAACTGTGGTGTTGATAAATATTTACCCTACTACATTAAAAGTGAATTACCTGATTTTGCAAGGGGTCACAACCTTTGTTCACAATGATTGAATGAATAAAATTCTCCTGGATCTGCCTGCATGACTTCGGGGCAGCAACACAAATTGAAAAGCAGTTTTTAAATCTTCATCATTGACTTCAAAGATTATAGTTTGGTTTCATATTAGTCACATTTATGAAGATGGTTAAGTTAGAGGATGGAATGTTTTGATGATGGTTACCTAGGGAGAAGCAGAGGCATTTTTGCTTCAGAGAACAGGAGCTGTTTCACAATTTACATTGTTTTTACACTTAACGTAACTCTATAATTTTCAAGTTTATTAGAGTAATAATAAAAATAAATTTGATTTCTAAAAGTCTTCTAAATCAATATCCCAATCCCTTTTTTATTGAATCCCTCTGAAAACTCATATGGTTTAATAGGTCTGTCTTATTCAACAGCTGTGAATACTAGTACTGTCTAACTATTGAGTTATTATTCAGATATTTTTACAAATTTCAATAAAACTGCATGGCAAATATTAGGTCAAAATTATTATTAACCACTAGCGTCCATGAATTTATTTCAGGCTCATTTGACAGGTTGATTTTTTTTTCTTAGAATTGCTAACTAGTGGGGACTTGAAGTGGGAAGATAAAATTCACAAAAGCTAATGTTAATTTGGGAACACCAGGTTCCTTCTATAGCTGTGAACATAATCCCTCCAAGAAAGGACAGACTACCAAAATTAACTTCTAGGTTTGCAATGAACTTCAAAAGAACTCACCCCTGCCTATATCAGGAATCCAGCTACATTAGTCTCACAAGGTTAGGTCACTGCTGATGAATATCTCACTCGCATCAGCTCATTGTTGATGTCTGTTTTCTTACGTAGATATGAAGAAGCATTTCTTTCCCATTAAACATAAAAAATAATCAAGAGCTTGTGATTCTTGGACCAAAACTAAAAACACATATGCATATCACAGTATCACAGTATCACAGTATTACAAGGTTGGAAAGGACCTCTGAGATCATCAAGTCCAACCTATAACCCTACACTAACACCAACCCATCATCTAAACCATGGCACTCAGTGCCTCATCCAGTCTCCCCTTAAACACCTCCAGGGTCTGCGACTCCACCACCTCCCTGGGCAGCGCATTCCAATGGCCGATCACCCTTTCAGTGAAGAACTTTTTCCTAACATCAAGCCTAAACTTCCCCTGACGAAGCTTAAGTCCATGCCAACTTTTTCAACTTTTCCTTTGAAGTGTTGTTTTTTAATTGTTAGCCACTGCAATTATTCAGTGCAGTGTTCCTCATTGTCCCTCAGGTATACACACATTTAACTGTTTCAGTTACTTTTATAAATTACCATTTAGAAATTTTTTCCAGGTTTCACCTCATTTTCTGCAGGTGCTTGTCCTACATGCTTCTGATGACACAATTACTTTCCTTGTATTGTTCTCTCCCCCCAAAATGGAAGTTATTTTTCTTTTATTAGAAGCCAAAAGTCTAAAGATTGAAATAAAACCGCTAATGATAATTCCATATTCAATTTGTATACCCTTCATTGTATCCCAAATCCAGATTTAATGCCGAATTATTTGAAAACAAAAGTTCTTCTATGAACGACCTTTGTTCAAAACAATGGTTTTTGATTGCCAAAAAGTTGTTTTAATAGTGCTGAGACTGCCCTTTCCCACACTGTCAGTAAAATGACATGAGTTGGTAAGGTATCTCTCAGCAGCAGATTCCCTGAAATGTTCTATTTAAATTAATCCCAGTGCAACTTTCACTGTTCTTAATCATTCTGCCTTTTAAAGTGATTGTATTCTACAATTAGGATAGTTCAGATAGTTGATGCTTTAAAGAGCATTGTATTCCTGTATGGATGTCTATTCTGTTCCCTCAAAGAGGAGAAGTTAAGCAGATTAGTGCTACTTGTTTTTTAAATTAGAGTATCAAGGAGGTGTTTGGTGCGTTTTATATTCACATCTTTAGTTATTGCAGCTTAACTTCTTTTAGAATATAAAACCACATACTTGTAGATTCCAAAGCTTTAATCTCATTATGACTTTCATGACTAACCGTTTCACTATTACTTTCAATTATGAAGTGTTCCTAAACTCTGTTCTCTCTTTCATCAGTTTTGTCCCCAAGAGTTATCAGGATGTTACTAGCGCCCTTATGTATATGAACAATGAACTGTTCTACTCTTTCTTCCTGAACTTTTTTGCTTATGCCTGAAATGTTTCATATTGAATAGAACATAAAATTCAGACAGTGATAAGATTAGAAAAACGGTGAAGGGTGTAGTAGAAAGACAGAAATAATTGTAACAGACATGAAGGGTGAATGGACCCAGTATCAAAAATAAAAGGAAAGAAAATTGAAGCAATTAAAATTAAAATTTGAAGTACAGATGATGACAATACAAAGATTATATACAGTATCATTTTTTTTGTCATACTTGTATGTAGGAATTTATTATAGAATAATTCATTTAGCATAGGTTGTATATAAAATCATTTCAGTCCAAAACCAAACTAATAGAAATCATTGTGGTGATCCATTGCATTTCTAAAAAAATCTTCCTTACTTCTCTCAAAAAGGTAGGGACTCTATCTCAGAAATATTTCCTACTGCTAGCAGGAGATTTTTTGTGGGTATATGCACAAATCAGAAAAACTTAACAAAATCAAAGACTGAATGAATGAAGAGGCAAATGTCTTTTCCAATGGAAATGTGGGAATGGAAGTGGGCACAGAGATAGGATAAAGAAGGAAAAGAAAGGCAAAATGCTGCTACTATTTATCTGGGGTATTTGATATTGGGTAGAAAGTTCTAGAGAGGTATTGCCTTGTATTGGATTAGGAAACAGATTTGTTTGCATGAAAGGAACTAAAATATTTTGTGTTTAAATTGGCATTTCCAAGTTTCTTTCTTGTTCATTATTTCCCTTCCTTTTTAGTCATCTCTTATTCCTTTAATTCCCTAGTCTTCCATGAAATGGTTGGTTTAAGTGGTGTTGATTTTTCAAAATATTGGTTATTGATTTTTGTATATATTTTCAGAAGCTAAAGCAGCATTAGAGAAGAGCTAAGATATGGTTAAAACTGAGCCCACAGATGTACTTTTCTGGTCACTGTCCAAAGAAGGGAAAATATTTGAATCAATGAATGTATGTGTGATATTCCTCAAAATCTTACTCATTACAACAGAACCTCAGTGCACTATATTGCTGGTTTTTATTAAACCTCTGTTTGGTCCTTGGGTCTTTGCAAAGTAAACATTACCTTTATTCATTTTGTTCCCAGGAATAGAGCAATAATTTCTGCATTCTTTTTCTGTCTTGTCTATATATTTGGTACAACAGAAGGATGGAGAAAAGCCCTCCATCTCAGAAGGATGTTGTCTTCTAATAATCATATAGACCCCTTTAAATAGTGAAAGATGAGGGATACACACACTACCAAAGTTATTTGAGCAGCTGCCACTGTAGTGACTTTACTGAGGACATGCTTCTGGAAAAAGTAGGACCATGTTTCAAGGGTTGTTCGCATATTGCTGTCCCACTGGGGTGTGGTACTCTCATTCTCCTTATTCTTCCTTTCTGGCCCCAGCCAACATGCCTTTTGCTAAACTCTTGGTAGGACTTAATATAATTGAGTGTTGTATATGTACACAGAGAACTGGAGGGATAGCACTCTGAAGAAACTATTTCTAGCTTTCTGAATCTGAACAAGCATAGACGATTTTAAGTTTCATTGAAATTCCAGGGTAAAGTAGAAGTAACAAGAAATTACAAAATCAGATTGCAGGAGAGTAGAGTTTTGTGTAACTATAATTTAGATAACTAGTTACATTTTGTGACAATCCTATGGAAAATTATTTTAAGAAGAAAACTTTAGTTAATCTAATTCAATTGAAGAAATATGGCATGATTTCTGCCATTTGGTGAAAATAAGTTATCTAGTACTTATAGCTCATTCATACATTGATGCTAAACTTAGATTGTGCTGAATGTGAAAGCTTTAGTATTGAATAGAATCAAAGAAACTCATTTTATTCCAAAACCCTTCAGTAATTGTTCAGGTTAGGACTTTGAATGAAATCTCTTTACTTCCCTGTATATGTATTATTCATGAAGGCCTAAAACTGTCCCTCTGTGGCCAGGAAGACTGCTCTTTTAAAATTCTAATGTAATTCTGTTCGTATGTACTGAATTATGGAGCCATCAGTTCAGCACCCATGGAGTAAGGAATTTTAGATGATTAGAATTCTTAATGATTAACTCCACAGTGTAAGTTCTATATTGCCTCATTTGTATGGAAAAATTCTCCTGATGCTCAGCAGATGCCCTACTGTTGTATTTTAATGAACTGAATTTTAACTCCATATCATTTAAAAGAATCTGTCGTAACCCGGTTCCAGAATTTTTAATGGAAAAAGGAAAGGATAGTGATTAAAATTTCAGCATTCTCGTCTGATCCAAGAAGAACTGCCTCAGTGAAGGGTCAAAATATTACATGAAGACAAAGGACACATTTGATATATTTACAGTTGGAAAAAAATTATACCTTTCCAAGTGTTTTGAACACTTTCATCAAGACAGTTTTCTATCATAAAATGTCACATTAGTGACCTCTTTCCTTTAAAAAGCAGAGATTTTCCATTATTTTATTATTTTCTTTTTTTAAAAAAAATAAGATAATATTTTTTTTCCATAACAAAAATAGCTTTTTTTATTAATAAATTATTTTTTCCATTAAAAAATATCTTACATACAGGTGTGTAAAATCCATGAAATATAAAGTGATCATAGACGTCCACAAGGTTTTATATCTATACAATGTGTAAAATATGATGTGTATACAAGCAATATATATTATTTTTATGAAATTTAATTTATATATAATGTAATTATAATGTATTATACATATGAGTATATGAAGTGGTCTAAATGATATAAAATTTTTTTGTTCTCTGGTCCATTTCAGTTTTGAACATTAATTTAATTTTTTCTTTTCTGTAGCTTAAATTTTGTACTAAAACCCCATAAACCTAAAATAAGTTTTCTTTTAAAGAAAAGTCATTCTCTGACTAGATCTACTTGGCTTCATTTACATCCATTCAAGTCTCGAGTTAAATGATTTGCATCAATGGGTAGTATAATTACTAACGTAATTTAGAACAAAATTTCCTACCCTAACCTTCCTAGAAGTCAGTTTAATTTTCCAATGTTAGTAGTTTTATGCCCGAGGTAACCTTTAACAGTTAGAAATAGTCAATCATTAGCTGTATTTCAGTGACTGTAATTTTACTTCTTAGTTTCATTCAATTATCTTTCCCTCCACAGTTTCTCTCACCGCATTTCAAGATTTAATCTATCCAGAAAGTACTGCTGCACCTACCAATTCACAGATCATCAGACTACCAAATGTTAGCTTTGTTATCAGGTTTGGTATTTAGCACTCATATAGGAAGTAATCATTTGCTGCTATAAATAAATACTAAATTAGGTATTCCTTTCTGCCCATGGCACTTAGGCTTTTGTCCAGCCTCTACACTGCAGCAATCAGATCATGAAATAACACCATCAGGAGAGTGTAAAAATAAGTGCAAAGTGTGTGATTTTCTACTGTTCAGCACTGTACAGCAGCCATGAAGCAAAATATTCAATGAGAGGAAATGAAGTAGCAAAACCTAGAGTGAAATAGTGGAACCCTCAGAAAATCAGTTGAGTCTTTCAAGTTCTTGAATTAACTGTTCTAAATGGAATAAAATAATATTTTTTTTAATGCAGAATGACCATTTTGACTCCTGAAAGTAAAGAATATCATATGAATTATTGGGATATCCTTCTGTAAGTATTTCTTTATGAACCAAGCACTTGGTTCAATGCTTTATTGTGGTGGGTTGACCCCAGCCAGAAACTAAACCTCCACCCTGTCCCTCACTTACTTCTACCCCAGCAGGATTGGGGAGAGGATCAGAAGAAGAACAGTTGAAAACTTGTGAGGTGAGGTAAAATTTAACAGGTGAAGCAAAGCTGTTCATGAAAGCAAAGCCAAACAGGAATTTACTCCCTATTCCCCTTCATCAGGCAGGTGTTCAGCCACTTTCTGGAAAGCATAGTGTCAGCATGTGTCAATGTTGCTTGAGAAGATAAACACCACAATCACTAATGTGTACTTCATTGGCCTTAACTGAAATACTTAACTGTATCTTCATTTACTGCAGCATAAGAATAAACAGCTATTTAACACAGAGACAGCTAAAATCTAGATACCTAAATTTTGGATTTTTAATCTGGACATGAGGTCTCTTTTGGAAGTTTAGTAATTGCTTCTAGGAATGATATCAGTGAAAAATTAAATTTAACGTAAAAATAATATGTTACAGTATTTTATAATTCAAAGAGGAAGAGAGCAGAAATATCAAAGAAGAAGACACTATTCAAGCAAATTAAAACTAATTAAAACTATAAAAACTTTATACATGTAAACAAAAAGACTAAACATATATTTTCCTCGTTTTATTTAGAAGACATTAAGATTTATTGCTGTTGCTTTTCCTATTTTTTTCAAAGATTCTCAAATTCCTTTCTTAGATCAAAAGCTGTTCAGAAACAGGAATTTCTTTATCAGAGAGTGTAGTGATAGGAAAAGAGGGGACAGTTTTATGCTGAAAGAGGGGAGATTTAGGTTGAATATTAGGAAGAAAGCTTTTGCTGTGAGGGTGGTGAGGCACTGGAACTTGTTACCCAGGGAAATTGTGGAAGCCCCATCCCTGGAGGTGTTCAAGACTAGGCTGGACCAGGCTATGAACAGTCTCATCTAGTGGAAGGTGTCCCTACCCAACCCATGGCACGGGGATTGGAACTGGGTGATCTTTAACGTCCTTTCAAACACAAACCGTTCTACGATTCTATGAATTAGGATCAATTTTTTTAGACTGCATTTGTTTTAGAGAAACGTGGAATGTATGCTACAGAATTGAAAATTTTAGATGACTACATTCTAAAAAAAAACCCTAAAACAATAATCTCAAAGTACTAGAAATGTATATTTTTAATAACTATTCCACAGGTCTGGAGTTTATTTTACAATTTTGGTGCTTTGGTGGTGACTTCCTGGTCTTTGTTTTATTTTTCTTCTTTTTCTAAACACTTGTCATTACAAATTATTTGTCTGGCTCTGTCTATTTAATCATGTTTATTTCTTTTTCAAATTTTTGGTGCTGTATATGTTTATATATTTTTATTTAATGTACCTTTTCTTATTTTCATGTTTAATAATTTTTTTCACTTTTTCTTTTAGTTAAAAATATGCCTAGCATTTTCTTGTTTTACACACCTCCCCTCTTTTTCTTTACTTGTGTTTCTTCATTTCGCTGTCTTTCACTCTTTTTTCCATACGCGGTTCACATACATATTTGTACAGAAAGTTTTCTCCTTTTATTCTTTCTCACACACTGTCCCATTTTTTTCCATTTTATTTTATCTTAAGTATGTTTTGCTGTGATTGCTAGTTTCACTAATGAATAGATTATGAGATTGTGTGTTGAAAGCATTCTCATTCCAATGACCCCTTTTCGAACTTGCATGTACTGCATACTTAATTGATTCAGGTCTTGCCCCTGAATTCAAGCTCCAGTGGGATTCTGCCACTGCAAAATAAGGAACAGAATCAGATAGAACAGCTAGCTGAGATCTGAAAAAATAAGAGATAACGTTCCCAGATAGCATATTTTAACAGATATTTTGAAATATTTTTTGTGCTTTTGAAGGCACATAAGAGTTTACATTCATAAGAGTTGTAAAGCTTAATATCTTGATGTAGTAGGAGAAAAACAGACACAGGACAGCCAAGTCTCTATTACTTTGTCAAAGGAACACTTTTAAAAAGATGAAATGTTTGAACTTTGCAGAAGTCTAGTTCTAGTTTTACTTTTAAAAGATAAAATCAAGCATCTGCCAAAACACATTATTCACAGTGAAACATTTCACTGATTCTGTTCTGTAGATACCTTGAGGCCTATATCTTCTGGCAGTATTACTGCAGCAGCAGAACTGCCAAGAGGGAAAGATTATTTACAGTCACTGGGAACAACTCTTCCCTGAAGATGGGCAGGATTTTGAAGCTGAGCTTGTATATTGGAAAATTGAGAGAATTCCCTCTGTATGTTTTATCTCAAAGGACAGCAGGGAGCTGTCCTTTTTCTGATTTGGTTTTCTGGGTACATCTGGTGACATGACCTACTTCTTTTATCCATCTTTTACAAAACAAAACCAAAGCAAACAAAGCCAACAATTTTTTTTTTTTTTTTAAAAAAGGGTTTTCTTCCACATCTTATGTCTTCATTAAAGCACAAGTTTGCCTTCTAACTTTTCCATCCAGTGAAAATTCAGAGAGATGGTGTGAACCTCAAACTGTGTCTGAGCTTCTAATTTGATTTTTACTTACAGACACACACACACAGAGACACAAAGATTCCTCCTGCTCTTATTGTCTATGGGAGTTGTCCTCTATGACACTAAATTTACCAGAACCTGTAGAAAAATCTACATTTGGAGATTGAGAAGATGTAGCTACCCCAAATCCCTAAATACATGGAATCCTGCCCAGGTTCTTCTCGAGAGGTCTGATAGACCTAAAATTCTTTGATCAGACTTCTCAGGCCATTCCCATAAAATTTTGATGCTCTGAAAATTGTTTTCTGATATTGTGTTCTCATTTGCTATTGTTAGATTTTGGGTTTTTTTAAGAAGCGTGGTCTCTGGGCATTTTTTATTTCAATAGTATACTTGTTAGTTCTCAGAATTTGGAAGGAATTGAAATAACATAGGCAAGTATATTTACTTGCTAATTGATTTTAACAAATTAATCAAATAATTCTATTTCAGTCATGAACACTAATTAAAATATGTATTTCTTATAATCCTTGTTTGCATGTGTAACAAGGTTGTAGAATAATCATAATTCTTCCTTCAGATAAAATATCAGTTTTTGTTTGTCTGCTCTGAACTAGTCTTCTCTTTGTAGCCAGGGGAGATATGCAGGCATGCAATGACTTATTCAATCCTAAACCAATCACCTAAGATAGGAAAAGACACTTTAAGTTAAAAGTTTAAGCATTGATTATAGAGGAATCCAAATAGATTAATTTACAGTAGCCCCTTCATTTCAAATACCTGGAGCTAAGAGAGCTCTCAGTCAGGATTATTAGATAGAAATGGGTGATACTATCAGAGGAAGAAAGTGTAAATAGACAAAATTTGAATTTTTTTTGCTATATCACTTTATAAATTATAGCAGATGTGGCATTAAATTCTGATATTCAAGTGGCTGTAACAAGAAAGTAGAAAAGTTAAAAGTCTCTCTCCTGCTGATTTTTTTGGTGAAACTAGGTATGATTACAAACAAGAGAAACACTGATTCGTTTTTGACAAATCACAAAATAAGTCTTGGCAGTAACCAACACACTGAATGATATCTTGCTGTTACTATGCCAACTCATCGAATAATTCTGAGGTCACATTCCTTATTCAAACTATATAAAGGAAAGACAGCGATTGAGACAAAGTGTCAAATTTCATCTAGCGTTGCATATATAAATTATCAAAGTTGAATTAATTTGACTTAAAATATTTACCAAATGAAATCCAAATAACTCCATTCTAATGGGGCCACAGAACATATTGCACAAACCCATTATACACGAAAAAGGATAATTCAGAGTAGTATTCAGAATTATCATTACTTAACAGTTTCTCATGTACATGGCTGTTGCAGACTCAATCCAAAAAGTGCTCCTGCAGAAAGCATTGCAGTATTTTATAGATTTATTTTAACCCTAAATTAACATGACCTTTAGCAACAGAGTGTTTTCTTAGTGATATTCATTCCTAATCATAATGGAATAGCATGATAAATAGAAGGTATTTTTTGAAAATTATTGCTTTGTAGTGAATGAGATGTTCATTGGAGTGTTGAACTTGCTTGTAGATTCCTGTATATTAATTATATTTTAGGATGAAACCAACTTTTGTGCCAGTTGCTATAACAAAATATCTCACTTTTAAATTTGTTCAGTCTGATTCTACAAAATATGAATACTTTCAATCCTATTTTTTTTTTATCTGAAATAAAATAGAAGGTAAAGAAAACAAGCCTTCATGCAGCATAAGTATAATGGAGCCATCTTGCGAAAGTATGAAGCTGGGTTAGCTGTCCAAATCATCCTGCAAACAGCACTAGTATTACTAAGCTCTGTATATATATTTTTTTCCATACATTGATGTACTTCTTATACTTTAGTTAAATAATGTCTCCTTGAAATAGCAATATTTGAAATTAATTAAAAAAAAACAAACACCAAGGCAATATTTTTTGAATTAATAAGAACTCAGTGTTGATGATGGACTTGAGCGTGATTACTCTGGTATCTAATTATGTGATTCTTAGTATGTAAAACATTTTTAAAGATTATTTATTATTTTCATATTTTAGCTTTTTTCAGTAAACTATTAAATCTCAGTATGAATTAATATTGATAAACTGTATTTTAAAGGATGTTGAGTTCATTTTATAGAAGCAACACTATAGCTTTCAACATTTTATGGGTATCCTAGTATCTTACACTACAGTGTAAACTGTGCTCAGGAATATAATTTCCTCATATGAAGGTTGCTAAGCAACCGCACTCACAACATTTTTGTTGACCATAAATATAGCTCTGTGTGTCTCAGAAAGAAGAATGCATTTTCATTTTTTATGTTTAAGAGAAGCTAAATATTAATTCTAATTTCCTTGGAAACAGATATAATAAGACAAACCTGACTAAGATTTTATTTAAACTCTTCGCTTAAGGTAACGTTCATAACAATGTTAAATTACACTTATTAATGCAGGAATTGTTTAGTACCAGGAAATGCTACTTAAATTCATGGGCAAAAAAATTTATTGCATAGTTCACTGCTTTGTACAATCTGACCTTACTGAAATGCTTTGGTTATCTGGAATAAGGGAAGAGAAGAAGCAATTTTGTATTAGAATGTGTGAATACAGCTAAAACGTCTGTGAACAGAGATAAAAATCTATAATAGAAACACATGTAGAAAATGGTCTAGGTAAAACCACACAGACACACATAGATTTTCCAGTTCCCTATATTCAATTTCCCCGAATCTGAAAGCTTTGAGGATTGCCAAACCGAGAACAGACCCCAGATTTCACCCTGGCTATGCCTGTGATCTTTAACAACAGTGAAATCTGGCCTCAGCGTGTAACTAACCTTTACCTTTAGCAGCCTCTCACTGTCCTTGCAAATGCCTCATTGCAACACGTTACAGGACATGATATTTAAAGACGAGCTGACACCATTGCTGTCTTATAAGATACATCATCTAATGCACATAAGACAACATTTTTTGTACAGAAAATGACAATAGGATTTCTTCTTAGCAATAGGATTATAATGGCTATTTGTTTGTACTTATGTAGGTGTTTTTTTAGTATACCTTGAAAACTTTGCAGTTAGTCTTTTTGAAGCTTAATTTTAATTGACACTTTCTGGATTTGTAGATTTAGACTAACATGTGGGAGTATTATGATATTTTTGTCAGTAGATGATTTACAGGTAGATATGTTAATGTAATGCTAACAGTGTGAATTGTTACTATACTGAGTGACTACATACAGTATAAAAGAGTAAAATATATTAAAACATGTTTATAATATAGAGAACTTAAATACTGAGTTTTCCCTAGATCATAATATATTCATTTAAGAAAAATAGAATTATTTTTTTATGTGTTATTATCTAATATGATAAATAAATAGTAAGCTAAATAGAAAACTTCTGCATCTAGTTAGATAAAAATAATTCTTTAAAATATTAGAGCCACAGATGACTTACAAGAGTAAATTTTACATTTCCGTATGGGTATTTCAAAGGTTGCAAGAAATTAAGTTTCTCTTCTGATCCATATCAATTTGTAAAGGTGGGCAATTCAGTTTTCTTCATGAAATATATTCTTATGAAGCATGACAAAATCCAATTTACCAGTAAAATCCATTTAAATTAAAATCAAAGTCTAATCTTCATACGATTCACTACTTGTACCATAATGATGGAATGAGATCAGATACCTATGCTGTACATTTTTGTATCCTGATTATTTTCAGCTGTATTCAGCAGAAATTATCCTCAGTGCAAAAGGTACAGGAAGATCATAGAACTTGCTTTTTCACTCTGCCAAACGATTCAAGCAAGAAACTGTACTAGGGGCCATTTGACAGATTAACCTGAGAACTGCTAGTGTTTGTGCACCTGATTACTGATACGAATAAATCTACCTCTCTCAGAGAGGGGATTTAACTTTCTTCCTTATCCTAAACCTCCCTTCACAATAATTTTAGAAAAGCAAGTTCTTCGCATTACTGGAAGAAGCTATTTGGGACATTTTAAGATGGTCTCATCTTTTTTGGGGATTTTTTTTTTATTAAGTCTTTGTGCTAGTATTTGGTAGAAATAAATTCATCCCCTAGTATGACCTGATTTTGCAGAGGCAGAGGGAACTTAAAAATTCACGGTAAACTAAGAAAACCTGGTAGTTGTTCTGAAAAATAAGCTCAGATGTAGCATTATGCCTAGTCAGTTCCTGGCTACCTTTTTATTTGTGCTTCAGTTTTATCTTGATAGCTAACATATTTTTGTAAATATGGGTTATAATGTGGTTCATACTTGTGGCAAAGTTTTAATAAAATTTCAGTCCTGATTCATCAAATTATTTAAGTATACATTTAGGATTGAAATGTATGGTCAATGAAAATAGTCATGTGCTTGGTTTTATATATATGCTTAAGTTTTATAAAAAGCTTGAAGTGTTTGAGATGATCATCATTTGTGTACTGAAAATGAAGTACAAAAAGAACAAGTTACTTTCTTTTGATTTGATACATAATTTTAGACTGCTAAGAACATATTGAAATATGAAACTGTCCATGCTTAGAATGGATCCTTGAAATTCCTACCTGACTTAAATTTAATATTTGAGATTTTGAAATGTTTTTCAAAAATATTAATACCCATCAGACATTCCTTACTAAATTCTTAAGTACAACTTTAAAAATTTGCTATGACCATTGTCAATCAGAATGAGGGAACTCAGTAAATATGTCCAAGGAAAACATACTTAGAGGTGCCTTAAGGGATCAAACACTTTCCAAATAAAACAGTTAGAATGTATTTGATTTAAGACTGCAAATGCTTTTTTGAAGAGGAAAGAAGGAAAATACTCTTTCTGTTTCATAATAAGACAGCCAAAAAAGAGTAAGGGATTCAGTTATGAAATGCATGATACTATAAGATGTTGAGGGTTGTTAGGTGAAAAATGAGGGTGAGTTCCTCACAGTAAAATATTTTTAATAAACTTTCAAAAATCTCTATAGTTTAAGATAGAGTTAAAAAAAAATCATAAATATCCATTTCTATTCTGTTTCAAGTTATAAAGCTGTGATGCTTTCTTTTCTAAGATTTTTTCAGTTGCAAATGAAAGAAAAATCACGCCACTTAAGGAAATATAGTATGCAATTGTAAAACCATTAACATAATAATTCTATCTTTTGTAATTGCTAAGCAGTTTAGGATTTGAATTGCATATCAACTAAATTCATAGAGATCAACTAGTCATTATGACTGTACTTCGTTGTAGGTTTCTTCTTGTGTACATCACTGCGAAGGTTCTTAGTTGTTTATTGATTTAATTTAGGAAATCGGTTACCTCTTTAAGGAGTACAAGCATCATATTTGTCTTGATCTGTTTATTCAGTTGGAGTATCTTGGAAGCCTAGGAGAATTTATGGATGGAAAAACCCATCACAAGATAACTTTTTAGCAGAAAATCTTATCTTTATTCAGTTCTATTCAGTTCTTTTCCTGAGACTCCGGTGACTGCATGATAAGTGATTTCATAAGAGAGGATTGATTCAGTGTCTTTATTACAGAATTAGCAATTAAACATTGTTCCTTGAGCCATCTCATTGACAAACATTAGGAAAAAAGAAGGATTTAGATCTTGAAATATTACATGGGTGGAACAGAAAAAGTAAAAGATGGTTGTGTGACTCTCAGTATAGACTCACTTTGAACTTTGACTTCCCTCATTTTTTTACCAAAATTGTGAAAGATTTTAGGTCCACGTTAGGTAGTACACTGTTTTCAGTACAACCCTACCTAAGTGGATCCTGTCTATTGGCAGGTGGAATATTGGTTTAGGAGCTTGTTTATAAGTATTGTATTAAGCGGACAAATGAGTTGTCCACCTCAATAGTAAGTGTTTTTTCTTAGGATATGTCTACTTGCACAGGGCTGAGGGATACGAGGTTTGGCACGAGAAAAACAAGACTAATCCTATGGCTCGGGATACAAGAATAGGAAAGCAGAGGTAAAGAGATGGTTATACCAAGTCCAACTCAAAAAAAAAGACACTGTGACTGTTATTCTTTTCATTTAAAATATATGATTGCCTTTAAAATAGCTCCCTTCTGAGTTGACTCACAGCTGCATATAATGCTGCCAATATTCAAAGCAATTCCAGAGATAATTTTCTGAAAGCCTGTTGAGGATCTCCACTGTTTTTCTTTCACATCTTATGTAGACCAAAAATGGGTTCCTTTGAGAACCTACTTGATCTTTGTGAAGAGGTAGTTATTAGCTAAAAACTACTTCACAGACAAGGTGTTGTGGCATGGTTCATTGGATTGATGTTAACTCACTGTTCACTATTGCACATTGACATTTCTCAGCTGAAGGTAAGAACATGCTTCCACTCACACTGAGTGAAGCAATCGAGCTCAGCCTAGAATCACTGTGACTGGTTAGAACATGATCTATAACCATCAGCTTGTTTCTCTCACTCTTGTTTTCCTAGTTATAGGTTTAGTCTCTTTTCTTTGTGCCAGACCTCATAAATAATTCCTTATAAAATTCCTTTGCTTATAAACTCAATATACACATTTGGCATAGAAACTTGGAGAAATTAGCAATTAATTTTTCAGAATATGTCCACGGACTTTTTGCATATGACTGGCTGAATGAAGTAAGGATTCAAGCTAAAATTTAGGGAGGTTGGGTTGTAATTTGGGCTTCTGATTATTTTCAAAATTTCAATGCATGTTCTAGACATTAATACGTGGAATGCACACATCTGATTAGACAACTACAGACTTCTAATATTTGTAAAGCAAAGAAGCAATTGACAGCAATTGTTATCATTTTCAAACACAAAATTTACCCTCTCCTCTTTTCCTCTTCATCACTGTTTTTTTTTTTTTCTAGAAAAAAAAAAGAGAAAATAAATATGAGGCTGATTATAAAGTTGCAGAAGGGAATGTAGTGGAGAAGGAAGAGCTGCTGGTAGAGGAGCAGGTGGGAAAATGCAGCCATAGTTTTCAGTAGTAAGTGTAGGGAACTTACTGGTAAACGGAACAACTAAAAGTAGTGAAATTGTTCATAATGAACTTCAAAATGACAATGAAAGAAAAACCCAACACATATATTCTTGGAATGGGAAATTGAATAATCATTTCATTGCCAAGTTTATAAGGATAGTCACTGGTATGCCTCCAGCAAAGCTTCGGACAAGGCCAAAGGCAAGCGCTTGAGTGGGCCCCACAGCACAGGATCAATGTTTCCAGCTCAGTTTCCTCACATAGGCCTTCTCCCAGCAGAGTGATGCACAGTGACTTGGCTGCATCATAGAAAATCTGGCCTTGATTATAGACAGCCGTAGCCCAGGTGGGTAAAGGCTGCAGAGTCTGATAATCTGCTCAGGGTTCTAAAAATAACATAATGTTTCAGCTATTTTTTTTTTTTGCCTGTCATTGCTTACCTTCTTTACTGATGAATCTGTTATACAAAGAATGAGGAAAAGACATGTTCAGCTTGAGTGGTGTACAATGTGTTGAATGCCTTACCGGTTGTTTTACTAATGTCCTTTATATATTGAGGCACAGATTATTTACATTTCTCTCGCAGAGAATTTTGCAGTAGAGAAAATTGTATTCATTTGGTTTGAAAACTGGGGGAGAAAATCGTTCGTTGGTTATGCTTTATCTGAATGTGCTACACAACCCCAATAGTTAACTTGCCAGATAGTAGTTTAATAACAGAACCATATCATTATCCCTTAAATGAAAACTGAATTGTATTTTGAAGATTCTAACCAAAACTAATTTAAATCACCCCTCAGCAGTTTGTGTCAGAAGAATAACAAAGAAGTATGTTTCTTCAATGAATGATAAATCCAAGGATCTGGTAAGACTTTTCATTTAACGTCTCAGCCAATACTTGTTTCCATTAGTCACTGGGAAACAAATACTCCTTTTCAATTTATTAGTACTTAAAAGCTATTACTCTCTCATAGCACAGAGTTGCAATCTGCAAAAAGGGAATGCAGAGTTTGTTCATAGTTCTTTCTTGTTCAAACTTTCATTTCATAGGTGTTAAATAACCCAGAAAGTATGCAAAGTCACTCTTTTTTTCTGTTAAGTTGTATTTACTTTTTGTGATGACAAAATTATCATGCTTTGCCCTAACCTCTGTTTTAACGGTAAGCTCAGTTTCACCTAGGAGTGTTTTTAAAAGGAGGAAAAGAAAAATAAAAATGAAAAAGTAAGACCATGCAAGATGATTATGACAAACTGAATAGGAATTTCAAAGCAAAAGTTCTGGAAGATGAGTAAATCCTATGTATGTTTTTATGTACATATGTGCTTATATTTCTAGAATGCCCCTAGGAGGGGGTTACTTGCCTAATGATTTAACTCTTAATAGGAAGAATTACAGTTTTTGTTCTCCCACAGGAGGTACTTTTTATGTTAAATTGAATGATAGGTCAAGCCTTAATCTTGTCAGACTATGATGCATTTTGAAAAACTAGTTATGAACTTAAAAATAAATGTAGTGGGAGATCTCTTCGTCTCTTTTCATGCTCATGTTTTCAACTGATTTTCTTCTGGGAATCATTCAGATTTGTAGTCCATTTAACTTTGGTAAGTCTTGGTTACAGAACATAATTTTTCTTCTTGTCATTACTATGCCTCAATCAGCAGGGTAAAAAACTACACATAATATTGTCATTATAATTTAAGGGATTATAAAAATAAGCACAAAGAATAACTGTGATGATAAGGCCTCAATTTGAAGAAATAATATGAGTTTGTTCTAAGAATTTCTTCATTTTTTTCCCTGAAATAAGCTTTAAATCAACAGTCATGATAGCTGTAGACATCTTAATACTATTGACTGGAATTCATTAAATAAAACGGTCTCAAAATTAGCTAACTTGCCTAAGTTAATTATGTTGGTCCCTTCTGTGGACAGCAGAGAGACAAATCAACAAATGCAGACCTCTGGGACAATTACATCCCAGTAACAGAGATATCTGTGATTGCTAAGATGTTGCTTATACCTCTCCATTGATTATAGAAAATGTTTAAACGGTTAGATTAATTTTGATCATCTGCCATACCTAAAAGTTTAAACATAGCTAAGCTTTCCTAGCAAGTTTAATTGCATCAATTCTGCTCTGTGCCCACTTCATCTTAATAAATAAATAATTAAATAAAAAAATCTATTGCAAGAGGCTTTAACTGGAAATGTGAAGAGACGACATTCAAACAATCATCTCATGTTGCTCTTGTATGGTTTAATCTTCTAATGTATAAAATCCAGCAAAAAGAATTGAAAATTAACTAAAAAAATCTGGCAATAATTTCTTGTTCATAGGCTCATAAATAAAATTTTTCTGTGGAGCAAAAAGTTCCCTTCACATAAAGTCAGTAACTAAAGTGAACACAAGGAAGGATGAAAGACCACCTGAAGAGTTAAGAACCTTAAATAACTGGAATACAAGAAGTACAAAAAAAAAAAATTGGTAACAGAAAAAGGTAAAAGAAATAGGAGAGTAAATGTTTTGGAAAAAAAAGCCCAGAAGATTTCCCTTCCTTCAATTTTTGCAGAGAACAAACGTTTCCAAGACAAAGAGATTCTTCCACATTGACTCACGGGGAAAGTATTAACATCAAGAGGCTTTACGAAAATGTCTGGAAATAGAGTAGATGTTGCTGTGGTGTTGTAAAAGCTGTATTTACATAACGGTGTCTTTTAAGTCACTGAGATCACATGCTTCTCAGTCATGGGGTCAGGCAAGAAAATCAGTATCTAAAACATGCTTTCTGAAATTAATTAAGTTAATCTGACTAGTGGGAAATAATTCTGGAATTAACGTAATTCACCCTTTTTACACAAACTGAATTGTTGAATTTTAAAACTGTAAGAAAATAAATACTTGCAGAGAATATTAAAATATTTACTCATTATAAAATTATTATAATCTACCATACAGTTCTAGATGTGGAATTTGTTAATTTCTAAACAGGTTCACAAGGCCATCTTTGGCTTTTCAGAATTTTTGTCATTTCAAGTGTTGAAATTTTAAATGCTTTTATTGCCCTCATACTCTTACAAATACTTCTAGCAGCCAACAAAAAAAATGAAAAATTTGGAGACTTAGAGGTATGAGGTTTGACGTTTAAAAGCAAAAAGTGTAGGGTTCCACAGCATAGCATGGCCGGGTTTTTAAGAAATTCAGGTTTAAACACTCTCATGTATCTGTACATCTGTGAGATGTGTCAACTACACTTTCAGCAAATTTCAACCCAAATTTCACTGAGATGTAGAAGAGCCAGTTGTAGTGAAGTCAAGATACTTCAAAGCATGGAAGTCTACAGATTCCAGGAAAACTGATTATTTTGAAGAAACAAGAAAAGCTGAAGGAATCACCCCACTAGATTTTACTCTTTATCATAGAATCATAGAATCTTCCAGTTGGAAAAGACCCTTGAGATCATCAAGTCTAACCACACCCATCATCCGCTAAACCATGTCCCTCAAAAACTTATCTATCCATTTTTTAAATGCCTGCAGGGACGGTGACACAACCACCTCCCTGGGCAGCTGTTCCAGTGCCTGACCACCCTTTTGGTAAAGAAGTTCTTCCTAATATCCAGTCTGAACATCCCCTGGTGCAACTTATGGCCTTTTCCTCTTGTCCTGTCACTTGAGAGAAGAGATCAACGCTTGCTCTCCCACAACCCCCTTTCAGGCAGCCGTAGACAGTGATGAGGTCTCCCCTCAGCCTCCTCTAAGCTAAACAACTGCAATTCCCTCAGATGCTCCTCACAGGACTTGTTCTCCAGCCCCTTCACCAGCCTCATTGCCTTTCTCTGGATGCACTCTAGCACCTCAATGTCCTTCCTGTACCAAGGGGCCCAAGTGCCATTTTCGCAAGCAAAATATATTCTGGGGAAACACTTGCATGCAAATTCTAGAATATATTTATCATAGAATTGCTTGGCTGGAAATGACACAGAGGGATATCACAGGAATAAAAATTTTGCAATGAAACAAAGAGTAAGAATGATAAATATGGATTTTTCTAAATTCAAAAAAAATAATATTTTGATTAGATTGAGAACAACCATTTCTGAAATTCAAATATCCAAAAAGGCTTCCTACAGTCTTCAGTATCACTTGCTCAAACCAGGAGCTCAACAAATGAATTATACACTGACTCACGCCTTCCTTCTGCACTTCAGCAGAGAAGTTTCTGTAATTTAGTTTTCTGTAGGTTTACTCAGGACAAATGAAAATGCCTCCTGATAGACTCCCTAACCAAATAAACTGCCTATTTCCTATTATGATAAAGAATTGAAAAATGTAGTGCTTTCCTAGAATGTGTTTCTGCTTCAGCTAAGTATTATTTTCAAGATGATTTTCAGAAATTGTTTAGTCTGATGTTAGGTCTGTTTTTTTCACGCTCTAAAGAAATCTGAAGAAGGTGGAAAGTAAATGTGTATGGCATGAGAAACAGTGTGATTCTGAATATTTATTCACTTAGAGAAAACACTGAGGTGTTTTTTTAGTACTACATAAATATTATGTTACTTTTGTGTGTTTTAGTATTACTTGTTTATAGTGAATCTGGAACTTCAACAATCAGAGTTGTATTTTGTCAGCAAACCTAGATATTTCTGTTGAAATTTCAAGTAGCTTTACTAATTTTGATTATTTCACATATTACATTTTCAAGTCTTCATGGAAAATTAGAGCGATAATTAAGAGAAAAGCCTAAGTCTAAAGAGATTTATTGTCATTTTAGTTACTTATATAAAATCTAGCTTTATATTTCTGTTAGTTTCAGCGGAGTCAGCCATAAAAAGTCCCAGTCAATCCCACAAGCGTCACTGGATATAGAACGAAAAGAAAAAAAATACTGTCAATGCAATTAACCAATTGTATAATCCCAATTTATCTTTAAATGTGTATGCATAAAGCTTCTGTGTGTATTGCTACACAAATAACCTTACTTTAATGATTTCCTTGCTTGAATGCCTTTACTTAGCAGTCTTAAGGTTCTTAATAAGTTTTTGTGTTTAATAATGGATTCACTGAAATGCCACAAGTTTTTAGAGGCACAGTTTCTCTTGGTGAGTTTAGAGGTCTGATCATTTACATTGAAAAGTAAAATGACTTAATTGTCATTGTTTTGAAATTAGTCCAACAGAAGATATTTATTATTATAGGGCTGGTACATTGACTTGATAACATGAGTTAAAAATCATCTTAATATGTAACTACACAATACATACTTGAAAATTTAGTAGGATGATGGAGCATTTCATCATTTGTTACAGTAATTGATAATGTGTGTGAAAGACAAGCAAAGAAGGGGCCAGAATTATTCTGAGTAAAATATGTGAAGTTTGCTTCTCTTGGGAAGCATGCAAAAAAAGTTCTTGCCAGGGGAAAGCACTCTTCTTTTGCCATGACAGTAATCAAAATCTAACTGTGATATCTGACATTTTCATGATTGCGATTATGGTATATTCGGTATCTGCTCCATTAATGTAGGATAACAGAAGAGCATAAAGCGTATTGTAAAAATTATGTATAGATTAATTTAAAATTAAAGTTGGCCAACTTTTCATGAACGCTTAACTGAAATACGAAAAATAAAGTTTGAATTTTCTGGTAAAAAGTAAACAAACTGAATCAATTTTTGAACAAAAAAGCTGTGTGATAAATTTTGGTTGCTTCACTTAAGATCAGCATGTGACAATATGGAAGAATGCTTTACCAAATTAAAAAGAGCAATGTGAACTTCTCATTTATTTGTACAGAATTGTGTTATTATAATATTATTTAATACTTACTTAACAATCATTCCATGATTTTAGTTGGAGATACAAATGTAATCTAATACCAGAGTGTAATGTTACTTTTGTTTGTATGTATATGAGTGTGTTATGGACACAGAGGTCTTTCTGAAGCTAGAGCTGTGATGGGTAGCCCCTAATACTAGTCAGGCCCATAAAGCATTCTGTATGGTCCTGGGACATTGAAATGTATACTCCCAAAAAAGTCAAATTTTGAAAGCATGTTTCTTCTTCAGATTTGTTTCTTCCCATTTTTGTCTTTGAGACGTTGATATTTCTGAGCTTTTTTTTTTAGTCTTCCAGCAAAGCCCTGGAAAACAGGAATCATAATAAAAAATCCCTATTTTTGACATTTTGTGCCATTACCAGTATCATATAATATTTTTTTCTTATTCACCTGGTATGTGACTTCAGCCCATGGTTGTATGGTTTACTATTCTAATATGTCAAAGTCCAGCAGCAGGAGAAAGATAACAAGTTTTGATGACAGACCAGAACAGAAGGGCAGATCACCAGAATGAAAATGCAGATTTAATACATGTCAGTTGTATGTCATGGCCTTGGACTTTTTTCTTAAAGATAAAATATCACCTTCAACTGAAATAGTTGTTTTTATCCAGTGTTTGTGAATATATTGGAAAGCAATTTCAGTGACTCTGGCCCTTACTTTAGACTTACAGAAAATGAATTAGGTTTTCTTTGTGACTATATTTGGAGGACATGAAAATCTTTAAGCTGAAAAAAGTCTGAACACACTGTTCATTCTAGCATGCTCAGTCCTACTGAAAAAAATTTTAAACAACTTATATGTAATTTTGAAGAATTTCCATCTCATGCCCAGGACAGGAAAAACAGGTTTGGGAAATCCTCTATAATTACATGATAAGATCAATATTGATACAGTATTAAAAGAAGCTCATAAAAGCAATAATCTTTTATACAGCTTTAAAGGTGTCTCAGAGATTAAGGCCAGTATATTTTGCCATGCTTACTCAGAACTTTTTCCAAGTTAGGCGGCTTTAAATAGATAACCGTCCCTGAGGATATAATTGAATGATGTTTCTCTTTTCCTTTGCTGTAGCTGTACAGGGAGGATAAATTTCAATATGTGTGTGTTCTCTGAGTGATTTACAGTTCTTCCAACACAGATTTCAAACATAGACATAGGTACATCTATGTATCTTTCTTGGTGGTTATCTTTTACTATTTATATAAACTGAAAGGTAAAGACTAATACTTTGGAGATATTATAAGAAAAATCTGAAATACACTATCATCTTCTGATCTATTTACAAATCTCTAAGTGTTCATTTTCTAAAATGTCATTATTTAGCACCATCCTCCATATATAAATATTTGAAAAAGCTACAAAATTTACACTCACAGAGGAAAAACCCTGTGAGTTAACACAGAATATATTTCTAGATTTCAGAGGTTAGATCATTATGGGATTAAGATAGAATTTAGAATTTCAATGTTTCTTATAAATAGACTCTAAATTCTTACCAAGAATACTCTTTCCTCTTTTACTCAATAAGTAGTCGAATAAATATACTAGTATTACGTAAGTACCCCTAAAATGATATCCACGTATATAAAGTTTGACACTGGAATTGAAGTTTGTCCCTGTTGGTTTCAGAAGGTTAAACAATCTCTAATACATCCTACGTGCCTAATTTAGCTAGAGTTATTAGAAATTCTTTAAAAGCATTCTCCTTATTTACAGTTTAACCCAGATTTTAGTCATATTACTGATCATGTAAGAGATACAGGGCATGAAAATATCTTTATAGAAGAAAAACAAAAAAAATTATGGAAAAAACACCAAAAATACCCTGTGAAAGATGGGATACAAAATAATTCCTCTGAAATATTTCATCTTAATAAAATTAGTGTATTATTTTTGAAAAAATATTACACATTGGATACTCTTGGGGTTTTATTGGTCGTCTTGCGAGAAACACTTACTGTTAGAAAACTTGCTTGGATTTAGAATTAAATCCTTCATAAATTCCAGTTATATGGATATTATTTCTCTATGAAGTGAGCTTTACCTTTTTGTCAATATTAAAGATTATACTAAGTGCTGATATTCCGGTAACATTTCTCATATTCTTTCATGAATGTCACTGAATTTGTGTAGGTTTATTGGCCAACAAGATCATGAATTGTTCTTTAAAAGACAGCTTGCATATGTAAATGAAATACAGTAATGATGACTAGGACATTGATTTCAAGAGTAGCTGAATCGTGACGAGTAAGAATGCTGTCTTGTCACCAATAAGCTATATTCATTTACTAAAACACGCAAGCAATCCTTTTCTTATTTTGGGTCTATACTCTTGTGTTCTTGTATCAGCTTCTGTCTGTACTTGGTTTGTGCACCATTTTATACACTGAACAATAATGTCATGGTCAAGATACATGAAAGTCACAGATACTCATCAAATTCAATAACTTCTGGGTTTTTTGACTAAGTAATTTTTGTCTTCTCAGTTTCTCATGAAGTACACATGGAAGCAGAAGTGACTATTTACATTTTCTTCAGAATATGCCCTTTCACACAGTCAGTTTCAAATGCTGAATAGCTTTTTTTTTTAATGTCTTTGTGCTCCTAGAAATGGAGAAGGATGAAAACATCTTAAACATTTTTCAGTAAATCCTTAGCTGAAAATTAAGTGAAATGCAGCAAAGAAAAAGTAGTTTAGGATTCACAGACAATCAAAATAGCTAACTTGCAGACAGTTTAGTAGAAGTGTTTGCCTGTATCACATGGGCTTTCTTCCATAAAGAAACATTCTCCTATAGGGAAGCAAGATTTTTTTATTCTAATAAATGAGTCAAGGACAATGAAAAATGTGAATATTTAATACTATATCTTGTTAAACAAAAACAAAATACATAATATATGCATATTTGAACAAAGAATATGGTTTTACAATACTATTGTTAGTGTCCCTGAAAAGAATAGAATTCAAGAATATCTGGGTTTTCTGCAAAAGTAATGTAGTTATATTGCATAAAAAGAATTTACTGGAATGTAAATTCTTAAGAAATATAAGAGTTTATTGGTAGAATAATTTTACTCGTGACATCTTTCAGAGAATTAGAAATTAAACAGAACATTTGTGATAACTTGGTTGACCTATTGCATAATGTGATAGTGAATTTCAGCTGAAGAAAAAAATGAATAAAGATTATATTCCCTGCAGAAAATGAGCATGTTCTTCCAAATGATATTTAATTTCTCTCAAGGCTTGAAGTAACAGAGAACTCATTGTATTACTCAGTAAATTATTCCAGTTTTGTGATCACTCCCACCCTTTAAAAGTTGGCACATTATTATTAACCTGAGTATATTTTTCCACAGAAATGTTAAACTTTTTATTTTTGTTATGCTCTTATTCTGGGTTTAAAAAGCAGTACAGCTTCAGAAATCTCCTTTTTACCTCTACATATTCAAAAGTAGAAGATAAATCACATCTAAAGTTTAACTACTTTATTGGGAAAGAAGATTTTGATGATTTCTTCCATTTCCAACCCTGATCAAAGATTAGAAAATGGCACATGGTAATGCATGCCAAGAGGAAAGTGATATTTGTCCTTTTTTTGTCTAAGATTTTTAGATGCATATGCATTTTCCCAGAATAATTCCTTAAAGAGAAAAGAGGGAAAGTGAAATTAAAAAAATAAGCATAATTATTTATAAGGATCAACTACATTCAGGAAAAGAGTTTAATTACTTTTAGTCTGCTCCAGAGTTACCCTGGTCCTGTTCTATATTCTATGATTTCATTGCTCTTTACGCATTATTAAACAGAGGGTGCTTTGATGCTTTCAGAAAACATTTCTGAGCTACGTTACACGCACAGGTTTAAAACACCTGGTTGTTTTCACTGGAATTGGGGGCAGGCATGTAGGCAGGAAGAAAAAGACATCTATTTGCAATAAAATCATGTACTTGCTGTTAGCAATGGTCAAAAGCAGATATTTCAGAAAAAGGAGGAAAAGATTTACAGACTTCATCTATTTGTGTTTTATATATATGTTTGCATGGAAAAATGAAGTTAAGAAGGAAAAGAAAAGGAAACAAGGGGATCCAGGAGGGATGGACATGTTCCAAGGAGGAAATTGTGAGTGCACAAGAACAGGCTATACTACTGGGCCGAAAGGCTAGCCAGAGGGGAAGACAACCGGCTTGGTTAAATAGGGAGATTCTTAAGGAAATAAGGAATAAAAAGAAAGTCTACCAGCTGTGGAAAAAAAGGGCTGTTAACTTATGAAGAATTTATGAAGATAGCTAGGTCGTGTAGAAAAAAAAAATAGGGAAAGAAAAGTGCAATTTGAAGTTAATTTGGCCAGTTCTGTTAGGTATAACAAAAAGTCCTTCTATAAATGCATTAATAACAAAAGCAGGGACAAGGAAAACCTCCATTCTCTGTTGGACTTGGAGGGAAATATAGTTAACAAAGATGAGGAGAAGGCTGAGGTACCTAACACCTACTTTGCCTCAGTTTTTACTAGTAAGACAGGTGGCCCTCAAGACAACTGGCCTCTGGAGCTGGTAGACAGAGAGAGGGAGCTGAATAGTCCCCCTTCAAAGAGGAAGTAGTTAGTGACTTACTGAGCCAGCTGGATCCTCACAAGTCTGTGGGACCAGACGGGATCCATCCCAGGGTGACAAAGGAGCTGACAGAAGAGCTTGCCAAGTTGCTCTCCATCATCTTCCAACAGTCCTGGATCTCTGGGGAGGTCCCAGATGACTGGAAGTTGGCGAATGTCACCCCAATCTACAAAAAAGGGCTGCAAGGCTGACCCTGGCAACTACAGGCCTGTCAGCCTGACCTCAGCGCCTGGAGCAGATCATCCTGAGTGCAATCACACAGCACCTTCAGGATGTCAAGGGATCAGACCCAGCCAGCATGAGTTTTTGGAGGGGCAAGTCCTGTCTGACCAACCTGATCTCCTTTTACGATCAGGTGACCCACCTGGTGGATGAGGGGAAGGCTGTGGATGTAGTCTATCTAGACTTCAGCAAGGCGTTTGACACTGTCTCCCATAATATAGTCCTGAAAAAGCTGGTAGCCCATGGCTTAGACAAGTGTACCTTCTGCTGGGTTCGGAGCTGGCTGGGCCCGAGAGTGCTGGTGAATGGAGATGTGTCCAGCTGGCAACCAGTCACTAGAGGTGTTCCCCAGGGGTCAGTGTTGAGTCCAGTCCTGTTTAACATCTTTATTGATGATTTAGGTGAGAGGATTGAGACCATCCTCAGCAAATTTGCTGATGACACCAAGTTGGGAGGGAGTGTCGACCTGCTGGAAGGTAGGAGGGCTCTGCAGAGGGACCTTGATAGGCTGGAGAGATGGGCTAATTCCAACAGGATGAGGTTCAACAAAGCCAAGTGCCAGGTCCTGCACTTTGGCCACAACAACCTCATGCAGCGCTACAGGCTGGAGACAGAGTGGCTGGAGAGCAACCAGACAGAAAGGGACTTGGGGGTATTAATTGAAAGGAAGCGCAACATGAGGCAACAGTGTGCCCAAGTGGCCAAGAAGGCCAATGAGGTCCTATCCTGTGTCAAAAATAGCGTAGCTAGCAGGACCAGGGAAGTGATCCTTCCCCTGTACTTTGCATTGGTGAGGCCACACCTTGAGTATTTTGTTCAGTTCTGGGCCCCTCAGTTTAGGAAAGATATTGAGGTGCTGGAGCGGGTCCAGAGAAGAGCAACAAGGCTGGTGAAGGGACTAGAGCATAAGTCCTATTGGGAGAGGCTGAGGGAGCTGGGGTTGTTTAGCCTGGAGAAGAGGAGGCTTAGAGGTGACCTCATCACTGTCTATAAGTACCTGAAGGGAAGATATAGCCAGGTGGGGGTTGGTCTCTTTTCCCAAGCAGTTAGCAATAGGATAAGGGAGCATGGGCTTAAGCTATACCAGGGGAAATTTAAGTTGGACATCAGAAAAAAATTCTTTACAGAGAGAGTAATTCGGCATTGGAATGACCTGCCCAGGGAGGTGGTGGATTCACCATCCCTGAAGGTTTTTGAACTGAGATTGGATGTGGCACTGAGTGCCATGATCTAGTAATTGGACTGGAGTTGGACCAAGGGTTGGACTTGATGATCTGAGAGGTCCTTTCCAACCCAATTAATTCTATGATTCTATGATTCTATGATTCTATGATTCTATGATTCTATGATTCTATGATTCTATGAAAATGTGGAAGATGAAAGATCACTCTTTTTAACCTGGGAGGAAATAAAATGTGAGAAGATAATTTTACCATCAGAAAGGTTAAAAATATTTGTGCTGGATGTGCACCATGTCGTGTGCACCAAGGTGGAATGTACCACAGCGAAAACCTGTCCTGATTAACATTTAGAGCGAAATTCCTATTAACATCTTTGGAGACTTAAGTCTCTGTGTAAAATGGGGTTTACTCTTTCACAGAATCCAAAGACAGCAGTCATATTAACAAACCTCTCCTTCCCTAATGAAGGTACCTTAACAGCTGCAGAGTAACATGAAAACAGGTGGTACAATACAGTATCTCATAGTTAATAGACTGTTTTATAGAACATATGTCCAGTCACAGATTCACAGCCCTGTATAGTTGTCATGAGCCATGAATTCCACAAGAATAGATCATTACTAGAGCAATCGCATCCTTGTCTCAACAATTTTATGATGCCTCCAAAATATTTCACAGGCACCAACCCTCCTCAACTCAACATGCCAGAAGAGCATTAGGTTTTCAAAATATGGCAAAGATGGCCCTCCTTTCCTTAGCTCCATGAAGGTAAGACAATTAAACAGGTAAACAAATTACAGGGATAAGAATGGCAACGGTGAAAAAGACAACTACAGGGAGAGAAATGACATAGGTAAGAGTAGAAAATGGAACATGAAGAAGAATGTATACCTCTCTTCATTTTTTTTTTTTTACCTTCTTGTCTGCTGATACCAAATTACTGCTCCTTGTTTAAATGATATTCTGCAGTTCATAGTCTGGTCGAGTTATTAGCCATTGTTTTCTTAAATATCACATGCTTTTTTCTGTTATGAAAACTATAATGAATGGAATTTCTGAATTTGGTAGTCAACTTACAAGACAAATTTTAATCTGAACTGAGTCTAAAAGGTGCAGAATGTATCCCAAAGAGCTGTGTTCAGAATTTGGGCTATTTTCACCAGTTCTGTGGAAGGGATGGAACATAGTGCCTCCATTAAGCTGAACAAAAATAAAATTGTAGGATAATCTCTTCTGATCCAAAGGTAGTTGTTCAGTTATAACTTTGAAATGATGACATTCTTCATAATTTTTAGTTTCTTTTACATTATTCTTTCTACTCCAGCAGAAACTTGTGATTATGTATTGACGATTTCTAGCCACAGTGGGAAAATTCAGCTCCTTTACAATCAGTATTAGATACTGCTTTTTCTTTTTGGATGCTTTCTCAAAACACTCCATTATCATGCAATTTAACTTCTGCCAGTTTGTCTCTACTGACCAGGAACCATATTTGCCACTTCTGCTCTTATCTTAAATAATCATTATTTGTCAGGCAATGGAGTTGTGATCTAGAAAAACAGGAACCAAAAGTAATCTCATAAACCATTTTCATAAAATTCGACCTGTGTTTTAAATCAAAAAAAGGCTTACAAAACAATTTAATATTTTCTATATTCAGTGACCTATTGAAATTATGAAATCAGGTAAATTATTTCTGATGTTAAAATAAAAAAGTTTAGATATGAATTGTCAAATAAAACCAGGCAAACCCTAAGACCCTTGCAAAACTAACAGAAGACTTTATGTACTTCTCAGTACTTAAATTTCTGCATCTATTAAAGAAAACATATGAAACGAATGATCTCTCTGTACTAAAATGCTGCTTTTGAAATCCTAATTTGTTGTAAATCAGTCTAAATTAGAGCTTAAAATGGGAACATTGCTACCTTGCACTTCATGTAACAATGTTGTATCCTAACCGTGTGTAAGCTATCACAAGATTTAGAACTCAGATCAATCAGGACAACAAAATTAGAAATAAATGGAGAAGGATCAATACAAAGTGTTGTTTGGCATAATGAAACAGCCCTTAGGTAGAAAATCTATTTTATTTCTCTCTCAGCAGCTGTACTCTTTGACAATCTCTGACCCAGCTCAGTGCACAATAAGTTTATTTATTTTATTGAGAAAAAACACAGTTACATTGCTTATATTAAAGAAACAGTAGTTTGTTGATCAATAATGTGGTTAAACAATTTAGGGTTTACTGTTAAAGTTACTTGTATTAACACTGCTGTTATTCAATACAAAAATAAGAATTACCTTGTATTTTATGCTGTTATGACAATCAAGGTTTAGCAGAAAATGCCATCCACCATACTTTTATGCAGCATCAGTATTTGTGCCAGATGTTGTTGATCCATTCTAATAATGACAGAAATAAAAAGATACCTTATATGACTGAACATTCAGTGTCTGGTGTGGAATGCTCAGTGCTTATTCCTTTCTTTCCTTTTTAATTTATGCCAAGGCCTATGGATATGCTTGTCTGTACTGGGATTTTTAATTTAGACATGTGCCTCCCTCAGGTTTCTCTATGCTTCTCTTTCAGTGCCTCACTAGATACTGAAAATTCTGCTTCTACACATTCCCACAAGTAGCTCAGTCAATAGTCAGGGATACTCATCATGATTTCAAATCTAATTTTGTGGGTATTAGGGTGTTCTTAACAACTTCAGCTGTTCTTAGGGGAACAATTTGGCAGTCTTTCCAGAGTGCTATTGACTGGTCTTGTAACTGTACTATCAGATGTCTTAAAAAAATTTGCGGAGATGCCCTTTTCCCTTTTATATAATATACTAATATGAGATGATTTCTTCAATTTTATCTCCTCTCAGAAGGCAATTAACTCACCCAAAAGTACTGTTTTTACCAAGCTGTGCTAAATTTGAGCCCCCAACACTGTGGAAACACGGAATGGTTGAGGTTGAAAGGGACCTCTGAAAGTCATCTGAACTAACCCGTTCTCTCAGGCAGGGCCATCTAGAGCCAATTGCCTAGAACAGTGTCTAGATTTGGGATGTTTTCATATTTCCAAGGAGACTCTACTGCCTCCCTGGGAAACAGAAAATGTTTTTGCCAAAAAAATAATTCATATTCATTTAAAGTTCTGATTTGGTCTAATAATTTACTGTGATTTGTTTTAAATTCTGTATATATTTTATGTATTTAGTCATGTAATCTAACAAATCTGGGAGTGTCTTAATTGTTACTACAAATATGCGGATTAGAAAATAATAATATCCGATTCTTCTAGTATCAGATATTCAGAGTAGAAAGTAATATGGCCACAAACATTGAATTTATTCTGTTTTTTCTGAGTCATTAAAAAGAGAGGAAACAGCTCATAGTTACTATTTCAGCTGTAGATTTGTGATGACGTACTACTGCTGAAACACCTCAGCTCTGTGTGAAAAAGGAAACCATCTGCCTAATTTTCATCCTTTTAGCAAAAGTCCCCTGAGACTTCACCTCTTCCTCAGCTGCTCAGAAACAGGTCATTACTTTCTCTGACTTCCCAGACACCATCTGCTAAGAAATTTTATCTGTTTTTCTGTCTGCTTGTCTATTTGTCTTCTTTACATGAAAATGGAAAGGCAAGGGAAAAAAAGCAATAAACAATGATCATCAGATGTATATCAGAAATATTTTACCAGAAATTAGAAACCTAAATGGCTAAATCCCTGCCTTTTATTCCTTATATGGCCAAATGTATCTCTGGATTAATTTTTAGCACATAGTTTTAATTAACATGTGATTTTTTTACACATTTTTATTTCTGTACATTTTAATTTTTTTTAATGTAATATTTGATAGAAATAGAGCTCAGTATTTCCTACTATTACAAAGGATTCATTTTTTTTCCTTTGGAAATTTTTATTTTTCCCTCAATTCAACACAAAATTACAACGCTACACATAGACTGCTTCTCACTATGTTGCG
Source organism: Tapera naevia (assembly GCA_033556795.1). Lineage (NCBI taxonomy): Eukaryota > Metazoa > Chordata > Aves > Cuculiformes > Neomorphidae > Tapera > Tapera naevia. The sequence goes on from JAUMJJ010000059.1 coordinate 7,324,968, forward strand.
TTTGTTTTGCTTTATTCTTTACCTTTAATGAAAGAAATAGTTTGATCTGTTACAGAGATATGTTGGCACTTTTCTCTCATTCTCCTTAAATCTTGATTTTTACAGGAGTAATTTTTTGGTCTATGGAAAAGATAATACTGACACTTAGAGGTTCATTCTTCAGATTTATCTGTCTGTTTCTCTCATAACCCATTTCAATGTATTTCTCTACCCTGTCCATACATATTTTCAGTGTAAATTGTGGAAATTTGTCTTCTTATGAAGTGAAGAATGATGCCTAGTAGATTTGCAGATGCTTTGTAGTGACCTACAGTCTTGATGCCTTCGTAGGCATTTTTACCTCATCCTCCAAAATCAGAAGTAACTTCGAAGTAACTTCGTATTTCTTTCTTTTGAGGTTTTCAGTATTTAGTTGTACTGCATTTGTATGCCTTTGTTTTGAAGAACAGGAACCTCCCAGGATAGTAGTTCGTAAACGCTTTTATCTTCTTACTCCTTTGATGACACTTCAGTTATGTCACAATTTAAATTACAGATTTTCTCTGTTCTCCCTCTCTATATATTTTTAAAACTCTTAGTAGATTAATTTTTTTAGTTCAATAATTCAGTGCTTTTGATTGTGGTATTTTATTTTTAAAAACAGTTGTTGTCTAGAGGTTTTTAAAATTCTCTTGATGCTGCATGTCACTATTTCTACGTCTTTTGTGCAAACCTCATCTGTGTTTTATAACACACAGTGTAGTCTGATGGAGACTTTTATTATTTTTTATAATTTTGCTTGCTTTGAAATTTCAGTATATCTTGTCACCGTGTCATAAATACTGCCAAAACCCAACAGAGTATTTACAAAAACTGCCATTCTAGTAATTTCTTATTTTATTTCCAAGGTGAAAACCTATCTATCTTAGCAAAACACTTGAACTAGACATGAAGGCTTAGAATGCATTCTCACTAACATTACTGATATCAGCTTTTTTTTGAGGTGGCTCACTAGAGTGAGAAAAAAGTAGGCTAGAATTTTTTTCACAATAGTATGAATTTAATTTCATCTACATTTTATGATAATCTCTGATTATAACTTGATGACAGAAGATTTATAAGCCACATGTGAATGTTTGTAAAGAGATAGTGTTTTTATCACTTCCTATCTTTACATCAAAGACAGAGTATTTTCTAAAATATTTTCTACAGATTAAAAAGAGGCTGTAGACTAATGCATAAATTGCTATGTAAGGTTTTTAATTTTGATAACTATAAAGATTAATAGGAATAAAACATTCTGCTGAAATAGGTTCTTCCTATACAATCTGTTTAATTTAATAATAAAAAAGCAAGATTCTAAACAAGGCAGCTGAGTCATAGGACATTACATACCCAAAACAGAGGTCACTCTTTGGGAATCTGATCCAATAATGTAAAGACATAGTCAGGCTTGTTTAGAAACTGAAAGTAACTTTGCAGAATATATGTTGTCTGATGTTCAATACTTTATTGCACTACACCTTGTGGAATCGTGCGTCTGGGTTTGATCTTTCTGATGGGTAAAACATTGCTTGCAATTTGAATACCATATGGAGACAGAGCAGCAGTAGTTAAAAATTGGATACTGTCCACCCACCTTTCAACATCATCACAGTAGGTTGCATTTCCAAGTTTTATAACTATAATAATATTGTATCTGTCTGACCATAACTTAATGCCTGTATCCTTTGTTTTGGATACCTGACAGTTATAAAAAATAGTTGTCCTTCACATTTCAAATGCACTTAATGATAACCTACTCTAATTTTTCTTTCGAATAAATATGTTAAATTTTGCTCACATTTGTAGGTGTTCCAGTGAAGGACAGAACAATGGAAGCCATCAAATTAATGATGTGTTATCACCTGGTAACATGAGAAAGGTGTAACAGTTTTAATAGCAGAGACTAGATTAATGTCGTTTCAGCCATGAGGAGCTGGGAATCAATTTCAATGCTAATCAGTGGTTTCAAGAATAGATTAGTAATGCAATAAATGCCATTAACCTTTCAAGCACTGCCACTACACGAAGCTTCCTGCAGAGGCATAAAGCAGTATGGAGCTGTGGAACAAAGAGAGAAAATAGAGTATAAAAAAGTATTGAAGAATTTCTCAGTCTATTTTATGGCAAAATTATGCTCTGAACAAGTCTTAATTAAAACTTACTTATAACAAAAAAATCTAAGAAATTGTTCATTTTTGAGTCCAAGTTTTCTGAAATATGAAGCATGACCTAAACTATATGTTTTATCTAAATCCACTGGAAGCTTTTCACAGCTTCATAGTGAAATGGTGTATAAGGAAATGTTTATATGGCTTTTAAAACTACTGTGCACACATGAAGACTGGGAGAGATTCTGACATATTATTTATCTGTCTCCTCATCTGTGCTAATGGAGATGGTGCAGTCAGTACAGACAGGCATTGTCATCACAGTGTTCCCTTTTATGATATCAGCTAAAGGGAAAACCACATTTTTACACTTTAAGTGTGTTTTAAGTGTGTGATACTATTTTAAGAAAAAATAGTATCTTCTTGCATGAGAACACATACTCCACTGGTACTGGAAGAATTCAATTTCTGTCTGTAATGATCTCCTGGAATGACACTTGACAGCACTGGAAAAGAGCAGGATTTGAACAGTGGCCACAAACAACTGAGAAAGGTCTCACAGTCTCAAAAATAGTTATTCTTATCTATGACTCATTCAAGTGCATAGAAAAGCATGTAACAGCTAACCATTGTTTTTAAATAGTTATCCTACAGTTCAATAAATATGGAATGGATAGGTAGTACACGTAGACAAGTAGTACTCATAGATAAGTAGTACTCGTTAGTTTTTATATGATCTTGCTGTACAATACCTGTAGACATGCAGTATTCTCTGTTATATTCATTAACAATTGTTCTCTAGGTGCTGAATATATCATACTGGTGTGAAGATTTTAACAAGACTATTGTCTCATTTTTGATATCCCAAATGATTTAAGTTATAAAAGTGCTTTACAGAAACACATATTCTGCGTGTAAGAAAATTCCGTGACTTTGTAGAATAAAATAGGAACGTTAATCCCCCTTGTAAAAGGGTATAGACCTTGGGAATCTAAACTTCAACTTCTGCTGTTCTTTTATTCACTTTTTAGTGTTCATTCAGAATGGTGAGATGATGATACATGTTCCCCAAGCTGTTTTAGTCCTGGCATTCCATCATTTTGAGAGCATTGTTGATAAAATCAGTGATGATAAATGATTCATCTCACTTAATTAGGCTGAGGAAGAAGTGAGATACTTCAAACAAAACTATTTTTAAAGGATTTAAAGTTTAGTCTTACCTGTTCTTTGGATTTTTTATGTATGTTAGCATTTCTTCACATTCCCATTAAGGCAGGCATGTCAATATTTCCTACGTCAAAGATAAACAAAAAAATATATAGTCCCTTAAGTGTGGATTGTTCCCCGAGCATGATTTATCTTCTGTTTACATATTTTTTCCTCTGATGTAACTGAAAAGATGTTGTTTGATTGATTCAAATCAAATGATCATCATAAATACCAACTCCATCAATCAATAAAATAAAATAGAATAAAGCACGACAAATGGATGGCACAGAAGTTGAATGAAACTCAAAAAGACCACCTTTATGATGTCTGGTCTGCGCTTCTTTTGTGCAGTATACCCAATCCATTTCTTAATCTCATTGTGACATGTGACAGAAAATAGATTCTGTGTAACAACTGATGACATTCTGCACAGTGACTGGACTGAAGTGAAGCACCAAAACATTTCCCTAAACTGAAGCTGCATCAAAAGAAGTTTATGGTTACTGTTTGGTGGTCAGCAAGTTGAATAACCTACTATAGACTCTTGAATCCTTGTGAAACCCCCATAACAGAGAAATATTGCCAGGAAATTGACAAAAAGCTCCTTTTAATAGCTAAAAGAATGGTAAAGAAGCTTTCTAAAAAATAAAATACTTTGAGATAATTCAATACAGAGATAAATCAATCAGTCACTCTAAATATGAGTTGCTAGTGACGTTTTTCTTATTTCCACTTAGATTTATATTCAAGCTCTCAATAATTTTTATTTTGGGGGTTTTTTTTATCCTTTATTTAAATTAGAGGCAGATAGAAGGTTTTTGCTTGCACTTGACAGATGTCACAACCTCTGCTAGAAACCACTCCTCTCTAAATCTTCATATTGCTATTTACAACTATATTATTTTTTCTTTTATTTTATGGGGAGTTCATTACTTACTCTTAAGTTAGGTTCAAACTAGCACAATTTCTCCTATAAGTTATATTTCAATACCTTTCATTTGGTTGCCTCAGAAAAACATTGTAGCTTGTTACTGGTATGTGATATATGGGCTGTGTGATTCAGCAGCTGGTGAACGTCTCTCATGTCTTGAAAATAATTTTATTGCTATCACTTTTAATGTTGGTTCCAAATGTTAACAATTCTATAACATTAGATTCTTAGCTTGCTTTAAAGATCTCTGAGCACGTTATTTGAGAAATTTAGAACAATTAAGTGATGACAACATATGTCATAGAATACACATTCTATCAATTGTTTATAATGATGTTGGTTCAGAATTACAACATGCATTGATTTTCAGTTCTTAATTACTTGTAAACTGTCCCAAATATCTAGGTTTTAAGCTTGTTCTCAGAAAGTTCCTTGTAGTTTGCATATGATTCGTCTTAACATTATTAGTCAATCAATCAGAATTGTTCTTACTAACACATAAAATAAACACATAAAATAAAAAGCTAAAAATTACTGAAAATACAATTATATCCCTGATGAATAGGTATTTTATTATATTGCCTTAGTATAAAAGCCAAGTAAATTAATAACAGTCATGTTATCATGGAATAAATAAAAGACAGAGGCTGCTGCGCTATTTATTATAGAAAGTGAGTTGAAGTAGGAACCAGATGTCGAAAGAGAAAATAAACTCAAGATTAAAGAGAAGACATTCAGTGTCATAAGGTTACGGGGATTATATGACACAATCTGGCTTTAATGAATTGTTTGGATTTAAAAAAAAAATTAGATGATACTACTATTTGGTACTACTATGAGTATACCAATACAATTTGGTATTACCTGAGCTTCTGCCCTGGAAAAGAAGATACTGCAAAGAGCAGTTCCACGGATTTGAAACATCAGTATGTATTGAAGTCTTCATGGGCTGCATTTACCTTCTGAACAAGGACATTTGTTGTTACAATGCAATCCATCTGCATCCACTTCCCAAGTTTATCTACAGAAAGGAATGAAATTTTACATTAAACTTAAATGAAGGCATACTAGTGAGAAAGTACTTGATTTTTTTTGTGGATGACTCAAAATGAAGACTTGAAAGTTGATACAGACTAAAAGAGCCTTGTAATAAAGGATGATATTGTTTTTATGGCACTAAACAGGACTTTGAGGGGATTACCTTTTTTTTTTTTTTAACTCTTCTTTTTACCGCAATGATATTTGCTCAGATCCATCTAATAAAAAGTAACAAAATCTTGGAAAGAGATTCTTTCAAACAGTAACTGAAATTTCTAATCAGTTACCACCTGCATCAAACTCAACAGCTTGATTCTCATATAAGCAACTAACACATCTCAAAGGGTTTTTACATTTCCCTTGTCCTTTCTGGAAACTATTCACTATTTCTATAAGACTGGAAAAACATTAACAATAACAGAAAACCAATGTTCGGTTCACTGCCAAAATTTCCCTTACCTCTAGTCACTTCTTCTGCCTCTATGCAGAGATTCCTTTCTTAAGACTTTATTTCAACAAGTACTTTAGATCCTATTAACATTCATAATATTACAAAAAAACCTTGCATAGAAGAAAAGATTTGACTCCTGGTACTTTGATAATACAGAAACTGTACTATAGACATCCAGTGCAAGACTTCGGGAAACCAAACTCTTTCGTATTACTAGTGTAAGATTTCCCAGATAATTCTATTTTTTTCTTTCTTAGATTTTTCAAAAGGAAGGATATAGAATAAGAAAATATGAAGATAATTACTACATCAAGTACAGTGAAAAAATTAACAGTGCGTTTACAATACAGGAGGTTCAGACAGCTGGCAGATTTTATATACACCCATGAATGTCTGAGCAAATTGGTGTTATGTCTCAAATAACTGTATGTAAAGCACTGAACAGCTTGACCGTCTTTTAATCTATAGGATTGCCTGCTATCCCGTACTCAGGGGCAGGGTTGATGGCTGTCTGCTGTGGCTGAGGTGGGAATGGGATAGAAGGGAGGTTAATATCACAATGAGTAGTTGTAAATGGCAGTTAATCCTCCGTCACATCAGTATTTCAGACTTTAGGAAATTCTAGCTTGCATTGGTTTGTTTTACATTCAAGTCAAAGTTTTTATAAGCAAATACTAAGAATACCACCACTGTATTTGTTAACATAACAAAAAGATTCAAGATCTATCCACTGCAGATGAACACATAATTTCTCTGTGGAACTGATATCAGTGGTCAGATAAGTTTTAGATAAGATAGGACCAAACATCTATTAATTCCGGCAGTTTTGTTTTACCAAACAACTCCAGAGATAATGACAAGATACTACAGTTTTATGGCAACAAAAATCAGGCATTTGTTAATGTGCACCACCTCCCTGTCCCTGCCTTTTGTATCTTTATTTTTTCATCTTTTGAAATATTTTGAGTATTTATGGCTTGTTCACATGTTAGGTATCCGATTCTTATAGGTTATTTATATTAATAAATTCCATTAAGTCAAATTATCAGTATTTACTGTATTATGATAATTGTAGATTCATAATGGCTTAATTTAAAAAAAAAAAATAAATCCTTTCTATCTAACGGTTGAGATGTTATAACCTCACCCAGCTGCCTTCTGCTTTTCTTCCATAATTAACTGAAAAAGTCATCACAGCCTTTGACCCAGTAAAAGCTAACTTATATGTGAGGGTACAAAAAAGCAACTTCCTAATTCCAAGCTGCGTTATTACACCTAAGTTTTGTGTGCATTTCTTCTAAAAGCTAAACAAAGAAAGAAACAAAAAAGCATTCCCAAGCTTAGTATTGATATGCATGAATATTAGCATGTGCTTTCAAAATGTATTTACAGGGCAGCCTCCATAGATAATTGTCTATCTTGAATCAGGAATATTTTATATTTTTTTCACAAAAGAACCTTTTGTTCAGTATTTCATGACAAAAGTGTTTATATCCATGACTTTCATTTACAGATGATGGGTCTATTTATGATTTCTGCAGTCTATCTAACTTAATCTGGTTAATGAGTTGCAAACAATTCAATTAGTTGTAAAAAGTTGCCCACATTTATATATTTCAAACATTCATTTTCTATTTGGGGACAGGCACTTCTGATAGTTCCATTAGATGATGTTTTTAAAAGGTGCATTTTACAGAATCAAGACCAAAGTTTTGTGCTGGACATTACTTATTAAGTCAACTCATCTAGATGACTATTTTGATCAAGCTGTATTACAGGAATTTTTACTAGATCCTAAAAATTTTTCTCCCTTTCTTGAAGCTACTTGAGATTCACTAGAACTGGCTATATATTGTCAATGGTTTGAAGAGGAAAACAAGTTGCTGACTTAAGCAGGACTATTTGTTTTTTAATATGTATTCTGTAGATAATTTCTGAATACTTTCTAGTGATAAAAATGTTAGTATGTAACAAAGACACCAAGATTTGCTCTTTATTTCTCTGATTTATGCATTTACTGAGGATTGATAATACAAATATAGGCATAAAACAAAATGAAAAAAATGATGTACTGAGGCAAATGGTTCTCTTTCCAGTGCTCTGGAAATCGTATGGATAATGCATACTGAAGGATTTCTGTTACAAACAGTTTAGTTAACATCCCTTTTCTGAAACCAAATTCCTGAACACAGCAGTTAGCAGTAAAATTTCCATTGTCAAGAGTTTTAGAAATAATGAAAATTCTTCTATGGTGTACTTTGAATCAATTTTTGACAAAGATCTACTGTAGATTTACAACATAAATAAAGCTGAATAAGCTTCCTTTTTTCACACCTCGCCACACCATGATTGTGAAGTTTAATTAAAATGCTGCCTCTTTTCCATTTAAATGTATCAGAATTAATAATATAACTTTCACACTTAAACCAGTTGACACTGAATATTCATGTCATCCAAAACAGTGTTCCACTGTAGCTGAAAAAATTTTATTGCAAGTAAGTCCAGTCTCCTGTTGGTTTAACTTGCCCTCAGAAAGGATATGTTACTATAACTTAACAACAAAATTGTTGATAAAACATGTAGTTATGAAGTGTTGAGATAAATGTCTTTTAGTATTTTATGTCAATAAACTTAATAAATGAATATTAACTTCAGTTTCTTAAAAACATTTTCTAAATTATTTAGTGTAAGATGACTGATATTTAGGGTTTTTTCAGCAAGAAATAAAATATTTTGTTTCTAACATGAGTTAGTTTCATGATATTCAAATCATATTCTGAATCTGTACCACCTCCGTTTTACACTGATTTTAATGCGATATGTTCAAATCAAAGTAGCTTCTTGTTCAGAGTGAAAAAGATGTTCTATACTTAAGACCTATTTATCAACTATAATAATGTCTCTAATATATGCTCTATTCCTTTAGAAAATATCAAGGGGGTCAATTTCAGCACCCACACAGGTCCCTGATGATGTTATGGTTTTGAATATATTTCTTCATTTTAATTAATTACAGAAAAAAAGTCTCCAGGGAAACGTCAAAATAACATTCTTGTGAGCTCTAAAATAACTGTCCTTATTGGAATAAAACCAGACATATTTAATGAAGAAATATATGGCATTAGGTAACATTTTTGTAGGACTTGTGCTTCTATATTAATTTTTACCACAATGGAATATGCAACATTTTCATTTGAAAATACCCAGTCATAAAAATCTGCTTTTGTTTGATTTCTCTCACTTCTCTTTATTTGCAAGCTTTACACTGTTTCTTAGGAAAAAAAACATTCTTGTGTATAAGTATTTTATCAACAATGCTAAAGATTATATCAACTCAGTTACATCATAGCCCAAAATATTTACCTCCTGTCATATTCTTATGCTACACACTAAAGCAACTATCTCAAATGTGTCAGCAAAGAAGGTAGTGTATATTGAGATCTAAGATCCTTGGTTTGCCTAACTACTCTGTCCTAGCCCCTCACTGTCAAATATTTTGAATTTTTTCATGGGTAGTTGGTCGGATGCACTTCATATTTAAACAATTCTGGATTCTTCTAAGCTTTTTTTTTGCTGTACAATTAGACTTTGAACATCCACTGGAAGGTGCCTAGGAAAGTACTGGTGGACTCTTACCATTTTGTGATTTAACCTTAAAAGCAGACTCCACTAACACTGAAGAAGTTACCATTTTCCAAATGGTATTTCCAGTCTAGTCAACAAGCTCGAATTTACAGTACCTTAGTATCTTGGCAGAAGGATTTCACCATGTACATAAGGGCTATTGCATCTCATATGGGGTTTACCTTCTATATCTGTGTGTGGATACTTTATGGACAAAGACAAAGGTGTCATAACAAAGAGCTGTATGATCAGTGGTCTGTTGCTCACAGACACCTGTCATTGATTAACTGTGCAGTCAACCACATAGCTGAAATAGCTGTACTGTTCAGAGCTCGAACATGCAAACTCTCCACCCAGGATTTTTTTTTCTTCTGTTTTAGTACAAGATAATCCAAGGGAGATTTTCACCTATGATAAGGTTTAAGTGAAGATGGTTTCCATTTAATTCTACCCTATTGTAGATAACATTAAAGATGATCTCTGCAATTTGTGAGGTTTGGAAATGGGAACTTCTTATAAATCAAAAGCCTGAAATCTTTCCTTACAATAGGAAGTGCATGAGGCAAATACTTCCATCCGTAGTGCTCTGACATTGTAACCATTAAAGCAACTCATTAGTTATCTCAACCAAGTCTTTCAAAATCAACTGACTTGGAACTGAAGACTGTATTTTAAATCTCAGAAAACCTAACATTGCAGGATAAATACTGTTAAAAAAAACCATAAAAAATTGAACCAATAAAAATTTAACACTGAAACAATTCTGAAGGTTTTTGTTTTTCTATAAAATGTAGTTACAAGTAGAAAGCAATTATATGGGATAATCTAAATGGTTTTATTGGTATTTCTATGGTTTATATAACACATGAAATTGCTATCATAGCTCTGTAAGATAACGCATTTATACAGAAACATAGCAATCACTTGATGTTTGTCTTCAATTCTGTCTATTTGTCCTATTCTGTGTTCAATTCATTGATGTATATGTTTGGTTTTTGTATAAAAGTGAGCTAAAGTGATTTTTTTTTAACTGCTGCTAAATCAGAAGGAGATAATACATCCTGGAACTTCCAGATGCCCTATTATGCATCTTTACCAATGGGTGGCTGCCTCTTTCCTCTCAAATTGATATGGAGCTCGCAGAACAGTTGATCATGGTGATCATAAACACAAATGCATTGAAGAAAAGAGAAATTTTGTTTTCCCTGTCTCCTGTCAACGCAACTATTACATAGAACACAATGTGTTCTACATCACAATATTATGATTTCAAGAGTTCTCACAGTTGCATATGAGAGCAGTAAAAGCTAACAATTCATAGAAATGAAAAATTAATTTAAAATATGCTGGTTTCACATATAAATATGCTGTTTTCTTAAAATATATATATTGTTATATCCACACTGAATGCAGGTGTTGCAGTCTTTAACATGTGAAGATTTCCAGCATATCCACAGACCTTAGTTGGCTAAATATGAAGTAGTTTAAAAATCTGTTACTTTTTGCTAAAGGAAAGCTCTTATTAAAAATTTGGAATAAGTTCTTCCATTTTCTTAATTCACTTTTAAAAATATAAATTATTAACTCAACTATAAAGTATGTTTGACAGAAATGATTTGAAAGTAATTATACAGAGCCAAGCACTTAAACTCGAGGGTAATTTGAATGCAGCTTCTTTCACCCTTTATAATTATATACTTCTGGTGTTGTGCTACTGAATGAATATTATCCTTTAAAAATGCAGAGAAAGATTTAACTGTTCAAAATTTACTCTGTAGTATGAGACATCAAGTTATTTTACAGAAGAGGGATGTGGAAAAAAGAAAGCCCTCCTGTGAAGATTAGTTGCATTTCAGCAGAGACTTACAGCTCTCAAAACAGGTATGTGTTGGTTTGGTTTTTTTCTGTCATAAAAACAATTTCACGGCTTCAAGAAAGAACTGTACAGACTGTGTGTCTACAGACACAGACTTGACATCTATAACTCTAAGATAAGTAGTCTCATTTTGCCTCATTTTGATTTTGCCTCTGGTCATTCATCAGTAGCATGAGTGAGACGGCTGACTTATTAATAGATTTTAAGCCTAGTTGCATTATTTAAAATTCATTGATGTTTTACAATTAGTAAAATTGTTTTAGATTTACCTCAGTTAAATGACAACACAGTTTACAGTAATGTCCCTTCTTCAATGAGTTTGAATTGTGATTATAGATAAAAGTCAGTTCTCCTAGCCGATCTTGTTAAGCAAGACAACATAATATCTTTTAGCACTGTTCGTTCTTTAGTGATGATCCTCTGGTATAATGGAAAAGTTATAAATACCGACATTTCAAGAAGACCTTTAACTCCACATTACATGAGAATTTATTATGCAGAAATGAGATTTCCTGATTACCAGTTTGTAGTGTTACCCCAGTGCAGGCTGCAAATAATTTTTCATTTCATTCTCAAGAGGAAATGGCTTTTTCCAGGTGTTGGGATGGAAGTAGGTATGGTCAAAAGCAAGTGTTTTATAGGAATTAGGTTGGTAGTGAAGAAAAGAAAAAATAAATGTGGTCAACTGTTAAATAAGTGTAGTTGAACAAATTGATGGTGCTTCATAACTAATGAAACTACATTTCAGCAGAAACAATAAGGCAGAAGCATCATACTGGAATTAGCAAAATTTGGGAAACTGTCTTCTGCAGTTAGACAGAGAACACATACACTGATTCATATTATTGAAAACATTCTTAGTTTACTGATAGCTGGGGTTTCCAGTCTATTTTTAAAGATAAGCTTACAAATTTGGAAGAAGAGTTCAGATGATTATTCCCACTGAATTTAAGACCAGATTATTATTAGAGAAAACAATAATATAATTATTCGGGTAACTTGCAGATTAAACATCTGACTTCAGGCCACAATAAAATTAGAAAGTAGATAAAATTATGCACTTGATTACATACTTGAAATCCATAAGTCTCATAATTTATTACTTTCTTGGTTACTCCCCATATTTGCTGTAGAAGAGTCTAAACTTTCTTTAGCAAGATGCTTTTGTTGGATGTCCAATTTCTTGCTGTGGTCAACACCAACTGTTTCACTTGTCCAGTCCAAAGGAAGCTGAACTTAATTCTTTAGTCTCTGTGGTTTTGTTTGTTATTCTATTTGAAAACAGTACTACAAGTCTATTTCATCTTGGTGATCATCTCTCGTTTCTACACGGTGATGAATTACTGGAACTCAGATGTGCATTTTGATTAGGTCCAGTGTTTTGAAATGTGAATAATGATTCTCTCATCTTGAAGAATTTTTTCCTGCACTTACCATTTCACATTGTTTTTTCTAAATAATTTTGTTTTCTTAGTCCATGCTTTTGTGCCTTCTTCAGAACCTTTGAGGACCTCAAACTAGTGTTCTTAGATCATAATGTATTTTGTGGGGAACAATTTCCGAGACGTCTGTAATTGAAACTGTGATTTAAATTATACATCACAGAATATTTACAGAAACTGCTAGAATTACTATGTTTACTAACAACACTTTTTAATAGTGAATAGGAACCGAACCACTGGAAGTTCATGGAAAGGAAAAGCTACTCTATTCAGAAACTGGCAGACTGGAAAGAATGAATTGGGGGATTGGCATTATGTACTGAAAAAATATGAAGGATATATTCTAAGTTGTTCATAAAATCTCATCTTGGTTGCATGGTGTTTACTGTATTTGGTCAACCTAGTAATAAAATGAAACCATTCAGTAAAAATCAGAATCACAGAATCATTTAGGTTGGAAAAGACCCTTAAGATCAATGAGTCCAATGGTACACCTAATACTGTGAAATCTGCCACTAAACCATGTCCTTAAGCACCACTTCTAAGTGTCTTTTAAATACCTCCAGGGATGTTGACTCCACCACTTCCCTGAACAGACTGTTCCAATTGTTGATAAACCTTCCAGTGAATAAATTTTTCTCAATATCCAGTGTAAACCTCCTCTGGTGCAACTTGAGGTCAATTTCTCTTGTCCTATTACTTGCCACTTGGGAAAAAGACTGAGGCATCTAACCACAACCTTCTTTGAAGCAGTCATACGGAACAATAAGGTCTTCTGTCGGCTTCCTTTTCTCCAGACTCTTCACCACCTTTATTGACCTTCTTTGGGTATGCTCCAGCATCTCAATGTCTTTCTTGCAGTGAGGGGCACAAAACTGAACACAGTATTTGACATGTAGTCTAATCATTGCTGACTATCGAGGTACAATTACTTTCGTAGTCCTGCTGATCACATTATTTCTGATACAAGCCACGATGTTATTTGCCTTTTTGGCTACCTAGGTGCACCATCAGCTAACAGTCATCTTAACAAGGTGAACGAGAATGTTAATGATATTTTCTGAAGTTTTCTAAAAGCAAATGTCAGCTAAGTTGATGGATGTTTCGTTCCTACATGGAATGATTTCTTATCACTTCAGCAAGAGTTGTACATCCCACTTACAGAGTAGAGACATCTTTATTCTGTATGACCAGCTGTATGACCCCATCTCAGTCTCAGATACTTTGCTGTATTTTCCCTTCACTTAACAGGCAAATCAAACTGAACAGAATGCAATCTTCCTTTCTGTTTCCAGAACTTAACTACATTACGTGAATTATAGATTGTTTCCACTAGGAGGAAAGATCAAACATGTTGTTTCTTTGATTCAATCCTGTTTACAAAGATAGTACAAAAAATCTATTTCTATAAACACAACAGGAAGCAGGAAAGAAACATCAGGACTGTTTTAGTGGTCAAAGCATTTTTCAGAGAACTTAGTCCACGTATTCTTTCAGATGTTGCCATTCCATGATCTGCTGGTGGTTTCTCTCACTACTTCTCTTAGTTTTGGTATAGTTGTTTGTTTGTTTGTTTGTTTTCCTGAAATGGAAAATAGGAACAGGGACAGGAAATATCCACTAATCAGTAGCTAATTCCCTCTACCCACATCTGCATACTACGTAAATTTTGTCTTGGAAAGGGGAATAGACAATATTCTTAGGTTAAAGACATTATTTATTTCAGCTACTTGATCCCACAATAATTGAAAATAACTTGTGTTCTCTTTTCAAATAACAATGCAGTTTAAATATGCGGAATTTGCAATAGATTAAAAATCTAACCAGAATCACTCAGTTTTTTCTCTAATCTGTAATGAAGTATTCCTTACTCATGAAATTTTACAGTCTTTCATCTGACAGATGAGCTTTTATGAATATTACATTTTTAAATTCTGTATAAGAAATTTTGCCTTTATAAAAATTCAATTATAATTGCATTTGCTTTCAAATTGTATTCTAATTAAATTGTGTAATGTTGCATTATTGACAGTTTTAGTTATGTGCCATTTCAATAGAAGTAGTATAATTTCACAGCACCAAACTATTGATTGTAAAGTAAAGTTTGGACTATAGCTACAAAATCCTTTATTCAGTTGATAGGTAAATTAATTAGCAAGATTAATGTGTGACTTGATGTCGCTAGACTTACAATATGACCTTACATGTTGCCAGTCATACCCGTAGAGTTAGCAAGTGAAAGGATGCTGACATAATGATTGTGTTGGCAGAATAACACTGAATGAAATGAAAATACATTTTGTATTTCAATTATATATTTTAAGTTTTCAGGAAAAATGTTGTTCTGTAAAAAAGTACCTTATGTCTCATCTTTAAGAAAGATTAACATTTTTCCAGCATTTCCTCAACTGAAGAGAAGTGAGGAGTGTTTGCTGAAGTCGATAATAAATAATTAAGATTGCAAACAGAGGAGAAAAGAATAGGGTGAATAATGAAAGAAGTAGTGTAAAAAAATACCTGCTATTTAAAGGTAGCATCTATTATACCCACCCAGTTTAGGTTAAAGATATGTTCTACCCAAGCTTTTAAGCTTTTCTCTTTTCCTAAGAGAGAATCTTCAAATGAAAACACTGCTAGGCTTTTGACAGAGCTTGGATTTGTCAGCATCAGTTCATCAACAGATGAACCAGAAAAAATTTGCCTTCTGAACAACATTCAGGATGAAAATCTGAATTCACTGAGCAAGAATTTTGTGTAGCATTTTGTGTAGCTAGAGCAAAGATAGCTCTTCTGAAGTTTGAGGAAATTAGTTGCTAATTAAATAGACTGTTAAGCTCTTCTGAAAAAACTGTAGTTCTTCTGTAATGAACAGTTGATCTCAGACACAATGTAGGGAAAATGATCAAATTAAGATATTACAGAGCCTCATAAGAGCATATGTGAGAAAAGAAAACTACTACGACTACTACTACTAAATACTTGAGGCATATTCCAAGGATTTTTCTTTTGGTAACGTTAGTCAGTTAGTCACTGTTCTCACTTTTTGCCCATAACATTCCATGAAGCGATACAAAACTGATAAAAGAGCTTGAGGGATTTTTGACTGAACAATAAACCTCTACAGTTCATGAAGGCTCAGCTGAGATGGGCAAGGGTGATCAGTCAGGGAATAATGCAGGGTGTGACTGACCATAGTTGCAAAGTAAGCTGACTTTATCTCAGCACAAAGGGACCAGAGTGTGACCTTTGTTTTCGATAAAGAACTATGTCAGTTTAGTGGATCAACTGGTTTTATAACTGTTATTCCCTGAGTTAGTCAGACCAGCATTGGCAGGAGGAGTCATAACATGGTTAATCCCAACATATAAAAACTAAATAACAAACAAAAGAATTTTAGAGAATGCAATAATCTTGAGCTGACTTCAAGTTACACATTCCCTTCCAGCAACTAAAGATGCCAGGTAACATGATGGTAAACATATTATAGAGACCAGTAATGATAATATCATTGAATTGTGTATGGCAATTACTCTATTTCCTTGGGGATTATTTTCAATGTACCATTTTATTTACGTTCTTGATAATGTATCACTGAACACTTCCTTGTGTGACTTTTGCTGGTGGCATGTTTTTAAAAATTTATTACTGGAGACTCTCTCTATTCACTACTTTTTTTTTCTTCCAGCTGTAAACTTTAATTCTTAACTAAATCTTAAGTACCAGAGAACTAAAAGACAGAGATTGAGATTAATATCTAGTGGACTAAAAACTGAAAAAAAATTCTGGTCAAAGTGGCATGTTATGTGTTGGGTTGATATGGAACACCTAAGACTAATCTCCTAAGAGACCACCAACAGTTTGTAGGCAATTTTGATAACTGTTTTCTAGTCATAAAAATAATTTCACAAACTATATTATGTGCAAGGGTTTTTAAAGGACTTTCAAGCATATTTGCTTGTAAAGTTCCAAAATATTGTAGTTGTAAAATAAAAGGAATTGTGTCACTCCTGTAATTGGTTGTTTATATTTCCCCAGGAAAGCAGAAATTTTGTGCACTTTGATAGGCACAGAATTGTTGAATGCAGTGTCAGATTGCTCACATCAATATTTTTGTAGCGAAAAGCCAAATCTCATATTTCTTTTGTTAAAATTTTGTCACCTCATAAGAGTCATTATATAGTAGATATTGTTTTTAGAGAAAATGTAGTGGGAAGGATTGTGGATGGAGCAGGTATTAATTTCATACCTTGTTTCTGTTATAAGTTTAATAGGCTCAGAAATAAAAGTGGGAATTGATTTTGTTTTGTACTGGGCTTTACAAAATACTAAACTAATAAAAAAACTTGTAAAAATATTACTGTTAAGTGTCCCCTACATAAACTAATTTTTTACAGGGAGTTATGGTTAACAAGACTTCTTGGGTTTAATCCTAGCACTTCTAAAGTCAAAGACAAAACACTCCGTAATGTCAGCTGAGCCAGATTTTCATCCTCTGCTCTTTTGAGAAACTGAAGGACACACACAAAGTAATAAGATTTAAATTGCTGATAGCTCTTATGTTTCTGTCTGTCATAAGATCATATGAAACTCATCAGATTTGATCACTCATCTGTCTAGTTAAATATACATTTTAATGTATTTCCCACCCAACATATACACAAATTTATTCCTTAGTTCTATAGTTATGTGCTGCGGTATAGTATATTTTTCCATATTTAAATACTCACATAATTTATAATCATTATTTATTCATTTACCCCACAAAATTCCATGTATAGATTTTTGAACTCTGCTATAATTTTTAGTTTTTATGACGGTATTATATACTTAAAAGTGATTGTGCACTGCATAAAATTTATTTACTGTCTTTTAAATTTGTTATTTTCTAATATAGTGGCTTCTAGAACTTGTGTTATAAGTATTATTAGATTTCTGAGGTGTACCTGTGAACTTCATTGTAGTAACTGCAAGACATCAAGACAGACAGGCCAAAAAAACCTAACATTCATAAGATCTCTTTGAAGAACAGAAATTATATGTCTCTTTTTTCTTGTGTGAACTGTGGAAATCTAATAGGACCACAACTCATAGAAACAGAGATAGGAGTAGAACGTGACTTATCATCAGGTCCAACTTCCATCTCCATCTCAAAGGAAGATTAATGCCCATTTGATCAGGACAGCCATGGGTAGTGTTTTCTAAATTTTGAGCTTATTTTGTTGCCTGTCTGGGAAACCTGTATTATGGCCGCACCATCCTCACAGCAAAAAAAAGTTCTTACAATTCCAGCTTGAAACTTCCAAGCCATTGGTTTTGATCATTGCCCATTTTTTGTATCACACACCAGTGCCGAGAAGAGTTTGTTTCCTCTATTTCTGGCTGCAGGCTGATATTTCTTCCCCTAACTTCCTCTTTGCGTTAAATAGATCCAGTTCCCTCAACATGTTCTTAAAGGTCATGTTCTAAAGATGACTGATACTCTTTATACCAAACCCTCCTCCACCTTCTTCACTTCGCTCATGAACTAGGGGGTCATAAACTCGTTCTGATATAGCCTTCCGAGTCCTAAGTAGAGTGGAATATATCCTCCCTCAAACTGCTGGCCACAGTGGTCCTAATGGACACAATTTGCCTTGTTTATAATGACTGAATTTTCACATAAGCACAATATCTGTATAGGAGATACTGGTTCATATACAGTCCAACTGGAAAGCCAGTCAGCTTCAGCCAACACTGAAAATCTCTTTTTCTTTCCTTCATTTCCAGATGCAAAATTTTGCACTTTTCTTTGTTGAACTTCATACATTTTTTGCTAGCTCATTCACCACTCATACAGACTGAAGCTCTACTGTTTCTTGTGTCAGGTGATCCTCTAAAGTAGTGAAATCTGTAAATTAATTGGTAGTGCACTCTGTATTATCATCTAAATTTTTGATGAGAATGCTGAAAAATAAGGACCTTGGTTTTGATCCAGGGTATCCTCCATTTATTTTAGGCCACCAGCCAGGTATTAAAGCATTGACCAACACCTTTTGAGCCCAGTCCATCCAATTATGAACCTACTTAGAAGTCCGTTATTACAGCCCCTATTTCCTCATCTTACAAATGAGAGTATTGTGGGACACTGTCTCAAAAGTCTTAAAGAGGTCAAGCTATAGAACTTACAACTGCTTTATCCATATAAGCAGTCATTTTGTTAGAAAGGACAATCAGTTTGCATAGCTTTGGTAAATCTATGTTGACTATTCCTGGTTACTCTCTTGTCCTGCGTATGCCTTGAAATGTATTTCAAAAGACATGCCCCCTTCCAAGGACTGAGAAAAGATTTCTCAATCCTTGATTATTCAATTTCTGCTTCTTACCTGTCTTAATGATAGGTGTAAATTGAATTTTTTTCCCAGTCATGGATACTTCCTCCAGTTGTCACTGCTCTCCACAGAGAACATAAAATAGCCTACAACCACGATCCACCAACTTTCAACACCTTCAAGATGAAACAGCTGATGAAATGTGGATGCTGTTCAAGCTGATGAATTTAAAGATATCCAGGTTTTTTAGGTAACTTTGAGCTGTTGCTCCCAGCTGTTAATTGTCTTATTCCTTTCCAAACTATGCCGTTACACACACAGGTCAGAGAACAGGCAATGTCTATGAAGATCAAGACATAAAAGGATTCAGTTTTTTAGCCTTTTACATGTCTCCTCTCACTGATTGGTTCCTCCATCCATTAGCAAATCCACATTTCCTCTGAACTTTTTGTAATTAGTTTAAATGTAGGATCCCTTTCTTATCTCCAATGTCCCTTATTCCAGCTAGACTTTGTTCCTGAATTTCATTCTGTGCCTGCAAAATGCTTCTGTACTTCTCTTTTGCTGCCTCTCCTTTCCATCACTTTTATGCAGCTTTTTGCATTTTAGTTCAAGAGGTATTAATATATGTGCAAAAAAGTAGGTCATACTCTAGATGAGTAAGTATTAGAGCAGGATAAAAAATTATCAAGTTTAAAGTCTAAATTATGTGAATATTTTGGTGAGACAGAAATTCTGCACTTTTGAGGAGATTTTTTAAAAAATAAATGTATTAGAGATAGATACATTGTTGTGTGTTACAGCCTTATACTTTTTGGTAGCTTTTAATTAACAAACACAACAACAAAACAAAACCCCAGATGACAACATACAAAAATAGGTAGTCAAATGGAACTTCTGTATGCAGCTGACTTAAAAAACATCAGATCACTGTTCATTTCAAACACAGACTTTTTTTAATCAATTCTATGTGGAAGCAAGAAAGCTGTCACTTTGCTTGTCTGCATTGTTATAAAAAGTACACTCCTGTGTTACCAGACTCACTGTGTTGCCTCTATCTGGTATCAAAGCACTATCTTTTGCTGCCATTCAGCCTGCACTACATGATACTCTGCCTAGCTGATTATCAACTCTACTATAGACAGTGCTTGCTTGTGCTGCAGTATTGCATTACGAAATGCTGCTCTCTCCTGTTTGTCTCCCTTCTGAAATGCTCATCACAGTAAGTTTTCAATTTACCTCTTACACTGAGGTTTTTTTGTGGTATGCTGTCTGTAAAGATTATTGGTTTTAAACTCACATATGTGCATGTGTGAGTAATGGCATATCAGAAGATCTAGAATTAGGAGACGATATTCTAATTTTAATTATAGAAGTGAAAATATGTATTGCATGCAATTATATCAGAGAATAAGCAGAGAATAGAAATATTATTTTGTTGACCTTATCCATTTTGAGTGAACATCACCTTGAAGTGAGAAAAAATAATCACAAAGATCTTGCCCACCAAAAGTAATAATAAAAATACTGTGTTCACGTTTGGGCTCTGCACTGCAAGAAAGACACTGAGTTCCTGAAGCATGTCCAGAGAAGGGCAACAAAACTGGTGAAGGGTCTGGAGCACAGACTTTATGAGAAGGTGCTGAGGGAACTGGATTTATTTAGTCTGGAGAAGAGGAAGTTGAAGGAGAACTTATTGCTCTCTACAACTACTTGAAAGGAGGTTGTAGTGAGGTGGGTGCTGGTCTGTTCTCCCAAGCAGCAAGTGATTGAATGAGAGTCAATGGCCTCAAGTTGTTCCGGGATAGGTTTATATTGGTTTTTGGAAAAAAATTCTTTACTGAAAGAATGGTTAAGTATTGGAACAGTCTGCCTAGGGAAGTGGTGGAGTCATCATTCCTGGAGGTGTTCAAAATATGTGTAGATGTGGTACTTTGAGACATGGTTTAGTAGGCATGGTGATGTTGGGCTGACAGTTTCACTTGATGATCTTAGAGATCTTTTCCAACCTTAATAATTCTATGTTTCTGTAATTCAATAACAACATCTTTATTATTTTTATTGTTGTTGTAATATAAAGTAATATATTTTTTTCTTGTGCTTTAACTAAGTAGATTCTACTGTCCTGAATTAGTCAACTGGGCTCTCTATATAATTATAAGAAAATTTGAATGAAAATAAAGCAGGGATTTGCTTGAAAAAGATCCTGTGGTATAAGGCCCTGGAGAGAAGAGGAATCCAGAAGAGTTGGTTGATATCAACCTCCTCCAAGCTCGAGAGAGGACCATCCTAATAAGCAGGAAGTCAACAAGGTAACTCAGAATGAGCTGTTGCTTGATTGTGTTGGGGCAATGTTTAGAAAGCCAAGGCCAATCTAGAGTTGGATCCGCCAAGTGATTGTAGCAGGAAAGGAAAATTCATAAACAGCACAAGGAAGGCTGGAGGAAACATGGACATCCTACTGAATGAAACAAGGGACCTGTTGATAAAGGACATGGAAAAAGCACAGGCATGCTTTCTTTTCCTTGGCCTTTAGTGGTAAGATCCAAGGAATCCAAGGCCTGTGAGATTAGAGGGAAATTGTGGAGCAAGAAAAATTTATCCTCATTTGGGGAAGAACAGGTTACAGAGCAGTTAAACAAACTGGACATACATAAGCACATGGAGACTGATAGATCGCACCTACTAGTGCTGAGGGAGCTAGATGAGACTTGACACTGTCTCCTGTCCTCCACTGTCTTCAGACAAGCAAAGTACTGGTTAGATAAGTGGACAGTGCTTAAAAACTGGCTGAATAACTGGGCCTGGACAGTTGAGATCAGTGGCACAAAGTTCAGCTGTAGGTGAATCACTGGCATTTTATCCAGATGGTTGATACTGGGCCAGATGGGACACAGTGCACCCTTAGTAAGTTCAGAAATAAAATAAAACTGAGAGGAGTGGCTGACAGATTAAATGTATGCACTGGTATTCAGAGGAACCTAGACAAGCTGTAAAGCTGGAAGGTGAAGAATCTCATGCAGTTCTGCAAAGAGAAAGGCAAGACCTTTTCACCTGATGTGAAATAACCCTATACACAAATGGGGTCTGGCTGGATGGAAAGCAGCTCTGTGGAGTAGGACCTTGGGGTCCTGATGGACAACACAGTGGCTCACTGTGGTACCCTCCTGGCAAAGAACACTAAAAGCATCATGAGATGCATTTGGAGAAGTCTTGTCAGTGGCTTAAGGAATGTGATCCTTTGTCTCTACTCAGCACTAGAGAGCTGGGTCCAGTTCTGCATTCCCGAGTCCAAGAGAGGCATGGACTTACTGGGACAAGTCCAGCAACAGCCCACAAATATGACTCATGTAAAGAGAGGCTGTGAGAGCCAGGACTGTTTAGCCTGGAAAAGAAAATACTCAAGAGGGCCTTCCCAATGTGTACCTGATTAAGGGAATGAAGAAGAAGGAGCAAGGATCTTCTCAGTGATGCCCACTGACAAGACAAGAAGCAGTAGGCACAACTTAAAAAACATGAAATTCCTCTTGAACATGAGAAAACATTTTTTCTGTAAGGGTAATCAAACACTGGATGAGATTTCCCAGAGAGGTCATGGAGTCTTCATCTGTGGAGATATTAAAAACTGCATATGATCCTTGGCCACTTGTTGTAACCGATTCTGCAATGAGCAGGTGAGTTGAATTAGACAAGCAGGGATGCTTGTCAACCTGAAAATTCTGTGTTTTCACAATAGGCAAAGAGTAGATTGTCACTTAAATGTCAGAAGAGTTTGAGAATGCTTCAGAGACGCCAAGTTTTAAATCTCTTCTCCTTCTTTCCATGAAAGAAATATACTGCCTCAGAACTCAGTGGATTTCATTGTCACAAATTCACAAATTTTGAAAATTTTCTTCTTTCAAAATGCAAATTGTAGTATTTCTTCCCTTTTTCCCATTGGCTTTTAATGAGTCCATACAAAAAACCAAAGGTCATCTGTGTTTCAGAAGTAAACACAAAACATAGTTCAGTTAGTTTTTGAAAAAAAACCCCTGCAATACAAAAAAAAAAACAAGAAAACAAATTTATGTCTAACAACACCAATCCAGCTTTCCAGAAACATTTACTTCCTCAGTGAATGTTGTAAGCATTAAACTAATGCATCTTCATCAATATGTTACTTGAACATAATATTAGAATTTGATATCAGTATTTTAACCTATTTCCTTGTAGATTAATATCAGGCTCCTAATTTAAGTTAAGGAGCGGCAGGAATCAAAATAGATGTTGTATGCAATGTCACTTGGAGGAAAGGTGTCAGCAGAAAAGGGGTAAGGTCTGTTTTGAGATGTTAGGGAGATCTTAACTCATTCAATGTACATATTTATTCTGCATCTATCTGCAGTTTACAGAAGAGACATATCTTTGACTATTTACCTGTTATTTTCCTACATTAGTGTGTTATTCTGTGTTGGCTGCATTGTATCTATGGGCAGAACATAAAAAAAGTGACTACCACATCAGTCGACTGAACAAGCTGGCAGAGCAAATATTGCTAGAGATGACAGAAGCAGGAGCAGCCAGTTCTGGAGAAAGAAGCTCCAGCTTGAGCTAAGTGTTATTCTACAGTTTACACAGTGTGATTAATTTTAAACTGTTTGAACAACAAATGTGTCCTTGTGAAAAAGGTCCCGAAAAAAATCATATTAGTTGGACTTCCATTGATATATTAACTGGCAGGTTCACTGCTTGATTTACAGGGGAAAGGGTCTAAAGAAGGGAAAGGATCTGAGGATGGATTTGAAAAGAACTTGCTTCCAGGTAAAATCCAGGCCACTGTATCAAATGGAAATGAAACATCTCACATGACTGAGGACTGTTTGAATAACTTTTTTATCTATCTTTATTTATATATATATATAAATATGTAAGTAAGACATACAACTTTAAATTTCTAAATGAATTAAATGTGGACTAGTAAAATTAAAGAACTAATAGTTAAGTAATGATTTATGTTTCCCTTGTAAAAACAAGCAAATAACAAAAAGATTTACTTGCTTTATTTTCTCCCAAACTGCCTGATTTATAGAATTCAGTTCCAAAAGAGGACATCCTACTTGTGAAGAGAGCAAAACCAAATTTCTCCCACCAAAGAAACAAAAAACTTCTATGGTTCCCACTTAAATACTGGAAGATTAAAGACTGGAAATAATTATGACCTGCTTATTTTGTGTCAGCAAAAGCTAAAAAAAAACCCTCCTTCCACAGCTCGATTCTTTATGGTTCTCTATTCTGTAGTGTTACACCAGCAGTATCCTAGTCTTATAGGCTTTTAATTTCCCTGAGGATGAAGCAGACATCAGTTCTTCAAACAGCTACATGAGTAATTCCACAGGTAAACAATCTTAATGAACTATTCACGCATTACAAGACAAACACATACACAGAGTAACAATGTCCACCATGCCCAGTTCATCCAACCACTTCAGTCTTTCTCAATGGTATGTGTTGAGGATCAAAATAAGTTTACTTTTAGAAGACTGGAATTAATTGAGTGATTGCTTAGATTTAAGTTAAATTGCAACTTGTATACCTTGGCATGAGTGGGCTTTGTTTAACAGTTAGAGTAAGAGAACATTGTTAGCATAGGTGACTAAGCAGGAGAGGAAAGAGAGTACTGGACATCCAACAGCACAAGATAAGAGGATCAAATCTATACCTTAGAGAAAAAGACCTTCAAAATCAGGCAGCAAATGACAGACGAAACCTTGGTTTGAATAAAACAGGAGGATGATCTTAAGGTAAACTTTTATTGAGCTATACAAATGAGGGCCCCAGGTCTGGATCAAGCCAGATGACGAGGGAGATACAGCCAGCTGCAAAATTGGAAGATAAGAAGGGAAACAGCCTGCCCAGAGGCAAGGAAGGAACCCAGTGGGCTGTGAGAAGACTCAACCCCTGAAACACCATTGGACCATCTGTTGCACAGACAGCACACAAAGAGCACATGGGAGGTGGGCTCTTAGATTGCAAGTGTATAACTGCCCAGGGTGTTCTGTGTTTGAAGTCCATCATTGGAAGGTCCCAGCTGAAACTGAAATAAATCAACTCTGTGGCAGAACCTGGGGCCCAAACTGTCATTGCAGAGAGAAGCCTGACAGAATGAGAGAGTGAGTGTGTGGAAAAGGGAGTCAAAAGGAACAAATGTGAGGTCACTGAAGGTGCACACTGTGTATGGACCTTGGTTCTAGCTGGGTAGTATGAGTACGAGACTCAGTGTGATGTGTGCAGTGCATTTGCTCTGGTGAGATTTTTCCTTTAAGAGTGTAGAGGATAAATTTGCTTCCTTTTATATATATATAATATATAAATATTTGCATATGTCTGTCTTACTTTTCTGTCTTCTCTTAGAAAGTCCATAGTCCAAATTCACCAAATGTGTTTCTCTCTGTTTTTTGACAGTCAATCACTGATTATGAGAATGATAGTCTGGTTAATAAAGTGGCAGTTTTAAAATTTTTGTGACTTGTAATATATGTAATTTTAAGGCTGCATAAGGTTCTTATCACAATATTCTTTTGTGAAAAGGAGTAGCAGAATAACAAAATTTGTATTTATGGTCTAAGAAAATCTCTGTTGTTAGAATGAGGTATAATCTTTTTTTAATTTGGGGAAAGGTTGTCCAATGCCTAAGTGACATTGCTATTTAGTAACAGTTCTAATTTTGCCTGGAATAAGTTTTGTAGAAGTTTCTGATGGAATAAAGAGGATAAAAACCTGCTTTTTCCTAACTTAGAAATTTAAATAAATTGTAGTCTTAATTAGTTATATCTCTTATTGTCTTGCTCTTGCAGATGGCAAAGTTGGCAATATTTAGAAATATTAACAATGAAATTAACATAAAATACTAGTTCATAGAGTTTCACATTATGTCTTCATGCTATTAGACAGAGGTTTTAGTCTCAGCTGCTAGTGTCTGCAAAACTTTGGAAATCATTAACACAAAATTTTACAAGGAAATATCTAAAAATCTGTATGCTTATTCCACTGTGATTCTTCAAATGACTGTTGCAGTGGAGTTCATTTAAAGGTAGAATAGGTAGAATCCCACGTGTCAAATCAAGTCCTATATGTAACTATCTTGTATAGCCAGCTGGAGAACGTGGAAGAACATTTTCTCATATAAAATTTCCCTATTTGGTATTAGTGTTAATAACCATATAGTAGTTTATTGCTTAAGAAATACAAGTATAAAAACTATGTTACAAATGGAAAGAGAAAATAGCAGCTTAGCCCACTTTTACTTCACCCTAGGTGCAAATTTTGCTAGTCAGAACAGTTCACAGCTGCATCCCTTAAACATTATCTGAACTGCAAGAACTCCAAAATCAAAATACAGTCAATAGCAACAGATGTGCTTTATTGCTAAGCCAGATTTCCCCCAAGTTTTAACAGTACAAACAAATTATTTTTAGTGGTATGTTATAGCCTATTTATTTTAGCATTCTCAAGGTGGGTTTACATGACTACCTCTCTCAATTCTTTTCTATGTAAGACACCATGCAGTGTAACATATTCCTCTGAGACTGATGTTCCTTCTCTTTTGTTGAAATACTCAAGAGTTCCAGTCACTTTGTCCTTGCAGAAAATTAGGTAGGAATAAAAATCTTCTGCCTACTTGAGTAAATATACCGATGCCATTTCCTTTGTTAAATAGTCCTATGACTCACAGAACATATGATAAATTATGAAAAACTGAATAGAGATAAAATATATACCTAACAAATGGATAATAAAGTAACCTATGGGAGATATCAACCCTGAATGTTAGGGTTGATCTGTACTTCCCCGCTCCACCCCTGACTTTAATTTTTAATTGTTAGTGGAGAAAGAAATAGATGCATAAACTACATGTGAGGAACAGGTGGTACCTGAAAGTCTTGACTAATTTCATTGATAACCTACAAATAACCTTTAAAGTATGTTTACTGTTCTAATAACTGATCTTCCAGTCTCTGATAAATGGTTCTTATTTAATACTTTAATACTTTTATTTTATTTAATAACATACTTAATTGAAAGTAAACAGAGTATATAATACTAACATTGCTATAGGTTGTTGAAAGGTCTGTGATGTAGGTAATATTGTGGAAATGTGATATGATAAAATTACTACTGGTCAAGAACATTCTTTGTCACTTCTACCTCCTCAGTTCTCTCTTACTAATAGTTTTCGTAGTGAAGGAAAAAATTAAGATCAACTTTACAAATAGTTATATACGTGTTCAATTTATGTGATTTCTTGATGTTTGCAGACCTCCTTGTATACGTCAATTTAATCATCAATGTAAATATTTCCATGATCAAATCCTGAATTTACATGACACTTCAACATCTGATTTGGAAACTTCTTTCAGTAAACTGCATTTCAGAGTTGTATTTAGAAGCTTAGAATAATAAAGATGTGGATGCATGCCCTGGCGTGATTTCAAGGCTTTGACAAATATAAAATTAGTCATATACATACGGGTGCATGCCTGTTCTGGTTTAGTACTGTGAAGAATTACAGAAAAGAAGAATGAGGTTTACTTACTGTTATTTTATGTCACTAGTAGAAATTTTTTTTCTTCTTAAATACGCATTACAAACACAGAGCAGAGTAATAAA
This sequence comes from Tapera naevia, assembly GCA_033556795.1. Classification (NCBI taxonomy): domain Eukaryota; kingdom Metazoa; phylum Chordata; class Aves; order Cuculiformes; family Neomorphidae; genus Tapera; species Tapera naevia. The sequence goes on from JAUMJJ010000059.1 coordinate 7,352,625, forward strand.
CCAGAAATGGGCAGAGCTAAGGAGCAATTACCTTAACTGACATGCCTTATAGCAACTGTTGAATAAATCAACAAAACTTGTGCTAAACATAAATTTGCCTTTGCTTCCCAATGGAAAGTATGTAGCTATGGGTGAAACTTCTAAATAAAATGACTTTACTAACAATAGTTCCCTGCTGACAGTAGTAGTAATTGGTTTGTATGAACCAGATTTCGGGTGGCTGCCAAAGACTAGCTGAATCACATTGTTTTTCTCAGCTCAGAGTAGGTATAAAACATTTAATAGCTTATAGATCCTGATTAATTAGATCAAATTTTTAGTTAGCATCAGACCTCTTGTTATTGAAGATGTGGTAGAGTTGTGGTAGCTATGACAAAGAGTGAGAGGAGGATATTTGTATTAAAAAAAATGTCACAGCAGAAGATCATGCATGACAGGAAAAAATGAGAAGAGGAAAATCATTCATCATATTTTGAGTTGCCACATGATGCTTGAACTCTAGAATAATTTCTTGCCATTGTTTTTATTGACCCTGGTGTATATTCTCTTTACATCTTCAAGCAGAAGTATGAGCCAGATCCTAAATTAATTATATGCAAGTACTATCATGGGTGTCACCACCTGAGTCACTAAAGTCAGCTTCAGCTACTGGTACACAGGTAGGAACTTCTAAAATAATCATAGACATAGTAATTAGTGTTTGTAAGTCCTTCTGATCTCTATGTACTTCTTTTTCTCCAGTCTTGCTTTTCATCCAGCAACCTTCACTGACTTTTGGGGTTGCAACAAGTTCCATGCAGGCATCCTTGGATATCAAAAAAAGTCTTTTCAGTTTCCTGTGAAGTCTGACTGCTCTTCTCAGGATCCCCTGATCTCTTCTCTATATCTCTTCTCATTGTTTTTTTTCCACACATCCTTTTGAGTTCTGGAAAAATTCCCAAACTGAATAATCTCCCCTGATCTATGTGAGCACTAAGTGTATGGCAAAATGTTGATCTATGTTACACCTTTTCAGGGGAACATATTGTGCAATATGTTGTACATAGCAAAGACCAACAATAGAGACCATCCATCTAAACAATTTGTATTTACAATGTGTTCATTTCGTATCCAGAAAGAAAATCCTTTTTAATTTGTACTTGGGTAAAATACTCTAAATATAAAAGCAATAAAAAGGAGAATAACATTGAGTTAAGAAGTTTATTAACTTATTTATTTGCATTCTAACTAGTCAGGAATAACTCTCAATAATAGTATTGAAGTATCATTGATTTAAAATCTATCAGAAAGAGGTAAAATTTGGAGATTTTTAAAAGATTTTTATATTCTTCCCAACTTACTTTTAAGCCTGCTTCAGAAATATATCCAATGTTTTATATTTAAATAAAGAACAAAACTGAAAGATATTTTTGCTACTTTTATGAATGACATTATTTTTATATTCAGAAGTGGTGTTGATGTCAAAACTGGGGGGAGAAACATCGATTTATATTTTTTTTCAAATGATGTAAAAATTTAATCAAGTAGATTACTTATGAAAAAAAAATCTGTAGGCCTTAGTAATTTCAGCAAACACAGGAAGCTCCAAAGTAATACAGTTTCTTACAGTCATGATGTGCCCTGTTTTATTCTGCACCTTGAATGGGTGGATGAAACTTTTCTTTTCTTCTTCCTCCTTCTTGGTCTTGAACTTGCCAAGAGCACCAAATAAATATTTTGTTCAGCAGTTAACAATGAAGGACATGCACTGAGGGTGTTTCTTTGAAGATGGGCATTCCGTTGACCAAGTGGGAGGTTTGAGAAGTGGGCCTGTGTGAACCTCATGAAGTTTAACAAGGTCAAGTGCAAGGTTCTTCACCTGGGTAATCCTGGGTTCTTCATTGGGGCAATCCCAAGCACAAATACAGACTAGGTGGAGAAATGATTGAGAGTAGCCCTAAAGAGAAGGGGCTATTCTGAGGGACACTATTCTGCTCCTCTACTCTGCTCTTGTGAGACGTTACCCAGAGTGCTGCATTTAATTCTGGAGTCCTCAGCACAAGAAGAACATGAATATATTACAGCAAGTCCACAAAGATGATCAGAGGGCTGAAGCATTTCCCATACAAGGACGGGATGAGAGAGTTTGACTTGTTTAGACTAGAGAAGAGAAGGTTTCAGGGATCCCTTATAGCAGCCTTCCAGTACTTAAAGGGGTCTAGAGGAAAGACGGGGAGGGACTTTTTATCAGGGAGTGCAGTGTTAGTATGAGGGGTACCGGTTTTAAGGTGAAACAAAATAGATTGAGATAAGGTGGTAAGGCACTGAAAGTTTGCCCGGAGAAGTCATGAATGCCCCATATCTGGATGTGTTCAAGACCAGCCTGGATGAGGTTTTAAGCAACCTGATCCAGTGGAAGATGTCCCTGCCCATGGCAGAGAGGTTGGAACTGGATGATCATCAATGTCCCTTCCAACCCAAACCATTTTATGATTCTGTGATCATGATTCTATAAAATATCTGGGTTAAGGGGTTTCTTTTCACTCTACATGCACGTTCCTTGAGTACATAATTAATTAGAACCACTTAACTATCTAAGAAAGAAACTACAGACATGTTCTCTGTTATGTAAAGTCAGATAATGGTGACATTATTTTCTGAATCTTGAGATTTTGGAGGACATTTATTTCAATGAACTTTTTTATACGAGTTCTCAGAACTCCTATTAACGTCCTCTGTGCAGCTAACGACATAGTAGAACAAAGGATTTAAAAAGAACTTCTGTGGTTTTGTGTAGATGATGGTCTGACTGAATTCTGCACAGCATGAAATAGTCTTTGCGTAACTCCAAAAGTGTTAATTAGCAATAATTCCAAAAAGATCTATACATTAGGTAAGAACACAGTCTTCCAGAAATGTTTCGATATTGCTCTACAGCCCCCAAAAAAGCCTCATGAGATAAGAGTAGAAGAATGCCACACCCATCAGTCAGGTGCCTATTTTCTTATTCTATAGTTATTTTTACTTTTCAGACTTGTTCTCCTACCATCATAAATGCTAAGTTTAATTAATGCATTGGTAGAACTTATGTGTAATGTGCAGCAAATGTAGTTGTCTAACATGTTAAAATGTTTTTGAATATTCTTCATATTACATGCATATCTAAAGTACTTTGAAAAAAACATGTATTTTTTGATTATTGTACTGAAAATCTTATAATATTTATATCGAGTCTCTGAGTTTTGTTCCTTAAAAAAAACCCCACTAATTAATACAGTAAGCCAAGTCACAAACAGTATAATATAATTATTGTAAAAAATCTGCTTGCATTTTATCATATCATGAATTCTGAATTAGACTCACATTCTCACATTTGAGTTTTTTTTTTTCTTCTTTTGTTTTTGCCAGCTAATCCTTATTTTGTTGTCTTAGAATAAGAAATAAGTGCTAACCTACTGTAACTATTTCTAATCACAGTTAATCAAATGGAACACACTTTGTATCATAGCTTAAGTATTCTTTGCAAACCTCGTTTGAGTCATAGTAAATTGTAGCATACGGTCTGACAAAAAAAAAAAAATGATCATGTGAAATTCAGTGTCAGTTTAAAAGCTATTTAAATTTTTTTCTCTTTGCAAAATCCATTTCTAAATGTAATGACCTACCTGCATGTGTTATTAACAGAAAGTCAAAATATTTTGTGGATTAAGTTACAGCCCAAACTACATGATCCAAATTGTTGGTTTTTTTTCCTAGAAGTTTTTCCTGGGTGACTGAAAGTAAAAAAATAAAGAAATAAAAGGAAGACTAATAAAAAATATTCAGTGGTCAATAGAATTCAGTGCAAATTCTGTTGTCCACTGTGTTCCATGTTAAAATGAACCACCAGATGATTGTTGGTTGACAGAAATATTTTATTTTTACTTTAAATCTCAAGACATTTTATTTAATTTAGAAGTTAATTGTAGAGTACCACTGCACTACAAATTTCCTTCTGTTGAAAAGTATGTGAGCAGCAAGAGATGTTTTCAAGTGATAATTATCTAGTTGCAAAAACTGGAATATGCTCTTATTTTTAAGGAAGAATGTGGAATAAAGTGTCTGTAGAAAAAATTTTATCTCTGTGATTACGTGTGATCCAATAAGATGCATTTGAACCTGAATAACAAAATTAATAGATTATTTAATTTAAATACTTACTGTAGATCTTTATGACCTAAAGCAGTCATTTGCAAAGCATTTGAGTTCATGAATGTATGCTTAAATCTACCTATAAGAAAATGTTTAGTCTAAAACCTTTTACATTCCTATTTATTTTGGGGACATAGCCTCACAATATTACCTGGAGTGTTTGAGTAAATTAATAGATTTAGATAGGAAATCTGTTGTAGATTGGAAGATGATTAGCAGTTTTAACAGCATTGATATATCAGATACATTAGCATTCAGGTGGAAGAAGTAGAAGAGACAATCTCCCACACAAAGCATACAGTAGTAACTGTAACTAAATGGAGGGGGAAAGTTGCTTTGAAATAATAATAATCTACAATATTAAATGCATCAAGAATAAAATTACTCCACTTACTCTGTCTTATTGTATTGTATGAAGTGCCAGAATAATTAAAGTTAATAAAATGAATATAATCACATATATAATATCAGTGAAATTTATAGTAAATACAGTATATTTATTCTTAAATATTTAAAATAGACTATCATAAGAATAAATTATAGTATTAAAAGCTTATTTTTTAAAAAAAAATATTCTTTAATGCTGATAACAAGGTACTCCAGAGTTGAAAGAGAAGGATAATTTCTCTTTCTGGATTAAAAAGGGATTGTCAGTCTTGTTCAGACATGCTTGCTTAATGTTAACTGTTTTCATCCATGACATTTGTGCAGGCCTTCTAAATTATGCTAGAAATTTTCAACATGGAGTGAGGAATAAGACAGGGAAAAGGAAGATGCCTAATGGGAATGAAGACAAATTACATATAAAATGAGAGATTTAGCTGTGTTGCTGTTATCATTTGTTTACTTGCAAATAAAGCAGCTCCTTGTAGGACACAGAAGATATGTGTTGAAGGAAAACAGTATGACTTAGATTGAACCTTTATTCAGTTTTACTTCCTACACTGCTGATGGGTGCAAGTGTTACATAAGGTTCAGAAAGGTGAAAACTGTCGTTTCGAAGAGCAAGCAATAAACTTCAGGACAGATATACTGGGAGTGCACCATTAAGTGTACTTCTTGTCTGGATCTTTGCCTTCTGAGGTCTGAGAATAAACTTCTTCATGGTCCACACGGTCCACAAGGTCCCAGACCTTGCAAAAGATTCTTGAAAGGGAATACAGATATTAGGAAGACCTTTGCCTGGTTCTCATCAACAGCCCCAAGGAAAAAAGGAAGCATAGGTTGAGATTTGCTGCCTTTAGTTAGAAAGCAAATCTATTAGCTGAGAGCATTTTGTTTACAGAAATACTTCTCACCTTTTACCCTCACTTTCTAAGCAGCATGAAGTCATGCATCTTGTTGAGTACTGAAGGTGTCTACAATGGCATATCCTTGATGATGAGACTTTCCCAGTCTCTGCATATCTGTAAGTATCATAAAGTACAGGGAGCTCATGTTTCTCAAGAAGCATGATGAGGCACTTTCATTTCCAGCTTCAGCAAGAAACTTGTAGATGGGATCAGCATGGTATTCCTCAAGAAGGGTCAGTGAGCATGTTCTGTCTCATTTACCAGCATGCCATCATGTCCAGTTCAATAGGATACCCATGCGATATCATTTCGTTGAGCACTACAAAATGAAACTGTGGACGAAGTTTTGCACCACGAGGAATTCCAAGGTGAGTTTTCGCTAACTACTGTGAAAGAAACACTGGTGCTCTGCCAAACGCATATAAGAGACAAGTTCAACCATTCTTCCATCTAGATGAGTAGAACAAGGCAAGGAACAGGTCACAGTAAATCTGAGAACTTTTTGAGAAGTTGAGATAGATTCATATTCTCATGTTTTTCCTCCTAAATTTTTAATTAGAAGTTGATTTTGTCTTCTCTGTTCAACAGCCCCAATGGTTACTGGAGGTGATCTGCAACAAGATGTTGAAGAAAATGCTGTATGCAACTAAAGGGAAGTTGTCATAGTGTTTGCAGTTGCATAGTGCTTGCAGTTGCATAGTGCTTGCAGTTGCCTTTGCTTAAAAGTTAAAAAGTCTTTTAAAAATTGTCAAGAGCATAATATTAAAATAGTTCACCAATAAACCTGTGATTTCTTGAGTGCAGGCAAGTCAGTGAGGGAGAAGACCCATGTGGTAGTGATGGTGAGGATGTATTTTTAAAAATTTACAGGAATGCAAATAAAATCTGTATGTGAGGATTTAGTTCCTTTTCTAAATGTACAATTTATAAATGAAAGAAACTTCATACTTTATTTTCACCAGTGAGAAGGAAACTGCCATATTAATTTATTTCATAGTAGAAGCAGTACTAGGAGAGTAAAAAAAGCTTTGCTCTATGCTGCAATTAAATAAGTGCCTGTTTCATTGGAGTATGTAGACATTTTGTTGTTCTCTTTCTCCCACATTATTTAAAGAGAATTACATTAAAGTCAAATTTGGTACTTAAAAATATGGTGGTTGTGGGCAAAAAAACTATAGAGTCAAACTGGCAGCTTTAAAAACTTCCTGGTTACTTTTGTAGGGGTAAAGTACAATGAAGGTTTTAAAACAATTATTAGGCAGAAATTATTTTTCATTTTATCTTCTAAAGAGGGAGGGAGCTTCTCATCAACAAATTCTTTTTATGCTGAGGTAGACCGTATTTGTTGTAAATTACTTTAAAGACAGTCACTGGATTCTGTGGAGTGCATATATGTGTCCACAAAGGTGTAACAGTACATCAAAATTGGAATTCAATAGGCTTTCAAGAGGGCTTTTTAAATCTGAGCTTTTAAGTTTTCAGATGGTGACTTTCTAAAGCCCAGTAAATAACTAAAATATACTTGACAGATATCTGGGATTTTTTCTGATGGTATCACAATGGTGAATGGATTGGTCTTTAAGCAAATTCATGTATCAAATGACTGCTGCTACACCTATATATCTTTCATGTCATTAATTATCAGGATGAGCAAAGGAAGTCTTAGCAACTTTTTTAAACAGAGAAGATATGCCAATCTCCAAGGGAGACTGATCATAAATTGGTTATTTTCTAAAATCCACAAAGTACAACTGGGAAAATCTAGTGTGACTTTCTGTATGAATATGGACAAGTTCTGCCTAAATTCTTACTGTTTGAAATTCAATATACTTCATAATACACCATAAGACTTGGGATCATAGAATCACAAAATCATAGAATCATAGAATCATGAGGTTGGAAGAGACCTCTGAGTTCATCGAGTCCAACTGTGCCTGTTTCCCTACTAAACCATATCCCTAAGAAAATCATCTACCCGTCTTTTAAACACCTCCAGGGATGGAGACTCCATCACCTCCCTGAGAAACCTGTTCCAATCCCTGATCACTCTCTCAGTGAAGAAATGCTTCCTAATTTCCAGTCTAAACCTGCCCTGCCCTTCCCTCTCGTCCTGTTGCTAGTCACTTGTGAGAAGAAAGCAGCACCCACCCTGTTGCAACCTCCCTTGAGATAGTTGTAAACAGTGATGAGGTCTCCCCTCAGCCTCCTCTTCTCTAAGACTTGACCACTTCATTCTTTTGAAAGTCAGTCTGTCACCAAAAGAAAGGACTTTGCTATGAATTGACCATAACAGATATACCACTAAGATTTACTTTAGGTCTCCCAGTTTTTCAGACTCATTTTAGTCTATGCACTAAAATCCTTAGAAAAAAAGCCAGTCAGATTACGTTTAAAGTTTCTACTGAAGAAAAATTCTATGCTCTCTACTGTGTGTGGGTCCTGTTAAATCATACCCACTGTGATTCCATTTTCCGGTTACATCCTGGGACACACAAACTCATTTTACAAAATACCACGGAGGGGTTTCTTTTTGCTTTGTTTTGTTTGTTTTTTCCCTTGTTAATTAATATATTCAGTCGTATTAAAAAAAAAAGCACAATTTAGAAGATGAAGGCTGAGTTTAAACTCATTGGTTATTATTCCAATATAGAGATGATTTTAGGAATCTTGCTTTATAATATAGCAGACAGAGACCCCTATTTTATACAATAATATATGTGGATTTTTATGAAGGCTAAATTGATCTCCTCATAGCCATTAATCTGGTTTTGTGCCAGTTTTAAACAATGAACCATGGGTTCCGTGTAGTCAATTATAATATTTTTCTTTATTTGTGGGGTATTTTTATTTATTCATTTGGTCTGAAAATCTTGTACAGCATATGAAAGGAATATTCTCAGATGTACAGTCATATATGATGGGGCTCTTATCTTAAATTATAGGTCTATTGAGGATTCGCATGTGCTTTGTATGAATTCAGGCCAGTATTTTATATTTGAAATGCCTGTCTCTGAAACATGCTTCAAAATCAAACCCAGATCCATAAAAGATGGAGAATGTTAGACATACTAGATGGTTATATTTGGCTAGGTTTCTTTTGAAATACAGCCACTATCACTCCCCTTCCCTCCTTTTTCATAAAGTAATATATTGAAAAATATGTATAATAGGAGACACATTTACAAAAGAAATTAGGTTTCATTCCCCTGAGTTCTTTACTGTGAGAGAATTATTAGACTGTTCTCAGCAGTGTCTGGTCACTTAACCACTATTTTTATTAAAGGAAGAGTTTCTCACATTCTGGGATTTTTATTTTCTACATAAATTTACAATAAATTCACAATAAGAGCTGTTTATCAAGATGCATTTTACTTTTTCTTAGTTTTTAAGATTCATATCTCTCTATGTTTTACATGAAGAATAATAACATGAAATTTTGAAAAAAAATCCAAAAGAGTTTATTTTTATGTGTAATGTATCATTCTATTTTTCATTCTTCCATTTTGATGGGAGAACTTGAAATAAGATATGAATCTTCCTACATTTTACTTAAATAATCTTATAAAATATTCGATGATGAATAAAAAAAAAGCAGGGTTCCCCCCTCGCCCAGTATCGTATTTGTAAGGTAATCCTAAGATTAAAGGCACTTATTCAATTTCAACAGACCAAATAGCAGTCTATGGTCATTTTCTTCCTTATTGTTATTATTTATTTATTTATTTTAAATAGCTGTGCTCAGGGCAGATTTGGACATGTTTGAACATGCTTTGAATTCTACAGCTCATTCCCACAGGGTACACAATGTTTATACTCCATGTTTCTTTATTCTTATTTCTTAAGACATTAGTTTTCTAGTTAACTATTTCTCTGAAAGCTGTTGTCCATGTAGCTGGAGTTACGTAACAGGGGGTTTGTTTTCCTTTATTTTCCTCCAGGATCCTATTCATTTGCTCACAATTCACATACAGCTACTGACATTTCAGGCTGTGTAACACAAGTTTTATGGGTTTCAAGAGAGGCACATTAAACTTGCCTTGAGCTTTTGAAATGAAAGGTGATGCATGAGTTCAAAGTAAGACCCTATTCACAATAATGCAAATGAGAGCTCTAGGAAACAAACATGTAGCTAAAAGGTTGAAAGCAGGAAGTTTAAAGGATCTTTCATCATTAGTTGTTGAATTTTAGAAGTGCATGTTCTCTGTTACAGTCCAGCTACTGAAGGGGAGAGAATAATGAAAGACAGAACAAAAAATGTATTACATTTCACATGCAAACTTTTGGGAGATTTCTTGTTGAATAATTTAAGATATCTGTAATTAAACAAATGAGATTTCTTAATCGGTAAGATTCTATTTATTTTGCAATATAGGTATTTAATTGCTTTCAAGACCAAATCAAGTTATGGTCTTGTGTTTTGGTTTTTTTTAATACCAACTAGTAAAATGTATTATTGACTTTTTTTTTTTGAAAGTGTGATATTTGAACGTTTAGCTAGAACTATCTGATGAAATGGAAACCAAAAAAAAAAACCCCAACACCTCAGCACAACTCAAAAAGCAAACAGCTTGGAAATGTTTAAGAAAACTGAAGCATGGAACCACAAAATTCTAGAATGCTTGGGGCTGGAAGAGACTTAAAAATCATGTAGTCCACACCCACCTGCCATGGACAGGGACATTTTTAACTAAATATTTCACTATAGAAAAAATGTTTTTAATTAAAAAGTAGTTTTGAAGTTTGAACAAAATACATTTTATTGTATCTTATTATATAGAGGGATTTTATATTCTTTAGGTATCTGCCTGGTAACTCTGGAATCACACTGCTGTTTATGTTTAAAAATATGTATAACTTTGGTTTCTAGAAATTAACTTTCCTGAAGTTCTAAGGTAAACTTAGGCCAAAGTACTACAACTGCTATTATCCAGGTAGGTTTCATGTCACAGAGTTATAATATGCACCACTCCACGATCAACTTTTTCAGCCTTTGTCGTTAATGCTGCTGCTCTCTCTTGTCATTTTGAAACAGATTTTCATAACTAGATTACAGTACATAATAAATATCCAGCATGCTATTTTAAAAGCATCATGGTTACTTCCAGTCTGAAAATTTAGGACTGTCCATTTACTTCCAAAAATATATTAAACTGTACCAGTAGATAACCCTGGAATCCTATTGGCTATGATTTGCCAGGTGGCTTGGGCCTGATCTCTAATAATCTTCAGGGATTATTAAATCTCTTTCCCTGGAAAAAAACACAATTGTTAGTACCTAAGTTCACATTCTTTCTTTCTCTATCTGTTCTTTTAAGAAGAGAACACTGACTTGAAAATGTAGTCAAATCTGAGAATTTTACGAAGATATTTTTAATTAATTTGTTTTGTTGGCTGAATTGATTTTCTATTTCCTTCCTTGTCACCCCCCAAAATCCAACAAGAAACCTCATAGAAACTGTCATTTTAGTGTTACTGATTTAGGCGACTAAACATGACTTAATTATACCTCATAATATAATACCACTAGAAACAACAGATTAGAAGTATTTTATTTAAAACCTATTAAAATTAGTAGATTTTTGTGAATAGAAGCTGAGGCACCAACATGCCTGTTTGACCTAAGTTGCTGGGCATCTAAGAAAAACAGTAGCTTGTCACTTTCAGTTACATGAAGCAGTAGCTCTTGAGAGAGGGGAGACATGGGTGATATTTATTCTAACACTTATAAATACCACACAAACCAACTCTATCTATAAGGCTAGCAGACAGCTCTAACAGTCTTCCATCAAGTCTTACCTTACTATGAAGATGGACAACTTTGGGAAATTTACAGCTAGGCTCCTTCTCAGTGAATTCTTGTTCAATATTTTTTCCAGGCAAGTTCTTAAGTTTCAGCAGGAGATATCGTACTGGTGTAAGCAGAAGAGAAGAGAAACCTAATACTTTACCCCCATTTTAGAAACATGTTTTGGGCAATAAAGGATACAAAATCTTGAAAAAAATAGGAACCATTTTAACAAAAAATCACTGGTACCACGAACTGAATATTTTGGTGGTTCCTAAACAAAATTGGAAATCACCTGGTTAGGGTTGTAAGCAACTTCTGAAGGTCATCTCGCTCTAGCCCCCCTGTTCAAACAGGACCACCTTAATCTGGTTGTCCTGTCAGCTTTCGAAAACCTCACAGGAAGGAGGCTCCACAACAGCTCTGGGCAGCCTGTGCTAATGCTTGGCTGTCCTCACAGAAAAACATTCTCTGAAATTCAGAGGGACTGCCTTGTGTTTCAGTTTTCGCTGTCACTGGGCACAGCTGAAAAGAGCCTGGCTTCATCTTGTTTTCTGCTATTTATACACATTGACAAGATCTCCCTGAGACTTCTCTTCTCCAGGCTGAGCAGCCCTAGCTCTCTCAGCCTTTAGTCATAGGAAAGACATTTGAGTACCTTCATTTTCTTCAGTGGACTCTCTCCAGTACATCCGTGTCACTCTTGTATTAAGGAGCTCTAAACAAAGCACTCAAGATGCAGGTTCACCAGTGGTGAGTAGAGAGGAGAAATCACCTCCCTCAACATACTGGCAAACTCTTAAAATGAAAACAGATGAAAAATGTTTTCACAAATGAAAAATGCTGACATAAAAATCACTACTGAAGTTGAGCACTTTTTCTTTCACTACCCACGAATCTTTTCTGAACAACTCATTACAAAAATAGTTTTGCAAGATAAATGGTGTTTTCTATGCCTTACACACTGTAACTGAATTACTAGTAGTTAAATTCAGCCAATTAAAATTAATTTACTTATCCATGCTTTGTTTTACATCAAAAACTCTCTCTGAGTTTTTAATACCTCTAGAAATATATGGATTTTCAGGCAATGTTTACTTGTATTGCATTTACTGAATAATTTGGTCTCATCAAGTGCTTGTATATGCTCCAAGAGGTAGTTGTTGGGACAATGGCCGAAGGAGCGTCTGTTTAAAGATTTAGACTGAGTTTAATGTCTTCAGCGTAGAACATGGACGCTTCATGGGGCTGATGGCTTTGGTAACGTAACAACTAAGGAAATCTGTTGATGTTGATCATGCTTTTTCACTTCACCTGGTAGAGTTCTGTTAATGTGAGTGCTTGTTTTACCTCACAAACAAAACAAAACAGACCTGAATAATCATGCTCATGCCCCAAAGATTTTTACAGTGTCTTCATGCCTGATTGATGAAAGCATGGTCTACATCTGGTTTTGGTAGTATGCTTATCATTATCAGAATGCTCTAGCACCAAAGCTATATTCCCCTGCATCTCTGTTTATTTACAGTTTAGGGTAGGGGCTTGAATTTCCATGTTATTGAGAATTCAAGCCTGAGAAAGTTACTAGTGGTAATACCTAGGGCTTTAGAAAGCTAGATCAGTTGAAACTAAAGAAATGATCTGCGTAAGTGCCTGTTTACTGGGAAGCATAACAGATGCTGGTTCTTTGAAATTATTCATTTTCTGAAAAAAAAAATCACATCCAAAGTTTGAGAGGATAAAATATTAAACTTCATCTGCAAGTGTAAGGATATCCTCCTGCACCTCATTTGTTTATATAACAAGTTTATACATAACAATTTGAAATTAGTGACTTTGTCAAACACCTTTGGCACTAAAATGATATGCAGAAAATTTCAGTTCTATCTTCCTTGTAAACTAGTGCAATCAGAGAAATGTTTCATAATTAAGGTCAACAACTTGTTACAATGTTTTGTTGGGTTTTTTTTACAGAACTTTTAAGTGGCATGGCAAAATGTCACTTTTTTATTATTGTCTACTAAGGCTAAACATGTTAATTGTTCAAAATTTTAGCTGTTATTTCATTTTTATCCAATAAGGAGAAAATACTGACACTTTCTCTCCTGGAATCTTGAAAATGAATATAATTGCAAAGAAATTATAACCATTAAAAACAAAACAGAAATAATAGGTAGTGGAAGAATAATTTGCATATAAGGAAATAAAGTTTGGGAAACAGTGAAAATTCCCTCTACTTAGGCTGTTGAACACAGCTATGCCATGAAACACTCTGCCATTAATTAGGTAAAAGAAGTTTGAATATTTTTTCAGATAGAAACATGTAAGGTGGTGTTGTTTTTTCTTTTTTTTTAACCTGTGACTTGAGAGAAAGCAACAGCGAGAATGAATTTCATGCTAGTAGACACTTTTAAGACTAGATTTAGCTGCAGTCACATTAGCTTAGATAATGGGAGAATTTTTCTTCATTGAAAATGCTCCCTGTCGCTTAAGAAGAACTCACTGAGGCAGCCTGCCATCTAGCTTTTTCACAGCAAAATAGGCTTGCAGACTGCAGATGAGAGACTCGGGAGCAGAGACAATTTTAACTTAGCCATCCCTAATTTATCTCAAGCTTTTTCAATTCATCTTCACTGCTCTATGCACACTGGAACACCAGATTGTCAACCCCTGGGAACAGAATGCAACCGGGGATCTAGAGAGCTGTCACATCCTGAGAAATATTTAAATTGTGCTGATTTTCTTCTGGAGTGCTGAGCAGAGGGAATGAAACTCTCCATCAAGTCATAGCTTTGCAGGCAATAGATCAGAGGATGCTGCCAGTTTTTCTAATGGATTATTGTTATCCGGCAGGTTCTTCCTGAAGGTAGGTAGTTACTCTCTCAATTCATTACCTGCACTATTTACCAGGAAATGATCTAATGAACTAATAATCCAGATACATTAAGAAAAATGTTAACTAAGTATTGATTGAATGATCACTTTATTGCAGCATGTTTGCAGGTAAAATATTCTGATCTACATACTGTAGATGTGTTGTACCTACTGCCAAGTGCTTTGTCAGCAATCCTCCAAGCAAAATACAATCCCTAACCTTTAAATAAAAAAATAAAACATCCATTGTTCTGCATATAATATTGTCACAAGTTGACACTGACTGTCCAGAAAATGTTGTTTTCCTGAAACAATGAATAATTAAGAATAAAATCATACTTCTGATTTCAAATATGTTATAGGTGAGTACTTACTGTGCAAAATATTATGCGAACCTGAGTATGGACAAAACTCCCCTTAAAGTGCTACAGATTAATTGTGGAGTTAGACATATTCTTGTTTGCTATGATGTTACATATGAGGAGTTAGGATATCTAATTCTGAAAATATCTGATGTTAGATATGTGACAGAAGCTTGTTGTTACATCTGTACTGCCAAAATAAAGGAGCTTTTAGTAAAGCATAAGAATTATGTACCACAATAGTGGTTTTAAAGATGAAATCTGCAAATAATTTCTTGCCTTTTAAACTTTTGTATTTAAATAGCAGTTACAGCATCTGTCTCCTAATCTGAAATGCTTACTAAATCACTGTCAGTGTAGCTTATGAGGCAGGCTGACCTAAAAATGAAAGATCTCTAAATTGCAGAAGCAACCAGATATTTTTTAACTATTCTAAGTGTGAGAGTTGCTGCAGATATAAGAAAACCACTAACCCAATCAAGTTAAAGTCCCTGCCTTGTTTTATTCTGAAGTTGGCACTCGTACCTGAGTACAAGCTCTGAGACTGGAACACAGAAAGACAGATGCAGGGCTAAAAAAGAGTTAAGCCCTAAGGAAAAAATTTACCTGTAGCTTCTTGTCCAACACACTTGCTGTGTTGCTGTCATGCTACTGAGGGTAAATGATGTATGAGATTGCATATGGTGTACTTGGTAGTGCCATGGATGTGTTGAACTGGATGCTTAGTCACAAGAGACAGATGTTTGTCATATTTTTAAGGTACTGCTAAAAGAAAGCAACATGATAGGTAAAAATGAGAAGAGAAGAAGGAGATTTCAGATGCCTGTAAGGGTTAAAATCAGTAAGTCAGAGATAAGAGCATTTTCTAGTGTGTTTAACTTCCTCTATTTATGAAATATAATATTTTCACAACGTTAATAATAAATTATGTCAGTATGTGCTGCTACTGTATGCAACGCCTTAAAGTTCCTTTTTTCTAGAGCTTTGAAAAATCTGAAGGAAAAAGAAAAGAGATTGATTCTGTCCAGTTTCCAATGAACTCTGTTAAAGTACTTCCTTTCCTATGGCCCTCAGAAAGAACAAGGCAAGGAGGCTTTCATTAAACTCTCCCTAGAGGTTTCTACCACCAGAAAGTTATTTTTTAAAGGAATTATGAGCACTAGCTGTGTTTTTCCCAATGTCCCAAGCTTCTTGTTTAAATGTATAGAGGGGTTTTAAAATGCTTGTGGATACCCATGGATATGTCGATATTTTGTGCAAACACTTGTGAATATCACAAACTGAGATGGTAAAAAGTGTCATTTCTTATTATATGTTACTCATATGAAAACATAACTTTTCCAGATCCTATTTTATTTTGTCTTCTTTGGGTCCAATTGTATATTACCTTTTAAATGTTGGGTTACTTAATACACTTGCTTATTAAATATAATTATTACTGATATATGCCATTGGGGAGCATTCAGCAGCAATATAACCGTATATTTGATTTGCTTCAAACTAAGATGAAACAAAACACATTAAAATATTTAAATAGGTTGGCAATATTAAATAATAGGAAATAAATTAATATTAATATATTTTATTGTTCTTTTTATCAGTTGTGCTATACAGTAAGAGCTATGTTCCCTTCTTTTGCTAGGGATCCGTTATGTGTCCACATAGTATCTCATTTTCATCTGGAACTTTCTGCTGACTTCTGAAATCCTTTTAGGCTATTTGGGTAAATAACTGTGTTACAAAATGCAGTATAACATAAACAGATGAAAATGTTCTAAGAAGGAAAACTCAAGTGAAAATAGTTTGTTACAGTGTTAAATCTATCCTCTTCTTGTGCCTGTCCTGGTTGCACTGGTTTTCCTGTTCTACTGTTAGTTTATTTAAAAAAAAAAAAAAAAGGTAAAAAGAAAAGACAGTTTTCCACAGGAATTTACAGCAGTACAGCAAAATGACCTGTCTTGTTTACGTTTTTCAGCAGTCCTTAGCTAATACCTCTTATCTACAGTGCTCCAGTTTGCTTGAATAAATAAGTTTAAATATTGACAGCATTTCTTCCTTGATAACTTGTTAGGTTTCAGTCCTTTCTATTCTGATGCACACTAGAAGAATCATGAAATCAAAAGATCCGTTTTTGTCTTTTCTGCTCTTGGTTTCTTCTTGTGCTTATTTAACAGCTGTTTGAGGTTGGTGTTCATGCTTCTCCCAGAGTGAGCCTCTAGAAGGTACAGATACTATGTAGAACTTTGTGCAAAAACGGCACCTTCTTACTTGTGTTATATTCTTCTTACTTCTTGTTTTATGTTGGGTTATGTATTTGCGGTAACTATTCTAATTCTATGCAGTGGATATAAATAACATTTTTAGGGCCTTTTTGGGGAAAAAAATCATGACTTTTGACATTATCTGTTCTTTGAACTTGTAACAGGTGTGTACTGGAAAAAGTGCTTTGTAAAAGAAGGGCCTAGGGACGTGGATAATGATATGATTTGCAACACCAGAATTAATTAATGCTTTCAGGTAAATCCTGGGTATTTCAAATATGAGGATGTGGTATAACGTTGTTTGTTTCTTCCCTTTATATATTTTTCTAGATTTCAGGAATGACTTGTTACTATTTACAGTATTTATGAATTGTATTCTTTTGTTTCAAGTTTAAGTTTTACACAGACCATTAGCTAGTCTTTACATTTGATTATGTAGTAACTCTGTGAAGTACTAAGTAGACCTAACGACATATAGAAAATCTGTGTTTTCACACACATTTTACAATTTTGAGTAAGTGAAAAGATGGTTTCTCCTGAGCACCATATCTGATTATTGTAAAGCATATCAAGAAACAGGGGGGGAAAGAATACAAAGCTAGTTCACGTTTGCAGAGCTGTTGTCTTTTGGTTAAAAAGCTTCAACCCATTCTCAAACTGAGATCCATCTTCTTAAACCATGAGGCACCCTGCCTAGCTACAGTTACAAGTCCAGGGCCTCACATAAGTCTTGTAGTGTATTTTCCAACCTCTTGGTTTAGTTACATAGAATATCTAAACTTTTAGTAGACATTGATTTTTAAGCAACTGAGTAGATACTTGTACATCTTTTTTATGTGAGGGTGGTGAGACACTGGAACAGGTTACCCAGGGAAGTTGTGGATTCCTCCTCCCTGGAAACGTTCAGAGCCAGGTTGGGTAGGGCCTTGAATAGCCGGGGTATTAGAATGTGTCCCTGCCCGTAGCAGGAGTGTTGGAAATAGATGATCTTTAAGGTCCCTTCCAACCCAAACCATTCAATATTTCTATGATTCTATCTTTTCTTAAGGAAAACCAAAAAAAACCCCAAGGGTTAATAAGTACTAGGATTCACTCTCCCTGCCTTGCTTTGTCTTCATCTCTTAAGAGAATTCTAGTTGAGTAATAACACTATTACTTCCTATATTAAACTGCGTCTATTAATAAGACTTTGAAAGGTGGATGGTTTGGACATAAAACTGCTTCTGCTTTACTCATTTTGCTGCTGCTGAAGACTAGCAACACTTTTCAACTGCTCATAAGTTCTCAAATTTTGAAAGCTCTTTTTGTAAGGATTTAGAGCAGATGAACAAATTCTGTTTCAAAGAATTTTAAAGAATTCCTGGACTGCTTCCAGTTAATTTGATGCTCCAAATTTTTATTTTTTTAAGGATATGAAATATATGTACTTTATATGAGCATCACTTGTGGTGTATGTCTACAATGCACTGCCATTACACACACTTCTGTTTAAAAAAATCAATTTCTAATTTGACTACCTTTTGAGTAGCAATTACCATTGTGAAATCATGGTACATGCTCATATTTTAACATAAACTGAGAAGCATTTCTAATTTGTGGTTTGAAATGTATATTCTTACTGTATACGCAATGATGGAAGAGTTCCGAATAAAATCAAAGTACACTCTGAATCAAGGAGTCTCTAGTTAAGTTTTTTCCGTTTTCTCCAGTATTTCCTCTTATCTTCTGTCCTCAAATTTCATTTGCCAGTTTGAATTTTTCAGGTACTCCATGATAAAAGTGAGAGAAATTCAAGTTTAAGAGATTCTACTTTAGAAGTATGTTACTTTTTAAGAAATACTGAGACTAGTAATCTTTCTCCAGCTGTGTTTTTTTGTATATGGAATAGGAGTAAAATGGATTTTATAAGCTATTTTATCTACCCTCAGCTTGTGAAGTCAGGAAGAGAATAGACATTGCCAAACTGAACAGATTAAATAAAAAAGTCAGACTCTCAAAATATTTAAATACTCTGAGAAAAATATTTTGATCTGTTTTCTGTGTTCTGTATTCCCAAGAGCATTTATAGATCTGTTGCAATTAATGTAGTGCAGTCTCTGAAAATAAGGGATGATTTTTAGCACTTTAAAATGGCTGAAATGTCATTCCTGTATCTGGCCTTCCTTGCTCAGCAGTTGAACCTACTAGTTTCACTCACTCCTATGGACTAGTTCATATTTTCCTTCTTAACTGTAATCCATATTAACTATCATATAATATGTTTTAGTATTGTTCCTTGTAGGAAGTAAGTGTGTTCATGAGTATGATGCAACAGCTGAGTGACTTTAGCAT
This sequence comes from Tapera naevia, assembly GCA_033556795.1. NCBI lineage: Eukaryota > Metazoa > Chordata > Aves > Cuculiformes > Neomorphidae > Tapera > Tapera naevia. Next base: position 7,371,700 of record JAUMJJ010000059.1, read on the forward strand.
CTTGCTGTGTCCTTCCCTCTTCCGGGAAGGCTTTCCAACAGCTTTGACTCTGGGGCTTATTGTAACCCTTCAGGAGCCACTCTAAGCACAAGCCTAATGGAAACTTAACTCAGCAGAAGACATCCAGTTTTTCAATACTTTGGTACTTTGAATCATGTTGGGTAAGGACATGATGAATTTGAGACCTGAATTACATCAACAACAAAACAGGGAGACTGAGGCTGATAGAGAAATGGGTTGGAAGGAGGGATGTCCTCCTTTTTGCTGCAGTAAGCCTTATATTACAACAGCTATAACATTTAACCTCACCTTAAAACTACCTTGCACTCTTTGTATGTCTCCCTTACCTCATGTCAAAAAATGTCAGTGGAGGAAAAACGAGATCTCTGCTCACTTTCAGAGAAGGTCTTATTGCTCTGGTGTGTGACTCCTTGGGGAAAAGAAGCCTGACAGCCAAACAGAAATCACTTAGAGCTTTAAAGTTTCCCTTGCCATCAAAACACCCGCTGCAACACTAGTCAAGAGATAAGTTAATAAGGATCTTTAAGAACCAGCTGTGTAGTTTATTAGATATGCTTAAACAAGGTCCAAATCTGATCAGTTTTATTAAAAAGGGAATTATTCTTATACACTTAGTATTGAACTCAAGATTTTCTTTTTGTATTTTTATTTTTTTTTCTTTGATGCAATCTTTCTTTCAAAAACTGTTTGGTATCCTTGGGTTTTTTTTTGTGGTTTTGACTCTCTCAGCTCTGTTACCCCCACCTTCAAAGTCTGGAGGTTTCTCTCTTCCTCTTTCTTTATTTCTGTCTGCCACTGCCATGATGAAGATTAAAAGGGCTGGGCACATGATGCTAAACATCTGACTAAATCTTGAAATCGACAATGCTTTAAATTTTTTCAAGTTTTTACTCCGTGTGTTGCTGCATCTTAATCTTCAGCTTGATTAGGACCCTCTATTTTTCCCATATATTCAGACAAAGCATAATTCTTGAGTGGAAATCCTACCTAATACTGTAAAATAGAATCATAGAATCGAAGAATGGTTGACATGGGAAGGGACCTCTGGAGGCCACATGATCCAGCTTTCCTGTTCCAACAGGGTGACCCATCACTAACTGTCCAAAATCATGTTGGCTTCTGAATATTTCCAGGGATGGAGACTTCACAGCTGCTCTGGGCAGCCAGTGCTCAATCACTCTCCTGAAGTTCAGAGGAAACGTCTTGTTTTTCAGTTTGTTACCATTACTGAACATGACCCGGCAGTGTGCACAGGTGTCCAAGAAGGCCAAAAAGTGTCATGGCATGTATCAAAAATGATGTGGCCAGCAGGAATATGGACTGGATCATGCCACTATACTTGGAATTGATGAGGCTGCATCTTGAATACTGTGTTCAACTTTGGAGCCCTCAGTACAAGAAAGATATTGAGCTGCTGGAGCATGTCCAGAGGAGGGGTAATGAGGCTAGTGAATTGGCTACAGCATAAGTCTTATGAGGAGTGGCGGATGGAACTGGAGCTGTTTAGCCTGGAGAAGAGGAGGTTGATTGGAGACCTTCTCACTCTCTACAACTACCTAAAAGTAGGTTGTAGTGAGGTGGGTGCTGGTCTCTTCAACCAAGTCACTCGTGGTAGGATGAGAAGAAATGACCTAAGGTTGCACCAAAGGAGGTTTAGATTGAATATTAGGAAAATTTTCTTTATTGAAAGAGTATAAAACATTGTTAACAGGCTGCTCAGGGAAGTAGTGGAGACACCATCCCTGGAGGTGTTAAAAAAACATGTATATGTCACGGTTCAGGATATGGTCTAGTAGGCATGTTGGTAGTGTTGATGGTCGGATCAAGATAGATTGAAGCATTGGTCTATAACTAATAAGATAGCATTTAACAAGTTCAAATGCCTGATTCTGTACCTTGGACAGAGTAATGCTGGGCATTACTCAAACTAGGAGAGGAGCAGCTTGACAATTACACAATTTTTTATTTTTGCAATTACACAATTCTGATTCTGTATTTCTGCAATTACACAATTCTGATTCTGTACCTTGGACAGAGTAATGCTGGGTATTACACAAACTAGGAGACGAGTGGCTGGAGACCAGCCCTTCAGAAAGGGATCTGGGGCTGCTGTTCGACATCAGGCTTAACATGAGTCAGCAGTGTGCCCTGGCAACTGAGAAAGCAAACTGCATCCTAAGGTGTATTGAATACTGCATAACCAGTTGGTCAAAAGAAGTGATCGTCTCACTGTATTCAGCATTGGTGTGACCTTAAGGACTGTGTGCATTTCTAGGCCCCCAAATTTAAGAATAACGTCAAGGTCCTTGAATTCATCCAGAAGAAGACAACAAATCTGATGAAGGGCTAGAATGAGTGTCCTCTGCAGCGCATCTACGGATTTTGGTCTTTTCTAGTTTTGAGAAAGAAGGTTGAGGACTTACTTCATTGCTCTCTCCAACTGTCTGAGGAGCAGGAATGGAGAAGAAGGTGCTGATCTCTTCTCCTTGGTATCCAGGGATAGAACTTCTGGAATTGGTTCAAATCTATGTCAGCAGAGAGTTACACTGGGCATTAAGAAGCATTTCTTTAACAAAAGGGTGGTCAAATAGTGAAATAGGCTTCCAAGAGAGGGATGCCCCAAGCCTGTTAGGTCTTACGAGACATTTAAGAGGACAATGCCCTTAATAACATGTTTTAACTTTTGGACAGCCCTGAAATTGTTGGGCAGTTGGACTAGGTGATCATTGTAGGTCTCTTCTAACTGAAATATCCTTTTCTATCTCAACCATACGAAGAAGAAATGTGAAAATGATCTGATAACTGCAACTGTTTGTGTGAAAGAAGAATTAAATAAATGGGAAAGATATTGAATTTAAAATATTTGGTCAAAAATGATAGAAGGGTGGTATAATGTAATTTTAGCTTTTGTGTTGTAAACAAAACTGTGGACAATATGTTCAACTTGAGATGTTATCTGAAGAAAGACTGCAATCTGAGTTTTTGTGCAAAGGAATGATTCAAAACTCAAGAACAGCAAAGTAAGGGACCATGGATGTGATATATGCTTATATATAATGAATTTACCCCTTAAAATTCTGAGTTATCTTCAAGGTGATGGAGAGAACTGAGAACTGATGAGAATATACGCATCTTTTGTAAAAATATGTAGTTGAAACTCAACATTATATACGGAGCCACTGACTGCAAATAGGTCATCCCCCAAGCTGCTTGTTTACCCCTTTTTTTCTGAATAGTATTACCGTGATGCCTTAAGGAGGGGAAAAATACAGTGAATTATTATTGGAATAGAGCTTATTTGTAAAAGGTTGCCTGTACTGAGAGGGAAATTAAGTGTACAAGCCAGAATATTTCAAGAAATTTAAAACACCTCTTGCTTCCCAAGCCAAATGGATCACACTTCCAGACCACAGAAGGCCAGATGAATATGTAGGTATACGTATATGAGACTCTGTTATTGTTACTATATGAATAATATGTATTATTAGTAATGTAGCATTATCTAAATCCTATTAAAAAATTAAAATAAATCAAGATTAAACATTTTGGAATAAAGCATAAGAAAAGCGAAAAACTGCTTGCACACTTAGTAACACTAGCTGCAGGCGTCTAGCATATCTGAAACCTGTCAGCACTTGAACAGATGAGATTATTCTGTTCTTCTGGTACTGGCCAAAAATAGCATGATGTTTACTTTACAGTATCATGTGCTTTTTCATGCTATTTACATACATGGATCCAGCTTTCTGAGGACAAATACAAAACACAACATACTTTTCTTTTGCTTAGTAATAGATATGATAGAATCATAGAATTATCTGTGTTGGAAGAGACCTCCAAGATCATCAAGTCCAACCCTTAATCCAACACTCTCACGATTACTAGATCATGGCACTAAGTGCCACATCCAGTCTTATTTTAAAAACCTCCAGGGATGGTGAATCTACAACCTCTCTGGGAAGGCCATTCCAATGCCTGATTACTCGCTCTGTGAAGAACTTTTTTCTGATATCCAGTCTAAGCCTTCTAAGCTCATGCCCTCTTGTTCTGTTGCTGGTTGCCTGGGAGAAGAGACCGACCCCCAACTGACTACAACCTCCTTTCAGATAGTTGTAGAGAGTGATGAGGTCACCCCTCCTGTCAATCAGTACAGCCAGGTCCCTTTCCACCTGACTACTCTTATCTATGTAGACAAGCTGAAGGACACTTTAGTATAAAACAAAGTTTTGTGTTACCTAGACACCTCTGTATTGGCCACTGCCAGAAATGTTTCAAAAACATAAAATGTTATTTTTTATTATGATGTATTTGTATATTTTAACAGCAATACTTTGCAATCACTGTCTTTCACATTTCACTTCAATGCTTGCAAATGCAATTACAAACTGCATATCGCAAACATAAATTTATATGAAGTTGCTAAGTGGAACTTAGTCATATACACTTCCATATAATTATATTGGTTGTTCTATTTAGGTTATTATTATTAGAAGAAAGAAATTATGAGAAACAAAAGCTGAGCTTTTACTTGAACTTGAAATTACCTGGTCACATAAAAGTGACAATTTCATATTTTGTCATATTGATTTTGAGTAAATATTGGTAGGCTATCATATTCTCAGAAAGAGTTCAAATTCTATACTGAAAACATCTCTACATGTATGAGATGAAAGAGAGAGTATAGAAGATGAGATGGAAAGAAACCCAGATCAACATGTGAGCAGAAATATTGAACATTCACTATAGAGCATTGTTTCATAATCGTCTTGGTAGAGAATACTGCTGACATGTTTAGGTTGAACCATAAAGAGCTATCAATTATCTTTTGAGATGATAAAGACCACTTACTGGATTTGATTTTTTCAAATATATTTCTTTTATTAAAAATAAAATCACTGCAAACACTATATCTAAAAGTATAAAAATGGCAAACTTCCAGTTCACGTTGGGGAAATACTTGTCCTCTGTATGCAATGAAGTAGTCTTCTAAATAAATGCAGATGAAATGTATTAATTCTTTGCTAGAGATAACTGCAAAATAAATATTCAGTATTGATAAAACAGTAGGCAAAATCAGTGCACTGGAAAGATAAAACAAATTTCTCAAAAATTTATCAATCCGTAATTCCATGCAGGTATCTGACTTCTCTTCTGAACAAAATCTGCAAGATGTCTTTTCAAATCCTGTATTTGTACGAACACATAAGGAAAAAATATTGATTTCTCTACCTCTTTTCTCCTCCATATTGCCCTCATTTCTTCCTTGCACCATAATTCAACAGGTGACACTATGTCAAACATGCTGCACTAGACATTCTTCTTGCTCTCTACTTTCTTTCCTGACACTGCTCCATTTATTGTTACAACTGAAAGAGACGTACAGGTGGCTACATGGCTAATTACACTTGAAAATATCAAATAAAAAGTGCTTCTAAACTATTTTCCATTCCCATTTAAGCCATCTAATTGGAGAAGATCATGGAATAATTTATTTGGAAATTTAGGGCGTTAGTTAATCTCTCTACTCAAGATTATGTTTCTCTCACTATACTGGGTGTTTAAAGGTACACTGACTGTGTATTTTTACATTTTAAGGGTTTTTCCTGTTGAATACAAGGATTAGTTGGCAGAAACAACAGTAAGGCACTGCACTTCGGGTTTTAATGTAGTATAGCATAGCCAGGAGCAACCTCAGTTTAGTGGCATGGAAGTCTCAAAAGACACTCTCCAGAAGCTTGGATTACTATTCAAATTCGTGTGGAGTTTCACATCACAGTTCAAATTGCTACTGATGTCCAAAACTAGTCCAAGTATTTGTTTTCTACCTTGCTGTCTCAATGTAGACATATATTTAGTATTGCACCTTCTTGATGCTGCAGCATTGTTATTGAGCCCTTGCTCTCCAGATGAATCCTTAGAACACAAGTGGTGAGGCATTGTAAATGTAGTCTGCAGCTTGCTTGGTTGTGTTTTAGTTATATGGCAATAGAGACTGGTATTCTGGTCTCTTCTGTCGGATTTACCGTACAGATTACTACTCTAATCAACTGACATATTTTTATTGAGTAAAATTCACTTAAGATTTCTTGTCCTGAAAACACTCTGTTCATACCACAGTCTGGTAGAATATTTCTTATTTGACAGGAATTTGATTACTGAAGCAGTAGGTTCACTCATGGATTTAAAGTGCTGCTTAAAAGTCAAGTTGCATGTTTTAGCAACAAATATATTTATATTCTGATAGATGTTCTGTTTCCAGACTGTTGACATGTATAGTGACTGTTTTAATGAAATGAGTTTTTATAATGTGGAAAGAACGTAAACATTTTACTGTTTAATCAATTAACAGAGAAGACAACAAAAATATCCTCTTCTTAGCTATATTTGACTCAATTGTTCCTCATGCTGCTATTGGAGCAGATGATGGATATTTATTATTAAATAGGTGCTCTGGTTTGTATGCTGAAATATTACTTCATTACTTGAAGAGTGTGGTTATAGAACTGATATACTGTATTACTTTGTCATACTGTGTCAAGTCGAATTGACTTACAAAGTGAACTGTGTAACATGGTGTGATGCTCTGTAATTTACCATAATTTACCATAATATAATACAGCAGGTCAGAAATGTAAAAAAAGCAGAACTTTGTCCATGATGAAATTCATGCTGCTCATTTAAGTAAATGTGAAATTTTTTTTGCCAGAAAACAGAATAGAAATGTATTTCACATGTGGTTATTTCCATACAAATACCCCTGTAAAACACAATTTTTTAAGCAAAAGAAATCTTGGAGCTGATGAATACTTAGTTCCACTGATAGTGTGTCTAAGTAATGCCTTGAATTGATGTCAGTTTCCTCAGAAGCTATCAGAATACAGCTTGCTAGCCTAGGATCTGCCTAACATAGGTATGTTAATGATCAAGCTTAGGCAGAAAAAAATATTTTTACATGTAGAAGTTAGTGGACTTGTAGTTTCATACTTGGTCATTAAGTCAAGAGATTTATGTATAACATGGAATCCATGACAGCTGGAGCTGACAGTGTCAGACAGGTGTCACCTGCAGTATAAAAAGATGATTGACAGAAAGTTCATTACTTGATGAGGGGCTTAGTTGTATTGCTTACTCAAAGTAACACCTTCTTATTAGCCTCAGGAACTCACTGGGGCATAAAGCCCGGGAGACTACTGAGAAATAAGAACAAGAGGAATGACACAGAAAAAAGACAAATCTATTCCATTTGTCAAAGATTTTTAATTTTTTTTTTGAACTGTTGATATATATGGGAAAAAAACAATGATCCAAATAAAGCAGAAGAAAAATAACTTCTTTTATTTCAAGTGATTTTTGGTAAAGTTATGTTACTAAGCTACAGGTATATAAAATAATCTAGAATTGAAATTCATACTGAGCTTTGAGATGCAGAAATCTTCTAGACTTGTTACAACACAAATCTTCATAATGGCCAAGAAAAGAGTGATTTACAGAAATATACTGAACAGTATCACTCCTTGACAAGGTTGTGTTTTTAAAGCTTGTCATGTTTTAGCCCTGATTTGGCTAAATTTGGCAGCTAAGAACCATGCAGCTGGGCTCCCAAATTCTGCCTCCTGCTGCTAGGGGAAGGGGAAAGGAAAGTGAGAGGAAGAAGGTTTGAGGATTGTAAACTAAAGCTATAGCTTTAAGGAAATGATGATAATAATAGTACTAATGATTAAAAGAATTAGAAATTCATTAAATAGATACAAATATCCAAGATCAACCCCCTACCCCATCCCTTGATGATCGTACATCACCACAAATGCTTTAGAGCAGACCCAGAGGGAAGGGACCCACAGCTAGGAGGGAGCTGAACTCAGAAACTGGACTCAGGAATGCACGGATCCAGGATCAGGAGCAATCAGACAAACGAGGTCTTCATTGGACGTTGGCCATTGCAGAAAAAAGCGAGATCCTGTTGGTCAGTTTGGGGTCATCTCCTTCTCGTTGCAGGTGCGTCTTTTTTCGCCAGCTCAAGGATGGCCTTGGTTAGTAGAGGAAAAAGTATAAACATTGGTCTTTCTACATATCAGTGTTGCATGTTACAACTTCTAGAGAGAGACTGTCTAAAAAAAAAATGCAGTTAGCTTTCAGAAAATGTACTTTAGACAAAGCTGAGCCAGAATCAGTCACCCCAATTGACTCAAACCATAACAAATCTGCATTTTAAGTTTTTGTTCTTTAGTTGAGAAGTAGAAATCAAAAATCTAAATTTACTTTATAAACATTTCATATAATATATCGATTAAAATACAGAGACTCTTGATACCCACTGCTTTAGATATATCCTAATGCATTTCATAGGAGGCAGTTTCTGGAGGCAGAAAAATATTTCAGAAACTTTTTTTAATATTTTGATTCTTCTATCTTTTTCAGTTATTAAATATCTGATAATTTAAGGACTTAAGAAAAAAAGATAGATAAAAAGAAATTGTAGATCTTTTTCTCTATCAGCCCACAGATTGTCTTACTTATTTGGGATGAGCTAAAGTCATACTAGGCAAGGTCTGATTTTTAAAAATAACTATATCTGGGAAGTTGGTAATTTTGAAAATTCACAGTTGTCCTTATATTTCATACAAAATGGAATCAATCACACAATGTCTCACACCAGCATCTTCTAATTAATGACACAAGGAGGTACATGAAGGAAATGGGCATCCTGGTTACCTGTAACTTCTTCCAGACTGTTTTGAAGGACTAATGACAGAGATATTTTAGTTTATCTGTAGCATAGTCCTCCTGTGAATGGAGTAGTTAAGTCAAATGTCTTTCAGGTATTCTTCCTACCTAAATCCTGTGAATGTATATCATAAAATTATTCAAGCATGCATAAACATTTGAAAAAGTACATACACAAAGAAGCAATATTACAGAATTAACAAATGACTGAGATTGGCAAAGACCTCTGTGGATCATTGAGTCTAACCCTCGTGCTGAAATCAGGATCAGCTACATCAGGTTTTACAGGTCTGTATCCTGCTGGGTTTTGTCTCCAAGGACAGGCATACCACAAAAGCTATGGCAAGTCTGTACCTGTGTTTCATCACCCTCACAGAGAGAAAGGTCTTTCTTAAGTTTAAGAGGACTTTCCTGTATTTCAGTTTGTTCTTATTGCCTCTTGTTCAGTTACTAGATAACACTGGGAAGAGTTTGGCTTTACCTTCATTATACCTCTCCTTAACATGGATAAGATCGCCCCTCAGCTATTTCTTCTGCAAGCTTAACAGATCCATCTCTCTTAGTCTCTCTTCATAAGAAAGATTTTCCAAGGCCTTAGTCATCTTTGTGGACTGTTGCTGGACTTGTTCCAGTGAGTCCATATCTAGGACTAGGGAACCCAGAACTGGACTCTGCACTCCAGATATTTCTCATTAGGTCTGAGGAGAGAAAAATCACTTCCTTCAACCTGCTGGCAGTATTCTGAATACTGCAGCCCAGGATGCTCTTCGACCTCTTTGCTGTAAGGACACACTGCTGGCTCATGGTCGAGCTGTTCACCCATACCTCTAGGATCTTCTCTACTAAGTGGATTCTTAGCCAGTTGGCCACCAGTGTTTGTTGGTGCCTGATGTTTTTCCTCTCCAGGTGCAGGATTTGACATTTCCCTTCGTGGAAATTCGTGAGGTTCCTGTCTGCACATTTCTCCATCCTGTCAAAGTCTCTCTGAATGTCTGCACATCCGTCTCATGTATCCTTGACACTCCACCCAGTTTTGTATCATCTACAAAGTTGTTGAAAGTACAGTCACACTGTCCAGATTGTTAATGAAGAAGTTTAAATTTTTGGCATTCTTACGGGCTGGTAATAACCAAAGGCATGTTGAACTACTAAAGATTAAGTGAACAAGGCATCAGGCACCTTTGCCTTTCTCAGGATCTTTGTCACCAGTTCTCCTGTTCTGATCAGTAATAGCTACATTTTTTCATATCATCCTTTTACTGATGATACATACGTAGAAGTCCTTCCTGTTGCCCTTAATGTGCCTCACTGGATTCACAAGTCCAGGTGGACTTTGTCTTTTCTCACGTGATCCCTTGCATGTTCAGACAGTGCCTTTATATTGTTTCTGGTGACTAGGACCTGCTTTCACTTATTGTATTGCTAGGAATTCACCTACAAATGCCTCCTGTAACCCTTTCTTGCCTTCCATATTTGGTATTTTGGAACTTTGAGGAGGAGTTGATACTTGAGAATAAACTGACTATGTGGTTTAGATTCATTCTCTGTGTTAGCTAATATGAAAAACATTTCTTTTCCCAAGAAGTGATAATTTGCATTGACTCATAATATTCTTAGAATAATAATAAACAGTAGAACTAAGTAGAGAGAAGGGCTATTTAAAAAGATATTGACTTCTTTGCAAATGATGATGAATTATAATCAGCAAACATCACATGGAGAATTGTGACTTCCTTAGCTAAATAAAAACCTTTCTGTAAAGGCTTCTTTTGTCAAATTATGCAAATTTCCCTTTCCCTTCTCCGTTCCTTTTATTTTCTTCTTCTTCTTCTTCTTCTTCTTCTTCTTCTTCTTCTTCTTCTTCTTCTTCTTCTTCTTTCTCTTCTTCTTCTTCTTCTTCTTCTTTTTCTTCTTCTTCTTTCTTCTTCTTGTTCTTCTACATAAGAACAATGTGTTGTGTCTTTGTTCTCTGAATTTTACTTATCTTCTTAGGTTTTTGTTCTCTGACAGTATGCCAGATCTGTGGGTGAATTCACTTATGCTATTAAGTTCACTTTGAAATTTTATAACATGATTGCCATTTCTATCTGATCTAAGTCTTGTATAATCCACCACCGTTACTATTGCAAAGAAGTTCTGAACCTGTTTTTTCCCCCAAAGATTTTCCTTTAAGATTTTTTTTTTTTTTTGGCCTGAACATGAAAAAATATTTTTGTGTTGTACCTAAACTGGTTTTGAAAGAAACAGTTGTTTCAATTTAAAATTATATCCACAGTAGAGAAGCTATTAAACTCTTTCTTACAAATGTATCATGTGAATGCACATTTCAGTCTTACTGTACTGTTATATTACTAATGTCTATATACATTAGAAAAAAATTTATTCTCAGGATGATTTCTATTAATTTGGATAAATCTCAAAAACTTTCTGAATTTAAATTCTTATCACCTCCTTGTTTCACAATGGTTTCCAGGTTTTTTTTGTTATCATTACTGAGCTTTTTGAGAAAATGTGAATCCAATATTAATACTATGCCTAAATTGATGTTATTTGCACAATGTTTGTCCTAGTTGCTTCAATAATAGGAATTTCCTTATTTTAAAGACTATGAAGTTTTAAAAGACAATATATTAATAAGCCTATTGTTTTTCACAATGGCTGACTTTTTAAGTCTCTTTCAGGGCTTGTAAATGTTAACATGATTCATAGTTTCAATTTTCATTAACTAACTGCATCCTTTGATACAAGAAAGAGCTGACCATGAAAATAAATCAAGGCCTGATCAAGGACAAACTAAATTCTAATAATGTTGTAGCCTAAAATAATTCTACCAGTATCACACTGATCTCGTTCATTTTTATGCTTTGGTTAAGGTTATAAGTAAATCTATAACACGGAATTGTACATAAGGTCTGTATTCCTACTTAGGAGAATCATAATGGTAATTGCACTTAGGTTACAATGTGAAGTATTCGTGATTATTGGATATCCTAAAATGTAAATACTTAGTTAGAAAAAGCAAAATTGGCATCTTCTCAATTATTCTGTGAGATGTGAGATTGTCTAACTGCCTAGTCAGTTAATTCACAAGTTGTTGTATCCATGCTTTTTTGTAAAAAGGATATAGCCAAGCAGCAGAGAGGAAGACTCCCTAATGATGTTTCTATGACCAATGATGTACTTCAAACAGGAGTAATTTTTCATACAGGGGAAAGTTCTCCTGACAACACTTAGCTCAGAAGAGCTTCCAGAGTGTAATATGAGACAGATCTGAAAAAGCCTGATTCCTGAAAGGAAGAACAGAGTTGTTTTTCAGCCAGTCAGTCACAGATGGGAGAAACTTATTCTGGGACTCTGAGGGTATAACGTGGAAAGTTTCTTATGTGTATATCAAAGAAAGTAACTGCAATGGAAAGAAAGGATCAAGGGGAGGACATTTCTTCCTCCAAAGTATTGGAGCAGGTAAAATTCTCAGGTATTTTATTTAATATCTCATCCAGGAGACCTAAGTTTCTTCTCTCTACAAATTTATTTTCTTCAATATTATTTTTCCTGTAGTTTTATAGTTGTAATGATTAAAAATGTTTTATTGTCTTTTGTCAAGCTTATATTAAGGAAAAAAGAGGCAGTAGTGTGAATATGCTCAACACAATCTCCCAGCTGACTCATAATACCATTACAAATACATGTAAATTAATCTTTTATAGACTATTTGTTCATTGCTACTCAGGAAATATCAGACTGTGAATGCCTATTTACACAGAACAGAATTTTAAGCAATGAAAGAACAAGAAACATTCTCCTGTCCTGTAAAGCTGTATGAAAAATGAAGCAACTGTTCACTTTTACAATCAAATAAAATAAAGATCTAAATTATGGTAAGACGTCTCCTTCAAAAGTCTCCCAGTTGCTGTGTCTTTAATCCGAACCATACAAGGAATTGGTAACTTTTGTTCAAATCATTAGTCATTAGGAACCTGTCCATAGTGTTTCACATGGAAGTGTGAATCTTGGCTTTGAGAGTAACATGTCTCTGATTCAAAGTGAATTAAAATTATATACTTGTTACAAATTTAGTCTTGCTGTAAAAAATAATGGAAGAAACAGTGAACAAAACATGAGTACTTTAAGATGATTTTGTGCAGTTAGATACATTTTAAAAGGCAGCAGAAACAGAAAAGGGAATTTTTAAATGATGTGGCAAGTTTATGCAAGCATCCGTGAGAAAACCTTTGTCTCTGAAAGAAAATGAGAGCACTTTGGAATCAAAATGATACCATATCAGTACTTTTTTGCGCACAAAATAGAAATTTTTTTTCCTTCATATCTTTCAAACTAAAACTAAAATTACCTGAAGAAGTGTGTGTTTATGTATTATATACATACCCTGTTCATAGGAACTAGAAGGATCAGAGAGGTCTTTTTGTATTGCCTTTTTGAAATATTTTTTTATTTCTTCTTTAATATTTTGACCTTAACAGTTAATGATCAAGTTCTCAAGGCAGAAAAGTAACTATTTGGAGAGGATGATTCAGCTTATGTATTATGGATGCAGATTTTCAGAACCTTAAATGTCAGACTGAAAAATGTGGCTTAACTCTCCCCAAAATTATCATGGTAAATGTAGACAGATTGTATAAAAGACTCAACATGACACATGCAGTGTGTTTTCAGGAACTTTATATAACTTTAGAACCAATGCTAGTCTAAGATATAATGTAAAGTTTCTATCTGCAAAACTTTCATTTCAAAATATTGGAAAAACCTATTTTTCTGATAAGGTAAGAATCAGGTTTTACGTGTAATCTCTAAAGCAATAACATCAGACAAGAAGTGTTGCTCAAAAAGTAAGGAGTAAGTTTACATAATGACGCACAGTTCTTCAGTGTGGCTTTTTAAAATGTGATTTCTTATCCAAAATTACTTCATTTTAAGATTAAGTACAAGTACAGGATTGAAATGTATTAAAAAGTTTTGAAATAATTTGTGTTTCATATGGATGGAGTTGGCTTCTGATGCGCTCTGATGATCTTGAGAAATATCATTATGACTCAGGTCTGAGTAACAATGAATCAGTTGATTGTATTTTCAGAAATTTTTGAGACTAATCGACCTGACAATTAGATAAAAATTTTTGCCATGTACAAGACAATACAGGTTACGTTTATCTATTGCTTGAATACTGGGTAGTTTGTCTCTAACTTTAAATTAAAACAAATAGGTCTCTGAAACTAGTACTGACTACTAAACATAGTCAATAACACTTTCCTAGGTCACAACACTTTCTGTTGTGTTTTAACTTTTGAAGAAGTAGCTATCTTTAATCAGTGTTCTTATTCTAGTGTATGAGAGGAATGTATGAAGCAAAATACTAATTCAGTTAGGATATTACTATTTATCATTAGAAAGTCAATAGAACTATAAGTTTTTGCAATAAATGTAGGGAGTTTGTGCTACAGTTTGCTACTTTCTCATACTTGAATAAAGTTAGAGCACAAAATGATTGTATAGAATGCACATCTACAGGTTGTCCTTAGGATTATCTGATCCTTTGTGTTTTAAGAAAATGTGAAAGTAGAGGGGATTTTTCTAAAATGAGCAGTTAAAATCAACTGAGATTCTGGTACTACACTTCTTCAAATTTTTTTGCATGTGAAGCAAATGCTGTGGAATAATTTATTACTTCTTCACTAATAAAAAAATAAAAAGCAATCTGGATTGATACCATAATTAAAAATTCTGCAGACCCCAGAGACCTTTTTGAAGAGCTGAGTATCTGAAATCAGTTCTTGAGAAGTAACCAAGTCAAACTCAGTGCTTTAAGGGATATTTTCTGTTATTCATGTTAAATCTTTGTTCTACAGTAATGTTAGCATCTGATGTAGGTATATAAGGACATTTCAGAGAAGGTAAACAAGAGTAGAAGAACAAGAATGAGTACTTTGGAGAAATAGAGCCTCAGGTATATTGTTTTAATACTACTACTAAATCAGAAGTGGCATTATAATGAATGGTGGATATGACTATCATAATGACTATTTAAATTATGTAGATTTAGACAGAAAATACAACTAAGAAGCTAACATTGCTATTGTTATATAGAAGGAAGTCTCTCTTTTAGTAAGTGACTCAGGACTGGAATTTAGAAACACCCTGAAGCAAAACAAAAAGTAATTAAAATTACGTTCAAAATAGAATCTTATCCTATAAAGTAGAGGAGTTAACATCAACTGTCAGTGACAAATTTTGTCAAAAAAATGTTATGTCAAAATTTTGATTTGCTAAAAATGGTTAAAATGAAGATTTTAGTTTTCATGTATTTCCCATGATTAATTCCTTTCTTTTCCTTACTAGAAGTAATTTGTATGTCATTCTGCTGAGCGATGGCTATATGTTCCCTTGCTTCTCCCTCTGGATTTGGAATCAGAACATCTTGAACATAATCCTAATCCCATTGAGGTTTCCAATGAAATTCCTACCTGATCTTACACTGTCAAATTCTGCTTTCTGGTTCGTCATTTCACGGGAATGAAAAGAATAATCCTACTGTTCATTGTCCTGGAGGAAATCTTACATATGAGAGAAACACACTATTTTGTAGATTGGATCCTTGTATTTAAGAAGTTATTTATGGTTTATAAATTCACTTTTCATGCTACAGCGTAGGATGACGTTGCAAGCTGTTTAACACAGAAATACTTGAAATCTTTTCATGCTCTGGGATCTTTCTTTCTCCGGTAGGATTCCACAATAGATTAGAGGCCTACTCACATAAGAATTGATCTGTGCCCAGGTTATGCTTAGGTTTATTTCCCTACAGTCATGTCCAGCCTTCTACCAGGCTTGCTGATTATCACTGCTTTTAAGAATTTGGTGTAGTTTTAATACTAATTTAATTCTTAGCTATTGCTCCACAGCAGAAAGTTCAGTTCAGAAACTAGTGTAACAAATTACTATGTTCCACATACAGTTTTTTTCAGAATGATTCCTTTAAATCCTCCACTGTGTTTTCTGATCTCTGACATGTATTGTTCTTTAGTATTTGCTGTAAACTACTGTTTTGACATTTGATGAGGATGTTTGAAAGAGAAACTTATCTGAAAATACCCGTTATATTTAAGGAAAAACAGAACGATAAAAATTTTAAGGGACTCCTTAAGTTTTAAGGATGTGTGTTTAATAACAGATGATAAATCTTTAGAGTTTAGAACAAGTAAATGCATTTTTATTCATTTTGTGGATTTTTTTTTTCCTATGGTGATAGTTCGTATGTTAGCAGCAGCAGAACAATTATGAGAAATGAGAAATGCATAACAAGAGAAAGAAAAAAGAATTGCTTTCTGCATCCATTATCACTTTTTTTTACCCTGAAGTAAAATAAAATCATGATTTTCAAAAGGTACTACTACTATATTTTGTTTGATTATTATAAAGGAATTATAGGATGTGTAGGACTCAAAGCAGGGATGTTCAATGTGTATAATATGGTGATCCTTTAAAGGCATTTATTGAAATCAGGCCAAACAACACACCTACCCTACCTTGTTTCCCATATATAATATTTGTTCCTTCCCATCACAATTCTGCAAAATTCTTGACTTTCCATAGTGTTATTTTTGGCTTTGATACGTTAGGGGTACTCAGAATTGTTTAGGATGTCAACAGTGATTTTATTGGCCCAACAAAATGTACAGAGTTCCCTGATATCTGAAAATTGTATTCTATGTCTGTGTATCTTGTTTTTGAGTCTTTCTATACATATCTCTCTTCTGGTTAATATGGATGGCTTTTCTCAAGAAAATGATGGTTAACGTGATAGAAAGGTTGGAAATTAGTTTATTGATTTTGTACTTCTTTGAAATTTGAATTTGAGTGGCAATTTATGTGTTTCTCTAACTACAGGACAATCATGGCCCTGTACCCTTCAGGGTGGTAACCCTATGAATACATGAAACATCTTTTTGAGGGCAAATGATGTTTTGTTTTTTTTATCTAGGAGTAGATTCAGGTTTATCATTTGGGATCCAAATAGTTATAGTATTTTAAATGCAGATACCTATGACTGACTCATAATGATTCACACTTCCCTACACAGTCAGCGTAGTAAAGCACAACAAAGGACTGTAGGCAAAGAAAGGCTGCAACAGAGGAAGACAAAAAAGAGCACAGATATGTATGAACTAATACTGAAACAATCTAGAAAATCTCAGTATATTAAAAGGGTCAAAGGGTGCTTTTATTTTAAAGAAAACCCAACGTCACTTATTCATTTTCACAATCAAATCCGCAAGTTCACAAGATCCAAAATATTTGTGTCTGTGAAGTAGGCAGGCTGGTAAATATTTTAACTGCTCTTGGCTGCCAAAGGAGCATGAAATTTGATAATAGAAAAACATAAATAACTCCATTCTTGAAGAAAGAGAATAGATAAAGCTAATCAAATTCAGATTGATAAATAGTTGATACTTTTATGCTTAAACTCAAACATTATAAATATTTATCTTAAAAAGGGGGGTGGAATACTATTAGAGTAGCATAATTATAATCCTCAAAGAATCCAGACCCAGTTCTGCTTCAAGATAAATCATTTTTTAAAGCAAAATATAAAATCCACCCTCATTAACTTGTTTGATGTAATGTGTATACAGCAGTAAAGTGAATAATTTAAATAAAAATCTGTTCCTGGCAAATTGACAAAAGTAATTTAGAAGCTGTCTTTGTAATTATCTCAGCCATGGTAAGTAGAGAGATTTTACCCAAACACCATTTAATAGCTAGGGGACATGAACATTGCATTTAGAACTCTAAAATTTATATTAATAATGAGTATTATAAACATCAATGCACAACTACAAAAATTTGCAAATATTAAATTAATTCTCTCAAAAGACTCTGTCAATACTTCCAGCTGATCACTTGCTTTGGAAACCTTCTGAAATTACTGCATGAAGGATCTTCCGAGTAACTGGGGAAAGAAACTGTCTTCAGGGCAGAGCTCACAAAAAAGACACCTTGAGGACCTATTGCTTCCTCAGCAAGGTTGTGTTCCTGTGCTTTGCCTACAGATGATAGTTTAAAGAGTCAGTCTTACTTGAATGAGACAGGGACTGCTTGCTGTGATCCATCTCAATGTGTTCTTGATAGAGACATGATCAGACAAGCGCTTGTAATTGTAAGATGAAACACATGGTAGAGCTCAAATTATTAGTTTATTGAAATAAAAAGTAAAATGCATTATTTTGAGTAGGTAATTGCCACACAGCAGCTGAGATGGTCCTTTAGTGTATCCAGTAAACACGGCTGGCTCATGGTGACTGTTTCATAAGACTATAATTACAACAAAATGCAACCAGTTATACTGCAGGCAATA
This sequence comes from Tapera naevia, assembly GCA_033556795.1. Taxonomy (NCBI): domain Eukaryota; kingdom Metazoa; phylum Chordata; class Aves; order Cuculiformes; family Neomorphidae; genus Tapera; species Tapera naevia. The sequence goes on from JAUMJJ010000059.1 coordinate 7,389,815, forward strand.
GTTTTATCTCCTTACATAGTGCTAGCAGACTATACCAAGTGCTCCTGTCTAAAGATGGACATGCTTTATCATGTAGAAGGCTACATTGTAACAACTGTGCTGTACCACCCAGGAAGAATCTTTATTACAGATCTTCAGTAAAGACCTTGATGATATACACTTTGTCTCTGTGACTCAATGCGGAAGTGGGACTTATTTTCACATTATACAATGAGAATATTTTGTATATTAACTTTTAAGTGGATATTTTACTATATTATGACTTGTATCAGAGACTTGCGGATATGCTTATGCTTAGCTTATGTTCTTGACTATCATTTAAAAAATATAATGACAGGAAAATGTACTAAAAATTGCTTTACTAATTAACTCTCAGAGAGATCAGCAGTCTTTTAGCTTTTCACATTTATAAACATCGGCCTCTGGAAAAAAAATACTTGGTAAGTTTTAGCTTTTCTCCACTTACATGAAAAACTGTTCTACTAAGAATTATGTCTTTTCACTGCGTGTGTTCTCCGTTTTCTCCTTTGTCTGCTTTCTATTTTTCTTTCACCTATTTTCTATCAATATTTACTTTTAAATTGCTAAGTAAACAAATAAAAATATTAAATTAAATTTTATTTTTACAGTTTCTGTTCAGGATTCATGGTAGGGATAAGGATCAAGTTTTTAACAGTCACATCATCTAAGAAACAGTACAAATATGAGAGAAAAGTCTTCTTTTCTTCCTTCCTTCCTTCACAGATTGTATTCAATTATGTAGACAAGTTGAGATTTAGGTAAATCAATTACCACGGGAAAGTTTCTTATTATTGTGCACAATTTAGTCTGAAATACACAGTCACAGCATATTCTGGAAGATAACATTCAGAGGTAAATCTCAGTTTAAGCTTACCCCATGGTGCAGAGTCATCTTAGGTTAGCTCTGTCTCTTAGTTTTATCTATACTGTACATACATTAGATCAAACTGACTAATAATGAGCTTTTTAATATTTGTATTTATGTTTTTAAAAAACAACATTTTTTCTTTCATTCTGACTTTTTTTGTGAAACTATTGAGCTTTTAAAATAAACTTTTAAAGCATTTAAGGAGCACTGAACTGGTTTGATTTTCTTCCTAACACAGCATAAATATAAAAGAAAAATATTTTCAGCTTTCTGTAAGAAGTTCTTTGACTAAGTGGAAAAGTCCAGCAGGGAACTATTGAAGTGTATAGGAATAAAGAGAAGGAATAGAATAACACGTAATGTGTGTAAAATAGCATTTAGAATAAAACAACACTCTTGTCTTACAATAAAGAGATTGTGGAGTACTTATATTCATTTATTGTTAGAAAACTGCCTCTGCACTGGCAAAATAATGGACCTCTTGACTCTTACAACTATAACATATTAAATGGCTTTAGAATTGTAAATTTATCACATGTATATCAACTTTTATAGATATAAGGACTGACTGAGAATACTTCATATCTGAACTAGGAAAATGTCTCAGTGGAAAGCTTTCCAGGGAGAAACTAATCCCAAATTTTGGCAGCAGTGGGGTTTTTTTGGTTTGATGGTTCACTTATTCTTTAATTATCATGTTATGGATCAACATTGCTACATATGATGTGCAGAATATGTGATCCCTCCGATAAGTAAAAAGAATAAAATATGTCATTTACACAGATCCTATATTTAAGTATTAATTTATTTTTAAAAATATATTTATTTATTTATTATTATTTACTTATTATTTAGTCATTTAATTTCATGACAAAACCGAAAGCAGCACTCGGTTGTCAAGGCACATAGTGGCAGAATGTTCTGGGACTGAGCACTAGACTGAGGCAGACAGGCAGTTTCCCAAAGGGAAACCTGAGGGGAAACCCAAAGAAGAGAAGAGGGACCTGCCAAGAGCTGGCAGCTCTTGCAGTTGAGTCTGACACAGCTTGGGCATTGCTAGGAGCAGCCTTGGGAGATTTAAACAGCACCAGCGACCAGCAGCATCATGAGCGAGCAGTGCGTGGGGTGTGCCAGGGCGTGGGGCAACAGTTTGTGTGGCTGTTTGTGTCGCAGGGCTCTGCAGCCAGCTTGTGGGTCCACAGCTCAGATAAGTTCTCTAAGTCTGTGGCAAAAGTGTTCCTGAGGACAAAGCCCCTGAGATATCTAGTGCTTCTGCCTTGGCACAACTGGTAAAGAAGGAGACTTCAGTACAAGTGGTAGGTTGCAGTGAGTGCCTATTGCCCAGTGTGCCTGGTACTGAATTCACAAACAAGGTAAAGAGATCAACTTATGTTTTTTGTGATTTCAGCTGTTTTTTTACTCTATTTTTTTATTGTAATTTCTGGGCCAGTATATAGAACAGATTTAAAAAACAAAGAAAACAATGAAAGAATGATTCTTTAAGTATATCTACAAAAATAAATCTTACTGCAAATATTGATTCAGAATTTTCTAGCAACAGAAAATCAGTAAGATTTTGTCCTTGTTATTCATACGTATTCATGTGTGGTATTAAGTAATGCATTGAGGTTTCATTATGAACTCCTGAAATTTTCTAATAATTAAATCCAATATTTCATCTGTCACTTTCAGGGACAGAGGATAATTTATCTTAACTTAAACAGTGCATGTGCTATATCTTTGATATACAGTGGGTGAGCTTATCTCGCTGTTTTCCGCTCCAGGTGTCTGTTACTGCATGAGTGGCCACTTTTAATTAAATAACAGGATCTTTCTGAAGATCGTTTATTCCTGAAAGTCTTCTCTTCCTGCCTCATGTTTCACTCTCTCCCCTACCGAATGATACATTTTTGTTCAATGTGTCCGTTCTTGTTTTTTTCACCTTTTGTTCCAGTTCATCTGTTGCTTCCCCCTCTACTTTTTCTTTTGTACTAATTTGTACTAGAATCTAATTTTGAGTTAGAAGAATATGTGTGCTTTCCAATTAAAGAATATATTTTTTACTATTGGTCTGAGGAGTGTCTAAAGAACCCTTCAGAAATGCATAAATGCAGTGTAAACTCTAAATGACTCTGCTTACACCACCACAAACTCTAATATTTGCTGCTTAAATAACAAAGATACAGGAAACAGCTTCTGAATGGCATAAACTATGTTTAACAATTTTTTCCAGAAAGACTGATGAATAATTTAAGGATGCCTAAGGAAGGCTCCAATATGTTCCCTGGCAACTTGTTCATGTTTTCCTGATTTTTTGAATTACTAAGTGAATTATGAAATTATATAAGGACTTATTTAATGTAGCAGGGGTATTCTTATGTTTATACTGTGCACTAGTGATACATGAAATTTGACTGGTATCCTTAAATCCACCTAATGTGGCTTTATCATCAAAGTTCAGTAAACATTTTACTAGAAGGAGTAGATACTTTAATATGTGATAACGGAAACTGAATATAAGTACTTTCTGTTTAATTGTGAGCTTGCTTTACAAGTTCAGGAAAATCTCCCTAGAGAATTTCCTAGGAAGTGTAGGATGCGATCTTCCAGCTTGTCCCTTAACTCAGCATCCTGCGTCTAAATCACAGCAGGATAAAACGATACTATAAGTACACACAACAATCACTTATACTAGCTTAGAAATCCAGGAGAGCTCTTTGAGTAGTAAATGCTTTCAATGCTGAAGTTTTGTTGCCGCAAGAGAAGGATACTTTGGGTATAGACCATCTTACCTCAAATCTCTAAACTGTTTTTTTTATTTATTTTTGTCTATGAAATTGCCACAATAAAGAGTAAAATGTGTTGCAGTACAAAAGTTTGCTGGTACAAAAGCCATTTATTACTGCAATTATCTCTTTATTAAACATTCATTATGCAATCTTTTTTTAGGATCCTGAATTTTAAAAAATATTGAATATTTCCTCTCTTGCACTTAGGATAGTTTTTTGGTATCTGTCTAAGTATTGCGTATACTGCTGCATAGAATAAATAACACCACACAGCTCATTTTGAGCTCTGAAAATTACTCTTCAGAGTGTATAAATAATTCTCATAAGCTCATCTGTTATTACAGGGAAGAAATCTCCTGAAATAAAGGATAACATTTTTCCTTTTTACCATGAACCAGTACATAAAGGCTGACTACAAAGAGGATGGAGACTCCCTTTTTATAAGGAGTCACATGGAAAAGACAAGGGATAATGCATGTAAGTTGCTCCTGGAGAGATTCTTATTGGATTTCAAAGGAAAATTTTCCACCATGAGAACAGTTAAACATTGCAATAATCTCCCCAGGCAAGTGTTAGATTCCTCTAAATTGGACACTTTTAAGGCTCAACTCGACAGGATGCTGGGCCGTCTCATTTAAATTATATATCACCTAAAAAAGCTTGACCAGATGACCCTTGAGGTCCCTTCTAACCTGGTTTTCTATGGTCCTATGATTTTTAAAATCACGTACACATGCACTCTTACTTATGCACTTTAAATGACTCAATCTTATCTTGAAATAAGACATTACATATATGATATGTTCATGACTCCTCAATTTACAGACCACAGGTTGTGTTTCAACATTTGCAGGACTGCTATAAAAGTAAACTTCACAGCAATTTTCTTCCTATGAGGCCCTGAATCAGAAAATAACCTCTGGTTCAAAGAGGAAAACACATGCTTTAAGCACCTCTAATTTTACCTCAGCCTGGGAAACAACTAAAGCCATTTTCTGAGAATACTTGTAAGTAAAAAACCAAATTTTTAAAAAAGCATCACACACACCCCTTCTGATGTTACCTTTAATGTCTATATCTACAATATTTTTCTAAAAAATTAATTTTATAAAGGAAGATCAGAAAAGGACATTGTAGACTTAAAGAAGGATCAAAAGCAAGGAGTAGTCAATATGACTAGGAACTACAATTACATCACAACTGTGGAAAAATATTTTCTCTAACTTTTTAAGAAAATAAGAAAAAAACAAGAAATAGCTTATTTGCTTTACTGACTTCAAGGCTTAAAAATCAGTATTGTGGGTGATAGAACTAAAGAGTTTCTGAAAAGAACTGTTTTGTAAATTACTCTTGATCTTTTCCCTCCAGTAGATTTCTGTTCCATTCCTTCTTTTCTCTCTGTGCTTTGAGATATGACATTAAGTCACGATATATCTCTGCCGGGTGCTGGAATTTTTACCTTGCCTCTTATACTTCAATCTGATTTCTACAAACTATTATATTTTATTTTTTTTAAGATATTCTAATCTTGAGTTGCTGGACTCTAAATTGAAGAAAGTGAAAGGGTGGCTCTGTTACATATTATGATTTTTTATAAGTGTATGAAGCCTGAAAATGGCTTTGATTTCTGTATGATTTCTTTAAAATATTTTTTATGTTGTTGAAGTATATATGCATGACATTACATGATTTCATCTTCTAATTCAAGTTTCAGTGATAGAAAAATCTATACTAAAATCCTATCCCTTTTTTACTTCAATGTAGTAATATTGAGCCATAATAAACGTTGACTCTCAGTTGAATAAGCAACAAAGATGCACATATATATATTTCGTAGAAAAAAAAAAGCCCTTAACAATCAGCAAATCTGACTGTCAAGAATGTGATAGTATAGTATCAAAATTAAGTTTTCAAACACTATTGTCCAGCACGAAGATTGTTTGAGTGGCTGAGTTCTCTGCATTTGCAAAAGCAGTAAGTAGCTTCTCAGTCTTTTGTGTGCAGGGAGGTGGAAACTTGCTTCTAATATTTTTTTCTCAATTTTAGGTATAAATTCAATGATATCTGTTGATGGTACAGAAACTTACAATATTTTATTTTAATAAATGGCTAGTCAATTCTTCCCAAGAAAGTTCAATATCGTATTTATTTATTGTAATGTTTTACAACAGAACCTGCATATCGATTCCTCAGATGTGGTAAGAAAGTTGAAGTGACAAATGAGATTCTCGAGTGTTCAGTTTCTCAGTTCATACAGAGAGTACCATGCATTTTTGAAAAATGGTGTCTTTGTTCTTGGCAACATAGAAACTATCAGTCATGATTCATAGAGAGAAATAAGAATTTCGTAAGTTCTTATTTCAGAAAACCACATGTATCAGATGTATCAGGGGAGCAAAAATGGCATTTTGATTAGCAAGATATTTCTTTCTGTATTCTTCTGTGACTTCTGTCTGTGACTTTTTAATCTAAGGGGGACAGGAATTATCTTTCTTCCATATACTACTTCTGTTTCAAGATATCTTATCAGTATGGATGCTTTCTGGGATGCACAATGCTTTCTTATGACCACATATTTTAATATCATTTACTACTACTGGAGGTTTTTCCACCAGAGTCTTGGCTATTCTTCTGGTGGTCTGGACACACACGGTAATATTTATCACTCTTTGGCTTTCAAAATTTTTTGTCTACAGAATAGAACTTTACTCAGGGATCTCTCTAATTTCTAACAACCGCTGATGTTAGCAAGCTACCCAATATTCTGCAGTCTGGCACCCAAACCAAGTGATTGCCCCGTTAATCCCAGAAGAATTCCCAACTCCTCTTAGGCATTTCTGTTTTAATAAATTGAAAAATGGAAGGCAATGTAGAAAAAGGGTAAGTTTCCTATGTCCCACGAAAAAAAATGAAGCTAGTATTTTATCTGTTTCTTCTGTTTATGAGAAGGAAAAACACCCATAAACAGAAAGCCTTTTTCAGTACCAACTGCCTCGTAAAATAATAGGCAAAGTACCAAGGTACATTTGGCTGTTTTCACTCTTCAGAGTAAAGACACCCAAAAGAGCTAAGCATATAATATTATGGAAATCCAGATTTTTATGTGGCTTACTTTGAGTAATCATCTTTTAATTTTTCAGTGTTTCTCTGATGTCTGCCAAAAGGAAGAGGCAGTTAAAGGCATCGCTTTTTTCAATGTGGACAAAATAATTATGTACTGTTGGATTTTGTAGCTTGTCAGAGGCAATTGCCTAGTCCAGATCTCCTTCTCCATATGAAACTTTCAATTTCCTCTAATGGCCAGATCTATTTTAGTCTTTTGTGTAGCCCAGATCCCAGTTAATTAGGAGTGCATTTTTTCCTAAAGTACCTTATATGTTAACTATAAAAATCAGAGTAAATTCTTTTAAAAAGTAGAATCCATGTCTATGCTGTTAAAATGAAAAAATCGTTATACAAAGTGGTTGCATTGGTAATTTTTTACTATTCATTAAAGGTGACAACATAAAATACATTGTAAATCTTTGTATAAATAATAACATTATAAACTACCAAGTCCATCATTATGAGTTTCAAACTGCTTATACTATGTCCATAAATACAGTTTTAAGAATGTCACACTCCTTCTCTGTGTCCTCTTATCCCCGTGACCCATATCTGCGATCTCTTAAATTGAATATATCATTCATTTATTACCAGCTAAATTTTAATTTCCTCTCCAGCTACTCTGCAAATAAAAGACTTCTAGCTGTTTTAATTTTCTCTTCTGACAGCAAAAGACATATCTACATGATTAAAATGCCAGATATCTTTATAACTGTTATCAATTACGTTAATTAATAGAAAATAGCAGCAGAAATTGCATGAGGAAAATTTACTACTCTAAATCTTAGTTAATTCATAGTCATCTGTAAGATACCATTTCTCCCACACCCCACTTATGTTTACCTTTTCATGTATTCAATATTAATAAATACTTCACTAACAAGTTTGTTGTATAGTTGCTGTTTGTATTAGTATGAAGTACAAACCTTTTGGAGTTGTATTTCTCAAGATGAGAAGAAAAGGAAATTTTGTTTCATAAAACAAATGGGATGTATTAAGTTCCTAAATTATCTAACAGCAAGCGATCGATATGAGAATTATATATTTTTTAATTAAATGAGACTATAGACCATGAGTTTATAGTGCAACATATTTTTAAAGTCAGAATTTTTCCTAAATTTTTTTTCTTCTAAAGTCTATTCATAGCTTCTGAGCCGAAGTTCAGGCCTTGTATCAAGAAGTTGCTAATCACAGACTAAGCTCTGTGCCATGCTGCTTGAGCAGCAGGTCATGGCTTTACAGACTGGCAGGCTGCATCAAATGGAGTGCAAAAGCAGAACCCCATGATGACAGGGGAAAATATTTTGGATTTAGCATTTCTCTGAGGGTATTTTTACTCTTTCCAGAATGGGTAGATAGCCATACTTAACATTAGTGAAGCTCTTTCCTCCACTCGGTATAGACCTGTGAAAACACTGATGTTGGGCAAAGTTCATGCAAAGTTTATTTGCTGGAAAGCATGTTTATTCAGTATGGATTCAACAGAACATTCCTGTGGGAACTTTGACTTATTTTGCCTGACAGGAGAGATAAGGAAATTTTACATCATTTCTCAGAGTAAAGACAAGAGGTTTCTATCTGTCCGTGACAGCCTTGTGCCCCCATCATCCTTTGGCTATCCAGCTCTGCTATTTTGGTCCCTCTGGCCTCTTATCATCTGTTTCAGCCATCTGATCTTTTGTTCTGAAGCCTGGGTCCCTCTGAGAGCCTCTGGGATCTACCCAAATTTGCCATTTGCTGCCTGTCCCTTGTTGTGTGCTTTTCTTTCCCTCTCTCCAAGCTGTAGTGTGTTCAGCTGCCTATTGAGCTCCATCACAGGGAGGGGAAGACACAAACCTTTCAGAGGTTTTGAAGGTTGTCTATAAAATAAATCCTACCATTGACTTCATTATGTACCAGAAGAGCTTGTCAATGTCTGTATAAATTATGCTGATGCTATCGTTCTGTAGAAACTCTGACAGTCTTATGCTTTTATTTAATTGTGTCTTTGAATTATTTTCTAGTTGAACTTTGGGTTTGGCTTACCATGGTGTTTCTTTTTTTTTTTTATTTAATGGACAGCCATGATATATGTATACGTGCAAATATTGACAGATAGGTTGGTATTTGAGGTAAATTGAATAGGCAGTTGAGGAGGAACATTGATTTTTTTTTTTAATTTCTTTATTAAAAAAAGCACAAGTCTTTATGAGGATAGTCAAAATAATATTGACAAAATAATATTTTATTTTCTCTTAAAACTGACATCCAAGGCACATGCTGATAGCTGAAATAGGATGGGAAACTGAAATTCCAAATAGAAGGTTAGACTCACATTTTCTTGTTGAAAAACTCCTAGAAGTGCTTAAGAGAAAGGAACTTGAAGAAAAAATTCCCTTTCTACAAAACATTCTGTATCCAGCAGTGGAGTTCTACTTCTCATCTTTAGTGCTGCTGTATGTCACAGAATAGGTGTTTGCCACAGATGAAAACCACAAATTGAAAAAGACCTGTAAGAAAAGATAGGACCGTAGCACGACTTCTCCCTTCAGTTTTTGGTCTGGTTTGGTTTTGTTTTTTGCATATCACTGCTGCAGTAGAGCCAGTGTACAATGAAGTGCAATATTTTCCGTGTTTACCTGCACTGAACAAATAATCTCAGCCTCTCTGAAGGTCTTCTGACAGTATAGAAAAAGTGAAATCCTATAGCAAACTTTGCATAGGGATGGTTTTTTTTCAGGAATTTTTAAGAAATGTTGAAACTCTGAAGGGAAATCTCTGGCAGAAACTTGCATTGATCTCTGCTGCTAGACAGTACCTTAATAATTTAATTCTCCTAGATCAGCACCATATTAGTTTCTCAAATTGTGAATATTTTTAGTATCTTTTAGTCTTGGAATTTTAGGAGTTCATAGTTTACAAAATTGTTTTATTTTATCAATAAACAAGACAGTGACCTGCAGGTTAATACGTTTGTGTAATACTTTAGGATTACTACATTTACCTTTAAAAGACAGTCGTCTGTAATTTGAAATACTCACAATTTATTTAGCTGATTCTAACAGCCAAAGAACTTTAGAACAACAGAATCAAACATTAAAAGTAGTGGTTAAGCAATTTAATTTCAAACTTTGTTGCTTAAGAACAGTAAAAGATACTTAAAATTAAAAGATATTTAAATGATGTAGATACTTAAATGTTAAATAACTGTTCTTCCTTTTTTGCATAAACTATTCCATTAAGTTGAAATTAATTTTGATTTTGAAAAGCCTGATTCAGATATCCATAATAAAACAAAGAAACAATGAATAACAGAGAATGCTAAAAGGGGATATGAATAACAGAGAATGCTAAAAGGGAATAAAGTCTGTACTGTAAACACCCTTCTTCTTTTGCCCTTCTGTGTTAAAATGAGGAGTAATGTATCATATCATTCTTGAAAATATGCTGTAAATTACTGCAATTGGGCTCTTTTTACATGCTCATTTTCAAATGCTCATCAGCTCTTTCAAGTGAGACTGTATTCTACTCTGGTTTTAGAGAAGTGTTACAAACAGATTTTTCTGTTGTTTGTTTTCTGCTATCAGAACAGATTTTCTTTTCGTAAGTGCTTAATTATGAGTAAATAAAAGTATGCCTCTTACTTTCTCAACTATTACTTGGCCTTTTAGAGAAAATTTCAGACATTACCTATGAAATATTTTGTGGCTTTCAAATGATAGTCTGCTAATCTTTTGGAAAGTACTCAGTCAAGAAATTAGTTCCAGTGTCTGGATCATGATTTCGTTAATAACATTATTTATTATTATTCGTTAATAGTAGTATTACTTTCTGTTTTGAAATTATAAAGGCACAACATAGATCATATCTGTCCAATTCCAGAATGTGACAGATCTTCCAAATACAGCTTTGGTGAAACAAATTTAACTTTGTATCCAATCTTCTATACTGGATTTTAAAATCCATGACAAAAGTTAAACAGGGATCAAAAAATCATAGACTGCCTTTGGGAGGAATGTCTCCTGTTGTAGTCCAAACAATGTTTCACTCTTTGTATGGCTGAAAATCTTGCTATTTTGTTAAACATAAACATAAAACCCTAATTTTGACTACTTTCTCTTCTTAGTGATAGGGGTTTTTTTTAGTTATTATTTCTTTAATTCTAATGTGTCTTCCCAGAGAATCTTGTTATAAATAGTGAACAACAGTAAATTAGCTTGTCTTGTTTGAAGAATTGATACTTTTACTTTACTTCTGTTAGACAACCTTGATATGACTTAGAACTATCTCCCTCTAATGTTTTCTGGCATTATATGCAACAGAAAAAGAAAACTATAAAAGCATCATCATATTGTTTTGGTTTCTTTTCTTCTTACTAAGATCAATAACATCTACTACACTTTTAACAACATTTCAAAGAGCAGCTACATAAAGGAATAGTAAATCTGAGTAGCTAGAGTAGAAAACAAGTCAATTTGACCTTAAAATAATTGCTCTAGGTAACTAAATCTTTTCCTTTTCTAAGGAAAAATATATGTAGTAAATAGCGGCTTATTTGATATCTATGTTTTCACAGGGTATTTCTGGGCAACTGGACCTTATTACTGAAGTTCTTTTAAATGAAAAATTTCTAAGCTTTTGAAAAGTGGAGGGAAAATAATTCAATGCCAGTTAAGGGTGATTATTCAATTAATAACCTATATTCTGTAATGAAGGAAGTATAATTATTATCCTTGGATTTATCCCATTTCATACCAGCATAGTTAGTGTGTGTTAGTTTGTAAATAGGAGAATATTTGGCAAGTGATTAATCTTTTTCTCTAAATACTGTAAAAATATACTAGGTTTTATTTAAGTTAATATCAAAGTCCATGGTGTAATTTATTTGGACTAGCATTTTATTCATAATTCTTAAATTATTCACAGATGTGAAAGTAATTATGGGAAATGAAATTGATCACATACACCCTGGAAAAAGCATTAGTATTAAAAATTTTTTCAAGTGTTATAATCAGATGAACAGCTCCTTACAGACTCTTTATGAAACATTCTTTAAAGATCCTGATATAAACTGTATTCATCACTATGAAAACAGTGAAAAAAAAATTGAATAAAAATCAGCTGTTCTCTTCTCTTAAGATTACGAATATCGGTATTACAAGAGAAATATCAGTCACATTGACTTCAGTAGACATTGTTACTAGGATGTCAACCATATTCACTAATTACTTGGCCACTGCAGATGAGAAGAAAAACAAAGTACAATTTCAGCACTTTCAGATATGGCGACTTAGGAATCCTTTTATATACTCCTCTATTATACACCACGTAGCTTTTCTTTAAATATTTGTAAATCTCTTCACCCTATAACATAAATGCAGTGATTATGCTCAGATGTGTTTTTTATTTGAGCAGAAATCTTGACAAATTATTTATGAATTCTTAGGTCCCATACTCCTTTATCTGTTTCTGTGCATCTATTTTTACCTTCGACCTGCTGCAAGAATCAAGTTGGAATCTTTCAAGGTTTTTTTCTCTTCCTTTGTAGAGGAATATAATTTTTGGTGGAAAAAAAAAGTAGTTTCAACATTGATTGAATATCTAAAAAGAAGGAAATTTTTTTTTTTTATTTAAAATAATGGTTAGCCTGTAAATCCTCTGCAAAATAATTTCCTCTTGGGATCAAAATAGAACAGCTACACTGAGCAACTGAAAGAAATTTATAGGTTTGGATTCATATGGCTAGATATATATATATCACAGCATAGATATCTACCTCTGAGTTATCCATTGCCAAAACCCATTAAAGACATTGGACACCTAGGTTGCAAATATAGAGGAGGTTAGGGAATGATTCTTCCTGTCGCAAAGTCAGAGATGAACTGCATATCTCTGTGGTCATGATAAATGAAGTCTGAGGTGATTTACACAGTCATACTTGTCTAAATTTGTGACAATAATTCCAGTGACAGGGACTGTCTCATCGTAGCAGAAAAAGATTGTTGGGTTTGATCAGTGAGCTAAATCCAGCATGGTAGCATATCATATAAGTTCCATTCAGCAAAATTCAGAGGAACTTTAAAACTGCATTTAATTTGCTAATCCTGCCTACTGCCCAGCCCTTAATGCTATTTAAACAGTATCAGTGCAGCAACCAAGCCCTGTGTGATGATTTGCTCAAATTGTCAAGAACTGCCAAGAAGCTACAGGCAGAGGTTATGCATCTGTTATTGGCGTGGTATGAATAGTGGTGCATTGGATCAGCAGTAGTTTAGGAATTTCATCATCTATTTTGTCTGTACTTCGTTCTATAAGGAAATGGGATTTTAGTTACGTCTTTAGTACCCATATCAATCACTTGAGAGTAAAAAGGGAATATAAAACTGAAGTTCAGTATGACTTATGCATGAGTAACTCTTCCCTTGTTTCAAGAGAGTTTATATCCACCCCTGTGTGTAACAGAGACATTTCTAAACACTGTTCAAGTAAAGAAAGAAAATTAATTATTTCGTATACCTATCAAAATCCGTCATCACTTCTGCTTAATTTAAGGAAAATTTACCAAACTTATTACCAAATATACCAAATTATATTCATAACTAAGTGGATTATTACATATTCTCTCATATTATCTACAAATGTAAACAAGTAAAGATCCCAACTATTCTACTTCCTTCCCAAAGTATAAACATTTCCTGCCATCAACTGATTTGGTACTGAGCAACTTGATCTGTTCTAGCTTGTTATAAAATCATAATATTTTTAGATGTTTTCAGAATATGGACAATTTTTGTTTATCAGATTTCAGTAAAATTCAGTATAGATGTAAGATGCATGTAGATATGAGCTACACAAGGTAGTCCCAGGACCAGCAACAGAAAGCAAGGGTTCTTTAGCTGCCCTCATAGAAGCCAGATTTGAACCTAGAGTAGAAGTTGTCTTTGCTCAAGTATGGCACTATGTGGGAGCAACTACTGGCCATCTGGACCCACTCTGTAGATGCAAAACTTCAGTTGTACACACCAAGAACATAGCATGTCATCAGAGAGGCAGAAAAACATATCAATATTGCAATGTCAGAGATCTCCGAACTAGGTTCATCCTCAGTATGGCTATTTCAGTTGATCAGCTGGTTAGTTTTGCTGAGACTGTAGCTATCAGCATTACACAAATACAATGATGTAGCTTTCGGAACTGGAGTTGTTTTCTGTGTTTTCTACTGTGCAGCGCAGTGTCAGTACAATAGCTTTATGGCTCTAAACTTAAGGATCTCACACTGAGTCCTAAAGAGTTTTTTGTTTTCTAACACACAAAAATACTCAGTACTGTTCAGTCAAGGTTCTTCCAGTGCTTGCTGGGAGCATAATTGTTCTTAGGATTCTTTCAGTCAATGTACTTGATTATCTGAATACTCTAAAATCATAGAAAAATTCCTTCATTTTAATTAATTTATTTATTAAAATAACTCAATACTTAAATGTCCTTCATTTTTCTTCCCTCATGTTGCTGGAAATCATTATTTTTCTTTTCTTTCATAACCACTAACAATCATCAGTAAATCACAAGCAGACCATCAATGATGAATTAAGCATGAGGCTCCTTTCTTTGCCTCTGGCCGTCCCTCATGTATCAACCTTTTGAGGAATAGTAGTTTCACATTCTCAAGTTTCTTGAATTGGGTCTTGGAACTATATATTTTCAGTCAGTTTCTGTGCATCATGTTCTTTACTCGGGGACCTTGATTTTGACAATAGAACTTATTTTTAAACTAGCATAGCTTAAGCAACGTATTTTGCAAGAAGAAAATTTTTTAAAGAAATGAAGAGCTGTTCAGCAGAGAGCTCATTGGTATTTCACACTGTGCTAATTAACTCCTGTCTTTTTAAAACCTTCCCCTGCTACATAAAGGTTTGTCTGCAAGACAGTGGGTTAATTCTATTAGCAACAATCTCATTTAGCGCTTAACTAACTTAATGACAAAATTGCTGGTTTAATATTTGATGTGTAAAGATCTAAAAATATTAAAGATGTATCTTGCATACTACTTTTCCTGTTCTTTTGCTGAAGAAAGTGTAAATGAGACTGGTTAGCTCTAATTAAAATATTTTTGCTTCTTCTTGACTATTTATTTCAAAGGTACTTATGTAGTGTTCACTAGGCATCCTCTATGCCTTGGTAATTTTTTCTGAAGTACCTGCTATAATTAAGTTTAGGCACTTTATAATTACTTTGTTCTTTAGCTAATATGTGTATAAGCTGACATAAATTAATATTTGCTAAACATGGCACATTTTTTTTTCTTTTTAACAGCTAGCTTTATTTTAGACCTAAAAATAATTTTTCCTCCCATTTGAATTGAAACAGAACTATGTACAGAAAAAAGCTATGAAACACCATTTATTTTCTCATGTATTTCTTGAGTTTTCTCTGGATTAAAGTCACAAAGGATACTGGCGATAAATATTTGATACATAGCATTCACATGACTAAAACTATTTGCTAAGTTTGTTTAAATATGAAACACAGTATCTTCTAATTTTTTTCTAGTTAAGTAAAAAAGTCACTATAGTGAGAATAGAGTCTTCAAAGATTGAGTAACATTTCAAAATGTAGGTAGAATTCACTTTACTTATTTTAGTAATAAGTAATATTTTAGTAATAATTTTATTTAGAGAAATGCATAAATCTACATATACAAACCATATAGTAGTAAGGAGACTTGCTCTTCATCTCAGCTTTCCATGCTTGGCTCATTCTTAACCTGTTATTATGTAATCAAATGAAAAAGTTAATAAATTTCCTTTAAGGTCAGGTAATAAAATATCACATCAAAGAAAGAAATATTCAATAATCTTTACACCATAGTATATAATGACAAAATACTAATATGACAACTCTATTTTTTGCCAATATTTGTTAATTGTACTCCACTGTAATCACAGGAATGAGGCACTCAGCTGGAATGACATAGTACTTTCACATTGAAATTAATGTTCTTTTGCATTAAAATTAATTATTGTGATGAAAATCAGAAAAATAAATTATTTGATTACTTTAAGTACTGAATCTACTTTACATTGGCTCAGGTACATATGATATAATAATTAAGGTATAAACATCACACAGTCTACTTTCTACAAGGTTTATATATATGCAAAAAAAATCATATTAGGTTTTGATTGTTGTTTCTGTAATGAGCAAACAAGGAGACAAAGGAATTTATACACATTATTTTGTAGAGGTGTTTTTTTTTTCCTGTAACACACATAAAATATAAGTCTTTTCATGCCACTTTCAACCACTGCACAAAGTAGGTAAAAAATTCAGAAATCCTGCTGGTGCATATTTCAGCCAAATAATTGTTATAAATGTTCATACGTATATAGCATGGATCAGTGGGAGTTACTTAACCACTTACAAATCCTTTCCTTCAGTTACATCTATTAACACTTTTTTCCCCCAAATAGGTAAAATTTGAAGATTAAAATCCAAGTATTAAAATCCGATTGAACTTGTCTTGCAAGGATCTATAGATTTATGTGCAGTGAAACAGCATTCCAGTATGTATTTTTACATTTGATTGTGTCCTTAGTTGGTGTCTTTTTAATTTTTCAGGAGACAGGTGTGACTTAGAAACATTTTTGGAAAAGCTTCCTAAACTCAGAAGCCTGCAAGCTAAAGCTGAGTCAGTCTATGATTTGTTGATTTAGCATTGTAATTACATTCTATATTTTGGAGATAAAAATTCAGTGTAAGTAGTAAAGTTGACCATAGATATTTTGTGGCACTGTTAGTACTGTCATCATTCCTGTTAACTGAAATAATATATGACAGATTCCCATCTAAAAATGCTGTTAAATTATTATAAATTTATGTCATCCTGATATTAGAATATTTTATATGAGATGTAGTATTATTTTCTTCTCCTTCTATACTTTCAACGTCTCTGAGACTTGATTTCCGGCTTCACTCTCTGTTGTGATCATACATTCTTTTGTTCATTCTTTGTTCCTCATTGCCTGCAAATATGGTAAACTTATATAAATGCGATATTTATTAAGAGAAGATAACTGAATAAAATTGCAATTAGGTGATATATTCTTCATTGTTTTGCAAGATTTAAAAAATGTTAAACAAATACCATAAATTTAGTATAATCTCTTTCAAAAAAAGATCTAACTGTAAGGCTTTAAGATTGCACTTCCTTAATAGTCTTAGATCGTCTAGGATCATAGAAGTGATGAAAGATAAGGTATTAAATAGAGCTCCTGTAATTCAGCATCAATTTTTTTTTCTACTTTCATCAACTTGAAAATATATGATAGAAATATGTGGAAGTAAAAAAAAAAATCTGTAGTACTATGAAACACAGCTCAGCAGACAAAAAAATTCTGTTACTTTGGCAGCTGTCAAGAATCTGATGTGAACTGTGTTTATTATTATTATGGGATGTTTTACTTAAGTACTCTAAGTGACTTATGCAGTCTTGTTAAAATTGATAAGAATATTTCCAATGACTTCAGAGAAAGATGAACTCAATTCTAGATCAGTTGTGAGTCTTGACTTTAGTGGTGACTTTCAAGCCTATCAGTGAAAGACAGATAAGGCTTATCACATTATATTCTTTTGGTACTCCAGAGATGAAAAGTCTATTTACTTAGAGACTAAATATACAGTATCTAGTTTTGACACATGCATGGTTCCATTGAGGGTGAATTTCTGTGTTTCTTAATTACTCATAGTACACGGTACCCAATCTGAAAGTATTTAGAAATATATGGTAACAGGATTTTTGTGAGGATAATTTATGTGTATCATAGAATATATACACAAACTTACGTGTCAATTATTTAAATAGTGTTTCTCTTCTATCCTGTAAGGGGAAGATACAACTTACTGTGGGAATTATGCTTGTACTTAATGAGTTCTTAATGTATCAAAGAAGATGCTTTGGCTAAGAGGCAGAGAAGACAAGGAAAACATCTGAGGTATCTGTAATTCAGATCTGTACTTCTCTAACCTCTTCCACCATAAAATCCAAACACCGTTTACCTCCCACTAAAAACCACACTCTAAATTTTCTCCTGTTGTGCCTACGGAAGTTCTACTTCTGCTCTTATTTCTGTTTGAAAATGTTTACTTGGAAAATATGTCTTTTTCTGACTGCTGTAGAGCATTAATTCATTTGGTTTTCAGGATTATTTTTCCTCCAGTTTTGTTTCAAACAGCAGTCTTCATATACACTTATATATAAGAAATCTCAAATTTTAAAACCAAATCAAAGATTTCAAAGCATTGCTAGATGTGACAAGTAAATGAGTTGATTCTCTTGTAGTAAGAAAATTACTATTTATATTTGTTAGTCCATCTCTTGTCCTGCCTTACTCTCTCCTTCCGAAAAGTATCATTTTTATTCTGTGTCTGGCAGACAAGGCTAAACACAAACACACAGAGATGGAGAGTATGAAGAGCGTTACATCAACATGAGTAATCATCATGAACTTTTTTTTGAAACAGTGCCTTTGTCATGAGCATATCCTTTTAAGCATGATGTAGAAAAAAAGTTATTAAAGTCCAAAACAAATCCCTGAACTTATAAGAATCAGCAGAAAACCAAGAATTCTATCCATGTGTACAGTCAGTCAAGTGGAAGAGAACCCTAAACTTCTACAGTGAGCAGCTTCTTTACGTACTGTCTTCTCTTCAAAACTATTTTTATAAAGTAAGTTTCCCAATCTTGAATCCTGGTAGGGGGCAAAATTGCTACTAATTATTGTAATTGCATGTTTTAATCCATTCTGGAACACCAGGAATCAATCTTATATAAAATGTGATCTGCAGACAGCTCCCTTAGCTTGTTAATTTGCTGTTCTAGTAAATCAGTGTTTTGTTTTACTTTTGGTGCTTGAATTAATTCCTCCTATTCTTGGCTTCAATTAGAGCTATTTGAACTGTGTCCTACTAACCTGTCAGAATGAAAAATCAATAGTACAATTCCATTTTGCCATGGTAGTACTTAAAAATTGTCTATATGCTGTGATTTATAAAAGAACTGCCATTAATTTAATGCAGATATTGTTTTAACAGAACATGATTAGTTGCAAAACAAAATTGTATCTCCTTTACGAATATAAACAGGTAAACTGCAAGGCCTTGCAAAAAGCATATCAATTCAAACGTCACAGAAAACATTTTTAAAGTGAGAATTCTTATTTAGTGTAAAATTAATAATACCTCAAGAAGCCTATAATAATATAACAATTCTTGTCAATTGTGCACCTGGATCAAAACTTTGGTAATGTTAGCTGTGCAGAAGAATTAATATTTCAAGAATATCTTTATTAAAGACTGTTAAACCAGTGAGTATGTTAACTGAAAATGTTCCAAGAATAGCATTTGTCACAGTTAGCTCGCTTTGATATTGATGGAAATGTACATTTTTTTATTATATGTCTCTGATTTTAAATGAGGGAATTTAATAAATCAAGAATTTAAATGATAAACTGCAGTCCCAGAAGAACTCAAATTTTCACCCTAAACTTCTAAAGTAGTGATCCAATTTTGCAATCCAATGTCAAATGCAATCATTATCTCCTGTAACACTGTACTAGAAAAATCCACTTTTGGTCACCTAACTTTATTTTTTTGATTCCTTCAGGCTCAGTAGAGCAGACACTTTCAAATACAATCTGCTAAGTTAGGAATAAGCTCCCTCAGTCAGCCAATTAATTTTCCTAACCCTAACATTTGTAGTTGTAAACTGTAGCTGATATAAATTGCAAGTTCTTGCACCTGAGCTGGGGCAACTTCCAGTACCAGTACAGGCTGAGAGAGGAAGAGATTGAGAACAGGCTTGCTGAGAAGGACTTGGGGGTATTGGTGGATAAAAAGCTGGACATGAGCTGACAATGTGCACTTGCAGCCCAGAAAGTCAACAGTATCCTGGGCTACATCAAAAGAAGTGTGGCCAGTGGGCTGAGGGTGGTGATTCTCCCGCTCTACTCCTCTCTAGTGAGACCCCAGCTGGAGTCCTGTGTCCATCTCTGTAGTCCTCATCAGAATAAAGACATGGACATTTTGGAGTGCATCCAGAGGTCCACAAGTGTGATCAGAGGATGCCCAGATATAGTGGGCATTATCATTGTGAGCAAAATTTGATGACATTTACAGTGATGAAGCCTACAACACTTTTATTTGCTTTCAAAAACTTTAAATGAGTACAACATATTTCTATTCAACATCATATTATTTCATGTGCTATCTAATTATAGATCAGTTCTTCTTCTGATCCCACCAATTCGCTTTATTAAACAATATAAATGGAGACTTCAGGTAACTATAAACACTGAAATATTCCTACAGTTAAAAATAGTTTTTAACAATTATTCTGTCTTATGGACCTGGAACTGTTTAGACAATTTCTCAAACACCATCTCTAGAAAAGGTTTCCTCTTCAGAAAAATTAAAATCGACCTTTCTTTATTAATATTGGTACTCATCAGGGATGCTTCGAAAAATGAATACTCAAAAAAAATAGAAAGAATAAACTCTCAGATTGTCTCATGAGATCATTTGAAGGTAGTTGGTATTCAACATGGCACCTAGCAGAATGGTGAAGCCATCAAATGCAACACAGATAGAGTAAGACTTGAAAATTGAAATCCAGAATAGTCATAGTTCATTGAGTCTGACTTTGACTCCACTCTGGATCTCGGCAGGCCAAGAGAACATCACAGAAAGAAAACATGTATATCCAGTTTGGATCATTTGCCAAGAATGAAGTCTTTAATCAAGATATTTGGCATCTTAGGACAAGTTCTAATAAAATATTGGTTTTGTCTACAGATCCTGTATCCTCTGTTTCTGTTACTTGCAGTTGTTTTCACTCAGCAATGAGTTCCTTTGAGAAACAGCATGAATCAGTCATAACTCAGAATTCATTGCATGTGCTTTCAAATGGAAGAAAGAAAAACAGAAAAAGAATAATTTGTTTTCTGGTTAAAGTTGTCAATGACGCTGCAGGTTCCCCATTTGCAAGTGACGGTCACCCCTCATTAAGTGAGCTGCAGATGTGCTTCAAAGACAGTTTTATCACAATTAGCGTTTTATCAACACAAAAAGACTTACTGCATAGGCTCATAAGGGTAACTGTAAAGGTGCAGAATACTACTTCTTACCTTAGCAACCAGAGTTAGCTATATGGTTTGATTTAACAGTAGATGTAGAAGAGAAGCTTGAATATTATTTTGACTAGTTAAAACAGTAAGAACTTATAAAAAATAAGCATGCCACACTATTGTAAAATATTATGGATTAATGATTAAAAGTGGGGAGGGGGAAGTAGTCCCCTATACACTCTGTGAAAGGATAATTCATGGGAGTCTCTAGACTGTTAATGGATTCTTGTTATTTAAGATATTTTGAAGTCATTATTGAAACAACTGAATCTTGGATGTTAGTAACTCATTAACTGAAAGATTTTATTTCCTTCCACTTAACTATCTGATCCACTCCACAGGTCTTTTGAGATAAGCACACTTTTTCCACAGCAGCTGCATTTGCTAGTTGTTATATGAAGATGCTTTTAAAATCAGTATTTTCTATTATTTTGTGGTTTTACAATTATAATAAATATTAATATAAAAGTAGGACCATAGGTTGTTGAAAATAAATTTTCAAAGCAAAGATGATAGGAATTCAAAGAGCAGTTTATTTTATCAGTAGTATTTTACTTACTTTGCCTGTTCCTGATGTAATTTTTATAGATTAATTTAGCTGAATAATTGCATACAATTCCTTTGGTTGGTTGGTTGGCTTTTGTTTTGTCATGTGTAAATATATGTATCAGTAACGAGTAGTGAGATTTTTATTTATGAAAGTGAAAAAAATAATTTGTCATAAGACCTGCTTTTGGGCTATTAAAGATCATTTCCACACAGTGTGTAAGAAGAGTAATGAATATTTCGATGGTGAGCTAACATTAATAATGTCTTATTCTGTATTTCCTGTACTGCATATAATATTCTATTTGCAACTTTAATTTAGATGATAGTCAACCAACATTATTATGATGAAATTCAGACGATATTCTCGTTGCCTTTATGTTACTTTATGTATGATCTACATAAGAGATACAGTTAAGAATTCATTTTTTTTAAAAAAAAAAAAAGGAAAGTATCAGGTTACTGAAAACGTATCCTTTCATGAAAAATACAGCTGTTTTAAAACAATCATAATTGTGGAAGATTTCCTGAATGCAAGACTGAATATCTAGTAATTTCTGTATACAAATCCTCTGAGAAAACAATGAAAAGAGATCATTTCTGGACTACAGGAGTTCTAGAAACAAATGTCTCTCATTCTGTTTCTCTCCCTATCTGATTTGTTAGAGTGATTTTTCTGTGTTTCCAGATGATTTTCCTATATAATAAATAATAGATTTATGGGTTTATGTGTTTTCTTTTTCCTCTGAAATATTTAATAACATATTGAAAATAAAGAGAGGAAGTAAATACCTTTATAACTTAAACATCTCTTGCTCACCAGACGGCAGTAATTCTGTCTCTACTCTTAATGAGCTGGCACAGATTTTGAAATTTGGTCCATTCAGGAGAAATTTACTAGCAATTTCAGTACATTATTAGAGGAATTCTTGTTTTATTTGGCTTTCCCCAAAAAATACCATTTGCATTAAAAGTAGAAAGATAGGATATTTAGAAACTGGTATGTCAAAACATTAAGGATTTTTTAATTCTCAGACAGTCCTAAGAAACAGAAAACTAAATGTTGCGAAAGAACATGGCAGAATACATGAAGCAAACTGTTAATTCCCATTAACAGTCACAAAGCATAGGCTAGATACAATATAGGTTGATCTACTGTACTCAAAATTATCACAAGTGCAACAAGATCTTAAATGTAGAGTGCATTAGAGAAAAGGTAGATTTCTAGCAGAGATGGCATTGTCTGGGAGGTCTATGAATAGATGTACAAAAGACCATAATGTTATACGTAATTGAAATGATGTAAGGAAATAGGATAAAAATAAAGGAAGTCATCTAATACAGAAAATAACCCCCTGCAAAGGCCTTATAAACATAAGTGCAATCAGTCTACATAAAATCTGTTTACATGCCTTGATCTATTTTTTCTTTTAAAAACCTTGTTTTTGCAGTTGAAGTAGAGTTTGTTTTTAAAAAGATAAAGCTAAACGTTTAATAGGAACAATATGAATTGAAAAATTAGTTAAGGTTGCTGGATTTGATTATTTTATTTTAGAAGTTTGTCATAGGTATCAGATGCCTCAGGATTTATTTATCTTTCTATCACGAGAGAAGAGTTTTGATGGTATGTAAGGAGAGCACGTGTCTAAAGGTTGCTTTAATATCCCGTATCTATTTGTTTAAAAACCAAAACTAAACAAACCCTACCAGACAAAACCAATTATTTTCTTAGTCAATGATGCACTAAGTCTGGAACATCTGATGTGAAATGAGCTTCGTTAGGTTTCCTATTTGTTGGCGTTTGTTTTTTTTTTTTTTTTTTCTGTTACCTGCTAGTCTTAAAGGCTTAAATCACAAAATATGGTTCTCACTTTCATTCCACTTTCATTTTCAATAAAATTTTATCATAAATCTTTGGTTACAGCTCTTCATAAAAGCAATAACTGATTGATGATGGGGCTTTTTGATTTTGTGGCTTTTTAATTTTTTTTTATAATATTTACGAATTTTATTTTATGTCTATTTTCTATCTTGTTATTGCTATTTTCCCTCAGTCTTTATGCTTAGGAGACCTAAGACTTAAGATTATATTTAAGAAAGGGCAATTACTTACAAGAGTAGTTGCTCAAATTGAAAAGTTGTGAGGTGTTATATTTATTCTTAATCCAAATTCTTTTTTCTTTTGGCAAAGAAGAAGATAAGGAAGATAATTGAATGCATTCTTCAAAACATGAAAATATGTGCTGAATAATATCATCATTTAGAATGAGATATGCAGTCACAGATCCTAAAAATATTTAAATGCATAAGAGTCAGAGATGACAGAGTCAAATGATACAGTATTTGACTATTAAGAAGTATAACTGCTCAAAAATCTTGCACTTGCGAAGGGTTTTAAAAGTGAAGTATTCTGAATTTTCACCTATAAAATACTGAAAAATGACCATATATTAACTTGCTTTTAATTTACCACATGCTTTATCATCAGCAAGAGGCTTTTACTCAGCAAGAAGTGTTCTTAGATTCTTCTATTTTTTATTTATTTCTTTCTCTTCTGACTCAAAGTTGATGCATGTTTGTATCACAATGTTGCAGAGGCAATAATATATGTTAAGATTTAAACACCCTACTATGTACTATTCAACTTTTCTCAGGCCCAATATCTATATTATTTACTTTGGTTGAAGAGTTGAAATGTCTTACAGGTAATCTAATCTCTAAATTTGTAATTCACGACAAGTAGCTTTACCTCAAATTTCTTTGATTTTTTCATTTTATAAAGGCTGAGGTGTTCAAAGAAGTTCACAGTCAAAGTCAGAACCAAAACTATGCTACATGAAAGATGAGGAAAATACAAGTTTTTTTCCTTTGAACTTTGATTTTACATTACATGTCAGGAGATTTTATCTTATTTCCAATGAAGATCCTGGTTAGAAAACATCTGTTCTGTACCTGCATTTGATAGAAATGTTCTACCCTTTTTTCCCTAAAGGGTAAAATTTATGAGTATTGGGAATAGACCTTCCCCCAGTATGCATAAATATTAGGCATTACAGCATGTCTTATGTGGAACTGATTAGTAACTTTGTATAAAACCAGTACAGAGAGAAAAACCAATAAACACAAAAGCCATGATTAGGGTCTTTATTAGTATCAACATTTGAAAGCCAGTATTAAATATCTAGATTGTATTAAATAAATAGATATATAGATTTCCTGTCTGGCATTTAGTTCATATTATATAATGCATAGATAGCACAAGTTACACTTATAGCCAAAAAATATTTCTCAACTTCTGAAATTTTTTTCTTCCTCAGCAGTAGAATTGCAAGATCTCAAAATTATGTCATTATTCAGCAGCATGGAATATCACCAAAAAATAGGAAACCTAAGGAAACTCATTTCACATCAGATGTTCCCACTTCATACCTGCCTTTTTATACATCCTGCCTATTCTTCTCAAAATTCCTGTCTACATTGCAAAAAGGACTTGCCTTTCTCTAATATTTATTTCAGATTTATTTCCTGAATATATTTTCTGAAAGTGAGTAGCTCCACTCTGCAATCTAAATAAGTGCTGCTCATTGCAAATATATATTCAAAAGATAAATAATCCTGATGCACCAAGTATCAAGATAATGCCTCATCCGTTTGAACTAAGAGTTTGTTTCCCTTTAAGCTTAATCCTATTAATTAGCCACAGAATTATGTGTATTTCTGGCCTCCCAGTTAAGTATAAAATTTCAATTAATCATTTGTTTTGAAGAGAAATGGCAAGCTGGATAATTACCCCTTTGAGATTGATGGCGGCAGCAGCAGGGGTAGCTAAATTTTAGAGATATAACAGTTCAATAACTCTAGAAATGTCTTGTTTGTCTCAGCTTTACATAGAGTTTTACCTAATTAGTCATCCCTGCTTTTCTTTTGCTACTTCAACAGAAGAATTTCCTGGACATACAAATTCAAATGAGCAAGATGAGCAAGATACTCCTCTCTGTCATTTGATAAAAAAAAAAAAAAAAAAAAAAAAAGTGTAATTTCTTTTCTGGATCATAAATAAATATCTATTAAGAACTCATGGAGCTGGAATGAAGTTCTTCCTGAGCCTGATCATGATCTTAAAGCTATATTCAAAATGGATTAAATCCATAGCCTTGACATTGAATATTAGCGTGCTGGTAAAAATCATGGCATATATCCTAACAGTAAAAATTAAATGTAGACATACGGATCTTAAAGTGACATGTAAGTCCAAATGAGTAACTGCATGGATGGGAAGTGCTACAGTTTCAGCAGCAAAATAAGAGAAAGACAAGAGAAAAAAATGATTCAACACACAGACTCTCTGTTGCGGCTTTGTACTTTTTCTCCTCACTGTAGTTTCTGAAAATGTTTTAAATGTAACATGTAATTAATAAATGTGTCAAAGGATGCTCTAATTAGAGACAAGATTTATTGTTCCAGTTGGGATTGAGCTGAATATGTGAATATTGATTATGCTTTCATAAAACTAACTGAACCAACACTGTTTGTAGTAGAAATAAAAAATATATGTATATTTTACCAAAATAATTTTTCTCAATATAACACAATGCCTGTATCTGGCAATATGTTTATCACTTTTGGAAATGGACAGATGATTGGAGATTTTAAGCTTTTAAGTAGATATATTAACAACATTAAAGACATCAGCTGAAATTATAATGAAAATAAAGTCAGAGAAATATCATATACATATTCCAAATGTGCCCTGGAAAGAGTGCTAAACAAGGCTGTGTTCCCTGGCACAGTTTTTATACCAGCAGCTTGATTCACAAAGTGGCTTCTTTGACCTCTAATGATATGTGTGAGTTTTGGCTTATTTCTGATATGCCTCCATAGATACAGTTTGGCAGTATCTATAAAGAGATTTTTAAAATAGCTCATGAGAGAGAAATACTGTACACAATGTCATGACTTTACATCGTCCTGTTTCTGCAGTCATTAAGATTTGCATTACTAATCAATTTTAATTTAAATTTATAACCCATCATGTTAATTTGGAATTCTTTGTGGAGGCAGTAACATCTGTGCTAATGAATTTTGTGTGATGCTTTATGAATAAATAATTTTCCTTTCTAGTTTTGCTGAAAGAAGAATTAGCCCTATATTATTGCCGTTTGCTTAAGAGGGTATCAAACTGAAACTGAGTTTTCCAGAGTATTTAATATAATTGGGGTACTATATATACCTGATAACATATAGGAGCAACTTCTCATTATAGAGCAAATAGATGAATCACCAAACAAATCATCTTCCACTTCAAAAATTTAATTTTCTGCAAAACAATAAAAGGTGATCTAAGGCATTACTAAGAAAAGGCATTTTGTTTTGATATGCATTCTATATTTGAATAAGAATAGGAGAGCCTTCAGAAAACTTTTCATTTTTTTTGTTTAGAGGTTTAGCCAATTCTCACTGCCTAAAATTAATCTGGAAAACCTTTGAAAATCTGATTGTAGAATTTCAGTATTCGAGATAAGTTGAACAGCATCTTGTTCAATGTCCTTTTTCAACTGAAGTCACTCGATTTCTACACTGCAGTGCATCCTCTTTTGGAACTTCTTTGAATATGGATACCTTGAAAATCAGACCTAGTTGACTCTTTTCTTAATTTTACTGTGTCGATTTTTGCAGTTTAATTTTGTTTTATGTTTTTGAATGACAGGAATCATTTGGAAATGGATACTACTACTGTTGATGGGGGGTAAAGTTGTAGGGTTTTTCCAGTGAAGTGAGAATCAGCTTTCCTTTCCTTTTTCCTGTTAATATTTTAACACATTATTGCATCAAAAGATCAGATCCTGGAGCCATTATTTTAAAAGAAGTCTCATTGGGATATTATTCTTTGTGCTACATAAATTTGAATTTGTAGTCACAGTACATTTCAAACCTTAGAATGAAAGCAGAAACCAATTCACTGCTCAGGAAACACTGAGACAGAGTAGGAATAATAGCAGTTAAACACACACACAAAAAAAGAATTAGTTATTATGTGGAAATATTTATTAAGTGCTTTTATTTTATGCATTTCGAGTTCCATATATTTAGTGAAAAAGGATTGTTGTCATGAATATCAGATTATTATATGAAGTATTATTATAGTTCAGCGTAAATGTCTGTTGAAAATAGTATTTCATTTGTTACGTGTTAAATCATGTTAAAGTGAACAATAGCACAATAGAACTTTTGTATCTCATGGGTAAAAGGCTGCAGATCTTCAATATTTAAAAAAAAAAAAAAGAAAGAAAGAAAGAAATCATCAGATATAGCTCCAGACTGGCCCAATTTGACAAGTAAAGCCAAGCAGATGGGTTTCCAAATTTCTAATTCCCTTCCTCCACCCTGCCCGGGGAAAGGGGAAAAGGAAATGAGAGAAAAAAGAGTTGCAGATTAGAAACTAAACCAGCCTTAGTGAAATAATAATGAAGAAAATTCTATTAATAATAAAGTAATAAAATAAGAAAAATAAGGAAATATATACAAATATATGAAGTTGTATCCCCCCAATGACTATGTCACCACAGATGAATTGCCATAGGGAATGGCCCCAGGCCAGGTAGGAGCTGGACTCAGGAACTGGATTAGCAAGAATTTCTTTATCGAAAGGGTGGTCAGGCACTGGCAGAGACTGCCCAGGGAAGTGGTTGAGTCACCATCCCTGGAGGTATTTAAAAAAAGGATGGATGAGTTTTTAAGGGACATGGTTTAGCGGATGGTGGGTGTGGTTGGACTCGATGATCTCCAAGGTCTTTTCCAACTGGAGGATTCTATGTTTCTACAATTCAGGAATGCGTGGATCCAGGATCAGGGGCAAAAATATAGATGAGGTGCTCACTGCACATCAGCCATCAAAGAGAAAACCTCTTTACTACTATCATACAGCAGTTCTCTCGGCTTCCAGAAACCAGGGTGTATAAGCATCAGGGACTGTAAATTCAGTAAGACAATTCTGAAAACAATTTTGTTAACCAGGTTTGTGGATGAAATAACACAATCCAATGAGCTGTTGGGTTATTTACTTGTGGTATTTTTAAATGCCCCAAAAAATGAATTTCAAGTGCATTCACCATAGTAAATTTTTATTTAGAAAATTGTAATTTTCCTAGTTATTAGCAAGTTAAATATATCTAAATATAACTATATGTAGATGTAGGTTGTCAATAGTTATATAGCTATTCTCTAACTAGTGTTTCAAAGGCTACAGGCAATACAATATACTTATAAAAATTCAAACCACAATAATATTGAACAACATAAATTTGCAGATCTTACTTTGTACTTGTACCTGGGAGAGGGAATGACAGGTCTGAAGCTGGATTTTTTTGTATTTTGATTAATCTTTCAAAATGGTAGGGAATGCAGTAGGAATGCTTTGAGATCTCTTTGCAATGATAAAGAAGAGGTTAGTTTTTAATGATCTCATGATATAACTGCAAAATTTGTTTTTCTTTTCATTTTACTAAACCTAAATTTTTTATTAATGACTTAATATTTTTTCATTAGTTTTCTAACAGCATAGTGGTTAGAAAGAGAATAGTTTTGTTAATTTACTCTTAGATTTACTTTGTTTTCACTCCTGTCTTACATGGTTGATAGATTTGGAGAAATGAAAACAAGTACAGCAAACAAACTATACATCTCACCTCTTGTGCTCTTTTCTTAATTTCATGAGTAGAATCGATGTTAAAAAAATATCTAGGAATAGGTGTACTGTGCTTAAACTCATGAATTATGAGATTGATTTCTTAACAGAAATAACTGTAATTCAAATATTTTTTTTTACTCTAAAATGGATCAGTACAGTCCTACTCTATACTTTGATATTGGAGATATAGTAGAGACTAGTCAGACTGTACTTGACTTGCTAATAAGTTTTCTCCTGAAAACCACATCAAATATTTTGGAATACTAAGAAACAGTAGGATTAATCAGTGACAACTCTGTGCGAAATTGACACTGGTTGGCTTTTTTAACATTAGGAGAATTAATATATTCTGATACAGTAACAAGCCTGACAATATTCAAGAAATACTTGGACAACACTCTCAGACACACGGTGAGAATTCCTTTTACGAGTAAACGCTTAACAAAAGAAAAATTATGGGGTTTTCTTCACATAGTTTTTCTAATTTATACACATTCTCGGTAGTTAGGTGTCCAGGCTTTTGGCTTTCAATGAATTTAGGGAGGTTCATCCCATTTGTTGTTGCTCTACTAGAAAATATACTTTCCAACAAGTTATAGGGAAGTATGAAATAGAATCATTCTTCTGAAGATGACTCATGATGCAAGAAGGCTGGAGGGAGAATAAACAGAGACCTTGTATCTTCATTAATCTGGAAAGGTTTCCCCTAAGAAAGAAAATTCTTTGATTCCTCCTTGCACTTCTGTCCTCTAACTTTTTCTTGAAAAAACATAGAGTTAGTGGGGAATCAGGCTTTCCTAATGCTAAAGGACTCCCCTTCCTATTAGATCTTAGTTTCAAGCTCCTATCATGTTTGATTGACAGTGGTGCAACCTGGAGCTGTGGAAGGTCCCCTATTTAGAGTAAAGTGATGCTTTAGAAACTTTTCTGAAAAATAGGCCATGGATCAAGCTTAGAAACATTGTAACTTGAAATTCCTGCTGCTTAGATGAGTATGACAACTAATTGCCCCAAATAAGTAGGGGACAGAAGCTGTGATTACTTTAAGGAGATTATTACAAATAAATGTTCTAAGGTTCCTAAACCTAAACCTCAGGTTCCTCTGAGGAGCAACCCACAGCAGTTTCTCAGTGCTCCCACAATTTAGTGATATAGGGAAATACAAATCAAAAAAAAAACAGAATCTTTCTTATCTTTGAGAGGAGCTTCATGTGTTACGATTTGAAGCTTTCAAAGACAGGTGGAACTCTAGCCCATAAATTTACTTCCTCTTCTGCCCACATGCTTAACTTTGCATACATTCTCAAAGTCTGAACATTCAGGAGTATTTATGCTATATGTCTTCTGTTCAATGGCAACATTGATTTCTAGGCATCTAGTATAACACTGTTTCCACCTTCAAATACAAACACTAAATACCTTTAAGTAATTAACTAAAGTTATTATAGCCACAGTACAGACATCACTTACAGTTTTGTGTCCAAAGGAAGATCCCATACAAATCTTTGACTCTTGAATGAATTTAGGCCTTTGCAACTCCTCTTCTGTCATTGATGCTGATTAGTGTGCAAATGAGTCTCACTTGGAACATAATCAGAGATATGAAAAATGTTTTGAAATTGAAATTGAATTTGAATTGAAACTTCACCCAAGTTTCAATAATCATATTCTTTGCAATCTTAGAAACCATAAAAACATTCTTGTTACCACGGACTGAATTTTCAGCAATGTATGGTTTTTTTTCAGGAGAGAACAACTAATCTTGCCTTCACTGCTGAGTTATCTGAAGTATGTAATTTAATGAGGATGAGACTGAATAGAAGTAGGTGTCTTAGCACCTTGTGTTTATCTGCTTGCTAACAGCTCATTTCGTATAAGAAGGATATCTAACTTTCAGTATGAAAAAGTATAGTCTCTAAATATCAATATTTACTTCAAATATAAATTCATATTCTAGTTAAAAGAAATAGAAAATATGACTTCATTGTCAGTAGCATTTAATACACAATTCCACTGTACCCATTCAATACAAGCATAGTTTCTCTCATCCCCTACCTCCCTCCACTTGTTTTTCTAATCAAGGACACGCTTTCTCCCCTGAGGCATGTGGGAGTTTAACAATTACTTGCAGCTCTAGCTCCAAGCAATTTCTTCTGGGACTGCAATCTGTTAGAGTTCAATTTTCTCAGTCGTAGATGAAATGATCAGAATGAATTTGTTCCTACAGAATGAAACAGAATGAATAAACTAAATGTGATTGAAATGAACTTATATAGCGCACATACCTAAACCAGCAGACTAGTTTCGATCATAAACACACTGTCACATACAAATTCAAGTGCTGGAGTTTTGAATAGCTGCTAATACTCTTTCCTTCTATTGATTTTCCTTTCAGACATGTTTTTTAAAGATATAGCTTTTACATACACAGATCATTAAGAACACTTTTAGGAATGTTAGAAACAAAATCTTTACTCAAATAAATGGCTGCACATAGAGTATTTTGGGAAGGAGCCCATCAAATTATTTTAAAAGAAATTGATTTATAGCAAAATAATCACCAACGACATGCCCTGCTTCTCCCCCATCCCCACCCATCAGAATTACACTTCTGTATTAACTTGCAAAATAACTATACTCTGGAAATACT
This sequence comes from Tapera naevia, assembly GCA_033556795.1. NCBI lineage: Eukaryota > Metazoa > Chordata > Aves > Cuculiformes > Neomorphidae > Tapera > Tapera naevia. The sequence goes on from JAUMJJ010000059.1 coordinate 7,421,637, forward strand.
TTCACTAAAACTTACTCTTACTAAATGAGGATTTGAAATCCATGCAAGATTCTATTTATCTTAGGAAAATCCATCCTGCTTTCCAAGTGGGCTTGACAAATAAGGCTCTGATTAATTTTTAGATTTAAATTTTATTCAGTAAGTCAAGTAAACTTCATTTGAAAAAATATATTAAATAGAGTGGAAATTAATCCTTTCAGTATCAAATAATTTTAGTTTTATCCCATTCTTTCCAGACCACATGAAGAAATAAAACTACATGCAAAGACTTAAAAGCAGAACAGAACCCTTCTGTAGTTTACTACTTCTTTCTTACTCCCTCTTTTTGCTCAGAAGTAGCCATTATTTTCATTGAATCATAGAATCATCTGGTTACAAAAGACCTCATCAAGTCCAACTGCACCTGTCCCCTTACTAAACCATATCCCTAAAAAACTCATCTACCTGCCTTTTAAACACCTCCAGGGATGGTGACTCAACCACCTCCCTGGGCAGCCTCTTCCAATGCCTGACCACCCTTTCCGTGAAGAAATTTTTCCTAATGTCTAGTCTAAACCTCTCCTGGCAAAACTTGCAGCCATTTGCTCTCATGCTAACTCATGTCACTAGCGAGAAGTCAAACTTTTGTCTCAGTTCTCCTTCTAATTCTGGTCTGTGGATCATGTTGAAACACTGTAAACAACCAGAAAAGGATGGTAGATGATTCTCTTTTTGCTTTGAAGATGAAGAAGAATAATTAATTAATTAGTTTCCATATTTCCATGTTTCTATTTTTGGTTTGTCTCTCAAGGCAGGAAAAAAATTAGATAATTAATCTTTTTTTTTTTTAATAAATTTTACAATTTAGAAATGGCTTGTTCAATCTTTTATAGAGAAAGATACCTATTCCATTTGGTTTTGGAATATCTTGCGTACATTAACTTGAACAACAGTATTCCAAAAGAATAGCTCCTGTCTTCCTAATCAACTGTTCAGGGAACTGCAGTTTAAAAGTGAATTCATAATCTAAGTATTGAGTGTGGTTATCATGATTTTTAACCTTATTTTATACAAGTGGAACCATTAAACCTGAACTGATCAGTGTAAGACTACTTTAAATAAATAACGTTTCCTATTTCTTGATGTTGATGATTTTGACAAGGCTGGGTGACAGTCACTAATATTTCAGTGTAACAGGAGGGACCTATGTGCTGAAAAAATATGTATAAGCAAATATTTCTTTTTAAACGATGAACAAATTTTGGAATTGCACCTTATATTTAATCTTCTTTATAATACTATAAAACATTTTGGTTTGTAGGTGACGAATTGCATGTATTTTTCTCAAGGCCTGAGGTAACACATATTTAATTAATAGCATACATGAACATCCTAATAAAATACAGGATTTTATATAATATAAAAAGCTAAAACCAATAAATTTCCTCTTTTTTTTGTGTAAAGCTTTGTCAGATATGAATTACTTCTGAAGTGATTTGTGCTCAGAGGTTGCCTTTTGTAACAGTCAAAAAAGCTGAGTATCCATTAACACACATATGTTAGTTATGTTAGTGCTAATAATTCTCTCATGCCTGAAAAAGAGACTTGTAGATTTTCAAAGTAGTTGAGGTAATCAACTGTACTAATATTTCAAAAGTTTTATTCAGCTTTTTTGCCTCATGACAGTGTATAATTAATAAGCCTAACTGAATGAAGTCTAAGCACAGAAGAATTTTGTCAAGTGTTCCTTCACTAAACAGCAAATGTGTTCTCTTCTGACATTATTTTAATTGACAGCACTGTAAATTATTCTAGTGTTCTATTATATGCATGCATAGTGGACTCTTTAGATTGGAGTAGTACCAGTGTTAATAGATGCATGAAAATATTTACTATCCATAACTTATGACCCCATCTTATAGACCTTGATGATCTTCCTTCAGGAATCTAACCAGCTATGCCACTTCTTTGGCTGTTAACGGAGCTACTTTTTGTGTCCTGATATTTTGGCTGCTGGAATGCTTTTAAATAATACTGAATGTGATTTTTCGTGTATAACATGGGTTGCCCTTTATGATGCTCATGCAGTCAGCGCACATTACAGACAGCCCCTCTTCTCTCCCTTTCCTCCCCATTGCACTTCCAGAAGAAGTCTTTACAGGTCCTTAAAATGTGTCTCTGTAACTCACAATAAATCACACACTGAAGCAAGGAAAATAAGATTCAGAAGAGGTACAAAAAGACAGGACAGGCAGGTTAAGGTGCAGGACGTCATAGAAGGGGGAGATTGAGGGCAACTTGTGCATATATTTGCAATGTTGCTAAATCTAAAAATTTTTTTAATGAATCAGACAGCCCACTGTATTACACATTAAAACATCCAGTTACAAAACTTTCTTGAGACTTGCTTCGCTGTTGTGATGACCTGAGGGGTTTATAATAGTTGATTGTTTGCATGTACCAGAGGTAATGTGTATGCATTCATATGTATACATATAACTATATAAAACAGAAAAATATTAATATGCGTGCATGTATGTATACAGAAAGTTAAAGTTGATTTTTCCATGCAGAATTCAAGGAAGAATTTTCCATTGAGCACTTTTGATGCTCCTCTGATCACATAAGGAGGTTCAAGTCGCAACAGAAAACCAATCTTGGAAAAATAAAATAAAACACCTTGCGCCCTTGTTCCACTTGGCCAGCTGAAGTGGATTGAAATAGGGTAAATGCCATATTCAGTGTAAGAAGAGGTGATCACGTGGTTGGTAGGGGAGGAACAGGAGAATTTAGAGGTAAGAATACAGTATGGAAGAGTCCAAACCACTCCCTGTGTGTATAGTGAAAACACAAATTTGTGGAGAATCTGTGTACAGTAATGTTAAAAACATTATAAAATATGTTTTATCATTTTCTTAGATATGCATTTGTTTAATGTGTAGTGTTTCTACGCCACAGCGATTATATTAAAAATATTTATGAGGATAATTACCTTCTGAAAGAGACACTTTAGTGATGTGCAGCAATTATGACCATATGTACAAGAATGGACACAAAACCAAAACATAACATTCTTTTAAATCTGTCTATCCTGTACTTGAGCTAGGAAAAGGTGCTGGGAGACATGAAGAGAAGGAAATCATATAACTAGTAGTGGGATAAACTGGTGGTTTGTATACTCTTCACTTTGAATAATCTTAATTTTGAATTTGACTTTTTTGTCTTTTGATATCATTATGTATAACACTACTACGTTTTCCTAAAAACATTTTCTGATATAATGTAATTCTGTGTTATTTTATTACTGTTCTCTCTATTCACTGCTTCCTAACCTCTGGTTTTATCTGGTTTTCTGTGGCAGTACAATGCTCATTTATTCTGTACAGGCACAATCAGATCATACTTATAACCAAAAAGCTTATCTTAAATCTTTAATTCGGATGTTTTCTTTGGCACGACCTTTTTATTTTTTTCATATTTGCAGTTGTTTCTAATTCGAACTGTCTGACAGGTTTTTTTAATCAGACAGTTTTTGAAGAAATATTATTCTGTGTCTGCATCCTTAAAAATATCATTTTGTGAAGGAAACTTTAATCTGACTTGCCAAACAGGCTGATTCTGTAAGCACAATATCTTGGTTATATATTCTGAATATTTTTTGTTCACTTGGTTACTGTCCTTGTTCCAGAAAGAAAGACAGAGAATGAACATTCCTGTGTTTTCATGAAATTACTTTAAAAATGTGAATTTCCTTCTTTACAGAAAGTTCTCATGAAATTAAATAGTCATCTTCAGTTGATTTTTTGATCAGAGATAGCTTCTTCTTCTTTGAAGAATATGTATACACATACACAGAGTAAGAAAATAGAATTTTCATGCTCATTAAATATATTTGAGAAAAGTTTGCATATTTTGACAGATTAGTAATGAAATGGAGAACTTTGTATCTTTTTTAAACATATTTAATTTTTTTGCTGTAGAAATAAAAATCCTTCCTAGTTTGATATGGTGTCGAGGTTTCAATAACATTATTGGCTTAACTCCAGAATTTTGGAACTGATAATAAAACTGTATGCTTTGCATATTTAAAAAATTACTACCAGCTGCTTGACATGTAATTTTTCTGTTCCTGCATGGAAAGAAATTAAGACAAAACACAACTCAAGTATTTTTAGAAGTCTGGATCAATTGAAGATCTGTAAAGGAACTTTGTATTACTTCGCTAAACTTTCTTAAATTTCTAGAAACATGAATGAATCATAGATACATATGTGTCAAATTTGCAGATACTTATAGACCATCTGCTCCACTGTTCACAATGATCTAATATACTAAGTACTCTAACAATTTAATAGATATTGACACAAAATGCAAGTATAAAAAAGACAGAAGAAATTAAAATAAAATTGAGCTGAAAATCAGGTTTCAGAGTTGCTAGCACAAAATTAGGTTACAAATATTAACAATGAATCAAGACCATCAGACATAAAAAGAGAAGGAATTCTTAATTGCATGTGCACAAATACTGGGACTCTGAACAATGTAAGAGTTACAGCTGCTCACTTGTGAATATGGAGTTTAAAATTGATTGGTATTCCTAAAACTTGCTAGAAAATTTGCATGACTGGAAAGTTAAAAGTAATGGATTTTACTTCATTAAGGAAGAAATCAGAAGGTGATATTTGCAAATTAGAGGACAGGGCCTGGGGTTTATTCTAAAATATTTTTCATAGATGAAAAAGGCAACGTGACTTCTACAATTGGGTAGAATTCCATACATATTCCTATTTTATGTGTGTGCTCATTTTATATAGCAAAACCCTTGTGTATGAACAGTAACACCTGATTTAGGCATTTATAATCTGTGATTGCAGACAGACAGTACCTTAGAATCAGAGACTGACAAATCTTCCAGTGTTAGTGTGTGTAAATAGCAGAGAAAATGGAAGGAAACAGAACAAAAATAAACCAATACTTTCAAGAAGGAGGGAAATAACAGGCCTGATATTTATGATGAGCAATATCTTGACCTAAACAAGTAATAATGACCAGATTAAACAAGAGTGAACAATGACCAGATGTTTAAAATAACTCATTCTGATTAAGATATATGAAGACTAATTTTATCAATTTTAAATTTTTATTAATGAAAGACTTGCTACAAGTTTGAATTGAGAAATTATTATGAGGTGATACAAGGTACTAGAATTGACATTGCAAAGAATTGGCATTGCAAAGCATTTAAAGAAGAAAAATCATATCAAACCCATGATTTGGACTGATACATCTTAAAATGTTTTTCTGTGTAAGAGCCAGTTGGTGTGTTTGTACCTTAGTTCTAAGGGAATCACTGACAGCTTTGGTGGTATTCACCTAGTTTTCACTTATTTTGAAGTGGCACTGATAAAATTTGAATGTGGAATGAAGATTTGCACAAACGCAGTCAATGAAGAAGAGATTAAACGTCAGTGAAATTAATTACTAAGCAGACAGGATTTACACAAATAGCGTGTATGTCACTGCACCCCAACGTAAACTGACTAATGTCCATTTAAATAATTAATATAATTAATTCACCATAATTAAACTGTCACCATTTCCCTTTTTATTTACCATTTCCTTATCTATCTCTACCTTTCATTATATATTTCGTAAGTCATTATTAGAAAGCATTCTCTGTTGAATAAGCAGATCTAATAAGTGGTTTGCAGTGTAAAGATTTTAATTTTCATTATTTTTTTAGATTAGTTAATTCTCAAGAATCCTAAGGATTGCATCAACAGACAAGGTGTGAAATCAGGGTAAGGACTAAGACTGACTGAAAATATTAAAAAAATGGTGTGACATAGGGCAAGAATCAGAAAAGCAGCACTAATTACAGTGTCAAGTTTTAATATTAGGGCACTGATGCTTGTACCTTCTCAAGTCTTTGTAGGTATGATGGCAAAATAAAGTGTGAATGAAGAAAAATGTGTTAATGCAGATGCTGAATGAAAGCTTATCCAAAACAGATGTAAGAGAAAAGTTTACAGTATGTTTGAGGTCCCGACACCAGCAGTAGTTAGCCACCCCCCCCACGCACACCCTGACACGCACAGTCAGAGAGGAAGGGTCTTTTGCTGTCTATGCAGCAAATTGGATATTGACATATCTCCCAGGATAAATTCAAAACAGTTTATTTTGGGCACAGCCAAAATAACAAATCAGGAAATTGGGTGCACTCCAAGTCTCAGATTCTCAGATTTCAAAACCAGATTTCTATCTGTTCGGTTTGCAATCCGATACCCTGAAACTCAGTCAAGGCAGCTAAACAAAACTACAGCAGAAATCAGATATGACCCAATACACTATAGCGCCATGGAAAAGACGTCAGAAGTGAGAGAGAGAGAAAAAAAAAAACAGGGGAGAGGAGAAAGAAGAATAGTCACTACTTCATAGGCCTCTGGAAAACGTGGCCTTCAGGAGCACATAGTCCTACAGTTCGTCTGCAGCACATCTTCAGGCTGGTTCTTTTTAAAGTTCATATCCTGTTAGCATGTGAAGAGTGGTCTTGCTGTGAAAGTGCTCAAATCAGGGCATGTGTAGAATCTCCTTTGGGAAGGTTCTGGAATTGGGTCTAAGGGCTCCAGGATCACTGGCAGCTCAGCATACCCTTGCCGGAATAAGCTCTGCCTGAACCCTTTGAGGTCTGCATGCACAGTCAGGAGTCGGGGGGCAGCACCTTCTTCTGCACCTCCTCCCCCTCCTCTGGAGCAGCACAGTCATCCCATCAGGAGTCACAGCACTCAAGATGTTAAAGACAACAACACAAGTAGAGTCAGACAATGTTTAAGACAATACAAGTAGAGTCAGTTGATATTTAAGACGAAAATGTAAGTAGCCAGCATTTACATTATGGAATATCTACTGTCTATATTATCCTTCTGTGAAATATATATGTCAAAGATGACAGAAGCTGGCAGTCTGGCCCAGTTGATATCTTTGATATTGAATGACATTCCTGAAATCTAAAGAGTAATAGTCCTTGATGTAGCAACAAAAGAATGTACTAAAATATGATTGGCTTAAAAAAGCAAGCTACATGAATGAGTTTATAAGGGAATTCTGAATATATTTCACGTTGAACAAGACTTCATCTGGTCTTGACAAATACAAAGATATCACTACGGCTGAAATATGAGCATGTAATCATCTAGATAAAGAAGATGACTTAAAGAAAACCTTGTAACTCAGGTAATTTTTTTTCTTTGTGTGAAAGCAATTATCACAGTTCAGGATATAGTAAAAGGTATTTTGTCCATAGTAATGGAAAAGAGGGAGGCACTGATTTGAGGAGAAATAGTGACTTTCATTGGAGTCATTGCAAGTGAAGTTGATGGCTAATCAGTACAAGGAGAAGGCAGCTGAGCCAGGAGGAAGTGATTTGCATAATAAAAAGATTTTCAATACTGTTATAGTAATTCACATATTTTTAAATAAGATGAAGGAGAAAAGATAGGGACCAAGACTAGACCTCTTTGGATTATTTGTAGAATTACAAAAATAAGGAAAAAAGGTGAGGAAGAAGATTGGATGGGAAAAGGTAATGAGGACATGACAAAGTCATTAATTAAGGAAAGAACAGTCTATTGTATTGTAACTGCAGTCACCTCAAGAAGGACAATGTTGGAGTTGAAATTATGGGGAGATACTGCTCTATTAGTCATGTGCGTATGAATACACAAGGGTTTCATAAAAAGATCTTTATTGCCTGAGAATGATTTTTTTTTCCAAAATTGGACAAATATAATTTCTATGTGTATATTTTGTATATTCTCTTCCCTTTATTTGTATAACAGAAACTTGTTGTGGCAATTTGACCTCTACTTTTAGGCTTCCTTTCTGAGGAGAACATGATGTCAAGCTACTAAATAATGTGTTTCAGTGGTCTGGCCTTGTATTTGTCTTCTCATTTTCAAGTGACTTATTTTAAGAAAAAAGAAAACATGCCACAAGTATAATTTTAGTGCAGTTTAGGGTGTTTAAACAACATAATGAATACTTTTTTGCTTATTTGTTCAAAGTGAGTGGCTTCTCACTCCTCCGTAATGATTGTTGGTCGTTAATCTTTCTGTTTTTTTGGTGTTACTTTTTCTCTTCCCCACTAGCTTCTAATATTTCACTTCTCAAGGCAGCCATCACTGTGTGTACGAATGACATTTTCCTTATGGATCTAGAATTGAAATGTCATTGTTCCAAGTTTAAAGCGGTAGAGTCATCCTGCCCCTCATATATGCATTTTCCCCTGAAGTCCTACATATCATCTCACATTTTTTCTTATCATACCATACAGAAGAACCTAAAGTGTGCAATCATTTTTTTCCCTGCTGTGCTTAAGTGGTCTGTAGATCACAGTTCACAAGAAAAATACAAATAGGTTATTTTACGTAGATTTTTTTTCTCTAGTGAAGATAAACTATATTCTTTGAACTGTAACTTGCAGTCAATACATCAGAAAGTGCTTAAGCATGGAAAAGGTCATTTAATTTCCATAATTAACGGCTGTTTATGATCCTATGGCATCACAAGCACATATCTTTTCTGCAGAGTGATAAAATTCCAGGGACAAAGTTGAAGCATTTGAATATATTTCTGCTTGCTTCTGAGTAACACCAGAAGCTGTAGTAATCCAATAAATTATACTGAAACCTTAATGCCAAATAATACAACCCTATTGTCTTACAAATTCACGTCAAATAAGCAAAAATCTGATCCAATTCTGAAAACAGCACATGTAGGAAGCAGTAGTAGTAGCACTCGTATATCTCTGTTTAAGGTAGTCTGGTATTTTTTTCCTTTTTTGTCTGCAATATAATGTTACGCATGTAAAATAATAATTGATAGGGATTTTTTTCTGAAAAGATATATAATGCTCAGTGAAAACTTACTTCTGATGGCTAGACTCTCTGAAGGAGTAATTTACAAGTGGGAATAAGTCTGTGCAATGCACTGGTGTCACTCTTCCAGAAAACTACTTTCTTCTTCAGCTCCTCTAGTGCTCTATAACCACTGATTCTTTGTCTGATTGGATGTTAGTCACCTCAGCAGCTGTCTTTCCTTGTTAATTGAGGAAAATATCAACTGCAAGCCAAAAGGAAAAGCAGGTGTCTGTTTTAATACAGATCAATTTATCTCAGGATTAAGCCTATGAAATACAGAAGAGCAAGCTCACCTTCTCCAGTCAAGACCTTTGGAAATATATTAGACATTTTGTCTGACAGACAGAGGAAAAAAGATTAGTTTTGAAAGTACAAAACAAAGTAAAACCAACAACAAACAAAATAAAATAAAACAAAACAAAAAAGCATCAAACAAACCCAACCCTACACATCATGTAAACCTCGCACATGGTGATAGCTTTATTATGAACACAGAGGTTTAGAAGAGAAATTTTAGAAAAGTGTATCTTTGGGGAAAGAAATGTAGTTACTACTCCTTCTACGGAAATAGAATCTAATAAACCAATAAGTTTACTTTTTTTTTCTGTGTGGTATGTAACAGTATTACTTAGAATAAGAGTAAAGAGGGATTTATGTAATTCAGCTTCATAAATTTCCGATAGATCTAAATCACTTGAAGTTTGGGTTCTAGTGACTTCTATTATACATGTAAATCTTTTTACAAGGGCAAGATAATGCTGTAATATTTCTCTTTACAAAGAGATCAGGTTTTGTAAAATACAAGCTGTTCAGGGAGTATGATATATAGTTTAACAGTGGTTACCTTTCTAGACTTTACATTATCATTGTGTAAGTTTAATGTCTCACTGTATTTAAGAGAATTCTTTGTCTAAAATGTAGTCCTGTCACTTCTCACTTAATATGATATGTTACACTGGTTTTAAATTTTCTATCCTCATAACACCACAGACTAAAGTGAAATACTGATCTTCTGGAAAATGTGCTAATCTTCTTCTAGGAAAATGTCAAAAGCAGATTCAGTTAAAAATACTTATAAAGATTGTACTTTGCAAAATCCCCAAAATGACCAGTGCTTCTTGAAGACCCTTAGCAACACACCAGCAGTCCACATAAAATAATTTTGAGACCTCCTTTGTAGAAGCTCATAGTGTTATTAAATCAGTCCTTTTAGTCCGAGTGTCATTAAAGTCTGCAGGTTTTGCTGGCATTTGAACTTTTCTTGGAAATGAAGTCTTACAGGGATTTTGATTGAACTAGAAGGAAAGTCTCAGGGCAGTGCCTGGTATTATTAGCAATTCATCCTCTTGCGGGGTGGTCAGGCACTAAAAGCAAGGTCAAAATTCCACAGAAGTATCAAGTTGTATGTGGGTGGTTTCTAGTAGTTTTGTCTTAGTGGTACTTGTAGGGCTTTTTATTCCAGAACTGACAAAGACAAACTGTTAACAGTTGAAAAAATGGCTTGAAATGTGGTTGAAACATATTCGTGAAAGTCCTACAAATATACTGCCTTTTCGGTTCTAATATATCCCTCTTTCTAGAGAGATGCCTATTGCATGTGATTACTAGAAAACTCAATCACTCTCATTTTGTAAATGGAAAGTGTATTTTTTTTATATTTGCTACAGTGTTAGTTCTTGGTCTTGAGAAATTTCTGCCTTTGCCATTGTTGAGAAGGTATCTTAAAAATCTGCTTTTCACAGTCTTAATGCACATCTGTTTACAGAATTCTAAAATGCAGAAAATTGGAAGCATAATTTAAAGATTAAAGCTCAAAAGCATAGTTTAATTAAAATTGTGTCCTCAGCTATAGTTCTTATCAGAGCTTGCCTTTTTCAATTTTCTGGTCTGATGACTGAGGAGCAGATGGGTAAGTTTTGTGGCACTGACTTGAAAGTATTTTGGGGTTTTAATATATTTCAACTGCTTGTGTGTTTTGTTTTCTCTTAGTCTCGCATCTGATTTTTCGTGACTTGCTGAGTACTTTTAGCAGCAGTAAGAGCCAAAAGAAGCACTAAACCTCTCTACAAACTTTTGAATAATGTGGAAGAGAAGTTCATGAAGTAATAATAAAAAATCTCATCTTTGTTATAGTTAGTTAGTTACTTTTTCAGCAGTGATTCTGAGCAACCTGATCGGATTCTGAAAATAAATTGTTTCAGTATCCTTCAGGTTTACAGCTAATGAAGTTCTAGAGTGGGTAGAGGAAAAGAAAACAAAGGATTTCTTGAAACGTCTCCTTGATATGGGTGTTCCATGTTATCTACATGACAATGTGCTTTAGGAGCTATGACAAAGACAATCCAAAGTGAGTTTTGTTTTGGTGTTATTTTTTCCCCCTACTTTTCAGAAAATAATACAATTTGTTTCACTCAACGATATCAATATTGTGTTTGGAATCAATCACTGAATGCACTGGGGTTCAAAAATCTATCAGTCTAGGTGGTGACTGACTGACTACTGAATCACAAATCATTCAGAAACAGTTACAAATTGCATTATTAAATCTAACTTTTTTTTTTCACCGTGGACCATAGACTGTGAGAAAATCTATGGGGATTTGACAGGAAAGAATCATCCTTATCTAGTATATACACTTGATCAAAACAGGAGGACTTGTTATGTTATTAAGACCACGAAATTCAGAGTTCTTCCAAAGACTTTTCAGTATTTATTTTGATTTCTAAAAAATAGAAAATTCTGCCTCTCATATCACTTAGGACATGAAACATGCGCAAAGAAATATTTAATGTGATGAAATATTAATTAGTATTGAAATAATAATTACAACTTATTCAAGAGTGATATTCTTACTGCTGATAATTTTTTATGTTTTCCCAGAAATGTCACCAAATCTAGTTGTGCTTTGCTATCATCGTGGGATGTCCCTTTTTCTCTACTTTCACATCTCATAGCCTGTGTAATGTACTTGGATTTTTTAGTGTTTCCTTTTAGTTATTGTTTTGCTAAATAGTCTGTCATGTGTAATTGATGTTTACAAAAATAACTCCTTAAGTTTTTGTTTATTTATTTCATTATACTATGGTAATAGTTTTCTAGGATAACAGAAAAATTTCAGCATTCTATTTCAGGGAACTATTTTCATTGTATGCTAATGTTTATGCATAAAGCATCCTGTTTACTTGATGGTGGATGACAAGCAGCTTGCCAAGTATGCATGACTGACTTTCTTCTAAGAATATTTGAAACTTCTTATATGAAGATCCTTATATGAATAGATCTCCTCAAGTAACTCAATGAAGGGGAAAAAACATCATACTGTTTATTTATTGTTTTGACAGCATAAATATTACTTTATTGAATTTTGTTTTCCCTTTTTTTCTTCTACTTTGCAACACTACTTAAAAATTGCTATTTGAAGCTGTTTACTTAAGTCAAGCAATATATTTTCTGCTTTTTTAGTAGTTAGGACTTTTTCACATAATAATGGTTAATAGCTAACCAAGATTTAAGTCCGGCAAAGAAAGTAGTTAGACCATGGAGAGACGCTGAATCAGAGATTAAAAAAACTTAAACTTCTGAGCTCCAGTTGTTTCCCAAGACTTAGCAATTAGTCAAAATTAATTTCATGTAAAATATATTGTACTGGTGCAGTATTTGCATGTATGATGTAATAACTTGCATCAAGTTTTTGTGAATATTTCTCTGAAGTTTTGAAGAGTCCATTAGGAGATTGTTGTTTTCTTTGCTTTAGTCTGTACTGCATCAGGTATATCATCATGCAACAGTTAAAATACCATTAATAACTGTAAATGTGTTTTAAAAATACTCTGATGCTCTGAATATACAGTCTTAACAGCTGCTTTATACAGCCATTGTAAAGTGTAAAAAAGCGTGAGTTGGCTGACTAAACCAATCCTGTTTGTGAGATGCTATGTTTATGCCGTGGTGGTATCTTCCAGTCTTCTAGTGCCAGAATATTGCGCATCCATGCTGCTAATCATGCTTCAAGGCAGTGTTTTGCTATATCAGCAGAAATCCAGAGGTGTTCTTAATCAAATATATTAACAGAATGAAAGACTGTATTAGGGTGATGGATTTTCATAAGAATGTGTAGATTAGTGCACTATTGAAGAAAAAAAAATCTTGAAAAGGATTAAGTGAATACAGGGCATCAACAATTAACCCATTTAAACTAGCCTACTTTCAACTGAAAGACAAAATCTATTCTCATAAGAACTGAGAATGACCAATGTACAGAATTTTTTATCTGGGCACATTTATTTATTGTGTCACAAGCACTGGAATAAAAGTAAAAATTAAACAGCTAGCTTTGTCTGCATGATTTATTTAATCCACATAAAGTAACAATTACATTTTAATAATGGTCACTCTACCATTTACAAACAATTAAAAGACAAGAAACTCACACTATATTGCCAGGCTTCAGGAATATCTTTATGTAAGAAGTCCTTGGTGAGGAAGAGATTTGAGGTTTTTTTGTTTGTATTTATTTTTTTCATGTTCAGTGAAGAATCTCACTGTAGGAAATCCTTTGAACCCTATGCCCAGTTCTAATACTCTTCCAAAGTTATTAGTGTTTTAGGATATAAGACCTCAAATTTTACCCAGAGGCCCTAGAAAACCCTTCCCTTAGTCTTGCCTTACATTGACTATGTTATCTAAGATGTCTTCATTATCTTTTCTCAGTTGCAGTAGTTTTGCCTAGAGCAAAACCCAGTTGACTCCCTGGAAGTGGTTCTCTTTTTAAAAACTTCTTAGCTTCTGTAATGCCTTCTTTGCTCTTTTAAAGCTGCACTTTTTTTCTGTGTTTTCTTAGACCAGTCTTACATGAGATTTCACCCTCAGTAATATAAATCATCCAATAAGTGAAATTAGTTCCCTAAGAACTTGCAGAGATTGAAATACTCCTACTAACCACGGCCAACAAATGCAATGAATTGAGAATTTAATTAGGCCTGTATAACTGTGTTACAGATATCTTCTCTCACATAGGACAGATTTATAAAGTTAGTGATTTATTTATTTTCCTGTGTTAAATTTCTGGTCTTGTTTTAAGGTTAATTTCAATAGACGTGAAAGACTTTAAGACGTTGATTATTGGATTCCCTTGAGTCCAAGTCATTAGAGAGATTTTCCTTTACAATTCCTCTTGCTTCTGTAACTCAGATTACTGGTGAATGAAGGTAGCTGAGAACAGTTGGAAAAAGAATAAAATTAGCTAAATCCTGTTCAACATTCAAATAATTTGAAATTAGGTTTGTTTTTTTTTTTAATGAAGCTGCTTCTTACTGCAGGAGTTGCTTTGTATGGCTTTTCTTCATGTATATTTCTCTTCATTAATCTGTAAACTAACTGATAGTTGATCCATTTTAAAGTAACAGTTAATAGTTATATTTCTTACATCTACCTTGTGTTTCAAACTGTGGATGAAATCTGTCAAAGTGGGGAGATAAGAAAACATGCCATTGAACTAGTTCACAAGATACTTAACTACTTAGTGCTGTGAGAGAAGGCAATTGCTACCTCACACAAGGACAAATAGCAGCTTATTAAGACAAAAAATAATATGAACTTTGTTCTTTTGGAAATGTTCTGTGTGAAAAAATGAGACTGTCAAGGAGAGCTTACTGACACTTCCACAAAGAGAAGTGAGGAAGAAATAAAAAATTGTGTTTTGGTATAACTTCTGGTATAAAAGTCTGCTGGCGGGCACATGCTTACAAAACAAGTCAAGCTATTTAATACATGTCTGAATACTAATGCACAGGAGGAATCTTATTTATTATCAAATTCAGTCTTCTATTGTTGTAGGTAACCAGTCACTGTTTCCCTAGTTATTTGAAACCCTACTTTGTTATTTCTTTAGTAAATTGCATCATTAATCTTAAAGTTCTCTATTTCCAGTAAAAGATTATTGTAAGCTGCTTCAAGCTTAATTTTAAAAGTTTAAAAACATTTTATTGTACAAGCTGAAAAACCACATTTTCCGTGTGCTTGAATTTTATTTCCTGTTTTGATGTGCTTCTTTTCTTTATATGATATTTTTAACATAACCTAATTATCCAATACAGCTAATCAAAAGTGTGGAATACAGAGAAATATTTCACTTTTGCTGCAGGACAATTGGTTTCATATAAGGTATGTTAGCATTGTTGATGCAACATGGATGACTAATGAACAATGAGGTAACCTTTTGCTTTCTTTATACAGTTGTCATTCAGCAGTGCATCTTTAATGAGCATCTTGAGCTCCTGAGAGCCTAACTGAAAAGGTATTGTTATTTTCAATGTATATGCTGAAGACTGAAGTAGAGCTCTTTATAAATGAATACTTTTTATCAACCTTGCTGTCTGTGACCCATTAGGAAAAGTTTTAAAATTTATATCGTTAGGAAGATTAAGATATAGCAATACATAGAAATACAGATAACTCTGAACTCCAAGATGAATTATAGGTCTACCCCTTTGCATATAAAGGTAATATGACATAAACAGGTTACAAGAGAATAAATAATGTAGCTGCACATAGTGTTCAGAATTGATTGTCTGTGAAATGTGGTGGATTGACAGAGGTACTCGGTCGTCTCAGCCTACAGTAAGTTCACTATTGAGTCAGATAACTGTGTTTCTCTAGACATTTTTATCTTGACCGCCAAATGGAAAACATCCACTTATTTTTGGGGTGAACAGGATCTTTAGAACGTCTTTCTTTTGGGGATTTCAATGACCCTGAAGTAATCTCCTGTTGTGAAAAACATTAATGTTTTCATACTCTTGAAGTAACCTACACAAAAAAATATACACAAATATTTATTTGCGAGATTTGTTGGGCTACGGTGTAATAGGAAGATCTGTAAAAAAATTTGTAAAGAATTCAGAGAAGGATTTTTACCACTTTTCTGTTTATGTGAAATCTGAAAGTGTCTTCTCAGGGCAGAGAGAAGAATTGCATTTAAAACAACACTGACACTTAAAACATAATTGAAATTGGATAGCCAGGAGTGACATAGTTTTCACATTGAGGATATTATAGGTCAATTAGAGATAGAAAATTAAATACTCTGTCTGTGGAGTTTTCATGAAAAACAAGGAAGAGACCAAGTTAAGGATAGAAGCTAAACCTGACCTGTAACAGATGAATGAAGTTCTCATGCTGCCTCTCATCTTTCCAGAAGAGTTTTGAGAGAGGAAAAATAGAAAACAAAATTCTGAGCGGGGAATGGTGAAATTCAACTTATATAGATCTTTCCTTAGAGGTCTGATATTAATAAGCCTGTAAACAAGCTTATTAGACTAAATTATATTTCTCTGAAAAAAGTAAAGTTAAGCAGTTGTGCTAATAAGAAATAGAATATCAGGACAGATTGAAAAAGGAAGAGTCAAAAGTAAAATATGGAACTTTACATTGCTGGTCATTTACAAGCAGTTTGACTGCAAATCAGGAATAATTTAGAAGGGCAGGATCTTGATATTTTCAATTATCTATTTTGAATAATAAATTATCTCCTCAAAAATGATGTATTTTTTATGCAAACACATAATATTAGTTAAATATGAACATACAAATTCACATATACGAAACGTTTTAATTTTTTGTAGCAAATATAAATGGTTATGATACTTGTCACTAAAATACTCTTTACTGGGTAATGCAGGGGGTTGATGGAAGTAGTTTTAGTTTGTTTCAAGATTTTGGCAAATTCATTAATTTTACAAAATTATGGTCTCTCTTTATGGCTCTCTTGCTGGCTGCTAAACCACCCATCAATCTCAATAACTGAAGTTTAAACTAAAATGAGATAATTAAACTGCAGCAGTTTAATATGAGGTTTGGTTAGGCTAGGTTTCGCCTTTGAAAGGTTTCACTTGAAAATGTTTTGTGGAATAGTTGAATTCAATATAGACTTGCTAGAAGTTCCAATGTTTCTGAGACATTTCTTGGAAGAAAGTTTGTGGAAAAGTTATAGTCTGAATCCAGTAGTCGTGGAAACTTTGAGGATCCTGGCTGTAGGTTATAAGTCTGAAGGAATCAAAGCAAAATTTTACCTCATCAAATACAGATATCAAAACCAAACAGAAGCACAATATAGATATTGTTAAAGAGCGGAACACCAAATATTTCGTAATCTGATTGAACTTGTATGTCTAGATAATTATATATCATCCACTAAAGCATAATTCATTGATTTTAAAATATTTTAGGGCTCAGTTTTTCTGATTGCTTTCCAAGGTACAAGAAAATTATAAGATTCAGACACTATTCACAGGTTTCATTATAACTTTTTTGAACAGCAAGTAGGTTTGATTGCAACATGGTATTAATAATGATTCAAAAACTATTAATAAGGTTTTCCACAAGAAAACAACATCTGAAATTTTTGTAGTATTTTGATTTTGAAAGTAGCTTTTGTTTTTATAATGAAATCTTTGGAGACTTATAATTGACACAAGAAATTTCATTGAAAGTGCAATGAATTATATTGAAAACATACATATCACAAATATTGATCTTTCTGTGGATGCTACAGATACTCTACTAACGTAAGAGCTCATCTTGGTTGATTTTGGTTACCTTAGTTGGAGATGTATCTTATAACATTCACATGTAGTCTTAAAAGATGGTCTGAATTTTCAGAGGTTACAACTATTTCCTATAAATTTTTTTTTAAAAAAATGTTCTATTTGTTATCATGAAAGGCATAGATACAGTATGCTTAACTCCCAAACCTATAGTGAACTGGTATTTAGGATGTTTTGCTTTGATACTAAAAGCATATGCGTTTATAGAATAGAATTTATAATAGGACATATTTGTTTGCATTTGTTAAATGAATATTTATAATCTTTTTTTCAAGATTGGAATATGTTTACTGCAATATCTTTGGGTCACTATTAATAATCTTGTTGTATGCCTGAATATTTCTGAACCAGGCGGCTGGCAATCACAGTATCAGAGTATCACAGTATCATAAGGTTGGAAAGGACCTTTGAGATCATCGAGTCCAACCTATAGCCCAACACTAACACCAACATTAACACCAACCCATCATCTAAACCATGGCACTCAGTGCCTCACCCAGTTTCCCTTTAAACACCTCCAGGATCGGCGACTCCACCACCTCCCTGGGCAGCGCATTCCAATGGCCAATCACCCTTTCAGTGAAGAACTTTTTCCTAACATCAAGTTAAACTTTCCCTGAATGATGTATAGTTGTCTCCAGATGAGCAGCAGTTCAGCGACAGCAGCAAAAAAAATCTCTTGTAATGTGTACAGTTTCCTATGAAAAATTCCTGTTTTCTTTGACATACTTGGTCAGTTCCAAATATCGTTTGAGCATATTCTTAGGTGATCATTTAGGATTGGATAATTTGAATTTTTTTATTCTATGATTTAAAGACAGATGTTACTAGAAAAATAACATCAATATTGAGATTATTCTCTCTGCAGTGCTGGTTAAATTGCTGGTATTGTGCATCTCATGTAAAAGTGCACAAACTAGTAGGTGCTGTATTATTTATTTCCCTAAATTTCCATGTGTTTCTATAGTCAGAATAAACTCTACTTTGTCCTGCAATTAACAGCAGCTTAGTTCAGAACTGTCACTCTTAAATATATTCGTCCTTCTTTGCAATAGAGCAGAAGTATATTCCTCCCCAAACAACAATTTAAATTTAATTTCTATTTTTGGAATCAAACTAAAAAGAACAATATAAAAAGAAAGAAACACATGCATTTCTAACAGAATGATACACTGTCTTTTTCTTATTATTCTAAATGGACTGTGTTCAAGTGTTCGTCAGCTGGACCACTAAAACTCTTCATCACATAAATGAGAAATAAAAAAAATAATATACAGCCATGGTTCTGCTATATCTTATACTGGAAAAAAAGGGAGTATTTAAATTTTATCTTGCAATTTTACAGATTTAATCTTTATATAGATATAGAAATGTCATTGCTTCTCTGAAACAATGAGGGGTATGTGTATGAATTCTCTCAGAACAGTCACCACATGTAAGAAATATAAATTCCTTATTTCAACCTCCAGAAGATCCATTTAGTCTTTGAAAATTTTTCTCCTCATGAATTACTTATTCACACTGTATGGATCAACCCATGCTACCACCAGCAAAGACAATGTTAACATGACCAAGTTTATCTATTTTGTACACAATAAAATGATATCGTAAGGTGAAATACTATGTAAAAAAGATAGAGATACTGAAAGATTTGTATGGATTTCTTTTGTTTCTGCAGACTCTACTTAGTGAGGCAGCTGCAGCTTGGATTTCATTGACACACTGTGAAGTCCTTCAGACAAATAACTGCTAGGGTTGGCAAGGTTAAAACATAAGTAAAATTTTAAACGTTAAAGCAGATCACTTTAAGCAATTTGAAACTTCTGTATTTTAGAGGAAGTGTTATTGATATGATCAATTAATACATATGACATCTGCCAGGAGAGGGTCTTTTTTTAATCTGTTTCAAAACATATTGCTTTATTTAATTTGTGGTAGTTTCCAAGTTGTAGGTTTAAAAAAAAACACAGAAAGAAAATAGAGAAGTGGAATTGTAAACAAATCTTTTTCTATATGACTTGGGATTATTAAAACAAGAATTCAAATTTTCAAATCTACACGCGACAGGAGGGCAAATTAAAAGTAGGGTGCTATGCGTAACCAAGAAACACGCTTCTTCCGTACAATTCATATTGCGAGTGTAGTGTTCATTTGATTTGTTTGTTTGGTTAGATGGGTTTTTTGTTTGGCTGTTTTTTTCTATATCAGAAAACAAAGACTCGCCAGCCCTAATTAAAGTAATCAAGTGAAAAGTAAAGGTTCAAATCAGCACAAGGCTGATAAAGCTGTGATGACATAGCTTGGTCTTTTACATGATGCTGGATAAATTTTGTGAAATAAACCTCAGTAAAAGCGGCGTCATCAAGTATACTGATTTTGCTAGACAGATTAGAGAAAAAAATATCTATGTAGTCACTCCTTTACACTGAACATAATATTTTAAATGCTTACTTAAAGCATCAGAATAAATCAAGAGGAATTAAACGAATGCTCTATAAATCAGCATTTCTTTTATCTCTCAGAAAGCCATTTTTCATCCTTTACATATTTGTGTGTCAGATATTGCCTCAAGGAGAAAGAAAGTTCATGAATAATTTAAAATTCACCATTTTCATCTGTGATGGGAGCAATAAGAACAGCTTTCAGGGCTAGTTATATACAACATATGCCAAGGAGTATTGTTCATTAAAGAAGACTTTTCTCTTGTGCTGGGGTCAGTACAAGATAGACACAGACCTTTTAGAGAGAGTCCAGAGGAGAGCCATGAAAATGATCAGAGGAATTGAACATCTCTTCTATGTAGAAAGGTTAAGACAGTTAAGATTTTTCAGCCTGGAGAAGAAAAATCTTAAGGTGGACTGTATTACAGCATTTTGGTATGTAAAGAGGAGGTGTAAGGAAGAGGGAGAAAGACATTTTGTCAAAGTCTGTAGCAACAGGACAAGGGACAATGATTTTACATTAGAAGAGGGTAGTTTAGATTGGACGTAAGGAAGACATTTTTTGCAATGAGAGTGGTGAACCACTGGAACAGATTGTACAGAGAAGCTGCAGATGCTCCATCTCTGGAAGGGTTCAATGCCAGGCTGGATGAGACTTCAAGCATCCTGATCTAGTGAAATAAGACTCTTTCCAATCCAAAGCATTTATTCTATGATTCAATTTTTGTCTGTGTGTTTGAAGACACTGGGAAAACATTCCTCATCTTTATACAGAATTCCCAGATCCTCCTGATAGGAACAGCGCCCTTCATTGTGTGAAAAGTGTTGAATGACTGATAAACTGAATTTTTTTAAAAATACTGTTCTCAGCTACATAAGTAGCTATTTACACAATATTTTATCATAATGTTTTGTAGCAAATGTATTTTCCTGAAACACTGTATCAACATTATGCACACCTCTCCATCTGATGTTACCTTTTATGATTGACTTTGCTATGCGATTAATAATAAAGTCTGGGTTGAATGTCTTTTTTCACTAGCAGACAGTGACATCAGAGATCTGTTTTGATCTTTTTGCCTTCCCGTTAACTTCTATTCAGACAGTATCTTCATTTTATATCTGCTTAAATGTCTTCTGTTGATCTTTCCTTTATTGAGATAGAAAAATCCACTTTCACTTTCATAACACTGACAAAATCAGTTGCTGAAAACTTTTTCCCAGGAAATTAGAGTTTCTCTTGCTATGGCTTAAAACTGTGTCATTTATGTGTGGCTTCTTGCAACATTCTACTGACCTGTCATTCTACTTACATGTTACATAAAGATAAGAAACATTGTCAATATTATGAAAACATGCAAATCTAGGATGTGTCGATTATGAGAAATCATGATGTGAAAAAAGTTATCAAGTGGAACTTCTAATAATTTATATCTTTACAAGAATTTTAACAGTTTCTTCTGGTGATTTGATGTCTAATTCTATCTGAAGGAAAATAGGAAACAAAAAAAATCAATGGAATTCAATCAATTATTATGCAAGGTATTTATTCACTCAGTTCATTATGGATATCAGCAGTTAAATAAAACATGTAATTATCTGTCAAAATGTAATATACTGTGTGGAAACAGAGTTTAAATTTATCTTGGAACTTTAAGGAATGTGACCGATCAGACTTGTGTGTGAATCATTAGCACAGTAAAAATCTTCATAATGAAAGACAATAACCTAGAATACTAAAGGAACAAATTTTGCATTAATATCAGTGTCAAGAAATTGATAGTAGAGAAAAGTCTCTGGAGAAAAAAAAAACCCTACTGTACCAAACTATTAGACAACTAGAATCACAGACCTAATATTACGATGATGCGGGGTTTTTAATCCAGATTACATCCAATTAATTATTGCATGATACTTTAATATCTTTCTGAAACACATGTTCATAGCTCTTGTCAAAATTGAGCCTGGAAGTCATTAAGACTCTTCCTTTTCCAAAACCTTTGCTACCCATTAGTAGTAGCTCATTCTTCAGCTATCACGGCTTGCATTCTCAGTACTTTTTATTTATGTTTATTTTCCCCAAGAGCTGACCTAAATAAATCACTGTTAAAAATCTGTTGACACGCTGTTGTTTCTAGGCCATTGAATATCACTTATGCTTGACTACTAGTTTATGAATTAAAAAAAAAGAAAATTATAATTCAACAGAGAAAATAAATCCTGAAATTATTGTAAATATAGGAATATTTTGGCAATATCATTCATGTACTTATCCATCAGGAACATGAGAAATATTTTTTTAGGTGGTGAATTTCAATATTCAGTCTTTGTGCATGACAAAACTAAATCCAATTCAAGATTTCTCTAGTCACAAGAGGAAACAAGATTTTATTCTTTGTACCTTTAAATTGCTCATTTTTTTCTGGTCTCTGACTATACATGATCTGCTTTATTTATCTGCTGATTTTGTATTGCACTACATTTTGAATAAAATAACATTACCTGATGTATCTAATCTAACCATAAATTAATATTTTCTGTTGAGCTCAGGAGTTAAATCCTTAACAAAGTGGATATGCCATATGAAAGCATTTTCTAGTTTCTATTTTGATAGGCTTATATACAGTTACTAATAAAATCACTAACATCTACATCCATGTAATATTGTATATACCAGTGAGAAAGATGTGTGGAATGAAAATGTGTAACATATTTTACTTGGTTGGTCATAAACTCTCTGATGCATTTCAGCAGGTGAAAATAGTTTTTCTTGATATATTTCAGGAATAATCCTTTATATCTGATTAAACTGCAGATGAGCATGATAAACTATTGTAATTTGAAAGGGTTGATCTCCTGATGCAATCTTCTTCCATCTGCTTCACCTGTAAATCTTAAAGGGAATTTACTAAAATTACTCAATGCAATTTGGGATTAGATGCAATCCCCCAATCCGAAAGTCCTTATGTGAATTAAAATTCCATTTTAATACTTCTGAAGTTTCTGCTATTTCAAAAGATACTACAACTTTATAAAATCATTTTTAGTTGTTAGAAATTATGGAACTGCTGGTGAAAATCTGCCAATGCAAAATCTAAGTTACTCTGAGGTTAAGATCTAATCTTCAAAACTTAAAGTACTGATAATGCTAATTCAGTATTTTTTAGTTCTTAAGTGTATTACTTAATATAAGGAACAAGCCAGAAGACAGCGTAAGTGGCTTTAAGGTTTTAATTTCTCTGTGCTTTGCCGGTCATCTCTAGATTTTATCTGTTGCTGGCTAGGATTTTGTATTATGGAATACATTACAAAATCTGTTTAGTGAAAGGAAAGCATCTCAAATTCTCAAATCTCTGAACATATTTGTTTTGTTGTAAGGCCCTAACAGTAGTTTGTAGAGAGTTCATCACACTAGAACAATAAATAAAGATGGTATTTATCATATCTACACTTATAAATTGGTAGTAGGACACAAAATTCTTGAAGTAATGGTTACTAACCAAAAGAGACTATGATGTAAAAAGTTATATTATTAAAAACATGTGTGCAAGACAGGGAAATTCTATCAAAAAGGTCATTTTCTATTTAACAGATATTATATTTAAATATATATATATTTTTATTTAGTAGGAAGAATAAGAAACTGCCCTTTTAAGAAAATATTGTACACAGTTTCTGCAAAACAAATAGTCTTCTTTGAAATCTGGCAGAGAATGCAGGGATCAGCAGTCATTTAACATTGAGAAATTTAATCTAATTTTTTAATGGCAGGAATCTGTACTCAATGATCAGAGAAAAGTATATATAACACTTGGTTTGCAAAGAAAATTATTATTTTGTAAAACACTTGCCTGCCAACATGAGTTTTCTTTATAACTTTTGTTACTGAAAAAAAAGTCACTGAATATTCTGTTCACTTTCTTTTCTGCTGATTTTTTGATAGCCTGAATATCATTGTTTTGTAAACTGATTTCCCAAAAGTGTTCTTTTTGAAGAGCATCTGGATGACTCCAATCTGCCATTTTTTTTTAATTATTATTTTATTTCATTTTTTAGTGAACCCTGAAGTTACATGGTCATGCTTATGTCCTTAGCAAGAACTCTCATATTACAGCACTACACCCTTGAACACTAGAATATCACATCTTAGGCTGCTGGACTAAAGAGATAATTAACATAAAAGAACTGAAAGTAGGTAGAAACAGTAACAGAAACATTCTTAAGAGAGAAAGAATTTAAAGAGTAACTGATTACAAAAACTTGATTTTCTCACACAGGAATTCTACCACCGTTTTGTTTGCTTGAGTATTTACTGAAAAGTCTACCAATGACATTAAGTACTTCTTCACAATCAGTTTTTACTTCACAGTCCTTCTGTTGGCTTCATGACCATTCTTTTCTATTATTTCAAGATATCTTGGTGAAAATGGAATCTGTGAAGTAGAGGTGATATTTGTTGTGAAATATGCTGTGCAAACAAGACATACAGACATTAACATGTCTGTAGCTGTATTTTTCTGTGATTCATTAAAAAAAAGATCACCACCACCATCATCATTTGTTCACAGTGTCTTCAGTGTTCATGGAGGACTGACACCAGGGGAGTTGTCATTTAAATAGAAATTATTCATTCCATAGTAATATTTATTTAGTAAGATATTACTAAACCTAATTCTACATTTTGTTGTATCTTTAAAACATGCTGTGTTTATATTATGCTTTCTCATTGTAATTTACTAAAGTTCTTCTTCTGTTTCTAAGTGATTCTGATTTCTGAAATCTGTTTACTCTTAGCTATGAAAAGGGCAAAACTATTTTGTGCAAAGATAATTGATATCTGCATGTATTTTCAATAGTTGATAAAACTGAATCCTACTTAAGTCATTAATTTTAGTTAATAAAGTCAGTTTCAGTGCAGGGTAGAACAGTCCAACTTTTCATCACAGGACTTGTAGGTGAAAGCTTTATTAATTCCTATTTCTTTTCTATAACCTCTTACCAATTAGTTTATACTTTTAGACAGTAGTTCTCAAAACTAGGCTTAACACTGTAGCGATGGTTCTTTCCAATCATACCCAGAGTCAAATGTAGGATTTACAAGTTTCCCTGTTTTTTTTTTTCCTCTTCAGACAGCTCTATATTGTCTTCAGAAATCACTGAACACAAGTCATGTACCATCCTCTATTTAAGCAGTTGATTGTTTCAGCACTAGATATAAAAGCACGCTTACACGATTTGTCTGTAAATGCATGTATCTCTAATAAATCTTTATTGTTCTGGAACTGTTCTGCAATTTGTCAAGATAATTGTAAGTTATGGGTTTGTCTTAGAGAGCACTTATTGTCCTCTAACGTTTTGAGTTATAAGAAAATGGAATATTTTTATTTCTTATAACATTATACAGATAATTTATGAAAATAACGAACAGAGCTAGACCCACAACAAACTACTGTAGGGCTCTGCTTGACACAGCATCCACTCCACGAGGGCTCATATCAATGTGGGTTATGTCAGCAAGATCTGTTTGACAGGAACTTAATTCTACTTCTTTTTTTCACCACCTTCTCATCCATGAGAGTTTCCTGTAAGGGAGATTTCTTCAATAATTAGACCTCTGGAACCTTCAGTGCAACAGCCTTCATGTGGTTGCCTGGGGGAATAAGCACAATTATCCCATTTCTAGTCCTGAATTCTTAAAAATGAATAGTTAAGTTCTAGTGCAAATTTAAAACATGTTTAACCAATTTAGAATATAAATAACCATGACATTTGCTAGTTCTCTACTGTTTTCTAATGACAAAGCACAGAATTGTTTGGAGGGTAAGATCATGCTTTTTGTTTTATTTTATTTTACATTTTTCATAATGTTATTTTGCAGTCTTTTAATTCAATGTCATCCCATAGAAACTGTTAGATTAACTTATTTAAGGAAACCTTATTAGTTTTTGCTTCATCTGAAATAATCTGAGCTAATGAGGTCTTATAAATTGTTCCTTCTGAAATATTCTGAGCTCTTGGACATAAAGAAAGCTTTTTTCATGATGGCTGGACTGATTTGGTTATGAAAAGAAAGCAAATATTTGATGAAGGGAGAAAGGATTATGGTTTCAGATATTGAATATAAGTGATAAATAATTAATTATATCTCAATTATAATACATCTATGGCTAAATTGTTTTCTTTCAAAGGATGTTTTTTATTCTTTTGTTTTAAAAAGAAATAGTAGTTGTTGATTGTCCTTACCTTAGTTTTGCATATTTAGGGAAAAAATAATGCTGGTATCGAGTATGCTGAAGCAGCATGATTTTCAAAAGGCAGTATCATGTATTTGAGACCTGCTTAAATGAAAAATTCTTAAGTCATTTTTATAATGCACTGTAAATAGTTTGCCTATCTGAAGTTGTAGAATAATAAAAAATAGGGATTTCCAAGGATGATTAGGCTTTTATCACTCAAACAGATTTAGATAATGAAAATTTTACACTTCATTAACTTACAATTTACAGCACTTTTTTTTCTCCACATTGAAAGACAACCATTTACTAAGGTTTTGAATGCAACTGGCATTAATAAGGAACACAATTTAATAGTTTTAACACACTAAATATAATCCTCTAAAGAAAGTGATAACTTAAAACCCCATAAACTTTAAAGATGTAATTTTAGAGTTTAGAAGACATCAAAAGAAAAAACGTAGCATTATACAGTGAAAACAGGGACCCTGAGCAGAGCAGACTTATTTTGGATTCTTACACCTTGACAAATAAGGTCAGCCTGAATTCAGTGAATATGTGATCATATAAGATCTACAAATAAAAATATTCAATTAGAAAGAGACACTAAGTTTCTAATGCTTCTGTAATTATGTGACTGTTATAGGCTTTAAGAAAGTGCTATTACTGTCTACTAGACAGGGAAAAAATTGTATCATGAAACTTTTTTTTTAAATGTCATGAAAGGTGTATTTAATGCCTTTAGTATGTATCTGCTCTGCCACATGAATTAATATCACATGCTGATTTATGACTGAAAGCGGTCTGCCAAATAATATAAGCAAATCTTTAATAGCTTTTTCCCTATTTAATATGACATATTTAAAATAGATGTTTAGATTTTGTGAAACATGCTGGATTTAGAGGCTTGATAATAAAATCTTGACAATAAATCACAGAGTGAGATCTCTACAGAAAAAAAGTCTTTCTATTGCTCATTATTTCATTTACATCAGAAATGTGTGAGTAAGTCTAGAAATAGCACAGTGAGAGCTTTCTGAATTTTATTCTTGAAATAAGCCTGATTAAACAAAAATAAGAAATGTGTTAAAATCCTTCACTTTTGCATGATAATAGTGTTGTGTTACACATTGATATGTGAATTAAAGTTTATACTGCTATCAATTACCTATTTTATAGTATTATATTTTATTTTTTAAAACTCACAGAGTCAATCACAGAATCAAAGAATCACAGAATGTTTGAGGTGTATGTATAAACATATATATTCTTTATAGCTCTTATGCACAAATTTTTCAAGCTTGAAAGTACGAAACAGACAAGGCAAAAATGCTCAGTTTGTGCTCATTAAAACTGAAGACCTGAAGAATGGTAACAAGGTAACAATTAAGATAGCAAGAGAATAGTCATCCAATTGAAGATAAAGGTGATTTATAGATCAATATATTTGTTATTTAACACAACATCACAGCCTTCTAATAATCAGAGGTCTGTAATATCTCAAATTCTTAATCTAATTATTTACGAGATAAGGTGGTTAAATTGATCTTTGCCAGTCCAACTCTTTATAACGTTGTAAAAGATACTTTATCAAATCAAAAAATGACTCCCATGCCAAAAATATCTCAGTGAAATAGTCTTAAAGTCAGTCATTTTCTTGAAACTTTGTTGTTGCCTCAAAGAAAAAAAAAAGAGAAAAAGAGTGAAATACAGCCCACTTTAATATTTTTCTAAACAAATATTAAAATTTCCCTCCCTAAGAAATTAATTATATTTGTTTACTGGATATTCTTAAATAAAAGAAGCATTCATTTTTTTTTTTTATCTCCTGGATTTTGAGTTAATCTGCTCTTCCCTGAAACTCTATTTGACTGTCAAAAAAAAGAAATATCAAAATTTTGCACAGTATGATCAAAACCTATTATATTTTAGGATTTTCTTTCCTTTTCACAATTCCTATAGGTCAGAAAAAATGCATATGATAAGAAGATACATGTTTTAATATTCTGTTTTTGCTTACTTTTAATAAAACATCTTATTCTTATATCAAGAAGTTTATAATTTTTTTTTTTATATTAATTTACTTCTAAGTATATAATGAACAGCTTAGATTACAGTTCATGGCAGAATGTGCAATTTCCACATAAGCATTGGAAAAAAAATTTCTATTAATTCAGACAAAATTTGTCAAATGCTTTAGTCACTGTCTAAATTGTCTGGTATGCAGCGAAGTGTTACTTTATAATAAGCTTAACATAAAAAAAATACAATCCTATTGCTGAAAATGTAATTGTGTCATACAAAATTTTGTTTATAGTCTAAGTGAGCATTTGTACACAACAGAAAGAGAAACTCTTCTAAAAGTATTGAGTGTCAAATCATATATAATTACCAGATCAGATGAAAGCCATCCAGCCCACACTGACAACACACTTGAGATGTAAGAACCTGTTATTATAGTAACAGATGATGTTTATGCTATTATCAGATGTGCCAAGGATTTGCTCTAGAATTGAGACTACAGTGTGAAATCTTTCCTCCGTATTTGCAGCTTGCATCTGTATTTCAGAGTATCTTGAAGTAAAAATGCAAACTCAGATACATCAAGACACAAATGTGAACATGATTGTGTAGGTTTAATGAAAAGGAACTGTAGCATTACAATACATTTTTTAATTACTTTTAAATTAAAAGCAAAAATTAATATACCAACTTTTATCCCTGTGACTGTAGAGGAATGTGAAGTGGAACATTAAAGAATATTGAAAAGAACGGAACAAAACCATATTTTCATAACCGAACCATGGCAACTTTTCATTTTTGTGTATATATAGTATATGAATTCTTATTTAGAAATTTTAAACGAAAACTTGTTCAAGGATATACTATTTAGTATTTTTTTTTCTTTTCTATCTCACACTCAAGATCAGTGATGATATGAGAATAATCCCTTTTTTATGATTTCTACTGTGTTGCATGAGTATTACAAAACAATAAGTGGTTTTAAATTTGGGTGCAGTCTAGTTTGATAACTCTTGTGTACAAATACAATTATGACAGCAATAAAAATATGATTCTTGATATATTTTTTTTCTGTGCATGAAACACCACCCTAGATCAAGTAGAAGTCTTCCATGGCCTGTTTAATGAGTAATTACAAATCTAACGACTAGGACTGGTCGTTAGATGCTAATATTAATTTCCTTTATAAAATGACAAAAATGACATTATATAGATGTAGATACAGCACCACCCAATCACACAGATGACATCACTATGACTTTCTTTTTCCAACTTAATGAACATTTAAAAGAGTAAATGTAACTGTTGCTTTAATTTCTTAAAATAGAGGTAATCTACCTTCTAATTTTTGTTCCAGCTTAAATCCTGCATCCAGTCATGATGATAATGTTCAAATATCCATGTGACTAGGGTAGACGTCCTGTAAGACCAAGTGTCCCTGGCCTTTCTGGTGTAGCTGTTGAAGGACTCTAAAAATCCTTAGGACGTTCAAGATGGAAACTGTGTATAAATATTTATCTCTTTCCCCACATAGAGAGGTTTTCAGATCACAGACCCTGGAGCTCCTGTTTGCAAAATGAGGCACAACTTCAAAACATAATTATTAGGGCTTGCTGATAGACATGGAGATTTGCGTAAATTCTTAATTCTCTAGAGAGTGACAGTACATCTAAGTACCTCTAAGATTAATTCTGATGTATGAAAACAATTGACTGCATGTTTCCTTCTTCAGACCCAAATACAAAATTCATCACAACAGCCCAAGATGACCAATTGTCTCAGAGATACAACAAAAGCTTGAAAAATAGACTCTCTAAATTGATTCCTACTGAAGGGAAAACTTTTCAGACTGTACTCTTTTCTCAGCTGTGGTACCTGCCTTGGGGGAAAAAATTTGTCATTTAATTTGGGTGCTATCAACAGCTGTTCTGAGAAAGAAACTACTTCAAATAATACTGCTAATACACTATGAAGACAGATATTATCCCCAACAGAAAAATAATGATTAAAATATTCTTGCACATAAGCATGACCACTGCTAAGTACTTTTCTGAATTTACTGTTTCACACACAATTTTATGCAGTCTCTTTGTCCCAAAGCACCCACAAATTTCTGAGTTTCTCTTCTGAAAAGCATATGGAAAGATTATCCATTACGACATAAACACACATCCCAAGAAGGAAAGGAAAAAGGAAAACATCACTCTTTTCCTGCTTTCCTTTTTTCTTATTTTTTTTCTTTATGTTATTATGAATATTTCTCATCTTCAAATTTAAACACTTCTATTTTCATTGGTTTCAGTCCTCCTCTTACTCAGCACAGTATATGTCTTTCACAGCAGATTCTGCGGATGCTCAGATTTTGTTCTTGTGGCTATTTAGCACAGAATCTGATGAAGTATCTGTTTTACTTTGGCTCTATTTAACCCGTTACTCTTAGATGCAAATTAACTGGTAATATATGAAGAGAGATTTAACTACAACAGTATTACTCCCAGGTTAAAAATGGTTTAATATTATTTACAAGTTTAGTGTGTTAGGAATTTAATTTTACATGTATCACCCTCTGTAAGAGATGTGTCAGGAAGATTTGTCTCTTAATAAACACAAAGAGA
The DNA here is from genome assembly GCA_033556795.1 of Tapera naevia. Classification (NCBI taxonomy): domain Eukaryota; kingdom Metazoa; phylum Chordata; class Aves; order Cuculiformes; family Neomorphidae; genus Tapera; species Tapera naevia. The sequence continues at coordinate 7,452,448 of JAUMJJ010000059.1, forward strand.
ATTTACATTGATTTTATTAATCATTTGGATAATTAAATGTGTATTAACAGATATTTCATTGAGAGACTATGTTATGAATACTCCCCAGTTATTCTCTCTCTCTCTCTCCCAGTCTAGCTCTCCCAATTTAGCTATAATAAAACAAAAAAATACTGAGGCTTCATAAGTAAATAAATCAGCATATATTCTCTGAAAATAAAATTAAGTCTCCCTGAATATTTTAAATTCTCTCTTAATATGAAGTATTGTGTCTTTAAATGATTCTTGCCATTATGAATGACTGTTGATTGTTCTTTTATTAAAATAAAGACAATATTTTAGTAAATAAGAAGTGGTACAAAAGAAGTTAACTACAGATGGGTTTGAAAGAAAATACACTAACCTAAAGTGGAATATTCACAAAGGATTTATTTATGTATGCATTTGCATTTCTTGATGCCTTAATAGTAACTTCAATGGAAAGGTTCCAAAGGATTAATTGCTCGGGCTTGCTCAAGTTCTTTATTTATCATCATTAACAGGCTTCTTTGAAAGAGCTTTCTCATGGAGTAATGTATCATTTACTGAAATTCTCTTTCTGGCAAGCTGACAAAAGGAGTATATTAGATGTTATGCTGTCTAATTACATGACTTGATTTTAGAAATCATTTCCAATTTGCTGGTCTCAAGACACAGGAAAATAGAGGAGTAGAATATTGTAGATCAAATCTTACAACTCTTCCTACCAGAGTTATATCTAAGATAGAATAAAACTGCTGGGAGAATGTATTTAGTACAAAACTTGAGCTGAAAGTAGTTAAGTCATTGGAGAGATTTTCTAGATTGTCCAAAGTGAGGAGGAAAATAAACAAACAAACGTAAAACAGAATGTTTGTTTTGAATGATAATAGTCCAATGTCATAAATACTAATCTATTAAAAAATTGTCTTGAGGACAATTTAATTGGTCAAAAGGAGATTATTCTACTTAGATCATTTGAGCAGAGTACGTTTCTCACCAATTTTTATAATAAAATTTAATTGCAAGTAGTAGTAACAATAAATTAACTATAAGATAATTAGGGCTAGAAATTAGTATACAAAACACAATGTCACTGATTTTGTTTTCTTGTAAAATATGAATGCTAATAACTTTTATATAGAGTGGAAATATTAACTTCATACATTAAATCAGTGTTTGCCACATTAATAAATTCTTATGTTGTAATTTATTAGAATTGTTACCATTTTAAAATCTTTTTTAAGGATATTACTAAAAAAGATTTTTTTGTTTAATATGCTTTTCTGTAAGAGACACTAATTATATCAAGGGAAGAATTCTCGCTAACAGTTTCTCTAGTGTGGAGACATTAACAAATTAAGCACAAAATGATTCAAACTTGCAGCTGAAACCTCAGTTGCATTATTGTCACTTCAAGTATTTTTAAATCCGAAGAAAAGGTATGATTCACTATTTTCTCCAAAAATTTATAATTTAAATAGAACATAGGGAAAAAATTAGAGACAATTTTTGATCAAACAAAGAGCATAAGGCAAATCTTCTCATTTACTGATTGATAAAGATTTTATTTCTAGCCTTCGAAAACTACTATTTGAGTTAAAATAATATGAAATTTTAACTCGTGGTGTCAGTCTCGTATTTCTGTTCATCTAATCACATGTCTATACACTTTATGTTAGCATAACTTATTCCCAAAAATGTATATCCTAATAATCTCTTCTAGTTGCCAGCTTTTCAAATTCCTATCTTTATTTGAATTATGGCAACTTTCATTAAAAGGAAAGAGGAGGCGTCTCCATATCTGAAAGCAAGCTCTGAGGAGACATAAAGATTATTTAAACTAAAAGGCAGTCATATCATAAGAAAAAGTGGCTACACTTTTGGAATGAAATGGGGAAATTCATTAGAGACATGGAATTCTCAAAAATCTTTCCATAGTCAACATGGAAGGCATCATTCTCACTGAGTTTAATGTGGCAGAAACTCTATGATAGAAAAAGGATGGCTATAGTAGGTCGAAACAAACATTTTGTTTTGCCTTCTCTACAGCATTAGTGTATTTTGAGAAGATTACAAAACATTCTAGTTACACGGTGATACTTATGTAGATTCCACATACAGCATCACAGAATGACTTAGGATGGAAGGGACCTTAAAGATCATTTAGTCTAACACATCTGCCATAGTCAGGGACATCTTTCACTAGATCAGGTTGCTCAAAGTCTCATCCAGCTTGACGTTGAACCTTTCCAGAGATGTGCCATCCACAACTTCTCTTGGCAACCTGTTCCAGTGTTTCACCACCCTCATCACAAAAATTGTCTTCCTTATGCCAACTAGTAACCCACCATTTTTCAGCTTAAAATCGTTGTCCCATGTCCTGTTGCTACAGTCCTTGAAAAAATGTCTTTCTCCATCTTTCTTATAATCCCCCTTTACATACTAGAAGTCCACAATATGGCCCCCTTAAGGCTCTTCTCCAGGCTGATAAACCCCAACTATCTTAGCCTTCCTTCACAGAGGAGGTGTTTCAGTCCTCTTTCATGGCTCTCTTACGGAATTTTTCTAGTAGATCCATGTCTTTCTTGTACTGGAGTCACCACAACTGGATGCAGTATGCCAAGTGGAGTCTCACGAGAGCAGAGGAGTGAGACAATCATCTTTCTACCTGATGGCCACAGTTCTCTTTACACAGTCCGGGATACAGTTGGCTTTCTGGACTGCAATCAAACATTGCTGGCTCGAGTCAAGTTTTTCATCCACCAGTATCCCCAAATCCTTCTCAGCAGGACTGCTCTCAATCAATTCATTCCCGGTCTGTAGTGATATTGGGAATATCAGGATACAGATTCTTGCACCCGGCCTTGTTGAACTTCATGACGCTCACATGGGCCCATTGCTCAATCCTGTCAAAGTCCCTTTGATTGACATGCTTCTTTCAACTGCACTATTCGGCTTGGTGTGATCCATAGACTTGCTAAGGGTGCACTGAATCACATTATCTATGTCATTGATGAAGATATTAAATAGTGTTTGTCCCAGTATGGATCCTTGAGGGACACCACTCATTACTGGTTTCCATTTGGACAACAAGCCATTGAGTGTAGCCCTTTGGATATTGCATCCAGCCGATACCATCTAATAATCCACCCATCAAGAACATATCTCAAAATTATAGGCAAGAGTGTTGTGGGAGACTATATCATAAGCCTTATGGAAAAAATTGCAAGTAGATAATATCAGTTATTCTTCCTTTGTCCACTGACGCAGTCACTTCTTTGCAGAAGATTAGGCAGGCACACTACATTGTTCTTACACTGGCATAGTTAATCTAACATTACAAACATGGTCTCAGAACCAGATTTTCAGTTTGGTTTTTTTTTTTTTTCAGTGGACTTCCACCATTGCTTTTAAATAATTGTATACTCGATTATGGCTTTTTTATATTTATTGTCATATATCCTACTTTAATGTGACTTTATGGGGACTGCTTTTTATTGGTTTTGTCTGAAATTTGGAACATATATTTTATTCTTTATTGTAACCAGTAATTTTTATTGCTCTTGCATTCTGTTTAAATGGAGGCCATCTATCCCATATGTGTTTCATATACTGAATAAATCTAAATTTTTCCTTCATGCAGCATATGTACTATTATTTGACATTCTGTCCCACTGTATGACCCTGTGATACCCCATATGTCCTGCAAGTATTTCTGTTAATGTTACTGTAGATAACTTGTTCTATAAATTGTCATCTAAATTCTAGATATTTGTCCACAGAACTTCTCTTGTTTCTTCTAAGATGTCTATGACACCTATAAGTCTGTTCTCAGGAAAACACTGTCTCTTCTTATTCTTAAGATGTCTTTTTCACTCATGTAGGACACTTTACCTCATTTAATGAAATTATTAATATTTAAAAAATTTGTAAAGCACCTTAAGCATTAAAATTTTTACCTCACTGGACTTTTATGTTGATAACTTTGTTTTAGGCTTCTGACTTGTACTTCACACCCAAATTAATAATAGCAGCAAATATTGTGTGATCGTTTTTATGGTTTGGACTTGATAAATATTAAAGAATATTCTTGTCTAGTTTCGCAGCTGACTCTGTTCAATTATTTCCTAACTGATTCAGTTGAGCAAACAGTTTTTTATCTAGAGAAGTATGGTATCCATTTCTTATTAAAAATGATTCCACAGAGCAAAGGTTATGCTACTGTGTTCGGGGTTGTGTCGAAAGAAATAATGGTTCTAAACATGTGCTTTAATCTTCTGGATGTTCTTATAGTTTTGGTATATCTTGTTATTACAAAATGGTTGCTCTAAAGTTTTTGTATAAAAAATGTGTAGTGGAAAATTAAGCGTCCTGTTCAAAGTAAGTTTCAGTGATACTAATGTAATCACTTATTTTTCTACTTTACAAGCATCTAAAAGATAATATCTTCCAGTCTCCTCCTTGTCTTGTAACAATATACACCATAGACTGTCTCCTGATTATCACAATTTTCCTCCTCTAACATCTTTGATACTTCCCTGTGAGTCAGTTAAAGTATGGAGTGCTTCACATTCTCCACACTGATGAATCTGCATGAAATTTTTTAAATTTTAAGTGTCTAAGGTACAGATATGCACATTTTCAAGATAGGAATACTTTTTTATTAGGCTGTAATTTCCATTTAACTCAACCAGAAGTAAGATAGCAGGCACATAGGAGCATTTATGACATCAAAATGATAGGCTGGTATACTTATAAAAGAATCTGAAAAGTAGGAGGAAAAACACTCCATCTGTTTACACTTGATTTAAAACTATAAAGTCTCTTGTCTCTTCAGGCCAACTAATTTATGATAAATGCTCTTCTGAAACTTACCTCATCAGGGTTCCTGTTTTTCTGTGTATGCCATTCCTCAGGTGAATGAGACAAACTTTTCTTCTACAGGAAGAAGTAATTTTTCACAGTTTACTTTCATTTTGAAGACTTCTAGAAGGAGCACAGAGATATGAATTCATACTTTGCTGGTAACCTACTGTATTTCTTTTCTCCCACAAAGGTATTTGCCTCTAAATGTTTTGAGAGAGGGAGTTGTGTCATGATCCAAATAAGATTTATTTCAGTATACAGAGTCTACATTTACTATATTTTATATCAGTCTGTGTATTAAGTGGCTTGTAACAAGCTTTTGAATGGGTTTGATACAATTTAAGGTATTTATGCAGAGCACATTATGAAATTAACACTTTGACTTTTGGCTGTCTTAAGCCATTTATATTATCTCTGTATTTAAGAAACCTTTAAGTAGAAAACACGCTATGTTCTTTGAAAAATATTAAAAATGTGTGCCTTTAAAAGACATCTATTCAATGTCAATATCATAGGTGATAGATTGTCCTTTGTATTCTTTTCATGATATGACTATTGTCTGTTTGAACCTGACTTTTATGAAATCAGACACACACAAAGAGAACCTAAAAGTGTCATAACTTTACCCTTTGGATAAGTTAAGTAAGTTAAGTAAAATTAATACCTAGCCAAATTTAAGAAAAGACATTATTCTGAACATTTAAATTCAGAATTAATCCTTTTAAAAACTACCATTAAAAAAATGGAAAAAGGGCATAAGTATCTAAAATGGGCTTTAGACAGGTATTTCCCTAGTTTTCTGAGTATGCAAATTAGTTCCTGCTGGAAGTGAACTTCTAGCTATTTTTCTTAGGTCAACACTGATGTTTCATTCAAAGATATATCTCCTTGAACATATGAAAGGCATATTTTACTTTCTATTTTTGTATTTTGAAATTTCTATTTTCTGGAATGGGAATGACTTCAGTTTCTGTTGTAAAATTACTCTCATGAGTGACTGGGAAAAACATAATGGATATTTTCTATCCAGGTCTTGCAGGCATCTGTGGAGTTCATCATATTTAGAATTTCTGTGAGATTCTCACACCGGTTTGACACCAATATTGTGTCACCGAGCATTTTAGAATGTCACAGTCTACCCTGGATTTAGCACAGCTTAAAACATTTAAGTCACGTGCATCCTTAAAATGCTGTTATTTCTTTTGCATAGCATTGCAGTGCATTATTAGCAGGAATAATCTTATTCCAAACAGAACAGGGCAGGTAAGATGCACTGTGCACATTGAACCCTCTGAAAATTCAGATGCACTGTATACTGTATCCTCTAACCTTCTGGTAGTATTTCATTTTTCTGTCTCTGCCATTTTGTCAGTAATATTTTAAATCATTCATTAAAAATGGAGGAAACATCATTGCATTCAATTTTTTTTTCAGGCAACAATAAATAATTCTGTCATCTTTGTATGTCGGGGAAAAATTACAAGATAGGCTGACTGCTTCACCAGGAACTTAGACAATAATATCTTTTGGAAATGACGTATTTAATAAACGTGTAAGGAAAATATCATTGTGCTTCTAAGATAAAACAATGAGCATTCTTCCCATAGATACCTTAGTGAAAAAGTGAAGGTAATTTAGCAAATCTGAGAATTGAAGGCATAATTTTGTTTACATATTTACATGTTCTTTCATTTCAAAGCCTGTTTAAAGTTTTGATGTTCTTTCAGAAGCTCAAATACCAAAATGCTCGGATTTATTTTCATACGAGGTTCTCTTTTGTTCTAGCATATAGAAGATGTTGCTGTATGCAGCAATAGCCTCTTTCTTAGTTAGTTACATCATAGCGAATCTCTTGAGTAGAGGTCAGCCAGGCCTGAGCAAACACCACTCCCTCATGTGCATCTTCAGTGTTTTATGAGCTAATTTTTTTTCACCAGACCTCCAGAAACAAGATCCAAACAGCAGCATGAACATCATTAAAACCAGCAAGGAAAAATCTTTATGAAGTTTTCCTCAGAATACAGAAAAATTTTACAAGGCAAATATTTGCATAGCAAATATTTTTTTCTTGTTTTTTTTTTTTTTTCTCATTCATAATACGGTCCACTCAGTCTTATTGCGACTATTTTAATAGGAAAGAGAAATGCATTATTTTCTTAAATATATAGTGGAAACCCAACATCAGAAGAGCTGAAAAGTGGTCTGATCAAAATGAAATGAAAACCAGAGATATTTAAAGTTCAATACATATAAACTTCCTTTTACTCATTAAGCAAAAAAAAAATTATAAATATATGTTTTCTTCAGCACAACTGTATAAATGGAAATGAGCAATCTCTGCCCTAATTCACAGACATGTCACAAAAAAGAAGTCCTAAATAGTTTAGATGAATGGAGAAACAAAAAAAAAAGCAACTACTCACTCTTGGAAGTGAATGAAAATCCAAATAGAAATCCAACGTAATTTGGGATGTCTCAACTACCCTACTGAGTGTTTGATGTACAATTACCAACTCCATGGGCAGCTGCGTGTTACCATGATTCTAGCAGCTCCCTCAGTCCCTAGTCAATACATCTAAATCACGCAGTAGCATGTGTAAAGATAAAAACACCAGGGTTTGACTGTTCACATTCATATCTTTACGTGTTCATATCTTGCCTTTAATGGCAAAAAAATTGACACTAAAGCCCAGACACATACTGAGCAAGCATAGAGAGCTAACTCCTAGGTGACCATATGTCCACATTGCAAGTGATATGCTTTTGAGGATGCTCTGGTGCACATATCCAGCCTTGGTTACATCAGGAGATAAACTACTTTGAGAGGATCATCAGTGCCCACAAGTGACTACAAGAAAAGATGAAAGACACATTTGCACCACAAAAAAACCCTTCCACACTATATATCGCTAAGGCTAGGTGAACCAGAATGGTCTGTTGTTGTCAGGGTGACCTATTAGAAGAAAACAGAGTGAGAGAGAAAATTTTTGAAGACCATTACAAACTGCCCAATCTCTACTATGTTGCTACACTAAGGCTGTTTTTACAGCACAAGAGGCCATCCAGGTAGCAAAAGGAAAAATTATAAGAGACCTTCTCACCAAACCATGCATATACATCCTCTCACATCAGGAAGACAATTTTGTTACTGATTAGAAAAAAAACCCAACACAGAACAATAAAACTTAATACATATAGCAATACACAATTGGAGGAATCCATATACAGATTGTTAACCAGAGGGGACTACACAGTGACTCTTTTGTTGGATAGAAATATTCTGTTTTCATAGGGTGTATGGACACTCTCTTTGGAATTGGAATCTTTGGAGTAGCTGTGAATAAAACTAGATTGGTCAAGAATGCATCCCCTCAGGATTGGAGTTAAAAACATATTGTTTGTTCTAGGCAGTATGATACTTTTTTCAGGTAGAATAATAAATAATTAAATATACAGTAGAAATAGAATTGTTAAAGAGTGTAATAGCTTAAGGGAACAAAAAATGAATTCATATAATGGACTGATGGGTATGATGAAAACACAAATGAGTCAAGCAGTTTTCTAGTGAAAGTTAAAAAACTTTGAATTTTGTAGCAAGATACATAAAAGACACACAGAGCAGTGAGAAATGCAGGGAACTAGCTCTGGAAAAAAAAAAAAGAAGGAAGTATATCAAAGCCTGGAATTCTGAGAGGTTAATGCCAATACTCACACAAAATATTTACTAGGAAACCACAGAGTTTTTTCTCACTCCATCTAACACCTCGCTGCTTTCTCTGATACACAAAGCAGATTTACATTAGCTGCTTCTGATTTAAAGCTTTGTTATACAAATCTCACAACAGAATCAAACTTTTTATTTCACTGCACCCAAGATTAATTCTTGTTTTCTCCAGATATTGAGATATATTGATGATTAGATGGTGTGTAATGCAAAAACTTATCTTTAAAGTGTAGTCTAAATTTTAAACAAATTAAAAGTGATGTAACTAATTATATAAAAACATATATTACATAATGTGAACTACGTGTTGTGAAGTCTTCTCTGTATTCTAGAGTTAATATGAAAATTTGAGGCTTAAACAGTTAAATATATAAATAAATAAATATGGCTAAGTCATCTCTTCCATGAAGTTTTTAGGGTGAGATTCTGTTTGCCAGATCAAAGCAGAAAAATAAGAACTTCTCAAATGTCACAAATACCTCTTCCATTGATCTGTATTAGGTGTTGTTTGGCCTTCAACATTAATAGTGTTACAGGCTGCTGTGTTATCACGTTGTTTTATTCTTAAAAACTTAATACAACAGGAATTAAGGAAGTTTTATAGGATAAAATTATGGTGAGAATTCAGGTTTTTTGGTCTATAAAGTTGTTTTTGAATGAGATAATACAGGCGATCTTTTTAAAAATGTGAATAAACAGAAAATTTATAAAGACGAGACACTAGAAAACAGTTATAGCCAGGCAATTTGAGGAGAGAGAGAGAAGCAGAGAGGGATGAATTAGGATCAAGAATAAGTATGTCACTGGCAGAAAGCCAGTTATTGGTGTAACACAGGTTCAATGAAGAGAAAACATTTGAAGAACAGAGGAAGAAGCACAGCTTTGCTAATAGAAATTTTTAAGTACTGGAAGATATCTGTGAGAGGAAGTTCAAAATTAGCAAAAACGGTCAGATAGTTCTTCAAAGAAAGTGGTGGATCTCCGGGAAAGACGAGTGATCAATAATGTTAAAAGAAGAATAAATAAGCAGTACTAAGCATGAAGTAGAGCTGACAGAAAAAAATAAATATTTATTTTGCTTAGGGCACTTTAGTTAGCCTAAAGACATTTAGCATTCTAATATAATGTGATGCATGAAAGCAACAATAAAATAAAATATCAGTGACCTGTATTAGTTGACATAATCCACTACAGCTCTGCTATGAGGAGTGTAACCTCTATTATACATACTACATGAGTGTCGGATGGGCAAAATGAAATCAGGAAAGTTCAGACTACTGGTTACAGTATTCAAAAAGTATTATTTTCTACCTTACCTTCCTTACTTTCCCTTCCTTCCATCATAGAGAAATGATGTTCCAAGATTTATTTAAGTTATTTGGTAAAGTGCAATTCTCTTCATATCATAAAATAGTGAAATACAGAGAAAAAGTCATACTAGGATATGTATGAATCATGTACCAATCTAGACAGTAGATATTTTTGTGTGGTATTCAGAAATGAACTTCTTCTATTAATCCTTTTCAGAGAACAAAACTTATTCAAACACATTAAGAGAAGGACCATATAGCTGTACTTTGTTCAAAAGATGACCTCATCAAACAATAATGTGCACTTTGCTGCCCACTGCAAGCCAGATAATGGAAAAGAATAAAAGTTTAATGGGCTGCAACTAAGAAGGACTTTATAACACAGAAATTTGTTCTTAAGAACATGTCATGTTTATGTCTCCCTCTCAAACTGTGAAGAGATAAGAAGAGCAGTAGGCAATACTATAACACACACACAAAGTCCAAATTATGACTGCAAATCAAAGCCATCCAGTAAAGGACGTTAGGATCCCTTAAAGATTAGTGAAAATTTCCGAAATTTGGAGATTCCCCCTCTCGCTATTGTAAAACAAATAAAAAATTCACAATTTCAGAGTCTCTTTCAATCTAACTTCTCTTCTTCTGGAGGAAGAGAAAAAAGGAAAGAAAAAACAACCCTACCTCATTAATAAAAACACAGCCTTTGTAATATCATTTTATTAATCTTCCAATAAAAGTGTCACAAGCTGAAGTTGCAGGGATTTTTCTTATTTGCAAACTTTTCTTATTTAAGTACAAAGTGAATCAGTCATAAGAATGTGTGATAAGAACAGAAAATTCTTTCTTCTCAAATATCCTTGACTACAAGACATTAGTGTAAGGGAGATTAATTTAGTGCATTTAAATTATTCACATTAGTTTAACTGAATAGACTGAATCCAATCTAAGAGAAAAGAAAACTTTCCATAGGATAGTGAAGTAAAAGAAGAAGAATATGTGTTGGAAATACAGTGGTAATAGTAAAGCTTTTCTTATTTCTTAAAAAGGCTGAAATGAAAATGTAATTATGTCAGTGATGTACACCAAACGTCAGTAGGGTTAGGTTGAGAAGTACATCTGCATCTACATTTTCATCTACACCTGCAAAACAAACAGATTAGCCACCGACTTTATGTACTTTACCTGAACCTTCCACTACAACTTTCATACACAAGCACAGAGTAGAATTTCAACGAGGAAATATGTATGGTCTGAGTTATATCCCACTGCAATTTTTCTTGCTTGAATTTATTATAGAAACAATATAACTACGAGATTGCGAAGACCTTTATAAACTATACTGAGAAATGTCAGATTCAAAGGCAATTTGGTATTTCTTCAAGACTCTCTTTTCAAGAAAATACCTTGCCTTACGGGTTTCAAATAGTTATCTAGCTATCTAACCCTAGCTCTGAATAACTGCATTTCAAATATTTTTAAATATTATATGCAGTAAAGTGACAAAAGGATTTTCACAGATCACTCACTTAGCTGTCATATCAATATAGTAATTTATATTTGAGAAGTATATGCACTGTCTTCTGGTTTCAAGAACTATCAGTAAAAAACCTGTCATACTCAGAAAGTATCACAAGACAGAACACTGAAAATCATGGCATTAAGCATGATCATCTATTAACACAGTTAGCAGTTACTACTGTTTTCAGCTCTTCAAATATGTTTCCTTATGAATGCTTCAAAAGTCCTTAATTTTACAATAAATCATTTATTTCATCAATATGTCTTCCACTAAAAATATGTTCTATTCTACAAAAAAAACCCATAACATGAAAAATTGCAGACACATTCAGATGGCCACAAACAGTCATTTTCAGTTTAATATACCTTTTTCTTTTCCTGTTAGAAGAGTGATGTTAAAACGATGCCATATTACACAATTATGATATTTTCTAGGAAGACTGGTAAAAAGAATGGCTTTTTTAATTATTTCTATGCTTTTTAAGAGGCAGTATGGACATATAGTCAAGCACATTTTGAAAAAACCCAAATCTTTGCTTGATGAATTGCATTGCAAGAGAGCACACGTTCTTGGCCTGTTTTCAGACATCCTACTTAGGGAGGCAGATTGAATGTGAATATGAAGCACTGTTGCATACACTATAAAGAACTGCCCAGAAAAGAGCAACATTTAATACCTTTTTTTTTACGAAACAAAGAAACCTTTCTCTAAATAACCAGCTGTGTAACTATTAGCATAAATATATGCTAATAGTAAAATTAAACCTATACTACTTTATGATAAAAGTTCTATCATGTAATGTAGGTATATTAGACTGCCTATTAAGGTGATATTTTTCTTTTGTTCTGAACTGACTTGATCTGAAATATCTCTCTCCTAGACCACTAAAGTCCAACATAATAAGGAAGCAGAAGAAACATGAAAATAAAATGAAAAAATGAAATAAAATATAATAACATAAAATAAATAGTTCAGCGCCTGTGAAAAATTTACATTTTGGTTTAAACAATCCTATTTATTCTCAGTACAAAGTAAGGAAGAAGCTAAGCTTATGCAAATTTCAGCTACATTCATGTAAATTCTTGCAGCCCTCTGAAAATTTTCCTGATAAGTTGCCAGCATGTCCTTTTGTGTTGTGAAGGTGTAATCCATTGTGTTAGACAAATGGAGCAGACCGCAGTAAAAGTGAAAGCCAGAAAGATCTGTTTAAGGAATTATATCCAAACAAATTAGAAAAACGGCAGCACAACAAATGTCCTCTAGATACACATATTTTTCATTCATTTCCTCATTATGCTCCTTGGTTGTTTCTAAAGAACCTAAGTGACATTGGTGTTAAATTATGAGCACTCTATTCCATAACTACTTTCAGGTCTTTGTACTTACTGAAAGAAGTGTTTCATGCATAAATCAGTCTAATTATTGTTATCTTTCTTTACATCAATCCACTTTTTGCAAAACTAGTAGTGTATAGCATTTGTCTCTTTTCCCAACAAATGTTGTATGCTTTTTACCTTAGACTAGAAAGCTGTTCCTAAAGTATTGTCAGCGCTCAGTTGAAACTATCTAAAATGAAAAAGAATATGTATATATTTCTGCTTCTTTCTTCCTTTCATCCTTCTAAATCATATTGTAACTCAACGAAAAGATTTCTAACTGCAGTGCATCTCGCTTTGATCTACCGTTTTGTGTGTGCAGGCACACGCACTCTCTCACACACCCATTTCCCGGCCCCTGTTCAGTTGAGTGTCAGGAAGCAGATGAGAGTGAACTGGAGCAGAAGAAAGGCCACGGGTGGAAATATGAAGCTGGAATGAGTGACCGGAAAGAAGACAACCACTGGAACATTCACACAAATTATGACATTTTTCCAGAATTTCATGATAAAACAAGGAATAACATGATAGTCCATGCCTCAGCATTGTGGATGTGAGTAATAAATGTGACAAAAAGTCCAGACCTTGAGAGAACATGGCTAAAAACAACCTAGGTGAATCTAGATGAGGCTCTGATAACAAAGGAAAGCCACAGGCTATGTAGACCAAGTAATATTGATACTGTTGATACAAAACAAGAGTTGACAAGAGTTGGCTAACGTGGAAGACCTTTCATATCTTCATATCAGTATTCCTGCTTTGGAATACAGTTAGCCTGTGCTGTTAGTCTGAACATACACTACATACATGGTTTAAAGCAACAGGAAGGACAACTACTCCACCAATGTGTTTTTTGGATTATTGTTCTCTTAATGAGCTACATTGTGCTATTCAATCATTTACCACTTCTACTAATACTGGTACTCATGTAAGGTTTTACACATGGAAGCAAACTGTATTTCTATTTCCATATCTCTTTCCAGAATGTTTCTGTTTCTTCTCACGCATTAGCTATGCTACTGAATCTGCTCCCTGAAGTTCCTCCTACTTCTGAGACTCATGACAGTCAAAACAAACTTTCATTGCGTGTGCATGACTTTTTATGTGAGGTAAGGGGCGTGAAATGGTGACTACTGCTTACAGTCCCCTTCGATAATTTGGCTTGACCTTCCTTAATGTACTTCTGACTGAAGACAAAGACAGAAATAGTGGGGTTTTGAGAGCTCTTGCTTTGCTAACAGATTTGGCACTTGAATGACGAGAGTCTCAGATCCCTGGAGACAACTTCATCAGCAGAAACACAGCCTGCCCTAACTGTAGGATCTTCAGACACAGAAAGTCACTGTTGAAGCCTTCTGCTTTCCATGAAGATGTTTTTACTCATCTCCAAGTTAACCCAGCCTGGCACAGCTTGAACTTGTTTACTTATATCATAACTCTTGCTGCTAGGGAAAAGAGCTACACCACATCTACCATGCCACCACCTCCTTTCAGGTAGCTCTAAAGAGCTCCCCTCAGCCTCCTTTTCTGCACACTGAAAAAGCTCACTTGCCTGAGCCACTCCTCATATGACTTGTTCTCTCTACCTTTCACCAGCTTTGTTGCCTGCTCTGGACTTATTCTAGAACCTCAATGTTTTTCTTGTAAAGAGGGGCCCAAAACTGTATGCTTTGGTGCATGAGGAATTAGTTAAAATAGTTTGACTATTAAGAATTTAGATTTTATTTCATAATTTAAAAAATTCTTCTTCAACTTTAAGATATCTCAATCTCTATTAAAAATCCTTGTCTTTAATTTTTTATCTGTTACTTCCTTATTTGTGCAGGCTACATGAAGGTATTTTAGAAATAAATGAACAGATCCAGCTTCTGTATAACCTGGAGAAAAAGCATAGAATTTATAACTTTTTCAAGATTGTTGATATACAGATTTCTCATGTACGTCTCTGATTTCAGTTGGTTGCAGTTTTAAGTTTACTCTAGTTTTCTCTCTTCAAAGCAACCATTGCTCTTTTTGGACAACAAATAACTTCCAAAATTGAGCAGGTTGGAGCCTCAACACTTCCACGTCTTCATCCTATTGTATCTACAGCTATAGCCTCTCATGCCTCTTACTTCATAAGGTCACTCCTGTTACCTTAATGACCTGACTCTTGAAGAGATTGTTCTCATGTCACTTATTATATACTTATTTCTTATATAACTGGCTTTTTATTTGCCTTCACATTCCAAGTTACAGATCTTTTGTATGATGTCAGCAAATATATCACACTCATTCACCAATTCAACTTTCATGAGTAATTGCCTGCAAATATAGATTTTAAACTTCTGTTCCTGAAATTTTTAAAAAATCTGAAATACTAGACCTACTTAATATGCTGCCAATTATAATGTTCAACAACAATAACACACTCCCCCTGCAACATTTTCAAGCATTGTTTGCTTTCTGCAAGAGAGGACTCTCTATGCATTTTGGATACAGTACTTGTTCAGGTGATTGAGGTTGGATCTCAATTTTGCCATGGATCACTCCAGTGTTTTATCTTTTCATAGCATTAACACTACATCATCTACTCTGTCTTGGCCGCAATGTGTTCATATACATATAGCTACAAATTTTTTCCTTTGAAAGGCTGTTTTGGTATCAGGGTTTTTTATACTTCAGTTCACCAGAGACTAGTAAACCCACTTACCTAAGGCCGGTCATTTAAAACCCTTAAACACTTTGTGCTACTGAAGGTAAAAAAGGAATAGTTTTGGATTAACAGTTATACAAGTGAAAAAACCAAATGTGGCAAAGAGGTTTGGCAATCATTTTTTAAACTGATCACAATCTTGTGATCCAGTGGAAAGACTGTGCAGTCAGATGGTGATATGCCCTTCTTCAGACATTAAACATATGGAAGCAGAGTGATGTATCTCAAGTGATGTCAAAAGGTACCTCATAAGAAACATATTGAATGTGTCATTATTTGACCTGTGTCAGAATACTTTTCCAAAATCTGTATATAACATTATATGTTTTCCTCGGGTGCAAAAATATTAAGAGATTTTTTAATGGCCTACTGTCTGTCAAGATCTTTATTACTAAGGAGTTCTACCCTTCATTTTTCATGTAAGACAAATCAGTATTCCTCTTCATTATTTCTGTCTGTGTATACCTATTTTATTAATTATAACAGTAGAGATCTGGGAACAATTCTTCTTAATTAACTTCCTTTCCCTCTGCTGACTATCTGTCAGTACAAAGTGTAGACTACTTAAGAAATGAATTAGTTTTTTTGTTCATGTGCTCATCTTTTTTTTAAAATTTTTGAGTAAGAAATTTGGAGAAAATAAGAAAGTAAGATTGAAAGTTATATCTACACTGTTTGACATAATTTGATACTTTATTCCGTATCTTGAAACTATCCAATAGGCGAAATGAGAAATTACTTCTCTGCTTTTCTTAAAATAGAAAAGTATGAATTCGTACCCCGAATTATACTCTAATGAATAGTATAAAACCTAACTTGAAAAGGTATTTTTTAAATGTAAATATTATTTTTGCTATAAATTATTAAGCAACATCTCTCCAACTGAAGAGAGATTTAGAATTATAGGTCAGTCTAAGAGGATATATTTTCCTCAAATTACTTGCAAGGTAGACCAAAGGAATGGCTTTTCAGAACTAAAAATAAGTGAGGTCATCACTACAAACACGTTGGGTGGTTTTATTTCATGCTGGTTTTTATTTGCTTCACTGGAATGAACTAGATGTTGGAGACAATGAACTCTGTTCTTAGAACATATCATCTGATTCTGATTTTTGTCAAAGAAAATCTCAAATCCACTTTTGTTGTGTAAATCTGTTGGACAGATTTCTTTCATATAATTTGGGAATGAAGACAAAGCATGCAGATTTCAAATTCAAAGCTTTTTAAAAGATTTTAATATTTTGAAAGATTTTGCTTTAAGGAGTACATCACCAACACATCACAGAAAAAAATCCAACCATAAAAATATGCACAGTTCTTGTTAGCCTAGTGAAAAGTAGAGCGAGGCAGAAAGGTAAGATGAAGGGTTTTATGAGAGAAGAATCTGGCACAGAAATTCCTGTCATGCAAGGAGCACTGCAATTCTGTTATAGGTCTAAGGACCGTTTAAACTCTCTCTGTGATTCTTGTCAAAAATAATTCGGCTGGTTTTAAATCATCTTTAGTTTGTAATCAGTTTTAGATTAAGGAAAGATTTTTTCGTGCAGCATATGAAAGCTTTCAATGGAATGCCAGAGAGGCAACTGAGCAGTACTGCACTACTAGTGGGAGACATGTGGTGATGGATCAACGTGTTCTGATTTATGGGTAAAGATCCCTGAATAGTCCTGAATACTAAAAGCTAGGATTATCAATTCCAGAGTTTATAAAACATGGGATTATCTAGTATATGAAAAAATTGAAATATGTAAGGCACAGTTACATATCTCATTTGCCATTCTGATTGAATAATATAACCTCAATGCTTTTAAACTTAGAAAATTATATTGGTATGTGTTTTGTATTGTAAACTACCTGCAAGAAATTTTTTCATATCTTTTTTAATAGTTTTCCCAGTCATACATTCTCTGCATTTACTTATACATGAATGAGACACAGTGTGGTTGCTGACAAATTTAAATTTCTAATGCTGACATTCTTTGTAATTAAGTGGTTTGGAAGATGAATTACCTTTGTTTCTGTTGCTGTTGTCATTCTCTATGCATTAGAATATTCAATTATTGCTATACATACATTAACAAGGATTTTTTTTATTAAGCTGTTATAGAGTGAATTTAAAAAGTTTTAGTCATAGCAAGGACTACAAATTTCCCATCTTTGCTTGATAGATTTTTCTTTGAAGTTGAGAGCTGCTATTTGTCTGCAAATAGTCTTACTCCTAATAATCTAAAGGTAAGACATTTTAAATGTATGTTCTCAAGCTGCCAATCTTTTCCAATTTCAAAGTCCTTTTATAAACATTTAAAGAGCACTGATAGTATAAGATTACTCCACATGTCTGAAACTATATTACTTCTAATGATCTGATTTATAAAAATCTAAGTCACTAGGCTGTTGAGGGAATGTGATAAGTAATTTTATACTTTCTTTTGCTGAGAATCCAGATCCAGAGCAGGTTACATAACTGTGATAAAATGGTTACTCAGCAATTTTATCACCAAATTTTTGAGATCTTGTTGCAGTTGAAAATAAACCCCTACATATTCTGCTTTTACAGTAGAACCTATTCTATACTTTGATTGTACATTAGTCTTTCTGCTAAAACTCATTAGTACTTTTCCTTCCCATAAATCTTTATCTTGTATGTGCAAATTTAGCTGTCCCATCTGATATTCTCTTAATGTCACCCATAACGTTTAACAAAGCAGGTTGAACGGTTTCTAATTAGTATTTCTTAAAATAACTAGAAAGAAAAGTTTTGTGTCATATAAAGAGGAGTCTTGTGAATATTTTTAATTAGAAGAGTCATCATGAAATAAATTTTAAAAATGAAAAATACATTGGAAAAAATCTGAATACTTTATAATGTAGAAATAATGGTATAGAACAGTCTTCATGGGGTAATTTTTGATTTCTTCAACAAAATATGTGTCTTGACAGAAAAAATACTGAATTTCTTTTCAACATTTTGCAGAGAAAGCTATCAGTTCACAAAATGACAACATCAGTACTCTCAGTCGCCTTTATTAAAGAATCATCATTACATCAACTCTCTGTTAAATCCTGAAATCCAAGTAAAAATGTCTTTGAAACTAGCATTTCTGTATTTGTTATTTTATCAGTAAAAATACCTAATAATATATTGCAAATACAAGTATGATTTACACCCAGTTTTAAATTTCAGTCACACTTCAACACTTAATGAAATTGAATACAAAGTATATATTTAGATAAAAAACTTTAGAGGTCAATTAAAATATCATAGAAGGAACAGATCACATGTATCATGTAAGTTAAATAGAAATGAAAGAGGGGCTGTTGAGTTCACAGTGTAATAGAGATACTGCCTTCCTTTTGTGGAATTGGCTAGGATTTAAGAATGTTAAGCAGGACCAAATTTTACTATGACAATTTCATATAATACTCAAATCTACCTTATTTATTATTTTATCTATATAATTTACATGTAATTTTCTGAATAATTTGTAAAATGTTCTTTAATAATTAAAAATACATTATTCTTTCTTTGTAACAGAAAATTTCCTTCTTTTTTCTACTTCCATTTTGTATATGTGGAATCCTTTTGCAAGCTGCCAAAATACATTTTTGCATAAAGTTTTGATTGTTCTGTTATTCTGGTTTAATTCAGTACTTTTCTTGTTTTTCTGAGGACTGGCTGTTTAGAACAGTGTTGTATGTGTTATGTTCTATTTGTCTTTCTGTATTTATATTGACTACATTTTTTCCGTGATGATACAGAAGCAGAAATTGTTGTTTTACAAACATATACGCACTACAATTATAAATTCAGTCATACTTTAATAAACTAAAATATGGCCTACATCTTCCGAAAGCCCCTTAGTTCTTGCAGCAGTGTTAACAAATATGGGCTCTCTGGTTTTCCTGTCATTGTTTTAGAAATATAAATCTCTAGTAGTAGCAAAACTGCGAAGAAAGGGTTAAATTACCTTCTTTACTTTGATGTTATGATGCATTTAAATTACAGCCTTGGCATACCATATTCTTTCATCAGGTTCTTTTGGGGGTTTTTTACTACAACTTGTGCAGCTTAACTGAGCCAGCAAAATGTATGTTATACACAAAGCATAGGATTTAGTGTTTCTCTAACTGAAATATAAAGTAAACCCCAATCATTATAACTCAAGGTCAATTATTAGAGGAAAAAGAAAATAAGGAAATTATTACAGAAAATCTTCAAAAATAATGCTTTAAAGTTTTACATGTAGTTCCTAGCAGCCTACCTCTTTTTTTCTGGTGTTAAATTCACACTTCCACTGCTCTTCTTATTCCCAAGGTCAATAATCTACTTGTAAACCTGTACAGCAGTTCATTTAAAGTAAGGTATAAGAATTTGCATACTGCTCTTTTTGTTTCACAGTTTTCTACCCTGGAAGAATGAAATGATACCCTGCATCAAAAAACCTTTACATTACCTGAGTTCATCTGATGTATTCACTTGATTCTGCAGTTTGTAAGCAACAAAAGCAAAGATGATAATATATTGGCTAGTCCATAAATGTCTTTTACAAAGTCTTTGCATCTTTTATTAAACATAAGGAATTATTATGGATTTAGGTTTGTAATTTTTAAGACAGTGACGACCAAACAGTCGATACTGAAATGGTATAAGAGGATCACTGAAGTTTTATCATTCCATAAAGGAAAAATAATTAGATGTAGTTCTAATTCAAAATGAGCTTTTATGTGTTCTTATGTCTCCCAGTAGAAATTAGTGAAGAATTTCTATTTATTATTATTCTCTTTCATTTTGACTCATTTGAATATTCATTAAAAGAATTCAGAGGAATTATTTCTTTTCCTTTATTATCCTTGCCTTTCTCAGTTCTTTACTATGCATTACTAAATTTGATGACAAAGCAGAACAGAACAAGAAACAGTGTATTGTTAGTCCTTTCTCTTAAATAGTAACTATGACATGAGGGTAATTACAACCTTATTTCTTTTAAGACATGTAGTTGGGAAAAAAAATACAAGATATTATGACATGTGGCAGAATAAAGCAAGATTCATAACTGTGTAACCACAATTTACTTGTTCCAGGACAGTGTTCTCATTTATCTTCTCTAATAATTAGACTGTAAATTTCAATAGACAAGATTCTTCCTCATAAGTATATATAATACTAGCTCCATGTAGTCCAATTCTGCCTGGAACATCTTAGAATTTCTACTATAAATGTAAGAAGTATTGAAGACTTATTTATAAATATTGCATTCCATTTGTCTCTCAGTGTTTCCCTAATACAAACCAGCAAAATACGTTACGATACATAATGATTTTCTTCTCTGTTCTTAGTCCCTAAATGACATAAATTCTCAAGTGGTGCATGTGTACCTTTCTGTACATTTTACGTGCTGTTCAGAAGACTCCCTTGAACACGGAAACATGGTTCTCTGAAATAGTTTGGCTGTCATGATATAATTTATGCATTTGATTTTTTCCTAGCAGTTATTATCTATGTAACAACTGGCCTTCAGACATGGCCAAATGCAAGCAACTGCAATATTCATCCTCTGTATCAAGACAGTGAACTTTTGTCTTTCATGTGACTTGGAAATCAATTTAAATATCCCCAGATAAATGTCTGCATATCTATAATTTGGATACTTAATTACTTCTAACCAAGAGGGAAATGCCTTTATCTCTCTGTCCTGTTCTGTTTACCAAAGAAACATATCTAATTATTTCAGTCTGCCTTAAAGTGAATCAGTACGTGTTAGTGGGTGGCGGGGGCTTTGCGAATTCTTTAGCCAAAAGCATAACAAAAAAAAGAGAGGAATTAATGATTTCATTCACAACATTAAAATGTTTTTCTTATAGTGTTTCTGTAAATTTTCCCCAAAATTTAATGTTTGTGGGTTTTGTAATTACATGTATCAGAAGTACCTACCAATTCCAACTGAAAATGCTGGCATGTTGCTTCTTTGTGTATTTCAGATCTGTTTTTCATTATGATGACTTTTGCTCACTCATTGTCTTTCTCAAAAACTAGCAAGATGAGAGTGTTTAATTCTTCAGTTTCTATGAGATAACGTGGTATTCTGTCAACTTCATGTTTCACATGTTATTAACATATATTAAATTTAAATCAGTATTTTTGAAAGATCCTCCCTATTTAGGACAAAAAATTATAGTTATATTAAGAGGTAAATTTAGATCGTATTATTGGTTTCTATTCTTTCTTCTTCATACAACACTAGTGTGCTGTTACTTATATTAAGTTAGTTACCTTGGTATAAAAATTGTATCAGGGTCAGGTATTTTAGCTTTTCACCATCTTTTTGCCCCTCATCTACTAGGAAATTATTTAGCACTTTGATTTTGTAGAGTTTTTTGTTGCATGTCAACTGACATTTAGAAAAATTCTGAAGTGATTTCTGATTACTCTCTTAGTGTTAAAATCATATATTTTTCAAGGGAAAATACTTTTGTTTTCACTGCTTCGATCTCTTCTTTCCTTTTTTGTTTCTCCTAGCTTATCTTCCTGTATTCTAGCAGATTTTTTTTGCTCCTATTTTTTGGTGGCCTTCTAGAGACAGTGCAATAGATAGTATATAGTATTCTCATGCAATTTTACTATCTGTAATAGCAGATTACAGACAAAAAAGTGGCAGTTTAAATATCATTCTAGCAACAAACACTGAACATTTTTTGACTTCCATTTTTTTTCTAATCAACAGAAAAATGGAGACTGAGAAAAAAGGGAATCATAGGTGGAAACAATTTACAAAAATTCTTAAGATAGTTTTATAATTCTTGCTTGGATCAATATGATTCTGTTGAGAATTTTTACAGCCATGAGTAAAAATTACAACCTTCTTTTTATATCAGATGTTACTCATTTTATTACTCCAACACAAAGTGTAAGAAATGGATTAGGATTTCAGGAGGTTTCAGGAAAGAACAAAGTTTGCTGGAAGCATAAGGGAAGTAAATGGGTACTTAAGAACTTAAGAAGGGTACAAAGAGAACCCAGGAAATCTAGGTATAGAACACTTATAATGGGTTTTGCATTGTTACTTTTTGCTTTGAAATAATTCCACTATTTCAAATTTGTGTGCAATCCAAATCCAAAAAAAATGATCTTGTATTTAGCCTTCTGCATATGAACTATTTTTGATCAAGTTAGCAATTTTGCAAAACTGATCTAAAGTATGAGAATTAAAAAAATATATATTTCTTTTTCTATTTTAACTATAATAGGCTTTTTTTTCTTATTGCAGGCTACTGAATATCAGTCACAGGATGAGAGAAGCAGAGATTCATTACTGGCCCTAAAAATAAAATGGAAAAGTCTTAAATTAGTTACTCAGTGGTCTCTGTTCTTACACAGAGAGAAGAACATTTTGTTATTAATCAAGATAGACTTTTTTAAACTTTATTTTCAACCATCAATGGCATTTATTTTATCCAGAAATCATATAGCTGTTTCACATCTTCATTTAAGCTCAAACATAAACTCTTTTAGAAAATTTTCAGTACAGCACACCTTGAAGGAAAACCAACCCTTCCCACTTCAAGGGAGGTACCAGTGAGAATAGGTTTTCATGGGATCTTTAAGTCCAGATGATTAAATGTTAATCCTGTAAATATCATTCACTGGATGAAGTTTAGAAGAGATTCCTCATTTTTTATTCTGAGTAACTTGTTATGTATTTATATATTTATTCTACATTTGAAAATATACACGTTGACTGAATATTTCGCTATAAACAACTGTTTGGTCTGACTGAATACCTCACTTATCAGTCTTTGCCATCTTCGTATATTTAACATAAGAACTTTTTTTTTTGTTACTTTCCCTCCCTTGATTATTTTTTTAGTAGTTTTAAAGTGAAGAAAAGTGTATATTTCATAATTTTACCTTGACTCTGATATCTCAATGTAGATATATTACTGCTGTGCAATGTATGTTCAGAGACTGAAAATATTTCCATGTGCTCAGGCACCCAGATAATTTGTGTGGTATATCTAAATGACTTTTACTCTTCTTTAAAAGCCTGTATATTGTACTATGGCACACAATAACTTTTTTCTGTAACACTATGTGGTAAGAAATATTACCCAGGAGCTGGAAAATCTATAGGACTTCTTTAGTTGAAGGGACTGAAATTTGTGTCTCCTATTTCCAAAGTGAACATCTCAATAGTCAAGTGAGAAACTACTGACGTCTCCTATATGATGGGGATCTCAAGAAGTGGGTGCAGCAGATTTTCTATTTTAGTGCAAGCTTCTTGTTTCAGAGTGTTGTGGTGGTAGGCTTTGTGCCAGTATCTGTTTTATCTATGCTTAGTAGTAGTACAAAATAAGATTTAAGTTTGAAGTTCTAGTGGGGAAGGACCCTGTTATTCTCCAAGGAAAAACGGCCACGCACAGAAACTATTATTTTGTTAAAATAGAGTCACTTTCAAAATAGTGATAGAAGATTCATTCAACCATAGACCAATTATTTGGTTCCCTTTTTTATGCCAAAATGCAGAAACATCCTTGGGATAGCACTTAGAGGGGGACACAAAACCTTATACCTCTCTCATTTCCACTTCAATCCCTACTCCACATCATAACCAGCCTATTCCTTTCCTTTCCTGGCTACATGGCATTGAAGTTAATTTCAAGCAGCCTTGTGTGGGAAGTCAATTAAAATTACTGCATCTGTGAGCATATACTATCACAAATAATGTAGACACCTAATTAAGAGCACTTGGGGTTTAGGTTTTTGATTTGGGAAATCCCCTCCCCAGGAGAAATATGCTAATTTTATCTGTGGGATGTCAGGATTCTTCTTTTTTGTAAGCAAGTTCACAACCAAATTCCACAAAAAGCAGACTAAAAATATTGTGTAGGCAGTGCTTCTCAGATAGGGAGCAGGGGCTATACTACTTTAAGGTTTTTGAATAATCTTCCAAGTGCATTACATAAGCCTGTAAATTCAGTTCAGAGTACTCAGAAGATAGTCTGTTTCTGAAGCCCATAAAGTACAGTCAGAAGCATTCAGAACAAGAATATTATTTCCCTGGACAGCAGCTGAAGTCAAGTGTATACGATTTTTAATTCAAAGTGATTTCTGTGAAATTCTTAACTTTTTATAACTGACAAATCTGTATACTTTATGATTTAGGTAAGTTAATTTAATTCTAACTTCACCATTTCTTTTAAATTAGCATTTTTATGATGAGTGCCTAACCAGACTATTTAAGATTTACAAAATTTCTTCATATGCTTATATATTTATGTTATTATTTATTTTAGATTTTGGTTTCTCTGGTGTAATTGAAAAGATGAACTGTACATATTTGTACTTATAGAAAATATTAACAAGAGGTTTAGGGACAGTAAAGTATAAAAGGAAGCAAATCAGAATCATCGGGGGAAAAGAGTACAAAAAATTTGTTTGCACTGTTTTATGATTTTTAGGTGTGTATATCGTAATATGACTAATATTGACGAGATTTTACAGACTAAGAAAGGTACCAACAAACTCATTGTTTTTACAGCTTAAATTACCGGATGCATTCCATTTTCTAAAGAGAGTGAGAGTAGTTGAGTCATGAGTGCAAATACTAAGCAAGTAGCTGGCTGTGCAAAACATGGAGTTCATGCAATTTGCTGTCAGATGCATGACCAATGAATCAGTACATGTTCCCGGGTGAAACTGGAAGTCATCAATTTATTACGAAAAGCTGGAGCTTGTTTGTTTGTTTGTTTTCTGGTTTTGTTTGTATTGTTGTTGTTTTGTTTTGGTTTTATTTGAATTTAGTTCAGAGTTCTGGGGGTTTGGAGTTTATTTGTTTTGATTCATTTTGTTTCTTTCTTTTCTGTTTGGCCAGTGTTATCTCAGAGCCATGTTGCTTTCCAGACTTTCTGAATCAAAGAAAATCTGAGAAATATTTCTGGTATTGAGTTAATTCTGTAGCTGAACATTCAGAGTCAGCTCCTTGAAAAAGCATATCTTAGAGGAAAAGCAACCACTGCTGGCTTTTATACTGTGTTTTTAAAGATCTTGGAGACAGTGATTGGCAGACCTACCTTGCTATTTCCAACTTTTCAAAGCTTTTTTTTTTTTCAATATCCAATTTGGACTTAAAATTATTTTGGAGCCTCTTCATGAATGACAAGGTGGAAATGAAAAAACACCAAACTTTTCTGCTTTCTTAGCAAAATTTATACGTTTTGCTTTTGTCAGAGACATCATGATTCCTTTAGAGGTGGAGAAAGTCTAGCAATATTTTGACAGCTTTATCACAAGTAAGAGCCTCCAGAGACTGAAACCTCTGTCCAGCGTATCTGTGACAGAATAAATTAACATATAATTTTCTTTCTATTTGAAGTTATGGCAGTATTTCAGCTAAGTGTTGAAAAGAACTTAAGTGTTACAAAATGCCTATATTCTCTAGAGCATGACCTAAAAATTTAGGAGCCACAATTAGCTAGGAAGATATTTCTTCTTCTGCCAAGTTAATTTTCACATTCAATTTAAAAAAGTAGTTGATAATTAACACAAAACTTTTTCTTAAACAATGTTTTAGTTAAAGTAACTATGGCATTCAATGAGCTTTTATTGAAGATATATCAGCTTTATTTGTTCCATCAATTATTGTTGTGAAAGAGTAATAAATGTATTCAATGCTGTGCTTTCTTTCTGATATCACGTAATTTCCTGTTATTCCTACACAGCTGCAATCAGACTTCCAGGTACACCCATTCTTGGTTAGTAGATATAACTTCAGGAATTACAGAAACACTTCCATTCAAATATTATCTTCCCTTAAAAAAAAAGGAGAAAGACAGTGCTTAGATCGTATGGAGAATGAAAATTGCCAGATTACAGAGAAGAATACGATCTATCCCAATGATGATTTTATTTATCATAACTTGAAAATTCTACTGGGATTTTTATATTAGAGAATTCCTTACTTTTCATCAAAATTCAGTTTTCATCAAGTTCTCATTAACTTTAATGTCAATTTATCACAGTTTTTTTTTTCCAGTGGAAGGCATAGGACATAACAGTTTTAAGTGGCTTCTAAGTGTATTTTTAGCAATAGATTTTATGTGTTGCTAAAAAATCCTTTTTAGCAAATCCTTTTTTTCTTAGTAAATAACATATTCAGTGGAAAGACCATAGAAATTAAAGTTAAAAGTTTTATATAGTTTACAGACAGAAGCATGATACTGCAGCTATTTGATTCGTTACTGAATCTGAATTCATTATAGTATGAAAGTATCTATATGCACTCAGAAGAAAAGAATATACTTTCCATATATGTAAGAGTAGTATTAATTTGTGTTTAAAGAGTATGAGAGACATTTCAACATTTAATTTTAGTTGTAGTTTTAGAAGTTTTAAGTTGTTTTTCACTCTTATGCTGACTGAGTTTAAGTAAAAGAGAGAAGGAAAATCTTTGCTTTAGATTAAAAGAATAAACTAAATCTCTTGTTTGCTTATATTTTCCTTGTCTTCCTGTAGGCTCAGTAGAAAATCCACAATGAAACACTTCAGGAAATGTAAAATAGAAGAATGACTAGAGCTACAATCATTGCTGATAGAGCCTTTGTCATTCTTACATCTTAGTTATCTAGTATAGGGAAAACTTAGCCTCAGTTTTCTGTCATAGAAAATGCCAGTCTTTCACATCTTAAACATACATTCTCTTCTCTGTTCCCACATTTTCCTCCTGATCTTCCAGTTCAATAATTGTTGCTCTTGTAGCCCCTTGGAAAAAAACAAAATTGTTTCCAAGTGAACTATCTACAGAAAATGATTTGAAGTTGTTAGTAATTTTGAAGTTACCTAAACTGCATTCTTCAAAACTTATTTTGCAGCTTGTATCTTGGAGACTTTGAGAGGCAGTCAAAAAAACTCAGCGATGTAGTAAAGTCCAGGGAATTTGGGAGTGATGATGTTTCCAGATTTTACTGTCAGCAGGATATTCTCCTCCAGAACCTCAACTAAGCATTGTTTTCAACTTTGGTAACAGATAGATACAACATGGAAAAAAATACATTAAATATTCGGTTTTTAATGTGGGCATGTAAAAATCCTTTCTCAGGTTTATTTAATATAGCTGCAAAGAAGTGTTAACAATGCAGAAAATAAATTAATATTGAGTATCAGACTAGAGAAACAGTTAATTTTATTAATCTATGGAGAGATTGATTTTTTTATCTAATATTACTGTGTGGATGACATTTCATGGTTACCAAGAGCAACTTACCAAGACTATTCTGTGATTTCTTTGTAGTCCTATAGCTAAGTAAATGAAATATTTATGGAAAATTTGAAAGTAATGGAATTAGTTCCTATTTATATGGCCGTGGTGGAGTCTAGTACAACATTCAAGTGTAAAGTTCTACTTCAGTAATAAAGCACTACAAACTGGAACAATTTGTTTTCTTTGCCAATAAAATTTCAAAACAGTGAAATAAAAAGTGTTTAATTCAAATTCAGCTGAACACTGAACCTATACTTCTGTTGAAGGCAATTCTTAGAATCTACATAAAAAAACCTTTAAACTGTATGAACACACAATTAGCTTTTAGAGTTCAGATATTTCATTAGCTTTGTACACTGTTCAGGTGCAAATAATGTGGAAATGTCCAGCTTTGTTGCTAATTTGGTGGGGCTTTTTTGTTAGGGAGGCTTTTTTAAAAAAAGGTTCTGAAATGCCTTGTTATCTATCATCAATGTTTTCAACATTGAAACTACTTAAACTCCTTAGCAGATAGCTCCACAAATAATTTTAACTGCAGTTAGCATAAGCAATCAAAACTTGAAAAGAAGAGATTGTTCAGGAATTCTAAAATACTGAGGAATTGTAACTGGAGAAGTCATTATTTCCTTGAAAATTAACAACTACACGTTATTAATACCATTCTTTCCTTTGAGGAAAATATGTAGGAATAATCAGGAACAGAAATATATGCAACTGTGCATTTTTTGCCTGAAAGGTCAATAAGAACTTGGATGACACCAAGCTGAGTGGTGCAGTTTTCACACCTGAAGAACGTGATGGCATCTAGAGGGACCTGGACAAGCTGGAGAAGCGGGCCTCTGTCAGCCTCATGAGGTTCAACAAGGCCAAGTGCAAGGTCCTGTACCTGGGTTGGGGCAATCTGCGGTTTCATTACAGGCTTGGGTACGATGTGATTGAAATCCGCCCTTCTGTAAAGCTGTTTGGTGACAAGCTTGACATAAGACAGCAATATGCGCTTGCAGACCAGAAGAACAACCATACCCTGGGCTGCATCAAAAGAAACATCGCCACAAACATGATTAGAGGACAGGAGCACCTCTGCTATGAGGACAGGCTGAGAAAGCTCGGCTTGTTCAGCCTGGAGAAGAGAAGGCTCCAGAGAGATTTTATAGTCGCCTTCCAGTGCCTAAAGGGGTTGGGGAGGGACTTTTTACAAGGGCAAGTAGCGATAAGATGAGAGGGAATGGCTTTAAACTGGAAGAGGGAAGACTTAGATTATATATTAGTAAGAAATTCTTCACAATGAGGGTAGCGAGATACTGGCACAGGTTGCCCAGGGAAGTTTTGGATGTCCCCTCCCTGGAAATATTCAGGTTGGATGTGACCTTGAGCAGCCTGGTTTAGTGGAAGTTGTCCATGCCCATGGCAGGGGGGGTTGGAACTGGATGATCTTTAAGGTCCCTTCCAACTCAAATCATTCTAATATTCTATGATTCTTTGAACACATTAGTGAAAATAAACTATGTTTATGTATAACCTGGCCATGATCTTATAACATATGATGATCAGTATTTACAAATCAAAAACCACCTTGATATTAAGGATGGGTAAGAAGCAAGGGTTTCAATATTTTTTCATCAAAGATACTAGTTTATATTATTTTTTAGGAAATGACACTATTTAGATGGAGCTCAGAGGGAAAGTCCTGCTGTTGCATTTTAAAAAAAAAGAAATCTAATTTAATAGCACCCAATTTCCAAAAACAAGTACTTTCCTGTAGGGTTTTAGAAGACCAAGGACATGTTCTGGGCAAGCAGCAGGACCTCAGTCTGGCTAAGGCATAGAGATATCACCAGGTCTTGCAGGAATGTTGTTGCTAGGACACCTGCAAAAGGAATTTGGCAAGATAAACAACCTAGCAAGTGAAAAACAAGAAAGGGGGGTGATCCACACGTGATTGAAGCTTAGACCTTGAACAGGATCTGAAACTTATAACGGAGATGGATGGATGGACAGTAGAGACTGACCTATTGTAAAGAAGCATTATTCGAGTGAACAGCACGTTAATCAATCGTTCTTATTGTTATGAGTGAAAGTAGATAAGATAAGAGTATATAACCATTAGCAGTAAAGCAATAAATTTGGCTTCTGTCTGATCATATTGATTGTGTGACAAGTCTATGACTTCTGTGTCAATACTGTCCCAATGGACATTTATGTGAAAGTTTTGAAAGCCCATTCTTTTAAATTTTGTGTGAGCCATGATCATCAGATAAGTAAGCAACATGCCAAAATATGTTTGGATCTTCCTCTTTTAATGACAAGTTGTGCTAGCTATTACAACAATGATGTTTCCATATTTCCAAAGGGTTTACCTCAAGTATGGTGATAGGAATTACTTTGTACACTGATCTTAATAGCAAAAATGCCGGGCAAAGAGGTCTGGGACAATACCTTTTGTTATATCAAATATGGTAAATGTTGAACTTTTGTTTGTTTTTCTACCACCACATTGAAGGCTGTGCTATAGGCTGCACTACAGCTAATGACTTCTATTATGCTATTTTAATTTGTTTTGTTAAATAAGACATTTTTTTCTATCTTGATGAGTACAGGCATCACGTAATTCCTTGTTCTTCTACTTCTCCCCTCAATTCTTAAAAAAACAAATCTTGTCTGTGACAGCGAGCCCTACATATATTGTTGAGACATCCTTAGAATGCAAACTGACAAATTCTCTTACCCTTTTCACCTCTTACTGACAACAGTACGATAACCTCTAAGGCTATTAAGTGCATTAAACTTACAATAAGAAATGCAGATAAGGTATGCTATTGGCTCTGCTTTTACACATCCAGTAAATTTTATACTGTCTCCCACCTTGTTTTCTGAAGACAATAACTATGACAATAAAAGTCTTATTTTTTTGAACATCCGTGGCAATTTATAAAGAGGTTGCCTAACAAATTTTGTTAGTACCCATCTGCTCTAGGTTATCAGTTCCACACCTCTGGATTGTCTTTATCCCATGCATACCATATCTTGCTATTGCTCTGGTGGTATATCTTCGTTATTAAAACATTTGTACAAGTTGCATTTAGTCTTTCTCAAAAATATGTCTTGATTTCATACTATTTTCCACTTCTTGTATGTAAATATTTGTCAGAATATTTTTATTTCCTCATTAAAAATATCTTTATTCCATGGATATTGATATTTAGAATGTTTATTTGTGAAAATTGCTACATATGTATATAGCCCACTAAGATTACTTCGCAATGTTTTGTCATATGTTTTGACTATATAGATGCTCTTCAATCTATTGTTCTGAAATCTTTCTTTTCATGTCTGTTTCAGAAGTAATAGATATTTTTATTTAATTGTCTCAGAGGAATGTTAGCTGCAGTAGTTCAAGACACAACTAGGAACCTATCATATGTAAAAGTTGTTGAAAAGAAGGTAGATCCTGAAAATACACTTTCCACATCTTTGTGGTAACAAAGCAGGAGGTCTAAGGAGAAAGAACAGAAACTCAGGACGTCCTCTAGAATTCTCAGAGAAAGACTAATCTGCTGAAGTAGATTTCCCATACTCTTCATTGTTCTTATTCAAGAGGTTACAAAATATGGCTAGAGTTACTCAGTTGTTTCTTGGTTCTAATTTAATGTTTTGGTTTTAAGGTGTATTTTATCTAATGACAAGAGAATTTTACATTGTCATTATCGTGTCATTTAAACATTTTCTATATGCCTGTAAGCGATCTAAATTGATGTCACGCTAGGTAAATCCATAAAAATTTATTTTAAAGACACCTAAAAATGTTGCTTTTTCTAGTGAAATTACCAAGGCGTTACTTTGTTTTAACTTGCATAGATATACTCTATTTATAAAATATGGCATAACTGAATACAGGTTAACAAGTGAGTTAACCAAAGATGAGAACAGTGTAAAGAAATGAACTTTGGAATGCTGTATATGAATGGACAGAATACAGTAGAAAAAATATCATTTGATTATGGTATGATTTGCAAAACAAATGAATTTTACAGCATTTTCTGGGTGATATTTCTAACTATATATGCAAGACCTTTTCTTGAAACCGATTCAATTAGTTACTGATGTCGCAATTTTTTCTGTTTCATATAAATCTCACAAAAGAACAGGCCTTCGCAGCCCTTACAAAGTCATCAGTTGAGCATGCATTACACTGGTGAGCCATAGAGTAGTTTTTGAATTGTTAATATCTTATTAAGTGCCAGTATGATGAATTGCCTTTTGAAAGATGGGGCAATATCATCTTTAGACAGACACAAGGTTGTAATGTACATCGTACAACACTATTTGCATAATATTTTGCTGTCAAATAGTACTTTAAATTCAAGCATGAAAAATATGGAACATGAAAACTTAAGGTTTAATACAGCTGGAATATATTCTGTGTGACCATCTGAGATACTGTAATTACTGTATCTAATTGTTAAAATATAAGTTTCAGATTATTCTTGACTTTACAGCATCTCCTGTGGCTGACAAGTTTCAGTATTAATTATCAGCCAGTTCATCAATTGTATGTATATTAGTTTTCTCAGTGACATGCAAAATTCATTCACATTATTCTTTAACTAGGATGGTAAAAAATGA
Organism: Tapera naevia; assembly: GCA_033556795.1. Taxonomy (NCBI): domain Eukaryota; kingdom Metazoa; phylum Chordata; class Aves; order Cuculiformes; family Neomorphidae; genus Tapera; species Tapera naevia. The sequence continues at coordinate 7,484,815 of JAUMJJ010000059.1, forward strand.
GGCTGCAGTAAAAAGGATTAGAGTATCATCATCAGACAATGTTCAAGTCCAACCAATTGCTTCAGGAAGACATACTATGGTCAGTGGCCATGATGGAGCTGAAGAAAAACTGCTTTTTTACTGACAAGGATCTGTGATTACTGGGCAGATGGAAATGTTCCAAAGTGTATAAGCCTACTTACTGGCAATTTGTATGACAACACAGATTTCCACACCCTCATCAAAGTAGGAAATTTTAATCCTCACCAGTTTAGAGAAAAATATGGACAATGACATGGTGAGCTTCAACAGCAGATGGCAAACACATTATTTTAAAATATCCAGATATAAACTGTAGAACACATCTGCACAGTGTGCATCTGTGAAGGATCTTTGCCACATAACCCTTGATAAGGATAAAACAAATTACATTAATATAGGCAGGGTAAACAGTCAATAAACTAAAAGAACGTTTACCTTAGCATAGATCTTCATCTACGATTATCAAGCCCTACCACCCTTCTTGGCAATGTAGGTTTTCCCACAAATAACTCAACTGAAGGTCCTCCAATTTTTTAATTCTCTAGAGATTGTTGAAGACTGGGTATTGTGCTCTAAGTGACATCTTTGAAACCTTTCACTTTGAACTGCCTGATAGGTACTTTGTATAGTGTCAGGGATACGTAGCCCCCATCAGGAAACAGCAAATCAATAATTTTCTAGTATGCTATGGAGAAGTAAGACCATATGTTTTTAAGTAAAATTTTAAGTCTAGGAATAAGTCTTCTTTTCCAGCTAAAACAAAAAACAGAGCAAACAAGGTTTTGTTTGTAATAAAGTAATAATAAGGTAGTCTTGAATAACTGAACTGAGGATATGTAGAATCATACCACTACTTTCTCTCCAGCCTCAAAACTATCAGGTATAAAAATATTCCTCTTTGAATATAGTTGGATAATTTAGGAAACATTTTACGGTGCAGAATTGATTCTGTCATTGACATCTACATACATTTGTTTGTAAATGAATAGCAAGTACGTTCTTACTCATTGATCTCAATTTCCTCTTTGGTAAAATTTGTGGAATAACTTATTTGCTTTTATGTCATAATTGGTTCATGTGACAGTCTGGAAAATTCAATTTTAGTGAATAATTATACAATTGCAATTGCTATTGTGGAATTGTGTTCCAAAGCTTTTTATTTTTTGTTAACTTCACTTGAATTGTTCTGGGTGATTATAGAGGTATTTTTAGGAAGCATCTCCTACTGCGTCAGGAACAACAACTTGCACTTCTTTTAGTATAGTCCAAGTGATTTTTCACTTTGATTTTTCCTAGCAGAGATAGTTCTTGGACGACATGAAAGACAGAGTGTGGTTTATTTGTGGACATGGGACGGGGGGGATATAGAAGGTACAAAAAGAGGAAAAGGTGCCTAAAATATTTTTTTAATTCAGCTTTCAGTAAGAAAAAAAATATTTCAATTTCCTATAGGAATCATAGAATTGTAGAATCATAGGATGATTTAAGCTGAAAGGGACCTTAAAGATGATCTAGATCCACCCCCCTCAAAATGAGCTGGGATACCTTTCAGTAGATAAGGTTGCTCAAAGTCTCATCCAGCCTGGCCTTGAACGCCTCCAGGGATGAGGCATCCACCATTTCTCTGGGCAACCTATCTCAGTGCCTCATAATGTTTGGCTCAATTTGTGTCCAGGACCTATAGCTGTATCAAAAATTATTTTAATAAAAAATACAATAAAACTAAGTACATGCATAATAATCTAAGCCTCTTTGATACCAGCAAGACACTAGTACCTTCTTGAAAATCTCTGATAAAAAGCTGATATTGTAAATCAGCTTTTTATGCTACAGGTCTATCAGAAGTGTGAAATCTCTCCATACTGTCTGTCTTTTGGAGTATAAGTGGTTCACATAAATAGGATTTTTTGAGATTGTCACAAAATAAAAAGAAGTCAGGAAAATAATAAGAAATATAGGTGGATATGTGATTAAGTTTTTCTTGAAGTCATTTTATAGAATACTTTTCCTCTCCAAAAAACTGTGAACAGAATTCTGGATGGAGATGTTGCAGTAGACACATTACAGTGGATCTTTTTAGCAAAAGCTTAATGTATATGATTCATGGCATTCAACACCTTCACTAATCTTTCTGTACAATTTCAAAACCCAGAATGAAAACATCTATTACTTAATGAAGTAAAAGGAAATAGTTACAGAATGAGAAAAGTAATCTGCAGGGTAGATTATTCTTGGTTTTCTGGGCATGTCCACAAAATAAAGACAAACATAATGGATTTTTTTATTCCCCCAAGGATTTTAAAAAATATTTTTAAATTTTTCTGTGCAAATGTTACTACATTTGAATACTGTTTCAAATTAATAAAACATATATAGAAATGTAGTTTGAATGTTCATATGGACTTCATTTGGACTATGACTGCTCAAATTAAATATTTGGATTTTGAATACTACTTGCTTTATCAATGAAGTTAAACTGCCTTTAAAAGAATTAAATTCAGAAGTCTGAATGATAGTAAGATAAAATTTTATTAACAAAACAATATATTTGCATACTTAGGTATTTTACAGCCACTTGTCATTTACTTCATAATGTACCTGAAACCATACCCAGAAACATGTGTCAATGTACAAGGTGGATTAATAAAACTTTATGTCCTTTTTGATAAAGACAAAGTATAGTTTTAAGAGTTGGTTTCTAGCTAAATTGTCCTTTACACAGGAAAAAATGTTAGAAAGAAGAGTTATTAGGCAATGAGAACTAGAGACTACAGCTAGTACTGGGATAAGTTTTTTAATACTGTAGTTGTTCCCTGAGAAGTAACCTTGAAGCTACGATTATCAACACTACTGTAGTTCTAGTGTCAATTGAACTGTATTGAATTAGAAGCAAAGACAGTAACTGAGAGTTTAACATTTTAATTTTATTTTCTTTACCTATGTTCTTGTTTTTAGCTCATTCCACATGTGTGGGGGATTTGGTTTGGTTCTGATTTTTATTTTTTAATTTATCTTATGAAAGATATACAGAGCTGAAATTGTCATATTTTCTAATGCTCTTCATATTGTTTGAGATATGCATGAGACTAAATGAATTTTGTATTTGCAACTAATACAGTGGTTTCTTAGGAAATATCTGAAAAGTCTTGAAGAAAACATACAATTACAGTTTAATGCACAGTTATCTCTTTACTTATTTCAAAAAGCTCAACACAAATACTAAAACATATATTTGTAAATAATCCAGATCTACCAAACCCCTTCAAATATATGTATATACCTTTCAGTGTATACATACCTGTATATGCATATAAGTGTATATGCATATACACACATAAGTAACACATAAATAAACACATACATACAGGTTTCTAAGTTATTCTTTAGAGTTTATGATCTATCAACTTTTATCAATAAAAATGTGAATGTTCTAGGGTATTTTTTCATTTTATCCCATGAATTTTTCTTTCATAATAAGAGGTGCATGTTAAACTTATCTTCCCAAGAACGGGAAATCTTAGGGAATAGAATATTGACCTTAAAAAAAGATAAATACAGGAAATATTTTCATATTAATTAAATTCTTCCTGTCTAGCAGTAAAAGGAAGATGTTCTGCTGTGTGGTCTATTCCCTTTATTGTTTGAGATAATAGATAGTTAGAATAAAGATATGAATAAGGAATGAGTTTGTATACCTTTATTCTAAATAATGCATTGTTGCTGTAGGTTTTTCTGTGCAGAATAGGACAAAATTCATTTCCACTCTAGGAAGGTACCAGTTTTATTTATCCAAAGGATTCCGCAACGAGGGAATTAATAATTATTATTGTTGTCATATAGTATTCTAAATACGTATTTATTTCATTTGTATAGAACTCTATGTTTGGCAATCAACTAGACTGTTTGATCTCTTTTCCAGTTGATTATTCAGTCTTTTACTACTGAGAGATGGTTTGCCATACTTATGAAGCCAAACCTCTTGTGCAAAGATAATTGTTGTATTTATACCTATTCGGTAGTATACAGTTATTTTTATTAGTTTCTACTGGATAATATTTCACATTTTCATTTAAATTAAGAAGATAATTTGGAATGTATGTGTAGAATGTGACTGCAGTGCAGGATTCCACTGAGACTGATACTTAATTACATAACTTATATATAGTAGAAGATATATATATCTTTTACATATATATTATTATATATAACTTCCCTGACAGTTAATGTCACTGGTGATGCCCAGAGTGCTCTGATGCCCAAGGCATGGTTCAGCTATCTAAGCATAAATTTAGTCATGAAATACGTCATGCGGCCTCTGACTGCCATTCCAGCAAGATCCAGGTTCTACCACAGTCTCTGTGCTGCATCCACCAGCGTGAATTGAGCAACTGCTTAGTGTTTCGAGTGACACTTGACATTTCCTTTTAAGAAATGACGTTTTACACCTAGACCAGTAAATCCTGCTCCTGTCAACTGCATTTTCTGGCTCTTCACTGGCTGCAATAGAAGGTTATATACCAAGCTCACATATATATACCTAATACTCATTTTCTTAATTCTGTAACGACTTTCATCCAGCTACCTGCAGTATCATCTCTGGATGTGATCCACATCCTTCTTCAACCTGATCTCAGGTTATGCTGGGTTTCTAAATATTCATGTTAACACTCTACATCTCTTTATTTTCTTTTCTGCCTTCACTTTCCTTTCCTATACAAAGGAAAGTGTTATATACTGAACTGAATATTAAGAATAACAGGCAAACAGACTATAGAGATTCAGAAAGATAGTCAAATAAATAATATAAAACAGTATCACATAAGGACAATAACTATAATACCTGAGATATCAGTCAATAAATAATTGAACGCACATTTATTCTTTGATATTTTGATTAAAAATATAAAGAATAAATTAATAGGGCAATGATTGTAATGAAATTAAGATACTGATGATAGATTTTGTGTTTTGGAATATTTATTATTACTATTATAATACAACTTTTAGAAAATTTTACATCGGGTAGTATAAGCAAGAAAAACACATGAAAAAATAAATACACACAAACATGAATTACATCACTCCTGTACCAGTACCTTTGCAATAAATTAAATACAATCTTTAAGAAAATATTTTATATGGGAAATATTTTCTTAAAGTTGTTTTTTTTGCCTACCTATCTGTCTTGTTATGAATTTATGTGTCAAATCCTTGTTACCTTTAAAGCTGTAGCCTTCAGAGGGCTATTATTGTACCTAATAACTGACATTAAGTTGTTCTTTCACAGAATCTTTTCTCCACAATACTGTTGTATTGCTGAACATATCTATCACCTACTTGCTTCAGCAATATGTTAAAATTATACTTTTGTATAACTTCTGTTGCTATTTCTTATAGAAAGAACATAATTTCTGTCTGAAGTTAAAATTGAAATTAGTGTAAGAATATAATATTTAATTCAAACTTTAAAGAAATAGAGATGTCAGGATTTCCACAGTCTTTGTTCCATAACACTGTTGAGTGCTTAAATATCAGTGACATGATGTACTATATAGTTCATGTTAATATTGAAACTATCAGTATATTTGAATATTCCACATTAACATAGGTTAAACCCTTTCTCTCCTATCAGAACTGTACTGATATATTTAAACATGAATGAAAACCGTATTTAAACATGTCTCTAATGATTTTGCTTTTAAGTATCTCTTCCTAATTGCTGTTTTATTGATAACTGGTAAAGGTGTCTGATTCTGAAGAAAAAACGGTTTTAAACTGGATGCTTGAACTTTCATATTCAGTTGAAATTTCAATAAGAGTCAGTCACTTATTTCTTTTTGTTTAATCTTTTTTTAACTTAAACATAAGAATATTAATAAAAAGTTCATACCTCAAAACAACTCCAGTGTTATTGTAACTATACCTACGATTTTCATGCTGGTTCTCATTTCCAGGTTTCTCCAACCTTATTTTTGTTTTGGAGATGACCTTAATTTCTCATTTCAGCTACTCAAGTGTCTTTCTTGAGGTTTTGTCTCCTCCAGTCTTTGTAAAAGAAGCATTGGTTTTATGGAAGATGATTGTTGCAAGCAGACAAAAGAATTACCAAGGGTTATTTTCTCCTAACCCAGTTTTATTCTGTGAAACTTCCTCTTTCCCATACATGCTCTACTTTCAAATAGCTTAACAACACTTCATAGAGGTATTAGCATGGAATTGTTTAAGTATGTGGCAAAATGAGTCAATAAAAAACTGTAAATAGTCCGACTCATCTCCTCCAGAATTCAATCTCCTGGAGCTCTAAAATGACACAAAAACATACACAGAAAAGAACTGTGGAGAAATCACATAATGTATAAGAATGATGGTAGACATACTGATCACACTAAAAAGTTGAGGTTCCCTTCACTGTATCTTTACATCCATTCTTCTAAGAAGGGCTCAGGTTAGATGGACTTGGCTTATTTCCTCTTTTAGATTGTCATTACATATAAAATGAAATTTCCAGACTTTAGGATTGCAAAACAGAAGTAAAAGCCTTTCTGAACTTGGACAAACTATAACTACAACTATTAGTGAATGTTTTGACAGACTCTGAAAAGATTTGTAGTAAAACATAGCTCAAAAATACCGTCCTTTCATCTTCTCGGTGGTGCCCAGTTAGGTTTCGATAATAATAATGTGAATTTCAACATTTATTATCTCATTGATGAGCAAAGCATATCAGAAAAAAATGTTGTTATATGATTGAACCTTAAACACATTGCGTGAATTTTTCAACATAAATTTCACCAACACACTTAATAAGGATAAAATCCAAAGGCTAGGGGAAGCTCAAAAAAATTAATAACATTGAGTAGGTCTAAGAAAAACGCTTTCCTTGCAGAACACTTTGCCTGTATTTTTTTCCAGTGACTACTTAATACAAAATTACACTAAAAGTCCAGGGTGTTAGGACTTTTGTTTCCAGTTCAAAATGCTCTTCACTGGCTACAGGTATCCTCTTCTTTGCTCTTCAACCTTGCCCACTTTGCATTTTTTTCTAAATTAAGATATATTTTTACATGTGAAAATTGACATACTGGGAAATCACTAAATATTCCTTACATTGTACATCACAAACAGCAATGAAGAACCCTGTTAAGATATACTTTGCAAAGTATATAACTGATTCAAACAAAAGAACTCATGTAACTGCAAAAATGACCCGGTCATACCAAAGCAAAATGATAAAAAATTCCTGTATTCACTGGCATGAATGAAACCAACACCACCTCATTTTTCTTACAATGTCCGACACAAAAAAACCCACTAACTAACTCTATAATTTGGGAATCAAGAGTGGGAGGGGAGAGATAAAGAGACGGTTATAGAACAGGTTTTTAATGTGTCACAGTAAGACAAGACTCAGTACGCATTGATGTGTTCAAATACAGATGGTTTCTTACCCTTGGTTGGAGAATGATAGTGTGCAAGAGTGAGCAGCGAGTTAACATCAAGTTTCTCATGAAGCTGAAGAAATTCACAATGGAAACTTCTCAGTTATTGACTGAGGCTTACTGTGAAGAGATCCCAGACATCAAGTTGATGCTCAAAGGAACCATTTTTTTTGCCAGCAAAATACGTGAAACCAAAACTAACGGAGATCTTCAACAGCCTTTTAGAAAACGAACTGTGGAATTACTTTGAATGTTGGCAGCATAGTATGCAGTTTTATGTCATCTCAGAAGGGAAATATTTTGAAGGCTATCATAGATGATTTTCTTAATTTTTTAAATAAAAAGAGTTACAGTCTTATGGTTTTTTTTTGTGTCAGACCTCATAGTTCTCTGAAATACACTTAATAAGATAAAGTCTGTTCATAAAAATATAAATGCAAGTGATATCATTGCTTGATCTGGAGTCTACTGAATTAGAATTGTCACATTTATCTAATTCAGCATTAGCTATGAGGAAAACTGCAAGACTATTTTTGAGTTGTGTAACAGTGAAAAACAACCTGCTGACATGCCAAGCATAGTGAATATTTATTATTATTGGAATCTAGAAGACAGACAGGACCAGTATCAAAGAGCTTGCATTTCTCTATCAAATAAACCACTGAACTAATTTTAAATTCATTGTATTCTTCACATTATAATAAGTGTGCTGATGCCTTTCTATAGCTTTACTCTTCTTAAGAAATGGCTATGTGAGAATTCAGGGTAAAGGCTGTTAAAGCACTTTATAAAACAAAGAATCAAACTGCAGAATGAAACACAAAATGACAACTGTTTTTACGGTAAATACTCTTCATGCTTCTTAGAGTATGTATTAATCAAGGATGTCTTAGCACAACCAAGAAAACATGAGAGTAGGTTCTTAGAGAAATGATCGTTACAAGATGGATTTCTGAGATTTACTAGAATATCACTAAGCACTATACAGTTCTCTTAATGGTAATTCAATTTTGCTTTGTTAGAGATAAATCTTAATTATGATACTTATGTGGTACTTGTATAGCTCTTAGGAACTCCCTATGTAAAAAAGAACAATCACAGATCTATTTTATAATAAGGGAAAGAGAATGAAAATGGAAAAAAAATCTATCATAATCTGGCTGTATACAGAATAAATGTTGATAGAGCTGAATTCTTTATTCTTACTGTTTAAAATGAAAGAGACAAAATGTGATTTTTATCCACTTAATGATCATCTCTGTATCAAGAGAATTGCCCAGCTATCAATAAAAATGCCTAAAGAAAGTATCAATATTCAACAAAAATGTACAATTGCACTTCTTAAAACCAACTGGACCTAAGTGACAGGGCTTTCTTACCTTGTTTTATGTATAGGATTCATATAAAAAGAATTAATGTCTTATGTTTAAGAACATAATCAACTTGTGTTAGTGAATAGAGATTTTTTTTTTCTGACATATTATTATGCAGTAGTAATTCAATGAAAGAGGATACTTGTATATGCCCTTCCCAGCCCTTCCTCCATCCTTGGCCCTCTCTTTTTCTGGGTGCATATACTGTAAAATCATAGGAAATGCATGTTTTATATGGGGAGATGGGTTGCCTGGCAACAACACAAATGTCAGCTTTTCTTCAGTATATAGTACGTGTCCATGTCTAGAATGCTATTTATCTTCATCAGGCCTAAGTAATTTATCTTGTCAAGTCTCTGGTGACCATTAGGAGTCTGATAATCATATATTTCGTGCTCGACCAGATGCATTTACAGGCAAAATAAAAACAGCACAAACTTTTTATCCCAAATTGTCTAGAATACGGCATCATTAATACTTGTGTGCTGCCTCCCTCTTCTTTGTTCCCTATTCTGAATGGTATCCATTAAGTAAACTGTGCCAGTCAACAGTGAAACCTTAATTATCAACATTCTTTTTAACAGTAGCGTTGTTCTAACCATGGCTGTCTTAGCATAAGCATGTCTCTTTCATTTCAGCTAATAATTCATAAGATACTTTTTTCCAGTATATTATTCAATCAGAATGAGAAACTGATAAAGTCACTAAAGGCAGCTCCTGACCACTGTGTGTAAAATTTCACTCTGTTTTAATAAAAAAGAAAACAAACCAAAAAATGAAAGGAAAAAACAAGCAAACCACAAAACCTAAACCACAAGAAAATCCCTCTATACTTCTACATATCAATATAGACACATAAACATAAATACATATGTATGCACATTTTTATCTGCATATGAACGTCCTCTGACATTTCTGCCCCAGTGCTGTGCTACTGTTGCAATGTAGAAATTACTGTGTCACAGTCATCTCACACTGATTTATTCCTCTTCTAACGAAAAACAGCACACTGTTGCCCATAAGGTTTTTCAGGTGACAAGAGAATGATGCCTTTCATATTGATAAGATTTCCAAAAATCTTTATATAAATGTTTTAATTTGAAGATGTTCCTTATGATGTCATTAATTGTATCTAACTTACAGAAGCTCAACACTACACATTCTTAAAAAACAGTATTTCTAACTTCAACATATGTTAAAGGATATAGGGAATCATAAAGAGGCTCAAAGATACTTGAACAAGAAGGGAAGAAACAGTTTCTTCTCATTTATCCTGATCCTTTTACACTTGTTGAATATGCTTCTGACAAGAGAGACTTTATACATAAAAATATCAATGCTAGCTTTTAAAGGCTGTCAACATATGTGTTTTTCTTTATATTTTCCTTTGTGTAATGTGAAATATCACAACAGATGAAATGGAAACAAATTGGAAGTTCTGACAATTTATATATACTATACTTTTTTTTAACTGAACAGCATGGCTGTGCCCTTTTGGAAAAAGAAAAAGGAGGATTTATGGATTGAATATTTAGATTAAATATATGCATGATATTTTTTTTAAAGTTAGTCTGAGACCTGATCCTGACACTGTGATCCTGTGTGAGACAGATGTCTAGATTTCCATGGTAGTAGGTAGAAATCCGTAGCTAATTTGTTTATTTAAAACTAGACTCCGAGGCCATTTCAGTTACTGTAATTTATTAAGTATATCTGTAGAGAACTAGCAGAACTTTTAGGACATGTGCCTTTCTGGACAGCTTGTGGTCAGGTACCTCAAAGCATTTTGAATGCTATAGCTTATTTGTGGAAAGGGAATTGAATACTTATTCAATAAATACAGAGAGAAGAATAGATCAGTTTATCTTGTAGCGTACAAAGGATGGAATTCTGCATCCAAGAATGGTTGTTTAAGGTTCTTTGAAATGTCGTAACATTGTATTTGGCATCCAGTAGCTCATTCCTTAGTGTCAAATATCCTTATTTTGAAACATCACTAGATGCTTATGTTTAGTCTATGGACTTGCAATTTGTACAGGAAATCATTGTATTAGTTCTACTGACTTGATGTGTTAAGTATATGAAGAACTTAGACAGTCCTCATATATAGTTTTCTACATGCTAACGTCTCAGTTTTGATTTGAAACACTGAATCCAATCCAAGGATACATATATTTTTTGATTTATATCTTTATTTTATATTTTTATATATTTTATATCCTAATTACAAAGGTAATTCTGACTTTGGATATTAAAATGTTTATAATCAGGATGGTGACATGAGATGATGTATTCGTATTACACAATTAAAAAGTAATTTCATAAGAAATATGGAAAGGTTATTGACATCTAACTAATGATACTAAACATTATTAGTGGTGTAAATTTACTGTGATATTCATGTAAATTTACTGTAAGACGATAAATTAGAAAATGACTCAGAATTTCACGGAGTATGTCAAGAAAGTAAATCTAGATGGCACAGCAAAAAAAAAGGCAATAATTAGACAGTGGTCTGGAAACAGATCAGCAAGCTGATAAGGAGGTTATTTAATCACTAGGTTACAATTCAGTCAAATACCGTGAAACTAGATGCAGTTTAAAGATATAAAATTTTTAAAAAAGTGTAAATAACTGATGCATCAGTTAACCATGTCTTTGGAGAATTCTTAAAAATTTGTATATTTTAAAGTAAAGGTTCTATACTTCCCCATAGAGATATGCATTCAGATTAGAATTAACTAAATTAAGTCCATTGGACTTGGATTTAGATAGGTAAGGATGTTCATAACTTATTCCCTCTATATTTATAATTCATAAAACAATAAATCTTTACTTTATAGAACCTGGCTACAAAATAGGAAAAGAACTTATAAGGTTTCTTTTTTTTTTTTCCTGGAGATTAGAGAAATAATACAGACCCTCTCTTTTCCAGCTGCTTCCTTCGTTCTCTCAACTTTATTTATTTGCTTCAGACATTTCAGATAATCACATTCTAGATGATAACATTTCAAAGACATGATCCTATTTCTTACAAGAAGAACCAGGTACTTTGCAATATACATAGCTATGTTAGATCTGTATGAGTGATGTAAGTTGCTTAATTCATCATATTAGTACTTGAGTTTTATTTGTATAAAGCCAATATTCTTGTACTTACACAATGTTTACAAAATCAATGAGGACTTTTTTTTTCTTTTCCTTGTAATCGTACTGACTATTTTACATAACATTACAAAGCCACTTTGCCTGACTTTTAACTCAGCATGAGGCTAGGGCAGAAAAATTGGGAGTTAGGAGGATGTAGGAACCAATACTCATTGGTTGGCTCATTTTTATATCAAATATTCACAGTAGCATGATTTGGACACCCTGTATACCTTTACCTGCACAGTTTATCTGATCCAGGGACTTATAGCACTGTTGAATTAAAGCAGTTATAAATTATTTTCAGAATTATTTTAATTTAAAATTGATATTATATTCATAATTTTTCTTCTCTAGATTTTTTCTCAGATTATATATGTCATTAAATCTAGCATGCACTCTTATAACATACAGAGATAAAGTATTACATTTCCTTTCTATTTTAGTAAAAAAATGCTTATAAATCTATTCATCAGGCAGCATATAAATGTGATATTGCACATTATCTTGCTCATGTATATGATAATTAGAGGTAACAGTTTCTACCACAACTGCTAAGCATTGGCTCCGTTGTAGACTTTGAATTATCCTTGAAAATCTTTGCAAATAACCTGAATTGTTACAGCCTAGTGCAAAACCGTAAGAGCAAAATCCAGCATGTCTGACTTCACTTGTCCCAGGTATGGAGGAACCCTATTTGTAACTATGGTATCTTTCAAGGGGAAAAAGAATCCAATTACTTTCTTTATAGAGGTTGTACAGTTGTCATGCTCTGAATAAAGCAAGAAAGCCCACTATACTTTCCAAAATCTAAAAGTTCAGAGTTCCTCATCTAAATTCTGCTTCAACATTTGTACCTCAGCGTAATTTTTTTGTCATTTTGCAGCAGATACAAAAGTTTCCCTTGCTTTCCGACCTATTAGATGTTGGTCATCTTGAAGGGAAGTGGGACTTTGTTCCAGATACCTGAAGAGGTAGACAGAGCAAAAAAAAATTCAACATATCTGTGTTGAGTGGTCTTCTTACAACATGATTGAGAATAATTAAGACCAAGGTGAGGTCTTAGCAGACTTAGCACTGGTATGCTAAGATTGTAGAAACAGGACAGCAAAAGTCCCTGTTGACTATTTTGCTCCTTGCGCTTAAATCATGGCTGTAAGATTTTATCTATCATCTCCTCTGTAAACTGTTTTTGCAAGAAATTGTAGAATTCAAATGATCAAAAGTTACAGGAATGGAGCATTGCTGGACTCGCTACTCACAAACGAAGGAAACCTGCTTTATAATATCTTGGTTAATGATAGTCTTGGCTGCAGTGGTCACAATATTTTGGAGTTTGAAATACTGCTGATCATGCTGAAGGTCAGTTCCAAAACCAAGGTTTTAAATTTTAGAAGAACATATTTCATCTCACTCAGGGCTCGGTTGGAAGGGATCCCATAGAAAGCTTCCAAGGAGGATAAAGGAGCTAGTGTGTGTTGGAAGTTTTTCCCAAAAACAATCACCTCTAAAGTCAAGGGAAATAGATGGAGCAAAAGATCCCCTTGGCTTAAATATGAGCTTCTGGTTTTGCACAAAACCAAAAGGGAAATGTACCAGAGGTGGAAAAATGGAAAATTGAATATTACAAGGACATTAGCAGCATTTGCAGAGATGCAGTTAGGAAAGCAAAAGCTCAGCTTGAACAACAATTGGCCAGAGACGTCAAGAACTTCAAGAAAGGGTTATTTAGTTATGTGAAAATCAAGCAGAAATAGAAGAAGGATACTGACCCTCTGTTGAACAGGAGAGGTGAACTAGTCACCAACAGTGCTGAAAAGGTAAAAGTTCTCAGTACCTTCTTCTGTCTTTACCAGCACTGTTGGGTCCCAGGCCACAGAAAAAAAAATCCAGGTTGATGCAGACACAGACCTACCATGAATGAAGAGCTGTTGCATGAACCGTTAGAGGAGCTTGACTCGTACAAATTAATGAACCTTTACGCCATCCACATGAGGATGTTGAGAGGTGATGTCATGGCGAGACCAGTCTCCATAATCTTTGAGAAGTCGTGGAGACCCAGATATGTCCCTGAAGACTGGAAGAAGGCTAGTGTGTCCTGCATCCACAAGAAAGGATCCAAGGAGGACCTGGTTAATTATAGACCCATCAACCTCACTTAAGTCCCTGGGAAGATTATGGAACTAATACTCCCGGTGACTGTTACAAGTCAACTGAAGCACGTAATTGGGTAAAGCCAGCATGCATTCACTAGGGGCAGATCGTGCTCTACAAACCTGATTGCCTTCTACGACAGTAACCTAGTCAGTTGACACGGGGCGAGTAGTGGATATTCTCTGCCTGGACTTCTCCAAGGATTTTGACACAGTTCCTCACAACCTCCTCCTAGAGAAACTGACGTGCTACAGCCTAGACAAGTGGGTTGCGTAGCAGGTATGGAATTGGCTGACAAGTCATACCTAGAGGGTGGTGGCAAGTAGTTTTTTCTCAAACTAGCAGTGAGTCACAAGCAGGGTCCCCCAGGGATCCATATTGGGCCCAACACTGTTTAATATCTTTGTAAGTGTCCCAAGTGTTGGGATTGAGAGTACGCTGCTGAAGTTTGCAGATGACACCAAGTTGAGTGGGAAGATCTACCCTCCAGGAAGACCTGGACAGTCTGCAAGAGTGGGCTAGCAGGAATCTTATGAATTTCCACGGAGATAAGTGCAAGATCTTGCACTTAGGCATACGTAACTCTGGAGTGCAGCTCAGACTGGGTTCCACCTGGCTGGAGAGCAATTCTATGGAGAAGCAAAGACCAACAGGATGCTGAGGTGCATCAAGAAGAATATCACCAGCAGAAATAAAGAAGTTATTATCCCACTCTACTCAGCATTGTCAGACCGCACTGTAAGTGTTGTGTTCAGTTTTGGGTCCTGCTATACAAAAAAGGTTCAAACAGGATGGAGAAGGTCCAGAGTGAGACCGCTAAGATGATTAGAGGACTAGGAAACCCAGTACATGAAGTAAGGTTGAGAGAACTTGGTTTGTTCAGCCTTGAGAGGGGAAGGCTTAGTATCACAGTATCACAGTATCATAAGGTTGGAAAGGACCTCTGAGATCATCAAGTCCAACCTATAACCTAACACTAACACCAACCATCATCTAAACCATGGCACTCAGTGCCTCATCCAGTCTCCCTTTAAACACCTCCAGGGTAGGTGACTCCACCACCTCCCTGGGCAGCCCATTCCAATGGCCAATCACCCTTTCAGTGAAGAATTTTTTCCTCACATCAAGTCTAAACTTTCCCTGACGAAGCTTAAGTCCATGCCCTCTGGTTCTGCCACTGGTCACCTGAGAGAAGAGACCAACCCCTGCCCGACTACAACCTCCTTTTAGGTAGTTGTAGAGAGCAATGAGGTCTCCCCTGAGCCTCCTCTTCTCCAGGCTAAACAGTCCCAACTCCCTCAGTCGCTCCTCATAGGGCTTGTGCTCCAGCCCCCTCACCATCTTCGTTGCCCTCCTCTGAACACATTCCAGTATCCTAACATCTTTCCCAAATTGGGGGGCCCAGAACTGGACACAATATTCAAGGTGAGGCCTGACCAGTGCCGAGTACAGGGGGACAATAACTTCTCTGGTCCTGCTTACTACACTATTCCTGATGCAGGCCAGGATTCCATTGGCCTTCTTGGCCACCTGGGCACACTGCTGGCTCATGTTGAGCTTCCTGTCCACCAGCACTCACAGGTCCTTTTCTACCTGACTACTCTCCAGCCACTCTGTCCCCAGTCTGTAGCTCTGCATGGGATTGTTGTGTCCAAAATGAAGTACCCGACATTTGGACTTATTAAACATCATCCCATTAGAATCGGCCCAGCTCTCCAATCTGTCCAGGTCCCTCTGTAGGGCCATCCTACCCTCTAGCAGATCAACTCTTCCTCCCAGCTTGGTATCATCTGCAAATTTGCTGATGATGGACTCAATCCCCTCATCCAAATCGTCAATAAAGATATTAAACAGGACGGGACCCAATACCGATCCCTGAGGGACACCACTGGTGACCGGCCGCCAACTGGATGAAACACCATTTACCATCACTCTTTGGGCTCGGCCATCCAGCCAATTCGTAACCCAGCACAAAGTGCTCCCATCTAGGCCACGAGCTGCCAGCTTCCCTAGGAGTCTACTGTGGGGGACCGTGTCAAAGGCCTTACTGAAGTCCAAGTATACCACATCCACAGCCTTCCTCTCATCCACCAGGCGAGTCACATGATCGTAAAAGGAGATCAGGTTGGTCAGGCAGGACCTACCCCTCCTAAATCCATGCTGGCTGGGCCTGATTTCTTGACCGTTCTGCAGGTGGTGCATGATTTCACCCAGGATTATCTGCTCCATGATTTTACCTGGGACCGAGGTCAGGCTGACAGGTCTGTAATTACCTGGATCATCCTTACGGCCCTTATTGTGGATGGGCGTCACATTGGCCAACTTCCAGTCTTCCGGGACCTCTCCAGAGAGCCAGGACCGCTGAAAGATGATGGAGAGCGGCTTAGCAAGCTCATCCGCCAGCTCTCTCAGCACCCTAGGATGGATCCCATCCGGCCCCATAGACTTATGAGGGTCCAAGCGGCTCAGCAGGTCTCTAACCTCCTCCTCATGGATTGCAGGAGGGCCATATTTCACCCTGCCCCCCTCAACCACTTCAGAGGGCCAACTGTCAAGCGAGCTGACATCCTTGTTGTTAAAAACTGAGGCAAAGAAAGCATTAAGTACCTCAGCCTTCTCTGCATCTCTGGTTTCTATATTTCCCTCCACATCCAACAAGGAGTGGAGGTCGCTGCCGCCCTTCTTTCTGCCATTGATATATTTATAAAAACTCTTCTTATTGTCCTTAACAGAAGTGGCCAATTTGAGCTCCAGCTGGGCTTTTGCTTCCCTGATTTTTCTCCTACACGACTTAACAACATCCTTGAACATGACCTGACATACATCCCCTTCCTTCCAACGATGATACATCCTCTTTTTCTTACTTAGTTCCTTCAGAAGTTCCCTACTCATCCAGGGTGGTCGTCTGCCCCTACGACTCTTCTTACAACACACAGGGACAGCCCGCTCCTGCGCCTGCAAAACTTCATTCTTGAAGTATATCCAAGCTTCCTGGACCCCCTTGCCACTAAGAGCTATTTCCCAGGGTACTTTCCTGACCAGTTCCTTAAATAATCCAAAATCTGCCCGCCGGAAGTCCAGCATTGATGTTCTGTTCCTGGCTTTTCCTATTACATTGTTCAGAGAGACCTTATTACCATGTACCAATACACAAAGGGTGTCTACCAAGAGAATGGAGACTCCCTTTTTACGAGAAGTCACATGGAAAAGTAAAGGGTTAATGGATAAGAGTTGCTCCTGGGTAGATTCTGATTGGATTTCAGAAGAAAATTTTTCTCCATGAAGACAGCTAAACATTGGAATAATCTCCCCAAGGAAGTGGCAGTTTCCTATACACTGGACACTTTTATGGCTTAGCTTGACAGGGTGGTGGGCCATCTCATTTAAATTATATATCACCTTAAAATGTTGGACCAGATGATCCTTGAAGTCCCTTCTAACCTTACATTTTATGATTCTATGAAAAGATTCTTCTCACCTTCCCCGTAAGTTTTCCCAGTCTCCTCAGCATGCCTGCCATTTTGATCTATGAACAGACAGGAACAGATTTTTCTTCCCCACACAACTTCACTTACACCAGTGATGTTAAATTATTCATGTTTTGCAGTCATATATAAGTATTTTCTTTCATAATCAAGGATGCTAAATGCAGCTTCTCTTACATTAAAGTAGGCAGACTTTAAGTAAGATTCATTTCATCTTTTTAATCTTATACTGGTTAAAATGAAAAATGTTATGTTTTCATAAAGCTTATTCCACCTAGAGCATATGTGCATTTCATTAAAGGGGATGCACAAATAATAACTCTAATTAAAGTTGAAAGTACTACAAATATATTTGGTTAATGAACTAGTTCAGCAGATTCAAGAAGTGGTGTTGATTTTCTCATCTATCTAAAGCAGGGTTTTTTGTAGCATGGGATGGGTATTTGTAGCACATAATGAACTAGTATAGCAGGATTAACTCTATTCTTCTCTATATAATAGATCAATTTCCTTTATTCTTGTGATTCATCTTTCCTTTCTTTACCCTGATTAAGTAGTAAAGCACTGTTCCCTAACGTTGAACTTTTTTAGTATGGTTACTTAGTTGTTATCTTGGATAAGCAGTTGATGTTTTTGTTAAAAATGGCATAATTCTGGAAGGATTAACTAAAAGTATTTTTACTGCATCTCTCATTATTGTATTTCTTTGTTCATGGAATACTTGTATATAAACATCAAAGTATTATTCCAAATTCTTAAATAGAAAACACAACAAAAAAAAAAATAGCAGTTGATCAGATTACATAACAACAACTGTTCCTAGAAAGATTATGACTCAAATTCCTAATTGAATATGTAAATAGATGATGGAATTTTGTTTCTATTAACTTTGTGTTATCATGAACAGTATGAAAACATTGTTTGGGTTAAAATCAGAAGTTCCTTGATATTGGCACACTTCATCTGTGAAAAGGTCAAGAACATGCTTTAACAAACACAAAAATTTTGTAGTATGAAAATCCCTAGCCTGAGTCTGAGTATTTCTGTCTCTTCAGTTAGTTCATAATTTTGCAAAAATCTTAAGCAATATTTTGTGTCAGGGAACTTACATGATTATTGAATATAAGATTACTGAATATACTAACTTTGTGTTAGTGTTGGGTTATAGGTTGGACTTGATGATCTCAGAGGTCCTTTACAACCTTGTGATACTGTGATACTATATTTATTGACTTCACTAACATGTTAAATTTGAAAGATTATCAGATTGTGTATACTAAAGGATGTTTATGTGCATTATAATTAAAATTAGAGTATGCAATAAAATAATGTGCATGAACTGAATATTCTCTTGCTAGAATTATTTGATTTACTCTTGCGCTTCAGAAAATAATGACTCTAGATTTTTTTTTTAAAACTCCAATTCTATAGGAACACATACTCACACCTTCACCTGTGAATATGGCCTCTAAGCCATGAGATACTGGGTGCAATTTCTGTGACTAAATGTCATTATCTAGCAACATTTTAAATGCCTTTCTTGGTCTGATCTCTATCAACTATTACGAAAGAATAAAAATCTTCTGAGGATGTCATATGTGCCAACCTAACATGAATATCTTTAGTAATTCAAAGTTGTTAAAAGAGTATCTAAAATAATACATGTTCAACTCCCTTAATCTCTTCTTTAAAAATGTATTATGCCCTTTAGGTAACCATTAAAAATGTTAAGGAGGAAAATACCAGTCAAGGTATTTTCAGCTAAGAAATTAAAGAAGAAAAATTCTAAGAAGAAAAATTCTAAGACTACATTCAGTTACAGGATTTATGATTATTTCTAACTTTCAGTTTACATGAGCTGAGTAAACTGTACCCTCAATATCCTTCTTTCTATGGGATGCCATAGAGGAAGAACCTGGATATATTCCCATCATGCGTGTTGAATGGAAATTCAGTGGAATGGCTTGGACCAGGACTGTAGGAAACAAAAAAAGAATCAGGGTGCATATTTCTTTCCTTCTTCAAGACCTAGTAAAGAGCTAAAATGGCTGTTCCATTGAGCTATCGTTCACGTGGTAATTGTCTGGACATTAAAACAAAACAAAGCAAAGAAAGTCCTGGATCTTCCTGGATCTCTCTGTAAGTAAAGATATGAGATTGGGGCAAATTGCATTGTAATTAAGATATGAATTTTATAATACTTTATTCATGGATATTTTTACAATTACTAGTTGAAAATGACATTTGAGATAGCTATATATCTTGTTATATAAACAGTCTCAGTAATTTTGCGTTTCTTTTGTTACTGTTCATTGTGTTGCTTTTATAGTGATATGGCATAAAGCAATTTTAATTTTTGTTCTTTTGAACAGTAATTATAAGCATTGTTTCAAGACTGATTTGTCAAATCAATGAGGGAAATGACTTTCTTGTAAAACGAGGTTGGGGTACAGGGTAAAATGTGTCATTAAAAGAAGAAGTACTAGAATCTGATGCAAAAATAACAAATCAAGATGTCTCTTCTGCAAAATGTGTTTTGAATATGATATTCTTTACAATTGTTTTCTATTAAAAAAAACAGAAGGCTACAATAATATGAGAGTTCTTGTTTAAAAAGTAATGTAAATAAACAGTGAAGAATATTTCTGGCAGAAATGTTTCATGCGGAAAGGAGATACAAATTCCAGGTGAGATTAGGTAGAGAAGCAGTTTGTTAAGCAAGCATATAGTTAGCACATGTGAATGGAAAATAACCCATAAAGAAACTGTAGGCAGAAACTGGATTTATAAAAACCTTTCTGGTGAGAAAAAAGATCTTTGATTTGAAACTGTTAAGTCTGACCCTTTGGCATCAAATAGGTGTTATCTAGTTAACAAGATATAAGAAAATTCCTGGAGAAAAATGGTGGTGCTTTTGTTTTTTCAAAGAAGTTAGCCAATGATAAATGCCAGTGTTTGCATGACAGGTTGAAACATGAACAGTCTTTATGACTGTATGCAATAAAAACAGACGAAGTATTAATACAATGTGGTGTGGCTATAAAACAGTAGCAATAATGGGGAAGGAGGGGAAAGCTGAATAGTTGTTCAAAAAGAAACAGTTAAAACTGGCTCTTCAGTTGCAAAAAAAAAATATTGTTTTCCTGTGATGGCATCAGTGTCAGAGGTGGAAGTCAAAATGGCAGATGGGTAACTTGGAGTTCAGTAAAAAAGGCTGTAAAGTTATGTTAAAGATGAAAGTAGCTGCCTCATCAAGGTCATCTAATAATCAAGGACCTTTTCAATCCAAAAGGGGATAATAAGCAAATGGGGTTGTGATAAATAAGAATACAGGGAGACATAAATAAGGAATAACAGAGACAATAGCAAAGACCTAAAGCCTGCAGTTTCTACTTGATGAAGAGTTATGAAAACCCAGGCACACAGATTTAGGGAAAGCCATCTGGACTTTGCAACAGCTATGAAAGGGACATCAAGAAAAACCTTAGGATTTGGGATTTTTGAGGGGATCTGTGAGGCTCTATAAAATTTATCAAGGAATGTTTAGGGTATCAGGATCAGGGAGGAACAAAGAGGGTAACAGACAGGGATATAAAAGGTACGAACTGCATTTAAAATATTTGTGAGACAGTCCCTTGAAAACCGTTTTCGATAATTGAAAAGTTTTCCAAAGTTTTTGTTATACATTAGTTTTATAAGTCATATGCAAAAATTCAATGCCATATTATAATAATGATCTACGCTAAGTCTTTTAGATTTAATAAATTATTAATAAATCTATTAAGGAGATTGGAAGCATGCAAACTTTAGCCTTATAATTGACAGTATACCTGATGCAATTGTCAATGAATCAGTAAGACTCATTCTCATGTGTTTTAATTTCAATTAAAATGCTGGAACAATGTGAAATGAAACTGACAGAAAGTTATATTATTATCTTTAATAATCTGTGTGTATATCCATAAAGAAATGCACACCACTAGAGCCATGTGAGATACTTTGTTCTTTCTCCAAGTCCAGTAAGCTTTGAGACTTAAGATTTCCTTCTCTCTGTTTGTGATATGAATCCAGAATTTAAAAGTTTATTACATAGAATTAAAGCTAAAAACATTTGCTTTTAAGTAATTTAGGATATTCCAATTTTTTAGAAAAAGAATTGCAGTTTTCATAATATGCCAATAAATCTCTGAATTCCTTGCATGTATATTCTCTTAGTATATCTAAAATTTGTTTAGACAATTTTTGAAGGTTTTGAACAACTGATTATAATATAGACAGATATGTATTCATTCAGCTTGCCTGAAATTTTAGAAGTATCTTTGACTGGGATTGGATGTCCAGAAATCTTTTCCTGTATCTGCTATATTTGCAGGATGAAACTAATTCATCTCTGAAGACTTTTGATGCTTTGGAAAAGTACAGCTGATTCAACATAAAAATGCTAAATTTTTTACAATTTTGAAGATTGTAAAGGGAGCAATGTTTTAATTTAGATATTAAGGAAATTTAGATATTAACAACAGGTGTTCATTGTAGGCAGGCAAAAACCTCTCTTTGTGAAGAGAAGTAGCCTCCTTTGTGAAACAGTTTGAAAATCAAGTACTCTGCCTCTCCCTGTTGACTAATGAGAGTCTAGGTGCCTAATATTGCCATTAGGAACTGCCTGAAGTTAATTAACGAGAAACATCAGGCACAAGAGTTTGCCTTAAGAGGCAGTTAACCCCGGGATGCAAAGTAGGCATTTCCTTACTTGAAAAGTCGTTCTCGAAAAGTAAGTATAATATCTCTTGTTAAATCACTTCGGAGCACCTGCACTGTAGGTGTTTTTCTTGAATTTGTGGGGCTAGTTATGCTGATATCTAGTAAATAGTTTGCTGAGAGTTCTGGGGAAGAACAGAAAAAAAATTGTGTTTAATTTGGTTTATGTATTCCTAATATCAATATAATCTAACATATTTCTAATATGAAACTAAAATAAAAATTAAAAGCTGTTCCAAATTTAAGAAAAGGACAGTTGTTTAGTTTATTAGTGGACAAAGTAAAATACTTAACATCAGAATACTTGTAATGTCTCTAAAATTTATATATATTAAGCTGAAAATTTGAACTGAACTTGCAAGGTTTCTTGGTATCTGTAATTGTGTAATTATTGACATTCTTCACCTCCTCATTGCTAGGTTTAGAGTTTTGTTATTGGTTTTACCAGCTGATATTATTTACTGTGTGACTACAGTATTGGTGGATAAGGGAAGAGCAACTCATATCACCTACCTGGACTTGTATAAAGCATTTAACACTGTCCCACATGACATTCTTGTGTCTAAATTGGAGAGACATGGATTTGACCACTTGGTGGGTAAGTAATTTGTTGGATGGTTGCACTCAAAGAGGCATGGTCAATGGCTCAATATCCAAGTGGTGACTGATGGTGAGCAGCATTCCACAGGGGTCCATATTGGGACTCGTATTGTTTAATACCTTTGTCACAGACATGGACAATGGAATCAAAGGCACTCTCAACAAGTTTCCCAACAACATCGAGATGTGTGGTGCAGTTGACACGCTGGAGGAAAGGGATGACATCCAGTGGGACCTTGACAGGCTTGAGAGGGAGGCCTGTCCAAATCTCATAAAGTTTAAGAAGGTCAAGTGCAAGGTCTTGCAGTTGGGTTGGGAAAATCCCAAGCACAAATAGAGGCTGGGCAGAGAATGGATTGAGAGTAGCCCTGAAGAGAAGGGCTGTAAGAGGTGCTGGTGGTTAAGAAGCTCAACATGAATCAGTAAACAGGGAGTTAAAGAAGGGGAAATAGAAAACAGTAGTTTTTCTTCATTAGTTTAGTATCTGGCAATAGAACTATGTATGTTGTTCATCATGACATATTTCTTCATAAATAATACACTGCTGACATTAAACTGAGAAACAACAAAGATGGAGAGTAGGAGATACATTTCACTATGAGGAGAAGTCAATTTATTTTAAAGTCACTGCATTTAGTGTGTGGACTTTTCAGTTTTCCTATCTGGTTGATCAATTATATCCTCTGTAATTTATCAGGGGTAATTTATGTCCCTTTTTATTAATCTCATTCAGAACTTAAAAGAGCTAATTTTATGCTATCTGATAAGCCAGTAACTAGTACATTGCTTTAAGGTCTTCTAGTTTCTAATATATTCTCTCCAGATTCCATGACTTTGAGCCAGTATGTGTTGCTAATATTTGAATACAGTTTGAAAGTTCCATGCTGTTAGAAGATTAAGAGAGTTCATAGGTATCAAGGGACTGATTTGCAATAGAGAAGCAGAGAAAAGTCATATTTATGTGAGAGTGTTTCTAGTAGTCTTCCTGACATTTATATTTGACAGAAGATGAATCGTCATTAGCATGTTAGTTTGGAGCAGTAATGCACTTCTAAAGCAAACTTCTTGATCTTCCTCATTTGTTGTGACTGGTTTTCATTGCAAAGTGTATATAAACTACATTACTTTCAGATGAAAGTAAACAGGAAAACTCACTCCAGCTGAGCACCACGTGTTTTCTCATAGTGGAGGCATGATTCTCCAAAATAGTAACTGAAGTTGTGCCACTTACTTCAGGGCCTAGAAAGCACTCATAGTAAAAGATTTTCAAAATACAGAGAGCTCTAATTGTATCTGAAATACTATCTAAGAAGACGGAAGTAATTTGTGCTTTAATATTTGCTGTCAACCAGCAGCCCAGGATTGTACCAGACACTGTTTCCCCTCACTAGGCCAGATCCTCACTCTCTCCATGAAGCTTCCTAGTGTCTGTGGGTTTTGGATGCCCCAGTGTCACCAGGTGCCCTGTTCCTGGGTGGGGAGGAGGGTCTCCCTCTGTCTGCCAGAACCTGCCCTGCCACCCATCATGGGGTCTCTCCACTGCTCCCATCCCTCTGTCAGAGGGAGCCGATGGACCCCGTGGCACTCTGGCACTGATTGCATTTAGCCCAGATAATGAGACTAACTCTAGTGCCACATAAACGTCATCATCCAAGTGTGCATGATATAGTTGTAGGTTCTTCACTGCCTTGATTTCCTAATCTATTTGTAATCATCACACTACTTGTGAAAACAGGTAGAGTATTAGAACTGTGTTTTAAACTTTTAGGGAGTATCTATACTCTACTGTTTTGTATAATGTTAAATAAGAAGTGCATAATCACAAAAGTTTAAGCGGGTATGTATGCATTACTGCTTTCTTTAAGGGCACCAAAATGGATGGAAAGTTGGGGAACTCGAGACATTGAGAACTGCAATAAACCAACATTTTTAATGAAACTCTTTTATTTAAAATAATCAAGATAAAGTATTTTTAAAACAACTATTCAGCAATTCCAGCATTGTGTCAAAGAAAACAATATTTTATTTTACACATAAACCTAAGGAAAGAACAGTGTTATGTATTGTTGGGGTAATCACCTACTTAGGTATTGTCATCACGATGTAATTTCTCTCATTTTTTTAAGACTAACATTTTTTTGTCATAGGCATAGACTGATTAGGCTGATCTATTTTTAACCACGATTTTAGCAAAAATGAACAACCCATTGTTTTGTTTTATGTCTTTCAAATTTGAACAATTAAATCGGGAAAAGAAAATCTGGTCTGTATTCCATCTGCTCTCTTGTGCGAGGAATGCTATTTTTCAGTCATTTTTCTCAATCTCATATTCACATGTAGAAGATTAAAAAAATGATGTGACAAAAAAACACCATTCTGTCTGGCCATTCGGCTTTACGTGAAGATGAAATACCTTCCTTATTAAAGTAACAGCAGTAAAAGTTGCCTGAGACAGTAAAGGCTATGTAGTTCAGTTAATTTGCTGCTTTTTGAATGGATTTCTTGGAAATGTCTGATCAATTTGAGCCTTGAAATTGAGAAGTTTTAAATTTGTATTAGAATTTACTTCGTGTGAATGAGAAATCTAGTTATGTTTCTTCACACCTTCCAGGCCTCTTTCTCACCTCTTTTAGCAATTTCAAGATTTTATGGTACTCACAAGAGTACCTTGCATTAAAGAAGGAAGACACAATAACGTTTCTTAAAATATACATACACACAAGTTTTTGATGTCGTTTTTGGTCCCTGAACACTGACCAACATCATCATGAAGCTTCAGTTTGGGCTGCCCATTGTGCTGAATGACTTTTTTTAATCCTTTTCCAACTATACAGTTTCCTTACTTTTAATTCTAGAAATATAACTTGGGGGTCTTGTTTGCTTTGGTTTTAATTTTTATTTATGTTTTTCAATTATGAAATTATATTTTTATTTTTAAAGTAAAGCTGAAGATCTTCCTAGGCATGAAACGCTGATCTTATCAGCAGATGATTGTGTGACTTTCTGCAATATATTAAATTCATCCAAGTTAAATTTCATCTTGGTTTATACAGAATCATAGCAACACAGAATCATAGAATGGCTTTGGTTGGCAAAAACCTTAAAGATCATCAAGTTGTAGCCCCCTACCATGGTCAGGGGCACCTTCCACTGGATCATGTAGCTCAAAGCCCCATCCAACCTGGCCTTGGAAACCTCAAGGGATGGGGCAGCAGTTACTTCTCTGGGAAACTTGGGCCAGTGCGTCACCACCCTCACAGAAAAATATTTCTTCTTAAGATTTCATTCAATCTCCCCTCTTTCAGCTGAAAACCATTCCTCCTCATCTGGGAAGCCATGAAAATACCATGCAAATACTATACATATTTCATACAAACTTAATCTGAAATTAGTTTTTAATAGTTAGCAGAAAATGGAAAGTAACTGTCATAACAGGTACAATCTACTTGCAAAAAAAACAGACTGAATCTTTATGATTGATGCTATTGTCACAAGTATAATTAAAGGTTTTACAATTATAAAATATTGTCGTTCTTTAACAAATTCCTAGAATCTATGTATTTTATGATTCTATCACTTTTAATGTATTCCACAAATTGTACTAAATCTTCTTCACATAGGGTCAGAGATACACCACAAAGATAACTTCTTTAAATAATTCTGAGGACTATGATATTTTCAATATCATTTATCAGACATGTTAAAATTGCTTCTTACAACCTAAAGAATTACCTCACTATATCTTATTTTCTGTTGTCACTTTAGTGATGATTTATTTTTCAAGTCTTAATTTTGAATTAAATAATGTTCCCCAACTGATTTTTAAGTTTGAATGAATAATTTTCTATTGTATGTGTTACAATTAGTCATTCTTTATTCATCACAAAAGCGTATTATTGTAAATACTACTGACTATGCCTCTTTAATAAAGAAACTATGTTCTTTTGATGGCACTGCTACACAAATTGGAAATACTTCTCTACTACATAGTACTTAAAGTTTTCTAGTAGAAAAGTAAAATGTACAGTCTCAGTTTTATAGTTTTAGGTAAGTTTTTCATTCACTGGGACTGAAGGTGAAGTTTGCAGGGTTTTTGGGTTATGTTTTTTATTTTATGTTTTCTTTGGGGGAATATATTGAGAAAGATAATTAATTGTAGCACTAACGCAAGATTTTAGAAAGAGTTTTCTTCAAGATGTTAAAAGTCCAGTTTTCCTTGTGTTCATGTTGGAAGCAACCATGAACAATTAACTGAAGTTGATAGAAACCAAGGTGGCAATATGGAAAATTGGATTAAATATGGAGTGGTGAGTAATAATTAAAAGAAATCCTGATTTATAGTGGAAGAGACGCTTTTGAAGTTACAATGATCTTAACAGTGACTTCACGATTTTTGCTTGAAAATCTTTTCCTTAGAAGTAACTGAAAACTAGGTACTTCAGGCAACTTCAGATGAGAGAGAGCGTACTTGTTAGTAATCACAGAATCGCAGAATGGTTGGAAGGGAACTCTGGTGATCATCTAGTTCAACCCTCTTGCTAAAGAAGGTTCACCTAGAGCAGGTTGCACAGGAACATGTCCAGATGGGTTTGGTATATCTTCACAGAAGGCAACTGCACAGCCTCTCTAGGCAGCCTGTTCCAGTGCTCTGTCACCTTCATATAAAGAAATATTTCCTCATGTTCAGGTGGAACTTACTGTGTTCCAGTTTGTGCCTGTTGTCCCTTGTCCTGTTGCTGTATTCTACCACCTTTTCAAGAATGGAAATGAGGCTGACTTACCTGTAGTTTCCTGGGTTCTCTTTCTTGTCATTTTTGAAGAATTGAGTGACATCTGCTTTTCTGCAGTCCTCAGGCATCTCTCCTGTTCTCCATTATCTTTCAAACACAATGGAGAAAAGCTTAGTGATAACATCTGCCAGCTCCCTCAGCTCTCATGGGTCCATACCATCAGGGCCCACAGGTCTGTGGGGGGTCCAGTTTGCTTGAGTGATCTCTGATCCAATTCTCCTTGACCAATGGGAATTCTTCCTTTCTCCAGATTTTTTTCTCTTTCCTCGTGGTCTGGGATTCCTGAGGGCTGGACTTAGCAGTAAAGACTGAAGCAAAGAAGGCATTCCGTAACTCCACCTTCTCTCTATCCTCAATCACCAGGGCACCCACCACATTCAGCAGGTCGACATTTTCACAGCCCTGTAACCACACACAGATTTCTAGTTCTTTCTGTCTGCTGCCCAATGCTCTGTGCGTTGGTGTACAGGCATTTCAGAAAAATAATTCTGCATGCAGCTTTTCTTGGAGGGGTGCAAGAGGATCCTCCATAACCATACATACCCCTGAGATGGCTGACCATCTGGTTCTTCTCATGGAGGCAGCTAAGGAACATTTCCTTCTGCTCTGGTTGGCCTGGCTTATTCCCCAGTTGGATGCAAAGACATGAGCATTGCAATTTTGGTCTGCACACCCCAAATCTTACAGTTTAAGGCCCTCCTGAGCATGTTTGCCAGCCTGCTGCTAAAGATTTTCTTGCCTCTTCTAGACAGGTGGTTATAGGTATCAAACAATATCCTATTGTCACATAGCCAGGAGCTGACAGGCATTATATGTCTATTTCTGGCTGCTTCCTTCCATCCAACTGGTAAAATGGAGGAGAAGATAACTTGTGCATCAATGTTTGAGGTCATTTAATGCTTGTTATTACCCTGTTATATCTTTTATGCTGTTTTTTCAATTCCTCAAATATGTGAAATCAGAAAATCATCTATAAAGGAACAAAACGAAGTTTGATATATAAAGTGGAAGAGAAATTATCAAAGCAGACAAATTTTTTTTTTTGTACAGCAAGGAGACAAACAAAGGGCTCAAATTTTTCATAGATTGAAGTTCTTTAGACAGAAAGGGAAAATTACTTGCACTTACTTTATGCAGCACAATAATGCAAATTTCTTAAATCTGTTCTTAATTTCCATTTCAATTAATACATTTCCTCTGTGTAAGATCTATACCTGGTGATATGAGTTAAATAAAAAAAACATTTTCAGCGCAGGTTTACATGACTGAACAGGCTTTGTTATAAGTTGCACTGCGTGCAGGTGCCCAGGCTCTGGCAATAGAGGGACATCTGTGAGGAACTGCCAAGGCTGCCCTGTGCCAGACACAGCCAGTTCCAGCTGTCTCATATTTATCCCTGTAGGGTATGGCTGAGTCAAGGTGGTGGTACCTCTGGGAACAAGTATGTAAGAAAGAGCAAAATTCCATGCAGAAAGTGGAATCAGGGAATAAAAGAAGTGTAAGAAACAGCCCTGTGAACACCAAGGTGAGAGACGAACCAGGGGGAGGAGGTGACCCAGGTGCCAGGACTGAGATTCCCAGGTAGTTAGCAGGACAGGGCCATGGTGGAGCAGTTATACACACTGCCACCCATGGAGGGATCCCATGCCAGTGCAGGGCAAAAGTGAGCGGAGCATGTAACAGCACAGAGGAATTGTGGGCTGATCCTATTCGCCCCACACCACCTGGGATTGTGGGATGGGTAGGGTAGTTGGGAATGACAGAATGAAGTTCAACCTGGGAAAAAGGGGAATGCAAGGGGAGGTTATTTTAGGCTTTGCCTTGTTTATCACCATCATACTCTCTTTTTAACTGGCAATACTACAGTTTTGCCCAACTTGAGTCTGTTTTGTCCATGATGATAATGGCCAAACGAGGTCTTTATCTTTACGTTGACCTGTAAGATTTTCCATCTTATTTCCTCCCCCCTGTTCTGTTGAGGAAGGGAAGTGAGAGAGCAGCTGAGAGGTCATCTTGCCGCCATCTGAGGTCATCCCATCAGATATATACTTTATCATGACTGTATTGGATATAATTTATGAATGTGTTGGGTTTCAAATATTGAAATATGTGAGGTATATTTCTACTAACCTCTAAGCATACATCACAAAATTGCAGGTGAAATAAATGCACTGAAAGCAACGTGTGTTTGCAAAAAGGAGTTTATACTACTAGATAGGCCTAATTTGTATGGTTCTGTCAGCGATGTAGAGTCTAAGACACTTCATTTGTTGTTGAGCATTATTTCAGCAAGTGCTAACAGTAATGGTTGCACTGATAAAAGTATTTCTTATACTTTCTAGTTTTTTTTAAAGTTCCATTTAGATTTTATAGAAGTTGAAGTACATACACTTAAAATTAAGATAACAAATTATAAACAATTTCACAGGTAATATCATAGAAATCAGTGCATGCTAATTAACTCTGAGATTCCCTAATTCAGTTTTTCTCTGCAAAATTAGCCAGTTTGCCTGAAATATTTTAAGACAATATTTCAAATGTTAAAAGAATCAACTATGCATTGTTTGATATTATTATTATGTTCTTGTTACGGGGTAGGTAAAGAGAGAATGGTGGCATGTGCTTCCTTAAATGCTGTCCTCAACTACCAGTCATAACAACACAGAACAACAGAGATATATATTCAAAACAGAACATATATAATTTTTCATGCAAACTTCCCACTTAAAACATCTAACTCAGTCTTGAATATATGTATGAAATTTAAAAATGAAAAGCAGAAAAAATAATCCTGGATTTCTAAACATGATATTATTTATCTCATCCAGCAACACATTACATCCGTATCTGTATGGGTGGGGACTAGATGGAAAAAATTAGTCATATACAACCAGTTTCCAACTTAAATCTGTTTATTCAGCCAAGGTCAATCCACTGCAACTATTCTCTCTTGAATCATATCTATTAATACAGAATGGAGAATACAAAATCTCGATACAACTATACAACTAATTAAAACTATAGGTGTTTGAGCCTCACAATATTTAATGGGTGTCTTGTTTTTGCATCTGTTTTTCTATGATGTGTACATCATAATGATAGCCAGATGCTGACAACAGTGTTTTGTCTAATGTCGAAATCATATGTGATTGCATGTATATGCAGAAGCTATCTCACACTGAAAAAGTGTGTAAGATTAACTTTTTGACAGAATAGGAAGCTAAGATCCTGTCTTTCTCTGCTTTCTTTTATCAGCAATTTGCACTGCAGATCCTCTAATCAGATGCCCAACTAGTTGTTTGACTTGATAAGAGTACCACTGGACATTGCAAAAGGTAATTCAACTTCACCTTATTCCTACCACTGATTGTGAAAAATTAAAGCCACATATTTCCAGGATTAAATTAATTTAAGCAAGTATCTTGTTTTCATTTTTACATTTGTAGTATTACAAACCTTGTTTTTATTAGAGGAAACAAGATGACAGTGCCTTTTCTGTTCATTTTTAATTGAACATTATGGTGAATTATTTAGTCTTTAGTAGAACATATTTGTATTAAGCAAGCCTCGTATAAGCCATATATTATTTTAAGAATATTTTAAATTAATAGTTTGTGATTGATATGGTTAAGAAGGCTGTCTACTAGTTATATGTATTTACAGTGGTTCGCAACATAAACAAAACTCTAATATTTGTATTGTAAGAGATAAAGTTCTTAATTTTTTTAAAAGAAACCAGTGGCAGCTACTAAGATAAATTTGCTGAGATCTGGGTTCTCATCTCTTTGTCTAGAGATTAATAAGCTTTTTGTGCTTGGCAGCTTCTCCCCTGAAACAGCCTCATTTTATAGCCTTGTTGTTATGTTCTTGACCTTTGCTATGCTTGCAACCCTGGGTCATTTGAGCTGTCAGATAAAAAAGTAGAAACAGAAAGAGGCTAGTGAAAGCTGAAGAAGGCAAAAAGCTTTGTAATGCACTGATGAATTTCCTGCCATCAGATAGTTTTCACTTCACCTCCATTGCTGTCACATTTCTTTAAATAATAGGAAGACTTTTCCACTAAGGGACAATGGAGGCTGTTTGCCTAATGAGAACTTGCAGAGGCAGCCTGCCCCGTGTCTTTATCTTTTAAAGTGAGGTGAAACAAGCTTGCCTGGTTACTGATAACTGCTAAGAAGCAGTCCTATTCAGATGTACCTGTCAGTAATTTATCTGGGTTTTTTTGTATTCATATACACTCTTCTATGTGCAGTAGAGCATTAAATTGCTTTCCACTGGGAGCAGGTCACATTCAGGGGTCATCAGAATCATGGTACTGGATGGAACATGTTGACTCATACAGGCTGTTTCTATCAAGGTCTTGGCAGCTGAAGTCTCAATCTAATTAGAGATTTTACACTAGATTTTTTTTCTGGAAAAGCTGATTATTTTTTAATATAATGTAGATGGCTCATTCTGTGGGGCGTTTCTGGATAGGTTCTACAAGATCAAATGAATGGATGTTGATTGTTGTGTCAAGATTCATAAAATGTCTTAATTTTCATTGAGAAAGGCTTTTGTTGTAATTACTATATATAAAATATGGACTAAGATTTTTGTTTTGTCACTAGATACTCTTTTGGGGGTCAAGGGAGAGTGCTGTTGAAAAACAGAGAGAAATCTCAGGCTTATTTTTGTGAAGGTTTGTTCAAGTCTAAGACTGTTCTAAAATCTTCCTGAATTCCTGATCCTTACAGTAAATTATCTTGCAATATTAAAATAATGCTTTCTTTTCTAAAATTCTATTAGCATGCTTGCAATGGATAAAAAACCACATTAAGTCAAAGATTATTTTTGTTGTAACTTAATTTCATTCTCCTAGTGTGGGTACTATAAAGGTGTTTTGATATATTTTGGTGGTTTTACCAACTTGTAAGAATAAAGTAATGCAATAAAGTACATGGAAGCTATAACATAAAAACAATATTTCTGGTATATTAAAATTTTTGCCACAGTCCTTGTAGCTTCAATATATATCCAAAAATCAACCCGTTATCTTCAGTTGAGAAGTGAATGTGCTATACTGGGATGAAGCATAAAATAAATGCCATTAGTTTCGTCTCACTTTACAAGAGTAGTTTGTTGTAGATCAAATGTCAAACCAAAATACATAGATTAAGAATTATTCCTGTCTCTTTCCCCAGCATTTCCACTGCTAAATTATATTTTTGTGATATTAGAATGTGCTAATTCTTTATGAAAGACAACTTATTAAACAAATCATGTAGAATTTACATTATTTAAGTTAGTCTTCCACACCTTCTAATCTGTAAATTAAACTTGAACCTTGCATATATATATATAATAAGGAGTGGTGACAAATACTGTACATACATTTAAATACATTTATAGAGATATAATTCTTCCTAAAATTCTTCTTAAATTCTTAAAATTTTTAATTATTCTTTTTCAAGAACCCAAAACTAAACCTTACATCTAGTTAAACACTATTACAGGTCAACTATGAGTATCAAATGTTGAAATAGAAATGACATTGCACAAAAACCTAATATTTTTCCGCCTGTAGAAACATAAAATATTCTGTGTGAGCTGAGTTTTGAGTATGTAATGCTAAAGATATTAAACTTACTGAGTGCTAAAAAAATCTGTACCCAATAATTTATAAACTATATTTCCTCTTTAGATGAATATATATTTGTCTAATATTTGCAGATACTTTTTTGGTCTGGGAAATACTACCTAAATACCACAGATATTCTTTAAATGCTTGTATCAAAGGGCTGGGCACCTCTGTTATGAGAACAAGCTGAGAGAGCTGGATTTATTCAGCCTGGAGAAGGGGAAGCTTCAGGGGGACCTCTAGTGGCCTTCCAATATCTGAAAGAGGCCTACAAGAAAGCTGGTGAGGGACTTTTTAGAAGGACTTGTAGCGATAGGACAAGGGGAGATGGCTTTAGACTGGAAGGAGGGAGATTCAGGTTAGACATTAGGAAGAAGTTTTTTTACAATGAGAGTGGTGAGACACTGGAATTGGTTACCCAGGGATGTTGTGGATGCCCCCTCCCTGAAGGTGTTAAAGGCCAGATTGGATGGAATGTTAAAGCAGCCGGGTCTGGTGGGAGATATCCCTGCCCATGGCAGGGGGGTTGGAACTGGATTATCTTCAAGGTCCCTTCCAACCCAAACTATTCTATGATTCTATGATCACTCGTTTAGTGTTTTTTTAAATATTCTTAGTTAAAGTTTCTTATCCCAGTTTCTAGGTGATGCATGGAAAGCAAAAGAAAACTAGACATAAGACTAAGAAAATTAATCTGTTTTAAGAATATTATTATTTCAGGGAATAAATGTTCACAGTTTTCTTAGCTCTTCAGAATGTGAGTAGTAGACCAAGAAGTTGTAATTTTAATACGTAATTGCAGAAATGCATGCTTCATCGGCTGATTTTCATTTTCTTCTTGTGGTGTATTAGAAAGAAGATGGGCTTGCTGGTAATTCTGCAGCTATGTTTCCATTGTGTTTATTTCTTTAAGCTTATATTTTCATTTTTGTTTAAAGGAAAGAAAGAGATGAAGGTATAAACCTCTTGCTGAATAACTCTCCTCCATAATTTCATATTTAAAATCACTTTTTTTATTCTGAAGAACTCTTATTTTGTTGGCCTTTGGTGACAAGTCCTTATATATCTTTCTGTAAACTTGTTGGATACTCTCTAATACACCTGAATATCTTTTCTAAACACATAAAGCTGACAGGTTTGCTTAAGTGTGAAACTGAAATAGTCAGCCATAAAACAGTATTGAATATTTAAAGGTAGGAAAAAATGCCATGTAAATATGTTGGTATTTTGAAAGAAGCCTAAAGTAAATCCCTTGTCATGATTAAAAGAAATAAGAGGCAATCCGAATATTCAAATGTTTATTTACAGACTTAGACTGATACTGTCCTCCAGACTCACTAGAAAAAAAACAGGATCTGTGATGAAGCATTTTCTTTCTTCCATTCGCATATGCAGGTTGCTTACAGGCATGCAATATGAAGATATTTGCATCTTCCTAGAAAAGTCATGTAGTCATAGGACAAAGATTTGCCACATATACCTTTCCTACAAGCTTGGGTTTTGTTATTTTTTTTGTTTTATGATCTTGTGAAATACACTTACTATTGTAAAATTATAACTGAGTATTAC
This sequence comes from Tapera naevia, assembly GCA_033556795.1. Taxonomy (NCBI): domain Eukaryota; kingdom Metazoa; phylum Chordata; class Aves; order Cuculiformes; family Neomorphidae; genus Tapera; species Tapera naevia. Next base: position 7,519,771 of record JAUMJJ010000059.1, read on the forward strand.
AATTTCATTTTAGTAGAACTTGCAAGAATCTACAGCTTTCTAAGAATCCAGTGGCAAACTTCCTCCCTGATTTAAACACTAAGGTCATATTTACAAACACTCATCTCTCCTCTCTAAAATTTTATATAGATCTAAGTTATCTAAAAATCTACAAGAATCTGATGAGCAAGGTTTTCCTGAATCAATTTTGTTTCAAACAAAAGATAGAAGAAAAAGGCCATGTAAACCAGCACTCAAGGATGTGAAGAATCTTCATGCTATGGTGCATTGCTGACTTAACAGTCTTTCAGAAACATAGTAGTCCCTCATCCCATTCCCGTTAATGGATGCATTAATTGAAAGTGTTATGGTGCAATGATTTTTTTTTCTCTTTAATTTTCGTAGGTTTTACTCAGCTTTGGCTTGTCTGGAACTGTGGCCATTATTTGCAACTGTAAGAAAAAACATATTTATGGAATGGGAGTTACATAATCCTATATTAATTATGTATAGGCTAAGTGTTTTACGAGACTTATTCCTTAGCACCCCACAAGACTGACCCTTCAAATGTAAAACTACTGTTCCAGTAATATACAGGACATTATAAATGTAAGAAAGGCAGAGGTGTTTCATTGGATCCAGGGTTTTTTTCTAAATACAGAGTGGCACTATTATACTGGCTAATTGGTTTGCGCAGCATTATTCCAGTGTAAAATAACAGACATATAGATTCTGTGAACTGTGACTTCTGTATCATCCTGTTAGTTGCAAATAAGATGCTGACCATAAAATGCTTTTTCTGTAATGAGTATCACTGCTATATCCTGTAAGATTTAATTACAAATTGACTAGTTCATCTTTATACAAGGCCTTGGAGACCAAGGTTTTGGCATGGCAATGAAGGCAGCTTAAAAAAATGTCTCCATTCCCTTTGATGTGAATATCACTATTTGTATAGACAAAAATATGCTGTGCAAACAATATGTCAATTTAAGAATTCTCTGAAGAATTCTGCACGTACAGAGTATACATTACCTCGTGAGATATGCATAAATCGTTAGTCCGACAGGTGAAAGCTGGATTTTGTAGGCCATTAATGTACATATTATTCTGTATATCTGCTTAAATAAGGATCAATGTATTCAGCATCTGAAAACATATAATAAATTTTTTTGTTAACTTCCTGAAACTTGGTAGAAAATTAGAGAACCTAAGGTGAAAACTGCAGAAAATGACCATGCCTAAACATATTAGTTATTGACTACTAGAGATGTTCTTAATGCAAACAGCACAGTGCAATGCATATCACTGGCTGACAGGCTATCATAAAATCATAGAATCATCTAGTTGGAAAAGACCTCTGAGATCATCAAGTCCAACCGTACCCGTCCCCTTACTATACCGTGTCCCTAAGAAACTCATCTACCTGCCTTTTAAACACCTCCAGGGATGGCAACTTAACCACTTCCCTGGGCAGCCCCTTCCAACGCCTGACCACTCTCTTGGCAAAGAAATTTTCCTGATGTGTAATCTGAACCTACCCTGGAACAACTTATGGCAAATTCCTCTTGTCCTTTCATCTGTCACTTGGGATGACCAGCACCCACCTTGCTACAACCTCCTTTCAGGTAGATAGCATTGTAGACAGCAATGAGGTCCCCCTCAGCCTCCTCTTCTCCAAGGTAAACAACCTCAGCTGTTCCTCATAGGACTTGTTCTTCAGCCCCTTCACCAGCCTCGTCTCCCTTTGCTGGATGCGCTCCAGCACCTCAGTGTCCTTCCTGTACTGAGGGGCCCAGAACGGAACACAGTACTCGAGGTATGGCCTCACCAGCGCTGAGTATAGGGGCACAATCTCCTCCCTGGTCCTGCTGGCCACACTATTTCTAATACATGCCAAGATGCCATTGGCCTTCTTGCCCACCTGGGCACACTGCTGGCTCACATTCAATCAATTGTCTATCAACACCCCCAGGTCCTTCTCTGCCAGGCAGCTCTCCAGCCAGTCTTCCCCAAGCCTATAACACTGCGTGGGGTCGTTGTGTTCCAAGTGCAGGACTCAGCATTTGGTCTTGTTAAACCTCATCCCATTGGTCTCAGCCCATCAATCCAGCCTGTCCAGATCCCTCTGCAGACCCTCCCTTCCTTCAAGCAGATCAACACTGCCACCCAGCTTGGTGTCATCTGCAAACTTGCTAAGGGTGCACTCGATCCCTTCGTCCAGATCATTAATAAAGAAATTGACCAGGACTGGACCCAGCACTGAACCCTGGGGAACACCACTCGTGACTGGTTTCCAACTGGATTTAACTCCGTTTACACAACACTTTGGGCCCGTCCATCCAGCCAGTTTTTCACCCAGCAGAGGGTGTGCCCATCCAGGCCAACGGCAGTCAGTATCTCAAGCAAAATACTGTGAGAAACGATGTCAAAGGCTTTATTGAAATCCAAGTGCACCACATCCACAGCCTTTCCCTTATCTATTAACCAGGTTACCTTGTCATAGAAGAACATCAGATTGGTCTGGCAGGACCTACCTTTCATAAACCCATTTTGACTTTGGTTGTGTTGAAACCAGGCAATAAAAATAAAGCAGAAAATTTACTTTTTCTGACTCTTAGCAAGGACCTTACATAAAGAACAAAAGGATCTAAGTCTAATGGGTTACTGTGAATTTAAGAATTATGTTTAATAACAAACTTATAGCTCAATACTATGTTTTCGATGACTTACAGCCATGAAGTTGTTTTTAAACTACATCATTTAGTGACTACTTGTTCTGTGACTGCCTCTGAGCTAATGTATTTATTTTCTGCTGCAGTGCAGTGAACAGCATTTTTCTATTACTTTGAAGTTGACATTGTAAAAATATTCTCAATTTTTTTATATACTAATATGACTATTCCATAACATATTGGTTGGTTGCTGAATCATTGAACTTTGTACCACTGTAAAAAGGAATTCACTCTATCGCTGCTCTGTACATACTAAACTCTTCTTTTTTTTAGAAAACTCTTAAGGTTTTTCCGAAAGTCTATCTCTTGTTTGAGACACTGGTTACATCTCAGAGTCTAGATGAACTGAATTAAAACTATAGTCACATATATTACACCAGACTGAAATTTAACTTTCTTAAAGAGTGTAGTATTACATAGGAGGAGGGATTCACTGCTGTCACCTATTTCTTTTGGAGGAAATTTTCATATTTTTATTGGAAAGGAAGATGGAAAGCGAGATGTTTTGATTATGCACAAGTTGTTAAACCAGATCCTTTAATAAAATTAGACTTTACAGCATTGGAAGTTCAGCTTCAAGATGAGGAATAACTTTACTCTGATGGTAACAGAGCTCAGGAATAGACTGCCCAGAGAGTGTCCTTCACTGGAGATATTCAAAACCCACCTGGATGCAATCTTGTGCAACCTGCTCTAAGTGGACCTGCTTTAGCAAGGGAGTTGGACTAGATGATCTCTAGAGGTCCCTTCCAACTCTTACCATTCAGTGATTCTGTGATTCCATGAACTTTCAAAAGCTGTCTGCCCTGTTTCCATTGGCATTGAAGAGAAGCTGGATTACTGAAAGAGTTCAGAAACAAAGAAACCTTGAAAATGTCCTTTGTCATCCATCATTCTGTGTCCTAAAGCAAAAAAAACCCAAGGAAAATAAAAAAGCTTTTCAGAAATGTAGTATCTGCACTGAAAGCAAAGGTAGAACTAGAAAAGAGTGGCACAGTATATATACCCACCTCTCAACAGAGGCTATTGAATAGGAAGAAATTTATTAGAATCAAGTTTGTCTTTAGTCATTTCCATGACTTGTTATATAACATGATAAATTCCTGAAAAGTTCATTTAGAATTGTGGCCTTAACTGTCTTGGGGTCTTGTTAAATGCCTTTCTCTAAGAGCTTATTATTTAAAAGTAAGTATTGATGATTGATGTAGACGGCTAAAACTAGGAGTAAAATAAAATTAAAAAATAATTATAAGGATATTATTTTTGTTAAAACTGCTCATGGAATGCACAAATACAAGATATAAACATAGCCTAAATGTACCGGGAGTCTACTACGAAATAGCTCCCTTTTTCCATTGCTTATTCTTACAGAACTCAGTCTATCAATTAAAAAGGTCTGTGGTAATTTGCAGAAGCTGCCAATAGTGTATATCAATCCTGTATTTAAATATACTGGTTATATACAAGGTGAGCTGATTCCTTTAGCCTTCTCTCTTTTAAAACCTTCTTTTAAATGCACTGCATTCTTTTAAAACACTATGAGAGCAGATTACTTAGAAGAATTTCTATGTTCATTTTCCTATTATAACTTTGTACCTATAATATTACCCATAAAACACTTTATGGTGCAAAACCTAGTGGTTTGTCAAGGATATTTATTACAATCTCATGGCTTTTTTAGCTGTTTTATCATCACAAGCTACATATGTGCTGATGACATTTTCATATCCAGAAGCAAGAGAAAAAATATTTTTCTTTTGAGCATAATTTTGCTATATTAATAGAGAAGCTCGTGTAATGCATGTACTGGAGCTCCAACGTGCAATTGCCATGCTTTGCTTACAGACTGACAATCTTCTCTTTACATTGTTGTTTCCTTGTCAGTGAAGGGTTTTAATTGTAAGAAGATCTATCATTTCTGTTTTGCAAAATTTTATTTGATTGTTCCTTGCTACCACATGAAAATCTTTTCTCTTGTCCATTTCCCACAGGTTTTGAAAAGTTAATTTCATTACTCTCGTTATACACATAAAATGCAGAATGATCTATGGATGTGGCACTTAGTGCCATGATTTAGTAATCATGACAGTGTTGGATTAAGAGTTGGACTTGATGATCTTGGAGGGCTCTTTCAACCCAAATAATTCTATGATTCTATGATTCTATATGTTTCTCCATACATGTGTTTTTTTTGGTTTTTACAGCTCCATAAAATGTGAAAGATTTTTGGGTGGAACTAAGTGCTTCTCTTCACTCATGCTGTATATATGCTTACCTTGTGTATATTGAAAATTTTCTATTTCTGTTTTGTTACACAAGTTTTTTTTTTTGCTTTGGTTGATTTCTAAAATCAGATGGTTTCCTATGTGTGTGTGTGCTACACTTCCACACTGTGGTAAATATAAATGGACACCCATTTCAATTTCTGTGTTCTTCCCTTCACGTACCCTTCATTTTTTTGCAACTCCTGTAATATCCCCTCTTCTCACTGGAATAATTCATGACTCTTTACGTGATTCTAACAGTAACTTCTTTCTCTCTCTATATATATAAAAAATATGTTCGGACTTCTGGTGACCCAGTAAACAGCTAGTTTAGGGTAACTATATGTTGATTTTCTAGCTAGCAACTAACAGAGAAATGAGTAAGTGCTGAACTATTACCACCTTTTCCACAGTGGGAAAATTAAAACAAACTGCTTCTTGCCTTTCTCAGTAAGAAATTTTATTAAACATATAGCTAGCATTTTCTCCAAGAAGTCTCAACAGTAAGTGAAGGTAAAAATACATTTAGGTGGGTTTTGACTTTTTGTGTTCCTTTTTCTCCCCTCTCCATAAAAACCCATCCTTTTACTTTTCAATATTTTTTTTTAGTAGGATTGCTGTGAAAATTAGTTTACTGAACACCCCGCTAGTGTTTTACCTTATAAAAGGACCCTACCTATCATTCTCTCACGTTGCTGCTGGAGGAAATTCTGATTTTTTTACTCATCCAATTTAGAACATATCTTTGGGAACCAGGTGCTTTTATTTTTCTGGATGAAAGTTTTATTTCTATTAATTACTGTCTTTGGTTGTTCAGAGGAAAAGAGACTCACAAAAGATGGGTTTCATAGTCTGTAACACCTATTTTCTCTTAACAGATCAGCACATAGAAGAGAGCAAGGCACAACAGGCTATAACCAGTTAGTGTTCTCCCTAGGGGAGATATACCAACCAGATTAGCATGTATATAGTAACATTATATACTTTATCCTCATTAAGGTTTGTGTGTACCAGAAGAAACATAAATTTCTTTAAATAAAAGTGGATTTTTTTCCTTAATATATTCTTATTCTGCTCATTTTCCTTTCTTATTTTTACCACCCTCAATACCTGTACAGCCAGACTGGATAACAATAACATAAATACCATGAGACCTTGCCATAAAAGTCAGTTTCAGAATCCCTCATATACAAGGAGTGTAAAGAAGATAGCATTTTCAAACTCATTCTAAAAGGCTAATAGTTCAGAAGTATATAAAGGCATAGTATCAAGAATTCTACTGGAAAGTTTTGCATTTTAAAATGTAGGGAAAATGGTGTTTTAATTGAAGCTCTTGCTATTGTTTTCCTTTATAGCAGCAATTTGCGTGTTCTTGATGGACATGCATGGAGGGATTTCCAAAAGGACTGTGATTTAAATCAAGAAAATAGTATTGTACATTAGGGTAATGTTTTTAAGATATATTCATTTTAAGCATAAAATAGGGTTCCCTGTAATAAGGAGTTCATAAACTTATTGCTTAGTCTTTTAACGCAGACTAGTTCAATGCTTGAAACACACACCAGGGAACAACTCTGCACTGACGGAATAAACTCCATAGCAACGCTTTAGGTCTTTTCTTTCTCTCTTTTCTTACAGAGCACATGAGTCAATACTAGTTCATCTTTCTCAATTACCCAGGCACAGATATTTCAGGCATGTAAGAGTACTTTGAATAGAATCACAGGACACTATCAAGCTGCTGTATGTCTCTTTACTGCAAGTTTCAGGGAGAAAAGAACAATCTTCCATTTCTACAAACTTATATTTCTCTCAGCTCATCTGTGCTTAGTTTTGTGGTGTCTGAGTGTCAGTGATGATCTTAAAATGTATACCATAACATTTATGATGGTAATGTACACATCCATTTAAACTACAAATAGTAAGAAAACTAAGTTTTTTGTACTCAAATTTTAACTTTTGGTCAAAAGGAAGGGATTTATGTAGGCTTGTCTTTAATTTTCATCTGTGTTTATCACTCTCTGCAGCAGATTTCAGCATAGTGAATATGTAGGATTGTCAGCCAATTAACAACAGCTATAACAAAAGTTCTTTGCACACATCTGCAGACAGAGCAATCCAGATTTCATGGTTTCCATTTGATTAATTTTACTCATACACAGGCCCATATCAAAAATGCAGCAATTAAATGCTCCCTTCAAGAAAGCACCAGACTGTGAAATGCTCATAAAAGCAATGGTAATGGGAAAGATGAAAGACTCATTTAATCCAACATCTTGTGTTAGACAGTGGCCAATTGTGGATGCAAGAATAAATTAATACTTCACTGAGTTTAACTTCACAGCTTCTGACATCCTGCAACTTAGGACCTTCTGAACTGGAGTTTGTCTATACTTACTTGTGTTTGATATCCCTTAACTGCAGCAGTAGTTACATTTACGGTGTGTTGCCATTAAGTTTCATGATTCTTTTACACACTGAGAGAAAAAAAATCTACTTTCAGGTCAATTCAGGAATTCTTCTTGAATATTTCTTTTGGTTATTCTTGGGTTTTGTATTTTGTGAAACAGTGAATAACTTTTTTTCGCTTTTGCTGAATTATTCATCTCTCTATATATTACGATCATATATTCTCCTCTAATCATTTCTTTCCCAACATTAAGACTCCCAGTTCGTTTAATTTCCTCTCACATACAGTTTTTTCATACTTCATTATTTTTTTAACTTTTAATTTGGAGTTCGAGAGAACCGAAAGATGTTCAATATTCAAAATACATATAAATTACAAAATTATTAAATACCATGATGAGTAGGTGTTGATGTTGGGTTATAGGTTGGACTTGATGATCTCAAAGGCCTTTTCCAACCTTGTGATACTGTGATAGTACTGTTGTATGATTTTGTTTTGCATTTTTTCCTCTTCTAAAATGCCACAATTTTGTCTGCTGCTAAGAACTGCTGTTTTGAGCACTGACCCTCATGTTTTTTCTAATGTGTTAGTTTAGAGTCCATCGATCTATATAGGTACACCTATATAGGCTTGTCTGATTTTTTCCGTTATTGTTGCTTTACACTGAATTTCTCCTGTCATTTTATTGTTCAGCTACTTAGCATTATAAAACACTTTTGCAACTCTTTGCTGTTAACATAAATTTTGTCTGTTCTGAGTAGTTTTGCTATCATCATATATTTCTTCATTGTTTAATATATTTTCTAGATCACCCACCTATGAATATATTTAATAATACACATTCTCTCTCAGCTCACCAAGGGATCTTTTAGGTAACCTTCCAATAAAATTCCTCTTTTGGTTTGTTGTTCTTCAACCAGCTGCTAACTGTACGAGAAGGTAGCATATGGTTAGTGTCTTTTGCTTCAGAAAAGTCTCAATTTCAATTAGGTAACAAAACTTATAAGAGTACCTACATAAATGGGGCCAGAACGTACTTCCACCTTTAAGTTAGACACTGATTAGCTTATATTAATAAATTTTAGACATATTTACATCTTTGCTTATCAAAATACGTAAATACATTATTATTATTTAACTAGCTATTAAAGTAAGTTTTTAAAAATATTTTCTAAGATACACATTAGCTGTCTTGGGTGACAAAACAGCAAACTAATGAATGTGCTGTTGACTTCAAATTTCAGTGTCATTCAAAATGACCTTCCTGTAAAGATGATCATGTCCCGAAATATATTGAGTGTCAAAGTACTGTAATCCCAAAATATATTTTCAGAGCTGAAGTTTTCAAGTGACTAGAAATCAAATTCAAATTTCAAATAGAAATGAATCCATTTCATATAGCTACTTTTTAAATTATTGAAATTATTGAAATTAGGATTATACTTACCATCAACCTGATGCAAGAAGTTTATAAACCCAATCTCGTGCACAACCAGAAATTATAGATTCAGTTTTTCCAATTCTTAAGAGTTTTGGGGTTCTCTGTGTGTGAATAGTGAATATTTTTATTAAAATATACTAAAACTACACATCAGTTTTATACTTCATTTTCTTGTACCATGTTTATCTATTAACTTAGTGATACATACTTATAAGTCACTAGTGTAAATTGCATATATGTACATAAAAATCATAGAGATAATGAAAAAGACAGTATGTGAATAAGTTCATATAATGCTGTAGAAACCCTAACAGAAAGCTTAGAAAAAATAATTTCAAAATATATATTCGTTTGATAACACAATCCTGCATGAAAGCTAACCAAATATTGAAAATCATTAGTATACAAATTTCTATACTATGCCTATTGCCAAACTAGTGAAATATATAGTTTTGCCCTATCATCAGTTCTGATAATACTATCTTCTCTAGGGAGTCATTTGCAGCACAGACACTGCAGATATCTATGTAGATTACTAAAATTAACAACAATGTTTCTGACATGGAACATGCTGCTTGACAAGGCAAAATGCCACAAGGAATAATCCAAACAATACAGAGAGGAAGCATTACATTAATGCATGGATAATGTGAACTACTAATACATTTTAATCTGTATATTGAATTATTTTTGTAATGAAAAACAGGTTTTTAAGATGCTAACGAAACATTCTGTTTCAATACATAAATAAGGACAAATACATTCTTTAGCCATTCCATTCAGCATGACAACTGCCTGTTGATATAGGGTAATAAGGACATACACTGAAGGATCACACTGCTAGTGAGTTTCATGAATTGCTAGAATTCTGTGTTATTCTAATATAAAGAATGACTAGTTTGACATAACTAACTGTATGTATCTGATCAGTAATAATCAGTAATACATTACGCTGTGGCTGTAATTACGGGTAAAGGTATGGATTTCTGTCCATCTTCTTCCCAGAATGCTGCAAGTCTGGTCCTCTAAAAGTGACAAATATGGTTCAGTATCAGAGCCTTTCTTGTTTAATAATAAACACCTTCCCTGGATAGTTGTTCCTTCTTACTTATCTTGTCTTGTATCCTTTCCTGTTTCTCACTACTGATACCAATTAAATTTTCATCTACCTTTAAGTTATTGTAATATATATATGCCTCCAACATACAGCACCACTTACAATCTATCAATGGTTGACTTGGGACTTCCCTTCTGGTTTTCATGCAGTCACTGGGGAAAGGCTCTCTACAAGCTGGAAATTGTTGTGCAGTTTGAAGAAAATCATGAAGGTAGATACATTAGGCAAATTAGATCCATTAGGCAAAGTAGCTCTCCTCTTGCCAGTTTCAGTTACATGTTTCTGACTCAATGAAAAAATGTTTGGATATTGTTTGGCTTCTGCTTTGGTTTGCTTTTATTTATTTTTTTTTTTAATTCAATAGATGTGGCCTATATGCTTTAAAAAACTATTGGTAATATGGAGCACAAACCTGAGCACAAGCCCTATGAGGAGCAACTGAGGGAGTTGGGGTTGTTTAGTCTGAAGAAGAGGAGGCTCAGAGGAGACCTCATTGCTCTTTACAACTACCTAAAAGGAGGTTGTAGTCGGGCAGGGTTTGGTCTCTTCTCTCGGGTGACCTGTGACAGAACTAGAGGGCATGGACTCAAGCTTCGTCAGGGAAAGTTTAGGCTTGATGTTAGGAAAAAGTTCTTCACTGAAAGGGTGATTGATCATTGGAATACGCTGCCCAGGGAGGTGGTGGAGTCGCCGACCCTGAAGGTGTTTAAGGAGAGACTGGATGAGGCACTGAGTGCCATGGTTTAGATGATGGTTGGTGTTAGTGTTGGGTTATAGGTTGGACTTGATGATCTCAGAGGTCCTTTCCAACCTTATGATACTGTGATACTGTGATACTGTGATATGACTAATTTCACACTTAAAATCTTATTTTTCATATTTAATTAATACAAACCCTCATTCAAAACCAATTGACTGGTGAACAATGGGTTTGATTTCCATACCACTAAAATTATCATTCCATTCTCTGTAATACCAGATTTTAGATGTCTGATCATTATTGATACTGAATATATTTCATTATATGACAATTAATCTAGTATTATAATTAATTGCATAAATAAAACTATATTAGTGACTAATATATTTTTTTTAAAATAATCCTTAATTTTCTTTTAAACTAATTCTATAAACTAATTCTTCAAACTAATTCTTCCCTAGACATTTATTTCAAAATATTAGCTTTTTACTATAACATACATTGCAATAACTCTGGCATGACTTGAAGAAGTCCGGATTGTAATCAAATTGTCTGACTCTTCTGCCTAAAATAACTCACAGAAGTAGTGACTAAGCATTAATCTCACATTCAGAGTTCATTAATTTTAAACATAAATGAACAGAAGAATTAATAATTTTTGTGTTGCATATCCTCATTCAAGTTACATGGCAGGTTGCTAAACAACTGAGAAAATAAATGTTGTAGGTGATTGATGCCAATTAAAAAAAATATCCTTACTGTGTATTTTGCTTAGATTGAGACTTGCAGAAACTTTACAATGTTAAAATGTGATAGAAATTAAAATGGGCATTCAGGGCTAATTTTGGTAGAAGTAAAGGACGTATAAGTGGATATTCAGAAGGTATTAAGAATTGTACTAGAATTTACTGTCTGAAATAAGAGTGGTAACCATAAATAATAAAGAAATAACCTCACACTCTCAATCTCTATCCATCCTTCTAAAGTTTTGTTAGTGTGCTTATATTACAATTCTCTTTTCTGCTTTCAGCTCTAGAAACTATCCCCCTCAATGAAAGACTCACTCATGACAATGCACCCATAAAGCAAAGACGTCTTAATCTAAACAGTGTCAAAGCTCTGCCTCATGCACATCTTTACTGACACTACTATCTACTTAATCTTTTTTTCTCCTCCCTTGCAGCACCACATACATATTGTAGAGCAGTTAAAAAAAAGAGCAGAGGTGTCTGGGTTCAGATATGCAATTGCCTAACTCCACATTTTGTAATCTATTAGAAAGGAGGAAATTTAAGACATACTTCTCTACTCAGATTATAGGCAGTTCATGTAAAGAGAAAGAGACCGAAAGCAGTATAGATTTCTGTCTGTATAGCCCTACAATCTGGGCCATTATAGTAAGTTCCATACTTAGATCGGCCATCAGATGAAAGGGATGAAAATAAAAATCTTTGGACTCTTTAGTATTCCTGCCATCCCCTTTTCTAAGCTTTAGTCTTTAGTCAGTGAAGAAGTCTGGTAGGACAAGCAATGAGAGTTTCTTGAACGAAGTCCAAATTGCTGTTTGTTTGACAGGAACAGTGCTTTACTAGTGATCAGTCCTTTTCTGTATTGAGCTACATATACTATATTTCAATGAGCCTCTGTGGATTTTGGTTCAATTCAGAGATCACAGTGATCTCTGGATGGAAGATAAGAAGGTGTTGCAAGTATTTGTTGCTTCTTCCTTAAAAGTATCCACTTAAACCACTTGATGCAACATTTAACATATTTAAAAAACACTTCCTTATTGTTTTGAATACCTGTTCTGGAAAAAGGATAACAAAATCAGAATGACAGACAGTAGTACTATTTTGAACAAATACTATCTACTTCTGCAAAATACTTTTGCTCTTAAAGTGCTGATAGGGAGGTAAGGGTTTTTTAGTTGTGCTGTCCAAAGGAAAGGATGAAAATGATCTGTATGTTATGGTTGCACAATTTGTGGCAAAGGTGACATTGTCGGAAAGAACACAAATTAAAAAGGTTGTGTGCATGTGTGTCATTTGATTTTGTTTCAGGCTTTTTAGCATGAATTTATATTATACCATAGCTCTTTGGCAGTAGAAATAAATGGGATTTTATGTGCAGCTACTATTCATTGTTGAAATGTTCACATCTGAAGTTGCACCTAGCAATGGCTTTTGTGTCACCCTCTTAGTATTTATTTTTCTGGTTAATTACATGTAACGATTTTCAAGTAGTGATAATTATAATCTTATTTAAGTTTATTGTATTTTAGTCTAGTAGAAAGGGGTGTTTTTGTATTATGTTTAATACGTTTATGGTTCTCCTTAATATAAAAAGGAAAAAAGTAAAGAAATCATTTCTAGTGAGTCATTAGAATGTGCAAATGAAAAAGGAGTATTGAACATTAAAATTCAATACTCAACCATTAAATTTAACTTTAAAAAAAAGTCAGGGCATATTACCCTAATTTCATTGAAGAAAACTCAGTCCCATAAGCAAATGCTCATAGTGGAAGAGCTACTAAATCTCTCTTTTATTATAATTTCTCAGTTCTCCCAACTACTTGCTGTACACCAGTGAAATATACATACATATATATATATTTAGAAGATCAGTTCATGATAAAGGTCTGTGACTGTGCTTATCAGTACTTCAGAAATTCTGAGTCAAATTTTGTTTCCCTTAATCTTCATTCTTATATGAAACTTTTCTTAAACCATGTTATAATTATAAATAACTGAGAAAGAAAGGTTTATCTCTCAAGTTAAGCTCCTTGGCAGACAAGAAGGTATGGAGGAGCCAGAATTTGTCTCCATCAGTTAAATAAAGGATATTGATCATGACTAACACAAATCTCTTAACTTTTCTCTGGTGACAACTTCCAAGTAGAATTGATGTTTCTTGAACCCAGCTCACAAGAGCTGAATAGCTTTTTTTTTGGCAACTCTACCTTTTAAGTACGTTGTTAGATATAATCCATGGAGACCATACAGAAAGACACACTTAATAGAATAGACTTAATGGAAAAGACATGACTTAATAGAAGAATCAGGGAATCATAGAATGGTTCAGGGTTGGAAAGCGCCTTAAAGAAAATCTAGTTACAACCCCTCTGCCACGGACAGGAATATCTTCCACTAGACTAAGTTGCTCAAATCCCATCCAACCTGGCCTTTAACACTGCCAGGGAGGAGGCATCCACAGCTTCCCTGGGCAACTTGTGCCAGTGTCTTACCACTCTTGTTATGAAAAACTTTTTCCTAATGACTGATATAAATCTTTTCCCTTCCAATTTAAAGCCATTCCTGTTTCCCTTGTAAAAAGTCCCTCCCTCCTTTCTTGTAGCCCCTTTAGGTACTGGAAGGCCGCTGTGAGGTCTCCCCAGAACCTTCTCTTCTCCAAGTTGAATAAGCCCAACTATCTCAGCCTGTCCTCTTAGCAGAGTTGCTCCAGCCCTCTGATCATCTTTGTGGCCCTTCTCTAGACCCACTTCAACAATTCCAACAGTTTCTTATGTCAGGTATTCCAGAACTGAATGCAGTATTCCAGGTGGGGTCTCATGAGAGTGGAATAGAGGGGGAGAATTACCTTCCTCAACAAAATAGTGTCACAGTTTAGCCCCAACCCATCTAAATTCAGCAACTAAGAGCCATGAAGTTAGGTTCCCATATTCTACCCCTCTGTAGGAAAATGAGAGGAAAAAGGCTTGTGGATTGGAAACTGAAACTACAGCTTTAGTGAAATGATGATAATAATGGTACTAATGATTAAAATAATTAGACAGTAGTGAAATATGTATAAATATCCAAGATCGCACCTGCACACCAGCCCTCGATGACTATACACCACAAATGCTGTAAAGCAGACATGGGGAAATGGGTCTACAGCAAGAAGGGAGCTGAAAAATAGAAGAAAATAGAAGAATAAATTGAAACTTTTTATCAGAATACCTTAAGTTTTACAATTCTTTTACCACACTTCCAACAATTCATATTTTATGTGAACTTCCTGCTTCGCATATTCCAAGTTACATAATACCACCTATGAGAAAACCTGTTTTTTTTTTTCTTTTGATTATGTTATTATAGCTCTATCTTGACATGATTTTGTACAATCAGGATCAAAACTATCAATATCTTAATCGTCACTAAACTCTGAAACAATTGTTTAATCCTGTGAGCACTGTATAAAACCAAACATGACAAAACTGAGAAACCAGTATCTGGACTTTTGCTGTTATTCTCCTTTCCTTTAGTTTATACCGTTACTTTTCAGATGGATTTCTTCTGAGACTCTCAAAATAAAAAAGAAATTAAATACTTTTCAGTTAATTATGTTATTTTATTCTTTACATCAGAAAACACTTATTAAAATATAAATAATGCTTTGTTAGTATAATCAGCAAGAAATAAAGGCTATTTTTTTCGTTTTTCTTCATGAACTTATTGAAAATATTACTGTAACCTTTTGTGTTAAACAGTTATATAATTTAAGCAGAACTCAGTTGAAATATGAAAATATATGGACAACCTGACATTTGGTTTTGTGTATTATATTTTTGTGCATGTTGCTATGTTTGGGTGGTGCATCTTTAGACAAATGTAGCAGGCATTGCTTTTTAATCTGCTCATTTGAGTGATACTCAACTTTCATGACTCTTGAACGTAATAATTAGTAAATAAATACTGAAATATTTACCAAATGTTATCAAGAAATGATTGGAAAAAAGCTGTCATCTGACTTTTAATAAGAATCAATTTTATTTTCTTTTTTTTCTTGTTTGAAGGCATTCACTGATAACAAGCAATTTCTCTATTCTA
Organism: Tapera naevia; assembly: GCA_033556795.1. Lineage (NCBI taxonomy): Eukaryota > Metazoa > Chordata > Aves > Cuculiformes > Neomorphidae > Tapera > Tapera naevia. The sequence goes on from JAUMJJ010000059.1 coordinate 7,535,246, forward strand.
AAATTTTTGGAAGGCCTAATCTAACTATTTGGGTAGAAGTAAATATTCTCTGCAGGATTATGAAAACTGGTTCCACATTTTGAGGGTGGAATAGGATTACGGTTCTATAATCCCAGAAGAAAGTAGATCAAAATAAATGTAAGCCTTAAGAAATCCTTTTTCAGCAGGATACAGAGGATATAGATAATCAAGCGTTCCCTTAATATCTCACTTCACTGGAAAACTGATTGTGATACTGTCCATATGGAAAAGCCCCATTCTGTGGACTTCAAAAGAGAGGTAAAATAAAGTTGCTAAACTGCTCAGCAATACACATGTTTCTTATTTTTGCTGCCATAACAAAACATTCAGTCACTGCCATGGAGATACTTTGTTTTTAAAAAAAATTGAGAGGTTTTGAATATTCCACCTTTCCAACTGAAAAAATTCACCTGAAAAGTACTAAAGTAGTGATGGTAAACATAGATATTTAAACACACAAACAGGGACATTTAAACATTCATTCTTGAAACAATATTTCTTTTAAGTTTCCATTGCATTAGAAAGAGTTTAATGAAGGTTAAATATATCATATCATACAATACAATGCAATACAGTATAGTATATATACACAAAGTATTTTTTCTCTCCTGTTTTCCTAGGTAAATGAAGAAGTACATCTGGAGGGAAAGCTTACATCAACATAAGATGTGAACTGAGATATAACAAAACCCCACTAATTATTAGAGAATATGTGAACAAGAAGTAATTTCTCTATCTTAAACATCAATCCAAATCAGGAAAATATTAAATTCAAACTAAAAATAGGTTCTGGGTAGAATTATATGTTGACATGGCCAAGATTTTTAACATACTATAAGGACCATGTTCTCTTTCATTCTGTTTTGTCAAGCTGCAAGTTTATGAATCACTTCTTTCTTTCTAGCACCTTAAGTTTTCAGGGACATATGGAATTTAAAGTTATTTTTTCTGTATTCACTTTGAATTAAAGGAGAATCTACAACAGAACTCAATGTGAGAAGGGTAAAAGTTCTTTGAAAAAAGTTACTCCAACAGTAGATAGTGTTTAACTTTATAGAATTCCAATGTCCATGAACTTAAGGTAAATCACTCTTTTCCTAAAAAGCTTTTGAATGTACTAAAGCTTTCTTTGTTTGTTTGTTTGCTTGCTTATTTCTCAGGCTACACCGGAAATATGTTACTATCATGGAGAACAACAAATCAAATTTTTTCTCTAAACTCTCCTAACACTTGATTCTATGCATAAAATAAATAGGGCAGTTTTAATAACATCGTTCAAGAGAATTTCACTTATGCATCCTGAGAAATGACAACATAATGTAAAAGAAAAACTATAAAAAAACCCTGCTTATTTCATTGCTTATGTATTTATAAATATCTGGAAAAGAAAGAGGAACAATTTTATGCAGAAATCCAATCCAAATGTTTTATTTCTTTTTGTCTCATTGGCAATAGCTGTTTCAAGTACATTTAATATTATTTGTTGAGTAATAAACATACAGAAACAACATGATAGGTTTTAAACAGATTGTGATAGGTAGTTAAAATTCTCTTAAAATAACTTTTTCTTGGTGTAACATATTCATATACTTCATGGTTGACACTCGATGGCCTGATACACAAAATGCTATTTCACTAATGCGTGAGGTAACGGAACTGTTTTCACAGTATCCCGGTAATTAAGTTTCAACATCACTGGCCTTTTAAAAAATTCGGCATAATAGATCGAACCCTTCCCCCACTCACAGTGAAAGGGGAAAAGGAAATGAAGTTAGAAACTAAACTAAAATAGTTTTAATAAAATAGTAATAGAAAGAGTGAAAATAATAAGAAGATTATGAAATATATACAAATATGTGAAATCATGCCCAATCCCACCCCTTGATGACTATAGGTTAGCACAAATGCTTCAGAGAAAGTTGAGGAAGGGGTCAGTGGCAGGAGAGAGATGGACACAGGAACTGGATTCAGGAACACACACATCCAGGATAAGGGGAAAACAGACAGACCAGGTCCTCACTGGACATTGGCCATCACAGCAGGAAGTGAGACCCTCATGTTCTCTCAGTTTTATACTGGGTAATATGTACATGGGATGGAATGCTCTGTTGGTCAGTTTGGGGTCACCTGTCCTGTCCTCTCCTCCCTGCAGGTGCAGCATTTCTTCGTCTTTGACTTAAGCAATGGCCTTTCTGCATACCAATGCCCCATGTCATCACTCCTAGAGAAAATCTGTCTAAGAAAACATGCAGTTAACTTTCAGAAAATGACGTTACTTAGACGGGACTTAGCTGAAGTTAGAAAGCTGATTTCACTTTAGCTAAAACCACAACAATACCCTAAGAGTTTTCAAGTCCAGAAACAAAAGAATTTGTTGAATCACTTGTTCTATGACTTTTCTCAGTGTTTCCCACAAATGTCTTAAATCTGATGTACTCCTCACATCTGCAAGTTGTTGCATGGTAAATTTCTAATATTATCCAAGAGAAAATGAGAAATTAGACCTTAGCTATTTGGCTGTGTCTATTTAATGTTATAAGACCTACATAGTATAAAATGTAATTCTGATACAAAATTATGATCCACAATTAAGAAACCTATCTTCTAGAGAATGGAAAAGATGGTCATCCAAAAATGCAGGCAAATAGCTAATGGGAATATATTTCTTAGCAATTTGCAGTTGAATAAATGAGTATATTTAGTATCATAAATGCCGAATGGCCTGAAACTCTTGAAAAACATGCATTAAAACTTGGAAATTAAGGTCAAAATATTTAATCTTTGTTACTGAAAGTTAATTTTCATAGCTCGATTTATATATGTAGAAAACTCATCTCTTCAATCAACGTACATAAGAACTGTAGGTGGAAAGCATCTTTGGAGAAAAAAAGCTGTCCTAGGCTTCCTCCACTGCTGCAAATTTTGGCAAAAGTTTCCTGAACTTTAGCACTTGCTCTTATTATCGCAAGAGTAACTGTGTATTAATACTGATTTTTATCTCTATACTCTTTTATGTTACATATTTGGTAAGTGAATAATTTGTTTAATATGCATGTTCTATTTCTGAGACATTGCTGCCACATACAAAGTCAGGTGAATATTTTTGCTGTTGCACAGACGGAAATTTCAGAAGATGCCTGTATCTATTTATTTATTGTTAGGATGACGTATGTCCTGTGAAATTTTTTTGTTGAATTAGTTTAGGAATAAATTTGTAAGATATCCTTGTGCTACTTTCATTTGTTATTTTACAATTTCTTTCATAATTCTGAAGTAAAAATCACCCTGACCATGCCAGTGATATGGGAGGATAAAAAGTAAAGCATTAAAATAACAACAACAATAATATTTTATTGTTGGCCTTGGACTATTATGTGAATTAATGGTAAAAAGCCTTCAGTATCAATCTTTGTGAAATAAAACCTCAACCTTTTTAATACTAGTGAGGTGGCCAAACCAGGGTGTTGTTCAGATGTCTAATTAGTCTTTTTAACTTGCATAGGCAAGAACACAGTGAAAGTAGCTTAAAAAGACCTAATGAACATGGGGTCTTTGGAAATATGTCATTCTGCTACCGAACAGTGATTCATTGTAAATTATTGTGCAGAGCAGAATATCAACCTCATTTATTGTAAGAGGGGTATAGTAGGGCTTTCTGGCACAGAGATTGCAGGCATGTGAAAGAATTAAAATTAAAAGATCCACAACTTGTAAGGAGTTTGTCAAGTGTTCGATCAATATCAGTTGCAAAACCAATAGTTATCATCAGATGGGTTTAGGTAACCAAGAAACTGGCAGTTTTCACTCCTAACAAAGGCAACATGATATTGCAGACTAGCATCTTTCAATGAACTGGGACTTCAGAATGACAGAAACACAGCAGAAAGGTACACTTCTTTGGGTTCCGTTTTGGTTTTATATTGTTTGATCTTACCTACTTTTAGCGTTTTAAATTTAAATTAATAATAGATGGTGTAATTTCCACAGACACCTTCCTCTTCAATAGGATAAATGTGACTTGAGAAAATACAGCTAGATTTATTTGCTTTAAACACAGCATTGTATTACATGAATGTTTGATATAGTTCCCATTTTCAAGAAAAAATTGATCTATTTTGATTTCAGATTTATATTATAGATACAGGAGAATGTTAATGTAATCAATACAACATTAGATATTAAATATGAATAGGAGGTCTTTCTATCCTCTTTATTTCCCCTTCCTTTCCCCAGTGTTCTCCATTACACGTTTTTCTCATTATATAAGTGATTCTCAGATATCTAATTTAGATAAATATCAAAGTTCCTTTTTTATGCTGCAAACTTGCTAAGTACTCTAATTTCTGTAGAAACTACACAGAATGTTGCATCCCATTATAAGGAACATATGAGAACTACTGTGATCCGTAGATCCTAGAACTCAAACTATCTTGATTCCCCTGACCAAGTAAATCATTTGGATAGCTTTTTTCCTGTCTTTACTTTATCCTCCTGTGAAACAGAATGAAGTCTATGCTGGAGTTGTGTTTATCAAGAAAATACAAATGTTCATTATTGTTAACATTTTTTCTCTGTACTTTCCTCTCTTTGACTTCCTTTATATTTGTCTATGTTTTATAATGATAGGATTGCCACAGTCATTTTCACTTTTGATTAGACTATGTTTGTCTTAAACCCCTCTGTACTCTTTCCAACTGAGTATCACTGTAATCACTGGTTAGGTTAAACTGATTTTCTAGGATGCTTCTGAGATTTACTATATATGTGTCTAGTATTCAGTTCAATATAATTTTAAGGACATTATTTGACAAGTGTTTTGAGTTTTTATGATGATGCTTTACCAGTTATTGTTGCACGTTCTCACCTCTGGAAAGCACTAATGATACCTATGTGTCAATGTCTCCTCAGTATGATGTATAAATTATTTATTTTCTTGAGCCTTACTTTTTTTCAGTGCGTTTTTGTTGATTTATGGTCTAGATGGATAGGTATAGAATGTATACATATAAAAGATAGATATATATTTTTGTCTAAATCTATGTATTACAAAATATATACCATAAGAGTACCTGTCACATTTAGATCATGTAATGTGATAGAATATGATATCATTAAATTATATGTATTTTAATCTGCTATTGCATAGCTTAAATACTACACAAAACAGGAATTTTCAAAATTATTCAGTGATTATTATTCAAATAGGTCTCGACCTTCATCTTTTCATATTATTTTTAACTTTAAATAACAAATAGATTGTGCATGAAATGTGACCTGGTGAACAAATTTTGCATCAGAAGAATACATTATTGCCACAAAACTGAAAATTTACCTGAGGTACAGTTCATTTTTTCCACTTTGGCTTTGTTTTTTTTATATGTGATTCAGTTGACAGTATATAAAAGTCATCTGTATATTTTTATTTTAATATAAGAAAAGTCAAATTAATTGTCTGTAGATGGACTAGCATAATTCATTCCCATTTTAGTTCTAGCTCTGGCAGATATTCTGCTCAGACCTTCCACCCACAAAGGATATATTTTATTTTTTTTTCAGCTTTAATTTCATAAGATGTTCTTCTGTTGTTAATGAGATTTAGAAGTGATGCTGTTCCCATGCCTCCTTTAAAGTTAAAAAAAAAAGAAAACAAAAAACCAGATCTTAGTTCTCTAGCCATCAAAAGTGATAAACCTTTGCCAGAGATTCAGTCTGATTTGACGAGCAGCCCATTCAGTTAATCAACTACCTATGAAAGCCCAGTTCCAGAACTTCATTACGCCTTTCTCTTTTTTTTTCTGCATGATGGTGCCTCCTATTCTTACTGCAGCTGTTCAGGCTTGGAGGTAGCCTCGTGAAAAAGTGGAAGGTCCAGTCCTTGTTAGATCATTACTTTACTTTGGCCAGTATTAAAATTCACAGCTCTACTTAGTGTGTATTCTCCACAAGCAATACTTTGACTGCAAATTTTGGACATCATAAAGATGCAGAATATTAATGGCAAAACGTTAACCTCATTGAACAGATCTGAATTTCCAATACACATTTATATTTTCTGAAGTATTACTCCAATTTCTGGCTGAGAAGTAACAACTGTGTAACATAAATATGATTTAAATTTCAGGGAATAATAGGAGTCTTTTTTATTTGTTTAACTTGTTTTAAAATTTCCAAAGAACTTTTATGTACAAAAGGTCATTCCTGCAAAAACTAAAATTAGGTTTGAAATTCATTATTTTTTTATTATTTTCCACACATTAATTCAACTAATTACAGGATCAACTTTTGTCTTTTCCACCAGTGAACTATGCATATTTCAAATTAATTTAAGAACAATTTCAGCAAGAATTAGTACAGCTGTCAGTTCAATTACCATTGTTTTTATTAAATGGAATTGAGATCAGTGGTCTAAAAGATGTGCAGAATATGATCTGTATCACAGGGTAGTTTTCCTGGATGTTTCAAGAAGTGACAGGACTTTGTTACTGGATAAAATGTTTAGCAAGCTCCCAAGACATTCACAGTCAAAGCAATTCAATATGCATTCTTGTTCTACTGTGTGCGGTCACTTCCCCAGTGCTATCAACCAAATGTCAGCAGTGACAGCTTTACGAACCATGAACTCCAGTAGAAAACTGTAGTTATTTATCTAGCTTTATCACTGTACAGTTTAGGAAAGAAAGATAAGTCAGACATTTCCAAATTCTCCAAGTTTGTATCAAGGTATTTATGGAAAATCTTGGTGTTTTTTCCCCCTCTTGCCCTCCAAATATTTGTTTTAATGTTCATTCTTTTATTAAACATGTGCTGTACTGTAATTTCTTGATACAAAAAAATCTAGTAATCCTGGATATTTTAAGAATCTCAAATTTTAAGATATTCCCATCTTTTTTTCCATTCCCTGCCACTACGCTTTTTCATTCCTGCCTCTGTAACCTGACACATTTTGTTGGCAACAGCTACTCGTAGAGTCATTTGGTGAGTGGGAGCAGCAAACTGATTCAGGTTTTAAAATGAATAATTCCACCTCCTGTCACCATTGCAAGAAAGGGATGGAATATTATAAACTGGTATTGCCATCAAACTCTTTGTATCATGAAATGTTCTCTTGACTGTAAAGATCCCATATTTTTCCATAAAAAAAAATCACTGCTATTTATTCAGGGATACTAGCAAGGAAAAGATGAAGAGGATTTTTTTTTAATTACTTTTTAACAAAGCAGCTGATGAAAGGAAAAAAACACTCATCTCATTGTACAAAACTAAGTTTCAAACACCTTTCGTCATTGTAAATAAGCCAATAAAGAAAATATGTCAGCTGAAAAGCTGCAAAACAAGGATTCAGTGATACATTTCTGAGTCATATATACTAAAGCTGCTCTCTTCTACACATGACATCCATTGGTACTGTATTTTATGCAAATTGCTCAATTTGCAGTTAATGATTTGATTGCATACAAAGTGAGAATAATGGGTGGTTGTACAAGCACACAATGTTTTGATTTTTCGGGCTGGGAACAGCAGCTGCCAACAATGGAAATCAGCTATTTGTAAAAAACATATAAGAAAGATGGGAATGTATCTGTGGATATGATAATGTTTCTACATTTTATGAGATGTAAATATTTGGGGTTTGCTTACTAATCCCATAAATAGTTGTACAGAACAGAAAATTAAAAAAAAAATCACAAGATGAAATATTTTTCAAGTGGAAAACTGAGTTAATATATATAGGAACTCCCATTTTTATGAGACATTGCTCACGTAACCAATGACAAACAAGCTTTCAGAAATTTCTGTGTATAGCAGTAACCATACCATAAAGTAGCATGCATTTTCCCTAAAGACAAGTTATCCCCAGACAGCTGCAGCAGCATTGTGCATACGATAGGAATTTACAGACATGCTGCATTAGGTACTGGTAATGGAAATCTCTTTCCAGTACTGTATTAATATATTTCTCACAACAGTTGGTTGATTTAATACCTGATTTTAAGGTCTCAAAGTGTTTGGGTGTTGAAATGAAGGAACTCTCAATAATCTTCACAAAATGCAAACATTAAAGAATGCCATATTTTCTATAAAGGATGACTTAATTCTTACTACCAATGTGATTTTTGAATCAGTTTTTATCTCAGATATATTTCCAGTTAATTTCTCTTTCTTTTTTTTTTTTTAATTCACATCTCTTAATTTTAAGATGCTCATCTCAAAGTTGGCAAAAAATTATGTGACTGAATATAGATAACTTTCATGGAGTCACTGAATGTTATGGTTGGTTTTATGTATTATCTTTGAAAGAAAGTTACAGGATTGCATGATGAGTTTTTGTAATTTACAAATAAATAGCCTGTGATTTTTTTTCTATTTTGCACTTTTTTTCCTCCTTGCTTCTTTTGTACCTAGAAATCACTTTGAAGTTTAACATTTAGTGTTTGGAAACAACAGCTTAAATACAAAATCCTGAATTCTTAATTTGGATATATTATAAAGGATTTGACATACTGGAACAGAGAAAAAAAGGTTTTTCCCCACTGGAATGACTTTTTTCCCTTCTTGAAATATATATTCACTTGCAGGAAATATTTATCCTGTCCCATGTACAGGATAGCTACTTTTTTCTTCTTGAGTCCTTCGATAATCACTTAATAAGGATGACATCAGTTGTTGAATATAAAGTTCAATTTTGCTCAGAACTTTAAAACTGGGAATTGAAGCCAGCAGAAAATGTCTTTTTTTTTTTCTTTTTTTCACAAAACCGGACATATATTTTGCAGCAAAGAAAGCCTGAATGCAGTGGGGAGGAAAGGATGTTCAAATTAAAATCTTGAAATTTGTCTCAGGTTTCAACACTTTTCACCGCCTATTCTATGTATGTAGCCCACAATCCATCTTTATCATCTATGCTATCACTTCTGTTTTCTCTTTCATATCAACTTGGTCTCACTAGTTTTCTTTTCTCTTATTCTCCTATTTGATTCACCTCTGGGTTGTCTTCAGTAATCTCGTATAACTTCAGCCACAGTCTAACTTGCTACTGTTATTCGTTGTCCATACTTTCTTCCTATTTTACTAAGTAGTTACTCAAGGAATTCTGCTGTAATAGACCTCAGGATGACAAGGTACAGTTAAGTTATTGTAATGAGTAGGAGGAAATGGTCTCCCGTTATAAAAAGTAGAAGAAATATCTTTCCAATGAAGGAATAAATCACAGTATCACAGTATCACAAGGTTGGAAAGGACCTCTGAGATCATCAAGTCCAACCTATAATCTAACACTAACACCAACACTAACACCAACCATCATCTAAACCATGGCACTCAGTGCCTCATCCAGTCTCCCTTTAAACACCTCCAGGGTCGGTGACTCCACCACCTCCCTGGGCAGCCCATTCCAATGGCCAATCACCCTTTCAGTGAAGAATTTTTTCCTCATATCAAGTCTAAATCTGAATCTTTGGGTCAATATATTAATTCAAGTATAAGAGAAAAAGTAACTAAATGAAAATAATTGAAAACCTGTGCTGAGGAACTCAGTCTTGGAAATTGAGCAAAAATTGGAAGTGAACCTTGTCAATAGCAGCTTTAGCTAAATCATTCACTTCCTGAAACTAAAAAAAAGTCATAATTTTTGCTCCAAGGAGTTTAACAATTCATGTTATGAATCACTTACTGAAATTACAAAGTAATTAGTAATATGAGTCAGGCTCCTGTTTAATACCTGTTCCCTTAAGGCATTTGCTTGTGTGCTGAACTTCTCTCCTCTGGTTTGATTATGTTTTCCCCCAGCAAGTTTTAAAGACTCCATTCACTATCTGAAGGCAGATACTGATATGACATTGACATTGCTTCCACTGAAAAACAATTGCATGCTTACTTTTCATGCTGTTGGGGCATTTCATTTTTATACTACTGTTTGGACATGATGAAAGCAAATTCATTTAGATACAAGTAAGCCTTAATCAAAATTTTAATAGCATTTGAAGAAGTCTTTCAGATGCAAGATAAAGTTACTCTTTTTTTCTCATATCATTTATAGCGACAGTGTGGCTTAGTGGAAAGATTTAATAAAAGTCAATGATGACATTTTTATCAACTGAGAGAAATGTTCTGGAGAGAGAGAACAACACAGTAAAAAGACCTTAGAGATTTAAAAGTGAGTGGATAGATGTTGCTTACTCTGCTGGTCCCCTATTATGGAATATATTCACAGGATGCATAGCTAATTAGTCTTTGTAGTGATTGAATAATTGTCAACGTAACAGTATAGGCTGACATTACTTTTAGATTAAGAAGTAATAGGAAAAGATAGAGGTCTTCAGCTGGGTTCTTTGAGATATTTTAGTTATTAGTGCTTTTTAAAACGACTAAAAATAACCAGTGACTACTCCACGACTACTGTTATATTTGTGGTCTTGTGAATGTAATGAGGGTCTCTGGTTATTCTGGATGCCTAAACTCACAAAGTTTGTTTGATACACCACGTATACTGTACTACTGTTGATGTAAAGATAACAATATTATACATCTTCAGTGCCACCCTGCTCTTCTGTTGATATACCATTATGTATGTGCAGCTATTTCTTTCTAAGTATATTATATTAAAAACCTGTTTAAAAGATACTTTCCAGACATGAGAAGATTTCCATTTATACTTGAAGCCATTTTAAATCATTGCATGTCATATTTTAAATAACATGCAATTAGTAATTGAACGTGGATAATCTATGACAAATAACTAACATAATATCTAAATCTAATATATCCTACTCTAAAAGTGGACAGTCGTTATTCAAGGGAGAAAATATTTCTCCCAGCTCTATATAAATAAAAAATCATTAATGTTTTTGCAGCTTCGTATTCCATAAAGGAAGTTGGAATCTTGAAAGCTTTATATTCTTATTAGTCTATATACTTTATGATCTATATAGCTTTTTGTTTGGAGAAAGAAAGGGTAACATAACTGCTAAGTAATATACTACTAAATAAGACATCACAAAAGCAGTTTGAAAAAAACTTCTAATGATCTGTGGAATAGAAATATATGGCTTAAAAAATTCACCATTTACTGAAAATATTTATTGTAAAAGTTTCTCTCTTTTTTACCATCACCCTATTATTGTGCTATATGTGTGTTTAGATGTGTCTTTTTCAGTAATCTCGGCTGATGTTCACAATCTCATCTATCAGTTTTATTTCTTTGCTTGGCCACAGGTGTCATCCAAAACTAGTGGTGTTTTGTATAGGTGCATGATTATATCTTATTCATTTTCTCTGCCAGAGGTTAAAATAAAATACTGAAGCTTTAATATATGTATGGAAATCTTCACAATGTTTAAATCAAAATGTTATTTAAGTATATGTGAAATTAAGTAAGCAGTTCTAATTTTAATCGTTGTAGTTTCTGTCTGTGTTCCCATCTTCTGAAATACTACTATCCAAAATAGATAGCTTCTGGAGGTGTAGCTTGTTGATGGTATTGTAAACATAATACAGGTCATCTTCAGACTGCCTCTATGTAGTGAAGCTGTAAGAGCCTACCAACAACCAGCTAATTCTACACATGCAGGTTCTCAGTGACAATTTTTAGATATCAAGAAAGATATGAGTAGAAGTAGCTGGTAGACTAAGCATATCTCATATGGGTATGGATGTTGCCTCAGATTCATTCTTATATTTCTAAGAGTACATACATACAATCAGAAAAACACATTTCAAATTAATATTTAAAATGCAGTTTTTCGAGATGATGTGTTGGATTTTCTTTTTTTTTTTTTTTTTTTTACAGTCCTTTTTAGGAGAATTTGGAATAGTATCAATTCTTAAAGCTCATAATCACACATCTAAATAGTTACTTACTGTTTTGGGTTTTGTTGGGGGAAACAGTATTTGGGGGTTTGTGTTTGCTTGCTTTGTTTTTTTTCAGTACTCAATATTAAATACACCTCTGGCATGCAAGCAGATTGTCTGACCATGGATGATTTTTAACCAACTGTGTTTAAAAATTCAGCCCTGCTTACATTTGTGAATTTGCAAAAACTGTACTTCAACTTTTTTTCTATAATCTTCCTGTGTCTCTCTATCTCATCTATAAGATTTGATTTATAGCTCTAAATAATATAGTTCATTACTATCAGCATTTCATGGTGAGTGACTGAATGCAACTAGTATATAAGAATTTTGTTCTCTTAAAATATTACCCTGAATCTCCAGCCTAAAATTGACACAATGGCCAGAATGGGAGTATTATCCAAACCAGTGAAGAGTAAACAACATTTGCTTGGATGTGACCCCTAGAATTTCTGCATGACCACAGAAGTGCCCACAGGGGAAGGAAAATATTCAGTTTTCAGAAACTGCTTCTCAGTACACCAGATTTTTCTGTGACAGCAAAGTCTGTCAAGGGGTGAGGACTACCTGAAATCACTCAGATAGGTGAGGACTAGATTAATATCTGCCCAGTCGTAACTGACTATTTTGTGTGCTGAAAAACAAAGAACCAACAGGTGAACTTTGTAATGCAACTGATGTAATGCAGCCTTTACTTTTCAGCAGCTCTAAACAATTAGATGATTCAGATATTCACTGGAAAGCTGCAGGAGGACAGATGAACAGTTAATGGTTTTACTTTCTTTTAGCAGCTTTGAAGCAGGAGGCTACAAGGTGAGAGTCACTCAGAAAAAAAAAAATGCTAACTGGCTTTATAAGTGGGGAAAGTCAAAGAGATTGGCCTGGTCATTCAAGTGACCTGATAAAGCTCATGTCACCAGATTGAAAAGCAGGCTGGAAGAAATCCATGCAGTAATGAGAGATGGTTCTCTGCACAGTAGCAAGGACTGATTATTATTTTTTCCTGATAATGTGTTTCTATAGGAGTAAAAGTCAGTTCCTCACCATGAAAACAGTTTCTGAAGTATCACTGACGTATAGTAGTGGTGCTGTTGATGTTACAAAAGAGTTTATGTGTTTCTAAAGTTAGATGATTAGTCATAAACTTCAGATCTGTGAGTCTTGAAATACAAAGGCAAGCATGAGTTCATTAGTAAAATTTAGCGGGCCCTGATCTATAATTAGCCCCCAATAAGAATACCATGGGAAATTTTAAGCTAAACTAAGCAGAGCAAGAAAGTTTTGTCTTATGGTTCACAGATCATATACAAAAGTCTTCTTTCTACAGGTATGTAAATAGTTTTAAAGAAACCACTGCAAGAGTTCTTTAATGTTGTTTCATAGTATGAAATAATCTAATTTACATATAGATTAAGACCCTATTTATGGCATCTATGATAGTGCAAACAACTGTGGGGATCAAAATTATCTACTGTATTTGTTTAGTACTAATTCATTTGTGTTTGCATTATTGTCCCATTAAATGCTACCACTTATAACATATAGTATATGTCAAAAATTTACTATCAAATTGTCCTGAATTCATAAAAAATTTTATCAGTATTCAAGTGTCCAGATTAATTACTTAATCTAAACCTACTTCAAAACTTAAGCAAATTGAAGCATCACAGATTTTATTGCAACTCTACTGCCTAACAGAGAAAAATCAGACATATGTTCTCTAGTATAAAAGCTTTATTATAAAAGCTGCTATGCCACAGTTCCACAATAGTAAAAACTGTTTTATAATCATAACTACACATAAACTGAGTGCATTTAAATTGCACAAAATTTATCGTAAAAGAATGCTTAAGTTTTAAGATGAATGAGGGTTTTCTAAGTTTACTATAAACGCTGAAAAATAAAGATTTCAGCTCTTAGGACAGTTACCTTTACATTCTGAAAACATTCTTTTAAGTAAAATTTTTCTGAAAACTTTGTAAAAATTACATATTTGTGGTCAAAACAAACATGTGTTTGAGGTCTGACACAAAAAAATATGAGACTAATCCTATAGTTCAGGAACCAAGTGTGGGACTGGAGAGACAAAGAGATGGTTATAGAAAGTGTTCTAACCTGTCACAATGAGATAAGGCTCTACTCGATCACTTCACTCAGCATGAGTGTGTTCAAATATAGATATTTTCTTAGCCTTGGTTGGAAAATGTCAGTGTGCAAGATTGAACAGCGAGTTAACATCCCATTTCTTGTGAAAATGAAGAAAATTGTGAATGAAGTTTTTCAGTTATTGACTGAGGCTTACTGCGTAGAGATCCCAAAAATCAAATAAGAGCTCAAAGGAACCCATTTTTGTCAGTAGAAGATGTGAAGGCAAAAACAACAGAGATTCTCAACAGCCTTTCAGAAAATGATCTGTGGAATTGCTTTGAACATTGGCAGCAGCTGTGTGTCACTTCAGAACAGAACTATTTTGAAGGTGATCCTAGTCTATTTTCTTAATTTGTTCAATAAAATTTATATGCACAGTCTCTTTGTGTCAGATCTCATATTCATTTTGCTAGATAGTGAATAAGAGGAAATTACTAACTTTATTTGTTGGTTATGCTTGTTTAAATGATTTCTGTGTAATTTCAGCTGTTTAGTCCATTTTTAAATTTTATTTTATTGTTTCTATAAAGGAATCATTTGGTCATATAATTATTTTTTATTTAATTTCTTTATATTTTCCTATATGTGCTGTGTATTATTTCTTAGAAATTCTATTCTGCATGTTTTGCTTCTGATTCTGTTTTCTATTAAATATATATTCCATACTGTTTTCAGGACTTCCTATTGAATTATGGAACTCTTAATCTTCGACTTTGAGATTTTAACTGTGCATACTTAATATGGAATTAACATAGTTTTTTGCATTTAATATAATATTTATAGATATTCATCCATCCATTCATCCATCAGCTCTTAAACTCTGATCTGCTGAACATTTTCATGTTCCATAGAGATTTAGTAGATTATGTGAAACTCTCCCAAGTTTAAAGCAAACTAACTTTTGATGCTTCATAGCATAGAAAATATTAAGCTGAAGAAAATTCTGCAAAGAGAGATGCCTCATCTATTGTATGTGAAATGAGGAGAAATAACTTCTGATGCATGAAACAGTAGAGTATAGGCAGGGCAGCAGGAGACAGCTTTCTTGTGCAAAAGAAATAACACAATGTTTCCTCAAATAGTCAAGTTTCTGAGCAATATTAGAGAAAGGAGAGTGCTAAATAAAGAAGTTAAGTTTGTAAGAAGGTGGTCCACAATACCTTTTTAACTTTTGAACTTTTGTTCAAGGGAAAAGTGATGAGAAATGAAATCTCCTGTTTTTTCAGACTGTAAATAGTTCTGTCTGTTTTTCTCTCTCCTCTTTATTACTGTTTTTCTTCCTTTCATTGAAAACATGTAAATAAACCAACCACAGTGTAAATAGGGGGGGTGAGTGACAAGTAATATTTAATTTTTTTTTTTCAAATTAATCTGGAAGACACATAATCAAGTAATCAGTTGTGCTACCTGCAATTATCTAAATCTTGAACTTGAAAATAATTAATTACCACATTTAGTGAGTGCCTGCTAGAGGGGGGAAAAAAAAAGTCCACAAATACTTTGCTCTGGTCAATTGAAAAAACAAATTCCCAACATACTTTCAGTGCCTCCTAATATTTAGACAAGTTTATAGTGCAGGGGCATTTTTTTTGCTGTCTAGGCATATGCCTAGTTCAAACTACACAGTCTTCCATGTCTTTCTAACCACCTTTATGTCTTTCTCTTTGTTCTTTCAGTAATAATTTGAAGAACAGCTGTTTAAGTACTTATTTTAGTATTTTTTTTGTCCAAAGATCTGCTTCTTTCTACTTCCAGTAGCACTATCTACTCTCTGGAAAGTCAGGTTTATCCTGATCCCCTGTTGGGATATGGAGAAGATAGGATGTGCCAGTCCCTAAACACACTTGCATTGCTTGGAATGAAAACTAGGAAAATATGCAACGAAGGAGCAACAATTTACCTTATAGTGTGGGAATCCAAGAAACCAGATCTCTGTGACTTGCTAAGATGTACAGCTGAGAGTATAGATACAGCCTCTTAATGTCTGTGAAGAAGAGAAAGAAGAATTCCCTTTTGAATGCAGAGAGAAGGGGTAGAGACCTGATCAATGGAGAGAAGCAGTAGTTACTATAAAGGAGGATTCCTGGTATGTAGATAAAGAACTAGTAATTTTTCAGAATAAAAGGGAAGATAAGGATGGTTGTAGGAAGATATGTGACAAGATACATTGGCACATATTTGAGTGGGTTTTTCTTTACTTTCAGGATCCATACAGCCACCAGCTGTGTGATCTCTTCTTCCTTCAGCTGCGAGTGTAAGGATATTTGTCCTCCTTTTGCATTTTTTTTAGAGGGCCCCACTTCTACCATGTCTTTAAATTAAGGGAAGAAATTAGCATTTAGAGACTGAATGTAAGTGTATGAAGTTCAGGAGCAACAGGGAAAATGGGGTTGACCTATATGGTCAATGTAAATGATGGAACATGGACAAGTATGCAACAGTAGCTAAGACAGAGGCAGGTACAGGACTTAAACTGCATGAAAATCTTCAGCTGAGAAGGGTAGAACTAAGCCATTGAGTCTGAAGATGCTAAAGGTGTACTAAGGTGACTGGAAACAGACATTCACAGAAAAGTATTGTGTAATCATGTGCTTCATGCATATATAAAAGACTACCGAAATAAGGCTGTACAAGTGTCTTTGACTTCTTTAAGCTTCCAACAAGTAAAATGAATGTTTCCATTATGGTTTATTTCTACATTTAATAATCACCATATTAACCAGCAGTAAATGCAAAATTTTTTTTTAAAAAAATACTAGAATTTTATAGTTGTTTCTAAGTTCTTTTTCTTAGAAAATACTATTTGTCTGTCTTTTTTTCTTCAATTTAGTAGGAATCTAATTTATTTTGTGATACCTTTGTGTTTGCTTTGTCTCAAAAGTAAAATCTGTTCCCTGAATTCCATAGGGCTCTATGACTTAATTTACTTTCTGCTACTATCTGGTTGAAAGAAAGCATGCAGGATCAGACAAACGATGCCAGATTTTCAATTCCATGAGGGATGATCAAGTGGGTTCAAACTAAAGCAAGGTAGAGAAAAGCATCCATCTATCCCTAACATATTTAGACAGGGAGATCTAGAGCATGAAGAACATGTAGGTTCCTTAGAGTGATGACTAACTGTCATCCCAGTGATGTGAAAAGGAGTAAAAGAGTTCTTTAGAAGATGTGTCTGGCAATTTGCATCAAGCTCTGGTAATTGGTTTGAGCAGATTCCTTTTCCTGCGAGGAGCTAATAGTGGACAGAGGAAAGAGAGGGAAAAAAAATGGAAATAAAATATGTTTTTTTTTAAAAAGAACAAAACAGAAAAAACACCACCCTTGTAAAACCCCCACCTGGGCTAGCTTCATAGAAAAGAAGGCAAATGTACTTTGCATCTTTCAAAGAGCTCTGATTTTGATACTTACTAGACAATGTATTGCTGCACAGAATAGCTCTTAACACTAGTTATTGAAAGTCTCATGAATTAAGGAGGTACTTTGACTGATGTTCTTGCCTCTGATGCAGTTCCAAACAAAGCTATTTTAAAGAACACCAAATCTAATATCCTATTAGAAATATATTCTTTGCACAAACACAAAATATAGAAGCATGATTTTATATTAAATTCAATAAGTACAGAAATGTTTGAGAAATTGCGTACAATTATCCCTATCCCATAAGAAGAAGTCATTGCTCAGCACAATTTCTCTCACATTCCATCTGCTGTTCAGATAGAATCTCGTGTGTTTCAGCTTGTGCCCATTGCCTGTGGTCCTCCTTTGAATTATGAGTCTAACTATGTATTTTATCTATAAACGCTATAAATATTACCTTGAAAATTTATACCAGTCAAATCTGTGCATCTGTGCCTGATGATTATTGGAAAATAATTAAAAATAGACTAGTAAAAGACATGAAACATCATGAAATAATGGATCCTATCCAGTATGGTGTCTACCAGGAAAACACTTTTCACTCATTTCTTGAGACGAAATGTAGATGTAAATAGTTTTTAGATTCCTAGTGTGAAGCAGTTGTGAGTTCCTTATTATTAATAATAAAATGAAGGCTGAAGTATAAGATAAAGTCAGTGATATTTTACACACAGGATGGAAAGAGTTCCATTACTGTATTGGGCGCTGAGTAAATACGAGAAGCTCTTATAAATCATTCAACAATTCTGGAGATGGAGTCAGGCCAAAAAGAAAACAAAAAGATGTCCAAACACAGAAAGTTTGTTCAATAAATTGAAATTCCAGCTTGCAAATTGAAAAGTTTAATTTTTATCTGTCTCAAGGGGTATGTTTTACCTTTTTTTTTAATAAAAGACAATTTTATTAAATGTTTATCTTAGGTACAGATTATTTGCATACTCTGTTTCTCGTTCCCCTTAATTTTCTGATGTAATTACTGCTGAAGAAGGTTGGGTTGAAAATACAATATTCAGTGTTTGAGAGATATTATCCTAATATATTACATTTGGGAATGGTTGAACTATATTTTCAGTAATAGCAACTTAATGTAGTATGCAAACACCTACTTCATGTGACCTTTCAGAGAAAATACCTTCTGTGACTGTTGTAGTCATCCAAAGGGGAAAAAAAGTATCAAATTCATCAAATCTGTTTCTTAACATTTCTCAATGACAATTCAAAATCCCATTCATGTTGCTATTTAAGGTGGTAAGTCATTCCCAGATACTTAGAGCTTGCAATTGAATGGAGCATGAGATGCTGAAAAAACAGTACTGCTGCTATCATAAAACAGCTCATAGATGAAGCCTCAAGTATGAATTTTATGTTCACAAGCCAAAAATCAATCTGTATTCCTAATTATCAAGATGTTCTGGAAACCCCTAAGTAGGTTCAGTTCAAGATTTACATATCAAAAAAGGGTTCAAGGATATTTTAGGATAAAATATCAAATTCTCTGTCAAAATTTTTTCAGAAATCCCTGCAAGGTGTTATCATCCTTGACCAGAACACAGAAGTAGAGCCTTTGCAGGGGGGCTACAGATGACTTTACAAACCTATGCATGCTAAGCAGATTTTGTTGCACATTTCAAATCATAATTCAGAACACTAACTAGTCAAGAATGCAACAGCGTAACTATCCATGAGGAAAGTCATGCTACATTTCAAATCCAACTAAATCCTACATTAAAGCTAATTTCATATGGCTGAACAAGCTTGGCGGAAGTTAGTCAAACCCCAACAAAAAGTTCATCTACTTGAAGTTTACTTTTTCCATCTGTTACATTGAAATTCAAAGAAGTATTAAGGAGTAACAGTAAGGAGCTTTTGAAGTATAAACAGCTGACTGTTGGATTCTGCCTATAGATAATGTAAGAAAAAAAATAACTAATCTGTCTTTCTAGCTTCTGATGTTCTTCATAATGAGTAGTTGCTGCAAATTGTGTCAGAAATAGCAGGAGCTCTAACATATTCTGAATCCTCCTTGTGGAAATACATCCTTGGTGAGATTCAATTTACATCACTGTGGATACCTGCATCTGATCTAGCTGCGTAGACCACCTTAATACGAAGAGATGCCTGTACTTAGGCAGCAAAATTTGGCTGATCTTAATTAACATCTCAAATAGATTCACTAATTCCTACCTGTCACCTACCTAGATTTCAGTAAGGCCTTTTAATCCCTTCCTCCAGCCCCAATATTCCTGCCTCTAAACTGAAAAGATATTAGTTTGATGGATGACCTGTTGTACGGGAAAGGAATTGGCTGAATGGGCATGTCCAAAGGGTGACAGAGACTGGTTCAATGTCCAAGCAGAAATCAGCAATGAGTGGTGTCTCTCAAGACTCTGTACTAGGACCAATAGTCCTTCTGTGCTTTAGATACTTGGCTGTACTACATGTCATAAAATACATAATTGTCTTAGGAAACCCTCTCCAACAACAATTGTGGCAATGTGGTCCAATATGAATGACAGTTTGGCTCTTCAATCCATATCAGAGGTAACTTTGGAGAAATATGGAGCTGTAATGATACTGTAATAATTGAAATAAGGCAATAGTACCGATTCACTAGTAAAATCAAGAACTGAAAATGAAACAGAGATTAGACGGTTTTGTTTGGATCCATATATAAAGTCAGATGCATTATTATATTGGTCTCATGCTTAAAAATCAGTCTTTCCTCCAAAGAAAGCTACACTATCATGGAAAGTATTGTGTTATTGTAGAATGCAAATGTAAGAAAAAGCGACAATAGGAATAAAAATAACAACCCTTAAAATACAAGAAAATTTGAACAAGCTATAAAATTAATATAAATTCTCTTGGTCCTGTTGATAAAACTAGGCAGTTTTTACAGCGATCTCTCTGTTCAACTTGATGACGAGTCTTAAAAAGTCATATACATATACCAAAAAAACCCCAATCATTTGTTATTGTGTTTGTTTAATTTGGGTTTTTTTCAGTAAATGTTGGATATGTAAAATTTAAAGGTAGTGATTAAGTATTAGAATAGACGTATATATATTTAAATGCTTAGGAGTTTGGGAGGTTCTCTTTTTTCTGTTTTGGGGCTTTTTTTTTTTGCTTTTTAATTGTAGATGCTAATGAAATTTTCACAACAGTCCTATGGAAGGAAATCTATATCCCAGTTAAAGATAAAGAAAATTGAATCTTGAAGACCAAAACCAAGCTGTGAATCAAATAAAGGGCTCTCTTTAATGGTTCACACTGCAAACTTCGTTTGCCTGATTAATAAATTGAGTTTAATAACTACAAGAGACTTAGATGATAAATTTCAGATCAATCTCTAAATATTTTACTTTTACTTGAAATGAGTTAATGGTCTAGAGGGGAAGAAATCAAAAATACTAATTATTTTTTCAGAATTTATATACTTGTGAAGGAAAAGTCATAGTGGAATCAGGCTGCTATGTTTCACTAGATTTATGATATAATTTCAAAATCTGTGCTCTGGGTTTTGTTGCACATTGCCATTTCATTGGAAATGAACAAGATTTAAGTTTCTGAAATGTGACTATTTGTAAGAGACTCTCAGTTAAGTCAGTACAGAGGCAAATACAGAACTTACATAGTGTTTTTATGTTTAGGAATAAAGTGGTGCAAGACTCCAAGTGTTCTCAGAATTGTTGAAATAGTCATCTGACATTTTACCAGTTCCATACAGTTATGTGAAAATACAATCATTGTGCATATTTTCTTAGAACTGGAGGTAGAATTCTGTGTGTAATCTTAACTTTACTGTTTTACTGACCTTTATTTATCCTAAGGTATTAACCCTAAGTTAATATTTTTTCTATAGAGCAGATTGAAATTCATCGTAACAAAAGACATGGAAAGGAAAACTTATGTCATTTCTGCATTGTTTGACTTAAAAATAGAATTGGCTCTGTCATGTAGCCATGATACACAGTTAACAGGAACAGCAACAGATTTAGTGACTCTTCATTGTATAAACTGCAGAGAGAAAGTTTCTCACTTTGCCTAGGCAGCAAAAGTCTTAGAATCTCCATGGTCAAAGTTCATTCCTTTGTGAAAGAATACCAGACAGTAGAAACACAAGTAAAGAGAAAATATTAAAAAAGATCAACAATCATACTGAAAGGCTAGGGAAAAAACTTCATGACAATTTATTTCATGAATCTTTAGAAATATTTTTCTTTCTTACCATCACTGTATTCCTACATATGTAATGACAGTTGAATAGCCCTAGTAGTGTTTGTATGTAAAATCCATAACAACTGGAACTACAAAAATGTTTTAGCACCGTGAATAACACACAGTCAGTACCTTAATTCAGCTTTTTTTGCATGATCTTCAAAATAGGTACAATCGTATTTAAGTTATAAGAGCTAAGTTACACTATTTTTTTTCATGACCAAAGTGGTCTACTTTGATTAAACACAGTTCCTCTCTGGGTACTTGCACAGTTAAAAATTAATATGTATCCTCAGATTTTTCAATA
The DNA here is from genome assembly GCA_033556795.1 of Tapera naevia. Classification (NCBI taxonomy): domain Eukaryota; kingdom Metazoa; phylum Chordata; class Aves; order Cuculiformes; family Neomorphidae; genus Tapera; species Tapera naevia. Next base: position 7,557,204 of record JAUMJJ010000059.1, read on the forward strand.
TCAGTTATGTTGTCCTATGCGATATTATTTAAGTTAATTGAACCCTGCGTTCATTTTTAATTTTTTTGTTAGAGAATAAAGAATTTTTGATATAAAATATAATTAGTATATGAATGAATGAATTCATCTGACACTGTAATTTTTACAAAAGTAATGTGTCAAACTCTAGTGCCACAGAGGATCTTAACGTAATACAAGTCTATACATAACTGGCAGTTAGCTTGATGTATTTGTTTCTCCCATTACGATGTCCATTAAGTACCATTGGTGGAAGGTTTTTTTTGTTTCGTTCTGTTGGGGTTTTATTACTACATCTGTGAGAAGGAGACAGTAGAACAAGCTTTCTTTTCTTGCAATGCCTCCTGGCTTCAGAAATTCTGAGTGTCATTAACAAAGATAGGTGAAACTTTCAAGAAAAGCATTAACAACTGAAGCTAATGAACAAATCTACTCATTTAGGATGTTTTGCTCACAGCTTAGAAACTCTCTTGTTTATTCTCTCTTTTTTATTGCACCCTGATTTGTTTCAAATCCATTACAAATAATCATATCTCCAAATAATTTTTTATTGTTCTACTATTCTCACTCCAACCTTATCACCTCCAGTAGCACTGCATGCTTTTTTGGGAAACTTTAAAGTCTCTTTATGTCAGAGTCTGAACCCCTAACAAGTATGCCGAGGTAACCCCATTCATACATGCGTGCATATGTATGGTTTATATTCTCATGATTTGACATTCTTTCTGGCCTATCCGTATACTTTTATAGCCATATGATTTTCATAATGATATCAAATTTCTAACTCACATTGATCCTACCTCCTGCTGCCCTTTATTACCTCCTTGGAGATCAGCGTGCTTCTCTTAGAATAAATTAGTCATTCATTACTAACACCATAAAAGCCCTGAAGTACTAGAAGAGTAGAGTTTTCCTTTTACGTTTCTGTTCCCTCACTATTAATAGATAACTTCCAGCTGCTATTTCATTTTTCTTCTGTCATAAAAGCTGTAACTACATGATGAAAACGGTCTGCAGCCCTAAAACTACTATCAATTATACTAATTAAGGTCAAATAGAATGGAACAGCACTCTTTGTGGAAAACAATGTAGGCAATGTAAACCTCTATTAATTTAAGGGCATCATATGCACATATCACAGTTCCTACAGATCTTATTATTAATTAATTCTAAGTAGTCTCTTATAGTTGCAGCTCTAAAGCTTCTGCTCTTTTTCTTCCAAGAAAAAGAAAACACTAATGGACTTGATATATTTTTTTCTCTCTCTCTTTTTTTTTTCTCTCTCTCTCTTTTTTTTACCTGGGTAGGTAGAAATGACCTCTTTTTTTTTACAAGATTTATTTTTCCCAAAAAGAAAGTTCATTATGAATTTTCAATATTTGCCTTCACTGTAGCTACACAGAGGTTAACAAGTCAAGCAGGACTTGACATAACTAAGATCTAAAATCAAATTTTACAATGAAAAATAATTTCCTCTCAGCAGCTGTCCATCAGTTCTGTCTATCTCAAAGACATACAGTATGAAATTACATTATGGGGAAAATCACATATATATTCTATGAGAATTTTTGAAGGAAATGAATGTTCTAATTTCTGTTTTCAGTCAAGCAAATTGTGTTTTGTTCTGAGTGAGAAAGAAGTTGAAATTTGAGTCAAGGAATTAAAAAAAATAAAATAACCCACCACCACAAAACAACCTATCCTTAAACGTTTCAAAAAATCACTACATTTTCATCTCTTCACTTAGAGACCCTATCTAAGCAAAAATATCTCTCTTCATGTGCACTCAACTCTGAGTAAACAGTCATTCTGCTTAACCAGTAGAGGACTACAAGATAGATATTTTTTATTTTAAAGGATACTCAGAACTGGAACATGTTTCCTAGGTGAGTATCTTAGCACATCACCCTTTTTACTGGGAGTGGGGTTCCTGAAGGCAGTTGAAAAAAATGGTTCATCATGGAGAATAAGTGTGCCCAGAGAGTATAATCCTTGAACACGTATGATCTTGATGAACATATCTTTGAGTATGAATAATGGTCAATTCCAAGTCCAAAACACTGTTGCAACAGAAAGGAAGAAAATACCACATTAGAATCCTTTTTTTTTTAAGCTTTTAAAGCATAATCATTGCCAATTTATGACTGTCTCCAACCAATGCTTCAAAGCGTTGAATAATACATACAGAAAGGGATTGAAGATGAGGGGTATGAAAGAGGTGCTTGAGAGAATAAGGGATCTTAGGCAACATGAATGACCCATTGTAATACATTGCAAGTAAAAGGCTCTTGCAGTTAAATTATTCAGACTAGATAAGTATTGTAATTAAAAGCACTTTTTATTCTTTCCTAATTACTTCCTAAAGGATTGTTCTTAACGAACAGGATAAATTCATTAAAATATTTTTAATCAAAAATTTAGAAACGTTTTAGACATCTTTTGTATTTCTTCTAAATGACCTCAAAGTAGCCTACAGGGACATTTTAGTCATAAGAGATGCTTTGGTAAGCAGTGAAAATTTTAACTAAAATTTTACAATATCTCATTTAATCTGCAAAGACACAACTGAACTGAACCAAATAGGGCTGCACCAATTTCCATCTGCTGGAGATCCATCCTTGAAGATAACAACTAACAGTTTGTTATTGATTATGCGTTCCATATTACCTTGAGGTAAAGCTCAATTAAACGATTAGGAATTTTTCTACTAGTTCAATAGATTTAGGACCAGGTTCTTATTTGATAGGGCTTCTTTCTAACTTCTTCTGAAAACACACATTTATCATGTAGAAATTTCTGTTATTTTCCAGTCAGGAGATATCTAGATAAACATAGTTTAAACATGAAAGCAATGTGATTTTAAAAATGAAAATCTTAATGACAGCAATGACATTTTCATTGGCTTGAGGTTGGCCAATGATCTCAAATGGCATCTCAGAGGTCTGGAATATGAAGTAAGTAAACATTTCCAAGAGAATTAGAACTTACTTGTAGTTTTCTGTGTATACGCTCTCCATTTTATTTCAAGTGCTAAGTTTAGTTTGTGTTAAAAATTCTATGCCAAATGAATAAATAAAAAGAAAAAAAAGGTCTTGTCAATAAGGACACTGCAAAGTATGGTAAAGATTTGTTTTTAAGACAAATCATTTATCTCTGCTTTGGAATTTCATAAAAGTCAGGTGTTTTTTGTTGGTTTATGTGGTTGTGGGTTTTTTTCCCCATATGGTTTCTGTTGGACTGTAAGTATCTAACAGTTGCAGGTAAATAAACTCGGGAAACTCTATAATGACAAAATTCATTTATATGCACAGTGGTAATATAGTCTATTTAAAGGTTTCAGTTAGGCTTAGGTGATTCACAGACTTTGTTCTTGCCTGTTGCCACAGGGATGAATTACAGCCACACTACATACTTTGCACAGAGCTGGTTCAGTAGAGGCTCAGGGAGCGCATTACTGAGCCAAAATAGAAAAAAATTACAAAAATACAGAAAAAATAAAATTATTAAAAATTGCAGAAAATATATAGAATGGAAAGGGGACACTAATGCATTAGACAGCAAATTAATTCTTTAAAATAATAGGTCTCTTTGCAAGTTACTGGTTTACACCATGAAACCAAGGAATGCTGGCAAGGAAATTGCAATAAAGAATGCTTTCTCATTTAAATAAAAATAAAGACAAACTGGTTTAAGAACACTGCTAATTTTATTGAAGAAGATAAAGTGGGTTTCAGCAATTCAGGACTTAAAAAAGTAAAAATAGCTATGAAGATTACTTTTTTAAGTCAAATAAAGATAACAAAGGTCATACAGGTTATTAATTTCAGAAAATAAAATACAAAAGAGGATTTAAACTTTATTAATTTCATTCAAAAGTAGTTTAAATGGAATATATGGTTCATTAGTTTCAATAAGGAGACTCAGGATAGATAGCATTTATTTAATTTTGTAACTTGAAGTAAAGGAGAAAATTAAAAATACCCTAATTAATTGACTGAAGCTAAGGTTATACCATAAAGTATTTTTTTTAAATCCATTTAGTAATTTATTTAGATTAAAGGCAAGTAGGAAAGAAAAAGTGAGTCTACATTTTATTTTAGCAGTGTAGAGTTAAAAACCTAGTAAATATCGAGCAGGAGAGCATTTATATATGAAGCTAGCACAGTCAATGAAAGTGTGGTGGTCTGCGCCCAGATGATTTCAAGCATCTCCTCAATTGTGTTGTTTTAAGAACAAAGTGTGTGTCACTGTGGCGTAACTAACAAAGGTAAGATATCATTTCCCTTAACAAAACCATGGAACCAGCAATATGTATGGGCCTGCCTAAAACTTTTTTGTCTAAGACAGATATGCTTTAAAAAAAATCTAAGAAAAGCTGTTCCATAAAACTAATTACAAGAAAGAGGAACACAATAGAAATATTAAAGCAGTAGGATATAACATTTCATATTTACAACTACAATGATATTGTGCTAAGAGGTACTAATGTACAAAAATACCTTCTTGGTGTGGCTTTCAGAAACAAAAACTTGAAAGAAAAACTCTGTGACAAAAATCTAGCACAGGATAAAACTCCTATGCTGTCACGTTGGCATTTATTTGTCACAGATTTTCCTTCTGAGGATGCTGAACTTCAATTTTATGCAGAATGAATAAACAAACACTCTGCTCTAGATTTCCCAATATCTTATTCAACAAATAAAAATATATATTAACATTTTTTTACACAAATTACTCATAATCTCAGCCTCAATCATCCACAGTTGAAAAGTAAACATTATAGAGAAGTTCCACATCAAAAAGCACGCATAGTCTCACAGTCTTACTGTAGAAAAAAAGCTATATACTTTTTTTTTCTCCCTTAATGTATCTTAGGTAATATTGAAACAATAACATTTGTTATAGATTAGCATTCTTCCACTGCTTCGTAAACAAGTTCAAGATCTATATGCAGTTTATACTCCGTTTTTCTAGAATTACAATGACTGGAATTATTTTAGTTCACAGTTCAGTTTTCAAGTATGTATCAAAAAATGCAAAGAAGTAAGCAGTATATTCTTTACAAAGGATTTGTTGCTTTTTATTTAGGTGGCATATAGGATAGTAACATGCAAAGTAAAAGATCTAGACAATGCTGAAGCTGTACTTCCTAGCGAAAGTTCTTATAGGGACTGTAGTTCACAGTCTGATTGTTTTCCCTGGACTGTTTCCCCAGCAGTGTAATGTAGATAATGTTGAAGAATGACCCATGTTTAAGCTCCTTATTTTTAGGGCATTCGACTACATCTGGTGTTCCTAGAAATGAGGCTAAGGCTCAGTTACTTAGTCCAGGCTCATCACATAAGCACATTGTTTCATTCTGTGTTTTGGAATGGATCATACTGTGGAGGGAACAAGATTTCTGCTCACAGTGTAAGGATGAACTAAAGGCAGTGCTTATTTTAGAAAGTAAGATCTAAGAAAAAAGTAATCCTGGGTAACATCAAAAAGGTACCATTTCACCTCAGCAAAAACTGTTAAAATCAACTGTCAAAACACCCAGTGTCGCTTGAGACGATGTCCCATGGCATCAGAGACATCTGCACATGGATGGCAGGCAAATCATAAGAACAGTGGATCTCTGGGCCTAGGTCAGATGGATCTCAAATGGCAAGCATCAAATATAGGCACCTATATTCAAACAGCTGAAGTTTTCCCAGTGCTCTGAAGAATTGCTAAAGGAGTTATGCAGTTGTTTAAACATGGAAGAGTTCTGCCATCTGTGATGCTTTGGGTAACCTGCATGGCCTGCAGACCTTGGATAAGGAGGGTCAAGTTTTCCTGAAACTCCTGTGTTCACCTGTCACTTTTCAGAAAGAAAATTTCAGCTACATGGACATGTCAATATTTCAGACATGTCGGCCATCTAGAATATCATAAAACAACTCCTGTATTTAGACAACGGTACTTCTCCATAGATACCTAGTTTAAAGCGAGCTAAAATTATTTCTAGGCTCCAGTTAATGTATCGATTAGTTCTGTCTTGATTAGAAAGTGAGATGAGATACCTAGCTCACATGCACACACTTGGGTTTGTTTTAATCTAAAACCAAATACCATATATAGCAAAGCATTACCATTTTAAATCACCCAGAAAGATTTAAATCAAATCAGATTTAATCTAGTAGTCTAATTGAAAATTTCCCTCAAAATGCAACTGACTTTTTATCTTGTGCAGAATGGTTCGGCCATCTTTAATTACTGTAACCATTCAAAACCTTAAGATGTTATCATTTTAATAGACTCTGCTTTAAAAGTAATGGTTACTGTTGTATCTTGTATAGTTTTCAGTCTACATATATGAAACTGTATATATGCTTTACTGCAACAAATGAGAAGAGCCATGCAGTAGACTCAATATGACTGGTAAAGCAAGTTCTGCTTTATTGCAAAGCTCATTCACGTCTATATCACAACACATGTCTACTTAACTCATGTCTACTTGTCTAGCAATCATTGGTTTGTCTAATAATCATTGGCCCTTACATACACTTTTCTTATAATCATTGGCTTGGCTCCAAAGGCCCTACAATCATTAACTTAACTCTAAAAGTTACATTATCATGCCCCTCCTACTTGCAATCACTGGCTGAACTCTAAAGGTAACATTAGCATGCTCCTCCTACTTGCAGTTACTACTATATGCTCTGGTCCGGGTCTCACCCTAGACTACTTCCTTAAGTTGTTTATCTGTACAGTCATAAGGTCTTCTTGACCCTCTCTTGGGGATTTTCTCACAGACTCCCTCCTTGTCAGCGTGACTCGGCAAAGTCCTCAGTACTTTTTCATCACAGCCCAGCTCAGTTGATTTCTGTCAGGGCCGATTCACAGAGCTCCTCCTTTGAGCCATGTCCACGCTCCCACAACCATTCTCCAACACTTTACTGAATATTTATTCTAAAGAAGTTAACCCTTTAAGAGTAAAACAAAAATTGCATCTCGGTGTTATTCAAAATGTTATCTCGGCAGGCATTTTGTCATAGAGTAATAGAATCACAGAACAGTTCAAAGATCATCTAGTGACCCCTTTGCTGTAGACAGAGACATCTTTCAGCAGATCAGGTTGATCCAAGCCCCATTTGACCTGATTTGGAACAGTTCCAATGATGGGACATCCACAACATCTGTGGGCAACGTGTTCCACTGTCTCACCACCATACACCATATTTAACTTTATATATTCATATGAATGTAACTGTAAGTCATTGTCATTTTTAAATCCATGTGTCCAGCCACTAGCAGAACCTCTGACATCAAGCTGTCCTTTTCACTTTTCTCAGAACTCCTTTCCACAGTGTCAGCATGTAATGACTTCAAGACTAAAAGTCATTTAATAGTTTACCCTTTTCAAGGTCTTTGTCTTTTTTTTTATTACTCTGAACATTCAATAAACACTGAAGATAACCACCTTTCCTAGGTTTTTTGTATTTTGTTTCTGAATTTTCAGTGTGTACTGTTTTAATAATACGATGGTTGTATTAAATATTGCTATACACATAATTTTGGAAATAAAATTTTTGAGTAAATTGGCAAAATATAATGAAGTTTTCTGATGTGTATAAATAACGTATATGTAGTTATTTGTCGGTTCAAATTTAGCTTAACATTTAGCACATCAGAAACATTGTTTGGTCAGTCAGAATAGAGCTGAACCTCAATCAGTCACCTCTGCCTTTTTAGTGTAATATGGCTTTGTACACTGTCATGCTAGCTGCAGAAACAAGCTCTTCAGTTTACACTGGCTCAAAATGTCCTGATAAAACATCAAACACTGACATGTTTTTCTGAATAACTTCCTTTTTGATGAACTTTCAACTGAACTGCTAAAAAAGTCATCTTGTTAGGATGACATTCAAGAACAAGTTAAATCCCCATGTGAATGAGGAAGAGTTGCACAGCTGTGCAGCCACTCATGTCATGTGATACTTTTATCACGTAGTGTATATCCTTCACAGGTTGGCACTGCTATCCAGTACCTTTAGCATCCCCTGTAAATTTGCATCTGGCATACCCTACAATGGATATCTTGTGTTAAAGAGAAGGATGCTTATATCATATTTTGTAGTGATCATGACAGGTATTCTCAAAGACAAATATTTCAGACTTGGACCTGCAAAATTTTTGGTTTTCCTACTGATTTGAATGTTGATGAAACTCTCTTCATGGCGGTAGTATCTGAAAACACCACTCCATGATGTTCAACTATCTTAGAGGTTAAGATGCTGAATTGATTATTTACTACTCAAAACCTATTTTCAGGTTCTGAAAATTCATTCCTATTCATTCTTTTACCACTGTGATCTTCTGGACAAATTATATGGCACAGCAGTCAACAGCTTCCAGTAGGCCTTCTAATGTTTCTGTTTGGTCTAAAACTTACACACAGAGATAGTGTTATCAAAATAGAAATAAGAAAAAAAAGCAAAGTTAATATTTTTTTAATTTAGGATATGATCTGACTATGTGTGCAGTGATTATGAGACCTCTTGTGTTTGTACTTATCAAATAGTGTTTTAAATTGTAAACTTTAAATGGCTCATATAGGAATCAATGATGAAGACATCTATTATTCAAAATACAATGTACTAATAAATAAAGAATTTCCAAAGCAGTTGTGGAAGCTGGATGCTAAAGGGATGATTTCTAAAAGTATTAAAACACTATTTGGTTTCTATTTTATGCAGAAACTTTGTGCAACTATGTTCTTATTTTTGTCTTCAAATTTTTGCTCCCAAGGTCCAATACTGAAAGTTTGTCAGAGACTGTATAAATACCATCCAGCTCTGGAATAAGAACCATAAAATTTTGGGAAAGTTCCAGTTATGGAAAAATTGTAACCATTAAAAATGGAGACACTTGTAAGCAGAGCTTTTTAGATGAAGTACTGCTGTAATGTGATCATCAGAGAAGTAGATATTTCCATATTTCAATTGTCTTTATCCTCTTTTTAAATCTTTCTTGTTAAATCTATGTCATGCTCAAATGAAGTTTAGTCAGCTGACACCATTCCTGATATGCAATAGCAGTTCAAACAGGCTCTGTTTTGAATAAAACAGGTATTGCTTTTAACTGAGCATATAGAACAAACACTCCACTTGCTCTCTGTGGTAAATCTGAGATTCAGTGAGTATGCTTTCTTGGTTCTACCCTTTCTAGAAAGAAGATTCTGGTGCATTCACATCTAGCTCAGACATCTCTCAACTTAGTAAGAAAACTAAGTCTTAGATATCCACAATTTAGAGATGAAGTCACTTGTGAGTGTAGTTTAGCCTCCTAAATTATGTAGATTTTTTAAAAAAGTTTATCTTAAATTTAAACTTTATCTGAAAAATTTTATCTTTTGTGTTGCAAAACGTTAAACTTCATATATTTTTTATTGAGAATGTTGCAAATTCTCAGACCAGGTGCCTTTACTGAAGCATAATAATCCATATAATATTGCCTGTTTATTAAAAATGTGTATGGAAATAAATCACTGTATGGCAGGCCAGAACACAGCAGTCAACTTACCCATTGTTAGGAAGTCCTGACCTAGAACACACCACAAACACATGCAGAGAAAAGATGCAATTTTCACAGTTTAGTTTATGGAATGGAAATTTAACTTCATGACATTAACATATTTTGACATTCTTTGACAAAGGATCAGCACTTCTGTTATGGCAATTCTCCAACAAGACCAGTGGTGTAGTGTTACAGTGCGGCTATATGAACATGCCACTATGGGACTGTAATTTGTAGTGAATCATGTCTTCTGAGACAAATGACTGAGCTCAGGCTCATGTCATGCATTGGGCAGCTTGCCCTGTGCTCACAGAATTGTAAACTATCCGAAATTACCTCTATCCTTCTATCATGTCACCTTTTTACTTTAGACCCTTTGTATCTGCTTCTCTTCTGCTGCACATCTCAAGTTAGTCAATGCTACTGTGACCTATGTTACCTAATATGCTTTTGCCCTCTGGAGTTTCATATACCCAAAATTGTGCTTTTCATTATGTAAAATGCTGTATGCACCCCTAAACCATGAATCACTGCCTTGCACACATGTTAATAAGTTACTGTCCATGCCCATTAGCAGATCAATAACAACCATTCACATATGCACTCCTGCACACAACACTTAAGAAAAGTTTATTTATTTTTCACGAAGAGTTGAGTTGCCTTTACTACAGTCTACAAGTATTATCCACTGATTTATTAAGATAGGGTCTTGGGTCAACTGTAAATTTTAGGTAACTCAGAGTTACCTAAAGGTATCCTCTTCTCTGAGGGATCCAGAAGTGTTATCAAAGACTGCACACAGACAATTACCCTGGGTCGAATAATTTCCCTTGAAATAAACATCCCACAGGCAAACTATTGCCATGTTAAATCATGCATTGTTTTATTAAATCTTAATTTTAATTTACTGGGTTTCATTGACAAAGAAAATGCTTTCACATTTTATATACCTTTGGTCCAAATGTAAAATTAAGATTCTTGCTAATCATTTCAGCAAATGAGCTAGGCCTGTTATTTATTGTTCTTTGCACTTTATTAATTTTACAGGGCACAAACTGCTATTCACTATGTGTCGTTGATACCTACATAAAAACCTCTCAGAATTTTTTGCCTTAGAAATAATGTTATTCATTACATTTTAAAAATGTAAATGGGATTCTTGATGAGTTTAGGTGTTAAACAAAATAAAGGATACAATTATCTATAGAGGAAGCCTATTAAGCTATGTTTAACATTAGCATTTCATCACAGAATCATAGAACCAGAGAATGACCTGAGCTGGAAAGGCCCCAAAATGATCATGGAGTCCAACTCCTATTCCTATACAGGACACTCCCCACATTCACATCATGTGACTGAGCACATTGTCCAAATGCTTCTTGAATGCTGGCAGACTCAGTGCTGTGACGGCTTCCCTGGGGAGCCTGTTCCAGTGCTTCACCACCTGCTGGGCGAAGAAACTCTTCATAATATCCAATCTAAACCTCATCTGGCATATCTTGCTGGCATTACCTCTAGTCCTATCATAGGCTGAAAGAGAGAAGAGATCAGCACTTGTTTCACCTCCCTCCCCTGCAAGAAGGCAGTAAACAGCGATGAGATCCCCTCTCAGCCTCCTTTTCTCCAGGCTGAACAAACCAAGTGTCCTCATTCATTCCTCATATGACTTCCCCTTTAAATCTTTTACCAGCCTTGTGTCCCTCCTCTGGACACTCTCCAGTAGTTTGATGTTCTTTTTATACTGTGGTACCCAAAACTGCACACAGTACTCGAGGTGGGGCCACACTGGTGCAGAGCAGAGCATGACAATCACCTCCCTCGCTCAGCTGGCAATTCTGTGCTTTATGCACCCCAGGACATGGTTGGCTCTCTTGGCTGCCAGGGCACACTGTTGGCTCATGTTCAACTTACCATTGACCAGAACCCCCAGGTCCCTCTCTGCAGGGCTTCTCTCCAGCCTCTCAGACCCCTGTCTGTATGTGCATCCTGGGTTGCCGTGTCCCAGTTGCAGGACCTGGCACTTGCCCTTGTTAAATTTCATGCTGTTGGTGATTGTCCAGCTCTCCAATCTGTCAAGATGCCTCTGCACGACCTCTTTGCCCCCAAGAGAGTACATGGCTCCACCAGTTTTGTATCATCAACAAACTTTGTCAATAAACCTTCAAGTCCTTCGTCCAGGTCACTTATGAAGATAATGAAGAGCACTGATTGGATCCCTGTGGGACCCCACTAGTGACTGGGCACCAGCCTGATATAACTCCATTCACTATGACTCTTTGAGCCCAACCCATCAGCCAATTGTGCACCCGGTGCATTATGTGTTTAACCAGCTGTATTCCGGACATTTTGTTTATGAGAACACTATAAGAGACAGTATCAAAGGCTTTGCTGAAATCCAGAAAAATAACAACATCTGGTTTTCTCTGGTCGACCAGGTGGGTCATAGAAGGATATTAAGTTTCAAAGGCAGGACCTTCCCTTTGTAAATCCCTGCTGGCTGGGACCCATGACTACGTTGTCCTTCAGATGTTTTTCAGAAACTCCCAGAAAAATCTTCCCCATAATTGTCCCAGGCACTGAAGTCAGACTGACGGGTCTGTAGTTACTGGGGTCATCCCTGCTGCCCTTCTTGAAGATCGTGACAACATTCGCTAGCTTCCAGTCAGCTGGTACCTCTCCAGATTCCCAAGAGCGTTTCCTTTACTATCAGTAAGTTCTTTATACTCTTTAAATTGAATCTGTTAAATGCTGTGCTGGGTTTGATGGCCTGGAAATTTAACATGAGAAACATATGGATATGAAAGGAGAGTTCTTTCAAAACTCTGCAAATAAAGCTTTCATGCAGTTAAAAATTCTTCTTATGATCTACTAACACTACAGCAAAAATCTGACAAATTTTACCTCAACTTTGTGATTAATTAGTGTTTAAATATTGGGATTGTTTGAGGATTTTTTAAAAAAACTCTTCATGAGGCAGAAAAGCCTATCTGCTAAATAATTAAAAAAAAACCAACCAACATCATGATTTTCAAGTTGAATATTGCAAGTAGTGACCATGTAAACAGAGCTGCCATCTTGTGGATAAAAAAGTCCTAAGAGCAGGTGTCTCACATTACCAGAATGCAGAATAAAAAAATTGTTTATAATAATTATCATCTTTACCTAATTTGGCATTCAGCTCATATACAGGATTATGAGAGCTGTAATTTTGAGCTGGTACATTCAATCTCTAAAACCTCTTATCACCTGAGTTCTAATTTCCCCCAGAATCTTCAGACCCAGCCCTTCCAATATTAATAATGTACAGGTTAACAAACACTGAAAAACTGATTGTGTTTTTCAATTAATATCTGGTGCAGAGCTATGCTTTGTAATATAAATAATTGGTTTAACCATTAAATTGATGTGACAGAAATAATTGTCAAGCAATTAAATGCAGTAATGATTTCAACTCATGGGAAATATATACTAGTATTCCTGAGTTTCAGTTTGCTTGAGAAATAACTGAGATGTCCACTCTTCCTAGGTTCTCCAGCATTATTTATATATCATTTAATATTATGTTATAGAAAGAAATTATACAGTTAGTTACAGAAAATCATTGGTCAGTTTTCTTCCATTTTCTGGTTCTTTCCTTCTTCCTTTTTCCATTTGATTTGTATTTGAAACTATGGTGTCAAAAACCGTCACCAGCAATGTTATCCCTACTGTCTGTTTCCAGACATGAGAGTTAACAATCTAGTCTCCGTCAGATAAACAGCTCATGGCATAACGACAGGAATACAAGAATTGTATATTTCTGGACATCACACACAGTTATACACACCCGTTTTTGAGCTCTTCTAATGTATTCTATATGTTCATTTTATTTAAATGATTTTTCATTTAAAGAAATAGCCTTATGAATTATTTTGGCTGAGTTGGTTGAATACTACTGCATACATAAAAAAACACGATTTAGATTCTATTTTTATATATATTTAGTACAAATAATATTAAGTTCAAACTGGTTATGACCCATTTGTTACAGCATGTTGAAGTGTGAAAAATGTTGTGTGACTTGATTAAGATCATGGAACCATTCTGTTATCTACAACTGCTCAGCGTGAAACTCCAAAGTTACCCATGTTTTCAAAAATGCTGCTGACAGATGCATGGAGCACACAGAATTTTATAATTTATTACTGATATTCATAAATCATTAAATTTCAAAGCATTTATTGTATTTTACTGCAGAAAAAAATACTTTTTTTTCTAAAGAAAACATGTCAAAGCTTATGGGCCATTTCCTAAAAAGTATTCTCCACTAAAATCCCCCCAAAAATTTGTGCTACCCATTGTAAGTAAATTTTCTACTAATACAAGCTATGGCTTGATTCTTAAAGCATAAAATCTGCATTAACACCATAGATAACATACTTCATGAAGAAGTAAGAAAACAACACTATCTTTTAAGACTGTCTAGCAAGTCATCTGTGAGCATTATGCTCTGTTAAGGAAGAAATTGTAGTCTATGTAAGAATAAAAAACGTCTAAAACTAATTTATCATGGTAAGATTAACTAGATACGTGAAATCAGTATATTTTTCAGGCCAAATCAATACACGTCATCAAATTTTGTCAAGTATATGTCTATTTGGTCTAGACTATTTATAACACTAAATTTTCAAGAGAATATAACTTGTACATATGATACATTTTAGGCATATCTTCTTAGCAATCACGCAAATACAAAGCTGGCATTCCCATTGTCCAAATTCATCTTTTCTGATCCGTAGTTCAGATTTGTCACTTTACACAGCAACGCATTTTTTTATATATATATTTCCATCTTAAGTCACATGAAGCCCCATGAAAAGAAATAAAAGAACAGAGGCTTTCATTTTGGCTTAAAGAACGTTTTGACTAACAGGTTAGTCTCCAGATCCCTACATAGACCTGCTGTTTATTAAGTCCCCAGAATTTAATCTCCTCAGTCTCTATAACTTTGTGAAAGAACCATAATGAAATGGCAGAGCGGTTTATCAAGTTTGTTCTAGCTATGCAATATTTTGGATCTTATATATTAAGCTGCATTGTGTTTGGCGATATTTCATTTTTTCTGCGTATTTGGCTTGGTGTGGTTGGCTCTCTGGTTCTGACTTTTTCCCCAGAAAATAAATTTGGTAAGACAATTTTTAAAAATAATACTTTTTTTTACACCTGTCTTGAAGGATAGTAGACCATAACTAAACTGGTGTGGTATATAATTTTCTATAAGTAACTACTGAATGAATTTCTTATTCTTAGAAAGAAGAAATTAGTTTCTACAGATGGAAAAAAGTGTTGATGTAGGACAAAAGATACAAATACAGCACATGCTAGATTTTTTGCATTTTTCCATTGAATAATATTTTTTTTTGTCACTTAAAGGTGAGAGTTCAGAATATTCATTTCTGAAAAAAGCAATTCTCTTAAGCACTGATTTGTACTCATTTAAAAGTTCACATGATTTAGGATATTGCCTGTAATACAGCAAAATACTTAGTGTCACTATATTTAGGACATATATTTGGCAGCGTGTTTCACGCCTCATTTACTATAGAACGTCTGGGCTGCTACTTAGCATTCAAAAATAAGTGTGCATGTACATTTGTGCATCTCTTTACTTTTGTTGTTAGTTTTAAATACTTAAAAAGACACAATAATCTGCCTAACATTGCAACAGTACAATGTTCTTGGATTTACACCCTTTCAGTGTGCCCCGTTGTTAATTTCACACCTTAAGAGAAGGCAATGCAAACCCATTTAGAAAGTGAGTTCTCCAGGTGCTGCATACATTAACCTTTCCTTTAATACCTCTTCTGCACAATATTTTGGTGATTAGTGTCATTTAGTAAACAGATTATGAAAATGCAGTTACCTAAGGATCTTGCTTAATAATTTAGGCAAATTAGTTCTCAGATTTTTTTTTCAATTGCTACATTCAATGGCTAAACATAACCACCTGCCACTCCTGGTCCCTAACGCAGGAGTTTCTTGTACAATCTCATTTTACCCAAGAAAAAAAAATAAAAAGAAAAACAAAGGAAAAAAAAAAGGGGCGGGGGTTGGGGGAGAGACCCCAGCTGTGTGTGTATATAATCATTAGAGAGACAGGTTTCAATTCGTGGCTGGCAGTTTAGGGTTAAGGTTTGATTCCAGGTGAGGGAAGCCAATGAGAGCACGCCCGGTTGATGTGTCTGACATCATCCTGCACGGGAGCACCCAGCCCGGCCGGGGCAGCTCTCGCCGCTGCACCAGCGGCGCCGTGATGGATGTTTACAGCTCTTCCTTGAGAGCCAATTATGTCGCTTTTGTGTGAGGCCCAAGGATCGCTCAAGCTGCCTGCTCGCACACAGCACTGCTGGATCGAGCTGAAGCAATTGTTTTCCTTGTGTCTGGTAAGAGTCTGGTCTGGTTTACCTTCTCTTTCAGAATAAAGGTGATGCGCCTAACCTGTGAAGCGAATTGCTTTCATAGTTCAGAGGCTTGTGCAACTGTAATACATAGAGAGGAGCTTTTACTGGCAAAGAGGCGATCCTTTAGAAAGGGAATGTTTTAAAGGAAAAACAAGCCTGTATCTGGCAAACTCTACATTACGGAAATAAATAGCCTGCATGTTTATGCTGCTCCTCAGGTGAGCTACAGAGTTATTAGGCTGACAAGACAATTGCACAGAACAGTAATTTAATAGCTGGGTGTTTTCCTTTCACAGCTGTATTTTTCCTTCGAAAACTAGCTTTTGTTGATGAACAAAGAAATGAGATTTAGGAAGAGGGAATTTAATGTTGTATAAACTTTAAAAAAATGTTCTGGAATACTTTTGCAGATACAAATCAAAACCCCTCAGGATTAATACCAAGATGTTTAAGTTTCCAGCTCTGGAATTAGTTATAATTACTTTGTTCTGCTAATTTCCATAATTTAAAGTGATAAAGTGATTCAAAGATTTGAAGTGTTCAATGTACAATATGCTGGGAGCAAACCACCCAACGTTGTTTTGCTTGTTTGTATGTTCTCCCATTTGCGTTCTGTAGCTCATATTAAAAAATGTCTCATTCTTTAGCTATACGAGTGTATGAATAGAAGCTGAAGAAGTGTTTATATCTTTTAGGTTGTTAGCAGCTCTGTGGTTTGAACAGAGGCAGGAGGGAAAGAGGAAGGATTCTGTCTGCGTGACTTGCTAGTTTTGCAACAGAATAAGTACATTTAATGCTTCTGAACTCATATGGATTTAAGAGATTAGAAGTGACACTGACATTGACAAATCAGATGCAATAAAGGATTTAATTGACTGAGGGAGTTCAGGGGCTGTTGTATGAAGAATCCAATAACCAGTTTAACTAGTCAAGTAGAGTGCCTTATTTCCTATTAAGGAAATAATAAATAGCAGACTCCCGTTAATTTAAAAGCTTGATGACATTTATTATATAATTATTAGAATTCACTGAATACCTAGGCCACTTAAAAACACTCTGCCTTTAATTCAGCAGCCCCTGATTACACAATACAAAGTTTTAAATGATGACCTGTGCAGGGACTATTACAAGTGCTCGTAAAAGTGAGATATATTATTATTCAGTCTAGCTACGACTAGGTCTGCTCTAATCACAGACAGAAGAATAATAGTTATTTTCAGCTTAAGACAGTAGGGTTTCTCATCTGTATTATACTTTTGAACTCCTTACTAGTCTGGTCCTTTCTGTGTAGCTCCTGATATCTACCATTGTTAATTCCGCTCTGCATATTAATATGCCACAAACAATCCCAAGCTTCTATGGAATGTCATCCCTATAACACAGATATTAGAACAACATATTTTTGTTAAAGTGAAACCTTCATATGCTTTGTTACCTTTTTGCTAACAAGAGGCAGATATTCCTGCTCAAAGGTGAGATGACTATGCCCAGTAAGGGAGAAGTATTCGACATTTCACTACTTTAGCCTTCTTGCTTAGGATTGTTATCAAACTCAACTAAAATTTACCTTATGCCAGCCTTTTAGCTATGCTTTAAATTTTTTTAAAAATAAAGAAGTTGAAGTATTTGAACCTCTCTCCCTCAGTTTTACATATCTACATATTGTGTAGGTCCGTGTCATTTATCAATGCTTCATTACTAGGTTTCATGTCAGATCTCACAATATTTCTGTTCCTACTGAGTTTAGCCAAATTCACATATGAACAAATTATCAGTTAAATACAGACTGATGGATTACTCTGTGTTCTGATTCAAAGCATTCAAAAACTGGTTTTAACATGTAAGTCCTTTTAAGTACGAATGTACATTGCTTTATCAGACAGTAAACTTAGACCTAGGCAAGACAAGGTAACAATGTTATAATACAAACAGCTAGCAATTAACTTGGACTTTCTAGTTTAGTTTAATTTTTGAAGGTGTTCTGGAAGAACAATTTGCAGGAAAAATATGGGTGGATATTTTTGTTTATTTTCAACCAATAACTAAATTCAGATTAAATTAAAGAAAACCATGTTTCTTGGAAAAAATAGTCTTTCAACTTTTATTTCCTTTAAAATAATAAAGATAACTATTATAGTCCTACACCAATGGTCAATCTGCTATGTAGTCCCTACAGTCTACTACATAGCAGATTGATCATTGGTGTAGGAAAGAGTCTTTCTTGTCTTATGCTTGAATGGCAGATTATGCCCACAGAGCATACTCTGTGAAGTGCATATTCCATCAGTATCAAAGAAAAAATTAGTATCAGGTTGCTCGATTGTAAGAACAGGACCTTCTGTTTGTGTGATTTCCTATGAATGAGTCAATTCATGCATTTTCACAATTACCTTAGGTAACAATCTTTACAACAAAGATTAAGTCCTTCCTCCTACATAAGATGCTTCTCTTGGCGGATAATTTTGACTAAAGTGACAAAAGGGGATTTTTTTTTTTTAAATTAAAATTCAATGCTTTTGATATTTCTTGAAGAAAATAAAGGTATCAGTTAAGCAGTAATATGATAATTTCACCAATTGCTGGAAGAGTATCCATATCAACAGTAGTAAAATCATGAACTAAAAGTAATCCTTCTTCCCCTGTAACTGATAAAGGAAAATTATTCTTAGGAAATACAAATTAAACTAGTATTATAATACATTTTCTCCTGTGTACAGTTTACAGTAAGTGCAGGAGACAGGAGTTCTTTCATATTCCAAACTTTGGTCCAAGGCTCAGATTTTCGGCTTGTCTAGGATAGATATGTTCCTCTAGGAACTTCCAAATTGTAAAAACAGCCACAAAATCTTGTGCTGCAGCAATCCTTCTTGTCCATCACTGAGATTTTTTATGTGTAAGACTGCCAGAGAAGGAGAGTAAAGAGTCTGTTCTGTTCCCTTGTCTTTTTGTCTCCTTACATACCTTTAGACAAGCCAAAAGAAAAAAAAAAAAAATCTTTTCACCTATATAATTATGAGGAGACTATAATTTTTTTCTTTTCATTTCTCTGTTTATAAAGTCAAAGAGAGCAGAAATTACAAAGAGTATTTCTAATGTGGGAGATGTGAGATGCATCCATCACTTCAAGTCCTTGTTTTCCTTTGGAAAGTAATTCAGATATCCAGATGTACAAACATGAAGTATGCCTTGGATGTACTCCAATAGGACACCTGCCTGGATGATTAAAGGACCAGTAATATAGATGACACATCTGTCATACAGTACAGATACTGACAACTTTTTTATTTTCTGCTTTCGTTTACTTTGTTTCCTTTGAATCTTAAATGATGCACGTTAAGGATTGTACTAAAAGAAGGATTTACAAATCAGATCTTAAGGTAGTTTTACAACCTCAATTTAATCTTTTGCCTACATATACATAGTAATTCTTGTGGAAATATACAATTATAGAAATAAAGGAATATGATGCTGTGAGAGCATAGAGTTAAATCTACATGGTTTAGTGAAGATGATATTAATTTTAACTAATTTCAATCAGGAAGGTTCCTCTTACAATCTGTGGAGAAAAGGGTCATCTCCAAAAAAAGGATTAATTTTATCTTCAAAACAATTATTATAGATAGATGAGCTGAATCACTTTCTGGAGGGGTTGAATTCACTCCACATAGACAATCTAACTGAATACTTTCAATTATGTATCTAACTTCCAGAGTTGTAAATACGATCTGATTAAGATCTCAAGGATTTCTGAGTAGTAGTGAATTCCACCAGTAACGTAAAAAATGGGTAGGTTTTTTTTATATTATTTGCTGCATGTTGGAGTCAGTTATTTATTTCTGCTGTAGATGGACTCTGGACTTTATCTCTGCAGCTACAGGGGTGATGACCAGAGCACGTGGCCCAAGACTTTGAAGTTCCAAAGTTATTTGCTCACAATCAGGAAATGTAAAGGTTTGGGAGATGTAGATCCATGGCTGGTAAGAGGGGGAAGCATGCTCAATCTTTTATATTCATTGAAGCATTTTCTCCCATGTTTAAAACTCTTCTTCTTCCTCTACCTGACTGTTTGTTTACCTGCTCCTAGAATCATTGGATTTTGCATATTTTCAAAGCATTACAATGTGGCTAAATTTGATTGGATTTTGCTCCCTAGAAGACAGAGATAGCACACATATTGTTTCTCCTCCCAGTCTTCAAGTCCACGCAGCAACAGAGACTCCTCAGATATTCAGTCTTTAGTATGGACAAAGAGTTGTCACTTGTCTAGTTTCATTCTTTAACAACCGCATCAGGTGTCTAGGATCGCAATTTCAGGACAAACAGTTGGTGTCCATAATGTTAAAGAAGAATTTTTAAACATGGACATTGGGCAGTTAGCCTGTCGTTTCAGTAGCCAGTCCATGCTTTTAGATCAGCGTCTGTGCAGGAGTTTTTAAGCAATCTTCTGAGTAGTGTGATAATATACTCTGTCCCATACACAAAACAGCCCAGAGAATTTAAGATAATACATCATTCATCAGGCCCGTGTTATTAGTTGAAATAGTTCGTTGCTGTTTAAAAATAATGACACAAAAAGTATAAAAAATTGTGTTACTCTTTACAAATCTAGACTTGAAGCTGGAAATTACTGGATAAAACATATTGATATTTCACTTATAAACTATCAAAATCAATCTCTTAGTAAACTTTGGATTTTAGGATTTTGATTTTCTTAGATTGTTACCTAATTGAGAAGTGAGTGATTATAACGGATAAACAGAAGCCAGAAGTGTACATTCAACAGAGAAAAATTAGAAAACAATGTGAAAATACTTCTCTCCCCTATTCTCAGACTTAAAAATTTAACAATTTAATAAATTATCGTGGCGAAAAAGACTTACTCCCTCTTGAATGAAACATAAACTAAATAATCCATTACAATTTATCACAGAATAATATTACATTATCACTCACAAATGGGAACTGTGGCTTTCATAGTTGCCGAGCTGTAGTTATCCACATCTGATGGTCTCCATTAATTTTTAACAATCATCCTGTCACCAGACCAGTGAGCTGTAGAGAATACTGTGGAGACGTCACATTCCTTGATGACTGCAGTTAATGCTGCTGCCCCTCTGAATCAGCATGAAATGTAGACACTTTTATGACTGAATCTGCAATCTGAGACTTCATCATGCTATTCATAGTGTTGCTAATGATCTATACACTGGCAAGTGATGTGTTGAAGTCATTCTCTTCATTTACCCTTGTTTTCAGTTGTAAAGGCAGAACAGACATATGGATCCTACATATCAATAACCAGACAGAAAATAATAGCACAAAGAAGTCATGACTTTAACTGGTGAAAGATTTTAATAGGTTAGATTTATGTGGGGGTTTGAAAATGTCTATGGATTTTTTTCTTTTACTAACATTCCTTCTGAGAAAAGGGAGCAAATCGTTTTGATCTGGTTTCTAGAAGTCAGTTGCACTCCCATGGCAAAACAAAAGGATGCTTAGTTGCATCTCAAAGTACGGTACAGAGGAAATAGCTGTGCATGGGTTTTAAACAAAGGGATTCAAGTTACCATGTGTTGCTGTATAACCAAAATACAATTTTCAATTTTTAGCAAAATATTCTGGAAACATTGCCTCACTTCTGAGAAGGAATGTTTTACTACCAAATCCTCATTTTTCTTTCAAACTCAGTTCCTAAAATGTGCAGTATCTGGTTTGGTTTAGTTTTTGAACCTAAAAAAAAAAAGCTTATGTACTTTGAAAGGGGAAGAATTCTTCTCAAGTTAACAACATTATAATACTTAGAAGAGTACCTGAATTTTCTCTCTCTGAAAGCGTGTCTGAATCTTAAAATGCCCAATATTCCCCAAATTATCAAGAAGCCTATTTAATGCTACTGCTCTCATGATTACTGCTGTAACCAACGTGTAAAGAACAGTAGGAATTATACTATCTTGCTTCATTATTTCATCTTATGATTCTCATAGAACCATGGGGAGGAAAAAAACAACAGCAACAGCTAGGTATATTAATGGTCCCTGGAAACAGTGTTTGATTTCCTATGGGCTTATGTCCCTTAATTAATTAACTTTTAAATGATTTATGCTAAGATTTCTTGTTATCTCTCCATATGCTTGTAAAATTAAGCCATTCTTCTCCCTGCAGGACTAACAAATACTGCATTGTGCCGACTAGTTAGAATCAAGTACCATCACTAGGAGAGCTGTGTTTTATCAGTGCTTCTTCTTTCAGCTTCCTCTGACACAGAGCACAGGGAATATGAGATGGGTTACTCTGTTCTGCTCTAATTAGCACTAGAGAATTGTCCCCAGGATGTCTAACTTTGCTTGTCTACTACTACATTGAGAAGTTATTACGTGGGGATGAAAAGTAAGCCTGTTTTCTCAAGAAAACAAACAGTGGGATTGTGTTTAACTGTATGTACACTGGAACTGTGTTGCCAGAGCTCTGTTTATCAGTTGAGGATATCACTGGAGAAAGGATTTGTCCACTTCCATAGGGGTGCTGGGAAGCAGCTGGAAATTCACAGTTTTTATAACGGCAGTGTAGAATGAATCACAGAGGTGATACAGTTCAGGGACGCTGTATTTTGAAGACACAGTCTAAAATATGTCCAGAAACATGCTAGGTTTCACGTGTAATTATACCCCTAGTACATACACTGAAATTTTACAGTTAGTTTTTCTTATTTACTAAATTACTTTGCATGATTGTGATTTAGTAAGACATTGAAGTATCCTCTCTATCAAATAATTTTTTTTATGGAGGTCTCAGAAATAATAGTAATTTATTGAAATATTTACAGAACAGATAAAACTTCTGGAGGCTGTAGTTCTCCTAAAAGATTAACTAACTTCTTTGTTTGGTTTAACAAAAAATTTCTAAAAGGTGTTTCATTCCTAGATGGGTAATTGTTTCTTCCTGGTATCTGGCAGAGACCTTAAGGTTGCTTCAAAATTAGAGGTAGACAAGAGAATAAGCAGACCCAAATCCTCAGTGGGCTTGTTAACTTCCTGTGACAGAGAGAGGAGGTATTGCAGTGAATTCCCTCTTGGGCTTGGCAATGTTTCACATTGGTGCTGCAGTAGGCTCGCTGAGGTCCAAGAGAGCTACACTAAAATGAATGGTTAGACTGACTTTTCTAAGAGTTTCAGATATTCAAGAATCACAAAGGTCTGTGACAGGCAATTATAGTATTATTGGTATGAATAACCATACTTAGTCATACAGATAACAGGAGAATTGACTAGATTCCACCTGGTCCATGCCTCCAGATGCATCCAAGAGTCTAAAATCTGTATGTTTACACTAGAGTCACATTTCCTTTCAGGGCATCCTTAACCACTTTCAGTTATTTGCTTGCATTAGCAAGTTTACCTTTAATGTGGCTTTCTATTAAGCATTCCATTTCCAAGAAATGCTGAATCCTTTTTTTTTTTCCCTCATGTATATTATGCTCTATAGGACACTTCAAGCACCATACTGCATTTGAGATAAAGACTTTTACTCAGCTCCATTCCTATATTAAACAAGATGACAAGAATCTTGAAATTGAATTATATGTTAAATATTTGAGTTCTTGGAAATCCTTACTCTTAAGGAATTGAAACTTACACTGTTGCCTTTACAGGTTTGTATCACAAACACTGAGAAGCAGACACAGGGCAAGACAGGGCTCTTTCTACCCAGCCAATTGAATCTGGGGCAACCACAAGAATACAGAAATATAGGCACTCTGGCGCTGTGGGAAATTAAGTAGCATTACAGCTTTGTAGTACTCTGATAAATGACAAATGCTGGATTATTTTTGAATTTTATCCAGTGGTGGTTTAATAAAAAATAAGAAAATAATTTAGACAGTTGGCTGCAGAACCAGGGCAGTTATGTTCCAAAGAACATACTGCAGAGCAGATGCCCTGGTGCGCATCAAAGGCTTTGCGTGTGCATCATAACCATGTGTTCTTTTCACTTTGGGATGAGAATCCCAGACCTCTGCACCCTCCATTCCCTTCTGAAAGAATGATCTTGTGCCACTGTGCACTCCAGTACCTGTTCTGTTCTGGATTACTAGTAACTAGGACAATGATGTAAAACACAGACTCTATCTATAATCTGCGCCAGGGGCAGACATGGTGCTGTTTGTAGACAACCTGATGCGGGTCTGTTCGCTGCATATCAGTCCTTGACAATCACTCAGAGACATTTAACTGAAACAGATATGGCATTTAACACAGGCTGTCATCATTGTTGACTAGTCACCTGTATTTTAAGTGGTCTAATACTTAAACTTACTGTCTAAGATATGCGGTTTGATCTTTACCTTGTGCACTGAGAAATGTTTCTCAGAACATATAATTCCTCCTCATTCTTTTAATGCTTTGATTCCGCTTATAGTCCTTGCTCAAATACTATTAAAAACAATTTTTTGTTGTAATTGACATTGTTTTCATACCCTATTCTGTCTTCCTTACCTGTATATCTACTTCACTACTCCTTAGATCTTAAAAGGAATTATGAAACTTATTCTATGAAGGACAGAGGAAAAAGAAGGTAATTTGAAGATTTTTGGTGTAGTATCTTCCCCTTGTAAGATACTAACCATCTGCAGACTGGGACAAAAACATGTCTTTGGCACGCAGGAAAGACTATTAGTTCTCATACATTTCCTCAACTGGCTTGTCAGAGAAAAGCCTGTAAGTTCTAGCTAAATACAAAGATGTTGTAAAAGATATTTGTCTTGACAGAAAGAGAAATTGTTTGGGGATACTAATGGGAATGCCTTCTAAAGTCATCTTATTTCTCTGTTGTCAGGTTTCTGGGTACAAACAAATTGGTGCCTGATGTATGAGGAGGACAGCGTAACTTTTTCTTCACTGGACTTTGTTTTTTTGAAGTTACAGACTCTGAAATGTAACAGCCTGTGTCTGAATTACAAAACCACTTATTTCTTTCTGGCTCATGCTGTTCAGCTCGGTATCAGTGCACACATTTCATGAGTATCTGTGGGCCTGCACTCATGGGGAAATTTTGTAAGGTTAGAATCTCAGATTCTTGAGAATTATAGAACTCAAATTGACTTTTTTAACTCCTTATTGATTTCCTAATCAAGTTGTATATTGACTAAAAGCATATTTCCAGCCCAGAAAGCCAGTAATGTCCTGAGTTGCATAAAAATAAGTGTGGTTAGGAGACTGAGGGTGGTGATTCTGCCCCTCTACTCTCTTCTCGTGAGACCCCACCTGGTGTCCTGTATCCAGCTCTGGAGTCTGCAGCACAGGAAGGACATGGACCTGACTAGAGCAGGTCTAGAGGAGGACTACAAAAATAGTCAGAGTAGAAGACTGTGGAAGACAGGCTGAAAG
Source organism: Tapera naevia (assembly GCA_033556795.1). Classification (NCBI taxonomy): domain Eukaryota; kingdom Metazoa; phylum Chordata; class Aves; order Cuculiformes; family Neomorphidae; genus Tapera; species Tapera naevia. Next base: position 7,582,585 of record JAUMJJ010000059.1, read on the forward strand.
AGTTAGGGCTGTTTAACCTAGAAATGAAAAAAATCTTAAGGGAGAGCTTATTGCAGCCTTTTAGTATTCAAAGGGGGCTTATGAGAAAGGTGAAGAAAGACTCTTTTACCAAGGCCTGTAGTGATAGGAGACAGAGTAGCAAGTTTAAATTGAAAGACAGTATATTTAGATTAGGCATTAGGAAGAAATTTTGTTAAGCATGGTGAGGCACTGGAACAGGTTGCCCAGAGAAGCTGTGAATGCCCCATATCTCTGGAACTGTTCAAAATCAGGTTGGATGGGGCTTTGATCAACCTGGTCTATTGAAAGATGTCTCTACCTGCAGCATGGGATTTTGAGTAGATGGTCTTTAAAGGTTCTTTCTGACCGAAACTACACTATGATGCTGTAATTCTATAGAGCGTTTGTACCTCCATCAAAGAAGGCCCCAAAATGATGTCATTACTGAGCCATCACAAACATAAATGCATTTTTTTTCAAAAAAATTACTCTTCCACTTATTCCACCATATTAAAATTATTGGAAGTATTTCTGCAGAATGCTAAATTTGTTTAAAAGTGGAGATTAAATGTTTACCTAAAATATCAATACAGCAGGCAGGACTGTGAGGAGATTCTCAGCACTGGTGAGGCCACAGCTGTAGTACTGTGTCCGGTTCTAGACTATTCAGTATACGAGAGACATGGATGTACTGGAGAGAGTCAAATGAGGAGCCATCAGAATGATTAAAAGACTGGATCACCTCTCCTGTGAAAAAAGACTGAGAAAGGTGGGACTCTTCAGCCTGGAGAAGACAAGGCTCAGGGAAGAATCTCATCAATGTGTATAAATACCTGAAGGAAAGGTACACAGAGAACAGAGCCAGGCTGTTCTTTTCAGTAGTGCCCAGCAACAGGACCAGAGGTAGTGGGTGCAAACTAATACACAGGAGGTTCTCTTTGAATGTCAAGAAACCCTTTTTAATGTGAAGGTAACTGAGTGGTGGCAAAGACTACCAAGAGGTTGTTGATTCTTCCCCCTTAGACATATTCAAAAGCTACCTGGGCACAGTCCTGGGCAACCAGCTTCACGTGGCCCTGCTTTTGAGAAGATTGGTTGGACCTCTGAGGGTCCCTGCTAACCTCAGTTGCGATGTGATTCTATAATCCTTAATACTTAAACCCTCAGAACCACTGCTGGATTTTGCTTTGGTCAAAAAATAAATAGAACAACAGTAAAAATTCTTGAGGGTGAAGAATACTTGAGACTGATAGAATTTCTGGGCAGTTGCTCAAAGCTACATCACTTGGGGCTCTGATTTGCCTCCTGCAGCTGTACAAAGTTCGTTGATTTGGGGGACATAAAGATTCAAATCTAATAAGAATGAGTAGATGGATCAGCAACGGCATATGAGAAGAGAACCTCTTTCCCTAACCATTTACGTCAGGGAGATGACCCACTTATTCTTTCCTGGCCTGGGTTCACCTGTGCCCAGATTTCACCAGAGGGCACATCCTTATGCAGCCTGGAAGTGCTGCTTATTACTAACAAACTAATTTACTGAATAAAATTTTGTATTTGCTGACACATAACTGAACATTCTTCTTGTAATGATTAGTCACTCAGAGCCTAGAAATTTGTCAGCTATCTATTATATTCAGTACTTGTTCCCTGAGCAGCACCATGTAAGCCAAACCTTTCTTTTGCACAATGATTGACTGCAAATCACTCACACAAGCACTACTTAAATTTGCAGTTCACTGACCATTTAATCGTTTTCTTCGTTTTCTAAAACCTCACTACTCTGTAACAGTAGCCATTAAAAATGCAGAAGACACCAAACATTGTCACTTCCTATTTTATAAAAACATAGTTTTTCTTAACTGCAATTCAGTTTAAAAGTTAATGATAAACAGTTCTTGCAATATCATATGCTTTATAATATAAAGATATTATGGATATAAGGCCTTGGTAGAAATTGCTTGAAACTACTTGCTGAAAGAAAAACAAAGGTGATGCTGTTTATTTTATTTCAGGCTGATTTGGTTTAGTAAAGGTTTGTGAGGTGATATGGGTAGGTTTGAAAGAGTTTTGTTGATGTTGCTTTCCAGATCAGTGCTAAAACACACAGGTGACAGCACTTCAGTGGCCCGGTAAGAACCAACTTTAGTAATAGAGATGTGTATTTTTTGTAGCAATACACTGTGTACTTTTGCAGCAATGAGATTTTATAGGATTTATGAGATATTAGATCAAATCTTATGATTGACTTCCGATTTCATCTCAAGTATCGTTATAATATAGCTTTAGGTTTACAAAAAATAATTTGTGCATCTGAAAATACCACATATACCAATTTTTTGCTAATGTGTACTTCCAACTGCATAAAGCAGAAATGTAGGTAAATTCAATTTAACATGTTCAGAAGCACAGGCTTATATACTTCTTTCTGAAACTAATCAGTTATTCATTCGTTCACAAACCTTATTTTTGTAAGTCATCTCTATCTACTTTATACTTCAACTTTTACACAGTCTTTCAAAAGTTGGTATTCAGCTGAATAACAGTGAAAAATATTTAATTGAGATCTAAGATACCTCAAATAAGTTATTTGTAGTTATGTTCCCCCCTCAAAGAGCACTTCTATTTTCCTAAAAGCATAAGTACTACTTGGCTGCTTTTTTATGACAAATGCTTGCTTCCTTCCTTTTAACATTTTACCTAGTTTAATGGAGAAAGCCAAAGTTTAGAGAAAAACACTTCAAGTTTTGTGAAAACTAATTGGAGGAGGCAAAGGCTCTGAAAGAACAGCAATATATCGTTGTATATTGCCTAACACAAGCCAGCTGCCCATTTAGGACGTGCACACTGGCTGGTGAGGTAGTGTGCCTAAAGCTTTGATCTGTCTCAAGGCTACCAATGGTTTCACAAGTGTCCACTTCATGCGGAGGTGACTTAGAGAAATGAAAAATACACACCTATAGGAAAGTTTCTGCAGCAGTTTTGTGCAGTGAATGTTTCAGTTTTTCCTGCTAGGCCTTTCAGTGAGAGTAGAGCTTTTCAGCTAAACTGTGATTAGCCTAAGCATATTTCTTTTCACTAGCGTTTCTTGACCAATGTTTTAATACTGTTCTTTTCTCCTTTCCTTTCTTTGTAATTTTGCCTTTTAGCACTGTATCTCCTACTTAGTCATATTTGTCCTGATTCCTTCTCTCTAGACCGGTGATCGTGTCCTTGAGTTATTCCAGTGTTTCTCAGCTTGCAGCATGTGGACCACAGGCGGCAGTTCACCGGTGCCAGAAAGTGGTACATGAGATGTTGAGTTGTTTTTTAATCAGATACATTCACACACAGAGATTCAAATAAAGAAGCAAACCAGAGAAAATTATAAACCTACTTTCCAGTGTGCATTGTGTCACTTGTTAATTCTTGTTTTATCCATGTACAATTCCCATTGAGGATCCCATTTGACCTGCAGTTACAGACTACTTTTTTTTAATCTCACATGCTAACATTTTTTTCATTGCACTAAAGAAACACAGCTTGGCTCCTAATGTTACAGGATAATTCAGGGTGAGTTTCTAATATTCTCTCTACAAAAACCATAATATAACATAAACTCACCCATGGATCCTAGTGCTGTGTTTTAAACTGCTAGGGTTCAGGTTTTATTATTTGGATTGAAATTCTTCAATGAGATCTGCTCCATCTGATCTTTTTTTTTTTTCATTTTGGTACTTCAATTGCATTATGGTGTTTCCAGGGTAAGAGAAATCAGGTACGTCTTTGTAGTACTGTTTCTGCTATGCTAGAAGGTAAGTAAAAGCCATGTGGCTTTCTTAGTACTAGGTAATAATCTCTGCCATAAGATAGATAAACTAGTCAAGGCATAACTATTCCAACGTGATTGTTTGGCTTATGAATTCATCTGGTCATTATTCTGCTCTCTTGCAATGTTGCAAGAAGAATGAGCTTTGTGTCTTCTTGCAGTGCAACCTCTTTGAGAAAATGTTCGAAGTAAGAAGCAGTAGATAATAGGGAAACATACCCAAGAACGTGTATTTTTCAGATTCTTACATAATCTTTCCTTGTATTCCTGGTTAGTCTGTTTTCTTGTCAATTCCTTTTGTTTATTCATTTGCCTGTAATATGCTAAAAAGTTATAACAAATAACATGCTTACGTGATCCATGATAATATTCTTACAACTGGAAATTATTGTATTTAGAGAATATACAAAATATGGTAAATAATTTTGAGCTTCTGATCTCTTTAATCATATTTTTATTTGAAAAGGAATAAAATTAGATATTATATACATGTGAATATTGCTCGAAGACAAGAGAACTGAAAAGCTACATAAACTAAGACAAAAATGTTTGATCTATGAAGACAATAGTTAAAAAAAACAAGGTCAGTGCTGCTCAGGTTTTCCAAGTGAAGCTCTGGCTCATTGACAGATTCCAGAAAAAGAATGTGATCCTAAAGAGACAAGTGCCACATGATCTGTATGTATTTTCAGTCAGTTTTATTGTTTGGTAGACCTGAGGTTTGTTTTTTCTTTCCTGAAACTAATTTTCTTAATTTCATATTACATACATCCCTTTCCATAAATGCAAGAAGACATAGAATTTTGTCGATTAAAAGCTTCTTATCATACCTTTTTATTTTTGATGTGGTTAAAGGTACCAGGGTAGTAAGGAATCTCTGCCTCTAAACTGATCCTATTGTTAGGTGTTTTTTTCTGTTCATATTAACATATTATCATGACATATAACTGTCCAGATGATTCTATTGATGACAGGGCGTGGGGTGCAACATTATGTAATGCACTGTAATATTAAAGCAAAACTCTTCACAGAAGGGCTAGAATCTTGGTTTTTTTAGGAGAAAATATGTTATATCGGATCCAACAGCCTGAGAGACATAAGGCTGATTCTAATCAACTGGGAGGTAGATTACAAGTTTTCACTGGGCACAAGACCAGGTTACCACAAGCGTGTTTACAAAATGGGAAATTATGAAATTAAGAATTAATTATTAAGTAATAAATTTGGCTTCTTAGTAGATTAAAAAGACTGCTGAGAAATGGCAGATGATGAAGAGACATCAACACCACAAAATCAGTGCATGAAGCCAGATGACCAACATAGACCCCAAGTTCCTGCCCAAAACAGTGAAATTCTACAGTTCTCAGTATATATGGTACAAGAGTACTTCTCAAATACACAATGCGCCATCAAAAGATGAGGTTACTCCTTTCATCAAATGGTGGGTTCATGTAGCAATTGTTCAAGGGATCAGAAAATTTATGTAGCATGGGCCTGAGCATAGAGTAATATGTAATATGTGCATAGAGTACATAGAAGTACTCTTTAGTTGCCATTTAGCCACATATCAAATATTTCACTATATATTGAAGTTTTAGTCCAATAATTATAAACAATCATGAAAGAGGGAATGCCCAGGGCTACAGGTTTTTTTCATGTAATGGCTATTAATTCTGAAGTCTAGAACAGCTGCTCTAAATGTTTTCTCAATCAGTATAATTATCTTTATTAATACTGATAATTTTATCACAAACTGAAAAATAAAAGGTTAATGTAGAATATGTGGACCGATGAAGCATATGGTAAACATTGGTAGTTAAATTAGCATATCTTGCATTTATTTAGGATAGGAAGATGCAGGTGTGACACAAGAACACCTTTTTTGGGGTACTGTGCCTCCTCCGTGACCTGGGCTGTTTGACAAGCACTCCACCAGCAGGTACAGGGAGATGAACCTTCCTCTCTCTTTGGCACTTAAAAGACCCCTTCTGGAGGGTTATGACCAGTTTAGGGCTTCCGTGGTGAGGGTGGAATGGTGAGGGGGCTGAAGCACCTGGTGTACAAGATTCAGAGCTACATCTGGTCAGCCTAAAGAGAAATCTCAAGGGAGGCCTTATTGCTACCTGATCTGCTACATGACAGAGCTAGATATGTCCCAGAGGGCTTCAATGAAGGGACAAGAAACAGCAATTAGAACAAGCTGGAAGATGGGGAATGCTGACTAGATGCAAGTAAAAAAATATTGTTAGATATTTCTAGATATACTAGAAGAGGTTGTTCAGAGAGGCTCTAAAGTCTCAATTCTTGCAGACATTCAAAACTCAGCTAATAGTGGCTGTAAGTAACTTACTCTAGTTGACCTTTCCTTTCAGCAAGGTATTGGACCAAAAGACTGCTAGAAGTCCCTTACAACCTACATATATCCTATGATTCTTTGATTCTAACTTTCTAGCCACTTTATATTCATATATACCTGTATGTGTATAAGTCTGTGAATCTGCAATTCTCTTGTTCTTCACTGTCTGAATAACGTTTTGACATCAAAGCTTAATGAAGGAAACTTAAAAGACTTTTGTTTTAGCAGTCATTCACCTAAAATCTACGGGGATTCTCACTGCTGTTCCAAGGATACTCGTGCAGGCACACATAGGTGCTTCATGATACAAGGAATCTTTCACATAGTTTACCTAAAGGAATGCTGCCTGTAATTCATACATGCTAATATTTGCAAGAGGATTGTATGGTACAAAACACTCCCCCTGCCCTAATAGATATTTTGTTTATCCTCATTTTTTACAGGTAATAAAACTCTGTTCTGAATGTTAGTAAAATATACAATCAGGTACTCTTCACCTAAAAACAAATCCCCTGAATTTGAAAAAGTAAATCTGATCTTTTTTTTCTGTCCTAGAATATCTGCATATAATGTTATTTTTCTTGCCATCCCTTGTTTTCATTACTGTTAACAGTAGACAGGTTCTGACAAGTTTGATATGCCAGTCCAACAGAATGACAAAGGAAATTATTTTTAAAGCTAGTGCCAAATTCGGTCTAGATCAAATAATCAGAGATAATGATATCTGTGAATTTTGTATGTGATAATGCTGTTGCTGTCTTGGGACAGTGATGAAATCAAGAATGGTTATTATTCTAAACACGGCTATTCTGTAACTGAAGAAGTTTCTTCATTGATTAGATAAAATGAAAATTTTTGTTTTCTTAAACTTTAACCTCTGTATGATGGTTAGTAGTATACAGCTGCCTCAATCTGGTAATGGATTTCAAACTCATCTATAATTCACCAGGGATTTAGAAACCTGTTTCAGGAAACCTCAGACCTCTCAAAATTCATTGCTATGATATTTCCCAAATGGACTGAGCTTTAAGGTGTTTGTAACACATTGTAAATAATGAAAGGAAGTCTGATCTCTTGCACTCTGAAGTGACTCTTGAAATAAATGAAACTGAAAATTTTTGTGAGCATAAGTATCATTTGTCCAATTGTGCCAGTGAATATGAACTGTAAACTTTTTTCTTTTGAAGATTTAGGAACTGAGATATGAATGAAATACATGCAAACAGTGAAATGGAATACACTTACAGTTTTCAAACATGAGGTAAAGCTTAGTTCTTCTTTTCTGACACCAGAATATTAAATTCACTATGTGAATTCAACCATCGAAGTCAAATTCTGCTTCCACTGGAAATAAACTTCAGTGCACATTAAAGGATTATTTTATTTCTCGTTGAACACATTTTTTGGTATATACTAGAGAATTTCAAGAACATGTTTCTCTGACCTTTTTCATAGATTAAATGCAGTGAAATAAATTGTGTTGTACAGGGTATTGACTGCAAGATTAAATTCTTGCATCAATGAATTTTCCATTTAGTATAGTCTGCTTTCTTAATGAATTTGTATCATCAAGTACTTTTCTGTTATATCTTTAAGTGCTGCAAACATTTTGAGATTAATAACATATAAAAAATATTTGTGAGATTGAGCATATTCTAGCACAAATATTGTAGATTACGTGCAGGGTAAGGAAATGTTAATTAAGAGTGGTTTTGTAAGAAAATTAAATTCAGGTGTTGTAGCTAGTGTTTGCCTGGATGAGAAATATAGAAATTTTTGCCTATACATATCATATAGCTAGTACCTCATTAACCAACCTATTTCTGTTGACCTTAAATTTCACGTGTTAGGCTGTTCAATTTGTATTAACTATGAAGTTATTTAATGTAAAATTAAGTTTGATTGTGCTTATCCTTTATGATCTTCTTTCGCCTCTGCTGAGTGTACATGACTACAGTATCTGTTTTGGTTTCCATATATCTGTACTATAAGATACTGCATACCAGAGAAAAAAAATTCCTTGGAAATGCTTATTGAGACTATAAACTCTTTCACCATGTACATATAGAAGAACGATTTTTTCTTCTGTCTAACTTAACAATACAACTAATATTACACTGTATGTTATTCTGTTGCTAGGTAGCAAAAATAGACATTAGTTGTTTTGTGACATATTCATTTAATATCTGACAAGCAGCAAGGAATGTATTTCTGGTGTGGAGGCTTGACCCTGGGCAGAACTGACATTTCAGATCATAATGACTTCTTTAACCTCATCGTTTTAGTCCAATAATCAATTATATCAATTGATAGTTGAGTGAACTTTGTGTGTGTGTCCTACCCAGGACTGAGGGGCAGGTTGTATAGTTGGAGATAATATCAATTTTATGAGACTGTTTAAAGGACTAAATAAATGTGCAGGCAATGTTCTGAAAGGTATAAGAAGAAAGTTCGACAAGGTAAATATAGGTATTACTCTTTGGCAACATTACATACGAATTAATATCCTAAAAGTGGGAGGTATGAATGAAAGACTGTCTCTGAAATTCTAGCTAATTACTTTTGCTTACTTGTTTTTCCTGAATGTCCAGTATGTTGGCAATTTTCTGCAGGACACACCAAGCCCACATTTTTAAATTTTGGTTGCATGTCAAAGTTGCATGTAACTTGTGAATTTAAGGTTTACTTTTACCTAAAACTTGCTAGGGAATTGTTTGAGGTGATTTTTTTTCTTTTTATAAACAAATACAGTGGCAATAAAAGAGAGATTTTGATGATCAGCTTAGTGGAAAAACTTTAATAAACTAGATTTTAAATGAGTACTTCCAAAATGGTTAGACAATAGAGAGACTATTTATTTTGAGCCTATCTGGCTTGTTGCTAGAGCTTGTGTGAGGGGAACACACAGACATAGATGTGCACCAGACTGCTCAGTGCCAAATGAGTTCTGGTGGAAGCCTCGTGCAGTAATGTGGAGGTAATTTAGTGGAACTTTTGCTTTATTCTAAATGGATCAGCCACAGACATTGGGAGGAGCACTGATTCTTCCTGAACAAGTAGAAACACATCCTTTTCAGTACTTGTTTTAATCAGTATTTCTGTCTTTTGTGACTTTGTCATCTGTGACCTCTGAGTGCTAACCAGAGCTCTCCAGAGACCAGAGAGTGAAGAAATACTGTTGCTTTCTTTCATTTTCATAATATTTAGATATCAGAACTCCTCTTCAGTGTGTTTGCTGTCTTGACTAGCAGACCATTTTACTGTTTTTTTTATTATTAGCAGAAAACCTGACTCATTCACACTAATCGCTAAGAAACCCATTGAAAGTTACTGAAATACGCAAGCTGGTCAAGAATTAAGGCTAACCCTCCCTTTCCCCAATACAAAGTGTGCTTGATTCAATAATCTGTAACAAATAGTTTTAAACTCATTTTCGTAACTTTAGAAAAGGGAATGGATTGCAGCAGACTGATAATGAATTTTTTAAAATCTCGGGGGGGTAGAACCATTATAAACAGGGTGAGTACATGTACATAAGACTATGAATACTTGTTATAAACAGTGCAGCAGGCTCACACGCATTATTAAAAGTTACAGCACGGGCTTGAAGCTGTGGAATTTGCATTACTCTGTGGTTGTAATTTGTTTCTTGCGTTGTGATAGTGCCCAGGAGTCCAGTGATAGACTACAAGTGGGCTTTATTCTCTATTACACAGAACAAAAGGGGACACTCTGTCCTCATTTATTCAGTTAGGAATTGATTAACAGGTTTCTCTATATTTATTAAAGTTTTAATATAAAAGCAATTTAATTATTTCTGATTATTGCAATATGCTGTTAAGCTAGGTATGAAACTTTTTGTCAGAATTAATTACAATTAACTGTCATGCTGTTGCAAAACCTTCTGGGATCTGGAAGCCAGCAGACATTTTTCACTACTGATTAGAAATGGATCTTCCTCTCTAATCTCAGAATAAACCACTGATTTTTTTTTTTTTCCACTAGCTCGATTGGGACAGAATCAGAGTTTTGTCATTGGATTCATTATTGCAAAACTGTTCATCCTCTACTCCAGCAATTGAAAATGCAAAACAATAAAACAAAGCAAATCGGCAGAGAATATAGCAAAGTAGCTCAAATGTTTTCATTTAAAATACTTTTCTTTCCACAGAGTTAAACCAGGTGGACTCCTTTCCCGCTACAAGGGAAGTGTAATGTCTCTAACTACTTTGAGTTCCTCCCATCACTCATTTGTTTTGCATGTAAACAGGATATTACTCATAAACCTTCTTCAAAACAATCTCTTCTCAAAACTGTGGGTTTTGTTTGGCTTTGTTTTATTTTTTCTAAGACTTTTCCATGCCACACACGGGAGAAGGTTTTCTGGGTTGAGAAAATTTAGAAAATCACTTTAGACTCAGGTGGTTCACAGTTCTGCAGCTGCTGTGAAGAGAGGGGAAGGTTCACCTTCCTGGATCCGCTAGTGGGATGCCTGCCACCTTCTCTGCTCCCTAGTGGCTTCTACTTACTGTCCATCACATCATTTCCTGCAAAGGTGCTCTCTGGCAGCTTTCTAGATAGGTAGATGGACAGCTAATTGCTTGTGTGTATATGCATATATGTATATGTATGGGTTTGTGTACATATTCACAGAGGGGTAAAGCTGAAAACATTCTTCTTTTCTGGGAAACAGTGTATCATGAAATATGGATCTGCTGTTCTCCAAGCAGAAATTTTGCACAGATTCCAAATGAACTTGCTAATTTGAACTTCATTACATATGTGATTAAATATTTTCTAACTTAAAATTCAGCTACTTTTTTTGTCTTTTCCCAGACTGTCCAAAGGACAATAATCTAATTTAAATAACAAGTCTTTTTTCTACTTATTCTCTAGGTGAACCAAGAAACTAGCTTATGTAAAAGACACACTTAAAAAGGACTAATTATACAAGATTTCTAGACTGAGAATACATGCATTTACCTTGAACAAAATTTTCAGCTCCTCAGTGCTCATCAAAAGTGAAAGGAACATTTTATTCTCTACTAATTTTTCCTTCAGTGTATGCCCATGTACACACATGCCAACAAACACACATGCAAAGATAACCCTATATACAAAGGTCCGTTATTCATATAGTAACTCATATACTTCAGTAAATATGCATATATGTACATATTCAATAAATTCCTCTGCATATATTACATGAGTAGTTTATCTTTGTTCAACAGAAAATCTGCTGCATTATTTAAGAAAATACAAGTTCATCCCAGGGAGTCAATGAAATTTTATGTGTTTCTATGTATATTATCAATCTAGAGAAGTAGGTTATATTTTTTTAAAAAGAAATTGCTTCATCCCTTGTTACTAACCTCTGTAATAATTTTCCTGTCTTGGTTAAAAATTGTCTTGTTAATCCATTATGTCAGGAATGTAATTCCTTCCTAGTTCCTGAATAATTCAGAAAGACAATAAATTAAAATGCTTCTGAGGGAAAGATCTGCTTTATGATCAACCCAGATACCTTATTATATGACCTAATTAATAAGGCTATCTGAAACTCTGACAACTTTAAGTTACATTATTAGATATGTTTTGTTTCTTTAGAAGTGTTCGGTGTAACAGAGGTGCTGGTGTTCTTTAACCACAATGACTGTCTCCACTGTGCAAAAACATTCAAGAGGAAATAATCTCTTCTATAGTCTAATACCTTCTCACTTCACACATAAATTAAGGAAAAATAATTGAAGTAGAGGGGCTTGGGAGGCAATCATCTGATACAGGTGTAATTTCCAGTGATGTCTTTTACTACAAATATAGCAAGAAAGATTAACGTGTTCCCTTTTAGTTAGTCTCACAGCTGCTGAGAATGTGTCTGTTTGGTCCAAGTTTCACTTAGAGGAGATTCTATGACTTAAGACAGATGCATAAAGTGACATGGTGATTTATAGCTGGTGCTTCTGTTACGCGCAAAATATATATATATATTTCTAATTAAGACAGTAAGCTTATTTTAATAAGACACATTTCCCTGACACAATCTGAAATTTCTGATTTTGCTTTAAATATTTTAAGTTTTACTTCTGAGCACATTCTAAGAAATCTGGATTGATTTTACCTTTCTGACCTGTGTTCCAAAATAGAGGCTTCCTTTCCCAAATCTTATGATAAAAATGTTCTATCGAGTGGTGCTTCCTGTAATTTTTCATTAATACATAGCTCTGCTTAGTGGGGAAACCCATGGCAAATTCTGGAATCAACTAGTTAGAAATCAATGCAATCTTATGATTTTTGTTTATCAACATTTCATGAACAAAAGAAAGAAACAGTGACATATCAGAATATTTTCAGAAGTCTTTTGCAAAATGCAGGTACTGGAAACATAACAAGGCCCTTGTTCTGCCATTCTCTCAAAAGGTTGCTATACAAAGCAGCCATCTAGCTTGTGATACCCAGGTTTCTAGGTTTTACTTGATAATTGACAAAGGGACAGGCAATTGCTTGCCTTTGTAATACCTACAAATCACAAAACTCAGTTGTATTTTGATTCTTTATGAAGAAATTATTACTTTATTCTAACTGGAAAGTGGTAAACCTTGACTTTAGTCAGTGTGTATAAAACCGTGGAATGCAAACTTTTATCTACCTTTATGCACATGTATAATGTAAGAATTGTTTCAGCAGCAATTCTGGATTTTGTGTGGTTACAATAAACTTTTTTTCATCCTTTGATCATTGTGGTGGCCCTAACGGAGTCATCTATGATGGTGCTGGTTTTACCCCATCATCTTTCACAGAACACATGATGTTTTTATGGTGCACTAACTATGGGAGGAATTCTGGAGTCCTCTGAATCTTGCCAAATTTATCTGTTTTTTTGTGTAGTCTAATGCATTCTGGTTGAGCCATTACTTTCTCTAGAATCTATTTATTTCATATTTACCATATGAGTTCATTAAAAAAAGCTTTTGCATTTTTCTAAATGTTTTATTAGTTCAGATAAAATTATAATCCTTTCTTAAATGGCCAAACTGATAGACAAGGCCGAAGTGGCTTTGATTTAAGAGCCAGATTTAAACCTGTGTCTCAAAAATAATATTAAAAAAAAAATAATCATAGAATCTTCCAGTTGGAGAACTTTGAGGTCATAGAGTCCAACCGTACCCATCTTCTGCTTCCTTCAAAAACTCATCTACCCCTTTTTTAAACACTTCCAGAGATGGTGACTCAACCACTTCCCTGGGCAGCCTGTTCCAGTGCCTGACCACCCTTTCAGTAAAGAAATTATTCCTAATATCTAGTCTAAGCCTCCTCTGGCGCAACGTATGGCCATTTCCTCTTGTCCTATCACCTGTCACTTGAGAGACAAGATTAACACTCGCTCTGCCACAACCCCCTTTCAGGCAGCCATAGACAGTGATGAGGTCTCCCCTCAGTCTGCTCTTCTCTAGGCTAGTCAACCTCAGTTCCCTCAGCCGCTCCTCACAAGACTTGTTCTCCAGCCCCTTCACCAACCTCGTTGCTCTTCTCTGGACGTGCTCCAGCACCTCAATTTCCTTCTTATACTGACGGGCCCAGAAGTGAACACAGCACTTGAGGTGTGGCCTCACCAGTGCCATGTGCAGGGGCACAATCAGCTCCCTGGTCCTGCTGGCCACACTGTTTTTGATACAGGCCAAGATGCCATTGGCCCTCTTGGCCACCTGAGCACGCTGCTGGCTCATATTCAGCTGGTTGTTAACCAGCATCCCCAGGTCCTTCTCTGCCAGGCAATCTAAAGAAAATTTTGAATGTGTTCTTTCATTCAGTGGGGGGTTTGTTTGTTTTTCCTTTTGAATTGTGAACTCCAGAATGAAAATTAAGATAAAGGCTGATGAGCCTGTTTCATCTAGGATGACTTGGAGATCTTGAGAGAGCTGTCGTAAGAAGGAGACTTATTTTCTGCATTTATAATATGCTAATGATGGCCAGGCAAGGAAATATGGAGAAGTATTTCTTCCTTTTAGTTGCTCAAGGTAAATTTTGCTTTAGGATCCTATGAAAAGTATTGATCTCCCACACTGCTGGTTGTTTAGGTTGTTTAACATCACTGCCCAAACAAAGCTGATACATGCAGTAGCTGGGCAGTGTATAGCAATGGTATCATGTACATGCTGAACCCAAACCATAGCAAGGGTGCTTTGAAGCCAAGACAGCAGAGTAACTGATGCGCTTGCTTAGCCTGCATAAATGAGATGTCTTTCCACATTTTTCCTAACTGCAGAGATCGGCAAGCACAAGTCCTAGCTGTTTATGTGCTTACAATACAACACTTTATAGTCCACAAAATATATTTTTTTGAATATAAATATTCCACAAAATACATATTCCACTTCTTTAATGACATTAGGGTACCAGCTCCGGGAATGAAGTAAGCTGGCACAAAAGTGAATGAATAAAACAGGCCAAGAATTTAGATGGAAAATTGCAAGAAATGTTTCTTTTCTTGAATACAAATAAAAAGAAATTCAGAATCAGCTTCTCAGTATTAGCCTGGGCAAAAAGCTGTACAGACCAATTTTCAGAACAAAGGTTGAAAAATTTATAACATGAGCTGTAGATTATAGTTTTCTTGAATAATATCGAACTGGACTTGATGAACCAAAAGGTCTTACATCATATGAAAGCAGATAATTTCAATCTGTTTTCTGTTAAATTGTATATTCGATCCATATTGGAATATGTAATTCTTTTCAAGTACATTTTGAGTGGAAAACTTTGAAATATTCCCCAGATTAACTGATTTTGACTGAGGCCATGGCTAAAAGACAAAACGCATCACAGAGACATTTGTTCCTCCATGTTTTTCTATGGATTATTTAAATTTACCACCTTTTTTGAATTGATGATCAGGTAAACATTTCTCCCACTAATACTGGAAGAAGGCACGCCAACTCATGATATACATTTTTATTTCTGATTTCTAATTATGGAAAAATACTTTTTGGCTGTAAAAAAGTGAAATCCAATGCTTTTGTTACATGAAATATATTTGCTTTTCTAATGTTTTTTCTGTTAAAGACATAGGAATCTTTCATATTACACTTCATTGTTAAATACTTTTGAAATGTAACAATAGTGAATAGGAAAATATATTCAAATTTTCCTGAGTAGCACTCTTAACAATGTAACAAAACTGATATTTTCTGACTTATTTGTCTTCATTATCATTAAAATACTTATACTATGAATATTTGCGTATGATTTTTCAGTGTATTCATGCATTATTAAAATATGCATAGTTATTTCTCCCCTTTATCCAAATAAAACTCATGATCACTCCAGATGTAAGAAGCCACAGTTCATGTTTTCTTGTCAATATCTTTGATATCTGCTGATAGCATTCTCATGCTGTCTGGGGACAGTTCCTTGTGGGCTCAGTCCACAGAATCTGTTTATCTTGTTTGACTTTGCTGATCCAAACAAGAATGAATTCCCTTAGCACTGGTGAATGTATAAATACTGAAGCTTGTTGAATCTGATCCAGCATGCAAACATGAACATAGATAATTATTGTACAGAACCACAAGTGTCTTTATAAGAAATTATAATCCATTATACAGGCCTTTATGTGAAGTCCTATAAGTAAAATTTTAGTTCTTTCCATCATAGAAGTCTAAACATAGAAAAATTTAGGCTTGTTACTCAGCTGCACTTAATAAAACCTGTAGCTGAAGTTGTTAAGAGTTTTATTTAGCCTTGACTATTTCTTGTGGATTTGTCATTTGTAAAGCATGTATCATATTTTAAAATATTTTTTATGCATGTATTTTTTATATGTAGAATGCTCCTCATTCTTTGTTCTCTTCTTTAGATGGAGAACTTGATCTTCTGATTTGATATGATTTGCTCTATCCCCTCTTCTCATTCCAGAGAGAGTCTCTGCAAATTGAAAATCACATTAGAAATTAAGAGGTGTCAATTTGTTGCAGTGAATATCAAAACATCTTTAATATAACACCAAAATATTAATGTGCACAGGGTTTTAAAATCATCTATAACACAGCCAGAGTAGAATAACAATGTAAGGAAAACTGGGAGCAATCTGCACTGGACCATATGCCAATATTGAAAATTAATTAAACTGAAATACATAATTAATATATAACCTGGCAGAGAAAGTACTTCAAAATAATTGAGGAAATTATTTAGATTCCGAGATTACTTTATTTGTAGTTCAGAGAACAAGGTAAAATTTAATCCATACAATTTTACATTGTAGCATGGTAACACCAGCCACTTCCATTTACCACATCTCTTCTAGTATCTTTTGATTTGACTTGAAAGTACACGTATAAATACTTTGCATCTCCATGCCAGTCTACAATTCTTCAGTGACTGTCTTCTATAACTCTTATAACCAAAAGTCCAAAACTGCTGATCTTCCCACGCAGACTCCAGCCAGGACTCACACCTTAGAGTGGGAGCAGTCAGGTTGCACAGAGGCAGTGTGCGGCCCAAGCTCACTGCCAGCCAGAGCAATGCGACTGTGTGCTTCTGTAACCTAACCGATCTGTCAATATACATCAGTAATGTTAGATACCAGAAGGGAAAGACTATCAGAAAATCTCAAGAGAATTACAAAGATTTCCTGCAGCAGCAAATTTATCTTTCCATCTAGTACGAACAACTAATAATCTGGTGGCCCAGCAGTGGAGAGAGAAAACAGGTGGCATATCTTCCTGATAGACATCACTATCTATAGACAGTCACTTCAAACTTCATAAATTTTTTCTATGTTTTGCCTAAGATATATGTCTCTTTAGAAAGGAGGCCAAATGGGGAGTTCTCGGTTTTCTAAGTGACAAGATTCAGCAATAATAACTGAATAAAATTTTCCTAATGTCTGAAGGTGAAGTGTTGGTCTTTCAAATTTGACACTGTAGAATCTATGCATCATTGGAAAGTGAAGGAGTCTGGGCTCTTATTCCTTTAAGCCTGGCTGAATATTTTACCAGTGGTGTATTGTTCAAGTTTTATCTGTTTCATACGGTGAATATTTTACTCTAAAAGAAAAAAATCAAGCCATTAAGAAATATTTGCAAAGCAGAATTTTGTAAGTAACAGCACTGTTTTCTTCCCAAAGTAACCTTCCTTTTAAAACTATGTTTGAAGATTGAATTCTAATCTTTAAAAGTGTTATGTTTTATCTTAAACAGGGAATTCATTAAATGCAGACAACTTCAAAATTCTAATTCTATTTCCTTGCCATCGCGAATGAGTTGTTTAATTTCATCCAGATCTCAGAATAGTTAAGGGACCATAAGTTTATTTAACCTTGTCACTTCATTGGGGATACTTATTATTTACAAATGTATCACAGCTTGGAAGTCTTAACAGCTGTGGTTTTCACACTACTATCCAACAGATATCGTAGCTGTTTACTTACCAAATAGAGGTACAGTAAATATAAATTAGTTAATGTGGACATAGCAGTTTGAAAACTTTGACCTTTATATAAATGCTAAATATTATTTATTTGGGAATGATGCCAAGATACTACGTGCTGTTGTTTTACTACTGATTACCTACTCTTTGATACCATACTATATTTACAATGGCTATCCTAGCTGTAGGAAACTTTATCTCTTCTCAGTTTATCACTGATAGCTAATTCAGAGAGAAATCCAAACTAGTCTATAAAGTGTGGTAGCTGTTATACAGTAATATGTACCATGAGGTCACTGTGTGTTTTTCTCTCTGCACTGTTTAGAACCATTCAGTTTCCCATACTATTCACACTGATGGCTTTCATGTGAATGCTGTATTTGCTTTCATTTGCTTACTTTATTTTAAAGGAAGTGAGTCTCAGCTATTCTACTTTAAATTATTTTATTTTACTCATTCTTTTATCTCTTTCTGTTAAATTGCGCTAAGTTAATTCTTCACATTTTTGAAAAATATTTAAGATATGTATGAGGAGAGTAGCCTGTGTGAGTGAAAAGAGACCTAGTTTTCAGACTAAGAGAAAAATCTTTTTTTCAATGAATTAAATAGAAATACTCCCAGTGATTTTAGTGCGGGTATTATTTGACACCATATCTGAGCTTAGCATATTAGTTTCTAAGGAATATAATTCTCTTTTTACTTCAAAAGTCACCCCACATTTCAAATCATTCTGCTTCTTCCTCTTCAGTTTGGATATTATGGTAAAATAAAGACACTGAAATGACCCTTTAAAATTTCAAAATTTGTTAGGAGATATCACAATATTTATTATGCTATTCCTTCCTAAATGCTATTATAAATCATTTGACCTAATAGAGTCCTTCTACCTTGCTACCTCTTTTTATAAATATATCTAATTGGGAGATTTTGCAGAATAAGAAAAAGGAAAAGATATGTTAAGTGTCTTACCTAATTACGTCTTGGATTCAATTTGTGTGGTGAAAGTATCAGTTTAAATATGCTATGCTTCTGAAGTCACTAATGTATGCATCTGAAAAGAATAAAACCTACAAGTTTTATTCACTGCAGCTTTATAGACTTTTGCAGTGTTTCTTTTTAAACTTCTGCAGTGTTAACAAGATTCATATTGGGGTGAGTCAGTTCTTATATTGACACAGTATCAGACACACAGGTTGGTCAGGCGCATTTTCATCTGTATTTTGCTGCAAACCCTCCTCCATTTTTTTAATACATCTCATAGGTATTAATAAGATAAATGACTTAAAAGGCATTACTGGTGGAAAACCATAATGTTCAATTACTTTAATTATACTTCTTTGGAACGTTTCAGAAAGTGAATATTGGTGTGTTGGGTTCCTCCTCCCACTTTAAAAATATAATTAATATTTAAATTTCCTTTATGTTAAAGCAACATGATTTCAATTAGGAGCTAAATGCCCTTATTAAGAGGAATTATATGAAAATCATTAAAATTGGCCATGGTGTTAACATAAAAGATGAACCATGCCAAGAAGATCAGGCAATACAGAGCACACTAAGTTCTTACTATTTACTGTAAGCATAAGTATCCTCTGCGTGAAAAGTCACAGCAAAAAGCCAGATATCCTGTGATATGAAATTTGATTATCATTAAACTTTGACTCCTACAATGAAAATATGCTAAGCTGAATTTGTCCTGAATAATGACTGTAGAAAGTTTTGTGCATCTAATTTTATTATCTACAGCAGACTTAGTTCAGCATTGTGCACCTCAATTTCATTATTCAATTGCTGTCTTTGCGTTCATGAGATGGTACAGGCAAGCCTTCTGTAGTTAGCTATTTCAACCCCCTTTGTGGTTACCGTTACTTTCAGACACTATTCCTTCTCCTCTTCCTTCTGCTATTGAGCTGTCGCCTCAATTTTCTCTTCAAATGAGAAGCAGACCAAGTGGACGCTCATGGTGTTCTCACTTGGGATGCATCAGGAAAATTTTCAGATGTGGGTATGAACCACAGAAAGTTCTTTGGTTCAAGGCTGAACATAGAGGGGAACTCCTCGTATGATGATTAGTAGAAGAGCTGACAACTAATTAAATAGTCTACATGAACAGAAAGGTTTGATAACCAAGAGGACAAGAGGAGACAGGGGTGGAAAACATTGCAGAAAGCTAAGGAAGAGGAGAGAGGCTGAAACATTAGAGTGTATTTGCAGGTTAGATTCTTCAAGTATTAATTTGTGTGATTCCTGGCAATACTTAATAAAGGTAAATACTAGAGAAACTGACTTTTTGACATAGAAATGTGACTTCAGGAAGAGACCTTTGCATAGAGGAATGAGTATATAGAATGTATATATTTAGACATTAATTTCTGAGTAAAGAACATGCAGCAATAAATGAGCTATTCAAAGCAATTATTTAAGTCCTAATGATTTCAATTAAGTAAAAATTTTCACCTTGGCAATAAATCTTTTTCCAGATTTGTAATTGTAGGTGAATGTGATTTGTAGTCAATTGTTCCTTCTGTAATTGTGCTGGTTGCCCATTAGTAGACACTATGAGACACTTTTTAGAGCTATGTTTAAATGTTCACAGCATCACACAGCTAAGCCTGTATGAAATGAACTAATGCAAATGTTGGGTGGAGTCAGAAGGAATCCATAGATTCCCTAACTGATGAGGATAAAAGTCTTTTAACACTTGGCCATCAAGAAATAATGTTTAAATGGGAGAAAAAAAATTAATGGAGTAGAATATAGTTGTTTGCTAGAAACTAAAGCTAAACACCTCTGCAAAAAAATGGACTTCTGTACCATACCTGATAAAACTGAGATTAGAGACCATTAGGAATGTAAAAGACATTTTAGGTCATTGTAAAAGAAGAACCAGTGGTTCAGTTTGGTAGAAAAAAGTAGCTTTTGTTCAGGTTAGCATGCTCATTCGGTAATACCTGTGTATTGATTACTTCAACATGTACTGAAATACTCAGGCATTTGGAAGTCATTTATAAACCTCAATAAAAAGAAAAAACGAGAAAATTATTTCTACTTCTACTGAATTTGAAGTTTTGGGTAGTTCTGGAGGTTTCTATGTGATTTTAAGGGTTAAAACTGGCTATTTGCTATTCTATTCTGTGGCTAATGCAGATTGTTCTGCTGTAAAATGTCAGTTTTTAGCTGACTTATCAAGCTGACAATCTTTTAAGGTTCTAAATCAAATCATTTTGAAGTAATCAATTTAATTTTTTTTCCCCAAAAAATAGATGAAAGAAGCCTGTTCCCTGTTGCTGATACTTCAAAGGCGACATTGACATCACTCAACTGGCCAGCCATATCTTTCTCATTTTCCTTTTGTATGTTAAGACCCAGGTATACTTGACCAGAAATTTTACCTTTTCTAGATCCTAAGCCTTTTCCTTTTTAGAGGCACTCTAACAAATAAGTTTTGTTAGTTTTCAATGAAAATCTCTGTAGTTTCTGCTTTAACCCCAATATTGTCCTAATAGGTCTGCTTTAAAGGGTAAAATATGTGACCTTGATCACACCCACCTATTCCTTACAGGAGCCAAGTCTGTTAATTGTGCTCAGATTACAACAGTCATGTTTAATTCTTAAAAATATTACATGAGCACATTCTCTCTCAGATATTTGTACATCATGCTTTTTTTTTTTTAAATTAGGAGTATGCCTTATGCATTAAGTTCATCTAGTTGCATAGGTAGAATTTAAGAACACATCTGCAAATCATAATAAATTTCTTAATCTGAGATAATTCTATGCACAGGTGTCTGAGGATGTTTCTGACCAAACTTGTGACATGAAACGATTTTTTGAGTATATGCTTCTTAGAAGGGAATTGTCAAAGTAACCATAAATCCTTGATGCCTGAACACAACCAAATTTTTAATTTCTGAATTACAGGATCTGTAATTGCTAGTAAATAACTGTCAGATTCTGTTTTTCTGTCTTTCTTGCAAGTGTAAAGCAAAACTATGTAATTGTAAGTTTGGATTACATCGAGATTACTACTGTTTCTGATAATTTGATAGAACTGAGTACTTTTCCTTGCTTCGACTGTTATCTTGCTCTACTAGTCTCCACTGTGAACTTATTCATTTTGTTTTCTATCTCAGTAAATTATTCAAAAATAATATGAGCTCAGTATATGTATTGGAATATGGATAAGGATTATAATATTCTCTTATATGTGTTCTTAGATAACTTTTTTGCTGTCTTGCTTGTAACATATTTTATTTAAGATACGTAATGCACGAGATCCTTTAGAAACATATTCACCCTTTCTTTCTGCAAATGCAAACTTCTGCTTTATGGTCTGCTTTTCTGCTGACAATGCATGCAAATGATTATTTATTATAAAGCTACTTGTATTCTTCATTTTGCGTAACTTGGAGTGTTAAATACTGATGGTCATGTTGATTAAACTTTATAATAATATTCATAATTATAATTTTATGTAATGTATGACTGTTGCCTTAATCAGATAGCCATCCTAATCCTTCTGTGTAAAAATCTATGTATTTTTCCTTCAAATTAAAGTAATTTATTATCTATGTTATAATCTATTCAGAAAATTGAAGAACATATCATCTAACAAATAATTCTTCATAGAAAGCTAATGACATTTTTCATAAGTAATTAATATGATGGACTTTTGTGTTCGTACTGTACCTATCAGTTTAACAAAATAGGACCTCAATCTTGATAGAGACATAGGCTATGACAGCAGTATAAATATTTAATCATTTTAATTAAGTGTATAAGGGGGGAGTCAAGAGTAAACTCATTGTGTAAGGAGTCTGTTAGATTGTCTGAAACAAGACAGCTGAAAATACATCAAACAGCTATAAAACTTGAAGTTAAGAAATAAAAATAGAAATATCTATTTGAGGTCAATGCTATACTTTTACATAGTTAATTTTAAATAATGTCCCTCCAATATAATGAGGTATTAAACTGTTACAACTATTTAATACAGTAGGCAGCTCATTAAAACAGTTCTATTTCTGTAATATTTCACATTAGGGAAAAATGTTGGCAAAATGTAACATCAGAAAGGACTGCTCAGAGACTGAAGGCAAGAGGAAGATGAATATAACAGGAATTGAAAAGTAGGCTTTTTACAAGAATTCTTTTTTACAAAAATATGCAATCAGTTCATTTACAGGAAAATAAGAAAGCACACCTTATAAATAAATCTAAAGGTTTCTAGTGAATGTGCTATGGTAAAAATAGTATTAGATAAAAAGTAATAAAGTAGATTAACATAATATATAAGTGTTAAAGGACTTTTACAATGATTTTTTACCTTCACCATACAAAAAGGAAGTTTCTGTATTTCGCAAAGAAAAAGGAAAATCTTAATTTTTGGCTTTGTTGGAAGGTGGTAGTGAATGGGAATATTATGGGTACCCTTGGACAGGGAATGCCAGGGCATCTAAAATGGCAGTATAGAGATACATTTTGACAAAACAATGAGTTTTTAATTAAGCTTAGGAAATTATTCAGCTGAACAGACTCCAGGTGTATACTGCAGTTTAAGCAGATTCTCTGTGAGGATGCATTGCTTTTACGAAGCAACAGCAGAAGTCAGTTGGGTGTCCAAGAACGCCTGAGATGCCCTGGACTACCTCTGGCTAGCTGACTTTTACCTGTCTGGCCCTTTGCAGAGCTCTCAAATACCTTTAGATATCTCAAAAGGTGCTAGTTGCCTCTAAGAGTATATGAAACCATAAATTACCTCTGGCTGTAAGGGGTGTAAAAGCATATGAGAAACCCAAGACTGCCTGGGCCAGGCCTCACACATTGGATGCCAAGCCTGTGGCCTTCCAGGGGTGGATGAGGTGGGATGATAAAGAGTACCACCATGGCAATAGTCATCTCTGCGGGGGAAAGCATATCAAACATCTGAAATCCCTTTATAGATAAGTGAGAGAAGTGGTCACTGCTTGAGAGTGATTTATCAGATTCTCCCTTAGGTGTTTGAAATAGTCCAGGAGTGCCATCCTCTCTAATAACACTAAGCCAAGTCTAGAGAACGAAGTCCAACATAAATATCTGCACTGAGAATTTGGCAAAATGATTCTCAGTCCTCTTTGTGGAGAACTTCTTTTCAGAATGCCCATTTCACTTCCACTCCAGTGAAGTGAAAACTGGCTATAGAACAGCACACAAACGGAACATTGCAATGTATTAAAATGCAGAAAACATTTCACAGAGTACAAAAGCTAATGACTTGTAGGGGTGGTTTTTTAAACCTTCACTAAGGTCTAGAAGAATGCATAATACAGTAAGGAAGTCTGCAAATGTTACTTCATTAAGAGAAACAACCAATTTCAGAATTAGTTGAAATCTCCTATCTTTGGCACTCAAGTGATATGAAATAATTATCCCTCAAGAGGCAAACTACAGGTAATTCACAGCAACTTTCTGTTGTGAGAGTTTAGTTTGTTAAAGTTGCAAAAGAAGAAGTGACAGGACACCAAATTTGTGACTGAGTAGGGTTTTTTCCACTTTTCATACTCACTTTTGATACAAATATGGGGTTTTTTTGAATTCTGGTACAGTTTCCCTGCAAAGACTATAATAGTCAGCATTTTAAATCCCATATTGTATCATCTTTCCAGTCAGTGAAAAGTGATGCAGTGATTTCATTTTCATATCAGATGACCTAATCAGAATGAAAGAATAAAAATTGAAATTGAAAGAGTTTTTAGAAAACTAAAGAAATGTGTCAAATTTAAATAGTGTCATTATGTATTAATAATTTCAAAAACATGCTGTTCAGTGTGAAAGAATAGAGAGATTTCTGTCTTGAAAAATGTGTAAACCAAAAGAATACCTACATAGGAACCAGCTCTTGGGAAATGCACTGAAACAAATGTTCTAAACATTCAGGAAAAAGTACTGAGAAAGGGGATGATTTTAGGTGAAGACTAACTTCCATAGGAAACATTTCTTTTCTAATTCTTGGATAGTTTAAATGTGCTTAAATATATGTATATATATGCACACTCAAAGGAAAGTATAATGGAGAATGATATTTCCATTTTAGAGGGAGGTTGAAGAACTTGTACACGTTTCTAGTTGACATGATTTCATTTATTGATGTCAGCTTTGGGGCAATAATGTTCTAAACAGTGGTTCCTGGGATATTTAAAGTAGTATTTTAATAATATCAGATCTAATTTCTAGTTTAGGTTATTAGTTTAAGCAAGACACCTAATCTTTTTCATTTTTATGTTATAGATACTCATTTCATTAATTAAAATATCTTTTTTAATTAAATTAATATTAGTCTGATTATAGATGTCCCAGATACTTTTAGATCTTTCATTTCTTGTGGCCCAGATTAGCGATGTTTCCCAGAAATACATTGTATTGCATAATCTGATTGAGTCAAAAGTGCAGCACAACTCCACATTTGCTGTACCCATTCATGCTCAAGATATTAAAAAAAAAACAACCCTTATTTCATGAAAATTGTGTTCATATCTAGGCTCCAAATAAAGATTTCCACAAAGTAATGATTCCATTCAGACATCAATAAACCATGTTTAGCGACCTTTACAACTCCCAATTATAAATCTGTCCGTTCTTGCAGTGTTTTTGTTTACTTTTCTTATTCTTTGCTTCTGTTCTTTTGTCAATCAATTAAAACTACTATTGCTTCAGACAATAAATTAACTGTACTGTTTAGCATCCTCCTGGCGCATATTTCTTTGCTGAGCATAAACTAAACATTTAAAAGGACAGAGGCAAGCTCCCCCATGAGTTTAACTGAGATGCTGTTAACGACTCATGTTTTCCATGCTGTTTCCTCTCAATCAAATCCGTGCCAACAGCTACATTTATAATTCTTCAAACCTATTTTTGAGCTGTAACCACTGACCAAGACTACTTGAATCAGCTCCTAGTCCGCCCTTGGATATCTAGTTATCAAATGTTATCTCAACCTATATAGCTTTTATTTCAGGCTTTTGTACATTAAATTTTTGAGGCTTCTTTTTGTGGGGAAAACGAAATGAAACAACAACTGAGGATCAATTTTCATCAGCTATGGTACCTGTAGTGCTAGTCCGATCTTTCTGCTCTGTTGTAGAGTGAGAGGAAACACGAGTCATGGGTCCTTGTGTATGGATTATTGGCCATGCAAAATTCTGTGACAGTGTTAAATTTTCACTCCTTGTTAATATTCAATTTTTCTTTTTCATGTTTCTGTTACTGGATTTTGGTGTTACTAATTGTTTGTTGCAATAACCTAAGAGCAATATAATCAGATCTCATACTTCAAAGCAAAAGATGATTAACAGAATTTTAGGAAGGAGTGTCCTCCAGTTTGTCTAACTGAGAAAGGTTATTCTTTGGCTCACTGATTGAATAAACTTGATGGAATCAGTAGAAAGTAACAGACAACTCTACTTTTATTTCTACCTTATTTTGGCACCCAAGAACAGGTCTTCAGCTATTACTTTAACTGCAGTGACTGCAGAATGTCTATGTTACTCTCTAATTCTGAAAGACTAAATCACCTCAATTTTCTGGTTATTTGATGCCTCACACTATTTGTTTTTGTCTGGTTTAATATGTTATCAAGAAAATATTTATAAATATTTCCTATTATGTTCCTCTTCATTTACAAATATTCCATGGCTTAAGTAGATTGAGTATGTTAGTCCAACTAACAGAATTTCTGTAATAATGCGTTTTCCTTTTTTGTTTGGATCATGTAGTTTTTAAATAACAGAAGTCACCATTTTCAGCTCTACCTAAAATATGGCAATAACCCAAGTAAGAGAAGTCTAGAAAGAGAGCATTGACAGATTGGGGTTTTAACGCAGTGCTTCATTCTTCATTTTTCTTTTCAAGCCTTTACTTTCTCAGAATATTTTTAATCATGAAACTGCCTTCCACATGTGTTGTTTTCTTATTCTTATCCTGACATTTCTTTTCCAAGTGGGTAGCCACTGGAAATATGTTATTATTGTTGTTGTTGTGTAGCTCTGTTTCTCAGTTTCTAAAAAGAAGTTCCTTGAAAATTGAAGTCTCTCTGCCTTTTTTTCTTTCCTGAAAATAAATTGTGATGGTTCAATAAGAGAATTAAATATTTTCCTTTCCCTTCCCACCCCACCCCTCTCCCTGCCCTGTCCCTTTTATTCCACTCCATTCCCTTCTTCTTTCCATGATTTCAAAATAATTTTTTATTCCTGAAATGTGGCAACAAGATGACATCATGCTGTAAACTTTCTTATATCACCAAAGTAATTTAATCTACAGCAGGATTGGACCTGGAATACAGGTTGTTGTATATAGGCAGTTTCTCTATATAAATCCACGCATGCAAATAAAACGTTCTTCAGATAGTTTACTTTCATTAATTAGATGATGATCCTTTTCTATATGTTTATGAATAAACATACCTTTAGAAATGTCATTTGTCCCCTAGAGTGTTTAGAGTAAAATTTCCAAATTATATATCTAGCAAGGATTTCCCACATTTTGCCTTTCTCTGCAAATACAGTGAAGAGGTAATGTTTTCCATCCCTAGGAGTTTTAAATCTGTGGTTAACAATTTCTTTTATATTTTGCCTTTATGACAACAAAACCAATATCCAATTTTCACCCCTGTTTTTCTCTCTCCAGAGAGTTATTGCTATCCTTGAGTGAACAGCATACACTCCAATCACTTCACATCATCATTTTACTAAATGGATTTAGGCTGGATGATATGTGTTTCTCTTCAGGAAGTCCTCCTACTTCATCATTCGATGCAACAGAAAGCTGAAACCATGTATCTGTTGTATTAGGAAATCTATAAATGTTTTAGGAGCATGCATGTATAGAGATGCTTTAGATCATAAAAGAACAGAAATATGTAGTCAGCTGTGACAGATGCCTCTTTCTCTGTTATCACAGTGTGCTGGGAAATTATTTCTGAATCATGGAGCCTCACTTTTGATCAAATTTTTACCAGTCAGATTTATTCTGTATGACATATTAACCAAACTTTATCTCAGTATAGTTACAATGCTCCAAAAGGATATGGCTTCTCTTGCAAGATTATTCCACAGTATTCCACAATCTTCCACGCTCGATACTGTTTTTCTGAAACTCAGCTATATTTTCTGTCTTTAATTTACTGAAATGGAGATAACTGTACGTTACCTGTGAGAGCATCGATATTTAGGAGACAGCTTTATTCCAAGGCTTTGTGGCTACACAAATATTTTAAGCACCCTGAGCAACATGGCTGCTCATAGGATCCCGTACTCTTGTGGGAAGTGGTAATCAGAATGCTCAGTGAGTACTGATGAAGGGCAATATTCTTTATTTGTGGTATATTTTTATTTTAAATGGCAAAAGAAATCAATCTGTTATCTTAATTTCAGTGGTCAACTTGCCTCATATGGAGGTCTTACATACTCCATGCCACACAGTATTCTTTTGTTAGTGATTTTTAGGGGCCTAAATCTATAAATATCACCTTGCAGTAATTCTGTAGCTTTATTTCCTGTATTGTTCTAAAAGGAGACTCAGTTTGTCACAGAGCATTCCAGGCACAAGTATTCTTTCCCTAGCAAGGTGATTGAAAAGGAACATCCCAATATAGGTATCAACTGGGATTAACATTAGTGAAACAGATTTCCTACCATTAAAATTATTCCCTAGCTCATAAGGAGTAAGGATATTTAGGTGAGAATCTCTGGAGGAAAGCTTTGAGAAATAAACAAATTCATTGTTTGCAGCAAAATTGCATCTGCACTTTAGCTGCTGGGACTTTACTTGTTCCTCAACTTGGCAGTGAAATACTTTACAATGGCGTTTTTTTTTTTCCTCTCTGATTCCTTTTAGAAGATAATTTTCACATTGATAAGGAAAACAGGCATCGGGAATATGAATGTTATGCTGATAATACTATTTTATAAAGAAAAAGGACAGAAAATCAAGAGAGGATAGCACAGAGCATGAAACTTATTCCATTAAACTCCTGTCTATGTTTCTATTTTTCACTTTTAAGAAACAAAACATGTAAAGAAATAGCAAATAAAAATTATGGCTAGCACAGCACAGAAACAGATGTCTTAAGATCTGAATTCTTCTTCATGACCCCATATTCCTTGAAACTCAATTTCTTAAGAGTTTTCAAAATATACCTCCAGGAGGACTTTCCATTTACTTTTATTTTTAATCGTTAAAATAATAATTAAAAAACTTGTATTCTACTTTTAAATAAAGGAAAACAACAACAATAATAAAACTCGAACCAAAACTGAACACTTCAGTTCTGACTACCAAGGATTGATAGCGCTTATCTAATTCTGATATTTTACTCAGTCTATGACTTTCAGGGGACATTTGCATTTTACTTTTGTTCTTTTGCAGAGGCATATTAAAATCTAATCAGTTGAGCCAAAAAAGGAATACAGACCTGTACATAATGGAATGAGTCAGAATTACCAAAATTTAATTCAGTGTTCAAATGATGAATTGAAATCCACCAATGAGAAGCTTTTGTACCTGTGCAGACTTTGATACTGAAAATGCCAGGAACACTTTTGTCAAGCATCTTCCTCATTTTCTTTTTGCTTCCAGTCATTTTCCAGCTGGCCTTATCTTTCAGGTTTATATTTGTGCTCAAAATTTCAACTACAAAAAGCTACAACTTTTGTCAGATTCCAAAGGTCAGTATATAGTTTAGATTAGAGATCTCACAAGCTCTTCCAAGTGCCTGAGACTGGGTCCACTCTCTGTTTACATACCAGTTTTATCCTGAGATAAAAGATGTACAAACTCCCCTCTTTTCCTAGTAAATATCTTGTTTAGAAAAAAAATGTGAATACCCACCCCAGGAAGAAGGCCTACTTTGTTGCACAGAAGGTGAACTTCAGATAGTAGGTATAAACACTGTATTTTTGACCATTGGTCCACTATGAAAAGAAATCACCTTACTGATTCTAACAGTTTTTCTGCAGGTGATTTGGAAGATCCCATTGCATCTCCCCTACTAATTCACTTACCCTGTCTTTTCAATTGTTACTCTATTTGCCATTACGTGAGTACACGTGTCTCGGCATGGAATGTTGGGTTTGTGTGTATGTGTGCTGTTAGGAAATAGTTATTTCATTCAAGAAAATAATAATTTTCATTCTTCAGTGCATACTAAATCAGCAGTATTTTCCAATTTGTCTGTTTTGCTGACAATCTTTGGATTATTACCTAGTATGAAATATCCTCACGTGCTTACGTTGCTCTGGTCTACTGTGATATGTACCAGGTGACAGTTAAAGTAAATACAAAGTAAAAACTTATATCCAGAATATTTACTAATTTCAGCCCCCTCCTTTTCTTAATAGTCACGATTTCTACGCAAAATAAGATTCTGTAAACTTACCGTAAAAATTAAGTAACTGAAAATTAAAAGAGTAAATTGGTACATTTCACAAGTATATATTTGCTGTTATAAAATATTGGTATTACATATTTTAATGTGGTCAGTATGAAAATAAATCCACCTTTACGTCAGTGAATATAGAGCAAAACCTTGACACTTGGTTTAAAATATTCCATGTTTTTTAAATAACTGATATCAGAATTGTTACTCTAAGGTCAAGATTTGCCATTATACGGGTACTGGTGTCTGTGCATGGAATGGTTTTGTGTGTATGTGGGGTGTTAGGAAATGTTAATTTCCTTCAAAAATTTCCACAAGATTTCAAAGATTTGCACAATGTGAGAGAGAATATGAGACAAAAAGTTAATTACTGGATGTTGTGAGGCAAAGAACACTGGGCAAAGAACTATCTCCTAACTTGCCGTGTGTCCTACACATTTTCCTGGGGCGCTCACAGTAGGCACTGAGAGGCAGGATACAACACTAGACGAATCTAGTGAGATTTTTATTTCTTTTATGCGATCATAATTAAAACATTTCTAGAAAATAGCCCAGCAGCATATGGGGGGGTTGCCCAAGTTGAGCATAGTATTGAAAGTTTTCCAGATGATTTTTCCTGAAACTTTATGCTGTGCCATTCATTTTGTGAAGTTGGAAGAGAAAGGTATATAAGAAGAACAAAAGGTTTTTGAAATATGGGGAAGGTAAAGAAGAGAAAATAAAATGAACGCTTTTGATACCTGTAAAGTTAAAGAAATATTTCTAGAAGTCACATAGGGGAAGAACCGTATTGCTTATCTTTGTTCTGGGAAGGAAATGGGGGAATCATTTTTTTCAGAGAGAGAAAACAAGCCCTTGCTTACATTTAATGGCTGAAAAGAAAGTGTGATTTCAATTAAAGTAGAACTCCTGGTGTGCTTCAGCAATCTATACAAACCTATCCATCATGCAGGTTTTTGTCAGGCTTTTGCTTGTCTATTTTTTATCCAGTTTTGACTGGTTTATACACCTTCACTTAAGGCTACCCTCTCTATCATGTTTCATGAACAAATGTGATGCTTTTATTCAGTGATAAGAATAAATACACCCTCTCTGTTATGTTATTAGCATATTGAGGAAATATAATAAAGAAGATAACTGTTTAGAACACTGTGAACATCTTTCACAAAATGTAAATTATAAATCTCCATCCAATGGACTAATCACAATGCATTAAGCATCTTTTCTGATAAGCAGGAAAATTGCAGAGTGAGATTCGGATAGACACAATTAGAAGAACATAGAAAACTGGGGGAAAATGTATTTCTAAAGAGTCTCTAATCACAGGTTTTGAAAATAAATCCTTTTTACGGAGGATTAATTGCACTGCAAAGCATACTTTCTTGATCATCAAAATATTTCTTTTTTCACGTGTGGCTTGTTATTAGCCTAAGCAACAGGATGTGGAAGATATTAGAAAAAAAGATCATATATTTTATACTTAAATATATAAACTCTTTATAAACTATATTTTGGTGTTGAAATAATAATAATTAAAAATATTTTGCTAAATTATTATTGATCATAGTTTTTAAATTTGCTTTAGATCTTGATTCTCTTAAAGTTTGTTTGTGCAGTTGGAAGACTTTTTTTTTTATAGTCTCGCTCTTCCTAATGAAATATTGTCCTTTGTGTTTGCACTGTTTGGATTCTTTCCCAATTAATTTTATGGAGATTAACACTTAATTATTGACAGTGCTGTTCAGTTGTTTCACTTTTAATACAAATTACACTAATACAAATTAAAACATGAAGTATTTGTGACTCAGAGACAAAAGGAATATTTTTAATATTTCAGTTTTAGAAAGCAGAGGAGGAATGGTCCAGTAGTACCTATGTTGACATATCCAACCCGTCAGAAGCTAACAAAATGATTGTATGTGACTCTTCCAGCAAGCAGGAGTCATCCTCTCTAAGCTGTTAGAGGATCTCACAGTATAATTCTGAGATTTCCCCCCCATCAAATTTTGCCTACATGCTGTATGATCCCAGAGGACAGGATAGCACTACTTTCTTGAAGACTGAAATTTCCAATAACATTGATGCTGAGACAACTGGAAAAGCAGTAACTCAGACTTAAAAACAAGCTTGCTTGAAAGAAAAGGTATACATTTTCTGTTTAGGTCATATAAAATCTTCGAATAATGGATTAGTATGAAAATTTACCAAGCAATGAACACATACAAATTTTTATTCTCAGCTACCTCTAGAAATCAGGAAAAAGTTACGGGAGCATAGTCTGATTATGTCGTTATACGTACAGTATAGAAGTTTTTACACACTGTATATCGAGTAATAAATTAATAAAGTTAATAAGCAAGTACTGAAATTAATGAACTTCTCTTGAAGTTTGGCTTCTAACATAATTTTCTCTGTATCAATATTTTAGTTTAGATCTGGAGTGAGCTTTTGAAGTGAATTGCATTATTTTCTCTGCGTACTGGAATCTACCTCAGAGGAATCTCAGGCTATACACAGTGAGTTCTTCTCCCGTTGAATTAAAACCAACCGTTCCTCTGGCTTCCAGTTGACAGGACCAGAGACAAATTAATCAGAAATAACCCTCCTTTCCCCATCACCATACTACTCCTCCGTACTACTCCTCCATACTACTCCTCCATACTACCATACTACTCTCAGATATGCATATAATGCAGAAATTGGGTCCTCAGCCTAAAAATATTTGTATCTACAGGCCCTTTCTGGGCCACATCAGTTGCTAGTGCAGCCAGTGGCACGCCCATTGCATGTTTAGATGGGGAGGTGCTCTTTATCAGGGAGTCCAGTGATAGGACAAGGTTTTTAATGCCAAGTTGTATGAGCCTTTGCACAACCTGATCCAGTCGAAGGCGTCGCTGCCTATGTCAGGGGGTTGAAACTTGATGATGTTTAAGGTCCATTCCAACCCAAACCATTCTATGATTCTAGAAAAATTTAATACTGCTTATTGTTTCCTTTTTTAAACTGTTCTCTGTGAAAACAGAAGATAGATGTGGATTTGAACATACTTTGACAGAGACAGCCTAAGTCTAGGCCTACTGCTTTTCAAGTATTCCTTTACTACTAGACAAATCTTACTATGAATATGGTAACTTTTAAGGGAAGCCAAAGAGACATAAAAAACAGGGAACTGCTTGCATAGTAAGCGCCCGAAACATCCCAGAAGAGCTATGCCTTTAAAATTAAATACTATCAGACTGTACGCTATTTTCTGTATAAAGCTCAGAATGAATTAGAGTAGACACAGAGTTGAAAGCCAGTCTTCTCTACTGTGCAGTCGTCAGTCTACTGAGACTTTGAAAAGAATATTCTTTAGCCCAGGGTTCTTTGTAGTCCAGTATCTTTTCAATGGTTGTCTAAATTATGTTTGACACAGTCCTTTCCAGATTCCTAAGTACAGTTTTTCTTAATTTCAGAACCTGTAGATCTATATATATTCCTTGGGCTTCTCAGAAGTCCCTCAGTCCCCACGGTGGTGTGGTCTCTCAGGTCACCACCACCCACTTATACCTGATGTACTCTACTCTGCCTGTACAGCCTGGGAAACCAAGTGCCAGGAGAAGGCAGACGAATTGCCTTCCCCTCTGTACCACTATATCTAAGCAACGAGAAATGACATAAAGTAACATGTGCAAAAGCTAGTCTATTTATTGCCACCCATCCACTATCTCCACTAGTACTTTCAAGAACGGGGCCTTTTAAATGAAACCACGGTTAAGGCATTTTGGCTTTTGGGCAAGAAATGGTCTTCTGTAAGACAGGTTTTTCTTTCCTGTTTTTAAATCTTCTCTGATCTTAGGGAAATGAACCTTGAATTCAAATAAAGGTGTACATCAACTCATTGCACCTCTGCATTTGATCAGTTTCAAGGTTGAAATTTAGGCTATTTTCCCCTTATTATCAGGTAAAACTATACTGTGTTTTAGATACCTATATTTTTCTCTGAATGCCGTTCTTCGTGTGATCAGGTAATGCAGGCTAACAGATTCCCCAAAATGCAAAACTCAAATAATCTGATGCACTTGTAAATTGTTTCAGTTTTGAATTAACCATAATTAATAGAGGTTAAAATAGTAATAAAAAAGGAACAACTACAATTTCACTATAAGTCTCAGTGTCATTTCTGTCTCACTTCTGTGATTCAGAAGAACTATTAATTGGGAAAACCCCTTATCTTTCACGAGTATTTAACCTGGAGTTCAGTTCTCCATGGGGATTTATATCTGCTTTCTCATACAGAGAATTTAATGACGTGAATCTTGTTTATACAGAAAAATAACTCAAATTATGTGGGATAACCTCCAACTAATCTTTTAGCATTGTGCTTCTGTCCATCTTTCTTCTGGAATTAAATTTATTTGGTTTTGTTTAAATTCTTCTTTTCTGAAACAGGCTTCTAGGCCCTAGAGATTCACCTTTTCTGATTTCAGAGATTATGCCTCCCTTCAAGGTTAGCATTTATATTACTGAAGGGTGCAACAAAGAAAGTAATTTTGATTACCTTACTTATCAAAAAAATCAGGATTTTTTCATTAAATATTCTGAAAGTTTATTTTAAATTGAAGCCTAAAGATACTTCACAGTCTGAACTGTATGGAAAGCTTCAGTAACTTCAATAATAAAGTCGTAGCTTCACAGTGTCATACATTTCTCTACCTTCTGAATAGCATATACTGCATATACAATAAGAGTACTACTGATCTATTTTTAAAGTTACTGTTATAATATAACCACTTGCAAGCGATTACCTGAAGAGATTGTAATTAGAAATAAAATAGAAGAGAGACATAGTGATCCATCTGATGAATATCTTTAGACCTGCCAAGGTTGTAGGTTAATATACTCATACAGACATATTTAAGGTAGGCGTATTATTTTCAATTTTTAAATGCTTTTTATTAGTTTCAAAACTGGAATTGGGTTCAGAGAGAAGTAGAGCTGTTCCACTCTTTTTTTGCATTATTATCATGGAGAGCATTAAGTGCGATTTCCAGACATACGTATGTTTATAAAGCTCAAGTACTATAGGATTTGACTTTTGAAGAACTCTTAAGTGTTAATGGAATCTAGTTTGAACATTATGAGCTTAATTTGCTGCTAATTTCCTTTTCTGGACTAAGAAGACACCAGTGATATCTTGTGTCTTTGAAATCTGAGTTTTTGAATACTGAGTAAAATATTGAAAACAAGAAAGTGTTACACTTTCCCAAGAGAAAGTAATTTTATTTTAATACGTTATTTTGTAGTGGTCTGATTTCTGATCTTGTGATTTCAAACTGTAGGTAAAATTATTACCTTGTCTTAAGCAGTCCTTTGAGAACTACTTTTTATGTTTTGAGCTGTTCCCAAAGAATTTTCTGGGAACACATTTGTGGAAGTGGGTATTGACATGAAACAATGTAAGTTAAAATATTAAATAAGTAGATACCAGGAGATGTGCAAGGACTTTCTAAACCATGAGCCATAAACTACCGGACTCCTATATAAACTATATCTACTACTTGGATTGCTGATTTCACACTAATTAGTCTTCTGTTGTGCTTGTTAGCATCTACTTGCATTACTGTTTAGATAATCAAGTTCATTTTACATAATGTTGGAAAACTGCTGTGAAACTGGCTAATTTATGCCAGAGCAACCCTTTCTTGTAGTGCTGAGATTCAGTATTTGACATGTTTGTATTAATATAATTACAGAAACTGTGTTTACAAAATATTAATGTGTCCATAAATTAATATTTCAACTATAAATTAATATTTCAACTTATCTCCGATTTTTCATATTCTGAAATGTACTTTGGATGTTCATATGGAGTAAAATTTTATTAGAATTACAACACTGCTCTATTACCTGCTTTTTCTGTGATGAGAGAAGATTGAAACCTTCTCTGCTGCAGTTTTGTTATTTTTTTGAAAGTAGGCAGTTGATCAAACACCATACGTGCCTGGAATAAGAAACACACATTCTGAAGATAGCCTGTAAAATTATATTGTTACCTATATATGAAAGCCTGGAAAAAGAACCACATTGAAAAAGGATCAGTAGATGGGCAAGTAAAGAAAATCACAGCTAAATCTGATTCATACACTTACTTACAGGACTCAAATTCATAGGGAACTTTGTAACCAATTAATGAGAAAGGTGATTTGCCGCGGCTGCTTTTATTGGCTTGGGAAATAGCATGAAGACCTGAAAATATTATGAATAGGTAGAAAAAAAACCCACAAAACCCACACACTCACCAGAACTCCCCAAAAAAAACCCACCCAAATTTATGAAAGCTTCTTTCTATTCTTACTCTTACTGTCTCTGGTATTTTACTTGTCATTGATCTTTAAAATGTGTATCAAAACTTTTGATTAAAGCAGAATATGATGTAATAGCAGTCATGGAAATTAAGCCGAGGCTTAGGAAAAAGTATTTTTCCAAAGCAGGATCTATAGACTCCTTAGTGATTCTAAAAATCAGACATATCTGTTTCAGATTTTAGTCTACGTACAGTTTGTTTCAAGTCTATATAATAAAGTGTATTTTCATAATTTTTTTTCATGCTTCGTAAAAAGCATTAGCTTGCCTGGTCAACCACTTTTAAGTTATCATTTATTTTATATTATCATTGACTTTTATCCTGGAAAGTTACTGTTTTTTTTCTGTAAAAATATTCTTATCATTCCCTTTGTAAAGGCAAACATATTCTTGGAATAGTATTGTTACTTTATTACCATACTCTAAATGACAATCATTAGAGTTTTCTATTATGATGACATTAACAGTGACATTAGCCGTATTCCCATCATTGCTGAAAATAAGCTTTCAAAACTGAATACAATGCATAGCTATACAAATAACAAAGTAGCATTTCTGAATACTATATCCAAAGGCTAAAGAAGCAATTGCAAAGATCTTGACACTCTCTAGCACAGGGTGCATCAGTTTAGCTAAACCATTTTATTGCATCTTCACTAGAAAATTGACAGCATTTCCAACATCAAATATGAAACAGGAATCTCTAGAATTCCAAGTTTCATTTTTCCCTTACAAACCTTGGTAAATGAAACAACATAAAAAAAGTCAGAACAGCCACAAGTAGATTTCATAGCTTTAAGCAAATATCCTAAATTTAAATAAATATGCCATAAATATAAAGTTGACAGGACTGCCACAATAAATCTTCCTAAATTAAATAAAACATTCTAAAGTGGGGGTAGGGGTGGAGATGGGGAAGTATGTGATACTTGTAATGAAGGCTTTGGGTAAATGGGAAATCCCATAAAGCTTTGTTTCATTGGAAGGAATTGTAGATGAATGTTGAATTGACTTATGTCAGAAGTATCGTAAAATCACTTCGACAAACTGAAATGGAATATTTTGATTCAGTAATATGAAAATTAATGTATAATATTTGAATTTGGAGTAAAGATGAAAGTAAAAATATTGAAATCATAATGCAATGCTGGGTTTTTTTTTCACTAAGAGGTTTTTCATTTCTATTAAAAAAAAGAGTACTTGAAGACTGACATAATAAACTGTATGAACAAGGAGATCATATTTAACTA
This sequence comes from Tapera naevia, assembly GCA_033556795.1. NCBI lineage: Eukaryota > Metazoa > Chordata > Aves > Cuculiformes > Neomorphidae > Tapera > Tapera naevia. The sequence continues at coordinate 7,620,180 of JAUMJJ010000059.1, forward strand.
TATAATTTATTCTTCCCCTCTGTCTGCATACCTCTGGGAGTGACTAGCATCTGTTCTCCCCAGGTTCAATGTGTGGTTGAAGACTGCCATCAGTTACCTTGATTTATGCAAATCTTATCATGCTTGCAGAATACAACAATATTCTTCCTCGTAACATTACACCTTTTTCTTCTAAAACTAAAGGAATACCATTTCTTCTGTAAGTAAAAACTTATATTTATATTGGCAAAAGAAAATTATTATAATGTCTTAAAATTTAATATATATTCATTTCAATAATCAGAAAAAGAATTGTATTATTTATGGAAGAGACAAAGTTTGTGATCTATTTTCTATCCCCAGAAAATATAGGTCAGTTCAGGTCATCCTGGAGGATGAAAGATCGAGTTTGAGCATTTTATTGTTAAGAGAATAAGTACTTTCTTAACTGGTAGGATATCAAATTCTATGGGTTTAGATATTTTGGGGCCAATTATTACAGCACACTGCCAGTGTGAATGGTTCTGGGTTTACTGTACACGTTGAATCTTAGGTAGTGTCTAAGAAAAAACTCTTATTTTGGTGATTCTGTACCACTACATTTCTTTGGAATATTGACCTTTCCAGTCCAAACTGGAAATTGCAGAGAAAAAAAAATAGTATCACAAAAATTGTAAATTTTTTTCTTCATTTATGTCCTTTTGCTTCTAAATGTGAATTTCTTTGGATGTTTTAAGAGTTAACCTTAGACAAAGTTATCGTGAAGGAGTTCACCAGTGTTCCCTGGTGAAAGCCCACCAGAGAAGAAACCTCTAAGGAAATCTGCCCTGAGAGGACAGGTAGATCTAGAACCTGAAGGAAGAGTTTTGTATTTTGAGGGATTAATGTTATATGAAGAAGAAAAGTGCTTATTCTACTTGTCTGTTTAGCAACATTGAGAGTAATGAGCCTAAGTGCCCTGATATAATAGGATTTCTTCCCCACACACAGTTAGAGACTGTTCCAGTGATTAACACTGCCATTGAAACACACCTAGCAGCAAAGTTTATTTTTTGAGTGAATGTAATTTGCTGCATTACGATAGCTTTCTGTGAACAGCATGGTTTATTCACGTACTTTTTCGTTTTTCAGTTACTAAAATAAATCTTGAACCATCTTGTTTCTTCTAACACAAGTAAAACAAGACTGAAATTTGGCAATATGTATCACATTTCTTCTTCTTTCTCATGCATTAAATTGAATTACTAAGATAAAACAGTTACAGAAGATATCATAGATAGAAGAAAGATAACAAAAATACTAGGAACATGCCACTTTAATGTAATTTTTTCTTCTCACAGACTCTTTTAACATTACAGAAATGATGTGATTTAATCCTTATAACTCATGCTGGGGTTTTGTTGTGGGGTTGGTTTTTTTTGGTTGGTTGGAGGTTTTTAGTGGGAGGTCAGAAGAAAAGTTCTTGTAAACACTTGATTTGTGAAATCACAAGACCTATAAAACCTTCTTGTAGAGTAAGCTTTCACAGTGCTTGTATCTTAACCTGTTCAGTCTCGGCTCTATCAGTAGACCTAGCATGAGCCTGTATTTTCCAAGATGCTGAGTACCCAAATGGCCCTTTAGCTTTTAATGGATTATCTGCATCGTATTTCCAAATGATAATCAGAGTGCAGGAGTTTCAATTTAACTTCTGCAAAACTGAGTAGAACAAAATCAGTACATTCCTCAAAACATTGCCTTAAACTACTTCAGATGACATGATATTATTTTTTGCAGGTATTATTTTCTACATCTTCTGTATTTTGCCTTATGTTGTTTCATAAAGAGCAATTTGTTCCAGTTGCCTGAAGTCTATCAGCACTATAACTTGAAGACACTCGAAATAGATTTCTACCACCTTCCTGGGGGACGATTTCTGTTTATACTTATCTCCGTCTGTCCTCACATAGATCCCACATCTGTCTTTCTTTGCATTTACCAATGAAATTCCAAATTGAACAAAAGCAAATCTGAAAAATAAAACTTGAAGTGAAACTACGCAATTCAGTGTACATACTACTAAAAAATAAAATAGGCAACTGCCTTTCATGGTTCTCCAGGTCTGTCATAAATATTTTTTTTTTATCTACATACCACCTCAATAAGTAAAAAAGGTAAAGATACATCATTTATGTTTTATTCCACCTATATGCTACAGATGTAGCACAAGGTGTTTATTTTCGATCTTATAACAAACTTAGTAGAATTAATTTGAATAGTTTCTTTTTGATTGTGTATTTTTAAGCAGATCAGGAAAGAATATAAATGTGTTTATTTTGTTAATATTTTATGTGAGCCAATGACAATTAGCTTTGGAAGTGGGTATAGTCGTGACAAAATCAGTCTATTGGCTCTTATTATGGATTAGAAAATGCTGAAACATATTTACACGTAGGAAGCATCAGAAACACTTCATCACAGCTTTGCAAGCATGAAGGAGAGCAAATAGTGTTATACATATTTTCAATTTCCAAGATGAGATGGCGGGTGAAGTTATATATTGAACCATTTTTAGAACAGAGTTTACATTCTGGTTTGATGCTTTGGATTTTTGGACATCGGATGATATAGTTGGTTAACCGTGATTGAACTTAGTGGTTTATATTACCATTTCCCATATTCTAACTTTTGTTAATTTGAGTATTCAATTCTTCTTTCTATCTTAAATATCATCTTAAGGTGAGTTTCTCTCTTGTCTATAGTACTTCTGTTGTCATGGTTATTTTCTTCCAGTGATCAGAGAATATGAACCAGAATTGTTCAGGGTGATTGGAACAGTCAAATTAACAGTATTTTCTCTTCCACATGTTTTTTGTAGACTTGATCTTTTAAGAACTGTATTTAATATACAGAGTTTTATGCTTTTTTTTATTGTGCTGAAAGGTTAAATGAAATCTGTTTCACAGTTTCTAAATTATTGACTTTATAATTTCCTTTCCACTTGATTACTTCTCATCTTAGTCTCTGAATGTATTTTTCACTCTCCTTAATAATTTACTATTGCTTCCAGCAAGGTATTTCCTGGTTTTCCAGATTTTTCTAATTTTCAAAGTAAATTGGGAATTTGGGAAGCAAATCTGGATGTACTAGGATGTCAGCTTTATGTCTTCCCAGCACTGCTGCCTATGTTTCACAACTTTTTTGTTAGCTAACTCAAAAAGAAAACCTCACTGGAACCTGCTGCTAGAGCACCATATGAACTTAAGTGATAACCTTTTTTTTTTCTTATATTTAGAAGCTGTACCTGGAACTTATTCCTTTAAGTATGTGAGAAATTCTTTCTGTGACTTTCCACTAACAGTCCGAATCTTCTTTGCAGCCATCCAATCACAGAGATAGTTCCTCAAAATAAGAAGGTGTAGGGGTAAGTTCCACAAGATAATAGAAGTAGTTCCTCAAGATAGTTCCTCAAGTAGATCCTGTCACTATCTTACCTGAATAATGACAAAAAAGAAGAGAGTGAAGAGCATTTGGTTTCTGTGCTCATTTTTTTCTCTTCTGTTTTCTGATATCAGTAATAAAAGAGGGGGAAGTAATGAAAGAATTGAATTGCATGATTCTTCGTATTTATGTTACAATAAAACCTTCTTTTCAGTCTGGAACATTAAGAATGGAGAAGGAAACAAGTGCAACTCTTGTCCACATTAAGAGCAGAAGTAACTTAAAAACTTAGTGTGGCATTCATTAAGATACAAATTTAGGGCATATGTTTTTTAAATTACACTTATCTGTAGTTGCATTAGACTCAACTTTGTGCAATTCTGTGGTTATTTACCCTCACCTTTCAAAATACCTTATTTTTATCATATTCAAAATTTAAAGAATTTAAGCCTGTTCCTGTGTTTAAAATTAAATATGCTCTTAAATGTTTTGCTATGATATGGTCAAATATTCAGCATGTTGCATTATTGAACATATATTAATGGAAATTTTTTTTTGCTGCCAGACTATCATCTGACAATACAAAGAAAAATACAAAGAAAATCAGGGTCACAGGATAGGCAGTTTGATCGGCAGTTCGCGCAGGCAGGGCAAGCAGGCACTCGCTGACAGGTGGTTGACTTCCCACTCCCCTGCAGCAATGGTGATCAGGCGTGGTAAAGCCTCTGCCACCAGGAGCGTAGGCATCCAAACGGAAGCAGTATTACGAGACACAGCTACCCAGACTCGAGACTGTAGGGAGTGTCTGAGCCTACTGGTGGCTCCTGAGGACCATAACAAAAATACAAAAAATACTTGTCTGAGGTGTGAACAGATTCAGGATCTGCTCCTTATGGTTGCAGATCTCAAGGATCAGGTGGAGACGTTGAGAAGTATTCGCGAAAGTGAAAGGGAGATTGACTGGTGGAGTAGAACCCTCTCTCCTCCCAGTAATCCTCCCCAGGAGGCTGAGGAATGCCATATTCCTCATCAACAGGGTAAGGGGAGTGACCTGGCTGGTGAGGAGGACTGGGAGCAGGTCTGCTCTCGTGGGGGTTATAGACCTCCCTTTCAAATGCCAACTTTCCAGCTGCCCCTCCAAAACAGGTTTGGGGAGTTGGAATTTGATGCTCAGGTGGAGGATAGTCTGACAGAGAGCTCACCTGAAGAGGCTGTTAACCTCACATTGCCCATCAGACAGGTCAGGACCTCAAGTAAGAAAAAGAAAAGGAGGGTCATTGTGGTGGGAGACTCCCTTCTGAAAGGGACGGAGGGCCCTATTTGTAGGATGGACCCAACTCATCGGGAAGTCTGCTGCCTTCCCCAAGCCCGGGTACACGACATCGTCAAGAGACTCCCGGACCTAATTAAACCCTCCGATTATTACCCACTTCTGGTGGTACAGGCTGGTAGTGATCAACTAGCGAAAAGAGGGTCAAGGGTAGTTAAAACGGAACTCCAGGAGCTGGGACGGTCGATAGATAAGGCAGGAGCACAGGTGGTGTTCTTTTCAGTTCCCCCAGTGGCAGGGATGGATACAGACAGGAATAAGAGAATATATGCAGTTAATAGATGGCTTAGGGGCTGGTGCTGGCAGAGGAATTTTGGATTCTTTGATCATGGGGAAACCTTTATGGCACCTGGCCTGTTTGACCCCAATGGGTCTCGTCTAACTCTGAAGAGTAGGAAGATTCTAGCTCAGGAGCTGGCAGGGCTTGTTGAGAGGGCTTTAAACTAGGCATGAAGGGGGAGGGGGGAGTTACTAGGCTCGCCAAAGATGTCCCCGTGGAAGATGAGCCATCCCAAAAGGGGTTGTCAGTAACCCAACTGAAGTGCATGTACAAAAACGCACACAGTACGGGAAACAAGCAGGAGGAGCTAGAAGTCCTGGTCCAGCGGGAGAGATATGATATAGTTGCCATCACGGAAACGTGGTGGAACGACTGTCATAACTGGAGTGCTGCCATGGAAGGCTACAGGCTCTTCAGGAGAGACAGGCGTGAGAAGAGGGGTGGAGGGGTGGCCCTCTACACTAGGGAAACCCTGGATACTGTTGAAGTTGAGATCGGTGATGACCAGGTTGAGTGCCTATGGGTAAGAGTCAGAGTGGCAGTCAAGTCTGACCTCCTGGTTGGAGTGTGCTACAGACCGCCTGACCAGGAGGAGGATTTGGATCTTCTGTTGTTTAAACAGCTGGAGGCTGCCTCTAGATCAGCTGCCCTTATTCTTTTAGGAGACTTTAACCTTCCAGATATCTGCTGGAAACTTAACACTGCTGAGAGGAGGCAGTCCAGGAGGTTTTTAGAGTGTATTGAGGACTGCTTTTTGTCACAGCTGGTGAGTGAGCCCACCAGGGGTGAGGCTCTGCTTGACTTGCTGTTTACAAACAAAGATGGGCTGGTGAGTGATGTTGTTGTCGGAGGATGTCTAGGGTGTAGTGATCATGAGATAATTGAGTTCTCTCTGAACAATGTAATAGGAAAAGCCAGGAACAGAACATCAATGCTGGACTTTTGGCGGGCAGATTTTGGATTATTTAAGGAACTGGTCAGGAAAGTACCCTGGGAAATAGCTCTTAGTGGCAAGGGGGTCCAGGAAGCTTGGATATACTTCAATAATGAAGTTTTGCAGGCGCAGGAGCGGGCTGTCCCTGTGTGTTGTAAGAAGAGTCGTAGGGGCAGCCGGCCGGCCTGGATGAGTAGGGAACTTCTGAAGGAACTAAGTAAGAAAAAGAGGATGTATCATCGTTGGAAGGAAGGGGATGTAAGTCAGGTCATGTTCAAGGATGTTGTTAAGTCGTGTAGGAGAAAAATCAGGGAAGCAAAAGCCCAGCTGGAGCTCAAATTGGCTACTTCTGTTAAGGACAATAAGAAGAGCTTTTATAAATACATCAATGGCAGAAAGAAGGGCGGCAGCGACCTCCACTCCTTGTTGGATGTGGAGGGAAATATAGTAACCAGAGATGCAGAGAAGGCTGAGGTACTTGATGGGGGCAGGGTGAAATATGGCCCTCCTGCAATCCATGAGGAGGAGGTTAGAGACCTGCTGAGCCGCTTGGACCCTCATAAGTCTATGGGGCCGGATGGGATCCATCCTACAGTGCTGAGATAGCTGGCGGATGAGCTTGCTAAGCCGCTCTCCATCATCTTTCAGCAGTCCTGGCTCACTGGAGAGGTCCCGGAAGACTGGAAGTTGGCCAATGTGACGCCCATCCATAAGAAAGACCGTAAGGATGATCCAGGTAATTACAGACCTGTCAGCCTGACCTCGGTCCCAGGTAAAATCATGGAGAAGATAATCCTGGGTGAAATCATGCACCACCTGCAGAACGGTCAAGAAATCAGGCCCAGCCAGCATGGATTTAGGAGGGGTAGGTCCTGCCTGACCAACCTGATCTCCTTTTACGACCATGTGACTCGCCTGGTGGATGAGAGGAAGGCTGTGGATGTGGTATACCTGGACTTCAGTAAGGCCTTTGACACGGTCCCCCACAATAGACTCCTAGGGAAGCTGGCAGCCCGTGGCCTAGATGGGAGCACTTTGTGCTGGGTTAGGAATTGGCTGGATGGCCGAGCTCAAAGAGTGATGGTAAATGGTGTTTCATCCAGTTGGCAGCCGGTCACCAGTGGTGTCCCCCAGGGATCGGTGTTGGGTCCCGTCCTGTTTAATATCTTTATTGATGATCTGGATGAGGGGATTGAGTCCGTCATCAGCAAATTTGCAGATGATACCAAGCTGGGAGGAAGGGTTGATCTGTTAGAGGGTAGGATGGCCCTACAAAGGGACCTGGACAGATTGGAGAGCTGGGCCGATTCTAATGGGATGATGTTTAATAAGTCCAAATGTCGGGTACTTCATTTTGGACACAACAATCCCATGCAGAGCTACAGACTGGGGACAGAGTGGCTAGAGAGTAGTCAGGTAGAAAAGGACCTGTGAGTGCTGGTGGACAGGAAGCTCAACATGAGCCAGCAGTGTGCCCAGGTGGCCAAGAAGGCCAATGGAATCCTGGCCTGCATCAGGAATAGTGTAGTAAGCAGGACCAGAGAAGTTATCGTCCCCCTGTACTCGGCACTGGTCAGGCCTCACCTTGAATATTGTGTCCAGTTCTGGGCCCCCCAATTTGGGAAGGATGTTAGGATACTGGAATGTGTTCAGAGGAGGGCAACGAAGATGGTGAGGGGGCTGGAGCACAAGCCCTATGAGGAGCGACTGAGGGAGTTGGGGCTGTTTAGCCTGGAGAAGAGGAGGCTCAGGGGAGACCTCATTGCTCTCTACAACTACCTAAAAGGAGGTTGTAGTCGGGCAGGGGTTGGTCTCTTCTCTCAGGTGACCGGTGGCAGAACCAGAGGGCATGGACTTAAGCTTCGTCAGGGAAAGTTTAGACTTGATATGAGGAAAAAATTCTTCACTGAAAGGGTGATTGGCCATTGGAATGGGCTGCCCAGGGAGGTGGTGGAGTCACCGACCCTGGAGGTGTTTAAAGGGAGACTGGATGAGGCACTGAGTGCCATGGTTTAGATGATGGTTGGTGTTAGTGTTGGTGTTAGTGTTAGGTTATAGGTTGGACTTGATGATCTCAGAGGTCCTTTCCAACCTTGTGATACTGTGATACTGTGAAAATAATTTTAATGTTTCTTTACATTAGATCTAAAATCAACAGCACAGAGAGCAGATAAATGAAATAGCATTTGTCTCTTCTCAAATATCATTTGTAGGAAAAATAAACTAAAGGTTTAGAAATAAAATGTAGGTGATGATAAATATGACTAACTTTTTTATTTCTTTAATTATGGAATGCATAGAAACAAATAAAACTAAAATATAAGAAGATATTATTTATATGTAAAAATATGTAAATGCACTGATGTGTTGTTCATCTGAATAAGAGGCCTTCTCATTATCCTTTTCAAAAACAAAGGTACATTTCAAATTAGGTATATATTTCAACTTTTAAGCTTTATTAAAATTGCTAACAAGGCTAAATCATTTCAGACATGTCTTTGATGGACTTTAGATGAAACTTGTACTCGAACATTTGAAAACTGATTTAATGGCAGAGTACAAGCTGATCTTTAGCCTCTTCATTAGCATATTTATTCTTATTTCTAAGAAAATTCAAGAAGGCGAAGATTGAACAATGGAAATGGCAGTGCTTTCAGAGTAGTATAAAAATGCAAACATTAATTTCATTCAGATGAGGTCATTTACATGCAAACTGATCAGACTGCGAGCTTATCTCATTACTATCTCAAGCTTGTGACTTGTCTCCCTTTTATAGGTGCCATTAAGTTTAAAAAGATAAATGCCTTCATTGTCTATTAAATACGTGTGACCACTACATGTACTCAGCATAATGGCAAATTGTTAATAACTATTTATCTTATTATGTTCTCAAACAGTCTTCTTAATTTTCTCTGTGTGAAATAGCATATCTGACAGCAAATCAGTGTCAGGGATTTTTTTTCATTATTCTGAATATTTTCCTTTCTTTTCAGTATATTTTTTTTAATTAGACACTGAATTAACTATTAACTCTAGTCCTTTTTTCAACAATATTTAATTGACTTGAATATTTTAAATAAATATATTCTTTCTTTCACACAGATTATATGCAGTTTTTACAGTAAATCATAATGCTCATTAATAAATAAGATACAGATTTTTTTTGCATTTCCCCATATCAAAGCCATCAGGTCTTGCATAAATTTCTAGTCTGATTACCAGATGCAGATGAACCTTAAACTTTAGATTTTGGAATCTGTCTCAGAGACCAAATGGCACTGGAGCAGAAGCTCAAGTCTTTCTGGTGGCTGTGAGACAGAGGAAATCCATGCTCTACAGCTTTCATGTAATGAGTAGTGAAAGCAAGTAGAATCTAGGGATAGAGGAGCCAAACAGTCCTGATAAACAAGGTTTTCAGTCTCTCAGAGCCCTCTCAAGCCTTTTCCACTCTATCAAAGAACAGAAGGGAACAGCAGAACGTAGCAAGATACCAGGGTATCAGTGAAAAGTAATAAGAAGTAAAAAATATCTTGAAAGTTCATGAGGCCACAATTTCCTCAGGTTGTCAATGGTACAGGAATTTCCTTGTGGAAAAGAAATCAAGATATAAATGATTGTAAGGGAAGCAAAACAATTATAGAGGTCCCAGTCATCGTCTATCTAAGGTAGTGGATTTTTTGGAGTCAGATACAGAGTAGCAGATCTGTAGACAGTATTTCAGATTCATTCAGATTATAGATAGATGAAGAGATATCTATTTATCTCAAGAGGATTAGCTAGTCAGTTTTTTATTGTCATTGAAATATTTTCTGCTAATAATTTTCCCTGGGGAAATGTCACCTGCATATTCTAAGTTAATAAGAAAAGAAGGATGGTCCCATGAGTGATTTTTCTGGGACACAGCCTATACGCCTTTAACTGCCCATTTTTTTTATATTTGTTCTATGTGTATTTCTATAGCTTACCTCTTCATCAAGTCGCACTTTGGAATAGTTACACTCATAAGAGTGCTATGAGGCTAAATATGTGAAAGAAAAACAAGCATCGTAACAGATTACATGCTGCATCCCCAATTACCATTAAAAATATAATAAAATCAATCTCCTAGCTTTGTAACATATATTAAAAGACCAGATGTTCCTCATCTGATTTGCCATAAGTAATCATTCACCCGTGGAATTATACAAGAAGAATTAAAAGAAAGACCATTAGTATCCTTTACCGATTTTTTTATGATGATTCTTTTCTGCCTTGCAGGTTGTAGTGTAAATGTCTTCAAATACATTGTTAATTTTGTTAAAATTCACATCTTAATAAGACACTGTGTGAAATAATGTTATTATGGACTGATGGAAATTTATTCTTCTGTTAGATTTTTTTTCTTTTTAGAGTGCTCTAACATGCTTGTTAATAACATAAGATAATCCATTTCTAGAGAGTAAAATGTAATGCTACTTTTTCATCATAATGACTTAAATTCTTATTAAGTTAGATAATAAAAATATAAGTGAAAATTATTATATTAAGGTAAATAATATCTGATTGGACACATCATGATGGATTGCAATGTAATGAATACCTGAAATGCTAAAAAACACTAATGACATAAAAGCAGTTGTATAATGTAACAGTTTTAAGATCTTCCCCTCAAGCTTATAATTAGCTGTGGTTATATCATCAAACAGCACTCTATATTCGCTTTTAATGAATATTTTTGCTAAAAATGTAATCACTTCCTTAGCTGGTTCCTTCTTTCTTCTGTTAGGTATCTCTTCTAAATTCCCCTTGGACATCAAGTTCAAAGACCTCCTTAAACTCTATGAACAGTGAAATACATCTTTTCACCTTTATGAATTAAAGTCTTTAGAGAATTGTTCCCTCAGGTTTATTGAATTAAAAATATTCCATTAACTCGAAATCACCTGTTTTCCACAGTGAGTATAAAGTGATACTTTCACTATTATTTAAACTATCTCAAATTTCTGAAGCCATTTTTTTAACCACTGATTTATGTTTGTTCTATCTCTTACTGAATTGGTTGCATTTATTTTGCAAACCCTGTTTATGTCAGACCCCTCCCATGGAGTAATGTTGGTATCTGTTCTCTAAGTGATAGATAAATCTTTTCTTTCACTCATTGCAGAAGTATATTTTCGCATTTTTTTCTGTCATATGAATGAGAGTATTTTTTTCTTTTGCCCCTTCTCCCAAACTCTACTACTGCAGTATTATTTTACAGCCTAGTAAAGTTGGGGGGAGGTTATTATTTTTTATATATACTCAATTTTCTTATTTTCATCCTGTGATTCTGGTTATACATTCAGACATGCATTAACTGTTAAACTAAATTATGCATATTTTACAGTTTATGATTTCCTTATTATCAGGAATAATTTACCTATCATTAGAAAATAATGTTCTCACTTTTCGTGGCAAATATATATCGAGTTGAAAGAGACATTTTGTCCTCAGAATGAGGACAAAATTGCAATATTTTCAGATATTGCAATGCCTTTATCCAAACTTATCTTTTCTTGATATTTCAGTTCTTATATCTTATGGTTCATAGTCTTCAAGAAACACTCCAGGCAAACCTGCATAATCAGCCTAAAGTGGTTGTGGTTCTAGATTGGCTTGAAATGCAACTTACTAGCAACAGAATGTCTCGTTTGCTGACCTGTATGAATAGCATATCTTTTGGCCTGTGACTGTCTGTAAACTTTACATGCTAGCGGTGTATTCTTACACTTTATTTCAAGAAATATAAAGTCCTTAGTGCTGGTAATAGTTATTTCCATGTAGAAACCCAATTATATGACAGAACAGGGGTCATAAATTAAAGGGTCTGTTCTGGTGTGAATCACAATGGCTTCTAAGCAAAGTGTTTTTGCTTTCCTTTAATATCTCAAGTCCTGCAAGTCCTCCAAAAAGTTAATCTTTGAATTCAAAAGTAAGCTTGTGGGTGGGATTAGAAGACATGGAAGAAGGACAGGCAGTTGCAATATAAAATATTTAGAGCATAAGTAGGACTGAGACCATGCCATGTGCTTTTGAAGCATTGTATACACATCACCGCCTCACAAAATACCTGGGGTGTGGATCTTTTAAGTTGGTGAATTCACACTGTTTTATAGGAGAGAAAAGACTGTGAGGCATAAAACAGGACTAAGTTTCATGATGAGCGATACTGTGTTATAATTAGTTACTGGTTTTGACACTATCAATGAAGAAATCATCTATCTAAGGATAGGGGAAAATGGTAAAATATTGACCTTAAATGCTCCTTCTGGAAGAACAGAAAATTAAATATATTTTATGATGAGAAGTTGAAATACAAAGGATTTTATGAAGGGCATTCGAAAATACCAGGTAGTATCCCTGACTGAAACATCCAGATAACTGCAGGTGGCGTCAATGTGGAAGTATTAAAGGCACGTGCATAGAAAACATTTGTAATTAATGAGTTTTTATCATATAATGAAATTAATAGTAATAATAATTAATTAATTAAACATATACACAAAGCTATGGATGTAAAGTGAAATGTGTTTCATAAACTTAGTGCCTATCAGCAATCCTAAATGAGGTAGGATGCTGTTGTTATCTATGAGCTTAATCACGCATTTACTGGTTCCTGACAGAGCAATATCAAGAACAAGAGGAACTTCAGGGGATATTTTCACTCAGACTTCTGACTTAGAAGACTGTCAAAAAAATACTTGCAATGACAGATGAGCTGCATGTACAACAGTTCATAACCTTTGTGAAAGCTAAAATATAGATAGGAATATCAAGCTGAAAGTAAGGGTTTAGAGGACTGTTATGTAGATTTCAGATATAGTTTATATCTTGTATGACCTGTTCAGGCATACACTGAAAAAAGACACTAGAGACCACAAAAATGAAGAACGAGGGGTGGTTTGAGGATACAATTTTACCACCTCCCACCTGTAAAATGAATTGCAATCTACATGTTTTCAGAATTTAGTGATGTTTTGAGAAATGGGAAAGTAAAAAAAAAAACAACAAAAAAAAGATACTGGTAAGATATTTCACAAGGCAATATTTTATGGTTTGGTGAAGAAAAAGAAAAAAGAAAGAAATACTAATGACTTGGGAGTGGTTTGTAGGGATCTCAATGTAAAGAAGACAGGCTATCAAATATGAGTAAATTTGGCAAAGACAACAAATACAAAATTTTAAGTTACAAAAATTGCTGTTACAGAAACATGGGACAGTTGTGAAAACAAGCTTTGAGTTACCATTTCAGATGCTGATCTGATTTTTGAGCAGGAGGAAAAAACTAATGAATATTAAAAGTTAATGAGAATGAAAAAGCTTAATATTTTACAGCATTCTCGATAAATTATTTAAGGCAAGAAAGGTTAAACCAAATTGAATACTTTGCGCATTAATTTTGCCTTTTGAAATCCTGAAAGAAAACATAAAAACTTGAAATTTTGAAAAAATATGATATAAAAACCACTGCAAGACACCTTGCCTCAGATCAATGGAATAATGTTTTATATATACCTATCTTATAAAAAGGGATAATAGGACAGAATGAGTATGATTTGTAATAATCAGTACTCTGGTTTGTATTGTTTACAGTAATTGACTACTGCAGATGTCAAAAATTTGGACAGTTTATATATCTCTGAGTACTAATTATTGCTAATAATTTAATAATAAAACATGATTATAGGGGAAATTTACTTGTTTCAGGTTGCATATAATTTTTAAATATCAAATAACTTTGAGAATACTAAGTTATTTTTTTTTTTGTAACAGCAGAGGAAGATTATACATGAAAGGGGTCTAAGAAAGACTGCGGGAGCTCTATGAAAAAAACTAATATAGCAAAGTAATGTAGTGGAAAACATGATTTGGCAAGACATGCAGTTAGAGTGACAAAAGCTAGATAGTTAATTTTTTAATTGAAGGACATTCCTCCAGTGTTTTCCCTCAGGGGAAAGGAGAGCAGAACATTGGACAGAACCAGAATGTTCTTCACGTGAGTTAGCAAAAAAGGAAGGCACAACTGTGGCAGAAGCCAAGATTCTCCAGAACTTAATGGCATCTACTACAGAGATGCTTTCAGAATGAAGGAGCAGGTTGGATGCAGGTAGTTCCTCTGTAGGAGATATGACAGAGCTTGTGGGTCAGGATCAGAGGAGATAAAAATGGCGAGTCCTCTGCCTGGGATGGAATAACAGCTTCCATTGACATAGAATAGGATTGAGCAGGATAGATTGGCTGGGAAGCAGCTCTGCTGAAAAAAACTTGGGGATTGTGGCAAACAGCAAGCTGAATATGAGCCAAAATGTGTCTTGGTAGCAAAAAGGCCAATGGCATCCTGTACAGGTTTGATTATCCTCTTTTAATGAGAATTTGTTAGACCTGTTATATAAAAATTGTGTCCAGTTTTGGGACCCTCTCATTACAAGAAATACATTGGTGGGGTTGAAGGCTAAAGAGAAAGAGCAATTGGAGGTACAAGAGAGACAATAAGGGAAATAATGAAGAAAGGACAACTGGTGAAGTGGAGCATTTATTAGAGTGAGACCCCAGGTATGGAAAATTTGTTTTCCTAAGTCATAGAGACATATGTTCAAGAAAATTCAGGGCAAGGATGTGGTAAGAGATTTTAGCTATGTTAAAGGAAGCGTTAAGAGATCTTGGCATCAGGCTCTTAATCAAGAACAACGTGTATATCCTGAAAACACACAGACGAGCACATACAGGATAAGTAATTCTATCACACATTACAGAGTGATTGGTCTGTGCATGTATATTATATTTACAACCATACTGTTGAAGTATTTTAGCACAAATTCTGTTGTCGTGATGAAATATTTAGCTGGCGTGATGACACTTGGTATACATCATTGAAGTAGCAGCTATTAGTGTTATACAGTACATCATCGATGTGACAGCTTTGAGAGGATGTGTAATATATAACCAGAATAGTCCCATTTGGACATCAATATGTAGTATTTACAGGTATTAATAATGTAGTGTGTTTAGTTTCTTACAGTAAATAGACATAATTCTGATTCTAAACAGCAGTGAAATTCCTGTAAATAGTGCCCCAGCAGCTTCTACCATGCAGTGAATTTTGTGATAAGAAATGGCTTTCAGACTAGACTCTATACTGGTTACCAGCACTTACTCTACTATAGGAATAAAAAAAAGTAAAACACCACCATAAAAAAAAAAAAAGGCTTATAAAAATAAAGCAAATAAACCCTAACAGAAATTGGTCAATCATTCCATCACCAGAATAGTGTGATATCACAGTACGAATTATTTTAAAAGTAAATGATCACTTAGAACAGAATGGACAGCTTTGAAAAGAGAAATAAAACCCTTGATGGTTGTGGAAATTGACATTAAACACAGATGCTACATCTTTACTATTTAAACATAAAGTCATGAAAATAAGAGATAATTTTATCTGAAAATACTTCTTATGTTAGTGAAACATAATCAAATATGTTTCTCCTATCTTATTGTCTATGTTCTTTTCTTCACTCTTCATTTAAAACATAACACTTAGATGTTACTGTCAAAATTAGCAAATTATAGAAACAACAACCAGGCAATATCTACATGAACAATGGCTGGTGTAGAATCCAATAGCAAGTCAAGAAAATACAAAACAAGCTTGCACGAGTTCAATACATTTCCAAAGTCAACTGACTTTCCAGGTCATTCTCTACCACAAATACTTTTTCCAGCTTAATACAACTTCTACCACCATCAGCTGTATTTCAAGATATTTGAAGGCACAGTTCAGTCCAAATAGCCTTACCTGAAGGTTTTCTCTGATTTCAGTAGATTTGCATCATTCTCTAAAGACCTGTATTTCTCAGTTGGAGCTTAAAACTTTAAAACCTAAGAAAATTTTGACCACTAAATGTAAATTTCATTCTTCCTCTTAAACAGGTTTCCTGCTGAAGATAGCTTCAGCATTTGTACCTTACATTTGTGTGTCCTTGGACCAGACAGTAAGGGTAGTAATTTTACTGTAGATACGAACCCAGTACTGAATGTTATGCAGAGTAGTTCCTTCCTTGTGCAATAAGCTGGTGCTTTTATTAAGCAACACATAGCACAATGCTTCTGTTCCACCCTGTATAGACACACAGTTTTCCAATGGCCAGCAGATTTCCATTTTTGATTTCACCCATAGTGACTGTCTGCAAATTGTTTACAGATTTGTGCCTTCAACTTTGCTTTCTGATAAACAATCAATGAAATGTATTGGGGAAAACATGCTTAAAAAAAATGAAATATGAAGAAATCCATTTAAAAGCTTACTTGAAAAATATTAGATTGTTTTGCATATTGTTTATGGAAATGTTTTCATGACTTTCATTCAATTTCACTAATATCTAGTTAGAAAGTGTCATTTCTGAAAGACAGGTACGAGGGGTACATTCCCATGTGTGAATGAGTCTGACAAAGTATGTGAACTTAAGCTTTATACATATTTTTGTTAGCCTTCCTTGTCCTTTGTAAATTAAATATGTATTTTAATAGTTTTGCTAAAATGTAACAAAAATTCTTCTAATAAGAAAAAGTTCTTTCTAAATTGTTGTTTTAAAATATTCTTCATATTATCAATTTGACCTAATAACAACCATAATGATATTACTAAATAGATTCAAGATAAATAGATACACAGATCACCTAAAATAAGTTTAGGTTAAGAAAAAGAATTCTAAGAACTGTTATTTCATATAACTAAATATGATTTTTAATCCTAGATAGTTTTGAGAAATGAAGGTGTTATCTTATTTCTGTTTAATTTTAAGTTTGTTGGTTTTGTTGGGTTTGTTTGGTTTTCGTCTTTTGGTTTTTACTTTCCTAGAGACGAGTCCTAATATGCTGTAAGTTACAGCTAAAAAAACCCTAATTGTCGAATATACATTAAAATAGACATGCATAATTTTGACTTAAATTTGCCACAAACACGCATACACATATACATATAGACACATTCACAAAATCTTGCTTTGATTTTTTTTTTTGTTGATCCATCTTATAATTTGTGATGATAATGCATAATTTTCAAAATCTGTCTTTGGCCTACATTAACACAGACATCCTTTGATTAAAGATACTTATATATCTTCTGTTTATTACTTTAATAAATAGAATTCTAAATACTCTAAGGTTGTAAGTCAAAATAAAGATTCTGAATGGGCAGGCAGACTTTTCTGAAATTTTGACTTTTACATACTCTTTCATGTATCAGCAAAAAAAGGCAGAAAAATAGATTTAATTTTAAAAATTAGAAAATTAGTAGTATTTTTTAACCTACAGTTACTTATAATAAAAGTGATATATCTCGTTTGATAGCATGAGGAGTAAAAAAATAAAAAAATTATTAAAAAAAACCAGTACAGATTTAGGTCTTTGAAAACAGGGGAGTTCTACTGAGTTTTCCAAACTCAGTGTTTGCTCCTATAAATGGATGATAAAATAATTCATTTTATTTTGTTATAAAATATACTAATTCATGCTTTTCATTTAACTTTAGTGAGCTTCCTCAATAATTATAAAAATATTTTCAGGTTGTATTTTCAGTGTGAAGTATATACTGTCCCACAGCTGACACTAAGATATCTGTTCTGTTTAAATTTCACTTAAATATTCAAAAGTTAGCAAATGGATTTTCTGTACTGAAAGTTATAAAACTTCTGTGAGAGTGAACTGGACGCTTCCTGGTTCTGGAGCACTCTTTTATAAAGGATCAAAACACTTCAAAACTCATCAAAGTCAATGCAAATATTCCCAATTACTTCGTTTAGCATTGCTCAAACCCTGTTTCTGATACATCAATTTAGTACAGTAGGTGAAGAAAAAGAAGAAAAGAAAAATTATTGTACTTAATAGAATACAGCAAACATGATACACAATTAGCTACTTATTTCAAAGTTTTCCAGCTGTTTCATAGTAATGAATTAATGTTGTATTTTTTGGAATAGATTTGGTGATTTATAGAGTAATTAAACATATACAATTGAACAATTGGCTAGCTAATAAGTATACTTGATTTAAGAGCTTCTTTCATATTTTCATTATTGATGCTCATGTCCTCTGTTGTAATATGTTCCTAAAACATTGTTAATTACTGTGTAAAAATAATTTAATTATGTTGAGAGCTTAAATAGTAAATGCAATTAAAACAGCTCAAAATATAAACAAGATTGTATGTAATTTTGTTAGTTACCAAATTCTAGTCTGGTCTGCTCTTGCCTGGTCAGTTGTTTTTTTTCCTGTTCCCATCCCCACTCCATTCTTACCCTCAGATATTTCAACCACTGTACAGATTTCATCTACCTCTCTTTCCAAATAATGTGTTAGACTTAACATTAATGAAAAATAATTTATTTGCACTTCAGTTCAAATCACATATTACACACAGCCCTAGTGGTTGTGTCCCATGAAAAACTACTTTCCTTGTACCCTTTGTTGCTGCTCATCATCACTTCCTTGGACATCAGAGCTACTCTTCTTTGAATGTGTTAGTCATTCATGAATAATGACATAAAAGCCTGGCAGTGCTTTAGAAGAGGAGCCCTTTATTGCACTTTTCTAGCAACCATTGGTATCTATAATAATCAGCAGTTTTCTGATTTTCTTTTGTGAAAGTACAAATCTTGACTGTATGGGAAAATGGCATGGTGTCGGCAATTATTACTACTTTCATTAAAGCAGCTGAAATGCAAGAAAACAGAACAGTAGATTTCATCTGTGCCCAACAGGGGAAATTTCTAGGTTTTTAAACACTACTTTCATTGAATTCATAAACACTAATTAGAGCAAAAGTCTAGCATTGTGGTCATCATTTTTCTCGATCCATGTGTCTGAAAGAAAGCAAGGTCGCATGCTTATCAAATTTCCTTCCTGTAAAATATCATTAGAATTATTTTTCCCATAATAAAAAAGTATAGTTACTAATTATAAAGACTTAAATTCTTTTTCATAGGGCAGTAACCTTCTGGGTTACATAAAACCTAAAAGGTATGTCAATAAAAGACTAATTTCAAAGAATTCATGTTCTAGCAAGAAAGCATCATGAAAGAATATATCTAAAGCAAATCTGTTAGCAGATAACTTCTCTACAGCTTAAGAGATTAGTAGACTGGTCTGTAATGTAATTGATAACATATGTAAGGACATAAATGTACATCCATAATATTGTCAGTAATTTAACACAAAATTTAAATTCCTTTTCAAACCTCAAAATATTGGAAAAAATAGCAAAATAGATTATTAACAAAAACTAACACATTCACTTTATTAAGTGTTGAAACATATGGTATAAACTCTACAAAAGAAAACTTTAAAAATAATGTGACAAGTTAAATGATGCCATTATTCTTGCAATTACCCTTCCTCTTTTTCTCCACCATGCTCTGGGCAGTGTGGGTGGAAAGAGGAAGGAAGTTAATAAGAACTTTCTAAGGACTGTTGTATTCCACTTCTACTGCCTATGAAGATCATTGCTGTCATATACTGCAATGGACCTTGTAACCCCACATTGCTACAAGCCATTGTGTAGAAGAAAGATAAATATCTTAAATAGATATGATAAATATCCCAATATATTTCCAATAGACTTCTAATTTACAGCTAGTAGCATCTGAACTGTTTTTCAAAATCATTAGTTTGCAAACAGCAATCCTTCATTTCATATATCATTTTTTTCTGTAAAAATAAATTATATATATTTATATCCCCTGTCAGGCATCTTGCCTCGAAAAATATAATGTAATTTAAAGAATGTCACTTCAGGAGAAGCCACATGGGAGGCACGCAAAAGAAACTGGTATTATCCTTAAGCAGTGAAAATACAGAGAATTTTCAATATTTCAGTATCCCATAGCAACCCATTTGTTGACCCACTTTAAGTAAATTTTGTCCATTTATTACTGATTTTTTATTTCCAAAGCTAAACAATAAAATAAGATTGACTGAATACAAAAATACAGGGTTCTTTTTATAAACTATATTTTATTTTCATCTTTTTTTAGTAGCAAGTTGTGTTGTATATGTATAAAAATGTAATGACCATATCAATGCCATAAAAAATGACATGCCGGCCTCCATTGTTCAAGTAATTATCATGCTTGCCTTATATAGTCATATATAGTGTCATCAACACTCTTTTAAAAACAAAAAATAAAGATTAAACTGACAGCTGTAAATATGCTGTAACTATGTTACTATGTTAAAATGTGCAACCATGAAAAGAGTTGGACCCTTTAACATTTTTCGTTGCAACAGACAATTGAGCCAACATACAGGGTGATCACTTTTCCTTCCGATAAGGTGAACTGGGGCTTAGCACATCAGTTGAAAACATATTTATGGGCATCTGAGATAAATTTTCATCTCCACTGAACTGAAAAGTGAAAAAAATACTTTTCAGCAACCATGGCTTTCTCACTTTCTCACCTTCATTGTATGCGTATCTTTAGAGAGAGTTTTACGGTAGAGCTGAGCTCCAAGTCTAGCTTGTTCTTACTCAGCTGCAGAATACAGGGCACCCAATGCAAATTTCTGCCAAGACACAGGCTGGAGCTTGGTCAGCAGAGATATACTGTCCCTTCAGCCGCACTCTAGACAATGTACCAAATATCAGGCACTGCTCTTCAGTTGAGGAACTTAACCATCGGGAGTAGAAGCAATCATTTTCTTATTTTTGAGCTGAATTAGTATCCTCCCCTGTGTCTGTTTGGATACCTAGATATTCACAAGATATACTAACCACACTCTTTGTCTCCAATGAAGACCATTTCTTTTATTTACATTAGTGTGTTTGTCTACTTCTTCCTATCAACTGGACAGCAAAAGGTTTATGGCTAGTTAATCTTCAGGAATCTGGTGCCTTTTGAAATTGTCCATGTACTCAGTGAATAGCACAACCAAGTCATACATGAAATCATGTAAAAAGAAACCTAAACAAATTAAATAAATATATTTTTTAAATTATATATAGTTTCAATTGTATATAATTTTGATTATATATAGTTACTGATGAAGGTGATTTTCCAAAAGCCTTGATTACTACTCTTCAAACAATTTCCTTGTTAGCATTTTCTTTATTTACTTTAGTAGGTACATTAGAGGTTGAAAGACAACTTTTCAAAATCTTTCAATTTTAGGAATGTCACTGGTAGGGATATGAAGTATTTGTCTCCCTCCTGATTCAAAAGCAGGTCATTCATGATCTACTTGAATCACCTTTCTACACACTTGCCAGTATGAAAATTCAGGTAATAGTGATACTTGTTCTTTTTTTGCCAGTAGTTTACCTTTACGGATCCTCTTCTGATATCAGGATATCTAAAAGCTGATGAGACTTCTGCGGTTATATGCTGGATTATTTAGAGGTGTGGGGTTTTTTTAAAGCAGTCATTTAATTTTGCTTTTTTGATGTTGATATTATAATGCTTTCTGATGTTATTCTAAATTTCTGTATATTAAATAAAGTTTCAGATTCAGAAAAGCATAGAAAATAATGAAATCGTAGAGAAGTACATTTTAAAACGTTTCACTGTACCTTGATATGACAAAGACTTCTATTAAATGCCTGCAACGTGAAAGATTTTGAGAGGAGAAATATATTTTGAACATGAGAAGACGAGAAAATAATCAGCTGCCTAGGAAGATAGGTTTGTTTGTCACTGCTCATTCGCCTTTGTACATTTCAAATATTTATTTCTGTTACATTTTGTGTCACCATATTTTTTTCTGTTCTGTTCTATAGGAACGTAATGACCAGATAGTCTTACAGAGTTTGTAGGATTTGTTCCATTCCTATTATAAGTTTTAAGAAACACTTGTGAAATTCTTTCATCTTTAGATCATGCAATAGCTAGTTTTCTTGGATTGTCTGGTATTTGTGGTCTCAATGATCCCAGACATCAGCTATGGTTATAAAAAGTGAACCAAGCTTTTATAAAACTCAACACTAAAAGTTAAGTTGGCTAAAATTCTGCCGGGTGCTTTCTGTATCTCAGAAATGGTCATCTGCCTTGCCTGGAGTTATAGCTGCATGTGACGTTGGCAGAGGTAATATCAGCCTTTAGAGAAACTTGAACAAAAATACTGAATAGCAAATTTCATTAACCAAACACAGAAAATTCATTATGTGATATCTGATATGAAAGCCCACCCTATTTTTTTTAATAGTAAGTCTACTTACAGTCTACATATATTGATGAACAGTATTTGAGATATCTCCAATATTATATATATATTTAAATCTCTCATTTAATATTATTCTTACTTTTCTACTAGTAAATGGCAATTAATACATGTAATTTATATACTGTTCTCTTTGCTGGTATCTATCCAAATTAGTTTTTAGTTAAATTTTGGTTGTATTTGGCAAATAGGATTTTAGCTTATGCATCATTTAGACTGATGGAAGAACCACACAGATTTTCAAATTATTTAGACATTAATGACACAAATGTATACTGCAGAAAATATCCAAAGAGGTAATTTAAAAATTTTAATTAATTTCTTTCTACATCTACAAGTGTCTTTGGAAAACTATCCTAAAGGCACTTATGTTATTGAGTATCCAGAGTCATCCAATAACTGGGTTTTTTTGAAAATTCTTATAAGGCTACTAGTAGATTATAAAGTTATTCTTACCCTCCAAGTGTGTAGCAGACATGGCCATAAGTGTAATGGAAATACACATTTGCATCCCTTCCCTGCACAGTCATCAACATAGCCATCAAAATAAAATGAAACTTAAGTTTGCCTTTCATTAAAGAACTGTACCCATTTGATTTGTTATAGTGTTTTCTTCAAAATGTTCTTTATTGATTTTTTTTTCACTACAACCGCAGTTTGATTTTTCAAGCAGATGAAAACTCTAATATTTACCCACTGGAACTAAACTTTATGTTAAGAAAACTAATCCCTTGATAGTTCAATTGTAAGTAAACTCGATAGTACCATGATAACTCTTGAAGCAGCATATTACAAACTAATGTTCAGTGCAAGCCTATGAAGAAATTATTCTGTTCGCTTTGTAAATCTGCATCAAAACCTCAGTCATTAGAGTTGCAGCACCTTTTCCCTGAATGCAGATCTATTATTTACACTGGAATTAGTTCATTTTTATCTGTCTTGTTACCAGTTGTACCATCAGGTATTTTTTGTGTTTATTAGCAAATAACTTTGGAGCCATTTAGGCTTTGGTAATCAGGTAACTGGTAGGAAGTTGACAGTACTGTAACATCACGTGAAGTCTACACTGTTGTATATGTTTCTTATGTTTACACTGTTGCAAATGTTTCTAGAAATTACACTATGCATAAGGAAAAAACAAACTGGACAGAGAATAATTTTCCTGTGATTCTCATTCCAATTAAAAAAGGATAGTTGGAAAAGGAGAAGGATGAAAAGAAAATGTGCTGCTTGGCCAGATTTACTTCCAGATGTGTACATTCAGATTATGAAAAACTGAGTGAAAAAGAACTTAGTGGTTTATTCTCTCCAGTTTCTGGTTTCACCATAAAATATTGTAAATGGAGATTCAGAAGCTTTCCTCCAGGTTCTCATGAAAGCAGTAGTAAATGGAAGAACAAGATGTATGTATTTGCTGAGTGGTAAGAAAAAGAGAGAATATATTTTATAGCGTCTAGGACTCACAAGGTGCCCTTTTATCATCAAGGTTTTTGTCATTGGATTAAGAAATAACAAAGAGATAAAATAAATAAATATTAAAAGAAAAACTGTTTTATGAGAAGCTTCACTTTACTTGTAAGTCATATTGGTGGAGCAAGGTTTTAAAGCAAATGAGGAACTTCAAAGTTTGGGACACATTTTTCCAGTTTTCTGCAATATTCTTTAAAGTTAAGTTCAGTAGGCATAATACATGGTATGAACTACTAAACTATATAAAATAAATAAATGTTGTAACACTTCAGTAGCTTCTGCACGTCGTACACAAATTACTACTTTCCAATCAATAGGCATTTCAAAATACAATTGGTATTCTGGAGCTATAATATGCAGTCTGTGCTACTGATGTTATGTATTCACATCATATATATAAGCTCCCGATAAACAATTACAATATATGCTGCAAATGCATATTAAAACACAAATTACATTAAGGACCATGCTTTAAAAGTAGACATAACCTAAGCTTCAATTTTGCACCTGCAGTCATTTCAAGAATCAACAGCTTGGACGTATAATTGCAAACCAAATGATTGCATGTAACCGTTGCAATAGTTAATTTTCAGGTTCAGTCAACTGGTTGCATATTTAAATGTTGTAATTTGTGTCAACAACTATTAATGCTTCTAAGATTTTTGTTACAAAATTTACTTTGCTTTTATAAATTGAGTCTTAATATCCATGCACTTTATTATCTTCAGGTACATAATTGGTTGAAAGAAAGAGGGATATTGGGATATTTGTAATATAATGAAAAGGGGATTTATTTTTTTTTAAGCTAAACATACGTTTCTGGTGAAATTTCAAATTAATGTAATCTGTGTTGGAAAACATATTTTTTAATATAAAAGAAATATTTGGGTGTTTGAGGGTATGGAAGGTCCAAAGTGGGTTAAAGCTATTTACGAGGGTTTTTTCTTCAAAATTTGCAGCATATTAGAATTCTCTTGGACCCTGCTGGTTAATTTTCTTAGACCTCTGAAGGTGGATTGTTGCTGTTTGACTGTGAGAATATTGTTCTCACAGACCAGCTGTGGTGCGTTGAAGGTGCTCATGTCTGCGCTGGATTACAAGAACCCTGTGCCAGTGACAGACATCTTCCAGTGTCTCTTACTGAAGGTCGTTTTTTGAGGAATCTACACAAAATCTTGAAATGCTACCATAAATACGGTGGAAGGTTTAGACAAAATGTTCTGGAGCTTAATGGAGCATTAATTTTTAGTGGAACTTGGCTCTGTTAGAAAAATTCCAGCCAAAACTTCTCACATTTGTGTTACCTAACCTTTTATTTGCCTCATGCATTATTTCTTACATACTTGTAGCTTTCAAATCTGTGAAGATCATAGGAACAAAGCTGGATAGAAAAGACCTTTAACATCGCAGAGCCAAACCCTTAACCTAACACTGTCAAATCCACCACTAAACCACGTCCCTAAGGACAATATTAAACGTCTTTTAAATACCTGCAGGAATGGTGATTCAACCATTTTCCTGGGCAGCCTGTTCCAATGCTTGATAATGCTTGTGGTAAAGAAAGTTTTACTGATATTCAATTTCAACACTCCCTTGGCATAACTCGAGGACATTTCCTCTGGTCCTATCACAACCAGTTGTAAGGCAGTTGTAGAGAATGGTAAGATCTCCTTTCAGCCTCCTTTTACTCCAGGCTAAAGAATTCCAGTTCCCTCAGCCACTCCTCATAAGACTTGTGCTCCAGACCCCTCACAAGCTTCATTACACACACTCCAGCACCCCAGTGAATCCATCATAATCTTGAGTTTTAGCCATGAATGGATAGATTAAGCAGATTTGGAAACAGATAGGTTAATTTGAATGCAGTTTTAGTTGGTCTTCCACAAAACTAAACCACAGCATACTTATTTAAATGAAACAAATTACTTTTAACAAGCATATTTGACTTTTGTGTTTGCTAGCTTTTAGTAGTTACCAAGCCAAGCTCAACATGAACTTGAAATGTTTAGGACAAATAATAAATCCTGATTCTAAAGTGCACAGAGTGATAGTAGCTTCCCACACTTCAATGGCACAGTTTTAAAAAATTAGTCCAATGAGGTCTTTAAGCCTTAAATCCCTTGTTACAAGTATGTTATTTTTTGCTGGTTTGAGTCATGGTAATACGTGATTATCTAGGTGTTCAAAATGTTTTATTTATTTCAAATTAAAAAAAAAAACAACTCATAAATTAGCTATTTAGTTATACCTGTCTCAGATTAGAATTCAGACTTGGGGATTAGAATCAGCAAAGTATTCCCAGCACAGATTAACTAAGGTCTCATACATGTTTACAGATAATTTGCATCACAAACAAGGTGCAGCAATCAGAGTACTGTGCATGGCTATGGAGTTTGCCTATGGTCTAGTATAAAAAAGAATTTTTAGCACTTGAAAGGGGTTAGCAAACATGATGGCTAAATTACTTTCATCACTAAGGTTAGGATTTAGCTCACAGATTAGGACACCAATTCATATCTCTTTATCTAGTCGATTTGTCAACTTTGCAAGTAGATTCTCAAAAGCTGTTCAGCTGATCAGCCGCCCAAACACAAGATTGAGTTTCCCAGAGGTATATGCTGTCATTGCGAACACTGTGAGATATGTTCTTAGGCTTCACTTACCTCTTCATTTCAGAAAGATGAGTGTCTTTGCAGGGTTTGTGTTGTATCTTTCTAGCTACATAAGCATGCTTCAGGTGTCCCAGAGTGTCAAAAAAAAGACATTAAATACTTACACTCTGGAATCCCACCTTAAATTTTTGTGTTACAAAGGGCTGAATAGCTCTTTAAACTCCAGTGGCTATAACAAATAAGTGAATGTGTCAGAACCCTGCATGGAGACACTTCATGTCATTTTAGATGCTTTAAGTTATCTGAGATATCAACATTAATGTAAATACAATGCAGAACCTATAGGAAAGCAAAATCCTAGTGATACACTGGATACAAAGATACTTGACACAATTTCAATTGACAGTAGATATCTCATGTGCAGAAGGGCTGATCTCCAGTTCGCATGTGAATATCTGCATACAGACACCTTAATCTGCAAACAGAATTATTTCACTCTCAGTTTGATGGGCTTTTCGTAGTATGCTTCTTATTTTTTATATGTGAATATGTATGGAATTCCTGTAACTGAGGTGAAAGCAGCAGTACTTCTAGAGACACGTGAAAAGGAGAAAGGCAGCCTGGTGTGTATAAAGGTGTGGAACTTTAGCTAGATGTAGATACATGTAGCTTTGGTTGCCTTCAACAGATGTACGTTGATTTACATCAAGGAGCTGACTGAGGTATAATATCAGTGCTCAGTGTTATCTGAGGTCTGTTTTCTGTGAAATTAACAAACTAGCCTGTCATATGGCAAAATCACTTGTCCTTAGAACTCAAGAAGGAAAAAAATATTAAATTTTCTTACTATTTTAACAGTACTGGCATACAAAGACATAGTTCTTTAATTTTTCAGGACTGTAAAATAAGGTATTTCTTGGAAAAAATATTGAAACTAGCTAAGTTTTCAAATGTAAACAATCAAAAGGCAGTGATTTCTACTATCAGAAAACTATTTTTTAATGGTTTATTATATAAGAGAGGAAAAAAATGGCCAATTTTGTAACTGGGTGTTGTTTTCCTAATATATTTAATATCTTGATAACTCTGCTTTTAATAACAGCATTTACTGTCTATATTACAGCTCTGTGTTTTCAGCTTTCAATTAATTAAAAAGCAACCTCAGTAAAAATTAATTCATAACAGATCTGAAGTTAATCTGTTGGGATTTTTTTTTTAATGGCTTCCATATAGGTCCTGAATGCACTATTTACTTGTTTCTTTTATAGAAAATTTATGAGTACGAATAAAGAAAACCGTTTTGGATTGATTATTGTGAGTTTACTTTCTTTTCATACACAGTTATGCAAGTATGGAAAATAAATGTCTGAGATGAATTCATATTTTCCTTCAAAAGAAAAAGCTCATATTTCTGTACTCTTTTTGAAGAAAGGTTTTGTGTACTTTGCAAAGCCACTGAGCATGGTTTAAGCAAGTGACCTGAATCATTAAACGCTGTCAAAAGGAGCAATATTGTTCTCGTGACATCAATCAAATGGTAATGCCCTTTGACATTATTCATAAAGGACTCTGAAAACTATAGCAGACAGCTATGGGATATTTTATTATTTTAAATTAAATACCGAGCAGGATTTTTAAGTGCACAAAGGGATTACATGGTAAGCCATCAACACAAATCTTATTTTAATTATTTAATACTTTTATTTATGGTTTTATGTATATATACTTAAGCACTGTGGATTACAATTTTGTTGTTTCGTGTAGAAGCTGTATGGGATCGTTTAACAAAATCTTGCAATTTTGGTCCAGGCTCTGAGACTGGGAAACACCAAAGAATTAGGCTGTAGTTTAACCCTCAGAGTAAACCGCAGTATTTCATATCATTAATAATTTCTAACCCAAAGGACTATGCCCAGGACAGCAATACTTTTTACCCATGATTAATAAAAGTATTAAATACATTCTGAAGATGTGGCCCAATTTTTGCTCAGTGCCAAAGAAATATTTGGTGTCCCTCATGCATAAAATCAGAGATAACATTAAAGGCATCTTCCATTTTTTCCAACCTTTCTAACTCTTTAGCTTGATCCAATGCTGAGATCTTTTCTAGTTAATTTATACTAGCTAAAGGTCTACTTAGACTTTGCCTTTCTTCACCTGCAGCACTAGTTCCAGAAACAACTATAAGCAGCATGTCATAAAAAATGTTCAATATCATTTTCACAACCCCAGAGAGATCCATCTGCATTCTAGGAAGCTCTAGCACTGCCTAAGGGCATTTTCCTGACAGTTTCTCCATTAATTCAAGAAAGTGGACTAGGAGCTAAACCTAGTACATTTTTTATATAAGAATAACTTAAAATTATGAAGAGGCTTGATCAATAACTTAATAAATATTTCAGGTCTCCAAGTACAATTTTTATCTATAATTGGCCGTATATTTTCTTTTGGATGGCATATAACTCATATTGATTGCTCCTATGTCTATTTGTAATTGGAAACTTGGCTAACACAGGAAATTATGTGTAATAAGATAGTTCACTTTGTTCTCTATTATAAGTGGAGTAAAAATTCACTTTCCTTCACATGGTCAAATAATATCTAAAAGCATCCTGGTTTTCCTATACTGGAATTCCATTGTTAGTGGAATAATGAAGGAAGGCAGGTATCCCGAATACTTCTGGCAAAGAGAAACGTGGAATTATGAAATGGTTATGAAAGCATATAATAAAACCTTTTGAACAAATTTTTCTCCTTCTTTGATTAAATATAGTAACTACTGATTAATTCTACTAACTTCATCAAGTTTTAGGAAAGATTTAGGTAGCCAGGTTTGAAGAAAAAGAACAAGGCTTCTGTCTTAAACAGTCCATTAGAATTAATCATGATTAGGATCTGGTATCATCATATAACAAACTTGCAATAAATTGCATGAGTGAAAGCAGTTATACAAGAATAATTAAAATACTAAAACAAAAAAAAGAAGGTTGAAGAAATATCAAATATATGTAGTTTGAGCTGGTTACTGTTTAGCAAGAAGTTACTTTAAAATAAGATCATTTTCATGATCAAAAAAATCTACATAAAATCCTTCCAGAAAATCCTTTTTTCCTCGCTGCATCTGAGCCCACTTTTGCTGGAATAAAGTGAAAGTAAATTTAATTCCTAATGAAGGTTTAAAAAAAACCTAATTTCAATACCTATAAAATGTATACTTGTCTCTAATAAATGGCTTTTTCTTCAAGGAATAATTGTTCTTTAATTCATGAGTAAGTACCTCAAAAGAAGTTACAACTTTATTTAGTCTGAATTTTTATAGTAAGGAATATTTATGGAGAACCTATATTTTAAAAAATTAATAACATCTAAAAAAATGAATGGTAATATATAAGTAGAACCAAGTGTCTAGCATTGCCATTCAGTGATAATTATGTAAAAAATTGATAGATATATTGTTTCACATTTGTCTGTGTATGAATTTTTTTGGTATGGTAGTAGTTTTTTAGCATGAGAATCATACCTCTGGGAAGGCTCAGAGAAAGTCACGTTTAAAAAAAACAGCTATAAGAGCTCAGTCTTTTTATGAGCTTTCATAAAAAAAAAAAGTTTAAAATGCATTAGGCAATATTCTTCTCTTTAGTTAGAACATGAATACTTCCTGTTAGCCATTTAGCCATTCTGGTAGTGCATCATATGCACAGAAGGGGGAATGGACTTTTTCTAATGTCTTTTCCCAAAAACAATCAAATAGGTGATTTTTTGTCCGCTCCTTGGAATAGTTACCACATATACTGGACCAACTCTAGCAAAGGCAAGTACAGTAGCTTTGGTAAACTATATACAAACCAGAAAGTGTTCGGATTTTTTTTACACAAGCTTTAATAAGCTTATTGTACATTGAGTCCTATAAAAGAATTATATGGTTTTATGCTACTCTGATTAGCCAGAGTAACATTTTTTAAGAATATGTTCATAGGAATATATCACAACTAAAATTGACTGAAAAAAACCTCTTTTATTAAATGATAGCAAATAATGTTAAAACTGAGAGAAGAAGACTCAAAGGTATTGAAAAGGAAGGTCTTTTTTCTAACCTCACACCCAAGTCTACACATTGTCTGAAAGATAACTTGTGCAACCCTTGCATTAAGTTATTACTTTGAATCAATGTACAGAATGTCATCTTTTAATTTTTGTTTTCTTGAAATTTCCCAATTGAATAATAAATTATGAAAGAAGTACCTTTATCATATTTTTTTTTCATTTGGAGGTAAAACCTGTCAATTTATTGAACTGTTGGAATACAAGGAATATCAGCTGGTTTTACATGAAATTTATTTACATTAAATGAAAACCACTAGCTTTACTAACTTTCCTCTGATTCATCTGTTATGACTCAGATCTCTGACTTGAATTTATATGTTTGATTTGTATTTCAGACCCATGTAGGCTTTCTTGATGTTAAGTCTGTAAATTGACTTATTTATTTCTAAAGTCACCCTGGGTCCTCCCTGTTCACACGGAGGACATAGAGGTGATTCAAGACAGCCAACATGTCTTCTCCAAAGGCAAATCCTACCTGACCATCCTAGTGGCTTTGTATGATGGAGTGACTGCATCAGTGGACACAGGAAAAGGAAGGAATTTAATCCATCTGGACTGCCGTAAAGCACGGTCCTCCACAACATCCTTCTCTCTAAATTGGAGGAATATGGATTTGATGGTGGACTGTTTGGTGGATAAGGAATTGGTTGAATGACCGCATTCAGAGAGTAGTTGTCAATGGCACGATGTCCAGATGGAGACCAGTGGCAAGTGGTGTTGCTCAGGGGTCTGTACTGAGACCAGTGCAGTTTAATAATGTCATTGATGATATAGAAGAATTGCCAGGAGGTCGAGGGAAGTGATTCTCGCCTTCTACTCTGCTCTTGTGAGACCCCACCTGGAGTATTGTGTCCATTTCTGGAATCCCCAACATAAGAAGGATATGGAACTGCTGAAACGAGTCCAGAGGAGGGCCATGAAGATAATCAAAGGGCTGGAGCACCTCTGCCATGAGGACAGGCTGAGAGAGTTGGGGTTATTCAGCCTGGAGAAGGAAAGGCTCCAGAGAGACCTTATAGCAGACTTCCAGTACCGGAAGGGGGCTGCAAGAAAGCTGAGGAGGGACATTTTACGAGCGCATGTAGTGATAGGATAAGGGGGAACGGCTTTAAACTGCAAGGGGGAAGATTCAGATCAGACATTAGGAAGAAATTCTTCACAATGAGGATGGAGAGACCCTGGCACAGGTTGCCTAGGGAAGCTGTGGAAGTCCACTCTCCGGCAGTGTTCAAGGACAGGCTGAATGGGGCCTTGAGCAGCCTGGTCTGGTGGGAGGTGTCCCTGCCCATTGCAGGGCAGTTGGAACTGAATTATCTTCAAGGCTGCTTCCAAACCAAACCATTTTATGGTTCTATAATTTTATGATAATAATTTTAATAAAATGTTTATTTCTTTCTTGATCTTTGAAGGTATTCATCTTTTTTCATTTTTCTGTTTGTGTCCTGAGGGTTTCCTAATAAAAAACAAGGCAAGTCTAGTTCATCATGAATTGTATCCAAAAGGCTGTGGAAAGCTAGTTGTTATCCACTTGCATGAATGTCATGAAACGTTAACCCTGACTGTGTAATGAACTTCCATTTATGTCATCAATAGCAGTGATAATCTGACAGAGGACTAAGCCCCTTTTTTCTTTGATTTTATTTTCATATTAAAAACAGATAAAGAAAGACGACAAGTTACCATCAAGAAAAATGAGATATTTTACTTAATGTAAATATGTGTTTACTTACATACTGAAGTTTTAATTTTGCAGTGAGGGGATATGCAGTTGTACAGGAATTGTGGAGAAAAGTCAAAACTGATGTAATATTAACTGGAAGAAACTATTAAAACTACCTAACAATAAGTCATAACTAGCATTTTATTTTTCCTGGGGAAAGGCAAGTTAACATGCATGTCATTTTGGAAGAAGTCATAACTTGACAGGTAGTAAACTGTAAACTAATCTCAGAAGGAAAGCAAATCCTATCTAGAATTGTATGCTTTACAATGCAAATTTATTATGGACACCCTAATAAGCTTCTTCATTTGATAATCTGTATCAAAAAAAAAAAAAGTGTTTTAGGAGCCTAATCCTATTTTTCCTATTCAGATAAAACTTCCCTTTATCTCATTGTCTGGGAATACAATCAATAAAAAGCTCCACTGTGTGATCTATTTATGTTGCTGTAAACTAGCAAAACATACAATTGAACTGGACTTCTCACCTGCCTCCCAGTCAGGATCACAGAACACTTTAGTTCAAGTTGATTAGCAAACAGTTGTTGCAAATCAAACAATGGAAAGACACTACTTGGAGCTATGGATATGTGAACATCAAAGTGAAAATAATTACGAGTAGAGGCTGGCTCCAAACACTCTCTGAAAATGGTTCACTATTGTTCCTACCTAAAATTAGTTGACACACGTTAAATGTGCGTCCTAGGCTTGATGGACACTTTTAATCAAATAGCTTATGCCAGGAATAAGCTCTACATTAAAAATTTTATGTAATGTGGGGCAGCTTTATGGTTGGTTATCTAGGTAGGTGTGAAGCAGCCTGCTTTTGCTCTGAATAAATAAATGAGGCTAGAAGTTTCCCAATCAGGATACTCTTAATAAAGCAGATGAGACAACCCAGGATTTAGAACTGAAACAATCTTACTGTATATCACAAACTAGGCCCAGGGGCTATAACAACTTCTGTGTAATTGTATTGTAATTACAATTTTTATTTCATCAGGGGTTAGATTTGAATGTTCATTCCCATTTAATAGTAATCCCCTTAGTAATTTCATGTATTTCAGGCAGACTGTTTCTTGACATGATTATTATACAGATAGTTTTCTGTTAGTCTTTTCCATATGAACCTCTTTTTGTTTTCATTTAGCTTTGTATTAGATCAATCATGAGATGACTGGCATTTATAAGGAAGGGCCATGAAACCATTATTATCACAGTATCACACAGTATCACAGTATCACAAGGTTGGAAAGGACCTCTGAGATCATCAAGTCCAACCTATAACCTAACACTAATGCCAACACTAACACCAACCATCATCTAAACCATGGCACTCAGTGCCTCATCCAGTCTCCCTTTAAACATCTCCAGGGTCGGTGACTCCACCACCTCCCTGGGCAGCCCATTCCAATGGCCAATCACCCTTTCAGTGAAGAATTTTTTCCTCATATCAAGTCTAAACTTTCCCTGACGAAGCTTAAGTCCATGCCCTCTGGTTCTGCCACTGGTCACCTGAGA
Source organism: Tapera naevia (assembly GCA_033556795.1). Lineage (NCBI taxonomy): Eukaryota > Metazoa > Chordata > Aves > Cuculiformes > Neomorphidae > Tapera > Tapera naevia. Next base: position 7,653,776 of record JAUMJJ010000059.1, read on the forward strand.
GAAGAGACCAACCCCTGCCCGACTACAACCTCCTTTTAGGTAGTTGTAGAGAGCAATGAGGTCTCCCCTGAGCCTCCTCTTCTCCAGGCTAAACAGCCCCAATTCCCTCAGTCGCTCCTCATAGGGCTTGTGCTCCAGCCCCTTCACCATCTTCGTTGCCCTCCTCTGAACACATTCCAGTATCCTAACATCTTTCCCAAACTGGGGGGCCCAGAACTGGACACAATATTCAAGGTGAGGCCTGACCAGTGCCGAGTACAGGGGGACAATAACTTCTCTGGTCCTGCTTACTACACTATTCCTGATGCAGGCCAGGATTCCATTGGCCTTCTTGGCCACCTGGGCACACTGCTGGCTCATGTTGAGCTTCCTGTCCACCAGCACTCCCAGGTCCTTTTCTGCCTGACTACTCTCTAGCCACTCTGTCCCCAGTCTGTAGCTCTGCATGGGATTGTTGTGTCCAAAATGAAGTACCCGACATTTGGACTTATTAAACATCATCCCATTAGAATCGGCCCAGCTCTCCAATCTGTCCAGGTCCCTCTGTAGGGCCATCCTACCCTCTAACAGATCAACCCTTCCTCCCAGCTTGGTATCATCTGCAAATTATGATCAATTAAAACATAGAGTTCAGCAAAAGAGTCCTGTAGAGCTGAACACAAATCACAGAGCAATGGACTTTATCCGTATGAATAAAGAGAACACAAGATCCAAAGCAGAATAAACCTTGCATATAGAAGCGTAGGCAAGAGATAGCATAAGAACTCTTTTAAGAAAGGGAGGTAAATATGTGTGGTGGGTTAACCCTGGCTAGCAGCCAAGCACCCATCCAGCCACTCATCTACTGTTCTTCAGTGGGATGGGGCGAGAAAATACTATGAGAAATGTGATGGATCCAGATGAGGACAGAGCAATTGCTTCTCAAGCACTATAATGGACAAAACAGATTCAGCTTAGGGAAGATTTATTTAATTTATTACCTATTAAAATATATTTGGATAGTGAGAAAAATGAACAAAAAATCTTAAAATACCACTTTCCTGTCGCCTTCACAGACTTGGTATTCAACTTTAGAACATTGACCTTTATAACTATAGTGGCTAGCTGTCAACTTCTCAGTATGCTTGAAAGACCATCTAACATGTGGTCTAGCTTGGCCTGAGGTCAAATTCAGTTAATGTATCATTTTTATCTTTCTCTCTGCCTTTTTCCCATGAGGGAAGGGTAATACCTGCCCAAGTGATCCCTCCTGAGTTTTTCAAAGCCCGACAGAAAATCAAGCTGCCACTGGCAAAATGGGGTTCTGTAATCTTGTTTGCAAGGGGGGTTTTCCACTCTCTATTTTAAGAGCATATCCTTTACACATGGACACACTCAATTCTAAATGTGAGGTGATCTACGCTTCGTGTATATTGCAAATTATTTGAATTGGTAGCTAAATACTTATCTCTGTTGTTGATGCCATTCAGATAATCTAAGGTCTATAATTGCTTCTGTGCTATTGCTGGTGTATTTTGTCTAATAAAATTTTACAGTATTTAGGTATCATTATGCATAAAGATAGAATGCATGTATAAAGAAGATACATGTATAGAACATGTTGTGCCTAATATTCTATTCTTGGATCATTAACTTTTGCTGTATAGTATTTTAACATCCATCAAACTAAATTAATACAAGGAAATTATGTGTTTAACTGTGTCACAGGAAATATTGTCTCTGTCAAAAGCTTGTTTTTTATGAAAATTGTTTGTATGAAAACAAGAAAGGCCTATAATAAATGAAAGACTCATCCAGCAGTAATCATACAGTAAGATAAGAAGGACATTCATTTACTGCAAATATTTGTGAAAGCTGTCTCATTCATCCTCCATGGACAAGAAATGCTTTTGTGAATCCCTTGTGATCCAAGTGTAAACTACTAGCCTCCCAGGTGCCACTGCTATCAGTCAGATTCTTCTACATCTCAGGATCAAGCTCAAAGGCAGTAGCTTCAAAGACTTTTTATTCTTTCAAGAAAAAAGAAGAACAAGCTTAGCTAATTTATAATACTCTTTAATGAAATGAACCCAATTAACCTGCCTGCATTATGTTTCATATTAATTTCCAAGTCCTTTCAGTGAAACTTGTTACTAGTTTAAAATTCTATATCCATCTGGGAAGTATTAAAAAGTGCTTAGGTTTGCTTCATAATAGGTCTTAAATTCCCATTAAAATTCCCATTTAAAGTCTTCTTCAGCTATTTGGTATGTTAAAATAATCCTGAGTTAACTGTACGGGAAAAGAAAAAAAAAAAGAAAATGCTCTATTTTTTTTCCGAATCAATTTTTTGTTCTTCATTACCCATGGACATTAATGGAGTTTTAATTTGTTGTTACACCAAAGTTTTACACTTCATTAAATCTCTGTGCCAATAATTATGGGCCTTATAGATTTCCTGTCTTTTTAGGTATTCAAGAGCTCTTCAGGGCTTGTCTCCCCCTGGATTGTTTTTCTCACATTGAAATGCCACTGTTAATCTTTCAAAAGAGAGGTTGAAAGCATTTAAGCTTTCTGTGATACATTCTCACCTTCTTTACCATGTTACAATTAATTAGGTGGACTGACAAGGTTTCTTTTTCTGATATATGGAAAAATAAAGATTTGCCTATGATGATTCTTCCATAGCAAAAGATTTAAAAAATTCTCAGTAGTCTCACAATATGAAACAGGCTACACTTGCAACACAAAAATTTAGCTATGACACTAGTTCAGAGCAAAATAAAATAAAACGAAATAAATAGACAGATAAAGATTGTGCAGCATTAATACTTGAAACAAAAGAAAGGATTTAAGCATTGAAAGAACATAGACAGATAATAGTTGTCTAAATATGAAATACAAATTCCTTTTAGTTTATTGGCTATCTAATCACTTAAGTGACTAAACTCATTACATATGCCTGATTTAACCCAAAACCTTCATAGAAGTCTAGTTCTATGCTCTGTGTAGGTCTAAAGCAGACCAAACCCAATTATGCTAAAAATTAAACTAGTCTACAGTACATGAGATCTGAAAACATGGCAGAATAGAGCTGTTTCTTTTGGAGAATACAAGCTCTCAGGACATACTGACAGAATAAGAACTTCAACAGACCTGTAGCAAGATGTTTTTCCTCAAAATCTTCCTGGAATGTTATTTTGTCAGGTTATAATTTAAACTGTATGGGATGATTTTCCACCTTTTCTTCTGAATCTGGGAAAGTGTGTAGTAAGAAATGCAACATATGCAGGGTAGAAAAAAAAAAGCAAAACTCCCCCCAAAAATAATACAGAACCTGATCTCTGGCCAGACAGTTACAGCTATCACCTGTGAGAAATGAGTCCAGAGTCTGGATTTGGATTCCTTTCAGAGTGATTTTACTGCCTTATCTCTGTCATCTGACAAGTTAAAACAGTCTGTATATTTGGCTGGTGGAGCGCTCCCTCAAACAGTGCACTGTAGGAGCAAGAATTGCCTCTTACAGAAGATAAAACTACACCCAGGTCTCACCTTTAGTGTGCTTTAGTTTTAAATGCTAAGCTATCACACAAAACAAGACTAGTGGTGACGTATGTGCTTAATCCTTTAGGTACATGTAGGTTTGATTATGTCATTCTACTTATGCAGCTCTTCTCTGAAAAAGACCTCAACAACAGAAACTCAAGTAAAAGGGATTTAATATGGCAAAACTCAGGTCTGTTCTTAGAAAATCATGTCAGTATTCAATGCTAACCCAATTTGCCTTTTTGTACTTTACCTCACACTGAGCCAGCTCTTCCATGAGGAATGCTAGGTAGTCGGCATGCCAACATTTCTCAATATCACTCTATTACTGTGGCACTTTAAATACGAGGTTGAAGTCACGCTTATTATTTTTTGTATCTAGATTTATTTTTTTTACTGGATTTAAAATCATAGAATCACAGAACCATTTAGTCTAGAAGGGAGCTTACGAGGTCTCTAAACTAACCTGCTCAGAGAAAGGTACTATCTGAGATCATATTACAGCCTTATCAATTTGGGCCTTGCAAATTAAAGCATAGGACTTTAACATCTAAGTAAGTTAGTATGCCTTCACTTCTTTTCCACAAATTCACCAAGGAATGAATTTTATTGTTCTATATTTATTCAGAACCTTATATCACCATGGATTTTCCCTAGTAAGTGGTAAATGATTGAAAACTGTAACTTAGATGAAATAATCAAGCATATCAAATGTTTCCTTAGTTTGGAATTTGTTAATTAAGATCAGTTTTACAAGACTGGAAATAATTGACTTTTTAAAAGTTTATGCAGTATTTCTAAAGGCTTATGTTGTCCGTAATTGACTCCCTGCTACCCTGTGTATTTTGTTTTCCACACAGTTCTTCATCAGTAACATGATATGTTTATTTTATTCTGTAATTTTGGCATTAATTACTTTTCTGTGGGTTTTTTTTATGGTATGTAACTCATGTAACTCAGAAAGACACCTTACTGCAAATGTGAATTATATCTAATTTCTAAAGTTCTGAATTGTATCGCTATGAACTGTGAATTTTAGCAACACTATTGAGGACTGATTATTCTTAGATCTGCCCTTCTTAAACTAAATTTTCGTTCACAGTGCTCATGATCATTATTTTCTGAACAATTTCAAATTCATCCATCCTCGACCATAAGATATTCTTAACCCCAGGCTATCATAAAATCTAATCTTTTTTGTTTGATTTTTCTTTCTGTTTTGAAGATAGACCAGAATAAAAGGGCAGATTACTAGAAAGAAGAAGCAGATTTGAATGCATTTCTGCTGTGTGTCATGTCCTTGGACTTTTAGTTAAAGATAGAAAATCAATTTTAAACAGAACCTTCTATATTTTTTTCTTTATAAAGCATTTCAACAATTCACAGTTTTAACCTAATGCATTCTTGCACTCTAATGCAGGCAGAATGATCCTTTATTTATAGTTGTGAAACTAATATTTCACTTAAAAGTTCATAAAGCAATATGGGCCTCTTGGGAAAATATGAGGGAATGTATTGCAAAATACCACAAATTTTAAAACTCCATAACGGCTGTGTTTTCATGAATAACTCAATCTTTGATTTCTTACAAGAGAACTTAAATCAGAGCACATAAAACCAGAACTATATACACCAGCATCCAGGATATCTTTAGATTAAGTTCTATAAAAAATGCTATTTAGTGTCATAAGACATGCAACTTAAGGAACCAAATCTTAATAAAAATGGCATTCTGTTGCTTAGGACAACAGCAAGGACATGTGATGCCATTTGCCCCAGAGCTGATCTTTCAAATCCAGCCCAGTTTACTAGTGTTAGAATATCAGCAGTTTACAAATACCTCCATTATGTTCGGTATTAGATTACTTTCTCAATTGCCTCCCTCATGGACAAGTATACAGACCGTAACTGGCAGTTCTACTGGCAAATCAGAAGAGGCTGAAGACTGAGTAGTAAGGGAAGATAAAGTCTGGTCTCTTTAGACACAACATTTCTAATTTGTTGTTTGATTTCAGGTGGACTAACCATTGATGACAAGAATTTTCTTTTGGAATGTTTATTTATCTACTTCATTCCCACAGCTATTCTAAAGAAATATCCATTCTAAAGAAATGAGAAATTATATGAATATGAAACACAAATGGAAATCCAAATCCAAACCCAAATCAAAACCCAAATCCAAATGCAAATCTTTCTGAACATTTGTATAAAGAACTAACCAAGACTAAATGGTTATTTGGTCTTCAAACCTAGTGGATGTTGAGGCCTACAGATGTCCTACTTAATCTAGGATTAGAACTCTAAAGAAAACTATTCGTTTTCATACAACAAAAAGAATTCTTTCCCTGTATTACAAATAATGAGGTCAGAAACTTTAAATTTTTCAGATGGGCAGCATAATATAGAAGTATGCAAGTAGAAGTAAGTGCTTTGGTTTGCTGCCACAAATGGTCTACTAAATGTCATATTTCCTCAGCTATCAGAAACCAAAGCACACAAGAAAATTGCAGGGAATCTGGGCCAGAGAAGACCCCAGTGCTGACATATTTGTAATTTAGTTAGAAACACTGACAGGTGTTCTTCAAGAAAATATTTTTTTAAAGGCATCTATTGTAAGGTAATCCCTTTCAAATCATTATTTCACTTATCAAAATATTATAAAGACAATACTACAAAGTTAATTAAGGTCCATGTATTGTAACACCTGCTATTACTTTCCTACTAACGAAGCTAACTGTCCTTACAAAGTTGCAAAATTGATTGTCCCGATAACTTCATAAAGAAATAAATGTTGGGATAGCTAGTTTTTTAATATTCAATAAATATATATATAAATATTTTCTTAATATTTTTTCCTAGCATCATTTCAAGCATCAGAACTAGACTGATTGATCTATGATTCCCCAGGCATTATATTTCCTCCCTTTATTAGAAACAGATACTACCTTTTTCTCTTCACCTCTCTTTTTTCCAAGGATTTTTCCAGTCTCTATGAGAACTCAGGATAAAACCTAAGCCCAGCGATATGTAGTTGAGTGTTTTTAGTTGTTTTTGTTATTGGTTTTCCTTCCCAGAATTCATAGTAAAGCACTATTAGATCTTCTCTTTGAATAATTTAATTTATTAGAATTGTTTTGAATGTGTTCTTACTTTCTTCTGGCATTTATTTCTATCCTTTTTATTTTATTTTAACATTGTGTGTGTTTGTGTTGAGACCTAGTTACAACTTTTACTGTGAAAAACAAAGGAAAAAAGATTCTTTTCCTTTTTAACTCTTCATTGTAGCTCACTTAAATGCTTTTGCTTCCCAATAAGTCACAATACTAGACTTCCTTTTTCACTCCTTGTTAGTATCTACTTAGTATCATCTCTTACCTTTATTTTTTTAATGTTCTCAGAGAACTGTAACTCTCTTCTCTCCTTAACCTTTCTGACTTTATCCTTGCATAGTTGCCCTATTTCTTTATACTCCTCTTTAGTAATATTTCAGGGCTTCTATTTTATCAATGACCTTTTTGATTTCAGTGGCACCAAATTACTACTGAAGCAGCCAAATGCACCACTTCTTACACCTTACTCTTGCCTGTGGACTGAATTCATTAACTGTTGTGTATATAGGACTTTTTAGTGAGTGTCAGCTTCTTATATTCCCTCTGGCTACATAACTTTTTCCTAAAAGAAATTAAATATTTGTCTTCTTGAGGTCAGCATTTTAAAGTATATTATTTTCCTTTCCAAACTTACTCCTTACTAAGTACTTTCAAAAAATTACTTTCAGTATGAGGTTCTTCCATTTTTAGTTCAGAAAAAAAAAAATGAATATAGTTGAATATTATCTCTTTATAATTTCTGTCACTCACTGAACCAAAATGTTACACTGAAAAAATTCCTCATGTCACCGAATCCAGTCTATTGCAATTGACAAGGCTTACAATTGCTCATCTAAACTGATCTATCTATTAAATATCTTGGGATTTAATCCTTTAAGTGATATTAGAAAGTTGTTCAATAACCTTACCTTCTTCTAATTTACAATAGAACGGTGCTTATTATATGCACATAATGCTTATTCCAGATTTATTCTTTATTCTACTTATTTCTTGTTCTTCATTTTGCCTCCCTCTTCCCTTAAAAAGTTATTGAAAAATTCTTAAAATATAGTGAGCTTTATGTGTAGTGTATTTTGTTTTTTCAAAAAGAAATTTAGATGTTTAAATGTTATTATATTTTGTCTTTCTATTAGTAGTCACACTGTTAGTCGTTTTTTTTTTCTGGTTTTTTTTTGGGGGGGGGGATCACCCTCTCTACAAGCATACTACTGGTCATATCATCTCCATCTGAATTCAGAATAACTCTTTATGTTCTTGGTAGGTAGCATTGTGGTTTCACTTTTTTTTTTTCTGATGGGAGGACTGCATAAAACACAAGAATGTTTTTGTGTTATCTGCTCCTGGTTACAGTTAGGCTTCCAATATTCGTATCCTTCAATTGTGTCATATTGAATCTGTAGCAGTGACGTTGAATCAACAAGAAGACTGCAATGAAGTGTGAATTTCTTCAAAGCTAAGTTTCTGTTGCTAAGGAAGTCTGAGGTCTGGGTTTTGGCAATACTTGAATCTTTTGCTAAAGTCAAGGTCAGCTGCTGGCCATTAAAGCCAGGGGAAATCCATTTGTATTTGTTCCAGATTTACTTCAGTATTGCTGCAATGAAATGATGTCTCCTAGAATTTAACTCCTAACAACTGGAGAGTCTTTTAGGGTCATTTCAGATGAAGATTTTCCATCTCTCTGACAATCATGGTGGAAAATACTTCTACAGAATTTGTTTCTTACATTTAAAGAATGTGACTGGGATGAATATAAGATAAAATTTAACTCATTAGTTTACATAACTGCAGTCACTAAAGGGATAAAATTCCTGGTGTAACATTAAGCACTAAATGAAGCAGAGGAAAGAAGATCTTAGCATTAAATTAAAAAAAAGACAAACAGCAATGTATCTAATTCCATTCTAATTCAACTGTCTTAGTTAGCATTAAAGTTTTACCTATGGGAAGATTTCTTTCACATCTCTGTCTGTAAAGCAGCCTGGTACAAAACAAAAAATCAAACGAACAGACAAAAATAAATTCTGGATGATATTTTACCTCCTAGAATCTGAAAATTACTCTAAGCTGTTCAAGCATAAGCACATATATGTATACTCAGCTCTCAATTTCTACATGTCATTTACTGTTCCGCTTTTTGGAAAATACTTGTCAGTGGAGTAGAGTCAGAAACAAACATGAGGTTTTCCAGGCAATACTTGCACATTTGAATAATATGTTATTAAGATTACTATATTTTCCTGAATGGTTCCTATAAAATGGTGGGGTTTTAAAATGTATATGATTTGCTCACAGCTGTTTCTTGGAAATATAAGGAAGGAAAATAGTGAAGAAAATTTAGACTGCATTTTTCAACCTACAGAACTTATACTTTCTTTGTTGAGATAGAACGACTCCACATTAATACATCCTCTTTATCAGTCAAGTGTGAGTTCACATTCCTTTATATTCTGAGCTCCAAACCAGTTCAGAGTGAGGGAAGATTGTCAGGGCCTTAATGCCTGCTCCAATACTCTTTCAGGTGTACTGCCTGTATCAGGCCTAAGCACAGTCAGCTGTGTTACAGCCCAATACATTACAAGATATTTTCAGTTTGGGACTTCCAGAGAACAGCGTGGATCTTACACCAGGCATAAATGGCATTGGACAGTGGAGGCTGAAGGGACTCAGCCCAGTATGTAGCAAGAAGAAGGGAAATTGTGAGAGTTTATGTCTTCTACATCCCTCAAGTCAGCAGATAAAAGGTAATGTTAATTTGCTATAAATTAAATTAAGTGAAATTTTCAAAATCAGGACTTTTTTTGCCAGCAAGATATCTGTGAGATCATATTACATTTAGGCCACGTCAAAAAAGGTAAATAGTAAAAAGCATCGTGAGACTTGGCATGCATGAGCCATTGTAGCATAGTTGGAACTCTACTATTTTATAGCTGTGCCACATAAGTAATGAGAAAAACATAATTAAACATTGATTAATAGTTATGCAAATATTCAGTGGTACTTGTTCTCCTGAGTGGTTATCAAAGAAAAAATTATAATACAACTTTTAGAACTGCAGTTTTCGCTAGCGTTTGGGGAAAACACAGCATGGAATTTAATATTAAGTCACACAGTGGTTATGAATGCATTTTCTGTCCTGTTTCCATGAGCAGCTGTGGTGCTGTTCATCAGCTCTTATATGATGTTAATACCAGATAACAATAGTAATGCTGACACTCATAGATTCCTAGGTGCTGAAATGTGATTGTATCAGTGACAAATGACACTCATTTAGTAAATTAAACTCTACCTTTTTGGGAGGGATGTTTTTAAAGATTAATTGATTCTATTATAGTTCTATTTTCATATTGTTTTCCCCTCTTATTTTTGATAGGTTTTCATTGTCGTTTTTTATGTTGTAGTAAATGTAAACCCAAATATTTTTGTTTCCTTACTTCAGGTAACTCAGCATTGCTTGAAGTATTATTAAACCACCCATCTCCATGTCTCTTCGGATATGGTTGGATTTTAGTGGTCCGTTACACGAGCCTACACAGATGAAAATTGACATTAGTATTTCAGTTGAATTTATAACATGTTCCAAGTATCTTTGGAATAATAAAATTAAGTTTAATGTAATCTTCCAGAGAGATGTTTCTAAACAACTTGCTATAGCACTTGAAAAACTGTTTAATACTGATTTTAATTTAGTGTTCATTTAACGTTAAGATATATGAAAACCAAGAAAAAATGTTGAGATCCCAATCATTTCCTTTGACTATTGATTTTATCAACAATTGTATGTGCTCAACATGAAGAATTTAAATGAAGGCTGTTGATTGTCTTCATGCATTTAATTTCAAATGAGTGTACTGGGTTTAAACTAAACCACATAATGTTTAGTGTTTCAGGAACTAGTTGTTCTGCAAAGCCTTTTATTTTTTTGTTACTAACTCTAATTCAAGTTACATGGCTAAACACCACTGCTAACAATAAGTCTCTTTTACAAAATAAAATAAAATGATGGTCCTACCCTAGCTTCTGGTAAGGCGTATTCAAGTGGCACGCTATCAAAACAGAAGCAGGGAAGGAACAGATGGAGCAACCGTACTACTTCACTAACACTATAGTTTGCTCCTGTTTCACGGTTGAAACAAATGTGCATGACTTTAAAAAAACATGGTCATCCTCATGGGAATCACTTAACCTTCCTATCTGCAGCAGAATATGTCGGCTTTTTGTTCACCAGTTATGGAATTAAAGAGCAGCTCAGTGTTCCCTCAGGATAAACGGAAACAAAATAACTTGTGAGTATATCACTATCATACTAGTTATGTCCCAGGGGCCGAGCTGAGAGGGAGTAGGCAGAGAGAGATGAAGTATTTCTTAATTTTTGATTACTTGACTTTAGCACTAGTACTGATCTTTTAATGTAATTTGTTTGTAATAGTAAGAAATTGGATTAGTTTACTTGTCTGTGTGTCTATTAGCTGTCTTTTAGAAGCAGAGAATCTAATCAAAACAGGAGAACTTTTATTTATTTTTCCTCTTGTTTTTCTCTCTAGAGTGCTGTAGTGTTCTTGTTTCTTTTATAAATTTGTCAATCATTCTCCTCAGGGTTCTTTACCTTGCTTGTGGTATTGATATTCTGTTTCCTCAAAATTTAAAAGTCTTCTTTTCATCAACACTTGTCCACTATTTCTTTTTAGTTCCAAGCATAATTCATTATTATGTAGTGACTTATCTTTCATTTCTTTCCCTGAGTACTGAGTGTTGAGTTGAGGTCATAGATAATACCAGAATTCTAATGTCAAGGTTATGTTCCGGTTCTTATTTCAAGTATTCTTTTATTTTTCACTGAGTGTTTTAGTGAAATAACACTATTACAGTTTTCTTGGATTAAATCTCCCTACTTCTTTTACAGCAACTCTTATATAAAATGAGTAACACTGAAGGTACTATAACCTGAAAAAAAGGAAAGTAAATAACATGTTGTAAAAAGCATCATATATTTCTAAAATTGATATAGCTATATGTACATATTTACATATATATACATTTATGGTCCACTGCTAAACCATGCACAGAATCACAGAATTGTTTACATTGGAGAAGACCTTTAAGATCATCAAGTCCAACCATAAACCTAATACTGTCAAATCCAGCACTAAACCATGTCCTTAACTGCCATGTAAAAAAGCATTTTAAATACGTCCAGTGATGGTGACTCAAACACCTCTTCGAGCAACCCATTCCAGCTCTTAATAACCTCTGAGGTGAAGAAATTTTTCGTGATACCTAGTCTAAACCTCCCCTGGTGAACTTGAGGTCATTTCCTCTCAAATGTATCATCTTTCTGATTCAGTGTGAACTAAAGCTTCTTTTCATGACTCTATTATACTATTAAAAAAAAAAACAAACCCACACTGATATTTAAAATGGATTTAGGATCAGGGAACAGATCCTCCTAGAAGCTATGCTAAAGCACATGGAGGACAGGGAGGTGATTTGAGACAGCCAACATGGCTTCAACAAGGACAAGTTGTGCTTGACCAACCTAGTGGCTTTCTATGATAGAGTGACTGCATCAGTGGACACAGGAAAACGCAACAGATTTAATCTATCTGGACTTCTGTGAAGTCTTTGACACAGTACCCCACAACATCCTTCTCTTTAAATTGGAGGGATATGGATTTAATGGGTAGACTGTTCACTGGATAAGGAATTGGTTGAATGGTCACATTCAGAGAGTAGTGGTCAATGGATTGATGTTCAGATGGGAGACCCATGACAAGCGGTGTCCCTCAGGGCTCCATACTGGGACCAGTGCTGTTAAATACTTTTATTGATTATATAGGCAGTAGGATCAAGTGCACCCTCAGCAAATTTGTAGATGACACCAAGCTGAGTGGGGCAGCTGTCACACCAGAAGGACCAGATGCCACACAGAGAAACCTGGACAAGCTGGAGAATTGGGCCAGTGTTAACTACATTGAGGTTCAACAAGGCCAAGTGTAAGGTCCTACACCTGGGTTTGGGCAAACGCCGATACCAATAGAGGATGGGGTACGATGTGATTGAGAGCAGCCCTGTGGAGAAGGACTTGAGGGTGCTAGTTGATGAGAAGCTCAACATGAGCCAACGATGTGAGCTCACAGCCCAGAAGGCCAATCATGTCTGGGGCTGCATCAGAATAATTGTGGCCAGCAGGTCAAGGGAGGTGGTTCTCCAACTCTACTACAATATTGTGTGACCCCATCTGGTGCAATGTGTCCAGTTCTGGAATCCCCAACATAAGAAGAGGTCCAGAAGAAGGCTACAAAGATGATCAGTAAGCTGAAGCACCTCTGCTGTGAGGACAGGCTGGGGGTTATTCAGCCTGGAGAAGGAAAAGGTCCAGGGAGACCTTATAGCAGCCTTCCAGTACCTGAAGGTGAGCTACAGCAAATGTGGGGAGGGACTGTTTGCAAGTAGTGACAGAATAAGGGGGAATGGATTTAAACTGGAAGGGGGAAGATTTAGATTAGACATTAGGGAGAAATTCTTCATAATGAGGGTGGTGAGTCACTGGCATAGGTTGCCCAGGGAAGCTGTGGATGTCCACTCCCTGGAAGTGTTCAAGACCAGGTTGGATGGGGTCTTAAGCAACCTAGTCTAGTGGGAGGTGTACCTGGTCATGGCAAAAGGGTTCAATCTAGATGACCTTTTACACCCCTTCCAACCCAAACCAGTCTCTGATTCTATGAATTTTATTATTTTTATATGGGTAATGCTTTCTATTACAGATGATTTTCACAAATTTTTCTCTGTGCAATTGACAAAATGTTATGACTTGCCTCCTGTGTTTGATAAGTGACATACATTTTGGATGCGGTGTTTTCATTTTCTCTTGTGATACTCTGTTCAGATTTAGTGGAATTTCTACAGTATTACGAACAACCTTTTTACCCCTTTCTTGCCTGTATTCCTTAAAGACTCCCTGCCAGAATCACTGAATGCTTCCATGTGAAGCTAGAGTCTTGCCAGATCATGGAGACACAGTGTAGGTCCTCTGAGAAGGAATATTTTTTGCTGCAAGGCCTCTGTGTGAAGAAGAGGTAGAAACAAACCTTTCTTCCCTAATAAAGCCCCATGGAGTTGAATTCCTCCCAGCCCATATGATGCTGACAGATAGACAAGCATATTTATTTCTTTCAAAACAACTTTCAGACATATGCAGGTGAGAGGTTATCAGACTGTAGTGATGGGGATGCAGGGAATAAGGATAGCTTCATCAGTAAACCCTGGATCAATACATGACTTCAAAACTGTGATTCTCTTATGTAGAAATTAGCTAGGGAGTGCAGCCTGTATATATGGTAAAATGGCAAAAATGCAGTACTTAGAGGAAAAAAAAAATCATTCATGACAAGTTGGGTTTTTTTCTTTTTGTTATTCTCTGCCTTGATTCAGTGGACTTGCTAAAATAGCTTAAGGAAAAAAATACCAGCACTAACAAATGGATTACAGTGCAGTCCCTGTACTATCTTAGAGGAATTTTGGTTTGTATTCTCAGAGATAACATACAGTAAATATTTCTGTGAGCCACATTGATTGTTTTCACACACTTGACTATTTAGGATGATTGTCCAGTAATGTAACTACAGGTGGTGGTTGTTGAATTATGTAAAGCTCTTCTGCCTTGGTGGTAATTGCTCACTGAGGTTTTAAATAACTTTTTATTTGGGTGTTTTTTGTTGAATTACATTAATATTTCATAAGAAAGAAAAAATATACAGAGTTTGATAGTAATGTTAGTCCTCTAAAACTACTGAAAAGATCACAGTACATTTCATGGTTTTTGGTAAGAAGTTTGGACAATTATGTATTAAGGTTTTGCATTATGGAACATTTACTCAATTCTTCTAATATGTTAGTTATAATAGACTGAATTTATTTCACTAAAAATTTATGTGAAGACTGTCCAACTCAGGATATTTCTCATAAAACATTAACTTGGAAACCACTGAAAACTGAGGGGGGTTTTAACTTGCATTCCTCCCTCTTTTTTCTATGTGTAAGTGTAAATGCATCCATGTAATGCATATGCATTGCCTACACACATATTTAATTGCACCAGAGTTAAATTTCAAAATAAATTAAAAATTAAAATTCTTCTTAAATCACGTAAGAAAGAAAAAAATTTTTTTTTTTAAAAAAGTAAAAAACTAGTCTATGTGGTGTATGTCAGTTTGATTACGGTCTGTTAATTCACCATGTAACTCTAAAGCATAGTGACCCTTTCTTTTTCTGTAGACACGAGTTTCTATAAACTGGAAAATTCAATACTTCATGCCATCATATGTGCCTGGAAGGGCTCTTAAGGGTCCTTTCACAAAATGTTGCCACCAAATTACTTTTGAAGACCTGTATTAATCTCAGAAATAGTGTTGAAAGCCTTAGGGTTGCAGTAAGAGCCTGCCTCCCCTCTTACTACAGTAACTTGTCAGAGATTCCACAAGTAAATCCCCTGAGGGTCTTAGGCCTTCTGCTTACTTGCGGAGCTCTCACCCCACTTTACAGCTGATAAGAGTAACTCTCCAACAAAAGGATTTAGAATTTAGTGGAGAGTTGTTGGCAACTTTGCTTGTACAGTTACTTTCTATAAATTGAGGTGTAGCTGACTCCCTGATAACATTTGAGAGTTTTCTCTATTAAATACATCCAGAGGTGTAGTGTGCTGACCAGTGCCTATCATCAACCCTACTTTTTTTCAAGGAAATGTATATTCACACTCTGTGAACTTTTGCTCTATAGATAGAAGTTTCTTTTAAGATAGGAGGAGTGCTTTCTGACCTACAGTGAGTGGGAGGAGTGTGAAGTAGTTTGTGGACTTTTTCAGTTATTATATCTGCTATATAGTGTAAAGCATTAGGTCGACACCCCAGTTATTTCTTTAAAACTTTGGTCACCCTGGCAAGTAGAGTAAAACATCTTGACCAAGCGGACACAACTAGTCTGTAGGCAGTAAGTACTGCATTCAGTTTTCCCAAGTTAGTTTTCAGCTCTGATATTTTGCTGCTTTGCTATTGAAATATTACCTACCTCATGAATATATTCAGTTTTTAAGGGTCAAATATATTTTGCTTAGTTTAAGCACATGAGAGTTTTTCAAAGAATATATAAAAATAACTTCTCCTCCTTTCCTCTAGAGAAACTTATCAATAAGCCTTTGAATTTTTTACCATTTAAGGCTACAAATTGTAGGTTATATTAACACCTTTTCCATCAATTATTAAGATCCTGGCCTTTCAGCTGAAAAGGCTGGTGGTCCACTGTATAGTTCTAAACTTAAATTTTGTGGTGCATGTAAAAGCACTCATAGAATAGCTATATATTTCAGTGATTTTTCACTAGTAATGAGATAGCATTTGTCATACAATTTACATCAACCATAGCATTATTTTCATAGTTTTCTGAATTCAATAATGCATTTGTGAAATTACCCCGCAGTGCTAGTGAGTTCCATCTATAATCAGTAAGCATTTAGCATTTTTACTTTCTAAATATATAAATATGCATATATTTCTTAGGAATTAGTGAAAACCTGTAGGTCATTATGCTGTTTGCTGAGTCATTTGGGAACTGTAAGACTCTACATGTGTCTCTAAGTCAAATATCTGTAAAGATAATAGATTATTTCATAGACTGATTAAGAAATTAGTATAAATAAGCTCTTTAATATTTGACCTAATATGAAATGGTGTAAATATAAACTATGTAGATCAGGATTCATGGATTTTCCAAGCTTGTCTGAAATTAAACTTGAAAGTACTCTGAAAGAATATTTTAGTGAAAAATCTTCAGAGCTTGGGTATACACTTTGGAACTGAGTTCTAGGTGTAGGGTCCAGCTGGATATTGATATACAGGGATACCATCTCTCTCTCCCTCTGAGATCTGCTTTTCAAGGATGGAAGACATATTTTTCAGTCACAAATACATGCATTCCAAATTCTAACAGCTCTCCACATCTGGACAAGAAAGGCAATGTGGTGGTAGTTTATACTGTGGCTTACTTGCTTTTTCTCGGTATAAGCTGGGCAAATTACTGACCATCAGGACTAGGGACATTCTCAAACTGTGAAAAACTGCTTCAGCCATATATATGTCTCAAAGTAAGAAACTGAACAAAGGTAATCAAAGTAGGAAAGAAAATTGCGTCTGGAGTGTCATCAGACTCCTCATTTAGAAATTTCCATGGCAAACACTTAGTCTATTTCACAAACAAACAAATATACCACAAGAACTTCATAAACAAAGCCACTAATTTTAAAAACTAAAAATGCTGATGTAAATGCTACAGCCTTGTAAATAGCTCATAAAAAGCAGGGATAGAGTAATAATTTTTTAGGCTAATGAATCAAACATATACGAACTCCATTAGCTATTTTTCCTTCAAAACTGATTGCTCATTCAGAACCTTGATAGATATAATCATATGCATGGTCATACAACCAAAGCAACTAAGAGCTTTAACATCAAGTATATTTTGAATACTCCAAATTGCTCTCACACTCTTTTTTGAAACCCTTCCAATTTTTAATACTCTTGAGTTATTTATACTTGAAAGATGTTAGTCTTTCCATTAATGATACTACATTGTATGTAATTCTACCTCACTTTTTACTGGATACTTCCTTCAATGCATTAGCATTTATCCAATATTTTTTTTCACTCACATAACAGCCAGATGTGATTCTGTTACCAGCTTATGGGAATTCATGTTTATTTGGCTGACTTTCATTCTTCCTTTAAGTTCTTGGTTTTCCAATACTCAAGCTCTCGTGTCCTTTCTTGTAAATGTGCTTTGCACACTTTCGTGCAAAATATGTGGCCTGCATTTACCAATCTTAAAAAAATACGCTATTTAAACAACTGAGATAAAGTTTGTTTTCTTTTTCTCATCTTCCTTCCAGTAATCCGATAGTTAATCTAAGACAAACACCATAAACCTCAGCAGAAAGGGCATAAGATGGAAAAAAATGAAGATAAAATCTTTGCTGATTAATGTAGATGTTATGCTTACATTATTGTCATATTTGACAGTCCCTCTTACTGATCTCATAAAAAGTAATAGTTCTGATTATTCCAATTTTAAACATACTAAGACTTTAGTATGTTTAGCTTTTAGCTTAATTAAACTGTTGATTCCTTTGTCAAATATATATTCTGAAAATTGAAATGCTTCAAAAATAGTTTATATTGATAAACTTCTTTCTGGATACCACAATGACTACTTTTCTTAATCCATCATGAGCACATATATATCTTGGAAGGACAGTTTTTCACAATTAGTCTGTGAGCTTCAGAATGAATCAGAGTATGAAACAAAGGGCAACTTTTGCCAACTCTTGCTCATGATAATGCTTCTTACTCATCAGTCTTGTTAACCTCGACAAGAATCACAATGCACTTATGTATTAGTGAAGTCAGAGGACAGATCTGAAGACATTTCTGGAGCAGCAGCTGACTCTGTTTTTATCCTAGTGACAGGTTTTCTAAAGAGCCTGCAGGCTTGGAGCGCTTTTCAGCTGTAATTGTGGATCTGCATACCTTGATGTGAAGACAGCAGCGGCAGTGTCCTCCTGTGCCCAGGGCAATGGACCAGCCTGCACCACACGTGATTCACTGCCTGTACCTCACAACCTAACCTCCAGGTCCATGGATGTGCACAGTAGGAGCTGGCTGGTGGTTACATTTTCCTTCATATCCCAGTAACTCTTATCTTATCTGGTGTTCAGATATTGTTCCAGAAGTACAGAGGTATCCTGCAGAACCTGATGGGTCCCATATCGTTCCAAGTAATGTCTTATGGAGGATAAGAAGTACACTTTGGTCTGCTCATTGTGGTGCATGATGTGCCTAAAGGCATGAGGATCAAGGTAATAATCTGTTCCATGCTCCAGAGGACACTTATGCTCCCTGGATTCTAAGACAGAGCTACAGATTGCAGTGCCCTCATAAGCAGGGGTGCAGAGAGCTTTGGGACTGCCTGGTTAAAAGAGTGTTTAGAAAGTCTCCATCAGACACAGGTTCAGTTTCAGCTCTGAGGTCCCAGCTACCATACCTTCAGATCCTGCTGTCCATTCACTGACCTCTAGAGAAGACACTATCCAAGAGAAAGGAATGGCCATGCTGCCTAACATTTGGAGATTTAATATCTGTAGTATCTGGAGATAACTGACACCTAGTTATTTCTTGCATCCTTGTAAGCATGAAAGAGCAATACAAACTAATATTATTTGTACTTTTATTTTAGTACAAACTCGACTGTGTTATTCTGGTTCAGATGCCAGGGCCACTACAGTGGACCTCCAGCTGAAAGAACTCTCTCTCCTCTGGAAGATTCTGGATGCACAAAGGAGTAGAGATGACTCAGGCTGATGCCTGGAGAGCTGGGATTCTCCACTTCAATAGATTTAGACTGGACATATAAACCTACCTACCTGGGCTGAAACAGATAAAGAAGGCTAGAGAAGATGATAAATATTTTAATTTTGCAAGAATACTTGAAAGACCTTCCCAGTGTGATTTTCTCATGCTGTGTGCGGGTGTAGGATTGTGTGAAGTGTTGGGTGTGCAGGGCTCTGAAGGCAGGCAAAGAGCAGAAGGAGGCTGCTGAGCTTCCCATCACAGAAAAGTGGGATCTGTGCTGCAAATTTATTTCTGTTACCTCGCAAACTGGGGGATCTCCAAAACAGCACCCAAGCAGAGGAATTTCAAGCAGGAATGCAGGCACCACGGAGTTTGATCATTGTTAGAAAATGTGTGTGCAAATCTGCTGCTTTGCCTGTATTTATTACAGAAATGGAATAGTAGTTTTCCACCACGTTCTGATCTTTCTCTCAGCAGAGAAGGAATCTCAAGCATGTTTTCCAAAACGGCCCTGAGTTTATCACGGGTAACATAGTTACCTAAACACAAAACTTCTACTTATCAAGCACAGAAGACTAAGCAAAGTTTAGTATGATTTATGTGTTTTTCTACACACCCTATGCAATGTTTTACAATTCCTCCTCACTAATCTTCTGTTATATTCCCACAGACTGAAAAACTGAGAAAGGATGACTGCCCTATTTGACTACATTGTGTATCTTCCAGCAAGTAATACAGTACCTTTGCTGTTTTCCCCTGCTAGTCTCCTTCATCTGTATCACACTGTACACACGGGGCTTCGTCTGCAGAGCTCTTCCATCTTTGCTGTGCTAAGAGCGCATCTTATGCAGGGTGAACATAGGAATGAACAATTCCGCATGTAGCACTGCTGGCAGTGTGCAGAGTCAGTCCTCTCAGCAAGTGGAGTTCTGTAAAGCACAGTTGTCCTTGGGCAGGTCTTTCACTGGGGACAGAGACACCTCTCAATCCTGCCTTTTATACAAAGTACCTGAGAGGGAATACTCACCGAGAGAGCAGCAGTACTATTCAAAGTGTCTGATATTCCATGAGGATCTAACTAATGAGCAAAGATCAGTTTTTCCAGTATTTCTGGAGAACTAAATTAACACAGATGTGAGGAAGGTAGCATAGTGCAAGGAGGCATGGCAGGATGTTGGAGGAAAGAATTTGTTGCAAGGATCTCAAAGAGACATATAAGAGTTCCAATGGCAGATGCCTTTGAGCTAGATTTTTTGGCATCTGTCTGGGGATTGTGGAGAATATATGTCTTTAGAGGAGAAGTGAAATGACTACAAATATAGGGATTCAGAAAATGTACTCCCTACAGATGCTTTTATTTGAAGCCTAATCAAGTATTAAATGGTAGCCAATAACAAGTTCATATTTTCCAAAATATATTACCTTGTCAAGTCATTCATTAAATGACCACTCAATTCAGACAACAAAAAATTACACTTTTTTTGAATGCAGTCAAATTTCATGATTTTAACTGATAGTGTAAGAGAACATAAAGAATATATTTCTCACCAAGTTTCTTTACTTTCCTTCTGGAGTGAAAATGTAAAAATTGGTCATTTCTCAGAAAAATCAGTTGCCAAAGGACATAATGATTTCAAGTGAAGGAATTTTAGGCAAATAGGTCTAAAGATTATAAGATGTTCTTTCTTTTATGAATCTCTGAAAAGCAAGATTGCTTTAAAACTCTATAATAAGATTTTTTTGGCTCTCTTTCAAACAAAACTACAACCCACAAGATCTGAACACATATTCTAGAGTCTGATGAAATATTTAAAAGGAAGTCATTAGTTTTACATATGAGCTATACTTCATTCTTAGTATGTCCTCACATCGTTATAGATTTCTAATGATCTACTAAAGTCAATAAATTGAAAGAACATTTTCAGTTTCTAGAAGTTCTGTACAAAAATCTTTTCACGCTATTACTCAAAAGTTTGTGGTCTATTTCAACTGTATATCATTATTATGCCATAAATATACTACTAAGTAAAGCGTAAGATTAAAGCATTCATATAATGTCACCATTTATGCACATCAGAAATTTTAAAATTCTAACCTACATTATGGGGTTCTTATTCTATCAATGGTAGTTCTGATTTTTAATTTATTGGGGTTTTTTTTACAAAATTATTATATAAGCACTATAAATAAATAAAAAACTAATATATATATATAAAGGGAAGCTGACATTTAAGTTCTGTTATTCATTAAAGGGATTTTCAGTGACATTTTTTTGAATGTAAATATGTTAGATATTATCGCTTTCATTGATCTGACTGAGAGCTTTTCTTTAAGAACCAAACTGAAAATATTACAAAATTACAAAATCTTTACAGCCACAGTTTAGTGAAAAAGAATTTCAATTGTTCATTGACATTAGATTAATCTGTCTTCAGGTACATAATACCATGAGTACTGAGATGTATCTGAATTATTATGTACATTTTTCTTTTACATAAAATAATTTTTAAGATTAATTACCATCATATCTGAGTATCTGCAGTACTATTGAACAGGAAAATTATATCACTATGTAAGAGTAGAATATGCAACTAGTCTACTCTGTCATTAAATATCTAAAGTAAATTCATAGTATGCATAGCCTGTATTTCTTCCATGCTTGATACAAATTTGCCTATTTGTTCCTTTAGTGGTATGCTAGCAGTCAAAAGCAACACTTCACTTAGCATAAATTCACAGAGAATTTTCAGTTCTCTGAAAGATCTTGTCAGAAGCTCTCATGCAATACTAAAACTAAACATCCGGCTAAAAATCTTGCTCTGCTTCATACATCTTTACTTCATTTTATTGTTTTCCTGGAAAGTGATACACATGGTCAGTGCACAGTTAGGCAGAATATGAACAGTAAATATGTGCCAGTTAAAGATAATAACTAAGGCTTAATGATTTCAAACACTACATTTTTGGGAATAATTTTTTTTTTTAACATGGCAGTAAGGCTGGTTTCTGACTGAAATTAATATTACTTTTCATAGAATCATAGAATCATTTGGTTGGAAAAGACCGCTGAGATCGAGTCCAACCATACCTTTACACTTACTAAACCATATCCCTGAGAAATTTATCTCCCTGTCTTTTAAACACCTTCAGGGATGGTGACTCAACCACCTTCCTGGGCAACCTGTTCCAGTGCCTCACCACCCTTTCAGTAAAGAAATTTTTCCTAATTACTTGTCTTAACCTTCCCTGGCACAATTTGCAGCCATTTCCTCTTCTCCTATCACCTGACACTTGCAAGAAGAGACAAACACTCACCTCACATCCTCTTCTCCAAGCAAAACAACCCCAGTTCCCTCAGCCAGTCCTCAGAGGGCTTGTTCTCCAGCCCCCTCGCCAGCCTCGTTGCCCTTCCCTGGACGCGCTCCAGCCCCTCAATGTCCTTCTTGTACCGAGGCGCCCAGAACCGAACATAGTTCTCGAGGTGTGGCCTCACCAGTGCCAAGTATAGGGGCACAATCACTTCCCTGGTCCTGCTGGCAACACTGGTTTTTATACAGATCAAGATGCCTGCTGGCTCATATTCAGCCGGTTGTCAACCAACACCCCCAGGTCCTTCTCCACCAGGCATCTCTCGAGCCAGTCTTCCCAAACCTGTAACTTTGCATGGGGTTGTTGTGTCCCAGGTACAGGACTCGGCATTTGGTCTTGTTAAACCTCATCCCATTGTTCTCAGCCCATCGATCCAGCCTGTCCAGATCCCTCTGCAGTGACTCCCTTCCTTCAAGCAGATCAACACTTCCACCCAGCTTGGTGTTATCTGGAAACTTCCTAAGAGTGCACTCGATCCCTTTGTCCAGAGCATTAATAAAGATATTGAATAGGACCGGACCCAGCACTGAACTGTGGGGAACACCACTTGGAACTGGTTTCCAACTGGATTTAGTTCCATTTACCACAACCCACTGGGCCTGGCCATCCAGACAGTTTTTCATCCAGCAGAGGGTGTGCCTAACCAGGCCAATGGCAGCCAGTTTCTCAATCAGAACACTGTGAGAAACGGTGTCAAAGCCTCTGCCAAAGTCCAGGTACACCATATCCTCTGGCTTTACCTCATCCATTAAACTGGTAACCTTGTCACAGAACTTTTCCTATGTAATAGTGGATAAGTACTCATCAACTCATATTTTTGCATCTGTAGTGGAACATGGCTAGTGGTCATAGCGACTACAGTGTTAGTGGATTCTTCTTTTTTTAAAAAAAAAGCAGAAAATTTCCTGTCATTCACTGCTATCAACTTCAAATTACCTTTTTTCTCTCTTCCTTCTCCCTGCCATTCTTTTCTGTGTGCACAGATGTTTGAGAAACTGAAAAATTTGTTAGGTACCATATTAATTCGTTGGATGTCTTTCATTACTGTGAACTAAGGTTCTGTTGCTCTTTTGCCCTTTTGACACTATGTATGAAAAAAAGTGTTATAATGCATCTTATTTGCTATTTAATAAGTCCTAATTGCAACTGTGTAGTGTTTGGAGTTTCCTACTTGGTACAGTTCTATTTTGAAACAGTTTAAAATTTAGGGAAAGCGCTACTTTCATGAGGGGGACTGAGAAGAATAAAATCTTTTCCTGGACCAGCTTGTTCTACATGACTTCACACACAGACCTTTTGCCAGCATAGACTGTCTTGGTATGGGTCCCTTACTCAACTACTTGAGTTGCTTTGTGGCACTGCAGAACACTATACTTGTTCACCTACCTCTAACCATTGAATTTCAGACAAAAATATTTAAAATTTGTATTAAGCTTATGAAATGTTTGTCCTTAAGGTTTCAGATTTTTAGTCTGGCTTTTCAGGGTTTTCTGCTTTCCAGTATCCCCTACATTCACACCCCGATTCCCAGGTGATCATCTTATTGCCACTTCTGGCATTTACATAAGATTAACACTAGAATAACTTCATCAGTCTGCAGGGAGCAATCATCTTCTCCTACACCAGTAAATGGGAAAGAGTATTTTATTCCAGAAACCTAGCTGCATTCTTCTGCATTATAGATATATCAGCTTGCTTACATTTCTGCCAAAATTGAGAAAAAAATGGAGTGGTTTGGTTTGAACATATACCTGAAAAACTTCTTTATGATTTGAACACACTATGTAGTAACAATCATTAGAAATTCATGTTTCCAAATGAGTAGCACGGATGATTGAAAAGATCAAATGACAAACAATGATCATTTAGGAGAAAAAACTGTCCTTCTGAAATATGAACAGATAGTGGCTCTATAAAAACTTCAGAATAACATTCAACAGGAAAGAGAAGAGGCAGTGCAGACAGATATTAAAAATTACCTTAGCCTAAAAATGGAAGGTACAGCCAAGTTGTTGAATACTCCAAGTTTAGCTTTTAATGTCTTACTAAATCCCAATGGTAAATCTTTCACATGCTTGCAAGCATTTATTTATTCACAAACAAGAAAAGAACATTACTCAAAATTATTCTATGGGCAAATATTTAAATCCATAAAAATTAGAGTTCATGATAAATTAGTTCTTTAAATCTTTCAGGTAAGGCTTTAAATACTACAACCCATATTGCAGAGATGGAAATCTTTCTAATGTTGTAAAAAAAAATCAAAACTGATATTGGCTGCCAAATTTAAAGACATATGTCTTTTTTATATATGTCATATTATATATATTTTTATTTCTTTATTTGATCTTCCCAGACTTAGACAGATTCATAGATTTTACTAGACAAATTAAATTGAACATCTTAGGAATGGGTTTATAAATTTCTGTTACAGTTACCATGTTTCTTCTGAAGAATGCCCCCCTCTTTACTGTTTAGGAACTACTTTTGCTAAAAGAGATGAGTCTATGTACAAATAACCCCTTCCATCCTCTGTATTCCATTCTTAAATTCTTAGGAAACCCCCATGATTCACAATGGGCAGCAAGAGCATTGACTGTGTGATACAAAAATAGGCAGGCTTGGCATGGTATCCCTCACACCTAGCAGAGCTTTTCTCCAGAAATGGTATAGGTTCAATGAATGGGCTTCAAGGCAACTGCCAGAATTCATTTCTGGCAGATGACTAAAGGAGACCTGTGAAAGGGTCTTTCTAGGTTTCAAGGTGTTAAACGATAAGCACTGGAAGATGATAGACAGACTTGCCTATCATTCATGATGACCAGTGGGAAAAGAAAAATGTCCTTGATGATTACTATAAAGATTTTAAAGAACGTTGATATGAATTCCCTTCCAGTACAGTTCTAGAACACCAGAATCTGTACATCATAAGATAATACCTTTAGTACAAAGAAATCTGAGGACAATATTTTATGGATAGGCAAAACATGAAAGTCTAAGCCATTCAAAAAATCATTTTAAATTAATTTCCAGGTATGATTCTGCGCCACTTTTTTCAATACCTGATACGCATTATATAAACCATCAGCACCAACTTTTGATTTTTGACTAGTGACAAATTAAGAAACAGCATGCATTCTTTATCTTTCTTTTCTTTGTTAATTAACATGAAAAAGGAAACTGTGAAAAAAAACCAAAACCTTAAATTGAAGAACAATCCTGAGATGGCAGGAAAAGGTGATTTCAGTGGAACTGGACCTGTGGCAAGTGGCACAAAGCAAGTATTTTTCTTTCAATCTTCTGAAAAATGAAGTGAGATAGCATAATTTTGAGGCAATTGTATTCTTCTTTTTCTGCTGTCGCAAACAGAAACATCTCAGTAAGTCACTTATTTCTAAGACATGTGCAAAGAGTTAGAATTGTTATCATCCTGAGTGGGTATCATTGTAATATAGTGGAAGCAATGCAATATATAAATGTTAGACATCATTTGTTAAGTTGCATATTTATTTTCAATGGCTAGAGTTAGACTGCTGCAGCTCTTTTTTCACCTCTTTTTGTTTCTCATATGCAAACGCATAGCCTCATAATAAGCTGTTGTGGATGAGGCTATTACTAGCCAACACTGTAAGAATCTTTGCCTCCCTAAAATGCTTAGCCTTGAGCTGGTTCTCATAGCTTTCATTGCCAAAAACCTGAGGATGCATCTAATTTAGAAAAGAGTTCTACATTTGCAAATTATGCTCTGATTCTTTTTTTTTTTCTTCTGCTGGCTGTTTGACATACTCTCTTTTGTGTTATTATCATTATTATTGGTGTTATTGCTATTATTATTGCTATTGTTCATGTTATTTTTATTATTGTCATCTATAATTTAACGTCTCTCTTTTTATAGCTATGTTAAGGTCCCCACTGTCTAAGTAAATATGATATTGTCCATAGTTTGTCTATAATAATAAAAGAATTTATCATTTCCACAATTTTCTTTGCTATTTATAAGGTTTTCTATCCTATCTACTCAGGCTTCATTTTGTTATGAAGACAGAAGTTTACTTAACTATGTGAATGAATCAGAAAAGCAATCCATCTGTCTACACAAATTTTGTATTTGTAATATCACTAAGGATTTTATGGCAAAGGACAGAACGATAATTTCTGTTACTACTGCATCCCTACACTGAGTTCATAACAACACAAGAAAGTTATGAAACTATAGTTTTAAGTGAGACTATGATTTCTAATTTTAGCATAGGAAAAAAGCCTTGTTTCATTTTACCAACATAATTATAGTAGTACCGATGAGTAGGAAATTGTAACTTGTAAACTTTTCCCAGATTAAGAGGTTAACAGTTGGTCAGAGATACTGGGCCCTTTTCACAGCTGTAGTAAGACCTGTTGGCTCATAAACTATATCTCAATATACTGCCCGGTCATGCCTTGCCTCCTCTCCTCTCCTCTCCTCTCCTCTCCTCTCCTCTCCTCTCCTCTCCTCTCCTCTCCTCTCCTCTCCTCTCCTCTCCTCTCCTCTCCTCTCCTCTCCTCTCCTCTCCTCTCCTCTCCTCTCCTCTCCTCTCCTCTCCTCTCCTCTCCTCTCCTCTCCTCTCCTCTCCTCCACTTTATTATTACAGCATTTTCCTCTACCATTGGTAGAACAGCTTCTAAGACAAATAAGAAATATGCTCTCAGATTCATAATATCACTTACCATAGCACTCTCCCCTTTATATAGATATTTAAGAATGATTCCAGAATTAGAGTCATCTGTCGACTTATTCTTGATGAAAACATTACTGATCTTTTGGAGGTTCACAGTCACATTTTCAGCTGGCTTTATTCATTTAAATATGGCATCTTTAGAAGTCTACTTTTTCTAAGATTTTACTCTAGTCGTTGAAAAGAGAACACTTCAGACTCTGATTTACCTTCCTTCAGTCTTCTCCTTCCCAAATTTTGCTTGTTCTCAGATGTTACTTTTGAACTACTTTGAGAATATGATATGAGGATGTAGTTTTACTTAAACATTGCTAATACTGAGTATTAATTATTAGATTCTAAAATATAGAGGGCTGAATATGATTTAGATTTTAATTGTATTACAGGTAACACAATATCTTTCTCATTGGAATAAACTTAATAATTACTGCAGTCACTTCTAATAAAGCTGATGAGATTTCAAAAATTTTATTTTCATTTCTTGTCTTTCAGTTCCTGGCTTGGACTTTCGAATGGTAAGGCGTTCTGCTAGGAGAGTTTTCACTTCTTCCTTATGGGCAATGGTGAGATGACTTTGCATTGAAGCTTTCAGTTCCTGCATCAGCTGACACAAATTAAATGTTGTAAGTGGTGTCATTAATTTTTCATTTTTACTATTTAATTTTCATATTTAATATTATGTATCATAATGGCAGGTTTAGTTCTCTGGTGATGTTGGAGATTACAGACTGAGAGTTTTAGATTAGACTCTTGGGAAAGAAAAGTCCACTAGAAATTCAGAGCACCACTGCAATAGACTGCTGAGAAAGGCTGTGGAATTCCTTGGAGACCAACCTAGCAGCCTTCTGTGATGGGATGACCACATTAGTGGACACAGGAAAAGCAATGGATTTAATCTGTAAAGCCTTTAATATAGTCCCCCACAACACCCTTCTCTTTAAATTGGAGGGATATGGATTTGATGGGTGGACTGTTCGGTGGATAAGGAATTGGTTGGATGGTCACATTCAGACAGTAGCGGTCAATGGCTCAGTGTTCTCTTGGAGATGGTGACAAGTAGTGCACCTCTGCTATGCGGACATGCTGAGAGAGTTGGGGTTGTTCAGCCTGTAGAAGAGAAGGCTCTGGGGATACCTTACAGCAGCCTTCCAGTACCTGAAGGTGAGCTACAGGAAAGGTGGGGAGGGACTTTTTACAAGGGCAAGTAGTGACAGGATGAGGGGGATTGGATTTAAACTGGAAGTGGGAAGATTTAGATCAGACATTAGGAAGACATTCTTCACAATGAGGGTGGTGAGGCACTGGCACAAGTTACCTAGGGGAGTTGTGGATGCTCCCTCCTGGGAAGTGTTCAAGGCCAGGTTGTATGAGTTTTTGCGCAACCTGATCTAGTGGGAGGTGTCTCTACCCATGGCAGAGGGGTTGAAACTAGATGATCTTTAAGGTCCCTTCCAACCCAAACCATTCTATGACTTTTGAACCTTGGCTAGACATAGCCACACCTGGCCTTTCCTAGTGCTGAACGTATTCCCACTGTAAGTAGGAAATGACATCCCTGTATTCCATAGATATCCCTCCTAAACAGCATTTCTATGATACTGTGATAACACTGTTGCTCAGTAAAACGGAAGGCAAAAACTGTCAGCTGACATCACAGGGGTTGTTGATCAGGATAAGCATCCCGGAAAACCACAGCCTTTAGACACATTGACGTCCAGAAACTGCTTCATATCACACCAACACACCACGCTAAAAACGGATGATGAGAAAGCTGATCAATCATTATATGTAGGGGATATAGTAGAGAGAAGTATATTGCAAACATCAGTCTTTATTTTCATGGCTCTTTTTGTTTGATGAGGAGTTGCGTCATTCCTTGCTCAAGGCTGTCTGCAAAATACAGAGTTGTTTCCTTGTCACCTGAGTCAAACAGCACAGCCTAGGCAGGACAAACAAGAAACGTGATCTAGGGATTGTTCACATGGTCTCTGAGTCTTGTATATCACTATATAGTCATCAAAGCACGATTCATGGTCAGCCTTATGTAACTGACAAGTGTTATTGGAGTTATAACTGACATACCTATATTTTTTTCTATGTAAATTCAGTTTCCTCTTTCCCATAGGCAAATGCGTTATTCCCACTATACCTCAGAATAACAGATAGAGTTACTACAGAGCACAGCACAATGCTTCTGTTCTTACATTTTCACGTATCACCAAGAAACTATTTAAACTATATGGTCTCTTCAAGTGTCTTTACCTTCATAAGCGCTCCTTGATGCATTATTGAGATTCATCAGTGAATGCAGGGAAAGAATAATTTCCTTTTTGTATTCTTCTAATGCAGATAAATAAAAAATGTTGATAGGATAAACTTGAAATAATAGGCACATTTTACAGGAATCAACAGTAAAGGAAATGGATATAACTTTATGGAGTGACTGTATGAAATGAAATATTTATGCAGAGATTAAAAAAACTCCTACAAATAGCATTCATCATATATTTGTCTTAATGGGATTTCTGTCATATTTCTGTATGCTAATGCTATTTCTGCTGTTTAGATAAGACACTCTGTGCATGGATCACTGTTTTAGGGAACAGTGAGCAAACTCAATACTTCCCTGCGACGTCTCTATTGTAGACTGCATTTTACCTCCTTTTTGATACTGATAAATTCTATTACTGTGCCATGCCTGCTTAAATGAAAGAAACATTTTTCTTCAAGATTGGGCAGATCAGTGAGGGCCATAAAATATTAATGATGAAAGCGTGCAGAATTAGATGTGTCTGCGACTATAGGTTTATCTTGTTGGCAGAGTTTTCTCAGTCTAACCTATTTCTTTTGTGTCATCTCCATCTGAAATGATCTGTAAAAAATATTATGTCTGGATTAAAATATATACGTTTTTTCAGACCTGATAAAGGGCCTGAATTTTTTATTTAATAATCCATGTTTATTTAACAGCTTTATAAATTTTGCAGCACAGTTTTGTTGTGCAAAAGCAGAACTGTTTGACAGTATGCCATTTGCTTTTATTTTGCCTTCTGTCACACTACTCTGATGACTGCTGTTCCCCACATGGAAATAGAAGAAAAGATAAGGGAACAGGGAAAGAAAATGATAGCTTCATTCATAATCTTGTACCACGAACAGGGAAAAGAAATTTAACCAGCTAGTTGCTATGTTGGTTACAATGTGCACTGAAGCTGTTAAGAGGCTTCTAGTTTTTGACTGGTCTCTGTTATTTGGGGAATGAAGGGTCAGAAGTCATCATACCTTCTTTCTTTCCAATACTTTTTTTATCCCATGTGTTTGGGGCTTGCTTATGTGAAACTAAATTGTATCAACACTTCTGTGCCAAAGGCTTGGAGGACTGAGTGAACCTTTTCTTTGGTTGAGGGTTATTTTCTTTCATCCTTATTGTTGCACTACATCATACTTCTTGATTTATATCTTTGTTAGTTAGCTGCTGTTAACATGGATTAGTTAAATAGAAGCAACTCCTTGGGTGAGGAGTCATCCATTACTTTCAAATTACTGTTAACCTGAGTAGGGTAGACTTTAATGAATTATCCAGGTGGCAACATGCATAGAAATGACTATCCTGACTCTTCATTGAAGAATAAAAGGAATTACATAAGAACAACTCGTGCTAAAAGCCCATGACAGACAATAAGCTCTCTCTATTAGTAGTCTGTGACAATGTGGATTTTTACATCTTGATATATCTCCTATAGCTCTAAGAAGACTGCATTTTTTCCTCCTACTTGAACGCTGCTTGCCATTCATTTACTATTTCCATGTTCGTTTGTTTACTACTGTGATGAGACTTTTATCCACCTCTTTTTTCAATTTTGTTTGTTTAGAATTCTCAACATTACAGAAGGTATAAAGATAGGAGTAATCTCACCTAACTTCAGTCTTGCAAAAGTGGAATAAATGGAGGCACAGTTTTCTTATTCAGAGTACTTTCCTTAAATAGTTATCTTAGCAAGGGCTTAGTTACTTTATAATGAGTACGTATGTAAGTAGCATAACGACTAACACTTACGTGACTAAAAGTATAAGATGAATTGTCTCTTAATTGTTTAAAGCATTGCTGTTTCTGTCAATATTACTGTCAGCCAGATTCAGAGTACTGCATTCATGGCTCAAAGTGTGGAGGTAGTGACATAGAAGTTGATTCTTGTTTTTATATATATTTTGTTCAAGCCTCATGCTCCGCTGGTAGCTCCAGTCTGTCTTCTTGGTTATCCTATAAAAAACATCTCCCATCAAAACTCCTTGTTAAATTCACACTTTTACCAGCAATATGGACTTAAATCTCATGAACGTCTACTCCCAGTCTCTCTCAAATTCTTTCTCCAATTTCTCTTCTCTGTCCATTTCTGTAGCTGCTTGGAAATCAACACTTTGACAGTCCTTCAGTCACTAAGGTATACCCACGAGCTTCCAAAGTTGGTATAGTTTATGGGCTGTGCACACTTTTTTCTTATTCTCAGTAGCCTCCTGCATGTGCTGATGTGGGATCACTGAGAATATTTTGAAGAGTCAGAAGGAGTGAGGAGTTTCTGGTGGGACATAAACAGGACAACATGTTGCTCTACTGGAAATCCCATTCTTATGGGTTCTAATATTCTATTTTACTCTTATGAGAACAATATTTTTCTCAAAATGTTGGAAAAGAAATGTAAGTTTCAGGAAGACTTGATGCTTTGTTAAATACACCATAAGATTCCTCCTTAGATGACCAGATATCCCATTGCACAACGCAGTTTATTCCTGTGCCCAGTGTACTTCACACATCAGAGCTAAGGTGGCAGTGGTAGAGGAGAATCCTAGCCCATGGTGTTAAATCAGTCTCATCCTTACCAGTCTGTCACATTTTTACTTCTTTTTTTGTCTATTAAAAAAATAAAATGAAAAGGAGCCTGCTTTTATTCTACAATAAAATGAAATACCAAGTTACATGTTTCACAAAACAGAAGAAGAATCCAACAGTTTACCTTGTTATACTGGCTTTTTAACTAGTGTAAATGAAATCACACATCACTCAGACTTTCTAATTACCAGTGTGCTGCATAGAGGAAGTCTTTCAGTAATTAACCTTTCCAATATGCAAAGTACATTTTCCGCTTGTCTCAATTGTCAACTTATTTTATATTTTTCCTTCCTTTATTTTTTCATCTCCTGCTTTGTGCTCTAGATCTTGCCTTTGAAATAGTAAGATCAGGTGCCTGATTCACAGCTATCAAAATTTCAAGCTACATTTTAAGATGAGCAGAGTAAAGCTTATATTACTATTCTAATAATTCTGAATTAAAATAGCATTTCTAGTATGATAGAAAAACAAATCCCATGACTGATTTTCTTTGCTAAAATTGTGTACACTCATAAAGATGTTCTGCTTTTCATTCCACCTCAAAGGTTATTAATTTTGGAAATGTAGAGCTCTTTTTGCAAAGAGGAACATAATTGTTCCTTATACGTATAATAGAACTTCATCAAACTGAAAAGTGAGCTTACTTATCACCTGCAGATTTTCTGTTCATTTGCCATAATGTTCACACTAGATAATCCACATTTCTTAGATTGTATTTTTTGTCACTGTAGTCTATAAAAATATGGAGCCTTTTATAAGCAATGTACAGTACAAGTAGGAGGTTTACAAGACAATTTATGCAAATATGAAAGCACTAATGATTTTATGAAGTTTTCTAAGCCTGTCAAACAGAGATTTCAGACGAAAAATCTCAGAAATAACTGTATATTATATAAAATAATAAACACATGTAAATAATTCTATAAATGTCGTTTCCTGGAGCAAAGAACAGTATAGACATTTTTTTTTCTCTTCTATCCACTTATGCAAATATAATAGTGTATTTCAACTCAACTACATGGCAGAGACCAAATGCTAAAAAGTGAGCCTAGAATGGTCTGATAGTTGGTCTGATGTTTTATCAATATCTCTGTTGAATTAATTAATCATTGCCTTCTGCATGTGTGTTCACGTATTTTTTGTTACACTCATAAATAGACATAGAAAAGCCTACAAATGAACTTCTAGACAGACAGTGTCCCATTGAAAAAAAACATTGATCTACTTCTGAAGGCTGCAATATTGAAGGATTTACCAATGTGCAATAGTCAATGCATATTTTTTCCATTCAAAGAAATGGCTTAGGATGAATAGAAATTTTGGTTAAAAAACAGTTGATGGCTTTAACATGGAGGTCATCATTAACAAGCTGTAAAGATCACAGTGGGACAAATGCCTCCTAGTTTAATAATCGGCAAGAGAAAATACAGCTTTCATTTGCTGTCAATAAGAAGCAGTTGAAATCAGAGTAGACCATCCAGCTTCTTTTTTTTTGGAAATTAAGTTATCCATTTGGTTGCACTTTCAGAATTACAAAAGAAATAATGAATTTACTGTCAGCAATGAAAGCTGAAATTGTAATATTGAAAAACACAAGAATATTCAAACAAGGAAGAAAAAAAGCCTCATCTTGCAATATTGATGACAGTTTTTCCCAAACGTATTTTTCCACAATCCTATTTCCAAATTCTATCATTAATAATTATTCTGGACTGATAAGAACTGTATGAAAATTACTCATGCTCATCTACTTCACTTTTCTACTTTGTTTTATATGAATGTTATTCTAGTTAAATTTAACACATCCAGCACTATGCAAAATAAGAGTTTTACAATACAAGCTGCAGCAAAAAAATGTTTAGATATCTATCAACTAGACCAAGAAACATTTTTGACATCTCTGAGAAATTATAATAAATGTGATAAAAATGGTAAGTATTCCCAGGGAACAATTTTATCAAGTCAAAGACTGGAAATAAAAAATATTACAAATATCTTAAAATAGCTGAATTTATACTTTGTTAATGTCTCTTCTCCAAGCAAAAAAAAAAATAAATCTAAAAATAGACTAAATGTGTTAGATAAATTATTCATAGCAAATTATTTTCACAGCAATAGCTGGGAAGGAATTCATTTGTTGGTGCTACACCTGCTTAGAATTGGAACTGTCCTGTCATGAGTCAGCCCCTGCCTTTGAGATTAGTTTATGCTTTTCCTTTGGATATTTATATTCAGCACTGTAAAGTGTTAAAACACAAGCTGGTACTAAGAGAAAACATGATTGTCCCATATTTTAATTTCACAGATTCTTAATTGTGGATTTATTTAGCAGAAAAGTGTGAATTAAACTAATGTTATATCCAGAAGTAGCTGAATAGAGTGTTGCTGCCCTAATTAAAACATCTCAGCAAATACTTCAGGAATATGAATTTTAACCCTATTACTTTTTGTGAAATATTTCAGAGTGAATGGCATGTGCTCCTAAAATTTTTAAAACCAGCAAGAACAGTTTTCATAGTTTTAGTATAATGAGCTATCTGGAAAAGTACTCACAAAGAATTATGGAATCATAGAATGGTTTGAGTTGTAAGGGACCTTAAAGGTCATCTAGTTCCGACCACCCTGCCATATAATATATAGCTGCAAGTCTGGCTGTTTTCCTGCATCAGGGAAAGATCTTTTACAAATTAACATTATTATTTTATTCAAATTTAATGAGAAAAATCAATGCTAATGGACAAGCAAACGAGACTATTTTGCTGACTTTTCAAAACTAGCTTGTAAATAACATCCCTGAAAAGGTATTCACTGATGTGATACACTGATCTCCAAATGTTAGCTATGAAATCATGAGAATCGAAGGAACTGATGTAACGAGACTAAGCCTTTTTTGTCCATAGAAGCAACAATGTATCTATTAAATTAATTAGGTCATACAATGAGTAAATAAAGATTCGTGTAATAAAGATGATGGCTTATGTGCAATAATGATATAAAATGCATTCAAATGTGATTATGCCGGTACAGGATAGATACCTAAAAAATTGAACAGAAAAATTGAAAGTGAAAAAAATTAAAAGAAAAGTAATGAGGGATTAATATCAAATACAAATTTACTTAGATAAACTGATTAAGCTTCAGAGAAATCTTGGACATCTGCAGGTGGAAAAATCTGCCCGAGCAGACAGTCAAATTCATAGGAATATAATCTCTATGATAAAAATCTCTTTAGCGTCCTAATAATATGTAATATATTACTCTACACAATGTAATAAGATAATATTATATTATTTGATCTTAATTCAAAAAGCTTAAAAATACATTTACAGTTACCTCGACAATAAAATCGTTAATTTTAAGGTTTACTTGTGGAAAACTACACTCATGTCTCTTTTGTACCTTCAGTATGACCTGATAATCTAATGATTTAGCTTAACTAGCGTTAAATTGACACAGGCTTCCTGTAAACATCATTAATTACTAAATCACTATTCAAATTTTTATTTTATTCTATTCTGTTCTACTTCTAATAGTTAACATATCTTGTTTCATAGCTCCTTAATTGAAATTAAATGGTGGTTTGCAGTCATGCAGAATCAGATTTAAATGTTTGTTCATGTTTGCATGTTAATCAACATTGTTCAAATGCTGGGCCTGAACAAGGATGAGAGAGGTTTTCTGATAATCCTTCCTAAATGCGTACCTAGGGTAAATGTCCTTTCAAAAGGAGGATAGTCTTTTTCTGAGAGCACTTGAGCATACTCACATGGAAGAAAGTCTAGAAGAAAGCTGAGGAACTGGAGGGAGAGGCAGGCACAGATAACAGGGACCCCACAGCACTGACAGAGAGTAGACATATAGGTTATTCATGGAGATATTAGGGAGATTTTTTCCTGGAGGAACTAAAACGATTGTGCAAAGTCTGTTGCAAGCAGGAAACTACATAGTTTTACTAATCTAAGATATTTCACCAACACATAGGGTCTGTGAGTGTTTATTTACGAAGTTCTTATTTCTATTGTTTCAATTTGGTTGCCTTCTTTTCTAAAAAATGTAACCAATTCTTATTTCTGTTCTAATAAAACTAGCTGTTCACAAACACCTTATATACTCTGATATGAGCAGGTCTTGCAGGTTCATCCCAGAATGTTATGAAACAGGGGGGTGCTAGCTTACTGCTCTAACCACAAACACTTGCTGAAAGTCACAGATGGGGTTGCTTTTTACAATAGCATAAGGGATATCACTACACATTTTTTTTTCAAAATGCCTTCAAAACATGAGCTTGAGAACTTATATAGTTAAAGTTTACTATTCGTTTCAGTCTCTTCAAATCACTTTCATGTCCAGTAGCTTGGCTTTTTTACTATGAGCAGATTCAGCAAAACACATTTTTATATTTTCCTTACATTTGCTTAGACCTCCATATTTGCAACAACAGTGCTAGTAGTTCCTTCTCCTTCATTGTACTCCTCTTCTTAAAATCTTATTTTACAGGCTAAAATTTAGTTAACCATTAATTTCCAGGAAAGGTGTTAGACAGAAATAATTTTTTTAAAAAGATGTTGAATATGTGCTATATTTAATGGATATGGAACTATTCTTCAATACAGATTTTGTCTATAAAAAAGCTGAAATATATTTCTAACATCTAGTCCTTTTAAGCACTGCAGTATCCCTCTAATATCTTATACCACTCTATAATAGTCCATGATCTTGTCACAGTTATTTAAAACTCTATAGTCTTAGTCTTTTACTCACACATCTTCTGTAGAACGTTTAATTTATTACACATAATTGTACATGCATACAAGTATGCATTACATTCATCCTATGAGCATTGTCTTTGAATCATTTTTCCTTTGATTTGTACAGTGCTATGGCTGAAATTTCTTTGAAATATTCCAACTAAACAATATGGTTTTATATGTTGTGAAAATTACAGATTCTAAGAAGCAGTATTTTTCTTCCTGACATAATAGTTGAAACATGCTGAGATATATTTACATTCATAACCAATGACACATTAATTTTACTGCTTAAATAGGCAATAAAAATGCACATTTAAAGAATAACTTTTCATGTTGAATTCAATCATATTTTAGCAAGGAGTCTAACTATTTTGCCTGTTGATACATGTTCTGTACTTGGACTGTCTCCCACAATGAAAAAAAAAAGAAAGTGTGGAAGCAGGAATTGGATCAAAACAAAATGGAAGGATCAAACTATTGAAATAATTTATATTTTGCACTTCTATAAGTCATTGCACACTGTAAACCAGTATAGAAATACAAGCTATATTTTCATGTAGTTTAACAGAAACAACAAGCAATAAAAAAGTACTACATACCGCTGACCTACAGAATCCGAAATCATAGAATCATAGAATGGTTTGGGTTGGAAGGGACCTTAAAGGTCATCTAGTTCCAACCCCTCTGTCTTTACCAGGGACACCTCCTCCTAAACCAGGCTGCTCAAGACCCCATCCAACCTGGCCTTGAACACTTCCAGGGAAGGGGCACCCACAGCTTCCCTGGGTAACCTGTGACTCACCACCCTCACTATGAAGAATTTCTTCTTAATGTTTAATCTAAATCTTCTCCTTTCCAGTTTAAAGCCATTCAAATTCTTTTCTTTTTTTCTTTTTTCTTTTAATGCAGAAAAGCACCAAAATGCAGATAATGTATGACCTGTAATTTGTTTCTAGTCTTTGTTTCTGTAGCTATACTGAAGGAAAATAGATAGGCTGTTTACTGCACAAAACCATGCTGGAATATACTGCCTTTAGGCAACTAACTGTCTAAATTTTCAAGTAGCACTTTGAAATAATGTATTAACATAGTCAAAAGGAATCCTAGAAAGATATCATTTCACCTATTGATATTATAAGGTTATATCATGTCTATGTTACAGGATTTATATAAAGAGGTCAAAACGACATTGAAAGCCTAGGCTGATATCTAACTGCAGTCCATATGCATTAGACAGTGACACAGAAAACCGTGGTTTTGTGTGAGAATCTCAGTGGTCACTAGAGCTCCAATATTCAATAGCATAAAAATAGTAGAAACTCCTCTCCTCCCGAACTCAAATCTTAAAAAAGTACACACATGTTGAGCTATAATAAGATACTACGTCACACTGAGAGCTTAAAACTATATCTGCACTCCGGCTTTTGGTTTCATGTTCTGGAAGTCACCAGGAAGACCATTAAGCAGTCATAGAGTCATCTCACAGATCTTCTTTAAGTGTTTATTTCCAAAATTCCATGGTATAAAATAAAAAATACTCTAAAAACAAACATGCAAACATTTTGCCAGCAAAGATTTCTAAGAAGGGTCCAATACATAATATAAACCCTTCTCAGTATCATATCCACTTCCCTCAAACAGTGGCAACAAACAAGGCCAGAATTTTGTGGCTTTTCCTCTCTTGCTTATTTTCTACACTAATGATTTATATAAAATTAACAACTGTAAGCTTAGAATGGAAGAAGCCCAAAATCTACTTGATTTTTCAGTTGCAGACAATTCAGCCATTTTCCTCTAATTTGTTACAATTATATGCTTGAGTCACAAATTTCTAACACACAAATCAATGAGTCACAGTGTGCTTGCTTGGCTGCATTTGAAGATACAGTTAATCACACTTCCCTCATCCACGAGCAGAGTCATAAAATTTGGTTGCTAAATATTTACAGTACAAAAATATCCATCATCAACAATAGAGTGACTTACTTGCTTTTTCAAGGAGATTGTGACTGAATTTAATGTAGATGTGCCCATGGCCTCTGGAGCTCAAATTGAAAAGTGGATTCTGAGATGGCTTGTTTCTCAGTAAGCTTTCAGCCATGCACTAATAGTGCTTCCTTTGAAATTCTGCAGATATCATGGCTGAGTCCACCACATATTACCATGCTACATCAAGCACAGCTTTTGGAAGCCTGATAGCATTGTGTGCCCTCATGTGTGAGTTCTGCTGCAATTATTGAATGACTTTATTTTGTGCACTGGAATATTGAACACATTTCTACTTAGCTGGGTTTTATTCACACATCATCCTGGCTTTTTTTGTTGTTTGAGGTTTACTGCGTGTGTTTATTTTTCCACACTGCTTTGGATGTGTGAGGATATGTGGGCCAAAGTCAATGGAGAACTGCAGATTTTCATTAAGCTTGTGGGTTTTCCATTGTTGATCAACTTTAGATAAAGTTGGTCTGGCAGCAGTTCTCTTACATTTCACTAAAATTGAGAAGGAGGAGTTTAGCCTTTGGAAGTAGTCTGCCAGGCGTAGAAAAAATATATTTAAAACTCTGAAATAAGCATTACTATGTATCTGATTTTTTCTCCTTTAGTATTATTTTGGAGACAAATATTGCCAGAGCTAGTTAGACTTTGAGATAGGCTTTTATTGTTAGAAAAATATTAAGACCATTTTAGGAAACACAATTGACTATACTGTCTACTCAGACACTGATAGTAGTGGCAGCAGGCCGGTGTTTGTCTTAGCTATATTTAACTATTTAAAAGTTAGGGATCTATGCTAAACTAGTTACATAGTTTATTTCTGTATTCAGTAAATAAAGAGAAAGACACTATGAAGGAGTATTGATTCCCCTGTTCAAACTACTATCAAGGCAATTTAAATCAATCACCCTTGGGAACTGCTAGTCAGTACACATTAACTGAGCTTAACTCAGCTAGTTTAGATCAGACAACTGAAGTCAAGTGACATAAATCTAAAAAAATTTATTCTATTAAACAGAGAAGACAATAAGTCCTGGAAGAGCAAGTAACAAGTTTAAACTGACATAATGTGTCAGGCTACAACTCAGTCTCATTTTAAATGGAAGGTGTCATCTAAACCGTGCCTTCTGATGAAGAAACAAGTTACACAGTAATAATATAAGGGTTAAAATCCTTTTAATTCCACATTTTCAGCTGCCTGAACACCACTACAGGGGAGAGAGAGATAAATTGGCTATGTTGCTTTAATCTTTCTTTTTTCCAGTGGCAGTTATACAGAGGTTGATACAGAATTACCACCACAGAGACATTTTAGTGTTAGTTTTTAAAATAATTAAGTTTTATCGGAACACAGCTCATGTATCTATTGCAGAAAGAGTGTTAAGGTCCCCGGCACATTCATTGGACCTTTGCTGATTTAGGAGCTAAGGATAGTCATCAGGAGGATTGTAAGCAATTTGAAATCTTAGCAGCAGACAACACAAAGTCCTGTATTTTTACTGATGAAAATGATACGTTCAACATGTAGGATAACATTAGAAGAGACTTCAAACCAACTCTTCCAAATTTATACTAATTTTTACATGTATCTTTGGTCCTAGAATAGCATAAGAAAAAGAGCACTGATTTTGAGTATTCTGTTAGGCGAGTATTCTGTTAGGCAAATATTCTTAGGACTCTAAAGAAGTAGCTAAGGTAAATATATCTCTGAGTTTTTAAATAAACCTTTTGAAATTCTCTTCCACCTTGATGCTATTATTCTCTGCCACTTCCTACTACTATGCAATAGTATCTATAAAGTGCCTTACTGATGTAGTAAGAAAATCTGTATTACATTCTACACACTAAATGGATGTTAACTGTTAAGATAGTTAAGATGTTGTGGTCCTAAATGAGATATACAAAGTCAAGTTCAGACTCAGTGATCTTCCAACAAGCCCTACAATCCACAGCTTAAAAATAATAAAATAGAAACAAGGGAAAATATCCTGCTCTGGAAAATATTTTTCAGGTAAAATGAAAACTTGTAATCTGCTTCTGGAAACCTTTTGAATCACATCCCCAGTAGTTTTAGTATTGCTGACTACAAGGTTTTGTGTGATACTTAATATTTAAGATTAAAATTTAAAACAAAATTTGAAACAAATTCTTTTTACTGCACAAGTGATTTTCATCCTAACACATTAAAAAAAACCCAAAACAAACAAACAAAAAATCATAATGTGCTGTAACATTTTTTTTTTTAACATGATGTAACAATCTGGAGGTCAGACAATGACATCCATTCATCCTGACAATTATTCACAAAGAATTAACTAGCACAGTAACTAAAATTAATCATTTTTTTATTGTAATAACATTCATTTTCATTCAGTCACATCAGAACTTTTCATTAGAAAATGATGACAGTAAAAGCATCATTTAGCTGTCTCCCAAATCTGGCTGCACTAGGCAAGGTATTGACAGCAGATCAAGGGAGTGAGGCCACACCAGGCTCCCTGGTACAAGAGACTTACGGAGAAACTGGAGAGAGTCAAACGAACGGTCACAAAAAGATTAAGAGAATGCAGCACCCCTCTGATGAGGAAAGGCTAAGAGAGCTGGCACTGTTGAGCCTGGACAACAGAAGACTCAAGGGGAATGTTTTCAGTTTATTCACATACTTGAAGGGAGTGCTTAAAGGAGACAGACCCAAGCTCTTTTCAGTGATGTCCAGTGAGAGTACCAGAGGGAACGAACACAGACTGGAACACAGGAGGTTCCCTCTGAACTTCAGGAAACACTTTTTTACTGTGAAGATATCAAAGGCCACCAAAAAAAAAAACCAAACAAACAAAAAATGTTTTATGAACGTGATATCTGTAAATGTAGGATATAGATACAGAAATTCTGGTTGATTTTATTCCCTTAAAAATAACTTCATTTTTTCAAAATATTTAATAATATTGATAACTTTTCTTCTAGTGTTCAAGCTTGAGATAAGTTCTTGAAGGACTCTAATAATTCTTGATTGACAATCATTTGTTTTAGAAAACAAAAATTCCCAGAAACTGAAACAGAAAATACTTTTGTTTAAGAATAGTAGCTTGAAATGAAGATATTGCATATGTGAAGAAGCATCCTTTTATTATTTTTTTCATTTTCAAACCCTTATGAGGTTAAATTATGCAGAAGTCCATTGCGTGACATTATTTCTGTTCTTCTAACATTAGAAAGATGGAATTAATAGCACCTGTCATACTATAACTCTTCCTGTTTTCCTCTCTCCCACTATGATCTGCTCATATTAAGCTCAATGTGGAAACAAGAAATAAAAAGGAAGATAATATTTTGACTTCAAGCTCATTGAAATGAACTGGACAGGTTACTTCATCTTCTAAAATAAAAGAAGCTCCAATATAAACATTCTAACCCTACCCCATGTATTATACCCGTCGTATAAAGAAAACACCCAATTTTTTTAATTGGAAATTTTTGTTGTAAATCAAAATTCTCAAAACTCTTTTGACCATTTTGGAATTCCATAGAATCCACATAGCATGTTCAAATCCAAAGAATATTTGATCCCTTTCATGTCTTCACACACTGCTTTGCACACTGCCCAGAAGAAAATGAAATAGGCTGAAATTCATTCTTTCAATGATATTCCATGAATGTAAATACTTACATCAACCCAAGAAAACTATTAATATCATAAAGCTGTGCCATAATTTTAAGACATTTTGTTGATGTTTTTTCTGTAGTGTTTCTTTTTCTACAAAAAAAAAGACAAAGGTGGGGAGGCGCAGGGGATGGGGGGAAGAGATGTTTAGGTATTTTCTTTCGGTTACAAAGTTATCTCTGCCACAACAGAACATATACAACTGAAGACAATGTTAGTAAACAGATAAATTTAAGCTGGAAGCAAAATGAGATAAGCTTCTCCTAAAAAAAATTTAGAAACTAATCTGCTACAACACAGAGATAGTAAGAGATAGTAATCCCTTCTCCTTCTTTACTATCTTTTGAATAATGGTGCATCTGTTTAATTAGATGAGTCTCCAGACGCTGACAGGATAGCAGAGACTGCCATGGGGAGATGCATGTAGAAGTATGCAGACTTTGAAAAAATATTCCCTACCCAAATGGAACTAGTTTTACTTGACAGGTCACAGAGATATAGGACAGCATGGCCTTCCTCACTGAAAGCAGCTTTAGATAAATCCATGTGCTCACAGAGACCCTATGTTACTTACCTCCATGGATGTGAAATACATATTAGCTCAACATGTAGCTGATCATCACAGCTCTCTTTTCTCTCTTCCTAGAGCCACATTCCTTAAGTCTATAGGAAATTTGATAACTAAGATTGAAATCATCATCATGGCAGATGAAAGCTGCTGATGCACCAGGTCTGCTTCTTTTCTGTGAAGTATTTATTTACAAGATCTGTAATCTGACATTAACTCAGAAGGCAGAAGCAGTGATGATGAAACTTTTAACCCATCCCACTACAGA
This sequence comes from Tapera naevia, assembly GCA_033556795.1. NCBI lineage: Eukaryota > Metazoa > Chordata > Aves > Cuculiformes > Neomorphidae > Tapera > Tapera naevia. Next base: position 7,697,015 of record JAUMJJ010000059.1, read on the forward strand.
TCCTGCCTAGCTTGCATGACCTAATTGCATTACAGTGCAAGATAGTATGTTGCTGATTTTATGGTATCTCTAAAACTGTCTCCATTAGTTATATAATCAACATCAACTAATGTAATAAATCAAGGCTAGACTAGCCCATAAATATCAAAGTCCACTGAACTGCAAAAATAATTCTAATTCTTTCTTATTTAAAAAAAAATAAATAAATGCAATCAAGATTATCATTTTGTGAATTCACTAATAGCTTCAGAGATATTAGTTGTGTTTCTGTTAGTAAACCTGCTTGCAGAATCAGAGCTGAAGATGACAAATTTTGGATGTATCTTGTCCACACTGAATTGCTTCTACTGAAAAGAAATTATTGTAGCAGTATATTTTGTGTGTGATGATATATGAAGCTCAGCACACAGAACGTAAAAAAGTAGCATTCTATAAAGCATTGTTTTCATTTTATAGTTCCTTATTAATCAAAACATACTGAAGTTTGTTGGCTTTTTTAAAAAAGAATAAGCCTGTTGTTGGTCACACACACCCATACCTGGTTTTCTAAGCCTTCTCTGCAGAATGAGTTATTTCATTAATCAGAGAGCTACTGTCTGGGTGTTTAGTGGAAAGTCTTAATGAAACACTTCTCCTAGAAAAAGATTAGTAATACGGCTAGTGAAAACCAATTTTCTCACATTTAATCTCCTAATCTATTTTACATTATTTCCCAGGGGTACCATGAACTACACAGACACACGGCTTTGTGCAAATAATCAATTATATTGAAGAATTTCATGAGTTTGAGAGTTGCTCTATAGCAGTTAGCCACCTTTCCAGATGGACTTTTCCCTTTTTTAAATTCTTTAACCTAATTTAACTAGAGGGTAACGGACCCAGCAATGCCATTTGTGAAATACATATATATATATTATTTGGAAGTTATCCAATAAAAAATCATTGCTTTTTGATCTTGGCAGGGTACCCCAAATGCAGGTTATTATGGATGCTCTGAGATACACAAGGATGCCATGTTCAAACATCTTTCGATACCTGACATAGTTCCATTATATACCACACAGAGTATTGCCCCCAAATCTCTCCAGAAGCGCATACTTATTACATAAAATGTTATTTGTTCCTCATCATATAAAACCCCCCAGAGTTGTAAACCTCTCTGACAAGCCACAGAAACTGTGATGCAAGAAGAGGATGGAAAAGGATTATCACACCTCAGTGGCTAGCATTATTTTTTTTGGTTTAAGGTAACATTAAATGATTGCTCCACGTTATATACATTTATGCAACTACATGGTGTCCCTTTTTCTTCCTTCTCCACATCAGGATTACAAATGACAAAATGATTTTGCAGATGACACAAAAAACTTGGAGGAGTGGCTGATGTGCCACAGGGTCCATAGCACTGTCGTCCAGAGGAACCTCAACAGCCCGGAGAATTGGACTGGCTGACAGGAACCTCATGAACGTCAACAAGGCAAGTTGTAAAGTTACGCGCCTGGGGAGGAACAACCCCAGAAATCAATATAAGCTGAAGGCCGCTCAACTGGACAGCAGCTTAGCAGAAAAAGGACCTCAGGATCATGGTGGATATGAAGTTGAATAAGAGCCAGAAATATGTCCTTGCAGCAAAGGTAGTGAATTGTACCCTGTGATGCATTAGGCAAAGTATTGCCAGCCGGTCATGGGAGGGGATCCTTCTCCTTTACTCAGTGCTGGTGAGGCCACACCTAGAGTATTGTGTCCAGTTCTGGGCTCCCTAGTACAAGAAAGACATGGACATAACGAAGAGTCCAATGAAGGGCCACAAGAATGATTAAGGGACTGGAGCATCTCTCCTATGAGGACTTGCTGGCCTCATAGGAATACATCAAGGTACGCTGCCTTCTGGGAGCTAAGGCCAAGGAGGTGTCACAACTTGTCAAGAGTACAGACTACTTTACATTGCTATTCTTTCACAAATGGCAGAAATGGCATCGCAAGTCAGAACCTGGGAAGAATCAAGGAAGATTACAGAGCCTTGGGGCTGCGAGAGAAAAGTATTGATGCCCAAGTTGTCTTTTCTTCCATTTTACCAGTTCAGGTTAAAGAGGCAGCCAGAAATAGGCACATAAGGCAAATGAACTTCTGGCTTTGTGGTTAGTGCTATCATGAGGGGTTTGGCTTTTATGACAACAGGACATTCTTCAATGACTATAGCCTGTTAGAGAGGAATGGAATCTAGCTGTCTAGAAGAGGTAAGGGAAGCTTTGGCAACCAGCTGGCCAACTTGGTGAGATGGTTTTTAAACTCAAGGATTCAGGTGGACAAGGTTCAAAGGGGCAGCACTCGTGCCATTGAATCAAATTAGGCAATAAGCCAGGCCAACCAGGGCAATGACAAATGTTTCTTAGCAGCCTCCAAAGAAGAGCACCAGTAGACCAACCATCTCAAGTGTATATATACCAATGCACGCAGCCTGGGTTACAAACAGGAGGAACTGGAGTTCTGTACGTGTATATGGTACATCAATGTTTGACATAAGCACAGAATCTCAGAATCACAGAATGGTTAGGGTTGGAAGGGACCTCTGGAGATCATCTAGTCCAACCTCCCTGCTAGAGAAGATTCGCTTAGAGCAAGTTGCGCAGGAACGCATCCAGATGGGTTTTGAATATGTCAGAGAAGAAGGTTCCATAACCTTTCTGGGCAGCCTGTTCAACTGCTCTGTCACCTTCAAAGTAAACAAGTTTTTCCTCATGTTTAGTTGTAGCTTCCTATGTTCTAGTTTGTGCTCATTGTCCCTTTTCCTGCCACTGGGCACCTTTAAAAACAGTCTGTCTCCATCTTCTTGACACCCATCCTTTAGATATTTATAAGTACTGATAAGATCGCTTATCAGTCTTCTCTTCTCCAGGCTAAACACACCCAGATCTTTCAGTCTTTCCTTATAAAAGAGATGCTCCAGTCCCATAATCACTTTTTTTACCCTCCACTGGAGTGGTATTTCCTTGTCTTTCTTGAACTGGGGAGCCCAGAACTCCAGATGCAGGCTCACTAAAACAGAGTAGAGGAGGAGGAGAAACTTCCTCATCCTGCTGGCTACGTTATTCTTGATGCACCCCAGGATATACCATTGGCTTTCTTGGCCATGAAGGCACATTGCTGGTTCATGGTTAACTTGTTGTCCACCAGGACTCCCAGGTCTTTCTCTGCAGAGCTGCTTTCTAGAAGGTCAACCCCTAACCCATGCTGATACCAATATTCCTCCATAGGAGCAGGACTCTACACTTACCTTTGTTAAACTTCAGTAGGTTCCTCTCCATCCAACTTTCTACACTGTCCAGGTCTCTCTGAATGACAGCACATCCTCCTGGTACATAAGCCACTCCACAAAACTTCAGTTTTGTGTCATCAGCAAACTTACTGAGGGTACACTCCCCCCTAATCTGGGTCATTGATAAATACATTGAACAAATAATCTGTCACTTTCTGTGGATCAGGGATCGATATGCCTTTCAAATCCTTTTTAAACCCGCTTCTTTTGCCTGTCTTTCTAAAGGGGTTAATTTCTGAGTAATCTCTACACTAATATACTTCTTTTTAAACTTTCTGTATCTAGGATATGAATTTCAGAAGACATAATAATCGTTGTCATTTAAGCATGTAGACATTTACAATTGTAAGACACCCCAAAAAATGTACTTATAGCCACTTAAAAAACAATCTCTACTCTCTGATTTTGTTAGTCTCCTTCTGAGTTAAACCTTCCTTTCCCTCAGACCAGTTTTTACTTCACTGCTGTCAGCAACAGCAAACATCCTGCCTGTCAGCCTTAAATACTTTATACCTACTTTCAGGCTTTCAGTAAGACAGACAGTGAATCTTGCTGGGAGTTTATGCTGAGCCCCATGGAATAGCCTATCTTTTCTAATTCACTGCCAACAGTAGCTCAAATGTATATCACAATTTAGCGTTTATTTCTTTCATCTTGTTTAAGAAAATCGTGACACATGCGAAATTTAATAATAACCATGTAAAAAGATTACTTTTTGGTTTTCACTTTTTCTTTTTGGAAATGTTTCCTTCGCCACTTTGTGAAGAAGCCAATGCAATACTTGAGCCATCACATGCAGCCTTCCAAAAAGAAAAGCTGAAAAACAAATTGAACAAGCATTAAGATCTACCAAGTATAGCAATACAGTTACACAGTGTTCAAATGTTATGTTACAAGGCTGAGGAATGAAGTACTGCTTCTGAGTCTTAGTCAAATCAAGGATTGCAATGAAGTTCTCAATGGGTTTAATAATCCAAGCACAGTATTTTGAGCGTTATCTAAGCATTTGGTTGTTATAATAAATGTATCTCCCAAAATATAACATAACATAACATAACATAACATAACATAACATAACATAACATAACATAACATAACATAACATAACATAACATAACATAACATAACATAACATAACAATATAATATATAATGATATTAATATAATAGTATATAATAAATGTATCTCCCAAAATATAGATTTTGCAGTGAGAGGCAAAGCCATGTGCCTGATTTGAAAATATCAGTTTAAAAATAATGTGTTTGTCATTTCTGTCAACCATCAGTTCCTCTGCAAATAAGCAACTTCTCTTGAGCTGCTAGGGCCCAGCACTCAAGCAGACCAGAATGCAATGTAAAGATGACCAAGAAAACCAATCAGGGAAGTAAAGAAAAATCTCTGAAAGCAGGACAAAGCACAAATCCCTAGTATTGTCAGAAAGGAATGAATAACTGGAGTGTGTTGATTACAAAATTGTTCACCACAGCGAGAGTACATGTATGTGATCTGGAGAAGTTATTACATGGCTGACACAAAACACTTTTCCTCTGAAAAAAAGAGGAAAGTAAGGGAAACAGTAAATTACGCTCTTAGAAACTGCTACATTGACATAATAAGTGAAAGATGTTTAACAAATTTTACCAGTTTTAAATTTAAATATTTAAATTTATTTTTTTTTAGTTTCAAGAATTTGGCTTGTTAAGAACAGACTCTTACTGGACAGGCATCTGGGGTTTGCTTTTAAGAACAATTTAAATAGTTCTTATGGGTTTTGCAAATTCTGCAAGAGAAAGAATCACATTATCATGTGAAAATCATTCTTGCCCTTTACACAGTTTTCACACCTTTGCAGATCCTATAGAGCAGCTTCTTCAGACTGTAGGTATGCCATTGCATCTTTTTACCTCACTGTCTTTTTATTACTGTATCATTTTAGAAAGTTAAAAGAATTATAGATTCATATTATTTCATAAAACTGCACATTTGTGTGCAATAGTAGATATATATTTTGGGAACCATAATCTGAAGAGATATCTCTGAGGGGAATAAAGTATATAATACATCTAATTTAGAAAGGAAAATATTTATAATACATGCATATTTATTAATTATTACATTTAGCTGCTTAATACCAGCTTTATTAAACAAACTGCTTTTATAACATCCTGATAGCTACCTAGTTGTGTATAAATAATGAAGGCATCAAATCTTGAAGCAAAGCTGTGACTTCAGAATTGGCTTATGAGTTGAAGAATTTTTTTTGCAATATCAGAGACTTAGTTTTCAATAATTCTGAATATTCACGATGGGAAGTCCTGAAACTATTTTCCAAAAGATGACTGACATCATCTGCAACAAAGGTAAAATTCACCTTTTTTTTCCCTTGAAAAATTTATTTGTAGTGTTCCACAAGGTGATGCTACATATTGGAAATGGAACTGCAAGAAGCAGTAGTTCTGGGAAATGTAAAGAATTCTGCATATATATGAGCCTGTGCACACTTTTAGCTAAAGGCTTCCAGTATAAGTATGCCGAACAGTACCTTCAGACAAACTGGTTTGAAGGAATACATTTAGAAGCCATTTGAAGGCTGGCAGGTGCACCCCTGCACTGCCATCTGGTGTCAGTGATCGTGCCCGTGCCTGTCTTCCACGAGGCAGGGTCCATAACGTGTCATTTCAAGTGTTCTTCCCTTCAGTTCCTTCAGTTTGTATGAACCTACCAAAAAGTCTTATGAACAAAGAAACCTCACTGGAACAGTGTTTTGCTTTCAACAGTTTCATGGACTATATTTGTAAAACAAGAGTGTTATAATGACTTTGTGTGAAACTACCACAAGAAATGTGTTTCTTCTGAATGGTGGCCAGACTGGGCTGAATATGTAAAATAGTGATATGACTACGTAGTACTCCTTCCTGATCTTGGATTGAACTGCCAAGTGCCTTCGTGATTCTCTACGCCACCCTTCTGTGTCTGATTCACCTAGTTGAGGCAGTAAGGACCTTGCAATACTCTGCTTAGATGGGTCCTGTCTAAGGTAGACATCCACATTACTTTTTTCTGGAGAAAATGTCACCTCCAGAGGGAGTCTTTCCATCCTAATGCAGAGATCTAAGGTTAAGGGATGCTGCACAGTCTTGCTAGTGCCTTCTCACTGCAGAGAAGATACCTCATTTTTGCCTGGCAGTTCTGGTATCTAGATTTTCTTATTATCAATGATACTGAGTCATGGTGTTGACTGTTGACCTGAGCTGCCTTTGGAAGGAGATTACACATGGTAATGGAGCACAATATCTTTTTCTTTTGAGATCAAGTTGGGAACTGACAGTTATATATGGGAAGCTGAACTTTTAATCGCACTCCTGCCACAGTGCAATCATAATTCCACTCTCAAATGAGTAGGATGACGTGTGAGTTTTTTTCCTTTATTGACAGGAAAAAAGAAGTGAAAATTATTGTTAAGATTGTATGTTAAGTGTGAAGATGACCATGAATAAAGTAAATTCATTCCACTTTAAAGGATATAGTCTATGTGTGTTTGAAGAGATTTGATACATCTGAAGGTAAGTTGCTTTGATATCATGCTTATCAGATGAGTAGTTCTAACACTTTGGTTTTCTTTCATAGGTGACACTACTGTATACCTTTCTTCATGTGAGAGGCAACTTTAATAAATTGATAAAATGAGATGCTTGCGGAAACGATCAGCAGTATCGTTCTTAGGAGTCCTTGTCATTTGCTTGCTTTTCATGAACTTGTATATTGAAGATGGTTATGTTTTGGTAAGTTTCTTAGATGGAAGAAATTATCCTGGGGCAATAGAACAGGACACATCCTTAGTTAATCAGAAAATGTTGTAATTCCTGCGATTTCCCCTTTTAGTGTACCATTAACAGTGAAGTTCATCAAAATCTGTCCCTTATTATCAAACCATCTTATCATTATATACTGCACACAGGGTGTGTCATTAAGACCCTAACAGAACAGTCCTTTTCACAGAAGCAAAATACGTCACTGCTTATTGGAAGTACAGGAGATAATCAATGCAGCAAAACATGGAGACATCTCTGTTAGATGTACTTTTTGAGTCAGAATATCCCTATATTTTCCATACTTCTTAATTACTCTTAATTTTAATGTTGAAAATTTCTATATCTGAAATATTCATGTGAGCTACGAGCTCCTTTTTTAGTCCACACTGCAAATCTCACCTGTGAATACTGTAGTAAACAATATTATAGAAATATAATTATATAAGAGAACTTACACTAATTCCATATATTTCAAGTTCCTTTGAAAATTTTTAGTGATTTTATTCTGTGTTTTTCACACTTTCTGTATCCCAGATTTGTATCTGTCAGGTTCAGTGCAACAGCATTAACAATGAGACATAAATGAGACCTAGTGTAAGTTTATGATTCTGAAAAAGACTGTTTGAAAGATCTGCATTAAGAACTTCAACAAGTAAGCGACTGACAGTGTAACCTATGGTATCTCAGTACTGAATGCCAAGTGATCTCTGAAGGCTTGATTAAAAGATTGAATTTCTGGTTCATCTGATTGGATTGGGCCCAGTTAAAGAAGATGGTAGTTTGATAACTGGAGCTTACAAGTAGTAAAATCATTAAACAGAATATGAAATACTTTAATACCATCAGACAGTTCTCTTTTCTTGAACTTGAACTACTGAGTGGCTTTCTTATTCTCTATGTCATCCTTCTTTGTTTCATCAAACTGGGACAGTAATAGACTTTCCAATACTCTGAAAGATAAAATCCAATCTCAGCTGTATCTGTTGTTTAAAGTAACATAATAGTGTGAGAAACATGTAATGCACAAATACTAAAATGCTTAGAGAAATTTATCAAAATTGATAACTTTCTAGTAATTTTAATGCAAAATATTATACTTACAACATTAAAACATTCCTTATAAAAATATTGTAGATATTGTAATCATTATTAAGCATATTCTACTACTCTTTTAAACCATTCAAAAGATGCCTATGCTTCTAGTACATTACTCCATTACAGATGTATTGCTTCCTCTAACAGTACTTGCAAAAGGCTTTGCACCACATTTTATTTACTTATCATTTCTTAGCTGTGATAGAATTTGACCTGGCTTATCACATACTTTTTTCCCTGTGGTATTTTCCCTGATGCTTCTTTTCCTTTCATTAGTTGATTCAAAACCCCCCAGATGTTTCTGAAAGTGCTTTTATTATCACTGTTAATGGTGGTGTTCTTGGTTTGTTTTTGAATTCTTTTCCTATTCTATTTGCCAGTTCCCCAGGTGGCTCCATGTCTTATTCTTAATTTGCCCTTTTCCCCTCTTTTTTTAGAAATCCACTTTTTTCTACTGCTTCTCTCATCACAGATTGCGTTCATGTAGCTCTCAGCCAAGTCTCTTACCAAGTCTCCTGACAGTTCTCCCAGATCTCTTGATACTTTTATGGTCCATCAAGCATTTTTCAAATGTGTTTAGCTGTGGACTTTTTACTTTATTTATTTGTTTTTAATATTGACTTTCCTGACTTTGTCTGCCAGCTCTGTTAAATTGTCTGTTGTGTTTTCTCTATTGAGGTAAAAGATGAGCAGTTTCAGCATTGTGGTTGTCATGGTTTAAACGTGGCCAACAACTAAGTATCACATAGTTGCTTTCTTACTCTTCCCCAGTGGGGTGGAAGAGAGAATCAGAAAAGTAAAAATGGGAAAAGTCATGGATTGAGATAAAGACAGTTTAATAGGTAATGCAAAAGCTATGTAAGCAAACAAAGAAAAATGAAGGAATTAATTCACTGCTTCCCATCAGCAGGCAGGTGTTCAGCCATCTCCAGGAAAGCAAGGGTCCATCATGCATAATGGTTACTTGGGAAGACGAATCACAGTATCACAGTATCACAAGGTTGGAAAGGACCTCTGAGATCATCAAGTCCAACCTATAACCTAACATTAACACCAACACTAACACCATCATCTAAACCATGGCACTCAGTGCCTCATCCAGTCTCCCCTTAAACACTTCCAGGGTCGGTGACTCCACCACCTCCCTGGGCAGCCCATTCCAATGGCCAATCACCCTTTCAGTGAAGAACTTTTTCCTCATATCAAGTCTAAACTTTCCCTGACGAAGCTTAAGTCCATGCCCTCTGGTTCTGCCACCGGTCACCTGAGAGAAGAGACCAACCCCTGCCCGACTACAACCTCCTTTTAGGTAGTTGTAGAGAGCAATGAGGTCTCCCCTGAGCCTCCTCTTCTCCAGACTAAACAGCCCCAACTCCCTCAGTCGCTCCTCATAGGGCTTGTGCTCCAGCCCCTTCACCATCTTCGTTGCCCTCCTCTGAACACATTCCAGTATCCTAACATCTTTCCCAAACTGAGGGGCCCAGAACTGGACACAGTATCCAAGGTGAGGCCTGACCAGTGCCGAGTACAGGGGGACGATAACTTCTCTGGTCCTGCTTACTACACTATTCCTGACGCAGGCCAGGATGCCATTGGCCTTCTTGGCCACCTGGGCACACTGCTGGCTCATGTTGAGCTTCCTGTCCACCAGCACTCACAGGTCCTTTTCTACCTGACTACTCTCTAGCCACTCTGTCCCCAGTCTGTAGCTCTGCATGGGATTGTTGTGTCCAAAATGAAGTACCCGACATTTGGACTTATTAAACATCATCCCATTAGAATCAGCCCAGCTCTCCAATCTGTCCAGGTCCCTCTGTAGGGCCATCCTACCCTCTAACATATCAACTCTTCCTCCCAGCTTGGTATCATCTGCAAATTTGCTGATGATGGACTCAATCCCCTCATCCAGATCATCAATAAAGATATTAAACAGGACGGGACCCAATACTGATCCCTGGGGGACACCACTGGTGACCGGCCGCCAACTGGATGAAACACCATTCACCACCACTCTTTGGGCTTGGCCATCCAGCCAATTCCTAACCCAGCACAGAGTGCTCCCATCTAAGCCACGGGCTGCCAGCTTCCCTAGGAGTCTACTGTGGGAGACAGTGTCAAAGGCCTTGCTGAAGTCCAGGTATACCACATCCACAGCCTTCCTCTCATCCACCAGGCGAATCACATGATCATAAAAGGAGATCAGGTTGGTCAGGCAGGACCTACCCCTCCTAAATCCATGCTGGCTGGGCCTGATTTCTTGACCGTTCTGCAGGTGGTGCATGATTTCACCCAGGATTATCTTCTCCATGATTTTACCTGGGACCGAGGTCAGGCTGACAGGTCTGTAATTACCTGGATCATCCTTACCGCCCTTCTTATGGATGGGCGTCAGATTGGCCAACTTCCAGTCTTCCGGGACCTCTCCAGTGAGCCAGGACTTCTGAAAGATGATGGAGAGCGGCTTAGCAGGCTCATCCACCAGCTCTCTCAGCACCCTAGGATGGATCCCATCTGGCCCCATAGACTTATGAGGGTCCAAGTGGCTCAGCAGGTCTCTAACCTCCTCCTCATGGATTGCAGGAGGGCCATATTTCACCCTACCCCCATCAACCACTTCAGAGGGCCAACTGTCAAGCGAGCTGACATCCTTGCTGTTAAAAACTGAGGCAAAGAAGGCATTAAGTACCTCAGCCTTCTCTGCATCTTTGGTTACTATATTTCCCTCCACAACCAACAAGGAGTGGAGATCGCTGCCCTTCTTTCTGCCATTGATGTATTTATAAAAACTCTTCTTATTTTCCTTAACAGAAGTGGCCAATTTGAGCTCCAGCTGGGCTTTTGCTTCCCTGATTTTCCTCCTACACGTCTTAACAACATCCTTGAACATGACCTGGCCTACATCCCCTTCTTTCCAACGATGATACATCCTCTTTTTCTTACTTAGTTCCTTCAGAAGTTCTCTACTCATCCAGGCAGGCCGTCTGCCCCTACGACTCTTCTTACAACACACAGGGACAGCCCACTCCTGCGCCTGCAAAATTTCATTCTTGAAGTATATCCAAGCTTCCTGGACCCCCTTGCCACTAAGAGCTATTTCCCAGGGTCCTTTCCTGACCAGTTCCTTAAATAATCCAAAATCTGCCCGCCAAAAGTCCAGCATCGATGTTCTGTTCCTGGCTTTTCTTATTACATTGTTCAGAGAGAACTCAATTATCTCATGATCACTACACCCCAGACAGCCTCTGACAACAACATCACTCACCAGCCCTTCTTTGTAAACAGCAGGTCAAGGTGAAGCAGAGCCTCACCCCTAGTGGGCTCACTCACCAGCTGTGACAAAAAGCAGTCCTCAATACACTCTAAGAACCTCCTGGACTGCCTCCTCTCAGCAGTGTTAAGTTTCCAGCAGATATCTGGAAGGTTAAAGTCTCCTAAAAGAACAAGGGCAGCCGATCTAGAGGCAGCCTCCAGCTGTTTAAACAACAGAAGATCCAAATCCTCCAGACCTGACTGCCCTTCTGACCCTTACCCATAGGCACTCAACCTGGTCATCACCGATCTCGACTTCAACAGCATCCAGGGTTTCTCTAGTGTAGAGGGCCACCCCTCCACCCCTCTTCTCACGCCTGTCTCTCCTGAAGAGCCTGTAGCTTTCCATGGCAGCACTCCAGTTATGACAGTCGTTCCACCACGTTACCGTAATAGCAACTATATCATAGCTCTCCCGCTGGACCAGGACTTCTAGCTCCTCCTGTTTGTTTCCCATACTGCGTGCGTTTGTGTACATGCACTTCAGTTGGGTTACTGACAACCCCCTTTGAGATGGCTCATCCTCCACGGGAACATCTTTGGCGAGCCTAGTAACTCCCCCCTCCCCCTTCATGCCTAGTTTAAAGCCCTTTCAACAAGCCCTGCCAGCTCCTGAGCTAGAATCCTCTTACCCTTCAGAGTTAGACGAGACCCATCTGGGTCAAGCAGGCCAAGTGCTGTAAAGGTTTCCCCATGATCAAAGAACCCAAAATTCCTCTGCCGGCACCAGCCCCTAAGCCATTTATTAACTGCATGTATTTTCTTATTCCTGTCTGTATCCATCCCTGCCACCGGGGGAACTGAACAGAACACCACCTGTGCTCCTGCCCTATCTATTGACCATCCCAGCTCCTGGAGTTCCTTTTTAACTACCCTTGACCCTCTTTTCGCTAGTTGATCACTACCAGCCTGTACCACCAGAAGCGGGTAATAATCGGAGGGTTTAATTAGGTCCGGGAGTCTCTTGGCGATGTCATGTACCCGGGCTTGGGGAAGGCAGCAGACTTCCCTATGAATTGGGTCCATCCTACAAATAGGGCCCTCCGTCCCTTTCAGAAGGGAGTCTCCCACTACAATGACCCTCCTTTTCTTTTTCTTACTTGAGGTCCTGACCTGTCTGATGGGCAATGTGAGGTTAACAGCCTCTTCAGGTGAGCTCTCTGTCAGACTATCCTCCACCTGAGCATCATATTCCAACTCCCCAAACCTGTTTTGTAGGGGCAGCTGGAAAGTTGGCATTTGAAAGGGAGGTCTATAACCCCCACGAGAGCAGACCTGCTCCCAGTCCTCCTCACCAGCCAGGTCACTCCCCTTACCCTGTTGATGAGGAATATGGCATTCCTCAGCCTCCTGGGGAGGATTACTGGGAGGAGAGAGGGTTCTACTCCACCAGTCAATCTCCCTTTCACTTTCGCGAATACTTCTCAACGTCTCCACCTGATCCTTGAGATCTGCAACCATAAGGAGCAGATCCTGAATCTGTTCGCACCTCAGACAAGTATTTTTGGTATTTTTGTTATGGTCCTCAGGAACGACAAGTAGGCTCAGACACTCCCTACAGTCTCGAGTCTGGGTAGCTGTGTCTCGTAATACTGCTTCCGTTTGGATGCCTACGCTCCTGGTGGCAGAGGCTTTACCACGCCTGATCACCATTGCTGCAGGGGAGTGGGAAGCCAACCACCTGTCAGCAAGTGCCTGCTTGCCGTGCCTGCTTGCCCTGCCTGCGCAACCTGCCTGTACTGTGACCCTTTTTGCCCTCCCCGGTCGCTGGCGCTCCCAGGGAGATGCTTAAACGCCCCGCGGCTTCTTCCGGGACCGCCCCCCTACCACGCGGTCGGCCCAAGTGACAGGTGCCGCTTCTGAAGTTCAGAGAGAGTCGCCCTGCCGGGGTCCTCTCCTGAGCTTTTGCCTTTCCCAGGAACTTTCCACCTGCCCAGATTGAGCACCCGGCTGCAGTAATTACGGTTTCTGCCGCCGATCACGCCGAATCTATGCCATCATCCTGGACATCCCCGCTTTCCTTCTTCTTCTCGTTGCTTTATACAATGAGCATGATATCATATGGCATGGAATATCCCCGTGGTCGGTTGGGGTCAGCTGTCCCAACTGTGTCTTCTCTCAGCTTCTTGTGCACTCCTAGCCTACCCACTGGTGGGGCAGTGAGAAGCAGAAAAGGCCTTGACTCTGTGTGAACATGGCTCAGCAACAACAAATATCTCTGTATTGTCAGCACTGTTTTCAGCACAAATTCCCATATTAGCTAATATGAAGAAAATTAACTGTATTCCAGTGAAAACCAGCACAGTGGTGAGGAGAGACATACTGGAGAATAGCTTTCAAGGACAGCAGGCTAACCAGTACCCCTTAGGAAATGGTTATCTGAAAGTCCTCAGAGCCCTGAAGGCCTTCTGACTTTCTAATTGTAAGAAGTCTCCTGAAAATAACAAAGGAAGAAGAATGCAAGTGACCCCGGGTTTCTCTTCCCAGTCTCTGGCAGCAGGCCGTGCTAGGGGGTGCAAGGCTGACATCTGTTTCACCAGATATAAAATCAGATGAGTGGACTTTTTTGGGACATTATAATAATGAAGTGAGATTCATAATGGCAGCTCTTAAGAAGGGAGAGGACTTTCCCTTTTCACTCAGACGCCCTTCTATGTACAGAGAATCCCATTACGTTTTTCTGTAGGACATTTTCTGTGGAAACAGAAAGTAGGGGCCCACGTGGGGACAATTCCTTAAGTAAGATCGATAGGAGGTATATAGTGTATGTGTGTCAGCAAAGCAGTTTAAGATGCTTCCTCTGCAGTGTGTGTACATCTTATCAAACATTTTTAAGTCATACTGAATGAATATAACCTAGTTCACAATATCTGTATGATTTGCAGTGGGTTTTTAATATATATTCTGAGTTGTAAGTGAACTGTGAGAAGAGCATGCCTTATGAACTATTCTATGACTACTAATCATTATTTGGGGCACTTTGAAAACAATAGCACTATTGTAGCTGACACAGCATACTCAGCAGAGCAGAGTATCTCTATAAAAATGAGTAACTTCTGGCAGTTCTTCCCAGGCACCCACAGCAACCTCTCAAGCTCCTGCACACACTGGAATATAAGTTAGAGGTTAGTTAAAAGACAAAACATAGAACCACCATAGAAAAAATTAGAGAAGACAGTTAAAGAGAGCTAATTAAGCTCTCCAGCTTCACTGACCGCTGCATAGTAGTCAGAGGTAGACGAACCACATTTTAAAATTGAAAAAAAATCCATATTTCAATTTTGCTTTTAATTCAACACAGGAATGAAAACCATAATTGGAAAAAAAATGTTGTTAGCCACAGAAGGCATTTCTTAAAGAGAAAAAAAAATAAAATTTTTGTGGTCAGTTCAGATATTTTGTTTGTTATAATGAAAACATTTTGTCCTGACATTCTCGATTTTGAAACTTTTTATGTAGGAAAAAACTCAGCACAATTTCCATTCCAAAACATCTTACAAAAGAAGAATCTTGATGCTCAGCTTGGTTTATTTTTCCATTTGACTGTTTTCATGAACATCTCCTGAAGTTTTTGGTGTGTTCTCTTCTTAGTCCACTGAGTTACATTCTAATCCGGAATCTGATGAACATAAATCTTTTTCTCATAATTTATGAGCAAATGCAAAGTAGCATAGCAACAGCAGAAAGAAGTTACTGAAGAGACATTGCAGATTAGGAGAGCATAACAGTGCAGGTGATGCCCTTGGACATCTGCCAAAGATCTTTACTAAGCTCAGAAGTGGATTATTTACTACTTCTATGAAAGAAAAATAATGAGCTTAAAATGACGCTAGGATAAGATTACAGAAATATTTATTTGACAAGGTTTTGAATATTGATGCCATTAAATATGAGTGATCTTTACAGTTTCTGTGGTCATTCTTGTTAGCAGCAGTGCTATTGTTACACTATGCTCCCATTTAATCACAGAGTAGGAAGTTTTTAGTATCTTAACATACTGTATATATCAGAAGACAAACTCATTCATACACTGGCCTGTCATCAGCCTAGAATCAATTAGTGTAAAGAAACATTCCTACCCTCGAATTGAATCTCATGACACTACAGCCTGTAACATATCTTCCCTTTTCTTAAGGACTGAAGAACAGATTTTCCGTGAGACTGAACTGAGCTTATGGATAGGGCACTACTAATGAAGCCAGTCCTTCCCTTGTATGACTTTACTATGGCTCAGGAGGCCTCTTGGAAGAAAAGACAGGAGAAGGGAGGAAGAGGAGGCATGGTGAAAAATTTGCCTTTTTTCTATACCATCAGTGCTCACCAAATCCAGAGAAAGCTTTGGTGTCTGGATGACCATGTACATTTCTGCTTATCACAAATCTGAGCTGGAGTTACTCAGAAAAGTGGCAAAAGGAGCCAGATGCCAGGTTCTAGTTTAGTGTTTCCTTTGCAACAGTTTGGTGGGTTTTTTTAAATCACTCAAACCATTTTCAAACAATCTCCCCTACTTTACCATTTCTGAATATTATCTGTTGCTGACTGGTGCTTTCTTATCCCTACGTTGAATAACGCAGTAATTTTTTTTGGCAGTAATTTAGTGTTTGCAACCTTTTCAGAGCTTTTGTCCAAATTTTTTTTTCTTCTTTTCCTGTTACCGTAATCTGAAGAGTTATGGCAGATTTTCTGTAGCCAAAAATGTATGATATTCAGTAATGTTTTTAAAAAAAAAAAATGAGGTGACAACTACATTCTTTTACAAAAGCTGACACTGAAAAATGTTATGCTTGGAAACCTGCCTGTCTGTGTTTCCTCTCTGGCTGGCATTCACGAATGTGTTTCTCTCTATCTCTCTCCCTCTCCAATTCTTTTTGTTTTCTCACTAATAGGAAGGGGACAAGCAATTAATCAGAGAAACAGCCACGCACCAGCTCAACTCAGAGCGTTATGTTCACACTTTTAAAGATCTGTCTAATTTCTCAGGATCTATAAACATTTCCTATCGCTACCTAGCTGGCACGCCTTTGCCAAGAAAAAGTAAGTAATTGCATTCAGAATGTTATGAAATGAGGTGATTTAAAAGTGGGTGAAATCCGTATGGTCCCTGTGGTGTTTCCAGGCAAGAAGGGCTGAGATAAGCAGTCATGATCTTGGAGAGTCAGTGGGACAGCTTTCTCTCTCTATATAGGCAGCTCCTGTGAAGGTGCTTGTTCAGTCCTAGCAGTGACTGCCCCACAGCCTGGTTATCTGCTGACCAAATGCATGATTTAGAGTCACCCTGGAGGCAGCCCCTGGATAGACTATGCATCCGCCCTCAAGGACAGAGGGATATTATTTAGAAAGCAGGAGTAAGGCATGTGCTGGTGGTGCCCTTTAACCACCCTCTGAGACCATACTGCCAGCCTCTATATAACCAGTAAGGAATGCTTGGAACCATGTAGATACATGGCACAGGTCCCTTGTTCTGCCAGTCCAACATCTGTGAATGAAACTCCTTGTCAGGAGATCCTGTGATAATAGGGAGCTGAATCATGCTATTATGGGAATAGTAAAAGCAGATTCTTCTCTCTGCCATCTGCAAATGGGCTATCTAGTCATTGTAACTCCAGGCAGAGTTCAAGACTTTCCTCTCAAAGTGAAATATGTCCATACCTAGCTTTTAGACAGGTGTCCTTTGAGTTCTAAATCAATTATTTCACAAATATATGGATCAGACGTCCAAGTGCAGATGGTGAAATAAAATAATCTGTACATTGTTGATCGTCATAGAAATTTGTAAAGTTTGTTCGACTTTTAGGTCTGTGTAGGTAGTGTGAATGGCTTGTTGGGGTTTTACTGCACTGTACAACTGCATTTTGAGCATACTTAAGCCTCGAAGGAAATTGTTTCATCAGAGCAGTCTTGAACAAAGCACAATATTTCAAGAAAGCTAGGGTAGGTGCAACTAAAGTACACCCTGTCATTTATAAAGTGTTAACATTTTTTACATCAAAGGTTAGAAAAATAGAGATATATTGTCAATTATCCAAAAAAATTATTTAGTCTGAGGGTAAAAATGCAATGGCAGTGACTTCAAAACAGCAGAGGTGAAAATTTTCTCCTTATAATTAAGATAAATCTCTTCCTAGAAAGACGTAATAGCATTAAAATTATTTATACAAGGACAGGCATGCAGTAGTTAGTTCTTTTTTACTTTAAAATCATATCTATATTATGTCTTGCAAGAGGGAGTTCCCTGTAAAATGATCAGTGATGCCTGAAAGAATTTTATAAGAACTATTAACAAGGAAAAACTGGACAAATTCAGTTCAAAATGAACATGCAGAAAGAAGTTATCCATGCAACATTCATAAAACTGTAAAGTTATGCATAAGTGTACCTAATATTGTAGAGTGCTTAAAATTATAAAAGATTGGGAATTAACCTATAGCTCACCTTTTTGTGCTGCATTTCATAGTTGCTTCTTTTAAAAATACAGTGTGAATCGTACCTCATAATCTCCTTTCTTTTAGCAGATTTTACAGCTTTCTCATTGTCTAGGATTCCTCTACCAGTCACATACGTGCACGTTGCTTTGGCTTTTGTCCAATACATGCTGTTCCTTGCAGCTAACAAGTGAATGTTTAATGCAATAGTTTCCATATGTTTATTTGTTTGCAATATGATTCTTCTTTCATGAAAAGGCAATAAATATCCTTTTTTGCATACAATTTAGCACATCCATATACCAAATTTCTCAGACTTCACCATTCAAAAGGTTGATTTAATATAAGCACAGCTCTGGGGAATAGCTTTGTGGCAAAATCCTGTCCTATGTCAGACACTCAATTCTTGTTTGAATTGTCTTTTGTACAGGGTATCTTACAATTGGGCTGTCCTCTGTGAAACGGAAAAAGGGAAACTACTTGCTTGAGACCATCAAGTCCATATTTGAACAGTCAAGTTATGAGGAACTCAAAGAAATCGCAGTGGTAGTGCAGCTGGCAGATTTTGATTCATCCTGGTGTGAAGGGATGGTCCACGATATTTCACAGAAGTTTGCACATCACATAATTGCGGGCAGGTTAATAGTTATTCATGTCCCTGAGGAGTATTATCCTGTACTGGATGGCCTCAAGAGAAATTATAATGACCCAGAGGACCGTGTGAAGTTTCGATCCAAACAAAATGTAGATTATGCTTTTCTTCTTAACTTTTGTGCTAATCTTTCTGACTATTATGTGATGTTAGAAGATGATGTTCGCTGCTCAAAGAACTTCTTGACAGCTGTTAAGAAAGTAATTACCTCACGAGAAGGATCCTACTGGGTAACTTTGGAATTCTCCAAACTGGGGTACATTGGAAAGCTTTACCATTCCCATGACCTCCCACGCCTGGCCCATTTTTTGTTGATGTTCTACCAAGAAATGCCTTGCGATTGGCTACTTATCCATTTTCGTGGGTTGTTAGCTCAAAAGGAAGTGATACGTTTTAAACCATCTCTGTTCCAGCACATGGGATACTATTCATCTTACAAAGGAGCTGAGAACAAGCTAAAGGATGATGATTTTGAAGAAGAATCCTTTGATATCCCTGACAACCCACCTGCAAACTTGCACACCAATATGAATGTGTTTGAAAACTATGAGGCAAGCAAGGCTTACAGTAGCATTGATGAGTACTTCTGGGGCAAAGCTCCTTCTACTGGAGACTTCTATGGGATAGTATTTGAAAAACCCATTAAAATCAGTAAAATTAAAGTTATAACTGGAACTGAAGACCGGCAAAATGACATTTTGCATCATGGGGCCCTGGAAGTAGGAGAAAAGATTGTAGGGAGCAAAAAAGGGAGACAATGTACTACTTACTTGAGACTAGGGGAATTCAAAAACGGGAATTTCGAAATTACAGATGTAGAGAACAAAGTTCTGTTTGATATTAACTGCATGAGAATACTTGTTACCAAAAGTCAAAAAGAATGGCTGATCATTAGGAGCATTAGCATCTGGACTTCACAAAAACCAAATCAATAAAACAAAGCCAACTGAGAAGGTGCAAAGTGCATACAATCAGCTGGGTCCCAATTGGTGCCATTCCCTAGAAAAACTGACTTATTTCCAGCTCTTTACTAGAGATACAGAAAATCTAGGGAAATTACAAAATGAGCAAAGCAATTTATTTTTTACTAGTTTGGTCAGGCAATATACAAACATTTGTTGAAAAATTTGAATTTTATAGGCAATGTAAAGTTCTCAGACTTCTCTTGAGACTTTGAACCACTTTTTTATTATCATTTCTCTGTAAGAGAGAACTTCTGGACTAAACAGAACAAAACAAAGCATCCTACAGTACCAAAAGATTTAAAGCTATGACCAGTACGTTGTGAAAAAAATTGGGTTGCACCTTACACACATATAGATTTAAAATGTTATGGTAGTATGCGTTCGTACAATACTTGGTGACGTGATTCTTTTAAAGGCTGTTGTTACAAGGAAATCTATCCTGAAACTGGCATTTTCAGTGTGAGCACTGTAAGAGAATAGTGTGGCTAATCATTGCAACTTCTTTTCAAAAGGGAATGTATGCAAAATTTTAAATCTGACATGACAACTATGTAAAAAATAGATAATTGAATATGTTATTCTGTCTCAACAAATATCCTTTGTTCTTTTTCCCTGGTCCTTTCACTGAAACGAGTACTACTTGGATTCTGTATTACTTAAGGGACCAATTTGCTCTCCTTATTCAAGCAAAATGCCTTAGTAAGCAAGCATTCTGCTTGAGTACAGATGTCGCCCAAGCACCTCAAGGTTCTCTTAGATTTTAATAGATCTCAGTTACAACATTTGCTGTTCCTTCACAACAGGCAGAACTCCATGTGAGAAATTTGCACACAGCTAAATACTGCATCATGCTTTCCAAGGACTGTTACACCTTCCATATCTACACGTGCAGCCCATATACAATACAAACATGGTGTACCAGGTTAATAAATTGAAGGTGAATGTAATCACTAATCTTTCCTGGATGATCTTTAGAGAATATAGCAGATGTAAAATGAAGAATATTGATTCAATAACAAATGAATCTCTTTCTGGGTTTTTTTTTCCTTCGGTTTTCTGATCCTAATCATGTTAGCTTTGGAACCATCTTCCCACTGCCTCTGGTTATTTTCTGTAAGCTATTTTGCCTGGCATTAGCCAATAAGTAGAAAAGTTCCCTCAGTCCTCATGACTTCGATGACAGCTCTGGGCTTTCAGTGCATCACACAAGAAAGCTGTATAGCTATGTGATTTACACTATATGTATATATTTGGATTAGCTGGATCTAGGGGAGGGGGACCTGTCCTCCAAGAAATTTTCCAGGCTTTCTGGAAAATAGCAGATATACTAAGAAATTCACAAGTATCAAGTGTGACACAGATGAACACTGTATGGTAAATCGCATGAACGCTGTATTGTCAATCTCATGAATACTGTGGTTATCATGTAATTGAGTGTATGAGTATTAGTTAAACCTGGAAGGAAAGGATTAAATTTCAAAAAAGCCTGCAATGACCAAGAGTGAACTAACTACTGTACTTAGTATACACAAACCTAACATGGCTATTTCAGAAGGGTAAATTATTCAAAAATCTACATAAAACAGCAATGCAATTGCTTTTTGTGGTTTGTAAATCCTACTAAATTCAGATCCAGGTTTGGCAAATATTGAAATACAGATGTAAGGTAGATTTCAAAATAAGTTTCTGATACATGCTTCTACATAATTCAGAAAAGCATTATCTTCTCAAAGAAAGTCTTTTTTTTCTTTGTTCTTTTATACAAACCTAAATCTATTATTCATATTATATATTAAGTAAAATGGATTAGAAGTGATGTACATGTTCAATCTGAAAAGGAATATAGTATGATTTTTTAAAATGAAAAATACCAGCTAATCTCAAATGGTTATAAACAATTGCAAAGGATATTACAAATATTAGCTGATAATTAGTCATTGGTCAACACCTATTTTTTTAATGAACTCTTGCTTCTGTTTTCTTTCCTTGATCATTAACTATTACTGCCAAAGCAAATATAACTAGGTTAACCAGGAGCATTACCTTTACTTTTATTCAGAAATGCAGTATGTCCAAACAAATATTCTAAGTCAGAAAGGAAAATATACTCAATCCCAAGGTTTAAAATGTTCTTGTAATCAAAACCATATACAATGTGAATGGCTAGTACAAATTCAATGCTCTCTCCATAAGTAAGAAGTAATTTAAATAGTATTTTTGAGTTAGGAGCTGAACAATACTGCTTTCCTATTTAAAATAACAGTAGTAATAAGTTTCTTCTTTGATATCATGACTGAGCAGGGAAAACTCTCATCTGGATGTTACTAGTCTGAAAGGGTCAAAACCACAAATGTCAAGTGAATACCCTCAAAGAGAGATTTCCTTTCTTGTGGATAGTGGTATGTGCTGGAAATAAGAAGCATGTATTATTCTTTCCATTGAATCTGAGTTGATTTGGAAAAAAATAATTAAAAGTACATTTATTCCTGGAGAGACAAGACTGTTCTTCTCTAAGCTACTGTTTTGACCACTCACTATAGTGCGTGGGTTCAGCTCCTTCTCCACAGAATGCATTTTATCTAACAGATTCACATGAAAATTGTTGCCAAATTTGAGGGAAAATAAAAGCCATAAAATTAATGATAATTGGGCTTCAGATAAAATTCAGGAGGATGTATTTAAAGATATGTCTTTTTCTTCATGTGCAAAAAAAGTGGTTGCCTTCAGAACACGAAATATTTAATCAGATGTGTGTATATTCACTAATACTTCCAAAACTTTGGATTTTCTTTTTTTTTTTTTCACTGATGAAGCAAAAGATTGGCAATGTCACAAAGCTCTGTTTATTGGTGTATACAGTTGGTTTAGTTGATGTTTATGCCTTGTATTTAACTCTGGACTGAACATTGATATTTTCATACTGAAATGCCAATACTGAAAATATTGTACTGTGGTCTGCACATGTATGGATCTATTTTTTACTAACATACATCTATTGTTGTATTGACACTGTTTGGGATTCCTTGTTGTTTAATGTCCCTAGGCTTTTTTTTTTTTTGTTTTGTTAACTAAAAGCCATTTTGTCCTCTATCTTTCTTCATATAGTATAATTCCTATGACATAGGAAATTATTGAGAAGCAAAATACTACTCACTGTGAATTGAAAGAACAGAGTCCTTAGTCTGGTGCAGAGTAAACAAAACCAGAAGATAGTAATTGTCAGGCAAAACAATATTAAATATTTCCTATACTTACTATGATTAAGATAATTCACTAAGGTGCTATACGAATGT
Organism: Tapera naevia; assembly: GCA_033556795.1. Taxonomy (NCBI): domain Eukaryota; kingdom Metazoa; phylum Chordata; class Aves; order Cuculiformes; family Neomorphidae; genus Tapera; species Tapera naevia. The sequence goes on from JAUMJJ010000059.1 coordinate 7,719,879, forward strand.
ATTATTTTTAGATCAATGTTCTAACATGGTGGTTTATTTTACTCTCTGCATAGTATTCTCTTGTGTTGGGCTCTAATGTTTTTTGCTTTTATAAAGGGAAATCGAGAACATGTTCATTATTGAATTATTAAAAATGAAATAAAATGCAAATTATGACACTACAAAAATATTTTGTCTTGGAAAACGATTAAAGGGAAAAAAACTGGTTAACCATCTTAAAAACTGCAGATGCAATCAGCTTTCATTGAGAAGCATTTCAGAGATTCTGATAGTTCATATTACTCTCGTAACATTTGCAATTCTTTTAGGCTACATTTCAATAAGTATGAATTCTGAGTAGTAATGCAGATCATGTATCATGACTCCAAGCTGTGTCATATCTTCAAAGGTACAGCACAATATTTTGCAAAAAACAGGTGGAAGATACAGATGTATTATAATGAAAACTAATCGAAGGATTTTGATGTCATATTCTATATATAAAGACAAATGAAATTGTCTCCACCATTCCATCGGCTTTTCAGATAAGTTAAAACAAGGGGCTCAATCCTTGTCCTTCTCTTCTTAGTCCTTAGAGATGAAAACTACAAAATTTCTACTGCTTTTAGTAGAAGCAGGATTCACCTATATAATATAAAAGTCTGAAAGTGTTGATTTTGTAAAATAATTTCTTTATATTAAAAAATATTTTTCTTACATTTTCTACTTTAGTTTTAGCCATCCTGGAAGGGTCAAATGAAAATAGTCTCCAAACAGATGCATTATGTTAGCACCAGATAGCATATTTCAAATTCTTGCCTCTTTTACTAGTTTTGCCACAGCAAATACATTCTGTGTCACCTTAGGCATTCATGCCCTTTAGCAGCACAGTCAGGCATGTAGAATGAGGCTAGATTGCTGCTTCTGTTGTGAGTGGAGAGAAAGAGGAGCGTATCCAGAGTCATCTCAGTATACAATGGTTGTCTAAGATCTGTTTCTGTCTGTTGACTATGTGGGAGGCTGTGCAATTGCTTAGATAATTAGAGATACAGTAGTTTTGTTTCTTTTGCATGATTACATACAGTACTTATAAATCTAGATAAAAACATATGATACATATAAGCCTTTACAGATTGTTTCCTATCAGCAGCACTACTCTTCACAGCAGGCATGTTCAATGTCATCTTCACAAATACTATCTTGCGTTTTCAATGAAAATATTTTTTCAGCTTTAAAACAAGGAATATGAGGTCCCACCCTGAGTCTAAAGCATTATTTGTTACATGTTAGTTTAAAAATTAAAATAAGTACAAAGAAAGATTAATTGCAAAAAACATTTTCATAATAGTAGTTAGTTGTTAATTTGGCATAAAATCAAATTGGCACCTGGGCAGATACTAGGCTGTTTTTCAGCCACATTTCTAGATGTTTTTCAACTGCCATACTATAAATTCTGAAATAAAATTCCACTTTGTCCTGACAGTTGTAAAGAGGGTCTTAAAAATCCATGTAGAACTTGAAAGTACTTTAAGTAGGTTTGTACTGCTAATTAAACTCTCTGCCAGCCCTTTGCTGGCATGTAAGAGTTTCACATTTGACAAGTAAAGCTGAACATCAAAAGCTGATGCTCATTTCTTCCATTCAGCTGGTTGAATAGATGCCTTCCTTATCTCTTGCCATTTACTCATTAACACTGAGTTTGCTTTTGCCAGTTTAGGAAAACCTGCCTGGCCACCATGGAAATTTCAGGCTTTGAATTTCAGGCTTCGAATTCCCAGTCTCAAAGGTACTGTGTTTCTACATTATGAAACGTTCCATTTTCTTAACAGACACATACCCTTTTTTTGAAAACCAGCATAATGTCCAGTTTCTTGGGCTCTCCTTCATTAGAGTGGGGTTTCTTCCTGGATAACTGCCTCTAGCAAAGACACGAAAAATGACATTACCAGAAAACAAAAATAAATGCTATGCAAAAGAACTACTTTTAATTTTTAAAATCAAGTTCCAAGGAAATTTAAGTAGAAATGATGAAAATACTATGATGGTATGAAAAGGTTAAATAAATATTATGCATACATATTTCTGCACTTTTTCATTTAAAGGTGGTTGGTCGTCAGAGTATCATCATTGTACCAACCCTTTTACACCAAAAGGAAGCCTGAGATGGTCCTTTTCTGCTGTTCCAATTAACAAAAAATAATAGATTCAGCTTTCAAAAGCATTGCCTTGGGCATGCACACTGATGTGGCACACAAAGAACTATTGGCTCTCTGTCCAGTCAGCTGTACTGTAGCACTGGAAGACTTATTTTTACCAGAGTGAGGGTGGAAATGTGAAAAGGAGCCACTACTATCCTTGCTACAGTACTTGGAATAGTTTGGAAATAAATGTAAGATATGAAAAAACCTTTGGCTTAGTGCCCTTGTCTTTAACCATAGTACTATTCATTTTTCTTTTAACTGTATGTACCACATTATAATCTGTTTAGCTTGGTCCAAAAGTTCATATAGACCAAGAAAAAAAAAAACATACTTTAAAGGAAATTTAAGAACAACTTATTCTACACTGCCTTCTCCAGTGTGTGTTCATCTTGTGCCGATAACCTGATAGTCCCTAGGTTTGCATTGATATCATTTGGGATATTTTAATTCATTTGCAACTTTAGAGTTTATTCTAATTTTATGTCAGATTTTCACCAGTACACAGAGTCATTCCGTCCTTCTCTCTTTGATTTTGGTGCTGAATAAACAAACATCATCTTGCATAAATATTGCCAAGCCACTTTCATTTCCATTCAGGAAACTGGTACTGTTTCTGCCATTTATTTCTCAGAATTACTTCCTTCATATGGCCATTGCTCACTATATTTAAATGCCACATCTGCTTAGAAGGCAATAAGCATGCTGCAATGAGACACCCTTCTAAGGTGGATGTGCCAATTCTTTTTTGTTGTATAACTCTAAGGGTACACTATTTGGTTGTGTCAATACTATACGCATACGTTTTACCTCCACAAAAAAATCTCATAAAGCAAACTGGGTTTGTTAATCACTCCAGCAAATGATTCCTGGCAGCAGTCCAGTTTTGCTTTTGTTAAGTGAGCCAGGTTTCTCTTCTCCACAGAGCTGAATAGCATCTTTCAAAGAAGAGAAAAGAAGCCCCAAACAAATGTTCTCTCAAGTGGTTGTCTGTTACTTATCAAAGACGTAAATTCTTCTGTATGTTTCCTCCTTTCTCAGAATTATTTGCTAAAATCAACTTGTGGTCCTCCTTCTACCTCAGCTCACTCCAATCTACACATCCGTATTTTTCTTTTGGAAAGTGGTAGTTTTAGTTTATGCCGAAACTTTTACATTTGGAGAATACATGACAACACATCCAGCAATTTTTTTCAAAGGTCTATTTTTTTAAACATTCGCAATGATATATGCAATGTATTCCCTCAAAGGAGATAAAAACATTTGCTCAAGCATGTTTTTGTGAACTGATACTCACATAAAAACAAACAAACAACCAAAAAGTTAAGGCTTTTTAGGTAAGTAAGTTTGTGCATGTGCGTACATTAAGTGCATTAATAAAAAAAAGTTCCAAAACACCACATCTGTAGCTATCTTCTGCACCAAAGACATTAAGTTCTCGGGCTAAGTACAGAAACTATTTTTTGATCAAAGCAATGTGTCAGAAATAATTTGGACATCAACTTTTCTACAGTTAATCACTCTTTCTTCTGATACTAAGCCAATTGTACAGAATTCAATCTCTTGGGTAATATTTCTTGCCAAGCTGTTGCATGTATTTGGTAAACAGATGTTAATTTTCCTCAGTATTGATTATAATTAATACGTTTACTTTGACCATAAACTATTGATAAATTATCTTTCTTATTGTCTTCTATTTGAAAGCTTATTTTTTTCCTTTTTTTTTTAAACTGAGGAAATATATTTGTTCTTTTCAGTAGCTTTAGTATAAACATTCTTGAACAAGGAATTAGGAGCCACATGTGTGTTCTGGTATGAAACTGAATTCTACCTTTTCACTTATAGTGTATTTAAGAAAAAACATTTAAGTCATAAAAGTATATTTAAGTATTTATCTATTCTAAACAACTCTACATATTCTTGTTTCAGGACTCTCTGAAGGGAAAAAAAGGCACAAGAACATATTATTGGAAAAATCCCCTTTCCCAAACTTTCATTTCTTCTGTCAGGAGCAAGGCATGACATTTCTCCAGTTCTGCCTTCATGAAACCAGTTCCTTTGTATCCTGCATTTCCATTCACTTCTAGAGAATTAAATCAGATCCCCATCGTGTTTGTATGGATCTAGTTCAATGAAATTGTATTTTTGGGATTATTAAAGGTTGAACAGCTATCTTCCACTGTCCCAAAGAAGAAAATACTGTAAAGTTCTTGTCAATGTCTTGCTGTTTCTATAATTAGTTGCTACTGGTTGTTTTCATTTAATTATTTTCATAGATAAATATTTGCTGAAGAGTGGAGGGGGGGAAATAGGTTGTATTTCTATATCACTTACTTCTGTTATCACGTTCTTCACATTCAGATTTTACTACTCCCTTGATCACTGCAGGCCACCCACACACCGTGAAAGAAATAAACAGAAAGTCATTGTAAGCAGTAGGTTTTCTGGTAGAGAGAAGCATGAAAGAGAGAATCAGAAACATAAATATTTCAAGTTCGGTAGAAAGAAAGCTAAAGAACATTTTCTCCTGCTGCCCTTTCCTTGCCACTGTGACATTTCTTCCATTTCATGTGCCTCTGTGGATACGTGATGTAGAGCTCACCACACTTAGCAGGAACTTTTCTATTAACTCCGCACTATTTTGCTATGCCACTTCATCTATAAATCTTCTGTCATGTAAGCCAGCTTGTTTTCTGGTCTAACTACATCCTGCTGTGCAGATATATACTCTAGCTGCCTATGTGGTTTTAAATGTGGGATAAATTACTAACCCAGCAAACATTTACGCAGACGTTTAAGTTAGAAAGGTGTCTACTCCTGCTGAGATTTGGTACTGGAGCCAAACTTGGCATGCTACATCACCTAGAAAACTCCTTGTGTGTGCATTAGAGAATCATAGGCCTCTGACTTGCATCCATTCATCCAACAGGGGTTTAAAAACTTATCACTCGCCAACTCCTGCTTCATTCCCTTCTCTCAACTTTGCTTAAAGCAACAGCCCCAACACTGGAGCTGATGAAAGAGAAGAACTCATCAAAGACACTACTCAGTGCAGCATCTTTATGCAAACCCACTTTCATCAGTATTTTAAGTATTCTCACAGGTTGGGGACCTGGCGTGCTGGCAGCATTGCTGCATTGCCCCACACTGCTTTCCCTTCCTGTCCCATCAAGCAGCAGTGGCTGGCAAGGAGATCATTGCACAAAGCTTTCAACTTGCCCTTAAAATAGGCTTCTTTTTTTTTTCTCCCCCACATTTCCACAAAAAAAAGTCCTTCTTGCCTTTATTTGTGGAGCTATCACATTTCAGTGCAGCAAGTTTTTGAATAGCAAAGTAATAAAGATATTATGGAAAGGTTAAAAATAAAATAAAAAAATGCCTTTTAACTCTAAAGATTACCAAATTAGTCATTAACAACAGGTCAGATCCAGTAGCAAATTTGTAGACTTTTATAATTTTTTTCTATTAAATTTAGCTTTTTGTTTGTTTTTTTCTCTCTCACATATTTATTAGTTGCAGAGGTAACCAAAACTGAAAAACAACAGTACACCTTTCCCACCTCTACTTCCCAGTTTGCATAGATTTAGAAATTCTTAATATTTACCCACATGGAAACATCTACCATCTGGTGAGCATACTTTGGTCAGATGCACTGCTTCCCAGTAGTCGGGACGTCTTGGAAAAATTCCTAGTTCTTAAAAAAAACAAACCAAATAAAAAACTTTGTCTGTGCCAGGATGGTTTGTGGGCCAGATGCTTACCTGCATTACCCTGGTGCAAACAACTAGTTGAAAAACAAATGCTATACCTATTTTGTTTCCTTATTTATTTTATTTTCTTCCATTTAATGCTGTAAGCAAATAGAGCAAGATGACTAAAATAGTGTCAAAAGACTTTTAAAGGGAACACAATCTTTAGTTCAACTCAGAGTAAGAAACTAGAGACCTAAATTCCCTTCTCTCACACAAAAGAATATGTTAATGCAGATTTCCGAAGAATTTCAACCTTTCAATTTCAGGAACCTGGAACACAGCCGCCTTCCTCATCTCAGTATGAGCTATAGAAAATCACCTTTCTTCCAAAACAATATTCAGAAGGATAAAATTAATAATTTAATAAATGGAGTGTACAACAACCAGGACTCTTAGAAGAGCTTCTCCTGCTTGTCCCACACTTCTAAAATGCTGCATTCAGCGTCTTAACTGCCTTCACTGCACTTGTGTTAATAGACATATTTTTCAGGTTTTGGTCTTTAATGAAATAAAATTTCATAATCAGAAATTTTTTCTGTTCTCCCTTTTGCTTCAGTTGACTGTAGTTTACAGACAAAAATGTGACAGACACAAAGAAACAATTAGGGAAAATGTTTATAGCCTTCAGGAGAATTGTTCATTTTTTATCCCTTTTGTTGGAAAACAGATCTTTTCTCCCATATGGCACCTCAGAACAGAGTTTTTGGCACTCAGACTGCTATTTGCAACATATTCTTAAGTGCTAATGCACTTCCCCCCCCCCCCCCCCCCCCCCCCCTTGGCTGTTTTTTTTAGTTTTCTGTTGTATCTAAGCAATCACTGTCTGTTTTGAACCTAAGGTGGTTTTTTGTGATTTTGGGGTGGGTTATTTTGTTTTTTCAGTGGTTCTGGAACCCAGATGAGGACACGCTAACAGCTTCTCTTTGAAGGTTGTTTTTTTTTATCGGAATGGGAACTATTTGTAAGAAACAGTTCATCTGGTAAATTGAGCTTCTATTTTCTTTTTTACTACAACAAAAGAAAGGATACAGAAAAAAGAGGGGCGAAATTGCTAGAGCATTGTTACTGAAAGGCATTTTTCCTTGGGAATGCTCTGCCTTGCTTTGGTAGTGAGCATATAGGGTGGCACACTGGCTACATCTAAACAGTTAAAGCAGAGAAATTGCTTTTTCTTAAACTATTCCTCAAGCCTGATGGTAGCAATTCCGCAATCAATGAAGAGGAATCAGATGTAAGAAGAGGACAGTGACTACCAAACCAAAGGATGGCTCAAACGTTTCTAGTGTTCTCAACATATTCTATAATTTAACCATAGTACTATGGTTAAAATGTTTCAAATTAAAACCAAAGACCACTGAAATTAAAAGGAGTGTCTACATTCATTTCTTTGTTCACATCCTAATTTATCTGTAATCATCAAACTAGTCTTAGTAATGGCACTTTGAGGCAACAGCCATGAAAAAAAAACAGTTAGTACTGATGTTTTTTAAGAAATCCTGTTCAGAGTTATTCAAAATTTAATTAAAATCAATTACAACCATTCCCTTTAAGCTGAAAACAGGGTTTTGTGACCCTCTTATGCTCCTGTGCCTGTCTTTCCACACCCTCCCTGCACTGTGCTTGTACAAGCACCCAGTGAGTCAGTGAATCAAAGAGAGAAATAAAATATGGATTATAACCAAGCGAGAAATAAATCTTTGGTGTTAGTTCGCTTATCATTTGACCATATCTGTGCTTGTGCTGGTGGAGCTGACGGATTGGAGATAGTGTGGTTCAGTTAGATGGAAAGACAATACTGTGTAGTTAATGACTAAGCAGTTTGTAGCCCCTGAGATGTCTCTTTCCTTTAGTGTCTATACTAGCACGTATATTATTCTTCTTATTGTGTCAGATCTAGTGACATAAAAAAGATAAATCAAGAGAGAGAAAGAAAAAAGTGTTAATCCAAGTAGATTAAAAAAAGTCTAATTTTACATGAAATGTAATCTTGTGGCCATAAGAAAACCCACCACAAAATAGTCATCACCTGTTAGGTTATCTATTTTACACAGCAATTCCTGTAAATAAATTATCTTTAGTTTCATTCATGTCCTTCTCTAAATTTCTGCTACCTACTGTTGTGGACAAGCATTTTTGATACTGCAAAAATATACTCTTTTAGAACTTCAGCTTGACATGCATAAATAAGGACTTATTTGAATAACAGGTGTATATTTAAGTCTTCATAGCCAAAGAGGTGAACACTGTTTCTAGAAGACTGGTAAAGACAGCTGAGTATAAATCAGGAGCTTTATGAATAAGAAAATTTAAACCAGAAAAACTAAGAGCTGTATTAATAAAAAGAGAGCTTACAATTCTATTGATTCTTTTCCAAAATTCATAATCACGTGCATATTTTAATACATACTGAAGACATAAACGTAAATAGATGTGCATGGTCTGTCATTGATAATTGTCAATAGAGTTCATGAGGCTGCAGAGAACAAGCACAGACTCTACCGCAGGACCCTGGAACTGTTTCAGTTTCTGTGTTTATATGTTCAGCACATCCCACACTTTCCACTATTGTATAAGGGCTCCTACTTCACTCAAGGCACTTAAGAGCATGAGCAGAAGACAGATGTGGAGGTAGACTTCATCGACAGAAGAGAAGTTTCATAGTGAGAGTGTACAAAGTCATGGCACTGCGGAAGGAATATTGGGGAAAAAAACATAGAGGAGTGTGTTTTCAGCATAGTTTTAAACCTAGGGATAGAAAACAGAAGACTAATTTAATTGTCTTGTACAATTTTCTAATGTAACTTACACAATCACTCAATTTTTTTTAAGGTTGAAAAGGACACTCGTATTTTCATAGGTTTGTAAAATAACTCAAAATTTCTGTTTGCAAGATGAGCAGGAGCTTTCAGCTTTAAAAGTAATGAGACCAGAAAAATTCTGTTATAGTATGGGAGAGAGATTGTGAGTCTGGACAGGATAAAACTACATCAGTCCTTTCCATTTCATAGAGAACTGAACAGAAAAAGTTATGACCTCTCATAAAGCAATTTAAAAAAAAAAAAAAAGACAAGGGTGAGAAAAAACACTTCTATTGCATCCAGGCCCTTTGGGAAGCAAGTAGAGACTGAGAGATGTTGGACAGGCATAGCACAGACCAATATCAGACGTATTCAGGAAGACAGGAGAGAACAGAGAAAATAGAGATGAAGAATACAAATTGATAAAATTTACACTAACATGAATAATTTTATTTTATCTGTCACTTTAAAAGCCAACAATTCAAACAAAAGGATATTTCCTATTTGTTCAATTTATTTTTATTTACATTTTTAATTTGTTTGTTTTGTAGTGCTAGAGTAGAAAGCAGTGAAGTCTAATGGGACTCATGAAGTTAGGCCTGGAGATACCAAATCTTTACCATGCAGGGTTTCCATGAGAAAGCAGAGCTCTGAGTTATGAGCGTCTTGAAAGGCCTAAGGCTGAGTTTGGTTCAGAAGATATTTTAAAAATAACCAAATCTATATGGGTGTTATCAGCCTACTCAATTTATTTGATTACACCATCTCATTTTTCTGACAAAGATTTTTTTTTAATTTCTCTTTTAGATTGGTTTAAAAAAATCAGATATTATGTAATCATAACAGATTGCATTTGCAATTCTTCCTGTTTTAAATTAAAAATTAAGAAAACTAAAGAGATGGAAATGGAAAAAGGAAAGAAAAGAAGAAAAGTAAACCAACCTTTACAACACTTTGAAATGGACTTAACTTAATCTTGGTCAATAAATGGGAAAAGACTGCAATTGTTCTTGGACAGGATTCATACTCATGAATACTGATGCTCAGTGCCACTTTAGATATTATTTGGTATCAGAGACATTATTATTTCCTTCATGATAAACAAAACAGCAATAAAATTCATTATTAGAGCATCTTAATAATGAGGCATCTGGTTTAAGATAACCAGTGTAGAAGCATCTATAGTCTATAGAGAGAGGTGATGTCTCCAGAAAGCTATGCATTTCATGCTAGCTTGAGTTAAGTGCCAAAGACGGATGGTGACCTCTCAGGACACTTCTCTCACAACAGGCTGTAATGGCATCTGAATGATCAGCTTAGACATGACTTCCAGTGTTGACTTGACTGATTGAGTGACATATTCTATGGTTTTGTCTGTTAGTTCAACTTCCCCACACATGTCCACACCAAAGAATACTCAAACTGAAGATGCTTGTCTCTAAACTTCAAAAAACTAAGCGATTTACTAATTTCAGTTCACTATACCAACACTTGAGGATTGGTTCAAAAGGGTGTTCATTTTATCGTAACATCTTATGCCTGGCTTTTATTTCACACGCACTAATGTTTTGCCCTAATCATTTACATAAGTGTGTCTGCAAGGAATAGTACATTGACAATTAATGTTATATATTATTAAACTCACTTTTCTTCATAGCTTCATTCTGTGTTCTAAGAATTGACTAAGATAATAATGAAGCTTGTCTCAGTATAAAAAACACACAAGACCAAAGTTGCAATGTTCTCACAAATTAAGCATAAAGTTTTTAAACATATTTTAGCTTTATTGAGTCCATCATATCCACCAGTAGTACAATCTGTGGGTCAGAGGTTTTTACACTTAGTGTGAATAGCAGGTTGCTGAGAGCATAAAAGCTTAATTCCAAGATGTTTAAATCTTCCTACCACAGAAAACTATGGTTTCTAACTCCAGCAATAAGAGCCTGTCAATAAGAGAATCTGAGCCTTTGCCCTTTTGCAGTTCACATACAGCTGCCTTGCCCAAATGCTCATTAGCCTTGCTCAATTCTCTTTGCAGAGTGTGTGTTGGTGTCTGCAGCAGATAACAGGGAGGGAAAATATTCATTACTTACAGCTGCTATTCAGCTTTCCAGGGTTTTTTCTCCCTTGTTTGTTATTTGGAATAAGGGTACCACCTACTGGCCATAGGTTTTTTTGTGAAATTATCTGAAAAATATCCTTTTCTGCTCAGTGCTTCTTATTCCTTCCCTCTTGATTAAAAGAACTTAATTCTATACCTTTCCCATAATTTGATAGCATTCTGGGCATGTCGATTTGAAGAATATTCTTTTTGCTCCAAATATATGTATCAATAAAGACCAAAGAATTAAGACAAATATTAGGAAGGATGCCAACTCTTCTCGGTTTAGCATATAGTTCTATTGATACAGGTAGGCATTCATATATGAATGAACATCTTATTTTCTCCAGTATTAGGCAGGAATGGTCTCCAAAATTTCATACACAGAATTGTGAAAGAGCACTCTTACCTCTCCCTCTATTAAGGACATAGGGAACAACAGTTTTCCTACTCTTGATTTTTAGCTTCAGTGTCTTACCCTGTGGTGCATACTTTTCTGTCTCTCTGCAGCAGCAGCGGGCATGCCCAAACTCGTCCTGTTCAGCCTTCATTTCCATCCAAGCATGTGAAGCGGAGAAGAAGGTGGTGCATGATCTAGGTTGGGTCAGGAGAAACTCAGCAATTGTTCTTCTCTTTCCTCAACCAGCACACTCACACTACTCATTACTTCAACAGTCAGTTTTATGAAACCCTGCTGATCCTTTCCAGCCTCGCTTCTAAGGTCAAATTTCTGAATGATCCCATTCACGTTTGTCTTGCCCATCCAGTTAAAAAAAGCCCCATAAACTCTACAGCCACTGTTTCGTACCCAAAGTCCCGGCCTCCCTTCCTTCCTTCCTTGCCACCAGCCTGTTGATGCCATGTTCCTGGACTCACCTCAGCTTTGCACCACCACAGCTGATTCTACCTACCTCAATCCCTCCATTCCCCCTCAGACCACTGCCACTTCTCACAAAAATGAATTTTCCTGTGCAGAAAACCTGGAACCAACTCTGATTTTAGCCTGAAACATTTCATACAGTAAATATGGAAAGCATTTCATCCAAGAAAAAGAAATCCATACGTATTTTAAAAGATTTTTATAAGATATTTTACAGAGAAAAAACACTGGCTGCTAAGGGTGATATTTCATCTAGTGCAGAAAAGCATAATAAACAAAGAACTACAAATTAATACTTGACAAATTCTAACTTGAACTGTTTAGTTCTAATATTCAGCAGAGTGATTAGTCTTAGGAAAAATGATCAAAGGTGGGAGCGAGATTATTTGTCTTTTTGAAGTCTTCACATGAAAACTGGAAAATTAGGCAGGAATTCCTTATAGAGGAAAGCAGAATCAATGATTCAGTGTTTCTTCACGTATTAATTATGATTCTCTGAACCCTATCCACTGATAGAACACATATGAGCACCAATTTAGACATCTGGACTACAAACCTCAGAGCTTTGCCTACAACAAGTCTAAAAAGCAAAGAATATATTGAGAAGTTTAACATAGACAGGAAAATAACACCAACTTTTATACACTGACACAGAAATATATCAGGTAGGACTTGTTTTTCTAAACATGAAATTCAGTTCAGGCTGTCATACTTGCAAACAGGTAGGCAAAGCTCAAAGGACCTGTGGAATTGGCTTCAAAAGACCAGAAAGACTGGTTATTCAGAGCAGACAACAGACAGTTAGAAGATGTCACATTAACTAATAAAATAGATTTTTGTAACCTTTTCGTAAGTCATACAACCAACTAGAAAATCCAGAATTTGGGGTGGAGTGCTGGTGTTTGTAGGGTTTTATTTCCACAAAACTGGTAGACTGATTATATCTGTTTACTAATTTTGTCATCTTAAGCAGGAGGAAGCCAAACCTCTGGCAAAAAAATTAGGACAAATAAAAACTCCACCTTTGCAGTAAGAAAGGAGACTGCAGACTAATCCTGCACTTCCTTAAGGCAAAGAATAGAATGGAAGATTCATATTTTTCTCAAATAAATTTTTATTGCATTTAAGACTATGTATGAAATTGCTTTTGGTGTTCTATGTAGTCCAAATGCTTTGGAAAGCTTCAGTCATATCCCACAGTAATGTGTTGTACTGGGCCTGGCTGGGATAGAATTAACTTTCTTCATAGCAGCTCATACATTGCTGTGGTTTAGATTTGTAACCAAAACGATACTGATAACTCACTGATATTATAGCTAGTGCTGAACAGTGCCTGCACAGCCGTAAGTGCCTTTGTTTCTCACGCAGCCCCAGCACTGAATAGATTGGGGGTACACAACAGGTAGAGAGGGAACAGAACCACACAGATGACCTGAGCTAACCAAAGATGCCTTCCATGCTGTACAGCGTCATGGTCAGCAACAGGCTCGGCATTGGGCCACCTCCACTGGGAGGTGGTGAGTGATTGCTTTTGCATCACTTGTTCTGTTTTCTTTCTCTTCTCTTCCACTTATCCTTCCCTTATGAAACTGGTTTTAATTACTATTTCTATCCCTAGGTTTTCCTGCTTTTACTGTTCCTTTCCTCTTCCACTGTCCCACTGCAGGGCAGAGAGGGGAGGGCACAGAATGGGTGAGTAGCTGTGTGGTGCTTAGCTCTCCAGCAGCATTAAATCACAACACACAAAGAGAACAGTAAAAGTCATACAATAATTTTTAAGATATTGTTTGTTACACAAGAATGTCTTTTAGTAAGAAAGCAAGTTTATGAACAATCATTTGTCTACAGCTGTCCAGTAGTGCAATATAACTTTAGGCAGTGGAGTTATGTAAAATAACCATGCCATTATAGTTTTTAAAAAGTAATGGAAGGGCCTGTTAAAAATCAGACTATTTGCCAAAAAAAACCCCACAAACCTAAAAGTAATTAGCTTAATTATAGGTTGAAAATAGCACCGTTATCCACTTTTAAGGATAAGCATTGCAAACAAAAATTAAAGCAAACCTGTTAAAAAAATATCCTAAAAGGATTAATGTTGCAAGGCATGATTACCTTGCAAAACTAATTGCCATGTGATTGAGAATGTATGAATAAATTGAATAAAACTGCTTTACAAAGCTGACAGTATTAGGTATAACAAATGTGTTCAATATTATTATAAGGATGATAGATGGATACCTGGATAGATGGATATGCTTTCATAAATATAAATAAATTTCATAAATAAATAATACAATCTTCTGAGTCATTTTAGCTGCACTTTTCCTATATGTAGTTTTCCCATTTTCTCTTGAGCTGTATAGCTTAAACATGATCCTTTGTTTCCGGTGGAATTGGAGCCCCTTTCCACATGCAACACAAAAATGATACCTGCTTTATACAGTGCAATAAAATTATTCTAGGCTTTTGCTTCAAAATTTAGCTGAAATTACAATCAATCAATCAATCAATAATAGCCACTTTTAATGTATATGAGAGAAAAATTTTACAGAAACAAAGGCCTATTTTTCTTAAAGTTAAATTTGAGCCCCTCCAGATTTTAGAAGATAGGAGGAGAGTCAGACTCTGGATAATGAACCAAATTTAAGAGCCAGTCCCTGTTCTTGCCAAGGCCAGCACCCAGAGCTGCCAGAATCAGGTATCCACATGTGCTGGATACAGTTACGAACTGTGTTATCTTGAACACAGCTTCACATGAAAACAGTAAGCAAGAAAACAGGTCCTATTCCACCTTGTACATGTGGCAGCCTTTGTGAACATATGCTATGTTCAACATTTTGCTGGAGCTACTCTTCCTCCCTGGCACATTCGAAGGGGATTAGCAGCTTTACATCACTGAAGGCCCTCTCCCACCAGTAGCATTCCCTTTGGCTTCTATCTGGTATGTGAGGGGCAGTTACAAAATCAGTGCCATGTTTTTTTCTACACCATCTTACTAAACCTGGTCAAAATATTGTAGCAAAATATTTTCCCTCACAAAATGCCAGTTGTCTGGCCTTGGCACACTCCTGTGGACTGGCTGACCTTGCCAAAACTCCAGCAGAAATTGGCAGACAGGATGACCACTTGGCTGTGACCGCATCACCAACTCAGCAAATCTCTTAATGCCCCTGGAAAGTTTTTGCTGGGGTGCTGGTGTCCAAGACTGATATGGTGGCTGGCTGTAAGTCTACTTAGGTCTCTTTGCAACCAATTCACAGATTTTTGGTGGTACCAGACTTCAATTCACCCAATAATTAGTTGGGGGACATTCGGGATGCTTAAGCATTTAGCTTGGGAACCTAGCAGCTGGCAAAAAAATAAGTGAAGACATTGAGGATCCTGGAAAACAGTTCCAAAGCAGAATATTTAGTTCTACAATAAAACAAAGAAACAAACAAACATCAATATTTTTCTTTGTTTTTTCTCCTACATTTGTCTGGAAAGATTTTATTTTTTTTAATGTATGTGTATTTTATTCTAATCTTGTTGTATTCATAATACTTAGTAAGATTTGTTGGTGAAAACACAGAAATACATGCTGATCGCAGAGAGAGAATAGATACGATTAGCTTATATCATGAACTCTGGTAACACTTGCATTTTCAGTGCAGTGCAAAATGAAGTTTAGCTCCTAAAGGGCATGGGCAGTATGAATAGAATATTTTCCTTCAGATTTTGACCAAAATATGAGGGGAAAAAAGGAAGTCATCTTGCTACCAATTTTGTGAAACAGAAAGAAATCAAATTCTACAAATACATAGAATACACAGCAATAGTTTATAGTACATATCATAACTATTGCTTGATATCTAGAAAAATAATTTGAAATATTTTATATCACCATGAGTAAAATTCTGTCTTGTTTTGCTGATCAGATATTTTTAATACGGAAGTATTTAATTTTAAGAACATCCTTAAGCCCCTTAATATCAAATAACTTTGAAGTAAATAAGCTGAATAAAGTACTGTCGAAATTTGAAGTGATTTGGTATACTAGAGCTTTAAGAGTCCATTTAAGTCAATTAGTACTAGGAAACTAAGGCTTCCCAATTATCAAGACAGGCAGCTGCTCAAAAGCTTTGTCTTTCTCTTTACTTCCACCAGATGGTGGTATATTGCAAAAAAACCAAACACATGCAAACCTTTTCCTGTCCTCTCCTCAAAAGCAAGGGAAATACTTAATTAGTAAAATTACTTTCCCTCTACTCCGTTCAGAAGAATTCTTGACATTCAGATGTCATATAAGGTTTATTTTTCAGCAAATTCTAGGAGAGATCTTTGTGGGGGTTGTTAATAAAGTATTTTAATATATTCCTATACCACTTCAGCAGTGATTCCTCCCTATACTCTTTCTATTCCTTCTATTTCTTCTTAGCAGAGCTTACTAGTTGCATTTCGCTCTCTGTCTGACCTGTGATACTAGTGCACTCCAAAGTAGGTATTTAAACTGTATTTAAATACTGTGATACAGTTCTTGAATGTTCTGAATGCTTTTACATCAGCTGTAGGAAGATTCAACTTTGGCTTAAAGACAAGCCTTGGCTTCAACACAAGAATAAACCAGTGGTCCTGGCAGAATTACCTTGGCCAGCAGATTAGCTCATACATAAAGGCATATTGGCATCTCCAGCACCTTCTAGAACTGATTACAGTATCACAGTATTACAAGGTTGGAAAGGACCTCTGAGATCATCAAGTCCAACCTATAACCCTACACTAACACCAACACTAACACCAACCCATCATCTAAACCATGGCACTCAGTGCCTCATCCAGTATCCCCTTAAACACCTCTAGCATCGGCGACTCCACCACCTCCCTGGGCAGCGCATTCCAATGGCCGATCACCCTTTCAGTGAAGAACTTTTTCCTCATATCAAGTCTAAACTTTCCCTGACGAAGCTTAAGTCCATGCCCTCTGGTTCTGCCACTGGCCACCTGAGAGAAGAGACCAACCCCTGCCTGACTACAACCTCCTTTTAGGTAGTTGTAGAGTGCAATGAGGTCTCCCCTGAGCCTCCTCTTCTCCAGACTAAACAGCCCCAACTCCCTCAGTTGCTCCTCATAGGGCTTGTGCTCCAGCCCCCTCACCATCTTCGTTGCCCTCCTCTGAACACATTCCAGTATCCTAACATCTTTAAGTTATTAACATCATTAAGTTGGTAGAAACACTGAATTATGACACTCTTGCAGGCCTTTTATTTTCTTGCAAGAACCATGGGTATTGGTGGCAGAAGGTGATGTGACTTGCTATGTTTTATTTTTAGGTATTTATTTTAGGTATTTAATACCCTTACAATGCATCTCCAAGTATCATGATATTGAATAGAATCTGTATATGTAGACATCTAAGTTCTTACAACTAAAAAAAATTATGAAGGGCTCCTAGTTAACACCTTTGTATTCTCAACCGAGAATAGAGTGATTTTTCTTCTATTGGGAAGCTGTTACTTCATCTTCTGAACTGCATGGAAGTCGTATGTTACTGCTCCTAGCAAAGGAAAAACTTAAAAGGCAAAATATAATGCTGTTGTCTATGCTTTACTCACTCTGTCTCTCCAGGCAATGCCTTGATATGCATTCATAAAGAAAAGGGTCAAACTTGCTAATCCTTAAGTTCCAAATGCTAAGCTTGGGGCCCCTGGGAATATGACGCTTAACACAAGTTCTGACATTCCACCCTAAGCTGTGTGGATATGAAAAGTAAGCTTCAAGCCTGGAGCAGGACTGTTTTCTAATTATCCTCTGTTCATGTGAAAGTCGAAGTCTCAGAAGCTAAATGTAATTAAAACAGATATTCTACCCTTTGGTCCAAACATGAATCAGCCCAAACTCCCAGCTCTGTTATCCATACTCTGGCGAATTATTCTCTGAGACTGTTGCCATCTCAGCTACCTGCTCACCAACAACACGGATCATCATAAGACTACTGGTCATGAACAGCAGCTTATCATTTGTTCTCCTTTCCTTGGGTTATAAACTGGCTGATGTGACATGGATTTATGCTGAACTGGTGGAGTCCTCTACAAATGCTTCTTGTATTGCCTGTAATGTCCTCAAGTGCACAGTAGGAACTAATGTACCTCTAAAATAAAGAAAAGGAGGGAAAAATATGTTTTTGTCAGTTAAATTCAAGTATTCACCTTGGAGTGTGAAACTAATGAAGCACAAGTTTCACAGAATTCTTTGCAATTTACTCATAGCTTTATTTATACCTGAAAATGGGCCCGTAACATTATTAGAGGAGGGAATTTGATCAAAAAACATCAATAATTTTCAAGTGGCAGTTTATAGTTTACACAGTATCTCAGTTTATAGGAGTTCAGCTTGAAATAGGTTAAAAAAAAAAGCATCATGCAGGAAGTATTTTTCTAAAGGCAGTCTTGATTAATACCATAAAATCAGACGAATGGAGCTATTAGCAACTATAAAAAAAATTAATTCCTTAGTATAGAGCAGGCCAAATAGTGTTTAGTTGTAAGTATCTAAGACACTGTGCTGCTTACTCAGTTGAGGTAAAACAAAGGAAAGACTATTGTACTTACAGTCTTTTTCTCTTTCTTTCCTCCTTGTCCTTTCGTTAAAGATTTAAAGAAAGAGTACATATCTGATAACAATATATTCCAAAATTTTGGAAGATAGATGCAAATTTTATAGCTTCAGTCCCTGGTTCCAAAATTAAACCAAATCCTGAACTTTCTATTGATAGTTTGTAAAATTTGATAAAAACATCAATAATCACAAACACCATTGAAAGGAAAATTGTGATTGCCAGCCCAAAACTTCAATTTAAAACTTCATTTTTTGCTAATAACAGAATTATAAATTTAAAGTTGATTTCTTTTAGATTAATGATTCATCCAGGAAGAATAGATAATCTGTAAAATGAAACAGAAGACAATACTCATGCCACTGATAAGAAAAAAAAAAGGGTAAGTAGTTCGTGCAGAGATTACTCGAAGTACATGAACTTCATCACATTCACAAATACTTATTGAATCCACACCTAAATATTGCAATATATTCAATATTCTGTCATATATTGTAAGCCTGCTTCCTTTTCAGAGAAAATATTCAAGCTTTCCTGTCATTTTTTTCAGTGACAAAATTTCCAAACCAACGTATATAAACAAGCTTGTTCTTAATCTTGGTGTGGCCATAGAACTTCACAGAACATATCCATTGAAACAAAAAAATGTAATCTTTAAATCATTTTTCCACACTGTGCTTTTTTTTTAACACTTCCTTATGTAAGTTCTTTGAGGCTTTCTTTAGCTGCAGATACATAACACACTCATAGCCACATGCTAGTATTTTCTATCTGATCTCAGAATCTAATTTTTATTTCAATAAATATGAACTTACTAGTAAAATTTGACCTTATGTCCATTCTATCTGAAATGTTATTTCTCTCCCTGTTAACTTTCAAGATATTTATGAATCTTTGATAATTCTCTCAAAAGTTCACTCAGTGAATATCTCACATGGCACTGGAAAAATCTTTCCTATGACACCAAATATCAGGGCCATGAAGGTGATTTTTACTTCAAATTTTGCTTTAGTCTTTTTTGCCTTTTTTTCAGAGAACTAGCTGCTTTGATGGTTCATGTTTTTTATCTGATGGTGATCATTGTGGAAGGACAATCTTCTATGACTAACTATAGGCTCAAACTAAGATTCACCTGGCCTCCTATTAACACTCAAAACTGAAGTGTCTGGTCCAAGATAGATTGTTTATTTACAGATAGATATCCTGATGCAGGATTTCTCTCCTAAAGTAACTCTGTCTTCATTAGGCATGGAAGAATTCTGCATGAATTGCTTAGACTTAGATATGTGACTTCCAGATGGTTACAGCTACGTGAGGCGAATTCCACATGAAAAAATCTCTTACACTTTCCAGCATAAAATCGTGAAGAATTGAACTCAAAGACCCAGAAGGTGTCTTCTACTCTGTCTCTTGTGTTACTTCACATCAAATTTCATGCACTTTCAACTCTGTGCTAGCTCTGCTTTTACTATCCATGCAACTATCAGGATGCTTTCAGGAATTACAGAGGAAAATGAATAGTATCGATCTCCTGTATTTCAGAACAGCGAAGTTTCTACAGATGTTTAAAAGAATTAGATTCAGTAGGATACCCATATATCAGTGACTTTTCTCAAGAAACAAGATTAGACTCCGTCTTGTGCAATTCCACCTTCTGCTGCTGACTTCAATAGGAAAACTGAAATACTAGTTCTCACAAGTTTGATTTCTGCAATCGCAGGAGAACTTGTAAGAGCCTGCTGTTTCTTGTCTTGGAAGAGGATATACATAAGCTTGTTGTACTCTGTGTCAGAAAGAAAGCAACTTTAAAGGATGGCGACATTTTTTTAAATAAGTTTACATTATGTTATGTGAGGAGCAACATAATACCTCTCTGTCCCTATTTTCTTCATTTTGCTTTAATAGCAACAATTTTCTCCAATTTTTTTTGTTTATTGTCTATGATATTATACCAAATCATCATTCCAGCTTCTGGAAGGCTGCCCTCCTATCACCTTTGCAATATCTGAGGTTTTTTGTATGTCAACTGTTCTCATAGAAGACTCGGGCTTCTCTATCAACCACATCTTTTCCTCTTCTCCCACTTCAAATCGTGTCTTAAGTTCACGTCCAGTGTGACTGCAGAGGATATAGAATGGATTTTGTCAATGTTGGAAGGTGACCATCAGGCTCACTAGCCAGTTGTGCAACTCACCCCTGCTCTAGACAAGATCAGTTACAGGTTATCATTTTGGCCAGTTCTTCTAATACATAGCAAGATTTACGAAATGATGGCAATTTTTTTTATACGCAAAATAAGAACAGACATCCATTTCTTTTGCCAGGAAAATCAAGTAACATCCCTATGAAGGTCCTGTGATAACAGAGATATGGCAGAGAATACTATGTGCAATATCTTCATATACAAGCGAATGCTTGTGTGCATGTGTAACTACACAGCAGCAAAAGAAATACTCTTCATTTATTTGACCTTCTCCCTGTTTCCTCAAACCTTTTCAACTGTTTTTACAAAATTTTCCTGTTTTAGTAAGCTTTACCTTTCTATATAATAAGTATAAATTAATATCTAGAATGATGAATCTGAGCAACTCATTCTCATTCACACCTGTTGCCAACCACTTTTTCTTGGTAAAAGTTTAGCTAAAGGAGATGATTCAGAGAGATTTTTCAGTATCCTCAAAGGGGTAAATGAACTTCTAGCAGAAAAGCACTGAAGTGTTTAAGTGAACAGAAATCAGATTTACAAGCACCATGCTTCAAATATTTTAACACTCACTCTATCTAAATAAAGACTTTACTTTTCACAGTAAATGTCAGCTCCATCTTTCACATTAAGATATGCCTTAGAAAGTGGTGCAAACAGTACATTATGTTTCTTCACACACTACTGAAAGTTGCTAATAGGGTATCAATAATGTTTTAGTGCAGAATATCTTCTTTTGCCTTCTGCCTTGTTGAATGCTCAGAAGAGAACATTGGGACCAAGACAGAGAACTACACATTGAAGTAAGCTGTCTGATTTGCCACAATTACAATAGGTACATGAAGAAAATCTACTTTTTTCAAAGACCAGTTCCAGTTTATTTTCTTTAAGAGAATATACATTTATGGAGTTTCTCTCTAAACTTTTATCCGTGAAGCCTGCTTGATGAAAGCTACAGTTCCCAATGTCACTCCTTGATCTTACACTGAAGTAGAAAATATTTTACTGTCCTTTTTCTATCTCATTAACATTAAAAGGAAACCTGATTTAAAATGTTGGCTGTGTAAAAATCATCCATGTTTGAACCCTCAAGACTTGCACATTTTTGAGAACGTGAAGGGACTGGGGCTTCTGCAACTATGCACATTCATTTGACCTCTATTCCCTCAAATAATAGAAGTATCTTATCTGAAGCAGAGTGACAAACCAGAGCCCTATTAGGTAAATTGCTAAGTGAACCAGAGTAAGTATCAGCACTCGAATTTGAAGTAGGACAAAAAAAATGATGCTACGGTGGGTGATAATAAGTAGATCAAGGAAAATATCAAGGGACATTAATAATTATATTACTGAAGAGTCACTTTTTTTGAATGCTGTCATAAATTGTAATAAATGGTCTCAGCACAATAAAAAAACACAAACCCAAGAAAATTAATATACAGAAGATAAGCAGTTTATGATCTGTCAATATACACACCTACAAATGTAAGATAATCATTACCTTTCAAGAATGAAAGGAGCTTCTGCTTTATGTTAAGACTTCCTTGCAGCTAAGTTTTCTTCTGTTCTTTTTCATAGTCTTTAAAAGGTCTTCCTTGCCTCCTGCATGGATGCCATGACATCTTCTAATTTTGAGAAGAGTGAGAAAATGGTGCTAATTTGCTTGAGGCAGAGATTCAAACCACAAGCCTTCTCAAACCTGGGTAGATTAGTGTTGACAACCCCGAACTATTAACAGCAATCTGTATTTCTGCTCTACTCAGTACTGGTATTCATGGCTCTGCATAGCTTACTGAATGATTGAACTGACTTTGATTTGTGTCATTCCTCACCCTTGCCACCTACTCTCTCCTTTTCCTGATCAGCTTTCTTTAGTTGTTCCCATTTCAGTTTAAAAAGTCTCAATTTGAAAACTCTCAGTTGCAAGATGCCTTTCTTGATTCAAGGGAAGCATCAGGAAGGGGGATTAGATGGTTGCCTTTACTATTCTGTGCTGGAAACTCCTCTTTTTTTTTCATAATATCCTATATTTTCTAGTTCATACAGCCTATGTACAGTTTAGCCCTCAATTAACATTAACCTAGCAAGACTTAATTCAGTATTAAATTTTTTTTCCTCCTTTCTCCCTGAATCTCCCCTCCCTCCAAACACGTATGACCCATGTATCAGCCAGCTCTGACACTCTGGCTGGAGTCAGACAGAAGGAATATCTGGCTAACATCTTTCCGCATTTTCTCATTAAGTTCTTATCTGTCTGCACTTTGTTCCCCATTTGCTTGTTCCCTTTCAGACCTTTTCAGTTCAGCTCTCTAAGACAGAGATCTGTAAAACCACAAGTGTAAATTGGAGGTACAAGTAAAATTTATTAAAAAAACAAAATTTTATAATGTTCATAACTCCCTCATTCTCCACATGCAAGGCCTTGGAATAGGAACTGTTAACTCCACTATAATGACAAAAACTGCCTTCAGTAAACTGAAACTTTTGAGGAGAATGGAAGTTAAGTATTCACCAAGGATTTCAGCTTCAAAAGCAGCTGCAATCCTAGTATTTCAGTGCCTTCTGCATATTAAAGACAATCATCTAAATATTTGTATCATTATTGTCTATTTCTGCAGCAAACAGCCAAAATACCATGGTACTACAGTATTCTGCTGTTACGTATTCCTAAGTTACACTTTATTTGCTGTAAAATATAGAATACTTTGAATAAAGTCTTCATTCGTGGGTACATACACATATACCTTTGCTCCATGTAGGGTTATTTTTTTGATTCCTCCTTTTTGAACAGAACAAAAGGCATGTTGTCTGTTCCAAACAGTTCTTTATTTAAAAGATTATTAAATAAGATACCAAAACACAACAACTGCAGTATATGACTTATCCAACTACCCTAAGGATTTGATAGTACACAAAAATAACCAAGAGATTTCACTCATGCAAGAGCTATTAAGTAGCCTAATTCTAATGCCTGCTATAAAATAGGAGATATATTTTTTCTTGAGAAGCAGTAGTATTGTTCCTTAACCATACGGATTATTCACTGAATCAAATAAATTGGTTTTTGCATCCTCATAAAAGGCTTTACAATATTGGATTCTAGTAACAGTTGTCTTTAGATACATACAAGCAATATGGGTTGGCAAAAAAAAAGTTTGGAGGAACCACACCATTCATTCCAGACAAAATGATTCCCAAGTCATATCGCTCTGTGACAAGAGAGCAATCGTTTTCTTAAAGAAAATACACAATATAGCACCTACTATTTTTTTCTTTTTTTTTCATTTACACATTTATTTTAGAGCTTGAGGAAAATATTTATTGAGGGAAAAATATCTTAAATTTTAAAATACGAGATTACAAAAAAAATGTTATGCAAGTTGTATTTTTAAATAATTAATCAGCAAAAGCTGCAATAATGATGTCAAGATTGTCTTGTAGTATGTTTCTAGTCTATCCTCAAGATTAAATTCACTAATGTATAAACCTAGCATTTTTTCATTCAAGTACTGTTAACACTTTGTTAAGCAGCTCAGACATTACATCTGAACAGAGGTCCTGAAGCTGCTGGCAGTCATTTATGAAAGCAATGTGTAGACTATCTGAGAACTCCTTTATGCTTATGCGCATATAAGAGAAATACATTCTGCAAAAGATTCCTACAACTGAATTTTAAGAGTAAAATGAAAAATGTTTCCAGACTAATACTGAACTGTAACTTTTGCAATAAAACAGACTGGTATTTGACCCACTGGCAGCTAAACGAGGCAAATGCCTTTTCTTGATCATTCAAGTTGTTATGTATAGTCCCATATTTTCCTTCTGCATGAGGGGATGTAAGAAGTCTCCTGAAATATCAGCTGTACACTCCCACCTACTTTGAAAAATCAAGTCTTAGCTGGGCAACTAACAGCTCCTGAAGACTTTATGTTTCTTAGTAGCTGACATCCCTCTAAAAAGTTCCTGGGTGGCTCCCATGCCATTTCTCCATATTGTCACCTTGGAAGAGTCACTCGGCTAACCAAAGCTTGCCTGCTAATGAGGTACTACAAATCTCTTTCTAGTCCACCATCTGATTATTGGGTCTGTCAGACCCATCCCAAGCATCCTGGATCTGACAGGTTTTGAAATCTGATCATCAATATTGTGCTTTTGCGTGCATCTTAATGTGACACCTGCTGGACTCAAAAGACTGGATAAGAATTTTAATTTTCAACAGCAATGAATAAAACCAAACAAACATATTTTAGCTCCTCTTGTTTACACATGTTAAAAATGTGATTCAGATGCTCGCTGGTGGTCCAGTAAATGGAGAGAAATAAAAAATAATTTTTCTCTATTTATTACTTTATTTAAATGTCAGGGCTAAATATCTACCTACCTATCTATCTGTCTATTTGCAGGTTTCTGCAGCTTTGCTCATGACTTTGAATGGTTGAATTTGCTAGCAATTAAAGTCTCATTCCCTAGATTCCCTGTGAAGATCAACCCCTTCCTCCACTTTCTTTGCTTCCTGGACAGCGTGGCACAAGTTCTGACTCTATCATTATGTCACAAAAGTCAGTTTACTTTACTTTGAAGGTTCTATACATCTCTTGTTTTATGAGTGCCTCAGTCCATCCAATATTTTGGATATAGAGAACATCCATGATCAGTCTGGAATGAAATTAAACCTCTTTTAATCTGCAAGCTCCACATTTCATCCACTTTCTTCACACCACAGCCATTAAACTCTTAACTAAAACACAGTACAAAGCTTAAAATTATAATAGAAAAGACAGAGAACAGCAAATTTTATAATATTCCACAAGCAAGACTCAAGAGATCTAAAGACTTATTTTATCACCACATTTAACCTTGAGAACAGTAACTATTACTTTTTAATGTTTCTCTTAAAGAAAAACTAACAAATATATGCTTCAGAGATGATAAAATTATTAATTTCTCTATTGTTTACTTTTCTTGTATAGGGCATTTTTTAAGATTATGGATGAAAAGTATATAAAATCAAACTAAACCTGTAACAATTCTACACTAGAAATAACTGAGAGGCTTCTGCAACTTCACTCTGTGATAATGTCCAGTATTTTAGGAGCATGAGAAATAATTAAGTACAAAGAGGCTGAATAACTGGTATAATTATTCATCTAAGAACTTCATAAAAAAATCAGCAATCGAATATGCAGGAAAAACGTGCTCCTCTGTCAACAGAGAATGACAGCAAATCTCACAGTAACTGCCTTTATAAAACAAAATTGTCCATATCAAGAGGCCGTTCTTTAAGCCAAGGCAGTAATCATCTGAGTTAATGGCCCTCAAAGTATTTTTAAACTTAAGGAAATCTTGAGATGCAGAAAAAAAAGATAAAGAAAAAGCAAGCTGTCTAAATTCACAACTCTTTACACATTATGAGGGTCTCCTCTGGCTTCAGCTTCATTCAGCACCCATTGCTGCTGCAAATACAGCATTGATTTTGTAGGCAATGCACAGCTGGTGCCAAGGCAGGTTCCCTGAGGATCCCACTGAAAGAA
The DNA here is from genome assembly GCA_033556795.1 of Tapera naevia. Classification (NCBI taxonomy): domain Eukaryota; kingdom Metazoa; phylum Chordata; class Aves; order Cuculiformes; family Neomorphidae; genus Tapera; species Tapera naevia. The sequence continues at coordinate 7,745,913 of JAUMJJ010000059.1, forward strand.
TACACAAAAAAAGAGACAAATATGCAGAAGCCTGCCTATTTTTTTTTTGCTGCCACCATCCAAAAAGGAGGGCTCAAGAATGGCAATTCCACAACAGTGAACTCATCAGGACGTAGCAACAGCTAGAAAAGACACGAGATTTCAAGAAAATAAGGGTCCCTCAGACATTAAAATATCCCTTAACTGCTCTGTTTACCTGGCTTAATCATATGGTTTAAGTGTGTTTTATAACTTTTTAAAGCTGCTATGCTTGTTTTTCACCAATGATAAATAAGCTGAAATGCCAGCATTGAGTTCTGTATCTTCACTGACCATGGTACAATTATGAGTACTGTTCCCTCATCTAGTTAAGATTGTCTCTTTGGATGACATTCCTCTGGCATCTCTCTGAATACCTCCATCAAAGGCTAGGGAACAACTGAATAAGCTGCCTCCTGCCATACTTTCAGGTCTGCCTCCTCCAGTGACATACAGTAGCTGAGTGTGTGGATTCACAGCATGCTGAAAGGAAATGGGTTATTTCAAGCTATTTTCAGCCAGTCAGTCTGGCTATCTGTTAACTCTGCATTGCAAGGAACAAGTACACTCTCACAGGGTAAATCCCACTTAAGTGTGGAGCACTAGCTGGGGATGAACAGTTAATCATCATCATTTGAGGTCCTCTGCCACCATCCTGAATACCCAAATCATCTCTAAAATGAAATATTGAAGGGTGCATTTTAACATTCTCTATGAGATGACAGCCCTACTACCTTAGCTTTTTTTTTAAACTCATAATCTTAAAAAGTCATGGCAACCTATTTCTTTTTGTCTTATTCTTCTGTGTTCCCTTCTGTATTCTTTTTTTCTCATTTATTGTTGGCAGTGAGTTTTGGAATAAACTGTGTTCTACTCTGTTATTTCATAACAACAGATAATTTAGAATTCAAAGTGTCCATAATAGGTTTAGGGAGCCTGCAGGTTTGTTGCAAAGAGATTTTTCTTAGCCATTTGAGAGCATACCGTGTCTCGAGTCTAATTCTATGACACTTTCATGAAAAAATAAAGGGTATGAAACTACTAGAACCATAAGCACTTAAACCACTGACACCAAATCTGCTTAAGTGCTTTGTTGTACTCAAGTCATAACGATTATAACAGTAATTAGTGTATGCTCAGTTGTATATTGCGAGTGCATGCATTTAGTGGCTATTGAATTAATAAACTGATTAATAACGTATGTGGTGAGAAAAGGAATAACTAGCTTTAATGTAGTGAAAATGCACTTTACTGTAAAAATCCCATCCCTCCCCATGCAACAAAGGTAATATAGCCATTGGTATGTTTTTTTCTATACATATCCCTGTATATGTTTAATAACAATTGACTGAAAATCTGACCGATAAGAGAAATGGAAATTCTCTGTGTTTTGTTTTGTTTTTTTTTTTCTGGCAATTTGTTGGAACAGCAAACAGAAAATAGGAAAATTTTCAAAAGCAGTATCTGTCCAGGCTTCACAGGTCTTGGACTATCCCATTGTTTTGACTGGTTTGACCTTCAGCTCTTCCAGACTGTTTTCCTCCAGACTAGAACCTAAGGTCACTGAGATCCCAAGTCTCATGCACACATCACAGACACAAATCCAGAAAATGTTTAAAGTTTCAGATGGCATTTGATTCCTCATGGCTTGTAAACAACTTTTTCCAAGCCGAGAGCTTCCCGATCCATTGGCTTTCAAGACTGTCTCTACCCACTGAAATTGCTTGTTGTTTATTACAAATTTGTAGAGAGAGGGAAAGGAAATGCCTTTCAATTATAAGTTTAAGATTTTATAATTTTAATGCCTTGATTTCAAGTATTTCTCCCTAGTTTCTCATATAACTGGATTAGTATTTTAACAGTGACAGCACAGGAGCATGAATCAGCTTTTATTTTTTGTCTTTATTTTTTTTCCTGAGCATTCATAGATTAGGTAAACTCTTTTACTGATTTAATAAACTCTTTTCCTTATTTAGTCAGTAACACATGAGACTTTCAAGCACATCTAGGTTTGTTCTCACTAGTATACTTTGTTAAATATCATTTATGTATTGTTTTCTTGAATTACTACTTCACTGGCAAGTTATAAATCAAGAATTAAAAATTCATTTACAAGTAGGCTATTTAAAATATGAATTTCAAAATTTTCATTTAATAGTTAACTGACAGTATTTCCTTCCTTCATTCCTTAGACCAAATCCCTAACAAATTAAACTGGCCAATATATAAAATATTGTGGAAGTTCTGACTAGTGCATTATATAAAAATTTGCAAGCATGTATAGGTTTGAGATGTTGCATTAAGAAATTCTAAGATTCTCATTAGGATTTACAGGTAATATCAATTTACTTGGTATATGTTGATGTGCTTTATAAAGTAGAAGACTATAATATTGTTGGAAATGCATTGAAATCTCAGTTTTGTACAATATATCATGCTTAGAAACTAGATTTATTTGCAAATGTATTGGTCCAATTAATCTCAAGTAGGAAAAAATCACAATCAAGAAACAGAAAGTGCAAAAAAGACACAGTTATGTTATTGTCTTGATGATTTTCTGTAGTATATTTTCACACAAGTATGATTTTAGATTTAAATAAGATAACCATAACACACAGTTACCTATAAACTAAATATACATTGTTTTCTTCTGCTGCATTAGTAATATGAACTTCTCTTGAGTATGTATGGTCTTCTAGCTTTGTTCACATGTAGCTGCCGTTTCAGAATATAAGGATTTTTTCTTTTCATTATTTCCTTTTCTTGACTGGAGTTCTCCAGATCAAAAGCATCTTGCTGAAGTAACTGCAGGATGCAAGAAGAGAGACAATGTTATCAGCTTTTTTATGGTAATGAAGATTATAAATTCCTAGAAAGTTTTATAAAACTTTATTTTAACATCTGCCACCAAGAAAAATTTTTACCATAATAGTTTAAAATTAAAAAAAAAAGGAAGAAAAACAAAACTCCCAGAAATTCAAGAACTCAAGACACAAAGCTAAGATCAGGCTAAAGTGCTGAATCCTACACACGTGATATTAAAATTCCACTGGAAAAAATGAAATAATTCATTTTGACCAATGGGTTTTTTTTGAACTAAAACACAAATTGACTGACGAATGGAAAGAGTCTCATGGTTTCAACACACTTTGGAGTCAGTCCTGGATGAATAAGACCACAAGAACTTCTTTCATTACATAAATTGTTTATTTCAAGCCTTCTTCAATCCTTCTCCTTCTGTCTCTACCCCTTCTCCTTTTATTCTTATGAACCTCTGCACTGCCCAAGTGTGTTCCTAAGCCGAGAGAGTAGTATTTTTTTTTTAATTTCACATGCAGTACTGTTAGTGTGACAATTCCCAACCACCACAAGAGCTGAGGCAACTGCAAAGTAAAGAACTGTGTATAAGTCATATGGGCTCTTGCATATCATCAGTTCTACAGTTAACTTGTTCCATCAATAAATACATTGATGAAGATGAGTTCTCAGAAAACTATGGTTCTCACAGACATTCCAGTCTTTTGCATGGACCATTCTAGCTAATACAAAGGACTGATAATAAGCCTGAAAATACAAAGCTATGACTCAGCAAACAAAAGAGTATCAAGATTCAGCCAGACTGTCCATGAACTTGTGACAGCTGAAGAAATCAGGTTTACTGGAAAGTGGGTAGTGACACTGAGATATCATTTTTCATTATGCAAAGCAGCTTTTAGCGTAATATCTAAAAACACAAGTGGATTGTACCCAGTGTGTCTTTGTGTGATCACTGCATTAAGATAAATATCACAAATAGACTATAAGCAATCACTATGTAAAAGTAGCAATCCTCATACAATCACAATATGAACTTCCAGGGCTCTCTTTAGTGTTCGGAAATGAAAAGCGAGAGTTCCTTTGCTACCAGTTTCCTAATGATGATATGAAGCCCAGAGTATGTGGTAAAATTACGTGCACACATGGGCTTGTGTCAATATATTTTGAATCCATTTTGCCTGAGGGTCTTAAAAGCATTTTCAGGAACTCTGCTTACTTTAGTTGTGCCTCAATAAACCCACAGTAACTTCATATACGTTAAGCAGATGTTTATTTAGTGTTCTGGCATAGAGCTCACTTTCATGTGTTTATCTGGTTCCTTGGAATGGCAACAAAGAATGGAGAAAGCATATAGTTAAGAATGGTTCTCACTTATCCATGGGTCATTATAAAAAAAAGGCACTCAGCTTGTAAGAAACTACATTAATTCATAACTCTTTCAGTAAGAAGTATACTAGAGGTACCAGAGAATATTAAAAAAAGAAGGAAAGTTCAAGACAACATGACAGAGGTCACATGGATATGGATTTTAAAACATCACTATAAACAGAGCCTGAGAGTTTAACAGCAGTTGAAACATGCATTTGTGAGTTTGTTTTACCTCCCAATGCTGAAAAGCTCTGCTGTGACAAACTTTTTGGAGTTGATATACTGTCAGCATTGCTTCCAAGCTGAAGCCATCCAGAGCAGCAGGAAATTGTCTTCCTGAAATGATATCCTCTTCATCTGCCTCTACTGTTTCCCCCACTTGGTTGTTTATGTTTTTCACAAGATTGCAGACATTTAGCAGTGTCATCTTCCAGTAAGGAAGTTTTGCTCTGTTAATCTGAAAATACAATTATCCACTATATAACATGTTGCAATTTTTGTTTGATTTTTTTAGCAATAATGGTTGACGTTGTGACATTCAAACATTCTGGAAGGAACAAGTTTGTGTGTTGGAAGTATTTTACCTGTGCTCAACTTTTCGCCAAAATTAGAGAGTGCTGAAAGTAGGACAACTCATTTATTACACACACCAAGTCTGCTTCCCCACAGCCTTACCCCCCAGGTAGATACACACAATGAAAAACTAAACTGTTACCAAACCAGAATGGTAGCATTTCATAGCCATTCTGCACAGGTGCAAACAAAAACACAGATGGAAATTAATATAATATAAATTCACAGGTGTAAATCAGGACAATGAGTCAAACGCACTGGATAAATTCCCAGTACTGGAATCCAAGGTGGATGCTTGCGGTTAACTAGATGCTCCTCCCCAGTACAGAACAACTACCAGTCATTTCAAAATTCCCTGACTAAAGAACAAAGTCCCTGCTTCAGGGTAAGCAGTCTCATGAAGCTGGTCTGAAGTTATGGAATCTGTAAGCCCCAGGAGTTTTGGATGCTAGAGAGTCATGAGCCTGAGAGGTGTGAATCAAAAGTCTAGATTAAGGTAGAGCAAAGATGAAATAGAGCTGTGCAAAGAAAATGTATTCCTGCCAACTCTATATAAGTAGTCCATAACGGCAATGTTCAGAGATGTTACAAAATGTCAGAAAAAGAAAAGTCACCCGGGTTTGTCTCAAATTTTGCTTGCCCCAGTAACCTGCATTACTTAGAAGCTATTTAACTTTTAAACACTTTTAAAATATGTTGAGAAAATGTTGCTGCATTTTTAGATACCAGCTTTCATAAAAATTTTATTTTCTTCTCTTTTTTGTCCCAGCATTTTATTGCTATTTAAATTGTCTGGATTTCTCTTGCTGCTTATTGCCAAGTCTGTGTCGAAGATGGTTAATGTAATTTTAATTGCGAACCACATCTCAGGCGCAATACAAGACAGATATTACATACACCATGCTTTTGTTCTAACAAAAGTCAAAAGCTAGCAGCGGACCAGAGTTAAAAATAAAAAGAGTTTGTCATTTCAGTAGTGAATGCCTCTTGTAGAAGCATTTATGTACGCTTCCTAGGGGTTCCATCATGCCTTACTTTGATGTCAGTATATATTGAACTAATGAATTTTAGATGGTGATTTAAGGCAGTATAATGTAGAATTAAAGCAATGTCCCCACAAAACATCTACTGTTTCTGTCAATTTCAGGCATCACTTGACTTAGGGTATATACCATAAGGAAATCGCATAGCAAGCTATATGATGTAAAACAATATAGAAGAGTATTCTGGCAATCTTCATTACTCAGCTCTGGTGAGGCCACACTTCGAGTACTGTGTTCAGTTTTGGGCCCCTCACTACAAGAAGGACATTGAGGTTCTGCAGCATCTGCAAAGAAGGGCAATGAGGCTGGTGAGGAGGCTGGAGAATAAGCCCTACAAGAAGAGACTGAGGGAACTGGAGTTGTTTAACTTATAGAAGAGGAGGCTGAGGGGAGACCTCATCACTGTTTACAACTACCTGAAGGGAGGTTGTGACGGGGTGGGTGCTGCTCTCTTCTTGCAAGTGACAAGCGATAGGATGAGAGGGAATGGCCGCAAGTTGCGCCAGGGCAGGTTTAGATTGGACATTAGGAAGAATTTCCTCACTGAGAGAGTGGTCAGGGATTCGAACAGGTTGCCCAAGGAGGTGGTGGAGTCTCCATTCCTGGAGGTGTTTAAAAGACGGGTAGATGAGTTTCTTAGGGATACAGTTTAGTAGGGAGACAGGACTCGATGATCTCAGAGGTCTCTTCTAACCTTATGATTCTAATAGACTCTATTCTATGATTACCTTATAAATCAGTGCACTATCTTTGTGCATTTTTTTGTTACCTGAGACTGTGCTCTGTGCTGAGAGGAAGGAAAAGACAAAAGTCGAAGATAAGTTAACAGTTCCACTGAAGTCAGCAGCAGAAACACCAATCGCTGTAGGGTTTCCTCCTATGGCATACTAGGCTTTGCCATACAGAGCAAAAACTATTTTTGTCAGCCTTCTAACTTTGAAGTTGTCTCAAGAAAAGAATATCTATTAAATCTTTCTACATCTTAGAGAAGTGAGCGGAAAATAGTTTTACTTGGCATCTAAGATTAATTACTATGCTAGTAAAGAACATGCAAACCTCAGAAATGCCAGACCAGAACAAAACATGTTATTTACTAGCCTCATTTCTTATTCTAGGGGCTGTTCTAAGGATCCTGTGAAAAAGCTCACATATAAGCAAATACAGTAAATACAGAAATCTTCCAGGTAGGTTTTGTCCTTGACCTTCAGCTAGCCATTGGCTTACGAAATTGTTTTTTTTGGGGAAAATTTTAATTTCTCATTTTATTTTCCATTGAATTTAAGCACCATTTCATTAGAAAACAGAAATAAACTATTCAAACTTAAACCCATGGCATTTGTTTCAGGGTTTGTTCTTCAATATGAGGCTGAAGAAATATTAGGCGTATATATTTCTTAGATCATTGGTGGAAAATAAGTGTTGAGAAAGTGTTTGTCTATCACCTTGTTCAATACTTATGTCCAACACATGCAGCTTCACCTTGTGAATATGAGACCGCAACTGAATTTTTGTCTACTTGTATCAAATAACACGTGCATCGCTCAGTCTGGCAACTTGTCAAGGAAATGTCATTTATCAGATGAATATTTTCACAGTCATGTCCCCATATTCCTGTACCAATACTATCATTAAACTCTTAAACCAAAATCAGCATATGTATTACCAATTTTTGCTTTATGATTGTCTTAATTTTATAGACATATAGGAAATTTTGCATAAAAATAGCATTTATAGATTTGACTCAAGGTTAACTTAGTTTTCATCATGGAATCACAATTCATTATATAAATTTACATCTCTGAACATAACGCAGTTTTGACAGTTTAATGGAAGTATCAAGCGCTACAAGTGAAGAACACTTCTAGTGTGTCACATCAACACCTTTAAATTTCCTTTGAACTGCAGAAAACCTTGCGCCAAAGTAATGTATAGCACTGAACTTTTCAGTCTAGACCATAGGTTATTACTTTGTGCAAAGACTTATAGGTTTGTAATAAGAATTCATTTGCTCCCTACTTGTCAGCTATAAGAGGAAAAATAATTACCTTTGATGTATACATATTGGTCAATAAATCTGCTTCTAATGTTTTCATTTCCTCTTCTGAATCTGGGAATAAACCAGAAACATATGTTTATTATTTCATCATAAATCATGGGCATTTCAACTCAGTACACAGAATTTAGATATATGAATGAATTTTGAAAAACAAAAAAAAAAACAAACAAAGAAACAACTTAGATAAAAACAGAGTAAATAACCTATAGGGACTGTGAGGAGTCTTCAGGTAACAGCAACATTATATTAAAATAGACACCCACTACCTTTTCAAAGCATGACCAAGCTTATTAAAGTACATTAAACAAGTCATTAATCTCAGTTCACTGTTAGACAAGCCCACTGATCTGCAGCCCTTTCAGTCAACAAAACTGCTGCAGTATTCTTCATTCAGAATCAGTATTTGTCATCTCTGTGTACTTCAGAATAAGATTTTAGATATTTATTTTCAAGGTATATTTATTTAAGTAGCAGCTAAGTATTTAGGTGAATGGCAGTTATGATTACATGACAAGATTTAGTCTAGATTTTCCTTGGTTAAATTAAGAATACTTTTACTCATATGACTGAATTGAGCTTGGCCAGTTTGTGATACAAGCTCTTGGCAGTGCATAATCTGAAAGAATGTGAAAGTCTTAGGATTTTCTTTACTGAATTTGATAGCTCAGCAAACCTGCAAGTCCTGTGATTTGATGAACAGACTAAAAATTGCTGTAGAAAAAGAAAACAGACACAAACTTTTCTGCTTTCTGCTGTACAGAATCACAAGGAAGTTCTGATGCCTTGAAAATGCAGCAGCAAACACAGCTCAAAGATGAAAAATATACAGAAATCAGTTAAATCTTCAGGTGAAACGGAGTTCCACATGGGTTTTAGCTTTCCTAGAATACTAGTAGTCCAAAGCTAAAAAGAAATGCTCACTTATATTTAGACCAAACTAAACCAAAATCTATTGCATATTCATGTAAGTCATATATCACTTTCATTAAATTGGTTGATGCTGTTGGCATGTAAACCCTCCCACAGAATTTGTGGACATACCGATTCTTCCTATCCCTTCATTTCAGGGATCATCACCATCTTTTGTGTGCCTTTCACAGAACACGAGACTGTAAGGGACCTTTTTATACGACTATGTGCTAATCTGTCATAGATTTCTGCTAGCACAGGAAGCTACCCTTTATAATGCTCTTAAAAATCAATCACATCCAATCTTAATAACAAGATCTCATCAACACCACAGTGTTCCTTCTTTGGGGAATTCTTCCAAACTATTAGAGGTTATTCACCTTCTCCTAACTTCAATTTATCTCTAATTACAAATTTATTAAAGGTTTGCATATAACTTCTTTCACTATAAGTGACACCGTAATATTTACCCAACTCATGTATTTTTTGAGAGCAATCACAGCCCTTCCCAGCTTAGATCTTCAGAGTGTGCTTAAATGACGATTAGCAAACAAACGCAAATTCACTGTGCCTTTAGGATATAAACCATTCCCCTGGAAATCCCATAAATACTTCACTGAAAGGCTCTGTCCAGAGCTATTAGACTCTCATCTGTACTCTTGTATTGTAATAGCTTTGTATTCCCTTAGGCCATCAGTGGCCCTGCTCTGTGCCTGATGTGATCTGAAGACAGCACAGCATAGTACCGTTTGGACCAGAAGCCTCAATACTTAACTACCGTAACACTTACCATTAGCCACAAGAAGCAGCTCTCTCACGTTTTTATTTTGTTTGTCTTTCATGGCTGAAAAACTTTAGTATCTCATAAAAAAAATGAGGTCACATACTGTGACCAAGACTCTTATCTCCTCAGAAACTTCCATCAGCCTCTGCTTTTGTTGAAAGGAGCTTTAAGAGGACCTTCTACTATTTCTTAAGCTACTACATTTTGTACTTCAATAACAGTATTTTGTATTTCAATAACAGAAACAGCTTCTAGTTTCTGTTAGTAAGGTCATCAAAAACTTCTGTGCATTATCCTGATCTTCCTCTGTAGTGATGCTCCTGTTCAACTTTGCATTACCAGCACACTGTATTCATTAATTTTTTTGCACTGAAGTTGTTTTTGAAAATATTAAGCAACAGTAGTTTGTGGATCAGTATTGCAGCAAGTCACTAGCAACTGCTCTCCAACCTAATGCCTTTCAGCACTACAGCTTTTCAGTGTTACCTCATCTCTTAACCACTTTATCATCAGCCAAAGTTCTTCTGGCAGCATAAGATCACCTCAGTTGAATTTCTACTAATGACAGGAACAGCTCCTGTGAACAGGTGAGCAGCACATGTGTGGTAGCATCATGATTTGTGTCAGCATCATGATTTGGGGCATCCTGGGTCATACCAGCTGAGGACAATAAAAGGATTTGTGTTTCATTAGCACTTCCGGTTAATATTCTTTAGAGGATGGAAGATAATTTCCACACCATGAGGTCAAACAATAGCTGCAGATGTGGAAGACAGGTATATATTAAGAAATATTTTGACTGAGAAAAGAAGTCTGGAGGATGTTATTTAGGAAGCTGGACAAGATTTCTCAAATAAAGCAAGGCTTGGCAGGAAGAAGGGAGTACGTCCAGGTAATTCAGGAGCGAAAGAGACAGATGAGGAGTAAAAGCATAAAAAGAGCAGCAGACTCTCAGAGACCAATGTATAAAACGCTTGGTTGCACATTACTGTTTAAATGAGAGGGAAATTCACAGTGCCATAGAATCACAGAATCACTGAGATTGGAAAATGTCCTCTTGATTCACTTATCAACAAGAAATATAACTTCTATTTTCACATTCAAGAGAACAGTTATATTCTACAGGTCCACTCTTGCCCCTGAGGGCAAACATTCCAAAAGCAAATTAAAATGAACACTCTTTTTCTTTATGACATAATTTTCTGCATTAGTTAAAACTGATTTGGTCTGTCCACACAGACTTCTCCACGGCATTTCTTACTTAAATGTGATTTCAATTTTTTTGAGCAAATAAACCATGTCACTTGCACATACAGTTTTGTTTACGGGTTTATTTAATGAGTCTATTTTAATTTCCACTGTTTTTTTTTTAACTATACTGTGCTTTCATTCAGGCTCAACAAACAGTTGGCTATGAAAATATCACACTGAAAACACTATTCAAGTATTTACTTCAAAAGCTTCATGAGGAGAAAATAAGAAATATTAAGCCTTGTCATTAAGATCATCAGCTCTCTAGAACATACAGAATGATTATTTTTAAACGGCAATAAAACACAGGGTTACATGTGTTACAGTTTTCTTCTACTGGGAAATACAAATTGCAATCTTTCATCTAACGTGAGAATTAGGAATTCTGAGTTTTCCTGAATACTGAAGCTGAAATATGAAGCTACCTGTAAATTCACTTCTAGTTAAAAATTGAAGTAATTTGTAAGCTAGTTAAGACTGGATTTTGAAGCAGATTCTGCTACCTGTCTGAGTGTGTACACCTATTTAATTGCCACCATACGTATTTTTGGTCATAAACTTAGAGCATAAATGATACACACTTAGCTGTGCCATTTTCCAAAGAAGCAGACAATGCATTTTAATATGTTGTACTCTTTTTCTCTGGTTTCTGAAGCAACTGCTTTTGGAATAAAAATACACTACATTAACCTTCCTATTTGTGTGACCTGCATCTGTTTCAGCGGGTTTTGCCATAATTTCAGTTCAGCTACCAGAATTTTTTTTCACCAAACACTAAAATTGTATTTCTGTCACTAAAAAGTAACAAAAGTGCATATATATCCATGCTGATTTGGATTACGGCATCTATTTATATGAGTTGCAGAACCTGTAATTTCTAGGACAATTTGGAAATACGTGGTATTCAATAAAACACAAACAAGACAGCATAAACAGGCAGTCTACGTTGATATATATTCCCAATGACTTAGTCTGCACTAACTACCATAGTGTGAATGCTGTGAAGAATAATGGTTTGTATGAAGGGAGAAAGTTACGCGAGTGACAAAAAAATGATGCTGGCCAGACCCCGTTACTAGGACCAGCTCCTTGCCGCCTATTGGGTGCAGGCGCGGCAGCCCGAAGCGACCTCACCTCCCTTCCTGAGATGCCTCGCCAGGCTCCGGAAGCGGCTCCGCGCCCACCGGCCAGCGAGACTGCGGGGCTCTCGGGGAGTGCGAAGCCCGCGCGGCGGCAGCGCGGGTGCTTACCTGAGCAGAGGCTGCAGGAAGCCAAGGCCAGCAGCACCACGCACACCAGCTGGGCTCTCATCCTTGCCGCGCTGCCCTCTAGAAAGTAAAGTCCATAAATCCTGGGGAGAGACGGAGAGAGAGACAAGAGACACAGAGAGAGAGAGAGAGCCCCGCGCCGCTCCGCGCCCCCAGCACGCGTACTGCCGGGCGGCTTGCAGGCACCAGACGGGGGACCTGGACCCTTCCCCAACTATATAAGCCGCGGGGTGATGTCACGGCGATGCGAGCATCGCCTCCTGATGAAGCTCCCTCCCTCCTTCCCCCCTCTCCCCCCCGCTGCCCCCTCCCCGCCGCTCCGCACCCGCGAGCGCTGACGCCACTCGGCGCCTGACGCACGCGGAGCCTCGCGCAACAGGGCGCGCAGCGAGCCCCCGCACCCAGCGCCGAGCCGGCTTTTCCCGAAAGGGAACTATCCTCTTCTCTGGAAAAGCCCGGAAATCATTATCTTATTATCATTATTATGATGTTTTCTTAAAAACTTACTGGAGTTGTGTGCTGTGCAGCGCACAGGGGCGGGAAATGGTCGCGCAGCGCCGCGGTCCTCCCCGTCTGATGGGTTTTGTCTAAGTTTTACCTTTCCCTACCGCGAGGGAAAAAACGGCGAGAGAACGGCACAGCCGTGACGGGCAGGGATGTTGCCACCGGGCAGGGACAGAAATGTTAAACTAGAGATGGGCAGGGAGATCCGGCTCGGGCAGGGGCATAACCAGGGGCATGAGCAGGGGTGTTATATCGGGGGAAAAAAAAAAAGGCGGGGGAGAAGTCTGTGTGTGTGAGAGAGCGATGGAGAAAGTCCCTTGTTATAGATCGTTCATTGATGCGCAAAAAATTCTGATACCCGACACGGCGACACTTGCTGTTACTTCTGAAGAGTGCTTGCCCTAAGGTAGCAGCTACGGCTTCCAGAGAGCAAACGCCCCTAAGAGACATTTCTCTTAGGATATACTTGTCCTGGCTGAATTTCCACAATAGATATCTTTCCTCAACTACCAGCAAAGAACAGGCTCCGTGAACTGCATGCAGAGCTCCAGACCCAGTAAAACAGGCAGCGGAGTCAGGAGGCAGCGGGGCGCGGAGCGGGCGCGCCGTGCCCTGGGGGAGGGGGGCGTGGGGCCGCGGGGTACCCTGTCGCTTCGTCCCACGCCCTCCCCTCCCTTCCTGCCGGGGAGGCGGAATCTGTTCCGGGCTCTTCTGAAGCATAAAAACCTCGGAAATTATCCGAGGTAGAGGGTAGGGCAAGCTAATCTTTAACGCATGAGTGTATAAATGTACAGCTGAAATCTCGCATCAGCCTCCATCGCGCTACTGCTTTTACTGTGATTTTTCTTAGATACAGACAAATGCTCCATCTGTTGAATGCAGAACATACAATGCAGAACATTTCCATCTCTGTGAATGCATTTAAGGACAAATACACATGCCACGTATAGCAGGAATACACTTCGTGAATGGTAGATTTTGCTAGCATGGATGTTTTCTTCACTGCAGAAAGTTTCCTTTAAAATGCAAAAAGCACTGACGAGTGCTGCTTTCCTCCCGTGCCCTCTTTGCCCATCTCTGCAACTGAATAGATAACTGCAGAAACAGGAAAAAAATGCAGAATTTTCAAAATCCTGCCACAGGGAATACCTGGTGAGAAAAGTTTAATTAACTGAATTCCTTCTTCCCTGAATCAACTTCAGCAGCACAGCAAAATTGAAATTTGAATGTTGCTTGGGTTTATGGTCAAATAAATACACACAAAAAATACAGTTGAGTGCATTTGGGTGGTATTAGCTGTTTGAAGAATACGCATTTTTGCATGCATTTGGAAACTCACGTTTCTAGTCTACTATGAGAGAAATTAAGAACAAACAAACAAAACCCCAAACCATGCTTATCACGTTGTATGGGCTGTGCTAGTCTTTCTGCCAGAAAGTTACAGCTATCACTCATCTGCCTTAGCATGGTGGTTAGGTTAGATAGTCACTCACACTCCCCTCTACTCCTATTTCCTGTTATTTACATACTGTAGAAAGACCAATCTGCAACTGATTTTGCTCTGTGGGTGCTCTGCAGTTCAGAAGGTTCTATGAATGGGAGTATTTCATAGATATTTTCTAGCGCCCGCTCTCTGTCACAGATTTCATCAGTAGCCTATTTTGTTATGTAACTGGAATTTATAGGAATGATGTTTTATTATGCTGATATACTAGTTATTAGTGATTTCAAGAAGATGAATATATGGTAAGTTTTTTTATCATTGCTCTGTTTTCAACCTTTATTTTCTTTTTTTCCTCGAAAATTACAAGGCAGAAACTTCAGTGTTAAAAATCTTCTTAGCTTTCTTATCACGTTGAATGTTCTTGATCTATTATCTTCAAGTTCCCTGGATCAGGCAAAACTGAGCTTTGACAATTATATTGTTTTTTCACTAGAACTGAGCTTCTACTTCTCTTATTTTTCCTACTTCTTTCCTACATCTATAGCTTTTACTACTCCATTAAGAATTGCATACTAGGAATTTTAACCCTTTCAACAATTAATTCCCTAAATCATCTTGACTTCCCCCAGCCATCTTCATATCACATTTCTTATAATGAGGAGGACTTATCTTTTAAAGAAATGTACTCCAGAGATGCTTTTATAAGAAAAAAAATATATTGACACATTTGTCTCTCTCTTTCTCTCCCTGTTTTTTAAATATTCTTCAGATAAAGAAAATATTTATAACTATTCATTATTGTCAGTCAGCTTGAAAAATTTAGTTTATCTTCACTTACCCTCAACATGTGATTTAAACAGCCTGTACAGGCCTACAATCATCTCTGCTCACAACTGTGATGCATCTGAAGACAATGAAACAATCATGGAAATGGCAGATTCATGAAAGAACGGATAAATGAAATTCTATTTACTTTGTCACTGGTACATAAAACTACCATCATAACATATGGATGGCACCACAGACAAAAGCTGTAATCATCAAACAGACGGAGAAAACTGTTCTGCTAATGATCCTGCAGTAGAAGATACTGGAGACTATAATAAGGAACAGTAGATGTTCCAGTTAGCAGTCTTATGCCTTGGGAACAGAAATGAATACAGTGAGAATGAATGACAGGCGATTCAAGCTGTTCAGTCCTGACATTAAATATACTAATATCTGAGATTTTTTTGTGGACTTTTTAATTTTTTTTTTTTATGTTTTTTCAGCCAACTCTTGCAGTAGTTACAGAAGTACCGAAACTAGAAGAGGAATCATTCTGAAGGTGGTTAGCAAAACAAAATTTCGTACAGCAAACTGGTTCAAGATACTCATTCACAATCTCAGATTTTCATTTAGTTTTGGTGATTGAGCTGCTTTGTCAAACAACAGTTTGGCTATCAGCAGTTTAAGTTAATATGCTGGACAGAAAACTGCTGACTAAGTTCTATCATGTCAGCTCAAGGGACAGTAAGTTCAAGCAAGGCAGCAGGACTGACAGAGAAGCATATTCAAAACACATCTAAAGCATAAAGCATAGTCAGATACTGCAGCTGAATTTCCAAGTCATTGTGAGTTTTCAGCATTGCTTTCTCTGAGCTTAAAATATGCCTGTGTTATTTATTCTGTTTGTTAAGGACAGCGATGCTTAAAAATTGATGACGTGTTCACCTGCTGAAAATCTCGGAAATCACCTGTGCTACAGAGGATATAAAAAAAAGAAAATAAAAAGGAGATGATGCTGAACACACTGGATCATTCCTTAGTAAGCAAAACATTAAGCATCCCCTCTACTTCAAACACAATCTCCTTTAGCTATTCTGTGACTTGATTTTTCAGATTTGTGAGGCTATGCACTTTAAGGAAACCTTGAGGAGTCTACTGAATAACATTCAAGAATTTACTGCCGTAGAAGAAAACAAAGCAACCACAATATTATCTGACTCAGAAATATTTCTTAAGATGTAGCAAATTTATGCCTCATTTTGTAAGGAGCTTCATAGACAGTTAATGATTAGTTTATGTTTTAATGTTCTGAAATCTGAAACTGAAAGTGTATGTATACGTGACATGTATACCTCTACATCTGAGGTATACGTGTGTGGCAGAGACATTTTCCTTGATGCTTTGACTCTTCGAGCAACAACATCTTTATTCCCAAGGGGATCCTGAGTCTCCGATGACATACATTTTTTAAGTATCATCTCAACAGAATGACCTGAAGTGTCATTTCTTCTGGATTTTTTTTCCTTCCCATTAAAGCACAGCCATTACACAAAATAGATTCTGTATTTCCATTACTATAAAGCAAATACAGCACGTAGGCACGTACACACCTGCAGTTAAAACCATTAAAAATGTGAAGCTTTTGGTCAGATATCTATGTAACTGTTTGGAAACTGTTCAGGAAAAGTAATTTTGGATAAAAAAGGCAACAAGAAAACAATCTTCCCTTTTAATTTCCGTTTCCTTCTTTTTTTTTTTTTTTGCGTTTACTAGAATCCTCCTATCTGAGAAAGCAAACAGTGCAGTTAGAAGTGCCACCACAGTGTGTCATGGGAGTTATGCTTTGGGCATCTCCTGCTTACTTTCACCTCTGAACAATGCACTCCCAGGCCAGACTGCATCTTTCTCATTTCTCTGATTACATATTTTCCCAAAATACCTAAGTTAATTAATTTTTCATTTATCTCTAGTGAGCTATGAATATTTTAAATTAAGTTTCAGGATATAATATATAAAATAGACATGGGTGAAGAGCCTGATACAACTTTGTTGATGATTGCATATTCATATAATCATTGTTCATCAGAGTGATCATGCTTTGAAATTCTGTGTTAAACTGATGAAATAAGATGCAAAATTATTGCTTTAGTAGTATTACTATTGGACTGATCAGATAACAATGATTGTCTACAATTCCTGAAAGAGCAAAATGAAGTTGGTCTGGATTCAGACAGGTGACTCTTTTTTTCCCATAATATTCAGGTTTTGTCTTCAATTATTCTTCAGTTTTCCCTGGAACAGGGTAACTAAAGACATGCAGTATACACTGTTACATTACAGTGGTTTAATTGTGTCACATAAGTAGGAACTGGACTTCACACTGTGAAACACTTGAAATTAAAAAATCATGCTGTTTCCTTGTACCCAAGAGGCAATTTCACTTTAAATAGTTATTTAGAAATCACACAGCCATGAAAAGATTTTGAATTAAAAAAGTACTGAGGAATATTTCCTCTGTGCACAGTAGAGAGGCAACGTATTATTAAGGTAAATCAGTAAGATTATGTTGAGACCTTCATCTTAGGCAGATACGGGTTTTTTGCCAGGAGACCTTAAGAGGTTTCCTAAAAAACAGTAACTTCTTTACTTCTTTTTTTTTTTTTGTTTAATAAAAGGGATCAAGATTCATGGACAGTCTTCCACAGTTCTTCTAACGCAATATAAGAAAAGACTAAGAATCACTGCCTTATTTCATAGCTGTGTTTCCTTTATTCGATTTGCAATTATTTTTCCTTATTGTCTTCAGAAATTTTCATTAAACAAGCCAGAATACATATACAAAGAGCTTGGTTTGACCATTTATGGGTAGACCATTTAAAAATCACTGTTAAATCTGATTTTGATTTAGGAGTAATCATCAGAAGCAAAATATGAATTCAAAGAGCTGTGGTTTCAATACTGTGCCAGCATGCACATTCCAGGTATCCACCCTTTCTGCAACTTCCAGCTTTTTTACCTATGAGGGATGGAAAGCATCTATGTAATTTGCACATCTGTGAACTGAAATTTGCATGCATAGCATTTAAGAAATTCCTTGGAGACTGAAAAGCAGACATCCCAATAAAGACAGACAAAGTGGTAATAAGAATACATGTTACAACAGCAAACACAGGCAACCAATCATTTCAAACATAAGCAAAAACATAACTGAAAGGAGCCTTTCTGAAAAATAAAATAAAACTTTGTATCTCAAGAATATTTTACATTTGCATAGCACCTTTCAATTTCAGTGCTTTACAAACATTAATTAACTATAGCCATGTCTAAACTTGAATCTTGCTTATAAATAAACACTGCTCTGGAAAGAAAAATGTTTGCAATCTATGGCAGCCTATAGCAGCCTTGTTTTCACTGGTAAGACTTATCACAGGGGATGCTGAAGAACTGCAGTCTTTACCTTTATCCCTTATCAAAACTATGCCTTATCAAAGCCATCCAGAGCAGTGCATCCTCTTGGACAGGTGTCATGAGAGTAATTCCACATCTTTGATCACCATGCATATCATAATGGCATCAAGCCTTAGTTTACTCACTCCTCTTTCTCTACCCTGACTTGTTCTCCCAACAGAAAAATGTTAGACTGGCAAGAGAGCGGCTGTTCTGTTGTAACTGCAGGTAAACTAGGGGATTCAGCAAGCACAGAGCACTCACACCCCAGATTAACACGGTGATGTCAGCCATGCCTTGTGTTGTAGACATGATCTCAGCTTCAAACCACCCCTCCTGGTACATTGATTTGTGCTACTGGAGCCATGTTTAATTGAAACCCAGAGGGGACTGTTTTCAAATCACTCGATGATGTAGCCCCAATCCTGCGAACACCTCTATACATGCCTACTTTTAAGAAGATGAGTAGCATGACTCAAATGCTAAAACTTAAGCTTGTCTGTATTTGTAAATTTCATGTACCCACACCAAGGAACTCGAATTGTTGATTTAAACAGTGAAGTCTGGATTGCATGTCTTGATTTTAGTGAGATACCGATGGAATACTTTGGACATCAGCTGAAAATATATTAGCAGCCAAATATTATAAGTTGGTTTGAAGAGCATTACATTTATCTGATGGTGCCCTGTAATATTTCACATTGTTGATTTAGGTAACACTTAAACTTTTGAAAATCAAGAATAAACATTTAGGGCAAAGAGAAAACTTCAGTTTCTTCCTTCTTTGTTCTAGTTGTTCTGAGTCTCTCTGGATGGACAAGTCTTCCAGCTCTATTCACTGGTAACTGGTGACACAACTTGATATTCAGTCCTAGGGCTAACAACTAAAGGATAGCTTTGCATACATGCAGCTGCAGTGGTTTCACTCCATAAGGTGATATCAGCAAAGTAGAGCATTGAAAGTGAACCTCTCTGCCTCTATTTCAACGTACATCACCAAAGGGAAGAGGTTTGTTTACACAATGAGGTCCCTCTGCTGTGTTAAACAGCCAGCTGAAGTCTTAATGAAGAAAGAATAATAATATTAGATAGCATCCATATAGAGCTACAGGGTGTTTGAAAGTATGAAGGAGTTCAGAAATTTGCCAGGTGTGGCATGTTATCTACGGCAGGCTTATGCATGTGCAACAATTACAGGTAGCTTCTACTCCCTAAAGTCCAAAGCCACAGATGAAGGATGTGCATCATGGACCAAAGCCTCAATTAAAATGGCAGATATGCTTGATTAATCCACATTATGGGTTTTCAGATGTTCAGCTGTCATTGAGCTTAGTAGAGGAGACAAGACAAACTGACCAACTTTACAACTGTCCAAAGTTTCTCAGGGATATAAATATTTGAGGTAAGGAGTTGGCTATTATTTATATATTTGTTTCTAAGAGATATTTCGGATATAATTCTGACTTCATCAGATAGCCCACGCTGGATGATCCTGTACGCTTTTTATTTTTTTTGTGGAATAGTTCTTGCAGTTGTCACCATCATAACATAGCCTACAACCCTTGTACAAGGGGCACATTCGATACACTTTTCTAACAGTAATTTTCACCGTGGAAGACAGAATACAACCCTTCTCTGCCATATGTAACAACCATTCCACATGACCCCTATACACTGCTGATAGATATCGTTCATATCTGCAGCACTGAACCTGTGCTGACGCATATATACTTCAATAGTAGCAGTTTCCTGCCAGATCATACTCTTTGTGGATCCAGTCCTGGTCACAGACTTATGCACCCAACCAGCTAGATGTTTTTTGAATAATGCCTTCAAGCCATCACATAGGCCTGCGCTCTAAGTCATAGTCATTGTCAGGTACTGACCATCTTCCTTCTAATGCTACAACTTCTCGCACAAGAGAGCTAGGATTAAATAGTAAAGTATCCATACACATTAAAATTAGTGGGAATTAATTACCAGAAATACTTTGTGGATTTGGACTGAGGCAATGCTAAGTCAAAAGCGTCTGTACCTTTTTATTAGATAACTGCATTTCCTTCACACTGCTTCAGGAATTAGGATACTAACAGCCAACAGGATGGGGAAGAAACCAGTGGGGTATATTCATTTTATCTTCTGGAGTCTGAGTGCCTACTACTTGGGCAATTTTCTTGCTGAAATAATAACTAACAAATTAGCTGGGAAAAATATATATTTGACAAAGAGGCACAAAAGAGTTTCATAGGGGCAATCATTTACAATGAGGCAAGGCTTCTCTATTGTGAGGAATATACCCCAGTTCAATACATGGTAACATCTTCCAGAGAAGGTATATGACTAAATTGTCTCCTGCTTTGGTCTGTCAGATGCAAGCATGAATCCCACATGGCTTTCTGCCCTTTGAAAATCTTCCTGATATTAGCCGGTCTAGAATGCCACCTTTGGCATCTCTGTCAGAAACATTCAGGCATGTAAAACCCTCCTAAACTTTTCATTAGAGATCTATGTTCCATATTGGAACTAATGCTAAATGTATGAAAGAGTAAACGTTTCTTAGAATTCTGAAAGACTCCGATAATTTTGATTGTATTGTTATATTTAAAATAGGCAAAGCCACTAGAAAATACAATATGAAAGATTCTGCCATATCTGGTGAGCAAGCTCAATACAGTTTCATGGTGGGTTTTTTTTCATTTCTGTGTCTTAAATTGGTCCTATTTGAATTGCTTTATTCTGAAGTTAACACCAGGTTTATTCCTAAATTAATGTTCTATGCAATAAATCTGCTTTCCAGGTAGGATGAAAGTAAGAAATTCTTTTGGATATGAATTACTGACTAGTCTCAAGAGTTCTGGGTTTTTTTTGTTCTCCTGAAGGAGACAAAATACTTGTGATTCACTGTCCCAGAGATCAGTCTTCCCTAACACATTTGCAGTTGTTCGTTTGTGTAAGAAGGCCTTGATCAGAATAAACCCCCACTGGTTTCAATGCAAAAGCTTCAAAAAAGCACATAGAAATGTGAATTTAATTGTCTCCAGGTATTACATCATATGCAGATTCCTACCCTGCTGATTTTTTTTTAATAAGAAATGGAGTGAGAGAAAGATTTAGAAGCTGCTTCAGCGTAGAATTTTCATATGTTGTGCATTAGAAGATTCCTTATTCTTCATGATGGCCTAATTTCCTTTAAAAGCAATTCATGAACTGGCAGTGTGCCAATATAAGATTATGAAACAGCAACTTTCTGCCACTGTGGAATTATCTGTGATACTTTCCATGTTCCCCTAGATGAGAGGAGATGAGAGGCTGAGGGGGCGTAGGGAGTGTAAACATTTGTTTCTGTCCTTCACAAAAATAGCGGAGGGATGGAGTTTCTCTGCCTTTTAGTTAGGGTTTGAGTACTTTCCATGCATGGCTGGAATCTAGCAAGGGGAAAGTGTGTGTCTGGCCCACATGTGAGCTGCCATCTGGAGAAGTCTCTGTGCAGAAAGACGAGAACAGGCATGCTGGAAACATACATCAGGAAAACAATATCAAGGATTTTGGTGTAAAGTTGAAAAGTGATAGGCTTAATGGGTGCAGGTACTGACAGGATCTCAGGGACTGGCATTAAAAAAGAGCATGAGAATTCCTTCTGTAATGACTGCAGCAGTGCACACCCCTGGGGGGCATTTGTTTCTGATGTTTGTCTCTAAAAGATGTTCTCATTGAGCAAAGAGTACACTTTCTGAAAATCATTTCCAGTTGCAAAGGTCAGTTCTTCCAAATACTGCAAAATCTACTTAAATTATCTAGAAATGAGTTGCACTTTTGTAATATCAAATAATGACCCAAGGTTAAATAATGAGCTAATTGATCCAGCTCAGTTGAGCAAGAGGCTTCTGAAATACAGCCACAAGAAAAATAGAATATTACCTTTATATATGTGTGTATTTGAAGAATCAAACCCGGCCATGAGCATGTCAACAGTTTATCTTTAATTCCAGTGAGAATGTATCACTCTATTAAGAAGTAATTTTAAACACAACATTAAAAAAAAAAAAAAAAAGACGTAAATGCTATACCCAGGGCATGAAGACTCCTTACCTCAGAAGCTGTCTGGTGGATATATGGTCCTTGTCCTTAAAGCTTATGGGATTAAAATTTGGTTAGTAAGAAAAGGGACAATAACATTATTCTCCAGTTTCTTGTTTGAACTCATTTATTCTCCTAATGTGTGAGCCAAGAACTTAGAAGAGTCCTTACTAAATGTAAACATCAGAAAGCCACAAAATATGAAATCAATGCAACATTATCATTGCAGGCCAAAAGGCATATGATTAAAATTACCTTTATTAATCACACAGTCACCTCCAAAGCATATCATCATAAATGGAGGTTTAAAGTCAGGTTAACTTCTGAGAATATTTCCATAGATTCTACCTTCATTCCTTTTTTCTTTATATGTGTTTTAAAGTCTTCAAATAATTGCAAATAATACTGTTGATTCTATCTGCAAGTCCTAAGCTCATCTTTTTTCATTTAGTGCTGCAAGGACTGTCATTGCTTATCCTTGAATGTAGGCAGCATAAAAATAAGCATTTTCTAGATCATAGGAGTAGGTTATAGCACATTATGTAAGTTTAGCATGTCTTTTGAAAGAAAAAAAATAGTTTGAAAAGGTTTTATGAAAGATATTTAGAAACCTATATTTCATGGAATCATATAATGGTTTATGTGAGAAGGGACCTTAAAAATCATGTAGTTTCAACACCCCCGCCACAGTCAGAGACGACTTCCACTAGATCAGATTTCTCAAAGCCTGATCCAACCTGGTTGTGAACACCTTCAGGGATGGGGCATTCACAACATCTCTGGGCAACCTGCTCCAGTGCCTCACCTCTCTCACAGTAAAAAAATTCTTCCTAATGTCTAATCTAAATCTCCCCTCTTTCAGCTTAAAATAATTACTCTTCATCACTGCACTCCCTGATAAAAAAACCCTTCCCAGCTTTTCTGTAGGCCCTCTGTAAGTACTGAAAAACTGATATAATGTCTCCCTGGAGCCTTCTCTTCTCTGGGCTAAACAAGCCCAACTCTCTCAGCCTGTCCTCATGTGGTAGGTGCTCCAGCCCTCTGATCATCTTTGTGGCCCTCCTCTGGATTCACTCCAACAGATCCATATATTTCCAGTGCTGAGGACTCCAAATCTCAACACAGTACTCCAGGTAAGATCTCACGAGAGCAGAGTAGAGGAGCAGAATCATCTCCCTTGCCCTGCTGGTCACTTCTTTTGATGCAGCCCAGGATACAGTTGGTTTTCTGGGCTACAAGCACACATTGCTGGCTCTTGTTGAGCTTCTCATTCACCAGCACCCCCAAGTCCTTCTCCTCAGGGCTACTCTCAATCCATTCTCTGCCCAGCCTGTAATTGTTCTTGGTATTACTCCGACCCAGGTGCAGGACCTTGCATTTGGCTTTGTTGAACTTCATGAGTTTAGCACAGGCCCACCTCACAAGTCTGCCAAGGTCCCTCCAGCATATTGACTGCACCACATATCTTGATCTATCTGTATTTATACCAAGAAAGTATTTATGTCATATTTTTAAATAAATAAAATTATTTTCTGTGTCTCTTCTCTTCAACTTCAAAGTGCTTCCACTAATAGCAAGTTTATTTATTTGATGTATTTCCAGTGTGCCTTTCACAATGGATATATTTTGAGCTAGGGCTCTTGGAGGTGGGCTCAGATCTGTTTTAGGTTTTGCAACGAATCCTCTACACCAGTTGTTGGTGACACAGGTATGGGAGCTTGGGACACAGCAGTTCATCTGAATGGCTTTCTTCAACTTACATGCCATGATAGTGAGAGCTGCTACTAAGTCAGGCACTTACACCAAACATAACCACAAAATGCTTTTGCAGCATTCTGCAAAAACTGTTCTGAAAAGTAATTATATGATGTGTTTCATAAGAGGATTAAAAGCAGAAAGTAAAGGAGAGTATTATGTAGATCATTTAACCCTGTTTGCTGTTCGCATGATTACTGTGCAAATCTGTAGGAACTAAGAATTTTTTTCATGTCTCTTAACATATTTTCATCATAATTGCAGAGTGAAGAAAAAAAGGATCTTCTAGGGAGCTGGAAAAAACACACAGAGGAACAAAAAATTTTCACATGACATCCAATCATTAACAGAAGAGCTGCTTTACTAGATCACACCAAATATCTTACTGGCCTCTGGTAGTGAGCACTAGCAGATGCTTAGGGAGGAGTATATAAGCAAAGCAAGAAGTCATTTATTCATAGGATCAGGTAATCAGGGATTCAAGGATTTACAGAGCTGAAAGCTTATATTTCGTAGGTCCTGTAGTAGACAGACTGATGTTCTTTCATAAACCTCAATGCTCACTTAATTTACTTCAGCGTCTTTATTGCAGACTGTTAAGTACTTAACTGACAAACATTTATATCATTGCAGAAAGAGTGGGAACACATCAGGCAGGAAAGTGTTGAAGAAAATGGCAAATTCAGTCACAGAACTTTGTCTCAATATCTAATGAAAGCAAGGAGGGAAGAAGATTTGGAGCTGAATGAAGTGTTGAATGGGACGGTCACATGCAAAGAACTTGGAGTATTTGGGGCTTGTAGAATATAAAAAATAATTCTGTATCTGCCATACTGGATAAAAAACTGCTTACAGGGGGACAAGCTGCTTATTTTGTTTACCGCTGCATTAAAGCACAGCTAAATCCTTGCATGGAAGTCCTTTGCAGAGATCACAGCAGCTGAGCTGAAGTGGTGCTACATCTGGACCTAATTTGGAAGTCAAATTAACCTGTGAGGTTTACTGTACTTAAGGCTGTGCCAGTAGCTAGTGTGCTGTAGGGAAATGAAGGGAAAAGAAATAAAGGTTTTGAGGTGATAAAGACCAAAGAATGCAGGGATATTTTTAACCTCTATTTGTCCATATGCTGCATGGTTTTGCCTAATGTCTTTTTTAACTCAATCACAATTTTGTTCTCCCTGACACTTGCAGTCACAAGGCAGTTCTGTCATTTACTTACATGTAATATTTTTTATGTGTGTTTATTTTAACTTTGCTGATTATTTCTTTCATCATGCCATTGTACTTACAGTGTGAGAAATAACTGTTTCCTATTTATTTTCTCCGTGATACAGATTATTTTAGACCTATCTTATAATAATCAGCTATTCACTTTTCTTCAGATTCAAGAGTCCTATCTCTCCACTTAATTTCTCCTCATATATTAATCTATTCTGTATATTAAAACTCTCTTGCTGCCATTTGCCCCCCCACGCTTTTCAGAAGGGATTCAAAGTGTAGGCTCTGAATGAAAGTTTACAGTGGCATAATGAGCTTCTCCACTTAATTCTGTATTCTTTTCTTATTAATTGTTAACTCTCTTTTTTTAATTGTTTGATTTTGTTTTTACCAGTATAGAACATTGACCTAAGGTTTTGAGTGAACTGCCCCAATAAATAAGTTTTTCTGAGATGTGACAGTTAATTTGAAGGTTTGTTTAGATTGTCCTCTCAGTATATTACTCTGCACTCATCAACATGACCTTCACCTACTAGTGTATCATCAGCTACCAGTCTTTGAGTCCCTTTTGCAAATCTTCTCAAGTAATTTGAGAAGCACAAATCCACAAATCTGTGAAGAAAATCTGTGAAGACAAATCACCCAGTTTCCTGCCTTTTAACCACTTATAATCCCAGCACTGACTCCATTGTACCATTTAGTCTAGTGCCTCATACATATACCTGGTGCACTTAAAGCAGACATAAATATTTATGATGGTTAAACTGGTAGAGCCAAGGTACAAGGAGCAGCCTATGCACAGTAATCTAAAGAAAATAGGCAATTTATCTTGCTCCTAAATTAGCTTTTGCTGCCTTTATTGAGCTGCTCACTGCTGCAGCCAGAATGAAATTACACCATGTCGCTGAGCCAATCCAGCTGCTCTTGTCTGCTCAGATGGAACGTCTTCCTCCCACATCACTTTGCCCACATTCTGGGCCACATGGTCCTGTTTTCCTCCTCACATGCCAGTCTTCCCAATTGTCTGACACCTCAATAAGCCAATTAACTAGTTAGCCCAACAAAATGCTATTTATTCACTTTTCTGTGCCAAGTTAGGTTTCCATACATTTAAAAAGTTGAATGGTATGAGCACAAAGCCTGTTGACAACTAGACTTGGCACAAGGAAAGGGTCAGGCAGGGGTCTGTGGCTGGTAGGAGAGGAATGAAACCTTGTCACTTTTAAGGACATCAGGACATTAGATGAAATAATTTCATGTAAAACCACTCTTAGAATAAGTTTCATTGAGCTGCCAAGCTGCCCTACCACACAGCCGAAGGAGAAGGTCTTTGCTCCCTCAAAGTCCTCCTTTCACTTTGCTTTCTCGCTTTCATTCTCTTAGTCCTACTTATAGTTCAAACTCCTGCTTTCATCAACTCTGGATCACACTGTCTGACTGAACCTGTCTGATCCAAACATTAGCCAATTCACCTCACCAATCAGCCCAAAACAGAAAGAACAAATTTTTGTTGCTGGGTTGGAATTCAAATGAGTTACGTCAACTTAACAAGCAATTAGATGAGATCCCAGAGACAGTGTAAGATAGGCACTGGAATCAAGTGGTGGGTAAGAGAGGTAACAAAGGGAAGGAGAGAGCAGTAGCACGTGTGCTCCTTGTTGCATGTAAGAAATTGAAACTCTGCCTGAAGACCAATACAGTTAAAGCTGGGTTTTAAAGGTGGGCTTTTAAAGGTGGGCTAAAGCTGGGTTTTATTTTAAAGGATTGCTATGCTGCAGTATTTGTTCCAGATGTATACAATACTGAGTGTGAGCTGCTTTGGAAGACAGCAAATGAAACATTTCAGTTTATTAACCTGAAGCTTTCTGATCAGGCACACAAGACTTGCATCCAGATTTATTGTTCAGTGAGTTTACCCAGGTAGCAGGTGATACTCTAGTGTTTATAATTTCCTTTGCTTCTTCTTTAAATACCAGAATGAATTGCTGACAAGTATTTCTAATGATCTCAAGTTCAGTACATACATATTTATAGAGTGTTTTCAAAAAACATGTCCTGCAAACTGAACTATGTCTGCCATTCATTCATTACTTCTCCAAGGGGGAAGATATATAGGGGAATAATTTGGCTGAGCTTAACAGCTCACAGTTGAAAAAAGAGATGCTACTAGCTATTCATCTTTTAGATTTTTCCATGAAGAAAAGTATGATTATTGAGCGGTGTTACTTTTTATGTCCACATGGCATGCTGGGAAGCACCAGGGCCCTGGTTTGGAATGTTGGCCCAATATTCCTGGAAGATCAGAGCAGGAGTTTAAAGAAAACTAAGGACATGTACATACAGATACAGACAGTTTGAGGCATTTTGGAAGTTTAAGGGCAAGCTAACTGAACTGTTGTGTCAACACTGCCTACAAAATTAACCTGTCCCTCTGAAATGTTTTGCTACTATTTCTACTCTATTCAGAGACTGGTTTATGTGCCAAGGAATAGAAATTCATATCTCTTCTGTTGCTAAGAGCTAAATCTATGTATTTTTTTGTATTTTGTCTCTACATATTTGTATAAACTCAGTGTCTTTTTCCTCCCTAAGATACTTTTCTTTGGGTTCTACAGATTGATTGAATACCAAGTGAAATAACATGAATTCACCTCTTTATGGTACACTAAATGTCCTTCGGTCTCTTTTTTAGTAAAAAGCAATGATCCTCGTTCTTAGGATTCTCTCCTTTATTACTTTGTAAGACTTTATCATACACTCACTTTCTTCCTGGTTTTGGTTAGCCTAATTGTGAAAGTGCACGGACTGAAAGCCTTCTCTGCTCTCTCAGCTGTGGGGAAAATGTCTGCATATTATGTTGGAGTCTTTCCTACAATTCTTTGCATAGCTACATGACTGTAAGAAGCATTTTGATTTACTTGCATGGAGGGACCCAGTTCCCACATTAAATATCTTTCCCTGAAAATTATTGCTAAAAGAAGAGGAACAATTTACATGGTATTTTAATATTTGAATAAAATTGTGAGATACAGAAGTAATAAAAACATCTACAAATATTGTCAGGCTCCCATTTATTTTCATAATGAAAAGTAAATATTCTGTATTTAATTTTACCTCTGCCAATAAAAATAGTTATTTGAATATTAATTATTTTCCAGGAAATTTCACAGTGATTTGACTAATATGCCTTGAACATCTCTTAGGGACCAAAAAATTTTCTCAGTCCTTTAGATGTGAGAAAAAACCCTCATTGTAGCCTATATAACCTCATTCAAAGCAATACGAAAAATCTTGTATGTACTTTATGTGTTTGGGAATATGTTCATAATGCCAAAATTAGACTATTTAAAATTTATCCTGGCAGCAAGATAAGAAATCTGAAAATTATTTCATTTCAGCTTCCCTATTTTGGTGTTATGTGCATGATTACCCAAGCAAGGCTTTTAAGAGGCTTTCTCGTCCCTCTCTTTGTAGTTACAGCTCAGAGAATTTAGAGGCGTCAGACTGAACTGAAAATATGTGGGGTATTCCCAGAGCTGCCAGTAATAGGTAACCCATGGAATGGGCCTTTGCTTTGTTTTCCTCAGACTGCTGTGACTTTCCTGACTAAGAGAGGAAAGGGGAATTTTAGAAAAAGCTTTTTTTTTTTCAGATAAGCCCTTACTCTGGTAGGTTCCTATTTAATCATCTCCACTGATTAAGAAAACAGTTCTCTATTGTGCTGCATGTTTGGGTGGCCACATAAAGAATTTAACCTGTAATACAGGACAAATATTTTTTTTTTTTTTAAAAAAAAGAAGGAGGTGATTTACATCTAATATGGACCTGCTTAAAGCAGAGGTCTAGGGCTACTCTGGGGACTTTCTTGCCTACCCACTGACCCCAGGACCTTCATCAACCAGCATCACCTTTTGGGGTGCAACCAATCCAGTGTCTTTGCTCCACTCCAAACTGGAGGAGGTACGAGGGGGGGAAATACAGTTTTTTTTTTCTGAAGCTTTAAAAAGATTTCCCTTCTGAAGCGTTAACTCTAAATTTCTTGTTCCCAGGAGGTACCAGTGAACAGGAACTGTAGGGTGCGTTCATTTCCCTTCTGGCATAGCCAGCTTAAAATAACAAAAAAAAAAAGGTCCTGCAACATCGTAGTACGAACTGAACCTTTCATTTTGCTGCCTTACTTGTTCTCTACTAGGCCACGTTTAAGAGATTTTCAGAGGTGCTTTTGGTTTGCAAAAGCTTTCATGCAAATAGCTAGTTACCTTAAAAATCCAGGGAGGGCAGAGGGGCCACAGCGGTCTAACTTTTCTCCTTCATCTTCCTATTACTTGTCCAACACCTTGTAAAGAGGTACTGAAAAGACAGGTTATTATGTACCGAGAACTGGTGTGGCAACTGTTGCTTGCCCTTCATTAATGCTGGCGTTTTAGCTGAACGACTTGACCTGAAGTGGCTGGAGCGTCCCCGGGGGAAGTTTTCAGTCCTTTTGTTGTGCGTTTCTACAGAGTCCCCAGCGGCGAAAACCCCCTTCTTTCCCATTTGCTGGCTGGTGCCCTAAGGGTGACGGGGCTGAAAGTTTAGCAAGTTTTGTGCATAGCTTCACATCACAAGAGCAAGTGCATTTTTCGCCCCCCCCCCTCCTTTCTTTTTCCTCCTCCTAAACGCCTCCTTCAAGTTTGCAGCTGGGCAGGACTCCAAAGGTGCAGCAGCAGGAGAAGCAACAAGCCAGAGTTCAAAGTTAGCAGTAAATTGCACAACTTCCAGCTCATCGCTACGCTCAGTGACTATTAACAAGCTGGAAGGCGCTCAGGGAAAAAAATAGGGGAGAAGGGAACACCCTCGAATTGTTTGGCGATTGCTGATGTTATGCTTCTGCCCTTGGGATCATGGCTCCCTTTGGAAGGAATTTATTAAAAACCCGGCATAAAAACAGGTAAAGTGCGTGGGTACGTGGAGGAAAAGGGAGGGTGATATGGGATGGTTTTCTTCTATACTTCTTTTTTTTTTTTGTAGTTGTTCTGGGGGAAGGATGTGTTGCTCCGGAGCCAAGCCGCTCCCGGGAGCTGGAACTTCGCGGCTCACCTGCGAGTGGGAGCCGGGCCGGAGGGAGCGGGGTCGGTGTGCGCGCAGGGAAGGGGCGCTTCTCATTCTCCCTCCACCGGGACCTGGCTCTCCCCTCTTCGCTCTGGCTCTCTTGACTCCTGGGCAGTGTTTTCAGTGAGGGGAAGATATCTCTTTCTCATTTTGAACCTTTCCCGTCTAAGCCAAGGCGAACACTGGAAGCCCCCTGTGTTAGCAAGGTGAGACTCGGCCGGGGCTGGGAGGAAAATCTGGAGGCGCCAGCGTGCGGGTCCTGCCTGGGGTGGATGGAAGGGGCGACCTGGAG
Organism: Tapera naevia; assembly: GCA_033556795.1. Taxonomy (NCBI): domain Eukaryota; kingdom Metazoa; phylum Chordata; class Aves; order Cuculiformes; family Neomorphidae; genus Tapera; species Tapera naevia. The sequence goes on from JAUMJJ010000059.1 coordinate 7,776,596, forward strand.
CCCCTCACCCGCGCCAGGAAAACACTTCCCCGAGTTTCTCAGGGGAGGGCTGCGGCGGGCCGAGCCCCTCCAGGCCGGGCTCCGTGCCCCTCTGCCTTCCACGTTCCCCTACGTTTTCTGGAAGGGAGAGTCTCAGCCTGCAACACCTTCCCCTGGCTGTAAATCTGGGAGATAGGAGAGCATGGATCTTCCACCGTGGACAAGGGGGATGCTTTATTTCTTTTCTTTTTTTTTTTTTTTTTGTTAGCCTTCAGCTTGTGCTGAAGTTGAGAGACTTCCTTTTTTCTTTTTGCCTGGAGAAGTATTCAGGGTGACAGCTATGGTCCCTGCGTTGGCTCCTGCGAAGTTTCTTGATAGGGACTTTGCCCCTCACATTGTGCGTGCTCCCACATGCCTCGCACACCGACTGTAAAAGAAGGGAAAGAGTTATGTAATGATTTTAAGCGCTAGGATGGCAATCGACTTTTTTTTTTAAGAGCAAACGTGCTTGGAGTGGAGCAAATTTGCTTGGATCCTATGGAATTTACAGTGGCTGAACGCGTCTACCTAAGATTGAATAAATCACTGAACTTCTTGCTCAGGGAGAAGCCCCAAAATCACTTGTAATCTCTTCTCCGCTTTGACTGGTGTTCTCCACTGAAATTTAGGGATTTTTTATTTTTTTTCCAGAGAGAATATAATTGGGCCCTAAAAAGTCATGTAAAATATCTTGACTTTTTTCCCAGGTTTGGGTTTTGATTTTTCCCATTTGGTACACTGAAGGTTATTCTGGAGGTATTTGTTGGAAATGTGTGAAAATATTAATTTTGCATATTTATGGAATATAAATCAAAAAGTCAGTAACAGTCAAGCTTTAAAAAATAAGGTACTATTTTAGAATTATTAATGCCGTAGGTTCCTGATGAAACAGGATATTTTGCTGAATTGTTTGGAGACAGAAAAGCTTACAATTTACATCTCATGTGACCATTTTATGTTCAGAAGATCTGGAAAGATGGACATGAACTTTTCCATGAAATTTTATTTATATAGAACCGTAACTTTTTTACTATTAAAATAGAAGTTTTGCTATTGCTTTCACTTACTTTAATAACTGTGTTTAATCACAAAGCACAGTTCTACTCCCTCACTCACTTAAATGGTCAAACTGTTTCTCTTTTAGATGTTTAAAATATCTTCATACTAATTGCATAAATCTTACTGTGTTTGCTGATGCAATGGTTTATTCCTCAGAAAAAAGAAAGTCATAATCCAAAGCTTTAAATAGCCAATAAAAATTAAAATGCCAAAGGAACCATTACTGTGAACATGTAACACTTGCTTCTCATTTCACTCTCCCTCCACTCCTCCCCTCAGCGCCCCCTGACCCCCCATTCCCCACCAAAAAAAGAAATTAATGCCTTTAATGTTTAATGGCAGGTAGGTGTTGTGGCAATAAGAAGGAATTGAAAGTCTTGTGACTACGGGTGGGGGGGCAAGAACAAAGAAGGCTGTATCATTCTTAAAGACGCATTATTATCTATTTAAATATTCTGAGACAAACTTTACTTAGTAAAAGGGTCTGGTAGTGTGATTGAAGAGCTATGTAATAACTTTTTTTTCATTATAATTGTATCTTTGTGAAATCATTTGAAACCTTCAAAAGGAAGTCAAGTGGGTTTAAAATCCTTGACTGTGTTTAGGGTATTGTTTGGGGAGTTGGAACTTGTGGCTCATTATCTTGTCTTAGTTTGCCTACCTGTGAAAGGGACTAAAAAGAGACATACCTGTATCTTAGTTTGCCTGCCTGTGAAGAGGGGCCAAAAAGTGACATACCTGTATCTATATATTAGTCTGCTGCTTTGTTTATTAGCTCTAATTGTCTGTCTCTTTGGGAAACAAAGTTTTTGTAACAGAAGAATTATTGAGTAAAGTTGAAGTATAGAAGGAACAAGCATTTGCCTTCTGTCTCTTCTCACTTTGTTTTTTCACTGAAAGTATTTAATGTCCATTAGCTACAAGCAAATATAACTCCTGAGACATTTAAGATAAAGCTAAGCCAGGACAACAAAGTGGAAGAAGAGCCAGAAGAAAAATGAAGGTGTTATAGTCATTTGCTCAGATAACAACATGACACCTCCATAATTAGTGCTTGTCTTCTAACACTGCCCAGAGGTCCCAGATAAGAACTCTATTTTGTAGTAGACTCTTCACATCCACATCATAAAAAGTCAGTCTCTACCCCTAAAACCTCAGAGTTTAAACAAAGAGGTTACTCTAAATGTATCTCTCTATATGAAGTATTCGAGCAAGAGATGGGGCATGTTGGCTGTGACACCACAAGACTTTGGAGAAAGAAACTGAGATTAAACCTTAGGAACCCAAAACTGGTGCTTCTAGTATTTGGAAGATCTTCAGTTGGTATTACTCTTTCGGGCTGCTGAAAACTTGCTCATGCAAAGAGACAACACAAGACCTGGGTAACCACTGGTTCATTGTAAGCCCTGATTTGATTTCCAAGGAGCAGCCGAATGTGGGTTCAACGTATTTTTCTTGGCCAGAAAGAGAATGAGTGATATCTTGATATCTTTTTTTAAGAGTTATGGGTTTTCTTTGTCCTCTTGTGACATCCAGAATTTACTGTAGTCCCCAGAGCATGTATGTGCTTGTCATCATGTCCCCTGGAGAACAATAGATCCAAAAGGTAGCAAGTCTATGCCCCACCCACCTACAAGTCCAAGTATGCTCAGCAGGGACAGGCTGTACCCTCTAAAGAAATAAAGGAAAAGAGTGTTTCCTGTAGGACTAAACCTCTGTAACATGAATTAACTCAAAGGGAATTATTTTGATGCAAATCTGTTAAAGATACTGTTCTCTGGGAGTGTGAGGAATGCTCAGATGACTTTACACTTCAGAAATATGGTGATGTGAGCAGATGCTCAGCCAAAGATGGAGTAATAAAAAAGTGCTGAGTTCTTTGCAGGTAAGGTCTAGTATTGATCTAACACATTGCAGTGCACTGCACAGAGACAAAATATCTCCCTATTTGATCTGAGGGACAAATACAAAGCATGTATACTTGCTGTGTTTATGTACCAGAGTTTCACATTGTATACTATATCCTGGTTGCTACATGGAACATGAATTGATGCCCCAGTTTATTTTCTGTGAGATTAGGAGTTCTGTGCTCTTGGGTGCTCAATTTGTTCACTTCTGAGAATGGGTCTTGAGGTTCATTTAAACACTTCAGACATTACCCAGACTTTTTAGTGATATCACACCAAGAAAGCTGGCTCCATTGTTATTTCTCTTTCATTGAAGCCACTTCCTTGGTTTTTTCACGTAAACCTCACCCAAACTTGTCAAAGCCCTACTGGTTCATGCCAGCTGTAGCCAGGGACATAGCATTCTGAAAGAGAGAGGGAACACAGAATCCATCTTCTTCATGTAATTGTCCTTAATGTTGTAACACTGTCCTGTTAGGCACAAGTAGCTTGAGAATTATTTTTTGCCAGTCTAATTCATGTTGGTCCTATGTTTACCACAACCATTTGTATGCTCTATTGACATACAACAAATCTGAACCCACAGTACAGTTTTATGATGAAACAATTGTGTTGCAAATCTGTTATTATTTAAATGTATTTGTTTTACTTTTTGTTTCCATTTGTTGGGGTTTTTTTTCCCACGTTTTACTGTCTGTGTCTCCGTGCCACAGTAGTTAGCATAGTGTTTCTGTATAGGAGGTAAAGATCTACTTTGCCTACTTTTAATGTCTGCCTCTGTTTATTCAGCTCATCTCTGCTTCATAGGTAGAAAGAAAGATCATATATATCCATTCATTCCTACGGATATGGAGGGAGTTCTTCCTGTCTTGACAGTCAGAGGCTCCTCCCTAGTGAGAGAAACATTCAATTATTCTCTTAGGTTTTTTATTACAAGTACAGCTTAATGAATTAGAGACTTCATCTCTCTGATACTGAGCTAATATTACCATGTTCCCTCCCTCCAGTAGTTTCTTATGGTACCTAGTTAGCACAGTGATTTGAGTATTACTCTACTCTAGTCGAGTACACTACTGTACATTTTAAGCCTTAACCTGAAAATATGCCAGCATTTAAGTTTGGACTGGAAAAACTCTTGGAGATCAGCTGCTTATCTGAAAGACCCATGTATGACCCATACTGTAAGTCTCATGGGATCGTGTGAGATATGTAATATTTCTTCTCTTGGATGACCATAGCTGGAGAAAAGTCTCTATGAAGCTATAAGGTGCTTTTATATTCAAGACTACAAGGCATTTGGTATGTATATTGGAGGGGTAGATAAAAGCTTATATAGAATCAGTGGTGCTATCTGTGTTAAATTTTTAGATTGAAATGATAGTGCATGTTTGGTAATGGTGGAACACATTCTTTCTCATTTTTATTTTTGCTTGAGCATGAGATGTATTAGTGAACTATCAAAGAAATTGTTCCTTTTTGAGCCAAAGTTCATACATTATAATTTATTTTCTAGTCTGTTTTTTTCAGCTTTGTCTTAGAGATCAGAATGGTTGTATAAATTTTCTAATAATCTTTGTACATATTTGTTCACGTCCCTTTCAGGAAGAGCTTTTTGTCTAGCAAAACACTAACCTTATTTCTAAAGAGTTAATTATCTACTATTCCAGGAGGTCAGACAGCAAATTCATTCCAAAGGAGTAAATAAAATGAGTAATAGATTTGTGTAATACTACACCATGTAAGGAAAGAGCATTGCTTAGGTTAAGTTGAAGCTAATCTGAAACACTAGTATAATGTAGACTCAGGCTGAGTCGATACGCTTCAAACAAAGGAACGCGTTTTGGATAATACAGAACAAAAATCCTGCTGGTCAGTGTTGAGTTCCAACTTAACTGGTGAAGAACTAGCATTTTACGTGCAGAGAGGAGTCAGACGTGTTGCTAAATGTGTAATGATTTCAATAGGCAGATGTAAGTTTTCAGAGATTTTTTTTTTAGATTAATAACTTTAATAAAAGTCAGTGTTAATCACAGACTAGTACCTCTTAATTGACCTACAAAGATGTACACTTAGTCACAGAAAATCTTATGGTTTGTTTGTTTGTTTTATATGGTGAATAACAACTTAAAATTACAATCTTAAATATTATTTGCAAGCATTAATATCACACACACTGTACAAACCTTAATTAGTTCATCCAGCTTGTATATGTATAATGTAGATAAATCTTTATTAATGGTGGCAGAAAGGATGGTGCAAAATACAGTTTTTTGTTTAAGACAACATGCTAAGTGAAGCCTAGAACTGAATGCTGAACGTGTTGGTACCCAGTTGTATGCATAGGTAGCTGAATTATTCTTGTGACTTCTATTGTTTCTCTTACGTGTTAGGATGCCCTCAGGATGGTGGCTTTCTGTCCTCTTCTGCAGTGTTACCATGCTAGCAATTGCACAAGTATCACACGGGATGCGACAGATAAGAGTCAAATGGTTTCTGGATGAGCAGAAGGAAAAGAGGGACCAACCAAGTGGAATTAGAGGGGAAAAAGTTGACTAAATTTATTTATGTAAAAAAGGCCAGAACCGTCCTCTAAAGAATGTAGATACGAAACAAATACAGTTCAGTGTAGTTTTCAGATAGGTAAGATATTGTATTACGGACGAATATCATGAAGATTTCTCTAAAAATTTCTATCAGATCAGTTTGTTTCTGGTCTTTTTTTTAATCACCTACTCCATGCCTGTGTCTCCTGTTAGAAAAAAATTGCTTAGAACTGATTTTCATGCAGATTCTGGTGATAGCATTTTACCTTCTAAGGTTGTAAATTTTCTATGGACTTGCAAAATTCTTGCAATAAAAATGAGAAATTTTTGTAAGTCATTTCTCATGCATATGTGTTAGACAAAATATTAAAGCCAAACATAATTAGTGATTTTGGAAGTTACATTTTTGGGAGACCCTTGTCTAAAACAAAACTTTTGAGCACCTTTCTGGAACTTGCTTCAAATAGGCACCTTAATCATCCGCTAGTCACCCTATCCTGTCTCGACCTATCCAGAAATATATTTAAGGTGCACGTGTTATAATAGTGATGATACCAGCTTGTTTATGACCTCAAACAACTGAGCATGCCTAATTTTCCTTAGCTGTAATAAGAGTGATAATATTTACATGCCTCAGGAAAACAAGTAGGGCATGATTAGACAGTGTAAAATCTGTAGTAGTGCGCAGTGTGAAAGCCAGTTAGTAGAAGTATGAATAAAATCTGGGAGTTCCTTGTTTTTAATTCTTTTACAGTCCACTAGAGCTGACTGCCATGCAGAGAAATGAGAATACATTGCAAATGGTTTAGGTTTGATTTCACTTCACTCGCTGAGGAATTTTCAACAAACTAAAATTTTTCATAATGTTAAAAAAGGCTCGTGAAGTGGGTTGTAACATCACAGAAAGGGAAATAAAAATGCCATATGTATCTTAGGAGATTTTGAGGTGGTTTTATTAGGTGAACATACGGAAAGAAGGTTAACTTTTAAAACCAAAAATCAGAAAGGAAGGTTTTCACTGGTGACTGTTATAAAACTGACATGTAATTATATTTTTAATACTATGAAACGTAAGTCTTGTTATCATGTGAAGAGGAATAAAGGACACTAGCTTGAAAGAAGGTTTTCCAGTGCAAGTTTGGCACATGTCTCGAATCTACTTTATTTAAAAATATGTTTCTCTTTCACTCAACTTTTCCTATTTCACTCCTACAACTGTCTGCCCAAGTATCGGTTTGCCTCTGTCAGTTTGAAGCTTTTCGTTTGTAGTTTAGATGGTTGCAATGGTTGTTAGAAATACATTTTTTGAGCATTAGCATTAGAAGAAGCCAGGCTACCAACATATTTCTTATGTTGGAAGTGGTTTAAACCTGTTTTCTTAGGTTAGGGTTGTTTAGGTTTTGTTTTTGTTTTCTTTTTCCTCCATGTTCATTTGTCAGCTGCAGAATAATGATAGGGGAGAAATATATTTATTTATACAGAGGGTAAGTATTTTCTGGGAATGAAACATAAATTTGTCTGTTTTGAGGGTCAGGCTGTTAATCTGATTAGTGTGCTTTCTTTATTCACTACCCCTATCTGTTCTCCTTCATTACTGTAAAGAATTCTGAGTTATGAATTTCCCATCATAATGGAAAATATAATCCACTCTCTTGAAAAGCACAAGATATTTATTTTGGCCTCCTTTTAATAATACCAAACTAACACATCTTAACATAAGTGTGTAAAAGCTTAACATTCTCTTGTTTGGGAACGAAATCAGGTTTATAAAAAACATAATAATCTATTAGACCAAGTTTTGTTTTGGTCACTTTAAATGTGTTTATGTTACTTTCAGCTTGTAAAGATATATGACCTCAGTGGAATAATGTGTGAAGACTACTAATTTTTGAAAGAGTCTGCCCTTGGGTCTTGAACCTGCAATTTGTTCTGTGTTAGATTCCTTCATCCGTGTGGAACAGCTTACTTTGCTTTCCCCAGCCTCCTCCAAATTCAAAAGGATTATTTCTACAGATGATAGTTTCCAGTGTGAAAGCACCTTTAAACTACAAAACTTTTCAGACCAACAACTGTTTTGGTGACATAAAGTATGCTTCATTTGAAATGGGAAGTTATCAGATTCTGCTCACTAATGAAAGAGTGACTTGGTGGTATTTATAAATGAGCGATCATAGGCCAATTTTCAGCTGTTCTTGTTTCTGTTGGCTTCGTAATCAGTACATTGATGTTCTGAACTGTTGTTTCACTTGGACATTACCTGTTGACAGACTTCCTCTGTACTAATTGTTAATGCAGTGAGTGTACTCCTTTAACCTGATTGTTGCCTGTATCTGTCAGGGCCACTTTGTTGTTAGTATCCTGTTTTACTGGCAAGCTCTGTACAAATCCAGTTTCCTAACAAAAATTGAGGATTGATATTGACTTTTCTGCACTTTCCCAGACTTTTACTTCAAGTATTTTAATGTCTAGGTAGATAACTAACCGTGTTTCCCCATGAAGGCTACTGCAGGTGTCAGACACAAATCTGAGTTATTTATATATCTGAGTTATTACTGCGGTTGTGGATCGTCATAGTATTTCTACTGACATGCTTACTGTTCATAAGATACATGTACACAGCAAAGCACATAAGTTGAGCTTCATCTTAGTCAACTTGAGCGATTGAAAATTTAGGTATCTAGTCATCTATGTACTCTTTGTAGTTAAAGGATACATCTAAACACTTCCAGAGGGCAATTCAATCAGCCTTAGACAGGCTTTCAGTATGGGATTCGTCACCCTTTTCAAGGTGCGTATCTTATGCCACTGATTACAGAGGAAAGTCAGAAAATTATCTTTGACTACACATCTACATTTTAAATAGCTTAAGGTAGATGACATGAGCTCCACCCCAATCACTTTCAAAGGGAAGGTCTTCATGGAGCATGCTCTGATGTTGTGGAGCATCTAATTAACCATCTTATGTACTAATTATTTTAGAAATTAAAATGGGAATAGTGAATGGAGAGGTGAATTACAGGTGGATAATATGATTAAAGGAGAAGCATCCTAATGACACGCATGTCTTCCCTGCCCCTGTCATAAAATTGCTACTTGGTGTTGGGCAAGTCACATAAACCGCAGTTTACAAAAGTTGTTACTCATTGCATGTTTCTCATAATCTATTCCACTGTCTTGTAATGTGTTCTGCACAAGAACTTTATGCTTTGGACATCTCTACAGATATCAGTTCAGTTAGACAGAGTTAATAGATTTGACGTAACTCTTTTCAAGCTTTGGTTTGTAAAAGGAAGTTCTCACAATAAAAGAGATATATTTAGTTATGTGTCATCTTATGAAGCCACTGAATATCTGGTAATAAAAGCCATATAGCAAAAGATTAAATTAAAGTGTCTTCTATAAAGGGTATTACTGTACATAGGAGATAAGATATAAAATGGGCACATCCTGAACAAACATGAGCAATTAGGGCTAGATTTATGGAGGAGACTGTGTTACCTAAATGTCACTTTAGTCACCTAAGACAAGTTTAAGAACTTCTTCTATTCACAAAATTACGTTTAAAACCAGAGGTGGTAACATTTTGACTAGCAGTATTCCCCACCTATAGAACCATCATGTCTTACAGCAACCCTGAAAACCCTGTAGTTATGAACCTCCCTCACAACTTACCAAAATTAAGAAAAAAGACAATCTTTCAGCCTTTTAAACCATTAGGTTCCCTCTAATAGCCTTATTCAGAGTGTGCGCAACCACACAAAATTGCAGCCAGGTGTCCTAGTGGCAGAACAACTGTGTGAGATGTCCTTACTAGTATTCTTGGTATGTACTTGTCAGGAAAGTCCTGCAAAGTTATTCTAAACTTAAATTCTCCAAGTATTTCCTGTTGAAGCTGGTCAAATTTGTGCAAGTTTATATGACTGACTTACAGTAACTCAGAAAAGAATTCTTGTTTAAGGCTTCACTAGGAGAAAGGGATCAGGCTTTTTGTTACTGTTCTCATTAATATTTTACGCAGTGAACATCTGAATGTAGTCTAACAGAACCTAAGACCTGCCCTTTTGTTCATGTTTCTGATTGCTTGAGGTCAGTTCCTGCTGAACTTGCTGGTGTCAGCAAATCCTGTTACTAGAAGTGAAACTCTTACCTGGTGCTCTTTGTGGAAGTTTAGGTGTCCAAGCAAGGACTCTGAATGTCACTAGTTCAGAAGACACTTGGAAGTTGTAATGCTTGGTCTCTGAATGCTTCAGTCTTCTGTGGCTCTGGCAGAACTGAGTGTCGTCTCATATATGCATTCAAGTGAGGCAGGGGTCCAATTTAAGGGAGACAATGTACCTTGCTATGGATACGCTGCAAATTCATTTGATTGAACTAAGTAGAATGGAAAACTTTAACACAATGCTCAACATTTTTGAGTGCTTGACTGCAACTTAAGCATATTTATTTCTACTAAAGAGTTTGTGTGTCGAGTGCTCGGCATATATTCCATATATAAATGCACATATAACTGTTTGTAATGTATGTGATCATGTAATGCATATGTATAGCCAAATTATCATGTATATAAACAGTATGTGCAGAAATAGTCATTTTTGTGGTTTTCATACATATGCATCTACATATTACAAAACTGGGTACATACAAGGGTTCTTTAAAAGTCAGAAGTGGCAAACAGAAAGTGAACATGTCAAAGAAGAATGCTAAAGATGCATATTTCTCCAGCCATCACAGAGTTGCTTGCAACTCAGAAGGAAGAATGCCTTCATTGAGCTGTCACTGTGGTATCCATTCAGCTTATGAAGTGCCTTCTTAGAAGTAAACTGCCTTCTTATCCTCCCTTAGCTATGAAGTCATCTGAATTGCTCATATGTTGAAAGAATCCCTACCTGAAAAGACATTTGGATATGTGAATAATGAAACATGGGATTAATTTAAATGTTGTCTCAGTCTGACTTTCTGTAAAATGAAGATGATGAGTAGCTTGCAATGTCTTTCTGGTGTCACAGCCTTCTTGGGATAATCACTATCTTGCCATAGATGCGTCTGGTGAAACTAACCCCATTATTTCTTGGGCCTGCCTTGGTCTTTGACAACAGACAGCTGGCCTCATTTGGCTTCAGCTGGGCTCACTGTGGGTTTTGGCCCATAACCTGCTCTCATTGTTTATCACAAATTCTTTGCCAGGGGTTACCTGTTTTTCAGCTGCATCAAATCTTTGAATTATTTCTTCTTAAACTGTTCAGTCACATTCAGGTGGGTTATCTTAGACAGTTTAACAAGGCCTTTATGGTCTAATTCATTGTCACTTATGGTTTCGAGGTGGACAAGCAGCTCAAGCAGCTTGGTTCTAGTGGAGGACTGTGATGGACAACTGATATGGCTATGAGCCTCTTCAGGTGACATCAGCTGAAAGTTTGTTATCTGGACACCATTTTCTGTATCTGTCTCTTGCCTGCACTTTCTTCTTTACATTAATCCAGGGAATTTCCCATTATTCTTAATTTTTATGATCCAACATTAACCTTGCTTCCTGACAGCGATTCCTCCCTACTTCCCTTCCTTATCTCCATTGTTCAGCTGGCTAGAACTAGTTTTGCAAACTCCTGTGCCCTCATTAGCATATCCATTGCTGGGGCAGAGCACAGTTGGCAAAGTTAACGATATATTTCATTTGTTCAGTAGCATCTTCAGAGAGGATGTGGTGATATTTCAGAGACCTTATCAGCATATGCCTAACTACATATTGAAACATTCATTGATAAGTGATTTTAGAAAATTACTTGAAAGTAGTAATTTCTCAGATTGTCAGTGGACACAAAAATGCTTGAGTTTTCTTTTTTTAAAAAAAAATATGGCCACTCTTCTTGTTCACATAATTGTGTATCTAGTACTCAATTTATCTCTTTATGGTTAAGATTTATGTAAGAGTCCACTTCATCATCTCATCCTTTTTCCATGTAGCTCTTCAAATATTGTAAGTAATGGAACGCATTTGTCACTGAATTATATTTCAGAAAGTTTGAGGGAGAAACTTTAAAAAAAAAGGATTGATTGTAAATGAGGTCTTGATAGAACCCTTTTGAGGTGACATCTTCAATATAATTTAATGAAAGCAAATGAAATGAGGAAGATCATACAGTATAATTTCAAAGGGGATTGTTTCACTTACTGCAAAATTTATTACAATAAATACAGAAGGAAATTAAAGCCCATCCTGCTGCTGCCCGTTAAGCTGTGAACCATTTGGTTGCACTAGCAGAGCTGGCACAAACAAGGAGATTGGAATGCCAAGGAGACAACAGGTTACCTAAACTACTTCATGAAATTTTAAGTCATATAGTTTCTAACCTATAAGATGAGATTTGCAGTAAAAATAATACTTAAGATAATCACTTTCCTGAGATAGTTATCTTGTAAATAATTTTGTGTATTTTGGGAATGGGTCTGGGGAGTATTGACATGTTAAAAATAAAAACAACATAAAAATACTGATTCCTTCAGTGTTCCTTTTCAGAATCACAAAGCCCAGAGTCCAAACTGAGATTCACCACAGGCTGCTACTAGAGCAGCCACAGAAGTAGTTACAGTAGCTAGCCAGAAGTAACCATAAGGAAAAGATTATAAGGAGAAGAAGAGATGCTTTGCTGAGCCTGAGTTTAACTTGAAGGCTAGTTAAAAGAAACGAAGTTGGTCTGGACTTTCTTTCTTTTCATTGTGAATGAGGTTATTACTGTCTGCCACCAGGAGCAGAGAAGTACACTGAGCTGTTGGAGCCATGCACTGTGTAGAAGAAGGTAACCATAGGTAACCGTCTTAGTCTCCTTTAGACAAGGCAGTGTTGGAAAAGTGGCACAAAGTCTTATTTTTTCCTCGTCTTTATCTTGTTCATTCAGTTTACCTTATTATCACTGGTCTCCATATAGTGTGCTTTGTTCATGTTTCGGCAGTCCAAAGCCAATCTCAGAATGCTTTGTGTTTATTTCTTCACTGAGCAAGACGTCAACAAACCCTGGGCAGAGAAACAGCATTTGTTTACCTTTCAACAAAAGCTGAAATGAATTTCATGGAATGACAACAATAAAAGTTGTGCTTTCAACCCTTGGAATTCCCCTCCCTTCTTGGATGTTAAAAGCTTGTAAACAAACAAGATGCTTCTAAAATGCAGTAATAAAAATTCTAATGGGAGAAGTTAGATAAACCAAAGTTCTGTTAGGCTGTAATAATAGCTCTGTCTTTGTTGTGTAGAAGCCTATGTTCTAAAGGAGCTGTAAGTTATTTTTCATCTTGTGTATTATTGAAAGTGGTGGAATTTTAGGCACATTATCTACATTATTAGTAGGAGCCCGAAAAAGCACATATAGTTTAATCAGTGCTTAAATATGCATAGGCACTTAGACACTGGAACACTATCACAGTATCACAGTGTCATAAGGTTGGAAAGGACCTCTGAGATCATCAAGTCCAACCTATAACCCAACACTAACACCAACACCCACACTAACACCAACTATCATCTAAACCATGGCACTCACTGCCTCATCCAGTCTCCCCTTAAACACCTCCAGGGTCGGCGACTCCACCACCTCCCTGGGCAGCGCATTCCAAAGAGAACTATAGAGAATTATATTTTTGCAATGTAGCACAATTCTTGTGGTTGGTAAAAAATACCAGTTCCATCTTCTTTTGTCAATTAGTGAGAACTAACCACTGTCCAAAATCAAGATGTAGCATTTGCTATATTGATATTCCTAAACTTTGCATGTTGCTTACTAACACTGAGGAATTTGAAAATTCCCACCTTCTCATCCTCCCCATCTTGATTTAAAGAATTATTACCATGGAATAAGTCAGTATTTTTTTTGGCTCTGGAGTTTTTCCTGGATCTTCCATTCCTGTATCACAGCTGCTTCCTGAGTAGCAGTTGCAATTACACATCAAAGCATGTTTTCCCAGTAAAGCAAATTGTTAATGTTATTGTTGCTCATCTTGGAAAATACTTTGTTGCACAGCTAGGTCTCCTCTGTTCTCAAACCTCGACTGTGTGAGGCCATCACAAATACAGAGCTGGTACAATGCCATCGTGTCATTTTGCATAGATAGCACACTTGCTGATGTTATTCACTACAGTTCCAAAGAGTTTTTTGGCTAATATACACTTATCAAGCTTAAGATTTTGAATATAATGTACAAATGATGATTTGTCTGACAGGAAGGCAGGTTTAAAATGTAGGTATAATTTACAGAGAATGTGTGCCCTTAGGGAGAGAGAAATAATTTCAGAGGTAGGACAGGAGAAGAGGGCAGGGGGAGAGGCAGTCTTCTTCTGAATGGAGGCTGCAGCTTTTGCACTTACCTGAAGGTTAAGCGATTGGGAGCATAAACATGGTGTAAGGCAGGGTTAATAAGTGAAGGTACAACTTAGTAACCTTTCGGTCACCGCTGCTGGAAATCTGCACTTCAACTTTGCAAAAAAGGTTTTGCAAAACAATATCTGCCACTGAAACAGTGACAGAGGGCATTATTAAATGGGGGAGGGGGGGAAGGAGAGGCATGAGGGCATTTGGGATAATGCGCCATATCTGTCACTTATCTAGTGAGCAATGTGTATAATTCCTCTTACAATGTCTTATTTTTTATTAGTATAACATTCTGAGTTAGTGCATTTTCTCGGCTTATTTTCTATCTAGTGTAAATTTGCTATCCATCGCTTTAACAGATGATAGAATTATACTGTCAGTCCTTGTTGTTTGTTGTTATTGGCTGCCTTTATTTCTTTTATATCTGTTTGAAGTAGTGTTGAGGGTGTGTGTGTGTGGTCCCTTTTTATTTTTCCAAAATATTGGTCCTTGTTCAGGCATCTGTGCCCAAACAGTATGGTTGTTAGAATGAAGCACACATTTTTCCATAGGATTTTTACTGCAGTCTGACATGTTAAGCTAGGACCTACTCTGGTGTAAATGACTGATTTTCAATAAAATAATTATCTTACATAATTAATTTTTGAGAACTATCCTACCTTTCATGTTATTTATTCTTTAACAGCATAGTACTGTACAACTCCAATTAAAAATTATTTAACTGAAATTTGTCATAGAACACTAAGATAGTGTAAAATGATTGCATGAACAGAAATTTTCACTATAGGTCATTGCTGAATTATAATGTATGCAATTTTGTAGAGTTGCTAACTGAGGTGATGACATTCTTCTGCAGAAAGGATTAAGGAACTAGTTATAGGTTGAAATACACAAATGATAATTGATATAGGACATAATTTTCAACAGCTGTTTCTAATTAAAAGTCTCTGGCAGTATAGGAATCTTGCTCAGTTAAAAATTTATGCATTTAAAAAGGAATTACAAATGAATGTAGACATATACTAGGAGAAATGTGTTGTATATCGCTAGTTAAAATAGCCTTTGTTTAAATTGTTTTCTTGTTTAAAATATCTGAACTATTCAAACTACTGTGTTTATCTGTATGTTTGAAAAATGTCACATGAATATCTAGATGCTTAATTTTATTTTCAATAAGTGCTTATATACATTTCTGTAAAGAAGTAAGCTTTGTCATAGAGGAGCATTAAATTGATACAGAAACAGATGGTAAGGAGAAGTTATTTATTTAGAAAGAATTATTTGTTTTCACAAGTTCTATGTTGTTCTTTCCAAGTCTTATTGCGCTATTGGGACTATTCTGATTATCTGTATCAAGGGGTTTTATTCTTATTTAAGTACCAGTCCTGCCTTACTGTGACACTTTATAGCTAAACTTTGCCCTGACTTTTGTGTGATGCAGAAGGGAAGGACCAGGTTTCTGACACATCATATATGGAATTTCTGTCTCCTACATGATAACAAACATTAACTGTGACTTCATTAATTTTAGGTTTTAGGCATAGGTGAAGAAGAATGTGAATGCAGTTAGTTAGTAGGCAGTCTTGAACCCTAAGGCTTTGGAGCAATTCCAGCTTCATTGGGTGGTGAGAAAGAAGATACTTCCTTATTGCTGCCCTTAGGAAATTCAGAAACATGTAATCTACTTAGACAGGAGGCATACTGAGTGTAAGATTTGGCCTTTATTGCTTTCTGAATAACTCTACAGAAGGTGACAGAAAGTTGAGAAAAAAAGGTGGATTAAATGTGGGTAGTCTGAATAAATTTACTGTGAACTTTTAATGTGATCCATTTGTGGCTGAAAGGTTGAAGTTCTTCTGACCTCAGTTTTCGTATGGGTTGTGTACTCTATAGCTTTAATATTTACACTTATTGTCAAAAGTCCATTTGGATCAAATTAAGTTGGAGTTTCTTCCAAACAAGGGCTGCAATACATGGCAGCAATGGCTTTACTTTTTTGCAAATTTCACAGATAAAAATGCTTGTAATATTGGCCTCTCTTTATTTCCAGCAAGTAAATATAATTAAAAGCCATCAGCTTTTTTTGCTAGGTAGTTATGGCTTGAATCTGAGACACAGAGGTAACAAGGTTGTTTGCACATGCTTAAATAAGCATGTGTTCTCTGGGCCCTTGCACATGAAGGAAGCATTTATGGGTGCAGAACAAAAAGAAGAGCATAGCACAAATGCATACTTGCCAAAACGTAAGTAGGCAGATTTATGTGCCCCAGAAGCATGCTTAAAGACCATTCCCTTGAAAACACTAGATTATTAAATGCTTTTGTGGAAAATATCTTGTGATTTCCCAGGATGTTTTATGCCATTGTGTCGTGCCATTTTCAAAAGCAAGGAAGTGACTTCACAACTGACCATGCTTGGCTGGGTGGTTGTTTCCCACTGGCAGCATGGTAGATAGCAGATGAGGCACAGAAGGTCTTGGTGAGGAGCTAGGAGTGTGCAGCTTGAGAATGGAATAGCCTGCTGTGAGGTGCTGGAAGCACAGACCCTGCTGCGTCTGCCTGAAAGTCTCAACGTTTCTTGGTGGACTCCAGGAAAGCACTGAAATGGCAGACACTGAAGCTCTAGTCAAGGAATTCACTACAAAGATGCAGTGGGCAGCAGGAGGATTGTCTCATAAAGCATTGGGTTTTTTTTGTTCTGTCATCGTCACTTTAGGTTTGTCTGTTGAAAAAGTGAATTGTTCTGTGTCGTATCGTTAGGAGAGCAACAAAGATGGTGAAGGGGCTGGAGCACAAGCCCTATGAAGAGCAACTGAGGGAGCTGGCGTTGTTTAGCCTGGAGAAGAGGAGGCTCAGGGGAGACCTTATTGCTCTCTGTAACTTCCTAAAAGAGGTTGTAGGCAGGTAGGGGTTGGTCTCTTCTCTCAGACAATCAGTGACAGAACAAGAGGACATGGTCTCAAGCTTTGTCAGGGGAGGTTTAGGCTTGATATTAGGAAAAAATTTTTCACTGAAGGGTGATTGGCCATTAGAATTTGCTGCCCAGGGAGGTGGTGGAGTCATCCCTGGAGGTGCTTAAAACCAGATTGGATGAGGCGCCTAGTGCCATGGTTTAAACGATGAATA
Organism: Tapera naevia; assembly: GCA_033556795.1. Classification (NCBI taxonomy): domain Eukaryota; kingdom Metazoa; phylum Chordata; class Aves; order Cuculiformes; family Neomorphidae; genus Tapera; species Tapera naevia. Next base: position 7,793,605 of record JAUMJJ010000059.1, read on the forward strand.
GGGGTTGGTGTTGGGTCATAAGTTGGACTAGATGATCTCAGAGGTCTTTTCCAACCTTGTTATACTGTGATACTGTGATCTTGACATAACATAGGGACTTGTTTCTTCGAATTTTAACACTTTGGTCTTTCTTTGGGGATGTCATGACAACAGCATACCTACCTGAGAACTCAGGTCAGCTGAGGACCCAATCACGGCAGCCAGTCAATAACAAACCACAATTATCATCTGATTTGCTGCAGATTAGACTGTGTATTCCAATACACTATTGAGATGGTTTATGCTCTGTTGCTTTTTTTTGCGTTCAAAGTGGTAGTTGTGTTGTGTAGTTTTTTGGGTCTTACATATGCTGAAATGTACTTATGCAAGCACAGCATCAAAAATTAAGAAATAGACAAATAGAAGAAAAGATCACAAAAGTACAAAATTTGATTCATTTTCTACACTACAGTTGGATAAATTATATGATCTGTCAGCATATTACTAGAAGGATCCATTCTGACATAAAGACTAACTAATTACAGATTATGTGCCACTTGCAGATGCAATGATGAAAGAAATAAAGGTGACAATATTAGACTAAAAAGTACAAGAATATTCCAACCCACAAATATTTGTACTCTCTAACAGATACGACTTCATGACATCTGATTAACAATAATTTACTACATATATAATAAGTAAAATTTCTTCCGCCTCTGAATATTAAGATTATAAAACCTGATTTCCCCAATACATTGGTGAAAAAATGACTAAGCTATTTCACAGAAATGGTTTTCCAGGATAAACTCTTTGATATCAAACATAAATTATTACCTTGTCTGTATTTTCAGGTGAAGGATTAATGTATTGCTTTATGTGCCTTTTGTTTTCACTTGCAGATTTTTTATTGTGTATAGATGATTTCTATGACTGGGAGGAGACAATAAAATTTTTGATCATGAACGTAGTCTCAAGTTTCTAATCCTTTTCATAACACAAAAACTTTCATGTTCATATGGACTTAAAATTGATTAAATTTGTCATGCTTACTTAAAATTAGTAAAGCATTAAACAGTGGTGCTCGCAAAGGGTTCACAAATATGTCTTGGCTGTGAACTTTCCAACCATTATCAAGGTATTTTTGAGTTACTCTGATTAGTTCCTTTGGGACAATGCATCAAGAAATAAGGGAATGTTGAGAACAGAATTTCATTTTCTCTTTCTGTAAAAGTCTACAAAGAATTTATTGCAATGAAGGAAGAGAAGAACTTTTTCTATGTTTTTTTCTAAACAGAGACAAAATATTCTTTTAATGTCAATGATACTTCAGAAACCCTCTATATTTCTGGTAAAAATATGATATGTAAGTGAATGTTTACTGAAATCAGTAAGGAAAAACAAGCATCTTGTACACACATAGACAAAATTCTAAGAAATGGAGGGATCCCTTTATTTGACTGGCATGATTGTAAAACTATACGTTGCATATTTAGGAAGAATGTTAAAGTTTTCAGGAAGACAAAGAATTATGTGTTCGGTATGTATGGGCTTGTGCCAGACATACCTAAAGTTAGTGAATATCAAAAACACTGCATCCAACATTTAAGGGATCTCATATTTTGACTTTGTGCAAGGTTAGGTACATGTTTTTGTTTTGTCTGTACGTTGCTGGAATGTATTTCCTTTCTTGCCCGAGGCCTGAATACTAAATTAATGAAGTGTGTATCTGACATGCAACAATGAGCTTGTGCTGACAAAATCAAAACTGTGTGAGGTCTATAATATGATTAGAATTTTTTGGGGGGTCATCACGAAGAGAATCAAAAGTTAGAAGGCAGAATCAAAACAAACAAAAGAGATTGGAAATGTATTTTTGACCATTCTTAAGTGGAATTCTCATTTGTTCCTGAACAACAAGTTCCTACTGAAATTTTTTTCAAGAAAGTCAAACATTTAAACTGGGTAAATACCTTAACTGTTAGAGACTAATTAAGTGATGTTATTAAAAATGACTTTTCTTTTGCTTTACTTACAAATATAACAATTTAACTACAATATATCAATGCCAAGGAATAAGAAAATATAAGAAGCTTGCCTCTTCATTGAAATGATCATTTAAAACCAGATCTTGTTCCTGAACATTGTTGTTTTTAGTATTGCATCTCAGGAAAAAAAAAATCGCTTTCAATGACCAACATTTATTGAAAATGGCACATTACAAATTGGATTACATTTTCCTTAATACTGAAATCACTTCATGGATTTCCTTTAAATGATAGTAATGAATTGAAGAGCAAATGGAATAGTCATCATCTACACTAAACTATGAAGTCGTAATATATAGGTACTTGTTTAGTTATCTTTATTAAATCTGCAGCTGTCTTAACAATTCCTGTTACATTTCTTTCTCCTTGGAGGTCCTCACTCCTCCTGTGATAAGGAGGAACTTTGATGGTGAGCTTGCACTGAAATCTTAACTTCCAGATGCCTAAATAAGGTGAATTCCAGTTTGAATATACAGAATCTGATCTCCACTTTCCATGAGGAAAGCACAGCTTAATGAAAGGTGATTCCTAGTATTAGCATCTTCTTGCATCCTCAAAGCAAGTCTTTAATAATTGTTAGGATGTGATTGACATGCTGAAGCTTGATTTTTAATTGAGACTACCTGATTAATTAAAAATTAAGTACGTCAAACAATAACTTTTACTTAAAAGGTCCATGGAAGGCCACATCAGATTATAAAGAACACTTTTCATTTTTAAAATAATATTAAATTCTATGGCAGTGTAATTCTTTTTGATTAAAAAGAAAGATCAAAAAATTAGTGATGTTTCTGAATAGAAATGAAGATAATATATGTTGTGACAAACAAATGGAAAAAGTAATGAAAGAAATTACGCTTTACAGTACTATTTGATACAAGAATTACAGTGATGTTCAGAATTTCTCTTTTTTCTCTCCTTTCCTATAAAAGGAGATAATATAATTACAAAGTGTATGTTACGTATATATGTATACATTCACATATAAGCTACTTGAGTTCCTTGTGTACCTGCATGTGCATATCTTATCCATTCTATCAGTGCTGCCACTAGTTTCAGACTTCAGTATGTTAAATACGCTATAGACAAGGTAAGGAAAAATCTTTCCTCCAAAAGCTCAGTGTAAAGTCTGGGTAAACAGGTGTATAGTATCTGAAAATTAACAGGGAATGGTAAACAGCTAGAAAATTATTGAAAACATTAATTTAAAAGTATTACTTTATATCCATTTTGCTTGTAGAGATCCTGTAGAGATTGTTTTACAATAAACAATGTATTTCTATCAGAAGCTTGCTTCATTCCTGCTGAAGTCAGTGGGAAGCCTGTGTAAAAAATGGGTATAAAAGAAGTATTTTATAAGGACACTAAAACTATATATGGGGTTTTCAGATTTATCTGAAGACTTACTAATATCATAGAGAGAAACTGTCTTCATAGGAAATTTTAAAGGGCCCAGGAGGAGAAGAGAATGTAACCTCCTGCTTAACTCAGGTGATCTGTTGCACTCTAAAAATACTGACTTAAAAGACAATGTGGCAATTAAGCAAAAACAGGAATGTGAAAAAAAATGAAGTTTCAATATGCAAATTTCATAAGACTCCAAGAAGAATGCTAAAAGATTGAGACAGCATGCATTCCTTGAAATACGTTTATTGATTACAAAAAAACAAGAAAGACATGGCTCAAAGTACTGATCTAGTATTTCTTATGGTTTTAGGCCTATTTAATTTTTAGTTTTCAGTCAGTACTTTTATAAGTTGAAATTCATTGACTGGTAATATACTTTTATTTCTCAATTAATTATTTATGTATCAGTAGTGAACATCGAGATACTGTATTTTTGATAATAAATCATTTTACAAAATTTTATGCTTAACATTTAATATAAATTGTTTGGTTTTGCTTTTTGTATTAGTAGTGTAAAACAAATACTGTTATGTAAGTCACAGCTGACTTATGTTGCAATTGTCTATTTATGTAAGTTTCATTTAACTGTCAATCTGTTAACAGATAAAAAAAATCTATAGTATCCTGTACAGTAATGACAGTTAATGATAGTCTTGCATTCCCTTCCCCTTCATTGAAACTTGAATTTTTGTTTCTTTGTACCATTTTGCCATTTTCTATGTTTGTGTCTTATGCATTCCTATTTTGAGAAGTAGTCTTCTATGAAAACAGGATTAATCTTCTGAACACCAATTTTAAAAAATATTTACTTCAAAATGCTGGCTTGTAAGAGGGAGCTATTGAAGTAAGAAAGTGATGTCATTACTCAGAGTAATCTACCAAAACACAAGTTGTACAGAGGAGTGTTCCAAATGCTGGAGCAGTGTAGCTGGACAGAGCTATCCTTTGCGTTGATACTAACCAGCTCGTTCTTGTAGGTTTTATTAGTATTCATTTGCAGTCTCCCATATTTTGAGGATTATTGCCTCCTAGTCAGAGTGGCACCTAGAGCTGAGTCAATCATAGTTCAATTTATTGGATTGCAGTTTCTCTCTTGTGTTGTGTAGTAATTAAGAAAAAGAAACAAGTTGGATTGCTTTAATAATCATAGGGTATAACCCTAATTAATCCAAGTAAAACTCCATACTTACTACATCTCGAAAGATTAGGAAAGTACTGTGAATATATAGTCTTAGATACCACAAATGTGGTATTAAACCCTCAGAATGTTGTCCAAATTGTCATTTTCATTTTCAAACTTTCCCTGTCAGACTGCGTTAAATCTCATTAATTCAAATGAGCTGGAAGTTTTTTCCAGAAAATCCAAAGAAATGCGTTTGTCCTCAGGGAATTTATTGCTTTATCGTTTTAGGCAAGAGGTCAAATCACCAGGTCTGAGCAAGCAGCAAATTATGCATGTAGAGGCCAGAGGACAGGAGTATCCTGGATAGATTACACGAGGCCACTCTGCCAATACAGGCAGTCCAGGGCTACTCAGATGGGAGCAAACTTAATTGTAAAGTGAACTTCTACGTTTTGTCAGCTGAATCTCTCTCTAGGCTCCAGTGATTGTATTGATTGGACAGCTACAGTAGTCGTAATGGGATTTTAGACATCTGGAGTTAGGTATCTTCAGTGTATAAGGAAGTACCAACTGCTAATGTCAAGTTAATACCACATTCATTGGAATTCGTACAAAAATTTAAAAAAAATTAAGGTTTTTACATTTTCTGACATCCCAGTATCATTACAAAGGTTATAAAATGCAGACTTATGTATGTTTTCTCTTGCAGTTGGTATTCTCTCATAACTTACTGGAATTCAGGTTGTTTGGTACTTCAGGAAAAGCAGTAAATTGCTTGAGCCTTGTTAGTGAAAAATCACAGTGGAAGACAATAGTGTCTATGCTTGTGTGGGTGCAGGTTTGGCAAAAGAGCTATAGATTTAGCCTTTCATCAAGTTATTTTGACTTAGATGGCGTTCAGTTATCTTTTCTAGTTTTCAATGTGTATTTGTGGCATGATTCTTCTCTTCAGAAGCCTCAGTGATGTTAAAAGCTTACAAAAGATTGTGCAATGTCTGTGTGATGAGAACAGCTATGCAGATCTGAAAGTTGTGTTGTCCTGGGAGAGTCTGGAAATGTAATATGGATTGCCAAATTTTGTCACTTAATGTCAATACACACTTACTATGTATCCAAACCCAAAATTTGATAAAGGACATTTTGAGTGAGATTCACTTTCAGCTGGACCCAGTGGTAACATTAGAACAGTAGCTGAGATGAGTGGTTTTTTTGTGTTACTTAATCCAAAGGTATTTCTTCATGTAATTTAAGTAAGTATACTGCCTTGTACGATAATACGGGAATTTTTCAATGTGATAGTCATATCAGAGGTATATATGGTATTCATATAGTCCATTTCATTTATATGTAACTCATATTTGGTCTCTTCTTGTCTTCCAGGTCTCCCAACAAGGAAATGGCTTCAAATGAAAGAGAGATTGTGGTTTGGGTTTGCCAGGAAGAGAAGATTGTGTGTGGCCTGACAAAGCGCACAACTTGTGCAGAAGTGATTCAAGCACTGCTTGAGGAACATCAGGCCACATTTGGAGAGAAAAAGGTCCTTTTTGGAAAACCTAGTGATTACTGCATTGTAGAAAAATGGAGAGGGTCCGAACGAGTCCTTCCTCCTTTGACAAAGATATTGAGACTTTGGAAGGCCTGGGGGGAAGAGCAGTCTAATTTGCACTTTGTGTTGGTAAAGTCAGATGCTTTTCTCTCCTTTCCTTTGTGGAAGACAGCTGAAGCTAAAGTAGTACAAAATGTAGAAAAACAGTGGGACCTCAGTCCAGCAAATTACATGAAGATGTTGCCAATAGATAAGCAAAAGAAAATTGTCAGGAAGACTTTCCGGAAACTGGCCAAGCTTAAACAGGACAGTGTTCAGCAAGAGAGAGATAATATGGAGACATTGATTCATCTGATCATTTCTCAAGATCATACTATTCATCAACAAGTCCTTAGAATGAAGGAATTAGATATGGAAATTGAAAAATGTGAAGCAAAATTCCATCTAGATCGTGTAGCAAATGATGGTGAAAATTATGTGCAGGACTCCTATTTAATAATCAATCCAAGTGAGGCTGAGCAGCAAGGGAGTAAGCCAGATGATCAAAAAGATATGCATGAATATTTGAGTGGAAGTGAGGGGATTTTACAGGTTGAAGAGAGACTGAAACATCACAAACAATTAATAGAGAAGCTGTGTGCTGAAATTGAAAGAGAGGTACGTGGTATATGCACAGAAACAAATGGAGACGATGTTCACGCAGAAGGAGCTGCTAATACTGAACTGGAAAACTCAAATTTGGAAAGTGTAAAATATGAGCTGGAAAAAAGTATGAAAGATGGTCTGAGAATCAATTCATACCTGAACTGCATTCAGAAAGAGCTGACATTTAGGGACTCACTGCTTCAAAAGAAGGAAAAAGAATATGAACTTCTTACGGAAGAATTTAATTTGCTACATGTTAAAGACAATGTAGAAATTAGGCTTCCATCAGATGAAGAGCCATCCAAGAGCAGTGGCATCTCCAGTAACAGCATTGCAGTTCCTGACTTTGTTCATAGGGTGACTAATCTGGACATAAATGATACAGACTCTGACACTGGAATCAGCTCTACACACAGTCAGGACTCTGAAATAACTTCAGGGGACATGGTATTGTTGTCAACATAGTTGAAAACAGTCATGCATTTATCAAAAGTTATATTTTGGAGGATATTTGTAAGAATAAGTAAACCTTGTCATCTTAGGAGTTCAGCCCTTCAAGATGTTAAAACTAAGGCACCACTCTAGCAAAGTAAACAGCATCTATGTGCTTAATAGTATGCTTGTGCTTCAATACGTGAGCAGTCTCATGCTAATAGGTGCAAGGTTGCAAGGTGTTGGCTTTGCTAAATCAGGATCGACTCTTTAGACCTTACAGTATCGATACTTGGTGAAGCAGGAGCATTCTGGCTGGGCTACACCAAAAGTCTGGGGATTTCTTATCCCCTCATCTTCAGATCCACCCCCATATCTCTCTAACTTTTTGGGAGTGTGAATTCAAGATTAGACCAAACTAGATGGAGAGCTTGATTTTTCTGCTCTGTTTATTGAGTTTCTCTGTCATAAAGCTGCTGTAAAGGAATATATAATTGAGCATGAAATCTGTTAAAAAATAGATTCCATGATATTTTATGACAAAAAAATGCAGTTGCATTTATGCTGTTTATTTTAATTTAGGTTTGAGTTATGAGGATGATATTTTCAAAAACCTCTAAAGTTAATTTTTAAAATTACCTTACATGCACAGGTTTTTAATTTCCATTCTCTTTCAGCAGAGTTTAACTTCTTCTAAGATCCTTAAAACCCTTACTTATCTGCTGTTACCCTGTAGTTGCCCCAGTGATGCTTAAGTCCACATAGTTTCTGCCAGTGGGCATGTCAGAACTGCCTACATCCTGCTTCTGCAAGACGCTTGAATCCCAAGCTCACACCTAACCCCAAAGGCATTTTCAGCAAGGCTTTTCTCCTGCCTGTGTCACCAGTCAGATCCAATGTCTTAGGTCTTCTCAGATGATGACTACCAAATAAAGCATAACTGAAAGTACAGGCAGGAACCAGACACTTTTGGCTCTGCTTAGGTCTTGTTTCCCAATAGCCAGACAGTCACCATTTTCACACAGCAGGTAGGTTGTCAAATCCCATCTCATAGTGTTCTGCAGCAGTGGTATGGACCTGTAAATACTGGTTCCTCGGTGAGGACTTTAGGATGCAGTTAAAGCTGACCCACCCTGTATTGCTAATTAAAGAAAAAAAAAGGAAGGAATGCAAAACATGAGAACTTTACAACTGTGTGGTTAAGTAAAATGGTTTCACTTAGGATGTAGTAGTTGGTCTCAAATCCTTCTCCAGTATGTTACTGTGAATCCAAGGAGAAGGTGTACAACTGACTTGTTCTCAGTTACCAAACAGGATTTCTATCTCTGAGCTAGAGACTATGCTAACAGAGAGTAAATGAGAAGTTTCTGAGTTGCCATATTGGTATTTTACAAGTCAGCCTGTTTTAATGCTTCTGATTAAATGAATAGAATGGAGAAATAGTTCAGTCTTCCTAAACAAAGTTTAGTTCCAGAAAAATTTAAATGGATCTTGGAATTAAAAGCCTACAAAAGCAAATGAACAGACATTACCTAGAAAGTATAAATGTAAAATGCTTTCAGATACACTATTTTCCTTTTCTGTATTTTTCTTCTCTTAAATGTATGTCTACTATCTGTTTTCTAAAATGACCAAAGTGCTAGGGCTGCTGATTAACACATATTTGATTTGGGGGGGAGGCGGGGGCGGGGGGTAGAGCAAGCCTTTTCTAAAAATGAAATTTGTTTGTTTGTTGGGGTTTTTTAAGTTTTTTTTAATCCTGGGTATTATAAATAGTTTCTATTCCAGGAAAATGTGCTGATTGCCTTAATATATTTTCTGGTTTGTTTTTTTTTTTGTCATACAATGTTGTTTGAATGCTTCAGTAATAATATGTCATATTTAGACTGTTCAGCTCCTGATGGAGATACAAGTATGTATCAAATGTATTATCTTTTTAATAATTTATTAACGCAGCTCAGCATCTTTTGAACTCTGGTATCACTAACAAGTAGTAAGCACAGAGCTCTGAATGTTGAGAGTAGACTAATGTAATCTATGAGTTCTTATGAATTTAGCTAACAGTTATTTCTAATGAGTCATTTTTTTTATATAAATACTTAGGGTATAAAGAATTCAAACAGAAAAATACTAACAGCTGTGCAGGCTAGTACAAGACCAGTGGGGGAACTAATTTCCACTCATGCTCTATCAGATTTATTTCACTCATATGAACCTGTACTGCTACTCAGAACTGATCTTTATCCACACTACGTGCTTGATTGTACATCCCCTGCAACATGTAGATTTTAAGGGTATTACTGTGTTTTAAGAGGAAAATAGGAAAAATAGATTGGGAGAAAGTATTTCTTAAGAAATAAAATAACATAAAAACACCCCAGTGTTTTGAAGTTTATATTCTAAGCTAATCCTTTGATACCTCAAACAAACTTGTTTCTTTTAGATGAGCATAGTAGGTGATTAAAGACTGTGTGCGCTCTTTGCTATATATCTGCCTCTACCTCTACGCTTTTCATATATTTGTTCAGCCTGATTTTAGGATGCTGAAAGTATTCTTTATGAAACTTTATGTTCCTTATTTAACCTTTCTTCCTTTGTCTTGACTCTCTGTGGTCATGTATGTTTCCATATAGAAATGCACAAACACTTTGGCTCATTTTCTGTCATTCTATTAAGCCTGTTCCCTTTCCATCTTCACTGTTTGTTTTATTTTATAATTTTTTTCCGTCGAGTATGTTATATTTACTGACAAAGAGGATCAAAAAATTCCTGGAGAAGGGAAGGGGAAGGAGAAGGAGAAGGAGAAAGGGAAGGGAAAGGAGAAGGAGAATGGAGAAAAATTTTACCCAGGGAGTGGAAGTGTGAAATGAAAGGAAATTTGGTCCATTACACTCATATGTACAAGGGGTTTTTGATAGAAAGACAGTTTTATCTTCAGCGTTGGCTGTGCTGGTGAGTAGGTTCCAAGCTGAACTTGTATCATGGCTATCTTGTGGTGGGATAGTTTATTCCACAATATGAATCTGGGCAGAGGTCTTCAGTGACTGTCATCCAGGCTAGCAGTACTGAAATGAATGGACTTGCCTAATACAAAATTCTTTGGATCCTACATATATATATTTATAAATCAAGTAACTCTGACAATTTCCAGGGAACAGAGTGTATATCCCAATCTCATGTTTCTGCCTGACTTTATTATGTACTTTTACAAATTTGATGAAAGCAGATGAGTCAATTTAATTACCTGCTTCAGTTCCTTGATGACTCTTTCAAATATAAAATGTAATTATCATTTTGTTATATATAAATTTACAGGATTTACCATCCATTTACGTTCTTAAAAATTACCATGTAATTACAGAATTATTGCTTTTTTTTTCTTCAAAACTGAGAAATTCCCAAGAACTTTTTTCACTTCAGAATTAAAAATTAGATATTTGTTTTCAGATTGTGCATGGCTGTTCAGACTGGCTGTCTTTGTGTGCATACACGCATACATACTTCTAACACAGGGTCTTTGATTCTATGATATTGACAGATAGAAGTTCATAGATATGACAGCTTCAACTTACAGCTTTAGACTGCTAAGATTAATAGGCTTTACATTTTTTACATATCCTAAATCATCATTTGTTAGTTTCTGCATATTTCCATCTGTGTAAAGACATATATAGATGTAAGGAATCATTATTACAAAATCATGTAATTGCTATTTCTGATTGCCTCGTTGTGTTCATTACTTTGGATGAAGATTTAGATCCATGCACCTAATTCTGAAAAGTACTGATTATCTAACTTGAAGCAAATAGTAATTTGAATGATTTTGTGTGTGATGCATTTCATATTTTCTTTATTAATACATGAGCATCCCTTGCTAACTTTTTTGTATTGTTGTGACTGTTACTTCTGATAAAGAAAAAACAACAACTTACTATTTTCATCTCATGAAACACTGGGTTTGTAATAATATACCTTGGTAATGATAAATATTTTCATTAACAGTGCAAGTGGAACATGTATTTAAGAATAGAAGTCTCTAATCTAAAACACTTTTTTAAAACTACCATAGACCATCTCTTCCTGCCTCACCAGTTTTGTTAGCTTGAACATAAATGACTGTTTTCTTCCAAGAGTAGCATGCTCATAATGATTGCACACATAATATTTTTCTTTTCCTACAGCTGTGGTGTTTATCCTTCTGGGTATTTTACTACAGCATTTAAAAGACAACTAGATTCTTTGGCATTTTATAACTTCTGAAAATAAATTGCTGCTTGCTATCTTTCTCAGGGCTCCATCTGACAACATAAACATACTTTGAAAAAAATATGACTATATTTTCAGTGTCCGTACTGTAATAAATCTATCCATATATTAAAAACATTATTTTTTTCCTGAAATGTGTTTAAATTAGTAGGGGAGGTGGGTAATATTATATGGCCTTAGTGATATAGTATTTTGAAAAATGTATTCATCTCATCCCAGAGTTTGTTGGTTTCTTAATTGAACAACTAACCCAGAATATGTTATACTATGGCAAAATCTAATACTCCTTTCTCAAACAAATTATTTATGATTGAAATTGCTTTCTTCCAGAGAAAATTGCTGGGATATAAATATGTCCATCAAGATTTTCTTGCTAATACTTAACAGTTTCTAATAGTTAGTTAATATGCCTTACATCAAACAGATATTTTCAGATGGATTATTACAGGCTGATTTTCTGGAATCAGACTTGTTGCTACCTTGCATCTCCAACAGACCAAGTTCAACTGAAATCCAGTCACTAATTTCAATAGTTCGTAATATTTTACAAGCCTTCAGGTTTAGTTCAGGAATATTCCCAAATAAGAACTTATATTTATGTTTAGGCAGTATTTCACTTCCCCTGAGTTATTAAGTGCTTATGTTTTATGCTACATTCATTTTTCAGACACACAAAAAAAAATTCCCAAACTTCAAATCTGACTGGAAATCATACTGGTTTTCTGTTTTATTAATCTGGAATTTGAGGGGTTTCACATCAGTGATTCATTCAAAAAACAAATGGTCATTCTGTTTTCAAAAATGTTTACAGTAAAAACTGTTGATTGTGATAGCTTTGTCAGCTAAATCCTACATAAGGGTGGGAAAATTTAGTCTTTGTGCATGTAAATACATGTTTTTGCTTATGCAATGACTATATGCATATTTTGCTTGACTAGCGTGTTGGTTGAGATTTTCGTTCACTCCAATATTGGAAAACTTACCTTGTGATGCTAGATTCATTCATTGACTGGAAAGAATAGGTCTTTCTGGGGAGTGAGGAATTATTTTGTTAAGAACAATACAGGGATCATCTTGCTAGGATCCAGTTAAGATAAAGTAAAAAGACAGGATGGTACAAAAAGTTCTCAATCATCTAGAAATTCAGTTTAATCTTACAAAGTATCAAGGTTTGATAGAACATATCATATTAAGAAAGTCATGCAGTTACTTGCTATGATAAAAATTGTGTGTTGTTCCACAAAGCAAAGCATTAAAGTACACAAGATGCAAAAATATCTGAGCACCTTGCCAGTGCTTTCATGAGAACACTACATGTCAGCAACTGTTACAGACTACAAGGGGAAACAAGGAGTTATTTGCATGAAGAAGTAGCTGTTAATTCCTTTCTATCTGACCTTTTGATTTAGTGTATTTGTCATTCATGACATAGAGTAGTGTTGGCTTCTTTTGTATTAGACAATAGTGACAGAAAAATACACAGTGCTAGTGGTAATCCTAATTGTTTTGCGACTTGCCACAGATTTGTGAATGTAAAGCTTATTTGACCATTTTCCCAATTCTAATTTGACTCATCGCCATTCTTTACCTAAATAATTACCAGAATTATGTATTTGCAGCTCCATACAACTTTCATTATATTCATATTTGTACTTTTTTTTCGTGATTCAGTGGTCAGATTTTATTCACAATTTCTCTTGGCATCAGATATCGTACTCTTTTATTTTATGTTCATTCCTATTTTACTTCAGATCTGTATTTCACATTCTTATTTCTGTGTGCTTGTACTTGTTTTAAACTGGGGACTAAGTAGCTGCTGCTTCATATTTTATTTTGCTTAAATATTCCTAATATAAATACACAAACTTTCTTGAGGAAAGAGGTTACTGCTTAAATCTCAGTCCACTAAGCTGATTAGCATTATAGGTTTTCATACAGTAAATTACCATTACTTTTACTTTTTTTATGTATGAAAACTTTTAAGTGGATCAGAAGATGCTTTTATGTAACATATGAATGCCTTGATTAAAATATTTCCTACATTTTTTATAGTTGCACTGAACTCTGACAGTAGAGCAGTTATACGAAAAAAAATCTGAACTGATGTTTCTTTTCTGATATTTTCATGTCAAACAGGACCAGGTCACTCATAAACCCAGGACTCTATTGCACAGTCACACATTTCTAGAATAATAGATTAGCAATACACAGATTAGTTAATGTTCACTTAAACTGTTCTGGTATGTTTAAAACTGAAAGCTTGAAATAGTTGTTATGAAACTGTTTCTGAGGATGACCTCAAGAGGCATAGTTTTCCTCTTAACATTTACCATTTCCAAGGTTGCTTAATTTTGCCATCTGCATGATTATTTTACTGGGCAAACAATTTTGTTCTGTAAATTTGAGCTCTCCCTTTCTTTAAGAGGACTTCATATTAACAAGCAGATTTTTAGCTGTTTTTCATTTTTCTTTTTTTGTAAAGGAGGAATTATATAAACAAATTTTAGCTCAAGTATTTTTTAAAAAAAATTATTCTTTTCTGTACAGACTACTCACTTGTTGCTCTCAGTGTTCTTTCCCAAGACATATTTCGTATATTTGGTTTTGATGTCTAAAATTACAGGCTGAGAGTGTTTGCAGTTAAGTCAATATTTGAGCTGTGCAATGTAGTCATTTAGAGAAAGTCCAAATCCTGTGCTTGTTTAACTGTTTCGTTACTGTAAAATTCAACAAGATCCAGGAAAGAGAAATTGTTTATATGTGACTATGGAGTAGAAGCAGAGCCATCTCACAGCATCTGCTGTAACACAAGTGTTCTACCATTACATCTTGGTGAAGATGACAAGGGAATGCATTATGAAATGTAATTTCCCATTAAGCTAGTTTCTTGATTTTTGTGACTCTTCTTTCACTAGGACAGGGGAATAAACATCCTGCACTAGCTTTTCAGAAGACTGCCTGGAAAATGACCCACATGTAATTTTTGATCAAACTCAAGAAGCTATTCCAAAATCAATTTTTTTTTTTTTATGCTCTTTTAGGTTAAATTCATGGTAGGAAATCTTAATAATGTCTCTTAATTCTTGGGTTGGTAAAATTGTAGTTTTAAATCACAGATCTACCTCAAAAAAATTATTGACATCTGAATTTGCTCAACAGAACCTCAGAGTAGTATGTAAGAAAAACATCCATCATAACAGCATCATATCACACGGCATCTGAGAAATTGTTTTGATTCCATCATTGGACTGTCCCCTAAATTGAACTCAAAACCTTCTTCAGAATGTGTTACACTCCTTATACTGAATGTGAGATATAATAGTTCAAATTTATACTATATAAAAATTCAGTGGAAAAAAAACAAGAAAAGAATAATATGTTTTCTAAAAGGAGATAAATATTCTTGTATTTCTGCATAAAAGCACACGTTTGTTATTCATAGTTAATTTTTTCACTGTTTTGTGGCATTGTCTCCATGACTTCCTTTTTCTTTTTTAAATAAACTGTGCATTTTAGACACACTGCTGGATTAAGTAATCTTGTATGTTGTCAAGTAATAATCTGTTTTTATCTATTATTTATTTAACCTTTGCTTTTCCTTCTTTTTAGACTATGACTCTCCTCAAAGAGCATTTTGACACATAATCAGTGCACATAGGTTAGTTACTTCAGTTTGTTAATGCAGTTACTACACTAATGAAATAGAATTTTTATTGTTACTTTAAAAAATGTATTTATAAGGCAAATACATGATTTTGCCAGTTACAATATAGATCGACACTGAGACTGGAAAATCACCAACACATGAAGGTCTATATCTGTAGGATTTTATTGTGGGAGAGGTTGGAGTTTTTGTTCTTTTTTTTTTAAAGGCAAAAGAGAAAATGGAAATATACTGCGAGTGAATTTATGACTTACATGTTTGTATATATCTTCCTGCAATTTCACCATACTGACAGTCTTCTGCTTCATGATCCCATGTGCCTGAAGCAGTCAGGCAAGCTTAAATATGACCAGTTGGTAGTTGAGATCCCCGCATGAAATATTCAGAAGTTGATAAGTTTATGCTTGGCAGACGCCTGGTTCAGAGGCACATAATTCTGAGTCTCAAAACTGAATTGTGCTACCTTAGTTCTTCTCCTAACACAAAATGCATGAGGAAAAAAGCACTATCGTCACACAATCCACTCTTTGTTTTATCCCACAATATACCAGACAATTCCTGCCTTCTCTTTTCTGTGGCCTTGGACAGATTTTGCAAGGCCTGAGAGAGAATTTAATTTCAGCGTGGTTTAGCGTGAAGTAGGATGAAAATGAAGTAAGTGTTGAACTGCAACCAACCCTAAAGTAAACCCCTTAAAGCATAGTTATAAAACGCCAGTGGAGCAAGCAGATATGCACAGAAATAAAGTAGAATATTTTGTCCCTTGTTGTGGGTGTGACAAACTCTTAGGCCATACCCACCCATATCATATGAAAGCCTCATATTTGCTTCTGGTTCAAAATGAAAATGAGAAACAATTGTTCTGCAGTGATACTAAACATCCATTGCCAAGGAAGAAGGAAATTCATCATCTCCAGGATTCCTTAAATTGAGACAGGATGTTTTTATGCTCTAGGAAACCACTAGTTATTGGGTTTGACAGTATTCACTTATATTTTAGGTGAAGATGATATGTTCCACCACAAGAACTAATGGTGAAATTTTATGGCCTGTCTTAGGCAAAGCTCAAACCAGATGATCCTTATGTCTTAAAATCTGCCCTTAAAATTTACAGTTGCTGAGAAACAAAACATTGTCAGATAATAATGAAGGGAGAGAGGATGGCTGAAATACTGATATAAAATATTTTCCTCATAAGAAAGATCCATTATTTCCGGAACGGGCAAATCTGCATGTACTGCAATGTTCACGTCCCCAGACTTGGTTCTAGTCACAGCCTAACTCATTGTATCCTGCAGAAAAAAAAATCAAACTACAAGTTCTCTACTGCTTTTGCTTCTGGCAATTGAAGAATTGCTTATACTTCCACAATGTATGTCTCTAATGTAGAGATTTACCTGCCTGTGCAATGGCTGTTGGAGCAGACAAAGAAACAGTGTCTTCATATAAGAGAAATTAGGCTCAGAATGACCGAGTCACTCAGAGTTGTGAAGTCTCTGCTAAAGCCAGGGAATAAATAGAATTAGGTGTGGATCTATGATGCTACTAATGCTAAGACGTTTTGTCCTATCTAGCTTCAGGCATCCTGTCTCACATCGTAGAGCACTTTACTAGAGGAAGAGAATTGGAGTGGTCCTAATGAGCTAGACTAACAAAGCCTTCGCACACAGTAATTTTTCCTACTTCCTTCTGCTGCAACTGTAACACTACTACAGGGCTCAAACTCTGGGAGTACTCTGTGTGCATCATCTGACAACCAGTGAAAAGAAGATGGGGAGAATGGATGAATGCAAAGGGAAAATAATGCCCCATATAAAATAAAAAAAGGAAAGCAGTTTCTGATTCTGTTCTTCAACAGTGCAAAAGAAGAAGGAAATACTATAGGCCAAAGGTATTAATTTTGTATTCCGCTTTAACATCTAGCTGAAAGCCACATCCTAAAAATTAAGGAATTATAAATTTCCAAACTACTTCATCTTTAATTCTTGGTTTTCCATTCACTATTTCAGTCTGGGTTTGGGAAAGTTCTACTGCATGTGAGTATGTGAGGTAAAAATCTAAAAATAGTCTTATTTTCTGAGGATTAAAACCTGAGTCGGTTTATGCTATTTAAATTTTCTAATATTTAATCATATTCATGTTTCTTTAACCTATTGCTATAAAACCATAGCTGCAAAGATGTCTTCTGCATTTTTTCTTTATGTATTTACTGTAAATTATCAAGCCAAACAAAAGTATTGTAATTATTTTAGGCTTGCACTGCCAGTTACATAGCTTAGTAAATTCTCAGAAGTTGTTTGTAAGATTGAGAAATAAGAGGTACCTTACATGTACTTAGAAGAAATGTCAAAAACATGAGAACACCATGTCATAGGGATTGGTACTGACATATATCCTTTTAAATTAAAAAAGTAAGAAAGGATGAGAATCTGGGATGTTTAATAACCTACCTTCACGAAAGCATGAAATTTGAATGCTCCCAAAAATCATGATTTAAGATGCATGATGAGACTATGGGCAATGCAAGTTAGCCAATGAAAAGAAGAGATTGAGAAGGATGAATCTCTCTTTCAATATTTAAAAAAAAAAATATTTTATCCTACCTGGTATTCTTCGCTCATGGCCTGCAAAGCATTTTATGAAAGTTATTTCACTAGTAGTAATTTAACTAAAATTAATTTAGGATCAATGTCTGATCTCACTTTATCTTCTCTACTGATAATTCTGATATCTGCATTGAAAGCAAAAAACCATTAGTTAGAAGAGGTGAATGGAAGCAAAGCAAACCAAAAGCTTTTCCATCAAAGTATCACTTCCTTGAGCTCAGCAGAACTTCACTAGGA
Organism: Tapera naevia; assembly: GCA_033556795.1. Taxonomy (NCBI): domain Eukaryota; kingdom Metazoa; phylum Chordata; class Aves; order Cuculiformes; family Neomorphidae; genus Tapera; species Tapera naevia. Next base: position 7,811,558 of record JAUMJJ010000059.1, read on the forward strand.
CAGCAAGTTTTAGTAAATGCTTCCTCATGTAAGACTTGTGTTTATGCCTGTGCACTGAACCACAATTCATCATGTATTGTTAAAAGTCCAACACATGAAGTATTCAATACAATGGCAGTTCATCAGGGGAAATTTTCAGTATAATTGCATTTACTCTGATTGACAAAAGTAAGATGAAGAATCTCATTTAAGATGTGAGATTGCTCTAAGTAGAAATACTCCTGTGCGTTCTTCAGCTTTAGTTTCAGCAAAGACACAAGCTAATAAAATTCATGTGGTCCTATATGAGACATCATCTAATTGCTGCACACCATCTGTTGTACTGGGAATTGGATAATTTACTATATAACAAAGTTGATAGACTATTGGTGAAAATGTGCTTTTTTGATAGTAGCTCCTGGAAAGTAATTTTTCAAATAGCTTTTTATTAAATAAAGGTATTTGAAAACAGCCTGCTTCCCTGTGGAACTCTGTGTATCTCTGAATATACATACCCATGCTGAGCATAAAATTATATGTGAAAGGATAAGAACATCTGCAGTTTAAGCTCAATTTATTCCTTAAAGGAGGAGGTATTTCAAGAACTATTTTCTCTGTTATTCTACATGAAAGCATCATGTATTTGCACAGGATGCAACAAAATGCTCTCCCAGTTTAGGATGCAAGTAGTCCAGAACAAGTAATTTATGAAATTGTGTTATTTGTAGGCCTATGCTATGGACCTTTTTCTACATACTGAAAAGTCTGGTAACTTTTTTCATTTATCTTTTTCCTATTTTGTTCTTTTTATTCCTTTTTATTTTTCTTCTTTTTGGTCTCTTTTTCTTTTTCCTTTTCCTTTTTTTTTTTTAAATAATGAGTTCTTTGTATTTGCATAAACTGTTGGTTATTTTAATAAATGTCAGAAAATTTGCATGTGACTTAGAAGTGTAAAATTTTGCAGGAACATTGACAGTGAAGTCATTCATAGCAAACTATTGCTGTCAGGCGAAAGAATTAAGGAGCATAAGGTATTTTATAAATAGATCAAAGGGAGGAAGTGCTGGAGAGAAAACTGATCCCAGAATAACTAATAAAAAATAGTTATGGCAATGTAGATTTCTAAGAAAAACGGTTCACGAGGGAGAGAAGTAAAGACGGTAGGACACTGAAAAATGCTCTCTCTTAAAGTCTGCCTAACCTCTTCAGTTGCTAATTGAGATGTATTCATCTCATTGAAGGTAATTGTTTAATAACAAGTTTGCAGAGGTTTATGGTACAAAATCTGGCTCAGTTATAATTCCGACATCCAGCAGAGCAGGGCCTTTTTTGGACTCTGGTTGAGAGTGGATTTTGAATGGCAAGAAAGAAACAGGAAGAAGAGATGAGGGAAGATACACCAATATTGAAATTCCCTCCATACTCTCCTCCTAGCACTATGACGTGGGAGAGGAAGGGAGAATAAGTATGTTGAAGAGGGATTTATTTTTCTAAAAGTAGGCTCCATCAGCTCATAAGAGGCTGGGAAACTGTGAGTGAGGCTTCTGTGTGGTGGGGCTGACAGTGCCCCTGGTTCAGAGAAGAAAAGTCACTTCCTTGGATAGTTTGCTTCTAGAGCTCAAGCTGGCATTACTTTATTCATGAAGTCTAGTTCCTGTACCATAGCTGATCATGGACGCTAGGAAAACCGTGAATTGAGTATTAAGTATGGAATAGAACAAGCATCAGGTTTAAAATATATCATTGCTTCCTCATGCCAAAGGTGCTATTGCACAAAATTTTCCAATGTTTACCAACAGTCATTTTCCAAACACAACAGCAGAGGTTTTCCAATTGTGCAGAAGTTATGCAACAACTTCTTCTTTATATTTGTGGAACTGCTTGGTTTCATAATGTAAAGTACATGCTGTGTTTATGACTTAGGAATAGCATGCAGGATTCACTTCGAATTTTCTGCCATACGATACATCATCTGGGGCATAGTTTCCTGCTGTGGCAAAAAAATGACATAGGGTCTATCTCTACTAAATGTAATAGAATCTCATAGCTTTTGTTATCACCACAGGATCATGTCTTGAAGCATTTTCAAAGCAAACGAAAGAGACAAAGCAACTACTGTTAGGGCCATTGCCGCTTGAGACTGTGACTTGCTTCTATTAAGCAGTGACTATAGGGGATGTGTTTTGAAAACTTTCCTTCTCATATACTACCTGAACAGAAAGGCCACATTGTTCAAGTGCCTGCTAAAATATCTGAGCTCTTTCTAGATACGTACAGGGAAAGTCATTTGACCCACAGGAGTGTGTGGGGATGGTTCATGAACTTGTTTTTAGATTTGCAAAAATTAAGTACAGATTTACATTGGAGAGGAGTAATGAGGGGGAAAAAAAGGTAAAAATCAGAATGGCATAATTTTAATATAACATATGGCAGTGATTTCATTACATCTGAGCGTTTCAGTAATAGCTTTTAGGAAAGCTTAGCTATAATGTTTCTAATGCTTCTAATGTTTTTTGTCCTAAAGTCTTATAACACCATGTGAAATATATTAGTATTACCATTTTGACGGTAAATCGAGTTAGAAGTAGAAAACTGAGTTGGCAAAGATTATTTAGAGAGTCAGTCACTCAGTGGTAGAGCTGGGATTTTTAGTGAGTTCACTGAATGCTAGAATAGTTATCTGTCCGTTATTCTCTGCCAGTGCCCATTTAGGTGAATGAAAATACTGACAGTAATAGTTATTTCTGGGACCAAAGGCTTTTAACTCTGCCTTCTTTCTAGAAGACTGTTCTAATCTAATCTAATCATCTAACAGTCTAGAAGACTGTTCTATCTCTAATCATGAGATACAACTAGTGGCAAATATAACAATAGCTTTTCTAGGATTTGCAGAATTCCTTAAAAAAAAAAGCAAGTCCTTAATGACACCCAGGATTTCAAACATAAAAATTTCTTTTTTTTAAAACTGAATTTATGCACTTTTAGCATTAAACCTATAGTTAAACATTATATGTAAAACAAAATAAATACGTTTTGCCTTTTCCCTCTATCAATATGCAAGTATTTTGTATGGAAAAAGATTTTTAACTGTAAAAGTGACGTTTCCTTTTGTCTAATGGAAATAGTTCTTCAATCATTAACAGCTGGAGTATTTAAATAGCTTCCTATTTTTTTCCATATTTGTGTTATTTCCACATGCCAATTACAGGGGTGTAGCTTTTATTTTAGAATATACTATCCAAGAAAAATACTTTAAAAACGTGTAATTTAACTACAATATCAATCACTCAGATGCCAGGGTTATTCTTTTCATAAAATGACTTCACTGAATTCATGCATTGATTTCATGCATTATAATATGCAGGCACCAAGCACAGTACAAAAAAGGTTTCTTATCACATAATAGACCACTGTTTCAGATATTAATCTCTACTTGATCCCCATGTGGACTTCTGATCTATGCATAACACTATTCAGACATTAAGAAGCCTTATTAATTTTCTCCTGCATTTCTTTGTGGGAAGCATCCATGGAATCAAAGATGCAGAAAATTCACCATGACTCACAGATTTTTTGTTATAAACCTCTCATGGAAGAGGAGAAGCTGAAGAAGAAAGAGCTTAAGGTCAAACATTTCCATTAACATTGCATGTTTAGCAAGAGTTCTTTAGCACTTGACTCACCATATTAATATATAGCCCTCAATGACAGGTATGAGTTCAAAGTCCTGTCTTTCATTAATTTAATTTAAATTTCATCCAGTCTTCTGTATGCCCCTCAATTAGACACTGGGTTCTCAGTGGAAAAAAGTGATGCAGCTACAGCATGGCAACCACAGCAAGTGATGCACAGCACAAGCAGAGAGTAGACCTATCATTCTTCTTCCTATGGAATCCGTTTAAGAGTCAAGAAATAAAAAATCTCATGTCAGAACCCCAGATTTGCTCATCTTTCAGCCAGCTGCTTAGAGCTTCTTCTTGCTGTGAGCTCCTCAAGGTTTTTAAAGTAGAAAAACATACAAAACTAAATCAAAACCTCAGAGCAACTCCATCAAATCTATACATATTTTGGGATTAGATATGAAAATGCATATATCTTAAAAAAAAAATAAATTAATAGAAACAGAATAGAAATAATAGCCCCACACTTATTTTGTCCCCTGTGTCCCCAAAGACAGGTCTTAGCTTGCTGTCTGTCAATTGAACAACAAAAGACACAATCCCTGCTGGTCCTTAGGTATTTTCTCTTTCCATTGTCTTAGAGGCATGTCTATCCATTCCTCAATCTTCATAATGGTTCATTCTCACAGTTTGTTATTGTCTTCCCCTTCTTTTTTGTTCTACTCTTCTCTGCAATCTCCGAGAAACTTTTCTCCATGTCCATGATCTAACGAGCAACCAAGATAAGCAAAGCTTATCTTTCCTGAGGAATTGACCTGACCCTCTTACTCTGTGATAGGGAAGGTAATATGCAAGTTCGAAGCAAATAAATCAAACACACAATTTTCTTCACAGTCATGTAAGAATTTTTGGAATAATCTGGATTAAAATCCAAAATTTAAGTTCTCTATTATTTTCCTATGATTTTATGTTTGGTTCACAAATGCTCATTTTTTTTTGTTTTATTGTTGATCTCTCTTCAAAATATAATTACTATTCTTCACTAGAAAAAGTTTTATTAACAGCAAGACCTGCATGGTCACAAGGAGACAATTTCCTAGATCTGACCGTAAATCTGATATTTCACAGGTGAAATAATGCTCTTTTATCAGGGAAGTCAGGAAGCATCTGATTTTTTTGAAGAAGAAGAAATGGGGAAAAATGAAATTCTGTGATGTGATTTCATATTGACACCTGTATGGGTTATTGAAGAATATTTATGTCCCTCGTTTAAACCAGTGGAATAAAAGACAGGACTAAAGCTTATCAAAGACATTGAAGTTAAAGGAATAATTAACAAATTTTTATCCTCTTCATGGACAAGCCGTAAAGGAGAATAAGTCATTTTGCTGGAGGCTTTTATGGCTGTTTGCCCACAGAAGGAATGAACAATGAGATTATGGAGCTCAAGGCTCTCTTCAACCTCCAGGGAAGATAGTGCTGCAACAACCCAGGCTGTTCCACAATTATAGCCCATCCCCATGTTGCAGCTTCTCTATCTTAATGCCTGTTTCCCTGTTCTGCATCTTTCCCGCTCATGGTTTCTTGTACAAGTCGTATTGCCCCATCCATAGTATTCTATTCCCAGCTCCTCAGACTTGTCCTTTCTAACATATATTTCTTGATTCTCTCTCAGTTTTTCCTTGTAGTCCTAGATTACTTATTCCACTGCCAGTTCAATCTTCCTCTTCCAGATGTTTACAATGCCACTCACATTCCCTGGTTTCCTTGTCACAGTCTCTTGCCTAGTCAGCCCTAACTCTTGAAAAGAGTTGAATTGTTTGTTTGGAGTTTTCCAGAAGAATTCAGCCTGAGGCAGCTATGAAGCATGTGGAATTTCAGCCTAGATGGTTAAAGTCTGGCAAAGTTTTATGGAACATAAAAGAAGATCTTTAATAATAAGCAGTGCTACTAGCTAAATCTGTATTAATCTTAATCTGGCTCCCTTTGAAGTCAATAGTAAAAGTCCCAATGGACCATTAATGTTAAAACTTTGTAATGCAGTAAGCAAGTAAGTACATGTTTAAAGTGCTTTTGTGGCTTGGACAGCAGTTAAAATGATAATGTACCTCTAGTTACTATCAACATGAATATATTATTTGCATTTACTACTTTCACTTCCATTTTATGAGTGTATCCAGTGAAATCTATCAAGCTTCTCTTTGAAATTTCTCATTGAATAATGTAGTCACATGTGCTCGACTTCCAAATCCATGGAAAATTAAGAAAATTGATTGACATACTTCTTCATATAACATTAAATAACTTTCCACTGCTCTTTAAAAAGTACTGTTCTTTGTTGTGGCTGTATTGGGTAGCAGTATTTCAGTTTGTAAGCATTTTATGCATGTCTTCAAAGTAGCATGCGAGAGAGGAACATGATATTTTGCCTTGTTTTCATTTGTTATTCCAAAGAACATGAAGGACTCTTTCATGTTTTTCTTACAGAATACAGTGCTTTTGAAATTCTCATACAGGGTAGGTTACAGTCTGGTAGCGTTTGGCAATATGACCAGGATACAAGACCTCACAGAAAAAAAACAAATTTAAAGAAAACAATTGATGAGGTTAGGACAAAAAAAAGACAGTAGGAACAGGTGGTAAAGTTGTGACACACAGGCTGTTCAGAGTTCAAAAAAATGTAGGCAGAGCTGTGTGGGTCTCATGGATTATGAACAGAGTCGTCTTTTGAGGAGAAATCCCTTAAACTCTAAAATCCTCTGTAAACATCCTGTTTCCTAAACGTAACTCAGAGGCCATGGAAAATAACAATTAACTTTGCCCCTTTTTAATACAGTGATGAGATCTGAAACTGTACTATCTATAGAGTTTGTGCTGTATTATCTAGAAAATCATCCTGTGAGCCACATCTCTTTAGGCTCTTCTGGAACTTCACATTTAAAAAAAAAAAATAAAAAACCCACAAACAAAAAAACCAAACCAAAACTCTCTTCATTTTTTTTCTATAACGTTTACTTCAGATCTCAATTTTTTATATATGTAAATTAACATGCCATAATCAAGGTTGTCTTAAATTAGTTATGTGGGCATGGAAGCAGTATAAATAGTATCTAACAACTCTTTTTTCCTGACAGGATATTCAATTTCTATGATGCCCTTTGGGAATAACAAAACTGTCTTTATTTTTTTGTTCCAAATTCCATAGCGACTGTTCTCAGTATCATAATTTGTAAGAATAAGTGATTTTCTTTACTAGTACCTTCCAGGTAGGTCTTGAAGTTTGAATGACTTGTTTGTGATCTGACTTTTGCACTGGAAAATTCATTAGCAAGGTCTTATTCATATTTGTGTAATCAAAATCAGAATGGGGTTGAAAGCCTTTGCTCATTGTTGCAGTGTCTCAGTTTCACATTAATCAGAACATAGTCCTCTCCAGAGCTCTCCTCAATACAACATCAGTTTATTTCTTTCTACCAAATTAAATTGTTTCCAGGTTAAGTTAACCTAATTATAGTAGACAAATGGTTAATTAATTTTCTCATTCGTCATTCTCAGGTAACAAGATAAAAATTTAATTACTACCTGCCTTCTGTAAACTGACCAGCTGTTTTCTGAGGTTTGTACATTTTTTTTTTAAATATACGTACATTTCCTTGTTGCATTTGTAAGTGGGCTTTTTTCCTGTGTTTTGTTTTCCTTGCTAGTACTTTCATATTCCAGCAAACAGTTGCTCTCTTGTTCTGTAATAGGCTTCAGATTATCTTCCTAGCTGTTTAGCAGCTCCCCTCAGAAGGTGTCTGGTCCAAAGTTACACAATGTACAGGGCTGTTATTTTCCTCTTTGGAAAGGACCTATTGAAATTCAGAAGTGCTCACTTTCAATATTGTTCCCAACAGTGCTACCACTGTTTAGACAGCAGTAAGTTTTCTTCGGGAAGATTTTTCAGTCATCATTTTCTTCCACAACAGAATTAAAATGAATGGTTCAAAAAACCACTAGCGCCATGTTGGTTCAATTCTATAAACTGATCTTCTCTTCTCTCTATATACTTTTCTTTTGCCCTGAAACTTTTTCCAAGGCATCATGATTCTGCATGCATCTTTTCTTCCATAGCATGACACCTGTTTTTCTTATGCTTTTATGTTATAGGGCTAACATTGCCTTCTGATTAAGCGGTTCGTAATGAAAAGTTATTGTTCCTCACTGCAGTAGGGCATATAAAGAAAATATAAATGCTTAAGTCTTTTACAGAAAGCCTGTTCAAGTAAAAGATAAAGCTGAACAACTAATTCTTACAACAGTTGTAAATAAATGAGACATACTTAATTATGTAATATTATACAATATTATACAATTATACAACACAGCAATGAGGAAACATCACTAGCATGAAAACATACAGAAATGTATCCCACGTGCCAGTGCCCTGCTATTTTGCAGGACATTTATTACAGTGCCATGAGGCAGAAAATATATGATCTGTCATAGAACTTGTAGAGGCATCTTCTCTTTGGCCTGCTATACTTAAACATTACTACAAGACTGCTCTAGGATCTAATGAAACCAGACAAGGTTCTGAAATTTGCTTCTCTAGAAGCAAAAGCAGGCCCAGCATGGCACATATAGAATTTTTAAAACAAATACAAATCATCTAGTAAATTACTACAGACAGAAAAGCCTATTAAATATACAGAGTATTTATTGTTTGTGAGGACAGGAAACATGAGGGAATTTACATCTCATAGTAAAGTCATGCAAATGAGACTTTTAAGACAGTAGTGAACCAAATAAAATTTCAAGTGTTTACAGCACAGATCCTGAAAGGTATTTAGGAACTTAAACACGTGGGAGTTAGATGCTTAAATACTATTCAGGCTAACTTCTAGGTATTTACATACCCAGCTACCTTCAGTTTCAATACATATGCAAGTACCTCTAAGAGGCAAGGCCTAAACGATCATAAGACAGATCTCTGACATTTCCAAGTAATTTTTCTTGTTCATAATCATCTAGATATAATAAGGTACGTGTAGACTTGTCAGACAGGCAGACGTATGAAAAGTGGGCTGACTGATCACATCCTTTGGAAGCTCCAAGTTTTGGTAGGATACCGCTACTGTGTGGAAAGACGAGTGCTGAAAACATTAAAGTAATTTCCACTCTTATAAAAACCAAAAATATCTGCCTAATTTTGCTTTTTTTCTCTATGGGAAGTTGATACACATTTTAAATTTGTAAGTTGGAAAGACATTTCAATGATATAACTGTGAAAATATACCATTTAGAGAGGGATGGAAAATTCTTTTTGGACCTTGTTTGATCTTGGTTATCTCTCAAACATAAAAAAGGAATAGAAACTGAAAAAAAATTATATAACAAAACCAGAAACATTGTAAGACTTGAAAAAGTACCATGGGCAGGAAACCAAGGCAAGGAAAAAAAAGAAACAAGTTTAAAATTCTTTAGTAAGTAAAGGTGAAAAGTTTACAGATGTATTCTGTCCTCAGAGATTGAGGTCTTTTCTATCCATAGAGTTCTTGAACTGCTGTCTATTGCAGCCTTTATTCATCTCATTTACCTGGTCGGCCTGGGTTTTTTGTGTATTCTGTAAGCCATAGAGTTCCATCAGTCATCAGGATGTCAGATAAAAAAAGAATTCTGGTCCTCTTGTTTGTTTCAAAAAACACTTGACAATAAAGCTGTGCTACTTTGAATCAAGTTATTTATTGCATGTCAATATACATAACACTTCACCAGTGTTATATTTTGCTGTTACAGTGCGATATCAGAGGTTGAAAGAATTGAAAGGGAGAGGAATTTATTAAATGAAAATATCATGAGTGTAAATATGCTAACAGGAAGAGATAACTGCAAGAAAGAAGAAAAAGATGAAGTAGAAAGAAATCTATAATACAGTGAATATGTACTCCCAGTTTAAATTAATTTTAGCTAAGTTATTCAAAATAAAAACTGAAAATGGCAATATTCATTTGACTGGTTCAATAGCTGCCATATGAATCCACAGTTCTAACAGTTATTTTTCTTAATATACATATATCTCTTAAAATTTCCCTTACAGTTCATTATTTACCATTAGGATTTTAGTAATGTTAAATATCATTGTTTAATAGTAGGGTTTTTATGAATAATTATATTTGTTTTATACAGTTTTTAAGAATTATAGCAGTTTTATCATACCCTAAGGTATGTGATGTCACTTAAAAGAAGTTCCATATGATCTTTGGGGTTTTTTTTGTGTTATCATTATCACAAACTTCAGTTGTGATTGCAGTAATTAAAAAAGAAAGGAAAAAATCCTTTTTAAAATTGTGTTTTCAGCTGTATTAAATGGAAAAATCCTTGGAAAGTCAGTAGATTTTATTCAGGCCACTCTGGTAGTTTCAACCTTCTTTTGACATTAATCTTGTATAAAAAGAGTGAGAAGTATCACGTGGAGTTTCCTAATACTGGCTTGCAGTATGATGTCCGTAAAAATACTGAGAAAAACCAGCCAGTACTTAATCATCTAGAAAAGATAGTGTAAGTTTAGCATTTTTTAAATTTTTAGGGGTGAGGAGCTGACTGACACATATTACCATTTCCAGAGGACAGAGTGGTCCCAGTGCCAGCACCTTGGATGTTTCCAGCTTTCCCCTTGCACGAGCTGTAGGCTGGCAAGGCTCAGAGAAGCTACAAAAAGCCGGGCAGCTGCAAGGTGCCAAGCAAACCATGAGCTCTGCTGCCTTTGCAGACACTGCATCTTGAAGACTAACATTCCCTGGAGCCCCTGAAGATATCTGCCAAAAATGACTGTTGGAAAAACTATGTTCAACGTTAGTAACTCTCTGAAATATTTTGATCAGATCTTAGCTGAGATATACCAGAGAAAGTAGTTTCCTTTCATTAACAATGGCTGGATTTTACTTAATGCACAACAGGAAACTCCATCCTTTATTTCAATGCACATGTAAACAGAGCAGCAGTTGCTGTTATCTGCAGATCATGGGCCTAACATTTCAATAATATTGTCATACAAAATCTTCCAAACAGATCTTCAAAGACATAGCAATAAGGAAGAGTCCTGTTCAAAAAGTATATTGCTCAAACAAAATATATTAACAAAGTTGGTGATTTCTACCCCATTTTACAACTATTTCAACTTCTATAAATATAAATGGTGGGTTAGCTTGCGTTTCAGTTAATTTTATTTTGAGAAGTAATAGAGTTTTAAGATATTAGGTAAGATTTTTCAATCCATAGTTCTCTAACACAGTGTAATGGTGTTGCATTTTACCAACTAGTTTTATTGTTCTCCTTAAAAGTTATTTTTCAAGTTTCAATGCAGTATGAGGTAGCAAGCATCCTTTATTGGGTCTTGGAATACTTTTGTCATTCACCTTTGTAACCAATGTAACCTAAAATGATTTTTGAACGGGAAAATGTAATGAAAAAGATCTTTCAGGATATGTTTTATTGCTAATGCGCTGTATCAAAAATATCTCCAAGTGAATTTACCAGGTTAAAGGGTAGAGAACATTTAAAGTATTTGTAACATTTTGCTATTGCAAAGTCCATCTAGTTTTCGGTCTAATGTGTCATTTATTTTTGAATAATTACTACTGAAACCCTCCTATTGAAGTTCACACCGCTAAGAAAAGGCACAGAGGAGCTGACAACAGGGTCAAAGATGAAAACTAGTAGGAACAAGATGTGCCAAAGCCTGATGAAATATACTAGTCAATATAGATGTTGGTGAGAAATTGAAGTCCTTGAACAAGAGCACATATGTGTAATACTGCAACATAAATCTCAGGTGAACAGCAACAGAAAGCACAAACTTCACTTTCTATGCTCAGAAAGCAAAATGAACAAGACAAGTTTTATTCTGCCAACTTTTGAACGCCAAAGAGGTAAATTAGTCGTCCATCTTTAAATTTGAGTTATAAATCTAAATGGATTTAGATTGAAATATAAAAAGCACAGAGCATCTGGACAACCCTCTCAGAAAAAAAGCACCTTGCATTAGCAAATGTGTTTCAATTTATGTTCCATTTTCAAACTGTTTTCATGGAAAAATGACCACGTACATTTAAAGAAGCAGCCATGCAGAAACTTAAAATACAGCGAGTTGGTTCTACTAATTATTTTAAAGGGAAAGGCCTTGTGAATTCCTTAATAGACCCACAGAAAAGCTACCTTACTGTCTAAGAATAGAGGAATTCTTCAGTTAGCACTAAGAATTGTATTAATGAGACTAATGATCCATGGACACATGACAATTTCTTGCTGCCAGAAGCTAGACTGGTTTCAGCTGTAGCATTCCTGCGCTGTGTGATTCTGGCCCGAAGCCCAGCAAGCAGCCAGGGACCAGCTCTACCAGCCTCTCACTCCTTTGGAACAAATCCTCCCTCCTACAGCACAGGGGTGTGCTTGAGAAAGCTAGGAATTGTAAATATTCTCCAGCTTGGTCTTAGTGAGCTGTGGAAGATAAATGAATTATGGACAGTCAGTCAGTTTGACTTCATATCTGACAGTGAAGACACAGTGACTTCGTTCTACTCCCAGCCATTCCTGAACAGCTTTCATGTGTCCTTACTTACAGTTCAGGTGCAGGAATGAATCATCACTGGTGCCCCGAGGCTGCTCTCTGAAACCTTGCCAAGAGTGAATTTGCTCTGGTATCTCAGAATTTGTTCCTGTCCCAGAGGCTGATTTAGGATTTAAATGAAGCCTGCAAGTTGACAGCAGCCCCTTTGGCCCTTGGCTTCTCTATTCAAAACCAATCTCACCGACTGTACATAGTCTGGCACAATGCTAATCTTAGTCTGACTGTCATTGCATTCTATTGTATTTCTATTTCTAAAAATACCTCTTATATGGAAAAAAGCACAAAAATTGTATTTAAAAATGTGAGACATAAATGTTATCACGTGTCGATGGGAAACCAATCGCTATTGCATTACATAAATTACCAATTATTGCTCTTTTCAAAATGGAGTCTCAAAGAAATGCATCTTAATAGTCTCCATTTTCACTTTTTCTTCTGTTATTTGTCTTAGTTTGGAGACAGCAGGCTTTATTTTATTGAGGAATGATGTTTCAAATTACCTACAAGCTAACAACTAATTTTATTCCAGTAAATCTACTGGGTTTATGGTTTGGATGCATTTTATGACTCTACATGTCTAGTCCCCTTTGGATGATAAGATGCCTGTCTGTTTTGCTGAAGACAGGACATTTTCAGTTTACTGTTCTATGGCATTAATGATCTGCCTGTCCATCCTAGGCAGAATGAAGAGTACTGCTGTTTTATCCTAGATGGCAATCTATCTTCTGTGTGACAGCAAAGTAGTAATGGAAAAGAACAGGATAAAAAAAGTCTAGGAAGCCTATGCGGATTAACTAGGAGAATGCATGGGTTGTTTTTTTTCTTAAAAAATCACCTTTTTTATCATATCTCCCAGGAGCTGTAATACTATTCAGCTCTGGGGCTAATGAAGTTCCCTTGTGAATCATGTTGTTTCAGCTATGTGGAGCATATCTAGATTAGCATATGTTTCTTCTAAATATAAATTTTGAAGCCCCCAGGACTTGCCATTTGTTTGCAAGCCATACTAGTCTTTCAACTTTGCATCAGTGATTTTAGGACAAAAACTTTACTTTTAATCCTTGTGGAAGTAGGTCTAGCTTTGTCTACAATTCCTAACTACAGTGAAAGCTTAGAAAGGCCATTAGAAAGGCCGTGAGTCCCCTTCAGAACACAGCAAAACCAAAGATCTTTTTCAATGTGAACGTGGAATAGAAGACTATGAGCTACCCTTGGCTTTAAAGACAGTCTAATTTGGGAACTCTTGGGGAGTTGAGATTTTAACTAGAATTCTCATGGTTTTATTTTTAAAAAAAAAAAATATTTTTTTTAAACTCCAGTCCCTTTCTTTGGCATCTAAAGTCCCGGCTGTAAGGACACAGTGGTTATAATGTCAGCCCTGAGTCTAAAAATAAGAGTATCAGGAGGGAACACTGCCAGATCTTGTTCTTACAGATCGGCTGTTCTTGTTGGCTGTACCCTATCTCTATTTGTGCACCAGACTCAAATGGACAGCTAGGCATGTGTTGACCCTAACACGACATTTTCACTTTGGGATTTCAAGGCATAAAGGACAGCCTTGAATAGTAAGTTCCATGCCTAAGTCATTCACGGAGTCTGTAGAGGCAGTGAAATTGTGACTACCTACACTTCTCTTCTGAAAGTTCTACAGTGTGATTCAATTCAGAACAACCATATTCTGTCTGCCAGTCACTCCTGGCAGCAGAGGCTGTTCACGGGACAGGGCAATGTGATTGCTCAAGAGATTCCTCAGCAAAAGAAGCTCCCCGTGGTAGCTACCATGGAAATACATGTAAGCCTCAGCCGAACATGTTACATTTCCCTTTCTCAGCCTGACGTACCCTAATTCCCCAGCCAAATCATTATGAAGCAGTAATGTAAACACAGAAGACATCCTGTCTTGACATGACTCATCTTCCTTTAGTTCTAAACTAACTAGCTTTTCACATTGCATGCCACATCTTCTTCATGCCTTGGCAAATGAAAAATTTTCTTTTCTTACACTGCAGGTAGCTTAGTACTTCAGGACTTGCCTTGAATAAAATGATGTTGAAACAAGGTCTAACAACATTCGTAGACACTTTTATGGTAACTATTTCTTCCCAGGTGTTTGTGGAAAAAAAAAATGTATCTTTTGAACATACTTCTTTTTGATCTAAATATAATTTACTAACAAACTTGATTGGAAAATGGTGCACAAGAGAGTATTATACAAAATTAACCATATATTAGACTGTGGCCTTAATCTTGTAGCAGAATATGAAGTGAGTTACAATCTTTTTTTTCTTTAACTATACATAAAGCATATGCCAGAGTTACACCATCTCTTTCTTATCCTTCAAGTGGATGAACCGTTATGGGAAAAGAAAATCTTTACCTTATCTATATATCTTCTAAGTATTATATGATCAGCCTCCAGTGATTTATATTGTCATTCACTTGCTATTTTTAGGTGGGCAAATAAATACCATTGGTAGCTGTTGTGCTGTTGATGACCTTTTTAGGGTAGAAAATCCATTTTCCAAGAGCTGACTTCTGTTTCGGACATACTTATTCCTTTCTGCTGTTGGTAAACCCCATTTGGCATAATTTAATTAATTTCTGGTTCTGTTGACACATCTGTCATTATTCTGCCCATCCATGTTCCTCTAACCTTTAGGTTTTATGGAGATTAACTTTAATCAGTTAACACACCTATTACATATGCAAATCAGACTTAAAGATCAATTCAAGCTTTTTCTCTACCTATGCAGATCTAGGAGTGTCTGAGATATAAGCAGCAATGATCCAAAACAATTTATGAGCCTGGGAAGAACAGACCTGCTACCCTCTCAATGCCTTTGTGAACCAAATCTCAGAATATTTTTGTTAGCGAGGCATTAGGAATTTTGAGACAAACTCCCAGAAGACCAAGTGTCAAATCCATGAAGCCTTTCACACCACAATGAACTTGCACATCTGTGCTAACACTCTAACATTGCTGCTGGAAATGGCTAGCTAACCTAAGACTCCTGTTCTGCACAGATAAATTCAGTAGCAAATGTGCACCCTGAAAACCATTTTGATTCCTTTTCTTCAGTGAAGAGAATGCGAACTTTCATCCAGTTGAAGTAATTTTCTACAATCATACAGGGAAAATAACATGGACTCATCTGAAAAAGGGTGGTGGCATTTCTAAGTAATCATCCTAATTCTCAAGATGAATTCTTTCTTCTTCCACATCACAACGCATCAGTAAGTTGCTATATAAGTGAAAACAGCTGTTTCTCCAAGAATGTTTTATAAAATTAAAATTATCCTTATGGAAATGAAGTTAACTCTTGTGAGTATGACATAGAAAGTCACAAAAATAGTTGTGGCATCATTAACAGCATTCGTGTTCACAGTTTTTGCTAGAAATTGGCACGATGCTTAGGCCTAGCATGTTGACTTCATAGATACAGAATTTTACTATTTGGGAAATTCTAAATAGAAGAAAATACTACTAGCTGTGTCTGAGGCAGTAGAAGTTCCGCTGGCTGAACTCATGCTCTCTTGCTTAGACTGTCGACTGGGTAACTGAAGTATTCTGGGTGAAGTCAAAAGTGACCTAATCCTGAAGCTTTATTGGTCTAAGTGTGTACTAATAACAATAATTTTTTTAAAAAATTGGACCTCTGAACGTATCCTAGATAAGCCTACAATTTCCCATGTAAAACATTGCATTTTACACTTACAGTTAAAATGAAGAATTTTAAAATGAAGCATTTTAAAATTAAACAAGTCCTAGCACAGAAGATTTGGTAGAAAAGAGTACTTCATTACAAACGTTGAAAAGTTATACTAGTTACTTGAAGTTTCTTGACTCATTGATTTTCATAATCTTTTTAATATGGTATTTTTCAGTATCACTACATTATTCTTAAAGCAAAGACTATATACGTGTCTTAAATAATTTTAAATTCTTTCAGGCAAAATAAAAAAAAAGACATTTGTCTAAATGCCTGATTTTCAGACTTAGTCAATTAGTTTAATAGCAGTTCAATTTATTCTCTGGGATATGATTAAAGTGCATTAAAATTTGTATTTTATTTACAAAGAGTAGAAGAGAGTCTTATATCACTGGAGCATTTCAGATAGTATACTTCTCATAGAAGATGCGGTAGAGCTACATAGTATTGTTTATATGCATGTTGATTCTAAGAAAGTAAGAAAAGAATTATATTAAAAAAGGACTTTAACCTAAGTAGCAATTATTAGAATAAAACATACATCTGAAATTACTACCCCAAATACAGTTTTACCAAAGCAAACTTGATGATATCTACTTCTAGATCATATTCTTGTTATTCAAATCTCAAGAGGCCCCATTTTCAAACTGCATTTATGCAAATACAACTATTTACCTAGGCAGGAGAGTATTCCTGTGGCACTGTACACAGAAGAAAATCTAAGAGATGATTTTATTGCGGTTCGTGACATGGAATATACCATTTAAAAAAGGCTTTTCAAAATTAATTACTTGAATTATTCCAGTGCTATGTAGTCAGCCAAGACAGCCAATCCCACAAAGGAACATAAGATGGGTTCACAGGGATGTGGCGCTGACCAGTATCTGGAACCTTGAGTACTGTTCAACCATCTGGATCGTTTTATTCCACATATAAAAACAATGTTAAAGATTTATTCTGTGCATTAGTCCTGGAGATGATGTGGTGTTTCTCCTCCTCCGTTCTCAAGGAAATCATCCTAACCCCTCCCATGCATCTCCGATGATACATCTTGTAGTGATGATTACTGCTCCACCATCAAAGGATAGATTGTCAAGAAAGGACAAGGGCTACATTTTAAGAATGCTGTTAGTCAGCACCCTTTGCCAGCCCCCTACTCTTGCAGTTGTCCTGCCCTGCTTCTCTCTTCCCATGCTATCTGCAGTCAGTAGGAGGAAAAGGCTCTTTAACTGGCAGTTGTCGAAGCTTTATTCCCTGATAGCTCAGCTCCTGCCAGGCAACTCTCTAGCACAGCAACAGCTATGTCACTCCTTGACTTCCCTCCAACCAAGACCAACAGACACAGTCTTGCCTCACCCTTACCACAGCCATCACTGCCAAGCAAAACTGGGCCTAGCAAACCCCTGCCATTATTCTCACAGGAAACAGATTACATGATAAAACTGCAAAAAGCAACGCTCTAAATGTTCAAACAAAAAAATTCCTCCTATTGTCCAGAACTGCTGCAGTGAGAAGGAATGCTATTTATGTGCCATTACATTGGTATGAAAAATTCCCCAGCTGCTCCTGCATGTTTCTCACACATTAAAACATTTCTAGTTACTTACTACAACAAGTCATGTCTCAATCAGGATGGGCAGTGGAATATGGTGCAGCAGCTTTAATAGAACTCTCTCATCTTTCTTAATTAAAGCACTTAAAGGACTGTAACAGTTTTAAGCACCAGTCAAAGGTAGTAACAAAGACCCAAAATGGATCACTTTGCTTCTGTCTTTCACCTGCTTCTCTGTGCTTGCCAAACAGTTTTTGCAGCTTTTTGTAAAGTTACGAGTCGCTGGAGATAATCTCAAGATCTCATCTTTCCTGGAAGTCTTGGATAGACTTCCAGGTTACTGGTGGGACATTTACTCTAAAGTTGTTTTATTATTTTTACAACATCTGCAAAGGAATACTTCTACCCTAGACAAGATATTTTGTAGTGGACAATGTGGATCATTGATTTCAGAGTGAGGGTGGCTACAGACATACTACTATGTGGCCATCCACAGGCCTTCAGAGAAAATCACTGGTTTTGTCTTTGACTCCAGAAACTGACTGGATGGAGAGATTTTGGCTACCCTTGAAATTTACCATCTTCCCTGCACACCAATTAGGACCACAAAACCATGCACAAATACAAACTCTTAGAAAGCATCCTGTCCCAGGTCTACATTGATGAAACTGCGGGGGAAGCAGCTTCATCTGCAACAGAGTGATTCTGAATACATCATAAGCAAATCCACAAGCATGAGGAGCTGGTGCATCTCTATCAGTAATGTACCTGGGAGCAGTATGAAACTGTGAAGCAGGACAGTGCCCTATAATGGAGCTAGGGCAGCAAAGACTGCAGAAGTGAAAGTAGGACTGACAACTATGGGAAGTAGATTTCTGCCCATATCAGAAGCTATTGTGGTTACTCTTAATCAAACCAGAAGCACAGGAGGAGGATTTCCTCTTCTGTCTTTTGTTACAGATGCCCATGACCATGAGCTGCTGGGCTTGGCCTTCTCATTCTGTTTTAGCCTTCCCTTTGAAGAAGCCCACTCAATTTCACCTTTGCCTCCAGCCCCTACATCAGCTAGGAAGCACAGGGAGGAGTGATAGGAAACCAAGAGGAAAATAAGGACCTCACAGGTTTTGCTCCATATAGGAAGCTTAAAAATCTGTAAATGTAGAGGTGTTCCTATTGTCCAAAATTACCAATTTAAAGAAGAACAGTTTCAAGAGCTGGGTTATGGGAAAGAGATATAAATTCAGCTTCAGTATGCTCTTATTAGGTAATATTTATATGTTTTTAGCAATATTATGTAATGTATTGATTTTACTCTCATGATGAGGTTGTTTGGTAAAATTTATTTTTAATTTATTCATCTCCTCTCACAGTCATTTTCACATATTCTTTCATCAGGGACCATATGCATAGCATAATCTACTTCTGCCCTGTCTCCCTTGTACCTTTAGATATCTCTTTAAGCAACTGTTCTGGATCCTTTCCTATATTTAATTTCCCTCTAATAATTACATTATATCCCATATCTTCAAAAACAACTGTAAAATGTTTTTGGTTCTAATATCATGTCTCTCTGTCTATAAGGTTTTCAGTAAAGCTACTATCTTCTGATGCTTTGCAAAGTCTTTGGGCCATTTTCGGTGCTAAATCAGTAATTTGTAATAATGTGCTAAAGGAGAAGACTCACAACTCATTTTCCCTTTGTTTGCCTGTCAGTATTACATGTTTATCTATCTGGTAAGTTAGACACTGACTCATTAACGTGTATAGTTCATATCATATTAAACTAGATCCCTGCCAAGCCTTTCCCACCCTGATGCTATCTTGTGTTTCAGAATAATTGGAATTTTGGACTAAGAGAAAGCCTGAGGCATTTAACTAAAAAAATGGGATTACATAGGTTGAATTTGTTATTGAGAACTACTAAACTAAACTCAGCATACAGATTTGCAGACTATTGAAAAATGATTAACTTTACCTGTTACAATATATGGCAAAACTTTAAAATTCATCATTTCCTGATGCTTTCGCTGTTGTATGAATAATTTGAACATGCTGTTTCCTGGTATGTTTTCTCTCTCCTCTATAAATTATGTGTTTGTTCCACTAATTACATGTTCTTCTTTCCATCTCATCCAATCAGAAATCTGCTTCAAAGCTTTGCATCCAAATCAGGCACAGGCTAAACATCTTTGCTGGTACATTTCCAAATGCTTACAATACTCAGTCTAGGAGTCAAACCCTCATTCAGAAGTCCATATTTCTTAATTTATGTAACCTGTTCAGCACCCTGTTGTGGGCATATCTCCATCTGTCACCTTTAATTGTAGCTCTGATACAAATATTTAATTATTCACTGTTCCAGGCAGTCCAAAAAAAAAAAATCTGGTGCACAGTGATCATAGCTTGCTCTTTAGATGTGGAAAGCCAAAGAACAGAATAAGAATGATTATTTAACACAGATCCCTGGCAAAGGAAAACACATTTTCACAGTCTTTATAAGGATTTTTTATAGTTCTAAGGTAGTAAATATAATGACCCTTTGAAATTTTGAGGAATAAGATGCAGTTCTGTTCCAGCTCTGTCATCCATGTTTCCCCCTTAACATTGTCTTTGCATCTATTTACTAGACCAAAGCCAGGAAAGTCTCCAATGTGCTGGTGAATTAGGTGGGCAAGTAATATTGATGTAAGATCGGCGTCTTGAGAAGAATAAAGTGAAATATACTGCTTACTATAAAAATCATGATTCGCCCTGAAGTTGCAGTAGACAGTTACCGTAAGTTATCTCAAGATATCACTGCAGTCAGAATGAGCACTGCAGTAATCACTGCAGTAATATATTTGCTATGATTTGCCCTTTTTCTTGTCATGATTTCAACTATGGACTGTAGACTGAACAAAAGGCAAGTTTCAAAAATTAGATTAGCAAGTTACATTGCTGAATTATGATGAACATTTACATTAGGAGTTTTTATGTGGGATTTTTCCAATCAAAACATAATATCTGAATAGCTGTACCTTGTTGGGTTTTTTCCCCAAAATATTAATAATTACTAAGAAAAGTATTACAGATAAAATGAGAGGAAGACACTAGCTGTTATACTTTAATTGCTAAGCAGTTTCTAAGGTGCCTGTATCCAAAGAATTTCATGTTCATATCTCCTATATAACTGACTCCAGCTGACTGCAGAGCCACAGTAGCTGGGAGTGGCAAGCTCCAAAAAAGGGGACTAGGGAGCTTTTTCATCCACAACGACCCTGGATCATTCTTTTGGCATTGTAACAGCCTTAGAACACCAAGTTTTCACTTAAAAAGACCCTCACAAGTGAGTGTGCTTTCCCTATGCATATAGCCAACCTCAGGATATGGACATTTATGATCTCACTCCTTTATATTTCTGTCAAACTATTTAGATACCATGTCATCCAGTATCACAGTGTCCACATACCTATGTACTTAAGGCAAAATACAGTTCTTCATCTGGTCCTATGTCTATTACTGAAAACAGCAGAGGTGGAATAACACTGCTTGAAAATATTACCCTAATATTAATGGTTGGTCCTCTGCCTCACTTCAAAGTTTTGTGATGAAGTCTGAACTCCAGAATCCTGTAAGCATATCCCAAGGCAAATTATATAGAGAAATACAATTTTTCTTTCTTTGTTTTCATTTGCTAGTATATTTTACATTGTGGTTGCTGATGATATGTATCAAAGTTCTATAAGAATATTTTTTGGGCATGCTGTACTTCTGAAGAAATTAAAAAGATGGAGAAAACTAAGGTAAACAATATATAAAAAGCTCATCCCTGTTTAATGTGTGTTGTAGGCACATGCTTAATTCTCAGATCTGCCTATGGTGAAACATGTTTGAAGATGTTTTTCTTTCATTTACACTATGTGATCACCTGCAGCCTAAACCTTCCTGATCAAATACTTAAAATATGAATAATTTACTAGCTCTAGTAGTAAGAGAGCATTATATTGATATAGTAACTACATACATTCCTTCATCTTAGACACATTTGTACTACTACTGGCTAAAATAATTTTAGCTGAACTTTTTGAACAAAATGAAACACTTTGGCACAAACTCTTTTACGCTGTTGGGCTTTTCATTAAACAAGAATTAAACATTTCCAGACAAAAAGCAAAGTATGAACTGTTAGTTTCTACCTTTTTTTCAGGGGAAAAGTATTTTTTCAGTCCTGTTGTAAATTCAAAGTTTGTAAAGTCTTACAGAAATCTCAACAATCCCAAAGTTGTCTTTCCTTCCTTAGCTGCAGTAATAAGTTAAAAGACAAGCTCAAAGTTGCTCCAGGAACATTTTTGTCACTTTTGGCAAAAGCATGCAACTTTATCAGGGAAATCAGGGAAAGAAAAGTGTAATTTAAAGTTAACTTGGCCAGTTCTGTTAGGGATAGCAAAAAGTCCTTCTATAAATACACTAATAACAAAAGCAGGGCCAAGGAAAACCTTCATTCTCTGTTGGACTTGGGGGGAAATATAGTTAACAAAGATGAGGAGAAGGCTGAGGTACTTAACATCTACTTTGCCTCAGTTTTTGCTAGTAAGAGAGGTGGCCCTCAAGACAACTGGCCTCTGGAGCTGGTACATGGAGAGAGGGAGCTGAATAGTCCCCCTGTATTCCAAGAGGAAATAGTTAGTGACTTCCTGAGCCAGCTGGATCCTCACAAGTCTGTGGGACCGGATGGGATCCATCCCAGTGTGATGAGGGAGCTGGCAGAAGAGGTTGCCAAGCCGCTGTCCACCATCTTCCAACAGTCCTGCCTCTCTGGGGAGGTCCCAGATGATTGGAAGTTGGCGAATGTCACCCCAATCTACAAAAAGGGCTGCAAGGCTGACCCTGGCAACTATAGGCCTATCAGCCTGACCTCAGTGCCTGGCAGGGTTATGGAGCAGATCATCCTGAGTGCAATCACACAGCACCTTCAGGATGGAC
This sequence comes from Tapera naevia, assembly GCA_033556795.1. Lineage (NCBI taxonomy): Eukaryota > Metazoa > Chordata > Aves > Cuculiformes > Neomorphidae > Tapera > Tapera naevia. Next base: position 7,833,989 of record JAUMJJ010000059.1, read on the forward strand.
AAGGAATCAGACCCAGCCAGCACGGGTTAAGGAGGAGCAGGTCCTGTCTGACCAATCTGATCTCCTTTTATGATCAGGTGACCCACCTGGTGGATGAGGGGAAGGCTGTGGATGTGGTCTATCTAGACTTCAGCAAGGCCTTTGACACTGTCTCCCATAATATAGTCCTGAAAAAGCTGGTAGCCCATGGCTTGGACAAATGTACCCTCTGCTGGGTTAGGAGCTGGCTGGAGGGCTGGGCCCAGAGAATGCTGGTGAATGGAGCTACACCCAGCTGGCAGCTGGTCACTAGTGGTGTTCCCCAGGAGTCAGTATTGGGTCCAGTCCTGTTTAGCATCTTTATTGATGATTTAGATGAGGGGATTGAGACCATCATCAGCAAATTTGCTGATGACACCAAGTTGGGAGGGAGTGTCGACGTGCTGGAAGGCAGGAGGGCTCTGCAGAGGGACCTTGATAGGTTGGAGAGATGGGCTGATTCCAACGGGATGAGGTTCAACAAGGCCAAGTGCCGGGTCCTGCACTTTGGCCACAACAACCCCATGAAGCGCTACAGGCTGGAGACAGAGTGGCTGGAGAGCAACCAGGCAGAAAAGGACCTGGGGGTATTAATTGACAGGAAGCTCAACATGAGCCAACAGTGTGCCCAAGTGGCCGAGAAGGCCAATGGGATCCTGTCCTGTATCAAAAATAGCGTGACTAGCAGGACCAGAGAAGTGATCCTTCCCCTGTACTTGACATTGGTGAGGCCACACCTTGAGCATTTTGTTCAGTTCTGGGCCCCTCAGTTTAGGAAAGATATTGAGGTGCTGGAGTGGGTCCAGAGAAGAGCAACAAGGCTGGTGAAGGGACTGGAGCATAAGTCCTGTGGGGAAAGGCTGAGGGAACTGGGGTTGTTTAGCCTGGAGAAGAGGAGGCTTAGAGGTGACCTCATCACTGTCTATAACTACCCGAAGGGAAGATATAGCCAGGTGGGGGTTGGTCTCTTTTCCCAGGCAGTTAGCAATAGGACAAGGGGGCATGGGCTTAAGCTCTGCCAGGGGAAATTTAAGTTGGACATCAGAAAAAATTCTTTACAGAGAGAGTAATTGGGCATTGGAATGGCCTGCCCAGGGAGGTGGTGGATTCACCATCCCTGGAGGTTTCCAAACTGAGATTGGATGTGGCACTGAGTGCCATGATCTAGTAAACCGACTGGAGTTGGACCAAGGGTTGGACTTGATGGTCTCAGAGGTCTTTTCCAACCCAATTGATTCTGTGATTCTATGATTCTATTCATAAGAAGTTATAAGTAGTTATAAGAAATCGGTTTTACCAGAAGATTTTAGTCTTGTCACTCATGAATAGTTATTGTCATGCAAGTTTTAGTTAAGTCTGAAAATTTAAGTCATTTAAATAGAAATCATTATGCTAATTTTTTTATTAAGCAGTTCCCCATCCAAAACACTACAAATATAAATTCAGGAATAGCAACAATAATTAATGATATGGGGTATTATACAAAATCATGTGCCAAATATTTGAGCTGATCAGTTTGTGAACAGCCAAGGATTATAGAATTACCTGAGAATTTTTTTTTACAACTTAGTGAATATACGGAATCAAAATTAATAACCAAAGACAGTTATAATAACTATGATTCATAGTGAATTATATGCCTCTTTTTTTTGGTTTAGGACTAAGATTCATATTTCTAGGAAAAACCTAGATTCTTCCACAATTGTTTGTAAAAAGCTAAACAATAACAACAAAATAGCAGTAGAAAAAGCAGGAGTTTTTAGTGTTGCTGTGAAGGAAAGTATCACTACATGGTAATTTTACTGGGAAAAATTTACGTGACAAAAATACATGGTATGTTATTAAACATTCTAAATGCTAACATTTCCTAATCTGTCTCCAGAAACTTCATATGAAATGTAAGAACTCATAACCAAAGCAACATTTCTACTGGGCTATGATAAAGTCACAGTTCATATCCATAAAAAACAAGAAGTTTAAACACACAGCAATCGTCAACATCTATTCAGTAAATTTAATTTCTTTGGTTTCCTAAGAGACAGAAAAAGAAATTAGCTGAGAACAACTATGCATTATATTTTGATATTTCTTTATGGTAGGTAAAGATATCTGCCAATTCTGGGTATAATATTTTGCAGATACTAACGCATGAAGGAAGTCTTTATGAGCCCATTAATCTATAAAGGAAGCTTGCAAAATAGGTTCTTGTAAACATTGGGACTAATTGTGTCATTCCATTTTGTGATTCCACATTTATTTATTTATTTGCTTGTTGGCTTATTTATTTATTCTCCATAGTGATGTATATTCCCATCAGATATCCAGACAACCTTCAGGTAATAATTACTGCCCTTTTTAATTTTGATGCTCATCCATGAACAGCTGTAAATCGTGTCACTTATTGCTAGACCTATCAGAAAACCTCACATGTAGCACCTCAATGAACATGCAATATGTGAAAGACATCATTACTGGAGATGGGCATCACAAAAGCCAGCATGTTGTACAGGAAGCGTTTAAGCTAACTATCTATGACCTGCATGGTAAAGAGTAGTGTTGTGATTTAACCCCAGCTGTTAACCATGCAACCACTTGCTTATGTCACCCTCTGCCAGTAAGATGGGGAGGAAAATGAGAAAAAAAAATTAAAACTCATGGGTTGAGATAAAGACAGTTTACCAGGACAGCAAAAGGGTTAAATAATTATTAATAATAATAACAACAATAATAGAATATACAAGAAAAAGTGATGCACAATACAATTGATCACCACCCAGTGACCAATACCCAGCTCATAGCTGATTGATCATCACTGGCCTCCATCAGTCCCCAAGTTTATACACCAAGCACGGTGTATAAACCGTGGCATGGAATATCCCTTCAGCCAGTTTGGGTTACCTGTCTTTGCAGTATCCCTTCCCACCTTCCCGTGCAAACCTGCCTTCTTACTGGCAGGTCAGAATGAGAAACTGAAAAGTCCTTGACTCTTTAGCAACAACTGTAAACATCATTGTGTTATCAACATTACTTTTATCCCAAATTCAAAGCATAGCTCTACACCAGCTACTAGAAAAAAAATTAACTCTATCCCAGCTGAAATCAGGGCAAATGGGTAGGACAATATCTTCAACCTCTCCAGGGACTGCTGGACCATTTCAAATAGTATGTAAACCCAAACTGAGGTGGGATTTGGAGTCTAGGTTGTGGTAAATGGTACAGAAGGACACTGTACTCCATCCTCTAACACTTTTCAGATATCTAGAATATCTTCAGAAAATAGATTTTGCAATAGTAAAAATTTTCAGCCAAGTGTACACGTCCATACATTGACAAAAATTCAAGAGCCTGTGTCCAAATTTTGCAACCCCACAGGCCCCTTAAATCTCCGAATAACTTATTTACAAACTGGTTTATGGATCTGATCATAACAAATAGGCATCTGTATTAGTCTGAGGAGAAGATGTGATTATTAACATTTCTGTATTCTCACCAAGTTCCTAATTTTCAAACTTGGATCAGAATCCAGGACTCATTTCTATAAATTATTGGGCTTTTCTGTGTTGGGTTCTAATTTTTCTGCCCCTCCCCTCATCTGAGACAAAAGATCTTAATTTCAGGATGTATTTAGATCACACTTCATAAGAAGTTTGTTTCTTTGATTTTGAAGCATTCTCACTGTACGTTTGAATCTCTTCTTTATTTCCTCAACATGCCTTGCTAGGATTATGCATGTTTGTGGGTGGTTTTGCAAGTCCTTTAAATGTGGCTGAGTTGAGCAGCTGCAAAACTGATAACTGTTGGATAAAAGACTGAGCTTGTGACATTCCAGCAGCTGGGTATGTGTTTCTAGTTCTTGCTGTTCCCTGCTTTAAGGAAGATAGCATACACTTGTAAGTATCTGGGATTCCTGCAAATGTAGGTATATACACTAATTATTCTTAGATTGTAGCTGAAAGTCTTGTCAGAGAGAAATTTGATATTCAATTCTAGATATTGTTTCTTCTGTACAATAAATCAGTCAAAGCTGTTCAGTTGACTCTGACTCACAAATGAAAGCAAAATATTTGACCTTGCCTTTATAAATTCTGTTTATGACTGCTCTCAGCTGTGTTCATCAAACCTCAGCCACACGTTGATGGAATAATGGTTGCATTTGCACTTCAGAGAGGAGGCATAATGGGGAGATATGTGTAAGGTCACAGTCTTAGAATAAAGCCCTGCAGTTGTCTGTTGTGTAGACATTTAGACCTGAAAAAGAAGGGCAGTCCAGTGCTGGTATAAGAGTATGTATATCCTGAAATGTAAAGAGTAGCATGCTTTCACCAGAGGCCCAATTTAAGGGATTTTAAAGCATTTGTTTGTCACAGGAGATAAGCAGATCATCTGATCTAAGCCAGCAAACATATGTACTGTGACACTATTTGTCAAAGATACACAAGCTAGGGACAATTCACTGCACAGGACAATGTGTATGTGGGAAAGACTTATTGTGGTGGTCTTGTAAATAATCATATATAAAGATTCTTGTACTATATTTTGATAATTCTGTGTATTTTAGGCTTTTATATGGCACAGACATTCTGTTTTTCAACAGCCTTCTGTTGTCATAGGAAAGTGTCTCATCCTCTTACTATCTTGTTTTATTAACACATATTTTCTCTAATTTAAATGTGTCCATTTAGCACTATTACTTCACTTTGAAGCTAGACAGGTAACTTCTGTGTCTGAGTACAGCCATCTTTTCAGAACACTAAAACTCTCTAGTGATTAAGATGATATATGAAGTTACAAGATGAAACCTTTGCGAGAGTATGTTGAGTTAAAATGAGATTACGGGGAAAAAGAATTTAAATCTTGCAAATAGTTTTCAGCTGTTGCTGTAATGAGTGAGATACTTTAATTTTTTTTTTACTGACTATGCATATGCAAGCAGCAATGCTGCACTTTATTTTGGTTCATTTTTGGTACACTGTCATTAGTCCTATGTTGAAGGGAGGGCAGAAATTGCATCAAGTTAAAATAATGCTGACCTCCAACTAAAACCAAACTGAGGAAAAGGAAGAGATGGAAACCACCATACTGTTCCAAACTACTTCTGCAATTGTGTCTACCATTGCACAGGCAGTTCTTTTTTCTGTGGCATTTTTGAAAGTAGAAAATTTCCTCTACGTATCTATGATATCCTTTGTCCTTATTTTCAGCTATCTAAATCCTGCCATTAGTACAGATGCTCTTGAAACCATTTGTATTCCAGTCTGTAAGTCTTCTCTTTATCTTGTATTAAACTGAATTGCATTGAGTCCTATGCTTTCCTGAACTTTCATTGCAACCCTCCAGTCTTTCCTGCCTTTTTTTTTTTTTTTTTTGTAAGATCACCTTTAAGGGTAACTCTCAAATAAAGAGTTATATTTGAAGAGGTAGAGCACATCCTGTGCTAGAGGAAATATTTTCTTTCAGTTAAAAAAATAATCCAGGAACAGTCACATTGAACCTCTCTGTTCAGAATAATAACTGTGATATGGACAAATGTTCACTTGGGACAAGTGGACTAAGGAAAGCAAATTTATTTCAGCTTTCAAATTGCAATGACTTTTTTCAGTTGTAATTAAAAACAGAGATCTGGATGTGAAAAGTTCGCTACAATTACCTATCTATTCAGCTCTTTTACCTCAGATCTTTTCTTTGAACTCTTTTTTTTTGGGACAGAAAATCACAGTTTGCCTATTGATTTTCATTTCTAACACTGACCAAATTATTTGTTAAAATATTTGACTTCATCAGTGAGTCTCACTTAGCTCTAGTCACACCGTCATATAAAAAATAATTTTATTGTTATGTTCTAAATTATCCTGAATTTTTAAAGTTTACATTAATTTTCTTCTCATGAAATTATATTTTAGGCTACTACTTGAATTTCCTAGAAACTAGTTGCCTTAACAAAGATTTTCACCTGTAATTTATCTTTTTCTTTATAGCTACCATGTCTATTTCATCTCATCCTCATATATGTCTTTAAGAAGGGCAAAATTCAGACCCTCTAGGGTGCTAAGTGTCACAATAACTCTCAGCTTAGACTCCCAGCTTCTGAAGAAAGGACCATGATCAAAATCAATCAACAGCTTCACAAGGTCTTTCTTGCTGAGGAAGAATTAGTCTGGCACTCCTCTACAGTGCTTGGAATGGCAGGCCAGGTCCCTCCTGCACAACTGCAGGAAGTGACCTATTAAAACTCAGACATCTTAGAACACTTCCTGAAGCTAGGCACTGAAACCACTTTCCCTAAGTGTCCAGTCACGTCACGTTCCTGATAACTCTTTGATTTAATAGGCCTGTCAACAGACCATTCAACTCTATGCAGCAAGGAGCTAAACTTCTGTTCTGTCCTCTCCTTGAGTCCAAACTAACAAATCCAGACTTTTTTGATATTATTCCAACCAAATATACTAGTTTGGAAGTAAGTTAATTTTTTTGGAAGGGGTGTAGTTTCTAGTCTTTTTACCAAAGCTGCCTCTCCATGAACAAAGCCACTCTTTTTTTCCTTCAGTTTATGTTTGTTTTGTCAAATACAAATGATGGGAAGTGCAATTGCTGCAGAGACAGTCAGATTATGATTCCAGCTCCTTCTTGAATTTCAGCTACTTATGGATATAAAATTTGCCTCTATTTCTTTTTAAAATGTTCATTAAATAAACTTGATTATCTGTTGATGCTTTATTCAGGTTCAGATTTGCTGTACTGTCCACACTGCCTACTGGGTATAGGCACCTATGACAGCATTGCGTAAGTGTGGGTACAACATTTTGATGACTGCTTGGACCCTGAAGAAATTCAGATGCTCTCCTGCCATGTGCAGCTCTAGCTACCAAGCCTGACGGAATCCACTTTAGGTCTTTTCACATACTGATTCAATTACTATGGCTCTTGGAAGCACAACACAGAAACAACTGATCCACTTTTCTTGTAACCACAGAAACAACTGATCCACTTTTCATGTAACCATCTTTAACCATATCTGGTCTGGCATGTCTGGATATAAACCCCAGCTAGCAAACCTACAAGACCCAAGCTGACTCTCCCCAGGCATGCAAATGTTCCCATTGCAGTTCCAGTGGCACAGAAGTTCCCTCAATATAAGATGCTGAAGCTCTGAGTACTTCAGGCACTGAAAATATATCCCACCATCCTCCGTTAAAACATCCACTGTGTTCACACTGCTGTCCACAAACCTAACAGGGATTTTGACAGTCTGAAATACAATGCTTCAGATCAAATTTGTGTGTCATATCAAAATGGTATGTATGCACACTGTGTTCAGTGCAGGTGTGTGGCTATGTGCCAATCTTGAGTGAGGCTGATTTTTTTATGACTTAACATCTCATGTGTTCCAACTTTAAAATTTGTCAAGAATTGTCAGTAGCAGATAGGCAGACATTCTGAGCTAATATTTTACAGCTGGCACAAAAGAAGTATATGTTCTGTGATCCTCTAAGAGATTTCACTTTCATCTCTCCCTTGTCTAAAAACTATCATTTTAGATTGAGAACATGTGATTACAGAGAAAAAAATTAGAAAACTTTTTTAATTAGACACATACAGTAAAATATTATACTTTTCATTTTTGTTTAAAAATCCATAGGAAATTTAAAAAAAATCATAAAACCCTAACAAATACAACATTCTAAAGATGAATCTTACTCTGGATAATTTCTGAAGGCAGAAGGAGTGGCAGCACCTGTACTCTGACTAAAATAAACCTAAACAATTAGAAAGTGAATTCTGATGTGGTAAATGAGGCTTCAGCTATTGCAGGCACACATTCCCTTATTTTCTTTATCAGCAGATGCTGATGTTACAAACCATAACTAGCAATTGAGAACAGATGGTTATCTCTGTTCAGCACAAAAGCTCAGAAGGGAATAGGCACTTAAATAGAGAGACCTCAGTCACCCCTCTCAATAAGTTTCCTGTTCTGACTTTCAGGCAATATGTCTCACAGTTTCCCAGTTGCATGCAATCTGCACATCCAGAAAGGCAACCTCAGTTACCAGGCAGTAAATGAAAGCTGACCTCACCTGGCTGAAGCACAGATTTCTGTACTCCTCAGGTGAATCTGCCTTGGGCTTGAGTTAAAATGACTCTCACTAGCACCCTTAGCACAGCTTGCTCCCTCCTCTTTAAGAATCAGAGCACAGACAGACAACTTCAGTAGTTATTTCATGACTGCAGTACATTTATTTTTTATTTTTTACTTTTTCATCACCTATTTCTTACGTACACACTGCAATGCTGGCTGACTGAAGTAAGGAAACGTTTCAAATGAAATTTCAAATTCCTTAGCTTAAGAAGAATTTAAAAAAACTTTGTCGTTCTGTGATTGAATTTATTGATCATGAAGCAAGGGACACATGACAGTATAATAAACAAAATGAGTGAGGAAAGCTATCTTACTGCTATTCCAGGAAATGCAACAAGAAGGAAAGTTAATGCTGCCAAAATAAACCATGGATTAACTGCATATGCATTTAATTATACCACTGAAAAGGTTCCCTCTGATCCTCTCCTTTAATGATGGAATAAAATTAGTTGGTGATAAAGAAGAGAGTTCAAAGAATTTTTGAGATTCTCAGAAACCATTTGTGACTCTGACTTCTCTTTGCAGAGCCATATGCTGCAGCTCAGCACAGAAGCATTGTCCTTTGCGGGGTCACAAGTAGCAGTAATCGTCGCATGCTGGCCTGCCCCTTGACAACTTGTGCAGAGCAACTCTTTCATGATATGAATCTCGCCAGTTTTTAGCACAGCTCCAGAGAAGGATGTGTAAAACTGGTAAATACAATGTATCTTGGTCCTGAAGGCAGTGAATGTGTCCTGATAAGCCTCATGAGGTCCAAGTGCTTATGTGTATTTTTTTCTATTTAAAAACATATTTTATATAAATAATTACATATTATACATAGATATACAAAATGTAGTATGTAGTCAGCCCTGTATATATCATGTATTGTGTATTATATATCACATATTATAAAATTATCTGTGAAAATTCCTGTTTATCCTAAACTAGATGGAGCAGAATATATTGTTTTGCAGTAGGTGGATTGGTGTCTTTTAAAATGGATGCAGTCAGAAAATGCACAACTGTATGAACATGAAATTGCCTACACCCTTTCTGGGTTAATGTTTCAATAGATCTGAACAGATGTAATTTGGACTGACTATGTTTGCTGAATGAGGTTTTGTCCAGCTTTGTTTTTTTTTACTGCCAGTCTTTTTTCTCTATATGTTATCTCTTTAAAATTCTTGATTACTATGGCTGAAAAAAATATCCTTCTATGTGAACAGATTGTTGAGTGTAAAGTACACATTATGCAAAAAGATAGTGGGTGTGTTATTGGTGTGGCTGTCTCTCTCTGCCCGCTTGAGATAATTAGTCATGCTGAAAAACTGGTACAGTTCTGTATGATTGCTATGCATGCAATAAAACTAATGCCAAAAACTGCGATAGAGAAATATGCTGTGGAAGATATTTGAATTGAGTGGGAGAAGCAAAGACAAATTTTATCCAAAATAATGTTTTCTAAGGTCCACAATAATGTTGGCAGAATTATCTAAGCATGGAAGACCATATGCTAACATCACTTGATTGACATTTAAAACAGGAAGAGTAACTTGTGTGTCTGGAACAAGATGCTTGTAAACTAGTCATGAGGTGGGTAGTGCTGGGTGGTGACTATTATTTATTAATGAAAGGCCTTTGTAATATCTTTTATAATTAATGTATTAAATGTTGTATCACACTGATGTTCTTTTCTCATCGTTTAAATAGGTCACTCTTCGGTGGAAACTAGAACAGAGAACTATGCAAAGCAAAAGAGGCTTTGTGCTCCACCATCTGAGTGTCTAACTATTGGCCTCAGGGTGCCTGTATCTTACCCACAGATTCTGTTGTACTTCATGCAGTATGATTTTTAGGCCATACAAGGAAAAAGCCTGGCCTAGTTAGATTATCCACATTAGCCAAAGGATATTAAGTTATATGCAGTAACACAGTTATATCTGTAGAGGACTGTAGGATAAAGACTGATGCTGAAGCTATCCACCAACTAAATTCAACATCCTCCTTGGCCTGAGGTATTTTGAACCTATACCCCCCTTTTTCAAGAACAGTTTAACAACTAGGCTGTATGTTTTTCTGGGAACATTCACCTAAGAAGGCTGTGACTATTCTATGTAACATTTTCTTCCTTCCAGAAACACTCACAAGAAAAATACCTGATGATTCTGCATCTCCCACCGGCTCAACACACCAAGACTTGAAGCATTGTACTGAGATGTCTTGAAAAAAGCAAGAATGACCATTGTAATTTTTGAAAGGGAGTAATAAAGAGCTATGTTCTGAAAGACAAACTTTCAGCCTGAGGTTCCTGAGAACAAAGAGACATCTCAAGCACCTCCATGACTCTTATATACTGTTCAAGATTTAAAGCATAGAAGGGTTTTTTGTGATCCCAGCTGAAAGGCGCTAACTTATATTCCCACGCTTTGTGTTCTGAGTACTTAATATCCCATTCTAAACCACCTGATTTTCCTCTTATTATATGAAAATTAGAGAACTCACATTTTTCCTTCAGCTTTTGCAAATTAAGAGTGCCAGAAAGCATGGGGCTCAGCTAGTATTGTAAACAAATTGTTTAAATGGAGTCTAAGTGCCTAAAAGTACCTAAAGGTGTTTGCAGACCCATTAAGTGAAAATTTATTTTTATTAACTTAGTGGGAATAATGCACAAGTTATCACACGCCAGCTAAGTCACAGTTTCTGTCTGTGGGTGTCCTTTTAGCCTGTGGCAAACACAGGATAATACAATTTGGTTGAACAAGAGGAAGGCTGACATAATAGATTTAACAAATAAGAAAAATAAGCTCTTATTTTAGGAAAAAATCGTAATGCTGAGTTCAGTGTGAAAGAGATGAAATGACGCAAAAAAAAGGCTTTAATTTGTGATCTAATAGCTGAAGCTAGTTGTTTAGGCCTTAGCTTTATAATATTTATAATATTTCTATATCCCCTTCTCATACATAGGACTTAGGTTGTTAGTAGAACATTTCCCATTTTCTTGCCTTTAACCCTTATCATCCTGAACTTTTCAGTAGCCTTTGGAGCTGATTTTATCCTCCTGTTCAGTTACTACCGATCTAGTTTTGATTTTTATTTCAGACTTTCTTTATAGGGAATCATCGCTAAAAATACCATGTGGGAATACCCAAAGCATTTGTTTCAGGTAAATAAAGCAATTTGAAGTGACTTAATTGGTGCAAAACCAAAATTCCTAGCACGCTGTAGAGACCTTCGCTGGATGGGGCTCGAAGAAGTTTTCATTATTTGCAGACAAACAGAAACGGATGTCTGCTGTAAGCTGTAACTATTGAAAAAACCTTCTCAAATGGAAAAAGAAAATATATTAAATTAAGAATTGATAAAACGGTGCAAAAAAGTGTTTACTGCTGTTGACATTATTGATAACCATCAATAGCAATGCTATTGTGCAAATTAAAGGAATACAGTTGACCTCAAAACTTCAGACATGTAATGAAATATTTCAATGGTGGCCGGAGAAGATGAAATGAAATGAACCGTCTAAATTATAAGGTGAGCTGAAATATATTAGCAAAGACTAACATTGCTTCACTGTTTCAGAGAATGCAACATGTTCCAAAACAGAAAAACAACAGAAAGAAGCATGCTTAGTTTTTACTGGAGAGAATGGCTGAGACAGTGCGATGAGGGTTGTAACATGGACTTCACCTCTTTTAAAGTTACTTGTGTAGTATTACTTTGATAATCTTACATGAACACCAATACACAGTAATGTTAAGAGTTTATTATAACGGTATTTGGGAATGTAAAACATAACAAGCTCACCATAAAGACAAAATCTTGAGAAATGTGTTTTTTAAAATAATGATAATTACAAGTATGGAGGCAAAGTATCTCAAGTTGCTAGGATCTTCGCCTAAAACCTGGGAAACACAGGTTTGATTTCATCCTTTCCTGAATTCTCTCAGTAAAACTGTTTTCTCCATGATTCTTGTCTTCGCATAAAGCAATTACAAAGTGAAGTACAGTAATGAAGATGGAAATACATTGTATCACTACTTAAAATACAAAAAAGTAAAAATATAGAGTAAGTGATGATACCTCTAGCCCTACATCTACAGCTACTACTTTTATAAGTTTTTGAGAAATGAAAGAAACCCTTCTAAGTAGGAGTCATCTTGATCATCACTTTCCTGATTTGATTACGACAAAAAGAATATAGGTTGCACTGAAAAGGCAATGGGTGTGATAACACAGAGCGCACAAGAAGAAACTGAATGAACAAAAGAGTGAATTTTGGGCAATTGTGAAGACTGATTCATTTTTCAAAAATACTTGCATGATATGTGACAGAACTGAATAGATATATCACCAACTATAATGGCTGTAAACAAGCAGATGATCTTTCACTGTTTCATATGCAAACTTTTCAGTTAACAGAAATCAGATATATTACTCCATCACAGGTTAAATTCAACAATTAATTACTAGACTGATGTCCTATCATCCTTGGCAAGTAACAGAAAATAATGATGTAGCACACAAAATTAAGTGTAGCGGTAAGGTTTATTTTAGTTTCTCACCTGCCTCCTTTTCTCCATTTCCATCTCATAGTCTGCAATCTTACCAGCACAACTTAATTTCTCCATTACTGAATTCATACTTTGAACTTACAGTGCTGCAGATGTTCGGGCTATTGATCAAAGGATTGCTCAAGCTTGAAATTGTATCTAGAAAGAAAGAGAGGCTTACTTTAAGGGTAGACATGAAAGCAGAGAAAAATAATGCACATTCATTTCAAGCAGTATCATCCAAGCTTAGGAATATGTTTGTTGTTGAACATTGAGGACCAATTGGTGAACTATTTGGGAGGAATTAAGAAAACCATAAAAGAAATACCATCTTTGGATTATTGATAGTACTACAGCTTGAGGTTGCTGATGTACTGACAGAACTCATAAACCTGAAAGCTCTCTTTTATTTACATCAGAATCAGGTTCCAGTCTCGGTGTTTTCTTTAATTTTAAGTAATTTATGAGTAATTTTAAGTAATTTATTTATTCTATTTTGCAGTGCTTCTTAGTTGTTAACCTTAAAACTTATGTGATATATTCTTATACTGATTTTTATTTTCACTTTCTTAGCTTCTGAAATGTGAACTAAGCTCTATAAATTAAAACAAAATTGTAATTGGCTTACCAAGAAAAAAATCTTATATCATGTTTGACCAACTTGATGACCTCCTATAACAACATGACTGACTCGACGGAAGGGAGGATATCAATGGATGTTGTTTACCTTGACTTCAGTAAGGCATTCAGAGGAATCTTGACAGGCTGGAGAAATGGGCTGACAGGAATGTCACAAAGTTCAACAAGGAGAAGTGCAAAGTGCTCTACCTGGGGAGAAACAATGCTGTGCAACAGCAGATGCTGATGGCCACCCAGCCGTAAAGCACCTGGGGTTCATGGTGAATACCAGGTTAAACATGAACCAGAAATGTAGCCCTGCAACCAAAAAAGTAGTAGTATTCCAGGCTGCGTTAAGCAAAACCTTGTCAACAGGTCCAAGGAGGTGATTCTTCTGTTTTATTCAGTACTGGGTTTCAAAAGTACCACCTTGTGTTTTTAGATCTTCAACTAGCCTATTATATTACTCTCAAAAAAGCAACTAAGATATTCATGTTTCTTTTCCCACTTCTTTTCTATATTAGTTTTTCAAGCTAAGACTGCCCAGCTTAGTGCCAAATCAATGTTTTTACTAGTTATTACATGTAATGCAGTTACAAAAGCTAGTGACTAAAAGCCAGTGTGGAAATTTGAGTAGGCAGAATATGATTGCCTGTCCTGTCTCACAATTCTTTGTGCCTCAGAACTGGTCAACTTATTAATTATTTTCCTTACAGTAGAAGTGACACAAATGGAAATGATAAATCACTCTAATAGTCAAAGTATAATAAAACTGAACCATGGGAAAACTGCTAACTGCCTGTTGATATTACCTGGCACTAAGTAGAGCTACGAAGTGTCTTCCTTGCCTGGACTGCCAACTTATAAATATATTATAGAAAAAAAAGATAGGACTCTTCAAATCTTATTTTTTTCAACAGAGGTGTGCATTTTTTTGCTTTTTCTTGTTTTCTGCTGCTATGTGAAAAAGTCCCTCACAAAATTTTAAAGCCAATTATCCGGACAGATCTCATTTATGCTCCATACTTGGAGTGCTTGAATTCTGCATTCTTTCAACAACCTGTATGTACCTGCTCATGTTAGTACAGAGTAAATATATAGAAAGAAAATATATATGTTTATGATATTAGATTTTCTTGATTAAAATGTACAAAGGCAAATGGTTGCTGATGTTATAAGTCTATTTCCTTTATGAGAAAATTCAAGCATTTAGCATAAGTTAAAACTAAGTCTTTTATCCTGAATATCTTAATGTGTTTTATTAAGCAACAGACTTCAAATGTCACATTCTATGGGACTAGTGTGATACTAGTACATACATTTCTATGAATCCAAATATTTTCCTTTGGAATATGAGACTGCTACTTTGATCTCTTGTTTGTTCTTTGTTCCACCTCCAGTCCTTTGAAACACTTGCTGTCATGGTTCTTACTTCCGTATTCTGCTCTTCTGTATCATGAACTGGATTACTCATACCCTAGCCATCAGGAAGAGGATTTTGCAGGTTTGATTACCTGCCCACTGAGCACAGTGTCCCAAAAGAATGCTGGAATTTAACACATCCAAAAGTAGTTTAATTCTGGACTATAGAAAAAGGGCAGAATCTGTAAACGTTTAAAACAAGTGCCATGTCACTGTGATAAGAGATTGAATTCCTCTACTGACAGGAACAATGACAGTATTCAAAACTCATTCATAACCCAGTCTCCTCATAGCACAACCATAATATACATCTGTCAGTTTTTCTGAAATGTCCAGGCTGCATGGAGACTGTAAGCATATTCACTATTGTCATTCAGCTTCATCATCAGTCTTAATTTTAATATTTTTTCTCACTATCCTGACACTTAAAAAGGGGATAAATAATGATCTTTTCCCTTGCAATTTTTTCTGGTGAAACATTTTTTGGTGATGTTATTCACAAGTTACTTTTAACTGTAGCATCTGGCATAATTAAAGGAAAGATACCTGTTGTGGATAATTATGTTTTCTTCCACGTTAGTAAAGTTGACAAACTTGGTGGAGGGAGACACTGCAACGGATAGCAAAATGCCAAATTGTGCATCATTTTACAATTTATGCTACCCTACTTGGTAATCATAAACATAGAACGTGGAAATAAACAATTTAATAGTTGATCGGGATTTTGACCAAATTTTAGACTTTGTTTAAGAAAGCAAACATTTGTGCTTTTTAAAATAGAAAAGACATATACTGAACAAAAATACCAGACTGTGACCAAACTTTGCAGAAGCTTACACTTTAATGCAAATTTGATTGTGAAGCTTCCCTATTTTGATTTATGAGAATCTCAATTAATTTAACTAATTAACATTACTAATTAATCTGCCTTAAAACATAATAATCGGACATTCGAATTGGTACCCATTGACAAAATATTACACTCACTTTCACCTTAATATTTCCAAGATTTCTTTTGATTTTTTATTCCTTCATTTGGACTGGAAGTTCTTTTCATTAACAATCAACTTGCAAAAGACACTCAGTTTTTGTCTTCCAGGAAGCTTTTTATTTTAATATGCTAGTAATTGCCAATAATTAACTTGATAACTAAACTAGAGAATTCTGAGAAGCAAAATAGATGTAGAAAATCAGAACCATCTCTTTCCTGTAAGTTTCCAAGACAACTAGACAAGATGGCAAAATCTAATACTTTTAGATTTTTTAAATGGGGCAAACTACAAAGAGAAATTGAATTACTTTTCCGCAGTGAAAGGAATAGAATGTAACAGAAACTGTACTTAATCTCCAGAATCTCCAACGTTTCTAAGAAAGTTAGAGCAGTAAAATTATTTCACACTATTCAGCTGCTCAAACAGTAAGAACGTAGCTTTCCATGAAGGCACTAATTTTGGAGTAAACTCCTTCTCCTAGTGTAACTAAAAAATACGTGCTAATGTGATTTAAACTAAACTGAAAACGAGCATGGCATTTAAAAGAAAAAAAGCCTTTCAACTTTAAGTCACACAAATTTATCAATTTAATTTCGCCTATTAATTGAATATTTATGGAAGGTCCATGACTTCTCTGGGACACATATTGAAACTAACGTGGTCAAAAATTTTTTTGCTCATGGTAACATGAGAACAAGTTCATATATAATTGATATCTAAATATCAGTGTAATAAAAATATCTTTATAATTGTAACTCCTTTCTTCTGTGTAATTTCGATTATTGATATGCAGCATAGGAAATTTAGCTAATCCATACAAGAATATTCTACAATACCTAATGATTTAGTTTGCGAACAGCTTTTAAAGTTTTCTTTTATTTTTCACTGTCTTACCATCATGATAAAATATTATTTTCTTGTTTATTTTTCTTGTCTATATAAAACTGGAAATCAATCAGTGAATATATGTGTCAGTCACATTCTGTGTTGGTGGGTGGGAGTTTGGTTTATATGCAGAGATACTGAGAAAGCAAGCATCAGTTCTTCACTTTCTGGATGCTTTTCAAACCTAGAGTTTTCTTGTTAAAAACTTGGATAGAACAGATGTACACTTGCAATTTTTTTTCTATTTTCATAAAGTCCTGTGTTTCACCAAAGTTTTCTTCTACAAAATATTCCAAATATTTGTGATCAGGTATTACATTTAACTCTCTGTAGGCAACCATATTTTTTTCTGTGGGATGATTTTAACTGACCTGAAAATGTCAGCTCAACGATACCAGATATGACATCACCTATAGGTAACATGTGTAACAAGTATAAGCAGCTGCCAAAAATCTGTCCTAATCAGAAGCAAGCAGGTATGTCTTATATTCGGAATAGTGCCCATTTTTTATTTAAATATTCCGAACTTCTGAAATATGATCTTAAAAGCCTCCGAAGCACAGTCAGAAGGGAAACAACCAGCCTTACAGATTATCATGAAAAATTTTGGAGAGCAATCAAATATTCTTGAGTATAATTTTATTTACATTTCAGTTGGAATGAAGTAATAAGATTCAACAGAAAAAAAAATATCCATACACTTTGTTTAAAGGCTAAATGTTGAGCTGCTTTCATTGGTGTAGACTTGGAAACAAGAAGACACAGAACATAGTGTCTGTAACATTTAAACTACTAGTTTTAATCTAGTAATCCAACCAGTCACATTCCAATCTGCCAGATTTTTTTTAAATCTATTTCTTAAATCTCCAGAGTGGATAGGACACAAGTAAACAACAAATCTTCCAAATTCGTGTTATTTATTTCATGCTGTTTAAAATCCATCTCAGGATCTAGGAGACTGCTCAGCAGTTAGCCATTGGCACAACCACAGATCCAGCAATTAAGGTAAAAGGAGGGTGTGAACTAAGTGAAAGATGGCAGAAATTTTAGATCTGTTTGTTCTTGGTCCAGTGTGTATGTGTCATTTCCCATATGCTTTGTTTTAGAAAGTGTTGCTGGGCAGCAGGAAAGAGGCTGCCAGGTTATGTATTCTGGCTGTGGGTGGGCAATGCAAATGCTCCTGGAGACAGGAAATAATTACTCTGTCTCTGATTACAAGTAACTATGCTCAGCTGGGAAAAATTTCTGTGGTTCAGGCAGAAACTAAGGAATACAGCAAGGAAGGATCCTCTAAAAACAGAGGAGTCTTCTAAAAGGACTAAACGAAATATAAGTAGTAACGAAAAGAAGACTAACTGCAAAATAGGACAAAGGACCAGCAGCTGCAGAGAGAGAAACAGAGAGGGCAGGAGAGAGAGGGCAAATTCTTTCGAGTTTTCAATCTCGTCCTGCTCTACAGACCTGATTTTTTTCCTATTTATATGTTGTAGGTAAATTTATGTGTGTGTATTTTTTATACAGAAAAATAGTCATACTGGTTGGATACATTTTGGCAATGTTTGGCTGGTTGCTCGTGGAAAGAGAAAGAAACTTCAAAGGAGTGAAAAGACAACTTCATCTCAAACCAATGGCTGGCTCTGGAGCTGACACATTCTGACAGTTTGTTGGTAGGGAGCATACTGTATAAATAGACCCCCACATTGTGCTTATCTGCAAAAATCAACAGCAACAGCTCAAACAAACCTTCACACCCTAGAAAGTTCATAATCTAGGAAGGACATCTGACCATCTCGTAATCTGCAGCTTTCAGAAAGCAGCAGTAAGGTTTTAGAAAGTACAGAACAACCCATACAATCTGAAGGACAAATATGAAAACTTGAATGCAAAGCTACCTGAAATGATCCTTTCTGGGTTTTTCTTTGCTTCTCTCTGGTCTTTCTGTCTCCATGAATGCTTTATCCACCTTGGAAAGAGTTGTAAGTGTTGTGAGAGAAATGTTATTATTCCTTGCCTGATCAGTTTGAGGGCTTTGTAGAGGTTCACATTGTGAAAGCATCCACATGGCAGTCAGGCATTTTTCTCCTGGAATAATCCTACAAAAAAACATGGGAGATTCTAGTAAGTTTGAAATATTTCATCTATTCTTGTCTTGACATTCTGACACTTCATGCAAAAGACTCAAGAAGGGAATAATTTACCACTATGCAAAATGTATTTCATCAGGGTACAGAAGCTAGTTGGTACTCTGAAGCATCGAAAATGTGGCTAATAGATGGATACATTACTAGATGGATACAGATATGTTTACAGCCCACTCAAATATAGTTACAGCCCACTGATTCTAATTCTTTGCACCCTGTTTAGTATTGTATCATTTATCTGATGAATATTTCAAAGAGACAAACTGTGGCTTTTAGTTTCCAAATAGAGTCAAAAGATGAATGAGAATAGAAAGACTGTTAGCTTTTTAACACTATTTATTCAAATATTACATTATTAAAATTTAATTAATCAAAGGATAATTTGAGTTCTACTATCACATTTCATTCCTAATCCATTTGCATTTGTACACTTTTCTCCTACTAATATCTTACGAAAGCACTATGTCAAGGAACAGTTTAGTGAAAAAACTAATACTATGTCAGTCCACTTGCAGCTATTATTCAGCTGAATTTAAACTAAAAATGAATATAGCTATGTACATCTCACTTTTTTTTTTGCCACAGTTGTACTTTGCCAAGTCCAACTGTATTGTGATCCTGGAAAATCGGTGTACATGTATCAATATACATATAATGAGGATTAATCAGTAAAGCTAAAATAATTGAAGAATAATATCTATAAAATTAAAATAGTATCAAAGAGATGGGCAAGAGATGAAAACCTGTGGCTAAACCATGGCTTTACATTAGTAATCCTCTAATTCCGAGAAAGATGAGTCAAGGCCTTTAAAATTAAGAACAAGACTTAGCCTTTAATGTAACTATTTCTTCACCAGTGTTGAGTACTGTTATCAAGCCATAGCATGAAAGGCTGTGGAAAAACATATCAGAGAGCATACAGGAACCATGAGAAAAATCCATCAATTTCAGATTTTAATTCCACAGAAGTTTGTAAATGAGAATGTAATATATTTTACTCCCAACATACACTTGAGCATCTGTTACTGGTGCTTAAAGAAATGACTTATCAAATCTATTTTAACTGAGAGAACATTTGGTATTCCTGATTGTCAGTGGGTCCAAAATCTTTCAAAGTCACAATGTTTTTTTCATGCTTGTTCTTGTTCTGTGAAGAGAATGACTTTTAAAAATTTCTTCTTTCTGTCATATCTTCTTTCTTTCAAAGTTCTAGTCACACCAAGGCAAATCCATAAATCTGGAAAGATCATCAGATGCCTAAACTTTGATTTTTCAGGTTCTGATGATATTCTGCTTATCTGTTGTTGGATAATATATTTTTTTTAAAGTCATGGAATACTGATGCAGTTATAGTAAGGGAAGAATGCTAGAAAAAACCCTCAGAAAAGTTAGCATTAGACCTTACGACTGCAGTTATCAAACTGACATAGCTTCTTGGCAGAAGGAATTAATACGTAACTATTATAACAAATCTACAGGTCAGCTCACATGCTGTCCATCTTTTGTTTGAAAGTCTTTATTCTTGGTTTGTTGGCTTGGTTTGGCTTTAATTTGGAAAGGCAACTATACAATACTGTGGCTTATTTCTCAGTTGCATGGATCTATGGATTTACTTGGCAGTTTCAGTTGACTAGGGAGTTGGCTATTGGTATGTAATGAGTGAGGGCAAGATCGAACCTGTATTTAGGAATTTGAAATTGTTGTGGTGAGCATCAAGACCCTGCTGGGGGAAATGGAAGTCCTGAGATAACAAATGATCCCATGATGCAGAAAACTCTGCCAGAACTCTGTCTGTTGAACACCAGCTTTTTGTAGTCATATCCCAGCTACTCTGGAATTAACCCTCCATGAATGTTCAGTTCAGCTTTTCATCTTTGTACCAACTTTTGACAGATAAAAGATATTTACAAAATCTTCAGACAAAGTATGTCTGTGTTTGTATTATCCTCCAAAAAATATAGCAAAAGCAGAACCTTAGAAGTTTTGAACAGTTCCAAATTATTTGATCCTCTGTGTAAATTTGGAATGTCTGTATAATAAAAAAAAATTCTCAACACTCTCTCGATATGTATATAAATATATGGGATGCTAAGTTTCATTAGAGATTTTTTTAATAAAAATCAAACACAGGTAATATCACCATATTAAAATGAAGAGTAGAGAAATGCCTAATACAACTTTAATTTTAACCATATTTTTAATAATTACAGTGACACAGTAAAAATATCCTCAGATACGCGATCCTGATAAATATCAAAAGATTACCAAAAACTATATAAATAACTATTTGAGGAATGGTCACATCAGGTTTCTCTTCAGCTGGGATTATTGTCCTATTAGAAATTGTCTGCCTGAACAGCTCTGTAAAAATTCTGCAGAGATGAATCTGTAACGTTATATGATATCAACTACATTATCATAAAGGAGCAATAAGAATTAAATAGATAGAATGACAGTCTATCATACGAATAGCACAATCAGCTTAGAAAGGAGTTTAAGCAACTCATCTGGGTCATTCCTTGCCAAGCACTGAATTTTTCTCTGAAGTGAATTTCTAAGTTCTAAATCACTCAAACAAAAGTGCTTTATCCTCTCCAACTGGGAGTTCTGGCTATTTCCTCACCCATTCATTTGTCCTGATGCTCAGCCTAAATTTACTTTTTCTTAGTTTCATGCCATTAATCTCAGTTATTCTGACAGTACTTATAAAAGAGAACTTTAGGAAACACTTCCAAGATTTGTTTAAAAGGAAAAGTGGAACAATAAACTTTTTTATATATTTATACTAAAAATGCCAATCTTCAGAACTTCACAGCATCGCCTTAGAGAAGAGCTCTGAAATATTCTCCTTAAATAAATTAAATCACTTGATAGCACAATACCTGTCTCCAGCTTCACATATATGTACAAATATGCACACACACCTTTCTATATTTTCAGAAATGCAAGTATCTTCACCACCTGGTAATTTTAAGGCAAATAAAAATTTCTTCAAAGAACTTATGAAAGTGTCTACTTTTGCTCTATCTATAGAATTTTGCCTTCAATAAAGTATACATACAGTCCAGCAGAACAGAATTAATCAAAATAAGTATATTTTTCTTCACAAAGGAACAAGAAACATGAAATGCTAGTCCTCCTTTTTTCATATTCACGTCAGCTTATTTGGTGAAAATGGTTGTTGACCCTTTGCCATGCTTAAGCACTATAGAGAAGTCAGAGAGAAAGAAATTGGCCTCTTAGGATCTCTGACCTAAGAGGGTGAAGAGTTATTTTAACTAGTATGAATTTAATGCATATATGATACGCTCTATATCTGCAATGCCTCCGATCCATTGTAAGAAGTGTAGTCATAGTAAAGAATATGCCAGAAATATTGTTGGCATAGAAACACATGGACAGTTAATGAAAGTTTGTTCAATGCTAAATATAGCTGTTCTATTTGTCTTGCTATGTTTACTTTAGAAATAAAAACAAAACTAATTTACCATTGTTGTTTCCTGGTCTCGAGAAAACATGGAAAGTGGTTTTCAGTTTATTGGTCTGATTGTGCTTTATTTTTTCTTTTAAATATCTCTTTACCATAACAAGCCCTGGTATTTGTGTTATGCAAAATGATTTATTATTCTTGTACCCTCTGCTATTGGATATATGATTTGAGTTTGGGTGGAATTCTATGGTGGAATATCAATTTTTTGTTATCTAGGCCAAACTTTATGTTAATCTACAAAAAAGCAAACTCTGCTGCATAATAATACATTTAATTAGTTGTGCAGTTCTGTATTGTTAATAACATTATCCTGCTATAACTAATACAGGCTTTTTACAATGAGAGTATTACATACTTGAAGAGAGAAATTTGCTTTTCAGATTTAATTTGGAAGAAAATTCTTTGGATCCCAGAAAGCTAAATGAACTTAGTGGGTGATATACAAGAGGTTTGTCTGGAAACTGAGCCAGGATGGGCTAAAATATTTTGCAAAATTGTCTTTTATTTTGCAGCTATCCTATTGAACAAAGACAGTTCCACTTTTCCAAAGTTGTATTGAAATTAATAAACAATAAATAATAAGAGACTTCTTATTTAGAATGAAATAAAAACTAAAATTTGCAGTTAGAATTAATCACAAAAATAGTGAACTGGTTAAGAGAATCCATCAATATGATACATGCTGTTATGCTCAACTATGTATTTCAGCATAAATTTGTAACTGTACAGAGGCTTAGCTGCTCTCAGTTTCCACTGTATTTAGATTATGTTTAAACAGCCATCTAGAGATATACAACGGATGCTATGAATCCCCACTATCTTGTTTGTTTTGCTATAGTGCAATACCTTTTGAAGAAATTTCAGGATTACGCACAAATGTACATAATCTTGGATAATATTTAAAATCAAAGAAAAATGGATTAGAATACGGATAAAAACAAAGTAATGCTTGAACATCCACACTTTCACTTCTTGAATAACGCTGAAGAAAAAAAAAAAGATCAGAAGATATTTTGAACAACAACAGCAACTACAAAGGCCCAAACAAATAAAAGACCAGATACAACTTCCCTCACAAAAAACAAGTAGCAGCTGTTTCCAGTTTCCTCCTTAGTTGCTTGTAATTTAGGGACAGAAAACGTTGGCTGCTCGTCTTGTGTAATCTTCTGAGTGTCTGGATCAATGTAGATTGAAGTTAAAGAAATGCTTTACTGGACAGTAGTTCAGATCAGCTGCCATTTTTTCTGAACCTTCAGTTGATCAGGCTGTTCGTACATCAATACATCTTCTGGACTAACCATGAAGGACCTGGACTCAAGAACCGGCCAGTCTGACCTTTCATCAAAAGATAAACTTGTGAAATTTATTAACTGCTTCGGCTGCTAGTTCTTGCAGAGTATTTCTTCTCATTATGTGAATTGTGAGAGACAACATCTTGTTTTACCCTCACTGTTCATCACTGTGGTAGACAATTCTGCAGTTCTGAGACTTTTTTTGAACTCAGACATGATCAATGTCAGAATTTCTGTAAGAACACAGGTCTTTTAGGGCAAAAAAAGGATTTATAGAACAAACTGTTTGCACTTCAGTTGAGTGAAACATCATTTTGCCCTCAGCAGCACAGGTGAATCATCAAGCTGTCTATTAAACGTTAACATATTGGCCCCACAGGTAAAGCAAATCAAAACTAATGCATGCTATAACTTACTCAATAGGCTTTTTTTTTTCATTTACAGTTTTGCACTAAACATTAAGTGAGAGCTGAAGCAAAAGCAGGTTGATTCAACTCCAATTCAACGTTCTCCAAAATTTAGAGAAGTGCAGGGCTCTGCAGGCCAACAGAGAGGGGACAGCTGTATCTCTTCTGGATCTAGAGTATGCTTAGACTCACGGGGCTTTAATGGCTTTCATAACAACAGGATTACCACTGTAAGCATTTCTGTGTTATTCTGTTTCTGCTGTAGTGGTGTCAAAGTCTGAATCAAATTCATATGTCAAATTAAAGGTAAAAAACCCTTTCAACAGATTAATTAAAACAGGTAAAATATGGACCTGGATGTACTGCTACAAAAGCACATACTTGTGTTTTAGTGGTCAGAATAGCTGACCAGACTTATTTAGCTTTCATGTTGAACATAAGCTTAATATACAGTAGGACAACATAATTTAGTGTTGTTCTGAAATGAACTTGTAGTACTAGAATCACAGAACTGTTGAGGTTGGAAGGCGCCTCTAGATGTCATGTAGTCCAGCTGCAACGAGACCAGTCACTCAGGGCACTGTCTGCCTTAACCTTATTAACATTACCATCTCAGTGTGGTGGACATTGAGCAAAAGCCGAATAAACTTTATATAATCTTCTCTTTAAAGGATATTTCTGCTTGTGTTACCCTTTCTTTAGAAGCAGAGTTTTATAATACCAAGTAGGTGTCCTAAAATAAAACAAAACTGTTTACTGATTACATTCTTTCTAATGTTGGTATTTATACATCACAGAATCATAGAATCATAAAATCATCTGATTGGAAAAGACCTCTGAGATCATCGAGTCTAGCCGCACTCATCCACTAACTAAAACACATCCCTAAGAAATTCATCTACATGCCTTTTAAACGCCTCCAGGGATGGCGACTCAACCACTTCGCTGGGCAGCCCCTTCCAATGCCTCACCACCCTTTCAGTGAATAATTTTTTCCTAATGCCTAGTCTGAACCTCCCCTGGTTGTGCCATTTCCTCTCATCCTATCACCTGACACTTGCAAGAAGAGATCATCTTTCACCTCACTACAACCTCCTTTCAGGTAGCTGTAGACAGTGATGAGGTCTCCCCTCAGCATCCTCTTCTCTAACCTAAACAACCCTAGTCCCCTCAGTTGTTCCTCACAGGACTTGTTCTCCAGCCCCTTCATCAGCCTCGTTGCCCTTCTCTGGATGCACTCCAACACCTCAATGTACTTCTTGTACCAAGGGGTCCAAAACTGAACACAGTTCTCGAGGTATGGCCACAACAGTGCCGAGTACAGGGGCACAATCACCCCCCTTGTCCTGCTGGCCATGCTGTTTTTGATACAGATCAAGATGCCATCGGCCTTCTTGGCCACCTGGGCACACTGCTGGCTCATGTTCAGTCAGTCATCAACCAACACCCTAAGGTCCTTCTCTGTCAGGCAGCTCTCCAGCCATTCTTCCCCCAGTGTGTAACGCTGCATGGGGTTGTTGTGTCCCAAGCGCAAGACTCAGCGTTTGGTCTTGTTAAACCTCATCCGTTGATCTCTCCCCATTGATCCAGCCTGTCCAGATTTCTTTGCAGCGCCTCCCTTAAAGCAGATCAACACTGCCACCCAGCTTGGTGACATCGGCAAACTCGCTAAGGGTGCACTCGACCTCTTCATTCACATCATTTGTCCAGACCTGGCCGAGCAGGTGTCTAACCAAATCTTCTTTGATCATTTGAGCTTAATCCTCACTGTCTTCTGGCTCAGGGGGCTAAGTTTCCAGAGAACATGTTTTTTCAGCTACCTTCACATTACATTCTTAGGCTTTTACATTACTAAAAATATTTGTTTATTTAAAATACACAGGATTCAATATTCATAGAAAGTGATTTGACTGCTTAAATATAGATATTTAGTGACATTTTAGACACCCTAGGCCTGGAAGTTCTCCCTGCACTGCTCAGCAGTACCTAGAGCATTGGTCATAAATCTGAAACAAGTACAGTACAAGCTTTTATGAAGAAAATTAAATCTATCATAGCACAAAACAGTATGCTTAAAAATTAGAAATTGTGGATGGGGAGGCAATTTATGTGTGATTTGCACCAGAGTTAAGAACTTCAGAGAGTGATCCTGAAAGGTGAACAGGTAGAACAGGGTTGTCTTAAACACTACCCATCCCTTTTTTCTTTGCTCTTCAGTACATAGGGGAGTCCTCCTAGACTATCAAAAGTACTTGGGAAACACAATGTCCATTTCAAAGAGGTAGAACGGGTACAAAAGTCCTTACACACATTCATGTTTTCTGTCTGAATTTTCAAAGAATCATGTGGCCTGATTATTGTCCCATGCCTCACACTTTTAGGGAAAAGAGCAAGCACTATCTTTGCTGCATTAATTAACTAAAGTATGCAAGATCCGTATGTTTTATTATTTCTATTAGTTGTTACCTATATGGAAAACATTAATAGCACTGGCAGATTTTGTGATACAAAGTTTTTTCTTATCACTCATGTTATATGTGGGTTTTCCTTTGTTGAGTTTGTCTTCTTTATTTGTTTTGTAACTTGAGATTTGAGCTGCTGAAAGCAGATTATTACCTAAGAAATCTCAGCCTTCATTTAAAACCAAGAATTTTCCAGCCTTCCAGAGGATAAAGATTCCCAGTGATGTACAAAACCAAACAAACTCACTAATCCTTACGTATGCTCTGCACCACATCTCGTCATTTGGATGGGGTGGGCACAAGGTGTGGTGCCTGTGGCTGACAATACTGCATTGAAACCTCACATATAGGGTTTACCGACATAGTGCATTATACTTTTTTTTGTGAACAAAAAATATTTTATATTAGAATATATACATTAGGGCAATTATTCCTACTAACCTGCAGTATGTTCTTTAAGTTTGTTAGTCATCTTTGCAGACAGTTCTCTAGTTTCTGTTTTTCTTCTTGGCTCATATGGCAAATTCTGAATTTTACTAGTAGGATCATCGGGGACCTCTCTCTTATCTTACACTTTATAGTATATACTTTTGTTCTTACTAGAATCAGTGAATAAATAAAAATGAACAAGCCATTCACATATTTCTTTTCATTTATTTAATTCTGAAGAATAATTATGCTCTCTGAAAAACTCAGTTCCAACACTAGGAAAGCCAAATCAGGCTTCTGGGATATAATATTGTGTTTCTTTTTGCCTCACCTTCTCTGAGGTAGCGTCCTTCCTGAGGGATAGTTATCAGCACTGTGCACACTGTTCCTGATCGGGCATTATCAAGTATTTTAGAACTGTGATAGTACTGTTGTTTGTTTTATAGAGCTATTCCCCTGCTAATGCAGTCTTCAGTACTTTTCTTGATTACTTCATTGCTGTTAAGATTAGAAACTAAAAGGTAATATCGGGTTTGTCAAGCAATTAATTGACTGCAATACTTGAAATTACTAATACAGGATGAAAAGAGAAAATTAAATGCTCATGGAAATTCATAAGCGGAAACTGAAGAAAAGCAGATGCACGTAGCATATTGAATATAATAATGTGTGTTTCTCTGACTTTTTTTCAATTATAAAATGTCCTCAGAATACCCACTTAAATTGAAAATCCTGCTTCTGAGGATTATCAAGGCATTCTTGAGCTTCAGACAACATGTTAAATATACACGTTTTTATTTTCTTTGCCTGTGTCATTAGTTAGAACATATCATAGATCTTTGTGAAATATCAAAATCACATAAAAGATAAAATAAATAAAAATTAGCTATATCAAAATTAACACAGAAAGAGTATTATTATTTGAGTTGTCTCAGTTTGTTAAACACTTTTCATTAAAAAAATAGTATAAAACTCCATAAAATTCGTTAAAAGAGATTTTAAATCTGCATTCAGTTTTCAATCAAAAATCTGTTTGCAATCTTTGATTTTCAGCTAAGAAAACAAAATTTCAGAAGATTTTTAGTATTCAACTCAGAAGACTTTGTTTTCAAAAAAGAACTGAATTAAGTCTCATAAAGCTTTATAAAATCTTTGTGAAAACAAGGAAAAGATATGAGTTTGGTAGGAGATCAATTTATTATTGAAAAGCTGAATCACAAGCTTTTCATTGACTGCAATTTCAAACAGCTGGGACAAACATAAAAGAGTAATACAAACAGAAGGTAAAAATCAGGAAGAACATAATGGGGAGTAGATAATACTGAGCAAGTCAAAGATTTTTTTGCCTCTTCTGAATCAAACTTCAATAAAAGTATTTTGATTATAGAGAAGTGACAAATGCAATTAAGGATAAACCTAAATAATAAAATTTCAACCCGGAACAGGCAAAGAAATGGCCAGAGAACACTTTAAAAAACAGAATCTAGAAAAAATTCATCTCAATCTTGTAGAAATCTAAAATAAATCTGATTGTCTGAAAGAATATCAGAGACAATAATGATTGATTTTGAGGGAGAAAGTGTTGCTTAATTTTTTTTGATACATTCCCTGTCTTTAAAAATCCAAGAAAACAGAAGAGCAGAAAACTGTAAATTGATCATGAAAAAAATATTGGGATATAGACAAACATAAAGCAAATAAGAACCAGTAGTGGTTTGGACTAGCTTGTTGCTGAGCAACCATTGTATGATAGACATCTTCACGTAGGTAGCAGATGTGGAAAACCAGCAGCAGAAATACATATAAATTCTTATCAAGTTATTTGCATATTTAAAAAAAAAAAAGTAACATCCCACCCTACCTCAAACCTGACACCTGGCAAGACTTCTGATAAGCTGTGTGGCACAGTCGACATGCTGGAGGGAAGGGAATCTATCCAGAGGGACCTAGACAGGCTTGAGAGATGGACCTGTGTGAACCTCATGAAGTTTAACAAGGTCAAGTGCAAAGTCAAGTTCTGCATGTGAGATGGGGCAATCCCAAGCACCAATACAGGCTGGGTGAGGAGTGGATTGAGAGTAGTCCTGAAGAGAAGGGTCTAGGGGTGCTGATGGATGAGTTCAACATCAGCCAGCAACATGTGCTTGCAGCCCAGAAGACCAAAGCACTAAAATAGGTTGTCCAGAGAAGTTCTGTATGCCCCATACTTGGAGGTGTTTAAGGTCAGATTGAATGAGATTTTGATGTGATCGAGTGGAAGGTGCCTTTTCCTGTGGCAGGAGGCTTGGAACTAGATGATATTTAAGGTCCATTCCAACCAAAACCATTCTATGATTCTATGAAGAACAGTCTAAGTGAAAGTACTTAGAGGTAGATTTATAACAAGCTGCACAATCACAACTAGAAGTATTATCTGTTCAAAATAGAATTATTTTCATTATTACAAGCTCAAGATAGAATAATACCCAAAGTGAATCAACCTTCAACAAATGTCTGTCCTGGATTTATGCTGTCTAATATTTTAATTAATAAGAACTACTTTTATCATCTATATATGGAATCGGGAGTAAATTTACAGATAAATACATGAAGGCCAAGCTACCTGGTAAAGACAAGTGCAAAGATCTACATTTAGATGGCAATTCAGAGCAGAAACACAGGTTGAGGAGGATGCTACTAATCCGTCAAAAGAGTTTTGTGGTTTGAATATTTGTACTACTTGTCAATGACCAATTTAATGCTGTTGTAAAATAATGGAACTACACTTAAGATATCCAAATAATATATTTGCTCTGTTGTGCATAATATGACATTTTTAATCTCTGAGCTGCAATCTTTGCACTTCAAGCATGGTGTGAACATCTTGGGAAAACTGGAAAAAAAAAGATTGACAAGAACAACCGAAGGTTTAGAAAACCCGAATTATTAGACAAAAAAATGAATTAATTGAGTTTTTCGGAGTCTACAAACAAAGGCAGAAAAGTAACATGCTAATGGAATTCAAACACATAAAAACTGCTTCAAAGAGGAAGTGACTAATCCCTTTTTCAAGTTCATGGTCAGTAAAAAAAAAGTAAAGAGCTTAAATTGCAAAAGGAGAGATTTTCTTTACACATTGGAAATTTTAATCTTAGACAAACATCTTTCAGGCTAGCCCTAGTTATAATTGTTTGAGAGATGGAAAGAAGAATGACTAAGTGATCTCTTGAAGTCTCTTCCAGCATTCTTTCCATGATTTTCTTCTCCTTTTGTGGGAAGCAGAAGCTCAAAAGGCATTTCTTTTCTGAGTCAGAATATTCCATGCTCTGCTTAGGTGTTATGTACAAAATGGGACTGTGCTGAAGTAGTGCAGCTTAAAGGAACAATATACTACAAGTTACATGCCACATAACTATGCAAAGAGTCAACAGTTGTATAAAAAGTCTGAATTGTAAAATAAAGGAAAACCAGAAGATGTACTTTAAAAACTGGTAATTTTCCCCCATGCTTTCTGTTATCTTTCTCATGAAAACTAATCCCACAAGTCACAACTTTAATATAAATATGAGCAGATGAATAACAGCTGGCAGTAAGGAAAGCAGTCTAGCTTTTGACAAGCGTAAGAATAAATTCTGTAAAAGAAATTATTACCATATTCATCTTGATTTTGATAGTATTTATCAATCAACTCCATCAGATAACTCCAACAAACATACATGGATGGTTATAAGGCAGATGATAGCATTAATAATTCTATAATATATGCAAAACACATGAATTGGTGAGAATGGGCATTAAGCACATTTTTGTGTGTTTTCACTTTGTATACAGCACAATTTTGATGATAGCAGTACTGACATCTAGCTTACTAGTACCTGCAAATGCAGATGTAGATTTATGAATTTAGATAGTTACATTAGATATAAAGGCATGTTTTATTTTATTAAATGATTCAGGTACATGAAACTTTGCAAAAAATAGGCTAAAAAAAAGGAATAGGGATGTATTAGGCAAAGTAATAGAAACACCTTGATAAAGTACTTTTGGATGATAACATATTTTATAATAATGAGTTTATGTGACTTCTGGCTATGATTTTCATTAATTAACAGTTTTTTCTCTGTCTTCAAAGTTTATCTTTTGCAAATGGTGAAAAGAAACGCAACTTCTCTGATTTTTCTGGACAGCAGTGGTCCTCTTGGGAGTTTTGGGAGTTTAGGGACACTTAAGAAGGATAGTTTATCAGAATATACATTCTAACACCCTGGAGCTCTTACCAGACATTGAACATCTGAAAATACTCAGAATCTGCTTTTCAAAATTCTGAATTAACAAGCTGTTTCCTGGAGAACTCACTAATCTGTGACCAAATCATCATGTGCTGAGTGATAACTAAAGAACAGAAAAGCAAATTTTAAATGGTAAGAGACAGATGGAAGGAACAATTTATGCATTTAAGTTATGTGTCTAAGAAACACACTCTGTGATATCTCCTGCTCGCACAGGCTGGCCACTAAAGCATTATTTGTAAATGTAGTTTTGTGTACCACAAGCAAAATTGCTAAATACTGAGTGCATATTAATTGCATACTTGTAAAAGTAAGTTAAAAATGTAAGAAAACTTTTTGGAAAAAAAAAAAGAAGAAAATCTAACTGATTTCTAAACCCACAGATCTTAAAGCATTTTTACAACAACCCATATCACATTGTGTTATCCCACAGAAGTGGAGGTATTGCAAATAGTAAACCTAAAGCATGAAAAAAATTAATGATTATATTTTAACGTGGGAGAGACATTACAGCTTGCACAGTTACTTTATGTTATATTAATCTTTTAGCGTTAATGGAGCTATTCGTGCTGATGGAGACCAAATCTATTACACAAAATCGGAAATTATTTCAGTGTTCATTGATTGCTGTAGTAATTATCCTTAGCTTTTTTGTACGTATTTTATTTTATTTTATTTTATTGAATAAGGGGAATATATTTTCAGGAGTAGTTTGGGTTTTTTTATTATGTTTGGACACTGGGGTTTTGTTTTTGTTTTCACTATATTTCTCTAATATAAAATTTAAGAAATAAACTAAAATAAATTCCTTTCTTTTTTTTTTAGCCGAGAAGAATATCTGAAATATTCCACTCCTCATTTGCAATGAATTCAGATGACTATGTATATATTATAAGCAGATATATATACATGCTTTTATGTGTATATGTTCAGATTCTTGAAAAGGAGTTATAGGGTTAAATATGCATTGGTTCCTCAGCATGGACAGTCCTACATTCATCACCTGTCTAGTCTCCAACTGAATCCCCACTAAGGTGAGGGCTATTGGAGTAAAACAGAAGTCTACAGTCATTTCAGTAGAGGTGCTATTTACATAACATATGTTTGCACTTACCTCAAAAGGTTTTTTAATATGCTACTATATGTTTTAAGGGTAGATAAATACTTTATTTTTACAAAGAATTAAAGGTCTGAAACTAGTTGAATGTGCTGAAAGAAATCTTTATGAATAATTGAAAAATTCAAAGTTAATATTTCACAGAATGATGATAGATAATAAATAGAATAACCCCAAATTGCTTAGAATAATTGAATGTTGCTCTAGCAATGAGGTTATTGTGCACAGAATCTCTGGTGAAAACCTGTACCATAGAAACAGTACTTCCTCTACAGGGACCAGTTCAGAAATATTTCATTATAGCAAGAGAAGAAAAAACACCCTAATATAAATGAATACACTAAAAGTTTTGTTAGAGACAAAGAACGCTGAGGGTTCCTCAGTCTGGGATTTAATTACACAGTATTGTATGTCTGAATATATATTGTTCAATGTATTACTTTTTCCCTGCTTCTCAAAGTAAATGCTTCAGAACCAGGAGTTAGTTTCTTGTATGGTTTTACTCGGTTATCATTTGTGGTGTCAAGCAGAAATTATTTATAAATAAATAACTGAGTCCTTGGTTATGGCTAAGGAATATTTAGGTACAGCAACTGAGGAAAGCTCACCTTTACTGTGTTCTACTCTCAAATCTGTGTCTGAGTTGTTCAAACCTGTTTAAGAAAAACTGCTCAAAATTACACAAGCTATATATGCCCTCCAGGGCTGAAACAGTAGCTGGCAACCAGCTTTCTGTTGGGCAATGCTGTCTTTATTCTCTTTGCATTGGTCACCCCTTTTACCTTGGCAGCAATAAGTGTAATATGATGATTAGCTCAATCATTAGAGAATTCAGCTATGTTGGCTGCCCAGTTGGGTTGTCGGCACGAAGGCAACATTATATGCACAACTCGTGTGGGATGGTTTCTATTTCTGTAACGCACCATTGTCCTGATTCCCTGGACGGTATCTTCTTACGGGAAAGTATTTCAAAATAAATTGTCAGAATTTCTCAAAAGGAAAGCATTAGTGTTGTCAAGTAACTGTCTAAAAAGACAAAACAAGACCATAAGGAGTGAATAATGAAAGCTCATCATTGTCATATGTGAAATTCAAGTTCATGTTTGAAACTATTTCTGCATTGCTAATTAGCTAGTAACATAATGTCTTCCAAGTACGTGTGTTAATAAAGACCCGGGGGAGGTAAACAAAAGAAATTATGCCTTCTCTTTTGCCCAGGAGAGGCAGGCTTACAGCAGAACCTTTGCAATTCTGTTGCGCTACAGTGGGAGAAGGAGAAGATCCTGAGTAACTGTGTTTTACATCATTAGTCTATCTGCTCTTATGGTTTGGCATCTGCAGTCTTCAGCAACATAAGCATCACAAGCATTTAAATAGCAAGCAATGGAGGTTGCTCATCAATGTATTACAACTGACATAATTCTATAGCTTGTGCTAAAGAAGAGGTCAATATTCGTAATGGCCCTTTATATTCCTCTTAATCTTTGAGGTTATGACACAACAGGTTATTAATTATCCTAGAACAAGGGTCATTTTGACATTCTTAGTACTAATAGAATAAACCACTCCAGAAGAATCCTTATTCAAGACTTGTTTGGAACATAGCTAGCAAGAGAGCATCTTGTTAGGACTTCTAAAATGCAAAAGCTGAGACCATAGTCTACAAAATAAATTTCCTGTGCCAGAACCTCAGCAGCAGTTGAATCATAAAATTGTGCTGGGTTATATCAGCTGCAATCCTCTTCCATGCTTATTTGGAATCTGCTTATATCCTTCCCTTCAGCAGATCTCACATTTAAAAGGTTTATTTGATTTTTTTGACCCATTTAATTAATAGGTACAAAAAAATCCTTCCAGTAAGGGGTGCTAGAAGATTTCCAATAACTGCTATTAGGGATATTTGTTATTCCCTTTAACACCTGATTTTCCAGCTTTCTTATAAATAGATATTTTTAATTAAATGGCTTTCTCCAAACTTATTTATCCCATATTTTCATTCAGTTATGATGAACACTTTCCCAGGGGTAGACGATCACCAGAGATGTAATCTGCCAATGCCAATGCCAATCATTATAATGAATTTACTCCACTGCGTGTATAGCTATTCCATTTCTAGAAATAATGGACTTCATTTAAATTGTACCCATTGAAAACATATTTCAGCCCAAGGACCTGGAGATGTTCTTTTCCACCCTCAAATGTGAATCATTAGAAACTTTAATTCCAGTCTTTATGATACAAACAACACTCAACTCTAACATTTCAGCAGCATTATTATTTTTACAAAGATTTAATTTCAAGTTATCTGGAGCAGTGTCTCCCAAAATGTGCTTAGAATATTCCAATAACTATTGCAAACAATGGATTAGTCAAAATGGACCAAGTCCATAAGAAGATAAAATATTTATGGTTTTTTTCTGCTCTTAAAATGCATTAACAAATTTAAACCAAATAGCATATTTCAGGTATTTGAGTCACAAAATTATGGACTCAACCTCATTTTAAAGGAAAGATTGTTATTAAAAGTTTAAAATATTTCTGCTTGTGTTTTAGATATTAGATTAGAGTCATTCAGGGAAAGTAATAGAAGCAGTTGGATACACTAGGATTCGATTTGCCTTTATCAAGACAATAAAGACAATATTGGAAATAGGCTATCACAGTTAACTCTCTGAAATACTTCATGTTCAGTGGCAAATCTAATGGAAAGCAGGACGTTAGGAATGATTATGGAAGAAATGGAGATCAAATCAAATTATGTTTTATAGTATTCTATAAATCCATAGTTCTTGCCCTTTGAATTATGTATGCAGGAGTGGTCATTGCATTCAAACTTTATGCAATAAAACAGAAAATGATGACAGGAAAGTGAATTGAAATAGTGACAACTCATGCAGTATACAGCTGCAGAGCATGCAAATCAACACCAATTTAATTGAGCATGTCAAATTTATACATATGTAAAAATGTGTAATCATTTGTGCCTAGCCGTAAGTCTAAAAATATCTAACATTGGTCCTTTAGTCTTTATTTAATTTTTAATGCTTCGTTCAAAATACTATAAATACAATAACCATATATTTTGCCTACTTTCAAGGGTGAAAGAGGGAAACAGCAACAAAAATTAACAGGAAGGTTTATACCACTATTAAAATTTTATGAAGGCAGTCTCTGTCATGAGCTATACATATAAAAGTGTGGTCCACTTGTACTCCAGTAACACATTTGTTGTGAATTTAATGATAGTAAGAGGAACAGGCATAGGCTTTTAATTCTGTCTAATTCTTTTATTGGACACCTCCTAACATGACAACAAGAGTTAGGACAGTTTGGATAACCAGTCCAGATGTACCATAGATCACGTGCATAAGTATGGACATTTGATTTGTGCCTTATATTCTATCTATTAAATGAAGCATGATAAATATATCACAGTTTCACAGTATCATAAGGTTGAAAAGGACCTCTGAGATCATCAAGTCCAACCTATAACCCTACATTAACACCAACATCAACACTAACACCAACCCATCATCTAAACCATGGCACTCAGTGCCTCATCCAGTCTCCCCTTAAACACCTCCAGGGTCAGCAACTCCACCACCTCCCTGGGCAGCTCATTCCAATGGCCAATCACCCTTTCAGTGAAGAACTTTTTCCTAACATCAAGCCTAAACTATCCCTGATGAAGCTTGAGTCCATGCCCTCTAGTTCTGTCACTGGTCACCTGAGAGATATAATATAAATGGTGCATTTTCTTTTCAATTGGATCCAAAAGGTCTCAATCCCTGTAACAATCTATCCCTGGAGTATCAAAACGTCCACTTCCTCATGCTGGTCTGGATGCTGGTCAGGTGAGCCTGGAGCCTTATAGCAAAGCTTTATGCTGTGCTCAGAGATAGTTAAGCATCTGGTAATGGTGTCCAAAGTCTTCAGCTGAGCTACCTAGTATGAAATACTGCGGGTGAAAATTTGCCTTCAGCCTTGTCCTGGTAACTGTTAGTTCAAAAAGTGGGATTCTGTAGCACACTTATTTCAGTGCTTGAGACAATCAGAGAACAGTTTCTGGTTCCTGCTTTGACTTCCCTTACACTGAAATATCTCTGAAAATAGGTTGCTACAAGAATTTAAAGTTATTGATTTCTCATCTTACATGAGGCAAAATCATCCCCCTCTCTCTGTCGCTCCTTTCCTCTCTTTCTTCCTGGTTCAATGTTTCTTCTATGTTTCCTTACAGTGGCAATTTTTAGCAAGAACTCAGAAGGTAAGGAGAAGTCCATACTGGGATACTAGCCAGACTTTGATGTGAAAATTGCTGTCTGTTGAACCCTACAAAACC
Source organism: Tapera naevia (assembly GCA_033556795.1). Classification (NCBI taxonomy): domain Eukaryota; kingdom Metazoa; phylum Chordata; class Aves; order Cuculiformes; family Neomorphidae; genus Tapera; species Tapera naevia. The sequence continues at coordinate 7,870,535 of JAUMJJ010000059.1, forward strand.
AAAGCATTTCCGGGCATGTACAGAAGCAGAACTTCAGAAGGCTGAGGAATTTTCAGATAGAAATCTGCATCTTCTACAGAACTAAGTTCCTCCAGGGCTCAGTGCCAGAAGAACAGGTATTTTCAAGATGACAGTTTCAGTAATTAGTATTTAAATTCTGTCAAAACCTTACACTTTAATTTGACTTAGTTAAAAAATATTGAGTTACATCCTCCATAGAGCAGAAGACCCATTCCACAGAGTTTGTTTTGATATTAATTCTTCTTTTCTTCCTCTGAGACAGAAGAGTAAAACAACTCTGAAAAACCTTTTCCTATATTAACATCTGTTTCAGCCAAAGGATAGTTCTAACATGCTTTGCATAATAATATTTTGATACACTCATCCTTATACAAAAGACTATAGTGCACCATCTCAGACACCAATGAGGTCCAAAACATCAGTAATAATACAGTCAGGATGAATATCAGTGTGCTAAATAAGCTAATGCATGGTTGTTATTAGTCTGATGAAGAATATCTGTCAGTTGTATGGACATATCAGCATTTTCACTGAAGGAATATTTGAGTTAAAGATATATTGTCTTCCACTAAAGGATCTTTTTTTATGCAAGTATGAGAGAAACAGTAATTCTGTATCATACATTTATCTTTTTATGTTGTCTTTCATACGTGTGCTTCTGAATTTATGCATGCATATATTATGTATGGACATAATATATCTCAATAGAGCTCAAGTGATCTTATTCATGTAGAATATGTGCATGATGTTTTATATCAAATCTGTATCTTTTTCCATCTATCTAACTACTATTTTTTTTCAGCTGGACCTTTTTACAAGAATTGATCTTTATGGTGTGATTTGCTAGGCACAAAATGTTTAAGGAGACAGTACATTTACTCCTTTCCCTTCGGGACAGCTTCCCAGAGTGGCTAAATATTCCAAATCCCACAATGCACCATACCCACATACTCTTCTTATCCTATTCAAATTAGAGCTATGTCCTACTCTGCATTTTAAACGATTTATTGTAATAGTGTGTTATAACAAAGTGAATCACCCAACACCTTGTGAATAGAAGCAGAATTGCCTGTTGGGGTTTGATATGGTCTACCTGTTGTTCACCAAAGCAAGCATTATGCTTAAATTTGGATCCAGAGGCCCAAGACTTGGAAATACAGGGCTCCATGATCATGAACGTCAATCAGTGCAGTGTGTAGCAGTTCTCATGCATATTCTTATAAAATGCTTGTTTTATCAAAGAAAACAAGGCTGTGCACTGTCATAAGTACAGGATTTCTTCTGAATATATGACTGACATTATAGATGTTGCTGTTAGATGATATTATTAAATAAGTGATGTGACTTTTTGAGCTTATAAATAAAAATCTTGGTATTCATTTAAAATAAATGTGTCTTTCCATAACACACTCACTTAAAATCTGTGCTGATAAAGTCCATATCCTATGTTGACCATTAGTTTGACATATTTAAGTCTTTGGCAGCAATCCAAGTATGGTGAAGGCTTACTGTTTAATTTATTTTATCATCCCAAGTTTTCTTTCAATTGCTGCTAAGAAGTGAAATATTAATCAATCTGCAAACATAATAAAAATAGTTCTGAAAACAACCTTCAGTAAAAGCTGATACAGAAGCACTGAAGCATGAATATCCATTTGCACATTAACTTAAACAGCAGTGTAGAGAGTGAGTTGCTCAGAAACCTTGGACCTGAGCACTTGGGTTTAATTCAAAGAAGAATCAAGCTGACATTATGGTTTCTGGTATTTTTTTGGTATTATACTTCTAGAAGTAATTTCAATTGATAATCAGTCCTCTTTAATTTTTTTTAAAACCACTGAGACACAGGATATGTCTTTTGCTCACATTAGGTCTTTTGTATGCTATTAATAAGTGAAGAATAAGACTAATTCTGAATGCTACTGAAAGGATGCTGGAAGGTTGAAACTCTCATCACATACCTTTTCAAAAGACAGATTTAAACAAGCAAATGGCAGTATAGATACCTAATGAAAATATACAAGATTATCACAGAATCACAACAATCCCAGAATGGCTGAGGGTGGCAGAGATCTCTTGAGATTGTCTTGTCTAACCCTCCTTCTCAAGAAAGGCCACCTAAAGCAAGCTGCACATGTCCAAACATCTTTCAAGTATCTCCCAAAGAGGGAGATTCTATACAAACTCTCTGGACAATCTGTGCCAATGTTGATCAACCCCACATTAAAAAATGTTTAATTGTGTTCAGGCAGAACTTCATGGGTTTTATTAGTGGAGGTTTATTTTTGTTTTCTTTGTTGTTTTTTTTTTAACTTATGCCCTTCGCTTCCTTCCTATATAAATGAAAGGTATCTACCAAAGACTCCTGAAATGGAGTCTATGGAATTTACCTTAATTGAAAATAAGATTGCCGAACATTTCTTAATCCTTAGCAATTTCATATTTTTTTAAGGAAAAAGAGGGATACTAATCCGTTTTTATTGAGAAATTTTTAATTTTTGGAGAGCCCTTCAGCTGTGTATAAGTTTCTTACAGAGTTTCTCTGCAGATACAGCTCTACTGACAAAATTTCCTTAGATATTCATTTATACATTTCCTTTCCCAAAACTGTCTTCATAAGCATTACTCTAATTGCATGAACATAGTCACATATGTAATTCATTCACGGATTTGATAGAATTAGTATGCTCTATTTTTCACCAATTAAAAATAACATTTACTCTTGGGAAGAAACTTAACAGACTGGTTTTATTTTTCCAGTTTTCTCTAATGACAGACACAGACAGTGGTGTTACCTTTAGCTGAGGACACAGCCTTGTTTAAGACAAGGTTTTAGTCTTTGAGATGACCAGAACTATTAAGAAAATTTTATTGTGTGGGACTACCATGGCTCTTCAAAATTTTTTCTTTGTAATGGTAGTATATGACAGGCACCTATGATTGCAAAAATGTTTATTTTGCTTATTAACTTTATATTAATATTATGCTATAGAATCATCATATAGAGAGGCTTTTACTTTGTATTAAGACCTTTCTATTCTGCCTTATAGATATAGCTTAAATCCATCTCTAAGAATATTTAATTTACTTTTTCTCCCTCATGAGTTTCACAGTAAGGTAAAGATGACTCAAGTCCGTGTCACATGGAAGTAAAAAATATGTTTTGAATATTTATTATTTATAGTAAAAAAATCTTGCTTCTTCGCTGATTCAGGCATAGGTTTGCAAGAAATAAATTTTTAATAATAATGCTACATAATGTATTCCATTAATAGAAATTTTGATTGCAGACAGTGTTAGTACTACTTTACCCTTCGATGTAACCGATTTCTTACATACAGTTAGTTGTGAAAGAAAAAAACCTCATAAAGATATTTACTTTTCTTGTCTTTGAGTAATTTATTGACAATGTATTTATGGACTTTCGCGATTTATATTTAAATGTGTGACATTCATACAAAAAATGTTTAATGAATCTTGGGGTTTTGTCTGGCAATGGGCCACTCAAATGAGAAGTGATCATGAACCAGTCATGCTAAAAGGTGTTGCTTAGCAGCATTTAGGAAGTCAGCATCTCAAAGAGCTACAAACTGTGGAGGTCATTGTGCATAACCCTCTGTTAGGTCAGGGAACCATGGATCATAAAACCACAAAGCTTCATCTTAAAAGTCAGTTGTTTCCTCCCTCCCCCTCTCTCATTTTCACCTCTCCTTTCCTTTGCCTCTTTCAACTGAAGATCAACTTAGTTTTAAAATAAGTCTTATTAGTCTGTCCTTAAATGACTTGATATATTGTACTGATATTTTTTCTTAGGTTTCAAGAATATTAATAACATATGGATTAATCTCCTAGTCAGTGGTCATCCATCCTAATTTTTCAGTAAAGGAATAATGCTAAGTATCAGTAATATGAGAGAAAACTAATTTCAAAAAGAAGGATAATATATATTCAATATAACCATTCTGCAAGTCAATAGCTCACTTGTACAGACTGAGCACAGGTGGATCTGATAAAATAAGTAAAGAGCTGTATTATCAAACTGTTTCAAATTTATTTTTAAGTGTATATATTTTTTAAACCACATGTAGATAAAATAAATATTTTGCATTTTTAATTTTATCTTGAACAGCATAACAATGTCATAACAAGAGAAGTTTATTAGTATTGGAGGGATATTGGGAACAATAAGATAGAATTCAGCTCATCCTGCAATACCTCCTAGTACAACTCAGTATGCATATAAGCTTTTTATCACCTTCAGAGGAAGTTGAAGGTTGTTTAAAACACTGGCTTTCCCGCTACCACTAGAAAGAAAGGAGGAAAGCATAGAAAAGGATTTAAAGCCTTTGAATACTATGAACACAGGTCAAATCTTTCATTTCCTTTTCCTGTTTCTATCAAGAGCTATTCTGGATCAAACTTTAGTTCAAACGGCATTTTCAAAAAACATTTATGAAAGCACAAAATCTGCACTATTAGAGTTGAACAAAAGAAGAAACAACCACCTGGAAAATACAACATGTGGGTGGCAGATTAGAAATTCAGTGGAATTCTACAGGCTAGAATCACAGAAATTGCCAAATATCATCTTCTGAAGTATTTTTGAAGGTCAGAACAAATGTTCTAGTCAACACCTGCCTGGTTCTAAGGGTGAGGAAACAAAACCTCAAGGTCATTGTTGACTAATGATAGCAATTGTGTTGGCTAATCAAGCTTGATGATAGAACTTGCAAATAAACAAAATAATATCTTATGCCCCACAACCTCTAGTCCTTGGGATCACAACAAAGTGAAAAGGAAATGGCAATGATCTTAAATAATAATTTAGACTACTTAGTTACTGAAAAGAAAGTGTTTTGTTCTGCATTATGCCATCTTATCTCCTTCTAAATAATGGTTAATGTTGACTCCTGTCTGAGCCATATATAGACCAACATTTACAGTGGGTGGTGTACTAGCTTAGGAAATTTTTGCATTGTTATGGCTTGTCAAGCTTCGTATTTTTACGAAAATCTTGATCAAGTTCATTAAAAGAAAAAACATAGTTTCACAATCGCTGCTTCAAATAGCAAACCCAGCACAAATTTAAGAAAACAGAAGATGTTCCTATTTATAGAAATTAGCAGTGTAAAAGTGACCCCTCTTATGACTTAACTTTCTCCTATATATCTAGATTTCTACTGCCTGCCCTACAAATTGTGGATTGAAAAACCTGGGTTTACCCTTCGAGTAACTGGTGTTGTTTAGACACTTTCAAGTGGCAGAACATTGACCAGCTGCACAGTGCAATGCTTCTCAACAGCTGTGCTTTTATTTAGGTTTAAAGAAACTCATATAATATCAATGATTATGGTACACAATTGTACTCAATATATGTGTGTATATGTATTTCTGATGTGTTTGTGTTAACATTCAATATGTCATTGTTATTATTGAAAAATAATTGAACATTTATACTTTATGCAACTGACTACTTCATATTCTGAGTTCTGGGTTCCTTCCCCATCCTCCTGATTCCTTCCCCCATTTATGTTCAAACATCAAAATTCAAAAATCGTAATAGTCCACTGACATTTCAGATCTCTTCATATAGAGTTTAGATAGCATGAGGCTGTTGAATTAAGTATTGCCAGAACAATTTTTGGAGTTTTTTTTAGTAAAGAAATAACAGACCTCACTACAAGATGAAGTTGTTAGGAAAGTATCAATACTATATTTAGTGATTCAATTACATGCAATAATTGCAAACTAACAATTTAAAATTTTCAATAAAAGACTTCTGCACACGTTCTGCATTGATATAATCCTTCATTTTGTTTGAAAATTAATTTATTTATTTTCTAACCTGAACTTGAATATGGGTTTAGTCGTATCAATTGGCAAAATTATATTAATTGCTAAGATTAAATTTCTTACTCCTCTCTGAAGTGATTCTATAGGAGACAAACAACTTTTCCAAGAAAACAAACATCTAAATGGCTAGAAACAGGACATGAAACTGGATTCTACAAAATCATAGAAAGGGAGGGAAAAAATATAGACATATGTTGTATTTTATATGTCTTTTTGTATTAAGGGAAAGGAGGTCTTCTGAGTATATTTCCTCTGGTATTCAAATGCTGTATAGACCATTGCATACAGAAGGCTGAAAAATGCAACAAATGCCTTATTGACTTATTTTCAAAAAAGATACACTGAGAGTATCTAGGATGTTTCTTGAAATTTTCTCATTGTATGAAATCATGAAAGTAATTCTTCCCAATATATTACTTATCTGTGCTAATCACTCTTGATGTTAAATATCAGTGATCCAAATTAAAAGATAATTATCCAATTATCTAAAAATCTTACTTGAGTTAAATGGAAGCTTAACTGGAAATGAAGAATTTATTCTTTTGTACATGAGTGAACTTTTTAAAATGTTATCAGAAAGATTGTACTCTTACAATGATTTGGTATTTGGTGGGACATAAATGTGTAGAAAAATGATAACCTTCTCTTTAATCCTGAAGCACAATAAATGTTTTCCAGAGATAGCATAGTTAATGCCAATAGTTTCTGTACACCATATAGTGTTCACTAAGATTAAGTAGTATAAAATGAATAAGCTCCTTTTAAGTAGAAGATGCAAATAATAAAGCCATTTTTGTAAGAAAAGGAGAAAAGATCTCCCTTCATTGACAGGTAAGGTGCTTTGATCTCTTGGTTAAGCTCCTATGTGGAACGTGTATTCCTTGTAGTCTCCATGGGGTTCCAGATAGTTGTATATTATGTACAGTGTCTAACCACAGAATTAAACTAATTCTAATGTATTTTGTGCACTTTGGAACTTATTAAAACAGGTTGCTATGGTAATAGCTGTTGAACTCTCGAATAATCAAGACAGTTACAGACTAAATTTGTCCTAACAATCAGAGGTAGGAACAATTGTCCCCTATTTATTTGTGCACTGTGACAGAGTAGCAATTGCCAGAAAGTCAGCCAGCCTTATAATTTTTAACAGGTCTCCTGGGAAGAATAGAAAATACAACTTTGCAGGTGTGGGACTGGAACACAGAGAGGCCAAATGATTCAGTGGTCTCACAGAAAGACTGATGGACTGGGGATTATTACAAGCCTTCTAACCCTAAATATAAGAATCCAATGCACTGCATTATCTTTTCTCTCATTTGCAATCTGTGTATATCTCAACGGTCTTCAGTTTAAGGACAAGTTGAAACGTTTTAGAATTTGTTGCTTTTGTGGTGTCTACAAGCAAAGCATAAAAAAACAAGAAAATTAACCCTAAAAGATCACCACATTGGTTATAGATTCACTAGTAAACTAATCAGGGCCAGGGAACAGGCTTGAACACATGCACAGAAGTATCTCTATGTGTTAGCAGCACTGATTTACAATAAACTTTCAACATAGCGCAGACAACCTATTGTCTGGCTGCACAGCTCCTGACGTACTTTGGTGCAGGACCACAAATACTCTCCCAGGCGATTTCTGAGCATGGTATGGAGTCCGTCACGGAGCAGTGAGGACACTCTTTCCCAGAAAGTACCAAAAAAGAGTCCACCTTATTTTGGAGAGTTTTGCCATTTGAATACAAGATCAGCCATTGTATTTGGCCTTAGGCCCATATGACAGGCACCGAAGTACATTTTCAGAAGCCTCACTTCCAGCACTCAAACACAGTAAGTTTGGTGTTTGAGCCTCATCTACATAAAGATAAATAAATACATAAATTCTTCACCAGTGTGAAGAATTCAGGAAGATCCAAGAAGGCTGTTATTTAACTAAAAACAAATTATTGCTAAGAATGTTTTTGTTGGCAAAGGAAGGAGAAAGTTGCATGGAAAATCTGTCCCTCTCCCGGGCAGGACACTCTCTATGACCCAAGGTAGGTCTTTAAACTAATCTTTCTGAACGTGCCAGAGCACCAGTGTTGTGTGCTTTGTTCAGATTTTAAATAGTCATGTTGGGTGCCTTTGGTTCAGAGGCCCAAAACAAAAGACATTTAAAGAATCCTTCTACTTACATGACGTTCAGCGAAGTCCTATTGAGAATCAGATCCTTTTAACATACTACTAAATTTAGACATGAACAGCTTCAGAGATTTTGTCAGTGTACATGGAAAATCTTCTTTTATTTTTCAGCTTACTCATTTTTCTTTCTTTTTTTTTTATTATTTGTTTGTCTTTGTGTGCAAGATGAAAGTGTCTCCAGAAAATGATTTAGATAATACTGCATTTGTAAAATCAACCACACTGAAAGGAGAAAATACCTTGAAATCTCAGAGCATGCTTGACTTCGTAAACATAGAATTTAATATGTCAGCTTCCACCCCAAGCCTAGAGTACCCACACCACTCAAACTCATTAACATAGTAATAAGGAAGTATATACAATAAATGCCTGAATATTCAAAGAATTCAACCATCTTACAGGCATAGGGATTGTTTAGGTTAGTTCCAAGACAGAAGGAGTTCTGTAACTGCATGTGAAATTTGGCTATAACTTGTGAAAAAGAAGAGAGATATGGGTATATATTATTTCCTGACAATGCTACTGATTAAAATGTACAATAGCCTGATTACATGCAATTACTGTTCAGTTATTATGGTTAAAACTAGATCATACAAAACAAGAATATAGAATAATCCTGACAATTTCAAAATATTACATCAAAATAGGTCTTACAATTTCCCTTACTGAAATTCTTAAAATTTTTTCATCTTTTTTCTGACCATTAGATTTGAATTTCTCAGTGAAGAATTTCTTTAAAAAATACAGCTAAAATAACAAAATGCTACTAGGTATCCTTCATAGATTTCCAAACAGAGCCAGATTTTGTAGTGATATGTTATTTTAGTCTATTTGAATATTCTTAGAACTGATAAAATAGTGTATTTCATAAAATCTCTCAAAGTGCTAATTCTCACTTTATAGTCCTTCTAATATTGTCTACCAAGAAGATCGTTAAAACTTGGAAATCAAACACTTCTATGCTTTTTCTTCACCTACTTCCATTGTAAAATAAACATAAGAACTTAAAAATACCCTAGGCCCTCATAACTCCAAAAACAATGCTGTTTATTGACAGGATGATGTGTGTGTTATTTTTATGTAAAGAGATATCATCCCAACTCTTTCTTGTGCAGAATGAGTGCTTGATGATTTTTTGATAATGAAAAGAGGATTCTGGAATATTTGCCGATCAGCAAATAAAATTTTGCTATGCTTTCTAAGTTATAAGAAGAGAAATATTTAAAGTTCAGAATTAAGGTGACTGACGTGTTTATATTATTAACAACATGATTTTAAATTTTATATACTGTATTAAGTCTGGTTAAAGGTGCACGTAGACAAGAAAAATCTAGATGTCATATGTCATTGTGATAAAAATATGGGAAATTTCCGTGTAGGAGAAAATCTCAGGGCATTTAGATAGGTTGTGTTACGTGTAGACTTTACGTGCAGATGATTCTCTTTTCCTTTCATTTCCTTTGAATTCCCTGGTTTTCCTCAGTAACTGCATACCAAAGTATTTTGAATATTTTTAAAATTTAATCTGTAATGTAGAGCAAACAAGTTCTACTTTCAGTGTATCAACCTGTTTTGGTGAAGTCTTAGGGGGTCTTAATATGCATTGTTTTGAAAGCAGGCTCTAGAAATCAATAAATTATTCAAAAGGTGGGGGAGGGGTTAAGATTTTGTACTTCAGCACAGTGCTAGGAAGAACTTCATTCTTTTGATCACTTTCTTATGTAACTTGGCAACACTCAGAGTGTACTTATCAGATAATGCTGGCCTAACCATAGTTATGCTATAATCTCATCAGACTCATACGCATCTTGAAGAAAATGTTTTCGTTGTATCGAGGTTGTGTTTGAAAAGAAAGCAGATTTCAGAACAAGAGTTTATAAGCACTCCTGTTTGTGGTCCACTGAAAACTTAACAACCATGAAAATACATCGGAAGTGGTTATGAAGAAAGAACACTCTAAATTACTCATTAGCACAGTAGTGAGGGGCAATGTTTCTGACTATGAAGATTTTCAAAGCTTTTAGACTACTGGAGACCAGTGTCCTGATGAAAGTCTATGAGTTCATAGGGCTGTCCTCTTCAGCTGGAAGTGTTACTAGGGAATATTTTATTAGCTGTATCTCTAACCAGCGAAAGAGGTTTCTAGATTTATGAAAGAACACTGTACTCTCTTTTTCTCTGGAACTGCATAAAATGGGTCATCCATTTGATCTCCTGGAATATGCAGCCGTAGAAGAAAGTTATTTTGTGAATAACCTAATTTATCTAACTCCATTTCTTGGTATCCCATGAAATCCCTATTAAAGCAAACTTTAAAGTAACCCAGATAATGCAAACAATTTTAGGAAGAAGCCATGCTTATGGATCGCTTAGAGACAGACAATTTACTAATGAATCACTGTAGTTGCCAGGAAATAAATTGAATGAACAAATTTTATTACTTTGTAAACTGAATTAAACACTACTTACCAATTTCTGTACACACGGCTGTCTGAGCATACCAAATGATGGGTAATGCTTTTTGAAATAGTAACCAAATGTACTACATCAGTAGCACATCAGTACAGGGAACATTGGCCTAGTGGTTCAATACCCTTTAGTGCTTGTAAAATTCTGTAGTGTGCTGTAAGGACATACAGTTTGATACTGCAAATCAAATACGTAGAACAGTCAGATATCTCAAGTCAAAGTGTATCTGGTTATTCTTGTCTAATGGACTATTCTCAGATAATATATTAAAAATAAAGGAAAATAAAGAAAACAAGTAAAGACATTCTTCAGCTATTCTATACAAAGTGAGAAGAATAACTTGAATATGGGAATGGTTAGACATTCATGGTAAAATCACCTGATTTGTGCCATGGAAAGAATGCTGAGTGAAGTTAATAAGGTGTCTGTAACTTCCTTAGCTTTCCTTAAGTCTTTCCCATTCTCTTGTTACCACTGCCTCTACTTAAAACTCAAGGAATCTGCAGTATGATGATTTGCAACACCTTCATTCCAATAATAGAACACAAATTTCTCCATTTTCCAGTGATGGTTCTGTATACAAAATGTTCAAAGCATAAAAGCACAATTTACATCATAAAAACCGCTTTTAATGTTTAGAAAATCACACTAAAACTGCAGTAAGTTTTAATAAATATTGTGGTGACTGTATCTGGCCATCTACACAGTTACTGGAATCCCCAGGATTCTGATGCAAATACTGTTTTTAGCCAGATAAAAAAGTCAGCTCACCTTAGCTAACTATTTCAGAATTAAATTCCAGTTTCTTAAAACTGGATGATGGGTTCCTCAAAGATTCTTTAGTTCTATGTTTCCATCACAGTATTGCTTTCTTTAAATAATATTTTTACTTCTACACTAAAACCATAATAAAAATATGTAATATGGAAATGTAATAAATACAAATAAATAAAAAAGGCATCTTAAAAAAAGCTCCACAAATGTGATACTACTGGAGAACATAGTAATACTGATTTCCTAACACTATTTTTCTTTAAATATTTCTCTTATGATTTGAACAGGAGTACTTCCTTTTTTTATCATAGAATCATAGAACAATTTTGGGTGGAAGAAACCTCAAAGTTCATCTATTTCTATGTTACTGGCCCCAGAAAATCAGTACTTCGTGGGGTCTCACAAGAGCAGAGTAGAGGGGGAGAATCACCTCCTTCAACTTGCTGGTCGCTCTTCTTTTGATGCATCCAGGATACAGTTGGCTTTCTGGGTTGCAAATGCATGTTGCTAGGTCACGCTGAGCTTCTTAGCCACCAGTACCCCCAAGCCATTCTCTTCAGGGCTGCCCACAATCCACTCTCCCCCCAGCTTGGAAATGTCCTTGGGATTGCCCTGAACCAGGTGCGGGATTTTTGCACTTGGCTTTGTTGGACTTCATGAGATTTGCATAAGCCCAGTTCTCAAACATGTGAAGGTCCTTCTGGATGGCATCCATTCCCTCCAGTGTGTTGACCGCATCACATAGCTTGATATCATCCGCAAACTTGCTGAGCATGCACTTGGTCCCACTGTCCATGTCACCGACAAAGACGTTAAACAACACCAGTTCAAATGCAAACGCCTGAGGAATGCCACTAGTCACTGGTCTCCACTTGGACATCGAGCTTTTACAATAATTCTTTGAGTGTGACCATCCGGCCAATTCTTAATCCAGGGAGTGGTCCATCCCTCAAATCCACGGATCTCCAATTTAAAGTTAAGAATATGTTCCATGGCACTGTTGAATGCTTTGCACAAGTCCAGGTAGATGATGTCAGCTACTCTCCCCTTATCCAGCAATGCTGTAACCCCGTCATAGAAGGCCACCAATTTGTCCCTAGTAAAGCCCTGTTGACTGTCACCAATATTATCCTTGTTTTCCATATGCCTCAGCAGAGTTTCCAGGAGGATCTGCTCCATGGTTTTGCTGGGCAGAGAGGTGAGATTGTCCAGCCTGTAGTTATATAGTTATATGGGTCTTCTTTTCTGACCTTTTTAAAAAAGGGGGGTTATGTTTTCCCTTTTCCAGTCAGCTGGAACTTCACCAGACTGCAAGGACTTCTCAAATATGATGGATAGCAGCTTAGCAACCTCATCTGCCAGTTCCCTCAGGACCCGTGGATGCATCTCATCAGGTCCCATGGACTAGTGCGTCTTTAGGTTCCTTAGATGGTCCTGACAGGTTCTTTTCCTAAAGAGGGCGGTTCTTCATTTTCCTGGTCCCTGCATTTGTCTTCTGCACCTTGGGCAACGTGGTTAGAGCACTTACTGGTAAAGACTGAGGCAAAAAAATAGTTGAGTACCTCAGCCTTCTCCATATCCTGAGTAACCACATCTCCGGTTTCCTTCCAGAGAGGACCTACGTTTCCCTGGTCTTCCTTTTATCACTGACGTACTTACAGAAGCTTTTCTTTTTGCCCCGTATCTTGCTAGCCAGATTTCATTCTATCAGGGCTTTAAATTTCCTAAGTTGACCTTATGCATTTCTATGAAATGATGACACTTCCTTCAAAAGAAACAAAAATATTTTCTAGTTAGTCCTTGTAAAGTATGCTATGACATTATCTGGAGGACTATGTGAAGAAGTGCTCAATCCATCTCAAGACAAGATTATTTTAGAATACTAAAAGAAGCTCAATGAATGATTGTAAGAGTTATTATGAATGAAGAAAAGGCATTGATGAAGAGAGATGGGAAAAAAATACAATGCCTAGGAAATATCCAAAGTTATGTCACAAGAACTAATTGATATAATGATGCAGAAAGTTAATCAGAAGACTTAGCTGTGCATGAGAATGCCCTTAACAAAGATTGCTGAGGGAAAGTCAAAGATCATAAATCACTTACTTAATACATGAATATGGTTTAGGTTAAAATAAACAAAAGGTGAAAAAAAAATTGTTTTGATATATACCAAGAACTGTAAGTGAAAGTTAGGGCAATGCAAAGCAGCAAGACCATTGGAAGTAGAAAGTATGTTTTTGAAAACTTTAAGTTATAGGTTTAGAAAATTTCAATTAACTTCTTTGATTTCCGCTAGGAATTTACTTTCTGTATTCTATCTGGTACTGTCCACAGTCATCAGGATACATCTGACAAGATAGGCACTGCATATACTTGCACAATATGGTACCTGAGAACCCAAACTCTACAGAAATGTTTGACTAAAATTATAAGACACTCTATTCCTCCAAGTTAAGACAACAATACAAGGCACAAAACATGTAAGCAGTCACCTCTAGGAGACAGCAGGAAATTAAAATTATCAAGTTGTAATACATAGGTCAAAGGGATAGAAGATAGTTGTATACACTATAATCCATTTAGTAATCGGGAACATACACAACAGTAGTAGAAACAAAAATAGATTGAGGAAAAGTTAGGAGGCTCATATATAAATATTTTCCATACAAGGATTAATTAATCAAATGCCTCCATTATTTTAGTGGTGCAAATACCTCTTTTTTGCTAGCAGTATGAATCAGGTATACTTTATCAGGTACGAACATCTAAAATCTGAAATATTTTAATTATTCTTACCACCCTAATTCTATTCCCTTACCAGGTACATAAAATATTACTAACAGTTGAAGATGCATATGTTGAACATTTCTTGGACAGAATGAGCAATTAAATAAAGCATATGCATAACATCATAAAGGATAAATTGTTTAATCTTTACTTCTTTTGCTAAATAGGCGAAAGACTGTGCTTAAATCTTATTTCAACACTGCCAAAATAGTATTTTATAGATGTGCTGTTCTCACTGAGAAGGGTGTGGTTTGACATTTTCTGACTTAACTGCATCTATGCCAGGGCTCTGGCAACACACTTTGGGAACCCAGCTCCTCTTTGTGTCCCATCACATATGAAATATATGGAGTTCATTGTAATTACCTCTCTTTGATTGTCTGTCATCACTTCAGCCTATGCTGAAAAGTAATAAGTTGTGCAGCTCTAAACGTGAGGACAAGATCAATCTGCAGCTTGTTTAAGTCTGTATCTAACAATATACTAAGTGCTCTGGACTAATTCCAGCACAGCAACTACTTTTGGACTCAGAGCTAAACATTGGAACTGTCCATCTGAATCCAATGAGACATCCTTGAGGCTAAACGGTTGTTGTAATTTCTGGGCCTAATTATTTAGCTGGATCACTGACAGCATGCTCAGAGTTTTGTAAGATCAAAATTCAGACCAGAAATTTTAGATGTCAGTCCTGTAGTTTGTTTTCTTTTGCAGTTTTCCAGTACAGTTCTAGGAAGTAGTCCAGCCTTCATGTGAGAAAACAGATACACTCAAATTTTCCTCAATATGAATGTACCTGGGAGCATGAGCCTTTATAAAGCAAATTAATTTGTAAATGTTAACAAGAACTTACAAGAAAAATTGAGTTTTGTATCTTTAATTCCTCTCTTAAAACATATGCACATACACTATACAGATGTAAGGACAGTGCCATGTACGATAATTTTACCTTTGAGTCGAAAAAGAAAATACTTCAACAGAATAAATAAGTGGCCCAAATTTATCCAGTTTAGATCTTAATATATTTGCCTTGTCTAACAGCTTTGTAAATATAAATAACGAAAAATTCAGGAGAAGCAAAAAAGCTTTAGTTCAAAGCAAAGTTCAAAATACTCAACATTGAGAAACTGGTTAGAGCATCTGGTCTTTGTGAACTTAAAAATATGCGGAAAACGCATCAGTCCAAAAAGTAGAGAGCAATGGAGCTATTGTGGCCAGCTGGTACTTTGTTACTTTGTCTATTTAAACAAAAAAAGAGAGGACGAAAGAAAGGAAGAAAAGAAGAGAGGAAGAGAGGAAGGGAGGAAGGGAAGAAGGGAGGAAGAGAGGAAGAGAGGAAGAAAAAAGAAAGAGAGGAAGAGAGGAAGAGAGGAAGGAAGGGAGGGAGGAAGGGAGAGAGGAAGGAGGGAAGGAAGGAAGGGAGGAAGGAAGGGAGGAAGGAAGGGAGGAAGGAAGGGAGGAAGGAAGGGAGGAAGGAAGGGAGGAAGGAAGGGAGGAAGGAAGGGAGGAAGGAAGGGAGGAAGGAAGGGAGGAAGGAAGGGAGGAAGGAAGGGAGGAAGGAAGGGAGGAAGGAAGGGAGGAAGGAAGGGAGGAAGGAAGGAAGGAAGGAAGGAAGGAAGGAAGGAAGGAAGGAAGGAAGGAAGGAAGGAAGGAAGGAAGGAAGGAAGGAAGGAAGGAAGGAAGGAAGGAAGGAAGGAAGGAAGGAAGGAAGGAAGGAAGGAAGGAAGGAAGGAAGGAAGGAAGGAAGGAAGGAAGGAAGGAAGGAAGGAAGGAAGGAAGGAGGGAAGGAAGGAAGGAGGGAGGGAAGGAGGGAAGGAAGGAGGGAAGGAAGGAGGGAGGGAAGGAAGGAGGGAAGGAAGGAGGGAAGGAAGGAGGGAAGGAAGGAGGGAAGGAGGGAGGGAAGGAGGGAGGGAAGGAGGGAAGGAAGGAGGGAAGGAAGGAGGGAAGGAAGGAAGGAGGATGTCATTATTCTTTAAATAAATTCTAGCATGAAATGCATATCATACCGAACTTAGGTCAACTCTACTCTGAACATTAATTCGATATGCAACAATTAACTGATCAAGATACTAATAATCAGGCAAGAATGCTTATAAGTAATCACAAGGGCTACAGAGATACCTCCTGTGACTTGGTGGTTACTGAAAATAAAGTCCTCTGACAAGGAAGCTTGGTTAAATGTAACAACTTTCAATAAAACATTCCCACCAAAACAAAACGAACACAAAAGCTGAGTAGATCTGATTTTTTCTATAACTTGCTACCATCTGCTTTTTATTCAATATTTTGATTAGAATGCTTGACCACTTGAGCCTGAACAATTTGGAAACCCTAGTCCAACTGGTAGAAGAATATCCTAAAGAGCAGGACAGAAACCTTAAGTGTTGTCTTCTTTCCTACACAAAAAAAAAGAAATCTTTAAGGAAGACCACTCAAATGAGATCTAGAAAAGATAATTTAGTGCCAACTGCACTTAAATCAGAGGTGTAGGGGAAGTCTTGGATTAGAAAGATGAATCCAGAATTTCTAAGTCAAGCTCAGTGACCTAAATAAGAAAATACAGATTTAGGCGATTTTTATAGTCTTCTGCTTAATATTACTAGGGAATGACAAATGAGAACTTTCAATTGGAGCAGAAGATCTGGATAAACCTCTACTATCACCAAAAAAAAAAAAAATAAACATGGGGAGTTAGAGGACATAATTTCAGTCATGTTCCTTAGTGCACCAAAAAAACCCTTAATGGCTCTGACTAACGTCACCTAGACCACCATGTATCTTAGTCCAATACCATCTACCCGTCAGCCCATGACCCCTTGGCAAGCTTAGGCTTGCCCTACCAATAGTATAAAAGTACTGATCTTCAGCTTTTTGTTTGTTTTCTTGGGTAGGAATACGTTATAGCTGTCTGTGTCTCTGTGTCTTTTGGCTTCTGAGTGGACTCCTGGGTTGGATTTAGTTTGCTGCTTGCTGACTCTGGGCCTAGTCAGAACTCTGTTGTCAGTATCTGACTTTTCCCACCATGTTCAGACACTGTGGGACTGCATTTTATTGCATGACTGTGTCGAGTTTGTTCCCATTTTACTATATTTAGGGCAGTCACTGGATGTTGCTGCTCCCCTGTGCTTGGAGAGTCTAGAGTGAGAGACATAGTCCAAAACTTAGAATGAAACAAGGTAACGAGTGAGAAGTATAGTACATTTGTGTTTTTATATAAAATCAAATATAGACAGAAAACAAGTTTTTTATCTTTGACAAGGCCTGCCTTACTTGTCTGCATCTTTGTTTGGTCCAGCTCAGAACACTATATCAAGCCCAGCTCAGACTAGAGTTCTACAACATTATAAGGTAAAACCTCTCTTTAATGTGTAAATACTTAGATGCTAGAACGCAGATTTTGCCCTCTCCAAAACTAAGATTCACATTATTTTTAATTAAATGTGTTGTTGTAGAATTCCAGAAGTTAAAATAACTTGTCCATTCTATTGACAGCCTAATCTGAAAAAAAGGTGCAATGTTCTGTGTAATAAACTATTTACAAAAATGGAAAAAATTTTTTCTAGAAATAAACTGTTGCCCTTTTCAAGAAAGTTTATTGGGGCCTAAGATAAGCCAGGCCCATGGAGATCATTAAAAACAGTAATTTCAAAAATGGTGCTCTGTAACCTACGTTAAAAATTGTAATGTGCAACTGAGAACACACAGCGAAATATTAGGGATTTTAACAATTAAAATACTTTTACTCTCCTGTTGTTTGTTGACATTTTTTTTCCCTTTGAAAGAAACATAATTGGAAATGTTTTAAAGTAAGATGAAATTAAAATTAACATACTTTGTGTGGTTTATATGCTTCATAAACGGCTTTGATTTAGAGAGATGCATTTAGAAAGCACTTTGCACACTTGACTATATCTATTTTGTTTATAACATTCTAAAAGTATGCTAACATACCTTTTACCTTATTATAACAGACCTACTTTCCCGCAAATACCTTGTTTCATGTGTCTTGCTATGTAGTAGAATTGATTAACCTTTCCTAATTACATGAACTGCACCTACTGGATGAACTCCATTTATTTTTCTCAGTAGGATTGACTAAACTACTTTTATCGCTGCAAACCTGAGAAACTTCGTAGGTACTAGGATTAATTTAATAGGTCTGCTTTTGTAATTGAAACTCCTAATGGATTCTGTTTATTTTGGCTTCTTGTTCTGAGTTTTCTCTTTCCCACTTATCGTTCCACGTTTGTAATTATGCTTATAAAAATATGGGGGGAGGGAGTTCAACCATAATTACAGAGATTGCAAAACTATAGAGTTGTACATGCTTTTTCCATTTTGTTTCCTCCAAAACTAAAATATATTAGGAAAAAAGTAAAGTTAAACTAGAAAATACTTTTAAATTGTATTCTGGAATATTTCAATATTCGCTCTTTACATTGTCATACCAAAGCAAGTTGCAGTTTTTATCCTTGGCATTGGAAATTTTGGTTTCTTTTATTCCTCATATCTCTGCTTTTTTTGACATGATTCCATAAGCAGGTCTGTACAGTGAGCATACTTGTGAATTTATCATAGAGAGGATCCTGTCAGAGAACATTCATTTCATCATTGACACTCTTCCACCTCCTTCGTTGTGCTTCACTAGTTTCACTGGTACAATGGAGATGATGCTTCTTTCTAAAAGGCCCCATGGTTTACAGTTGGAAACAATAAAATAAAGTACTGTTAGGAAGATTATGAACCTCTCCAGTCTGATACAGAGACAGATTTTTTTACCTCTAGAGTGTCATTAGCAAAATTGATATCTTTTTTACAACTATAGGTATTTTGTATATTTGTGTCTTACTCTATGAAGGTATTTGTTAAAAAAATATCACTTATCTACTGAGATATGCTATGACGGAGTCTCCAGTTCAGACATTGTTTTGCATGGCAGTTGCTTTCTGTTGGATGAAATGTGGGTGGAGGTGGACTGATAGGCGTATTTTGAAGTACTGAATTCATTTCCAAGGAAATAATTACTTGTGATAGTATAAGGCTCTTTGTGCTCTCAACAGCATTGTGTTAACTCGGGACTATAAATTTTCCACTGGTGAAATACTTACTGTTAAAGTGAGGTGTTCTGACACTGCTTCAAAGGTGAAGACTTTTTGTTAATCTGCTTCACTGTTCTCTCTTGATTAACCAAACTGCATAGCTACATAGATGTAGCTTCCAACAGAGTAGCAAAAGAAAGAAGATGGGTCATGGCAAATCTGTCAGCAAGGCGGCTTTTGAAATTTTCAGACCGTGGGATGCTGATATAGATAATGAATGTCATCATTAGATTGCTACTGTTTGTCTTTTGATTATTTATATTAGCTTCTTGCATTAGCTCTGCTGTATCAGATCATAAATATGACGATAATTACCTTAATTGCTTGTGTTCTATGTATTCATCAGCAGACAAAAACTGAAAGACTCAGTCTTGCTGAGGTCATTTCTAAAGTTTATTACTCTGAGTAACTCCAGCTTGCTTAATATATTTCAAAGCTATCTAAGACTGGAGTACACCTTAGGAGGAAAACTTTTCGAGACTTATAAATTTGAGATTACTGTTTTCAGATCGCATATTCCAGATATATTTCATTTTTTCTTTGTGTTTCATATAAAAACAAGGGAATCTTTTTAAACTTTGTGTTGAGCATACTCTAGAATAACTAAATGTTGGCTTTTTAGACTAGATAAGTAACAGGACTCCCATAAAAAATGAGGATTCAGTGTCTGCTCTGAAATTATAAAAACAAGGAAACTGAAATGTTATCTTGGATCAGAAAGGTGCTACATCTATTTGCACTTCTAAAAAAATCTAGCTGTTTGAATTGGGTTTATAGGAAGTAAACTAATTTAAACTCAACTGAGAAGCCATTTTTACACCTAGTGATTTACTTTAGCTAGAAAAAAAGGAATTTTTTATTTGTGCATTACCACAGGTCTCACCCAGTCTTAGGACACCTGGAACTAAACATCCACTTAAATGCTCACAGCTCCTTTTAGACTGATATTAATAAAAGTAAATAAATAAAAGTAAATAAATAAAAGTTACCACAGAGTTAATTTGCTTATAATTGAATGCACTATTTAAACAGAGAGATCATTCTAAACAGATAAACAGCAGGACACATGATGAAACAGGTAACCTGCTAATTAAATCTACTAGTCATGACATTTTTTTTTTTGCTTTCTAGAAAATATAGTGGGATAATAGCCATATCAGAGTGGAAGACATTAACTGATGATAGGAATGAAGAGACAAAGTGCAAGTAAATATGGGCACTTTCTTTCTGAGTCCAGTGTAGCGGGGTTTTTTACGGTTTTGTTTTCTTTTCTGTAGGTAAGTTAATCTACTGGTTTGAGTTGTCTTTTTTTTTTTTTCCATTGACTCTACATTCATTTGTGACAGTATCTAGAAAAAAGACTTATTCACTGATATAGAATTTGGGCCAAAACTATCAGTTCAAGACCTTGGGCAGCAGCCGGTATACTGCAGTCTGAGAAGGAAGACTTGTCTGGCTATAAAAGCTCAACTTAAGTTCCTCAACCAATATGTGGAGAGTATTTCAGGAATATAATGGTCTTATAACACTGTTTTAATAATAGGAATATAATTTTCACAGTAGGAAATTATGAACTTCTCTGGATAGCTACGACTTTGTATACCATTGGGACAAGCTAACTTCAGCATTTTCCCCTGATGTTTATGGATCTGAAACCTAGTTTGCACACATTTTCGATAATAGGAATGATGTTCTCAACTGCAAATAGTCACATTTTCTCTATCACACAAAATCGTTTCACTATCCTCTACTTCCTTTTGGTCCTAATAAGATAACACTTTCCCAACGGAACAAATTGGGATCTAGGACAAGTAAGTGATGTTTTGCAGGGTGAGGGAATTGAAAAATATGAGTGTGGGTCAAAGTACTCGAGTTGACCTCAGTGACAGAGAGCAATCCCAAGGGTATTTATTCTACTGAAATAGATGAAAGCTGTACAAGGATTCGTTCTTGTTTTAATGACTGCATGCAATATAAAAATATTTTTTGTATCTACTTTCAGCTTTAATGTTTCCAACATTATTGCATTTTTAGTTCAGATTCTGTACAGTACACTATATGTAATTTTGTATTTAAAAGACAGGGCTATAGGTGTAAGAAATGTAAAAATCTTGTCAGTAGCAAAGTAATTTTTAATTTTTCATCTGAATCATGTATTAGTGACCACTTTTCCAAATAATGCTAATTTCAGGTTTTGTTTTCATAACACTAAAGGCACTAACTATTTTTTTCTAAAGCACCGATTTTGATTATTAGTACTGATGTCTCCTTTCCCTTCTCCATCTAAAAAGTTTTTTTCAGTGTATTTCCAAGTCAAGTGAGTATTATGCTACCAATGCTTGTCTATACTTTTTTTCTAGGCAGTCAACATGCTAAGGAATATAAGAAAAACAAATATCATTACATAGAAAAGACCAGTCAATATAGATTTATCTGGGAAAAATAAGCTGAAAGAGAAGATGAACCTTCATAAACAGTCGGACAAAAAAAAGTTAGTATTTGAAATATATTGTTCAAAAATATTAGATTTGAATGAAAATACCACCATTGTTAGTCTGCCAGAAAGTTTTACCTTGAGTGAGCGTGTTTCACTTAACGTAATATTGCAGAGTTCTGTGGAGTGAGAAAGCTTTCACCTCTGAATATACTGTTTTGTCTACTATCATCCATTTTTTTTTGGTGTCTTTGTTTTTTTCTGTCTCGGTAGTCAAGAAGCCATATACCCCGTTGTATCTGTTTAAAGTTTCAGCAGAGTCGATGTTCAAATATTTGATAAGGAAAACTTGATATAAGTCAGAGACTAACAACATAGTTAAATAGCGAGCTATGGACTTTTCCTTTTTAAAGGCATTTACTATAGAACAAAATATGCAATTTGTTTTTAGTTGAGAAAATATCTGCTTATTACTGACTTAGTTTACATTAATCTCACCCTGAGAAAATAAATTCCTTTAAAAAATTTGATCAAAATTACAATGTTTTCTTTATACAGGAAACAAATTATGCTATTCGATAAAAAGACTATAATTCTTATCCAAAATAGTTATTGCATTATACAACATAACACTCTTCCTTAAAAATGTCCTTTCTTAGACAACTAATATCCAGGTAACATTAACACATTGTGTTGAACATATATGTGATGTAAAGAAGCATTTCACATGTATCTTAGTTTTCACAACACACTTTCTGAAAGATTCACTTTGTTTCTGTTAACACCTTGCCCCCTTAAAAAACATTTAGGATTCATTTAAGATTTTTGAGACTGCTCTTATCATACTTTACAGAATTAAGTTGTGTTAGTATGAAACAGATTATTATCATTAATATTAAATTATTGTATATGATAACTTGTAACTCTTTTACCTCATGAAACACTAAGCACTCAAGTAATCAGCAATCCCAAACAAGACCTTGTTTGAAATAAAAGAAAGAACAGTGAGTATAAAAGATTTTTTTAACATAGATGATAGTTTTGATTTGGAAGTAAGTTTTGTGAAGTGTTTTAGTGCTAAAATCTTAAAATATCAAAATAATAGTAATAAATATCTTCTTACCACATTACCATTCAACTCCATCTAATCCTATTTTATTTAAATTAATAGTAAGCTCTACTTTAGTAAAAAGCAAGATAAGGAACTTAGATCATGAAGTCAACGCAGATTTTTTCTAAATAATTCAAGCCAATATGTCTCATATGTGTGTGTTCTCTTCACTTGTAAGCCAAAATAAACTTAAGAAACACATAAAAATTTTTTAAGATAACTTCTTTGTTATAAAGTGGGAAGCAAAAGAAAAAATTGAATATTTTTTCAAACAAGTTGCATAAAGCCTTGAAAGGCCAAATATGTGCTTATCTACTCTATTTGGACTAAGCATATACAAACAGCTAGTTGTATCAACCTAGGAGTACTTTAAATACTTATCTGAATATTCATTTGTTTTAAAAAAAAATCAAATTTGTTTGACAGACTTGGATTTGGAAGCTTACTATGAATTTAACACTAAGAAAGTATCAATATGGCTCTATTTTGAAACTACTGCACACGATAGTTGAACTGCATCACAATCTGACTGATTTTTGTTGGCAGAGTTCAATTTAAACCTTTGCTACTAGGCTGGGATTATAGGAATTTTGGAAGCCTTGTTAATGACTCCTCTCTGTTACCTGGAGTTCCATCCAGTTGTGGAAGAAATTGACCGTTTCCAAAATCCCTTGCAGAGAGGATGATGCATAGTCTGTGTTACCTCTCTTTACCTCTTTCCTGGAAATTCAGTTCTTCTGAACTATCATCTTGGGTAAAAGTTAAATGAGTGCTGAATTCATGCTAGAGGAAGGCTCTGTGGTCTTTCATTTACTAGCAACCAGTGCTAAACAGATGACATGCTTCCCTGCATAAACGTGTTCATCTGGACACAAATGAGATGTTTGAAGGGAATATCCCAGTCGTTCCCACTCGTTAGTGTGATTTGCAACGTGTATCATTCCCAGACTGCACTGATTGAATTGCGCGTGAACGCAACATAAAAATGCAGTCCAGCCCCTCGTGGATATGTAGTACCTACAAGAAGATTAAACTCCTAGATAGCAGAATGGAATCAGGACCTCAGCAACAAATATTATGCTTCACAAACTACTCCTATAATAACTTGACCACATGCTAATACAAATATAGTCAATGACAGTTTCAAGTGGAGGAGTGCAAAATAGCAACACGTTGTGCCATTGGCTCAACGATTTCTGACTATAACGAATTATTTAAATCAATTAAAAGCTCAGAGTTCAATTTAAATCTGAAAGGAATATGTTGACACCTACTTCTTTATTCTAATCTTTTAAAAACTATATGTCAAGGGCATGCAATGTGCCCAGAGTTAGGTATTCTGTTTTTTTGAGCTGACACAGTTAATGCTTGATTAAAAATTTAGGGGATAAAGTTAAGCAATACATTAAAAAAAAAACCACTCAACTCTGTCAATTACAGAATTACCAACTCGCTTCAGGTATACAGTAACCATGTCTTAGGGGTGGTTTCTGCCTGACACCAAAGCCATTAAATGAGATGGGAAAGTTTTCCAACGGTTAGTTTGGAAACAGATTTGATCTACAAATCAGGCCGTAAAAGGTAATTATATCTTACTCTGAACTCCAGACTCTTTTAGAGATACCATGCCTAGCCCTTTTACTTCTGTAGGCACAGAGGAAACCAGAAAAGGAGGGGGCCATATAAGTTTTCTTGCTTGCAAGATCTCATGTTGAATTTGACAATAATGTGCAAGTTTCAAAGGTGATTAATTGATTCTTTTGTCTTAATTGATGGCAGAATTCTTTAAACTAATATAAAGCTAACCAGGAAAGAGAATACCTCTGGAACAGGGAACTGGTAATGAGAACATCAACATTTCTTATTATATAAATCTACTTCACAGAATAAGGGACAAAAACAAAGGAATATATTATTTCATTTGCCAGTTTGTGCTGGGTTTTTGGTGTAAAAGACTTGTGATGCTAGCATAACTTATATAACCTAGATTTTATTTTGGTTTTGCTTTAGGCACTTTGGATATTGAAGTATATTTTTGGTCCTGAAAACAATCATTTTATAATGTGACTCTTGTTAACTTGCTTTAAAATCTCATTGAAATCACTCAATGGTATATCTCAGTGAACCATATCATCACCTTTCTTCTTATAAAACTTCTAAACAAATCAAGAGTTATTTGAGTGTCTTTTACTAAACTGACAGTCAACATTAGTCTGAACCAATGTTCTTGTAGCAAACAGTTTTACTTAATTACAAGGCTCTGAATCTGTATAGCTTTTCCAAGGTATCTAATTGTCTTCACTCTTTTCTAAACTGCAGACAAAAAAAGTTCATGCTACGTTTTCTTTCAGTTGCCATGGTTTTTACAAAACTAAAATTTTTAGACTATGTCCATATTCATTTTACTGTAAAATATAGATACAAGAACAAAAAAAAATAAGTTGTAGTTCCTTTTCAGTGACTGTCTTAGTCAGAAACAGTGGTAAGCAAGTGGTGGATAAACTGGCTTGTAAAAACAGTATTGGGAAATACTCAATGTGAGCTTTAAAAGAAAAGATCATATCATTTGAAGTAGTGTAGAAGGGAAAGCCAAATGAGTAAAATAATGTTTGTGTGATGTACTTTAGGCACATCTGTAACATGCTTGGAGGTTGAACAAAAGGTTGGATTAGAGGTTTCCTTAAGTTGATAAATTACTCTCTCAAAAAACTACCTCTTGAAATGAGTATTGGATTGGGGATAATGCAAGTTGCACTTGACATAAGGCAAATTATATAATTTATAAAAGACATAACTAAAATCACATAGTTTCTAGAGTTATTTTTAAGTCATATTTCATGTTACTTGAGAATTATTAGTGTTACAAGAAGTGGATACTGTCAATGAAAACTGAAAATCTAAATGCATAGGAATTAAACTTATTTTATCTGGAGATGAAGATTCAAGCCAAGGGCACATTTAGAAAAATAAAAAGGCTATTATAGGGGTCAAAAGTGACAAAGGTAGAACCAGTAGCTGTTTTTTGGAAATGATGAGATTATAGCCTCTTTCTATCTTTTCATTCTTACTGAAACAATCAAATCAGAAAATCTTTATTTCACTGACAGTGCACTTGACTTAAATTATATTTTCTTATGGATAATGTAATATATTTTTGAATCACTGTAGCACCTTTAAAATCCTGTCAGAAAATTGTCTTTTGCCTTCTCAAATTCTTCTGATTCACTGGTTCTAACTCAACTTTATATATTTATTACATATTTGCACGTATACTGCCTGCAAGCATTTGTACCCAGGAATGTTCTGTATGGTAAATTTTGTACAATTATAAGATATAAACTTAATTTGGGGATAAATGTCTAAAAGGATTAAGGAACAACTTTATCTTCATGCTATAAATAAAACATTATTTTAGCATTCTCTTCCACTATTCATCTTGTCCATCTGCTTCATTTCTGAAGAGTATCAGATTAACACTTTAATCCTTGTTGTTTGCTTTATAACCTCAAGGTGTTTCTTCATAGAAAGATAGAGAGCAACAAATTTAACAAAGACAGTTCTGGGCCCGGCACTACACTTTGTATGAAAAATTTATCACTTCAAAAACAATGCCTTGCTTTTATTGTTATTTTTATGAAACAAACCATTCTGTGTGGTCACTGACTAGTAAACCCATATTCACTTAAGTTTTACAATTACAGTATCACAGTATCACAGTATCATAAGTTCGGAAAGGACCTCTGAGATCATCAACTCCAACCTATAACCCAACACTAACACCAACACTAACACCAACACATCATCTAAACCATGGCACTCAGTGCCTCATCCAGTTTCCCTTTAAACACCTCCAGGGTCGGCGACTCCACCACCTCCCTGGGCAGCGCATTCCAATGGCCAATCACCCTTTCAGTGAAGAACTTTTTCCTCACATCAAGCCTAAATTTTCCCTGACAAAGCTTAAGTCCATGCCCTCTAGTTCTGCCACTGGTCACCTGAGAGAAGAGACCAATCCCTGCTCAACTACAACTTCCTTTTAAGTAGTTGTAGAGAGCAATGAGGTCTCCCCTGAGCCTCCTCTTCTGTAGACTAAACAGCCCCAACTCCCTCAGTCGCTCCTCATAGGGCTTATGCTCCAGCCCCTTCACCATTTTCGTTGCCCTCCTCTGAACACATTCCAGTATCCTAACATCTTTCCCAAACTGGGGGGCCCAGAACTGGACACAATATTCAAGATAAAGCCTGACCACTGCCGAGTACAGGGGGACAATAACTTCTCTGGTCCTGCTTACTACACTATTCCTGATGCAGGCCAGAATGCCATTGGCCTTCTTGGCCACCTGGGCACACTGCTGGCTCATGTTGAGCTTCCTGTCAACGAGCACTCCCAGGTCCTTTTCTGCCTGACTACTCTCCAGCCACTCTATCCCCAATCTATAGCTCTGCATGAGATTGTTGTGTCCAAAATGAAGTACCTAACATTTGGACTTATTAAACATCATCCCATTAGAATCAGCCCATCTCTCCAATGTGTCCAGGTCCCTCTGTAGGGCCATCCTACCCTCTAACAGATCAACCCTTCCTCCCAGCTTGGTATCATCTGCAAACTTGCTGATGATGGACTCAATCCCCTCATCCAGATCATCAATAAAGATATTAAACAGGACGAGGCCCAACACCGATCCCTGGGGGACACCACTGGTGACCGGCCGCCAACTGGATGAAACACGATTCACCACCACTCTCTGGGCTCGGCCATCCAGCCAATTCCTAACCCAGCACAGAGTGCTCCCATCTAAGCCACGGGCTGCTAGCTTCCCTAGGAGTCTACTGTGGGAGACAGTGTCAAAGGCCTTGCTGAAGTCCAGGTATACCACATCAACAGCCTTCCTCTCATCCACCAGGCGAGTCACATGGTCATAAAAGGAGATCAGGTTGGTCAGGCAGGACCTATCCCTCCTAAATCCATGCTGGCTGGGCCTGATCTCTTGACCGTTCTGCAGGTGCCGCATGATTTCACCCAGGATTATCTGCTCCATGATTTTACCTGGGACCGAGGTCAGGCTGACAGGTCTGTAATTACCTGGATCATCCTTACGGCCCTTCTTATAGATGGGCGTCACATTGGCCAACTTCCAATCTTCCAGGACCTCTCCAGTAAGCCAGGACTGCTGAAAGATGATGGAGAACGGCTTAGCAAGCTCATCCGCCAGCTCTCTCATCACCCTAGGATGGATCCCATCCGGCCTCATAGACTTATGAGGGTCTAAGCGGCTCAGCAGGTCTCTGACCTCCTCCTCATGGATTGCAGGAGGGCCATATTTCACCCTGCCGCCATCAACCACTTCAGAGGGCCAACTGTGAAGCGAGCTGACATCCTTGCTGTCTAATAATAGAAATATGTTCCCTACTTTTAAACACGCTCATTGTTTTAATGATATTTACTTTACAATTTTTAATTCTGTTAATAATTAGAATTGTTCCTTCCAAAGTTAGATCTAGTATTGAAGTACTTGCTATCTGCAGTACCAAACTATGAAATCAATCATGCGCCAGTAGAACTTATAATCAAATCTACCTCAAGATTGGGGCACACTAAATTTATATTCAGAAAAAAAACTGTTTTGAGAACCATAACTTATATCTGAGATGCTAGGATAAACATTTCTATTGAGAGAGAGCTCTTTCTCATATAATTTAGTGACCGCAAATAATCTCAAACTTTATTTTTCTAAAATGGCTCCATCATTTCCATTCTCTGTAGCTCTATAGTAAGACATTGTTTTCAAGTTACTCCAGAATAAATGACTTATCATTCAACACAAAAACAATGCACCAGAGTGCAGTCTTTGGGGGTTACACCTACTGTCAAAAACCCGTTAAGCTTTGCAATGTACACATAGTAAGTAAACATTATTTTCCCTAAAGTCTTGAGATGGGACAAGTCATATCAACACTTAGAAATAAAGGGTTGAATTAAGCTTCTCTAGTTTACCTATTTAAAAGTTAAATTTGGTGTAGTCTTGCTTTTCTAGTCAATGGGAAACATTAGTCACTTCTAGAGGATGTAATCTGATTCAGATGCACTCTAGAACTACTGAACTTTGTTATTGTACAAGGAAGGTGGCCCAGGATTGTGATCTTACACATAGGTCTCTATCTGTTCCTGATACTTAAACTGTCTTTCAGCTTATATGTTCGAATGAATCCCATCCAGGAAGACAAAATTAGCGGTCATACGCCAAGGAAAGTGGAAAGTGGCTGAAGCAAGGAACTACTAGGTCTCACAATTGTCAGCTCAGCTCACAGATGACTAGCACATGCTGAGACTCTTTAAAGAGTTGCTAGTAACTTTGATTAAAAACTGTCTTTATGTGCATGTCTTCTGCGCTGCCATATACACTGCTGGAGTTTCTAATGAATAAGACTGCCACCTATCGAAAGATCAATGTTATTGTCAGTCTTCCCAGCTTGCCAAGCCAGGATCCAAAACTAGCTCATCTGAAGGGAACAGGATGCCATTTTTAATATTGAAAATAATGCATTTTGC
Source organism: Tapera naevia (assembly GCA_033556795.1). Taxonomy (NCBI): domain Eukaryota; kingdom Metazoa; phylum Chordata; class Aves; order Cuculiformes; family Neomorphidae; genus Tapera; species Tapera naevia. Next base: position 7,899,813 of record JAUMJJ010000059.1, read on the forward strand.
ATTTTTTAGTGAACAATAACCTGTTTGCTTTTTTTTAAATAGTAGAAGACTATAAATCACTCCAGTGAAATTTATTACATATTCCTCCAAAGCAAACTATGGAACGAAAAAGCAGTTTTCAACAGGTGCTTGTGCTTTTTATTTGCAAATTAAGTTTCTATTCTGTACCAATTTAAGAAATCTAAGAAGCTGATCAGAGAGGTAACATCAGGTAACAGAAAGTTAACATCGAAAATGTAATAATAATAACATAATGGTTAACTATTTGTAACAAATGCCTTGAGAGTTAATACCAAGAGGGATGGAATATTTTTGCATGTGTTTAAAAACCAGTAAATAATATATTGACTAGTTCCTAGTCTCACTCTTAAAGCTCAGTAACTCTGGCACAACTTGGATGAACGTTTTCTTCCAAACAAAATTTTTCTGTTTATTTTTTCTACACATGCATTACTCTTTATCTTTCTTTTTTTTTAGCATGTGTTCCTCTAATGGAGATAATCGTTTGCCTACAGAATTCATTAAATGGAATGTAGCCAAAGAGGGAGGTTAGCGTGCACAGGCCTGTAAACCTGGTGTGTAGTCACTTCATGCCTTAGAAAACTCCAGGACTCAAATGTTAGAAAATAAAAAGTCATGGCTTCAGGTTGTGTTTCTCAAACAAAGCTCACGAGCTTCATCTATAATCTGACAAATAGTTGTCTATTATGAAAGACTTTATTTCATTAGAACTTGCAGACATGGCACACTTTAATGCTTGTTGTGCTTCTAGTGCTTACAGCTTTTTCTGTCACCTAAAGCAATTTTTACATAACTTCACAACCAGATTTAAAAAAACTACCCTGATGACAACCATTTCCTGTCCCCACTCAGTTTTAAAGTGGCCTCAGTAACATGCAGGTGGTTCTTGGTGTGGTTCAAGTGTGGTCTTTTGTTTTTTTACTACAATTAATTCTTCTAGTACCATTTCCAAAAATACCAACATGTCCCACTGGTAAGGAAATATCATAGTGGATAAAGAGAGATAAAGATATAACAAAGTTTTAAAATAAACACATATTTTTCAGCTTGCTATTAAGTGATGCATACGTTCCATACTCTGTGCATGAGGAAAGGAAGTCAGTGGATTTTCAGGTCCATGACAAAGTTAAGATACTTCATTGATGGTTTGGTAGTTGCTTCAATTTCTAGTTTTCTGATATCATCAAAGGACAGAAAAAATAATTCTAACATATTTGAATAACTTGATTTTTAATCACAGCTATGTGCTTACGTTCTCAGCCTTGCCCTAATGAGACTTTAGTTTAGGAGATGTTTCCCCTGCATTCTCCTGTGACTATGAACATAGTGCTAGATAGGCTTACTTTCCAGTATGCATCTTTTGTTTCCTAAAATTCTGCCATATAACAAACAGTTGTGTGAGTTATTTGCAGGCTGGCACATCCTTTCAGCTACCAAGCATACATATTTTTCAGCAGCTTGCTAGTTAGAAGAGATCACTTAACATGTACCTTTATGCTTTTGAATGATGACAATTACTTACATTTTTGCATTAAACTAGTTATATATATATATGGAAGAATCCAGAAATGTGATACAATTGCTCCTCAGTACCTACTTAATTCTTCTTTTTTCTGAGGTATTTATTGCATAACCATCACCAGTCTTTGGACATGTTTCTGCCCGGAAGTGTAGTCACCAACATGTCTCTGATGGTGAAGTTCAGCACTCATGGTGCTTGACTCTGATATCAGTTAAGCTCAGACATTCTGCTAAATATTAGAAAATTATGCACAGCGCTGTGATTACCCTGCAGTGCTACCTGCTTCACTGCTTAGGGCATCACATTTTCAGCTTATGACGGTGCTACTTGCACATCATTACATTTGAGGACTTCCCTAAAGTTAAAGGAATAAGATGAGAAAATAGATGGTGACACCAGTATAATCGGAGTTCAAAGAAGCTTTTCTTAAGATTGTCCAAAAGGTGATCTTATAAAAAATTTACCGATCTACTAAAAAAATTTGTCACTGCAGAAGAAATATCTCATACAGGGGAGGGTGATGTATAGCACAGGAGACAGGAAAAAAAAACATAATTGTGGCTGTTCTGTAGCATTAATATGAATTGTTTTGTTTAATAAAGGCATTTATTGGCCTTTGTATATAAATTTAGTTATCAGCTGAGGTCATTATTTCCTCCCATTTAATGTTTTTTTGTGAAGTTTCAGTTCTAGAGTAAGGGTATGAAGTAAATACTTGCCATGCTTGCACAGCTCAAACACTTTCTGGAAGAAGGAAAAGATGCAAAATAAAACTGTTTAAAACAAGAATTGTAAACTAGTAGATACACATTGCGTGTGCTAACTGATTTTTAAATATGATAGACATGATAATTCCCAAAGCTTTAAATTTAAGGAGTTATTCATGTGCATTACATTCATCTGATTTTTTCCCTTTTATTTTTAAACTACTGGGAACATCTATTATTTATTTAGAAGTCTCCTGGCTAAATTTGATAAACCTAATGAGATACATGACCTTTCCAAAAGGGCGGTTACTATAGACCTCAAAGGACTGAAAAAGGGACAGGCGTTTCCTAACAGGTGCTTCCTTTCTGAGAATAAGTGGTACTCTTTACTGGAGGCAGAAAGGTGGGATGTGATCACTTGAACTTGCAGTGAACATGGCTGGCAATAACTGACATATTCTTTCAGATGCAAATAGTGACATACTAAATTGTGACACACTGCAGACCATTTGTTTTCATCCTGGTGTGAGAAATTAAACATCCACATTTGTGGAGTATTTGAAATTATAATATTAAGCAAACTCATTTAAAATACAGGAAAGAATAGAATAGAATAGAATAGAATAGAATAGAATAGAATAGAATAGAATAGAATAGAATAGAATAGAATAGAATAGAATATGACATTTCAGTTGGAAGGGACTTACAATAATCATCTTGTCCACTTCAGGAATCACCAGAAGTTAAAGCATGTTGTTAAGGGCATTGTCCAAATGCCTTTTAAACACTGACAGTCTTGGGGCATCGATCAGCCCTCTAAGAAGCCCATTCCAGTGATTGACCATTTTCTCACTAAGGAAATGCTTCCCAATATCCAGTTCAAACCTCTCGTAGTCCAGTTTTGAATCTTTCCCATGAGTCCTATCACTAGATACCAAGGAGAAGAAATCAAGACCACCCTCTCCAATTCACATTAGAATCATAGAATCATAGAATCATCTGGTTGGAAAAGACCTCTCAGATCAAGTTCAGCTGTACCTGTCCATTTACTAAATCACGTCCCTGAGACACTCATCTAACCACCTTTTAAACACCTCCAGGGATGGCAACTCAACCATCTCCCTGGACAGCCCATTCCAAGGTCTGATCACCCTTTCAGTGAATAAATTATTCCTGGTGTCTAATCTGAACCTCCCCTGGCACAACTTACAGCCATTTCCTCTCATCCTGTCACCTGACAATTGCAAGAATATACCAGCACCCATCTCACCACAACCTCCTTTCAGGTAGTTGCAGACAGTGATGAGGTTTACCCTCAACCTCCTCTTCTCTAGGCTAAACAACCCTAGTCCCCTCAGTTGCTCCTCGCAGGACTTGTTCTCTAACCCCTTCACCAGCCTTGTTGCCCTTCTCTAGATGTGCTCCGGCACCTCAATGTCTTTCTTGTGCTGAGAGGCCCGAAACTGAACTCAGTACTTGAGGTGCAGCCTCACCAGTGCTGAGAACAGGGGCACAATCACCTCCCTGGTCCTGCTGGCCACACTATTTCTGATACAGGCCAAGATGCCATTGGCCTTCTTGGCCACTTGGGCACACTGCTGGCTTATATTCAGCTGGCTGTCACTGGCTAGTCACCCTTCTCAGGAAGCAGTAGAACTTCCTCTACCTTTGTTTCTCCAACCTAGATTAAACCAAAATCCTTAGCCACTCCTCACAGGACATTCATAGAAACACAGAATCATAGAATGGTTTGGGTTAGAAGGGTTATAAAGACCATTCAGTTCCAACCTCCTTGCTATGTGCAGGTTGCTCAAAACCATTCAACCTGGCCTTGAGCACTTCCAGGGATAGGGCATCCACTTCTCTGGGCAACTTGTTCCAATGCCTCACCACCCTCATACTGAAGAAACTTTTCCTTATATCTAATCTAAACCTACCTTCTTTCAGTTTAAAGGTGTTTCTCCTTATCCTGTCACAACAAGCCCCTGTAAAAAGTCTGTCTGACAGTTTCTTGTTGGCCCCCTATAGATATGGGAAGGCTGCCATAATGTATCCCCAGAGCCTTCTCTCCTCCAGGAGGAACAACTTCAACTCTCTCAGCCTGTCTTCATAGGAGAGGTGCTCCAGCCCTCTAATCGTCTTTGTGAATGTCCTCTGGAGCTGCTCCAACAAGTTCATGTCTTTTCTATACAGTGTGTTCCAGTGCTGGACACAGTACTCCAGGTGGGGTTTCGTGAGAGCAGAATAGAGGGGGAGAATCACTTCCATCAACCTGCTGATCACAGTTCTGATGCAGTCCAGGATATAGTTGGTTTTCTGAACTGCAAGCGCACCTTGGCAGGTCATTCACCAGTACTTTCAGTTCTTTCCCAGCAGGGCTGTTCTCAATCCCTTTATTCCCCCATATTGATATGAGGGATTGCTCCAACCCATGTGCAGGACCTTGCATCTGGTCTTGTTGAACTTCATGAGGTTTGCATGGGCCCACCTCTCAAGCCTGTGAAGGGCCGTCTGGAAAGTCCCTTCTCTCCACAGTGTCAATGATGTCACACAGCTTGGTGTCATCACTAAACTTGCTGAGGATGCATTTGATCCCACTGTCCATGTCACTGACAAAGACATTAAATAGTCCCGGTCCCAATTCCTTCCAGACCTTTGTTGCCCTCCTCTGGAATTATTCAAGGACCTTAACATCCTTCTTAAATTGTGGGGCCCAGAATCACACACAGTACTTACAGTGACAATGCACTGATGTTGAATACAGCAGGGTGATTGTCCCTTTTGACCAGCTAGTTGTACTGTGTTTTGTGCACCATAGGATACAGTCTGCCCTCTTGGTTGCCAGGGCACACTGCGGATTCATGTTAAGCCTGCTGTCGACCAGCACCTCCAGATCCCTTTCTGCAGGGCTGTTCTCCAGGCATTGCTCTTTCAGCTTATACTTGTGCTCAGCATTTTGCATTTTGATTTTTTAAATTTCATCCCTTTAATGTAATATGTATAGATAAAAGGATACCTGCCATTGTGAGAAGTGTCAAATTGCAGAGACTGCAAATTTTTTGCAATATACTTGAAGAAGTGAACACTAAGGATGCTTATTTCCTGATCGCAATAATCCATCAGTGAAAGTAATCAGTCATGGGTTAAACTCATTGGAATGATCAGCAGAAAGTTTAGAAAATTCCTAAATATTCCTGCAAACAGTAAGAAGAACTTGCTTCAGTCCTTCAGAACTGAAATTATATTAGGTTACGTCATGGGGTCAAGTTATTGTGTGATATTGTGTAATACTTTCAAGTCAATTAGAGAGTTTTCAGTAACAGATTTTTTTAAAACAGCATTTATTGTCCTTCTAATGAATAAAAACTATAGAACAATTTAAGCATATAATCTTACCAAATTATGCCAAGTCTGTGAAGACTCTGTGTATGGATATGTCTGAGCTGCAAAATACACAATTCTGTCATTTTGCGGGTTTAGGGAGACCAAATGGTTTACTAGAAACTTCATGAAGTTCATAGGCACAGGTCATGAAGATAGTTTGTAGTTTGGACAGGTCAGACAACAGCAGACTTTCTTGCTTTCAATTTGTGAAAGCCAGTCTGACTGGTCTACTCTGGTGCTACAGGAAAACATCAGGAAAAGGAAGTTGACCTACTTCCTAGAGTAAGCACAGGAGACTGGAAGCATGAACAGCTGACCCCACAAAGGATGACTGCATGAGCTAATGAAGTCCTTGGCACTCAGTGCATATTGATGTTAATATTTGGAGTTTCACACTTGTGAGGAAAATGGAAAATGTAGGTTATTATAGTGTAGACTTGCACCATTGCGTGAGTCTGAAAAAGTAAACTTTTGCCATTTGACTTTCCTCTTAAATACTGAGGGAAATCCCAATAAAAATTATTTCTGTGCACTGTAGGCGCACCTTCATGTACTGTCAAGGAAATAAAGTCTTTTTAAAAAACCCCAACACCTTAGCCAGTGTTACTATCTAAGAGAGATGCAAAAAGGGAAAAGGTAATCATGTCTGTTTGGTCCTGTGTTCAGTTTATAGCTCTGTATATAACTCTTCCGTATCTTATTGCCCCTCAAGTGCACTACTTGAGGGAACCTGCTGCCACCCCGTAGTATGCACCCTATAGTGGAGACAGTGTGTATCTCCAAGCCTCAGGTGCATACAAGCCATGAGATGATAACTAACAAATACCTCTGGCTATATGGTACAATAGACTAGACTATAATATGACTATGCTACAATAGAATGAAGAGAGCTTTGTTTGTCTTCATGAATCATTTTATCTGACATTTTCAAACCAAGGCTAGCTTAAAAAATTTGCTATTATATGAGGCTCAATACAACTTATTGGTTCAGCTAAACTGAAATTGCTCATCAATTAATTAATATAGGAAAATCTGAAAAATAAAGTTTCATTTTGGAAGTAATGAAATGTTTTTTATTTAATTTAGATATTAAATTGAGCAAAAATTCACCCATGACTTCTCTCAGACTATTTTCGCTTTCATATTTCTATTCTTCAGATATTAATTCCAGTTGAGAAACTGAATAATCAAACAACTTGAATTTGTGGTAGCATGAATGTGCCACTATTCCCCTTATTCAGCTATTTATTATCTCATCTGGAAAAATTTTTGAACCACTCATTTTTGTTCCAGCTTTAGTGTTTCTCTCTGAAGTATACAACCTTCTAAAATGATCACCTGAAATCTATGGCTGTTTCTAAAGGCAGTGATTCTCCGTTTTCTTTTTGCAATATAAAGTACTTTCAATTCATTACAAATAGTAGAAATCCAAAGTTAATTTATAAGAGATAATAATTATCTATCAGGACTAGGAACATACTTCATATTTAAGTACATGCTTAATTGGCTAATCTTGAAATCTTATAATATAGTACTCCTTTTTTTAGGTACTGATGTATTTTTTTAAAAAAACTGTATGTTTAAGGAAGTTCAGACTGTTCAAAAATATGCTTTAAGAAATTCTATTTCTAAAAAATACATAAAATTTCCTTGCTAAATTCTCAAGGTTAATCCAGAAGATTTTGAACATCTGCAAAAATTAATCAAGTAATTCCTGGTTTAACTATGGCCAGAATTAGATTTTACAGTGGAATGATTGCAGAAGTTATTACAGCTAAAATCACAACATTCTGCAACTGAAAATATCATTTTTATAATGTAGAACTTAATTTTTATATAATACTGAGGCAACTGAGACAGTTATGCGGGCTTCTAATCAGATATCAGTGGGCCATTTCAGCTATTCTAATAATAAATTGGTTTATTTTCACTTTTTTTATTAACTTCTGTAACTCACTTTTGAACAAGATTATTAAACATTTATTATCCAAGTTTTAAATGCTGTTATTCAAAAGCTCCATATAAGATGTATGTGCTTATATAATGATGAAAAAGATGTCCACAAATTAAATATTGGAAAGAAAAGCTATAATTTTGAAGCTGTAAGTTCGTTAAATAAAATGCACAGGAATTTAATTTGTGTAAAAAATTGCTCATAACTTCACTTACAATAAGAGAAGTTATGAGTAAGAGATAATATTAATTAGGCTTTCATCTCTCTGATATTCGATTTATGTGTCTCTAAGTTGATATTAAATTACAGTTTTTAATACTGAACAAAAGGTGCATGATGTGTTGGAATGATCTTAAAATCCAGATGAGACCATGATGATTATTATGAAACTTCAGAATAATAAGGGCCAGCTAGTGTTGCCTCAGAATTTGAAAGGTTAATTTCTCATAAGTGTAAATTGAAGATAAGCCGCAAGTATGAGATGTGTAGACTTGTTACAAAAAGCCACCCTTCAAATTTATGAGTCCTACTTTTTGTGGCTGTATTTTTCAACAATTCTACTTGAGAGGAAACATCAGCGTATTTTAAATTTAGTCAAATTACAGTACGTTTCACAATATAGAAGAAATCTCTTATTAAAAATACTAATCAAAGACTTATTACCCTCCCCATATCTTTCATCCCTGACTGATTCCTCCAGTCTTGTTTTCACTTGTGTTTTGGCAGCTCTTTCCGTCTTTTGATATACTAATCTGCTAGTTTCACTCTGCTCACCACATACACCAATGCATGTGGGTTTTGGTGCCCTCTCTTGAATTTGTCATACCCCAAATCTTGCTTTCAAGATTTCTAGCTACTTTCATATTTTCAATTAAATGAATGTCATAAAAACCCTGTGGGTTTCTCTGTGTGGGTGCCTGTGTGTGGGTGCCTGTGTGTATGTGCTGTAGTGTTTGCAGCTTGGAAAAGCATTCCTTTCCTTCCCCAACTTGAAAGTTCAGTCTGTGGCTTCTGTAAATCAATGCAGAGGCTCACTAGCTCCAGCATGAGATAAACTAGATAACCTCCTCTTTCTATTTCTTAAGTTCACCCTTTTGTCTATAACTCTCTATTTCTTCATAATATAGCTAGAATCCATAAGAAGACTTTGCAGTTCTATAAAGAAACTATAAATAACAGCAGAAAAAAAATAAAAAAAAACCAAACAACCTCACAGGGGCTATGCAAAAAAATAAAAATAATCCTATAATTTGTGGCTTCTACATACCATCTCCAAAAAGATAAATATTCGCACAAAGGGATTTTGTGAGAAGCTGCCAAGAAAGTGTATATAAGAGGCTAGCAGTCATGGTCACAGTTTGCACAGCAATCTGATAAAGTACAAAAGAATTTAAAATTTTATTTACGTATCAGCAAAAAAATAATGGTAAAGTGGATAAAGTTAAGGAATACTCACTGTATACATTGACATCTATCTTACACTGTATGATTATATCTCAAACTTAGTAGTATACCATGGCATTGCATAGATGATTGAAGTCTTATTAATAATAATAATACCACTTAGATTTAAACTAAATTCAGAAAGTCTATCCATATCATCATAAAACTCTATAGCACTAATGAGCTCTACCTGATAGTGTAAAATATGTGTGGGTAGACTTCTAGGAGCACCCTGAAAAGACTGCCTTCTCTATCTGTAAATCAGTCAGTTCACTGTGGAAGTAACAAGGTTAATTTCTAAATATTGTTGATAACTAGCAGTTCAGGTAATCATACATTCAAGACAGATTTAATAGTATGGAAAGCACTAAATTAGTGTGGAATAATATAATAACCAGAGTAAATCAACAGGAAATGTGAAAGCACTCATTATTTTCCCCTTTCCTCAATTTTGTCTCATACTTGTCCTTGAACCAAATTTGAAATAATTATTTTAGGTACTGAAATATAGAAGATAAAAATTACTGTTATCTAGAACTCTATTATGGTGTCAATGAGGAGCTTTTCACAGACATAAGTAGTGATATCTTTTTGATCCTTCAACCTATTGATTGGTTTTTGTCTATGTCTTCTAATGTAGTGGCTATAGGATTATCCAAATAGCTGTGGTCTTAGAAGCAAGCCACCCAATGTAACTAAAGAGATAAACCACATTCAAAAAACTAGTAATATGAGAACTGAACAGCAGAATAGAGTTGAATGGCTACATTTTTTTTTGCCTTGTAATTTTTAATTATCAAACACAACAGAGTGTGGTATGACAAAAAAATAGCCACTGCTTTTCAGATGGAATGAATAGAAACTTGTAGGTTAGAGTCAGTTATGTCAGAGACACTTTTTTGGAAAAGTCTTGGAGAGTGGCAGCCTTGTGGGAGTATCTCTGGAACAGTTTTTGTAATTGGCTATTCACTAATCCTGTATGTGTGAGCAATCAGAATGTTACACATCATTGACAATGATGAGAGGATATGAGAAGTCTGATAAATATGAATACACTATTATTCCTGTTCTCTAATGATGGAGCTAAGAGTAAAATTGTTCATTGTAAGTGTGTTTATTTGACAATTACATTGTCCAGACGATGGAATGGAGTTTGACACATCACAGAACTTTTACAAACCTGCAACAAATGTAATGTGGAACACAAATTAGAACTGTGAGCAGCACATTGTTGTGAGTTATAGTCTTCCTGTCCAAGAAATGATCAAATCAGATTATCCTACTGCTCCAGAGCCCTCTCAAACGGGTTTGTTACCTGTGGTTAATAAATCTTGATTATTTTTTCTACCACATAATATAGCTTCATCACTTCCAATTAACTCAATAATAAACTGATGTCTGTTCAGGATGCCTCATAAATCTATTTTATCTCCAATTTGAACCTTGTGGAAATAATATTTGAAAGATGGTAAAGTTAAATTTTCCTCTCGGTTTATTGCACACCACTTTGTAAGAATCTGTGACATGACTTGAAAAAGAGCACTATTATACCCACTCTACAGTTTTAGACAGTCTGCCTGTATGCTTTGCTGATTTGAACGCTTACCTAATCAAGCTTCTGTGCTTATCAATGAACCTTTGTACACTTTTAAGTATTCTCCAAAGTTAATGATTAAGCTGATAATTTTTTCTTATGATTAAATGAAGATTAATATTAATTTCTATTAATTTTATTCATTCATATGCTTCAGCTAGCCACAACTGGTAAGAAAAAATCCAAACTGTAAAATGTTTTGATTCAGCTACAAGAGTTTTCATTTCAATATACTTATTGGGGAAAAAAAGTGTTGGAATTGTATACTTTTTTTAGAAAGCCTGATAAATCATTCCAGCTCAATATCTTTGCCTGTGTAATCAGACCAGAAGCTTTTCAGGAATGGATCCCTCCAGCCCTCCATTCCTAATTTCTTGAAGTCACATGAAATACCTGATCTTTCTCATCTTATTACAAGATTAAACAGTTGAGGAACTGGAAGTTACAATCTCTTTTGTAGACAAAAGAAAGCTCTTTAACTACTTGTAGAAACATGTTCTCACTATACCTCAACTTCTAAGAAGAGCTAGTTAAGTTGAAGATATGCGAGATGTGCCTTTTTGTGATGATGTGTTGCAACCACTCAGATTACATCCTGAGGTGCAAACAGGTTTTGCATTTCTACCCCATATGCAAACCACATATTGATCTGTCAAGGATTTCATTTCAACTTTTAAAAAGAAAACAAGAGGCACAATAGAGTCTCTCAAATTTGATATTTCACAAATAATCTGGATGGGAATTAATTTGCATGAAGATGTATAAATGTTTTACAGATATTTGCATGTATATTGATATGCCTAATCTTCTATTAAAGGAGCTCTACTGAACAAAACTTACCAAACAATTTAATTTACATGAATATGCAGGGATCAGTTAGCTAAACAGTTTCAAGATTATACTGGCTGTATCGTTTAGGATGTTGATTGTGTAGCCTGAAAACAAGTTTCCAGATATAGTGTCATCTCAGATGTCCTGGGATGTAAGCTGTCTTGATGAGATCAGCATCAGCAAGTAACAGGACCTCAAGGGAGTGTCCCTCAGTTGGCAGCTGGAACTGCAAACTCTAGTGCTCCTCAAGTGGTATTAAATGCTTAAGCCTAGGCAACTGCAAAAAGACCTAGTGCTCTATTAACTTGAAAAGGAATTAGGCCCTGCACACATACATTGTTGAAAATTAATTTTAGGTGACTTCAGGTAGAACAGAATTTCCAGCCATGTCTTTCACATGAAGCATTTGCCTGATAGATAGATCCAATGCAACTGAAAAACTTTCACCAATCCATGGAAGTGTGTAAAGCAATACATTTAAAGCCTGAATGCTCACACTAATCAGGAACTTTCTAGGACAGTATGTCATTCCCTTCTGAACATAAAGGAATATATGAGGCAAGGTGAGTGTGAGAAGCCGAAAGCATTTGTGAATACTTACGATGATACTTTTCAAAAATTAAAGGAAATTTATTGTTCATAAACTATATGTATATTATTTTTAAACTTCGTTTTGCTTTTTTTCAAGCCTCAAATAAGACAGAAAGGAAGGGACAGCAGACATGGGAGGCAATTCAAAGCAAAAATATAATTAAAGATTTCAAATTTTTAACCCAACAATAATTTCCTGGAAAGATAATGTAAAATAGAAAACGAAAAGTTAGATTAAATTATTTTCATATAACCTCTGAAATTACCTTGCTTCATGAAAGAATTCTCACTGTGAGGCTTAAAAATCTACTTGTGTCACTTGTCTTGTCTACCCTCTCTCCAGCATCTGTAAGCAGATGTAAAAAAGTAGATAAGCATATCAGGCTTGATTCTGATATAAATGGGATACCATTTGTTGCATGGTGGACCTGGATCTTCAAGCCAATTGCCCATTTAAATTATTTGAGTAGTTAAGCAAGGAAGAGATTTTCTTGATATTATTGTCTTTATATTACCTCTGAAACATGTACCTGGAAAACCCCATGAGTTTCCTGTAATGACCCATTCTGGACTTAGAAGGAAATAAGCTTTCTCTTAGTAAATTTAGTTTCTGGGTCCTGCTTACAACGCAAAACTGAGCTGAAAAATGTACAATGAGAAATTTCTGGATAAATCAAAATCTCAAGGAAGTTTCCTTGAGGGACCAATACGAATGAAGATTTGCAAAAGATCAACATCTGTTTTTACAGCTGTAGTTCATATATTTTTAAAAGTGACAGTTCTAAGAAGACATAATGGTCCTCACACAAATGTGTTTTTTCCTAATGCGAAAGTCAAAATAAACTCAGATTTGAAGAATGACGAATGAAAATCACCTAACTGCACAAGAATTTCCATAGTTTTTCAACATATCCGATTTTGCAAAATTACAAAAATTCTTTCAAAACTATCTTAATATAGTTCTTTATTTGTTTCTGAAATGGGAGCTTTCACTTAAATCCCAGTCTGGGAATATTTTTTTCGAAGAATTTTGTGGTAGAATTCTTAAAAAAATTGACAGCACAATTTAGCACAATTATCATGAATACTCAGGAGTGATGTATGTCACTCAGTCTGTCTATAAAGTATAAATGAACTCATAAAATACTTCAAAAGTAGTGAGTAAATAATTCACCTTAATTATTTTAACACATAATTTAATCAGTAATTACTAGCATGTGTCGTTTAGAAAATGACATTTAATCAATTCCAATTTACAGAAATATTTTTCTGCCTCTCTTATTCCATGGAAACCAACTGCTTAAAAAAAAAAATGCATATTATCTAGCCAGAAAATTGAAACAAATATGCCTTAGATCACTATGACTGTTTTCAGTCCACTGTTGTAAACTATATGAAGTGGCGCACAGAAAAACCTCATGTTAAAAGCATGTGCAGTGTAATTCACTTTAACCTAAGCAATCTTCAGAAAACAAACACATTCAGTGCAGGCAGAAAGACAATCTCTTTCAAACCATTATTGATTGGGCTTGCATTATTTTTATGAGAGCACTTTTTGTATCCACCAAAATATTTTTTCTCTCATTGTGTCAGCTTCCTTATTAATCAGACCTCAACATATTTTACGACAAACACAACTTATGAGATAGTTCCTTTTACAAAGAGATATGAATGTGAGGGATTCTTTTTCCCCTTTGCATTAGTTACCCTTCTGTTGAAAGTGATACTTTTCAGCTTGCCAGGAAATGTGCATTTTGATCTCTCGCTATTGTGTAATGAGCACGTCATTACAAGGAGCAGCCTGTGCAGCTGTGTTCAGGTGCCACTGCAGAGTGACCTGTACTTCCCTTGCCAAGCAGAACAATGAGGAGAGAAAGCAGATAACAGGCAGAATGTTGCAGATAACAGAGGTAAAGAATTACAGAGGGAATATTTTTTGGCAATGATAAACTTTTCCCTTGATTTAACAGCCAAAATATGGCTAAAATTTTCCACCACCTTGTCATAAGTTCCATGGAAAGTGACATCTGAACTCTCAGTACAGAGCGTAGTGTGAGCCATTCCAGATTTCTCTGAAACCAAAAGAGAGTGTTTTGCTTACACTTATATTGCAGTCATCTCAGTGAAATATTATTTATAGAATAAAGTTAAACATGTTCAAAACTACTATAGACAATCAAGTAAATGAATAAACTTGCCACAAACCTTCCCCCTCCCCTAAACAGTTGTATATTCTTCAAAGCATTTTGTGAGGTGAAACTACTCTTTACAAATAGAATAGATAGATTTCAAAAGCATGCAAATCTCTCTGTCGCTCAGCATCAGTATCCAACACCTAAGGTATATGATAATGAATTTGAGTAGGTAATGCTTATAACAGGCCTGGAAGTTTGTAGTGTAACTTACCATGAATTTCTGGATACTTTGCAATATAAACTGGCTCCGTACGGAAAATAATAATACAAATAAGTTTGAAGCCACGATTCAGAAAAGCAAGTATTATCCTACATCGTTACACACCACCATAAGAGCAGTATTGTAACAGATATTGCTTGTTTGAAGAAACTTTTCTCATATGAAAGAGAACACACCTGGGGAAGGGGTAGTCTTGTGTTACTTGTCTGCTAGCTAAGGACTGGTGGATAGATCAAGTAGATGATTGATATAAAAAAGAAACAAAATATGGCAAAAAGTGGTTTTTCACTAGTGATTTTTCTTCATGAATTATGAGATCAAACAAAACACTTATCCTCATAGCAAAAGTAAAACTAAAAATGGAGAAGATAAACTAAGGTAAACATGGGCTTTATTCAGTCAATTATAAAATTTCAATTTGTAGAAATTAACACAAGAAAAGCATAATTCATTGAACCTCAATATGTTAGTGTCTCTAAAAGAATGAATTGAGACTTGTAGGGTGTACTTGTGTTTAGAAAAACTGTTATGTTGCTATGGGTTGCAGGGACAACCTAATTAGCCTTGATTAGCATCAATGTACAAAAGTCAAGGTGGGGCTTAGTTGGCTATTTCTGGCATAACATTTTCCATAATTACGGGAATGAGAAAAACTTTTGTAGAAGTAATGAGAGACAAAGAAATCTACTTTTCAACAACACTTTTTTATGGAGTTGTAAAGGAGAGTTAATATCTTCTAAAAAAAAGGTTTATTTACTTTTTTCCAAAAATTTTATTGCATTCAAGAAGACTGAGATGTCTGTAAGTATGCTGTCTAACTGAGTGCCAACTGCTCAAGAAAAATCTTAGCAAAGTGTTAGTAGTTTCAGCTTATATACCGTTGTATATTTTTAGTGGTACCATAGATAATACATATGATATAATTGTAACGTGACTAACACAATTGTGTTTAGCTGACTTTCTGTACACAAATTATTTCTAATTTAATAGTTAAAAATTTGTTTTTTAGTGAGAAATCATATGATGCATATGATGTCTGGTTCTATATCCAGGAGCATGGAATGGCAGCATAGTAAAATACTGAGAGATTTTACTAACAGAGTAGGTGAAAGAATGTAATAAATTACACAAACCATGAAGAATAATGGAAAGAATAAAATTCTCTTTTATTATATGAAGACAATATTTCTCTTCAAATCTTGCAGTGGGCTACTATGGTGATGTGTTTCCATGTGAAAGCTGAATTCTCAGATAATTCCCCTTAGGGTTTCATAATTTTTTTTAAATTCAAGTGACATCTACAGAAAAGATACTAGAGTTCATCTAGTTTTCTGAGCAGACCTTTTTATTTTCAGTCTGTTTATGTTTATGTGCTGCTGGATCATATACCACCTGAGAAGAGATGTGACCTCTTCACTTTATCTTCCTCAGCCAAATATTGCACATTATACATTTTCTGCCAAAGAAAGAAAAAAAACACCTGGAAGGTGATTGCAAGATGACTGAGAAGATATAGAATCATAGAAAATATGGCTGAAATAGATCTCGAGATCTTAATTTGATTCATTCCCTGACTCATTGCAGGATCAGCTATCATCTCTCATAAACATTTGTCTAACCTACTATTATAGAAATCTCTCCTGATAGTGATTTGAAACTTCAGTGAACTCTGTCAAATGTTTTTTTTTGGCATTTACCCCAAATCTGTAACTTGAGGCTTGTGCCACAGGTTTTAAGGTTGAATCTATAGCTGATGCTAAGAATATTATGTTCATTTTTTTTATGAATCTGTCTTTCACACACTGTAAGAATGTGCTAATATAAAAATGTCAGAGATTGTACTTGGGAGAGCTCAGTCCATCTTATTCTGCTTCATATGATCATAAGCATTTCTTATTGGCTAGTGTCAGATGCATAATGGTAACCTAGGTGGACCTAGGACTCGGCACAGATCATTTTAGTATTACCTATTTTGAGTCCTCTCTAGATCTTTTCTTGTCCTTTCCCTAGACGAGACATTCTTCAAATTTTCCGCTGTCAGTTATTTTTTTCTTGATGTCTCATCATTCTCATTCTTATTTAATATTTTAGAGGTTGGACAGTGTTTCTGATTGTTTAGATTTTGTTCTCTGATCTGCTTCCAACAACTTCCATAATGATGTTGTTGAAAATGTTTGTCAAAATTTGTTAGTAACAATAATAATATTGGTACAAGACAAATCTTTGTGGTCACCATGAGAAAATTGACTAATTTCACAATGAGCTGTAAATAACTACCATTTTGCTATATATCAAAATACTCTTTTTCAAGCCAGTTTACCATCCAGCGCAATAATTTCTTATCTATAGCATGGCTCTTGACCTTCTTCATGAAATTATTGTGTAAGAGAAAACCAAAAGTTTACATATGTATATATTACATATACTTCTTCCACTTTTCGTCAAAGATTGTTTTTTTCTGCCACAGAGGAAATGAAGTTCTTTCCACCTCATTTGTTCTTATTGGAGGCCAAAATTATATGAGTTATTTCATTGCCCCTGGCCACTAGAATTTAGATTCTGCATACCTATCTGAGGAGAGGCTTTTATTGAAATCTCTGCAAAGTTTCAGTAATTACTCCAAACTAATTTTCATTATAATTTGTTGCTGTTGTTTAGCTACTTGAGTTTAACAGTTAGAGCAGTAGTTGCTTTTCAGATACTACTCATGCTGCTCTTAACATGAGACCTTGGCAACATACTGGTCTTCTCTGAGACCGATGTCATGTGTATTGCAGATATAATATTTTTAACACAAAAGATTCCACATGACCTGAAGAAAAGAACAGACATAAATCCCTCTATTTAAGATCAAGCCTTTGTGCATTGGTTTAATGTCACGTTTCAAACTGGTACTCTGCAAATACCATTTCCATTGCCAGAATAGACCCACTTGGAAATGCAAATTATTTATTCTTCCTTCTGTTCTACAAAACAAGAAATGCATGCTTTTGAGACCAGAAAATATGCAAATATTGTACCTAAAAAGCATATTGTCTTTACTGAAGGGGGCTGGTTTTATGGCAAAGCAGCTGACACATTCTCTAGCTTCTTTACATAGTCACGCGCTTAGCTACTTTAAAAGGTAAAACTAATTACTTTGGTACTGCAAAGATATGACCCTTTGAAAAATGAATTCTTCTAAGTTACCATTCAGAAAAAAATATTATTTTTTTTTTCAAGCAGGAATAATAGACTTGTTTTGGTAAAAAAATTGATAATAATTCCAAATAGTGTAATTGACTAGAGACAATATTTAAGTGAAAATTAATCCTTTCACAGATATTTCTTATGAGTAAATCTTACCGGGATAAGTGCATCTGCTACATATGATTCACTGGATGCATACTTCTTCATGCAGACAAGAATATCACAGAAATTTTAAACAGAGAAATTCAGATGAATTTGATTACTATAGATAGAGGAAATAAATTATTTCCCTAGTTTTCCTATATACCTCCAAACTGCCTTTTTTTAGCTTCTCATCTGAACACTGAGAGGATGTAGATATCAGACTCAAACTGAAAGGTCTCATACAAAAGTTCTAATTTTGAAAAAACACAAACCCCTTTATCTTTTATAAGGTTCTATCATTCCATCTTGACTCCTCTTCTAATAGAGTCATCCTACTATGTGCCATTTTTCTTTTATTTTTCTGATGCAATAACTCTGTATAAGGCATTAAAAAGTGAATGGTTTGGTTTTCAGTGAAGGGAAAGAATATCAGTGAGGAAGGATATTAGCACAAAAGTATCTTTGCAACTTAAAGAAAGATTAAACCAGTTCAAGTAAGTGCCAGCTCCTCATAAAACTAAATTCAAGGATTGACTGAAATTCTTTTAGCTTCTACTATTTCACAGGGGGGTTATTTTCCAAATTCATCCTGAAATCAGAAGTGTGGATGGTTTAATGATAGAAAATGGCTTCTAACCACATTTAACTGCTTGAACAAACTCTTGAAGATAATTGTATTTCAAAATTATCTCCCAATATTGTGAAAAAATCAGTGTACTGAGGGTCAAGATGTAAAAACATCTTAACCATGTCTTTTTTAGCAACTTTGACTTTGAGATTTTCTACTTGACTCCTAAGGAAGGACAAGAATCTTCCCTTTTTCAGGTTCCTCTTATGTTCATTGATTATAAATATAGTTCTATGTTCTATGCCTTTTGAATTTGCCTGTTGTTGAAGTAAATGTTACCTCTCATTAGGTAAAAAGCTTTTCTAATGGCTCTAATATTCTAAAAGCATTAGTTTTCAGGTCTTAACCCAAGATAACTCTTTGTTTGTTAGTTAGTTGAGAAGGTAATAAAATTTTCAACATCTCAGGTTGGAATTCAAAATACATTACTCAGAGAAACTGAAGATTTTGTCTATAATTTCTGTTGATGTTCTATTGCTTCAACTATTGCAAAGACACTTGCTTTTGTAGAATCCACAGTCAAGTCTTGGGGATTAAAATGCTCGAAGCTCTCTATCTGCATTCTCTATTAGATGTCTCTGAACTTCTTATACAGTGACAGTGGAATTACACAAGACCAAGTTACTCAATTATAGCCAGTTCCAGCTGTATAAATACAGACAGCACAAAAAAAAATCTGCAAACAACAATTATTAATTACAGTAGAATGATAAGTTTGACAATCAGTCTGGTAGTGATACTTATCTGATGAATCTGACATCTCTCCTTCAGTTAACAGCTATGTTTCAGGTCATGAAGTACCTTGCTGTGAAATTTATTTGCGTATAGAGATGCTTATATCTTTGTGTCTCCAAGAAACTCAGTAGTGTAAAGAAACCCACTTTACACAGTGTAGCTTTGTTACTTTTGTTATAACTGACCAGCAAAGATGCTTGTTCCCGCCAAGGCTGTTTTACTATGCTTTTAAGCACTATTGTGCATACATACTTGCTTCCACTTCAACACGGTTAAGGTTTTAGCTAGTGATTTCAGGGTTTGTTTAAAGAATATGGTCCAGTCATATTGCCAAGTAATAAGAGTTTCTTCCTGAACATTTTGAGCAAATAAACTCTTTATAGCCAGGTTAATAGCACTAAATATGCCTGCTGATATTTGCATTGCTTTTATCCAGCCTGGAAATGATTGTTTTCTGAGCATTTTACACAGAACAATAAAAAGCGTTGACTGCTGCAGTATAAACAAGGAGGGTGGGTGCTGTTTATTATCTCATTTTACTTTTTAAATGCCATTTTGTTAAGTTCATGTAACTAAAGTGATGGGATTACAAGGATAGGAATTGTAAGGTTTGCAGTATATTTAGTCTTCAATATATTAACTGGTGATCCTGTATACACACCAGTGCCATATAAAATTATGAGTGAGCCATAAACAAGAAAAAAGAAACCACAGCCCTAAGCCAGTCTGTGAGCTTCCTATTCACTGTCTGGAGGTAATGCAAAAGAATTCTGCCTGCTACTGCCAACTAAGAAGTGTCATTTCCAGGCAGTACTATCGAATGCAAGTTCTTCTTCCCAAGCTAAAATTGCTAAAGACCAAATCAAACTTTTCAAAACCCTTTGCTGTTTGTCTCCTTTAACTTACATTGAGTCAAAATATACAGCTTAATCACATGAGCTAGTTTAAAATTTGATGTCATTTGTTCAGCAACTTTATGCTTATTTTCCCCAAAATTCAAACTCTTAAAAGGTAAATAACTGAACTATTTATTAAACTCCAGTATGACTGGTGAGAATGAGGAGAGTATCAAAACAGCAGTGAGAGGTCTAAATGGTATCACCTCACCAAGTGCAAGAATAAAACAAATTTGTACTCCTATATTCCACTGACACTACTACTTAGAAAGAAAATTAAGAGCAAAACAATATTTTGTACTTTTTTTGTACATAAATAAGGTCACAGTACTGAAAGATTAAAGGTGAGTCATGTTTTGCATATTTTGCATTTGGCTAGACTGGTGGAAAAAAAAGGGAAAAAATTGTGTATTCTAAACAAATCTGAGTAAAGCAATAATGTAATTACATTTATCTACCTGTTGCGACCCTGCCTGGACAGTCCAGAGGTCATCAGAGAAACCCCTAAAATTTGTGGGTTCAGTACCCACCAGTCTATATGAAAGCAAAACAATCATCTCAAACAATTGGTCCAAAGAATAATTTATTCATAGGGGCATTCTTAGGAATAAGACTGGCATTGGTTTGTTAATCTGTGTTAAGTGAAAAGAAAAAATGGAAAGGGATGAAAAGGAGACAGAGAGAAAAGTTCAAGGACACAGTGGTGTCTCTCCATTCTCTTTCCCAGGATGAGTGCGCTGCAAATGCCCCTCTTGCAGAGTATTGTTTATAGTTTTTGGTGGGCCTGCACAGTGAGTCTGTTAGGAAAGTTCTAGAACTGAGTTTGGGGGGGCTTAAGTGGACTCTGGGATCCAAGATTTACTTCTTCCCCTGCTCTCCCTACTGGCAAGACTCAGGATGACCTCTCTGAGCAGCAAGTGCAGCTGGGCTGCTTGCAAGAATGAGATAAGATGTTGAAGGATGTGGCTTCTGTTACAGTCTCAACAGTGATTTAAGGCAGCCAAAAAGAATCAGTCTCTTACAGTATCTTTTTAAAATAGAGAGATAGTGATACAAAGTATTGTCTTTATATGCTTACTGGGTTCACATTAAGAAGGTGAAATTCATTACTCTTTAATTTTGCCGCCTAAAACCTAAGAACCAGCCTACCCAGTCACCCAGGTTTTCTCAGTGGAGAGGAACAAGCTTGGTTCATGATTTGCAGCTATTTTAAATGTGAAACCTACAGTGGAGTTAATCACCTTTCAGAGTTATTACTGACTGTAGAGAGAGCCTGAAAGATAGAAGAGTATCTGCCTTTTAAGTAGCTGAAGCTACAGAATGTGAACACCATATTTAATTTGAGTTTCCTTTATTTCTAACTTAGTATAAGTAGTATCCACTTTACCGCAATGATTTATATACATAGATAGTACAAAAATCCAGAGCCTCCCTCTTACATTGTGGAGTTACAAACCACCTGACTCAAAATGACTTTGAATTATAATTACAAATAAATATTTAATGCTAAATCTTAAGAACTATAGCACAGAAATGAAAGCCTGTGGCTAAAACAATGTGTAATTAAATGGTATTAAACAACAAATAAAAGAAGGAAGAAAAACTAGAGGATTGAATTTCTGAGAGAAAAAACATCCAAATATAACTTTTAAGTGTTTTTTGCATCAGTTTCCCTTCTTTTTCGCTTACTTTTCCAACCAAATGTACAGCTTATGTGAGTTTTTCTGACTGACAATAACAACCTTCACCTGCTGTGACTGCCAGGATGTAGAAACTCAGCCAAGCCTCCTTCCATTTAACCAGATGATTTATCTGCAAAGATTGGAACTGCTAGATTTCAGACATCTATGAACATAGAAAAGTCATATGCACTCTGGTGTGTGAGTGCTGTTCTTTCAGATAACATTACAAGAACATGAGAGAAAGCATGAGACAGGTATAGGATATGAAATCATGGCTGTAATTCCACTTAAGGCAGCTGTATAGTCATGTCCATAGAAGAACTTAATTAGAATTTCTATACAGTACAGAAATAGTTATTTTTGGGAGGTATAATTAACGTTTGGGATACCAAATTCCAGAATTGTTTGGTGGAGTGTTTATAACATATCAGATGAGAAAACTCTGGGTGGCAGATGACTGGAAGAGAAGGGATTCTTCTCACCCTTTTGTAGGACATAACTCTTGATGTGATCTAATCTGATCTGCCATAATTAGTAATTATATGCAGTGCTTTTAGAATATAACCATATATCTACTCTTCCCAAAAATAAGGAGAGGCATTTCTCTAGCATATTGATTTTACTTCGGTAAGTGACTACATGATTTCTGGAAGAGTCAGAATTAAGTGCGTGAGGCATACATCGAGAAAATATAGTCCTATGGAATCTTACTAGTTTAGAATTTCTGTGTATTCATTTCTCAACTCACTGGTATTTAATAGTTTCTCATAAAAAAATCAGTATTTTAGGTTCCAACCTACCTGAATATTTAAAGAGTATATTTTATTATATTGAAAATATTAATAATTAGAGTTATTTTCAAATGCAGAGGTATCATCTTGAAGTGCCATGATAGGAGCATGATAGGCTTATTATTATTCTTGCAAAAAGGAAACAGTAAATTAAATTACCATAATGATTTTACCTAACTATTGATTGATATTTGCACTGAGGTAATATTTAAGAGGTCACTTCAGATATCTCTATATATCGTACAAACACAAAACTCGATCGCTGCCTCAAAAAGGTTTAAAATTGAATGTAAGCTAAGGCAAGAGGCACCACATGAGTGCAAACTGGCAGAGAAGTACAAGGAAGAAGTGACACTCTATTGGTCAGCATGATAGGCAATGGTATCAGCAGCCTGAGTTAAAATCTTCATGTTGAAAAGATCCAAAAAAGTTGTATGTGATTATTCAGCACCAGGTGAATCTTTGTGCTAGTCAGTTCAATAGCTTGAGAACATCAATCCGTGGTAAAGATCTTAAAAAAGTTTTAAACAAAAAGAAATGTACCTTAAAAGGAAAATATTATTTTATCTGTGTTCAAATCCTTTTGGTTTCTCAGATATGCATTTCACTTCCCAGTGGACTTCAACTTGAATATGGATGGAAGAAATGTAAATCTGAATGATCCCGATGTAAATAACAATGTGACAACAGAGTAAAAGAAAAGTTGGTAAGTTTTAGAGTATTATACCATCAGTTATAGTGATCACAAATATTATTGGACCCAGATGAGTGTAACTTAAAGCAAGAATGGTATCTAAAGTGTAATGTCTAGATGATACAATTAATTGAATCAATTAATTTAATTAGTATTGTTAATCCAGGTCAGTTTAGGAACCTGTGTACTGGGAACAGGATCTCATCTATTTGAGCTTTGTTGTAAGGACAGGAAGACAGATGCTCAGAGGTACCTAACCATTTATTTCATCCGAGAGACTGCTTTGTCTGGTAACTTCAGTACCTGATGACTCTACTTTTCTTATACAACAATAATGAAGAATAATTAATGAAGACTTGATGACTCATTCAAACAGTTTCATTTTGATGCGTCACTTGTGTATTTGTCACAAAAGAGAGCTTGACCTGCCATATCTAAACATGAACAACCTCAAAATAAAGAACTTAGGCATGTAGTTTTCTGGATAGAAGTGAAGCCGGAGGCAGTGACAAGCACTCTGCACAACTAAGAACTGGACCGTATTACTTGCAGAGATAAAAAAAAACAGTTAAGGCTTTTAGGAACGCGCATTTTGAATTTTTGTTTGTTTGCCTGTTTCTTCTCTGGTGCATAAAAAGAGTTAATAAAAAGGTCATCCTGCATCATGTGAACTAACATCCAAAGCTGTTCCAGCTCAATTAGAGTTTACTTAGAAAGTGAATTTTCATAAATAGCTTTAAGGATTGAATAGCCTAGCCTGACATGAACCTTGTTTCTATCTTTTTTTATCAACATTCTAAAAGTTAAAATATTTCCACTTAAATCCTTTACATATTCACTGCCGATGGTCAGCATTCATTCCACATTATTTCAGACATCTGCTGAAATATTCCTACTTTATTGTATGTCATAATTGTTTCATAAAATAATGGCACTGAGGTGAATAAACTTGGGGTCAAGCATCAGTAGTGTTGTTCACACTAACCAGGCAATTTTATTCTTAATGTTGTGTGCCTGGTGTGTTTCACTTATTGCTATGCATATTTTCTCTATTTAAATGCAATGCTGCTACCTACCTTAGAAGGGTTATAAGTGCAGAACCTGACATGTGTTTTTTGATATACTGATGAATATTTCATGTGTTTCTGAGGTTTGTTCTCTAAAGAGAGATGTTTGTATAGTTAACGATTGGCAATAAGGAACCCTGCTACTTTATAGTGACAGATTTTGTTTGTTTTCCTTTAGATACAGAGGGCATTCAAGGCAAGCGCCGGTACAAGATTTAGGTACTAAACTAAAATAGGCTTGGGCTGCCGAGGGGAAACTGTGATTGCTAAATCCTGACTCACCTTCTGAGCTGGAGACACCTAATCTCTATAAGCTCTTCAAGATTTGATGTTAAATCTCTTCAGGTATCTATTAAGTCACTGCACGTGCCCAGAACTGTCCCATACTTGGCAGGCTTAAGCAGCTCAGCACTTAGATCACGTCTGAGCTCAGTTTAGATTGAGAAACTATGAGGAGTGAAGTCTGAATCACCCTGAAACCTCAATCCAGTAAACACTCCCAGAGGCCATAGAACATGGCAGGACCACTCTTTTCACACACTGAAACTATACAGCAGATCAGTTTTAGACCACAGACAGAGAAGAGAAGAAAAAGCCTTTTCCCTCATTTCCCATGCAGCATGTTGCTTACTGGCATATCACTTAGTGCACACACTGAACAGGTTGGAATCCCAGATTCAGTCTCATCCTTTTCTGGAAAACTCTGATCTGCATCTTCCAGCTTCAAAGCCCATTTCCTAATCACCAGACTGTAGTCTTCTGAAGTGTGGGAAGACAGTCTGCATGTCTGTTTTGAAGATGTCCCCAGGGAGATAAGAGTGCAAGACATACTGCTTGAGAAAGGAAGCACAGGGTGAATGTGAATTTGAATTTGTAGTCTGGTGCGTAGTCTACCTTGGAATAACTTGAATCTGGTCATGCTTCCAGGACTACTTTTGTATTTAACACAAAAAGATTTTTACATTAAATTTTACATTTTTTTATGTTACCTAGGGCTTCTAATACTTCAAGATCATGTGGTAAACATCTTCCTTTTGTCCCTCTACGGCGGTCCATAATGTTATATCAGAAAGTAATTTTCCGGTTGTGCATAGCCCGTGAGCCATAAAACAGAACTTAGTTAAGTCCTAGGTATCTCACCCAGCATGTTATTTGGTGTCAAATGTTGTCCATTTACTACATGGTAATTTTGATCAACTGTGAATCCAACACTCCAGATAGACAACTCTAACTTGATTAAAATCCAATTATATAAACAACCCACAGAGAAGTTTTTCAGTTTCTCAGAATCTCTACATAAATAACTACACATGAAAATACGGGTTCAATTGCAGACAAAACATAAATAAGCAGGTAATAAGATATAAATTATGTATATAAATTAATACTCAACACACTTATAGGCCAACAGATCTATAATTCACTAGAGCTTAATTACAGTGTACACTAATTATGTGCTTAGCTCTAAAGCCTTTAATAAAGAAAAGCATTTCTTTAAATATATCTAATTAGGTAAAGTATCTCTTCAGGTTTAGCTGCATTTGGCACAAAATTGAAAAATACAGAGAAAAATGGCCTTCTCTTCCTGTTTCCTTGAACTAGATAGTCCATTGCCCTCTTAATTTTCCCATACAAATGAAAGCAGCTTTATAAAAAGATCTTTTCACACTCACAAGTTAAGGGCCTTGGAAATGTATGTGCTTCTAAGTATGTATATATCTGAGAATAAGCATAGAACTTCGACTACCTCTCTGTATCTCCAGTCCTGACAACTGTTCTGCAGCCACAGAATAAATTCCATAGGACTGATGTGTTGGTGTTGGTCTTTTTTTTTACCTCAAGGAAAGGTATGTTCTTCCTCCAGAGAGTAAGTACTCTCTGCCTTTCTGGAAAAGCTCTGTTGCTTTCAGACAGTCATAAAGGGAAGTCTGAGGTGTCCTAGAAATGGAAATGACCTACTAACTCAAGTCTTATATATTGCTAACAAATCAATCCGTACTGCACACTAGTGCTGCACTGTCTCTTTAAACTTTTTTCTTTTTTTTTTCTTAAGGTGAAACATATACAGACCATTGCCAACCCAACTATATATGTATTAGTGATTTCATGTTTTCATCTGTAAGCAACTCAGATTTACTGTCACCTTCAGATGATTTACATACTATTCCTTTCGGATTTATTTGAAAACCGTTGCTCATATCCAGATGTGCCCTGCTCTGGATATTTCATATCCAGATGAGCCCCACTTATCCTTACTACAGCAGGGTAAACCACTTTTTCAGGCATAACAATGACATTAACTGCCAAAAGTAGCAAGCTGTTAATTATACATCTTGGGTTTCCTTTACCTTCCTTAGTTTGTCTTTATGAGTTTTCCACCTAGCTCTTCACAGTGAATTTTGTTCCATCCCTATTTTCTCAGCTCAAACTCCAGAACTGCTTTCTTAAGTGGATTTTGATAATTTGATTTACACCTTGCAATATTTAATTTTATTTTATCAAAAGCACATGTAATTAACTTACTTCTAATTCCAATAACAGGAAAGTATCCAAGAACTATAAACACTTTTGTGTTTGTAGGAGGCAGAAGGGAAATATTGAGAAGATGGGGGGAATCAAAGCAAGGTTATGTCCAGTATTGTAATATTTCTCTTACAACTATCATTTATACCCATCGCTTTGCCTTATCTTTCAATTTGCCATATAGAAAGTCTCTGGAATAGTTGTATAAGAATACTTTTTTCCACTCCATTTCAACAGGACCAAGGCAGAGAAGGTAGGATATGCAGTATATTCACAGGTAAGGAATGACTTCCACCTGAGTAGAGACAAAATAAATTAGAACTCTCAAAATATGTAGTGGAGAAGGTTATGACGGAAGTATACAAAATCATTAATTCTATGGAGATGATGACTTGAAAAGGATAATCTGTTTCAAACCTGCAAGTTGATCATTTAACTGGGTATTCTTACAGCTTTAATATAAGCAGTAGCAATCCAAAAGGAGTTATTTACAAAAAAGAATAAACCTATGAAGTATTGCTCATAAAAACTACGTGGATTCACAATTGGTCTGGAGAAGTTAGTGGAGCATAGGTGGATTTAACTTCTGGCTTTGAAAGTCCCTGAAATGCTGATTACAAAGAGCTAGGGTTAAGAACCACTCTTATTTTTCTGCATTTTTCCTAAGGTTCACTACCAGCCACTTTTGTTCAGGACAAAAGAGTGGTCAAGACAAGCTGATTAATTCTGGAAGTTTCTTAGTATAGCTTCTCTTTGAGGAAAGTTTGTTAAAAGTGACTTTATTTTTGAAAGCTGGACAGCTTCAGATAATAAAATTTTTAGGAGAGTCTTTTATTATTGCGCTCTCAGCAGAGACAAAGTACCTGATTGTATTCCCAAGGACAAATGATACAAACAAAATGTTAATCATAATATTTTTATAGACTACTCATCCCAGTGAAGTTACAGGGCAAGTTTCTCTCTTTTCAATGAAGTCAGGGCTTTTTCTTTAGTACATTAGTACCCAAATTTGAAGTATAAATTAATGCAAATAAAACATAGAGCGTGACAGCTGTCTAATCACCAAGCCCAAAAAGAGAAACAAAGAAAATTCACAGTATTTTGAAAATTATGTTCTACAGTTCTATTACTTAGCAAATTACACTAGTAAATGCAGGCTTATGACAAATACCCCTTTTTTTTTTCCCATGCCCTATGTCAACAGTGGAAGTAAATGAGAAATATACTATCCTCTTGTTTCATTGACATTTTAAACTCCTTGTCAAAACTGCATAATTATTTAAATAAAATAAGTGTGCCAGTCTCCAGATTTAAATGTAATTCGGACCCTAATAATTTGTAGTGTTTGTATACTTAATGGTAAGAGAGTGTATAAAATATTCAGAAAATAAAATAAAAGAAAGAAAAATTTGCTAACTTGCCCTTACTTCGCCTTTACATTACTGTAGATGACAATGGGAAAAGGTGCTAAAAGAATAAGCTGTCAAATGTTTTACATTTTAAGGCTCTATTTTTTGTTTTTATAAGATTTGTTAGTTTTTAATTATCTGGCTTTATATTTTTGCAAGAATTTCCAACAGCAGCAGTTAGCTCCAAAAAGCTGAGGAAAAAAGACAATGTTGTTATAATGAGGTTAAAAAAATAGTCATATATATGAGAAATGCTTCATGGTTTATGAGTCTGTATTTTTGTGGTCATCCTGGAAGCTGGTTGACTTGTACAGTTAATTAGATGTAGATTAGATACTTTGTTTATAAAAAATAGCAATGGCAATGCTTTTTTTAGGAGGTAATTTGTGTAAAAATATAGCATTTCAACACCTATCCCACTTAATTTGCTTGGAGAATCTTACTGCACCCAATAAGACTGCAAAAGGGAAAAAGTATAAATTATAACTGTATACAATATTTCAGAAATGTCCCAGTTAAAGTTGCTTTATGAAACAGTTGCTCCAAAATTACGTGTCTGTACAGTCCTGAAGAACTGAAATGTTTGTAGACAGTATGATGATTAGTGGCTACACAGGCAAGGGGTGCTTCATAGTTTTCAGAATCCAGGGATGTAATTTTGTAAATGTTTTGTCTGGTGGCAAAACTGGTCTATATGCCTGCCTCTGGCTAGTTGTTGTGAACTGCAGTGCAGCATGTATCTGTGCAACCATTCTAATAAAAACTGCAAACCAGGGGCACTAAAACTATAAACCAGATCATATAAATGAGGGACAATAAATACATCTTAAAAACATTCATTTATTCTGAGATAATACATTTTGGTGAAGCAGCATAAATAACTTCAGCATGCCTAAATTTCTGACAGTTCAAGTTATATAAGTTGTAAATCTTAATGTAAAACCTTTGATTTAGATACTAAATCCAAATAAGACCGAATAAAATTTAGATTTTTGCTTTATGCTGTTTCTCAACTGCAGAGTGACTTCAGCCGCAGTGATCTCTCTTGCCTGCAACAAACTTTCACTTATTCTCCGTTCTGATTATTTATGACTAGTAATTTCCATTTATCATTACTTCAGAGTTATCAGATCTGAACAATATTCTACATCATTATTTCTATCAAGTATTTCCTATACTTGGAGAGCAATTTGACTTTCTGGCTTGAGGATTGTTTTGTGCTTACAGAGATAAGGAATCCAATAATGATATTTTCTAAATCTTTTTAATTGTATAGTTTCCAATCTATGCATCCGTCAATACATACCAAACTTTAAAGCTTTGAAGTAGCTCATGTAGAATTCTACACTTGTTTACTATTATTTTTTTTACCTCTTTTGTGACACAGTCATAAGAAAATATAAAACAATTTAAATTATTCCTCTAAACAAAATTTTAAATATCTAAGACTGAAAATAGAATGATATCTTGATATACAATTCCCAAATCTGAAGAAAGAGCAACTCTTAATGGTCTTCTTGATGACAAAGCCACCTTGAAAACATAAATGTTGTCCTTTCTACTTGTAGAACTGAGTAAGCCTAAGAGTCAGTTAGAAATTTATGGAACAGCCATTTGTAGCTTTTAAGATGCAGCTTGAGTGTTCTTCCTTCAGACTTTGTTTTGTAAAAATGTGTTTAATGGAACAGGACACTCTCTCAGAGGTGAGCTGTGATTAGGTGTTTAGTGCTCTGCCCGGAAAGGGCCTGGGGAGAAAGCACTCAGCAAGGAGTGCTGCCTTCCAGTTTAAGGACTGTCCACTCTTTCTTTAGGAAACTAATTTCAGAAAGAAGCCTGTTCAGGATCAAATGACTTTCATGTTGTCAATGGTCTTGTTCCCTTGGTGGGTCAGTAGAGTCACTGAGAATATGTAAGGTAAAGGAATTCCAGTTTCTCCTCGTCAATAAGATCACCTCCCCCATCATTCCACGTTTTGATGTGAAGTATTTGAACTTTTTTGAAGCTGATAAGGTTTTAGACTTAGGTGTTTGACATCAAATCACTAGAATTAAGCTATCTTATTTACTTTATTTTCTAATCTGATCAAGCTATATATCTTGATATTAACTAAGGTTCTACGTATTTTGATTTCTAAATTTCTTTAACGTAAAGACATCTAATATCTCCAAGAATCCATATCAAGATGCTATATGATTGACTAATCATTTAGGTAAATGTTAGAAGGCATGCAATCTTACTTTGAGATAATTTACTTTATATGAAGTCCAGATATTAATTTTCCTTTTTTCACATATTAAATAACTAACTGTAACAGGGAATAAACAATTTAAGTCTCCCTTGATATCAAATAAAATTCAAAAAGTTGAGTAATCAAAGATATGCCCCTTCAAAAAGAGATATAAATGGTATATTTCAAAAGTGGTAAAAAGGTCAATTGCATTTATTGACTATTTCAAGTATTCTCTTCCAGGCATTTACTTGAAAGGAAGAATGGCTAAGTGGAACAGTTAAAAGAAATTTCTAGCAGACATAAATAAAGAGAGCCTGTAAAGGCCAAAGTTCGAAAAAACTCTTGAATGTAACCATCTTTGGCTATTGACAGAAACGCCAAATTGGCCCAACATATAAGCCTAGATCACTCATGATAACCAGAAAACAATGAAAGTGTTAATAAGACAAAAAGGGTGAAAAAAAATACAGAGTGCTGTATTTGTATGAATAATTTGTTACATTTGGTGTATGCATTTGTGTAACATAGTGTTACACAAAATAAACCAGAATGTACTGAAGCACTCAAATCTGAGTTTATGTCAGCATGTATTTCAGCTGCTGCAGTAAGGGCCTCACTGGTAGTGTATGTCAAAGAGTCAATAGGCTCAGCTGCAGTTCTGCTTTTCTGCTGGAATGTCCCCTACATATCCTTTGAGGTTCATAGAAAAAAATGTTGCTTTTTAAATGGCATCAGGAGTATCTAGATATCCCCTTGATATGTAATTATCAGAAAGTCTCTGACAGGACAGAAATCTTCCTGCTATGCTTTCGTTGCTGGAAGTAATTTCTGAAGGAAAATGTTTTCATCCCTTTTCTATGTTCTTCAGAATTTTTTATTTATACAATCTGAGAATGGTCTGAAAAATTGCTTACACTGATATCCAGCTGTGTATTACAAAAATATAAGTCTGAAGACACAGGACAACACAAACCAACGGATCAAATATATCGTGTTTTTGTCTGAAAATTATTTTCCTATTGTCCAAGCCACCATATGTAAGTCTAGCAAAATATTGGACATTTTATGGAGCACGGTTCATCTGCAGACATCATTGAATATTAAAAAGTCTTGCTCTATTATCTGTTAAACAAACACATTAGTAGTGACATATCCAGAAGGAAGGATGCAATTGATGCAATTAATGGTTTTGCTTAACCATCCCAGGATAATTTTCCGTACATTTCCTTCCATCTCATAAAAAAATAAAAGTACTTCATTAATCAACAAATTCACTGCTGTTTTTTCCCCAGAAATTTCTGAAGTCAAATTTGAAGACAAATTTAAAGTCAAATGTAAAGAATACTAAATAATGTAATTGATCTCGGAGCAAAATGATCATGGGCTGAATGTAGATTTATCTATCAGTTGTAAAACTGTTCACAAATATTGAAACTGAACTAAATTCAGGGTCTTCCACTCACTTTAGTGAAACTTCAGGTTCTTGACACCTTTGAAAAGTCAGCTATTAGTGCAATCCTTATCATAAACTATAGTAGACTTCCATATGGTATCCTTCAGACAAATCTGCTTAATTGCTTGCAACAGTAATTAAATAGCAAACTGAAAATAAAATTACATCTGCAGCTGGAGGAATATTTGAGTTAAAATGATTAGCCTTTTCCTGTTCATGAATGGTTTGAACACTATGGATTTCTGCATGTGTGTCTAATTCAGGAACGCTTGCCGCACCATTATGCCAACAAATTCCATCTTATGGATGTAATAGTTAGTCACAGCTGTCATGTATGTTGTGCTAACTTCCTAATAATTACATCCTAGGGTAGGGGATGGGTAAGTGGGGACAAAAACAGAATGGTTTTTTTTCTAGTGAGACTTCACTGGATAATCATTAGTAGAAAAATTATATAACTTTGTATTTACTAAAAATTACACAGACAAATAAATAAATAACAGTCACCATCTGAAATATATTTAGTCCAAAAAGTCTAAATACCACTTAAGTGTACGGAGAAACAACCTTAAATGCGAAGACGCAATTGAAATCATTGGTGTGCAAAACAACATATACAGGATATAAGGTTATTCATCTGTTGTTCCCTACAGATATAACAGCTGAGGCACTGTTTTCACTCATCTGAGAAGAGAATAGTTTTAAAATCCTTCTGGGAAAAAGAAAATGTCCAAAGAGAGTAGGTTATGTGTAAGAAAAAAAAAAGTAATCCTGTGTAACCTAAAAAGTTTATGATGATTCCATCAAATAAAAGCTGTGGTTCTATCCCTTGCTATTCAACATTAACTATACTAGAGACTGAGCTAATTTATGTAGATTAATAGCATTGATAATAAATGGGATTCTTTTCAAATTTTGCTTGGATTTTTTTATTTGTCTTAAAACATTTTATCTAGGCATCCAAAAGTTCCATAATTTCTAAAACTTGTGTTGAGTAAACCTATGTAACTCACCCTCTTAAGTGTCAACTTTGATCCATACCAAGGAGTAGTTTCTCCTTCAGTCAGAAAAACTGGTGTTCAAATTAATCATCAAAGCATCTGGAAACAGTTCTTGGTCTAACACCTGACCTCTCATTTATGAGGAGAACGTCGGTAAGGACAGACAGGATTTCAGACTCTCCAGGTTAATCTTTCCATTTTGTACACACTTTTTTTAGAACAAGTTCTGAAATGCTGTTCTTATCCCATTCAACGCATCCCGCCTACCCATTTCTCTGCTTCTTTCCCTCCTTTCCCTTCTACCTTCTTACATGAAACAAGGAAAATTATACAATGGAACAACTTTACAAATAATGTTTTAATATAAGAATACTTATACACCTGATAGCTGATAATTAAGTATTATTCAGAAGGGTGGAGTTGTGGGACTGAGTTCTTTAACCAAGAAAAGAGATATGAATCTATGGCCTCTTCACTTCTTCAGAGCTCTTTAAACAGTGGTTTTCTTACTTAGAGGAGACAGTCTGGTTTGCAACAGCAAATTTAGGAAACTGACTCCAAAAGTTCTTCAGCTGATAATGGTTATGAATCCAAAGAGGAGTGAAGCACCCAGTTCCACAGGCATTAGTTATTCACTAAGGGAATAAGCTCCCTACTCAATAAGCTTGTTGATATGGAATGCACACTTGGACCTCAAACTGTTTATCATGATATGGAGATCCTGTGTCTTCATGCAGGGTTCTGTAGACTGCTTAGTACAATGATGCCATCTGTAACTACACTGGCCAACCCTGTGGTACCTACATCCTTGGTGTGAATGCAACTCCCAGTCTTGCTAGCTTAGTCTTGTTCTCCTAAGCTGTGTCATTTTATCTGTAGAGATGTCTTTTATTTTAGTTCTCTCTCTCCTCTGACTATAGAGTGAACGAAAGTTGGGAAAACTTTTGAATGAGATGTGTCAGTTGAACACCAAAAGTTTGATGGGATGAAACCTAGCCACTGGGGTTTGTTTCTCAAATTGTTCAAGGGGGATACTACAGCACTTTGTAGGGGGTAGATATGAAGACTTCATGTAGGTCTGAAACAGGATTCATGTAAGTATGTGAGAAAAAACTACCTTGTTATGTGCTTTGTCAAGTGAATATAAGCCACGTCAGTAAGAGGTTTAATTTATACTTTAAATCAAACACAAATTCATCTTTGGCTTTGATAAGGCTTTATAAAGAAAAAAAAGCAGTGGGTTGGAATTGTTGGTGGAAGTAAAAGCAGGCAGAAATATAACTCTACTTTGCCGAAACATCATTAGAAATCCAACAAACCGTGGATTACTAGCCTGGACACTGAATCAGAACGACTTCTGTTGACCCATGTCTTTCAAAATGTTTGCAAAAGATAAAAGACAGCCTATAGATATTCACATTTTGAAACACTGTAAAAAAAAAAACCAAAAACAAACTACCAAAAAATACTCTATGTAGGTCTGTTTTGCCCCAGGAGTTGCTGGTCCATTATAATCGAAGTAAGAAAGGCAATTCATTTCTTTAAAGTATCATTTTAAAAGCTATTCATTAGAATTAACATTAGAAGAAAAGAATAGCATAGATAATTTTATGTCACCTTAGAAGCTGGGAGCCCTGAGAGGTGCAGCGTGGTACAGGGTTCTGATTCACGTGCAGCACATCAGTCATACCCTGTCCATAGCAGATATTCTCTCTTTCAAACTATAATAGGATTTCTTATGAAAAAACAACTCTATTCATAATTTCTACCATCAAATAGAAATTATTTTCCCATGATAGCTTCTTCTATAGATAAAGGTAAGACCACGTAGGAGGCATAATCACTGGTACAAAGGAGGGTCTGCCTGCAGTCACCATTGTTTCAATGAGATGGTTGGATTTGTCCTGCAGCACAACATATCACATAATATATGCAGCACAGCACAGCCTGCACCTGCTTTGATTACCTCTGCTCTGGATCGCTCTCTCCTCCAGGTACAGGGCACTGCTGTGAAGGTCACAAACGAGGCAAATAAGGTGATCCAAGAGAGGTACTGAAATATGAATTTCAAAATGAAGGCCTACTTGTGTGCTGAAACACTACTGTTGTTTCAATTCTGCAACCTTAATAGTCAACAAGTACTTAATGGATCCTTATAAAAGTATGAACTGGGAACTAAAAATAGCACATAATTGAACTCTGGGGAATATTGTTTTCTCAGTGCCAATATTTTCCAGTGAGAATGCTGAAATACACTTGTTGGCAGTAGATTTAATATTCTGAATAAGTACCTAGCTGTGTCTCATTTTTCAGCTATTACACCTATTTGTATCAGGGCTCTTCTGCAGAGTTTTTAATGCATAGCTCCTGAATTAACATTTGGTCTGAAAAAGAATAATTTTCCAAGGACTTTTTCAGTTATATTTCAGTAAAGTTAAAAGAACTCAGAAAATATATATTGTACTGGTCTTTTAAGTTGATTGAAGTTCATTTTACTTGTAATCTGTGCTGTGAGTTCACTTCACAGAGAGCTGTGCCTGTTTTTCTCACTTTAACCCTCAGGTCACTCAGAAAGAAATGTGGGATAGATTTTTGATCTATGAAGAACAAAGTTAACACCCTACCATAGGTATTGCCCTTCTGATCATGTCGTTTGTTACTTGTCTATGTAGAAAAATTACCACTTCTATCCTTGAATATCCCTTCTTCCCCAGGTCTTCTATGCAATTCTGTGAATCAACTCATGCTTTCAGTTTTCCATATTTTTATATTATATTTTATTACCTTCATTTGAAAACATGGAAGTATATAAAACTATCTTTCAAAAATAAAAAGGTCAAACACAAGAATTAAAGAGAAAATATAAGCCATAATATCTTAAAGGCTAGATTCCTGGATTAAACCCGTGTGTCATCACGGATCATCAGAATACGTAAAGGTGCATAGAAAGAAACACTAATATGTCTACCTATTTTCTGTAATTAATGTTAAACTGTTCTCTTCTCTCTAAAAATTCTCAGTATATTGTGAGCGTAGAGTTTATACTTATGTAATGCTCACATAATGAGGTAAAGATGTTCATTAATTAGAAGACAATTTCAGTGTCAACAAGTATAGCGATTTCTAGATCCTTAGACATACAAGTGGGTGAAATAACAATTGCCAAGGTCTGAGCAGTATACTGATGTTTTTAAAAAAGACTGCTTTGACAGTTATTTTTATAGGTTTGTTGAACAATCGGAGGTCAGGTTCAGTGTTTTAGAGAGCTAGTAAAGTTGACCCAAAGGTACAGAATTCTCTTTTCAAAGAATTCTTCTCTAATAAATTCAATAACTTGGCACTTACAGAAAAAAGAAATAAATTATAGATTTGTTCCTTCCCCCCAGGACTTCCTTGTGCTTCATATGACAAGGTGCTTTGGAGAAACATCAGATGTGAATATCCTGGGAAAACGGAAAAGCATTCCATAAAGCATTCACTATTAACAGGCTAAAACACTCTTTAAAACTAATGCATGAAACACTAACATTGTAACATGACCTACACTGTCTTATACGAATATTATTTTTCTGAAAGAACTAATGTCATTGTTTCCTATAGGTCTTACTTTACCCTAAAATATCAAACACCCAGCCAAATTTCAAAATCTTGCCCAGAATGACTAAGATATGGTCAAATGGAATCTCATTTAAGCAGCTACCTTTGTCATAAAACTATCTCCTCTCAAAATTCTTGGCTCTGACCTGGCATTGCAAGAAAATTTACATCAAGAGACTATTCATCATTTGATATACTGGGAAAAAAAGCAACTGCTACATGAAAAACAGAGTATGTACTTGGTTCTTAAAAGTCAAAATCTTGTTTGTTTTGTAGGGCCTATTCTTAATCCCACTGAAGTCACAAGCTAGTTCATAGTGACCTTAAGACAAATGCATTTTATTATTACTTCTAAAAGAAATTTAACTATTAATAAAGCAAAGCAAAACAACACCAGCTCACTCATTTGCACAGTAATGAAAATTAAAATAATAGAAAGATATCATCATATTTTGATGAATTTTAATATTTTCAATGAAACTCGTGGGAATGAAAATACCAGTAACATGAATGGAATGGATGGAATTTGTATTTCTAAACAAGCCAATGCCAACTTGATACTGATTCCAATTATCTGGATTTCAAGGTAGATGATTTTCAAGCTCACAGTGCTATTCTTCAGCAAGTTGAATTACTTTGAGATTGGCACTATGTTAAATGTCAGAATGGTTATATTTCCCAATGAGGAAATGCTGAGGAGAGACAGAAGAGAAGTACTGTGTACTTCTCCATGGTGTCTCAAGTTGACCTTCTTCAATGTAATTTTTATTACCCCCAATTTCCAGAAACACTCATCTCAGTGGAAAAACTATGGTGCTGAAGCATATTAGTAAAAATCTAACTGGAATGTTCCACTTTGATAGCTGAAAACTTTCCTACGTGGTATAGGAAACATCTCCAAGCAGCAGAGAAAATATATGCTTCTATATCTATTAGCATGACTTATATGCAAACTGTGTATATTATTTATGTGTACTTCTACAAGAGGAAGTCTCTGCAACAGCTTTGTTTTACTTTTTTTTCCCAAGAGTTTCTTCCTTTTAGTGTATGTATCTTCAAATCTTCTCAAATCTTTGCAAGAGACCTTCAGAAAGGAAGAGTTAGTTCTGAGGTAGTTTTCATTATAGTGACAGAAAGGACAGAGATGACTACTTTACTGCTATAAATTTGAAAAGAAGCTCATTATTGAACTCTTCACAGTTAAATACCTATTGTGTATACTTGCTACACCCATTAGAATTATAATATGTTGATAGCATAGCCTTTGATGTCACCTTGTTTTCCTCACTCTCTGAGATCCAGGTCTCCACTGTATCAAAACTAAAATTTGGGCAATGAAGCTGCAAATACAATGTTTTCCTTTAATTACACTTGCTTAAAAAGTGAATTTCAATATTTTTCAGAGAACCAAACGATACTGGTGTTCTTCCACAATAGAAAAGTCATCACACCAGACTATCAACATATCTTTTTATTTAATTTAAATAATGAGAAGAAAATAATGCACAGTCTTAGAACAAAAGTGTGAGTAAATCTGAGAAACAAACAAAACCTGAAAATTTAATCCTTCTGCTGAAGAAGGTCGGGGTAAGATTCAGAGTCCACTTGGAGAATTCTTTGACTGATTTCTTTAATGTTTCTTAGGACTGAGAAAATTCTGCTATGACTTTATGGATGTAGCGCTATGTTACTGTCAACTTTTTTACTCCATAGTTAAGTGTAGTTGATTTACTAACAACTACATTATTATCCATTAAATGTAGTAAACAGATAAAATACGTTTTGAGTGAATATTTTAAAGAAAATTTGATGAAGGATCTGATGTCATGGCAATTAATTATATATGCTATTTTTCATATTTCAAAAATAAGAGGGGAGGGGTGATTGGCGGGTAGGAGAGTTACATATTGTTTTATAAAATCAGTGAGCTGAAGGAATGGTCTACAAAATTCACTGGGTTTTTTTGAATCATATTCAGCTTCAACTCGTTTTTTTTCTTGCTAAGAAAAAGCAAATTTAAAACTTTTCTATTTTGCTTCAAATTGTGTTTTGAAGAATGACTGTTTCAGCAACTTTATATAATTTCTTAGAGTTTCCATAGAAACCACAAAGGTAGATTTAAGAATCTTTGGAAAGTTTCAGAATAGGACAGAAGCTGAACAGAAACTTGTCCCTGAGTACTGGACGATGATCCAAAACCATAAGAAGAGAAAGCCTGTGTTAACCAGAAGGTTCTTTACTTACCAAACAATAAGGAGAACCTATACATAACAGTACATTTCTTTTGGGTACTAATAGGCTTTTTAGCTTTTGGATCCACATTTATTTTAACTTTACTGTCTTCAAGATTCCATAACATCTACAATGTTGCAAAAATAATGGAGGAAAAATTCACTGAAATAAAATGTTACTTATGATTGCTATGAAATGGGATACAGTGGCTGGCAAAGAGATTTTCATTCTACCAATATCTGGAGATCTTCATCTTTAATCATGAACCCTGAGCATGTGTGTTGCTGTTCTCACGATATGGAATATGTTGTTCCTTTTATTTTTTTAAGAAGTTTTATACCTGATATCTGAAAAAATACAGTTGATTCTTTTTCTTCTTTAGTGCTTTTCAAGTAAAAGGAAAACCGATAAATAAAACAAGATGCAAAATATGTGACACAATCCCATCCTGCAGCAATTGTATGGGTGTACCAACAATATTCACTGCTGTGTCTAGAGACTGTTTTTTAATAAGTATCTAATTCATGAATTCATTTGCTGTTTCAGAATGAAAGCAGCAGATGGTTGAGAAGAAAACAGTCACTGTTTAATTTGATTTGTTTGTTCTGTTGGCAATTAATTCCATGCATCTGGGCCTACTGGTTGTTCCCTTTCCCATCATCCTCTGAATCGTTGGAGACTGGTTACCGCTAGAGAAGTGATACTGGATTAGGCAAGATGATGCTTTTGGTGGCATTGAGAAACTTCTCAGCTGCCTCTCTGTGTGTCTTGCTCATACATTTTGATTCATTCAAACACTAGATTTTGAGTTACAAGGTAATATTTTCTCCATATCAGTTTAGCAGTCACGTTTTTTGTTGGTCAGTTTGGAGATGATTGCTCTGCTTTTACTTTCTTTGGTGGCATGCAGCAACATCTACTGCTTGGGTAGTGTGAGCTCATACCCACTCCATAAGTACAAGGACTTTGATCTGTCCTCTTTCTATAGCTTTTGGTTTCTCCTGTTCAACAGAAATAGTTTTAAGTTTATAATATAGTGCTGGTGTCCTTTGAGGCGAGTCATGAAGTGACAGATAAAGAGCCTTCTCTTATATCCATTAAAATTGCTGTCAAAACTCTAATTAACTTCAGTGTTCTGGGAGCTGAACAAACACTCAGAATATCTGTGATGAATTTGAGTTAGTACTTGGATTCCTGAGATCTTAATAGTCAGAATCATCTTTTTAAAATGTGTTACTCAGGTTTTCTGAAAGTTTTTGTTCTTATTATTAAAGGAAGTAGTGATTCAATAATGATAATTACTATTAAAATCATATGAATTCTAGCCTCAAATCTGAACCTTTTCTTATTTGTTTTCTTTTTCTCCTCCTTAAAGAGCCATCATAAAATACTTACTATTTCAAATAAGAATCTGGTTTTAATGGTTTTCAAATAAGAATGGTTTTAAGAAACTACATCAGTGCTAAATTTGATGCAGTAAACCTTATTAAAGTTAAATCAAATCATCTTTTCCTAAATATAACTGCAACAGTACAACTCAATATGTACAGCAAGATAAATCCAAAGTGAAGCACTCTTGAGAGACATTGCATCTCTTAGAACATGTAGTGAAAACTAAACTGGTTACAAAAAAGGTAAACATTATTCTCAAATCCACAACAACATGCTCTGATTCAAACTTTCCCAAACCTCACTATTGTTAGGAAATAGGATTTCATTTGAGACTACCTTAGGAAAATGCAGCATATGGAAGCTTCTCAGAAGAGTTTTGGAAATGTTTTTGGTGCAGTACTTCCCACTCTTGACGTTAAGACACTTGTGAAAAGACAATGTGTTGTAGTCAATTTGTGAAAGCTTCACTGCTTTGTGATATCTTACCCTAAACACTACCTGAAAACTTCTTACTTTGAGGTAAAAAAAGTTTACATAACAATTTTTGTTTTTAAGTCTTTATATTATCTGAAAATAGAACTATGATATTTCTTTATGTATGCAGCTCATGTTCTATGGAATATACAAATTCTGAAAGAAATCATGATATTAAGATGTCACATAGATAGGCCTTCAAATGGACTCATAACACTAATATTTTTCCCTATTCTTCACTTAGACTCTTCTAGAAATTGTCCCACTAATCTATATTAGTGTTGTTAGTGCTGCCTGTACTACATGCAACCACAGATCATGATTGTGGTCCTATTATACTATCTACCTACCATCTGCTTTATTGGTAGAAAATTATTAAGTGAGCCTCTTGGATCATCTCATTTCATCCCAGTCCCTTCTCTCAAATTACTCTGCGTACTTTCTTTACTGTACGTAGTTTTGCTCTCACTCCTATTAGTATTAGGTGTCATCAGCAGAACTTTGTTTTTTCGACCATAGGAGGGTCTAATCATCATCAGGTCTACCAATATCTGATGGCATGCACTTCTCACAAAAAGGGAAAGGGGTTTTTGCTCAAGAGCTAGCGGGGCTAATTGATAGGTCTTTAAACTAGATTTGAAGGGGGACAGGGGCAATAGCAGGCTAGTCTGGGATGAGCAATGGTAAGGCACACCAGAGTCTGAGGAGATGCATCCTAATAAGGTTCAAACTACTTCGTGATGAGGCACAAGGAAACGCATTTGAAGTGTTTTTATACTAATGCATGCAGCATAAGGAGTAAGCAGGAGGAGGTGGAAGCCTTGGCCCAGTCCCAAAGATACAATATTATTGGCATTAGTGAAACTTAGTGGGATGAGTCCTGTGACTCATTTGCCTTGGTGGATGCTTACAAGCTCTTCAGGAGGGATAGACAGGACAGGCGAGGTGCTGCAGTGGCACTGTATATAGCAAAAAGGCTGGAATGCACGGAACTTGCAGTTGGTGATGTCGTAGTTGAGAGCCTCTGGGTAAGGATTAAGGGACAGGCAATTAAAATGGATGTCATCATGGCAGTCTGCTATAGGCCACCCAACCAGGATGACGTTACTGATGTCATCTGCCCTTGTCCGCATGGGGAACTTCAATTTTCCAGGTAACGACTCGGAGTACAATACAGCTGGGATAAAGAGATCCAGAAAATTCCTGTCAGTCTCTCTTCGTTGCCTGGTAAGAATATTATTCTGGCAGCTACTGGAAAACACCTGAAAGGTAATACAGACATTGGTCCCAACCAGAACAGGTCTATTAAGTGAAGATCCTGCCTGATAAAATTAATTCCATCTATGACAC
This sequence comes from Tapera naevia, assembly GCA_033556795.1. Taxonomy (NCBI): domain Eukaryota; kingdom Metazoa; phylum Chordata; class Aves; order Cuculiformes; family Neomorphidae; genus Tapera; species Tapera naevia. Next base: position 7,941,762 of record JAUMJJ010000059.1, read on the forward strand.
AGTTACCCAGGTCGATCAAGGAAAACCATTTAATGTGATCTTTGTGGACTTTAGCAAGGCCTTTGATTCTGTCTCTCATAGTATCCTCCTAGACATACTACCCTCCTAGACATGAAGTTCACTTAATGCAGTGGATGAGCAACTGGTTGATGGATCAGTCTTGAAGGATCAGAGTGAATAGGATTACACTGGACTGATGACCAGTCACTAGCCAGGATCTGCATGGATCCATCTTTAATAGCATCATAAATTACCTGGATGTAGGACTCAAAAGTTTACTAACCAAGTTCGCTGATGACACAAAACTGGGGGGAGCAGTTGACACTCTTGAAGGTAAGGAGACCAAATAGAGTGATCCAGACAGATTGGAGAACTTGGCAATTGCCAAACACATGAAATTTAACAAGGGCAAGTACCAGGTTTTGCACCTGGAACATGACAACCTGGATAAACATACAGACTGGGGAGCGAAATTCTGGAGAGCAGCCCTGCAGAGAGGGACCTGGGGCTTCTGGTCAATGGTAAGTTGAACATGAGCCAACAGCATGCTTTGGCAGCCAAGAGGGCCAACCGTGTCCTGGAGTGCATCAAGCACAGCATTGCCAGCCGGGCAAGGGAGGTGATTGTCCTGCTCTGCTCTGCTCTGCACTAGTGTGGCCCCACCTCTAGTACTGTGTGCAGTTTTGAGTGCCACAGTATAAAAAAGGACATCAAACTACAGGAGAGTGTCCAGAGGAGGAACACACAGCTGATGAATGGTCTAGAGAGGAAATCGTATGAGGAGAGGCTGAAGTCACATGGTCTCCTCAGCCTGGAGAAGAGAAGACTGAGGTGGGACCTCATAGCAGTTTACTTCCTCACAAGGGAAGGAGGAGGAGCAGATGCTGATCCCTTCTCTTCGGTGACCAATGAAAGAACTCGAGGGAACGGCAGGAAGCTGTGTCAGGGGAAGTTTTGGTTGGCTATTAGGAAAAGGTTCTTCACTCAGAGGGTGGCGGAGCACTGAAACAAGTCCCAAGGGAAGTAGTGACAGCTGCAAGCCTGACAATATTCAAGAAGAATTTGGGCAATACCCTCAGTAACCTGGTGTGAATGTTGAGATTGTCCTGTGCAGGGATAGGAGTGGGACTCAATGATCCTCATGAGTCCCTTCCGATTGATGTCATTCTGTGATTCTGTGATAGTATAGAGAAAAGAAGGTTAAACAGAAGATATGGTCAAGAGCGTCCTCTAATAAAAAATAATGATTGTCTGAAACAAGCTAATGAGAAATAAAATATGTAACAAAATTATAATATTGCACTAAACCCATCAATGTCAGTATTAGGTCTACATATTTGACTTACCAACCACAGAATGATTCCTAAAATTAAATTTAAGTTGGGGATGTTCAGTCTAGGTATACGCAAACCACTTTATTTCTGGTTTTATTTCATTTTAAGAATTCATATGGGGGATGACAGCCTCAATATTTGCATATCATTTCCAATAAGCGGCAAAATTGGTCTAGGCTGCTAGTTTGAAAATAGGTTTGGACTGCTGTATAGCTGCAGCTAACATCCTGCATGTGTCAAGTATTCCTTAGTGTTCGAGATCTAATAATTGACAAACATGTTTATAGAGTCTCCTCTTTATATTTCAGCCGCATCAAAAGACCTGAACAGTGGTAAAGGTAACAGAAATAGCTAAAGGCAATGCCTGAGGAGATCACATTTACTAAATTTGAGTAATTATTTTTTTCGTTTTATGACATGTTACAAATCTAGGTGCATGTGGAGAATAGATTTTAAGTCTTATAATCTGTACTTATACTCAAGCCTGCTTCAATAAACCTTCCTTTGTCATACTGCCATGAGATCCACTTATCACCTTTTTGAAAATTACTATTCAGCTTACAGAGAAGATAGAGATGAAGTAGGTTTTATAAAGTATGAGATAAAAATACTATTATTTTGCTTTTCAGGAGTGATCTTTGTTTCAGATATGTGAAGAGTAGTTACATATTTCACTAACATTATTAGAGCTAATCAAGGGAAGAGGAGGTTAAAAGCTTAGAAAATGTCAGAATTAATAAGTATGTAAATGATTACTTGTGTTGCAGGAGCTCAGGCTTGCACAAGTTATTTAAGGAGGACATGATTACTTTCCTGATAATAGTCAAAGAATGAAATCATGTCAGATTTGCGGTTCTAATTGTGTTACTTTCAAGTATTCGTGAGTGATAACAACATTGCTCCAGAAAAGGGCAAGTCTTTTCAAATAAAACTTTAATTCAGTCTAAAGAAAACACATTATTTTTACATCCCCCCTTATTTCATTCTGTCTTCTCTGAATTTATTCGTTCTTTACGCAGCAGAAAAAAGTAATTTATCTCTCCTTTTCACTCAGGGAGTTGGTTACTGAGTTCCCCTAGGCCTCTTTCACAAGCTCATCCCCAATATCAGCATGACCATCACAAATTATTTTCCATATCAGTCTTGGTCAGGACAAAGAGACACCTCAGATATTATGATCATGCAAGAATTCACTTGCTACATTGATTTGGAATGATCACTATCTGCAAAAAGAGTCAAAGAAAGCAATCTGTCTCCTGTGCCCTGTTTAGTCAACAGCAGAAAAATGCCACCTTCTCAGGTTATTCACATAATTCTTCATGGGTATAAACAGCAGAGTTCAATCAGTGGAAACTGAGCTTTCTATGCTATGAAAAGAAATTAGGTTTTAGGTCTGAGCCGTGGGAGATCATGATTTTGATCCCATTGATCTCCTTTCGGAATCTGCAAAGTGAACTTGGAAGGACTTTTTAAACAACAGGCTAGTAGGTGTTTCTATGGGGTTTTGTAACATACACAACCTGTTCCCTTCATCTTCTCAACCTGGATCTAACTCGATAGCTTTCAGGCAAAGAGAAATATTAATTTTTTCTCACTACATGCCATTAAATGAACTAGAAAGAGACTGTGCCTGTGGTCGCTCAGATTTTATTTCTCAGCAAGATATCCCAGGCACCATGAGGATGATAATAGAACGACAATATGTTCAAAAATAAGTGCACTCAAAGTGAGAACAAGTGTGAGCTTACCAGAAACTGTGGGTGTGTATGGCTTATATATGAGGTTAAAATTCTTTTGATTTTAATGGTGTAAGGGTGGGATCTGACTCATCAGTGACAATAAAGGATGCATTGAACACTTTGATTAGAAAGGAGTTTCTGGTGAAGGTCATGAAGGCCTGTGATATAAAGTCAGAATGGAATCACTGAAAGTAAATATGATTTTATGAATTGCCTGCAGACACATCTCATGCACTTTGTGCCAAATTTTGCTTCATCTTTGTGTGGTAACAGATCTAACAATGAGGACAACTCACTGGTTGAATGAAAGAGCAGATGTTTGAGCAGACTAGCCAGTGGTGACCAGGAAAAGGTCAAAGAATTTGCTTTCTGAATTGAGTGTCCATGACTCTCTAACTGAAGTAAGAAAACATTACACAGGTGAGTGCCACTAGTTAACCTGATGAATAAAATTATACAAGTTTATCATTTTTTATCTTATACATATAATTAATAATGTTTGATTTTTAACATGACTAACAACCTGTGGGCTTCGCTCAAGCAAGAGTCTCATTACACTCTAAAAGTCTCTTCAAAACTAATACATTTAATGAGAGTGATGCGATAAATGTTGGCTTAAATCACGTCATGCTCGTTTGATATGCTAAAGTGCAGGTCTGATAGACTTTTTTGAATGGTGCTGTAAAGTTGGCTATAATGAATCTTCAACCTAGTGGAACAGCTCAAAAAGAAAGAATTATATTTCTCATGGCATTCCTAGCACAAAATTAAAACATCTGAATGATTTTTTAAGTGTACAGTTTCAGATGGGAAGTAGCAAATATACAACACAATCACAAATACTTGAGTTGGAAGGGACCCACAAGGATCATTGAGTCCCACTCCTATCCCTGCATAGGACAACCCCAAAATTTATACCATGTGTCTGAATGCATTGTCCAAATACTTGAATATTTTCAGGCTTGACTCCATGATCAGTTCCCTGGTGAGTCTGTTCCAGTCCTCCACCACCCTCTGACTGAAGAATCTTTTCCTAGCATGGAGTCTGAACCTCCTGTAACACATTGTTAGAATGATTAACCAAGTCTGGTCTAGGTGCAGAGTGAAGTAAAAAATACAAAGTTTTCCTTCACAAATCTAAATATATTAATAGATATGAAGCCTTAGATTAGTACCAGGGCTTTTACATGTGTAGGGTACTACATAATGATATATTGTAGAGTGTGTTCATCAGACATTCCGTACTGACCTTAAAAAACATTTAAAATGAAAGTGATGTATCTGTAAACTTCTCTGGTAGCTTTTGAAATTGCAGCATTAGGTGATTTCAAAGTTCTCTCAAAAATCCCAGATTGCTGTCTGAAGATGAAGTTTATTTCCATGGCAGCTGGAAGTAACAACAAATCCAAGAGTGTCCACAGAAAAAAAAAAAAAGTCTGAAGAATAGTACTAAAATAACATTACTATAACATACAGAATTTATTTTTAATGGATTTATTTATCTGAGTTCTATATGCAAAAATCAAAATAGAGGCTGTCTGAATGTAGTGGCAATTCCCTTATGGAGTTCGCTTTTTTTTTTGCAATAGTTACAAATGGCTCAGGACATTGTTGAGAAGAAATACAATTTCAGCATTTAGAGTTAATCTATTTGCCACATGGTTTGCATTGAGGCATATTTAACATTTTATTTCTGAGATTTTGAAAAACATGCTAAAAGTTAAAATGAAGAGTTTTGCAAATCCAGTGTAAGGAATAGAAATCTGGATTTAATCTGTTACATGTAGGAAACAAGTAAATCAGAATTCCAGAAGTTTGTATGCACACGTAAAGCCACATGGACTTGCACAGAGTTCAACACAAGCACAAAGGTAGACACAAACTGTAGTCTGTTCAAAGGCCAATATTTCCAAAGAGGCATGAATACTAATGTAGACAACATTTTGGCTGTACTCAGAGCTCACTATAGGAGTGAAGTTTTAGCCTTAGGCAAGGATGTATTTTGTTTTCTTCTTTGCAATGCATTATGTTACATTCTGAAAATACTTGGTAGTGAATGTATTCTGTGACCTCAGGGAAATCAATGACTATATTTTGTTCTGATTTCTATAGCAATTTACAGCTGTAAATTTGGGCTATAAACAGTGATACCTGCCATAGCAACAAAACCCTCAGTTTTGAACTATCAACTGATAATACCTCTAAATTCTAGATAATGGTAAATAACAACTTTAAGAATACTCCTAATTACTACTCACATTTTTTTCTGCTATGCATCATCTAGTACACTAGATAAAGTCAGTTAAACTGGAAAGAGTAGGAAATCAGACAAAAGACTAAATACCTACCCTTCACTTTTTAAAAGAAAAGAGTTTCTAAAGACAATATATCCCCCCTTCCCCTCAAAAAATATATTTTGTCTAAACATGAGTTTAGATTTTAGCTAAGAGAAATAAGGCTGCTTTTATTTCCTTCAGGTTTGTAACGGCGAATATTTCAAAAGTAAGGTTAATCACCAAAATGGCGAAACGCTTTCTTTAATGACAGTATTTTATTAATGACAATGTTATTGCTTCAGTTCTGTTTTTATAGACTAATTGAAAAGTTAGTATTCAGTTATATGTCAGATACATTCACATGGATTTTAACTACAATGAAGAAAATAAAACTGTTACCTGGTCCCCAAAATGAAAATTTAGTTTTAGTCCGCAGGCTCAGATCTCATACAGAATGAGATTCGAAGTGTCTATTAGAATTTCTAGAGCTACCTAAAGGTAAGTACTTAAGACAATGAAATATTAAAGCCATAAGAAATAAGAAAACCGTGCTGAGATAAAAACTCTTCCTACCAACTGAGGTATATTATCTTCAACTGTGAGAAAAGAAGATTTCTAGGAAAAAGTATCAGGACAGACCATAGGTAAATACTACTCTGTCAATAAACTGTGGTCATTATCACTGCAAAGCTTCTGGTCATCTGCAGCTTTCTACGTATTCAGTAGTCCTCAATGAATTTTCTTTCTTTGAATTTATCCCGGCCCCCTTCGAAGGTATTAGGACTTTGAGGTATCTCTAACTGAAAGTGACAATATCCTGGAATTAAATTCCTTTTCTTCTCTTCAAAACATTAAACAAGTTTATTTTTTCTTGTAAATGTCCCTTGGTTAGTGCTGGCTGCATCTAACCTTTAACATAAAGGGGTTTTTTACGTCAACAGCTTCACAGAAAGTGGATACTGTGTTCTTTGAAAGCTGTCCTAAACACAGTATTTCCAAAAGGAGAGCAGTTACTCCACTTAACTGAATCAGCTAGCAAATGAAGGTTTTAATGAAGTAATTTAATGAAGTAATTTAATGAAGAATCTACACTATCAATGTCTGAATTCATATAAGTGTTTACAGTTCCTCTACAGAAAGAATAAAATACCATACAATATGCAGCAGTTAAAAACTCAAGTGAAACAACAGACATGAAATTTAATTTATTTTATTCTCTATCCTTTCTCCCTTTCCCTTGATTCATAGTGAGGAATTTGTATTTAACAAAAAAAAGAAAAAATGACATAAACTATCCTGCCTCAGCCATAATTTATTTGTAATTGTAAAATATTGAATACAAATGAGAACTAAGATTATCATGATGTCTCACTTGATAATATTAGGAAGCAGAAACTGATTCCTAGGTTTTCTTTGTGAAACTTCCTAGATTTAATCTCTCTAATCTAGAAGCACTGCAGATTTCTTAAGTCTTCAGGAACCACTTGATAACTGAACCCAAGTTGTCCTTGTCCTTGTCAGATGCTATACGTTCTATAAATGGATATTGTAGTTAAGTAAATTATGGACCATGCAGAAAAAGCCAGAATACATAGTGAAACAGATTCAGTTTTAGCAACCCTATTTCACAATTTTCTTTCTGTAAGAAAAATAATATAGTACTTCCCATTGTCCCAAGTTTCAAGGATGGATCTGTAAAAGAGTAAAATTTTTTGTGAATTATGGTATTGGAGAGTTCATGAAAACACTTATAGAGAAGGTTAGGTATCTTCTCTCAGAAGTCAAACTATATTGACCTCATTGATCATCTAGTAATTTACCGCCTAACTCTCTCCCAGGAGATCAGAGAGAGATGCATCTTTTTTTTTTCCTTCTCTTACATCTTACAGTTTTAGAAATATATTAAATAAAATGTCATGCAACTCATTTCATGTCTTCCATAGACAACAGTGTAGAACATAAAGGAGGGAAAAATACAGAAAAAAATAATTAAGTTACAATTTTATTAAGTGGAATACTTATCTTCTCAAAATATCTTACTATTTCAAATGGTTGTGAGCCTCCTCCTGAAAATTGCAACTTTTGGTATTGAACATTTGAACAGTTGACTGGTTCTCCACTGTTTATCTGTGTGTATACAGACTGCATCATTGAATCTGCATCTATCAGTTTTGTTGTTGTAGTTGGGTTTTGGGTTGTTTCAGTGGTGGGGTGTTTTGGGACCATGGAGGGGAGGGGGTGAAATCTAAAGATCTATTCCTCTATCAGACAAATTTCTGTATCGTTTGAATTCTGGATTTATTGCTCATCAGTTATGTTTTAGGAAGATTAAAGTTTCTTCCTGAATTTCTGTAGATATAAACACAAATAAGATTGCTGCCAGGATGTCAGTATAATCCACAAAAAAAGCAGATGACCACATCAGTGACTTTCCCGGTGGAAAAAGGTAATATGTGAAATGGACAGAATATAGGACATATGCATTAACCTCACGTTATTCAAGGAAAATTATGGAGCTGGGAACAACCATGTCACCATCAGCAATCCTCCAGCAGTCTGGTCTTCTTTCCATCCTGGCAGGCCTCTCATTCATTATCAGGAACATCAGCAATGATCAACACTTAGATGAGGTGAATGAGCCACATGCTTCCTGTAAGGCAGAAAATTTTAGGAAAATTATTCTCTCTTCGACATGGAATTTATCAATGTAGAGACAATCATTAATTAGAAGTGGAATAATAGAAAATCTTGGCCTGATTTCTGACATTGTTCAATATAAAATTAATAAGAAAAACCTGGGTCTACAATTCAAAGTTGGAAGATGTTTTTCCAGGACAAGTGCACGGAACCATAGGAGATCCTATGGCTTCCAGTTCGGTACTAGCATATAGTCAATGTATGGCAGGGAGAATCACAGAAGCCACACATTCTTTTAAACAGAGCTCTAGTATCAAGTTAGCACACTGGGCATGCTTGGTTACCTGCCAGTCAACCTACTAGTGCTGAGATGGACAACGCCCAAATGGGCATTTCTTACTTAGATCTAGGAAGAAATAGGCATTTTTGTTATAATCCCTGCAAGATTAACTCTGATTTAAACCTGAAATCTTTCTCTTCAGTAAAGAATGAAAGGATATCCAAGAACTCTATATTCTTTTGGATGGTTAATATCCAGACTAATTTTTAAAAAGGAAGGTAAACATTTACCAAGTATATTAAATCATTATCATCATTGTCGTTATCATCATCATCATCATCATCATCGTCATCATCATCATCATCACTTTGTGGCTTCAATGAATTCTTGTCCAGTCAAGCAAAATAAACTTCCTCTAGAGCTGCCAAATAGAAATGAGTATTTACAGCAACAGGATTGTCTTCACCTTCACAGGCTGCTAAGTGAACTTCACACCTAAAACCAAAATTCAAAATAATAAAATATTGGCCTAACCTAAGCAAGTGCATAGGTGCTCTTACTATTACTTTTCCTATCCATTTCCTCGGGCTTCCTGAAATGACCCTGTCTTATTTATATCCCAAATAGTGGTAATTGCTCTCTCTTCTCAGGATACAAGCTCTACATATTAGCATGTCCGTTTTGGATGAATCAGCCGATAAATGCTATTTTCTCTATCCAAGAGATTCGTGCTTGGGACCTTTTACCACTTACATGAGGATAAGTAATTTAATTGAACAAATGTTTGTGTTGTAGAAATTTGAGCTATTCATTAGCCAGTGCTTTGCAGAAATAGAGCTTTTGGAATTTATTTTTTATTATTATCGTCCCATAGACAATTTAAGACGGAGTCTGACTAAAACAAATAGACAAAGAAATATTTTTTTACATTTACTGCAAAATATTTTATGTAAGCTTAACAGGTTTTGGGAAATTTTATGTCTATAAAATAGTTTCAAATTGTAACAGATAGGGCAGGACAATTTTGCGTGTATGTACAAATTCAATTAAGTTGCTGTAATTATTGAAGATAATTTAATCTCTGTGCAAACCTGCTTGGCACACCTACAAGGGACAGGAAATGAGTAGCATATGCACTTGCTTATCCTTCCTTTATAAATTCTTTTAACACCTCCACAAAGTATCTTTCTAACTTACTCCTTACACATAATACGTGCATGCTATCAGCTGGCTGTGAAAAGAGATTAAGAGATATTATAGAAAATGCAGGAACCAAAGCGCTGAAATTTTCATGGAAGTGGACTGGTTTAAACATATGTCCTCTGTTCCCACTAACAGCTGTGCTTTTCCTGCTAGCTATGTATATGGGCTTGCAGAGACCATGATTTGTGAAAAGGGCAATGCTTGCAGCCCCAAGACTTCTAGGCTTTCTACACTAAAGAAAAACGCATAGAAACCATAAAATTCCTTGTATCTGGTCTGGTATTTTTAAAAACTATTGTATCCATCCAAAAGAGCACAGAAACCATGAATTTCATAGTATGTTCAGTAGTGTTACTAAACTAAGAAAGAATTAAAGATGGATCTAATTGCACTTGGAAAAGACAAAAAAAAGTAAGGGGACTCCAGCTATTATAGATGGAGACTCTTGCACATATAAGTGTAAGCAGAACAAAAAGGTCATCTTTTCACAAAGCCAATAGCAAAAGCAGAGTCTGTGGGAGGGAGGGGATTTAATAGCTGCTTGCTCAAAGCATTTTACACATTTCATATCTTTTAACTTATTTCATTCATCAAACATGTAAAAGACAAAGTATTATATTTTTAAAATCACTAGTATGGTAAGGAAAAGCTAAAAAAGCATGACATAGTTGTTCTTGTTTCTGAGAACTGGAATGAACTTTTTGGAAAGACTTAGCAGACACTGTCTTCCAGAAACCAGATATCATATAAATAAATACCTCATTAAATCCACCCATGGACTCTCATACAGACCCAATGAAACATAGGCAGATGTTTGTCTGCTGCATGTGGCTTAGGATTTTACAAAGATCTTTCAAATTCCATGAAGGTCACAGACCACTCAAGGTTTTATTAGAATTTCATAACATATTCATAATATGAATGAATATATATGCAGGAGGAGCTAGAAGTCCTGGTCCAGCGGGAGAGATATGATATAGTTGCCATCACGGAAACGTGGTGGAACAACTGTCATAACTGGAGTGCTGCCATGGAAGGCTACAGGCTCTTCAGGAGAGACAGGCGTGAAAAGAGGGGTGGAGGGGTGGCCCTCTACGCTAGGGAAACCCTGGATACTGTTGAAGTTGAGATCGGTGATGACCAGGTTGAGTGCCTATGGGTAAGAGTCAGAGGGGCAGTCAAGTCTGACCTCCTGGTTGGAGTGTGCTACAGACCGCCTGACCAGGAGGAGGATTTGGATCTTCTGTTGTTTAAACAGCTGGAGGCTGCCTCTAGATCGGCTGCCCTTATTCTTTTAGGAGACTTTAACCTTCCAGATATCTGCTGGAAACTTAATACTGCTGAGAGGAGGCAGTCCAGGAGGTTTTTAGAGTGTATTGAGGACTGCTTTTTGTCACAGCTGGTGAGTGAGCCCACCAGGGGTGAGGCTCTACTTGACTTGCTGTTTACAAACAAAGATGGGTTGGTGAGTGATGTTGTTGTCGGAGGATGTCTAGGGTCTAGTGATCATGAAATAATTGAGTTCTCTCTGAACAATGTAATAGGAAAAGCCAGGAACAGAACATCAATGCTGGACTTCCGGTGGGCAGATTTTGGATTATTTAAGGAACTGGTCAGGAAAGTACCCTGGGAAATAGCTCTTAGTGGCAAGGGGGTCCAGGAAGCTTGGATATACTTCAAGAATGAAGTTTTGCAAGCGCAGGAGCGGGCTGTCCCTGTGTGTTGTAAGAAGAGTCGTAGGGGCAGACGACCGCCCTGGATGAGTAGGGAACTTCTGAAGGAACTAAGTAAGAAAAAGAGGATGTATCATCGTTGGAAGGAAGGGGATGTATGTCAGGTCATGTTCAAGGATGTTGTTAAGTCGTGTAGGAGAAAAATCAGGGAAGCAAAAGCCCAGCTGGAGCTCAAATTGGCCACTTCTGTTAAGGACAATAAGAAGAGTTTTTATAAATATATCAATGGCAGAAAGAAGGGCGGCAGCGACCTCCACTCCTTGTTGGATGTGGAGGGAAATATAGTAACCAGAGATGCAGAGAAGGCTGAGGTACTTAATGCCTTCTTTGCTTCAGTTTTTAACAACAAGGATGTGAGCTCGCTTGACAGTTGGCCCTCTGAAGTGGTTGATGGGGGCAGGGTGAAATATGGCCCTCCTGCAATCCATGAGGAGGAGGTTAGAGACCTGCTGAGCCGCTTGGACCCTCATAAGTCTATGGGGCCGGATGGGATCCATCCTAGGGTGCTGAGAGAGCTGGCGGATGAGCTTGCTAAGCCGCTCTCCATCATCTTTCAGCGGTCCTGGCTCTCTGGAGAGGTCCCGGAAGACTGGAAGTTGGCCAATGTGACGCCCATCCACAAGAAGGGCCGTAAGGATGATCCAGGTAATTACAGACCTGTCAGCCTGACCTCGGTCCCAGGTAAAATCATGGAGAAGATAATCCTGGGTGAAATCATGCACCACCTGCAGAACGGTCAAGAAATCAGGCCCAGCCAGCATGGATTTAGGAGGGGTAGGTCCTGCCTGACCAACCTGATCTCCTTTTACGATCATGTGACTCGCCTGGTGGATGAGAGGAAGGCTGTGGATGTGGTATACTTGGATTTCAGTAAGGCCTTTGACACGGTCCCCCACAGTAGACTCCTAGGGAAGCTGGCAGCTCGTGGCCTAGATGGGAGCACTTTGTGCTGGGTTACGAATTGGCTGGATGGCCGAGCCCAAAGAGTGATGGTAAATGGTGTTTCATCCAGTTGGCGGCCGGTCACCAGTGGTGTCCCCCAGGGATCGGTATTGGGTCCCGTCCTGTTTAATATCTTTATTGACGATTTGGATGAGGGGATTGAGTCCATCATCAGCAAATTTGCAGATGATACCAAGCTGGGAGGAAGAGTTGATCTGCTAGAGGGTAGGATGGCCCTACAGAGGGACCTGGACAGATTGGAGAGCTGGGCCGATTCTAATGGGATGATGTTTAATAAGTCCAAATGTCGGGTACTTCATTTTGGACACAACAATCCCATGCAGAGCTACAGACTGGGGACAGAGTGGCTAGAGAGTAGTCAGGTAGAAAAGGACCTGGGAGTGCTGGTGGACAGGAAGCTCAACATGAGCCAGCAGTGTGCCCAGGTGGCCAAGAAGGCTAATGGAATCCTGGCCTGCATCAGGAATAGTGTAGTAAGCAGGACCAGAGAAGTTATTGTCCCCCTGTACTCGGCACTGGTCAGGCCTCACCTTGAATATTGTGTCCAGTTCTGGGCCCCTCAGTATGGGAAAGATGTTAGGATACTGGAATGTGTTCAGAGGAGGGCAACGAAGATGGTGAGGGGGCTGGAGCACAAGCCCTATGAGGAGCGACTGAGGGAATTGGGGCTGTTTAGCCTGGAGAAGAGGAGGCTCAGGGGAGACCTCATTGCTCTCTACAACTACCTAAAAGGAGGTTGTAGTTAGGCAGGGGTTGGTCTCTTCTCTCAGGTGACCAGTGGTAGAACCAGAGGGCATGGACTTAAGCTTCGTCAGGGAAAGTTTAGACTTGATGTGAGGAAAAAATTCTTCACTGAAAGGGTGATTGGCCATTGGAATGGGCTGCCCAGGAAGGTGGTGGAGTCACCTACCCTGGAGGTGTTTAAAGGGAGACTGGATGAGGCACTGAGTGCCATGGTCTAGATGATGGTTGGTGTTAGTGTTAGGTTATAGGTTGGACTTGATGATCTCAGAGGTCCTTTCCAACCTTATGATACTGTGATACTGTGACTGTGATACTGTGATAATAAATAAAAAAGACAATATTTTCCTGAAACAGAGATACTTCCAAGTACCAAGACTCTTAAAGAAAGGAATAAAACTTAGCAGAAGACTATCTATTTGTCTTATCTTTTTCTATTGGTCAGAGTAATTCATTGATGCTCTGAGTAACCTTTTGAACGCATGGTCGTTCCTACTCTGCATCTTCTAATGCGCCCACAATATTTAAAATTTGTGGTTGTCTCATCATCCAAATGTCTTAAACACTCAGAAAATTACCCAGAAAGCAGGGTAATTTCTTCCTGTTTTGCTGATTGATTCCTCAACTAGTAATTTGGTTACTCAGACAGATGAGGTTGCAATTTTAGCAACTACCTTGTCTTGTAGAATACATGTCAAACAAAACAGTTTACAGAAAAGTAGGTGTTTCTGTAAGCCTTCTGATTCAGTGCAAGTTTGTATGTCACATGATCATGTTAAATAGAGTAAGCAGAAATGTGGACAATCCTACTTGACAAAAAATTCTATTGGAGTTTACAATTCAATTCAGAAACAACATGGTATAGTTTATTTGATGAAATAATTATGTAAAAAATATATGTGGTTAAATGCAAGGATAATGTCATCATATTCCATCTTTAGATGGTAGTTTTAATAAATAATGAACTACATTGCAAAGAATATTTGATTGAATTTTCAAGTCTGTTATCTACCATGCTACTTTACATTATTATGTAACTCAGATCACTGGATTTTCTTTATTTCATTTACCTCAATAAGAACTTACCTGTTAATTTATGCAAAGGTGGAAGGCAGAATAAAATTCAGTTCCAAAAAAAAGACATTAGATTCTAGAAGAGCAAAAATTGCTTTGCTCTTTTTTTTCCCACTTTCTGCTGCCAATGTCAAACAGATTTTCAGTAATAAAATTGTAAACAAAAACAGAAACAAACAAAAAAAAAACCAAAAAAAACCCAAACAAAAATAGAAAAGGTCCTTTGAAAGAAAAAGTGACTAAGTGTTCTCAACTTGTTAAGGAACTTGGAAGACTGATTGTGGTAATAAAGCAAATAGCATTCAAAAAATGGGGCATGGTAACATTTGGATTTAGCAATCTCCGTGTTCACAGCCATCAGTTCTCTATGTGGTATGCTCAGAAGCTCTCATGAAAATATAAACTTAATATAACAAGTCTGCAAAAGTAAGAAACTACTGAAAAAATAGGGTTTGAATCATAGGTAAATAGTGTAAAAAACATATCTATTAAATTCTCTTATTAAACTTTAGGACTGCGTCCTTGGTAGATAAAGGGTTTCAGAAGAACTGTTCTGAACCTGCATTTATCATAATGTGGTGGAAAAGGCAAATGTTACAGTGGGTTGCTTAAACTGGATTAGTATCAGTATGACACACAGAATAATCCTTTTCATCTAGTGGAAAGGTCTCATCTGGAGCAGCGTAGAAAGTTTTGGACACAGCACTTGTGGAAAGTTACGGTTCAATAAAGAAGTCTGTGTTCATGCAAGAGGCCAGGGAATAACAGAGTGAACAGAGAATGATTTAAAGTCCATAAAAAGTGAAGTGGAAAAATTGAAAGAACTGAGTTCTTGTAGTTACCCACTAGGCAGCTAAAGGAATACATCTTTAGACATACAAAGGGGTTGAAAGGATACACTGTGTTCCATGTTTATTTATAGATGCAGTACTGCAAAAGGAAGGACCTGTTGCCCACAACTAGGAGGACAAATCGAAAAGTTGCATATTACACTGCTACAAGGAAGATAAGGTTAGATTTTCTAAACAATTCATTCTGTTTACAAATTTTCCTTTCTGAGATAGAGAGCAAACACAGGTGACACCAACTGTCTTCACACTCAACATAGACATCACTCGCATGACATCCATCTACCTAGGGGAGTTGCCAGACTTTGGCACAGTCATTCTATCCTTTCCTTTTCCAGTCTTCTGGACTTTCACACATTTTCTATAAGTTCTTAGGAAAAAATAATGAGAGCTCTGAAACTTGTTTCAGCCACTCCCCTACCTAGCCTAAAATTAATTCATCTGGGTCAGGATTTGAAACCATGCTAGCTATTGAAGCTCTTAGCCTGCTCTTTTCCAGCTCTACCATGGTTTTAAATAAATTTAAGGATGTAATAATATATTGACATGCTCCAATCAGAAATTGTTCATTTCAGTCATTTCAATCGGCTTCAATCACTTTTTTTGCTATATATAAAGCCAGTTTTGTGTGTGGAAACTTACCAACATCGTCAAATCTGGGATGAAAAGACCCCACATTGCTGCTCACTTTGTACTGACATAGCTCTACAAAAAAATAATCCAGGAAAAAAAGCAAAGAAAGAGGATTTGTTTTAACCCAGTTTTTCATAGTGCTAGAATAGTAGATATCTGACAGTTCTGTCTGTCTTTGCTTCTTTTATAGATCTACAAAACCACAGATATTCAGAAAGATAATTGTAATGCCGTTCTTGGAAAAAATAGGACATATTTATTAAGGACCTACTTAGAAGATTAATTCTTTTTTATTAAGGGGATGGTATGTCATGCTAAATTGTAAAAGACACTGGAAAAAAAAACAGGAAAAAAAGAACAACAAAGGTATGGATAATATATAAACAATTATGGTGACATTTCTAAAATCTGCATTTTATGAACTAGGTGAGGAAAGAAAGAAGAAGATCCTGTTTCATTTAAATTGGTAAAGAAAGCACAGAATTAAAGAAAAGTTTCAGTGCACCACTGGGAAATTTTTCATATAACCACAGCATACATTGGAAGAGATCTATAAGGAAATAAGTGGTATAATCACTGCAGGAGAGGAAATTCATAGAAATGTGCAAACGGGGGGAAAAAATCACCTATTTTAAAATAGCATTAATTATTTTCATGCTGTTTTCTCCTTGACTGCCTCCAATACTCATTGTACCTCACTATCCCAATTAAAATTAATACCAGTTACATTCCTTCATCTAGGTTTCCCGTTCTGTATTCTGCTTACACGTAAGACTTGACACTACACATGTGTAAATCTGTCTTGATTACACAAAAACATCAGCAAATACTCAGAGAAGACTTCAGCTCCAAGACTTATTTATGGCACTTGTAACAGAAGTTTTGGCAAGAAGCACCCACTCACGTCATTTTTGAATTTGAATCAAAAAAAATCTCACCAGTACTCTTAGAATTTTATCTGGTGACAGTTGCTGGAATAACTCTGCTCATCTCTGTAACCAATTTAATCTCTGAGTATAAATCTAATTGAACTAAATAAATGGGAATTTTGAGTGAATTGCTCTGTATTTTAATCATCACTTACTATTTAAATGGTTAATGAAAAGTCAATTCCTCAAGGAGAAAGTCAGTTTCATGCACGACTTCATTATACTTTCATTTTTTCTCACACACCAGAAATAAGACTGCTCTGCAAGTAGTCTGTTAATCACCTAAAACTCAAAATTAATCCTGTTAACCTACTTTCAGTGTTTGAAGCTTGTTAAGTTATGTTAATGTCACAACAATAAAAAAAAACAGAAACCTTTTCGCACTCTCACAAATGTTTTATTCCTCAGAGAACTACTCATTGCTCCCAGAAAACACAGTGTATTTGCAAAACAGAAGGCTGCTTTCATTTGTGTGTTTCCAGTACAGCAAATCTTTCCCTATCCTCCTTTCTTTCTTTTTTTTGCTTTTTAACTTTCAATAGGCTACCCTCCAAGAATCTGCTAACAAGTACTAACCAAAATCAAGATCACTCCAGAAACTGGAGCACACAGAATAGTCCCTAAAATCAATTTGTATGGTAACTTCAACACATCTTTAGCAACCCAGACTAATATAAATAAATGTAATCAGTTTATATATGCAGAACTGTGTTAGTAGGATGCGTTATGCTTTCAGTAAAACTGTCAGGAATGTGAACAGTTTCTAATGTTTTAAGTTAACAAAGTTATTTAATAATTTCTATTCATGAATATTCAAATAGGACAAGCCATATGAGACACAATATTTGAGTGATAGTTATTTGTGACATTTAAATTTGTTCTTCAGCTGTTTAAAACTCCCTCTCTCTGCACGTTATTCATTAACTTCAGCATTTACTTAGAATTTGTCCTTATTTTTACAAATAACTTGGCTAACCATAGTTCATCTGGAATCAAGATGGAGAGCCTTTCTATGTGCCTTATACTTGCATAAGCCAGAGAAGGCAATACTGTAATCTAGAAATAACTTCATGATTTCCATAGCAATGAAGGCTTGGAGCATTCAGAACAGTCTCCGTCAAACTCTGTGGCATTTGTTCCTTCATAAATATTTTAGTATATTTTGTTTTACTCTGAAACATGGGAAATTAAAATCTTTAATCATTTGCTAGAACATTACATTGTGAATGGCATCACTGTAAATTTTACAATCCACTGCCCTGGTGCTTTTAAACATTTGGAGAATATAAATAGCTGTTATATATCAATTAGGCAAGGCACTGATGTCTGCTGGTTCTGCTACTATTATTGTAATCACTATTCTTGTTTACTTTCTTCCGTTCATAGAAGTCAGAATGGCTTAAAAGGTCTATTAAATACAAATTCTATTCTTAGAATAGTAAATAGAAGAAAGTCAAAGCTATCATTACTCTATCAGTTTAGAACCATGTCCAGCTGAAATCTATGCTTTTCAGGTAAAAAGTTCTGCTTTCAGAAGACTACATACTGTGCAAATATTCTAAAACATTTGGATTAAATACACTTTTGAGCGGTGTTCACCAAGCCCTCTAATAGAACTTCATTTCTCACCTTTCTCACTGAAGAGCTCTCCTCAAGGCACTGGTTTAGTAATCTAATAATCTTGTTTCATGGACTAAAAGCTATCAGGTACCTGTGATGGATTGCCATTGCAACTAAATTAAAAACTTAGGTACTTCAAATAATAGAATCACAGAATGGTTTGGTTTGGAAGGGACTTGTAAAGATCATCTAGACCATCTTTGTCATCCCTGCCATCCCTTGCCATTAGCAAGGACATCTTTCACTAGATCAGATAGCTCAAAGCCCTGTCCAAACTGACCTTGCACACTTCCAGTGATGGGGTATGGACAACCTTCTCTGGACAACCTGTTGCATTGTCTCACCTATTCATTATAAAATCATTCCTTAAATCAAATCTAAATCTATGCTCTTTCAGTTTAAAACCCTTGTCCCTTGTTCCATCACTATAGGCCCTGGTATAAAGTCTCTTCCTATCTTTCTTATAAGTCCCCTTTACATATTGAAAGGCCACAATAAGATATCCCCAGAGCCTTCTCTTCTACAGGCTAAAAAATCGCAACCCTCGAAGCCTTTCTTCATAGGAGAGGTATTTCTCCTGACCATTTTTGTGACGCTCCTCTGGACTCGCTCCAACAGGTCCACGCCTTTCTTGTACTGGGGGCCACAGAACTGGATGCAGTACTACAGGTGAGGTCTCATGAGAGCAGAGGAGGGAAGAAGAACCTCCTCCCTCAACCTGCTGACGCTGTTTCTTTTTATGTAGCTTAGGATATGATTGCTTTCAAGGCTGCAAGAGCATATTACTGGATCACGTGCAGTTTTTCATCTACCAGGAACCCCAAGTCCTTCTCAAGTACTTCTTTTTACCTACTTGCAGTAACCACAAAGACAAATAAATGAAACAGAGTCAATTGTCAGAGTATTTTCACTGTATGGTACACCTAAAGGTTTCACAGGTTTTCCAGCCACACACTGGAAACTTTGGAAACCTGTTTTTGGGTAGAAAGTAAAGAAATGAGCTACACATTTACTTATCTTATCTGTTTGTTTTGAAAAAGACTGTAGCACTCTTAGTGGTAGCCAAGAAGGGTATTGCTATTGAGTGGGTTCAAAGAGTGGTGATGTGGCAATGGAGGAAAACATCTGGCACAGCTGTGGAAAGCCCTTTTTGGAAACTCAAAAAAGAAAAAAAAAAAAAAGGTTTGTGTAATCCATGGGAAGTCTAACCTAACTGTGGCACTGTTTTGCTTCTTAGCCAGCTTTCCTATTTCTGCACTTATACTTCTGACAAGATCTTGTAAAACTCAAGCATTGTATGGAAAATTTTACATGTCTCACTAAAAGTCATTCCTTCAAGACTCCATAAATCCATAGAACTTGTTTTGAAACTTGATACAACGAATCTTTCTGGAAAGTTTTTAATGAACAAACATTAGTAATCTCTTGTAAGAAATGTTCCATCCACAGATACTCACAGTTTTTTGGTTATAATTGGAACTACTCTTACGTGATGTGTTTCCACATTATTTTATCTTTTGAAAACCAAATGATTACATTTCTGTGCATGGAGAAGTTCGATGTTGCATTGTTAGCTTCCAGAGAATAGTAGCTGCAGGACAGAAGCACATTACTGATGGGATCAAAATATGAATTACAATGATAAATCTAGTTGTTTTATCCTTGTTGAATGTTGTTTACTGGAACATCTTTGGTGAGCAGAGGAATGATAAAAAACAGCACTATGTAGTGCTACTGTACCATTTGTAGAAAAGAAACTGGATGTTAACTTATTTTACTTAAAGGCTACCAAAGCTCCTCCATGCCTTAAGTTCTCAATATTACTTTGATAAAAATTACCACCGTGGAAGGAGTTCTCTGTGTATTAAAAAAAATCATCATCTATATATAACTCATCACATATATGCATAATTTTTGTTCATTTGAAATTATTCTGGACTTCTCATAATAATTTATATAATTATATTACTTGCTTGGCTTCTTATCTGGATTTCTTTCTCTTTTTTCTTTTCCTCATTTTGTTTTTTTTCTCTTATATGAAAATTTGCGATATGATACTCATTGAACAGAAGTTGAATTGGCAATAGACTGATTTCAAAGAGATGGCTCCACCTAGTGTCACAGTCAAACATTTTAAATCTGAACCTTTTCTCATGTGAAGTAAGCAATTCTCAAGGCTAAAATAATTAAGATTTAAAACATTTTTTTCCCACTGGAATAACAGAAATATGAAGAAAGAGGTGACTGTGATATCTGAAATAATACGCAAAATCAATTGTATAAAAATCTTCTGCATTTATATTCTTCTTGAAGGAGTTGAATTTGCTTCATGGTATACTTTGTCTGCAATTAATTATAGGATTCTCTGACTGCAATGCTCTTATTATGGACTGTTGCATGGAATATTCTGTTGGGACAAAACATCCATCATCAACACTTTAAGACATCATATCCTATTTAGTTTAGGAATACTTTAGGACTCTGAATGTGTGGTGCATAGAAGTTGCTCCAATGTCTCCAGCAAGGACTCTGCTCAGTAGTAACACCACCTACAAAAGAAAACAGACTTAGGAAACCAGGTAGTGGAATTCTAATATAAATAAACAACGGCAATCCGCAGATTATTATTTTCAAGCAGTCATTGGGTTTGAAGTAGTTACCTATAAATTAACTAATGGTAGAATAATTTGCTTCCCTCACCTATTCATAAATTAATTAACAGTGGAATAATTTGTTTGCCTCACCCTAGATTTTGCTAGGTCATTTGATACTGTATTAAAAACACCTGTATAATTAATTATATTTGCTTAGGCATAAGTTACATGAAAAACAAACCACCACAAGAGGAAGAAACAGAAAAGCTGTGAGATACAGTTTGAACTATTAAACCTGAGATCTGTAATGAAGTATGCAAGAACGCTGCAACAAAACCTATATTATTTAACATACTCAGTGATTGTCTTGGGAAAGAGATAAACAAAACTTCAATTAGGTTTGCAAACCATAACTAAAGAGAATATAAAACAGAACTGAGAACAAGAAACAAATACAAAGGGAATGGAAGAAAATAGCAATATGAAAGTATGAAAATAGGACTAGGAGTAACCAAATGAGATTCAAAATGTCAAGTAAATAATTAAAATGTGGGAATATAAACCTAAAACAACTAATGACCAAAATTACTGACAAGCTTAGTGATGGCACTAGTAGATTAACTACAGATCGGTTCACAGATAAGAACAGAGAAGTCCTGTGTTAGATCTCAGCCACGCACAAAATACCAAGTCATATATGAGAAATGGATTTATTCCTTCTCACAAAGCAGTGATGAGCTTGGATGGCACACTCAGTTTAGAGTATTTAAGCTTTGACCTTCCCCGGTATGGGCAACATCAGATTTTCAATGATCTCCAAAGGTATTGAATAGAACAGAAGAACAACACCATCTTGAAAACTAACCCAGTTGTCTCCAACTAATTTCTTAGATTTCAATCAGTAGGACTGAAATCTCTTTCCACAGATTTGGAAGAGTTCTATGAAACAGAAATTTTAATTTTCTTTGAACTCAGATTTTGTTTGCAAATAATTTGTTCCAGTAATATTTTATGTTTGTTAAAATGTTTCTAGGTAAGTCTTTACATAGCCCAAATTACATGTTCTCATGAAACTGTGCCTTAAATATTAATGTGAACTTTTCTAGTAGTATTTTATGATACAAAGGAGAAATACCCAGAAAATATTCCAAGAAAAACAGGTAGAACATATCAGTGTTGATATTTAGCTTCTTATTGGATAAAGTTGTTGGTAGCTGAACAGTTTATGCAATCCTGGTGGATTTTCACGAATACTTGGGTATATGTGTCCATTGGAATCAACAAAAAACAGACTAGAGGTTATTTCCAAAATCTTTTCCATCAATCAACACTTTTATGTATTGAAATACTAAATGTGTGCTGCTGGACTACATTATCACCCTCATTATATTACCTTTGTTTCCGGATTTGCTATTGTATTTTTAATATATTAATGATAAAAATCCATGACAAATGACATAGCATATATTTTTTCTAATTTTTAAAAACTTTCACAGAGTAAAGTAAAAAACTGGTAAATAGGAGCAATCTGGAACTGATTTTTGTGGAGAGATTAGTGTTTAAATACTAAAAAAAAAGTATTCCTCATATAAGCAGCTCATACCTGGACATATTATATATTTAAATTCACATATACTCATGACCTTATCAATCTCTACACTTACCTGAGAGGAGCTTGTGGTGAGGTGGGTGTCGGCCTCTTTTCCCAAGAAGAAAGTGATAGGATGAGAGGAAAAGTCCTCAATTTGCACCAGGGAAGGTTTAGATTGGATGTTAGGAAAAATCTGTTCATGAAAAATGTTATTGAGTGTTGATAAAGGCTGCCCAGGGAAGTAGTTGAAGCAACATCCCTGGAGGGATTTAGAAGAAGGTAGATGTGGTGACTTGGCAGTGCTAGTTTAAGGGTTGGACATGATGGTCTTAAAGGTCTTTTCCAACCTAAATAATTCTATGAATCTACGTCTTAGGTTTAATTAGGTAAACAGCTATGTTTATATACTTGTATAGTTTACTGGCATACAGAAGAATTAAATGAACTAAAAATTGTGACAAGATTTTGTTCACTTAGAGGAAGAAAAACATTATTTTAAAATCTGCAGTTAAAGAGGTCTAAAAGAAAGACCAGATTGAAAATCAGGAGAGAATATAGAAAACATATACCAGCCAGTCGTGAACTTGAAATCATGTATGTTGATTGGTATTTTTGTACCAATAGAATTTCAGACAGTAAAAGTCAATGTGCAGTGCTCATCTTTATTCCAGAGAATTACATGCTTTTAAATTGAAGATGCCAAGAATTATAGAATCCACTTCTTCCATTTCTAGCATATTCAGTGGTTACTATATTTGTGATACACATTGATACATCCATATATAAATTTCTGAATTTAATGTCTCTATTCATAAGTCCCAGACCATGAAACTGTGTTCATTTTCTCATCTCGATAAGTATACTTTTCATATTTTCTTCTGATATCCACATTATCCAGTGCAATCAGATTACATCTCTACTTTCTCTTTGATAAACTAAATATATGTAAACATACTGACTGCGCTAATCAATCTCATCTCAATAGGGTTGATTTTTCTGTTTGTTTTTTTTTTATAGTTTTGGTTTTACTTTACCATTAAGTCGCATTAATGGATTTTAGTACTCCTTTCTCATTGTTCAGTGTTCTGTTAAAAATGAAGACTTTTTCTCCTAGTTATGGTGACAAAAATGAACTGAAAAATAACAAAATATTTAAGTAACAGTGGAGTCCATGTGTATTATGTGAATGCAACTGCGTGCTAATGTATTTGGGAAAAGAATCTTACCTTTGCATCAGATTCCTTAGGGACAGCTCTGAAAACATCTGTTGTTTCTTTCTCTTCAGGGAAAATTTACAGTAACTTGTAATGTGGCTGTGCATTCTCTAATTGAAATCTAATTCTCCCTGTTTGGGTCATAAGTGGGTAAAAAAGGGGATTTGTGGAATGCTCAGAACAGCTCTCTGCCTGTCTACCTGAAAAGTACTATTGATGTTACTGCCACAAGAAAATTAATTATAACGGGCTATGAAAGTATTTTTTAAGCAACTCTGACTTTACTCATTTCAGGAGAATGAGAGAAACTCAGTTTATGTTTAAATTACATTGGTGTGATAAGAAGAAAAAGTGTAACTAAATAATCTCATAGAATTACGAAATGTTATGTTTTACATATATCACCTGTTCTAGTGGATGTTCTGATTTTAAAACCCAGTTCAAATTTGCAATATTTCTTTATAGAAATTCTGCACTTTAGTTAAAGTAAACTACTTCTAAAGTACACTCTGATGATAAATGCCTGGAAAACTACTTCTTCTAAAAATAAGTCTACAAATTATATCATTAAAACTATATAGGATATTAAAAAATGTCTAAATAAAGTGATTGTACTTTGTAGGGAATTCCAAAATATATTTCCTATCTTTTTTTCCTTCCTTCCAGTTAGGTGCCTGAACAATACTTTATGTATAATTATATTTCAGGGAAAAAAATGATAAAATTATTGTACTTAACGAAAAAAAAGTCTTACTTGTACTGGTCAAGTCTCTTTATAAGACTAAGTTCTAGGAAGTTAAGGAAAGAAACAGCCAAAGAAAAAAACTAAACCAAAACCCTAAAAAGGTAAGTTCAGGCCTGACAGATTCAGCTGTGTTATATTAGGAATCAAAATAGGAGATAAGATTTGTCCTCAGAATGTATTAATGCTATAGTTTTGTGAAATATTTAACAAATGACATAAATTCAGGCATTAGTGTATCCTTAAGTAAATGAGGATGCAAAATCAGGTTGTCAGTGCAGAGCACAAATAGAAACATGGTGGATAGGTGATAAATACACACGGTATACAACTGAAAGAGGATATGTAAAATTTGGATTACAAGTGATTAAATAAGTGCTTTATCATAGAGGAAGTACTCAATTCTGAAATAAATATGCTCTGTGACAGACTTGCAACATCTTAAACTATAGATGATACATTAAACAATGAAAAGTGTAGGTTTTCAGAAAACTGTCTGAAGAAGAAAGATGCCTATCTGGAGTCCAAGTTAGGTCATAGCTGTTATTCATTGGTACACAACAGCCCCCTAGTCATTGCTCAAAACTTCAAAGGCACAGGAATATCAAAGATGTTTTGAGAACTCCATTCTTTTGAGTTTCAGAAAGTCTGTACTTTGAGGATGGGGATCTAGGCGAATCTGTGCTCTTTTTTTTTTTTTGTCTTCTGATTTTCATAAGCAAGTGAGTCAGTGCAGGAAAAAGATGCTGCTGTACAGTATGCAATATGTGTACAGTAACCACAACCATATTTTAATTTCACATTTTATACAAGTAAAGTGATATGTAGGGAAACTCTCCTCTTCCTTACATATTCTTTCATGCATGGCTGAACATTTTCAGACAACATAATTTGGAAAAGCTATAACTACGTCTGTATTTGTATAATGTTTACTAATACAGATTTTTGAGCTCGATGTCATCATTTGAAAAACAGGTCTAGAGACATGTAAACTGATTTTTCAATTAACTAATTTCTTCTTTTCAGCAGTTGACTCCAATTTTTCTACTCAACATACAAATCTAATTTAATATGCAAATTGATATGAGGAAAATAAGGAAGGGAGGAATAAAGAGGAGGAAAAAGAAGATAAAACTGTTAACAATACATTACTTCTATTGCTCGATGAAATTTTGAATTGTATCTTTCATTGTGTAACGACACTGACTTTCTTCCTACATACTCACTATAGAAACAGAACAATCCTGTTTTGCCCCAAGAGTGGTTATGCTCTATTCAAGATACAAAAATTGTGGATGAAAACAGAAGAAATACGTCTGGTGCTTTTAAAGTAAATTGTCCATTTATCAAGTGTAACGACGCGTTACGGATTCTAGTCCTTAATCTGTGTTCAAACTAAATGGTACATAGATTACAGTAGAGGACAGAACATTTTTCACTGAGGTGGCTCGGGAGTTTTCCGAAAGGAAGAAAGTTGCATATTTACTCCATAAGATGAAGAGTGAACTGAATCTTGTCTCTAGGATACTGGGTGAATATTTTAACTACTAACATTTTCATAGAAAGGTAAAACTACTGCATTCTTGTACTGTTTTTTGAACCAAATCTTCTCAATGAAACATAGCCAAATTGAAAGATTTTTTGAGTGGAGCATTTTTGAATAACTGAATCACACATAATCACAGAATCATTTAGATAGGAAAAGACGTTTAAGATCATCAAGTCCAACTGTAAACCTAAAATTGTCAAGACTACCACTAAACCATGTCCCTAAGTGCCACATCCACAAATCTCTATTTTAAATTCCTCCAGGGATGGCAACTTAACAGGAATATCTTTAATAAAGTGAATGTCACTGTAGTTTTTTTGCCTCAAGATATTTCTTATTTCTTCCTTGCTCAGCTTTGGAGTCTGTAGTCTTAGAGTTTCTATAGTAAACAAAGAGAGCATTTTTTTCCTAAATCTTCATCACAAGCTCCTAAATCAGGAAAATCTAGAGTGTATTATAAATCTTCAGAGGAATTAAATAAATAATTTGCTTTCTGGCTATAATAACTTGTGGAAATTTTGAATTTGATTTGCTTTGTGGAAATAATGGTACATATCCATGTTCTGAAGCTCTGTAGACTTGAGTAATCTACATGATTTCTGCGCTTGCTCTGAAGACACCTGACCACAAAGGAGTGATAGATCCACAGCACGGCTAACCTGAGCAGGCTCAGGCTATGCCATGCCACACTGCACATACAGTGTGGCCTTCGGGCCCATGTTCTGCTGCACAAGTCGCTTGGACACAAGGGGTTAAGTACAGCCACCTCCTTATAATGGAGGAGGTTGTAGGCAGCTCACACTCTGTGCTGGCATTACACCTCCCTACACCACCTTCATCTAAAACTGAGAAGATTGCTTCTGGTTTAGGCAGTAGAAATGGTGCTTCCTTGTAAGAAACTTGAAAGACAGAAAGCAAAGAATCTCTTCTATGGTCAGTCTGCATTTAATTTGGAGTCAGCTCTTGCACTGCGATCTTTCCTTGACAGAAATGTGGATATTGATCTAGAAACATGAATTATTTACACAGCTCTATTCAGAATTGTAGTACCATAGGAACGCTGGAATTTTGACAGAGTCAGACTGTTAGCAGAATACTTTTCATGAAAAAGCACCCAAAGTTTGGACTTTTGCCTAGTAATATTATTTATTTACTTAGAACTAAAAACACTAAATAACACATATAACATTTAAAAGATTGAAAAGATGTAATAAAATGTTAAAGTACAAATAAAATGATATACTATTAACATTTTATCCATTAATGTATAAAATATAGCACAGAATATATATTTATTATTAACAACAGACGTGATTATAGCAATATATTGCCTGTTATTTTATTGAACAGATACATAATATAACCAATTTTAAAGAAAGAGAAAATTGCAGAAAATCATGCTAGCAAAAAAAAAGATACTTCTGTTACCTTATGTATTCCACAAAAGAATATTCTTTTTATGAATACTTCTTCAGGTTGGGAGAATTTTGAAAAAGAATTCTGTACCAACATGAACCACAAGGATATTATTTGTCTTTATTTTCTGCCCTGTTAGAAAACCAGTAATCCTCTAGAATTTTACTTAACTTCATATTAAACTGATAATACACAAATGGAAAAAAGATGCTTTTGACTGCCATGAGTTTTGGAACAACCTCAAATAAGTGTATATTTTCCTCAACTAGATAAAGGGTCAAATGTGTAAATTATTTAAGAAAAGGAAATTCCTTTACTAAAAGGAAGTGTTATTGGTAAGTGGAAAGGAAAAGAACGTACACTCTTTTGGTCACAGTTTAAAGTTTCTTTTCAAGTGGCATTGCCAAGATTAAAGCTTTATAATTAAATTCCTATTTGACAAAGATTTCAATTAGTTTGCTTAGTGTCTTTATGATTTAATTGGTGACTAAGACAACAGCTTATTTGAAGCTTGAGATGTTTTTATAGTGAAGTATAGTTTAGATTACTAACTTTTCACCCCACTGGGACCACCCTGTTATGAAAAAGCAATTCACTGGAAGAGTTCTTTACATTCACACCTGCTTTCCCATCATATCATCTGTGGTTACCACACAACATTCTTAAAAGTAAATGGTTTCTTTCTTTTTTTTTATTCCACCTTCTCTCTTCAATGTTGATGTCCCTGTAGTTGTGGTAAATATGTCACCACTGAATACTCCTTGAAGGAAAATTTCCCAATGTATATTGGTGTCAAAAGAGAGCGTTAACTTCCTGCCTCTGTATACTTAATTCTTGAAATGTGCCACTTCAATACAATGCACATTACATAAACGTAGACAAATAAGAAATAAACAAGCAGCCACATCATTCTTTTTCATGCAGTTATGTGGTATGGCTTTTCTCTATTTTTTTCTGTACATGGTTAAGAGATGTACCAAGGTTATGCCTATATGAAAAAATTATGCTTCTAGCAAGAATTTTTTATTTTACACGAAACTATTTGCATGTTCAGTTTTCAATATTTCTGAAACAGGTTTCACTCTGCAACTTCTTTTTAGCAAGCAGAGTTTGTAGAGAAGGGACACAGACATCAAGGTTACTTCAGCTGTATCATTCAGCTAGCTCAGCATCATCTGCAACAGTCGCAATGGAAGAAGAGTATAGGATTCTCCCTCCTCAGCCTGACACTTTGTGGCTACTACTGAAGTTCTCCAATCTAATGTTCAGCTTTATGAACAGCAGCTTTAGGAAATACCCTGGGTAATCCTACAAATTATGGCTGCACCTCTTAAATATTCTGAGGTTGTCCCTGCTTTACATTAAGCAGAATCCAGGAGGTAACTCCAATGGAAAGAAATAGATTTATTTTCCTTCAGTTGGCAGAATCAGAATGGTAGCTCAAATGGAAAGAAATAAATTTCCTTCAGTTAATGACCATCATGATTAGGTCACCTCTCGGGCTTGTTTCACAGCAGGATGAATCGTACAAAGGAATGAAAAGATACTTCTCTAGAGACTGCATGCATTTGGGGTTTTATAAGACTTTTTGGGGAACGTGTCATGATCTGAAGCTCCCCTGCAGGTATACTTATGGTTGGTTTAGATATTTCCAGAGATATACATCAGCTTCAAAAGGCCTCCCATATTTCAGCTAAAATGAGTGAGTTCTCAAATTTCCTGCTGCCAATTGCAAAAATGTTCCATTTGTTCTCAAATAATCAGGAATTTTCAGGATCATTTTTTAATCTTCTTCCTACATACAAATTAGCTTCGACAGACTATTAATTATACAAATTAGATTATTATTCACAGCTTTGCAAACTTCTTATGAACATTATATGGGATCATTTGTATTTTTTTTATCTTCCCTATTAACTACTTTAAAAAAGGAGAGGAAGGTAGAAATAGGAGTTCTCAAAAGCTTGAAAATGATTCAGAGGACATGAAATATTTTACTATTGTTTTGTTCATTCTCTCTGTCATTTTCTCTCTACAATTCAAAAGCATCGCTAACTACTCACTCTAACCTAGGCAAATTATCATGTTGTGTGTATATATGCATGGAAGGAATGTAAAGGGAAGTCTTTTAATTTTTCTGGGTGCATATATTTGCCAAGATAAATTGTCTTACATTTTAAATTAAAAGATATGTGAAAATAGACATGTCAGTGACGATGGTATTTTCACATTTTTATTGCAGAATTTCACAGTTCTATTCATAAGCAATCCAGCAAAATTTTAAGAAGCTGAAGAGAACTATGAATTAAATATCAAATGATTAGATATTTGATTTTTTCTTTAGTTCTTTAAATTAAAGTCCAAACTATTTAACTGAGTCCCTTAGAAAAATCTTGCTGGCTTTCCAAGATTATTGCAGTACAATGGAATATAGACTGAACTTCTTATAGGTAAATCCACCATATCAAAGAATATCTCTGTTCTGTGCCTCTTGAAACGTTCTTTGATTACTGAGAGTTGGTGGCATGAAAGAGATACTAGGACTTTTTTTGTGTTGGAAGAAATATCGTATAATATCTTCAACAGCAAACCTTTTGTTTCTCACTAAGCCTATTCCCATTCTCATGTGACAGGTAAAGAAATTACTGCCTTACACATTTTTAATTTTCATATAAAAACTGCTGTTCTGAAGTGCCACATTGTCTATCTACGATACAAAAAATGCACAACACACTGGTATTAATAACAGTACCAGACACTAGAAATGTGATCTGATTGCTGATAAACAGAGGAGTTAACAAAATACACTTACCTGAATAGCATTGCAGAAATGTGAAATAAAGTGGATTTTCTTTCTTAATGGTGCCTTCTATTTTTAGATACATTTTCTGAGTTTTTCCATAATCCTTAACAAAGCCTAGAGAAGAGAAGGCTCCAGGGAGACCTTATAGCAGCCTTCCAACACTTAAAGAGGACCTACAGAAAAGATGGTCAGGGGCTCTTCTCTAGGCTAAGCAAGCCCAGCTTTCTCAGCCTGTC
Source organism: Tapera naevia (assembly GCA_033556795.1). Taxonomy (NCBI): domain Eukaryota; kingdom Metazoa; phylum Chordata; class Aves; order Cuculiformes; family Neomorphidae; genus Tapera; species Tapera naevia. The sequence goes on from JAUMJJ010000059.1 coordinate 7,971,917, forward strand.
CTTGTACAGGGGGTGCTCCCACTCTCCGATCATCTTATGGCCCTCCTCTGCACTTTCTCTAACAGATCCAGGTCTTTCCTGTGATGAGGACTTCAGAACTGAGTACAGAGCTCCACGAGGAGGCCTCACGAGAGTGGAAGAGAGAGACAGAATCACCTCCCTCGACACCAAAGTGCTGGTCACATTTTTTCTGATACAGCCCAGGATATGGCTGGCTCTGTGGGCTGCAAGCACATTTTGCCAGCTCGTGTTGAGTTTCTCATTCACCAGCACCCGCTAGTCCTTCTCTTCAGGAATACTCTCAATCCATTCCCCACCTAGTGTAATGTAACTGTGCTTGGGATTACCCTGACCAAGTGCAGGATCTTGCACTTGACTTTGTTGAACTTCATGAGGTTAGTACAGGTTCAACTCTCAAACCTGTCAAGGTCCCTCTGGATGGCTTCCTTTCCCTCCAGCATGTTGACCGCACCACAGAGCTTGGCGACATTGACAAACTTGCTGAGGATGCTTGTGTATATATATGACAAAGATTTTTAACTGAGCTGATCTTATCAACTGAGACCTACTCACTTCAGTATGGAATGCCAAGGGTGACACAAGTTTAAAAAAGTGTCTGATTTTTGTCAGTTTTATATTAAAAAAAAAAAATATTATAGTGAACTAACAATTTGTTTATGTTTATGTGAAATGCAAAAAGTAACTCCACTCACATATTTAAAGATCGTTTCTCAATGGGAATAATACCATATGTGCAGGCAAATTTAGCTTTGGACTCTGTGATTGATAGAATTATCATTTTATCATCTTTCATAGTACTTCATGGAACTTCATCATATAGAAACAATGTTTGTTTATTTTAGAATTATCTCATAGATTTACTCAGATATTGAACTATTTTGTGCTCTGTGTTCTAGTTAAAACTGTAATAAAATTTCAAGATGGATAATTCTGTTTCTAGAAGACTAATATCAGACTTTGAAGAAAAACTGAGGTTATTTTTTCCTGTAAAAATGAGTCCAAGATTTAACATTAAAGAACAGAACACAAGCCTGTATTCAGGCTACAAGGAAACACAGACAAATAATTTCTTTACATATATTAAAAAGCACAAATTCCTCTCAAAAAAAGAGAAGGTGGAAGTGATCATTTCTCTGCTAGTCAATAAGGGTTTCACGTACCCTAATCATACAGAAAACATTAGTCATAGTTGCTTCTATCAAAAAAAGTGAGGTATTTTTATGTATTGCACAGGCTTTGTAGGCTTACTATCCGGACATAATTAGGGCTTCAAAATCGTCAAGTCAATTTCATGTAATCTTGGAGCCTATTTCTATCAATTTACTCTTTCTTTAAAAGCAAAGGTGCTCAGTTAGATTAATTTCATCTGTATTTTCAATGTATCACACAAAAATCCTGTATTTTGTGCATATTCAACCAACTGGTATTGTGTGCTAGCAGCATACAGAACAAAGCTTCTATTTGTCGCCACAAAAGGAAAAGAAAGGTATCTGTACTTAAAAAAAGAACAACACACTAATATTTATTTGTTAAAGAAGGCGTATCTTGAAATCAGAGAGGGTCTAAGCCTAGGACATTAATTATCTTCTTAAAGGACTGCAAACTCACAGACACATTTCAGTGTTTGTGGTGGTGTGATCTGTTTAGATATCAACTGCTTGTTTAAACTCATCATACATTTCAAAGTTATCCATCTATAGTGTGTATTCCCTGAAAATAGATAACTGATCCTAAAATAACCAGAAGCTACATTTGAAAAGCCACCTTTCTTTTGTTGTATCAGAACATCCTAACTATAACACATTTTGTTTTCCCGTTATTTCAATTTATTGTATTGGGATGGACCTCATTCTTGTAGCACTCCTAAGTGTGCAGATTTCTGAGATGGTGTTCAATGTCACTGTGGTTTCTGCTTTCCTCAAATCACAGTGATATCTTCACTATTGTTCTTAGGTCACATGCAAAACAGAAATGCCCAGACTCCTTTTGTATCTTCCATAAGTGGGAACAAACCACAAAGTTTTTTGTTAGCCTATGCCATGATAAATATAAACTCTTGTAATGAAGTCATATATCATGGCTATCTCTGATTTGTTGTTTAATAATATCCGCGACACTGTTTAGTTATCCACCCATGCTAACAGATTAAATAGAAACTTTCCAAATCATTGTATAGTAAGGCCCTGTTGGGGCCCTGAGAGCACCCATAGACTCATCTCCCTAGTCTGTCCTCAACATGCCATTGATCCAGAAGGTCTGGTCTTGCTTGAGATGTGTCACAGGTCTAACTGGTTCCAATCCTGTCATTTGCTGATCCCAAATTTCCATTTGACTTTCCTGAGCTGACCTTGGACCTTTCTCTGAGGTCATTTTGCCTTTGTCTGATGACACTGGCCTCTTTTCTCTGCTGCTTTGCTCTATTCTCCTGCTCCCTGGTCAGGGGGATTATCACCCAGCTGTACTGGGGGAACCTCTGACTCCCACTCAGTTTCCCTGTGGACTAGCCTCATTGTTGAAGCTTCTGACGGTCCCCAGTTAAAAGTGTCCATAACCTGATAATGTCTACCAGTACATGTTCATAATCACAAAAAATAACCTTAAAATATACAGAAAAATATACTTATTTTATGTGCAGAATTAGGCAAAGGACTGGGTAAGTGAATTGGGAACACCCATCTTTGCTTTACATACTGAAGGCACCAGCTTCGATGCCTTCACACTTTCATACCTATAATACACTTTGAAACTTTCAGTTTAAGAATGCAAAATCCTAGTTATGCTTGCAGGGGTTTGTGTCTGACTTTTCAACAAGAAATAGTACAGAGACTATTAATGGCTGTTGTAAATTTGTAAGGTGACAATGATATGTTTACTATTGCTTTTGCTGGATTCAGACCGCTTACAGATTTTCATTGGTTTTTTTTTTATTTAAAAAAAGAGTATACCACTCCTACGTCCTGGAGTCAACCATTTTGCCACTTGGGGTTTCCTTTGGTTTTACTAATATAACTTATTTGACAGGTTTTCATGTGTCACCCAGCTTTCTGCCAAATGTGGTGTTTGGAGTATTCTGCTTGTCGTTCACTTCATTTTTAGCAGGGTTTAAGTTATTTACAAGGAACAGTGTTGGAAAAGGAAACAGCCGAGGCATTGTAAAGTCAGCCAGGAAGAGTGAATAATGGAGCCAGTTACCTGTGTCCTCATTCTCCCTACTTAGTTTTGTGATATACAGTTCACGAGTGAAGTAAGAATTCAATTACAGCTGCAAAAACACCAATAAACACTGTATTTGTGACATTAAATAAACATAATTAATACATTCTCACAGAACAACCCATCTGATATAACATCAGGGAACATCAAGTAAATTACGTGATGGGAACAGTAGAAGAAAGAACTTAATTTAAAATAAGGTAACAAGGTTACCATTTTAAGACAAGTACGAGAGCGGGAGCCCTATATCTTTGCCTTCAGATTTTGTACCTAGGCCACATGGTTCTACCTGTCCCTCTTTGTTCTTTTTTTTTGGGGGAGGATTGAAGTTTTGTCTGGGGCTTTCTGATGTGAAGGCTTCTGTTCCTCTGGCTTTTAGCTGTCGTCATGTTGGAGCCTTAAATTCTTGCCTGTACACAGAGCTCCCTAGATGACTCACACAGAAACAAGTCTTAATTCAATTCGATTAGGTGGTATCCATGTATTAACTTTCAGCTACTTTTGTTGATCTTCTCGTCCTTGTTTATCTCTGTGGTTTTTTGTCCCCCAATGCCATTCCACAATGCTGCCTCTGTTAGAGCTCACAGGAGAGTAAGACAGACCTGCTGGATGAATTGATGCCAGGGAAATGGTTTCCTTAGCAACAAAACTAAGGTGAAAGCTCCCAGAATTTTTTACCCAATCAATGTAACTTCTATTCCCAGCTGTAGAAAAAGAAAAGGTAAAGAAATGGATCCATGAACTGCTGTTACCGACCTCTCTCACATATCCTGAAAAAAATATATATCAATGTTACTAGTACAAATTTCCATATTTTAAAAGCATTTTAAATAAGAAATCTCATGACTGAAAGCAGCTTTGAAACCAATTGTCACCACTTTGTACAAAAAAACCTAACAAAGCAATAACTCATAATAAGCACACACAGAGCACTCCATTGACATTCTGTCCTAATTGCCATGAGAAAGATAAGCCCACAGATAAGGACTTGTTTTGTGCTCTATCACTAGGAACTAATTCAGTTTCTGGTATTAAAATGTTTATAATTTTCATCACTAATTAGGATGAAAGTTGTTCGTCTAAGGACAGAAAAATAGACAAGTTACTGACAGGTTATTTGTCTATTTGACAGGTTTTGGAAGTTGCTAATCCCTTAGAACTTGGAGGGAAGGTATTCCCATCCCATTCCTTTCACAAAGAACACTTGCGACAATTTTAAGCTTTCAATGTGTTTCCAAAAGAAGAAAAGTTAAAACTAATTAAAATTATTTTGTCAGAGAAACCATAAGAGCTATGCATAAACTAAACATAATTTTTCTTTCTAAAACTCTTACTTACCATATGTGCTTTATAACAGGAAAATTATGCTTAAAAATAGCATCTTGTAAACTCACACAAGATGCTATTAGATTGTAGCTGCTTACTCTGCTGCCAAAGCTGAATTTGAGAGCTGTTGAAGAACAATGCTCATTTTCTTTTTCCCTCAAGCTCTGTCAACATATTTCCTCAACTCACTGCTGGAGTGTACCGCAGGGAAAGCAGCCTGGTTTTAAGGCAGCAGGTGGAACACTCTTTATCATACATTTTCCTGACTGCATAATAGATGTGAAATGCAAAGATCATTTCCACATTTCCTATGAAGAATTTAATCACTTGATAAAAAAGCTGTTCTGATATGGATACTCTAAACTGCTGTGTTTTATGTGCTGTGCTGTGGAATGCAGAGCTAATGTGCATGGATTTGAAGGAAAAGTTACCATCTTTGAAAATGGGAAAAGAAATGTGTCACTCAGATCTATTGGTATTCATACCCTTAAAAAATGAAATCTGGGAACAGAACGCTTAAAAATGAAGGTGTAAATCATATTGAGGTTTATTTTTTCTGCCCATTTAAAATTCTGCACAAATTAAAATAAATTCAACAACTTTGAAATTATTGAGTTTAAATTGAGTGGACTCAAAATCTATTCTTGGAAATATGACCCTCAGGTTCTGTTTACCTGGTTGAGACACTAGATTTTGTTAAGACTTTCATGAATATATTTTAGTTAGCAACTACATCCTGTATTTTTTGAGAGTATACAATTAAATTATACCTTAAAAAGAAATTACTATATCGGTAGTGCTTGCAGAATACCCTCTTTGTTACAGAATTTTATTTCTTCCCTGATTTAGGTTAGAGTTCTGCTGTTCAGGTCACACTCAACAAAATCTGTTCTGGAATGTTTTTTCCATCTTCTGCATAACCTAGCATGGAAATCAAGAGTCCTATATAAAGAAATTGGGCGAAGCGCATAATAGAATGCTTATCAGCATTTGCCACTGCAAGCAGTTACGAAATCAATGCACATTCCTAACACATTTAGAAGAGGAATTGACTGGAATGTCTCAGGATATTTCTGAGGATATTAGCATTCTAGTTCAGATTAGTGTGTTTCTAAAGTGAATCTCCTGGGTGTTGCTGCTTGCTGTGCTTACATCCTAAAGGGTTCTCAATGTGATCAGCAGATTCCTTCCATATTAAATTAGATAGCCTTCAGCACCACATCTAATGTTCTCCAACTATTATAATAAGCTTATAGTCTACTAGTCAAGGTCTAGATTAGAGCTAATTGGAAATAAATAAATTGCCCTGAAATATACTACAGATCCACTCCATCTGTGTTACATTTCTTGCTAATGTATACACAACTTCAATATAATGTCATATGAGAAAGTAAATGTTGACTTTGCAATGGAAAATTCCATACATGTCATCAAAGGCTAAGTATAATATCACCTCATTTTATTGACCCCATCAGACTGTACAGGAGATACCGAGGGAAAAGTGAATCAAGACACAAAAAGATTGTCCAGGGCAATATAGTGACTGCTCATTGCAGTCTTTGTTTTCCTATGTAAACTAATTTGTCATCAGTATTGAGAATCTGTTCCCAAACACTAAAACCTAGGAAAACAGTTTTAAATATGTTTATTAATCTGCATTTTCTCATCGCTCTTATATTTGTAGCATTTGTAGCTGGATTTAGTACAATGTCGTTATGCCATCATTGTGTTGCTATGCTAACACCTAGAAACCCTGAAAGATTGAACAGGAATGAGACCTATTGCATAGGTATAAAACACGACCAGAAGATACTTAAAACAAAAACAAATAAAGAGGATGGCATAAGTAAGCATTGTAGCAATAGGACAACAGATATCAATGAATCAGTGAATCAATGTCCAGCCATTTAAAGAAAAAATGTGTTAGGAAATGAGTCTAGATCTGGAGAAAGTACAGTAGAAGAGCAGCAGTATTTTTTCTTATCTCACTCTGCACGATGCTGTGCATCAGAGCTGCTAAATTGGATTAAAGTACAACCAAACTATGCTTTCTTTGGCTGAAAGTTTGCTTGATCTCACAGAAAAGATGCTTGACTCCCTTTAGTTATGAATATATGGCCTGGTGTTATGAAATCATTACTGTTAAAGAACTTTGATTACATTACATTTTCTGGCCCATTTTCAAGAACACAAAAGACATGTTAAAAACTAAGTTGCTCGAAATTCCGTATAAACTTAATTTGGTTTATTATTTTTTTATTTGATTAGTAATTCTTAAGATTTATAATTTTTTTTTAATTTTAAAAATGTTTTCTGTCTGAGGCTTCCGTTTTTGTAACTCAAGCATGCATGAAAATAATACAGGCCCATCTATCAAACAGAACTGGTGGTGTAAATGATATATACAGGAGTCTAACAATGTCTCCAGATGTTCAGATATCAGAGACAAACAGCTGAATTTTCTTGCAAGTGAAAAAGAATATATTTACAGAAAAATCAGACATATTGGCCTTTTATAACCTGAATAATGATTATATTCTGTGATGAAGAACATACACAAGTTTGTTGTTTGGAGGTAGATATGTCTACATCGAAGACAGATATCTCTTTATATCAACATTATATTCTTTAGAAAAATCTATAATGTCTGCTCCTAGCAAAAGGTTGTACTGTTTGTTGCACTTCACCTGCATCAGGATAATTTACTTTTTGTAATGCTATAGAAGTGTTCTGGAATATGCCTTTAATAAGAGCATGAAAGTCAAGATTTTGGTCTGCTGTCAGAATCTTGCATTCCCTCCTGCGCCAACTGAAAGTCTGTCAAGATACAGATAGACAGCTGAGAGGGGCAAAGTCTATTTTTTAGTAGAAAGAGTACCTTCAAAAAACAGCTAGTTCTGGGACTAAGTTTTCGGTACAGATATGATGACTCCTTAAGTTCATTTGTTTTAAATCAAAACCTCTTCTAGGAATACCTACTGTGTTTTATTTTTCACACTAATAGAGGAACTTGCAAATTATATTGCAAGTTTCGATCTACATACTGTCTTGTAAGTTATTCAGATGTGCACATGATGTCTATGACAATCTAGCTATAAGTGTTTCTTGTCAAGTACTCCTAGATTCACATAATGCAATGTTGTCTCTACACCCCTCTCATTTGTAACACTGCAAATGTAGTATTTGCCAACAAGGAGGCTCATCACAGATGTGTGTTTTAAAAAGATTTCGGATTGTCCTAAACAATTTCTCATGCAAACAGTGAAAGAAAGCAAACAAAAGAAAACTTAAATGCAAACAACAAAAAGAGTCTTCAAGTGTCTGAACCTGAGGCTACCTTTTTCCCTGTTTTGTTTTATTGTTTAGAAGTTTGCCTACTTTTTAAAATATTATATGTTTTTTAAGAGATGATACTGGTTATATCACTGACTGTGGCTGGGCAGTCTCAAAGCTGATAGGCATTGTCGTGTTTCGAATAAATGATTCCTTGTTGAGGAAGTTCCCGAGGGGATATCATTTTAAAAAGCTATTGAAGCCAACAAAAAGTGCTTAGACTGAATAGATTTTCAGAGTGGCAAAGGTGACATGGAAGAAGGCATATATACAAGAGTGAGATAAAGACATAGAGGACTTCCTAAGTGAAATGTCATAAGAACAACACAGCAGAAGAGGAAAAGTACAGAGATGGAATTAGATACCATCTTAAAAATAGCTACAGGTACAGTAAAGCACATTGCACAAGAAAATTTGAGATTTTGTTGCTATAGTGAGGGTGCACAGTGACAGACCATTTAAAAAATACAGGGCATGGTTTTGGTCTGTTTTGTTACATTCATTTAAATAAAACCCTGTCCCAAAAAAGGTACAAGAGTGGTACCTTTTCTAACAGACGTATCCACAATTCTTTTTCTCTTCAAAAGGTAAAAACATAATAAATTCTTTAGTATGATATTATTACTCTTTTAAAAAGTACTTTTGATTTTAATAGTGCATGACTAAATGAATAATAACAGTCTGCCAATAATAATTTGTTCCAATTTAATTGAATAAGTGTTGATTGATCATTACATTTAATAACTTTAAGATATTGGGAGCTTTGTACTTGGAGAAGAAAATAAATAAGCTTTCCTTTTCTTCAAGAAGGGAGATTTTACTTAGATTTGTTTAAATTTTTGTTTTGGTTTGGTTTTTGGTATCTCAGAAGGTAGTTTGAGTGACTTTGTTTTTTGTAGCTCGCTAGATGGTGCTGTGTTCCAACGTGCAGGAGCACAGCTCAAGACCCATATGACAAAACCCCGTCACCTATGTGGACTGCTGGAGGTGGTCAGCACACTCTGTTCTTGTGACGAGCAAAAATTTAAGAGCCTGTATTTAGGTGCCTGTTTTAAAAACAGTGGCCTGGATTTGGAGTAACTCAGACTTGAGAAGTCAGGACAGTTTCTCAATCATGATGTGCCTTTCTGTTTAGTCAGTGCAGCTCTGAGTTGTCACTTAGCTGTAGAAGCTGTATGAAGTTTTAGCCCTTTGAGCTAACTGTATGCCATGTACATACAAAGTTTTTATTTTCCTGTTGGTCTCATAATGACTATGAATGTATTGCTAAGTAATAATCCTGCTGAGAAACCGTGGAGTTACCCTCAGTGCCTGAGCTCAGGTAGTACATGCAATTGCTTTGATTTGCAATGAATTTATTCGTGAAGTGTGTTGTCATTATCAGAAATATAGACTTCAGCTCAGCAAAACGCTGACCTATGAACCTAAATGTCTTGCTAAATCAAAAACATTAGAGAGAAAGAGGAGTGACTGAACATCAGAACAAGGTGTTCTGTTAGCCCTCATTCAGTCTGCTTTTATCTCTTTCCCGTCATGTGGCAAACAGCTACTAAGAAATTTATAGCTAAACAAAGTTTTCATTTTCTGACTGAAAACACTTTAACCAGTCTCCTTTCAGCCTAACAGCATGCCACAAATATTTGGGATATGACCTCTCTTAGAACCTTTATATTTTGGTCAACTGTTTTCATCATGTTTTATCTGAGAGTATTTTTTTCTGAAAGTATTTAACATAGTTCACATGAAGAAGACTTGCTGGCAAGATATGTGGTTTGGCAGGGGTATGAAGGCCACATCTACACTGTTCTGTTAAAAGGCCCCAAACACCTGGTACTAATTTCCCTAGCTATCCACACCATCTAAATTTTGGCAGCTGTTACACTGAAGACAAAACCTAGGAGTTGCTTGGCTCCAAAACATTGCATCCATCTTTCTTCAGAGATTATCGATCAGAATGTTCACTATCTGTTCAATATGTTAGCCTTGAAGATCAGTGAAAGATTATGGTGTAAAAGATAGAGGACATACATACTTAGGACAAGGTATGAACAATTACCTTCATGAGACAGAGGAGGAAATTTTTGAGGGTAAAACCAAAAATGTTGCAAGTGGTCCTCAGCAAAGAAGTTGCTGTATAACATATGACTGTAAGAGACCCCAATGAACTATTGCTTACAAGGAAGAGAAAGGGAACAGAAAGGCAGCAGTGAAACACATGTGCTCACCTGTGGCTAGTCATTCTCTTTTCACTGTTACATGACAAGTAAGCAGAAAAATTTCTGTGACTGGGTCATATCACCCAGCTATGTTTGAGCAAAGATCACTACTCAAAGTCAAAAAGCTAGGGTTAGAACAGTTTAACGTTAGTGAACTTCCATATTCAGAGGGGACACTTGTTTATCTGGCGGGCAGATTTCTCAGCATCAGATGACCATAGGAAAAGAAACCAGCTGTAGCCAGACTTCTCTTACCTGAAGTTCTTACCTGAAGTTTATAATTTCTCGTGAACTAGATGAAGAAGAAGGAATTGCACCTCCCTTCTGCTCCAAAATGCATTCTTGAGGGAAGGAGCATAGATATTTCCTGTGTTCCAAGCAGAACACGCCATCCTGCGTACGTTAGGATCTGTGTTTTCTCCATAGAACCACTTCAGAATGAAAGCAGAGAGCCAAAAAGATTTTTTATGAACCTGCTAATGTAAATGTGCCTAGAATTACTTCAGCCTATCCTTAGAGAAGGTCCCAAACAGGAGACAGATTGCTGTACCGGGGTAGTGGGACTTACATGAAGACCGTTGCCTATATTGTTCTTTTCTTAAAGGCTTGTTGTCCATTTCCTATTGCAAAATAACAACTAGCTCAAACTGAAATCGTTATGTTTCTGTAATCCTATACATGCCATCTTTTGCATGCCAAGACCCATGGTTTACTCTCACACCAATACACTCTTACAACGACCCTTTCTTATAAAGTGTTGCTGTGACAAGACCAGTGTGGATGCAAAAAGGTAGTGATATCGCTACCATTATATCTCCTATCTTATGAATATGAAATCAAAGTAAGTTATGAGTGATGCTTGATATTCTGAGTAGAGCACCCATAGCCTAGATGTGAAAATATCTCATAAGGAAAATCAAGGATAGTCCCAGACGTCATAGGCTGGGTATTTTTCAGGAACAATAAGAGCCTACTGTGTCAGGTGGGGCACGCTACCATGAAGAATCTCAGAAAACAATCTAGCAACCAACTCACTACTTTTGTTTAGGAGTTTTGTTGATCCAAATTTTACATTGTTGATGAATAACCACTGGGTATGAATTTTGAGTAGTGTATCTGAACCTTTTGAAAGGTATTCAAATTTTCATTTCAAAAACATTCTTTGCCTGTTTGCCATCTCAAAATCAAGCTGGAAATTAGTGCCATACAGACGTTTAGAATTCTAACACAGTGTATAAAGTAGCCGTTGTCTTCATTGCCACCCTCCTTTTTGACCACGAGTCAAAACAGTACTCTACCCTAGATTGCATTGACTCTTAATCTTTTTCAGGTGCTGGTTTCTCTCCACAGAACCAATTTCCATTAGGATCCAGAGGTGATGAAAAACATATTAATTTGCAACATAAGTCTTTTCTTTTGATGGATTTTTTATCCAGCATGCAAGAGCAACGGGAGTTGCTAAGTACAACTACGCTAAGTACATACATAAATTATGGTGTGCTAACAAGATTAAAACTTTTTTCTTCAAAGAAAATAATTTCTGCTTTCAGTATTTCATCTCCAAATAATATGTTTTATAGCAAAATATTTGCTGTTTAACTAACACAGCCTTACAGAATTTAGCTAGTAAATATAATGTTCATTTGAAAACTCTGAATATGTGGCCTCCTATGCTGTGTTTTTCTGTACTGTTTTCTATTTCTTCTAACCATATTACCAGGACAACCATCATTGTTCTCTGAAGAGAAAGGGAGTATTTGGGAGTAATCAATCAGCCTAAGTGAATCTGGTTCTGTTGCTTAATTATCTTTCAGGTGAGGATTGCTGCATTTTGTGCCTTGAAGAACAAAGTCAAGAACATTGTGGAACAGTTCTCCACCAGTACAAAGTCCAAATATTACTCACAAAAATAGCTTCACAGAAATCCCAAGAAATCTTCCCACTGACTTGACAAGTAGAAAATTTCTGATCATTCTGTAAATTCTGTCAAGCTCCTAGCATCAGACAAAATTACTGATATGTGCCCCTGGTTTCTACAAAAAAAAAAGACACATTACTCTGATGTGTGATGCTGCTTTCTGGCAGTGACATTGTGGAAATTGCAGGAAATAGTACATCCCAAGCTTTACTATAAAAGTCACAGGGTTTCAGCTCTAGTAGCAAAGATTCCTATCTTTGTTTTCAAGTGCATTTACAAATGTCTGCTTTGTATTAACTGCATTAAAATTCTTCAACAATGAAGCTAATGAAGCTGACTAATGAAGCTAGGGTTTTTGTTATATTTCAAATACTTAGTCTACTTAGTTCTTGTTGTGAATGGGTAGCTTTCAAGGCAGCTTATGGAACAGTCTTAAATAAACTAGTTTTAAGACTCTGCTCAGAGATATTAAAACTAAGAGTTTCTGTAAAATTTTACAATTTTGTGTTTTGAAAGTAAAACTCACTGTATGATGCTGGAAACAATTACAAGAACTGTAATGTGCCCAGACATCTCAAACTGCACTTTCACAAAATGGCTTTGAGGGGTAGGCCAAAGACGTGCACAGAGACCAGATACAAACAAGTCAGTGTTCTCCAGTCTGATTCTAAACAGTTGGCACAGAGCACATGGCAGCATTCATGTTTTTCTGAAGCTGAGGGCTGATGGAGACTTCTAGCCTCTCGATTTGAAAAGAGAGTTTTGACTGAAGTCTAACAAAAAAGGACCTAACTTACACCCCATCTTTTCTTTCTTTTCAGATGGCATAACTCATTATATTTTCATAGAAGGGAAAAGCACTAGAAGATCTTAAAAAATGAAAAATGAAATGGTTATTTTATTCTTTGAATGAGTAGCTTAGTACTAGTAATGTGTTCGTTTGTTACAGCCTAGATTGTATCTAGTTTTTCCAATTCTTAGCATAATTTACATAAAATATATGCTCAGACTTGATGTTATCCGAAAGAAAATTCCCATAACACTTTTTAGTCCAGGGTTACTTGGAGCTTTGTTCTCTTATTTCCTTGTCATTAGTATGGATTGCATGGTATTTTTTAGGTCACTGGATTTTTAAATAACTGAAACACCAGGCCCATAGCTGTGTAAGTCCCAATGCTTACAAATTTCCGGCCATGATCTGTCTTCTAATATGAAAACCTTTTTTGTGGCTCTCCTGACAATAAATTTATTCTAAAGTATTTGAATCTCAAATCCAACCAAAATCAAGTTGGGCTGATGTTTCCAGAGGAGTTGTTCAAGTAAGGTTTATGCTGTTTCTAAGCCTCCTTTGATCTTGCTTAATCCTGACTCTAACAAGGTCTGTTACAGAGTAATCTGATACCTTGTACTATGTTAGTTCATGCACAGGGTTACAATCCTTTCAAAGAAATTATAAGGGCCATCATCTCACTTCTTAGACTGGCCAAATTTGTTCTTCATCTGTACAGGGGAAAAATAGTTAACTCCTAAGTTTAATTAGAGTAATACAAATGTTACTGAAAATGGCTAATGAACAAAGCCTCAGATCAAAGGTAAGGAGTTCACCAGGAATGTGGAATTCTCTATACCGTGTAACTGGTGCTCAAAACCATCAGTCCTGCTTGGCCATACCCTAAGATAGCGGGCTTCTGTTGGGTGGCAAGAGAGGAAGGGAACCTATTTCAGAATATATATTCAATCTCCAGTGTTTCAAGTAGGAGTCTTTATCTCCTGCATGTTACACAGGTTGCACAGAGAGCATTTCCATTCAGGGGCGGATAATTTACTGCCAGTCTATGTGAACATATCTGGAGTGTTCAAATCCGTTTTTGGTTAGTAGCCTTATTCTTTTACAGCTTATTCACCTTCACTATAAACAGAGAAAAGAAGCAAGTGCTCTGATAAAGTGGAATGGATGGACCCGTCTTCAAATTTATGTTTTTGTTATTTTTTTTGTAATTTTTTCCTGTTTCTGAATTTCCTAATTTGACCAAAAATGTGCAGCAAAAAATCAAACCAGAGGAACTGGCTTTACTTTTTAATTGCAGTTTGGCCTAGATTCAAATGTAGAGAAAGTGTCAAAAAATTCTTAATATATTTTTCGTAACATGCACTGAGGAACTGTTGAAAGGTATCCAGAATAAAAAAAAAAAATAATAATAACCAACACAATCAATTACTATCTAGGCTATTGTGTGGAAGGAAAAAAAAAACGGAAAAGAATAGAACAAAAGGAAGTAAATAAGAGGCAGGGAAGTGGAGGAGGAGGAGATTGTTTATGATGATCCCTTAAAGAATAGTTTGTAGGAGAAAAAAAGTAAAAATAAGATACATTGTTATTGGCTGCCATCCTTTTAAATGTATTTTTTTCCTGGGATTTTAGCCACAGGCCATTTAGATGGCAATCAAATCCAGCTGTAACTGTTGCAGGTGAAGGGAGTAATGCTGTGATTTTTGCCAATGAGTCATCTGGGACTCCCTTAAGTTTTTGTCCTGTGACAGATAATTGACAGCTTGGATTAAAGTGTTTTAATAGAAAAGGGAAGTTAGAAATAATATAAATAGGTGAAACTATGATAAATTTTCTCTGAAGTCAGGTAAAAATCTTTTCTCTACAGTAACAGTTCTAGCAATGATTGAACCACACCCTCTGTTCCCTAATGAAACATTTCAATGAAACCTTCAGTCTTTTGTGAAAGTTCTTTCATTTAATTCTTTCATGAACACAGTAAGGAATCTTAAAATCTACTTGCAGTCTTTCATAGAAACAGTCTGTTGGGCTTCTTCTTTGTTTTGGGTGGGGTGTTTTAGTGAGCACCTTCAGGTCTGCTCTGATATTCACTGGGTTATAGGTCTCTTTCTGCTGACCTGAGGGCTAGACAGGGCTCTCTTCGGTGGTCAGCAATTACCATTATTCCATTGCAGCCCTCTGGACTAAATAAAAAATCTCCAATGTGATGAATTTTCTGAGATTCCCAAACCTAGTTGTAGCTGCCTTATGGTGACACCCAGTGGAGGAAAGAAACACTCCAGCTTGAAAATTATTATGCCTGTACCTTGGTTTTGAAATGCAAAGTGCATTAAGTTGTGTAAACTGCCTGATATGAAATACAGATCTGTAAAAAACTCATGTCAATTGGGATTTTGGTTGAAAGTAAAATTTCAATCTGATTTCATCCCAAGGTATTTTATGGTTCACACTTTTATTAGTAGTAGTGTTTGAACACAAAAATTAAAAAAATTAAATGGCTTCCTCCTCCAAGGGCCGTGGAAAAGAATAATTGCTTTAATGGGTTTGTTTATAAAAGTGTAGTAAGCCTAGAAATTATACTTGATTTTTACCTGCAAAGAGGCAAACTTAACTCCAGCATTCACAATCTAAATCTCCTGAACCTAAAATCAGGTCAAAAAGCAGTGTTTTCTACACTCACTAGTAATTTGGCCCAAAGATGTAATCTGCAGCTGAGGGTAGCCACAAATTTTGTCAAACCCTTCTTTAAATTTTCAAAGTCTTCTATTTTCAAGCTGCTTTAGTAAGTCATCTATTGAAAAATTGTATATATCTACTTATCATTTTCATAACATGAGAATTTTCCGGTTCCTCCCAGGATACTATGTTGTCTTTTTTTTTAACAGGAAGACAGATGATGTGTGAAATCAATATGATCATCTTGTGACATTCAGAGGCAGAGAGAGAAGCGCAACAGCATAAAGTGCTAGTAATTACTATAGAGGTCTGTTGTATCTGTATTCTTCATTTTACCTCTTTCTTAGATTACATTAAAGTTCAGTTACACATCTGTTTCCACCAAACAGGGCCAGTAACACCAGCAAAGTGCTTCCACTGCAGCTTCCTGCAGAAATTAGAATGCCTCTATTCGTTAATCCATGTTTTGATAAAACATATTTTACCTAGTTCAAGCCAGGAGTATTTATTTTTTGTTTTAGGCAGGAAAACTTCTTTTGGTACACAAAAGCACTATAATCTGTTCTGAAGATTCTTAAAATGTAAAAAGGAGTGGAACTCATAAGGGTTCTGGCTAACAGAGATCCCTCAAACAACCTATTTTGCCACTCTCTGATCTCCTGATTTCTTTGTTTTGACATGTCTCCTGAATACTGTTGTTAAAATTATTTTTAACTTAGCTACCACATTCCAAAAATTCTTCTGTGAGAAACAATGGTTGGTATGACCATGTAGTCACAAGGGAGTTCAACTGCTAAGAGGTTATCTAAGACCTACAAGAACAATTAGATTGCTTTTGTTGGCTGTGCAGGAGCATGGGCTTTGAGTTAACCACGACACATATCTCACACAAGCTGTGTTCATGCTGTTAAAGCAGGTAGGATTTTAGTATGTTAAATAATATGAGGCAGACCTGAGCATGAATATGAGTGCCTGAAATTATCCAGATGAAGAGGCTGCTTGCTCTGAGGGTGAGCTGACTTGTGTAGTGTGAATACCACTGAGACTTGAGATTTGAACCAATATACATAACAGGGGAGACTTTGGGGGTTTTATGCAGCTCACAACACCCTCTGACTGCCTGACTCCTTATTGCAAAGAAACTTTCTGCCAGAGAAACAAATGTACCTGAGCTTGGGGGAAAATAGATTTCCATTGTAAGGGTTGCTGTTAAGAGGGAGAGAAGTGTTTCTTTCCTTGAAAGACATTGAGGCAAAAAGGATATGATCACATCATGATTACATCAGGGATGTAATCATACCCTTTGCTGTCAGAAAGCATAGCTCCAAGCCTCATTAGCCCTTCAGGACACACCACATGTCCAGAGTCTTCAAAAGCTCCTTTGCAGTGGTTTCCTCACAGGCTGAGGAGAGAAGGAATGATGCTATAGAATCCAGATCTTTCCAAGCCAGGTCTCATATCTGCATCTGGGATCATGATCCTTAGATCCTGCAGCAAAACATTTACCTTGTGTGCAGTGTTTTGAAGACAGGTGCTAAGTAAGGATTGCTTTTCTGACTTGTTGCATACTCTTAATTCAGTGGGACCCTGAGGGTTCAACATGTCTGTAAATCAAGCCATTCTGGTTTTAAATTGCAATTCTGTCAGAAAGCATATTACACACTTGAAATTCAAAAAAAATTCTTTCCTAAACGAATATTATGCTGGGGAACTGGTTGAGTCATGGGACTGGGAATTGACTATGAAGCCTTCCATCTCTAGATCAAATATGCCCTGAGTCACTAAAGCTTGTCATATACTGACTTTTCAGAACTGTAAGATACAATGCATATGAGAATGGCAAAAGTCCATTCTTGAGGACTACAGTGAAATCGCACCAGGAGGAAAAAGTTCTCACACTAAAACGAATTCCAATTACTTTGCCTGAAAAAAAACAGAGAGAGGCATGACGGGGGGGGGGGTGATATTTGAGGAAGAGTCCTTTTTTTTTTCTTTTTTTTGTAGCAAAGATAAATGATCCTGTTTTGAGAATCTGGAATATATATATGAATTTACCTATTTGAGTTAAAATAAAAGACACAACAGGAAGCTTTCACATTTTGGATGATATTAAACTGAGTGAAGAAGTGGATGCTTCAGAATGGAGAGCCACCCTGCAGGAAGACTTGTATAGGCTGGAAGAGGGGGCTAACAAGAACCTTGTTCAACAAGGACAAGTGTAAGGTCTTGCACTTGGGAAAGTACAGCCCAGGAGTGCAGCACAAGCTGAGATCTACCCGACTGGGGAGCAACTCTGTCGAAAGAGACCTGGGGGTACTGGTGGACAACAAACTCAATATGAGTGAACAATGTGCTGTTGTGGCAAAGAAAACCAACAGGATGTCGGGCTGCATCAACAAGGGCATCACCAGCAGAGATAAAGAAGTCAGTATCCCACTCTACTCAGCACTTCTCAAGCCATACCTGGAAGACTGTGTTCAGTTTTGTTCCCCACTATACAAAAGATAAGTGGATAGGCTGGAGAGGCCCCAGAGAAAGGCCACATAGATAATAAAAGGACTGGGAAGCCTGCCATATGAGGAAAGGCTAAGCGAACCTGGTTTGTTCAGCCTTGAGAAAAGAACGCTTAGGAGATAACTTATCATCATATTCCAGTATTTAAAGTGTGGCTACAAAGAAGATGGAGTGTTCCTTTAAAAAACAACTCAAGTGGAAAAAGAAGGGGTACTTGGGCACAAATACTCCTGGGAAAACTCTAATTGGACACAAAAAGAAAATTTTTCACAATGAGAACAGTCAGCCATTGGAATAACCTCCCCAGGGAAGTGATGGATTCCCAACTTTTAAGATTCAGCTGAACGGGGTGCCGGGCAATCTTGTCTAGACCATACTTTCGCCAACAAAAGTTGGGCCAGATGATCCTTAAGGTCCCTTCCAACCTGGTATTCTATGATTCTATGGTACTGTTTTCTTATCTGTGGGCTGGATATTTTTGGGTTTTTTTTTTATCTTGAAAGTAATCAGAATGGAACAGCAACATTGATTAGGAGTGTCATTGTAGATGGCCACAATTTTAGGTGTATACTTTTTTATTTACACATTATCAAGCCTTGCAGACTATGTTTTTATGTAGGTAAATTATTATAGATACATTTCTTTCAATCCTTCTTTCCTAAAACACTGAAAAAGGGAATGAAGATCGAAGATGGAGAACAAGAAACCAGGACACAATATCTATGATCTCATTCAACCTCAAGACATTATCAGTCTGGAGAAGAAATTTAATCTCAAGCATAAATTGCATTTCCTAAAAAAACATAATCTTGCCTTAAGACACCAAATACACTGATTACAGAGAATGTCTGTGTTTACACATTTGTACAGACCATGCTGACTGTATTAGTGTCCTAGGAAACAAACTATGGGCAGCATACAGACCTGCTCCAAGCACTAAGCAGAAAAAGAAAAAGAAATTTTGAAATCAGACCCTCCGATCTCTAAATCCTTTCAAATTCCTGACACACATTAGCTTTACTACTGCATGATGTGCGCGGTAGTATTTCCCCTAATGAAATCTGACTAAAAGTTTAAATGAGTTTAATGCATGAAATGTATAAATAAAATGTGGCCTTGATTAGATTTAGACTTGATACATAACTTAAATGGGTAGCACAAGAGCAGTTTCAGTATCATGTGTCTGGGTTATTTTTGGCTACACTTTGTGAGAAAGGGGGTGAATTTTACATTCCATTTACCTTATAAAGAAAAGAAGGTACTAGGAAGCTGCATACAAACAATGAGCTACAGCTCAGCTAAAAAGATGAGGGTTTTTTTCTCTTATTTTAAAATACTTTAAAAGAGATTTCTATGACAAAATGGATGATATATGATTTCTCCACCCACTTTAAAATAAAGTCAGTCTAGGAGTGTCTGTGACAACCAACGGACAAACAACCTTCAAGCACCCCTGGAAGAAGAAGCATCAGCATAAGATTTGTCACATTATTTCACTAATGTATCTGGCCTCTGACATGTAGGAGCTCATTCATGGTAGAGAAGGTAATTCACCTTCCGTATCCATTAATGATGTTGGCTTGTTTCCAACATCAGAAACAGGTTACTGGTGTATTCTTTTTTCACAGCCTCTGAGAAACTGACAGTCACTTCATTTGTTTTACAGTGATCACAAAGAAGGTGTTGGTTTGTTGTTATGCCTGCAACCTCAATGGTACCACCACTGCTGATTTACACTTAACTAAGGTACTGTACCCAAGTTTCCTCCAACAGACAACTTTCTGCGGTAGAAAGTCCACATGGCCAATTTTCAGTCTATAATTCCCATTTCATTTATTAAATTTACAGTTGTTATATAATGAGCTACAAATTTTCCTGAGGAAAAATATCCCAAGGGGAGCAGGATTTTCTGGAAAGGGCAGAAAGATATCCAACACTAATGCATATTTTCTGTTACTGTCAAGCAGTTATGTGACAATCATAATCTTGTGTTTGGGAGTCTTTTACAGCACCTGAGAAACCCCTCTGCCAGGGCTTATTTTTCTCAGCAAGTAAAATTCCCTTCTGTTCTCTGTCAATTATAATCTCTCTGTGGACCCAAAAGCCAATAATTTCTCACTCCAGTGCTCTGTTTGTCCTGTAGAATCAACATTGATTTTGAGTAACATACCCACTTTTGAAGTCAATAAAATTGAATACGTGAATAATGCTTGCTATTCACTGAGGAGCATGGTGATATTTACTTGCTGAAAGCAGCATTGCCAATGAGATCTTCATACTTTTCTCTGCTTAGGATCTTTGCTGTAGGACTTACACCCTACAGGTGGTGGAAATGCAGATAGTAATCCCTTGAGAATGGTAGACTTGACCAGGAAAGTGAGCATAGTTTTTAAATGAGCCCATCTGTACAGACTCGCCCAGATGGTAGAGATTGTTCCCAGGCACATGTCATAGGGGTGGTAGAGAGTACCTGAAACCATTATTTTTTGGTCTTGCTAACAATACTTTCAAAAGAAAAGAGAGGCTACCATATCATCCAAATGGATGTCAAGCTTGAACTATAGCCAAAACTGCTCAAGCAGTCTCATGAAGAGGAAAAGCAGATCATGTTATACTAGCTCCTGCACACATACTTTTAACAGCAAAGGGATTATTTTACAATCTATGTTCAAGTGATTTTTTTTTCCTGGTAAGCTGAAATGCTGTCTTCTTGTCTGCCAATCTCAGTAGGGATCATCAGAGAAATTACACAAGAATTTGCACATAGACACAATGTTGTCCTTCAAAATTTATGTTTTGAATAAGAAACAATTCTTAAAATGTGAATTATTCCTAACTAATGCTTTCAGAAATGTTCATCAGGTTACAGCTTCATACCAAAGCTGTATCTTAAAAAAACGAGGGTGCAAACCCAGCAGCTTGAGTTTTTTTATTTCTTTTTCTTTCTTTTTTTTTTAAAGCTCACTTTGGATTCTGCCACTTCTGAAACGATGAACGCTGTAAAACTGGATTTGAAACCACAGCATTAAAAGCTTAAAATCTGATCCTTCTGTTGGGACCTGGGATAAATTAAACTGATGTACATTATTTTTAAAGAAAGGAAAAAATATGGGAAGTGGGTTTTGAAGCCTGAAGGCAGAGAACAAAACAAGTTATGCAGGTGATATAAACCATCTTATTTTCATTTTTTTATGGTTTTCTGCTTCCATATGGTTACTCAGACTGGAAATAATTCTCTAGAAAACACATTTCAATGTAATAACTAAAACGGTTTTTATATGTTATACGAAATGACAGTAACTATAGTTATTGACTAAAATACACATTTTTCTCCTACATTTGTTTGACTTTTAGCACATAGTGGCTTTTATTATACACATACCTTACAGAGGTTGATCAAGTGCAACTAGAGAGCGATAAATGGCATTAGGTGAGATATTTTAAACCATTTCTCATGAAAATAAATTAAACATGGGAAGAAATTAGCTGTGGTTTTAATCTAAATTTTAGAAAATAAACTAAAACTAAACAAAATATCATGTGACTCTAGCTGTGATTAATTTCTTGGTGAAATATTCGAGAGCAATGCTTTATTATCAGCAACTGGCTCAGTAAAAGGATGTTTATTGAATTATTATCAGAAATTACTATTCAGAATCAAAACAGTTAAGAGTAAGGCAGAACCAGGATACCTGGGTCTCTTCATCCCCTATTCAAAATTATCTATTCATTCAAGTTTAATTAATTCAATACAGAAAATCCACTTTCTTCACAAATTCTTCTCAGATATTCAGGATGACTGTAGAATGTTCAATAAATTCAATGTCACTACAGGAGTGTTATTGCTCCTTCTTAGAACAGGAAAGAGAAAAATAGGTAGAATTCCTATCTGTTGCTTTGCAAAAGACCTGCAATAGAGCACATTCCTCTTGTGGCTATGAACGACTTAATATTTCTCAGCTATCCCCATAATGTGGTTCCAAACCCCTTTCATGTGCATCATGCGCTACCTACAACAAATGTGATCCACAAGCACAGAGGATGCACATCTCAACCTTTCCACCGTGCTCCTTACGGTAATATTTTTTCACGTTTTGAAGATGCAGGCATATTCCAGCTAATGGAACTTGCTTATAATCTTAGAGCAAGTCTTGAGAGGAGAAAAATAAAACACTCCATGAGGCTATTGCTATTCAGAGCTGTGTTAGCAACTGACAAAATCAATAGATTTCAGATATCTGAAGAGGCAAAAATGTCAGTAGGAAACAGAAGATATAAGGGTAACTATAGGCTGGAAATCTTTCTAAACCCAGAGGAGGATTAATATAATACATCAGTATTCAGAAGATGAGTGGCTGAGAGTTGTGAAGGGGAACATAATGTACCAATTCTGTACAATAAGGATAGAGTCAGACATGATGTTCTGGTTCTCACTGATCTATGTAAAATGGTTTGTGTCCTTAGTCTGGTCCCAATTCTGCAGTCAACATGGTTAGTATTTTTAGCAGTATTTTTTCATTTTGTTCCTGTTGGCTTTGCACATGCCCAACTGTAAGATCTCACCTCATGGGCAATTGCCACAGTATCCTAGAGTTTCATAGGTCATAAACGGCAAAAAATAAGGTTTGGGTTTTTTTATAAAATATAGTGGTTTAAGTATATTTGTGACATAATTGCAACCAAATAAATGACCCAAGATATTTATCCATTCTGCACAGTGTTCAACTCTGCCTTGATTCAGTATTTATCCCTAGCAGATTTCTTGTAGTTCCCTATGATCTTCCCTTTTCTCTTTGTAGGTGAGCATAGCTCAATGTTACGTTAATCGTTGTTCATTATATCCATGAACAAATGGCTAGTGAAAAGTAGCATAAGCCTCGTCTTGTATAGTTTTCATATTTGAAAGGAAACTACCCAGACTGACTTGCCATGCTGCCATTTGTCACATCTTATTACCTTAGCTATACTATGGGAACTTACAGCAAGGATGTGGCTAACAGTAACCACATGTAATACTACACAGTACCATCTTGTCTGCTAAGAAAATTTAACAAGGCATGGTTTCCAGAGATCAAGACCTTTTTTGTAATTGCAGCTTTTAGTGGCTAGAAGACAGAAGTGGGGAGCCTTTAACCCATTAACGAGCACCTTGTATGCTTCAAAGGGTTCAGTGCTATTAAGCCTCATGTCGATATATGTAATCTGTTTGTTTGATATGGCAAATCAACAGTTAAAAGTGGAAGGAAATCCGGAGCCTAATCTTGCTCTTGTTCTCATCGAAATGGTCAAATCTATGCAACTTCAGCGAAAGAACAGGATCTCATCAGTTTTAAATGAAGCAGTTCTGTAAACCTGAAGTAACAGTTGTTACTTCAAGTCTTTCACTCTTGCAGGCAATATGGTATGAACCCACTATAGACAATACCTGACTCCAGAGTGAAGACCAGATCCTCAGAAAAATTAAAACTTACATTGGCAGCAAGGACAGTCTGGATCTTAAATTAATCTTTGTTCCATGATGGTGTAGCAAAGTAAAATGATACAGTATTAAGAATATTCTGATTTGTAAATGTCTAATGTACTCCTAACCTCTGTCTTCTAAGCTTGCTATTTAGTATGAAACTTGGTTGCCTGTCAGAAGCTAAATAAAATCAAGAGGCATAAATATTTTTTGAAAAATATTGTAACTTCGTCCTTGCTTTCTGTCAGAGTTAAACTATTTATACTTGATGTGTAGAGAGGATTGAAAAGGAGCTCCTGCAGCATGGAAAGACATGCACTGAAAATGACTGGCCACTTGAGAAGGAAACGGGCTGAAAATAGTAACTACTGACTTTCACAGCATATTGAATTTTTCCCTTGAGCACAATATACAAATTATATATACAACTTTCCTTAAATATAAAACCAGAATAGTTTTGTTATAATGTTTATGTTTTATGCAAAGCATGAAATAGTGCATTTCACTGCAAATCAGCTTAGTTTTACACCTATGTGCAATGGAGAGTCTCTTTCCAGTAATTGGTTTTGGTTTCGGTGTTCATAGCTATTCAAATTCTTAGACTAGTGTAATAATTGTCTCATGAGAAGAGTCACATGGAAAACAATATGTGACTTCAAGCTTATACAGAAATACATGGAAACAAATATACAGAAATATGTGGCAGCTGGAAAGCTACCTAGCAGAGGAGGACCGGAGGGTTCTCCTGGACAGCCAGCTGAACACGACCCAGCAGTGTGCCCAGGTGGCCTAGAAGGCCAACAGCATCCTGTCTTGCATCAAAAACAATGTGGTCAGCAGGAGCAGGGAAGTTGCCATGCCCCTATATTTGGTGCTGGTGAGGCTGTACCTTGAATACTGTGTTCAGTTTTGGGTCCTTCAGTTCAAGAAAGGCATTGAGGTGCTGCAGTATGTCCAGAGGAGGGAACCAACACTGATGAAAGGTCTGGAGCACAAGTCTTATGTTCATTGGCTGAGGGAACTGGGATTATTTAGCCTGGAGAAGAGGAGGCTGAGGGGCAAGTTTCTACAGCTACCTGAAAGGAGGTTGTAGCGAAGTAGGTGCTGGTCTCTTCAACCAAGTAGCAAGTGCTAGGATGAGAGATGTGCCAAGAGAGGTTTAGATTGGATATTAGGAAAAATTTCTTTTCTGAAAGAGTGACGAAGCATTGCCACAGGCTGCCAGGGGAAGTGATGGTGTCAAAAAACATGTAGATGTGGCACTTCATGACATGGTTTAAGTAGGTATGCTGGTATTGCGTTGATGGTTGGACTTGATGATCTTAGAGGTCTTTTCCAACCTTAACAATTCTATGATTCTACGAAATACTTCTACTTAGTACAGTTCTTACAGCCTTTTTTATGCTGTTCTCTTTATAATTTAATTTTAGGAAGAGAGTTAATCTTAGGAAGTAAAATGAAATTTTGAAACTAAGTCCCCAAATCAGGCCAACATGTTTTTGAGTTTTCAGTTGCCACATTCTTATTTGGCTACCATTGCTCATTCCAGCCAGAGCAGTATCTCCAGAACAAGAGTGTCTCAACTTTAATCACATTCTCTCATGGAAGTTTTACAGCGTTTTCTGATTTCTAAGGTAACATTTTAGACTTTTTCTTTATTCCTATTTAGTCAATCCACATAAATATTGGCAATATTAACAATGTGGACACAATCCTCAATTTGAAAATCTCTGCCTCACTCTGCCTTAGTCAGGCAATTCACAGAAATATCAGCATTCTTACGCCTCAGCTAATCAGCTTGCAGTTTATTTAGATAATGCATATGAAGGAAAATAAAATAAATCAAAGCTGTATTATGTGAAGGGATAGTTTGGTACATGAGTAAATGGCATGACTTAATGTGCCCAAAATTTCCTTCCTACATATTTACTAAGTTGTTTCTACATTCTTGTGTACAGCGACTTCTCTTTTGAAGTCATGCTTTATTAGCTTTTTCTTTCCAAGTTCCTATAATTTAATAGAGGACGGCGAAGAATACTTTAATCTTTGGATTTTGTTCCTTAATTTATGTTACATGAGAAGCATATTTACTCATATTGCAGTGACTATTTGCTACCCTGTCTCTGATTCTGCCTGACATGGTTTAAAGTTGAGTTTTGAAGTATTTTGGACGACAGATCTTTCAAAGTTTATCCGGCTTTTATCATGACTTTCCTAGAGTTCTTAGTTCTTTTGCCCAGAGGAGTATCTCCTGAGATTCCATATTGTTATTGTACTGGTTTTGGCTGGGATAATTAACTTACTTCATAGCAGTTTGGGCAGCACTATGTTTGGATTTGTGTCCAAACCAATTGATAAGACCACTATTTTAACTACAGCTGAACAGTGCTTACACAGTCAAGGCCTTTTCTGCTCCTCACCACCAATGAATAGGCTGGTGGTGCACAAGAATTTGGGAGGGTACATGACTGGAACAGCTGACCTCAGCTGACCAAAAGGATAGTCCATATCACATGATATCATGCTCACCAATAAAATCTGGGGGAAAGATGGAGGGAATAGAAAGGTTATGTTATTTGTCTGCCCAAGTAACCACTCTGTGTGATGACAACCTTCTTTCCTGGAAATGGTTGTACACCTGCCTGTCAAGGGGAAGATGTAAAAAAATCCTTATTTTGCTTTTGCTTATGCATGTAGCTTTTACTTTTCCTGTTAAACTGCTTTTATCTCAACCCATGAGTTTTATTAT
Organism: Tapera naevia; assembly: GCA_033556795.1. NCBI lineage: Eukaryota > Metazoa > Chordata > Aves > Cuculiformes > Neomorphidae > Tapera > Tapera naevia. Next base: position 7,998,134 of record JAUMJJ010000059.1, read on the forward strand.
TCTGACCTTCCAATTCTCTCCTTCGTTCCACTGCAAGAGAGTGAGCAACCAGTTGTGTGGGTTAATACTGCCTACTAGTGTTAACCCACAACAGGAGTTCACATTAGATGTTCATGCAAACAATGAATGCATAAGCAAAGTTTAAGCTGGTATTTCTTCTAAGCATATTACAAGATTCCTATTATAATTTAAAGCTTTATTGCTAATATAGTTTTTCAAATGTAAGTAAATTTGCAAGGTAAAGAAACACATCTAGTGGGTGAGGATACAGTCTGTAGGTCATGAAAAGTTCATGTAGGTCATATACCAGACATTATTCAAGTAATTTGAACTGAGTCCTCTAAGATGTTCAACATCAGAGACTTCTACATTCTTTAATGAAGGCATCCCATTGTTGCTCCTATACTGTAAAAGGAGAGGGAATATTTCACCACAACTTTGGGACACATGGAGTTCCAGAGAAATGGGAGCCAGTGGTCAAATTTATTAGAAAAATGAAACTATGAATTCAATCGCTTTGGAAAACTAAACCTAGCCTCATCTTGTCTACCTGCTATAGGTCAGCAGTAGTATTCTCTACTTATTTCATTCCATCCTCATGTTACTTATGCAGTATTTATAACACAAGGGGATTGTTTTTCACACCCTGTTGCTCTTCATTACATGCTAGATTCATAATTTAATTATATTCAATGATTTCAAGAGAAAATAGTGCAAATGAATGGGAATTGTAGAATTCTGGTTTAAAGTCATCAGGTTGTTGATTTGAGAAGAAAACAATTCACCTTTTTATAACTTCTGAATGTTTTATTATTACTGGATAAATATAATTTGAAGTATAATCTGGTTGATAATTTATTGATCCTACTTAGAATACGTGAAAGTAAATTTGCAGTAATACATAGTGGCAGATACTACATCTGTCAGGTTCCATTTCTGTAATAGTTAAGACTTCCCTTGGTATCACAGTATCACAGTATCACAGTATCACAAGGTTGGAAAGGACCTCTGAGATCATCAAGTCCAACCTATAACCCAACACTAACACCAACCATCATCTAAACCATGGCACTCAGTGCCTCATCCAATCTCCCCTTAAACACATCCAGGGGCTGCGACTCCACCACCTCCCTGGGCAGCCCATTCCAATGGCCAATCACCCTTTCAGTGAAGAACTTTTTCCTCACATCAAGCCTAAACTTTCCCTGACGAAGCTTAAGTCCATGCCCTCTAGTTCTGCCACTAGTCACCTGAGAGAAGAGACCAATCCCTGCCCGACTACAACATCCTTTTAGGTAGTTGTAGAGAGCAATGAGGCCTCCCTGAGCATCCTCTTCTCCAGACTAAACAGCCCCAACTCCCTCAGTCGCTCCTCATAGGGCTTATGTTCCAAACCCTTCACCATCTTCATTGCCCTCCTCTGAACATATTCCAGTATCCTAACATCCTCCCCAAACTGGGGGGCCCAGAACTGGACACAGTATCCAAGGTGAGGCCTGACCAGTGTCGAGTACAAGGGGACAATAACTTCTCTGGTCCTGCTTACTACACTATTCCTGATGCAGGCCAGAGTGCCATTGGCCTTCTTGGCCACCTGGGCACACTGCTGGCTCATGTTGAGCTTCCTGTCCACCAGCACTCCCAGGTCCTTTTCTGCCTGACTACTCTCCAGCCACTCTGTCCCCAGTCTGTAGCTCTGCATGGGATTGTTGTGTCCAAAATGAAGTACCCGACATTTGGACTTATTCAACATCATCCCATTAGAATCAGCCCTGCTCTCCAGTCTGTCCAGGTCCCTCTGTAAGGCCATCCTACCCTCTAACAGATCAACCCTTCCTCCCAGCTTGGTATCATCTGCAAATTTGCTGATGATGGACTCAATCCCCTCATCCAGATCATCAATAAAGATATTAAACAGGACGGGACCCAACACCGATCCCTGGGGGACACCACTGGTGACCGGCCGCCAACTGGATGAGACACCATTCACCACCACTCTTTGGGCTCGGCCATCCAGCCAATCCCTAACCCAGCACAGAGTGCTCCCATCTAAGCCACGGGCGACCAGCTTCCCTAGGAGTCTACTGTGGGAGACAGTGTAAAAGGCCTTGCTGAAGTCCAGGTATACCACATCCACAGCCTTCCTCTCATCCACCAGGCGAGTCACATGATCGTAAAAGGAGATCAGGTTTGTCAGGCAGGACCTACCCCTCCTAAACCTATACTCGCTGGGCCTGATCTCTTGACCGTTCTGCAAGTGCTGCTTGATTTCACCCAGGATTATCTGCTCCATGATTTTACCTGGGACCGAGGTCAGGCTGACAGGTCTGTAATTATCTGGATCATCCTTACGGCCCTTCTTATGGATGGGCATCACATTGGCCAACTTCCAATCTTCTGGGACCTCTCCAGTGAGCCAGGACTGCTGAAAGATGATGGAGAGCAAGCTCATCCGCCAGCTCTCTCAGCACCCTAGGATGGATCCCATCCGGCCCCATAGACTTGTGAGGGTCCAAGTGGCTCAGCAGGTCTCTAACATCCTCCTCATGGATTGCAGGAGGGCCATATTTCACCCTGTCCCCATCAACCACTTCAGAGGGTCAACTGTCAAGCGAGCTGAAATCCTTGCTGTTAAAAACTGAGGCAAAGAAGGCATTAAGTACCTCAGCCTTCTCTGCATCTTTGGTTACTATATTTCCCTCCACATCCAACAAGGAGTGGAGGTCGCTGCCGCCCTTCTTTCTACTATTGATATATTTATAAAAACTCTTCTTATTATCCTTAACAGAAGTGGCCAATTTGAGCTCCAGCTGGGCTTTTGCTTCCCTGATTTTCCTCCTACACGACTTAACAACATCTTTGAATATGACGTGGCTTACGTCCCCTTCTTTCCAACGACGATACATCCTCTTTTTCTTACTTAGTTGCTTCAGAAGCTCCCTACTCATCCAGGCCGGCCATCTGCCCCTACGACTCTTCTTACAACACATTGGGACAGCCCGCTCCTGCGCCTGCAAGATTTCATTCTTGAAGTGTATTTTCAGTGCAGGATGGAAATCAGAAAACTGACAAAAGAACACAGGAGAGAAGTCCAATAACATCAGTAAATTTCAGTAGCCTTGCACTTTATGCCTCTGTGAATTTTAGTCACACAAAGACTCTATTGGTTGAGAATTCCATTCATGATTTTGGAGGATAATTACTTATCCTTACAGAAGTAAAAGTTCAGTTTTGTCTTGGACCTACACAATACCAAATCTTGTATTTGAACAATAACATCAGAAACAGGAAATAATGAAGAAAATGTTACAAACTATACTGTAAATAATAGAGCTTGGAAAGACATTTAATTAGTCTTGTCTGTGTTGAGGGATGGTTTAAGGGTGAGATGGAAGCTTTCTAGGAGGCCGTATTCCTTACTATCTATTAAGATTGGAAATCTAGGGTAATTAAGTTTTTGTTATTTGGCTTACTGTCATCTAAAGTACAGTTAACAAGTTCATTAGCAAAATGAATCAATTTAGAAACCCTCTTAATTTTGGTGAGTCAAACTTGTGAATTCCCAACCTATGTTAGAATTTTCTATCAGTATAATTTGAACTATTGTGAGGAGGCTTTTGCATTGTTTCTACACTAGTAAAAACCTCATTCCACACAGTATAAAACTGATGTTATATATGATTTTTTCCAGTTGAGGAGGTAAATCAAGTCTGGAAGAAAGACAAAAATATCATTTTATGGTTGCGTTTTTTATTTTTCACGGACACAAACTGTAATTACAGTAAAAACTCCACTCAAAGTGTAAAACTGGCCACGGTCTAACTGGTAGAGGCAAAAAGAGAGTTAATCTCCTTTTAAATGCAGTTAATTAGAAACAGGGATGCTACAAGAAAGGACAAATTAACAATTCAAATGAGTCAAAAATCCCAAACAGTCCTATGCAATTTTTGTTTATCCAACAATACTGTAAATAGGAACTTAATACCATCAGTGTTACTTTTCACCAGTTATCTGATAAACCAAAACAAGAGACACATTGGCACACTGGGTAGTCCTGTCAGTCACCACTAACTAGTTCACAAATAGCTCCACAGGACACCCAGACTATTCAGATATATGGTTTAGTCTGTGTTGTGAGAAGGAAACATTTTGAGTAGATCACTGATTTTTTTTCTAGCTAAATGTTAACATTAATAATGTACAGACAGGCACACAACTGTTTGATTTAACAGTAATAAATGGGTTTCCAGGAAAAAGAGGTCTGAAGAAAAAAATTCCAGAAGGAGAGATAAACCCTCTACCTATGCTTCTTAGATGGGTGGGGTAGGAGGAAAGTGGGCTAGCTAATGACATGAGTGGATCTCAAATCCTGTTACTGAATGGAATTGTAGGATAAAGGTGCTACATGTAAGACGGTAGCAGGTCATAGGATAAGAAAAACAATTCAGGTGGTAAAATGTTTTTCAAAATGAACCCTAAACTTCCATAGTTTCCTTTTTGCTCTGTATTATAAACTGTCTCAGTTTATTGTGTGTTCTTGCATCTACTTTCCTTCATGCCCTAAAATGTTTCTCTTTTTCCTGTTTAATCCTAAGAATTCTATTAATTATTTGGGGTTCTACCACTCAATGTTTCTGGATATTAACAAAGATCTTTTAAAGGGTTTACTGGATGGGGACTGCATTTTTTTTTACGGAAAGCTTGGAACTACTAGTGAGGAAATATTGCTAACTTTAAACTCAAAACCAAGATAAAACCTAACACTAACTGAACGGTATCCAGATATCAAAATGTTTAAGAAACTATAATTAAGCAAATGTTAAAGAAGAAAATGTCTAGACTAGCTTCAAAACAGCACACTAGATACATTCATCATTTTTAGTCACCAAATTGAAAATAAGACACATTCCATTGAGATTAATATATATTGTTCATTGTTATTATTGTTGTTGTTGTTGATGATGCTGCTTTTGTAATATCTTAAAACAACCTTATTTTCGCCAAAATTTCCCACTGAGGAATAACTACTGATATAATTCAAGTCATAGAAAGACAAACACAGACTGTCTTATGATTGATAGATTTTTTTCTTTTTAAGCTTTTATATGTATATACATATATATGCTGTCATTTAACCTTTCATAGAGCAGGTCTGTGTGACACAAAGCACTAGCAGAGACTGGACATTATCGCATTTACCATATTTAACATCTGTGCCTTGATACTTCAACAGTGGGGGATTCTAACTATGACTAGCAAAATGAACAAAATGTAACAACCTGATGTACAAATCTTAAGAAATACAGCAGAAAGATATGAACACTTATGTGAATTTTGGTGTATCCTGTAAGTACCAATAAATTATACTCCGTATAAATAACATGATGTCATTTGTAAAATAGACACATAATTAAAACAAAACAAAAAAAATCCTTAAGAAAGGAGAGTTTTAACATGCTTTCATAACTAAGTACTTTCTATAGACCACATCCATGCTTCTGGATTTTTAACTCCATAGAAAGATCTAGAGTTTTTTTTCACTACAATATAGACAAAATTATGCCTGTCAAGAGCAGCTTCCACTTACTGAAAGCTGTTAGGCTGTATTTGAAACTGAGTGACTACTTCCTTCTCAGCTCAGCACCGATTAAGTAATGAAAAGATTACTGTGTTTGGAAAATTGACATTATTTGCAACATTTAAGTAGGCAGGAAAGGACATAACGGACAATAATGAAGTAACATTCAAATCCATTAAGATATTTTTATAACACAATTGGTTGGTTTAATCCATGAAATGTTATTTAGAAGAGTTATATGAAATTTGTAGAACATTTAAAGAGTTTGAGTATGATCTCTAAAGATCCAGAATTTTACATAAATAAAGATATTTTGCTAAAGCAACTTTCCTTATAGTGTCCCTGAGTGGACTTGGAATATATAACATAAATGGTCATTCCTGAAATGCATATATTTTATTAGATTTTATTTTCATTGAAACTTAAAAAAAAAAATTATTTTTTCCGTATCTTCCTAGTAAAATAATAGTGTCATTTTAGTGACTTATATGTCCTGAATTTAAAAATATATTTATATAATGTTGCATTTATTCCTTTACACTAAGGGAAATACAAATTTTTCCATTTCAGAATTATAAAAAACTTACTTAGATTTCTTTATAATATAGGCTATTCAGTTTAGTGAGAGTAATAAAACCTTCCTTAAAACGTGTTTTTTTCCCCAGGTAAATATAGGTTATTTTTTTTTTCTTTTTTTTCTTATTAAAGAACTAATACTATAACAATTCCCAGAGAAACAGTTAGATGATTGGAAGTAATCAAAGTCTCTGACTCTCCCCTGAACAGTATTTGCTTTCTCATTGGACTAAAAATTTGTCAAAAATTAGAGTTTGATATCTAAAATAAAACTTGAGAAAACTTCCATGTAGATTTCATTAGATTATAGTACTGTAAGTTTTGTCATCCACTGCTGCATTCTCCTCCATAATGCTGTTAAGTAGGAATAATTACAATAAAAGTCTTCTTGCAGATTCCGCAGGGCATTAACCATAGCATATGGTTTGCAGTCTGGGTAGATTGTTCCCTCATTTCCAACTAAAGCGCTATATGGTATACATTTAGAAGGAATATTACTGCCTACAGTATAAAATGTATCTATCATTTATAGCTAGAAATTTCATGAAGATTCTTTCCATAATATTTTTTTTATTATTCCATAAGAGTGAATAGTAATTTCACAGTCTAATAAAACAGCAATGGTATTCCACGCATATGTGTTACCCAACAATGTTGAACATGCTCTTTTCCTGGCATCAGTTGAAATTAATTTGAATCTCTCATTAACAACCACACTAACATAAACCAAAAATATAATATTAAAAATTAGTTTTCCAGGAAATAAACAGAATCTCTTGACCAGTGGTGATTAATATTCCTATTTTTTTCTGTGTCTGAATGACTTTAACAACTTACCAATACTTTAGAACTTATTGATTATATAGATCTTTTCACACCCAAACTATAAAAAACAACAGATATGGATTTTAATCAAAGACACATTTTATCTATTTTTCTATTCTTCACATTTCAGTAACATATGCATTGGAAAGGAATGTGGATGTTTATTGAAACAAGAAGTTTTGTTGCCTTACTGTTTTCACTTTAATTCACCTTAATTATTTGTGTGCTACCAGCTAAAGTAGGTCATAGAACAATGTTTTGTTGTCCTGAGAGAACAAGGAAACAAAAAGGCTTAAATCACTGTTTCTGCACTGTAACCCAAGGACTATGGGTGATCCCTGAGGTCACTGTCAGTGGCCCAGTGCTGGCCCATGATCCACAGAACACAACATTTGCATTGTTTTCAGTCAGATCGGTTGAATGTTGTACAAGCTGATATGTCAGAAAGTCTGAAGGTCAGCAATGTTTTGGAAGTCAATGAACTAGATAATAGCTGTGAAAAGAAAGAAAAAAAAAACAACTAGTTAATATTTTACTGGGAAAGACCTGGAGAACTATAGCACAACCAGAGGCAGTAAATCCTTCAATTGATTTGGGTTAGGTTATAACTACACTTGACCTAGCTAGCAATCTGAGTTTGATCGTGGCATGATATTAATGTTAGCTTGTTATTAGTAATTTAAAATAATTGGAATATAATATTTCTCTGTTATGTATAACGCATTAAAAAGATGCACACAGTTCTGTATCTTTAGAGTACTGTTATATCACAGCTCATCTTCTCAACCTAGTTCTTTTAAAAATAACTTGTCATCTGCTGGGTAGATGTATCTTAATTTTGCTTCAGCATATGAATAAAGAAACATCAGAAAAGTGCATTGTGAGTTCTTGCATCACTGTTGAAGAGAAAGAGTGCCGACATTTTAACAGATATCTTTTGTCCACAGAGTCATTAGAAGTTGGATAGCAGTCAGCAGAAACAATGGACCTGCCTGCCTTTTCACCCACTGAAGATCAAGATGACCCTACTGAAGTTAATTCACTGGGATGGTAGAAAACAATGGAGAATAGGGCTTGCAAAAGCATTTTTCTTCAATGTTTCCAGCGTTGCACTGTAATTTGGGAAGACATCAATAACAACAACATGAGAAGATCTGCTGACAAATTATCTGCTGTCTCCTCAAAATCTGTGTTAAGCCATACCTCTAGGAGCTTGACTCAGCTGATCTAGATCAATTTTAATCAGTGGAAACAGGCAGGAACATACAGGTCAATTTTTTCCATCATAAAGCAGTAACAAAGCCTAAAATAAGTTAGGAAATCTCTGTCTCAGTTTTGGCTTTAAGCTGTTAATTAATGAAGAGGTTTATATTACAATCTCACGTGTAGAAGTGTCTAAAGGCTGACAGTACCTACATGTCACCATCACCTAAGTGTCGATAGCCACAAACATACTCTGTTTTAGGAGGCCACAGCACATTCTGGTGTATCACAGTATCACAGTGTCACAGTATTACAAGGTTGGAAAGGACCTCTGAGATCATCAAGTCCAACCTATAACCTAACACTAACACCAACACTAACACCACTAACACCAACCATCATCTACACCATGGCACTCAGTGCCTCATCCAGTCTCCCCTTAAACACATCCAGGGTCAGTGACTCCAACACCTCCCTGGGCAGCCCATTCCAATGGCCAATCACCCTTTCAGTGAAGAACTTTTTCCTCACATCAAGCCTAAACTTTCCCTGATGAAGCTTAAGTCCATGCCCTCTAGTTCTGCCACTGGTCACCTGAGAGAAAAGACCAATCCCTGCCCGACTACAACATCCTTTTAGGTAGTTGTAGAGAGCAATGAGGACTCCCCTGAGCATCCTCTTCTCCAGACTAAACAGCCCCAACTCCCTCAGTCGCTCCTCATAGGGCTTGTGCTCCAGCCCCTTCACCATCTTCGTTGCCCTCCTCTGAACACATTCCAGTATCCTAACATCCTTCCCAATCTGGGGGGCCCAGAACTGGACACAGTATCCAAGGTGAGGCCTGACCAGTGCCGAGTACAGGGGGACAATAACTTCTCTGGTCCTGCTTACTACACTATTCCTGATGCAGGCCAGAGTGCCATTGGCCTTCTTGGCCACCTGGGCACACTGCTGGCTCATGTTGAGCTTCCTGTCCACCAGCACTCCCAGGTCCTTTTCTGCCTGACTACTCTCCAGCCACTCTGTCCCCAGTCTGTAGCTCTGCATGGGATTGTTGGTCCAAAATGAAGTACCCGACATTTGGACTTATTAAACATCATCCCATTGTAATCAGCCCATCTCTCCAGTCTGTCCAGGTCCCTCTGTAAGGCCATCCTACCCTCTAACAGATCAACCCTTCCTCCCAGCTTGGTATCATCTGCAAATTTGCTGATGATGGACTCAATCCCCTCATCCAGATCATCAATAAAGATATTAAACAGGACGGGACCCAATACCGATCCCTGGGGGACACCACTGGTGACCGGCCGCCAACTGGATGAAACACCATTCACCACCACTCTTTGGGCTCGGCCATCCAGCTAATTCCTAACCCATCACAGAGTGCTCCCATCTAAGCCACGGGCAGCCAGCTTCCCTAGGAGTCTACTGTGGGAGACAGTGTCAAAGGCCTTGCTGAAGTCCAGGTATATCACATCCACAGCCTTCCTCTCATCTACCAGGCGAGTCACATGGTCATAAAAGGAGATCAGGTTTGTCAGGCAGGACCTACCCCTCCTAAATCCATGCTGGCTGGGCCTGATTTCTTGACCGTTCTGCAGGTGGCGCATGATTTCACCCAGGATTATCTTCTCCATGATTTTACCTGGGACCGAGGTCAGGCTGACAGGTCTGTAATTACCTGGATCATCCTTACAGCCCTTCTTATGGATGGGCGTCACATTGGCCAACTTCCAGTCTTCCGGGACCTCTCCAGTGAGCCAGGACTGCTGAAAGATGATGGAGAGCGGCTTAGCAAGCTCATCTGCCAGCTCTCTCAGCACCCTAGGATGGATCCCATCTGGCCCCATAGACTTGTAAGGGTCCAAGTGGCTCAGTAGGTCTCTAACTTCCTCCTCATGGATTGCAGGAGGGCCATATTTCACCCTGCCCCCGTCAACCACTTCAGAGGGCCAACTGTCAAGCGAGCTGACATCTTTGCTGTTAAAAACTATGTATGAAGGAAATAATGCTACCTTCCTTTTCTTCTTTCATCTGAAGTCTTTGCACAAGGAAGAACTAAAAGAGACACTAAGGATAATACCCTTCCTTAAAGCTGATAATGGAATAAACCCGATATTTGTTTTCTTTCCAAGTAGAGTTTCTAAGTAACTCATGCTGCCAAATCAATAGACAACATCCTGAATCCCTACCACTTTGCTGTAGTTTTGCTGTACTGGTAATTCTGTTCAAATATAGAAGGGTATTTCTATCATTCTTGGCTTTGGGCTGAAATAAGTAGCCTCTCACCATGCTTCTCCATGAATAGCAGAGGGCTTTTTAACTCAACAGCAATGCAGCTGTGAATATTTTGTCCCCTGTTAACTCCTCACATTTTCATAACCACCGCATGACATATTTGATACATCATCTGCCTCACTGAGGGGATAGAGGGAATGTGTTGTTTAATAACTGTGCTGTGCTTATTTCTGATGTGTAAAATATACTTGTTACAAAAGAGAAGGAAAAATATGAACTGAGAATCAAGAAGTAACATGTCTGATTCTGGAAACTACTCTTCTTAGTATAAGTAACTAAACTTAAAATGTACTTACTGAAACATACATACTTCACAATCCTAAAGTATTGGATGTTAAGATACATATTTGAAGAACCGTAAAACTTTAATTGAAAGTGCACATTATTTATAAGCTAGCTTTACCTTAGCCCTACAAAATAAAATCTCTAATTCAATTAATTTTGTTAATCAAACTCAAGCCATGAGGTTCTTTCGGACAGATATGCTATTAAACTACATTCTGATCTACTACACTAACTTTATATCATATACCGTAAGAACAGTATCAAACTACTTTTTAATTAGAAGGACAAATATTCAGACATGAAATTGGTTGTGTAGATCAGACCTGTTTAACTTAACTTCATGGCTTTGTCACATCATTTTCCTTCCTTGAAGCATGCTGGGTATGTGTAGTTTTCCTTCTATAGCAGGGGTGATTCGTAATAATAGAGTGAGGGAGATGGTTTTTGGATTGTTTCTTCCCTCAGCTCTGTCTGTCTTCACATCATCACATTTCCAGGAAGAAGAATTGGCTGAAAAATGACTCTGAGTAAGCCCTGCTTAGTGCTTTTTCACCGTAAAACTTAAAAGTGACATTACGGTATCAGGCAGCTGCTTTTTTTTTTCCCCCTAGCCAGATGCAAGGGCAATGATATGAAACTGAAAGAAACCACAGCTCAATCGTCTGCCTTCCACTTAATTTTTCATACAAATTTAAGGTCAGGTTGTGGCCTGGTAAGCAGTGAGGTAGATGTAACATTAGAACAGTAATTCTCTGAAACTGATTATGAAGAGAAACAAGGGAGAATAGACAGGAGCCTGCTTTTGGTTAAATTAAAAAGTAGATCAGCTCCATTATTGTATAGAGTAATGGACTTCTTCAGATTTATACTACTGTTAAGTAAGTACAGAATCAATCAGTGGATAACAATGACACAGTTCTTGTAGACTTACAAGAAAATAATCTTTTATGTACATGAATATGCGTTTTCACATATTTTACATACTTATATATGTTTGAATGTATAAGACATATCTACACATATCAAAGTATGCCAATATGAAATATAATGCCATGATTAGATAATTAATCTGATTAGAAGGAAAGGAAAAGTAGCAATAGAGCAACACTTAAAGAGTTGCCACTGTTTTTTACCTTTATTTTGTAAATACAAGACCTCCTTATATTTGTTCTATGTTCAAATTTTAACATCTCTCCTATCTATGAAAAAAAGATGCACGTCAGGGCAAAATATTTTGTGGGATTTTTAAGACATTTCTGGCAGTAAGGTTGTTTGGAAAATGTAACTAGATATATCTAGATTTAGCACCTATCTAGTCTTATGTAGCAGTGCAAAAAAAAAAAAAAAAAAGTAATGTTGAGCCGAAGCTGTACAAGGTATCTGGAGACTGGTGGGAGCCCCTCAACAGAAATACTAAGATTCACATTACAGAAAATAATCCTAAAGATTTAATTAACTGAATTGTTAGTAAAGACTGTGAGAGCAATGACGAAGGATATTTATAATGGAATTTAAAACACTTTTGCTTTAGTAATTTCTTTAGGGAACCCAAGGAAGCCTCAAAACTGCCTTGATTCTCTGCTTTCTTTCTTTCCTTCTCAGAAACTGATCTCCTGAGCTTCCAGTTGTGCACACTTCCTCAGAAATACGTACAGGAATGTATATGCATGTATAGCTATGTATAGGAGATTCTCAAGCTCCCTGAATCTCAAGGAATGAAGATATATCTGACTTAGGAATCAAGAAGAATCAGGAGTTACATCTCAGGGATCCCAGCAACTGTCTAGTCACTGACTTGAGCTATAAAGTGTCACAATTATTTTCGGTTTCCAAGTCCCCAGACTGTGCAATCCCAGACCTGAAGGCTGTGACAGAGACCTTACCAGAACATTTCTATGATTCTTTTCAGACACTACAACGCATGAAAACTCATACTAAGTCTAAGCGTACTCTTAACAGCAAAAATCTGACAAAAATATCTAGCTGCCGGTCAGTGGTGAGCAAATAAGAGTCTAACATGAATTGTGCCAGCGTCAGGGAGCTGATGTCAATCTAAGAAGATCTAACAGGCTACTAGGTTACAGCAGAGGATGCAGAGGACCTATGGATTAAAGTAGCTTCCTGTGAAAACAACGTTTTCCACTGTGAAGTGAAACACAGTGAAATTTATTCTTCTTTTTAAAAAAAAAAGTTTGGGTTTTATCCTTATATCAGACAGGCCAGAAACTCTGCAAATCTGGGTATCTTCATGGAACTGTAATCCTGTTTTACAAAAGTTCAGCTGGTAAAACCGCCCTTGGAAATAGTAATAAAGTCTTTGTTATTTGTCTGCAGAGAAACAAAAAGAGTCCTGCTATTATGTACTGGTTTGATTAATTTTTAAGACTTGACTGTGAAGACTGTCTCATCTAAACGTCAGTGTTAGTACAAACTGTTTAACAATAATTCCTAACTGTTTAACAATAATTCCTATCTGATTCTTGAGTCACTATTCAAGGGAGATATGAATCTCTTTTTTAAAAACATGAGATCAGCCGTAAATGAAAAATTAAAACAGCTTGCATGAGACATTTTATATTTGTGTCGTCAGTTTTCTGGTTAAGTCAGAGAAGATCCAAATAGAAGAGCCTCAAATGCAATATTAACTGAGTCTTCCACCCCTTCAGTGAATATACATTGAATAAAGTTTATTTTTTATTTTCCAGTTTGTCTCTTTATAGTATCGTTTAAGGCTAAAAGGTCATAGAAGAAGAACTCAGAAAAAGGGACCTTGATAATACGCGAGAAAAATTTATTACTATGTAATAAAGTCTCATATTTATTTATTCTAGTCAGTTACAAAGTTCATCAGACAGTTTCTACAACTGAGTTGGTTAAAAGACAGCAAGAAACAGAACTTACTGACAAAGTGTCATGCTTTTCTGGTGCGTTCTTTGAGTCTTCTGAAAGCAGAAAACTACTAGTGCTAGATAATGCTTATTCCTCTGTCAACAGGCAAAGCAATGGTGATTTTATTGCAAACATAATCCCAGCCTCATTTAGCAAAACCTCAACATTGCTGAAATAATTTTGATTTTTCCTATTAATTTCTGTGAGGCTTTTAGTTCTCCTTTTAGGCTTTTAGTACAATGGGAAAGTTCTTGACAGTCACTAAAGGGAAGATATCACTTTAAAAAAAGTAACACTTATATGCAGAAATTGAATAAAATAATACATAAGAGCTAAATAGGATAGCTCAAAAAGAGAAAATAATTTCCTGTTTAGGTATTAGAGGAATATCTAGCATTTCCAGCACTTTAAAAATACTGCACATTAACAGTAAAAATGTATAACACATTCATCTTGTGAAAGTAATATATATTATGAGAAAATTATAAAGTATTGATATTTAATAACTCACTAGTATTTTCATATAAATGCTCACAGTTGTACGTTTTATTTCAGTTCTGCTTAGCAATAACTTTCTTGTCAATCACTGAATGTCCAGGAATACAAATAAAAAATTGCATCTGCTACTTGTAATTTCCCCAGTGAAACTCTGAGCTCTTTCCTTAATGTTTTTAACAATTCTAGCATGTGGTACTTGAGATAATCCTGAATTCAGTATGTTTTCCTGATGGCTAGATTTGCCTGTCACTAGTGTTTGCTTACCAGCAGTATCATATGAATGAGGTGAATTTTTATTTGGAAGAAACATATTGAAAACGTGTGTGTATCCTGCTTTGTCACATCTGTGTAAAGTTTCCCCCTCCCAATGCAATTGTTTTTACTTTCTTTTAATCTTGCAAAGAAATGTAAAAGTGGAATAACTGACCCCATGTTCAAAGTCATTGTCAGAGACAATGAAGTCATAGACTTCTGTTTTTAATAATGTCTTGCGAAACACAAAGCATCATTAATCATATTCAGAGGATAAAAGACACCCAGATTTCCTAGTCTCAAGTCTTGAACATTTCAGTGTTGTAGATTCACATAGATAATATCCCACAATTCTGCACAGAAAACTCAATCAACAAAGGAAATTTGAAATAAAACCATTTTTATTCCATTATATAAGAACTGAAATTGTCTTTTATGCAAAATAAAATAGACTAGATATTGGCTAGTCTGCAATAGCAGTTCAACTCCAAGTGTCTGTTAGTAGATTTTCATCCCTCCCTTTGGGAATGGATTCAGTTAAACTAAACCTAGGAACATAAATAAGGATATTCATGCAAATAATAAAGCAGATAATAATCGCATGGTTGCAATATTCATGTTCTTCCTTCCCAAATACTTCCACTTGCAGACAGGCCTTGTGCTATATTTGTTTCAGGTAAATGGCAGAAGAAAAACTGGAATACAAATTCCTGTAAGTGTTATTCTCCTGTCTAGCTGTCCAGATTTGCATATTGTGCCAAATTCTGCCAAATCTAATTACCTTTAATTTTTAATTAATTTTATCTGGGAATATAGTCTTGGTTTATTTGTGCGTTAAGACCTCAGGAAAATATTTGTGCACTAAAAGGAAGGAAACATAGCAGTACAGTTGGAATTTGGCCCTCTCCAGCCCCATGCATGCCATGTTGGATCCAAAAGAAGAAAAAAACACAGTATTGTGTTTAAAGATGTTGGTCTCAGCTGAACAAAATGTTTGAGGATTGGTTTCACCCTGGCTTAAGTTTAAACATGTGCTTAAAATACTATGTCAATTTAGAAGTGTGTTCTCAATATGTTGTAAACTGATAATAAAAAAAGGAAACTTAATGCACATATAATGTATGCTACCATTACATTTGTTTGATAACCAAGAAAGATGAGACTGTACCTTGCATATAGTTACAACTCATGTGGAGAATTAAGTAGAGTCAGTGTAGTCTGCAGGGTGAAATTCAGCATCTGTGAAGGCCACGTGAGACTTAACGATTGATTTCAGAACAACCAAGATTTCACATTCAGAGTGATATCACTGTGCGCTAGAATAGATACAGCCAGTAAAATGTTTCTCAGTTCTGAAGACAGTCTAGAGAATTGAGTTTTGCATTGTAAGGGAGAGGATGGGAGTTGGCAGTCAGAAGTAATCAACAAAGGCATGGAAAACTCAATATCATTTTTGAGAAGGATGTAGGGAAAAACCTCAGAGGGATTTCTACAAATTTAGCTTTCCTGCCCAGTCACCCAGAAACTGAGACCTCAACACCCTCAGCCCATAACTTTGCAGTTCCCACAGATTCCAGCTCTCCACACACCCACTCACTGTTCTCTATCTATCCTTCAGTGGCCTTCTTAGACAGCCTGGTCCATCTTCAGTGCCTTTACAGTAGGAAAGTGGGTAGCAGAGACAGATTGTTTTGGTTACAGCATCCTACCCACATCTCTTCAGGGGAAGGCAGCCAATTCACTCCAAGCTGCAAACTATCTGCTAACCCCCTCTAGGTACTACCCTGAGACAGCTCAAGAACATCTTTCCATTTTCATGGCAAAAATATTGTAATTGTTATTTAAAGGTTGGAATAATTTCCACATAGACAGCTTTTATACAGAAGTGCATTGCAAAAGGTTGTGAGTCTAAATTATTGTCTTGACTGAAATGTATATGTAAATTAATGTTATAGATATGTGTATTGATACATATGTAACTGACTTTCATACAATATGCATATTCATATTTGTGACAAAAAGAAAACCTTCACATTCTTCATAGCAGGCAAATACCTACATCTACAAGTTATGTTACTATTTACTTACAGTAACCACTTTCTTTATTAAATTATTTCATTTTGCTGTTAAATTGCTCTTCCTGCTAAATGATATTTTCTGTTGATATTTAATAAGGTCATAAAGAATTAGCACGGAATGGGAAAATTCCTTATTCCTTCAATTTGAAGGGCAACATTTATTAATTGAAATAAAGCTTACAGGCCAGAAGTAAGAGTCTATTTACTCCCTCCGAAGACGGAATGAAAAAATGAATTTGATACATTTTGGTCTGGGTGTGTTGCATTCATGGATTACTGTTTGGCTGAATGTGCTTCTCCACATTTACAGCAACATTTCTAAAAACTCTAAACAACTTTACCAGAACTTATAAACATCTAGATGGTGGGTTTATATATAGTTTGATCTTTATGCTAAGAAAAAATAGTTTTTTGAAAGTAGAGCATTGAATGACTATCAAAGAATGATAAAGGAAAGAAAAACTCAAAATTTTAATTGTTACTGTTCTCACTGAAAATCCAGTTCTGGATATTGCATTTATGCATTAATGTAGTCAATGTACTGTATATTAAGTCAATTTGTATAATTACATCCTCTCAAGGTGCTTTAAATAATTTAATATAATAGATATGTTGCCAAGCTTGTAACATAAACAAAGTTATATTTTGAAGAAACAACTAATAATCTGTTATTAATAAGCTAGTTAAGTTGGTCCTAGCAACAAGTGGGAAGAAATGCAAAATAAAACCAGATCATTGCTCTATGTAATCTATGTAACAGTTTATTTTTAACAAAAATTTACACAATTTTTGGCTCAAATTCTCCCTTCCTACTGAATGAACGCTGATAAAAAGCACATTGCAGTGTTCCAACATCAAATTCACAATAATGACATATTTAGGTGTGATCCAGATTCAACAGCAGACTTTGTTTTTTCAATGAAAAATAAATTTGTCTATGAAAGTTGAGTTTCTGAAGAGCTCAGAATGTTCGTGGATATGTTGAGGACCTAGCTAATTAGAGTGGATAAAACAGGGATGGGAAATACTTGAAAGTGGTAAAACACCACTTTGTTTCAAATGTTTCTTTCTGGAATTCCACAATGTTCTTAAGACATATTGTAAAACATTTCTAATTCAAGATAGCACTTTTCATTTGAAAATTCACTAGGTGCTTTTGGGGGGAGGCAGTAGTTTCAGGTTTTGGTGTGGTTATGCTTCATTTTGTTCTTTGTTAATTTTGTCAAAAGCTCTGGAAAACCTTTCTTTCTGTTTTAACCAAAGTACCGTTTTTCTCCTACTACATTTTTTGGCTAATATAGAACTCAGTATGTCATTTATTTGCATCTCATGTTTTTACCTATTATATATGAGTTGGCTTTGTGATTTTCACGTCTTCGTACCAAAAAGCTTAACATCATTTTAAGGTAATTAGTTCAAATGAAATCACTTGAGCTGCCATATCGAGACTGAGAATCATTCATCACAATTACATCCCTGAGGGCTGAGTAGCACATTGCAGTGTGTACGTAAACATGATGGTGTTTCATGTTTGTGTGTATACTTATGTGAGAGGTGTTACATAAACAAGCCAGACTGATGTACATTCTCATTGGAAAAATGAATCTAAACCAGCTCTCTACATTGCTGTCCAAATGTTCTGATTATTCATGTATTGCCCTTAATCAGTGTTTTTCTGAATTCTATTGGGATGTTTTTGAGCATTTTCGAGTTGACACAAAAATGCTTCTTAGGTTCCTTCATTGGGTGATTTTTTTCCAAAATTGAACCCAATCCATGAGTATTTATTCAGTGTAACCAAAAACATAAATTAATAAGTAGGCATGGCAGGATTTCATTTTTTTGGTTATCTTTACATGGCAGATATTCTTCATTTCACCATACATTAACATTTCATTTATTTGGGGCTCAAATATTGTTTCTTACAGAGCAAAATCTGAAAAATCAATGCTAAAAATAAAGAAGAGCAACTTTTCAATGCAAAATGCAGTATAATGATATGTAAGTCGTGTTTAAGGAAAATAAAGCTATTTCTAATCCCTTCATAACAATGATGATAAAAACAAACTATATTAATGAAATAAACACTCCACAAGAATTATTCAAAAGCAAAAGATTTGAAATAGTGAAGGACAGTGGAATGAAATAAAATAGTTGTAGCAGAGATCAGAGCCACAAAAACATGAACTTCAAAAACGTATTTATTAAGATAGAGCAAAAGATAAGAGAATGAATATTTCTGAAGTTGCAGAGAAATCTATCTTCTTTTGTGGTTACCTGTATGCTTCTTTTTCACATGCAAAACAAAAAAAGTCTTGATTCTAAACAGCTTTTGTGTAGGTTTACTGAATTTATATGTGGTAGAGTTGTTTTATTAACACATGGCAGAAAGGTCAGCCTTAGTCCGTTACTTTTTTTCTATAGATGCTTGATTACTACTTGCTGATTTCTTTAACCTTGAACCACATAAATCAGTAAATTCTTTCTGGGAGTTGAACCATTTAGTAATGCAATGTTAAACATCTGTCTTTAGAAAAACTGTAAATTTATTTTATAAAGAGGCAATTCAGCATAGCTAATAAATATGATTTCATGCTTTTTTACTTCCCAGCTGGTTCTAGATTCTGGAGTATAATGAATTAGTAACTTCTGAAATCTGTTGTAAGGGAATGAGCTACTAAAAGCAAAAGAGAAGATTTCTGAATAATAGCCTTGTACTTTACAGGAGTACTAAGGTGGGGGACCACACGGGGACCACAAATTTTTGAGGCTCTGAGTTGAGCTGTACATCATCCTGACACTGTTTCTTAGCTGGTGTAAATATAAATGGACACAGTAACTACAGTGAAGCATAGTTGTACAGCTGAATATTTAGCTCTACAGCTGTGTTTTGAATAGCAGTTCTCTATATCATCATACCATCATTCATATACCAGATTTCATAAGCAAACCTGATAATAGATGAGAAAAAAATAACAAGTGATACTCCACAACTGAAAGAGTTTTCTAGACTTTTAAAAACAATGGAGAGGAACAACCACATCCAAGGTGGAGAGCATCTCATGCTGGGGAAAGTACTTGAAGCAACCTGATAAATCACGCTATGAAATCCTTTTTCATTCTTCAGATAGATGTCCAATCCAGAGCTACCCCAGGGAGTGAAATGGGGACACCCACAGTTAGATATAAGGTGAATTTCTCAGTCTGTCTTCAAAATGCCCACTCACAACTCAGTATTGAAGGAGAGGGGTTACTCTTCAGTGGAAGCAGCTAGAGTAATAGTAAGAACCACTTATCTTTGCCTCAGTCCTCTGGCCTTAAAATTTGGTTCTTTACTCAAACCTCTCCCACAAAATGCTTTTTTTTTTTTAGCAAGTGAATACCCTTTGAATATAAGAAAAGTAATTTCAAATATTATTCTTTCTTTTATTCAATTTGGAAATTACTTTTAATATATTATGGTTTTCTAAAAGAACCTTGCAATTTCTCCTGGTATTGTTGGTAGGTGTCAGCGGTTTGATGTTGGCTGGGTTAATACCCTTAGCCATGCCTCCCAGTCTTCAGGATCATTAATCTGAATTTGCTATCTTTGTTTTCCCAGAGGTGAGACATCAATTAGATGCATACTAACCAGAATAAGAGAAGGGCTGGAGGCATTAGCACTTCCTTTCGAAAATGAGAGCACCTGCTGAGTGCTCAGTGGTAAATGTGAAATTGAGGAAAGTGTCAAAATATTTGCTGGGTAGATACTTCGGGTAACTATCCATCTTGGGCTGCCCATTAGGCTTAACTACAATTAGAGGGTGAGTGGCTATCACTGCTCTTAATTCACTAAGAAAACATGAATTCTAATTAGCTTCAGGCAAAAGTAGAGTGTCCCCAGAGAGATTCTAGGTCCACGTGGAAGCTCCCAGTGGGATACAGCCTGAACATCCTCCAGCAATATTAGAAACATCTTCTTTACACCACTGCTGTGGCTTCAGTACCACAAATAACAGCAGATGGAGTCCATTTTTTATAAATCCTGGTTTCAGCTTGTAAAAAATCCAAAGAATATTTTATGCTAATAGCAACATCATGGGCTCTGTCTTTTCAAGCTTTACTGAGGACTAACACAGGCAAAATTCCTATTGACTTGAATAGGTGATTTGCCTTTAAAAACTGGGCAAAGTAATTACTCAGATAACTAATTTAAACTTTCATATTTTCTGTAAAAACATTCTCACTGCATTATTCTAAACTTTTTTAAGGGATGGTTATGAAATATTGGTGCTTGTTAAGCTATTTACCCTTTATTTCTTTGAATTACACATAAGCAACATTTGAAGCTATGTGGTTGGATACTCAATGCTAAGAACATCTCTTTTCCTTGTTGAGTAAGTCTCTACTACACTTTCGTATGCAAAATGTCGTAACAAACTTTTCTGCACTTAACATTCAGGGAATGGCATGGCATTCGGATTACTGAAACTCTCTCTTCTCTTCACAGTCCTTTAACCCACAAGCCTGTACTGATTCAACTTTCTAGAAACCAGACTGCTTTCAGTTTCTCAAGGGTTTTTCTTATTTTAATTCTATGAGCACAAATATTCTGTGAAGTCTTTTGTGAGCTTTAGTTTTGAGTTTGAGCTTAGGTTTTTCTTTATTAAAAAAACTGCCGAAGTCTGCCATTGCCTGAGGTTTTAGCTATGCTTAATGTTTTAATGGTTCTTTAGATTTAACGATTCAGATAGGGCAGTACTGAAAACTAGCTTTGGAATTAAACTGTTTCCTCTTCTTCAGCAAGGTCCAAAATTCTTGTTTTAACTTTTTATCTTGAAGTATCAGAGCACTGACCTAAGTGTTCGTGGATCCATGGTGGACTCTGTGTCTGTTTCCGACTGCTCGGAAGCACAAAGATGACACAAGGTACTTGCACTCCCCATCCCAGTTCACTTCTGCACTGGAAGGACAAGCAGAAAGCATGTCAAAGAGGCCACCGTGCCAGCAGGGCATTGGAAACCAAAAAAAAAAAGAGTGAAGGAGAAGGTGGGATAGACAGGGAGTTGGCAGGGGAACACATTTTTTTAAAAAATTTACTCTTTGTGCTGTGATTCCTCGATATTTAATTTATCATCTTCAAAAACAGTTTTTATACAAAGCCTGAACTCATCTAAAATGTCAGCCGTTGGAAATCTAGCAAATTTAAATCTTCAGCTACTCTTCAGAGCAACAGTATTAAACCATTCTTGTTCCACAATTCTCACCATAAGCTGTCGTCTCTTGTACTCCCCCCAGTTTCACAGACGTGGGAGGGTGTGATGCTGTTATGGAGAACTGATGTGCTGGATGTTTGAATTCCTCACATTCTTGATATTTTCTTTGTTTCAGCTTTCTTCAAAATTCAGACAGGATGATTTAATAGAATCAGTGCAATACATCTTTTAACCTAAGCTAATCACACATAATGATCCAAATCTTTTGCTCTTCATGTAGGACCTCAGCTGAAGTCTTTGTTACTCTCAAGAGGTTCTGGATCACTGAAACTTTAATCTGCCAATAGAAACTAGAAGGTATTTATGAATCCTACACCACTTTTATACCATTATTCAGATAGGAAGGAAGAGAAAAAGAAAATGTAAAGGAAGGGAAGGCAAGGCAAGGGAAAGGCAGGGAAATTTTTTCCACCATAAAAAGTATCTGACATCAAACTGAACTTGCTGTTAAAGAGCAGACAAAGACAGGAAGCTAGGAATGAATGATCTGCAGATTTCTAGGGCTATTGTTGGTCTGTAGTTTTTTAGTAGAAATCTTTAATCCTTGAAGATAAAAAATGTTATAATTTTTTTAAACTCTAGAAGACAATATAAAGAATATTGTAAGAGGGTATGAATCACACGGCCTATCAAGCCCCTGCCAGATCTAGTTTATTCTGTCTTTTTTCTTCATCTGGAATACAGAAAAGTTAGTTTAAAAAGAAGAGTTCAGGAAACTGGCCCATCTCTTCTTAGGTTGGTAAAGTGTTCTATAACTTTTCTATCCAGACACTTAGATATTACTTTGCTTTTGCCCATCTCAAATCTAAGCAGTAACAAACGCCAGTATTCCATGGGAAAACATGAACGTTGTAGTGGCTGGTGGGAGGGGAAAATTGGTTTTTTTGCTTTTCCTTCTTTTCTTTTTGCTTCGGACAGAGACTTTGATGTAGTTCAGTGCTTGGGATGTTTAAGATAGTCCAGGCAGAGATGGATGAATGGGGCAAGCAAAGATGGATGATCAATGAAATTTATTTCTTCACAACATATGGGGTACATACTTCTTCAGGAACAATCTGGCACAGTCCCAGGTATATCCTATTCATCAGTGTTTTGCACTGTTGCATGAATGTACTTTTACTTTAATTCAGTTGGTAAATTTAGAGACTGGTCAATCCTGTTAATCTTCCAGCCTTCTGTGTAACAGCAATTGTGCTAAGGCAATAAAAATCTTGTACAAAGCTATAAACATAGAGCTAAGTAATTTTTTGAACTTGCTGAATAGTATCACTTGTTTCAAAATGAATAAAGAAACACTCAGGTATGTTCTGCCATTGTGTATAAACCACTGAAGAAATCATCTTGGTCACAATTCATAAAAAAAGTGGGACAAATCTTTTCTGTTAAAATCCATTTACTTATATTCTTTATTTAGGATGCATAGAATGCACAGCCTGCCCTTTGTGCAGGATGTACTTACCATCCAGGATGCAACTGGCCACAGAAGTCCCATATTGTTTCTTTGATGATCTGAAGAACCCAAGGTAACATGCATAGTACGCTGTAAGGTGATCAGCATCCTTTAAATGTTGTGGGAAAACACTAAGACTATGTGTATGAATGACATCAGAAATTAGTTTTTCATGGATGAAAACACTTCAACAGAGGTAGCAGAAACTAAATAAAAAAAACAAAATATAGTCATTCTGAAATAAGAGGGCATAACCAAATTGTTTCCTTATATGGATTTTTTATTCAAGTTTTATTTCCATTTTGAAGGACTGCCAAAGTAGTCCAACTTCTCTCTCCGTAAAATGATGTGTAATTCCTTCTGGAGGGGTTGTGGAAATGGGATTCAAGTGAGGCATGTTATCAGGTAACATAAATAGTTTACAGTGTTTTGGTGATTTTATCTGACTACAGGAATTCTGCCAAATAGTGACATTAAAAGCAGGAGGAATTTAAATAAGATTGACTTCTGGCCTGCCAGAAAATCATTCTTTACAATTTCTTTTTTTTTTTTTTTTAAACATATTTTGGCTTCTCTCCATCTAAAACTTATGCTGATATATTGGTATATTAATTTTTTGTGATGATTTTGGCAACCATTAGACATTGCCTATGCCTAGCATGGGGAAAAAAAATAAAGGAAACGTGGATACATTTGACATAGGTTAATTTTTTCTCTTTGTCGCTTTAATTATTGCAAGTGCCATTTCATTTACCATTAATAAATTGTAAGAAAAAAATGTAATAGAAAAGAGATTATGATCTTTCACTTTTTTTTTTTAACTGAAATCTTACCATCTCCATGCTACTGGATGCTAAGTCAAAGCTGCTGTTCCAAGCTACAGTACTCACATTACTAGTAGTTTACTCTAAATTAACAAAAAGGTCTTTTACCAATACAGATGTAGAAAAACTTTCATAAGGCCTAAATGACTTCATTATCTACTCTGGGAACCTCACTGTCCATACTAACAATTGAAGAAGTCATTTATCACTCAGCACAACAAATCTAAAGCTGTGATAGATAAGGTCTTCTGGGAAGGTGTTATCAGCTATCTGCTGGTCTTCAAACATTTCCATTTCTTCTTGTCTCACCTGTCTCTTCCTTTTTATTCTTGCAGTTGGTAGACAAAACTATGACATAAGGTTCAAAGGCTAGAGAAACAGATGTATTTTACTCATTAAAAATTTGGTCACTATTGTAGAGCATCTCAAAAGATCATGTTGTTCACAAATCTCACATTTTTCACATGACAAAACAAACACTGAATATTTTAGATTAAAGGAAGAAGCAAATAAAAAGTTTCTGAAAAGGTACAGGAAGTCTATTTGTGATGTCTCAAAATGCAGTAAACCAAATTACTAGCAGTTTAACATAGTTTTCTACAAAAATATGAAACCCTAGCATGGGACCACTGAAACCAGGAGCATAACACCTGCTCACCACACTCATCAGTTTGTGAAGAAACAAGGAAATCACAGTAACACACAAAAGGAAAAGGAGAAATAGAAGAGGCAATTGGAGAATAGCTGAAGTTCAGCACTGAAATATCATCCCTGTTTTCTGTGTTCAGATCTTTCTCAACTCTGAAATAACAGATCAGATTCTGATCACTGTTGCAAACTGCAAACACAGATTTATTTTCAAGTATGTCTGAAGTTTCACTGGCATTGAAATTTGAACATGAGCTTGAAAGAGCACTCCAAAAAAAATGAGGATATTTGGCTCTCAGTGTTCAGGTTTGTCACACAGAAAGAGACCTCTTGTGGCAGGTGTAAGAATCACCATGCAGCTAAAATCTTAACACCTAGTAAAAAAAGATTTTACCCAGTCCAAGTACTTATGAAAAGTAGTTCCAAGTAAGGAACAGTGTTTTGTGGCTCTAGTGCTGTAGTCAGCAAATATTAAAAGAGTTTCTATGTCAGAGCTGGGCTGGTAATCCCTCCACAGCAGCCAATCTGAATGCATATGGGGCATCTCTCACCCTGCTGATGATATGGGATGCATAAAATAAGAGAAGATCAAACAAGTAAAGTGTATACTAATTTTAATCAAAACAAACTTTTGGACTGATTTCAAACTTATTCAGAATGTTTCAATTTATCAAAAAATTGCCTTTAAAACATTGTAAGTAGGGGAAACAATAAAATATATCCTGAAATATGGTGAAAATTACAACATGAACAATCATTTAGAAATCCATAATTTTCAGCTAGTAGAGCACAGAATATTATGCATATGTGTGTCTAAAAATCAGTGTTGATGGTACAAGTCTTATGTTATTCACTGAGAAAATAACTACTTTGACCAATTTCAATTAAAATAAATTTCTGAATATTTAAAGCAATACTCTTGCCAACAGAAGTTCTGCATAACTAGGAACTGCCCAATGCAGCCAACTAAGACTTTATCTTGGAGAAATCATGGTTTACAATGCATTTTTCAGCAATGTAATTTGTAAATTCAGGTGGAAGTCAAAAAGAGTAAACAAGATCTAAGAGTAGCCAATAGTCCTAAAGGTTAGATAAACTTTTCTGAGAAGCCAGTTTTGTGCATTTGTTGTTACTTAATGTTCTAGAGAAAAACACAGGCTGTGACAATTTTGATATGTAGCTTTTACCTCTTCCCTAGTGTATTGCTTCACCCTGGTTAAACAGGTAAGTTTCTTGATCTTTAAAGTATTGTTCCATCCTTGTCAGTGATTTTCCATAGGCTTCTGTTATTCAAATTATCCTCAAGTAAAGACAATAAGGTAACAGGTGATTTATGCATAATGGTCGTTTTCCTGCCTTTTGCACCTTTTCACTGTTAGCAAACTGCAGGGGTGTTTTGCAACTCTCAAAGGAGAGTAGAAGCTGCTTTATCAATCTTTGCTCTAGTCAGTCCAGATTTGATAGGTGTGTTCCTCTGATTTGATAAAAACTGTCTTCTATAGCAAACCCACCAGGACAAACAGGTGGTCTAAAGTCCATATCATGGCTCTTTGTGTACATGTAAGTGTATTAACATCTCTGTATTGGCAAGGCTGCCAAAGTTCTACAAACATCCAGCAAGAGAAATACCGGCAACCAAGGTCTACTAAGGCAACGAAACATCTGAACTAGACTTCAGGTACCTGGAATTTTGACTTTCAGACCTGAAATATGAAATTGTTGCCTTTGTTCTTTAAGACTATAGATGTTGCATTGCTTACTCACTTTAGAAAAATATTGCCCTGAGTCTCTGATCAGGGCCTCCAGACATTACTGCAATAGAAATAAAATAATAATTCTCAAACAGAGTTGCCATAATGCAGTCATTTTTATTAGTGCTCTACCACTCTTGTGGATTTTTTTGTGGTTTGATTTTTTTCTCTCTCTCTTGTGGCTGACAAACTTCATAAAGGCAGCAATAGAAAAGTTATGTGACTGTGATAAGCACTTATATATCCTGATTGTGAGCTCAGCAGTGTCTCTCACCAGATTTTCATAACAAAGAGCAAAGAAATAACCCTTTGCAAAAAATTATAAGTGGTGTCTTGCTCTGTGAAAATAAACACTAAACAAAGGTTTTGGGTATATTTTCCATGAGGTTATCATATGTAATTATCAGCACCCTAAAGAGAGCCAAAATATAAAATCTTGGAAAGGTGCATGTATTTCATGTTACCAAATGTACTTTGATGTTTCAATGGGAAATACAATTAACATAACTAAACTTATGAATCATCTTTCAAGTTGTTTATACTTATTTCTTCCTACTCTTTTTTTTTTTCCTTTTAATTATTTATTCAGTATTCCCACAGAGAAGTACATGAGGGGAAAGAATTATTTACGTAATGGAGACCACATACTATATAACAAAACATTTCATAAGTAGCACACTCACTCTTCTCCTTCATAAAAGTGTTCACAAAGAATGGTTTTATCCTTCATAAGGCAGGTTTATCCAAAGTAAACAATGTCCTCCTTGAGGAGTGTACGTTAACATGTTTATGAAAAATGCACGTAGTCTACAAAAGAGACATTGCCCTAGATTACAACTAAAAGCCAATAAAGATAGATATTTTTGCAAGAGATGGGGAAAATGGTTACATTGAGGATATAACTCACAGTAAGCTTATTAAATCGAAATCTTCGTATTTAGGAACAAGTGCAACACGTTGCTATTAATCTTCATGTAGAAGAGGGTACTGTAAAAGCATTATGATAAGTGAACTGTTTGACTTCATTGTAGAACCAGTCGGGAATTTTTCAAAGAAAAATTTTTTCATCTCCCTGCTTTTCATTGAGAACTAAATCACACAGCACAGCACTGTGTAGAGGAATCTAAACGTCTCTTCATTTCTTTTCTCTGATAATAACTTTTTTCCATACTGGCTTATTTTCCTTACAGTTTTGTTCATTGTGTTTGGAAGAAAATTCTTACTTAGGAAGCATTTTTTAGTCAGGATAAATATTACTCTCTAATTATAAATTTTAAGATCTTTGAGAAAAATAAATGGAAAACCATGTTAAGAATGAATTTTAAAAAATCTAAGTCTTATTATATTTTAAATATAGACCATATTTTTTCAAAATATAAATTTATTGTAAATTATAAAAAGAAATTATATGAAGTAATATTTGATTTTTTTTCATGTCCATTAGTATTATTGTAGTTTGATACTCTGTTCACAAATTGAGGTAATGACATTAAAGACTCATATTAAGAAATCATTGAGTTTTGATCAATCCTTCGAAAAATAAATCTGGTTTCAAATTTTGCTTTCCACACTCTTCTGAAAGAGTACCTACCTCTTCACCATCTCCAAGATTTTCTAGTTTATGGCAGACAGAAGGATATAAAGGACTTTTTTGATCAGAAGATAATAGATTTAAAACACCTCCAGTATGTGTGTTTTATGTGACTTCACAAATCTATATTTTATATACAGTTTTCTGTGATTATATGTAGACAGTGGAAAAACATTTCTAAATCCTTGGTCCTGGTGCAGTCTTCAGCTAACAGAAACACTCTGAACTGGGGTAAGCTGTGAAGCTACTGCCTTTGCCTGCACCCTAGTTCCCCTGAAATGCCCTTTCTGGACTTGCTGTCACACTGTACTTCAAAATGTGATTGAGCTGGAAAAATCAGGCATCTTGGGACATTATTTGTCTGTCACACTGTTTAAATTTATTTGTAGCCTAAAGTTCTTCTCAGACAGCTCAATTCCTTAAAACTAGCATGCAAAAATTTTAGCAGCTTATTATATTACCAATTCTGGTTCCATATAATACATTTAAACTATTATTTAAGTACTTTACCCTTCTGTAAGAAAATCTAGAAGATTGGAGAATATTTCTATTAGATACTATTTTGTTCGTACATAGAGCATCTTGACTATTTTTTTCCTGGAACAATGAATATTCAGAGTGCTTATGGCAAGAAATCTCTTGAGATGAATTAACATAGCTCAAACGAAAAGAAATAAATGTCCCGAGGAGCAACTTTGGGCATGGGATTAGAAGCTAACCACAGATTGTTTGGAAACAAATTTTTAACTTGGATGTGATTCATGATCACAGCACAGATTATTACAGTTTACGATCAGTGGATCTGGAGTGCAAACTGGCAAAAGCCAGCAAACATACACATCTCTAAAATTAGAAAATATGACGCTGAACTCTCAAAGAGGAGGATTCAAAAGTTGTTTGTTTTTTTAAAAACAAATCTCTTTGCTGCATATATAATCAGATTTATTCCTTGGTGCAGCTCACAATAGAGAAGGATTGTGCAAAAAGTTCTTCACAATGGTTTCTTCTTGTTTGCTTCATACATAACAAAGTTAAGTTTCCCAAAAGGAATTACAAGCATCAGAAGTCCATCTGTTAGGCAGAAATCCTTATGGTGCTTTCCACATGGGAATGAATTTTACTTGATATGAATAACCTTAAAGCTGTCATAATTAACAAAGTCTTTAGTCAAATAAAATAAATGAAAAGTTAACTTATTAGATTATATTTTTACTATCTACAGTTTAGACTATCTTATGTGACATGGCATAAATTTTTCTAAATTCAGTAATGCATTTGATTTTAACTCTTTGGATTGAAAATGAATACCATCAGATTTATGTCAAAAAGTAAAGAGTCTGCTTACTCAGTTTAAAGTGAATTTGTTTAATTATTCTTTTCTTATACATTCTTCACACCATCCCTTGGAAATAAATTATATAATGCTAACTATCATGGTCATTGCTGGATGTACTACCCCATGGACATAAATATTCACATTATTTCAAAGTGTAAAGATTTTATAGGAACCAACTCTTTTCAAAGGCAAGTTTGTTTGCTTAACACATTTGTGTACTTGAGAGAAAGACTCAAAATTAAGATTTAGGTTTTTTCTTTTTCTAATTGAAAGTATACCAAACCTTTAAAAAAAAATGTACTGTGTTATGAAGTGTTGTCATAATGGCTTTCATTTATAGCCAAATGCCCTTTCAAGGTTTGTTTATTACTTTTAAAATCTCCCAAATTGATTGTTTGCTTGTGTGCATATGTAGGAATTTCTGTATATAGTTCAGAGGTGTTTTCTGCAGGGGGAGGTTAAATGTTTCCAACGTTTTCACGAACTATCATCAGATGTCTTCCAGATCACTACTGATTCTAAGAGCACAGATTAAGCAATACAGCATTAAAGGAGACATTTCCTTTTTCTATTGACTGTGGAGAGATTCTAAGTGGATTTGGCACCCTAGGCTAAGGTCAATCTACCATCTGTAGTTTAATTTTAGGCACACATTTTGGGGAAGGGTGTTATGTGATCACAAATAATTAATTTTCATGGGTAGGTAGTCATTAAGCAAATAGAGCTCATACGAAGAACGAAATGCAGCACAGCAGGCCAGTAAAAGCTGCTATACAATAAACTATTATTAAGATCTTATTGAGGTTTTCATGAGATCACAAATAAAAGTGGCAGAGATGATTGACTAAGGCAGGGAAACTGATACAGTTTTTATATGGACACAGGTAGCACTGTTTAGTCTGCACCCTTGAATCTCCAGTCTTTAGCTTTTGGGAACTGCCTGGGCATTCCCAGATCTTTGGGAGGGTCTAGACCAGGGACCTTGGCTGTGATCAGGACTACATATTAGCATATGAATTGCCATACTTCTTGTAAAGAAAGTGGCATCATAATTGCTGTATCACAGAAGATCTGGCTGATATTTGGCACAGCTAGGGATATTGTAAGGCTGTAGTTATGGCTTTCAGGAGCTTAACGACAATTTCCAGAAAACTTCCATCTACTGTTCCAGTGCTAGCTTTCAAACCAGAAGG
This sequence comes from Tapera naevia, assembly GCA_033556795.1. Lineage (NCBI taxonomy): Eukaryota > Metazoa > Chordata > Aves > Cuculiformes > Neomorphidae > Tapera > Tapera naevia. Next base: position 8,028,664 of record JAUMJJ010000059.1, read on the forward strand.
ATAAGGAACTAAACCAAACACACCTCAATGAATAGCAGCCACTAGTTCGAAGCTTCACACTCTCTTCACAGGATGAGCTAAGGAAGCCATGACAGCAAAATAGCAGGGCTGGAATCATATTCAGCTCAGTATGAATATCGCAAAACACTAATTGTATTTCAGTGCAGTATCATTTGAAGAAGAAAGGAAGAATTTGAAGAAGCCTGGGAAGAGGTAAAATTCGTTATTCATAGAGGACTTTTCTCCATGAAATAGAACATTATACTCCTTTTACACATGGAGTAGTTTGATTTTCTAGCCAAGAGGTAGAACCACTTAAAATCACAGCATGATATGAATGAGTGGTCAGCAGTTTGCATGTATACCATATATAATTCTTCTTTCAACATTTCCCCTTACCCTTATCCCAGATTCTTATGCTAAGCTCTGAGGTACTTAGACAGTTACACTGCCGTTTCAAATTCCCACTTCATCCAGTTAGTAGCCAGAAAGTATGACATGAACTTCCAATATGAAAATTTACAATAAAAAAATTAGTTTTGGACTGTGTTTCCATTTCTATTAGAGCACTAGAGGCTGAATACATTTTCATAAGTATTTGTGCTGGAGAAGCTTAAATTTTCCTAGGCAGCAAAGTATCACAGTATCACAAGGCTGGAAAAGACCTCTGAGATCATTGAGTCCAACCTATGACCCAACATCAACCCCTACTCGTTGTCTAAACCATGGCACTAAGTGCCTCATCCAATCTGTTTTTAAACACCTCCAGGGACAATGACTCCACCACCTCCCTGGGCAGTGCATTCCAGTGGCCAATCACCCTTTCAGCGAAAAAATTTTTCCTAACATCAAGCCTAAACCTCGCCTGATGAAGCTTGAGACCGTGTCCTCTTGTTCTGTCACTGGTCGCCTGAGAGAAGAGACCAACCCTGCCTGCCTACAACCTCTTTTTAGGTAGTTATAGGGAGCAATAATGTCTCCCCTGAGTCCCCTCTTCTCCAAGCTAAACAACCCCAGCTCCCTCAGTCGCTCTTCACAAGGTTTGTGCTCCAGCTCCTTCCATCTTCGTTGCTCTCCTCTGGACACACTCCAGCATCTCAACATCTCTCTAAAGTCTGGCATGTGCAAAGATCTATACATTATCTAGGTCACAAAGTATTTAAAACATTAATACTCCTGTGTATGCATAAACAAATGATTCTTTCTTTACTGATCATACACATATGTGAGCATATAGACCATGTACAGCCTAATATAATGAATAATATAATGTATAGTACACAAATCAGACTATTTTTTATGTAAATGGCCTTGACATTTTCAAAACTATTTACGAGGAAAAGAAAGGGAGAAAGTTTTTATTACCTGTAGGATAACTCATCCTAAAGATATATCAGGAGGATGGGTATGAAGTGTTGAAGCAGTGTAACTGTGCCAGAGCTAATCAGGGTTTAAATCCTGAGCTGCAAAAATGAGAGAAAGAACAGACAAGCCCAGATATTTGGCTGACCAAATGAGCTCCAAGAATCTGAACTAACAACACTGCACTGACCAAGGGTAGAAAGACTGAGTTATCCTCTATAACTCACTAGGGAAATGCCATGTGTGCTGTGATAATCAACATTAAAGCAGGTAAAAGAAGAAAAAAAAGATGATCTCTTGAACTTTTCAGTGAAATACCTGATTGCTGCTGGGCTGCTGTTTCTTCTCATAATGACTCCTGCTTTTAGAGGCTGTCCCATCTCTCCTTTGTCCAGCTAACATGTCAGAGGCCAGACAGATGGAGAAGGTTATCAGTGGTAAATACGGTCAAGCTAGCACTATAACATACTCTTTGTAGCTACATCATCTAACACTACATATTTGGGTTTCTCTGAAATCTGGACATGTGCTATACAATAGTTTTAAGACACTTCATGTGGGAAAAGTCAATAAATAAGCAGAAACCAAATCACTGTTATTTAAAAAATCCAGACTATCTTAAAAAATAAAAATAAATTGCAAATTATAAAATCTTAGCTAATGGAAATATTTCTAATACAAATACCAACAACACATCTGAAGGTCTTTTGGGCCACTCTAAGAATGGAAAATTTTATTGTGATATGTTGACAAGAAGGAAAATAATATCATCCTGACTCGGGTCAGAGCTATTAGGGAGCCTGAAACCCAGAAACCAATAGAAAAAAGCAAGTCAGGCTCTAATATTGCTTCCATAATTGCTTTTATATGTACCAAAGCCACATGCTGTTCCATCGACATAACATTATACAGAAAGGTGTTTCATTAGAGTGTAAGAGCTTCCATCTATGAGACACCATTCTCCTAGTCTTTAACACGTGTGTAAAGTGTATTTGCATGAATAGCTTACTAGTCTTCTTGGTACAATTCATACAGGCTAGGATGGGGTCCAGAGCAGGGATGTTTTCTCCTCTGGTCCCCCTTTGAAGTACTTTTTATTCATACTGTAACAATTTCCATTTTCATAGCATTTTTTTCCTGTATTTATGGCAAGGGAGCAAAAACAAGATTATTTTTTTATCTTCAGCTAGGAGAAAAGATTTTATTTGAATTGTGGGAAAAAATACAGATTTCTGCCCAACATTTCCTCAGATAATGTCACTTTGGTTCATATGTGCATATTTAAACTCTATTAATAAACAGATGAAAAAAAGCAATGATTAAGTATTTCTGAAACATAAAGCAGACATTTAAAAAGAGTCATTAAGGACAAAGACAATTAGTCAGGCTAAAAAAACAAAACAGTGAGATATATATGTCTAGCCTAGATACACACAGTAGCTGCAGTCTGGAAGCATTTATCCTTGGATTACTTTTTATCTATTAATAACATTTGAAAAATTATTCTTACCCAAAGTTATTTTCATGAGGCAAGTATAATGTAAAAACTTGTACAGAGTTTCAAGTGTAAATAAGAGCTATGGATGGTACTTGAACTCTCCATATGTTGCAGTCTCTGGACTAAGGTAGCTCCTAAAGCATTGTATTCCTTTAAAACTAAGAAAAAAAATCAAGCTCATTTATTTTGAATGGTAGAGAAATTGTGGATTTATTTTATTTTATTTACTGTGACTAGCTTTATGTAAAGATGAAGAGCACTTGAAAAGAAAAATCAGATGCACGAGAAATAGCCTTAAATTATATAATCTAAAAAAGCACCTTGTTCACAGCCTGATCCAAAGCCCATTAAAAACAATCAGAATCCTCTCACATGTCTGATTGCATTTTGAATCAGATCCCTAGCCACAACAAAAGTACATATCATACATAGTCTACAAACAGTGGCTGTTTTCATAAATCATATGAAACTGCATGATCAGATTAAGTCAGTGAGAGTATAATAATGAGAGTGATAAGGGAAGAAAATACCAGAAGAGTATATCATGTGGCAAGTCATATTCATTAAAAGATAAAAAAAAAACAAAGGATAGTGCATAAATCACGAGGTAGCCTCAGTTTGAGCTCTGGCTGTTAATGTAGGTTTTATTGCAACTCTCGTCTGTGACTTTCAATAAAAAAGCATTTGCTGAACTATCAGCAACATTTGATAGATACACTGCCCCCAAGATGCAGAGCATGTTCTGAAAGAAATGTGATCACCCCTGAGCATTTTGAACTGTTGAATCTTTTAGTGTATTTTAAAAGAAAAATATATTTTATGTAATGCAATCATTTCCCCACCTCTTTGTTTTGGTTTTTTTCTCCATTTAACATTAGAGTTGAAACTGTTATGGCTCCTAAATCAAAAGCACATATATTGTTCAAAAGACAGGACTCTTACGAGGGAGCCTACAGATGCAGAATGGTAGCATATGAAATACACAGCTTTTGCATTAATATTGATATTATAGCTTCTTAACTACTGTTGCTGTCAGCCTTTTCTCATTACAATAATGGAAATGAAGAAGAGATGCATGCCTTTCAACATCTTTGAAGGAGAGAAAGTATTCTGGTAACCCAAATGTGTTTCGAATCTACTTTTCTGTTGAAGTAGGTCTGCTCTACTTTTGCATCTGTAGCCTTCGTACAAAGATACTTTCTTCTTCCTCTATGAGCAACTTGAATAGAGCAGAATATCATTGCTGTGCAAAATGTTTGATGCTTCGTGATAAACAGATAAGGGAAACACTTACTCATCGTAAACAGAATTAAACTGCCAGCACTATGAGAGACACAGAAAACCACTGTCAGTCCTCAAGCCTTCACCTTTTTGCTGTGTGGTTAACCGTCAATTTTTCAACAGTGTACTAGTTATGGAATAGGACCATCAGCAGCATGAATCTGATGGTAAACCCAGTGAAATGAAAGGTAAAAATGACTGTTATTTTCAGGCACCATAAGTGATGCAACACTACTAAACCCTGAGGAAAGAAGTACTTGTTTGGATTATTTGCAAACAGGCCTGTTATATGTGCGCAAGTAAATGTCTCCAAATACACGTAATTATCACAATAATTTACATCTCTAGCTGGAAGCATTAACCATCATTAAAACACCTCAATTAAGCTCCTCTTCTGGCAAATTTAAGTTTTTTTGTGTGTGGACTCATTTGTAAAACTAAAGAGAAGACTAGTATACTAAGACAGTAAACAGAGGGTTGAGGGCCAGCAAGTCTGTTTTGCTCATTTGTGGAGAAAATCATAGCAGCTAACAACAGCCAGCAGGAGAATATATGGTCAAATCAAACTGGTAGTGAGAGCTACCTCAGATGTAACTGTTTTTCTTCAACGAGCAGGATGGGTTTAATTCAACTTTTACAAACCAGAAGGCTAGAGTTTACAGCTGTAGTAAATGACACTTTGAAATAATATGTACTGGTGAGACAAACATGAGGTTGTCCAGTAACTCTGCTCTCACTAATACAACCTAAATTAAACTGTGTTATTGTTACAGAAAGATTGAGTCTCCCTGAGCTGTTAAGTTTCACTGTTTTTCATATAAAGAAGCTCATGGGAGAAAGACACAAGTGGAAGGCTATTCAAGAGAACGAACATGTGAGCCAACAAAGTTAGCATGCACTGTCTATGCGCTCGGTTGTGAACTCAAATAGAAAATCATAAAGAATGAGAGAAAAATATTGCACAGCTTAAACAACTGTCTTTTGGCTTGAAAAGGGATGTTAACAGTCATCATTTTTTATAGGAATTCTGGCTGAAAGAGATGTTGGGAAGGGAAAGCACCTGATTTGATGTCTCTTATTTTTTTTAAGAAAATTGACATTTTCTTTTTCTTAATAAACAGGAAAAAAATCAGAGTTGTTACACTGTGTAATTCCTCTGTCCCTAGATGGAATGAAATACCAATTTATGCAGTCTTTTAACTTAAAATTAATAAAGATTATATAATATATATTATCCAGAATGGTAGCAAATCTAACAAGTTGCAAAAAAATCTTCAAGACTTGCTTGCTGTAAAAAAAAATACTTACTAATACATCGGTAAGCCAACATGAAACCACATTTTATTCAGAACAAGAGACATTAAATAAAACATAGAAGTACTGCTGTTATAAACACAACAATCTCAAGACAAAAAAAAATTATACGCCTGATTTGTCCAATATTTATTTTCCGATTTTATCTGCTAATGCAGTAAAAGAAAGTGCGTTGTCTGACATTTATGTTTCATAATTACATTAGAAGTAACTATACATAGAAGAAGTGACAGGATTTTTCTGACATCAAAATTTATCAGAAAAACACTTTTAGTCATGATATAAAAACTGAGATTGTGACATCAGATCTATCCCTGTGTTGTTGTTTCCTCTGATGATTGAAATCACGTTAAAACTTACCCGTATTCCAGATGTTTGGATATGTCAGAAAAATCCTACATACAGAATGCTTGTAAGGCAGAAAAGTGATGGAAAAAATTTTAGGGATATTTTAGACTATTTTGAAATCAGTGGGAGAGTGCTTTTGGCTTTGGTGATATCACAATTTCATCTTCTATATGTTCATCCAAGGAATACACAAAATGTTTTGTTTTGTTTAAAAAATTTTTTTTTGTGCAACTATAGCTGACATTTCTTTTTTTTAAGCTATTTCAATGCCAGTGTATAAGTTGACTTACTGCAATAAATAAGATTCAATAATTGAATAATTACAGTTCAAATTCAACAAACAAGTTAGCTCACATAATTACTTTGTAAAGCTCCTTTAGAATGCGATGATGACAGAGAGCTACAATTGCTCATGTCAGTTTAAAGTTCAAAAAGCATTCAAAATACAGCCTTGTCTGAATGCAAATAACTATTTTTGATTCTAAAGCAAAGGAATCTTTTTTTGTGACTACAGTGAATTCATAGAAAGCTTTTGTAGATAATGCAGTAGCATACATTTGCTTAGGGATTCAGTTGTACTTAAGTTCCAGTTTCATTACGTTTTCAAAAACTATTGGTTTATGAGGTGTTTATTTTTCCTGCACAGCATAAAAACTGTACCTGACATTAACATAAAGTACTCAGAAAAACAGCTTTTGACTTTTAACTAATACACTCATTTTAGTCCAAACACTGGAGAAATGATAGCTATATACAACTTACAACCAGACTCCTAGTACAATAAAAAAGATACTGCACAGGATTAAACTATTAATTATTTTATTTCCTCCCAAGTTAGTTGCACACTCCTGCATCACACTTGGATGTACAACAATCTAAACATCTGGTGCTTCCAGCAATTATAAATGGGAAGCCTTCAGGTTTTTTTACGTTGCGTCTAAAATAAACCAAAACTGTTTGACATGATTAAAAATATATAGTTCTGTTACTTCTCATGACATTTGAATTGCTGGAGACATTCTGCTTTCCTCTTCTAATGAGGTGCATTACTCAAGAGCTAAAGGCCCTTTGACCCTAGGATCAAGTGCCTACCCTGCAGGGACAGAGCTCAGTATATAGGATTATGGGTTGACAGGAGACAGCTGGAAGAAATACCTGAGAATTCACACTTAAAGTAATCCTTGAAAATTGAATGTAGGTATGTGGAAATAACAATTATATTCTCTAGTGAAAAGCCTTATAAAAACTTAACTAGAGTTTTGGGACCCCATCCATAGGTGTGCTATTGAATGAAGCAGTCAAGCATGTTTAACACTATGCTCAAGAGGGACTGAAGTTTTGTGAAAAAACTTAATCTCCCATTGATTTCATTGCTGATTCTTTTCCTCTGCTAATGATGTCCTGTGTTGTATACTAGTGTAATACCACAGGATTGACCCATTATCAAATAGCAAAAAAAAAAAAAAGGGGTTATTTGTAAAGCTTTTTTCGGAGGGAAGTGATGACAGATACTTATAAATGCTTGAGACACAAGGATTGATGGGTATGTAGAAGTGGCAGAAAAAGAACATTGCTGGAGTTTTCTGTACAGAATACTGTATATTTAATGATTTCAATTTAAGATTAAAAAATCTAGCTAGTTTTTTAGTTGTTTTTCCCTTTTATTCACCCATTTGTACTTTATGACAAGAAACGTACCTTTTGAAAACTTTTAAAATCATGTCAGCACAGATTCCAGCAAGAATTCCACTTCTTATTGACTGATGGAGTGAAAATATAGTAAAAAAAATATTTTTAGCTCAACCAATGAAAAGTAATGACAAACAAATCTCTTGAAGAGTCTTGAACTTCCTGAGGAGTTAAAAATTAGAATGTTTTCTTTGTTAAAATATACTTGTAATTGAAAGATTGAAATTTAGAGTCTTCTTAAATATACTTAAGATTTATTTGGGTTTTTCCATTAAAATAGTTGCTAAAATCAAATGCTGTTTGTCAATTCTGGCAACCCTGTTCTTGATTGCTTTTTTAATAGGAAACTATAATTACTTGAAAATATTTCTAAGTTTTAAGTAAAAAAAATTACCTGGGGTAAGAGGCACTATTAAGATCTCTAGTCTTTACATAAGGTGAAATGAGATGCTTCTGTCTGTACCTTAAAACTACGTTAGAATTCTCCCTATGAATTTTTTTTTTTTATTTCTGGAGCTTGAACAAGCCACTGCCATGACATGACACCTTTATATGTTTCTAGTGATGTGATCTCAGGCTTTTGCCCCTGTTCTGTACTTGAAAATTCTTACACTGCTTCAGATTACTTAATTACTAAAGACATCATGAAGCCAAACTGTTGCCAAGCTTGACACAAGATGGGAACATTTCTTTGCTGTCACTCTATTAAACCAGAAGAAAAGAGGTGAGCAGGATGTAGCTGGCTTTTGCTTTTTCTGCGCTAAGGGAGTGTCCTGCACTGCAACGATTTTCCGATAGTACCAAAGGATCTTCGGATGCTGTAGGCCAAAGTAACAATAAATCCCACATGAGAAGCTACTACCTAAAGAACTGACTGTAAAACAAATGTATCAGTTCAGTAAGTAGACTGTATATCTATTCACACTAGGTTAATTCAGATTTTAATCAGAATTTTAGAAAAATAACATTACGTTGTTGGTATCTGAAAGCTACCAGGGGTCCTAAGGCAGTCCTTCAAGCATTATACGGCCTTAGTCTTGCCTCCAATTTCTAGACAAATAGGTGGTGCATAGCCATTTTGGATGAGTCGAGGCAACCAGAAGTTTCAGGAGAAAATTTGCTTTCTTGTCAGCGTGTTTTGATCTGTTGTGTTTAATTGCTATACGGCTGCTAATATGCATGAGTTTATCTTCATAGCTTAACTGTTCAGATATGATCACCATGGACTGGTGCCGTTTCTCATGGAAGAATACATAATTTTTCACATAATGTATATATTTTGGAGTTGCCATTTTTGAAATGCAACTGTCTCAAATGATGAATTACAATCTAAACCTAAATGAACTTGTTTTGTGATAATCCTTTAACATCAACAGCTGCCTGGCTGTCTGGCTTATATTGGCTAAAGAAACCTAAATACAACATATATTGCACATTAACACAATTGTAGGGAAAGGAAGCAAATCTGTCCTTTTTTCTGGAAAACGAAAATAAATCTGTGGCAAGGAGCACATTTGTTTACAATTGCAGCAATCACAAGGATAGTGATAAAATAAATCCTGTAAATAGTGCAATTATTCTGTTTATTGTAAACTTGACATTGCATTTGGAATGAGCTCCTGGGAGACTTCCCTTCCACAACTAACAAGATGGATGTGTTTGCACATAAAATGAAAGCTTCTGTCTTTGTGTAGTATATGTACGTGGGTGTACCTAAATTCTTGGTACAGAAACAAGTGGATTAAGAGGCAATGAATTTAAACTAAGCAAAGGAAATGTTTCACATAAGCAATTAATTGAATTTCTTTACTTATTTTGTAAGATAAGACAATTTAAGGTAGGGTTTTTTACTAGAAATAAGCATCACAAATATGACATGTTTAGGATATTGACTAGACTAGTACTGAGGTCATCTATTTTTTAGATGTACCTATATAAATACCAACATATAGAACAATAACCTGAGTCGGGGCGGAGGGGGGGAGGGGAAGAAGGAAAAGTGTGATCTTAATTACAAATTATCTTTACTGTCTCTTCGATTTGTGGGGTACAGATGGACCGGCTTTGCACAAGAAACAATCACAATCATAAATGCAAACATACTGAAAAGAAAATGAAACTGATGTTGCATTCAACCTTCGAGGTTTCTCCTCTCAGCTACCTAATGACTTTCCTAGTTTTTTTGACCTATGTATGGGATTATGATTATAGTCAGTGGGAAGGGAATATAGCAGTTGGATTGTTTAATGTAAATATAACAGGAATATTATGGATTTCATTAGTCTAAATCAGGCAGCAGCAACCCAGAAGTAGCCAACACAAGCCGATCTTGCTGACACAGATTCAGTTCAATCCAGAAGCAGAAGGGCATGGTCTTCTCTACAGCAATTTTCTATGTTCCAGTTGCTACCACGGACCAAAACACTGAAAACCAAGTGAGGCAAGCTGTGTGGAGATTTCTAGGACATTCTTTTTTTTTGTTTGACAGGCCAAGTATCTTGGACAATACTTAGAAATACATACAAAATCATTAAGTAAATAAACTTTGGAAATACCGCTTCTCCTTTCATATTTTAGTAAATGAATGTGTGCCGATTAACATGATAGCAAAAACACAGGCAATCAAAGCTAATCTACTAATTTGTCCCAAACCTGTGAGTTCTATGTGAGTTTTAGCATCTTTTAGGACTATATTTAGAATCTCCATATCCCTAATCAAATTGTTCCAGTTGCTATTTATTTTCTGTTAAAAACATTTTTATTGCCAGCTAACATATGTACAGTTGAACTCAATATGAAATGTCTTTTCCAACCAGGTGATTCTATGATTGTAGTGAAATAGAATGTGTGAATTAGTGATGGCTGCAATTGTACATGTGCTTGAAGCAATTACATTTTATGGATGTCAGTTAAACAAATACGATATTTGAGACTGATACTATCATCAATAGTTACATATCTTTGGTTGTGCATCAACAGTTACAAGATTGACCTTTTTGAGTGTAAAAGCTGTGGAACAAGAACTTTCCTCTTCCACATTAGACCAGGAAGAAAAGAATCCTTATCTCAACTTCACCATTCCATGGAAATCCAAATGAGAAATACATTCACGAAAGGAGTAAGGTCACAATGAGAAAGCCTTCAGAAATGTTGCAAAAATAAAAAGAGGACTCCAGCTAACTTGTGTTTTACCTTAACATTTTATATGTGCTTTAAAATCAACTGTTTCCTCTGTAAATATAAATGGACCCATTTTTTGGTTTTGTTCATTTTTTATTGATTTCTCCCCACACACATTTTGCCTTTTAGGACTCTGATGTAAGCGCAGCTGCAGTTTTTTAGAAGGTGTTTACACCATTTTTTGCACACAGCTCATTCATCACTCTCTTCACAGTTACAGCAAGGATTCAAAATGCAGTCTGAGTGGCACAGACTTTTGCCTTTCACGAAGTGACTTAGCTGGACCTGGTGTTTCACCAATAGTATATTCCTGGAGTGAATGCAGTAGTTTTTCCTGTGTTTCAAAACACATCAAAAAGAAGAAATAATAATATAATGTTTACATATGCTACAGTGAAACTGAAGATTCATGCTGGAACACCTTTTTGTATTCACCAAAGGTCTTACAGGTTTTCTATTTCAAGTGTCGTACTTGGTACAAGAAATTTTCCTTCACTCCAACTTATTTTTCTTATCTCTTCCTATTGAAACAGTTTCTAGCAACATGTAGTCTCTTTTTCATATGCAAGACCATAAAGTAACTTTTCATATGCAAGACCATCTCTCTGGATAAAGGCTGGATTTTTATTTATGATAAAATCATATATCTTTCAAACACGGCTCACTCAGACAAAGTTTGACCAACTTAAATTAGAACTGCTTCCGTCTGCTTCTCAACAGGGCTAACCAAGTCTATCCAGAGTGATGTGTATGACTCCTTTGCTTTTATCAACTTCTGCTTTATGCTGATTGGAAGCTACAGTTTTAGTTCGTATCTGAAATGGCAATTCAAAAAAGCATATCTTCACCTCTGAAAGTTTTAAAAGCATGTATACAGGTGATACCAAATTCTTACTACCAGTGGGAGAAGATAAAGCTTAATTCTGTTTGCTGAAGATATTGGAAATAAAAATGAACCTGGTAACAGTTTAGACTGAACACTGCATCTTATACCTGTGTGCCTTATACCAGGAAAAAGGCAGAATTTTGCCTATGTTACCTCTTCTCTCCTTCTAATTTAAATTTATATCAGTACTGAGAAAAAAAGAAATAGTGGCTCAATATAAAATTGAAAAATATTTTTTTAATATTAATTTGAGATAATTGTCAACGACAGTATCATTAAAAAGAAATCATCAATCCTAAGTTACTTTATTATCTAACAAATAGTGGGAAGCTTAATGGGTGTATCAGACAAAAGCCAAGGAATTTTTCTAGGGGTGAGATTTCCAATATAGTTCAGGACTGGATGGGCTTTGTTTCACCTCTGATCACAAAGGCGACTATTTCATAAGCACTCAATTTGTAAGTTAGATTGTCAAAACATCTTGCATTCTCAAGTACTCTGTCCAAAAAAGGAAAATCATGGATCATAATTTTTAAAAAGAATAATATAAAATAATAAAAAATAAATCAGCACTCAGAGCAGGTAAGTGTAAATTAGAGATGAACAAGTGCTACGGGATTGTCTAATCGCTACCAAATGACTTGAGTTTGTTGCAACTCAAACTAAGAAGCCTGGACTTCTAAACCTAAATCTAAGGGGTCTAGGATGTTAATAAATATACCTGCTGTCACACAGGAAGTGTCTGAACAACATCTTTCATTTAGATAAGAGTAATTATAAACTGTGACAGTATTTATGATATAGTAACATCAAAAAGTTACCAAAAGAAAAAATCTAAAATGTGCTTTATGATGTGTGATTTATCCTATTGTGATGTTGTCTCAGAATATTTACAGGGCTGTCTTTTGAGAGGAAAACTCTTCATACAAACTGACAAAGCTGGTATGCTTTACATTGCTGGTGTGAACCATATACTGAAAAGTAATCATAACAGGTATCTATATGGAAAAAAAATTAGGAAAAAAACCCAATTTTTTGAGTAATGAATTACATTTAAAAAATAAACTAAATTTACATCAGAGAAATATTTTGCATTGTGTCACCATGGTGCTTTTGATCCAATACCAACAGCTCAAAAACTAGATATATTTTATCATCAAACTTTAGATCTTGAAGAGAATTGTGTGAGAAGTAGGACTATGATGGCTCCTCGTGTTAGCTCTGAACTCCAGCACCTCAAAAAATGCTAGGTAATTGCTTCACTACCAAGCAATAAATGTGTGGCCATACTTTGAAAAACTGTTTCAATAGAGTATCATCTGCGCATGGCAAGTGGTTTGTGCATCATCTAAGTTAAGTGATAAAATGATATCCATGTTCTGTAGATCTTAAGGAAAAGCGAGTGGGGTCTGAAAAACACTTCCAACTGAAAAGGAAAGATTAAGCATAAATTTCATAATGTTCAAAGAAAGCCCATCCATAAAAGAAGAGGCTACTACAAAGCAGATTTTGCTATAAATCTGCAAGCAATAGCACCACAATGTGTTTCAGAACTTGAGAGCATATCATCCTAAGTAGAGAAGAAGTGCAAAACTTTTTGCCTTTGGCCTGTGGGAAACAGTGTAAGTATATTAAGACAGTAGAGGTGACACAGAGCTGAAATAAATGCGTTAGGACTTGGTGGCTGTTTTTTCTTTGATTTCAACTCAGGATTTAACCTTCTCTGTTCTGTGTATCTCTTATAATTATATCTTCATTAAGGAGCACTAAAAACTTCAAGGATATGCTATTCCATATTCTTGTATTTAAGAATTTTTCAAATTGTTTTTAGGGTGCAATAGAAGAATAAATTTGTGGGCTACTTACTATCTGGTACTAGCCTACATAATACTTAGAAAATGTCTTCTTTTGGAAAAAAAAGTAACCCCAGACCAGAATATGCTTATATTTTTGTGATATTTGCTAACAAATATGAAGGTTTAATTGCTTTTGTCCCCACTCACTTGTCAGTTTTTATATAAAGTTTCAGAGTATTTCTAAACTGTGGAGAAGTTCTGAACTAAATCCAGGTGTTGGCTGCTCTAGGATTTAAGTGTAACAGAAATGTGTGTGTTTGTCCTATAGTATGTAAACATCATGATTCAACATCATGATTTAAGTATATATGCCACTTGAATTTATTACCCAGGAAAAACCTTCCTAAAAGCCTACCTAAGCCCGCCAGCTTTCAGCCAATCTATCAGCAGGATTTTTTATTTTTATTATCAATAAATCAGTTTTCTGCCAGCAGCTCTGCAACAAGCACTACTCTAGTTTTCTGCTCCATATATCCGCGAAACACAAATACAAAATTACAGGAAGATAATCACTATATACTGAAACACTAACTGCCTTTCCCAGCACTGCTATCTGGGCATATCACTTGCCATGGCAATGGTACACAGGCAGAATACCAGAATTATCCAAGGCTCACCTACAAGCAACCAATGTGAGCTCTGAAGGTATGGATCTCACTAGCATTTTCTTTTATTCCAGTCAACATACTAGACAAGTCATCTCAGATTGAAGCAGGGGCAATTTTGATTCACTGTCTGCCAAAAGTCTTTGTCTTCATATGGATTTGACCCTATGAGGATATATATTCTCTCCCCACCCCCAGCCCTGCCTTTTGATGTTGCTTTCATATTATGGGATTTATTTAATGAAAAGTTATTTTACAAAGATGGAAAGAAGCGGAAGTCTCTTGTTCCCTTCTCTCCTTTCTACTTACCTTTCTTTGATGAACTTATTTCTTCTATCCAGGATTTTTCCTTATTTCTTCTGACACTGCATAATAGTAATGAACTAGAGTTTTTGCTTTTAATAAAGTAATTATTTAAAAAGAAAAAAAAGAAGGAAAATAAATCTTCAGTCAATGATTTACTGTGCAAGCCACTATCATCTCCCTTGTCTCTCTTCACATAGTTTACTCATTTCACCCAATCAGAAGTTGCATCTGATTCTTTCTGTTCCAGTTGACTTGTACTTAGCACGTAGACTTGAGAAAAAAATTATTGTTTCCAAATCATTACTGCTGCTTCTGATCATCTGAGCACAGCTTGAGCCCTGCTTGCCTATGACATAAATTAAAATAGTTTGAAGATCTGTGTGCAGCTGACAGTATTAACCTTAAATAACTTCCTCCACTGTTGTTGCAAAGGAAAGACAGAGTCCTTAATCAGCTTTGTGTTGACTAGAGAGTCACCTTACTTCAAAGGCAAGCAACTAACTTTAAGATTCTAGTAAATCACTGGAGCAGTTGAAAGGAGGTGTACAAAAAATTCTGCTTGCCATTTCTCTCAAACTGTAGTTTCTACAATATTGTTACACTTGTATGCTCCTCAATATATATATCCAAATCAGTTTCATGAGGAAAACCTTACTAGTATGCTAGTAAGGTCTAGATTGGTCGATATGGATTTGTAGTTTACAATATTCTCACGGCATGTGTCATATATTATATGATGGATCCTCAGCTACAACAACTGGGGTGTTTTCTGTGTAGGCACATTTTCCTTGAAGCAGACAGAAACCCCCTTTCTCCTACTTTTCTTAATTAAAATGAGATGTCTGGGCACAAAAATCAGAAAAAAAAGGTACAAGAAGATGTAAGACTATATACAGTTTTGACACAAGGCAACACTTCTTTCTGAGAACAAGGAAAACCGTGATTCCCGACCCAGTGCTGGAGGCCTAGCCTCATCTGCTATGTGTCTTCTAAACTTGGTTCTATTAGCATCTTTTTTAACCTATGTCTAGTTTCTCTTAGCCAGGAAAATGAAGAAATATAAACAAAGACAGACTAGTTAATCAAATATACAGTTACAATGCATAAACCTAAATATTTAGTTTATATATGTAAGGTTGTATTTCAACTGTCCTCAGGCAAAGTGGTGGTTTTTGAGACCCTTTCTTTTCCTGCAAGACACTGGCAAAAGAAGTGTATATTACTGTTCATGAGAGAACTCTGAGAGGTAAGAAATCACAAAATTAAGCTAGCAAAATAATAGTGTTATGTTCATTATTGCAAGAGTCAAAGCATAAGATCAAAGGCTCGGGAAAAAAACTAAGTTTGACAAAAAAGAATCAGTTGGGAGTAAGGGTCACAGCCAAACAGGAACAAAAGAATAAAGGCCAGAAGAAAACATCTGCAAGCCTTGCTTGTGGGGAGGGAGAAGGAAGTAGGAAGAGGGAGGAACCTTTCCACATTTTTGCCCTTAGAGGTTTGCATACATTTGTGTGCTCCACGTTGTTTGAACCTGATTTATAAAATAGTTGCATTTCAGAGATAATGAACATCACAGATGACCTTTCCAGAGGGGTTTCCCTTCCTCTTTAAGAACAGGGGGAAGACAACTTTCTTGCTACAGGAGAACATAAAGAATTTTAAGGGATTTAGCCACCTAGCTCCCACAGTTTTTGTGAGATATGTTATATATGTGCAGATCTATGCATGCCATTTCTTAAAAATAAAGTCTTATTTCCTTCCTTGCTTCTCATCTCAATCTTTACGTGTGGTTCCACAAAACAGAGGGGCCAGCACTACAAAAGAAAGATCGAGAGGAGGCAGATTCATGTGGGTTGTGCAGAACCAGACTTGCTCTGACTCCTGGCAGAGTCTCAGAGCAATGAGTACCAACCTGGACAATGGCCAATCACTCAGACAGAGAAAGAATAGAGTTCACCATAAATTCTTCCTTACTGCCCCTAATAATTTTGGGACCACTGCAAACCCAGGAAGGCTTATATTTACACCAGTAGTTATTCTTGCAATCACCTTTCATGCTTTAATGCTTTAACGCCAGGAAGACAGCTATCCCTTCTGCCTAGTAAGCCAGTGGGAAGGCTTCAATAAAACCATTACTTTCAAAACTGGTTTTCCCAGACTTTCTTTAATGCCAAAGAGGTGAAAAATATTGGTTAGGAGTTTCTTTAGTATCTGAAGAGACTATCACTATCTGTTGATATGGAAGTTTCCTGAGTAGAAACATCCTTTTATATCACTATAGAATGTTGCTGGTTCCTTATCTTAATGCATTTATTTCTCACAGAAGAGTTTAGCAGAAGTAGATTGGTATATCTCCATGGATTAGCCACTGCAGGAGCTGAAAGCAATCCCATAATTCACCTTTTACTCTTTGCATTTGGGAAAACATCAGGAAAATATTCTTTACATATGTTCTTGCACATGAGCAGTTAGGATATACAGAAAATGTTTAGCAGGTAGAAATATGATAGAAAATAGCATCCACAAGTGAGATAGTTCTTAGTACTCCCTCTTGTATGATTGCTATGTTTTTTCAGTGCATGTTTTACTCCTTATAATATTTACTTCACAAATTTTTTATTTAGCTGCTCCTGAGGTAACGCTCTACTTCTATTTATGGCTTGTGGGATGTTTAATGTAGTGCAGCCTACCCATTAAAGACCTTGGCCAGCAGCATTCTTAGCTTCAACACCCCTGTAAATTTTTGGAGCACTTTAGTTTTTCGTTATGTGCGTCCTTTGCAATGAAAATACTCATAATTCTTTTAATTATTTCCAATATACTGTAAACAAAAGTGAAAGAGTAAAAATGGGATACGATCCTTCCAGGATATGACATCAAACTCAAAATAAGAAAGACTTTTTCTCCAGACTCTGACTCAGACTTCTAAAACCTCTTTTTCATCCAGTGCTCCATGAATATTAGATATGATCTTCAAACTGTCCAAGGAAAAGTAAACTGCCCTGTATAATTGGTGGGCAATTTTGCAAACTAGGACTAGTTAAGTGTTTTGAGAAACAATGTAGAAATGTTCCACAATGAAAAGGACTGACAAGTAGAACAAATTTGTCATGAGCAGAGGCAGATTTTTAATCACTTGAAACCTTCAGATTGATGACTGAATAGCATGTCTTAGCCAGACTCAGTTTTTTGGGACCCAGAGGCAATTTGGTTGTTATGGTGGGTTAACTTTTCGTAATGGTCAAAATCCCACCCAGATGCCCAGTCACTCCCCACCCCAGCAGGAGAGTGGTAGGAAACAGAATTAGAAAGCTTGTAGATTGAGATAAAGTCAAGGTGATCACTTACCTCTTACTGTGATGGACAATCTGAGGAAAATTAATTTAATTTTTTACCAGTTAAAATAAATCAGGGTAGTGAGAAACAAATCAAAATGTTCAAATATCTTTCTTCCCTCTCCCTCGGGCTCGGCTTTTCTCCTTCCGCCCCAACTGGCATGGGGAAGGATGGCAATACATAATAGTTCCTGTCTGCTGCTCCTTCGCTATAACACTTCTACCCTGTCTCAGAATAGACTCTCCCCATGAACATTTTTACCATCACGAAATAACTGCATCACTGTGAGTTCTGCACAAACTGCTATGAACACCTGCTCTGGTGCCCAGAGTACCTCCCCACCCCTTCCTCTGATCTTGGTGTTCCCTCCACTGTTTCTCACTCTTCTTGTTACCTTGTCCTCTCTGAGTCCAGTGATTTTGCCTTTTTTAAAATGTATTCTCAGAGGAATCACGAGCTTTGCTGATGGGCTCAGCTGTGTCCTGCAGGTTCAGCACAGAATAGCCCCCACCTTCCTCCCACAGTGGCCTCCATTGCAGTCTCTCACTGCCAGCACCTTGATGTCTATATACAACAAAGTGGTCAATAGGGGAAGGGGGTGAAATTCTGTGGTCAGTACTAGAGTCTGAGAATCAGCTCTTTGTCAATAAAATTTTGCCTAACTTCACAATATGCGTCAAGTGTTCTCATCTAAGCAAGTTTCAGTCACTGCTTCTGCCCAGTACTTGCAATTCTTACACCATTTATCTGTAGCCTCTTCAAATCTGGAAAATGAAAACCATATTTTTGTGGAAGACAAAGTCAGAAATGAAGATTAGTTTCTGAAATTGGCTACAAATTACACTTTAAAGTTTGTAAATATTGCCGATTCTTATGACTTTGACTGCTCAATATTTTACTGTAAATATCACCTACCTTGAAAAAGCCACATATACTCATTTCAATATCAGCATTTTAATATATTTCACAAAACTTTCTTCAGAGAATTTGACATACTGTTTAAAATACATGCAGAGAAATTCAAATATAAGCATTTTATTACAGTTATAGTATTTGCCTGTATATTTGGGATATATCAACAATATATTGTGTAATGCTGTCTTTGAATATTGACATATAAAAATGTGGCGTCAATATACTTAATCATTATAACACTGTTTTATAAATACAGTAATAAATATTAAAACCTATGTAATACACATATGGAAAATACAGACTTTTTGAGACACACAAGGTCATTTCTACTTTTGTAAATCATGAACTTTAAGAGAGACATCACTTAAAAGAGACAAAAAGGAGAAGAATTTGGGAGTCAAGAATTTATGATAGATCCATATAGGAACTGAGGATGATTTAGGCATCTAGGTGCCATTTTACATGCCTAAATCTAAAGGTTACCCATGAGGTACCTGTGTCTTTGACTTTAAAGTATTAAAGAGGCAGAGGACTCTGTCCTGGCCAGACTACCTTCTCCTTAGTTTTCAGCAACACAAAGCATAGGTCATGGCTAAAGCTTTCAGGATTTGCAAACTTCTTTACAAAAAGTAGATTTGAATTTTCGGAGCATGTGAAAACCTCATACAGGCGGGATTATCACTGGGTTCTCCTTTTTATGAGATCAGATTCAAGTCCTTCTACTTCAAAAACTACAATAATTTCTACCCAAACTATCCCTGCAACAAGCTATCGGGTATTTTAGGGAGAGCTATCCAAGAAATCTCCTTGAGAAAAAAGAGAGCAAATGTGAGTGATTATTACTTTTATCACCTAATAAGCAGACTCTCATCTGAAAATTTGCCTTCCTGTTCTAGCAATATTTTACAGATTCTTTATAAAGTGTTCATGGAAGCAAAAACTAAAGTTCTATCTTGAAATACTTCATCTAGCAGAGTTTCCTTTGATGACCTTGAGCTGAATGATAGCTCTGTCATGTCTCGTAATGATGCTTTCACTCTTAAAGAAATGTTCCCCTGCTTCAGATGTTGGTTTAAATCATGTGGTAGGAGCTAGAAAGCCACTTCTCACCTTCTATGATCCAGGCAAAATAAAACTCATTGGATGAATTTTTAGGGAAGAAGGAACAAAAATGGGTCAAGAATAGAGAGGATGGTTTCTAATTCTACCTAAAAAACAAACTAACAAATGAAAAAAAAAACTTATTTGTATCAAAACTAACAGGAAATATGTTGTGTTTTGCGACATAAGCAAAATCAATCTGTTCCATCTGAATAACATATTAAAAAACAAATAAGTCAACTCGCAGCATATAATTCATATCGTTCTTCCCTTTCCACTGATCTCTCCATATTCAATATATGAATTTTTTCCATGTGTTGGCTGGTAAAACAGAAAGTTGCATGTAAATGATCTCCTTATGAGATGCTTCAGCAGTGATGAAGGAATTGTATTGTTTCGTCACACCCCTTGAACTTTGCAGAAGGGCTGCTAACAAAGAACTAAAGAGATCCAGGAAGGTGCCCATTTCTTCTCACTTTTCCAGAATTCACAGACTAAAATATATAATTCATTGTTAGTTTGCTTCTACCATGTTTTCCCCTTTACCAATAGCATCAGCAAGAACAAATAATGCACACACTTATGTGGCAAAATACGTTGACCTGTACATGGAAACTATATTAAGGCTGCAAGCAGAAAAAAAGTTCTAGGCTAGTGAAGAGAAGGATGCAGCTGAGAAAAAAATGGAGTCTGCATGTTAAAGAGGACTGCTTTATGACAATCAGGTAGCTGAATGAATGGAAGATATCCACTGCAATGTGAATATGGAAGCTTTGTTCAGAATGAGAACTAAAAGTGAGAAAATTGAAAGGAATTCATAAATCTGGTGATCTACAGTGATTATTTTATATAGTTGTTTGTGCCAATCATTCTGCATAAAACTATAGACAGTTTCTGCTTTGAGATGTCACAAGTTGAACATTCAGGAAAATGAATGGCACTAGATCATTTTTGTAAAAACCCGTAACATCCTGCAAAGAAAGGAACACAATTTAAAAAAAAAAAAATTGGGACTCAGAAAAATCATTACATGGGAGGACCCTAATATTCTATTAGAGGGGCAGGTAAGTTGCCATAAAACAACTTTGCAAACATTGGTGAAGCAGAAACAATAGGTGACAACGACCTTGCATATTAATATACACACAGAGATGTGTAAAGAGTTACAATACACTGCATTTTTCCTTTGACTTACTAGAGAAATGCAACAGAGCTAATTCATATAAAACCAGAGACCTTTAAACTCAAAATGGAATGTAGCAGCAGTAATTTACATATGCATATTGGATGCCAGAGAGGAATGGATGTGGAGAAGTTAAATAAAATGTCTTCTGTAAAAAACTATTGCAATTCATGGAACTCTAACAGTTTCCTAAGTTCCTCAGATAAATATTGTCACAAAGAATAAATGGAGGATAACAGTTTTTGTCCTAGGCAATGGTTTCCAACAGAATCAATAAAGTTGAAGAACAGTAGAAATGTTATTACCCCATTAATCCAAAGGACTAAATTTAATACAACAAAATGTCATCTCTACAAACATCCTAATGAATTTTCAGACAAAGCAAAACTGTGAGGGTTGATTTCAGGATGAATTAGTGGTTCTAGAGTAATTTTGAGACATAGTAGAATACCTTTCATTAAGTATAGCCCATCTTGTATGCTTTCTGCCTGGTACAAAAGCAGAGAGCTGAAATAGATTGATTTTTATTTCATTAAGAAAAATAATAAGCCACATTTTCTTCTTAAAAGAAAAGATACATTTCTTCCCAGGGTAATAAAGAGTGTAAACAGATGCATACTTACAAAAAATGTGAGTCAAATAAGAAAGTTGCACAGTAGTTCTCAATTACTTGCTCTTTGTTACAATCTTTTCCTTTTTCTGTCAACTTGCATGTTTTCGTTGTGAGTATACTGGGTTCAGGGGCCAAGGCCCTGACTCTGTTCTTCCTTACACCTCTGGAGCAAAGATGTGATTAGAAAAATTAGAGAAATTAACATCAAAATTGTGTCGCTCATCTCCATATATGACTCAGAAAGAACTAGTACACACTGAGAGAGAGAGGTGCATGGATGATGAATAATAGCTATAAAAAGCAGGCAAGTGGCCTTTCCTCTTTTCTCAGCCTAATAGCAGAAGACCTTGAGAACTTGACCTACTGAAGAATAAGGCATAAATCTGCTAAACAGATATGCATATATGTAATGCAGTGCCTTCTAAGGACTTCAGAAATTCTTTTCATTGTTCTGACCTCAAGAGGGTCAGTATTATCTCCAAGCAATGAAACATAGTTGTTTTTTAAACTTTAAAGAGCTTCTATGATAAAGCAGGCAAGACTTGGATGGTATAGGCTTCTCCTGAACTAAAATATGTATCAAGCTCTTGGCTATTCACATAAGACTCATAAATGATGGAGGCTGCGTACTTTCTGAAAGCTTTTTGAAATTTAGTCGATTGATGGTCTCCATATACAGTCTATTAAAGTGCTCTTTCTCACAGTCATCAACTCTATCTATGATTTCTAAAACATTGTCAACAAAAAGTACAATAAAACAGCATCACTGTACATGGTCTTATTACTGTACACTTTGAGATAAATAGTAACTTCACTTCTTTTGTTTGGCTAGATGCCATAGGAAAAGTGAGCCTAGGAGAACAGTGAGTATTTTGGTCAGTTCCATTCTACAAATGTACCGTGATTCCCTTTTTGGAGACAGAGAAGAGATTATAACACTGTCAGCCCTGCTGGCACAACTAAGGTTAATGCAGATGGGGAGTTATGTCCTAGAATTCATAGTATAAATTTTCTCATGTGTTATTAACAATATGTAGCTTTAACACCTAGTGAGGATTTCCTTCACTTTGCCATGAAAACACCCCCTTGGGCTGCAACATAGTTGTTTTTTCCAACAAAACAGCGTTGTCTCTGAGCCACTGATTATCCTTATTTTTCTGCCTTTCTTGTGATTATTGGACAGGACAAGAAGATATGAGCCGTTGTGCTTTTTTAACCATTGAAACATTTCTCCCACTTAAAAAGCATATGTGGCGCAGGCCTGGGAGGAAGAAATTTAAAATTCCTACCTGCATTATAAGTATCCTATTAAAGGAATAAACACTATCAGTAGAAAATGGAGTATCAATTGGTATAAAAATCTTTGTAGCAAGCCATTGACTCTTCGTATTCTTTTTCCCATAGTGAAATACAACACTGAATTGCTTTTGTTATTCTGATAGTATTATGATAAATAGGTGTCATTTCATAAGGACACTGTCTTTCATACGGGTGTTGCTTACACAAACAGTAATATAATAATGGTAAATGGAAGTACAAATATGTTATTTGATGCATATGCTAAACATCACATAGCGTTTTAATTTGGGTAGTGATCAGCCACTTTTGCCAAGAACAAGATAGCAAGGTAGGTGGACATATTTCTGTACAGCCTCTAGGGAGGGAAGTAACCCTATGCTATCCTAGTGTTTCTAGGTACATCTGTGTTATCTCTCAGCACCCTATATTTCAGGAAGTCAGCCTGTTTGTGAAGTTATTGTAAGGTAGCAGCGGGCATAAGTAAAACACTGCTAATATAGTACTTGGCCAAAAGTAGCCTCCCCTGTAGGAGTTTGTTTATAAATTGCTTTGGTCCACTTGACAAGGTCAAATCCATTCTCCTAATGATGAATCTCATCTGTTCTGGTGCAGAAAGAAATGTTTTCTTTCACTTCTACGTGTGGTAAGAGCTCATTCATCTCTGTATGTTCTAAAGGGAAATCTAGCTACATCAGAGAGAGAAGGAGTATTCAGAGGGCAACTGATGGCCAGGAAGATATATTGAATTCACTTTCCTGGGACAGACATTCAAATGGTAACAAGTGATAGAAAACAGCTCTATATTTCAGCATGATGTGTGTTCTCTCTCTTATGATTAAACCCCCTGTGGGCCATCTGCATTTAATGGGTTAGAACTACTTTGTAGCTGCAGTTTTTTCCTTCCAAGTCTCTTATTTATTTGAGAGGAGACCAAACTGCGTTCTTAAAAGTGCAGCATGTAGGAAACACTGCCAAAAGAACAGGAATGAAAAGGCAAATTTATGGGCCAGTGTTGTTTTAAGCATTTAGTAGTATAAATAGGAAGTGCAGATAAATGTGGACATATAAGTGACTCTGCTTATCTCAGTTATATTATTTGCCAAAATTCCAGAAAAGAATTAGACCAATTAGTTTATAGAAGGGTTAATGCTCTTTGCCTCTGCAAATTAACATATAGCATTGCATCGCAATTTAACATATGCATACAACTGTTTTCAAACCAAAACTAACATTCCTCCTTAGAACAGGTCTCCCTCAATTGAAAAAGCATTGCTCAGTCCATCGTTGCCTCTTGGGTTCTTTTAAAAAAAAATCAGACGCAGAGATGGAAACTGTTTTAGTAAATTAGATGTAAAACACTAATTTAATAAAGTTCCCTTATTTAAAAATTGAAGAATGGACTACCTATGAAAAAATATTCATATAAACTAAGTGATGTTGTTCCAGGAAAATTTGATTTAATATAGTAAATCTATTATCTATTTATTAGGGATTATTTTCTGCTTCCAAGTGAAGTCACTGGCAAGATTCCCATTAACTTTGCTTAAGATTTGTTCATAAGGAGATTTTTTAGTAGAGTTAAGGAAATTTCATCCTTCTTTGCCAATACAGAGTTTTCTGGCTTTAAATATTCAATAAGCTCCCAGCCAGTGACTGCAGTTTCTTCTTTTCTCATTGTATATATTACTTATATATTTGCTAAATAATACTCAATAACTCAGGTCTCTATTCCAGCCATTTTTCTAAAAGTCTCCCAAAAATCATTTACCCTATGTGTTCAAGCGACATCTGACAGATTTTTCCATATGTAAATAGGCATTTCATTATATATTAAAATGTTTATTAAAAGTAATGAGAAAAATCATTCTTAGTACTGTAGAAGCTGAGTTGTTCCCTTAGTATCACTTTGAAAGAAAAATACAATGAACAAGTTTTGTAGTTTGATTTCCATAGTACTCAGATGGTTTCCACTTTTAATAATTAAAATAAAATCATTTGAGTAAATCCAACTGAGTAAAGAAAATCATACACAGATTCAGATACTTCTGTATCTCTTTGAGGACATTAGTTTACAAAGCTTTAATTTTAACTGTACACTTCTCTTTCTCAGAAGAGCAAAAACATTAGGAAAGTGCTATTACAACCTTATTCCACCTACAAGAAGTTTTTTAATCATAATCAGACTGGATTTAACCTAAAAAGGGGGGAAGGGGGGCTTTAACCCTCTTAGTTATACCTCTATCCCCATAGCAAAAAAAATGTTCATTCATAGACCAGTTTTGTGAGCAAGAATCTAATCTTACTGGATTACAATAGAAGACTTTGCCCAGCTGTAATGACAGTGAGACTATATTAAACTATGAGTGATTGGTGCATATATATGGATATTCTCACAGAAGTATAAGGCATGGAGGACCAAGCCTATTCAATTATTTTCCATAATTAAAAGATGCAGAAACCACCATTGCCTCAGCTTCTGAGAGATTAAGTGGCCAGCTGGTAGGTTATGGAGAGTTGCTGTGTTTAGAACTGAAGCATGGAAATGCAATCGTGTAACATCTTGTGAGCCATCAAGTTCCACTGTATAAGCCAATCAGAAAGTATGATGTTTAACCTGATCCTGTAACTTACAGTTTTCCAAATAATGTTGTTCATGCTAAAAATAACATCATTGATTTTAATCGATATTATTGCCAACACATTGATGTCTTTTTTAGTCTAGTCTACTGATTATTTTTGTGTGGAAAATCATTGTTATGAAGGTGGGCAGCACCAGCTAAATTGAAGTTTTTCACTGTTGAATGTGAGGCCTCACAACAGCCCTTATTCTTTGGGAAGATAATGGATTTTGAAGACTCACCTATTTGAGTTTTTCTTGTATAATGAAAAAATCAATATTTCACTGTTTAACTATGTTTGAACAGATTTGTTGAAGAACTATCTAAATTTTGTACTCTTATTTAAATAATGAGCAGAAACAGGCCAATATCTCAAATACTTCTTGTGTGAGAGTAATGTGATACGTTCCTTCATTTGCATGCCACAGCTGTATCAGGTATAATGAGTTTACAGTGCAAAGGAGAACGGTCATGCTTCATGAATTTGGTAGACTCACTGGTTCAGCTGTCACTGTGCTTTAAAGTTTTGCCCTCATGCTTCCTCAAAAATGCAGGGAAAGAAAAATTGAAATCTGTGAGGCGCTTCTCTCCAAAATTACTCTTTAGTTTCCCAATGTGTTTTTATACACAGTGTCATGCACCTACCTGCCCTGCTTCTTCAAGACTTGCTTTTTGAATTCTTTATAACCTTCCTTAAACCTGTACTATTCTTGCAAATAGAGACCAGAGAGGGACAATAAAATAAATTTTATGTTTACAGGTACTGATGAGATTTAGGTGGGGGAATTTAGGTGAGAGAGAAGGGAGGGCTACACTGGCTTTAGGTTTCCTCTTTACTCCAGCATTGCACCCTGACTCTCCTTCCAGAACTTTATTCTGCCATTCCCAGTCTTCAAAGCCCCATACTGCCTGCACAATCTTTTGCTCACATCCACAACTCACATTCAGTGCTTTCTCAGCCTGCTGAGTTTTTTGCACAACTTAAATCTAAAATATGTTCTTTCAACTACCACAACGTGTACCAAACTTTCAGTAACTCACACTGTCTTACTGTCATTCTGATGCCATCGCTGTAGAGGATATGAAGGGTATATTCTGGAGATGAGGTGAGTGGGACACTTGTTAATTGGGTATGAAGTGTGAGGGGGAGGAAATGAGAGCCTTGTCACAGAACAAAATTCCGCTGGAAACATTTTGAATTTTTGCAGTTTAAGTGTTTTTAATAAGTTTTAAATCTGATCAGCCTGATTTAACTTTGATTTCTAAATATCTCAAATATTTAGAAATTTATCAGTAAAATATTAATTAATCTCTGTCCTTTTGAAAACGCTGTAATATTTTATTCTATACAAACAAAATCATTTAGTTCTATCATGCTAAAATGTCTCAGTATTAAATGCACAGTATTGGTTATATTTGTTAAAAGACGTGCTTCAAGATTTTACCATAAAGTCCACATTTGACAATGTAAAGTATTATGACTGAAGAGAATTGAAATGAGAAGTATACTTCATTTCGATTTATTCTCAGCAACAAAAGATGTTTTCATTGATGTGTTCCTGTCGTATGTAACACTGCTTATTAAACTGCTGGTAGAAATCAATTTTGTTAAACCTTTCTGACCACATTTACGGTAAGGAGACTGTCTTTAGCTGCTAAACACAGTTTCGTCCACCACTCACATGAGCCTTTACAGATCTTAAAGAGGACTTTTAATTCTCGTAGATAAATTTACATCTGTTCAAAAATCTGTTTGACTACAGGCTTAACTTTTTCAAATTGTTATTGAACAAGTCATAGGAGAAAAAAAAAAAAAAGCACAGCACTATGTCATCACAAATTCTTCACAGGAATAATTACAACAATATTTCACTTTCTCTTTTAACAGGATAGGGACTCTTTGCCCAGAAGTTCTATAAATTTACTTCTCGGTATTGCATGATGATCACATATCTCAAACATTAGTTAAAGTACTTGGCAGGAAGGCTATGTAAATCACCTCCTTTTGTTTTTAGTGCATTTGCCACATGTTGAAGAAGCAGTAAAAATATTACTTGCTCGTGCTAAGAAATCATTAAGTGGATAAAATCAAAGCAAAAGAATACAAATTCTCTCTAATGTGGAAGCATAGTCCAGTGGAAAATAAAATCATTTACCTTGAACAGAAACTCATTCAAATTCAAATTCATTATTTGAATATACTGAAATACCTTTTTTCCAGGTTTTTCTTATTAAAAAAAATGAACTCTACAAATGGCCCTGTTGGCTCTATTTGCACTATTTATGAAATAAGGAGCTACTCATCTTGGTTAAAAAATCTAAGTCTGGCCTTAAGCCAGCATGGGCTAGGTTCTGCCATCCCTACCAGAGCTGAGTAGTACCTTAAGCTGGGCCTGATTATGAACCGATTACTCATGTTGTGCTGAGCGGCTTTCTGCATGAATGGGGCCATTGTGAATAAACGTTTACAAGTGATTCACAGTTTGGCCTATGTGAGTAGTCTTACTGGCATCAATGCATCTACTCATGGAGTAACGCACTACTAAATAAAAGTGGCAGAATGTGACCCTGTTGTAGTACTTGACATCTAACATGAAGATACTTTTTCATTAGCTAAATGAAATGCTGCAACCAACAGACTATCATTCATTCTTTGAGAGGAGGCTGATGCAAGAGCATGACAAGCTTAATGCAGGCCTGCAACTTATCACACCTCAGGTTTAACAAAGGGTTGAATACCTGTTTATCTAATGCATAAAATTATGCTAGCAACATGTAACAAATAATTTCTATTGCTAAAACTGGGGATGAAGAATTAATTAGAATTTTGTCCCTTTCACTTAATTAAAATCAGCAGGAAGGTTACCTAGTCTTTTATTTTTCTTTTTGATTTTGGAGGCTTCAAGCATTGAAAAAAGGTTTCAATGTTTTGAAAGTGGAAATTCATTGTCCTCAAGTATTCTGTCAGTATAATGAATTCCTAGGATTTTTAAAATTTTATTCTTAACATAAAAAAACTTGGAAAAATGAACTTTTTTTCTGAATTTCACAAGAAATAATAGCAAATTCTAATATGAAAATAAATAAGTAAACTGAAAGAAAGGCAACAATAAAGAAGATGTGAAGATTGCCAGCTAAGCTTTTGCTCCTTTATCCACTAATGATGCTCTAATAAAAAATATATGGAAAACATTTTGACATGTTCTAAATGTTATACCTTAAAAAATTATTATGTGGAAACTGAAAAATAAATAACAACCCACCACATTTTAGAACTGGAAACAGTTTGGTCTGCTAAAAAAAAATTTGTAGTTCCACCACTAGTGTTTTTACCTGTGCTAATAAAATCTTTTTTTTTGCTTTAAATCACAAGGCTCATTTTACTGCTGTCTAAACAGACCATTAAAAAGAAGGAAAAGATAAATTCTAGCCAGGATACTTTTTCTCAGTTCCTCATGACAAATTTGAAGTTAATTTTTAGGAGGAGAATAAAATTAGGAAACCACAAATTGGAGTATACTTATGTGTTAAATTTTTAGTTTATTACTAGTGGCAAATACGACAAAATTCCTTTCAATCAACTGTATAAGAATCTGTTGTAGCATTCCAATTTTCAACTATTCCTAATGATTTCAAAGTTAAATATATTCATTCCACTGAAAGATCACAGAATGCACCCATCCCCTATTTTTGTTTTCAAGTTTAGCCTCCTAGGGTTGGTCAGAGATATTCTGGGTGTTCCTGTGAGTTTGATTTTGTGAGTACTGGTAGTTCTGCAGTTGTTGTGATGAAATGTGCTTCCCTGATCTTCCCTTCAACCCCCATCTGCCCTCCGTTCCTAACTAATGGTCAGAGAGAAAAGCAAGGAGCAGGGGGTGCCCAGAGAGTTGTATCCTGTTCTAATCACAGCCATGCAAGTCCTTCTTGATTTCAATTAATTTACTTTGCCTTTATGAACCTGAGAGACTGACTGTTGCTTTCAAAGAGGCTGACATTTCACTCATCTGAAGGAGCTTGGAATGTGACAGGGGAAAGGGAGGAGAAGTAAATCAAAGCAGATAGCAATTCTCCAGATGTAAAGTATTTTTCTTCTCTGTTTTTTTTTCCACCAGAAATGTCAGAAAGTCTGCTGACATTTTAATTCCTTTGTGATAGGCTGAGAGTTAAGAGCCAAATCCTGCTACCACTGCAAGTCAAAAAGATTTTTCCTATCAAATTTAAAAGGATCAAACCATTCTTACACTTTGGGGGGAGAGGGAGGCGCAAAGAAATCAACAACTGTAACTAAAACTAAATTAAATGTACCTTTATAACATCCTCAGATCAGTTACAGACTGAAACTAGTGAGTGTTGTCAGACTTTTTCTTTCCAATTTGACCATAGCATAACAAAAAAATACTAAGATGGACATGACTGTAAGAAAGTCTTTGATGTTCTGTGTTTTTTTAAAAATCTAGATTCTGTTGCAAGTGTCACAGTAATATTCCATATTCTCTTCTCGTCACTGAAGTTTCAAGACACACTACCTGAAGCCTTAAACATTTAATTTGAACACTAGTTGACTTACATAATCTATGAGTCTAGACATATTTGCTTAATAGTTTTATTCTTTTTTACAAGTTCTATAATCATGTTTCATCAACTGTTACAACAAAACATATTTCTATATAAAAAAAAACAAAACAAAGAAGGCTTGTTGATTTTGATGCATGGTAAATCTATTTGGTTTAATTCTTGTTTTATTGTTAAATATGAGATTGCATTTGTTTAAACAGAAATTGTGTATATTATGATTTCTAGCATTCCACACACAGCAGCTTATTGTTGTGTCCTTTAAATATGGGAAATAAAAATGTTTTCAGTTTGCTATTAATAAGAAAAGGAAGTTAAGAAAAGATACAGCTATATTACATGGCCCAAGAAATATTGGCAGCATGCTCTTTGGCTTTCATCCGTAGAACTGCAATGCTGGAGGACCGCCTTTCAAACTCCGGTTTGGTTTCAAAAGCATGTCCATTGGTTGCCCCAGAAAGTAAAGAGTCAGTAAAAAAATTATTCAGGGGCACGTGGCTGAACTGATTCTGGTGGTTTGAAAAGCCTGTGTAGCCAGAATCTGTCCGGGATGAATGGGAATAAGGTGTCATACAGGAGGATGTATCTCGTGGCAGCATGCAGGAAGTAACCACAGAACCACTAGCCGCATTCCCTGCCCACAGATTGTTCTGAATCTGGAACATACAAAATGAATAAGGTTAAATTTAGATAGTTCATCTTTTGTTTTCTGCAATGTTTTTTTTGTTTATTTAAACACATCCATTATTTATTCTCCTCTAAAACAAGCCAACAGTACTTAACTAGTTCTCTGCAAGCATATTAGAAAATACCATGAAGATATCACATCTGTCAAAGTACTGGATCATTCACTTAAGACCGGAGGCTGCTGAATCATAGTCCTTGCTCTGACAGTCATTTGCTCTGAGGCTCTAACCTGAGTGTTTACCATTGAACCTCAGAATACCATCAGTCCAGCTAGTCAGTAAAATTAATGGAAGCACACAACTGGCTTCAAATAAAAGATGTCCAAAGAGTGTACAATATCATAGTTGTTGTCACCACAAAATCTTCTCCTCGTCATAATCCTTTCTTAGTATAATGGTAGGAAACAGTATAAAAGAGTAAAGAAAACAAACCAAGATTCCTCAAGAAACAAAGCCCAAAAAATACTTGCAAAAGTAAATATTGAGAAGCCTTGCATAATTACTTTAAAACAAATGAATCCATAAAATAGAGGCATGGTTGATAACACATACAAGAATTTTTCCTAAAGTTGTTTCAAAAATGTTATTAAGATAAAAAATCTTTTTTGTGATATTTTTATATGAAATTATGCTTGAGGACATTTTTGTTTCAACTCTCAACCTTAGCTGGCTGCACTCTGCCTCCCTGGAAAACACTGCATGACAGACTAGGAGATAAACTTTGTGGTTACCAGCAACGTCTGTTGAAGATCTGGAGTAACCACATATTCAAGCTTTGATGTGTAGTGCCTTCGCAGTCACTTAAAGCCTCATTCAGAGTCTCAGGCCTTCTCTTATTTTCTATGTATTTTTCACTTGTTTGTTATTAAATAAACAAACAAAGGTTTTCAAGGCATAGCACAAGTCAGCTTCTGTCATTATCTCCGACTGTGAATTCACATATTCATCAGATGTCTTTTTAAACTCGCTACTCATGTCTTTCTATCAGTACTATATGAACATAATTTCCACCAGACTCTAACTTCCTCTGTTGTTTCTCACTTGCACTTACCATTATACAATAAACAGGTTCATACTTCTTCTCCACTTATCTCTCTTCCCTGAATGACGATTTTTTTAAAAAAATTTATAGATATCATGGTACTGGACATTTGCAGCCCTCATTTACAGTATAGAACTTCTCAACCACTAACTATATCGTTTTCTTTTTGTTTTACTTAGCTAAATTTTTCTTCAGCTTAAAAATCTGTTATCTGTTCAGTACATCATTGCTGTGATGCACTGGGATTGAGCCCACATGTCTTTGTTCTCTGCTATATGTTGGAATAATTGTAATTCACTGTAAAGTGAATTCCCACTTCAAACTTAATTTTGCCTTCATGTTCCAAATCCATAGACAAAGGAATTTGGGCTTTAAGATATGTAGGTTATCTCTCTAGCTGAGTGATTTTTTTCCTCCAAAGTAGAGGTCAGGGGAAGTAATGAATTATCACAGACACACACATACACGCACACATAGAACAAAAACATTTTTCTAATGTTAAGTTGCTTTTTTCTCATTATCCTATCACTTTTCAAAAACGCATACCCACCCACCAAACCGCCAACAAACTAACGAGATAAATTATGGTTCACTGAACTCATCTAGCTGAGCTCTAGTGCAGATAGTGAAGATGACATAGTCTTACTTTAAAAATTAAGTTTTTGAACAGTTTTATTAACAGAGGTCAGCAGGAGCTGAGAAAATAATTTGGGCTCCTTAGCAATTCCAGCAGCAAAACAGAACCAGTAAACATTCTGGTTTGGTTTTCTGAAGAAGGCAGGGGAAAATTCATGCTAGTAACACGTCTCCCCGGACTCTTGGTCTGCCCAACTCCTTGTTCACACAGACATGTATACGTACAGGCGCGCACACACTTCCATGCCCACTCACGTGACTGCAATTTGCCTCTCCGCAGACACACACATGCAGAGCTAGTTGGGCACACCTCAAGCATCTGCTCCTGCATATCTTAGGTGGTCTGCTGAGAGGTAATGGAGTGAATAAAGTGCCTGGGAAAGGATATCAAGTGTTTTTGCTCTTTCTTGTGGGACTTCTGAGATCTACAGGAGGAAAGAGACTCTAGTGAGAGTTTCAGAGTTTTCCAGTTTCCATCCTTCGCTCCTCCCTTCAGCAGTTTTTAAAAGGCTTTCAAATGTCAGCTCATGGGAAATCCTCCACAGCTTAACGTGATCCTCAGCTGTCTCATTACTCCCTAATTAACGTACCTGAGCCATTTTTGACTTATAATGAGAGAAACTTTTTCTTGATCTTCAGAAAAGAGGTGGCTTATCTGGGGGTTAAAGGATACCTGAACCTATTAGAACCATTGCCTTGCTTACAAAAGTTTGTTGCATTCAGCTACTCAGAACATTCCCAAAAACAGCAGTGCATCTCTTACGGCTCAGGATTCAGGGATTCCTGGGTGCCCTATTGCCTGGAAGGTTTCTCATATCCTAGTACAGATTTACAGAAAGTGACAAGAACGAAACAAGGGACACTGCAAGAGCTGCAAATTGTGGTAGTTAAGTGGATGGCAACTGGAAAGTCGCCCACAAAGACTTATTAAGTGTGCTGCTTTCTTAGACTTAATGAGTTTGCAGCCACTTCGCATGTGATTAATGAGAGTAGTCAAGAAGAGTAGTCAAGAAAATAGCAGTGAAAGCCTGTAAAATCCAGGGAGTATCTCCACTTTTCTTGAAAGACCAAGATGCACACGCTCTGTCTCAATCACAAACTGGGAAAAATCAGAAACTCAGTTTCCTATAAAAAAGTCTTTGTCTTTTTTTTTTTAATCAGGAGCGCTATAACCTTTTAATTGCACTTTATTATATTTCATGATTACATATACTTTTTTTGCAGCAACAGTGACAGATTAAGCAACTCTTGGGGTTTTCTTCCTACAAAACAATTCATGCATTCCTATTTGCATGCTGTTCCACTTCTTTCTTTTGCTGATACAACTGTCTACTGAAGTGAAATGGGACCTGACATGGCTAAAAAAGGATTCAGGGGAAAAAAAATGTATATATATATATATATATATATATATAAATATATTCCAAATACAGCCACACAAAACCTCATTCTCTTTGATGGTATTTCCAGGCCAAATAGGTAGTCTCAGAACCTTCATAACAGGACGAATTTGCCCAGGGAGAGACTAGCTCATCTATGCAGAATCTAATACAGGACCTGATTTTGAAGGAGTTCATCATCCCCAATGTGAACCCACACGTGACTCTCATTTATATGACTTACGGAGTTGTCTTTCTAAAAAACACTTTCCCAAATGCTGAAGTTGCCCAGGCTGCACAGATATAATTATAGGAAGAATTTTCCAAAGAAATATCTGTTTAAATAAGAATATGCATGAGTTTTCTTGTAATACAGTCATGATGGGAAGACTTCAAAAAGATCAGAGGCTCAGTTTGAAAGTGCCCAATAACCTGCATGGTCTGGAGGCATCACAAAGTCACTCTTTCCTTCCATATTTCTAGTAAATTTTTTTGCGGTCAACTAAGTTTAGTATCACCAATTTTCCTGATATTTTTATCCTAGACAAACCTCTTTCAATTTAACTTCAGTGAGATGGTACAGATGTAAATGAGCACAGAATTCAGCTGCAAAATCTAAAATATACTAGTGTCTTGAAATATGTGAATAAACTATTAATTCCTAAAACTTCATAGAGTTGCCTTAAAATTTTTCCTTAGAAGAAAGAATCCAGATTAGTAAACTTAACTTCTGAAATGCCACAAGATGCTAGGAAAGCTTTACATCTTCTGTCATGAGACAGTTATGATTTTCAAAAGAATGTTTCAGTCATATCAACATTCTGTTCATTTTAGTTGACTGAGTGACTTCACTATTGATGTAAGATTTTCATTTCTGAGCAAGGTTTTACAACATAAACATCTTATAGTGAAATTTAGGTGCAGAAGGTATTCTTGTGTCAAAAATAAATACAGTAATATTTTACAATAGGTCAAAATTATCAAACCTTCTTCTGGTATGTTGGAAGGAAAAGGTACATTATGTACATGAATTTAAAGAAAATATTTTTCCTCTTAAACTCTTGTGTGATCCATGAACTATATAAAAGGCAATTCAGAGACTGTGAATGAGGCTATACATACATCACATCTCTGGTTTCTGTTAACATCACAAACAACTTGAGCCTTGCTCTT
This sequence comes from Tapera naevia, assembly GCA_033556795.1. Lineage (NCBI taxonomy): Eukaryota > Metazoa > Chordata > Aves > Cuculiformes > Neomorphidae > Tapera > Tapera naevia. Next base: position 8,063,542 of record JAUMJJ010000059.1, read on the forward strand.
GTGGTTACCATGAAATTACCAGAGCCCTTCAATATATTTACCTACTGTATGGTTTATACACATGCGCACACACACACACACCCTTCCCAATAAAAAGAAGAAGAAAAAAAAACAGAAGTAGGATTTCATAGCTATGACAAGAAAAGTTATGGTTGTTAACATGATTATGATATCATTTCCTAAGCGTATGACCTCCTACTTGACACTGTAGAGAAAAATTAGCTGATGCAATTGGTCATCCCACTTGGTATCATTGCTTTTTTTCTGTTTAAATTTCAAGTTCCTGGAGTGCTGGCCTTCTTACACAGCACCTGGAGAAATTGTTCAACTCCACCTCACTTTCTGAGAGTTTTACCTCAGTTACCTAGCCTTGGTTCTCCCATCACCAACTGTCTTGACGCATGCCATTTGGATCACATGTCTGTCCAAGTACACAGTTATATAGTTACTGTCTGAGTGGACATGTTTTAGTGCTTCACATAGAAAACAAAATTTTAATCTCTTTTAGGATTTCTAGATGTGTAGTAATAAGCTATTGTTGGTGCTGTTGTTTATATATTACATAATATATGTTATGTTATATGCTATAATAATTACCCTAATATGTAATTAGAAACTACATATGTAATTAGAAGCTAGGCACTGACTGTTTTCCAAACTTCCCTGCGCATTGCAAGAGAGAAAACAGTGGTACTAACTGAAGAGTTAAGAATTTACCTAACTACAGAAAACATGCATGTCAAAGAGACTGTTTGGCTAAATTTTTGTCACTCCTCTCTTTGTGTGAAATTACAATCCATGTGCTGCAATAAAAAATGAAAGCTGTGCTTGCACAAAATGCTATTTTAGGCAGATTAAATGCAATGCTTGTTAAACCACTCAAAACCGCTAGTTTACAACACATGATCTGTAGGCTGTTCTGAGTCCATCAGCGCAATTAATTTGGTCTTTTACTTGACGCAGTATTTCTTTTCTGGGGACCTCTTAAGAATGTCCAAATTATGGGCAGAGATTTGCCTGTACTTCCTGAGTATGAAGATTCATAGATTCTCAGAAAAATTTAAACTGAAAAGGACCTCTGGGATTATTGTTCTGAACCTTTGCTCACAGCTAACTTGGAATTTACATCAGGTTACTCAAGTCCTATCCAGTCAGGTTTTGAGTAGCTCCTGCTACAAAGATTCAAGAACTTCTACGAGCAACTTGTGCCAAGTCTTTACCACTCCCATAGTACTTTTTCCTTTATGTCTAGTCAAAATGTTTCTTGGAGTAATTTGGAATCGTTTTATAGGACTCATTGGATCTGGCATACATATGAAGATCCTCTGTACCCTATTGGGTTTAGGTACATATTACAGAGCTGCAGCACACCATGTTCAGATATGCCCATAAAATACAAACTGGCTCTCAGTAGTTACAAGTTTAATGCTGCAGCTCTAAAATACTTGATAGACCTACTCACTCTGCTTTTCAGCCTTACATAAGGTGAACAAAATAAAAATCTGTTTATTTTATTCCATGCTTAACAAATTTGCTGCGATGCAAAATAGTGAGGATTTGAAAAGTCATCAAGCTTTCATTCCTGTATGGGATGTTTTGCAGATAAACTCTAACTTCTCCCTGCTGCAATCTCAGGGCTCGTTATTGTAAAAATGAGTTACATTTCACATCTATCACACAGTTAAAGACAGTATTTTGTACCTTGAAAAGCACTATTAAAAAGACGTTTTTATCTCAGGAAAAAAATGAATTTGCCTTATAATTAAGCCCCAGTTAAAGTCACTCACAGAACTAAAGAAATATATTTAACATAAAAAAAACCCCAAATAATTAAAGCAGTAAGCAGAATGTTGAGTTTGTGAGGAGGACCACATACAGAGATGGTTTAGAACCAAGAAATAATAAAAGCACAGTGCACACACTACTCTGTGTGGAACACACACCACCCAAAAAGATTAGAAGTGTTATGCTTGTTGGAATATCAACCACAGCAGTGCAGCAGTTAGCACATATGCAGCAAGCAACGCACCATCCAGGTGGTGGCCCAGCCTGAGCTCCATACTGTCACAGCTAGACAGCATGAGTGTATGATAAAACTTCTTTGAAGCTAACTCAGATATGTCTACCACATCTACTCCTACTTAATCAGTGTACCCGTAACCTTAATGAACTATTGTGATTAACTGTCATTTGTATGTCTACTACAGTTAAAAGAATTTTTAAGTAATATAACATGTGGTGTCTAATATATGCCATATGAAAGATTTAATTGGAGCATGTAACTTTGATTATTGCTAATGAGAATTACCCATATGTACTAAGGCTTGAGCAGAACTGTAATGATCATCCAAGAACTTAGTACGCAACACATGTATGCTGATACCACTTCTACACTCTTTGATTGCCAAAACAAATCATGTGATGTCACAGTGTTTAACATGTTTAAAATGATTTATCAGTTTGTTTCGAGTTTTCAACATTGTCTCTTCTTTCTATATCTTCTGTATCACTCCACTTCCCATGCTTTTTAAATGCTTTTGTCTCCTTGGGATTCCCACCTGGGGGTTTCAACCTCCCAAAAATAAAAATTAAACTCAATCCTGTCCAGCCCTTGTTTGCATTTTCAATTAAATAAGAGAGGCAAAAAATTCACTTCACACATGATAGCATGAAGGAAACTGTAATAGTCTGACAAAATAAACCCAAAATAATTTAGGAGAATAATAAAAATAAATTAACTAAACTCAAACAACAAGCAAGAAGAAAGGATGTAAAGTATGGAAAGAGACTAGCTAGAGAAAAAACTTTGCCCCTTAAATCAGCTTTTCAAGGATAAAATTTAATGTTTATTTACAGACCGATGCACTCACATTTATTAAAATGACATCTTTAGAAATTTAACTCAGAGGGTAACTCAGAGGGAAAGCTAGATGTACATGTGATAATAATGTAGGCTTTTGATCAAATTCCACTTTCTTGTGTGCAAATGAGGGGATACAAATAAGAGTTCATCTCAGCTTTTTTGGTCCTTTGTTACTTCTCATACTGAAACTTCAAATCAGACAACGTTGAGTACGTTTTGTAAAATTAGTCTCCTCTCTAGGCATAGGACATAGGCATAGGATTTCTTCACTGAAAGGGTGATCGGCCATTGGAATGCGCTGCCCAGGGAGGTGGTGGAGTCGCCGACCCTGGAGGTGTTTAAGGAGAGACTGGATGTGGCACTGAGTGCCATGGTTTAGATGATGGGTTGGTGTTAGTGTTGGTGTTAGTGTAGGGTTATAGGTTGGACTTGATGATCTCAGAGATCCTTTCCAACCTTGTGATGCTGTGATACTGTGACAGCAAAAATAGTTAAGTAGAGACCAATAAGACAAAAGCAAGGCTAACAATCTTTTTGTTGTTCATCTTCCAACACATAATATTTAGATCCATCCATGAAAACTATAAATATTTGCAGCTGAACAAAGCACCAGAGAGAAAAATACACTTTTAAAGATCATCTTACCTATTTTACACCTTACACTTTAGAAAGAGACAACTTAATAGACCAGATATTCATCAGCTTTAAAAGGAACCCATCTCTGGCATATAAGTCCCTTTGATTGAGTTTCCTAAACACAGGTGTCCGTCTGACTTCAAACTGCCTCCCCTGAAGGATGCATGCTTTTTGTTAAGTCCTGTTCATCAACACTGTGTCTCAGATATCCCAAGGTATCTTAAATAAAATTTGTATTTAGGTGACTGAATCAAGGAGTACTAGTTCACTAACATTTACTGAGTTGAGTTGAAGTAAACAACTCCATGAGTGCAACTCCATTGACACATTTTCCTCAATCATGTTAGGATACTGCCTCTTAGTTTTCGTACCATCAGTAGAATGCTGCTGGCTAATGAAGTTCAAAGTGTCTGAAATAAGAGTTATAATAGGTGAATTGTTTTCTGAGTTTACTTAAGATGATTTAGACTTCAACATGTTGCATCCGCAAGAGGAACTTGAAGCCTAAATACATGAAACTAATGAAACTGACAATTTTACCAAAATGAATGAAAACTACTGGGCATAACATTTTCCCAGGAAAATATCTGATTTTCTAGCATAATGTTGTTGAAAATTAAATATTTTACCTGAGTGGAAATGTAATGACTCTGTGGTATTTTTAATGTCAAATCCTGGAAAAAAACCATGAGAATAACAAATTATTGTCCTGGAATATTGTACTAACTGTCCTTCTCTGCAATCCAGGTGTTAACAGTAAAATTAACAGAAGATTTATATGTACAGAATTTAGACAGTTCAGGAGATTCTGAACTTCTTGGCAACCAGCTGAGAAACTGTTTTGCACAATAAGCAAAACCCAAATTCAAAGCACTGTGAAACTAATTAAGCAAACAATTACAGTCCAGATAAAAAACTAAACCCTTTTTTACTATTTTGAAGATAACAGTGTGTTATTTAAAAGCAAAATTAGAATGGAATGGATTACAGAAATGGAGGTTGGCCTAGATCATCTCCAGAAGTCCCTTCCAATCACAACCACTCTCTGATTCAGAGCCAACATTCTATCTGAAATAAGCTAAAAAGAAAATTTCCTCACAGGAAAAAATTTCTGGTACATATTGCCACACAATAGCAGCATCACATCCTTAATTTTTATTTGATGAAGATAATTGGTGAGGAGACGAAACAGGGCTTTCCACACCCTCTGTTGACTACAGTTTCTGCTGGAATGCAAGTGGGATGTCTGTTTTGGGAACATATCCATGGTGGGGCTGAAAACAAGAAACTTCAGACTGCAAATTCGTATAATGCACACCAGAAATTAACATTTGTTCCTGTTCCTTCTGCCACACAGCAATAAATATCTCAGCTTGATTTTATCCTTTTTAAACACCATCCTATACTTTTTGGCAGTAACAGAGTGTCTGTTAACCACCATATTAATAATTAAATTAAATTAATGATAGAAAGTTTTGCCAGGCTGAAACGTACTTATGTCATCAGCCTAGGAAAGATGATTTTTAACAAATTTATAAAGTGAATATACTCATATTGTTAAGAGTCTGAAAGCACAGAATAGCTATTTCATTGGGTTTAGATTTTCATGGATTGTATTCTTATATTATTCAAAAGTGTTTCTTTTTCAAAAACATTAATTTTAGGACAACCATTTAAAGTGCTCACCAATGACTTACATTATTCCATTATCTTATGCTAATGAATCTTCTGTGAATTGGGAAAATTTGTAGATGAAGTCCTATTCAAAATACAAGATGATCTTGGAGACACAAAATCTAGAGAACTAAGTCAGGTATACAAAGCCCAAAGCTAAGTACTATTCCTTGTATCATCTGTTGCCATGCTATAGATAAGTCAGAAAGCTTTCAAAAGGTACTTAAAAACCTTGAGTGAGATCTTTGGGTGACTGTATTTATGTCTTTGTGAATCTGCCTAGGAGTGCGCAAGGTCTTATTGCACACCTTCACCTGAGTAGATCTCAAACAAGTATTGTGTCCTCCAACTTAAACACAGAGTGTATCATGCCGTGGTTTCTAATATAATTTGTACTGATGAACTATCACACTGCAAAATAAAAACAGACAGATAAGTGCCACCAGATCTGAAACGGGTGTGCCCGTGTTCTGCGCTACTGGAACAAAAACTAAATTCATCCCTGGCACTAACCCCAGCATCAAACAACCCCCTCAGAGCTAAAGCACTTCAGTCCGGGTAGATGACACATAGGCCTGAGGCCTCTGGTTCAAAGCTAATGACATTCTTCCAATGTGGAGTATGACCAAAGCAAGCCCTCCTACAACATATGTATATTCCTAAGGCTAACAGAGACCCTGCTACCTAATGAACTAGAAGAGTACTTGGATACCAGCATTGGAAGGACTCTGCCACAGGGACACATAAAAATTTTTGGTTTATATGGTACTTTTTTTTTTAATTTATTATTATGTGGTAAAAACAATGGGAAGCTAGAAACATGAAAATCAATGGCTTCAGAATGAAAGTATTCAATATTCTAAAACAAGTAAGCAGAAAAACAACAGCAGAGAGTGAGGCAAGGCACTGAACCAAAGGTCTGAAGAACAGAAACAGCAAGATTCTGATCTTATTACGCTGTAATACCTTAATGCACACTAATGGAGATCCGAAAAAAAAATAAAAACCCCCAAACTACTACTGTTTGAGAGATTTTATGTTCTTGCTCTGCCAGCCATATGTATTCAATTCTGTTCGTACATGGCCATAATATAGTTCCATGCTAGTAGAAAATTTGTTGGATTCATTGATCTATTGTGATCTGTAAAGAAATTGTGTGTGTTTATTATGTCAGAAGGAAGTTGCCTAAAGGTCAATAGTTTATGTCATATTTTATCAAAGCATACAAGACCAAAGTTGTTAAGACAGTTGTGCCTGTGAATATAAACATCCCAGAAGTGAAATTTTGACCTTATTATATAAAAACACCTCATTATTTTCATTCTTGATGGGTCTAGATATTATCCAGAATTTGAACATGGACCTAGAACTGATTCAATCCCCCCTTAATTTTATGTGCACTGAACACTTCAGTGTCATTCTCAGTACATAACTGCCATTGCCAGCCATTCTCAGTACATAGCTTACAAAAACCTCCATAACTTCTAAAATTGTTCTTTAAAAAATACTTGTATTTTAAGAGTTAATTATTCATATTGGATGTTGGAACTGTTGTTCACAGTGGCAGATTCTGTTGATGTGTCTAAGCAACAAACAAAGCCAAACACAGAAATCTTCTGTGTGTATGTATGCGTAACAGTAGAAGAGAAGGTAAATGTAGAACTAAAGACCTACTTGGTCTTTATCATACCTGAGGATAGCTGTCAGTCCTTGGAAGAACAGATATATCATAAGTGGCAGCAAAATGGCTTTTAGCTTGCTGGATCTGACCGTAGCGTTCTCTTTTCCTCCACTTGGCTCTTCGATTCTGGAACCAAACCTATAGGATATACAGAAAAGACCATCAAGGTAAACTCAATTACACACTGTGCAGTTTTAGGAAAAAGCCAAGGGATTTGGGACAGTAGCTTTGAAAATGCCTGTTTACCTAAAAAAGGATAGTTCTCTGCCTGAGGATGATTTTCTTGCAGTTTTTATCATTTCAATGTTAGGCCTATTTAAGTTATTTCTGGCTATTTTAGAAGAATATGCTATTTCCTGCCTAGTGTCTCAAACCAAAAATAATTAAAAAGCAGAGGAAAGATCAGTCAAGTCTCTCAGGCAGTGCTAATTCTGACAGATCTCCGTTATGAAGAGGAATATCAGCAAGTAGCAGCAAGGCAAATTGTAAATTAACTTTCTTTTAATTTCACATGCCCACTGACTTAATATGACTACATATCATCTGCCTCCTAGAGGTATATATAATCTTCGACAAATGCAGTAATAAAAACGCAGGAAAAACTGGCACCAGGACAATAGGTTGTGCTGGAGAAAAAGTTTCTATAAAGTTAACAGGGCAGGAAGATAATAAAAAACATGAGACCACAGACAGTTTTAAAAAGATTGCCACTTTTTTTTCACATTTGTGCTTGGTGTTATCTATGTTTCTGACAATGGAAAACTGGAGAAAGGCACTTTATGTTTAGACTATGAAACAATTTAGACCTGAAAAGCAATGCCTTCTTGTTAACAAAAAGCTATTTTCTTTATGCTTAAACAACCACTGGACTGTTCTGCAATATTTTGAGTATTGGATGTTGTCTGAAAACCTACTATAGGCATCTTTCTTTCTGTAATTGATATTTGTCATTGTCCTGTCATCTTTGATTTTTTTTCTTTCAGACTGTTTAATTTGGACTGGCTTAGACTTATTCTGACTAATAAAGGGATTGCTAAGAAAAATAACTGTTCTTTCATAAAAGTAATATTATCCAACTAAGACTTGTTCATTCAACTATGAGCACACTAACTTTTTAAAAAAGTTACACTGCTATAAGAACCATTTTTTATGGAAACTATGTCATTGTTTAGTCTTCCTGCTAAATGAGTTTTGTATCCATTTGGATAGATACATACATGAATAGATTTTTTTATCCTGAGAAACTGCCTATGAATCCCATTTTGAGGGGTATTTTCTGATCCCTGATGGTAGGATTTTTAAATAACACTGGTTTATAATTCAATGTTTTCCTTGATATTTGGAGAGCTCAACTGTCCTTTGATGCTACTTAAGCAACCAGGGCATATATTTTCTCATTTTAATTCCCAGAGACATGTTGGAAATTTAGTAATGTGTAATCTTTTAAAAACATGCTCAGCAATTAAAACAAGGCTCATGAATGTAACTGCTAAGTATATATTGTTAGAGACTTCTATTATTTGTATTATTTATGATGCCTGAGGCTCAGCAAAAAGAAAAGGAAAAAAATTCTGTCTCCACAGGAGGCACCAAGAACACGATAAGGGAATTTAGTAATGAGGCTCTCTCACTGAAAAAAGACCTTGACAATCTCCTTAAAATGGGTGCCAATTACTTCACTGACATGCAGCAGGAAAGAGAACAACTTAGATAAATTAGGTTCAGGTTGGCTCTCTCTGCATGTATGCAGGAGAAATATTAAATTGGATCTTGATGAAATGGCGGTGAAGGGAAATGTGGGTAGGGTATCCAGCTGGTCACTCTGCTAAACTAAATCAAACAATTTGCTTGAATTTATAGTAACTAAATGAGAAAAAAAAAAAGCACACATTTTTTTCCCCTTTGACAGTCCCCCAAAATGTTTCTGTTTACATCGCTTTACTAGAAACTGACTCTTGGCAGAGATAAAGTAACCATTTGCCTCCACAAAGCAATGTAAAAATCTGCTGCTTGTTATCCTTGAATTGCCAGATGCTTGCCTCTAATGATGTAAGGCCTTTTAAATTGCTTAATCTTGTGATGGAATACTGTCGCTACTCTGGATAAAAATGATCACCATTTCCTTTCATATTTAGCGTGTAAGAAACGTGAAACTCAGTTATTATTTTAACAAAGGGAATAACATGTTTAAATAAAGTAGAAATAGATATTCCGTGAAACTCTGGTGCAGACGTGTATGTTCCCACATTTACTTTCTTATTGTTAAAACTTTTACCATAATCTTCTAAAACTTAAGAAGAAAATGTGATTAAAATGTTAGTTGGCACATTTCAGCCCTATTCTCTCATTTCTGTTATGACTGCTAAATTATTCTCAGAGTAATACTCATTCTGGAGTTACGTAGTTGTAAGAACAGTGTTTTAACATTATGCAAGACTTTTATTCAATCGAAATTAAATCCTAATGAGTAGATGTCCTACTTGGAAAACTGTCCCAAACTCAGAGTGAAGGGGATTGCATGGAGCCTGAAGAGTTAAAAGCCACTGAATTAAATTCCATTGGCATCACAGGTACTGTATTGATGGTACTGACATACGATTTTTAACTCTTTTCTGATGACAACAGTGAATATGCTACCTGGTTGAATAGCCATGAGAAGAACACTTCTTCAAAAATTAATTAGCTGAGTTTGTTTCTGAACATGATCTTGGTTTAATTTCAGTTATATGTATGTGCACTGATGTCTATTTCTTTATATGCATGTGTATGTGTTTAATTACAAGTTGTGAAGTTGTTATCGTATACAAGTCAATAAATTAAAAAAATTAAGCCCAGTCTGTAAGAATCAACACAACTGCTATTCTCTAAATTGAATGGATGAGGATCAGCACAATGAAGATCTCTAAAAATAGGGTAAACTCACAAAACGCAGCTCTCACCCTTTTCTAAAGGAACATGTCTGAAAGGGGGGGAGGGATGCATTTCCTGGATATTTCGCTTCTTTTCTCACCGTTACACATCCAAAGACATAAATATTGTTGAGATTACTGTACTACCACATACTGAATGAATCAATTTTGTACGCAGTTAAGATACTCAAATGCTGCACTAAATGGTCAACAGCAGGTTTCATTCCAAAACTTAGAATAACTCTACCCATCAGTTAAAAAAGTTTTAAAGCCAGGAAACATATTTCCCTGTTTTGCTGTTTTTAAGCTCGTTCCATGCAACAGAAATGAAAGGATTATGTACTCTCTCAACACAGACACACGCACATTCACACACAATTATATGTATTTAAACACATCTATGTATGTGCAGTTTCACTGCATAACCTTCAGATCTAAACAAGGAATTTGATTACTTTTTAGACTGTACTTTTCAGACTGTACTTTTCATGCTGTAATACACAGAGAATTCTTTGTGTCCAAGTTCTGCATTGTCATCAGTCCAAATTACATGCAACATATCTCTTTAATGGGCCTTTACATGTAACAGTTTATGCATTCACTGCTGGGAATTCTGACAGGAAAACAGGACTCCAAAAGATCCAAATGGCTTTACTATTGATGTTGTTTTATCATCCTTTAAACAGGTTTCTAGAACAGTAACACAAGCTATTTAAAAAAAAAAAAAAGTTGTTTCAGTACTGCAGTATAACAGTTCATATCCATAAAAAAATAAAGGAAAACGAGCTATTTACTTTAGTTTATGGGCTTTTGTACAATTCCCTAGGCCGCCATTTGCCGGTTCCTACAATACACAACTTGTGATGGAAATGTTAAAGTTTGGTTCCTACCTGGACTCTGGCCTCAGTGAGCTCTGTTCTCAGAGCTAGCTGTTCTCTTACATAGACATCAGGATAGTGAGTTTTCTGGAATACTTTCTCCAGTTCCTCCAGTTGCAAACTGGTGAAAGTTGTCCTGTGTCTCCTCTTCTTACTGCTGGAGACATTGCTGTCACACTTATCACCAAGTTCATCCAGTTCCCCCTTCTCTTGCATTCCTTTCACTGGAGACATCCTGAGATTGTTGCAATTGTCCATGGACCTGTTCAGCTCTGTGTGAAGAGGCTGTCCCTCCACTTTAGTAATCCCATAGTTCACTGTACATAAAGTGGGGGGAGGGAAATAACTGGTTAAAGAAGGGAGTTTATATTCAAAAGTTCTTATAAAATAGGTTCACAAGCAACTGCATTCTATGTGGCTGAATATTTATATGTGAGATTGTGGAATAGAGTTATTTAACATTAACCACATACAGAGTAAATGTACTAAATCACATTGACTTTTAACAGAGAATTGTATCTGAAAATATAAGCTAAAATCTTTCAGTGTAAGGAGATTACATGAGAATATTTTCACTCTGCCACTGAAGTAGTTAACAATCCATGAAATCAGCTTCAACTAGAATTGCAGAGATAAGAAATATTAGTCCAAACCAGTTTTTTGTATAAGTGGCATAAAGCTATTGACAAACGCACCAAATTTGGAACTCTATTTCTATGAAAATATGAAATAGCTGTGAAGTAAAATAAATAGCTGTAAACTGACAAATCAAGACACAAATGAAACCGAAAATTAAATTCACTTTACAAACTCAATAGATTCCATATACCTTGTCCTGGACTTGTAAAGCAGAATTGTTTCCAATTAAGTTTGTTATGGTTACAAAATACAGAGAGTTTCTGCAAAATGTTAACTTATTAAAAGACATAGTTTCATAAACTTTATATAGAGATTGCAGGAACTATTTGTCTTTTGGTAAAATCTGAGTTGTAGAGATGAGAAATAGTCCTCTGTAGCTTCTTCATAAGAAATAAAAACATTTCCTATTTTTTCTATTTTTACAAATCTCTCATCACTGAAGAAGTCATGGAATACGTTATAGGAGTCAAAAAGTCAGAAATAGGCAAAAAAATAGTTTAAAACTCTATTGAAATTTAAATCTACAGAGATGGTAAGTAACATACTATAAGAAGCTTGCTTTGGAATTTTCTCACATTCTCAGAAATTTATTTTCTTTCAGTGAGAGCTCACTTTAACATAACGCAATTTTTAGATACTTACCATCACTATATACATAGATAGGAAATGCCCCAAAGCCCCCAAGGCACGTATTAAATGAGTTAATTAAGAGAAACTTCAATGTATAAATCAATATTCTGTAGCTTTTTTGAAGTTGCACTTGCAGAAATGTGTCATTTCTTACAAATTGTTTCATACAAAAAGTATGTTCTCAAAAAAGTGCAGTTCAACGCCTCTATGAAGTTAAAAAACATAAGACATTGTTAGTCTCATTCTTGCCGCTGATCTTAAGTATGTTTTCTGAGTCTGCTAGAAAAATATTTTTTAATTACTTTTTCTATAAGTGATTTACATCATGTCGGAATAATGGGGAAAATTTAAAACGTTTCAAAAATAAAGCATTCCACATTCTCCTTGCCGATCAAGCTAGAAACAAATAATGTTTAACAGTGTTGTTTGAATTATCTAAGTCGTTTTCGGATCGGTTTGAAGAATCACTATGATTTAGTAACAGAGCAAGAAAAAGCCCCGGGACCGTCACAGAGCGTTGTTTGGAAGAACCAGACCTGACCAAGCCGTCTTCCGTTTCCATCCCGTGACGGTGCCTCGCCGGCCGGGAGCTGCATTTTTCTGAGGAGTTTACCGGGTAAAAGCGCGGCGGGCGCGGAGGGCTCCGCACGCCGGCCCCGAGTCTCGGCACAGAGGGGCGGCCGGGGGGCTGGAGCAGCCGCCGAGCCCTCCCGCACCCAGTCGGGCCCCACCAGCCGCTGCCGCTCGGACACCGCTGCCCTTCCCCGGCCGCTGTGTCCCCATCGTCCCGCGACCACGGGGCCAGACGAGCTGTGCCGGAGTGCTCGGCGCTGCGCTTCCCGGCATGGCAAGGAAAACAGCTTCGAAGTAGACAACTGACTTTTCCAGTTGTTGCCATTGATATTTTTGTGATGTTACTATTATTATGTTTATTATTGATGTTATTGTTGCTATTATTAATATTAAGATTACTGTTACTCTTATGAATAATTTTATTGTTGCTATTACTGATATTATTGCTATTGTTATTATTATTATTATTATTATTACTGTTCTTATTACTACTACTACTTTTACTATTATTATTATTCACAACTACCTGGAAGCCCCTCGCATGTCAGCAGGCAGAGGCTGTGCAGCTGCTTTTGGTCTTTCCGGGCAGGAGAAGCCCTGACCAGCCTCCTCTGTGCATCTCCAGGGAGGGCAAATAGCAGGAACGAGTATAACCCCGAGATGGCAACTCACCGTTGTTGTCCTGGCAGGGTGATGTCCTCTCTAGCCTCACATGATGCTCAGCCCTTTGCAGAGGGTTAAAGGCCTGCACGCATTTGCTGCCTGACGTTTTGCTATAAAAGGACTCATTGTCCAAAGTTTCCATAACGTGCTCCAAAGTGCCTCCTGCTCCCATGTAAAAGTCACCGTTCTTGCTCGGCTGGGTCTTCAGGGTAAACTTCTCGCTCAGAAAATCCATAATCATCTAAGGCTGCTTGAGAGCCTCTTCCCTAGACAGAGGCTGGACTGTGAGCAGGGAAGGGAGGGAGAGTGGGTGAGTGGATGGGAGGGAAGGAAGGAAGGAGGGAGGGAGGGAAAGACGTTCAGAGCTCAGGGAGCTGTTTTGCCTCTGAGCCTTTGATTTGTCTTGTCTTGAAAGGGGGAACCCGAAGTTGCTTTTATATCTTGAAGCTCAGCAGGGCTCCTTATGCAACCTCCCATTTCTAATGAATATGAAAATAGGCAAGCAGCGTAACTCCACCCCAGGTCCCCCAAGACCTAATCCCAACACAGGAGGGAGTTCCAGGCCCATTTTCGACAGACAGATCCGTTTCAGACAGACACACAAATTTGCGAGGACGGTGAGGGGAGACAGAGAGGATACATGAAAAGGACATTCACCTCTGAAACCAATTCACGTTTTTCCAGGGATCCTGGAAAGAGGGTAATCCCCCACTTCTCTCCCTCGAGCTCCCCGAGAGACTTAGAGCAAGGTGATTTCAGAGGCACATACCCTCAAGGAAAGAATCTTTTTTGATCAATTTAACTGATACCTCGGCAGCTGCGTTTCTGTTCTCGGAAGGTCTAAAATCAAGAATCAAGGTTCCTTCTCTATTAAACGGCTTGGGAATTTGGTCCTGGAGTTAAAGAGAGAAATATTATAGTTTGTGTAGCACAAATTGAAAAAGGGAGGAATTTAAAACTAGGCAACTCTTGCATCACAGATCGGCCTAAAAGAGAATTTAGCTGCTATCACACAGACCTCCAGTCTGCCTCTGAGTGTGTGTGTGCAAAGTCGTTAAAACAGGTCCTTTATTTTAAATCTCCTGAAATACTATCACTATAGACTTTGAAAAAAAAAAAACAGTTTCTAAATGAAAGTATTAAACAGAGTCTTAGGTAGTAAAAAGAAAAAGAAACGAGCCATATATGCATGCATTCCTATGGATATTGAAAAAGTGGGTGGTTTTTACCCAAAGTGTGAGCTTTGAAGTGTTGAATTCCTCGGGTTTTTAACACATAGACAGGATTTAAAACACAGGCAAGAAAGACACAGGGAACTATTTAGAAAAGGTCCAATTTATGGAAAAGAGCTGCACCCTGATTCCTGGTGAAAGAAGTGCTCGATAAAGTCAAACCGAGACTGCAATCACTTGAGATCAGTATTTCATCATCGTGGGCCCAAGCTTGTCTATATTTTATTAAGCCTATTTTAAAAATCAGTTCAATGGGACTTTCGCCACGAAGGGGGAGAAGAAGTGAAGCTTTAATGAGCGGTTTATGTATAGATGAGGTTATGGCCAGCTGGGGCTGCTGGGGGGCTTGCGGGACCTTTCTTGTGAATCCGCCCAAAGCTGAAGAGGCAGACACTTCCCTGCGAGCAGATCCCCTCCTTTTTCAGCTCGTCTCCAGTTTGACATTCCACGGAGAAAGGGGTAACTAAGTGACGGATGCTGGTTTCAGCTACAGCCGAGTAGCTGGAGGCATCACCCGACACACGTTACATGCACAACCTGCCCTTCCCTGCCACCCCGCAGAGCTGGGCCACCCCCTCCGCATCTTCGTCCCGTTTTCCAGCGTAAACTGCAGCTGCGGGAGGCGCGGAGCCTGGGAGCCCCTCCCGCCACCTCCGCAGAGATGCTCGGCCCCACCGGGGCAGAATGCAGAGATGGCTCTTAGGGACTTGGGTTTTGTTGAGGGTGTTTACAGGGACAAAGGTGCTGCTTCTCCCGCCTGTAGGGAAGAAGAGGGGAAAGCAGTTCCCCTAAACTCCCAGGAGAAGGGGAAGGGGCGTGGAGCGCGAGCGATATCGGCGATGAGACAGGGGTCACATTGCTGCCTCTCCTGGGCAGCTCCAGGGGCAGTTTACGTCCCTGATTTTTTCTTGAAGAACCAGCACTTTTCCTCCTTGGAGCAAAATCTGATTCAGACCCGGGGGAAACGGATCTTCTCCCTGCCCCCTGCTGCCCGCGTCTCCGTGTGCTGGCGTTTCGGCAGCTTGTTTACAACTGTGCCTTAAAAGCACTAAATGCCTTGAGGGAGGGAAAAAAGGGAAAAAAAAAAAAAAAAAAAGGAGCCCTCGGTGTCTTTTAAATGAAAGACACATGCAATGTTGTTGAGACTGCAATCCACTTTTATCCCAATAAATGTCCTTCTTTAAAGGCAGCTAGTAAACTCCAGGGGAGCCGACGACAAGGAGAATCTCATGTGCCCGTAAAAAAAAGTAAAAAAAAAAAGAGCAGTAGTAGGGCTTTTTCTAGAGGAGCGGCAGGAAGTGCGGGTGCCCGCCTGCGGGGCCGCGCGTGTCCCGCTGGCTGCCAGCAGCCGCCTCGGCGGCGACGCCGCTAGCTCCCTGTCGGCCGACCCCGAGCAGTCGCGCACCTCGGCTGCGCTGCAGGTCCCCTCCCTCCCGGGCAGACCTGGCCACCCCCGGCGGCCATGGGGCGGTGGAAGCGCCGGTCTCGGTTCGGGACCAGCTGCCGCGTCCTCTGTGCTGTCCCACACTCCTCCCCATCCCCAGTGGTGACTCCGCTCGCTGCTCGCCCCGTCTTTGCAAAGCGCATCCCGAAGAGCTTAGAGAAGAGATTTATACAGGCGCTTACAATTATCAGTGGTCTGAGTATTAAAGACAGCCACACAAATTATAACCGGATCTCATCTCCATCCCTCCTCCACGGAAAATAAATAAATAAGAATCAGAGTGGGTCTACATCGTTGTTAGCTCCAGAGGCCAAATTCTGCTCCCATTTACCTCTGTGCAACCCAGCTGACTTCAAAGGGAAGGAGAGATGTAACCTAGGGGAGAATTGGCGCCACGTATGGCATTCGTTCTCCTTAAAAGCTTGAAAGCAGAAAGCTGACTTCAGCGAGCTAGAACATTTAAAAAGAGTTGGACAGATCCCGGGGGAGAAGGCGGCAAAGAAAAAAAAAAAAAAGGTCCTGTTCTGAGGTGAGACAGCTTTGAAAAGCATCTTTCTTCAGGGACTGGTTCCCTCCGCCAGGCAGCCCGGTTATTAAGAGCTGCGTGCAGATGTGCCGCTGTGTTTCCAGAGATGGAGTATCTCCTAAACCTTCTGTGAAAGGGTGTTATGTGTGATGGAGAGACGTTTCGTGGCCAGAGGTGGTGTGAAGGAGCTCGACCCCGCAGTGCGCAGGAGCTCGGCGGGGGAAGCCTGTTCTCCGACATGAGGCGGGTGCGCACACCGCGGGAGGCTCCCCAGCCTCGGCACCCGTGGGGCTTTCCCGCAGGGAAGGAGCGTTGCCTTTCCCCCTCCGCTCTCGCATTCCTTCAGCTCAGAAGTTGCAGACCCGAACGGAGGAATGAGGATCCCGCATAAACTGCAAGGGGGTCGCTGCTGAAAAGTGTATGGATTTCGGGAAAGGAGTGTGGGAACTCGGTGCGGATCTCACGCGGTACGGGGCAACCCAACACGGCGTGGACATGGTCTCGTTACCGCGTCCTCAGCTGATGCTGCCGCTCTGGATGGAAGTTCCCAGCCGAAACGGTGCTTCTACATCTCTGAGGGCTCTCCTTAAAAGCTCTCCTCAAATTCATGCGTTTGTTTAAATAAAGTGAGAACGGCATCAATATGGGCAAGGTTTCCTATTCCAAATGCCCAGTAACTGCTATCCCCCTTGTCACTCCTCCCCGTTTCTAATACCGATTTTTAGCAATGGATGTCAGGAGACAGAGAAGATAGTTTTATTTTTTAGTTCACTTTACATAAGCGTTTATCTTCCCTCCAAAAAAGTTAGAACATGAAATTTATTTAGTGATTGAATGGGACGAAATCAGCGCGACCTGGGTCTGGGCTAAACGAATTTTGAGGTTATTCTTCGCTTCCTCCCACATACAGACGCTTCAGTTATCCGTGAAAATGGCAAAGGAATTTATGAAGATGACAGCTGGGTGTTCCCGTGGGGGAATAGACCCCGCAGTAAAGGGGTGGCTGTGGGCTGTCACCAGGGGAAGAAGGGGAGCGATGCATTTTATAGAATGAGGTCGAGTAGCCCAACACCTGCGGGAGGAATAAGGGTCCCTGACATATGAAGAGAACTGGCTATCTCGAAAAACAGGTGCTCAAATGGTTCAGTATTTCCACAAGCCTTTCTTTGCGGGGACTCTACCTAGTTTCACGTTCAGACCCAGAGATTTTATTGCATTAGCTCGGTTCAAGAGCTAGGCTACAAAGAGATCATCCGAGAGAGAATCCTCCCCTTGCCTGGTTCTGGGAATGAGTGACCTGACTTACCGAGAGGAGGTGTAAAAAGAACACTGGGCGTTTCGCTCCACATTTCCTTCCCAGTGGAATGTGGCAAATTGAAAATTACAGATTCAAAATCTAGCTTGGCTGAGTTATAATTTTCCAGACATCCTGTTTGTGAAAAGAATAATGTGAAGAATTCTTATTGCCAGAAAAAAAATGTGCAATGCATCTCAATGAAAGATGAAAGAAGTTGAGTTTTGGGGGCTGGCAGCCTTTTATTTATTTATTTTAATAGTATGTTAAGCATCGCTATCCTAATTCCTACATGTAATGATTGTGCTTCGAATCTCCGCAGCCAGGCTACAAAAAGATCCCAATCCAAGCCTCATTTAACAAACTTTCTTCCTAAAGGGAAAGTTTTGTTCACCTAAGAAAACAAACAAAAATCGGTTTTGGTGTAGGTGGGTAGCATTCAGATTTTCTGCTCTGAGGGGAAGTGTTTAATTGACATTACTTGGAGTGCCTTTACCAAAAAAATTGGGATGTGTATTTTCAGAGATAAGTGAAAGCGTAGGTGCAAATCGACTACTCTTTTACTCCGCAATTTATTGTTAATTTTACGCGGGTAAAGGACGACACCGTTGACCCCTGCTTATCACTCACGGGCAAAGTGATGTGTCCTTTCTCATTAGGCTGGGCCCGAGCCTGTAGCCTTTCCCAACCAGACTCCAGATTCAGAAGTTCCCAAGTTTTGTCCACAAAACAGCCAAAATGTAATGATAACCATCATTTTAGGGTTCCTACAGATTGGCGCTTTGACAGCACCTCAGCTGTTTGAGAAGTTTCCTGTATGACACGTGCACAGATAAAATGATTTCATGCACCTCCAAGGCATATCAAAGGTAAGAAACTGGTGAACTAGAAGGTTCCCCTTCCCTCTCCGTCTGTTAGAAAAGTGGTGGTGCTGTCAGAGCTGGACGAACCTCGACAATATTCTTCTTGCAACACACAATGATTCTTCTTAAGAGGTCTAACGTTTCTTTCAACACAAAACAGAATAAGATAATAGTTAGTGTGTGGATTTAATCTTAGCCCCATAGGAAATCTCAGCAGAGATGCTCTATAAAACCATTAATCTCTTATCTTGATCTAGTTCAAATTATAATGAATCCTACTTACGTATGTGCTATAAAAACAAATCTTACAAGAATTTAATCTATGCTTTATGGAACTGCTATTGTAGCCCTTTATCAAGTTTAGAAAGGATTTGAAAGTCGGGCCGTGGGACTCAAAGCCCCGTGCAGTTTGGCACTGTCAGGAAAAAGAGGTCTGCTCCTAAAGATGCTTCTCGGATCCGATTTTTTGCTCCGCACTTCGTGAAAGAGTAGGATCCGGGTTTCCATTCGGGAACACAGGGAAGACAAACATAGCTTTCCTCGTCCTTCATCTGGAGATGGCGCGGCTCCCGGAGGAGGCGTTTGTCCCACTCCCCTTGACGGGGGGACAAACTTGCTAACTGAATGAGCCGAGTCAGGCTTGTGCTTCAGCAGCTGGATCTGCTCTTCGACATCCAACCCCCCCTCGGCCCGCTCCGCTGTGCTTTCCAAAAAATTATAGACGCGAGGGAAAACAGCAACGCCATTCTTCATATCAAACAGACGCCTTAGAAGAAAAATCCAAACGTGAAAAAGCTCCTTGGTAGGCTTTGCAGGACGTTACGGGTGAACATTTGCTTCTCTTTCCCTGCCCTGGAATTTATTTCCAAGAAAGGGGGGCTCCCCTACAGGAGCTGACTAAGAACCTTAAGTGTAGAAGTCTAACTACATAAAGTTGTTGTGGGTTTTTTTGTTGTTGTTGTGTTTTTGTTGTTGGTAAGGGGGGGGGTTGTTTGTTTGGCTTGGGGGTTTTGTTTGTTTGCTTGTTTTTTACCGACGACCCCTTCTGGATATCCGGTCGCTACTCCAGAGCACCAAGCATCAAGCGCACCTCTGCAAACGAGCAAACCAAAAGAAAAACCCTCCTTTGCAAGCTACGTGGTCTTGCCTGCTGGCAGTTTGATTAATACTGGGACAATTCCGAAAATATACAGGCTACATTACCGCAGCGACCTCGAGGCTCTGAGTGTATCGAGGGGCCTTGTGAGTGGGTGGGGGGGGCTGTCTTGCCATCTCAGATAAATCGATTTCTTCTAAGGCATGAAATATGTGTCGACATTCTGGTTTCTAAGCACGAAACTAAAGGAAGGTGTGAGACAAGAAGGGACGGGGGCTAAGAAATACATCCCTGTTCAGGTCGGAGGCACTAACAAACGGATGCATTCAGCTGCCTTGACAGGGACTGCTGGTTTTCAAGGCTACCTCGTTTGAAAGAACCGTTGCTTTTTTTTTTTTTTTTTTTTTTTTTTTTTTTTTTTTTTTTTCAATGCATGTGTGCTAGATCCGATTAAGAATGGGTAATTCAGCGATCCTGAAAGCCACAGAGCAACTTTATTCTGGTCTTTCAGCACACGGCTCTGTACAGTCTCAGCTTTATTCTGTCCGTTGCTGAGAGCTGCCTGTATCTTTTGAAGAGCTAGCGTGCAATAAGGAACATCTATCCCCAAGTCTTTAGACGCTCTGCCCTTCTTACCAGAAACGGATAGATGAATACAAAAAAGGACTTAGTGGTTAACCGATATGCTTCTAATATTTCATCTACGGGCCTCCTCCTCCCCTTTTAAAACTTCAGCTCTTGGAAAAACAACATATTTTAAGCTTTCCACACAAATATTGATATTGGCAACTAAAGTCAGCCCCCAGCCTATGGTTAGAGACAGTCTTCTTTTTGTTTCTACCCTGGGCAATCAAAATTAATCCACTGTAATACAAATTGCTTCGGAATATTTCACTTTTCCTGACAAAGTCCATACCTGGCATACGTCCCCGCGAGAGAACTTTTCCCTAGCTCGTCTGCGTGATGGTTGCTTCTAGAGGGTATCAGGCAGCGGGGAGGGGACATGACCCAGCAGGAAAGACATTTATGTCTGTATTTGTGCTGGAGCAAGGGGAAGTGTTGCCAGATAATAAGTCAAGTGGAGGTGCTGCAAGTGTGAAGCCTTACCTCGCCTCCTGCTCTCAGGGCAAGAGGTACCCGCGAAGAGAAAGCAGGTCGCCCCCGGACCACCTGACATCACAGCCAGCGCATCCCTCCAGACCAGACATCGGTCCTTCCCGCACCGCCCTGGTTGAGGCTCCGAGCTTAACCCTGCACATGGCCAAACTGCACACTACACGAACGCAACAACCTCCCGAGACCTCCCCTGCCATTAAAAGCGGATGAAAACGGCACCAACGCGACGGCTCTGCATAACACGCAGATCTTCGCTATTGGCTTTTATTCAGGCAAAGTCTCACAGAAATCGATGGAGCTGAACTCGCAGTGAAGTACACTGGTGAAAAAGGAAACAAATGTGTGTAATGATTTCACCAACACAGACACCCCTGCACCCCGTGCTCTTCCGCAAACTCGGAATAAAATGCCATGGAAGCGAAAAAGCCATCAGAAATTACCGTTTATTGAGACTGCATGGTCGATGTATTCTCCTCTTCCCTCCTGCTGCCCGCCCAGCCGCGGCACGCCTTCTTTTCTCACACTAAGGAAACTGTCGTTTAAAGGAAAAACGCTGGAAAACTGTATTATACCTTGCTAAAGGCAACATATAGGAGAAACTAGAGTCAAGTTTACGGCTGACATATTCATGCCATGAATAACCTCTCGAACCTCCTACACATGGTGATGGTGGCAGACAACACGCAATTTTGAAGAGATAACTCTTAATGCCGGAGGGTAGCAGGAAAATAGAGCTTTTTTAATTATTTTTTTTTAATGTCCTTTTCAGAACGTGGTTCACAAGCACAGAAAATTAAGATGACTTGAAATACGAGCATTTACCCTTCATTAGAATTTTAACTAAATAGCTGTAGCGACCTCTCCAAAAAGCTGTCTCCTACAGATACCTCAGGATATCTGTCGTGGACGTTGGTTGTGGCTCAGTTAATTGGTAGTGCTTATTTGCATTCAGGCTTTAAGTAATGCCTCGTGAATACAAATAAAACGCTAACTTTTGGTTTCTTTGTCTAAGAGTAATTCAACAAATGAAAGCACTAGGAACAAAGAAAACTCATTCCTCAGCTATCAACAAAAGGGTTTTTTTACCACATCTTAACTCTGTGAAATCGGCATTGGTTGTTACCAATATTAAATGATCTCATCTGCTTCCTACTATTGAAGACATAGGAACAGCATTTCATCCAGAAGTAATTTAGCACCTACCGGGGTATTTGGGCTTCTTTAGTGTCGTCCTCTATCCATGCAAAAAAATAACTAGCTATATATCAATTAACGAAGAAACTAAGAAAAGTTTGCTTAATATAAAAAAAAACAACAACAACACTCTAATTCAAGTGAAGACGAGGAGAGGAGCAAATACTAGTCCAATTAGGTACTTGCTAACCTGTTCTGTGTCACCAAAATAATGGAGAAAGTCCTTCTGTGTTCATGAGGAATAATCCATTTGTCAATCTGCTCTGCAAATAACAGAGTAATTCATAACCATTAATTTTCACTTCCAGTCCTTGTAAGGATGGCCAGTCTGGGGCAGTTATGTGGTACTTCTGCTAAAAATCTATTTGAAAACTGAGTCCCTGTCCATCGGCTGTCATGCAATTTCATGAACATCTCTCCAGTGGGGATTTTAGTGTTAACAAAACCTCAGCACAACTTGGCACCTAGAAAGTGCCTTAAGGATGGATCCAAGGAGACATGGTCAACACTTTCTTGTTCACTGTCTACCTTGAAAACTAGGAAAGCAGTTCTCCACAAGACCCAACAGCTGCTTTACACTGATTTATATTTTTACTTGCAGGCCACACCTATGTCTCTTTCCCTACTCTAGGCACATATTTCTGCCTCTGTCTGAGAAGAAAGAGTTGTTCTATTCCTACTTAACCACATCTATATTCATGACCAGTTGGCATCGCACTTCCATATATGTATGTATCATCACACAGGCTCTTACAAGTGCTGCAGTAGTTCTCTGTGTGCCAAGATTTCCATTCTCTAAGACCTTATGCAATGATGAAATCAGCAGTGACTGTGATTCATCTGTTTTCCACAGACTATGAGCCAAATCTCTTATACTGGGCTAACGTTTTTCATAGCTCCTATAAAAAATAAAATTAGTTAATTTGTTTATGATTGTAAAAATAAATAAACAAAGCAACAAAGTCTGCTGGTGTAAATTGGTTATTTTTTTCAGTTAGTATGGCTAAATACAAACAGCTTGGATCTCAGATGTGATATCAGGCTACTCAATCTTTTATAATGTGGTTGAACTAGTTTCCTGCCTTTTTGGGGCCATGCAGTAATAGCTACTTTTCATATGTGTTTTTTCTCACTAAGAAAAGCATATTAAGATACTATACTGCAACATCCCAGAATATTACCCTGGTTTCCATTAATACTAATAGGAATAACTTCAGTGTATCAAGGAAAGACTGTACCTCCATAAACGTACATTGCCATTATTTTGATGATATGACAATAAAATCAAAAGAATATTGATCCAGTATCTTACAGTGCGTACAACAGCTGTAGTGGGAAACCAAGTGGCAGTTTTGCATCTATGTGTCTGAGGCCCGATTTGGATGTTGCTTGTGGCATGTTTTTGAAAAATGTGTTATGCACAGCAGACAATCATTTAATGAATGTATATTTGAATAATAGGATTATTAATAATTAGTTATAAAGATTTACTAAATAAAAAAAGTGACATCAACTCACCGTGCACCAAAGCAATATGTTCTACACATATACTGGCTCCCTGCTATCTACAGATCTGTTAAAACAATAGTCTGTTATATTTTAGCAATAATCTTCTGAGTCAGCACAGTTACTGTTTGGAAGTGTCAGTAGGAAAATCTGCCCATTATTCAGCGAGAAACGTTTTCCACACCTGAAGGACAATACATGTGAGTACCATTAACACCTCATTATCATTCAGAATATGCATTTTGGGGAGTATTTTTTCTTTTGCAGCTGGTAATGATGCTCCTAATGCCACCTTTCAAACCAAGGAAGGTTTAAAGAACTACTGCACAGACTTTCAGGTATGGAACAGGAGAAATGAGATCCATTCAGGACAGCTTGTCAAAAGCTTTTCCATACAATTTAAGAATGATCTCCATCAAACAATCAATACACAAAAGCAACCCCACTGTTTCATTCTTATTTTTTCTATTTTTTTTTTTAGCATTTCCAAGACCTTAGCTTCATACAGTCAAGGAAGATATTTTAAAAAGCTTATTTACATGAAATCCCTCCTCCTTAATGTTAAAAGATCTAGAGGGAAAATAAAAAGGTGCTGAGATGAAAAAGCTAGTGATTTACAAAGAGGTCTGGAGCATCAGAAAGGCATAGCACACACAGTTTCGTGGATTTGTGGCGCAGGTTTTTCTAGGTTGTTACTGTGACTCATAGCCACTCCAATATCAGAACAGATTGCCAGAGACTTACTTAAAAGAATATGCTCTTGTCCTAAATGGGAATTGCTGTATGGGGGGAAAAGGGGAAGAGAACAAAATTTTATGAAAAAAAAAATAAAACAGAGAGAAGAAAAAGAAAATCCAAGAAAGACGGAAAGAAACCATGAATTAGCTTTCTGCTGTGCAGCACAGGGCTTGAAACATTCATGTCATAAATGCGTCACAGTGTGCAGCATTTGTGTTACCTCTGACTTTACATGCTCTAAAGTGTGACAATAAAGAGCAGGCATTTGCCCAGATTTAGGGTTGCTTCAACTTATTCCTGAAAGCAATGAAAGTCTTTCTGCTAGCTTGAATGGAAATTGTACCTTGCACATTTATTCATATCTGACCTGTACCACGCTGTACTCTGACCTGTATCACACTGTACTTTCAACATTGCAATTCTTAAAAAATTGTGTTTGATACAATAATAAGACATTATCCTACTACACATAGCCATGTTCTGTGATGAAAACAGCAACATATTTTGGAATACTTTATAGCTTAATTTCTGCTGGGTATTCTAGTTAACCTGTGTATGAAAATATCAACTTATGGAATAGTAGAATAAGCATATTACGAACCTGAAAAGGCATATCAGCAAATATTATGACTGAATTTTTAGTTTAGTAAATTCTATGTTAAAAAGATACTATTTTCTCTTTGCAATATAAAAAGACTTTAAAATGTTGCCAAAACATTTTATTTAGGCTTGGAGGAATTTCTCATTTAGAAACACCTGGAAAGCAAAAGACATCAGGTATGACAACTTTTATGCAGCAGATCCTTTTTAGAAGAAGTAGATATACATGTAAATTATATGCATATAGAAAGATTCATGAAATTTGAAATATTTATTTACAGCTATGGCAATGTGCAGTATATCATGGACACTCTAGACAAATAGAAGGAGTAATTTATATGAACTGTTAAACTACTTGACTTTTCATTTTGTCTCCAAACAAGTTAACACCCATAACAGTGTTGGATCTACTTACTGACCAAGTTGCCATATACAGTGGCAGTTATTTTTAAGTAACAATGTTTTTCCTACAAAAAACTTATATCCTCGATGATACAACTGAAATCACAGAAACTCTGGTTCTCGTGGGTGACTTCTAGAAGTCATTATATAGCAGATCTGGAAAGTCAGTTTAATACTTACTGCATACATTGGGAAACAAACTAAATAACTTAAGTATCTATCTGATGATATTTTACACCCTACTGACAACCAAACACAAACTATGATAACTTACTGACTGGTATAACAACCTCCCCACTATCAACCCAACCACTATAACCTTGTATAATAAAATAAGTCAAACGTAATTAACTGAAGCTGTTTATATTGGTAATAAACTAGCGTCCAAAATATGATATACACAGGCTTAAAAAGAAACAACTCTCCATATTTGATTAAAACAAACAAATTATCTCCACTACTCAATTAATATTTTTAAGCTTTTCCTTTTTTTTTTTTTCCTCCTCTCCATCCTCCGCTGAGCTGCACTGGATGGTCTTGAAATGATATCCGCTCTTTATGAGATGGACCCAGACATGATTTTTCTGGAGTTGATATATTCTTTTCTAAACAATAAACACCATGAAAAATTAGCAAACAAACAAACCTCCCTAAATTTCACTGCAACATATTCTTTTTAAGATAATATATATCAATGTATCTAATTTGACAGCACACAACTTTCATAATTATGTACTGCTCACTGTTTTAAAAGTAAACCAAGTATTCTCGCAAGGTAGTTATTTTTAAAACACACAAAATAGACACAAAAATTACTAAACAAAATTATAATATTTTTAAAAGTGCCACTATTTGTCCATTTTGAACATATTTCAAATACATATAGAGATGCAATGCTTTTGGCAGAGAAACTAGTAATGCCATTCATCCTTCAAGTAGATGGAGAACTAGTTCAGAAGATATATCTAATTAATATGTCATTTTTCTACTATATCAGACCAAATAAAAGAGATTTTTTTTTTTTAAGCCCAGGAACACTTAAACTTTGATGTTTAATGCCACAGTAAGTTTAAGCACACGTAGAAATACGTGAAATAACAACTTCCTTTGTCATGCACCCAGATACTTGAGTAATTTATAGCTTCTCCCAAATACTTAAGACAACTATTTAAATAAAACTACCAGCACATATGATCAAAAGTATATTTCTTTTACACAAACCAACAATTTACAGGTGGAAATATTTTTCTAAGACATCTGTAAGGAAGAAAGCATCTGTAGATGACAAACTTTGCTAAAGAATGACATTTTCTCAGCACAGTAGTTTTATGTGTGTGTGTATACATATATATAAAAATTGGCATGCTGCCTTACCTTACCAAATAAACAATTTACAAACATCTTTTTGCCATCTGTCAAAGATTATTAACTACATATTTTTGTATTTTTAATATTTTAACTTTTTGTACTTTTTAATAGCAAAATTAAATTTCCCACAATAGTCACCCAAATGAAAACAAAGCTTAAATCATATGACTGAGTACAAGTCTATCTATAATATATACAACATAGCTATCTATTTCAAACAGTAAGAAAATCTTTGTTTTCTCATGGACTCTGTTCCATAGTCTGCTAGAGCTAAATGTCAGCAGCTTTTACCAGCATACAATTCCCCTTTTTATGAAGTTTTAAATTATTGCAAATGTATCTTACTAAATAGTGCTCTCTCTTTTTCTGCAATCAAGAGCTTCCAAGTATTCTTAATGTGATTCCTGTTTGTTTTCTTATGGCTCCAGAGATGTCTTTTTTTTT
Source organism: Tapera naevia (assembly GCA_033556795.1). Taxonomy (NCBI): domain Eukaryota; kingdom Metazoa; phylum Chordata; class Aves; order Cuculiformes; family Neomorphidae; genus Tapera; species Tapera naevia. Next base: position 8,090,511 of record JAUMJJ010000059.1, read on the forward strand.
TTTTTTCCCCCCTTAAAAATATATAACTTACTCTTGGTGTACCTGTTAAAGGTTTAGAATACTAATGCCTTGCCTTTACAGCATTCCCAGTTTCCTTGCTTTTGGATCCTTTTATTTAACACCTCAAATGGTAACAGATATTCCTAGTGCAGAAAAAGTTTTGTTAAAGAGCAAAGAATAAAGTTATTTAATTGAACAGTAAACTCCATTGACTGGGAACCATAACGTAACCGTAACCATAACTGAGAGCTGAAACCTTCAAATTAGTAAACTAAGTGGTTGATTAATGAAACTTCAAAATAAATCTAACATAGTAATACTGTTAAAAAATTGCATCCCTTCTTTAATTTAAAGAGATGTTTTCTAAAGTTGCAAATATTGTTAAACAACAACAAAAAAATTAACTGGAATATGTTCTTCGTTAAGTGGGGGAATACGTATTGCATGTTTAGACTGGAAAAGATGTTTGGGGATAAATTATGCCTGAGATGAGCTTTCCTATGAACTCATCTTCAAGGCTGTATCGATGATAAAGCTAAACTACACATACCAGTTATTTATTTCTATATTTTGACAAAACAACTATTTTTATTAGATTATTTTTAAAACAGAAAAATACAAATGTGAGAATAAATTTCAAAATTAGTTTAAAAGCAACAGAGTCAATGCAGCAAAACAAAGTCGACCACATCCTAACTGCCTAATCTGGATTATTTCTGAACTAACAATCTCACTTGCTTATGAACTTGTCTGTACTGCTAAATGTTATTTTCACAGTGAACTTCAGAAAACTGTAAATGTAGATTTCTGGCTTTCTACTTATCAGGATATGCAATTCATTGTAAATTACATATTGTCCTTCCATTACTACAAAATGTATACTATTATTATTTAAAAAAAAACCCTAAGACTTTCTGTAATTTGCTAGAAGAAACTTGTGAAAAGCCTTCATGAATTACTAATATGTCCTTTTATTTTGGCAGAATAACAGCTGTACCTGTCATAGCATAATTGTGCTTGTCTAAACATCAGAGTCAAAGGTTCACAATTTATTTTTAACTTTATTTTAATTGTAACCGATTTATGTATTGTTTAGAGGGGAGCGAAGTCAAATATTTTGTGAGTAAAATGTAATAACATATTAATCTTGAGGGCATATAAGCTGTATGACAAAACAATGTTTTAGATGTCTGTGAGAATCATAACTCAGGATTTGTAGACCCTCAGTAATAAAGCAGCGTAACTTCCTTAGCCTGAAGGCATTTTCGCAAAATCCCAGATACTCTAAAGGTGCAGACTTTCTGCTCTCTTGAACTCAAGTTTAACAAAGCAGAGGCTATCAGACAGGGCTCTTCTTTTTTCTCTTTATTTAGGCTGAAGTGCTGGTTAGATTTCCTAAGGTCTGCCTTAAACTTTACTATTTAATAGTGACCTCGACAAACTAAGTAAAAGCATAGACTACTCTGTATTCTTTCTTCCTATGCTTCATACAGTTCTCAGCACTTTCAGCCAAGTAAAATACAACCACTGTAGAGAATGATCAAGTAATTTAGAATGAAATATCTGCAAGAAAAGCTAAACCACTCCTTTTGTATGTCCTATCTTCCCATCCTTGAAATGGGCATGACTATGCTTGCTCTTTTGATAAAGCACTTTTGATATCTACTAAATAGCACGAAGAGATGAGTTTTATCAGTATTGCTGTTCCAGTTATCAATCTAAGTGCAGCGATGAAAGACAGAACTGGCACGGAGATCCAATAGTCCATTCCCTGAACAACTCTCAAACACAGATATGAGTCAGATCAGCATACAAGCACAGTGAGGTTTGCTTACTCATAATCATATTACACCTTATTCTCAGACATAATACTCACAGACTGCAAGTGGCTTAAATGTTAAGTATGAATGAAAAAAAATGTGTCATAAATCAAAGAAATATTTCATTTACAATGAAGGTATCAGTCAAATATGAAAAAGATTTTTATTGTAGTCCTAGAGTTTAATGCAAGAATAAAAACAAAAATTAAAGTATAGGAGCATTTCTAAGAACATTCTACCAAGCATACACCTGAAATTCTGCAAGGTCAGATATACAGGTATTATTAAAATACTAAAAATCTCTTTGAGATCTTCTAACTATTCTTCAGGGTGCACTTTATTTGAAAGACTTACTTCACACCTCAATAGGTTTTTTGAGAGAGTTTATAGCTTTCTCGTACAGCATTACTAATGATGTCAAGTTTCTACAGCATGCTTGGATTTGTAATACTTCCATATAAACTGCAGTGTCTTGCAAATTAATGGTTTGTATATTAGCATATGAGTGAACAAAATTACTCATTAGAACATTTTGACTGATAAGAGATCACATTACAGTTACATTTTGCTATAAATAGAAAGAGATTTGTAAGGCATATATTTCATTAATATGCATACATAGACACATAGGTATGCATATGTGTATTTGTGTTTTATGAATAATTGCAAACACGATCACAATACTTTCTTTTCAAGTTATGTGCCAGGAGTTTATTTATAGCGGGCCTTAACGCAAGGTAACAATGGAAAGACGTTATTTCAAGCCCATATAAAAACACCTTTTGTAAATATGAATTAGAACAATTACATTGGTTTTACTCTAAAAAGTACTGATACTTTTGACAACAACAATAATAATGATAATATTTACCATTACTGGTATTAGAATTAAAGAGAATCTGGTAGTTTATGAAGTATAATTTAACATCATCCACAGTTATTCTAATACCCACTTGTATGGGAGCCAAGAAAAGCACTTTAACTTCTCCAGTCCCAAACCAGGGTTTGGAAGACAGGCTGCAACAGTTATTTACTGTATTTTCATTTAATTGTAGTATTCGGCTATATGAAGCTCCAGTATAGTCTGAGAGATTTTCAGGTGCCCGTGTATATCAAATAACCATTTCTTCTGAGTATGTGTTGAAAGCTTGCCTTGGGTTAAGTTAACGTGCTTCTATTTCTAAGCAGTCATTTTTCTGTTGTTTAATCTTTTTTTCTGCTATTGATTTGTTCTGGTCTTCTTTGATTAAAGCCTGGGTCTTTTAACAAATGTCAAGGTTTACATATCCTCTGTTTTGATAAGTAATACAATATGTAAAATGCTTTGAATGAAATTCTTGGTGTCCAAGAAGAAAAGCTTTGTTAAACAGGTCATGATAGAAATTTTATGATGTATAGTAGACGTCATAGGGCATTTATCGATCTACCTAACATTGTGTGTCTGGAAATAGAATTTATTTCAAAGTCCTTACCATATTGTATTACTTAAGAGCAAATACTGCATAAGAAGGCATGGAGAAAAACTTCAATATTTTTAATGAAAGTGACCAGAACGAATCCTTAGCAGCAAAGCGTTTATATCAATTTAAGCTCTGGAAAGAATGCAGGTTCAGCACATTTCTGGAAAAGGTAAATGCCACAATATCAAAAAAGGTACTTTTAATAATGTTACTTATGGCTATACTGAAGTTGGATCAAACCTTTTTATTTGCATTGCTTACATCAAAACAAAAATATATGTATTGTATTGCAATTTCACATGTAATTGTGTTATTTCACACTTATTTGAATAGCATTGAAAAATTTCAGGAGCATCTTATATGAAATCCTATATAATACGTATTATGTATTATATATGTAAACTGTATCTCCTTTCCATATGGAGATTTGAAGATAAAATATACTCATGATTTTTTTTTTTTAAGCAAATTATTAATTTTGTTTGTGAATGTCCTTGACTTCAAGTTGGTAGCTCTACAGACTAATCTTAAAATTTTATAGAAACAATGAACTTTATCTTTGTTTATCAAACATTGATGCTGTTCTGACAATTACATACTTGAATAATTTGAAGTCTAAAAAGTGCCTCAGTCACATGAAGGAATTCAGATAGATAAAGCATTTACAAGAATGCTATAAAGGTTTCTTAATGCCATTCTACACACTTAAAATAAACAATATAATAAACATAATGCTCTAAATATGTTCCTGTAAAGTATAACATTTTTCTAACTACAAATAGGACTTTTAGCAGCAATGATTATTAAAGAGAAATAGTTATTTTGTCTTTCAGCTCCTTATCTATTTTCCCAATTTTGACCATACAGGACAAAATTTTACATACTGAGTATCTGCCTTTGGCTGCAGTTCTATGAAAGGTCAGTCACTTCTAAGAAAATATGTGAAATATTTATGTTGCCCTTTGCAGAGGGGACTCTAAATCCGCCAAGTAACAGTGCACTGCTTTTAGGATCTGTCCAAATTTGGATCAAGTATATACAAATTCAAGTTTCAACATGATCAGAGGAGACATTCTTGATTTTTTTGGCTATATTCCCTGAAATATCAGTCAGCATGGAAACATGCTTTACCATGATTTTACATGGATCTAAGCAAGTCTATTGCTAAAAATGATGCTGAAGATCACACTAGGTCAGGGAACTTAAGAGCCTGCTTGTTTCATGCTCTCTGTGGCAGATGGAGCTTAGATACAGGAAGCATGCAGACGATAAGAACCAAAGGTCCTACAGGAAGAAGACTGGGAGAAGAGGCAGAGGGTTGGAATTAAAATGTGAGGCTCTGACTTGGAGTTAAGATGATAGAAACTAAGGCTAACTTGGCAAACAATGCCCTGACAGAGCTGGCACAAGAAACCAGAATAACTTGACAATCAGTCTGACACTGAGAGCAGAGAAAAAACACGGTGAAAGCTGTGAACTGGAAAAAGGAAGCTGAGTTAAGACTCAGCTTAAGAAGACTAATTACAAGGCACTAGATGAGCCCTAACTTTCAGAATTTACACATTTAAAAGAAGTGAAATACAGGTGATGATAAGAAAGGATATCGAGAATAAGAAGATAAAGAATCTGGACTCATGATCTGCCTAAATAGTATGCTAAATCAGGCCAAATTTGGAGGAGATATAAACTAGGAGACAACCTGAGGAATATAGACAAGGAATAGCTGGATGCGAAAGGGAATAGAGAGAGAGAGAGGAAAAAGATAATCACCTGAGGATCTGTGGAAACAAATGCAAGAGTCAACAGTGACTATGGAAAGGAAGCCTAAGAGTGGATGGGAGAGGAAGTTTATGCTGGAATAAGAAGTTTGAGGAGCAGGAACAAGAATTGTAAGAGAAAGGATTAGGGAACATAAGTGTGAAAAACTCAGCAATGAAAAAGAGACAAATTAGAAGGAAAAAAACACAGAAAGAAAGATCATCTTAAGGAAAAAAAGGACTATAGACACTTTTGTGCCAACCCATGCAATAATTCTGTAGTAGCCCAACATTCATTACTGGGTCTTTCTGTGCAATCACTTGAGAAATATTTTAGAAGCCACTTTACAAATATTCCACAGCAGAGGAAATCTAAAATTGTTATTATTTATCATATTATATGACAGAAATCTTTGCGGTGGATCTAATGGTTCCAAGGTTCCAAGTGGGTACCTACCTAATCTATATGCAAGTCAATGTCTCAAGATGGATTTTATCTTTTCTTTAACCTGGCTTCTCTTTCTAAAAAAAGAAACCACTCCTCCAAGGATCCCCAAACCCTACTAAAAGAATCTCAGGTTGTAAAATTTAGGAAATTACTCTTTGTATCTGTTATGCATAGTTTTTGAATTATTTTCACAATTCAAAACACAGATGTGAAACTACAGATAATGTATCATTTTTCTCCCTAGCCCGCTAAATTTAATTAAAGCAAATTCTAAGTGGCTTTTAAAATCTTCATTTAGATCAATTTTTAAATATGTGACCTCAAAATGAATTAACCAGCATCTTGTAAATTATTGTTCTGCAGTCTGTTCAAAAAATTAGGTATATGCAGTTTGATTCACTAACTAAAGCATAGAAAACTATATATGTATGTCCACAATAACTTCAAATGGCTAAGAAAGCAGTATCTTTCAGCTGTGCTTGAAAAAAAGTTCTTACGCTACAGAAAGAATACGTCAAATTTGTATGCATGAGTATTCTCATTATGCAAAATTATACAAAAGTACTTTCCTGGTCCAGATTTTCTCCTTAATCTCACTCACCACTAGTTAATTTTTTAAAACATTTCAGCGTAGAAATCAATGGAACTACACGGATAAGCCAGAGGCCTACACATGCGCTTCCTTAAATTTTAAAAATTGTAAGTTATTAAGGTTGCATACCATAAGAAATAACTGTATCTGTGAACAGGAAAAAACCCTGTAAGAATTTGAAGGTTTTTGCATTGCATATTACATGATTGTATCTTACTGAATCTGGCTTACTGGCTTTAATTAAGCCAGGATTTCACCTCAGAAATTCACTCTTACATTCATGATTTTGAGTTTATTTTTGAGGCCTTCTCAAGCAGGTAATACTAAGATAAATAGCTCTCTGCACATATAACAGTGACACCTATGTGGATTCACTTCCAAACACAGGGTTTATACCCATACTGGAAAGAAATGCATGGTAAATACCTGATTTTTTCTACTTTCATCATTACAAACTGTTCATTGAATTTTTAGTAATGTCTTGAAGGACTTCTGCACTTCTATTTTTACTCAGTACAACATATCCTCAGTTAAGAAAAAAAATCAGGGATTTTAAGAAACTCTGAAACAATGAGAGTTAGAGCTAACTGTCACCAATTGTCTTTATTTTGTGAATTAATCATTCCACAATTTGACATACCCTTTGATTTTGTCACCATACACTGTAACTACTTTGTCATTCGCATGGCTATACCTCTGTACATCCATCTGTAACACTACTCTCTTGTTGACATGGCAGTTTCCAAAGAGTTTATCCAGTTCACAAAAGAGGTGCAAGCCCCTTCCCTTTCTTAACAGTAAAACATGATGATGCTCTCACCCATTCTTCAGCGGATATATAAGCATTATATAAGGATGGCATATATAATAATTATTATTTCTGAAGATAGGAAAATTGATGTATATAAATTCAAAATTACATTCCTAATAGAATAATAGTTCCGATAGAACTGGGGAAAAAAAGAACAAATTCTCAAAATTGCAGAAAAAACTTTCTTTCACATGGATAAAATTTATCCTATGAGAAAAATACGTTTACTATGCACAGAGAAGTAGGTTTCAGTATTTAAGTCTGCACATGAAGTTCTATTGTGCTGCGTATTGTCACATATAGGGCATAACGTAAAATTCAGTATACAGAAGAAGGTTTAAAATATCATGAAGAGTATTGTAATAATTTATTCATTTCTAATACAGTGATTTACCTTATTTAAAAGAAAGTATCAATGTTAAATGAAAAATTTGAATGTGACAATATTAAGATTATGAGCTTTATCTACCTACATCGTAAGTTCACACAGTATGAGCAAGCTCTTGTTTGGAAGTCACTGAATAAGATCAAACTCATACAGAGTTGTGCCACTGCTAAATTACCCATCTCTCTGCACGTTTTTTTGCCTAGGTATCTACCCTAACATAGAATCACAGAATCATAGAGTGGTTTGGCTTGGAACAGACCTTAAAGATCATCTGTTTCCAACCTCTCTGTCATAGGCAGGGACACCTTTCATGAAATGAGGTTGCTTAAAGCCTCATCCAGCCTGGCCTTGAACACCTCCGGGGATGGGGCTTCCCCAACATCTCTGGGCAACCTGTGTCAGTGCCTCACCACCCTCACAGCAAAAATTTCTTCTTACTATCTAATCTAAATCTCCCCTCTTCCAGCTTAAAAACATTCCCCCTTGTCCTATCATTACACTCCTTGACAAAGAGTCCCTCCCTACCTTTCCTTTAGGCTCCCTTTTAGTTACTTGAAGGCTGCTAGATGCTCTTCCTGGAGCCTTCTTTTAAATAAATTTAAAACTCTATAAATTTAAAACGTTTCTACACATTTTAAGGACAAAATATAGATTTTACCATTATCTTCTAAGCAGTCCTTTAAGCAGGTAAATGCTCAAAAATTGAAAGGACTACTAAATAAGAACTTCATAATGAATAAGCAAAAGGAAAGAAAAAGAAAAAAGAAAAAAGCAGAAAAAAAAATAAACCAGAAACCTCTCAGTAAAATATGAGCAAAGGCATGAAGAGAAAGCTTAAAAATGAGACGTTTACTGCACACAGGGAGCTTACAAATCCTACATGAAAGATATCAGTTATGGAACTAGAATATATAAGCATTACTAAAGCTAAGGATAAGGGAGAAGGAAAGCAGGAATTTTTTTAAGAAGTGGAAAGAAGCTGTACCACACACTACTTAAAAGAAAAGCTGAAGACTTTCTAAGTACAGTTGTTATCAAAAGAAAAGAAGGCAAAGAAAATCAAAGTGGGGATTTTCTGTCAAGATGAAGAATAAGAATTGAAAGATGTAAAAAGGAAAGTCAAATAAAAATTACTGTGTTTTTTTTTTTTTCTTTGAGTTTGACGTCTTTCCATTGTAAAAGAGGCGTTATTAAACTTCATTAAATTAATTTCACTGAATACTGTAATGGTAAAGTTTCAATTTATCTGAGAAATTAAACATAAATATTTTGTAGTGGAAATAATATTTATGGCCATTTTTTTGAACTAGAGGCAATTAAGGAATGATGATATTTACGTCCATTTTTTTTTCTTTTCAGGAAAACAATGTTTTACTGATATCAAAAGCTCCATGAAAAAACAGAACTCAGGGAAGAGAAGAATTAAGAATTCTGGGTATTATTTTAAATAACAATTGGAGGCACAGCTCCCATTGCATTCCACTTTGAAATTCTGGAGATTGCTGTCAAACTACTGCAGTTCACAAGACAAGAACTACAATGAAAACAAAGTTTAAGATTTTCAGAGAAAAGGAAGCCACAAAATTGTGATGATAGATAGACAATAGAAATATATAGGAGACTCAACATTGGCTGGCCACAACCAGACAAGGCTGACAGAATCAAGTTGATGATGATCAGGTCGTACTCCCAAACTGGACATCAGTATAAAAAAATTAGTCCCATCTAGCTAGTTATAAAAAAAATCACTTAACTTTTAATTCTTGCAAAATATTTCTATGCCCTTCTTGCAGTTTAGTGCTGGCTACACTACCAGTGTTCAGGAAAGTATTAAAAATAAATAAAAGTAGCAATTCACTCCAGCATTTATGGAGTTAATAAAAATATCAATCAGTATAGGACTGATACTTGAATCTTGCATAACTCCAACCATAAACCACTAACCATCATGGCTTATTTATGTGTATTACAGGGAAACTATACATCAGGGAAAAATAACTTTTTTCCTGTCTTTTTTTTTTTTTTTTTACAAAAGCAAGGTAAGGTTATGTGAAACTAAAAGGCAGAAAATATAATCAATAACAGGTCACAAGGTACCACAGACATTAAGATTTTAGCAGTGGTCAGAAAAGAATAGACAAATTACTGCAGAACAACCCAATCCCAAACCCCAACTCAAGAAACAGAAAAAAAAAATCATTGCTAGGGAGCATAAATAAACAGCTATTATTTCTGAAAGAAACATGAACTAGTGTGTTTGAGAACATAACGTGCTGGTCATCAATAGGGGCAAGGTTCTAAATTAGATAGGTAACCAATTAGTATAACTGAACAACTGCTATTTTTTCTTTAAGTTATATACACTTTTTTTTTTTTTAAATACTGAGTCAATTTTACCCACAGCCAATTTTCCCTTTGAACATATAACATGGAACAACATCAAAGACTTTAAGTACACAAATGCTTTCCTTAAACTGAGATATACTATGTCCCAAGCATTTCCTTTATTCTTTAATTAATTTTGTTTTGTCAAGTAACAGAATTAAATTAGTTTAGGATTAATCTATACCATACAGGTTTTTCAGAAAAAAACGGTAAATTTGGGTGATAAAAATGTTCAAATTCTTTAACCAGGAATTCTAAGAACAGAACCTTGGAAAATAAGGTCTACAGAATGTGCAAAGTTTGGCAGTTTCTCAAAATATTTCTGAAAATCTTGACTTAGTCTTTCTAAAAAACCCTCCGAATTAAAGGATAATAAGTTTGAAGCACTGTACGTTTTGTCTCTACAATAAACATGATCATTCCTGTACAGTCATATCCTTGCAGTAGATAAAATGCATTAATTTCAGTATCATATATATATATGACGGCTTCTTGAGTAAATATACTTAAAAATAATTTATGTTGCATTTTTAGATCTTTTCAGCCTGCAGGTTCTCAACCATTTCTTGATACAATTACTGAACTGCAAATAAAGAATATATATGAGAAAGAATATATATAAGAAATATATATATGGTATCTCCAATTCATATCTCTGATACGTACTAACATCTCTCAGTTTGCTGAAGACTTCATACCAATAATTAAAAAGGATTCTGAGCAACAAACAAGATTATGGATGTTGTAAAGGAAACTTAGTAACATTTTATTAAGTAAAGCTTCTTAAACTGTTCAGGTTTAATTCTCTTGAAAAAATGGTACAAAAAATGGTACTGCATTGAACAATTTATTACAATGGGAGCACCTCTAAGGTCACAGCATCGTTTCTAAGCTCTCTTCTACTAGAAGTGAAGGCTAACTCAAAAGGAACACACCTACTAAGTGCTAAAACAGTTCATAAAATATTTCAGAAAGCAAAACTAAGAGAGACAATAAAATAGGAAAGTATTTTGTAATTAATACACTACAAATAAAGGCAAATTCTAATGCTTTCAGATTAAGGATACCACAGGGCTAAGAATTTCTTTTCGATCATTGAAAAGCAACAATCTTTGGTAAAGAGAACTAATATGATAAACACATTCATATACTACATATAAATTGTACAAAGATAATAGTAATGCCTGGTTTTATATATAATATGCACTAAAAATTAATGTATCATCACTGTTTAATTTCACAAATAATTCAAAATTTCATTATTAAAAAACTTATATTGATGCACATAGACACGCATATAGAAAGATGTAAGACCTGGGCCGCCTTCTCTTAGTTCCTACACTACTGAGAGGAGAATGAATATGTAATTGTGCTGTAGTAGATGTGCATTCTATGAAAATACATGTATCTTTCCAGATACTGTAAACTATCTCTCCGTCTCTCACATTTATGACTCTGCCAGTTCACTGTTCTCTCCTGCTCCTTTCCCAGTCTTCTATTTGAAGGTATAATACAATGACATTTCTCTTCCTTACAGTTCCCAAGTTCTGATCATAAGCAAGTCCTACATGTCTATCTTCATTGAAACAGCTTATTCTTATTCATCTTTCTGGATTGAGTTATATTGTAGTTACAACATAGACAGCAGTTATACATTAATATCAATGCAGTTTGTACTACTTAAATCAATTATTCAAGAGATGCATACAAATGAGAGAGATGAATCAAGAGATGAATGCAAAGACAATTTTGTCATTGATATCAGTAGCTTAGACTTGTCTCACCTAAATTCAGAATCTTAGCAGTAAGGAATCCCATTTAATTTAAATAGTGGGGCTTTACCATTAGCCAATAGAGAGAAAAAAGAAAACTCAGGATGCAAATAATTCTTTTTTAAGATGGCAGGTAGGTAGAAAGAATCATTCTTTCTCCAAGGATGCAATTAACTTAGACTAAGATGATAAAATTCATCCGATCTAATTTTAGGAACGTAAATCCCGTGAATAAGAATGGAAAAATTGTACTCACTTATTTTTTGCCTGTGGTGGACTAATATAATGTCAATGAATCATTATTCCAAAGCCCTTAAAAGTTATGCCAAAAAAATTAAGTATTTTTACGTTTTCCTTGAATTTTAATTTGTTTTTTCACTGAAAGTCAGCATAATAAAAAAAAAGAAAATCCAGCAATTATGTATAATTTGTGAAATAACCTGATTTCTATTTTGACACAAAGCATTTCAAGAAACTTTACTACTTAAACAGTTTTAGGAATTTAAATAATTTTGCCAAGATTATTTAATATTGCTTATATTTTCTGTGACATACACTTTTGAGGTTTGGAGTTTTACTTATTTGGAAAACGCATCATACATAAACGACAAAATATAGTATGTTATATTATTAGAAATATTATAGCATTTTACACAAAAACAAAAAGCTACCAATTTATGACTTTCAAGTATATGTTTTAATATACATAGTTTCTTCTGTTAATTTGTACAATAGTAGAGTGGTAAAAATATAAGGCTTTAAAAGGATCTTCTGCTACTGAGCTATAGCAGCTCAGTAGGATGTAAATACTACAGCATAATTGGCAATCAATATGACCAAAATCTGTGGCTTGATTAGGATACTTGTTCTGGTATTCAGTTAATAAAACATGTCTTTCACAAACCCCTTTTGGAAAAAAAAAAAAAAAGGAGAACACCTGAAAACCCATTCTGTTTCATAGTGCAGAGAAAAGCAAATCTATTAAGAACTTATCAGAAGACCTAGCATATGTCACAGGGAACTTCCTGTGGCTTAAAATCACAAGAGGAAGTCTAAAGATATTAATAACACAGTTTTTAAACAGAATTGTAGGAAATGTATGGAAAGGTTTTAGGTCAGAAAGAAACAGAAGGATAAGTAGCATGCTTTATTAGTGATTTCAAGCATGCTCAGTTCCATCTAGCATTTTAAAGTGATTTTAAAACTGATATTGAAAAAAAACGTAACTTACTTGAAGATCTTGCTGAGTGTCTGTGTGGCTGTGTATTTTTTTCTCTGTTCTCAGCCAAAGCACTTCCACTGGTCATGGAAACAAAGTCTAAATTCGTGTCTTCTCTGCTTACAGGGCTTGCCTGGAAGCAGTGGGAGAGAATGTACACAATCATGAAACAAAATATAACATTTTCTGAATGCAGCTCACATTACCCCAAATAAACAAACAGGGTCTGTCAAACAACCTTCTTCAAAATGATACCATAATTCTTTATTGTTGCCTAGCCTGAACAAATGCACTATGTCAAAGCATTTTTGTAAATAAGAACCGATCTTAAAATTGTGGTTTGTGATCTGATCAGTGGAACAACAAAAGAAAACATTTTAGTACAGTAATTTTGAAGAAAATCAATCTTGCAGATGCTGATGAAACCTTAAACAGCTTAAGATCATTTACTGACCAGTCTATAATTTAAGTTATAGTTGAATGCCAGGGATGTCATATTAGATTATTTTCTTCAATATTTATGTTTTATCCAGGACACGTATCAGTTCAATCAGTCAAGGGCCCAGTAAGTAATTTAATCTTTTAGGTTTTTGCTAATTAACCATAACCATCAAACAGCATTTTAATTATACTTTAGTTAAGAGTATTATCTTAATTTTGAACTTCTAACATCCAGTGGGAGTGCATTTTGGCATGAGGCACGTTACCTGCACATAAATATGGTAAAAAAAGAAGTGAAAATCGTATTTTATTTTACCAATCGGTCTTTCTTTTGGGAACATGCAGAGCAATAGTTAAAAACACTGAGCTGGAAAATATCACACACCTTAAATGGCAGATTGTTAGTTTTGCAAAAGTGGCTCCACACTTATTTAACAAGAAGTCCTATTCCTTGAAATGAAAAGCTGTTCAACATCAAAAGAATCTAACAATACTGTTGACCAGATACCCAGCAACAATGATGGGGAAAAATCAGACACTGCAGAACAGTGATCTACAAAGTCCCCAGTGCCAAGCTCATCAGATGAAAATACTGAACGAGGACATAACTTAAATTTTCTAGTTTCAGGACCTTCCGAAGTGGAGTGCAGGAGGCAGATAAGTTCTTCCTCTACCTGGGCTGAAAAGCCCACAAACTTCTCAGAAGCTCTGTGTCTAACTGAGTAGTGTTTACTTTTTATAAAAACAAACAAACAAATAACAAAAAAAGGAAAGATTACTCCAGTGGTAATGTCACCTAACTTTTGCATAATATCGTAGTAGCTAGACTGCTCAATCAGGAATCAAGAGACTGTGTCTCAACTCCTTCCTCGGGGCACTGAAGCCTACAGATCCCTTTTTCTCAGGAAAATGCCTTTACTATACAGTTGTATGCTATTCTGGAGGAGACGATCTCCAGACTTCCTGTTCAAACCAGCTCACCGTACCAAGACCAGCATTACACCAATGCAGACAGGCTTTGTAGTCCAGTCTAACTTAGAGAACTCAGATGAAACGGAGACCTGTTTCATTTCTTTGCCTTTAGCCAGTCACTGTTTAATGTAAAATGAATGAAAAAGTTCATGCATTTTCAAACCAACAACTCCAAAGATACAGAGATTTCATGCTCTTCCTAAGCGACTGCTTACCCTTTGAGCCAGCACAGAAAGTTTATCCCTTGTTCTGTGATGCTTGCCTTTTATATGTTTAATGACCGTGATTCTAAAGTTTTGTTTTGCACAGGTAGCAGTTATTGCTATTAACATCAGTATTTTATTTTCTCTTCCACAGCATAGTCAAGGAACTTTGAACAGTGTAACAGTTTTATCCTGCCAAGTCGTTATATTTTTTGCCTCAATATTTACAACTGCTTTAAGCTTGTGAGAACTCCGTATGTTCAAAATTTTTAAATACAAAATTTTTAGTCTTTCCTTAGCAGAAATAATGCAACCATTGTGATGCTCAGAGAGATTCAGTCCAATCCAACTGATCATTCTTATGTCCATCTAACCTGTTTCACACACAGCAGAAGTTTTTTTCATGTCTCAATTCCCAAAGACCCAGGAGGCGACAGTATTTCAAACAACTAACCTTTTCATGGAATTATTATATAATCCCTATTATTATAGAGGCTTTATCACCTTGTAGGCAAAAATATTGTGTTATATGTCAGATTTTAATAGGGCTCTCTGGCTCCCTGATGTAAAATACTATTTTCTTTCAAATAAAGATAAGTGTTTCCAACCAATGACAGTCAGAGTAAAATTCAAGGTTGTATTAATCACTGGAGTATTAATCACTTCAGGTTTGTAAAGAACCTGATTTAAAATCTTCTGAAGCTTATAAAGCCTTCTCTTTTACATTTATAGCTCAGAGCCAAAAATTTGGAATAAATTTAAGATAGTGGTACACTTCTTCACAGAGTGCACTATTGGACTTCCATCTGTAGTGATCATCATATTTAACTTTTCAGACTTTTTGTCCTTAGTTTTATTACTACAAAGTAATTTATTACTTTTTTTCCAGTTAATTGAAAATTAATTTCAATGAGGAGGAACCTTTGCCTTGAATACAACTCTGCATCTGAATATTTGTCTGTTCCTGTATTAAATTATCAAGATATTCTGTAACCTTCTGAGGTAAAAAGTACTTTTAAATTATAGTTATATTGTAATGATTTAGAGATATTGATTAATATCTAAGTGATTAACCATGTAGGTTAATCTGTATGTAAAGATGAATTCCATTCTACTTGTCATTCAGCAAAATCATTTTAATTTCAAGTTTTCAAGTTAAACTGTAAATCAGAATGCCTTCCTAAGCACCTACATAGTAGTAATAGTAAGAAAAGTCATCAAAATGATCAAGATTAACATAATAAGGTCTTAGATTTACTGCAGGTTACTACATAGCGTTTATTGCCCAATGAGAAGGGCTAAGACTTTATTACTAATATATAACCACTGAAATACAATTTTTTATGCCCGAAAAAAGAACATCTTAAATTCTTGGAATGTGTATAAATATCAGTTAGAAAATTATATTAATCTTATACTTTTAGAAAGCAGGCTTGTGTAACACATACAAACTAGGCATCCTATTACACACCAGCAAAGTTTATGATGGAGCATATGATATATGAAAAAACTACTGGAAATGCCCAGGAATGCTTTCCTCTTTTATTTCTTTCTCTCTTTTTTACCCTACTTTTTGATTACGATTGCAATGAAGTGTTAACTTCATTTTTGTCATGATTTCATAGCTTTTAACTGAATTACTGTGCAAAGGCATCAGGAGCAAGTTCACTTTCAACCTCAAAATGTTGAGAGAACCCATATAAATTTTAAAATCACAATTCTCCAGCCATCTATGTGCACAAACCACATCATTATTTTATTGCCTATAATAGTAATGCTTTATGCCCTAGAAATATATTTTAATCCTTTTTCTATTTTTTGACCTTCTATTGCATTTTTCTCTCTATTTCATTCATGTGTAACAGCTATGTAATTATGTGGTATAGGATGTGACAATCCCATAACATTGGTAGTTATGTGGGCACACCACAAAATACTATTGTGGGATTGCAGCAGTATTTTGTGGAGAGAACTGCTTTCTGTAAATAAGATACAATCTACCTATGTGCACATATGCTTACCAATAATTACATAATGTGTAATTTAGATAACATTATTAGATTATGATTTGCTCAAATTAGAGCAATTATTGTTTTAGACTTTACCTAACAAATAACTGTTAGTACTGCTGGAATTGAAACCTATCACAATGGTCGCCTTGTTCATAATTTCAGGCAATAAAGTTTAACAGCAAACTAGGAATTGGAAACAGCCCAAACCAGAGATACATCTTTGACAAAATCAAACTTGAAGAAAATAGAAATAGTAACTTCTAAGTCTTAAAAGCACTTTTTCAACAGTGAATTTTAGAAGAGTTTATGGAAGCATTTCCAAAATGTGTATTGCATAGGTGGCAAAGCTAAGGAAGATGGAGGTTAGAAAAGGTCAAAATTGCTCCAAGTACAGAACAAGGCATATAACACATCATCTAACTTTCTGTGCAACACTTTAAATTATGCATATGAATATAACACACTAATTCTGTTTATTTTGTAAGTTTTTATCCAATTTTTTTAACCCCAAATGATTATATCCATGAGAATATTGGTTATCGAGCAATAAAATGTGAAGTGGGTAATAAATTATAAATTTGCCTATAGGCATTATAACACTGCTCACTATCAAAGGAACTTTAAAGCATCTCTGACACTGAGTCTTTTCATTTTGTAAATCTTCATATTGTTAAACTGATCATATTCCCCCTCCTGTCAACCTAAAAAACTACCCATTTCAGAAAACACAATTTTTTTTCAAAGTTGCAAAGAAAAGAGTGAATCATGAAACGAGTAGAAGGCATTTTATGATGTAAAAAAAATACAGAAAAGACATTCTAGGAATAAGTCTGATTTTTAAAACTGTTTTTAATAATGTCACTGTATTGATATACCAATCCACTTTATTGTCTTCTAATAAATGACACTGTAGGCATGTAAAAATGATTTAGGTACGCGACTTACAGAATTTCAGAACATTTAAACTGATTGACAAGAATATGTTTCCAGTCAATAATTTGTTTATTGTTGAAAAACTTAATTTTTTTAAAACATTTTTTAAAAGGTTGATTTAGGCAATTTAAGAAACATGCAGTAGCATTTGATGTCTTAAAACCAAAACCAGTAGCAAATTAGGAAACTAGAACGCTATGTACACACATAGGTTCTCGTGCTCGAACATTATCTTCTGATCTCCATCAACAGGTGACTCAATTGCCAAATACAGCCAACATCAAAGAACTATAATGATTCAGAAAAATCTCCTGGTTGTTTTTACATCAAGTATGCATTTGAAACACCATCAAGGCATAGCTGAATTCTGCAAAACCCTACAAGAAAACAAGTTCTTACCACAAGTTGTACTTGTCTACTGTCACGTATCACAGGATCCAACTCAGGGAAAAACCTACAGCTGGGAAAAATGTAGAATAGAAATTCCATTAAAACTCACTGAACAGGGTTCACTAAAATAGCCACACAGAATATTTTCCTAGAAACACTCCTGCTTAAGTAGAAATTATACTATTTAAAATAACTCTATGGTTAAGATGTATTGGAGTAATTACTAGACAAAATACCAGAGTAAGTAATATTAAAATATTTGTGCTTAATATTGAAATGAATAAACTATTAGCAACTAACATTGCTTATTCCTATGATAGAGTATTAATTTAAAAATATAAATGTCAGTAAATACAATCATGCATAAGGTTTTGCTTGCACTGACATAATTTATAGACAAATCAGGTGTCACATTACTTCTACATAGGAATAAAATTGTTTTCAGTTACATAAATATATCAGCTGCTCTAGTCTACCAGAGACGTTCAAATAGAGATCAGTGGGACTTTTGCCACATTCAAAACCAGCATCATAATCTTAAAATAAGTTAGTACAAACACTAGCGCATAGTACCCACCTATAGAGGTAACAAGACAACATATCAAAAAATTCCTTCGTAAATTTCTGTGTATTCTTACTTTCAAATATCACAACATGTTCTGTTCCAGTGTTTTCATTCAAATTGAAAGTCACACAGTTACTTTAAACAAACATTTTGAATGTTTCTCTATTATGGAACATGACAGACAGACAAATACTTTCTAAGGAATATGTGCTGTACACAATTCTTACAGTTTAGAAATGTGGAATAGTTTTCCATACAGCACACAATATGCAGTTCATTTCATTAGAAATTAAATATATTTTTAATGAAATAAAGTTAAAATGTAAATCCATTGTTTGCGTACTGACACTTCGTTTGGTTTTATTAGAGGCACCTGGCATTGTGTCCACTGATGACTTCACTAAGATATCAATTTTATATATTGAATTTATGACCAAAATATACTTATTAAGTCTTTGTGTTAGTTCAGGGAATGAGGCTAATAATTTGTTTAACTGTATTGATATTTTACCTTTTTAATAACCAAAACTAAATATAGCAGGAACATGTTTTTTAACGTTTTACTAAAGTATACCATGAAAATGTAAAAGCTGGTTTTATGTTTTGAAGGCAAAATATATACTATCTAGTTTAAAAGTGAGTTATTTACTTCCTTAATTAAATCTAATATAGGTAATGTTACAGTTGATCTAATTACGTAAGATTATAATACATACCAATAAAGTTATAAAATATATGATGAACAAGCACTTTTTTCTGTACTCCTTACAATATAAAAGCCACTGCATTGCTAGTGCATAGCTATGTAAATATTTATCATAAGATTCTGCACCGTGTGTCACCTCATTATCACTGTGGAAGAATCATCTCTACAATGACAACTAACCAAACTCTAAAGTGTACCATGTTTGGGACCCGGAAATATGGTGTACTATCTGCCAGCTACAAAGCCATGTTTGTTTTAGAATTATTAAGCTAGGTTTCAATTTACAAGATAAATTTTAAATAAAAAGAATCTAATTTAAAGGTAATGACCTCACCACTTCATATTTTTGGAGCTGGCTGTTTGATAATCCAAAAGCTGTGTATGAAGCCATTGGTATGTAAAGTCTTTTCTCCTTTGTAATTTCTCATCTAAAGTAGTATCCAGCTGAGAAAATTCCTCTTTTTTACCTGGGGAGGAAAAAAGATACTCTTGTCTTTCATTATTATTTGAAAATATCAGTTTTTCTAATCCCTAGATAAACTTTAAGCATATTGACTTTTAAAAAGAGAAAAGGCAGTTACTTCCTTTTCTTGCAAAGAGTCCAACTAACTTGAATATTATCAGACATATTTAAGAAATAATTTAAAATTAATCTTTAATTTTATGGCTTATTTTATTTTGTGGGATTAAATATTGACCTTCTGCATAAATGTATTTTTATTGGGAAATAAGATTCTCTTTTATTCTGAAATGTGTATATTATTGCTTGTCACAGCATCTGTGAATGTGTCTTACTGTCCTACGTCTGTGCTTAAAAATAATACAGTAATGTATATTTGTACTTCTATTTAACAGTCTAAAAGGTAGAAAAAAAATCACCATTATATGTAAGAGTGGACACATGGCAATCTTATTCCTCTATCTGTCTTTTACTGATATGAATTATTAAAGTGCTTTAATGGTATTTTCCCATTCTATACTTCAAAGCAATAGTATACATAAACAAAATAACTGTTCAAAAATTACTGCCTACTTTTGGACCAAAAAAGACATCCAAAGACAAAGAATTAAATAGCACCATTAAGAAAAAAGCTGTGCAACTCTGGAGATCCTTGGTTTTGGGACCACTCTGATGAATACCAGATACGTTTTAAAGCATAATGAAGAGGACAGCAGAATTGAAAGAGCCTGCAGAGGAGGTATCATTGTTGCATGGGACATTTAGGGATTAGAATAACTTTTTATTTTCTGTCCTTATACATGCAACTTTGAGTCAGTACTTTTATAAGACATCAGAAAACTACTCTCTTTAATCTGTTTTCAGACGACATTGAGTTACAGACTATTCACCAGCTCACCTTTGTAAGATGCTTGGTACATTATCTGTAGTATTTTTTAAGCTTTTTTTTATTTCGTACACGTTGCAAAACATAGTCCCTCATTTACATCTCTTTTGGTTTTACAATGAGCTTGTTGCTTTAATCTTTTGGCTCTAAGAGAATATTGTTAAAGTAGCATAGCTTCTTATTTCATAGTCTGAAAATACAAATGTATTCTGGTTGAGTTCTCCATTTATCTCAGTACTGAGAAAGGTTATTCAAAACAAATCCATACCCTAGGCTGAATGTGTTCAATTGCAAATCCATAGTATTATTATCCTATTAAAATTAGGCAAGGTCTTGGTCCAGAACATGAAGTCATATATGTCTTGCTAGTAACTCACAGACTAGAACTTAGAAAAGTTTATACTCAGTTCTTGTGAAGAACTCCCATTTACCTCCCTAAGAAGACAGAAAATGAAAAGCTTGGATGGAGAGCCACTATACCTACCTAAATGAGGTTGTGAGGCTGCCTAAAAAGATTAAGCAGTTAACTTCTCATTCAGTGTCTGAATTTAAGGAATTCTAATTGAAGTGTTCATAATCTTTCTTGATTAAAGTGGGAGTAATTTCTTATTCTCTAAGTTTAAGATATAGCCTTCTGTGTTCCTGGTTCAGGAATACAGTTTTCTGACCTTAACATTTTGAAAATGTATACATTCCAAGTCTGCAGCCATACTGGTACCCTTACAGCTCTCCAGACAGAGAAGATTCTGATTTATAACAGCAGCAAGAAATATTCTGCATGATTTTATAAGAGCAGTCCTGCAGACTGAGCCTTCTGCTTTACAGTATATGTTCTCCAATGAGGAAATATTTCCTCAAGGCATTATCTTTTGGTTTTTTCTGATCTGTATTTACAGAAAAGTTGGACCAGTATTAGTCATTCTCAGGAGAAGTACTTCTTCCTATTAAAAGGATCAGTATTACTTATGCATTTTCTAAAATATTTTTCTATCTTTTCCTCCATTAAAAGGGAAATCTATAAAAGGATTTAAAATCAGTATGAGAAGCTCATACTTGACTCTGTGTCAGTGATGGTCAAAAGATGATGCACATACGATACTCTATGAAAAACTGACAAAAAATTGAATATATTTACCTTGGCAATTTCTTTTTTTCAAAATGTTTGTTAATAATTTGCCTTAGTTACATTTTGAGTTTTTGAATAAAATATGTTTGAAATGCAACTGCTTTATTTTTTATTTTTGTAGGTTAATTATTGAAAAATTACTGAAATAAGAAAGTGACCAAGATAAAACTGCACAGAAGTTTTTTTTCTTAAAATTATATATCCTACCAGAGTATTCTTGTTCCATATTACTATTAATAGCAGATTTTCTTCTCAAATGGGCAGACACTGCTCAATAATTTGTTGAATAATAATCATACAGAAAATGGTATTCTGTTTTCTTATTTGGAACATATCCAGATTCTTACTTTTTAATAGTAACATGTCTCTAATTCTTATAAAAAAATACTATGTTATGAACTAAAACACAGCATTATCACTTTTCTGTTCCACTTATGAATGTCATGTGTTTGAGGATCTACTGTATCTGTATCATTAACACACATTTACTTGATAGCTTTCTTAAATTACGGCTCTAGGTTTTTTAAAACCTGGACCTGATTTTGTAGAAGTACTATCACTCACAAATTCCACAGAAGTTCCAAGGAGCTGTAAGCATTCTGCATCTTTGAAATGGATCAGGCCTATAATCCTCAATTGTTAAACCCAGAAAACTCTTACAATATCAAAGAAAAAAGAAGAACATCAAAGAAGACACAACTCTGTCAAAAAACAAATTGATCACAGAGTTATTTAAAGTATCATACCCTCATTAGATTAACACTTCAAAGCTTTCAATATTTTTGACATAGCACAAACGTTAATAATTTAAGATTGAAATCTCATATTTGGCATTAACACAGTAACAATTTTTAGGTGTTGCCAATTAATCATTCACACACCTACTGTGCACTTACACTGGATCCAATGCAGTTTTCAGGGGCACTTACTGCCATTTTTCTACAGAATTTGGGTATCTAAGTAGAGAGATCTTATTCAGAACAACCAGGGCACCTGCAATGTCCTTGGAATGAAACATTACAGGAAAATAACAAATTCTTTTCTAGGTCCCCAAATCAATATGCAAACCCGTAAGAACCTGAACTTCGAGATCCAGAAAAATGTCATTCTCTGTCTGTAGAATTCATTTGCTGAGCATGCTCTGAGACAGCACGGCTCATGTTCAGTTTAAAATAAGCATATATTTATGCATTTTAAATTAGACTATCTCTGGATAATCCATTGAGTGAGGTAAACGAGAAGGGCTAAGAAACCTGGTGACGTGCTCTAACTTCTAAATAGAGTCAGTTTTCTTGTCATAGGTTTTCCTTCAAGACTAGTGCATCTTGTGTCCTCAGCTGTAGCAGTAAGCTTTAAAATAAAAGGATTGAAACATACCTAATTGGCTATTTAATTCACTTCAAAATTTGCTTCATATGGAGTACAATACCAATAAAGGAAAAGACTGAGAAAACTAAGACCTACAATGTGAAAGAATGGTTTGGAATTTATTCATTATTCTATGTTTTCCTCCCTTAATATAAAAAATATGTGACTAGAGTTAATTTTCTCAATATGGAAATGGTGCTCCTAATGTAGGAAACAAGTAGCTGAACTTGGGTATAAAATTCATATCTGTGCTATTAATGCATTGAAATTAT
Source organism: Tapera naevia (assembly GCA_033556795.1). NCBI lineage: Eukaryota > Metazoa > Chordata > Aves > Cuculiformes > Neomorphidae > Tapera > Tapera naevia. The sequence continues at coordinate 8,113,497 of JAUMJJ010000059.1, forward strand.
TCTTATCTGTCATTATTCTGGTACACACTACTGGTCACCGATATATACTACAAAGGTGTATGCAGGTGAGTCTGCATGAGTGTACAGACTCCAGATAAAGATTATATATAAATTATATATACCCCGCAGGATTTTTATAATTTCCCCCATATCTTCTATGAAGTTATGTTATAGAATCATAAAATCACTTAGGCTGGAAAAGACTTTTAAGATCATTGAGTCCATGTTTTAATACACATTAAGAAATAATCTTGAAATCCCAAACCTAAAATCCAACTTTTTCTCACTTACTCCATATATTAGTCAACAAAGAAAATGGTATTATTTCTGTCACAATCTGATTAGTACCCACAGAACAGAAAGCAAGAACAACATAAGTAATAACATAGCTACCAAGGCAAGAAACTGAAGAATTTGGAAACAGACAGGAAAATAACAATAATTAAAAAAACTTCCCTCTGTACCTTTACCCCCCAAACCATCCAGAAATTTATAGCAGAATGTAGGAGAAATGAAAAGAATTTCTTCATTACACATTTAATCAGAAGCCTACTTTGTCAGAAGTCATTAAGTACACCTAAGCATGAGATAGCAATCACTACATGCCCTGAATACTGGTTTTGGAAAGCAATGGGATTTAGACTGGTCTTTAGCATGCCTACAGGTATTCAGTGAATACATTTATATTAGCAATACATATAAGACTTCCAGACAGCTGGTAGCATCATGTGATAGCAATTGATACAGAGTTCTTTTCACTTAAAATTATGGCATCTCCAGATAGTATTTGTTTATCTACAACTCATAATTGATGGTGAAAAACAATCATTATTATCTTAAAAACACAGACATGTGCTCATTGCATAGCTATACTGTATGAATTGGTTAATTTTAGGTATTACTTTTTCATCTAAGTAACCTCTGACTAAATAAACTTTCAACTCTAGGACTAGAGTGAATCAAGTAAAAATTATACTAGTGTCAGAGTTCACAGCTTAATAAAAGATGAAATATTTTGTTTCACAAGACCACCACATCAGGTTATGACTCACAAAATTTCTTGATGATTAAAAATGCATTATTAATTATATCAGAAGAAGTTTGGAACATGGAAGGGCTGATCAACACACGTGTTACACGTGTTACAAAAACTATAAAAGCAATTAGTGAAAGGAAAAAATATTTGTTTTTTTTTTTCTAAAACTTTTTCGCTTTTTAACAGGTATTTCAGATTTTTTTTTAGACTATAAACAAGATCTACTACATAACTATTCTATCTGCCACTGTAATCATCTTTTTCTTTACCACATGACTGTTCTTGACCTCTCACTCATTCTTCCTGTACTCAATCCAGTTATTCACCACACTTTCATTAAGACCAAAGGCTTTATTTTGGCTATCATTTGCCTCTTCTTTTTCTCATTTCTATATTTTTGCTGTCTTTTGCAGTGTGCTCTCTTTCTGAGTGATTAACACCAGTAATAAAGCTTCACCTACTTAGTTCATTCTGCTGCAGTGGTTACTACATTTCAGCCCATGTTTTCTGTGTTCTCTCTTTGATGTCTTATTATTACATTATGTAAATCTTAACCCCTTCATTGAGTTTCCTTAATACTGAAACTATACAAATTTCAGCCTTTCTATTTTGCTATTTGTTCCTGCCTCTGCAGAATATACCACCATTACTATTTATGAGTAGTAATCAGTACTTACCCCCATCTTATTGGTTATGCTCAGTTTGCTCCTTTCCCCACACTGAGGCAAATCCAAGCCTTACTTAATCTTTACTGGCGTATTTTAAGACACTTTTATTTAGAGTTCTTTCTACACGTTCATATCACAATGGTGTCAATGAAGTTCCGCCTGTATTTCCTGATTACTGCAACCCTCTGATCACACAAATATATTGCAAACTCCTACTCCAATACTAAATTGCTTATGCCTTTTACTGTTCTTGTGAACATGGTACATTTTCCTTTGAACTGCTTCATAAACTTCACCTTTGTGGCACTGACCTCAAGGCAGCAGAAGTTCCTTTCAATTTATCCAACTTTTGCAGATTTTATGGACTGTTGCTACTTTCTGTATTCCTTCATTAAGGCCAAGCACAAATTCTCATTTATCTTCTATAATTTGCTATACAGCAATATCAGCTTCATATCATGATATTTCCAAAGAAATACAAGACCTTTCTGAGTTGATCTATAAAACTTAAGAAATATTTAACCTGAGGTACATACAGGAAACTGTACATATACAATCGCTAATTTCATTTTTGCTAATTTATGACTGCTGTGGATTGATTCAGACAGTGAATCTTGGGATAAAAACTTGATTATCTATTTCAGGAGAGATAAAGATTGAATAGTGGAGGACTAATAATAATAATGTAAGAATAGGTTGCTTCAGTCAATAAGTCATAGAGATGGGAACAGTATTGTACAGGTTTAATACAGGTCCATATTCTCTAATACATCATATGAGATTCCTTTGTCCATCAAATAAAGAATTATTTACGTTAAAAAATCAGCAAGAAAACAAAACATTATCCTGACAAATGACCGAACTCGTTAATTTTGTACCACTTAAACCATTACAGTTAGAGTTATGTAGATTATTGTTCAAATACATTCATATCAAGGAAATATTCAGCAAAATTGGTTTACTTCTTTAGAAGGCAAGAGCAGTCTGGAATCAAACTTAGTTATTTATTTTAACACTGAATGACAAAGGCCACATGAATTTTTCACTGTAGAAAAGCAGAACAAAAGCAGAACAAAAAGCAGGAAAATAAATGTCACAAACATTTGGAAATATTAAGATTTTAACTTCTTTGAAAACTCGAAATGCAAGTATAAAACTCTGGTAACTGAGTCTATGATCTTGCATTTATTAAATTTTTGATTAAATGCTATACAATCCCTGACTCCACTCCGTGCAGTGTATCAGCTGCTCTGGGTATTTTTGTTTGTACAGAGGCAAATATTGAAGGCATCCAAATACAAACTCTCCAACCCCAGTACCCTGGACTCTTCTATTGTGGCAGTAGTGCAATAAGCAGCACTACTGCAAGGATAGCCAGAAATGTTCATATTGGATTAATGCTGTGGTAAAAGGGAAGACAGATTGCATCTTACTCAGGAATAAATGTAAAACAAGCAACAACAGATAGGATAACATTTTCTTTATATATACACTTCAAGTATTTCACAGCATCTGCCTACAGACAGAATCACAGAGATGCACACATGTAACTTTCTCAGGTTAAAACTTTATAGATAGAAAACACATTGCAACTAAAAAGAACAGACTAACATTTCTGAGTCCAGCCACTCAAGGGTAGAGCTTTTAATGTACAGTTTGGGAAATAACACAAAATAAACTCATGTTTGAAGAAACTATATAGGCCCTTCCTATAATGAACAAAAAGAAACAAACAAAAAAACCCAAAGCCAGCTCTACAAAACCAGAGAAACCACAGGGATTATATTCTATCCCCATGTAAACTACTCCTCCCTGCAATCAGGTCTCTACAAGATACACTCAGGCTTTTACAAGTTCAATAAGCACATTAAAAACTTACAGTACTATGTCGTACTTTCACTGATTCTTTTGTGTAGTCTTCTAAGAACTACTTGCTTCAGCCACTCTGCATGGGCAAATTTCATCAACAGTGCTGCTGAGGAGTAAAATTAGAGTACAGCCCAGGGCTACCCAGAGATCTTTAGACAGTCAAGGTCCTTGAAGAACAAAAGTTATCCATTAGTAAATAGACAGAATTAATAAGATGGAAGTAGATTGAGCCTATTTTGTTCATCCTAGTAAGGAAAGCCTATGTTTTCACATATTTTTTGTTGTATCCTTCAAATCTGTCTAGTACAGACCCTATCTCTAGTTTTTATTATAATCTTTAGGATTTAATAAATCCCCTAACGATGGATGTTCTCTGCTGAAAAGAGGAAGGGATCTTATACTGCCCAAGAGAAAATTAAGAGGCATAAGATCAAACCCCGTTTTTTACAGATTATTTTGATATATTTTATTTCAATACATTCCTATTCTTAAGATTAACTGACAGAAACAATCAAGAACTTGAACAGAAGTGTTTAGTTGCTTATTGTTTAGTTGTTTAGTAATGAAACAGTATTCCCAAGCAAGAAAAGATTATCATTTATATGGAGTCCAAGCCAGAGAATATCTTTCTTTAAATTCAATAAACCAAGAAAAATTATTTAAGACAGTAGGTTCTCCAAAGGAATTCTCAAAAAAAGAAATACAGAAGAATACTCTAAGAGAGCACGAAGTCTAACTACTTTGTTATCCCCTATCAAGAGGGCAAAAATTACAAAATATAATAAATGTTATTGAGTGTGACAATCATCAAGGTATGTTTTGCTTGTACTGAAGGACTTCAAAGCACAAGAAATGGACAGAAAAATCAAAACCAACAAAAGATTTGTTCAAAATAAAGATCTGAGGTTTCTATGTGACAAGAAGATATTTATGGCAAGTACTAAAAAAAAATGTCATTACTCAGGAGCAGCATAAAGTTAGTGAGTAAAGTTGACTTACACTACATTAACAACTCATAATTCTATAATTTCTATGGGCAAGTAATTAAAATTTGTAATTTTCTATCACAGTTTGTGAATGTATATTAAAAAAGTCTTTGTTATGTTTACTCTTGTGAATAAACATTTTTTCTAGATAGTATCTGATTTATACATAAACTTTTTAAAAGTTTTTAAGAACTCATGTTCATCAACACACAGGATGTACAGGATGAGTATCATATGTGAATGGCACTTATCAGTGCAGAGTAACACTGAAAGTTAAATAATGAAATTATCATATTAATGTCCACATGTAGTTCAGCTCTGAATACCTATGACCTGGTTATCTATTCTACTATGTATATATATTATTTTAAATTTAAAAGTGCTTTATTTTTTGGGGGTGAAACTATTTCTGACTTAGATTCTGAGGTTGACTTGAATACCTGCTGATATTTGATGAAAGTACTGTGACAACAATTAAGAGTTGTGTCAGTGCAGTAATGCATAACAGCAGAACTACTCTATATTGTCATATATACACACAAACTCTACACAGACTAAGTGCACGGCTGCTGGTTCATTTCCTTTATAGTAAAACCCAGAGGTACCACTGAAGATCAAGCCTGTCGTTATGCCAAACACAGTATAAACAAAGCTTGAATTAATGCTCATTGAATTAAATGGAAATACAGTCTCAAATAGACATGGTTCTTTTTCTTAAGACTCTACATCTAAAGTGACTTAATCCCCAAGCATGTACAATTCTTATATATCTATATCCATCTTAAAAATAACCATAAATACTAACTTTACGAGTGACTATAAATAAATACAGGCAAAGAAGTACTAATTCTTATTAACTTATACTTAATTGGTTGATACATGATGGAAGTAAATAAACAATATGAAATTCCAGTATCTTATGGACCTATTAAAAAAGACAATTTCATTTGTAAAGAGGGATAGGTAAAAAAAGGCAAACCAAACTCACAATTTGCCTACAAGTTGCCCCAGGTTAATTCTTGAATCATATGGCTCAACAAGCTTAGCATTTTTACAGATTTCTTGACTAACTGGACTGAAATTTTCAGGCTGTAAGCACATCAAAAATGAAATAATTGAAACACAGTATATAATTTTAGAGAAGCCAGCACATATTCAAGAGTATTCAGCCCCACATGAATTGAACTGACTTCGTTATATTGATTTTGGATCAGTTACAGTTACAATGGCACAGTTTTCTCTTTTCTCTATCCATGCAGAGGAAGTCTGAATGATTTACCTCACTGAATGAAGAAACCAGAGTTGAAAAAGGAATAAATTAGTCCTGACTCCTCTTGTTCTTTTGTAGAATGTTAGACCTTTATTTATTTGTTATAAGAACGAAACAAAACCCCAGTTGTATTACTGAACATAAATAGAGTTTGCTTAAGCTTGATCATAAATACTTTATTCTTGGAGTAGATGTGTTTAAAACAGTTTTTCAATACTTTCCAGCTAAACTTGTTACCAAACTATACATATATTTATATATATATATATATTTAAAATTTGTTTGAAAAGGAGATAATGAGATAAATATCATGATGATTCTATATAGGTGAATTTGCCTCATGTGCATTCTGTTTATATTTGCAATAGCTTTCAAGGCAGCCATAACTAATTAACTTATATGTATAATTTGTTTTACCTGTTGCCTAACAACAGGTAAAACCGTTGTCCATTCCTAACTTTGTTTGCAGCCAGTTATCTAAGCTCCTGCAAATAGCACAGGAATTTAGACTATTAAGGTCTGATCCAAAAAGGAGCCAAACCCCACAGGTTCCTATTAGGTAAGCAAACTGCCACTTGAGATTAGGGAACTTCAATAGCTACTCTTACTATTTACTCCAGAAGAAGCGAATATATGATTGTATTATGAGTTTTATGGACTCAGTTAAGCTATTAAAATTATATTATATTACACGTGAATTTGTCAAAAAAAAAAAGATAAAAAGCATATATTATTTAACTGGCCAAACTAGGATTTTGCTTCCTTTGTAACAGTCACTGTCAAGAAGAATGAACAGCATTTTATTACTAAGCTTGAAAGTATCAAGAAAGTACCTGCTTTTTGCCTTATATTGGAGAACTTGTTTTATAAGAAAGATCCTAATATAGTTTCATTTTCATACAAGACATAGCAATTTTAACACAAACTAAAGCGAGTGAAAAGGTGAACAGAACTCTTTAAAACAGGTGAAGAAACAAATTTTTAAACGATATTTACAGAAAATCTTTTAATTTAACTACAAAAGTGAACACAACACATTCTTGTGATATTTCTGCTTTTCTGAAAAGCTGAATACATAAATAAGAAGCAGTATGTTAGAGATACTGATACAGAGGCTAGAAAAACGTGTGTATCTGCAATGAGAATATAAAAAAATGTATGCAAGTAAATACGGAAACTTGTCTGTAACTTGTGCCACAATTCTCGAAACCCTCCTTCAAATCTTTGAACTTCTTTGTATTCTGGTTCAGTGACTGCATCAGGGGATACTAAAACTGGAGAAATGTCTGAACAGCATCATCATCCTCAAGGCAGCCAGGTCTCTGTGCAGACTCTCCTTCAGGATTCTGGCTAGAAGAGGGGGAAAACAGGAGAAAAGAATGCAATGATGTAGCAAAACAGTCACTAAAATTAAGATGTCAAATTCTCAATGATATTTAAAATGTCTTAGTTCTACTCACCTTCTCCTGGTTTCCGAACAGATTCTTCAGCTTTCATCTGACTAGTCCTGAATAACTACATCTCACTGTGCTCTGGGTGCTCATCAATAGTGTCTCCTTGTGCAACTGTATTAATTATGCAATGAGAAAAGAGAATTTGCCCCTACTATTTCTACAACGAACAAACATTTTTAATGGGAAGCCTAGAAATATATATCACACTCATTGGAGAAATTAAACAAATTTCCAAGTAAGAAACTAGAATGATGCATGAATAACATGCATGCCTAGTAATACAGTGAAACAATAGTAAAGATTTGTACAAAGGTATAAAAATCCAAAAACCCCAAGCAGCCATAACTGCAGAAAAAGCAACTTTTCAAATTTATTCCAAGTAAGTTTTTTTTATATTTCAATTTGCAATAAAATGTCTGAAAGAGAATTTTGAATACAGTGCACACAACTCATATAGTATGATGACAGCCTATGCAGTGATTTAGCATATGTAGACCAGACTACAAGTAGAGTCTGACAAAACCTAAGAAGGCAGACCTGGCTAAGAGTCAGGAGTCACGCTTATTAAATTGAACTCTCAGGGGTATCATGCAATCAGAGGTCACAATCGAGGCAACAGAAGCAATGTCACGATATCAGAGAAAGGGCCAATTCAGACCTGCTCCCTGACAGGCAGTGGGGTCACAGCTTGCGGCAAATAACTGTATTAAAAGGGAATATTCTCTGCACACTTTTAGGACTGTCATCTGAACAAACAAAACCAGGTCATTGGTAGGTTAAATCAGAACTTTCCGCCTCAGTACCACATAGTTTCCTTTCTTTTTACATCACTACTAATTTCTCAATCACAAAATATACATCAGCTACTAAAGCACATTCTCAGAATTTTAATTTTAACTTCGAAATACTCAGCTGTGCTTAAATTCTCCCTTTCTAAAAGTTAAATTCTATCTTTGATAAAAGACATCCATGGTCTCTTCATAAATTGAAAATGATCAACCTTGCTTCATATAAAAAAAAAATAAGCATGCAAGTGCTTTAGGAAAATTACTTTCCACAGTCAATTTCTTAGTAAGCCTGATATTAAATCTGCATTTAGAAACCATTAAAATAGTAGAATTATTAAAAATATGCTTGTTTAATGATGATTGTGAAATTGAAATGAAGTTATTCTTTTGTCTGTCTTCTTGGATTTCTTTATTTCATTACCTGGACTGGGTTATCTACCACATTCTACAAATGTAGCAATTTATGAAATTATAACCATACGGGATTAGTTAAACTGACAATAAACCTGCAAAGGAAGAACTGTTATAGACTGTCATGCTGACAAAACTGTATAAAAAAATTATATCTGTATAAAGCATTGCTTAGGAATATGAGAAAAATAAACCTTTTTTATACACATAAGCCAGATAAAATATCTGCAGTTCATACATCAAAACAGCACAAATCTATGAATTTCAAACAACTGCTAAAATGTTTTTGTATTGTACATGGTAAGAATTGAATCGTAAAATTATGAAGCTGGAAGCTGTACATGATAGAAATAACTCACCATAGAAGTTACATAACTATCACTGCATAATTGTACATTTTTATTACAATATTTCAGCTGCTTGCAATTAATTATGAAATCATCTATGTCTACCATACATACTATTTTAATAGATTACATGAAACTTGTAAAAGGCATAGAACTTTGCTATAAGAGTTAGTATTGAGAAGCATAAGATTTTTAATTTTAATACCTAGATTTCAATTCAGGCTGGTTTTAATGTTTTGCCTGAAAAAATGTTGCTCTTCAACAAAATTTATTATGTATCTGAACAACAACATTATTACTTATTAAGCATATATATTCCTTTTTGGAACGCTGTAGGTCTCTGTCCTCATTAATAGTATTAATTCTCCATAACACAACCTTCCATTACAGAACAGAAAAAAAGTATTATTTTATAAGCAACTTCAATCAATCACATTTTAAATCAGTGGAAAGCTATGGAGTGAAGCCCTTCCTTTAATGCACCTCTGAAAGTACTTAAAATACGCAGAGGTATTGCTATTAAAAAGTACAGGAAACATTTCTTTAATGGTTATTTAAAATGTATCATGTTGTCCAATTGAAACAAGGCTTGTACTTATAAAATATTTCTAAGAATACATTTTATTCCTTATTGATAGCTCCATACCAAATGGAAATTCTTTTGCAACATGAACTTATCTGCAATGCAACTTTCATGAAACCTTTAGACACAGACTATACACTTTCTCTGCCTACATTACAATAGCATTTCCACAGCAATATGATTTTAATGCTTGAAATACTCACTTTGGAAAATGCCTGGAATATATCTGAAAATGCACTTTTAATGACCTTTTCATTAGCAATTGTTTTTTTTTGAAGAGTAAAAAGAGTATTGGTAATGTTCGGTAAAAGGAAAGAAAACAAATAAACAAATCACCCCAATATTGACTACAGTCCCCAGGCATCCAAACAGATAGCAACAAATTCAACAATTACTTTTAACTAGACGTACTAAATCCAAGTGTAGTAACACTTTATTTTAGAGGAATTTAGCCAAACCTATTCTTCTTTACCCCCTCCAACCAAATCCATTTGGATTTAACTTGTTGCTAAAATTATCAGTCTTTTGCACTCTAAGACCTGGGTCACAACCTTACTTAGGGACAGGAAATAGTTATCAGGTCACTGAATGGTCAAATGAAAAAGGATTTGAAATGCTTCGGTACTCGGGGCTCTATTCATCCAAAATGATTGCCTTATGTAGTATTAAAAGCGTGAACGTGGAGTCACCTTGTTTTAGGTATATATTGGCTGAGATGCAGATATCTACACTACCTAGCTTTAGGATACAAAACTTCAAGGAAAGGAGGGAAAAAGAGATAAATCTCTGAAGATGCAAAGAAGACCATTTGAACTATTGTGTTACCTTATTCATCAATAAGAAAAAAGTAGTTTTCAATCTCTGATGACATTTCAGGTGAAATCTCATTCCCACTGAAGAGATCATCAGGTACTTATTGCCAAAAAGCAGTAAGACTTGTTTTGTTTTTTTTTTTTAATGTGAATTTCTTTTTAGGTTAGAGATTGAAAAACTATGCTATGAAAGCACATGTGGTAATGTACAGATTGTATACCATCTAAGTTTTGGAAGCTTGTTGGGAAGAAACAAACATGCTCAGAGACCATATTTAATTCTCATGCACTAATAAAGTGCTGCTACCACCACAAACTAAAACATAAACAAAGAGACAATACACAGGCAGGTGAAATGTGTGGTCCTCCATTAACGCGTGAATACAGAAACCCTAAAGACTGGAACCACAGTGAGAATTCAAAATATTAAGTTAGTATGTATTTATGGCAAATATCTCCTGCTTGGGAACTTTAGGCATATAAAAAATCCTTTTTTTTTTAAAATTGAATGTGAAAAGTAAGAATATTACTAAAAATATCTGTCTAGATAATTTATAAATATCCAGACACTGACGTGCACTGCATAAATGTACATAAATTATGTTTTACATATTTATTTTTAAATATATACTATAATTTTAGGATTTCTTCATTCCACTAATACTGGAAATATTCTACACTATCCCTGATGGACAGGAGGCTAGAAAATTAGGCACAGATTTTATTTTCTAGTTTTATTTTATAAAAAGAAACTGGGCCACTATAACTATGTAACTGAAGCTTGAGTGCGTGCACTGTAAGGCCCCTGCAGTCTTTTACAACTTTACAGCGTACCGCTGTTGTGAACTGGGTTTGCACTCTGCCAGCAGAGCAGCTCTGACCCACGGAGAGCACTCCTTCAGATCAACACTGCCTCAGGCTTTACTGCTTTCTCCAAGAAGTCTTACATTTCAGGCATCAAGTTGAATTTCTTCTGGAGATGATTAACTCAAACCCATGACAGATTTTTTCCAAGATATCCAACTCCTTATGTTTATTTTATCCTGGCTCTTTTTGGATGTACTGGACACAAGTAACCTACTCATTTTACATGTTAAAGGGCTGGTGGAGAGCCATTAATTCCTTAAAATGAGAAAATACTTCAATGCAAGAGTTCTGTTGTATGAGTTCAAACTAAATAATAAGAAACAAAGCCATAGAATTCTGATTCTAAAAGACAGATCCCCTTCCACACTACAGGTTTCTGCAATGCATTTTCATCACATCTCAGGATAGATCTTATATTGTCTGGAAATGCATTATTCTGGCATTTTTTTTTCAGTGCTGTATAGTTTACAAACTGCTCTTCTAATGTGGCATGCAAATTTAAAGCTTGGGATATAGGCAATAATTGTATTTTACTGTAAACATGACAATTCAGGTAGTAGAATTGCAGCAAGGGCAGAGTTAAAATGTGGTTATTAATCCTTTCAGACCACAGCTCAATAAAAGATGACCTAATTAAGAAATGGATGTTTACAAACAATGTGCTTCCTGGGAATTATGTTTTTCCATTGAAAATAGCTAATTTCTAAATGATGAAAACAGAAAAGACAAATTATGGTTTGATGTCTTTTTAAATGCCCTTAAATAATAAACAATGAAATATTTAAAGCACAGAAAAAGATGAATAGTAAAACTCTACTCTCCATACTTTCTCTCAACTCTCATGCAGATATTTCAAAGTGTCAATGACTGGAATAAATATAAATCCTATTTAATTACCAAATGTTTTATTTAATGTATTTCGCATTCCTCTCTTGTAATACAGAAAATCTAAGAAACTATGTTGAACATTTTCTAACAATATTTTAATAAGTTCACATAATTAACTCAAAGGTAATCTTAAAATACCACTTTCCAAAGTCTCGAGTTCACATTTTTAATTAGCATGACTACTAATCCATAAGAATTTTTTACAGCTTCTTCAATTTGAGACTACAAGGAATTTCATGCTGCTGAACTTTCAGAAAGCTGGAAAATAGACAACTTTAAACAGATCATTGATATTTACCTTCCAACCATACGACACAATCGTAAGATCATTTTATCTCTTATTCTTCATTCAATATGAAAAATAAAAGCTATTTCTACTGACAGCTTAAAAAGGAATGAATAAATATTTCCATAATTGAAAGTCAGCTGAGAAAGCATAATCTGTGCATTATCAAATTTGTATTGGTGAAATCTGTCTTAACATTATATCCATTAGATTTTCTTTAGCCACCAATGAGCACAGAATGACAAGAAATACAGTACTGCCAAGTAGAACTACAGGTTCCCAAACTACAGTAAACATACCCTGATAACAAATTCCAGAGCATTTTTAATACAGTTACATTTCCTGGCATTGGTCCTTGTGCACATTCTTGGGTGAAGTCAAGTAATGCTGTTTCCACTTCTTTGAAGTATATGGTTATAGATGTGCCACTGATGGATACGGATACGACTTAAAATACATGTACGACATGTGCCAATGAATCATCTAATCTGCATAATTAATTAGAATATAGTCCATGAAATTCTAAGAAACTAAGTGAATCATATCGAAATAATACTTGAATAGTTTGATTGGACTCTCAGCTATCTACTACATTCTTCCAACTTGCTCTACACATTGGAATCCTGCTCCCCATTCCACTGAACAGAAATTATTTAGATAACCCACCGAAATTATTGTGGTAGATGGACTAAAGAGGATGCCAAGTCTTGTTCCCAAACTGTTCCCAAAGCTTGTAGCAAAACAATGTGCCAGGCCTGGGGGGGTCCTTCTTTTGAGCTGCTGTACCAGGACAAAGCACTCACACTGTTTGTTAGAAAAGTAGATATCCTTTCCCTGTGTAAATGAAATTACAGATCCTGTAATTACAGACATAAAGCCAGTAGAAATGCTCTGTTACACATTCAGCCAGGACTTACTGAAAAAAGACAGAGTCAAGGATAGATTCTTCCTTCAATTCTACTTTATCCAAAACAAAGACTACATTAAATCAATGACTGAAATAATGTCTGGACAGCAAGAGGAGAAGAAGTCATAAAGCTTTCTAAAGATATCCTTTGTTGTAAAATAGGAAATGATGAAAATTACCTGTGTTCCTTATAATGTTTCCAAAATTTTCAGATATTTGAAATGTCACCATCTACAAAACATTCAAAAATCTCTGAGATGGTTCAGTAAAAAAGTAAGCAGGCATACTTTGTTTGTCAAGTAACTAGCACTAACAAACTCAACAACCATGCTGGAAGTATAATCCCATCACACCGAAAAGATCTGTAATATACATAAAATATACATAATCTTACAAAATGACCAGCAAATTATCAGAAGAGAAAGGTTTTGATCTGACTTCCAAGTTTTTGATCGATCGGGCTGTTGTTTCTTAAGAGAAGCAGTAATTAAATATTTATACTTTCATATTCTGTGGCTTGCTTTATAACCTACTGAAGTTAATGTCACAATACATAATTATGATTCAAAAATACTATTTATTTAAACAATAGTTTTAATGAATCTGCATTACGCAATGACCACATACATTATATTAATCGTGAAGAAACTGAAACAGCATCCAGGTTGAAAGTATTAACATTGTAAAAAGCATGTCGATACCACATTGTACTCCAGAGAATAATTGTTCATAATTTACCTTCCTTTCAAAATATACAAATAGAAAAGCATAAGTGTTATGCTTATTGAATTTATACACCTACTTATACACATGGTATATGCATGTACACACACATGTATTTTATGCTTGTGTTGACACATACACATATACGCACACACACAGCTGCACTAACACACTTAATTACATTCCCATGGTTCATGCCTTTATTTTTAAACGCTAAGTTCTCGTCTGTTGGAACAATGTTACCTCACGCTGTTGCTGAAGTGTGTAATATAAAGGGGGTCGTCTAACTTCTGTGTGTTGTTGTGACAGATATGTGAAATAGAGGTCCTCTGTGGGGATTTTTAGAACTTCAATGAGTAAAGTATGATGACTATTTTAAAATTTAATAACAATTTATGATGTCACTCAACTTTTCAAATGTGTTTTCTGTCAAACTAGAGATATGTGAATTGTGTCGTGGGATCAAAGTTATGCATAAGTTTTCAAAATAGGATATCAACATTTTGCATACCAGCTCCTCAACCTTTGTAATAGAAAGTAGTTGAATATTGCATCAACTGTATGTCGTCACTATGTTTAGATACTGCTTTAAAAAGATGCTGCATGATACCACACTGTCAGTATGATGCAGTAGCTTAGATGAGAATGTAAATTATGAAATTATGACAGAATATAAACATTATCGCAGAAACACACAAGATATTAAGCTCATTCCCTTCACTATTTTTATACCTCTTATTTTTGTTACTCCTTTTTGTCTTATTTGTATTTTTAAACACAACCTAAAGACACAATGAAGATGAAAGACATTCACTGTACATTTTAACTAGATTATCCCCTAAATATTCACTACCATGATGTGTTCCAGTTTGAAAATCTAAAACTGTTCTAATTGTTTCACTTCCGAGGGCATCCACTTTCAAGAGTAGTGATTCTGTTATTTAACAGATAACACATGTGTACTTGCTGTTAATGCTATGGTTTCTCCCCTCATTTCCCAGTTTAAAGAAATAAAGCAGGAACATTTAGAATGTGCCTTTTTTTTTTTTTTTTCAAAGATCTATCTGGTGGTTTATGAAGGAGATGGACTGGAGCTCAAACATTCTACCAGAGCACTGACTACAAGTCTGTGAAGGTAAAAGGGCTTGAATGGAGAAAGTTTTTGAATGGAGAAAGTTTATTTCCACCATGCAATGGACTGTGTTCTCTCTTGACCTAAAATATGGTGTTCACAAGACTTATGGATACAGAGTGAAAACATTCCACCTTCTTGTTACAGAAAGAATTCCCATCGCAGAACAGACACAAAAGAAATCTATTCCAGGCAAAAGAGGAAGAAATGTCAAAAGGTGAGAGAGGGGAAATGGGAAACAAGCTTTTCTGTGAATGACTGATAACGTAACTTTGAAATTATCATGCAGGCATTTTGCTTTGTAGAAGATAACATGCAAATTGTTTCCAAATTCTAAATATAGAAACTCTTAGTTCTGCCTCACATATACATGAATAAATGCTCTGTGGAGCATTCTGGGTTCTAAACTCATGGTCTAGTGTCTTCTGGCCATACCAACTGAAGTAGCAACCCCTCATTGTAGAAGGACAATTTTACATTCTGGTCAAGCAGAAGAGCATTGCTTGCCTTCTTGAAGGCTCAGCAGATTGCATGTAAGTACCCAATAAAAGATTACTGAAAAAAATCTCATTTTATTAGCTGGCTCAAAGAGTATAATGATTCTTGAAATAAATGATAAACAAGAGTGTCACTACAGTGCTTACCTTCCAATATCTAATTTGCTACGGTGCCTTCTCTCCATATATTCAAAAAGTAATTTCATCAGTACTTACAATGCATACATTGGTTTCCCAAAACGAAGGGAAATGTCTCCAGGTAGGAACAGATAAACCGGTAGCAGGAAAGCTAGGCTAAACCGATACTAACTTTAGGGTACTGAGCTTGGGACCAAGCTTATCTCTGACATAGTTTGGAACATTCACACTACTGTTTGTAGGTTTTGGGCATCCAGTGTTTTGCAGGCAGTCTGCACATCCTATTTCTACAGCTTATGATGCATTCTGGCACGTAAGCATATGCCACAGGAAAAGATATGAAACACTAGGAATGCTATATCAAGCACAGTATATACAGACTCTCTATATTCTAGGTAAATTAATGCTTGGATTCAAGTCAAATAACAGTTCAAACATTTCTCCTCTTCTTTACTAAGAATAGCGTCCATAAAAATTTGAGTATGGACTCATGAACGTGACACAAATTTGGAATTTTATATAGTTATGTTACTTGACTGAATTGCAGTTCAGGTGTACCTAGACTGGCTGCACATTGATCTCAGAAAGGTTCTAATTTCTATCCATATTCAGATAATGTCACTATAAATTTTACTTTGTGGGATTGGGACTAAGTCAGATTGCACGTGGCTATGTCTTTGAAAAAGAATAAAACAGAGGTGACAACTTTCTGAGCACACTATTGAGTTGCAAAAGGAAAAAAAAAAGTCTAAAAATGATGGCTCTGGAGATGCTCAGCTTCTAACAATAAAGGTATTTTAAATAGATTTGAACTCATTCTAATTGTACTGAAACCAAGGAGAGTTTTAACATGAATTTCAACAGTAAAAGAGTTACTTCAGTATTTAAATGCTTTTGGAAAGCCAATTTTATGCTTACATGCTGAAGATTGTTTTCTTGTCTTCTGTCAGATGGTGCAGTTTAAGGGAATATTTATGAAAGCAACTTCCTAAAAACATGTTCTAGGTCATCAGGAATTAATGCTTAGCCTGAGAAAAGGTGACAATAAGTGAAAAATCTGAAGTAACACTTCATGTATAAAATTTCATTCTACTGCTTTATATTTTATGACTCTCTGATGTGCTTTGATGTTTTTAATGATGATTATTTTTATGATAAAGATTTAATAATGAAAATAAATAAATTAGGCACCAGATCATTATGAATTAAATGTCCAGGAGCACACCCTCACCCCTCCCAATGAATTGAAATTGAAATGTTTCACTACTGTAATTTGAGACACCCAGGAACAGATAACAACCTTAAACTCCTGCATTCTTCTACTTATGCATATTATTTTACAATTTAAGGAGCCTTGCTTAAAAGACATTACAAGATATATATGATTATATGCACGGAGAAAAAGTGAAATACTTGTTCATACCTTCAAAGTAACCAGCATTTAAAGGCTGTGTCTTCCTTGGTGGTTTCACATGGAGATGTTTATTTTCATTGTTTTTGAACAACGCCAGGCGCACAGCTGGGTCTAGACGACAAGAACAAGTTAAAATCAAAGGTCAGACCTGGCTCATTCATTCCTTCAAGCAGTTTTTCACCTTTTAGCCACTTAATAAATGAAAATACCTTTAAAAGTAGGTTTTATAATCTCAAAAGATTAAGCTTTCTAAAATAAAGTAACATAAATACATGCACAGCTGAGAGCCAAAGTCACTAGTTTGCAGGATTTTAACACTGTTGACCTCTTAAGTTAGCTCATCTCCAAATTAAAAATAAATTCTAAAGCATATACTTCCAGAAAATATTTTAAAAATCTGGTTTTAAAGCTTGACATTAAAGCAGAAATATTAAGAGTATATACCATGTATTGTCTCTAAAAGCTTTGGTTCAGAATTATTCAGCAGTCTAGATCAAGTCACTTACACCTAAATAATCTTAACAGGAGGCAGTTTATGTTTGAGGCTAAATTTGAAGATAACAAACTAACCTTCTTCCATGTCTCATCTCTATTAAAAAAACTGCAAAAGTCTATAGACTCTCTGTGCCACAGTATGAAATCTCAATTAGTTTCATAAACATTATTTTAAAAACTTTGTAAAGAAGCAAGGATGAGCACAGATCTGTATATAAATCTAGATAATAGATGTTCCTAGGCTGGAAAAAAAAATTATACAGCTCAATTAGTAAAGGCTAAACTAATGCAAAACAGTGGCTTAGAAAGAACGTGAAAATTCTATGCATGGTGTAGAATAAACCAGTCATTTACCAAAAAAAAAAAAGTGCTGAGAAGAATGTATAAAGAAAAGCTGATAGATAATGATGGTTAAAAGGATACAGGATTTTCTACATATGACACTGAGCATGACAACATGAGTAACAGAAAGCAAATGGAAAAATGAAATAAATGTTTCACATGGTTAAAAGAGGTACATAACAGCACAAGCAGACAAATACACTATCAGGAATAACAGAAACAATGAGGCAAAAGAGGTTTGTCTACAAAAGCGACTATTGACTGTCATGAAATGTTTTAAAAATTAAAAATAGAAATGGAAAATAGAAATACAACTTAGCAAGAAAGTAGATACAACAAGGAAAGAATCTATATTTTCACACAGTATATAAATGTAGCAAAATTTAATCTGTAAGACACCACTAGAACACATAAAGAAGGAAAATGGAGAAGATGGAGAGACTTAACGAGTATTCAGACAGAATAAATTTACAAGACTAATTATATCTGATGCTTCATTTTGAACTTGCTATATGAACATGTTAGTGTTCATTGAGAGAAGTTATAAGAGAATCTATAATACTGCAGCAAATTAAATAGGTCTTTTTTTTTTTGGTTTCCTTATTTATGGTAATAAAAGATCAGAATGCTCTGTTAGTGGGTAACCTCTTATTATGTTCAACAGTAGTTTAAAGTTGGTTTTGACTAGAGCTTTATATTTACAGCAGAGGATTCAGTTACAAACTAATTGAACATTAAGAGATCCTAAGAGCTCCACTTTCACTCAGAGAACGCTCTCTTTACACAAGTGAGAAGATGCAGACATACTGTATAGTTACCTTACAAGCCCAGAGAAGATCTCTAATGGTGTATTGATACTTAAAGAGATAACTCATTGACAAAACATGTCAAAACATTATGGTATGTCTGGTCAGCCCACACTGTAGCAGTATTTGGTTGACAGGATGTTATTAACAATGCTAACCTCTCACAAAGCAGCAAACTCAAAACTCGACTAATGAAGGAATCATGGAAAATACAGACAGAAGTAATTTAGGCCATGCCTTCTTTCCAAGACAGAATCAGCAACCCCTTACACTTCGTTATCTCAAATTGTCTAGAACCACCTCTCTCATTTTGTTGTATAATGATTACAACTTCCAGATTAACCCAGAGGATGTCAGATTTAAAGCCATTTTAACCAACTTTTACTAACCAAAGTATAAATGCAATGAAATGACCCACGAAGAAGAAGAAATAATTATTAGCTCCATTAGTTTTAAACCTAGATTATTAGAATGATTCTGATAATGTTATTACTTTATTCACAAACTGGATGACCGAGTTTGTAGATATTTTCACTTTGCATATGTGGATAAAGGAGGCCTATTTTGGCATACCTCTCAACTCAAAAATAAATTTGTAACAACCTACATGGTAGCATATGTTTGGGGCAGTAGATCAGAGTAAGCTTTGTGATAAAAATATCTCGAAAAAGTAATACGTTATATTTTAAAAGTTCTCTCTGAAATCTTAAGTAACGGAAGCTATTAAAAATATTTAAAAATAAAGTATGAATTATTGTGGTTTTAATACTTGTAAGATACATAGATATCTGAGTACCATACATGGATAAAAACATACAGAATAAATTTTTTTGTAATTTTTTTTTCCAACATGCAGCATATAGTGTTGATACAATACAGAGTTGATAAAAAGACTTCTTCTAGCTTCATGTTCACTATAAAAAGTGTCTTCCTTCAATAGAAGGCCAAACAAAAAGTGACCAAATTTATTAAAACCTTTTAAGACACAACGTGATTCAGGATTTCCAAACTATTTTTGATTAACTTAAAACAATTCCTGAAATAACACTTTTTTCCTATGCCTGTTCCAAAATGTTTTAAAAATACCATCTTTCCTTATTCCAGCCTTCTACTCAATTCCAACCAGTTCAAAGTTAAATTATACTAATGACTTTTGGATGAAGTCACATAAGTTATTTGTGCCAACCTAGATTTTCCAAACATTTATTTGTGAACAAGTAAGTGTACCAGTAGTAAAGAATGCCTATAAACTGGAAAGAGAGTGAAATGATGGAAATTGTTCTTCTAAGAGATTTCTATCAGAAGATGTATCTTTGAGTCTTTGCAAAATAACTTAAATAATCTACTGGGATTTAACACAGTGCCAGACTACTTGAATTTGTACCTACCTGGATCACCTCAATCATTGCCTACAGCTCTTTTGTTATTAAAAATGAGTCCTTTTCTTTATCTAGACCCAAATGTAGGCAATATTACATAGATTACTTTATAATACTAGTGCTTTTCAGTCTCTGAGTGAGCTAGGGAAATTAAATGCCTGTATGCTTTGATGAAAAGCAATCTAACGTTTTAGATTTCACACAAAGAATTGTGAGAGTCCAACAGTTCAAAATCATACAAGTATCTTCCTGGATTCTGGCATACTCATTTCTATGTGGCTTATTAGATGATGATCTGTGCTGGCAATCTAGGACCCAGGGAGGTAATTTAATGCACATTTCTTGGCTGACTCCAAATATAGAAGATAAGTTGGACAAATACAAGAAATGTTATAAAAACAATGTGGAAGGAAGAGTTACTGCCTGATCCAGCCCCATATTTGCTAAACAACTTCTTGATAATAGGTGAAACTGAAAAAATTAAATGTTCGTCATTCAGTTTTGTTGTACAATATCCATAATTAGAAGAACATAAACATATCTATGCCAACTTTAAAGAGTTGATATATCAAAGTAACACGGAGTGACAGATGCTTATCTATAAGAAAATTCAATTTGTAAATTAATCTGGGAGAAAGACCACATTTTGTTCCATAATTGAACAGCAATTAGAACTCCAGCTCACACATGGTTGGAGTTCCCAGATGATACTGCTATACGGAATACACAATAACAACAAAAGTAGCTTTCTGCTACTAAAAAATATAGATCAGTGGTCTTTTCTGTAATGTGTAACAAGAAATAATAATTTATCCCATATTTTTATTCTGACTGCTGTTAATTCAACAAATCAGTGTTGTATCATCAAATCATCTGTTTTGGGATTGCGAGTTTTGAGCAGAGCAGGTTAGATTTTTTGTAGTTGCATTTCTTTTTTTAATTAGTATTGCATTGCTGTCTTAAATTTTAAACTAAAATATATGTGTTGACCTCTATGAAATATCTTTATCTTTGTGCTCTCGTTCAAGGAGTCAGGGTTCACTCCAGCTGCTTTTTATCTTTTTTTTCCCTACTTATATGGCAGCAAGGATTATGATCTCAGGCTGTCAGTCACTGAGAAGAGAGTTTTCCTCTGGAGAGGAAATGGTTAAACACGAAGTAATACAGCAGTGTAGGAGAGAGGCTGAAAGCAAGACAAGGCTTCCAGCCATGTAAAAATAAAAAGAAAATAACACTCAAAGGCTTATATAAAATCCACAGAATCAAGGAAATTCAAAGTTAAGCAAGAAATGCTGTTATTGTGCCAAGACATCTTTAGGAAGCTAGGAGTCATATATGCTTAATTTTTAAGCACAGTGAGGTGCATTAATGTCTTCTTTATTTTTTCTTTAGAATTTCTATATAATTTTTTGCATCCATGATAAAGAGGAATACTTCTGAAATTATGCTAGTTTTGCTTGGATGCAAAACTTCTGGTTTCTTACCCACAATTTTTGTATTATCTTGCTGTAGAGTAAAAATAGTTGAAGCAGACACAGACTACATTTGGTATTGTTAAAATTCAGGCCACAACTTTGTTCAACTAGATAAGCAAGCATATATAACTGTAGTGGATTAGGGCAGAACAGGCCTTAAGGCCATTAGCTGGTGGGACTGGTCTACTGCAACATAAGCACTGCCTGAATCACCCTCTATTATAAGGTCATGCTACTTCAAGCTCTTCCTTGTAATACAAACCGCAGGATTCAGTGCACTTGCCAGAATTTTCCATATTATTCTCACCACTGAGTAGGTATGTGGCCATAAATATGAGGTAAGATACTTCTCAGTTACTTCTACATATCTACTATTTAATTCTGTACTTCAGCCAGTCACCCTAGGTTTTGTGTCTAGGCAATGGAGAACTATAAGTGCTTTTCCAGTGAGACTCAAGTAGACTGGTTTTGGATTATATCTTAGGAGGAAATCAATAGGCATTTAAAATGGCTATTCCTTTCCATAAAGGAATGCAGAAGACTAGCTCAGATATGGACTTGTATAATTAACCAAATGAATCCCATCACTGTTGCACTAGGAGAAGACAAATGCTTTAGATGGAAAATGAAAAAGGATAAATTGCCACACCTGATGATGTTAAGAATCAAAGCTCTTCATGACCAATCCAAATTCCAATCCAGCAGACATCTTGATTACATTAAAGAGCAACTGTAAAACTGTACAAATGAAGGCTTATTTAACACTCTGCATTTTTGAACCTCGGGCCTAAGGCAAAGTAGTTTGATAGCATATGGAAGCAGACAGCACACTCTGGCAGGCCATTTGTTCCTACAAAATCCATCTGTATCTTAGAATTACTTGCAACAAATAAGATCTTTACCACAGAAGATCTTAATAGCACATAAAAATATCTGGGATGATGCCGAAATCTTCGCAAAAAAGCTATCAGTTTATTTGTTAAAAGCTTATAATCTATTTGTATCTAGAAACTTTAGATGTTATTGCTTTTCTTTTTGTCAGATATATAGTAGTAAATTGATACAAGGTGGAAAATTGCTTTTTTACACCATATGATTCACACTTTTAAGTGGATTCTGGTTACTTATTTTCAAGAGGGTAGGAACCTGTGTTTTATTGTAGTTAGTATACCTTCAATTATTTCAAATCAGAAAGCTAAAAAGGAAACATTTGCAATCGTTACAGTGAGGACCTAGAAATTCATAAGAAAGAACAGAAATAATGATTTTAAAAACAAATCCTGCAAGGTTTCATATGAAGTTTCAATAAATAGAAGACTCAAAGCTCATTTCAGAGGAAATGAAGGTGCTAGGATGCTAACTTTTATGGAAACACTGAAAGACAACATTGACACTTCATTCAGATGAATTCCAATCTGCTTTTAAATATTAGAATGAATAAAGTCTCTTATGGAATTCCTGCTTCAGCAGGGTTAAACTCACAGCAATGGGCTAACATTATGAACTCTCTCTGGTTACACTGGAACTGCTGTAAATACTCTAGCATGATCTGTACCACACAGAGATGCAAGAGAGATAGTGGCAGCTTAATGGATCTGGTTACAGTTTCCTGATCTGGAGCAGGCTGGCTTCAGGATATGGTATCTGCTCTAATTTAAATGTTGCAAAGTCCCTCTGTTCAACCAAACCCTCAACAAGACCATGACTTGATCCTACCACTTCAGAGAATGTAGCTGTTGTGTAACATAATTATATATGGGGAATATTCCATCAGGATAATTCTTTAGAGTAACAACTGAGTTTTAGTATCAGATTAAAATAAAAAAAACTTGCTTTAATTGATAACATGTATTTGGTCCTTACTGACCAAGGAGGGACTGACTTTGTCAGTGTACTTTATGAGAAAGAACAGCTGGATTGATAATCCTTATACTGAAATGGGATTGAGCATGCAATGTTTTCAGTTATATTTCTTGGTTCTGGAAATCACATTTTCTCCTTATTTAAAAAAAAACAAACTGTGACTTTAATGACTGTCAGAGAACTCTATACATGAAAATTATATATACTGGCTATTTTTGTGGGAGATGCAACAGTCAGACAAAAAACTCCTATACAAGACAGTGTTAAGGAAAGAATATTTGACCCTATAAAAACATTGTGTAAAAGTTTTTTTTTTTTTTTAAAAACTAGTAATATACTTTGAGAATATTCCAAGTGATACATTAAAAAGCTCAACCTACATACACCACATTGAATAATTTGAACAAAGGGAATAAAAACAAATCCCAGATATCTATTAGACACAATAAAAATAGGATAGTGAATTCGATATGTTCAATCAGACATTTATGTCTGGATTAATTACTACTAACATAAACCAGAGAGCATACGGAGAAAAGATAATAAAACCTAATAAGCTCTATTCATTAAACAATGATACAGAGGCCACCAAATGGAACATATCTAAAAAACTCAGCTACAGATATTTACTATCTTTTTTATTTTAAGTAAAATGGTAGGGCATCATGAGAAGCTATCAACAGATAAATACAATACCTTTAACCTCTTATCCATTTTTTCTCCTTTCCATACTGATAAAGCGTGGTTTCTTGATTACCTGCCTCCTTCTCTGCCACCCCTTCTTTCTTCCTTTTTTTTGTCATATCTATCTAGTCTTAGGTATGATATTTAAAGTAGTTTAAAGTAGAAAAAACTATTTGGAGAAACACTTTTCTTAACTTTATTTGTAGGCTGAATTTTCCCCCTTCCAAGAGCAAAATATATTTCAATGTTTTCAACACTTAATACAAAAAAGATTTGCAAAGTTAAAAAAATAACTGTAAAAAAATAAAATGTAAATAAAAATACACTTTCCAAAGACCAGACAGAGTTATGTTCTATTGTCAATCCAATGTTAGATATTTGAATGTTTCTCATACTGGTAGTATTTTATTAATATTTTTATTAACGTATTCTATTAACATTTGTATTAGCCTATCATACTAACAGTTGATGATTCTAAGAAAGGTTCATTGACATAAGAATTATCTGAGAAGAATCAGAAGACAATTACAGAGAAACTGGATCTATTTCCATAGTGAATAATTAAAAAAAATTAATTTAATTTCATATGTATGAAACTGCCATTTTCATAAATAGTTCTTGCATAAGTCAACAACTGCAACCTAAGACTACCCCAAGAGAAAAACAGAATAGCACAAAATGCAGAAATACAAATTCCACATCTATGACATAGATGTCAAATACTCAACGTGAAAATCCAAATACAAAACTTCAAAATACAAATATCATGTTTTTTTTTTAAATCTGTATATTTTATCACTGAACCAAATGGATTTCTTTACAGAGATTTAAACTCAACTGGTTTTACTGAATCACACTCCAACTTTATTCAAATCATTGTTTAACGTTGTACAAGCAAACTTTCAAAAAAGAGTATTTTGAGATTTAAGAGAAGCAAATTTACTTCATATAACCTTTTTTTAACTGCTGACTTACCTGGATTTTTATCACTGTATTTTTTGGCCTTCATTTTATGGGCCCTCTTCAGCATTAGGCGTGCAGTAGAAACATCCTTAAAGCCCCTAGGGGAAGAGAATAACTTAATCAATTTCACATATTTAATGTTACACTAGATGCATATTACTTTGTAATACACTTTTCAAAAATAACACAAGTGAATAATGCTTCTTATGCATGGTATGAAACTTTCTGAATTACAATGATAGCTGCAATGCTTATCTTAACATTACACTATTGCAACTTATTAAGCTGGTCGCCCAGACACTTGTAAAAGTAATTAAAATAATGTTTACTTTTGTAGAAAAGAGAGATCTTTGAAAGGTGAAACTTAAAAAAAGCAAGCACCAACAGCCAGTTATACTCTACCTATTCCTGGAAATCACAATGTAAACTAAATAACTTAGCATACCACTCTTTTGAAATTTTCTCTTCTTTTTCAGACATGAATGAAAATTTCTTTTTCTCCTTCCAGTCAGAGAACTGTGACATCGTTCCCTTCCCTGACCTGAAAAAAAAAAGAATAGAATAGTACAGAATGGTAGGTAAATAAGGAAGGGTCTAGGGTGAGCATTTTGGATCATTTGTTACACTGTAAGTCGTTTGTCCCTTTTAAAGGCACTTTTGAATCTTGGAAAAAATACAGAGAAATCTATTTTAATACTCGAGGAAGGCTTTATCTTGGAGAATAATAAAGTCTGCCATCAATTTGAAATGTTTACATTTCAATTACTTGAAGCATATTTCAATCCTTTCTCTCCAAAAGACTGCAGCTGTGTAAGAAATCCCTTTTAATATTTATCTAGTCTTACAAATCTCTGATTCAACATCTATATTATGATATATGTGAAAAAATACAAGTTTTATGATTTATAGTCAAACCTAGATAAACAAAAATACACATATATTCTTGTATTCTTAATTCTACTAGTCAATGAAAAATAACAACTGAATTTAATAAATCTGGTCTTAACAAGTAAACACTTTTTAACTCCAGCAACATTATATTAATGAAAAGTAGCAAAAGCAGCAGAAAAAAGCCTCAAGCTCTCCTCCTGATTTTGGTCAAATCTAAGTGAACTAATGAAAAAATATATTATTTAACTTACCTGCTATGAAAGTGGATATTTTCTGCTAAGTATGAATGTGGTCTGTTAACAGACTGCCAACGTTCTTGTGGTGACGATGGCAAACTATTTGAATGTTCACTGGAATTTGAAGGCCTAGAACACTTCTATTGTAAGAGAAAGAAAAAAAAATGCAGTTGATGATTCCTGCAAGTTTGAGTTTAAAACGTGCAGGTAAACCCAACTAAATATGGCAAAATATAACTTTAACATCCCCAAATATAATGAATTATACATTTATAAGATTCCTTTCTTTTAACTGTAGGAAAAAAAAACATTAGTGATACTACACTTGTAACAAGAAGAGAAAACCCTACCAAAACAAAAAGTTAGAACATCAAAGTTTATCAAATAACTAGCAAACATTACAGTTCAATGACCTTCAGTTGCTCTGAAAACATTCAGCTGTTGTCATATAATGGAGATCTTAATATTTTTAAAGTTGTGTGTCAACTAGCAATTTTTAATCCACTGCCAAATGTACAGATGAAGCACATCATTTTTTTTTCAGCTACTGTGAAGTAAAGTGTTGAAATAAATCCAAAATAAAGAAAAAATAAGCAAATGAAAGAAAACCTAAAAGAAAAATTGCATCTGGGGATGAGGAGGAAGTCTGAGACTTATGAAAGTAATTGTGTTTTTCAAGTCAATAGATTGTCATATTAATCACGCCAGTATAGCATAACCTTAAGGAATGAATAAAGACAAAAGAGCAAGAAGTTTCTGTGACGCGTTACCTTTGGCCAGTGCAGCTGGTTTGAGAGCAGGAGTGTTTTTGAAGGGAAACGGGTGGAATCTAGAGTTAGCCATTCCTTCTCTAATGCAGCCTGCATGAATGAGGAAAGTCAAATAGTGCACTGATAAAATCAGTTTAGTTTTGGTAACTTCTGCAAAGTCTCTTTTAAATTGTCTTACATACTGTTTCAAGTGTTTTCAAGTCATATATCAGAACTGCCACCTGCAGAGCAATTGCACTCAAAACACCTTTGGAGATGCTGGGTTGTACCATTTTATTTTAAACAAATAAGAATAACAGTATTTGTGGGTTGTGAACTTTTTTTTTATCCCAACACTGTTAGTGAACCCAAGTTATTAAGGTAGACTGTCAAACTCTGAAAAACAGCTTTGCTTGCGTTTTCTGACTAACAGAGTATTTTACATCCGGATGTAGGTGCCTGATTCAGTCAAACTTGCTTTTTTTGAGGTGAAGTGAATTGGTGAATAGCTTTCATTGAAAAAAAGTTTAAAAAGTGAATGCTATATGCATTTATTCCTTCAAGAAATCAATTTCATTTTTAATGAAGTGGTATAATTTGCAAACTAAATAAAAGCTTGGAATGAAGAGCGGTGACAGAATCAGGTGTCGATTGGTGTCTC
Source organism: Tapera naevia (assembly GCA_033556795.1). Lineage (NCBI taxonomy): Eukaryota > Metazoa > Chordata > Aves > Cuculiformes > Neomorphidae > Tapera > Tapera naevia. Next base: position 8,141,117 of record JAUMJJ010000059.1, read on the forward strand.
TAGCACTTCAAGGCATAATCTATTTTTCTTTTATAATAACAAAATTTAGATTTTGTTTCAAACTCAACCAGTACATAAATTATTTTTCTTATACATCCTTGAGTTTTTTGACGTTATTTCAATATATTCTCATAACAGGGAGAAGTAAATTACTCCCACACACTAAGTAAATACCTCTGAAGAATTTGGCTTAACTTACATAGGGCTCAGTTATTCAGGCTGTTCTTACTTCAGCAGCAAAGACTGTAGAGTTCATTCTTTTGAAAATGTCTAATTTATAAAAAGGGACTAACTTTCTCTCATTCATAGAATATTTGAGATTGCACTGATTTCTGACCCTGAGAATCTATCCTAACTTTGGACATCTTACTGTGGAGTTTATTTAAACAGGATTTTGCACAGCCTTACATTGGTGAAAAAGATCTTCCAAGTCCTTTGAAATTCTGAGAGACAAAAAAAAGGATCACATTCCAGCTATTCTGAAAACATTACTTCAGTTATTGGTCATATATAATTGGGTGATTGTAAGAGCACTGTTTTTAAAGTAACCGTGAACCAGTAGGATTCTTCTTCCATACTGACCTAGCTTTTAAAAATAAATTTGCAATAAATTTTTATTTTATTTTTCATGTCTTAAAAGGAATGCATACTTACATCTTTGATACCTTGTTTCTGGAATTCCCTGTTCTTTGAGTATGTTATGTTTTGGTTTTCATTCTTTTACTTAATAAGCCCAGATAAATTCTATGTCCTCATTATTAACAGATGACAGCTCTTTACTACTCTTGCCTTTCTTACCACTCCAAAGTATGAAAAAAATATAACATTATTCCTTTTTTACCACACTTCCTCTCTCACGGGCTTGTATATGTTAAGAAATCTATGTAAATAAACTGTAGAGATATACAACAAATAAAAGGTATCATGTTCATTAACTGTTACAATTACCTACAACTCACTAGCCTATCTCTCCTCAGTGATTTTTCACTGATAGAGTGGTTCATTCAGACAATTTCTATTTCACAAAAAAGTCACAGTTAAAATGTATTCCAGAAGCAGATAGTAGTAAATCAAATTCCCAAGGCGATTATTTAAAAATATGAAATTGGTACAATACAGACACAGAAAAATAATAAGTTTGTATATACTCAAGTTTTGCAGTTGCCTAGGGCATATGGGCAAAATGGTCAAAATTAACAACTATGAAACAGAGAGAAAACCTGACCAAAACAAGATTAGATATTATTCCTCTTTGTCCTCCTTGATTTTACTTTTCAACTGCACTATGCAAATAATATATCTGTCTTTTCAGATGAGAGTTTTTCAGTTATTTTCTGAGAGTGGGCATGCAATTCAGTCACAGGTAAACGCAATGTCTGCAAAAGACAGGTCTTCAGCTTTTCTAATATATAAAGGTATATGAAGATGGAAAAATTCTGAATTTTTCCTCTTCTATTTGAAGAAGAATCAATACAGATGGAAGAGTCTTGCAGAATTTAAATGTAACTCAACTTAATTGCTGTGTACAATCGTGTGTTCATTAATTACCTGGATACTTAAATGTCTGACATTAACAGGGAATATGATCCAAGCTCTTCTGTCAGATTTCAGGGCAAGCTTGCATCCTAGCTATTTGAATTTTTATCTCTCTGATGAAATTGTTTGTGACAAAGTCAATGAAATCATAAAACATGAAAACTAACACTTCAAAGCAGTAGTCATTTTTTTCGAACAAGAAGCACTTGAACAGTACAATGAGCAAATCTTTTTGCTTTATAATTTTACCATAACCTAATTAAAGTTCTTTGCTTGAAGTATTTAGGTTGAAACTTTTTTTCACAAACATTTTTTAGCCCAATGTTTGCCATTTATTAATTGAATATTCTCCACTGTGTTTTTATTTCTTTCATAGCCTATAAAATGTCCTTCAGTGGTGTAAGTGTTGAAAAGAAATACTGGTGAAAACATAAAAGCATGATTCAACAGTATAAATATGCATGGCAAAAAAAAAGATAGCTGATTTATCATTAAGTACATTTGGCACTCGTATGAATGTGTAGCATATTATGAAAATATACCACACTGTCGTTTGCTTTAGCCAAAAAAATAAACACATAATTGATTTTCAAATATATACTCTTCCACTATGTTTATCCCTAGAGATTTTGACACCACTAAGTTCAAGAAACTTCTGTCCATACCTTTCCCACAAACATAGTCCTAAATTATAGCCAATGCAAAGTTTATGACAGATTTAGCAATACCTAACACTAAAAAATAGATCCATTTCTACTGATTTTACGTTAGTTTTCATTTACCTATTGCTCAGCACACGAACAAGATAATTCCAAATTCATTATTAAACAAAACACAATTATTCCTGATATCATTCTAAAGAAGTAGAAGATGTGAATATATTAGGGTTTTGTTTTGTTTGGGTTGTTTTCTTTTTCTGAATTTTAATAATAAATATCCATAGCATAAGCTGTTTCATTTTACCCATTAGGATCAAGAACTTCCAGATTCAGAATGTATTTTTTCACACTTTGAGAGTCAAATGCTATAAGTTTTTTTTTCTCCCTTTTGATTTTGTATCTCATCAATGAACTCTGGAGGATTTCATGCATATTATACATAACCTGTTTTATTTTGTAATACCTTCATTTTTCAAATACTATTTACCTCCAAACATTAAACTGCTGTGGTCTTGGAAAAGGAATTCAATCCTACAACCACCAAGGTCACTGAGAAAGGTTCTACTAAATTTAATAGGAACTGAATAAGCTACTGAAAAGCAAAGTTTTAGTGCAAACATTATTTATATAATCTGAATCTAGGCACCTTTTATATTCCTTGGATTACGTTTTGAAGCCACATAATCTTTTATAAAGACTACACATGTACCTCAGGTTGTTCTGACTCATATTTAAACTAGGAACAAAAAATAGCTTACAGGACACAGTGTCAAACCTACACTCAGTTTTAAAGCTTTCATCTCGCTTAGATCAAGGAGGATCACAAGAGTGTAATAAATCCCAATCTAATCTCAAAAACTGTGCTACAGTTAAAAGCAGTGGATGCAAGAAGGCATTAACAACACAGGCTGAAAAGAAAGGCCATCATTTGAGATACAACAATTCTGTTCTGGGTCAGTAGTTTGCCATCAGAAGAGTTCAGTAGCAGATGCTTATGGAAAAAATGAAAAAATCTGTACGTGTTGAGGACAATCCCTCCTTTAGGATATTCTTTCAGACCTTGGAAATAGATAGTTTAAGGACTTTCTGCTAACATCTAGAAAAAGATTCCTCAACTTCAAACAGCAATCTAACTTCTTACGACAAATACAATGATGTAGTCAGTGTGTTTGCAAGGTCATCTCCATGTTGATCCAAAAACAATGTAAATCATTTATACAGCTCAGAGTGTGTAACTGACTGCAGTGTAGTTTAACTCCAGAAGTTCAACACGTTGACTACCACAGGAGCTGAAGCTACCTCAGGTTTCCAAACATGGTGGACCTCAGAATCAAAAGATAGATCATCATCCGACAAATTCATGAAACTATTTTTGAAAATTAGAGAGAACTAACCCTTTATTATCACTTTCCTTTCCTCTTTCATTTCCTTATTGACTCATTCACTGTTTGCAGGACAGCAATGGTTCAGTCAGAGAAAATGTTTTATTGATATTTATGTACTGCTTTTATTTTTATTAAGACAAAAATAGCAAAACTACACAACAGAATATAAACAAGCAGAAACAGTGTGTGGAATTCCTTGGTTTTAGAAAAAGACTCACCCTCCAGTTCACATGCCTGGTTTTGTCTAATCTGTTTTTCTGGATTTCCACTCTCCTCAGTAAGACACATTAGTGTCATTCTTGGTGACAATGGTCCTTTTTTCAACCAGATTTCACAAAGTATCTGCCCTCTATATATTCAAATTAGTTTTTAATAAGAATAATATGTGATAACAGTAAATAAACAAATAAATCACAATTAATATTTCCACTAGTTTTCCCTACAGAATACAAGTTTAAATACAGTTCTTTGGCATGGTGAAGTCCTTGATTTCTACTTTCCTAGTTTTTAATGAGCACATTTGAATAGAGAAGTTAAAAGTCTAGTTCACTCTAAGAAAGAAAACAAAAAATTAAAACAAAAAGACAAGTGCAAAATAGTACTTTAATCCAACACATGACATTCAGCAGCTTTCTATGACTATTTCAAACAAGCTGACAAAACTTCCTTTTGGGCAACATATGCCATATGAAGAACTACTTTTCCTAGTGCATCCTGTAGGTCAAACAGTTGCTCAGAGTTTGGTAACAGAAGCGGTCAAGGAGAGGAATCATATAGTAGAAGAAGCTAAACCTGTGGATGCTCACAATAGAAAGGGCATACCACAGCTGTACTGTCTTTCATCTGGTAGCAAGTTGCAACTTACTCTCTTGGTTCCAAGCAAACATATTACATGCTAGTCCAGGACAAAATCTTTCACTTCTTTTTAAACTAAACTAAACTGCATTTCTGCTAAGACTTCAATATTATTCAGCTAAAAATTTCTTCTCTAAAAGCAAACTTCCTTAAGTAATCACATTTTTTTACCTCTTACAGCTGATACAAAGGCCTAGATCGCTCTTCTATGTACTTTTAAACATTGTTGATAGACTGATTGAAATTTTTTTTTTAATTGAAATTAGAGATCTGAATACTTTTGCGTATTTAGCCTTTTCTTTCATCCAGTCTTTCTAGGAATGAGATTAGTCTACCAGCTAGCTTTTCTGAGAAACTCAAGTTCATGCATAAAGCTTAGGTCAACATTAGAAAGCTGAATATCAATTCAGACCCAGACATTCTAAGAGAATACCAAATCTAAGATAGTATCAAATATGAACATCCTTAACTGAATCATCTATTAGTTGCATTATTATTCAATTTCCAATATCATAAAAATTCAGTTTAAGTTCTGCCATTTAAAACTATATGTCAATGTGTTGATATGACCAATTTTACAAAAAATGTACGTGGACACTTTTAATTAGCTTAGTCAGTATACTATATATTTTAGAAAACAGATCTCTGAACTGCAAACAGTAGGAAAAATAGCCTTTTTCTCTGAATCTGTCTTTCATGCTTTTTCACGTTTTATGTCTTGAAGATAAATAGGTTAGCATTCTAATAAAGGTTATTTTAACCTTTGACAATGGTTCTTTTACAACTTTGCCTTTATAGAAAACAAAAGAATTAGGAAGGAAAACTGGGCATAGCTGCATTCTTATGATTGGTAAAATCAAATGTTTCAAGCCAAAAAAAAAAAAGTAGAACGTATCATAGGATTCCAGAAACATGACAACAATTAATTAACTCCAACAGATTTTAAAAGATTTACAAAAGCTAGTTAATTACTAGCACACGTTCTTGTAGGAAAATTAGAAGACAAGCATAGTTGTGTAGTTGTCCATTTATAAGGATATATTGCCGGTTACAGGAAAAATCACAACAGTCTATTAAATTCCAGAAAAGTTTATTGGGAAATGTCTTTTCCAAAAGTAATTTTTGCAAACTGTTTAATAAGCTCAGAAAACTCAATGTTCTCTCAAATTCTAATACATATATATATTTGATATAGGTACCTATGTGATTTCTTTAAATACATATAACAAACTATAGAAATTATTTCTTTTGGGATATACAAAAGCAAATGAATAATGAAAATTAAGGACTTGCATTCACAAAAAAAGGCTGAATGTGTACATACATAATAAACTCTTCAAAAGTCTGCATCTTACTATGTTTCATGTCAGTCATTCATGATGTAAATGACCCAAACTTTTGTAGAAACACATTTTTGTCTTAAGCCTGACAGTATTCAAAGAAGGCTCTGGGTGTTATATCTTTTCTTGAATACAGGAATAAAAAATACAGAAGGGTAATGGCAACCTCAGCTCCAGAGGTTAGATGTGGTTCAAATAAGCATTAGAAACATATACTTCAAAAATGTTTTGAGATGTATATCCCATGCACCTCAACAAGCATCAGGCTCCTGGCACCTTCAGGTCACCCCTCAAATGGCTCTTAGACTCCATATGCAGTCTTTCCCCTTTAAAATTTCGAGAATTGTCAAGGTCTTCCCCTGACATACACAAAAATTAAAGAAGTTAGGGAAGTTATATTCAAAGATTAGGGATCCTTAGCTCCGCTTTCAAGAGAATCCAGAAGCAAATGTATTGACCAAGAAGAACTGATGGCTATGTTATTGCCTCCATTTACAATGACACATTTGGCTTAGAACAATTTTCCTTTGAGGCGACGGTAATGAGTCTAAAACTCCGTAAAACTAAGACTGTTTTAACTTACACATTTTTCCATTTCTTGGCCTTTCCATTGCTTGGCCTCTATTCAATTCTGATGCTTGACTTTGTCTTTAGAGAAATAAGACTAGGAAGTATAACTTATGACATCACTATGCTTTGACATAAGCTAAACAAAATTTACAAGAATACTATACTATTTGGCTAAACACAGCTTCTAAATGATATCTTTAGTATCAAGCATCATTAGTGGGCTTTCCTTTGGAAAGTATTTGTTTGAATCTGGCTGTTTAATCCAGAATTAAAGACAAGCCATGAAGAGAGTTTTCAGTTCAAAATTAAAAGCATTTCAGGTGACATTAAGAACTCGATCTCACAGTGGAAGGCCAGAAAACAATCAGCACATTCTGCATGAGCTGTGAAGCTGGGGTGTTAGCAACAGCCTCAACTTCAAATAGCTGCATTTGTGTTTATTTTATCAGATACTGACTGAAACAACCTATTTCCAAGGCCAGGATATCTATCAGATAACTAGAAAACAAGATTTGAGCGTTTTAGATAAGCATCATTGCTTAAAGAGGTAGAAAGAGGTAGAAAGCAGGCTTTATGTATCTCATGATGCCACAGACCGAGAATGGCATGGGATTCATTAACATAACAGCTGAAGAAGCAGGATCATCTCACGAGATTGTTGATACAGACTCAATGAAAAGACTGATCTTCCTATATGTTACAAGAGAGTTTTCCCCTCCCTTTTAAAAGAATAGGATGGATCTAATGAAATATTCATCATAAACACTTTTCTTTTTCTACAACACTGCTACTTTGAAAGAAATTCAATAAAAAGGATCGTATTATTTGCAGTACACAATACAGAAAGGCTGAATTCTGATCTGACATTTACAAGCAATTACAGGAGCTAGATGTGCCTAAAAGTATCAAGATACAAGAAATATTATGAGGACTTTCTAATGCATAGGCTACACTTATTTCCTGGCACTAGAGAAAAAACAGCAATCACTGTCACAAACCCACAATCGCAAGCTCAAAGCCTGAGATAAAGCATATCACGAAGCATTATCTGAAAAGAAAACAAAACATACTGTATGTGTCTAGTTTGAACACATAATACAAATACTAAAGATGAGAGATGTAAAGAAATAATTGTTCTAATTCCTGTTTACTTTTCAAGAATTAGCACATATGAGGTAGTTTTAATTTTTCTTTATCCTCCCCCCCAGAAAAAAAAAAAAAAAAAGAAAACAGCTACCTAGATGCCATGGAAAAATATAGGAACAGCTATGTGCCTGAGTGCGGATATGTAAAAAAATGTGAAGTAAACTAGTCAATGATTTCTAAAGCTGTCAAAAAGACTGGGATTTTAAAATTACACATAATCAAGCTCAGAAGCAGAACACTTTTTCACTTTGTCTCAGGGCAAAAGATTTATTCCCTTTAATGAAGAAATCAGCAATGGATTTCTTTTTAGCTTGGCTGGAACATAGAAAATCACTCTTATTGAAACGGCATTGACTACATAGCCTCTATTTACACTAAATTAAAAAAAAATGAAGTTTAGAAAAATACAGTACTTTCTGTACCATGTAACCATCAATATTCATACATATCTTGATGAGAATAAAACATGTGTCCATATGCTGAGTGTAGGAATACAACTAATCAAATGACCACTGATCTGAGTAAAGAATTGTCTTAAAACTGATTATATTCAATTGGTTCAGCCTAATGGCAAATTCAGCCATTTTGCATTTAGTTCACATCATACTGTAATCAAGAAAACGACAAAGCCGATGGTTAAATGACACAGAAAGTAAGAGCTGTGTCAAGGAAATATGTCAGCAGATTTTGTCCACTAGAGGTAAAGTGAGCTATGCCTTGTAGATCATTTGCTACATGTATGAACTGCTGATGAAAGGTTGCCTTAAGATCAGCTTTCTGCAGCATATAGGCTGGAATTCTCCAAAGTCCACATGAAAGACATGAAAATATCACTAAATACCAGGCTCGTACTTTTTGAGACATCTGTTGGCCAGATCTTTCATCTCATCTGTGATAGCCTGTTTGACATTGCACAATACAACAGACACAAAACATAATTGACATCAATCGCGTCTGAATGTCTTTGGCAACATACGGGAGCTGATACAAATACAAGAAGATACCAGTAATTGTTCAGGTGAAATGATTACTATTCATGCTATCACGAGTAAGATAAAGGTCCTTCCTCCAGCTTAACCAAGTGCAATCTACTTTCATGTGATTCGGTGTCAAACTTGTACTAAAAATGTATCACTGTTTAATGTACACAAAAGAAGTAAAGAAAAGGTCTTTGGCAAAGACTAGAATTTTCTGCATGTTGTTTCACAGCCTCACCTTCCACAAAGCCTTGGGTACATTGAGTTTATAGTGCAGATATTGAACAGCAATTGCATTGTCATACTTACAAAGGTTTAAACAAGTGGTTGCACATCAGTGATTTTGCAGAATGCCAGATAGTATTGAATAAAATCCTTACGACTGAAATCTGAGTAATAGGGGTATACAAAAACCCCCCAATAACTACACCATCAACTAGCAGACCATTCCAAAAACTTTTTGACAAGATTTAGTACATCTGTACTGGTCTGTAATAAGGAAAGGTTTTACTGCCCTTCTCTCTCATTTCACTCACCCTATCCAACAGTGAAATCTGCAGTACAAAATGGTGTACAGATCTTTTCCTCTTCTTTCACACCCTAGCATATGGGATCTCTTTGCCCAGCAACATGTACTCCTCCTTACATACTTGTTTGAGGCCAGCATATAGCCATTGATATCATATGTCATTATTTGGCTCTGCTTCAGCACTTTGCTATAAAACACTGACGCCAGAAAGAAGAGGAAGTATAGGCTGTTCCAAGATTCTACAGAAGTAGAAAGTCCATGTGGTTTTGTGTTGCCCAGATGCAGAAAGCGGATCAGCTAAAGACATAACCTGATACTGAGGATGGCTAGTCTGTGCTAGGCAGAACAGAGGGTAAGGAAAGAATCATGGAAAGTTTAATAGAATACTAATATAAGCTGGTAGTAAGTATTTCTTAGTATAACACAGAGTTAATAACATGATATGGCTGTATCCCAGATTACTATTTCACACTCCAGTTCCAGTAGCCCCATTATAGTTAAGCCACACATTTCTAACAGTCAAATTCTTCAGCACAGACAGGATATATGCTTGGAAAAAAAAAAAGTCGAAAAAACCCACAAATATTGCAGGGTATAATTCTAGTCATCAATCTTGAACACTGAAATGCTCACTGAACAAAGTATATGCTTCATGGGCATATATATTATAAATTTACTGCATGCATTGCTCAGTAGAAGACAGATGTTCTTATATTTTCATCACAAGCAGCTAAGGCCTTAAGTAACATTTTAGGCCCCCGTTCAGCCTTTGAGCCTGCTGTGCCAATTAAAATATCAGGTCATGGTATCTCCTGTTATGATCTGAACCTAAACACTTGCTCTGAGCATTACTCCCTAAACCCATGTTTTAATTCTTTCCTAATAAACCAAATAACATATTGGGAAAAAAAAAAGAAGGAAGAAACGTGTGACAACACCAGAGGGTGATACAGTGCAAGACTCTCTGAAAAAAGGTGACCTTTTTTTCCTGCTTTCCCCACTTTTTCCTTTTCTCCCTGGCCTTAGAAGCACCTGTTCAAATGCTTCAAGCGTGAGGCTGACAGATGGAAAAAAACTCTCCGTGTATTTTTCACTTTAGCAATTAAATAAAAAAAAATTTAAAATCCCTGGATTATTTGGGCTGAACAGAGTGAAACAAGAATGGTTCAACTAAATTGCAGTACATCAGACTGTTATACTGGCTGAATAATTCAAAACAGGATATTTTCCTTCTTTAATATACAAACAGATACTTCCTTCCTGTGTGAAGAAATAAATCCTTCAACTTTCTGCCTTTTATTATTTTAGAAAGAAGCCAGGGATCAGAGAACATCAACTAATGAGACTGTTCTTTTTTTGTATATATATTTCAAATTAAAATGAAAAAAATCGTAAAATTTAAGCCAGATCTCTCTGTTTATAGACACAAATTTCCTGTCAATGAAATGATTCCTGGGACTCCTGCCTCAAACATTCTGCATGCTCTTACAATAAGATAGCAATTCTGAAAATGTATCTTAAAATAGCTGCTGAAAGGAAAAGAAAAAAACAAAATTACTTCAAGCCATCAAGTCATTGGTCACAAAAAGTCCAACTATTTTCTAAGGGAAGGGTTAGGACAGATGACCAAAGACTGATCAACTGTAAACTGCACTCCTCCAACTAACAATGCGTTTGGTTTCATAACTCTCTATGAGCCATACAAACACGTGATCATAAATAGTATCTAATCCTGCCAGTAGCAGGGCTATCACATCAATCTCTTTTGCATTATTATAGCGGAATACTGACAAATGGTTCTCACAAAGATCCAGCAGCTGAATAAGCACATTCAGAGACAAGTATTCATGAAAAACTCCCTGTCATATACTCTTAGGACTCAAATGGCCACATGGCTATCAATTTTCTTTGCTTTACCTGAAACCATTTAAAAAAAAAAACAAACCACAGCATAAACCCAAAACAAATTATGTGAACAATTAGAAAAAACAGTGCTCCAGAAAAATATACAGGTAAGTCATCAACTGAGTCTAGAACTTCCCATATAGACTGTGTCTTTTTAAACTAACTTTATCTTTTATAGCCTCAAGATTCTTTTCCTTGCTTAATGAATGACATTGTTTCTGTAGACATTTTTACTTTTTACTTAATTATTACCAAATTCCTCAAATTCCTTCATAGCCCACTTTTATTTCTTAGAATGGAAATTTCTGAGCCAATTTCCATCCTTTGACACTGAAAGGACATTATTAACTCTATATAACTTGCAAAAATTACTAGTAATAATTTCTGGACTTCGTGTGTGTGGAAGTGTGTTCTTTTCCTCATTTAACTATACTTGGCTTCGTAATTTACTTCTGTATTCAGACTCATGATCATTTTAGCACTTTACCTATAAGACACAAGAAGAGCTAATAAATCTGCTTCTTTAGTCTCATTTGATTGTCCTTTAACTTTAGAAATATATGGGCTTCTACAGTGAGTGTGACATTAATAGCACAGTAACTACCCAGAGTAATTCAAAGAGCAGGAAGCAATTAATCCATGACAAATACAGTTACATGAGCTATATATACCAAACGCTTCTTTGCTTCTGGACATCCAAAATATTACTTCTAGCCCTGTTACTCCTTTCAATTTCTTTTATTTCCAACATCTAAGCAATTACTTAATAATAATAATTTTTTGCATGACATTTTTATGCTAATAACTGTGCTTACTTCAGAAAATGTGAAATCATCCACACTTATTTCTTCATAGTCATCCTCCACTTCATCAATTTTAACAGCTGCAAGAGCACTGGCCAGTTTCTTTCGCAAAAGAAAACCCTTCCAAAATGCCTAAACAAAAAATTTCAAGTATGTTATACAAAGCCATAGATCAAACCCAAATACGGATTCTCTATGTTATCCCATTAGGAAGATAAAACATCTTGGGCCTTGGTTTAATAGTTCAATGATCTGTTTTTTGAACTTTATGTGACATTTAAAACTACAAGACAAATTAAATGCCAGCATATGTCTAAAGCTTAGAGTACTCAAGAGGCTCTCCACAGTAAGCAGAAAGGAATCCTGAAACTCCCTCAACTACAAACCTAGGTCAACTAATTAATTACTTGACAATTCCTTCAGGGACTATTATAAACTGAAACGAAAGGCTACATAAGAAAAAGGTGAGTGTCAACTTTCAAATTACTGAATAAAAATACACTTGTACTAACTTATAGTTTACAAGTAGCAATTTTTGGAGACATCTCATGCAATTGACCTAGGTCAGTTACTCTTTCTTAAGTGTCTAAGATCTTTATTTAAAAAAATATTACCAGTAGGCATAATCATATCTAAGAAAAAGGAGCACATCAGGAATTAAGTGCTAGAAAAAGAAGAAGAGTGCTAGAAACACATGTCAAGCTGTAGAATCAGACCCAGCAAAACACTTCAGAGATCAAAATACATAGATGAAATTAAGAAAGCTAAATTGAGGACAGAATTTTTCCCCCAAGTCAGTGTTTGGGATGATTAGAGTCAAAGATGACCTAAGCATTTAAAAACACCATGCAAAATATTTCCACTGTCCTGAAAGATGTAATGTTGTCCACAGTCAATGGCTTTGCCATGAAGGCACTAAAATAGGAAGGGTAAATCTCATTCTGGCTTAATGTTTAACATTACGTTTTAGGAAGTGGTTTTCTAACCACATAAATTACTGAAAATGTTGCTGGTTTTACACACACAGCTCATCATTACTATAAAAATGATTAAATGTATTAGAATTTCATTGTTGTTATTTTACTACATTTTTTTTTGTAACCATCCAGATAAAATATCCTGATATTACTGAGTGATCAAACGAAAAATATTTCAACATTCAACAAATAAAATTAGATTTTACAAATGCAAAGGAGAAAAGCAATCATAATGGTATAAGCGGAAGGATAAACTGTAAAGCAGCTGTTAACACAGATCTGTGAAAGCAACAGGTCAGTATTTACTCATGATCAAAAAGAAAACTTACCTGTTAGTACTTTTTAAGGAAAAAAAACCACAAAACTGTCTTATTGTACAAATTGTGATATATCTGCCTATGGAATTCAGTTCTAGTCACTTCTTTAAAGAAGTTTGTAATACAAAGAGGCAAAGATTCAGAGAGGAGTAAAGAGATAAAAATAAGTACAAAATAAAATGAAAAGAGACTAAATTGACAACACTTATTCACAAGAGAGTGAAAATAAGGATGGGTATAAAAGTAATCTAAAAGTAAAACACAGAAGATGAACAGTAAAAGATTTAATTTTCACACTAACTTTGGAAATTATTAGGTCTGGAACAAACAAAGCACATTTTAATCGCTACATATTTGTGAAACTCAACACTTCCAATACATAGTAGAGGCCAAATACATAAGTAAACTCAAAAATGCACACTTACTAAACAATTTATTCTTGCCCATTTCTTGAATAGATACTTGGAATAATACTAGATTAGACAGAATCACCTGGATTTTCAGTCTGAAAATGGAATTTAGCTCCTAAATTCCTTTGGCACTGCTGACATTTTTATAGAAGACTTAAAATATCAAATGTTTTTTAGGTTAACTTGAAATCTGAAATCAATACAGGGTCCACTTGCTTGAAAATTTAGAAACCCCCGTGAACTCTGGCAACTTAGGGGGGTAAATACTATCTTAGGTTATCAAACTAAATAGAGCATGGACTAAATTCTTGCACATAGTAATCTGTTCTGTTTAAGTGTTGGCTCACTGTCCACCATGCAACAGTCTAGGTCATGGTCTGTTCCCAAAGGCAGTATAGATGTATGGCACTATGAATGTATATGCAGCATGGATGAGGCAATCCTGGCTTTTGAACATAGGGAAAGAAAGAAATAGAAAGGCAGGATAGAAATGATGGGAACTGTAGTTATTTCCCATCTCTTGGGAGAAAATAGGCTTCTGCTGTGGCAGGGTCAGATACTTTTGTAGGTGGCAACCTCAGATATCCCATCTTAGAATCACACATAGCTGAAGCTGTATCAGCCAGCATTTTTTTTTTAATTGTCAGAACTTTGTCATGTTTGGACAGTAATGTAACAATGTGAATTGCTACTCGTACAAGAACCAGGTGGTTAGCTGTCTAACTACTAACAGTAGTTAATCCCCATCACACATGACGTACCAGTTAAGCAGCATCTGTCAGTTTAACAAGCACAGACATCCCCCACTAAGAACATGGCCACAATATGCCTTAAACATAATATTAGAATTAAATCAAGCAAAACTAATTCAGGGAAATACTTGGAAAAAGGGAAAATATTTTTATGCTTCTATAAAACTTTTTGTAAAGAAGACCCTCAGAAACATCAAGCTTAAGTTGATTAAATAAAACAATAAGTATTTTAATTATGAAACTATTAATAAAATCACAAAAATAGAGAGAAGATGACAAGTACACAAAACTAGCAAGATTTTTTTTTCTATTAAATTTGCAAAACAAGTAAAGAGAATACTATGCCTGTATCAGCGTGGCAGCTTCATGCTTCTGTCTCAAAACTTCTACAAACTGATCATTCTCTGTTTTGGAGCAGTCAGCTTTCTTCCTGGCACAGTACTGTCGCCAAAGGGACTGGATCATTGATGCTGCCCTATTTAGCCTCAGAGAAATAAACACCTTTATGAATGACCAGTACAACTGGACTACCCTAGCTGCCAAATTGTAACTACAAAACAAAGCCCTAAGCACTGACAAAAATGGAAGGCTCTGCCATTAAACTGTAAAGAAATTACAATCTAGACGTACATACAATATATGTTCAGAAACACTGGAGGATATTCATATCTCATAGCTTTGGAAATCCAGTTATGTAACAGGACTAAGCCCTGCAGGGCTCTGTTGCCTGTATATTCACTGGAGAGTAACAGTAACCTCAAAGAAAGGATTTAGGAGCAGAAGTGGTTTAACAATATCTGAATGAACGAACTATTGGAGGGGTTTCACTTACCTCCACTGTCTTTATTAAAAAAAATGAGAGCTAATCGCTGAAAATTGTATGAGAGAAATATCTCCAATGGAGCAGACAGGAAAAACTGAGAAAGTGCAATTTCATCTTTTGCCTACTTTTACTCTTCAATCTAACACTACTAGCAACTGGTTATACGTCTATGTTTCCTACCTTGCTCATTGTTTAACAAGCACTGATTACAGACTGTTTAGATTTGTTCTGTGATTGAGCTTTCTGAATACATGCTCAATTAATTTAGATTGATGGAGAAAGTTTAACGGCAGCTCTGCATTATGCCTTTACTATCTTCAAATCCTTTTCTCCACAAAATTCTCATTCCAATTGGACAGTAGCTCTAAGAAAAGACATCTAAGTCTCCCCCAGTCTTATATATTTTCTCTCATTCTGCAGTGCACCTTTTTAAATAGAGGAATAATTTTAAGCAAAAAAGTGTGCCTCAGAGGTTTTTCCTCAAATGTGTTTATTGAGTTTACCAACCCACAAACATGGTTTATTTATAAGCTTTGCATCTATGAAAAGCAGTTACTGAGTTAAAAAACAAACAAAACCCCTGTAATGGTTTGTTTTCTGCGTTGAAGAGAACTGTCCAACAACAGACTTACAGAAGGAATGCATTTAAAACATTAACTAAAAACTCAAAATTAACTACTTCAATAAGATTTTTCTGAAGCATTCGACTTCCATAACAGACTACTATAGTCTTACTTTCCTGAAAGGCAGTGATGAATTCTATGATATTCCTGAATATTAAATTTTATGACAAATTATTAGCATGTTAAGTACCTACTAAGCACTACTGCCCATTTACTGTAACTCTAAACAGCATGAAGAAGCACACCTTCCATGCTTGCTCTTCATGGTGTTCAAGACGTATTCTTGAACCTGAATTCTTATCAATATCAAAAAATAATTGAAGTTTTGTATCTTTAAGGCAAAAGTTTCAGCTTCTGTTTTCCCTGACTGTACATCCAGAACGATACAAACCAGCAGCAAATACATTTCAAAGAGATAATAAACCAGCCTGTTTCATGCAGAAGAGTATCTGTGGGCATAGAACGATTTGAACTGGCCCTTCACCCTTACCTCTACTTTTAAGAAGCAGGTTAAGGCATGTTGGGGAAGTACCAGGGGCAGGGCAGACTGTTAGCAATTCAGTCACCATAACAGCAGGAGACTGGCCTTAGGTCAAGGCAGTAGGATGGTAGATTTAAGCAACATTTCCTTCATGCCTTCTAATCAATGCTGACTGTAAACTCTATAAGGATGACTCTTGAATATCTAACGAATAATAGTAAGGCAAAAAAAGGCTTTCACTAGTTTGTAGCTTAAAAATTCCCACAAACCATCTAGCATTTTCATCCCTAATGTTGTTATGCGTCGTTGAATTAGTGTTATAAATTTATTGAAAAAAAAAAAGTAGATCAAGAGAAAGTTTTTGAATTATCTTACTCTACAGTATTTTTAAATTATTTTAAGTACATACATATCTATATTTTAACATATAAACTGACAGAATACCACAAAGAATGTTAATATGAAAGACTACCATGCACCACTTTAAAATAAGTCTTTATTGTCTAATAAGCTTAAAGATTTTGTTTTCTTATTATAAGTTCTGTGCCTCTGTTTTAAACAATAAATCTTCACTCCTACTGCCTATTCACAATCTGTTTCAAAGCAGTTTAGACATCTGTCTTACCTTTCTGCATCTCTTCCCATATTACTTGCTACTATCGCTGACTGTTGCAAAGTGAGTTGGGCTGACATGTTATTGTTGCCTTTGCTCTCCCCACTGTAATTAACACAAGATTCAGTGCTCTTCTGCTTCACCCTCTGATCTTCTCTATTTTCCTTTCGGTGCACAGGTATGGAGGAGTTAATGATTGTGGCCTGAATACAGCCAGTAGTAATCCATCTTTCCAAAGGATCCAACAAGATCTGTTTATTTTCTGTCGCACCCATGATAAAGAGGTTATTTTCCTGTGGGCAGCCAGTGGATGCTGGTTTTAAATGATTTTGCAGTGCTTCTGGTCCATTTCTGTCAGTAATGTTTAGTTCACCACACTCATGTTCATATCGATGTTTAATACTAAGTTTCATCAACTGATTAAAATACCAGCATTGTCCCTGTGCAGAATCAATGGAAGAGGCAATTCTGAAAAAAGACAAAAATGTTTTCACGTGTTTCAGACTGTATGAATGTTTTTTTCATTCAATATATTTCCTCTATGATTTTCTAAACTACCGTGTATTTAAGTACCCTTATATGTTTCCATATTCTTACAGTGAATAGTAACTACTCTGATTGAAAACCAGTTATAGTATTTATAAATCTTAACTACATTTTTCTACTTTTGGCAGCATTTAAAATATATATATTAGATTGCTTATTTTACTGATTTATTTTTTAAAAAAAGGTTTCAGTCTGTTTGAAATAGGCACTACAGTATGTATTTCACTGTTAATTTTCTGTGTGGTTAGAGGCATACAAAGCCGAAAATTTTAGAGAATTTGAGGCAGTTTTGTTATAAATGCTGTAATATCCTTAATAATCTGATTTTATCTGGAAACCACGAAAGCTAATATAAAAATAATAGTAATTTTAAAATGTAGATTAGAACTACAGCAACAAATCCCAAAGAGATTCAAACCAACAAACCAAAATGCCCAGAGAGAATGTAGGAAAACAGAAATTTTTAAGTATAGTTATTTTTTAACAATCGAAGGGAAGATGCTAGACTGAAGCACCAGTAACCTGTATATAAAATCTGGATCTCATTAGTTCTTTGTGTTAAACCATCTAAACGATGAGGATGAGTAAGAGCAAATACAAACTAATTGTTCATATTTCTAAGATTCAGAAGGCTAGCAGTATTTCTACAGTGCCATTGTATTAGGTAGCAGGTACTTTCTGAACCACAAATATATGTTCCTTTGATAGCATAGATGGACACAGAGATCCATTTTCAGAGAAGCACAAAGTCGATTCTAGGTCAGCAATCCAAGAAATCACTTAGAAATATGATCAATTCCCTAGGGTGTCTGGAAAAATCAGGTCCTAAGATCATAGTCTGAATAACAGACTTTTCTGCCCTGTTAGTCATTCTAGAAAAGCAGAACTGTTACAAGGTTCTATTGGGAAAAGACTCTTTACATATATAACCGTTTCCTCTACTGAAGTTCGGCTAAGAACTTCATAGATTTTTAAGAACATTCATAATCAAGTTTTAGAGGAATAAAAAAAGATGTCTGCTAGTAAAACTTTAGTGATATTGGAAAAAATATGAAAAGCTAAACTGGAAGCCAAATCCATACAGCCTAACTACATAGCTCACTGTGAATTAGTTGTGTCTTTTGATTGTTCATTACACAAAATTATTTCTATTCCTGTTAACTCCACAAATATGGCAGCAATTCCTAAAAATATTTAAACCAAAGTAGAAATTTGCTTAAGGATCTACCAAAGGTTACCTGTCTCCTACTACACACTGAGAGTAGCAACTTCTTCAACATGAAATAAAGCATTAGTTAAATACTTAGTCAAATTAATTAAGAAGATAAATTTGGTACAAGACCATTACCAAAGTTCTACAAAACATAGTATGGTAAAAAGATAGAAAAAAGGAAAAAAAAAAAACACAAAAAGAAACAAAACAAGAAACCTCTAAAATTCATTCCTATCTGTTTTCCTGCTGGTTTGTTTCAGTTTTGTTGTTCGTTTATTTGAGGATTAAAATATTGTGGAAAAACCCAGTATGTTTTATATACTGGGCAAAATAAACTTATTTCCAAAAAGTATATTCTGAGTATATTTGTTCATTCTCAAAAAATAAAATCAAAAACCCCAAACCATCCTAGTAGTGAAAAGAGTAGGTTACTTATGCATTCTCTCCTTTGATATCATGAGCAGGGGTTTCACTCTTCCAATGGCTATCAATGTTTCAGGCCAACACAGGCTGCAAAATATAGTCTTATTGCTGTGGGCATGCACTCTATCTCCCAGCTCATGCACTCTCTAAAAATACACAACTATACTTTTATTTTGTAGCATTTTCAGGTTGTCCTTTGTGCTTCCGTAACTTTTCTTTTAGTCAGTCAGATCAGTCTAAGCTTCAAGAAAGTACAAAAGGAAGCTGTAGTGACATCTCAAAGACTTCTGAGCAAGGAAATGGCTTGGTAACTGTATTTAGGGTTCTCCTGCAAAAGTGAAGCTCCAAAGCACAGACAAGAAGTGTTAAAGCTGTGGCCTGAGTGCTAGGTGGCAGTCAGCTTAGCTTGGTGGTTCCACAAAGCAAACAGACAATTCAGGCAGCTCTGAAGAAAACAAGAACTATTCAAGAGTTTTGGGGTAGAGCTATCATATCAATGCACTGCAGGTTTTTCAATGTGTCAAAAGGACTGCATTCTTGATACCAGAGAACTGCTCCTGAAAATCACTCATTCAAACTACAAAAGGAAGTTGCTATAATGGAAAATATACATGACTGATTTACTTCTCTAATGGGACCCCCCCGCCCCCCCCCCAAATAGGAAAGAGAGAAGACAAAGTAACAAATATTAAGACAGTATTAAGACTTTTGATACAACAGTATTTCCTTTTCAGTTAATGTAAATTGATTGCTTGTCTTTCAGGTTTTTTGGCATTGTAAGCCAATGCGTCTGGTCACTCTAGCACTTCTGGAATTGTATCTTGGTTAAGACACAAAGTTTCAAGCATAAATTGGCACCTAGACAAAACACAAAATGGGATTATGCTGATGGAAGTACCAGTATATATACTGCCCAGACTGCTTACTATGTAATGTAACATAAATGAACATGGCAGTCTTTCTACAGCAAAATTTCTATGGCTTCCAGCTTTGCCTAGCACATTGCATGTGTTCAATGGCTACCCACAGCTTTGTTTTGATCTTAACAATTGAAAGTAATTTATGCCATATGTAAATTTTATCAGTCACAAGGGTTGCATTGGGAGAAAGGGATAATATGCCAGGAGAGGAAGACATTGGTCTTTAATAGGAAGGTACAAGTGTGCCAGGATAGCAGCCATCCTAGTACCTAAAGACCAAGATATTTCACAAAAAAATGCTATTAGCAGAAAGCCACTTTGAGCTTTTGTTACCGAAAAGATACAACTCAACTGGTGCTATGATTTTCCAGGGACTCTGAGAAAGATAAAAGCATTAGAATCTGATTATAAACTATTTGGAAATTAAAGTCAGGCATTTATTAATGACTGCTACAACTTCCATCCGAACATCAATTGACCAAAATATCCATCACTGTCATCTTGGTAAATTTAGACCAAAATCTTCTCAGTTTCATATGTAATGTTTAGGGAGGAAAGAGCAAATTTCACTGACACATAGGAGGTGTAAGTAACCATGCACTGGCTGACTTAATAGACAAAGAAAAGGAAAAGTTACTCATCCTTAAAGATCTTTTAATGGAGCCTAAATCAGCCAAAATGTTGCCACTTAGAAACTTTAAATGGACAGCAGAAGGTTATTTACAGAGGTGACAAAATTTCCCACTGCAACTGCATCTGCAAGGACTGCCAGGTCATTCAAAGAGCATCGTTTTGTCGGAATGACACAGCTCAAATGATATGGAAAAGTCAACAGAAAAAGCCTCTTGGAGGCAAAAGGGACAGCAGACAAACAAGTCAGTTCTAACGGGCAATGCCAGTTTTCTCCCAGGCACTGCAGCTAATGTCATGCTTTTTTGCTTTGCAGATCTACTGTGATTTTCATTTTAGTTGGAAGGTTAACTTCCTCCCCTCCCCCACATACAAAAAGAACCAAATAACAATTTATAAAAGGAATGTGTGAATTCTAATACATGGAATATGTAACTAGTTCAGTCAAATTTTAACTGAGATTTTGTTTGTAATAGTGTGGTAAAATATAACTTGTGTCAGAGTAAACTTCTATAAGCTAGCCTGAAATCAGCATATTTGAGGACAGAAAGCAAATTACTGCAGCCCAGTTGTATTATTTTTAGATGATTACTCTCTATGTTACAGAAAACATTTATCAGAACTGAGAAATTTAATTTTAAAATACATTTAATTCTTATGTATGAGAACAACTGAATTTTCAGGCAGAAACAACACACAATTTAACTGGGCAGCAATGGTTATGAAACATGGATTAGGGAAGCAAGCAGTGATTACTTTTGGCAGTTTACATACTTGAGGTCGCACCTACAGGGGCTCATAACTTAGCAAGATGTGAAACAGACAGAAGTTTGCTCTGTTGTTCGCCTGTTTTTTAGCAATGTCACATTAATTCAGCCAAAGTATTGCAGTATGTACATATAATAGCTATGCTGTTAAGGCTTATATAGAAAAAAGTTGTTTAGAGTTCCTTTTATGAACTGCAGTTTTCAACACTTCTCAAATGATCTATAAATTGTACTTTTAGTCAAAATAAAACATAGTGGGCCTTAACACACAAGAAATTTATTTTAAGACTAAATTTGACACCAGATTTCTTCAACCATGTCAAAGTTACTAATTTAACAGATTGTGAATTAATTCTCAAAACTCTAAAAAACCCTTCCTCTCCCCTGGTCCCCCAACCCATATACTAAGGAAAGAAATGACATTTCTATAATTTCTTCTTCCCACTATTGTTCTTTTCAAACAGCTGCAGGATCTTCCAAGCAAAACTTACACAGGATCATAGAAAAAGTCTCAATTGAAGGAACCTCAGGAGGTCTCTAGTCCAATCTCTTGCTTGAAAGCTTGGTTAGGCTCCATGATCAGATGAGGTCACTCAGGCCTTTATCCATTCAGGTCTGGAAAAACTTCAAGACTGGAGACTACACAACCTCTCTGGGCAACCTGATGCAATACAACACTGTTCTAACAATGAAAACGTTTTTTCCTATGTTCAGTTGTACTGGGTCTGGTTGCGATGGAGTTAATTCTCTTTATAGCTGCCCATACAGTGCTACATTTTAGATTTGTGACTGAAATTGCACTGATAAAATACAAATGTTTTAGCTGTTGTTGAACAGTGATTGGACAGAGCGAAGTCCTTCTGCGTCCCACTCAGCAAGTAGGCTGCATGTGGTCAGGAAGCAGGGAAAGGACACAGTCAACACAGTTAATGCAAAATGACCAAAATTGTATTCCACACCCTATAATATCATGCTTAGAAACAGAACTTTTTTTCTAAGGTAGCCATTGTTAAGAGAATGGTTGGGCATCAGTTTGCTGGTGGGAGGTGGTGAGTGATTGCTTTGCATCACTCGGTTGATTTCTTTTTGGTTATTTCACCCTCCTCTTTCCTTCACTTAAATTGTTTTTATCGTCATCCACTGGTCTTCTGATTCTTCTTCTGGTCTTCTGATTCTCTCGTCAATCCTGCTGGCAAGGGGAGAAGTGAGGACACAGCTGGTCGGTGCTTCGTTACTGGCAGAGATCAACACACTACACCAGACTGAACCTCTTGTTTCATCTTAGGTCCCTGTTGCTCATCCTTCTGTTGTGCCACTGCAAAGACCCTGGTTCTGTCTTCTTGACCACGTGCTCAAACCCACTGACCATCTCAGAGGCTGTGCACCAAACTCGTTCCAGTTTATTGATGTCTTTTATGTACTGGTCATCTAAAATACTGGGCACAGAATTCTAGGTGACAGATAATAAGGACTGAAGAGAGGGAAATAACAACTTCCTCAGCCCACCAGCTATTCTCCTGTATAAACAGCCCAGAATTTTTGGTTCCAGGGCACACCGTTGGCTCCCATTCAGCTTCTTATCTATTCAGATCCAAAAGTTGTTTTCAGCAAACCTTTCTCATCCAGCCAGTCCCAGCCTGTATTGTTGCAAGAGGGTCACTCTTTCCAAGGTAAAGAACTCAGCACTTGTTCTTGTTGAACTCACTAGGTTCCTGGTGGCCTGTTTTCCCAGTTTGCCTAATCCTTCTGAGTGATGGCCCTTTACTGAAGCATATAAACAGTTTCTTCCAAATTGCTGTTATCTGCAAGAGTGGGCACTTCATCTCCTACTTCAGGTCTTTCTTAAAGATGTTAGAAGGACAAGTCTCAGCCTCGAGGATGTACCGCAAGCAATTAACTATTGCAAATTAATTGATTCATGCAGACTGTGGTTAAATAAACCATGAGATTTTGCAAATATCGTATTTCCTTCCCATTCCTTACAGTCTTGCAGAAATGTATATGAAAATTAGATCCTTAAACGCAACTATAGCATTCTCAAAAGTAATATCCTAATTACAGATTGGCACTTCTTTTGTGCAAAGGATACTGATGAAACAGGTCCTAAAATCCCAGACATAAGAATTTTTTTCTCTACCAGAAAGGAGGAATATACTTTTTTTGCCTTTCCTTTTTTTAAAAAAAGAAAAAACGCTGTTTCAAATGGCAAATAGATTTGCAAATATCAGCTTCCTACCTGCAAACCAGAAGCCAAAACCCACAGAAGTGAAGATGATGTCTTTTTGGGATTTAATGGAGAAACACATGAGTTTCAGAAGCCACCTAGACATTACATCTGTCATAGAAAACTGCACTATGTAATTCTTTCCAAACTACTTTCAATTTGATTCTTAGTACAAACTCTTTGCAGAGTTTTATAAGCTATGAAGATTTTACTGCAGCTTAGTAACATCCAATAATACATCAACGTCATAACCCATTAGCTAGTAAGAAGACAACATAGATAAGTTCACATGTAAATGCAAACCAGCATTTTCCGAGAAAAATATGGGTACTTTTCCTGAATCTACAAAGGACATAAGGAGAAGTTCAAGCTAAAGCGTTGTCAAAAGACACATGCTACACTTGCTCTGGGATAGTATTCAGTACCTTGCGGGATCAAAGAAACTATCTTTCCCAATGTCAGCAGACAAACTAGGTACTAAAAAGACTACAAGGATATTGTGAACCTGCTACGAAATGAAAAGGAACTAAGAAAGAAAATTTACAATATTTCCAAGCGCAAAAACTTGTCAAGGCGATGAAAAGATACCAGGTATAAATGATAAACTACCACTAGGAGTATCTAAGCTGAAGTCACTGAACAATTAACCACAGTAAAAATGATAAAGGTAGTAAGTATGACAAAAATCAAAGACCTCTAAATAGAGCAATCTGATCCACTGCTTTTAGAAAAACAGAGGCCAAAGCTTCTGCAATCATTTAGAACGTGAATAATACAGACATGAAAAAAAAGGCAGGAAAAAAAGAGTACATTGCGTCAATAGCCAAATCAGATTGGATTAAGCTGAAGTTTGAACTCATGATAAATATGATTATATCACTTTCAGGACTTAAGCTACTATTCCTGCATACCACTGTACCATGCTGTGTGTGTGAATATGTTCAACTATTACTAAACCAAGGTTCTGAACAATCTGTTTTCTCAAACACAAACAAAAGTCAAGACCTGCATATTTTAATATCTATCTGAAATACTCCTTGCACTGAAGTCAATGATCCTAATCTCTTTCTTATCATAAAATGTTTCCAGGCAAAAAGCTACATAATTTCATAGTAAAGACATCAAGAACTACACTAACGATAAATGAAAACATATTTCTGAAAACAACTTATATTCACATAAACACATACCCCAGTTCAGCAGCCTTTTTTTTCAGAACAATATTTTCTTCTATTTGAACTTGACAAAGTTCCAGAAAAGTTCTTGATTTTGATTCTTCGATTCTTTCAATTGTGGGTAAAGTATGGCAGTTTACATTTTCACCATCAAGAAATTTTAAACTAGGAAGAACCTTACACAGAGAAGGCCTTAAAAATGAAAAAGTCATCATTAGTTTTGTGATAAAATCCTAATCCCCATTTTATTGACACAATTATGTAACAATATAGAATACAATGATAGCTCTCTAAGTATTTGTATATATTTGTTCTTACTTAATATCATGATATATTAAATAGAACTTCATTCTTAATAAACCATAAAGCAGACAAGAAATCTTGCTAAGAAAATGATTTTCCATAATACTCTGTTGGTATAAAGACCACTGCTGAAATACCAACCTCAGGGACAACATTCTCAATTACTAAAGCTAGCTTTTTACCTACTTAATTAACAAGAAAATCTAGCACACTCGTGCACAGGCACCTGCAATGCATTTGTTCAGCAGTGAAGGCTTAGGATTCAGACACAGCACTGGTTTTGTTGGCACATTGAAGGTCTAAGATTTAAAAACTTCACAGAATACTAAACATTCTCAGTCTTGCTGCCTTTACCATTTGCATATACCACACAAAGCAATATAATATTCACTATGGCTGATAGGAAAAAATCCATCTTTGAAACACTGAATTTGGGTTAGTGAAAGGGATAACAGAAGACATGACATTTTCTTGCTATGAAAATGACAGTAAGGGCCACTGATGTAAGTTTCTCATATGTATTTTTTCTTGTCTACTGATCTAAGCAGTATCATTAATGCTCTCCTTTTTAGGTTATTATGAAATACAATCTAGTACTGCAAGCTTGCTTCACATATTTCTTATACCAGACCAAATTTATTTAAAGTTTCAAGAATGCAAAATTATTTAAATCAATATATCAACACTCAATATTTTCATCAAGTTAGTTTTAAGTAAGACATATGGAAATACTTACTGTAGGCTGTACATTCCCTTACTATTAAAAAAGACAATACTATTTTCAAAAGTTGAGAGCTCCCTGACTATTCCCTCTGAACATAAAAGAATACTACTCAGCTCAGAAAATATACGCTAATTTTAAATCAGAGAAAGTTTCTATTACTGAGTTAGAATATTCCACAATGTAGCTCAATAGAATATTAGGGTTTTTGCAAATATAAAACTTCCATTCTCTGTTTGAAAAACATTTGGAATAAAGTGATGGGTTTAGACAGACAGTCGCTGAACACATAGAGAAGAATTACTAAAGCTGATGTTGAACAGTGATACATTAAAAAGGTGTCATATCAAAGTTGATTGATGCTGGAAGCATTGTGTCTTAGAGCTCTGGGATCTCAACACTAGTTTTTCCAGCTGGGTTTCTCCTGGTGAAGGGCTAAGTCAATATTTCATTTAGTGAAAACTTCCTGGTGAATATTCTGTCACTTAAGAGGCTCTATTAATCATTACAGCATTGAAACACATTCCCCTAGGAGTGCTCAGACTGATCCCAGGGTTTAATTTTTAAAAAGCAATTTCTTACTACTTCAGTTTTGTTGGTGTTATCGCTGGCTGGACATGAAAGTACAAAACCGATTGGGAAACTTTACAACTAATTCCTTTGTTGGTATCAAGGGGTTATGTAAAGTTCACTGGAACATATTGCCTGAAGATATGGTCAATGCTGTATTCAGCAAATCCATATTTTATAGTACCCCATACTTTAAATCCTTTAGACAAATGAATCTCTTGTCTAATCACAAAAGCTCTATTGGGTCAAGCAATCTAAAGTGTCAGTTCTTATAGTTAAATTGGAATTCAGAAAGATTTTCCCTTCAGGATATAAGTGGTATAACAGTGGTTCTTTAAAACAGTGAGAATTAAAACGATGTAAATGGGAAATTAAGATACTGTCACAGCCACTGAAAATAATTCACAAAATTACCTGTAGGAATGATGGGAGTGCAAATAAGTCTGTTCATTAAAAAAAAAAAACAAACAAATCAAGCAAGAATATACTTGTAAAACTTTTGTTTTAAGCTACTCTAACATTTCCAACTATAAGTTTCAAGTAAGGGTTTTTTTTCACTGCAATACTAATCAGAAATTTGTAAAAAAAAAATCTCATGGAAGATACACGAGATCTGACACAAAACCCCAGAGACTAACCCTATAGCTCAGGAACCAAGACTGGGAGGGGAGAGACAAAGAGACAGCTATGGACCATGTTCTAACCTGTCAAACTGAGACAAGGCTCAACTTTACCGCTTCACTCAGTATGAGGGGATACATGTTCAAATACAGATGTTTTCTAATCCTCAGTTAAAAAATGTCAGTGTACAAGATTGAACAGCGAGTTAACATCACATTTCCTGTGAAAATGAAGAAATCTGTGACAAACTTTTCACTTATTGACTGAGATCCCAAAGACTAAGTCAGTGGTCAAAGATGTGAAGATGCGAAAGCAAAAATTACAGTTAAGCTCCAAACAGCCTTTCAGAAAATAATCTGAAGAATTGCGTTGAACATTAGCAGCATCATATGCAGTTATGTGTCAACTCAGAAGGGACCTGTTTTGAAGGTGATCATAGTTGATTTTCTTAATTTGTTGAATAAAAAGTTACAGGCACAGTCTCAGTTTTTTTGTGTCAGACCTCATACATGTAAAAGCGTTTTGTTTTCGTTTTTTCTCTTAATACAACACATACTTCAAAACACATTGCTGTTGCAATACTAGGCAATCCAATATATCAAACGTAAACACAATTTATCTAAACACATTCTTGCAGTGTAAAGTCTCGCCTTTGACTGACTTGAAATTATACAAGGAACATTTTGGTCATTCTTCAATATTCTTAAAATTGATACAGAAACGAACAACAAAGTTAATGCTTGTAAAAGTCATCCTTGTATCACAGAATCATAAAATCATAGAACAGTTTGGGTTGGACGGGACCTTGAAAGGTCATCTAGACCAGCCACACTGAAATGAACACTTGATAGAAATGGTCTGAAAGCCATTTCAAATAGCTAGGCTTAAAAAAAACCCCATATTTGTCTAACAAAAGAAAATCTCAGTCATCTGTTTGGATTACATCTAAAATGACAGTCCAACCGTTGTGTCTCCTTTAATTTCACCAGACATTTTATTATGACAACACTCTCCTAGATAAATACTTGATTACCTTAGTTGAAAGAACTAGTAATTCTTTAAAGTCTTATCAATGAAATACTTCACACATTTAACAGATTTATTATAAGAGTTTGCTAAAAGATGCTCTACCACTTCAGCACATGTGTTCTGGAACATCATCTAAAAAATTGCATTTCTAACTTGTCATTCTGCTCTTGAATGAGGGTAGACTAGGAAGCATTAATTCTAAGGAAGATGAAAGAATACTTCAAGAATTAACAGAACTATTATAGTTTTGCTGAGCAATTTTCTCTGATAGCTTTAAGTAGTGGTAGCACTAGCCCATATACAGGATTTCAAACCACAGAGTTCAAGAAACCAGGAGACTTCTATTAAAATACAAAAAAAGTACAGAAACCCCATATCCATGTACAATTTTATTCATATAGCTTATAAATACCATTCTATCACAACTTCTGATTTCAAGGATTCTAGTGACTGCATTTCATTTCATATGTGAAGTTTCCTTTCTACCCTATCCAGTTTTAGTATGCACACACAGTCTCTAGGGCCAGCTCTTGAATTTTTCTTCAGATTATTTTTTCAGTATCACACGCCACTGGAGGGAAAAGACCAGCATTATTTTTACATCTGTGTTTCTAAGAGCTACTAAGACTTCATGTAAAGATAAGGAATTCTTATAACACGAAAAAAGCTAAACCTTCAATTCCTACAAAAAAAAACAACCATTCATTCTGACTTTTGCTTCTTCTATTTTTTTTCCTTAAAAGATCCTACAGCAACGATTTCTTGGTACATTTATCATAGATACCACCTTTCTCTAGCTATGTGTAGTGTGAACCTGTTAAAGCAGCAAGACTGTTACGCGGCAAATGGATGAACTGATGAAAGGAAGAAAATATGGAAGAAGAAGACAGCAAAGCACAAAGAAACAATCTAAGAAGTTATGTGAAAGTCAGATACTGATGGTTCGGAGAAAGGTAAGTACGCAGGGTAAGACCATTAAAATTCAGAGAAAAAAATAAAAGCTTTAAACAGTGCAGTTGAAAGAGAAGGACAAAAACTGAGTGGATGGTCACGTCTTCGTGCAAAAGTTTTAATGAAATGTAAAATAAGGTAATAAAGGTCAGGTAAAACCTCAATCAGAATGTTAAAATAACCAAAGATGGTAAACTTATCAGCAAGAGGAACAACCAGATCTCAACAAACCAAAAAAAGGTCTATATCATCTTTTTAATTTCTGCGTTTGCCTAAAGCAATTATAAAGAAAAATACTTTATTAAGATAACAGTACAGAGACCACTGTTGAGTTTCAGCACAAACTTCTTACTAAGGTTCTAAGTTCTAGGACAAGCATCAAAACTCTTGTTTAAACAAAACTACATACTGGAATTCTTAGAAAATCAAGATCATAGAAGTGAATTTTATTTCTCATTTTCATACAATTATCTTCCAATTTGTAGTAGCATTCATACTTATCACATTTCTACTAGTTAAATAACATATGTACACCTAGTTTTGGCTGATTTTTCTGATTAACAGATTTATTTTCTTACCTCCAGTTCCTTTCTTGGAGAAGAGGATTTCCACTGAGTGACAACTCCCTTAATTTATGACAGCCCCTTAACCATGTAACAATACCTTTAAGATCTGTGTTGCAGTAGGAAAGAAAATTAAATATAAATTTGAACGCAGAACTATATTATTTCTCAAAATCTTATATCAAAGTATAACGTAGCAAAATCATGAAATACTATATGCAATTCCGCTATTTATACAATACAGTTATAATCAACATCTCTAACATCCATGTTTGGAAAACAATTTATATGCTTTTTGTATAAAACTCTCTTAAAAGTAAATAGGAATAATCAAATTAAAATAAGTTCATAATTTAATTAAGAGTACTTGTTTGGATGAGGCTTTAAGTTTTTATGCAATTTACCTGATAAGCAGTTACTTTTGAGATCCAGCTTCTCCAAAGACACAAATGAATTTAAAGGCACAAGCTCAGTTAAACTAAGAATAAAACAGAACAGAGTTTTTTTTCAATTAAATAAAGTAGCAGCTCATACACAGAAAGGTACCAAAATCTTCTATAGTTACGACAATTTACTTATTTCTATAAGAAAATGCTCCTTTAGCTATCCAAGGTGCTAGAACTAATTACTGAAATTTTAACTTTCAAACATTTCTTAGTAGCTCTGTTTTTAATATTTATTCATTACTGTTTTGTTCTATCTGGTAACTATTTCATGCTGTTTCTCGCATTTAGTGCTGAGGATCTGAAGTCTTGTAAAATTTACACAACTCAATTGGCTTTTCTTTAGGCACCTTAAGTAAAATGAAATTAACAGAAGGCCTTGATTCTGTACAAGAAATAAAAATCTGCTTTTCCTCTTTCCATTTCCTTCATTCCTCATTACTGAAAGTTCTCGTCAATTTGCTTCTCTTCTCCAATCCACATATTACTTCTTAGATCCTAAAACTAGTTACCAAAGATGGTCAACTGTTATCACAGTTGTACTTCTTAACAGGTCAAGGTTGTAGTATATTTTTAGTGCTTTCTCTATCCTACTACTTCTGTAAAGTAAAGACAGTGTCTTTACTTACAAACTTTCATTACTGCAACTAAGAATGAACATTGAATGGTTAGGTCAACTGGCAGGCTATTACCAAATATTACCTTTTGGATTTAACAGTTTATTTTGTTTTATGTTAATTATGAAAGAGGGAGGAAAAATAGACGTTTAGCTAACTTGTTGCATCCCTGAAAGAACAAGGCCTAAGCATAATGGAAAAATGGTTAACACTGATGGCTATATGTGTGGTCACTTTGTAACTGCTGATTTTTCATAGAAAGCAGTATTTTCTGAGGGTTATAGTGTCTTTGAAAGCTATAAATCAGAATTCTTATGGTCACAGGCATGACTATGCAAAAAAAAGAACCATTCACTCTACAAACTTGCAACTGGTCAGAGTCAAAAGCATTTATTTGTTGCCGAAATGTGTGACTACCCTGTTTATAGCACAGACATTACAAATGAAAGACAGAGATGGATTTAATTCTAGTACATACAAAATGTTGGTTGTAGATTCTTTACTCTTGTTGAAAATTTGACCATATGCGAAACAACAACAACAACAAAAAAATCACATCCATTTGATAATTATAATATAACATTTTGATAGTAAATTCACAGCAACAGATATAAAGTCAATTGAGTATATGTCACTATACTTCCATTTCTTTCTGAAACCATATTTTAAAGTTGTCCTGGTTCTAGACCTATTTAAGTTCTATTACCTGTCCACCCATTTGCCATGGAATTAAATAAATATTAAGAAGTACTAATTCTAAAAAGAATTAAGCCTCATATGTTGACCAGTTCATCACACTACAAATATCAGCATTTTTGATTCTCAGTAGTACATAAATAGTCAATATAATATTAGTAACAAACATCATCATAGATATTTGTGGCTAACAGTATGGCTGCAAAGACTGAAAATCCGTTATTCACATATTTAGAAATATCCAGGAAAATAAACATCATACTTTGCACAAGGCGTGAAAGATAATGTATTACTTTTTTTGTATTACTTTTTATTTATAGTGAACGAGTACTCTGGATCTTTATCAGTATATGCTTTGGTGAATTAGAAATTATATTTGTCTACTAGACTATCCTTGTGTGCTGTTGGCATTATGAGAGTTAAAATGCTTCCCTGTCACTCTATAGCTTTCTTTTTACTGACATTCTTTGTTAACTTTTCCCCTAAGAAAATTCAAACCAGAAAGACAAAGGACATTACTGAAAACTTAATACTACTTGACCTTGTCACATTAGCCCTGGGCATAAGAGAGATATAAATTACAAAGAAGACACAAAAGTAAAAGATATTCACAAAAAAGCAGGCTATAGCTTCCTCTCTCTGCTCCCATTTAAGTCTGTAGCAGGACAGGACACAGACAGCAACAGAAACAAGATTTAAGAGACTAGAATAGTCGCAAGTTTGCACCAGGGAAAATAAAGATTGCTTTTCCTAACACAATTAGCAGTTACTGCTCAGTATGGTTTAAATCCTGCTATGCATCTGCTTTTCCACAGAAAATTTATCAATGATGTTAATGAGAAGTTAGCAAGAAAAGCAAAATAATCAAAAATAAAGTTGTACTAATCTATATCTTTAAGTAATGATTATACTTTTTATTCTTTGAAAATAAAAATATTTTAATTTGCAGTATTCACCATATTTATCAGGAACAATCAAATATAACGTAAGAAACGTGCCAGTTAACCACTTGTTTCTGAAGTACTGGTAGTACTTCAACAGTATTCTCCACAGTGCCATGTACTTAGAGATAAACTTATCACCAACATAGACTTACTGAAAGTGATCAAAAAAATCTATACTGGTAAGGATAGGATGTGGAATAAACACATATATAAGTATAGCTTTTTCATCTCTGACTGATTTCAACATCTGATGACATTTAGGTTTATTAGTGAGACACTCGAAAAGCTGTCAAAACCTCAAAACACGATGGCTTACAATGACAGTGAGGTCAACTCTTCATCTGAGAAATTAGGTTAAAAACAGATACCATATATATTTAAGTAGGGTGAACAATATCTATTAAGAAAGAACTGAGCTGACTTTTTAGAATTTCTATTATAAGCCTTTAGGAATAGTATGCAAAGCCTTTTAGGAAGAGTTGCAAAAACATGGAAGCAACATGCTCAAGAATTTGATTCTGATCAAAAAAAATTGATTCTGGCCAAACTAGCATACTCAAACCCATGAATTTTTGCAAATAACTGCATTTTTTTAAAATACTAAATTTTTACCTACTACAGCTACATTAATGAAAAGAAAAGACAGCAAAAAGATAACTTGGTCATATTAATGCCACATTAAAAGAGAATTTTAAGAGGGATAAATTTGTCCATTTTGAAGTTAAAAAAAAAAGTAATCGCTACCTTAACAGCAGATTGATTTAGTGTCTTACAATAAAACTTTTAAATTAAAAAGGCATCAACAAGATATATAATTAAGTGAGATTACATGTAAAAATAAATACCATGTGAACTCTTAATACATATTGAAAATGTATGAAGGTTAGCCCCAGGTTTTCCCCTCCTATGCCTAATTCTTTATCCATAACTGAAGGAAAAAAAAGGTGCCTTTTTTTTAAACTGACTTAACATTTGTGTTCTCCAGTTGCTATAAAATAAGAGCACAGATCTTCATAGTTCCAATTCTGCAGTAACCAAGTCAAAAGAACATTCGTCATTGACTTCGGTCAATTGTACATTGACCAAGTATATGCTTTTTATGTTAAAGCCACATTAAAACACTTAGAAGTGTTGAAATATCATGAATAAAATGGTGAAATAGCTGTCATTTCTGTATATGGAGTTAATCACTACCTATTACATTACAATTCTTGGTTGCAAGATTGTAGGCTTAAAAAGATTAATTTATCTTTGGCTGTTTCTGGTTTATGATACAAAGCATATTAGGAATAAAAAAAAATCCTGTAAATTAGTGTAAGAATTTTCTTTTCACAGTACTTGACTTTTAGAAAGAATACAGATTCACAGTACTACCATTACATGGGCTTCCCGCAATCAGTGAAAAGGAAATGGCACTCAGTGCACACTTGAAAAAAATTCACAAAATTGCACTAGCTGTAGGATAAAAGAAAAGAAACAGCTTTTCTTTCAACAGCTTACTCCATTACATTCGCTGTTTCTATAGAACATCGAGTTACTTATGTTATAGCACACACATATGGAGCTGCTTATAAATGTACATAAAGTGAGTAGAACAGAGCAGGCTACTGAAATGCCAGGAATTTTGAGGTTTTTCATATGCATTTAAGGCTATCTTGCCCTGTTTGTTACAAAGATGGACAAAACACCGCATCTCAGCTTGGCCACTGTAAAACCAGAATAAGCACTGCAATGGACATTAAATACTGTGCGATCATGGGCCAAGCGGGTGATACAAGGTACACCCACACGGCCACTCCAGCACAACCAAGATCCAGAGGCTGCATTCAAGCTGCGCCTTAGACTTTACTTATACGTTTGTTCTCTCCCTAGAAGGGACGTGAAGTCTTCAAGCAGTTTTGCAAACCTTTCATTACACAGTATAACTACCCCTCAGTTTTAACAATAACCAAACTGAAGGAAGATGAGGAAACTACAAAATAAAGACGCATATTCCACAAAAAGCCGAACAGGACAAGGAAAATTAAAAAAGCGAAGAGCATGAATTAAATCAATACATATGATTCAGAATCTAACTCTTAACACATACTGCTCTTGTTAATCACAGGCAGGAAGCACTTTGTCAGGAAGCTGCAGAAGAATTAATAGAAGAAGAACAACAAAAAAATAAAAGCCAAACAACTTGAAGATTAGGTTCTGTAAATATAGCTTGATGTTACATTTACAACCAAGAGGACACTATTTTATTACACAAGATATGAAAACAATCGGAAAAATTATGTAAAAATACAGGTTGTATATACACAATAATATTAAGTTTCCATGAATGACATTCCTTACAACAACATTACTCTGTCTTACTGGTCTTTTCTCTCATAGGCTCCCAGCTACAGTTGACTCTGCTGAATCAAATGTCACATGGGATGAGATTCATCTGTTCAAACGCAGACACCCATGTATGAGCTGGTCATTTTGACTCTGATTATAATCAATGAAGACAAACAGACACTTGTAGGGTATGATTAGTCTCAAAGCAAACAGCTAAAAATGGCAGATGAATCACACTCTAAAAGCCTCTCCTCTTCACTAGGAGGAGAGTAAAGTGATTAGTTCAGAGTGTATATTGTGTCTAAGTCAGTATATTCCATTTTGTTTAGCTGAGATCTTGTTCAGACTGAAACAATCACAGCATAGAAAAATAATTAATACTAATTTAAAATACAATTTACTACTAACACAGTGTAAATTATAATTGTTCCTGATTTTTTCAGCAGAATTTAAACTCAAAAAAAAGGGGAGGGGGTGGGGAAATGAAAATTTTGGCTCCTGAATATGTGGTCAGTCAAACTCTGCAGATGTACAGATTAGTTCAGCACATGAACAGAAAGCTAACTACAGAGTACTTGAGTGCATGATTTACTTTATGTTGCTTGTCTCGATCCTTTCTTTTTTATTTTATACCATTCAACATGAACAATAAGAGTGAAAAATTAGAACAAATATGCTTATTTTGGAGGGCATTAACAAACGTAAAATAAACACCAACAGTCTCATTTGTCCTTTTTAACTTTAGTAGCTGCACTTAATATAGCCTTCAAAGTCTGTTTCAAATAAGCTAACTGTGAAATATGAAGTTTGACAGATATACTCTAGAAACAACTGCTAAAGAAAGGAAAAAAAGAAACACCATTGTTTTAATAATGCTACAATGCTCCAAAATTATTTTCCTGTAATATCTAACAGAAAAAATTACTAGATTGTTTCAAATTTTCTTGGCTAAAGGTAGACACTTTTGTCAACCACATATTTTTATAGAATATCTGGAAAACATAGTGATATTTTAATCATATTGGTAATTATATGTTTCAGATGTTATGTTAGTAAATACCTCTGTATCTGTTTTGCAAATGGAAGAATGTTTCTTGCTTACCTGTTTTGAGGCAGCAAAAGAATCTGCAATAGAGGCAACCAATACAAAGAAAGCATTTTCACAGCAGAAATACTATTGTCGTCCAAATATAATTCTCTTAGGAGAACATGATTTTCCAGCCTTGGAAGCTACAAAAAAAAAAAAAAAAAGAGATGGTTATTTAAAATTAATACAAATTAGAGAAATAACAATGGAATGTTTACCAGATGCTTTTCATAAATCATTACTAAATACAAGCAAACACCACATTTTGGATATGTATCATTTCTTTAGTATGTAGGTACCAGTTGTCACACACAATGTCTGCATATCAGGTGTTAAGTATATTTTAATGTCTTCTACCTACTCTGAATAGTCAATATAAATTAAAAAAAAAACCCTCAAAAGCCCAAAGTCTTACTATTTTATTTATGCAGTTATTTGCTGCTTACTGACAATTGTTTTCCTCTCTTGGATTCTGAAGAGAATCGTTGCCAATAAATACAACCAAGTGTACAGTCAGCAAACTATTTTCGTATTTTAAATGCTGCAGCACAAACTTTAACTTTTGGAGGATTAGCACACATCAAATTAGCCTGAACTATTACTTACATGTAATGATGATAATATTCTGTTACATTTTAAACAAAGCATTAGTATCATATAACACAAACTGAAGACTAGATGCTATAAACAAATGAAGGAAATGCAGTTATCGAAGGGCCAATTTTTAAGGGTCTTAGGAGCAAGAAAATACTTAATTCAATTGTACCTCCTGCAGGTTATTGCCTTGCAACTTCAGAATTTGAAGTAGGCCACAATTCTCAATGCCTTCAACTTGTGTGAGATGATTAAAAGAGCAGTCTAGGTGAATGAGAGTAGGTGCCTCACAAAGACCTTTTGTGCTGATTAACTGATTATGGTCCACAATTAATCGCTGAAGATTTTTCAATGACTCCAGACCACCTGAAAATTAAAGATTTTAGCTGAATTAAGCTATACTGAATTAAAACCTGTTGGTTTTCAAGTACTAAGAAAACTCTGAACTTTCAATATATTTGTTATCTATAGTAGCAATGAGTCCTGTATAAGGTTTAAAAATAATTACTGTATTTTGACCCTAATAAATATACAGTTCACAAATTTCTGATCCTGTTAACCAAGTAATAATAACAGTTCATAACTTCTTTAGCACTTCTGTTAGAATAGAACTTTCTTTTAGTGATAAACTTGCTATACTTTAAGCACTTCATAAATGCTATTCAGAACCTATGGTCACTGTGTAATGCTAACAGCTCTCTTAAAATCACCTCTCAGAATGGAAAAAGTATTTATGTTTCAAAGTTAATTTTCATTATTTCATTTTCAAAAGTTTTTTTTAAATCATAAGCAAGGTGAGAACAAATTGTGTTAGAACTTAGGCCAGACCACCTCTATTAATTCCTTGAAAAAAGATACACTTGAGTATAAAATATTTTTAATGAAGATATTTACAAATAAAATTCAGTGCCTTTAACTATAAAGCTATACTTCTATATCCATGGCACCCTCAAAAAACTTATTCCTGCCAACTAGTGTGAAGAGAAAGAACGTGTGGTTTCTACCTCAAAAAGATGCAAAGGAACAAGTTCTTGACAGTGTCTGCTTCTTCCACAGAATTCTTCTCAAATCATCCTTTTACAACTGCAAAAATCACACTAACAAATGCTAGATGTTCTATAATGGCACTGATGCATCTGACTTGCTACAGGTCGAAGCACTTTTTCTGAATCTCTCTAGAAGAATTCCTTTAAAGGGACACCTTAAAGGGACACAATCTAAAACAAGGAATTGCTGAATATACTTTTCTTTCACATATTCTTTGAGGGATTAACTGAAGTCAGGTTTTGTCTCACCTTTATCTCACTGAAAACTTCCCAAGTTCCCAAAGGGAAGTTGGGTGAGGTTTAAATTTACTTTATGATTTTCCTTTGAGAATGAACTGGATTACAAGTCCAGAGACCAATCTTCACCATAGGTTATTGACAATACAGAAGAAGAATTGCAAAAGAGAATGAACAGTATGGAAAAGAAGAGAAGTAAAAAAAAAATACCAAAACTAGTAGTACATTTAAAAAAAAAGACAATCAAATATAGGCATTTGAATTGTAGCAATTTAAAAACTGAAACACCTACTGGAAATAACACAATCACTTGATATTAAAAAGATATCATCCTAAACCTCAGACAAATGTCCCATACTGTAACTTCAAAACTTTGCTTTAGGAAATAAATATACAAACCTTGAATAACTCAGAATTTCAAACACACTCATGACATACTATCCTGACTACAGGATCCTGGGCTGTATTTTCTTTTATACTTGGATAAAAATAAAAAAGGGACGAGCACCATCTAGTGGTCTCTGAAACAATTTCGTTTCAGTCTTAGAACTAATAGCTTCCAAGATTTCCTCACTAGAGCAGTCCTTAAATCTCCACTTTCAAGTTATCAGCATAGCAGTACCAGAAGTAGTAACTGAAGTAGTCTGGAATGGGACAGAGAGGAGAGACTGCACACACAGTAAGAAAAGGAGTTAATGCAGCCTCTGGAAACTTCCTATTTGGCATGTTGCACAAAGCACTTCTTTTACATCTCCTACTCCTCATCTGTCTTGTTTAATTAGACTGAATGTCACTCGGAACAGACATGCCAAGACTGCATACAACGGGATCACAATCTATCCTGGAACTATAAAGTGCAGTCCAACAGAAAGACACACAAAGAGAATAATGTCATACAAACAGATGTTTTTTAATGTTTCTTCTGCACACAAACAAAATTAAAAATAAGCACGAAAGTCTTCTGGACATTTCCAGAAGATATTGTCTGTTTTCCATATGATGCAACTAAAAACAGCTATGGCAGTACATGGGAAAGTGCATTCTGTTGAAAAATATAAGGTTTCAGCAAGATTTGTGGACAAGCTTTATATAAGCAGCTCTTAGCAATTCGCAAAGTGCAGCTAGAATCTGTTAGCCTGGGACCCCATACTGGTCGTCAATGCAGTTCTGAAGTAACTTCTATGTGTGACAAAGATGAATGATACGACAGGAGTGAAAGCTCACAGCAAACATGAAGAAACACCTACAAAAAACCTCCCCAAATGGAAAGGTGTCTGATAAAAAAAACCCGAACAACCTCTATGTGCTTCCTTAAGAATAGTAGGTCCAAAGAATCTTTAACAACTAGTCATGGTTATGCATTGCTATTCTTAGCATGACAGGATTTTAGACAATATACTATGGCAATACAGACCACCCTACAAAAGTATATTCTATGACTCAAGTCAAAATTGTATGTTTTGTGTATGAATGATTTACTTAATTTTCATGCTCCATATATAAACATATGTACTGAACTTCAGTGTATTTCTGACACAATTACTTAACTTGCGATAACGCATTCTGAAGTGGAAGGCCATAACTGAGAAATAGTTCTTACACTTTCACTGTTATTTTTAAGGGTTTTTTGGCAATCTGATTTTCCCCCTACTGATGCTATATTTCAATGAGAAGAGAAAAAAAGAAAAAATAAATTACAGTATGCTTGAAATTTCCTACAATAAAATTATTGAAAAATAAATACTACAAACATAAATAAGCCTTACTTCTTAGGAAAAAGCCCACAGTCTTTGTTAGAGCTGAATTAACAGAGAACATTTCACAGTACTGCAGCTTCCAAAATTGCTAAGGGGCATCCTGCAAGATTTACAGATGATCAGGATACATTAACTTTTTAAAATCCATAAATCCATTTTTGTGCATTCTATGCAACAACTTACAACCCTAGCGTATGAAATAAATTGTGTATTTATTTTTTGTATATTTATATTTAACCAGACATCCTCAAAGCAATTCTGGAGGGGAGAAAGATAGATTCAAAGCTGATTTCCATGAACCTTTATTTACCTATTCAAACTCATTAGAGACTCAGTAATCATAGCAGCACACTGCACAAAACAGAAAGCATATGAGGATTTTACACCATTGGGTCAGTACAAAGTTAGTACATTTTACACAGATGCCACATTCTTAAACGTCATCCTCTAGCACTGTGTCATTCTTGCATTAATCCTGCAGACATTTTCACCAAATCAGATAAATCTGAATAAGAATCTTACCCAGCATTATTTGCCACAAGGATATAGCTGAAGCTTCTTCAACCAGCTTCTTTTATTGTTTCTCATTAGATACTGATGCATTTTTGTAGTAAACACTGATATCCTTGCACCTTTATTCTCAAGTATTATAAATTCTGTTCACAAATACTAACATTCCAAATTTGCACATATTAGCAAAAAATATTAAAAATATCAACATTAAACACTAAATCTACAGGGTTTTTTAAGCTTTCCCATTTCCTGTTTGCTGTGCCCTTGTTATTTATTATGGAGTTTATTCATACTCATACTGCTTCAGTCTACTTTTTTTCCTCCAACAGTGGAAACCATTTCTTTATACAAATATCTCACAGGAATATGTTTCATTTCTCAGTTGAATAACTGTTTTATATTGTGGACATGTATGTCCATATACTTTAAAAAAAACTATAAGTCTAAGCCAACGCAAATAAAATTAAAATCTCATTTCTTTTCTATTGTCAGCTCTGCAGTCTTTCCAAGTAACATCTTTAGATTTAGCACAGGCTAAGAGTACAACCAGAAACTCATCTTTTCAGGTTTCATTTTCCAAGAGCTAGAAAATTAATTACGTCATCATATGTAAATTTTTTCCAGGCCATAAGATTTAACATCAATGGACGATTCTCTGAAGATTCACCTCTATTGAGACTATAATAGTGAAGTTACATACTACCCCTATTTCAATGGAATTTACAAATTTCACAGTATGTCACGCACCAAAACCCAAGCCCCTAGAGCATAGGGAGGCAGATAAATGTAGTTTCTTTCTATCTGCTGTGCTGCCTTCTTGAAGGAAATTTGCTACTTTCAGGCCTTGAGAGCTCCCTTTCAAGTAATGATCTGGCAATTTACTACTATGTTTTCTCAACTATTAATGTTGCTTTTTTAGGGACTACTAATGGTCTTCTCTTCGTACATCATTTTAGGAACAAAAAATTGGCTTCTCCACTTACACACAGCAAAGCTCACAGTTATTTTCACTGCAATATGCTTCCCTAACCTTTAGTAGAAAAGACTCTGGACCTGATTACAGCTATACCAAATCTACATAACACAAGGCAATATTTTTAGCTTGCCAGAAGCTGAGACAAAATACCTACCCCTTAGACACTTTACACTCAGAGTGGCAGTACAAGCAGAGAGGCAAACACTTGTTCATTACATGAAAAAATCCTGGCTGACCAACAGAAAACATCTATCTCCTGGCAGGAAGATTTCATGTATTGAAGCATCTGTTCAGTGCATGTAAATTTTAAAACTGCTTGACTGCATGCTAAAGGGACACCTGTTGGATGCCAATTTTTTTGACCTAACAAATACAACAAACTGCCTTTGTAAATACAACAGGGGTTGGTACACCTGCTGTGCCTAAATGATTTGCATGATTTTACCGTAGACTCATTCTTTTTTCCAGCTTTGGAGCAGCAATGAACAGCCAGAGTGGGAGGGAAATATATAACAACAGTTTGGAGCCAGAATAGGCAGCATTTTAGTAGAGATGCTGTGGCCCAGTGTTTGTGGTCCAGCGTTAGCATGATAGGTATCAGGCAGGTAATATGATTTCTATATAGCTACTTACAGTCAGTCAGGAGTGCACTGTAATTCTCTGTAGTTGCAAGGCTAGGCTTTATATTATTTCTTTGGATAAAGGGCCTTTCTACAAAGATTTTTTTGCTCTCTCCGGCTAACAATAGCTATATGACCTGGTAGCTGGTATACATGGCAGTAGCTAAGCCATACTACAGTGAGAAGCTGAATGTGCTTTAAAATGCAGGCCTGTTCTAAGTCTTTTTCTTCATTCTCCTTGGTCTTATCACCTGGCTGGCCCTGAACCCAAGGGAAGTATAATTCTGAATACGAACAAGCACAAATATTGTTATAAAAATTGAAATATTTTTTCAGTAATTTTCTTACCAATTCGAGTGATTCTATTGTAGGAAAGTTCAAGATTTCGGAGATTTATGCAGCCATCTAAGCCACAAACTGATGAAAGATGGTTCTTATTCAGAATCAGAATACAGAGATTTTCCAGATTTTCACAGTCAATGAACTGAATGTTGTTTTCCTGCAATAAAAGAAAATGTGGATATTAAACAGCACCTGTAATGAAACAGCAGGACTAGTGTAAAAATATGGCAGATTGCCATCACTGCTTATTCTTATCCTAAACTCCTAGCTAGGAATAAGGGCACCTCTATTTTTTTCATTAGAAAAATAAATCAATGAGTCATAGAAACTGCATTTTGTGCCCTGCTGGGACAGAATGAAAACATATCATTCTATCTCCGAACACAACCAGAATTTGAAACAAAAAGTGTAGACCTTAAGGACAGACTGGTCTTTTCCATATAGAGTTCCCTAGCCTTCCAAATATGTGGAGACTAAACTAAAAACTGCATGGAAGCCAACATATTTACGAGACACTAATGAAGACAGCTATAAATTTGTTGGAATCCTATTTATTATTTATTATTTCACTAATAAGTGAAAATCTGCATTTAGAGGTATTTTCGTCACAAACATTAAGCCTGTTCTCAGCTAATGTTCTTCCCCTAAGAGATTTTGTTCTTTTAATATCCCACTCCAGAGGCCATTTTAATAACATTGCTCTGGATTTCTATTTCACTATTTGTTGCCCTTGATTTTTTTCCTTCTAGTTTTCACCTGCAGGTGCTCAAACAAACAGAAACTAAGATGCATCACAGAGTAAAATGTTCTCTTTAGTCATTAAATTCACAAGGCCATGTAAGACACTGTGCAGTAGCAATTACCATTATTATGCTTCTACTGTATCTCGTTATAATGTTCCTTGAGCATATGTGTGAGTTATTTTAAATAAAATTCAAGGTGTGTATGGCAAAGGGCTCTTCCTTCTACTTACTCCTGCTTAAGCTGAGCACCTGCTATTGTGAACAGCATCTACCCACTTGTGAATGAGACAGACTAAGGTAATGAAGATCTGTCACCTTTCCACACTACGGCTAATCATAGATTGATACTACCATGCACTTTTCTTCGTATAGCTTGATTCATTAGCAGGATTTCACTTCAGTAAAACGCAAATCGTTACATGCAATGCAAATCTCCCGGTATAGCTTTGTTCACATTTGGCAGTATTTTGTTGATATTTCCATGATCTTAAGGCACTAAAGTTACATATTCAGTTGGATGCAACTGCATAACCATCTAAGCAGCAAAACTGGCACTTCTCCATGGGTTACAATAAAGAATCAAACATGCTTGGTACCTCCATATTGATATACTTTAGGTCTTTGCAGCTACTTAGTCCTTCCAGCGCAACTAGTCCGCAGCGCCTCAGAGTCAAAACTTGAAGATTTGAACACTCTGATAACGTTGAGAGGCTACAAGCTGGTAAATCTTCAAGTGTAAGTATTGTGACCTACATGTGTTTATTGATAAATAAAATCAGTTTTTCTTATACTGAATATTCATTGTACAATATCACATTATAGTTATTTTCTTTAAAAAGAAGAGAGACTCAAACTACTTTCTACTAACACTTCAGAAAATGTAAGCAACTAATGTTAATGCGTTCATATAGGACAGGATGGCAATGATAGGTTTGATTTGTTAAACGGGAGAGGTTACTATGAAAACAATCTGTTTGATTTTAATACCTACTTTAAAAGAAATAAAATTGATCCTTTGCTAATGACATTGAATTTGAATGACGGAAGATTAACCCTAAACAACCTAATTAAGAGCGTGAATTGTTTTCCACCATGCTACCATAAATAATAAATGCACTAGAACAGACAAAAAATAGTTCAGACTAAAAGTG
Organism: Tapera naevia; assembly: GCA_033556795.1. NCBI lineage: Eukaryota > Metazoa > Chordata > Aves > Cuculiformes > Neomorphidae > Tapera > Tapera naevia. The sequence continues at coordinate 8,184,568 of JAUMJJ010000059.1, forward strand.
TACAGACTAAAAGTGTACGTAGCCTAGTATGTCATTGCACAGTCGGTATCAAGACAAGGGCACAGAGCAAGCATACAGAGATAAGTTAGTAACTGGTAAGGAAATTAAGTGCTGTGAACCATGAGATGTTCCTCATGTGGAAGCTGACCAGCAATATCTTGCTTCTGGAAGAGACTAGTCTTCTCAAAACTCTGAAGGGGCTAGATGAGCAGGAGCTGAAATGCAGATCCTTATACAAAGGAAATCCATGTTAATTTAGGAGAAAATAGGATCTAGGAGCTCCTGCCTTTTACAGGCTTAAGATACTATCAATCATCTAAAGACTAATAGCACAGTAGTCTGCTCCACAATGCTCCCAGGAATTGAAACGTCATTCTCATTGCCCTTATTCTCCACTTATGCAGAGTACCACACTGAGATATACACTCTGCTCAATGATAATCTCTTCCAGAACAGCATTCAGCTGGCACATCAAATCAAAAATAAAAGTGATGGAATGGCTTCCCCTTTGATTCTCTATCTCCTATATAGTTACCTGCTGCAGAGTACTCCAAGGGCCACTATGGATTATCTTTTGTGTATTTAATGGAGGCATCTTGCTAACTGAACTCTTCCTTGGTCGTTTTTTTATAGTTACTTGCTTTCTTTGGTTTTCTTCATATATTTTAGACCAAGATTTACATGTGTTCATCCAGTTTATTCTCTTCTTTTCAATATCATCAGGAAGAACCAGTCTACCGGAACACTCAGCGACCTCTTGAACCCTGTCCCAGGTCTCTCTTACTTCCTCATTATCACCTTCCATTAGAAACCTGGTTTTCTGCATTGTTTCAGACTGAGAAAATTGATCTGTGACTTCTCTATTACTAGCATTTGACTGGACATTTGGTGGACTGCTGCATATATTGTTTGTCTCACTTTCTACCATGTCATTAGCTCCAAAATTAACAGATTCATCCTTTGAAGTCTGACTGTTTGTAGCTTTATTAAGATCTCTAGTTTTTGAGCAATTTTCTTTTACACGTGTTACTGAATTCATGTGTATGTTCTCACTATTTACTTGAAAAGAGTGTTCCATCTTCTCTAAGCCTAGCATATTTGGTGTTAGTCTCAAATTTCTTTCTGTCTGAGTCATCCAATTATTTGTTTCATCCATCATTCCAGCCTGTTTTTCAATTTGTTCCTCTACTCTCTTACTTAATTCCTTCTTCTGTTCTTCTATTACATTTGTATTTTCCATCTGCTTAGGTTTTTTTATGTTTTCTTTGTTGTTTTCTCCACTTTCATTCATCACAGCTTTTGCTCTTTTTTCTTCTAGTTTTCGCTCTTCTTCTCTTCTTATTTGCAGCTGTTTTTCTCTTTCAAGTTTCAGGCTTGCTTTCTTTTTCTCATATTCCTCACGCCTCCTCAACTGTTCCAAATATTCCTGTCTTTCAAGTTCTTCTTGTCTCTTTTTCTTCTCTTCTTTCTTTTGCCTATTTTCTTCCATTCGCCTCTTCATTTTTTTCTCTTTTTCTTTTATTTCTCTCTCTATTTCTTCTACTACTTTCTGCTTCTTTTTTATTTCATCTTTCCATTCTTTTAAGATGGGAGCATATTTTTTACGGACTAAAAGTGCTCTAAATTTAGCTTGGATTTTCACAGCTGCTACATTCTGTTTTTCTGCCAGGTGTTGTCCTTCTTTTGCTTTTTGCTCTTCCAAGGCTTTTTTCTCCTCTTCCATTTGGAACTGTAGCTTCACAATCAGTTCCTAGGCCAAAACAATTAGCAGAGATTTCAATCACTTTTAAAATAGGACAGGTGTTGGCACATGTTTATCATCCATAAACAGAATCTGGTGTATTATCTGTTCCAGAAAAACATTTATTCTCAAATATATGATAGCAACTTCATAGTCTTCCGGCAAAGGCTCATTATATAACCTTACCTCATGCCGCATCATTTTGTCTCTCCAAGCTTTCTTATCTTTCTGTAACTCATCTTCTATTGCAGCTTGGTGTTTCTGCATAACAAATAAACTTAAATGAATATTGTACAAATTCTGGAACATCATAAAACACCCTCTCTATAATCTCCTCCTTCTTGACTTTCCAACAGTTCACTTTTGTGAATACCTGAACTAAAATGAGGAACTTGGCAGCATGAGGATCAATATAAACAACTGGACAACTGCACTGGTAATGCAGATTTGGTCATGCACTGAAAGATGCATACCTTCAGAGAGTCCGCATCTTGGTACTGACCCAAACAACTGCCACCTTTCTCTCCAAATTCTGTACTGCTATTAAAGATGAAAACTATGCTTATGAAGTAACCATTCCGTGTAAAGCTAGATAACAGCAACACAACAGAAACAAACACTCTGAAGCAGCACTGAAATTGTTTCTCAATGGAAAATGAAAGTTCAAGCCTACTTTCGCACTGTTTGCAAATAAATAGTATTTCCCTCCTTGGCTCAACATATTCTCACTCAGGACAAAAAAAATCCAAATAATTCGGAATTACATATGATGAAAATTAAGACAGTAAGTACCTGAAAACCAGAGGCTGATTCAGAACATAACTCCTGGTGGAACCAAGATAAATTAGTATCAACTAAATCAAAACATATAGCGGGCTATGAAGGAACCAGTATAAAAAAACCCAGCACTTTTTGAATGGAATGATTTTGGTTCATATTACTTCAGCTATGACCTAAATGTGAAATTGAGGTGGGAGATCCAAGTTAAGTAAATATTTTCTATCAGGGCACATTGACTCATTTTTCATTTGTGAGTAACTTTGCACATCTCTCATTTCTGGTACTTTGCTGTCGTAACATAAAAACTCAGTAAGGGCTTTCAGTAAAGCCTAAAGAATAATTTAGCATTTAGCACAGCAAATTAATTTACTGCTGATCAAAACAAATTCATTTACTGTTGATAAAACCCAGTGGATTGTACTTACATATCTCTTACATCTCATTTTGGTATCACAAGGAGACAGAGTTTAGGACACTCAAACAGATTGGGATAGTACTCTCTTTTTCACATTAAGTCTGATTTCAGATAGTCTAGATGGGAACAGGTTGCCTTCAACGTCATTAATTACCTTATGAAGAAGTCTTAACTTCATTTTTTCAGCCTCAAATTCCTCCAGTCGCTGCATCCTGCTTGCATGTTCCTCTTCATTCTGTTTTCCTTGTGCTTCTCTCTCAGCTTTCCATTTTTTCCTGTTTTCATCTTCAAGCTCCTTTTGTTTTTTCTCCCACTGCTCGAATTCTTGTCTACACTTTTCTTCTACTTCACAATGAGTAAGTCTCACGCACATTTCAACATCAGCTACAGATTTGTAATCAACCACAAAAAAACTGCATTTAATTTCCTAATATTGACCGGGAGAACATTAAAAAGTCTTAAAGTATTGACAGAAAATTGATTCTGTGTGGATACAGGCAGCAATATATCCCAAGGAAATAAGAACAATGTGAGTCTTTTCTATCAGAGATGGCTTATTATCATGATGACGCTTAATGACTCTGCTACAAACATGCTTATTCTACTAATGTATATTTCAGGATTATACTTTGGCTTCACGATGAATGTCTTCTGTGGCTCATAGCAGGGGTTTTAACTGATGCATCTGTCCCCTAAAATGTGCAAAGGCCACAGCAAAGGGGCATGTCCCCAGCCAATGGGATTATAAAAAAAATAAAAGCAGCTGTGGCCAAAACATAACCGCTTAGTGCCTCCAATCTGTCTTCCACTTTTATTCGTAAAATATTTAAATATTTTTTGGGTAGTATTTTTTGAAAAAAATTTATATCAAGACATTAAAGACTACAACAACTTTGTGATCCTGGAATTAGATAAAACCACACGCATTTTCCCATGCCCAATTAATGAAGTATTAATATCTATTGAATATTGTAATGTGCAATTTTTAACAAAGAATGTTATGATACCCGTGGTAACAGAAAAGCAGGAAACAGCTAAAGATCAACTCAACTAAATGACAAATGTGTTTGCTTACCTGCAACAAAATGGTCATCAATAACCACTTCATCGCCAGTGGACTGACTACAATAGCTAGATGTTGAAACAATCTGCAAGTCTTCATTTTCAATTTCAGATAGTACCTAATACAGTTTAATATTATCAGGAAGAAACAAAAAAAATTAAAAGCAGAACATTATATAAATATTCTAGAACAAGGATAAGCTTTTCATCATATGACGAGTACAATAATACAAAACTTAATACTGACTGGAATCCTTACACATTGAATAATGCAAATGTATTGTTTTCTAGAGTAATAAGTATTGGAGCATCTCCCAAAATACATAATATTTCTTTGTGTTTTTAAAATATATTTTACATTTTTACTTGAAAAACAAGAGTTTTACATTTGGTATTTGTTTTACTTTCTGTGGAAATAAGCACTATATTTGTGCACAAATACTGTTACACACATAGGGGAAGAACTATTTACACAGTAAATTTTTAGGAAGCCTATTTGAAAATAATGCCATGGGTACGAAGATTGCTGTATTTCTTTCACTGTTCTTTGTTGGTAAGAAGTAATTTATTCCTGCTCATTTATCATCTGTTCATCCCATGCTCAGGGCATATATCAATATCTGTAATGCAACTGAAGTCACATAAAGTAATTGTGGTGTTCTAAACAACGGTCTTCTTTCTGAGAACAAAAAATCATGTTTGCAAAAGTGCTCATTAATAAAAGTCAGGCAACAAATTAAAAGGGTTATATTAAATTCAGGTTTATCCTAAGAACTTCAGCAAGTTATTCAGTCAAATCCTATGGAAATATAAAAGAATCCAGGTTCATAACTCAGTGTTTGTCCTTGAAAGTTACATACATTATTATGTTTACATTTTCTATAAAATAATGGAATACATTAGGAGCAGGATTAATAGTAGTACACTCTCCTGATCATCATAAAAAAAAAGACTAGAAAAATTTAAAAGTGTTATACTATTGAGATAATTTGCAAATAATTAAAAATGAATGATTATTCCATTTTGTTTATTTTTGTTGATTTCTGTGCTCAGCATCTCAACTGCTGATACACAGAATTTATTCCAAATTTTAAAAGTTACAGACATGGTGTACCACAGCTCACGTCCCAGTTCTAAAGAACAACATATACAAACTAATCTTAATACCTTATTGATAGTCTGACAGAAACAAAATTGAACACATCTATACACCTTAGGAGGCTAACAAAGCAAGTGTAAGTTATCTAGATTACTTAATAGAATTTTATTCACTATAAGGTTAAATAGAGAATACCCTTTTTGTAATTTTTTCTGGATCTTCATTATATTCAGAAGCCAATTCTGCCATGTAATCTGAAGTCTGGCAAGAAACAACTCCACAGATGTTACCTAAAGAAGAAACAAATTCATGATTTAGTAAACAGATAGAAAATCCCTTACCAATACTCAGTTCTGCTCTATACTGCTGAGGTACTATATTTCTTTAAACTAAAGTCTTTTTTTGCTTTAGAACTCTTAAACATTGTCCTTCCTACCACCCCCTTTTTACTCATATATATATTTATGGGAGTCATAATTCACATATGTCACAACTGACACATCAATATTGTTCCAAACTACAAGGTAATTTCACTTAATACTAGCTCAGGTATCTCTCAAGACAGACTTTAGACATATCTATGGAGTTCAATTGTATCTGAACTCTTTAACTTCAATTCCTAGAGACTTCATTTTAGATTCTCATGAACAATCTAGGTACTGTTTCAGAGAACAATCATGCAACTTGCCTAAATCTGGATTTTAAGAAAAATCAATTCATACTCAGATGTTAATCCTAGAAGACAGCATTGCATAGTTTTATTCCTAGAGATTTTCAGCATGCATTCAGAAGCTGATGCAATTGGTTTCATTGCTTGTTCAATGTAAAAGTTTGCATGTTTGCTTTACTGATGATTGTTGGTATAACTTCCATTGGCAATACAATGTGCACAGACATTTTAACTACGATCCTTGCTTACTTGTAGTTTCTTCATCTTTTAAGTCTTGCAGTATAAACTTTTCAGCATCTTGATTTCTGCTCTTTATGAAGTTTAAATAGGAGAGAAATGATTCTGGCAAGTCATCTGAAATCTAGAAAAACATGACATTTGATGGAAATTCTACATTTTCATCGCACAGCCATGACCAGAGGTAAACACCTGATATGCAAGAATAAAGATTTTGGCTTCACCTATAAAAGCATTGATGGAGATTTAGTAGTAATTGCTACCAAAATTGTTCCCAATCCCTACATTCTACCCATTGTTTTATCACCTACTGAGCAATTAATAATTCTAATTACACTCAATTACACTCAAATTTTGATTGGAATAAATTTTAGTAATTTATCTTCCAGTTTCTTCAGAAACATATTTCAATTAACATTTTCTTCATAACTGTGGTGGACAAAGAAATTAAGGAAAAGGTTAAGACAAAAATTAACTATTACCTAGGCTGCGCAGGATCTTTTACTTAAAAATGTTCAAACTCTTCAAAAAATAAATTAGCTTTAAATTTTCTAATGCTTAAAGCATGCATGTAAATCAGATGCTTCAACTTTCTTTACTACATTGATAGTTTCTGTCCAAAAGACTGTCTTTTATCGCAAGGATTTGAGAAAATTAACTGCCTTCTCTCAGATGCGTAAATTGCAATAAACATTGATGGAATTCAGCAGGTGACTGCATAAACAATTACCACTGATGCTTTTGCCTATTTTTATGTCATACCAAACATATGACTTACGGTCACGTATGACTGACGTCACCCACCCCTAATATCCTATAGACAACTCCTTTTAATACAAATCTGAAAGATTAAAGTAACTGAAAAGAACCCAAATAACTGATTAGACTTCAGAGGAAAAATCTTTGCCCAAAATAATCAGTCAATTAAAAGAAAAGACCTGAATCTCAAATTTATATGAAAGAAATAACAGGAAGTCTTCAGACATAAGACAGACTCTCGTAAGATTTGAATACAGATTTAAATGAAGAATCATTGGCTCATTCATGCAGATTTAAGTTATCTCATTAGCTGTAACAAAATCCTCCAGCTTAGATGATTTTAAAAAGACAACCATTATCTACAAGTCAATTTTATCTCGTAAGCAGAATGCTGATTCTTGTCTTTTTTACTGTCTTGTCACCATGAGTGGCTGCATTTTTTGTGAAGCAATACTACTTAGACTACTTTTAGAAAAAATCCTCAGATTAGGTACATCAGGAAAAAGTTCATTCATAAGACAGGCATTCCAATGACCGTACTATTTTCAAGCAGTAGTAGAAGCAGTTTTAGCCCACTGAATACTTACTGTCTCATTGTCACTCAGAGCTTCACCTGGTTTCTCTATATCAGGATCATCTGCTTCAAAGGAAGAAACACTGACTCTGCCTAATTCAATTTCTATTTCTTTTTCAATGTCTTCAATATCTTCTGACATGGTGTTTTATCTGCTTTCAAAACCATACAAAGAAAATACTTTCAGCACTGCATGAACCAAAATAAAGAGGGTGCTCACTTAGCATAGGTTTATTCACAAGTATTTATTGAACAGATGGCTTAAAACATGAAAAGGAACAGCAGAAGTCTGTTCTGATCACCCCACTCCGTACCAACAATCAAAAAATACATAAAAACGTAGTTTGTGATTAGAGAGTTCCCTCTCAGTCTACCCCTCTAAATTTTGCAAGTCTTACCAAATCTGAATATTGAAACCTCTGCCTGCTTTCTTCTCCTTGCACCTAGTATCAGTGCTATGATGTAAACCTCACAAAAGTTGGGTTATTTTCCAGTCTTAATAGCTGCAAAAAAAAAAAAAATAATAAAAGCTTCAAACAATAAACAGACACTAACAATTACAAAATAACACTAAAAATCCAGAAGGCACTCAATGAAACTGTAACTCTACATAGAAAGCAGCGAGACTCCGTTAACCCCCGTGTAGATGGAGCCAGGCAGGAGAAGGCGTCCCTTGCCACCCCCCCCCCGCCCCGCAACCCGCACCCCTCTGCTCAACCCTTGTCCAATTAGGGGACGGGAGGGGTAGCCCACACCCGCGCCCCCAGAGGCAGCGAGCAGCTTCTCGTCCCTCGCCGGCTCTTGGAGCAGAAAGGACACGTGGAGCGCACGTCAGCCGCGACGGCACGAAGCCATTCCTCGCTCAAACTACTCCTCCCAGAAGGCACCGCGGGGGGGGGGGGGGGAGGGAGGAGGCAGGAGGCGGCCCCGCCCGTGCCGCTTCCAGACACCGCTCCTGCACGCTGGGAGTTGTAGTCCGCTCCTCCGCGAACCCGCAGCCCTCCTGTCTCCGCCATCCACTCCGCGGAGCTACTCACTCCTCGTTCAGCCGAGCCCCTGCCGGAACCTCCGCCTTCCTGGCCGCCGCCGGAGAGCGCCCGCCCCTCAGCCCTGGCACCCGGCTCCCGCCAGCCGGGCGCTCCGCGGGAGCGGCGAGAGCCCCGCCACTGCGGCGCTCAGCCGGCAGCGTCACCACGGCAACGGAAAGCGGCGGCTCGGAAGGCGAGCGCGAGGATGCAAACGTCGCGAGGAGTTGGCGCTCCGCGCCCGCTGGGGCGGGGGCTTTCGTATGGCAGTGAGGGACCAACTGCCTCGCAGAGCCTTTTTGCGTTTTTGGTGGTGGGTTTTTTTTTTTTTTCTTCATTAGAAAAATGTGTAAGTGATAGACTGGAATGTAGTGCTCAGAGTAAATTGGAATTAGCAATTAATCGGGAGAATACAAGAAAAAAAGAAATTCAAAGACAAAGTGTTGTAACGGTGGATTTCAACACCGTGGTTTTGCCAGGTGAATTCCAGAGGCGTGGAAAATAAAAACCCACCAGATACCCCTTCTGTGAGATGCTGGCGCCTCATCATGGCTTGCAAAGGCCAGCTGGGCTCTGGGGCGGTCAGCCCGGACAGGCCCGAGAGGACCAGAGGTCTTGCGGGGAACAAACAGTAATCCTTCAAAAAAGAAAGGCACATACAGATGATTTGAGAGCTGGAGGAAACGCGCAGTTGGAGAACTAAAGACTCCACACAACTCAGTCTAGCAGAAGTGATAGGAGACAGGGAGTGTGCAGGCAATATCATTTTAGCGTGTAAGGATGTTTATAGGGAATGTATCTCTAAAGAGTGATTACGAATGCCAAAGTGCACAGACAGGTATAACAGAAAAATAAGAGCTGAAAGGTAAAGACAGGTTTTACGCAAAACCCGAGCACTTTTATGAGCAATGGGAAGGATCTGCCAAGGATAGTAGGGGTACCCTACTGAATACAAAAAACTCAATGCCTTTCTGAAAGACTTATGGACGTTAACCACAAAATACTGGATTCAAGGGTAACCATTTACCATTTTTTCACCAGTGTTATGGATGAGTAAGAAGTTCAAATCTTAAAACAATGGGAACTCATCTGCCCTGCAATGTCTTGTACTTCACGGTTTTGTAATCAGTGAACTTCTCAATGTGGTCATGTCTTCAGCCTCTGAATTGAATATGTGCAATTGATACTGTTTTGTAATGCCAATTTTGCTGTGATCATGGTGTCTGAAGACCAGAGGCACTGTATCGTGCATTTAGCAAACAACTTTGCCAAGGTAAAAGACGTTTCTGCAGGCCTGTTGCCTGTAACCAGGAAGCTGGGCTGATCAACAGAAAACTTGTCTGTTGTAAGGATGTGGTGAAATTGAGCTTCAGGAAGAAACATATCACACCACTGTGAGACTGTGCTCTTTAAGGTAGGAAATATTCAGAGCTGGTAAGGATTTTCTTGTGAAGTAACAATGAAATATAAAATGTATATTGTTTTATGAAGATAACATTTCTGCTTTTCAGATAAATAAGATAAAACCAATTTTTATTGTTAAATTAGCTCAAAATAAAGCATGAAACTGCGTAGTTACTACAACAGAGCTGTTGCAAATGCCAGTTTTCAAGGGAAATATGGAACCATTCAGGTTTTTTCCACTCAAACAATGCATTGCACCACTGTTTTAATAGATTCTGATTTTGAGGATTCTGATGGAGGTTAATTACTTTTAGAAGCAGTGGATCTTTTTCAGGGAAAGTGCAAAACCAGTTATCTAATACAGTCCATAAGTTTACATGGTACATTATTAACTCAAATGCACTGTGGAGCTTATAGCTTTCTTCATTCTGCAATTCAACAACAGAAGTTTTATAATCCAAGCAATTAGGATCTTCACAGGGCAGGCAAAGCTTCTGTTTGGCAAATTCTTTTTTTAAATAAACAAATTTTTGACATACATAACGTGTGTTTTGTATGTAAAATAAGTTGTTAACGCGAGATTTTTTTGACTGCAGAAGCTTCGACTTCTCTTTTACAGAAGACTTAACTTCTTATTGTAATCAATCTGCAGTAATTCTTACAGAAGGCAAGAACAATTCTTTTCATACAAATCCCTTTGCATTAGAAAATTCTCTGAAAGGTATGCCTATGCTTTTTATGTTCAAACGTCTGTGTATCTTTGTGTGCCTTCCTGCTTTACATATGAGAAGTATAGTACGACTGCAGCCATCTGCAATTGCAGAAGCCACTGCTGTTCTTGGACTTCTTTCGGCTTGTACCACAAAGCCAGGCAGACCAATATGCTAGAGTATGTTTACAGAAGAGGCAAGATAGGTGAAATAGAACATTGAGGACAAATGTGTAAGTTTCACTCATATGTGCAAAAATCTTGATAGGCTTAGAAGATATGGTATCCAGTAATGATAATAATAGTAATAATTAAATACATATTAAAAAAAGAAGTACTGCGTCAGAGATTTGACAGTGCTAGGAGTCTTTACTGCTGAGACATGCTAAATGATGCTCAATAGTGAAATCCTGTGTGGCTTCACTGCAGTTCTGCTGACATTCACAAGCATTTGCAAGGGTGATACAGGTTTTAATGCACACTTTCTATGTATTTTGGGGGCATTTCCTATGGGTTAGATCTCTGCTTAGTCTTCCATTGACCAAGCACCCACTTACTGTTATTGACAGATGAAGCAGATTTCTTGCTTTAGTTTCATATGAAAGGAATTCAACTTTTCACATCCTGTTACATTCCACAACAAAAAATGGAGGAAAAAAAGGAAGTGGGGGTGACAGGGAGATTCACTTCAAATGCATAAAGCGTACTCTGGAGATTAGTACAATACAGTTGATACCACTGTTCAACAGCTCTCATGGGTTTGCTGGAACTGTGTGCTGGATCACATTGAAATCATTAGGCTGTATCTATTTTCAACAAAATTGTACCAAGTCATTTAGACAAAGGAGGGCTTATATCTTTACTATGGTTCTCTGTCTTCATTCAGCTGGTGTCCTTAATAATTAGTAAACCAAGTGTATCGAAGAATATAAGGACAAATGTATGCCAGCCTGTGTAAATCTTTCCATCTCTGCAATGTAAATCTTCTTACACACATCTTGACTCCAAAGGTCTTTAGTAGTTAAGATAAAAAAGCTAAAAAAAGAAATACATGTGTACAAGATAACGTTAAAAGCAACTAAGACTAGATATCATCTTGATGCTTATGCTTTTGCCGCTTTTTTGTTCAATGTATCAGATGATTATTTAAATTAGAAAACATTATCTGAAGAAAATGAATCCCATTGTAATTGATGGTCATAATTTCATCTGTTTCATAATTAACTGAATACATGCTTGTATTTTCAGCTGTTATTCAAAACTGTAAACTGAAGAATGAAAACAAGAGATAAAACACTAATACAGAAGTACTACTTAAATGTCTTCAATGGAATTTTCTTGGTAAAAAATATTTTTTCTTTTTCTTATTTAGCAAATTGAAATTATTTTTTTTAATGTTTTGAATGAAAATAATAATCTTTTTTTTTTTCCAGGTTCTGGGTCTTATGCTTTTGACATTTGGCCTGTGGCTTTTCTTTGACAGAAACAATTTGTTCAATGTGTTATGTGAGTATAAATAGAATTTTTGTTTTGTTTCAAACGCTTGCAAAGTAAATCAACAGAAACAACTACAGATTTTTTTTCACAAGGTGGCAGTATTGGACTGAAATGCATAGTTTTCTTTTTTTTTTGTGTGTGTATATTTTCCTTAGACAGTATGATCATCAAAATAGAGGAAAATGTATATTGGTATAGCTACAATTTATATATTATAAAAAGTTATTAGATTTATTTATTTCTCTTGGTGTATGGCTTATAAATGAACCACTGAAACATAAATCAGGTCTATTGATCTTTTCCTTATATAATTTACCAGACTACATTTGGTCTGTATTTGACAATATTATAGATCCTTTAGGTTGATATTTGTCTGGAACGAACTCAGGTTGGACCTTGGGCCTCTCTATATAGGTATTTTTCTTTCCCAGAGGGTCTATCAAATTGTTTGACAGAGAAGTTTTGGGTCACATAACAACATCTATGCTCTTAAAGAGCTGTGTGCCTTAGCTGTACCAAGGAGCATCGGTTCCCAGGTGGTGGGATGGGAATCATCCAATACAGTAATCCTGGGATAAATCATTTGAGATGGAAGTAATGGAATGTATCTATATATCTACACAGAAATGGTTAAAGTGGAAAAGTCACAAAGAGGGAGGACAGCACTGAATCTGAGTCTGGATTTAACAAGAGCTATATCTATGACAACATTTCTACTTGTGTTTCTAATTTTTTACTAACAAAAATTCTGTAAACTTTTAATTGTTCTCTGATTTCATTGTGAGTCGTCCTCATTGTTCAATCAAGTATGTTCTGTTTACATCTCATATGTTGCTGCCATCCTCTGAATTTATGAATATATGCCTGTGCCTGCAGTAGCATATGTAATAATAATACCCTTTTATTGTTCTACTATTTCCATCATTTCAGTAATGACATTTTAAAGGTTTAATTGTTTTACTGAAATAAGTTTTGCAAATGGAAGTCTCAAAAAAAAAAAAAATAGAGAAGTGACACCACCAATGCACTGTGTTGCAGTTTCTTCAGGTGAGAACCAGCTAGTGACATCTATTTCTTGTATGTTACTTGGAATTGGGTCTGCTATTACTTTTACATCAGCCGTGGGATTTCTTGGAAGTGTTAAGGAAATTGAATGTCTACTAGTTACAGTAAGTGTAAATCAGACTCCATCTTTCTCTGAAAATGAAAAGGAGTTTTGTGTGCATGAAAACTATGATTGTGGCTTCATATGGTGATTTCCACATACAGTGCTTAACAAATCTGCAGATAGATATTTTTGGATGAAGTCCTGGCTTGAATGAAATCTGAACAAAACTGAAGAACCTTCTATATCACTGCATGACTGTTTTCAATGAAAAAACACTTGCAGTTTGATGCAGCAAAGAATTTGACCCCTGTGTTTATTAACCTAGAGGTTTCAAAATTAGTAGTATTGAAATTATGCAGAGTATCTGCCTCTCAGCATGTGCTCACATGCTTAGTATGTCCTGAAGAAAAAAAGAAAAGCTTGCCACAAAATATGGCAGGTTGAAGACACAAGTAGCTGCAGAATGGTTACAATATTAAAATAGAGAGAGTATGATTAAAAAGCTGTGTAGTGTAGATCTACCTGGATACTCCATATTTAGATACCAATCCTACTTTTTAAGGGAAAAATACATTGATTTCTGAAAAATTACACTGTAACTATGCATTGTTATGATCACTTTGATTACATTTTTTTTCTTTGTTTTTTTCTTTGTTTATTGACAACCTTTTTTTGAGCAACCTGTTTTAGACTATGTGGACTATGTGGAGCTTGAAGCAGAGAACTGTTCTGCTGATTCATTTGTTAAGCACCATAAATATCAACTGTCGCAGCAGTAAGACCAACCCAGCTGCTATAACCAAGAATCTCCCTTCCTTTCTGCTAATGCCCTAGATGTGTAGTGCTTTCTTCGCAATTTATTAGATGATGAATGGGAAAGAAGTGTCTCATTTCCAACTTTCATGGAAATATCTAGTATCACAATATCTAAACACTGTGGGTGAAAATTTGGTCTCGCTGAAAATGAACAAAATCAACTATCTTTTAATTTGTTTGTGTGTCATATCTCAAACGAGTCCTTGACAACACATGGGATTTAGGTACTGTGATAATTCAAACAAGAAATAATTAAATAAGAGTATTCTTCAGTGGAGCATAGCTGCTTAACTACAGCTTTTGTTCTTCACTTCCAAGAAAGTTATGACTTTGTCTTTAAGCCTAAAACAGTGAGTTGTGCTTTGCATGAAGGCTGCTTCTCAGACTATGATGTCAATTTCTGAGAGTTTCCAGGAAAAAAAAAATCTTTTTTTTTTTTTTTGAAGACTCTAAATAGTAGTCATGAAGGATTATACATGAACTTCTGGATTTTTTTATCGCATTGTTCAGTTGTTCAGTATTATGTTTGTACGTAATTCGGGATTTTTTTCAGTATATTAGTTTTCAGATCCTGGTGTTTGTTACCCAGATGGCAATATCGGTGCTGATACACGTGAAGAAAGAGGAGGTATGTAAATAAAGTATGTGAGACTGCTGTTAATTTCAAAATAGTTTCTTGCTATTAATTAAAATATTCTAATAGTCAGTTCCAACTGTATGCTGTATCCTCATTTGTTTGAACTTGAGTATTCTGTAGGTCGACCAGGCATAGCAAAAGTTATTGAAAATTTAATTTGAGGAATTCAGCATGGTTCAATAGGTGTAAAGGAGAGTGCATGGAAATACAATTCCAGTATGTCCTCTGCAACAAAATGTGCTCTTCCTATTCAGGAATGTGGAAACAGCAGTGTAACAGACATTGTTATTCCTTTTAGAGGGATGATGCAGAAGGTCCCTCTTTCCTAGACATCAGCAGATGTAAAAGAAATCACAGATGCTCACCTGTGTCTACTAGCAGTTCATAAAAGTAGTACAACTGATAGTAGGAGTCATAAGTATCATGGCATACAAAGCATGCTAATGAATTACTAATTTTATTGCTTGAGCCTGTATTTTAGTTTCAAGTAGTGATCTAATGTAAGAAATATGTATCTTTGCTTCTAACAACAGGAAACAACAATAAATACCAACATAGCTGGTGTCACTAGTAACTGCTGCTTATATATAATTATTATATATATAATTATTATATGCTTATATATGCTTTACATAAAGCAACCCCAATAGTTTGAGCACTCCTCCCAGTATGGAACATAATCTTTACTGAATCCATTCTGGTCTGGCTGCCTCCTATTCTATAATTCCAAAAGTTATGGCTTGAGAAAACCTCCCATGACACTGGTCTCATAGGGTTCATATGGTTCTTAAAATCCTGCTGCTATTCCAGCAGGGTACACCACAAATAAATTAGGTATACTCCATCAAATTGAATCAATATAATCAGTATTTCTTTATTAAATGTTAATTTATAATGATGGAGTCCTTCGTGTTTTATAAGATGATTTTACATATTGAAAGATTTGAACTGTCAGAAATGATGCATTCTGGAGTCAGATATTTGTGGTAGGAAAGTTGGTTGAAAGATTGCAGTTAAATTTATTTTTTTATCAACTGTAATTGCACTTGATCTCAACCTTAATTAAGTGTTACTGAAGTATAATAAATGGTAACATCATCATTTACTGTACAAGTTCTTGAATTTTGTTTTTAGGATGGCTGTAACAAAGGGAATGATTTGGAGAAGTTTCATTTTTTTCTTATTTTGTAATGAAACCTTTCAGTGGCCTAGGAATTCTCCTCTGCATGCATTTCCTGCTACACTCTATAGTCACACTCTTTATGATCAGTTTTTCCACTTCAATTACTGTTGAAGGTGTATTTTAATAGTCTCTGCAAAGATACCTAATATAGGTTAACATGAGTGCTAATTCCTCTAGCTTAAAGCAATACATGTCCTCGCCAGATTGTACGGTGCTCTCACATGTTTGTACTGTGTTAGGTATAGAATAAATTTTGGGTTCGTGCTTATTATTAAAAATAAGAGGTAGGATTTAGTATTTCACAACATATCAGGTGTATCTAAACTATGTTCCCTGGCTCTTCTGGCTCCATTTGGGCTAATTACGTTTTGTCTGCCTGTGCTATGGATGTGATTTGGGTCACTTCATTTATCTTCCTCTTTCGCTTTCAACTTTCTTATTAGTGCAACAGCTATGTTGAATCTTAGATCATATTTGGCAGGTTGATTAGAATGCTGCTGCTTGCAAATAACCCCTGAAGAAACCTGAATATCAATAACAGATCAAGGATTGTGTTATTCATCCACACTCTTACCAATATGCATATCCCAAATGCTATAAATATTTCTGAGCAGGTCCACAATCAATGGAACAACAGAATTGATGAAGTTATTTCTGAATATGGGAATGAAAGTCTGGCTGAGCAAGAATCCGTGTGGAACATTCTGAATGCCGTGCAGCACAACGTAAGAAAAAAGCCCACAAAAATATCACCACCAAATATACTGTATCAACCAAGAAAGTGTTTATACCAGTTAGAACTTTGTTTAAAAAACCAACTCTTTTAGTAAAGCATTAATTTTTCAAGATCCTCTGTTAATATCTGGGTGGGTAGATTCGTTTCTGTTATATGTATGGATCATTATGGATGAGATTAGGTTTTTGAAGGGATTTGTCAATGTACATAGAAGAATACAGTTCTGGTCACTGAAGTTTAATGCAGGTGAATATAAAGATGGGTTTCCTAGTATCTTTGGTAATGCTAGATATCATAAAACACTTGATCTGCTTAGATCTCAAGACTGACTTGAACCATGGACAAGCAGAGATGCCATGAGGCCAAAGCAGGATTCCAACTGTAAGAGCGTTTGAATAGGTGACAGAGACTCTCTCAGAAATAATTCTTAAAGCCTTAAATGAGCTTGCAAATCAATACTTTCAGCACACTTACATAATCATCATAATTTTTGTGGTCTGGCAGAATGTAATTTGTTTCCTTTTTCAGAAAAGTCCTTTACAGCATTTGTATGGGATCAATTATTTTGGAAGTTAGCAATGTTTTTTGACCAGAGGCCCTTGAAATGAATTCTGCATCATGAGCTTTTAATTCCAAACACTACCTTTTTAACATTTTAATATGGTTTAACATGGTTTTATAGACCAGCTGTGAGTCCATTAGTATGACTTCTTGCAAAGGTGAGTTCTATAGTTCTTGACAACCATTAAAGATAATTTATAATTCCAGAAAACTCACAAAGCATATATGTCTAGACTCAAGATTACAAATGCATTTTTAATATATATTTAAAATCTGTTCTTTGAAAAATCCAGTCTTCTTTCACTGCATTCATGATTTGTCTAGTGATTAATGGTGACCTCATTAGGTCAATGGTACAGCTCTAGATTCTGCTGGTGTACTTGAGTTCAGTTTCATTGAACTGTTGTGGGAGCACAGATTTCAGCAAAGCTACTTACCCGCTACTTTATCTGGTGGGCATATCTCAGAATTCTGTGGATATTTTGCTGTTGATACCTAAGCTGGATAAAATTATATTAAATCTGCCAACTATAATCACACTTCTGAATGAAAATTACCAGCCTCAAGTCTTGTGTTACACACTTAGAGAAGAACTAGGTTCTTATATATTCATGGTAAAATTTACTGCTAGAAGGTAGTGATTTTTTAAGTGAACTTATAGGGTTGTTAAAACTTGATGTTTTTAGAGAGAAAGGACAATTTTGGCTAGGTTATCTAATTTTTCAAAATTTACATATAGATTGACTCTTCAAAACACTCAAATCAGATGCTTTTGTTTAGCATCTCTAAGCCAGAATATAGCAACTTTTTGTCCCACAAAAAACCTCACACATACCCAAGCCAAACAAACAAACAAAAATCACAACAAAATAAACTATTTCTGAAGTTTTATCCTGATTCAGAATGAAAAACTGCTTGAATTTCCTACATGACAAGAATTCTGTTCTCCAAGCTGTTTGATGGCTTGGTTTGATTTTGTGTACTGGCATTGAAACATTATTAGGAAGAGCTAGCTGACAATCCATTTGAACAGGGCACAGTATTTACTTTATGCTTTGAGTTTCAGCTATGTATTCACAAAAAAGGTCAATTACTGCTAAAACACAAATTGGAATAGGGAGACTTTCTGAAGATCTCCTCTTGCTAAGAGTGAAGATTTCTTGCAAATATGACATGAGAAGTGACAAAGGAATAACTAAAAAAGTTTTCAAAATCTGATCCTTATTTAAGTTCCTAGATCAGAGTAAAATATTGTCCATGTTTTTAATTTTATTTATTAAAATATATTTTATAAAATCTGTTTCTGTTTTCTGCATTCATCATGAAACAACATGTTGTTTCCAATAACGTGTTGTTTTCTTTCTTCTTTTTGTTGTGCTTCACAGTAAGCACATCCTTAATATAGCTTACTGCTTACACATAATTTCTACACCGAATTTACTTTGGAAGATTAAGGGAGCTGGTCAAAATGTTTTGCTTTAATTTGGGTTTCTAAATTTTTGTTTCTAGTTACATATGTTCAGGATTAATTAATCTGAAAGAAACTTCCTTTCAAAAGTGTATTTTCTTATCACATCCTTCTTAAATCTGTATTGTGCTCTCTTATAATGGGAAATTATACATATGCAAGGGTGAACCTTTACCTGCAGAAAACTCTCTCTACTGAACAGAGGGAAACTATCTAGCTAATATAATCAATTAAATTAAGTAGCTAGCATGGGTTGGGGTGGAAATTCCTCTGTGTAGTTGTCTTTGTAGGTGTTGAGATTACAGTTTGCAGAGTTTCTATTCTAGATGGAGTGCTGTGGAAGATATAACATCACGCAGTGGGAAAGGAATAAAAACAAGGAAAATAGTACCCAGATCCCATGTTCATGCATAAAATCTGGTCTGAAGAAATGGTTTTGTAATGTCACAAGGGATTCAATATACAGTATGGTAAGAAATTAAACATGTCTTGGAGAATGTAACTTTTGCCATTAAATGGGCTTTGGAAAAAAATATTCAAAATGTTTTGTCCACCAAGACATGGTTTAAAAATGCAAAAATATTATTAATAATATTCATTGTTTTGCCTTTGGTCACTCTGAAGTGACCTTTTACTCATTAGGTGTCAGTCATGTCGGCAGTTCGAAATTTAAGATATTTCAAGAAAACAGGAGTTGTGAATGTCACAGATCAATATTACAGGGACTTTTAGTAGTGATTAAACAAGTAGTAGGCATCTTGGCATTTGAAATTCCATTTTGTGCAAATCAAAGATGACAATGGAAAGTGACAGTACATAAAATATTTGCAGTACATTTTCCGTTAGTAATAACTATTCATTATGTACAGAGTGTCAGCCACACCTCTGCCTGTTTCATTTTCCATAGTATCTTCAATACTTTTAAGGATAAGAGGAATGAGCAAGGCATTGATATACAAGATGTGTTTCCCAAGACCAGTTTATGTTTGCGATTACACATCTTAATGTCAAAGGACCATTTTGCATAGGACCATCAGGTATCACCACCTGGTAACAGAAAACTGGAGCGAAGTGATACATATTATGCTCTTCTGTAAACCTTCCAGTATTAATGGGACTATCCAATGAGAACAAAAATTAAATGGGCAAAGGTTATTTCTTGACAATGCAATACAGTAAATAATAAAAGGATGTTGTCAAATAGCATCTGGTGTTATCTTCCTTCACTCATTGGTTTGGAATTGTTCCCTGTTTCTTCAAACCATTGTCATTATTTATATGTTTTATTATGTTTATAGCTGTTTTAAGCTGTGTAATCATTGTTTTGAAGCACTATAACGAGAATGGATTGTAATCTGGAAAATGTGAACATCCATTTCTGGATACCTAAAGCATAAAAATCAGTTAAACCTTGAAAATATTCTTTCAATTATTTTCTTGTAAGGTAGTCTCTCAGTTATATTCATATAAAAGCAAATTCCCTTTTGATTAAGTCACAAGATCTGGAACATTTCTGTACAAAAAAATATCAGATTTACTTAAAAACTATCTGTTTAGTTCAGATTTTTAATTTTTAAAATGTTATAGCTAACTCTCTGCACTAAACATTACTGAGGTATTTGGTTTCTGGCAAGTAAATATCAGAACCCATTGTAACATGGAGAAAGTTTTATTCCATATATATGAAAAGTATGTACTTACAAAGATGCAATGTGAATTCAAAAGTTGAAATTTTCTTTCTTTAAATCTGTTTGTGCTTGCTTAGGGATGTGAACAATATTTAAATGCATGGTTTGAAAACAATATTTTGATCTTGACTGCAATTGGTGTCAGCCTGGTAATTACACAGGTAAGAGTATTTTTAAATAAAAAAATCACAAAACATTGATATTCTTCTGGGTGGTAAAAATTGATTCAGTGCCTTTTGGCTTTGGCATGCTCTCCAAAATTTTGTAAAGCTTTCCATCAATTTTATTTAGGAGTAATATCCAGCAGTGTTTGCTAACAAAATCAGATTTATTCAAGCACCATCCCAGATACTGCTGTCCAAAGTTTGTTGAATGAAATATTTGACCTGACTTTGAAAGCAAACAGTATTGCAAGGACAGGAAGCAGTTAAAGAGAATGTAAAATCTGTGGAGCAGAAGACCTCTTTTGTCCTCTATTTATACAGAGGACAAGTCAAACAACACAAAATCATGAAACTGCTCCCTCCACATATTTATGAGTAAATTTTATTGAGTGAAAAGGAATAAAACATTCAATATTAAAACAAAATTGTATGAATAATGGCTATAAGAATTGATCGCTCAGCCCACAGACACCTGAAGGTTGAGTACCATCAAGCAGAATTATCATAGAATCATAGAATGGTTTGGGTTGGAAGGGACCTTAAAATCATCAAGTCCCAGCACCCGTCAAAAGCCTAATCCAACCTGGTCTTGAACATCTCCAAGGATGGGGCATCCACAACTTCTCTGGGCAACATATTCCTGTGCTTCGCTACCCTCACAGTAAAAAATTTCTTCCTAATATCTAATCAAAATATACCCTCTTTAAGCTTAAAACCGTTAGTCCTCATCCTATCTCAGCACTCCTGGTTAAAGCACCCCTCTCCAGCTTTTTGGTTATATCTAAAATCATGCATTTGAAAATGAGATTAGTAAATTTTTGCTCTGAGAATTAAATGTATGACCTATTTTAGCACTTCTATATTTAGTACCTTCCCACAGAGGTATATCATAAAAGCATTCTGGAGTGGGCAAAATCAATAATGAAAGTATTTCTATTCCTACTCACCTCATTCTCACTAGTGCAGTACATGAGTGTCTCATGATCTTCAATCTACTGTCACTGACACCTCCTTGACAGGTGTGCAAGAGCTGTTATTCCCATTCAAGAGATTAATGCCATAATTCATAGAGCACCAAAACACTTAACATTTCACTGTTATGTGCCCCTTGAAATCAATTTCAAGATATTTCTGTGGTTGTGGGCCCAAGTTACTTGCTAGAGGTCACACAGGAAGCCTGTGGCAAAGCAGGGAATTCAGCTTGTGTCTTCAGGCACAAGTCATGATCATTCTCTGTTACATCTCTCTGTGTTGTCATTCATAGGAGCCAGATTGACTATGTCATTTTCTTTGTTGTTTTTAACGCACCTCTTCTCCTTTCTCAGACGTTTTTGATTGCACTAACCACTCAGCTACTTAGAAACATCAGAAAGAGCACTATCTGGCCAAATGAATCATGAACTTTTCTGAGCACTGCTGTGATGCAAGAATTATCTGCTCCATGCCTGTGACAGTCAACAAAATTACTTCCACTAAAATCTGGACCGGGCTCTACATATTGTAATCACTAGGATATTAATATTTGGGCTTTAATATGTTTGTATATTTTCATGGCTATGGATGTGGCAGTATGCTATAAAATTGTGTGTTAAAGCCTGCTATTTACTAGCTGGTTAATAAAACTTCTTGATAAGCTAAGTATTAGTCTCCTGAATCTCTGTTTTTTAGAGTGCTGCAAGTATTACTGCATAGTACACTGCACCTCGAAACAGAAGGAACACTTTATCAGGTTCAGGCGAGAAACATATTTACAAAACTTTGTTGATACTTCTTTAGGTTTTTATCTTTCTAGTCTTTCTCTGTTTTGTCCTTGTCTGTTGTGCAATTTTGTCTTATAAGTATTGGACTCACCAGCTTTTTTCCAAGATATGTGGTAGTAAGCATCAGCCATTCTTGCTGAATTCATTTAACCAAATGGCTTTGGTGGTTTAGGTGGAGTAACCTTGAAATCATAAAACATTCTTTATACTCTGGGCAGTGAAGTGACTTGGAATATCTTGAGGAAAACAGAGGAAGGCCTAGTATTACAAGTTTAGATGGTAGCATTTTTAATTATTTTTTGTCTAAAAGTTCCCATTTCAGTAATCCATTTTGTGATGCTTATAAATTTGGTAACTTCTTTTTATTTAGTCTAAAAAATTTGTCTTCCATATACCTGCCACAGGCTGAATTTCTTGTTTAGAGAAATTCAAATAAGAGAAATGTGTCAATTCATAGGTGAACAGCATGCTTGGAACCAAATCTGAATTCCAAATGTATATTTTATTTTTCTGCCACCAGCAAAAACCTAAAGAACACAGTGATGAATCTCTCATTCCATTTAAAGGTTTATCTGCATTAAGAATGGCAGATACCTGGTACTTTGATGTCGGAGATGGTTTAAGATGGTTTAATCTTGTTATTGATGTAATTCAGTGTGAGAATACATTAGGAGGATGTTAAATAATAAATAAATAAACTAGAAGTTTTTTCCAGCAATCTTCATTTTGTGAATTACAGAATACTTCAGAAAAGTAAGACCAAGAATCTGAATTTTACTTCATAAATGCCATTCTAAAATACATACATAACCCAAATTAACTGTAACAAACATTATGCTTAAAAACCCCAACAATCAGGTAACATAACAGTTTACTTTCTCATTAGAAAGAAGATTCATTTAATTGAATAGGTCTATATGGCTGTAGAAGAGAGCACAGTGACTCCTGGGCAGCCCCAAGCTTCTCACAGGCTACTGTGAGATAGGGTTGTGGTGGCCACAGCTTTAGAGAGGGCCAGGGAAGATGATGAGGCTGGGGAAGGACTGGCACCAAGTCAGGCAAAAGCATTCCTGCTGGCCTTGGCACAAATGTTGATGGGAGTCCCATCAGATCAAGCCTTTTCTTGTCTCCATTTTAATGCCATCCATCAGAGCCAAGAGCCTGGTTTTGTTATTTAAAATAAACTGTTTGTAGCAGGATATAAAAACAATTTTTCACTTACTTTTTTCTATACTACTAATATTCAACTTAGAAATTAAATGTAGAATCATAGAGCCAATACAGTAATAAAGATAGGTTCAATTGGGCATCTGGGACTTGTCCAGTCGCCTGCTCAAAGCACGTCCACTTTGATCAGGTTGTTCAAGGCCATGTCCAGGTGAGTGCTGAATATGTCCAGGGATGGAGGTTCCACAATATCTCTGAGCAATCTCTTCCATTGCTTACCACCCTCACAGTGAGAATCTTTCTCCCTTACTGGAACTTTCCATGTCACAGCATGTTCCATTTGCCTTTTGAAATACCACTGTGCACCTCTGAGAAGACTTGGCTCCATCTTTTCCACTCCTCAGTATGTAGTTGAAGCCAGCATTAAGATGGCACCTTAGGATTCTCTCTCCCAAGCAGAGCAAACCCATTTCTCTGAGGCTCTCTTCTTACATCATATGCTCTGGACTACTAGCTATTTTGAGGTTTCTTTTGCTGCAACTGCTACAGTATATCAATGTCTTTCTAGTAGTGGGAAGCACAGGACTGGATGCACTACTTGAGATACTGTTTCACAAGAGAAGAACAATATTTTCCCACCTGTTAATACAGCACAGGATGCAGTTGGCCTTCTCTGCTGTGAGGGCACACTGCTGACTAATGTTCAATTTGTTTTCTAGAAGGACTCCCCGTTACTTTCTGAAAATGTGCTTTCTCCCTACTTGGCCACCATGCAGCCCATACTGCTGCATGGAGTTATTCAATCCAGACATCTTTCCTGAATATTATGAGTTCCCTGTTAGCCCATTTCTACAGCTTGTCAAGGTCCCTCTGATTGGCAGGTCTTCCCTTCAGATTATTGACTGTTGTTCCTACAAGTTGCTATTGCTTGCAGAGCTGCTGGATGTGCAGTTCATCCCATCATTGTTAACAGAATTGCCCCCAGTATTGATCCTTGAGGGGCGACATAACTAACTAGCCAACACCTCAGCTTCATACAGCTGATCACAAGCATTTGAGACAATTTTCCTCCCAATAATGCTCTTATCCTGTCTATGTATCCATAGACATGGATATCCATGTAAACCACTTTGGCTACAAAGATATTATGGATGACGCCAAAGGCCTTGTTGAGTTATTTGGTAGCCATTACTCTTTCAATTGCTACTAAGCCAATCACCTCGTCATGGAAGGTAATCAAGCATGGTCAGACATGATTTTCCCTTGGTAAAGGCAAGCTGGCTGTTCCCAGGGACTAGAGTTCTTCATGTGCTTGGAAAGAGTTTCCAGGAGGATTTGTTTCATCTCCATGTCCTCGTTCTTGTCCTTTTTGAAGATAGGTGTGGTATTTTTTCGTTGCAGCTATCAGTATTCTCCCCCAAACACTGTAATCTTTTGATGATGGTGGAAGGTGGCTGCTCAGTGAGGTTCATATGGGTCCATGGACTTGTGAATGTCCAACTCGTTGAAGCTCTCTAGCTTCCTGCACCATGGGTTATTCTTCACTCCTTCAAGACCTTCCTAATAGGCTCAAGGACCTGAGACTCCTGAGGGCAAATATTATCTGTAAGTAGAGAATACCTCAACCTTTCCATGTCCTTCATCACTAGATCCCTCACCTCACTAAGCAATGGGTCCACATTTTTCTTAGACATATTTTACTGCCCATATCCTTACAGAAGTCTTCCACATCTGTCAATAGTTTCAACTTCTGCTGAGCACTGGATTTCTTGCATCATCCCTGGATTCTTGGGCACTGTCTCTCTCTTTTCCTCTTGGGTAGCCCAGGAATTTATAGTACCTTTCTGTGTTTGAGATCAGTACCCAGTTATCCCCGTTTTGTATTTGAGACCAATAGACTGTATCCATACTAGCCTTCTGCTACCGTTGCTCAGCTTCCTGAACATCAGCATGGATAGATCTTGAACTCTGAGGAGGTCTTCCTAACAAATCAGCCAGCTCTTTGGGGCCCCTTTGCTCTTCATGGTAGTTTCACATATGATGCTGCCAAGCAGATACCTGAGCAAATCCTTGCTCACTTATTTTAGGATTTTGAAGGCCACAGTCTTGTGGTCATTGCAGGTAAGACTCTTTATCATTGCATTTCCAACTAGTTTTTCCTTGTTTGTGAGTAACAGAACCAGCGGATCATCTTCTCTAATTGGATTATAGATCACCTGCATCAACCCAATATTGTCAACAAACATCAGAAATCTCCTGGGTTGCTTGCACCCTTCCAGGAGATGTCAGGTGGTTCCCCTGAGTGCAGGGGCCAGTAATCATGAGGCTCCCTTCTCCAGTTGCCTAAAGAAGAGTTTGTGGACTTCACCTTCTTGAGCAACAGTCTCTGATAGATACTTGCTGTGACATCAGCTGCACTGATTTGTTCTCTGATCCTTGTCCATAAACTCTCAAGTGACTCATCAGACCTTCAAAGGCAAAGTTCTATGCATTCTTCCTGAACTATCAAGTCAAGTTCACAGTGGAGTGTCCTTCCCTCCAACAGCTACATTTTCAGAAATACAGAACTCTTCAATCATTACAAAGCTGCTGTAGATATACAAATACTTCTATTCAGTCCACATGAGACGGTTCTTCACTAGTCTAGTGCAGTAAATTGCGCCCAAGTCTAACAAATACCTATTCATATTTCACTGGTTTGTTTGTAAACATATACTGTGGTCTGTACCCAAATATTATTTTAAGATTAATAGAAGCAGCTCCTATTGCCCTCAATGACAGTCTGGCATGCACAAATGAAAGTAGAATGTGCTTCAGTATGTAAGAAAATACTGCAATGTACCTACCAAGACCTGTCATAAACATTCACAATTAGTTGTACATACTGACTGCTAAAATCTCCAGTAAACAAACAAATAATTAGATAATAGACACATATGTATGAATGCAAGAAGGATATACATAAAGTCAGCAATCCTGCCACAAGTGCTGCTGATGCTTAACAAGGATAATTATAAAAAATGATTAGTAATATAGTAATTAGTAAAAAAGGCATGAGAAAGAATAGGAGTTTTATAGGATGGAAAGTTAATTTTTTTTAAGTTTTGAGATAAAAATAGAAACAAATGTTTGATTGCCAATTTGTGCAATACTGACAGGAAGACAGTAGAGGATGCAGAAAGCTTAAGAATTATGCAGGACATAGGAAAATAAACACAAGATTTAAAGAAAGCCGTAACGTACACACCTTATAAATAACCCACATTTTAGAACATATTGAATAAATCTGAAGGTGATAGCCATGTGACATTGTACTGTCAGAGAAAATGATGTTCAGAAACAATGTGATTGCTTCACAGGACTGCCATAGGAAACAACTCATGACCTCATCACTGTCTACAACTACCTGCAAGGAGGTTGTAGCGAGGTGGGTGCTGGTCTCTTCTAGCAAGTGACAGATGATAGGACGAGAGGAAATGGCCATAAGTTGTGCCAGGGGAGGTTTAGACTAAACATCAGGAAAAATTTCTTCACTGGAAGAGTGGTCAGGCATTGGAAGGGGCTGCCCAGGGAGGTGGTTAAGTCGCCATCCCTGGAGGTGTTTAAAAGGCAGGTAGATGAGTTTCTTAGGGGCATGGTTTAGTAAGAGGACAGGTACAGTGGACTTGATGATCTCAGAGGTCTTTTCCAACCAGATGATTCTATGATTCTATGTTTCTATGAAGCTATGTTAAAGCTCAGTAAGGTAATGAGTAGATCCAGTTCAGCTTATTTAGAAGCTGTGACACCAAAGTTATGGTATGTTCCAAAAAGCATTATTGGTGAGAGTGCAGGGGAAAATTTTAACTGCATAAATTCCCTTTACAACTCAGTAAAGAGAGGAAACAAAGAGGGCAGTTAAACAGCCAATTCCATGTGTCCTAGAAGCACTCTATTGCTAAAGAGATGATCCCACTGTCTTCATGTTCTTAGCCTTTCCCCAATCCCTGACTGGGCACTGGTAGTGGTACCCATGCAGCCTTGTGGGGAACTCAGCCAAAGCCTTATTGGTCTAAAAAATAATCCTCCCAAAAATGATGATGTGCTTAGGATTTCTTATGTTGTTTTTTTTGCTGTTTTGTTTGTTTGTTTGCTTGTTTGTTTGTTTTTGTGGGGTTTTTTGTTTGTTTTTTTGTGGGGTTTTGGCCAATACTAGGCCGATGTAAAATATATATACATTTCAGGGTTGGAAATTTAGTTCTGCCGCCTTGTACATAAAGTGTCCTAACCCCTATGCTAAACTAAGGCTCTCTTATGTTCTTAGTATCTTTCCCACTGTGTTATATGCCTGTATGCACAATGGCTAAGCTTCAGTAAAAGGACACTAAGTCCTCTCACTCACAATGTTTCATAACTTAAGAACTAGGATGCTGTCTTGAAATGTCAAGGTGTGTTCAAGCCTTTAAGGAGAACAAAACTGAAAACTCATTTCCCTACCTCTGTAATGGGTCCTCCAACTACTATAACACTAAATAATATAAGCAGATGGAATCACTGTTGGTATTAAATCAAACAAACAGACATGGTATTCACTGTGACTAATGTTTGGGGAATTCACCAGGGTCTTAATGTGTGTGAATAAATCCTACACTGCTCCGTTTAAACATGATTTTTTAATAGAGTTACAGATACAATCTAGATGCCAGATCCCAATGAAGCAGGTGCCTTGAAAATGGGTAGTGACTGAAGCTCCCAAAAAATCTGGGGCAAGGTAGGGAGGCACAAATTAACTAGATGCCTGCCTGTGTGGCTAGGGAAAAACAGTAGATGCCACCTGGCTATTTTGTTTTCATTTTCTGCAAGTAATA
Source organism: Tapera naevia (assembly GCA_033556795.1). Classification (NCBI taxonomy): domain Eukaryota; kingdom Metazoa; phylum Chordata; class Aves; order Cuculiformes; family Neomorphidae; genus Tapera; species Tapera naevia. The sequence goes on from JAUMJJ010000059.1 coordinate 8,212,675, forward strand.
AAAATGATAGTTATTTGGTTTGCAGTTATATCACCATAGTGCTCATCTCCCGAGGGAACAGAATGTGCATTTCTCACAGTACATTTGTAATTTGTGTTTGATACTTATCCAGAGCTAATTTATTCTATGTTGGTTCTTCTGTGAATGTCATGTGTGTGTTCTGAATGGGAAGCTAGTGTAACACTACAGATAAAGCTACTCCAGTAAAAAAAATCATAGGGAACAGATCCAGATATTTTAAATATTAGTTTGGGCTAGAATAGATATGATAATTTCAGGTATAACTTCCAAGAATTTGTAGATCCAAGCTGAAAACAACAGGACAGATCAAAGATATAATTTGTCTAGGATGAAAAGCTCTTTGTAATGAAAAATGGAAACCACTTTTTAGTAGAAGTATACTAGCTGTTAGGATGCTATCATTCATCAAATAAAAAAAAAGAAACACCTAGCATATGAAAGAATATAATTAAAATAATAAAAAAAAAAAGTAAGGTGTAAACAGCCTTTTTTTTGGAATTAGTTAGAGTTTCTAGCTCTTTGAATAATCACTAGCCAAGCTCCTGGTCTCTAATAAAAATACGCAGAATCGTAAAAAGAGTACAGTAAATAATACTCTTTTTGCTTTAACAGATGTAATAACATTAACATATGATCCCAGTGATCTAGTGATATTTCAAAATGAAAGGTGACCTTTCTTTCTTTAAAGAACATTCTTAAGCCTTAATTATGCTAAATACATATGCAGACAATCCTGCACAATGCTTTGATCAAAGAACTTTGGGAGTTTATTCCTTATGACAACAAGGTGATTAGAATGATCTGTGTATTTCGTATTTTATAAAGTAAAATAGATAGATTCCCATAATGTTTCTTTCCCTTCAAAATAATGTGTTTATGTCTCAGTTTTCCCTAGTCTGAACTATTTTTAAGTAAATTGTTTCAATGTTTTATTCCAAATCAACTGGATAAATCATTTCAATAATTTTAAAAGACATAGAAATTATTTTTTTCCTGTAAATTACTGTAATTTGAGGCATATTAAGTAAACTTTTAAAATACTTTTGTCTCTAAATAAAAATTAGTTTACACATTCGTTAGCAGTTTCAAATTATTGAACCTGTGGAAAGAAATTACAAAATTAACTTACAGTAAGTATTGTTTTTTATTTAAACACATTTTTCACTTTGGCTTTATTTCAATTAAGGCTTTTAATAGTCTCAGTGTGCTAAATATGGTTTGTTAAGTATGGGATAATAATTTATTTCTTAAAGTTCTAGATTCTCAAGTGAGAACAGTGTCTTTCATTAGAAGTTCATTTGTATTCCTCTTGGCTGAAAAGGTTATAATATAATATACAGGCTTAAAAAAAAAAGATCGGAGGAGACGAGCCACAGACTGAACTTTTATTAAAAGCTTGCAAAAATTGATAAAATCTTTTATTTTGTGGGCACTTGGCTTGGATGGAGTTGACAATACCACATCTCTTGGGGTTTAGGTCTAGCTGCATCTGTTTTATATTTGTATTACTGTTTGGGTTCCCAGCTGCATCTGAATATTTTTCAGGCACAACCCAACACATTATTTCAATACCCAACAGGTCACCTGTTGTCTATGATCTGTAAGTTCAAATCCAGTAAATGAAAATGAAAGCTGTGTGAGAGATCAACAGTAAGGCATGCCCCTTTGTCTATAAAGACTGTATTTGGATTATCATACAGAATGTGTAATTCTACCCAAATGCTGTTCTATTCCCACATTCCCAGAGATCATGAAGTGCCAGGGGATACTTAAAGGGCCTATCAGGATAGGCAAAGAAACAGACCGGTAATATTAGACATTTATAATGCCCATGGGAAGTGCAGGAAACATGGAACAATTCCCACTTCTCCCCTTTTAGTCAAATATGGGATAAAGAATATAATGATGTCCCAAATAGGTGGATGGTGCAACCCCTGTCCTCTCCTCTGTATAAAATACATGTAGATGGTTTACTGTTTCTTGAGACTTAGTCCTACCTAGATCTCTGACTGTAGTTCCACATTTTCCCAGTGCTGGTGAAGCCACAGATTTACTTTCTGGCTATCTGTCCTTTTTTCATATAGATCGCAGATGTCAACCTGAAGTACTAAAGTCTAGCACAGCACATGATTCTTAGATACTATATTATTCGTAAACACCATGAACTGACAATGAACAGATACTCTTGAACAATAACATTCTCATTTGACCGGGGATGATAACATCCATCTTTTTGAATGGCTATGTTGAAATTGACTGTGGTTCTTGAAAGTCTGCAGCACAGCTTGGCAAAAATTGTTTCACTTAATAGGTATAATTTCCAGAAACAAAATATTGTTGCAGCTTGTAAAGGAAACATTTCCCAATGGCTCTTGAGTCTGAACCAGGGTTCAGTTCTGAATTATTTGATAAACATGACTGTTACAACCTTCGCGACCTTCATGTCTAGTATCCCTGGGCCGGTACCTGTTACCATATTACATCCATCATTCTCTTATTTAGAAGTAACTCCATTCATCAGTCACTATTAGAGTGATGGAGAACTTATATTTTCTGTTTTATTGTGAATAAAGTTTCATATACTTAGGTGGATTAGAAACACTTCTGATCTTTCCATGAAAACATCTCGTTTCCTTCACTAATTTAGGCACAGATACATTTAAGTCATTGAGCAGCTCAAAGGTGTGGAACAAAAACTTTTGTTAACATCCTGACATTCACCACAAAAAGTAACCTCAAGAGGATGTACAATTTAAATGTCCCTATCTTCAGTCTCATACGCATTTTACTACCCTAAGCAAGACCTAGTTGAACATTTTTTTGGATTAGGCATTTTGACCATTTCTTTTTTTGTATAATGTCTTATGTCACTAATCAAGGGCATGTTTAGGTAGCAGCCCTTCCTCTAAGAGCCTTTCTCCTATTCTCAGTCATCTGTTTTCATTACTGTAACAGATTTTCAAACCTTCCTCTTGCAAATCTGGTTGAGAGTGGCAACAGATGCAAAAGATCTAGGGAAGGAATGACAGATGTACACTCAGGCAAAGATACGTGTATTATATACCTGCACACACACTTATGCCCATGTGCACTCACACAGACATACCATTACAGCATGGCTGTGCTATTTATTTGGTCTCATTTTTCTAGGAAAAGCACCTGAAGAGTTAGACTGTTTGCACACTTTCCAGATCTGGTTTCCTATGCATCTGCCTGACACTGTTTCCACACTCATTACACTGCAATATGACTGTATGTAAACAGCTTGAAATGCTAATAATGTTTTCCTTTACAAGCAAGGAAAGTATTCTTTCACATTACTTCTCACAGATAGCTGTGTTCACAAGTAATTTTCAAACCCTTAACATAACTCTGGGAAGTTCAAATTTCTGTGGGAATTCACACTAGCTAAGGCTCTGAGCCATATATTAGAAAGTGGTTTTGTTTTAGAGAAACTGGTCTAAAAGTAACAGACGTAGGCCAGTATTTTTAAAGCAAATAGCAGAGTCACTGGGATGCCCTTTCCAAAGTGCTGTGTCATGTCACTGCTAAAGATCATAGATTTCTTAGTGATTCTTTTATGCACTAGCTCAAAACCTTCAGGCAGTGATTATTTTTTTTTCCTACACAGACTTACTATGTTTTGCAGAAATAATAAATATAAATGAAAAATCTAAGAGCAAACACATTTAGAATGTTGGCACAGTTCTGCAAACATGAAGGGAAAAAGGGCCACTGGAATATTTCTCTTTATTTATTTATAGCCTTTTCAATTTCCTCCTCCTCCAAGACATATTTATTTTAAGTGCATTATGAATGTGTATATATGTCTTTCAAATGATGCCATAATTGGCTTCTTTGCTTTGCACACATTTCATAGTGTGCTGTGTAGCTGTAAAGCCAAAGAGGAATTATTCAGGAAGAGAAAGGCCAGATTGTTTTTCGCCTTACACCAGTTCACATGGGTCTAACAGCACAATTAACAGTGTGAGCAAGAATAGAGCCTGAATCACAATGTTTTCTCCAGCTTTTTTTTGAGCACAGAGGAATGTCTAAAGAATTGAAGGTGTGTATTCTCATTGCTGCCTTCGTGACAATAGATGAATATTTGTTCATGTATCAAAATGGGATCAGAACTCCTTTAGACTGTGTTTTCTATAAAATACATCGTGTAATATACTGGATGGGTTATGTACAGATAGGACAAACTAATGTGAGGATTATTAGAAATGTGAATAGAAAAGAGATATTTTAAAAAAAAAGTTATTCAAGAGCACCCTTAGCTGGATGTTGATTTAGAAATAAAGTGTTCAAATCAGCTTTGGAACACTGTACATTGGACAATTGATAGAGACTCTGAAGTTCATTTTTCTTTTCTGCGATTCACATCTTGGGTCATTATAGGTGAATCTTTTCATCTTTTATTTTTCCAAATTCCTCTCTGTAAAAAGGAATAAGAACACCTAATTTTTGTCTTCATTTGTCTGACCTACTTGTTTTAACTTTTATACATTTTGGATATAGAGACTGCTTTTTAGTTGTCTTTGCAGGGAGCCACTGGGCAACACTGTAATAAATAATAATTCCACTGTTACTAGTAAAGTTATTTGAGTTAGATTCTCCAATGGTAAAAGTAAAATTTCACATGCTAGGATCACAATAAACTCATCTATAAAATTGAAGTAAAGCTGCTTAAAATCCATCCATCAGCAGGCTACGTCTGCTCCTATTAGCAACATTCAGTGCTTCTGCTCTCTATCAGTGAGAAGGTGTTCAGCTCTTTTGTTGAGGCCAGTTAAATCCAGACAAGGGCCAGACAGCTTCATCCACAGATTTGCACAAAGCTTATACCATCAATAGCAAATACAGTCTAAAAATACACAAGTTTGAATAGCATTTCTGTTTATATTATCAAGGTATTTTTATCAAATGCATTTTAGTACTGATTTTTTAGGGGAAATGTCATAGAAAGTTTCATTATTATGTAGCAGAGTATGTAAGATTTTATTAAAGTACAGAAAATAAAATTCTTCTGAAGTATCTACTGTCAGTGATAGTACAGTGGAGTAAATTTTGAGATTAATTTGTATTTTCTGATTGAATCTCTAGTATTTTCAACTGTTTGCTTTTGTTTTGTCATGCAAAAGTGCTTTAAATAACTTTTGTAATACGAGATTACTGATTGCAACATCCCCATTCCGACAGAGGATTCTGGAGAAGAGGTGATTTGAATTTTAAACAGATTTACTTGCAGTGGGTAAAATTCAGATGGTTTATTATTGAATTTAGCCCTAAAACAAGCCCAACTCAACAAGGGACATTTTTACAGCTCATGATTCAGAAAGAATTACTCTACTAGACACCAAACGATACACTATCACTTGATCTTGTTATGAATTCTGACACGCAGTAAGGGCAAGGGAGAAGGAATTTCAAGGTTAACTCTGAATCCTTGTCTTTTCATAGCTTCAGTCAGACTTCTGACCTTTTGTTTCTTAGAAATTATGAATATTCTTGACAAGTTCACCTCAAAGGCTGGAGAACTGGGTCAGCTAAGCTGTCCAAAATATAGATTTTGAAGATCATCATAACTAATTAGGTATACAGATTTTTTTCTAGACAACTCCCAAGTCATGAGAACTCCTCTGGAAGTGTGAACTTGATGAACTGGGAAACACTTTCTTTTATATATCAGCTAATCCTATTAGGATGATTCCATTAATAGTGTCGAAATTTGATTCAAATCAAAAACTTTGACCCCATCTTTCAAGTTTGCTGGACTTTTTTGCACAGTTCTTAAATAGACTTTTTTTTATTCACAGCCAGAGAAATACATGATCTCAGAAAGAACCTCACATCAACAGTTACTTTTTAGTTTTCCTTCTGTTCTCCTCCTGTTTCATGAAGAAAATGGAAACCTGCAGCACATCTCTGCCAGTTTAGAGGCAAAAAATCACCAGCACTCCTTTTTTGCTTCCTATTAACTGTGCCAAGGTGAAGGTAAAGCAAGCAATCAAGATGTGGCTAAGAGATGTAAGAATTGTAATCTTGTTAAAATTTTGCTGTTATAACCTGCTTATTGCTATAATATCATGTCTAAGACTTGTATGGTGTGCTATAAACTTACATGCTTTTTGCCTCCCATACTTGAGCGTGCCAAGTGGCACGTCAGGACAAATAGTTCCCAAATCAAAGGTGTGTTAATATTCTATTTCCTAGCTTTGTAGTTTCAAGTTCTTTACTGTTATTCATGGCATGACTGTTATTTTTTTTTAAAAAAAATTAACTCTTATTTAATATTGTACATGAAAAATTAATTTTTGTCTTTTGACATTTAAATGCACTTAAGCATGCTGTTTCATAGAATAAACAAATTTATCTAATCCCCAAACTTTTACTTCATCCAAAGTGGTAGAAAACATCTATGAAATATGTATGAAACAGCTTCTAAATGTGAGAAAAGTTAACAACTTAATAGGATAGTGGGGCAAGTCAGCCTAACTAAGCACTCAATAGTCATCTACAGAAACCAGACTTGCAGAAAAATTGTAAATAAACATAACCAAAGTTTCTCTGCACTCCTTGATGACTATGAACTGTTGCTCAGACAGTGTAAATGATTTCTGTAAGATCACATACAGAGAGTCAGGCCATGAGTACAAATTATGCGAGAGTTTGTGAGGCTGAGAGAGCAAAGAAAGCTACATGGCAGCAAGAAAAAGCAAGTTTGAAATGAAAGAGATTCAGGCCATCACCAGCAAGAGTTTGTTCCCTAACCCACACCTTAATGACAGTGAAAGGATTTATAGTCTGAATTTAATGATTTTGAATTTATACTTAATACACTTGGCCATGATGGTAGGCCAGTACAGTGCATGAGAGGGTGTGTTTGTAACATCAGAGAAATTTGCCTATGACTCAAAAACGTGATACTGGACTGTTTCATGGCATTAATGAAAACAGGTTTTATGTGGTTTCTAATGAGTTTTAACCTGTTGAAATAATATCGCATAATAATGTAACATACCTTGGAATTGTCTTCAATAATTATAATTAGCCTTAAGGGAAGCTGACTAACAGCAGCTCTCAATGATTTTCTTGCCTCAGCAGCTATAGAAACAAATTCAAACTCCAACCTGAGAAGGTCAGCTCTACTGAAATAGATGAGGCCACATTCAGCCCAGGTTTCATGTCTAACAGAGAAACATCTACATGCTTCCTGTCGAGGTTGAAGTCATTTTCCTAAACAGGAAACTGTCTTTCATTTTCAGTAACATAGAGGTATAGAATACTTGCATGATTTTTATTCATGTGGCACACTTACCACGATGCTATTGTATTCTTTATCACTGAAGTCACCATTAATAATTCTCAGGTTTGCTAGAAATTACTTTGAAATTAATTTGCACCATACCTGTCCTGTGCATTAAAACAAGGTCGGGTCTCTGCTATACTTATTGTACCATAGTACATGACTTACCCATCTTATGGTTCAGTCAGAGCCTTGGATGCTGATATTTTTTAATGATTAATGGAAATATCTGTTGACAGTAAATAAGATTTTTCTCACAGAAACCGATTAACCATTAAACTAGCAAGTTTCAGATATCTACTGAAATTTTTCAGATCCCCAAGATCCCTGAAATATGCAATAATAACATGCATTTCTCCCAGTGAGCCCAGGAAGTTCTAAGAAACCCCTAGGTGTTTCTGAAACACATCTGAAATCATGAGTGCATGGACATTACTCTCTGTCCTTCTGCCACAGTCCTGAACTCTGTTCACCATCAACGGTCAACAACAAACTCCCTCATCTTTTAGGAATTAAAGATGAATAATTTGCTTACCTAAATTCATAAAAGGCAATCATAAAAGAGCATGTCTGTATCTATGCTTGTAGTAGCTTGATGAGGCTTAATTATCATTCACATGGTTTCAGTTATAAAGAACTAAAACTAGGAAAAGCAATTTATTTGTAAAAAACAAAACCCAAATCAGTTAAGAACATTTACTATAATATGGCCACTGACAGATGTGTCATGAGACACGTTGCTTCACAATGGTTCAGCATATCATTTAATACTTGACAATAACATTTGTAAAAACAGGAAAAGTCTTGTTTTATGAACAGATCAATGAGTAACTAGGCTTACAGGATCAGTTGAGTGCCTTCAGATTATAAAATAGCTTGATAATCCAAACTTTAAACAATAACAGAATCTACATTTAACCAAAGTTAACATCAGAAAAATGAAAACCAAAGCCATGGGTCTGTAAAATCATTAGAATTTTTTTGCTTTCTTTTTTTTTAAACTCTGTTTTGAGAGGTGCATCCATCTCCATAACTAAAGCTGAGATGGTTGCTTGTCTCTAAGCCTAATCAGAATTCACCAGCTCCACTAAGGGGCTCAACCCAGCCAGTGTTTTCAGAGCTCACTGACCATGTGGGACTTCAGCCAAGCAAATTTGTGGGTCAACTGCACAATCAGCCAGTACATGGAAGATTTGAGGGTGCTTGCAAACTGGATGCTGTGGTGACAGAGCCAGGGAAATGTGCTCTGCAGAATGGGAGAGAGAAAAGTAGTGGGGTTAATGGTTTGTTTTGCACCAAGTAAGCAACTTCTTCCTTTCTCCGCTTTGCCTCTGCTATTGCCACGACAGAGTGACATCCAAAAAGGAAAGGGAAGGAACAATCCATGACTGAACTAAGAGGCAGGAACAGGTAGGCCAAGAGCAACAGAGTTCAAATAGGGGAACAACATAAAGGAGATCCTTATTTTCAGCTGAAGAATTTTGAACACCTTCAACGGCTAATTTTGTATTTCCTCACTATGAGAGAGAAGAAGAAAAGCAGAAGTCTCCTGTGTGAATGGATAACACAGAGATGGTGAGCACTTCTGGAATAGGACACAGCAGTGGCAGAAGTAAATAAGTTGGTTTAACAGCCCACTGAAGAACTAACTTTCCCCGGGAGAGTATCTCCGTCACTGGCTTTCACTTGTCACCTGTTTGTGCTCCGAAACTGGCATAATTTTCTTTCAGAGCATTGCTGTTGCAAAGGCACAGGTGAGGTTTGCCCTCTTGCACAATATTTTGGAAAACATATTAAGTAGTGGGCAGAGCCCCAGACGCAGCTGGAGGATTGACAGGTTACAAGACAGCCCTCAGGTGAGTGTAAGGGCTCTAACCACTGACTTATCACCAAGTACAGCTGGGTTTTAGGAGGAACAATCTCTGTTCCATCTTTGAAAGAAGGACATAAGTAACTACCATTAGGAGAGGATGCAGCAGCTAAGTCTCCCAAGAGGAAGAAAGTGCATTCAGGCAGCATTAAATAAAGTGAAAACACAGCCACTTAGCCTCCTGACTTTGGCCATTTCACTTTTCTGCATGATCTTTTTGAGACTTAACTGTGAGGGGCTCAGAAATGTTTCCTGGCTCTGTGCCCAGAACCTGTACCAGTATCTGGGCTGACATGTTCACCGATGTCAGACAAGCTTCATGGTAAATACACACATTATAAAAGCGAGCCTCAGATATGGTGTCTCTACCACGGAAGGACTAGGATTGTAAGTCACCAAAACAGACCCTGTAGACATGTTGCAAGGATAATTAATGCTTCACACTGCTTTTCACATACAGACTACAGTTTTAATTTTGCTTCTAGTCATTTTCATGTGCTTGACAACAAAATCTTTCTGACACTTATCACAGAGATAAGGAAAAATTAAAAAAGCCCAAGTAGGGCTCTCATACATTTAAAGTTAAGCAAAAAAGGTAAATGTTTTCTAAGTAAGAAAATATGCATGAAGCTAACAGGAGGTTCTGGCAGAGCACATACATTCTGGAGTGGAAACTTGAGACCTAGAAACCGGTAGTAACGTTTTCTTTGGCTTCAGCATACTTTAGCTTTCACCACATATCTCTTAATGCCCAGTACTTTGCCTTAATCATGCCATCCCTCCCTGCAAATGTGAGAATGGAGCATATATTTATGCCCATGAACTTATATAAATTTTTCATTTTTTCTGTGTCACAAATGTGTCACATTAAATCATCCAATTAAGGGTAATTTCTTGGATTTCTTTTCTCTCCAGCTAGTGAATGTTCATAAGGCAGTGGTTCTCTTTACAGAAGTGATGTTGTTGTAATGATATTAATTTCCCATGAGGATGTTGTAAAGCTTATAATGACTTCCACTCCCAAGGAAAACCTTAGAGGAGAATTAGTGAGGAAGTTATTTGTCTTGGGCTGCAGAGCCTGACAATGGAGTAAGCAATAAAAGAACATCCATGTAATCCTTATTGGTCAGCTGTCTTATGTATGCATGCATTTTATTGTTTTGACAAATAACCCTTAGGCAGAGCTATTCAGATCTCTTCATGCAGTGTTTTTTGAGGGGCTCTTTTTTTTTTTCAGAAATAAATGTAATGATTTAACTATTCAGTTTGTCCTGACGCTGATTGGTTTTATGTATTTCAGGCTCTTGTTTCACTCTTGAGTTACAGGAACAAATTTTAGCTTTATGCAAGATTTTTATCTATAGAGTGTGTCTGAGAAAGAGTTATTAATCAGTGATAAAGTGTCGTATAGACTTGTATAGTTTCTGAGGCAGGAGCCATTCCTATAAAGATAAGAAGGCAGTAATGTTCAACAGTTTGAAGTAGGATATCCTACTAAGCTGATTTCCCTGTCAGTGTTCAGATTTTAAAGGTAGTTTCCATTTCAGGATATCTGTATTGACTTGGGATCAGGAAAAGAAGTTTAACCTTATATTGGCCCTGCAGGGCGACATGTATAATGCAGGATCCTGCTTCTCTCTTGTTCTGCTGATGCAGCTGGTCAGGAAGTGGGTGAGTGGCAAGGGAGGTTAATTATACTGTCTCAAGCATGTGAGAATCATGAGTAAAGCCTGAAAGTAACATTTGTCTGACTTGACACTCACAGCATTAAAAAAAATGAAAAAAGAAAGAAACTGTTTTAATTTGTTTGGTTTATGATAACTCAGTCTCCAGACTACACACAGATTAAGTGTTCAAGCTTCTTTCATGTATACTAGGATTAGAAAGCAACACTTAAATTCTTAGATAATTGTATTATTTTTGAGTAAGAACTTAAAAAGTAGCAAATATCATAAAATTTGCAATAAGGCAATGGGAACTGACAACATAGAGAAGAGGGAGCAACAGCCTGCTAGCCAAGCTAAAATGTCAAGAAATGGGGACTATTTGTCAGTATGTTACTGTCTTTCAGAAAAAGAGAAAAGCGAAAAGCTATGCTTGTCACTTTCAGAGAAAATTCTGCAAGATCAGAAGAAAAATCTCTGCTTTCACAACAATTTGCTCTTACAAGTTAGCTCCAAGGGCTCAGCCCTGTCCTTTGCCATGAACTCTTTCCCCCATGGCTGCAGCAGCAGAAAACAGGTCAGACATCATCACCTCTGTGCTGGAGCTACTGAAGCATAGGCAGCTGTCCCATGGTCTGCTGCTCCTGCCTGTCCTCAAGGTAGACACAGCAGAGAACAGGATGTATAATCTGGTACCAGCACACTTCCTGCTCCCCTTCAGAGTCTGTCTCATCCGCTTCAGGCGGAGCAGTGAGCACAGAATCACAGCTGCACAGCTAACACAACAGAGAAGATAAAGGTGTATGCCTTATTCTCTGCTACCCCAATTACTGGAGTAATTACTTTCAGCAACAGAATTGAATAGATTATATTTGAAATCAGAGAATTCAATTTGGGGTAGAATTTATATGTTCTTTTTGTGATATATTCTTCCCCAAATTTACAGAAAAAAAATGTATCAGAAAACATTATTCATTATCCTGATTTGAAAACTCTTCTTTAATAGATCAGTTAGTAGAGAAATAGTAGTGACAAAACTACCTTTTCTTAACAAAATCTTTCTTAAACCAGAACTATCAAAATGGCTACGGCATTATTTTAAATAAATCTATTATATCTTCATTTCTCTCATAAAACCTTCTTTACTGTATGAGGCGAGGATTTCTTTGAGTGTGTTCAAAATAAAATAAAAGTCATGTTTATAAAATGACTTCTTTGCATACATATAGGCAGAAAAATATTATGTAAATGCAGATATTCTCCTGCGAGGACTGGAAGTATGTCCAACAACATATATTTTGAAGGGCTTTGCCATCTCTAGCAGCGTTCTGGATCTGACTGTCCTGTGATTTTTGTTATGAAAACACAGAAAGAGATGGTCCTTAGTTCAAAGGATACATAATGTGATGGTAGATTGACTATCTCCAGCCCTTAATGAGAGAGAACATGTAATTGGCTCTGAAATATTAATGTTTGGATTAAATTGTAACTCATATTCCTGTCTCTCGTTCATTTAGGAGGAAGTATATTGCACAAATACATGTGTCTGGTGATCCTTATTTATGCCTTCTAGATCTTGACTGAGTTCTAGATTGGAGAACAATCAAATTTCTTACATCTTTCCTTTACCTGCAAATGGAAGTTGATATCTTCTCTGTGTGAGATGGTGGATAATCTTCATATAGTCATAACAGGGAAAGAAGTTGTTAGGGATGAAAAATAAAATTAGAGACTTCATTCCATGAAAAAAAATAGAAATAGTAGTTAGACAATTTTGGGTTGACAAAAATGGCTCAAAAAATCGATTCCAGGACTATATGCTATGTATTTTCAAGTGATTACTACAAAGATGGAAAGCACAGCATATTTGAGAAATAAAAAATATTGTGATAAAGCAGCAATATTCAAAGCTAGAAGTACTATTCTCAGAAAAAGCTCATACTAGTTTCCTGCAATAAGACACTAATATCTTATAAGTGGCTTTTCCCAAGGCATTTCCAAATCTCATCTGTAAAAAGAATATAAGAAATATTTATCTCACAATGAAGATTATCTCAAATTAATACTTAACTTGAAATACACTCTGGTTTAGGAAGGGTTTAGTCTTACAATTTCCATCTGAATTAGAGATTGATTGAATCTGTGCTATGATTTTAAGACCATGGTTCTGAAAACAGTTTTACGTGTTGGAGAAGCCCAACAGACTGTTCTAAAAAAATATTACACCTGTATTACGATTGTCTTCTTAATTTCATGTAATTATGCCTGTAATAATGATGGGAAAATACAGTCTACTGTCTTACAGAGAAGCTCAAATGAAGAAAGATAATTCCACTGGCATTTGAGGTCCTAATTCCTGTTTTAGTTGACATCTTTAAAATATTTTACAACCTTTGAAAACTCTTCTTCAAAATTCTTTTAAAGATCTTCTTCTGTTTCTGTTACCAATGAACAGACAAGGTATTGACATTTGTCCTCATTTAAATTGTTTAAATTTATAAGCTTCCAGTAGACCTAGATATTGGAGAAAGCCTATCTTGCCAATACAATGAGCGATAACATGTAATCAAGTGGTACAGTAGGGATAATTGACTAGTGCCTATCCAGTTAATGTTTCTTTCATAATGCTGTTTTAGGTGAGATGACTACGGTTCCAGGTTTATTTGAAGTATGACCATGACTACTTATGTCTTTAAAATTAAACACTGCAAAACTAGGTTGAATTGGCATTTTAATTGTGTTTACTGACCAGGATTACTTAAAATAATTTATTAAAACAGGTTAGAAAATCAAAGAAATTTATGCTGAAATGAAGCCACTTTGGTCAAACATTGGAACATGCTGTCCAAGGCATTGTGAGATCTCCAGCACTGGACATTTTCAGAACCCAGCTGGACTAGGTCCTGAACAACCCACACTAAAGTTGATGTTAGCCTTCCTTTAGAAGGAGCTTTGAACCTCCCACAGTTCCTTTCAGACAAACATGTCCTTTGACTCTATGAAATCTATGAAACAGTTTGAAAGAGGATAAGCATCATTACTGTGTAGAGATGTTTCAAACAATTTCCAATGTTTTTAAAGCACATAACAGCTATGGCATATTTTTTAAAAATCCATTTAGTTGAGTTCATAATTCTGTACAACCAAGTAAACAAACAGCCAGACATTTCTTGTATGTATATTTTTTCAGGAAATCTCAGGCCTTCAGAGTTTTACATGGAAAAATTCATTAATGCAATGAAATATATTTCATATGCAGCATAAACTTCCTAAGAAACAACTTTTATGAACTTTTATGTTAAATCTGAATACCCACATGGATAGAAACAGAAATAGAGAACTCCTGAACTTCACCACTAGAAGAAACCCTGTGTAATAACCAAGCCATTTATTCTGAGAACTCTGTATATTTTTAACTGCCTAAATAAAGGCTAACATTTCAAATGATATCCATTTCATACAGAAAAACATAACTACCCCTTTTGGAAACTTATGATTGAATTCCTTTCAGAAAGGTCAGAGAAATTCTTCTTTCAGTGTTTTTTGTCCACCACTGTATCAAAAAAAGCAGGTTTATAATTTAATAAAAAATTGTGCAAGGTGCAACCAGTAACCCAGTAACCCAGCTCTACAGTAAGTCCTCCAGTCCTTGGGTGACTTTCTTGGAGAAGAAGCCACACTGTCGGTCTTCCTAACAGCCATGTACATATATTCTAAATCTCCCAGTACCAAACTCTCCCAGACTCCATGGTACAACATGGAGCTACTTTATCTCCAAGAAATTATTCTTAGCTATTTCTATCTTCTGAACTAAGATCAAGGTAATGAAGTTAAAATCTGAAGCCCTTATTGATGTTAAGTGGTATTGTGACTTATGAAAAACTTGTGAAAAGGCTTGTGAAAACCACATATTTCATCCATATTGAATTAATTTCTGAGAGTTAAGTGCCAAATTGGCACTGACCTTTAAGAACTGATATTAAAATAAAGAGCTACCAGTATTCCACAAAAGCAGGCAGAACCGAGCTGAGATTGTTTGGTGAAGAGCTCTGTAAAAGGTAGTGGTTTGAATTAAGAACAGACTGATACGCTCAAATGTTTATTTTTTCTAAAACTTAATTATTTTACTGCAACATAAGTTTGAAATTACAATGGATTTTTTTTTTCTTAAAGTGACAGGACTTTAAGCAATGAAGATAATTTTACAGTTAATTTATGCTCCTTAGCCTTTCAACACATTTCCAAAGCTCTATCTCAATCAGTGCACACTATGTTTTCCCTTTCTATCTCCTTACTGTTCTCTCAAAGATACAGGTGAGAAGGAAAAGGATTTTACGTAATATTTTGATTTGTCAAAGAAATTTTGAGATTCCACTTCTCAAGAATAACAGAAGCTTCACACACAAATCTTTTTCAGCACAATTAGAACTGCATTCTGTTATCCCATTTGCATAACACTATTCACACTCTTGGAAATCAGTAGTATTAAATGTGGTGGACCAGCTCAAGATGAATAATATGCTGTGCCTTCCTCTCTGTAATGAACTGGTATTTAAAAATTGTCCTTGTCAGTAAAACAACTGAACATTGAATGCCCAACTTTGCTCTTATAATTAGACCTTCCCTATGAGCTTCTGCTCACTGATCTCTCTCCATTAGATTCTCTTGTGCTCACCAAATTTTTTAGTGTGGACATGGTCTAAGAGAGCCAACCAAGAGCAGAAGGGGGCTGTGCTTTGTCAGTTCACGACAGCCCTTTCCCAGTGCCTGCTTGGAAGCAATGGATGAATCCCTGCTGCAGCCACTAAGGACAACCTTAGTTGGTTCTATGTCAGCATTTGAGGCTACTGTGCTGCTCAGAAAACAGTATAAGGCAAAGGGTCAGATCTAGACTGCAACAGTCCATATCTTTCTATGAAAATCTATCACTCTAAGCATTCAAAACCTTCAAGTTTAGCTGTTATTTCTCCAGATATCTAATCCTAGACAACTACACAATGAATAAAAATATCCTACTTGCAGGGATGAGGGCACCTATCTCACAGCTAATAATCTCTGTGATACTCTTACAAGCACACAGCTGCCGATATTCAGTTTTCTTTCGTGAGAAAACCTGAAGAGTTAGGAGCAGTTTTGGGGAAAATTACTAATCTGATTACTTATGCTTATTAATTTAAAAACATGGCTGCTGGGATTGATAACCACCTTTGAATGATATGATAGAAATTAGAGCCCTGGCCCAATGAAATGTGACTGCTGTTGTAAAGGGGTAGGTGCTTTTGGGGCGCAGCTTTGCACTGTTGTCTGGCTGCATGACAGAGAACAATTGAAGGCATCATTTTTTCTATTTACCTACTACATATTGTTTGTGGTGCCAGGAAGTATGAATGGTCTGAGGTCACTCTTTAAACTACCTGAATAAATCTCTAGTTCACAGGATTTGGAATACTTCTCTTGTTTAAACCAACTAATTATCATCTGAGGTACTACAATTAGTTTTGGTTTACTACTATTAAGTTTTAGGAAAATAGTCATGGAAATGAGTTTCATGAAGCCACTTAATTGCAACTCTGTACTAAATGAGTAGAAGAAGCTGCTATGTAGGTAGTATCTTTCTGTCCTATTGAAGAAACACTTCGTAGCCAAGATCTGTTCTCTTGGGGAATAAATATTGTTGACCATCACTAAATCATGTAGTAAGCTTTCAGCAGCATTATTTCTCTCTTTTTCATAGAAACATAGAATGGTTTGGGTTGGAAAGGACCTTAAAAATTGTCTAGTTCCAACTCCTCCTGGTATGGACAGGGACACCTTCCACTAGATAAGCTCAAAGGCTCATCCAGTCTGATCTTGAACACCTTCAGGAATGTGGTTTCCATGACTTCTCTGAGCAACATGTTCCAGTGCATCAGAGTGAAAAATGTTTTCCTAATATCTAATCTAAACCTACCCTCTTTCAGCTTAAAACCATTAACTCTCATCCTATCACTACACTTCCCCATAAAGAGCCCCTTCCCATCTTTCCTTTAGGCCCTTTTAAGTATTGGAAGCCTGCTAGAAGGTCTTCCCACAGCCTTCTTTTCTCTAGGCTAAACAAACCTAACTCTCTCAGCTCCAGCCCTCTGATCATCCTGGTGGCTTCCTCTGGACTCGTTTCAACAGATCCATATCCTTCCTGTGCTGATGACTCCAGAACTGAACACAGTTCTCTGGTGAGGTCTCATGAGAGGGCTGTAGAGGGGAAGAATCACCTCCCTCACCCTGCTGGTTACACTTCTTTTGATGCTATCCAGGCTGCAGCTGGTTCTCCAGGCTGCAAGGGCACATTGATGGCTCTTGTTTTGCTTTTCATCCAGCAGCACCCCCAAGCCCTTCTCTTTAGTGCTATCCATTCTCTGCCCAGCCTGTAATTGTGCTTTGGATTGCCCCGACCCAGGTATAGGACCTTGCACTTGGTCTTGTTGAATTTCATGAAGTTCGCATAGACCCACTTCTCAAGCCTGTCAAGGTCCCTCTGGATAGCAATTTCCAGATGATCACAAGTATATTGATTAAGGGACACTTGCTTTAGAATCACAATAAAAATTCTGGCACTGTGTCAGGTCAGAAAATTATAGTGCTAGAACTGTTGCTGAGAAGATATGAAGATGCAATTGTGTAAGGTCAGCTACAGTTTTTAAGGTGAAACAGAGTGTATCTAAAAATAAAAAAACTGGAGCAGAAAAAACTTCAAACATATTCTCTGCCAAATTTCTTTTACACTCTTTGCTTTGGAGGAGTGGTTACTTTTACTTAGAAAAGGAAGAAATGTTGACATTTTTATTTTATGAAGATGTATGAAGCAGTTTGCAAAGGAATATTTCAACATTTTCTGAAGTAAAAATGTGGATTTTTGCAGTCAAAAAGATCACAATTTAGAAGATGAAAGCAGATGTGAGGGTTTTTTGAGTAACTGAGTTTGGGATAGAAAAGTGTATATTCATAGAATGAGAAGTATAATGCTGAAGTCTCTGCTTTGTTGCTGATTTATCTTAAAACACACCTAGGAAAATGTAGAAATACATCAGAATGCTGTCACAAGAAAAAATAGTAGTGCTGGCACTGGGAAGACCAGATGGCCAGCGATCACAAGGCAGTAGTAGAACAGCAGGTGATCAGAAGAATTGTAAGAGATACCAACTGAGAGGAAAGCAGAAATTTTCAGTTACTACACTGCCTACCACTTCAGCACAGCAGTTGCAAAAACTGCAGGGAAAATACTCAAGGCACGTCCATATCCTGGTGGCTATGTCTGGGATAACTGTTTGAAATATGTCCTGCACAAATAGATTGAAGTATAGCACTGAAAGGGAGTGTGCTGAAGACATTCTCAGCTGAATGAGGTTACAGCTTAAGCAAACTGGGGTTAGTTGAAAGGAGGCTCAGAAGTGCAAATTTAATCAGAAATATTAATTTCAAATACAATTTGCAGCTCTTGCATCGTGAGAAGTGATTCTCACTAGGTGAACTCTCCAGGTTATCCATAAAATTAAATAAATTGTCTTCTTATGTGGTACGTTTCTAACGAGACATGACACCTTTCTGAAGACTTGAGTTTGATTTATGGCAATATTTAGGGATAAACTACATTTTAAAAATTATCTGATTTATAAGAAAATATATATTTAATGATGAAAATTTAAAAACCAGATTTTTTTCTTCCATTGTCACTCCAAAAAAAAAAGAGAGAATGGGATTTCAACTTCCCCAAGCAAAAAAGTTCTATATTGTCATACTTAATGTCTAAGTGCTTCTGGAAGCACATTCCCCTTTTTTTTGGATCCATTTGTAGACATCAAAATATGAAAGAGAAACACAAACCTCAAAATTGTTATGTTCTTAGAAATTTATGCTTTCTGAAAATAAACAGCTTCCACAGAGGAAAGCTACCCCAAACTGCTCTCAGTCCTAAGGAGACACCAAAGAATCCAGTCCTCATATAGCAATACATAAGAAAACTGGCTCCATAATTTCTAATTCAGATAAAATATTAAGACCTAGTACCACACCATGAGAAGATACTTGTGAAAAGTCCAACAGGACTATTGTTTCTGTTCTTCCCTTTGTACACCACTGCTGAGAAGAGTGCATACAATGTCAAAATCAGAAAGTTAATGCAGACCAAATATGGGTAGTATCTGTATTTCTTAGGAGTGATGGACTAGTGGTATCAAAAGAAGTGGCTGCACATAAAGACAACATAGAAAGTACTCTGTAGAACACTCAGTATGAGAAACTGAACTTCCTTAAGCAATAGACACCACCCATGATACTGTCATCAGGCGAAGGTGCTTTTGATCCCATAGTCCAGATCATTTATGAAGATACTGAATAGCATGTGGGCCAGTATTGATCCCTGGGGATATGACAGGATGCCAGCTGAGCAGAAACCATTGATTGCCACCCGCTGTGTGCAGCCTGCAAGCCAATTTCCTAGCCATCTCTCCGACCACCCATCCAGTCTGTATCTTGCCAGTTTGTCTAGAAGGAGGCTGCAGGAAACAGTGTCAAATGCTTTGCTGAAGTCCAATTGTTTGAAACTGCCTTAACTAGCTCTTCTCAGCCTGTGAAGTCTGCTGCATCTCCAAGAAAACCATACTAAATTTTAGATGTCACTGAAACTTTTAACAGAACAAGTTAAGGAATATTTTTTTTTCCATTTTGGCAATTTCTAAGATTACTCTCATGTGGAAATAATTTTCAAAACTAGGAAAAAAATCAAGTTGTTTTGATACCCGATATTTAACTAGAGAAGACACAGAAACGCTGATCTGAAATCAGGATTCTGCGTGTCATGTTCTTTACTCAATTTTTATTTATTTATTAATCCACACTTTACTGTAAATCTAATTCTTAAGTCCTTCCAAACATTTGGCATGGGTTGCTCCTAAATAGCAACTGTTATGATTACAGTCTTCAAATCTACTAGCTTGCACTATGCTTATAGAAATACAAATCACAATTACATTACACTGTTTGGCCAGGATCGCCTACAGTTTAAAATTCCTACGCTATGAGAAATAAGTTCAGAATGCATGTCAGGGAATGTTCAGGTTCTTTCCTTGTAACCTATTTGTTGTCTATCTGAAGCTAATCATTCAGACTTTATTTAAGGATACAAAGATATAGAAAAACAAAGTGCACGAAGGAAAAAAAGAAATTATCTGTCATGTATATGTATTTGTCACCATCCTCTTGTAATATTTCTCTGTGTGTTCATATGCTTCTATACCTGTATGCACACGTTGTTGTCCATTGTAATATTTTACCACTGAAACTAATTCAGCCTACCAGGGCTAAACTATGCTGAACTTCTATAACTATTGGACCTATTACAATCATATGCTTTTTTCCTCCTTTGATGACTTTCCCAATTACGTGATACTATGAAACAGGGGAAAATGTTAACAGAAGTGGTGATGCTATACTTTAATCAAAGGACTTCTTCAGATTCCCTCTCTGCTGCTCTGACATCTCTTATCTGCAGGCAATCAAGAGATTAATCTTGATATGGGATATACAAAGGTTTATGGAATTAAACTTCTTAATACTAGTGTGATTGAGTGGATGTGGAGGAAAAAACCTAATCATTCAATATCAAACTGGCATCTCACTTTCACTCTAACCAGCCATTCAAGAGTAACTGGCTGGATGTACAGCATCCAAATATCTCTTACAATTGATTTCCAGTAAGTATGGCACTAAGAAGGCAAACCTAATGAGGGAATTATCTAATTTAGAGAGTAATGCAAGGCTTTTCACTTCACAAATATTTAGCTTAGATATAAAATGGTATTTTGGATTTCTTTCTAATTACTTCACACCCTTTGAGAATTAAGCCAGGTTCTTTCCACTTCTTGAAGCTCTTCAATTAATGAAGAACTATATTTAATATGTAAAAATATGTATGCTTAATTATGGTTTAGGCATTCTTTTTGTTGGTAGAAAGTAAGTTCTGAGTGAGGCACTTTGGCTTGCAACAAAGAGGAGAATTGTTTCAGAATGGGATCCAGAAAGGAGAAGACACTTCGAAAAGGCCAGTCTGCACAGTACACTAAGGGTACATTTGATATAGGCTGCAGGACAATTTATTTTCAAAAGGTCTGGATAAGTATATGCAAACTATGGAAGACACTTCTATCCAGTCTTTTAAATGGCTGTGGGGTTTACTCCTCTTAAGAAAAAAACAAAGGGAAAAAGACAGAGGATTAGGGAGAGAAAGAGGAAAGATGAAGTAATTACTTATCTTTTATGCCTCGGTTAGAAAGTGTCCCATTGTCCCCTGCTTGGGTTCAAAACTCTACTTAGTAAGAGAGGTTCAGA
This sequence comes from Tapera naevia, assembly GCA_033556795.1. NCBI lineage: Eukaryota > Metazoa > Chordata > Aves > Cuculiformes > Neomorphidae > Tapera > Tapera naevia. Next base: position 8,233,904 of record JAUMJJ010000059.1, read on the forward strand.
GCCATAAAGCTTCATTTTATAGAAGCAAGGCCACATATTCCCTCAACAAAGATTATTATGCACAGTTAGATCCCATTTTGCTATCTTGTGTCAGAACTGAAATCCATGAGATAAGTAAAAGAGAAGTTTGGTGTCATGAACTGATGGCCAGGGCTTCAACAATGCTGGAGGATTTTCTGGGTCCCTTCTCTGAAGACTGTTTCTGTACTTTAAATGAAACATGGCTCTGGCTCTCTGAATTCAGATGGATGCCCAACTAAGAACCTGTAAACCCATTTGACTTCTGGTTTTAAGCCATAGATGTAAAACGCAGCCAGAATATGTAAAGATCACCCCTCCACATACTTGATTTGCTCCTGTTCCCTCAAATAACCTACAGCTTCGTTCTTACATGACTCTCCTGGGAGGTAGACGACGTGGGTTAGAATCCCTCAGGCGAAGGAGAGGACTCAATCCAGATCGCCTGTTTCCTGGATGAATGCTTCAATCTCTGTGGCTACTACCTCCCCCGTCAGCTGCAATTAGAAAGAAAGCAGCCAAAATACTTTTGTGAGGTCCTGTCAGTTTGTGTCAGACCCTGAGGGAGCCTGGCAGAGAAAGACCTCATTTCTGGATCTTCTTCAGGCTTAGACAGGAGATAAGCATCTCCTGGAGCTGGGGAAGCCCTGAGCATGCACTGAAACAAAATTTGAAGAGTTTAGAGAACTTGAAAATCAAACAGAGAGGAACCAGCTAAGCTTAACAGCCTTCAGCTTTAGACAACATTGGGTGGGTATATGAGGGGATTTTATTTGTTTTAGTCATCTTGAATCTGCCTAAATCCAGATTAGGTCCTCTACTGCATCTAATAGAAAGATCCTGTTGCAGACTGAATTAGGCTGTTGAATACTTGCACAACCAGATGGTCAGATGGTGTAGGACTCTATGAATAGCACGTAATTCTGTTCTTATAAAAAGAAATTTCTGAAAAAAAATTATTTCCTCAGAAAATAGTTCTATTTTCCCTATTGCATTAAAGCAAAATTTTAAAAACACCTTATCCATCAGACATCTGAGTGATTTTTGCTGCTGTTGCGGTTTGAACAAAGCCTATAATTAGTTATTACAATATATACTCATTAGCATATAATCTTAACAGCAGGGTTTAGGTATCTCTGTCAAATATATACATCCTTAGAAAGAATAAGACAAAAAGACAATATATTATTCTTTTTAATGATTTAACGAGTAAATTTTTGCTGCAAATGTGAGACCGTGAGCAGAAAAGGACTTAAATTGCAGACTTTTGGCAATATGACTTTTTTTCCATTTAGAAAAATAAAAATGAATTTATAATAACATTTCAAATCTATTTTTTAGTTACTCAAACAACTAAAAAGAAATTTGGATCAGCTCTACAGTTAATACATTATCTAAAAATATAATTTAAAAAAAATTTCAGTTGAGGAAAAATTTGAAACACCGAAGTATGATACATGGAAAAAATTCAGCCTATGGGACCAGTCGAGTTCATATTTTGTCAGTGATATCTCATCAAAATATATTGTGTAGCATTTTCTGATATAACAATATTCCACTTGGAGATTTTTAACTTGCTGTATACATAAATGTTTTGATGTATCTACTGGAATTAAGAGGAACGGAAAATTAAAAGACCGGTTTTGAGTTTGTAGGATATGCCAGGAGCATCCCATACTGTCAGGCTGCAGAAGCATGTCATTTACATAGCAGGCTAATGCAAATTTAATATCTGGATATAATGACTTGAAACCTATGAGCACTATTTCTCAGCTTTATTCCTCGTTTTATCATTATTTCAATTCCTGGGGATAAAAGGACTCTGAAAAATGAGTCTTACCTTTTCCTCTTAAAGGTTTATACATTATACTTCATTCTTTATTTTCTTTACTCACTATATGATAGTTCCTTCATTATTTTCTTGGTCAGTGTTTTTTCTTACATTTTTTCTTTTTTTCTTCTATTTTTTCTTTTTTTCTTAACAGACATAGATGAAAAAAACCCCAAGCTCATGTTTTTAATAGTAAGTGCACCTGCTTCACTTTTTGGGGAATAAATAATTCTTGGAAATATGTCCTAGAAAATTAATTGGCATTTCTGTCCACGGCGTTTTTTTTGTACCTGTCCTCTTTTCCACCAGAATTATAAATCCGCATTATCACCGTAATGCACTGGGAAACTCCAGCTGTCCAAATCAATATTTCCACCCCTCTCATTTAAATCTGAGCTCTCACTGTTGCTGGGTGGTTGTAACACACTAGAGCCATCACATGCCTCCCTGTTGCTATGGGCAACGGTGCGGCAGGGTGAGAGCTGGTCCCTCTACATCACATGGCGAGTTCTGACACCATGGTTTTAGTCGGCCTCTCCTTAAATTGTTTAACCTGGTGTTAAGATCACATGATCTTCCAAGAACTTTCCTAGTGCCAGTCAAAAATAAAATTATATTTTCTTTGTTATTGCAATAGACATATGTAGCAACTACATAACAGCACATGCCTGACTTTTTCTGTTAAAAGGAAGGGGCAACTAACTACTTAAAAATTATTGTCCTACTTTGACTCTATTTATTTATGTTGTGAAGGTATCTCAGATTCGGGTTTATCAGCAAATTATATTTTTGGAGTATTCACTTCAAGATTATAGCCAGCTGAACACCAGTTATTAGGCAATGGTGTTCAAGGTTGGGGAACACTAGGTTACATCTCTAAGCTATCTTATAGAATCTTATCTGGCAAATTGGTCCAGGTCACAAGTGGAAATAAATTTCTTGATGTAACTTTTCTGTTAACTGGCTACAGATCTACATTGACATAGTTTGCATGACTGTCAGAGTTTACTCAGGGGAGGCTTAGGACTGGAATAGCAAGGGCATTGCAGGTCAAGCATGCTGTGCATTGGCAGAAATACAAGACCCAGTTCTAAAATGAACTTCTGTCACTACCATGAAAATTACGGTGAGCATCACTGGAAAGAATCTTTTTTTCAGATTTATATCCTTACTTTCCACACCAAGGCATAAGCATGTAAGCAAAAACCAGCAACCAGACAGATCAATGTATATCTGCTGTTTGAGCTACTTAGAAGTTTTTTTAAAAATTCATGTTTCATTTATTGATGTCTGATAACTTGACATGTTTTATTCAAAATATCTTCACACTCACCAACTTCTAGCAAATTCACAGCTACTCAGAGAGCTCCCAGCAGGTGAATTCTGGTATGGGTGTGTTTGGAGATCTGGTTCTGCTTCCCTAGGACAAAAAGCACTGGGTCTACCTGAGGCTGGTGATGGTAGGAGCTGCTGGTAACTGGTTTTGTAGATTCCAGAATGCTGAAAACCTGCAGAACAATGCAGGAACCAGCAATATTTCATCTGTTTGGGAGGGTAAATAGCGAACATAAGTTCTACTCTGATTTCAAGAAATGTAAGCATCTTCTGAATGTGAAATCCTGCTTTTCAATAAACGGTGCTTATCAAATCAGCAAAGCTGCTCATAACTATTTATCACACCTAGTGATCATCACAAAATAGCCCCTTATACTCTCGATTATTAATGCCTCTCATTTCAAAATGTCTGGGTTGAAATATCAGTATGGTATTGAGCCTGTACATGACTACAGGTAAGAATAGGTATGCCCAAGGCAGGAAGACTAGAGAACTCATTATCCTCACTGAAATGTTACAGTCATCTCATTTCACAAATTTAAAAATGTCTCATCTATTCGTTCTCTAGTTGAACTTCACAGCACATGTATACTTATCCAGGGCAAGAAATGTAGAAAGAGGACTTTCTTTTCTTTCACTTCAAGATAAATACGGGAAAATGTTTAATACTTGCACAGTCTCTGAATTAAGCCATAACCCCAGATAACAAACAAACAAACAAACAAACAAAAAGCACCTATTAAAATCATTGCTGTCTCCAAAATACAGAAACTCTGTGGGTTAAATTTGCGTCTTTTAAATCATTACTGCTGCATGTTGGGGCACATGAAAGCCCTTTCTCTCTATTATACTCACAATTCACTCAGCAAGCTTCCAATAAAAAAAAAGAAAAAAATGTAGAAAGTAATTCCATTGTCCATAATTAACCACCCACAATGAACTTTGTATTAACAGGAGTCCAGTTTATTTTTTTAGAGTTCTTTCATGTTTGATTTTATAGAAGTTATTCCATTTCCTTATCAAGATGCTCTCTTGATAAGGAAGTGAGTTTAATATTTTCCAAAGACCTTGGAATGCAATTTTTATAACCCAGTCAAAGGAATTACTTAGGCTCCAGGTGAGACAGGAGAGACAGCAGGTTCTAAATGTTATTTATATTACTAGGATATTCACCTTTTGTTCTATGTTGTTTTACTTATAAAATTAATTTTACTTATATCAGTCATGGGGAATGAGCAGTAAAGTTCAGAGTAAAATATATAATGAAAGGTCAAAAATGCTACAGGAGCTGAGACTTTTGAGTCTGACACTATTGAGTGTCTTTCACAGAATCAGATCTCTAGGATTTTTGCTTAGGGAACTTACTTTTTTCCTTGTAAAGTTTTCTATAAATCCTGTCATTATGGTGTGTAAGTGGTCATAGATAAACCCAATCTGCACAGCAAATTTGAGGAGCTGGACTTCCTCAAAGAACCTGCATTTCGTCTCTACAAGAGTGCAAAAAATCTGGAATATGCAGTTAACATTTTAAGACAGAACTCTTTCAAGCATAATAGAAAGACATAGCAGAAAAGACTTATTAAGGAATTTAGTTATTTGAATATGCTATGGAAATTTCACACGCTATGAACAATTATAGAAGAAGAATTTGTCCAAGTTACAAGTATTTTGTGTTTACCGTAGTTAACTGTACTTCCTTCTTGCTTTGACAGATCATAGCCATTGATATACTGTCTAGGCTTGACTGAGAAATACTGATTAAATACTCATAACCTACAACTCTTAGCCTTGCAGTAAAGGCATTTATGAAATAGGAGTCTCGAGTTTAAATCTTGGTTTAATGACTTCAAATGAGGACATAAACTTGTCTTTCTTATACCTCAGAAGCCTATGGTGAGTATCCCTCTCAATCAAAATCCGTATGTAGCCTGAGAAATCTTTATAACTTTATAATCTGAATCAGAATCCCCAGAATTTTAAGCCCTGTCCCTCAGAGGCAAACCAAGCATGATAAATGTAAAACTGTTGCTTATCACATGGGGAGAAAGGAAAATACTCTCTTATTTATTATAAACCCCCCTCCTAGCTCCCCCTCTACAAAAAAACAAACCAAACCAAACCAAAACCACTTGGTCTTATTCCATTCTGAAATCCTTCAATGTGCTGCAAATCTGTAAATACTTTTGCTGGTGCCAAATCATTGATACATTTCTTGAATTTGTTAGCAAGCTGATCAATGCAACTTCTTAAACAGGGAATGGGAAATGATTAGGAGTTGATGGATGAGGTAGAGCTTCAAGGAAAATGTAGTGACTTACCTAACTGAGGAGCTGAGGAGCTAACTGTCCCATTGTACTCAGCTGCTGCTCTGCCCCACTCCCTGCTAGAGCCTGAGATATAACGTGTTACAGGAATGTAGCCTGGAGATGACAAAAGCAATGTGGAAGTGAAGAAGATTTTAAAATGAGCATGTTATCTCTTTAATAAAAGTCCACGGGAAAAGCCAATTAATAATTTTCTACTCAGATTATATAAAATCCTAATTTTGAGATCTGTGTTGAACACTTGCACTATTCCACTGTAGCTATTAGTGGTTTTCTGTACAAAAGTCGAAGCAATAAACATATATACTATCTTACTATCCCCTAAGGATAAAGTAAATGTATGAAGGTTTTATTTTTTGCAAAACCAAGTTCAAGAAAAAAAAATCAACTACTAACAGTGGCAAACATAGAGAACTCAAGGAGACTGAGTACAGAAAAAACCTTACTCATAGTTGAATTAAAACTAATGCTCTACCCTATCAGTACTACAAATATTTCTTATTTCTCCCCAAACAACTTTCCATTCCTGCAAGCTTTCAGAAAATTGTTTACAAAAAAGAAATATACAAAAAAAAAAGAGAAAAAGATGTCTGAGAAAACTACAGTCTTTAGTAAAAAAGAAAATGGGCATGTATGACATACACTACTTGAGACGATCACCTCACGGAGCAAAAGTTACAGAAAAAAATAACAATTGATTCCTGAGGTTATAGTCACCTACTGGAATTAATAGAATCTTTTATTTTGTTCAGCTGTTCATTCCAAAAAAAATTATTTACAATAAAAAATATAACTTCTAAAAGGTACAGATTTACAAAATGTATTTTCACTCCTGCTACTTTAATTAAAATTAACTCAATTGTGAAATAGCTAGATGTTTTGCTTTTGACAACAGCAGAGCTAACATTTAACCCTAATTTTCTCTATATTATTTTTATTTGTTGCTATTGTATTCATTTGGATCCGTATCTTCTATGTTCTGTTGCATTTTATGGTGAATCTAAGGTTCTGTATAAGCAAGAGTAAAGCAAATCCTTGGCGCTTTTGATTTCAAGCTGTGGTCATTATGTAAATGGACAAGAAGCCAGAAATGTATCATCCTACCTCACAGCTTAAGAAAATCTCTAATGATTGCTGATAGAGACAGATTTAATTACAGCACAGTTTCACGGAAGCCTGAGCATATGAGCACAGAGTGGACATGAAATGTTGTCAAGGTCCATTTGGCAATGTTTCAACTGCCAAGGGCAAGACTGGAGATCAAAGGAAAGAGTCATAACTCCTAATCTCTGTATGAAAGGCTCATGCAGTCCAGGCTTGCTGGCAGACCCTGATCAGATTATTATTCATTATTACTTTTGCTATTTCTACTTATAGAAGAAAAATGAGGCTTGCCTATGAATGTTTTAACAGGAAAGACAAAGAGATTCTCAAGAAAATCCTACAGCCAGAAGATGGAAGAATATTTTCGCCCTAAATTCTAACAAGTCCCTTGTGAACATAAGATTCCACCAGGTTTTGCCTGTTTGCTTCAAGTTCTGATGGCCCCAATGAAAAAATTTCTTGTTGACTGAAATGAGTTCACTTGACAGTTGATTTTTGGGACAGAAAAATAAATGTTCCCTTCAACTGTTGCTTTCAGCAACCTGTAGATATCAGCCTGCTGAACTATTCTTGTGTAGGCCCACGTACTTTATTAGAAGGCATGCATTCATTTAAGGACAAGAAAGACAAAGGAACTCCTTGCTTCAAGAGAAGGGAGACAAAAAGAGCCCTCTCCTCCTCATAGAAAATGAAGGAGGGAGAAGGAATACCTCCTACACTCCTTTCCCCTGAAGGTCAAAAATGGCCTTCAGAATAAGAAAGTGAATATATGTATGTAATCTACTCTTCCTTTCTTCTGAATCACATAATCTTCATCTTTGTTCAGATGACATAAAAAGAGTCTCAGGGGCCCCTGAGACTGTTTTTGAAAATAATTTCATTTCCCAAATTCCAAATGAGTTCTGAAAACTGAAGCACACTTATATTTTGCAATGTAATTACTCAGATACAGGTTTTGATAGGGAAGTGCAAGACAAAGTAAGTTTCAGCACTGGTGTTCTCATTTGTGATATAAATCCTTGGGCATTCAGAGGCCAAGGTCAGTAGCTTGGCTAAGGCTAGACAAAGGCAGTTATTTTGTCAGAAAATTGTTTCATTGAAAGCCTGCATTTGTGAAGGCGATTTTTTAACAAGGTTCCAGAACAACACCAACAAAAAACCCAAAAAAATAACCCCAAACCAAATAGTGAGACTTTAATTTCTCCTTATTGTGTAAAGTCCCAATGACCTTCTACTATTGTTAGCAAGTTCTCTGAAGACATTCTTTGTTTCAGATATTATCTAACCATGTTACCAGAGAAGAAATAGTAACACTTTATTTTACATCAGCTGTGCTGGTAAGTTGTATCTGATACTTCCTGTGTCTTTTAATAATTACAATTCTGGTGCATTTGCTGTCTCCTGAGTATGAAACTAAAATTACATGATCATTAAATTAGCTCATTCTCCATATGTAAATATTTTCAATAATCCCTTATTATCAATTTTCTGAGTGTTTATATAACCTTAAAACCTGAAATAGCAGAATTTTTTAAAGTGAAATTTTTTGAACTTACATTTGAAAATCAATCATGAAACTTCAATACAACACAATTGTTTTGTAAAATAGGCTCTGGTTCTGTTTCCCGTGACACCAGTGGGAATTTTGTCATCTGAGTTCAGTGGGACTGGGGCAGGACAAAAAGATATTCTGTTTCCCTGGGAATACTTCAGAATGTCCATTTCCTATATTTTCATATATAACCTTTGCTATTTGACTTTTTTTTTCACATGACCAGCATTTACAATAATTGGCACAAACTGATCTTTATTTTTACTTTACTGGTTCTCTCAGCTACCAAAGGAGGAGGTGAGATGGGAAATTGCTGAGGAAAACTGCTAGAGCTGAGAAGGGGGATGCCCTGTAGTCATCCAGTCCAACTTCCCCACACTACCAAGGGTAGTGTATCTGTGCCTGCTCCTATTTCTGCCCTTCCATGTCTCCTTTACCTCTCTTTACCATGGCATAAGCAACCTCACCTTGGTTCCTCATTTCTGAAGTGGTGAAATATTATTTTGCCCACACTGTTGAGAAGCCTTGAGATGGTTCAGTTTCCTAAATTGTCACATGATTGTTTAGTTAGCAGACCTGTTACCTGCCAAAGTTCTAATGTAGTAATCACTTGATTTTTTTATCACCTTCCCTTTAAATGCCTTTCTTGTATTTTTTGCTTCATAATACACATTTCCAGCAAAATATTGTTAACATATAAATACATCTAGAGTTTTCAGGATAGAACTGAAAACCTGACTCTGTAATTGAAACCAGGTAATCAGGTGACAAATATCCTTTGACAGATTCATATGCACACACTAGACCAGATTATAAATTAGTCTCCAAAAGGGATTTTTGTGGTTATGTCTGAGCCGCTCAGGCTGTACAAGGAGACCTGACAGAAATAGTTTATATTAGCCAAGTATTAAGAATAAATCTTGTGATACAGTTGCATTTCATTTTCACTAACTGAAAATCTCTTCTTAAAAGAGGCAGTTTAAAATATCCTAGAAAGTGTGAATTTTGATTTATTTTTTTTTTTAAGAAAAGACTGTCTGCATATATTTATCACAAATTCTATTTTACTATTTAGGGTATGACTTCATTAGTTTTTTTCGTATGGCAACTGATCACCAGTTGCAGAAGCACGCTGTCTCCCATGCATTGGATAAAGCCTATCCTTTGTCCAGGATATAAACCTCAATGATTTTTGCTAGGCTGAGTGATTGTGTCCCGTTGTTGGGTCAACTTCCCTGGGTCGTGTCATTGGCTCATGAGTTTATCAGCAGAATTTCGACAGTAGAATAGTATTCATGAAGGTAAGCAAGAATATCAAAAGCTTCCACCTTTACTTTAAATACAAATAGTTGCATTGCTAAAGCTTAAACAGTAAGATACTGAATGAAAAGTTTTACTTCTCTACCTTTCAAACATATTTCTGCAGAGCATGAATTTTGTACTATTCATTCTCCTGAGATTACTAAAATATCACATATGTTAAATCTTCCTGTATGACTGTACAAGACAAATACTTTATAAGGGCAGAGAGGAACAAATGACAGTGCATAAATTGCGGTCTCTCAGAGGAATGATGAACATCATGTGAACGTCCACGCTGCAGATGAAGAATTATTAAGATGAACCTTAGGAGAACACTTACAAAAATCTGCTAAAGAATGTTATTTTTCTGTGGACATACTGTCTGAGGATGATTAACTCCTTGTGTTGCAGGAAAATGAAAGAAAAAATATAAGGAGAGACCAGTGTGACAAAAATACTAAGTTCAAGATACTCAGAAGGGAACAAACATTTGATATTCATCTTATGACCCCAAATGATGGAAAGAGGTAATAAGCACCTTCGAATTGCAGATGTTCTGTAAAAAGAGAGAGTTACTGTAAACATATTTGGTAGCTTCATTTGCAGCATATGCTGTAAATACGTGCTCTATTCATAACATTATTTAGAGATGCACACACTTCTGGTACTAAATTACACTATTAATACTTATAAATAGGAGTCTTCTAAACGACAATGTGTGCTTACTGAATCAAATCTGTAGACTGAACGACCAATGTGAGAGAAGTCATGTGAAAAAAAAAGCTCTATAATTTCTGCTGCAAAGTGCTAGATGGGTGTGGTTTTGCATGACCACAACATCCACTGAGGTATTTCAGGATATGAGTGGTTGTAAATGGAGTTAAATCCAGTTGAAGGTTAGTCACAAGGGGTGCTCCCTGGGGCTTAGTGCTACATCCAGTTCTGTCCAATATCTTTATTAATGATCTGGATGAGAGGATTGAATGGTACTCTTAGTAAGTTTGCAGCTAATACTAAGCTGGATGGAAGGGTTGATCTGCTTGAGGATAGAGAGGCTCTACAGAGGGATCTGAACAGGCTGGATTGATGAGCTGAGACTGACAGGATAAGGTTCAATGAGGTCAAGTGCCAAGTCCTCCTCTTGGGACACAACAACCCCATGCAGCGTTACAGGCTTGGGGAAGAGTGGCTGGAGAGCTGCCTGGCAGAAAAAGACCTGTGGGTGTTGGTTGACAGCCGGCTGAATATGAGCCAGCAGTGTGCCCAGGTCGCCAAGGAGGCCAATGGCATCTTGGTCTGTATCAGGAACAGCATGGCCAGCAGGACTAGGGAGGTGATTGTGCCCCTGTACTCGGCGCTGGTGAGGCCACACCTCGAGAACTGTGTTCAGTTTTGGGCTCCTTAGTACAAGAAAGACATTGAGGTGCTGGAGGATGTGCAGAGAAGGGCAAGGAAGCTGGTGAAGGAACTGGAGAACAAGTCTTACGAGGAACGGCTGAGAGAACTGGTCTTGTTCAGCCTGCAGAAAAGGAGGCTGAGGGGAGACCTCATCCCTAACTACAACTACCTGAAAGGAGGTTGTAGTGAGGTGGGTGTTGGTCCCTTTTCCCAAGTGGCAAGTGATAGGACGAGAGTAAATGGCCTCAAGTTGCACAAGGGAAAGTTCAGATTAGACATCAGGAAAATTTTGTTCACTAAAACATTTATTGGGCACTGGAAAAGGCTGCCCAGGGAGGCTGGTTGAGTCACTATCTCTGGAGGTATTTAAAAGACGGGTGGATTAAGTGCTCATAGGTATGGTTTAGTAGTGAACGGGAACAGTTGGACTCAAAGGTCTTTTCCAGTCAAGTGATTCTATAAGCCTCTAATTTCAATCCATCCTCAAATAAAGCAGCATAGAGGACCACTCTAAATGTAGCTTACCTCAGGTTGAAATTAGCTGGCTGAGACAAGTGCAGGCAGTGAACCCATGCTGCAGCTGAGTGCAGTGTGGGCAGGATATTCATTCTGCTTCTCAGGAGGTTTTCAGTATGTGATAGGTTGATTATTTCCCCGGGTAGTCAGCCAGACATTCAGTAGTGACTTAACAACTTGGAATCACAAGAGAGAATAATTAGAGATATCTTGACATTTCTTTTTATTTTACAGATGATGACAGAAAGATCTGGGAATCCGGATGGGAATTCAGCACTGAGAAACTTGCTCTTGTTGCTTAGTTGGGAAGCACCACCATTGAATGCTCAGCTGCACAGCGCATCAAGTTTAGGATGAGTGCTCCAAAGTATCCATACCAAAGATACCTCGTGGACTACTGATTATAAGAATTATCTGTCAGGTAGAAGATGTAGCTTGACAGATTTCAGGTTGAGTGGGACCTACGAGACAGATTTCTCACTTCCTAAGAAGTTCGTCTGATTTCTTGACTACTGAACTACAAGGCAGATATAGATACCATTGTGCCTTTCATCATGCTTCTCTCCTGGCAGATAAGAATCCCAATGGCTGCAGATTCTTACCACCAACGATAATTTCTTTAGGATAAAACGGGACTGTCCAGCTTAGCACACCACAGGGTTTATATTTCCTTACGTAATGTGTATAAATTGTTCAGACTACTAGTTAAACAACAGGTTAGCTATCAAAGCTGTGAGGGAAATAATAGTGCTTAACTGAAGCAACCTAATTTTGAGAGCACTCTAGGTATATTTTCAAATTTATCATTCTATACATGCATAAAGCATTAGGATACAGTGATGGAACAGATGTGAGAGATCTATTATAACAGCAAAGATACACTACAGCAAAAAGCCTTGTGCATTATCTGCTATTGCTACAATAGTTTCCCAAATAGAATAAGCTGTGCCATTGAAAAACTGTTTAAACCATGTCTGCTCATATCTATTCTGAGATTTTTTGTAAAAGACCTCTCTTCAAAAAGAAAAAAAAAGTTATAACAACTACATTCTCTCTCCTGCCAGAGCTTCTGTCATAAACACAGCCCGACGCAATTCAAGTCGTGTATCATGTTTCTGAGCAGAGGAAGAAAGAAAGAAAGTGTGACAATATGGGCACTGTTGATTGCCAATGTAACAGAGAACATTTCTTAGAAGCTGGGTATTATTAGGAAGCTCCACAAAATTAATATTGGTTTTTAAGTTTGCAAGGAGAGGGTTGGGTTATCTCCTGCATTTACTTGTTTCAGTGTTTGGGTAGATTTAATTTTTTTAAGAAATGTGAGGAGAGAGATTTATCTGTAAGACTTGTTTTTAAGGTACTTAGAGTATTTAGGCAAAAAAAAAGCTCAGCTTCTTTCTGAATTTCTGTCATAATGCTCAGCTAGTTTTAAAGTAATGTATTTTTCTATAACTGCAAGCACAGCTGCAACTTGTCAAGAGTTGTAGACACGTTAAGATGATGAAAATTATATTAAATTAGGGATGCGTAACAGTAGAAGCATTTAATTATTTTGGCAGGCAAATTTTCCTGAACGTGTAGCTTCACGCACCAATAATGTACTGTAATTAATTCTAGTTATCTTTTGTACCTTTAATCCACATGTTAGGCCACAGATCTGTGTAAATGATTTGGAGAAGTCACTCTAGAAGGCATTTGCTATGGAAAGTGAGTGACACGTGAATATTACATTGTATTCAGGGCACTTCCTGAAATGAAAGAATAGCAAACTCAAAGAAAATGCAGCCACAGTGACATACACTGGCACAGAACAACAGTTTTTACTGTAGAGTCAGTAATTAAACAGTTCAACAAGTCCAGGATTATGAGGAAGAATTCAGACAGGTTAAGTTAAATCAAATCCTGGAATCACCAAACTGCCTGTTGCAACCTGCCTCTAGCAGGTCATACTGCATGTTGCTCTTCTCCACTATTCTAGAAAGCAGACTTTTCAGAGTACTGTTCCATTCTAGGACAGCACTGCCCTGGCCTGGAGTTTTTCGCTTCCATACCTGAGTGCTCTAGAAAAACCTGTTCCCTGTTACCTTGGTTCATACTCTTGCACCAAAAGACAAAAGAGTAAGAACTGAAAACCCTTGAAAAAACGGTGTTGAGGAAAAAGATGGCAAAGTGAAACACAACAGATATTTATCTTGAAGCAAAACAGAGACCACTGCTGTACAACTTAGCCAAGTATGTCTGCATATGCCATTTTCTTGTAGGTATGAGAATAATCACTAAACTAATAGCAATCAGCATACCTTTTCCAAACTTTAACTGAAACTGAATAAGACGCCTGTAGTGATTCGGTGGAGTTCTCTGTAATGACGGGTTTACTGAGTAGGTTCGTGTGTGTCAAGCATTCATTACAAATCTTGGTCTACCTACAAGAAACATTTCCTGGTGGTTCTAAGAACTTCTGCAAGAAATATCTGGATGAGGTCTCATTAATTTCTGTTCAAAGGATCTCTTAACGATTAGATTTCCTGGATTCTTCAACATAAACCAAACTGAAATGCATGTGAATTAATTCCAACTTGCTCAGCAGAGAAAACCCCAGGTGATCCTTAAACTTGTAGAGGGAAAACAGAAGAGACTGGCAGTTTTTAAAATTATATGTACCTACTTTCATGCATACATGCATGAAAAAAACAGTGGAAGCACTAGAACACCTATTAATAAAGCTAACTAAAGAGAGAATTCTGGCCAGGCCGCTCCAGTTCATAGCTTGTAAACAACATCCATTTTGGTACAAACTTTAAGAAAATCGGAACTGCAGATATTTCAAAACATTTTATATGTCTTTAAATTGTTTCTTTCTACAAGTTGCCAAAGGGCTGCAATAGAAGTCATTGAGGGGTAATATACAATTCAGCATGAGTCATGGAGACATAACAAAGGAATAAACATTTCATGGATGAATGATGACAATGTTTATTCTGTTCTCATTTGAAATACACGCACTTTAGTTAGCATATATATGAGAGCATAAGGTAATTAAGATCTTATGGGTAAAACTGCTCAGGATTATGATTTCATGTGTCCTAGTCAGGCTAAAGCACTCTTAAATTAGAAACAAATGTTGCCTTGGTACATAAGCATCTCTGTCTCAGAAGAACTGCAGCAAATGTGTGATACAAAGACCCCAAGCAAACCATTTGTATGAACTTAAAAGTCTGCAAGAAACACAGTAGGGTGAGGAACAGAGAAGTCATTTTTGTAACAGACAAAAGGGAAGCTAAAAGTCTAAAGGATTGTGCTGACAGCTAAAAAAATCAGGAAAAGTTCCTAATCACATCCTTGTTTAGCCTCTGTACAGTGATCATTAAGCTTATTTCATTCCTTGAAAATGCACGTTCTCACACACCTTTTTAAAGATGAAATTACAGCATTTTTTCCCTGAAGATACCAATTTCATATCTTCAATTGTTTTGGTTTTATTTTTCCTCAATATTTCCAATATAATTGTTTTAAATATTTTGTGTTTTATGATTATAAGAAGTTCAGTGAATGTCATTCTTGGCCTTGTTTTGGCATGGTAGCCATACAAAAAGTTAACGCAAACCTTAAGATTTCTAAATTCTTTTTTTTGGTGATAGAATATCTCTTAAAGCAATCTTATACAGGAAGTTGAAGTTTGGATGGTGGAAGAAAAACTAAGGAAACTGGAGTTGAAATATAACCATGCAATGTTTCCTCACTTATACATCAGTGTAGCACAGAGTGATGGTGCCCAGGCCAAATGCCTGAAGAAGTCTCCAATTAAGACTTGATGTTAGGAGAAAGTTCTTCACTGAAAGGGTGATTGGCCATTGGAATGCGCTGCCCAGGGAGGTGGTGGTGTTGCCGACCCTGGAGATGTTTAAGGGGAGACTGGATGAGGCACTGAGTGCCATGGTTTAGATGATGGGATGGTGTTAGTGTTGGGTTATAGGTTGGACTCGATGATCTTGGAGGTCCTCTCCAACCTTATGATACTGTGAAACTGTAAACTGTGAATACACTGACCCTTGTGGGCTATTGTCAGCGCTGTAGTAGAACTGTAGCACAGCAATCCTAAAGTGACCCCTTGGTCTTTGAGGAATCAGGATAAGTCAAAGACACCAACTACTGTACAATACTTGGGTTGGCAGATGTTTAAGTGACTCACATAGTGAGCACTGCTCATTGAGCAGCGGCTGAAAAATAGTGTATCGTAATAGCTCTCATTGATGAGCAGCTAAATGAATAGACACTAAGTGTGGGAATAATTTCAGCAGATGCAGACAATACATCTCCTCCAGTATTCCATACCCCCCTTATAATCAATGAAGAGAAACCAGGGCATCTCAGGAACATTTCACTTTTTTCTGAGATCAAGGGACTTATCTACTACAAAACTGACTCTTTCTCTTCTTTCATTACAAAGGAATAAATCAGTGGTCAGTGTCTATACTGCTGCCAGATAAATTCAGCCGTGAAGGATCTTATCATTAAATGGTGTTTGCCTTTTGAGTATCTGTCACCAAGCTCCATTCATCCATTTTCAAGCATAAAAACTGTTTCGAGTTCAAATATTATTTTAGCACAAGGATGCACAAAAGCAGTTTTTGCATTGGAGGAACATGCTCCTGAAAGCTCTATTAGGTAAGGGTTTTTATGATAGGAATGTGGCAGAAACAAGTCACTTCTTAAAATGTGCTTGTGTGGAAACAAAAAACAAATTTCAAATTAAATATAACACAGTATTTATGTTAATATTAAGTTAAACAGATTAAAACCACATGCAAGCATAGTATACATTGTATAGATATACATATTTTTTCTGCATATCAATTCAAACAGGCACCAGGACTGCTTATACTCTCACACATCAAATCATTTTCATCACAAAAATGATAAAAAAATTTTTTTGAAAGTCATGAACAAATATCTTGTCAAAGAAAATGCAACGAATTTTAAAATATGTCTTCCATTTTGTATTTTAATATCTGTAATTCAGCATTTTTGGTCCTTCCAGCACACACAGGTCATGTTTTGAAGCTTTTCTGTAGAAGTAAAAGCTGGAAAAAATTTACAGGATTTTGGGCAAGACTTGATTTTTCTATAAACCCTAGTCCTTTATTTGCAAAACCAGAAAAAAAATTGATTATTATTTATCTAATTATAGTACATGCTACTTATACTTGGGACTGTCTTCCTGTGGCACACATATTGATTGAGCCTAATTAAAGAAAGCATAGATTTCAGCTGTAACTGTTAGCAATGTTCATAATGCAAACACAAAATTAGAGTATTTTGAACTTGTGAAATATAATCTAAGTTCTCAAAAAATATGCAAAAAAAAATTTACTGTATTACTCTACTAACCACATGTGTATGCACATATCACAGCTCCTGAACAAAAATAATATCTAAATATTTTTTCAAACATTTCATTTCTTTAAAAATAAATTCTTTATCCATCAAAATGGTTCATAACTGAAAAGCTTTTTATAATTTACCTTCATCTAATAACTAGAAGAAGAGAATGAAAGAGATCAAGGACCATATTCACTATTATATGCTGTCTCCTTCACATCATTTCCTGTAGTAATAAGCAGTTTAAGCATTGTGATGAATCTGCTCCTCAAAACCTTAATCATGTATGATTTCAAATGATGTTTCCTATATAATACAGAAAACAATGTTCACTTCCATATTTTGATACCAATTAGAAAACACTGTGAAACTATGTTTAGTATGTATATGAGTATTCTGGATTTTACAGAGAAGGGATTTGCTTTTTAAAGAACTGACACATCATAAAATGACAGAAAAGAGAAATAAAGCGCTTAGAACATTTCTTCAGGAAATGGCAGCATGTCAATATAGACAAACTGAGAGCTGAATTTACACATTGCTAACTTTTCTACAGGTGAGAACCACTTCTGATTCAATAAAAGGGTTTTGCTTTGATTTGTTTTACAGAAAAATAGAATGGCTATAAAATATATCTTCAAGTTTCATTATAAAGCAAGAGATGTATTCCAAAATGAATACATGTAGTAGCTATTCAATATGGCTGAAATGTTTGCTTTCTGTGGAGGAGGTTTATATCAGTGCCAATGGGTATAAATCTATAGGCATGGACAATTTTCTTTTTAGTTAGTTCATATTAAGAGCAAAGCCACATGCACTTGGCATCATAGGTGGGTTGCCAAGGGACATAGGCTCTTCTGAATACTTATCAGGGAAACAAACTACAAAAGAAAGGTAGCTGTGCCAGAATTAGTGCTTCTACAATAATCAAATATCAGTAACACCTCTACGAAAACTCCTACAGGGTCAGACTCATTATTAGAAAATAAGCAAGCACAGCCTTTGAAGGGATCTATCCAGCTATCTGCAACACAGCAACTTCTATAGTTATTGTGGAATTAAATGTGGAAAAAAGGCACATCTAACAGATAGAAAGTAGATAAATTATGCATGCCTAAGCTTCTGTTTGCCAAATGAATGGTTACTTCACACAGTGTTTGCCAGGGAATGCTTATTTTTCCCATGAATTCTCGAGATATGAAGCTATTAAAAGAAAATAACACAGATGCATTTAAATTTTCAAAGGGTCCCGATTTTCACAGGATAATTGCTCATCACTTTTTAATAATCAGAATTCTTTAAAATAAACTACTAAAAATACTAGGATTGCAGAAGCCTGGTCAGTTTTAGAAAATGAGGCTGGTGCAAGAATCATTCAAAAAAACCCAGCAACACCTTAATCTTGAAGATATTTCATGACTGAGAAGGAGGTTAAAGACTCTTCAAAGATTCCATCGTACTTGAATATATTTTCAGAGACCACCATGTTCACCATCTGTGATGTTCACTGAATACTGTAGCTTTTATTAGTCTTGTGGAGGTTGCAGGCTTGAGTAAAGTGAAAGATAAGAGGACAAAACCAACCATTCAATAACCAATTTGGTTAATCAGTGTATGAAAATCACTGGCACAACATAAGTTAGCATGCAGAAACTACAGCATGCAGAATGTAGTTAGCAGAGACTGAATACCATATCTTAAAGAAACTGTGAACGATCAGCAAGGTATGTGGCTCAGGTTATGGTCAGGAGGAGAACAATAATTAGAATAATTGTAATTAAAACATCAAGGTCTTCAGGTCACAATAATACTCACTTTCAACATTTTCGTAAGTTTGTAAGAATCAAGCTTACGGTTAACCATATATCTGTAGTACTTCATGACAACAGATGTATTGTTGCAGTGCCCAGGCCCTGCAGCTGCATTTGAATTCAGTCCCAGAGAGAGAGATGTAATCTCAAAATCTCAGAGGCAAAGACTCACAGTTTCACAGTATCATAAGGTTGGAAAGGACCTCTGAGATCATCAAGTCCAACCTATAACCCAACACTAACACTAACACCAACACTAACACCATCATCTAAACCATGGCACTCAGTGCCTCATCCAATCTCCCCTTAAACACCTCCAGGGTCGGCGACTCCACCACCTCCCTGAGCAGCACATTCCAATGGCCAATCACCCTTTCAGTGAAGAACTTTTTCCTAACATCAAGTCTAAACTTTCCCTGACGAAGCTTGAGTCCATGCCCTCTAGATCTGTCACTGGTCACCTGAGAGAAGAGACCAATCACTGCCCGACTACAACGTCCTTTTAGGTAGTTGTAGAGAGCAATGAGGTCTCCCCTGAGCCTCCTCTTCTCTAGACTAAACAGCCCCAGCTCCCTCAGTTGCTCCTCGTAGGGCTTGTGCTCCAGCCCCTTCACCATATTCGTTACCCTCCTCTGGACACACTCCAGCATCCTGACATCTTTCCCAAACTAGGGGGGCCCAGAACTGTACACAGTATTCAAGGTGAGGCCTGACCAGTGCCGAGCACAGGGGGACAATAACTTCTCTGGTCCTGCTCGCCACACTATTCCTGATGCAGGCCAGAATGCCATTGGCCTTCTTGGCCACCTGGGCACACTGCTGGCTCATGTTGAGCTTCCTGTCAACCAGCACTCCCAGGTCCCTTTCTGCTTGACTACTCTCCCGTCACTCTGTCCCCAGTCTATAACTATGCATGGGACTCCTATAATAAAAAATAAAATAAAAAAGCCCCAACCAAACAAGTAAAGAAAAAGAAGCAGAGTAAACACACACAAAATGCCATTAGGTAGAAAAGTTTTCTGCAAAAAAATATATTTCTGTATTACACATCAAGTTAGGGTGCAAAACAGTCCAGGATGGCCGAAAGACTTTCTGAGAATATGTAAGTGGTTTTGTGGTGTCAGCCTGATGCTGCTAAGAAAGATGGTCATTCAGGATGGGTAATTACACTGTGCTCTTCATTGTATCAAAGCACTTTGGACATTCCTGAGCTGTGCTTGTTAGTCATATTTGAAAAAGTTGGTTACAGAAACGTAAGAGCCATATGGACCCAAGAGCCATCTGTTTGAGTACCCTCCCTCCAACAGTAGCCAAAAGAGGGTATCTAGTGAATGATAAAAGATTCCAGGAAACATGTACTTCCCTAGAAGAATGTGACAGTCCCAGCCACCCTCCCAGCTTCTGGTCTTTGTCTCCTGCATCAAAGGCTTTGGGCTTTACCTGCCTCTCCCTGCTCTGGTTGGTTCCCAGCCAGCAGCTGGGGCTACTTAATTGCTCCTGAAATAACGAACCACAGCAGTTTACAGTCTGTCATATTAAGGTAAACCATCATCAATGTCAGTTTTCTCTAATATTTTAGATTATCTTTTGTGGCAATTCAAAAGCAGCTGCCTGAGCAGCTTAGTGGACAGCCTCACTGACCCCTGCAGTGCACCCATACTCATGGTTTAGGGTTAACTGGCAATGTGCTGCAGGTTGCACGTCTAGTGTGGATCTTCTCAGCCTCTTTAGGAGAAGCAAGGATCCTGCTAGCCAAGGGCAGTATCGACATGTAGTTATGTGATGACTGAAAAAACCACCACCACAACACATAATCGCACTGATTTGCTACATGATTTTTGATCAAATATTTAGTAGTTGGTAATGCCTGGCAAGCGCAGTAGCTCAGCAATTCCAGTTTTCTGACAGACATAAGAATTAATATTTTATCAGCTATAAACTGGCAAGAGGCTGAAATATTGCCACCATTTACAGCTATTAACTTTGTTTCACAATAAGGTATTGTTGTTATTGGCTTCAGTATACATTGCAGTGAAAGAGATTTTATTTACTACATGCAATGGTGCCATATAATTTAAAAAGGATTATGATTACTAGCAGGAATAAGGAGTTCATTAAGGTTTTATAAAACAATTTAATAGCAAAATAAAATTTCACAATCCTTTGCCTTGAAAGAAAATATAACATATTTAAAACAACCCATCAGATTTCCCTTTACTTATATTTTGGATCAACTGTATAACTTCCTTTTCTCCTTTTGTAGTTTTTAAAGTATGATGTGTTTCATAGACATAAATTACTTCTAAACCATAACAGTAAATGAGTTCCATACAACCGTATAGCACAAAAAGATACAGCAGAAGTGTAAATACAAATGTTGACCATTTCTTAATGACTTGTCCATTAAAATGTACTTTCCTTTATTACTCATTGAAGTGTCTATATCAAAAACCAATGTATGGGTACTTACATATTTTACCAATGAAATAAAATGAAATAAAATAGATCTAGTTACACAATCAAATCTACTAAAAAATAAGGACAGAGTATTTAATTGTATGCTTAAATGTGAACCTCTACTTAGTGAACCACTCAAAACCTTAAGGTCTATATTGGATTGGAAATGAGTATTTGATGTGTAAAATGGTATATGATCCTGTTATTTTCTGTTGAGACCATTATCTGAGATGCATAAATTACATTTTGGACAATATTTAAAATCAGTCTCTATCTGCCTCAAAAATGTAATCCAAGAGTAAGATGAAATTACAGGCAAGTTTATTCTTGTGTCACTATTTTCTTCTCTTAGTGTTTTAGCTCACTTTTATAGCTCCTATTTTCCTTCTCTTCCTTTTCCATCTGTTATTATGTCTTTTCTATTAAAATACTGACAAAATTTTCTTGGTTTAGCTGTATTTTAGTAGCAAAAGAGAAAGTATCTGTTATTGAATCTATATAGATTTTGAGTCCACAGTCTTGTGACACTTGAGTACAACTGGAAAAAGAAGTTTAAAATATTGACCAGAGTATGAATAATAAAAAATATATTTATGACGTATAATATTATACTGTGATAATACAGACATCAGATTTTCTGGTATCTATTTACTTTGTAACTTGCATCTAGATTTTCTGGTCAAAATTGAAGGACTAATACGAACTTGGTTTATTTGACTTGCCTGTTGTTAGATCAAGCAGTTTTATTGATAATATAGGACAGCGAACAATAGAATGGTTTGGGCCGAAAAGGACCTTAAAGATCATCTAATTCCAGCCTCTTCCCCAACCCCCCCCCCAAAAAAATAGGCAGGTATACTTTCCACTAGGACAGGTTGCTCAAAGCCTGGCCTTGAATGCTTCCAGGGATGGGGCACCCAGAACTTCTTTGGGCAACCCATTCTTGTGCCTCACCAACCTCACAGAGAAGACTTTTTTCCTTGAATCTAATCTAAACCTACCTTCTTTCAGTTTAAAGCCATTACCCTTTGTCCTGTCACTACATGTTCTTGTAAAATGTCCTTCCCCAGCTTTCTTGTAGGCCCCCTTTAGGTACTGGAAGGCTGCTATAAGGTCCCCAGGGAGCCTTCTCTTCTTCAGAACGAACAACTCCAACTCTTTCACCCTGTCTTCATAGGAGAAATGTTCCAGACCTCTGATCACCTTCGTAGCCCTCATTTGGACCCATTCCAAGTGGTCCATGTGCTTCTTATATTGGGGCTCACAGAGCAGGATGCAGTACTCCAGGCAGGGCCTTCATCAGAGCAGAGGGACAGAATCACCTTTGAGCTGTTCGTCACACTTCTTTTGATGCATCCCAGGATACGGCTGGCTTTCTGGGCTGCGACTGCACATTGTCGGGTCATATTGAGCTTCTCACCAACCAACAACCTGAAGTCCTTCTCCTCAGGGCTGTTCTGAAACTATTCTCTTCTCAACATCTATTTGTGCTTGGGATTGCCCTGACCCAGGTGCAGGACCTTGCACTTGGCCTTATCGAACTTCATGAAGTTCACAAAGGCCCTCCTCAGGCCTGCCAAGTTCCGTCTACATCAGGGTTGAGGCAACCCTCAGTATCAATACAGGCTGAGGGATGAAGAGATTGAGAGCAGCCCTGCAGAGAAGGACCTGAGGGTCCTGGTGGATGAGAAGCTGGACACAAACTGGCAACATGCACTTGCAGCTCAGAAAGCCAGCCATATCCTCGGCTGCATCAAAAGAAGTGTGATCAGCAGGTTAAGGGAGATGATTCTGCCCCTCTACTCTGCTCTTATAAGACGCACCTGGAATACTGCATCCAGCTCGGGAGACCTCAGCACAGGAAAGACGTGGTCCTGTTGGAGTGGGTCCAGAGGAGGACCACAAAAATTATCAAAGGCCTGGAACACCTGCCCTGTGAAGAGAGACTGAGAGAGTTGGGGTTGTTCAGCTTGGAGAAGACTCTGAGGACACCTTATTGTGGCCTTTCAATACTTAAAGGGGGCTTATAAGAAAGATGGGGAAAAATATTTTAGCAGGGCCTGTAGCAATAGGACAAGGGGTAATGGTTTTAAACTAGAAGAGGAGAAGTTTAGACTACATGTTAGGAAGAAATTTTTTTTGCTGAGGGTGATGAAACACTGTAGCCGGTTACCCAGAGAGGTGGTAGACGCCCCATCCCTGGAAACATTCAAGGTCAGGTTGGATGGGGCTCTGAGCAACGTATTCTAGTTGCAGATGTCCCTGCTCACTGCAGGGCGGTTGGACTAGATGACCGTCATGGCCCCTTCCAAACATTCTATGATTCTATGACTCTGTGATCCTATGATTCTATGCAGTGTCTAGCACATCTAGAACAATGGGACCCAGACTATTTTAAGTGGCAATAACATAAAAAATAATGGTAAATACAGATAATAATAATAATTTATCAGTACTGACTACAAGCTGTCCTAATATGCATGTACGTATACAAGTGAAACCAAGAGTAAGTTCTAAATTAGCCCCTTGTTCATTTTTTTATATGCCTGTTGACATGCCCAGGGTTTGTTTTTGAGTATATCTCCACGATCTTTTGCAAACTGACATGAACGATAAGCATTGTCTAACTCCAAGTGAGTCAGGAGTAAGCCTGCACTGACATGGAAGCCACATAGCTGGGGATCTGGCTCACAACCTGCCTGTTTGGACAGAAATCACCATCATCTGCCTCTAAAAGAATAAGGGAAACTCTTGACCTATTTTGGGGGAAAGAATTTTGTGGTCTTTCTTGGTTTTGAGAGGTCTTACTTGTATTTGATAAGATGAGATCAGGTGGGCTGTCTGGAGGGAGGTTGCATCTTTCCAATGGGAACTACAGAAGGGAAAAGGTAACAGTGAGAACTTCTTAGTTTCACACTGAGACTGAAGAGACTGCAGTAGGCAGCAAGGAGCAGATAGACCTCAGCCTTCCCAGAAAGTGCTTCCTAGGGACCAGAGCAGAGTTTATGTTCCTCAGAAAGTCATTAAGTGACCGAGAGCAAGGATCAATCTTCAAGAGCACAGTTGGCAGAAAGAGAAGGGTGCACGTGTACTAATCTTGTGGGTTTTGTTTTCTTCTGTAATTTCAATGTCAAATTTCAGAATGGAATTTCCATTCTCACTTTAAAAATTTGTTTTTAAATATAGGTCCTTGTGGACAAATCTAAGCACCTCTAAATCAAGCTTTATTAGCCTCCTGAAGAATACAAGAAAGAATATGAATCTGTTACTAGGACTATGTGAAAAGTATAAAAAACATGAGGTCAAATGTTGTAAGAGAAATTTGATTTACTGGTCAAATTGGTACTCTATCTTGCACCTTAAATATCGTCAAGACTGTGGCTTGCACTTGCTTGGCTGAAGAAACACAAGCTTGCTCATGTGTACTCTGGCATTGTGAAATTGTCCAAGAATTAACAGAAATCATTGTTTTCCCCTTGACTTAACAACATATGTAACTAGTAATAATAAAAATATTTTAAAATTACAAGAACCTGCATGAGACTGTTAGTAAAATAACACATTTTTTTGTTTGCATGCACATTTTAAAAGACAGTGACTTTTCTTCATCTCTGTGTAGAACATCCTGTTAATTTGTGTTGTTTGATGTCATATTCTGATGATTAATAGTTTTACATGGCTAGGATAAAAAAAAAACTTTATGCCTGTTAAGTCAAGGTAAACATCTGCTGCCATTTTATAAAACATTCTACAGTTTGTGCTCCGGCTGTTTTGTGGAACAGCACACTACTTTACCACAGTCCTTTTATCGTCACTCATCTCCGAATATCCGTTCTTGTTTTATGCAGACACCAGCTTTGTAGCAGGTTTGAGAGGAATCTGTGAACTGAGAAGCACTTTAATGAAAGGATAGAGTGTTACTGAGTAAATGTGTGGACTGTGTTGTTTGCGCTTTGGAATGATGGTTATGAACTAAGAAGGGGAAATAGAGGTTGGCCTTCCTCAGATGTCAGGATAGATATTTGTCTGGAATTTGCAAGATTCAGTGTTTTGATCCATGAGCTCACCAGGTGAAAACAGAGCCAGACAGAGAGGGAGGAGCTGGAAAAAACACTGAACTAACTGGTAAGGATGGGTAAATAGAATATGCACATGAATTAAATACAACCATTCTCTGCCCTTCTCTTACAATGCAGCTTTAAAAATATAAGCTTCAATCTATGTCTTTTGTTTCTCAGCTATAAAACGTGAGATATTAAGGTGTTCTCAGAATTTCAGAATGAACTCCATGTAGTTATCTGATACAGGCAACATGGTTTTCCAGTAGATAGGAAGGAGAAAAAAAAAGCTGTCCGTATGATATTGTGAACAGTACTTGCAAATTATTGATAAAAACAGAGGGGCATTCTATAAACCATGAAATCCTGAATTGAGAATTGAAGATTATGTAGCTAGTGAACTCGCACGGGATTTATCTGAACTAAAATCTAATTTTGGAGGGTCAGGAGGTGATATTCTTTCATAAGAAATGCAGTACAAAACTATATCTTTCTGCTCTTAATAAGAATCCAAGTCCATCCATGTCTGTGCAACCTGGAAAACCTCTGTGGCTCATTGCTAATCAACAGGTAGTGCTGGAAAATTGATTTGCAACAATAGGCAAAGTGCCAATTTTTCTGAGTCCTTTTAAAAGTTAGATACCTGTAAAATTCCTTACAGACACTTACATAAACTGCTTTGAATAGTAGAAAAAATGATGTACTGTTCTTAGCTACACTTATTTTCATCTAGTATTTGCAGTTATGAAGCAGCTAAAAAGAAAGGGGTTCTATTTTATACCAGGTAATTTTCAAATATATGGCTGTGTTGCTACTAATTCCACAGACTCCATCAGTTTTAAAACTTCCATTATTTCTATTCAATAGAATCTCATAGCCTTTTTTAAAAGATGGTGTGTGATAAAAATTACATTATAGTAACGTTATTTGTGGTTTCTTTTACATTCCTGTGACTCAGAAATGGCTTAGCATTTCTTCACTTCACATCTTCTGGAAATGGCCACTATAGCAAGTGAATCATTGCAAATATTAGTAAATATGCCTGAAGGAAAAGATGGTAAAACTGATCAAATACAAGCAACAGCACTGTAAAGAAATCTCAAAATTGTGCTAAATTCTATCTGAGAAAGGTCTCCCGGGTGTTGGCCTTTATAGGTCTGTTTCCCACCAGAACTTCCCAAATCGCCAAACAGGAATGTTTCCTGTAGCTACAGTTGAGATTACTTAGCCCAATTGTAATAAAGGATTCAGTTACTATTTTCTAGGCCAGACTTCAGAGCACTGAAGTGTCAAGCTCCATAGTCAAATTTATTCTCTCCTCGTACAACCTTTCTCCTGCTCCAAACAGAAATGTTTTTTGTTCACTAACCAGATAAACTTGATCAGTATCATCCTGAAGGAGGCAAAAGAGGTGTTTGGAGCTATATTAATGGCTCCCCAGTTGCACACGGTCCCCTCACCAAGAGAAACAGAACATAACAGAGTGTATAGTGCCTCATGATTTAGTAAAGTCAAGGAGTATGGGCTATGATGAAGAATTCTACATTAGAAAGTGTTGATCTATTACATCCTGATGTTTGCTTGGGATTCATATGTTGATGTAATATGGCAATAGACATGTTGCTGGTTTTTATTATTTGGAATGGAAATTACCTTGTTAAAAGACATGTGCTAACCAGGGTTTTAGTTATATCAATGAGCAGTGGATTATTTTTTCCCTAGTCTAATGTGCCTGGAGACTGTAAATAGAAAGCAAATATGTTCATACTATAAAACCTGCAGATTCTAAGTTTTCTTTAAAAAGGAAAATACTCAAAGGACAAAATACAAACAAGGAAAACAAAATAAAAGTGTTATTGTCTTGTACTGATTAAAACTGTAGTCTTCCCTGGATCAAAATATGGCTTGGTCTAGGCTAATTCTCTTGTTCGGGTCAGAGCAAGTTTTGACAGTCAGATAAAGAAGCCGAATGAGATGGCAAGAGTCAATAAAGAGGAGGATGACTTTAACTGTTAAACAGAGATTGCACTAGCATAATTACTGAACTTCATAGACAAAAAGATATTAAATGGTGATAGCTGAATTATTCCATTGAATTCAACTATAAAATAGTTGTAACAGTTCAAAAAACACCCTTTAGTCATATATGTATATTAAAACAGGCCTCTTTAACCTGTCAGCAAGATTCTGATCAGATAAAACACTGATTTATTGAGGGATTCCTCAGTTCCTGTGAACTTGCCATCTTTTTTCAAACTACTTACGTTGCTCTACAAGCTCTGGTCTAAATTAAAGTTATTTTAAGATAGTGTGGCAATACCTTCCTCTTAAACAGGAAGATGTAGCAAGCTGCTGCATTGTAAGAAAAATTTGCATGGTAAGGAACAAAGCTAAATTCATCAGCAAAAGACTACAAGGACATAAAGTTAATTTAGTGTCATTGTTTCTGACAAATCTGATGTTTCAGACCTAACTTTTTCAACATGAAATCAGAATGATATTGAAGTGGTAATACTATCTATAAACATAAGTTTGGGTTGTGATCATTCCTTTCTTCTATCGATTTTACCTTTCATAGCACATTTCAAAAAAGATTCAAATTAGTATTTCTCTCTGCCTTTCTTAGTTATTAGGGCATATTGTTTAAGTCTCAGCTGTAGAAATGAAAAATAGGTTATTTGGAATGTGTCAGTCTATTCTCTGAAATCATTGTTCATTAAGGCATTTCTGCACCTCTTGAAGTAACTATTTAGTAGTTTGGCTTTGTATTTTTTTGGCATGTTCAATACCTGTTCATGTTTCTTTGTTTTAGTAATAGCACACTACTGGGAAATTAAAGTTTCTAGAAATTACATGGCAAAGCCATGCACAATACCTGGATTACAGAAACTATAAATTCAGTTTGAATTTTTGTTTACAGTCCCTTATTTACATTTTCAACAGAGGTATGTAGAATAGATTATGCTTTGGACAGTAAAACTTTTGGCTCTGATTCTCACACCTAGATTGAATTGTTCGGTGATTGTTGGCAACTCACACCTGCTCTGCGGGAACAATGAAATAAGAAATCCTGAATATTGTCGTGACTCAAAACCATAAACCTCTGTAGAAATGCCTAAAAACATATTTCATTTCATATCTAAAATATCTTTAAAATGCTTGACAGGCATATATATTGCATAAATGAGAATGATTTGCCTGTTTAATATACAAGAAACTGAGTCCCTTATTATTTTACTCGCTGTTTGATCATTCAAGGCTGTAACCGCTTCTGTCTTTCACTGTTCACTTCACTTGTTTCCACTGCACCTCACGCATAAGTGTATAATAAGCAATAGTATAGGCTTTGCAATCCTACACTGAAGAGAAAGATCGGAACTGATAGTGCTCATATCAGTGATACATAAATGAATTTGAAGACAATGTATTTCAGTGCAAAAGGGTGTTTTATTTGACATGCAATTTTATTTATCTTATTCAGGTACATCTTAACACCCCCCAAACATATAGCTTATATTCATCTAAATTATTATACCTGGTGAAGCTTTCTGGGCCTAGTCCCTAATAGCTTTGTAACGTCTTGCTAGTTTGAAGTGCTCTTAAAATGATCATGAGCTACATTTGCCCACTTAAGACTTCTCTAACACCAAATATGAATTGAAAAAGGCCTTATTAATTTGATATTTCACATGTATGTGAAACTTATAAAAAGATAATTAATTCAAAGGGTTTTATTTAGCCAGCCTAAAACTCATAATCCTTTCATTCCATGATCTGCTGATTACAGCTCTGTGACTTCTTTTCTTTTGTTGTTTTTAATCTGAAAATGATAAAAAAAATCCACTGTTCCAGGTTTAGGAGCTCAAAGCAAAACTTAATTAAAGCTGAACGGACACTTGTAAAGAAAATACGTAAATACGTCAAGGACAATTACAGAAAAAGCCTATGCTATTTCTTAATTATTCTTTGAGGTTTCTCTTCAACTGTTTCTCTACACTGCTAATCAAATTTACTCGGAGTAAGTACTGGCATGTTGTAAATGGTCTAGAAATGGCATACATTAGGTTGTATATTGATGTTTGCTTTTCATATTTACTATCATCATCTTCGTAAGGAAATCTCTCTGAATAAGAAAAAGGGTGCATGCACATGTGTGTACGAAGACATGTAAACAGAGAAACAGACCACAACAGCAGACTCACTGCTGGAAGCAGATGAGTCACAACGATTGTTCCACTCGTTCTCGGTATAATTACCTGCAGGTGTCATGCCATGGATAACTGCGGGCACGCTGATGTTCACACAGGCTGCTGTGCTGCCTTGAACCATGGTGCAATATGCAAATCAGTGTAAAGTCATGAGGAAGATAACCGTGCTGCTTCTCTGATCCAAGCACGCATGCTTTGTACATGTGAAAAGGAAGTATTTAGGTTATAGGTTCTCTACTGGAAGATTTACTTTATCTATATTTTTAAAGAATATCCTTCTCCGTCCAATGAAGAACTTTACGATTAGTGAAATTCTGCTAAATAGCAGCAATAATAACATGAAGAAGTAGGACAGTATATTCATAATTTGCTTCTCATGTGTCTTCAGAGCTTGAAATAGTTGGACATACATATCTAAAGAATACATTTCTTGATCCCAAAATTCTGCTACTAATAGAAAACTTAGTAGTGCCCTATACCTGGGTGTATGTAGTAACTATACAGCTGGTTAGTACTGTATTAATATCTCAACATGTTTCCCAAAAGGGAAAGTTAAAAATCAGAATTTATATACTGTTAAACCAGAGTCTGAACGTCAGGATAATGCGGTATTTCTTGTCTAGACCTCAGATCTTTCTTTAACCTCCTTAAACTCGCAAATTCAATTCTAGTAACATTCTGGGTATTGTTTCTCAACAGACATTGAGTATTCCGCAGTTAGCAAAAAATCCTATAAGCAACCATTTTCATTTGAACTTCTAAATTTCACAGACAGAGTTAGAGAAGAGGTTGAACATCAGGACAAGTCTTTGAAAAATGTATCATAAGCAGAGAAAAAAGAATGAAAGAGAGGAAGATGAGATAGGACGAACAGGCATCCATTTGGTTTTCTGCTGATACTAATGGACCTGTACTAGAAACCAGTTCATTCTTGCTACCCAAATGCACAGAATGAGCCATACATAAACAAACCTTCAGTTATGGAAAGGAGGAGCAAATGGCTAAACTGAATTAATCAGTTGGGAGGGAAAAAAAAAAATGTGAAGACAAAAAGTTCTTTCAGTCAGGCTAAGACATGCAGACCAACATGTGATGCTGCCCTGAACTTTGAACATAATGAAATACTCCTAACAAGATATTAAAGCGGAAAAAAAAATGCAAAGCCAAATGAAATAGTAATTCAGATGCACTCTGAGATTTTTTCACAGAAGTTTAAAATTGCTAGATGTGATGTGAAGTATTTCACTAAATTATACATTTAATGAAATATATATTTTAGCTGACAAATTTCAGTGAATGAGTCTCCATTCCTGCTCTTATCTATTGCTGATGGTTCTTCTCCCTTTTTACAAGACACTCTTTCTGCCCATGCTCACTGATATATGAAAATGTCTTGTATTTTGCCACCTCCATTACAGCAATGATCGTCTGGTAATGGATTAAATTATCTCCATTTCCCATCATTGTTATCTCATGCACAGCCATGACACAGGGGATTTACTCTGCCTCTGCATGTGTTTGAGTATCAGTGGGTTTTGAAGGGAAAGAATATACACACTTAAATTTTGGCTAACTTTTGGTCAACAAACACTTTCCAATTAATGTTTTTTATTCTGTTTTCATGCTTAATTAGGTCTGACACAAAAAAAATAACTGCCAATGAAGTGTAAGTTTCCTGGATCCGACAACGCACTTCACAATTGATGGATTTAACTTTTCTGCTTGTGAATTGATACTATTTAAAGAAACATTATTTTGTGAAAAATTCTGAATATTTAGTTTTCAAGCCAATTTTTTAGTGCATATCTTTTGCCTGCAGCTGTCCTTGTATGAGGAAATACAGCTGTATATTTTAAATCACCTAAGCCAAGAATCAGTTCCTTTCTTGACTGCACAGGAGAGAAATCCTTTCTCATAGTAACTTTCAAGTTTTCAAACTTGTTTTTTGTTCTGTATTAGCTCAACCCAAATTTTACGAACTTTTGAAATTAAAAAAGTATCAGCATTCAAATTTATTTCCCATGTTTTACAATGCATGAGCATAAATCTAAGGCTAGGTCATATTAAAGCTAGGTTATATTTGAAAAGTCATCATGTCATGTTTAGATGAGTTGTGAACAGAAGATTAGGTCCACTGTATTGCACACTGCCTAAGCAAGTAGGTGCCCTCTTCCCAAAGGACTTGCAGTCTGAAAAATTGAGTGAGGGATGAGTGATTGAGTTTTAAACTCAATACTTAAACATACTACAACATTCACATATATATATAGGCTTATGATTCACAGTAATAAAAAGAACGGCAGAATTTAGGAGATTTTTTAATGGAAAGTTGATTTTCACTAAAGACTAATTTTTAAGTTTTATTTTTTTTAGATACCATTTTACGTCTTTGGCATTTGAGCGGGCTTATAGCCATATCCAGAGCAGAAGTACCAGACTATTTTTGGAAAAGAAGGCAAAGGAAAAGAAGATCTTGAATAGCTATCAGTATGGTAATGATGAGAATTTTACAGAAACACAGGAATTAATGACTTAACTTGGCTATGACCAAAGTACTTGTGAATTGTCCACCCTAAACTGATCAGCATACAACTATTATGAACCAGTGGTGAGCAGCCTTAGGTGAGAAAGTTGCATTGTTACCAGGAAGGGGACCTTGTACTTGTTACTGTGGCACTGCAGAATGGGTGTACCCTGCCAGAGCCCTAGTTCAGGGTCTTGAACCTGGCAGTTGAAAATTAAATTCTCGACCTCCCTTCTGTTTATCTTACATCTCAATGATGTCGTATTGTATTTGTTGGGGCTTTTCTACTCCTCCAATATTGTCTGTCACTCAAAACAGAGAATAAGACTGGGCTTTGAGTAGTACCTGCCTCACAGGAGAGTAAAAGCGGAATTATCAGAGAAACAACCTCCTTTGCCCAGTGCCTATGTTTCCAAGGTCTGCTCATCCTGTTGTGAATTGCCTTGCTTCATCCAATAGAGTTGTAGCCCTGAGATAGTCTCTTATGGTGCATTTTTTCAGCATAGACAGTAGTGGCAGTAGGTTTTTCACTTCATAACTCAATGGTCAACTTACAAATAAGAGAAAAATGACTGAAATACGTATTAGGAAAATATAGTATATGTAAGTATACATATCACGTGCCCTAGTCCCCACACCCTGAATGCCGAATTTTTCATAATTAATCTTCATAATAAAATCAAGTTCAGAAGTTTCTGTGGTTTTAGCTTATTGAACAATTCAATGATTTAAAGAAGTGGTCGAGCAATATTTTCATTTTATGGTCATCACTGTTTTATCTGAGATGTCACAAAAAGTGTATTTTCCCCTATGGGATAACAGTGGGAGTACTTTCTATGAAGTCATCCTAAAATTATGTATATCAGCCAAAAATTATTTCTCTGATAATAAAGCAAGGAATGTGTAGTATTAAAAAGGGACATGTTTTCTCATACATAGAAATGGTTCAAAGATAAAAAGAAATCTGTGTCCATATATTAGAGAATCTGAATGTACTTAACTAAAGTGAAAAGAAAGCAATTTTAAAGATTCTCCATAATTCAGACATAAGGCTCCATTTCAAACCGATAAAAATTGTGCTTTGAAGGAACTTACATGATTTTGAAAATCATAGCCAAAGTAAATATCTATTGTCAGGAGAAGAGGTTTATATCCTAGGGAAAATGATTATTATCTACATATCAAAACATGCCAGAGGAACGTTCAACTTCACTGCCTGTTTTGGACAATTCTATTTCAGATTTCAGTGAATAATAAAACAATAAATAGTAAAGCTTATACTCAGTCTAATAAGATGCAGGAAGCAAATAATTTCTGCATATTTGCAAGCTATGACAACATTTTAAATTCAAGTTTTGTGTAGCCAGAGGACAACATTTATGACTCACAATTGGGAAGCTAGCAGGATATCATTTCTCTGATTATATACAATAGTCATAGTGTCATCAAATATATGCCCTAGAAACTGACATTAGCTGCTCAATTAAGCCAGGCAAATAAAAGAAACAAATATATCAATTGAGTAGATCTTCCTCACACTGTTTTACTGTCACTCTTTGACCTGTTTTTAAGTCATATGAGAATGTACTCACAGAGACACTGAAAGCATATAGCATTTCTACCATGCAGAATGAGCAAGGCATTACTTTATTCTGATGCCTTTTTTAAGAGGCATAGTCTCTCCAAGATCCCTGTAGCTATGGGTGGAGAGCTGCTTATCCAGAGGAAGACATAGAGTTCCAAATGCGATGTCTCTCTTTGATTAACTCTCTCCATTGACCATACGATTAGCCCTGACTGATCTCCTGACCATCAAATGTCACTGTGTGATTCCCGCAGCAAATCTGTACTGTGTTTAGTGACAGCACCTTGTCGGTCCTAATCTTCACAGACAAGCAATTCAGAGACTTGCTGGACCTGGCAATTGGATATGCACCTGTCTCTCCTGTTCTCTCTCTCTCTGTGATATATGATTTATCTATAAATCTACCTATTTATCATAGGTATCTACACACCTGTCCACAGGTGAGTGTACGTATGTATATAAACATAGATATCTATATATACGCAAACATATATATACAGGTGTACATATATATGAATAATTTATGTATATATTTTTATATATAGAAAATATAACAGCTCTAGTAAAATAGATATAATTTTAAAAGTATCATGTGTTAAGAACACCTGAAAGCCAATAAGAGTTAACTTTTGAAGCTGTTTTCATGTTAATCCATCGTTCGTACAATGATTAATCTGATCACTGCCAGTGATTGATCTGATCACTGCCAGACTTGAAATTAAGAAGCAAGTGGTATGATGACGAGGAATATAATCACTATTATTTTAAGTATCTCAAATGTACATTCATACTCTTTCTTTTACCCATCATAAAACAAAGTCCATTTGCTAAATTAAAACACTACATGCTAGATTATTAACTTGCTTGCTTTCAATTAATTTGAGCCACAGATGTTTTATTTTACATAGAAGCATTTCATAACAATATTTGTTTATTCAAAGACCTAATTTCATCACACATAGTTCATAATTTTCAAAGATACTACATTTCAAAATGCATTTGTAGGGATGATTGATAAACTTTCTTTTACATATACTCTCAGGATTTTTTTACCAGCCTCTAAAACTATCAATTCAGATTTATTAAGTTTTCTTTTGCTTTTCCCTTTAACTGCTAATCTGTGTAAAAACTCAGAACAAAAAACATTTCTGTTTGGAGCAGGAGAAAGGTTGTACGAGGAGAGAATGAATTTGACTATGGAGCTTGATACTTCAGTGCTCTGAAGTCTGGCCTAGAAAATAGTAACTGAATCCTTTTTTAGAATTGTGATAATTAATGTCAACTGCAGCTACAGGAAACATTCCTATTTGGAGATCTGGGAAGTTCTGGTGGGAAACAGACCTATAAAGGCCAACACCCAGGAGACCTTTCTCAGATAGAATTTAGCATAATTTTGAGATTTCTTTACAGTGCTGTTGCTAAATCTCTTACATTAGACATTCTGCACCCAATAGCTATCATTCTTTGGCTGGTATGAGGTAGTAAGATCTATCTCTTTTTTTCTTCCTAGAACACAAACTGTTTGGGTTTCACAGCGGTGCATCCCAAATCATTTATGCATTTTTTCCAAGGGACTTAATAGATTTTGCTTGCTGGAATTCACTGATTTATAATCCTTCGATTTCTCACATCAAAGGAGATGGCATAGAAATGATTAGGGTGTTTTAGCTTGGATAAAACAGAAAATTCTAAAGAAGAAACCAAACAAAACCTGCTAAAATACTGTAAAGCAAAAAATAAGAACATCTGGGTGGGTTTTTTTTCATGAGCTTTCTAAATAAGCAAAGCTAAAATGGTTGAAATCACATTTCCCTCCTCTAACCCCATTTCAGTTTTTAACTGAGAAGGCCAAGCTCTCAAGTATGTACTGTAACTCCAGCCAAGTTCAAACTGCATGAACTAAGAACTGGCTTAATGAATTTATACAACAGATAGTTTGCTCTTTTAAATACAAGGTTCAATTCTCAAAGACATAAATATTCTACTGGTAGAGAAAGTAATTAGTCAAAAATAACAAGAAAGAATCAAATTATCTAAGATTTTTAAAGCCTTGTCATTAAATTTTTTGTTTTCAACAATTGTCTTTTTTAGGTATTAAATGTCTGTAATCTTATTAGTTAAAGAAGTGTTATAATTATCAAAGTAGATTGAGATAAGGAAAATGGACAAATTTCAATGACTGGATGGTTCTCTCAGTTTGTGAAAATAGACAAATGAGCACATAGTTTCTATTGATAAATAAAAAATGAAATTCAGACACATTACACTTACAGAAGAGTACAAGTACATGCATATTTGAAGAAGCAGACTTGCTAAACTAAATCACATTCTTCAGTATAGTCCACTCCTGGCTCTTCCACTAAATACCGAACTGAGCCCCACGTGCTGCTGGTCCTCCATACCCATCATTTGTGCTGATCCTCCAGTTATGCATATATGAATCTGGTCCCAGAATGACACAACACTCAATTTGCCATCACGAACTATGCAGCAAACCTCATCCTCCCATCCACTGGCAAATTAGTGAACTTATTTGGTTCAGCAAGAAACTTGTTCTCTATTCACTTCTTTCTAGCTTTTGACGAATTTGTGAAAAGCTTTTGGAAATATATAATCCTCTATAAATCAGCTGAAAAAATACTCAGTTTAATTTAGTAGCATTTTTTGTTCCATTGGATAAACATGCTGTAACTTGGCCCCCCAGAGTAACTCTGAATATGCATTTTCCTTAATTAAAGACTACAGTTTGATTGTGTGCAATCTGTTTACTTTTACAGGTAAAAAAGAATAATATCATTTACATGCTTTTTTCACTGGGATCTCTTGGGAAATCAATAATACATTTTCATTTTTTTTATAACAAAATGCAACCTTTTCATTGATTAAACAAGGGTATCAGAGGAAAGTAGACAAGACTTATTTTGCAGGATCTTGTGGTCCCCATTTGTCATGTCCACGAAAGACTACTGCATTTTACAGATAAGAAACCAGAAAAATAAGCTTTCCAACTGGTGCTTTCATGTGAATACAGTATTAATTGTCTCTTTGTACCTATTCACAATAGATTCATTTCTTTGCCAAACTTCCTCAATCTGTAACTGCAGCTCAAAATATTGGTTCTGTGTTCTGACTTCCTTAGAGATTTTT
Organism: Tapera naevia; assembly: GCA_033556795.1. Classification (NCBI taxonomy): domain Eukaryota; kingdom Metazoa; phylum Chordata; class Aves; order Cuculiformes; family Neomorphidae; genus Tapera; species Tapera naevia. Next base: position 8,270,453 of record JAUMJJ010000059.1, read on the forward strand.
AGCTCTAAAGGAAGTCTGGTGCAGAAAGCAGCAGCGCTTACAGGTACCTTGACTGCCTGCCCCGAGGCAGACATTGCTGTAGTACACATTCCTGCCTACTTCTCTTACTCTGGGGAGTTATTTCTTACTAGTTCATACCTGCAGCAAAGTCAAGTCTTCCTTTGTTCACATGTGCTTGGAAATTTTCAAGGACGAGGAGACTCTATTTGTTACTTACCATGAAAATTTTGCCAGACCTTGTTTAGGACAGGATCAATCCCTTCTGTCATAGCCCTGAACAGTGTAAGACAGGCAATATTATAATAAAAGCACATTTACAGAGACTTAAACTTGCAGTCTACTCATTAGTTAGTGGTTGCTATATAAGCCTTCATACTGCTTTCAGATACACAGTAGCATTCAGGCTAAATCAACAGCTCTATGAAAAAAGAATGAAATAGACAAGACTTCCCCGAACTCCAAACCCTGGTCTTGCATAGGAGCACCTACAAATCACACTAGCACCTCTGTAAATTGAATTGTTTGCTTTTGAGTCACAAGCCCTGTATAGACCAGTGTTTCTTGTTCTGAACATTTAAACTGCATTGTTAGAATCACTCTTCAAAGTCTAGGTATAATTCCACAGAAAAGTCTCACCAAAGTAATATAAATTCCTTATCTAGCAGTAAAGGGAAATCAAATTAGAATGCTCTACAAAGAAATCATGGTATAAGAATATCAGGGTAAATATTGCATATTATTATTTTTGTATACAGAAAATACTGTTTATTCTATTTTCAAGCAAATAGTAATTAATGATTTCTAGCATTTGTAAACATATATTCAGAAAACTGTAATTCGAGGAAATTTTATGACAAAATTGAATCATAGTAGTCTTTATATGATAATCATATTAATATAATACATAGAATGCAAAATAATAGGCAGAATCCAGCTATTTTTTCTGCAGCCTGTTATTTTTAAACTAGTATCTTTACGTAGTCTTGTACTAAATTATGTCATCCTAGTCTCAACACTTTTTTAATCCTTGCTCTTAATAAATCCTCATAATATGGACCTGATCAAAGTATACATCTAGTTAGTTTGAATCTCAAGCTTACATCAAAATACTTATTTTATAATGAGACTAATTTAAGGACTTGGGATTTCAAAGCTGTACCTATATAAGGTGCGTGGGTGAAGGATGGAATTTTTACATCTGCCTCAAAGTCAGATGTCTGGATTAAGCTAAACTTTGCCTTGTTTTAAGCTACTGGACAGAAAAGGTATCCACAGAGCAACTTACCCCATCCCACCAAAGGAAAGTAAGCAACAATAATGTTCCGATGGCTCACTTCCTGTTAGATAAATCCTGCCTTTAAACTGTGACACAACGATACATGATGAATTTTGTATAACAAAAGAAAACTTCAACCTGAAGGAAGCATCTTATTTTCAAGAGTAACCTATTATTTGATGTTTGAAGAAATTACTGATTTTTTCTAATCCAAACTTAAAGGCACCATTGCAAACTAGACCTTGGTTTAAAATTCACCAAATTATAACGAACACTAAGTAAGGCATTCAATTAAATAAAATACTGGATATGTTTAATTGTAAATCACAAAGCTGAAAAAAACCCAACTAAAATCAGCAGTTTTTAAAAATACAACCCCTTTTCCAGTTTTATAACTTGTACTCACATTTTAGTAGTTAAAGCAGATGAACTATTCAGTATGAAAAATAATTTTCCAATATGTTACCAATTCTGTTTTCCCTTGTGATGGCATGTTAACCTTTTTGTTAAAAAAAAATAAATGTACTATCCCATAGAGGAATAAAATACTAAGGCATAAAATAGGTCTTTAAAACTACATGCAAGAAGCTTTAGCTTGTCTGCAGCTGTAGCAACTAATTTTTTTTCACGGAAAAATGAGTGAGTAGTTTTACGATTTTCCTTACTAAAATTACTTCTAATTTAATCAGTGTTACTACTTAATAGTCTTTTGAGAGTAACTTCTTGCTAACAAAATAGTTAAGACAAATAGATAAAAAGCAAACTCTAGAACCTTTGTGTGTATTTAACTCTACTTGACATTTCCAGTAGTTTAGAGAAAAACAGTCCTGTCTGAACAAAAGCTTTATTTTCAGTACTGCTCTTATAGGTCAATGGAAAAAATTAAATAAAATTAAAATTATCAACACCAACTTTTGTATAATTAAACTGGTTTTGGCATTATTTACCCCAAACCTTTCATTAATCAGTATAATGTAATTCTGTACTTTACTAGTTGAGGTTTTACAACAGTCAGTGTGATTAACATTACGTGAAACACAGGGAAATGGAAAGACAAAAAAGTTAAAATGCTTATTCAAAAGATAGACAGAAAAGTGGTTAAGTCAACAGTAATACAGAAGGAGTATCATTCAGCAGGTTAGGAGGACTGCAGATTTGATGGAAACCGCAAAGTAACTTTGCAGATCAGTAGCAGTAACACATCCTCGTTTCTACCAAAAGAGAGTGAGTGGCATAGATAGGAGGAGGCAAGCTCATCTCATCTCACCAGTAAAATTTAAGGAACAGGAGAGACAATCAGGAACCAGATGAAAAGCAAAGACAGGACAATACACAGGAAAAATAAGAATGTCTACAAGGCAGAATGATCATTAGATGGGAACAGAACAAATAGGGGAGAGTTTGATATTCACTACAACCTCAAAAGTGTCCGGTCTCTGTGGTTAGAAATGAAGAGGCCTGTGCATTGAGCAGATTCAAACACAATAAAGATTAAAGATACTGACTGTGGACTGAAAAGGATTCAAATGCAGAAAAGCCATTGACTGCTCTTCATGCCTTGCCAAACAGCTTCTTGATTTCCACCAAAAAACATGAATAAATAACAGGTAAAACTTGTAAAATCGGGAAGTCAGTGAACATAGGAGTGCTGCTAATCCAGCAGTTCTAACAGAAGGAATGTGATCACAAATGAAGTTTCAGGACTTTTAAGTGAGACAGAGAAGATTAATTTGATTATTTAAATTGGTATTTGGGGTTATAAACCCTTCAGAAGTGGAGCCCACAGGCAGCAGATTTTTGGAAATTCAGATCTAGATAATGAGGTTGAACAGAAGATTTAAGGGAGATGCCCAGCTTCTGGGAGGTTTTTTCAGGAAAAGAACTCTTCTCAACAGATGGAGTTGATTCTAAGCATGAAAGTAAACCCAGGTATCTAAGATCAAAGCTGGTCCTTCAGTTTTTATTTTATTTTTTATTAAATCAAAGAGACTCAGATAATCAGTCTACTCACATTTAGTGAAGTAGAATAAAAATCGATAAATGGTGTGATAAAGTATACAGAAAATAAAGAGCAGTATTCTATGAGAAAGAAAATATGAACAGTGAAGAGAGTGACAAGCAGAAGACATGGATATAAGAGGAAGGCTGCCTAATTGAGCTATAAAATTAGACAAATGCAAAAGAAAATAACTAATATAACTTCACATTAATGCAAAGACCTCTGAAAGTAAAATGAAAGACTTAGAACTGCTGGTGTTAAGATATGGAAAAGAGACAAAGTTAAAGACATCATGAAATATTCTGGAAGCTGCTACTGAAAGTTTTAATTGAATCAGAACGGAGCATGAATAAAATACATTTTGGTTAAAATAATGTTTTGGGCTGGTGGTGGAATTTTTTTGTTGTTGTTGTTTTGTAATAATGGCATAGGTCTACTATAAACTATTCCTGTGCGAAATACATGATGGATTTCTTTCTTTTTCGCAAATAAGTAAAAAAACAACATAAATAGGTTAATAATAACTTGTTTTGGGGAACAGTGAAGCTGTAAGGGAAAAAGAATCAGTTCAAGAAAGAGTTGAGCGATCACTAGCTTGTTCACCTGCATAAACAGACTGGTTAAATATTTCTGGGACTATAAGTTTTGGTATTAGAGAAGCCAATAGCAAGAAGTTAGGAAATTTACTAGGGGGGGTTGCAGACTTACAGAATAGGAAGTACTGAATCTCCTTAAGTAAAATATGCAAAAAATTATGAGAGCTTGCTTGAGTCTTCAGGAAAGCTGGTAGTGTAACTCTTGGTGGCAAAGTGAGCTTTGCTAATGAGAATTATTAAAATTGAGCAAATCTGGTCAATAAAACTTCCATTTCTGTAGAGCTGGAGACAGATGAGGGTGAAAATAGCTACATTAGTTGTATCCCCAGATACAAAAAGTACTACACATGATACATTTTAATACAAGCTTATAAGATTTTTCTTGGCCATTTTTTTAAATTAACAAATTAAAACCAAAGATTGTGAATATGTCTGGACATAAATATAATTAAGAATTATCAGTGAGACTACTCATTTGACTTCAATGATACATAGATTTTTCAGTCAAATTTGAAAGGTTAGTCAAAGAAAGAAATAAAAATCAGTAAATTCTCTATGAGTTTGCTAAGGATAAGCCATGTATTTTAGCTTTGCGTTTAATAAACTAGTATTTTCTTCTAACTACAGGAAATGTTGTTGGAAATTTATTAAGCATTTGATATAATATTGGAAATCAAACCTGCACTGTTCTTAATGCTCTTCTGAAAACATCTACCATTTACCATGCTGGAGACAGATACTGTTCAGGTGGACCTTTGTTCTGGTCCTACATATGTAACTGGAAACAACATGTTTGACATTGGCATTATATTGTGTATGAGCTAACTAATCTTTCACAGAGATGGAATAAATGACCTCAGGAATAACACTTCACTCCTACAATACTGTAGTAAACTATCACATGTCTGCTCCTTTTAAGACTCAAGTTATTACAATCTCTCTTCATGATATGTGTAACAAATACAGATAAGAATAGTTTTATATTATGTTTCACTGCTCTAAAGGACCTCAGTTTTATACACTCTGCCAAAATAAAGAGAGAAAGGGTTAGTGTTACTCTCCATAAATACATGATGATAAATAAAACACAAAGTCAAAAAACAGTTTAAGAACTTTTGGCACAAGAACAAGTGATGATGAACAGGCTGTGACTGAATGTTCAAAGATGGTCTCTAACCATCACAGGACAGAAGTTCTGGAGGAACTTTTCAATGATGTGCAGTGGTGAAATCTAAGTAGTTTTAAAGATAAATATGACAAATTTAGGAATGAGTTTGTACAGGTAGGTTGACTAAGATATCACAGAACTAGATTTGCTAATGCAAGTTGTCTCCTTCAGTCTCTTACTCCTGCGAATGAAACACACATATTGGTCCTCACTCCTTGACCTTAACGATGGCCAACAATTAATTCCTATTCCATTAATACCCTATAAGCTTACATTTCCTCAGATTTGCCTTATGATTGGAATGTATTAAAACAAAACAAATTGCTTGTGTCTTTTGGCAGGAGGATCGCGCAGTGGTTGATTCATAAGGTATTCAGATTGACACCTATGGAATACATCAGGAATAGTGCGGTGAGCAGGACCAGAGAAGTTATCGTCCCCCTGTACTCGGCACTGGTCAGGCCTCACCTTGAATACTGTGTCCAGTTCTGGGCCCCCTAGTTTGGGAAAGATGTCAGGATGCTGGAGTGTGCCCAGAGGAGAGCAACGAAGATGGTGAAGAGGCTGGAGCACAAGCCCTACGAGGAGCGACTGAGGGAGCTGGGGCTGTTTAGTCTGAAGAAGAGGAGGCTCAGGGGGAGACCTTATTGCTCTCTACAACTACCTAAAAGGACGTTGTAGTCGGGCAGTGATTGGTCTCTTCTGTCAGGTGACCAGTGACAGAACTAGAGGGCACGGACTCAAGCTTCGTCAGGGAAAGTTTAGACTTGATGTTAGGAAAAAGTTCTTCACTGAAAGGGTGATTGGCCATTGGAATGCGCTGCCCAGGAAGGTGGTGGAGTCGCTGACCCTGGAGGTGTTTAAGGGGAGACTGGATGAGGCACTGAGTGCCATGGTTTAGATGATAGTATTAGAGTTGGTGTTAATGTTGGGTTATAGGTTGGACTCGATGATCTCGGAGGTCCTTTCCAAGCTTATGATACTGTGAAACTGTGAAACATCAGTTCCTTGTATCACAGATTTTCAAGAAAATTCCATGCAGGAGTAAAAAAGCAATTTCCACCCTTGCCTATGAAGTATGAAACAGCATGAGTAAGATGCAGGCAAAATATAACATGGATTTCATATTATTACAAAATAACTCAGTTATTATGCTGCAAGTAGAGAATGATAACTTCTGTGGGCAGTGATGGCTGATAGGATTACAGACATAGGTAAAGCCTTACATTTGTTCAGCCTAGAACCCTATGATCTGAGGTCATATGTTAAAGTACATTGTCAAACCAGTTTGCTTTGGAATCTCACTGAGTCAACCAACAAAGCCACAGACGTTCTGCAACTTTTCTTCAAACCATATTTTTTTCATGCAATGTACAGATTAACATAGACTTAGCCGATGTTATCCTAGATCCATGAATATATTTGGTAAGGCTAGGATTTCATTCTGGTTTATCTCATCTTGAGATGGTAAAAACCACCAAAGCACAGCAAATGTATGTGCTTAAAACAGTCTACCTAGCTCAAACATAAGCAACAATTCTGAGTATTATGTGCTGTTTCAGGCAAAAAACAGAACAAAAATACCATTCAGAACTGAGTCCTCAGTATAATACTAAAAATGTGGTATATAGTGTCGTTCTACAAGCAAAAATAATTTTCTTTAGAGAGCTATTCTGCAAGCTTTAAAAAACATTAGCAAACTTTCTGCCATTTTATCATCTTATCACTTCATCACTTCATTCAAGTCTTATAGTATATCTATGAACATTATCCACAGCTGTATAGTGGAGTATTATGCGATGCTTGTGTGTGCAGCCTGAAAGATAATGATAATGGTTTATATTAACTCCATCTTAAATGTGCTGAAGCTGAGTATATGACAACGTGAGAGCATTAGATACTCATTTAAACATTTAATTGAGTGAATGCTGTGCTGCAACACAAATCTACACAGCCTTCTGGTGCAATGAAAACAATTTGGTGAACTGCTGGCATCTTCATTTTCAAAGTAATAATTGTCTTAGTCCAACTCGAGCAACTACATCCATGACTGTGACGTCCTTCGTCTGTTTCCTGGAGTAGAGAATTTGTTCTTTTCCCCATGTCCTAAATGACCATGTAGAACACTCTGTACAAATGTGCATTTACTTGCCTAAACGCATTAAAAAAATCTCTTGTGGATGGCTTGCAATTTAACATCCTATGCTATTCATTCCTTGCTGTCACAAAAATTAATTTATCATTAATTCAATCTGTAAAAGAGTCTTTTGGGATTTCTGAAAATAAACCCTCTTAATTAGTCTGAATATTACATGTAGTTATTTACATGGATTTCTGAATTGCAGTAATTGAACTAATACTCCCTACATAAATCAATTAATACATTACTTTATGTAAAAAATACATTCCCAAAAATTTTCTGGAAAAATGTGTCAGCTTGAATACAATACAACACACTATGACAGAAAAATATTTTTAACTCATGCAAAGTTTTGAGCTGCTACAATCTTTTTTTTCTAGTCTCAATCAGTTTTGGCAATCAGAAAGTCCTTCCCCTGAGTATGATTTTATTGGTGTGATTTTATAATTTTATGGTAAACACACTGGGCTTCTGGATTTAAACGGATAATGTAATTTCTGAGATTCTCACCATATCTTATGTAGATGAACATAACACATAGAATCATTCCGTAGTAATCAGTACGTTCTATATTATTTTCAAAACTCTAATTCATATGTTTCTGGCTAAAGTAAGCCTTTACATGATACTTGGTATCTATCTGAACAACATTTGCAACGCTTTTTATTTCTTCTCTGATTAAAAATTCGATTTATTCTGCTGAAGAAATCATGGTCAATGTACCGTTCCATTAACTATACTTAAACCTTCAATTTGGTCAATATTAAACTTTGAATACACATTTTAAAACCTATCTAGCCAAACCCTCAAATCACAATATTCCTGGAAATGAGTATTTTAACCTCTATACACATCTCGCAATGCATTTTGATTTGCCCCAGACTGGGGAGAAAAAGGTGCCTTCCTGTGTTTCCAGAACACAGAAACAGCTGCACAGGCAGCAGATCTATGCTCACTATGTCCAAACGGATAATTCATGTCCCAAGGGGTAATGAAAAATCTTGTTCATTATCCTGACCAGATTAATCTCCTGTAGAACTAAGTAGCCAGAACAATGCTGCACTAAGAAGCAGTGGTTCTGTACCAACGTTCCTCAACATGTTCATTATCAAACAATCACTGAAAACAAGCAAATTACGTAAAACATTTTTTTCTCTTTTTTCTTTGAATCCTTCTGGTATTTTTGGGGATAAAGCATATTTTTATTTCCATTACTAGACCACTAATATTGTTAACTATACATGCTACATTTAAAATTGAAATTCTAAGCTGAAAAGGGTCCCAAGTGATTTAGAATTACTGGGTTATGAAGCTTTTTGAAAAATATGTAAAATCCAGGAATGACAGCTTCCTGAAAACTGTGGTTAAGACACTAATAGATAATATGTTATGGAGTTCATATTTTAGCTTTGTCCAGAATGTCTTTCACGGTTCTGCAGCTGTGGCTAATGTTTGCACAGCCTATTTTATTTTTCTAGTTGCTGTGCATTTGCCGGGAGATTTCTTAGCTCCTTAGCTTCATTCTCAACCCACTCAAAAATATTATTTTTAAATTTTGGTGTCTTGAAATTTGATTTATACAGATATAAAGCCTTGTAGTTTTTGTATCTGTTGTTTCGTATTCAAGAAAAGAAGGTGTAGCTGGGTGGCTGCTAGCGTTTTACATCACTCTCATCAGCCTAATTTTGGTGATTTCTAAATTGTCAAAGATACAGACAATGGCTCCATTATCACAATTATATCTTTATTTTCCATATTTTCACAAGCAGCATAACAATTTTTTTAGATACTAACTGCTAAAATACGACTTTATATATGAGCCTTCTGTTTGGTTTCCATGTGGTGCTCTGACCAACTGTGACTTGCATTATCTTCCAATGTTCTATCATTAAATATAATGCCATGGTTTCATATTTGGAAGTATGTACAACAGTTTTTTTTTTTTCTTCAAGAGGTGACAGAAGGGCACATTTATTTTGGCCTGATTTCTACAATAGTTGACAACTTCCAGGTCTTTATTTCTCATGTTACTACCAACTAGAATGAGGTAGGCAGCACTTTCGTAAACTGGCTTGCTCAGGCACTGAAGTTCCCATCAAACCCAGCTGCCATAGTTACCTAAATATGCACATTTAAGAGACAAAGCCTGCAGGCAAGATTTAACTTTTAGGACATTCCTCTCTCAGCATGATACAGGCAGTAAGGACAGCAGGAACCATATCAGTCACTGTCTTGCCCTCTTACACTTAGGTGGCAAGGCCACAGAAGACCAAGGATGAGAAATTATTAACACACTAATTTTAAGCAGCAGACCACTGCTATGACTGCTTCTTCCTGCAGTGCCCTGGTAGAGCTACATAAGTCCTACGCACTGAAATCTTTATGTATCTTCCATCCCAAACCAGTGAAAACAGGGGTGAGAATATGTGTTTACTAGCTAATCCTATATACCCCCCTGCCCTGCCACTATGGTTGAATGTGCCACTGCTACGCTCAGAATATTTTTCACCTAGTTGTTAGTAATTTCTGAGTGCAATTTTAAACATGTTTCAGTCACCTTCTCAACAGACTTAAATATTGCAAACACGTTATACACAGAGTAACAGAAAATCTGTATTTTTCATAACATGGAAACAAACATGTCCTTTGATGAACCCAGAGGAGCAAATCTCTTACATCTATTCATATTCCAGAAAATGTTTAGAGATTAAAATGTAAAAAATCTGAAGAAGTATAGCCAGACTTTAAGGACTGCACCATTACTGCAGCATTCATGGGCAACTACAGTGGCTTACAACCAGTCAAAGTAGTTGGCAATATCTCCACAGATTACTTGCTGTATAACCATTGCCTGGCATTTCTTAAATCAGTGTGGTTTCTCACGTGATACGAGATATGTTGACATGTTTGTGAAGAATCACATTGAAGTCTACAATATTATTGTAGATCTGGTAAAAACACTTAGGTTTACAACTATGATACTTGTTTGCTTGTCCAAGGAAATCTGCTTGTGTTATCAGATTGTTGTACAGTGAGAAGAATTGTAGGGTCAGACTGAAATGTCATCCTGCCTGAAATTTTTTCATTTTTGAAGGATAAGTTAAGTTAGATAAAAGTCCAAGACTGTTCTCTCTCTCACTTCTACACAGTAGTTCCCATTAATGTGTTCAGAAATGTGATCATAATTATTTGGACATGTTTTAATGAGCTGAAAAGATTTTTGATTGTCTACAAATGGAGTTTCAAAACTAGTTGAGAGTTTCTGTCTGATGCTAATCGCAAACCTGAAGTGCACAGACAAAACTACGAGCAGGTTTGAAGAGTGAGTGGAGGGGTGCTAAAAACTTAGGTCGGAGGTTAATTTGCGCTAAGTTAAATACTAAAGTGAAAAACATAAATAGCAACCCAATGTGGAAAATGTAAAAAATTTCTATCTTGACAGCACACGATCAGATGCTGTCTAAAACTGAGGCTGGCATTGACAAATCATATTAACAAATAAAGTGTATTTTCTTGTTCAACTTCTAATGGAGTTAAAAGCAACACAGGATCAAAATTCAAGCTGAACATGAACCTTAGAACAATCAACTTGCTGTGTAAGAACAAAACTCTGGACTTGCTATTGACAACATACCTGAATTTTGTGTGTAGCCTCTGCATGATTACTGTGCCTCAAATCATAGTTTAAAAATCTGTAAAAATAAAGCACTGGTGTAAAGCAGTCTTCCAGAGACTTAGATCATCATGGTACTGCTGTAGCAGACTGGTCATATAGCTAGTATAGTTGATAATTACTGACATAATTCATCTTACAGTCAACAATATTCTGAATTGCAACATCTTAGGCTAAAATTCAGAGACAAAGAAAGAGAACAACAGAAACAGATAGAAGATGCACTGAGAACATTAATGATACTTGTATACAAGGTAACAAGAAACTGTCACTTTTTATTGAGGTACTGTGCAACAAATGTTATGGACAAGTCTGAAACGCTAAATGGTTCTCTCCTGAAAGTTTAAGCTATGGACTATGAACCTGAGGTATGATTTTTAACCAGTAAAAATGGCAATCACCATTGTTTCAATTCAAATTTACTGGTGTGTACCCACTGTTTTGGTTTATGCTTGCCTACTTCATTCTCATTACAAGAATGTTACTCCTATTACTGAATGGCATAACTTCAATCTAACAAATACAAGTAGTTCAGGACAGAAGAGGTCTTTAGAGAACTCAATACATTACTAAGATTGTAGTTATCTGATACTTAGACGTAAATTTTTTTTTTTTTGTTGAGTGGCTTATTTCATACTTTAGAAAATCCTATAAAATAATGTGTTATATTTAAAATCACTGGGCAAATGACAAGATACTAAAACCTAGCAGAAAAACAAAGCATTACATTGGCACAACTGCCTTCTAAAACACTTGATTCCAAAGAGGGTACACTCATTTTCTCTGCTTGTGCACTTTTTTATCTAAAGTTTTGACAAGGTAGAAATTTCATACATCAGCATCTCAGCTTTGCTTTAGAATAAAGTTTTTTCTCATGGTGGCATTTTTTGCTTTCCATTTTGATAAGTTTCTCTCTGTCCTCAGACCTCCTGAGTCACAAGCACAAGTACACTGAGAGTCTTACCAGGTGAAGCTTTCTGCGTGTATACAGGCCCATAACTCAGCTTACAGAACGAGCTCCCCTCCAATGTAGCTCAAGCTTGTAACAGCTAATTGCAAACCTTATGTCCATCAGTGGTTTCCTGTGCTTTAAAAAAATGCCAAAAAATTAGTAAGCTATTTTTGTATCATATTTTTATCGTTTGCACCCCAGAAGCAAAAGTCGAAATCCCTCTATACTGACAGTGAAATTGCTTCTACAGTTTTTAAGTGGGAAAGACCTGGCCTTTAAAGGTTAAACCAATGTGGAACTTAAAGACTGCTGTTTTAAGTTCCAATAAACCTAATAAAAAAGCTTACAAAGGTAATTACAAGTAAAAACTACTCTGTATACCAGAGCTCCAGTAAAAATGCCCTAGTCCACCTATTCTGAATGTAGCCTGATAGTTCACACAAAGCCTGAAGGAAAAGAATGCTACCGAAAGGTTTCCATACTGGTATTTTACAGCCGCTTCAGTTATAGTAATGTTATTTGAGGAACTGCTAATTCCTCATTTCCCCAAGGGACTGCAAAAAGGTGAAAATATCTAACATGCTTGCTGGACCTTTCCCGTGGTAAAATTAGAGGCATCAAATAAATGACAACATGATTTCAGTTTAAGCTTATCATTAACTGCACACAATTCAAAGTGATGCAGGAATGACCTTTTCCTGTGTCAGTTAACTATTGACAGTCATGTGATAACATTATCCTTTTTAGTTAATTTACTAAATAAAAGCATCATTCCTATGATATAGCAGTAGAAAGCGTAAATTCTTTCATTAGCACTTAGTATAAAAGATGCTTTGTTCGCATTTAGAAACTTACTCAAGGTGAGTTAATTTTTACTGACTTCCAAATAATATTCAATCAGTATGTGCAAAATCTATTGTTTACAAGGCTGTTTTTACACATAACTGAAATACAGCTTGTGGAAATTATTAGACAATAGTACTAGCAACAATAATGAGAAATGCACAAACTATCACAGAATCATAGAATCACTTGGTTGGAAAAGACCTTTGAGATCACCTAGTCCAACCATACCTGTCCACTACTAACCATATCCCTGACCAAATTACTTTTGATAATGAAGTAGAAATATGGAAATAAGTTTGCCTCATAGCTTTCTCAGAATACGAAAGAAATGTAAATCCCCTAGGGTGACCAACTTCACAGCTCTTTCAAAGAAAAATCTCTCCTTGATTCATGCAGTGTAAGAAACTTATGTATTTTATTCACCACGTTAAAGCTGATGTTGTTGCAATAATTATTCACAGACTGAACATGAAAACAGTTCGCTTTCCATTCCGTCATACTTATACATGCCTTTCGTGCATGACTGCCGCGCCTTTGAACAGCCTGCTGTCTCATCTTTACTACAAGGCTTCCTTTATAGCCAGAATCGATCTGCGTTTTTTTTTTTTTTACAGAAAAAATGCAAGCAAAGGAAAAAAAATGGTAGGAGGGCAGTGGACAGACTTAATGACAGAAACTAAGGTGAGGGTGTTAAAACTGAAACATCATCTTCACGTGGTTGCGGTAGCGGTAGAAGTCTGAGCTACAAGCCTCTTGCTCCATCACCACGTGTACTGGTCGGTGCTTTCCATCCTCGTCAGGGTCTTCCTCCATCCCTTCAGTCTCCAGGCTCACTCTTACCAGGTCTGCATCCCTCGTCCCCCCAGCTGCCTCCCGGCCTCCAGCACGCAGGTGCAACCCCTGCGACCGATCCCTCTTCCTTCCTCAGACCCACACCCCTCACTCCCACTCACCCCCTTCTTTTGGAAAACCTCAGTGCTCTCCAAGGAAATCTCACACCCGTGCGCCTGCTTCCCGCCTCCAGGCCACCTCGCCGCCCGAGCCCCGCTACCCCGCCAACATGAGCCCGAGGGCGGGGCCCCGCGTGTGGCACGCGGGACCCGGGGACACGATGACGGCCACGCGGGCAGGAAGGAGGGAAGGGAGAGGGGACGGAGCATCCTGCGCGGTCGCAAGGCTTTTGTCGCTCCGGCGGGGCTGGGAGACCTCTCCCTCCTCCTTCTCCCCTTTCCTCCTCCTTCTTCTTCTTCTCCACCTCCTCCTCTCGCTGCCGCCTCTGCCTCCTCCCCGCCCGCGCCAGCGAGGGAGATGATGCTGCAGGCGGAGGAGGGGGGCGCTCCTCCCTACGTCGGGAGGTGCGGCTCCCCCGGCCCCGCGTTGCCCTCCCCTTTCCTCTCCCCCCGCCGGTTTTATGTCTGTCTTTAAACGCCGCCGCAGCGAGGGCTGGGCACATGTGCCGCCTGCCCGCCGCTGAGTCCAGCGTCCGCACCGCCCCGCTCGCCACTCGTGGGGGTACACGGCGCCCCCCTCCTTCCCGCAGCCAGCGCCCGGCGAGCTCCGCGGGCGCAGGTAAGGAAAGGCAGGGCACGGCGGCTGCAAAGGGCGGGCGGGCTGGGCTGCGCTGGGCTGGGCTGGGCGCCACCGGCGCGGGAGAAGCGTGGCTGGCTCCACCGCCTCGCTCGTGTCGCCGGGCGGGAAGGGGCAGGATGTGCGGGGGAGGATGGGATGGCGGTCCCTCTCCGCCAGGTGTCCACTATCCTACGGGGAGGTGATGTCTGCTAGCCCCCCTCCCCTGCCTTCGCTCCGGCGCCGCTCGCTCACTCGCTAGCGGGGCGAGGAGGCAGCCCCTCGGGAGACAATAGCGAGCGCCCGCTGGAAGCCGCCCATGCGTTTAAATCTGTAAGGTTCTACAGGGCTGTTTTTATTATTATTATCGTTGTTGTTGTTATTATTAATCATCATCATATTATTATTATTGGAGGAGTGAGACATTCACATCCTTTTTCAGCCTGAGTGACGGTAGACTTCTCATTTCATTCATGCATTCCCCATAAATGTATGCGTAGCGCTTGTTTGGCGGGGAGGGGGCTGTCTCCATCACCGTGTTCCTGCGCCTTGCTGAGTGGACGGCTCCGGGCTCGCAGGGAGCCCAGGACGAGCCTCGCCGTTCGGGCAGATGAGGGAGCAGGAATATCGCCAGTCACGCTGGGAGCGTCCCTCCCCGCCTTGCGCCGGCGGCAGCGTGCGAGGCAGAGGAAGGAGTCGCGGCGGGGCGAGGGCTGCGGTCGCCGCGTTGGAGGGCTGGGAGTGGAGGCGGGGGGTAGGGAGGGAAGAGACCCGCGGCTGCACGGGCGCTGCATTGTTGCCGCGGAGCGTGGGCGTCGCCCGGCGGGGAGCGCCACGCGTTCCTGCCGCCGCCCGCATCCCTCGCCACGCGCGGGCTGGAGCAGCCCCAGCGGGCGGGGAGCTGGTGCCCGCTGGTGTCAGCCATGTTTGGGTGGGTATGTTAATGAGGACCTCTTCTCAACCTTGATGCGTCTTGGGTTTATTTTCTGTTAACGATTTTAATGGTCACAATCCTCTGTGTACTACGACAGGTCCACAGGGTGGATTCATACCTACAGTCTTCTCCCAATATTATTTTTTTTCTCTTCCATTTTCTTATTAATTCGTATTTCTCATGCCCATTTTGGCTGGTTTTGTTCCAATTTTGCTAGTATTAAAATAAAATGTTTTTTCTTTGTAAGGCTTGCTTTTATTGTGTAAGTAAATGAGATAATTGAAATGTCTGCACAGTCACACTTGACCTGCCACATGAGAGCTTGCAATGGCATTTGTTCCATTTAAGTAAATTGCACTTTATTTGTAAAAGATGCTGTAGTCAAAATCTCATCATCATCAGCCATTTTATTTTCTGTGTTGTGTTGCTACCTAACAAGCTTGGTGCTGTAGAATTGATTTCTATGAGAAACCTAATTATTTTTAAATAGTGTTGTCACCATCAATATGTCATTGTGACACACTATAGCACCAGGATCCAAATCTCTGTTTCCTCCTCCAAAGAAAAGTATAGATGAAGGAAGATTTTGTAAATCTGATGTCATTTACTTGTGTGCTGGGTATATTATGCAGATGACTTACTCCATTTGGTTGAAAAAGGATGACAACATACTTGTTTTTTTTCTCTGTCTAGTAGTGTGTTTACCATTATCAACATCTCATTACAAAGGAAACTTTAAAAAATACTCAGTAAAGATTGCTAAATTTTGTCTTGGTCGATATACAAGATTTTGGTTTACACAAAGACCCTAATAAAATAACATTAGAATTACAATCTGCATTTGGTGGATATCACACACTGCCTTTGGGCTCAGTTCCGCACTTCAGCTTCAAGAATAAAAAAATCCCATTGTTTTTTATCTGTGGATAAAAAAACCAAGCCATTTCGTAGCTGTCCCGATGTGCTACCAATAGTAAAACTGCTAAGGCATATTGAAATTAGTTTTGCAGCATAAACTCATTCCTCTTGACCTTTAGCATCTTGTCATTCTTACAGTTTTCTTTCTTTCTTATAGGCAAACAAGGAAAAAAATAGTAGTGTGAATGAGGAACATATAGATTGAACAACTTTGAACAACTCTTTTCTGTGCTATATATTGCAAAAGTCTGTATGCAGAAAACTTTTAAAAATGTTGAGTTTATCGGAAAAGGAAAAAAAAGTCATGTTATTCCAAACCACAATATACTACTTACAGCTATTCCTTTTGGTATTAAATTGCATTGCTAAGAGATAGTGGAGTCGTTGCTGCTCAAGTGGTATGGAATTATATCTCTTGGGAAGTATTTGTGGTAAGGATTTTTTTGGGTAGAAAGATCTGTTTTCAGGAATTCTCTAGCCTAGAACCAAATAATGTGCCCAACATTAAAGACATGTTCACCTGTGTTCCCAGCCACTTTCTGTTGCACTGACTGTTTATATTAAGGAATAATGTTCTTGCTCCAAAAGACAAAATATCCGTTTATTTTGGAAGAACAATTTTGGGTCCTTTGCTTGTAAAGTTTATAGACTGGTATGGCAGTGGGTCGTAAAATGATGATACCAGTAGCAGCTTTTCCATGTATCTTTAAAGTTCTTTGACTTCGCAGTTCATTGCAGAATAACCTTGACGTATCAGCAGGTGGCATCTCAAAAATTAAGCAACTCCCTTCTTCCTTGAAATTTGATTCAGTGTAACCTTGCCATTACAGAGGAAATGTTCTTGAATAATTTAGGGAAAAAAAGTATTGACAAATGGTAACTGAACACTATTCTGCCAAAGAGCTGGATGCTCAAAACCTAACAAGCCCATACAGAGTACTGTGAAAGAGCAGTGGTAATTGCCGTAACAGTTCCTTTAGGTAATAACTGGGCTGAGCTTCCCAGAAGCCTACACTGAAGCAGAGGTCTTAATTTTTATAGTTCACTCTGAAAGCCAGGCATTCCTTGTCTTCTGTTTGGGAGAAAGAAAAGAAAGACTTGTATATAAGGACCATTTTATAGGTTTCCTTCAAGGTGAAAAAGCTCCTTTTCCTTGGTTTTGCATATAAGTCTCATCCCATAATTTAATACTGACTGAAAACTTTGCATAACTTTGTACAGCAACACCTTGGATCTAACTCACAGTGGCAGCAGGCTGTTTCCCACTTCAGGGAAATAGTTTTTTGATGCTGGCAAATGATATTATTGTTGCATTTCAAGTGTCAGAAATGTGTACTGCAGTGTTAATGATTCAGCATGCTCCTCTTAAGCCAAAATGGAGAAGGGATGGGAAATTGGAATAGGACGTTTACAGGGCTATATTTTCTATGGAGGAATTTGTATTAAAAATTTTGTTTTTAAAGACATGGTGATTTATTGTAACATAACTAGAAAGCATGATTTATATGATGAAATTAAATAACCAGACTCGAGGAGAAACAAATTTTCTGCTGAACTATCTATGAACAGTTCAGCTTCTTTGCTTATGTATGAAAAACAGACAAAAGAAATAATCACATAAATTCTTAGAAAGGACAACTTGATATACTTGTTAATCCATTATAATGCACAGATGGCAGAAAATTAAAGTCTTAAGGGTAACTATGTATCTGGTAATGTCTGACTTCAGTACTTGATTTTGTGACTTTAGTAAATTTAATATTTGAATGAAATGTTTAATATGTATCTATATCCTCTCCCTTCTCAGAAGCACGATAGGATTTTATAATAAAGTCATGGTACTGGTGTAGCTTATATGGTGGACTTAGAGATTTTGTTTCAAGTCCCCAGCAGTTATGACTCTTGAACTTGACCAGTCAAGGGGAGAGTATTGTAAGAATTGCTGAGATGATTACTTCACACAGCTTCAACTGGAGAAGAGGTAACTACTGAATTAGTTCCTTCAATAAAGTACATATAAGAAAAGATGGCAGAGTAAGCGATACTTTTCTCCATCTGAATGGGAAATTACAGTTTGCACATCACAGAGGTCTGTGAAGTATTTCAGTGAAGTTGATTTGTGAGAAGTAAATACCGAGAAAACTGTGCCAGCAGGTGAGACACTACAGTAAGGGCAATAAAGTCTGTAGACATTACATGCAATGAAAAGCAAAAAAAGATACATTCAAGAGCTCTAGGTTATAACATGCTATCTGGTAGAAATTTGTTTGACCAGTGATTTTGAAGAAGTTGTACAAGTTGTTAAGTTCAAATCTACTGACAGTGAACAATTCTGAGAAAGAAATCTTACTGTTCTTGTCAAATCATTGAGTTTGTCTTATAATAGTAGAAAGTATTCTCCTGCAACTAAAATTTAAGGAGACTAATATGTAAGAGAAATTGTCTGCATTTGAGACTGTGAATGTTCTTGATATAAGGTAAGGCCAGGAAAACTATTTTGTAGGAACCGGGAACAAATTTCCCAGCAGTATTTAACAGGTGAAGATGTCACTGAAGTCTGTATAACTGCCCGTATTTGTAGCAGGTGTGAATTTAGTTTTGTGTCTTTAAATAGTTTTGCTATAGTTTAAATCATTTAGTATAGAGATGCTGGGAACCCACACATTGATGTTTTTTAATGCTTTCATGTCTTCCTTAGCCCAAAGAGCTCTTATTTTTTTACAATTTAATGTATTATTTGTAACATGCATTAGCGCGTGTCAGATTACATTGCTGAAGTATGCAGAGAAATGTAACTTTTATTGTATAGATGTAATTATCTTTGATTATGATTGAGTTAAGTACTTATTGACTCTGTATCTGTTAGTGACAGGCTGTATTGAACTAGTTAGGGCATAATACCAGATCACGTAGTTCACACTGAAAAGCAGCGTAATGATCTCTTTAGGAGATAGATAAAAATGGACTTGACTGTGCGAAAAGGCTATGGTGCGTATTCTTATTTCCGCCAAAGAACACAATGCTGCATTGCAGCAGTAATTCAGTCTGTGCCATGAGTACTGTAACACAGTGTAACTCTTGCTGAAATAATTATCTGTACACAGATTTCCCCAGTGATAGGCATTCTTCGCAATCACAGTACTCCCACGAATCCTGGTTTCCTCTTGCAGTCTTGCTCTTTCTCAATCAAATAAGATGGGAACAATAGGTAAGAACCCTCATATCTGCCCCAGTGGCCTCATTCCTTTTTGCAGGCTCACAGTGGTCTTTTGCTCCTAAAACTTTAGTTTTCCTTTTTCTGTATTTGTTGTTCCCATCATGCTTTCTTCTGCCTAGCCCATAGACTTGTATATAAGGACCATTTTATAGGTTTCCTTCAAGGTGAAAAAGCTCCTTTTCCTTGGTTTTGCATATAAGTCTCATTCCGTGATTTAATACTGACTGAAAACTGGCATAAATATCAGTGAAGATCTTTTATGAACATTGCCATGATGAGAATCATGACTTACTTCTGTGTCATCTGCTGAATTGTACTGGTTTCTTCACTGGGATTCAAGCTGGAGATTGACAGAAGCTTGTGGGACTGGACTAGTACACTGTGCTATCACAATTTACCTTCAAAGCAGAAATTATAATATTGTGAACTGGCCATAGCTTTATATTGCATTTTACTGCCTCCTTAGCAGCATGTTGGTGTGTTGGCTGCTTCATGGGAGGAGAACACAAGTTCTGAAGAACAGAACATTAATCTTTTTCTCCCTTTAATGACAAACATTGAAATTAAAAGGTATCCATTCTTTCCTTTTTCTATTTTTTATGATGCTACAGTAGCCTTCTAGAAAGTTATTTTTTGTCTGGACTTTCTCAGAAGTCTTTTATGAAAGTGTAAATAAACTGTTTTATTTTTTTTTCCCCTTCTTTCCTTTCCTTCCAACTCACATTGAAGATTGAAACCATTCTTTGATCAAAGAAAATTTGAGGATTATTTGTAATGCATTATAATTTAAATGTAGATAATTTTTCCAAATTGTTTTATCAGATGTAAAATTAACATATTAGAAGTAATAAAGTGTGCTGTGTTAGAAAAGATGGAAGGTTTATTCGGCTGTCCTTTTCAGAGAAGACTGCTGGTTTTAAAAGGGAATACAGTGTGAAAAGAATCATGTTTTAATTTGTGTCAGAAAAGCATTGCTAAAAGTTCATTACTGTTTAGTTATATCACTTGTTGCAGTAGTATTATGGGATGTTTTATACATGAAACGTCTTTACAAATGGCTTTTTGTAGAGACTTGTGCTGTAATTGCAGGAACATGGGACAGTTGTACTGATTATACTTTGAAATTTAGAGGCAAGAGGGTATTTTTTGTACACGTGAAAATCTCCATTGTTGTAACTTTTAATTGTTTACTGGTTTTACACAGTTGAGAGAAGAAGTATGGTGTTGGTCTAGCAGGGTCTGTGTGTTGGCATGCAGATCTGTCTAATAGAGATGTGTCAAAACCAGTGGAATGGTGAAGAGCAGCAGGCTGTGGTGGACAGAACTAGTACAACTCCCTTGCGAGACAACACAAATAAGGAAGAGTGGTAGAAAAGAATATGCAGCAAAATTTTTTGTTTGTGTCTTTTAGTGCTTTGACGAATGAAATTCCTTTGAGCCTTAGTGCAAATGCATACAGTTGGGTCAGCAGGGGCTTTACAGGTCTTATCTCTCTGTGCCAGAATTTCTAAATACAGGCCTAAAGCCGAAGTAAAAGTTATATAGTGAGCCCAGATCTCCCAGGGAGCTAATTTGGGTCTGAATTCCCTGTCACAAGGGATTATTATTGCTTAATCTGCTAATAATGTGGTGGTTTAATCAGGTTACTTTACTTCTGCATGCTCATGCATTAAGGCTTGATTTTTCTTCTATTCCCACTGAGAAAGAAAGCTTGAGTCTACCGTTTGCTTGATGTGTCAAAAAAGACTCACTGTTTATCTTCCAGTATGAGAGAGATTTTAACATATCAAGAACAGTGCTCCTAAGACATGAAACTCCATCTGATTCGTTTGATTTAGAAACTCATTTCTTAAAGTTTGCTTATGCTAACCCAGATTATTGATGACTGTTAATTCAGTGACACAATAATTTTAGAAATGTTCTTCTAATTGAATCATATACAGTTCAGCAATTTCCATTCTGTTAAATTCCCTCAAACAACAGAGACACTTGTCAGGTCAGTTTAAGATTAATTTTTTTTTTTTTTAAAGGAGATATTACATAAGAAAAGGGATAGCATCTTCTGTGTTCATTTCAGTTGTGGAAAAGTCCAGAGAAAAATTATATTCTTCAGTAAATGCGATGAAAAGGATGATTGAAACTGCCTGTAAAACAGAATTAAATCATTTGATCAAATTCCATGATCTAGATCTAATACAGGAAAAAAACAACCCCCAAGCAGCCAGCTTTAATGAAGCTAAGTTTTATTTTAGGAATTTTACTTTTAATCCAAGGTGTTGGCAGTAGTATAGTATAATAATATTTTAAAATACATGACATGATTTAAGACTTGGAGCTTATAATGATCCCACTAACGGCTGAGCCTGTGATATGGATGTCTGTAATTCTTCAGTAAATATGGTGGTTTATTATGTAGTTTTGTTTTTTTATGATACTTAGGAGAAATAGATCTATCACATAATGCTGTTTTACTGCATAAAGCTGTGTAGAAGGTAGCCACCCAGTAGTTGAACTAATAGAGCGCTTTAACAGATTTCAGCATGATATTTCTTAATTACTGTTTGATGCTAATGAAGAACTTCAGTGCAATGCTGGACTAAATCCAAGTGAAGTGGGAACCATTTCGTGGGTAGAAGTGCTAAGATTCAATACTGTGATATAAAAAAAAGAGCTTGTTCAGTGTTCAGCTGAAATATGCTGGTAAGGAACTTTACTAGTTGTCTCCCTATTCAGTCTGTTCTTGGTAGACCTCATACCTAGATCTAGCTTGGTCTGAGTCTTGATTTGCATCAAAGAGGCTTTTGTGTGTGTTTTAGTTTGTGTGCTGGGAGTGCTGACCACAGAACATCAGGATCCTAGCACAAACCAGCTGGGACCGTGCTTTGAACCTTTGTGCCTGATGGTGTCAAATGAGGTAGGAGTGCTTGTTTGATTTACTACTGACCCCTTTAGTACAGAAAACAGGTTGTTAAATCTGTCAGTCAGAGACCACCTGTGAGTTTGTAGTGTATCCTGAAGGACTATCCTGCATCTTTGTTGCTATCAGAACAGTGATATATATTAAATGAGGAAAACAGTACTGTTGAAACCAAGCACCAGCCTCCTGAGCATGCCTCGTGTGTAGTCTACACAGTGATAGTGCTGTGGATAACATCCTGCTTAATGGAAGGTTAATGAAAGGGAAATTAATACTGTATTGTGCTAGGAATAAAAGTATCAAGTCCAGTTTATTCTGAAGTGTAGTAATGCAGTGTTTAATGCATGGCTGGACAAAATGATGCAATTTCTGTTGGAATTGACTCATGTTTGAGAGCTCCAGATAAATCATACTGCTGCCCTGAAAGTTGCGATATCTAACATAATTAATACAGATGTGACCTTTTCAGACATTTTAGATGGCTTGTGCCTTTTTGCCTGAAAATATCTTCTACTTATTACAGTAAGAGAAGGATTTCAGACCTGCAGACAAATACCGATATAGTTTCAATTGTGCAGCTGTTACATTAAATGCAGAGAGAAAATAGTTTCATTTTTACATCCTCTTTGAACTTATTACTAATTACTGGAACTGAAAAGCTGCTCAAATTTACATTGGTGGAACAAAAGGAAATGAAAAGTTTGAAATGTGACTAAAAGTAGCACTTGAAGTAACAGATACTGCGACTTATAGTCAGAAAGCTCCATTGGGACTGCTTAAATGCTTCACTTTTTTTATATGAACTGATATCAGACAAAACAAAGTGTGGTACTGTTTCTGCCATGTTCCAGAAGGAAGATTTTTAGGACCCCGAACCCTTCCAGTGTCAATGGTGAACCCAAAGGAGATCACAAGCCAGTAGGCTTTACTGTGCTTAAAAAAAATGGGCTGGCTGCCAGAGCTGGAGTAGCTGAGAGGAGGTGGTAACAGGGGGGAGAGAGAAGGTGAGAAGGCAGTGACAGGAGTCTAGGAAATGAATGGAAAGAGGTTAGAGTGGAGTTTAGTAGGCAACTGGAGGGAAGTTTGACTTTCAAATCCTTTGGCAACTATTGGAAAAAGGTAATTGCCCTGTCAACCATAAGGCTGGTGATGGTACTTGTGGTGACAGAGGTTTTACTTTGGTTGTTGTGAGTCTCATCTTGATAAGCTGCAGGCTGGGTTCCAGTGGCTTAACATCTTTCCTTCTGGTCTGTCACTGAAGCAGCCATGAGGTGCTTGATCTCTCAATTACTGTGCTAACAGTTCAGTAATACCTTGCAATTCTTGGCTACCTGTGAGTCCATCAGAACATGATACTGGCTTTGAAATATGGACCACATGTTGCTGCAAGTCCATAAGCAAAAGCTGAAAAGTCTTGTGTATCCCAGGGTAATACCTGATTCTCGTCAGTTAACAGTTCTTAACTAGACTCCGTGTGTATTTCCTCTTTAGAGTTTTCATGAAGCTTAGCACATAATCTAAATGCCTTTTAAAGATTTAATTATGCAGATAGCTTTGCACATACTAGTTTAGTCCCATGTTATTAGTGAAGAATTTCTCATAAAAGTATGGCAGCTGCAAGCAAGTTGATCTGTCTTTTTAAATGATTCATTGTCTTAAAAGAAAAACACATATTCAAATGGAGGCATTTTTATGTCTGTACATACACGTTTGAAACAACAGGGTTTTAAAATGAATTTGCTTACAGCTTTTCAGATGTTTCAGGTATGTGTAATTATTTCCTGTTTCCAAGAAACTATCTGAAGCATCAAAGCTCTTAAGAGATGAGCATCTCTGCTTTGAAAAAATGGTTGTAATTATATATTCCTTGATGAAGAATACAAGAAAAGTAAGTCACGCTTGCTTTTGAAGCACTAGACGCATCCTATATATCATAAATACTACATTGTTTAAAATACATTTTAATAAATTCAAGTACAGCTGTTATTTCAGGAAGCAGTGGAATTGGACTTCTAAATTTTATATAAAGTGCATACTCCATTATACCTGCTAAGAAGAATATTTTTATGGTGTAAAATTATGAGCAATTAGACTATCGGTCTTTGGGTTTATTTTTTTATTTCCTAAAACATAAAAATCCTTAGCAAGTGAATGAAATGTATTCTACCTAAATACTTATGACCAAATAATAGACTGATTTTCTGTTATTTGGAAGTGGTTTAACATGCCTTTTTTTTCTCTTTTTCTCCTGTTACCAAATCAGTGAGAAAAGCAGAAATGGGTAAGCCAAAGCATGCGATACGTAATTTTTCTTCTGCATATTAGTGTAATATCCTTGTTTATTTTTTTTCCACAGATATTTTCATTAGAACAATTGTTCAGAAATAGAATTCCTTAGTCTTGATTCCCTGGTACCAAGAACTCATCAGGCACTGTCTTCAGTCTATTTTTTCACTATTTTTTGGCCAAGCAGAGGGAGAGCCGTCTTCAGTGCTTGTCCTTCTGTTTCAGCTGCACTTGGCTTCCTAACTTTTTTTCTCATAATACAAATGCCTAAGAACAGCAAGGTAGTGAAAAGAGAACTAGATGATGAAGTCATCGAGTCAGTTAAGGACCTTCTCTCTAATGAAGACTCTTCAGATGATGCCTTTAAGAAGAGTGAACTTATGGTTGATGATCAAGAAGAAAAAGATGTAGATGTTGAAGAAGGCTCAGATGTAGAAGATGAAAGACCTGCTTGGAACAGCAAACTTCAATATATTCTGGCACAAGTTGGATTTTCGGTGGGATTGGGGAATGTGTGGCGATTCCCATATCTGTGTCAGAAAAATGGTGGAGGTAAGTCTTTTGATAGCTAGCCATAGCTAAATGATCAAGCTAACCTGTCAAATTTCTTGGTTAGCAGAGATATCCACAGTAAAACTTGCTCTAGCAAGTGAGATTTTTCTTTTAATTCCTGCCAGAGCCTAAGTATGAAGACCCATATTCTCTTTATTTAGAGACCTATATATTAAATACCAGATTCTTCTAAGATTCCCTCATTTTCGGGTAGAAAGTTCTTAGTATGACCTTAACTAGTGGTCCAACTAGTTGCATTATTTAGGACCTGATTAGTCTTGTCGTAAATTGTTCTTTATAGTACTTAGACAATAAATCAAGGCATTAAATTTGCATCCACTTAAAAGACCAAAGCAGTATTTGGTGTTTTGTATTTAGTAGTACTAAACTTCACTCCTTCACTTTTTGATTGCCTTTAGCTCCTAAGCCATTTGATCATGATTTGCTTTCTGCAAGAACAACAAAATACTGTAGGAGTGGAAAGGATTTTTTTACTAATAATGAATAATTTAAATAATAACAATTGCATTAAAGAAATACCTTCATCTGTTTTGTGCTGGTATGTAGATAACTGTTTTCCTAAATAAAAAGTTACTTTTCACTTAGAACAATAACATCAAGCTGTTCATTTGTTAGCTGTCCATCTTGAATGCAGCATGACTTACAAGGCTGAAGACCTTCCTTTAAGAATGCAGGATTAGTGTTTTGGTTATTCTATGCTATACTGTACCCTACTATATTACATGAATGCACATCCTATTGTAGATAATTATTTACCTGAATCCAAAATAAACCTGCCACTTTTTATGATACAAAAATTGAATCGGTACTACAGAATAGGAAATAAAGAACATCTTATTCGTGCTGGACTTAAAAGGTTGAATGGTAAAAATAGTGTCATTGAGGAGTACAGAAATGAGCCTATAATATAAACAGGGTATAATTTTCTGCTTTTTTGTTTACTTTCAGTTCAAGTAGTAAAAATGGAGTTTTGACTTTGAGGTATTCCATCGCCTGGATAAAGTCTAAATTTAGATCTAGATATAAGATTTTTTTTTTTCAATCTATTTTAGCTTCCTTACGTTTCTCCTTATTCCGGAGAGAAAGTCATTAAATGCTTGATTTAATGGTTAGTGTGGAATCTAAAGTTTGTAAATCTCTAACATATTATCTGAGAAAGCGTGTTGAATGTAGTTTTTAAAAAAACTTAGCCTTTCAGTGGATGGCAATCTCATCTATTATACTAGACACAGTATGGAATGGATCAAGCATCATTACTAGTTGAAAAAAAATAATGTTTGTTAATGAACAATATTTAAACCAATTTGTATTTAAAGATGTAGCTGTTAAAATGTTTATATTCTGTATCATTTCATCCTAAGTATGGTGTTAAGATGTAGTCTTAAGGATAATGCATTTTTTCAACTCCATTAAGGAAGTACCCTAGGATTAAGGAATTACCCTAATCACTGAAGGATAAACACAGGTGTTTAAAATATGAAATTATTACTTTAATACATTTACATTTGGTCTGAATGAAATTAACACTCACTGGCAGAGTAACTTTAAAAGTACCTGATGGTATGAATCTACCTGTCTAAGGAACATACCAACAGACCTTTTGTGTTGGTTCAAAGGAGAATCCAGTGGGCTTGCAAAATCAGTAACTAACTACGTTAAACATAGACTTTCAAAAAGGCAAAAAACTACACACGTTATATGAGATTCCACTTTCTGCTATACTTAATTATTTCATATATGTTTCATTCTAGGTGTAATTAGAGTAATTTTTATGCAATGTATTCTAAGTAGCAGTGTCAGAACTGTTCTGTAGTCTTTTGCTGAGAAAGCTTTCCTATAAATACTTGTTGGATTCTCAAAGCATAAGGTAAACAGCCTTTCTGTGGATTTTCATTACAGTTGTTTCAGCGAAGTGTATGACTCAATCTCCACATCAGTCTTTCGTTTTCTTTCTTATGTTTAAGCAACTTATATCTGGCAGATGCCATCAGGCGAGGGGACTGTATTGAAAAGTGGTAAACCAATAAGTATACTTCAAATTTAAACTGAAAAGTAAAAAACATAGTTACCTTCATAGATTTCTTCTAACAATAAATGTTCCAAAACCACCAGTAAAAACGAAGGTGAATCCTAACCATGTAGCAGTCTTCAATTTTGTGGGGTTTTTTTAAACTTCCATGACAAACAACAAACCCAACAAAATAAATAAACATAGAAAAGACACAGAGAAGTTGGCCTTAATAGGTGTATATTATTAGAGGGTTTTGTGGATAAAATATTTTGTATATACTTGCCCGGCTTACTAGAGAGACTGTGTTTGTTTATGGCTATGGCCTGTGATATGCCATGGCTTCTGTCTTCAGAGCTCTCCACTGCTTCAGTGAAGTACCTGTGCTACCAATTTTAAAGGTAACTTGCTACACTGCAATGATAATTGGACATCCATAGGTATCTTTCCAATTTCTGTTTCTGGGTCTGCTCTGTACCACCAAAAGAACTCCCTTCACTTTTTCTTGTCATCCTTTAACAGTTTTTTTTTTTTTTAATTCATATAAACTCACAAATATTTAGAGTAATATCTGGACCTTTTTATGCTCAAGTTACAGCTAGACTGCGTAGCTCTTTGCTGCCTTTCACAGTTGGCTCTTGCTCAGAAAAAGTTTGCTGTGAGAGGTGAGAGAATAGGCTACTTCACAGCCTAGCATCTCACATTTGGGATGTAGCTGTAATGCAGGAAGTATCAAGAGAAAGACAAAGGTTGGGAAGAGACTGAGAGCACTCCAGATGCTCATTTCCTTGAATTGAGAAGGAACGGGGGAAAGGAGTTTAGCCGCTCCAAATGAGGGGCTGAAGGAGTTCAGTAAAGTTTTGAGGAACTGACTACTGGCATCTTTGCCTACTTCACCCCTGGCCTGGTCCCCCTTCTCCCTGGTGGACAATGCCCAGTCCCAACCTGGCACTTACGGCACCCTTCCACTGTTTGCAACCTAACAGACAAAAAACCTGTTTCTTCCTTGGTGCCTCACAACGGTGATTTGCATTGGAGCTGGGTGTACTCTACTCCTTTACTATATGAAGAGAGATGTATCATTTCATCCTAAGTATGGTGTTAAGATATAGTCTTAAGGATAATGCATTTTTTCAACTCCTTATTTTTTCTCTAGTTGGATTAAGGAAGTACCCTAGGATTAAGGAATTACCCTAATCACCCCATTTATTCAGATAGGCACAGTTCCTATATAACAATTTTATAATCTGTTGTTATGCTAACATACATTCAGAGCTGCCTCACATTCCTATGATTGATAGTGACCCTTAAAAATACACAACTCTGATCTACCCAGTCTTGTTGTGAGGCTAATAAATAGTGAGAAACCAGACCTGTGTTTTCCTGCTCATAATTGCTATAGTCTGATGAGAAGCTTGCACAGGTTTTACCTTTTTGTTATATTCGGCTGTAATTTTCCTTTAGGGTTAGCAGAAGTAAAATGGTGCCTTCACATATTAGAAGTAACAAAGACAAACTAAATTAGCTGTTCTGCTAGAATGAATTTTGAGTTTTATTATGAAGACAAGTGAATGTAGTTGTCTAAGAGGTGCTTTCTAGTGTTGCAAGTTATTTGGAGTCTACATTGTGTTGTTTTTTCATGAACATTAACTTCGTTTTCCTGCTTTTTTTTTTTTTTTTAGGTCTATCTTTTTAATATCTCTGTGATGTAAAAAGCCAAAAGAATGAGTTAACGATGATAAGCAGATAAAAGCTGTCAGCAGCATAAGGAAATCTATAGCAGATTATTTTACTGTTATTTTGAAAAGATTGACATGGGTGGGATCACATAATGCATTTCTACTGTTAAATTGTCTGGATTCTATACTGAAATACCAGCAGATTGAATTGTTCAGTACTGTGGTCTTACAAAAAGCAAAGCAGCTATTGCTGAGAACTGCTAAGGAAATAATACGTAAACTGTTAAAAGACTGAGTAGTTGCTAAAAGCTACAATCTGTCAAATTTAAATGAAATGGAAGCGAAGCAAGAGTATGGATTCAGTGGCATCATTATTTAGCTTTCGATCAAAAATTTATAATTAGTGGCTTGAAGTCAATGATGTCTTCATATTACTTTGTGAGTTCTGATTTAAACTGCACTATCAGACTCATCAGATTTAGTTTGGTGTTCGGAAGGTGTCTTATTTTTTTATTAAAATGTGTAATTCTTCATTAAAGTTGAATGGTTAAGCACAGTTTTGTAAATAGGCACACCTGAACATATTTAAACTCTGAAAGATTACTGACAGGAAGACTATCCTATCAGCAGGATAGACTACAAGTCTGCGAATGAAATGTAGAAGATTTTATCAGCTTCCTGTCAAAATAAATTTTTTTTTGTAATGGTAAATAAATTCACTGATAGTATCTTACTAGGTTGTAAATCTGTAGTGTTTTGTTGCCCACTTGTCATAATATCAGCTTCTTGATAGCTTTCTATTAGTAAGGATGCAGTAAGCTATATATAATAAGTGGGATGTCTCCTCAAGACAATGATAAAGCTCATTTTCACTAAATACAGAATTAAATCAGACACTAGACACTTAATTTCAGAAGCAATAATGCAAGATGACAGAACTATTACTATCTTGACACTACAGAAGAACTTTTCTTCTTCTAGCCATTCTTGATGTAACCTGAAAAATGTAGTAACTTTCCAGATTTGTCTCAACTGCTGCTGTGACAGTTTTTAATTATTTTCTAACTCTTTAATCATTATGAATCGCATCATTTTATGCTGTTTTTTCCCCTGAGAATTTATAAGACTTAAATCAAAACCAGTGTTAATATGCTACTTCTATCAGTAATGTTTCTAACTGTAGTAAGTATTGTAATATCGAGACAATTTGCCAGTTGTCACATTAGGCTGCTTAGATAAATGAAAAAAAAAAAAAAGAAATCAAAGCAGTGCTGTGCACCAGTTCCTGAAATCTTCTGTATTTTTTCCCTTCATCCTAAGGAAGAAGGTGGTTTAGATTTTTTTTTTCTCCTTATAGAGGTGAGATGAGGTGGGTTTGGTTTTTTTTGATATGAAGGCAAATGCTTACGGTCAAAATGTGTAAGAAAGAGACTTCACAGGAGAATAATTTTAAAATGTAGAATGGGGACCCGGGGATCCTGAATCACACAGAATTGTGATATTCAGAAGGCTTCTTAGCTGACAGATGTAGCAGACAATAAAATTGTAGGATGCTGTTCAAGTCCAGCATGTGTAGTTTAATCTAATTCAAATAAAAGTGATCCTTATTCAGTATTATAACTCCAAGGACCTATGTTTTCATGCACTGGCAAATAAAAAAGACATGATGAGCTATTTCGATAGTGATTCTGTTTTGTGATGAAGTGAACACGTCTTACAGGTCTTTGAAGTAATGTCTAGCTTCAAGAGAAGTCTGAAACAAAATGCTTTTCCAGAGTTGCTGTGGTTTCACTTTGGCTATAGGGCACAGAAGCCCTGTGCAGCTGTGTTACACAATTGTATAATCCAGCTGTGTTGAAACTACATTGTTCTGAAACTCATACGCTATTTTCCATTATATACTACTTCTGGGGAGGGGCACAGGATCAGCTTCAGGTGGTCTACACAAGCCCTGCAGTATAGAGGTGAACTCTGCTGGCTACCCACACTGAATTACAGTGTTGTCATGCACAATGTAAAGTGGATTTAACATCACATTTTTTTTAACTCATTTAGTTGAATATAACTAATAAATCTTGCAACTTACATTGATACTGCACCATAAAACACCCACATCAGCCCAGTCTTTAAACATGTGCTTAACTTTGCAGCCTTGTGATTAAGGTTGTGGACTGGGACACTGAAGAGCTGGGTTCAGTTCCTGCTCTAGTACAGTCATCCAGTGGGATACAGGGTAAGTCACTTAGGCCCCAATGTTTTTTTGAGCTGTTTAGGCTTGTCTCTGCTCAGCTATGCAACACCTGTCTATTTAAGACCTCAGGTATCATTTACAGTAGTGTTATACTATTTAAAAATACTATTTAGTGCTGGCTTTCAATTAATTGACCAAATTCTTAAAGATACTGATGCCAAAGCTTCTCATTTGCAATGTGATTTTACACTATACTTCTGTCTCACAGAATTTTTGAGAGAATTCTGATGGTATTGTCATGTATTCTTAAGACAGATAGGCCCCTCATTTTGGAATGTAGTTGTTCCTAAGTCTCAAAACCAGTATAGTATTCAAAGTCTGAAATAGGTTTTGACTAAATGCTGCTCAGACATTATCATTGCATATCATATTATCATGTAATGAAAATAAAACACAGGGAGCTATTTCTTTGCTAACAACAGCCTACAGACTGTAAGGTAAAGATCAATATTCTTTGGTCCACTGGTAGTTTCTCCTCAGATTTATTCCTCTCTCTTTTTTTCCTGCTTTTCTTAGACTCAACACTGTAGTTACTCCATGCTTAGGATCTTTCTAAGATTTTTATTAAAGGAAGATGATGTTCAATTGGCATGTATTTCATAAAAAGCGAAATAGCAGATGGACATAAATAGCAGTGGATGGTACTAGAAAATCTCAGGCCTCCTGCATATCTTAGAAGAGTTTAACTTTTCTTAAATAAACCATATTCCATGAGATAAGCTACCTGCTTAGGATATGCAAATGAGAGTATATTTTGACAGACTCCTAAAAAGCCCTAGAAAGATGATGCTGGATGAAGAAACTTAAAGTGGTACTGAGTTGAAGTTGAGAATCAATCCCAGATTGGTTTCTGATCTTTACTTAGCTTTTCTCTCATCACAGAGATGAATAGACGAATTAGACAAGTTAATAGCTCTGAATCTTTCCTTTGTAGCTTGCTCCAAGATGCTGCAATCTGCATCTTGAGTGTTTTTCGTTAGCCTTAACAGTGGTTACAATCAAACATCCTAAGCACTTTGAGTTAGGTGACCAGCACAGTACTCTGTATTGCAGCATAGGAGCCATGCATTTGAAAATTAGGTACCATGTTGCTAGTTGTTGATGCCTAAAAGTTTTGTTAGCTCTACTACTAAACATTCCTCAACAGGAAGGAGGAAGTTAGGCTCTAACCTTGTTGGTGCACTTGGTATATGGATATATTTCCTTGCAATTAGTTTTACTGAAATAAAGGGAGATACATCCTTAAGTTAGAATTGTATAAGGTGGCTACCTGGGAATCAGACTTGGAAAAAAGGGATTGTTTCACATAAAAAGGTCTAAAAATGAAGTAACAGTTGCCTTTTAAAATATGTCTTTAAGGAGAGTTTGTGAGTACTACAAAATCTGGATCTACAATACTCCATTTCATTTCCACTTTATGTCTCTAGTTTCTAGTTGGAGTGTGATAGGAATGAGCTGACACACTTTTCTTGCTTAGCTGGATAGAGTCATTATTCTGTACACTGTGAAATCTCCTTTGGATAAATCAACAGTACCAAACCCACTTAAGACTGAATTTATGAAATTCAGAATTTTTCCTTCATAAATTCGATCTTGCCACTGTGGTACAAATCAAAGTGGAATTTTTCAAGAAATGTTGATGCAGCTCTTGATAGCATCACTGTATCTGTAAAAAGTTAGATCAAATGCCTATTTACATAAGCAAACTACTAGATTAGATAACGACGTACGTTCAGTAAGGTTTGCCTCAAAATATAACTGCTTTAGAAATTCAGTGTGTCTGGGCTTGTCAGATCTTACAAGATTTATGGCCAAGATTCAGGTAAAATTACTTTTTGCATGTGGTCAAAAAAACTTTGCAGTGAAAGATACTAATTCAAACTTGAAGCTTTTGCAAGGTTTCACATTTGGTGTGTCAGGTTCTGACTCTTCTTCCACTGACTCGGATTTGTTCCTTTCATAGGTGCCTATCTTGTACCATACTTAATCTTACTACTGATAATAGGGATTCCACTCTTTTTCCTGGAGCTTGCCGTGGGGCAGAGGATCCGCCGAGGGAGTATTGGTGTGTGGAATTATATCAGCCCCAAACTTGGAGGAATTGGATTTGCAAGCTGTGTAGTAAGTTTTTAGAATCGTGTAGCTTGGTTTTGGTCTGTATGATTTAGACTTACTATTTTGCTTAAATCTTAAATTGGTACATCAAATTTAATACAGATGTGTCTATAAAACCAGTCAACTTGTATTTTGTGACTTTTTTGAAATTAGGAACTGGGAAACAGAGTAGTCTTATAGAAAAAAAAGCCTGTTAAAATAGGTAATACATCATAAATATAGGGAAAAGTGAAAATTTAGAATATGTCAGATACTTTAATGGCACATACCATTCAGTTCTTATTCTGACTTTTTTAGTTAAAACTAGATTCAGTGGCTGATATGCAGAAATATGTAGAAGATCAGTAGGGATTTTGGTTTAATTTTAAATTAGAAATGTAGTTAATAAGTGTAACTTTTTTCTCTTTTTTTTAAATTTTAAATAGGTATGTTTCTTTGTGGCCCTGTACTACAATGTCATTATTGGATGGAGTCTGTTTTATTTTTCCCAGTCTTTTCAGCATCCATTGCCATGGGACCAGTGCCCTTTAGTTAAAAATGCATCTCATACCTGTAAGTCTGTATTAATGTTCTTAAAAATCATATATATAAAAGTTAAGCAAAAAGGAGAAAAAGTAGAATTCGAAGAGATTTTTGGGAAAAAATGTGGTATGCAACGCTTGTTTTGCATATTAGTAAGATGTCACATAATAATACCTGGAAAAAATACATCAAAGAAATCTAATCTGAGATAAATATACTGTTTTTGGAAAGGAACATCACTGTCACCAGCATTTTAAAGAGTAATGAAATTAGGTGGGTGCTATTTAGTGTGCTGCAGGAAAAAGTAACTATTATTTTATTATTTTGGTACTGCTTTTTATGATTTCTTTGTGAAAAACAAAGCTGGAAGAAGGATATTTCTACATTTCAACTAGTAGTATTAATTACTAGTACTACTACTACTAATTACTACTTCTACTACATTAGTAGTTCTTCAATTAGTACTTCCTGGCAATAAAGCAAAAAGTTTTGCATTACTAGCAAAGCAGAAAATAGAGAATTATAACCGTCAGTGAAATCCATGTGATAAAAGCATTATTTGCTTTGTGAACCAATAGGAATTACGTAATTGGTCATTGGTTTGTTGCTTTAATGTTCAAATGGACATATTTATACAACAGTATATAAAATTCCTTATACCTTGATTTTCATTATCTCGTAATAGTAACACACTTTGCATTATCGTTGCTCTTGAAATACGAATTATTTCTTTTAATTTCAGATCCTAAATTTTCCTTAATTACCTTTGTGCTTTTTTACCCCTTTAATAAAGAACCTAACCACAGGGGCATTTGAAAAATTGTATGAAGTTTTTATAGTGTCTTTACCAAAGTTACTTGCTTTAGCTGCTTGAAATAATCAGTGTATTTGCATGTTGGCACACAGTAAAATTGATTGTATTTCACAAGCTATTGTCCATTAATCGAACTACAGTGTTTGTTTACATACTCTTATCCTGCCTAAATATTAAGATAGAGTGTGTAAGCCTGGATTCAGCAGAGGTCATTAGAACCAAGCTTAAACACAGAAAAGTATTACATTTGATAACTTCCTACTACTTTTGACAATTTCTTTCAATGAATATCTGACACCTCTATTAGGTTTCTTGAAAGCAGAGTATTTTTCCCTTCTTTTCATTAACCCTGACTCAGGACCTAGCTTAGAGATATTACTGTTCGTCACATATCACAATTTCTAAAAAAGTTAAGTAACTATTTGCTTTGAAGAATTCTTCCTGTTTATGTGTTATGTCTAGATACGTACAATAGCTTAATCTGTTTAGTAACATGAGTGAAGCAGAGTTGCACTATAATAAAAAAATCACTTCTGGAATACACATAGCAATTTTCATTTGTAATAGCTCTGTAGGAACAATTTTTTCCTTTTCTTATCAATTTGGTAGCATTATGTTATTATTTTATTGTTTATAATAGTAATTAAGTACTTGTTGATTTGAGTATTGTATCAAAGCAGGCACAATTGATTATTTGTTTTGCATATGGTTTCAATGGTGTAGTTCAGTGTGCAAGTACAGAGAGATACTTTTCATAGTATGTAAGTCGCAGTATTGTCTGTAGGTAATCTAATCTTACATGTGATAAATGAAATATATGTCTTCATCTAGGCCTGCCTTACTCTTTAGTACTTAAGTGAAAATTAAATGTTGCCCAGGATTTAGATTGACCATATGCAGAGAAATACATTATCCCAAAAAATTGATTTACAAAGATTTTTCCAGGACCTTTTTCTTTCAGTGAATATTTTAAGAATCTTTGAATGTAGTTTCTCAGTAAATGATGATGGCACAATTTGCAAATATTGGGAATTGGTAGAACATTGTTCTGAAAAGTTGGGGTAATACTTCTGTCCTGAACGCATTCTTTACTTGCTAACATCTCTTTACAGTTGTGGAGCCAGAGTGTGAAAAAAGTTCTGCAACCACTTATTACTGGTACAGGGAAGCACTGAATATTTCCAGCTCTCTGTCTGAGAGTGGGGGTTTAAATTGGAAGATGACTATCTGCTTGTTGGCTGCCTGGGTCATGGTATGCCTAGCCATGATCAAAGGCATTCAGTCTTCAGGCAAAGTGAGTATACTGTTTACCTAAATGACAGTGTTTTAAATAAAACATTTCATGACATTTTTGTTCACCATGCCCTCTGTTTTTTCCTCTCCTGAAATCTGTAGGAGCAGGTTGGAAGCTGTGACTCACCCCAGTATTTGTATAATTTCAAGTAGAGGAATATTACTGGTTAAGCATCAAAATTGTAGTAATTTTAGTGGGAATTGTAGTAATTTAGTGGGAATTGAGATCTGAGATTTGTTCTCATCAACCTAACTGTTGCAACTAAATGTACCTCAGCTTTGTTGAATTGTTAATGCAGCATTAAGTTTGTGAGTTTCTGAATGTCAAAGGAATTAAGTTTCTATGTATACTCATAGTATGATTGCAGTGTACCCAGGTCCTCAAAATTTCTCAGTATTTTGCTTGTTATTGTTATTCTCACTGGTATCCATGCTTCTGTTATTAACACAGTTGCTTTGCAGGATTATGAATTGTTTCTTTTGACTAATAACGAACCATCCCGTTGCATCTGAGAACATGTCCTGGATTACTTTCTTTTCCGGGCAGCCAGCTGGACTGGTTATTGAATGATTTGCTATCTCGATTGATCTCGGTGGGACTTCAGAAAAAATAGTCTGTTCTGATAGCAAAATTCTTTGCTATTAAAAAGTATGGCACCAAGGTGGAAATTTCTGTGACCTCTTTAGTGTATTTCCGTTAAAGAAACAACTAAAAAATTTAGTGAATCACTTTGCCAAACTTCAAAGCACAGAACAGATTTGTTTTGATTTATGATGGAGAGTGAAAGATTGTATTTGACTACTAATTTTGTGTTAACTCTGTATTAGGTAAATGAGTCTATGAGCATGTTGGAAAATTATTTTGTTGCACAAGTGTTTTAGTGATAGAGAAGCCCAGACGTGTTGTGCTTCACAAATGCAGTAGCAAAAGCATGCTTATTTAGCATGGAAAGCTGTGCAGCACTGTGCTTCAGAATTCTGATGACTCCATGGCACTTTTTTTGTCAAGTAGTCTGTGCAATATTGCTTTCTGGGTTTTATGACTCAAACCTACTAGATCTGTAGATATTCTGTAGAATATCCCCAACTTTTCTTCTGTTTTGGCAGTAAGAATTACTTTGGTGTTTGAATCAGTTGGTTATATACTTTCTACTGACTATATTTTCTCTCCTTCTGAAGACAGAATTCCTGTTCAGGCTGCATATCTTTACCATACTATGTACTTGAATCAGAAAGCATTTGTAAAGTGAAGCATTTCTAAAACAGACTGCTTCTCTCCTTCTTGTTGTCATCTTATTTAACTGAATTTCCGTGGAAGTCCAGCAGTTTGTTATCAGTTAGTCAACACAATGTCAACCATATTTTTTTAATACAGTACAAAATTTGTTTTACAGTCATGTGATTTTGCTTTCTTCTGCAGACACGAGGGGGGTGGGAAGGGTTCTGCATATTTCTTAAAGCATATGATTATCAATTCAGTCATATATCCAAAAGATAGTCTGTAGCGAATGAAGCTATTGCCAATGGAAGTCCATGGATGTCATGTTATTTTTTTTAATGTTTTTCAGATCATGTATTTTAGTTCCCTTTTTCCTTATGTGGTACTTTTATGCTTTTTGATCAGAGGACTACTGCTTAATGGGTCAGTGGATGGAATTCGTCACATGTTCACGCCCAAGGTATATGCTTCATTTCTACTTGCAGTTGGTTTCTGTAGAGATGCCCCTGTTTCCAAGGATCTGTGTAGGGTTGCCTCCCTTAGGTGACAAGTTCCCAGATTTAGATACCCTTCCAAAGCTAAGAAACTGAAAAGTGCTGTTTCCTCAATTTAGAATGTTTAGAAAGTTCCAAGTACTTAAAAGAGAACTGATTCTTAAGTCTTGCCATTCTCTAGGATTGAAATGCCTAGTTCTGGGCTATCAGTGAAATGTGTTACCTTGAACACAGTCTTGGATTTCCATAAGTAGCTTGTCTCTTTTTGAAAGAGGACAAATTTGTCACTTTTAGAAATAATACCTTTTGCATAGTAGCTCAAACAAAAAGTATGGGAGACCTGTCTTTAGTACTCTGCTCATGTTCTAAATGTAGTGTCAATACTCACCATTCAGTTTTCCTAACCATGTTTGTTATGGTTGTCGTACCAAGACAGCAGCAGGTTTAAGCGTATGCTTTTCTATTGTCAGCATTTTTACTGGAAATGTCTTATAACATTTTCAAGTTTTATAACTACAGAGGAGAGAAGGGATGTCATGAAGCATTGTTTAAGTCTAATGTGTATAGTTATATTTATACTACAGGAACAGCATGTTTGAGTAGTTGGAGCCATACTTGCTTAGGAATGCATAATGCTGGGCCTCATATTGTGTTATTGTGTGATGAAATGGTATTTCCAAAAAGTCCATTTCATAATACAGTTGAGCAGAACAGGACTGATGATTCAAAAAATAATAAGATGATTAAAATCAATGCACATAGTAGCTAATGCCAGATGACAAGGTGTTGTCAGTTGTTTTGATTCAAGGTGTTTTGAGTCTGTGGAGCACTGTCATCCTGTAAAAATGACCTTTGTTAGCTATCACATTGTTATTTCTTGCATTGTGATATGCAGTCATGCTCTGTTTCACTCACTGTCATTGCTTTAGAGAGTTGTGGTTCTGTAGGAATGTGCAGGCTACTCAGGCAAGTTTGGGGAAATGTTAGGAACACAGAAATGTAGTGCTTATTGGTGAAGAGGAAGTCTTATAGGAGAGATGGAATACAGGGCTCTTGAAGTTAAAAGAACTTGGAGCTGATGCTTACTTTATAGTTAGAAAAACATACAATTGTTTCAAGTGTTCAGATAATAAACAATCTTGAAAGATAAATTGGTTTTAATTTCTTCCACTGCTTTCCAGTTCTGTATCGCAAAACTTAAGTTCTGGCTTAAATTTTAGGCCGATACGTCACATACAGTATATGTGAATATAAACTTTCAGAAGTATTTTCATGATCTCTGATTGTTTCTGTACTTGAGTACTAATTTGGACTGTTGGTTTGTATGAACATATAGGAATTTAGAGTTCCTCACCTCTTGTTTCCATTTGCTCCACTGTGCTAACACTTTATTTGGGTAGGCAGACTGTAAAAAGGATTACTAAACTGATTTAAACTGGAAATAATCCAGGTGCATATACACACGAGAGGGGAAGGGAAAACATCTTTTCAATCTCGAATAGTTCAGCAGATGACCACCATTTGACCATAGATGATCACAAAACATTTCCACAGGACAGTTGTGTCAGCACAGCAGAGGACTGGCACACATGGGTGCAGGTGTGAGAGCACAGGGCTGATGAAGAAGGGGAGAATTTCTCTCTTTGGTGTGTTTGATGACAAAATCAGAAATTCGAAATAATAAACTTAATGAAAAATGTAAGAAAAGGTGTGTGAAAGTTTACTGTGATATACTAAGCAATGCGGATCAGCGAACCCGCTACCTTTGGTGATACCTTTTACAGCTTTGGTAAATTTAAGACTATTCCTCGACCTCCCTCTAGTGGAAAAGCTGTATCATGACTGTGTGATACAGGCAGTTTGAACTATGTGCAATAACTACGTGTACATTGTAATTATGACAAAAATTATGAGTAAAAAGTTTATTGTCATAAACACTTTTTTCACAAAATATTTTTGTTTTTTAACTATATGTAAAAGAACAAAGAAAGTATCTGTTACCCATCTATAATAAATATTATACCTGTAGGAGAATTTGGAAGATTTTTCAAAATATTATCATAACAGATTTATTTTCTTCGTTCAAAGTGAGACTGACAGTTTTCTGATGCTAGCATCTGTGCTTTTTAGTTTTACTGGTTTTGATAAGCCAAGGGTTTAAAAAGAAAAAGACAAAACCCCCCAGCGCATTTGCAGAATTAAGGTCTTTCACTGCTAAATGAATTGGAGGTCCTGAATGAACCTTAAAAAATTTAACGTGTACTTCATATGATTCGATATCTAGAAAGATCTGAGATAGACAGATGATGTCTGATGACTTCATTAAAGTTATTTCTTAGACTGTGGTCATATGAAAGAGCAATATAGTTCAATTTTTTGATGAAAAGTCTTAGTTGTCCCTCAAATACATGACCAATTTAACTTAGGGTAAGTTTGAGGTTTGACTCAAGGATGCTTCAGACTGTGGTGACTAGTGTTTATTTCATGTATTGCATTTTATTTTACGTATTTGCGTGAAAAAATTCCATAAAAGCATGTGTATCCGTTCATTTTTTTTAAAGTAGCAACAAAACAACTTTCAACATACTTATTGCATTTAGAAGAAAGTTTATTGTCTAAATATACCTTACAACTGATAATACATGAAATGTAAAAAACGACAGTAAATACTGTACTAGAAATAGTATGTTCTCTTATTTCACAGTATATGTAGCTGCTAGTTCAGTTGTCATATAGCTGCAGTAGTGTTGCATTGATAGAAACATACTCTGTGTCTCTTTAAGGACTATATAGTATAAAATCAGTAGAAATCTGGCCCATAACTTTGCTCAGCTTTAGGGGTTACATTCAGCTTTCACAGTATCATAATGAAAATACGTTTGTAGTGGAGTATTAGCATTTTGTGATGTAGATGATATTCCTGTTTTTTTTTTTTCTGTTGTCTTTTCATATAATAGAAATGCATTTTATAGCTGACATATATTATATCTAATTTCAAACAGCTTGAAATAATGCTGGAGCCCAAGGTCTGGAGAGAAGCTGCTACTCAGGTGTTCTTTGCCTTAGGGCTTGGATTTGGTGGAGTCATTGCCTTTTCAAGCTACAACAAGAGAGACAACAACTGCCATTTTGATGCTGTACTGGTGTCCTTCATCAATTTTTTCACTTCTGTGCTGGCAACTTTGGTGGTGTTTGCAGTTCTGGGCTTCAAAGCCAATATCATAAATGAAAAATGTGTTATCCAGTATGAATATCCATTTCTTTTTATTATTATTTTTATGGTATATTTTATTTATGATTTAAAACAGATCATAAAATTTGATTTCTCTGTTTTATTGTGTTTTACAGAAATTCAGAGAAGATATTAAAACTTCTGAAAACAGGCAATCTCAGCCAGGATATGATCCCACATCATATCAATTTCTCCAGGATTACAGCAGAAGATTACAATTTAGTTTATGACATTATTCAGAAAGTTAAAGAAGAAGAGTTTGATTCTCTTGGTCTGAAATCTTGTCAAATTGAAGATGAACTTAACAAGGTGAGAGAAATAAGTAAGTCTTAAATGCAGAGATTGTTTGTGGATGAATATTCTTTAAGCCTGAAATAAATTGTGAAGTGTGCTAGCACAGAGTGTCAGGGCGATGTACTTAGGGGCAGTGCATCTATAGAGATCCATATGAAAACATGGTTCTGTGCAGGGTCATATTCGGGCTCACCTGAGGACTTCTGGATCTGATGTCTTAATATAGTCTTTACTGATTTATAATATAGTCTGGTTGTTATATCTCTGTCCTCAGGAGTTTTTAAAGTTTTGGATTTTGGAAGAGTAGAGCATGAGGATTTTTCCAAATACTAAACAAAGCTGTAACTATACAACATCTTAAGACAATAGTGTGTTCTAGAATTAAGATACAATTCCTAAGTATAAATACTACTTCACTAGAAAGTAAAATAGTTACTCTTATTTATTTAATGAATATCATTCTGTTTTGAAATCTTTCAATCTCACTGTAAGAGAAAAAATATTTTCCTAGCTTTTTCAGAGGGACTTCAAGTTTTAAACACTGACCTCTATGTAGTTGCACCAGCATCTGAAGCTAAAATGTCAAATTAGTGACTTAGACATTAGAAGTTTCTATGTTATTCCTGCCTTGTAAATTTGAAACAAATAGTTATAGAAATGAAGAAATTTATACACTTACTGGAGAAAACAGACTTATTTTCTCGTAGTCATCGCAGAATCATAGAATATTGGAATGGTTTGGGTTGGAAGGGACCTTAAAAGATCATGCAGTTCCATCCCCCTGCCATGGGCAGGGACACCTTCCACCAGATGAGGTTGTCAAAGCCTCATCCAACCTGTCCTTAAACACTACCTTCAAGATTTAGTCAATGATATTGTATGAACATGAAGTCAGACTGTCACACTACAAAAAAAGTACTGTCTATGAATAATAACGTATACTTTTTCTCACTGGCAGGCAGTTCAAGGAACTGGTTTAGCTTTTATTGCCTTTACAGAAGCAATGACCCACTTCCCTGCTTCTCCCTTCTGGTCAGTCATGTTCTTCCTCATGTTGGTAAATTTGGGACTTGGAAGTATGTTTGGAACCATTGAAGGCATCATCACACCCATTGTTGATACCTTCAAAATCAGGAAAGAAATTCTTACTGGTGAGTCGCACACGACTTCTTTTCTCACTAGAGCAGTAAGCTAAAATATTTTTTTGAGAGTATGAAGTCTTATTTTTTGACATGAAAGTTTTC
This sequence comes from Tapera naevia, assembly GCA_033556795.1. NCBI lineage: Eukaryota > Metazoa > Chordata > Aves > Cuculiformes > Neomorphidae > Tapera > Tapera naevia. The sequence continues at coordinate 8,312,679 of JAUMJJ010000059.1, forward strand.
AGTGCCGACATTTTACAGAGCTGTAAATCTCTGTATTCCAAATGCACAAGCATGTTAATATCTGCAAGTAAAACCTTTTCCTGAACTGTAAAATAGAAGGAACATCCAGGAACTTAAATTTTAATGGAAAATTTCTATTACCATTTTCTATATGGTCAATCCTTCTGAACTCTTTTCCATTCCAGCCAGCGTCACACATCAGGGAAACAAAGGAAAAGGAAAGAAAGAAGATACATTGCAACTAAATACCAATTATACCTAAGTAGGCCAAATAGAATCTTAATTTATGATTAAATGTTGATTACGTGAAAAGTTAGTACAGTTACTTTCTAGAGGACCGTATTTTACCCTGTTGACTGTGGAAAGGGTCTTGTCTAGTTGGTATTTTTTTTAATTTAAATGCCCAAAGTTATTTAAGGTGTAGCCTGTTCATGTAGCTCTGATGATCTTGTAGCAGATTCTCTTTTTGAGGTAGAACATCAGCATAAAATGTGAAATTTAGGTTTCTGAAAATCTTCAGGATGGCTGCAAGGGACTTGATATATTATGCACAAATTTGGATTTTGTATCAATATCTGTGACAGGAGGGATAGAAAATAAAAAATATAACAAGTTGCTTTAACGTTATCTAACTCTATGAAGGAAATAATATATCTTATAAGAGCTAACCCCAATGCAGCAGAGCCCTGCTCTTTCCTTTTCCACTTTTCCGTAACTTACTTAGGTAATAAATAAATAATATTTAACAGAAAGCATGTCATTTTTCGCTTTGCTAGATCTAAATATAAAATTCTTCATAAAGATAAATCAACTGGTTTTTTTCACAATTTCTAACCTATTTATCACTTCTTTTGTTTTGTTTAATCAGCTCTTAAATTCTTACTGAGCGTGACATTTAGAAATTAGCTGGTTTTCCTAAGTACATATGCAAAAATTCTGTGATATATGGTCATTATTCTAGAGTAATGGAGCATTTTGCAGTAATCCTGACAAAAAAAAAAAAACAACTATTAAGATGAAGGAATATTGAAGAACTGCCTTTCTCTTATTTTTGTAGTAGTATACCTGCATGATTTTTTCTAAACACAGTTGTACTCAGAGAATTACAACTTGTTGTGAGGTTTTTATAATTAACTTATAAAACTGAAATGCCTGGGTTATACTTCATGCAGTATGGATATGATTTAAGAAGGTTTATGCTTGCACTAGAGTTTGTGCTTCAACACTACAAATCTTCAATTTTTACACAAATGCGAGCACGTTATCAACTTCTTACTCTCTTCAGGTCTCTCTTGAGTTCAGAAACTCATATGCTTAAAGTTATTTTGTGTTCAGATATTTCCAATTTGGAGTCCACATATGGATGTGCTGAGTTACAATGAGTATACCTGCCTGAGCCTTAATTTACAACTAAAGATACGTATTGGGAGAGTGCAATGGTAAGATGCAATGGGAGAACATAATACCAAGGGTTTCTAAATTCACGTAATCGTAATTCTGGTGGTCTAATTCTTTTCTCAGGGTCAGTGATACAACTCAGTGTGAAAAATGAGACTCAGGTTGAGGAGATTTTGTCTGTGTTCTTTTGGGTTTGTTATCTTGCATTTGCATTTCATATTGATTTGTAATGATCTCCTCAGTTCTATAAATTTCTGTTCTCTAAAAGTCATTATAACGATAGTTCCTACAAGATTTGAAAAACACGATTGGTCTTCTACAATGGTATTTTAAAAGATGTCATTGTCTTCCTTTCACTACTATAGTCAATACTAATGGATTATCTTGGGTTTGTGTCATGGGTGTGTTGTGTAAGGATATTTTATATTTTGGCCCAGATTTGTTTACCTAATTATAGACAGCTTAGGTGTATCTTTAACATAAGTTGCCAGTGGGGAAAAAAAAAGGACACTTCAAGTGAAAGAATCATCTTACTGGTTCTCAACCTACAAAAGATTTCACAATTTATTGAAATTTGACTTATTTTATGGCTGCTTAAGCTTTCAATCCTTTCTTGATGAATTTAGTAGGAAAAAAATGTATTGAGATTAATTATGCAGGATCTAGCATTCAAAAGATATATTTGAGATTGTTTCTCAACAAAAGAAGGGGCAGAAATGTTGGTTAGTGCTTAAGTAGGTTGAGACAGATCCTAATGGAACTTCATGCTATAAATGGTCTTTTAGGGGAAGCTTATTCAGCCTTTGTATTTTGTAGAATCATAGTCTGAAAATTTGGTCGTTTTCACTTCTAAATTCCAAAAAGTGATCTAGTGACCAAATAACATGATTTGTGATGTTTAGCTTACCGGTTCTGTTTATTTTAGCCTTGCATTCACTTTAAGTTCAATGTTTAACGAGAAATAGTCACTTGATTAATCCCTGCTGCTTAATCGGGACTGCTGTAATATGGTAATTCCAGTAAATTTAATTTCCTAACTTTTCTGTTATGTTGGGAATAGGTAGGATTTGTAATATTCATAAAATTATCTACTTTGATTATGTGAAATAACTCATTGAAGTATACTTTTGCTGTTTTGAAATCTCTCTATTTCCTCTTTGTCTATGGAACTTATTTATGATCACAGTTGACATTTCTGTCCTTTATTCCAGTCATCTGCTGCTTGGTAGCATTTTTTATCGGCCTGATCTTTGTGCAGCGCTCTGGAAATTATTTTGTGACAATGTTTGATGACTACTCAGCTACTCTGCCCCTACTTATTGTGGTCATTTTGGAGAATATTGCAGTCACCCGAATTTATGGAGTAGACAAGTGAGTGAAGGAAATTTATCTTTCTGTCCATATCAACAGTATTAATTACAAAAATGATGACTTTTTTAACTGTAGTGTGTGTATTTGCAATGGATGCATAAATACATAACTAAAGCAAGTAGAAATTGAGTCAATCAGGATGTGAATCTAATCTGTTTTTAAGAGCAGGTTCGGAGCAAGATAGACTGCAGCATGACAGAACAGTGAAACCCAAAGAGCGATTGCAACAGATCCAAATAGAGGAGAATGCAGTAAAAAAGGCGTAATCATAGAGTTACAAAGGAGGCTGGATGTGCAAGTATGATGATTTTATTTAGAAATAAGTCAGCAAGGGAAAGATTTAAAGAAGTAATAACCATGGTCTGAGCAGCAGAAGAGAGTGAGTATTCTGAAACAATCTGCAATATTCCAGGCAGCCTGAGAAAGGAACAAAGCAAGCTCTAATGGCAGTAACAATAAGAAAGTTTCAATTTATGAGCTAGATTTAGTTTGAGATGTAGCAATTAATCGTTCTTTGCTTTAGTTGTGAGAGAAGAAATAGAGGAAATGATAGCAAAGAACAAGGTTGAATCTTACTTGGAAGCAGCACAGTTGACAGTGAAGTTAAGTGACCTTCTGTCATTGATGGCTGAAGGAAAAAGACCATCAGTTCACTCTAATTTTTTTATGTCTTATGACATAAATTACCAGAAAGTATTCACTGTTAGATCAATGTGTGCCACACTTGAGGAACAGAAGTTTACATCAAAAATAACTCATGCCATCCACAGATAACACAGACTATGCTATACTAGCATGTTGAAGTTAATTTAAACATCTGTGATTCTTTTGCATGTACAAAGGGTGACATAGAGTGGGTGGGTTTTCGTTTGGCTTTTCATTTGTTCAGTCTGAGTAATCAGCCAGTCCCTCAACATAATGAAATATAACTGTAATAAGAAAATTTAATTTTGTGGTTTCCAGACATTATTTCTGGCCTATGCAAGTATTGTGTGATCTACTTACTCATTAAGGGAGAATTGGCACTTGGGCCACATGTGTAATCCTATAATTGATCACATAGACATGAAAACAGTATGGAGGTGTTTTTATGCATGCAAACAAAAGATGAAACAGATATCCTGGTTATCATGTTGGTAATGTCCAGTCAAGTAAAGTCCCACTATGAAGGGAGTTAGACATGCCAAAAGTCAGCAGCCTACCTGTGAGGAAGTTGGTGTTCAGGAATAGCTAAAATATGGTAATACTTTGCTTCTGAATCAGAGGGCAGTTGATTTTTTTTTTTTTCAGAAGGGGTTTTGACAGGATATAGTGAAAAGTTATCAGCCAAATTTATTATTCGTAACAGCCACCTGAACCTCCCTCTGGACTACTCCTAATATTTATTCTGCTGTCTATTCCTCCAGAATACCGTTCTTCAGGAATCTAGTATTCTTGTTTGCAAAACCCATCAGAGTTAACAACTTCAGGTTGTCTTGGGTTGTGATAGCACCAAGAGGTCCTCCTCGTAGTTGAAGATCCATTTATATGTCTTATGAGGCATATTGTCTTTGATCAGATAGGAAAAAAACCAAACCAAAATAAAATGTTGCATCTGAAAGGATTACAACCAAAGGATAGAAAAAAACCAAACATGTGAATCCCTGTAGCCAAGAAGGAAAATCTGCTATGCTGGAATCAGTGCTAAAGGAGGCTGGTAGCTTTTAAAGGAAAATAAGTAGCGTTGAGATGATGAAAGACTCTAAAGTGAGGATAATATGTTTATGTTTAACTTTGAAGAACTAGAGGTCCCAGAAAGAAAAGGCAGTCCATAAAGAGCACAACCCATTCGTAAATTCAGCTTTTTTGATGGTTTGTTTCATTGCTGTATGAAAAAAGGATAGAATACCCAAAACTATGCAGCACAAAATTTTCATGAGAGTTTGTATGACAGTAGCTTCACATGTGTAACTGCTGTGAAAATGTATTTGTTTCTCTAAGAGCTGTTTTGAGATCCACATTTCTCAAGGGAATGAACCACAAGAGGGTCAAAATGGAATCAATGCTTGAGCATACTCCAAAAGAATTAACTAAAAAAATTTTCTCTGTTGGCTCTGCAACTACATGTACCTCTGTCAAAAGTACAAAAATAGGAGTTTTGTTCATATCATAACTTGCAATTTTGAGGCACAAGGAAGCAGATTTGAAACGATCACAGAGTTTTATTTCAGTAATGTATGTGATGCAAACCATAGCCTATGCATGAAGTTATTTTATACACTGCAGCACACATGTGGGTTCAAAATGAATTTTTCAGAATCTGTGTGATATGCTGGTAGTATATTTCCTCAAAAGTAATGACAGGCCATAGTAAACAACCCAATAGACAATATAAGAAGATGTAAAAAAGAATCTTAGAAAAGGAGGGTGAGTTTATCTTTTCAGCCCATCCAGTAAACTGAACTGCAACTGTTTCTATACATGCATTTTTTTCAGTGTGTCTGTACCCTCAATTAGGTGCTGCGTATCAATTATTGTACTTGAAATCTCGGTATCTAAAGTTCTAACAATAACCTTTTATTCCCTTCACAGATTTATGGAAGATCTGAAGGATATGCTTGGGTTTTCTCCAAGCCAATATTATTACTACATGTGGAAATATGTTTCACCCTTAGTATTGTTGTGTTTGTTAGTAGCTAGTGTTGTCCAAATGGGATTAAGTCCTCCTGGCTACAATGCTTGGATTGAAGATAAGGTATGTGTATAGCAGATGCCATTACCATCATAATGATCATATATAAAATATTTCAGAAATACATGAAAAGAAAAAAGAAAACAATCATAAATTCACAATCAGTATAAATAATGACATGGTTGTTTTTATCTCAAATAACATTACTGTAAAACGAACTGCTTTTTAATTTTAGGGTAGTTCTGCTTTAAAATGTAACTACTTGATACAAACTTCCTGCTTTTTGTGCCTTTTAGTTTGTTGATGTATATTGAAGAAATTCTTAAGAGCAGAAAAGGTTGTTCACTTTGATTAAATCTTAATCTTACTGCAGAAAATACTAGCAGAATTCTAGCTTTTTGGTCATGGGATGGTTTACAACACACCAGGCCTCCTGGTGATGGATGTGGTACACCTGTCTCAAAAAGAGAAAAGAATCTTTGCAGAGGAGTTAGTAGGGCTCATTGAAAGAGCTTTAAACTAGGTTTGAAGGTGGAAAGGGATAAAACCGGGCTTGCTGGAGATAATGCCAGTGTTTGAGGGATGTTGTGCTTGTGGGGTCCTTCCATCTTCCATCTCAGTTGAGGTAGAGCCATGCAGCAGCAAAGACATAAGGGTTATAGATGTGTTAGAAACCATGGAAGTGCCTGAGAATGGTCACGTAGGAATCAGAGCTTCTCTCCCCAAAAATATGGTGGGATCAGTAGCCCAACTGAATGCATCTAAACCAGTGCATGCAGCATGGGCAACAAACAGGAGAAGCTGGAAGCTGTTGTGAGATAGGAAAACTATGATATAGTTGCAATCATGGAAACATGGTGGCGTGACCCTCATACCTGGAGTGGTGCTGTGGATGGCTATAAACTCTTCAGAAGGGATGGGCAAGGAAGGAGAGGCAATGGCGTAGCCCTGTATGTTAGGAAGTGTTTTGACTGTTTAGAGCTTGATGATGGTGACAACAGGGTTTTAGTGTCTATGGGTGAGAATCAGTGGGAAGGCCAACAAGGCCAATATCATGGTGAGAGTCTGTTACAGACCACCCAGCCAGAATGAAGAGACAGATGAAATATTCTGAAAGCAGCTGGGAGAGGCCTCGTGATTTCTAGCCCTTGTCCTCTTGGGGGACTTCAACATACCAGATGTCTGCTGGAAATACAATACAGTGGAGAAAAAACAGTCTAGGGGATTTCTGGAGTGCATGGAAGATAACTTCCTAACACAGTTGGTGAGTGAGGCAACTTGGGAAGGTGCCTCACTGGACCTGTTGTTACCAGACCAAGAGGGGCTTGTAGCTGATGTGATGGTTGGAGGCCATCTTGGGCACAGCGATCATGAAATGACAGTTTTCGATTCTTGGAGAAGTGAGGGGGGGGATCAGCAGAACTGCCACCTTGGAATTCTGGAGGGCAGACTTTGGCATATTTACGAGCCTGATAAGAGTTCCTTGGGAGATAGTCCCGAAGGGCAAAGGAGTCCAGGGAAGATGGATGTTCTTCAAGAGGGAAATCTTAAAGGTACAGAAGCAGACCATTCCCATGTGCTGAGAGATGAGTTGGAGGGGAAAAAGATTGACCTGGCTAAATTAGACAGGTTTGGCTGGAACTCAGAAATAAAAGAGAGAGTTGTGACCTTCGGAAGATGGGGCAGGCAACTCAGGACAAGTACAAGGATGTCATGAAGTTATGCAGGAAGAGTATTAGAAAGGCCAGAGCTCAGCTAGAACTTAATCTAGCTATTGAAGTAAAAGGCAATAAAAATGTTTTTGTAAATGCATTAGCAACAAAAGGAGGGCTAAGGAGAATGTCCATCCTTTTTAGGGTGTGGGGGAAACATAGTGAGAACGGATGAGGAAAAGACTGGGCTACTTAATATCGCCTGAGTCTTTAATAGTAAGACTAGTTGTTCTTCAGGTTCCCATCCTGTTGAGCTGGAAGACAGTGAAGAAGAGCAGAATGAAGCCTCCAAAGAATCATAGAATAATATGGATTGGAAGGGGTCTTAAAAGATCATCCCATCATGGGCAGGGACACCTTTCACTAGACCAGGTTGCTCAAAGCCCCATCCAGTGTATCGTTGCACATTTCCAGGGATGGGGCATCCACAGCTGCTCTGGACAACCTGTTCCACCTACTACTCCTCTTAGACACGCTCAAGTCTATGGGTGCAGAAGGGTACTTAGGGAGCCTGGCGGTAGTGCTCACCAAGCTCCTGTCAGTCAGTATCTAACCAGGGAGGTCCCAGTTGACTGGAGGTTAGCAAATGTGATGTCTGTCTACAAGAAGGCCTGGAAGGAGAATCCGGGGAGCTACAGTCCTGTCAGGTTGACCTCAGTACTGGGGTAGGTTATGGAGCAGATCATCTTGTGTGCCATCACTCGGCACGTACAGGACAACCACGTGATCAGGCCCAGTCACCTTGGGTTTAGGAAAAGCAGTTCCTGCTTGGCTATCCTGATCTCCTTCTATGACAAAGTGACCTGCTTAGAGGATGAGGAAAAAGCTGTGGATGTTGTCAACACAACACAACAAAGTAAACCCTTTGACACCATTTCCCAAAGCATTCTCCTGGAGAAATTGGCTGTTCATGGCTTGGACTGGCATATGCTTTGCTGAGTAGAAAACTGGCTGGCTAGTCAAGCTCAAAAGAGTTGTGGTAGATGGACTTAAATCCAGTTGGTAGCCAGTCACAAGTGGTGTCCCTCAAGGCTTAGTGTTGGGGCCAGTTCAATGCAGTATTTTCATTAATGATCTGGACAAGGGAATTGAGTATAAGTTTGCAGATGACACCAAGTCGGGCAGGAGTGTTCAATCTGCTTGAGGATAGGAAGGCTCTGCAGAGGAATCTGGAGAGGCTGGATCAATGGGCCAAGGCCAGTGGTACAAGGCTCAGTGATGGGTCCTGTGCTTGCATCGCAACAATCCCACAAAATACTATAGGCCTAGGAAAGAATGGCTGGAAAATGGCCCAGCAGAAAAAGACCTGAGGGTGTTGGTTGACAGCAGACTAAATATGAGCAGCAATGTGCTCAGGTAGCCAAGAAGGCCAGTAGCATCCTGGCTTGTGTCAGAAATAATGTGGGCAGGAGGACTAAGGAAGTGATTGTGACCCTGTACTCAGCACTGCAGAGGATACGCCTTGAATAGTGTGTTCCGGTTTGGGCCTTTCACTACAAGAAACACGTGAAGTTACTGGAGCACATCCAAAGAAGGACGAGACATATGAAGGGTCTGGAGCAGAAGTATTAAGAGGAGCAGCTGAGGGAACTGGGGTTGTTTGGCCTAGAGAAATGGAGGCTGAAGGGAGACTTACCGCTCTCTACAACTACCCAAAAGGAGGTTGTAGTGAGGGGTTTGCTAGTCTCTTCTCCCAAGTAACAAGCAGTAAGACAAGAGGAAATGGCCTCAAGATGTACTGTGGGAGGTTTAGGCTGGATATTAGGAAAAATTACTTCACTGAAAGGGTTGTCAAGCATTGGAACAGGCTGTGCAGGGATGTGGTTGAGCCGTCATCCCTGGAGGGTTTTGAAAGATACGTAAATATGGCACTTGGGGACATGGTTTAGTGGTAGACTTGGCAGTTTTAGTTTAACAGTTGTACTCAATAATCTTAAAGGTGCTTTCCAACCTAAATGATATTATGATTCTACGATAAAGTAGTTGGATAACAACACTGAATAAATCATTTCAGATAACACATGAATTTTTTATGTGAAATTAAATATTGGGATTTAGCCGTATCATGAATTTTCCCCTTTGGGAACATGTATCACATTGTAGGTAGCAGCTGCTTTAAAACCTGCCTCTGATTTGTAGAAGACTTGTCTGTATGCAGCATGTTGGGTCCAAAAAAAGATTTAGTCAGGATAACTCCTAAGAGTTCTGCTAGCTTGTCAGCTCATCAGCTCTCAAGTGTTTCTACAGGCTTATCGTACGATATATAGGGAGAGTAAAACATTAGAGAAATTAAACTCAGGGCCCTTCTGAATGGACAATTGTCCAGATTAGCTGGGGGAGTAAATTCAGCAAAGACAGGTAAACTGTAAATACAAAAGTTTGGCTTTGCTATAGGTAGACACCTGCGTTTAACCAGACAACCACTGCTACTTTCTAGGAATTCTCATTAAAATACTTGTTATGTTTGATTCTTGCCCTCAAAAATTAGAAAGAGAAATGGTTCAGAATATCAGACATAGCATTTTTTTCCCTGTATAAAATTAGGCACACTAAGTCTGCTGGCCAGTGATTCATGGGTGCAGTAGAGGTGTTACAGTTTACATGAAGTTTATACCAAGTGGAACAGTCCACCAGGGTGGTCTGAGACAGTCCCTGTCTAGACCAGGTATTAGCCTACAGAATGAGGACTTACTTTCCAGGCACAGTTACAGATACTACTGTACACTTGTCTGTTCTGAACATCCTTTAAAGGATCAGGGAACAACTGCAGACAAATACAGTACAAAGCCTAATGTGAAAATCTTCATTTGAGTTCTGCTAGAGAGCTCTGAAACTATACGACAGTTTTTTGTCCTGCTTACTGGCAGAAAGATAGCGATCGTACATCTCCCTGACTGTTCAAATTTGAGATCTGTAGTGGTGCCCGCTGGGTGCAAGATGACAAAAAGGGGAGTACGGGTTTGAAAACTGGAGGCCTTGGTGAGGACTGCAGGCTTGTTCTTTTTGAAGTGAAGGTGTATTAATAGTTTTTCTCTTGGATTGCTCAGGCTACAGAAGAGTTCCACAGCTATCCAACATGGGGAATGATTGTCTGCATATCTCTGATGGTGTTGGCAATACTGCCAGTCCCAATAGTCTTCATCGTGCGCCGTTGCAACCTTATCGATGACAGCTCTGGTAGTTTGGCATCTGTATCGTACAAGAGAGGCCGGATAATAAAGGAACCTGTTAATCTGGAGGGAGATAATACAAGTCTGATTCATGGGAAGAGTCCGAGTGAAGTGCCATCTCCAAATTTTGGCAAAAATATATATCGAAAACAGACTGGGTCACCAACTCTGGACACTGCTCCAAATGGACGCTATGGTATTGGGTACCTGATGGCAGATATGCCTGATATGCCAGAGTCTGATTTGTAACTGCAAAAAAACCACTCTGTTTCTCCTCTCTCGATGATCATGGCTCTCCTACAAGAACTGGTCAGCTTAACTTGCCAGAGTGTGATCTCAGGTGCTCCGTAGCAACGGTCATTAAAATTTCATGACTGTACGTACAGGTTGAGAAAACTTGCTTTGGATTAATTCTCTGGGTTTTCATTTGCACTGAAGGGAACACATAGAAAATCAGTGGCAGCCTACGTCTGCCCAGCATAGCCAAGAATTTGATTTTTTTAATTTCTAAATTTAAAGCTTTCTATCTCTGAAGCCCAGGTCTCACTCAAATGTTAAAATGTTTCTGAAATAATATCACTGAAAATCCTTTTTTTCTGCTTTCAGGTCAACTCCCCAGTATTAAATTGAGCTCAGAAGCAGTACAAACCTGTGTTTGTGCAAACACTTGTATATAGATTATGTAGATATGCTGTACTTATTTTGTTAGCACTGATTATTACTTAGGCTATTAGCTGAGTAAAAAACAAACCTGCAAACTATTTTCTTATCTAATAGCTGTATAGAGCAATAGTATTAGAAAATAAAGGAGTAGAATTACAGTAAGGCAAAGAAAGATTCCCTGTTCACTGGGGACTTCATAAACTGTGGCTGTATATTTTGTGTAATATATTTGCTTTTTCAGTGTGAAAACTATGTAAGAGTGAGTCACTCCAAGAATCTTAAGGATTGTGCAGATTCTGCATTTTTTTCTATGCTGTGTGCCTAAAAAAAAAAGACCTTCTTGATATTTATTGTGGTTACAAAATTACATATATCTTATATTTATATAATATACTTGTAATGTAAATATGTATATTATTCTGTATGGAATCATTTCCAAAGTTGAAGCAAGATGGCTTTTTAAATTGGTCTCCTTCAGTTTTGCTTCTGTTTTATGCAGATAATTTTTTTCAGTCAGTAATTGTTAAGAATTGTATGGCATTACATTTTAACCTATGAATAAAGAGATTGACAAGGTATTTCTCTGTGAATTCCAATATTGTACTTATAACTTATTTTAAACTGAGTTTTCTCACTTTAACTCTTCCAACCCAGCTCTGAATGAGGGAGTGGCTCTGTTGTACTTCGGTTGCTGGCTCGGATTAAACTATGGCAATAACACAGCCTGCTTTTCCCTCAGCTGGGTTATCTGAAAGAATAACATTTACCAGCTGAATAGAGATGCTAAAAGAACCTAAAGCCAATTTATGCTAAATCAGTTATCTTAATAAACTATCAGGCAAGGACTTTTACTGTGAATACAGCAGTTCATTTAGCACTGTAAACTGGCATGGGATTCTGTGGAAGCTAGTATATGATTTATTCCTTACTTAAGAAATTTTCACGTTAGGCATAAATTCTGTCTTTGGTACCTCTAATTAGTAAAGAGCAGAACCTAGTTACATTGTTCCAGCATAAAAGAACCAGATTCATTCGACATAAATGCAACTTTCAGAATCATAACCAGGTGTGGATATTTCACTATCCTACTCTTAACCCCTCTACTTTAACCCTGTTTCAGAGGCAAAAAACTGATACAGATCTTTTCCATAGTTCTGGCTATCATTCATTTTCTACCTCTTGCCCTTTGATGTTGGCAAAGAAAAATGAAGGCTGATTTGGGATGCTGGTATCCCGAGAGGTTAGTGCCTTCTGCTTCTCCACATGGGGAAGAATGGGGTTCTAACATGTGTACCTCAAGAGTACACCTTTGAGCATGTCCATGTGGAAAAGCTATGCCAAGTGAAAAGGAGCAAAATCTTAAACAAATCAGAATATCTTAGCAACCTGATAAAATTCCTTAGGGGTAACTCTTTTGTCTTTGAGAGGATAATCCCAGATAATTTTCCATTTTTAATCTGGGAGCTTCTGAAGTTATTTCTAATCATCAGAAAGTGAACTAGTAGCATTAGGTTAGAAAAAGCTGCATTTAATTACCAGACACCTTATATTCGTTAGGAGTTGTGCACATAAAATAGAGTTTAAAGTAGTTGTCTGACGTGCGTATATTAGAACATAGGGGAGAAAGCTGACATAATTTAAGCAAGTTGTGCATTCATAGCTGAACAATAGGCAATATTGCTATGTGTGAAATGGGTCAGCATTGGAGACAGAGGAAGCATGTACAAAATATTACTGCTGTGGCAGAGCAGCAACATTTTTCCGCCATCATATCATATCAGGCTTCTAAAGTAAGTGGCAGCTCGTGGTAATTGTCATGAATGCCCTCTGTGCCCAGGAGACAGAGAACAGAAGCCTGTTGTGAAAAAAGGCTTTTAATTATATAGGCCCTAGTTTTAGATGTAAAGTGATGCCCAAAGGTCTGCTGCTACACAAGACCTCAGCACGAGTGAGAGCAAGGTCTTACTGCTGAAGTGTAATAGCTGCTTCTGTTTAAAGTATCTCAAAGGGGACTATGCTTTTTTGGAGATGTAAAAACGTTAACAATAATAACAATAAAGTGTAACATCCAAGTCCTTGGATATTAATGGAAAAACTGCTGAAGTGTGAAATTGGATGCACCGTTGCTGTAAAAACCAAGGGAATTCACACCACTTTCGTACTTCAACTTTGGAAACAAGTTACTACTTGCTGTCCTTACAGATAAAAAGAAATAAAAGTAGTGTAGATGGCAGGAGAGAGGCTTCAGATATTTATCTATTTAAAAGGCAGAATGTCTGTGTCATGTCAGTCATAACCATAATTAATTTGCCTTTTTTTTTTAAAGGAAAAGATCATTGCAAAAGGCAGTCATGCTTAAAATTAAAGAAGATCTTATTTGTGTCTTACGCAATCAGAAATAGCCTAAGAATGAGATCTTCCGTGTGGAAAGGGAAAATACATTTCCAATATAATTTATTGCAGAAGGCCTAAGGTTTCTGCAACAAATATGCTTTGTGAGATCTGATTTCCCCAAAGAAAGATAATGGAATCAGTCAGCATGAGTATGGCACAAACAAAGTCTATGTCATTACCTCCATACTTTCCAACAGAGGTTCTGAAATTCAGTGAGATGCAGGACAGATTATAGAGTCTTGTTACCTGATTTTAGTTTTTGTGATGTATCAAAATTTTATTGATAAAGTGTCTTGTAAATTGACAAAGTGTCTTGTAAAGAAGAAAAAAGAGAACAGAGGAAAAAAGATTGGAAAAGAAAAAAAACCAAAACATGTTGAACAGTCAACCCTTTTGTCAGGGAACAGCAGATCAGGAGATACACGTTAACTGATGAATCGTCACGCTGATATAAGGGGAATAGTGATCTTCCCACGCTAGGGAGGAATCATGTTTGTGAAAGCTGTAGCAGAGAAAAAGAAGGATGCATTTGCAAAAGGGTTTTAGGTCCTCAAAAATATTAACTGTATTGGACCACCATGAAAGAAGTAAATGCACTGTTCAGCTAGGATGCACTGTACTGAAAAAAGGTTCTTGTTGCTATGATATCTTTGACACATTAGCAGAAATGCGGTTATGACAGTTTTAAAAAATGCAGGAAATTTAATATAAACATTTGAATGCTTAGGTGGATTCTGCAGTTTGAGGAAAAAGGAGGAAATTGGAAATATAATTATGTGATTTACCTTCTTTGCCACTGGATGGTGCTCATAGTTCATATGTGTTGGTAAAATAGCATCTTCAGGAACTTACAAAAGGAGAGATTGCTGAGTTTTTATCCCTTATCAAGACATAGAACTCTTCAGAATCATCACAGTCTTGCTAAAACTCGGTACTTCACTAGTCTTCTGTACTTTCAGCTGCTTTCATAGATATTTAAATTTTGATACTCAAGAAAGACACAACAAATATTCAATGTTAGTAAAAACAATAACACACTGTCAGTATCCCAGTGCAACCCCAATTTTCGGTGTTGAGAGAAAGTAGCTTCTTGATTCAATATTTTGAATAGTAATTTTCTAACATTCATTTTTTCAAATGTCCTGTTACTTGCTAGTCTCATTTCTGAAATTAATTAATTAAATAGTTGGCAAATTAATCAGTGCAACAAGAGAATCTCAGACTAAAATATTACTACTAAAAGTAATAAGAATATTAACAACTTGAGTTTTTCCCACTGCCATCATCAATAAATGTTCAAAGTTGCAATGAGGTAGATGGGAGTTGGGGCAGCAAGGAGCACAGAGAAGGGACAGCAGCTAAATGAGTGACTCAAGCCTAGAACTTTGCTTCTGAAGAAAGCAACTACTCTGATATCTGGTAGTGTTTTAGAAGTAGTATGACTACTAAAACAAGCCTTTGGGCATCTGTTTAACTTTTTTGGTAAAGATAATGGAAAGCTTCTTTCTAACTCTGACAGAATCACCTTGTCTTTCATTTGCACTGTATTTGTCATTACTTAGTACTAAATATGAATGAACACAGGTTAACTAAGGCACTCTTGTCTCAAATCAGCATGAATACATGTTGGTTTTGTTGTTTTTTTCTCAACAAAGTACATGAAATGGCGATGAGAGCTCCCATGCTGTAGTATTTAAAATACAGTGTTAAGGTAAAAGAGTTTATTCAGAGATAAAAACACATGTAGACATTCTCCCTGTTTATTCAGTCCCATATCTTTTTCTACTTTTGAGATATCCTCTGCATGTCTCATGTCCAATTCAAACTCAACAGTTTTTTAGTTAGGAAAATGAAGAATGGGTTTTCCATCACTGGAAGTTCAAGGATAAGAGATACACTACTGATAGAACTGATTATCAAAAAGACAAAGTATATGGAAAAAAAAAAGTAATTTGCTTTAAAGACAGTCAAGTTGATTTTCAGGTTTTTGATTCAAGGAAAAGGAAAATACATGCAGAGGAAGAGTTTGCAATCCAAAGAATAAAAGAGTTAAAAAATTAAGTGTGGTGAAATGGGCTGGAACTGAAGTAGAGCTCATTAGAAGATGAAGGAGGAAAAAGATAGTGGGGAAATAAGACTCAGTCAATGAATGACCAAGTGTAAACTGAGTAACTAGCAGGTGACCTATTTAAGGTATGGAAAAAAAAAACAACTTCAGATAGAAAACAAGTTTTGATGGCTGTGTGAAGTATGGTGTAATCAAGCCTTTATAAGAAATAGTCTACAGTTAGATACAGCTGTTAAAGAAAGGTATGAACCAAAGGTGGCTGAAGTTTTGTTAGCGTAGCAGGAGAAGGAAGGAGTAGGAATGAATCAGGATGATAGAGTGCTGAGCTGGGAGGAAATGCTTGGACTGTGTTAGAATCAATTTCCCTTTAAGTACTCAAGTGCTTTTGACATACTGAAAATCTTGGTTATTTTTCATAAAGCATTTTGAGATGGTCTGGGAAAAGATGTTAAAGAAATGCAGCCTTCCAAAATTATTTTATTTTAGTTGTCTGAACTGAAGACAAAAAAATAATTGTAAAATAGGTAAATTGGGACATGAATTTAAGGTTTAAGAAGAAAAATAATTACTTAAAAGCACAGAAAACTCTATGATGATATGAGGTGAAGAAAAATGAGACTGAAAGCTCTGAGTCGGAGACCACTGTGTTACTGTGACTTAACATTGTAGTAAATCTCCTGAGAATTTGCCTTCTTTCAAGGATATGAATAGTCCCAGCCATTACTCACACACTTGAAATTAGCCAAAAACTCAAAGCACCTAAATGATACACATTTTACTGCCTGGTCCCTGGAATGGAAACCAGATACCCAGCCTCCCGTATGCAATGCATCTGGACAGTGAAGTGTTCCAAAATTATAGATCTATAAATGGACAACATTTGGTGTGGGACTTAAGTGTGACAGAACTCCTTGTTTTCAAAAAAGGAATAAATTTGGGCACTCTGGAGAAACTGCCAAGTTGGACAGGTGAGATATTAATGTCTGTGGGTCTTTATGGAAATCAAGTGTTTAACTGTTCAACTATAAAACCTTTTGAACAAAAAAAGGGTTTAATAACATGGATAGTGTAATTTGGTGACGAAGCCATGAATTTTCTGTTCTCCCCTAGGCAGCAAAAACATAAAAAACAAACTGCTTACCTGATGTAAAAAATAGTGGCTTGCAAAAATATTATAAGCAGTATGCATACACGTTACCTGTTATCTATACCTCCACATAAACATATATCTAGCTACAATTCAATTGACTTTCTGAGAGAAGAGCAAAAGAGGGGTGGAACAGTTGGCACTTAAGGATCTGCCTTTACTCCTCAAGAAGATTTATTTTCAAACAAGTTTAAGATTATTCCATAAACAGTCTCACAAGTGACAAATGGCTAAAAGTAAGATCACTAGATAAAGAAAGAGGTTTTGAATTAAAGAAATAGGGTTCTTAAGGCACATTTTTGAAATTTCATGAGTCTGTAAAATCTTCCCCAAACCTCAGATCCTCTAGGATCAGTTTATCAAGGCCTCCATATACCTCGTAGATGTCCCAGTGCAAGGTCAGTTTCTCATACATCTTAATTCACACATTGTTATAAGCTTCCTTTTGATTTTGATTCCTCTCTGCCGCCCCAGGATTTCTCAGATGGTTTACATTTTCGCCACAGGCTGCACAAACAGCTGTACTGGCACAATGGATATTGTGGTGTGGAAACAGGAAGGATGGGCTGAGAGCAGAAATTGCTTAAGCCTGCACTGCCGCTGAAGAAAGAAACATGGGATTTTCCTTTTAGTCTTAGAAATATTCAATTCTCTCTGTGAAAGCTGTGTTATAACAACTAAACTATAGCAAAAATATCCATAGTCTCTTAAGGGTTTTACATATTTTACTGTTGGCATGTAGCTGAAAATTAGCCAATACAAGACATACAGATATACGGCCATATAAAAAGTGTTGGTGACACTGAACTGTGAGTTTATCGCAATCATTAAAAAAAAAAACCAGAACAGATTGAATTGCAATTGTTAAATTTCTTTCCACAGCCTTTCCTTCTATTTTTGTGGATAACTTTTTCTAGCCTTTCGTATCTGTCTTTTCCTCGTTACACAATCACCAATCCTTCAGGACTCACTTAACAGTTCGGTGAAGTACCTGGAATTTGCAGAAGAAACCTAACAGCATTTATCACAAATATACAAGTTACATTCTAATTATCTGCATTGGATTTCTTAATTACCTTTGCTGTTTGAATGCAGAGAAGTGGAGTCTGTATTGCTATGCTGGACAGAAAACACTTGTGCCAACACTGCACAGGCCAGAAAGAGTCTGGTCCAGATCCCACTCTGACGGTGTAAATACCCTGCGTCTCTGTGTATTGGGTGTGTAAAGGACCCAGGGATCTAATTCTTATTCTCTGAAACACTTCAAACCTAGGTGAAGCATCCATTCTGGGTGTTGTGCTAGCAAAAAGCAGCTGAGCAAATCTAGCAGTTTGGTTAGGAGGAAAAGGGTGTTTTTATCCTTCTACTTTCACTCTTGCCCATCAGACCTTTGCATACAGATCCAATACACCAGTCCAGAAAAATTCTTCAATTTTTATTCCAGCTTATTTTTTGTTAGGTTGTGAGCTGAACAGATTCATCACAGGATGAAATGAATGCAAGAACAGATGCAGCAGGGACAAGGTGATTGTATAGTCAGGAAAGGAATAGACAGCTGGAGTGGGATGGGGAATGGACCATTCCCTTTTGGTAGCAATGAAATTATTATATCAGCTCAATAATGTAAAATTAGCCCAAGATGGAGATGTATGACTGGATAATCTGAATTTTGGCCTAGTATAAATAGTTCTCAGATCCACTACATAATTAAAAGGCTATTATTATGTGTACATGAACATTCACAGTACACATTACTAATTGAATTCCTAAAGCTCATTCTTATTAAAGTAGATTAATATTCTAGAATAAACTGTGAGGAAAATGTTGGTGCCTTATAATATCTTTAATGCCAATATAATAATTAGCCACTACTTTAGTTTTTTACTCTGCTTACTTACTGCTGCTGAATTGACTTAGTAGGCTTCTGTGTCTTGATGTGTGCTTGAGTGTGCAGTTGACCTCTCATCATCACAGTCATAATACAGAGTAATACTAGTTTTATTTTACTGAATATCATTAGCTGTAGGAATCCATTTCTTCAAAGACAATGCAAATTTGTCTAAATCAGATCTGAGACTTGACTCCTAGCATATTTACAGACATATATGTAGTTTTGAGTGCTGCCCGGGCAAAGTACTTCAGAAACTCAGCATGTGGTGTAATAGATTTTAAGATTGTGGCTAGAAATGAAGAAAAATGCATAATGAAAATGAAACACTTCAGTGTCCTTAGTGATTCTGTGCATAATTATGTATATGGCATACAACATGTAGAACATCTCACTTGAAGACACAATAGCAAGGATAAAACCAGAAGAGTTTGAAGCTAAGATGTTAGACAATTGAGTTTCTTCAGATGGAAGATGTGAAGGAAGATTGCAACGAGTATTCACCTTGGCATCAGAGGCATAAGCATACCTTGTCTCAGCTGCCTCAGTAGCAGATTTTGGGCACTCTTACATCATTGTAGGGTAAATCAGCTCATCAGGAATATGTTATCTTCAGAAAGTATGCAAATAGCCTGAAACTGACTGAGATGATGATGCGATGATCATTTTAAACAAAAGTACATCCTATACTAGTAAAGTTAAAAAGTACTTAGGTAAACATTGATGTAACTGGACAATGTCACTAAAAGAGGAGCTATGGAGTAGAGTTGTGGAAAAGAAAATGCAGAAGAAAAGATTGTGTTCATAAAGTAATTTCTCAATGATATAGACCTAAAATAATTTGCTTTGATTTGATTAGTAAAGAGAAAAAAAAATCCAATGTTTCTGACTTTTGTGAATGAAAGGTATTTTATAAGTATGGCTGGCTTGGAAAAAGAAAACAGCAACAGAGAGGGCAAAAATTGTCTTTGTGCTCTGCCTTTGTATACCCTCACATATACTACATGCATGATGCACAGTGCATGCTTCTGGACCCTCCTTCATCAGAATGAGGCTTTGCAGGAGACAATCAGATCCAGATAGCTATTTATTCATTCTGCTAGGATGTTCCAGAAGCCTGGTAAAGGTATAAAATCCACTGTGAAAAGCAGAATAAAGCCAGAAATTATCTTCTACCACATACACAAAGAGAATAGTCCCTTCTCTCAGTTTACTCTTCCTTTATTGCAAGATTGTAGCTCACAGTTCACAATCTGGCATAGCAGACTGGTGTAGGCAAACAGATACAGTGGGAGATACCTAGTTTCCCTCAAGATAGTGTTTTACTGAGCAGATAAATGAGTAGTCAGCTTTAGTGAGACTTGGATGTAAATCTTTAATGTGAATAGTACAAAAGCCAAGGAAACCTCATCCTATCTCAGAGATTTTGAACATTCTTACATTGCCTTTTTATATCAGAAGTGACTTGTGGGGTAACATTACTCTGTCCCTGCAGCCTGCATCTTCCTGACCCCAGAAAATTTATGACAATTGTCAGAAGAGGTAGAGAAATGCAACAGCAACAAAATGAGATACTACATGGGGTGCTCAGTTACATTCCTCTCTACTTTCCCTTTTTAACGAAGTACAGAAGTAAACCCTTCCAAAACTAAGAAATTAAGTCCTCTATTCAGTTTTTTATTGCTTGTATGATGTTAAGAATGTAAGGTGGTGCATAATAAACCAGATGAATTAACCCTTCATTTTGTTAACCACAGGTCTTCTGCGAAATGTGATCTTTCATGCTGTGTATATGCTACAATGAGGAAAGTCTTGAAAGCAGGACAGAATATTTAAGCTTTAAACTTCTGTTTACTTTAATAGGTGTCATGCAGCTTAACCCTGTGAAAACGTGTCCCTGTGTAACCACCAAGGATGAAGATTTTAATTTTTGAATCTTTCATGTGCTACACGTCCTGGCTCTCACATCACACACTTGAGCCAAACTGTGCAGCATGTGCCAGTATCTTCTTCATTTTCAGTGCTCTGGCCCCTAATTTAGGTTGACAATCTAGTCTTGAACTAATATAGCTGCATCATCAACAGCATTAGAAATAATTCATCTGTGCTGGCAAGTGATTCCTTTCCACATGGAGGAATCAGTTCTGCTCATCAATAAATGCTATCAAGACTAAACTACTCTATTTCTGGAAAAAAAAATGCCAACACTATATGTTATACGCGAAGGAAGATTTGAAGGTTGCTATATATGTGGTATTTCCTCACCTTTAAAGTTTCACCTCTATCTTTTAAAAAGATAGGAGTAAAAACAAGTTTGGGAATTGATTCCAGCGAGGCCAGATTTGTTACCAAAGCTGTGAGATTGTAATCTTTGTTATAAGTAATGGTTGTTAATGTTGTGAAAATCTCCAGCATGGATGAGGATCCTTCTGGTGCAGATAGAGCAGTCAATTTCCATGAGACACACCAGCTTCCTAGCAAGTACACTAGCCTTGGAGAGGGTCAGGTACCAGCATACAGGAGGCAGGGCATTTTGGCTCCTTCCCAGAATTCTGAAGCCCATGATGCATATTTTTTGGTTTGTTTTTCTTTTTTTTTTATTTTAGTTTTTATTTTTCTGTACTTGCACAAAGCTCTCATGAAATAGAATATGTGATATTCCTTTTTCAGGGAAGATAAAGACCGGAAGGATCACAAATGAAGTTTGTGACAAATCTAGATACAAAGATCAGATCACACTCCATGAAAAGCAACTAACAGCAAGAGCAGGCTGTTACCTAGTTTACTTGAGAATTTTAACTATCCTTTTCCCCATTGCTTGTTCTTTTAAGGTAGAAAAAATTAATTAGGGCTTTTGGATTAGAAGAAGAAAATTCAAATGTGCATTCACATTTCTTGACAGTGTGTAGTAATGTATAGCACCTTACTGTCCTTTGGGAGAATAAGACTGTGGGGCAGCAGATGCTGTGTGGACAATGTGACATGCGGACCTGGCTAAACATCCAAACAGCTGAGCACCAAGAATGTCATGACAGGCACACAATGCAAGCTGAAGCCTGTTTTGCACATGCAACAACTGTCCACAAAAAAAATGCTATAAAATAAGTGAGAGGAGAGAGTTTCTTAAGGTTCAAGTTGAGAGTTTTGTATCAGGGAACAGCAATTCTAAACCCAACTTTGACAGAGATTTCTTGTGTAACATCATTTAATTTGTCTCTCTCCATATCTTTTACTTTCTCCATAAAGTATGAATGAATGTGTTGCAGCCCATATCTTAAGAACCCCATAACAATACATTTTTCACTGATACACTGAAGACAGTCAAAATAGGATAACGAGTATTCTTTTTCTAGTTACTAAAAGTTTTCTATTTTTAGTATTGTTTCTTGTCAAGAAGGCTTGAGGAACTCTAGCTGAACTAAAGTGAAGGAAAGATATCAGATCAGCAATGCTAAAATGCTAAGTCTCTTATAGTCAGTATTATATTCAGGCATTCTCCACAGGCAGTAGAGATTCCCTTGAATTTTCCTCTATGCAGAAAAAATTCACCACTATCTAACTCAGCCAAAACTTAGACTTTGCATAGGTTGAGATCTCAAGTAATGCTCAGATTGTTTATATCTTAAGCCAGATGTGCTGGGGCCCACTTGGAGAGAAGTATATGTGCTCTTTCTTTCTATGAAGGAAAGTGGCTTTCTACTTTTTTTTAATTAGGTGTATAATTCCACTTTCCTCTTCTCAAGTGGTTTAGCACCGTGATTTGGTGCTCTTACTCCAGGTTTGATTCAGTCAATACCACAAAGAGAGAAGGGAATGCAGGCAAGGCTACTTTCATTCAGAGGACTACAGAACAAAAAGAAAGGCTTATGTTCAATTTTCAAGGAGGGTTTGGGATTTTGTGATCATTTTGCTAAAATGAACAAGCTGAACTTGGTGGTTGCTTGAAAATTCTATGTGGGAGAAAGACGTTCATTTGGTACTGACATTTTCTGGAAAAAAGCTCTACCAAAAGTAGGCTGATGCAGTTTTAGTGGCTTTTGTATTTGCTGAAATAGTAGCCCTATAATTAATGTACATGCAAATGTTGAGATATTAGACAACCACAGGCCGTATCAGGCCTGATTTTCTTACTAAGGCCAATATATCATGGGGAACTGTGAGTACTCAGCTCCTCACAAAATAAAAGCAGTTGTTTTCTCCACAGTGTTGTGGCTAATAGTCATATTTAGACTCTGGCAGGTTATACAGTCATAAAAATGAGACTATTTTTGGCAGCTGGGATGTTCTGATGCTCATGGGAAGGAGATGTTTTGTTGATAGTTTTCCTCAATCCACTAAAAAACTGCCAGTGATGGGTAGGTCAGCCAATTTGAGACACTTGCCAGAGCTGTGGATTTCATGAGGCTTAATTTCATTTGAAAGAAAGTTCTCCCTGTCCTCGTAAAATATGTTTGTTCTTCAGAATGATTTCATTCTAACTGATAGGCTCGGACTTCAAATAAAAGTGTCAGTGCATTAGTAATATCCCTGCAGATAACTTGTCAAATGACCACCCACACAAAGTAATAGGAGTCAGAAGTCATGGCTCAAATTCATTGGTAACCACAGAAGATATTGCAAGGTTGCCATTTCTGCTGCCTGTGTGTTTTAATAGTTTCTTTGAATCAGACTTCTGAGCTTTGGAAGGATCCAACTCATGGATGCAAAAAGACATAGTACAGCATAGTCATGTACATGCTGAAAATGTACAGTGCTGCTAATCAAATAAGTGAAGCAGAAAAAAAATACGTGTAGTGCTCTGGGGTGTCATTCTGCCTAGTAGCAAGGTACTAGAGAAGCCCCTCAAAATGCAGAAAAAGTCAGTCATCAATAGATCTTCAATTTCTTTTCTCGATATACAGAAAATTAATTCAATTTTAAGGTATGAAAAAAGACATATTTCTAAAGGTGAACAACACCCTCGCCTTGAGAACTTTGCAGCTATTTATTTCAATCCACAAGCATAAAGTAGAAAGGCATTTAATTCTCTCTACTGCTGCAAAGAAATGCAGAATTACCAGCTTGTCACAAAACTCAGTTTTCCTAAATCAACTGTACAGTCTGTTTTGCAACTTTTGTAGGAAAATAGCTTTTTGTTTTGTGAAGGGAGATAAATTATTTGATATAAAGATGGTCTGTTCTGTTTCTGTATAGGAAAGTACTTTTTATCCCCGTGTACAAAAGGAGCCAAATAATAAATAATTTGAAGCAAACCAGTTCAGTGCTTCATATTTTCATAAAACCATCCAATAAGAACCTTAGCATATCTTTTTAAATCTCACAAGTAGTGGCATAGTTTCCCCCAGTGGCTCCCACACAATCGACACCCAGAAATCTGGGTAAACGCATATGTAAGAGAACGGGAAAAAGATATTGGAAATCAGTTGATAAATAACATGAATGCTGTTTGGCAAATGTACTTTACAGGATAATACATTCTAGAACTAGGATATGATATTGGAATGTGTCAGTGGCTGCTGTTCCACTTATTGTATAAGGAAAACACCATTTCCCTTTGTTTAAAGTAATCCCTATATTCTAAGGGATGTGGGGATGGGTTAGTTAAGAGGCAGAACCAGCAGGTCATACAAGAAGAGGGATAATCAAGTAATACTGGTGATAAAACTACACCAGATTCTGTCTCTATTTGAGTCTGCAGTGCTGCGGTTTAACACAATGCCTTTTCCCTGAAGCCAAGGAGAAAGCAGAAAAAAGGGTTAAGGTTGCTGCACCCATGCATCTTAGTTTAGTAAAGCAAGACGTAGTGATGAATATCCAGTTCTGCCTATTCTTAAGACACCATCTAAAATCCATTTAACAAAGACTCTACAAATATTTGAGCTGTCATGCTCAATTCTGAGGAATGAGAACAGTTCCAGGAAACCGCTATTCCAATGCGGAGGTGAAAAATGAGCTGCCTGTAAATGTCATCCAGAAAAGGAGAGATCATGGATGGCTAGACCAGGTAGGCTTGTAATATCTGGGTGAAGAGAGGAGGGGAAGCATGGAACCAGAACTACTTGAAAGAGGACTCGATACAAACTAACTTGCACTATACATGAATTCCAAACCTGAGCAGCCCTGATATGAACTGAGAAAATTTCTCACATCTATTTTTCAGACTAGGAACTGCATAATGGAGGTCAAAAGAAATTCTGCCAAACTTCAGACACTGCTTTTCCACAAAACACTATGTCCTTTAAAGGCAGGTGAACCTTACTGATCAGCTTGGACAGTCCGAAAGACTAATGGTGTGTAGCTGTTGTGTGCACAGGTAGTATGTGAAAAGTTTGGCCTTCCTTTGGTAGCTTTTCTTGCTATTCCTATTGTGAAAAAAAAGCTTTGAGGGAATCAGAACAAACTATTGGCAATGAAGTCTGCATTTAAATTGAAGCCGACTAATAACAACATGGTAGTGTATGGAACAGTGGCTAATCAATTGTTAATCACTCTCATTTTCTGGAGAACAGCATTACTGTTAATATAGTAACAGCATATGTTTACTCTGATGGAAGATACAGTCTGGAAAGTAAGAAACTATTTGCATGGCTTCAGGTATAACAGTCTATTGGGGTTATTTGCTTAACTGTAAATTTGCTTCAGGTTTAATGGTAGACACCTTATTTTTTCTGTTTTCTGCTGCTGTTGTTAGCAACTGCATAAAAATCAGCTTTTTGCTGTCTAAAAGGCCAAGGAGAAATACTGTGCTACTTATTGAAAACTGGACATGTTTATGGGCAATTCCTTCTGTAGCTACTCAAAGCATTCTGTAAACATCTCCAAAAATCATTAAAATTTCAGCCTGGATGTAGGTACATGGCTATCTACAGCCATAACAAACAATCTGGGACTACATGCAATGCTGCTGGTGATAAGCATGTGGCTTCAGCATTTTTTAGAGTTATTTCTGCAGTAAATCTTACTTGAATTATGAAAATTGAAGATATTGGGAATCTGGGCATGCTGAAATGCTAATGATCCTACTGGTAAAGCAAGTTTGTGTGAGGGTAATCATACAGAAAGTGTGGGTTGATGAATATCCTGAACCATCTCATCCTTACTTTCCTTGCCAGTTGTATGCATTTACTAATATGTTCTTTTACTTCCTAATTATCACTTAGACATTCAATGTGCTTATTTAAAATACAATGCCTCAATAAAAAATAGTCTCTGCCCTATGGAACTGCTGATTTTCTCCAAAATATTTCCAGTTTGTTTTACAAGATAACACAAAGAATGAGATGCATTAAGAGGAAACCACTAATCAGTAATCAGGCACAGAATCCACACATTTTGTTTCGATGTAGATCTTTGTGTTTATTAAAAAAAAATAGTGCTTGCCTTTTTCATCTCTGCAAGCATCTGTAAATTTGTGCCTTAACTTTCCTCGATCTTCTCGGCAATTGCTTTTCCAACCTGCTACTCACATTTACTAACCCACTTAACAATTAGCGTAGATTTTAACTCTACAGGGAATTGTCATAGCTTACCTGCTTGCAGAAGCTGTATACTTTAAACTGTTAAGTGATGTATCCATTCTATAACTTCTTAGCTAGTGTTTTTTTAAGAAAATTGTCTAGCCTTTATTTAAGGAGTGAAGGTGATATAGAATTCATTTCCTCATGAGAAAAACTATTTCAATGGTTTGCTATTTCATGTTAAAAAAATGCATTCCTCAATTTTTGTCTGAATTTGTCTTTCATTAGCCTCTTGCTATTGCATGCTGTTAAGTTTCTGCCTGTTAAAGATGCTCTTATTTTAAGAAATTTATTTGGCACCTATCTACAGAATGTAATAAAATTTATTTTTCTCTTGGATAAACACCAGATGTGCGCATCATTGTCAAATTTTGATTTCACAAATCTGACTCAGAGAAAGGCAGTAGGAAATCATGGTATTTACACTTGCATCTTCCAGTCCTTATGTTCTGCTTACGCATAAGAAATGTACCGTGATATTCTCCAAAACTGCATTTGCCAGAGTGCATTTCAACCAGTTGTCCTTCAGCTGGTTATCTCAGTTTCTTTTTCTCAGTCACTACTTTTAAAAAATTACTCAGTAGATTGTGTAGTTTATTGTCATTTTTTTCTTATCTGCCCAAGGTTTGCATAGATGTGTACCAACATGGATATCAATAAGAATTAATCTTTTATTGTTCAATACTGCAGTGGGTTGACTTTGGCTGACTTGCCAGGCGCCCACCCAGCCAGCCTCTCCCTCCCCTTCCTCAGCAGGAAAAGGGGAAAATACAAGGTGAAAGAATCTCATGGGTTGGGTGACAGAGACCTTTCACAATTATTGTCACAGGCAAACCAGACCCAACTTGAAGAAGACTGGCAGCCTGTCACAAGTGGTGTTCCCCAGGACTCAGTATTGGAGCAGGTCTTGTTTAATATCTTTATCAAAGATTTGGATGAGGGGATCAAATGCTCCCTCAGTAAGTTTGCAGACAACACCATATTATGCCAGAGTGTTGATCTTGATGGAAAAAAGGCTCTACAGAGGCATCTGGACAGGCTTGACCAATTAACCAAGGCCAGTTGTATGGGATTCAATGAGGTTCAGTCCAGCACTTGGACAACAATAACTCCATGCAATGCTACAGACCAAGGGAAGTGTGGCTGGAAAGCTGCCTGGAACAAAATGAATAACTTGGGGGTATTGATAGATAACCAACTGAGTACAACCAGCTCTGTGCCCAGGTGGATAGGAAGGCCAATAGCATCTTGGCTTATATCAGAAATAGCATGGCCAGGAGGACTAGGGGAATTATTGTACCCCTGTATTCAGCACTGGTGAGGCCCCATGTCAAACACTGTGTTCAGTTTTGGGACTCTCACTACAAGAAAGACATTAAGGTTCTGGAGCATATTCAAAGAATGTCAGTGAAGCTGGTGAAGGGTCTAGAGCACAAGTCATACAAGGAGCAGCTGAAGGAAGTTGTTTAGCCTGGAGAAAAAGAGGCAGAGTGGAGACCCTGCTCTCTACAGCTACCTGTAAGGAGGTTGTATTGAGGTTGATGCCAGTGCCTTCTCCCAAGTATCAAGCAATTGGACGAGAGGAAATTATTTCAAGTTGCACCAGGGGAAGTTTAAACTAGATATTAGGAATTATTACTTCACTGAAGGGGTTGTCAAGCATTGGAACAAGCTGCCCAGAGAAGTGGTAAAGTCAGCATCCGTGGAGGTGTTTATAAGATGTGTATATGTGCAAATTTAATGAACAATTTCATGTTTTCTCTCATTTCATTGATAAACATACAAAGATTCATTAGCTACATACATATTAACTTTGTTCTCATTCTGTGTTTTGAACTGTCCTCTCAGCTTAATGAGAAATATATGTTGTTTTCATATCTGTTCATTTTTTTCTGGTTAACTAATAAATGTATTTGAAAATTCCAAATCACACAACAGTTTTGTGACAAGCAGTAGTTAATCATCTTTCTAGAACTTCAATAATTTTTTTTTCATAAACCCTTGACAGTGTTCCCTTTTCATAAACCCTTGATAGTGTTCCCTCAGACAGTTTTGTCCAACATAATAACATTTGATACAGATGATTTAACTTACTGTGGATAAGAAAACACAGTACAAAAGTTATGCTGAAACATGGGGCCATATTTTAACTGGCAGACTTATTAAGAATTTGAAACTGTGAGTAAAACCCCTCTCTGGCCCAGTAAGTATGGACAGAAGAGCAAAGAACATTTTTTCTTGCCTTCCCCTGCCTTCCCCGGCCCCCGCCGGCCCAGTGCTTAGGAAAAGTTAATTTTCAAAAAGATTTTTCAGAGACTGTGTTTGAGGCAGTGGAAGCTGCATAGTGTCCATAGTAAATACTCCTTTCCTTCTACAATGGAGGATATAACTTAGGGACACAGAATCCTTGTCTGGATAGGTCAAAACCCAACAGCTTTGGTAATGTTTAAATAATACGTGCATGGCAAAAGCAAACCACAAAAAAGTTGAATGTTCCTGATATCTAGTCTGAGATCTTGTGTGATATAGTATGTAGGATTTTGTCCAGGAATCTGCAGCAATACAGGCTTTGGTTACACTAACAGATATCTATTCTTCCTCATACAAATCTTCTTCCCTTAACCTGTCAATATGTCAGTGCTTCAATTGCTCTGACAGCCTTGTGACCCTATGATTCGTGAAGGATTTGCAGTCCCAGTGCAGGGTCTCCTTGAAGTTTCTGCTTTTCAACAAATTGAAAGAGTAACATTATATGTCTTTGTGCCAGAGAATAGGAGAGAATAGGAGAAAAGTTGTCTCTTCATATGAAAATGCTAGCCAAATCATCAGGTGACCTTTATTTCTCTAATTCTGTTGCTCAGTGCCAGCTTAGAATATGGTAATGTACATTAAAGGATGCAATCATAAAGAGCAGTGTGTTCTTTCCATTTTTTTAAAATATGAATTTAGAAAATGTTTCCATAGCATGGAGAGTAGCTATCATTTTTCCACGTCGGATTAGGTAATCTTTCTTATTTAAAGATATCTATTGAAGTAACTGCTTGTCCCATACGTTCCATAGTTTTCAAAAGAAACACGCATTCACTGTTATTGTCATCAGAATGAATTTTAAAAGGGTCTTTAAAAATTTTCTGGTTGCTTCTATAATTGTAACCAAAGTTAATATTCTTTGAAATAAAATACTCTATGTTGAAAGAGTATGGTATATTATTATTCCAATAGTAGGAAATACAATACTCATTAATGAGATTTTATATCTTGAAAGTCTCTTTCTCACATGCTTACTTACTCTAAATGTGGATCAAAATAACTTCATACTGTATTCTTAAAGGCATTCTAAGAAAATCAAGGTGCCATGGTATTTTAGTTTTGGAAGTGTTGCTCTTCCCTAGTTCTGATACATATATTATAACCTGGAAATGATACTTAAACAAGAAGTAAAGCTATTTATTGTAGAGATACTTAATATACACAGTAGATTAAAGGCAGTACTATGAATAAATATTATCATCGGTCAATTTAAAAACAGAATAAGTAAAACTACCTGAAGCACATTCTGTCAGCCTCGTTTCACTAAACTGACGTTGCAGTTTATTTTTCACTGATTTCAAACTGAAGCTTGTAGTCAGTTTAAGTGAAAATAAAGGACATTTAAATCCAGATGCATACCTCTAAGTCTTTGCTGATGAATCAAAAGTCTAATCTTCCTCCTCAGGAACCTTCAGAAGGATATACAATCTTCAGACTTCTCTGTGAATTAATGAGTACAGAAAAAGAACAGGGCCTACCCCAGGTAGCATATAAAAGTACATAAAATAAAGATGAACTTGATCTTGCCCATTTAGTCAGTTAAGGAACAATCTCATTAAAATAGCAGCTTTCATAGATCTTCAGAGAAGTTGCCAAAACTTTGATTTTTCTCACTTATCCTTCCACTTTAATAAGGAAAATAATAAGTTTTGTCCTTTTGTATAAAAATACATGCAAAGTAAACATCAGCTCTTATGTGCACAAACTCCTGTGCCCAGGTATAGGCATTTGAGAGTCAAGAGGGCTCTGTGTAGGTTGTTGCCCTGAAAAGATGAAAATTAAAGACACAGAGCCTTATATTACAAGATGTTAGGGAAGAGGATACTCTCTTATCCTAAACTAGGTTTGAAAGAGTATATATTGGTCTGTTTCAGGGTATGTATTTCCCAATGTAATGCCAATAACAATACAAAAAGAAATCTGTGGGTTTAGCATGACTTTCTTAAACTTCTATATTAAGAAAAACTGTAAGAAAAAATAGTAACTATACTGCAAATAAAAAAGTGACTGCTTTGCTGTTTGCCTATGAAAAAGAATGGTTCCCCATTTTGGTTTCTGTGTTTGTAATGAAGGTCAGAACTCTTCCACTGGGGCAAATTTTAGAAATGAACAAACTCAAATCTCGTGCATCTTTTCATGCCATATTACTTTTGCCCTCTGAATCAAATTCTAATTTTATTCACTTGAGGTTTTATATTTCGGTCACCAGTATTAATTTTCATTCTTTAGTTCTTTACAATTTTTAAGTCTTCAGATTTTTTTTATACTAATATTTCCAACCACTTTACTTTTAATTACATTTCCAGTTTTACTACACAGCATTTCACTTAGATCAACTTTCTTTTACATTTCATTTGAAGGGCCTTTGGTTCTCAAGTAAATCTGCCTGCTTTTATTTCCTCCTTCCCTTGTAAAATCTGCTCAGTTTATTCTAGCCAGTCTGGTTCTGATTTATGTTTCATTTATTTACATTTCATTATTTTCACCTTTTAAACTTCTTTCTCCCTGTGATTTCTCATTTTCCAATTCTTTTCAAATGCTTGGAAGGACCTCCCCCATACCTATTAAAAAACCTTGTTTTGCATTTGTGTAAGTTCTTTTCCCCTGTGCTGAAAGAAGTCTTCCTTCAAGCATTTTTTCTTAGTTTTGAACATACTTTGTTTTCTCTTCAGCTCCGTTGTCTAATGCTTTTAAAACAGTCGAAACCTGACGGTCTTTAAAACATGGCTGGTGTGTTTCCTGTTCTGTTTAGCACATAAGATATCTAGTTTTTCTGTAACTAGCACTTTGAAATAGTTTAGGATTTTAATGACATCTCATTTTAAAAAAGAAAAAAGAAAGAGTGGAAACTTATCGGTCACAGCCTGGAATGGTTCTTCTCACCATCTGACGGTGTTAAAAACGAAAAGGGAAATGAGGATCAGTTTTGCTCTGTAGTAAGATTGGCCCAAACATGGAAAGAGAAAAAAGGCCCTGTTGTGAAGGGAGAGGACTGATAAAAATCACGTTGGAATATTGAAACTAACATTAAAGGCAGCATTTTGGCTCTAGTACTTCTTTTTCAATCTGTTAAAAACCGAGACAAAGAAGTAATCTTGTCCTCTGCTACATTTCACACTTTTTGGAAAAGTCTTACTGACTGAGACAAAAGTCTTATCTCAATTCTCTTTTCTAAATCTTTTTTCTATTTCAAGACTGGATTTTTAGCAACTATTTCTGAAGTCTAATAAGCTTTTCTTCTACACATACTGCAATAGTGTATTTCTTTTTAGATTTCGGTTTTACACAGTTTGAAAAGGGAATGACTTTTAAAACTGAACGTGGCAATAAATGGTGAATAAGCATTGTGCAGCATGGGACAGGCAACAATGTTCAAGATTCCAATTTATTTTACAGGACATTAAACTATTCCTTGCTTTTGTTAATTATAATTACACAATAACATCTGGAGTATTCAATGATTTTCACAGGAAATTCCTGTTGTCTCTTATATTCTGTTTATTTTGGTTTGTTTCGTGATGTCAGAATATCTCTCTGGTGAAAAAAATGGTGAATTACATATGCATTTTGATTTTTAATTTTTATTGGCGTGATGAGGTTGGTACACCTCATCAAAACTACAGTATGAATTAAGTTATATTGTCTGGGTATGGCAACATGGTTTATCTATCACTCGTGCCATGAGGCAGGATGAGTGAATATGTCTTGTTAACAACTCATTATGCTAACTTATATCTTGTGTAGCCTCTTGTAGTACAGTACTTTGCTTTATACAGGATGATTCACAGTTGGATTCCACATTAATTGCCTTCCCTTTTCACACCACAAAGCAGATATGAAATCTACCTCACCTTATTACAATTGGATAAGAAGGACCTCTCTAGACTACACAGTGAAATGTTTCTCACGTTGAAGACTGGAAAGATTTTATTTTTTGTAATGTGAGGTTTAATATTTGTACTCCTATTAAATAGATAAACTATTGCTTTTGAAATTTTTTTTAAGAAAAAAACTAAATTAAATCGTTACTTCTTTTATAGCAGAAAACTACAGGCTTAGGTCACGTACTTGTACGGACTTTAGATAACTCCATAACCTAAAACCTCAGAAATCTCTTTGCTTTCTAAGGTTGTACTATTTGCTTTCTAATAAAATGAAACATCAAACTGCTGTTCATATGCAATCAAAAATTTAATTATAATAGCTTACTTTTTCTTTTTTGCTTCTTTTTGAAGCCAGATTTTCCCTGAAGTGTTTCAGCTGCAGGGAAATACATAAAGTTTCCAAGACTCTTTCATAATGCAGAATAGAATTGCAGAAGTTGAAAACTTATTGTACTGGCCACCACTGTCATTAAATACTTTCAAAACTATGTCTGAAGACAGAGAAATTTGGAAGTGTTGCTCCTCTGAGTGGACAACCTAAATCACAGTTGTTTGCCCTATTATTGGTGCTAAGAAATATTTTCTATCACCATCTTTTCAACAACAAAATTAGTTTTCAATTAAATGAAAGAGTGCATAGTTTCCTCAAACACTCTTTTGACCAACATCTGAGTTTGGCAACAATGCTGACTCTTTAGCCAACACATACAGAAATTTTTGAAGTTTATGGATGAAAATGTCCAGGTTTCAATTTCCTAAAGTAGAAAAGTCACCACTGTTCAGGTTTTTAAAGTTTGACAGAAAAAAAAATGTTGATTTCCCATCAAAAAATGTAGAGAAAAGGGGAAAATATGTTTATGAGAGTATTTCTCCATCTTTACTTTCCAATTAACCCTTGTACTTTGCAAGAGGTTGAGTTTTTAAGGTCTGCATGTAAATTAAAATATACTCTGTTGACTCTGATTGTGTTCAATTTCTCAGTTGTTTTAACTGAATTCCCGTGACTTGTGCATTTTTGTTACTTATTCACATTATTAGAGTTAACAAACATTTAAACTTTATGGATCTGCCTAAATTTGGTTCCTATACCATTATTAACAATTACGAAAACTATACATTGTTCTGATGATACATGGGTTCTGTATTAAGAGAATAGATCATCACATGGGCAATTAATTTCCTTTAATTTTGTCAGAGTCATGGCAATTTCATATTCAAGACTAAGGACTCTCACTGGTCTGAGCTCACATGTCAACAAAGATGTTAAATAAATAAATCAATATTTAAGAATTACCGTTCCGAAAGTTATTTAATGCCCATTCCTTATAAAACATGAAATATAATAAAAATTACCAGATAATAAAGATGCCTTTATATTTCTTCTGACAGAATGTGTGTAATTTTGTGGCTAACACAGGAAATATGTCTTATTTGGGAGGGCATCTCTGTAAGGTTCCAATGTAAAATAATAGTAAGTTCACTTTCCTGTGGCTCTGCTCAGGTCTCATTCATGTACTTTTCAGAAGTAGTTGTGAACTAAACCAAAAAATATCATATCAGGTATATAAACAGTTGTCCTCACTGTCAACACCTTCAAATATAAATGCATCCCAAAAATTACTTCAAGATTGAGACCTTGCAAAAGACACCGAAGAAAAAAAAAAGTTAGAAAATAAAATGTCTATTGTTGATCATACTAAAAATTCTTCTGTAACAACTCAGTTAATTCATGCTAGCATAAGGTAATCAAAGCCACATAACAAAATGTATAAATTCAAAATATTACATAAGAACTCTAGATGAAAACCAATCAGCTCATGTTTATATATGTTACATACTCACACATATATATCTAAATGGACAGAAAGATGAACAGAAACATAAACCAGAGACATTCAGTAAAGAAGTAATCTACCATCATAGCATGAGAGTGCTCAAAGGAAAAAGGCAGTAAAGTATTAAAGAAAAAGACCAATATGGATAACATGAAAACTTGAGTTTGAAGTTTAGTAGGGAGTTCCAAGAGAGATGGGAAATTAACTATAATACATTCCTGCAGGACAATGTTGCCTGTTCTTTTTGATGGGTGTTCTGGATTTCATCTGCACTAAAAATTTGGAAAAAATCACTTTTTGCTTGAGGGCAGATTCCTGAGGGACAAAGTGATACAGGAAGTGCTGTTAATTTTCTGCTTTGAACACCATCTCATTGTGCCAGAAATGTAATAGCACAGTTTTGTACAAAAAAGGAAAAATACTAGTTTGTTTTTCATAGGGGATTTTCATTTTTTGCTGCTTAACTGGCAAAGTAACATTTATTACAGAGGGCGTAAATACCCGCTCTGTTCTGAGGAAAGCCTGGCTGATTTTTTTTTTGTTTTATTTATTAAATGAATTTCCTAATTAATTTAACGAATTAATTAATTTCATGAATGAAACCACTCATCATGAAGCCACCCCCCCACTCCTACAAAAGGCAGCGCTATGGAACCCTAGCGACTGGAAGCACTGTGAAAAGGGCAGGTAAGGAGAGTGTGGCAAGTCAGCCAGGGCATGGTGCAGCAGTTTGCATGGCAATTTGCAAGGAAGAGGATGCAGGGAGCGTACCTCTTCGAAGGGGGTCACTCTCCTGTGATCATCTGCACAGTTCAAGGGCACTTGTCCTACTTCACTCTCAAGGCAGAATCATGGGCATTTGTCTGAGATCAAAGGCTTCAACTCCTGCTGGGGGGTTTGCATCATCTACCCCAGCAGTGGCCAATGCCTCCATGCAGGCCAGGCTGCTAAAGGGAGAGGTTGAAATGCAGGCTTAAGAGTGTAGGAATTGCCTAGATCTTTCTTCTGGGGAAAGGATGGGCGGCAGACTTGCCTGCAAAAGATGCACTCAGATGGAGGACCTCCTCCAGCACGTGGCTGAGCTTCAGGAGACAGTGAGAAGGCTGCGTAGCATCAGGGAGGTGGAGGTGTTAGGTAACTGGTTCCAAGTACAGTCTGCAGTGGACACACAGCTCATGGCCCAACAGTCATAAACTTCTCCACCAACATACACAGAAGGGGAGTGGGAGAATAATGAAGAAGAATGGAAGATTGCAAGGGCACGGAGCAGGAACAGGAAGAGGCTTCCCTGGTGCAACTAAGAAAAGGTGACAGATGTTAGTGGTAGGAGATTCTCTTCTGACAGAGGCACCCATTTGCTGACTCGACCTTCTCTCTCAAGAAGTATGCTACTTAGCAGGATATCCTATTAGGTATGTTACCAAGAGGCTACCAAGCCCTGTACAGTCCACTGACTACTATCATAGAATCATAGAATGGTTTGGGTTGAAAGGAACCTTAAAGATCCTCTAGTTCCAACCCCCCTGACATGGGCAGGGACAGCTCCCACCAGACCAGGCTGCTCAAGGCCCCAACCCACCTGGACTTGAATGCTTCCAGGGAGTGGACATCCAGAACTTCCTGGGTAACATATTTCAGCGTCTCACCACCCTCATCGTGAATAATTTCTTCCTGATGTTTTATGTGGACACCAGTGATATAGGCAGGAGCAGTCTGAGAGGTGTCAAGAAGGCTAACAGAGCTCTGGAAGCAGGAGTAGTTTTTTCATCAATCCTTCTGGTCAAAGGGATGGAGTTTGAAAGGGCCAATTGAGTCTGGCAAATCAACAAACGGTTACAGGACTGGTGCTGCAGCCAGGGGTTTGACTACTTAGACCATGGGACTTGCCTTGAGAAACTTGGGCTATTGGGGCTGCTGAAGTCCATCTGCTGGAGAAGAGGAAAAGCATCTTTTGGTCATAGGTTTACCAACCAAGTAAACTGTGTTCAGCTTTAGAACCTTCAGCACAGGAATAACATGGATCTGTTGGAGCAAGTCCAGAGGAGGGTCACAGAGATGGTAAGAGGGGTGGAGCACCTTCCATATGAGGACAGGCTGAGAGAGTTAACTTGTTTAACCTAGAGAAGAGAAGGCTCTCAAGAGACCTTCTAGCAGCCTTCCAGTACTTAAAGGGTGCCTATAGGAAAGGCAGGGAGGCATTCTTTATCAGGGAGTGTAGTGATAGGACATAGGTTAACAGCTGCCTAAAAGCTGTAGTTAACCATGACCCACATAGGGTAAAGAGGGCATATTATCAGGATATACAGGAAAGCCCAGTTACAGTGGTTGCAAGATTGTGTCAGGGCTACAAAACAAGTCCATTCCACAGTATGAAACCATCCACACTTGATATTCTACAGCAAGATCATCAGCAAAGAAAATTACAGTTTTCGGGATATTGATTTAGTACGGGTGTGAGTTAAAAAGGTGGTTAACCATATGATTAGGAGAGCAAGGTACTAATGCGTTTGTGGATAAAGGATAGATGCCATCACAGCTCTAGCATCAGATACTTGGCAAATTTTAAAAGATTATATAACATCTGGATTTGATAAGAAACGTTTAGACATAGGAATGTATCATGCATGGATTACAAAAATGAGATATAAGAATGCTATTGCTGAGGGTGCAAGAACACACTATAATAACCGTTTTGTGAACTTTTTTACAGTGAACATCTTGAATCCAAGGAGATGAAACAACTCAGCATCCATTCATGACTTTTCGTAGCGTCAAGAAAAGAAATTAAGTCAGAAAGTTGCGGTTCTGCTGAGTCAAGCACTTCTAGGGGATTCTTATACCCCTTTTCCTCTGAGACCTAGATACAAAATATCCAGGTAAACATCTGTGGGATTACCTTGGGATCCTCCAAAATTAGCCTAAAAGGCTGGGTTTTTTTCTGAGTCATCATCTATTGGAAGCTTAGGAGTGTGACACAGGAGTGTCACAGCTGGACTGTAGAACAAAAAGTATCATCTGCACCAGCCACAGCAAAAAAAAATAAATCTATAATAGTCCCTGTGTCTGCTTTTGATCCCTAGTCTTGCCCCTTAGTCAGCTCCCAGTGTCTGAAACAAGCTGATTTAAGTCTTTAAGTAAGCATTCTCTAGTTCTTTAGCCACATGCAAATAGTTTTGTGTACAAGACAAAACCATGGCAATTAGTCGTTATGTAAAACAACCTTATGTCAATTGCTGCATTCAAGTTAGCACTCACATTGTTTCTACCGGGATCAATGGAGTTTTCCCTGCCTCAGTTTAAACTGCTTGGGCCTTTAGCTGGGAGAAATTTACATAAAAACAAATACTGATCCTTTTTTCTATTTTCAAAGGACACTACACATTTGCACCATTCCCCATATGTCACAAGAAGGTTAAAAGCAGACTCAGATCATTAACACATCTTGTAATTAACTGCTTCTTCCAAGAGGGTACTGTTCTAGGCTTACAAGAGGAAGATTCCTTTTCAAACTTGATGTTTTACATACTCAGAGTCCTTACTCTCAGCTTCACCTACCTGCTCTTCCTACTTTGTTACCTAATCTTAATTGACAAATACGTGCATATGCTACTTAATATAGATCTGCTAAGCCCATTCATATAGACCATTTAAATTTGCATTATGCTGATTCATCCTGTGCTGTCCTCCCTCTCAAGTTAATGAAAAAACACACCTCAGCAGACAGCCAAATGTAAAATCCTTGACAGACACAGCAAAATCATCAATAACTGCAAAATTATCTGAGCTACACTGCTTAATTAATAGCCATCTGCCTTTTAGTTATTTACGTATACTGAAACATCCTTGCAAGAACTGTCAATCTGCCTTCTCTAATTAAAAGATTAAAAGAGGGGAGATTTAGATCAGATATTAGGAAGATATTTTTTACTGTGAAAGTGGTGAGACACTGGAACAGGTTGCCCAGGAAAGTTGTGGATGCCTCGTCCCTGGAGGTGTTCAAGGCCAGATTGAATGAGGCTATGAGCAACGTGATCTAGTGGAAGATGTCCCTGCCTATGGCAGGAGGATTGGAACTAGATCGTCTTTAAAGTCCCTTCCATCCCAAACCATTCTATGATTCTATGAAAATTATCAGCAGCTGTGCAGCACTTAGCCTCTGAATCACCTATACTGACTCATAGTGATTCCTCACATCAGACAAACTTAATAGCAAAACAAAGAGAAGATTTATTTAGGAAGAGAAATCTTTAGGTACAACATTAGAGGCAAAAGATTACAATTAAAATAAATATGAAATGCAGGTCTTACTTAAATGTAACAACCAGATACCTCTTCAGTATTTTGGAGACAGCCTTCCTGAGCCACTTCAGGAAACCACACCTGCCTAAAGACTTCCATCAATTCTGAAGACAAAACTTGCTAGGAACTGTGAGACTCATGACTGGGCATCCTCTTCCAAGTTTTCCGTAATTTTTTTCATCCTTAACTGCTTTCATGTCTAATACATGTGTGCTTGAAGGTTTACATCTTTATCTCTTGGTTACCGTCTAGATTTCAGATTTTGGATATCAATTCAGATTAATAACTCAGCTCTAGTGAAAAATAGTTATATTTTAACCACCGGTAGAGTGTGTACAACTGCAGTTATTTTTTTTTTCCTGAGAGAGGGTTGTTGTTTCTTGTTTGAACTGCTGGCTGACTTTAATTATACCTCTAAGCCCTATTACAGCTGCTATTAACATATATTCATAATTTATGTAAATAATTTAAATACTCAAGCATTTAGCCAAGGCTATGATACTTTGCTTTTTACTTTCTTCTGTAAAAGCTTTGCTGCAGAGGCTTTTAATATTATTAACAAATGGGGTAACCAGGCACATTTTTCATGCTGCCTCATTGAACTGACATCTCCAGTATTCTCTTTTTATTTAACCTCATGAAGTTCAAAAAGGCCAAGTGCAAGGTCCTAAACATGGGTTGAGGCAATCCCCAATATCATTAGAGCCTGGAGAATGAATTGATTGAGAGAAGCCCTGCAGAGAAGGGTATGGGGTAGTTGTGGATGAAAAGCTGGAAATGAGTTGACAACGTTCACTCACAACTCAGAAGACCATCTGTATCCTGGGCTGCAGCAATAGAACCACAGCCAGCAGGTCAAGGGAGATGATTCTGCCTTTTTATTCCACTCTGGTAAGTGCTCACCTGGGGTACTGCATCCAGCTCTGGAGCACTCAGCACAAGAAAGACATGAACCTGTTTGGTCCAGAGGAGATCCACAAAAACGATAAGAGGTTTGGAACACCTTTCCTAAGAAGAAAGGCTTAGATGGTTGACGTTCAGCCTGGAGAAAAGAAGACTCAGGGGAGTCCTCACTGAGGCATTTCAATTTATAAAAGGGGCTTAAAAAAAAGATAGAAAAAGGCTTTTTACCAAGGCTTGTAGTGACAGGACAAGAGGTAGTGATTTTAAACTGAAAAAGACTAGGGTTAGATTAGATATAAAGAAGAAATTTTTTTATGATGAAGGTGTTGAAGCGTTGGCACAAAGCTGCTCAAGAAGTTATGGATGCCCATCACTGGAAGACTTAAAGGGTCAGGTTGGATGGGTCTTTGAACAACCTGGTGTAGTGAAAGTTGTCCCTTCCTATGGCACAGGGATTGGAATAGCTAGTCTTCCAACCCAAATCATTCTGCGATTCTATGATTCTATTTGTCACACATAAGTCTCTGCTATTATTTCAAAGACATGGAAAGTTTTCTCCCCAAAAATGAGTGAGCAGGCAAATCCTGAAGGATTCTTTGGGAGGTTTTCACCACCTCATAAGGGACTGTTAGCAGCCTCACTAACAGTGAAGCTAATAGTCAGGTATAAACTTTCATCACAACTTGTATTTCTACAAATTTCTGCAGGTTGTGCTTTACCAGAACCACTACATCAAAATCACAACAGCTATTAGTGACAAAAAGGTGTCTATTTTCTGCTCTTCTGTTTCAGTCCCCCAGCCTCATGGTTCATAAAGAAATAGCGTAGGCACTCAGGCTATTGGTCTTGGCTGTAAATGTTACGCGAAAGTTTTCCAGCCACAGTAGTGTTGGCATTTGCTACTGCTTCTTACTCCCTTGATAGAGTTACAGGAGGAATCTGGATACTTCAGGACAGCTGGAGAGGGACAAACCTAAAAGGGGATATGCCAGTTTAGACAATTCTGTTAAGAATGGAAATGTCCTCTTTTGGCCTGCATGGTCTAAACCAGGGCTGTTGTGATGCTTGGGATAAGTATGAACAGACTTTGTTCTGTATGGTTCCAGGAAGATAAGAATGAACAACAATCCTTTTCTTTCAGGGAGACAAGATCCAGCACTCTGTGCAGTACGTACAGACGTTGTCTGTATCATGTTGTACTGGGTTTGCATGGCCAGGTTTTGCTAGTGGAGTGGCTTCTGTGGGAAACTGCTAGATGCTTCACCTGTGTCTGATAGAGCCAATATCAGCTGACTCCAAAATGGGCCTGTCACTGACTAAGGCTGAGCCCATCAGTGACAGTGGTAGCACCTCTGTGATAACGTATTTAAGAAGAGAGAAAAAACCCTAACACACCTGTGCAAGAGAAACTGCAGTCAGAGAGTGGAGTGAGAATACATGACAGAAACAACTCTGCAAAGATCAAGGTCAATGAAGAAGGAGGGGGAGGAGCTGCTTGAGGCACTGGAGCAGAGACTCCCCTGCAGCCTATGATGAAGATCATGGTGAGTCAGACTGTTTCCTTGCAGCCCGTGATGAAGATCGTGGTGAGTCAGACTGTTTCCCTGCAGCCCGTGGAGGTTAACAGTGGAGTTTATTTTCATCTGCAGCCTGTGGAAGACCTCACACTGTAGCAGGTGGGTGGCCAAAGAAGGCTGTGATTCTGTGGAATGCCTATGCTAGAGCAGGCTTCTGGCAGGACCTGTGGACCCATGGAGAAGGAAGCCCACACTGGAGCAGGTTTGCTGGCATGACTTGTTACCCTATGAGGGGCCCACGCTGGAACAGTCTGTTCCTGAAGCACTACAGTCTATGGAAGGGGCCTGTGCTGAAACGGTTTGTGAGGAACTATAGCCCATGGGAAGGACTTATGTTGGAGGAGTTAATGGGTGACTGTCTTCCATGGGGAAGACCTCACATTGGAGTAGGGAAAAAGTGAGAAGAATCCTCCAAGGAGGAGGAAGGAGAGGCAGAAACAACATGCAATGAACTGACAGCAACATACATTCCCATTCTGCTTTGCCACTGTGGGGGAGGAGGTAGAGAAAACTGGGAATGACGTTGAGCCTGGGAAAAACGGAGGTGTTTATTTTTTTATTTCTCATTATCTTACTCTGATTTGATTTGTAATAAATTAAATTAATTTTCCCCAAAATTGAGCCTCTTTTGTCCATGACAGTAACGGGTAAGTGACCGCTTCCTGTCTGTATCGTGACCCACAAGTCTTTTGTTATATATTGTCTCTCCTGTACAGTTGAGGAGGATAGAGTGGATTTGGTGGGCACCTGACATCCATCCTGGGTGAACCTGTCACACATACACCTTTTGTGTCTTGCCATTTTGCAATACTCTTGTTTCCACATATCTCTTGAAGTTATGAGTCTAATGAGTCAGGCTTCAAGGAAATAAATATCTTCAGTTTATTCACTGTTGTCTGTCCACCTGCTAAGACACCGAGAGAACCCTTCTAGAACTTCTGACCTATGGAGCCATGAAAAATTACGTCATTATTTGGGGAACATCTTTGAATTTTGCCATCGTACCTACTTACATTATTTGCAAAGTAGCCTCATGTCAGAGGAGAACAACTGCAGAGTGAAGACTAGGTTCTGGCAAAACCTTTCTCCCTTCTCTTGTGGGGGCTTCAATGGCTGGCATGCAGAGGAAAGGGTGAAGGATGGAGACTAGGCAACCTTGTCAGAAAGAAAGCCACGTGGCTCATGGATGTTAAGCCCATGTTCATCGTGTCTACAAAGCAGCACTGATGCAGTAGGCTTAAATAAGAGACAGGCTAAGTCTATAATCTTGGTTTTCAGGAAGTAAGTATGAAAAATGTAATATCACTCCACCTGCTTTCAAGCCCAGACTATCTCTGGCTGATGTGCGCATAGACCAGGAATCTCTGAGAGATATGATTTGGCACATATTTTATGTCTTGCTGACCTTTGACAATCTGACTCTGAATGCCATTTATGCTTAATCCTGATGACCAGGAGTTGCAGAAAACAAGCTACTTGCCACACCTGGAAAGAAAGAGTTTGGAATCTCTAAAAGCTGAAACTCACTCCTTAATACTATCTGCTCGGCAATTTAACTACCAGCAACTCAATTAACTTAAATAATTTTGTTTTCATATATTTATTTATTTGCTTTTCAGGATTTGAAGATTTTTATTCCAATTCCTTATTACAGTTAAACAATCTCTTTATGAGGGACAAGAAACACCATATATTTGGAGATAAGTATTTATTGTTGCTACTACTAACATTTTAGTAATTTAATTGGATGAATAAATACAAACCAGTCTTCAGTAATAGGTTAGAACTATCATACAAAAAGGGCCCTTTCTGGTTTCTACCCCTTTTCTCTGGTGCTTTCCTCACCTGTCAAATATTCCTCTGGATCCTAAGTCAGAATTCCATTCTCACGTGACAGAAATGGAGGGGAAAATGCAATGAAGGTGTGTTGGCATCCTGAGTTCTG
This sequence comes from Tapera naevia, assembly GCA_033556795.1. Taxonomy (NCBI): domain Eukaryota; kingdom Metazoa; phylum Chordata; class Aves; order Cuculiformes; family Neomorphidae; genus Tapera; species Tapera naevia. The sequence goes on from JAUMJJ010000059.1 coordinate 8,355,431, forward strand.
TAGGTTATAGTGTTTGGGGGGTTTGTGTGTTTGTGTTTTTTTTAATAGATTTTTATTTTCATTTATGCTTTTAAACAGAATTTCTAGTGTATTCTGAGAAGGCCACTATATTACAGTTCTAAATTAGTGGTCTGCTCCAATAGAATACCCTCAAAACTAAACACAACCCAGGAAATATGATGCATGACCTGGAACTGCATTATTAACCTTTTCTCTATTAGCTTTTACTATAATTTGAGCTGTCAGAGTTTTTGAAACTTTACTCATAAACTCTTATCTCCGTTTTTTTTCCATTCTGTCCATTGCAAGATATTGAATGAAACACGTTACTTACACAAGTCTGCATATCTGTGTGTTGTGCCTTTCTAGTAAAATGCAGTATTTGGTGAGCCAGTTCAACACAAAATCTTCAGTTCCCTAGGCCAATGGAAGTCACATGGCCTTTTTTACGCTTTCCAAATTCTTTTAACAGTAATCTATAGGAAGAAGGTTAGAATTAGGATGAAGCAAGTTGGAAAGAAATTTAACGGCAGTCTGTATGGCTTGGAGCTGTTGTGTTTAATGTTCCAATAAATAGTACGTATTTCTTTAAGCATGTATTATATGAAGATAAAAGTTAGAGTGTTATATAAGCTAAAGGATCTGAATTATCTACAGCAGTTTTTGTAAAGAAAATATTTAAATCAATGACAAACTAGACTGAAATGCTTCCTCATTTCAAATATGTCTGATCAGGAGTTTCTTAACAACTAGGAAATAAATACTTAGAAAAAGGTTCAAAAGTACCACTCAAAACTTACTATTTATATGTGGTTTCCCTTTTGGACTTGTTTGCTTGCTTTGCTGCTTGAGCTGTGTAAAAGGAAGAGCTATTTTTTTTCCTGCTATGCAGTTCTCTGTCCTTTTTTAAGACTTGAAAGTCTCCTATTTCCATGAAATTTCACATAAAGTATTTCTCAAGAGGCTCAAGAGGGCATAAGGATCACTTCCACACTAAATTTCTAACAGTGGAGTACTTTGATAACTTTCATTTGGAAACAGAAGAGTAAAATCACATTTATTCTTCTCTTTCTAATGAAGAGAAAGAAAATAAGGGAAACACGTGGGTATTGTAACTGATTATCCAAAACTTTGCTTATATCTTATAAACATATCCTGTTTCTTGGAGTGACTTTTCAACATGCATAGGAAAAGTCGATCTTCTATTGGCAAAAGGATTTTACCAACAAAAGATGTGTTTCACAAATCAGTCCTAGATGTATAAGAGATTTTAGTGTTACCGTGTAGAAGCATTTCATTGCTTAACTCTTAAGACATAGACCCCATCCAATGTGTGTGAGAGTTAAGAGATATAAGAATTCAATTAATATAATCTGGAAACCTCAGTGGGCAGCCCGAAGCCAAGCACTGGTAACTCTATGGAGATTGTTTTAATTCTTATCTCTCAGTTGTGTGAAAGTGCTGTGTACTACTGAAAGAAAAGATGTTCAGAGTTACAAATATCACCATCTCTTCTACAGTTATGTAGCAAATGTCCTACTATGAAAAGATAAGCAGTAGTCAATCTCTTCTAAAACAGATGAAAAAATAATTGCTAGACTTTTTACTCATTATCATGGTTGAATGAGGATCTGGAAATTGATTCAAATTCTTCATCATTCAGGATGGGATGGAGGGAGAAAAGTGCTCTTTTGTTATTAGTACATTTTCTACCCATGAGTCTGAAGATTAATTTTGAATGGATGCTCTTACTCCTCCTGCATAAAATGTTACATTTTGAATGAATAATTGAAAAATTTAGTCATGAGGAAAATCTAAAGTAAACATGGCTCTCTATTCTCAAGATTAAGTTGTGTAAATAAAGGGAAGAGGCCTGAATTCCTATAGGATATTTAAATGTCTGCTAAAAGCCATGACAGATTATACTGTAACAAATGAGGAAGAGGCTCTAAAATTAATCATCATGAAGATGAACTGTTTATCAAGTATTCCCAAAGAAGGGTTCCAGATTCACAACTACTGCTATGATTCTAAGGAGAAGTAAAACTCTCCTAAAACTTTAAACCATTGCATGAGAGATTTTGCAAAATATTAAGAAGTTAAAAAGAGTTGACACGGACTAAAGAAGCACCGGAAATACAAACTTTTTCCTATTTTCCTCTGTGAAGATCACTGGGGATTCATTGTAAATCTCCACATTTATTTCAGTCTTCTAGCCAAGAGAAAAGGGAAAATTGACATTGAAGAAATAATAGTAATAACTTTTCCTCTTGTCTGTCACTTTATTTCAATTAGAAATGTAGATCTAACCTTAGAGAAACCATATGACATTTCAAAAACTGCATTTTTAAAGCTATCGTGTATAAAACCAGCGGCACTGTTCAAAAGTAAAAACTCTAAGTAGTGATTTAAGTGCTTGCTAGTGATTAAAGAGGAAGATAAATCAAACTGATGAATGTCTACTGTACAATAGTAGCAGTTTGCCTGGTGCTAAGTACTCAAATGGTGTTTCTCCAGGATCTAATAAATGTTGATTTCTTGGTACAGACAAATATGTTGAAAAAATACAAAATCATTATAAATACAAAAGCATTATACTCAAAGGAAAATACATAACAAGTGCAACCCAGCAGCTCAGTCCTAAGTGAACAATATTTCTCGGCAAACAGTTAGATAAATCCAGTTACTCAAGTGCTGCATATGTATCAACCTGTTCACCAGTTATAGTGTAGGCAGAAGCAGAGACATCTGAGAAACAGTACAGAATGATCTGTGAATGTTAGTACCTCAAGAAGTAGTAGAATTCCTGCAATTGCACTGGCACATTTCATAGTATCACAAGGTTGGAAAAGACCTCTGAGATCATCTAGTCCAACCTATGACCCAGCACTAGCACCCACTCATCATTTAAACCATGGCACTAAGCGCCTCATCTAATCTGTTTTTAAACACCTCCAGGGACGATGACTCCACCACCTCCCTGGGCAGTGCATTCCAATGGCCAATTACCCTTTCAGTGAAAATTTTTTTCCTAATATCAAGCCTAAACCTCCCCTGTCGAAACTTGAGGCCATGTCCTCTTGTTCTATCACTGATCGCCTGAGAGAAGAGACCAACCCTGCCTGCCTACAACCTCCTTTTAGATAGTTATAGAGAGCAATAAAGTCTCCCCTGAGCCTCCTCTTCTCCAGGCTAAACAACCCCAGCTCCCTCAGTCGCTCTTCACAGGGTTTGTGCTCCAGCCCCTTCACCATCTTCGCTGCTCTTCTCTGGACGCACTCCGCCATCTCAGCATCTCTCTTAAACTGAGGGGCCCAGAACTGGACACAGTACTCAAGGTGCAGCCTGACCAGTGCTGAGTATAAAGGTATGATATCTTTGAGAGTTTATGGCAAAATTTCACTTCCAAAATTCAAACCTTAAAAATATTTCTTTTTTTTTTGAACAGATTCTAATCAAAGCACGTATTTTGCTTCACTACTATGGAAAGGTATTCATGGTCAAAGCATAAGGATCTTGGCATAGCTTTTTGAGGCATCTACTTGTAGAAGACAACTGAGCCAGAAATTTACTCAAACTTGCAAATCCATCCTCTGATGTCATATGCCCACATCCTGAGCCACAACCAGAAAATCAATACAAAGTCTCCCATTGAATCTGATGAATGTGGAGATCCAGCTTTAAGTAGTGTGTGTTCTGAGTCACATTAAAGTGAGGCATAATTTTACCGCATTTTTCCCAATAAAAATGCTTGCCAAGATGAACTTTTTTTCCTGGAAAAGACATTGATATGCAATCTGGCACTCCAAGGCAGAAGTTTAGACATCTAGCTTCAACTTAAGTAAAAGGTGGATTATCTAATACCACTCTAATACTTTAAATAAGTGTATTTGACTCATTTTATTCCCCGTTAGCTAAGTTTACATCAGTTTCTGAATATTCAGTGACAAACACAGCATTAATGAGACAATACTGCTGATAGTCCTCGCCTCTTTAAATCTTCAGAATATTTTATAGAATCTTGCGATCAAAGAAGGATGATTAAAACTAAAGAGTGTTTAGCAGAAACTATAGAAAAAATCTCCCTGAGATTCTGCATGAAAAAAAAATGCAAAATTCTTTCAGTGTTACCCTTTCTAGCATCAGTATAGATCATATCTGTGGGATTTGTATATTTTATATAACTAATTTGAAACAACTGTGTATTTTTAATATTCCTACTTATAAACAGATTTATGACTATAAAGAAACCATGTTATTTTTCAGTAATATTGTAAAACAGCTCAAGCCCCATGTATCTCTTAGAAATTAAGTCATAATTTTAATACACTGGGAAATTATTTCTACTGTGTGTCCCAGTTGTGGGTACAGAAAATCCTTTCAAGTTTTATTGTGTGGCGTTTCGATGAAAGAAGACATTCAACAGATGCTATGTGTATTCTCCTGTTTGACAATTTAGTGTAAGTGTGAAAATCCTTCACATTCATGAGGAAACTCAATTTTGTCAGGAAAGAAAAATAAAGAGTGGTGTTCACTTGAGATGTAGTTAGACAGCCCAAACTGTCTTAAAAAATGACATCCCCTCTCCCCTTGTAGGCTAGTAGTCATATCTGTTCTCTCTAAACAATTGTATTTCTATAACATTGGCACAGTTTAGCCCCCCTCCTGGCCTGGTGGGCAGCTGAATGAGGACACTTGTGTCCCAGTTTTCCCCCTTGGGAAAGGTGAAAGGGAAATGAAGGAGAGAGACTTGTGGGTTTGAAACTAAAACAGCCTTAATTAAATAATAGTAGTAAAAAGAAAATATTATTATTAATAAGAAAATAAAAACATACATACCAATATACAAAATTGCCCCCCTCCCCCCCCCCCCCCCCACCCCCGATGACTATACATCACCACTGCTGCAGAAGGGCAGGCACAGGGAAAGTTCCTTGTTTGGAGTCAGTGACAGATGGGAGCTGGATTCAGGAAGTGGATTCAAGAACGCAGGGATTTGGCATCAGCGGGCATAAGGATGGACAAGTTCTTTACTGGATGCCAGACATTGAAGAAGAAGACCTGATCCTCATGATCCTTCGCCAACTAATACTGGCACACATTTATCTAGTATCAAGACTTGCTTCTAGACTTAAGCAAAAAAAACCTTTCAAGGAATTGTTCATTGGAAATGGACGATAACAGTGTCATTTTTCAGAATGAGTTAGTGTAATAGGTTTTATTACTTTCCAGTCTAAAAAGGAATCATATTCTTAATGAGACCTTTAATAGACGGTGTAGTCTAGCTTCTCATACCTCTTACAATGGATTCTACTAGATAAATACAGATTTAGATTAACTGACTACTAGAATTTCTAGGAGATAAATGATGGCCCATGGCTGATGACTAGACTAAGTGATCAGAAAAAACAGACCAAATAGGTTGTCTACCACTATAGAGATTGTAATTGAAGTGCATCTGTGTTTGTGTGTGTCTGGTGTAAGAAAGGTCTTGGAAGGGAACACGAGACATTAAATATGTATAAAAAGATAAGCAGGGACCCAGTAAGGAAGTGTTGGTTGGCCTGGCCAATGACAAAGTATGGGGAATATAAATTTATACTAAGCTCATGATTTTCAGATATCTTCTGTTCCTAAAAGAGTTTTAAAGAGGAATTTTAAAGGAAAATTCAGAGAGTTTTATGAATGTTTGCAGTAAATTACTTTGAAGAGTAGCAAGCAGCATGTATATGTTTAAAAAATTCACAACAGTGATTGAAACTAAGTGCAATGTCCTACTGGCTTACTAAAATTGAAAAAAAGACTGCAACAAGAGTAAAGAGCGTGTCTTGTGAATTATGGAGGCCAACAGAATTACTAGAGGCCATAAAGCTTGTGAGGACATTGATTGGATCCAGTCAGAAGAGCGATATGGGTAGATAGCAGGTTAGGAAAAATACATTTTATCAAAGCAATCTGCCCTAATATTCAGAAGGTAGCAGATGCTGAAACAGCAAATTGCTAGTGAAACACTGAAGCATGTTCTTATAATGTATGCAGTTTTCAGAATGATGCATTACAGTGCAAGAGCAAGGAGGCTCACTTGAAATTTGTGCATGTAGTACATTGGCGATGCCATCTGTTCACCTTCTGCACTGCTCTGTATCCCACAAAGCTCAATTTTCGATAAAGTATAAATGCCACTGTTGGAATGTACACCAAGCACCAGAATACAGCACAATTTCATATCTGGAACCATGTGTAAAATCTGCTCCAAAAGCCCAGTCTCTGTTCCAGTAAATATTTGATACATTTAAGCAGGGATAGTTAAGAAAAGATGTAGCCAGGTCTTTTTTCTTAATCTCACAAGTCTCATTTCAAAACAATTCCCTCGTGCATTTTCACAAACCTTCTGGGAGGTGTCTCAGTCTAGGCCAGAAACCTAAGCCTGTATTTCTGAAGTTGGAGAGAGATTTCCCCGGTAACTAAGGAGTTGCGTGCCCCTTTGTACCTTCTCAGGTCCTTGATCTGGTAAACAGGAAGGCAACAGACTGGCTATTTTGCAAGGTCAGGTTGATTGGAAGGCGATATGCTAGAAAACAATTGCATGACATTAAGAAGATGTTAGAGTAGATGGTAATAAGAAGGTTATGGACTTCCAGGGAATATAAATAATGTGCGAAAATTTAAGATATTTGGCTAGGAACATTATCAGTAACTAAGACAGGACAGCAGCTGGCTAATCAGGAATGAGAGAAGACCAGCCTGGGAACTGCTTGCACAATTAGTCATAGTATTGTCCTGAATCATGTCACAATCAGGAGGTGATGGAAGGCGGCCTGAAAAATGAGGGATGAGATGCCATCCAGAAGGATCTGGACAAGCTTGAAAAGTGCACCCATGCAAACTTCGTGATGTTCAACAAGGACAAGGGCAAGGCCCTGTACCTGAGTTGTGGCAACCCCGGGTATCAATTCAGGATGGGTGATGAAGGTATTGAGAGCACCACTGCCAAGAAGGATTTGAGTGTCCTGTTGGATGAAAAACTGCACATGAAGTTTAGAGTTGATGTTAGGAAAAAATTCTTCACTGAAAGAGTGATTGGGCATTGGAATGCGCTGCCCAGGGAGGTGGTGGAGTCGCCGACCCTGGAGGTGTTTAAGGGGAGACTGGATGAGGCATTGAGTGCCATAGTTTAGATGATAGTGTTGGTGTTAGTGTTGGCTTATAAGTTGGACTTGATGATCTCGGAGGTCCTTTCCAACCTTATGATACTGTGATACTGTGATATGATCTGACAATGTGTGTTTGCAGCCCAGAAGGCTGACTGTATCCTGGGCTGCATTAAAAGAAAAGTGGCCAGCAAGCTGACAGAGGTCATTCTGCCACTCTAGTAAGAACACAGCTCTGGAGTCCTCAGGTAAAACGTAGACCTGTTGGAGTGGATCCAGGGGAGAGGCACAAAAAGTGATCAGGATGAAACACCTCTCCTGTGAAGACAGGTTGAAAAATTTGGGGTTGTTCAACCTGGAGAAAAGCAGGCTCTGGAGCAGATCTTCCTGGAAAATTTTCAAAACCCAATTGGGTAAAGTCCTGAGCAGTTTGACTTCAGAGCTGATCTTGCTTTGAACAGGAAGCTGTTCAAAGCACCTTCTGAGGTCCTTTCTAGCCTGAATTATCCCATGAGTCTATGATTCTATAATCAAAGAGAAATATAAATGATAATATTGTAGGCTTTTTTATCTATTATCATTTAAGGGTCTTAAGAAAAGAGCGAACAATAGATATAGTCTGTAGAAGGTATTATAAGAATGTGAGACATTAAAAATATGCTGTTCAAATCAGAAAGACTAAGGAAAACCAACAGAGAACAAAGCCTTCATGATTGCTTACCATGCGTATTTTGTTAATCTATCATGCACAGTTCTCTGCTAACTCAGAAAATAATTGAGTAGTATTACAAGCACTACTTTTATCTCCTGGAAATGTTTTACCTTTATTTTATTGTCCTAAGAAATGTACAATAAAAGAAGTAAAATACAAGAAGAAAAAAACCCTGAAAATAGTACATTTAAAACATTTAAAACCAGTAATAACCTTAAATTCATTTTAGGAGTTTAAAACCCATTTTATCATCTGCAAGATTAGTATGTACTAGAGAACCATCATGCAAAGAGAATGGCTCACCCTGGTGGTTTGTTGCTAGATCACCTGGCTCCTCTTTACTACAATAAACAGAATTTTTTTCGTGATTTTTAATACTCAGCACCACAAGATATTCTACCAAGGAGCTGCTGTCTATCACTATGGCTAGTAAGTGTCTCCATTTTTTTTCCCCAAGTCTTTCATAATGTTCATATGTGGTGAAAAGTTTAAAGTTTCATGATTGTCATCTCCCTTTCTAAAAATGAGGTCAGCACTGATTCCTGTTGAACACACTTAATGATTATGAATAGTTCTGTGACATTCTGTTATTGTACTTGCAGTATTATCATATTATTAATGATTTTTAATTTTCACCCTTATATTTTTATCTCTGTCTGTTGCATTCCATCACTTTTTTCAAATGTCTCAGCCACAATGTATGTATTTATCTGACCAGAGAGGTAAAGCCATCCTAAATCTGTCCGATGAAATGGTTCAGGCACCACAGGACTCAGACAAGATGTTGTGTTTGAATACAGTATCTTTCTTAGAAGCAGAATGGACTCTGTAAGGTCCTGTTTCAGTTCTGTTTTGACATGACGAATAACAAATGGAAGAAGAATATGCAAGTGAACAAATGGAGTTGCAGCGGTTTGTGCAGAAGTTTCCCGACTTCTTTACCATTAAGGAAATTCAGGAAACTTCTGGAAGCTTTTTCAGTGATCAGCATCTGGTAACTTCTGGTGGCTTGTTAATCCTGGGGGTCATGGAGGCTTTTTCTTCTCAGAAGATTGCAATGCATGGTCTCCCCCAGCATCCATGGCCAAAATAGTAAGATATGGACTGGATAATGAGAGGATAAAGCAGGCAAAAATTGGCTGAATTCCTGGGCTTAGTAGGTTGAGAACAGTTTACAAAGTCCAGCTGAGATCTGATTACTAGTAGCATCTCTCCGGTGTTGATAAAGGAGCAATATTGATGAACACGTGTGTTAACCTGAATTATGAGATATAGCGTATTGTCAGTAAGTTCATGAATGGTAACAGAGAGGAGCAACCATTACCCCAGAGAGCACCACTGCCATCACAGAGACCTCAGTAAGTTGTTAAAATGGCCTATCAGGCACTTCATGACATTCAATGAGAGATATATGAAGACTTGTACCTGGGATGGAGTAACCCCCTGCAGCAGCGCAGGTTGGATCCTGTCTGTGGAGACAGCAGATCTGCAGAAAGTTCCTAGGAGTCCTGCCAGACAATGAGTTGAACACTAGCCAATAGCATGCCCTTGCAGCAGATGTCAACAGCCTCCAGGCCTTTACTGTCAGGCATGCAGCCAACAGGTTTAGGGATATTATAATCCCCTCTACTAAGCACTTGTGAGGCCATAACTGGAGGACTTGTGTCCAGCTTGGCCTCTACGGTAGATGAAAGACACTGACAGACCGGAGCAATTTCAGCAGAGGGTCACCAGGGCTAGAGGGATGGAGAACACAATGTGTATGGAGGGACTGAGAGTGAGACTTGCTCAATCCCTGGAGGAAAACACTCAGTGAGAACCTATAGCTGTTTTTGACTATATAATGCAAGGTATGGAGAACACGGAGCCAGACTTGTTTCAAGGGTGCATTGATTAGATAGAAAGAAAAGATTTTTCACTATGAGGATGGAGTCTTTATCCTTGAGAATACTCAAAACTCACCTGGACAAGGGTTGAGCAACCTCATTTAAGTGGTTCTATTTTGAATTGATGGTCTTTCTTTTTCAATATAAATTATTTGATTGTTCTTAAAAATAAGCACTATTTACTTCCCTTCCAAGTGTAAACAGTACGTAGCATTGTGTAATCCTTATCCAAGATCTGAGCTTTCTAGCTGTTCAGTAACATAAATAATAATGACTAGTTCTTATGACTAGTTCTATCCAAAACAAACAATGTTGAACACACACTAACTGCAACTTCTTGGATTCTTACAACAACCAAATGGTAAAAAAAAAAATGCACTAATAACAAACAAATGGTTACAAATTATCTTGGATCTCCTATTATGGCAGAAAAAAGATTTTAAAACATATTTGTATAATTAATGCCTCACCATATGGCTCATTTTCATTAAGTCTGTGGAAAAGAATGCAGCAGCTCAGAGCACTTGTGGTCAGATTTCAAATTTTTTCATACATGTACTGAACCCTGTAATCAGCATTGAAGTAATGGTATTTCATATAGAATATATTGTGAGTTGCGTTTTGAACTTGTGGATAGTGCTCTTGTTATATTCTCTGTAATTATTGCAATCAACATGAATTTTGTTTTCAAAAGAGAGAAAAGTGTTTTGTTGGGAGGAGCTGTAATGTTTTCTGATAGACAACTGAAGAATAATGTGATCTCTTACCATTGCTAAAAGGTTGAAAATATGTATACATCCTGAAAGGTCAAACCTTTTGGAAGGAATTTACTAATTTTGCAGGAAGTCTTAGAACTGATCTGATAAGCTTGAAACCATCTGATAGAGCAAAGTATCTGATGGTAAGTGTATAACCCATCTTTCCAGGTAGTAAGAGAAGTTATGATTGGTTGTACTGTGAGGATATCTCTTGGAGAAGGAATGCTTGTGGTTGCGTCAGATTTTGTCTCATCAATATTCATTGCCATAGGAAAAATAGATTTTTTTTTGTGGTTTCTTGCACAAGACTTGCAGAATGTAACCAAGGAATACCCAATGCACAGCACTTCATTCATCATGCCCTTCCTTCTTAGATAAAGTAGATGGAATGAGTAGATGAAAAATGTGCATTTCTATTTCTTTTCCTTTGAAGGAGATAAGTAATACTTCATGGTGATTTCCAAAACATTCTGTCTCACTCGCATTCCGAACAGCTCTCTGAAAGTACACAGAACTCTGAAGTATTTTGCTGTCTGAACAAAATATGTGCCTTTGATTAGTACAGAGGCAGAAACTCTTCTGCTTTTGACTTTTATCCAGAGTTTTCATGCAAATATCTGCTTTTCAGAGCTGATAAGTAACACTGAACACATAGAAATGTGTGTGGGGTTTTTTTTCCATTGTATCTTTGGATGTTTCCAATAAATTACACACCACTATTTCTCTTTAAAAAAAATTGTAAAAACTCATTGTAAGGCTGTCTGAAGTTCTGAATCATAGCATCCCTACTGGGAAGAGTTAATCATCTACTTCAAGAGTTTTATGAAACAGTGCTCATTCTTTCTGTATTAAGTTTGATGGTTAGAGGAAGCAGATCCCTCTTGATAACCAAGAAGGATAATTTTAGGATAGAAAGCACATATTTTCGAGGCTAGGATGCATTCTTTTATAACTTTGAATTGCAGGTTATGGTTATGTTACTAAGAGTTCCTGACTTCCTATATAATTCCTGCATCCTCATACTTCATTCTTCACTGTATTTGTGAATGGAGCCATTATGTCTGTTTTCAGATAAAAATCCTGTAGCCAGTGTTAGGTTAAAATACACTTTTCATGACATGCAGTTGATAATACCATTCCACTAGTATTAATAACTAACAATGAGATCAAGAGGATAAAACGTCATACTTCATCACTACAGTTATGTTGCTTAAAATACCTTTTTGCTCCTGGGAAATTATATCTGAAAAACTGTTTCCTATGAAACTTTAAACTTAGTGGCGAAGTAGATCTAAAATGACGTTTCAGAGTCACCAGAACTTACTTCTGCAGAAAGGCAGGAGGTGATTTATCCAATGGGACTCAAATGGCTGCATTAGACTGAAAACACATTTCTATTGGGAAGCGTTCACAGCAATTACATGTTTATCTTGCAGCACATTACCATTAGAAACATCCCTGTATCCATGAACACAAACAATTATTCAGTAGGTTAATATATGGTAAGATTGGTGTGTAAAATGAAAGAAATTAAGTATCAAGTCCTGGACAATCCAGCCAGACCAAAATAGAGGTTCATTAAGCTATGCCCTGGAGATTGTTGGACAGATTGACTGTGAATAATGATTCAGAACAGCAGAAAGTTACACATGTTTATGGGAAGAAAATCCTGGCTCTGCTACATACTGGTGAGTGCTGAATTGTATTCCCTTTTCTCAGCATTAAAAAGTTAGATGAGGGGAAAACAGGGGTCGAAATGCTGACTGTATCTGCAGGCTGTTTTGCCTTTTATGTTGCTTTAGTCTTACCAAAGTGGCAACTGAAAATTCCTTTGTGTTTGGTTGGAGTAGAACAAAACAAAAAATTAAATCCCCAAAACTATCCCTTTGTGAATTTCAGAGAGGGCTCTTCCCTAACACCCACAGAGACATTCGCATGACTGTCTCCACCTAAAAGTCAGAGACCCAAATTTCACAATCACAATGTAGGGCAGATTCTCGCATGCCTTCTGTTTCAGAACATTTCAACAGAAAAACACCAGATGCAAGACTGTATATAATGTAAAAAAGACACTTGTTTTATAATAAGGTAAAGTCATACAGCTAATTTGGTATGCATTTAGTAGCAGAATTTAGTAATAAAAATACTGCCACAAGTAAATAACTATCAGATTCTCAGGAATATTTTTTTTTCTAGTAGTTAACATTAAGTCATAAAATAAAATAAAGGTGACTTTGTATAAGACCTGAAATACTTTTAAATGCTACAAATTTTCCATCTTGTAACACACAGCATCAGCATCAGTGAGAATGTTAATACATGAGAAATATTTATCCATGAGCAGTCAAATATGCAAATTGTATGAATTATACATTTTCACAGGGATTTAATTGTTTGTCATTAAAGCAGATTGTAAGTGCAATGTAAAGCTCAGTTCTTATACAGTTGTCATGATTAGAGCAGTGCCGTAAAAACGTTTTTACTATTACTGATTTGCAGAAAATCAGAACATAAATGCAAAGTTTTGCAATGGTAGTTTATCAGTTGGTAAACCAAATAAACATCTGTGACAAGTTAGAGTTCTGTCAATTAAAGCAAAGCACCGTATGATCTGAGGTGATATAGGGACATGACTACAGCCCCATTTTCTGTGTAAAAAAATTGCAGAAGCGATGTAGCTCAAAAAACTAGTGCCAAAGCAGTAGGTGAAAGATGAGAATGAAGCAGAAGACTCCCCAACAAAATGGTTCACCCAGACTTTAAGAAGTTAGATTATCTCATATAGAAAATATCAGGAAAAGAACAGGCTGTTACAAGAAGGATCAAATTGTCATCTAGATGAAATAGTTGTTTCTACAGAGCTCAGTACGTGCCTGCCAAATTGCAACAGTGATGTTTAGTTTCATATGCTTTGTGTGCTCTGTTGCCAGGAGGTCATACTAGGCAGCAGCATACAGCTGGATAGATACCAGTAAGATGAGCATATTCCTTTCTCCACTGTAGCAGGACTCTAGTCAAGGAGAAGGGGTTGCTGGTCCAAAAATAATTTAGGAACAGTGCAATTAACAGGAAAAAATATGTCACTATATAGAAAAATGTGTTCATCAGACTGAAAACAAAAAGAATGCAGTTTTCCAGAAGAAAAATATTTTTATAAATAAAAAGGTAAAACTGCCTGCTAACAGATTTTGTAATTAGTATCTAGAGTAACATTTTCCCAAGGAAATTGTGGACCTAAGCCCACACTGGCACTGGTGAATGCTGACTGTAAACACACAAATAAGCAAGCAATGCTTCTAGGCAGGGGTTGCCTTCGAGACCTGAACTTTGGGTTCATTTAAGGAAGGACAATCTTGCACCTCACGAGCATTGCATGTGGAATCATTAGGTACAATTTTCACAGGATTTAAAATCTTGTCATGGCAAGGTACATCTTCTCTGTTTCTGGTGTCCTTTTGGAATATTCCAGCATCCTTAGCCAATCTCAACAGGCAGCTAAGTTTTCAAAAATTCAGTTTTCTTTGGTGTTTTAACTCTGCATTAACTATAAACTAGGAGTTACTTACAGAACCATTGTCATCATAAGAATTGTTCAGTTAAAAGATCATATCACTGACACTTTCTGTTTTGTATAAAGACTTAAATATCAGATGTTAAGAGATAATTATAGTCTGGAAAAAAAAAGGTAAGGTATCAATTTATGAAAAAAAAAAAGGGATAAATGTCCAGAGTGTTACATGTAAATACACTAAATACACTTAAAATATTACCTTCACATTTCTTTCTGCTGAGTGTGCTTGACTGTTGCCTACAAAGATCTTCCATTCAAGCTTTCATATACGGCACCTGTGACTTGCTCCATGAATATTTTACCTGAATTAAAAGACAATCTCATTAAAGAGGCCCTTTTCTTAAAACAACAGTGTATGAAAACTGCTGTCTCTTTGAATTTCTGCCTGGTGGTAGGGCAGAGGTGGATGAAGAGTGAGCAGTGAGAAGAGGACACTGGGGCAAGAGAAGGAACAAAGGAACACCACAGCGATTGCCATCAGTAGTATGTTCTTTCAAGCAAAGATGGAGGTGTGAAGAGATACAGGATGTGTAGTATCTTACATAAACTGTGTCTTGATAGGACTATTGTTCAGGGCATTATTCACACTCTATTCTGTTCTTGCTCTTTAGGCTTTAAACATATTTTCTAAGCTACGTTTGAATCACTGAACTGTTTTAACATGAAATGCTGTTGAATGAGTACTGCAGTTAGTGAGCACCTGTATCTTCTAATTTTTAAGACATTTCTGTTCTAGCCACTGAAAGGATTTTAACTGTCAAATATTATTAAAAGTGCTGCCTCTGTATCTGTCAAGAGCCTTTTAGCATTATATAAAAAGTAGAAGTTTCTTCTTAGAGCTGTTGATGCTCTTGAGAGCAAAAATGCCATGCAGAGGCATCTTGACAGATTGGAGATCTGGACAATCACCAACAGCATGAAATTTAACAAGAGCAAGTGCTGGGTTCTGCACCTGGGACACAGCAACCCTGGATACACATACAGACAGGAGTCTGAGAGGCTGGAGAGCAGCCCTGCAGAGAGGGACCTGGGGGTTCTGGTCGATGGCAAGCTGGACATGAGCCAACAGTGTGCCCTGGCAGCCAAGAGGGCCAGCCGTGTCCTGGGATGCATCAAGCACAGCATTGCCAGCCAGTTCAGGCTCTGCTCTGTGTGCAGTTTTGGGGATCACAGTATGAAAAGGATATCAAACTACTGGAGAGTGTCCAGAGGAGGCCACAAAGCTGGTGAAAGGTTTAGAGGGGAAGTCATATGAGGAACGACTGAAGTCACTTGATCTGTTCAGCTTGGAGAAAAGGTGACTGAGAGGGGATCTCATAGCTGTTTACTGTCTTCTCACAATGAAGGGAGGTGAAACAGGTGCTGACCTCTTCTCTCTTGCAACCTATGATAGGAATAGAGGTAATGCCAGCAAGATATGCCAGGGGAAGTTTAGATTGGATATTCTGAAGAGGTTCTTCCCTCAGCGGGTGGTCGAGCACTGGAACAGGCTCCCCAGGGAAGCAGTCACGGCACCCAGACTGCCAGCATTCAAGAAGCACTTGGACAATGTTCTCTGTCACATGGTGTGAATTTTGGGATTGTCGTTTATAGGAATAGGAGTTGGACTTGATGATCCTTTTGGGTCTCTTCCAGCTCAGGTAATTCCACGATTCAATGATATTTTATTAAAATGCTTTTTTTTTCACTATTATTACCAAAAGAATAGGCAAATTCTTAATAAAAGATTAAAATTTAACTGTATGTCTTTAGATGTCTCTTTTCCTTACTGCTTTGCACATCAAAGATTTATCAAAACATTTCTTTTTTATTCATTGTGAAGTGCAATAGTTCCTAAATTGCATTGCAAGATAAAGCATGTTTTTGTTAGAAGTTGATTTTTTATCTATTGCATAATATTCTATATTAAATATGAAGACAGTAGATATTAAGTAGATATTTGCCTGGCCTCTTTTGTTGATGAACACATTTTTTCTGAGAGAAGATATTTCAAAAAGTCACTAGACTTGTTTACGTTTGAACTAATAACTACGTGAAGAACAACTGCACGCAGTCCTATATAGTTTCATGAATAGATGAAGAAAAAACATAATATTTTCATAGACAAACTTAACAAAAGAATCATAATAATTTTTTTAATTATTGTATAACACCAGAAATAGTTGTGACTCTACCATTTTCACTGGATTTCATCTAATTGCTTACAATATTTTGAAATTTGCAACCAATACTTCCAATTTATTCATGACTGCTTAGCTATGTGATGTTTTACCTGTATGAGAGCACCTGAGAAACGCTTTGTTTTCTTTTTACTTCTTTTTGTTCTATAATTTTATATCAGATGTTTTTTATAATTCAGCAAGGAATAAGCCTTTGTTCTGCTTCACACTCTCTAAATCACATGAAGTAGCACTGCAAGCATCTCATAATGTCAATAGAGATGACACATGAGCAGTGAAGGAAAAGTCCAGATCATACATGATGAGGAGGAAAGGTTGCTGTCTTTGTGAAAGTTAATTGCCTGTGTTTTAAGAGGACAGCAGCATGTTAGGCAGTCATGGGAAGGGTATTAATTAAATGACTTAAGCTAGCATTAATCAGAGAAAGAATGATGAAGTTAAAACAAAAGCAAAAAGACCCCAACATTGATAGGTGAGTCAGGAATTGGGCAAAACATGAAAGTGGGTAAAGACTGGTGAGGACAAACTAGGAAGGAAACATTGAAAAAAATAATCTTCTGCTTTAATTGTTTGGTTTTTTTTCATTTTGAAAATATGTTCATGATGTTATAAGCTATCATTGATTTGTTTATGGACCTGGCATGTAAAAACGTAGATTAAACTGAGGGACTGATTGGATGTGTTTTTAGTCAGCTAGCATAATATATTAAAAACAAAGCCACATCTTGAAGTTAAAGTGAATTAAGTAACTGTAACTTCCATGTAATTGATAACTCATCATAACCTGTTACAAACATTCCTAAACAATTACATATTAATTGACTTTAACCACTGACTGTTTAATTTTCCTTTTTCTGAATCTACAGAGTATTCTAAAGTTTTTACAGTCATCATGAACACTGCAGAGCACAATGTACTGATACCTTTACAGACTGTAACGCAGCTCCTTGCATTTTCCAGCCTCCTGGAGAGTTAATTTCCGACCCTTAGGTCTCTTTATCTTTGCAAGTTCTTTCTTGATCTACTCTATGGGCTCCTGTTCCTGGAATGACTGTCTTGTCCTGCACCTCCCTCTCAGTGATATACGTGCCTTTCTCCTTTTCTGTGATACAGCATTTGTATGTACTTCAGGCAGCTTGCGTCACTCTCAGATCAGTTATGGAAAAGGCAAGCTTTCAATTCCTTGTAGAGATTCTAGAAGGTGTGTTGTGATCAAGTGAATCTATTGAACAAAATGATGAAGGTGGCAGAGGCTGTTACATGTTCTATCATGAAGAGTGAAAGTAGTATCTGGTATGTAACTGAAAAGACCTCAAAAATTAACCTTATCATCTGAACATACTCCATACATTATGCAATTTAAGCAAAGAAGTATACATGAAAACGTATCTTTGATGTGCAGATGTGGAACTTGGTACTTTCGTGAATGTACTTTTAAGCACACAAAGACACTTCTAAACAAATAAATGGCTAAAAATAATATGGGGATTTGGAAAAAAAGGCAAAGGCTAAAGAAGACTAGAAATCCATGATAACCTTTGACTGGAATTGTATTGGCGTAATCTTCAAATAAAAGGAAATACGACAAAATGCGTCATTATTTAGTATAATGTAAATGAAAAAGTAAGCCAAATAAAGTAAATAACTCATTATGAGCAAACTCTAAGGATGGCTGCATGGTTTCACAGCACTTCATTCCTCAGAAACCTAAGGGGTAACTCTAAGGAATTTATCTAAACATACGTAAAAAATCAAAAATTGTAATTTATATTGCCTGTAAGTGCAGGTGTTTGCAAGGATAAACTCTGCTTTGTATGTGAAAGGAACCATGTCAAGTCTCTCCTGCATTTTGCTATTCAAATCTTAACTAGGCTGGTCTGAATGTCTTACAATATTAATTAGACTTGTAGTTTTTACTGACGTCTTCTAAAGTGTCTAGTGTTAGCCTTCATGTTTGGGTTGTCTTGTAAGAACCCCCGTAATTTGATTTAGACTTTCTTGTAAAGAAGACTATTCACAGGATTTTCTCTACCTTCAAACTACTCCTATTGGTACTCCATCATCTTTTGGAGCCAAATCATAACTTATTGAATTTTCAGTTGTCCAAGAATAAATGTGTCTTTAAAGTTTTATTAAAAGAAATTGACTTATTCTTGGACAACAGAAAATCAGAAAAAAGAACAGCTAAATGAGTTACTTGTTATAAGTTACATACCACTTCTGTATGCGCTTGTTGTGAAAGCCTTGGAAATTAGCAGAGTTCAGTCTATAAAGGATGACTCTACAGTATGTGGTAAACCTCAGTATACAAACTGTAGACATGAACATTATGAAATCTTTCCCTGGCTAATAACAGTTGGTTAGGAATGGCGCCACTGGATTGACGGGCACACAGTAGAAAGTCCAGCAGATTTAATTTCTGCTCTTCCTTGCCACAGTAAACACTGAAAATTTTTTTATCCATTTCTCATTCAGCAGAAAGAAAAACTCTACGTAACATAAATAAGCAAGCGAAACCACATTTCTAGAAATGTGCTGCAGCACTAACTTTGGGATTTTATATTATTCTACAAAAGTGTCTAACCCGTGTGAAGAAAAACACCCAAAGAAATCAGCTATGAACCCAGACCCTGTATTTCCTACATGCTTGCAAGTAAGTTTTCCAGGGTCAGTACATTTCAATTAGTTATAAAAACCCAAATGATTGTAAATATTACTTGGGAATTTTTTTCAAAACTGGATGGACTATACACTAAAAAATAGCATGATACCACGACTTTCTCAAGTACAAAGATATCAAAATTACCATGAAATATTTTATTTTACATGATGTATTTTTCAGAAACATAAATCTCATAGTATCTGGTGAATCTTTCATGACCCTTCTGCTAATGATCAGTCTGCTGGTATTTACACTTTTTGGTAAATCTCTGTGGTCAAGGGTGCCCCGTTTATTTGTAAAGAACAATCACAATCTTCAGCATGACTCAGTATTTTCTCTAGTGAAGAATAAATTTGTGAACAATTTATTTTTACCCAAGTAAAGAATAACAGTGGCAGGTACATTAGCATAATCCTTTACTTTCCTATAGTGTCTTGTTCCTCAACTTTCCTTCCTTTCCTTTTGATCGTTTCTTATCTTTTTCCATGAAATATTTTTTCTTTACCCTCTTCCAAATCATCACTGCAAGTGTATGATAAGCAGGGGAACAAAGCGAGGTAGTTATTTTCTTTTTTGACTCATCACTGAGAGATGAAGTAGTTTCAGGAGTTAAAACTGTACAAAAAGTGGGTGGAAGTGAGATTGCCAGTTATTCTGCTTTTGCCTAGCACAGCAACCCCGTCTAGCAAATGGAGGCAGCTCCACTTGTAACTTTTGAAGAGGATGACAGCTTCAATAAAATCCCTAAATCAGACTTTTGTGGCTGTGACATAGATTAGAATATTTTGAAGGAAAATATGAGGTAAATAAAGATACTTCAGGGACGAAGAAACTTAATGAACTTACATTTTGAAAAAAAACAGATTTTGTAGGAGGAGGAGGTGTTGGAGCAGACTGGGCAAGAACTTGATTTTCTACTTCACTTCATTTTGTTGTTTTTTCTTTTTCTAAATCAAAGCAGAAACATTTTAAAAGTACTTCAAAGCAAATTAAACCACAAAAATGTCTATGAAATCAACATATTTTTGTCATACTGAAGATTTTTTTTCAGTTTTATGATTTTAACCTTGGTTTTAGACCTACAGAAAAAGATTTTCAGTTTGGGAAGTTATATCATTGCAAAAATTTCACCATATATCATTTACAAAATATGAAATAATGAAAAAGAAAAATTTTAAATGCTTCTGGTCATTTCTATCCTGATACATTAAAAACAGGTACTTGTGCCAGTAGAAATTAAGAAATCTTTAGCCAATTATTTCACAATTCAGCATACAACAGTATTTTTTCCTCCTGGATTGAATCACACATGAAAATTCTGAATATAGTAGTGGAATATGTCCATGGATGGCTTTAATAATGAACTGATGCACATTTTCCTGAGTAGATGCAAGTAGAAGTGAGTGACTGATGTGATAGGCTAGGAACTACTAAAGTAAACATAAGACTTCCTTTAAACACCTCCACCATTACACAGATTTCTTTTTTCTGTTACATCTCTCTTGCAAGGGTATCAGCTTCCACTACCATAGAAATAACTATATGTGTGAAACCATATGTCACATTTTTTCAAATGAACAAGTAGCCAAGATTAATAGCAAAAAATTAGTTTGTGGTTTAACTACATACATTTAGAAATTAAATGGCAGGAAAAGCAATAACATTTCAGTTTCTGCCATTTCTTTTTTTTTAAATTGCTTTTAACTGTGACATCAAAACACCTGCATCCTTGAAGTATATGTTTCTGACAGAAGCTGAAATATAAAAATACATTGTCCGTTATATAATAAATCTGACTAATGTGCAACCAACTTATCTAGTCGTTAATAGTCCAAGGGAATAAAATCAGGCTAGAAATCAGATATACTCTGTTTAAAAAGCTCCTTTAATCTGAGTAATCTGGGGCACAGGATAGCCAAGCACGACTGACCAAACCTATCACATAGCATATAGTCATTGCTTTGGTTAAAATAAAATTAGTATGACCTGCAAAATTGACTAAATTACTTTATACAAATTTGAAAAGAAATGGAACATTGTGGCCTCTTTGCATCATAAAAATCAGCATTATGCCAGCTAGGCAGAGTTCATAGAAGGGGCATCTTGCTTGTTATTTGAAGATAATTGCTGAAGACACAACGCTAATTTTCAATTTTTATTCTGAGAGTAAAATAGCATTTACAGGGCACAGGAGAGTTGTTTAGCTCAAAAGGTTACAAATATATTGTTCCGTCTACCCCATACGCTGTGTTGCAAACCATCTAAACCACTTTCTCCTGCCCTTGGGTAACAACTTCAAATATATTTTGACAGTGGTAAGGATTAGGACTCTTCATACCTTTGCAAAGTAATATGGGTGAAAGACGTGCTTCAGCAAGAGGGTTTGACAGAGAAGAATTCAGAAATTCTGTAAGTAAGACTATCTGCTTTAGGACAAATAAAGTAACAACTTTTGAAGTATCTTTTGCTCCCTTACTACCTTTATTGTGATGGATAGTAGTTAGGTACTTCAGCAATGACTTTTGCACATCTAGCTACCTAGTAAAGAAATAGTAGGTGACACATATAACAAAGTAGGCCATGAAGAGCATTAGAAGTTGTCTAACCCTTTCTTTTATCTCCCTTGGCAACACAAACAAACTAAAAAATCCTCTTTTCCGATCCAACCTGAGAATTTGAAAATTTATTGATGATTTACACATTTCCTTCACTTTTTTACCTTTTCTTTTTAGTGATACTGAATATCTGTTTTGCTAGACTTTTTTTTAAAATCAATTAAGTTTTATGAAAGTATAATCTGCAAAACTGATTTCTTAATTTCATTTACTCTTGGCTATCCAAATTATTCTATCAATACACAGAGTTCTAAAATGCACTCCTAAATTGAGAAAAATGCATGCCAAAATTCAGCCCACAGGAAACACTCTATTGAACGTTAACAGCAAATTACAGTGACACAGTTATGTTTGGAGGCTTGAAGGCTGTTGGAGTCTAAAGTCTTTCATGTATGATTGCGCACTTTCTACTTACGGAAGTCTCAGGGAAGATTATGGGAAGAAATTGTAGGGCTGAGATTATGGCATGTGGTGGGGAGATTTCTCAGAGATTAAGAAAATGTCCTTATATTTTACTGAAACAGAACTTGTGCATCGTATTACATTCCTCTATACAGAAAAAAACCAAAACCTTTAGTATTGAATTATTTCTGATTTTCAGGATGTAAAAAAGAGGACGGGAGACAGTTGGCAGGGTAAAGAAAAAAAAGATGTGGTAATGTTCTTGAACTAGGCAAGGAGAAATGCGCAGCTGCTAACACATATGAAATCACAACGTTGTTGGCAAAACAAAACATCATGCAAATTGTAGTATGAGTTTAAGTTAGCGTTTTTATAAGGTACCCTACAAACTGAAAAACAGAAAAAGAACAAAATTAAGCCCTTGTTTTAATTTTAAAAAATAATTTCTACCCTTCGTTCTATTATGTTACAGGTAGTTTTTGACTTTTAACTGACTCCTAGTAATATCCTTAACTCCATTCATATTATAGTAAAATTTTCTGGGTGTTTTGCAGTGTTAATTCGTATTAAACCAATAACTCTTTGGCTGTTCTCAAACCATGATGCCTTCAGTGCCATCTGTTCTAGTTACACTTTTCAGCCTTTCATTTTTGTACATGGCAATTTAGTTTGGGCCTGACCCCAGTTTTTCTGAAGTAAACTGAGTGTCTGCTGTAATTAAAGAGGAGTTAAACTACTAGGGGATGGCTGAAACAGTCAACCATCTGCTATATTTTTTGGTTCATAAGCAGGGTGAAAGACCATTTGCAGATTTGCCATGACACTTATTTATATAAAACAGGAAACGAAAAACACGTTCACACCTATTTCAAAGTGTTCTCTTAAAAACTTCCTGGTGTAGTATTGACTAAACTAAACATAAACTCCCTTAGTAATGATTAGGGCAGCTTGTGTGCCATGACCATCTCCTGTCCCGCTGGCTTTCTCTGGAAGTCTCTATTCTAGATTGGGATGCCCCTTCTGCAGCTAGGTTGAAGCTCAGGAGTGCTCTGCATGTCTGGAGACTACGTTACTATTTTCAAAACTTCAGCTTACCATAGTGGGGTGCATACAATACGCTCAAAGAAGTATGGGTTAGACTGAAATAAGTACAAGATCCGCCACTTGGGTAGGGTCAATCCCAGGCACAAATACAGGCTGGGAGGAGAATGGATTGAGAATAGCCATAAAGAGAAGGACTTAGGTGTGCTGATGGATAAGAAGCTCAACGTGCGCCAACCATGGCCCAGAAAGCCAACCATATCCTGTGTCAAAAGAAGTGTGGCCATCAGATGGAGGGAGGCAATTGTCCCCCACTACTCCGCTATCACCCTAGTATTACATTCATTTCTGGAGTCCTCAGCACAGGAAGGACATGGATCCGTTAGAGTAAGTCCGGAGGAGAACCATGAAGATCATCAAAGGACTGGAGCACCTCCCATATGAGTAGAGGCTAAGAGAGTTGCAGTTGTTCCACTTAAAGAAGGCTTTGGGGAGACCTTCTAGCAGCCTTCCAGTGCTGAAAGAGTACCTACAGGAAAGATGGGAAAGGACTCCTTATCAGGGATTATAGTAATAGGACAAGAGGTAATGGTTTTAAGTATGTTATCTTGAATGCTATACTAAGAAACTAAGAAAATTTCCTCTGATAGTTCATCAGTTCCCACGACTTTTCTATGTTAGCTCACGTTTTAGATAATTTATAAAACTACATCACACCATTAAGTGTAATTTTCTGGTTGGAAATCACTATAATTGTTATTGTTCTTGTTTACAGGTAATAGACCCTCTTAATGCCTTATATTCAATTTTTTTTAAATATTGTTTACATTTAGTACAGTGTATCTACACTTCATACTGGTTTCAAGTAAATAAATTGGATAAAATATGTGAACAGTTATAGAATGTCTTTAACAGCTTTCAGAAAAAGCACGTCATATAGGGAAAAATTAAGAAGTAATTTAAGGTTTCCTTTAAAGGTCTTGAGGGGTTTTTTCACTTTGGAATGTGATGTGAAAGGTCAGAGCCTGAAAGCTTGAAATCTTCTTGTTTTGTTTCAAGTTTTTCCATTCCTTCGTCTGCCAGAGCTTATATTCCTTCTGACTTCTTGCAACATTTCTGTAATCACAGAAATTTTTTTTTAGAATTTTTTCAGGCTCGCTATTGTAATTCGGAAATAGATATCTCAAGTCAAATGAGTTATAAACCCTGTCAGCTTACTGAACTAAAAGACAAATTTGTTGTTTATGTATGTATCATTTTAAACTCCCTGAGAAATGAAAAAAAAGGAAAGTTCTTGAGTTTTTCTTTATGACACTTTTTACACTCCTCAGCTACCTGTCTATCAGTGTGAAACATGCTGTCAAGTACAAATAAATTAGAATACATTTACTTAAGCTGGCAGAAAACTTAACATTGTAAATGAGTACTTGGGGAATAGCATAGTACAAGGTCACCTTCCAGCAGATGCTGACTGTGCCATTATGCGAAACAAGTTTCCTTTTCCATTAAGTTAAAGGTAGAAAATCAAATTAATATAAAGAGGAAAAAAAAAAAATTCATCAGCGTGGAATAAAAATTTAGAATAAATTTAAATTAATAAAGACTTTTTCTTCTTATATTATTAAGTAAAAAAATCAAGTTAGGATTTTTATTAAGAAGGTTCTCAAATCCTTTACCACAAATGCTTGGGGGCTGATTTTCTTTTTTTTTTTTTAAATATTCTCTTTCAGAAGGAAATAAATCAAGACTTGAGTTTAAAGTTAAAACACAGAAGATCAAAAGTCAGGTTGAATTTTCCACAGTTGAGATATGAAATTTCAACCCAAACAGAATTTTGAATCATAAGACTAGATTTATCTATTATAATTTGCTATAAAACCCACATTTCCACATGAAGTTACTAATTTTGAAAGCCTTATTTTTGGGTTGTCCAATTTATATACCTGGCAAAATACTAATTCTGTGATAAACACGTTTAAATCAATATGAATTTTTACACTAGTCACTACCAGGTATTGCAGTGCTTGTTTGTAGGACTGAAACTTTCTCTTGAGCTTCTTGGTGAAGTTTTAATTTTCTTTAATGTTTATCACGCATTATCATAACATTGGAAAACAGAGACTGAGTTAAGGAGGAAAGTATAAAGACAACCTTCTGTAACAAAGAACATGAGAAAATAAAGACAAAGATCCAGTAGCTTTATGCAGATATAAACTATTAATATTTTTTAAATTATTTGAGACTTTGGGAAACATATAAAACATTTCACATAGAAAGTCCATGGTAACTTCTACTTAATAGAAATAAGGTTCAAGAACCTTTCCTTTAAGGTAAGGAAAGGTTAAGCAGAAATCTCTATTGTCTCTGTGTGTTCACTATTTTTATTAGTTCTTATTCTGTTCTTTATGTCTTCTTAATTTCTGCTCTGAATTGTATTCTGCAGTTTCTGTTTTCTCAATAGTTAGTACTGTTGTCTCTTGTCTCAAAGCTTCTGTTTCTAGTAGCTTCAAAGACACAAGATTAAGGAAGAACAAATTATATTTTTTTTAATGATGACATAAACCAAATAGAAATAGATATACATAATTGCAGCATTATGCAAGGGTGTGTTTATTGATTCATCAAAGATTCGGTTAGAATAAGATGTTCAGGGAAAGAGAGCAATGAGAAAAATGTGATGTAAATTGGGTAGATATGAAGAAGAAAGAAAGGTATAAGTCTTGTAGCAAAGAACAAAAAAAATGGCCAGAGTAGGTCTACATTATAGCGTTTGAGTGAATACAAGAATGTAAGCAGTCAAATTGTGGCAGTACTGAGTTACACCAGTGTTTTGACACTTCTGTTTCCTATTCAGTTAGTCGATCAAGCTTAGAAGCTGAAGCTCAGAATAACCTTTCTGTCTTCCCTTCTCCAGCCCTTCGTCACCCCACCTCCCCGCTCCCTGACTCCCCTCTCCTCCCACACCCCTCCATCACAAACCAAAGCGTTGTTCCTGCCACTGCTGTCTGCCACATGGAAAACTCTCAAACTTTCTGTCTTGCATGGGTATCTCTGCATTCAGCAAGCTAACAGACATTATTGAAGTACTCCTTTGTCCTAAGTCTACAAAGAAATCAGTGCTACACATACGAAGGTTTGTTATTCAGAACTGATTTAGTGATAGTAGCACAATAATGTCTCTCAATTTAATAGCAAGAAGATTGTCTTTGCACATTGAGCACCATGCAAGTTTGCTTCACATGATTTTCAACTCTATAGCTTTTTTTCTGGTTCTGTCCTTCATTATTAGCAAAAAGAATAACAACTCTTTTGTACTTTTCCTCTTACAAACCCACCATGTACAAGATGTACTGGTCAGGGCCATGGTTGTCAGTGTGTAACTTTACGCTAATTAATTTTTATGTCTAGTCTAGATGAGAGGAATTTCTCACATGTTTTTGTTTTTGAAATGCTGCCTCTGTAAATGAGATTTCCTGGATATATTTTTGTACTGTATATGTTCCACTACACCACAATTCCCATGCAAATTACATTCGTACATTTATACAGGTCAGAAGCTATAATGAAATGAATTCAGCCCCAGATTCAGATTACTTAATATATGGCATATTTGAAAAGATTAAATAAAAAACCTTTGCACTCACTACTATCCCATCTTGGCTGTTTATAATATAGTCAGGCATCTGTATGAATCCAATGACATTTTATATTCAGACTCTGGATCAGTTTCTGAAAAATTTCTCATCAGTGAGAAGAGTAGACAACATTTAATAGCATGTGTAACCACTGCCATAAAAAGAGAAGTTTTAGTATTTGACGATCTGTAGATGAGTTTTTGAAGGACATGGTTTAGCAGAAGATGGGTACGGTTGGACTTGATGGTCTCAAAGGTCTTTTCCAACCGGAAGATTCTATGATTCTATGGTTTTGTTAGTCAAAGAAAATGTCCTGTATACTTAAACTGCAATAATAGAATGAAATAAATTTAATTGAACTTAATTAAATAAAATGAATCAAATTAATCCAATTAATTAGAATTATTAAGGAAATTAAATGAAATTAATTTAATTAAAATTAAATTATTGCAATATGTTAATATTATTGGTCTTTATTAGAAGAGATTCCAGTCCCTGTTCATAACACAGATGTTTCTGCCCAGTAGATATTGATAAGATAACTCATGTTGTCCACATCAGCTGAAGGAGTTCCAGAAAGGACAGTATTCCAAGGTTTGAGATGTAAACACCATAGATCATTAAAAGACTTTTAAATGCACGCTCGTACATTTAATGGTCTTTGAGAGAGTATTCTAGGTTTCCCACACATTAAAAACATGAGTTTCTTTCTAGAGTTGTGAATGTCCCCACTAAATCTTTTCAGAAGAAAGTATCAGTCTTTCAGCATTTCAGTGAAGATTTATTGACCTGTCCCTTGTCCTATGCTTTCTCTTGAAGACAGCCATGTTAAAGACTGGTGACTTAGATTTACTGCAACTCGGCACCAACCAGTTGCTAACAAGATGAGATTGTCATGATGGTCAGAGATAGATTCGCAGTCTGCACTCCAGTATTGTTAATTCTCGGAAGAGTCTTAGGGGTTAAAATTGCTCAAAAGGGCAAAATAAAGGGTAGGATAAATTCCTGGGCAAGCAGATTTCTGAGATAAAACAAGAAGAATTTTAAGATGTTCCTTCTCTCCAGACTTCCCTTGTGTTTTTCACTTCTGTTTCAGAAGTTGTTGATGACAACTATTATAGAAACTTCGCTCCTATTGCCTCTCACTCATTCCTCATTTTCTCTGCTGTGCTTGGTTAGAAGACATAAAATGTCTTCCATTTCTCCACAAAGACTGATATTATTGTAACATTGTCCCTATTACTGTAGAAATTCAAGACAGAGAATTGAAGGACTAAAACTTAGAAGTTAAATATGAACACAGTGCTACTAGAGGTTAGCTAGAGCATATAGAACATGAGATCACACTGGTATACAGTAAGCAGAACACATACATTGATTTATTTCCATCACTGTCATCTCTAAAATATGAGTTATGTCTCGTGCATAAGAGGAAGAACTGAATCAAACCAAGCAAGTTTAAAATCTATTTACATTAACAGTATGAAATACTGTAGCAGCATTAAAAATATTGTGAACATCATAGAAATCATTTAGCATGCCTAGAAAGTATAGAATAAAGAAAATAATACTATCATAAATTTTAAGAAGCGCATGGCAAGGGGTTCTTTCATCCTACTGAAGAGAACAGAATTCCTCTAAGATTTTTAGCAAATTTAGGGATGTTTCTCTGTACTTACTGCTCCATCTGAAAAGAAGGACAAAATGTGGCAGAAGCCAGCATTTCAGAAATTCAAACGACTGGCTGGTAGACAGCTGAGAAGTCTAATGTGGCCAAAGCTGACGACGGAGCCTGACTATCAGTTGCAGTTGGAGAAAAACAGCACATCCTCAGAACGTGCACTAGAACTTGGGTCAGTCTCATGGTATAGTTGCTTTATGTACCAGAAAATCAGAAAGTCAATTCCTGACCAGAAATCAGCGAATGAATTCCTATTTGGCACAGTCCCATCTTGAATGAAGGGAAAGAATGATACCCCTGAGCTGCAGCAAAACTTTCATACAGGGTTTCCATGAATGAGGGTGTCATGATTCTTTTCTCAAGGTATATTCTGCATCTGACTATTTTACAAAAATTATGAGTATGAGATTTTGTACGTGCCACTAAATTAATGCTTCCTTCTTAGGAACAACAGTATGAAAAAGATGACATTGCCTCAAGGTAGATGTAATGTTGCTTTCTTAATAGATACTACAATCATTTTAAAAGTATGCATATCTAGAGCTGTTAACTATGCTTTACTGGAGATATCTGACAGTTAGGATAGCTAAAATAGTTCATGATTTTTATTTTATATGAAAAATTTGCAGTAAAATGCGTTTTGCTGCTGAGTATATATGGTTAGCGTTTCCATGTTTTTCTGAGAACAAAATATAATGTTTCAGTGACTCAGTCTGACCCACGGAGTTATGGTATATTGTAACAAAAACAGAATTTGAGTTTTTGTCCAAGTTCCTACACATCCAAATGCACCTCAAATCAATATTTAAAAGCTTAAGCAATAAAATTTTAGTTCACAACAAGCAATGTACTTACAATCAAGTATATTGAATTAACAAGACTGAAAAAGAGTATGTGCTTGGAAAATAATTTGAGTGGTGACGTACAATTGTGGAAGAAAAATATTCAAGTTAGCCAAAACTAATTTAAAAAAAAAAAAGGAGGAATTAAATTCTTGTATATGCTTGCCTATTTATTGAAAAGATGTGTATGTTATTCAAACCATCACGCAAACAGTAACTTAGCACAAATTGATGGGATAGGATGGGATAGGATATTTACACAATAGTAGAAAAATATGTCTTGAAAGGGACAGTGTCAGGTATGATTAAGGAAAAAATCGGCTTAATTTTTTTTTAAGAAATGATGAGCTCTCTCATAGTGAACTTATTATACTACAGTTGGTGAATGTCAGAACTTGTTTATGCAAAGAATTGTTTTCTTGTTAGAACATTATATACGTAAGATTTTTTTATAGCTAATTTAGCTCATGTTTCTAAGTGTATTCTGGAAGAATCACAAATACCTCATTACCAATATTTACAAGAAGACGATCTGCCTTTTCACTTTAAGAAGGTTTCTAGCTGTAATTTCTTTTACCATGTTATCAGTGGTATTACTTCTTCTTTTCTTCCCTCTTCTTCTTTTCTGCCTTTCTCTAGATGTAGAACCCATTATAAGAACTACACTGTTGTTCCTCAAACAATCTTGGAAATACCTGAGTTTAATGTGGACTTCCATTTTGCCTTCATTTCAACTTACAGTGAAATGCAGACCTGACTAATGTTTCTAAATCTCACTCAAGTTTTTGTCAGGAATATGGCACATAGACGTGCTTTAATTTTTTCATTTTTAACCAGGAATGACCATAGTCATTCCAGAGGTTAACTGCCCTGCAGTCCAGGACAGATTTAGCCCTAACAGAAGCTCCACAGGACAACTAAATGACCTTCAAAAAAGTGAACAAATTTTGACTGAAATTATTTCAGAAGCTTGAAAAATATCTTTGTTTTAATTATCTAAGTGCCTACTTGGACCTAAGGAACAATCAAGCCTTTATAGCTAAGCCATGCACCTCAACAGTGGTCCTTCATAAAACCATCCTTTTACAAGCATTTGTTGACTGTGATTTGTATTAAGAGAGTCCTAGATGAAAACATAAGGTACCATAAAAGCCAATTACTACTTTTACTGAGGTTTCAATATGGGCTAACATCTTCGTCAAAGCTTCGGCTTAAAACGGTAGAGTGGATCGACAGCTGATGCAAATGATAACAGCTGCACTGCAGCAAAAATTCAATAAAAAACAGATCATGAGGACAAAGAGGGTTCACAAGAATATTACAATACTTTTACTATGAATTTGTGGCAAAATGAAAACAACACACCTTTACAGGTGAAAGCGGAATATCAAGCATGCCATAGCCATTGAACATGTAAGTCTGATACTGGCTCAGTAACAGAGAATATAATTCTTTTTTAATAGAAAAGTAGTAAAGAAATAATAGTGTAAATCTAGGAAAAGAGAGAAAAAGTAAAATAAAAGCATACTGAAAATTGTACAAGCAAGCATACTTCAAATTTACTTCTTCATAGACGAGTTTGAAAGCAGCTTTTATTCTCATATTTACTTCTCTGTAATGTTTGAAAACTAACTTAAAGACTGCTATGTGTTAGTGATTAAGTTGGAAAAAGCATAAACCATTGGAGACTTACTCAATTATTATGAAAGGTTCTACTGGTATTGTTGGTTGTTATAGTTATAAATGAGAAGGATGGTCAAGAATTTTGGAAAAGAATGTCTTGAAATGAAACTTATTTTTCAGAGTAGACTTGTGGGCAAAAACTGACGTATACCACACAATCTCACAGAAAGAAATGTTTGCATAACACACAAAAAAGTGAACATGACCAATTTCAACTTTGCAAAGAGCAGTACTTAATTTTAGTATTTTTCATGGAAATGAAAAAAGATGAGCACAGCCAGACTGAGTGCTAATTGCTTTGCTCTTATAAACCACAAATTTTGTATTATACATAACAAAGATGCTATTGTGAATGTTTAGGACTTTACTGAGAAAAGAGCTTTAAGCCTAGTACGACATTTCTGTACAGTAAGATTTTCTGCTCCTTTATTTAAGTCAGATGCTGTTGCCTATTATAGGCAAATGAATGAAACAACAAAGGATAATTTTTACAAACAAATAAGAATCAAAAGACTGCATTCAAAAATGCAAAAGATCATATCAGTGCTCCTTTGTGGTGTAAAGATCAATGCTTTCTATTATCAACCAAGAGTACTTATAACTGTATGGAAAATTCTTGAGGGAGGGTTTTTACGCAGTGCTTGGTAAAACATTTTGGGACATCTTTATTCAACTGTGTTCTCAAATGTGTACAAGGCAGGTGGATAGTTTGAGAAACAACATGATTCCTAACAAACACAGTTAAGGGTTTTCAGTGAGAAATGTCTGTTAAAAGGGAACAAAGTCAAAGTAGCTAAGATATAGGAAAGACTCTGACAAGATTTCATATCCTTTATTTTTATAAAACTCTGTTTATGCATAAGTCTATGTCAGTAAGAATAAAACTCCTCAGGTATGTTTTCAAATTAATTCAATAAATAATATTTTTTGAAAAAGATCAATGACTTCCAAAATTCTGATGCATGTAAGTAGAGAATAAGACCCGACTCTCACATAATCATGGCAAAAACTATAACACAAATTCATGTTTATGCCTTCCTAGGAGTATAAAAATACTACCATTACTATTGGCAATACTAGAGTAGCAGTCAGTTTTCTTAGAAAATGACCAGATATTCTGAATTACTGTGTCCACAAAGAGAGTTAGGCAAGTATGTGGTTGGAAAATATTTCCTGTATTTTTCAAACTTGATATAAAAATTTTCACAAACTATGAATAAGTAATTCCATTCACACTCATGTCAATGTTATTTAATTCAAAGGAGCTAATATGTCATCCTTAGAAGTACTGATGTTCATTGTAAAGTTACTGGGTTGTAAATGTTACAAAATCATTATCTTTTGTAGTCTTGGGAATTGCTGACTTATTCTGCACTCAAAAAAACATGGAAATCGACTTTTTAGTATTTACACTTTTAATTTCTAGCCAGGACATAGCTTTTCAAATTTAAAGGTCTTTTTTTCAAGTTAGGTAATACTGGTAACTGTTGAAGCACCAAATTAAAATGATCTCCCCATTTTATAGTTGGGAAAAGGAGGTGGGAAGCTGTGGTAAAGAAACTGTGTTAAACCAGCTGGAAAATCAACAGTATTATGGAACAAACTGAAGTTTCACAGACAAGGAAGGATGTTTCTGGAATACAACCGAGCCCAGTTGATAAATACAATGCTTCAGAATATCATAAGTCATGTTGTTCTAATAATTTTTCCAAGTTTATTGGTGCTTCATCTTGTTGACTATGTTAAACTTTCATTTGGAAAGTTTCATTAAATATAAATTAAAGTGTAAACAATTCCAAATTATTTCAACCATTATAGTGTGAGATACAATCCAGGGAAAGAATAAATTGCATTGTTTGCTCTGGGGTTTGCAGTGCTACTAATCAGGATAGAATGATTTTTCATATTGGCACATAAGGCTGCTTGAATGCATGAAATTCTAAGGCACAGCTTTAGTGAATGCATAGTCATAAATCCTTTCTTTTTTTCCGTCTTTTTTTCCATGTCATCAAAGGAGCACAGAATCTTCAGTTTTGTAAAAGATTGTTACATCTCAGGGTATAAGTAGATGTAACAAATAAATTCCTCTTTATGCAGAATGCCTTCTCTCAACATCTACCTTTACGAAGACAGTTTCTGTGACTCTCAGACTCCTGAGCATCAGTTTTCCAGTCGGTTCTGTTATAGATTTGAAGTTCAGGTAGATGATAAGCAAGTAGTTCACATTTGCATCACTGGATTTATTACCCTGCATGACTCTGCAAGTCACTAGTATTTCTGTGGGTACTACCAGTGTGTGATTGTGGGACTGAAGAATTGTGCTCTGAACAGTAATGAAGTCTGAAAGCGCATTGTAAAACAAAACTTTGTTGAGGCAGTAAAAAAGATGAGCAACAACCTGCTCATACTGCAACTCATCCATCACCGAAGACAGACATAGGTTTATAAGTCATGCCATGACTCTGATGCACTGGCAGGGACACTTGGTGTCTGGATCATCTGGCAGTAGCAGCCAATTGCGCGAAGGCCTTTTGAATGTGGGTAAGAGTCATGCCACCCCAGAGTTCCACCAATGGCAGTGTGATTTCCGACAATCCCAACGTACGTGGATGACGTGGGCAGCATCCTGTGAGTGTCAGCCAGAGGGAAGGATGTCAAGAGGCCAGGTGTTGGCACAGTCTCTCTGCTGCCAGTATTGGCCAAAGAGTAAGGTGTCAAGAACGTAGGAAGGTAGGATTCAGAATGTACTGGAGGGTTTTGCCTACATAATGAGTTAGACAAACTTGGGCAGAATTTTTTTCCCCGTAAAGAGATAATCTTTTTCAACTCCTACCACTTGTGAGAAGAAATGGTAGTTAAAGAAGTGTCAATGTTTTTTAATGAGATAATTGAAAGAAAATTAAAAACAATACTTGAAGGAACACTATGTGAGAGAAATTGTTTTCTCTACTTACTCTGAAAGAACAAAACCAAATTAATCACATTCATTTGGCATATCCTATAAAATTATTAAACAGGACCCCCAATTACAAAAATAAACAAAAAGGCTTGGATACCTAATGACAAGTTTTATTATGCTATTTGTTAAATATCTTGAAAAGCAAATCTTCTTCATACTAACAAGGTTTACTGAAAAAAGTAATATGGAAAAATAAAATATTTAATCAACAAAGAAAATATAAATTGGGCCTTTGAGTGCACTTTCACTGAATCCAAAAACAAACTGCCTCTGAGTTCAACTACCAGAAGCAGAACTGTGTTTCAGCATTACAGTTTTTGTTTTCAACCTAAGTAACACCACAACCTTACTTTTATTTACAAGACCAATTTGTATTTATTTGATTTATCGAGAGTTTATTTCAAATTATGTTTCCTGTTCTGTTTCCTGTTCCATGTGTTTTTATGACTTCATTGTGTTGCTGGTTTTGTCAAGAAGTCCTCTAGATAAAGGATTACAAATTGCTTGCTGTACATTTTAAAATCCAGCTCATATGCTGGGTTTAATATTTTGCAGTAATAACAACTTTTTTGGGGTTTACGTTCCAATTACAATAATGCTATTCTTTTAAGGATAATTCAGATGGGAATGAAAACATGATTCTTTTCCTCTGTGGGTTAGCAAAACTTCCTACATAAGAAGGAAATTTTAAACTGAATCCTGATAAGTGCCACTGATCAGCTGACTGGAAGCTTGGTGAAGCAGAGCACTAAGTTGTCATTCTGTGAGATACATGGCAGCAAGCTAATTGTCTGAAGAATAAACCTAAATAATTATTTTTGTGATTCCTCAGCTATTAGCAAAGAGACACAGGTACTTAATGAAAGGGAGTCATTTAATCCTAAAAGCCTCTTTCACCACTGAAGATTAAAAGAGATATTCACCTCAAATGTACAACTTTTAGATGTCTGAAATGGGAAAGATAAACGCAACTCACAGCTTCTTTAAGAATAGGGTGTTGAGCAAGAAAGCTAATAGGATGCATAAAGTCTCTGTACATTCCTTTCATTTAAAAAATTATGATCCATAGGCTAAGCATTTTTGGACCTTTTTTATGTTGTAACAGCTAATTTCTACTTTAAAGTGTCACTTTTATATATACGTATATATAATTCTCTGACGTATGACATCCTTCAGAAGTGAATCTCATTATGTGAACTGGAAAGACTGTGGGTTGCACACTTCCTGTATTCCCACATGCTTATACTTTCCTTCTAAATCTGCAATGAATCAGAGAGTGATAGTTTTCTCATGGAAGGAGAGAGAAATTCGTGGCATCTGTATGTACTGCAATACCATTTGAAAAACTTAGTATAAGGCTGCTAGTTGGTGAAGCTTTAGCATGCATGTAAAAAAACAGGGTTGCAAAATACATATTAAGAATGGAAACTCTGCAATGGATGAGTAATTTTCAAGCTAGTGTGCATCTTCTTGGGTCAAAAGATAACATCTGACTTGCACAGAGCCAGTGAGTATTTGGGACTGTCTTACTGCTGACCAAGATGAAATATCCTCTCAAACACAAGAGCAATCAATTTAAGCTATAGTTCATTTTATTGTTGTTGTTTTCTCATCATGTGCAAAGCAATCAAAGCATTAATTTTGATTTGTGCAGAATGCTATGTAAGGTGGAAGTCCAACAAAGAGAGTCTTTCTTTCTCAGTTTGCTTTAAGTGTTTGTCTAGGAACCTATATAAATCCTCAAGAACAACCACAGCTATTGAAAAAAATCCTCCAAAAAATATCTCTTGTGGTCTACAGGCTTGTCTGTTTGTGCCTATTCAGTTATTTTTCACAAAGTCTAATCAAGTACATTCTGAAGATTTCTATGGAAAGTATGGTAAGTTGTGATCAATGACAAGTAACTATCATAAGACTATTTTAAGGCATGGTTGGCTTTGTAAAAATGTTAAGGTAAGGATTTATTCCCAAGGATAGCACAGCAAAGATTGGAAACACTGAATACATCAGGTTTCCACTTTGAGACTATCCAAAGATGAATTTAATTTTATCTCCAAGAACTAATGAATCTGAAGAGAGTTATTTAATTTTTACTATGCTGGAAGGCTAATGATATTGATCTAAGAATGCAAGACAAAAGTGATTAAAGAAAAGAATGTGATTTACTGATGTTTACGGGTTAACGGCTCCTAAAATGTTGTGGGCTTTTCTTCTCTGTGAGCAGAAATTATGAAAGTGCAGGACCAGTGAAGAAAGAAGTAATTTTCAGGAACAATGACAAGTGGTGGAACCGAAAATGACTTTACGGTTCCAGAGGAAACAGAGAAAAACAACAGAGTACCTGAATATTACATTTTTGACTATAACATACTTGCAGCTCTCCCTGATTTCTGCACATAAATCACACCCAGATTTAAAGTCTGGTTCCAAATACTAAAGAAAAATATATTTTTCTTTGTTTCAAGCACAGGAAAGAATTATATTTCTTAAGCACCTGGGCAAGGAAATTAAGGGTTTTTTGCATTTGTTTATGTGCTCTGCAGAATTCTGCTGTAATTGCCACCTGAAATATTGTTAGCCTGAGAACAAAATCACACAACGTAAATCTTTTATTTTTATTTCTTGTTCAGTTTAAAAGGTTCTCAAGCATTAATTTAAAATAATGTTGCATTTATGCACAGAACTTTATATTAATCCTTAATTCATTGGGTCAGATAATTTAACTGAGGAAAGATAAGTTTTCAAGACTTTCAGGTTAGAGAAGAGTACTTTACAAAAACTGAAGCTGTGCAAATATTGTAATAATGTTCCCCAGGATTTAAAGTCAAATTTCATTCTTCATTGATCAAACATAAGAAAGACTTGTATATCCAAAACACAGACTCAAGCAATTAATGTCATTTATCAAACCTGCAGAAGAATTTGTAGCATATCTGCTGAAAAATCTTGAAGTTCTCTTTTTTATTATTTCTTTTCACCCTAAATATATTTGTATTTGCTGTGACTGTGAATGAAAATATATACAGGCTCAGAATGCTGATTTGATATTACACTCTCTCCAGTATTCTGCATTCCATTTTTAAGAGTCAGCTCTTCATAGGCTTCTTTAGCTTTTGTTATTTTTTATTAGAAATGTTCCTCTTCAGTAACTTCTAATGTGTTTGCCTCTGTGACTTCACAATCTGATTATAGATGAGATTCTTTTGGACTAAAAATGACTGAAAGGTCTGAAAATGATTCAAAGTCATAAAGATATTCCATGTAATGGTCAGATTCTGTTCAGGCTATGAAAACCCATGAAGTTTCTTTCCATGCCCTGAATAATAACTTCAGCAATTGTGGAAAGTGAATATAAAGGAAAAGAGCAAGTTATAGTTTTATTAAGAGGGAGTATTGTAGAATTTTACTAGAACACAAGTAAGATTAAAGAAAGTCACTGTTTTTCTTTAATGGTAAAAAACATAAAATTTTTATTGTGGTTTCGAAAGTACTTTCTGTCTTGAAGGAATGAGGTGTCAGGCTTTCCCTGTTCCTGTCTAGACAGAGCAGAGCTAAGGGGCACCATCTCTTCCCATGCCATCTATCTTTTTAAGCAAAGGAAACTCAGGTACACAGTTTACAAGCAAAGCATGGCACATTTTGAGACTCCCAACATCTATGTATGTTATGGGACCAGGACAAAAAGGTAATCTAGATAACTATTGTTTCCTTTTCTCCATGATTCAAAGACACAAAGGTACTCGGTGACCCTAGAGAGGTCTTCTTAGGAGCTCTTTTTCTGTATCTGACAAACAAACACGGTATTTAGAATATCCCTTTCACAAAGAAGTGCAGCAGATCAGTGCTTCAAAAGTTGTATTAGATCTTTTAAAACAGAGACTGCAAGGGCAGATGGATCAGTGACTGCATCTGAATAAGAGTTATTTGATTTTAAGACAAGAACTTCCACTTTTCTTTGACAGCAATAGACATTATATATCAAATAATGTGGAGGATTTTGCCTTTTTCCTCTTTGAGAATCAACAAGTTTTTTTTAAAAAAAAACAAACAGCATGATTCCATCAGGTTAGGCTGGACATTTTTATGTGGCAGCTAGGCTCTAAGACCGAAGAGCAACAGATAATGAGAATAGATTTGATTTTTTGCTTTTAATAAAAGAATGCACTGTAGACAAAATACAATACATCAGCTGAATCTTGCCTATAATTTATATTACATTAAAAAATGATACATAGATTTGTATAAATTTAGATCACTCATTTTGAAATATAGATTATGTAGCAGTACAAATAATTCTGCTCTTTGGAGGAAGTGCACACTCCATAGCATTTCTTTTAAAACCACATATTCTATTTACCAGGATTTTGAAAGCAGGGAAAATATGTATTCAACTTTAACAGACTTTTTCTGCAAAGAT
Organism: Tapera naevia; assembly: GCA_033556795.1. Classification (NCBI taxonomy): domain Eukaryota; kingdom Metazoa; phylum Chordata; class Aves; order Cuculiformes; family Neomorphidae; genus Tapera; species Tapera naevia. The sequence goes on from JAUMJJ010000059.1 coordinate 8,393,626, forward strand.
TGAATTCTTAGATTCTCTACAGATATTCTTAATGTCATTACTGTTGTAAACAATTTCTTTCTGATTTTTTTTGTTGTGTTGTAGCACTTAGGATACTGAATGTTAATGGTATATAGCAAGACTGTGAGCTATGTGAGGGAATTATCATGGAGCTAAGCTCTTCTGAACTGAAGATTTGGTAGGATGGTCCGAATGACCAGTAAAAGAAAATTATTATAGTACCATAACATCTATTTCAAGGCAGAAACCCCCTTATAAACAAGGTTACTTATACATTTACCTTTGCCTGCTCAGCCCGCAGTACAACTGAACAGTAATGCTGATTTTACTTCATGGCTTTAGTGAACTAAAATAAAACAAAACAACACCCCGCAAAAAATTTGAGACCTTTGTGACATTCTAAGTAGCAAAGTATGAGATGGCTCTTCCAAATTGTGAAAAAGATGACATTGGTATTGACTTGAATAGAGGATGAATGGATTTTTTTTCTGCTTACCCCATAGTAGAGTTCCCATATCCTCAGGTTGCAATTGGAGACTACACACTGCCTTCAAATGAGTTGACTACATTTTTGGTCTCATTTCAGGTTAACAAAGGCTAACAAAGAGATGAAATTGTAACAATTTTGTAGGGCTTTTACTGAAGTTAGACTTGTGACAGCCTTGCAAAGAGATATATTAGTCCGTCTGTTTGACTAGGGAGAACTGCTGTAGGAAAATCTTTATCCTAACAGCATTGTGCAGTGACTCATCAGCAATCTTTTAGAAAAGATCTTTGAATTGATTAACACTCTCTTAATGCGTAAACACTCATGGGATTCCTTTCATCCTTTTTATTTAACGCTAGTATTTGTGTGAGAGACGGAATTGTTTCTTGGATGCTGTAGGACAGAATTCCGCTGCTCGCAAAAAGACAGTTTTGTGACTTGTGGAACTGAACCCAATTTTCTTTTCTGTTCTGATTATGAGATTCTATCTGGGGACATGGCAAAAGAATTGAAGAATTACAGACGATCCACAATTCATTGATCAATTATATTGTACCCTTCACTGCTCTATTTCTGATAACTTGTTTTTAATCTGTGGTGGTTTTATTGCTGATATCCTGGTTGTGGAATTTCTCTGTGAATAAAAGAAATTTCTTGACCTTGGTTATCTATTTACAACAGCAGAAGCTTTTAGCCTGGATTTTCTTCATTTTTTTTTTTTATATTTTCAGAATCAGTCAGATTTAAAGATTAATGAGAATCTTAACTAAAGCTTCCAAGCAGTCCTCAGAGCTGATTTCTGACTGGGGATTAAATGCTTTGAGACTGACTGATCAGGCTCTCTTTGCACGATTTCCCTCATTCCTATCCCACAATACTAACGATACATGTTACTAGACATTAATTTATTTTCATCTATGATAGAGTATAGTTCACCTAAACCAGTCTTATCAATTGTAAATTTTTGCCTCCTGAGATTCTGACATGATTGTGCTCAAGGTTTACTATTGGGATTATTTTTTTTCCTAATCTCTATCTATATGGGGAGTGCAATGAAGCCTTTACCTTTCCACCCTGAATGCATTAACTCTTTTGAACTTCCAGGAGAGAGCAGCTGAGGGAACACTTGTATGATAAGCTGGAAACTGCAAGAACACTACTTGCAAATTACAGTCAGCTTCTGGAAATTTTGTTGTAGACGTCTTGAACAAACTGCATAATTGGGACTCGTCTATGAAAACTGAAATATTGTTTGGAAAGAGTTTTATTTATTTCCCATATTATGGAAGTCTTATTTCTCTGTAGTATCTTTCTTTTTTTGAACATGGGATATTTTACATATGATTATATGGTGTATAAATTTTTTGTCTGCTTCTCAGTGACTGCTAGAAAAACAGTTTGAAAATATGTATGTCTACTGTAGTTTTCTCTTTTTTTAAGAAAAATATGTCTATTTACTTTTTTTTCTGTGTGTGGTTTTAAATGCTTAGTGTTATAAATAATTTTTTTCGTTTTGTCTTGACCTAAAGTCACTAGTTTAAATAGGCAGACACTTCTGACTGATTACTGCAGATCATGGAAGATTCTGTGATTAGGATCTAATTATCGATAGCTTATTTTAATTCTCATTTTTACAAAATTTGTTGAGTTTTGAGGAAGGTGGCTGTAAAAATTTGTGGAATTTGCATCTTGCATTCATCAACTAACATAATTAATTAAAAAAGTTTGCAAACAAAACAATCCTAGCAAATGAATAAAAATCACCAGTGAAAGTAATGCAAAGTAGATCTGCTCTTTAAGTAAGCCTCTTTTTTGCCCTCTTCCCTTCCTCTCACTCTCTCTCATTCTCTGTTTACTGCAAAAACAGGTTCTCTAGCATTTTCTGTTCTGTAGAATAAGCGTCTGGTTGCACACCTGGAAAATATGCTGAGTTCACTAATCTTGTTAATCAAATCTGTGGGGTAGTTAATTAATGAATACTCCCTGTGTTTTGTTATTTTCTAGAAAGATTTTTACTTTATGCTTGTGAGTTTTCGATTGACTAAAATCACTGGGCTTACTGCAACTGAGGAGGGTGGTGGCAGGCCAGGTCAGTGTTTGTGTCGATTGTTTTCAAGAGCTATCGCAGGCCACGTACACCGTATGTCCTCAAGCTAAGACTTGTTTATACCCACTCTGAAAGGGGATTGGGTCTGTCAGGCATGACATATATCACAAGCCCTTGCAACATGCCTGACAAATCTCTTTCAATGGTAGAAATGCAGATTCCCTTAAAGTTTTGGAAGAAACTGAGTGGGAATACTAGACTTGGTTGAATTCCCCATGGGTTTTCAAAGGAAAGCTATGCGCAATACAGCAAGAGGACACAAATGGAACAGCTGCCTGAAAGTGGGAACAATTATGACAGAAATGAATTATGAACAATCAATGCAGAAGTGAGACAAGTATGTTTATTTGACCAATAGGTATATACTAAAGTTGCAAAGTAATTGGGCATCATACGTACAAACAGCTGAACTGATATTTGTAAGCTGAACTTGCCCTGATGATCATTAGCTACAAACTGCAATAATAACAGAAGTCCAGGGGATTTTCTCTGGAGGAAATACGTACTATATGCATCTGAAGCCCTGACTCCTATGTGCTCCCTCTTTCCAGGGTGCGATGATGCTGTTTGTGTGGAGTAAATGGTATCCAGTGCTGCTAGATGGAGATATACGTATGTATGTATATATATATATATCTGGCAGACCTCTCCAAACATGATGAACACTGTGAGCTCACTGACGCTGATACATTGTGATGCACAACTTACCTACACAAAGCATTCTAATGCCTTTTATTCCTTAATCTTTCTTAATGTCACAAACTCTGCCTCTTACAGCAAGCTCACACAGTGAGCTTGATTTGCACGCTGGAAGGCTACATGATCTGGAACCCTGAAACAGTGCCCACAACATATGGCTTAGGCAAACTAAAGTGCAATGAGCAATAGGAGGTCATCACCACTGGTATCAAGAGAGCTTTTGGTGTATCCATGACTCCTGGGATGTGGCACAGTGCAACAGCTGTCAGAATGTTTGGAGACAACATAGGGCCTAGGAACTGCAGCTTTGATGCTAATAAGTCATGAGACACTAGGATGCCACACCTGAGAATTCCTCATAAAAGACCTGTTAAAACTACCTACATGTGACAGTGTAGTAATGTAATGTAGAGTAACTAGCAGGTCTTTTGATTTAAACTCTAACTGACTCAACAGGGATCTATAAAAAGAAGATATTTGAAGAAAAGTCTTAGCACAACATTGTTTTAAAAATTTAAATAATTGTCACTTGAGTTTGTGATAGATTTGGTAATGATAAATTAGAAACAAATCTTCATCCTACTTTTAACACACACTATCTTAGGTTGTGGAAAGGTATGAGTATAGAACAATAATCTATCTACTATATAAAACTGGAGTATAAAAAGGAATTTTGATATACCTGACAACTATTTAATAAATCAGAAATATATAAACACTGGAGCAAAACGCTTAAGAAAACATATTTAGAGAATGATAAAGACATTTTCAAGATATTCTGAGAATAAGACCAAGTGAAGGAAAATTATACATATTGTCTGTGAAAGCTTATTTTTAAACCTATACAAATTTGAGTTCTAAAGTCACTTTTCATACTAAAATTTAAGACTCACTATTAAAATCTTAGGCTTTCAGCAGCTGTTGCTAAGCTATTGGGACATTCAACAGTGCAACAGCTTTGAAGTATTAGCTCATAAAAATTAGTTTGCATAATTATACCACTTATAAGACATATTTTGATTCTTTGCAGCTACATAAGTTGCTCTACACGAACTAGCAAAAGCTGTAGATGGATACTTATTGTCTGTATTTGCGTAATAAAGATTAGGATTTTAACTTTCTAAGGCAGCAGAAATAGTTGCTTAAACATGAATGAAAATAAAATGTTAATACACTGGGTTTGAAGAGTTAAACTTTGTGATTTTTTTCTTTTGATACTACCATCTTTCCATTAATGTTTAATTTGAGTTATTAAATAATTACATGATTTTAATTTAAGGCATGTGTGCAAATGTTCTCAATGCTTGTTGCAGTCACAGTTTCTTGTTCTTATTGGTGCTGTTCTCTGAAAATAACCTGCTTTCAAAAGCTGCTGAGATAATTTTTTTATTATTCACTATTTACTGCATTTCATGTTTTCTCTGGATTTTAAAATTTCTCTGCCAATTCCCTGATTTAAATTATTTCACCCCTGATGTCTGACACATAGTAAATTATGAACAATACTTCTTTTCATTAGGAGAAATGTTACTTCATGAAGAGATGAGCCACAGAGGGGAATGGAATGGTACTCCACCACTGGGAATACTCAGATATCTTGTTCACTAGAAAACATGCTGAACTAATTGGGATTCTATTTTTCTACCACTGTCAGATGTAGGGTGACATTTGGAAAAGCTTTCTTCACCAGTTGTGCAGAGCTCAGTGAATAGTTTGTTGGACTTCATAGTGACAGTGAAATACTAAGTGGCTGTTTGCATTTTCCTGATTCTCATATACCCTCCAGATGTCACAAAACAGTGGTCTATTTCAGCAAACCCTGGCAACATTAATCTTATTTTACCTCTTTACAGTTGCATATCCTAGCACCTTTGCCAAATTTCTTATTGATGCATGTAACATCTGTTAAGCACTGAGGACCATGATTTCAGAAGTCTTGACTGCTGATATGAGAGAGATGGCCTCTGGTAGAATGAAAGATGGAGACTTAAACTTACTGTTCAAATATTTCTGCTTTGTTTTTTGGATGTGAAGATACAAAAAAAGACCAGGCAGATCTGCAGTTCTGTGACCCAAACCAATGCATTACCTTTTGTCTTTCAAGAGAGTTGTTAAATGTCTTCGCTTATAAGGACAAACGTTCTGATCAGTGAATTGCCAGCTTTATCTCCAGTAGTTGGTATGAAATCAACCATACGACTTCTACGTTGTCCAGTGCTAAAACCAGGAAAATTCCACAGGTAGGCATGAGATGTAGACTCATTTACAAGGGCAGAGCAAATGTATATGTCCATGTAAAGCAACATACAAGCATTATGTCTGAGCCTAAGTTGCCAGCGGTTGGCTGTGTGACACCATGGCAGGAGAAAACAATCCAAGTGGAATTGCTTGCCTTGTACACACTGTAAATAATTGTGTTTGAATACATATACCTGCATTAAGGAATAGCAGAGGCCTAATTATGCTTGCTGTTGTGTACAGGACTTAGCAAGTTAAGACTTGCGTGAAACCATGCACATCATAAGCACTATCACTATTATCTTCAGTTACACTAGAATCCGTTTAGAGTTTTTCCTCAGCAGGTTTGTGACATTTAAGCTACTCTTCTGCATATTTATCATATCCTGAGTTTGTGCAAGTCTTCTATGCTGTGCTGCTTTTAATTTTTTTTTCTTAAATAGTGTCATGAGAGTTTCAAATCCCCTGGAGAAGACTTATCAAATGCTGTCTATGTTTTAAAATATTTTCTTTTTTTCATTAATACTTATACAGGGTAGAGAAAGATGCTGTCTCCTGAAAGTGGGTACAGGATAATGCTGAATTGCTCTTAGAGGATTTCTCAGTCTGGGCTTGTACAAACATGTGCAGGCTTAAAAATAAGATTATGCGTAAAACTGTCAGATTTAACTTAGACTCTGTTTTCAACTACCTAACCTGACTCAGCTGAGCCAGCCAGTCTGATACAATTTATTCTGACTCTTAGAAGGCAATCATGGATCTGAATTTTGATAATTAGAGTAATTGTAGAGGTGATAGACTCCGACTACTTGCGCTTTTGATTAAGTATGTAAGCTACTTCCCAAGTGACAAGTTATCCATTGTAAAAATTTACATCGAAGTAGAAGACCATAACACTCTGAGGCATCATCTTACTCCAGGCAAGCCCTTCCTGCATGTACTTTAAGGACTTCTGGGGGCACATTAAGAATTATTAATTCTGGAGAGAAATTAAGAAATGTTGCAGAGTAGTAGAATCAAACAATTTAGACACCTATAGAAATGCAAAATACACATGTATGTGCGCATTTGTGCTTTAACCCTTGTTGTGAGGGCAAGGACTTTCTGCTCTGCAAAGAAAAGTGAGCCAGGAGTCAAAGGTAGCAACAAGGTAGCCAAGACAGTGTCTGTGCTGACAAAGGACACAGTACCACAGTATCCATATGCAAAAGTTAGATCGGGTCTGGTGAAGATGACCATAGTCAGCCATCCCAGTCCAGCTGGCTAAGCATGTCTACAGTAACAGGTCAAGCCAGAAAGTTAAGTCAGTAGGTCAAGGTCAGCAAAGTAAATAGCCAAGCACAAGCACTCTTACAACACTACTGGGGCAAGAGCCAAAAACAAGCAAAGAGTTTGAGCTTAAAAGCAATCTCTGACCACAGAGGGAAAAGCCTCCAGTGAAGATCCCCACCACTCTGTCTCACAGACCTCTTTTAGTAGTCTGGTCTAAGGTTTAATGGCCACACCATAACAGAGCTGGCAGTGGCAGCTGGGTGCTTGTGTTGGGGTGGCTGAGCTCATGCTCGTGGCTCTGACTCTTTTTTTCTGACTACTATATAACTTCAAATGAATACAGTAATGCTTTTATTCTGGAATTGTTTTTGCAATAATATGATCATTTTACAAATTGAAATGAGGCTGGTGCATTCAACAGATGCTGTTCGCTCAAGATAAGTACAAAAATGTTTGAATTTTTCAAGGAATAACTAGCTCAAATATCAAGAAATGCTATTGAAAATAGTTAAATTTGAAGAAGGAGTAAAATTTTACGTGGGCTTTTTAAAAGTTTCCATAACAATAAAAATGCAGTGACAATGATTGTTTTGGAATCTTCTTACAGACCTATGTGAAAGAAAACATTTATAAAAAGAATCAGAAATTCAAGAATATCTAGAGAAGAAATGATTAGCCTACTCCTGAAAAAAGAAGCCATGAAACAGAGGTTGGGATCAAGTGCTAGTGAGCAAGAGACATGTAACTCTAAAACTGAGGCTGAGACTTTTCTTGTTGTTTAACCTTCACCGTGTTTAAGAAAGAAGCATTTTATGCTCAGGTTTTCTAACGGAACATGGCTGTAGTAAAGAACTATCTGCCCTCTGTTATCGAATCCTTGCATAGAAATTAACAATGTGTCTTAATTTTCATCTCATGTTTGAAAGGGACCCTGATAATGAGTGTTGTTGCAAGCCTCTAGAAGAAATGAATTTTGAAATACTAAATGACGTCAGGCACCAAACAGTCAATTGTCTTGATAATCATGCAACTACAGGCAAATTCAGAATAGCAGAATTTGTCTTTGAGGAGTGTTTGTGTAAGACAGCTGCATGTTTCAGAAGTGTGCATTCAAGAACTATTGTAGAAATAAAAAAAAAAAAGCATTCTGGTATAATTTTGCCAATTTTATCTATGATTTCTGGAAATATCAACACTTTTCTGGTAATCATGATAGACTGTAGGTGTCAAACAGAGAAATATATATGCACATAGCAACATAGAAGAGAAAAATACCACATTAAATACAGAATTAATACCCTGTTGTGAAACTGTAAGACATTGAGTAAAATGAGAACAACAATATGAAAGGACTGACTCTGGACTATTTTATGAATAAATAAATTAAGACTTATCTTTTATTTTTATTCTTTTAAAAAGTTAGATTTGTGAAAATCAGCCACAGCTCTTTAGCTAATATCATATGTGCTCTTATTTCATTCTGTCATAAAATTTACTTTTACATTTAGATTTCAAATATATGACCAATGGAATGGTAGCTTTTTGTCCAGAACATTTTTCTTTTTCAGGAAAACTTCATGGACAATAGTTTAATCATTTGTAAGTTAAAATGCTGCGAGATTCTTCAACATGTCATTGTGTCAATACTAACATATGGATTTTACAGATTTCGTGCTGCTGAAAGTCATACCCGGAATATTTTTTTATAAAATAAAATTATGAATTGTTAATTCTGTCTCCAGCAGTAGAAAATTAATCTGATTTAGTTGTGTTTTGTAGAACCTAACTACACTAGCTCAGAATAAATATTATAATACATATAATTTCTAAAAAATGTTTTGGAGCTCCTATCTTTTTTTTTTCCCTCATCTACATGTTTTAAAAGGAAAAATAAGTTGTTAAAGTTCTCCATTTTCCTAATATTGAGGACTGGAAGATTCTAAAACATCTCAGCAGCATCATTTAGAGGATACTTCAAGATTTATTTTGAATTAGCAACCTACAAATAATTCTATTTTTTGTCCTGGTGTATTTCAAAGAGGTGCCATCTATGTTTTCATTCTCACTTTCATCAAAGAAAGCAACAGAAAATAGCAATGAACTTGCATTTCTGACTACCAGTAAATCCTGGGAACTGCAGGAAATAAATCACCCTGAAAGCATTATTCTCAATTTGAAAACCAACAGGTGAGGTTCAAATAATATATACTTGAAGCATTATACGTACTACATATGCCTGAAATTTACTGAATGATTCATGATTTTTAGATCTTCCCTCCTTACTAAGAAAATCAGGTAAAATTTGAATGAATAACAAGGCGAAGGTCAATATTCAGCAGACAACTTAATATTGATTCCAAAGAAAAAGAGGAATGAATTTTTCATAAAGTCAAGATTTAACAGATAAAATAAACAACATTTATTACCAAACATTTTGAAAATTGACAGATAAAAAGCCTGATTGAGATAAGTGAGCAGCAACATGGATTTCAAGAACACCAAGGGGAAGTTCCTTTTGAAACTACAGATATTTGCGAAGTCCCACTGGATCTGATGAGCTGGGTTGCTAGAACACAGATTTAAGAACTGAATCGACTTGTAAAACTTCAAGGCCTGTGTATGTAAATTAACCTTTTTCTTCCTCCTGTCTGGAAAGTTCTTCTGTGCCGATTTATTATGTGGTCCTGTATGCTGATCTGCCTTATCTCAGGATTTCACTTGATTGAGTTTATTTTCTGTCACTTTCTTTGCTATGAATAATACATGTGTACAGACTAAGACTTCATTCTCCATTTTTCTTCTAAAATGAGCTAATTATTCAGTCTTGTTTGCCACATTTTAATGTTGTAAACTGGCAATGTGAGTAATTGTTAATTGAAAGTCTATTTAGTGAGCTCAGAATTTCATGTTATGAGAACAGAAAGTTGATAAGTTTCTTGGAGGGTAATTGTAAACCAAATCAGCTGTGCTCCTCATGTTGATGTTTCTTGCTAACAGCATACAAACAAGCCATGCTGACAGTCCAGTTTAAAATCAATCCTCCCTCAGCTTTTTCTTTTTTCCTTTTTTTTTTCTTTCTTTTTAGATTCTAATTCAATGAGGTTTAGCAAATGCTGTATATTGCCAGCAAATCCCTAGCTCGTATTCAAGATACTTTAGAAGTTTAGAGTTTGCTGAAATCTGTAATGCTGATTTGCTGCTGGAAAACCTCAAAATCAATGAGGAGTTATCATCTGAAGTTACACTTCATGATTCAAGACCAAGGAACTTTAACAATACATAAAAGTATCAGATTAAGACATACATGAACCATTGTATCCAGCTGCATTTTCATAGCGCAGGAGACTTCCTCTAAACCATTAACGCAGGTTTAGACCTAAAGCCCCTCTACGATACTGTAAGTCTTTTTCTTACAAACAGTAAGTTTGAGCTGAAAATGCTCTGTGCCAGTGTCAACACAGAAACAGTAACATGTGGATTGGATTCTTCACACACCTCAGAATCACAGGAACCTACAAGTAATTTCTAAGACTTGCCTACTTGATTACATAACTAGGACTATCTGCATGCCCTCTTTTAAGTACTGTTGCCACTCATCTGCTGTTGGTAAAATTTCTTTCTTTTTTTTTTTTCAGGAAGCCAGTCTGCAAAAATGTCTTTTGAAAACTGGGCTTATGTGTGTGATGATTTATGCCTGTTTTGTAGCTCTTCCTTAAGGAGTATCAGTTTTCAAATAAATCACAAATTGATTTCATAATGGTTTTACTGATGCCTATAATTGAACCTTAACTCTCTGCTCTTTAGCTGAGAGATATGTAATTCCTGGACCTGATCCTGGTGATAATGTCTGAAAGTGAGGAAGCAAAGTGAAGGAGGGGAACTCAATGACAGCATACCTGTGTTGTGTTCACTGTGACTCACAGAACAGTTCCAAAACATGACAAAGTCTGGTTTCTAATTTAAATTAAATCTTGTTTAAATTTCTTTGGCAGGGAAATGGCTTTGAAAATTTCAGAATGATAGGATGTCTTGTGAAAAAGTTACTTCTTTCTTAATTTTCCTAGGAAGAAGACTCATTCCAAAACACATTAGAAGTTTGAAGAAAAAAACTTAGTTGCGTGATTGTCATTGTAACTCAATTTAATGACAAAAATTAGATGAGAGGAAAATCCAATCACTTGTATAAAGGACTAAATAATAAATTGAAAAGAAAAAATCAAATAAACAATCATCTTGTAACCTATTGAGACTCTGTCACTGATGTGTTCCCTTTTTTGAGGTCTGTTTGACTTTTAAAGAGATTTGACTGATAATTTTAAACTTCCAAATTTGTCTTTTCAAAATCACATAAATAAATAACCCTATACAAACCTCTAATTCTACTATTACCATAACTCTATTTTCTAACCCAGCCTCCCTCGTGCGTGATTTTCTTTTAAATTATAAAGGGTTAGGAGTCTGTAATTTTTCATTCACAAGACCCTTGTACAACTTGATAGATCATTAATCACTATGATAACAACAAACAAGGAAACTGTCAGACACGAATGACTATCAAACCAGATTTTTATTTTGTTTCATTTATTACTAAGACTTATCTGTAAGCTTCATAATGTTAGTATGATTTTCTAGTGAAAATGAAAATAATTTCCTAACATCAGTTTAATTTCAAGCATATGCATGCCAACAATAATTTTTTCCATGGAGTTGCTATATCCCATAGATCCCTCTGTGACTTCTGTGTTGAAAAGATGTAGAAAATTATGAGGAGAAATCTGTCTCAATCAGTTACTGAAAGTATTACACAGAACAATTTTTTACGTATGTAAGATACTTAAAACTGAAGTTTGATTCCTTACAACACACTTGCTATTCATGGAACAGTACAAATTCATATTTTCAGGGTGCAAAATGGGTGCAAACTGCTTATTAAATGGTTACCCTACTACTTCTCCACTTGCTGTTAGCCAACTCTATGTTAGGGCAGGTTTCCTAAGTCACGTGGAAGACATATTGCTACCTGTCTGAATTACTTCACCAATAACTCAAAATAATGCACAAATAGAAAGATGATATTCTGCATTTATGACAGCATAAGTCTTGGTAAACATTTGGAAGTTCACAAATATTTTCACAAATACCTAACTATTGCCTGGACTTTCATAAATAATAGAAAACACCATGAAGAACTGCTTAAGAATTATAGTCCTCAGTTCCTCAGTTTGATTTTTCATTTCCTTGTCAAGTCTACAGTATTGTATTAATGTCAGAATGTATGAGCACAGGAGCTTTTTTTTTTGTGCCTCTATTTGCAACCCTACGGAAATGAAGTGGTGATGCAGTGATTTCTAAAACCAATAGTGCACTTTAGGTGTCTTCTGTGATCTCTATGAAATGCTAGAAAACCAGCAAGTAGCAAAAATGACTACAATATAAGTAAAAGTTTTTATGGTCTGTGATTTACAAAATATTACAATCTAAGTTTATAATTGCAACTTCATTGACTCTCTCTGGTCTTTAAGATTAATTTGAAGCATTTCCCACCCTTCGTTGTACAATACAGAAATCAAAAGAGAGATTCAGTCCAAAATACAGCACTTCAGAAGCAGAATATTGTTGATTTAATATGTTTTAGGGAGAAATATCTTAGAATAATATTAGTATATATAGAATTTATAGAACATATACATAGATTATATAGAATATATATAATACAGAATATGTAGAGAGAATAATATATATGATGAATGTGAATTCCTTTTTTTCTTTTCCATGTGAAATAATGAACTCTGAAAAATAATTGTGTGCAGAACCTTTTTACAAATTAAGAATACTGGAAGTTGGACTTTCTTATTCAAAACTACCTCTCACTCAAATTAGGGGCTGTCAGTGTCAAGTCCAATACTGACAAGCAAAATCCATCAGAGTAGACCCTCGTTGTGAAGAATTTTTTCCTAATGGCTTCCCCCTTCCAGTTTAAAGCCGTTCCCCCTTGTCTACCACTACTTGCCTTTGTAAGAGGTCCCTCCCTACCTTCCTTGTAGACCCCCTTCAGGTCCTGGAAGGCTACTATGAAGTCTCCCTGGAGCCATGTGCTCGCCAGGCTGAGCAAGCTCAACTCTAGTCAAACATGGATGAAATTATCCAGTTTCTTACAACACACACTGAAGTCACTTATGGTCAGCTTTGAGAATTAGCTCTTTAAAATACAATTTCTACTTCAGAAGAGCTTGCTATCAATTTCAATGGGCTTAAGACACCGCGTAGAGTGTAATTCTACTGACAAATGGATATGAACTGCAATATGGCCATTTAATGTTTGGAATATTTCCACCAAGGTTATTTCTAATAATCCTGAGTTGCTGCAAAAGAAGACCCCTTTCCCATATGCTGAGTTTATTTACACTTTACGTAGCTTGCTATGTACTGTAAAAAATAAAAATAGCAAAAAATCAGAAAAAGGTAGTAAGTTAAAGGCAGCATCAATGGGAATTTAGACAGTAGGAAACTATTTATTTGTAAGCCAAAAAAGGGCTTTTCCCAGTAACCCGAATCTTATTGACCTCTTGGATCTAGGTAACATGCGCTGAAGTAACTTTGAATTTTATTATTCTGGAAACACGCAGCTTGGCTTTTGCCAATAACAACTGGAAAAGTCTTTACTTGTTTTTGGAAGCAATCTCGACTGTCTTTTTATTCATTATAAAACTGGACCTCTGATCCGTGACTGGACCTCTGGGCTCTACTACAGTGCGAAGAATAAAATAGTGGCCTATATGATACTCAACTTTCTTCATCTAAAGTGTAGATCAGTGTATTAGTGTGCAGTGTATCTCATTCCATTTCTCCCTCCACTCTCCTGGGAAGAAGCTATTCAAGCTAAGCAAAGCAGTTTTTAAGTGCAAGGAAAAAAAATTCAATATCTTCATAAAATATATATCGCACCAGGGAATTCCCTCAGCTCCTCTTCTCACCTCATTTGCATTGGATGTACTGGGAAAATCAGACATCTAAATTTATGCAGTTTTGCTGAAGTGAGCCATATCAGATGTTTGCACAAGGGGGACAAAGAAAAAAAGCATAGTTAAAAATGTACCTGCTACTTACTGGGATGTATTTAACTATTCTCTTTTGAAATGTCAGTCAAATCAGTCCTTTTCTACTTTTCACTAATGTTATAAGGTTTGTAGATAAATTTAGCTAAAGATAAGATAACAAAAAGAGCCCTCCTACTCTCTTTTTGATATATGACTGAAAGGAAATCAAGAGAAAGCCATAGAGGGAGAGGGAAAAACCATCTTATGTTTCACACCAAGCATTTTAAATCTTAAAAACAAAATTAAAAACTCCTCCTCCCACTTCAAACTTTCAGCAGGTAAAATGTTATAAATATTTTCCATAACAGAGTAGTAAAGTTTCTGGAGAGAACTTCATGTCACCTCCCCTAGGAACCAGAAATGAGATTCCTGAAGTTATGTCAATCAAATAACATCGTGTAAACTGAATTAGTGCTCACAAATCCAGCCACTTAGGCAGATAACTGGTCAATTGACTAAATGTAAATATTTCTGAGATTTTCTTAGATAACAAACTCTTATTAAAAGAATAGAATTAAACAATCATTCAATTCCTTCCTTGGTAGACTGTTTCATTCATTAAGAAGGAAAATTTTGTAAAATAAAGGAGAAAAAGATAATGAAATAGTGGGTAAAGAAGAATTCATGTCATCATAATTAAATTAAAACTATATCTAAAACTGAAACTTTTTGCAATATTCAGATCACCGACAATTAATAGCTCTTTTTTATTCCCTCATATAAGAAAATCAAATCTGTGGAATCTATCTCACTGTGATCTCTTCTGCCTCATCAGTATCTTATATATCTCTGTGTCTCATGGCTCTAATTTAAGTAGTCCCACAGCATGCAAGATTTAATTATAGCAGACAGTCTTGCAGTTATTACAGACCTGAGGCTTCGTAATAGAGCTATTACTATAGAACATTCTGAAATTAAATTTCAGTGAATTAAACAAAAAATAAATAGGAAGATATATTTTAAAATGTTGATATTTCCCCCCCTTATTTGAATAAATCCTTCTTTCAGATAAAGAAAACATAAAGAAAACTAGTTATTTTCCATTCTTTACTCAGTCATAAATATTGCTTCTTGGCATCAGTTGTTGAACATAACTCTCTTCAGGCCTTTTCAATGACTTCACAAACTTTTGTTTCTACTATTTGTTTTGCTGCCCTGTTTATTAGGTTACAGGTAGCATTCCCAGAAAACATTTCCAAATACATTCTTTTGTCAGAAGTTCAAAAGCGAGCACAAGATTCTTCTCATTGCAGAATCGTGATAAAACTACTCAGATTATTCTCAAAAATCCTCAATGGTTTTGGAAAGATTTATTAAGTTACTTTAACTTAAACCTAAGAAAATTATATGATATTAGGCTCCCTAAAGTTCACTTAAGTGCTATAAAAGCAATAATAACTATTCCTGGGAGAAATTATACATTATGTGGAATATGATTATGGAAGATAATTGTGTTTTAAATATTTAATATTTAAATATTTTAAGCCACTAATGAATATTTTATATGCTTAAAGCACTCTTTCTGAAAAGGACAAGAAATATTGACTTACCATTTTCTCATGTCAATAAGTATACTCTATTATAGAATCATAGAATCATTAAGTTGGTTAAGTCCTCTAAGATCACCAAGACTATCTATCTGACCATGCTTACTAAACCATGTCCCAAAGTGCCACGTCTACATGTCTTTTTTAACACTTCCAGGGATAGTGACTTCATCATTTCCCTGGGTAGCCTGTTCCAATGATTCACCACTCCTCCAGCAAAGATTTTTTTTTTTTAATATCCAATCTAAACCTCCCCTGATACTTCTTGAGTCCATGAAAGAATTGACAGACTATTCAGGCTATACTTAAAATTTAATAAAAATATAACAAAAATATACTAGAAAAAGGAAATATTTAGTCATCATCTGTAGTTTAAGATGCTGTAGGAATATCCATAGGTGTCCACTTTTAGTGGAGTACGTTCTTCTAACCCAGCCATTGTTAGTATATGCGCAGTTTCAGAGATTTTACGCATGGATAAAACTGCATCAACCTATGCTGAGCTGATTTATTGTACTATGGAAACCAAACCTGAATATAATTGAAATATCAAGCAAGAAAGTATGAATTTGAAAACAAAGAAAGAAACAAACAAAAAAGAAACAACAACAATAAAAATGAACCTGCGTACCAACAGAAAGGCTAGCATTTTTTCAGCCTGGCTATGACATGAATCTAATTTTGATCTTACAGTCTCACCTACTTTCAATGCATAGGACGGTTAAGGACTCTTGATATCTACCTGAGCCTTAATAATGTTCACTGTTCTGTGTTAAGACATGTATTTACCCACATGATAGGAAGGTGTCTGTACCATGAACAGTAAATCTTGAGAACACCACAAAGTTGCTCCTAGGTGTTTAAATCATCTTCCTTCTCTGTTCATAATGACTTACTCCCATTCCTTCAGGAAATGTGCTGGTACTAATATTGTTTAGGAACTCAGATTCTTCTCAAATCTGTGTTAGATATCTTTACAATACATTATAGCCTGAACTACACTGAAGAAGACATTTACTAAAAAATATAATGGTAGCAGTAATTAAATTCATGTTCTATAACATCAAAGTTTATCCTCCTTTCCCTGCCTGCTGCCTTATGAGAGAGAAGCATTTGGTATGGATTAAGCTTTGCAGATGGCCTGGAAGAAACTACTCATGAGTATATTCTCATTCTTCTTGTTTAATACATAGACTCTATGCTAAGTGGTTTTAAAAATTACAATGTTATATGTCTTCAAAATTTTTTTAAAAAGTGGAAGATTTTCAGATTTAAAATTAGAAGGATTATTTTACTTCAGGTTTAATGTTCTGCTGGTGATGTAACAAGCCTCAGAAAAAGGTTCAGACCCTAGTAGTAACCTAACTTGTTCATGAAAGCTGAAAAAAAGAAGTCTGAACAAGAAAAAACCTGTAATTTCTTGGGTAAATGTGTAACATCTTGATTTTGTTTCACTCTTCATTCACGTCAGTCTTAACCCTTCTATTACAGTTCTCTACAGGTTCACAGAATCACTGAAATATGAATAAGTAATGTGACTTAACCAATTTTTCAGAAAAGATATTCCGGTCTTGCTTATTATACTATAACACCGTTTTTGGTAAGTATGTTTCTATGGTTATGCTTTAAATTACTTAAGGAAAATTATTGGTGAATATACATATGTCATACACCATATAAGAGCTGCAGATGTGGAACTGAATATTTGAATAAGAAGCAGCAAACTTGTGATACATTTTTCCCTCTAGTCAAACTTATTCTTTCTAAACAGCATCAGGTGTGTGCAGACAAATTTAAATTATTTTTGCAAGATTTTATTTCATCTGTATCTGAAAAATTTCAGTCCCTGTGTGATTATTTCCTTGAAAGTTTTGCCACTTCTTAAGAAATGGAGTACAGTTTGTCAGATCTCAACATCATGGAAATGGATGCCTTGAAAAATGTGGGAAGGCTATGGAATAATACGGACTATCACCTCTGGTTAGCAACATTTTGATCTGCAGCATTTCTTTTATGCAAACCCCCAAACTTCTCTGGAGCTTTTTCCATGTGGAAAAAAAGTCGACATTGCCCCACCAACCCAAAACATCTGAAGAAATAACTTGCATTACAAAGTTATATTTCTGGGGAAATATTTTTTTGGAGCATTTATCTTTTATTTTCAAATCTATAGCTCCTCAGATAAAATTTGTGTAATTGTGAGAAATATTCAGAGATCTTACAAGCCTCAGTAGCAGGTGGGCCAACATATATTTGATTTCCTCTGGCTTATTTATCAAATAGTCTCGCATTGAATAAAATATTTCCTTAACTCAGTTTTTCCTACATTCAATGATTCACTCTTTCAGAGATTTCTTACCCTAAAGAAAAGGAGAAGCAGATTAAATTCAAATTCTCATATTCTGTGTATGTGTGTGTGATGGTTCCAGCCAATTTCAGCAGCTAAACCCAAACTGTTAGGCTCCCAATTACCTTGCATTCCAGAAACACTGTATGGAAAACATGCAGTCAACTTTCTGAAAATGAAGTTACCTAGACGAGACTGAGCCGAAGCTAGAAAACTGATTCTACTTTAGCTCAAAATACAACAGTATGTGTGGGTAGTTAAAGCCTTGAGATAATCTATCCGACTTCTTCTATTCCAAAACCACAATTCAAGTTCTGAAAATTGTCAGGTGGCCAAAGTAAAGAGAAAGACACTTTTTTCCCTTTTTTTTCCTTTTTTTTTTTTAATTAATTCCCCCTCTTTCCAAAGTATGGCTAGAAAAGGAAGCTCTGTTTTGTTTCCTTTTTTTTTTTTTTTTTATTTTATAGCGGGGTTTTTTTTGGATACTGGATTGAATACTTTCTCACTATCTGACATGCTTGACCTGAGTGCCTTTTCTACCTGAGGGGTCTCAAACTCCCACCCCCTGGGAGAGTCACGTGGCAACTAGACTGGATAACAGATCACTTGTCTTTTTGTTGAATCTCTTCCACTATACATCAAAAATCTGTACCTCACTAGAGAGGAAAGAAAGGACAAAAATAAGCATGAGTGCATATATGAGTGGTTGGGGATTGGCTTTCCAGCTAGAGGGGAGTTTTCCAGGCTGTGATTCAGGTACTGTGCGTTTTCTATTAAATGGTGAATGGAAAAGACCACCTAAATACTCCTCCGAACAGGAACCAGGGCTTGTAGTGAAGTAGGTGAATGTCCCAAAGAAAAACCTATCGGATCTCCATTTATTCTGAGCAGAAAGGAATAATTCCAGCACAGGACCTTGCTCTGCTTCCTGCCCTGTACGGACTCTGGAACAATGCTGAGGTAAACCTTCTGGGAAACAGATCAGAGCTCACAGTCCTTTAGTGTGTGGTAAGCATTTTCTATGCACTGTATCACTTGGTAGAACAAAACACCAGTGAGACCAGAAGCTTCCCCTTCAGAGGTCATGTGAAAAGCAGTTCATGCTTTGAGTGTGCCAGCCGTCCTGGACAGGCTGGTTTTCAGATGCAGAGAAAGGTTAAATAGAAGGAAAAAAACCTGAAGTATCTGGAGTGTCTCTAAGATGAGGTGGTAACTGAGTGAGAAATTTGGATCTTACCATTTGTACATAAATGTAAAAGGAGCAAAGTGGGAATTCCTCAATCCCTCCTGAATATGTATACTGGCTGTTTTAAATGTTAACTCTGACTCACGCAACTACACCTGTAATACTTTACAAGGCACTTTCTCTCTGGCCCCACTGCTGGGATTTAACGGGTTTTCAGGATCAGAAATAAGTAATGAACAATGATCTCTCCTCGCAGTTACACATGACAGAAGTGTAGCTTTCTCAGCTTCAGGATTTAAGCTGAAATTGACAATAAATATTAACTGAAAGCGAAGTTTGCTGGGTGCAGGAATAGCAGTTTATGTAATACAGATTTATCATCAAGCTCACTAGGGCTGCTTCCCAAACACAATGTGTAGTTGCCAGCCCATAAACAAGCTGCACTATTTTAGGCACAATTTGAAAGATTATCATTCATTGCAAGACTATGTTAGATAAACTTCTCAATTAGATTACACAGACTTGGAGCTGAATAGTTACCTGCACCTTTGTTCTGTTTGATTTACATATTGATGTCATCTGTCAAGCAATACTAAAGTGAATTTGGTAACCATCTTCTCAGATATTTCACTTATTGACTGATCAATACTTGGATAGATTTTAAACTTGATGCATTAAAACAAAACTGACAACAACAAAAGCCAGATTTGCTCATTTTAAAAGGGCAGTTAAAATATCCTTTAAGATGGAGGCAGTTTAGGAATAATAGGACATGATTCTTGTGTTAAATGCTGATTTCTAGCAAAAAAAGTGAAAGGCAGATGAGAGGAAAATGATAATGCTGAGACACATAAAGACTCATAGCAACCTTTACAGAAAGAAA
Source organism: Tapera naevia (assembly GCA_033556795.1). Lineage (NCBI taxonomy): Eukaryota > Metazoa > Chordata > Aves > Cuculiformes > Neomorphidae > Tapera > Tapera naevia. The sequence goes on from JAUMJJ010000059.1 coordinate 8,413,489, forward strand.
TTGTATTCAGTGCCTCTAAAATATCTTTCTGTCTGGAATGGGGGGTGGACAGGATTGAAAATATGTATTGTATTTATATGTCAATCATAGTTAACAAGCACTGTTGGGAGGTAATTTCTTTCACTCAGTCTCTTGCAGGCTGGGAGACAGCATTTATTACTGTGCAAATGAACCTACCAGCTGGTTTTTGCAGGAGGTTACATGAGTTAAAAAGCTGGTTAAATGAGGTCACTGAGGGAGTGTAAGATTCTCTAAAGCTTAAGATGGATAGTATGACACTAAAAATATCCTGTGTGGGGTATTTTCTTGAAAAACAAACTTGAAGAGAAAGAGGAGAAAAGTTTTCTCCAAAAATATTTTCGAATATCCTAGGTTCTCTGAAATATATGAAAAACCCTGTCTTATTAAACATAAAAATATTGTGTTTGTGATAAACTCTCCCTCTCTTCCTCCTCTCCTTACTCCGTTTTTTGTTCCCTTCTTTCCATGGTTGAATTATGGTAATTCCTTGGCAGTCCAGGAGTGCATTTCTAAGCAAATGTCCTACCTATTCTATGGCAACCTCATGGAGATGCACTATTGACCCTAAAATCTAACTCAAGTAATCTAATTGAAAAGAATAGTGCTTGCTTAGAAACATTAACTTTTTTTTCTATGAAGATATTTCTTTCCTCGTTGTGCCTCATGTAGAACTGATCTAGAAGCTTTTTCGGTTGTATCAGCATAAGAAAGGACACGTGTACTTATCAGCCTTCTTTTCCTAGGAAACCCATGAAACAGATATTATTATCACATCATTTTACGTTTTGGACAGTATAGTTTCTTATTCTTGCCAAACCACCACAATCAATATGGTTGAGTATAATCCTGCCATAATTATACTGTCAAAATATTTAACTGTTGTCAGCTAAAAGCTAAGCTCTCTTTCTCCATTTCATGGCTCTTACACTTTGACAAGGGAAGGAAAAGAGAAGGAATAACGAGTTTCCCTGTACCTTACATTAGTTGGATGAAAAGAAGGTAGACTGTTCTGCCTAAATCCATGGAAGGACACATATAGCACCTTTAACTATTTCCACAGGTTTATAGCTAATAAGAAATATCAAAGGATATGAAGGGCTCAATAAGGACAATATGCCAAATCAAACAAGTGGACAAGTTTATGTGTTTGCTACATGTCAAAAAAGATTGTGTTTCTCAAATTAAAACCATAAACTTTGGTCACAGAATTTTATCTTTGGCATTAACCCTTGGCTTCTGCCTCCTTCAGGCTGGTTATCGAAGCCAGTAGCATGCGTTAGTTTCCTACTTTCTATCCTCCAGGAAAATTCTCTCTCAGAAACTTAGTAGAATTTTACATTCCAATCCAGAAGGCTGGGCTGGGCCATTGTTGCTGTTGCAAATGATGCTATGTTGCATAGCCAAGTCTGAAAATATGAAAGTTTCAATTAATGTATGTTAATATTAGAGGTTTCTTTATTGTATTTCCATAAAACCAGACTTGTTCTCTTTGTAGGGTAGTGGTTGGTTAGCTTTCCCACTGAAATATATAAATGGAGTGAGGTGTAAATGGACATATTCCAGAGTTACTTTAGGTATTCTGGGTTCTCCTTTTCTTTAAGATATTCATGTTTCTACTCAAAACATGCAAACCCATGCAATTTTCCATTTCAAATAATTCCAATGAAAAAAATCATTTTTGTTCCAAGTGCTGTGGATTCCTCCAAGAAATATCTGATATTTCTCATGGGAGTATCCTCAATGTATTTTCATGGGATAATACTGTGAAGCTCAGAAATTGAAATAAAAAGTAGTAGAATTATTAGAATACTTCATTTTCTAGGCATTCACATAAGTAGGAGGAATATAGCCTAGGGCTCTTACTTGCTTGAATTAACTCTTGTGTGGTTTTCTGTAGTACTCCTTCCACCAAATTAAAACATTAAAGTTTTGACTACAGTGGATTGGGAAGTGATATTCCTTCCTCACAAAACTTCCTGAAATTAAAAAAAATCTATAAGCTATGCATGAGAACAGACTTCTAGTCGAGCACTGACACTGTAAGTGATACAAAGAATTTTTTTAGTTTGCAGATGATTGCTTTAATCACTCATTTGTAAGTTTCAACCCTGTAACTATTCTAGGTTCATCCTACTCACCTACAACTAATTTATAGTGGATCCTGAAATGCTTACTGTGAACACCTTAACTATTTGGTAATAAAATGACGTTCATTAATCCAATTAATAATCAAGAATGAATTGTAAATGGTAAATATAAAGTGCAACCAAACAGATAAATGATTTAACTGTTCCTGTGTGTGTTACTCCAGCCAGAGTTAAAGTCTATATATGTTTCCTAGGTTGCAAAATAAAAATCAAGCTGTCATTCAGAATACAAATTACACTAAGTATGTTAATAGTGAATATCTTATTTTTCATGAATATTCACTGAAAAAGAGATTCCAACTATAAAGCCCCACCAGACTTTTAATAAATATTTTTTGATTAAGATTATCAACCAACTCAAACTGGAATAATTTTTAAGATAATTCACTAATTGTTTGAGGGTCAACCCAGTCATCAGGGTAACTGGAAGAGAAAATCAGTGTTTCATAAATGATCTTGCAATGCTTTGAACTCTGTATAATGATACTCACTGGAACAAAGTGTATTTTAAAAAGCTTAGTCAATTTTATGCTTTATCTTCCCTTAAATGCCACTAAATGAATGTTGCTGAACTAATATATAAGCACTTATATCAATGAAATATTTATTAAATGAGCTCACCTTCTTTTGACTGCAATCCAAAGAAATCTTTTTGTTTTAACCAGGAAAAAGTAAAATGTATTCTCCAGTCTTTCATTCTTTGCAGCACATGCAAACATCTCAGCAAAGGATTCTAGCGAATTCAAAGTAAGGGGTAGGAATGCTTATTAGTTAAAGACAAAATGAAATTCTCATGTAATTTGAAAAGTTTTGAAAGATTTTTCTTATTAACCTGACATTTGCTCTCTCCCAGAGTCCAACTGCTCAGCATAGAATTGAGGAAAATTTTCTTATAAATCTTTCATATATAAGAAGCCCAACTACCTGATATACTGCTGAAATGTTCTATATGGTTGGAAAAGTACTTAAGCTCCTGACGGGATTTATCTCGCCTACTTTTAGATGGCTACATTTATTTTAAGGCTGTGGTGGATTAAATGTAGGCATCTGATGCAGGATGAGATTCATTGAGTACACTGACAACGTCTCCATAGACTGTAAAAAATGTCTGAAGACAATTTCAGATGTAGAAATATTCATGGTAGAAACCCGCAGGAAATGTTTGTCTGTGGTGTAAATGATCTATTTCAAGGCTGAATACCCAAGACTTGCACTATAGAAAATGAAGTGGTAAAGGCACTTTGAGGTATCTACTTTTTTCCAAAACTTGACATTCGAAGTTCATCAGATGAATTATGCTCTTGAGGTTTTACACTACAGCAAATTATTTGTACACATGATGTAACTCTAAGAAGAAATTATTTTTGTATATAGGAAATAAATAAATTAAAGAATCTAAATTAAATAATGATTTTACATAAATTAGATAAATGAAGTGAATGACACCAAATAGATGTTTGGCGGTGAAACCCCAAGGGAGTTATAAATGTTATCCTACTGTACTTACTTAAGCGGCTTCCCCCAGGGGGTGACTCCCTGTGAGGCTTCTCTCTCTTTTGTCAGCTGAGTTGTTGTTAATTTTTTCTTGTAAATAAAGGTACCAACAAATTATACTCACTTGAAAGAGCTGTCTGACTGCCTGACTGGTAGTCTTAATCTCAAATGTTTCAAACCCCTTGTTGCAGAGCTGTCAATCAAGGTGTGTGGTACTTTACTTAATACATAAGCTTTAAATCAATAGTTTAATTAATACAATCCATGCGTCTATGCATGAAGCTACAAAAAACTTCTCTAGGAATTATCTGTGTGGCAGAAACTGTTGTTACAATGGAGTCTACTACCAACATAAACAGCATCATATCACAAATGGATTTTTTCTTTCATCATCTCTCCATTGTCACCATCAACAACATAAATCACTCCAACAGAACTTCTCGTCTGTTGACATAACTAAGTACCCATCATGCGTATTACTGGCAGAGTGACGACAGACAGATTTTTTTCATCACAAAATACAACCACATAATTTTGCTGACAATAATTTCTAATTACATTGCACATCTGCAAATATGACACAAAAGTTGTTCTAGCCATTACCCATTTTTTTTGAGGACCAAGTTATGTCTCCTGCATTACAAGAACCTTTTTATTCTAATGAGGGACACCTAAAGATGAAAGTGAAAGAACAGATATTTCTGAAGTTCATAATAAAACCTTATGTTCAAATAGCCTAATCGTTCCACTCACAGTCCTCACATTCTTTCATATTTACTGGACATTGAAAATGAAGAAATATTAAAAAGTGCTGGACAGTTACTCCTTTAACTTCTAATTCTTATAAAACTTTTTAATGAAAGTTCAAGGAAGACCATTTCATCTCTAACCATACACTTTAACGTCAAACTTCTGAAATGATTTGCACAGGACATATGGAAAATTAGATCGCACAAAAGCATTTCCAATGAATATCTCACTGTTCAGACGTGTTCAAAATCCTACGTAGGCATAGGTCTTGCCATGATAGGAATCATGTGTCCTATTAATTGTGCATTCTATGTAGATATTAAAGATATGTTCCAAAAAAAAACCCAAAAGAAAGAAGTTACTAGAAAGTATAAAGGAAATTAAACAGCATTAATCACTTATTTTTCCCCAGTAAATGTACTGTGGAATATTGCTGGTTTTAATGGAATTTCAAATATCCCTCATGTACTGATTCTATTCTGGCCTTTTTAAGAAATGCAATAGCAAGAGAATATTTTAAAGAAGAATTATTATATCTAGTAGAATAACCATAGCATGAAAATAAAAGTACAAAGTGATTGATTGCAGAACAATTCTAAGTGAAGAAGAATAGAAGAAATTTGCTAAGTACTAAGTTAGAAAAATACCCCAGATGGTTTTTTTTTTAAGCAACATTAATATCTCTTTTTAACTTAGAGACTACAATTCAATTCATTTCTATGTTCTCTTTTCATCTTCAAGAGCAACTTCCCAGAGAAAAGATTGCTGAATGGAATTAAATTTTCCTTCTTCCTCTTAAATTCTTTTCATTTCATTGTTTTGTTTTTATAGATTAGGCAGATGTTGCTGTTTTTTTAATACTGCATATATGTAAGGTTTTAGTATTTTATATTTTGTCACCAATAATGTTTTTCATATACATATGTATGTGTATAGAATGCTGGTGATACAGTACTGTATTAAAATGAGTATAACCAAGTAAACAAAGGCCCCAAATATCATTCACTAATCAATAACCCTTAAGACAGCACCATAGTTACACTGATCTGTGCAACGTTAACCTCTTAGTTTAAGGCACATTTCTTTGCATTATAGGACATATTTTGACTTCGGTTCAGAGCTCACATTTTTAGTTTCTGAAGCTTAATTGTCTCTTGAAATTAAGAGAAAGAATTTTATGTCTGTTCCTGTTTAGTACCTTCTGCCCTGGAAAGGACATTTAGAAAAACATAAATGTTGTCTTTGGGAATTCAACTGTCAAATTCTATCCAGTTATATTGAAAATGTGAGAAAAATACAATTTTTAGAGATATGCAGCTGATTCAAATTTTAATTTGTTTTCACTAGGAGAGAGCTTATTATGACTGGAGTTTCATTTCATGAAAAAAGAGAGATGGTACATTATCTCCCCAGAACAATTGTATTGACTTTTTCAATGAGGTCAAAATAACATATTTTTCTTCTTTGATCTTGCTCTCGAAGCAGCTGAACTGTTTTAAATGACATTTTCATCGATCTTTCAGCCTGACAGACAGTCATTCTGCATGGAGTTATCAACGTGAGTGATTCGAGTTCAGCAAAAGAAAATGAAACAGTGTTTTAGGGGAAGGTCTGGTTAATATTAACCACAGACAAAGTTAGTCATGGCCCTAACTTAATGTGACAAAAAAAAAGGTACATAATTCTAATATTTTAATTCCTTCAGTATTTAACTACTCTTCCAAGGGATAGTTTAGAGTTACCTTGAAACTTAATGCAACTTACCTAATTGTGTATGGGCACTACCAAGGTAATGTTCCCTTCGTGTTGTACTTGACCCTGAATTTTGACAATAGCTGAGCATTTAATAGTAATGTCAGGTGGACCTAAAAAAATCTGAATTAACCTGTATATTGCCTACAATACTCAGTTATTATTTGATGAGTCTTGTTAGTCTCATTCAGCAAGGTGTTGAATTGATTTATTCTACTCTATCCTCTGAACACTGAAAACGTTCGATACAAGATTCAAGCAACTAAAAAGAGAAGACAGAAACAGTATTGCAAGGAACTTTAACTGCTAGGAAATTAAACCCTGTATAAGAGACTAAATCAAAGTTAAATCTATTATTCAGTTGTTCTATAATGACAAGCCTAGTTAGAACGTAATTCTGCAAAGCACAGAATTATTAATAATTCAGAAGCTTGGATTCACCCAGTGCATGATCTGGGTCTGGGTGCATTTACATACTGAGATAAGCCACACTGGGGGATGCAACACAGCTGCAATCTTCTCCATGTATATATATAGGGGATCTTCATTCTTTATATACTTGCAGTACTGTTGCTAGGGCAAAGCTTGATATGTTCCTCAAATATTTACCAGGATGGCTGTGGAGGTTTTATGTCTTCACACAATGTCCATCTACTGTGATATTATTCTCTGGCATAAGAGCAGTAAGAGAGCTGCCTGGACCCACGCATACTGATGCTAAGACTTTTCTGTTATGCTCTGGACAGAGATAAAAAAATTGGCTATAATAATAGGCAGAAATCAAACAAGTTATTTGTTCTATTTATCATCTGATAAAGTTCATAAAATGGACTTTCTGATGGAAAGTGGCCTTTCAACTAGGTAAGACATGTATGTTGTATTTGTATAACTGAGAGAAGAAAGAAATTTAATTAGGGAAATTGAAACCTGTTTAAAACAAATCATTGTACTAAAAATGCCTCTTATTTATTCACTACTATAATAACAAAAGCTTACTTCTCTGACAACAACGTGATTAGGAAGTTCTACTCTCAATTCTCATGATAGCTACAGGTATCCATGTACAGTCTCCTCTGTATGCTGGCTTTTACTGATAACTAAAATTTCTGCTAAAGCATCATGGCTGGAGATATCTGTGACAGCCTGCAACAGTTCAGCAAACACAGCAGCTGTGTGGTGTGAGATATAGTCCAGTCAGGAAATATTTATCTATGGAGTGAAGTGGTAATAGATGACAGAAGTATAATTCTTCTACAGCACAACAGTAGCACATCCTGGAAATTGTCCATGGGGGATATTTAGCTAGAAATCTGCAGGGCTTTTTTTTGCCAGAGTCAAATGCTATGGCTCAAGATGATCTGGACTGAAAGAGAACTCACACACAGGTTTTAATAAATATCCTTCACCTGAACAAATTGCTCACATTCGCCAGTGTGGACTGTTGCTGGAATACCTCAGTGAAACCTGAAAATATTTTCTTGCTTTTTCTCTGTAGACCATGGTCTTTCTCAGGGCCCCGAGTGCAGCAGGATCCAACTGCCCTGAACTATTTTTCTTTGTACTTGTCCTTTACAACCTCATAATGGCCCTCTTGGGTATTTAGCTGACATTGTTCAAAGTTTGCTCTGATGTGGTGCAGGCCATGTAACCTTGGATCAGACTGCTCGGAACATGTAGTGAGAAGAGAGTGAGCCTCGCCCTGCTTGGGAAATTATTTACACCCTTGGTCCCTTTCTGAACTATATTGTAGCTGTGCCTGTGCCTCCACTGCCATGGCTCTGACCTGTCTGAGCTCAACTTACTCCCTGGTTTGACCTGGAACCTGTATCCTCACTATGGACCAGCCTGGCCAGCTGTCAGCACGACCAGATATGCTCTCTTCTGCTTGTTTGAGTGCAGTGGGATCGTGTCTCTTGTCAGGGAGGTCCTGCTGTCATCTTCAGCTTCCCTTCCCTTCTGGAGGCTCCCCTTTCCTACTTGATGGATATAAGACATTGCACAAAAAGTCATTTCATAAAGCAGGTGTATTATATGAAAATTAATATCCCAAGTTCTACTTCCTCTTTTCTGTTTTATTGCTGGAAAAATATCATACCTTTTCAATTTAGCATCATGAACTTTATTAATTTAATTTCAGAATAAAGAAAAAAATATTCATTTTTGAGTATAGAAGAAATGATGTGTGAATGATGAGATGAACTTTTGCCAGGTATAGATGCATCTTCGAGTTTTCTTGTCCAAATATTCCTGAACTTTGCAAGACTTTTGGAGTTTGTGATTGGGAAGTTTTCCATCAGCAAAATTATACACAAATCAACTCCCTGTGCTTAGATCAGCAGAAAAAAATACTAACATTCCCGATACCTCTATAATACTTTTACTATTTAATTGTGGTAGTCACATATCATTTCTCACCTGGCTGATTCAGACAGGGTTAAATTGTCTGCAAGAATTCCTGTCATTTTTATATATACTATGGCATGAGTGAGGGGTTCACGCATCTTGAAAGGAAACCTTGTAACTTGTAACATGAATACACAGATAAGTTTTTGGCAGAGGCATGACTAAGCTGCAAATCTCTAAATGGAAATCCTTAATTACCATGCCTTTAATATTTTCCCTGTTTATATTCTGAGCTGTTCTGTGTGATCAGGCAGAAAACACCAATATAGGGTTTTTTTGATCACTTTCCGGCTTTGTTTACTTGAAAGCTAAAGAATATTGCAAAGTATATTTTCCTCCCATATTGTCTTTGCATTGTTTTTGCTTCTTAAATTATTTGGCATGTGGAGTCTGACGTCTACAAAGAGAAAGAAGATAAAGATAATTAGTAAAACTGAATTGCCCTGTGAATTTTCTATTAGGTCTTATTATGTATCTGATACTTACTAAAGAGGGGTTGCTGCACAGCCTTTTGTAAGAGACTTATTAGTGTTATCATAGTTCTTATTGTACCACATGCATGTGTTCATTAGACATCTGTACATTTCATAAAAATCTCCACTGATTTTATATCTTCTGGAAGTGATGATGAATAGTCACTAGAACCAATTAAAAAGCAGTGTTGATCAATAATTTTTCTCTTAGAGAATAATAACATTTGGCACCTATTCCTCACCATCTACACAGATGAACATCTCTCTCAGAAAATATCTCAGTTTTTTCAGGGAAGCATCTTTTGTTCTTTATTTCTTGAAGGTTTACACTTTCTTAGACCTACTTATCAGAGGAGGAACTGAGCTTCTTTTTTTCCAGTAATTTTCCTTAATTATTCAGGAATTTTAGTACTCCTACTATTGGAAATCCACGGGATAGGTGCTCGTGTTCCATTGAAAACTGTATTTGTCTGGAATAAGTGTAGTAACAAGAATTGTGACCACATTTAAACTAGAAACACTTCCCAGTTTGGAAATGCTGGTTAGGAACCTGATTCTTAAGAAATGTTTTTCTGGAAACAACTGCATATTCATTGGGATATTTCTATCACATAAACAGCCTCTGTTATGATAGCTTATTCATCTAAGGAACTGGAATAAATAATACCAGCAGATCTGATTTTCTCACTATATAAATTACACCTACACTACAAAGACATGCTAAAAACTCCTTGATCATTATCATAGTTTTTAGAATTTTATAGGCTTTTATTATTTATATCTTCATATGTAATTAACAAAGCGAAGGAATAAATCAGTTGAACACAATGGATAACAAATTATCCATGCTTTGATAGCACACAAAAGAAAGCTTGGTTTGTGTTTATTAGGATGATTACTTAAATCTGCGGTTCTTTGTAACAAATGTCTAATCACATAAAAGCCAGATATTCTTCAGTACTCCCTACTGGTACATGATTACACCTATATATCAGCAGCTTGCACTGAAGATGAATCAGGATAATCAGAACAGGCATCCCACTAGATTGATCTACTGGAACGTTACTGAATCTGGCTGAGGCTTCATAAGGATTTATATCTCAAAGGTAACAAGAAGGCAGCCAGAGATTGCTAAAGAACAAATGTCATGTTTGTGCCTGATTGCCTCCAGAGTGTATCTAAGCCACTAACATACCGGAAATAATGACAAAAGCCTGAAAGTTATTATAAGGAATCTACTTTGTTTAAAATACGTAATATTGCAATGTTTAGTATTGCAATAACAGTAGTAATTTCTCAATATAAATCTTTGTAAACCATATTGCTTGCAATAAAAAAGGACAACAGAAAATGTACTACAGTTTCAGTTATTTAAACTACTATGCTAATAGTGACTATCTGCTATTAGTTATCCTGCAAATTCAGCCTGACTGAACAAGTACAATTTCATTACTTTTTGAAACTTAAACTGGGGGCCTATTGAAATATTTCATCTGAAGTCTTCAGATATGTTTTTAATGGATCCTTTTCCTTATGTTTAACTATTAAGGACATTTTTTTGTGCTTGTTGATTTTCATTTTTAAAACTGAATCCTGTGGAACTGAAGTAAAAGGCCTGGAGCATTCCTGGTGGCTGCTCCTGTTCTTGGCCTGAGAGAACAGTTTACATTCTGCTACATCCTACTTCAGTCCTGCCGAGGCCTGCAGAGGCGTTCCCTTTCCATGGTGTGCCACGGCAATAAAGTAGAAGAAAAGGCTTAATCAGAGAGAGCAACCATTCCAGCATAAGCTTCCATTTTACATGTTTCCACGGATTGCAAGGGACTTGACAACTTTTTTTTTCTACAGTTGTGCCTACCCTGGCAGGTGCAAGGGGATCTGAGGTGGTTCTACCTGGACTAATCAAGGAAATGAAGAAACGAGTGTGTGGATGTAGTGAGTCAGTTGTGGCTCAATGAGTTAGCTAGATGAGTAGTACAACTGTGATCCAAGGGCAGGATGTGTTAGTTCAGATGCATTTTCTTCAAACAAGGCTGTATTGTTTCTGGACCTGAATTTAGGAGCTGCTCTGTGCCATAGAGGCTTGTCAGGCACATCTCTTCTGGCTCAGGGATTGCTAATCTATATTTCCTTTTTTTCAGTACAAATACATTTTACAAAGAATCATGGGTATTTTCCACTTTTCTCACTCACAAACCTAGCTCAATTTTCTGTCAAATATAATTACTTCTTTAGAACTGCTGACCTTTTCAGTGCGCAGACACGCACACAGACACTTACACATCTGTCTACTTGGAGTAAAGAAATGTTTGGTTCCATTTTGAACACCAGCATAAGCTTCCTTTCATGTTTTATCATTCTAGTTTAAATTTCCTTCATGTGTCATACATGGGGGAATCTGTGATCATGATAGGCGCAGAGGAGCAGGAATGATATCGAATGAACCTTGTAGCAATATCTCTGTTCCTCTCATAGTGATATGTGCTGTTTACTGCCTCATAATGACTTTGCAACCACCACGTGACTGAACAGCATTAAAAAGAATTCATAGCTATGTTTCTTTACCTTTCTTTACCAAGGCATTAACAAAGAGTATGTATAAACTTTTATCCTTGCAATCTTATTACAAGGGATTATTAAAGTGACATATTTTATAGCCTCTCTGAAGAAATAACTTCTTATGAGCTGGTGAGAAATTAGAAGTGAAAGAGTATGATTAACTTAAAAAAGAAAGTGTTAAAATATTACTAACAAGAACAGCTCTTTTTAAATTTTGTATCTGTGAGAGCATGTTTCTTTCATAGAGAAATAAAAGACTTGGTTTTATGCTCTGTGCTGTCATTTTCAATAGTTTCTTCTTTTAAAAGTAAGTTGGTAAAATCTTCATACAGATTTCAGGGTTTTTTTTGTTTTGTTTTGTTTTTTACAATAAATCCTTCCACTGTATAATAAATTTGCAAGTAAGGTTTAATTGTAATCCCTCTCAGAAGTGTTGGAAATTTAGAGAAGCTCAGTGGAAAGGTGTAAACAACAATAAACAGAAAGCTAGTACTTCAAAACAGTCAGGAGCCGAGAAGAATTTAGGACTGTAAAAAACCAAGGACACTACTGTGGTTTGGATCTTCTTCATTAAAAAAAAAAATAAAAGGAAGAAATGAAAAATCTTGTTTTTCATTACCTCTTTAACTCTTATTGACTCTGTTTGGGACAGGAGAGAATTTTTACTCTTTGTAAATTTGGGCTTGGGCAACTGGTAAGAAGGTGTCAGTCATGAAGGTGGACCAGCCAAAGAAAACACTCATGTTAGGTACTGATGTATAAGCGTTTCCTCCTTGAGACTATGAGGTACCTGTTCCCTGTTTTGTCATCTTTAATGAAGTAATATAAACCTGAAAAGAGGAAGAATCTTCCCTCTGTGAGCCAAATTATATACCAGAGCAGTAAAAGGTAGTCTCTTTCAGAATGACCTCTTTCTTTTTTGTATGGTTCAGAATCAGATTTTTAATAAAGGACAATGTTCATGATGTTCCATACAAAGAACTTTAAGCAAAGCCTTGGAAAAAAACCTTTTTCTGCACTAATCACTTTGGAAGGTTGGCTCTTAAATGTGTGTTCTGTCCTTCAACAGCCAGACATGAACAGATGCTCCCCGCTGGAATATTAATTTTCTCTCTTCAAGAAATCAAGAACTTTGTAAAATGTCTATTACTATCATTAGTTTACCTTCTATATCAAAATAACATCAGTAAATAGCCAGTTACTGATGAAAATTTTTGATTTTATTAAGATTTCTGTCATTTGGCAAGTATATGTTGTTTGTTGATGCAACCCTTTGGCAAGAATACCAGCAGTTTAAAGGGTACCAAGACAATCTCTATTTACTGTCTTCCTGTCTTGGTACTTAACTCCAAATGTTTCAGGAACCACCGTGGAAACACAGAAATATTCCAAGTCATGTGGATAATTAGAAATTTAATAATTTTGGGATGTTAGATGAGAGCTTAAATGTAATTTCTTTTGGTCAAATGATGAAGAAAGACATAAGAGATCTCAGTACAAAGAAATTGTGAAATCTTTTGTCTATACTTTGTGAAGCATGAAAAAAGACTTTTTGCACATTAATGTACTGTATGTTAGAAGTATATAAGCATTGCTGGCCTAGTAAGAATGGCATAGCAATAGCCATTTGTCTTCTTTCTTTTGTTTTCAGTTCCATCTTCTCTTTTTATTATTTTATTGGGTTTTTTTTTTAATTTTTCTTCTCATTTTAATCTTTGATCTGTTTTTAAATCAATCATAATCAGGAAATGTTACAGTCATTTATGATGCCATCTAATAACTTTACATAGAATATGAAATTTCAATGATTATGCTTTGCTCTAGTAACTGCTAAAATAGTGTCTGTAAATGGTAGACAGGTTAAACTTCTTAAGTGGTACATGTCCTCAACTTTGTTGTTTATGTTAATTGAATTCATATCAGGATGATCAACTATTTAGGGATTCCTATTCTCCCAGATAGAGTATGTTATATATATGAAAATACATTTAGCTTAAAAAAAAGGCCAGGCTGCATAGCTAGCCCTTTGCAGACTACCTTCTCGTCAAGTAATTATGATGCAATCTCTGCCCTGTTTTACGTCATCTACTTGACAAACTATTTCAAATGATGGGTATAGGAATACCAGAAAAGACAAGTGGAGTGATTTTTTTCCAGGTAATTAAGCAATCTAGACCATCTGAGTCAAGAAGGTAACAATGGCTTTCTGAGACACGTGTTACTTTATTTGCTGCTGTGCTTAGCCTCTTTGCTAGAGAAAATTGCAGTTACTTCTGACTTCTTTTGCACTGCAGTACCAATGCAGTTCTCGGGGAATGAACCGGGCTTGGTTCCAGCTGGCCCATCATCAACCAGATTCCTAATAACAGTCAGATTGCAGGGTCTTTGTAGAAGACGTGTGAGACAGAGAAAATCCAGCTTCACTTTCAGAGTCTAGGATGAGTTTGAGAATGGAACAGTTAGAGGGAAATAACACAGCTTTTTTAAATTTAAACAGAGAACTGAGCAGATATAATATGGAAGTCATTGAAAAACAATAAAGAAGAACCCCTCATCCTTTATTTATTTATTTATTTATAATTTTCAGTTTAAAGTAGTCAAATAATAAGGAAAGAATAGACGTAAAGCACTGGTCTGACTACGTGTATATATCTCTCCAATCTATTAACTCCATACATGAGAAATGAAATCCTCAAGATGTTGGGGGATATTGTCAAGAAAGCTCTAAAACTCTTTAATTGTATTTCTAATAATATTTCAGTAAAAAAAATAAAAGAATAAAACTGCAGTCTGCTTTTCATGATATCTGTTGTTTTCTCTAGAGCCAAGCCAAATATGTTTAGAAACAGTTTATCTGACAAATTCAGCTCTTGTGTAGAATTCATGGAAAGAATGAATTTTTTTGATCATGTATTGACTATTCAAAATTGATTGAACTTTCGGTAAGGATACATGCAAAACTGTTAATTATGGCAGTAGCCAAGATCAAATGTTCAATGATTTTTTAAATCATGAGGCAATTAGAGGTGATGATAGAGAAGAAAAAAAATGTTTTTGTTCTGTTTTTATTTCTGGTTTTGACTTTTCAAAGTTGACCAAAATGATATTTGTAAGCATGAAAATCAGATTAAAAAAATATGTATTTCTAATACACAGTTACATATGGATATGAGATATATGAAATTTTATATAAATATATATAAATATTTTAAGACAAAAATGCAATGAAACATGAGATTGTTTCATCTTTACTTGTTTTCAAGGTAGGGGATTTAAAATATTAGATACTGAGTGTTGGGAAAAACCCTGGATGCTGTCAATTTAGAGGCAGTCATAAAATCTTACGTTTGTTACTTGTTTATCAGTGATGTTAGTCATTGACCAACTTGACACAATCACAGTTTCTCTTTCTAGCTCTATGTAAGTAGCAATAGAGAGCAGTTGTAAGCAGTACTCTGGATTCCAAGAAAGGAGGAAGTGTGCATTTCTCTGCGGTTTTGGGTTTCTGTTGTTGTCGTCATTGTTTTCTGTATGTCTGCACTGCACATTAAACATCTATTCAGATGTCCTTAGGTCATATGTCCCCCATCAGACCTGTGTGCTACAAGCAGAAATGAATAAGCAATTTGGTCCAGATGGGCTAGGGTAACATTTTTATTTTGTTAAATTAGCCAGACATCAAATTTAGGCCAGCTTTTATATTTTTTATGTTCTGTACAGGAGAATAGACAAAACTTGATCTGCCATGAAGCTGTTGATAAAAGCTCAATTTATCAGGGTGCTTGAACATATCTGAAACAGTGTAATTAAAGTAAACCGGACTAACACTTTGCATCATTTAGCCACAATATTTTTGATCTGTCACCAGAAGCAATGCGGACCGTTTATCGTATTGTCACACTGTGGACAAATACAGCTTTGAATGAGATAGTTGGAGGGCTGGAGGCATCATAGCCAGCCCTGGGAAGCTTTACCAGCACTATGCTGATAACAGTATCTCTCTTCTGGGCAATTAACTTTGTATTTCAGCTTGACACCTCATTGTTCTATGTGGACAGGCAGTGTTCTGGGACCTGACATGGCTGCATGCTAACAAAAGGTATGATATTTTATTTTGCTCTGTGAGTGTCTGTCTTATAGCTGGAACACACAGATTTTTGTAATTCTTTGTATGAGTTCTGTCTGCAGACAAAACATTTTGAGCATACAAAATAAGATTACGACCAGATCTGCCTTACCTGGTTCTAGTCACTTCAACCAAAATGACTGGACTCTTACAGCATTAAAGAAAAATCTCCACGAAAATAACATGTTTCTTTATAGGACAAAAAAAAAGTGTAATTTCTTTTTTTTTAAATGATCAGTAAAATCCTCATAATGAGTTGTCATGAGCATTAGTTGCATTGCTAACAGCTGTCTGATACAACTGATTTTATGCTTATCACAGAAACATAGAAACTTCTGGTTGGAAAAGACCTTTGAGATCATCGAGTCCAACCAATCCCATTATCCGCTAAACCATGTCCTTTAAAAACTCATCCATCCTTTTATTAAATACCTCCAGGGATGGTGACTCAATCACCTCCCTAGGCAGTCTGTTCCAGTGCTTGACCACCCTTTCAGTAAAGAAATTCTTCCTAATATCTAGTCTGAACCTCCCTCGGCGTAACTTACGGCCACTTGTTACGATCCTCAGAAACTGCACTATCTTTCTGCAGATAGAATAACTACACAAAGATAAATAGTGATTATCCTTAAAACCATGGTTACCCAGTGAGGGAAAAGAAACAATACTTGATGTTTCAATGATTTATTAGAAACCCCGAAGAGTTAATATTAGCTGAAGTAAAAAAATAATGCATAATGCACTTCAGGCAATTCATTCCAGGCATCTGTACACAATGAAGATTTTTAATCAGAATTGGCTTGAAAATACTTTATGAACAGAAAACTCATTTTTTATTAGATAATTCATTCAATAGGAGTTTTTTTATCTGTTTTGCCCTGTGGCTGGAAATTTTATTGGGTCTGTGTAAATAGTGAAGGGAATCAGAATCTGTATCTTATACTTTAACTGTTCACAGTCTCACACACACAGAGTACTTGACTGCTCATAAAGAGCTGTAAATCTTCATGAGTATTTTGTCACACTTATTAGAAGTAGTGCCCTTGTTTAGAGCTAAATCCTGAAAGTTAGATCTGTAAACAGAAAAAGGACCAACAATACAACCATCATTCATCCCTGAGTTTAACATGCAGCTCAGCTCATGTGGAAATAAAGTTAGCAACAATCTCAACCTTATCCTCTTCCCCAATGACTTACTTTCTGAATTTCAGTCAGATTAGAAAACCTAGTATAGTGGTCAATACCACAATACCATCTTTTTTTTTTTTTTTTCCAGTCAGTGGCACTTTCTGGTTTTCAAATATTGCATCTTTTAACAGTGAAGGAGAATTCATGAAACGCTGAAATACTCATAGCCTATAAAAAAAATCTGCTTCTGTCAAATTGTGAAATGACCACTTATTGTGTTAAAACACATTAAAATTTTAACTGTATAGAAGAATAACAAAAGTGAGTTTGAAATACATGCTCTGTGTGTCATATAGAAGTTACTGATTATGACAGGATCAATATTTTTTCCCTTCCTATTCTGACTGCTGTGGAAAAGGCTGATTGACCATGATCCAAAAACCTAGTCATTTTTTTTAACTCCGTGGCACAATATGCATTCTTTCTTGGCAAAGAATTTGATGAATTTCCAGAACCTGGTTTATATCCTTTCTCTGTGAGATGAAGTGTGCATCCAAAAGTGCTTTCAGTGACACAACGATTCAGTAGCCAGCAGACAGTTCTTGTAATATAACTCTGCAGTTTCCTGAACTTTTTTCTTCTTGCCTTGTTTAGGGAAAGATTTGGTCAATGTCTAGCTGGCTTTCAGCAATACAAATACTAATTTGATTCAGTTGAGTACTTCTGTGTTCATTGT
Source organism: Tapera naevia (assembly GCA_033556795.1). NCBI lineage: Eukaryota > Metazoa > Chordata > Aves > Cuculiformes > Neomorphidae > Tapera > Tapera naevia. Next base: position 8,431,078 of record JAUMJJ010000059.1, read on the forward strand.
AATGAAATACTTCAAAATACGGAACAGAGATTGCTGTGATGGGTTTCTGCTTAGAAGCTGATATTCTGCCAACATACTGAGGATGTAAAATTACTTTGTGACAATAATTGATCTTGAAAGGGGTCAAACTGCCTATTACATTTTAGTATTAGGCTGATTTAGATTGGTAATATAGTTTTACTGCTTAAACAAATTTTTCAAATAAGATGTTTTGATTCCTAGATGGGTGTCCTAATGGAGTTCCCCCAATAGGCACAGCTTAAATACCACATCGCTGCTGATTGCGGGGTATTACACACATTTTGTATAATACTGCAATTTAGAATCACGGGGATTTTAAGTTGACTTTTTTTGTAACTGAACCTCAAAGCTTCCCATCTGAATGTCATTGAATCTACTCTAAGCAAATTTTTGAGGATTGTGTATACGTATTTGGAGTGCTACCGCCTGTTAAACAGGTCTCATACAGACGAGGACACAGGTGATACAGCTGTTCATGTACTGTTATGGTCAAACCACAAGCAGGACAGCAAATATTTAATCTTGTATTCCAAGTTGGTGCTTAATACGAGAGAAAAAAGCAGTTTCTCAATTGAAGAAGGAAAGTTAACAGCTAAATTGGTTCAGCTGTATAAACCTGTGCAAGTTTCAGCACAGGTTATGTGATCACTGCATAGGTTTTGGCAATAGCTATCAGTGTTTGTGAAAAGATCCTCAGTTCCGCAATCAGAAGGTGATGTCGCAGATCACAGCCCAGGCACATGGTAAGGTACAACAAGCAAGTTTGTTGCTAATTCTATAAAAAAGAGCAGCATGAAGTTAAAACTAACGTATTCCTATGGAATGCATATCTTTGATAATGAGGTACATTTGCCTTCTCCTTTCTGATATGAGTCTGTAAATCTAATTAAAAACTCATTATGTTTTACTAGGATGTGCCCACCAAGAATTGCTTAATTGCCTCATTAGGGTATCTTATTGCCTACTTCGTGCAGAGAAAAGAGATGGAGATTCTGGCAGGTTATATTCTTCGTTACCCTGAATTGGTTTATAGAAGCACTAAATTTGGTACTTCTCTTCTTATATAGACCTATTTGCTGTGGGAGTAGGGGCAAGAGAGGCAAGCTTTGTAAATGTCTGTAGAGAAACAATCTCAATGGCAAGAAGAGCAGGAGAACAAAGTGTTTCCTTTCCTGCAGTCACTGTAGGTATTGCATACATTACTCAGTATAAGTATTATATATAGTTTCTGCACTATATATACTGCACATAGTGCATATAGTTGGATGCAAGTATGATGGTGTCATTTCAATATTAATTTGCAGTAAAATTATTAAATATTTTACTAAAATTCTAATGTTTGCTGGAGACGTTTTTGAGAGTTGACTAGGTAGCTTTGGGGCATGGAAAGAAAAAATAGTTACATACTTCCTTTTTAATGTGTAGAAACTCCAACATGACTAATAGTGTTTTAGTTCCAATTTGTAACTGCAACTATAGGTTTCAAAATATTGTTTTGTTGAAAGGAAGGTGTATTTTTAATTTTTTTTTAATAAATGTGATTGTATTTCTCCTGATGGTGTGGAGAAGGATGAGATAATAGTATCCAATTTTCAGGTTAATTAAAATGTTTTCATTTGTTGATATTCTTAGGATAGTGCAGAGGTGGTTCTGCAGACCTTTCTGAACTTACATAAACTCATGCTTCATTAATTATACTTTCTGTACTGCACAACTATTATAAAGAATTTTGGAGAGAAAGTAAATTGGCTTTTTATAATCTTTGTTTGTGTGTGTGTAAAATAGTTATGTGAAATGGTCATTCACCAGAGTCCATTGGTTTGCTGTAAGAGTCAAAGGAGAGAAGAAAAATTTTTCCATGCCAAAAAAAAGAAACGTTTTTTTCCCAGCTGTTCCATAGAGAAGATATTTTTGCTTTATTATCTCCATGGGTAGATACATTATTTGTTTCAGTACACTATCTTCAATCAGTTTAACTGTAATTTAATTACATTCATTTATGTGACTGATTTCCATTTTTCTTGAAATAAAAATTGTTTTCTTATAAGAGGAAATAAGATGAATACAATCCTTAAATCTTAAATGTCTTAAAAAATTCCTACTTCTTTTATAAATAGAAAATCTATACTTATCATAATTTAATATTTATTAAGAAGTGATTGAGTGATGTATCTATAATACAGAAAAATCTATTTGAGTCACAGGAATCAAGCCTCAGTTCACCATAGGTCCTTGTTGCAACCTCCAGGACTATATACAAGTCATTAAATGGAACCGTGCTGTGAAACTTTAGTTTAGAAAACTTTCTGTAGGACAGCATTTTGAAATGAAAGATTTGCACATATGCTTTGATATTTCTTAAAAACAAGATATTAATCTTGAGAAAAACACAACCCAAACTAAACCAAACAAAAAAAGAAACAGAAAACCCTTTTCATACAAATTGTTCTGGAACGCTGTATGTCTAAAAAATAAGAAACAAATATGCAAATTATAATATTTTCCAGAAGGGAAACAAATAAATGAATTTATCTCCTACATTCATATCTGAAATTTTTAGTGAACTGCTAATTAAAACTGATACCATTGTAGCTAGCTTTTCCCTAATACATCCTTGTTAAAATGATTTGTTGTTATTTTGCATTAATACTTTTGATTTTAGTGCGTTTCTTAAACAGTATTATCTGCATTAAACCCACACACCAGTGTAAAAAAATGTCTATTTAATCCATTAACTCCCCATGACAAATGGTTTAATACAGATGAAGTAGTCATTGGAATCTTTCCTCCAGCCACAAGAAGCTGCTAGCTTATCAACTGGAAACAAAGCAGCGTCATAAAACATTTCTCAGCAAAGCCAGGGAGAATGATTTGATACCTAAACCCTCCAGTAATTGAAAACATATAACCCATATACTTCTGAATTATAGCTGTGACTAATCTCTTATGAAATAAATTTTTTACTCCAAAATACTTGCTGTACTGCTGCAAAGGTTCCTATGAGTTACCAGGATGCTCTAAGATACAGCTATACTCAGGATAAGTAAAGTTAATTCCCTGGATCCCAGCTCCCTCCACTACCACAAACACCTTGCAAAAACTAAAAGGCAAATTGGAAGCTGACATAAAAATGTATATTTTTTTATGTTTCTTGACGATACATTGTCATTTTACTTAGAATTTTATCATTCATGTGATAATGAATACAAAAATACAAAAGACTACTTAGTACTTTGTAACTAAACATTTCCTTATTGATACGAGATGAGGAACATGGTGATTCATTTAGACTATTAAAACTTATTTTTATGTGAATCAGTTAAATTTGATAATTAGCAGCAGAAAATTAATTTCAAATCTGAACTTTGGCGGGTATGGGATAAATTGTGTGGTCTTACCATAGGCCTACCTACGTCATAGAAAATACTGTCACAGTTGACAGGATCCGGCAGACATGATGGATAAACTTTCGAAGACTCACTGTATAGTACTATTCAGATAATTAGAAGCTTCTCTGAGCTTTCTGAACTTGGAAACTGGGATGCAAATCTCCTAAAGAACAACTTTTAGCCATTGCTTTTTATCAGACATTATTTTTATGAAGGGAACTCTACTTTAGATGATTTTGAGAACATGGGTCTAGAAAGAACATCTTGTATCAGACTTTTCAGCCCTTGCTATGACAGGCAACAAGCACTTATTCATATTCCCTTTGTAGCATAAAAGCTCTGTCTCAGATAGTCTGTCTCTGTTTTGAGTCTTCCAAGACAGTTTCACTGCTTTACTCTCTCAGTAGGACACTACCCTATAATTTCCAGCAGTTTCCACTGTGTGATATATTACTATGAAACAAAGCCTTGCATTTTTGCACCAAATGTTGATTAAGGATAGTTTTAAAATAGTTAAAATGTATACAAGTTGTTATGTCATTGTTCATAACAGGAGTCTTCCGGTGTTTTTTATTAGCGTATTAGCATCAGGAGCGATAGTTTGGGAATTTCTGCTTTCAAATTATTTTTAAATTCTTTTTTTTAAAAGACATATGGCAGACACACTTTTAAAGCTCTAAAGCTCAAATATCAAAAGATAAATTACAAATATTAACATAATAGATTTTTAAAAGCCTCACACTCTTGGCTTAATTAATTTTTATTGTGCTTAGGATTTTATTATGTTTCATACTGATAGTTTTCATCTTACAGAAATAGTTTTGTTCACTAATTTAAAAACAACAGTCTAATTTTGCTGAAACATAAGCTTCATAAATATATTTAATTTATTAATATGTTAATCTAATTTTTAATATTAATATATTAAATCCATTCATATAAATCCTCCCTGAGAATGGTGCTGAGATAACTTTTACTTTACTGGTACTGACAAAATGGAACAATACTGATTCTCTAATCTTTTACTTTTTGTTCAGTTATTGGGGTTACATTGTACTTCAATTAAAAAAAAAAAGCAAAAAAATATTGCAAAACATTAGACAGGTATTACTCACTCCATTTTGAACCATATTCCACCCTTCATAGTCTATTTATCACCGCTTATAATCATACTTCCAGGTACTCTGGAATAAGAGTTCATAGAAAGAATGTTGACAGCTTCCATAGAATACCTATTTTGTGTCCACACTCCAGTTAAGGATTCCTTATGTGAAAGATTGAACTTTACTAATGACCCTAAAATCACTCATCATTAGACAAATGTTTAAAAATAAAACCTAATTCTATCACACACCACTACAAAAGAGCTGTTGTATTTAAGAGACAGTATACGAGAACAGCTATTACATGCTCTTATATTCAATGATGTGTTGCTTGGCTTTATGTTTTTTCCTGTGCTCTCTTCAGTTTTGAACACTGTCAAATTAAGGTAACACTTAAGATGATTCCCACACCTCCTCAGGGGATGGAAGATTCTCTTTTGATGTCCCTTATCAGGCTCATTTTCCCTGAAAAGGATGTAGGTCTTCCTTCCTGAACAAAAATTCTGATGAGTATAAATACACCCCTCGGGCTTCAGACACCCTCTTCCTTACTCCTGCCCTGCGCTACCAAATTCTATACCGTTGTAGTTTGTCTCCTAACCCCTGAATACTCTGTTGTGATGATATAGACCCACCAATGGTAGGTAACAGTGACTTTTGAAGACCTTCCCTTGCTGGGTAGGTTTCAGGAGAGATTGATAGTTATGTAAAGATAAAAGAAATGTATTTTCTCATTGTATTTTTTTCTCGTAACACATTGAAAAAATTTATTTAATTTATACGTGATTTATATAATTAAAATTAATCACTATACATATAGCAGGAGATAAAATTGAAATTATCTTTAACTTCAGAACTGTACAGGTGAGTAGAAAAGAACACATATGGTTCAGCAATAGTTCCTGGCAGACAAACAAATAAGAGAAGAATAAACAACAAAAGTGATTCTGAACTGTGGCTTTCTAGAAACATCATGTTAACCTCATAGTGCAAAAAAAGTCCTGTAAACCAGATGTAGGTATAATAATAAAGCAAAACTTTTTCATATGATCATTGCCTATTCAGTTCTGTAGACTCAGAATATTGGAACACATCAGTAAGATTATTTTCAGTAGATATAAAAGACTTTGAGAAAAAATAAATATGGAAAAATGGTACAGGTATTACTTTATCTACAGAAGATTTGCTTTAGTAGGTGTGTATTTGTTTGTGTATGTTTGCATGTGTGTGTATACATGTGTGTATGCATATAAGTGAAAACACAAACACAAACCAGAACCATTCCTAGATTTTCTAAATAAATAAGCTTCCAAAGCAGTGGCACACTTTCTGATTCATATTCATACCTAAATGGTGGTAGCATCTCCAGCGTTACAATACCATTGTATGTGTGTTTTGTACACAACTAACAGGAGTTGCTCCCTACATCGGTACTCTAACATAGCACAAAGTGAAATCTATCTTTCTTTGTCAGTCTTCTAAGTCATATATGTAGTGGAGTTTTTTATTATTATTATTTGTTTACTTATTTATTAATCTGTGTCTGTATGATTAAAATCTCTGCGACATAAGTTTCTCTGATCCAGAATTCAGGACTGAACTAGTCAGTAATTCTCTTTCCATTGTCCTGTAAATTTTCATGTTATTTTAATAAGTATTCTTTCACTATTTTTCCCTTTTTCCCTGCATCCTCTTTGTTTTTACATAATTTATGCTGAATGGATTCTATGTTTTACACAGGAATGCCAATAAAGAATTCTTTCTGCCATATTATTCATTCTATTGCAATATTAAAAGCAAAGAAAATGGAACTGCTTCGTTATTAAAAACAGAAATGAGGTTATTTGGGGAATGGGTACATTTTCAGGACTTTTTTTTTTAGTATTTATGATCTTAAATGTACACCATTCTTCAATGGATCCATCCATTGAACTATTAAGTAGAAATATCAGACAAACAGGTGAGGCTTTGGACCTCTACAATATGGTTAGAGAGTCTTGTGTTAAATTTCTATTAGCAACTCTGCAACCCCATTAGCAAATGTCTAAGTGATTTGGTCCACTTGCTATTGCATCCTTTCAAGGGTCTTTTCTAGTTCCATGCTTCTCGAATTGAATTGAATACTTTTGAAAATTTTGTATAAAAATTGTATGAGGAATCTTGCATGCTTTTATTAGAGGGATGATTTATGTCCTTTACAAGGAATAACCTATTTTTTTGGAAGTTTTGTTTTACATGGTGTTTCTCAGAGGAGAATTCTTCTGCTCCCAGGCTGTAAACACTAAACCCATATTGGAATGTAGACTTAATATTGCTGTTGTGGGGGAGGAAGTATTTGAGGTATTGGTATCTCTAAGTCTCTTAAGATTTTGCAGCTGTAATACGAGAAAACGTATCAGAAAAGCTGTGAAATGGAAACTGTTTAATGCTAGTCTGTGCAATAGTATTGTTCATTTAGAGATTTTTATTTTTAAGTTTTGATCTTTTCAGATGTTTTACTTATATACAATTTAGGTGTAATTAGTATTTTAAAATGATATTATTTTTAAATTCCCATCAAGAGATATGTAGGTTCTCTTTCACTGTGTTTGTAGCTAACTAGAAACGTCAAGACCTTTCTGTGCAACTGTGGAAGAAAACCGAACTTTTTATTAATAAATGTTAGGACTTTCTCTAGTTATCAGTTATCTTGCATTTTTAGAAACTCTTACCCCACATTCAACATTTTTTTAAAAATGTTTAACTACACAGGAATAAGCAAGGACTGTTTGGACGTGCAGTGCTAGCTTAGGATGTGTTTACTAAATATTGATATCAGTCCTTGTTAAAATGGAGTTGTAGAGGGTAACAGAAGCCAGAAAAATGAAAAGCGAGTAAAGGCTACTGACTACTATAGTTCTGTATCAGTTTTACATGGCAAAGTTTGGTAGTAGGGGGGCTAAAGGCGTCGCTTCTGTGAGAAAAGAGCAGAAGCTGCCCCCGTGTTGGGCAGAGAGAGTTCCAGTCAGTTCCAAGATGGATCTGCTACTGGTCAAAGCTGAACCAGCCAATGGCACCGACAGCACCTCTGTGATAACAGATTTTAGAAAGGCTAAAAAAAGCTACAAAACAAGATTCGAAAAGAGGAGTGAAAAAATGCAAGAGAAATAACCCTGCAGATGCCAAAGTCAGTGAAAAAGGAAGGGGAGGAGGTGCTCTAGGTGCCTGGTCAGAGACTCTCTTGCGGCCTGTGGAGGAGACCATTGTGATTCTAGTTGTCCTCGTGCAGCTCATGGTGTTCAACGGTGGAGCACATATTCACATACAGCCCAAGGAGAACTCCATGATGGAGCAGGAGGTTGTGCCATGAAGGAAGCTGCAGCCCATGGATAGCCCACATATGAATAGGGTCCTTATAGAAACTGAGGCCTGTCTAGAGGAGCCCATGCAGTAACCCTGTATCTGTTAGGATAATTAAAAAAAATAAAAGCAAAATTTAACTGAATTATCCCTGATCTCATAGCCAAGGAGGATGAGTTGGACTCTATATAACATAATTTTCAATCTTGCTGTTCCTGTTTTCTGTCTTTGCCTCTATGTTAGCAGGAGACAGGGCAAGTCATCACAAAATATGTTTCCTGACTCTCTGAAGCTTCCATCACTGACCTCTTTTTGTACTGTGATTGACTTACATCTCCACTAAGTATTATTATGCAGCACTGCAAAAACAAACTACATAGCCAAAATATCATTCTATTTACATAATGTGATACAGACCATGAAATAAAAATCATATTTTTGAAAGTTTAACTCAGGAGGATGGTAAATATATCTGAACTGAAAAGTTTGTTTGATTTGGCAATTTCTGTGCCTAGACAAATTTAGGAAACAACTACCTTTTCTTCAATTCTTTTTTCCACACTTAAGTATGACACAGACCTACTTGCCACAAGATTACAGAGGCAAAAGCATATGGACATACATTATACTCCAATTATGCTGTAAGCAGTTTTTGTCCTCAGAATCTCAGATTACTGTTACATTTAATTTCGTCAGAAAACAATGTTCCTTTGTTCCTTTCAGACTTAGAAGGCTGTTCTACCCTCTGGGCTGATGCCCATAGTTTGAAGGAATGCAGAACCACTGTACTCAAAGGAAATGTCTGTTTCATATTGCCCTGCAAACCAGAGCGCATGTTGCAAGTTTGCTTGAGCACCCAACAGTCCCATTTTGCCTTAGGTTTTCTCAAAACTTAGGGAGCGGGGATGGAACAAACATCAAGGACCCAGCCGTCAAGTATTGACAGTAGTCATCAGACAAATCACTTGTGTATTATTGTGGTTTTGTGCTCACATGCATACATTCCTGTGAATATTCACACATATGACTCCAAATTATGTATTTCATGAACTCCTCCAGTTAATGACTTACCAAATATTTGTAGAAATTAAGCCCGGAAAAATGCTCAATAGTCAAAGCCAAAAATTGAACAACCGTGAAGGTGACATGCATACACATTGACTAAAAAAAGGTTTTGCCTCAGATTTCTTTTTAAATCAGGCTGGAGAAAACATTTATGGATTGGCAAAAGGGTCAAGCAAAGATTTTAATGTCCATGGCTTTAACCTTTTTTGACTAGTATTTTCCAGTTGCTTTGCACTGCTATGGGGAATGCAGAACAACCATTAACAATATTTACTGGACTATTAGTCTGGCTAGGTGGAAAATTTTCTTCATGGGCTTGCAAAATGCACCACAGCACAAAATACTAATGCATCTGAACAGTGAAATGGAAGAAGCATATGTAAAGCTGGAAACTCAGGATTTTGGATTAATTGGTTTCTCCGTATCCTAGTCAGCAACGCATTGATTGTATATCTTAGTGGTTTAGACCTGTTGAACAGACATAGATACCTAACTGCTACTCTTTTTACTTGTATTCTTTTTCTCTGTTGCAGAGTATGGAGCAAAGTGTTAAAAAGGGCTCTATCAATTTTCTTGTCCAAAAAAATTATTTGCATAAAATCATAATATCAATTGAAAAATAAAATAAAAAGTTTAAATATATCCAGATCTATCTCACATGGGTTTTACACTCTGGATTTAGTGGAGTTACTCCAAAAGTACATTGTTGGACATCACAAAATCCACAGCATTCAGTGCAGAGCTAGTAGTTCTCTCCCATAGAGCTTTGACTCACACATTTAAAAGCTAGAAGGAACCTATAAGTCTATTGCCCTTCCAGTCTGCAGAAGACAGAAATCTGAAAGAAGATTCTGAATAACTGTGCTGCTCAGCAGGACTCTATACATACTCAAATTACAAAAGCTCTTTTTGACTAATCATAACAAACTCTCAGTTGATTTACATTTGAGGTAGATATCTGGAACATGTTGAACTAAACTGAAATGGACAATACAATACTTACAATATAGTTATCTAAATATCTTTCAGAAAGTGTAAAAGTTGTGGAGTTCTCATAGTATTGGGTTTGTGTTTGTTTTTATTTGTTTATTTGCTTGTTTGTTTTGTTTTTAAAATGAGAGCAATTTCTGTGTTTGGCAGCTTGTTGGGGGACATCTTGTGTCCTGTCCATTTATCAGTGGAAAATTTCCTGTAACATAGTAAATATTATGAAAGTTTTCTTACAAGCTTCAAGGTCTCTTTCAAAATAATATACCTACTCTATAGCACAAGACCTCAAAGTTGTTGAAAAACATAATAGACTCAAAAGCCTCTACAAATCAGAGCTGTAGGGAAACAAACTTTAGAACAGCCCAGTTCTTTCTGCCTTTTCTCAGTGAAAGTGGCAAATTTAAGGAAAAATTTTTGCTTTTGTAATCTTATTTATCTATTTACTTATTCGTTTGTTTATTTTATACAGCCCATTTTATAACATTTATTCTAGACCATCACATGAAAATTTCTCTTGATGGTATATCTGGCACAGACTAGAAGAAATGTGTCAAAATACCATAAGAAAATATATCATTTCCAGTTAATTCTCACAGCTGTGAAAAGCTACAGAAATAGTCACAACATGCCACCAGTATCAGAATATCTAGAAGGGTTTCCATTGCCTCACTTGTCATATTCCCTTTAATGCACTAGCTCTCTAAGTAAGGGTTGCAGACTGAAAAACTGGATTTCCATCATGAATCCAACTCATTATCTTTTTCTAGTTTTCCACTGAGGGGAAAAAAAAAAAAGAAAGAAAGCAAGCTGGTCTTTTGTCCTAGGCTAAGATTACCATACTGTGGTGATTCCTTCAAGACTTCCTGAGAAGTGTCTGAAGCATTTAGAGCAAAACCAGTGTCATATTCCCTTTGAGGAGCACTTGCAAGCAGCCATATGGGGAGGCAAGAAATGTGGAGTTGCAGATCCGTGTCCATAAAGATTTTATACGTTGAATGCTAAAGTACTTGATTTAAGACATGCTTTTAAACTGCAGCGTAGAACTCCTCTGGCATTATAGGCACCTTCCAGCTTCTGCACACACTGGGGAGTCAAGTATTTTGCTACTTTAGCATCATGTAAACACAACGATGGTTAGGCAAATTACCGTGTGCTATTACCATTGCAGCCACATGGAGACCTTATTGTTGCTTTAGTACATGGTATGATATTTCCTGGTAATACTGCAAATAGTGCCTGTCACCACTGGGTTATTAAGAGCTTTTGTGACATTTAGATATTTTGCTGTTTTTTTTTTTTTTTTAAAAAAGCAAACAAACAAAAAATTATACTCCTGTTTACCCTTTGATAGTTTTTCTAAAGCAAATAATAAACAGATTTTTTTTGCACTGTGTACATAAAAGGCAAGGACTTGCCTGCTATATGGTCTAGCCTCATAGGATTCAGATCAGAGAGTTGGACAAATTCACTGTCATTTAAAACCAGATGTTTTTTCTGGCACACTGTCTTGCAAAAGCAACAATGATATCCATCAGATGGTACTCAGGGAAGCTTTAGTAGTTAAGTTTGATACCACAAATAAGTAGGAACAATAAAGAACTTAAAATAAAACTTAAAAAGAAACACAGATAAAAACAGAGAGATTTTCCTCAGCCATCTACAAGAGGTTCCGAGTTCAAAGGAGGTCTTTAATACAATATTAGCAACAGCATGGAAAGCTGTTGCACGTTTTAAAAATTGGTGCTGTTACGATGTAGACTAGTTTACACAGATCTAGTTATTGTTACAAAAACACTCACATTCTTTGCTTCCAGAAAGAAGACAGCATAAAATCACCATGTTTGTGTTTGGAAATCAAGGATTTATACAACTAGAAGTTTATGTAGAAAATGGCATTGGTTCTATATGGCTTCTGAACCGGTAAATCGGTTTGTCACGGCTCAACCCTTGATGCCTCGTTTTCTCTACAGATAAAACTAGACAAATTGAAGTAGACTGGCACAAATGCAGAAATTAGTAGGGTTCTTATCTCCTCTCCCTACCCACCCGTTGCCCTATTCCCAAAGAAAGTTTGTAAAGGTAGATCTATAGCATGCTGAAGAATTTGTGTAGCATCATAGACATAAACAGGAAGAAAAAACCCTGTCTTATATTCAGTAGATATCCCCACCATTTACTTGATAAACCCAAACTTGAAACAACCTCAAACTAAACAAACTCTACCTGAAAGATATAACCAAGCAACTCTACTAATTTGTGAAAATGGATAATCTACATCCTGAAGTTTCAGACCTTTGAACTCTATCATTCATCAGAAGCATTTTTACTGAAAAAGTGAATGTAAAACATCTATACTTGGGCCAGTGAATGAAAAAAATTGTAACTTCAGGCTGAGTGAAATATATTATTCTCTAAATTGTATACATTACCAGGATGTTTCCATTCAAAAAGAAAGACTAACTAAACAAAAGAACTGAAAGAATTTGTTGAATGGCTGTAAATAATTTTAGAAAAATTAATGGCAGAATTTGGGAAAAAAATTCTAGGAGAAGAACACTAGCAAGAATATTCCCAAGTAAATAAGAATTAATAAAGACAACCACAAAGGGAGAAAAAGCAACATCAAAACTCCTTTAGCAAATGACATTTTTTAACCCTAAATAATTGAATATTAAAATTGCCACAATGCAAAGGCACTGCGCTAACTTATGATGATATCAAATCCAAAGAAAGATATATATGTAATTCTTAACATAGTGCAGTTTGACAAAATTTACAAAGACAATATGTAACAAAAGGAATTTGCAACCCTAACTCAAAGTAAAAGCAAAAAGTATGATTAAATGTGTTTTTTTTTCCTGCAGCGAATACAATCTATAAATTCTCAGGTGGCAGATGATAGAATTAGGAGTTGCAGAGTGGCTGGGCACGGGAAAGGAAAAGTCTGAAAGGGAAGCACCCATGAGCACAGATGAATTTAGTTCTGGAACTGAAACTCCTCACATATATTTTGTTTTGTTACGGCCATGACAGGAATTAAGTATTCCTCTTCTCTTTGTCTATCTCGATATTTTAACTCTCTTCCATTCGAAGACATTTTCTGTTTTTTTTCTCTTTTCTTCACAGTAAGGCAGTTTCCTTTCCATATTGTTCTAATCTGTAGTAGTCTGCCTTTGCTTCCCCTCAGTCTCTGATCCTAAACCAAAAAATTCCAGAATGCTTATTGGCCTCATCCTCTAGACATCATGTGAACAGCATGAAAGAAAGCTGCAATAATTCAAAGCATTGTTTGCGGTACTGAGAATGGTGCAACATTTCTCCTCTCAGATACTGAGGTGTCAACAAATATATGCCACATCGTTTGCCTCGGTTTCTCAGATACCTCTCAGCTCCTTCCACAAAGACTACAACTTTCTAGACATTGTTTATGGTTGTGTAGAATTAAATGAGCTAAGGCCTCTGTCATCCAAAAATCGTATTCTGGAAAGTGCCTCTCAAATATGTAAGCCCTCATGTGGTTTTGAATAACCATGCCATGTAATTACTACTGTACCCACTGTCCTCACTAGACATTGTTCAGACCCCCGGGTATTAATTCAGTTTGTTTATCTTGTACATCTTTAGAACTAGTGAACGGGCTGGGGCAAGGGAGGAAGTAAAAATTTAGAAGCTAAAACTTTAAAACACACTAGAGGGCACTAAAACCTTCAAGATAACCTTGGACAAAATTTTGCTGTATAAGAATCTTAAAACTGTTATCTTAAAACTGTATTGTAAAACCTTCCACTAATCTTGTTACATTTAAACAGACAAGAGAAAAAAATCTGAGTGACTTTCACTGATTTATAGATAAAAATGTATTTCTCTCTTTCCTCTTTATCTGAAGATTCATATATGACTAATTTGATCCATGGTAGTGGACATTTGAAAAATATTCGAGAGCTTTTTAAAGAAAAAAGTGAAAAATGAACAAGGAAAAGAAAGGCTGAAGAAAGGTAGAAAATAGTAGAGAAACTTATTTTAGTGTGATATTTGTTGTGTAACACCTGGTAAAATCTCCTTCTCCCAATAAATTTCATTTGTGCGAGATACAAATATCATAATCTGAACAGAAAATTCATTGGAAAGCGAAAATCAAAGAAGTGCAACAAATTAAAGTAATGAGCTTGTAAGAGAATATGCTATGATACTTCAGATTATGATACTCATCAAGACACATTATGACTGATATAGAAATTTTAAAGAGAGAACATCAACATTTTAAGAACATTTAAGTATTGTCAATTTGTAAAAAATGGTAAATTTGAAGAATACAAAGGAAAAAATAAGGAAATCTGAACCACAATAACAGAGTAAGTGATTATTTTCTGGAGAATATATAGGGAGTTATCTTGAATATGGGAAAAGTAGTAATGCAGAGAAAAATCAATTATGACCTGATAGACTGATAACAACATTTTATTCTCCAGGGTATTCATCCCACTCACTTTTCTCTGTAAAGGAAAAAGGATTAAACCAGAGTTTTGAATATCAGCTGATTTAGATGCTCACACTCACTCTCCGGAGCAGCCTTTCTTCACTGATTAGAGACAGAGCCTAAGGAAACTATCAAAGTACTTAATGACAGTCATTAGTTGTAAAGTAGCTGAAAGAAATATCACCTCTCTTCCAAGATGAAGTTGTGAGGCAAATAAGAAATAAAGAACTGCTAGTTAGCTACTCTCTAACTGTGACTGAATAGGCTGACAATTGGGATTGGAGGGAACTACTCCTTTCCTTGTTAGCAGGAGATGCCAAAGCATGCTCAGAACTTTCATTAGCTGGAGCAATATCACAGCTAATGATTAGGATTGTAGAGTTTGACGGTATAGTTTCTGGAATTGTAGTCTTCCACAGAAATAAGAAGCTATGAAATAAATTTTTAAAGTGGAAAATACTCACCAAAAACTTTTTCTGAAATTTGAAATTGTTACTATTATTACATTTTCAACTTCTGATAAACATATAGCAAAAAAAACAGTTTCCCGATTTTTGTCTATTTACAGTGCTATTTATCCACTGAGATGCACATTCTCAATCCTTGCCTTTTTCCTGCCTCAGAAATGGATTTCTCAGCATGTTTAATAGTTTTTTTTAAATAAAACACATTTCTTTTGCCAGTAACAAACCTACTTAAAATTCTGATTAGTGGATGCATTTTAGGAGTCCTTATCAGTTCTGTATCACAGGAAAAATAATCCAGCTAAAGTTCTGGTAGCAAAGAAACAGGGAGAAGACCTATAGCTTTCATAAAATTTGGACATTTTTTTTTTATCTAGAATATTCAGCTTGTTGATGAAAATGGTTTCCTCTAAAACAAATTCTTTCCTCTGTCCATCCAAAAGCCCATAATATTTTTTTAAATCTGCAAGGAAAAGCTTTAATCTCCCGTAACTGTGTTATTTCAACTCAGATTTTAATTAGGGACATTTTTTCTGTTACTACTACTCCAATGTAACCAATACAATCTATGTGAAAATCCCAGGGACAGATCGCGTACGGTTTGTTAACTAGTTTAATATACATAATCTTTTAAATGAGATCAACATGAAGGACAGCCAGATGCTTGCCATGTCCTGGCAGCTTCTACTGCCAAGGGCAGATCTCTGGAAAGAGGGGAGATTGCTACTTTTTTGAGCAAATTTAGTCCCCATGCAGCTGAGCAGGCATGAAGAGAAAGATGGTCAATCCAGGAGGGATGTTGTAACCATGACAGAGACAGTTTCCTGCAAAGGTAACAAAGATAACTTTTACAAGTAAATTTTTTTACAAAATTGTCTTGAGATGGATCATCTTTTGTCTCTAACCTGTAATTTCTTTAAGCTGCATTTCATTCTGATTTTAGTGGCAGATCTGTGGAAACCAGAAAACTGTTTTCCTATTGTCCTTTATGAAAGCATCATACACAGAATCCTCGTGAGGAGTATGTTAATATGGAACAAATGGAAATACTTCATAAGAATATGACTGTTCTTTATCTTTCTAATCAAAACTCCAAAGTCCTTCCATTTGGAAAATAGTAGTTTCATAATTTCGTCTTTTTTTCTCTATCACCATGTTGAGTTTTTTTGTTTTTGTTTGGTGGTGGTGTTTTTTTTCTCAGTAAGTGACTTGAGAACTTCTTAAAGGCAATAAATCCCATACTCTGGAAGCTTCTGTTAAAACTTCTGAACAAGTTTATATTTACAATTGGCAACAAAATATAGCAAATAGAGAAATGACAACTTTAAATTTGGCTGGCTGCCAGGTGTCCACCAAATTACTTTTTCACTCCTCCTCCTCAGCAAGACACAGATAGAAAATACAAAGAAAAATTTGAGAATTGAGACAAGGGCAGAGAGATCACTTACATATTACTGTCATGGGCAAAAGAAATTCGAATGGTGAAAATGAATTTAATTTATTAGAACTTAATTGTAAGATAGTAGGGTAATAAGAAAAAAAATATTAATCTAAATCCACCTTCCTCCAATGTATACCTTATTCCCAAGCTCAGTTTCACTCCTGACTCTTCTACCTACTATCCCTGAGCATCACAGGGGGACAGGGAATGAGTGTTGTGGTCAGTGCATAATGTTTTCATTTCTGCAGCTCCTTCCTACTCATGCTCTTCCCCTGCTCCAGCATGGGTCTTTCCCATGGGAGGAAGATCTTCAAGGACTTCTCCAGCATAGGTCCTTTCCATGGGGTGCAGTCCTTCAGGAAAAGACTGCTATGGGGACCCATGAGTGTCATGGGCAATGTCAGAAAACCTGCTCCTGCATACGTTCCCCTCCACAGGTTGCAGGTCCTTCCAGGAGACTGCTCCAGCATGGGCTTTCCATAGCCTACAGCTTCCTTCAGGGTACAACCAGTTGCTCCAGCATGGAGTCCTTCTTGGACTGCATGTGGATATTTGCTCCACTGTGGACCTCCATGAACTGCAGGGGCACAATTTGCATCCCCATGGTCTCCTCCAAGGCCTGTAAGGGCATCTCTGCTCTGGTGACTGGAGTACCTCTTTCATTTCCTTTTCCACTGATCTAGGTGCCTGGAGGATTGATTGTCTCTTTTATATTTTCTCACTCCTTTTTCCCAGATGTAGTTTTACTGTGGTTTTTACCGTTTTTATATATATTATATATAATGTATTTATATATGTAATATATATGTTATATATAGGGTTTTTTTTTGTTCAGGCACTGTTAACATCAACGATTGGCTCTGCCTTGGCCAGCAGCCGGTCCATCTTGGAGCTGGCTGAAGCTGGCTCTGCCTGACATAGGGACAGCTGCTGTTTTCTTTGCATACAAGTCATCCCTGTGGCTCTGTCTGCTACCAAAACCATGCCACATAAACACAATACACTGTGCATACAAAAATTATGCACAAAGTGGTATATTTTACACTTATTCTTCTATTTTTCATCTATATTCTTAATTGTGTTAAGGAGAAATTCTAGACTTTAGATTACATATTTGGGATTTAGGGCCCGGTTGTGCTACTCACTAAATCTATATAAATAAAATCAGGCCCTAGTTCCAAAGAAAAATCAAAAATTCCAATCCATCAAATACAGTCTAATACATTCCTCAAAAGTTTCAGTGATTATCACCTTCAACACCTATTTTGATGATGCAAGTGTTCTGAATTTGTTGACTGAATGGAGAATTTTTTAATTTTTTTTTTTACTTTCCCAGTCAGGAAAAAGAAAAATCTCTGAGCTAAAAGGTACAGCATATTTCAACCCAGCTCTACAGCCCAAGCTATAAATAATTTCTCAGGAATAAAAAGTTCATAATATGAGTTAAACTACAGTATTTCTTATAAGACCTATAAGAAAAATACAAAATGAAGGAAGTAAATTGCCTAGAATAGCCAAATCAGATTATTTTATTTGCTTACATTCTTTATTTTGAAAAAAACCCAGCCAACGAACCAAAAAGTTAATTAGATACTAACTGGGCTTTGTATATTTGAGATTTTCATCCTAATAGCTTACAGGCAGAAAACTACTCAGATTTGCACTCAATTTAACAGTATTTGATCAGGACTTCCCTGAGATGTTCAGTAGTTCTGGATAAGCTAGTGAACACCAGAGTCATGGTTCAATGTTTGCTTAATAATCTGTTGCAGAAGTGAAAACAATTAAAGGGCCTATTTTGTCTTATTTTAGTGAGAAAAACTAAGACGAAGAAGTTAGGAAGCAAGGAAATATGATGGAGGAGGAGAGAGAGGAAAGAAAGAAGGAAAGAGGGAGGAAATCCCACTGAGATTATTACTACTGATATTGAGTCAAATAAAATTATGTTATTTCTTAATGAAATTACTATACTAGGATAGAACTTAGATTATAATATATATATAAATATATTAATACTTGTATATTCCTGCTTTAATCAAGAACTTAGAATATTTCTTTCCTTATTCTCAAGTGCTTGTAGTATTTTCCTTCCCAAAAGCAGTACTAAGGAGGACTGTATCCCCATGAAGCATGTGCATCCTGACACCATTGGCACTATTAGAGTTGGAATATAATCTTGCTAGATCTCAGAGACTGACATATATAATGATATGGGATCACAACCCCTGGAAGAAATGGCAGGTTGTATGCTGCTTTCTTTTTTGTTTTGTCTTTTCAGAATTTTGAAATAGGTTGATATTTATTTAGCTAAACAAACAAACAAAAAAAACAACTCAAGTTTCCCTCAGGTTCAATGAGTTTGTTGCATCCCCCACTTTTTTTTTACCTGCTTGATACTGAAGAGTAATGCTGTTTGATCAGGTACATGTTGGACTCTGCACAGCTTTTATCAAGAGGTGAGCGAGGTGAGCAACGTGAGAAGAAGGACCAAGAGGAATGCAAGCCCGTAGCTTGCTGAAGTTAACCATGCCAAACTATACTGCATAAGAAGGATTCTAAATATGTGTCTGTACTTGCAAGTACTATGGAGAAATAAGAGCCAACTTGCAGAGTAAAACACCTGCTCCTGAGAATTCCAAACCTGTGTTATGTTTTTGTGATACATTTTAATATTGACTAGCTCTAATTTAGGCCCATGGACTGCACAACCACTATGGACAGGAGCACAGATCAGAGAGCTATAGACTACAGACATGACTGCTCCTGAGAGGAAAACAGTTGGCATGTTTCGAGACTATTCAATGATAAAAACCGAAGGAGTCTGTGTGGTTGTATTTGGGAGTGCATTTCTCACCCAAATGGAAATGATGTTTTAGATCTTGCTAACTTTCTCGTCTTCATCTCGGGGGTAAAACTACTCAGCTTTAAAATACTTTCAAAGTACTTTCTTGAAAGTAAAGTTGTATAAATTGTCATTGGCCCTAGTAACTTTCCTTTCTCCTTTGAGTCATGTCTGTCTGCTTTTCCCTTTTTTTTCTTTCTGCTGTATATCACCAGATCTTGAAAACCTTATGTGATGGAGACCAATTTCTTAGTTTACCTAAACAACACCTTCGGTCACTGTGGCAAAGAATAACACTGCTGGATTACATATTAACTGCTACATAAAACAGAATTCTGTCAAAAAAATAGAAGCAGCAATCTGAACAAATACTTCTCATTTCAGAAACTGTTATCTCCTGTTTTGTCTCTCTTTGAGCTAGAAATTATAGCTGTGACTGTTACCATTAGACTGTAGCTGCCTTCAGAGAAAAGTGTAGTATTTAAATTATTTTTTGTATCACGAAACCAGTTTAAAAAGCTACTGAAAGACAGGCTTAATCTGTTTTCACTATTATAACAGTTAGAAAATAAGGTTACAAAAAACCCTCAAAGGGTCATTTAAGATCAAAGCAAGATCAAGTTTACCTACATAATACTTGCCTGTTTAATACTTACAAACCTCCAGGTGTGGAGATAGAATCTTATTATTCAAGCTTATGCTAAGAATTAAGTACTTTTAAACTTACAAAAATTTGTAATATTTGAAATGACTTTGTAAATCCCCTACTTAGTACATTATCTCTGCTTAGCAAGATCCTGTCTGCTCAGTAAACAAGGGAAACAGTTATTCCTTCCTTTGGGAAATTGTTGGCAGAAATATTTGAATGTAGCTGTTCAATGTCCTTTTATTTTCTATGGACCACAAACTCCAAATTTTTTAGTCTTCGCTAGCTGATCATATTTTGTACATTATTCTCCGAAGATGTCCTCAGCTGTTACACAACTTTCTGATATTTGTGTTCTGAAAGTGAATATTTTATTGGACACTTTCACCAGTACTGAGTAGACCAGGAAGATTATCTCATGAATTTAGAAAGTGATTTACCATAATGCAGGAAGATCTTTAGGCTTTCATGTCCAGCTTCTTGGCCTTCTTGGGTAGCCCACAGTTGAATGGAATGATTGTGGAAGACATAAAAATGTGTTTGGATATTACTGAGTAGATAACTTACTTACCTTCTGGGTTACAACTGAAAGAAGTCCAAGCAAGGTGATAGTTCAACCATTAAGGAGCTATTACCAACACTGATTACAGCTGTATGAGCCCTCAGTGATCCAGGATATGCTGTTGACCAGAAAGACAATATATAAGTTGTTTTCAACTAGTCCGAGCAATATATTAGATTACATGAAATGATACATAGATGTTTTATGAAGTAATACTAGTTAAATATATGTCAAACAATCAAATATGTTGCATATCCTAGCAGAGACCAGGCTTTGTACTTCTCAAAACACTGAAAAGTATGTGAGATCATTCTGCAACCTGCTCAGACACAACATGCAATTCCTATATAATTTCAATTTTATTTGCCCTAGAGTTATTGAGAAACTCTGACTGCTCAGCTTGCCTTTATTGTTTTTAAACTAAAGGAACCACACAATAAACCTTATAAAGAGGTGGGTTACAAACAACCTCTTTTTCTGACAATCTGAGAGACTACTGAAAGTGGTAGTCCAGAGGTATTTTTGTGTAACTGATTCACACAGGATTCATGACCTTATCAATCTATAAATATCTTTCACTTTATTTCCTGCATTAAATAGATTTTTTGAAAAGTCATAGCTGAGTCTCAAGCCAGAATAAGAGGTCAGCAAGAAAAATTTAGAATCTAAACTGACAGCTGCCAAAAAGATGGGGGACTCTGGAAATCATTATTAGTCCTACCTTTCTGATACAATTTCTTGGCCTACCAAGAATTGTTTAAGTATATGTCTCATGTTTGCAGGCATATCTAGAAATATCATGATTTACGTGGATCTTTTTAAAAAAATATGATGATATTTTCGAGTCCTTTTAAAAGACTTAACCTTCATAGACTCCAAAAGGAAATTTATTTCTGATTATTCTATTTGGTGTAGGAAAGAGTCAACATGTTAGTGATTATGTTATGGAAATTTTTTTTTTTTTTTGAGATTTCAACATATGAATATTTAGTTGGTCTTAAGCTCAACATCACTAGTGGTGGATTAACATAGGAGGTTTTGAATTTAATTTGATTAATGAAATACCTCTGAAGTGTTACTGGTTGTTGGCCATTTATCTAAAAGCTTGGATTTAAATAAAACACAAGTTTTTATGTTTTCTTAGTTTTTCTAACTTATTTAGTATAACATGAATAAGTAAGCAATCTGCATATTTTCTGGGTTAACCTGTAAATTAGCTGATATTATTTCTGTTAGTGGGATAATGGTAGAAATTAAATTTGTAGAAACTAATTTGTGACAAATTTAAATAATTTTTTTCTGTTGCTTAATATTGCACTTGTATCATCCCCAAATCTGCCAAATACATACAGATAAAGTAATAGAATGGTTAGAATTAAGTACTCTGCTAAAACAATAGGGAAATAACAGTAGATTGACATCAGTTTTTTATGATACTTTCAAAGCAAATGTCTGACAACATTAGGACTTAAGTAATGTAAAAATACCTATTCCATTGCACATTACTATCTTATATTGAGGTAGGTATTTCATGTATAAAAACGAGAATATCTAGAGGCTATTAACAACTTGTTAAAAGAGGAGCTATTTTCAAGAGTGAGTCTGATTTATCTCTTGATTTGTTCTTGCTAGAACCGGAACAGTTCTGAGTGTTACAATGGGCAGAGCTTTATTTTAAAGTGAGCATTAGACTTCTTACTTGAATAGATCTTTCAGATTGGATATTGTTACTTCCATTGTACAAGTATTTTGTATAGTAATTTAATTTAAATATGACTAATTAGAATGACAAAAACTAACACAGAATCAAACTGAATCAGTGTGGTGGGTTTATCTGGGCCAGCAGCTACCTCTGACTCTAAACTCCCCATATCCTCCATGGGATGGGGGATAAAATAGGAAAACAAATGTGAGAAAACTCATTGACTGAGATAAGGGCCATTTACTAAGCAAAGGAAAGAGGAAAAAGGACATGTGATGCAAAGGCAATCCCTCACAACCTCCCACAAGCAGATCGATGCCCAGCCAGTCTCCAAGCAACAGCCACTTCCAAAGGCACTCCCCAACCCCTTCCCCCTTTCTCCTCCTCTGTTGAAGTTTTATTGCCAAGCATGACGTTATATGCTGCGGAACAACCCTCTGGCCAGCATGGCTTGACTTTCCTGACTGTGTCTTGCCACTGCCCTGCCACTTGCTGGGCAGGGGCAGGGGGCTGTGTGTGTGCTGAGTTAGAAAAAGAAAGCCTAGAGTCTCTGCAAGCACTGATCACCAATACCCAAAATATTAGTGTGTTATCAACACGGCTCTAGTCACAAATGCAAAGCATAGCATCATACAGGCTGCTGAGTAGAATGTTAACTCTATCCCAGCCAGACCCAGTACAGTCAGTTAAAAGCCATATAAATATCAACTCTATTACTGTGTAACATGTGATTATTGCTTCAACATTTTAGGTACATTTTGCATGGACAGAGGTAGAATAATAGCATAGTGTTCGTGTGTCAGATGCAATTAATGATGACAAAAGTGATGCTACCACCTGAAATAAATGATATAGCTTAAAGTTAAAGGCAAACTCCATTTAATTTCCACGGACCTTCACAATTCATCTGAAATTAGCAAATGAGTTGAACTATAGTTTTCCTAAAATTAATATAAGTCAAAATAGTTAATTACCACAAAGGACGTTCTGATCACATACTTATTAATTTCAGATAGAGATTCTGCCTTTGACATTACAGAACATATGTTAGTCATCTGCGTCATGCTTGATATTAGACAACAGATCAAAAAGTATGAAAAATCAAAGTGCATGTTTTCCATGCTAATCCTGTAGAGATCCTTTAATCAGATAGGAAAACTTATTTAGCCATAATATGAACAGTACCAATATTTGCTCAGATTTGAAATTCCTAGATTTTTACTTTGATTTCAGTTCTTCTTCAGTTTCTTACGAAACCCTCTTCCTTGTATATTTCCAGATTAATTTGGATTTAAAGAGAAATTAAAGACCATCCTTTCGGATGTTTAAGAATAGTGATTACACATGTACAAATATACACACAAAACCAAAGCTTCTTACCACTTACTTTTGCCCTGTGCTCTTTACGTGTGGTACCCATCATTGTTTCTAAAAGACGAAGAAGAAACATAACCAGAACTCCTAAAAAGGAGAATTAGGACTTGGTTTATCATGAAGTTACACTGCAGCAGAGTACATTGCAACAGAATGGAGAAAAACTCCCTACGGAATTAACTTTGGCAGCTGTGGAAACAAGATAACATTATTTTTCAGTTTAAAAGGAGGTAACAATGAGTGAACAAAATAAAATATTTGTGCAAATTGTTGCAGATGTGTAGCCACCCAAGTAGACATGACTATACAGAAGAGTTTTCCAGAATTTCAGCAGAACTCCGAGCCTGCGAGTTCCAGTGCACTGGTATTGCATTACACTGCATCAGTGTGCTATCCCACTACTGTTAATATTCAGGAACATCTTCTAGGGCAGACAGAAGACCAGCTTTATACTTAGTGCTAGACCTGTGAAATGGATTGGTCCAACTATTTGCATAAAAAAGTTTGCATACTCCTTTCCTTGTGGTAAACGCAAGCCAGTAGATTGTTTGTAAGACTGTGAAGTATTAGGTTGATGCAAAAGTAGTTGCCATTTTTGTCATTATAAACTGTGATGCTGATTTTGGATTAAACTGTTATTTAACTGTATTCACATAGTATACTATTTTAGCACATGAAGTTCACTCTACTTTCTTACTCTAATGTTGATGTTTTTACTTTTTATTCTTTTTATATCACTCTGTCAAATAAAGATGGGAAAAAACGCCAAAATAAGCCATTTTTTGGTATGATTTCAAAAGGGGACACAAACCAGCAGAAACTGCTAGCAATATCAAACAAGCTTTTGGTCAGGGGACCATCAACGAACGTACACCTCAACATTGGTTCCAAAAATTTCATGATGGAAACAAGAGCCTTGAAGAAGAAGAGGGTCGCAGATGTTTTTCTGTGATAGACAACAAACATTTGAGGGCCAGTACTGAAGTGGACTCAGGCAAAAAAACTCAAGAGGCTGCAGAACTAAACATTGACTATTCAACAGTTATTTGACATCTTCATAAAATTGAAAAAGCAAAAATCTCAACAAATAGGTGCTGCATGAGCTGAAGGAAAATAAAAAAATTGCTGTTGCAGTCTGTTCTGTGGTTCTTTTTGTGCAAAAACAATGATTCATTTCTTGATCGCATTGTGACGGGACAAAAAATGGATTCTACGCAACAACCAATGGAATTCCGTGCAGAGGCTGGACTGAGGTGAAGCAATAAAATATTTTCTCAAACTGAAGCTGCATCAAAAGAAAGTTATCATCAGTTTGGTGCTCAGCAAGTGGAATAATCTACTGTGACTTCTTGAATCCTGGCAAAAACATCACAGCACGGAAGTATTGCTAAAGAAATTGACAAAATGCAATTGATAAACTGCAAAATTTATGTCTAACACTAGTCAATCGAAAAGGACAAATTCTTATCCATGATAATGTCTGACTACATTCTCAAATGACTGGCAGAAACAGCTCAAACTGGTTTATAAAACTCTATCTCACCCAGTTTACTCACCAGACTCTCTCCCATCTACTACCATATATTCAAGCATCTTGACAACTTTCTGCAAGAGGTTTTCCACAAGCAAGCAGAGGCTCAATACATCTTTGAAGAACTTGTTAGTTCCGGGACTCCAGAATTATGCTACTAGAATAAATAAACTTCTTCCTTGTTGGCAAAAAAACGCTTAGATTTTAATGGTTCTTATTTTGGTTAATAAATTGTAATCTAAGCTGAGATATACCAATTTAAAGTTGATGGCTAAAACCAGAAATAATTTTTGCACCAACTTTTGAATAAAAATTCACAGGTCTTACGGTGGTGGAAACTCTTTGAAAAAGAAGCAGAGGATGTAAGCTCTTAAACCGTAACTCCATGAAGTCCACCCATCTCATGCTTTTTTCTGCAGAGAGAAGGAAGATTTGTAGCTGTGGAAAAGAGCTAACATACTAATTTTGAGCTAATCTAGTGTTGCTTTTTGGGAAAAAAATGCCACACTATAATGATCTTCCACTGAAGCCAGAACACATTATTTTAATAAGCAATTATGAATTGGTCAACTGAATACTTAAAAAAAATTAGAAAGAATGGAATATTGATGTAGTAATTTAGGAAAATTATGCAGAAATCAGAATCCTTTAAATTATTAGTTATCTGGACACTACCTGGACATTATGAAGTAACTATCCTTAAGGACTGCTTTTAATTCAAACTCATTGCAGCGATCTACTTTAAAGAGCTATTTAAACAGTACTGATGAGATGTAAAGCAGATGTGGGAATCAGTGGTCAAAATGAAGGGAAGTGTCCAGAATTTGTCTGCTTTTCTCAATTGCTGAAGCCAACACATTAAGAAATTATGGTATAATTGGTTTATTCATGTGGGACTATGTACATCCTTTCTATCCATTCTGTTAATAAGAAAAAAGGAGAGATATCTTCATGCTGCAGTTAAAAGAATGCAATGTGAGGAATCATTGCTACACAAATAGATTTAACTTTGATGATAAAATATTAAAGGAGGTGTTTTTCGCTTTTCTTCCTAAAGCTCTTAAAAATTGACTCTTTCCATGCAGAGAAATTGTTATTTAACAGTGACCTTACCAGGAATTTGTTCCAGTAACTATTGGAGTCAGTAGTTTAATGTTATAAAATATGTGATCCGTTAGTATTTTTTATGCATCATAAAATAAACATATAGAAAAAAATTGGAATAATAAAATTCTATGTCTTTTCAGTTGTTTCCTGCAATAATTCATTGCTAATGTCTCCGTTTACCAAGAGGGAAAATCATATCTACAAATATCATATACACAAACAGTAGATATGATTGTCTTATGGATAGAATCTCTATTACAAATCATAATTGTTGTTGCTTTTTTCCCGCGAATTTGCCAGGCACCTTTTACATGCTTGGCAGTAGCATTAATTTTCAACGTCACCAGAGTTTCCTTCGAGTTATAATTCTCATTATTAATCACCAAACATTCTGCCATGAACTGTTTCAAAAATATATTAAATATTCGCTGTTAGTTTTTTTTTTTTTCTTTAGTAACATCCATCTGAAGGCTTAGAATGCCTTCCTTTTTATGTCCTTTCCTTCTTTCCCATCTCCTTCCAACACAGAATCAGTAAGAGCACTCAGAGCTGGTACTCACACAGCTAATTCTGCATTTTGCTATATCTATCTTTTCCTACTAGATCCCAAATATTGCAGTAAAAATTCAGATTATTTTGACACCTATGACTAGCACCACTGAGGCACTACTGCATGATTTAGAGCAGTTCGAGAAGTCCCTTTCAGTTTCAGAAACTCGCTGAATAAAACATGGGAACATCAATTGCCATACAAACTATATTTTCTGCTAGCATTAGTAGGGAGGTTTGGCCCATTCTTATATAGGATCTCCATAAATGGAAGATGTTGTAGAAATAGTTAATAAATACGCCAGAATAACAAGTTGTATACAGGTTTGAAATACATCAATGCACAAACCTAGTTGCATGCTCTCAGTGCTGAAGCACCAAGCAACAGCTACTGTTGCTTAGAGACACTCAGACTCACTTGTGCCAGATTGTTTCCCTACTGATTTGGCCACCTTATTTAGCATTATCTGTTTCATTGCACGGACAAACTCACAGCCATCAGAATATATAATTTCGGTAAACATAGTGCAGAACAACCAGAGGATTTTTGTTATATAAGGTCCAGATTCAAAACTTACAGTAATTTATATATCTGACATCATAAAAAGGCCTTTTTTTTTGATGCTTTGATGTTTTGTATCTATATGTATTATATATTGCCATCCACAAAGACACAATTTTAGGAAAAAGAAAAGTGTATTAAGAAGATTTTTTAAATTGTTTTCAAACACATTTTACGTAGTTTCTCTCAGTTGTTGTTGCTGTTGAACAGAAGAACAACTCATGTTATTCTTAATCTATGGTACAAATGTCTCGTATTGCACACTCATAATTCACAGGCTAAATACTCTGATAAGATTTGATGGACAACTAAGAAATCTCTCATATGCTTGTTGCAGTCCTGATAATCTCAGATATAAAGTTATTGTATTTGTACAATGTATATATTGTACATGCAGACCAAAGAAAAGGGAGTAAAGAAAAACATTATCTTTTACCATATCTGGTAGTATGGGCCTTTCCTGACAGATGAGCACTAAGTCAAATAAAATGTCATTGTTCAAGATTTAGATTTTAGTTAGAGAGAAACAAACATGAAAATGCATGGATTCTACAGTTTATTTTATTTTATTTGAGAGCATATTTTGGCTTATATTGAAGGAGAAAAACAATTGAAATTGAGCTTTTGAGACTACCACTCTGAAAGCAACAAAATGTACAAAGCCAAATAAAAGACACAATGTGGCCTAAAATAAAAAGTTCTCTTCCCATTAATTATAGATAAGGAATATAAAAGACAGTGGTCCAGAAGCAGAGGAGAGAAGATTCATGGTGATCAGCTTTCTAAAAATGCAAATCTTAGTGACTGAGATGAACACGTAAAAAGAAGGAAAGTCACAGGAGACCTTGATTAGATCAGGGGTCTGTTTAAAGGTATAGGATGGTAATGCAAAAGAGTAAGCATGAATAATGTTTTCCTGAGGACTATAAAAATGAAGAAATATATTGCATCTGACAGTTACTCAAACAAATAGAAAAGCACAAGGACAAGATGACAGAAAAAAGGAAGGAAGTTATCTTTAAATTCTTTCATCGAATCAACTAGAAATGGAGAAACACCAAAGTTTTGCACATTTGACCACCTCCTAGATCCCAGCCTACTTAAACATTTGAACTAGAGACAACATTTGTAATTGAATCTGCTGTTCTACTGCTTAAAGTGAGAAAACTGCGTTTTCATGTAAAGGGCAGATTACATGCCAGAGTTGCAACAATCTTTGGCAGTTCTCCATTGCCAAAAGAAGTCTTTCCTGACCAAATCCCTCTTTGCAGACTCTTCCTCTTATCTCCAGATACGTATTTCTGCCATTTCTCTTGTGCTGGACCCAGTGTTTGTTGGTCTTTCAGTGAGCTGATTCACCTCTCTGAACAGCCACCATCACTATTTTTATGGCATACTTATCAGTAAAGGATCATATGCGAGCCAGAGCAAGGAGGAAGAAGAGCAATGTGCTGGAAGTGCAAAGGACTCTCTGTGAGGGTCGCATCTGAGTAAAATACATTCTGCCATTTTCTTAGCTAATTACTGAGAGTGATATTCAAGGTTTTGATGATCTTGGTTACAAGAAATGAAGAATTTCTACTGAAGATTATACCTGCGATGAGTACTCAACAACAGTAGGCATCATAAAAAAACAACAATGTGAAGACTCCCCTCTTGTTTCTGAACGGGCTTCATAAAACAGATGGCCAAGACAAACTGCTGATTTGATGGCCTGCTTCTGTAGAAACCAGTGCTAGCCACCCTTATGAAGAAAGGTAAGTCCAAGTAAAATTCAACAACACAGGTTACATTTGTATGGATTGAAACATGAAAAAACTTACATTGGATCTCTTTCTGACTGTGTTTTGAGGATGTAGAGTAGGTGTGAATCATAAAGGATGGGAAAGGAGACAAATGAGTCATGAAAATATTCAGTTCATGAAACACAGGCCCACTCCTTAAATAATTCAGTGTAAGTCCCTAGCAAATGGAAGTAAAGCCATGGCTGATTTGTATGTGATGGAAAATGGATATTGTAGGAAGAGGTTTGACGTGCCTTTGCTCTTTTAAGGAACTAAGGGAAAACATTTTGTGGTTTTAAAATTTTAAGAAGTATGTTATGTTATGTTATGTTATGTTATGTTATGTTATGTTATGTTATGTTATGTTATGTTATGTTATGTTATGTTATGTTATGTTATGTTATGTTATGTTATGTTATGTTATGTTATGTTATGTTATGTTATGTTATGTTGCGTTATGTTATGCTATGTTTGTTGTGTTGTGTTATATTACGTTACATTACAATATATTACATTATATTATACATTTACCTTCTATATTACATATGCTATTATACATATCTTAGATTAAACTCCTCTCACAAAAAATTCAAAGATAATGAAGTGTTGACAGGAGCCCTTTTCTTCAAAAAAATATTTTGTATTAATTTGGTCAAAAATAATTGTCCAAATGTCCATAATATTATCATTTCCTGCATAATACTGCACAAATATACTACCTGAATATGAAGTGTTTATTCATAATCATTTTGATTTTTCTGATTTTGGCAGAGCTTTCAGGGTAGTATGGAAGCATTTGTTCTCACTGTATTTATAGTCCACTCAATTCAGAACTCATGTCCCAATGTTTCTGAATAAAAGGATGATTTGGAATCTAGAATTTTACTATGGTTGAGATGAACCTTCAACTTTTTAAAATTCTCACCTTAAAAGGAGTCTACATCTCATCTACATAGTTTTTTGGAATTATCAGGTGATGTAATTGAAGTATAATATTTATAATGAGTCAAATGAGAAATCACCTCCTTTTATTTTAAACTGCCATCGCTTTTAGTATGATTTAAAAAAAAAATAGGACATTTGTATCTGTTACATCTGTTAAAAAAACAAAATATACTAGATATGTTAACCCATGAAAGAAAATCAAAGTTGTAATGTAAAACAAAACAGAACTCTACTGTCTCTATTTCATAGTCACAAGGGAGTTGGAATTTTTTATCTGCACATATTTCCACACCAGGCGTAAAAAGAGTTTGTATATAAGACTCTGTTTGTAGGCCAAATTTGTGCTCGAGCCTTATTTTTTTACTTTGAAATCTCAGAAGTCCATGACTGGTTAACAGAAACTTTATCTCTTTGTCTTTTGAAAATGTAGACCTTACAAGGGCTCCAACCAGTTAGAGTTCAGTGCAGGTTAGAATTCCATAATAGTTACGACCTGGACTACCGACACTATAGGGAGAGTAAGAGAATGTAGTTTTATTAAAGTTGGCATCTTAGAAACTGAGTTTCTTAGTGGCACTGGAAGAGAATCTGTATGTGTTTGTGCAAGAGTATTGTGCTACCTTTGCAGTCTATTACTTTGATTTCTAATTTTTGAAATGACTGAATGATACCAAGATACCTGCTGCTACTGTATAACACGTTCATGTGGCCATCTCATCTGGATTAAAACAATTTACTGGAGAAATTTTTAGAAATGTGTTAAAAAAGTCTGATCTTAAAAACATTGTAGTGCAAGATATGCACACAGATGCTGTATTTGAGGGAAAAGGAAGGAGGAATCAGAAAATATATAAAGGCTGTGGGAACTAGTGGCAAGGAGGACAGTGTCATCAGTCACAAGGGAAATTAAGCAGGAAAAAGTCTTCAGCCCCAGAACACAGGTTTCATCTCGAGTTTAAAAGGTCTGTCTGAACATTCTGCATTAATCACTCATAATCAATGAGTTTCTCTTGGTAGTTCTGAAAAAGGATTTACTAATTTCAAAACAAGTAAAAAATATCCTTTTTGCATAGACGATTTCAGCCTGACATTAAGTCTTGGCGATTTAATATTTTTCATTTTTATTCTAAGTCATTTAAATATAAACTTTAGATGAAACACCAGAACAAAGACTACAACAAGCAAAGAAATTTGATCTAATTACATAGTATCTCTTATACATTAAGATATTACCATTTCTAGTCATGTTTTTCTTTCATGTGAGTATACGATCACTAAGCAGAGAGGCTTTTATTAAAAATATGTTGCTGTCAAAATGGTGGTGCAAATACTAACTTGAAAAC
Source organism: Tapera naevia (assembly GCA_033556795.1). NCBI lineage: Eukaryota > Metazoa > Chordata > Aves > Cuculiformes > Neomorphidae > Tapera > Tapera naevia. Next base: position 8,462,314 of record JAUMJJ010000059.1, read on the forward strand.
CTGAGTTACTTTCTCATTAGCAAGCCCAGTGTGACATGTATTTCTCTTAACTGGGATAGGGATAAACTGATGAAAGTTCTTCATCAGCAAAATCTTGCATTTTACCTCCACGATCCACAGGCTTGAATGGTTTTCAAAGCAGTCATTCTGTATTTTAGCTTAACTATATCTTGTCTATGAATTTCCAGAGACTGGTTTCTGCAAGAAGTGAATACCCTCTGTCAATGAGTGGCTCTCTGATTAGATTAATATTTCAGTTCTCTGCTGAAGATAACTGACATTTGGATAGTGTTCTCATATTGAATGTCAAAAGTGTTTTGGAAAACTCACACAAGCCAACAAAAGAATCTTCTAAAAATGTAAGAAATCCCAGCACAAAAGGACTTGAACAGGATACCTAGGCACTGACAGACATTCCTTTTTACGATCTGGGATACCATCCTGGATGGTCACTCTGGTAGATAGAGCTTTGAATTAGGGAGAACATTTTCCAACTGACTAGTATTCAAAATGCCAGATATCTTTACTAAAAGAAGGTTATAAACATGGAATGTTTTAGGGTGCTGGATAATCTGGAAGCATTTTTTTTTCTGACATTGAGGGGGAGGGGGGAAAATGTAAAAACAGCTGTCAATTTTATAAATACACACAAACTTTTTTCTGCATTCTGTGTAACCACATAGAGGTGTAATAATCAGATTATTCTGATAAATATTGACTGTTAAACAGCAAGAAACATCATCTGCTGTGCTTTCTTTTTCCTCTTGTGATACCCATCTATCCCTATGGACTGCTGCTCTCACTCAAGTCAACTATAAATTTTGTTGGCAATCTGCCTTGCTGGTACTTCTCAAATCCCTCAAATCCTTTTTTTCCCCCCAAGTTCACTAGACCTCATAAAGGCTGTTTTTTCAGAAATTTCTGGGTAGCTCTAGTGCTATCTAAATTATAGTAGGTTTGAATATTTTATCAGGTTATTCTCTAAAAAGTCCAGTCATATTAAATATCTTTGTCTTTGGATATGCTGTTCCCCTGTGGAAAAGACATATTTTTATCATTTCTGTTGAACGTTCCACAATTTGGTTTACTCCTTGCCAATATCAGTTAAAAAAAATGTCTCCTACAAGATTCAGCCTACTCTCTATCAATTAGAAAAGCACGTTTGCAAGGCTTAGTTAATTGAAAGTGGCCCAGCAGGATTACTCTGAGAAAAATGATATATTTTCAGACTCAGTTCTTGTTAATTAGTAGGCCATAAAACAATTCTTACTCACCATAAGCTCTTTGAAGTTCAAATCACTATGATAAATTTAACTCAGCTCATTGTTCTTCCAAGTTTTAATTAGCTAAAAATGCTGCTTATTATTTTTCTTACAACAATGCATACTTATTTCTAACATGTATTCATATTCATTTGCATATCAGAAAGATCTATTTGACTGATGGTTTATTGTCCTTTTACAAATTCTCCACTTCTGCTAGCAGGTTAAAAAAATTACATTAAAAGATCTGTATTTCCCAACATAATTATTTTGCAGGGAAAAAAATAAGTATGAAGTGTCCTGTCACAGTTACATAAAAGTCCACGCAAGTTTGAAATTGGTTTTCCTTTTTTATTGTATCAAAAAGATTTAAACTCAGCACTGCTGTGCACCTCAAGGATAATACAGCCTGGCACTGTCTAATACATCAGCTCGTACTCTGCAGTGGTGAAGTTTCTGTGTCCAAGAGGTCTCTAGCAGAATTTCCTCATAACTTTACAATACAATAAAATTGGAATGATTTTCTGGACTTAAAATGATGAATTTCATTGCACACATGCATTGTACGGTATCACATTATTTTTTAGTTTAATACTAAGTGAGTTTGATTCGGTTTCCACTTCAATTTTTATTTGGTAAAGGACAATTGATTTTTGAAATGATGACACAACTGAATGGTGGATGTATTCAGAAAAGTTACTGAATTTCACACATTAGCTACACGATTGACAGCTTGACCTGTTACCACGGAAGCACAGAGGGAGGTAGTAGTACCATACCATTAATACCATGGGGATTCCACTACTCTACAGCTTTGCCCAGTAGCATTCATTTTTTCCACAATAGCTAATACCCCTGTTAATCTTACTGTAAATCTCACAAAGGTCTTGCCTATGCTTCATCCATGTGTTTACTTTGCTATATCTTTGAAAGGTAGAGAGACTGTAGAAAAATTGTTAACTATTGGTTGAGTAAATTGCCTTATAAGGGCTTATTGAACCTTTATAATTCAGTACGATCCCTTTAGAAGAACATTTAGCACAGGCTTTTGTTCACTCTCTTGTGGAAGACTGACAGTATTAACACCTGCTCAACCAGAAGAAAAACGGGTTATTAATATACTGTAATACCCACTGATACCCTTACAGTCTGCTTCCCTCCTCCAGTACCAGATCGTGGGTTAGGATTCTCATTAACAATTTTCCCAGGGAAAGGCAGTACATAGGTGTGTAGAGAAAAGAGCAAGAATGAGAAAACTCATAGAGCTCCATTTTTCTTTCCCAGCCTTCCCACACTCTTGCCCTCTTTTATCCACCACTGAAGCAGAACACAGAGACACTGCATTTAATGAAACATATGCTAGGAATATTATATGTGCCCTTTTAGCTGGAACATCTCTGGGTTTCTAGGACTCCTACATCTGTCACAAGCTGAATCATCACCCTTTGGCTGCAGTTGCCACACAGACACCTTGTAAATTATGTCAATAAAACTGTGCAATGAGATTCTCATAGCCCTCCCAGAAAGTGGCCTCACTTTGGCTGAGCTGGTAAGCATTTCTTAGCTGTCAGGTACATTTTGCCAAGATCAACAAACTGTAGCTTATGAAGGGATGTGTAAGATGGCCTTTGTGCCCCTCTGATCTCAATCCACCTGGCTCCAGACTGTTTCCTCAAGTGACCTTGAGGCTGTTGAGCCAGTTGAGCCAATTGGCAATGGCCTCAAAGAGCTGATATTTTTTCACTTTGAATTAGATCTGCATCAGTCCCTTGCCAAATAATCCTCTATCCAAAGCCATGGACGTTCTTTGAAATGTACTTGGAAACACAGTTTACCAGCTATACGAGATAAGGTAGTGATAGGAGAGGCTCCCATCAACAGAGGTTTCCATCAGGAGCTATGTCGCTGCGATGTGTCCATTGGAACAGCAAAGGAGAGACTCTAGCAGCTCAGTGTCTCCATAGGACTTCATTCTCATAAAGGCATAATGACACAAACTGCGTTTTGTACCAAAGGTTTTGCATAGTACTTCTATTCTTCATGACACAAATAAGATTCTGAAAGAAGATGGCTCCTGTTTGACCTGGTGTTTCAGCTATTTCCTTACTCTCACATATAGATATTTCCTCCAGCTACATATTTTAGTTTAATAGGAAATATTATCTCTCCCTACAGTTATCATGCACTTATGCTCCTCTTGATTGCAGCTGAACAGTTATACTGCTGGTATATATAGATTCGGTGCAAAAATACATGACTTTTCTCTGAAATACTGTAAAGCCTTTGTTTTTAGAATAGTCTTTTTGATGAGTGGAATAGAAAATTTAACTTCATTTAGATGTTATTGATTCAGAAAATGCGGAAACAAAGATCCAGATGGTATAAAGGTACATTATAAATTTAGTCTTTAATACCAAGCCTTAATGACCCATTAATAAACATTGAGCCTTAATGTTTGAAGCTTTTTTTCAACCAATAGATTCTTTCTATCACCACAGGTGCTTTTCAAGTAGGGCTCATGCCATGTCTCTAGCTTACTCATGGGCCCCATCAAATATTCACATTTAATTACTTTCATGCTGGTTGGCTTTGGCTGTGGGATGGCCTAAGCAGTGGGAAGCCAGTGGGAAGTAGCAGCTGAGTATATTTGTGTTGTATGGCCTTTTCCAGTGATGATCTGTTGATTGCCTGTTGTTTGGCAGGGACTGTGTAAACATGCTCATTCTAGCTGGAATCATTAGGGCATCTTGTACCCCACGGTAAAGAATCTTTTAAAAAAATGGTACTGTTCTTTGACGAGATTGCAACTCCCGCTGATAAAGATAAGATTGTTTTAGTAATGTTCTTCGGCTTCTCTAAAGTATTTAATTTATTACAGGATGACAATTGGGTTAAAAAGGAAACAAGGTCTAAAGAAAATAAAAATAAGAAACATAAAACTGGTTTAGAGTCTCTAACAGTGACAGGCTGCAAGCCATAGCACCTCACCAGGAAATCTCAACCAGTTGCAGACATTCTTCATGTGTTTTTCTGAGATCAGCTCTCATCTCTGTCTTGTTCAGTATTTTAATTAATAAACTTGAAAAAAATCTGAAGTGGAAATAAAGATGACAGATAACAGACAGTGGCTTTGTAAATTATAGTGGTGAAATGCGGTAGAAGATAGAAAAAATGAAGTCTTTCTTCTTGGAGTCTTCTATTAGATCAGTTAATGCAAAATACTTTTAAGTGGCTGAATATTATCTGTTTAAAAAACTTAAACAAAGAAAATGTTCAAATACTTACTTCTTGCAGAAATCTTCAAAATTAGACATTTTAAAATATATTTTAAAATAAAAATTACAATTTCAACAGTAGAAGTTATTTCATAGTATCAAAATATGTTTTCACTTTTGCAAATGATTAATTAAACATATCAGTGAAATCAATGTGTATTTGCAAGATATTTTAGTGGCATGAAATCTAATTTATCCTAGATGAAAAATTATGGGAATTATTTAACTATTCATATCTTAAAAAAAGCTCAAAACCTGTTTTCAGTACAAAAAGTAGTCCTGTTAAGAACTGCCTGTAACAAGTGATACATCATATACATGTTAAAAAGTGAAAATAAAAATAAGTAATAAACAGGTTAGAAACTTCTTCATGAAATAAATGGTAAAGCTCTTAATTTTTAAAGTTTGTGAAAAGATAATTAATTTCTCGGAAGCTCTTAATTTTGGATGCTACAGATTAAAGACTATATTTTTAAACACTCCATAATTGCCACAGGCAATCTATTATGTTGTTCACTTTCTTTACTAACATGTCCCTTTTTCTACAGCCTAAGTGAAATTTTCCTTGCTGTAATTGTATGACCATTACTTGTTTTATGCAACTTAGGTACACAGAACATACAGTTCCTTTATTTTCTGCAACACGTTACTACACTTCTGAAGACACTTTTCCCCTTTCTGGGGTGGATGCATACTTGAACTGACATCTATGCTACTGTTTATAATCATTTTCAATGCTAGTCTCATTTTCCTCACTTAACTAGACTTACATTATAAAACTAGTGGGTGAATAAACAGTTATATATTTATGTCTTTAGATATTATTCATTACTCTGCACACCCACATAGCCATTGGCATATAAAATTAAATATATAAACTGTACTACGAAAGAATGGTTTGAGTAAATATTGCAGAATAGTTCATCCATTTAAAGTGTCCCTTACTAAGAACATGTCAAAAATTAATTATGTTTTTCTAATAGTTTACCTTTTTGTAATGTCATTTATTACATTAGCTAACATACACTCAAGCCCCAGCAGCTGGCATATACCTGTAGTGCAAATTTCTGCAAGTTGTAACAAACAGGTTTTTATGACCTTATATCTCCCTGCAGTTATGTAATACTACAAATATCAAAAACCAGATACTTACATCAACAGATAATGTTATCTTGCACTACAAGAAAAGCTTTTATTTATTATATACAGGTCCCACATGTCTTCATTTCCCCATTATTTTCTCACTATCATTATTTGAGACATCTCTAGTAATGTCTGCATCTGCAAACCACAAGCTTGTGTATTTTTTCTAGACACTTTTGGATAAAAGAAATTCTGAACCTTGAAACAGAAACCAAGTAATAGAAAAGTCAGACAATGAGCAAGCAAATCTGAGAGGGATTTGAAGATTATGATTAGTCCAAACATTTAAACTACAAAAGTGGAATGTAAATCTTGGGAGAATAAGATTCCTTCTAAGAGTCAAGCTACAACTAGATTTGGGCTGTGTGTACAGATCATTAACTGGAATAATTCCATTGATATCCATGTGCTTTATCTAAGACCAACTTAAAAATCTCTATCTTCAATTATAGAAGGGAGAACATATTCATGGAGGGGAAGAAGAAAAAGCTTACTGACTTTCTTCTATTTATAATAGCAACTGGCATACATAAAGGAATAAAGAGTTCTTACAGATAAATAGAAAAGGATGGAAAGATTTAAACAAAAAATATTCACTTAGGATAAAATTCTATTATGTCCTGAACTGTCAAAGTACTGTCAACAATATCTCAAGAGGGGTCTGTGCAATATGAAGCAGCTTTAGAATAGCTCCTAGATCTGCCAGAGAAATCCTTTGTCTCTATAACGAAAAAATGCAAGAATAGTTCCAGTAGCCTAAATTGCGCAGTTTTCTATGCAGACATAAGTATTTGTCTTTACTATAATCTTTCTTTCTGTCTTTAGAGAACAAATTTGCTCAAGGATATGTCAAAATAGATGTCAAAGTATTTATGATATTAATATACAATACAACCTTCAGCAAAAAACACAAACATAGACCTGCCGCAAGATGCAGAGAAATTTATGCTGAAATGTGCATGGACCTTGTGATCTAGAATTGAGTGTTTTTCATATGTGCAAGGACATTGATATCAATAAAGCAGTCTTCAAGGGGTTTTGACACATATTTGTGACCTGTGAAAGCAATCTGTCCAGCAAAATTTCTCCGGTTTTAAGGCAGTAATCATGAATTCATGTCTCCCTTTCCCTTTTCCCTTCTTCCATGCCATGAGATATGATATCAGTAAAAGAACCAGGAATGACAAAGGATGATGCTATGGGTAGTGTAGAAATTATTTGTTAACATAAGAATTTAATTCTGTAATTTCGATACTGAGAGATGATATAATATAGGAAGAATAGGGCTTTATTCATCTATTAAGACAATAAGAATCATATAGAAATATGTAAAACAATCTCTTTCCAGATGAAAAGATCAAAGCGTAAAGTAGTAACTAGAAAAAAACCTGGTTGTTAACTTAAATTATCTGATATCTTGTCTTTATTGTACTAAAAATCTTCATTTCTAAAGGTAGTACTTATTAGATTTAAAGGCTAAAATAAATTCCCAGATCCTTTTTACAGAAAGTTGCTTAAAATTTTGGGAGTTCTTAAGGAACTTCCTTTCTTTGTAATGTGTAACTGCAGGCTGAAAACGTTAAGCATCTTGGGAAGTTTCAGAGCAACCAGAGGTGTATGTAATAACTTTAAGTGTCTTCAAAATAACAGCAGTCACACTCTGAGGTTTCTGATTTATGTCTATGTGCAAGTTAATGAGCGCTTTAGATCAGATAGTTCCAAGTCCATTCACTCTGGTAGTCATAACAATAACATATGATTTCTTCAATTAAATTTACCCATTATAAATATGCAAAGCACTATTCTACCTGTGGTAATTTAGAAAGACCATACTTTTTCTAAAATTCTTGAAAACTCTACGAACAGAACATACTATATGGACTTACATCTCTGTCACAATTTAGCCCTGACCTGTCTAAATTTGGTAGCTAAAACCAAGCACCTGGTCTCCCAGTTCCCTTCCCTTCTCCTCCCTCATAACCCCAGGGGAAGGGGAGAGGAAATTGAGAGAAAAAAAAGGCTTGTAAACCAAAACTACAGCTTTAATGATATAATAATAACAACATCAACAAGAACAATAATAACTAGAAAACAATCAAATACATACAAATATATAAGATCACTCCTCTACCCCACCCCTTGATGTCTATACATCACCACAAATATTGTAGTGCACATATGAGGGAATGGGTCCTCAACTAGGAGGGAACTAGGAGGGAACTGAGCTCAGGAACTGGATTGAGGAATGCATAGATTTGGGATCAGGACCAAACCAGACTTTGCATTGGCCCTCAAAGAAGAGTAAGACCCTTGTGATCTCCCAGTTCTATATCGTGTATGACATATATGGGATGGAATGCTCTGTTAGTCAATTTGGAGTCACCTGTCCTCTGCTTCCTATAGGTGAGGCCTTTATTTCTAGCTCGAGGATGGCCTTGGTTACTAGAGGAATAAGTGATAATACTGGTCTTTCTGCATATCAGTGTCCAGTGTTACCACTTGTAGAGAGAAATTGCCTGAAAAACATGCAGTCAACTTTCAGAATATGAAGTTACTTAGACAACGCTGATTTAGAGTCAGGAACTAACTCTAATTCAACTGAAACCATAACAACATCCAGAACAAACAAGGTATCCTGTATTTGAGATACTTTTTCCTGTTCGTGTTGAATGTGAATTAATAAGACAGAAAACAGTAACTGAAAAATACCGTTGAGATCAGTTTTCAAAATATGGCAGTTCCCTTCTGTTGCAAACAAAACGTGCTTTTACTAGCATTTGAATGGGCAAATTAAGCAACTTTATGCACAAATAGTTTTATTCATGAGCAGAAGCTAACTGCCATCTGTTAGGGTAATCCAGCTGAAACCAGCAGTTTGAAAGAAATGATGCTGGTGTGGTTCCACTGCCTAGGTCCAATCAGTCATAAGGCTGAGCACGGACTCCCAGTAAGCAGAAACATGCATGTATGTGCACGTGTATATATGTACATGTATACATATATACTTACAAATATACGCACACTTATATACATGATTGGTCATACAGATAAGTTACAGACTCACAGAACATTCACATAAAGACCAACAACATCCATGGTGTCATCCTATTCCCCTTTCTGACTTAGCAGGGGAGGGGAATGTGTGTCTACATATGTACAACACTTACATGCAGTAAAGAGTCCCTTACTGGAAAATAAGGAGAGGGGACAGACTGTGGTTATCAGGCACATGGCATGACCAGAAAAACCTATTTACTAACCCTTATTTCTACACAAATTGACCTTTTATTCTCTTATCCCTCCGTTTTCCACACTTACCAATAGCCATTCAGAAAATATCACAATAATATCTTTATTAAAATCATCATGAAGTATTGAAATGTGTGATTAGGTATAGGAAGGAGTGAAGTTTTGAAAGCTCATGAGATATAGTTATGAACATTAACTTCATACTCATAGAAGAATATAGTATGATTTCAATTTCCATTTGGTTATTCTAAAATAGGCATAAATCAGCAAACTGGCAATGTCTTCAGCAAATATGTTCATGAAAAATATGGGGTTTGTGTAGGAAAGTTTCTAGTGACAGATGGCTTTTTGTCATCTTCGCTTTATGGCTGAAAAAAAGATATTTTGTCTTAGATCAGTCCATTTTTTCAATGTCCATCAGAATATCTGTAGATATTTGATCACCCAATATTGTTCACTGACTTTTGCAAGAGTGTGAAGGGCTCCGTGTCATCTGGCCATGGGGCTGTGCTCTTCAGCTAAAAAACAAAGAGTGGAACTGCAAAACTATTCTTCTCATACATAACAGAACAGTCTAGATAAATCTGTGTAACAGTAGACATAATTCAAATTAAACTGTTTATCATTTTTTCATTGTTTGAAAAGATTGAAATTTGAAAACATTTGAAGAATTTAAAAAAAAATAGAATAGAATAATGTTCTCTCTTCAACAGAAGGATGTCTCGGTGTTTCAGAATAGGATAACAGTTCTGCTGATCAGCAAATCAAGATAAAATGTCTTAGTTGCAGGACCCTGACAAAAAGAAATGCACTTATCAGCTACACTGAAGCCAAGGAAGAATACTTGTTGACAGGACGTGTCCTATGAAAATATTTCCAAAATAATAATAATAAAATCAACCTTACATTTCCATGATTTTAAACATGTTAAAATTCGCACATAACTTATTTTTGCCTGAATTAAGAATTTCAGTGCTTGAAAGAACCTTCTTTTGTATTTTCTGAGTGTTAAAGCAATTCACAGTGATCAGCATTTTTAGAGCTATTAAAGAAGACATTTTTCATAAAAAATTACGGCTGCACACTAGAAAGTTCCAGACATAAAGTACAATACTTGTATGTATACTTTGTTAGTAAATGCAAGTAAACTCATGTAACTCAGTGAAATAGAATACTCTTCGATATTAAATCTTGATAATGAGCATTTTATCAAATATCATAATGGATATTTTACCAACTGCTAGTTATTCTTAATTCTTGTAGAATGTGACATTACATTAATTTTGGAAATAGGAATGACTCACAGATAAGCTCTGTAGCTCTGCCTTTTACCTCTGTTTTTTTTAATTCGGTAATCTGTCTTAGCTTTACAACATAGAAAATAAAAATAGGCAAGAAATATTCAAAATATTCATATATTAATTTTTCTTTGCACAAAAGAAGTCTCAAGCACATTTGTTGATTTTTTGTTTATACCACTTGCAAGACATAACAGACACTGTGGTTCAAGATTCAAACTACAGGTTAGTAGGTAATACAGATATTTACTTTCAAATTTTTCCCTTTTTAAAATTTTTTTTGCATCACTGTGGAGAAGGTGTATCATGAAAGTGAGCTGGAGAAATTACCCAACAGATAATCACATATTACCAAATGTTTAAAAATATTCTATGTGGTTATTATGATTTTTTTTTCTTCCTTTTCTTGAATAAATATCACATCTGGATAAATTTGTTTACCTTGCAGGAATTATCTTTTTAGGTCCACATATCTGGCTTTTCTATAATGAACTTGTTCATGTAATTCTTCTTTTCTTTCTCTGTGCCATAGACAGACTGTAAGAAACACACTGAGACCTTTAACTAAGGAGAAGTGAAATATTTCACTATCACTTCCTGAAATAAATATGCTTGAAGATGGTTGCAGAACTGAACTAATGAAGTGTAGCTATTGTGATGATAGGCTTTTTCAGGTGAAAAGAGAAAGATATCAATAAATTATTTTACAAGAAGAATTGAAGAAAAAAAACATGTCAGCATTTCCACCTATTAAGGATCCCTATTGAACATGTTATCTTATGTTTTACATTAGTGTATATGGTAGTAATTATTTCTAGTGTGTCAACAATTATCTTCAAATAGATAAAACGACAGTGCAGTTATGTATAATGCTAGAGGGTTTTAGTTTATTAGATAAAATAGGACAGTAGAAAGCAGGCTTGAAGTAGCTAATGAGAAAATTATATCAAATGAAAGTAAAGCTTTTTATTTTTTGCTAAAAGTTCTTTTTAAATACTTTACCATAAATGCATCCATTTGCAGTTACTGTCTTTTTCTGCTTCCAATAAAAACACATCATCTGTCAATGAAATACAAAAAGTACAGGAAATAAAAAACTAAAAAAGGAGTAGTGCAAAGAATTCCACAGCAGAGAAAATAAAGGAGCTGTAAATGAGCAGGCTTAAACTTGCATAAAACATTTAGAAAATGAATTCTGCGTTTTACAAGAGCTGATCTTCCAATACATATTGTTCAGTGGCAATTGCGCTGCATGTTTCCTAATAAGCTTGTAGTACTACTGCTGCCAGCTGAATCCTTTCCTGTTTAACACAAAGTTATGGCAAAGCAATTTGCCTCGTGGAATAAAAAGGAATCTGAAGAGCCTAGACAGAGAAATTCAATTTCATCTCCAGACAGCCATAGCGCTCCATGCCTTCCATTTTAATGACTGACAGATTCTATTTCTCCTTTGCCGGTATCACAGAAGAAACTGGCTTTTCTGCCTAGTGAGGAGTCACTTAAAAGAACAGTGTTGTATTTTGGAGTTTGTTTTTGTTGCACCATGCTTGCAACACATGTGCATACATTTATTAATACCTTGTTTCCTTCACCACTAATTCAGCTAAAATTCAGTTGCCAAGTGAATGAACTGTAGACTTATATAAATTCTGTCTGTTGCTCCATCAGCCTTTTCTAATCCTATGCCATCGATCCATCAAGTGTGAGCTGATTGCAGATTTCCAAAAAGTATAACACTTCTTACTTTAAGACTAAAACTGTACTTAAACCTCTGAAACACACATGAGCTTTTCTATCAATGTACAACATATTTTAAAAAGGGTTTTTTTTCAGTTCTCCTTCCCGCTATCATAGAATGTCAAATTCAGGGAGTTTCATGCTGATCACAGTCTGTCCTCAGAAGAATGACTGCATTTTTTACATACCAGTTCCAATAAAAGAATCAGATTTGACCTGATATTGAAAACGATTTTTGAAGGAAAATTTACATGATTTAGGAGAAAAATGTTAATTTGATTTACATGTACGGAAGTCTCTTGATCTCATACTGTAAGTACAATAAAAAGCAGTATTTAATTGCTAAACTTTTGAGGATCTTCATATTCTTTTTAAAGGTATTGTTCAACATTACCAGTAATAAAGGCTGTGTTTTGCTGCACTTCATTCTTTGCCTATACTTGTTTGTATGTCCAGACCAGAAATGATTTCCACTGCATGGAAAATTAAAAAAATTCAAAAAGACAAAAAGTATTTGCCTTATTTAAACAAAAATAAAAATTTAAGTTTTCTTTTCGTCAGCTATTGGAGGTCAAGCATTTCATTAAACAGCAGTTCAAACTGGTTTGCATAGAAAGGGAACAGAACCTTAAAATCTAAACTCTTAGGCTTTGAGCTATAATTTTTCAGAAAGGACCTCTAAACATCTAGCTACCACTGAAGCATCTGAGCACTACTGCTAAGAAACTCCTGGAAATGGAAAATCTTGGGATTTTGTGGCAATGAGCCTGGAGCTTCTGGATACTGAGCCCCAGCCGCTGAATAGCTGTCTCAGTTTAGGACCCAACCCAGCAAGTTCAGTAGCTAAAACTGGGCAGTTTTTACTCCCAGTCCCCACCCTATCCAGGAAAGTTGGGAGGGAAAACATGGTGTGAATGTTGGGATAGGAGCTGGACTCGATGATCCTTTTGGGTCCCTTCCACCTCAGGTGATTCTATGAATCTGTGACTCTATGAGACAAGAAAGACTTGTGGGTTGGAAATCAACACTAAAACAGCTATATTCACACACAGTATCACACACACAGTATCACAAGGTTGGAAAGGACCTCTGAGATCATCAAGTCCAACCTATAACCTAACACTAACACCAACCATCATCTAAACCATGGCACTCAGTGCCTCATCCAGTCTCCCCTTAAACACCTCCAGGGTCGGTGACTCCACCACCTCCCTGGGCAGCACATTCCAATGGCCAATCACCCTTTCAGTGAAGAACTTTTTCCTCATATCAAGCCTAAACTTTCCCTGACGAAGCTTAAGTCCATGCCCTCTAGTTCTGCCACTGGTCACCTGAGAGAAGAGACCAATCCCTGCCCGACTACAACCTCCTTTTAGGTAGTTGTAGAGAGCAATGAGGTCTCCCCTGAGCCTCCTCTTCCCTAGACTAAACAGCCCCAACTCCCTCAGTCGCTCCTCATAGGGCTTGTGCTCCAGCCCCTTCACCATCTTTGTTGCCCTCCTCTGAACACATTCCAGTATCCTAACATCCTTCCCAAACTGGGGGGCCCAGAACTGTACACAGTATTCAAGGTGAGGCCTGACCAGTGCCGAGTACAGGGGGACGATAACTTCTCTGGTCCTGCTTACTACACTATTCCTGATGCAGGCCAGGATGCCATTGGCCTTCTTGGCCACCTGGGCACACTGCTGGCTCATGTTGAGCTTCCTGTCCACCAGCACTCCCAGGTCCTTTTCTGCCTGACTGCTCTCCAGCCACTCTGTCCCCAGTCTATAGCTCTGCATGGGATTGTTGTGTCCAAAATGAAGTACCCGACATTTGGACTTATTAAACATCATCCCATTAGAATCAGCCCAGCTCTCCAATCTGTCCAGGTCCCTCTGTAGGGCCATCCTACCGTCTAACATATCAACTCTTCCTCCCAGCTTGGTATCATCTGCAAACTTGCTGATGATGGACTCAATCCCCTCATCCAGATCATCAATAAAGATATTAAACAGGACGAGACCCAACACCGATGCCTGGGGGACACCACAGGTGACCGGCCACCAACTGGATGAAACACAATTCACCATCACTCTTTGGGCGCGGCCATCCAGCCAATTCCTAACCCAGCACAGAGTGCTCCCATCTAAGCCACGGGCTGCCAGCTTCCCTAGCAGTCTACTGTGGGAGACAGTGTCAAAGCCTTTGCTGAAGTCCAGGTATACCACATCCACAGCCTTCCTCTCATCCACCAGGTGAGTCACATGATCGTAAAAGGAGATCGGGTTGGTCAGGCAGGACCTACCCCTCCTAAATCCATGCTGGCTGGGCCTGATTTCTTGACCGTTCTGCAGTTCTGTTGTTATTGAAACAACAATAATAAAAGGAAGATAACAATATTCAAAAGAAAAATAATAAAATATATACAAGTCTACAGAAAACCAATACAAAGTCCCTGGATGATGATGCATCACGGCTGATTCTGCAGGGCAGGCTCAGGGACGGTCCCAGATTGTGTTTGGTGGCAGGCAGGAGCTGGACACAGGAATTGAATCTTGGAACTGGGTTCAGGAACACGCAAAGGGGTTTGGGGATAGACAGACAGGTGAGGTGCTGCCTAAACATTGGCCATCGAAGAAGAAGAAGCATGACCTTTGTGATCTCCAAGCTTTTATATTCAGATATGGCATGGAATACTTTGTTGGCCAGGCTGGGTCACCTGCCCTATCCACTCCTCCCAGCAAGTTCAAATCCCCCTTGACATGACCTTAATTTACACAGCAATAGGTGTGAACCTGGGCTCTCTGCATACCAATGGCCCTTGGAGATAATTATCAATCAGAAAAAAATGTTCTGCTTTAGCTCAAATCAGCAAAATACCTTTGACCCTGGTATCCCAGAGATTTAATAGGTGATATATCCAAAAAGCAGGCAATGGAAAATTAGTGAATTTCTTGGAACAATATTCCACTGAACATGATTCCTTCCAAAATTGAAATGAAACTCAATTTTTCATGTAAAATAGAAGATTAATGAAGTGATTTTAAATAAATGAACATTTGCTACTTTTGTGGAGAAAGTTAAAAGCCTTTTGGTCAATGTAATATTACTTTTCTCACTTTTCAGACTGTTCTTGGATACTATATCACTTATTTCTTGATTGCAAAATTGTCTTAACCTGCCAGTTGTTTTTGATATTTAAACTGAGCAGATGGTATAGTTCAGTCCTAAATCTTTTCCTAGCCTGACAGTAGGGATCCCTACCTTAGGAGCAGCTTAAATAAGTTATTGGGGAAGAAAATAATTTGTAATGTCCCAATAGAATTTTTATTGTATAATGTATTTTATTTCCTTTTTTTTTTATTGTTTGTATTTGTTTTATTATGTAGTGCCATGTGTTATGAGAAGAAAACTACATGAACCTAAAAAACTGTGGCATATTTAGTTAAATGCCAACATGGGCAGAAATTTAAGTTTCACTTACTCCACTGCCTCATCTGTATTTCCTGGAATTTCCCAGCATTAGAGTAAGTAAAAATTAGCTGGGTTTTTAGGTAGGGGTTTGTTTGGTTTATTGGTTGATTTGGAGGGCGGAGTTTGGTTTGTTTTTAATTTTTTTCTATTCTTCTTTAGTTTCCAAAGAGGGGAAAAAAAAATAGAAGTGTATCAATGATTTGCTCATTGAAGAACTTTTTTTTTCCTAAATGCTTCACTTTGAACTAGATCAATCTGAAGAAAAGTGATGTCTCTAAGTATCCCTAGTCACCTACAGCACAGGCAGAAAGTAACCTGATGTCAGGTAGGATGCAATACACATATCAAGTATTTCATTGCTCTTGTTTTGGGACCTAAAAATTGGGTCAATATATTTCCATTGGAATCCCAGAGTATATTGCTAACTTTCTGAATGTAATTTATTCATTATTGTACATATGTGAAATGAAAATCATTCATGTTAGTAGTTTCTTAAGAGATGTCAGGACATAGGATTTGAAATATGCATGCATTCAGAAATCTTAGAAGCATTTATGTTTTATGTTTTAAATGATTCTTGTGGTTGTACTCTGTTTCACTCCTTGTTCCTCTGTTTTGCCTTTTTTTGTTGTTATTGTTCTGCTTCCTGACTGGTAATTTCTTATTTTTATTTCTTTAGCTCTGAGAAAAGCACTCTGCAGGTCATTAGTAGTCTCCATTTGACAGCTCACCATGATATGTCCCTGAATTTTTCCCTGTGTATTGGCTTCATAGTATATCTTTGAGAACTGTTTTTAGCTTAAGAGCTGATTGCTAGCACTGATTACTTTGAAAAAATCTTTCCTATCTGCTCAATGTTTTCAAAGTCTTAGGAAAACCTTTTTTTTTAGCAGCATTATCTCTTTTGGCTTATTCTTCAATGAATCTTGAACTCTTTATGTTATTTCTTGTTTTTGTTTATATTTGTGGCCATCATCTGGAGAAATGCTTAATCTTATCATCTTTATTTTATTGCCAAACTGTAGATCCAGTGAAACAAATCAGAGTTTTGTTATTTTAGTGTACTGGGATTGAAAATTGACTTTTAGTTGAAAAATCTTGGCAAAAATAGAAATACAAGAATAAACTCCCAAATTATTGCAAGTTTTCCTAACACAGCAGCTTAGACTCTGGACTCAAAGCTTATCAGCAACTAAAGAAGTTTTAGCACTAATCAGAGTTACTATGACTTAGTGAGACTGGGGACTCTTAGCACAACCTTTTATTAGCAATTTATAAGCATGACAGTGATCACCAAAATGTAGTCTGATAATTGTTGAGAAGTGGGGTGACTACATATGCATCAATTTCTCCACTTTTCAGATGTTAAGATTTTGAAATGGGCATAGTGGTGTGCAGTGTCTACATGGACCTAAGGATTACTGTTATATTAACAGACTAGTTGAGCTGCCGATAATTAATAGACTGGCAGTCCAAATTACCTGATACATGAACCCTGCATAGAATACTGCTATTATGCAGTTAAAATTACTATCTAGAACATATGCAATATTAAATCTCTAATTTGTGTAAATAAGTAAATCTTTGAAAATAGTGAAATAATGGACTTGTTAAAGCTGAGTTATGTACCATGTTTTCTAAATTTCAGACCTATGTTGTTTTGTGACTCTCAGATCTCTTAAGCGGCATGACATATCCAGCTCAGCTTGTTCCTTTATAACATCATCCCTATATTTAACAACCTATTGATATCTTTCTAAGATATCTTATATTTTGTGTGTTTCAGAAAGTGATATTTCCTGATGGGAGTGTTACACATGCTGTAGAATAAAAACAAGTAAACAAACAAACAAAAAACTAAACAGCAAAACCAAACAAAAAAAAAAGGCCCAAAAATAAACACACACCCCTTGACTTTATCCTGAAAATATTGCTAAAAGAAGTTGCTAGAAGTGTTTCAATACACTGAAGAACGGGGTTTTTGCAAACTTGCTTCTGAATTCTTCTTCTTTAGATGGCTGTTGAGGAGCCCCTTCATTTTTCTTTAAGATATTGTAAATAAGATACAAGAAACTATCTTCTGTTTTACTACAAGTGTAATAATGGCAATTTAAAGGTGGACACATTTTTTTTAAGTCTCTACTTTTGGCAGTTCTGAATATAGTAGTTCTTCAAAACATGACCATTCCTGAGAAAAATTCATCGCACTGTTCATTTTCAAAATGAGCTCCAAGTGATAGTCATTATACTTACGATAACATTTTAAAGCCATCTGCTTTGCAAGTTTGTAAGGAATAAATTTCATGCTGGCATCAGTCTGAAAGATGATTTCAAAGTTGATCCTTGTTTCCTTTTAAACTTGTTCCTTCTTCAGTGTGACTTTGTAAGAATGACTTTCTAGAAAAGACAAAACCAGGAAACCTTTAATCAAAATGACACATGTTAAGCATGCCTTAAATGTAAAATATGACTTCTTGAGTTTGAAAGGAAGAACTTTTCAGGTTTAATTGGTAGAGCATAGTTCATATTGTACATAGAGAACTATGTCAGGAAGTGAAGGAGAAATAAGCTGTATACATCTTAGTTTGCAAACTAATTTTTGCACAGTCTTTGAAAAGTTCATGTGACCTATGCATCTGGGGCTAAGTCTGTTGTTTTCAAAGAATAATCTTCACCTGAGTTTCCTGCTCTCTGTTAAGACTTGTGTTTTGTGTTTCAATCTCTGACCTTGATCCAGCTACAACAATTCAAAAGTGTTTTATTCAAGAAAACCAAACCAATTCTAAAAAAAAAAATGGTCCATTAATTTCATTTTCCACTATGCTCTGGTTCAGAAATGCATTTCTGGTAACCTTTCAAGGCTCCAGAGAGCTGAAGGTGACAAGAAACACAATTTAACTTTCAGACTTTCCTTGTAGTTCTTTTTCCTTTGGCCCAGCTTGAACTCACTAACAGGAGTCTCCAGGTGTCTGAGTTTTACAAAAGTTAAGAAATAAATATCTGTTTAGTGTATAAAAAAATGTATGACTGTTTCTAATAACAGTCCTATAAACAAACAAACAAGTTCAAACCAAACAAAAAGATAGATGAATACATTTTAAGACTGAATTGGCTCAAGTGATGCATATTCTAATAAATCTTTTTCTAATAAAACTGTCGAGTAATTTCTTTTCATGTTTAGAGAGAATCTGAAAATTTTTATTTTCCTTAATTATACAAGTTGTATTACTACATGTATTGTTGGCCCTAAGTACTGAGTTGTCCTGCCCAAATCTGCAGATGTAACTGGCATGCTAATTTTCCTGATAGAAAACATTCCACAAAATTTTATAATATGTTTCCTGGTTTTATTATTTTTTTAAACTAGAGTGAGTCTAATTGCTGTAAAATGTCTCTATTGATGTAGCTTCCAGCTGTTAGTTCTGGAGGATAGACTTTTGTTGGGTAAATAGAGTATAGGAAGTAAATCTGATTATCTTGGATGTTGTGAATTTCATGCTGTAGCCGACAGTTCTATTAGTTCCAGTTCCATATACCTGAAGCTTGAGACTAATTTAATAGTCAAATATCTATGTTTGTGATGAATTGCTCACCTCAGGGAAAATTTTCTGTTTATTCCTTTTTCCTTGTCTTCTTTTTTTTTTTCCTAAAAAAAATCGTTTCCATCTTGAATAGGATAAGATTTTTATTGCTCTGATGCTGCTTTGATCTTTCTAATGTAGCTTATTGCAAACGGGAAGATCAAGCACGATTCTTCTATGAAATCGAAAAAACCCCTAAAATTATTGATTGACAAAGTTTATCTCAGGTTACATTATCATACTCCTCCTACTTGCGGGGATTTTCCACTGCCTTCTTCCTTGTCAGCCTGATTCGGCAAAGTCCTCAGTATTTTTTCATCACAGCCCAGTTCAGTTGATTTCTGTCAGGGCCGATTCACAGAGCTCCTCCATTGAGCCACGTCCGCGCTCCCGCAGCCATTCTCCAACAGAACTCACGTGATTTCAGAAATCTTAGTTACATCTCTCTTACTGCCTTCATTCTGGTCCAATTCCTCTCTGGTCCAATTCCTCATTTTCTGATTCTCAGCTGAGTCCAGAAGGATGTTATTCCCTCTATAGAAATACCTAAGTGGAACTGTTTCACATTGATTAAAAAGAGGAAGACAACTGCTTTGATTTTTTTAAAGGTAGAGTAAAAGAATATTGTCTTCCACATAAAATTTTGAAATGGTTAAATGCCCCATGGATTCACAACTCCAGTTGCCAACTGTCGCTAATTTATATGTTCACAAGGGACATTTTGGTTACACAGAAATAGGGATAAAGAGTAGGTGGATAGTCAAATGTCTGTGGCAGGAACTAGTTTGTTTTTGCAAACTCACGACAATAAGGTCAAGAATTTTGACAACTCTCCTTCACAAACAATGTTGTGTTTTTTTCATGATTAAAGTAAAGACTACACAAAATCAGCCATATCCTCAAGTTGGAATACCATCTATCTATAGGGTGGCTAAACCTGGGTGTATTACAAAAAAAAATGAAAAACCTCCTGACTGCAGTATTTTTTTAAAAACAATTAATATTATAAAATGATGTGGCATGCAAGTGCTCTTTTACCTAAAGACCATGTCATGAAAAATATTTGTGAGACAAATATTTTCCAACAACAGGGAAAGTTTAGTACTTCTCAGTTGCAGGAAATCAAATCTTACTTGAGAAAAAAGATAGATTTATGACAAGTACAGTTGATTTGATTTTCTTTTTTCAAGTTATATATGTTAAAAAAATTTTTTGGAACTGTTACAATCCCACATCTGTGCAGGACACAGAACTGGATGACTCAGAAGATGAACGACAGTGAAAGCTGCCTTAAGACACCATCAGGCCTCTGCTGCAAAAAAAGTTACTCAGAAATAAAAATCCAATTCTGGACTGAGCTGTAAGACCACCAATCTGGGCATCAAAAAAAAAAAAAGTTGGGGAATGCTGTCATCGTAAATAAAAATGTAGTGTTCTATATATAGACATGGAGAAAGAAAAACAAGATAAACACCTTAATTTAGATTTTTCCTTTAGTTTAGAAAGGAGAGATGGAGTCCATTATTCATGGAATGAAAGCCATGTTTAGTCAGCCGGAGCTTCAGGAACGTTCCTGATATATGTTAATTAAGATTTTGCCTAACGTTTCTCATGTTATAGCATCATGTAAACTGTTGCTGAACATATAAATGTTATTACATTAGCTGTTACTGAATGGTATTAGGACCAGAGAAGCTATAAAGATATTAGAATATACTTGTATGCTTCTGCAATAACCACATAATGTAACCGAAAATCATGAAAGGTACATCGATACGTATACATAGATACAGAAAATCTGTTCCAGAATTCCAAATCAGAGGACTGGTCAGGAATAGGAGATGAGATATGCATGAGTTATGTAGTTAAAATATAAAAGTAAATAATTGTGAGGTGAAAGGCATTCAGAGTTGCTCCCCTTTCCAAAATGGAAAGCTACTCATGTTAGTCTGATTAGTACTATGACCAGTAATACAAATACACAATTAAATTCTATGTTTTAGAGAATTGTCTCTGGATTTCTGAAGCACCTTATGTTGTTTTTCTGTTTAGGGAATACAACTACTCATATGTTTTGTTTTATATTAGCAAAGTATTTTCTTGGTAGAACTGCATTTTTCTAAAACTGTTACAATATGAAACAACAATATCATTTGGAAGAAAGAAGAAAGTAGAGAAAAAAGCAGATTAAATTAAGGACAATAAAAAATATTCAAAGCATATTAAGCTGTTAAGAAAACTCTTATGCGGGAAAATGAGGAAGCAATCACAGAAAAAAAAGTGTGAGCAAAGTTAGTATCTGTTGTTTCCCCTGGGTAGATCTACAGAACAGACAGCACACGCTCAGAAAGAGCTAAGTAAAAGATCTCAAGGTAATGGGTTTTCTCCAGGAATCTGAACTATCATGAATATTTCTGTATTTTGTTACATTATACCAAACCATTTATTACTTGAAATGGCAGTGGTATGAACCTCAAATGACAGAGTATGACAGATCCCAGAAGATTTAACAGTGGTTTGAAGACCCATACCCCTTAGAGGCGTGCTAATCACTGTTTCACCAAAAAAACAGGGTTAGAAAAGTTATTGTTTCAGTTTCTACATTCTCTAATTATGGACCTGATAATTTACAGAGGCACTGAGCTGACGGCATTTGACGTTTGAGCAAAGAGTGGTCATGGCACTTTTTCCTACTTTAGTTAACTGGATTGAACAAAGACAACCTTAGTTATCTTGGCAATATTAAAAACCCTTGAGAAAAATCTGCAAAGAAGATTCTGTAAGTAGGTCATTCTACAGATCACAGTGGTTAGAAAAAGGATTTAAGATGAATGCTAAGCAACTCTAAGTTTCCTTGCCTATAGTGTCACTTACCACTGACACAGTTTGAGTTTTTAATGCTCACTATGTCTGCTGTCACTTTTCCTAAGCAATATAGTAGGACTCTTTTCTTTTAAATAGAAATTTCTTGCAAAGGAAATAGGCAGGGTGATCAGCCATTTCATTTTTGTTAAATTTCACGTCTGGTTTACCTAAATAGTTCTGTCCCTTGAGAAATTGCACAACAGAAATAGATTTTTTAAAGACTTTTTTCTTTAGTAACGTATTTTGCTGAATTACTATCAGCAAATTTTGTAATGGAAAATACTTCTTTTTAATTTATTTGTTTTCATCCCAGGTCTAAATTATTCTATTTTTTTCTGAATGACATACAGGATATAATGTATTTAAATGTTTAATTTCAAATTAAAAAAACTTTTAAAAAATTTTTAAGTTTCAAACCCTTTTTTATAAATATACAGTATTACAGTATATTATAATCAAAAAAAAAGTCTTGATAGAAATGTCATGGCACTTCCTATAGTAAAATTAGGAATATTCATGGTATGGTCTGTATAACAAGGAAAACATTTGCTAACATATTTTGCAAATGCATCTTTAATGAATTGTTGTATCAGAAACGGTGCTGCAGAAATTAGAAAGTTTCTAAAGATGGTTGGTTAATCTTATATTTCTGGTCGTTGTATAAACAAACTAGTGATTATTTCAGTGCATTTTTAGATAGTAATAGGCAAGCTAGTGCTTCATTGAGTCAACATGAGTTAAGTAGCTTGAATAATTTATTTCAGTGGTGCATTCTTTTAGCTGCTTTTCTTCATATTTCAATCTTTAAATTACCTAATGTCCATAGTTCCCTTTTCCCTCTCTTCTGAAGCCCAGGACACACACATTTATTTATTTATTTATTTATTTATTTATTTATTTATTTATTTATTTATTTATTTATTTATTTATTTTTAACTGTAGCTACCTAACAATCATTCTTCTTTTTTTTTAAAATGTACTTTCTTTGCATAAATTATCCTGGGTAAATTTTACAGTGCTGTATTGGTTTTGATCTTGCTGACAGCTCTCTCATCTTTATATCATAATGGTGTAGGATACACACAAATATGCCTATTTACTATTTGTCTCATGTTCAGCCAGTTGAGTTATTGGAAGGCTTGTAAAGGTGCAATACTTCAACTTCCAGCAGAAATGCCAGCACATTCCTTCACTCAAAGCCCAACAATCTAAGTTGTCTGTAGTAGTTGCTCCTTTGAGTAATATTTAAAAATTGAGTGGAGCACTCTTACATTTTACAGCCATGTGATGTGCAGTTTGGCAGTGTCTATGGACTTAACATTTTTACTTGATGGTCTTCCAAAATTTTGCATAAAAGAAGATACTCTTTGTTATCTCTTTCATATCAGTTTTCTTACAGAATTCAAAAGCATATTCCAAGAGCACATTAAGTTACACTGTTAGCATATGCCACATGTTGTTTATTCTCTCTCTAAAGAGAGAAGGATGAACTGTATTGTTACAGTGTGCTCTATACCCATTTATGTCTATATATGTATATCCGTACAAACAACATATATACATAATAGTTGGTGAATTTTCTGTTTTAATAAAGCTGGAGAAACGTGCTTTCCTCTTGATACAGGAGCCAGGAGACACTCTGTGTGTGTGTGTGTACACGTGCATGTGTGGGATGGGTGTGACATCAGTGGTGAAAACAGAGAGGAGGTGAGGGAATGGAATATTTATTTCACACTCAGTTAAACCTGGAACAGATATTGTCTACCATGGAACACCGAAATCAAATCACCTACCATACTTTTCACTTCCAGACCTTTTAAAAGATGTTTTAAGTTTCCATGCAGGACAAGAGATAAAGACTTTGATTTCATATTCCATGGAAAGCCAATAGAGGCCAGATACATTTGTTATGTCCTGAACCATTTTAGCAAGATATCAAGGTGATCTGCTCATTCTCATGAGGGTTCCCATCCATGTTACTGACATCTCCAATTGCTTCTGTATTTTGGACTTCTTCCATTAATTTAATGGTCCCAGTATACATAAAGTGGCGTTATTAGTTTTCAGTAATTCTGTAATGTCTATAGTTGTGTAGTGAGAATACCTTTCTCTATTGCTCTTTAGTTTTTTTTTGCTGTTTCACCTAAGCAAAGCATATATGAAAGAAGTACAATGAAGTACTGAAGAATGACATAATAGAAAGTGATTAAAAGAACTGTATGCTTTAGTTTTTGAAATGCTATATAGAACTCTTTAAACCTTTTTGCACGTAAAGGTATATTAAATTGATGTGTGTACTTTGCATTTAAGAATTAGATTGTATTCCTTGGGAGTGTGGGCACAGTATACAAAAGAACTGGAACATCTGAAAGTCTTAAGATTCTCAAAATTTTCCATTCAGATTGTTGCATTTTGGACAAAAATCGAATTAGTAACAATTTTAACATATATTTTTCTAAATATCTCACAAAAAAATAGAAGGGTACTGAATCAGTGCAACCTCTTTTTTTTCATCCTGTTCTTTGGGGCATATTCATCTCTCGTTTGCATTGTTTTTATTCTCATTGCAACTGAGCTCAGGATTTAACTTTACTTGGCACACAATTCCTTATCTTTTCAGATGTTCACCTATTTAAAGATTTTCTCTAACAAATAACGATAAAAATTACATTATTTTAAAATACTTATTTAAAATATTAAAACAGAATTGACTATATATTTATTTATGAGACTGCATATAAAGTTGTTTAGTCAAATTAATGCATTTGCACATTGTTGAGCTTCATAGAGTAATACATAGTCTGATCTAATATTTTTACCTTAAACACATTTACCTGCACTGTGTTTTTCTCCAAATAATTCCATCCATTTTAGTAAGTCCATGTGATACATACGTGATAATTAATTGCTTTGAAGAGTCGCAGTCTGTCTGGTTGTCTCCCATTCTGCTTTGAAGTAAGTTAGAATGAGAGCTAGTGCACACAGCGGTACATCTGATATTTGAGTTGCAGGCAGTGACATTCGAAGAAACAGACACACCCAGACTATTAACACTTAGCTCCATGTCAGGTGACATTGCCACAATTTTGTGTTCTTTGACAATGAGGGGCTTACACTGTGCCGGACTTGCTGGTGTCTGGTGGGATTCCTCGTTCTCAAAGGGGAAATAGGATCTTTGCTCAGGAGCTTGCAAAGCTCATTGATAAGGCTGTAAACTAGGTTTGAAGAGGGACGGCGATAGTATCACGTTTGCCCAAGACAAATGGAGGGTTGACACGCCAAGGTTAGAGGGACGAGGTGCCAGTGAGGGCCTTCCACCTCTGCCTCTGAGATGCGCTGTGTACACCAGAGCACACCTGAAGTTGTACAGGGATGAGCTGGGGGTTCTGAGGTAATAAGAACATAGAGGGAAACAGCAGTGAAACAACTCAAAGGAACTAAAGGGTATTCCTCTAAGAAGGTGAGACAGCCAACAGCTGTAAAAATAAAGATACTTGGAAAAGTTGAAAAGTATAACAAAAATGTTGACTGATGTATTGTGAAAAGGTGGTTTGAAACCAAAACTGTTTACAGGTTAAGAGATACAATATACAGAAAAATATTTTCTAGCATACGTAAGTTAATGAATCATATTGAAATTTTTCAGTTGCACTAGAACTTGGTTCTTGTGTGCTTGAATCCTTTCTTGTGTTGGTAGAAGATGAAGTGGAATAGGGCAACAATACCAAAGAAGCTGTAAATATGACAATAATGTAACGCAGGGTAAACAGGAGCAGATACAAAATTAGAAAAATACCTGTCTAATGAAGAGTACTGTGACTCCTCATGGGATGCCTTTAACAACTTACAATATGTGAGCTGCTGATAACCACAGAATGTACTGCAGAGGATTTATTTCACCCTGAGGGGATGAGCAAACCACAAGGTTTGTTTTATAAGCTTAAAGGACATCTTATTTCTAGACATGAACTAGACATTATTACTTTAATTATAAACTATTAAAAGACTTTTTTGTTCTGACATTCACAATAGTGCTTATTTAGAAGGGATTTTTAATAAAGAATATGTTTTAAAATTATGATAGGAATTAATGACATATCAGATTGTAAGGAATTAAACTGTACTTTCACTGTTGTTTGAAACCCCTAATGCTTATTTTAAACATTTCTTTTCAGTTAAGGCTTTTCAGTGTGAGGTGACCACAAACACAAAATTAATCTAAACAGAAAATCATGTTCATTAAGTGATAGTTTTTTACAAAACTATAGGCCATACAAGAATTTTTGTTTGTCTTATTGACTTCTAAATCCCTGGGTGGTCAAACACCAGTTTCTGACAGATAAAGATTTCTTCTTTCCAGTTTTCTGGTGAAAAAATTGTTGAAACATACCAGTACTGCATTGACAGTATTTTGGATTTTTCAGTGTAACTGTAGTTAAAATTTTACTCTGTTGTCAGTTGTTGGGTTTGTTTTGTTTTTCAGTTTCCAAAGATTTAGAGGCAAAAGAGAGAATCCAGGAACTGGATTCAGGAACACATGGATACAGGATCAGGGGCAAACAGACAGACAAGGTCCTTAATGGACATTGGCCACCGAAGTAGAGAACGAGACCCTTGTGATCTCTCAGTTTTATACCAAGTATGACGTCTATGGAATGGAATGCGCAGTTGGTCAGTTTGGGGTCACCTGTCCTGTCCGCCCCTCCCTGCAGGTGCAGCCTTTTTAGGCCAGCTGGAAGATGGCCTTATTTACTATAAGAATAATGCTTGTTTTGTGTTTTGTATAGATCTGTCAAAAGCTTTAGCAATTGTGTAAACAACCAAAACTCAATATCTCTTCTAATTTTGGACTGCAGCTGAAAATCTGTTTTCTTCAAGGAGGGATACCACAGTTAGTCCAGTTTATCCAATGAGTCTCTCCTAAATAAACATGCTTTTCCATTTTATTTTGCATTGGTTTTATGGCTGGTGTGAGACAAAAATATTTTTAGCATTCAGATGCATTGACATTTAAGTTTGATTGTGTCAGAATACACAATGGACTGGTCTCCAGTTTGGAACTTGTTGTTCTAAGAGGGCTGCAAAGATACAGCAGCTTGCAGGCAGAATCAATTCTGTTCTCTGAGAAAGCTCCAATACAAAGGTTGCGAAGCCTTGCTAATACAGTGGTAATAGTGTAGATTCATCAAAGAAAATTAAGAAATGTTTAAATACAGAATTATTACATAAATGCAAACTATGTGAGTCGTTAAGAAAACTGAAAAGATATACCAAATAATCAAAGTCTGAGTAATTCATTGCACCTCTCTACTTCTCCAAACTACAATAAGGCTTTTGCAAAGGGAATGAAATCAAAACAAGAAGTTGAAGACATTTTTCTTTTAGATTATTTGAAAGCTTCTTTCACAAATATATTGAAACATATTAAAATGATTAAAAACATTCAAATATGCACTATTTAAAATGAAGTATATTATTATAAAAGACATGTTCATAACTGGTTTTATTTATATATAAAAAATGAAAATCTAAACTCTAAGTAGACAATTTCCCAAATATCATCTGGCTTAGCTTCTTAATAATACTAATCAATGTCTGTGAATAATGTAATTTTTAAATGTTTCTTGAAATAACTCTTCGCTTTAAAAAGGAAAGTTAAATAAAACTCTTAAGAACATACTATTTCAATAAAATGATCACAAAAGCAAATACATAGTGTAGTATTTTCTAGTTTCTTCTAATGGAGTGATTTTTTTCCAATAATTTAATTCTCTGTATTCAATTGATAACTTGATAATAGGCTTCCTTATAGTGAGTATATTGTAAGGCTACGAAAGGCATGAAGGTTTAATATCAAAATTATAGAGGGATCAGACATGACATTCAAATAACTGAATTGAACAATCATGAGAACATATCACAGACTTCAAATTGGTATTGCAGTATTTTTAATTAACACACCCATTTCATCAGTTATGTGAATTTTGTGATTCTTTAAATTTCTAGAATTTTTATTTTTGTTTACCTTTTCCGCAGCAAAATTCAAAGAGTTTTGGTGATATTTTGAATGCCAGTCTGCAATTATATTGCCCATTATTGAAGTCCAGGTATCTACTACTTTCCCCAAAGTGTGTTGTTGTAACTGTTAGTAGGTTACTCATGCAAGAGGAACAACTGGGAAGAGTAACCTACAAGCTACACACAAACACTTAACGCTTTCAGAGACAGTGTATATTTCTGGTTTCATCCTTCAGTAAATAAGGTTTTCCTCAAATTACTCTGTCTTCATTGGCTGCTCTAAGTCCGTGTTTCTGCTTAGAAGTGTTTCTCTGGAAAGCTGCCCAGAATCCTGCGGTGTAAGGTCTTTGGAGGCCACTTCAGCAGTTTTCCATCATCTGCTTCTTCTTATTAGTTCTTTTAAATTGGAGGATGGAAAGCAAGTAAAGAGTCAATCCCTATTGTGGCATATCGTGAGTTTGATAGTCACTTTGCACAGTTGGTAGTGACAAGACCTACTGGGTATTTCTTTGTCTGCTTTTTTTGTCTCTGCAAAACTTAAAGGCTCTCTGGAGAATTTTAAAATCTTGGTTCTCATGTAAGTATTTAGCTAATACACATGGAAAAAAAAGCAGAATACAAGCAGCAATTAATTATTATTTTTTAACTACTTCTGCACTTAATGAAATACACCCACTTTATATTTCTTAAATGGACTTTTATAAAGAAAACATGCAATACTGGAAAACAGTTCACCTGATACATAATGCTGTATTAAGTCTCCAGAAACATAAATAGCAGATATGAATAAAAAGGTTAATTGTGTTAATTTTTCCTTAACATTTACTATGTCATTCCAACTGCTACAAAATATTTTAAACAGTGCTTTGCCACTGCCATTAATTTAACAACATGTTGGCTTAATTCCATTTCCATTGTGTTGTGTTTGCTGTTTCTATGGAGCTGAATATTATTATTATGGTAGAAATGAACCAAAACAGTAGTTAAGAAATGTCGGAAGATTGACTCAAATGTTTAAGATATACATGGATTACAAATGTTCTAAAAAACACATGAAACAAAATCCAATACAGGACAAATGAATTCTTTCACCTGTGAGACAGACCATGAAAGAAAAGGCATTTATTGTCACAAGGACTAGAATTAATACCCTAAATACAGGCTTTATTAATCTTTGTCCATTCTTCCTTTTTGATTATAAATCAGTTCTGTCTTAAAGTGGATTAGAAAGAATGTACTAGTGGGCACTGGAGAAGACATAATCAAGAACAGTAGAAATGAAAAAACAGCAGAAATTCTTACTCCATCATATTTCACATATTTTTTTTTTAGTTTCTCTGTACTATAATCAGTGTACACGGAGTTCATCTTTAAACATTTGAGACAAGAGTCAAAAAGGTTATACTTATTGCAGTTCTAGATAAACCCTCCAGGTACATCCTAAAATTCTCTATGAAAAGTTACGTTAAATTCCAGGGCTATATGATTTTCATGGTATGAAATAATTCACTGGGTATATTACCAATGTGTTTAAAACAATTTAAGATAAAAAAGGAGTGTGAGGAAACTATTGATTTAAATAAAAGGAGGAGAGACTCAAGCTTGGTGTTTACTTTAACAGGAATGAGAAGGTCTCTAGACATTTTGAAAAGATATTTCGATATCAGATTACTAGTCTATAGTCTACTGAATTATTGCCTGTGCATATCATGATAGAATATACTTCTGTAAGTACTCAATTTTGTGTGTTGGAATACTGTAAATACTGGGCAGCTCACGCTTGTCCTAGATTGGAAACACAACTTGACAATTGAATTCTCAATCAAGCTCAGGCAAACATGTATTAATATTTCCTGGACTGAGGGCTTTCCTATCATTCTTCTTGATTAGTATGATTAATATGACTTATATTTTTATTAACAAAGGGATATTTTTTAGATACAAAATCTATGGAGTCTGCATTTGTTTTTTAAGTTGTTGGATTTTATTCAAGTAATTTGCCTATGTGTTTATTTTCAAAAGGAATAAAAAAGAATGAGGAAACTCAAAATTACTTCTCTTGGGTATGTTTCAAGGCATAAATTCCTAAACAGCTCTTGGCTTTTGGAACTGTAAAAAAACTGGGAAAGGATTTCTACGCATTTCATTATCTATCTTTGTTAGAATACCTTTACTGGTGTTTCCTCACAGAAGTGACTTTATGAGTTTTATACTCGAACCTGAAAAATGTCAAAAAGACTTCTAGAAGTAATTGCAAAAGTCTATGAAATTATACTAAAGCAGGTACAAGTAAGTTGAAATGAAATTGGAAACAGCGGCCAAGAAGTCTGGATTTTATTGGAAGATTTTATTATATTTTATATAATCAACTCATGCTTTTTTGAATATTTAGTGCCATATTCCAATCAGTTAGAAATACATCTGAAATGAATACCTGATGGAATTCCAATGGGAAAAGGTTACTCTTTATGATTTCTGAACAGATAAAAAAAAAAAAAATTCTTTGAGTCAAAACCCACGAGATTGGGAAAGAAAAGCAGAAAAGTCAAATCCCTTAGAAGATAAATGTAGCTAAATTTACTAAAATTTACTCTCTTAAAATTACAATATTTTTTATGTCTTTGGACAACTTCTGATGTAAACATCATATTGAGAAAAACGTATCATCACATTTTATTTACATATATTTATTAAACACATTCAAAGGAATAAATAGAAAAAAATAATTATACACTATACAAGAGAGCTAATTACTGTTTTCAAGGTTATTTAAATTTTGTTAAGGATAAAATATTTTTTTCTGAATGAGAAATAATCTCTGACCCTTCTCATATAAAATAATATTTAAGATGGTGTTTTTATATTTATTTTGTTGCTGACCACTAAATGAAAATTAAAATAGGAGTTTCTGTGACTGGCTTGAGGTTATTAATGCAGCTACTTACTTTGTGTATGTGCAGTTTCTAAATGTGTTCTACATCTGAAATGTTATTTGTGCTATTCTAGTTAATAGCAGCAGAAGTCACAAATGGTCCACTTGCAGAAATATTTCTTCTATAATTAAAGAAGTAAATAAACAAAACTCTCTTGCTTCTCCAAGGTTATCTTGTTAAATAGTAACTGTCTAATTCAAATTAGACATTTGGAACCAATGTTAAGTATCTACAACAGGCTAAACAAAGGTATTAGGAGAACTGGAATACAAGATTGCAAAAAGGTCTTTGAACTAAATCACTGTTTCTGTAGTTAGAAGAAGGGACACAGGGACATAGAAACAGACTCCTCTGTAATATCGGTCATAAAGCAGTGCTTTAAGAAATAATGCAAACATATAACCAACGCCTAGCTGAAAAACAACCCGCAGAAGATAGATTTACCATCATCAGAAAAGTTACTCCAGTGGGTTTCTGAAGCTTTTAGTCATCTGTCATTTATTCAAACAAAATCCAAGTTCGGATTTTGAAGATTTATACAGAACAAGCTAGATTTCTCGTTTCAAGCCAACTGAGCATTAATCTATAGCACAAAAAGTGCTATCCCTTTTGCAATTAAGAGGAATATTCCTGAGAGTTTAAAAGTAAATCCAAGGAACAAATGGACATAGAAATTATTTACCTGTATAGGTACATATGATGAAACAGTGCAGTCACTTTTCAGTAGTGTATGAACTGTATATTGCTTTCAATTTTCTTGTATTCATTATTGCTCAAATGTTCAAAAGTTACTAGCGCTGACAACCCAACCTGATGTGGAAAATGAAATACTTGCTTATTACTCGTCATATAGAAAGGAAGTTGCTGAGTTGGAGTTCATTTCATTAAGCCTCAGATGTTTAAAATACATCAATATAATTCAGAGCAAGCTGGATCACATGCAATGAAATACTCATCAGCTTGACAGATGTGTTATATAGAGAGCTTCTGTCTGAATGCAAAGGGATTTTGGATACCCAGTCCTTATACAACCATCTAAATTTAACTATTTTATACTTGAACTGTTTCCCACTATAGATATCCAAGTTTTTATGCGTCATCCTCTGCTCTCATCAGAGTTAACTGAAGGAAAAGCTACCATCTGTACTGCTACATCTAGTACCCCAAAAATGTCGTCCATTTGTCAGGGTCCATGCTATACAGTATTTATCACTGTTTAATGTGGACAAATCACAGTGTCTATGGCCTGCAACGTAATTAGTATTCTATTTTTTTCAGTTTCAAGGGCTTAAAATAAAAAAGGTCCACTGGGGGGAGAAAAACCCAACCAACCAACCATACCAAAACCCAAGCAAACAAAACCCAAAGGGAAAAAACTCAAACTTCACAAAAATCCAGAATTATTTTTTAAAACACAAAGCTGAGGGAAAGAGTTGCATATACACGTTCAAGGCATGAAAACTGGAGATATTTGAGGGAGGAAGACTCTGTGGGATAATCATGGAAGAACATATGGGACGGAGTGAACTACACATTTTTTTCCATAGAGGTGGGTCTCTGGTGCAAACTATTTTTATGTAAAGAGCAGATTGAAGAGAATCTTCTGTTTGCAGTATTCAAATACTACCAGAAAGTAAAACTAGGCAGAAAAAAAACCTCCCTCCCTAAAGAAAAATAAAAAAAATAACAAATACATTTCCTTATTTTAAAAACTACTACTGAATGTATGTTACTACATTTTAAAGATTACGTGCCAGTTTCCACATATTCTCAGAGGTTTTTTTTTTCTAGAGTGTAAGTTCAACTGTCTTCTTTAATAAAAATTAAATTAACCCATAGTAGCACACTACGTTCTTTCTAGCATTCCAAGAAACATGTTCAATACTGACTCAAATTCTAAAAAAGGTAATTAGTCATATGAACCTACACAGTCTCTTGTTGTACTCAGGCTTTTCTTAAGAACTTCTGTTATACCAGAGATTGATGAAACCTGCAGGTTATGTTCTCACTTAATACGCAGGACATGCTTGGTTCACAGTTCAAGGTGATAATTCGATTTAATTATGTCCGATATTAACTTTAGGAAATATGTGTTCTTATATACTTTTTGAAGTAGGACTGTTATGTGTTTCCATTATGTGAAAACATAAGAAGGGAATTAATAGAGCTAAAGGAAAGTATGGGCTGCCTACTCTGCCTCCCAAGATCTAATTATCTAGCAGGCAGCAAGAAAGAAATGAAGGATAAAAAGTAAGAAAACTTCAGATACACAATAAAATCCTAAACATCTGGGAAAACATACAAGGTAATGCTTGAAGGCTTCGTTGGTCTTTACTAGAGTTCACGAACAGGACAGGCATTGCATAGTTGTTCTACTTTTGGCCTGAGGAATTTGACATTTATTTTTCAATGGCACCTCTACTTAACAACAAAAATAACAGAGATTTAAAACTAGCTTATAGAAATCATTCAGAATATGGAACAAATCCAGGATGACGTGTTCTTCCTTTTGATGCACATTTACCAGTATTATTATCAAGACCTGCCATCATATGCATGCAAAGAAGCTTATTTGGTTTTATTTAATTGTTGAAGTATCTTGCCAGGAGAAATAACTATGCCAAAATTTATCAGTCTATATTTCTGAAAGAGTTATTATTCAGGACACTTTTCAACAAAGCAAAAAGCATACATGGCTGAAAAAAAAAAATCACTCAGATCAGCATGTGAAATACAAGGCTCTTCATTAATTCTACAAGTATTTTCAAAATTGTCATGCATTTTCATTTTTAAAATTGTGCACAGTTTTGCCAGGAGTTTTGGGTGTTTTTATTTATCTATAAACTGGAATAGTGATTGTAATTATAGTTATTCAGTTACATCAAATTATATACAATCATTTTGTTCTATGGAACTTTATTTTCTGTCCCACTTTTCACTCTTCCTGTAATACTACAAAGAGAAATCAATATTTACTTCCAGCACTTTCTTGCTTTACTTTTGGGTACAGCACACAACATTTCTATGAGGATAACTTATGGTGAGCCATAATAAACTCCAAGATATTTATTTTTTCAGCTCAAAATTTTCAACATAGTGATCAGTAATCTAGCTTCTGCTACACTGCTCTAAGGAAGAAAAAGAGCAGTATTAGAATATTTTGTACTTAATAAAAGAATTGCTTGTATAATTAATGCTTTAAATTTAGATTTTTGTTACCTTCTGTCAATTTTACCTTTAGAAAAAAAAAACAGTAGTCATTTCCATACAACATTAACTGTAAGTTTATGGATAATAAGTATTATATTAATCAAACAATATGCTAGAACTTGGTAATGTAAGAACGGAGTTTCTGTTTCTGAAATTATCATAGAAAGGATCTCTGTGTTTTTTTAGTTGTTTATTGAATATTTATTTATTCCCTCAAGTGGACAAACCTAAATTGGCATAATCTTGCCGGTTATGTTCAATGGTTTATAATATAGTTGCTTATGTCCCGATGGTTTTTGCCTCCAATTTAAGAATATGGATACACTGGTCTTTAATTTTCATCTGTAATAATGAAATTAATCCTGAATTAGTTGTTTAAGGTATTCTAAAACCTATAAACTAAAAACTCCATACTTACTCTGTAATTTTAAAGCTTACCACAATGTAATGACGTTCTTATATGCAAGATTTTGGGGGTCTTAAAAAGGTCTAAGAGGTCATGAAGAGAAGTGATTTTTATTTTTTTCCCAAAGAAGCCTTTTCCTGGGCAAGACAGCTTGAGGAAACAAGTCGTGTCAACAGAACAAAGAGACATAACCAGATATGTCACTTCACAAATCTACAATTTTAAAATAAAAGGAAAGAAGCCTTGTGCATTGCAGCCTTTAATATGTTTCATTTCTGTATGAAAACTTACAGTTCAGGCTCCCTTTTTCCTTTACTTTTCCTTTTTCTTCTCTACATGTATGGGAAAGCTTTATGAATGGATCCATTTTTAAATGAACTCTTATTACTATTGATTCCTTAATCATTATCTTCTTTCTACAAACAGAAGTTAGACAGAAACACAGCACGCTACTTCAGATGTCAACATATAAGTATACATATGTTTAATATATATATTAAACATTTAATAATCCTTAATGCTGTCAGTGGAGGAACGTAGAATGGCTGAATCACGTGAAATGCTGTTGATACCATTACCCATCTAACTGTTTAGGTATGATATAAGGATCTCCTATACTGGTTTTATTTTCAGGTCCTCCTTTGCCTGTCTTCCCTATGGGGAAATACAGGTATATGGCAATATATACTGTTTAGTTTGTTTTCCAGAAGACTATTTTTTCTTATATTTTAGTTTTCTTAAAGGTGTTTCTGTTGTTAACTCTTGAACATCCTACAGTCAGAACTATCAGCTTTTCAAAGTTAGGTCTTACAATTTTATACTCATGTTTGTATATTTGCTTTTTTGCTTTAAGTGAACTTTATTCCTAAAAAAAGTATCACATTATAGTCTCACCTCAACCCTGTCTTAAGTAACATTCTAGCAAAGACTCCATTTTATCCTCCATGTTTTCTTGAGTCTTTTCACCCCTGAACTCTTAGTATCATTTTTTCTTTCCCTTTGGAAATAAAACACCACCAAGAATAAATGAGAAGCAGAAATGAAATATCAGTACCTGCTTAGGGTTTCATTTCACCAAAGTATTTTTTTTGAATGTAGTATCACGTATTTTTTCTGATGGTAGAAACATTAGTTATGTGTTTTAGCTGAAAATAGACTGCTTCTAGTCTACTATGAAGCTATGCTAATTACTGCATATAAATTTGTCTGAGAAGAAAATAGTATTCTTCCTTTGCCAGACATATGTATGAGTTTGTGGTGGGGGCAGATTATGGTATTCCAGACCAACAGTCCTCTTCTGTATCTCATGTAATCCACCAAGAGTTGCCTTGATACAAACAACTAACTGCATGTGTACTCACTCTGAAGGCACTACTTTCTTTTTGGCAAATGTTAAGCTAATTAGCTTTGTATAAAATGATTATATAGACTGTAGTCTTCAGTATGTAAAGAGACTTTGGGGCAATTTTACATATTATTAATAAGTAATAGGTTGAAAAAGGGTAATCATATATACTATGCTGGCAGACATTCTTAGTAAGTAGAAAGCTGCAATACTCATACCACCAAAGCTAAACACATAATAGAAAGTCTTCAGACTATGAGATTACTCATTCTGAAAGAAAAATCTACATTGATATATTGCAGAAAACAATTTCCCTTTTCCTTTTCATTTTGCTTAGTACGTCTTGGCTTCAATGGAGCTTAATTATTCAGTTCCCTAAATTAATGAGAACCCAGGTTAAAATGCTTTTAAGATGACTTTCAATTTAACCTAAACAATTTTTTTTTTTGTACTTGCATTACTAGAAAGAGCAAATAAGCCTCTGATATAACTACTGTATCTTATCTATTAGTTGGTATAACTCTACAGTTTCCCCTTTTGTACATTCCTCACATGCCTGTTCTGAAAGCAAGAGTTGATGAAAGTTTTTATGCGACTTCAGTGGCCTCTGGCTCAAGCCAAATCTTCCTAATTGCTCTTAACATTGATGAAACATTAATAAAACTACATTTGTGTTTCTTTTAAGCTGAATTAGCTGTGTTACCTGTGTCTTTCTGCTTAGCTCAGTCCCATGGGCTTCAAAATCACTTCCTGGACATAAGCTTGTATAGGCAACTTATTCTTTCAGTCCTAAATTTTACTTTGTCTTGATGATGGATATCCTGAGGCATACTAGCATCACAAAACCCACACAATTTTCATGGAGAATATAGGATATTCAGCTGTACCATTCAAAGCTGCTTTTTAATTATTTGTTTTGAGTAACTGTGTAAACCATAAAAAAAGAAAAAAAACTACAACAATAATATTTGCACGGAACTAAATCCTTTTTAAAAATACATTTATAATCTACAAAGTCTGCAATAGTTTGAGGACTCTGTTTTTTGTAATCAAATTTTTAGCTTATCTGATGAAGGTGTTTTAATAATATTCATTTTGTGAAACATGACCCTTTTAAAAAGGCCTTACATCAGGAAAAGTTAACAAATAAAGAAAAATATAGTTAAATTCAACCCTTCTAATCCATCAGAGGTCATGTGTTGTTTGAAAATACATGCAGGAAAGCTATTCCTTCTTATTTTTAATTATCCCCTGAAAAGTTTTAAGCAAGAATCTAAGAAAAAAAATTTTCTTTTCCTAAGGAAAAAAAATAGGAAAAGAGAGAAAAAGAACTACTTTTGAAAAATGAGATCCAAAAAGGATTTAGATGTTGAAATTTAAGATGATAAATTTCTTTCACTGAACTGAGTATATAAGTATTTCTTTTCCTGAAATTCAAACCGCATTGCTGGTAAAGCCTATTTTGACAATTTGAAGACATTATCTCACTCATGTAAGAGATTTCTCCATGCTGTATTCTTCTTATTATAATACACGTATGAGAGGTTATGATACAGTAAGTACATGGAGAAACATGTGCTAATAGCATTGAATTAATCATAGAATCCTAGAATAATAGAATAGTTTGGGTTTGGGAAGGAGCCTTAAAAATTATCTAGTTCCAACCCCCTTGCTATGGGTAGGGACACCTTCCACTAGATAAGTTTGCTCAAAACTTCATTTGACCTGACCTTGAACAACTCCAGGGATGGGACATTCACATTTTCTGTGGGCAAACTATTTAAATGCCTCACCAGCCTCGCAGTAAAAAAAAAAATCTTTCTCATCTGTTTCAGCTTAAAACTGTTACTACTCATCCTATCACTACACTTCCTGATAAAGAGCCCCTCCTCATCTTTCCTGTAGGCCCCTTTTAAGTACTGGAAGATTGTTATAAGGTTCCCCCAGAGCCTTCTCTTCTCTAGGTTAAACGAGCTGAATTCTCTCAGCCCATCCCTTTATGGGAGATGCTCCAGCCCTCTAATCATCTTGGTGGCACTTCTCTGGACTCACTCCAACAGACCTGTGCCTTTCCTGTGCTGAGGACTCCTGAACTGAAAGCAGTACTCCAGGTGAGATGACACCAGAACAGAGTAAAGGCCAGAATTACCTCACTCAACCTTCTAGTTACACTTCTTTTGATGCAAGTTAGGATATGGTTGGCTTTCTGGGCAGCAGACATACATTGCTGGCTCATGTTGAGCTTCTCACCCACCAGCACACCCAAGTCCTTCTCTTTAGGGCTGCTCTCAATCCGTTCATCTCCCACTCTGTATTTGTGCTTGGAGTTGCGCTGATCTAGGTGCAGGACCTTGTACTTGGTCTTGTTGAACTTCATAAGTTTAGCACAGGCCCACTTCTCAAGCCTATTAAGGTCCCTCTCGATGGCATCCCTTCCCTCTGATGTGTTGACCACATGACACACCTTGGTGTCATTGCCAAACTTGCTGTAGAAGCCCTGAATCCCGCTCTCGATGTCTGCAACAAATACGTTAAATAACACTGGTCCCAATAGCAACCCCCCAGGAACGTAACAGCAATCTGTAAGCATGACACAAGAAGGAGGATTTTCCCTGGGGATTTCCACTTGTCTGTCCTCAAGCATCTTGCAGAGGGTGTTTGGTTTGTGTGATGTGGAAGGAAGCACTTTTGACTATTTGTGAAAGGTGACCAGTGTGGAGCCAGAAATGAAATACTGATAGGGGTAATGGAAAAGTGAAAAGGTCTTGCTCACAGCACTGAAATGAAGCTGGGGGACCATCTAAGGTTGCAGCTCCTGCACCTTGGAAGTACATTTCCTCTATATAAACATTCAACAAAAAACAGAAACTTTTTTGGAAGCAGGAGCTTGTACGCCATGATTAGTGATTTAGCCACAGGAGTTCCTTCTTAATTTGCTCTTCTGTTGACTCTTGCTGTCTTCAATGCACTGCAGAATGGGATTGCACAGGTTACATTTTCGTAAACAAGGCAGTCTTTGGTTGTGTGAGTGTCTGAAGATGAAATGAGAAACAGTGTCTCACTTCTCAGCCACCGGCTGGGCGCATTCACATAAACACTTTTGACTATTCAAAGGAGCTTTTGAGGTATCAGCAGCATAACAGTCCTTGCAGAACAGAGGAGTGGAAACAGACTACACCTCTTGCCCTCAGGTTTTACAATGGCCAGGAAACTACTGGTTATCTTTAACGCACAGGTTTGTTTTTCATGTATTCACACATTATCACAACACAACCTGTCAGCACTCTCCTGCCTTTGGCTTGGTCAACTGAGCTGTTATTGACTGTGGGAAGAAGAATCTGACTTTCCAAGAGTTTTAAAAATGATCATAGAATCCCTTTTTGATTTTAGAAGTGTGGACAGGTCTCAAGATTTCTAGCAATAATATGCAAGCAGGAGGAGAACATGGAAAAACACAGTCACAGTAGCTTCAGGAAAATACTGTCATGGCAACTTAGGCAAAAGATTGTGGAGCCGCAAGTGAAGGGCAGGCTGCAGATGAAAACCCCTTAGCATTACAAATGGTGGGACACTTGCTGCACTGTGCAAGATTGGACCAGCAAAATTCTTCTGTGGAATTCTTACAGAATTTTCAAAATTCAGTAGATAAGGTATTTGTGTGAAAGTGTATGCTGTGTATAACAATCATATGCGGTCATATGAATTTGAAAGACACATATAAAAAAGTTTCTGGAGGTGACGTTTGACTCGGCATTGTAATTTATGAGAAAATATTTTATCCTCTGAGCTAATACATGAGACTTGAAAGCTAAACAAATGGAATGTGTGTCCTTAAGGCAGCACATAGTAACGCAATAGAAAGTTAACTGATATCAGCGTTTAGCCTAAATAAGAGGAATCAGTGTATGGTGAAATTGTTGATACAAATTCAAATTGTTGTTTATCTGGAGCACAGGGAATTAACGTGAAGTGAAACAAAATAAACTGAAAAATAACTACTTCAAATCAAGTCTTAGTATTGCTGTATGTTCCAGTGTACTAAAATCATCAAATGAAGCCATATGATAGTTCCAAAGATCAGCTTTATAGATCAAAAGAAGAATAAAAACCAGCTCTGGAGCACTCAGATGTAATAGTCTGGTGACTGACTCTTGACTCTGAACTCAGAGAATCTCTAGTTCAGCTATTCTTAATAACACCAAGCAGAGATGCAGGACACAAAAAGGTGGCAACCCCTCAGATGTACTGGTCCCAAGCTAGATGCAAAAATCTAAAATAAAATCTGGAAAATCTAAAATATTTGTTTCACCTCAAAGAGCTCAGGACAGAATTCTATTTGCAAATCAGCCATCATCTACCTTCAACAGCTTTTCAGTTGTTTCTTTAGGCATTAACATACAGCAACAACCAAATATTGAATTACTAATCTCACAATAACAATTGCATGGTCACTTAAGAGCAATTATTTCTACTGTTTCTTGATCATAATGAAACAGCTGAAGAGTGTAATTAACCCTTTGAACAGAAATCCAGAAAACCTACTGGCTATGCCACCTAGCAGACTCAGGTATAAACTCTCCATATCTCTTTTTGCCATTTACCTAATAACAACCATCTCAGTAGCTCTGCATGTTGATTTCAGTTTATCCACAGTGAGCAGCTCCAGTGACTTTAACAAAAGAAACAGAATTAAATCCCATGGTACAATTCTTACTGACCTCATTGGGGTTGAGCTGTGAGCCCTGGAGGTGAGACCAGACATAGAAACCT
Organism: Tapera naevia; assembly: GCA_033556795.1. Taxonomy (NCBI): domain Eukaryota; kingdom Metazoa; phylum Chordata; class Aves; order Cuculiformes; family Neomorphidae; genus Tapera; species Tapera naevia. Next base: position 8,502,865 of record JAUMJJ010000059.1, read on the forward strand.
GTAAATCCTCTTTAAACCTCTGATTGATAGCATCAGGTATTATATATGGAGTGCATGCGATGTACATGCAATTGGAATGTGAAAACATGTGCTGCCCTTTATTTTACTACTTCTTTCTCTCTTTGAGGCTGTGTCTTTTTCCTTGACCAAGCTGTTTCTGTTTCTTTCAGAAAAAGAGCAGTCTTTGCTACAACTGGCAATTTAAGTAAGGAAGTCAAAGTCTAAATGCTGGAATTTAGTACTGTAGTACTAAATTGGAAATTTATAATTTTCCTAGTGTCAAGAAAAGAGGAAGGAAAAGAGAGAGAGAAGAAAAAGGGAACACCCTATCTTCTTTGAGGAAATGACTTCCATCTCTAGTCCTAGAAGTTTCCTAAATTTGACAGACATGACTACGTATTTTTACACTGCTATTTTTTTTTCTTATATTAATTATTGGTAGGATGTGCTTGAAATATGACTTGTTTCTAGTTAGGGAAAGATAAATGGCACATTTGCCACATTTCTCAGAGAAGAATCAATGTGTCTGGGAAGGTTCTCCCGCGGCTCAAAACTTCCCCCTAGCAATGACGTAAGAAGGGCATAATTATAGTGCTTATGTCAGTGATATGGGAGAGCAATGAGTGAAAGACTTATTTCCTAGGCCAGAGATACCTTTCCAGGAAGTATTGAGCAGTTATATAGTTCTCCTCCCAATGACACCCTAAAATCTCCCACTTTTTCCATCAAACAGCAATCTGCTGCTTATGGTTCCAGATCTTAAGGATCAGGTGGAGAGGCTGAGAAGTATTTGTGATAGCGAAAGGGATAGACTGGTGGAGTTGCACTCTTTCTGCCCCCAGTAATACTTCCCAGGAGACAGAAGAGCTGTGTAATTCCCACTGATAGGACGAGGGGAGGGACTTAGATGTTGAGGAGGAGTGAGGTCTGCTATCGTGGGAGTAATAGGTTTTCCTCCCATCCTCTGACTCCCATCAAGATATCGCCTTTCCAGTTGTCCTTGCAAAACAAGTCTGGCATTCTGGCATTTGATGCTCGGGTTGGTGATATTGAGGAAGACAATTCGAGCGGGGAACGTCTCAGTTTTGCTCCATCTGTCAGGCAGGTCAGAACCTCAAGTACTGAAAAGAAAAGGAGAGTAGTTGTAATAGGTGACTCCCTTTTAAAAGGAGCAGAGGGTCCTATATGTAGGCCGGACCCATCCCACATGGAGGTCTACAGCCTTCCTCAAGCCCAGGTACAGGATATCGCTAAGAGACTCCCTGATTTAAATAAACCTTCAGATTATTATCCCCTGATGGTTGTACAAGCTGGCAGTGATGAACTTGAAAAGAGGGGATCCAGAGTGATTAAAAAGGAGTTTAAGGAGGTAGGCTGATTAATTGGTGGGGCAGGAGTGCAGGTGGTGTTCTACTCCGTTCCTCCAGTGTCAGAGGTGTATACTGCAAGGAACAAGAAAGACCACATTGTTAACAAATGGCTTAAAGGCTGGTGCCGAAAGAAAAATTTTGGTTTCTATGATCACAGGGAAACTTTTACTGCATCTTGCCTGCTAGATCCAGATGGGTCCCACCTAAGCAAAAGGGGCAAAAGCATTCTAGCTCTGGAGTTGGCAGGGCTCATTAAGAGGGTTTTAAACTAGGCCCGAAGGGGGAGGGGGATGTAACCAGGCTCACCAGTGCTGTGACTGGAGGGAGTGAGTCACCATCAAGGGTGAAGTCAGTAACCCAACTTAAGTGCACGTACACCAATGCACGCAGTATGGGCAATAAACTTTAGGAGCTGGAAGTCGTGATCCAGCAGGAGAGCTATGATATAGTTGCTATCACGGAAATGTGGTGGAATAACTCTCATAACTGGTGTGCTGTCATAGAAGGCTACAAACTCTTCAGGAGAGAGAGGCGGGAGAGAAGAGCTGGAGGGGTGGCCCTGTATATAAAGGAAACTCTTGACACCGTAGAAGTTGAGATCAGTGATGACCAGATTGAGTGATTATGGGTAAGAGTCAGAGGGGTAATCAAGACTGACATCCTGGTTGGAGTATGTTACAGACCACCAGATCAGGAGGAAGAGGTGGATCTGTTGTTTAAGCAGCTGGAAGTTGCCTCAAGATCAGCTGCCCTTGTTCTTTTAGGAGACTTTAATCTCCCAGATATCTGCTGGGAGCTTAACACAGCTGAGAGGAGGCAGTCCAGAAGGTTCTTGGAATGTATTGAGGATTGTTTTCTATCACAGCTGGTGAGTGAGCCTACTAGGGGTGAGGCTCTCCTTGACTTGCTGTTTACAAATAGACAAGGGCTGGTGGGCGATGTTGTGGTCAGAGGCTGTCTGGGATACAATGACCATGAGATAATCGAGTTCTCCATAAAGAATGAAACAAGGAAGGGCACGAACAGGAAGTGCATTGGATTATTTAAGGAAATAGTCAGGGGAGTACCCTGGGAAATAGCCCTTATAAAGAAGGGGGTCCAGGAAGGCTGGAGTTACTTCAAGAACGAAATCTTGAAAGCACAGGAGCAGGCTGTCCTGATGTGCTGTAAGATGAGTCGTAGGGGCAGACAGCCGGCCTAGATGAGTAAGGAGCTTCTGAAGGAGCTAAGCAAGAAAAGAGGGTGTATCGCCTTTGGAAAGAAGGGCTGGTAAATCAGGTTACGAAGATATCATTAAGTTGTGTAGGAGGAAAATTAGGGAGGCAAAAGCTCAGCTGGAGCTCAAATTGGCCACTTCTGTTAAGGACAACAAGAAGCGTTTTTACAAATATATTAATGCTAGAAGGAAGGGCAGCAATGACCTCCACTCCTTATTGGATGTCGAGGGAAATATAGTAACTAAAGATGATGAAGAGTTTGAAGTTCTTAATGCCTTCTTTACCTCTGTTTTTAACACTGAGACAGATTGTTCACAGGACAACTGGCCTTCTGAAGTGGTACATGGGGTCAGGATCACTTAAACTGATAGTGTCTTCCTTCAGTATTTCTAAAATGGTCATAATCAGTTTTAGAAAGATTCTGATATTTAATTGTAAATGATACACCTTATTTTGTGGAAAATTACCCTTCTTAAGGACAATTTATTTCTACATGTGAAGTGAGAGACCTGCTGAGCCTCTTGGATCCTCGTAAGTCTATGGGGCCGGATGGGATCCATCATAGGGTGATGAGACCTGGCAGACCAGCTTGCTAAGACGCTTTCCATCATTTATCAACAGTCCTGGCTCACTGGAGAGGTCCCGAATGACTGGAAGTTGGCTAATGCGACACCCATCCACAAGAAGGGCCGTAGGGACGATCCAGGTAATTACAGACCTCTCAGCCTGACCTCGGTTCCAGGTAAAATTATGGAGCAGATAATCCTGGGTGCAATCATGTGGCACATGCAGAACGACCAAGAGATCAGGCCCAGACAGCATGGATTTAGGAGGGGCAGGTCTTGCCTGACCAACCTGATCTCCTTTTATGATCATTTTACTCGGCTGGTGGATGAGAGGAAGGCTGTGGATGTGGTATACCTGCACTTCAGCAAGGCCTATGACACTGTTCCTCATAGTAGACTCCTGGGAGAAGCTGACAGTCCGTGGCTTGGACAGGAGTGCTCTGTTTTGGGTTAGGAATTGGTTGGCTGGCCGAGCCCAGAGAGTGAAAGTGAATGGTGTCTCATCCAGTTGGCAGCCAGTCACTAGTGGTGTCGCCCAGGGGTCAGTGTTGGGCCCGATCCTGTTTGATATCTTTGTTGATGATCTGGATGAGGGGACTGAGTCCAACATTAGCAAGTTTGCAGATGATACCAAGCTGGGAGGAAGTGTCGATCTGCTGGAGGGTAGGAGGGCCCTACAGAGGGACCTTGACAGACTGGAGAGATGGGCTGATTCCAATGGGATGAAGTTTAACAAGTCCAAGTGCCGGGTTCTACACTTTGGACACAACAACCCCATGCAGAACTATAGGCTGGGGACAAAATGGCTGGAGAGTGGCCAAGAGGGCCAATGGTGTCCTGGTCTGCATCAGGAATGGTGTGATCAGCAGAACTAGAGAAGTTATCATGCCCTTATACTTGGCACTGGTCAGGCCGCACCTTGAGTACTGTGTCCAGTTCTGGGCCCCTCAGTTTAAGAGAGATATTGAGATGCTGGAGAGTGTCCAGAGGAGAGCAATGAAGATGGTGGAGGGGCTGGAGCACAAACCCTATTAAGAGCGACTGAAGGATCTGGGGTTGTTTAGCCTGGAGAAGAGGAGGCTCAGGGGAGCCCTTATTGCTCTCTGTAACTACCTAAAAGGAAGTTGTTGGCAGGCAGGATTTGGTCTCTTCTCTTAGGCGATCAGTGACAGAACAAGAGGACATGGTCTCAAGCTTCGTCAGGGGAGGTTTAGGCTTGATATTAGGAAAAAAATTTTCACTGAAAGGGTGATTCGCCATTGGAATGTGCTGTCCAGGGAGGTGGTGAATTCATAGTCCGTGGAGGTGTTTAAAAACAGATTGGATGAAGCGCTTAGTGCCATGGTTTAAATGACCAGTGGGTGCTAGTGTTGGGTCATAGGCTGGACTGGATGATCTCAGAGGTCTTTTCCAACCTTGTGATACTGTGATACTGTGATACCATGATACGCTCAAGAAAGCGTCCTTTCTTTAACCATAATTCTCTAAACCCTAACCATAACTCTAACCATAACCACTACCCTTAATCCTAATCTTAAACCTAATGGAACACTAACCCTAAACTTAATGGAACCCTAACGGCACCCTAACCTAACACTGAAACTAAATTCTAATGCTAAACCTAACCACTAACCCTAATCCTAATGGCACTATCCCTAAGCCTAAACCTAACCCTAATGGTCCTAACCCTAAAACAATCCCTAAAGCATAACTCTACCCTTAAAGTAACCCCAAACTCTAAGACTAACCCTAATCCTGATGGCCCTAACCCTAGCCCTAACCCTAACCTTAAGCATTAACCCTAATTAACCTAACCCTAAACCTTCACCCTAAAGACCCTAACCCTAATGACCATACAGACCTCCTGATTCAGAATGAAATGGTCAGTCAGTGGAATATCAGTCATGGGAATACACAAATGACCTTTTAGCTTCCTTCATTCACTTCTCCCTCTGGCTTACGCTGTGTTCATCTTGGTTATAATGGTATAGGATTACGTCAATACATGGACAGAACTGTTATCAGAATTACAAAAAAATACCTATTCCCTTTGCTGTTTTTACATTAATATTGACTTGAATTACCAATATAACTTTAATGGTCTTTACAATTTTTTTCTTTCCTGAAATATTATGTTTACTAAACCTGTGTTTCAATTATTAATTTCATAAAAATGGACCAGAATTCTACATGGCTAAAATACAACAGAATGGAAACTGAATATGCAAATTTGCAAATTTGCAAAATGGATTGGTAAGATTTCCATGTACTGCAAATTCTTTGTATTTTTTCCCACATTTTTTGAGGTTCAAAAAATTTACATCCATACCTATGTCTTGCATGGACAAAGTCAGTATGAATCCAGCAAGACTTAGGTATAACATATACCAAATGGGGTTTCTTCTTACTTCAACTATTTCCCCAGATACATAGATATCTTTTCTAGGGATTTTACTCTTCCACAGCAATTCCTAGTAGAGTATGATGATTCTGACCCCACTACAGGAAGTTTTTTCCTGATTTTATTAGTTTCTTATTGAGCTCCAAGATTCATGTGTCAATATGTGAATGCACTCTAAATGAGGTATCTACTGCTAATTGTATAAGTTCACATGCTTCCACGCTTTCATATGCTAAAGGGTAAGTTTATATTTTATATATACTTTATTTTATTATTCACTGATCGAGATATTAAAAGGGTTTATTATTTGCTAGGAGTCCAGTATTTTTCTGTGAGGAGGAGATGGGAAATCTTATTTATCAAAGATTCTGACTGTTTTCCCCAATCATTAAACTCAGCTCTTCTGACAGCAGGATGGGGCGAGAACAAATAAAGTGACAAAAATTTTCCCTTAATTCTTCATAAGTATCTGCTCTTGGAGTTAGCTCAGTTGAGAGACGTAAGAAGTGTAAAACTTTTACCCCTCACATTTCCCCCTCAAAAATATTAGGGGACAAAAACTGATTTGATCCCGATAAGGGTAACTTCCCTATCCAGGTTCCATTTGTAGTATGTTAGATCTATTATTTGTTCTCTGTGAGACGTGAAGTTGGAGGTACATTATTTTTATTATGTGTATATTTATATCCCTTAGAAACAAAAGTGCTCCATTCATATGACAATAGTTTATTGTTATATGTTGAGCACGCAATGCTGCTTTTCTTAATAATCAGAACCAGCTGGCATAAGTACAGCAATGATGGCAATGGGTCATGCGTGTCTGAATTGGATGCAACGCAAGCCAAGAAAGGCTGTCTTTAACTCTGTCTCACTTTCTCATGACTGATGTCTTCTGTGAGGAAAGATTGCACAATTCTGTACCCTTGAAATTCTGCACTGATATTTAACAGATGCTGAAACAAAATACTCCATTGTACACTTTTTAGGAAGCTTTATTCTAAACCATCAGAAGTTATGGTGGTGAATAAAAGTTTTCATATTGATATTACTGACATAGCACAGGAAAAGAAAAAATGATTTGGACTTATTCAAACTATTAGAATGTTATTATACACATTTGGACAGGCACATATTTTGTGTAATAAAAACCCATGCCTTTCCAGTGGTAAGAAAGCTGGACAACTATACTACAAAATATAAAACGGAGATAATAAATATTTACAGATAACCTATCTTACTGAAGCAATTTTTACAGCCTCCTAAGTATCCATCTATAAAATGTGAAAGTATAAACTTTACTAAGAAATGACAAACTCAGAACATCTCCTTTAAAGGACTGTATTTTTGAAGGCTTTTATAAATCTCATGGTATAAGTAAGGACATTTTTTTGCATGCCTTTGGATAGATAAATGATTTGCCAAAAGTCATAGAGAAAAAGGCAATAGTAGAGGCACTGTCAAAACTTTGAGTTCTATTCTGGAATTCACACAACCATGCATTTCAATCAAATGGCAGTATCCAGCGGTAATAGTTAAAATTATGGCAATCTTTAGTACCAGTTTTGGTAAAAGTAAGATTTTACTTCCTAAAGAGTAAAGCATTTGCCATCACTTTTTATCTTCTGTTCATCTAAATTTGATCTTCTGGTTTGCTTATATTTACTAATTTTACAATTGCATATAGTTGGTCTTCCAGAGCTTACCTCTTCCCCTATATTATATACTGTGCACTGTATAATGGAAGTTTTTCCTTCCCCACTGAGTATCAGTTGAATCTGGCAATAATCATTAAGTTGGTAAAGCATATTTGAAACTACACAATTTCCCAGCAGGAAACCTTAATTTTCTGAACTAAGTAATCTGCATTCAAGGCCAAGAACTAGTTCCAAGAGACACATTTACCAACTGCTTAACTAAGTGTCAGGCCAAACCACAATAACATACTTGCATAAAATATAGTTTTGCTGTTGCAGATAAATGTGGTGTCATATAGTGGCTTTATAATTTATAATCAGTATTTGTATCATCATAACTTGAAATGAAGTATACTATTCAAAGCCAGTGGTCTAGTATCACAGTGTGTCAGTCACTTAAAATGTTAAGAACACACAAAACCACTTTGGTTAATAGAGGTGGTTAATACATAGCACTAAATAACAATTGAAGAGAAGGTAACATGCACTGAACATCTCTGATCAGTTTAACTCTATATAATCATAAGAATTCTGAAGTGTCCTGAATTTAAGTGTATTTCAGAATGCTTAAAAACATAGAATTTTACACTATCAACTAGATGTGGAAAATATAAGTAACTTGAAACTTAAAGATTTTTTTAAAATAGGTAACAATTTAATCAATATAAACAGTGTAGAACTTGAATTCCATTTTGTCTTTATTTCTAGCAACAAACAAGAGGGTACATCTCAAATCTATGCTGGAGCCAAAACAAATACTATGACATTCTGCCTGAATAGGAGCCTATTTTCAGATTTGAGATTTAGATAATTTAGAAGAAATCTATATCACACAATAATTCCTATGTTTATAGCTTCAAACGCAGCCTGAACTAATTCTTCTCATTTGATTATTGCTAGTCTGTCATTAGTTATATGACATCTAGCCTCATGAATAATCTCATTCCTTATAGCTGAGAATTAACAATGGATATGACAAAAAATAATAAATCTCCTGGGTTGAAACAAAATTATGTCAAACATTAACAAAAGATTTCTATAGGAAACACAAGAACAGATTTTTTAATGGCAGTTGCAGAAACAGTACGGCTTGTCACAAATGGTTTAGGTCTAGATAACCTCATCTTGAAGCAGGGTGAATGAATCCCTTGAGTATATTCCACACCTAATCTATGCGTTCTCTGAAGAAAAATAAGGCAGAAAGTCATCAGTTTGGTTTAATTTGAAATACTTTTGTTCTTTTAAAATCAATTATAATTGATTATAAAAAAAGAAGCTTAAAAATTGAAATGTATATTCTCCAAAACACAGTTTCAAGAGAAAGATGGACTTTATATTCCAGTATTAATTACACTCAGGTGTAGAAATGCTTCTTTAATTAAAGTTGAGACCACATTTTTAGTAACACCTTGCCATGTGAGTGGAAGGTAGTCCCTACTAAGGATTTATGTGTTATATATAATATAACACATAAATTTTATTGCCTGATGGTCAATATGTGAATATGCTGAGGCACTTGGCATAGTGGAAACTTGCTGTATGGGTTTTAAGCTAATAGTTAAGAGCCTTTCTCTGGTCTGCTTTTTCTTGCTTTCCTTGCATTGGATGAATATCACACCAGTCTTAATCCTTTTTAAATTACTTTTCTAACTATGGAACAGAATTGCACGCAATTCTCCTACTGTATGAGTAAGTTATAATCTGTGAGCTTAGTTTCAAGGCCAGGGTTTAGTAACTATTATACTTAGCAACTCTATATAATAAAATTAATTTTAGAAATAATTTTGTATATTTATATTCTGTTCTATTCTCTCCTGTTTTAGTCTGTTAGAAGTTTAATTGTATAAACGTAACTTAAAACCAAACACTAACCCAGACTTAATACAAATTACTTCTTTATACCTGACAAAGCTGTCAAATAGAATTCAAAAACATTCTAACCAAGATAAAGAATCCTATAATTACCCATTTCTGTGGTGAATTACCATAACTATCTACTAGAACATCAAAATAAAACATGCAATAAACATTTATATAGAAGTTTGGTCAAAAAAAAGAGGGCAGAGCATAACTGTTATTTTCCCCTCTTTCTGCGTTTTGAACAGAATATAACTCTCAGTACCAATCATTTTAATGAAAGGCTAGGAACTCAATAGACCTTGTCTCAAGAGATATGAAAAAATATATTTTACATACTTAATGTTTTCATTTTGTTTCCGTTATTGTACCACTTGGACATCCCTGATTACAATGGTAGTTGGGACTCTTGAGGACTTTTGAAATTCATGATTTTATGAGTAATGTCTGCTAGTACTTTGCTATTTCTTTATTTATCTAAGGACTGTAGAAATACTGTTTCAGAGGATTTATAATCCTTAACAATAAATCAGAACAGCTGCTGGGAATCAGTAAAGTGTTCTTTTCTTCCTATGGAACTCTAGCATAGTAGAGACAGAAAATGCTGTTTTGTGATACAGGATCAATGACTGTTATTCAGTTTCTAAAAAGTTATCATTTGAAGATGAGATTATTACATCAAAATCATATTCCTTTGTGCCTCTGGAATGTCCTGCTTTCAATCATCATAATGGCTTAAAATCAACAAGAAAGCATCTGCTCTGTGAAAATCAGAAAAGACAATGTCAAGCACAGGTCTGTAACCAACCTCAGTTTGATAAAAAAGTAGTTTGAAAGTAGATTGAACAAAATCTGTAAATTTCACACTCACTTACATGAAGACCAAAGAGCATGTGAAAGAAATTAAAGAAAGCTGTTCAAATATTTAAATGTATTAATCAACTTGCTCTCCTTCAGGTCATCTTTCTAAATCTCAAGTTTTCAGTAATCCTTACATATGACAAGGAAGAGGTGGCATATGTAATAACTTTCTCTTCTGCGAGAAGATTGTGAGTTACTTTTATTGTTACGTCTTGCTTGCCTCCAGCATAACTCATTTTGAAATAAAAGACAATTTACTACAGGCAGATAAAGTTTTTCAAAGAATCACTACTGCTGTGGCATCCTTACTTGCTGTGCCATCTGTTTGGCATTGCAAAATAAGTTCTAAAAATGATAATAACAAAATTCAATAGTGAAAGTTACAGGAATTAAAAAAAATTGAATGAAGAATATGAGATAGTGATCTTTGAAATCATACTAGCAAAAAATTGAATTATACTACAGTTTTATATTGAAATGTGCTTATTTATATGCAAAATATTAATATAGTCACAAATTACTATAGAACTGTCTCAAAATTATTTTTTACTGCTGGCATGAAACTAGGACATCAGTGGCATATGAAGAAGTGATACACTTGTGCAGAAGCATACCCAGAGCTGTTGTCATGGAAGAATTGAATGCATAGGAAATTTACTTGAAGTTAAGGAAATGAAACAGGGGCAAAATGTAGTTTTCATTGTAAGTTAGACAATGTTTCTTGCAGTCTATAGTAGCTACTCTAGTGCCAGTCCTGTAAATTTAATTTCAACACAATTTACAATTATAAATGTTAATAATTTCCTTCAACAACTACTGGTTACTAGAAAAAAAGATCTGATTTATTATCCAAAAACCTGGGGGGGCATATCAGGAAAAATCTAGGAAAAAGCAATACTTCTGAAACTTAATCCTTATGACTTTAGTGTGAGACCTTGTATTCAGATTCACAAATCAAGTTTATGATGCTCAAAATACAAAAAAAACTTTAGTATGTATATCTATTTAGAGTAAAATGGAATAGGCACTACTGCACTATTATTGTAAATTTTATTACTGTATTATTAGATGGGGGAAAATGAAGAAAAATAAAATTGATTTTGTGATTTGCTGAAGAGAAAAGGAAGGTTAAGAAAGAATTAAGAGATGTAGTATATAGTAGAATCTTCTTCTGCCAAGCCTGAAGACTCATAGAGACCGAAATTCCCTTGGGATTTTAGAGTGGAAAAGAATGAGTACTGGGAGTAATGCATGCATGGAGATGGGCTATGACACAGCTGTATCCCAATATAACAACACAAGGATTGACTATAAATACTACAGGTTTCCACTAACAAGGGTGGAGATATTACTGCCATGAAGAATAGTAGCTTTGCCTGAAAACGTGAATTTTCTTTGGAAAGGATCTTCCTTTTTGTGGTGTCTGCAATCCTCTTCTTTCCAAAAACCTTTCACTTAAAATTTTTATTTCATTCTCTTCTCCACCCTAATCCCAGCCCTCACAGATGGCCAGTCACCATTGAGCCATTTTGGTTTCTTCCTAACTGTTTTCATCTTATTTACGGTTTTACTAGTGTTGCTGATAGTGGACTAATTTGTTCCCCTTTACTTAAAAGTTTCCATTTACTTCAATCCATTTAATTTGAGATTTGCATGACTGGGCCAACTCAAAATGCCTCCTTTGTTATTAATTTTTTAAACAAATTTGCTCACCAGGTACTCTCTCAGTTCTCCTTTTAAAAAATGCCACTTTCCTCTCTTTAAATATAAAAGAATAAAATGTGGGTGTCCGTTTATCTGGGATTATTATGGATACTCATCACTCTCTATCATTTTTCTTCCCAAGTTTTGATGCAGTTTACATCTGCACATTCTCAAGCAAGTGGGGACAGAAGGGAAATTATTCCATTTTTTATATTCTCATCTAAACTGTACATGTTCTGCTGTTTTTCACATTTAAAGTCTGGAACGCTCTCCTCTGCTTTCAAACACATGTATTTGACTGAACTTCCATCAACCCCAACAGTGCAACAGCACTGTAAATCTTTATGCAGACACAAGAAAGCTGTTAGTTGACAATGAACACCTTGATATATTCAAGTTTCATAAATTACCAAAACTATTTTGTGAGAAAGAAGACTGAAACTGTAATTTTGAAAGACTCCTTCCTCCATCACCTACTTTCTTTATAAAATAACGCAGAGCAGATTTCTGTTGTGGCTGAATGGAAGAAAATAATTTAGGCTAAGAGGCATTTTTCAAGCATACTCCATTGTAGTCTGAGACAGAGTATCATCACAACCACAAATTACATAATTTCCTCAAACTGAGTTATTTGGGATAAGGAGCAATCAAATCCCATCCAAACAACTTTTTATCCCCTGAACTTACACTTAACTTGTTCAGGTTGTTTTTCCTATTCTTTCCTGCACCATTCCCATATATTAAACGTACTCTGTACTATTCAATTCCTGTGGCGTCAAAGAGATTTATAAGCATCCTTTGTGGCAAAGGGAACTACTGCCCTTAGTATTTTCCTTTCCCCATTAAGGTGTAAGCAGCAGGTCAGAAAGATGGTAAAGGAAGGATTTTTTCATAACTCTATGATGTTAGGTGAGCCAAGGATGAGACTTTCCTTCATTTATTTGTCAATATTGCAAGTTACTAAACATACTTTGAATCTATATCCTTGTTGTCTTTTGTAAGACAAAATCTCACAACAAAATAGAGAAAACTCTTGACTGCATTTTTAGTATCTCTTATCAGCCACACAGTTCAATATCGACAGTCTTTGTTAGAATTAATCTCTGTCCTATCACTTTCTTAGATATCACATGAAGAATACTTCATCAGAAGTATAAAGTGGGTGTGGTGTATTTGGACTTCAGTAAAGCCTTTGGCACCGTTTCTCACAGTATTCTGCAGCGTTACAGGCTTGGGGAAGACTGGCTGGAGAGCTGCCTGGTGGAGAAGGACCTGGGGGTTTTGGTTGACAATCGGCTGAATATGAGCCAGCAGTGTGCCCAGGTGGCCAAGAAGGCCAATGGCATCATGGCCTGTATCAGGAACAGCATGGCAGGCAGGACCAGTACCCCTGTGCTTGGCATTGGTGAGGCCACACCTTGAGAACTGTGTTCAGTTCTGCCTCGGTACAAGAAGGACACTGAGGTGTTGGAGCGCGTCCAGAGAAGGGCGACAAGGCTGGTGAAGGGGCTGGAAAACAAGTCCTACGAGGAGCAGCTGAGGGAACTGAGGTTGTTTAGCTTGGAGAAGAGGATGCTTAGGGGAGACCTCATCACTGTCTACAACTACCTGAAAGGAGGTTGTGGTGAGGTTGGTGCCAGTCTCTTCTCACACGTGACAGATGATAGGATGAGAGGAAATAGCCACAAGTTGTGCCTAAGACTACACCTTAGGAAAAAATTCTTCCCTGAAAGGGTGGTCAGGCATTGGAACGGGCTGCCCAAGGAGGTGGTTGAGTCGTCATCCCTGGGGGTGTTTAAGAGGTGGGTAGATGATTTTCTTAGGGACATGGTTTAGTAAGGGGACAGGTATGGTTTGACTTGATGATCTCAGATCAACCAGATGATTCTATGATTCTAAAGTCTGCATTCTGGTAACCTGAAAATTAAATAAAAATAACAATAAATAAAAATAAAAAATAGTTTGTTTTTTTTTAAATAATAAGGGGGAAAAAACCCTAACAAGATATAAAAGAGTTCATGATTTCCCTCTTGTTCGTTCTTCACCCAGCTTCTTCATTTCTGCCTCCTTGATGATGTCTTTGGGTACAATTACACAGCAAAATGCCTTACATTTTCACTTGTGTTGAATGATCCAAACGTGTTGTTCAGATAGGCATTGCGATTGTCAGTCTCCAACAGGCAATTTACTACTTGTTGGCACGCTGCATTGCTGCAGAGAGAGTTCCCCTGGCTTCAGGTGCTGAACCCTCGTGCAGAGAACCTGGTCTTCTCCATTTCACTCAGGCACTTCTCTTTGTTTCAGTAGTTATATAATTCCTTCCTATGTTTGCGTCTGGCAGAAGGGATTGAAATCTTTTTCCTCCTTGCCCATTTGCAAAAGACAAATCTACTTTCAGCATCAGTTTTCACTGCTTGTTAGCATGCATAAATGTAGATGTAATCCTCTCTAACATTGACATTACAAACACTGTTTCAGCATTTGCAAGATAGGCTGACATATGTGTCAAAGTTAATAGGGCTTTTCTTTACCAGGGAGACACTGGAGATCTTGTAAAAGTCTGTATTAATTTTTGCCTGTTGGTACAATAATGGTTCTTGTTCCATGAAGCATATTCTTGCGCTATGTTGCTTGTTTTGGAAGAATTCTGGGGTTTTTAAGGATGTTTGCTATCTCTCTGACATTTCAGATTGCTTTTTTCCCCAAGAAAATCTGAGAAAGATTTCAAATTAATTTTGGATTCTACAGGTAGAGGAAACCATTGATGTCTCTTTTTTTTGCCGGGGGGGGGGAGAAATCCATTAATTTTTTTTAAAAAATTTTCTTTTTCACCTGAACTTCTCCCTCAGCTTTCCAGATTTCCTTACAGTTCATATTCCTGGGCATTTTGGTGATAAATTGTAAACTCCAGATAATCTAAACTCAGACATTGAATATAGGGATGAATACCTATAATTAAAGCCAAATTTTCTAAGCGAGTTATAGAGAAAAAGAGATGTTCTGATATACTGTTGTGAAATACCCAAAGCTAAATGATGGAGGTAGTAAATATAGCAGTATAGAAGCATTTGTCTTAGCGTCTAGGTAACATTAGGTCATGGGCAAATATCTGAATAAATAAATGAAATTTCACAAGAATTAAATCAGCATGAAGTTATAGGGAATGGGAAAATTATCTAGTAGATACTCTACGGAGAGTTATATTTTGATTTCAAATTAAGTGGCTACTTTTCAGTGTTGAAAAATCTAAGAATCAAATAGGGAAGCACACAAACAGGAAAAAATACTATGGTTTGAAGCTGAGAAAATATTCATTCTAATGGTTGCTTTTTTAAAGCATGAATAGTTGCAGCATTTCAGAATAGTTACTTAAGATCTTTCCTGCTTGAGGGTATCACCTAAAAAGAAAGGACATCTGGAGAACTGAGTAGAGACTTTGTTTATGTCATTATAATCTGCTCTTCAATCATAAGAAATATTTCAACCAAGAATGTTTCTTGTTGAAGGAAGTAATAAAGGCAAATTAGAACTTATCATTCAATGCTCCAACTTACTACTTTAGAGCAGTAGCATTTTTTCAGATTAGTTTTCCAATAAATCAATTTAAATGAATCCATAAATCAGACGATAATATTTAAATCAAAGTAAGTTAGAGCTTTATTTCTTTGAAAATACTACCTCGGCTATGAAGCTTTTGCGATAACGTATCAAATAACGGCATGATTGCAAAAGTTTGAATGGATATTCACAGAACTCTGATTGATTTTCATGGGAGTTGTGGCTGAAACTGTTGTGTAGCACCTTGAAAGTGTATTCTGCAGTGTCTCAGAACAGAGACTTGCATACTGTAAGAAAGGTTTGTCAATGACATGTATGAGGTTAAATCGATACATCACTGTATGAATGCCGTATTACCCATAAGAGACAGCAAAAATGCATTGCCTAGAGGCTATTTCCAGTTCTTGTGTGACAACTATAAATTAATCAGATTTGCTATGTTATTTTAGTTGCATTTGATTAAATGTGTAACAATAAAAGAGAAGTTTTAAAGGAAATGCAAAGCTTCAAAGGCAATGTGTCAGCATATGAGAAATATCTCATTTAATCAATGTGTTTTTTATTGCAAAAAAAATAGTTTTAACAGTAATTACCTTCTTTGAATTCTTTGAAGAGGGCATCCAAAGAACAAGGTACTGATCAACTGTGACCCCAGCTAATTATTTAACATTAAGATAGGACACCAGGAATATCTGCATTTGTCCCAGTGTATACAGGTATCAGACTAATGGCTAGTAAGCATGGAAAATAAAGTTAACTTAGATAAGGTAGCAACACTATAAGAAGAATATATAAGATTCACTACATTTTTCAAGAGTTTGCTACTGTTTAGAAGATTGTTATGTGCCTAAATGCATTTGAAAACTTGAGCTTTTCTTTCTTTCCTCTAGTTGCAGGCAAAACAGTTGGATAGTCACTCACACTGGGGTGGATGGGTTGTGAGGCTGCTGTACTGAAGTCTTAGTGTAGCTAAAAAAAAATAAGTGATATATAATTTTAATTTTACTTTGACATAGTCAATAATATAAGGCAGAAATGACAGCTCACAGCGGCAAGATGTTGTATCCCAATAACTACCAGGTGGGTGTCCATATTTCTAACACAACTTAATGTCACTGAACAATGAACTGAACAATGCTCCAATCCCAAGATAAAATGTACTGCATACTCACTAAATCGATAAGAACATTTTCTACAGGGTGAAATAGAAATCAGAACTTTTTCTGAATGGAGATTTTACAAAATATCCACTAGGGAGATTAATTTTTGTAATTACTTAAAATCTGCATTGATTAATGTTTGGTTAGCTATAATTCAAAGGAGGCTACAGCAATTATAATCATCATAGATTTAGGAGAAATGGTTAACATCACATTATGACATGAAAAATGCCATAGTCATTTGCTTGGTTCTGTTCTGTCACTATCTACTTTATCTGAAAATCTTGAAGAAGTATTAAACAAACAGCAGAGAGAATTCTGTCAGTATAAAAGAAAATGCTTTACAAACCCTCAATTAGATAAATTATCATTTCCTGTACTACCTTATGGAAAATATCACAGACAGACTTTACCATTTGAGAAAGCATATATGCAGTATGTCATTTTTTCCTGTATGGAAAGTGTTGCTGCAGTGTGACTTCTATTCCCTTTTGTGAGCTCCAGATCAAATATATTAAAAGGATTTCTTCATTGGAAATAATATCATTATGGAACTCAAAAAGTCCTCTGAGGGTGATTCATTTAAGACAATTTACTGACAGAAAATATGATCAGAAGTAAAGAGTTTGCAATGCACATTCTAATCTTTCTTTCATTAATACTGCTTCTACGCTCATTAAAAAAATCTCATACGTAATATGCAGCTAACAGAAATCTGTTGTGAAAATAGACTTCTATGTTTTAAACTTTACAGTTCCTTCCATGGAGATGCACACCCGAAAATTCAAACATCAAACTTGAAAATGTTTTTGCAATGACAAAACCCCATGATCTCCTAATGAAAATGTTTCTCCTGTTTGCTTTTATTTTCTTTCCCTCTGCAAACGAATTTCTCAACCAAGAACAAGTGCTGTGAAAACCACTTGAAAAGCATCTGTGTGCCATGCAGCTGACCACCAGGAAGGAGGAGAAAAGGAAAGTCTAAACAAGGAAAAGAGTAGGAAGTCTTTGTCCCCAGATGGCTGCTTTGATACTATATACAATCCCTTTTGGGCAACATCCTAGATAAATTCCAAACTCTTGTGAATTTAATTAGCTTGATCAGTCTTCAATATTGCCTGTAACAGGATGAGCAATCCGTACACTAAACAAAGTGGCAAATAAAGTAGGTAGCATAGCTTAAAACTGAAGAGAATTCTAGACAAAAGACAAGCAGGATTTTAAACTTTATCCAGGGTTTTCTTCTTCTCAGTTCTTGTGATGATTTTGGATAAAATAATTCTCCTACACAAGCAATGTTTATGCAACATTTAATAATCTAAATAATATTTTAGACAAGAAATCTGCCAACGTAGAGCTGAGAACTGAAATATGTAAAGAGGTTTGTTCTCATCAAGGTGGAAATTTAACGGTGAAAAGAGAAATGTATTGACTTTTCTTTTATAGAGCTAATTTCAGCCTTGAAAAATATGTTGTGATCAACTGCAATACTGTTTCTAAGTTCAACTCTCCATATTGTTCTTAAATTAAAGCTTTAATCAGTAGAAAGTCTCAGGATGAGATAATTTGCTTATATTCATATTTATTTATGAAGTGTTATTTATTATCAAATAGGGCAGATACCCATTCGCAATGGAAAAATCAGAAAAGCTTAATGCTCAAATTAATATACTTCAAAATCTGATGAATTACTACGATTAAGTTTGAATCAGGAAGATTGTTCTTTCATGCACAGATATCAGCAGTCTCTCTTTTAAGGTAAGAGCAAAAAAAACGTGTTTAGTGGCATTTAAATATTTTGGCCTCTAGGAAAAAAAAAGGGTGTAGTTGTGGAGGTGTGTGTACAATAGAGCAACAGCAAGAACTTTACACACTTTTTCCAATGAAGGAAGATTTCAAGTTCAGTTCAAAGACTGTTTTGACCTTAATTTTTTGCTTGAATTTTACTGTATCCAAACTAGTTTACCCATCTTTGTTTTTAATGTTGGCTTTGCTTTTTTGTCACCACTGATTAAACACACCAAAGCTGTTGATTTCGTTGCTGAGGGACTTCTGTTTCTCTGATTTCGAAAAAAATCAGCATTTCTTTGTCAATTTATTTTTCCCCTGAAAAAAATATGCAATCCTCTTTATCTTTTTCAACATTTGTAATCCTTAGTGTTGTCTCTCTGGATATCGCTCTAAAATTTACAATTAATGACACCTGGATAGCAGTGCTTGTGTCCCCTTAAAAAATGTGTGAATTCAAGGACAAGACAAAGTTTGAAATAGAACACCTTAATAAATTATACGGTAAATAACTGCAATATACGCCATCCTCTTTTTCCTTGTGAGTCTCAAAAACTGTAACGATCAGTGTATCAAGGTTTCTATGCAAATCCTGCAGCAAAGTAATGATTTTAAAGTAAAATTAAAAATAATTCAAATTATTCTGAGACATTTTCTTCAGATCTTGGGGCTGGCCTCTGTAGATCTTTCTACCAATAGCATAATTTTCTGGATGTGTGTTGTCTGACCTCATCTTTACAAGCAGGACTTCGCATTCTTCTGGTTCTTCTTTGGTTGAGTGACCTCTGGAAGTCTACTACAAGTAAAAGAATAAGAAATAAAAAAGTGTCTGATGAAACTACTAATACTAAGTTTGTTTCTTGCCTTCTTATATATCCAAATAATACTTTATATACAATTTTTAAGTCAAACAGCAACCCATCCATAGCTGATGACAAGATTTCAACAAACAACATTGACAAAATTGGCGAAGTCTTCAGTCTTCTCTCACTACCCAATAAGCGATATTTTCA
The DNA here is from genome assembly GCA_033556795.1 of Tapera naevia. NCBI lineage: Eukaryota > Metazoa > Chordata > Aves > Cuculiformes > Neomorphidae > Tapera > Tapera naevia. The sequence goes on from JAUMJJ010000059.1 coordinate 8,522,054, forward strand.
TCTAGAAAAGTCGTACATGCATATCCTTTTGGATTAGTTTCTCATTGTGAGAGATCACAAACTGTGAAGAAAAACTGCTAGTTTTTTTTTTTTAGGTGAATATTTCAGATATATTAACAGTGACTCAATAAATAAAGTCTTGGCATTTGTGGAACATATATTGTAAAAAATTACAACAATTGAATACAGAATTTGAAGATGTAAATCTACCATGAAGATGTCTTGGACTTTTTAAATTTTTCGTTTGAAAAATCTGTTTAACATTTGGAAAACAATACATCTAAAACTACAGAACTTGAGTCTTCTATCTCATAAAAGTTAATTAGTACAGCCATACTAGGTAATGTTACAACCATTCCTAGATATAACTGGATTGTCACTCCTTACATTATTGAGATTTAAAATGATTTTTCATAACCACACTTGAATTGTATGTCTTATTTATTACTCTACAATCCTTGAAATTCTTAATTTTCAATGATAACAATGTTTTACCTGTTGTCAAATTTTTTCAGACCCACCTAGTACATAAACTTGTGTTTTTCCTATTACGGCCCTTAAATAAAATATATAATTAGTACTTTATTTTAATAAATTAAAACAAAAATAAAATAAAAAGCCTGATGTAGGGAAAGCTTGACAAAAATCTTTGGATGATGACTTTTAAAATCTATTATAACCATAGTTCAGTAGCTCTTTGGGACTTTACCACAAGGTAGTTACCATGTAAGTTATCTGATATAAGGTCTGTTCTTGGAGTTCATCATTTTCTAAAGTTGTCTTTAATAACAGGGAAAAAAAATAATGTATTAGCTTAACAGAAAAGTTAGCGTCACTCAGAAAAATTTAATTTCTTTAAACATGCAGGTGTATTAATGTCAGGCCACCACACACAAGTAGAAGTGTGAATTTGAGATTTGTTTAATGCTATGGAATTCCTCTATGCATATATTATTAAAAAAAAGCATTTTTGCAAAATGACTTTCACTTATTTACCGAGAAATGTCCAAGTAATTTATATTGATACAAATTTATTTTCATTCTAACTTATGAAGATATATGTTCTGAACACTAACCTCTAGTTTAAAATATGTGAGAGGGTTGATTCATTTTCTTTCATCCAGTGTACACCTGTGCAACTTTGAACTACTTATACCTTTACTGTTCTTGCTGACTTTAGTGGAAAAAGGATTGGGCTAGATTTGCTTTGATACCTGACTGTGAATGGAGTATATTTAACTGAGCTACAAAGATTTTGAAAATGTTACTATCAAAACATGCAGTAATGATTTAAAAATACAGTAAAGGAACTCCAAGTTTTTCTCAGGAAGCTGAAAAAGCAAGACTTCATTTCCCACACCAAATTTGCTAAAGACTGCAAAAAAAGTGTTAGATGCATCTTACACAGACACAGAGATTGAAAAAAAATCTAGCTTCTGTAATGGGCTCTAACTTTGACATCTGTGGATTTGGTCATCTTATTAACTGTGTTTTATTGTGTTTGATGTTTTATGTGCAACTTGAATAGTAAACCAGCAGCAAGAAAACGTTAGAACTTGGATTTTTTTTAAATCTAATTTTTTTAAAAACATCAATGTTATTTACATTTACATGTTATTTCCCAATGACTCCTAATCAATGGAAAATTATTTTTTAAAACTTTGTCTTCTTAGTGTTTTGTGTCATTTAGGCAATCACAGGTTATTTGGTCAACTTTACTTTCTATGTCTAAAGTTTTCACCTAATAGTTTAGGTACATTACAATTTGATTCTTTATGATAGATTGCAAACATCTTGCTCATAATATTATTGACTGTACAGTAGCCTCCCACTTTTGAACGTCAAAGTTAGAATATTTCTAACAGCAAAGAGTATCTAAATATTTACATTATTCAACATATGAGAATTCTTGTAATGTACTCTCCTAACTGTTATAGCCGAAAAACAATGAAATGAGAATTGTTTTAACTAGAAATAGTATTAGTATAGCAAGGCTCGTAAAATTCTTACATGAAAGATTTTGTCTGGGAGAGAAAGAATTTTGGAGAGATATTGTTAAAAAGCCACAAAGACCTAGTATACAGAAATCTGTATTTTTTTAGTATATGGATGAAATTTATTAGAAGTATTAGGTAAATTTACTAGGTATTGACATTTTAAGAGAGGTGTAATGTGATTTAAGAATTTAAATTTGTGGTTAAAATGAATGAAAGAAAATAAAATTCCATGAGGAATATAAATTATTGACTTTTTGCCTTTATCATTTCCTATTATAGTAAACCTAAGAAGCATACAGTAAAGTTAAAACCATGTCTCTTAGCCTTTTCTGGGGTGTCATCCTTGCCTGATGCCATAAACATCTACTAAAAGTCTTTGTTTTCTTTTTTGTCCTGTGCTCTTTTCAAATTTGCTCTAACATCTATGCATGCATAAAGCTGTTATAAACAAGTGTTAATACTCTTTTATTTTTAAATATATTTTTAACCATATATCCTGCTAACATGAAAAAGTCCTTCTAATAAAAATCTGGAAAAAAAAATTTGAAAAACCATCATTATAAAAAACAAGCCAATAGGTTTTACCAAGGCTTTAAAAACAGGAGAGAGATGGGGACAGAAGAGTCTAAACTTTTTAAGTTATTTCTATTAAAATAAAAGACTAGAAGAAAATATTGTAAAGACAAAACCATTTAATATTACTTGTCTGTGAAAGTGTCATTATGAACAAGGATTAAAAAAAGAAAACTGAATTAAATGTCCTGAAAATTATGGCTCACCTATGAATCTGATTTTTTCAACTTTTTATGTGATGTAGATCCTTGTAGTCTATAACAAATACCCCCACCTATTTTTTTTGGAGGAGAGGGGGTGTCAAGATTACCAAAATAACTCACCAAGATTTCTAAATGCTTTTCCTAAATTTACTTTACATTTCCACGCTTCTGTTTCTTCTATGTAAATTCTAATTTTCTGTACTATGAACCACTATGAACAGCATTTCATTTTCCTCTGACATCAGGCAAGTCACTGAACCTTTCTGTCCTATATCTATAAAATTAGCCTTGGTTTTGAGTATTAAGGGGTTCAATTAATTAACCTTTTGTAGAAATCCTGGAGTTGTAGAATACTAGTATTTTTGCAGGTTTTTTGTAGCCTTAATTACATATATGACACTTGTAGTCAGAATAATGTTTAGAAGCATTGGGTGAGCCAAGATTTTAACGCAGGAAATTTAAACACACATTAAATAGTATTCTTCCTTTTTTGGATTGTAGACCTGTCAAACCTGGCAAAAATATATTGAACTAGTCAGGTTTATTATGTATTCCACTAGCTTGTGACGCTTGGTGCCAGAATAGGTATCCTGTGGCTCAAATAATCCCTACATTGACTCAGTTCCTCCTAAAACAAATCTAAGTTTTTCTGTTAAAATAAGACATTATTTTTCCAGCAGTTTACAATTTTAACAACATGTAACATCATTTATGATGTGTTGCCTTGGCCATAAATTACTTGATGCTGTAAATCATCAGTATTTCTTGCTTATGAATGGGAACCAAAAAATACTGAGTAGGTCACATCCAGTTCAGGTTGAGCAAATGAGAGAACTGCAGGTTGATGTTTCATTGCATTTCACCTAGTAGCCAGGGAGTATATGACACTGAAGTCCTTAAATTACCTTCTAGTTAGAAACCAAAGGAAATGATATATTAGAAAAATAGTAATATAAACTGATACGTTTCTGATATCTTTCAATTATTTGGGGTATTTTTGTTATATTTTTAAGTTTCTGGGAATTCCTAGATTGAAACGAGAAATGGGATTACAAAGTAATCCGCAATGCACGTTAATAGAGAATCAGAATCAGTCAGTCATAGAATCATTTAGGTTGGAAGAGACATTTAAGATCATCAAGTCCAACTGTTAACCTAGCTCTGCCAAGTTCACCACTAAACTATGTCCCCATGCACCACACCTACCTGTCTTTTAACTGCCTCCGAGGATGGTGACTCAATCATTTCCCTGGGAAGTCTGTTCCAATGTTTGACAACCCTTCCATGAAGCATTTTTTTGCAATATACAATCTAAACCTCCTCTGGTGAAACCTGAGGCAGTTTCTCCAGATTAAGCAAGCCCAGTTTCCTCAGCTGCGCCATGTAGGACTTACACTCTAGGTCTTTCACCAACTTTGTTGTTTTTCTTCAGACATGTCTTTCTTGTATTAAGGGGCTCAAAACTGAACACAGTATTTGAGGTGCATCTACACCAGTGTTAAACAGGGAGACAATCACTTCCCTGGTCCTGCTGGCCACACTGTTTCTGATACAATCCAGGATGCCATTAGCCTTTTGGCCACATGGGCACTCTGTTGGCTCATATTCAGCCAGCTATCAACCAACAGTCCCAGGTCCTTTTGTCAGGAAGCTTTCCAGCCACTCATCCTGAAAGCTGTAATGTTGCATGGGGTTGTTGTGATCCAAGTGCAGGACTTGACACTTAGCCTTGTTGAATGCTCTACAGTTGGCATTGGCCCATCGATCCAGCCTGTCCAGATCCCTATGCAGAGCCTTTCTACCCTCAAGCAGATCAACACTTCTGAAAAATTTGACATCATATGCAAACTCACCGAAGATGCACATATTAAATAGAATTGGCCCAAACACTGAGCCCTAGGGAACACCATCTGCGACTGGGCACCAGCTGGATTTAAGTCCATTCACCACAACTCTTTGGGTTCAATTATACAGCTATATTTTAGCCAATAAAGATTACATCCTTCCAAGCCAATTTTTTTTTTTTTTTTTCCAGGAGAATGCAGTGGGAAATTATGTCAAATGCAGTCTAGGTAGACAACATCCACAGGCTTTTCCTCATCTACTAGGTGGGTCACCTTCTCATAGAAAGAGATTAGGTTAGTCAAGCTGGACTTGCCTTTCATAAACTCGTGCTGACTGGACCTGATCACCTGATTATCCTGTGAGTGCCACGTGATGGTACTCTCAAGATTTTATGCTCCATAAGCCTTCCTGTCACTGAGGTCAGACTGACAGGTCTGTAGTTCCTGGGAACCTCCTTCCATCCCTTCTTGTGAGTATCATATTTGCCAATCTCCAGGACTGCAAATATATGATGGAAAGTATCTTGGTGAACACTACTGCGAGCTCCCTCAGTACCTTTTGGTGCACCTCTTCTGGCCCCGTATGTGTACACACAGACGTATAGAGAACTCTATTTCAAAATATATCTAATCCTTACCTTCTTGATCCTGATAAAATTTGCACTTTTACGAGGTTCTTGCAAATATAGACAATGTTCAAGACTCAGGAAACACAAAAGTCACAACATTTTAAACATTTATTCTAATATATTTGATTTTGATTTGAGTACAAGGTCTGATTCTTCCAAAGCTGTCTAAGCATTTTAGATTCTTAAAATGTCATATTTTGATGGGACTTGGACATCTTGGCTTCATAAAGAGGCTTGAAAACTAAGCTTTGAAAACTAAGCCAGCAGGTTTATTTTACTCTGCAAACTCAGAATACTGAGTCCATTAAGACAACACCAATTTTCACTATTTTATCCCTGTAGTATCCGAAAGACTGAACCAACACCACTGAATTTGACGTAAGTAATGCATTTACATTATGTTACGCAAACAGGAGAAGAAATATATTTATTTTTCACTGATGATGAACTCCATTCCAATTCAGACAAGATAAAACCTTGCTAGTGTTTTTGTGACTATATTATTAACATTGCAATAGTTTCCATGAATCCTGGTAATGTAGATGAAATTATTTTCTGAACTCTAGAGGACTTGACTTATACTCTGATTATATTTATATCTATACTAGCAAACATGCTAGTATAAACCCTGTGCCATTTAGAAGCTCTTCTAAAGGAATACAATACTGGAAAAAAAATGAAAATGATAGCACCTCCATAAGAGAAAGAAAGGAAAAACTCCTAAAAAACCCTGCCTTGATATTTCCTGAATTAAAGGCCTTTCTACATTCTCATTCACATACTGTAGATATATTCTAAATATAGCAACTGACATATTTATGCTGTTTGGGTCCTCTGCTAGTGGAATTCACACTATAATGCATAGATGAATGAGTCTGAATATCTGAAAAGACAAAGATATAAAATGGCAAAACCAGAAGTTAATAGTCAGTAGTTCTATCAGGAAAGTTTGCCTCTTTGAAAGAGAAAAAGCGGGCATAGATTACAGCCCTAGTACTAGCATGCAGGATAAGAATCATGTTAAAACTCAGATTTACATTGTTTGTCCTCTTTTAGTTACTTGAGAATATACACCCTATATTGATTCATCAATGTTAATGAAACAGTACCACATGATTTTGAAATTTGGACAAAAATATACCTATTTCAGTAATTTCATTGAGAAAATATCTTCACTTACTGTATCTATGCAGGGCATTGCTTTCCAGCTTTCTATGGAGTTTTATAGCTTCAGAAGTGTTATATTGACTTTCCTCTTCCAACTCCATCTGCCTTCAAATATAAAACTCACATATTCCCTCACTGCTGTTTTCTCATGCCACATTCTACCTTTTCTCTGGAAACAGTTTATGTCATTTACCCATAGAGGTACAATATAGAAGGTACACAGAGGAATGGCAACAGGAAATATTGCTGAGAGAACCTGAGAAATGAGAAATGTTTTGTAGTTGAAAATCACTGCTTTAGATCAGATCATTGTATCACAACAAAGTAACTGGCTAGATTATGGTATTTTTCACATTACAGACAATCATTGATTAATAATTTTCTTTTCTTCATTTTTAGAAATGGGTTTTGATTCAAAAAAATCAAGCACTCGAAAAAATTTACCACCTCTAAAAAGACTCAAAGTTACACGCAAATATTTTCTCATAAAACAGAAATGTAGACATGCAAATGTAAGCAAATTTTAAATAAGTCCATAAGTAACATATGTCCTGAATGCATTAGTCACGTCGCATTGGAAATAGTAGTACCTTTGTCTGATTACCTTCTGTATGAGTGGTCTATATTTTCTTACTTATATGACACATGGTTTTTATTTAAAATTTGTTTGGTTTACAAATATGCCATTAAAAAAATGAATTTAAGGCTTTATACCTTGCATCCAATCTAGCAAATGCATCCAGGTAGGTGAGAAAATGATTTTCCTACGATAAGGAAGCTGTCATTCACTCAGAAATTGCTTCAGTTGCATTACAAAACCAAAACTCATTCCACTGCGATTTTCTCAATGAATGCTACATCGTCTTGCCAGCCACCATTGCCAATACTAGCTACCTTGTCAAAGTGAAAATCTTTCTGCTTTCTTAACCATCTGCTTCTGCTGACCCACATAGATTCGACCTGTTCTAAGTTTCACCATCTAAAAATAAAATAAGCAAATTGGTAACGTATCAAAAACCTCTTTCACACAAAAATAAATCAGTCTGTGTTCTATGGAATTAAAAAGTCTACCAATACAGGTTTTCATGGAAGTACAGGGTATTCATCAATAAGACAGATATTCAAGGAAAATCATCTGTGTTCTTCCAATAGTTCCTCCAACTTATAAATGCAAACACCGAAACAGTTTACCTTTTATTTTATATATATGTTCTTATTCATGCCTTTTAAGCTTTTTCTAAAGTGCTTTTATCTGAAGATTTTGTTTAATTTCAGAATGAATGAATGTTAAATTTCTTTTTATATAAATATTCAGTCACATTTTCCCTATACTTTAATCATTAATAGTAAAAGCACTAGCTGAGGTCTGATTTCCATAGTTACACTGCCTTTGTCCTGCCACGGTTCCATTTACTTTAGTAAAGTTACACCTAGTTTACATTACTGTAAGGAAACTACTCTTGTGCAGTCCGTTCCCATGTCTGTATGAAAGGCAACCAAGCAGGGAGTTGAAAGCATAAGTGTAATAGGAAGTATACATTCTTCCATTGTGATATTTTAAAAATGTCATTCAAAGCAGGGGAAAAAAAGAAAAATATCTTTGGCAGAAACAGTCTCCCACTTACAAGTTATGTTCCATTATACAACTCTGAAGCGTCCAGGAACCGTAATTTATATATTATTTACTCAGCTGGCTTTTGATTGGGTACTTACATTGGCATCCTCAGCAGCAGTAATGAGATTCACCACCTGTAGCAGTGATGGAGGGAAATGCTGCTATCATCACCTTCATTAACTTGGGAACCTGTCATAGAACATAAGTTATTTTGAAGAAGGTTAAATACCCAAAGTGTTACTCATGCCAGTGTTTAACAAACCTTGAGACATGTCTTATGTCTGTTTTACAAGCCAGTAAAATTTTAAAAATCCTCTTAAAATATATCAAAATCAAATTTAAATCCATTTACTGTATTGCAATTAAAAAAAGTTGTAAATTATTAGAATTTTCGTTTTCGTTAATTCTGTTATTTTAGAAGTAGTTTTTAATAGATTTCTTTCCACATAAGGAGAATCTGTGAATCAGTAGAAGTGGACCAGTTCTGTACCTCCATGTTCAAAAAACCTGCAAGTTAATCAGACTATAAAACATAGCTGGAGTGTTCTCATTTGTTTATACAGGTATGAACTGTTGTGACATTATGGAAAGCTACAAGGGGCTGGAGAAGAAGAGGTAATGGAGCAAAAGGCTTTTTTTTTCTAATGTCTTCCAGATGTTTCCAGTTTAAGCTTAAAGTAACAAACAAGTTACTTGACAAGACTTTTGAAAGTATTACTCCACTATCTTGGAAAAAAATCTGGTTTTTTGCAAGGAAAACAAAAAAAAAAAGACGTGTTCAAAATGACATTCACTTTATCTTTGTCTTTGTATACCATCTGATTCCAGTTGGTTTCATCCTTTGAAAGACTACTAAAATTTAATTACTTTTCACTCTTGAATACTTCAATAATGTAAATGAAATCAATGTGTTATTGGTGACGAGACAAAATTTTGCTCAAAAACATAACTTAGGATATAGACTTCATGTAGAAGCTTGCTTTTCAGTTGTAGTCATATTTATGCTCCTTCCTTTTTTGGAAGTACTATTTTTTAACATTTCCATTGTTTTCCAGTCATTACATCTTTAAAAAATATTATAATAATAATAACAGTAGTAGCAGTAATAAATTAGACATTGATAATGAGAGACTGATGGTTTTGTTTTGATGTGATTTGCTTTGGGAAATGAGCTTGCAGTTCCTGACCTTAAGAAAAGTCTGTATGGAAACCATGTATACTCCCTCCTGTGGAACAGCATGGGTCATAAAAGCAAGCCCATGGATTAGTCTGCTTTACGTAATCCAGGGAAACACTCAAATTTCCTCATTAGGACCTGCATTTTGGCCACATAATGTTTCCGTCTTGGGACAAAGCTCTCCTTGGTCTGAAGTTTCCCTGGAGGAAAAGCAAGATGTATATCAGATGCAAAGCATGTCTTTAAGTGTTGTCCATTCAATCTGAAAAAGGAACTAACATCCTGGCGTGTCCTATAGCATTCCTTATCCCTCAGCAGACAGAATTACATTCTGTCTATGGTTTTGAACTGAAGTTGTCAGCAATGCTGCTGCTCTGGCTTCATCTTTACAATTTTACTGAGCTGAACGTGATCTAAATTTAAGTGTGAAATATCTTGATGTTGAAAGAGGACACGTATTTGTAAATCACCAGTGATTTTGAGAATAATAATAGTATAGTCTTGAGCAAAACAAGCAGGAAATGCATGAGATCTAGATTTCTGGTGCTTTTAAAGTTTGTGACCTGCATCTCTCTCTGGACAGAACTGAGTTAAGGAGCCTCCAGCACTGTGTTCACATCTTCTGTTTCACACTACACAAATAAAACAGTAAACCACTATTTTAATGAAACAGAGTTTATAGTTCTCTTTAATTGCCAATATGCCAGAAATATCAGATCACAGTGTGCCCAAATAATAACATGCCAAAAAAAAGGAGTATGTGATAAAGAATAGTCTGGTCTTTAGGATACTCATCAAAGAAGTGAATCATCCCCTTTTAATCCATATATCTAACAACTGCTACTGACTCATGGGAATAAAAGCAGTATTAACATCAGAGGGTGAAAGATGTGGATTCTAGAGGATATTCTGACCTTACTGGAGTGGTCTCTTTTGAAGCAGGGGACTGAGATTTAAAGAAGCACAATTAGGGTCAGTAGTGTTCTACTGAATGCCAAAAGCACTAGGCTATTGTGGAAAAGAAGGATGATCTTTGCCTACCACTTCTGGAAAACTAGCAAGGAAAGGGAAGAAATCAGCCCCCAAATTTTGATAAATTCTGTCATAGTTTAATAAGATGGCTAAATTGATATTGAGGGGCAAATTAATTTTTAATGCTTTGTTAACCATGTGCATAATTCACAGTATCACGGTATCACAGTATTACAAGGTTGGAAAGGACCTCTGAGATCATCAAGTCCAACCTATAACCCTACACTAACACCAACACTAACACCAACCCATCATCTAAACCATGGCACTCAATGCCTCATCCAGTCTCCCCTTAAACATCTCTAGGGTCGGCGACTCCACCACCTCCCTGGGCAGCACGTTCCAATGGCCAATCACCCTTTCAGTGAAGAACTTTTTGCCTCACATCAAGCCTAAACATTCCCTGACGAAGCTTTAGTCCATGCCCTCTAGTTCTGCCACTGGTCACCTGAGAGAAGAGACCAACCCCTGCCTGACTACAACGTCCTTTTAGGTAGTTGTAGAGAGCAATGAGGTCTCCCCTGAGCATCCTCTTCTCTAGACTAAACAGCCCCAACTCCCTCAGTCGCTCCTCATAGGGCTTGTGATCCAGCCCCCTCACCATCTTCGTTGCCCTCCTCTGAACACATTCCAGTATCCTGATATCTTTCCCAGAACTGGACACAATATTCAAGGTGAGGCCTGACCAGTGCCGAGTACAGGGGGACAATAATGTCTCTGGTCCTGCTCACTACACTATTCCTGATGCAGGCCAGAATGCCATTGGCCCTCTTGGCGACCTGGGCACACTTCTGGCTCATGTTGAGCTTCCTGTCCACCAGCACTCCCAGGTCCTTTTCTGCCTGACTACTCTCCAGCCTCTCTGTCCCCAGTCTGTAGCTCTGCATGGGATTGTTGTGTCCAAAATGAAGTACCCGACATTTGGACTTATTAAACATCATCCCATTAGAATCAGCCCAGCTCTCCAATCTGTCCAGGTCCCTCTGCAGGGCCTTCCTACCCTCTAACAGATCAACCCTTCCTCCCAGCTTGGTATCATCTGCAAACTTGCTGATGATGGACTCAATCCCCTCATCCAGATCATCAATAAAGATATTAAACAGGACGGGACCCAACACCGATCCCTGAGGGACACCACTGGTGACCGGCCACCAACTGGATGAAACACAATTCACCATCACTCTTTGGGCTCGGCCATCCAGCCAATTCCTAACCCAGCACAGAGTGCTCCCATCTAAGCCACGGGCTGCCAGCTTCCCTAGGAGTCTACTGTGGGAGACAGTGTCAAAGGTCTTGCTAAAGTCCAGGTATACCACATCCACAACCTTCAATTTCTGGATCATTGTTTTCTGGAGATCTACATTTAATTAATTTCCTGCTTATTGTTACGTTTCTTGTCATTCCTAAATGTTTATTTCATTGCGTTCAAAGTTTGGGAGTACACCTCATCTCAGTTCACCTTCTGATTTATTTCTCTTGTCTTGCTGTAAGCAAATTCTTTAAATTTATTCTGGGGAAAAAAAAAAATAAAGAAACACAGTTGATTTAATGATTACTCATTTCTTCACAAAATTTGGCAGTGAAGTCTGGACAATTAAAAGGGAGCTATAATTTGAAGTCAGTGAAGCCCACTGGTGATTCCTGAACAGTGTACAAGAGCTTTTATTGATTACAGTGTCTGAGTAATGTGAACACAGTGTGCTGATAATACCGAAAAGAAAGGTAATCCATAGTAAAATGCTATCATCCTGTCCAGTCTCTGCTCAATATAATTACAGAGTAACACCGCCTCAAATGAAGAAATTGACTTCGCTTGTCACTTATCTCTGCTAAACTGAAACAAGTCCCACATTTCTTTTACAGTGCTTGCTAATATCATAAGCATAACTCTGGCAGTGAAGACCGTGAAGCTACCTAAACTGGTGTAGATATTAGTAATGCATCTTAACTGTCAATGGAAAAGTACACAGTCTTACACTTACATATTGGCAACTTAAAAATTTTGTAATTCACTTTATATCTTAATTTAATAAAAATCAAAACACAAAGTCCTTAAAGATAAATTTCCAGTCCTTATTTTAAAATACTAAGTTACATTTAACTTGTAAGAATGTGGACTTCCTGCTGTAAGAAAATAATATTTTTTTCAGTATGTCACTAATGAAGAAATAGGCAATGGATTGTAAGTTACAAACTTGTATTCCTAGGTAGTCCTATATCAACTTTCATCCTTGAATAAGTTATTATTTTTATGCTAGCAACCCCTGCAACTAGAAAGACAAACAACTTTGATTTTGAACCATTATCTGTTGTCACAATCATAAGTTTAATATCATTAAATTTAGCCTAACCCACATTATGCTTTTGACACATAATGTCAAAAGGAAGGTAAGGCCTGTTTTCTATCTACTTCCTCTGACAAAATGAAAACTTAGTCTGAGCTGAAGTTTGCCAATGCAGAATACGTAGAATACAATGTTAGAAGTTTGGAAAAATTATTGCTTTCTCCAAACTGGCACTTCTTAGCAACTGCTTTAAATATATTAGGAAAGCTCTACAGTTAATTCTGCCTGGATATATCCTATGATGGATATCAGTATTTTTAACCCTATGGTCTCTTCAGATCTCTTTCAAATAAAGCATTTTTTTCTTTTTTTGTTTTTAAGAAATGTGCCAAAACCCCTCAATAATCCTGGAGACACAGAATAAGACAGATCTTTTTGAGGTGACCAAGAATATTTCTTCTCCTTCTAAGGAGAGTCCAGTGGGATTAGGGAACCCAGCAGTAGCTGGCTTTTATACCAGCCTAAAACACCGTAATATTTCTACTTTTTAATTCTTCATGCAAAACTACACAGTTCTTCTGCTGTAAAACCTCTATAAGTCAGCTATTACTGATTTTCACAGAAGAGTTTGATTGGCCCATGTAACTTCATCTCTAATTTACCAGTGAAGATGACTCTCTTAAACCTGTGGTTGTATTCTGTAGAGGTTAAGTCTCCTCAAATGGGTTATATATGTACTTTAGTACCCCTAGTGGCTTAAATGATATTTTTTGGCTTTTCAAGATGGAAAATAACATTTCACTACTTGGAGCAAAATGGTCAAGCTCAGAAAGTCTGCTTAAATAACATTATAATGTCCTTTGACTCAGACAATTAGAACAGTCTATTTACTCCTCTTTATCCAACCTGAAACCCACATTAAGACTTCCCGTTTCTCTGTCAGTTTTACAGTCAGAGAGCAAATATTGGCAAGGAAGAATATTTTGCTGATCATAGGCACTCATTTCCTGGATATGTTCCACAAGATTTGTCTGGAAACAGGATGGTAGTTCAAGAATGATATCATCTCTGTTTCATGTATCTTAGTCTACTGCACAAAGAGACTTTCACAATCCTGATGCCAACACTTGCAAAGGTTTGGTCATGCAACTCACTTCAGTATAAAGCAACTGAAAACATCAGATGAAAGTGTTCATCAGAATTGAAATATTCACACCTCAATAAGGAGCCAAGAAAAGATCTAATATTTGAGCAATGTATGAGGAAACTGTATATTATATATTATACGTGTATATTATGACAAATATTCGTCAACGATTCAATGATTTTCTACTGTATTTTGGCATGCAAGTCTGTGAGTGGAACAAGAAATACTCACTGTGGAATTGTCTCTGACTAGTTCTGCGTTTACTATTCCTGAGTTATCTCATAAGTTAAGCCTGACAGACGTGTTGAAGGTTCTCATCTGATAAGTAATTTTATCAAATAACAACCAAGTAAGTAGCAGTCCTGGAAATAATACAGTCTGTATTGCTTACTTTTGAAAATGCATCCCTTTAGTCAACATAAACATGATGCAAATGCCAGTGCATTGCTGTCAGTTGTATTATTAAATGCTTTTGTTAAATACTCTGCATAGAAAAGTTACCAAAGTTTGAACATTTAGAATGATTGGAACTCTTATTTTTTAACATGTTTTGCTTCAAAATACTATTCTTGTTTTAGTTTTCATTTTGGATATCTGTAGATGAGATGCTGCAAAGTCAACTCCATATATGTCAGTGACATACTGTTGAGCAAATGACACAAATGAAAACTCAGTTCCACACTACAGTGAATAATTCAGGGAGATTATATCTTCAAAATGGATATAGCAGAGGGAATTGAAAATACATAGGATAACACAGATGATTCAAAACATTAAATGGATCTGATATGAAAATAAGCTGAATAAGGTAAGATTATTGAATAGCTGTGGAAAACACTGAGAAGTCTATGCAAAATATTATGAGTGCTGAATACAGTATGGTTAAAGAAATTTTAATCACAATTTCTCATGCAAACTACTTCCAGTCTAGACTGATGCAGGGAGGCCATGATTACGAAGTTGTTGCAGCAATGGGAATCCTATTAGTTCTAAGCATCTGGTTTTGGTAAATACTATTCTTTTATATTAAAAAAAATGCTTAGAATGTGGGAGCTACTGGTTTTGGAAGTTTTGGGGGTTTGTGCTTTTTTTTTTTACACGGAACTGTTTTCAGGGGAAAATAATCTACTACAGAACTGTATTTTTCCAGTTTACTAGTTGCTTTTATGAGGAAGCTTTTATGGGTTTCATGTCTGTTTAGTGTCAAAGATTATATTATAAAAGCCTTTTGCAATGATGTTGAAGAGAAAGCAGTCTTGGTAGAGGAAGGGGAAAACTTTTCATTCTGTTTCAGATCTTCTGCTCTGCATCTTTCCATGAAATTAAACAATTGCTTCTCCCTAGTTAGTTGTTTCAGATGCCTATGATAAATTTATTTTCTCCTTGAAGCAGCTGGATATTGACAAGTTGGAGGTATGGTCCTTATGAACCTTATGAAATTCAATAAGGATGAATACAAAGTCCTGAACTATGAGTGAGTAATCCCATGCAACAGTGAAGCTGTCAAGCCACCTACACAAGAAATAACTTTATGGAAATAAACTGTGAGTCCAGGTAGAAAACAAATAGAATATGAGTCAGCATCATGCTTTTGTCAAAAAGGGCTGATGGCTTCTTGGACTACATAGGCAGGAATACAGCCAGAAGGCTGAAGGACATCATCCTTCCCCTCTTCAACACTTACAAGACCCTATCTACCCATATTTTTTGAGTTCCCAAGCAGAAGAAAGACAATTGCACCCTGGAGCAGGACGATGAGCGATCTCAAGTACGTGGCATACCATGTTCTACTTGAAGAAGAGGGGTCTCAGGAAGATCTAATTCAAACTAGATAAGAGGAAAAAAAAACATTTACAATGACAGTTATCACGCATTGTCATAGGTTACCTAGAAGAGCTGTGGAGTCTCCCTCTCTGGAGACTCTGTTGGTCAGAACAACCTTATTTAATTGGATCTGCCAAGCAGGAGGTTGGTCCAGGTGGCCTCCTGAAGTCCATTTCAACCTGCATAGGCAGTGTCATGACATGAAACAGACAGAGCTTTTTATTTTAATTGCTAAAATATCTGCAATTTCAAGTTCCTTGTAAAAACTGAAAATTCAACTACAGATTCAAGCCATGAGGAAGTATCTACATTATTACCTATATTTGTCTACATTTCTCCAGGGTATAAAGTTTATCAAATAAGGCATTTTGTTCCCTTGGTAGTTACAGTCTTGCGTGGTAAAGCACGGTCGATAGAGACATTTCATTGGAAAATTAACAAATTATGTACCTAAGTGCTCTGATTACCAATACGTATTACGAAGAGTAGTGGATATTAGCAATGTTCTGATATTTCACCTGTCTCACCTAGAAGTAAATTCTTTACTCTTAACCTAGTTCAATACCAAGCATATGAATAACACTCTTCATTCAGAATTCTTACAATTCCAAAACAGAAGTCTATATCAGCATCCCAGATACAAGTGTAGTCTATTTATGATGCTTGCAGAAAAATGCATGAATTCATAAAAACAAAGATACAATATAAACAAATATGTATGTATACCGTCAATTTTGTCGTAAAAAGGGATTATCACCTCTACAATTAGAAGCCATTGTTAGTGATCAGTAAATGAAAATAACACACCGTACCACATTTTTTAGTTCCCTTTTAGTAACATATTGATAAATAATGTTGAAACAAAAAAGATCCGATTAAAACCATGTTATTAATTTTAAGAATAGAGATTTGTTCTTCTTATTCTTCTTATTCACACATTCTTGGCACACCCATCATGAAAATATGCATATTATTGAGGCGGATTACAAGAGTGAAAACCCTGACAAGATTTTAATCTACAGTAAAAACACTCTTCTAACCAGGCATTGTTTTATAATGTTAATGGTTTATACACAGCTTTCTGGTTTTTTTTTACTAATTGATTACATATCACATCCTTGGCTTTACATTTTGATTTTGACTTTATTATTTTTTTCTCTCAAATTTATTCCAAAATCCTTTGTACTAGCGTTTGCAATGACAATATCCTTTTTCTTTTGAAATCCATGCGTATGTTTCAACAGATTTTCAGATTCTGTTGCAACGCTTCATTTAAAATTCGAAAATCTTCACTGGAATATAATAGTAGCTGTTTCTTGTTTTGCTGTCTTTTATGGAAGCTGATTAGAAATCCTTTAAAAGCTGCTATATGTTTGTTTTCCATCGGAATGTTCTAAATTATTTACTTCTCCAATTCCATTTTCTGTAATCTCTCCTCTACTATTGGAAAGATTATCACATACATAGACACTTTCCTAAATTCTCTGCTATATTCAATGGCTCCTCTGAAAAAAAACCCAACCTCTTTCATAATCTTTTATAACTAGATTTCCCTACATAATGGTCTTTCAATACGTCATCTGAATTAAATTTCTTTGTGTTTTTCCTCCAAGGTAAAAAATATTCATGGAATAAACCCTTGTCAAGGGGAAATGGGACCTGATTCTTGCCTGTTACATTAGTAACTGGACAGTTAGTTCAGAATTAAATCAAATTAAATTGAATCAAAAAGAATAGAATATTTTCAGTTGGAAGGGACCTATCCCAACTATCTAGTCCAGCTGCCTGACACTTCTGGGCTGACCAAAAGTTAAAGTATATTATTAAGGACATTGTCCAAATGTGTCTTAAACAGACAGGCACAGAGCACTGACCACCTCTGGAAGCCTGTTCTATAGTTTGACCACCCTCTTAGTGAAGAAATGCATCCTAATGACAAATCTGCACATCCTTTCACATAGCTTTGAACCATTCCCACATGTCCTATCACCAGATACCAGGGAGAAGAGATCAGCACCTCCTTCTCCACTTCCCTTCCTCAGGAAGCTGTAGAGAGTAATGAGGGCACTCCTCAGCCTCCTTTTCTCCAAACTACACAATCACAAAGTTCTTAGGTGTTCCTCACAGGAAGTACCTTCCAGTACTTTACCAGCTTTGTTGCTTTGTTGCCCTCCCCTGGAGGCATTCAAGGACATTTACATCCTTCTGAAATTTTGGGGCTCAGTAGCACACACAGTACTCAAAGTGAGGATGCACCAATGCTGGATATGGCAGCTTAATCAGCTCTCATGACTGACTGGTTATGCTGTGTTTGATGCATCCCAGGACACACTGCTGACTCGTATTGAGCCTGCTATCGACCAGCATTCCCAGATTCCTTTCTGCAGGGCTGCTCTCAAGCTACTCCTCTCGCAGTTTATACTTGTGTTCATGTTACTCAGTCCCAGGTGCGGAATATGGCATTTGTTATCGTTTGATTTGTTCGATTCCACTGATGACTCCTGAATCACTACACTGAAAAGAAAAACTAGACCGTCTGTCAGGCTACTTCTTTTAATCACCACCATGTTAATTCTCTCACTAAAAAGTAGGTAAGTATAACTCCACGCATAATCAGAGGTAGTTTAAGCAACTTAAAAAAAGTTTTATCATTATACAGTATGATAATGTTAGTACTAGCTCGTTAGCATATATAGTATAGAGCTTATGACTCTTCTTGCACTGGTTGTACCAAGATGCAGTTTTTTCTTCACAAAGCAAATCTGAGTGTTGCAAGAGAAGAAGCAGTGTTAGTGGCTTACGTCCTAAAGCTCCATCTGGCTGACCCTAAGGGGGAGAGGGCAGGTTCCCACTTCATGGCTTTAAAACTTGGATAAGAGAAGCAGTACCTGGAAAATCAGGAGCCCCTCTAGAGAAGAATTTTAGTCTGAGTGCCTCAAAAAACCTTCTTCCTCTTGTAGAAATTGTCTTCCTACTGTCATCAACAAACTAAGAGGAGACATTTCCAGACCTTTGTGTCTTCCCTGTGCACAGTTTGGATATTTCTGAAACAACCACATGCTAATTTTAGCAACAGGAATGGCATTTGCAGGATGTAAAAGACTGGTCATCACCTGATGGGATTAAGAGTTAAGGAAGGTTTTATTTAACCAATGTATTTAGCTCATGCTGAAAGAGGGCTGAAGGATCTTCTCTTCTTTCTTGCAGCATCATAAGAGTATCATCTTATGCAAGTATTCACAGTAAATATGTTTGATATGAAAATATATTTTAATTATTAAATTTATAAAATCAATCAATTTTTTCCAAGTTCCAAGAAAAGATGACATATCCGAGAAGCTAAAGAGATTTGTGACTTAACTTTTGCCAAATTCTTGTCATAATTCTGCAGGTGTTCTGATAGAAAGACCTAGTTCTATGCCTACCTATGTACTGAAAAATAATTTCTTTGGCAGTCCAAACTTGTGGCAGGACTTGCTGCTTATTTTTCAGACCACACACAGCAGCTTTGTCTTTTAAAATATTTCATGACATCTCTCACAATCTGTTATGATCAAGTACATCTTACCCTACAACTCTGATTATATGCACATTGACACAAGGCTGTGCTCACTATACTGCATCTCTTCAAGAAGTTGTGTTATCAATAGTGTGGTTTAAATGTGTGTTTCTGTATTATTTCTTTTTCCTACGTTCCTGGAAACAATTGTAGGGCTGTTGCATACTCGCCTCATGAGATTAAACTTTAGTCAACATTATGTAGAGGTATTTCTCTCCTTTCAGTCCAGATTTTTATGCTTTGAAAATATTGGAGTCTCCTAAAATGGAGAAACCTGTATTAATTCCTGGGAGGATTTGTTTCATCCAGAATTGTGATGTTGTCATCAAGTACAGTGGAGAAACTTTCTTTGATGTTAGTAGTCTGATAAATTTCTCAGGCACATGGCAATTACAGGTGGCTCAGCTGTCTTAAAAAAAATGATACAGGTTACCCAATAAGAAGTTATTCAACAGCAATAACGTTTTGAGACTTTTTGCAGAATTTTTTAATTAGTAGGAGCTACAGAAAGAACAAGATGCACATAATTGCACTTCACATGTGTTACTAAGTCTAGTAGATGGTATACAGATTCATTCATTCTCTGATTTAGCAGCCTATAGAGAAAAAGAGATCTTCAGATGAATTACAGGTGACAGAAACTGTAAATATACCTAGTTTACATCAGAATCGGCAAAGTCAATTCAGTGTCATTTCCAAATCGCCTAACAACATTGCTCATCTACTGCTGACAAGAGACACTTATGAGAAAACGGGTCATAAACACTAACAGAAGACACTTATCTGATTTGCTAAATCATGGAATCTATCAAAATGCACTGATTCGTTTGAAGTTCTCTTGGATTTCAAATCTCAGTCATATTTTAATAATTAATTAGAGTAAAACTTGTCTGTATCAGCTGTTCTATTTTTTTTGTGGTGTAAGCAGAAAGGAAGAGTGACACAGCCATGATCAATGAGGAACTGCAGCCATTTGTAAGATGCAAGAAGGAAATCCAAAGGTGATTCATACTAAAGGATACCTTGAATATACACATACATCCTTTTATAAATTGGAAGCCAAAGAAATATTCCTTTCAAAATACTTTTTGTTTTCAGTGTGGTTGGATAAGACCTCTAAGATCATCAAGTCCATTTTGATACTGTGATAACTGTTCTAGAAACTGCAACTTAAGAAAAAAAGAACATTCGTGAATGACATATATCAATCTACACAAACAAAACTTATATAAGTACTTCAAGTGCTTCTTGGGGAACAAGGAGCAAACCTGAAATATATATCATCATGTATTGAGGTAATTCAGATCAATTTAACAACTAATCTCAAAGATCAGTCTATATAAAACCAAGGAGAACAAAAAAGGTTAATAAAGGAATCCAGGAAATCAAAATAAAGTAGAAATCAAATAAAAAATAAAGGTTGAATTGGATACATAGACCTTGGTTAAAGCCAGCAAAAAATTTAAGGCCTAAGCTCATCCCTGACTACAATGCTGTCTTTGGCCCTGACTCTAATCTTAACCTCAAGCTTATATGACATGGAAAATGTATCTACCCCACAAAAGGAGATGTTTGGAGAGGTCTTTCTCATCCATTTTGTCTGAATTCTCTCTAAATCATCTCAAAGAATAGGGGAATTCCCTTTGCAAGGCCACTAAATAAAAGCCCAAGACTCATCTGGTTTTCAATTTCCAGCTTGCTTTTTATGTCATGGCTGGATCAGGTGCCTGCTGATACAGTCAGGAGAGGGAGGAGGTGAAACATAGAATCCATCTAGAGTAATTCCCTGGGCACAAACTATTGGGAAAATGATCTGATAAGAAAGAAGGGTCTGCAGGTAAAAGAGAAAAAGTGTTACCAATTCGCGTCCTGCTTCTTTGTGATTCTTTGGCCATCTGTGGCTACTTTGCTGGATAGGGTAAGACAATGTTTTTTTGTTTGGATTTTAGTTTTGGTTTTGTTTTTTCCAAAAGGAATCCTCAAATTTAAGGTAGAACTACCTGAATTTGTTCATCCATTAAGCGGTTCCCTGAAGTATCTACCTACTCATCAACATCAACACCAGCAATAAAAGTGTCAGATCGAAGAATATCTTACATGAAGGGATTCCCCAGTCAATGAGGACCACTTACAAACTCCCAGATGTGACAGTGTTGCACAGATACTCATGAACAAAGAGTTATTTAACAATTTTTTTTAAAAAAAGTAATAAAAAGAAAGAAAGACAAAGAAACTTAAAACTTGTTTGGAACTTCTACACAGGGCAACAGTCATAGAGATTAGAATACCAAACAGGAAGACTGTCTGTTGTTTAAATGACAAGTATTTTGAATCAATGGATTTTGTGGCAAACTTATTGACTTTCCTTGTTCTTATATTGTTATTCCTACTCAAGTAAATAATCCAGGAAACTTTGTATTGTTTGAATCTGCGTAGCATAATTGCAAATTGTACATGCTTCATATGTCTACCCACTGTAGACTGGAAATATAAACCAATTTTTAAACTGAATGAGCTACAGAGTTATCAATATAAGAAATGTTTTAACTCTGTTATCAAAATGTGTAGATTTCCTTTGTGGAGAATGGTTGTTCTGAGTTTCTTAAATCCCATTTGACAAATTATATAGAAGCTGTTAAACCTCTGCAGAACATCCAAAAGTTTTGATGACATCCACTGTATTGATGATTGCTTCTTATCAGGTGCAAATTCAATTATTTCAACATTCAGTGAAATATCAATTTCGTCACAAAGTGTTATAATGTGTTTGATTGATTACAGCTAAAGCCACAGCTTTCTTAAAGACAGGACTAAATCCACTAGATAGCAGTTAACATTTAAAATATGTAATAAAAGGAAACAGTCCATAAATTTAAAAAGTACTATTCTTCCAATTTATTAAAATATAGTCTCTGTGGGGCACCTTGAAGTACTTGTTTTTATAGTCATAGTGGACAAAGAGAGAATAAAGCTATTTCTTTATCTATATCTTTCCTTACTTGTCAGTCATTTTGCTATTAATGTAGAACTTCCTTGGAAATTTCAATTGTGCTTTGAGATCTCAAAGGAAAGGCTCACCACTGCAGTAATATTCAAGATAACATCCAGAGAACTTGGTGTTAATATTGCTCTTCAGCTATATTATGTTTCTAAAGTAATTAAGAACATTGTCGAACTGAAGATCAATATTTTTACTGTACAGCACAAATCATATCAGTAGATAACTAAATTTCATCCAAGAGCACGTAGGTGAACTGATGGCCATGCAACTATCTTGCTGTTGAGCAGGTAAGAGTGTTCTGAGAAAATAAAATAAAACACTCTTGCTTAATCTGTATGTTGTCTCTAATTAAAATAATTATATGGTATATATGGTCAGTGCATTGTGATATACCAGCCAATCATTAATCTACAAGCAAACAAACACCATGCAGTAGTATTTTCCTAGAATAAACGTTAATGTGTAGGTATCTAGCCCAATATATACATAGACATACACTTATACACACATACTACTGGATATTTTTTACTTTAATCCATATTTTGCTAATAGTCAGAGAAAAATTGTCTATTGTCCTCACTGGGAGGTATCTTGTCTTTCTTTCAAGCTGAGTAAATTTGTCATTTTGACATCTTCTTTTATCATTACTACTTTCATGATGCGTTACAATTTGGTTACAGCTTAGTAAATAGGAATATTGTGAGTTTGGAAGATTTTATAGCCTGCACGTTTTAAGTGAGCCATAATCTTTAGTATTATTATTAGTATTTTTTATTAGTAGTATTATGAAAAAAAAACACAAAACCCAAACCAAACCCAAACCTCAAACTATCAATCTTCCATTTTGTATTTATTTCTGTTAAGGCCAACTAGTTCCAATGACAGGCCAACATATTAAGAAAACAAAATTTACCATTAGAAAATCTCTGTTGACGATTTATATCATTCCCTGTTAAAATAGCGCTAGTAGGACTGGGGACAGATTCACCATATTTGTTTACAATAAATACCTACTAACACATCTTTGTAGGATCTTCTTCCAATGCAGGCATTCTTGTGGAACAAAAATTTTACGAAATTATGCTACAGATATTAATTTTGGGTGCCATTTCTGATGTTTTCATTCTCATTTAAAAAACATTTATACTTGAAGCTGTGTAAAACATTCAGTTAATTCTGTTTAATTTTTACATGCTAATGATGCTCAGTTTTGAAAGCAAACAGCTGGATACTTAAAATCAAAAGAGCGTTCTTCCTGGGAACTTAATAAGCTTCTCGAAAGATAATTCCCAATGAGATTATTTTTGCAGACTTTCCCCAAAGTAATATTTGTCATACTGAAACACTGACAGAATGGTTTAAAATGAAGAAAAATTCGATTAGTTTAAAGAACATTTTGGAAATTTAAATCTCAATATTGTACTGGAGCAGGGGATGATACTTTCAATTTCCTAGTAAAACATGCTGCAAGAGCAGAAAAGTAAAATTAATTTCCCTTCTTTGTGAGGTAAAATGTAAAACCAGCACTATTTGGTATGAAAGAAATATGATTTCCTATGCTTAATTTATAGCAAACTTGGCTGTGTTAGATTAACTATGGGTATTCTCAGAATCTACATAAATACAACACTAATACAAAACTACAGTCAATATGAAGTTTTCTTTGGTAAAGGCACTGGAGGTGAATTTTTTAATGAGATGTATTTTTATTTTTTTTCAATGTAGATTCCATGTCATTGCCAAAACTCGAGATGCATGTTTCAGACACATTGTAAATTGCATTTTAATCACTCATATTTTAACTGAAAGGAATATTGCTGTCCTTTGTATTTTGCTTTACTTTTACAAAATGATTGATGAAAGGAAAACATGAATTTATACTCCGTTTTTTTTTCCAAAGTCTGGACACTTCTAGACAAGTACATAAACTATCCATCTGGTAGCTATAAAAGCCATCCTTACTGTTACTGTTTGACTAATTGTGGACTGTTCTACACAGTCACGTCAATAGTCATAAAAATATTTCACTAAATAAAATTGCCACCTGTCAGTTATATTATAAGAAATGCTAAATAATGGTGAATTTTCTTGAAATAAAGAAAGAAGCGTTGACAAACGACTTAGGCAGCGTGTATCTTGATACCAAACAGAAAGCCTGCATTAATGGAAAAGTAGCAAGTCAAAAAGTTTTGATCAAATCCATTAGTGTCAAAGTCTCAGACAGAGAGCAAAGTATGTCCGTGTCGATAAAAAGATCTTTCATGTCAGTCAGACTTAGTAGGGCTTCCTGAGTGGATACGCATTTATACTAAATGGTGTGTAGCTTTTTGAGTGAGTTTAAACATAAGTGACGTCAGCATCTTTATCTCATAATAAAAATGTTAATAAGAGGAATAGTAGTTTAAACACACATCTCACTAGAATAATTTACCTGACATGATTCAAGTCAGTATAACTTTCCCATCCATGAAACCTCAAGTAATTGTCCTGGTTTCCAGATTCCAAAAGCTTCCGTAGTCTAAAGGCTTAACAAAACAAATTGATAGCACCAAGAAAAAGGAAAAAAAGAGTTTAAAATAAATAATGAATGATGTTTTGTTTGTCATGCACTCCAAAAGCAAAGGCACCTAGTAGTTCAACTTAGTTAATGTTAGTAAAATGTCAAACTGAAAAGACGTGCACTACTGTGCTAGTGTTTTACAAGCTCTTTGGCCTTTATCAAATACTTACCCTTGTCTTTCATACCACAAATCAAAAAGTCCCATGTACTTTCCAAATCTGAAAAACAATGGATAAATTTTCAGTTTACAGGGAACTCACGACAATCAACAAGTGTCTGTCTAACCTATTGAGTTCTCCAATCTGGATGAATCTACTGTTGACACTATATTAGCAGTCACAATGATGAAGTGCAAATACAATTTTTTTGAATAGGTGGCACCATTGCAGTGCATTAGACTAATATGTTAGAAAATTCTAAACTGATCGTGATAGCCTTGACCTGAATCTGCAATAAAAGAAAATAAGAGCAATTTTTTTGTGTTACTTTAAATATTTAAAACAGACATTCTTCATACTAACAGACATAAAAAAATAAAACTATAGGAAGATGATCAGAGATGAAGGTGGTAATACATAACAGATATCAGAAATGGAATACAATTTAAATATTTGTCAAATGGTTAATATTTTCAAGGTCTCTTTATCACATCTACAATAGAGGCAAGTTTGCAGATGATACCAAGCTGGGAGGAAGGGTTCATCTGCTAGAGGGTAGGATGGCCCTGCAGAGGGACCTGGACAGACTGGAGAGATGGGCTGATTACAATGGGATGATGTTTAATAAGTCCAAATGTCAGGTACTTCATTTTGGACACAACAATCCCATGCAGAGCTACAGACTGGGGACAGAGTGGCTGGAGAGTAATCAGGCAGAAAAGGACCTGGGAGTGCTGGTTGACAGGAAGCTCAACATGAGCCAGCAGTGTGCCCAAGTGGCCAAGAAGGTCAATGGCATTCTGGCCTGCATCAGGAATAGTGTAGTGAGCAGGACCAGAGACATTATTGTCCCCCTGTACTCGGCACTGGTCAGGCCTCATCTTGAATATTGTGTCCAGTTCTGGGCCCCCCAGTTTGGGAAAGATGTCAGGATACTGGAGTGTGTCCAGAGGAGGGCAACGAAGATGGTGAAGAGGCTGGAGCACAAGCCCTACGAAGAGCGACTGAGGGAGTTGGGGCTGTTTAGTCTAAAGAAGGGGAGGCTTAGGGGAGACCTCATTGCTCTCTACAACTACCTAAAAGGACGTTGTAGTCAGGCAGGGGTTGGTCTCTTCTCTCAGGTGACCAGTGGCAGAACTAGAGGGCATGGACTCAAGCTTCGTCAGGGAATGTTTAGGCTTGATGTGAGGCAAAAAGTTCTTCACTGAAAGGGTGATTGGCCATTGGAATGCGCTGCCCAGGGAGGTAGTGGAGTTGCCGACCCTGGAGGTGTTTAAGGGGAGGCTGGATGAGGCACTGAGTGCCATGGTTTAGATGATGGTTGGTGTTAGTGTGGGCGTTGGTGTTAGTGTAGGGTTATAGGTTGGACTTTATGATCTCAGAGGTTCTTTCCAACCTTATGACACTGTGATACTGTGATACTGTGTGAAATCATATGTTTTTCTTATGCACAGACCTCCATATCCTTATATATATGCACATATATACATATATTTACACACATCATTTATTTTATTCGACAGCTTCAGTAGTGCAATTGTCAGAATAAAGATAGCTAAGGCTTTATAATTTATTCCTACATCTTTATTAAGTCTTCTAAGTTGTTTTCTTGCAATATCTATTCATCCTGTTTGGAAATTGATAGTTGTTGTCACTGAATTGAAAGGGTAGAGGGAAATGAATTAGCAGAAAAACAAAAAAAAATATCTAACACTGTTCAAAATAGTACTAGACAATGTTTATATGTAGACTGAAACTATGTTTTGGATAAAAAAGTAACAATATATAAATAAGCTAGGATAAGATAAGTAAGACAGGCTAAGATAGGTTAGGATAGCATGGGACAGGATAAATTTTCAGAATAGTGTTGATATAAGTATTCAAGTTACTCTAAATTTAGGAATTTGAAAAATAATATTTAAAGTATAAATTTATGGAACATTACATTATATAGATTCTTATAGTTCATATCACTCTAAAGACAGGTGATTCTGTGAATGATTACATTACAGTTTTGTTTAAGGTCTTTACATTACTGGCTATTCCTCAAGATATTCTATTGGCCCAAATTTTGATTCTCATATTCTTCCATGCTGGATAGTGTCCAGTAGCTATCTTAAGTTCTAAACATTTTGGAATATTTTTAATGTAGCCCAGATCTACGTTTGAGAGAGAGATCTCTGAAGTAACTGATACAGGACTATGAATGTACTTCTCGATTTCTCTAATATCTTCACAGAACTGCATATTCTAGTAAAGACAAGAAGCCGTGGTTTCACTGCTCAGAAAGAAGTCACCCACTAAAATGAGGATAACAAGATCCCTGGACAGTCAGGCCCACCATTTACTTCCTACAGCTGCTATATATCCAGGATACTCTGCTCTCTTGTTTCAACTCAAATTCTTATGAAAATATAATGTGAGGATTTCAAAAATTTGGAGTTTTGGAATTTTTTTTTTTGTTGGGGGTGGAAAAGTGTTCACTTTTTAAAATTTTATTTTATTTTTATTTTATTTGTATTTTAAATAACTAATAGTTCAGTTAAAGTAGTAACATTAAAAAGGCTTCAGGGTTTTCAGGAATCCCAGATAGAGCGTCCTCTTCTTCCCAGTTGTTACATATTTCTACTATTGATCATGGTCAGACCTGTAGTCTGCGTACAATCAGCAAATAAATGCAGCATAATTAAAAAGTGATTGTTTGCTTTCATATTTGCATAGTCATACATGAATATATGTCATTTTCTGGAGATTCAAGAATGAAATTTGGGTATCCTAGTTCCACACAAGCATACTTTCTGGTAAAAAGGGCTTCTTCCTCGCTTCCAGTCAAATGACCACATTCTAACACTGAAGGATACTACCATTTGACAGCAAACAGTTCATTATTTCAGGAAATATTAATTTTATTTTGAATAACTTCCATTTCAATGAGTTTAACTTTCTGTTTTAAGACCTGTCAGTGTAAGAAAAGTATATCTCATCTAACCTTAGTGATCTGAAAGTCTAAGCTAGTCACTTTACATGGGTTGAATATGCATTTGAGATTTGCTTCTTCAATGTCTGTAAGGACTTACCCTGGACTATTGCCCAACTTTTACCATCTGAAGTTAGATTACATTACTCCTGCAAAAATAAACTACTAATACTTATATATCTTACTCTGGAGATTAAGTGAGAATTTATAAATTCAAAGTAGAAGTTTAAGAGGTTTTTTTTTTATATACATATGCTATCTAAACCAAAATATATTTAATTTGTATTAAAAAGGGTAGTAGATGTTAGCACTAATAGTCCCACAAGGAATGTTCCTTAAAATGACTGACACAAATGCAAAATGTATTGACATAAGATTTTGAAGACTTGCTGTGTGTTGAGTAACCTTTCATAGATGTAGTAATAAAATATGAAGAAGAAAGAGTGATAAGACTGAAAATTACTAGTATGATATGAAATAGTTTGGGCAAGTATTTTTCTGGGATTTGTTTGTGTGTGTGTGCGTTTTGTTTTGGTTTGTTTGGAGAAGTGTTGTTAGGGTATGCTTTCTTTCCATTTCTCCGCAGCTGATTTTGTTGGAGTGTTTGGGAACAATCAAAACATTACATCCAGCATTAGACACCACAGTAGAAGTTGATATTGGAAAGCTTTATTCTTTTCCATAACTTGCGGAAGTTAGTGATGTTCTGCTTCCTTTTCATAACACAAAGTCTAAAGTCCACTTCAGAGCATGGTGCATCACATTGCAACAATGTGACAATGACATTGGAATATTTTAATAAAAAATCTGACTAAATTAATGTCTTTAAGTAAATACTGCAGGATAATGACTTACCAATTTATTAATGCCTGATTCAGAGACTATGGTTGCTGCATTACCCCTACAATAAATTCCAGAATATCAACTATTTAACTGCATATCTACAATGTTTTGACCTTTAGATAGCATACTTACACAAAGGCAAAATTTATAATTTTCATATATAAAAGACACAGTACATTCATTTATTCAAGTATATACTTTAGACTTACAAGTATTTAAGAATTTCTTAACTTGAGGTATAAGCCAGTTTACCAATACTGTTTTTCTGAGGATATTCAAGATAAAGTACAACTAGACTTAAAATATATTTAGACTAAATATTCATGTGTGTATCTGTTTATCAAATTCCTTCTCATTTTTGTTCCTCTTTCAGAAGCATCCTTACGCACATGCCCTTTTAACAGCTATGATAAGTCCTCTGTCTCCTCATCCTTTTTTTGTGTGTTTGTTTGTTTGTAGAGAGGCAGAGTGGTGGCTAGAGTTTACTGCTGCTGCCTCTTCCCTTGCTTGGGCAATCAGTTTCCTCTCCTCATGATACTTTCACTGTGAGCTGCTCCAGAAGCTGGAGTGCTGACACCTGGGAGAAAATGGAAAAGCAAGAAAGCAATCAAGCAGATGGCGTGGAAATTTAAAAAAGTAACATCAGCTGATTCCTGGCAGCAGGGAGGTAGATATTTGGCAACTTTCCCAATCTCCGGGTGCTAGTTTTATTCTCGTTATGTGGAAGTCAAATTCTTTCTCTTGCCACAGGCTGATATAGGACAAGGTGCATTATTAGCCACCGTAGATCACTAGATAATGATGAACAGGAATTATACCTCTGCTGAGTGATTATAAGATTATAAAAGACTGATTGATGTTTATACTTGAATTTGCTGACCCCTGAAGTCAGTGTTCAGGATACCCTTTAGGATAAGGTATTGCTGATATAATGGTAGGAGGTATGGTTTCAGTAGGTACGAATAACATAGTGGGCAGCCTGGAACCAAGGCTGAAGGAATCATCTCATTGATGGCCTATCCCTTCACTTTTTCCAGGATGTGCGCTCTTTATCAAAAGTATGAGCACATTATGTGACATGCATTCTCCCTGCGAAACTTTCAGGTATTTTCTTGCACCCTTTCTGCTGATTGTTGCTACACGTTTACTGATATTCTTGTCGTATAGTTCTTCCAAGACCGTACAGGAGAAGGTGATTCCTAAAAAACAGACTACCAAGCCTGCCTTCAAACATGAAGAAGACAGAGCAAGAGTAAGTTGTTGGGATGAAAAATTATACAATACACCAGAACTTCCTACTTTCCGTGGTATGTAGGGAAACCATGCCTGGTAGTGAAAAGCAGTGTAAAAAAACATGATCACTTAGAAACTAACTTGTTTAAAGCCAGAGGCCATTCTTTTAAGTGCTTTGATGGGCTGAATGGAGAAAGATATAAACATGTATCTTTCAGTATTTCTTGTTTGTTTTATAGGTCCTTAATGCTTCTCAGTTTTGTAGCCTGTGATGACCAATCATTTCCTGCAACCCCAGATATAAGGAAGATGTAAACATCTCCACATACCCTCATGTACAAATTAGCTAGGTATGAAAAACAGGACACCAAATATCCTACCATCCAAGTTTACTTTTTTACTTTTTTAGTTTTTATTTTTTTCTTCCTGTTGAGGACTATTATTGCCCAGTCAATACATGAGATATTTTACTTTTATTCTTGCCTCTAAATGAAATTTAGAAAAAATAATCAGCATAGGGACTGCTGCCAGATTATGAACTTGATTATTTTTTTCAAACTCACAAAAATTTCAAAATTTCACTTGACTCTCTGAAGAAACAATAAAAGGTGATGAAATCACATCATAGTTTCACTGATTTGGACTAAGAATAAAATTTAATTTTCCTTATACTTTTCTATATAAACTTAATTATATTGTGGGTTCATTTTTTTTGTTGTTTCATTTTGAAAATAACATCTCTGGAATCATCTTTGAAGTCCCTCTTCTGGCTTAGTACATATTTTACAGCATTCATAGCTACCTTGTTCTCCTTTCTCCTGCACTTATTCTCCATGCTGTTGCATTGGACATTGGACTGTTTCTGCTTCTATTTTCTCAGGATTTTTAATTAGTAAATAATGACCGACATTATCACTGAAAGAGAAGTATTAACAATAGTAATACAGCAACGGAGATAGGTCTCAGGGTCAGATCATTAAAGTGTACAAATAAAATTTAAATTATTTGCGTATTTTGGACAAAAATAAAGTCCCAAAGATAACTGGGCTTGTGTAATGATAACTGCAAGTTTATTGGCAATGATCTGTTCTTTTTGTCATCAGGAAAGGGGTAAACTATGCCGTTTGATAAATTTATTCTAATGGTTTGCACTTAGTAAAGACAAACATGTATTAGAATTTCCTTTAAATGAAGACGTAAAGTTAATTATATTGTGTATAAAAATTTCCTTCAGTTTACTGATTAAAGTACATACAAAGTTGATGTTAACACTTGTCAAGCCTGCTCCGCCCACCGGGTCCCCCCACCCCAGAGAACGGGGGGGTCTTTTGCTGTCTCCGCAGGGAATTGGAGACCAACAAATCTCCCAGTGTAAATTCAAACAGTGTTTTTTGGGGTACAGCCAAAATATTAAATCAGTATTCATTTTGGACACAGCCAAAGCAAAAAATCAATATTTTGGGCACAAATGAAATACGCGGGTGCACTCTGAGTTGCAGCGTCCCCAAAACTGCAAAAACAGATCCCCATCTGATACCCTCAAGGCACTGGACAAAAGCAACACCACTCAGATCTGATTTGATGCACAGTAGTATCATGGGAAAAAAAGAAGAAGGGAAAGAAGAGAGAGAGAGAGAGGAATAAGAGTAGCTGGGGGAGAGAAAAATAGACACCACTCCTTAACCCTCTGGTGGTCTTCAGGAGCACTTGGTCCTGCAGTTCTTCTGCAGCATATCTTCAGGCAGATTCCATGGGGTGGTGGGCACCTGCACCTACCTTCTTGGTGGGCTTCCGTTTATAGGACAAGTCCATTGGTAGGCTTCTGTTTATAGGACAAGTTCATGTGCCCCCCCATTAGCATGAGGGGTGGTCTTGCTGTGAAAGTTCTCAAATTTGCACATGTGCAGAAGCTTCTTTGGGAAGGTTCTAGGATTGGGTCTGGGGGCTCCAGGATCACTGGCAGTTCTACAGGTCCTGCCAGAATAACCTTTGCCTGAAACCTTTGGGTCTGCATGAGCAGTCAGTCTCTACAACACTGATCAATAAAGATATTATCATAATTGCTAAACAATTCTTGCCTACAGAAGACTCCCTGGTTTTGGGAGGAATGAATTTCCCCAGCTTCTTCCCAATTCTACGTTAAATAGCATGCCTCAGCACTGTAAAGCCAGCTGTTCTGTAGCTGCTTTGTCCACTAGCTAGCTTTGGTTTTTTACACATCTATCATTTACTTTTGTAATGATGATGGTGCTTGCTAAGTTCCCGACAAACTTCACAGCTCTGCTCCAGATCCTGCTCCAACCTGTTGCCTTCTGAATAGGGGAATGACGTGGGTTTTCATGGAGACTAGTTCTTCATCTCCTTCTATATGGTAACTTAAATATTCCTGTGTTCTCATTGACTAGATTTTATACTATGACATCATGGGATATAAGGTGGCTGTGACACATATCTATACTGACATGTTCATCTTAGCTGCATTAAGAACAGGAAACATAGGTTCCTTCTAAAAATGTCTGTGTATTCTACTGACTGACCAATTTTCCTCAACAGCATTACTGGGAAAGAAGTGGTAAAACATGTTGGGCAGGTTAGGATGGGACTATTTTATGGAATCTGAGCAGTTTTCATCTTTGAGAACAGTTTTCCATACAATCATATCCCTGGATGAACTAACTCTCCCCGCCTCATTGTGCAGAAGGATACGTCTGAGAAATCAGAGACTATCATAAATATTGATTTGGACTGGTAACTTAGATCAAGCCACAAAGTCTTTAACCTGTGAAAATTTTTAACTTCAGTGGGAGTTTTGCCCGAAGAAGAGCAGGTGGGCTTCTTAAAACTAACCAACTGGTAATTTGTTTTGTGCTTTATTATGTGAAATTTATTGTTTTCATTAGAATTAACTCCTACTGTCAGTGCTGTGTTTTCATAGGCTACCATGCTATTATATATAAGAAAAATTAAAACAGCATGCTCATTTTGGCTTCATAATTACACTAAAAACATGAAGTTGAAGGAATGAGGAAGGAATATACATTAGTTTTTGTTGGAGAATTTTAGGCAACTCGGTATATTCTCAGCAATTAAATTTACACACAAACTTTTAAATTGTTGCATTTAAGGAGATAAAGAAATGGAGGGAAGAAAGAAAGGAAGGAAGAAGGGAAAAAAGAAAGGGAAGAAGGAAAGGTGATTTTATTTTCCCAAATGATCACTGAAACAGAATGTGGAATCATCAACAGCACAGTAGAAAGACGGGGGTCACCAGGGTATTAGTAAATCAGCCAATACCATCCTGCCCACAGCATGAGACCTCGTAAAGTTTTTATTATGTTATTTTGTATAGACATTAACCAAAGATCATTTAGCAGAATGACTCGGTGGAAAGTAAACTTTACAGACTCTTGGAAGAACTGCTTGGGAAGTGTGGGACAGAAAGGGCACCAGTTGTTTTCCTTTTCTATTTTTTCACATGTCTGGATAAAAGTCTGCCTGAGAAAACGCAATGTGAATGAAGTGGTTTCTAGGCTGCCAGCCATGTCAGCCTCAAGATCTGACCTCTTGGTCTTGACATAGCAGGTGGCTGACATAAGCAAAGACTGGTACACCAAAAGCTAATATTAAAAAGGCATTGCCAGGCAGCACAGCCTTATCTATAGACACAGAGCTATAAAAATGTTACATCTACATTTCAAATGAGTCCTTTGTCCATTGTGTAGCTCAAACATAGCTGGAAAGGATCCAGATGATTACAGCTAGCATTGTTCTAGTTAACTTCATGGTGTGTGTCGAGTCATGATCTACAGTCTTTCAACAGATAAAAATTATGCCATGGCTTAACTTGTTCCGTTTGAAAGAAGAAGAGATTCCCCAGCCTATGAAACTTCTTGTAAATAAAGCAACCTATAATAAAGAAACTTAAGTATCTATACAGCAAAACTGCATGCTTTCTCACATATTAGCATCTCTGTGTCTTCCCTTTTGTAGGCTGAGTTTATTGTGTTACTAATAAATGACACCTCTTTTTTAACAAATCATGATATTCATTATATAGTATGGTTAAAAATACTAGCACTAAGCTGCTTTTAGTGTAAAAGTTTTGTTTTATAAAGTTTCTCAGAGTTCATAAATTTAGAGATGATTCTGAATAAAAGCAGTTACTGAAAAAGGACCCGCAAGTAAAACCCAAGTAAAAGTAATTTTATTGCAGAAATTATTTACAAATATATATACAGGACAATCAAAATGTTTTTCTTCAGTCTCAGACTTTCTATTTGGTATTATAGTGAAATATAATGTAAAATAAAAAAAAGTACTTTTTAAAAAATCAGAGAAAATGTATTTCATTTCCAGAAAGGTTGAAATTAAAATTCTTGTTGGGTGCAATGAGTCAAAAAAGCATGGCCATCAGGACTAGGGAGGTGATTGTGCCCCTGTACTCAGCACTGATGAGGCTGTACCTCAAGTACTGTGTTCAGTTCTGGGCTGCTCACTACAAGAAGGACGTTGAGGTGTTGGAGCACATTCAGAGAAGGACAACGAAGCCGGTGAAGGTGGAGAACAAGTCCTAGGAGGAACAGCTCAGGGAACTGCAATTATTCAGCTTGGAGAAGAGGAGGCTGAGGGGAGACCTCATCCCTGTCTACAACTACCTGAAAGGAGGCTGTGGTGAGGTGGGTGCTGGTCTCTTCTCACAAATGACAGGAGATAGGGTGAGAGGAAATGACTGTAAGTTGTGCCATGGGAGAGTTAGACTAGACATTAGGAAAAAATTCTTCACTGAAAGAGTGGTCAGGCAGAGTGGTCCAGGGAGGTGGTTGAGTCGCCATCCCTGGAAGTGTTTAAAAGGCAGGTGAGTTTCTTAGGGGCATGGTTTAATAAGGAAACAGGTATGGTCAGACTTGATGATCTCAGCAATCTTTTCCAACCACATGATTCTATGATTCTATGATTCCTTAAACTCATGCAACACTGCCTTTTCAACCATAGGTAGAAACTTTATTCCTCTGAATGAGTGAATATGTTTCTCACAGCTATTAGTTGAAATCATTCTCCAAGTAGCTCAGAATATTTCTCTGAATCAACAGAAGAAAATTGAAAATAAGCTGAATTTATAAAACCATGTGGAACACTGTGATGGGTAATAATTACTCATAATCAAAAATTTTCTGTGGTAGCAATCGAAATAGCAGTTAAATTCTGTTCAGTTTCACGCATAATATGTTTTTGGCAAATTGTCAGCAATAGATCACTTTTCGAGTGAGTAAAGGACTACCAAGTGTTAATATCACAGTTTAGGTATCTGTGCATGTTAATATTATGACTGCCATATTAAAAAAATTGACTTGAAAAAAGAATATTTCCTGTATTATCTCCTCTTTGTTGTACACTAGTCAGCACCAGTCACATTACAATCCTGAGAACTTCTTAAACTTGAAAGGTTTCTACTGGGGCTGAACATAGGTGCATCATTTTGAAATCATAATAAAGAGTAAAAAAAAAGAATTCTATCTTTTGAAGAAAAGGGGAAAAAGAGGGAAACTCATATTCTAATATGTTCTCAATCTATATCCTTTTAAGTTATTTTAGCATAAAAAGACATAATTTACTTGGAGAAACTTTGGTCTGTAATGAGCTCATAATTGTCCAGCTTTTAGGGCTCCAGCATGAGTTATCAGTGAGATTGCCTACTCTCGGAACTTGGAACAATCAAATAGCTCAGGCAGTGGCCTTTCCCTGGGACTGAAAACATACAGTTTGCACTATAACTGAACAGACAACTCACTCTGACAAAGAAGAGCTTGCCATTTTAATTATTGCATAGTCATGGCACCCTAGCTCAGGACAAAAAGAAATATTGACTTTTTTTGACTATTTGGCGCAGGTTTAAAATGCTGCACTTTCAGTTCTAAAAATGTCTCAAGGTATATGTGAGGAGATCAAAATATCTGCTGAGCTTATTAGCCCGAAAGGGCATATTTTGAAGGACGTGGAAGAGTGATATTTTAAAGCAAAAGCTGATTTTACTTGTCTCCTTTCCTAAAGCTATTATGTAAAATCATGTAGGAAGTCTACAGACTTATCTCTTAAAGTGTGCTTGTGTTGGCTCTTGGTTTGTTTTTTTTTTCTATAAGAATTACTTATGTTCATAGATCTTCATGAAGGACTCTGTTTTAATTTTGGTCAATAATAAAAATGCTCTGCCTAAACAAGATGAAGTCTTTTGGCAGGCTGCCAGCTCTAACTCCCAGTACTACCCTTTTTCCATTTTTTTCCTGTTATTTATTCAATCACCATAGCTACATGCATTAAACATTTCACACCTGCAAGTGAAAAAAAGCCAACTTTCTAATTTTTTGGCATCCTTAATTTCAAGGAAACCTAGGCCAAAATATGCTATTGACCCCAGTCTCTGCATTGTTTAAGTCTAGAGACCAGAAGTTTATGCCACTAGCTAAATCCTGGTTTAAGATTTTTGCAGTTTCTTGATAGAGCAAACCACAAGTTAAATAAACTAAATATTTATGTATATATGTTTATATATTAATGTGTTTAAATACTAATGTGTGTGTCTTTATACATGCATATATATTATATAAAAGCAAATAATTTCACAGTATATCAAGACATTTCACTTTTTAACACTCCTGAATATGATGAAACTCACTGCAAAATTCCTCAGGGGCTAGCTAACAAAGACAATTATTTTCTCACTTCAGATGTATAAGGCAAAAATAATGATAGATGACACTGTAGGACTTCCTTACAGCTAATGAATCACAGATTGAGGTGTAACTGTCATTTTAGTAACTGCTCACAGATGAAAACCAAGTCCAAAACACAGATTTTATTTAAGAATGTTTAATAAGACTGTTATCTATGACAAACATTCTATCTCTTGAACTATGGTGTATTTTCTTTCTGTTCTGTCACACAGTTATTTTATATCCATTGTCCGTATTTATTTAATAGATCTTATAAAAGTTTGGAACGTATCAACAAGAATTCAACAATTTAAAGCAAGTTTGTAAAAAAAAAGAAAACCTCTTAAAAAGTCTCTTCAGTAACTTCAGAATTAGAGAGTTTGGAAAGTCTGGGATTTATATTTGCTTCTGGTTGATCTACAAGATTGCTCTGGTTTTGTTCTTTCTTTTTGTTTTTTTTTTTTTTTAAAGGAGCGGTTTTACTGAAGATCCCACTGTTCAAAATTCTCCTAGAACAAGGTTTTAGATTAGCGTACTCTGGAGAATAAAAAACAAGAAAAAGAGCTTGCTAGAAATGCTGCTTGGTTTTACGGCATCTGTTTTACTAACTGTATAACAGGATGAAGTAAAAATGGAGAAAAATATTTGATTCCCATTAGACCAGATTTCACAAAACTAGGTCTGGTATATTTACTATGCCTGACCACTTGGATGACCTTCTCAAAGCTGCTTAGAGAGCATTTTTTAACTGTCTGTAAAAGACATAGCATAGGGAAAGACAGAAAAGAGAACCTCTAGGGGCTCAATCAAACCTGCTAACTGTAACTAATATTTTTCCTGAAGTGAAAAGATTTTCTTACTGCAAAAGAGAGATTCTCTTGTTAGATAAGGGACTTGTAAAATCTGGGAAGGGGAACACACTAGCAGTGAATAAAGCTACTCTTTGTGAAAGTACTTTCCAGTTAATATTTTGCAGTCTTAGACTATTCAGGAAGATACCTCACAGCACCTCACTGGAAAAACAGCTCTGCAGAAGTATGAAAGTTGTAAACCGGTATGCAGACTGTTAGTGGTCAATGCATTAATTGAAATGTACCATCAGACCCAAGCTCATCACTAAATCTTTAAATTAAAACAAAAATTACTAGAGTCTGTGAGTGAGTGACTGGAAAATGTGTCTAATGTTATGGCTTTGACATTCAAAATTACATTAGTCATTCTCAATGTGCATTGCATGTGAGAAGAGAGTAATTCTGAGGTGTTACTTTTTGTTGGGCAGGGAAAGTCATATTGGATCTTGTATCAGAAGGAGCTCAGAAAAAAACCTCATAGTCAAGATGTGGGAGAAGATTCACATACTTATCCATTTCCACTAGTTTACAATATACTCTATGCCAGTTGCTACTGCCATAAAGTTAATATAAGCCAATTCCTTCAGCAAGAAAAAAGATTACGACCGTTCCCTGGAGGATCAAAATATAGGTCCCACCAGAGTACAGTTTATGTGTTTTGGACTATATTTCATTCTACTTTTGTCTTTTTTGGTAGCTGCTACTTCTCTAAATTATTTCAGTTCAGTGTTCCTTTGCAAAATAAATACCATCAGGGTAAATTTCCTCCTACCTAAGAGAATAGACATGCTCACAGTAGATAGAGGAACTGTAGCTTCTAGATTTAACTTCTTTCTTGCTTTTGTCTTGGGAGATAACACAGAACGTATTTTGCACTCTATGAACATTTCAGCTTCTTACATGTTGTGTTGGGCTCATTTCACCTTATATCAGATCATGTTGATTAAAACCAGTAATCAACATTGTGTTTATGCAGCAGAATTTCACACATGCTAGACATTTGTGTGAGTTCTCTACTCCTTGCAGAAAGCAACATTATAAGTGGATTATGTAAATATAGTACTAACACTATTTCAGCAAATATATCAAAATTTTTCATAGTGTTTTGTATTTTTCACCATGTCTCTAAAAATAAACGATTGCCCACTCCCCTTTTTTTCACATTGCTTGTTCCACATGGAAAAAAAACCCAAATCCTAGTTTGTCTTTTATCTTTTGTTTTGTTTGCAAAACCCTCTATTCGGATGAGAGTAAAATTCACTTTACACTTAGAAGGATTTAGATTTTATAAGCTAGTGAGTTTTATGTGTGTTATTTCAAAAGTTTCCTACCCCAGCATTTAAACACAAACCCCAATGGAAATCCCTCCTATGCAATTAGCTTCCCTTACTGCACTGATGCACTTTATTATCTGTTTATTTTACATCATTTTGCTAAGGAACAAATTTTGCCCTTGGATGCACAAATGTGGCTTCCATTAGCATAATGAAAGTTGCATGTGTGCATCCAAGGGTCAAATCTTTCCTTAAAGTGAGATTTATCTTCAAATTAGCTGCTCTAACAGCCCTGGCTAGGGCTTCAGCTACATGAATCAATTTTATAAAGAAAATATGAACTGTACTGCAATTCTTTTTAAATTCTACTTGTTAAAGTGTGAAAAGATGAGATTTAGATACCAGCAGAAGTCTAACTTTCTATATGTTTTCTTTAGCATGAATCTGAACCATTTCCAGTGATTCTTTCTGACACTTAGGTTCTAATGACATGTAGGTTGACAGTCCTATAATACAACTGAGCTTTGCAGCATCCCTTTGTAGTTCATAGGAAGCCATATGCATAAACTTATTTGTGCAAGATTAGAGTCTAAATAACTAAGGAATCTGTCTAGGTGCCAAGGACAGTATGAGAAAAGAATTTTTCAAATTCTTTTCTATGTTTTTCAGTTTCCTTTATATTTCTTGGAGAAGACGCAGAATTCTTCAATTTTGAGATATGAAATGTTAGTACTTGGTGGTTTTGGGTAGACGCATGAATATATTTAAATAAATGTAATATATATTTATAATAGTTCTGACTATTGCACTAGTAAACATCCCTGGGATATAGTGCTTTTAGTTACAAGAGTAATAACTACTTTAGGAATGGAGCGTGTTTTCAAAATTGTGTGCAAGATGTGCTATTACCAGTAATGGCCAGAACAGTTAATTCTGGGCTTACAATGCTAAAATAAAAATGACCTCCAAATGCTCACAGTAACCAGATGGTTCATATTTAGAAAATCCTTTCATGATCATTACTATGTCTTTTAAAGGAAGATCTTTCTTAAAATCTTTTCTTCTTAGGCAGATAGTTTAGGCTATGTTTTCATTTTTTCCAGGAATAGTAGTACTTCATTACGTACAGCAGGTAGAAATTACAAGGAATATAAAGGTGTGTCTCTTTTTATAGGTATCTTACCCATAAAATTAACCAGTTTTCTTCTGGTTCTGTCCTTTAGTACATAATTTACCTCTAGCTTGTTCAAAACAACTTGTACTCTCCTATTTATTTTTTCCACCATAAGAATGTCAGACAGTTAAATTTCTAAAGTGTGAATATTAAACTTCAGTACGAATTTACTTCATTTCCCAGTGTTTTAGTGGGTTAAATATTTTACCCATAGTGAACTCCAGATTCAGTGGTCAGAACTCAAGATTACTTTCTTCTGGGTGCTCAACAATGACACGCAGATTTAGTCTTCGTCCTGCCTAAGCTGCACCTGAAGACATGGAAATAAGAACATTGGAAATATTAATGACAGATTTGTAGTTTAATTAGGGATGAAAAGTAAACATTGACTATTCTTATAAATCTTACCATTATTAGATCCTCATAATTCTTTTAAATGATGAACTATTAATTAAATGCCTGCATAAAGATGCATAAAGTATACATATCTTGTGTTTCATATTAAATAACACATAAATAACTGAGGCCTTATTCTTTTGTTGAACATAGGCTAGGTTCAGCAGGGCAATTTGAAATTTTTATCCTGAAAGCCTAATTTTTAATCACGTAGATTCGGTGGATATAAACACATTTGCATACTTGCTGCTATGACTAACCGAAGCATATCCTTACAACATTCTTGGGCTCATAATTTTTTTTTGAAGTGGATTAGAAGGTAAGAACCTCAGACCTAAGAAAGACTATAAATGAAAGTGAGACTTATACTAGAAAATCTTGTTGAAAACTATCCTGAGACCACTTATACTCTCTTCATATATTAAAGCAGTATCCATTTTGCTATTAGCATAGACTCAAACCATTACACAGCAGTCTGTCTCAGAGTTTCTGAGCTTGCTGAGGCAGGAAGAAATAGGCAGTAACAGAGTGGTGCAATGGGGCAAAATACCCCACATAGCAACTGAAGCATGAAGAATAAAATTGCGGTTTGAATACTACATGATCTCTAAGGTTCCTTATACATCATTTTCAATACATTAAAAGCCACGAGAGGTCAATTTCAATGATCTGATTTAGTTAAAGTGTAAGAGTGTACGTCATCGTTAACTTTAGTACAAGTATACTGACCCTGCTTCCTCCCTCCACTGAATCAAGTCCCATGCTCTCATTGTCCAATTATGATTTTCTTGTCCTCATTCCTCTGCTCTATCCACAGCCTCCTGAAAATTGTTTTCTAAAACATCCTTCTCACCTACTTTCTCTTCTTCTTTCACTCCAATGTATATGGTTTTCCACTCACCTTTTCATGTACTGAGATTTTGAGAATTCATTCACAGTTATTAAATTGTCATTAAGAAGAATGCAAAATAGAAGTTAAAAGACATAGGAAACACATCTATATGAAGTATCCAGCAGAATACTGAATTCCAAGGTATCCTACTAAGAAGTAAACAGAAGCTTTACCACTCCAAGAGTGTTTCAATTAATAAGGAAGAATTTGCGTTTACTACACCTTTGGAAAGGGGAAGCCTTCTTTTGTATACTTTCTTAGTCCAGTTAGTTGTGTTTTAAGACAAGAAAATATGTTGTGGTTTTTAGAACACTGGGAAGTTTTATTTATCATACAAATATATTGAGATCACTATTTTAAGTGTTTTATATATGCGACGTCTGGCCAAAAAAAAAAGAAATTAATGAGATGAGCCCTATAGCTCGGGAACCATGTTACAACCTGTCACAGTGA
This sequence comes from Tapera naevia, assembly GCA_033556795.1. NCBI lineage: Eukaryota > Metazoa > Chordata > Aves > Cuculiformes > Neomorphidae > Tapera > Tapera naevia. Next base: position 8,563,625 of record JAUMJJ010000059.1, read on the forward strand.
GCCGAGGCTCAACTTGATTGCTTCACTCAGTACAAGTAAACATGTGTTCAAATTTAGACATTTTCTTACCCTCAATTGGAAAATGGTTTCTGCCAGCCCACCAGGCTTTGTCTGTAGAGCAGTTTTAAACCAATAACGCTATCACTGTATTTTGAGCACCCACCCTTTTCACCATACTTGTCTCTTTCTTCCCAAAGACCAAGTCAGTGCTCAAAGGAATCCTTTTTTGTTGGTAGAAGATGTGAAAGCAAATACTATGGAGATCCTCAACGGTCTTGCATAAAATGATTGAGATAATTGCTTTGAACATTGGCAGCATCGTATGCAGCTGTGCATCAACTCAGAAGGGAACTATTTTGAAAATGACCATAGTTGAATTTCTTAATTTATTAAATAAAAAGACTTAAAGGCACAGTCCTTTTTTTGCGCCTGTGTGTGACTACATAAACAAGAGAAAAGAAATCAGATTTTGCTAACTGTATTATTTCTATTTTCTGCCGCCACATCAACAGATTTATGACAGTTCTCAATGAAACCATATTTACTGAAAACTTTTGAATAGATTTTTATCTGTATATTTAATTGTCTATTTGAGAAGTTAAGAATTTGGGAATTTAAAAAGCAAGATTTTCACACATGAAAATCTTACACTTGTTATTCAATCTTGTCTTTTAGGAGTTATATCTTACAGATATTTAATGCATACAATATATTTGATATAAATATGTTTTTATAGAACACTGACAGACTGTAATAATTTCATGGTAGCTAAAAGCCACCATTATAACTGGTCTCAAAGGATTAAAGGAACATGTGGTAAATCTAAACCAATAAAGGACAGGCTCACTAAAAAGACTCTCAATTGGAAACTTCCTAGATAAAGAAGGGTTTTTTAGAGGCTGAAAGAAAGAAGAAGAAACCCAAACCCAAACCCAAAGAAATGTGTTATGGAATTGATTTAACATAAGAATATTGAACTGCTATAAAGACGTAAAGCAGGCAGTGCAACTGCTTATAACCTTGTGTTCAACAGTAGCTATAAGAATATGCCTCTTGATAAGTGAGAACAGGACAGATATATCATAATACTTGTGGTGAGTACTCTTCCTGAGCCTGTTTCCAAAGCTAGATGATGTTTTCACCTCACAGTCCACAACGTGTATTTCTATCCAGTCAGTATGTTTTCTCTCCTTTGTCCTGTCTCCCTTCGGACTTGCATAACTCACAACATCTTTTGGTAACAAGGTTCTGAACCATACTACTTACTAGCATTTCTAATTCCACAGTGTCTACTAACCGCTGTAGGAAATTCTGTTAAACCAGAGAGAACATACTGATTCTGCTGGTCATGCCTATTCATATTTCACTCAAAGGATAATATTCTAAATCTTTCTGATCAGTTCAATGAAGAAGTTTATGTAAAAATAATTGTTCAGGACAATTGTTCACACTCCTTGATTAGACTACAGATTGCTGTAACACAGCAATCCTTTTTTCTGACAGAATGACCCATAGTATTTTGAGAATCCCATGGCTGTAAGTACAAGAGGAATATATAATCCAACCAAGAAGCTGATATTATGAATGAAGAAGAGAACACTTAGTAATAAGAAATGCAGTTCCTATGGAAAAAAATAATCTAATGGAGGCTGAGTTTTACAGAAAACAGACTTAAAAGAAAATAATTTGCATGATTGCAGTATAATTTTCTTTATTTTCTATATTCTGCCATCTGAATAATTGTTTCTGGAAATGTAATGTATTGAAAAAAAATTGCTGTAGTATGAACTTTTGCTTATGAAGTTTCACGCTAATGTACTTGATAACCCACTACTTTGTAATTCACAATTTTAGGTTATGTCTAAGATGACAAAAAAAAAAAAAAACAAACAAAAAAAACCAACCCTATTTTACAACTATGTTACAGTGTTGTTGTGTTTGAGGGAAGACGGTATTTGCCAGATAGTGGGGTGTGAATGAATCTGAAATTATGACAGCTAAATGTAGATGTCTGCATAGATGTGTCTGTGCATTAACTGTGTTCTTAAGCTCTCATGGTTCACTGAAGATCTTATCAGTATGACCAATGTAACCTAGGAAACCATCCAGCTGACCAGTCGGTAGAGATATATTTCAGAATAAACTGAATTGCTTTGTATACTCCACTAACTGATTTTACTAGGGGTTTGGTGTAGTTTTATAAAGGTACTTTTATATGAGATATTGTAAAGTATGTGAGAAATCTATACAGCAGAGAACTGGAATAGTGTCTTAGAGTGGCATTTGGAAGATAGATAGGTTACCTTGGGACATCTTAAAAGGCAATGGATACCTACTGATCTAAGAGGTGTTTAATGCCTTTTTTTTAAGATGTTCACGGGTTCTGTGAAGCCTCCACATGAGATTAGACCTGATAGAGGACACGCAGGAGACCAACACTGGCCAAAACAGCAGGAGACGGAAAGGTGATATTTTAAGACATCTGAAGTGGCCCTAGAACCTGAGTGGTGGCACCTGAATTGCAGTATTTATCTCAGAGTGACTCTTACAGCTACTGACTTCCATTAGGCAAATTCATCAACAGCATTTTGAAGAGCAGATACTGAAAGAATAGGCAGGGATGTACTCTCCAATAACCCAAATACAAAGTTACTTAATAATAGGGTACTAGGACAGCAATGGACTTCAAGCAAAAATCAGATAGACTGCTGTGCTCCAGGATGTGCCACACTTCCATATGAGCCTATCAGCTGTGCTGTTTCATGTCGGTATGAGAAACTCTGATACTTCATTCACATACAGATGTTCATATATGAACAAGTATTTTTAGATGTTTTAATCTAAAAATGAATGTCACTGTCCATGGCAGTCAGTGGCTTGGAAGCATAGAAGTAACATGTTACGCTCAGTCCATGATTTGCTAGATGGGATGTCTCCATTTGCAGAAAATTTTAAAGAGCTCCATAGAGACATTCATTGGTCAGTGAGTAGTAGCAAACTTCCTAAGGAAGAGATTTTAGCTGGTAAGCAGGACATAAAGTGTTTCAACTGGGACAGTTAATGTCTCTTCAGGTCAATGTGTGTTGGAAAGGATTTTTTTTCCCTCTATTTCTCTCTCTTTTTAATAACTGAAAAATCACATGCTGTTTTCTATTATTAACAAAGGTTATTGCCTAAGCATGTCACGATTTTTTAATGCTAGTATAGTAATACAAACAGAAATTGCTTTTACACTTTCAGAGGCATATTTTAGGAAATTAAACCTGAAGTATCTTTCTTCTGCAGCTATGCAATTCTAACCCTAAATTTCCAGTGCTCACAGAAAATTTCCTGGCACATTTGTGACTCATTTGTCTCAGAACTCATTTATATTTAATTGTGACCTGTAGTTTTTATTTCATGAAATCATGTAGTCGAAGACATTCATTCTGCCTTCTCTTCTGAATTCTTTCTTTGGTATTTTAATAACTCTAATCTATGGTGCAATTCATGTGCATATTTTATTGAATAGGGACTTGAAAGTTAAGTTTCTGCATTAATTCACCCTTTAAAGAAGAATAAGATGTTAACTATTTACTGAAAAAAACCCATAAAGACTGCTATTATATAACCAATACTCAAGATACGTAAGAAAATTGTTTTAAACAAAGAAAGTTCCAAGAGAGTTCAGTCCTGGGTCTGAATGTCAATGTAAATGATAAATCATTACTCAGGAGTTTGAGGATTTGTATATAATAGGAAACTGCAAAAAAAATTAGGCTTCTATTGCTAGCTACACAATTTATGAAGTGATAGCAATATGATTGAAACAAATCTAGTAACGATAATATCTCCAGGTCACCTTCAACAAAAGCTGCATCTGGTTTCTGCATTGTGAAAGCTCATGCTAGGTCCAGAATGTTGATGGGACTTGGAGGTGGAGTGAGTTTGTTCAACCTTGTGCCAGTTTCCACAATGTGAGGGCCAAAGTTTTATTTAATCTAGTTGGTAGCTATTACAAATCAGGATAAATTTATTGTTAAGTATAGACTCTATCTGTAATCTTTGCTCCATGTTTTAATCATTTAAAGTCTGATTATAATTTAAACAATAAAATGAAATTGCAAGTTCTATAATTGAGTTGGGAAAATTGGCTTGATCACTTAGCTAAAATTCTGTTAGTTGTGGCCTAAATTAACTGATTTTTCTTTTTTCTTTTCTTTTTTATCTACTTTATGTAATTCCTTTGCATTTATGACATATATGATTGAGAAATTATTATTAGCTAGAAAAGAGACTAGAAGTAAAAGACCGTGTGAAATATTGTTCAATTTTTTTTAAATTTAAAATAGAGCTCACTAGTGATCACATAAATAATTTCTTACAAATGCAGAAAACTAAGTATTGTGATGATCTATTGTTTTCATGAAATTGCAGAAAAATCTTTTGACTTCACTCAGGGTTGAATACTTGCAAACTATGTAGAAAAGAAGTTTCATCAACTAAGAATTTTTCCTTTCTCTCTGAAGCACAATACTTACTTTAGTACCTTTTTCTCTAAAGCATGCATGAATTTAGTTGGGAGAGTATTACTAGAGGCTCATTTTTTCATTAGCACAAGCATATTCTTGTTAAATCAGTTCCAGCTGTGAGGAAAGATGTAGTTGAAAGGTCAGACACAATAAAAGGTCAAGTCCAGCCAAATCCTGAATCTGTGATTGCTCATAGAACTTCCATTTTTTTCAGTTAAAAATAACTTTCAGGCTCCTGAAAATGAAGCCTGAAACCCACAACTTCATTCCTAGCTTACTGTTCTAACCACAACGTTGTTTCCGGCCTTCAGAACTGGCTGTGCAAGCTGTTCTCTACTCAGATCTGTGTTCTTCCTTACCTCCTGCACGCTGAGAATTGTCTAATCTGTCTGCAAAATTTGTTTCACAGTCTCCCACGTGACAATTGATTGCTTATTAAGCCCGGAGAAGATAAAGCTCAAGGAGACTGACTGGTCAGACTGTCAGTGTGTCAACAATTGTCAAAGCCTGAGGCGGAGTAAAGAAGATGGAGCCAGACTCTTTTCAATGATGCCCTGTGAATGGACAAGAGACAAAAAACACAAACTGCATAAGAAAAAACTTTTATCATGAAGTTTGTCAAACACTAGAATAGGCTGTTTGGAAAGCTAATGGAATCTCCATCCTTGGAGATAGTCAAAACCTGACTGGTCATGGTCCTGTACAACCTGCTGCAAGTGATCCTGCTTTAAGAATGTGGGTTAGACTTGATGATCTGCAGAGGTCCCTTCTGTGATTCAGTAGTTTCAAAATGATGTAATAATTTGAGAAAAAAAAAAGCCTGTTTCAAATGGGCTTAGAAATGCCTTCAATTTCCTTAGAATGATGAAATTATAGTTAAAAAGCAAAGATGATATGGAGAAATTAGTTTCCCCCTCTCTTACATGTTAGCCTGCAGATACACAAAATTAGAGAACAATAAATCCACACTTCAGACAAACTAACAGAAATAACCTGAACTGGCATCCCAGGATTATCATTTTGAAAGTAGTTACATTTAGAGAGCTTCTAACAGTCCTCAGAAGGTTTTGCATTGTCTAGTATCACTTCATCAACTGATTACTTAGAAAACTTACAGATCGTTTTTATAGTCAGGGTGATTTTTGGTCCTATTTTCCTCTTGATCTTAGTGAAGCTATTTATATCAGAATTTCAAGACTGAATTACAGGTGTTATTACAAGGTCATTAATGAGTATAATACATTTCATATAAAGCAATGTAGAGGCTTCAATTAGGCAGAAAATTCTAAAGCCTTAATGCCCTATCGTTTTCTTGAAATTTCTAGGAAAAGCAGAAGTTATTAGAATATATAATATATTGGAAATATAATTTCAGCGCAGGTGTATAAAGTTTCAGATTTCTGTTGTATTTTCAGAAAAAAAAGTATTTAGTTACATTTAATCACCCCTAAGGTCATATATTAAATCTTGAGCTTTACAAAAGCCTGCTATACAAAGACAGCACTTCCTCCCTGCTCTATGTATTTAAGGAACAGTGTCACAGGCCGTAGTCTGTTTTTCTCAGCATTGTTGGAAACAATAATTTCTGTAATTTTTCACTTTCTTTTAATGCACCGAATCAACTGTCTGATAAGCACTTTTGCAAGTACTGCCTGGAACTTAGGCTATATTTTTAAACAAAATAAGGAATGTAGGATTGAAAAAAGCATCGACCTCTTAGGTGGATCTGGTAAACTTTATGCATATAAAATAAGTTAATGTGAGGTAGATTATTCTGGTCTAATCAGCGTTAAGCTGTAGATTCACATGAAATTCAGTTAGCTCTTCAATGCCTAGTTGTGTTTCAGATATTAAATGGTAGAAGAACTGTCCTAAGCCTGATGTTTAACTATCATAGTTTTCCATTCTAATAGTATTTTTCTACCTTCTTGTTTCATAGACTATGCCAGTATAACACTCTAAGTATTTGGAACTTTCTTCTGCTTTTTGGCTTAAACTCATTATTTAGGAAAAACTTTTTTACTGAAAGAGTGATGAAGCATTTGACCAGGCTGCCCAGGGATGTGGTTGAGTCACCATCCTTGGAAGTTTTTAAAAGACATGTAGATATGGCACTTAGGGACATAGTTTAGTGATGCATTGGCAGTGCTAAGTTAAGGACTGGAGTCAATGATATTAAAGGTCTTTTCCAGCCTAAAGGATTCTATGATTCTATGGCTGTATGATACCTTTGGAAGTATTTATTCTTCCGAAGTATTTATTCTTGCAAAGTATTGTTAATGTGGTTCATTTCTAAGTTCTGCAAAAAAATTATATTCTTCTGAGGACTCTGCTGCATTAGGCAATTGTGACTAGTGAAGTGGAAAAGAGAGCCAGAGTAAACAAAGGTTGTTAAGAAATCAATCCATATGAGTACAGAATTTGCTTATAAACTTGTATTTAGATTTTACTTTGCAATGTACTTGTTCACTGAATTTTAAGTTCACTTATTATATTACAGTTGGGATTCAATGTATAAAACAAAAGATGACAGCTGAGAAGAAAAAAAAAGGAGCACCAACACAGGTTCAAATTAGATTTGTTAACTAATAAATATTGAAAAAAGTCTCTTAATCTCAAGAGTGCTTTATAAAGCCTGAAGTTAGAGAAATAGCAGTTATAATCAGAGAAAAACTAAATCAAGGATATAAAGTTCAGCGAATAATAGATAAGAAGTTAATGCAGACATTGACTTTTTTTGTTTGAGGGTCCACGAAAAGAAAGTGCCCAAGTTCATTTACAGTATACTGATATGTTATAAAGTATTAATATTATTCCCAAATGATTTTAAATACAGAATATAGAACAAATGTCTGGTATACATCATGTACATTGCTATCAGGTAAATAAGTGCAAAAGAACTGAATATTTTTTCTGCTTAAGTTTTCTGTCCTTTTTGTAGTCTAGTGTGTCCTGTTTCAACATTTTCAAACCGAGAATCTAATATTGGAGTAAAGGGGAATTCTGAAGTCATTGTAACTAAAAATAAACAAATAAAAAACCTTTTAAGATTCTAGGACTCTTCTGTAATTTATCATTTAGTGCATATTCTACTGTCATAGTCTCATTAAAGGGCCTTACTCTTAAGATCAGTATAACTGGCTCCTGCTTAAGGATGCTCCATACTCTCAGGGAATCACACAGTGGCAGTAGCATATGTGGAGTTCAGGTCTTCTGTATAGAATCTAGTTCTTGAGATATGCAAATATCATAGCTAAGATCTCTTCTCTATGGCAATCGGTAACAAATCCTAGATTGAACTTAAACTATGTCTGATTGTCCAGATGGAAGAAAATCTGAGAACATGGGAAACTCTTTACTGTTACTAAGTTATAAGCGTTTCTGAGATCATTCAGCTTCAGTAAAGGCCGCCAGAAAGGACCACATCCTATACTCGCTTTCTATTACACATACCTCCTGCTTGAGAACACTGCTGGAAAACACTTCTGTCCAGTTTAGTATGAAAATTATCTTTTTTTTTTTTTTCTACAGTTCATCAGCAGAAAAATAAAACCTTCTAAACCAGGAACTTTTTGTCCAGCAATTTTCACTCTTTCTGTTGCTATCTGTCAGTTTGATTATTCATACATTCTACATGAATTATAAGCAGTTCTATGCTGTCCCTATGAAAAAGCTAAAGGGACTGCATAGACTGCGTGGTAAGATAAGGATTTATTTTAAGCAAGAACCTACCTAAATGACTGTAGTGAAACTAAATGGCAGTCAACATTTTTTTTTTTGTATGACTGAATATTAATATATTATACAGATTCAAATATAAAAACCCTTGTAATAACCCTTGCCACGTGTTGCTAACAAGTATACTAAAGCTGACATAATATAAATAATAAACGCATAAAATAGACAAGCACTTAAATAGTTGTGGCTCTGAGAGTCCTTGTCTAAACCGGGAAACTTATTGAAAGCAGCTATACTGGGCTTTTGTAATGCGTTTTTTCAGTGAACAAGATGTTCTTCATGTTAAAGGTATCATTCTCAAAGGCACAGAATGGTTACAATGAGTAGGACAACTGAAAATAACCAAATTAAATTCCCTCATAGCAACAAAAAGTTAAATACTATTTGTTGACCAGATTCCCAGTTGCAATTTACCTACAAAAAAAATTAATTTTTTCTTTGTTCTGGGCAAAATACAGCAGCCACAAAAGTCTTGGAGCTGTACTGTCTGTTGGAGGTATCGCTTTGGGCTGATAATTACAAGTCATTAACAAGCTTTGGTCATGTCTCTTCCCACACTTTAACAGTGCTTTCAGAATAGATGGTAAGGCCAAGCTTTCTTCATGGAGTTCCCATGGCCTTCTTTTTCTACCTGCATTATTCTTCAGGCCATTAAAAAGAATTATCTGAACTATCCTTTTTAATTTCCTTATTGACTATAATGTACATTATTTAAGGAACAATTAATTGAGACATTCTCTTAAAAATCTTTGCAAATATGGTTGGGGAGGAAGGCACCGTGGCTTTTATATTCTCTCATATTTTCAAGGGAGGACATTATGTCTGCAAAGATAGTAGAGGTGATATCAGTGGAGGCAGCAGCTTTGTATCACATTATTTCTGCCCCATACAGATTAAGCAGGACCAGACAGAGCTGGGATGGAGCAGTAGAATCAGAATCTTACCTGGCATTATAAGGCTGTCTCTTTCTGCAGTCAGTAGCAAAAAAAACATGATGAAGATACATGCATATGCAACTTCTATGCAAATACATTTTTGAAGACATTATTCTATATAAAAAAAAATTCTATTGCAAACAATAATTTTGATTTATTTATGCACATAAAAGTCTTTGCTTATCACAGACAGATCTTCTGTATAAAGGAAGTAAGGTATTGCTCTTGAACTGGTGTCCTACACTTCATCTCACAGAGGAAATCAAAACTGATTTATTGGTTATAGCATGAAAATTGCATGAGATGTAGGATTCCAGAATTTCATAACTCTACTATCAGTGTCATGTCTATTATTCCTAAAGAGCAAAAAAAAATTGCAGAGTATTTTGTATTTGGCAATTATATATTATGATTTAAAATCTAATAAGTGATACGTTGTGCTGGGGGCTGAGTTATTGAAAATGCCCTTGGAGGATCATAAGGTAATCTTGATTTATGAGAATTGAAGCATATTACCTAGTAAAAATTTTATTGAAAATAAAGTCACTAATTTCTTTGGTTTATAAGAAAAGCTTGTGTGGTCTTGATGTATGAGAGGATGGAAGGTATTGAAAGCCTTCTGTAAATTGAAAGTTTTCCTTCTCATTTCCATCTGCCTTCTCTCGTTTTCTCTGTCACTTCCTTTTGGAATGAATACTTTCATTTCCTCAGATTTTCTACGATTTTTCCCCTTTTCCTCTTAAAAGCATATACAAATAATAAACATATATTACAGTACTGAGCAAAAAGAGATACAGAAAGGGGACAAATCCTTGATGATTTGGTTTGAGTTAGGTTAGCCTACCTTTATATCCACATCCTACTTCAAAAGCACTTTAACTGAAAAACAGAATGTATTGTATTTTGATTTGTCTCATCTGAAATTATCTATTTTTTCTAAGCTTAATATCAGTTTTCTGGCCAAAGGTGGTGCCCAGCAGAGCTAAAATCAACTTGCTGTCGCAGTGATTGACTTGCAATGACTACCAGCCTGGATCAACTTCCAGCTGGTAGCTATCTTCTGAAACATAAACTATATATTTACCAATGCTTTCTCGGAACATCTCACTAAAGATCATGGTTGTAATTTCATTTCCAGGAGAAAAGGTGACTGTAACATTTTTCCAATTTAAATACAAGGACAGCATAGTCTGTAGTGATGATCACTTCATCATTATAGACAACTGTGAAATTCACAACATACCAGAGATGTTCCCCTCAGGATAGTTCTAAACCAGGATGTTTCTTTTCAGTGAGACTGTCACATTAAGATATTTACAATAAGAGCAAGTGTCAGAACAGTGACCTGAGTAGATTTGATCTTTTTTTTTTATTTCATTCTTTCAGACCTTAACTAGAATCAGGGTCACTTTCATAAGAATTTTAGCATGATTTAAAACAAAATAATCAGAGAATGTACTAAGAAGCCAGACTTGGTTTCCAAAGAAATATTATTTTTGTGGCTTCACTAACCAAGTTGGTAAAGGATGAAAGTAATATGCGCAATATATACACACAAAAGACATGGCACAATATTATGAGTCATAGTGTGGTGATGGTGCAGTTGCGTATTATAGGTTCTATCATATCTGCATGTTCAAATATTACGAAGCAAAGTGCACAACATAAAGTAGTCTTGGTAGGTCCAGTGTCTTCCAGGAGTCACAACTCCTTCATAGGCACACAGTATCTTCTTTTCTTTTCTTCTTTGTGTTTTGGCTTTTTTTCTCCCCTCCCAGCAGAAACTACCAGTATCACACAATGAGCATATAGGTGATGGAAAGATCTGTATAGCCCTTTGGGTCATGCATTTCAGAATTTTTAACTCAGAAGTAACACGGAAATATATCTTAGTGTGTAACATGGCAAATAATATGAAAAGCTCAAATAACAGATTTTCCCTTGTTACTGAAACTTTAATTAGAGGAAAAAATCTTCCATGTGTAGAGAACCTGCATGAAAACCCAGTAACAGTTTACACTCTGCTGTAGGTGTCCTGTTCTTGCGGTTTCCTGTAAGTTTGCAAATAAACGTTACAGAAGGAAATAGTGTCAGTTTTCTTTCTGTTGCAGAGGCTAACAGTGCTAAACCTCAGAAATACATTTTCTTTGATTATCAGAAGAAATGTCTCAGTACTGTGAATGGTAATTCTTACTCTGTCTTTGTTTGTTTCCCTCAATATTTTGTTTGCATGTAGCACAGGAATTTTACACATTTCACGGTATAAGAATGTCCCATGAAGAAAGGCTAAGAGAGCTGAGGTGGTTCATCCGAGAGAAGAGAAAGCTCTCGGGAGATTTTATTTTGATTTCTCAGTGCTTATAGTGGGTTTATAAGAAAGATGGTGAAAGACTTGTTATCAAGATTTGTAGAGACACAGCAAAACACAATGAATGAAGGTAGTTTTAGATTGTACAAAGGAAAAACACTTTTATTATGAGACACTGGCTAAGAGATTCTTGTTTTCAAGTGTCAGGGTTTAATCTGCATGGAAACTTCTCTTTCGGTCCCTGATTTTATATTAGGTCCTTAGTGTTGATTGATTGGCACTTTTAATACACGTATGCTGTCTGAAATGTTACTGCAATCACATTAGCATGAAGACTATCTCTCCTAAATTGTGCGTGTTTGGTTAAGCGTGGCATTGTGTGCAAGTCAAGACAACTATTTCAGAAGCTGTTAGGCAGAGGAAGCTGGAGGTTTTTCCTTCTACTTATGTACCACACATACAGAAAAAAGTTCTTAAAGTTCTCGCTAAGGTCACCATTCCTGAGCTGTGTGGACAGTGACTCATGGGATGAGAGAGACTTCGGTGTCACTATAGAGAAGTCTCTCCCTAATACTGAAAAAAAAAAAAAAAGATTACTCATCTTTAACATAAAGAAAAACTCTTAATGAGCTACAGATTATCTTGACAGATACAGTCTAGTTCTCTAGCTGAAATGAAAGAACAAAATCACTTGTGTATATCATCAGAGTGACATACGACAGTTCAGTTATAATTTTGAGTAATACCTTTGAGAAAAAACAGCAGATGGCAATCCCTAGGACACTTCAGCATGAAAGTGCTTTTGTGGTCATAAATTCATGAGACTAATCATAACCAGTCACCTCAGTGTCTTAACTTTCAGAAGTGTGGAGAGATATATATATGTAATTTAAATATGACTCTTTGTACTTAGTGACCAGTTAATGCAGATTAATTTTTAGGGGTCATTTGGGATTTGGTACACAGATTGATATTTTTAGCTGATTTTCTGTTTTGCTAAATTCTTGGTAGTTACCTAATATGATCCTGAAATATTCAGAATTTTGAGAAGTTGAATTTCTATTCAAACACTGAAGAGTTCAAGTGATAGAACTATAAAATTCAATTAAACAGTATCTGAAAAAAAGAAACCACCTATAATTCGGAAGCCTATCCTCAGGCATATTTATTAGGAGAACGAGGTACAATGTAGTATTTTCCTTGAGTGAAGTCAGGTTTATGCTAAGGCACTGAACTTTTCTATGCCGTAAATAATATGCAGCACTTCTATCAAGTCACTGTTGATGCAGTCAGTTGAAAAGAAGAGGGAAAAATATTTGGCTTATATTAGAAGTCATTATTGCAACAATCATCACAGCATATATGATGGTCATCCAAGATAAATAGTGTGGTTAAGTGTTCTACTCAGACTTGAAGAAAAAAAGCATGGTTTGGCCCATTTAAACCAAATTTGTGGGTTTCAGCGTATGCATTGGCCTTGTTTAAAGACCTATAACCTATTCTTCTAAAAATCTTTGAAGATTATTTCCACCTACACAGGCCTAAAGATCAGTCTTACCCAGTGAAATTCGGTATTGCCCATATGAGGCAACTTGAAATCCTTCAGTTATGCTATGGGAAGATCCAGCATAACACAACTGGAAAATGTGTGCTCATTGTGCTTTAGAAGGATTAGCAGCTAATGACCTTGTTTCATTAAGAATGGATGCATAATTTATATTTAAAATATGTTTTTGAAGCAGTTACAACAATTCTGAGATTTCATGAACTGCCGACTGGATCATTACATTATATTATAAGATTTTATCGTATTTTTAGGTTTTAAATAATATTTTTAACATTTATTCCATGTGTTTCAGCATATCATACTTCTTTATGCTTTTGCCTACTCCTATGATTTTAAAAAAGCCACTGAGGATTTAATTTTGAATGTTAAAGTTGTAATTTATTATATCCATCTTCAAAAGTGTAACACAAAGTAGCATCAACAATTTATGGCCATATCATTTCATTTTATGTATGCTGTCGAGACTGTTTTTTTTCCCTTCAGGAGGGGAATATTTTAACTGTCAGCCATCGAGTATATTAATATAAGTCTTGAGTCCCCCAAAATTACTCTTGTCTTCTTTTGAAAGGCAGCTTTAAACATTCATTTGAACATTTGTAAATGTTGTCATTCAAAGATTTATCAGTACATTCACCGCAACAGGAAATAAATATATGCTCGAAAATATACTTTTCTGTCTCCACAACTATGAAGTCCTCAGAAACCATTCCATCTGTAGGCATGGTTGTCACATATCACAGACCAAAAAACATGAAATTTTTCTTTTGGAAAAACAGGAGATAGGATAAAACAAAGGCTAACTGGATTTTGTGAAGTCAGTCCGAAAAACAATCAACAACCTGCTCCTTTTACTGTTTGAAGTGGTGCCAAAAGTACTTTTATTCCATATGCCCAAGGTTTAGCAAGGCAACAGGAAAAAGCCTTCTTGCAAAAATAATAAAATAAATTAATAATTCCTCTGACTGGCATTTAAGACTAAGGTTTGGGAGGACAGTTCACCCGTTTGAAATCTTTACTTTTGAAAAATAATTATTCTAAGAAAACCCTGATAATGACGTAGTACCAAACCTCCCTTGTAATTAAGAAAGGAAATTCCATTAATTTATATTTTTGTGGATAGTCTTTACATAGAAATTTTGGCTATTACATCATAGTTTTTTTTAAATTAAAATAGAATTTAAAAAATTATCAGAGCTCAAAAATCAGTGACAGCTGAAATGGAATATATACTTTGGATTCCAAGAATGACAAAGAACATTACTAAATCAAAATGACTAGCACAAGATTAGTTAAAAAATTTTAGTCATTATCTAGAAACAAAAGTTCAATATGTGGTCCAAGACAAAAGTCTGGAGTATTCATGGCATAGCTGTTATAAACATGTGTATAATACCCACAGAAGAAAGAAGGAAGGAAATATTTCTTTCTTCCTTTATTGTGAGCTATTTAAAATTCCTTCTACTCCAGATAAGCAAGCAGAATTACTGTCACTTTCTAACCTCTTTTTTTCCCCAATTAACTGCTTGAAATTCAACCTGAAGTGTTGAACACAGACTCAACTTCAGAGGGAAGTAATGTCGAAACTGTCACTAATGAAATAGAGAAAATGGATCTGTTCTCTCTGACGTGCTTCCTCCAAATATGAGAATTTTGTTGTCCAAATTGAGACTAGCTAAGAAGCGAGGAGTCCTTCCAGATGAAACGAAAAGGGAATGTACCAGAAAAGTCACAACTTTTTACCTTTGGCCCTTCATCTTCTCTATGATTTCCTACAATCTTGCAAAAGCAAAGCAACGTCAAGACCTCAGTGTTAACTGGGAACAAAATCACAGGTGTTTTATACTTGATTTTCTAGTACCTTCATGGTTCAATAGTACTCTTCAATCTATTTCAAATTATTCCAATGGTATATACAAGATTACATTGAAATTATTTATAAAGTTTGAGGAGTGAGAAATTCTAGTGTCTATTTCAATACCATGCCATATGTTTAATTTCTTAACACACATAGTATTTTAAGAACTGCCAATTTTCAGGACTAGAAGGAGAAAATTACACATATTTCCTGGGGGTTAAAGCTGGCACTCTGTGTCAGAGCAACATTTGAATAAACAGATCTTTCAAAATGTTTATCTAAACAGTTTTGACATCAAGTTGTAATGGAGCTGTATTCCTGGGGTGATCTTCTAGCTCCATTTAACTCAGCAGCAAAACTCATTTATGGTAGGGGGAATAGAATTTCGTGTCAGAACTATTGAAGTCACAACATGAAAAATTAACCTTGAACCATTAAAGACAATTAACATGAGCTACACCTGCAGGTAAAATGACAGTTGTAATTTAAGGCTATATTCAAACTACCTACTAGGGAACATAAAGCAGGTGTAAGCATCCACAGTACCTTTTACGGTCAAAACACTATTTTGTCCTGTTCTGTGTCAACTCAGCCATACCTTCTGTATAGTTAGTGGGCAAAAACAATTGCAGTGTCTACGTTCAGTGTATGCAAGAGTCATAATAGATGATCTGAGAACAGACTATCTGTCTTGCAATTCAGTTAAGCACAGTAAAAATGAAACATATCTTAAAATGCTTAGTTACTAATCTGAAAAATCTTTAAACCTGGAACAATTAGTAGAAAATACCTTCTCAGGGGGAAAAAAATGGAAAAGAAAAAAAGAAAAACACTTTTAAAAATGTTTATTCAGGGGTCTATATTACAGCCTGGTCAAGAATTTTTCCTCTATTGGAACCATATAATTTATGAGAACTGTTGTTTTAAAAACTACTTAAAGCTATTGTTCAACCAAATTTTCTCTTGGAGCCCTGCTGAGAAAATTGATACACATTGCAGTGAAATTACTTTCTAGATGGTGCCTATGTAGCTTCTTCTTTTTTTTTTTTTTTTTTTGCTTTTGCTTTTGGTCTTAGAAATAAAGTCTAAAAGAAGCTGAGTACAAATAAGGACAAAATTATTCATGCTGCCTAAAATCCCCACTAAGCTTTCCCTGTCCATAGAAATTTAAACTACATTTTTGAAATGCACTACACTGTTCTTGATTAAATGTCCGTTTCACTGCTACAATTCATTCTAGAATTAGAGGTATTAAAAAAATAGTATAGACTAATTTTCCTCTATGGCTCTCTGTAAATAGGATAAATTCCTTATAAAAATAAGGCAGAAAATATTTAAAATTTCATATTGATTTGTTTTTCACTCTTATAAATAATGTTCAGTTTTTTTTTCTTTTGTGGATAATATTTTAGATTCTTGTTCCCTGCCATTATTCATTGGCAGCCAAGGTAAGAAATTCATATATATCCACCTGTCTAAGTTTTTGTAAGGTGACCATTCACCAGTGTCAGAATGAGAAATAAACACAGAATCTCTCTTGAAGTTTTGTTGATGTACTCTGTTTCTGTTTTCCGGCAGATTTCCACAGCAGATGATAACCATAGAGAAAATTGTTTTAAAGAAGAATGGAATCTAATTGTTACTAGATGAATAATAACAAGGGTAGATCATATTCACTTGTATTTCTATATCCATCAGTACCTCAAATCCAGCATGGTAGCTGGGGATCTATTATCTTCCCATAAGGTCAATCACCGTTGTAAGATTTTAATAAAGATCTAGAAGCGAGCCATATATATTGCACTTATTTATATAATTAAAAAGAAGATAAATTTATGTACATGACACAGGGACTTAGACTTTTTAGTAGGACTCAGTCCTTGGACATCTGAGTCAAAATTTCTCTTTGTATCCAATGAGTGCAGAACAGGTATTTTGAATTTGCAGCCCACATTGAAATCTGAGTTCAATGGCCTGAAGGAACCTGAAATATTCTGCAACTATCTTTTGGTATGCAGAGATGTTGGATGCTTATCTGTTACTATATTACTGACATGACCCATATGCTTGAGATATAGATAATTTTCTCAGCTGTATGGAGCATACTTTAGTGCATCTGTGTGGTTCAAATCTGTTTTTCTCTCTTCTGTTTCTTGGGTCAGCTGGAGGCTTTTGTCTTAACAGAACATCCTCAGAACTGCTCTAAGCTATGCCTGGTTGTAAACAGCTGATGAGCAGACTGTAAGAGTGATAAATTAAATAACTCTTCTCTAGCTTATGAGTTTTTCAGCAGTCAGCAAAACAAATCTCCACTCTACTAAACCTGTTCAACACTTGAGTTTCACCGTACAGAAAGAAGTCAAAGGAGGAGAACTTTTATATAAGTAATATGAAAAAAACTGTGCTGATGACATATGGTAATTTTCTGGCATGACATACAAACAGAATGCTTCAATCTCACTCCTCTTGAGGTTTGGCATGCTAACGGAAGCTTGTGTCATGCTTCTGTTATGTCATTCGACTTGTGTCATTCCACTTCGGTAGTTATTTTTTATCAAATGCATTTTTTGGGTAAGCCTGTGAATACTTGAATAAATATCTCGTATCAAGTGTGATATGAATTTCTCAGGTGAAATTAAAAAAAAGACCTTGAATGCTGAACGTCCAGTGTGTATCAGCAGAAATGTAAGGTTAATATCTATAAAATTAAATACACATTTTGTTCCATGGTTTAAGATTCAAATGTAGAAGTTTCCCAAAGATCATTAAAATTACAATAAAGATGTAAGTAGATATAAATGAAAATAGGTAAATAATACCGATCTGGATAGCCAAGTAAAAGGTATGATTTAATTTTATAATTTGATTCCTAGAATTGTTCAGAGAATAAATCAGTTCATACAAAATATCTTGGTTATTTCTGGGGAAACTGCTACACGTTTGTATATGCAAAGAAGTTCTACTATTTCTTGTGAATTTAAAAGTACATATTGCTCTAAATAAAACGATAAATTTTTATTTTGCTAATGAACTATTATGTGAATCAATTATTCACTGAAAAGTCAGTAGAGGATTCATAAGAATTGTTAAAGTATGAAGGTACTATGAAAACAAATTGGCATATTTGCATAATACGCAGTACTATGTCACATTGATAAAAAGGAAGAAGGACGATGTTTGACTGCTTTTTCCTCTTTAGAATGCAAGTTCCTAATCTAGATGAAGTATGGCAGATATAACAAGAAATAAGGTGGAAATATTGTAAGAAACTATTCTACAGAGTTGTCGACAATTACCAAAATGAAAAGGGACAAGGCTGATGAGAGTTTTAAAATATATTCCCTCAGTAGCACCCTTATTCATGTAATGTGTGGATATTATAGAGCTAAAAAATGAACACACAAAACGTCAAAGCAGCAATTTAATTTTTTTTTAAATATCTGTTTCTAGCCTGTCACTAAATTCTATAATGACTAACTATGACTCTAATTAGAACTGACGATTTAAGGAAAGCTATTTTGGGAGAACAAAAAATAATTCTCCAACTGGATTTAAAGTTAAATGAAGAATTTACTGTTCCTGTAGAGTAGGTGAAGCGCATTTGAAATCGGCAGATGGATAAACTTCAAAAACAAGGTGTAAATCCTGACCATAATTAAAAATTAAAATTGCAAAACTTAAACATATTTTAGATTACTTCAGAGTAAAGTTTAATTATCTTGCTTTACTTTGGCATAAACAGATTTTGCCCAGAAAGTTTTCCAACTTGATACCAGTCTACATCTACTTTAAATGGAAGCAAAAATCTGTATTCCACCGACACAGAAGAATATAGATCTATATGTATGTAAATAGGATATTTGAATTTTAGTTACTATGCTTGTTCAGACAACACTGAGATTTATTGTGGAACAAATAACAAAACTGTAAGTATATTAGTGATATAACTGTTACACCACACACTCTTGATTTGATTTCCAAGAAAAGTTCTGTATTAAGTCAAGATATATGAAGTATGAATGAATACTAAGTCTAGCAGTGGTCTGAAACTGAAACTTCTGAAGAGAGCTTTTGCGTGAAAATATTTCTTTTCTTTTATTTTCCCTTCCTGGGATGAAATGACACCATTCTTGTATAATATATTGCTACCCCTATGTTATCAGTGAAACCTCACAGTCAGTTTGAACATGGAGTCCTTTTTTTGAAGTCTTCATTATGTTCTTACTACAATTCTGGTCTCAGCAGGATTAATGATTATTTTCAAAACATTCAAAAATGGTATAACAATATATATGCACTACTATTTCTCCCAAACTCCTACATGACAGGCATTTGAAAGCCGCTTGCATGCCCAAATTCAACACCTAAATATACTGTTGTAATATCTTTGGTGGATGCCACTGTGTGTTTATCCTTCTGGAAATAAGGTCTGTCTTTCAAGCAGTTGAAAGATTAACTTCACAAATTTGTTATGAAAATCTTATGTCCAACACTCTATTTGTTTTCCTTTCCTCATGTTTCTTCAGTCTTCCACGTCTCCAAAGTCAAGATCCTCACCTGTCCAAGCTTAGTGTCTGGGTTCTACAGCTTTCTTTTATATGCTTATCATTGCATTTTGGGGTACAAACGTATTTTTGTATATTTGCAATTCATGCACAAGAGAAATGTGTTTATTAGGTTAATCAACTTTTATAATTACTGAGTTGGATCAGATAATTTCTGCAGATATTTACTTTGTTCTGTAAATATACAGACAAAGAAGTCAGGTATATTCTCTGTAACAATATGTCCCTCCAAAAGCCAGCAGTACTTGAATCTTGTTACCTGAACAAGTAATTTCTTTTTAGAATATAGTGAATAATACTCTTCCTAACTTGGAAAAGAATGACTCTAATTGAGCAGATAGAACAAAGAACATAAGAACTCTGTGTAACACAATAATTGTGTATTAGAAAATGTACAATATGTACAATACAGAAAGAAAGCAGTTTTTGTCCATGATCTTTCACCTTACAACTGATGACATAACCATTGGGAAAATTATGAACAGGAATTAAGAGAGGTTTAAATCTGAGAAACTAATTTCCACAAAAACTGATTATAGACATCACTTATTTAGAAATTCCATGCAACAATTCCTATAAAATTAATCACTATATTAAATCTACTGTGGCCCACATGGTGTGTGGCAGTTATTGCTGTTTAAGAGAGCAACTAATAGCAATTAGGAAAGAGCTACAATTGCAATGAATACTTATGGGAGGATGCTTTTGCTAAGGTTCATCTTTTTCACATCCGTATTTGCATGTCACTTACAGAGGTGAGATACTCTTTCAGGACTGGGACTTGAAATGACTATGGCAATGAAAACAATAATGATAATAATGACAATGATAGTAACACAAGGAACATATTCTGTTGAGCTACAGAAAACACACTTGTTCATATTGTTCAGGAGTTAGTAAGCTGATTCAGTTGAAATAAGGACAGTTCTACAGTTTTGTGCATTCCGCAAATGAAACAAAGCTTATGTTTTCATAAATTCAGAGTGACTCATTTGTCACTTTTGTCCTTCTGCTGGATCAGCTTTATCAAAATAAAATGCCAGAAAATCTTTATTTTGATCTAAGACACATAAATCCTCCCAGGGCACTCTGAGTCCAGCCTGACTGAATGACATTATATTTGTGGCCTATTATTTTTAAAGGATGATAAACAATGTCAAAATTAAACTTTGAGCTGACTATTTATTAATAATTTGCTATTGAGATTTAATTACTGCTATAATTTCTTCTGACTATGAGATCTTGCTCAGGTTGCATCCATGCCTCATTGTCCCCTCTGAGGCAATTTGACTCAGACAAGTGTCCCTTACAAAGCTTACACCTGAAATAGGCAATGCTCCATCCATACCTCTGAAAGCAGTGGTTATCTCACAATATTTGATGAGTTTTCTCTTTTGTTCCAGGAATGAGAGTCATTTCTTGAAGGCCTTGTTCTTCACTGTTTCTGTTGCACCACCAGTCTTTGCCAAGTATAGAGATCCACAAAGAGAATAAATCATGCAGTCTTTGAAAATACCTTGCACATTTCTCAGGCATTAGTAAACCTGCAATAATAAATAAAAGCTGTTTACTACTCATCCCTCCTGTGGACATAGAACTCTGGATTGGTGCATGGGTTTCAAATTGTCGCTGCAGGTTTAAGTATTTCCTTACCTGCTGAACCACTGCTGAATGGAGAGAGGGATCAGGCAGCTCAGAGAACTCGGTTCAGTCTTTATGCTGCTGCTCCCGTGGATGAAAGTGGATACCTGGGAAGCAGTCAGAGAAAAGAGAAACCACAAGTGATATTTTCCATGTATTCTAATACAGTCTCCAGTCATTGTATCTCAGTAGTTTCCTAGCAAAATTTAATAAGCCTTTTATGGGCTTACGTTGATCCATCAGTGTTCTTTGTGGGGAATCATAAGTAAGCAGGGAAATTTTCAGTCCATCTCCCTCTGGATTTCGGCTAGAGATGTTAGCTACATTCTAGCTGGTTTTGAATGTCTCCCCTTGTCATTTTAGATAGAAGAGGCCACATTATCCAAAATCCTCTGCATTGAGAAGTTCTTCTGAGTTTAATGGAAAAATTGAGGATAATGCAGTCTGCTGGAGACTCTAAGCCCTTTCTTCCCTTCCCCCTTTCAGCCTCTCTTTAGTCACTCAAAATTCTGCTGACCAGTCAGAAATTTATGACAAAGGATAATGATTGTATGCAACTTGCTGAAGAATGAAGAGATTTTCGTGCATCTTATTGATTAAAGTGTATGTGGCATTCTAGTTCCTTGCTAAATATTGTCATTTTTCGTCTTCATAGACCATGCATACTAAATTATACAGGAAGATTATACTTTAGTTGAGTAAGTATGCAAAGATACTGAAACTAAAGATAATTTGGGAGAAAAGCAGTCTTCCACACAGTTTTCAGAGTGAAGATTCCTATAACACTGTCTCATGGTACTGAAGCTTCCTATAACAGATGCTGAACACAGACATAGAGATGCACTGCTGACTGCTGAATTTTGATCCAAAGCCTGCCCTTTGACACTAGTAGAAAGAAATTAATATTGATGTTAATGGGTTTGGCATAGAACTCACGCTATCATCAACTTCGAGATAGACATATGATAACAGAACAAAACCTCTACAAGGCATAGTTCTGAGACACCTTGGATAAAGTACTTGTGTCTGTCCTTTCTTTCAGCTTCGAAAATTTTAAGGGCAAGATTTACAGTCAAAAGCAAGAACTTGGCTGTTTGTCCCTTTGTTTATCTTGTTTGGGAGGGAATTTAAGGATTTCTTATTCAAGGAAACTGGCATTCTCTTTAGTGCCTGCCTGAACAGTTTGCTGGAACAATTTGCTAGTAGAGACCCGTGCACTTTCTTTAATATTGGTACCTAGCAGAGAAGTGGAGGCATAACTGTAGCCTCCCTTACAGCAATTTGTGTTCCCTAAATGTTATGTCATTTAAAATAAAAATATGAGCCAAATATATATTTATATGAACATGGGAGTGTATATGTTTACATGTACATATATATAAAAACTTTTGAAGAAAATTGCTAATAGTAAATGGTGTGTACATGAAGAATTATCTTGTAAAAAATATATTTCGTATGCCATTTAAAATCTATGGTTAATAATAGCTGATAGTATTGCCTTTACTAATTAATAAAAAATGACCTTACGGCCAGGATCATTTCAAATTTGTAGTCATTCCAAAATCATTCCAAGATCTTTTGTTCAGTTTAATTTTCAGAGACAGCTAAGGTTAGACAGATTTCCTCCTCAGCTCTTGTAGGAAAGGGCGAGAGGGAGGATGGAACTAATGATTTGACATCTTCTTAAACAAATACAAAAACCTGCAACGCATGTATTACATGAATTTGAAAGTGTTCTTGTTTTTTAATTTAAGAAATTGCCTGGCATAATTTTAATAAAATTTAAACTGCAAACTGCAGTTGAAATATCTTATAACAAATCACAAGATGAGTTGTTTATTTTTGTTGAACTTATTGTCACCTCTTGACCTAATTATTTTGACAGGTCTGCAATAATACTTGGAAATAAAAATAAGGTTACAAAAGTTGTCATATCTTTTCCCCTCAGGAATAAAAGTAGGAGGTGATGACTTTCTAAAAAGGAATTTAAAGATTACCTTTAAAAACAGTAATGTAAGTAATTTAATCAAAAATACCACAGATTTAATGAGGATCCTTTTCTGAAGGGGCGGGGGGAAATGTAGGGTCTTCTTATCAAAAAAGAGACCAAACTTTAAACTCTACACTTTGATTATTTTCATGTCAAGTCAGTATTGTATAGACCAAATGGATACTGTTTTCAGCACTGAGATTGAAAAGGGAAATGGAGATTATGGAGTTGAAAAATGATGATAATAATATTGTTATTAAAAAAAATATTAACAATTCTTTCTTTTATTATAATTATGGGCAGACATGTACAACTACTGTTGAGTGAGAGAAAAGGGCTTTTCTCATAACAGGCTGTAATATCAAAATTCTGCAACTCCACAACCTTGAGACTTATTTATAGATAGGAACAACTGGATTGCCGTGGTTAAGCCCAGGAGGTTAGTAGGTGACCAACACCTTTGTTTTATGAATATGCATACATTTACATATACTTACATATATAGACACTTAATTATTCTGGTTTTGCAAGGAAAAATAAATTTCTGTATTTTCCCTGGAAAGGAAGAAAATAGGCAATACAAATCACAGTACTGGCAGGAAAATTTAAAGGAAAGTGAGGTTTTAAATTCACTGGCATTTTCTTCAGGAAAAGGCAGATTTCACAATAGTTTTCTGTTCCAAAATCAAGTTAAAATTGTCATTTTTTAAATGTATTTAAGATATGCCATCCTGGTATCACTCTCTTGCCTATTTTTTTCAGGATTTAAGTTTTGAGGCTTGTTTTTTATTTCCTAACAAATTCCCTTTCATGTAGCATAGGACTCCCGTCAAGTGTCTTATCAACCTGGCCGGAAGGAAAAGCATGTTGATGCTTATACAGAGATTTCACTGGTAGACTGGGAAGAGAGATGAGAAATAATAGTATTTAACTTTTAAGACCTGTCCTTGCCTCTAGCTAACTGGTGTAAGGAACAGCTTGAGCAGTTAGAATAAAAGCCAATAACACTGTACCTGGCAAAGCCACAAAGGTAAAAATGAAGGCTAGTGCTGAGTTTTATACCTTTTCAGTTTCACTGGACTACTTCCAGAAACAACATACAAAGTCTTTTACATGCTTTTGTCCAAATATATCCATCTCTGAGGACACAGACACCTTCTTTTTCCTTCCTTTGTTGCATGAATGGGTATCACCATGAGGAAAAGACCTTGCCAAACAACAGTGTGCAAAAACCTGCCAAAACCTGTAATCTAAACTTTTAGGAGCTCTGTGATTTACCTGTACTCAAAACCAGCAGGTCAGAACCCCAGAACTTTTACAGGCTATGTTTTCCTCCATGGCTGCCAGGAACCGTGATCTCTCCACTGTGGGTAACTTCTATCCATTCTTGATACAAACTTCAGAAATGGCAGTCAGAAATCTCCTGACAGCCAGAGAGACTGAGTAATGCATCTTGTTAACTTCAAAACCAGTTTCTCATATCTTGTTCCACAAGTAACAGAAGTTAATGATCATTTGTCACAAACCCATTGTCTATAGGAAGGATATTATGTATTTTGGGCTTAAGATACTAATTTTTTTAAGATATGCTCAACTTTCTCTCCCACAGCTGTTTCAAGGCAGTGATAAAACATCTGCTTAATACACTCTTGAAAAATTATTTAAAAGGGGTTTTATTTTTACGTGCTTGGTATACAGTTGCCAAAATGCTTTTTAGAGCTAAAGATAAGGTGAAATAATTTTTTAATGTGATGACAAATCTAATGCAGGTCTTAAAATCATGTCACTGTGTAAGAGCTCTCTCACATTCTGCTTTTGCCAATTTCGTCATACTTCTGTCAATATCTAATAAATTACAGAAAAGTGAAAATCTCTAGAGTACAACTATGCAATTAGAAAGGAAAAAATCAAGGAGAGATTTATTGTTTCTGATAATTAACTAATATCTTAATTTTTATCTTGATAAT
Organism: Tapera naevia; assembly: GCA_033556795.1. Lineage (NCBI taxonomy): Eukaryota > Metazoa > Chordata > Aves > Cuculiformes > Neomorphidae > Tapera > Tapera naevia. The sequence goes on from JAUMJJ010000059.1 coordinate 8,588,702, forward strand.
ATTATTTAATTATCCTAAAGCTATCGATAGAGTCCAGAAAAAAACTGACCTCTTATAGCAAGACTGTTAAGGAATTACTATTCCCTTCACTAAATAATACTTCCTTTAACTCACGTAGCCTTTCAAATATTAGCTCCAGCAGATTTCCTCTTCATACTATGACAGAGCTTAAATTAGGAGATAAATTAGGTTTTCCTATAGAATTTTTATAATGATAGCTTCTTATTATTTTGGGTTTTTTAATAGGTTGAAGATAAGGATTGATCATTTTCCAAATTGGATCTACCATCAGAGAAAAACGGACTTTTTTTTTTTTCCCCTCAAGGTAAGTATGCACTCAGTTTTGCTTCTTGTTCACCAGTAGCAAAAATAACCATTCTTTTTCCATGTAGAAATGACCTGCAAAATATTCCCTTAGAACTGGTTTACTTTAAAAGAGAAAACCAGTCCTGCCAGATTCTACACACATGGATCTAAGTTTTGAGCCTATGGGAATTTCATACTTGGAAGTATTTTAAGGTTTGCATCCATATGGTAGAGTCTCTCCCAGCACATCCTCTAATTCATGCATTGTTTCCCTTTGATGAATAACATTTGCTGTAGCTGATTTATTATACAGCAATCCCTCTATTGCCTCCCCATCTTGCTGTGAAGAATGCATACTCTTGCTAAATTCCTCATAATTTTTTGCAGCAAAACTTAATAAAAAAAAGATTATTTTATCAAAATTAGATAAAGCAAACTTTATAAGCTGTCATTTACAGTGAGCAAGATTCCTGCCACTTACATAGGCATGGAGTATTTTTACTTTTTGCACATTTCTTTCCACTGTCTTTCTTTGAATTCCAACAGGTTTCTTGTACGCCTAAACCAGGGCTGTGAAACTCATGGCTTCCACACTATTCTCCTGCTCCTGCAGTGTAACGTGAGTCACATGCTGCACACGTGCCCAGTGCTGGCAGGAGCACAAGGGCAAGGAGCTCAGCGCTGCAGCTGGGTAGAAACAAGGTGCTGGGACAGATAAAACAAGAGGGAGGGCGGATTTGGCCCATGGGCCTTGAGTTTGACACCGTTGACCTTAGTATACCAGAAATGTATAATGCACATAGTAAATGCCCCTGCTTATGCATTAATTTCCACCCACTTGTTAGAACAATTCACTCACTGAGATCTCGAGAGGTTTGGTTACACAAACATCCATGTGAAAAATGCCTGGATTAGAGATAGTATGTTGACATGACTCTATAATTCATTTGCCACTGTATAGCATCCAAGTAATGTTTGGTACTCATTTGCACATTATTTCCATGGGGTAGGTTTTTACATTTGCATCTTTTTATTTTAAATCTTCCAGAACAAATAAACAAGAAAACCCAACAAATAGAGTCCAAGCGAAACCCCGAAAAGGCGTTAACATAAGTATGTATCAAACTCCAGACAAGTATATATTTTTTATAAAATTCAGAGAGGAGTCATATAGTTTATTCATTCAAAATCAATAAATATCCTGATATTTAATCAATAAATATCCTGATATTTAATTAAATATCCTGATAAATAAACATTCCTGAAGATAATTTTTAAGTGCCTATACTAGGTTTCAAACCTGTTATACCACATGGAAATCAAGAATAAAAAACTCTTAGTAGAACAGATAGCTTACTATTTCAGTCATTGTTCTGCAAATGTATGATTTAGAGAAGACATTTTTAATTTGCATCAATGATTCATGACATAAAGTCATGTTCTTTCATCCTATAAACTATTGAAGTATTAAGAGAAAAGTTCTTACTATGGTCAGGAAACCTGTAATGTCTCAGGTACATCTACATTGTATGTTTTTTCAAATTTAGTCCAATGCCTATTTAAAATACGTTTTGAAGCATGTTGTGCTTTAAAAGCTCTTCTTATTGTTATGTGCTCAAGAAATTATTCTTTATTAAAATATCATGTGAATCAAAAAAGGAGACAGAAAGCATTGTACAAAATACTTCTGAAATACTTCAGCAACAATACATTTCTGATGGACTGAATGCTGAGCACAGAATTTGCATAAGTCTTGTCAGATCAGATAAGATAAGCAGTCCTTTTTATCTTTAATTACAAGAAGCTAGACAGTAGAGCACCAGCACTACTCAGAACTTGCAGTCTTTTCCCATTACTATCATACTAAATTATCATAACAGAAAAATATATGTACATCTGAATAGTAAAAGAATAAGTGTTGAAGGATTACATCAGATAAGGTGTTATTACATTATTTCAAACCCAGTACAAAGGAAGAAGGAAAAAAAAGACAGCTGCAACTTTTCATGTTAGTAAAGTTGTTAAATTCTGTTTTCAAGTATTTCTGTAAAACCCATTTGAAAGTTAAAATAATAAAAATAATTTAATATGGCTACTGGTGATGTCTCTGCTGCTTAAGGAGAAAAGTCTCTTTCTATCATAACAACCAGAGCTGTAGAGATGATACTTCTGGGTTTTTCTCCATTTTTTTCTCTCTAGTTTAGTTATTCCAGCAAAATTCTGCAATGTCTATTTGACCTAAGGTAATTATTTTCTAAAAGTTAGACAAAAGCAAAATAACACAATGAAATAATATCACATGAAAGTAGTAGTTATTGGCCTAATGTGAACTGCATAACTTTCCACTAACTTGAATAATATGAAGCTGTGTTAATGGATAAATCTAGAAAACATGCAGTATCTGTAAAAGTAAATTAAGCAGCAATAGGTAATATTACTATGCTCTAGAATTCCACTATCTTAGCTCTTAAGTTGTTCCAATGGCTCCTGGCACACCTTTTTCGATATCAAATTATAACCTGCTGAGCTATTCGTGGAAGAGCTGGGCAAGAAGTGTGCGCCAGAGATTATTAGCAATAGAAAATTCTGTGTGACCACTGGAACAAGCTATATGAAGAGCTCCTGTCCTCTATGTATCTGCAAAGAACCAGTTTTGATGAAGCATCCTTGTGAACTTGATGTCCGCAATAGCCATGACAGACTTAGTTCAGCTCCTGCAGGTTTCTGCTCTCCTTTCCCCTCATTTGGATGAAGTGACTCATTAAAGCAAGACTGTGGCCTTGCCAGTACCGAGTCTCAGTTGATGTCTTCCACTGCACCAAAAAGGCCTCTGGGAACCATGGCTCTACTTCTGCCCTAATTGGCACGAGAGATCCAATGTGAAAGTTGTTGACCCAGGCCAGCTACCCCTGGGAGCTGGCCTGGGTAGACAACTCAGCAAAACCTTAGCAGTTTTAAATTCAGAGCCTCAACATTCGAGGGCCTGTCTGCATGATGCCAGCTTACTCCTAGCTGCATATCCATGAAGATCCATGTGTTCTGAAAGCTTTGGAACTGGTGCAGCTGCCCACACATGTTTCTGCACCTCCATTAAACGGAGTGGTTCCAAGATTTTTCCAGGCAACAGACTGCTTAAACAATTGAACATGCTTTCTAATTTACTGTTCCATTAATATGAATGGATGGAAAAAAAACCCCTCTGTTCATTGCTTCCCTACTTCTTGAGTTGAATGAGGTTTTTCAGCATATCTTTAAGGAACATGTTGAAAGTGTGATGATATTTTGGCTGTCGCATGGTTGCCTAATCAAGCAGATCTTGAGTAGTGGTTAATGGAGTTCTTTTCTCTTCCCCTCACCTGAGAAGTCCTATGCAGACTAAAAAAGAGTTAAAGAGTTGGAGAAATAATGAATAATACAGTAATAGATACTCTGTAGTTTCTATAAGATAACCCCCCCATTAAAATATTCTTGCAATATTTTATAGCTTGATCAGAGAACAACATGGCACAAAATATCTTAAAATGTCTTTGATGCACGAAATGTAATTTCTTTATTCAAAGTTAAGAAGAAATATAAGTAATGGAAGTTATGATCTCATTCAGATCACCAGCAGATAGCCTAGGCACTGAAATGTCTGAAAAAAATGACAAATTTTCTAGCCAAGTAGAAGAAGTGCCTAGATATAATTAGGAGTTTAGGAAATAGATGTAGGTAACGCCGAAAACTATATGCCCTGAATCTGTGTTCAGAGGTCCTAAATATAGAGCGTGCCTCTTTTTATGGTGATTTAAGCACAGAGCCACAAAGAAATAGAAGTGAACTTGTGGATGAGTGAACTAAATGAAAAATTGTCAACTGTCGACGAATACCAAACTCCAGACACAGGAATACCCTGTGTTAACTTTAATCCAAGTTTTATGGTAAGTACCCTCTGCACGTGTTCCTAATTTATTTGCTACTAGAATAGTCAGGCGTATTTTGCAATTGTCCATAAGTCTGGTCTAGGAACTTGTAGAGGCTGTTGCCCTTCTCAAAATTGTAATGACGTTAACCTTCTCAGGAGGTTTGATCTGCATGGAGTTTTTCACATATTTCAACAAGTAACAATAACAAAAAAAGCCCGGGGACTTTCCTGTAAAGAAAATATCTTTATTAGAATCTGTGCATGCATAACAAGACATTTTTGCAAATCTATGCATTTTGTAGTTTGACATTAGGCTTGATATAGCTGCCTTTCAGACTACAATGAATTTAGATGTTGGTAAACTGCAGTAATTTCCAAGCCAATGATTTAGAGTTAACAGTATTTGGTGCATCTCTTTGCTAGAATTAAGAAGATGCATGGGATGCTTCCAGTTGTTGAAGGTGAAAGAGGATACTTGGAGGAGTGAAATTAATAATATCCACACAACAGCTTTGCCAGCCATTTCCTCTGTATGTAAAAGAGCTCTGAGATGTGCTCTCACTCTGGAATAAACACTGTCGGATTTTTTTTGTTGTTGTTGATATTGAGCATTTGTAATTTTAAAAAGAAATCAGACAAAAATAAATTTAAAAAAATACATTCCTGATTGAAGAGTAAAAACCTTCTCCATTCCTATTACATGGATAGAGCTAATATTAATATTCTTGATTGCACAGTTCCTTTTGTATGTTTTTCAGAAGTTTTCAGAACTTCTTGTATTTATTCTTGAATGTCTAAGTGAAAGAAATTCTTTCCAGTCGCAGGTCTGTATAAGGAGTGTGCTTGAAAGACTGCCAGTCTTTGTTCCTCAAGTTATTTCCTTTAATAATTCAAGGTCTATGTGGTGTTGGTTTTGAGGTTTTGTTTTGTGGGGGTTTATTTACATTTCACGTTAAAATATCTTCATTTTTACTGTAAATCTGTTATTTCACAATGGTTTTATTTTGGAATAAAAATTGATGTAACACATAAATTCAGTTTACTGTAGCATTTTCACATGGATTTCATATGGATTGTGAAAGTGTTAGCCAAAGTAGTCGGTCCTTAAAAGTTCATTGTATCTCAACTCCAATGAATTTGGACAAGCTCCTGTGTACCATAATAGACCTTTACATGTGGAAGAGATCATGAGAAATTTGAACAGGATTTTAGGTATACAAACTTGAACAAATTCTTGACGATGACAGGACTATCAAAGGAATACGGTGTCCAGCTGGGCAGAATGTTTCAGCCAGCCCCACAGCAGACTGATCCTTAGGCAATTCCTTTGATGCCAGTACGCGCAACGTTAGAGCCAGTTGCTTTCTACAACGCGGCCAGCCAATTGTCCAGATGCTGTTGCTAGAAAAATGTGTATCACAGCACCTGGATTTTGCAGCTGTAATGTTCAGTGTTTAAATGGCAGTTAAATCTTCTCAAAGCATCTGAGATGGATACTGGGAATAAGAAAGACAAAAGAAGTTCATTTGGAGCAGTGGCAGAAGGTAAATGTGGGAATGTCGGTAGCGAGTACATGCCATGTGGCAAAACATTTATACTCTTGTCTTTCTGTTCTCATCTCCCATTGCTTTGCATATTCCATCAACTCAAGAATCAACCTCTTTTATACTGTCAAGTCATACCTAATTGAAGGCAATTACTTTTTAAAACTATCTATCAACAGAAAAGAAACCCTACAATGCATAACTATGATGACAAAAGTGAGTTTTCCAGATGAGGTCTGATTTCAGTAAGTAAAAAGTTCAGTGTTGAATGCTGAAAAACACAACATGTGTGTATATTTGCTGGAAATTTAAGTTGAAGTTCTTTAGTACGGAAAAGTAACTTGTTAGAAGTTCAACTGTGGGAAAACATATACGTTTGACAGTACAGTATTCAAAAAAATAAATTATTCTTTCTAAAATATTCTGCAATGGAACATTCTTTTCCTTTCTGCATAAAATATAGTGTGTTTCCTACAAATATAGTTCCTTATCAGGAGGTATCAGTGCAAAATATTTTTTATGGATTTAGGTCTTAGTAAAATAATTGTAAAATTGTCTCATGAATCCATAGGTTAAGCTACTGGAAGATGACATTTTTTCCTCTCGTCATTCCAGTCTTGGAAATACAAATGCTGTGAGAAAAAAGAAAAATTATATAGTATGCTATAGTACTTCCTCAAAACATTTCCTAGAAAAATGACATCAGTGTAATGTGAACTGGAATATGGATTAGTGCAAGTTCTATGAATAATATCTTGTCATATTCTAGGCTACATTTTCTTTTGTTTTCTTTTGTCCCAGGATACTGGACAGATATTAGAGAAAGCAGAATTTGTTGCAATATAACTCGGATTATTAAAAAATACTTTTACATTTGTAATCTAGTGCGACTGAAATTCCTACACTGAAGATGCCAGGCATGTACAATGTGCTTAGATTTTCAGATAAGTCACTGTTCAGAGAAATGATGAATGTCATCTATCTATCAATTGGTTTATCCTATTGTATAAAGGCATGTATTTTGCAGTAGAATGACACTCAGAAATATTTAGCTCTATTAATTGTCTAAAGGATTTCTAAATAAACAGCAATAGAAAAATTATCTAAAACACACAATTCAGGATAAAAAATAAAAATATAACTTTTATTAGAAATGGGTTTCCTATGAAAATTTGGGTTTGGGAAGATACAAAGAAAAATTTTTGACTGTTTTCTGCCCAAAATCCCCTCCAGTTTTACTGGTGGCAAGTGAAATTGCTGAAAACCTCACAGGCAGAGACGAAGTACTTTTGCTTCATAATATCTAACAACACCAGTGCAATTAATTTTTAGTTTTAGGACCAAAAAAAAGAAACAATTCAATATTGCAGGCATAACGAATTGATTTTTCTAAGCATTTTGTACTGAAAAATATTCCAAAAGAAACTTTTCAAGTAGATTTCGCCCTGGTATTATAAATATTGTTCAAACACCTTTGATTTTGCATGGATTTAATTGGCATTTCATACATTATTGCATTGCTGAGGTGATTGTCTGACTGAGGTGGATTTACTTCTCTATAGCAACCCTTATGGTACTGTGCTTTACATTGGTAGCTAGAAAAGTGTTGATGATACATCAGTGTTTCAGCTTCTGCTAAGCAATGCTTGCACAGCATAAAGGGTATATCTCCAACTTTTCGCCAGTAGCATGGGAGTGGGTAAAATCTTGGGAGGGAACATAGCCTGGACATCTGACCCAAACTGAATTAAGGGATATTCCATGTCATATGATGTCTGCTCTGCAGTAAAAGCTAAGAGAAAGGAGGAGGAGAGGGGTGCTTTTGTTATTACAATGTTTGTCTTCCACAGCAACTGCTACACATACTGAAGTCCTGCTTCTGGGGAAGGGGATGGACATTTCCTGTTGATGAGAAGAAGAAAATAAATCTTTTGGTTTTCGTTGCTTCCACATATGGCCTTTGATTTTGCTTTATTAAACTGCCTTTAATTTGACCTGTGAGGTTTTTGTCCCTCTTATTTTCTCAGCCGGTTGTCCTGCTGAGGGAGTGAGTGACAGATTGATTTGGTGGGCATGTGGCATACAGCCAAAGTCAACCCATCACAATTATATACAATGACACCTAAATTGTACCCTTCACATTTCAGACTTTTTATATAAAAATGAATACAATAAATAATACACGGATACAAGGATTTCAAAGGTCTTAGAAACATGATTAGACTTAACTTCATAACTTTCTATTTACATAGAAAAACATTACTGGCATTTTACAAATGTGGAAATAAATTCACTCGGGTTGCTCAACACAGCAAGATTACACAGGTATTCTGTAGAAGATGTTCCATAAACCTAGGTTTTCTGATGTTTGGGTCTCCTCTGTTATGTAATACATAGCACTTCCTCACTGATCTGGCATGGTTTAGATTGATTATATTAAACTGGCTGTAGGACATGCAGTGTAAGTGATTTGCAGGTTATGCTAGGATGCATCCGAGAGCAAGATGACATAGCCTCTATTGTGATCCCACAATAAATATATGACACAATTAATGAATGTCAGGAGCAACTGTGATCTTCTGTGTAATTCTACATCAATTTTGTATTACACTTGGACATATTTACCACTAATAAGTTGTTATGTACTATCTGATGCTTCTCCTTAGGCAACATCTATGTACGTTTATGCAGATTTGTTTTTCCAATAGTTTATTTTTTAAATTAAAAGTATGATTTCTCATTTTAGAAAACCTGTCATTTTGGTCTATTTGGTACAGACAGATGGAGTTGAAAGCTAATGTTGACTCAGAATATTTAATGTCTTTTAATTTAATTCTGATGGCAAAAATAATCAGTTTCCTGATTTGATTTACATCATATTAACTCAGTACCCTGTAGAGTTGTGCTTTGAGGGAAAAGCAAAATGAAAATTATAAAACAGTTTCTAGATATTTTCTAAACTGAAAATGCTAGGAAACTTAGCTTTTCAGAGGAGCTGGTGGGATATAAAAAGATGAAAAAACAATCAAGAAGCAGGCCGAAAATATGGGTTTTAAGTGACTTCTTTTTTCTTAGAAGACCAACCTTTTTTATCAGCTAATATGGAAAACAAGCCAATAATATTTATTGCTTCAAATAAAAGCTGATGTTTTGTGTTTCTTTTTGCCACTCTTTACTCACACTGGCAAGCATCAGTATCATTGATTTTGGTGGGATTTGTACACAAGAAAGAAAGTATCTGTTGAACAATGGAACAATTTTAACCAATTCAAACTGTTCACTTAACAGTGAATAAAGAGAACAATCAGTGACAGGGAGGAATCATTCTACTGTCTACTTTGTTCACAGTAAGCAGGTCTAGTGGCATCAGTGTGATAATAAATGGAAAAAGGGACAACTTAGAACAAAAACAAGTAGCACTCTAGGTTGTTAGTCCTCACATGTAATATGTAGGGAAAACACTGCATGAAGGCAAAATGAAACTATCTCTTCACAGAAGCAGTGTCTTACACAAACAAGAAGAATCTTCTGGATCATCTGAAATACTGCAGGATCACAGAACATCCTTACTCTCCTCTCCTCTCTTCCATATTCTTTTGTCAAACAGTCAGGCAGCTTCATCGAGCAACATTAAGAGCTGGTTACATCTGCCTAGTCTGTATGCTGAATCACACATCACCTGCTGATTAGTGCAAGTAAGGACCTTTGGGGTTAGCACTGCAGATGGCCTGCAGGCAAGCAGCAAAAGAGTTGAGCAAGAATATAAGGGTGTAAAACAAGAATATTGCTGGGGTTTTCTCCCAAAATGATAAGTGCCTCTTCTTTACCTTAGGAGGCCAAAAAGGTTTTTCCACAGCAACAGTATGAAAAGTTCAAAGGAAACTAACTGCAAAATTAAAGCAGAGAAGCATTTTTTCTATTTCTGTCACTATGAGTTCTCTAGTGGATTTGGGTAATATTGAGAGATCTTTTTTGGTTTTTTGTGCTTAGAATTTCTTCAGCTTGTACCAGACTGTATGCATCATGCCTGAGGCAGGGATATTTTTGATGCTGCAGCAGTGATTTTAGAAGTCACAGGACTGTGTTTTGCTCTCATATTATTCCCGAAACCTTAATTCATAGATTTCTTCCTCAAGATGGGTATCATTTACCTATATTTTGTATCATGACGCAAAGGTGGGACCTGTATGCTGCTGAAAGCTTAGCAAGGATGCTTACCTCTGTGACTGATGTTACTCACTTCACTTAATTGTTTAAACACAGTAGGCATATTGGATGGGTTTTGATTTTGCTGCTGCATCAACAGCCTCCGTTATGACTTTGCCATTCCCATTTTTCACACTCCTTGTTTAGAACAAAGCACAGCCAAGGTTTAAATATAAATTTTCAAAGCCTCAGGAAGCTCCAGGAAGATAATCACAATAGCAACTAGTATCTGTACTGCTGCTAAAAGCTTTGCAGGTGCTAAAGCAGCAAAAGAGCACAGTTAAATACGATGCTTTTGAAAATCCGTTACCAATAACACGTCGACACTCTTCTCGCAAAGACACAATCACTGAATGAGGAGCATCATGTCTACCAAAGTATAGGATATGCAGGAACTTCATGATTTACATACCAATTAATTTATGCTTATATTAGCATTTCTTAACTTTTATTCATCTGCTATCTTCTATCTAACCTATATCCAGCTGGTTGGTTGAAAGGCATTCCCTCTTATTCAGGACAATCTTTTGACTGGACTGAAGGCTACGGGTGATATCCATCCATGAGTGATGCTTTCTCATGGGATCATTGAAACCTCAAAGTATCGTCTCTCTTTCTTACAGGGAAAAAAGCACAACATTTACACCTAGATTCAGCCAGCACACTCAGAGCTTTGTCTCTCCTATTGGAGTATGTTTTGATGCCACATGACTGAGATTAAGTAGATAAAATGGCAAGGAATTGTCTCTTAATTAAATAAAAGAGAAAATGAGTTTTGCTGTCAGGCCAAATTCAGAATGCTTACAAGATACGTTATAGACAAAATTACACAAAAGTTTCTCAGCCTGCTTACAGACAGAAATTCAGATTCCTGAGGCCAATACTGAATGACACACAGCACAATGTTCTAGTGTGCTCAACAAAAATAAATAAATAAATAAATAAATACATTTGCAAGGTACTCAGCTTTAAGGGAACAAAAAAGCAGTGTTCACACTATCAGACACATTATAAAGAAATGAATACTTCTCTTTTTTGAACTGTAAGATTTTGCTTTAACACTGAGGTATAAAATTTTATGAGCATCTCTTCAGCTATTGAAGTCAGCATAAGCCGATTTTAACTTCTGAAGATGGAAGTAAACTCTTTCTTCCTGTTCTGAATTGCATAAAAGTAAATGTCTATCTTTTCTGTATACTTTGCTGTGCTATTAAGGTATTATGAAGGTATAAACAGAGCAGAAATGTATTTTATATTGCAATTTACAATAACTTGATTATAAATTTCTCCCAGCAGAAAAATAAGTGAAGTCATGTCTAACACAAGTGTTAAAAAGTGGATTTTAACATTTATGAAATGGTCAAATGTGCATTAGAACTATGATTTTCACAAAATTTTTAGACAGAGAGTGAGAGCAAGTCAACTGCACTTATTGACCCAGAATCAGAATTGTTTTCCATTCCTGGGTTTGCTCCAAAATGACTTATTGTAACTGATCAGTTCCAATATAGTTTAGGCTAATGCCCCTGAATGGTTTCGTCTGTTTACAGTGGGAGAAACATGTAGTTGCATGTTAGAAGAAAAACTTGCACAATAAGCCTGTTTAAGAACTATGTGCACTACGTATGACTGTATTGTTTTCAGGTCAATTACCAAGTAAATTCAATGTCTCACTGAGAGACTTGGATGGAAAGAAATTCAATTTATATATCTAGATCAGAAATTAAAACATAAGGAAATCTTCATTATGAATGCAGTATCCATGAAGATAGAGAGAAAATGTATGTGAAGACAAACAAATATATATAGGCATTGGGTCTTAATTATCTCTAAGTGTACATATGTAGAGATACATATATATAGATCAGGATATAAGGTAACTGAAAATACACTAATCCTCCTGAAACAAATCTTATAAAGGGTTACATATGGTAGAAGAAAAAACATTTTGTCATGTTTTTGTAAAAAAATTATATTTCCAATATCTCCAGCTAAATTACACTGGAAGTTATATAACTAGATCTTCCACTGTTGAAACAGAAACTTATTTTGCATTTATTTCACTTATTTATGTCAGGAGTCAATGCCTAAAAAAACTAAAACATTTTTTCCCCAAATGGAAGCAAACAAAATATCACGGTATAATATAATTTGAAATTGAAAAAATAATTTTAAATATTTTATTGTCCATGGACTTGATCAAGATAAACCCTATAGGCTAACAATGACTGATTTATCTTCTTAGTGTCTGATAAATTGTTTGCACTATTTTATATATGTTGCAGTACTATATAATTAGGGACATCCAGATGCAAAAGTTGATTAGAGAGACAAATTCTCCAATCATCTCAGCTATTCAAGAAAGAAATCTTAGTGGAATGTTCTTGTGAGCAAACCTTTATTACTTTAGCTGTTAGTCCCCTGAAGTCTCTAAAACAAATACTGAGCTTAAAAGATTATTATCGTCATTATAATGATTAAGAGATTAAATGTTTATAGGTTATGAATCCAGAATAGAACTGCCAAGTAGCCATTCTACTCTAGGTATCTTGAGAAAGTTTTCAGCTTGTTAATAGAATAATGTAAAGGTAAAAATCTTGTAATATTTGCTCTCGAAAAAATGTTAAGACTAGTAATGAGCTGAGATAACAACTTGGGCACAAGAATGATTGACATAAAAATTAGTCAATTAAATTGGGGTATGTAAGCTGTGGGGATAGTTTCTCTTTGTTGAATGAATAATCTTCTGAAATATAGTTCCAACAGAAGAAATAAGAATAGTTATGATTGGATTAAAGACAGAGTTTGATCAGTTCAGATAAAGCGCTACACGTCATAAAAATCTCATACTGATCCAAAAAGAGGTGTGTAAAAGAAGCCATAATTAACACCTTACCTATTGATTAGTACTATTTCTGCAAGGAATTTCAGTATTAGAGCACCTTGAAGAATGAGGTGGGTATTGCCATAGCAAAATTACTTTTAAATAAAAAATGTTGAGAAAGTTGTAGAAATGACAAAAGATATAGAAAATGGATATATATTTTTTAATGAAAATGTCAAGCTAAATGTATATCTGTTTTTTCATTTGTTATTCATGCTTTCTTTTTCTCTTTTTGTTTCTTAGTTCTTTTTCTTCCGTCTTCACTATTCATCTGTTTGTATTAGTGTATATCCCAATTAAAGTTGCTACAAATGCCACTACATATAGCATGTTGCATAAAGCTTTTAACTATCAAACAAAGAATTGATATTAAAAAGATTATAAATTAGAGGGAAAATACACACTAGAATAGACTTCCTGGTGATAACATAAGAAGAGTAATTTTATACTGAATGATGGTTATTATATGCCTCTGCATTTGATTGATCAATGATTGTTAGGGCACTGCTCTGACTGCAGTCATTCTGCAGAAGCCCCAGAGTGCCTTTAGGAGAATCAGCAAGAAGAAATAAAAGTTTTCTTTTTTCAGTTCATAAAAGATCCAGACTCTCCATGCTTCTCAAAAGTTCTTTCTCTTGCTGGCTATAATATATGTAATTGATCCAGTCAGGACATGAATTTCAAAGAAAAATCCACCTACATTTACTATGCAAAGGAGTTAGTCTGAAAAATATGGTAGTCCCAGAAGACAGACCTTTGGTCTGATATTTTAGACACAGAAATAATAACACTTCACTCCTTCATCACATATGTTATATTTGAATTGTGCAAGGACTATTTGACACTGAAATTCTGGAAGCATAAAGAATCACAAAAAAAAATTTATAAACTTTGTCTTATCTGTTTTTCTTTTTAAGTGAGAAGAATCATTTTTCAACCCAAACACTATCTTGATAGTTTTAGGGTTTTTCCTTAGAAAAAAAAAGATGTTAGAAAAAAAACCTATTGAGCAGAAATGTGAGTAGAACTACCTAAGTCACTGCTAAATCTAGAAAGTACTTTATTTTTTCAACAAACATTTTAGGAGCAGTTGGTGAGTCAATAAACTCAGAGGATAAAAGGTAAGTTTATTCTGACAGAGCAAAATTCTTCTTTGGGCTCAAGACCCAGGGTTTGTCTTGTTTCTACTGCTTGAATGATTCAGATAGAAAAGTGCAGCCTTGTTGTGACCCAACCTGGTCAGTCTAGGAGGTGTCAGGGCAAGATCCAGGGTTCCCACATAAAACTTACGGGTTCAGTGCCCACTGGGCTAAATGAAGGTAAAATGATGGCAAACAACTGGTCTAAAAATAAATTTATTCCTGCAGGCAATTTTAGGAATAAGATAGATTTTTGCTTCCTAAATCTATGGTAAGGAAAAAGAAAGAAAGAGAGAAAAGGAGAGTGAGAGAAAAATGCAAAGACACCACCAGGGCTCTGGTGCTGCTCTTCTCCCAGGATGGCAAGGTGCCACCAGACCCTGTCTTTTGATTGTTATTTATAGATTGGCATGAAATCATTAGCAATAGCCACAGAATCCATTATTTCCCTCAGAGTATGATTCAAGTTTCTGTCAGGCATCAGAATGAGGCAAATTTACTGCTTATACTTAAGGTGCATTCTATACAGAGGGAATAAAGAACTTTTCAACTAGAAAACATTTATTTGTTCAAAATAATAATAAGAAAAAAATCAGAAATTTTTACATGAATTTTTTTTTGCTAATTATCCCAATAGCCAGGGATATAGGAGACAGATTTACGACCATTCTTCCTGACACAAGATTATTCCTGAGAAAAAAAACTGTATGAGCTTACTACTTGACAATGGAAAAAGTTATATGCAGTATTGAGTAGCCAATTTCTAGTTAAATTTCTAGGCTCAAATCATGCAATTTAAGGTAAGGCCTGTTCCCTATTGCTCAAGGTATGTTTCATCTTGCTAGATTGCTATTTCCATACTGGAATTAAACCACATGCTTAAAACATACATCTTGCATGTGTTCCTGTCAAAAACTAATTATCATTTTTCAGCCAGTCTGTTTCATTTAAATAGTGCATTAATACTATGTTGCAACTTGAAATGCTCACTAAATGTAAGGTAAAATTTGAAGCAAAATACTGCCAAACATGGAATAGCTCATTTCTTCTTTGGTTCATTCTGTCACCTGTGTAGGACTAAACAGGGAAGACAGAGATATCTTAAATGGTCATGTGCTTTATATTTACATATTCTTTAGCCTATCTCACTTTCTGCTGACAACTTCTCCTCTCTCATAGAGAATTTTTTTTGTAAGTCAGCTTTTCATAAGAATAGAAGATAATATTTTGCACATCTTCAGAAGCCGAACAAAATTCCCGAAGATGTCCTTTCTCTCATGAAGGTAGAAGCAAGAAGACAACTAAAATTAGAGAAGCAAAAGTCTGATTGTGATTGAATCCTTCAGAAATCTATTAAGAGATTGCCTTGGAAGTCTGAGATTTTCCCTTCTTTTTCCCTTTTTACCTCTGACAATCACGGTGAATGTTAAAGCAGTGTACTAAGCATGAACTTCTAAATAAAAATTAACATCTTCCTTTGAGATAACCTGGAGGTTCTTCAATTCAATGAACACACTGGTTGCTGATTGCAACGATTCTGAATAATGCATTAAAGATCTATCAAATTAAACGGGATGAATGTCATGTGAGGGAAGAAAATATCTGTATTTAAGACAAGTACGTTAAAAGATGCTTTTTCAAACTTCTTCATAGGCTGAGAGATCTGAAGGAAAAAAGGTATTAATAGAGCTCCAGATTTCCAGAGCTTTCACTGAAGAAATATCCAACTAAAATGAAAGCTACTCTCAGTAAGTACCTGCTGTGCAAATAATGTTTAACAAGAATAAGGAATCCATGTTGAAAAGTGGGTAGAAAGTGTCTAATCACAGAAATCTATGTGTGCCAACATTGTTCTTTTTCTTATTTTCAGACCGTTTCAGAACAGAAATGAGAACAAAATATGAAAATGTCAGACCTTTTCATCTTATAGTCCTTAATTGAATAGTACTTCTTTATGCATTCTGTATAAAGAAATATTCCTCAGGAGGCATCCAGAATAATTTGTACAAACCAGAACCAGTTTGCAATATTGACACATTTTTGATCATTATGAAAATGAAATGAGTTCAGGAAAACACACAAAGTGCTTAAGGCCCACAGAAACATTATTAGTCAATCTTACTGAAGATGTTCCTCACAAAGACAGTCACAGCGGGCAGTCCCTTTCGGCAATTTGAAATCACTCTGTGAATAAGAGATCAATCTTGCCTTCACAGGCTATGCTATTGTGCTATTACGGCTTTATCCCTTATCACAGAAAGCTGATTTTCATCATTTGAGGGAATTTTGGCATGGCTGATACAGCAATGCTGATAAAAATCTTCTTTTTCTGTGGAAATACGAGTAGCAAGATTTAATAATGACACAAGATAAACTTCTGAATTGTGCCCTGATATATCTACAAATATTAGTTGTCTATATCTTTTTTCTAAGATTTTCAAACTTAGTGCTCTAACTGTATTGTAAATTAACTCTAATTAATATTGCTTGAAAAAAGTGGTTTTTCAAATATAGTTCAAAGCTGGGATTTTTTTTTTAATAAGACTTATAAATACACTAAGTAGTTGATTGTGGAATCTACCTAAGGTTAACCTAAACAATAAAATCTTAATCTAAAGCCATTGTTCTTAGCAATAAGTCAACCTTCATTAATTAAAAGATGCTTTGCTTCAGGCCTTATGTAAATAAAATATAACTAATTGAAGATCCAAGCAGAAACTAAAGACATAGAAAGAGAAATTTCCCAGTTCTTTTGATTTAACATGACTTAAGTCCACATAGAACAAACTGTCAGAAAGGCACAAATAAAAGCATAATGGAACTCAGAAATTATAGAAATTTGAATATATGAGACATTTAGACATAAGATAACTTGTGATTAAAATGTCACTGTTATTTTATTGTATTGTATTGTATATGCACATATAAGATATATCATAAAGTGCTATTCACTGTCTCAGTCACAGTTGTTGAAGGCATTTTAATAATATATACGAAATTTTATTTTCATATATACATATCTTTAAAATTACAACATATTCCTCCTGTGCATCCATGCACCCCAAGAATTCTGACTTTTTACAATCATATATTCTATCTTGTGTAAATTAATAAAGAACAGAAAAATTTTAATATCATAATAAGTAACCATTAATGAAATAACTTCAGGAAGGGTAAGAGTTGTGAAAAGAGATTGGAAATAAATGAATGAAATGTAAGTTGATTTGCCTGAAGAATGCACCGAAAAAAAGACAGTTTAACTGCATATCTTTTTCTTGACAGTGTGGAAAAATGTGGCAAGAACTCTTGCCAAATCAGCCTAAGAGGAAAAATATTCTTGAAAAGATTATTCCTGAAGAAAATCTGCAGCTTTCAGAGCAGTAGGTGTTTAGAATAGCAATTCGGGTAATAAGTCATATTGTTTAAACAAAAAAGTCAGTATTCTAATCCGTTCATTGTCAATTTCTGCCCATGCAGGTAAAACACAATTTTGAAAACATTTGATATAACTCAGGAAATGAAATCTTTTACACAGAAAGGACAGAGGACCTAAACAACTGCAGACATGGTGTAATAATAACTTGAAACAGTAATTGAAAAGTGAGGTAATGTTGCCTGTGAAATGATAATTGATGAACTCTTTGCTACGTAGCATCCTTTACTATTGCTGAGTCGTTGTTTTTCATAAGGCATTTTCTTTCAAAACAAAATTTCCATACAAATGTTATGACATCATCACAAGTAGCTCAGTGTTCTGCCAAACCAGTGATAATCTGTAGATGTATTGTGTGTGTCAAGATGCTGGCACCTGGGTGGGTGTGAGGGTAGCCTTTGTGGAAAAAGTCCAAAGGCTGCCCTTTGCCAGCAGCAGCTTGTTCCAGCCAGCTCCAGCATGCCCTCAACAGGACTCAGTCAACCCCTCAGCCACATGGTGGCACCTCTGGAAAAGTATACTTAAGAAAGAGCAATAACACCAGAAAGAGAAGAGCAGGAGGTAACATAAAGAATGAGAAACAGCAGAGAATGCGTTAGGTTTGGAGGAGAAGGAGAAGGCAAAGAAGGAGGAACAAGAGCAGGGGGGGGGTTGACAATGACCGGTGACTACAATGGTGAAAATGATAGTGACAAAGACGAGGACACGGAGGAGGTAGTGTCCCAGCTGGGAACACAAATTCACATCAGAGCTGGTGGAGGACCCATGACAGAGCATATTCCTGAACCACCTGTGAGGAGCCCACATTTAGAGCAAAGAAAAACTGTGAGAACTGAGGAGTAGCGAAAATAAACAATTATATATTGACCGTAAATTCCCTCCCTCAAACTCCCTGCACCTAAAGGGGAACAAGGAGTCCAGAGTGAGGGAGTGGAAAACTGAGGGCTAACTGGTACAGAAGACCTACTAGCACCAATGAAAATTAAAATAGTTTGCAAGTACTCTTCTTTATGACACTTTATTATTCAGTCATGTTTCTGATTTTTCAACAATTGCTTAGTTTCTGTAATTGTTTTCCGTAAATTTAAATAAAGTTTGGGAGTGTTGCTGTTCAAACTGTGGTTTTGCAGCCTGTTTTGCACTATTAAGAATGCTAAATGTGAAAAGCTGGATTAAGCCCTGCAGATACATTCTATAGTGTTTCCTCAACAGTTTAGATTTACTACATGAGTTAGCAATAGATACATCACGGCACACAGGGGACACTTTAAAGAATCACTATTATTGCTCTTTATTGGTGTGGTTATTTTGCAGTGTAATATGCTTCACAGTAGAGTAATTACTTTCAAAAGAACAATAAGTATCACTCCCCAGTGAGGGTGTTTTATGGAAAAATATTTTGTCTAAAATTCATAGGGAATGATGCATTTTTCCTCTAGGTTCACTTAGTTATTTTATTTTAGTTTTATCTCATTTTATGCTTGAAGAAATCTTTTGTATCAACTTTGCTACTTCAACAAGGCCAAGTCATAAACTCTTGCAGATTTATTACTTCTTTCTCCATTGCATTTATCTGGTTTTTGTTACGGTGAACAGCAAATACACACAAATATCTCACTGCCATACTTCTAAGTGGTGCAAGTACATTAACTGGAACTCTTATCATATAATGGAATAAGAACAGCACAATTTAAAAAGCGTTTAACCATTTCAGCAAGAAACACTAGCCTAAGATGGAGTACTTCTATCCAATGGCTGTGTAATTAGGTCATAGAGATCTTAAGCAATGCAAGTTCCTCATAAGCAATAGTATGCAGGGAAAAAGAATGACTTGCATGATAGTCTATTGATTTTGATTTCTGAACCCAAAATATCACGTGCCATCTGTATCAATTGGGAAGAAGTTTAAGGCTGAAGTCATCCAGAGTAGTTATTGACTAATTTTGCATTATTATTTGAACAAAAGTAAAAAGCCTAACATACCATAAAATAAAATACAATACAATGAATTATGGAATCTCATTCAGAGTTTAAAGAATTATATTCTTAATTATAGAACATTTGACAATGTCATGGATCTTGAAATTCAGATTTTTATTTGGTCTTACTAACTGTTTTATTTACTCATTATTTGAAAATAGTTCATTCTAAAATGTAAGAACTTTTAAATGTATATTTTCATATTGTTAATTTCAGCACTTCAGTTTTTGTAACTATTTAAGGATAATCAAAGGAATTCAAATTCAAAATATTATAAATGTTAAATTATGGATAAACAACCTGTCTCTTTAGCAGCAAGCAAACTAGAGAAGCAATAGGAAAAATAGAAGCAGGAATGACAGAAGAAAGGCAAAGTTGATGGGAGTTAGTTAGTGGTTTTTCTTTTTTTAATGAATATTATTAAAACCAAAGATTACCGAAAACCTAAATAAAATTTTAAAATAATCAGTTCCACTAAAGAATACACCAAATAAAATGAAAATAAAATGACAAGAAAAGTGAGATTGAAGTTTTCTGGCATCCTATATCTAAGTTTCCATGAGATTTGAGACAACATCAGTGCTGAAGCAAGAAAGAGCTTAAAGTCAAGAACTTTCTGAAGATTAAAGAAGTAGGTCCTACTGGTATTTCACCAATAATACTTTTAATTCAATATTATTCACAAAAGGTTTAAAAAGCATTAAGAGCTAGGATAAAATGAAAAATACTCCTTTTCAGATCATCATTTCTAATGTCTGATATTACACACCAGATTTTTCTGTGAAGACAAACATCCCACTTTGGGTACTGAGATGAACATCTCTGTCTGGAAGAAGTAGAAATATTTCTTTTTTCTTTGACTGACAACTATGAGAAGAAGATTGTGGTCACCAACACGTTTTGTAGAAACACACTCATCCTTCATATATGCAAATATGTGCTTTTGTAGGTAATAACTCTAGCATACAGTGTGCTCATAACACCCCAGGAAAGAGTTTAAAGGTTTACCAGTAAATTTAATATCTTAGTTTTCTTCAAAAAATGTCAGGCAAACCTAAAGTCAAATAATAACAAAACAACAGCAAATTTTCTGCCAGAAAATTTTATGGCAGAATTTAATTTAAATCTGAAACTGTGAAATGTGTTCCTGTTTCTTTTTCCAGAGTTTTTCATAAGTACTTTGAATTTTTTCCTGGTTTTATAAAGTAATTTAAGATGTTGTGGCAAATGCGGTGGAAAGTCTAAATATTCATTACAATGATTACTTCTTTAAGTATTGAGGTTGAGGTGATTGGTTTAGAAGTAGAACTATGAAGTAATGAAATACACCCAGGCTCTTCAATTTTTTTCAAATATTTTTCTGGGGTTCCCCAAATCTTTTTTTCTCTTTCACCCAAGTAAAAGTTCTTGCAGTGAATAAGTTTAAGACTACTATTGCACATCTTTTTAATTTAAAAAAGTTTTCTGAACTGTCCTAAAAATATCAGGAAATTAAGAGCTACTCTTTTCTGTCTAGCTTTAGTAATATCCTCAATTCCTTTAAGTAAAAATAAAGCTAAGTAAGTAGCAATAAAACTGTTTTCACCTATTTTTTTTTTAGGATTTAAATAGACATAGAATTAATACTTTAAATTCCATTGTTAACTTAGTGAAAATAAGAGAATAACTGTATTATTGCAAATCATTTATATCTGTTACTTCAGAAAAACAATAATATAGAATTATTTCATTTTACTATACATATGGTGAAAAATGGATAAATCTGTTAAAGAATACATATAGATTTTGTATGCTTAACAATGTTAATGTGGAAGTATTTGAAAATGTATGTTATCTAAAGCAAATAAATCTTATTTGTACATGACTAGATCAATGCAGATATTTCGTAAGAAACAGAACTCTTACTTCTCTAAACACAGAGATATTTAAACCCAGAAACTGACACTATTAAGAAGAATACATCTCATAATTCTTCTGATCATTTTGACTGCTGTTTCATAACAAAATAAATACACCACCATCCTCTATTTGTGCATGTCTTCTAGTGCAAAATAATCTACTTGGACATTAAGTACCAAAATATAAAGCAACATATCATAAATACAAAAATTTATTTCCCCAGGCTGAATTCTATAAAACATTCATGGACCATATATTAAACTAAACTATCAGATACGTTCATGGTTTGAGCATCTGCCAAAAGCAGTTATTTTAAATTATTCAGAGACACATCAGATCTGAGAATAACTCAACACATACTTTATTAACCATCCCACAATCCACCATTTTCTTGCTGCTCGTTTTTGTAAGGGTTATTTACTCGGATTGTATTTATCCACTAAAATTTCTGCCTTGACTGCAAATACTTATAGTCTGAACCTTACGAAAATTATGAAGAATAATTCTTTCAAAATGCAAATAAATGTACTGATGATATTCTAGCACTTCCTATTTTGTAGTTTGCAACTAGAGTAAAACAAAGCCAACTCTAGGCATAAAAAAATTCTTCATGATACTCATTTACTTATTGACAAAATGAACTTCTTTAATTTTTGCCTTATAATATTCTGCAAACTTGTAATAATTCACATAAACTTTTTCCTATGAAGTTTCTTCTCTCTCTTTTCTTTTCCTTTGTAGAAGCAATGATACATATTTTCCTGTAATTCAGATCATGTATTTCCTTAGCTACAGAGTGCGTGAACAGGGAAGGCATAGTGGGTCAACTGACATTTTCTGAAGTAATAAAGAAAATAATTTAAATACAAAATACCGGCACATAGTAAATTTATCCACTGTACAGTGCAGCAGGAACATATATATTGTGAATACCTGTGACTAAAACAGATAAAATACTAAATCTGTCCTTAAGTTCTCATACTAGATGTATATCCTTATTTTGAAATGACTTGAGGCTTGGTAAGAAAAATCACACCTTTCAGTCATTTTTACCAAATGAGAAATGAGAAATTAGGAAGGATGATGGAAAAAGTGTGCATAACAATGATTTCCATAGAATAGTTACTTCGAAATAATTATATACTTAGAGTAAAACTGTTTCCATGATGGTTAAAGAACAAGTTGACAAAAAAGGAAATACTAGTAAGGGATTTGGTGCATTTCAGCAAAACCGAGTTAATATCTTTAGGATTTTTATGTGATTCATAGCCTCATCTACTAACCCACACTGACCCTTAGAAAAATCTTAATCTTCTGTAGCTATTATTAGAAGAAATGCTAAGAGTGAATCCTGGTGTTACCTCAAAGGCCTAGGTGGATCATCCCTGCTTTTAGCCCTAGTGGAATCGCTGCCTTTTACAGTTTCCAGAAATCTACAATCCATTCCCAAAAAATCTCCAGATCATACTGTGCAAGCACACTCATTATATGTATGCTTATATCATCAGCAGCAATCAAAACACATTTAAACTGTATCAGTTACGCATCATCTACATAGAGGTGAAGTGCCAATGCAGAAACTGCATTTCCTTTCCTCAAAAAAAGTGAATTATATACACGCAAACAGAAACAGAGTGGTTCCCATGCCATGAAATTCTTCACATCCCAGAAGGAACTCAAGAGTAAGGAGATTTTCATGTCAAAATGAGAGTGTTTGGAGTTGACCAAATGAAGGGAATATGACGTTTATTCATTCTAGCAGTATAATGAATGTTTACAGTGTATGTAACGTGACCCACCCCTCAAACTTCTGCTTAGACACTGTTTTGAAGGCATTTGAAGGTAGGTAAAATTATATAGGTAGACTAGTATCTACTTCCAGATATGCTCAGAACTAGCTGTGTCTCCAGAGAGAAGAGCAGATAATGCCTACAATTAATAAAGACATTTTTCCTTAAAGGAATTTAAGCTCCCGTATCCAAATAATATGAAATGAAAAATTAGATCAATGAAGGAAATAGATTGGAAGTACATTAGTTTTAATATAAGTTAAAATACAATGATACGTAAAAATATTAGACACATTTAAAAATTACTGTAACAAGTTTGTTTTACTTTATAATTCTTTTACCTCATTATTTATCTTAATTTTGAAAACTATATGAAATGTTCAATTAATTAATTTTATTATGATTGTATAAAAATATACAAAGGAGAGTTAAGTTTCATCTCTAACTTATGCCTTTGAAACATGATATGGCTCAACTTCCAGTCAAATATCCCACCACAGTCAGTGGAAAGAGAATTAGGAACTGGAAGTGCCTACATGGTATTCTGAGAAGATTTTTATCTCTCAAAAAGACAGTCAACAGAACCTACATGTCAAGTTCAGCCTAAAGATCTAGCATCTAGAAAGATCAAGAAAGGATGAATAAATCTCACAACAGGAGACCCTGAAGAAAAATAAGTGTTTGTGTTAGTGATAAAATGGAATAATGAAAAAGAATGCTATGAAAAACTAAATTGTCTTTTATAACTTCCTGAGACAGGTTGACTTCATTAAAGTGCACACAGGTCCTAGCTTCTATCCCAAATTAGTGATTTTCCTTCTTCAGAAATAATGATTTCCAGCAGTGATCAGGAAAATAAAAGCAAGTATCTAAAATATGATTTACCTAAAAGCATATATTCTGGACTATACTTACATCTTTGATTACTTAACTTGTTTTTTACGTGTTTGACGTAAGAACACCAGATCATAACATATTTGTCATGCTGATAGGGAGGGGGGAAAAGGAAAACCACAACTTTTGTAAGAATGCAGTTTAAAGTCTTGTTTATTTTTATTCAAATAATAGGATTTTATGTTGAGATTACCATGTGATTATACAGAAATAAATTTCTGGCAGGAATTGGACTGGACCAAACCTTTTTTGAGGTTCACAATAAAGGGAGAGGGATTCAACTGTATACAATGCAGAAAATTGCAATGCAATAGTGAATGGAATAATATGCATTGAAATATAATCTTTTTAAAAAATATTAAATCCTCGTGCTGTGTATGAAATAAGAGTCGTGAACAAAAGCACTCAGCATGAGCAGGTCATAAATTAGGCAAAATAAGATGAAAAAAAGAAATTTCAGATTCACAAAAATATCTGTATTCTTTCAAAGAAAGAGAAAAAAAAAATTTTAAAAATGACTCACTAATGCAATGGAAATCATTTCACTACAGATGCAGGAGCTACAATAACATCATATTACTAAAATATCCCATGATTATGTGGAGCATGAGCAAGTGGAAATAAATAAAGAATAGTACTGAAAAGGGGGAAAAAGTTTATTGTTTGAAAAATTCATGTGGCTTAAATTGCTTTTACAGCTCTGTGAGCTATGTGAATACTATTGGAAGTAGCACAACCAGAGAGTTTGCATAAAGGTGTTCTTCAAGGGCTAGACTGAATTCCTGCCAAATCACAGAACAATGTGTTCTTTTCAAAGTTAAACACTTGAAATCTATCTATCTATCTATCTATCTATCTATCTATCTATCTATCTATCTATCTATCTATCTATCTATCTATCTATCTATTTTTACTTTATTTCTTGATTCTGGGATTGGGGCAAGTGAGTTCTAGTTGGCAAGATGTCAGTCTTCTAAGTTCAGAGCAACACTGAGCCATAGATCCCAGTAATAATTGATTATGCAAGTGCCTGGGGTTTTTGGTCATGAGTGATTAAAACCAAGTGAACTGAGAGCACAGGGTGAGAGCGTTTTATTCAGAATTTCAGTAATGGTGTGCAGTTCTACTTTATGTAGTTATTGGTTGGATTGGCTCAGTCCTTAGCTGGGAGGACGAGGCTGCATTTTAGTTGTGTTCTCTTGTTAGGTGGTGACCAGATGAATTACATGAATGACCTTCATCTGGAAGATATGCTTTTATTTTCATTGTAATATCGTAGGTGCTATTCAGCACGACTACAGAGTTTTATGGGATGTTTTGTCAGAAGAAATCTAGCTTAATGAGCTTAATTTTTCAGCTCTCGGAAATATAATAACCAGGAGAAAGTAAAGGGACATTGTGCAAGGCAACTGTAATGGGAAAGAAAGTGGCTTTTTGGGGTTTCGCAGATCCTGGTCTAATAAACTTATTTAGACTACAATAAATTCATAAATAAACTTATCTAGACCACAAAGGATCATTTAGTATAAGGACTTTGCTTGTTACGAATATTCTGAGGAAAGAAGACTTGGTTTCTTGGCCTGTAAATACTTATACTGTTACTAAAAGAGGGAAAATAATTAGAAACTGTGTCAATTTTTACAAGTTATCTTTGAGAAGATCAGACTGAGCACAGATATGATTGGTTTCATCAGTGATTAGAATTTGATCAGAAAAGTCCTTTATTCCACAAAATTTCCAGTCCTGTTTTTCGTTGTTTTTTTTTTTTTTCTCACTTAAGAGCCTTGGTAATCTTCAAAGATTTTGAAGCTACTTGATAACTTTCCCAGCCTTAATAAATGTTCTAGAAATTCATTAGTAGATTCTCATTTAAAAACAAAGTTCTGCAATACTTTGTTAAGCAAGCCTCTCACTCAGGCCAATGCAGAGGAAATTTATCAAAGAAGAAAATTTAGACTAAAACGTCAGCTTAATTAAGATCTATCTAGATTAAAAAAGTAATTTAAGGCAATATTTCAGTTGTAGTACTTAAATATTAAGTGTTTAAAACTTCTAATCTATTACAAAATCATAACTTAAATGTGAATTTTACATCAACTACGTAGTCATAATGATAAAAGAACATTAAACTTTGAGAAAGGACTCAAAACACAAGCAATATAGCCAAAAAGCATGTAAACAAATACAGAATCAAGGCTGAAATGTTCTCCTTTTTACTTGCTGTACTTAACAACACCTCCTGCACACTTGTAATATTTAATGTTATACATGCAAACTGTAGTACTTTTGCACTCAAGAAAACAAGAAAAACAATCATGCACAATCTCAAATAAGGAAGCAAAATAAAATTAGAGATTACTCTCATCCACCAAGTATTTTTTGAAGAAAAACTGAAGTAATCTATAACTAAAACATACTTAGCATATATTTTATATTATTCTAGACTTTATGTGTTACATAATTCATAATTTTTTTGCAGTTGCTTTTTACTTATATGTTTTTGTAGTTGTTAATTCAATTTAAACAATTGTTCTTGAATTTCAGTACAGCAGGAGCTGTTTATTTTACAGGAATTTAGGCATTTAGCTGGATAGCTGGTGAAAGCCAACTCATATCATGGGTATTATCCAATGGAAAATAGCCTTCTCCCTCACAGATAATGTAACAAGTGAAAAAAATTAACCACAGTCGTATCAATTCCCTCATTCAGCTCATTTTGCAGTTATAGATGTTGCTTGTGTTAACTCTGGGGAAATAATAATAAGGGGTAAGAAGTGACCAGAGAAGAAAAGGCCTTGCTATTGAGAGAAAATTAAGGCTGATATTGAATTAAGTGACCATTTGAACAATGCCTTGGTTTTCTCTGTGTCAGTGAATGCAGAGGCATGAATTATACAGCATTACTTCAGACCAAACCATGAGCAATTTGGTCACAGGAGAAAAAAATGAAAAAGAAAAAAAAAAGAATGAAAACTAAATCAGTGGGAGGGAAGCTACAAAAGCAAACACCAATATTTTAATATATTATAAATAAGTATACAACTTACCAGAAAATTATGAACATAAAATCATACAAGAGTAGAAAAAACAACACATGCAGAAATAATATATGGCACAAATGGCATAAATTATTATATAGAGTGATCAGTAAAAGAATATATTAATTTTTGTTATAATTTAAGGTAGATTCCTCTGTGTTAATTACTACCATTCTGCCACTGTTGCTATATGCTGCTATTACTACTATTCTGTATTTATTGCCTTTAGTTACTTGAAATTATTTTAGTTTTTTTTTCTTTATCACTTACTTTGCTAGAAGTTCCAATTGCAACAATGATGCAGACCTAGAGATCAAGATGATGGGGAATGACATAAAGATTATGGTAACCTTGCTTTGCTTGATATCTATTCTGTCTGGATATAAACTGATGATAGAAAAACCTCATAGAACTGAGATTTCTTCAGTCAAAATGGAAAGCACCCTGGTTCATGATCATGTCTTAGAGTATCTTATCAGTATAAAATGAATGGCGATACTAGAAATATTTTCTGCTTTCAATGTCATTTATGTATACAGCAGCAATATAGATATCAGAAATATTCTTCAGCTTTGGAAAAATTGAAGACATGACATTGTAACAGCATTTTAATGAATACAGCTGTTCACAGATATTTCTTTATTCACCTCATCTAATTAATGATGGGTTGACAGGGACTGCTCTTCCCATAGTATGTTGTAAAACTAGATACTGAACTGATAGGAATACTTACAGAATGCTGATTACATCAAAATAAATAAAATACCACAACAAACTTTTATGGCCCCAATGTGTCCTCAATGATAATGTCAGGTCCTTATATATTCTAAATTGGTCCTTTTCGCTATGCCATCTTGTGCTGCTTTCCACCATTTTATCAGCCACTTCTCATCTCTGGCTGATTATTTTCACTTACTATAATATATTTACCTGAATGTATACATTAAAGTACGCTAAATGAATATGCGATTCATACATTATTTTCACTTAGATCTTGGAATTTCTTCCTATTCTGAAGACACTTTAACTTTTTTTCTGTGTTACTGATACATATGTATCCAACTTATTCTTAAAAATCTTCCAACACTCTTAAAAACTTCCAGTGATGACAGTTCTCTAAATCTATCCAGTGTTTCATTATCTTTTATTTTTGGAAAGATTTTTGTATTAGTCAGCTTGAATCTCTTCCTCATTGAAACCTGTGGCTTTTGTCTGAGCGATAGCAGCTTACTCTTTCTTATTGAAGCATCAGTTACTGGAATAAATTCCTCATGTAATTTAAAACAAATCAGAACTGAAGCTATTTGTAAATTTAATGAAGTGCAATTAACTAACAACCTCTGAACTATACATACAGAATCAATAAAGCAGACACAACTCTGGGTGTTCACAAAACATTTGTAAACATGTACAGATTTCATCACCCTTCTATAACTAATCCCCATAAGTTCTCAGCCCTACCTGTCCCCCTCAGAAATATGAATGGTTATGTGACCCTCCCCCTCCTTTCTTACAGGATATGTGGGTCATAAATAACTCCCACCTCTTCCAGGCATGAATTTCCTTACTTACTTATACCTCTTCCTGGAGATGGAAGGAGGGCTTCCAACTCAATGAGCACCTGTGCTGCTCCCCACAACCTATTAATCCACACACCAGTGAGAAAGCACTCCAGGAGGTCACATACACAAACCTGACCTCTTGAGTCCTTACTTGTTACAATTTTAGCATCAAGTGTCTTGTTGAATTTAAACTACTTGTGACATTTAAGGTGAATGATGCTCAGACAGACCTAGGCAGATTCTGGAATTTGAATTCTGCCAGCACCTAATTCAGTACTACGCAGGAATAGGAGTTGGACTTTCCAGCTCAGGTCATTCTATGATTCCATGATTCAGTCTGATTGTTGTGTCTTCATGCAATGCTGACCCACAATTTTTTATCTTTTTATAAGTCTATTAAGTTGACTCTTTTTCTGAAAAGTCTAAATCTACAAAGCCTATTGTCTCCTCACAGTAGGAAACAAAATGAGTTTGACTTGATTTGTTTTCTTGATAAATTCAATATTACTCTAATTTCCCAATTGGTTCTTCCCATGTAACTACAGCTAGCTATTTGATTAAGTCTTTCTTTTAAAGTATGTTTGCCTTTTCTATTACTCTCAGATGTAACACTGATAATCTTATTATGGGCAAAAGCGGACACATACACGGAGCTAAGAAATCATTATTAGGTCAATTATCACATTAACTTATGTAGATATCTACTATGGTATCTATGAGCCCTATAAGCTAAAGAGGTCATATAAAAACTTCCACTTATATACTCCCTCTCTCGAGTGTTACAATCAGTCTTCCAATAATTCTCTGGTCTTAAGTCTGACAGTAAAATTTTACTCAAAAAGAAGGAGAGGGAAGTCGCAAGAAGCAGTCACTATCCCAAGTTTTTTGCTGGGAGGTCGTGGTGAGGAATTCTCCCTCCTCTCTGCTGGGAGAAGTGTGATGTAGAAGCTTCTTTCCATATCACTCTTGGGATCTCTTGGGTTTCCCTCTACACATTTCTTTGCACAAGCTGTTTCCTTCTCTTCCATTCCCCACAAAGCCTGAAATAGCTTCCCCCATCCTCAGAGGATGCAAAGGGATATTTTGCTTTGCAGTCACTTAGTCTGAGGTTTAACAGACCTTCACCTTAAGGTATTCCCAGGGCTTTAGCTAAAACAGGCTGAGCGATAGTCACTTGTCAGATGACAGCAGTTAAAATACGGTAAAACCGGGTCAGATTGAGACAAACTCAGAAAAGTCAAGAGCCTTCAGGTCCATACAAAGGATGCAGCCGTTGCCAGTATTAGCAAAGGCATATTTACCAGGTGAAGACATGACATTTTCTTCTCTCCAAAATTTGACAAAGATGGATTCTAACATCTCCAAGCTGATGCCAAACAGCACTTTCACTGTGCAACCTCTTTTAAAAACCTTTTCCTTATTTAAATTATTTTTATCTGAATACTTTTTTTTTTCCTGTTTCTTAAGGTTTATTTTATCATTCCCAGATTGCATTTCCGTATTTATATTACCTTCTAAAAATAACCTAGATGCAAATTCTTCCTCTAAGTCTCTATTCAGTGTACTGTTATACAAATCAACGTTATCTATTTTTTTTTGCCATTTCCATTTGTTTTCTTGTCCCCCACAATTATAATCATTTTTTGAGCCTGTGGCTAGTCAATACAAACAGTAGAAAAGGAAAATACAAAAGAAAGACAGAGAAATGATGATCTTTCTTTCAGGCTCTTTGAAGCTGATGCACTTAGCTGCAGACTGTAACCTAGACTATACAAGCCTTATGGATCTCATTTTTCACAGAGAATATGAGTACGCAACAGCACTTCTGTGAAGTTATAGGGAATGAATTTGTGAAATACCAACATCTATGAGACAAACAACTGCACAGAGCAGTTCTATTTGCCCCAAGGAGAACACTACCACAGAGCATGCTTCTTACCTTTACTTTTCTAACTTACATGTACTACATCTACATGTTAGCTTCCACTGAAAACTACTTGCTTGAGTGCTCATTCCTCAGATTCAAAAAATTAATCTCTATTGACAGTGTTAAATTGCAGTAATTTAAAAATATTTAGTTCTTACATTAGGGTGCATAGAATATCAAACTGATGTAAAAGAGGACAGTCTCAAAGAGGGGAGTCATTTGTCTAAGCTACAAACATCAATAAACAAACAAGTTTATGCTCCCTGAAGTATAGTTTTATGAAGCATGAAAAGTATGTAATCACATACTATATGGTACTGTATCGGAGAGCCCCTCAAGTCATAGATGTATCCTCACAGAGGTAGAGTCAGTGCTCCCTTTATTGTGCTTCCACACGTTACTTTATACTCACAATCTGTGTTCACACGCCACAAGTGTACATATAATTGGCTGCTACATGCTGTCCATTTGATATATTCTCTATCTTAATTGGTTATAAGTTTCTGTCCATGCGCTGTTACCTGATACCCTGCAGCCCCCCTTCTTTTGCAGCTAAAACCTCCTGCTTCACATTCTCCTTCTTATCTATCAGCTAACATTCCATTTTCTCATAACATGCCAAGGTCACTGTATCTTTGTCGTTCGGCAAGTAGGCAGGGTTGTGCATACAGGCCTCAAAGATCACAGAATGCCCTGATTCTTCTAAAACATTTTCTACAGTCTTCTATAGGTCGTGCTCTATAGTTTCCCATGGCTTGAGTAAAGATCTTTAAAATAATGACTGATTTTAGATTATTTTAGATTATTTTATTATATTTAGAACAATTTTAGAACAAGATTATTTAGAGCCTTTAACCAGTCTCTTCCCAGTAAAAAAGTAATACCAAGGAGAATTCAGCGGCATTAGCAGAAAGGACTGTACAGGAAATTAAAGAACTTCAGAAATCTTTTATTGAGTAATGGTAAATAAAATATATCCTCCCAAGCATAAATCTAAACTGTGTTTCAGCTATGAATGTGAATCCTACGTGTCCTATGACTTACTCATATTTAATCACCAAGTGACATGAAAAAATATTCAGTATTATGCAACATATCATAGCTTATAAAAAGAGAAATAATTAAGTTGAATTGTGGGACACAGTTGCAGATAATGAGATTCACTCCTGTGTAGAACAATCATCTCTTAATTTGTTCTATAGGAGTACCCATGTCTTTTGATACTTAAAACCAGAGAGGACAATGCTTTACAAAGTGCACTTAGGGAGCAACTCTTCATTAGTAATAAGATGATCTGCGTGATAACTTGAAAGAACTCTTTCATATATGGTTCAAGTCACCCTAAAAATATACTCTACATATATCAAGTAGACGTAAAATATCAACAAGTCTTGAAAGTGTATTTGTATATGCAATGCAGAATCTTAGTCTATCTTGTTTTACATTTTATTGTTTTGTATAAACAAATTCCTTATTTTACAGTCTCTGTATCAAGACAAAAATGCAGCTTTTTTTCAAACCCAGTCCTATAAATTTTTCTTTTTTTGTCAGATCATCTATTTTTATTTCAAATTCTCCATTAAACTTTGTCTTACTTAAAACATGGAATATGAGTTTATGACTAAGGTAAATTTATAATCTGAGATAACAATATCACCTTTTACAGTACTGATATTTTATTAACCTTTCCAAATGTTTGGCAACAGACTAAGGAGCATTTCTGTCTAAATGATCATTTCTGGGATTCAGATAATTATTTTCATCATCTTTTGAGCAATGAATATAACCAGAGTGCAAGATGGAAAGAAAGCCACTTAACTGTTAGATAGCTACTGACTCGTATTTTCAAATCAAGGGTTATGTTTTTCATTCTGAACTGTACCACTAGAGTATAACAGTTTTCCGAGTTGATTTATTAAACTGAAAGTGGATTTAATTGACTCTTAATCTACTTGTAAAGCACTTTAGAAAGGCCTTTTCACCCAAGAATCTCAAAGTAATATTATCAGTAGCACAGACTGCAGCAATAAACACGGGGTTAATATAATAAACTAGGTTGACTTTATCAGAGGAAAGAAAGATTATTTTAGCACTGGTCCCTGAAATATGCACTCCTATATATTATGACATAATTGCAGTTGTGCAGCTGGATAACATCTCTTACCATTACTGCTTATGTAATAGGTTTTCCTCTCTCAGGCAAGTCTTGCAGCTCAATGAAAGACCACAGCTATTGATTGCTTACTGCCTGAGTGGAGAAAAAAAATAATTATTATGGAGCAACAAAATTCTTACTAATTAGAATAAATACATTTTACAAGGGTTTATCTTTTTGACAGTTTGGTCTAATACTCTATTATTCAAAAGTCACTTATTATGGTAAATTAAATAAATCCTGACTTTTCTTATTGGGGTTTGGCTTCTGGACTTCTGAACACCCCTTTCTCAACCAAGGGATTTTGAATCCATGTACCCCTCCTTCCAGGGGTAAAAAGTAATTATAAAAAAACCCCCCACAAACAGCAGTTATTTCAAAGTTATCTCTCAAAAGTTCTTGCTTTGACCCTTACTTTTCTAAGAATGAAAGCATAATGCTTACAGACCTGATGCCTGGAAAACGGTTCAGTTTATACTGGAGAATATATGTATGTATACATTTGTTTGGTCCCTACCAAAACTTCTAGAAAACATGCTCTGTATGATTGCATGTTTTAGCCCTTTTTTGTCATCTTTCGCGTTTGATAAATCAACTGTCTCCTCTTCAGTCAGCAAAAGCAATCTCAGACATACAGATTATAATTTATATTCAGTGATCCATTCAGCACGTTAAGACATCATATTAACAAAAAGATTTTTACACTTGTTTTTGCCTGTCAGTCTACCTTGGCATTTCATTCCTTATAGAATACTCTCCTTCTGTATGCCTCACCCCTATCTCCAGTAGGGAACACGTGAGACTGTTTTTGTGATGGTACCATAAGTAACAAAAACAGTACCTGTCTCCCTTAGCGTCCATTTCTCTGAAATATTTCCTTGTATTTTGGGAGGGATGCTGATTATGGTCCATGACAGGCATAAGATGTTTGGTATTACTCTATTACTTAAATATTTGTCTGTCGCTTAGTAGATGTGGTGTTCCTGCCTATTTTATATTTTTTTTGTGTATGATTATATGACATTGATTCATTATTGATAGCCAGTACTTGACTATTTCATTATTTTGTTTTTATACATCATGTTTCAAATCTGATATTATACTATTACCACCAACATATGTCCTGGAAAGTGATGTCTCTATTCTGTCAGCCATTGTCAGCTGTGTTCTTTAGTGACAAGTCTGCATAGATGCGCTGTTCTAAGACATAGTATGAAGTAATTGATTCCATATCCCTTGCCAATCTTTAGAATTATATGTTTATCTCATACGAGGGAACATCAGAAAAGTTTGTCATAAATAAGTCTTTTTGATATCTAAGTATTGTGGGAATACTATTCAGATAAAAGTGTTTCTCTGCTTCTTAGTTTGGGGTAGAAAAAAAGACAGTAACAGTAACTGACGTGTAGCGTCCATGCAGTCTCTTTCCATCCAAGATCACCCTGTCATAATTTGCTTAGACTTGTGGAGCTAAGCTCTCAGGGAAAAGCTTTCAAATCCTCCCTTGTCATCCTTTCGTGTTTCCGAAAGGAGAGCAAAAAGCTAAGTAAACTTTTACCAAAATCATTCCCTATTATCTCATCTTTATCCCTCTGATCACTCCAGTAACATGCTTCAAAACCTTATCAGTCTAAGAATCCTGCTTTCAGTGATCCCAGACTCATCCCACTGTTCCCTGTTTAAGGGTTTGTTCTGCCATGTGTGGGAACAGAAGACGCTGAGGAACAATGCCGACAGACAGGACCTAGAGTACACTTCTGACAACCAGTGTCTTTTTCAATACCATGAGCACCTTATCATTGCTCAAAACCAACCAAACCTTGTTTGTTGGGCTTTAAGATCGAATTTGCATTTTTTCTAGACATAGTACATTGGTGGTATATGGTCATATTATGATCAACTAATACTCCTAGGATTATCCTCTGTTTCCAAACGATAAGCTTTCAGGTCCTAGTATAAATTATTATTACCCCCTAAGTGTATGACCCTGGCCTTTGTGTTATTGAATTGCATTCTATTTCTACTACTTCTAGCCTCATTTATGTCAGTGGGAATGCATTCAAAATAGTTCCATATAGAGATTGGGTTCACTTTTGTGTCATTCATTTTCATCAAACACAAGGAAATACGCAGAAATTTGATTTGCTTTACATATCAAAGTTAATTTGATGGCACATTTGTTAATTTTGTCTATGGATAAATTATGATTCTAAATTTTGTAAGTATCTTAGCGGTACTATAACTTTCTAAACTTGACATTCTTTCTTGACATAACTCTAAATCCTGCTGTATTTTCTAAAGCTATTATATACTTTTATTAGCTGTCATGGATACATGTTAACAACAAAGTGGCTGCATTCATCATAATTCTACATGATAAAAAATAAAAAAATCTGTCCTTCCTCCCCAGCCAAAAAAAACATATTTGCTTAACACCTATAACATCTCAGGCTACAAAAAAATTTACTTCTCATGTTCTAATTTACACAGTTTGCTTCTCTTGCTCTGTACATCTGTTCACCAAAAAAGTAGGCAGAAGGCCAGTTTCATTTGATGCCTTAATAAGCTTACTTAGGATAAACAATAAAGATTTTCATTCCAAATATATGTTGACACTAAATTCATTTTCAGTTATTGTTACAGAAATAAGACAATCAGAGGAACACAAAAGAAAAACAGGGGAAATAAATTTGTATTTATCAGATTATATTTACATTAATTATGAGTCTGACTAATTGTTTATTAAACAAATTAATTTTTCATTCAAATGAGATAACTCAGCATATTTAGGTTGAATCGCATGCTCTAGTGCTTTTCCTGTTCTTCTATTTGTGTTCTAAATTTCCTGTGCTTGAACTGGAAATGAATGGGCAAGAGTGGAAAGCCTGGCCATTTGAAAGGCTCTCCCAGGAGGCTGATACACCTGAAGAACGGAATGCCATCCAGGGGGATCTGGACAATCTTGAGAGGTAGGACAGTTTGAGCCTCATGCACACTTGGAGGCAGCGGTGAATGAAAAGCTGGAAATGAGTTGACAATGTTCACTTGCATCCCATGCAGCCAACCATATCCTGAGCTGCATTAAAAGTGTAGCCAGCAAGAGAAGTGATTCTACCTCTCTGCTCTGTATGGGTGAGACTCTACCTGGAGTACTGTGTCCAGCTCAAGAACCCTTGGCAAAAGACCTATTGGACTCTGTCCAGAGGAAAGCCACAAAAAAAAAAGGTCAATGGGATGGCAAACTTCTTCTATGAGGAAAATGAGACAGTTGGGGTTGTTCAACCTGAAGAAGAGAAGGCTCTGGCCTTGATTTTATACTACCAATAATGATCCATAACAGCCCTCTATAAACCTTCTTCTAAAATGAAATGTTTTGTTGGCGTTTACAACCAACATAAGTCAACATGGTTATTAAGTAGCTCCTTCACTTGCTGTAATTCGATAATAATTTGCAACTGCTTTTTAAGGGAAGTAGATGATTTGCTAGTATTATCTGTACAGTTGAAAATACACATTTTATTTCCCTTAAGCTTCGAAGAATAATAGCTTCCATTAAAAATAATAGATTAATATATTGTTTATTTGCAAGTAGAAAGGATATAAACAGGGAAAAATTTGCATCAGGGAGTAGAATATAAATAGGACTCACAGCCAGCCAAGCATTGGAAAATCAGGTCATTTTAAATTTTAGTGGTACTTCAAAGAGTCCTTAAACTTTGCCTGGCCCATGATTTCACAGTTTTAAAAAGAAAAAAAAAAAGAGAGGCTGTTAGTACACCACACTTACACTGATGTACTAATACAGTAATCTTACACTACTACATAATTTGGGAGATAACTCTATGACAGCCAACCAAAATAGGAAGCAATTAGTGTGATAAGTAAAAACCTGTCCTTTAAAGTATCTTCTTATATACTGCCAAGATATTCTTTCTGGAGCAGAGTTTAATAACTACCTCATCTGTTGATTTAATTTAATTAATATTATCAATGGAAAATACTGTAAATAAATATATGTCCACTAAAAGACATATTTTAGATGTTTTGTTGTTTTAGTAGCATGCACCTCACTGTAAGCAGCATTTCTAATTACATTACTGCTTGTTAATAATGTCAAATTCTGAAAGCAAATCACACAATTAGAGTTCTCTCTATTTTCCTTCTTTGTTTTTTATACTAAATACACTTTCTCTTAACTATGTATCAGCTCTTACATATATGAGAAAAGAAAATCCATCTCTGTCCAGTTACTCCTCCATAAGTTGAAACGCCAGCAGTTCATTTCATCATAGTATGTTTTCAGCTTTCAGTCATGCTTAGTAATGTGAAAAGTGCTGATGTATTCATCATATGTAATCCACAGAGCTCAGCTGTGTATTTTTCCATTGGAATGCATATTTAAAAAAAAACCAAACTGTAAGAAACCCATAAACATACTTTCCATCCAAGTCATAATTCAGGCACCCACGTTTAAAATTAATGCAAAAGAGAAATTTCAAAAAAATGGTAAGAATATAAAAATACATCCCCTATTATCTAGCAATAAATATTTATTAGAAAGTATGTGATTTCTTAAATTCCTTGCAATATAATTGGGAATAACATACAATGTAATGCAATACGATAGGATAATTAAATGCCCATTCTTAGAGGCCTAACAAGTGGGCATTGCAGCACTTCTCTCATACTTTATGACTAGATACGTTATCTGTTCTTATGTGGCGCCCCAGCAGAGCCTTTGTGAAGACAGGACAGCACTGGTCAGGCCTCACCTTGAATATTGTGTCCAGTTCTGGGCCCCTCAGTACGGGAAAGATGTTAGGATACTGGAATGTGTTCAGAGGAGGGCAACGAAGATGGTGAGGGGGCTGGAGCACAAGCCCTATGAGGAGCGACTGAGGGAATTGGGGCTGTTTAGCCTGGAGAAGAGGAGGCTCAGGGGAGACCTCATTGCTCTCTACAACTACCTAAAAGGAGGTTGTAGTCGGGCAGGGATTGGTCTCTTCTCTCAGGTGACCAGTGGCAGAACCAGAGGGCATGGACTTAAGCTTTGTCAGGGAAAGTTTAGACTTGATGTGAGGAAAAAATTCTTCACTGAAAGGGTGATTGGCCATTGGAATGGGCTGCCCAGGGAGGTGGTGGAGTCACCTACCCTGGAGGTGTTTAAAGGGAGACTGGATGAGGCACTGAGTGCCATGGTCTAGATGATGGTTGGTGTTAGTGTTAGGTTATAGGTTGGACTTGATGATCTCAGAGGTCCTTTCCAACCTTGTGATACTGTGATACTGTGATACTGTGATACTTACCTGATGGGCCACTTGAGAATAGAGTGCTCAAATCCTATGGGCATTTTTGAGTAAAACTACTGTAGGATACAAAGATTTCTGTGCTAGAACAAACCCCAAGGTGTTTATGACATTAGCTCTCCTCAAAAGCAGCATCTCTTTTTTGGAACTCCAGCTATACTTTCGTTTGATAGCTACATTGTACTACGAAAACAGAACAGCCCATTCATGTGGAAAACCACTTCTGCTTAAATCTTTAATGTATAATTCATCCTTAAGTTACAAAAATTGCACCTCAGACACTGTCACGACCCACTAATGGTCAGACTGCGTAAGAGTAAGTGTCATGAAGTTTTGTCTATTACTGTATCAATATAATGTAATGGCTAATTTATCAGAAGATACAAACTGGTCCTGAGACACGTCTTAAAATGTTAATACTTACACTAACAGACTACTTAGGAAGGAATAAAGAAATCCAATGCTGTGAAACAGGAGTAACAGTCCACTGCGATGTTTAAATACCATGCTGATTCTGGATGACACTTTTAGAAATATGGCTTACTTTTAGTTAGCCATGTGAAGAGGAGAGCATTGGACTCATTTATATTTATGGACCCCTTACAACTTGACATATTCTGAGTCTATGCTGTAAACAAAGGTGATTTGATGTGTAAATAAGACATACTAATTCACAGCAAATAAACTATATAAACTCAATATCACAGGAATATAAAATTCAAACATAATTGATTCTTTGTATTAAAGAGGTTTAGAGAGGTAGAAGAAGCTGATCTTTCCTTTCTGTGAGTCATTAGCTATGCTTATATTATGCCTGATGGTTATTGGAAATATTTTCTGTTATGTGAGCATGTTTCTTTCTAGTCATCTTCATGAGCAAACAGAGTGAGTTTCCTGAAAAGAAAAAGAAAGAAAAAAAAGAAAAATAATAAAAGAGGGTAATATTGTGTTTCATGTGGGTATTCTACAGGTCCTTTTAAAACTATGAAGAACGACAACTTTATCTGCTAGTCTTATGGTCCTATGGTCTTACGGTCTTATGGAAGTAATCATTAATTACGTGTTTTGATTACCAAATGGATTTAGTTCTTTTATCACAGCAGGATGGAAAAAAAAAAAAAAGATCAAAGGAATAGTGTATATGTAATACATTAGATGTACACTTTAAACTTGATGCTATCTCAATAGTGGAATTTTTAAAGGGCTTATTTGCCGTTATAAAGCCACATAAAAATTCCTGGGATAACAATATGACCTGAAAGAAAAATCATTCAAGATAGTATAAGGAAGCCTCTCCAGCCCCACAAGAGCCTGGCCCCAAGGTGGACCTAGTAGTTCTATGACCAACAGTTCAGCAAACTCATCAGCCAGTTTCTAAATAAGCCCAGGAATGAGAACTGCTGCTTGAAAAATATGAAAGGCTTACAGGAATTTATGAACTGGAAAGCCTATTTGTTATGAAAATTAACAGTGTATCACTGTTTAAACCTTGATCTCTCACAGGTGCTCATGCCATATTCAGACTAAATAACTTTCTGCATGTAGAAAAATTCACTGCAATGAAATGACAGTCAGCTGGGATGGAAGCAGTGAAGATACTTATAAGAGTTGAGGAAAATTTTATAAAGTTCTATGTAAAGCCAACACTAACAGAAGACTTCCCCAAAGAGAGACTGAAGATTAATGAATGAATCCTGCATAATTTTTGGAAAGGTGTTTCAATAGAAAAAGTAAGGCAATAACAAATGTAAAATTACAGAAACAAGGAATCTCTGTAAAAATAATAGACTCATGGCCAACTAGTGACTATTGACATGGCTGGAGAGCAAAATTCCAGAGGGACATTTAAAATTCTTTTTGTATTAATATGATCTCCTTCTGTAAAAGAAATAATAAAAATATGTACTTTCTCCCCCTTATTGTCCCTAAAAGTTATCAAGCTATCATATGAGGGGAAAATAAAATAAATGCCTAGAAAGATTGTCCGTAAGAAAAAATAAAAAGAAATCACAACCCCCACACTCTTGTATTAATTGTCAAAGGATGAAACATTTAATCAGACTTTTACATACAAGATAGCATATTAAACTTGAGGATGAAGCAGCTTGGGGGTCTATCAACATCATACAAATTTCAACAGGGATTCTAATCTCTGGGCATCCAGCACTCATATCTGCACCTTTAAAGCTGTATGTTTGTATCACTCAAGAATAAAACCCTCACTGCATTTTTAATCTTCTTAACAGGGTATTTTTGTTTTCTTTTTGTTTTTAATAGAATTCACTAAATTTAAATAGTACATGAATTAGCAGAGTGATGTTTCTTCCTTTGGCAATACGATAATGAAATTACTATTTTGGAGGTTTTAACAGTGGATCAAGTCTTGTCGAGTCAACCAGAACCTGCACAGTAAGGAGGTTATTCTTAATAAGATCATGATATTTGCTATATAGTAAAATTATATTATTCTTACTTAGACAGAGTAATGAAAAATTGTGAGCTTAGTTGTTAATTGAGGGAGTACAAATAAGTGTTTTTACTAAACTGCAGGTTTAGATTACACTATTTAAATCTCCATTCATGCTTATTTTAATACAAATTTGTAAAACCTCACAGATTGTGGTTTTATTCTGTGAATTCTTCATGTAAAAAAAAAAAAATAAAACCTGTCTCTTTCAAGCACATTCATTTCACACTGGGAAAAGCAGACAAAAGACATTGTCACTGCTGTCCATGGAGTGAGGAGTAGGAATCATGTCAGACACTCACAGCTATATCAAAATGAACATAACAGTATGTATCACCCATGTATCGCTCATTTCTAAAAAGCTGCTATAAAAACTGAACGATCTTAGCAGCTGAGATCTGCTTGGGAGTTCCTTTTATTCTTTTCATCATGTATCCCACATTGTTGTATGTCAGTAGCCAACAGAAAAGAGAATGGTGAGCTTGCAATTATTCTTCTCTGCAGATAAAGTGTTCTTATCTGAGTACAGGAAATGTTATATCAGTAACGGGTGATGAGGTTGAGGTACACAATAGGGCTTTTTCTTGATTCACCAAACACAAAGACGAGATATATTCTACTGACTGCCAGTTGATTTCTCTGTGGTTTTCCCTGTGAAGCGAAG
Source organism: Tapera naevia (assembly GCA_033556795.1). Taxonomy (NCBI): domain Eukaryota; kingdom Metazoa; phylum Chordata; class Aves; order Cuculiformes; family Neomorphidae; genus Tapera; species Tapera naevia. Next base: position 8,629,800 of record JAUMJJ010000059.1, read on the forward strand.
AATGCATATAGAACAAAAAATACAACAGTTGTTTTAGCTTGTAATGCCGGAGATCCAAAAATGGTAGCAAAACTTTATTCTTGGAAGAATGTGACAGAATAGTAGGGCTAGAAACACACCGTTTGCATGTTAAAAGGTAACAGCACCAATCACTGGGAACATTAATATCTCACCTCCTTCAATAATTCTCTGGTTCAATTTTTTTTCTGGATGAGCATACATTGCAATTTGGGAGACCCAGAGAGATACCATGCAAATTTTGCAAAGTCACAGGCTGTATTAGGGGGCCCTGATTAGAACTTGGTTAGTCTAATTTTAATACAACTTCCTTTTCCTTCCTTTCCTTTCCCTTTTTTTCCCTTCCCTTCCCTGAAAAAGTCAATTAAACAGAAAATTAATAAATCAGACATCCTACAGAACCTGTGGTTTAATGAGTTTGCATACAATACTTTTCTGAATCTGTTCAATGCATTCCTATTTGGCCTGTATTTGTCCATTTTTGACAAGATAGAATAAACATCAAGAACTGTACTTAAAATGATTAATTGATATTTACATTGATCATAGTTATATAGAAAATACAGTTTATGTTTTTCTATGTTTGTAAATCTATGTTATATTTAAAAAATTTAAACAAGGATTATTTTAGTATTACAATGAAACAAAATTTTAATTTGTAAAATAAAATAGAATTGAATTGTTATTTTAAACTCTGATCATGTTTTGTGTACATATATGCTGATAAGCCACATTGACCATCACTAATTTCCCAATATAAATAAGGCGAGTATATAGACTTAAAGTATCAGTGCTTATAAAATTGGCAATAGTTCATTCACAAAATTGAGCATAGCTTTAACAATTAATGGTTTACAATGCTCTGTGCAAATCAAGTGCCCTGTCCCTCACCAGAGCATGATTAAGAACAAAAATAGCAAAAGCATGCCTTGCACTTAACTTATTTAAAACATGTATTATCGGCCAAAGTTTCCATGTAGGAAGGAACCTGTTTTCAGTTACATTGGACTCAAAAGGTTTATATAGTATTAAAGTTATAAAATGCTAATTATTAATCTGACAGATAAAGAATCAGAGTAATTGCCTTTGTCTATTTAGGCAAGTATATTAGAACTCACAATAGCCAAAGTGTTTGACAGATGGTGTGTAAAGATAATTTTCTTACTAGTAGTCTTGTTAGCATACTTTTATTATGATACAACTCAAGTTAAATAAATAATTTCATAACTCTGAAACATATTACACAGGTTATTTTTGAGTAATACGTATCATTTACACATAGTCTCTCATTGTCTTTGCTTTACTGAAGGCAAATCTTGAGACAGACACGACTTAACAGATCCTATATTAATATCTGAGTGGACGCCATTGTGTATATATTACACTCTTGACCATTGTTTTTAGTTTCTTGGAATAAGGAATACATTTCTTAGTGAGGTGCTTTTAAATTTTTTTTAGGAATATCTCCTAATCTTTATCCAGTGTTTTAGGATCCTTCTCTAGGAAGTCCAAGACAACAGAAAAAGATGTTATTTTATGATTACCTTTACTAAACTACAGGCTACAATTTCAAAATCACCACATCCATGCTTTTTTTTAATTTAATACTACTCATTAATCATATCAGTTTAAAATAATGAAAATACTGTAAACTAGTCAACCAGATTCAAGCACCAATACTGCTACCTGAACTTAATCTTTATTGCTATGTCCTTATGAAGAATAAAGAATGGTCTCTTACCTTTACTTTTATAGTATTGGGAGATTTTAAACTTGTAAACTATCACAAATTAGCAAACGGGAAGCTGAAAGAAAGAAGAATTCAGGAATGCTTTGTTTGTTCTCTTACTTACCTCTTTGCCACATTTCAGACTTCTGTCCCCATAGCCTTCTACTACCCCTTTTTCTTCCCTTGTTCTTTTAATAATGCCGTAAAATCCCAGATAAAGAAAAGTGTTTGTGTCAAACTCCTCTTAAAGGTCAGAAGATTTATAAATCTGACCAATTTCTTTGCAATTTCTGAAGTTCAAGAGCATGTATTTGAAACTTTAAAAAACAATTAACCAAACAAGCAAACAAAGTAAACCAACCAATCATAAACATGTTGCCACAGTCTATGTCCTGAATATTGAAAACATATAGTATCCAGCAAACTGGTAGATAGATTTCTATAGAAAACTACCTCCACAGAAAAGTATGGAGGACAGGGAAAAAGTAAACAAACAGAAGAATAGAGGGTTTGGTTTGGTTTTTTTTTTTAACTTTCAGTGAATGTGGAAGAATATTATTAGATTTTAAAGAAAAAATATGATTATAATATTTCATCCTTTCAAGATGGAAGTACAGATTAGTCAGCAGGAGAGCAAAACTGAGATGATTGCATGAGAAATGTTTGTCCTGTAGTACACAGTGAGTGAATGATTCTCTTTGGTTACAGATGGCAGGGAAAACATGATTCAATTAATTCTAGGGATAAAAAGTCATATTTCTTCAGTTTTTCTAAAGTTCTGATCAATTAGTCTTTCTGCAGCTTAGTTTTTACTCCCATAAAGCTACATAATGAAGAAATACTGCAAAGCTATCCAGGAGATATGTGTTTTTCATTGAATCACATCTTAGAAGAATTCAATTACTGAGAGTTACATATGGATCAAAATAGTACGATCAGGCTTTAACAATGGTAAAATTTCTAAAGGACTGTTCTCATTTGAATTGTCATTGGTATCTAATAAGACAAGTGGACACTATCCATCAGGAAAAATTATGACAAAAATTAAGTTTGTTAATCTTACCATTTTTTTGGCAGTTTTAAGTGGGTCAAAAACTAAAATTCAAATTTTTATTTGGTAGAAAGAGTGTAAATTATCTACACCTCACATCTGTTAACAGACTCACTTATAGGAATAGATTTTTTGAAAACAGGCTTTGGTTATAGGGTTTCAGCTTAAAGCGCAACTGGTCAAATAGTGTATGCTGTCATAAGATCTAACCAGTTACATATAATTTATAAGTGTAGTCCACAAAATATTCTTGTCTACAGTTTATGCAACTATAAGTTGCCTTTAAAATTTACCTGAAAGCACCTTATGAAATCTAAGAAAATGGTGTTAATTAGGAAGTCTGAAACCCTGTTAATATAAAACAGATTGGCACTGTTAGGAAAATATTTCCAAGAGTTCACAATGGCAGAAAAATACCGAAAAGGGCCTTATTGTCTACAGAAAGATACAACATACAAATAAATGGCACACAACATATAAACGAGATAAAAAATCGTCCTTGATTACATACTTAGAGATCACAGGAGAAATGGTGTTTGGTGATGATTTCTAGGATTTCTGATTTGGATTTTTTTTCTTTTTTTTAGATTGCGGTGATTATAAAAGCATCAAGAAAAGAAGACAAAAAGAAATAATTTGCTCTAATGTGGTAAGACATACCAACAACAACAACTGCAAACCCCCAAATTTACACACCTGAGAAAATAGAATATTTTAAAAACAGAAAGAGACTTTACAATGAATGACAGCAATTTGGCAGGTTTTTTTTTTAATAAACTGTTTCTTTTGCACAGAATCAAGCACAGAATCATCCAGAATTTTTTTAATAACAAACTAAGACCATTAATAGTTTCCTCTTTTCTGAATAAACTATCTGTGGTGGGTTGACCTTGGCTGGCTACACAACCTCTGTCCAGTGTTTTGACCTTCCTTAAATCTGTTTTCCCAGAGGAAGTGGGTCAATTGAAGCTGGCTGGAAGTGACTGTCTGCCGCAAGGCAGCACTGGCCACTCCTCAGAGAGGTCCCTGCAGTCCCCATTGCAAGCGCCTGGGTACCTGCGCCCAGGACAGCATCAGGGCAGGACTTTTTATCTCAGGGGAACTATTTTGCAGGCATTACAAAATGTTCAGATGTATGTAACTGCCTCAGTCCAGGTCTAGGTGCTATGGCTTGTTTGGAGATGGTTTCCCTGTTCTCCACTACGGGATGACCAAAGAAGCTGAATGTTAAACATCAGTTACATGAGTTCATAAAGCTACTAATTCCCCACCTTTTATTATTAAATGGATATATTTTCTGTTCAATTACTGTATGGTTCTGACTGCCTTATCTTATGTGATTATTGGACAGATTTTAGTGTAAACTCAGCACAGATATACTTCTTTATCTCAAATATATCTCAGTTTTTCACTTCATTTTAATGAAGTAAAACATTTTTATAGTAAATAGTGCTTTATATCTTTTGAATTGCCCAGCTATTGAGAATTCATTGGCATGAGATATCTCATGTCAGCAATTTTTTCCCTGAAAAGGAAATGTTTGTGTTCTCAAATCTCAGGATCTTTAACTAGATTTTAATTCAATTTTAGTGATAAATCATTGTCTATAGGGTTTGGTTCTTAAAATCACAATTTTGGACATGTCTGCACAGCACAATATGGTGTTATGTTAAATATCACCTGGTGAACTAGCATATTTACCCGAGGTGGTCAAGGTTATGGGTATTACTGTAAGTCACAGTAAAAATGTATTGGCATGGTAGTAAGTGGTCAGGCTAATTAGCTCCATCCCTATACAGTACTAACTATCTGATTCTCAGTAATGTGCTGAGATATGTCCCTCACTTATACTGCTTCCAATTCCTGAACAACGTCAATTAGATGCAGCTCAAGTGTCTTTTGTCCAGAAACATATATGCACCCTGAGGCCAAGTGTATGGCGTCATATGGCCTCCAGAGCTGCTTCATAACCAGCTTCTTCCACTATCAAGCAATCAGCTATTTCAACCTATGCCAACTAATCAGACAAATCAAGATTTAGAAACCTGCCTCCAGGCAGGTTTCTTTTGTAATTGTAGGCTGCTCTGCACTGCCATTTTTCAAAATATCCTATTGGATTTGTGTAAAAATCAAGAAAAGTAAAATATATTCCACTTAAATATGAAGTACAATGTAATTAGTGAAGAGAAATAGTGAAGAGAACCGTTTCATCTATATGCTTCACTTAGTCATATTAAACAAACATGTTAATATTCAACTATACGAGGGCTATTTATGTGATCAAATAAAGATCATGTTGTTTATGTATTGTTAGTTGGTATTTCGCTGTGACTTTTTTTTACATATAGTATGTTACTCCTGATACTATAACATGCTGATCAGTAATGTCTGTTACCTGAATTTTTTTAAAAAATGTATATACTATTTACAACAAACTGTCTGTGCCACAGTCTGTGATCAAAGCTATTTTACTAAGCCTGCTATGTGTACATCCATCAGATTAATATTGACATAGATTTTTTTATATCACCTTTTATACAGGAGACATTCAATTTGATATAACTAATGACACTGCACTCCAGAAACTGATATACAAATTTTGTAAAATATTTCCTATATTTTATTAATAAGGAGATAGATTGAGCATGATACATGACATTAAAAATATTTTCAGTACTTTCTGACTTCAGCTCAAAAGTCCAATGAAAATATGTCCAGCCCTGAACACCAAGTAAGTACTTCTAATATAAGAACATATACATTAATTCCATTGAGTGTTCACTTTTGGCTGTATCTGTAGATGCATTTAAATTATTGGAATGATTTCCAGGTCTTCATTGCATTGCGCTGATGCTTTCTCTCCTATTGGAGATTATTTCCTCCGCACAAAAGATTAAACTTTCCACAGTACAAGTTCACATCTGGGCTAAAACAAACACTCTGTTTAATATTGGAAGCTCAGTAAATCATGTTACCTCAGAAATGATAGGGAAAAAAAGAATGTATTTTGATAGGGTCAAAATTTTAACAGAATAATGTCACTAAAGATTTAAATGAAGTACCTTTTAAAGATAGTATAAATGATAAGTAAAAAACAGAATTAAATTAAACTTGCAGGTTTCATACATACACATCTGCTACCATGAGAGATACATAATCAAAATACTTCCAGCATGTTCTGTGTCTTTAAAACTATTTTGAAAAACATTATTTCAATATTTAGAAAGAGTACATGAATGATTTATTGAAAATAAATAATAGAAATAAGACTTTTATTTGAAATTTAAGTTAAATTAGTTTCACAATTCTTTCAGTTAGAGGGTGTGAGATAAAAGGCTGAGGGCAGAAATCATTTTCAGCTATTAATCACTTTATTGACTAACTAGTGAAATTTCTCAAATTACTCAGAAAAATCAAATAATACCATGTATTTTACTTCAGTAGCTTTTAAGGAAACAATTTTATTTCTCTTTGTTAATAAAAGTTCCTGAAATATCAGTAATATGTAGTATTTACATATGTTCCGCAGCTGTGATGAGGATGTTTTGATGTCAACAGTTTCCAATTATTTTGGCCAAAAATACCAAATGCAACCTAAGAAAAAATACATGCTCCGATTCTGTCATCTTTACTAGTAAAATTACAGTTACATTTACATTTTGAAAAACGGTTTTCAATGACTTTTAAAAATGAGTAGAGAGAAAAAGACACATAAAATCTCATATGATAGGGATGTCTTTTGAGAAAGAATAGCTATTCTTGCCCTTAGACACACTCTCATTTTGAAAATTTTCTTGATGTTACATTTTCATTGATTCATAGTGGAGTTGCTTGAAAATCTTCTAGTGAAAACATTTTCAGGCAAATGCATTAGGTTTGGGGCCTGAGCATTTTGCTTAAATTATCTAGTAAATTGGGTTTGTTTGCAAGGTCATTTGGTTTTGGCAGCATGTAGGAGGAAGCTTTCCTGGTATTCAAAGAATCACAAGCATGCTTGGGTTTTCAGCAGATCTTCTCAAGGACCAGAAGCCAGCTGTGTGTTTGCCTTATCTCTACTGAAAAACATATTTTCTTCACTAGAAAACATATTCCTGCTGGTTTTCTTGCTGCTAAAGCAGTCAGTAAGAGTTATGTCAATGAAGAAGTGCAGGATTTAAAGTTGCCAGATGCTCCAAGTTTTGGTTAAGCCTTATTCGAGGCAGGGGGGTAGAGGGGTAGCCAAATCTGAAAACTTGGAAATGCAAAACTTTCAAAAAACATTTCCTTTTGCCCAACTGCTACCAAAAGAGATATTCTGATACTTTCAATTATTTCAATTAGTTATTTTGTGGTTTATGGATTGAAAGGATGGAAATCATGAGTTGTGAGACTTTCACTGACATCAATAAATCTTGTAGTATTCTCCCAAACTAATCCTTTGATTAAAAAACCACAACTTCTTTGAAACAGGATTATTTGTACTTTCAGATGAAAAGAAATTCAGTTTTCATCAAAAATTAGAATAATTGTTCATTGGTTTAGTACATGTACTACAAACTTGCCGGAATAAAATAGAATCACTGATATGCACTGTAATTAGATGTAACAAAAATTTGTTTTCCTTGTGTGCACAGGATTGTGCTCTAGTTTTCTGCTGTAAGGACTACATACAAATTTACTCTCTTTCAGTCTGAACTGATTCACACTTCAACAAAGGTAAACACTCCAGTGATGGGGGTTGATGTAGCTGTTACAGCTGTTACCGCTCTAGAAGTTCATGGATCCTCAGTCTACTCCAACACTGGGTTTAATTCATTAGTATAGGAAGGTGGCAAGGAAAATTGTCCACATTTTCTTACATACAAAGATGTTAAAAGTATCATTTTACATACAGCAGATATCTAAAGAAAAGCAGCAAGTTGCACATACATGAGGCTTGAAACGTCCCTGCTTTCTTTTCTTTTTTCAAATAAAGATAAGAGCAAACTAACATGTCAGTTTCTTTCTTAAAAGATTCTCTGACTTGGTATATTGCAAGTACTGTGAGAAAAGATGGCCAAAATTCAAATTCTCGACCCTTTTTCTTTATAACAATGTGGATTTTTCCATCATAGCTTATTTGCTTTACCACGTTCTTTCTGTTGAGCTGGCAATTATGTTCACAGAGCTTCAAAACATGTAACTTCCATCATCTGCTTATTCAGAAAGGAATATAGAAGTAAAAATTATTAAACATTAAAGTGTATGGCTGGATTGTACAACGGCATTGAAGTAGCCTGTAAATTTCACCTCCTCACCCCCATATTGACATGCAGCCTGAGTTCATCCTAATGAGACAGACCAGCCTATTTAGTTGTTTCTTTGTTCCCTTTCTTCCACATTACAAAACCACTGAGAAATTTGGCACGATTTTGCCTGCCTGGCAACTACTGCTCAAGGGACCTTGGAGCCAGGTCCTCCAGAGGAGGAAGGAAACACATCAGCATTTGTCAAAGCTGTTGAGAGAACTCAACAGAGCATGTCCCTTTTAGAATGCCTGGCTGTAGCTGGCTTTGTGTCTCACTTTCAAGAACATTAAATTCAGTCATAGCTTAAACAAAACAAATTTGAAATACTTAAAATTTTAATAATTCTGCTAAAACTATTTTTTTTTTTGTAAAAATTTCACTTCTGCACTTGTTCATGCTTTGCCCAGGGTTCAGGAACATGAAGTATCCCTGTAACTAGCACTCAAGCAAAAACTGTCTCTCACATTAATTTCCTCTGTACATGTCAATTCCCACTGTCCTCCTTTTTGACTTGAGAAACCCATAACACATTATCTTTGGCAATTGTTCAGGAACCATAAGCAAAGCATCTGTTCCAAGCCAATCCCTTGGTATCTGAAATTTACATGTTACTCCCAGTCTTTCCATTACTGCTCAGAACACTTGCCAAAATAGGAGTGATGTATAAATCACCAAAATCAAAGATAGGCCTGAAGTGCCTTCAAACATTGTTCTTTTGTCCCAAGATTTGAAATTTCTAAAGATAAAAGCTTTCAATGGAGTCTTAGAGGTCAGCACGTCTCCAGAAATAACTAGGGCTAAGAGTCTTACAGTAGGTACAAAATTCATATAGGGTAGAGCACCCCCAGTTTTGCATGCGTTTGGTTACAAACCCTGTGGAAGATACTACACTCCTTATTGGAGGCTGTCCTTAAATTGAAAGGGGATAAAAACTGAGAAGCTGATTGTGGGGGATAGATATTCAGACCAGGTGACCTTTAAAGATACCTTTAACATCAAATGTTCTTTAATTTATTGTCTATATCTCTGGGATTTACCAGTGGATGTTTCTAAGTGTTGTTTCTAACCCTATTAATTTTATGCAACAGGAGCAGGTCACAGAGATAAGCAGAGTTATGCACAACAGAGCTTTTCTTATTACATTAAGTGACGAGTCCTGGAGAGACACTCTCAGTCTTAACTGCAGAACATAAGATTTGCCAAATTAAAAAATTAAAACTTAATTTTTAAAAAATGCTAATTTTAAGCTAGATCTAATTCTTAATGAACTTCTAAATACCTCCCACTGATGATACTATTATACATTTGGGCTTTATTCCCTTGAAAAAGAGAAAAGTAAAACATCCACATTTTGGAAGAGCCCTTTTTACTTTGCTACAGCGCAAAAAATGGATAAGACTAAAATGTGTGAAGCAGGTCTTAATGGACAAGATAAAAGTGAATAGATTTTGACTGCAATCTTTAATTGTTCATGCACATTTTTATGTCCATAAATCGAATTTGCATTCACATCACTAATTTATGACATTTTGGCAATTTGCTTACCATTACATAAATGTCTATACATCTAACCATAACCTGTTGTTACCAAAATCTCAGTGAAAGAACTTATTCAGGCAAGTTTTCCTCTCATGTCTCAGACAAATTTACAAGTTACATTGGCTCAGCTTAATGTGGCAATTGTCCAAGTTTTCTCATTTGATTTAATCTATCAAGTGAGCTGTGTGTTCCTACTTCAGAATGGCACAGCAGGGTCTCTTTTCTTTGAAACCTGGAGTCACGATCCTATGCATAAACTGGAATGTCTGATGTTGCTCATCCTGCTTCAACTGGTGTGATATGGCTTTTACATTTAAGGTTCTTATTCTACTATTCTGAAGAGTCACCCCTTTGCCACTTACAGTGGTCCTAATAATATCCCTGATAGTCACAGCAGAAAAGGGATAAAAAAGTGTGAGGATTTTTCAAAGGTCTTGTGACAGCCTTGATTTTATTGCATATATGTAATTATTAGCAAAATGTGTGACGATATGTTCCCACCGTGCCTCACCCTGACCTTTTCGCATAGTTTTCTGCTCAAGCAATAACCACCCGTGGCAGTTGTGATGGATGCATTTAGTCTGATGGCTACATCCTACTCAAGGTGTATTCGAGGGAGAAAATAACAACGCAATAGCCAAGGGCTAATCTTTGGCAAGGTGCCCACCTGACCATAAGTACTGGTCCATGTCTGACTCAAGACAAATTTGGAAGAACCAGGCACCTGCAGCCAGCATGTAAATATGACTAAGAATCAATCATCTTACTCCATAGTGAGCAGTCCATGAATCCTTTGAACTTTCCTGAAATGACAGCAGGCTGCATGTCAGGATCTCCCCTTGAGCAAGGATGCTTCTCAAGGTTACTTCTTGAGGTTGAGAGAATCCTTATCATGTCAAGTCTTCACTAAGTGAATTGAGAATTAGTGCTCTGAAATTTTGAAATCTTAATTAAGTGATATAAAGGATTGGTTGTGTATATTACAACCATTTAGATATAAACTGTTGACCAAGTCTGAGGCTAAGTCTTATCCAGGTTCATCTAGACTTCTCTCTGAGAAGGAGTTTAGAAAGCAAGAGGGACCTTTCTGAACACACTCAAGGAGAGTGTGTCCCTGACAATTCTGTCTGAACCTGTCCTCTCTATAGTAAATAATTGTACATTGCCATGGAATCTTGTTAAATCACTGTTGCATTTACTATTAAACTTTGTTAAATAACTGTTTTATATCAATAAACATGTTGCTGCTTCTCTCTTAGAGTGCAGTTCATCACTCTACCACTCCATCACAACAATATGTCACATCAATAAAATACATAAAAACAAAATGTTGCCAATAAACAAGAAAAGTTTAGACTATGTAGTCTATTTCTACAGTTTTCTCATAGTTTAACATCTGCAGGTCTGCTTCAAGAGGGAGAATCAAGGGTGACTCCCGCACAGGCTGTGCCTTCACTAACAAAACCTAGTCCCACAGGGTCTGAGCACCGCAAGCAGAGCTGGATTCACTGACAGCCATGGAAAAGGTGAGGGTATAGATCAAGCACATCATCCCTCCAGAGTCCATGCTGGCAACCCAAACAGCAGCAACAGAAGACAGGGTTGTAGCAGGTGTAATATAGGTCCAAGGTCCACCCCTGAGATGGGGCTGGGGGCAGGTACACCTCTGACAGCTCATGGGAGATCCGGTTGCTCAGGTCTGAAATGAGGCTCCTAGGCTCATGAGCAGGAGTGAAAGTGCTCTGAGAAATTAAAGTCTATCTATGCATTCAACACTGCCAAATATCTGCCCATTTCGTTTATCTTGAACCAATTACATTTTAAGTATAAATGTGATTTCTCATAATCTTACACACTAAGTGTATACCTTCTGTTTACCATGTTTTCTTTCTAAGACTGAGTTTCATCTCTCTTTGCCAGCACTGAGGACATGAGATAATACTTTTTTGGAGAAGTTAGGGTTTTGTTTTGCATTTCTAGGTTCAAAGTGGGAGAAGGTAGAGACAGAGGTGCAAAAGTCCTAGAGTGTTCAAGTTCCATCTAAGCTGCAGAAAAACATAAAAGAACATTGTTCAAGACATGAAAATTTATCTTTTCTATATATATTTCAAATTATTTAGGATGAAAGGAAATGGCCTCAAGTTGCACCAGGGGAGGTTCAGATTAGATATTAGGAAAAAATCCTTTACTGAAAGAGTTATCGGGCACTGGACAGGGCTACCCAGAGAAGTCGTTGAATCACTATCCCTGGAATTATTTAAAGGTGGGTAGACAAATTGTTCAGAGATATGGGTTAGTAGTGCACAGGTACAGTTGGCCTCGATGATCTCAAAGATCTTTTCCAACCAAACAATTCTATGATTCAATTAATAATTAAGAGAGAGAAAATACAGAAGTCATATAAGCCTCAGCAGAGCTCAGACACATGTAGAAGTGTCCATCCATTTGCAAATACAGACTTAGTTTTAGAAATCAGTAGGAAGTATAGTGGATATAATTCAGGCAACAGTGATCTTTGCAGTTTTGATCAAAAGTTGAAAACACTCCGTAAGTTCTAAACACATTTATACAAATTGGTTGGTGCTTAGAGGTCCTTATTACAATTTAACTAATCTGCTTATTACAGTTACACCAGTTAAACCTCTTTCTTCCCTTCCAAATGCTTTGACTCACTCCACCTTCCTTAAAATCCAATGCAATTTTCTGTGACAGTTGAGGAAAAACATTTTTCTCATTAGACTAAATATTAGACTATTGTGTTTGTCTTTTTAAATTTCTAATCCTTGCCAGATCAAACACTTAAGCTTACTGTAAATCAGAAGTCTATATTTTTGGGAAGCTGAAACTTACCAATGACAAGTTGCAGAAATGCACTGTGTCAGCAAACTGTTCATCCTAAACATCATATTTAACTTAAACGAATCCTCTGTTTTTCATCATCTTTTTTAATGGACGGCTATATTTCTGTGGCATACAATGCAACAACAGTGAGGAGACAGGGTTGCAAATGTATGTCCAGGCTACTTCACAAGCAGCCTGGGCCTCAGTAGAAATTAGGGCAGGCAAAACCGTTTTGTGACTTGTGTTCAACTGCAAAGGAATACTGCAGCAGCCAGGAACAGCTGAAGCATGGGCACACTGCTGTAACACCTTCTCCTTTGCCACCTTCTCCTTTGTCCATGTCCTAGCACCTTGCAGATTGAGCCAGGAGGGTGTTTAGTGCAGGCCTTGACCCATCAGTTCCATTCCACTATTGACCTTCCTCTGGGGCCAGCTTTATGTGATTTATGGCTCCTTTACATCAGCAGAGTTGGTATAAATTTGGTCTCAGAGATAAAATTAAGAAGATGTGTTGGGCAGTGGTTCATGTTAAAGTATTTGACAAAAAAAGGCAGCATTTTCATCTAGACACACACTCCAAAAGCAAGTTATTAGTTCCCGAAAAGGAAAAAGAACTTTTCAAAACATGTAGTTTGAGTAAAGAAGCCTAAGGAGATAGTCATCATACTGTTACCATATCTCTTGCCAACAGTAAAAATTGTCTTTATGGAATTCACAGGAAAAAAAAAAGAGGTACAGGAAGAGTGCACATACTGAAATGTGTTTATCAGTGTTCATTCCATTCCGGGCTTCATGTTGGCAAGAGGAAATTTTCTAAGACAATAGAAGGAAAATGGGTTGTGCTTAATCTCGGAAACAGTAAAGATAAGGAGTTTTTCCAAAAATCTGGGTAGAGTTAAAACTTGTAAATCACCTGGATGAATACAATACATGCAGCACAGAACAGCACATCTTTTTATAAGGCTATGCCTTCTTCATTGTTGGGGTGGTAGGCAGAGATGAGTGAATTGATTAATCTACTTAAAGCTAATGAAAGTTTCTGCTAAAGTCATTCACAAAGAGATATTAGGGAAACTCAATATCCATATTGAAACAGAAATATATGTCATGATTAGAACTTTATATGACAAAAAAATAATAATAAACAATACAGTGGCTGGTTCAGAGAATACTCAAACATTGATTTAATTCATAGGTTAAAATTTGATTATCATCATTCAAAGTTCTTACCACATTCTATATAAATATTTATCATATTAACTTAATGGCAAAATAATTAATATTGTATTTTGGAATATGTAGCAAAAATACATTGAGAAATTTCACATATAAGTAAAATGAAGACTTGTAAATGTAGTTGAAAAACTGTCTCTCCTAAGCTAGACATTCTAAGATTATATTTACAGTCTTCTATGAGGCAAGACTGAAATCTTGCATTAGTGAATATCCTGGAATTATTTGCTTATTTTTGTTTTAATGAATCTGAAATAACATGTTCTAAATTTATCATAATATTATGATAAGAAGAAGTAGAAGCAGGAAAAAAAGTCTTATTTCACAAGGCAAAAACAAAATATCAAGAAGTTCCCACAAGATCATTTTCTGGGACAAACAACTCCATGAGGAAACTTACAGCTAGGTTTATTGAAAAGAAATGTAAGCAAAAATTACTATCCTATATTGGGATGGTAGAATATTTAGCAAAAAGATTGTGCAGACAAATATGATAAAATTATTCTTCCCTCCACTTTTTCACAAACCAAATAATACGTCATGATTCATAAGGAGCCATTCCTTTACCGAGAGAGTCGTCAAATACAAGAACAGGATTTAGAGACGTGGTCTATGCCCCAAGCCTGTCAGTGTTTAAGAAGCATTTGGACAAGGCCTTTAACTTTTGGTCAGCCCTCAAGTTATTGGGCAACTGAACTATGTGATTGTTGTAGGTCCCTTCCAACTGAAAATATTCTATTCTCTTCAATTTGATTTGATTCCATTTGATTGATTTATATTCAAATAATTAGTGGCTTCATTTTCATGACAGTCAGACAAATCCAACATAGAGGAAAAAAGACACATCTCTTCATTTAAAGTGTAATGTACTAAAACCAAATATGTTTTCTGTGTTTCAAAGATGGCATTCATGCTGGCTGGGATGGAAGCCATTATGCAAGGAGTTTTTATAAAGGATGTTACAAATAACCTATTAATTCTGTCATTTCAGATTTATCACTTACTAGAACTAAGGCATCTCGGTTCATTTGAGAAATGTTCTTTTTTTATCCCCACATGTTATATATTTTACATTAGTGACAGCAATTATACTATTTCAGACCCCGTTTCTCTTTTACTTATTTTTTTAAATTAATCAGCCTGGCTTCTGCTCCACTGAATAGTAGCTATTCCTCTCCACCTTTCTAGTTCTATTCCTTGACAAAATCCCAGTCAATTATAGTATCTTTCCACTATGTGGAATGGTAAAATTGGTAAATCTATTACAGAAAGACGAGCTGAGCAACTAAGTGTTCTTCCCTCTAAATAGCTTCTAGCTCAGTTGAGAATATTAACTATTCAACATTTTCTGGAGGGACATGGAAAAGAAGATTTTAATCCCATTGAATAAGAATTTTAATAGAAATGTGTTACAGAAACTATTTTAAATCTTTTCATGGTTTCTTCCCATTTAGAATGAAAGAGAGTTTCAGTTTAATTTCATTTCTGGTGTCTCAGTTCTCTGCTGCTAATTGTGAAGCCCCCATATGACTCAAGTTTAATTCAAACTGTATCAAAGTAAGTAGTAATATTTAATTCTATGTATTCATTAAAAGTGAATCAACCCAAATTCAAATAAAGCAATTTTAAAATGTGATAATTATTTTGACTGTTGCCCCAGTAAATGTGACTTTGCAGTTACTGGCACTGGTCACACGCTTTGTACGGACCAGTGGGATCCTTAGTGCAGGTTCTCAGGACTTGTCTGAGCTTGTCTTGGTTTGACCTGGTTTTACCTTATTTTAACTGCTGTCTCCCACCAAGTGACTATTATCCATCCTGTTTTAGCTAAAACCCTGTGAATACCTTAGGGAGAAAGCATGACAAACCTTGGACAAAGTGACTGCAAAACAAAGAACATCCCTTTGCATCATCCGAGGCTGAGGGAAGTTGTTCCAGGCTTTGTGGAAAACAGTGAAGAAAGCATCAGTCTGTGCAAAGGAAACCTGTAGCACATAACCCAGGCAGACCCCAACGGTGATGTGGAAGGAAGCTTCTACTTCACATTCCTTCCAGCAGAGAGAAGGAAGAACTCCCCACCATGAGCTCCCAGCAGAAGCCCCTGCCCCTTGTTATCAAAATTTGTCTCAAATGATTTGGAAATAATTGATGCTAGACTAGTACTTGCTTACTATTGCTCAGCAATTTCCTGAACTACTTAGAGTTTGAGTATACTGGTGGAGTTGGTCCTAGCTTTTCATTTCTCATTGCTGAACATACATCAGTTTTCAATTATCTGACAGGTTTCTGTTTACATGGCAGTGGCTTGGTGACAGCTCTATTTTTTCCCTCCAGACCTTTATTTGCTTGAGTCATAGAAGCAGTAATGATACCTTCCTTGGCAAATGTACTTTCACAATGTTGGCTTTAGGCATTACAGATTTTCCACACTACTTTGTAAACAAAGCAAGTCACTACCTTTTTAACCAGGTTGGAAGCAACATCAAGGATCATCTGGTCCAAGCTTTGTTGCGAAAAGAATGATCTAGACAAGATAGCCCAGCACCTTGTCCAGATGAATCTTCAAAATGTCCGTTGTTGGGGAATCCACCACTTCACTGAGGAGATTATTCACTTGATGCCATTATCTAGATAATTTATGAGTATATTAAATAGTGTTGGGCTCAATATCAATCTCTGAGGGACCCCACTATTGACAGGTTGCCAACCCCAGCAGCTGTTGCCAGGGGTCACTTTTTGGCTTGCCTACTAAAAGCTGCCCAATGAGTTTTTTCAGCCTGGGGGGTGTTGTGAATCTCACCCACAGAAGCTGAAGGAAGGGCTTCTCCCTTTGTCACAGGGGCTGCAGGCGTTTCCTCTTTTTGAGGAGGACCTTTTCTGGTGGCTTCCACTTTTCTGCTAACAACTGCAGATAAGATAGGGGCAGGCCTTTTCTCAGACTCTCTTTCCATAACCGACTCTATGAAACTTTGTGACGTGGCTAATCCCAGTTGTAAGGATGGCAATAACATCATCCCTCTCCAAACAATCAGTTACTCCACCCAAGTAAGCTGTCCTTTGATTAAGAGACCACAGCAGTCTCTCCTGCTCCTGCAATTCAGCCAGCTCCTCAACAGCACATGGAATTGCTTTAGTTACAGAGGGTTCAGATTCCTTTCCCTGATACATTGCAATTAGGGGTCAGAGTTTAAAATCAGGGTCAGAATCAGGATCAGATTTTGCCAACCACCCCCCTCATTAATAATAATCAGGGCATGGACCTTGGAGGCGAGTTCAATAGTGGGTTCAGGTGTCCCAGCCTCTCACCCCAACAACAATGGGCCACTATATCAGCGGCCTCCCTTAAACTCGAAAAACCACTCTTGCTAGCTGTCCCACAGACATCTAGCAATTGTCTGCCTCCCAGGTTGTCCTTAATCATAAAGCATGTTGCTGCAGAGTTGCATATTCTGCCTCTAAGTCTATCACCAGTCTCTTAGCATTTTCTTTCAAGTCCTCACTTTCTTTTTCAACTTTCCTTTCCAAGAAGCCACCCATGATGCTGCCAGGTCTCCAAAGAACACCAGCCACTCTAAAGAAATAGTAGAGGGCAATAGAAATCAGGAATGTCCTAGGCAACCATCATATTCATTTTTAGCTTTCAACAGATTGAAGACAAGGCTGAGAATAAAAAAAGAAACAGGTATTTGAAGAATCCTGACTAACTGTAGAGACTGACTCTACTTCTATTGTCATCTTAAACATCGTCTGATTCTACTTGTATTCTCAAACATCGTCTGACTCTACTCATATCGCTGTCTTTAACATCATCTTGACTGCTGTGGCTCCTGCTCCTGACTGTGCTGCTGCAGAGCAGGGGGAGGAGGTGCAGCAGCAGATGCTGCACCCCACCCCCACATGACTGTGCATGTGGACCCAAAGGGTTCAGCAGAGGTTATTCTGGCAGGATCTGTTGAACTACAAGTGACCCAGGGATGGATATTTTCATAGGGAGATCCTTTTAAAACAAAGCTAGGAGGCATATTTACTTCTACTGTACCTTAACTTACATGTACCTGAAAACTGGAAATCACAAAGATACTAAGTCAAAGTACTACATAGTTACACTACTTCTCCCCATAAAATTCACTCACCGATAACCTCCTCACCCTGAATAAAACCTTTTTATGAGGAATCGGAAGAAATCTCTGAAAGAACTCAACATACTGAAAAGATTAGAAAGTCATCTTATTCTTTTGCATAGAAAAAAAGACTTATTTAATTAATAATTTTAATTAAAATGTTAAGGCATGGAAATACTTTGAGTATGGGTCTACCGTGGGGTCACAAGTCCTGCCAGAAAATCTGCTGCAGCATGGGCTCCTCTCTCTGTGGGATCACAGGTCCCACCAGGACCCTACCGCAGCTTGGGCTTCCCTTGGGGTCACAGCCTCCTTTGGGCACTTCCACCTGCTGTGGTGTGAGGCCCTCCAACAGGCTGCAGATGTGTATCTGTTCCAACGCGGACCTCCATTGGTTGCAGAACAACCTATCTCACCATGGTCTTCACCATGGGCTGCAGAGGAATCTCTGCTCCAGTGCCTGGAGTAGCTCCTCCCCGTCCTTCACACACCTTGGCGTCTTCAGAGTTGTTTCATATATTCTCACCGTTCTTTCTGTCTGCAGTTGTGCAGCATTTTTCCACCTTCTTAAATACGTTATCACAGAGGCACTACCACCATCACCT
Organism: Tapera naevia; assembly: GCA_033556795.1. NCBI lineage: Eukaryota > Metazoa > Chordata > Aves > Cuculiformes > Neomorphidae > Tapera > Tapera naevia. Next base: position 8,648,204 of record JAUMJJ010000059.1, read on the forward strand.
TGGACAGTTGCAGGTCTGTCCAGGATCTGGTTGGCACTGGCTTTGACATAGGGGAAGCTTCTAGCAGCTTCTCATACATGCCACACCTGTAGCTCCTCCTGCTGCCAAAAGCCTGCCATGCAAACCCAAAAACACTGTCACAGGCATCTTTCTGACACCTACTGTATTATATAGATCAGAAATAGAATCATGAGTAAGAATAAACAATATGTTACTGTGAAAAGGTTTTCCATACGTATTTTCAAAGTAATAATTAAATGGAGAAGTTTTTGTGCAGAATACTGTGCAATTATTTTTGGTTGGTTGGTTTGCCTTTTATTATAAGTAAAACAGGAATTTTCATTGTCTCTTTTCCTACTTCCTAAACTGTATAATATATATTGTTGCTTATTTATTTAATTATTTAATTAAGCCTTCGCCATTTAATAATTATTTTCACATCATCTTTTTGTTTGCTACAGTGAAGTATCACTTTGTCAAAAAAAGAATTATTTACAATTTACTCTCCATATGTTAGTAGCAGAAAACAACATTTTTACAGCCTGAAAAAAACAAATTTCCTCTAAACTCCAAATACTAAGTAACAGGTTCCGAATTCCACTGTATCTTTCAGACCTCATCTCAAATTGACTTTCTAAATTAAATATTTAATGGTTTACATCAGGATCATGAATCTCTACTTACTCAGCAATTAAGATTTAGGAAAAGGTGTTTAAAGAGGAAATATAAAGGAAGAAGTCCCTGAGCTAACACAATTTTTAAAAAAGAATCCTTTTATTACTAAGAAAATAAAAGGGATATAAAGCAGAACAAATGTAGATATACAGTGGGTCAATTTTTAAGTATCTTTTGTTCACCTGTCATATATATTTCAAGAAAGCTTACTTTTAGTGAATCACACCAAATTTATTTGATTTCTTGATTTTTTTTTTTGAACATTAAGATTATCTAAGGAAGTTATCCAAGAGTGAAATATTTTTTCTCTCATCATTGTTTGGTTTTGGGTCTTTATTTTGGTAAGGGAAAAATCTCACACAGAATCACAGGATGGATGAGATTGGTACGGAATCCTGGACATCACTTAGTCCACCCCTCTGCTCATTGTATGGTCATCTAGAGTAGATTGTTCTGCATTGTGTCCAGCTGGGTTATGAGTAGCTCCCAGGATGAAGACACACAACCTCTCACTACCAGAGCAGCCTCATCCAGGGTTTCATCACCTTCAAAGTAGAAAGGTTTCTTCTTCTATTTCAAAATAATTTCCTCTATTTCAGTTTGTGCTCATTGTCTCTTGGTATATCACCGAGGAGAGTATGGCTCCATCTTCTTTGATTTCATAGAATCATAGAATAGTATGGCTTGGAAGGGACTGTAAAGATTACCTAGTTCCAAGCCTCCTGCCATGGGCAGCAACACCTTCCACTACATCACATTCCTCAAAGCCTCATCCAACTTGACTTTGAACACCTCCAGGGATGGGGCATCCACAACTTCTCTGGGCAACTTCTTCTAGTGCCTCACAATGCTCACAGTAAAAAATTTCTTCCTATCAGCAATTCATACACATTAAAAGAAAGATCCTCCTGAGCATTCTCTTCTCCAGGCTGGACAGTCTCAGCTCTCAGCCTTTCCTTGTGTGTCAGATGCTCTTGTGGTCCTTTGCTGGACTCACTGCAGTGTGAGTGACCCTGTTTCTCTTGCACTGTTTACATGATATGAAACCTGCAACATTGTAAGAATCATGTATTTTCCTAAGCTGAAAAAATTCTGTTTCTTCTCCTGTTATGCTATGCACACCATTTTCTTTCACAGTATCACAGTATCACAGTATCACAAGGTTGGAAAGGACCTCTGAGATCATCAAGTCCAACCTATAACCTAACACTAACACCAACACTAACACCAACCATCATCTAAACCATGGCACTCAGTGCCTCATCCAGTCTCCCTTTAAACACCTCCAGGGTCGGTGACTCCACCACCTCCCTGGGCAGCCCATTCCAATGGCCAATCACCCTTTCAGTAAAGAACTTTTTCCTCACATCAAGTCTAAACTTTCCCTGACGAAGCTTAAGTCCATGCCCTCTGGTTCTGCCACTGGTCACCTGAGAGAAGAGACCAACCCCTGCCCGACTACAACGTCCTTTTAGGTAGTTGTAGAGAGCAATGAGGTCTCCCCTGAGCCTCCTCTTCTCCAGGCTAAACAGCCCCAATTCCCTCAGTCGCTCCTCATAGGGCTTGTGCTCCTTTACTGCTATTGAAAAAGTCCTCTGAGAAGTAACTCTTTAATGGTAAAAAGAAGTAAAGGACAAGACTTTCTATGTCCTTTTTCCTAAGTCATCCAAACAATTTGTGCAGTCAAAACAGTAAAAGTTACTTTAGCAACAGTAGCTTCACCTGCGCTGTCTAAACTAGGACAAGAAAATACTACACATTCTTTATCTGGATTCTTATCTTCTGCAATAAAGATTTGGATTTTTTTCTTAATTTTCTCCCCTTTTGTGACAAAAGAAAATATTTCAGTTTAATATCACTCAATTAATCCAAAGAAAAATGTTATTCCCCCCCACTCCCTTTCTGCGTTATGAATTGTGTTCCATTTTTTTTTTAATTTGTTTTCTTTATTTTTTTTTCCATTTTGTCCCGTCCTCCCACCTGCTCCTGAACAAAGAACAAAACATTTAAAGCAAATAGCAATCTGTGGGAAATATTCATAAACAAGGCTTATTAAAACAAATAAAATTTTAAGTACTACCACATTCATCAGCTTAATTCCATATATCTTCATGTCTCTGACATCTTATATTCAGTTATTCAAGCTATCTTCAAATCCATAGATGAACAGAGGCTCAAAGTGCATTTCAGCTGTGTGAGAATAGGAATTCTTTATAAGATACAATACTTGTATGTCAAAATCAATTATTTTTCCATATCATATCTTCCTGGAAGCCAAATCTTTAAAAGCTATTTTTAATTTCCCGAAACAGCCCCGTGAAGCATATGTGTAGTAATTTTGAGTTTTTTTCACATTAAATCTTCACTGTTTAATATTAACCTGCCAAATTTAGCCATGGTGAAGAGAGCTCAATGGACTTCATTGTACAACAGAGCTGTTCTGTTGTAGTATTACTAGTCCACCATTTGCTAACCTAAATTTGCAATCTCAAAAATATTTGTTTTACTCCTCAGATGTGGAAACTCCAGATTTCTGTGGTGTGCCCATGACTCAGTGTCTTGGTTTCATGCATTAGAAGTAAATTCCTAACCGCCTATTATGATTTATTACAGTAAGAGGTGTTGAAAGTTGAGTCATGAGATCTGAAGTCTGGATTCAGACCAAAATCACCACAGACATATATTTTGTGCTAGGGATGCTACAAAAATACGCTGTTCTGTTGCCAAATATATATTGAGAAGCACTCCCTTAAATGTTAACTGTCATAATTTCATACTCGAAAGGTTAAGAGCTTCTATGCTAACTATCAAGAGATATTTGGCTTGGATCTCGCTCTGTTCCTTATTTTACATAGTGCTGTTGTGCTCTGATCCTCTGTTCCTTTGTTCTGACATATTTCCATTGTATAAGATTCTAACAATAGAACTATAATGACAAACAGAGTAAAAGAGTAAATAATGACTAAAACAATTATACTATTTTTATGTTTTAGAAGTATAAGAAGTAAAATATTTCTTGTATATAATTAAATTTAATTTAAGGACACTACAGAAATATTTGGAAATGCTATACTGACAATTATCCACTGCCTTCACATAGGTGTATGTCAGAGTATTATTTTAGATATACCTAGAAAATGTGTCATTCATTTCTTACATTTAGTACACTATATCATGTAATTTATATGGATGATACTGTCCCACTGTCAATGTTAAGGCTTTTGCAAAAGCACCATATGTTAAAATTTGAAAATAATTACTTTTCTCATACAAGCCAATTCAAGACTGTTGAAAATTCTGTACAGTGTTTGTTGAATTCTGAATTATTTGGCTAGTCAACGCAACACACATCACAGAGTCAAAATTCTGTGATAGTTTTTATAATTAAGAAAGCATTCCAGATATTTAGGTATACCAAGCACTGGAATGCATTCTTCACGTAGGTGAAAAAACAGAAAGCTGTGTTAATCAACCAAAATCCTATTCTCATATTATTGAAATACTCAAGTAAGATCTACAGTATTGTTGTAGATTTATGTTGTTGAAACTTGATTCATTGTTTTGTCCTTAAATCCATGACATGAACAGAAATATAAACATTGCTATTCACATGAACTAAAGTAATATCATAAGAATTCAGGGTCTGAAGATGTTAATGCCACTGGTGATAGTAGTTAAGTACCTAAATATTTTAAAGAATGGACAAAATAACTTATTACAATAATATTAGAATAAAATATTTTCATAAAAATAATATTAATAGATATTTTACTCCTTGTTTTTCTTTTGTATTTTTTTAGTTTCTAGAGTTCTTTTTTTTTTTTTAATAATTCACTATATATTCACTATTAAGTTTGTTAGATCTAAAACAGAAGAGATTTTGTTTCATTTTAAAATTTTCCACTAATGGAATAGAATATACATTTTTTTTAAAGTGCAGTATGCTTGAAGTGGTTACTCTGCCTGACAAAAATCAAAGATTGTTGAAAAAAATCCCTCAAGATGCACAGTAAACTCCTGAGATTGTGACAGCATAGGTGTATGGAGTAGAAAAATGCTGAAGAATGCGTATTTTGATATAGTTCCCATTTTCAGAAAAAAAAATATACAGAAATACAAAATGTCTCAACATTATTGCCAATAATAAAAGGTACTCTTCAGTTAGAGAGGATACATATGGCTGTGTGTATGTATTGGTGTGTGTGTCTACATTTAATAGTTGACATACATGCCATGTATATACACTATACAAACATGCTTGCCTTTCAGTGTAGAAAGAATATTCGGGAAAAAAAATATTTTGCATTTTTAGAAAAGTAGCATAAACTGGGAAAAGAAAAATATGATAATGTTTGCTGATACAATAGAGCATCCAAATATATTCTTTACTGAAAATTAGATTCTGGATGGTTGAAAACTGCATGTTCTTTTGCTTTTCCAGGCAACATTTTTTTTTATAGAAATAGCTTTACGAATCCTGCATCTCTTCTCTATAGGTCGCCTCATCGAAGATTTCTATGTTATTTAAGACTAGTCAATTGTGAATAGGGATCTAGAGGTTGCATTTGTACTAATAAATTAAATAATAACCAGAAATGTCATCCAGCACTGGAAACTGATCATCTATAATTTTAAATTAATAGCTATTATTGTCCCTGTAGTTTTCAAATACAGCTGCAACATTGTAGAGGTCATTCTGGGAGGCAGTTTCAATGCACTCACAGCGTTTTAAAGGCCAAGATAGTTTATTAACACCATGATGGGCTACTCCAGGCCAACTGGCCTTGAGCACCAGTGAGCATGCCTGGGCACACCTGTTGATTCTTCACGTAGGTGTGGAGTCATAGTCCAATGTGACATCTGTTTCTGACCCTTTTATATGTTCTCAGTTGTGCACAAAACGTGTCTTGGTCAGTTAAATACTGTCATTTAGCCATTATGTACAATAAATTAGGGCAGATATAGAAAGATTTTGTGGTTTGACCACTATGTTTTGAGACTTCAGACATTCTCATCCTCTTAAATATATTAATTCTGGAAAAGCCTTTTCTCCCTTTGGTATAATTTTTTTTTCCACTCTGTAAACAGCAAATACTTAAAAATCAAAATAAAATGCTGATTACTAAAGCTATAAAGTTATTGATAAACCACAGAAAATATCTAAATAGCAGCAGAAGCTTGGTCCTGTTCTGTATACTCAGTCTGTCACAGCTTTAGAAGACTCGATACACCTTCTGACTATCCAATTATTTTTTCGAGAAATAAACCAAAGAAATTGTCTTTCAATCTGATTATTTTTTTCTGCCTTCAGATTTTACATGGTTAACAAGGAAAGATCACTCTTTTCAAAAACTGTAAAGTGTTTTTTAGATATTTTTGGTGTCGGTTTTGAAGAAGAGAATATCACTTTACCCTTTACCCTTTCCTACTCATCTCCTAAAGCATCATTTGCATTAATGTATATGATTTGTAAAATATATGAGTTTATAGTGACTTCTTTTAATGATGGGCAAGACATCATATAGAGAGTTGGCTTATATAACATTACGTATTTCATATCTAGTTCCTCATACAGTAATCCCAGTCAATCTATAAATGAAAGAATTCATTAGAGAAAATGAATCTTACGTATTTTGCCTCAACTATTCTGCTTTTCCCTTTTGTTGTCCTCCTTATCATTACAGCTGTAATGCTCTCTGTGCTTTCCAACTGGATATGTAGCTTCCATCATATTCAACATTTTTACAGGTCTCTCACACAGATACAAATGAGTCCTATAGCTCTAAACTGAGTTAGTCATGGAGGAGCACAGCACAGGGATATTACTTGCAGCCCAACTCTGCATACATTAGAGTATTCTCCAGGGTGAATCAGCTCTGGGGTTAGGAGAAGTGCTTCCCCTTCATCCCCCCCCCAGGTGCTCTGGAAGTGGTTGGAGTAATGATATTTGGCTTGATTTGGCTTATGTGCAGATCTGTTGTGGTGGGAAATCTCCTTTTCCAACAGTTTCAGTAAAATATGCAATCTCTTCTGTTATTTCCCTCAGGTTTATTATCTCCTGTTATAGTGTAAATCGGGCTGCTGTGAAGATTATATGCTTCATACCTGGTCATTGTATAAAGGCGCTTCCTCTTGAAGCAAGAAAATAATAAGAAGAAGCATCTGTAAACAGCTGCAACACTAAATTGCTGTTAAGTCAAAAGGGGTAAAGAAGGAAACATGAAGAGCATCTATCAGGTAAGACAGCAGCTCAGCACACCTTTTAAATTAGGTCCTATATGTAGGCGCAATTGAAATATAGACACTTCAAGAACTAGCTGTTAAACTATGGGGCATCATATGCCACCTGTCCTTCCGTGGGACTAAATATTTCCAGATAACAGCTGCATCAACTGACTTTTACCATTCATGTACCACAGGTTCATAAACTGCATTCCCAGGGAGTCACCATGTTGTCATCATTGATGTCACCAGTGATGTGACAACGATGTTCTTTGAAAAACAAAACCACTGTGACCTTTTGCATATAGACCGTTAGCTGGATATAGTGATTCTTTAATGCTCTTGAAATTAAAAATATGTATATATATGAGATTATCAGGAATGCAATATATTTTTTTATGATGGCAGATCTATCCACTGAGAAGTTTGGTTCTGTCAACAATTTATATTTTCCATTATGTAATCACTGAAATCACCAAAATTAAAGGCAATATTAGTGTTAGTTGCATCCTGCGGATTGTTTAATCAGAATTAGTCATAAAAATTAATTAATTTTACTGTGACTTAGTGAAACTCAATTAACTATGTCATATTTTTATCCAGATTTAAGGTTATCTAAATGGAATTTAGCTTAATTCACTTTTAATGAAGAGCTGCAGGTAAATATTAGTATTTTTGGATGAGTTTTATATTACTATATGAACCATAGAGGGGCTTCTACTTGTGACTAAGACCTTCAGAGTTAACAAGAGAGAACAGACTCTTCAAAATGAAATTACATTAAACGTGCTTTTATTGTAAATGGGAAGGAGTCCTAAAGAGATTTAAAATAGTTTCTGTAATATTGGTTCAATATGTCATTATTTAGTTGGGATTAAAGTTTTTTTTTCCAAGTCCCTCCAGAAGTTCCTAATAGTTATTAGTAATATTTTAGGAATGGTTTTACATATTTCTCCTTGCCTTAGAATCTTCCTCTTCTCCAAACTTTTACCATTTCAAACTGAACAAAATCCCATAGAATTGAGAGCAAAATCTGTGTAAAAGCGTATTTTATGAGAGAATAATGGAACATAAGAATAAAAAAAGAAGAATAGTGAAGCAGCATTTACATGGATTAAAGTTGATTATAATATTATTGCATCTTTCACAACCCTTTCAAAGACTATACAAAATAGAAATTTCAATCTTCAGGTACTGTTGTGAAATATCTGAATAACTAAATATGTATTAAGATCATTAGAGTCTAAGAGTTTTCCCTTTTTTTCACAGTATCACAGTATCACAGTATCACAGTATCACAGTATCACAAGGTTGGAAAGGACCTCTGAGATCATCAAGTCCAACCTATAACCTAACACTAACACCAACACTAACACCAACCATCATCTAAACCATGGCACTCAGTGCCTCATCCAGTCTCCCTTTAAACACCTCCAGGGTCGGTGACTCCACCACCTCCCTGGGCAGCCCATTCCAATGGCCAATCACCCTTTCAGTGAAGAATTTTTTCCTCACATCAAGTCTAAACTTTCCCTGACGAAGCTTAAGTCCATGCCCTCTGGTTCTGCCACTGGTCACCTGAGAGAAGAGACCAATCCCTGCCCGACTACAACCTCCTTTTAGGTAGTTATAGAGAGCAATGAGGTCTCCCCTGAGCCTCCTCTTCTCCAGACTAAACAGCCCCAGTTCCCTCAGTCGCTCCTCATAGGGCTTGTGCTCCAGCCCCCTCACCATCTTCGTTGCCCTCCTCTGAACACATTCCAGTATCCTAACATCTTTCCCAAATTGGGGGGCCCAGAACTGTACACAGTATTCAAGATGAGGCCTGACCAGTGCCGAGTACAGGGGGACGATAACTTCTCTGGTCCTGCTTACTACACTATTCCTGATGCAGGCCAGGATGCCATTGGCCTTCTTGGCCACCTGGGCACACTGCTGGCTCATGTTGAGCTTCCTGTCCACCAGCACTCCCAGGTCCTTTTCTGCCTCACTACTCTCTAGCCACTCTGTCCCCAGTCTGTAGCTCTGCATGGGATTGTTGTGTCCAAAATGAAGTACCCGACATTTGGACTTATTAAACATCATCCCATTAGAATCGGCCCAGCTCTCCAATCTGTCCAGGTCCCTCTGTAGGGCCATCCTACCTTCTAACAGATCAACCCTTCCTCCCAGCTTGGTATCATCTGCAAATTTGCTGATGATGGACTCAATCCCCTCATCCAAATCGTCAATAAAGATATTAAACAGGACTGGACCCAATACCGATCCCTGGGGGACACCACTAGTGACCGGCCGCCAACTCGATGAAACACCATTCACCATCACTCTTTGGGCTCGGCCATCCAGCCAATTCCTAACCCAGCACAAAGTTCTCCCATCTAGGCCACGGGCTGCCAGCTTCCCTAGGAGTCTACTGTGGGGGACAGTGTCAAAGGCCTTACTGAAGTCCAGGTATACCACATCCACAGCCTTCCTCTCATCCACCAGGCGAGTCACATGGTCGTAAAAGGAGATCAGGTTGGTCAGGCAGGACCTACCCCACCTAAATCCATGCTGGCTGGGCCTGATTTCTTGACCGTTCTGCAGGTGGTGCATGATTTCACCCAGGATTATCTTCTCCATGATTTTACCTGGGACCGAGGTCAGGCTGACAGGTCTGTAATTACCTGGATCATCCTTATGGCCCTTCTTATGGATGGGCGTCACATTGGCCAACTTCCAGTCTTCCGGGACCTCTCCAGTGAGCCAGGACTGCTCAAAGATGATGGAGAGTGGCTTAGCAAGCTCATCCACCAGCTCTCTCAGCACCCTAGGATGGATCCCATCCAGCCCCATAGACTTATGAGGGACCAAGTGGCTCAGCAGGTCTCTAACCTCCTCCTCATGGATTGCAGGAGGGCCATATTTCACCCTGCCCCCATCAACCACTTCAGAGGGCCAACTGTCAAGTGAGCTGACATCCTTGCTGTTAAAAACTGAGGCAAAGAAGGCATTAAGTACCTCAGCCTTCTCTGCATCTCTGGTTACTATATTTCCCTCCACATCCAACAAGGAGTGGAGGTCGCTGCCGCCCTTCTTTCTGCCATTGATGTATTTATAAAAACTCTTCTTATTGTCCTTAACAGAAGTGGCCAATTTGAGCTCCAGCTGGGCTTTTGCTTCCCTGATTTTCCTCCTACACGACTTAACAACATCCTTGAACATGACCTGGCTCACATCCCCTTCTTTCCAACGATGATTCATCCTCTTTTTCTTACTTCAGTTAGTCATTTCATTCAATGGAAGTTTACAGTGTAGGGACCAATGTCATATTCGTATCAAGTGGCTTTAGGTGGTCATTTTTATGAAGTATATACTGAGAGACCTTTCCAGTTGGCACCTTTTAAAAATCAAGACCATAAAATTGTTTCAAGCTGGACAAAAATTCCCTGGATTTTTTTTCTCAAAGTTAATCTGAAAACTTTGCCTTTAAAAACTTAACAAAACTTTCAAATGTGGAATAGATTACCTTCAGTGACTATCTAGATGTGCATTACTTGCTTTTTACTGTGATATTAGGACCACAGAGCTCCAAGTGTAATACATCTAAGTACCCTACATTATTCTTGATGAGGTTTCAAGAGAGTTGTCCTGAGCAGGGAATGTAATACTTCAGATGCATCTGCTCTAGTTTTGGAGTAAAAGCAAGAATGTCTCTTGGTTAGAATTCTAATGTATAAATTATTTTCTACTCAATAAAAGGGAGTACCCCTTATATACAGTGTATATCCAATGTCAACAAGTGCACAATCTCCAAGGCTAAAAGAAGAAAACTGTTTCAGTACAATACATACTTGCCATGCACTCCATTCTAGAGCAATGTACACAAGCACACATCAGATTCAACACAATGAAGGACTGCAACCACTAATTTGGTATCATTATGGAGACTATAAGCTATCTGGATTTGGATACAGAGTTTTGAATTCAAAAGCAGCCATCAGTCATGGAAATCCTTATAGCAAATCTCTATGCTTGCAGTTACAGAGGAGACTACAGAAGGTGCTTATAAATTCTACTCACAGGAAATCATGCCAACAAACAAAAATTTTAAACAATCTGGTGTGCAATGTAAAACTGTTTTAAAGCTGATTACATCCAGCAATGAGCCTACTCATTACTATGTTCTAACAGAAAGGGATTCCACAGTGGGATAAGGATGCTCCATCTGCCCGAGTTTAATTTCTTTGAATGATTACCTGAAATGATAATTTGTGTGATCACAGTCATCACAGATAGTAAAAAAGAAAACCAAAACCAACCCAAACTATAAATTCTGACCTCCTTTTTCCTGCCTTTTCCCCATGGCAGGTTATGTTTAATATGAGACATGAATGCCATGAACCTTGTAATTGATCTGGCTGTGGCTCAAGAGGCTTAATCATGGATTAAGGTCAAAAGTTTGCAGAGTCACTGATTTCTGAATGCTTCAGAACATAATTTTTGCCACTGACTACCAGGGAGGATAATATATAAACTGAAATATTAGTATAGGAAAGCCATAATTCTGACTTGATTAAAGAGATGATTTTTATTAGATTTCTGAGTAAATTAATATATTTGTTTTGTAGACAAATATAATCTCTTTTACCAGTAAGTGGAAAACTAGAATCCTAGAAGATTTACATTTTAAAAAGACTTTATGTATTTTTGTGGTAAAATGAAAGTACTTTATATTCACCCTGAAAAAGAAATGGACCACATTCCCTGTGAACCTTACCATTCAAACAGGTTTCCAGTTTTTAGCTAAGTGGGAGCCTTGATGACTACCACTGGTCTCTGCATGACTCCTAATATCAGCGACAAATCTGTTATACCAGTTTCCTGTTTGAGCCATAACAACTGAAGTAGAGTCTTGATCTGTTATTCAGAACCTCTACAAAAATGTGCTGTAGATCTTTCCCATTTAAAGTGCTCCTCTACCTCAGCTCCAGAGCTGCCCTTTTCTGTCATACTTAACTCATGCTGAGTTGATGTAAAGCTGTTGGTATTAAGAATTCACTCTGTGTACACCTTATGCTACATGCAACATCTCTGTTACTGGGCAGTCTGCAAGCTCCCTTGACTGATATTGTTAGTTTGTAGAGCCAATAAAGTTTTTCAAGTCTTCATAGAGTTTAAAACACACGGCATCTTTTCTCAAGGACTATTCCTGTTGTCTGCGTCTTCATCCATTTTGTTCCCTAAAAAATAGCTTAAAAATATTTATGAAATTCTATATGAGTTCTCAGTAAGTGGAGCTGTCCTCTTTTTCCCTTCTGTGTTGTTTTGCTGATATTTTCCTTCTTTTGATGCACAATTTCCCTATTTTCTTTAGAAATTCTTATTTACTTTGAACTTTGTAAACCAAGATGTTTGCAATATGTGTTCTTGCATTCTATTTTATAAAAGGCACAATATATCAATACCAGAGTTGCACAGTAAAATGCTTATGTGATTATTACACATCCATACTCAAAGTACACTTTCAGTAAATTACTGATCAGTTGAGTGAAATTGGTTTTAGACCTGTTTAGAACCTTGTTCAGCTTCAACATTTTTTTCAGGATTCTTGATATGTTTCACACAGCAAATCAATTTTTTGTCTACAAAGATTCTTCCTTTTTTTCTATTAAGGCTGTGCTAAACCATAAAACTTCAAGCGACCATCTATCTAGGGTGCTAGAACACAACAGTTTTGTATTGCACTCAGCAACTTTGTTGGACTCTGGTCACACAGTACTAAATTTATTGTTCATGTTTCTTTGGTCTTTTCAAATACGGGACAGTTGAGTGTTGCACATCAATAAATTATCTTTGACTGCAGAGAGATTACCATCTACCGAAGTGGAGAGCCCTTGTTCCAGCAGCAATGAGTTACCTGGAATGAAATTTTGCAGTGGACAGACATACACATCAGTGACTACAATTTGAATTCACAGCTCCTTGTTAGAATAGGTCAGGGACTTGGGAGGAAAAAGAGAATAGTAAAAAAAAGTACTTGTAGGGTTTGCATGGATTTGAAACTTGGAATTAAGCCTACTGTCTACTAAAGATATCTGATTATTTTGTTAGTCAGTGGGATATTTCAGAGGGAGTGGATCAAAAGAAAGATTTTAGAAGTCAATACAAGGAGTAACATAATGGTCTGCTTATCTGTGTTTCATGAACTGCTTACATCTGCTATTTCAGCCTTAATCCTGTGAAGTTTTAACTCCTCGGTACACTATAGATTTAGTTTTCAGCAGTTTGAAGGATTTTTTTTTCCCAAAAGCTGTTGTCCGCAGCACCTGTGCAGAGCTGGTAGCACAGAAAGTAGGTTTTTGTTTTCACTAATTTAACAGCTGCTTAAAAGATCCTGAAAACATGACTCAGGATGTGATATTTGGAAGAGATCAATTTTCATTAAAAAAAACCCAACTAAATATGGCACTCACCTGAGCCAGTACAGATGTTAGTCATCACATTAGTTTTATTCCAGATGAAAAAATTATTTTCTAAATGCCCAGCATGAGACTGTGATAAAAAGCAATCACTAAACTAAAATCAGAACAGTTCATGTGTAGTCAGTGAAATCTTTCCATTTGCTAATTTAAAAATTATAATGTGTAGAATTGAGGTAATCTGAGAATTTCATGCATGGGAGGATATTCAGAAAAATAATCAATACAGGATCTAGAGAATGAAAATATGATATTCATAATAATGGTTTCTGTAAGGTCATTAAAGGACGGAAATATGAAGAATATGTCTCTAATATTGATAGAGCTGTTTTGCAAGAGAAAATGGTCACTGTGGAAGCATGAATGAGAGGAGGAGAAAAATCATTTTTTCTGCATATTTTTAAAACAAATTAAAAATATTCACTATTTTGAGAATGTTTTCAATGTTTTCTCCTTTTCTAAACAATTACTGGTGCAGGCTTCTCTTTTTTTTTCTCGTTCCTTTTTTGTCTCTGACCTCTTTTGCAAGACAGAATACCTGAAGGGTGGAAGCCACTTCTTCGAAAATACTATTGGATTGTGTGTCTGGTCCCTGGGTGCAATATGGCATTGCATTTGTACCATTGGATTGGGAGGATCAAGCCTGTACTTGAACTTAAACTCCTCCTTGCATATTGCATCATACTGAGTCTTGATGCTCTAACACATGAGCCCAAGAACATAAATGCTCAAGACCAGACTGAACCTGAACAAGTACTTGAAGACAGCTGCAGCACAGTCCAAGCACAACAAAAAAAATTAGATGAGTCCTACTACTCTTGCTCTGGTAGTAACATATGTACCTAGAAGCCAGGGGAAAGAAATTAATTTGTGTCATACAAAAAACCAGACAATTCGAATAGGAACCCAATTCCAAAAGGCCCAATTATTTTTTCCGACCTAACCACATTTAAATTAATTACAATATTTGAAAAGAAGATATTAAGAAAATTCTTGCTTTAAAATTAATGGAAGGTCCAGATAGGTCAGTTTCATGTCTTCCCACTGAAATTTAATAAATATTTGTCCATTCTTTCCTTCCTTTCTTTCTTTCTTTCTTTCTTTCTTTCTTTCTTTCTTTCTTTCTTTCTTTCTTTCTTTCTTTCTTTCTTTCTTTCTTTCTTCTTTCTTTCTTTCTTTCTTTCTTTCTTTCTTTCTTTCTTTCTTTCTTTCTCTCTTTCTCTCTTTCTTTCTTTCTTTCTTTCTTTCTTCTTTCTTTCTTTCTTTCTTTCTTCTTTCTTTTCTTTCTTTCTCTCTTTCTCTCTTGCTCTCTTCTCTCTTTCTTTCTTTCTTTCTTTCTTTCTTTCTTTCTTTCTTTCTTTCATTCTTTCTTTCTTTCTTTCTTTCTTTCTTTCTTTCCTTTCTTTCTTTCTTTCTTTCTTTCTTTCTCTCTTTCTCTCTTTCTCTCTTTCTCTCTTTCTCTCTTTCTCTCTCTCTTTCTCTCTTCTCTCTCTCTTTCTCTCTCTCTTCTCTCTCTCTTCTCTTTCTCTCTCTTTCTTCTTCTTTCTTTCTTTCTTTCTCTCTTTCTTTCTCTCTTTCTTTCTCTCTTTCTTTCTCTCTTTCTTTCTCTCTTTCTTTCTTTCTTTTCTTTCTTTTCTTTCTTTCTTTCTTTCTTTCTTTCTTTCTTTTCTTTCTTTCTTCTTTCTTCCTTTCTTTCTTTTCTCACTTTCTCTTTTTTTCTCTCTCTCTTCCTTTCTCTCTTTTTCTTCTATCGCTCTCTCTTTCCTCTCTTTCTTTCTCTCTTTTCTCTTTTCTTTCTTTCTTTTCACATTTAGAATTATCTATCTGGGTGCTGGAAGGGCAAATATTTCTGTGAGAGCATGTTAATACAAGCTGATTTGCTTACTTCCTTCTTTTCATATTATAAACAAAACTGCAGCTAATCTAGTTAAAGACAATTTGCTTTGATATAGTAACATTCTTTTTCTTTCCCGTCTTTCCCTTTTCCTTTCTTATACTGTGTAAGCAGTTTTTTTTTGTTAACAGTTTATTCAGGCTTCGATATAGATCTTAATTAACAGAAAAATTGTCAGCAGGTACTAAATCCCTGCTCAGGAATAGAAAAGAGTCCCAATGGCACAGACGTTCTCTGCATCGATTTAAAGAACTGTCACTATCTAAATAAAGCAGATGAAAAGCAGAGTGCATGTCTTTTATTAGAGGCCCTGCTCAAAATATGCTGTGTGAATCAAAACCAAAGACTACATTGTATCCTTCAGGAAGGTTGAAAGCTTATGCTAACAGAGGAATGTAGAAAATGAGCCATACCGTAGTCTTTAACAAGAGCAAGTGATAGAGAAAAAAGGTCATTGTAAGATCTAGGCAATAACCCAGTCTAAAAGAATTTTTTTTTTTCTACTCTGCCGAGGGGCAACATTAAAACTTTCTAAATATTGTATGCGTGCTCCTTTCAGACCAATTCCAGTATCTATATATAGAGTGGGCTTCATATTCAGTTTCAACAGCCAGCAACCTGATGGCTCCCACTTAATCTGGCAAGTGAAAGAAACCGTGTTCAAATCAGGATATAGAGGAACTTAAAATACTGGCCTTCCAGCTAAGGGACCTGACAATTTACATGTTTATATCTTTCTTGCTTAAAAAAATATGATAAAATCCATCATGGAAGAAATTTTCAGAAACAACAAAAACCAAACACTCCTCTGAATGTTTTTGTAAGAGATTTACCATCTTAGAACTGACAGGTTCTCATTAAAATTGAAATATAGGGATGAGGAGAGACCATCCAATCTACCTGAACTTCATATACTGCATAATTGTTGTTTATTTTTCACATATCCAAAGTCAAAACAAAGGTTTCTTTCGGGTAGGTACACAAATCAGTTTAGCTGCACTTTCCTAATCTAAAAGTTATTTAGAAACCTGAATTCAATTTATCACATAAAGCAAAATAATAAAACATAATTCCATTATTACCCTACAAGTCAATACATCTGCGTAAAGATACACATCAAATTATGCCATCTACCAAGAGTGAGGTATCACTCTTGGAGTGCAGGTCGCACTTACATGCCCAATCTCCTTTTTTTCTTTTTTTTGTTAATTTTGTGTACTGACTCTGACATCACACCTATCAAAAAAATGCATTAGTTTCATAGCATTTCTTGTTTCCCATCCTTTATTTGATATTCCACTGCCTCTTGATTTGTAACCAATGTTTATTACCTTTTGCTGCTGAAAATTGTCCACTTATTCTTGGTACTTTGCTTAAAGGGTCAGAGGAACCTGATTCATAGAAGTGTTTTGTCATCACTTACAGTAGCTTCTGTGAACACAGTGAAGTGCAAATTTTTTTAAGTTAAGATTATTATTTTTGGAGCATTCACTTCAGGAAAGTTAACTGCTTCAGAGAGAAAACTTGTAGAAGTTTAAGACACCTTCCAAAGCTGAAAGGCAACATTGTAATAATGGATCTTCCACCAACTTCAGGAGAGCAAGACTTTTCCCAGTATCTTGGTTTTTTCTTCTGTATTGCAGACAGAGTCAACTGTGCACACACCGGGCAGAAGGCAAGGAAGTCAAAACAGCGTCAATCTACAAATCCTTGTTTGTTGAACTTTCTGGTTTCAGAATCAGTAATCCAAGTCTGTGAACTCCTTCATAGGACTGTCACAAGAATATCTCTTTCCTTTCTCGGTCTATTATAGCATAGTAACTCTTTTGGGTAAGGGTTCCGTTGACAGACTAGCATTGTGAGATGTAGCCATAATTTGTGAGATACAAAACTTGTCTATTCTGGTGTCATTCAGTACGATATATTTGCAGTGATTTTTTTACCTGTCTGTGGAACAGCTGAATAAATGTGTCTGAAGTCACTGTAATCAATGGAACAGGTTGCCAGAGAGGTGGTAGAAGCCCCATGCCTGGAAGTATTCAAGGCAAAGCTGGATGGATTTCTGATCAGCCTGGTCGGGTTGAAGATTTCCCTGCTCATTGCAGGGAAGTTGATCTAGATTACCTTTGTAGATGTCCTCCTGAACCCAAACTATTCTACAATTCCATGATTCTATAATTTTATGAACTACAATATATGCAAAGTAGAGGGGTTGTTGTTGTCATTGGGTGCATTTAGGAATGCCAGCAAAGATTAAAAAAAAATTGCAGCATAATACAGGAGAGATTCTGTTTTACCTTTCCATGGTCCTTATTTAGCCTCTGTTGCTACAACAACCGGATGTCAGCTAACATATTATTAGTATATGGGAGTTCACGATATGCAAAGGCATAATGACATTTTGGTGTCAGATTAACAGAGAATCAAATCACACAGGGGCTAAAGGTTTTTCAATGGAGAAAGCTGTAGCAGAGAAGGAACGGAAGATTTGGTCTTAAAAGTTCTGGATTGGTATACCTGTCACTAGGCCATTGTTTCTTCCAATTCACACTGGCACAGTAATTACAGCTAGGAAAATAAAAAATGAAAAAGTAAATTCCCTTACTCTTCTTGAATATCTTTGCAAAATAATTGTTTGCCAGAAAGCTTTAAAATTACAATTTTGTATAGGAGGTTGACATCTGATTCCTGAAATGCATTTAAATTTTAGCTCACCTTTCTTATACTCTGAGCATCATGTACTCTCTTTCCATAAAAGCAACCGTCTCTGTGAGCAAAAATTCTGTAACGGGTTTTCATAGGCCCCAGTTCTGACAGTCATCGATTGGTATTCCAGGTCCTCAGATACCACAGTTGTAAAATCACAGAGCTGGTGTCATACCATAGAGGTTACAGCAGTCAAGTAAAAGACACTGATGTAAAGTATAAAAGTGTTTAGTTGGATCATAAGGACAAGTCTTCCCAAATGCAGGAAAATGAACCCTGATGAGCTGTAAGAGAGAAAGAGAAATAACAGACATATAATAACAAATGTTGTCTGGAGGAAACAACTGAGATATAAAAATAGTAAAAATAATATTTAAAAAAATTAATTTTGAAATTGCTAGGCTAGGTTGATGATTATTATAATTCTTTAGCTATTTCATCACTGTTGGTTCAGAAGTACAGAACATATAATAGTAATAGTTTCCACCTCAAACTGAAAGTGGCCTTTTCAGCCAGGATTGTAACAATGAAAACTGTGTTAGTGAGACAGTTTTTTTTCTTCATCCTATTGTTAATCCAATGGACTCAAGAGCTATCAAGTTTTCTATTATACCTGAAATTGTGACAGTAATTTAAAAATTGAATCCTCTGAAGCCTTGAAGGGAATAACTTTTCAACAACTAAAGCTCTGTAAGTTGTAGGCAAGGGCAACATTAAACCAGTATGTCATGAATATGGGTTCTCACCATTGTGACTCAAACAAACATGTCACTTGCAATCACTTTAAAAGTCGCTCCTTTTAAAAATCTGTCGAACTGTGCTCCTATCTGCAATTCTTCCTTACTCACTGTATAAAATTAACAAAAGATTTTCATGAAAATAAAACACACACCAAGTACATACCTGAGCATAGCTAACAAGCCCATTACTATAAAAACTGTCCTAGGCATGGAGAAGAGCAGTTAACATAGGACTATCTGGACTATCTGCTATGGTTAATAGCCATTCTGTTAGATGCCTAAATATATATTTGATACTTTCCGGTACTCTCCTGACTTCATCCTTATGTACTTAGATTTTCTCGTAAACCTAACCTAAAGTCTGCTAGCTTAAAGAATATTTTTAAAAAAAATCCAGGTGGGTGATGGAGTTACCGAGGTGCACTTGTAAATGTGAACGCAGAGACACTTATGTTCATCTACTTTTGTAACAAGGTAAGTAGACATGATCCAAGCTTTGTTTAGAAGCTTTACAGTCATTTTCATATGACACAATCAATGAGCTGACAAGAAATGTATCTTGGACTTCCTCCAATTAACCTCATTTATGAATTAATTAATCTCCATCTTAAAGAGAATTAACTAGATTGCTCCCACTATTCCTGTTAGAAGACTATTAACTTCTATCACTGTTAACTTCTTTGGCGATCTCCTAATTTTTGTCAGTGAGGTCTCACCAACACCTTCGACAATGCTATACTGAGATCAAAATTGCATTTATGAAGGGAGGTAATTCTTCAAAAATTTTAAAATATGGAACCACCAGTGAATTTGTCTCCAGGTATGTGCCTCAATAATTTGTTTCTCCACACTATATCCCATCTGTCTTCCTCTAGAAGTTAACATCATTTACTTCTTCCTGTCTAAATCCTGAATCTCTGTGATGATGTGATTAGTGTTGTCTATCAACTATGTGCCATCAGTGAAGATCACAAGCGCAAGATTATTACAAAAAGACAACCCTTCAGACACCTTTATTTTCAACCTCATGATTAATAAAATCTAAAATAAGGTCAGCCTCAGTAAATAATTCTTAGGGATTTACTGGATAACGACTTTGTTCAGCATAATCTGCTGCTGCATTTTTTCATCCCATCAGCAAATCAGTAGCCCTCAAATCTTCCGCTATGCTCCTTGTCCACCATTACATGACATAGACAATATATGTTGGTTGCCATTCTTTAAAAATAACATATCAAAAACCAAAAGAACTAATTTGTTATATCTTAAATGAAAAAAAATATATTCTGTGGTCTAATTTCCTTTTGTAAATAGAACTTGTATTTTTGACTCAATTTACTTCCAGTTCTTTCATTATTAAGGACTACTATACTGAGATTAGGCAAATCTGTTCCTTTCAACTCCCTTTCCCCATCGTTTCTTGTAAAGATATCACACTACTTCTTTTATAGTCAGATGGCATGACCCTGATGTTAAGACATTAATTAAATTCATTTTCCAGATATTCTGCATTTGCAACTTCCAGTCACAGTTCTCGGGTCTCTAGAATTCTGTGATGTAGATTACTTGACTTTACTAACACGAGTGCACTATTCTCTTTTAAGTTTTCTCCATTATGTGTAGCTTTCAATTCTTCATTTTTATATGCAAAGATGATTGACATCCATTCAAAACATCTGCAAAATATTAATTTCTTTTTAGGGGTACTGACAGATTATCATCTATACCAACATCTTCCTGTAATGGAGTGCCATTTCTCTCTGGTTTTCCTTGACCTTTTTTTTTCAATTTGTATAGATAAAATGTTTTACTTTTAATTTACTTTTGCAAGGTGTGACTCAGCTTGACTTCTGGCAGTTTTCATTTTACTTCTAAACTTCCTGACCTCTAAGATATACTCTTCTTTGTTGGTTTCTAATACCCTTTCTGAAATGGTTGTTTATCCAACTGAGCCTGGAGTTATGCCTTACAGTTTGTCTCCTTCATTCAAGATAGACATTCAAATTATTTTTTTATCATTAATGTTTTAAAGAAATTTCTAGCTTAATTCCCTAAACTTCTCAGCCCAATTGATCCGAGTTAATAAAAATACTTTTCTTCATTTCTTGAAGTCTGGTCTTTTGAAAGAAAACAAAAAACAAAACAGTGCTGCCTGTGAATTGGGAAGCCTTAAATGAGACTGATTCTCTGGTTAATCAGCTGAATAATTTTTGGTTGTTTTGTTGAAATTACATGTACGCCTTCTGTAACCACAAAATGAAATTAGTCTTATGTTATTGCTTGATTACATTGGTCTCACCTACGCACAAAATAATCTAGGAGTAAATTTTCAAAATTATTTGGATATTTACCTGCACTCAATCTTCAGCAAAACATTTATGGACTGTCAGACATCATTCTATGGTCAGAGACATTTGTAACAAATAAACAATACCCTGTCAGATTCTGAAACAAAATGAATAACGTCATTGTCCCTTTTTCTTCTCGTTTTGATTTCTAACTTTCTATAGCGACAAATTTCAGAAAAATAATTAGAGCTGCTGAAATCAATTATGAGTAATATTCTGTCTGTGGGAGTGAAAGCAGAACTCTGCGAGATGCTCATCATACTACATATAAGGAGAATGAAACACACCACTCAAAGGTTCAAACTGAAAGTTTGAGGATTCTCATTTTAACAGAAGACAAAACCATACCTCATATTTCACAGATTTCCAAAGGGAAAAAAAATTCAAATTAGAAATCATGATCTGTTCTGTGTCTCAGCTCTTCATTAGAGTTCTCTGCATTTCCTACTGAAAAGCAGAATCTTGGGACCTTTCTTACATTAATTTATGAGTATAAAAAATTATGCTCTAAAATACTTAACTCTTATTTTCTGAGGGGGGAATACAGCGCTAGTGTTATGAACTTACTTATAAAATATAGACCAAACTTTTTTTATTACACAATATGGTTCTTACTTTTAAGAGTAAAGTAGGGTGTAACTGTCCTGCTTTGAAATGAAAAATAAATAAGTATGGTAGTAACCTAGAACTTTATTTATTTATTTAAATTTAACAAATGGCATTTGCTTCAAATGAAAACATGTGAAACAAGATAGATTGATACCATCACAAGAAAAATCTTTACTTCATTCCTTGGCTAAGTATGATATGATGTTATAGTTTTTAGCTGTTACTCTGTAACAGTATAATACTAATAAACTTTAATACTTTCCTGTGGTGAAAGGTTGATTCAGTCTCCAAATATAATCATTCCTGGCATCGTCCTTGCAGACATTGCCAATAGTATCAAAAGATATGTTAGTTTTATTCTGTAGTTTTTCTGCCCCCTCAGGACCTTAGACATCTCAAACACTTCTCATTTATGCTTGAAGCAAATCCAAATCCTTTCAAAGGAGAAAAGCTGTTTAGACAAATCCACTGAGTTACTTTGTGCTGTTTCCTCATTTAGCTCACTTTCTGACCAGTTTCCAAAGCTGTGAGCTTTTAATCCTGTAAGACTGCTAAAAAGGTCTGAATCTTACTTTGTGTAAAAAAGTTGAAAATACATCTCACTCTGAGATTAACCTCCTGCTTCCCAAGTTTAAGAAGAATTCTTCAAAGGTAGAAAAAGCTAAATGTTTACTCAAGTGGAAAAGAGCAAACGGTGTAGAGAAATCCAGAGGTGGGAAAAAGTCAGGGGGTAAAAAAGACAGGTATTCTGTTAAAATCTGGCAAATTATGCGCAGCTAATATGAGAAATGCTGCTGCCCTGTCTATTCATAAATAGGTTCATAAATATGAGCATAAAGAAACATTAATAAACTGTTTATTATCTTACATTTCTTTACTCTAATTCTGAATCCATGTGGAAAATTATCTTCCTGTCAGGCACAAAATTCCTGAGCCTTATAAAAAAGTTTTCTACATTCTATGTAGAAAGAAGATAACAGAATACCTATGACCCCAGCCAAAAGTCAGTAACAATCATTCTCAGGTCTATTGAACACTTAATTATTAGCATCAGAAAAAAATTCTTCAACTAGAGACATTTATAAAAGCTCATTCTAGAATTACCACAACCATGGGGAATACAGGCTAGGCAGGAAGACGCATAAGGTTAGAGATGGAGCTTCAAAAATTTGCCGTGAACATCTCCAGGCAGTGTCGCAACTAGTAAGTTACTCAACCGTGTTGAGTACTGTGGTGTCTCCTGCAAGCTAGAACGTAACTCTTGTAAGTGAAAATATAAACATGACAGCTATGTTTCCAGGTAATTGTTCAACATAGATGAACTGATACTTTTCATTGAAAAGTCACAACTATCAGAATTTATTTCTTCTGGGAAGTGACTTGAAAGTTTTTCACCTCCACTGATATTTTGCTTCATTTAATGAATGAAAATTTGCTCTGTCATTATAAAAATTTGTGTTACTTTGTGCCACATCATAATTGATATACCTTTTTCTTTCAGAAGAGAACACTGGTCTATTTTATAGGCTATTATAAGATAAAAATTGTGACCATTAGGCAGTATAGCAATGAGAATTTCATAGGCTGCCTTACTTAGGAATTCGTTGTTATTCATTGCAAGTAACTTTTAAAGCCCAGTTTTAATAACCAAAATGAAAAAATTACACTGCAAAACTGCTTAGTTTTTAAATAAATATATATTCAGGTTTTATTAGAATATTTGATTATCTTCTGCAGTGAGCATTAATCTATGAAACATTTTTTTGCATAAATATATTTGGGTCTAAAAATCTCAATTCAGACCAGCCAAATATGTTTAAAATAGCACAATTGGATTCCAAGATATTCTTCTGGGTTCTAAATTAGCTTGAAAATATCTGTCCCATCTTATGTATTCATCTATCAAAGAATCATAGGATGATTCAATGTACATATATATATAAAATAAACCTGAAATTAATGTAAAATATTAAATGATACATAATAAAATCAAACGTGAATAATATGCAAGTCGATTACACTCCATTTTCCTTGACGAATCACCATAGTGTATCTAATTAAGGATTACAAAGCCGTGGCCGAAGCTAACAGTTCTGGATGTTTCTTCTTCAGTGAATCTGAGGTAAGTAATCACATAGACAAGCATAAACACAAAGCAGAGCAGAGAACATCCACAGTGTTCACAGTCTTATTTTTCCATCAGTACATAGGAAGAGTTCAAAATGAGTTGTCAAATATCCCAGAAAAGAACTGACTTTATCTATTTTACTCTTGGTAGATTTAACTTATTCTGAAAGACCTCCTGGACTTCCACATCATTCTCAGACAGACTTCCACACAGTATCTGTGTGTGGAGCTGTGAAATTCCTCATTGGGAATGTTTTTTATCAAAGACACAATTTTTTATCAAAGGCATGACAGGCCGCATATGCCTACTTACGAAAACATAAGCAAAGAAGTGCCTGTCTATCCTTCGTGAGATTAAATTCATTTTTCTGAAATTCTTTACCTGGTTCTACATAATTACAGTAATTCTACTGTATACCAAAACACTTTATTCTATAGTGGTGTGTTCCACCTACTACACCTAAATGGTCATCTTCCACTTATTCTGTCTTCTTACTTTAGGATCCCACTCATCTTTTATGCTCATCTCCAGTTCTATGCCTGCATCACTTTTTTCTAACAAAGTTCATAGAAATACCTGACATTTTGGGAAGAACAAAGATTTTACTCTCCACTGGATGGTGGGGAGAGATTTTGACTTTCCAAACACAAATAAAACAGGCCATACCTCTCTATTCCAACTCACAATTGTGCTTTTCAGATAAGGAATTAATTGGGAAAATAAGCTATTTTTATCCCGTACCTAACTAAGTCTGTTATACTTAGGAGCAATCAGAAGCAGTAAGAACAACACAGTTCTCTAATCACATGCTGATTAACTATTTTCACAGCATCTTTCTGCTCAAAGACTTCAGTTCGATCGAGGATTATAAAAGGTAAGATAAAGGGAAACCTCAACCAGATTCCCAGTAGGATTGATGGAGTTTTAAAGGGAAGCTATCATTTGTTGTCGTAGAGTTGTGTCCCTGCTTTTCAGCCTCCTCCAGCATTCAGTTCTAGCCTGGCAGACTACAAAGGAAGACACATCCTTCAGACTAGGAACCACAGAGGAAGAGAAAGACTTTGTGCTGGGGTTAGACCACTGCATGGAATTGCACCATTCAGTGATCTGTATAGGCTACAATAATCCAAGAGTTTCCTCTCTGAAAGTAACAATTTGGTCATTCTAAATGCAGTAGTCAGATTCATAATGGCAAATAATATTTTAACATAATGCCCATAAGAATGATTTGTTTTAGTGCTATGTTTTCTTTATATTAACAGCATGAGGAAGAAAGAGGTCATGTGTCTTCCACTGCATCAATCAGGGAAAGCCTATTGCTTTTTAACAAGCTAAGTAGTTTTTCTAACTGATTGTTTCTAGGACAGTCTAAGAATATTGTTCTCAGCCCTTTTAAAAGGTTCTGTGATTGTAGGACAAAAAAAAGCTTTTTGTATACCTTGCTCCTTCCTCTAGTTTCAAATATAAGATGAAACAAGGCACATTTTGCTTGCTCATGACTTTTAATTTTGCATATCTTCTTCTATGATTATTTCTAGAATTACATTGCACAGATGAATGGTAGTAGCCGTAAAGTCTCAGTCCATGGGAAAGTTATTATACTCACAGTTTTCTTTTCTCACTTGTAATTGATTCCAGAGAGAAAGCACACACATTAATGCATATTATCTTTTTTTTGCAGTACAAATATCTAATCATGAAGCCATTCCCAATGTGAAACTTCCATTGAAGTCAGTCAGAGTCATGTCTGCAAATGAAGAGCAAGGTCAGGACCAGGTTTACTTTCATATAATTTTTACACATTGACGAAGTACATTTACTTTCTAATACATTACAAAGAGTGATGGGTAAGGCACAAAATGTCTCAGTTGGACAAACACCAAAAAATTTGGATGCTCTTTTGAACTGTATTTCAACTATCTTAATCCACTTGATTCTCCACAGCTGGGCTGGAAGTCTTGCAAGATTAGATATATCAGCGTTTTTCTTCCCATCCTTGCCAAGTTGAGATAGTTTAGATTAGAAAGGAGAGAGGAAGAAGAGGGAGAGATAAAAAACAAAACTATACCAAGTATTAAATATGAACTAGCTTTTCAAATTTTACCTGTTAATCTAATTATTTTCTTAATGTGTGTATCCTAGTGACTCTAGCCCTAAACTATGTAACGCTTTCTTTGTTTTTCACTTACAGTAGACATAGAATAATCATTTCTAACCTATGTGGTGGACTTAGATACCAGCCAAACATTTTGTTCTGATACAGACAACAGGACATGCGAGTCAGTGAACTAATAGACAGACTCCTAAAGATGCCGTAAACATGATAGAAATGAGACCCAGTCTTGATTTCATCTTATTTTCCTTGAAACTAAAAAACCAGAATGCTGAAACTTTAATCACTATTGTTACTAAGGATTATAATCTTCTTGCTAGTGGAAAATAATGTGACTCCTGAGGGAACAGCTGTTGAGTTTTTGATGGAACCCACAGTATCAGTCACTTTGCATATTTCATTTTAATGTTCCCATGTTAATCTATCTGAAGTTTAAATAAGCTGAACAGTCATATCTAAATTCTGATGTTTCAACATCCATTTTTCTTGATGACAGAACTATGCATCAGATGCCCTGTAAAAGCAAACACTGGACTAGCACAGCACTTTATTTCTAAATGATGCTGTACTGTGTTTCTTGGCCAGATGTTATGAGAAACTTAATCTGAGGCTTATCGTAGCAGGTACTGATGATTTGGTTTAAAACATTTATGCAAGCAATCTGGCTGGCTGCTTTAAAGGTTCATTACAAAGAGAAAAACTTCATAGTTTCCAGCTGCATTTTGCTCCATTGCCATCAATCAGAGTATTACAGTAACATAAGAAACTAAAATCCTACAACGTGTACCCCCCTAATTAGTTCTTTTAATATCTAAATGTTTCTTACATATTTCATTAAAAAAAATTAAAAGTATGTTTGTGCATAGAATTTATTTATGTTTTATTTAAAAGCAATTTTCTCAGGAAAACTATCCCAGCTGTCAAGGATTAGCAGGAGCAGGGCTGCTCTGGGACCAAAATGAGCTGGGAGTCACAGTGACCCACTGACCACTCCCAGCCAGGCAGTGATGCTCTAACTGTCTGCAGTCTCATTGCACCGGATTGAGGTGGTGGTAGCAACAGGTCCCAGTGACCAAACCAGGCAAGGCAAGGCAATGAGCCAGGTCCACAGTCCACCTATGAGTATCGTTCAGGAGGAGAGATAAGGTGACACATAAGCTAAGTCCGAGGCCATCCCAACCAGCAGGACAGAAGACCAGGCAGCAGGACTACGCACACATCTACTTATCACAACACTCAGGCGAAGTGGGGATGCCCAGACTTTATCTTAAATGGAGCCTCCCAATCCACAGGCAGGTCCCAGGTGAGGCTGGTCAGCACAAGTATGACCTTTTGGTGTCTCTGGGACCTGATAGTTTTCATTCAAATTCACTGAAATAAGAGGTAGACTCAATGGCTTTGAACCCCTGTGAAAAGTATCTCAATGGTGTTATTTTTCCAAGTGTGAATTTCTTCAGGGTTAGAAAAAGTGTAATGTCTGAGGCAGTATACTAAGCAGAAAGGAAATCTAAGCACTTCTGAAAAGGCTTTCTGTGTGACTGATCCTGATTAACACAAACTAGTGAAAACTTCATAAGCTGCTTTTCCTGTTCTGCTTCCTCCTGCTGTCCCACCAGTCATTTGACTCTCCAAAAGGTGCTGAATATGTCAGAGCAGCTTCAAGGAAGTTATAATAGCCACTGAACCTGAAAATGTCCCCTTTTAGCCCAGGGGGTAGAGTTTTCACAACTAGGGCAGATAGACCTGTCTCAGGCATATTGAGCAAAACCAAGAAAATATTTAGGATGGAAATGAAGAATGACGAAGGGAAACAAAAAAAAATTTTGAATGTTAACAATTAAACATATTCACATAATAAATTGATACAAGGCATCTGTAGAACAAATCAAAGTAACACTAT
Organism: Tapera naevia; assembly: GCA_033556795.1. NCBI lineage: Eukaryota > Metazoa > Chordata > Aves > Cuculiformes > Neomorphidae > Tapera > Tapera naevia. Next base: position 8,676,000 of record JAUMJJ010000059.1, read on the forward strand.
CTGAGTCAAAAACATGTCTGAAAAAATCTGCATGAAGACTCTTCTTTGGGTAAATAAGTTCATTATCTTAGGTATTAATTTGGTGAGACTTTAAGAAAGTATGATCTTCAGTCAAAACTTTCCCCACATAGATCTGTCTGCATTCATAGAATCATAGCATCTTCCAGTCGGAAAAGACCTTTGAGATCATCAAGTCCAACCGTACCAGTCTTCTGCTAAATCATGTCCTTCAAAAACTCATGTTTCTTAAACACCTCCAGAGATGGTGACTCAACCACCTCCCTGGGCAGCCTGTTCCAGTGCCTGACCACCCTTTCAGTAAACAAATTCTTCCTAATATCTAGTCTGAACCTCCCCTGGTGCAACTTATGGCCATTTCCCCTGTCACTTGAGAGGAGAGATCAACACTCGCTCTGCCACAGCCTCCTTTCAGGCAGCTGTAGACAACAATGAGGTCTCCCCTCAGTCTTCTCTTCTCCAAGCTAAACAAGCCCAGTTCCCTCAGCCGGTCCTCGTAGAACTTGTTTTCCAGCCCCTTCACCAGCCTCATTGCCCTTCTCTGGACACTCTCCAGCCCATCAATGTCCTTCTTATACTGAGGGGTCCAAAACTGAACACAGTACTCAAGGTGTGGCCTCACCAGTGCTGAGTACAGGGGTACAATTACCTCCCTTGTCCTGCTGGCCACACTGGTTTTGATACAGGCCAAGATGCCATTGGCCTTCTTGCCCACCTGGGCACACTGCTGGCTCATATTCAGCTGGCTGTCAAACAACACCCCCAGGTCCTTCTCCTCCAGGCAGCTCTCCACCCATTCTTCCCCAGTCTGTAACAGTGCGTGGGGTTGTTGTGCCCCAAGTGCAGGACTTCACTTTTGGTCTTGTTGAACCTCATCCCGTTGGCCTCAGCCCATCGATCCAGCCTGTCCAGATCTCTTTGCAACGCCTCCCTGCATGGGGTTGTTGTGACCCAAACGTAGTCCAGATCCCTCTGTTGAGCTTTCCTACCCTCAAACAGATCAACATTTCCACCTAACTTGGTATCATCTGCAAATTTACTGAGGGTGCACTCAATCCCCTCATCCAGACCATTGATAAAGATGCTAAACAGAACTGGCCCCAACACTAAGCCCTAGAGAACACCACTTGTAACAGGTTGCTAGCTGCATTTATCTCCTTTCACCGCAACTCTTCAGGCACAGCCATTCAGCCAAGAGAAGAAGGCATTAGTATCTCAGCCTTCTCCTTCTCCTTTGTAAGTGTGTTTTCCTTGCATCCAATAAAGGATGGAGATTCTCCTGAGCGTTCCTTTTCTTGATAATGTGTTTATGGAAATGTTTTTCATTTCATTTTTCATTTGTCTTTTACAGCAGTAACCAGATAAAGTTCTAGTCGGGCATCTGTTGTTCTAATTTTCTCCCTACATAACCTCACATCTTTGTAGTCCTCTTGAGCTGTCTTTGTTCTTCCAAAAGTCTTAACCTTTCTTTTTTTTCCGTACTTCCAGACAAGGTCCTTAATAAGTTTTCTTTCCTTTATTGAGTTATCCAGTTTCTCAAAACTTGCAAGATGTTCTTTAAGTCTGAGGGTCCCACCACTCTGCCACATGTGAACTGGAATTAATGAATAGGTTTATACTTTACTGGATGCACAAATTAACAATAACATGAACTACATAAACACCATTTCCACAAGAAAACAGAGCTAAAACAGTCTGGTAACAATAGCTGCCAAATTCAGTTAACTATTATCATCAAAATAGCAGCTCTTTTCCAGAGACACATCTTCACAGAACTTCGAAGTGAATACAGAAAATCTTTTCCAGAAATTTGATAGGTGGCCATTTGGATAAACTGGCTTTTGCTTAACAGATGTATCTCAAAACAGTCTTATATCTCTACTTTATAATGCATGAAACAATTTTGTGTATTTTAAACATTCATGTATATAAAACATGTCGATCACACAGTATCACAGTATCAAAAGGTGGGAAAGGACCTCTGAGATCATCAAGTCCAACCTATAACCTAACACTAACACCAACACTAACACCAACCATCATCTAAACCATGGCACTCAGTGCCTCATCCAGTCTCCCTTTAAACACCTCCAGGGTCGGTGACTCCACCACCTCCCTGGGCAGCCCATTCCAATGGCCAATCACCCTTTTAGTGAAGAACTTTTTCCTCACATCAAGCCTAAACTTTCCCTGACGAAGCTTAAGTCCATGCCCTCTGGTTCTGCCACCGGTCACCTGAGAGAAGAGACCAATCCCTGCCCGACTACAACCTCCTTTTAGGTAGTTGTAGAGAGCAATGAGGTCTCCCCTGAGCCTCCTCTTCTCCAGGCTAAACAGTCCCAACTCCCTCAGTCGCTCCTCATAGGGCTTGTGCTCCAGCCCCTTCACCATCTTGGTTGCCCTCCTCTGAACACATTCCAGAATCCTAACATCCTTCCCAAACTGGGGGGCCCAGAACTGTACACAGTATTCAAGGTGAGGCCTGACCAGTGCTGAGTACAGGGGGACAATAATGTCTCTGGTCCTGCTTACTACACTATTCCTGATGCAGGCCAGGATGCCATTGGCCTTCTTGGCCACCTGGGCACACTGCTGGCTCATGTTGAGCTTCCTGTCAACCAGCACTCCTAGGTCCTTTTCTGCCTGACTACTCTCCAGCCACTCTGTCCCCAGTCTGTAGCTCTGCATGGGATTGTTGTGTCCAAAATGAAGTACCCGACATTTGGACTTATTAAACATCATCCCATTAGAATCAGCCCATCTCTCCAATCTGTCCAGGTCCCTCTGTAGGGCCATCCTACCCTCTAGCAGATCAACTCTTCCTCCCAGCTTGGTATCATCTGCAAATTTGCTGATGATGGACTCAATCCCCTCATCCAGATCATCAATAAAGATATTAAACAGGACGGGACCCAATACCGATCCCTGAGGGACACCACTGGTGACTGGCCGCCAACTGGATGAAACACCATTCACCATCACTCTTTGGGCTCGGCCATCCAGCTAATTCCTAACCCAGCACAGAGTGCTCCCATCTAAGCCACGGGCTGCCAGCTTCCCTAGGAGTCTACTGTGGGAGACAGTGTCAAAGCCCTTGCTGAAGTCCAGGTATACCACATCCACAGCCTTCCTCTCATCCACCAGGCAAGTCACATGGTCGTAAAAGGAGATCAGGTTGGTCAGGCAGGACCTACCCCTCCTAAATCCATGCTGGCTGGGCCTGATCTCTTGACCGTTCTGCAGGTGGCGCATGATTTCACCCAGGATTATCTTCTCCATGATTTTACCTGGGACCGAGGTCAGGCTGACAGGTCTGTAATTACCTGGATCATCCTTATGGCCCTTCTTATGGATGGGCGTCACATTGGCCAACTTCCAGTCTTCCGGGACCTCTCCAGTGAGCCAGGACTGCTCAAAGATGATGGAGAGCGGCTTAGCAAGCTCATCCACCAGCTCTCTCAGCACCCTAGGATGGATCCCATCTGGCCCCATAGACTTATGAGGGTCCAAGTGGCTCAGCAGGTCTCTAACTTCCTCCTCATGGATTGCAGGAGGGCCATATTTCACCCTGCCCCCATCAACCACTTCAGAGGGCCAACTGTCAAGTGAGCTGACATCCTTGCTGTTAAAAACTGAGGCAAAGAAGGCATTAAGTACCTCAGCCTTCTCTGCATCTTTGGTTACTATATTTCCCTCCACATCCAACAAGGAGCGGAGGTCGCTGCCGCCCTTCTTTCTGCCATTGATGTATTTATAAAAACTCTTCTTATTGTCCTTAACAGAAGTGGCCAATTTGAGCTCCAGCTGGGCTTTTGCTTCCCTGATTTTCCTCCTACATGACTTAACAACATCCTTGAACATGACCTGGCTTACATCCCCTTCTTTCCAACGATGATACATCCTCTTTTTCTTACTTAGTTCCTTCAGAAGTTCCCTACTCATCCAGGCCGGCAGTCTGCCCCTACGACTCTTCTTACAACACACAGGGACAGCCCGCTCCTGCGCCTGCAAAATTTCATTCTTGAAGTGTATCCAAGCTTCCTGGACTCCCTTGCCACTAAGAGCTATTTCCCAGGTTACTTTCCTGACCAGTTCCTTAAATAATCCAAAATCTGACCGCCAAAAGTCCAGCATCGATGTTCTGTTCCTGGCTTTTCTTATTACATTGTTCAGAGAGAACTCAATTATCTCATGATCACTACACCCCAGACAGCCTCCGAAAACAACATCACTCACCAGCCCTTCTTTGTTTGTAAACAGCAAGTCAAGCAGAGCCTCACCCCTGGTGGGCTCACTCACCAGCTGTGACAAAAAGCAGTCCTCAATACACTCTAAGAACCTCCTGGACTGCCTCCTCTCAGCAGTGTTAAGTTTCCAGCAGATATCTGGAAGGTTAAAGTCTCCTAAAAGAATAAGGGCAGCCGATCTAGAGGCAGCCTCCAGCTGTTTAAACAACAGAAGATCCAAATCCTCCTCCCGGTCGGGTGGTCTGTAACACACTCCAACCAGGAGGTCAGACCTGACTGCCCCTCTGACTCTTACCCATAGACACTCAACCTGGTCATCACCGATCTCGACTTCAACAGCACCAGGTTTTCTCTAGTGTAGAGGGCCACCCCTCCACCCCTCTTCTCATGCCTGTCTCTCCTGAAGAGCCTGTAGCCTTCCATGGCAGCACTCCAGTTATGACAGTCGTTCCACCACGTTTCCGTGGTAGCAACTATATCATAGCTCTCCCGCTGGACCAGGACTTCCAGCTCCTCCTGTTTGTTTCCCATACTGCGTGCGTTTGTGTACATGCACTTCAGTTGGGTTACTGACAACCCCCTTTGGGATGGCTCATCCTCCACGGGAACATCTTTGGTGAGCCTAGTAACTCCCCCTTCCCCCTTCATGCCTAGTTTAAAGCCCTCTCAACAAGCCCTGCCAGCTCCTGAGCTAGAATCCTCTTACCCTTCCGAGTTAGACGAGACCCATCAGGGTCAAGCAGGCCAGGTGCTGTAAAGGTTTCCCCATGATCAAAGAACCCAAAATTCCTCTGCCGGCACCAGCCCCTAAGCCATTTATTAACTGCATATATTCTCTTATTCCTGTCTGTATCCATCCCTGCCACCGGGGGAACTGAACAGAACACCACCTGTGCTCCTGCCCTATCTATCTACTGTCCCAGCTCCTGGAATTCCTTTTTAACTACCCTTGACCCTCTTTTCGCTAGTTGATCACTACCAGCCTGTACCACCAGAAGCGGGTAATAATCGGAGGGTTTAATTAGGTCGTGTACCCGGGCTTGGGGAAGGCAGCAGACTTCCCTATGAGTTGGGTCCATCCTACAAATAGGGCTCTCTGTCCCTTTCAGAAGGGAGTCTCCCACTACAATGACCCTCCTTTTCTTTTTCTTACTTGAGGTCCTGACCTGTCTGATGGGCAATGTGAGGTCAGCCTCTTCAGGTGAGCTCTCTGTCAGACTATCCTCCACCTGAGCATCAAATTCCAACTCCCCAAACCTGTTTTGTAGGGGCAGCTGGAAAGGTGGCATTTGAAAGGGAGGTCTATAACCCCCACGAGAGCAGACCTGCTCCCAGTCCTCCTCACCAGCCAGGTCACTCCCCTTACCCTGTTGATGAGGAATATGGCATTCCTCAGCCTCCTGGGGAGGATTACTGGGAGGAGAGAGGGTTCTATTCCACCAGTCTATCTCCCTTTCACTTTCGCGAATACTTCTCAACGTCTTCACCTGATCCTTGAGATCTGCAACCATAAGGAGCAGATCCTGAATCTGTTCGCACCTCAGACAAGTATTTTTGTTATGGTCCTCAGGAACGACAAGTAGGCTCAGACACTCCCTGCAGTCTCGAGTCTGGGTAGCTGTGTCTCGTAATACTGCTTCCGTTTGGATGCCTACGCTACTGGTGGCAGAGGCTTTACCACGCCTGATCACCATTGCTGCAGGGGAGTGGGAAGTCAACCACCTGTCAGCGAGTGCCTGCTTGCCGTGCCTGCTTGCCCTGCCTGCGCGACCTGCCTGTACTGTGACCCTGTTTGCCCGCTCCGGTCGCTGGTGCTCCCAGGGAGATGCTTAAATGCCCCGCGGCTTCTTCCGGGACCGCCCCCCTACCACGCGGTCGGCCCACGTGACAGTTGCCGCTTCTGAAGTTCAGAGAGAGTCCCCCTGCCGGGGTCCTCTCCTGAGCTTTTGATATGTTTATCATCAGAAACTAGGTCAGATAGGAACTGATCCTTAAGTTTAGAAATAGGCATATACCCTTAGAATGTTGTAAAATATTATGTTCTGTGCTCTGTGTACTAAATACGCTCTGGATATAAATTAAGTCTATTAATCCTTCCTGCTTTTGCGGCTGAGTCACTTCCCTTAGGTTCTTCTGCCAGCTCAGTTACACAGCATTTCAGGTCCAGGAAGAACAAAATTGACCAGTTAGTATCTCATGACGTAAAGAAGATAGAAAATACTAAAGTGTATGGTGCAGTCAACATAAACTAGTGACTCATTAAAAATAGAATAATGCAGATCCTAAAAAAAAAAAATTATGTGACAAAGCAAAAATTATGGAAATTACAAGATTGTAACCATTCACTGTAATCTTTTTTTATCACACTAAATCTTTTCGTCAAATTGGAAATTGGGCCAATTTCTAATTAAATCTTTTCAGAAGAAAGACAAGACATTTTACTGATTCACTGCAACACCCAGTCAGTGTAGGTTAGATTCTAATTCCTGCTAAAGCTTATTTGGCAAATATTTGATGAAGAGTTGATATACAGTAGCTACAGCTATGGGTCTATCTAACTTTAACTACATGAGAAATGCATAAATAAATTATATTAAAGGAAAAATAGGTAAAACACTGGGGTGATTGTTTTGAAAAGAAAAAGAAAAAAAACCCTGTTATTCAGTTTTATAAACTACCTATGCTATACTAGGATCAGAGAGACCTTAAAATCAAAGTACGTACAAAGCCTGGAATAGGTTACAAGCTGTACAACTGAAATGTTTGAAGATGCTAAACTGCACTGATAGTCCACTTTCTTATTTGGTTGTCCATGGTTCTTTTTTCTAAGATGGTCTAAGATTTATTTTCTATAAACAGGTAAGGAATTTGGGAGAACCTGTCTATCTCTTATCAGAAACACTGTCCAATAATCTCTGACAATGATTTACTTTCAAGAAATTTATCTTCCGATTGGACTATAAAAAGGAGTGCACACAATAAACCTTTGGCTTTGACTTACATGTTCCACCACCCAAGCGAGTACCAGAGAGCCAAACACAGCAGCAGTCTCTGCAGTCTCTTCCCTGCCATCTCGCTGTGGTGGTGCAGCTGTGAAACTACATCAGAGTGCTGTGCGAGAAAAAGCTGTAAGACTGAGCTGTGGCTCATCAGAGTTTTAGCCTCTTCATTTGATAACTGCATTTTAATTTCAGATTCCTGTACTTGGTCCATACCTACATCATGAGTTACACTTCAGGTATGCCTATGCTTGGCTTGTCTGATCCAGACCACTGACTTGACATCCTGACTCAACCTTATACTTGTCTCATTCCCAAAGTCTTATCTGGCACTTATTGGACTCTCAGCTGAAGTGGGTTATTGCCACTCTGCCTCCTTTGTTCATCTTGCTTAGTCATTGTCTGATGTCAGTCCTGTCAAGAAGCTGTCTGCTCTGCCTGCTTTGCTGTCACCCTTGGCTCCCAAGCCTCCTTCTCCTGGAGAGCAGATTGCTCTTGCTGTCCTCTGAGAGCAAACAATACAAAGCAGCACGTGGGATATATAGTCAGTAGCACCATTAACCACTTGCGCCTTGCCTTTTTACAGGCAAGAATTACAGACTTAATTACTGTCTCAGTGACTTTTTTCCCGAAACATAGCTGAAGATGTTATTGTATAGTCCACTTCATGTTCACAAGTTGGTTACGTCATAAATGTACAATTTCTTTTTTAATTACAAAAATAAATGCCAAGATGTGAACAAAAAAAAAATAAGGTTATGAAAAGAGAATAAGTTGTATCAGTGAACAGTAACTACCCAGTTTTCCTTACTCAGTAGTGGAAAGAGTTATGTGATGAAGGACATTTGCTGTGTGAAACTGTTTAAACACATCTCCCATATGCTTCCTTCAAAAATGCCTGGAGAATTTGCTTGATTTAGCTGGAGGAAAGGTAAGACAGGTGAGGAATTAAATGACCTAACTACAATCTCAGTTTAGGAGGAACCTAATGCTTTCACTACAAATACTACTTTGTGCAGATTTTTTTCTTTCAAAAACTTCTAAAACTCATCCATATCATTACTTCACTGTGCGTGCTATCTTTTCCAGCTCTCACTGCATATCTTTCCCTAGCTTTTCAGCTGTCATTCCTTCTTTTTATCTCAGTCTTCCTTTAGCAGAACACAAACCCAATCACTCAAGCCCAAGTTGACATTTCAAGCTCAGGATTTTCAAGTGGACTAAAAATTAAAAATGAATCTTCATGTAACAAAAGCCTTTTTAAGTATTCCATTAGTTATTTCTCTTCAATCCCAAATTTATTCCATTCTCAAGCACTGTAGTACTTCCTAATGGCAGTATAATATACCAGACAGCCATTAATCCTCTAGAGCAGCTCAGCACTGGTACTTGGCTGCCAATTAGTTTCTTGCACACCATGATATTAAGAGTCTTGTTGTATGCAGCCGGCTAAATTACATTTTGTTCTGTATTGTGATTATTTTGTTAGTGTATCAGATTTCTGTGGCTTTATTGAATATAATTCACTTGATGTAAATCACAAGAAAAATGCAGGAAATTAAGATAAAGGTCTCTAAAGGCTGTGGAAGTTTACTGTGAGAGAAAATAAAAGTTTTATCTGGAAATAAATATGCATACATCCTATGTTTTCTAATGCAAGATGAATGTTTTTTTGCAGTACATATTTGTCTACTACTTATTCAGCACCTGAAATGAACCTAAGTCTGTACTGTCATCTGTATCTTCTCATCATCTGAATTGTCGTAATCACAAGATTAACAGCTTCAGGAGAAGGTGTGAGTAGCAGCTATGTTAAACACCTTTTTTTTTAAGAAAAAAATCCCTACTCAATAAACACAGATGTTTTTGCAAATTATTGCCAAGGGATCTTCTGAAAGATTTCTTGTCCTATGTTAATGGACCTTGAATGATGATTTTCTTATCCTCCAGTAATGATAACGACTTTGTATTTGTCAGTTACCTGAATGTCTTTGACATAGCTATTCAACTGTTATTATTTTCAGCTTAGGAGAAATATAGAAGAAATATATACTCTCTTGGTTTCAGTTTAAGAATTAACTTAATTTCTACAAGGATAGGTGGCAAAAAATCCTACTGCACATAAAGACAAATTTATAAGTATATTAGTATTCTCGGTAGGGATTACATTGAAATGCTGTTACTCTACATCTTTAACTGTTCATTTCCCTTCCTACAGTTTTTCCATAAGATATTGGAAGTAACAACTTTCTTCTGTTATTCTCAGCAAAGCAGGAAGTGCCTAATTCCATGCCTGTTTGTATTTTGCTTAAATTGTACGGAACTGAATAGGTGTCTGGAATAGGGTACTCCTGATGACAATATGCCAGTGTTTTCCTGCTGTTACTGGACATACTTGTTTAGGGTTTTTTTTTCTGGATTTTGTAGTTTGATCCCTGTAACCTTTGTGAGGTTGTGAGAAGTTTCACTAATGATCATTGTATTCACTACAGACCATTTTTCCCTGGCCACAGACTTAAACACGTCACTTACTTAATCTCTTGATTATTTCACTGTCTTCACCATGCATTAAAAAATGTATTTATTGCAGCTTTCAAAGCTCTATAAGGTTCTGTTATTCCTTAGTAATTTGTTCCTTTGTGGCCACATTGGGTACATCCACAGCAGTGTTTCAGTTCGAAACTTCCACTCTCAAAGCAAACTCTTTAGCCATGTTTTGGATCAAACTGTACAGTGGTCTCAGTTGCCAAGTTGTATTTCTTTTGAATGGCCTTAAACCTGAAGATGCATTGCAGTGGCTAATGGACACTCAGTCCCCAGGATCAGATATGTAGTTGTCTTGGTGAGTATAGAGGTAATTTTCTTCGTTGCAGCTCATATGATGTAGAGGGATTTAAATTAGGTCTAAGCAAAACCTAGCACCTAGGATCAGTTTCACTAGCATACAAAGAATCCTTAAGTTTGTTAACATTACTAAAATCTAAGAAGCAATTTATCATTCGAGCCATTTAATTTTTAACCTAATATTTTTATGTTTTGCTTAATTACTGATAATTGTGGCTGCTGCTACATTACTGTTATGCAGCTGAAAGGAAAAGGTTTTATTGTTTCTTGCAGCCATGCCACTAAAAATGCTAGCATTTTATTTTTCATCTAGAGTATTGAAAGCTATGGAACAAATTACTATAATGACTTTTTTTTTCGCATTTTTACTTTGCCTGACTGAATGTTAAGTAAGTTTCCTTGACCAAAAAGGTGTATTGAAACCCCTGTATTTTGCCTTCGCTTCCTTTCTGTGGCATACATTTACAATTTAGGAACAATTATAAAGTATCGTTTTATTAGATGATTTTTAGGGAAGCTAGTTTTCTGCTTAAAACGTTCAAATGTTAGTAAACACTTAAGTGATCAACACTGGATAGCATTGTTTGGTTTTCAGTTATGAGTTTGAGGGTTGTTTGACTGATTTTTCATTACTGCTGGGGTTTATGAGTATTTTATGAAACATAGCTTGCTCTATATATTCCAGGGACATTTGTATGATCATTAAATCTATCATTAGGCTAATCTCTTGTCATAATTAAATAAATAATAACAATTTTATATTCCTTAGCCACACTTCACTGTAAAAAGCTATGCCTTGCCATTCCTTACAGAGGTCTTCGCAGCCCCCACTCCCTATTGCCAGCACCTAGGCACCTGCACAACATGTATATGCTAAGTACCTTCGTCTATCAGTTTTTGATAATGAAACTGCTAGAGAAACATAAGAATCCTGCAGAACATAATGATCTAATTCAATGCAATTACAGCAAGATAGCCACCAGTGTCTTATTATAAGAGAAAGAATATCCACATACTGAAATATGTTCTCCTCTTGAGACTGAGTCTGAAAAGCAAAAGTATTTCACAAAGAACAAATTCTGCATTACTACCAATATTACCTAAAAAAGAGAAATCCACACCTATGTACCAATCAGGACAGGGTTTTTTTTATATACCCCTTATGAAATAACACAATGTAAAAATTCCAGATCTTGGAACTTTTAAAGATTTTTATTATGCATCTTATTATATTTTTTTCTTAGGCTTTTAGGTTACCATCAGCAAAAGTTACTTTAATTCTATTTTTAAAATATAGATTTGTTTTACAATGAAATCTAGAAGTAAAATCTAGAGAAGAAATTGTTTGCCATTTATGGCTATGTCTGCAAGGTGATATTAGCTTGTCAGATTGTGAATGATATATATATATGAAGATATAACATAGGTTAAAACTTTAAATTAAAACTGACAGAATTCAGTAGACCAAGAGTTAACATTATGTTGCTGAATTCATGGTGTACCAAAACACTTTTTTGATACTAAAAATCTACTGATACATACTTCCCGAACTAAGATACTCTGACTTTGTAGCCACATTTTAGCAGAGATTTCTTAGCGGTTTTTTTCAAGAAAGTGACACCATTGAAAATGAGGTTTCATGTATTACAAACTACCTAATGTCATATGTTGTTCATTCAAATGAAGTGTAAACAGAGATGTTCTTGTCAACTGATGCAATCTCTTACTTCAGAAAGCCAAATGTGACTAAACAGTTCACTGTTCCTGTCCTCCATTTCTACCATCCCATTGCCATTTTCTGATAAAGTTAAATATATTTATAGCTGTGAATAACATTCTGTTTAAATATAAACTCTCCTTTCCCTGGATATATCTGTTGGCAAAAAGCATCTGCTAACGATTTACTATGGGAAATGCGTGAGAAGTCTGTTAATGCACTGAATTATTTGTTATTTGCTGAAGCATGCACGCTTTCAAGATATTTTTAAAGTAATTTTCCCTACTTTCATTGAACAAAATAGTGTTTGTATTAATTAAAACTTATGAAGTATTAAAAATCTTGATGAATAGGTGTATCTTCCTGCAGATCCCTGCACGAACAGTTTTTCCTGATGTCATAAAAAGAAAAAATTGACTGTCAATTGACTCTCATTAACAATGTAGAGACTTCACAGACATTTAGAAATGACCATTTGTTCCCACACATGCTCTGTTATGATAATTGACAGTCTGTTGCTGTAGCTAAAGTACAGGATAAGCTGAAAGAAAAGGGAGAACTATAGGTCAATGTAAGGTGAAAGTTCTATACTTTGTTCAGCTATTAACTGTCTCAGATTGATTTAAAATATGATCTTTGACATATGGCTATGAGCAAACTCTCTCTAAGAGACTAATTCCATGCGTGCTCTGAATATCCTGATAGACCATTCCTGAAAGTAATTTAAATCTGTTTTATTTTGCTGTAAAATGCCTAGTTTCTTAAGACTGTTATCTCCACCATGGTAATCATCTCTGTCATCTTAACAAAATAAGGCTGCTCCTACCCACTGCCTCTTCTTCATGTGTTTCAGTATCTTGGATACAGTGGAGGAAAGAGAAAAGAAAGCTATCTCACCTCTCATCATTCTCTTGCATTTAGATACCATATATGTATATGTGGGCAGTGTACTGTGATTAAACTATGATACATTTTCACCAAAGTGAGGAAATTAGGGAGCATCAAGAACAAGGCAAGGTTTATTGGATGGATAATTGGATTTATAAATATTTCAAAGATAAAGTTGAGACGACCAAAGGATCGCACAAAAAGGATCAACTATTTCTAGACAACCAAAAGTGCAGATGTAAATTTCTTTGACAATGACAGAACAGAACATCTAAACCTTCCAAAATTCTCCCATTCTCACATAGTAGTAATGACATTCTATTAAGAAATGAGGCAGAAGTAATATTATTCCTCATCAAAATCTTATAATCTGACTATACACAAAAAAAAAAAAAGAATGAGAAAACATCTGTTGCATATTTCACTACCGTGAAGTAAATAATACATATACATATTACACTACAGTGAAGTAAATGAACAAATAAACATTTTGAGTAAAGCTCAAAACAGACTGGAAATATACTTTGGAAAAATATACTTGGAAATATACTTTTGAAACTGGAAAGATTTCTGTTTTGACATTATTGACAATTTCAAACATCCAAAATCATGTCAATTCCCAGATAATCATAGGGCTTAAAAATAGAAAGGTAAAAAAATACAATTTGTGTTTCTTTTTACTAGCCCTTTGTTTTCTGAGATCTTATTTTTTATTTTTTTTTTTGCCAAGGTTTTATAAACAAGCATTAAAACTTGAAGCTTATCTTCTAAATTAAAGATCTCCTGCAATATCCTAGCTGTAGTGACTTTACGGAAATACTAAATATCATGAGACTTTTGAGGAAAGGGAATAAAGTCAAATAAATATCAACATTTAAGACACACATTGACAAGTGAAATATTAAGAAAATGCATTCCTAGAAGCTCCATTATCTTCACACTTATTTTTTGGCATGGGGTAGACTCAAGATGGGTGTGAGGCTGACTCATTAATCACTGCTTAACAGTGGAAGCAGAAATCAAACAGTGAAAAATGATGGCAATTCCCTCACTGAAGTGCCGGAGGAGTAGATGGGTAGTAGACAAGCAAAGGTTATTACTTTGCCAGTAGCAAGTGATTCACCAGACCAAGAACCTTCATGTCCTGGTCTCACATTACTTTAAATGTTGCAGATGATGCCAGAGGGACCTGACGTCCCTTATCCTGGCAGCCACCAGAATGCTCTGCACTCCAACTCTAACTAAACCAACCTGGCTTCACCCAACTTACCACCTCCCTTTCAAACTAAATATAGAAAAAGTGACCTGTGACAAATCAGAAAAACTCTCCTGTCTAACTCTCCCCCTTCTTCTTCTTCTTCTTTCTTCTTCTTCTTCTTCTTCTTCTTCTTTCTTCTTCTTCTTCTTCTTCTTCTTCTTCTTCTTCTTCTTCTTCTTTCTTATCCCTAATTTAGTCCTTTTCTACATAGAAAGTTGAAATAATATAATAAAGCTGTAATTCTTAAATATGAATTTTCAGGCTTAATGTAAACCAAAATAACTCAGTTTTATAGCAGCATGACAGAGACCAGATGTACAACCTAAGTCCATCTAAATTAAATCATTAAAATGGAGGAAATGTAACATTTTACACAGTATGCTCTCTAGAGCAAAAGACAATTCCTTATCCTGAGAATGTGCAGAAACCTGAAAAAGAGGGTCTTGAATGTGTCTGTGTTTCTAGATGGCATTGTAATGGAAATAACAATATTAATAATCAAAAGCATATGAAAAAGAGGCCACTCAGCCATTTTTATGTTTTTTATGCCATTATTGGAAAATAGGTGTTGTATGATGTCTTTTTTACAATCAAAATTTCAAATATTAAAACTTTGTGAAAGTGTTTATCTCTAACTCTTATCACTAAAACTGATAAAAGTTCTTCAAATGAATAACATGAATGAAGGCAATCATGATAGTCAGTTTGGGATATCACCTTGATCCACAATGCCAAATACTTGTGTATGAGAAACAGTGACAACTTGTGATTACAGTCAACTACATCTCTTGGAAAGTCACTTGAATGTGACTACTATTTTCACTACTATTTTCATCTACTATTACAAATCCTCATTATTATTTTCCAAAGTGCAGAAGATATTAAAAATTGAGATTTCTTTTCATATCTCAATGTACATATAAATAACGAGAATGTTGATAAATTGGACATATATTTTAACACTTCTTCATGGAAGCATTCCAATACAGTATAATAAAATCTCATTATAAAAATAAGTGAACAACAAAGTCAATATTACAAACAACCTAACGGAAGAGCAAGATCTGCTCTGTGAGAGCACAGCAGAACCTGTGATTCTCATTGTCTTAAGACAAAGATTCTAATTTATCCCCTTTCTCTTTAGCTTACATAGTCTTTCATCTCTTTGTCCTTCCTCCCACTGTTTTCTGGGTTATCATTTTCTTTTTCTCACACACGCACATAGACGTCTCCTTCCTCTTGAAGCTTGAGAATTTTGATTTTGTTGTTAATAATTATGGTAGTCATATCTTCAGTGTTTCAAAAGGACAAAGGAAGAAAAGGACTTTATAAATGACATTGTTAGTATTGTATCAAAACTGAGAATGCAGAACAATGACAACAGTGGAGAGGTTCCTATTAGCTCCACAGTCAAATACCAATGCAGAATGTTTTGTCTGTGAAGAGGCTGATTTAGCAACTGCATAATGGACTGGTTAATGGCACACAGCTGTTGTTACAGTCACACAACATATTAAGTCATACAATTTATAAACTAAATTAAATCTAGATCAGTTTTAAATTAATCAATGCTCATGAATATTAACGAATTCTTTCAAAATCACATATATCATGCCAGCACATGTAAAACCTCAGTTCTTTATACAGTATAAATCAAATAGTCTTTGTTCACAAATCTTAATTCTAAAAATCACACTATAAGTTCAGCAATAAAAAAATAAAAGGGCTATTTCATTAATTTTAAAGATTATTCTGGACAGACAAATTAAAAAAATATTATATGCAATAAAGCCAGTGTACGCATCATGTTAAAGTGTAAGATATTGGGATCCAATCCTATAATATATATCAGAACAAAATCTTCTTATATATCAAAGGCTAGCTACTCCCCAGTCACAGAATGACAGAAAATGGTGTTGGAAGGGGCTGTCAAATTATTAGAAATGTCCAAAGGCAAAATTGGCTAGATCTATGTTATTCCTGTCAGTTTTATAAACTTTGAATATTTCCAGTTATGTAGACTTCATAATCTACAGTGCATTATTTCTGTGTTCTTCAAGACCTCCCTTGCTACAAAACAAGGGATCTTGTCTTATGGGGAAAAGTTTATTCCCCGTCTATTTTGCTAGTTTGGGAAATTAAGAAGCCCCAGTATGAATGCATTTCAGTCGTTCAAGATGGAATTGTGGTCTCTGCAGTGTGTAAATGCAAAGGTTTGTATAGTAGGGCCAGGATGAGATGAGCAGCCATTAGTTGAGCAGATAACATCTTCAGTAGCATGTGGTTAGAGAGCGCTATATTTTAATTCTCAAAAATTGCTGTCTTCAATGTTACCTAATCACATCTGAAATAGGTTAGCTTGCAGCTATCATAGAATATCAACCAAAATCAGACTGTCTTTTATGAGTTTTTTGAGAGGTTTATGGGGCTTTATCACATTCCTTTTACTAAGAAATGGGATGAAGAAGGAGTTTCTAAATAGGACTATCTCATTTCTATTGTGCTTCCAACGTGTCAGCATCCGTCAAGGAGACAGTAGGTGACATAGTCCTAGTTAGTCACTTGCCAATGAGCTGATGCGGGGGGTCAGTCCACTATGTCTTTCCAAACTGGCTGTTATTATGTTGCCATGAGATGTTTTGGAGACTAGCAAGAGAAGGCAACACCAAAATAATTTTCAAGAGCAGAAAGTTTTCTGGTTGCCTTGTTCTTTTTTTGACTTACTTTATTGAATTAATTTGCTTGTCATCTAATTTAATTTAATTGAAACAGATATATGATGAACATGATATTCTTCAAGTATGTGTCAAAGAATTAACACTGATGGCACATTATTTTGAGCTAGACTTTTCAGTCCTTTTAAAGATTTTTCCTGTTCATAATTAGCTTAGCTGAAGCACTTGTAGTAAGTATGTAATCAAGAGTTTGTAATTTTTGGATGTACCATACTACTTGTTCTTGTTCTACGAGCATTTAATCTTGAGAAGCACCAGTATGAATGAGATGGATAGACTATACTGCTGAATCCTTGAAAACCTAAGTTTATTATTCCTACATTCTGCAACAGTGTTCTATATCCATATGGCACAATATCTATCAATGTTTGAAGAAGGGAAATATTTTTTTCGATCAGAAAAATTGTATTTTATTGATCAGAAAACCAAGGTTTTAATACAGAGCTTGTAAATAAATAATTTGGAACAGATTAGTAAAAGAAGACATATAATTTCATATGACAAAAACTTTCAGGATGAATCTCACGTGTAAATGGAAAGAGGAGTTGACCTTACTGGATCGCTCATTAGTGGAACACTGATGCTAATAACCAGATTCACTATATAAATGAAGACTCATTCTCAAAAGGAAGAATACACTTAGACAATAATCATTCTTGTATCTAAAGACTATAGTCTATTACCTTATAGACTTCTCAGTCAGAAAAAAAACATCACTCCCTCAGTTTTCCAGTGCAATTTCTTACAATTTTAATCACCTCAAATTGCAACACACATGAGCTCATATTTGGCAGCTTCCAAATTCTTAGTAATTTATTTACAAAAGATAGGTGACAATATTTCTTACTTTCCCTAACAATTCTTTTATAAATCATATATGCTATCACAATTTTTTGAGACTAGAACTTGCAAAAAGCGCCAAATATGGATTTACTTTTCACTGTGTAAATATCATGGAGAAACATAATGCACTAACTGAAGAGAAAAAAGGTGTTGGTTGTGGGATTGGTTTCATTTTCTCTGGGTACATCTTAGTTATCCATCTAGAATTCTTTTATAGTCAGTGGAGAAAACCAGACTTCTTTATTGTGGATCATCTGACCTAGTTTTGATTTATGTATGAAACTGAAATTAATTTCACTCTAATAGTAACTTTCTTTCTATTTGTAATAACAGAAGTCAAATGGCTAACTCAAGACAAAAACGTGCAGTGCAGTTAAGTGCGCTTAAATCTGGCTTTGATATTTACTTCTTGCTAATTACGTAAAAGATTCTTCAATCACAGTAAAGAGCAATGTATAATGGATACAATGTAGGGCATTTTTTCTAAGATTGAATGGAGTAACACACAAATTTCATGGTCTCCTCTTAAAAGTAAGAATGATATTAAGTTGGTTTGAATGAAAAATTACAAGGTTGAAAGGCAGCAAGAGATGGGAGATTATAGCCTGACAGAGATAACAGCTACTTGCAACTCTCAGAGGATAGAGTGGTTACCATTAAAAAAATGTTGGCTGTTCATAGGGATTTGTATCTCAAAAATATGGATGTGAGTAACTGTAGCAAACTGCTGTAGCACAGGATATGTAAAAACTACACAATTCAAGAATTTATCTGATGCTTATTTCTATACCTTTGAACAAAACATAAGAATAATCTCTATGTGTCTACTTCAGGCCTATGCTAAAGCACAGAAATCATTAAAAAAAAGCTTGCTACTATAGTTGTATGCAATAGTTTTATTGGATAGTAAAGGAGAAGTAAGAAAACTAGAATTTTTTTGGATATTGTTACAGAGTAAATAGGCTCTATGGTGAACTATCTTAGAATAGGCGAAAAAAATGAACTTCAGTAACTGACAATCATACATCAATGTTTTCACAGTCCTAGGCAATGAATCTGCATCATGGATAGGAATAGCTGACACAGTAAGATCAATGATTTGCTCCTTATACAGTACTTACATATGTATATATATGTGTGTATATATATATATATATATAAAATCATGAATTCATAGAATGGGTTGGGTTGGAAGGGGCCTTAAAGATCACCTAGTTCAAATACCCATGCAATCAGCAGGGTCACCTCCCACTAGACAAGGCTACTTAAGGCCCCATCCAATCTGACCTTGAACTTTTCCAGGGAGAGGTCATCCACAATCCCCCTGGGCAACCTGTGCTAGTGTCTCACCAACCTCATCAAGAAGAATTTCTTCCTAATATTTAATCTAAATCTTCCCACTTCCGATTTAGAGCCATTCCCCCTCATTCTATTACTACATGCTCTTGTAAAAAGTCCCTCCCCAGCTTTCTTGTACCCTTCAGGTACTGGAAGGCCACTATGAGGTCTCCCCAGAGCCTTCTCTTCTTCAGGCTGAACAACCCCATCTCTCTTACCCTGTCCTCATGGCAGAGGTGCTCTGATCATTTCCATGACACTCTCTGGACCCTTTCCAACAGTTATGTATCCTTCTAATGTTCAGGATTCCAGACCTGGACACAATACTCCAGGTGGGGTCTCACAAGAGTGAAGTAGAGGGGGAGAATCACCTCCCTCGACCTGTTGTTTTGATGCAGACCAGGACATGATTGGCCTTCTGGGCTGCAAGAGCACATTGCCAGCTAATGTTGAGCTTCTCATCAATCAGCACCCTCAAGTCCTTTCCTGCAGGGCTGCTCTGAATCACGTCATCCCCCATCCTGTATTAATACTGGGGGTTGCCCCAACCCAGGTGTAGGACTTTGCACTTGGCCTTGTTGAACTTCATGAGGTTCACACAGGCCCACTTCTCCAGCTTGACCAGGTCTCTCTGGATGACATCCCATCCTTCTGGTGTGACAACTACCCCTCTCAACTTGGTGTTATCCACAAACTTGCTGAGAGTGAACTTGATCTCTCTGTCAATATCATTAATGAAAATATTAAAAATCATGGGTCCCGGTATGGAACCCTGAGGGATACCACTTGTCACAGGTCTCCATCAGGACATCAAGCTGTTGATCACTACTCTCTGAATGCGGCCCATCAACCAATTCCTTATCTACTAAACAGTCCACCCATTGAATCCATATCTGTCCAATTTAGAGAAAAGCGTTTCTGTCATCCTATGTCACACATGCAGCTGATTGTGCAGATAACCATGGGTTGTATTTCCTCCACTCTCAGTGGATCAGATGTTGGAGAAAGCAGTGGTAAGAAAAAGCAAGAGGGAGAGGATCATCTCATAATTCCAAACAGCAGGCAGAAACTGTGGAGTGCTCTCTGGAGGCTTGTTTGAGCCTGTAGCTTGACACAGTTGGATTCTCCTCACTTCTCCACGCCTCTGTTTTTTGCCTGCCATGTGGTCTGCTTGCAGCCATTCAGTGCTCTGGAGAGGCACTTCGCAGAGCCACAAGTGTGTTAGGGACACCTCTGGCCACTAACCAGCAAGGAACAGGAGTCAGCTGAATCATTTCTACGTCCATTAAGTGACATTTGACTTAATAAGGAAATCCTGGCATGATTTTAGTCTAAATTTCAGACTCTTCAAATTCTTACTCAGCTTCCATCTCCCTTCACTCATTTCCAGGCTGATAAATAAAAAATTCCAATGACAACACTTAAAATCTCTATGCTTAAATATTAATTCTTTTATTCTCTTTTCCTGTTTCTACTATGCTGTATAAAAAAAAGTTAGAGCAAGTAGTCTCTAACAATATATTCAGCTGTTAGAGTTCAGTTCCACTTGTAGCTTATTATTCAAATTGGTTTCCTATCCATTGCAGGAAGCCACTGAATCTTTGATTTTCTTATGCCAGGAGACTGTTTATGAAATAATTCACACAGTTATTTTCAGTCCTATCTTACCCATTTACTTTGCACAGTGTGACTTTTAACCTAAAGGAACTACTCATATCTAAGCACATCCCCAGAGTACTGGTATGTGAATTATTAGCCCTATACAGCTCTTTTTTTGCTATTACATGCAACGAGCAGTTTTGGCAAATACAGTGACTGAGGTGACCAGTGTTCACCACAGTCATGCAAAAATGAGTCATTCCTGGATGATATCTGGAAAATATGTCATGAAGCAGACAAACTATCAAAGCAGAGAAAGTCAGCGAGACTGTAAACTCCAGTATTCTGTTTCTGCAAGTGGACCTTACCACATACTGTAGGGGAAAGTCTAAGAAAAATTGAAGGAAAAGAATAAACTCTCCTTAGAAGAAATGCATTTTTCAGCTCTCACTCTTAGGTGACTGCTTATACTCAGAATCAATGAAACTCTTTTTGTGCAAATAATAACAAAAAAAATAGACTACTGTTAATTTTGTGGATGGTCCCATGACTCATATAAATATCTGATTCATTTAAAGTCAGCTGCATACTCAACATCACTAATAGACTGTGCCATTCCTCCTGTAGAAATGAATTCCAGAGGTTAATTACATATTATAAAGTATTATATCACTTTTCAGTTTAGCTGAATGCCGCTTTCCTCTTACCCACTCCCTGAACCTTTCCCACATTTCATTATTTTGTACTCCTTTGTCATATCTCTCTCATTTAATTTTTCTGATTCTTAGCATAAGTTCCCATCTCAGTTTTTGTTTCATGGAAAGCTACAACAAGTAGAAAGACTCTAAGGGCTGCTTGTTCACGAATTCTGGAGGTAGGGATGCAAAATGCGTTTTTAGTCAACACAATGTTATAAAGTTTATCAAATGAAAGTTAAAATATAACCAGACTGTGAACCTATCGGCATTGGGTCTTCCAATAATTACAACAGGTCTGACAAAAAACCTGAAATCAAATTTCCTGGAGGAATAAATTCAGATAGTCTTATGAGAAGATTTCTCTTCTAAACAATGCACAATAAAGCGATCATAGATACATCAGGCAGAATCCCTAATGAGTATTGCGTTCCTAAGACCCAAACTCATTTTTACTATTACATGATGCTATTTACATTTTAGAATATGGTCACTGTGTGCCATGTGAAAATGTATGTCATTAAAGTGCTTTCAGAATCAAGGTGAAATTTATACTACATAATCATAGCTATTACATTCTGGCAAAATCCAGATGTATTAACATTTGCATATTTTAGGCTTGCAAAAGCATATGAAAAATCCTGGTTCTGTTGTTGTGAGGACACAAAATAAAATATCTTAAGTTAGGTATTTTTTAGATGACAGCAGTATATATTATTATGTACACTCATTTTAATTCATAAACGCTTAAGTAGATCTCTTGGGTTGTATCTTTTTAAAACTCATTTAGTAGTAATGATCTGGATATTAAATGAATGTTAACATATCAACCACATTCCCCCAACCCTGTCTTACCTTCACCCAAATGGAGATGAATAAATTTAATACTGCTCTATTGTATAATTTCCTCAAAATAAATCTAGTCAGATAATCTGGACATAGGAAAAAGAGGAAGAGGGGTGGGTGGAGGGGTGGGGAAGTGAACACAAAGGGGAGAAAGAGGATGTAAATTTAAGGACAGAGAAATATGAAAGAAGCGAACGAATGTCTTTCCTTCCACGTCAAGCCTTTAAAGCAGTGATTACCTCAAAGTTCTAGGGTTGTGTGTAGAAGCAGCACTCAGAGGTAGTTCTACAACCTGAGGATATGTAGACTTCTCTCTTACCATAACAGTCTTTCTCAAGTTTAGATTGCTCAAAAGTAGTGTTCAGGTAATTACATGCCTGAGAATTAAAGTCTTCATTGGTGTAATCATATATGCTGCCATCACAGAGAATATTTACTGCGTGCTCTTAGTTCTACATTGCTAATGTACTTCTAATGTTCACTGGAAAAGAGTTCAGGCAGGGATTGATTTTAACCAAGGTTCTGAATATTGACTAATTTGTTAATGGTTATTTGGTTAATTTGGAATAGGTATTCTGAGATACACTTATGTGCAGATCCTCATTCTGTTAACTGTTTACCCTTCAATATATTCCCTTCATCCGAGAGTGTACCCTCAGTTAGAGTAAGACATTGAAAACGGCAGATATTAATCTATCCATTTCTGCACTGGCTGATAAACCAGAAGCACTATGAAAGCATAAAACACATTATAGTGATTATTATAGCTTATTGCTGGTCTGTATTTATAGTTTTTCTCCTTTATATCAGAGGTTTAAACCAATATTTATTCCAGAGTTAAGTTTCATGGAGCAGAAATGTAAAAAATGTAATACTAAGGAACAGAACACATTCACACATACTGCGTAAACGAAATAGCAGTATTTTATGGCTTTATGAGGAGTAAGCTGTGCCCAGTGCAGCTAGACAATGCATATAGACCTGAAACTTTAAAACTCTATGTCTTGCAGAAAAGAAATGTATTTTATATGAGTTTAGTGATATCCAGTAGAACTAATCCTCCAAGGAACACAATTTCCTTTATGAAAGAGAAACTTAACTCTCAGAATTTTATGTGTAGTTTAAGAGAACTGAAACCTCTGGATGAGCACATAAAATTTGCGCTGAAGAAATCTAGAAGGAAAAAAACACGGATAAAGAAAGAAAATGTTTTCTGAAATAGTTTGTATTCTTGGAAGTTAACATTTCTGCCCTTACTGCTGTAACAGGAATAATTGAAACTTAGTGTCTATTCAATAGACATTGTTTTCTGTAACTTCAAATCACAGAATAAAGTAACTTGGAAAGTATTCCTGGAGGTCATCTGACCCAAGCCTCTGCTCAAAACAGGAATAAGTTTAACATCAGGTGGCTCAGGACCTTGCCCAGTCTTGCATTTTTTTTGTGTGCTTCTGAGAAGAATATGGCTTCATCTTCTTTGAAGACAGCAATAAGATTTCGCTAACCAAAAAAACCCTCAATTTTCTCAGAACCTTCTTATAACGCATGTTTTCCATCCTTTTTTGTAGCTCTTCATTGGGCTTGCTCCAGTTTGTGGACAACTTTCTTGTAATGGGAAGCCTAAATCTAGATGCAGCACTCAAAATGTGGCTTCAGTTGCCAAATAGAAGGGTATAATCACTTCTCTCATTGTCACATAAATAAGTAGGGCTCTGACAGGTGGCAGATGGAAACCCATCCCATTGAAAAATGAGGTTTGTAACTGGTCAGATAGACAACTTCTCAATGCTAAATTGTAGGTAATTTATTTAAACTGACAGATAAAAAAATTGGGATTTCCATAAATTCACTTGCTGCGTTACACTAGATGAACAACAATCGAATGTATATGCATATACACATAAAAGAAGTAACAACTGAGACTCGAGTCAGTAGTTGTTTTCCCAAGGGAACATCTGACAAAGTTAGAGGTGAACAATTCTTACTAAAAAGGTATCTCTTCTTATGTGGGGTGAGGGCGTGGGGTAGAGAAGAGGTACTGGCCCAATAACTCATCCATCAGTTAGGGTGGTCCTGTGAGTCTTCCTCCTGAAAAAAAAGGGGGTTCATGCGCCAAATTTATACTCTGAAAACTCTTTGGCACTTCTTGATGAGGTGGGACTAAGTCAATTATTAGGTGTTGATTGGCTCTTGGCAAGGCCTGCTGTGTTGTCAGAAGTGGGACTTGGTGGTTTGCCCTGCCTCCAGGGTGGGTAGTTCAGTATGTGCTTTTGGTGATGTTTCTGGTCTCAACTGAAGAAACGTCGCGCCTCAGCCTCATCCCAAGTGTCACTCAGCTGATGTGAGTGTTAGAACACCATCTGATTTATCTTTCTCACCAGATAAAGTTGTTTGTTGAACCACCTCCTTTTGCAAAACGTTCTCTCTTGCAAACTGCTCCCTTTTCCAAACTCACAGTGAGTTTGGTATTTGTCATCCACAAGGCCTAGCAAGTTCATTATACAACACCTCATCTTATGGCTACACTCCTACTAATGGTGCTCAATATGCTGTTAGCCTTCATAACTAAAGCAACTCACTGCTGATTCATGATGGATTTATTGGCCACGGGGATTTCCAGGGCCTTTCCCTCAAAGCTGTTTTCAAGCCAGTTATATCTGTCCTCTTGCAAGGTGTTATTCCAGCCCCATTATTTTTAAATTTCATGATATTTCTGTTAGCCCACTTCTCCCAGCACACTAGAATCCCTTTGGTGGTCATTTTTCCCTCCAGTGTATCAAGTACTGCTCTCATTTCGGTGTCATCCACTACCTTACTGAAGGTACTTTTCATCTAGATATCCTAGCTTTTGGTGAAAGACATAACAAAACATCAGCTCATTATTGCCCCATGAAGAACACTGGTAGTAATATAAACAAGACTCTCCATAAGCTTTGGATGCACTCTGTTGTCCTGGTAGGGTCCTACCGTCCTACCACTGTCTTATTGAATGTGTACATCCAAAAGTATTTTTACATTGTTTCAGCTCAGTGTTCCAGCTTCACCCATACTGGTCTTCTACCATGCTTTCTTGCCTTCCATTCTTGTGCCCTGAAGTGCTGGCCCTTTTGTTTTTCAAGGCTATGTCCCAGAGGAATCTACCAGGTATTTCTGTGGACAAGTCTAGGCCAGCTGTCCTGAAGACTGGAGTTGCAATTCTGCTGCTATTCACCTTCACAGAGTCGTAGAGTATGTGAAGCTGGCGGCGATGTCTTTTGATTGTCAAGTCTAACCTCTCTTGTTCGAGCAGGGTCAGTTAGGATAGGTTGCCCAGGACTCTGTCCATTCATTTCCCTTGTTTTTCAGGATCTTAAAATCTACCATTGTATAAGAGTGAAGGCTTCAATCAGTCTTCACACCCCTGAAAAGGTTCTTCCTTGTTTACGTATATTAGGTCCTGCAATGAAATGTTCAAAGTCAGCAACCACAAGGAAAAATTTTTTCAGCAGGGGAGTATAATTTTATCTTGGCAGAAATTTACTCTTCCTGTGCAAGATATTTTACTGCAAAAAAAAACCTCTAACCCATGCAAGTGTTATTCATTGGTCTTGACTAAGACTGAAGTAATTTGACTTGGATTATCTGATGCTCATCATAATCTTTTGTGAATGTAAATTAGGTTGAGTATTAATAAATACCAGATTTAAAATAAACAAAAGGAAGTACAGTACATGACAGAACTATGAAAGTCTTTTCATAGGTACTGTAAATGCCAAAACACAGATAGATTTAAAAGGATTAGGACCATTCATGGAAGAAAACTCCATCAAATACAGTGGAACACAAAGATATGGTCTAGCTCAGAAAGTACAAAAATGCAGATTTCTGGAAGGATTTGTCTGGGGAAGTATCGTTATGGAATTACACTGAGTGTATCAACTATCTTTTTTTCTCAAGATGAAGTACTGTAATAGACAGCTCTTTGGCATGACCTAGTATGGCTATTTTCTTTTAAATTTTGCATCAACACAAACTGTCCTTGGTCTATACTGACTGCAAAATCATGCTTGCTAATTTATCATTTCACCAACAATCCTCTATACTTTGCTCCAAACTACTTAACTCATCTTATGCAGAAAGGACCTCTGACTGAGACATTTTAAATATGCTTCTGAAAGCATCTGAAAGCACTGATTTGAGCTAAACAAAATCTGATTCCATGTATTCCTTTTTGTAGGTCACTAATAGTAAATTATCTTTGTGACAAATGTGCCTCTAAATTATTGCTTACAATGTATATGAATGTGAAATAAAATCGATGTGTCCTCAGTTTGAATAATTATATTTAAACTAATCTCACTTCATTGCTAATACACAAGGTTTAAATTGCACAACTCCATGATTCAGTTCCTGGCATTACATTTGTACAGTTGTACATGCCATGCAGTATGCTAAATCCTTTTAAATCCTCTAACAAATTACTATCTGAACTCAGAACACAGTAATAAAATTATTGTATTAGAATTCTTCCTTGAACTGAAATAGACTTGTTTCCAAAGAAACCAAAAAAGCATTTTCTCTCTACTCCAAACTCATACCATTAAAATCAGAGCTGAATAATTTCTGCAGCTGGATAAACCATTGCATGGGTACTTCTAGAAAGTTAATATTAAGCTTGCACACTTGATGGCTCACGCTAGAAAACATAATTTATGTGGAATGAGATAATATTTGGGGTAGCAAGAATCCCAAATTCCTGAAACTCTTGACATAGATGCAATTAAGTGAGCCAGACAAGAGTCTGACTGCATTCTCTATAACTACAAAGAAGAATACACACACAATTACTTCACAGCACTCTGAAATATTAAATTTAAAGTCTATACCCAGCCAGTAAATCTTACAGAAACCTATTTTTTTGCCTTGGGCAAAGTCTGCATGTCCTAGAAAGGAAAACTGTAGCAGTTTATAAAATTTTCTGTTGCTGTTTTCCTGATACATCTCATCAACCTTCTTCACTCTCTAAAAGAGTGCCACAATCATGGAATCACAGAATGGTTTGAGTTGGAAAAAAAACTTAAAGATCATCTAGCTCCAATTCCCCTGCCATGGACATGGTCATCTTCCATTAGATCAGGCTACTCAAAGCCTTATCCAACATGGCCTTGAACACCTCCAAGGATGGGGCATCTACAGCTTATAGAAAACCAAATCCAGCCAATATACTTTACTGATGCATATTAAATAAGCTGAAGCTGAATTACCACCCAGTTTAATTTGTAAAGAACTCCACTTCCTAACTAAATTTTCACCTGTAAAGGGGGTGAATGGGATGGAGGGGAACGTAGATTTGGATGGAGATGGTAATCCTGTTTCTTAGTAAAAAGCTCAATTTTAATATGAGGATCCGAGAACAGTCATTGAATTGTAACCTTCGAATTTGCCACAGGCTTGTAA
The DNA here is from genome assembly GCA_033556795.1 of Tapera naevia. Lineage (NCBI taxonomy): Eukaryota > Metazoa > Chordata > Aves > Cuculiformes > Neomorphidae > Tapera > Tapera naevia. The sequence goes on from JAUMJJ010000059.1 coordinate 8,703,463, forward strand.
TTGTACTGCTTCCTCTTTTCATTGACAGTATTTCGCATTTGCTGAATTCACGTTTTGCAATAATTGTCTTCTTTGGGGTATGTTTCAATGAGGCTAACTGAAGATACCAAAGACAAAGATATCTGAACAATGAAAACTTAGTAATGAAGCTTTTTTTCTTATAAACTGTCTGGTGTACTATCTGAATTAAAATGGACAGCTCTACTGGTAATTTTAAATATAAAAAGAAAAGGAAATGTTATTTTCTGATTTTGAAGGTTTCTCTAAACCCATCCCTAGTGATGAAAATACACACTTCTCCATCCTTCTACAAAATCCAGTGTATTGATTCAGTGAATCTTTTTCCTCCTTGAAATCTGTAAGAGAAAGTGCCTTCTATGTGCTAATACACATATCTATAGTAGAAAAACAGAACACTTATTTACTTGACGCTTACAGCAAATTTCTGGCATGTATTTAAACGTGTTATGTCTGTTAGAAATTTTGCTGAAGACAACAGTCACATCTTTGAAAAAGATCAATCCCATTTCTCTCTGCCATCCATGTCTTTCTAATCACCAGTACAGGTTCATGCCTGTGTAGGGTTTGTTGTTTGTTTTTTTTTTTCTGTCTGTCAAACTTCATAGATACAAAGCTTGGAATAAATAAATCAACTTTAAGCCAAAACTAGTCCACATGTACAGATATTTGAAGACAGGAGAAGTCCCTGTCACATCAAAAAAACTGCTGAACTACTTTTGCTGTATATTCAGATGCACCATGTCCCTGTGCACAACTAGCAAATTCCTTGGATGAAAATCTGATGTTATTCTAAGGAAAGATACTTTGACAACTTTTCTGTGCTCTCTCTTTTGCCTATACCACATTGGAAACCTACAATTTTCCTCTTTGAGTGAGACTAGAAGAAAGTGTAACAGTAGCAGGTCTGATATATTTGGTTCAAATTAAGTATTGTTTTTAGAGACATTTGCCTGACATTTTCTGACCCAAGAGTCTCAAAAGCCATGAGGGGTTCACAGAGGGGAAATATGAAAACAGTAGCTATTCAAGATTCTGAGCTTATTAATAATCTCTTTTTATAAAAGAAATAGGAAGGCATGTGGCGCAATAACAACAGGGACACAACATACTCAGATAAGCTAGGTACAATCAAATACCTGGAACAAAATGCGATTGACTCAGGAGGGCTGAAAGAGCTGATTGCTGTGCTTTTTGAATTTAACATTCTGTCATCTGCAAAAAAGTTATGGTGATGAGGGGAGGTGCCTGATCAGTAAAAATGACAAAAAAATGCTAGTGCTGCATCCATCTTGCCTTTAGAAAAGACAAAGTAACCTATGTGGGTCCAAAGAATGAACTGATCAGCATCACCTCAATCCCTAGAAAGATCACAAAACATTTACTCTTAGGTTCCATTCCAAACATACGAAGGATATGTATATCTGGAGTAGTTGGCAGAGATTTATAAAGGGCTTGAAAATACAAAAATTTTCTGCAATAAAACAAGTGATTATGTGGATGTTGCAACCCAGACTGGACAGTTCAGGGGTCACTAGGCTAAGACCCTGGTTCTCCACATAAAATTTATGAGTTTGGTGTCCACCAGGCTGAATGAAGGCAAAACGATGCAAAACAATTGGTCCGAAAAAGAATTTATTTGTACAGACATTCTTAGGAAGAAGATTGGTATTGGTTTGCTAAATCTACATTAAGGGAAAAGAAAGAAAGAGAAAAAGGGAGGAAAAAGCTAGAGTCTCCAGTCCTCTTCTTCTCTCTCCCAGGTGCTAGGTGTGTTGCTGCAAATGGCCCCTATTCCAGAGTATTATTTGTAGTTTTTGGTGGGCCTGTGCAATGCTGCGTCTTTGGAGGGGGTCTTAGGAGCCTGAGGTGAGTCCAAGGTACTCTTCTGCCCCTGCTCTCCCTACTGGCAAGACTGCAGCATGAGCTCTCTTGACTGCAAGTACAGCTGGGCTGCTTCCCAGAGTGAGATAAGGCTGAAGGACACTGCCTCTGCTGCAGTTGAAAACAAGTAGTTTAAGGCAGGAAAACAAGTAGTTTAAGGCAGCCAAAGAGGATCAGTCTCTTAAAGAGGAGGCACTGGTTGACATAATCTACTTTGTTGTTAGTAAAGCTTTTGACACCATCTTTAATAGCATTCCCATCTGGAAATTGAGAAAAAACAGACCTCACTTTGGAAAATTGAACTACTACGCTGACTGAAAATTGGCTGGACTGTAGTAGTGATTATTAACTTGTTTTTGGCTCACAGCCACAACAATCAGAGGGTCCCAGAGGTCAATTCTGTGCCCCATATATGTTCAGCATCCTCATCAGCCACAGGAATGACAGCGCTCCTGTCTTCAGGGATTGTTGGCACAGAGTTTCGGCACAGAGGGACTTTCAAAAATTTGAGGACTGGAGTCAACAGAAACCTCCTGAACTTTGTTAAGAAAAAGTTCAAAATCAGAAATTATGATGCAAAATCCTGCAGGATTGTATAGCTTAGGAATCGACAACCAAATAGTAGCACTGTTGATAAGAATTTAAAGGTTATAATGGATTCCAGATTGAACAGTGCATTGTCAATAGTAAGACGAATATGGTTAAAAGAAAAGGAAAGCTGCTGTCACTCTGTATTTGGCATTAATGAGGTTACATCCAGAATATTGCATAAAATTTGGCATTCCACCCCGTTCCAGAGGTAGTTGGAGAAACTGGAGAAGTTCATCAGAGGGCTGCCTTTATGATCAAGGACCCAGATCATATGTGCTGTGAAGAGAGGATGAGGTAACAGGGGTTGCCCAATCCAGAGAAGAGAAAACTGAGGGGAAATATAAAAAATACCTATGGTCATTCGAAGGGCAGCTAGAAAGACAGAAGAACTCTACTCTTTGCAGTAACACCAAACAACATAATAAGCTAAGTTGCCGTAAGTTTTAGGCTGGGAAAAATATTAATTAATAGGATAATGCACAGCACAGCATTGGAATTTGTTGCCTAGGAATGTCAAGGGGCTCTGCCCTTAGAGATTTCCAGTGTTCTGGTATATACAGTGATTGCCGACCTGGCCTGATGTTGGCAGCAGTCCCACTTCCAATGAGAGGCTGAACTAGATGACCTCCAAAGTTTTCATTGCATAAAAACATTCTGTGGAGAACCCTCATGCAAAAAAAAAAAAAAAAGGAAAACCCAAAAGAAAACAGAAAAAAAGTAGAAAGGTGTTCGCCTGGTAATTAGTAGCGTTAGCCACATTAGATGAAGTCCAAAATGGTTTTTCTGAAAATTTAATGTAGCGTGAAAGTTACATTGGCACAACAGTGAATGTCATGCTTCAGAAACAGGGGAAGAAATAGTTATTTAAGGTGATTTTGTTTGCTTATTTTGTGCTAAAATATAGACAAAGTATTTTTTACATACTGAGGCTATACAAGAAAATTAGCAACATCTTGTTATGGTAAGAAGTCTTAAAGAAAGAATGAGACATTAGATGAGGAAACATAAATCTGTCACTTCAGCAAGCGCATAATAAAAAAGAAATTGTAAAAAGATTTGTATTATAGAACAACCCTATTCCTTTAGCTCCTTATTATAAAACTTCTAGGATTTAAAGCCATTGAATAAACATGTTCCTTCAACTTGAAGAAGTGTTCGGAGAGTTGCACATACAAACGTATTGGACCGGAACTCTGTTTCTGTCCCATTGATAAAAAATGAATAAACAGTCTGTTCATTTTCTTAAGTCTGAGGTCATCAGATTTGCCCCAAACTACACAGTATGCATTAAGTAAAGCTACTGTTTTCTGTCATATCTGAAGATAGAAATTCTACTCCATACTGGAAGATTTGTTTAGAGGTAATAGATGGAAATGTCCTTGCTTCTACTTGCTCTGTTTCAGATAATTTGTTTCTTGGAGTGAGCAAGCACCAAGCTGTCTGTGCTCATAGGAACAGACATCACCGGCCTACACAAAGGCTAGGCAAATAGGCTTCTGGCATGCCACTGCACTTCTGTTTGCCAGAACTCCCTTTAGTTGCTTTAGTTCACATCCATTTTTTTGGATAGCAGCCCATCACAAGATGTGCAATAGGCTTTATATGACTTTCTATGCATTACATAAAACTAGGGTGCAGTAAATAAACTCCTCCATTTTCCTTCTTTTCAATCTACACACATCATTCGGTAAGTATTACTTTGGATACCTTTGTAATATACGTTTCTGGTAAAATGTCAAATGATGCAAATAGAAAATCAAATCCCGATGATTAGTCTGAAGCCTGAGGTTCCTTTTGCATAGAAACAGCTGGGATAGGAGCGCTTCCAGAGGTTTTGGCAAATTTGGGTTGTTATTGTAAATTTCTAATCACAGTAATAAAGAAAATTTGAAACTGGAAACCAGCTGAGTGGTTCCTTGCTTTTTGGCTTCCTGTGGATGCGATCAGAAATTACTTATTAAAGCATCTGTGGTTCAGGCTCTGGTTTACAGTTTTAGTGTTATTCATAAAGTAACAAGATTATACTAGTCTGTCAAATTTCATCCTTCACCTGCTCCTTGATGTAATTCGCTTGCACTCTCTTCTTAAGACACAAAATAGAAAGAGGATTATTGAAATTCAGAGAGGCAGTGTCAGTGCCAGATGAACATTAAGGGGCTTTATCACTCACTGTGTGATCCAACATGAACTGACTCTGTTGACTTCTACCAGCTTTGAAACATGTGCTTTGTACAACTGGTACCTATATTTTGTGAGTGATAGAGGATTGTAACTACCTTGGCCTACAAGCTAGGACTTCTGGTACTGGGCAGTCTGTAGGTGCAATATGTATGCCACACCCACAAGGGGAAAAATACAGGTTTTATCACAGAATCATAGAATGATTTGGGTTTGAAAAGACTTTTAAAGATTACCTAGTCAAACATCCTGCAGTCAGCAGGGACTTCTTTCACTAGATCAAGTTGCCCAAAGACCCATTCAACTTGACCTTGAATGTTTCGAGGCATGAGCAACCTGTTCCAGTGTCTCACCATCCTCATAGTAAAAAAGTCTTCCTTATATCCAATCTAAATCTGTCCTGTTTTAGTTTAAAACTGTATTATTGAAGTCATTACACCTTGTCCTGTCACTACAGACACTGGTAAAAATTCTCTCTTTCTTATAGATGTCTCCCTCTAACCTTCTCCAGGCTGAAAAACTCCAACTTTCTCAGCCTGTCTTCATAAGAGAAGTGTTCCACCCCTTTGATAATTTTTGTGGCCCCACTCTCACAAGTTCATGTCTGAGGTGGAGTCTCAGCAGAATGGAGTAGAGCAGCAGAATCATCTCCCTTGACCTGCTGGATATGCTTCTTTTTACAAAGCTCAGGATAAGGTTGACTTTCTGGACAGTGAGTGCACATTGTCAGCTCCTTTTCACTTTTTCATCCACCAGTATTCCCAAGTCCTTCTCCATTTGCCTGCTCTCTGGAAAAAGATCTACACCTCAAAATAAAAACAATTTCCTTTTATCTTATAAATTAAAAAATCATCACCCCCACTCTTGCAACAGTACATTAAAATATCAAGAATCAAGATCGTCTCCACTATATTGAAGGAAAATTTGTTTCCAAAGATTGATCATTTTTTCTTTTCAGGTTTACAGCACTTAAAAATTAGATATTAAACCCCACTTACACAGTTGACACTCTTTATATACACCCAATAGTCAGTAAATATCTCTTGTATCTTATTGAATTTTTTGGAAACAAGTGATACTCAGAAAAGAGCTAAATCAACATCACCTGATCCTGAATCCATACTCATGACACAAGCCAGTGTCTCAAAACAATAGCCGATTGCAACATAGTTTTAAATACATGAAAAAGCATCTGGAAATTGGCCAATTAATTTCCTGAGGAACAAAAAAAGTAAAGAAATCTTCTGTATTTTTCAATATACTTACAAAATCTAATATCTCTCTGTAGAGAGACACAGTACCATGCCTGTGTAGACTGTATTTAATTCCTGTCAGGGAGAAAAAAATGTTAGATATTACTGTGCTCAGTGATCTCATCCAAAACAACATTTTTGTTTTTTTCACCACAGGTGCAGTACCTCCTTGTGACTTCCTTACCAATAGGTGAACATCTGATAAATCAGGTAAGAGGTGAAGTATCCCCTTATTCAGTATATATTTTCCTGTAAATGTAACAATATACAGGGTTTTATTCATTAAAAAAATAGTCAGGGAATGTCTTCTCCAATCTTACTTCTAGCCCTTTTCTTTAAATTCTGTTAGGACCGTTTTGTCTTCCTGTAGAAGATTCTAGTATTGCGTTATATTTTGAAGGAGACTTTTTTTATATATAAAATGTATAAAAGAAACAGCAAAAATTTTTGTTATCACACTTTCTGTTGGTATATTTTTTCAATCTGGCTAAGGAGACAGTAACAATTCCTGTGTTGTGTTTGGTACTTTGTCCACCTCCTCAGATGATTTGGCTTGCTTACATAGATTGCTTTTGTGTGTTCTTCCTGCGACAACAATGATAGACATTTACCTACTGAGTTACTTTCTCTGACTTAATGCAAAAAACCTCTTTTTTATCCCCCATAGTACTGAAAAAGACAGAGAAAAGATTTGCCATGTTCTATTTATCAAAGCTGTTCATAAAATCTGGTGCAACTCCAGGTGGTTCCCAAGAACAACTGTTCAGAAATGTGGTTGTGGTTTGTTTAATTACAGTTTCACTTTAAGACACTTCATACATTTGCAGTTTAATTAATTTCCAAGGTTAAATCACAATTCTTAACTTCCACTTGGATTCCTGGGTAGATGGAATGCATCCTAAAGGATTTTAATACTGAAAAGAAAAAAATATTTTCATTCAGTAAAATACAGCAGTCTTTGGCACGCATATAGTGAAAAATGCTGCTGTAATCAAAGTTATTTATTTAAATAATAGGTATATACATGGCAGCATGCTGTCTACTTGTAAAACATACTTTGAGGACACTGGTGCATGCAGAAATGATAGTGGAAGAGAATTACACCCCCCGAAAAACTCCCGCCAACTTTCTGAGGATCAGATGATGTGTTTTTTTTTTTCCTACGTATATTGCATTGATTGATACCAACACACAGGAATCAAGAAATAGGTTTTGTTGGTTTTTTTTTTCTCCAGTATTTATTTTTTGATAAGCTGTATTGTTAAGAAGTGTCACTGGATTATATTCCTGTGTGTTGTTTTCTGGACTAGCAATACGTTAAACTCTATATTACATGAAAAATGACAAATATTCTGCCTAAAATAATAATCCCTATGAACTTCGTCCTATTATGAACATCCTATACTAACCTTATACCTGCTACATTTATTATACATTTATTAAAAGGCAACACAACACGTCAGTGTTCTTATTCAGCATCCAAACAAATCTAGATCTTGGACTTATATATTCATTAGTTTTTTTTCCAATAATACTTATCTAATTTTCCTAGAGGATGCTCTTTCTGCATAGTATAAGTTTATGAAATTATCTTCAATTAATCATACATATATTTTTTTGGCAGATCTTTCTGTTTGTTTAGGTTTGTTGTTTCTTTTTTTCTGGTAACTTTTTAAGAGCTGTATAAGCTGGAGAAATGTTGAGGGTTTAAAATAATTAACAGTCTATAGAGACACAAGCACTGAGACAGACAAATCAGAAAAACTCTGCTTTGTACTGAACTGACCAGACCATACCTGTTTAAGTAATGGATATTAAAAACATAAATTGCAAGCTAGCTCTTTATCCTTAGTGTTTCCTGAGATGCAATAGTTTCCAAAAATTTTCACTTTTTTTGTGGAATTAGGTTTTCACAGCAGGGATTTAATAATACTTGATAAACAACACACGGGCAAGCATATGAAAACACTTGCACATACAGACGATTCATTTAATGTTTATGGCTTTGATCCTTTACCAAAATTATTCAAAAATATAAAGACATTAACATTTCCTATTTAGTACATCTGATTGTATTATGGCAATGGATAATGTATGAGTGACAAAAAATTAACACTTATAACTGTGCAGAGAAGCTTAAAACACCATCCAAATTGTTCATATTTCCTAGAATTTTTAATTAATGAATTTTTAATTCATTAAAGTTTGGGTTGCTTTTTTTCCCCATGAACATTAATTTAAATACATTATTGATGGGTGTACCTGTCGTTCTAGTCTGTATTTGAAAGCAACAAAGCACACTCTCTCACACACATACTCATATCTCAGAGAGCTAATGCAAAGAGAAACTCAGGAAATGAGAGTGGTTTCCTGTCAGTGTTCAAGGAAAGCTTGGTGAGACCAGTCTCAGAAGGGCTTACTCAGTCTGCTTCTTTTAGACAGTCTCTAATAAAAGAAAGTACTGCAGGACAATTGCAGAATGTCTGTAGAGGGAAACAGACAATGCTAAGGGTTCTTTTGCTAAAGCCCTGATATAGGAGTCCAGTTTGAACTCATTGTTCCCCATATTTAACAAGAACCATGGACCATAAAGTTAGGATTTTAAACTGTACTTAAAAGGGACATAAGGAAGGTTTGAATTCAGATATGAAAGATTGTTTCCTCACCTTCATGACAATGAAGCTGGTTAAGAGTAAGTTCTCAAACTGTGATGTGTGCAAAAAGAAATCCTGCTCTAATAAGGACATATTCCCTTCTCTTTGATGTCCTTCAGATTTTTTTTTTCATTTTTTTTTTCTGTTTGCAGAAGACTAATATAACTGTGTTAAAAACCTTAAGTTTGGAATTATTTGAAGGAGAAAGATGCAACCTGCCCTTGCAGAGTCAGCCACAGCAAATTCGGTACTGATGCCCGGTAAGGCAATGTTAGGCTTCTCTAGAGCTTTTGTTCACAAGGCTGCCAGTCAATGTTGCCAAGTCGATGGTAAGCTAAAATACTAGAAATCAGCCTGTGTTATCAATGCCACAGGTAGATGGCACTCTTGCTAAGAATGTGAACGCCTTCCACCCAGTTCGGGTTCAGCAGCTTTGAAATGTGTTACTTTGAAATGTTGGTGTCTGCATTTCAAAAATCAGTATATGAAGTACTTTCCTTGCCTTTTCCCATTTCCCAGTGTAATGTTCAGTGTAATTTCTTGCCATTTTTCCTCAATTTTTTTCTTTTCTACTTTGATGTAATTCTTTTTTTCAAAAAAGTCAAGTTGAATGACAATTAATAAATGTTCATGGGCAGTGGTCCAGTGTCCTGGTGTGTTAGGAGAGATCACAACATGAATTTGGTATATGATTTAGGCACACTTTTGAGTTTTCAGGGAAGCAATCAAGTCAAAATCTTAAAACTTGAAGTAAAACCCCAAACTTCTGTTGACGTACACCTTTTTGTGCTTAAAATATGTTTGAAAACCTATCTTATTTATACTATGTCCTACTGATATAAAAAAGGGGAAAAAGGCTTCAACACCTTCTGGAAGTAGTTCTTACAACATTAAGCCATGATATACAGTATGATGGTAAAATGGAATATGGCTGCAAAATCTGGCATCTGAAAGTCCTTTTCGGATGAATGGACATTCTCAGTTTGGAAGTTCTCTGTATTTTTTGCTTTCAAGCAAAATACTTTCAAGGGTAACAATAAAGATTCTTTTTACAACAATATTGGGAAGGACAACCAGAAACCTGAGAAAAAATAGTTTTAGGGGTTGAAATACATATCTGTGCGATACAACGTAACAGTCAACACATTTCTTTTTTTAATCACTGACTTAAAACAAGCTCCAGAACTAAATTTAGACATGTAAACTTTAAGCCAGATTTTCGAAAATGCTGGGCTTCGAGCAGCTCCCATAAATTCTTGCAGGATGTTGCTGAATTCTTGGTACTTCTAAGTATCAAACTCCATATGTCAGTGTCTAAAAATATATTTAGAAATCTGGATTAACACATCTATTTTTAAAAAGTGTATTCTCCGTTTGAAAGAGTCATGGGTAATATATTCTTGATTTTATTCATGCAAGGGAATGGATAATTAAGTAATTACTGTCTGAGAAGTGAATACAAATTTATATTTCAGGACTCCATCAAGAATTTACTCCACAGAAAAATGCCTCCTCTCTCTCCTTTCATGGAAACTGCTCCTTGATGCAGAAGCACTGAAAGTATCATTTTGAAGGTTTAAAATGCAATTAAGCTTGGCTGTGTTCCATTTTGTTTAGTTTCCGTTTCTTAGAAAAATTTTGTAATTTTGTAAATAGTTTTAAATTAAGATAATCAGGATCCTTACTAATGATCACTGAAAATATAACATTTTTCATCTCAGACACATATCTTTTTTGTTCTTACATCTTCAAAAATGCTTCACTTCTCATACAAAAAAGAAAGTAGATAAAATCTCAGCAACCCATCATGAAAGGATTGTTAATGTTGCCTGACTATTTGACGTATTTTATAGGTAAATGATGATTTTCAAAATAGCTCATGCAAAACTTTAGTTCTATGCACTGCTTAATAACTTTACAGCCATTTCTTCCAATATCTATAGTTTTAAAATTTTGATAACTTATGTTTTATTTCTATTTATTTTCATTTCTACTTTACAAACAATAGCATTTGGAAGACAAAAAAAAAGCCCCAATGAAAAATACTCAGTCTTCAACCAGGAAAAGTTCACAATACTTCTATTCCCATTGTGTGCCAAAGTTCATTACAAAGTCATGAAAAAGAAGGTGGGAAAATGAACAAGTAGAACTTCAAAATTTTTAGTGAGATGTAGAAAAATTCTACTTCAGATTGAGTCCTGAATGAGTATCTTTCTATACTAATGCATAAAATTCTGTTATTTCTAAAAATTTTACTGACAAACTTTACTTGCTATATCCTGGTGTTATGTAGCTATTCATCATTTCTGGATTTTCACATCCATTTCTAATGAGAACAGCAATTCTTTATGGCTATTCAAAGCCTGTAGATTTCCCCAAAGTTGTCCTATCCAAACATCCAGTGCTGTTGGTAATGGCTATTTCCCCTAACTACAGACTTAAAAGGCAGTTTCCTCAGGGACTGCTACTAGACATGACACATGAAGCTTTTTCCTCCTCCGCTGTCTTTCAACTGGTACTCTGGGGCCATTCCCAAGCACTGTTTGGTTTGTACTGTGTTTTGGAACAGGAGGCTCGTGACTGATTTAAAATACAGTTCTCTAGGCATCATGGCACAATGTGGTGCCACAAGGATAGTTAATTTGCAGAATAAGAGTAAAAATGCAGATTAAGGGAATCATAGTGCAAGGTAATTGACGGTATACTTCTATGAACACTGATATTTAATGATATAGTACATGTCTATTGCACAATTTAATAAATGCAGGTTCACAATCTCCCCCTGTTTCATAAAGAATAATGTTGAAATATGAGGATGTAAAGGTTCTACTAAGAAAAGAATTTTCAGGAGTAGAGTGTTTTGAAAGCTAATTCTTTAGAAAGCTAATGAATTAGAGGAAATGTGGCTTATGAAAAAAGAAAAAATAGAGAAAAAAGCGTGCTAATGAATACTTTATGTACAGTTTGATGACTATTTTACATAGATTTAACTGAAGTGTTCATGTCTCCTGAAAGTGTTTCAAATTGAGTGTCATGAATTTATATGAACAAACAAAATTCAGTACTATGTAAGAAATATGACAAAAATGAATATCTACTGCTGCTAAATTTTTGCAACCTATTCCTCTTGTCTCTCTTTTCATTTTGTACATCTACTTTGATCTAGTCTTAAGTGTAGCATAGGCCAAAAACTTTTGAAAGTAAGAAGGTTGTAATAATGTAATACATTATTACAGAAGATATACATTATTATTGAGAGGAAGGCTGTGGATGTGGTATACCTGGACTTCAGTAAGGCCTTTGACACTGTCTCCCACAGTAGACTCCTAGGGAAGCTGGCAGCCTGTGGCTTAGATGGGAGCACTCTGTGCTGGGTTAGGAATTGGCTGGATGGCCGAGCCCAAAGAGTGATGGTGAATGGTGTTTCATCCAGTTGGCGGCCAGTCACCAGTGGTGTCCCCCAGGGATCGGTATTGGGTCCCGTCCTGTTTAATATCTTTATTGACGATTTGGATGAGGGGATTGAGTCCATCATCAGCAAATTTGCAGATGATACCAAGCTGGGAGGAAGGGTTGATATGTTAGAGGGTAGGATGGCCCTACAGAGGGACCTGGACAGATTGGAGAGATGGGCTGATTCTAATGGGATGATGTTTAATAAGTCCAAATGTCGGGTACTTCATTTTGGACACAACAATCCCATGCAGAGCTACAGACTGGGGACAGAGTGGCTGGAGAGTAGTCAGGCAGAAAAGGACCTAGGAGTGCTGGTTGACAGGAAGCTCAACATGAGCCAGCAGTGTGCCCAGGTGGCCAAGAAGGCCAATGGCATCCTGGCCTGTATCAGGAATAGTGTAGTAAGCAGGACCAGAGAAGTTATCGTCCCCCTGTACTCGGCACTGGTCAGGCCTCATCTTGAATACTGTGTCCAGTTCTGGGCCCCCCAATTTGGGAAAGATGTTAGGATACTGGAATGTGTTCAGAGGAGGGCAACGAAGATGGTAAGGGGGCTGGAGCACAAGCCCTATGAGGAGCAACTGAGGGAGTTGGAACTGTTTAGTCTGGAGAAGAGGAGGCTCAGGGGAGACCTCATTGCTCTCTACAACTACCTAAAAGGACGTTGTAGTCAGGCAGGAGTTGGTCTCTTCTCTCAGGTGACCAGTGGCAGAACCAGAGGGCACGGACTTAAGCTTCGTCAGGGAAAGTTTAGGCTTGATATGAGGAAAAAGTTCTTCACTGAAAGGGTGATTGGCCATTGGAATGGGCTGTCCAGGGAGGTGGTGGAGTCACCGACCCTGGAGGTGTTTAAGAGGAGACTGGATGAGGCACTGAGTGCCATGGTTTAGATGATGGTTGGTGTTAGTGTTGGTGTTAGTGTTAGGTTATAGGTTGGACTTGATGATCTCAGAGGTCCTTTCCAACCTTGTGATACTGTGATACTGTGATACTGTGATAAAGTGGGATTTTCAAAACCACTCTTTAGTGTATTTCATAGGCGTCTAAGTTGAAACAAGCATGTAAGCCTTTGGAGGTATGCCCCTCACTATTTCTTGACGACACTAAAATGGAATCAAAGACCCTTTTTGCTCTTATGCTGACCTCTATGGGAACAGAATTCGCTTCAAAATGCTATTAAGCAATCAATTATTTAAAGTGTAGCACATGATGCTGACGTCATTTATTATTTTGTAAGTGTCATTAAACCTCAAAGTAACTGTTGCAACTAATCAGATTCATCACTCAGCATTCTAAATAATGGAAAGAAAATTCTGCATTGATACAGAACAAGGTTTTTCAAATTGGTCCAAACAGTGCTCAATTTCAAATAAATGAAAATGTAATTTAGGTGTATTTGAGATGTGCCTCTAAGGCATCTATCTATGCCTCTAAGAAACATTTTCAGAAGCCATTGAAAATTACTGGAAATCTTTCCCTTATCTCCTAATTTTTTTTTGCATCTAATATTGCACAATGACAATTCTGTTCAAATTTATTTGCACTTATATCCATTCCTTATTTACCTTAATTTTCTACTTCTTGATTTTGGTGTGACTTTCTACAAAAGACAGAAAGGCTCAAAAAGTCAGCTCTTGACCTCTCTTTAGCCAACAGCATGAACCAAACCCTTCGTGTTGAACCTGTTGTTGGAGTACTAGAGAATAACTTCTTTAAAAATTTTTCAAAATTATCTTTCAAAATTAGTTTCCTTATACCATAAGCAGAGGCAACAGTCACCTCTTCCTCTTATTAGCAGTACTCCTGTTGATATAGTTAAACTGCACAATGTCTTGAAAACCATTATGTTAGGAGCTGAAGATCCACTGCTAATCCTGTGAAACCTTCAAGTCCTAATTTACTAGAGTGTAGTCCACATCGTTTTGATCTGACTTGCATTTTTTATTTCCCATCTGAAAAGTTTTTAAAATTTGGGTACTTTTATGGGGCTGGTCTAACCTCATTAGGCCATTAAGGTATGCACGGCTGCCTTGTCTGCATCTGTACATACCTACCCATTGCTTTTGTGTTCCATCTGCTCCATTGTGTACAGATGCCTGATACTGTTCTGCCAATTTTAATGGGGTTTTTTGTCAGCCTTTCTGACTAGGTCTGCTATAGTCACAGCAAATAATGATGAAAATTTTAATGTTAGTCTCTTATCATTCTCCATGGACACAACCATAAGAAAACATGTAATGTTTAACCGTAATGCAATAGTAAAGTTAATCTCTCAATGGTGTATGAACATAATGCACACAGGTATTTACTTCCATTCAGTAAAATATATAAGAAACCAGACCCCTTTGACAAATCTAGCTTATATTTTTTTTTAATAGTCCTTTCTGCCACTCCCAGGAAAAAAATACACACACACAAAAAAACCCAAGAAATATATTGACTGTTTTTTTATGGTGCTATACTGTAACTTTTTATTACTTGAATATTTTACCACCTTTTTTTTTTTTCTTGGTTGGGACTTATATCATCCCAAGTTGTCCTGCTTCTTAAGAATAAGCCATACATTTATCCAGCAGTATGTGGAGTCACCTAGAATCAAAAATTGAGCATGACCTGCTACATGTATTCTTAGCTGGCTCCTTAAGAACACTCAGTGCCAGAAGTTTCAGGGATTTTTGATTTGAAATATTTATCTTCTCACTAGGGAGGAAATGAGAAAGTGGATAAATATGAAGGTCAGCCATGCAGGACTACAATACATAGACAGTAAAGGGAAAACAATGACTTTCATTCTATAATACATGGGTCTATGGGTGGTTAATGGATTTCTTCCCTCAGTAACTAAGAAAAATAAGCCTATAGTCAGTAAACGTAAACTTTTTTACTAAAAAAGGAAATGTATTTCCAAACAACTTTATTTCAGGGAAGTGCAGATTATGAGACTTGCACAGAAAGCTATAACATCTAACATTCGAGATTCCTGAAATCAAGATGTCAACTATGAAAGGAATACAGTGTCTTTGAGTCATGAGGAAAATATAAAAGCAACATTGACTGCATTTGCAATAATCTGTGTAAATACATTAAATAAGATTTTTAATGATGAAAAAGGTGATTTAGTGATTCACAGGGTGAAATCTAATGAAAAATAAATGTGAGGAAATCACAATCCATTTATAATGAGGCTACAAGGAGAATAAAGGACTAGCTTAATCATATACATAATTTCCATCACATTATTCACTCAATTGTCTTTTCCTATATAGTTTGGTTCTGTTTTCCGTGGTAGTTGAGACTGAATAGTCATATTTATCTCTTCTTCTTCTAATATCAGTAGGGAGGGAACTTTTCTGAAGGCATGTTGCCTAACTCAAGCACAAATTGTTTATGACAATGTATGAATGTAGGAGGCATGCTGTTTCTATAAACACACCAGTAATGTCATAAGGTATTTGAAGACAGAGTGGACTGTAGCAGCTGTTTATGTTGTTATTTCTTGGATATGTTAATCTCTAGATTTTTTTTTAGGTTTATTTACTTTTGACTGAATTTTGATATGTTACTTTTTTTTGAGTCAGAAGGAAAGTATGTCTGGAAGACGTGACTGATATTAGTTTTGTTATCTTCTTCTCTTAGTCCTTCTTCAATTAGAACAACCCCAGAATCTTCTCATCATTTCCTTATTTTAACTTGGTTCTTTTCTGTTCGAGTATCACTAACAAAAGAATATTTAATTTATTTTACACCTTATGTCAAAAAAGCACAAACAGTGTCCATGTTCCCATTCATTAGCTTTTAAAATTTCACTTTAAGAATAAGTTTCTTAAGGAGAATAGAAACCGAGTTCCCTCTTAAAGGTGGATAACTCAGATAAAAATCAATACAAGCAGGCAGGAAACAAGAGAACCTCCATTATCAAGTAGGATCTCAGTACAACTTAGATTTTTAAATTCAGATATGTTTAGGAAGGTTCTTTAGTTTTGTTCACACACACTAGAATCTGTATTCTAAAACTGTCAGAACATATGAATAAAGAGATACTAATTAACCATGCTTCATGTGAATTTCTCACTCAGGTGGACCATCAGTTTTTATTAACGTTCTTGCAAACAAGGTGAAAAGAAGTTTACATGCCACATTGGTTTGCATCAGCCCGACTCTCAGATCTGTTGTTTAGTGAATGATGTACAATGGAGTCCAAGTACAAATATTATTATCAGAAATTGCATTGGTCTCTATTCGCAGCTAAATTCTACAAGGTTTTATTTACCAAAAAAAAAAAAAAAAGTTGTATTTTTTAAGAATTTTATTTGGTGCACCAAAATTTCACCTAGTTAGTTTCCCCTTAGAGTGCTTTGCCCAGAACTGTGAAGAAGATTGGAATCAGAAAAAAATAGCATACAGGAAGTGTTATGTGATAAATTCATACTAGTTCAAACAGATAACATATGTTTCACTTCCCTCTGCTTACTGGGCAATTTGAGCAATCAAAATTTGTTCCATGAAAATTACATGAGTTTGAATTAAATTTAAATCTATACTCCAACTAACTTCAAGGTTTTAATAGAAGGCTGATCTCAAGAGCTGCAGGGGAAAGAAGCACTCCTCAACCATTAGAAAAACAAGTCACCAAAAAAACAGAAAACAAACCCAAACAAATGACAAAACCTTTGTTAGATACAACTCAGACTTAGTACATTATTTTTCTGAAGATATCTCATATCGGATAGTTTTAATATCTTAGCATACATCCGTTTATTATGATCACTGCAATTTTTGCTGCTGGAAATTAGTACAAAATAAATTTATTCATTAAATATTCAACTCATTCTCTACTTATTTCTTATAATTATGCCTAATCCTCATACATTTCTGGCAGTTAAGTATTTAAGTTTGCATTTCCAAGACTTTGAGTTAAATACAGGTTTAGCTGAGACAGATAATATATTTTGGATTAAGGATTTTTTTAACCTGAAATTAAATAGAATTCTATGTGCAGATATAACCTAAAATAAACCACTGTATAAAAAAAAACATAATACACTTAGCATGCATTTCATATTTCTGAATCTTTTATTGCATTCTATGGATACCTCTTTGGGACCCGTTTTATTCCTTTTACATTTTTTTAATAAGATCTTATATTTTGAGTAGGTTCTTGGTTACCAAATTCTGCCTCCACCAGGTTTTTATTTATCCTCACACTTCGTTGAGACATGTATGTGCTTCTTCATATGAATGCCTATGGGTTGTGCTCAGAAATCCTGTTTAATGCCAAATAATTATTTATTTTGAAGCTAGAACAAGTTAATTTACTGTGGTTTTAAAAGCAAAGTAACTGTCTTCCTTAAAATATTCTCATCCTGTCATGGTAAATTAGATCAACTTGTGTTCCTGACTTATTGTTGTTGCTAAAAACTTGTCCTTAACAAAGTCCTGTTTTAACTCTGCTACCAGTTTTGTCTCCATATTTTAGGCCAAAATCAGCCCCAGATGTTACTCAGTAAACTTAACTACAGTCAACAGAGCCAGTAGCATTTTTCTTTAGTTAATGGTCTAGTTCACTTCTGTTGTGGAAGATGAGTGACCATTTTATCTACCTGCATCCTGGATCGAAGTGTTAGGTTCTACGAATATTGCCATAGAAAAGATATCCTAACACCCCAAATAAAGACATGATTACATAAATTATTTTCGTATTTCCAAGTTTATCAATAGCCACTGAACTGCATACCTAACCTATGACTAACGCATGACTAGACAGAAGTATCCCTGTTTAGTCTGAATAAGGTTCAGTAATATGGTGTCAGTAATACAGTGGTCCACTTGCATTTATTTACTTCATCTCACAATAGAAAGAGTCCAAACGTAAGGCTGTACTAATGCATGTACAGAGCTGCCAGATGCCTCACTGAGACATAACTCAGTGAGCTCTACTCATTACTGCACTTTATGGTATAGACATATCTGATAACTATGGGTATCTCATGAGAGATGAAGTGTCCGTACTCATCACTTCAACTATAGCCATCTAAGGTGATAAAGTTAGTGCACTTTTCAAGAATAATGAATCCCTATGAAGATATTGTGTGCTACAAAGTTAAAAAAGTTAATATTCTCTAGTGACTGCCACAATGTAGAAACTCAAGACTGAAAGATTGTCCTGAAAATAATTGTCTCATACAAAAAAAATCCCAAACCAAAATAAAAACAAAATCTAAACAAAAAAAAGTGCAAGTCTAGATTTTTTTGAGGCACAATGTTTTATGCTTTCTAAAATATGATAATTACTTTGGATTTTTCCCCTGAGTTTTTCTATAATTAAAATATTAATTATTTGTTGCATCTAAAGTCAGAATTCATTCTTTTATGTAGAAGAGGCTGTATTAACTGAGCAGACAAGCATTAAGTGTTTGAGATCAGTTTTAACACCTTGTGACTGCAAATGTAACTGTGATGTGAAGTTATTTATTAGTCTAGCCACATAACTATGCTCAGATGAGAAATTCAGGGTTTTCTTGACCTGTATTTTCTGATTCTATGCAGAAAATAGTATGCCTAATTGTTTTTTTTTTTAAAATTTTAAATAAAATATAAAACATATATGCTCTCGGTAGAATAAAAAAAACTAAACATAAAATATTAAATCAATTGAATAAACCATGACGCAGTTAGAAGAATTGGGGGTTAAGCATTTCCATTACCTATTGAGAGAATTTTTTTTTATAATGCTAACTACAATACCAAATAAAAACATGAAAAACCTATCAGCAAAATGGACAAGTAAAAGCTTGGTTATAGCTCAACTGAGATCAATTCCCTCCCAGAAAGATTTTCCTTCCATTGAATCCTGAGGTAAAAGATAGAACCTCTTTTTCAGCATCATTTTTCATAATGTGAAAATATTCCAGTCACTATAGAACCTAGCTGGTCTGCAAAATTCTTCGAGTCAAAGTTTCTGAGAGAGGGTTTTTTTTGGGCAGTGAGCAACATGACAAGGTGGAGCAAAAGTCCAACTAGTAAAATTGAAGTGAAGTCCTTCTTTGATGAGAGTGACAAACAAAAGGTAACACAGAAGTAATTCTGGTTAGATTAATTGAATTTTTTATGCAAAAAATAATGCATTTAGCAAAATAAGACCTTTAAAACCTGCCCCAGAATATACTGCACCTTAGGTTTCCTCAGTTAGGATGCGAGATAGGACAAATCCAAACTTTCAACCAGAAACAAGAAAAGCACAGGCTTAGAAATAGAAGTGATTGCTAAGAACAGGACACACTGATATGTTTTTCCTCCCATGTGGCATGTCTGTTATTAAATTAAATATTCTCTCCTAACACTGAAGGAAACTTCCCCACAACATCACAAACTCTGTTTTCCTGAGTCAAAAGGTTTGATAAGCAACTACATAAATACTCACAAGCTCCAGCTGCAGTTAATCCACGACAGATTAGTTTCACTTTTGTTCATGACTCAAGTCATGCTTTGAGATCCTCCTGGAAGAAATGTCAGAGTAGATCAACTCCATTTGCCTATGGCGTGTGTTTACCCCTTGTCTGACAGATCAACAGGTCAAATGTACTACATTTTCAAGGATTTCCCTTGAAGAATGAGTCTGGTGCAACTTCTGCAAGTGGCATCTTTCCAGAAAAGGAAGATGGCATCCTTTGTATTCCCTGTTTTTTTAGTAAGATTTACCACTTGGGAGATTTTGTATAGCATTCTTTTAGAGTCTTAAGGACTGCAAACTTCAGGCTTGCTAATGTTATCACGTGTACTGCTTTGAAAATGCAAATTTTGAAGAAGAATAGGTACTCTTTGCATTTCATATGGCACTGGAGGATATTAATTTCCTTGGTGATTGAGACACACCCTCAAAATTCTATGCATAGCGAAGAGATGATACTATGTGTGGACACCACATAGGACACTAGTATTGTTAAAAATACGATATGAACCAGGTTTACATGAAATACGTCATGAAAATCATGAAAATCCTTTCATCTTCTAATACTATCTTCATGTAAATTTTCTGAAAAGAGACCTTTTTGTGCAACTATCTGTCTAGACTCTTGTTTTATGAAATCTTATGAATGTGGTGGCCCTTGAGCACATATATTTCTCTTTAGACTGATGGTTCAGAGCTAATTTATCCATGTCTCTAGTAAATTACCTGAAGTGCACAGCTGCCACAAGACTTGATCATCTGTTCTTCATTATTGCACCTGCACCAATGATATCACTATGTTTAAGGAACCGTCATCCCTTCATTTAAAAAAATCAAAATATTAAAGGCTGAAATTTACCGGGCAAGTACACTTTCAGCAAAGCTGTAATATCCTCTCCTTTCTCTTTCGTTTGTTTCACCTAAATCCCAAGTTTTCTTCTGTACATTACTTTAGTTCATTTGTGTCCATGATTTTTACTGAAGAGTTAAATAAAAATGTGTCTACGTTAGAATCCCTGCATATTATTTATTCAAATTAATAATCTTCCTTGATATGGTACTACGCAAAACTGGGAGAATATATGCTGACTAGGTTGTGAAGACTTGTATATATACAGAGTAACCTCTTCCTACAGAGGTTTATAGGTAAATTTGGTATATAGTAGGTCCAAGACATATCACAACAATGACAGTAAATAAAAATTCAAGGCATTTGGGGGGGATAATTACTGCGTAATAAAAACTCTCTTCTAATATATGAAGAAAGTTCATTCTAGACAAAAATAGACTTTAAATGGAAACTAGCTTTTCAACTGCTTCTTAGAAAATCTTTTTTCTTTCAGTTTTTGAGGTACTTTTTAGAAAAATAATTTTACTTATATTGCATCTCTATGATGCTATGTGTATTCTCTTAAAAATAAAGCAAGTATTTTTACACATATAACTACCAAATGTCTCCCCATAGCTACTATCATCCATATGTGATGCCTGTTTAAGCTACTGGTATGCAAACAATAATTGAAAAACATATGTTGCCCCACAAAACTAAGTCTTTAATGAATTCTTTGATTTATAGTGTGGGCATTCCACGATTCCATGGAAACTGCTTGCATTCTTTTAATATTCAGTATCCATGGAAGAGTAAAAAGGATCTGAAAGAGTGCACTGCTTAGATTCAAGGTCACACTCTCTCAATAATGAATATAAAAGTAATGCAAATTATTCTTCATTTCTTAACAGGATCTATTTCCTCTGCATTCTGGCTATGATCTGGCCCACTTTATTTGGGTATTGACCTGCAGTGGGTAATCACAGGTGATATATCCGTGACTCATTGAAAGGAGAGGTATCATCTGGGTAACTCAGAACATGTTGATTCCATTCTTTGCTCAGTTAATTGCAAAATGTGTTGAATAATGGTCAAAATTAAAAATAGATTTTGTTGAACTATGAACTAACAATTCTTTTGGAAATTGTTGATTATGCTGACCCATTTAATCCAAGGAAGGAAGGGAAAGGGACTGGAACTAATTTAGGGCATTTCTATTTCTCTCTTCAAATTCCTGAAGTTGCAAAGGAATTATTAAGTAATATAAAGTTACATATTCTTCCAAGAAATTTAGCAAGATGTATATGGTTATCAGGTCACTTTTTTTAGGTGGAAGAGAAAATTGATTGATAAAACCAAGAGATCTCATTCAAAATAACCCAAACCTGAATTAAAAATTGCCACGATAGTAGAGAGGGTCTAAGAGAGCCTATCAAATATGAAAATAGCATAGTTTTATTGGAAACAAAACATTTAATATCACAGAAAATACTCTAGACTTTCCATAAAATTCATACTACATCACAAGTACTGTAATTTTAATGATTCCTTGTAAAATCCTGCAAGGATCTATGATTCATATATGAGACAAAAACTGAAACACTCATTTTACTGAAGGACTTGAAATATTTAGGATTAGCACTCATGTCATTTTTACTATCCATTCATTTTTATAGACATTTCAAAAAGGAATGAAAGACCTGAGGAAAAATATAGCATAGGAAATTCAACATTGCTATTATAGGATGTCATCAGGAATTAATATCGTATTATTTATCAATGTAACAATTAGAGTGAGAGACTGCAAACAGCAAAAAAAACCCCCAGGGATCCATAAGAATAATATTGAAATATTTGGTTTAAAATATTAATATTTCATTTATGACAAAAAATTTATTTGAACCATACATTATGTAGCATCATAATGTTGCTTACATGGGAGGAATAACATATGTTACAGGAGTTTGCTTATAAACATATCTGTAGTTCTCTACCTTCTACAAATTAGGATAATCAAAATGTAAAGTCAGTTTGGGTAAATTTGATCTGCTATCATAGCAAGGCAAATATTCATTTTGTATCACTTTCTTCATTGTATTAAGACCAACTCATGGACTTTGTGCATCAGGTTCCGGTTTTTCCTAAACATTATGTTTTTATTTTCACACATAGTATAAGTCTAAGGAAAGCATTGACCAACCCAGTCTTAGAATTTTTACGTCAGTCTTCTACACTGCTAATATAAAGCAAAACATTTTAAAATGAGGGTGGTGAAACACTGGATGCCCCATCCTGGAAATAGTCAACGTCAGGTAGTTCGAGACTCTGAGCAACCTGATCTGGTTGAAGATGTCTCTGCTCATTGCAGGGGTGGGTGGACTAGCTTTAAGGGTCCCTTCCAATCCAAACTGCTCTATGATTCTGTGAAATAAGAAGAAATATCTAAGTCCCACTAACAGAAACTAAGTCATAGTGGCAGAGTTCTTTAGATCTGTTGTCATGATCTTAATAGCATTTTAATGTAGTTTTTGCATTCAATATTAGCTCAGAGAATTGGATTACAGAGTTCTATTCATATTTTTCATTGCTAATACCATTACATTGGCAGGTAACATCACATAGTGTGTGTTTTCTGCAAAATGCAGGCAGTGCATAATATATTCTTGTTCTGTGGTTTATTGTTTATGTAAAACCAACTGTCAAAAAAATATTCATTGTTATTCTTGATGTGATATCTACTTTGTGTTTTATTCAAAGGCTTTTTTGCTGATAAATTTTAGATCTTTGCAAAATATATGTTGAAATTTTGCACTATGTTATTACTTAAGAAATTCCTAAAACAGTTGAGATTTTTTTAAACTGCAAGTAATGACATAGTTTCTTCAATTTCCACTAGCAGATAATGCTAATGCACTGGAAAAAAATGTATTGTTAAAATATTCATCAAAAAGGAAAACTCAAACTTTAACACTTTAGAAAATCTTCAGTTGAAGCTGTAAAGAACTTAAATATAAGTAAAATTTGATTGGTTTAACAATGACACCAGACACTTAGAAGAGGAAAGAAAGAGAAGATAACATCCAAAGCCATGCCATTCACAGAAAACCATTATAATTTCAACAAATTCATTAGAATTATAAGGTATTATCAAATTTAGACTGAACTTCATTTAAAGTTTCAGGAAATATTAGTTCAATGGAAGATCTTATATTTTACTAAGAAAAATGAGGAAAGAACTACATAGACATATTTCTCCTACCACTCATAAATGAGTGGACAATAATGGAAAACTTCACTATGAGTTTTTGTTTTGTTTTGGTTTGTTTTTTCCTATCAAGTTAAAGTAAAAATGAAGTCAGATATTGCAGACATAATGAATGTCCAAAGAACCTGAACACTGAAAATGTGATATTTAGGATCCTAGTGTAGTCTCCTCTTAGGTTCTAAAGCAATAACTCATTTTTTTACTGAAAAATTTATCAGTCAGTTCCCTGGAGTGCAGTTTGTATCAGTTCACAAATTCCTAGGGGGATTTCAAAGACAATTTCATTATACACAATGACTCCCATATTTCTAGTTCAACGAATTGAATCAATCCATCACAATATCTAGAATGACGGTATATTAAATATTGTTCATTAATCTTATACCCTTAAAAATCAGCTACTTTTTTCTGATATTTCCATTTTCTGTGATGTTAAACAAATGTTTGCACTGTTTGTGTAGCACCGACAGTATTTTTGAATTCCAAAAGAATAAATTAGCATGTACGTATATGTGCATATTAAAAAAAAAAAATTCTATTCATAATAATCCTTTATGCAAATTATACCTAGTTTTTCTGCTTACTTATGCCCTCAGTTTTCTCATACCAGGAGGTATGAAGCAAGGTTTTCATCTTAATTTTGCCTTAATAGTTTCAACAGCCTTTCCTGTCATGCTTGGAGTTCATAGATTTTAGTAGCAGATTGATAGCTTGATGGTTTAATGGCAGAATTTTCTGTTTCTTTTCAATTGTAGGCTGTATGGTTCTGACTGAGTTCGCAAGCCTGGGGAAGCAACTTACACAGGCTTTCTTGACAATATTGAAACTATTGAGAAAAATTTATTGTGAGAGTACTTACAAGAACTTTCTGGAAATCTTCTGAGTATAGCTTACAATATATGGGGCCCCATTTTCCCCAGTGAAGGGAAGGAAGAAAAAGGAATCACAAAAGCTAGAATATTAAACAGCAATTCCTTGGAATTCCCACTATAAACAGTTTAGCTTTTCTTGTGATTCTGACCTGAATGAAATAAATAACACCACAGAGGACTTGAGAAATGGATAAGAGCTTTAAATAAATCATTTAGTTTCTATTTCGCAAGAATGGGATAATTGTGTAAATAAGATTTATTTTCTTAACTGTATTAATGTAAAATATTTCAAAATTACTTGGTTTAACTCACGATATTTGGAAGACATTGATTCTACTCTAACCATTAGAAATAATCTTCTTCATGGAAAGGTAATTTATGACAGTAAACATTGAGAGTCTTGCAAGCCTCTGTGTACTATAGGTAGAAAAACAAAGAAGAAAACTGAAATTTAAATTCAATAAAGATGGATAATATATTACATTTTAATGCACTCACGATCACTTCTGTAACACAACTGACAGTGAAAAAAACATGGTGAAAACTGTAGTTCAAAAAGTAGTGTGAGGCTCTTCTGAAGCGTGCAAATCAACACAAAAATATTTCTTAGAAAAATGTTTATTAGAAAAAATGTTTCGTGGTCTCATCAGAGGCAATAATAAAAGGGAATCAGTGTAATTTGGAACACAGTAATGCCAAGTAATTTCTGTAGAGTTCCAGTATTAGATATATTAAAGATGTTATGTTTTTATTGTAGAAAATGCTGTCTGATTTTGTTCTTAAATACTATTTTTATGTTCAAAGATCATTCAAGTCTTCTTCAACCATTCTGTACTTCATGCAGTCTTTAATATTGTGAGATATGAAAGAATTTGTAGTTACTGCCATTAGCTGTTAAACTTACGTTGTTTAGGAAAATAACATGATTATTTAACTTGTTTTTTCAGGGATTACACATTCCACATCAAAATAATAAATTAAATTCTGCTTCTAGACATATGACTAAAAATCAACATCAGGAGGATAAATGAAGATGGAATTTTCCTTTTGATGACAAGGAATTGAAATAAGCAGCATGAAGTTCAATTTTTTTTGCATTGGTTTTGTGTTCCAACCACGTCTGTAAGAGCATCTTGCTGCAGAGATTTTTCTTTCCCCTTGGAAACCATAAATAATTTGCTTTTATTTCTTTCATGTTCTGCTCATTATATTGGGTGCTTCAAGTATTGTATGTCCTATATTAGTAAGTAAACTCTCACAAAATAAATAAAGACTCAAAACAATGAAATTAAAAGATATTATTCCAGAGTCATGCAATATACCAGTTCACAAGAAAATCAATTTTTCTGCACAAGAAAATTAAAAAAACAAGGAACTTTCTCCTCCATACTCGCCCAAGCAGCAAGACGAAAAAGAAGACTGTGAGAGAGAAAGGTTGAGGAAAATTAAGTAAATGAGAAGCTTATTGTTTAAAGTCATAAAATTAAGACCTGGAAAGTATGGACTACATATTGTTTGCAGAGGTATAATAAACAAAATGGGTTTCCCTTAATTTATAACAAAAATATTTCAAAATATGAAAAAAAATGATCCTTTATCTGTGGCTAACACTTGCTTATATCAAGGTATGAATATATGCAGCAGATCTACATAGGGAGGTCTGCCTGAAGATGGGAACTGTTTACATGTAATACAGTTTTGGCATTAGAGACGTATTTTTTTCTTGCACAGAGCCAAAACCTTTATACAACATCAGATATCAACATGTCGCAAACTGAGGTAAAAAGAGATTTAAAAATAAACCAAGAAAGACCTGGGCCATAATTTTCATTCTTCTTTTCTTTTTCTTCATAGGAACAGCACTTGCTGTATTTCTTCTCTCAGTGTAAGGTTAAAGACTATGATTTTTTTTCAGTCTTTTCCGATCTACAGTTTCCCACATATACAATTTTCAAGTAATCTTTCAGAACCAATTCAAACCTACTTACAACAAGCTTGCTTTTCTTACTTAGATTTTCAGTACCTTTTAGAAGCAGCTCATTTACTGGGCTTAAAAACCGTTGAATTACTGGACTCTATTTAGGTTTTTACCCAAAACAAACAAAAAAAATTAATAGTGACAATTTGTCATGGATGACCTGAAAAAGAATAGATTTACAGGAAGAACAATAAACCACAAAGGTTTATATTTTACCATATTACTTTCCAACATGAAAGACTGCGACAATTAACATGTCTATGGAAGTCCTGCAGTATTCCTGTATGTTTAGGTACAACAGTCTCTAAGTTCAGGCCATAAAGGATTATCATCAGAAGATACCACGACAGAATATGAAGTTTCAGATCTTAAATACCTCAGATATTTAGCTTTATAACAGATGAAGCTGACTGTATCCCAGATACAGCTTACCCTTTTGTAGTCTCCACACCCACAGATATGCTTAATTAGGAACATTTTTTTCATGGGTAATGATGGAATACTGACAAATATTAAGTGACAGATACCTGGTACATGTTAATAAAAGATATGCAGCTTTTCATTAATCATAGCACATCTTTTCAGCTAGGGAAAGTATATATCAAAAGAAAAAGGTTTCAAAACATACTGAAAAACTTACTGTCAAATCTACTAAATGAGATAGTCTTTCTATTATAACAGAGATGCAATTAAGGTTAAGTCAGCACTATGATTTTAAACTCTTCTTTCCAAGGGAGCTGTCATTCAACAATGAAAAACAGAAGTCAAAGTGGGTTAAAAACTGTCATTCTACCTTTCAGTCCAACAAGCACTTTTGACTGCTGTTTCTTTTTTTTAGTGCTGTTAGGGTCTTTGAATTGAATTTCAAGGTCAGATCTTGAAAAAGTAATGGTTTTCATTTCTCATATAGATTTGTATTTAACACTTTGGCTTTCCAAAATATTTTTTCTTTGAATAAACTTATAGGAAACTCTCTTGCTACTCAGAAGAAATAAATACAGATATTAGCTAGTGAACTCTCTCTGTTTCTATTTCCTTTTATTTTAGTTGGTTTTGGTTCGAGGGGCAAGTTTAGCATGACTAAGCTATCGATCATTTCTCCATGTGGCAAAAGTAACATTCTAATGTCAACTCAATTACATGTATGCCTCATTAAAATGAGGATTAAATGGAGTATATGATAGTTCTCATTTCCACAGAATTCCCACCTGGATATAAGATTTCCTAGTTATTTACAATCTTCAGGCAAGACAGCATGTGGAAATAAGAAACCAATCTTATTGGTCATTCCCAGCTGGTCATACCAATGTGGGTTATTGTTTTCCAAACCAGACATCGTGTAAAGAATTGTTTTCTAGCTAAGTCCTGCAATTATGATATTTTCTTTAATTTTCAATTCCCATTTTTAAATAATGAGAAGAGGTATGCTTGCTTAGGATCCTAACTTAAGAAGGCCGCAAGCAGAAGAAAGTAAAGGTCTGGTACAAATAAAGTTAAACTTCAGCCAAGTATTTACTGCTGAGTGCAAGAAGGATGAGGAAAGGAGAGAACTTATGATTAGGCAATCAGTATTTCAATCTAGGCATTCCCAGGTTACCTGACATTATATGTAGTTCTAGCAACAGCTGCTAGGCTGTACCATGTTCCAGGTACCATACAGTCTCTATTACTTATATTTGGAGGGAAATACTGAACAGAACTTAGTGACTGCCTGGAGAATAGAACAGAGGTACATATGCAATGCCCATCGCATTTGTTCATCATAGCAGAGGTAATATGAGCACACAGACATAGTCCAAAGCTACAAAATGTACAGAAAGAGGATCCAGCTGTGCAGGAGCATTAAGGAAATTATTTAATCTACTGCACATCCCCATAGCCTGAAGACATGAGCTAGAACATGAGATTAATTTACGCTAATGCAGCTTTTTATAGTGCCTCCTTTCGGGCACTATAAACCCAGGAAGAATAGAACTGCAAGTAGTATAATGTGATGAGGAGCATGATGAATGAGAAAGACGATGACAACAAAGGGAAAAAAAGTCCATAGGCAATATGTCATAAGTCAGGAACTTCTTAGGCAATCATAAAATATTTTGCTTTTTATGATAAAGGTTAGCATATGCAGGTGTGTTAAACACTACTAACGAATCTGTACAAGTTTCTGCATTATAATCACAAGGATATATTATTTTCAAATGCAACTTTTTATGTTAGTCAATTAAATAGTTCAATAGAATCAAACCAACTTAAGGGAAGAGACACCCTCTATTTTACAATACAATATTAGCAGCAGGACTTCGTTAAATTGAAGGTCAACATTAGTTTTTTATGAATCATACTAGTTCAGCTTTATGAGAAAAATAACCTTTGAACTTCAAGTTTCCAGATGTTAGTATTTGCTGCATAATGGTCAAAACAGAACCATAACTGTAACACACACTGGGAGCTGGCAGACCTCCATAATAAAGCATATCATGTTATTTCTTAACTGTATCGTCATAGATAGGGTGTGTCGTACATGTGGACAGAGTTTTTAAAAAATCTTTACAGCACAACAGTCTCCAAAGAGATCTATGAGAAATTAAATTAATTTTCTGGAGATAGTGTGTTTACTTTCTGTTACTTTAGCGAGTCTCCTCATAAAACAATTTTCGTGGACAGATTTAAGAAAAAAATCAATAAGCAAAGAAAACTTTAATGTTATATTGATTTATTGAAGTGAATTTAAAGTAATTGTCTATCCTATGCTTCAATGCCTCATCTTTCATGAAAATGAACAATAACAAAATAAAAACTTATATGACTGAAGATTTAATCAAAACTGTCCAAAATCCATTCTGTCTTCTCTCCCAGAACTTACAGAGAGTTCAGTCTTCCATAAAAAATCTGGTATCTGGAAAGACTTTTAGGGTGGGAAGAAAAAGGGTGCCAGAGTTCAGGCGTTTTCTCAGAGGAAGATATAGAAGCTATCCCATTTATAAAGGAATCTTACTAGATCCTTTATAGTCATCACAGCTGCACATATAGAAGTTCTTTTCTTACAAATCTGTATGTAGTGTGCTTAAAGGTTAACCTGTGGTGGTATCACAAATAGGACAAAAAACACTACAAACTGAGATCAGCAGATGTGGGGGTGAAACCAACAACTCAGCTTATTGTAACTTGGATAATATCTGAAAATGTAATTATGTCTTTTTTGGGGTCTCAATAAAAGACTACCTACTTCTTCAAACCATTAAAAACATAGTGCTTCAGATTGTTTTATTCTGCAACTCAGTGCTCCATCCAATTTTAAAATGCGTAAAAAGCAAAAATGGAAGGAAGCTAGTCATCATCTGGCAACCTAATCTATGTTGTGTAATTCTTTCTGTATTTAATATCATTAGTATACATCCCTTTCAAATTTTCTGATTTATTGGTTATTTTCAGACAGCATGTTGTAACACAAAGGCAAGAACATTATTGTGACAGTCATTAAGCAAAACCAGAAGAAAATTATCTGTCCCCAAATTATTTATAACCTTATTTTAAGCTGAGAAGAAAAAAATACATGTAGATAAGGATATGGCAGAGTACCTGAATGGACTCTGACTTTCTTCTCCTGATAGCTATAAACCTATAGGAGAAGTCTGCTGGCATCCCATCTATGGAGACTTGCAAAACCAAGTACATCTTTTGGAGATATTTCTGAGAATTTTTTTATCAAAGATGGATTATTTACAACTTCATTTCCTATCTCAGCTGTATGCGACAAAAAGAAAACTTCCATGAAAAATGGGCTTAGAGGAAGTTGTCATAAAACTAAAGAGTCATTCAAGGTTGACAGAACAAATAGCTGTTTCCCTAGACTTTTCTTATGACTGTCAAGAATGTGTAATCTGTAATACTTCTTCTTAATTTTTGTTTCACACTCTACTCAGTGCTTGTCAGGTTGCACCTGGAATACCATGTCAGTTTTTGTCTCCACAGTAAAAAAAGTTGTGAACAGGCCGGAGAGGCTCCAGAGAAGGATTACAAATGAAGTCTGCTCTATAAGGAAAGGCTGAGAAAACCGAGTTTGTTAAGCCTTGAGAAAAGGAAAGTTCCAGTGTTTAAAGTGCAGCTATAGAGTAGACAGAGACTCCATTTTTTTATGAGGAGTCACGTGGGGAAGATGAGGGAGAATGCGTTCAAATTATGTGTGAGGAGATTCTGACCGGACAAAGAGGAAAATTTTTCACAACGGGAACAATCAGCTACTGAAATGATCTCCCCAGGGAAGTGGTGGATTCCACAACATTGGATACTTTGAAGATTCAGCTGGACAAGAGGCTGGGCCATCTTGTCTAGACCATGCTTTTACCAAGAAAGCTTGGAAACAGATGTTCATTGATATCCCTTGCAACTTGGTATTGTATGATTCTATGATTATTTAAAGAAAAGATGTTGGTGGTTCAGTGTTTGTATTTTTTACAAAAATAAATCATATAACACTTGCAATGAGTGTATAAAATTTGATAAGAAGGTATGTATTTCAGAAACATTCTTATGTGAGGTTAGAAACTGGAGCAAAAAAATATTTGAAAAATAACTTTTGAGATCCTAGCAATGCAACCTGTTTAATTTCTCTTTCTGAAGGACCACAGATGAATAGAAATTTATGATTTTTTCAATTTTGCTTTTCTTTATTTTATAAGACTTGTGTAATATTAAAAATTCTAAAAGAAAAATGCAACAAAACTCACAGGAACTCATGTAAGGTAGGATATACTCAAGGGAAATCTTATGAATTAATGTCTTTAGGTTTACACCAAGAAACAGTTTTGATCCCACTTTACAGGAACCGTGTAAATTAATATAGTTTGTGTAAACTTTTAATTACAGGTTTGATTTCTGAAGAATACCTAATATTCAGTAAAATTATACGTATAATATCAGAATTTCAGTTTGTAAGATTGATATAAGAAAATCAAATCAGTGCCTGTTACAAATGTAGGATTAGAATAAGAAAGAAAGTACCCCCCGCCCCATGGCTGATGTTTCAAATTATTAAGCATGTCTTCAATTCTTGATTATGTTTGGAAAAAGAGACAAATACATTGTCAGTCTAAATATCACCTGCCATAATTTTTTGCTGTTGTCGCGGTCTGGAGAATATAACAGATCAATTGTTTATATGTATTTTATGATATATATAATGTGTTTATGCTTACAATCGTCCTATGTTTGTAAATGGAAGAAAGACGGTTATTTTGTGCCCACACTTGATAAGAATCGTTTTGTGTTGTTTTAGACATTTACTGAAATCCTGGTGCATGTGCATCTGTTTGCCTCTGGAATTGCCTAGAAATATTTTTCTTGTTTGCTTTGAGTTAACTTTCCTTTGCATCTATTCATTTCCTTTGGCATAAAATTCCACTGGATGTACACAAAAATTTAATAGAAGACTAAATTAAAGAAAGAAA
This sequence comes from Tapera naevia, assembly GCA_033556795.1. NCBI lineage: Eukaryota > Metazoa > Chordata > Aves > Cuculiformes > Neomorphidae > Tapera > Tapera naevia. Next base: position 8,735,335 of record JAUMJJ010000059.1, read on the forward strand.
AATCTTCCTTATATGGACATTGAAAGTTTTATGGAAAAATATACCATGAAAACCAGGCTAATTAACTCCACAGTTCTGGCTTGAAATATATATTGAGAAGAATTACTTGAAGTAATTTGCGTGACAACACCAAGACTACAAATAAAACTCATAGCTACCTCATAAGACTACCCGGGGCAGGGAAATCTTTTTCATTTATTCCCATAGTGGTGAACTGAATTATTTGATACATATATTCTGGAATTTACACACAAATTATTTTGCATAACTAATGTATCTTGTTCTTAAGTCGAACTATTCCCCTAACAACTGACATAACCATTTTGTTTTCTTCAGTTTGTGTTTGGGTCACTGTGAATCTGACACTATAAATCAGGATGAAAAAGTACTCCAAAGAAGTTTGGTTAATACAGAGAAATAAAACACGTTACCAGCAGAATGCATCAGAACAGACTTTCTCCCAGAGTTCTACATCCGAATTCTAATCCATCCAGTCATTTAATTTGATTGCATTTAGCCCCCTCTTTGATGATTTGTTTTCAGTTTTTTCAGCTCCCATAAAAACTATAAACTGATCCAAATTATATCCTCTGATTCAAGTGGAGTTTGAACTTAAATTTCAAGAAGCAGCTTGACATAACTGATCCTATCCTAGAAAGGAATTCAATAAGTAACATTCTGAAACATAGATAGGCAGTATCACAACAGTTTCAGGGGTTTTTATTCCATTACTTATCAGTCTGTGGCCTATACCAAGCCTTACTGTACTCAGTATTTGTTGCATTGTTCTATCTGCCATACCCAGATACTCTGTTCTTGATGTTCCCATGAAAGCAGGTCAGACAAAAAGTACTCTAAGGGGATTTTGCTTTCTTTCTTTTCACTATTAAGAAAACTTGAGATATATATCACAGGTGTAGGTGTCCATGAAATAGATACTCACAACTAAATAAGATTAATCCACTCCCAATGTGATTAGCCCTTTGAAGATGTTGATATGGAAACAGTGGATTTAGTAGGTATACATATAAGGAGTTCAAGTAGAGTCTGAATCTTTTTTTTTTTCTTTTCTGAAAAAGCTAAGGCTATTTTTAAATCATAATAATGCAACCAGATCAAGGATGGCAACTAGATCAAGTCGTGCTGTGCTCAGCAGTGTCCCTATTTTTTATTGGTTGTGTTGAAATTGAGAGAGATGCCAACGGAAATTGCAGTCACTTTTGTCAAGCAGAAGTCATAAAAGATGCCATGAAATTTTCTGACAGAAACATAAATCTCAACACACAGAACCTATCTTTTGGTTACTGCCATCTTAATGAGAAGGTTATCTTGTTATACTGGCATTAATGGCCATGTCAATGGAAGAAAACCATTTCTATTCAGAGTTCACTTCTTATTTACTTCTTACTTAACTTACTTAACTTCTTACCTAACTTACTTCCTACTTAACATAAAGATTTAAAATATTAATACTTTTAGTAGTTTAACTGACAAATATCAAGAAGCAATAACAATCAGTTTTCTTTTTCTGACCTCTTTCTCTCATGCTGTTAGTGTAACAAGTAATGCCAACTGCTACTTGAACTAAATGGAAATATTAAATTAGGTTTTAATTACAATTGCTTTCCAATATATGTCATGATTCATATATGGCAAGGAAGACAACTCATGAAACTGTTCCAGGATAGAACTTTGAAAGATTTGAGACATGCAAATAGGTTAACAAGAACCATCTCAGCATCACCCCTCCCTCAGGAATAGAGGATATTTAGGAACAATAAGATTAAAGAGTCAAAACTCAGTCAACAAGGAAAAGATCACCACAGCACTTTGAGGAAGTCAAATCTTCTTTCATTGCTGCATGTCAGTCCACCTTGCTACTTCCAGGGCTGCACAGGCACGTGCAAATGGACTGCACAATATCTTTTTGACAGTCAAAAAATCATGAAGATGTAAAGTCATCATTTTCAAGGTTATGGTAGTATATTCTTGCCCAAGGGGTCCCTCCTCAGGGAAAGAGAGGTCATTCAATACAGTGTGATATACTTTTTTCCAAAAACTGTTGTATAATTATTATTTCAGCTGAAACAAAACTTTTCCAGACTCAGATAGGCGTGCATTCCATTGGGGAATATGAGTACCTACATCACACTAAACTTTAATTTGTGTTAATAGTCTATTCTCATCTCTGAATACTAGTCATGTTTTTTATTGTCTCATTTGTATCAGCTTTCTCTGACTACTTTCTTTCTGGCACATTTTTCCTTCTTCCATTTTCAGTTTCCATTTAGCTCTCACAGTCTCTGTCTTTTTTTTTATTGTGTTGTTTCTTCCAGTGTTTTTTGCTCCAAATAAATCTTGTCCATATCTTCTTCATTCCTATGAGGAGGGCAAAAAACAAATTAGTTTAATAGCTACAGTAGCATGCCAAAGGCCAGCTAAGATCAGGGACTCTAATATCAGAAATACACTCAAACCATCAATGCAAAGACTATATATTGGCTGCCACTAAGCTGAAACATGGGGCATTGAACCAGGTATGCCTAGACTATACCTATAACAGAATTCCTTGTTTCTCTGGAAGTAACGATCACCTCTGTCCACAAATTTGTCTTCAAAGTGTGCAGCTCCCACCTCAGTAAAGTATTCATTTAGGGCAAAATTCATAATGCCAACAGGTCATAAGCTGAGCAATCAGTATAAGCAGAGTAGTTTGGATCGCTTTTTCATCTCCCCCATCCCACTGCAGAGGAGTGAGCAAGTGGCTGTGTCATCCTTAGCTGCCTGCTAGGGTTAACCCACAACACCATTCCATCACCAATGATCTCTTAAGCAAGTCAAGACTCCAATGTTTAAAAAACCTTTTATAGTTTAAAGAGCTTGCAGAGGCAACCTTCAGTGATACAGAAAAAGAAAGGAAGTAAGCTTAGATCTAAGATAATTCCTGGAAGAAAACTGCCTGTTTTTGGTTTAGAATCTAACAAAAGCTTGAGAGAACTTAAAAAAACCCATCTGCAGCTTGAGGCAAAACTAGAGTTAGCTGTGGGTACTGCTCGGTTTAAAAATAATCATATACAGTTATATAAATAATCAATTCCTATATATGCGTATTAATTGATCTGCATTTAGTTGTTACTTTTGTAACTAACTTCACACAGTCATAGTAGACTGAGAGCAAGAGAATAAAGGGTGATAGAACTTGCAGTGACAACCATTAATTGGCCTTAAATGTGGAGAAATAAAAGAAATTGACCACCAAATTTGCTGCAGCCATTGGCAGTTTATACTCACAGTATAATTCAGAAAGCAACAGGTAGCTAAAATAGAAGATCCTTAGGGAAAGAAACAGAAAAACATATATATGAACAAGTGCTGGACACAAGGCAGAAAGCTGAGTTCGAAGTGAAACTACTAGCTTTGGGGCCCAGGATGCTAGCCAGGACTCAACTTATCCTGTGCTCAGGCTAAAAGTCCTTCTACCTTGGTTCTGTGGAGCTCTTCAATTTTAACCAGATCAGAGGAGCTTTGGTCGGCATGTATGTGCAATAAGTGCACGCTGTAGAACAGAAATTCTAGAATAGAAATCACTGTCTACCCGACGTAACCAATCTGTTCAATAAATAAATTTTTGATTATGTGTCAAAGGGTCGTGTGGTTCTCGTCCATGACACATACATAAGAGAGTAAGGCTATAATTAAATAAACAGATTTAATTAATAATAAATGGTTTATCTTACTGGCTGTGGAATGTTTGCCTCTATTCTTCAGCATTTGTTTAAATCCCAGATTTTAGCTTCCCCTAAGAGAGATTTTCTATACCTCTGGCCAGAATATCACAGTATCACAGTATCACAGTATCATAAGGTTGGAAAGGACCTCTGAGATCATCAAGTCCAACCTATAACCTAACACTAACACCAACCATCATCTAGACCATGGCACTCAGTGCCTCATCCAGTCTCCCTTTAAACACCTCCAGGGTAGGTGACTCCACCACCTTCCTGGGCAGCCCATTCCAATGGCCAATCACCCTTTCAGTGAAGAATTTTTTCCTCACATCAAGTCTAAACTTTCCCTGACGAAGCTTAAGTCCATGCCCTCTGGTTCTGCCACTGGTCATCTGAGAGAAGAGACCAACCCCTGCCCGACTACAACCTCCTTTTAGGTAGTTGTAGAGAGCAATGAGGTCTCCCCTGAGCCTCCTCTTCTCCAGGCTAAACAGCCCCAATTCCCTCAGTCGCTCCTCATAGGGCTTGTGCTCCAGCCCCCTCACCATCTTCGTTGCCCTCCTCTGAACACATTCCAGTATCCTAACATCTTTCCCATACTGAGGGGCCCAGAACTGGACACAATATTCAAGGTGAGGCCTGACCAGTGCCGAGTACAGGGGGACAATAACTTCTCTGGTCCTGCTTACTACACTATTCCTGATGCAGGCCAGGATTCCATTAGCCTTCATGGCCACCTGGGCACACTGCTGGCTCATGTTGAGCTTCCTGTCCACCAGCACTCCCAGGTCCTTTTCTACCTGACTACTCTCTAGCCACTCTGTCCCCAGTCTGTAGCTCTGCATGGGATTGTTGTGTCCAAAATGAAGTACCCGACATTTGGACTTATTAAACATCATCCCATTAGAATCGGCCCAGCTCTCCAATCTGTCCAGGTCCCTCTGTAGGGCCATCCTACCCTCTAGCAGATCAACTCTTCCTCCCAGCTTGGTATCATCTGCAAATTTGCTGATGATGGACTCAATCCCCTCATCCAAATCGTCAATAAAGATATTAAACAGGACGGGACCCAATACCGATCCCTGGGGGACACCACTGGTGACCGGCCGCCAACTGGATGAAACACCATTTACCATCACTCTTTGGGCTCGGCCATCCAGCCAATTCCTAACCCAGCACAAAGTGCTCCCATCTAGGCCACGGGCTGCCAGCTTCCCTAGGAGTCTACTGTGGGGGACCGTGTCAAAGGCCTTACTGAAGTCCAGGTATACCACATCCACAGCCTTCCTCTCATCCACCAGGCGAGTCACATGATCGTAAAAGGAGATCAGGTTGGTCAGGCAGGACCTACCCCTCCTAAACCCATGCTGGCTGGGCCTGATTTCTTGACCGTTCTGCAGGTGGTGCATGATTTCACCCAGGATTATCTTCTCCATGATTTTACCTGGGACCGAGGTCAGGCTGACAGGTCTGTAATTACCTGGATCATCCTTACGGCCCTTCTTGTGGATGGGCGTCACATTGGCCAACTTCCAGTCTTCCGGGACCTCTCCAGTGAGCCAGGACTGCTGAAAGATGATGGAGAGCGGCTTAGCAAGCTCATCCGCCAGCTCTCTCAGCACCCTAGGATGGATCCCATCCGGCCCCATAGACTTATATAATATATCATAGGATTTTAGATATAAACTTCATTATCTGTTTCTTCCTGTCCATATGTTTAAGCTGTCAGGGACCATCGATGGGGGAAAATACACTATGAGATGCTCTTAGTTCAACATTAGCATAAATTCTATATGGGTGAAAAATGAGACCAGACTTTGCAAATGGCATAGATTCATTTTAAACTTTTCATTTAAAAAAAAGAATAACAAACAATAAAATTGAGGTTGGTTATTATCTTTACATTGTCCTTCATTTTTCTGTAATGATAAATATGCACAAATGAATTTCTGTTATTTCTTTCAGGAAATAATTCTGCATCCACTGGGAGGCAAAAAGGAATGAAAAAAGAGAATACAGAATCTTTGATTTCAATATAATTTAGATCAGAAATGATCACTGTAGGTCATCCTGCTCAAACCCACATTTAAAAAAATGTCCACCTTAAAGTTATATTGGATTAGTCTATGATATTGCGCAGTCAAGTTTTGATTATCTTCTAAGATGTAGATGCCTCTTTGAGAAATCTGTACTGATGTTTGCCAACACCTCCACATAAGCTGTGAAAGATTCTTCCTTATATCTTGTAGGAATTTCCTTTTTTGCATCTTGTTCTTTTGTTCTGTAACTCAGAGAAAAGGTTGGCTCCATCTTCTCTGTAACCACCCATATTATCAGCATAGAAACAATTATAAATTTCTAGATTCACGGAAGGTTAATAACAGAAAAAAAAAGGGAATATCTGAATTCCAGACCTTGTTCTAATATTTTATGTAATTGTTGTGAAACACAAAGCCCAGTTTCTTATTGCAGAGATCAAAACTCACTGCAATTCCAGGAGGGTGTAGCATCCACTGTTACAAATTTAAGACTCACTATTCCAAAGTGCAGATGTTCAAGGGTCAAACCAAAAGCATTCTCTCTGGTGCTGCTTAGTTAAGACATTGGGCAGATAGATATGCATTTTTCTCATTACCTTTTGTTTTTCTGCCTTGTGTGTGACAGCAAGACCATGGTGGCCTTCCGGGTGTGATTCTGAGGCAGCAGCAGGAACTGTGGATGGCAAGTTGAGAGTGGTCACAAAGCAGGTGGGCAGTGACTACTCCAAACAGAGCCCCATGGCATCTGATCCAGATGAGCAAAGCCAGTTGGTGACAGCAGTGAGTCCTGTTGAATATCTGTGCACATCAGTCAAAGCACAGCAACAAGTCAGATCTGAGGTGAATCCAGGAAATACCAGTCATTCAGCAACAGGGCTGGGGAGACACACATTTAAAGCATACCTCAGGTTTGGATAGAGGGCTCAGGCAAGGGTATGCAGATTTACTCTTCACCATTTTTTTTTGTGTGGGAATTGAGATGACTCTTGCTCTTGCTTGATGACTGCTGTGTATACCTAGTTCTTTCCTTTTTTATACTCTGTGAAAAAAAAGCAATTTCTATTGCGTACCAGCAATGAGCTTTGCTATGTTTAGGTAGACTCATATTGAGGTGCCTGTGTTTCTGCCTAAGATAGCTAACAGAACATCCTGTGCTCTGAGGCTACCTGTGTTTCTCGGCACCCTGTGCTGTGCCTCAGGGCCAGTAGGACCTCTAACAAGTGACCTGTCGACACTTGGTCTACACTTTCAGGGTCCAGAACTATCCCTGTTTTCCAGAGCCAGCCACAGCCAGGCATTTGACTAAGATGAAAGCAACTCTAAAAAATCTGCTCCATAATAAAAAACCTAGCATTTGTTTAGACAAATTATTTGATGAACATTCTGTTATGCTTACAGAAATTACGACTCAGCCATGAATAATTCAGAAGAGCACAAGAGATTAAATTTGCTGGATAACTTGACAGTAAATAATTCAGCTCACTGAAAATCATATAAATCTCATGTAAAATCCACATCTGCTTGCTCTGGAAATATTTGATGCAGGAATAGCTATTTCCAGTGATAAAGTTCACATCACTGTCAAATGTTAGATGGGTTCATATTAATTTGAAAAGAATGTGTAGATTTTTTAAAGTATCATCAATATGGATATTTGATTAATTGTGATAAATCAACAAGAAGAACACACAAACAAAAAGGAAGGCTGTTGGGACAGAAAAGTAAATTTAGTTAAACAAAAATAGATATCAAACTCCTTGAAAGGTGAAAATGTCTTTGCTTCACTCGTTTTTTTTTAAATAGTTCACATTTATGAAGTAAAACTTCTAAGCAGAAGATAGCATTGAATAGCATGTGACATTTAAAAATAGCTGAATTATATTGTTTCTGGACTGTGAAGCTGGCCATGCAGGAGATAGAAAACATGTCGCTAAACTAATTTATATAAATATTTGAGTGTAGTTTCTGTATACTTGCAAAACCTCAACGTGTCATTGCTAAAATTTAAGCTGCAGCCTAGTATGATATCTATATAATGCACATCCTCTTGAAGTAGATTTGACTTGTTTTTCAGGATTACTTTCTGTACAAATTGTCTTGATTTGATAGAAATGTCATAACCCTTCTTCTATATCCAGACATGGGAAATTTATTGAATTCAGGCTCTCAAATAACAGTAGTCATTTTGTTAGATTTATCTAGAGTGAGTGAGAAGTGAGCAATCACTAGTACATCATTTCAACGATTTTTGGACTTTATAATACAGTCACACCTACATTAGTGTATGCATAAGAGTAATTTTTGCACTCAGTAGAGTTATACAATGAATATCTTACTAGTAAAATGAAATCAAATTACAGCACTGACCTTTTAAATGCACTATGTTTATATATGCCCTTATGTGTATGTATGTGTGTGTACATATATAGTATGAAGCTTTATTCTGAGTATTATACATATGACCCAATAAACCACTTAAATGCATATCTAATTTCCCTGGAACTTCAACTGTACTACTCATGCTTCAAGTTATACAGAAGCATAAATGCTTTGGCGAATCAGAGCCAGAGCATTCATCACCTTGCAGGAACAACCCCTAGTCACTAAAATTCAAAATATATATTTTAAATGGATTTGGGATCAAATTAAAAACTCAGATCTGAATACCCACAGCTTTGGGAAAGCTCTGATAGGATTTGCATATTGAAAAAAAACTGAAACAGTTATGAGAGTTAACAAGCAGATACTATCTAATTCATGGGTTCAAAATGGATATGTTATTTATATTATGTTGAAAGCTTTCAGATATTATATCAGGAAACAGCACAGGTTGTTTAGAAAAGTTCATATGATGAGGGTAAGGTCTTGAAATGTGCCCTAGCAGAATCCCTAAGTGCAGCCTGTGGACAAATACTGCAAATTCCCTCCTGTTTCAGGAGTTGCTGTCTGTTGAAACTGTGTATCTGATTCACTCATTTAATGGGCCACTTGTGAAACAACAAACTTCATTCTCCACTGCAGCTACCTTCCCATCATATCCATGGTAGTCTTAACAGTTTAATGGTGCCCCAAAACCCAACCTTACATTAAAGTTCTCAGTTACAAATTACGGAGAAATATTTCTTTGACTCATCTGGGAAACCAATTGTCTGAGACAGCTTATAGCTTTGAGGAGCTGGGAAGCTGCTGAGGAAGTGAACACAGAGTGTTTTTATGGTTTTAGTGTATGAGTTTATAGTAGTTTTGCAAAGAAGTAGAAATTAAGAACAAATGGGCAGGTAGATTAAGCTCTCCTAGCTTTCTTCATTGATCCATAACTGACCATAAACACAAGATGCAGCATGAATCTCTTTTAAGCTATAGGGATATTAAGAAAAAATAAAAATAAGGAAACATCTATATTTTACAAGAAAACTTGGCATGCAAAATCTAACTCTGAAGCTGAAACTTCTGTGACCATATGTCCCTTCCTATGGAAAAGAAAATAGTGAAAGCATCTAGATATCTTCCTGTTATTCCTTTTTTCTTTTGAAAATGCAAATTAATTTAACAAATAGAACTTTAAGGAAATTAGGAGGTTTGTGAGAGCAGCTGTAAATCAGAGAAAGAAATTTTGTAGTCTGCCAATCTGATGACTAGAGTGAAAATTTAGTGAATAAGTTTGGCACTGTTTCAATAGTAAAACCAAATCTCATAACACAGAGTCACAGAACAGAAAACATTTTAAGAACTTAGCTGATAATTTCGCATTAATATTCAGTGACATTTAAAAATTGCTATGTATTTTGAACAGACTGTAATTTTTATTAGTTTACAATAGATAGACAGAAAAAAATGATAATTCGGTGTTTCACAGATCTGGTGATACTGATATCACATGAATGGAATACACTTCACACTAACTACAGATTTATTGTGAACTTCTCATGTTTCCAGATCCTTTTGGTCTGGAAGCTACCAACTGGGCTATTAATTTTTTTTTTTACAGTTTTTCAGTGGAAGTAAATAATTAACACCTGAGCTCGTGCCGAGATATTGTATCTTAACTTTGGCCAGTAGCCTAACCCTGCATAGCCCCTCAGTCATGCCCCCTTACTGCCTCTCCAGGGGGCCGGGGAAGAGAAACAAAACAGAAAAAGTGAAAAAATATAAAAAACAGTTGAATAGGTAAAGCAAAAGTAGTGTGCACAAGCAAGCTAAAATAAGGAGTTCATTCACTACTTCCCATCAGCAGACAAGTGCTCAACCATCTCCAGGAAAGAAGGGCACCATCGTGTGTAACAGTTACTTAGGAAGACAAATGCCATAGCTCCAAACCTCTCCCTCTTTCTCCCACTTCCCTCAGATTTTATTGCTGGGAATTATCATAGGATATGGGAAAACCTTCTGGTCAGTTGGGGTCCGATGTCCCAGTTGGGTCCTTCCTCAGTTTCTTGTGGGCTTGCTGCCTGTTCGCTAGTGATGATGCAAGTGAAGTAGAAAAGGCCTTATTGCTTTGTCTGCACTGTTCAGCAATAACTAAAATATCAATGTGTTAGCAACACTCTTTTCATCACAAATGTGAAACAAGGCACTATATAAGGTATTAAGAAAATTAATTCTATCCCAGTAACACTAGAGAAAAAAAAAAACAACCCCAAACCATAACAGTTTTCTATTGATATGTAATGGATATCAGTTGAAAATGGTAGAATGATGGGGCAGAAAAAGAGAAAGGAACAATGAGTACATTACATCCTACTTCTTCAACCAGAGAAAGTAGGACTTAGTTATCCTCACTCAAGAAGCCAGTGACAGAACCAAGAACAGAACTCAAAATCTGTTCCCACTCGACCTACTGAAAAAGAGGCACTCTCCCTATGAGTTTCTAAGCAGTATTTACTGAGGTCAAGTTCAAATCACGTAGATATTTTAAGCAGGCTATAGCAGAGGTCACTGAAGAAGGTGTCAAATTGTCTTTTCTGAAAAATGCTGTCATGAAAAGACAGATGAAACTATTGCGAAGAGTAATGGAACTCACAAGAAATACCCTAGGTACAGAGTTGGCTATAAGTATAGTTTTCAAAAATTTAAAGCCCACAGAAGATGATTCTTATGCCAATCCTGCCTGTGATGTAGCAAATCCACATATAAAAGGTAATCTCTGAAATGAGGTTGCATTTTCATTGATGGTTTTGGTAAAAATAAAATGTTACTGGTTTAGCAAGAGCAGATTACTATAAACTTATTTTATCAGACAATATAACAAAATCACACTCAAATACAATAAGCTTCTATATCATAATCCTTGATGTAAATTGGATGTGAAATAAATTCTAGCTTCCTGTATCATACCATAATTTTCAATATGAAACTTATTTATGCTCCATCAATTTAGTTTCAGAGTTAAGATTGGTTGTCTGCATAGACAAATATGTAATTGTGATGATTTATTTCTTGAAAGACCCAGGGCAAGCTCTAAGTGCCCTGTTTAAGCTTTTGTACCATCTCCCCCCTATTAGATATTCACCAGAAGTATTCCAGCATAGATCTACTAAATACATATTTTATGAGAAGATGTTTTACACTGTAATCCTAAACTCCAACGTGAAAAGAATTCATGTTGAAACTTTATGCTTTCCATTCTTAAAAGGGTGAGGGTCAACTATTGCTGTTGTAAAACTTTTATAGTTAATTTAGGCTCTATGTTATTATAATTTGTCTCCTTTGGCTTTTTTCCTACCTTTTTTATTGCAGTTCTATCTTTTATTCATTTTTCCATTACCTAAATAAGAGAAATCCTGCCTGCTTGTCCATATGAACAACTCAATGCTTGCTCCTTCCAGAAGCTGCAGACTGAAGGTCTTAGTCTCAGAAAGTTTTCTCTGAACTCCAAAAGAAATTGTTCATCTGTTTCCTGACCTCACATAAGAGATGGATTGAGCAAGTATCCAAAAGAACAAAGGCTTGAAGAAGCCTCTTTCTATCTTGAATGAAAGTGTTGAACTTGTAGGAGAAACTTGGGATGCCAGCACAGGAAAAGCTGGCAAGGCTAAACTAACATAGAAGTGGTGCTGTGTTAATGAAGGGACCTTTGTGGACCAAAGTTCTCCAAGTCACTGTTTGATTCTGGAGAGATCTATAGAGAAATATTACTATATTCTTCCTATGTCCCTAGGAGGGTTGGGATGTAAAGGATGTCTGTTACCAATTGCTTGACGCCCATTAACAGATTTGCAGCACAATGTTCTTGCTGCCTCATCAGTATGGAAAACTCATCCCTCTGATTTTACTGTGTCATGTACTGCAAACTTCAGCAGTTCTGCCAGGACTTCACTTATACCCCAGATTCATTTATTTTCTTCTTGCTTCTCCTACTTGCCTAATAATGACAAGCAATGTGTAAGAGTTCATTCACCTGGAAAGATGAGCATATGCAATGACTGTCATAACAGAAAAGAGAGTATAACGGATCTGGGTTCTGTGCACCTCAAAATACAGCAGGTGCTGAGGATTTTAACTTTAATATATAACCTTGTTGCAATGCAGCTTATTGAGATCTCTTTACATTACAAAATTTCAGAAATTAAGTTTGAATATGAGCTTTTTGTCCTGTCCTGTCTGAACATTTATGCAATTTGGCTAGAAGTACCAAATTGTTGTTGACATATCAAATGGTGAAAAACCTGACCTGTAATATGATTATCAAAGTGAGATTATTATATCTAATTTTAGATGTCTGTATGTATTTTAGCTATCCGAATTTTGATCAGACTATCCAAGGTCCTGCCTCATGAAGGAGACATGTAAACTCCATGTGCACAATGCCATTGACTAGTTTCAGTTATTTTCAATGGGAGGAAATTGATTATACCATACGAACACCTTTTTCCACTGTTGAATATAAGTGGCTTCAAGAATAGTATTTCAGGAGTGGATACTTGTTATATGGACAAAACTCACTCACTATCTCTTCTGACTGTAAAATCTCCTGGAATTCCATTGCCCTGCTGGTCTATCATATAGTCTAACAGGACCTTTGGGGAAGGAGTGTTTACATTTCCTAGTGGCAGTGTTATAGTGAAGGTGATGGCATTTAAGGAAAATTTGTAGTTTCTTCCATTAGAGAGACTGTTTTTTGTTTTTGAAGGATAGATCTTCAGGGATGTTGATCTCTTGGTCTCATAAATATTTTATTTCAGCTGTATTTTAGATTAGTGTCAAAGCCAATTTCATCCTGCAAGGAACATAACTCACTCATTCACCACTTAAGTCGAAATATGAACATATTCAAAGCTACTAGACAAACAGGTATGGAAATTTAAGCATTACCTTTGGTATATTATGAATATGCCTAAAAGTTTGTCAAGCAGTATCAGTAAGAGAAAATTCCTTCTTCTTCAAGCTTCATTTCCCTTACATTTTGTCTCATCATCAAAAGAAATAAAAAAAGGAGAAGCCAAAGTCTGGGTCACATGTACTAAAGTTAATTATATAATTTTCAATGGATAAATATATATTTCTTTCTGTGGAACAGTTTTCTGTTTCTTTGTCTACAAAACTCCTCACTTCAAGTCCTTCCATAAGACATAAAACTATTTTGGACATTAGCTAGAGAAAGTTTCCTCATCTTCTCTCTTCCTTTGTCTGATTTATCATATTTTTGTGAGTTGGATTATAGGCTCCTTGAGGCAAGGAACAAAGGGCAAAAAGATGTTCTTCAATACTCAAAGGTAAGTCTGAAAAAAATTTTTGAAAATTGGTGGAGATTATCTAGATGTTCACATGTGTAACTGTTTGAAATACGTTCTTGTCTGTTTGAACACTGTATAAAAAATTTGTATATGTAAGTTTTTCATAACAACAAATAACAGTCTTCATATTGAATTAGTCTTACACAAAAACCGCAGTATTGTTCAGCTGAATTGTCCTGATAACCAATAGTTTTCTTTAGGCTCCTGAATGTTGGATTCACATTGTAAAGAAACCTGGGAGTTCAAAACTATATTTATTTTGGATAAAACTGAACTAGAAGATTTTATGAGTATACCTTATACTGTTCAGTATAACAGGAACCACTGACAGGCAACCTGATAAGGAGGCAGTAAAGCACAAGATCACAAGTCAGCCAAATTAGCCAGAATACACACTAGGGAGCTTACACTGGGTTTTTTTGCTGGTCATGGGAGAAAAGACAACAAGTAACCTTGCACAGAGTGACCTGGTCAAACAGAACTTGATCCAGAGTAAAGCTTTCTTCTTAACTACAAAATCATTCGAACTGACTGGAACAAATAAAATTAGTTTATACTGGAATAGTATTTTGTGCTTTATGCCCATCATGGTTTTCATTTAGTGCAGAGAGCCCTAAGTCAGATTTGTTGTACCATCAAACCAATGGGTGAGCCTTTCGTTTACTTGTAAAAGCTCTCAATGAAGTCACTTAATGAAGCTTCACACTCTCCAGGATGGATGCTCCATATGTAATGCAGAGTTCTGCATCTGAGTAGTCACTTTTTCTGCTTTTTGCACATATTTTGCTCTTCAGTGATACCAACCTTACAGTGGCCTAACCTTGAAGTAAATTGGGAAATGTGAATACTTTTCTTCCAGTTTAACTCTACGTTAGCTTATTATGCAGCCACTTGGTGCAAGATTGTAGCAACATGGCATAGTTTGTACCAGAGCAGAAAGTATTATCCCCCTGGGAAATAACCTTCGGATTTTCTCATTTTTAGTCTAAAATCTCATCTTTCACAATTCAGAGGAAGGACAAATAACTACTACTCTGTTATGTCAATCTTGAAGTTTTAGGTTGGTGCAAAAAATGTTGTCATTTTTGTTGTGGTAAACTGTAATGCATATTTTGGATTAAAATTTTGCTTAATTGTGTTCATATACTGTACCATTTTAAAGTGCAAAATTCACCCTACTTATTTGTTTTGCTTTCACTGTTTATTCTTTTTTATATTATGCTGTCAAATTAAATGTGGAAAAAAAGCGACTCAAGCAATTTCATTTTATGAGTTCAAAAGGGGGTTGTAAAGAAGTGGAAACTGGTAACAATATCAGTCAAGCATTTGGCTTTTGCAGGGGCATAAAGTTTGACATTGAATGAACAAATTTTGACAAAAAATGGACAAAATATAAAAAATGAACATACCTTTGACATTTGTTCCAAAAAATACATAATAGAAACTAAAGCCTCGAAGGTGAGGAGGGTCACAGATATCCTCAACCAGTTGAGAATCAATATTGAAGCAGATCCATGCAAAACCACTCGAGATGTTGCAGAAGGACTAAACATTGACCATCCAACAGTTGTTCAATATTTGCACCAAACTGGAAAAAAAAAGCTCAACAAGCTGAACAAAAATAAAAAATATCAACGTTAGGAAGTCTGCTCTGCATTTCTTTTGCACAACAAAACCAATTCACTTCTTGATCGCATTGTCATATGTGACCAAAACTGGTTTCCACGTGACAACTGATGTTGTTCTGTGTAGTGGCTGGATGGAGATGAAGAATCAAAACACTTCCCCAAACCAAAGCTTCATTGAAAAGGTTTTCGTCACTGCTTGGTGGTCGGCAAGTGGATTCATCTACTACAACCATCGCAGCAGAGAAGTGTTGCCAGGAAATCCAAAAAATGCATTGAGAACTGCAATGTTTACATCCCACACTGGTTAATTGGTCCTTTTGGACCTACTCCTCTCCATGACAAGGCCCAACAGCTGTCTCACAAATGACTGCTGCACAAACTGGGCTACAGAACTCTATCCAACCCATCTTACCCTCTCCCACTAATTACCACATTTTCAAGCATCTCAACAACTTCCTTCAAGAGAAGTGTTTTGATAACCAAGCAGCATCTCAAAATGCCTGTGAAGAATTAATCAGTTCCAGGACTCCAGAATTCTATGACACTAAAAAAAATAGACCAGTTTCCTGTTGGCAAAAATCCATAGATTCTAATATTTCTTATTTCAATTAGTAAATTTTATCGCAAACTGAGATATGCTGCTTTAAATTTGATGGGTAAAAATGGTAATTATTTTTGCACCAACCTAATACGTAGGCACCTGTACATCAAACATATATTACTCGCTTAATAAATTTTTCTTTTTCTTTAGGGACCTACAGTATCCTTCATAAAGGTGATTGGAATGAAGCTGATATTCATCTAAAATTAAAAGCACTACATAACTAATGCAAACTAATATCCTTCTGATCACATAATGATTTAGTGTAACAATACCAGTTTTCTCAATAAGTTAACTATGAAGCGCTGCTAAGTAGGTTATCTCTTATTCTCTTGAAATTGGTAGAAGTGATAACTATTAATCTTTTACTTTAAATCCTGTTGTTTGGAGGCCTTATTCACTGAAAAATTATTCACCTCTATGTATCACTACTCAGTACACAAATAACTGTCAGGAGAAAGATCAATGTGCCTTTTTCAGAAAAGATAACTTTAGTGATCTTCCTTCTGTTGTCTGCATCCTCCTTTCTCAATATATTCAGACTTCACTCACACACCTGTGTTCACTCACAGACCTGTCCATGAGCCATCAGGCTAAATTTATAGTTATAGCAGCCTAACTGTGACATACTTTCTGTCTACATTGAAGAGAGACTGCAGAGATAACTGTTTAGTCTACTGTTTTGAATCACAGAAAGCAAAATTTACATCTAGTTGTCAATGTCAGTGATATGCCACTCAGAAATTTTAAAAAAGAGATGGAGTCAAATGTGTACAGACAAACATATATATAACCAAGATAAAAGTATTTTGTAATCATAGCTTGCTGTATCTTAGACATAAGAAATCTCAGAGAACCAATTAACATAAATTATTGCCACAAGGTATGATCAGGAGGGTCAGAATGAAAAATGACTAATGCTAGGGGAACACAATGTATAACACATTTAGAATTGGCTGGTTTTTCTGTGATAAAAATCTCCAGATGTCAAAGTAGTTTCCATTTCAAGGTTATGAAAAAAAAATCCAAACCAAAAACCAGAAAACTCAAACCCACCTGAAACCCTCATTATGTTTTTAATTTTAAAAAGTCCCATGTAAATGAAAAACAGAGACCATATAACAGTCTGTCAATTTGAAAGAAAAAAAGCAAATAAAATTGTCATAAAAATCTTATGAATAGTAGAAATTTTCAAAAAGTCAATAGGCTTCAAATGCAATTTTTTTTTAAACTACATGCTTTTCCAATTAATAGAAGTATTTTAAAAGTATCAACAAGTTCAATAATTTAAAGAGGTATAGAAATGTCACCTCCATTCTGAAGAGAATGAGTTAAAAAAGAGAAAAGACTCTTGATCAGTTCAGAACTTTAAATCCAAATCACAGGACTGCTTTTTTATTAGCATATTACCACCATATTAGCCCCATACATTCTCTGAGGCTTCTCTCTGGAAATGTTCTTTCTATCCAACACTCTGCTCTTAGCAGGCATGTGGGAAGGAGGTTTTCACTGAGGCAAACCTGCATGGTATCCAGCCCACCCTGTGAAACAGAAATTGTGGTTGCAGTTCTTGGAGTCTGCAGAAGGCCAGGACACTGGGTTCTCCCTTCCTGAAGGAGAGAGAGCTTTCTTTCATTTGATGGGAAAATAAGGAGCATAAGATCATTGTTATGAGTTGATCTCTGTGTGATAAGTGAGTGTTTTGAAAGAAGTTTAGATAAGTCATTGAGTTTATAAAAATGAGCAAGTGTATGGATTTACTTTTTATTTACTTTTTTATTTACTTTTAGAGGATAAAAAATTAATAATTGTAGCATCTTCCATAAAATACAAACAATATCATTGCCTCCTCTTCCTGCATGTAGTTGATTATTTTAGGCTATTTTGTTGACATGATGTGAAAAAAACAGCACAACCCTAGCTCTGAAGTTTTAGAGTTTTCGTGCTATTTGAAGATTTCTGATCTATCTCAGATGCACCAAAAACATCACACATTTAAGAGTTTTAGTAGGATTCATCTGTGTGTTTGTTGTCTGTGTAGATAAGTCATGTTCTTTCCTCCAGTCTTGATCTCTTTTCAACTCCTTTCTGATGGCCTCCTGGAACAGAGTATTTCTTCTTGCATTCATAGAAAAAGTGCCTTTCTATTCATTAACTGAGTCTTGGCTACGTTTGATCCATGCGCTTCTGAGGAGACTTCCAGGTGCACTGCTTTGCTGCCCCCAGTCTCTACCACCACCCCCTCCCCATTACCTGCCCCTCCTTTTCCCTGGACTCTTCTCCCAGATCCAAGTACTCATCCCACTCCAGGAAAGTGCATTCACCGCCCTTCACAAATAGTCAGGCTGGCTCTGTGCAACACATTTCTGTCTACTTCTCTGAGACTTCTAACAGAGCAAAACAAAGGAGATAGTTAGGGAACAAATAGGAAAATTATATTACCCAAAAAATGCCATTCATCACCTCTGGTTTTAACCAAGTGTTACAGACTTTTTATCTTATTTGAATCTGTTATGATCAAACCTTGTCATAGCTTTCTCATGATTAACTTTCTCACTCATTGTGTTTTTAGCAATACTATGCTTGAAAACAAATTTTGTGTCCAGGAAACGCTATCATCACAAGGGATTGTTGCTTGGTTTTCATATACTTACCTAGTTCAGCTTTAATAATCAAAGGAACATAAGATCTGAGAGCATCTGGTACATATATTAACATTAGTAACTCATTGTAAGTGTTAGCAGCATAATTAAATCTTTGCAGTTATTAAACAATTACAGTGGTCATCAATTTCAAATATTTTGCCTTAAACCTTAGTTGTTTATTACTAATTGTGTGATTTGATATAAACTTAATTTTTATGAAGGCTGAATTAAAGAATCATTGCATCTTATAGAACTACACCTCAGACAGAGTAGATTTCTTTAACATATTTTTGTTCCTCTGGGAACAAGACAGAAATTGCCACAAGGATAAATGTAACCCACTGAATATAATTTTAACTCTATTTTATCTAAGTAATTAGAGCATGAAATGGAAAGGTTAATAATAAATTAAAGACACTAGAAAAAAAGATCCAGACTGTAGCTGTGTTTCAGAAAATTCTGTGTAGGGCTTAGTTATGGTTCTCATAATTAACTCTCTACAGGTGACAACCAAAGAGAAAAATAGTAGCAAGCAGAATAGGCAAGAAAGACAAAAGATTTCATTTTGTAGTCTTAAACATAATTTAGAAAGGTCACGACTTCACCTGTGTGGTAGGCTGACCTGAGAATGCAGCCAGACACCTACCCAGCTGCTCTCCCACTGCCCTTACTCAAGGAGCACAGGGGTAGAAAATAGAACGAAACCACTCATGAGTTAAGATAAAGACAGTGAGATTACTTACCTGTTACTGTCACAGGCAAAAAAGACTCAACTTGCAGAAAATTAATTTAATTCATTGACAATTAAAATAGATTTGCATGGTGAGAAACCAATATAAAAATTAAAACAAACGTTTTCCACCACCCCCACCCCTTTTCTCAGACTCAGCCTCACTCCCAAATACTTTACCTCTGCTGCAGCCTGAGCATCATAGGGGAATGAGGAATGGGGATTATGGTCCATTCACATCATCTCCTCTCTGCTTCATCTTCCTTCCCTTGCTTCCTGTGTGGGATCCTCTCCACAGGCTGCAGATCTCGCTGGGTGCCAGCTCTTTTGTGGGCTCTCCACAGGCTGAAGCTTCCCTCAAGGTACATCCCCCTGGTCCAGCATGGGGTCTATGGTCTGCAACGTGGATATCTGCTCCAGTGTGGTCTACAATGCGGATATGTGCTCCAATGTGGTCCTTTATGGGATGCTAAAGGACAACCTGCTTCACCATGGACTCCACCATGAGCTTCAGGGTAATCTCTGCTCCAGCTCCTGCAACACCCCCTCTCACTCTCTATTGTTAGTGTCTGCAGGGCTATTTCTAATGCTTTTTCTGTCCCTTGGCTCCTCTCTGTTTCTTGGGTTTACTGCTTTTTCTTAAATCCGTTTTCCCAGAGGCATCACCACTTCACCACCTTCACTGGCAGACTCAGTTTTCCCCACAGTAGGTCCGTTGGAGGTGACTGGAACCAGCTATGTCCAGCACTAGGCAGCCCTGGTCTTGCCTCACAGAGATGTCTGCAACATCCCTGCTGTCAGTAGTTGGACACTTATACCCAAATCAAGCCACTAGCTCTTCCAAAACTTTGAAATTGCAGAAACAGGTGGAAACTTTTGGGAAAATATGTTTCTTTAGAATGAAGAACAACACCATCTAATCCCAAGACTCATCTCACAAAAAGCTGACTACCAACAAGTCTCTCAGTGGACCTAAGATTAAAGATGTGCATGTAGAGAGTAGCTGATGATTTGTTTCACCACTAAGGAAAAATCATTGAAAACTCCCACCTTTTTTTTGGTCATATCAAGGTTAGCTATAGCATGAAGGATTTGTTCTTTGCAATAGAACAAAAAGTATCCTCCTTTCCCAAGTGTAATTTTCACGTCTAAAGAAATGCTTCCCTAAATTCTGAATAAATCATCATGATGTCAGGTAAATGTGTGAAAATGAAAGAAGTGTGTATCTCCAAAACAATTACAGATGAAACTAATTTATTAAATGTCACAATACTTTTGGGGTTTTTTTCTGTTAAGTAAATTCCAGACAGTTTCACAGAATCACAGAATGGTAGAGTTGGAAGGGACCTCTGGGTTTCATCTAGTCAAACCTCCCTGCTCAAACCATTTTACCTAGAGCAGGTTGAACAGGAATGTTTCCAGGTGGGTTTTGAGCATCTCCAGAGAAGGAGGTTACACAGCTTCTCTGGACAGCCTATTCAAATGCTCTTTCACCCTCACACTTAAGAATTTTTCCCTCACATTGAGGTAGAGCTTTCCAAGCTCCAGTTTGTGCCTATTGCTCTTTGTCCTGTGACTAGGGACTAATGAAAAGAGTCCTGATCCTATGCTTTTGACACCTGCCCTTTAGATATTTGTAAGCATTGATAAGATCCCCTCTCAGTCTTCCCTTCTCCAGGCTAAAGAGACCCATGTCTCTCAGTGTTTCCTCACGAGAGTGATACTCCAGACCCCTAATAACCTTCATGGTCCTGCACTGGATGCTCTCCAGTAGTTCCCCGTCTTTTCGGAGTTTAAGAGCCCAGAAGCAGACATAGTACTCCAGGTGCAACTTCACTAGGGCAGACAGAGGGAGAGAAGAACATCCCTTGACCTGCTGGCCACAATTTTCTTAATGCATGCAAGGATACCATTGGCCTTTCTCATGAGGGCCCATTGCTGGCTCATGGTTAGCTGCTTGTCCATCAAGACTCCCTGGTCCTTCTCCACAGAGCTGCCTTCCAACAGGTCGACCCCTAGCCTATACCAGTGCAAGCGGTTATTCCCTCTTAGGCGCGAAACTATACATTTGCCTTCAACTGTCTGGTCTGTCCAGGTCTCACTGAATGACAGTGCAACCTTCTGGTGTATCAGCCACTCTTCCCAGTTTCCTGTCAGCAAACTTGCTGAGAATACACTCTGTCCCCACATCCTTATCATTGTTGAATATGTTGAATACAGATATGAAGAAAACTGGGCCCAGCACTCACTCCTGGGGAACACTGCCAACTGCAGGCTTCCAACTAGACTCCACACTGCTGATCACAACACTTTGAGCTCTGCCACTCAGTCAGTTCTCAATCCATCTCACTGTCCACTATGCAACCCACACTTCCTAAGTTTTCCTATGAGGATGTTATCGGAGTGTTGAAAAGTGAAGTTTCATCAATTTGTCATAAATTCACACAATTTCACATGCTACAGATGTTCTGCAAGTACAATGTTTTACAGTTCCACAAATGCTTTAGCTACTTTAACTACTTTGATCTGTGAAACTCCCTCATACTTAAGCTGATGCCAAATATACAAGTGCCTTTCTTCCAGTAGGTGTGAATAAACGCAGGCCTAGAAGTGTTTTTTATAGTCGCTGAGAAGTGGTAGGAAGAGCAGGAAACAGTGAAAAGGGAGATATACAGAAGACTTAGGATATTTTTCTCTTCTAAGACTTTTATGCTTATTGAAAGCAATGTTCTTGTGCCAAGTTTAAACTGCTTAAAAGTGGTACTCCTTTGAAATATTCCCGTAACATGCAAAGTCTGCATTAACATTGAATTTCTCTTCACACTATTCATATTATATCTCTCAAATGCAACTACATAGATCACATCTACCCTTCAACTAGATGTGTTTTTATCTTAAACGGTTTACTAAGCTTCCAATGTTCTTTGATTTCTACATAAAAACCTTCACAGAGAAATCAGAGAACCTTGATATAGCAATTTTTTATGGACCAATGTCTTTAAAAGATAACCACAAACAATACATGAAAGAACATAGCTGTTAAAGACACAGGTATATGAATGCCAATTCAGGAAAAATTTTATAAAACTCGAGCAAAATTCTATATCACACAAAGCCTTTATGATTCACAGACCACAAATTGAAAGAATTTCACATTTTTTGGCTTTGATAATGTATTATTTAAAAGACGCAGGAGTCTGATGAAGTTAATTCTATGAATTATATTGGTTGTATAAATTAAGTGGTCTATAAAAATTTAATTTAAATAAAATATAAGGTGGAGAGTTATCACAACGATTCTTTAATTTGGTTCATTTTAAATGGTAGTTTGATGTTTTTGTCAGAAAGGTCAGAAAGATACCGTTGTGGAGCTGTACTTTATTTGTATATTTTGAAGGAGCAGCCTGTATTCTGAAGGTTTTTACTCAATTTATTCAATTTCAGTATCAGAGAAATTCAGAACTCTGAATGACGGAGAGTCTGTCAGACTATAGAAATAAGACAGGAATTCTGTTCCAGGGAAAGAGGAGAATAAGATAGAAGTCTTTAAACCTGGCTACATTTTTTGTTTCAGTTGATGAAGAAAGAGTCTTTTTGAGAATAAAAGATGACTTCATTAATAGTTTTTCTGTCGACACAACGGTGGGATAATGAACTAGAAAAACTAGCGTTACTCTTTACAAATATTTGATGTGAAAACTGTTTCAGACAACATAGAAACTGGTTTAGTGGGCATTGCATGTTCAATAAAGTGCGTAAGCTTGTAACTTTAGACATATGTCTAAATGCTACAGTCAGTGCTTTGTGGAACAGTGATGCACTTAAACATAAGTTTAAATGTTTTGCTCATCTGAGTCTTTAATGAATACTGAATGAATACTTTAATGAATACTCTCTGATAATCGTGACCCAATACAGAGTGATCGTTTTCTCTAGGGATTACTAGGAGTTTAGTTAAATTCTGTTTTTTTTCTTAACTGTAGATGTGAAATAAAATCCTTTATAGACAGCGTGTAAACCACAAATTGTGTCTCAGAGACATGCACCAAAGTTTGATACAAGAAAAGCTTGAATTTTTTATGCACTCAGGCACCCAGAGTCAGGGGAAGCAATATAAAACTGCTTACATTTTCAAAGTCCATGTGACTTCTGTGAAACTTCCTTTTGTATTTACTACCCCCTATTCTTTGAGTAATTAGTTTCATGACATAAGGCACATCAATGACAATCAAAGGAAATGATTCCTTTGAAGACTGAGCTATAAAAGAAGCCAGGAAATAGGATTCACAGTTTAAAAACTTTATGGCATGAATGACCCTCCTGGTGTGTTACATGCATACTTGTTTTGCTTAGCCAGGCACAGAAAGTTCTAACAAACAGGTTAGCTGTTCCTTTTCCTAACATAACCAACATTTCCTTCTGAGGCAAGTATAATTCTCTATTGATCCTTACAAAGGGAGAAGCAGAAGCTGAAGCAAATGAAGCATGTTATTACATGTGTTTCCAAATATATGAAAAGCAAATCCAGTTCATATGGCTCTACAAACTGATTACAAGTTAGAGAAAAGATCTTAAAGGAATAGGAACTCTGCATCCAATAAAACCTGCAGATTGAGGTAGCATTTAATCTGAAGTAGGAAGGAAAAACTAGTATTGTATGTTTAAGTACCTCTACTTCCATATGTTTTGTCATTCATATAGTAATACTACAATAACAACAAACAATGCAGGGCAGAGTTTTTAACTTCTAAATTTTTATATTTTTATGCCACAGAATTCCTATGCTACAAAATTGATTTAAAATTGCTACCTTACCATGTTTCAGCATTTTGAAATCTCATTTCAGTCAAATTTGAAGTAAGAAGCTACGGTACTTGGAAATAGAAAATCAGACCTACAAAGTTAGCAATCAGTAGATTAAGCAGGTGTGTATAATTTTATTTATAGTGAACAAGGACACACAAAGATTCAGAATTGCTCCAGAGTAATATATATATGTGCAGTCTTCCCACATGCACATTCCCCTATGTAACCTCAGATGATGGAGCTTGGGCGGTTAGGGGTGCTTTTAATATCTACCGTAAATATTCTGATATAGCTTCAATTCACCTTGCCGTATTTATATATTCAAACACAAGGAGAATGCTTCTGAATTCATTTGGCTTGTTTATTCAATATGTAACATTAACATAAAATGTGAGGTTAGGAAGGAAAGAAGAGAGGAAAAACACTATTGATATCAGTCTTCCACTGATACAACTAATTGCTCAATGTATTTTGTAAAGGTGTGATTTACAGCTCACAGATATAACTGATCTTTTAATTTGTCATGTTAATATTGATATAGACTACTCTTTTCATTGTGAAATACATTGTAAACTATAGGTGTTTGTAATCTTGGGACATGTACTTTTCAGTTTAATTCTCCAAAATTAAAATTTTGAAAGAAAAATGAACAGTATGCATATAGAGAATATTAGTTTATTATAAAAGTTTCTAGTAGCTCTCTGTACAGTCATACAAAATATTTGTCCTTGCAATGAGCCTTGTCACCACATTGCAACACACATTACTTTGTAAATTGTACTAATAGTAACGAGAATTTTGACAAAAAGATAAGGGTATGTAGAAACAACAAAAAAAAACCTGCCCAGACTTTCAGCTTTTCAGAAGAACCTGAAAAAAACAGAGACTATAAGGCAAAAAAGTGCATTTTCTCTTTTTCTTTCTATCTTTTCTAGGCATACCTTCCTCGTTTTAATTCACTCTAAAATGAAATTATTGGCAAATAAAATATTTTCTTACTCAAGTTAAGCACTTAGGATCGGCAGTGAACCTTCCCTTGTAAATATATTTATGCTTGTGTGAACAAATAAATATGAAAGCTCTTTTGAATAGTGTAGAATTTACACTCATATGATCCATCTGGAGTTTCAGGCAGAAATTCATCTCTGGCAGCAGCATGTCTTTCTGGCAAGCTGATTCTCTAGCTTTAAATCCATTTTCTAAGCAAATCTCTGAAAAGTTGACACAGAGTGACAAGCTTAGGAAACTTTTGGATTAGTGATTAACCAAAGCTGGCCACCTTTTGCTAATTAATATCCCTGCAACTAGTGAATTTTTCTCTCCAGCGTTAAAATGTCGTTAAAGTTCTCAGTTGTATGTCAATGCTGCATTAAGCTGATATTACAGTAATCAACTCTGAAAGGTCCCAGATGTATTGTGGAGGAGAAAAAGGAAGCCTTTTATCAGAAGCCAGTTCCTTCTTCCTGAACTATGATATCGCTTCTAAAGTTTCACTCCAGATAATAGACCGCAGTCAGAGCTCAGAGTATAGGAGAAGGTAAATACACATGTACATTCACATACATTCAAACAGTAAATTTCTCCTCACATAAAAGCAGAACAGTAATGCAATTGAAGTGCTTCTGGAAACAAGAATAAGTTCTAGTTCAGCTAAGGTGCCATAAAGAGAGGCAGTCCTTAAAGTCATTGTAGTATTTCACTCTGATACAATGGCACACTTCATGTTAAATTTGGTCAAGATATGAAAAAAAAAAATATACACTAAGATACAGTTGGGTTAGAAACTGGTTTGTTCTGTTTTCCAAATATTCCAATGGGGTTTGAATGCATTTAGCTATAGTGCTACCTAATTCCACCACATAAAGTTACATATGCACCAAACACTAAAGAAAATCTGTGATTATGTGTTATTTTTAGCTTTGCGTATTTTTCCTCCATTTTTATTCATTTCACCTTTGAGACTTAAGGTAAACTCCAAGCAGAGACCAGAAAAGCAAGTCATTTCCTTTTAATTACTCCTCCAGGAAATCAGTTAATGGAGGTTCACCCTGGGTCATGGAAAACTGCTATCACAAATCTTTAAGCCACAAATGAAGTAGCAGAAGACATCTGTCTGCCAAACATGGTGGTATTTTGGGTGATTTCTCCCAGGTGCTTCTTTCACTAATTGATAAAGAGTAACAAATGTTCCATGTGAAGGAAAAGAAATAAAAAAAAGAAGGAAAAAAAACCAGTAAAAATCATATCCTGTGCTTTTCCCATAATTGTGTCATTTAATACAAAACCAATATGATGTATATTAAAAGAGTTAAGAACTGGCTGATAAGTTCTAAAAATTACATGTTAATAGGGAATAATCCTTAAACAAATGTGCTCTGTGTAGGTCTCAGAGGGATCCATTTATGTTCGCTGTTGTTTAAATCCTTTACTGCAGAAAAAAATTATATAGTTTTGCTGCTAATTTAGTAGATGAGAAATGGATTATAAAAGAAACAAGTAAAGAGGAAGAAAGAAAAAGAACAGAGTAATCCAGACAGCTTGATAATGTGGGCTTAAATATACAACTTCTATCTTAATATGATGAGATGTAAAGCAAGAAATCTACCCAGGGAGATAAGAGTTCTGGCAGGGATTAGGAAGGTCATGGTAAGTAACGAACATGAAGCCTCACTACAGATCTGTATGAAAGGGCTAAGAAAATCCTTGGATGTTTAAGCAGAGGACTATCACTTAGCACAGATGCATTACCTTTGTATATGGCAATCATGCAACTGCAATTTCAAAGCTTTATCCACTATTTTTGGAGGTCCAGAAAGATGCTGATTGGTTTGAGTTCAAAGCAGAAGTGTGAGATTGATTGAAAGACTGGGAAGTGTGTATTACAGTGAAAGAAGCTAAATCTCTTTATCCTAACAACAGTAAGAAGAGATCTAATCGTAGTGTGTATTTGAACAGGGAAAGAATGTTTTTAATTGAGACCTCTCAGTCCACTTATAAGTGTAATAACATAAACCAGCTTAATATAGAAATATATAATTTTAAATTTATAGAATAATTGAATCTATGAGAAAAGCAATTCAATGCAAAATTTTAGAAATATTTTGTAGTGAAGCTAAGAGTGACAATCCAATATCTCAATAGAGTTATAGAATGAAAGAGGTATCACGGAAAGTTCACAAAAATCCAAAATAAGATGCAAGAAATTGGCATGCAATACACAGGAAGACAAAAAGAAATAAACAAATAAAACCCAAAGCAAAGAAGAAATGTTCAGTTTCTAAAATAAGAGCTGTTTCATACCTCAGACACGAATATGAGAATCCAGTGTGATTTGTCTTAATCCATGTCTGACAACAAATTATTTAATCTTCTGATTTTACACACTGAATTTGTGGTGAAAGATTTCATTGTAGGAATAACTGTATTCAAGCTGAATTCCATGAACAAATGTAATATTTCTGGGTTTCTCCAATATATGTGCTATCTTCATGATGGTTACAAATTTGTGGTAATTGTGTGAGCTGGTTTTATCTAGCTTCCCCAAGCTCTCTAATGCTCATTTTAAGCACTTTTCCCAAAACTTCCCCCTTTCCAAAGGAAAAAAAAACTATAGAAAAACCGAAATCACACTAAATATA
Source organism: Tapera naevia (assembly GCA_033556795.1). Taxonomy (NCBI): domain Eukaryota; kingdom Metazoa; phylum Chordata; class Aves; order Cuculiformes; family Neomorphidae; genus Tapera; species Tapera naevia. The sequence goes on from JAUMJJ010000059.1 coordinate 8,762,883, forward strand.
TGCATTTCTGTATTTCCTAAATATAAACAACTACATACAGCAAGGATATATGTAAAACTCCGAAGAAAGGGAAGGGGTGAAGAGAAAATGGGAAAAAGGACAAAAAGGAACTAAAACTAAACAAATATGCACACTTTTAAGACCCAGTAACTAACAAAGTAAAAAACTAGCAAAATCTCACCACTTCCCTTGAGGAAAGCAGGAAGCCAAATCCAACCCAGGGCTCTTCCCCGACGTTTGGGCAGACAACTGCAGCCACTGAAGGCCTCAGCTCCAGACAGGACCAACAGCAACGGAGCTCCTGCTCTCCAGCCTCCTGGAAGAAGAAGAGAGCGTGTTCTCACCTTATTTATATGTCGTGTTATGATAAAGGAAGATATGGAATACTTCTGTGGATTCTGACCTCCATTGTTAAGGAAGACCTGTAAAGGCCATTTTTTTAAGGAAGATCTGAAAAATCCTAACATCAATCCACTACATTGTGTAATTCACTAAATATTTGATACTGAATACTTTTACAAATATTTCATTGTATATATCCTTTCAATGTTATGAATCAGTGTGCTTATTTAATTAACCTGCTGTGTTTCTGACAGTAGTACTTGGGCTTTCTCTAGATTTCAAGAGAATATATTTTTATGAGTCCCATTATATTCCCATGAAATCTTGTCTCTTCCCCTTTTCTGCTACACTTGTCAAAGACTCACTATGTTTTTACTGTATGAGAAATGGAATACCTTTCAAGAGGATGATAAACTGTAAGTCCAAATCTTGGTTTTTAGGTTGATTGACACAGGTTTAGAAAATAAGTTCCTGCCCTTCCTATGTGATAAAGCATCTGTTCATTTGGTTCAATATTTATAAGGTCAGTGTCTCATCTTCCTTTTTTTCAGACCTAAAATTCATCTATTTTTTCTCAGACATACTTTGAAAGATATCCAAAACAATTCTATGAACCACGGGATAGGGCAGCACTGTACAAACACTTCTCAGTCTCCCAATTATTCAATTGGTTAAGTGTGAAAAATACTCTGATGATAATAAATGTCTTGACTGAAAAGACAAACATACACACATCAGCTTATTTCACTGGTAGATAAATCCTCCAAACAAAAAAAGCTACTAACAAGGTCACTTCACATTCAGTAACCATAGAATTAAAATCTTTCAGGGAATTGCTTTGTGTTAACCAGGATCTAAATTTCTCTTTAACTTCAAAATAGACTTATTCTTCCTCCTGATTGTAAAGCACTGTTTTATACTGGAGATAAATGCAATATGAATTGTTCATGATTCTTCTGAAATGCAAAGATGTGCAATATTGTAAATAAATGGGGCATTAAAATTAATGCTTTATTACATAAGACAGTGTCAAAACATATTCGTGGAAATAAAGACATTGTTCGGTCAGGATGAAGATGTTTTTTAAGCAAATGAGAGAGGTGTAGTTACAATCTTTGAAAAGCAGACAATATACATTCTTACATATGGAATAATGAAATATACTAACTAAACACTTATACTAAGTAGCCAGTGGTAATCAGTGGATTCAGCTAAAGAATACCTTAAATAAATTGGTGGCAGAAGGAGCAGAAAAAGAAAACCAAGGCAAAAAAAACCCATACCTAAATAATCTTAGATCACCCCTAGAATTTTGTGCATGTTCTTCCAGATTCCTTAGTTTGTAAACAATCAAAGCACGAAATCAGAAGGATTTCAGGATAAGAATCCATGCAAAACTATCCTGGAAGTGAACAGGTGCAATTAAAATGATGGGTTTCCATCATGTACAGAAAAGGTTTGAAAAGCAAAGTCTCCAACAAAGCAAAGTCTTAAGTCATTTCTTTGCCAGCTGCTTTTGTCTTCCTAGCTATCAAAAATACTGGCTTAATGTTGAGGGCTCCTGCTGCATTGCTAGCAATATATAAATATTTCACAGACTAGAGGTGGAAAACGTACAGAGAGAGACAAAAAAATGGCATTTCAAATCCATTTCAACAATAATATGAGATAATAGGATATTTCATGTCTGGAATTTTGGAAAAGCCAGAATATAACAAAAGTTTTGTTGTTGTAAGAATTTCTTCTGCTGTTTAATATTTAAGTTTTATATATTTAAAACAGATGAGTGATCATTTTTATAGTTTCCAAATGTGAAAGGCTGGAAATAATTAAAACATTATTTTCACAACGTCTTTTAGGAAAATAATTTTTTTTTGTCACAGCAAAGTGTTTAGAAAAAAGTATTACCATCAGACTGGCAGCAATCATAGTCATGTCAGGGGGAAGGTGCTTGCACTAAGGCAGCAGATATCTGAGAAACTTACTATAGCAAACTAAAATAATAATAATAAAAAAGATGCAGCAGCTGATGTCATTGGTGGAAAGTACACAGATTGATACTGTATAGTAAAGTTATAAACTTAATGGAGGACATCTATTACTGAATGGGTTCTTAAGGACTAAACACTTGTGCAATTTTGTATTCTCCATGAGGATAAGTTACATGAGCAACAGTATTGCTCCTAGTAATCCTTATTACCAGCAACTTCCATAATTAATCTGTAAATAATAATACACATAAAAAGAAAGTTCATGTTTGAAATACACTAAACATGAACTGAGAGGACATTCACAGTTTACACATATTTAGATACTAGAGACATTTGAGATAAGTCATTTTGGAAATTACTATAAAGACCTAAATTAACAAAGTGGTCTTAAAGAATCACAGGACAGTTGAGGTTGGAAGGGATCTCTGGAGGTTGTCATGTTCAGTCCTCCTGCTCAAGCAAGACCTGTTGAATATCTCTAAGGATGGAGACTTCACAGCTGCTCTGGGCAGCCTATGCAAGTGCTCAGTCATCCTCATATTAAAAAAAAAGTGTTTGCTGAACTTCAGAAGGAATCTCCTTTATTTCAGCTTGTGCTCATTGCCCCTTGTCTTATCACTGGGTACCACTGAAAAGAGTCTGGCTCCATCTTCTTTGTGCCCTGGTATAGCCCTACCAGTGCTGAATAGAGGGGAAGGATTCCCTCCTTTGACCTTCTGGCAATGCTTCATCTAATGCAGCCTGGAATACTGCTAGCCCTTTTTGCTGGACACATTGCTGGCTCTTGTCCAACTTGGTGTCTAGCATGACCCTCAGGTCCTTTTCTGCCATCTTACTTTCCAGATGTACTGTTGCCTGCCTGGGTTGTTTCTCCCATGGTGTCAGACTTTTCATTTCATTTTGTTCAAACAACAATCTTGTCACTTGCCTGAACTCAACTGATTTCAGGTGTGTTGGGAATGCCATCTTTGGAAGGGTGTCATTTTGGCCAAAGCTTACTGTCTGGAGATTGCCTATAATTTTCCTTGCTTCAAATTTCAAATCTATAGATATATTATTAAGATATGAGTTTTCATTGATTTCAACAGAATTAGAGTAATAGAGCATTTGCATCTTCTTGTAATTTCTGGGTTGGCTGACTGCATACTGTAAGGTTACTTCATGTGCGCCATGTCTCATACCGACACTGTGTTTGAAACCTCTTGTATTGGAAAACAAAATTCCTTTCCCTGATGTGAAATAAAGTGAGAAGGATTTTTCCACATCAGTGGTTTATAGCCTAGCTTAGCTTTACTATTTCCAGATATGGGGATTTTTTTCCTCTGAAAAAAGTAGTGTATTCTCAATATGGTTAACAATAGACTGATAATCTTACTAACACCATATGGAACTTAACAAAACCTCAAAGTTGATCTTCCGGTGCGTGGTTGGTGTTTTCTATGAAATACTGCAAAGAATTCAGCAGCTTTCTATTAATGTTTGAACACTGGTTTTCCTCTTTGCAATTTTAATTTTTCTGGAGGTCATATTTTGATGCAGGAAGTAACGTATTTAATTTTTTTTTCCACTCTTTTTTAATTAAACTTGCAATCATAACCCTTATCATTCAGTTGTCTTCTGCTTGTAAATCCACATTAATAGATTGTGAATTCATTACCAAATATTTAATTGTCTATCATATTGTCATGCAATATTCTGGAAGTATCCAAAGAAAAACAAAACTGAATGTAACAAGAATTCATTTTCTATAATATCTGTTACGACTTCGTGAAAATCTGGAAATCATTGAGACACAGTAAGTATAGAACCCCCTCTGCTACGTACATGGACCTTTAGGAGTAAAATTGCACTTCAGTGTTTATACATGTACTCGCCTATTTACTCTTCTCAATTTCTATACAGCTCAGGCTACCCTGAATGATAAGTGTTCCAGAATATCATATATTCGGGTTTTATTGAGCTAGGGACCCATGAGGTTATGAAAGTATAAAGTGTGCCTCCAAAACTCAGGAGGGTGGTAAACTCAGCTTTAGCTATTTAGTCAGTGAGAAATCATTAGAATACTAAAGACTGTTTTTTTCAGTCAGTGCCCATGGGTTTTAAGGCTTTGGAATAGGTAACTAAAGCCTGAAGGATGGCTTTGAAACTCTCATAGACATGCAAACCTTGGTTTAAAAGATAATGTGTCAAAACATATAGGATTCAGTCAAATGTACTGGAAAATACCGTGGATGCTGAATTTGGAATGTGGGCTTGCTAAAACTAATGCTATGGTCTTTGAACAGGTATGACTTCCGAGAAATGATTAATTTTCAACAGAATGCTCACTGGTTCTATTGCCTCATGTTATGACAGGTTGTCAATATTATAAAAGAAAAAGGAATAGATTTTACAAAGTAAGAATATGGATAATAATTTTTAAGAATGACTTAACTAATGATTTATTCCCAATCTTTTTATTTTACAGTTAATAATTTTAAACTATATATTATTGGCATGATAATTTTCATTAGAATTAAATAGACAACTTAAACTATGGAAAACATATTAAGCTCTTCCCAAAATACTCCCTAATCTACTGTATGTATGTTGGAAATCAAATAATATGAATGAATAATACATAAATACACACATAAATTAATTTAAACAGAATAATCAATAGAATAAGACAAAGAAATACAATCAAGCATCTTCTTTAGTTTTATAATTGCCTTCTTATAAGTGTTTCATTAAAAAAAATAAAGTGAAGGTGCTTTGGGGTAATTCAGATTGACTGCATTTTGTGAGAAAAATTCTGAATGCAATGGAGTTAATTATCAGAATAGAAAGGAGGTAAAGCTAACTAGTCTGTAGGTGAGCCAATGCCAATAGATCACTGTACCTTCAGTTTTGTCTGGCTAAGCTTGCTGCTGTAGTTTTGCAACACAATCTTCTAAAGTATGACACATATAGAAGAACATTTTCAAGTTTCAGGATCTAATTGGCAACTCAAGATGTTTACTCTTAGTTTGTCACTTGGAAAATTAACCATAACTATATGTTACTGAAGGTGAATGAAAATTTTTCTGACAAAAGTAGACTCCAGGACTGAAGTACTTAGCTAGCTACATCCATCCACTTGTTTCTCAGAAGAATATGTGAAAGAGTATAATTTATTTCTCCCTTAAAAAAGATGAAGAGTGCAGTTTATTGATTTCTTTTTCATTAAAAGAGTAGGTGTGAATCTGCGGAAGAAAATATTAGTATGATTACATTGAAATTAAAAAAAGAAAACGTTTGTCATGAACTCATGTTTTTGCTCATACTGCTTGTTTTTTAAATCAAGGTTTAGAAGTCTATTTAGAATGATTCCTTACTAGAACCAGGATGCAAAGAACTGACAAGTATCAGAGATGTCATCAAGCATCCTAGTCAGCCTTGGCATGTTAATTTCTGAATAATTACTTTTATGAAAAAAAAAAAAACATTTTTGAAAATGAATCATTAACTTCAAATCAAAATTTTTCCAGAAAAAATAGTAGTCTTAATTTCATTTTTTTAGCCCTTTTTAAGTTCAGAATTATCTTGCGTATTTACTAGAGAGTGAACTTTAACTCACACAGAAAACTAATTTATTGATCCTTTGATCATGAAGGATCACCATCAGCTAACGTGAAATTGACAGAGCCCTGTTGAAACTTACAAGTTTAGGACAATGTATGCGCTCTGAGGAATTTTATTTTAAAAAATTTTGGGTTTAAGTCTTGATGCTTACTTATTAAAAAGTGTTGAATGCAGTTTAATTAATTAAAACTACAGGAGAAGGAAAACTATGCTATTTTACCTAGTTAATTAAGTATTTATAATGGCATCTATACAATTTAATTTAATTTGAGAATATTTCTTACCTGTATGTGAGTTTACTTATAGTTATTTTTACAGTGATTTATTTCATGAAATAAGGAGAGCTTACTCAGGACAAGAGTTCCACATTTTTAGCACCTCACAAAGGGCCAGCTCATCAAATAAATGATCAACAGACGCCATGTGGTTTCACAAGATGAACATGGTTCTGAGACATAAATCTTTAAAGGATCAAAGGTTTATTACCAAAGTAACCTTAGAATTAAAGTTAATCATGGTATTTCTCATAATAAAATGTTGCCATTTTAATACTAGAGAAAGTATTTCAAACCCGTGTATTTAATATTAACTTATGATACTATCATTATCATTAACTTATGCGTAGACACTTCAAGACTTCTGAAACAAAATTATATAGCCAATGGGCTTCTTAGTTTTGAGTTCCTTGATCGAAGTATATATCTCAGATTTGTCCCAATCCAATGCTGAGGTGGACCATTTTTCCATCACAGAAGGTAACTGCCTTGCAGTACAACAAACAACTGCAGAACAAGATTCACAGGTGTCTAATCTTCCCAACCAAGGCCCAAGAGCCAGATCAACTGCAGCAGTCAACCACTGCTCAGTCCAGGTATAGCTATATTTAAATAAGATGTAGAACTAAGAAAGAGAATAAACAAGAAATAGGAAGAGAGAAAGAAAATAATTACTTCCTTTGGTTCTGAACCTTTGTTATCATTTAGGTAATTTTTTTAAATTATATCTCAAAGATGTACAGAGGTTGCTGGGACTTTACAGCTTAACTCTCAGCAGTTTAAAGGTAATGAAAATTAGTTTTCTTTAGAAAAAGAGACTTAAATTGAATCACATTGTAGTTTAATTGCTATAGATTAAGAGTATGAACTGCTCAGTCACTTTTAGACAGTGATTGAACTGGTAGGAATTGAGCTTTTGCTTCAGCAATGTTTCTACAAATGTCCTCCATAAAAAAATTATTTAAAAATCAGCACCAATACAGAAGGATTATTTTGTAAAATGTACTTTCTTGACACTGGTAGGATCCGGCCAAAACCAGTGAGAATTCTCATTCTCAGGTCCAGTCCCTATTTAGCTGTCCATCTAGATTTCAATTCTACTAGTTCACGTCAGCCCTTTTTAACTAGAAAACTAATTTTATCCCCCATTTCCCTGAAATAGACGTAATGTATTAAGAGGGAAACAAAAAATATCTGAACAATTTAACTGTGTTTTTTCACATCATTCTCTGGTGCGCTGTGGAGCTACTCAGTCATGCTCAGCTTGGTTTCAGTTTGGTAACTAACAGGACCTGGCTATGGACTTTTTTCAACAAAGGAAAAAAACAGACTTAACGTAGTGGAAGTTACTGAACACACTAAGCAAGATAAATTACAATTTTTTCTGTGAAACAGAAGACTCAAACATCTAATGGCCTCAAAACTGTCTGATGTTTTTGCTTGATCACATCCATTAACCGATTCAATAACTTTTCCCTCTTTTATTGTTCACTGTTTTCAGAAAAGAAAAAAACTGCTGTGTCTGAGTATTTGAATTTTGAAGCTGCAGTTCTCCAGTCAGCTTTAAATTCATAAGTCTCCTGTATTTCATCTTAGCTGAGAGAGTAAAAGGATAGATAAGTATGCTTGTGTGAAGTTTCTGGAATATTCCCTGAAAAAGGAATTCAGCCCCCACTGAAATCAATCATTTCAATCGCCTGTGAATGAAGCTCAGACAAATGAACTTCCTTTGTACTAGACAGCTTTATATGTGATTCCAGAATAAGCAGCTGGAAATGGATGCAAAATCCTTGCAAATGGTACTGTCAAAGGCAAAGCTTCCATTAACTTTAATGAGAGCAAATTTGAGTACATCATAGGAAAGAGGGGAACGTGATAAAATTAAACATCTGTAAAATTAATATGAATAAAAGGAGATCTTTTCTAACTCAGAGAGTAATCAACATGTGGAAAAAACTTTCCATAGGAGGTCATTTAGATGGCTAGAATTAACAAATGACTGGATAGCTTTACAACTATTATTAAAATTTGTTGCTATGCAAGCTTAAACAATGATGTGAGTAATCACATTTCAGGCTTCAGAGTTTAAGCTGATTGCTCATGAGGATTAGAGAATAATCCATCTCCTCATTTTATATTACTCTAGATTTATTTAAGTGCCCTCTGAAATAGGAAAATTGATTTATTTCAAAATATGAAGCAGTGGTCACTAAGTCACAAAAAGAATATAAAAGGAAGCGACCCTGGAGTCCACATGCTTTGTTTTGGGTTTTGCTTACATTCATTCTAATTTAAAGGTTGGAGACTGGGAGCTTATTGCTTTGATGAACGACTTCATTTCAGTTCACACAGATTTTTTTCATGGCTTGGAGACTGCAGAATACCTTATTAGAGCTTTTCTTAATGTCTGATAATTTTTTATATCTACAGTTATTGTTTTCTTCCATTCCAGAAAGCAAATAATGAAACACATTTTTAATCTTTAAGAAAGATATACTTTGTGAGAAAAAGTGTTAAATCATGTAAATGTTCTCAATACCAGCAAAAAACCCCCACTTGTCTCAAGGTTTTGCATCTCCCTTATAAAGCTATGATCAGGATATGGTCTATTAGAATTACAAATAATTAAATTTTCAAAATTCAACAAAACTGAGACAACATGAATTCATTTCCTATAAAGAGAATTATATTATAGAAAATATGAGTACATAGTGAAGAAATTATATTCTTTGCTGCATCTCACTACATTTTATTATTTTTCCACAGGTAGTGTTATGCAAGAAAACACATTCACTGTTGTAAGAGTATTCATGAAATAAGGATTTTTTTGGTTTAATATTATAACACAAAATCACTGTAAACTAGGTGAAATTAGTTTCATAGCATTTGGCTTATCCCTCTGCTGTATATACATTTTGACAACTTGGCTAGGTTTCCATTTTTCATATTTCATTGTAAATACAGGTGGAAACTTCTCATATCAGAATGTCATTGTGAAGTGTGCAGGGAGCAGAAGAGGTTTTGCATTGATTTTAAAATGTGAACATATGTGTGTTTCCAAAGAGACTTTTTGATTGTATACTCTCACTGGAGGCTTTATGACTAAACTTCTCCATCACCTCATTAGTGAAGATCATGGCCTTCAGACAGAGTATTAGGGATGGTTCAAAGGAGACAAGATTCATTTGGCAATGAAGGTAAAGAAATATGGTGGGGAAACCTATAATATGACATTGTTCTGGAAAACCATCAGCTTAAGTTGTTTCCATTTCTTCACTAAGGTTTGTCTGGCATATTCTAGCTACTATTGTCTAGAAACATTAGACTGAGTTAGAACTTGTAAATATAAAAGTATGTTACAATACTATCTACTGAGATTTCTTCAGACCCTGGGCACAACTTTTATTGTAAGACTTTACCATATCCTGACAGTTTACTCTATTTCGTAATGTAGACCAGAAGTGCCTGGAATTAATGTTAAGCCAAATACAAGTCAAATAAGCTGTATATTAATAGGATATAAGATACAATGGTCCAGATGTTCTTATACTGAGAATAGTGCAATACAGGACTATAGTGCAGTATTTCCCTAAACTGCGGCCAGAATTTCCCCTCTCAAAATGCCCATTTGAAATCTATATCAAGAAGATATATATCCTGTTTGTGTTTTATGGCTTGTTAGTTATGCTCCTATAGACATAAATATTTCAGAGTTTCAAAAGTTTTGTTAGCTTATTCGTCATGATTAATAATTATGTGTATGCATTGATTTCAGGCAATTGTTTGGTGCCATAATTTATAACACCACAACGAGATTTTTCAGATTTGCATAATGTTTAAGGTATTTGCAAACTACCTGACTTTAGCTGGAATGACAAGACAATGGAACAGTAATCCCAAAGGTCCACAATGGCTCAATCCTTTATTTCCACATGCCATCAGCTGAATTAAGTAAATCCTTAGAGCTGACAAAAGGGGCTTCAGTATGCGTCTGAAATGTTTATAAGAGAAATACCAGTTCATCTTAATAGGAATTAGACTTGATGCACAACAGCACTATTAGGAGATTTAAATACAACAAAATCTTCTGTAGATACCTGTTAAATCATTGCCACTGAAGGGCAAGGATCATAGATGGAATTTCTTTTGTACGGATTTTTTTGTAACACTCACGTATTGTAGACAAAAAGATATTGAGACCAAAGTTCTGTCAAATATTAATTTTGGCTGCAAAGCCGGGTGAAAAGTTCTCACCTCTTTCTTTCCCCTTGGTTCTCCACTCTTGCTCTGGGCTGTAGTTTTCCATCAGTTTCCCACCACTACAGTAGTTGATGGAACTTGAATTCAAAAAGAACAATCATACTAAAAAATAACCCTTTTTTGAAATTTATTTTTAATTTGAGTCAGTTCAGTGTCTGGTTTATATTTACAGTAGATATTTAGGACCATTGAATGTTAATAGAGAGAAAGCATACAAAAGCTGTGGAAAGATCTTATTTCACAGTCTGAAATCACTGAACATCCTGAGATCTTGTTCCTCTTCCCATCAATATTAGAGAAGCAAACACGGGATCCATATTGAAAACAGACTGACAATGGGACATGAACAGTTGGAATAATTGATAACCCTGAGGAAGACAACTAACTTAGCTATGTAGTAAATAGTCAGGCATTCAGTTAGAGAAGAGGCATTCAAATCAGATGGAATACATCAATGCTACTATACTGGGTAAACATCTTAAGTAAACTAATAAAAAAAAGTGCTGAGAGAGGAATACAGAAGATATCTGTGCCTAATTTGAAACTTCCCTCTATATAGCATAGAAACTACTGAATCTTTTGTACTTGGGTTCCCAAGCTCCTTCTTTTAAATCTGAACAGGGAGTCAGTTCTTTGTTTTCACAGAAAACTTCCAAATGAAATGCAATATTCTTTGTTTTTACTTATCAATTCAATGGTGAGGTATGTTGCAGTGGGTTTCCTTCTTCAGGATCAGGTGATTCAAATGCACATTTCCAATGAAAACAGTATCCCTGGCAGAATATTATTTACACTGGAATTTCCAATCCCTGTATTTAGCACAGAGTGAGAAAGTAATGGAGTGCAGTAAAGATTTCTCATCCCAGAAGTACACCTCAAGCAACGGACTGTCAGGTCACACAGTACTTTTGGTCGAATTAATACGTGATTGTTCCATTGATAGGGAAGAGTTTAATAAATTTGTTTTCAGATTCAAATTTTATTTTGAGTTCTCAAACACTCTGACACCATGCAAACATGTATATTTCTATATTTATGGAAAATCATTTAGTAATCATTTTACAAGCTTATTTGTATATGCTTTTCAATGCCGAAAAGAAGTAAAATTTCCTGTTTCAACAGTTCTGAAGGTCATTAAATGACAGGAAAGTTTTAGGCCAAATGTCTAAATTATAAAATACATCTCCATGACTAGGAACATAAGAACATACTGAAACATATAAAGAGGGGATTTTCCAAGAAGTAATAAGACAAATATAGAAAAATATTACTATGATGTGGACCATTTTTATCCAAAGTTATTGTGCTAAGTAAACCAAAGACATTTGCCCAAACTCACTTAACAGAAAACTAAGGTATTCACTGAATGCATTTATCTGTGGATGATATCTTACATTTTGTTGGAAAAGATGTAATTTTTAATCCCTTTGATGTTTTCTTGAAAGTGTTCCTTTGGATAGATATATGCACCACTGTAGTCTTACATGGACCTTAGTAAATGATGAAACCTAAGGATCAATTTGGAAAATACTAGCTGACCATTATGAAAGTTGTGATTTGCCTTTGCTTTCATAAATTAGATGGAAGACGTATTTTATCAAGACAAGGCAACCAATAGATTCACTGAAAGAGATACCTAAAAAAAGTCATGCTGAGACATGATCAATGTCTTCATTTTGCATTAGAGTGCTGTACGGTCTTTTACAGAGTTCTTCAAAGAATATATTTAACATTAATCTGAAAAGAAAGATGGAAATAACTATGGAGAGACCTCTGCCCTCTTCTGAAATTAACTTACATGCATTTCTGTTAATAGTGTTCTGTTTCTGCTACCACGGTACGTGGTTACATAACAGACATCAAGTCTGTAATATGTTTAAGGTTACAAAGACAATAATGAGATTCTTTAACAGACCTTTTTTTAAAAAGTGATCTTGCCATAGACAATTAGTGAATACTTTGCATTACTGCTTAGATGGAGAAAAAGCACATTCTTCCATCATTACCTCTACTAAATCTAGTTTCCAAATAGATGGAATTAAATTTTCTGTTATATTTTGAACAATTTTATGAGCCCTTGTCTTTCTGATAGTTCCTTAATAAGGTTATTAAAAGACAATAATCATCTCCCAGTGTAAATGATTCTCAAAAGTGCTGTAAGCAAATGACGAATACTAGTAATCTTCAGTTACACATTTCCAGTAACTTTTTTGTTTCACTCAGATATGAGATTTCACTACGCAGTGTTGCAACTACAATGTGTTGCCCATGCAAAAAAATGTTCTGTTTATCTTACACAACAGCAGGAAATCCCTGTTCAATTTTACTTCCAAAATTGTGAAAGTGATTTGAAAGACCTGTAACAAAGAATTCCTTGGGGTTCTCAGATTAAAAGGCTCATTTTTGCTATATTTCCATATTAATTGCCTTAGCTATTAAAAATAGCAGTTCTAATTGGCTTTTGAAGACATTTTGAATTTCAGTAATTAAACCCATAAGGTTCTCTTAAAATTGTTGGCTCTAACCTGCTGTCATCTCCTTGTCTGCCCACTCATTGGGTAATCCATGCAGACTCTCTATGCAGTCCATCTCTTCTTTCTAGCTCACTATTTGGAAAGGATGTATCTTTCTATCACAGACTGACATGAACAGGCAAACAAATGAAAATCCAGGCAGGTTTTGTATCTGGGAGTAAATTAATAATCTATTAAATCTGTGAGAAAATAAAAAACACCACAAAAAAAACCCCAAAGATAAAAAGAAACATTCCCATTCCAAAGACATTGTCTCTCATATCCCTTTTCTTCCAGAACTAATTGATCGGCGCTTTTCTTTTTCTGCTGAGCTATTTTTGATGGTACTGTTGAAAAAGTTTGCATTGAAGATTCCACCTGGAAATCTTGATTTGTATTACTAACAGAAAAACAAAACTGAGTTTGCCAAAAAGTTCACTATCTTTCTGTGCCAGTTCAGTCTGATTTGCACCAGGATGATGCAGCTGTTCTTGTTTGATCTTGGAAGTTAAACACCTCTGTAAACCACCTGAAAATCTCCTGCAATATATAAATAAACAAATTCACAGCCTACCAGTTGGCAAACATCAAGATGATAAACAGATCTGTGTAAGACTTTTATTTGTTCCATGGCTGCAGTTTCAATTAAAATTGATATTACATTCTGTATTTATATAAGATTCTTGAAAGAAGCTTACCATAAGTATGCCACAGATTCTGACAGTTAGAGTATTCCTTTTAAAGAAATCTCCCTTTAACAAACTTTATCTCTCTTGCAAGCTCCAAATAAAACCTCAAATATCTTTCAGAGGGATTTTAATTTGAACTAAATCAGTCTTTTTGCTTTGAACAGGAGGAGAAAATGAAACAGAAAAAAACAGAGCAGGGCAGTCAAGTTTGTAAGAAGTCCAGTAGAGATGGCTTCTAGATTTTATATCCATAATTATTGCTGGAGCTTGTGAAGGACGTGATTCTGTAGCAAGTTTAAACTGACCTCATTTATGCATCATCTGTAGAACCTATGTTCATGTTTGGCAAGGAATAGTAATGGATAAATAGAAAGGAAAAGCTGTGTCACAGTCCTAGTAAATTAGACTAGACTAGAATAGACTAGAATAGAATAGAATAGGAGTAAGTAATTTCAGATAGAAATGGCCTGTAACTATCATTTAGTCCAACTGCCTGACCAATTCAGGACTGACAAGTTAAAGCATGTTATTAAAGGCTTTGTCAAAATGTCTCTTAAACACTGATGGACTTGGGGCACCCACCATCTCTTTAGGAAGCCTATTCTAGTGTTTGACCACCCTCTCAGTAAAGAAATGTTTCCTAATGCCAAATCTAAACCTCCTCTGGTGCGGCTTTGAGCCATTCCCATGTGTCCTATTCCTGGATACCACAGCGAAGTGGTCAGAACTTCCCTCTTCACTTCCCCTGCTCAGGAAATTGTAGAGAGCAGTGAAGTTGTCCCTCAGTCTCCTTTCTCCAAACTAGACAAACTCAAAGTCCTTAGACGCTCCTCAGAAGAGCATGCCTTCCAGCCCTTTCACCAGCTTTGCTACCCTCCTTCAAAGACTTTCACATCCTTCTTAAATTGCGGGGCCTTGGAATTGCACAAAACACTTGAATTCTGAGTACAGCAGGGTTATACCAATATACTAATGATATATTAATAATCGTGACTTACGGAAAGAAGTGGATAAAGCAAAAAATGACTTCTGCAGAGAAGATGCAAGTCCAAAGTAGCCTTCTGAATGAACTTGTTCCCCCATATTTGTGTTTATGCAGGAAGACTTAGGCTGTTCTTGCTGCCTCCAAGCAGCCTGGAGAAACCCTTAGGCATTTATGGATGCTATTTAGCTCAGTTAACCAAGTTCCTGTGTCCTTTTGGGGATAAGGGGCTCTTAGATGCAAATCCAGTCAGTTCAGAAAGCATAAAGAGAAACTGGATGCTTTCACCAACACAAGTAAACACATTGTGAGGAGGCCTTCTGAATTCATAGAGCTATACTTCAATTAATATTAATTTCAGTTCCTAAGGACTGTTTCATATGTGCCTAGAGACGCATTTTTAGGCTCCTTACCTTTCAGCATAAAATTTAATGGAGATCTTTATTTATAGCTTCACATTCCTCCCTTTCATCCAATTAGAGGGTAAGATCAAACAAAATATATGACTAGAGTAATGCTACTGGACATAATTAGAAATCTGCTGAATATTAACTGAAAAAATCATCAAAATGAGAATCAGCTGACAATTTTTCACAGTCTCATGAAGTCATTAAATTATTTGATCCAAAAGTCCTGTTCTAAAATGAATAAAAAACCCCCAAACCTAGAATGTAGTGTATTGGTCCATACTGTCTGTAGTAGTTGCCTGAACATAAATCAAATGGAATTTACTTTAATTTCCTTTAATATTCTTATAAAATCTCTTCTACTAATAAAACACATTTTCCAGAAAGGGGTTAAGCCATTTTTTCTACAGGCTTCATGTTTTCAAGGAAAGAAGGAGCAGCAGCTTCACTCCCACACACCATGGCTGTATTCTGCTGTTCTGGGCTGGTAAAGTGACTGTATTCCTGAGTTAGGGTAGAGAGCCCATAAAAGAATGAGAAAACAGGCCAACCTCATTCTAAACACCACATTCAATGCTCAGTGAGAGGGTGTTTGAACACTCACCAATTTTACCATCTTGCTTTAATATTGCCTGGGGCATGTCAACAAAATCAAACACGATCATCTCCAGTTTCAGATGTTTTTGACAAAGAGGTTGACTTGCTGTCCTGCAGGTAATTGTATTCCCATGTGAGACCCTGAAAGCTAGTCCAAGGCATGAGAGATGATTTATGAAGTTCTGACTTATGTATGACAGGGTATCACTTCAAAAATTAAGCATCATTATTACCATCCTTTTATGACCGAGGATTTAGAATCATGTCTATCTTTATGAATCAGAGGAGCAGCCATTCATTAAAGACCTAAAACCTAAGACTATTATATTTATAAATAAATAGCTCCCACTGTTGGGGTCACCATTTGTTAAGGACACCATTTGTCAAAGACGGCGGGAGACTTAACGACAAGCATATGGTGTTTGATTAACAAGTCTCAGTCTTTATTAGCAGTAGTTCTATCTAAATAGTTTGGTTAATGAGCTTCATACATATTACAAAACTTTAGCTCCTTATTGGTTACAGACTTTATCATTGCATAAGCGTCACATACATTCCTGTAGACATCCTATTATCTCACTTGCCTAAGCTTCACTGCACAACAAGGGCCCACTGACCCTGCTGGTCAGTATTTTTTCACTTAGGTCAGTATTTTTCCACTCAGCTCAGTATTTTTCCACTCAAGGCCTAAGCAGCTTGCTTTTGTCAGGCTCATGTCCGCTTTCAATGAGCCAGGTTTCAGTAATACTCTCCACATCCCACCCTGCTACTTCCTGGTAAAATACATCATTCTCAATGAAGACCTTATATTTTATACCTAATTTACAGACTTAGTAACCTGAGAATGCATTTATGAAAGATGAAAGCGAACATTCAATAAAAATCACATAAAAGGATAGCAAAAAGCATAAATCCTAGAATAATGTCAAGGCTGTTTCTTGCTCCAGTAACAGAATTGAGTAATTATATTCATGTTAAAAAGAAGTACTTTCCATACTAAAATTTCCGGATGTGAAACTTCATTTTCTAAAAATAATTTAAAAAAAAACAACAAACACAATATAGTGAAAACCCAGCAACACCAAAATTACTATTCAAACAGGAAAATGAACACACAAATATCTAGACAATAATTTTCACTCCTTTGCTCTCCGGAAAACAACAGTTAGCTCTGTTACAAAATCCTGTCTGATAGATCACCTCTTCAATGTGTATTGAAGTTCATAAAGCCAGGAGTCTTTAGGTCATATGCTTTACATGTCTTCCACATGCATACATATAAATAGATACACATATACACAATATTAATTTAAAGTGAGCAGTCAATGTTTTTAAGGTGCCAATATAAGAGTTCACTCATTGCGTAGTACATTTGTAATGAGCCAACACATCCAGAACACTTAAAAAAGACTACTCTGTCATTATATTACAATCAGAGGACGTTGTGTTTTACCTGTGTATTTTTACTCACCCTACAACAGATGAACAATTATTCTGCAAATGAGCTGTGCAGATGATCTGGGACCAGGAAATGGCCACAGGTCTGCAAGCAGAAACACAGCTGTTTCTTCTGTTTCTGTTGCCATTCTCTGGTATTTAAAAAACCTGATTAAAAAACCTGATCAAATGACTGAATTCCTGGTTAAGAAGGAGAAGAAGAGTTGTCAGGCAACATGACCAAGTAGAAAAAAAGCCCCAAACATGTCCAAAAATATCAAGACACAGCGCTGGTTGATAACACATTTTGGAAATGTATTCATTTTCTAATTCCTATCCAATTAGATGCAAAAAAATATGCATAATGTCATAATACATAAAATTACTCTGAAGTATTACAATATCTGAAGCATTATTACTAATTTGCTGTGTAGTTGTGGTAGTTGTAAAATGCCAATTCAGAAAAAAACCCTTCTCTCTGCTAACTTGCAATTTAGTTCATTCCTTGCTTCTAACACTAAACCCACTATGTTATAAAAGTGACTGGAAAATACCTGTTTAAAAACATGGAGACGAAGCAGTTCTCATTCACATAGACAAGCAGGAATCCTAAAATCATACCTGAGGTTCTAGCTGACAGATGATTATGTTCTCTGAAAAGCTACAGGACCTGGTTCTTTACAAGGTGTAAACAAAAAATTAGAGTGTTTCTTCCTGTCTTTTCGTATCATTGTCATCTATTACTACAATTTGGAGCACTACAATTTCTAGAGCTCCCTGTTTAGTGCTGATGGCATTGGTCAAGGCAAACCCAGTAGTGATTCGTGAAACAATTCCATCTGTCTCATTACTCAAATTCAAAAGGAGATAGAAAAAAGAAGAAAGCCCATAAAAATCCAGAAATCAAGTGTATTTTTTCACAGAATGAAGCCACCAGCTAGCAGCACACACACACACAAGCAGAGAGTGGCCACAGCTGTCCTCACTCCAATTGTCCCTAATTCTTCCAAGTATCTCAGACAGTTGTCTCACCAGCTTTTTCTCTAGGTCATCATTTATTTTACATAATTATGTTTAAAATACAGAATGCCCATGTCTTCATTCTGCCTGTATTCTTGTTTTAACAGAGGTGAAATCTATAATTGAAATAAAGCTATACAAATTTTTACCTTTCAAAAACTGTGTAAAAGTGAAGCAAAATTGTGAAGTGGCATTTTTCTATGTCATCCACACAAACCAACTTTTATTTCAAGCCAAAAATACCCTAACAAGGAACTTTTCAGTTAGAGTTTTCAGTTAAATTAAATAAATTTAATTCCCACATATTTAACAACAGAAATTCATGGAAAGGAAGTGCTAAATGAAACTTTCTTAAATTGGATGTAAGCACCATGCATAGAGGTTGGGGAAATTCCAGCTACTTTCAGATTAGTACCTTGACTATCTAATACTTTTACAACCCAAGTCCAACTCTGTTTTTTTTGTAGCTGTAATTTAAAATGGATTCTAAAAGAGGAAACTTACCAACAAACAAACTGTTTTTCTCTAGAAGAAATATTTGAGAGCTCATATACATTACAACAGTGACGACAGGAAGGACAGAGAACAGGTGCAGACAGCCCATCCCTGGATTATTGTAGGTCATAGTACATGTTCATTTGAGTGCTTTCATCAAATCCAATACTTCATAGCAGAAAAGAAGCATGAATTCACGTGCTCCATAGGTAAAGTTTTCTATCTGCACAACAAGAGGAGACATAACTGAGTCTTCTCATTGTTTCCATTTGATCTTCTGATGTGGCTTCAGAAAGGATCAATACCAGCTTGCCCCACGCATTTTCATATTCAGAGTCTTGTTCATGATACCCTGGTTTGTCCTCTGTTCCTGTGGATACACAAGTATGCCAAATAAAACACATATCCATGCTCTACGCTTCCGTTTATTTTAAAGGGCATTATGAACTAAACATTCCTTGTTTGCATAGAAGACAAGCTGTCTAGAACGTGTATAATTTGCAGAATGGAACAGATATTTTTGTGTTAATCCATCACTATCTAAACTAACTCATAAAAGCAAGAGGCTGAGATTGCAAGTTGTCAGTTTTTAGTAAAATCAAGCTGAGTAGATTCTGTAACTCAGTTGCATATAGAAGCTGCATTGCAATGTCTGCTGCTGAAGTGCATAAGGTGTCTCTTAGTATCCATGCTTTTTTCTAGCCTGCCTAGGTGCACATAAAACTCCTTGAAAATGGTCATCATGCTGTGCAAATAGAAAGGTCGATGGCTACAGCTAAAAATAAATTCTCCACTGAAAATGTGGCCTGTGCTGGACCAATCTATGTTTGCAGAAGCAGAAGACTAAACTCTAATCTTATGCTTCACTTACTTTTTCCTTCCCAGATAACTTTCTATTTCAGTCATAAATTGTGTATTCACCATATCCTCTAATCTTCTTATACCCAAGTCCAGTAAAAATAAGCAGATTTTTAATTAAGAAAGCTGCAAGCAACCCAATCATCTCTAGCAGGAGAAAGAAAAGCAAATGACGGTTGCGTGGGTATAATAATGTGATGTGATTGAGGCTGAATCATAGCTGAAACCCAAAGCTGATTGTCCCACTGTGGGTTGAACGAAATGTGAAAAAAATAATTTAGTGCATGCAAAACCTTTACACAGATTCCTAAGTGAATTGCAAAAACTAATGTAGTTGCTTTAAAAGTAAATTATATTTCAGTGCTTCCATATGCGTGCTAATCTGTATCCCTGGACGTTTTACCCAAATAATGGTGGGAAAACTAAAGAAAAACATAGTTTATTGAAAAAAAGGCTGCTTTTCTTTTAGCATACATGACTTTTACCATGAATGACTCTCTCTGGTGAGATCCCACTTGGAGTACTGTGTCCAGCTCTTAAGCCCTCAGCATAGAAAAGACATGGAGCTGTTAAAGTAGGTGTAGAGGAGGGCCAAGGAGGTGATCAAAGGGCTGGAACACCTTTCCTATGAAGATAGGCCAAGAGAGCTGAGGTTCTTCGGCCTGGAGAAGAGACAGATCCAGGGAGACCTTTTGGTGTTTACAGGGGCCCTACAAGACTGATGAGGATAAACTTTTCAGTAGGGTCTATTGCAATAGGACATGGATTAATGGATTTAAGCTAGAAGAGGTAGATTTAGACTAGATATAAGGAATCAATTTGTTATGAGAAGGGTGATTGAACACTAGAACAGATTGTCGAAAGTGGTGGTAAAAGCCTCCTCCCTGTAAACATCAAGGTCAGGTTGGACACGGCTCTCAGTATCCTGATCTAGTTGAAGATGTTCCTGTTCACTGCACGGGGAGTGGACTAGATGATCTTAAAATTCACTTCTAACACAAATTATTCTGTGATTTCTAGTTTTATAAATATATACAATTTTTTAGCTCATTATTCATTAGTAGTTTCATTTCTGGAGTTTCTGATGGGTGACATACCTGGGCCATATAATACCAGAGGCACTTTTCTCTGCTTCTTTCTTGTCTGCTCCTATTTTGTTTTATTTCTCTTTAAGCATTATCATACAGTATTGTTCACATTACAGCGTATTTGTTTGTTTACCTGAAGGGCACAATGAAGAAGATCCTGAGGGGTTTGTGTTGGGAGAGGAATGCATACAGCTCTAGAATTTTAGAATATAAAATTCAGCAAATGAGGCTTTATTAATTTGAAGATTAAACCTATCCTACATTGACATCAATTGGAAGTTTTCTGTTATCTTTAGCAAGATGTTCCTAAGTGTCATTCAGTGATTTGATCTCAGGATGGTATAAAACAATCTAGATATCTAAAGTGCACATCAATTCCCTCTCTGATAGAATGATTGAACTTTGTGGCAATGTTGACTTTGGATCAAAACATGGATGGTTGCTCAGAAACTCGCACAGAATATCTAAAGTACCTAATTCACTTCTGAACACATTGTTCACTTCAAAAAGAAATCATTAAGTTTAAAGCCAAATCGTACACTCTGTCTGAACAGATTTCACATCCAGTATTTGAAAGCTGAAAGAGCATATGAAAGAGAAATTGGAAATATTAACGTTGCCTAATGATTTAACTTCACTTTTGTGTTCAGGAATGTTAATTGGACCCACACAAACACAGCACACTTTTTTCTTCTCTTTTAATTTGTATCGTTTATTGAGCTTCATTATAACTTATCCTGCTGTTTTACATTTCATACATGAAAAGCAGTTCAATGCAAAGCTTAGTCTATTTGTAGGAGCTAGAACTAGTTAGATTCTGTCTACAGTGACTTCTCGATCCCCAGAACAAAACTACGAGGGTCATATGAGCAATTGTACAAGAATGTCTCCTAATAAAAGTCCAGTCAGGATCTCTGCACAACTGGAAACTAAGTAGTTTCTATAGTATAACTATCTCTATATATAATGCTTATTGGTGTTTATCCAGTAGCTATTTAGTTTTTGAAAGATACCTTATTACTTCTATTTATTTTGTTCTAGAAGCCTAATAAGGCTTATATTCTTTGACTAGTTTATACCTGAGACATTTGCATCAAAAGAGAAGAATGAGGGCCAAAATCAAAAAAAACAATTGCAGGACAGATTCTCAAAGTTTTTTTAGGCACTTTCCTGGCACACTAATTTTAAGATCTTATATATTAAGAAACAAATATAATGCTAAAAATACATAAGTTACCGAATTTTTAGTTATTTTACTGTCTCTCCAAAGATGGTATAAGTGGAACTAGGATAGGTATAGCACCACTAGGAACTTTTTCAACAATTAGGAGTGAGAATGAGGTATTATTTCATTAAAATTCCATACATATTTTTATAAAGGTCCCTTAATTATTTCCTTTGTCCTCTTCATGTCAACTTTTTAGTTACTTTAAAGACTAAATTAGTTTCTGCCGTTTAGTAAAGTCTTTAAAAAAATATACATTTCTTAAGAAAGAGTCTTTCTGTTTGAGGGACTGTGAAATGCAGTGTTTTTCAGAGAGGTTAAAATTGTCTTTGCCTTTGAATATTATTCTGCTACATTTCTGTATGGAAAAGGATCATTGGAATTGTAAAATCCTATTGGGACTCAAGTATAGCATAATGCTTGGGTATCTGAATATAGATGAAACTCTACATTCTAAAAAAGGCAAAATGAAACAAATGTAAAATTTTGTCCATGAAAGATACGTTTTGCATTGGGTCAACAGCTTTTTCAGCATCTCAAGTCTTTTTGAGGAGGGAAAAGAGTTCCAAGGACATCCCAAATGGACCCCAGATGATCCCTTAAGCAACTGAATCCATTCATTTTCAGTGCTTGGGAGAGAAGCTTCCAGCTGTGCTGTCATGCCTGTTAAAGCCTGCTGGCTCCAGGATCAAATCAAGCCACTTATGCCTTTATCTTTTTTAGGAGCATATTTCATCAAGTAGATATCCTAAGAATAACCATAAAGCCGTATGTTAAGAAATACAGGAAATCCACATTTCCTGTCAGGGTAGACAAAGTTTTTATAAGTCATCTTTATTCAGGATGCAGTAGATTTCTGAAGGACAAATTCAGGTTTCTAGGATAAACTTCACCATTGCACAGAAAATCACAGCTCTAGTCTTCCCAAAATCTTTAATTTCTCTTTCTTCCTGTGTCTGCAGAAGGCTTTTCACAACTTTTGAAGGCCTGAATATTGGAGGTTAAAAGTCTCACATTTTATACAAGAAATATAGAGGTAACATAAGGATAACACTACTAACATAAGAATACCATATAAGATTTTGTTCAGAAATATTTTTACCCCTTCTTTTCTCAGCTTCCAGGTGAAGTTATTTTAGTGGTATATGGAGAAACGGAGAGCATAACACTGAAAACTCAAAATAAAATAATAGGAATGCAACCCATCTGCATGTAGTATGTGAGGCTTCCTGCCTTTGCTAAGGTTAGATTCAGGAAAAATAAGCTGCTCTCCGCTGGTACATCTTATTCTTGTAAACTGTAGAGCACTAAATTCACAGGAGCTGCATCTGAACATGTTTCGGGAGCTGATTCCTTAAGTTCACTGACAGCACAAGAAAGGAATGATTTTAAGCCAAACAGTTGGTAAACCTGTATTGTGGAGCACTTTATCAGTAATAGCGTCTGGTGCAGCAGGAAAGGTCAGAGGGAAAATCTGCATCACTTCAGAGCTGGAACTCCCATATCTTCTGTTTTTCTGGGACATCAATAACATAAATAAAAGTATTGTAAGGGAAGAAAAAATACTTTGTAATTAAAAAGCAGGCTACATTCAAGAAAATAGAAAACAGTCATCCTGTCTCTCAGTGTCTCCTCTGGAGTATGTTTAACAGAGCTACTCTGTATGGAATTCCTTAAGGGGAAGTCTTTGCAGCACATGTTCCTGAGAGAGGAAAAGGGACTGTGGAAATATTCAAATACTTCTAAAATTATTTTGTGTCTTTATAGCCTCTCTTTAAAGGCGCAAATCTCGAATTGCTACATTCTTCTTTATTTCCATGCTAAACTTAATTTTAAGTTTTCTGGGCAGAGAGTATAACCTTAAGTATTACAGAACACTTGTCAGAACATCTAAGAACAGTTTTATTATTTCTAAGGAAAGGACAATATGAGATTTTGCTAAAATGTAGGAAGTAAATCAAATTTAAATGAAATCAAAGCTTCTAGTTTAAGGAAGCACATTATAAATCTCCTATAAAAATATAATTTCTGTTTATTTTTAATGTGGTGTGACGTGACATCAATAGCAAATACTTTAGCATGTAACACCTTTAACTTGCTTTGAAAACAATACAATCACAGGACAAAGAAAAACGTTAATATCATGGTTTATAATTTCAAGCATATAAAAGATATATTTTCAAAAGGGCTCACAACATTAATTCTTTTTAAATTAGCTACTATGGTTATATAAAAGTTGAGAAATTTTACATCTAAATCTAACCTCAGAGAGGGCTCTTAATATGCTGTAAAGCCACAGAACTTCAGGTTAATGGTCTGAAATTTTGGCTCACTGAACTGGAAATTTCTAGCGTGGTAATGTTTCTTCCATTTATTCTGTAATAGTAATACAAGGTAAACATCCCAGAATTGCCTGCAATTAACACCTGCTGTGATCTCTCAAATTTCACAAACCAAGCAGACTTGAGCCAAGACACTACTTGGAATACGTAAGTGCTTTGTTATATGTATGGCTGATGAGTAAGTAAGCAGATCAATTTGAAGCCTAGTCTGCCTCTGTTTTCCATGTGTATGAACGGGGGAATTGTGGTCTTCTCAAAACATATTTAACAAAGATCTCAAGGCTGCCTGTCTTAAAAAAAAAAAGGCAAAATAAAATCTATATCCATCTAAATTTTAAATTATATGAAATGGTGAAAGTTGATTTGGAACTACAATGAAAGGGTTTGAAAAACAATATTGTTTGGGAAACTATGTAGCCCAGGAACTCCTAGGAAAGATTGAAATAGCCACTTCGCAGCCCTGTAATCATTAAAATTTCATTTTGTGAAGCTGAAAATAAGATTCTGCAAGAGAAATAATTTTGCTATCACAACTACCCTCTCCCACAAACTACTAGTAGTTTTTGGTAGAAACTGTAAACTATAAGATTAGGTTCATGATTCTGGGTTATTTGAGAGTGATTGTGTTTCTTTATATCTCACAAGCTGAACTTATAGTTATTTGGAAGCTATTTTGCTTTTACAAGAAACTCAATTAAAGCCCAATCCACAATGTGTGGCACTAACCACAGAAAATTTTGCACCTGCTACCTTCTTCTGTTCCACTCCATGAGACACAAAGCATTAACTTGAGAAAATTTACCAGGAAGTATGATTGCTGCTAAGTAAACTATCTGTGTGGTATGGAATTACAATTCTTGCCCACACAGTAAAACTATATGAATTACACTGATCAAAGGGAAATAGGTTTTTCCTTCCTAGCTTATTATTATGTCCAGAAACTGATAGTTTACCAGCCACCTCTTCTTCCAAAGACTATGAGCAATTTTCTGTGATTTAAAGCAGATTTAACTGGGAAAGGTTTTGAAGTGAATTTTACCATGAGAAAATGTTGTCTCTGAAATGTGCTGTGGTAAAAAGTAAACATACACCATACTTTTTATAAGTACATTAATTGTATCATGTAGATAATCAAAGAAACAAAAACTTTTTAAGCAATGCTAATATAATTGAGATAATGAAAAAATACACCTGTTTTGAAAAATTCAGAGCTGTTTGTTCTGCAATGAAAAGTCTCTAGCATTTCAAGTAAAATAAAAAGTTGTGTAAAATAGTTTCTAGGGTCGTTTTCCAAATCATCGAGCCAAAATCTAGTACTACTCAGCAAGTAGGTTAGCAATAGGTGAAGGTTGCGATGTACATTAGCTGAGAGTCTAAACACCAAGGTTGTGAACTTGTATTCTTTTACTGAGTGCAAAACTACCTTTAAGTTGACAGATAACTAATCTCTTCTCGTACAGCAGTGTTGTTCTTTATCTTTTATTTCAGGGCTCAGTAGTAGGGATTTTGATTAACTCTTGCTTTTTTTTGATAAAGCAGCTATAAAATTTTATCCAAGTCTGCTTTACATTCAGACAGCTTAGGGAGTTGAAGATCTTATCTAACTCTAGTTGTACAGAAATATACGTAAGTACATTAGTTACTTTAGAATTTTGTTGTTTATATTGCTGCTGGTTTTATTATAATGATTTGTATATAAGCAATGCTTACGCTGATTATAATTTCATTCAAAAATACCCAGAAAACTATGTTTATGCTCAGAATTTTTATAGAATTTTTATTATTTAAAAGGGAAAAAAAATAGATGAGTTGCTATTCATGCATCTATTCCAGTACATCTATGACAGTGTAGCACCGTACAGGTAAAAATCTACTTTCCAGTTTTAGAAATACAAATATTAAAATACACATTTTGATGTGTGAAATTCTTCAAAACTTTTGAAAAACTTAGAAAAATTATGTCATTTTCCATGTTATATAAAAATGTAGTGCATGTATTAAAACACTCTGCAATGTTCTATGAATGCCAGAAATTATTGAAAATTTACGAAGAAGTTCGTTCTCTGTCATTTCGGTCTCCTGTGACGGAAAGTGCTGGAAGGTTCCTGGGTATCTCTTTTATAGATAGTTTCAATTCAATATTGCATTTAGAGTAAAATTGCTAGTAGCTTTGGAATCCATAGTGACAAAATCGCCAAGTAATGCATAACAACATTTTTAGGAACAGATTGCAGTAAATAAAAGAGAAATGTGAGCAAAACACAATATAGAAGGAATGAGTGATTCCCAAAAAAGTAACAACAGAGCAGTTTTGCTTTAATTTCTTCTTTCCAAAAACATACTTACATTAGCATATCCATTGATATCATAGTAAAAGTTAATTTAACGTAGTAATAACATTTACTAAGGTGTCACCAGTCACATTTCACTTCTTTCTTGATATATCCCTTAGATATCTAAAATCCTGTGTTTCAGAAAATAAGTCCATGTTTTCCTAGGATGTCAAAACTGTATAAGAGGTTACTAGACATACCAGAGACAAATAGACAAGTTTTAATTTTGCAGAGAGTAAAATCATAATCATGTTTGAGAACTGAATGGAGTCTTCATGCACAAATACTGAAGAGGTTCCCAAGCACCAGCTAGCTTATTGCCTGGCGTGTTACAGCCTTTGTAGTTAGATTTTCCTAGTAAGGAAGAAATAAACCAAGAAAAAAAAGGTGATCTTTAAGACATAAAGTAGTTCCCTCATCTAAACCAGTGAAAATTAAAAAAAAAACCAAAAATTTGGGGCAGAACAACAACGAAAAAGATAAAAAAAAATTCTCTGACCTCTGGCTGACTCAACAATGACTTCTACAACAGAGAAACTCAAACCATGATAAAGGTGATTTCAAGATTTCGTCATCAAGTCTTGCTTAGTTACGGAGGTAATAATCTTTGACCAAGAGGTACAATCCTTCAGGATCAGCAATAGCGTAATACCAATTGAAGAAATTGAAATGATTCCTTCCACAATAAGACATTTGAGAATCATATGGAAAGAAGATCTAAACCAAAAAGCTTTTGAGTTTCAGGTCTGGACACTCAAACAATTGCTCTAGATTCTGCTTCCAATTTACTTGTTTGAAATTACAATAGATGGAAGAAATAATCTGAATCCAGAAAGAAAGTCCTCAAACATTGTTGAGATTTTTGTTTATATCTGCATCTACAGTATTCCTTGATTTCATGGGTTTCCTAGATGTTAAAACGAAGTTGCTACTCTGTGTCTTGGGAAATGCAAGACCAACTAAGTACAAGTAGAAAAGGCAAAAGCGCAGATACAGCATTTTCCTTATGATGCCATTTACCTCAGCCCATCAGAGCATGCTGGCTTGTCCTCTAGTCTGTCCCTGATTACAATGATGGTATGATAGTTAATTAATCAATTTACACCAATATTTCATCAACCAGCATTTTAAAAATAAATGTTGTAAACCTTATATATCCATTCTCTGGCAATCTGAAAAGTATAAACTAGGTAGTAATTTTTATGCTTTATAATTTCTAGGAGGCTACGTCAGTCTCTAGGATTACTGTGAGGGATGAGAACAGTTACATTCACAAAGACCATAAATAATTTGTAGCAAGAACATGAAAATGTGAAAACGAGAGGGAATGAACATACATGTACTGTAATGTTAAGACACTTGAAATCCTAGCTTTCACTTTAGCATGAATTGTTTCTAAATGTAGCACCAAAACAGAAGTAATGATGCTGAGTCCTGAAGGTTGGCTGATATCAGAATGAAGTGTTCCATCAAATGAGTTTTAATTCTGATCAACAGAATTGCCTACTTGATTAAGAGCTGATTTCAAGTAGGTTCAAGTTCAAAATTATGTTTTCTCTAAGAAAGGAAACGCCGAAAAGGACTCTGGAGTAGAACAGTAGTGCCTCAGAAGCACTGTTTGAATAAGAGAAAAAAAGATTGATCTTATTTTGCTAAGGGTTTCACAAATGTATCATGCTTTTTTGTTTCACTTCTAGTCGTCTCATTCTCCAAGTTAAAAGCTTTGCATGCATTTTCAACCTCAATTCATTTGCAAGGGCACTGCTTTGTGAAATTCTCAAAGTAAGGTGTCATGAAATTCAAAGGGGGAAGAAATCAGGAGATGGAGGTGGAACAGAAAATGTGAGAACATGCAGGGATGTCACCAGATTGGTTACTGGGTGACAGGTAACTGATGACTTATGCTATACAACAGGATCAGAGTAAGAAATGCTTGTACTAAATTGGAATTTAACCATAGTTATCTCTTGAATACACATGATATGACTCCAAATGTAATCCCAGGATCGTGTATCACCATTTCTAAAAGTACTTGACAACTGGTTTGGATATGTCCTAATGGGAAGGCTATTGTGCCATGTGGACAGAAAAGTATTCAAATAAAAAAAAATCCTCTACAGACACGCTCTGTGAATCAAGCTGAAAATTGTTCAGTAAATGATGGTCTTGCTTGTTTCTTCCTTTCAGCTGTTGGATAGAGACCTCACAGTGTAGATGCTTTAAAAGATGTTTTTTACCTTCCTACACCACTTCACTTCTCAGTGAGAGATTAATTTTGATTACCTATAGTACTGTCTTAACCTGAACTGATTCTGTGCTGATACAGAAAAGTGCTTACACAATTAATTACAGTGTCTAACTTAAAGGAAGCAACTTCAGTGTATTGTTACTGAAGAAGTCTAAAACTAGTGCATTCTTTACTTAGTCTCTGTGGAAAACACTACATGTTTTCATCTTGCCTTTTTCTATTTTCATCAGATTACAAACCAGAACATATCTGTGCTATATGAATAGGTAATGAGAATGACTACATATAACCAATGAATTTATTTTTAAGTTTTCTTTTTGAACTTAGAAATACAACACCATTATGCTAAGTTAAGAACTGCAAATATCAGCTCTGAAAAGATGACCTTTCAAGTCTGGTCAGAAAAAAACAAATTAAACATAGAATTCCCACACTTCTACTGTCAGTTATCCAAGTATAGGTTTACTTGACAACAACTATTATCTTTATTCTGTCTTTTAAAGAATTTAATATGTGAAATAAAAAAAAAAGTAACAGATCTTATCTTTTTAACTTCTGAAGTAGCTTTAGGCATCTCTTGTTGCATGAAGGCGATAACTGAGTAAAGAGGGGCAAAAAGACATCTGTTTTTTTTCAAAGGCTAATGCTTGGAATTTTAAAAGGCCTAATCAAAAATCTATTAAAATAATTCATATATTAATTCATATTAATTCGGCTGAGCTCTGAACTAGATCCCTAGAAGTGTCTCAAAAAAATTATCTGATTTACAAATAAAATAAGTTTTTAGGTCTACTCAGCCTGCATATTCCTTCTTCAGAGTGGCTGGCATCTTGTGAAACCTAACCAATCTCCTGTGTTCTTTTAGCAGTCTTACTGAACTTCAGCCCTACTTCCTTTGTGGAAATGTTATGCTGACAAATGTTTCCTTTTTTGTGCTTTAAAAAGTTATAATTAAGGCTTAAAGCTGGTATCTTTTTGTCTTAATAACAAGCTTGAGTTAAATATCCATGTGGATGGAGGCGTATGTGTTTAAACAGATGTGAGCAATTTCTTTGGAAATGGAACTAGTGTTAAAGATAATGGTGATTGAAGAGTTTAAAAATAGCACCTCAAGCTCCAAATGCCTTTTCTAAGCTCATAATTGGAAACTGATTAGCCAACAATCATTTTTTCTCACAAAGATGCAGATTTACCAAGCACAGTTTAATATAGCCATTCTATCCAGGCGCAAAAACTGGATAGGATCCGAAACAAACCTCTGCAGGCTGTTCATATGAACTGTTTTAGGAACTGATGTGGTCTTAGAGAACTAAAATATTGAAGTTCCCGTTGAGTTCCCTGAGAGTTGGAGTAGATCCAAAGGAGGTAGGTATAAATTAGTATATTTTGTCCTTTTTGTAACTACTACGGTCATAGACTCAGTTACCCTTTTTACCACAAGAAAAAAAATAGAGAAAAAAAGGAGGAAAAATACAAGTGTCTCTTGAGGCTGTTTCTTCATGATTTCACCATTCTTTTAATACTTGATTCTTTTCTTTGATTCTGGCTGTCAATTTCGTAGACAACGTGCATTGAAGCATAGATCTTCCCAGTTTCTTTTTTGATAATACAAGATAAATGACAACAAATGCAAGTGACAACTGTCAGCAAAGAAAATATGCCCTACAGTCAGGCCCAGGGGATTAGGTTCCTGTGAGGAAGTACATCTTTCACCTGTAGTGCAGAACTATATATTCTCTGTGGGATCTCAATGAGCAGTGGCTGGCATGTGAAGTTACGTAGTGAAAGACGTGTCCTGCTATGATACAATACAAATGCACAAGAGATGTGAGGCGTTACCTCTTGCAAAGTAAAAGCAAGGTTATTGAGAAATGTCTAGAGAGTTACAACTGCAGGACTGCTGGCAGGTTGTTAGGACATGTTAAGAAGCTGAACACAGTTGCAAAACTATCACCAGAAGGTGAGTCTGAAATTTTCAGTTCAGGGTGGCCAAATACAAGACTGTGTTTGGACAAAATTCTAATCTCTATTAATTTCATCTTTCCTTATGTAGCTCAGCATTAGCTTCCAAATCTTTCAGGGAGTGTTTTTTTGTTTTCTAAAAAACCAAATTAGTATGATTAATTTCACTGCTGAACTATGAATTACTGTGTAGCTGAGATTCATCTTAGGGAATGAAGTCTCCGTAGACACTACTCACCAGCTCTTTGTACAGCCACACCACTTCTGTTGTGCTTATATGTGTTTGATTACTTTGGTCTTGTTTAAAAGTTGTAAAAAAAACATTCTGGGTTATTATGAAGGGTAATAAGTTTTCCTAATCTTTGACTCATTTCTTTTGTTATGCAAAAATATTTTGTTCTTTAAAAGCTGGCAACAAAATCTTAGTTGTCTCTTGTCTGCAAATGGATTTTAAGTGTTTAATTAGCACTTAAAGCACATGGTTAGAGACTAATTTCCTACAAACTTTAAACAGAAAAATAAGTTCTACCCTTAATCTTAAATTATGCTAGGACAGCCAGTTGGTTTCCATGAATACAGCTGAAGGAAATCTATTGAAGGTGAGATGTTTAATACGCTTTAATTTCTCGGGTATAAAAAGTGTTAGGAGAATTTGGAGAAGTGTCATGTTGAGTACACTATAGTTCATTTGACCATCTCAAAGTGTTTTCTTGATATAGTGTGTGGTGGGACTACATTATTTTAAAATATTATATGAGAACATGGATTCTTATCTAAATAGTCCATGAAGAACAAGGCAGAACAATCACGACAGTGTCTGAAGACAGCATCTCCTCCACAAAAAGGCAATTCATAAATTTCATAAAAAACTTTGGGTTTTCCTTAGAGGTATATTTTTTTTTTCTTTAAGATTATGAGTTTATTCTTGGTAATGGGTCCCAGACTTGCAGGTTTGTGGTTCCATGGAAATAGTTTTAACTGGACCTAACACTCGTAATATTTTCCATCAGGTCTCCAGTTAGGTTCTTTGGTTCTATACTTGTTACAATAAGGGTACTTTCAAAGATAAGCTTTACTTGCTGATTATTATCAAAGTGTTTACGATTTTACCTAAAAGATTTTTTTTGTAATTCGTGAAACAACAGAAGAATACCAGGATTGAGCTATAGTCTTAATATAAGAAAAACATCTGTGATTTATAAAATCTATAAAGTATCAACAACGTAACAGTTTGTAAATATTTGTGTCTGTCAGGGTAGCAGCTTTAATTTTGAAACACTACATGATATTAGATATATAGAATCTATGATTATATGATTCTAAGGTTCAACATAAAAATACAGTATCTATCACTTAATGGAAAAAACACTCACAGTACTTAAGTAACCTATCAGATTACCATGAACAGAAATGTGAAATCAAGGAACGAAAAAGTCCATGTAAACTCCATTAGAGATTTGTCGCTATGGTCTTGAGAGATTCAACAAGGAATGCTGGTAAAAACACTTATGATTAATAACTGATAGACAAAGTATATACACTTACGTACTGTTCTGCCCATATAAGACACTGTCAAAGATTTCAATGAAGTATAACGAAAAAATACAGCATAAAATGAAATATTCTATTTTATATTTGAATAATTTGCTTTCTTGGAAAAACTGAGGTATAGTAAATTATAGTGGAATGCCATATTCATGTTTAGCAACAGAACATTTTGTTCAGTTGAAAAAATACAGTTTGACCTGCTACCCTGTGGAATTCCAAATTCTTTTAATTTGAGAAATCTAAAACCGTGATGTAAAAAAGGATGTCCAGTTACTAGCATTCAGCTATATTGATAAACCCTGAGTCTTGTAGAGAGGTAAAGTAATTTTATTCCTTAGGTCAGATTTGTGCATGACAGTCTAGAATCTGACAAGGTTATATCTGCCTGGAGATAAGCACAACATTCATTAAAGATGGAAAAGGTAAAACAAAGAAACATATATTAAAACAGATTTCTGCAGAGCTTCAGGATTACTGAAATCAGTGTTCACAAGATCTCCATTGGAACAGCGGAGTTCTCACCAAGGCAAATCTGGGGCTCCTTCCACACCCGAAGAAGCCAGAGTCTAGCATAAAAATTGTGCAATCCCTGAAGATCCCCTTGGCAGGTGGTGAGGAAACCCTAAGTCATGCATTAGACAAAGCTCTGTGATTGCTTTGCTCTTTCAGTTTCTCTTGTCACAAAAGAAGTAAATAAAATCTCCTGGAGCATTTTGGTCTGAATGATCTATAACAGTTCTTGGATATTATTTCATTACAAGTTGTATGGGTATTTCATATATGTGTATGTATCTATGCATTCATATGCGTGTGTGTGTGTGTTTTCTTTGTTTATTTGCTTTTGTGTATTTGTGTATTGATAACAGAGCACAGATTAGTGCTTTGTACAGCTTGTGTGATTGCTGTAACTTAATGAAACCCATGTGGGAAACAAACCTGAATATTTGCATACATATGGACATAAATAACATGTTACTACAAAACTGATTAATAATTACATTTAGAAGGCCATAATTAATTATATTTACATTTTGGTGCCAGTAGGAAAGGAGAAAATGAATATTTATCATTCCTTCATTGGGTTAATTTGAAAAAGATGGTAACAGAACTCATGCTTTATGTACAGTATTTTTGTATGCTTTCATACAATAAATGGCTGTTCTTTTTCTTCTTTATAATGACCAAGAAGGTCATATAGCATATCTGAAGTTTCACTTTGATATGAAGTAATTTCTCTGTGCTGGCAACATCAGAGAATAAACAATTTGCGTAGGAGATGGGTCAAGTGCATTTTCTTCAGTAGGTATAGTGCCTGGTAACTATACTTCATATTCAGAAGTAAATGGGAGATTTGGTAAATGTAATTCTAGCAGTCTAAACAATGTGGGTTCCCAGCTTTAAACAGTTTATCCTCACTGGAGTCATTTAGGAGAATCTGCTTTATTCTATAAAGCTGAATAAACACTGAGGTGATAAGAGAATTCTTATGTACTTGGGAAAAATACATAGTTAAAATAAAACAACCTTGGAAAAGACAGCACGGTATCACCTTTCATAAGCAAAAGTAATATGAGAAGACCAACCTGTTTTAAATTTCTCTTTTCATATTTGCAGAAGTTTTCTGCATTGAATAACATTGGTTTAGGGACATCATTACAAGTTGTATAGCATTTTGTACACTTTCAAAATCTAAACAAGTTTGATGTTCTTTGGGGCGGATGTTCCAAAATCATCAGATGTCCAGAACAATGAATACTCAGTGAATCTAATAACTTTGTTTGTTATAACAAATGGGAGTGATTTTTCAGTTTTTATTGGGTACAGACTGCAATAGTCACAAGAAAAAAGCTTTTGCATTTTTCAAAAAAAGGCAGGGTGCAAATCTCAGCTGATCAGCATAGCTCTAGTGATGAAGCACAACCAGGCCGTATACATTTTTCAGATTAGGTGAAACATGAAAACCTCTGCCATTGACTCAAAAATTCTGTATTAAGAATTTTTAAGTTATTATAACGCAGATTTATTTGGTTGGGGATTATTGAGTTGTTTTCTTTTCAATTTAAATTTATCTAGTTCCAAACCCGCTGTCTGCTACAAGCTGGGAATTCCTGTTGCACGAACAGTAAGAGCCTGAAGTCAGACTTAAACGTCTTGTGTAATCTGTGTTGGTAAATATCCTACATAGAGAGTTTTACCTGCATAGAGTTCAGTAAACAGAAGTCAGAAAATAGTCAGGGACCAGGCATGAAGCAGAGAATTAATTTTGCACAACTTATACTTATGAAAAACATGGCTCATATAATTATCAAATTTATCAAAGCAGAATGAAGAATGGAAAGCTCTATGCCTAAATTCACTCAAAATTAATGAATTTCAGATATACACACAAACCTTTGTATTTGCTTTTCTTAAGCAGTCTTGTGATTCAATTTGCTAGCTCAACATTTGCAGAAAAGAAGTTTCCAGAACTGTTGATGTTTGGGAAAGCAATTTTAAAGTTACATACAAAGTATTCATGCCAAAATCATTTGCGCACTCAATCAGTGAGGAAACACAAGCAATATCACACTATATATATTATATGACAATGACATAAAGTCACAGAAACAGGGATTTTCTTCTAATCCTATACAAATGTGGAAAACATTTTTACCTTTAATTTACCGTCTCTTTGCTCTATCGTGATCTGATGAAAGCCTCCAAAGTCTCTCCTGACTATCTTGTACGCAACCTTTGAAAGCACTTTAGCCAGACAGTAGAGCAGGGGTGTCAAACTGACGGCCCGTGGGCCATATCCGACCCTCTGCCTTGTTTTATCCAGCCCAGTACCTTGTTTCCACCTGGTAACAGTGCTGGGATCCTTGCCCCTGTGCTCCTGCCAGTGCTCCAGTCACATGTGCAACATGTGATGCGCGTTAGGCTGCAGGAGCAGGAGAACGGAGGGAACCATGAGTTTTATACCCCTGCAGTAGACCAAATGTTTGTGATTTAAGTACTGCTACTGACATCAAAACAGCAAATTCAGTAAGACAAGCTAAATAAAAATTACTGTATCAATTTCTATATTCAAGACAAGGTAGGTAACATGTGGCAAAAATAGTCCTTCATACACTTGTAGAATCACACAATAGCTGAGGTTGGAAGAGACATCTGGAGACCATCTAGTCCAATACCTCTGTGAAAGCAGGAGCAACTACAGCAGGACACTTGGAGATGTGTGCAGTCAGATTTTAAATATCTCTCCACAACCTCTTTGGGCAACTAATTCCAGTGTTTGACCACCCTCAACATAAAAAAGATTATATTTTTTCATGATTGGTTTAGTTGGTTTTCAATTCAGCTCACTGTCTGTGATGCTTCAGTGTCTTGTACATACTTCATCAATTTGTCAATAAGGAAGTTACGGGATCCAGGTAAAATGCCTTACTAAAGTAAAACTAAACAAAATCCACTGCTCTTCCTGAGCCAGTCATCTCATCATAGAAGACAATCAGATTAGTTAGACATGACTTCTCCTTCATAATCCGTGCTAACCACTTCCAATCACCTTCTTGTCCCCCATATATTTCAATTTTGATATTTAATTTTACTTTATGCAGGATATTATGCACTGTTATGACTAGAAAGTAAGAAAGTACTTTTCCTTGCAAGAGTAATTTAGCAAAACACTGAGATATAACTAAATGGCCAGAAAAAATCGCTATACAGAGTACTTGTCTAGATCTATTGGAAAAAAATATGTTGTCTCCAATAGGTACAAGATATATATGTAATATACATGCATTACCATATTAGACCAAACCAAAATATCTGTGTAGTTTATACACTATAAGGATGTAGAAGAGGAGAAAGAGACTATTTGAGACAGAGCTTGAACTTGCAGAATTTGTTGCTTTTATTTCTGAGTTTAGCTTATAATATATTCTCATTAAAAGAGTGACATGCAAATTTGTTTAAAAGAAAATAAACTAAAATATGTGCAAATATTATGAGGTATTTTAAATAACTTGATATTATTACACAAAGTGTCAAGAGCAAATGAAAAGTCAGGATAGCTAAAGACTTCAGAGAGTGAAATCTAACTTTTTTCCACTATATTGTCTTATTTGATAAAAGTTCTCTCTTCTAACAATCTTTTTCTGCCTGAAGAGTAAATAACTTTGTAGTTAAAATGAATGTTGCAATATTTCTTTCTAGCAAAGCAAGTCTATTCTGTGAATTTTATAAATACTTTGGCAAAATTTTCAAGATAGTTAAAAGACGATTAAAACTTTGGCACCTGTGGTGGAATGCAGTTTTAGAAAATTTACAAAAACTATCTGACTATAACTGTATTGGTCTCTATCTGTGGAATTGTGCTCCAGCTCCAGGACATTTATTAGTTAAGCGACAGTTTTGTCAAAATAATCACTGCCATTGACAACATTGAATCCAAAATGTGCTTGAGAGGTATCCAAATATTTAGATCTACAGATGGTACTTTGGTACTTTCATTCTAGTTAAAGAATAAGATTTGGCAGTAAAGCAATACACAATATGGATGAGATATCAAACTTTGCAAACTTTGCTGCATATTCAGCAGCTAATTTTCATCAGAGGTATTTTAAAATATTACATTAAATGAGCCAAGTTCCATATTTCATTTCTACTCAAATTTCCCTTGAAGTCAGTAGAATCTGTATACACAAATGTGATAACAGAATTTTGACTTAAAGAATTTCTTGTAGTAGCAGCTACAAGAGAATGAATGACCGACTATTGAGGGTGTTTTGGGGAGTCCTGACCAGTTGTTATGCTTACAATGGATTCATTGATTCCTTGTCAAATTCTCTGTTTCCTTCTCTCTCTACAGTGCCAGAAAAAAAAAACAAACACAGGAAGAATGATAAGATAGTCAGAGGTATGGCTTAAATGATCTGAACATAAATATTATGAATCATGCAGCATAAAAAATGATTACATTTTCTTACTTTTCAGGGGGAAAAAACAACACAAAACAACAAAAAAAAACCCCAAACCAGTCTTTTAATTTCCATAATGAAGTAGAACAATAAGCAGGTTAAGATAAATGCAACATTCAAGATTTGTAAACCCAAGCGTTTAAGAGTACCAAAGGCCTGCCAGAAAAAATAAATACCTAATACAATTATAAAAGATATAATAGAAATATTTTAAAAACTCATTGGGAGAAAATAGACATTGGGCTCCTAAATTTCACCTTTCTAGTCATTCTGGAAATTTCAACCGAATTCTAAAGGTTTTGCATATCTTGGGGAAGATTTTATTTCACTAAAGAAATTTTTGAAAAAGTCATGAAGAGTTCACAGTTCTTACACTGAAAAATAAGCAGATTACTAAGAGTTCCTTGGGAACACTTTCAATGTCTTTTATCAATCTAAGTACATAGTAAATTATGTACAAGTATACATAAAATCAATACCTTTATTTTTCACTTTCTGATTTGTTCAATCTCAGTACGTTCTCTGAGTATATTAACATCACCACTTAAATCAAATAGCACATCGATTTAAATGTTTACGAAAGTAGACACACAAAATATATGAAGAAAGGTATGGGACAAAGTGTAAACAACCATTTGAAAATATTCAGTTTAGTAGGTTGCATACAAATTCAAGTTTTCGTAACCTGCTAGTATTAAGTCATAAAACCATAATCAGAATATTCAGAGAATATCTTACTTAAATGTGAGAGTTTGTCCTAATGGAAATCACACATGGTAGGCTACAAGTCTTTTAGTTAAAGGAAAAGTTGTAAATCTACTTTTAAGATTTCCATATTTCTGTTGCACAGTACATGAAGACAAGATTTATTTAAAAGTATTGGAGAGGAAGCAAAACTTGCACCTTGACAACGTGGATAAATGATGTCAATATATGTCCATTAAAAATCACTCTTCTTTAGAACTGAAACATATTTCAACTTTTTGTATATAACTAAAATTTATTTACATTATCTAAACTATTTCCAGATACTCTGCTAAATTACATTGAAGAATTTTCTTTGTGTCCAGATATCAACTCTATGTTTACATTACAGAAGAAAGAAAGAAATACATTACAGGTCTTGTTTCTGTTGAAACACCAAAATGCACTAATTATTGAAAGAAGACAGAAAAAAAGAAAAAAAATGGCCTGCTAGAAAATGGACATGTGTAGAGACTCTCCCATCACACAGAGCTAACTCTCTATTTCAGCCCAAAAGTATGAGAAAAGTCACTATTTCTAGGATGGTTATAAGGATTTTACAGTGAAGGAAAACGTAAATTCCTGAAAAAAATATAATATGAGTATATGTAAGCAAATAATTCCACAGTAATCATGAAATCATAGTATCATAGACTAGCTTGGTTTGGAAAAGTGCTGTAAGATCTTCAAGTTGAACTGTAAATCTAACACTGCCAAGTCCACCACTAAACCATGTCCCTAAGCACTACATCTACATGCCTCCAGAGAGGGTGACTCAACCATTTCCCTAGGCAGCCTGTTCCAATTCATGACATCCCTTTTGGTGAAGAAATTTTTCCTAATATTCAATCTAAACGTCCCCTGGCGCAACTTGAGACAATTTTATCTTGTCCTATGGCTTGTTACATGCAAGAAGAGACAAACATTCATTTTGCTGCAACCTCAGGCATTTGTAGAGAACAATAAGGTCTCCCTTGAGCCTCCTTTTCTTCAGACTAAACAATGCCAATTCCTTCAGCTTCTCCTCATAAGACTTGTGCTCCAGGCTCTTCACAGCCTCATTGCCCTTCTCTGGACATACTCCAAGAACCTCCATATCTATCTTGTACCGAGGGGCCCAAAACTGAACAGTATTTGGGGAGCAGCCTCACCAGTGACGACTACTTGGTACTGCTGGCCACAATGTTTCTGTCACAAGTCAGGGTGCTACTGGCCCTCTTGGACACCTGGGCACACTGCTGGCTCATATTCAGATGGCTATCCAAAAATACTGTTTTCCACCAGGCAGCTTTCCAGCCACTCTTCCCAAAGCCTTTAACATTGCATGGTTTTTTTGTAGCCCAAGTGAGGGACCCAAAACTTAGTCATGCTGAATTTCATACAGTTGGCTTCAGCCCATTGATCCAGCCTGACAAGCCTTTCTTCCCTCAATTAGATCAAGACTTCCACCCAACTTGGTGTCATCTGCAAACTTACTGCAGTTACACTCGATTCCCTTCATCCAGATCATTGAAAAAGACATTAAATAGAACCAGTCCCAACACTAAGCCCTAGGGAACACCACTTGTGACTGGCTACCAACTAGATTTAACTCCATTCATCACAACTCTTTGGGACTGCACATTCAGCAAATGGTAATGTTACATACATGTTTCTCACTCATGGTAGAAATCCTAAGTTTTAGTATGAGCACATTTTTGTTCTGACTATAAACTCCACTTATTTTCTGAACCAGTCAGTAATACAAAAAAAAAAGTTTTTAAATCCCTTCTAAATAGACTTCATTATACATTTAATTTTTGTCTCTTTCTTGTTCAAAGTCTCTCTGTACAGTGTGTAAATATTTTTTTTTGCAATGTGGCAATTATGTTAGGACTCAATGACAGCCTTGTTGCTATGAGCTACTCTTTTGTAGGAGTACATTCTGAAGTAAAACAGTTCTGGATGAACTGAAATTAAAGAATAGTGTGCAAACAAGACCTTGAGGTATTGTATCAACAGTACAGAAAGCAGAACAGTCTTCTAAAGATCTATTATGTTAGTTTTGGGGTCACATTTTCAGAAAGACTAGAGGTTCTGAGCTTTTAGTCCATTTTAGATGTTTATTTAAAGATGTAAAGAGTTTCAAAAGGGTTTATTTTTCAAATCAAATGTTTGATTTACTTTAGCATAGTCAAGTAACAAAAGAAACTTAAATAAAATCAAATCAATTAATATTATATTCAAGAAATGTAGAGGTCAATAGAGGATATCTGGTAACATTTTAAGTTTTTTTAATACAGTAACAACATTATTCCATATGGCAATAATCAAGGATGGTGAATTATAATGCATGGAAATACAGAACTCTATATTCAGAATAAAGAATTTAGGTGGTGTTTATCTCTTTATTTGTAAAATTTTCTAAAATTTTATGCTTTTTATTGGTGGCAATTTCTATTTATTTATTTGCTATTCTATGAAAGTAAAGGAATATATAAACACAGTTGAAATGTAATGAATACACAGATCTAGATTGGTTTACATATTTCTTTCACAGACTTTCCTTGTCTCTTTATTGTCACCTGAAGAAGTAAGACTGTATCTGCAATACTCTCAGATCACTGACATTCTACTGCTGCACTTGCACTTACTGTTGAACTCTGTTCAGAAGAGAGATGTTTATAATGTATATGCTTGACATAAGGAAACACTCTGAGAAACAGGGTAAAAAACGACAGTAGAGAATTCTGAACATGACTCATTTGATTAATGTTACATTAATTCAGGTGGCTAAAAATAACCATGAAAAGACGTATGTTTAAACTGAGGAGATATTAGTGTCATCACCAAAAAAAAGTCTAATACATCTACAGAAATTACTGGTTGCATTAGGTATGCCTACACAGACAGTATAAGTACTCTTAACATGGCTTGTTTCAATATGGAAAAGAGGTTTGTTTTCCTTAGCTGAGGTTCCAGGGTAGAAGCTGCAACACTAACAGAGAGTGAGCCAGAGCTTAAATACTTCTGCTGCAGTGAATGGCTATGGTACTACTCCAACAATTCACTACTTTTCCCGGGTTTATTAACTGGGAAGGAGACATTGAGATATGACTTTGTGCTTGTCATCGAGCTATCTTGCTTTCATAAGTGGAATCATTTTTGGCATCTTCTGGACTGGGAGCTTAGAGGATTTTGACCTGAAAGAGCCATCCCATTTTAGGAAATTCTGAAGTCACTGGGAGATGAAAACCAGAGACTCCTACTTTGAAAACAGGAATGGACTTTCTTCATGAAAGAAGAAGGTTTTCAGGCTTCTGAGTAGGAACTAGTGATGGTAATGCAAGTCTTATCACAAATATGTGAAACGAATGTGTCAGAAACAGTCTTCTAGTTTCCTCTACAGTGAGAAGCTAGTAGGTACATGAGCAGCCTAACTGCTGTGGCAAGATCTCTTCTGAACTTCATTGGCCCTAGAAACAAAGATACCTTGCAACTCAAAGAGCTTCTTCAGCACATGGGACTCTATTAGATCTCCAGTGAGCAAGATCTTGCTCCTAAGCAGTAGGTAGGCAACTGCCGAGATAGGTTAACTGCAGGATAATAACAGAGCTGGGCCACAGGCTGGGTGTAATTGAGCCTTATTCTGAAAGAAAATTTGATTTGAACCACTTAAAGGCATTACCATGTAGACATCAAATGTTGCAGATGCAGTTATTCTACCAAATAAAATGAGTCCAGGACAATACTTTCACTGTTGTCTCCTCCAAAACAGAATGGCTACATCTAAACTGTGCATTAGGAATTATACAGAACTATTTCCTGGTCCTCTCTAGTTTATTAAAATAGATAATTATACTGTTAAGCAGTCATCCATAATATTAAATTACTTGAGTAACCTCTGGACAGTTATAGACTAGTGCCCAATTGCTATCATGTGTCTGTGCATGTTTGGGGGTATACTATGTGTCAGTGATGATTACCAAACGGCACCTCAGCTGTAGCCACTCTGTTTTATGAAGTCGGAGAATTTATTTGTACTTAGCTTCTCCCAGAGTGAGATTATTATTATCATTATTATTATCATTGTTCTTGTTGTTGTTGCTGTTATCATCATCATCATGATTTTAATTATATCTATAGCTAATACCTGTAGCAAACTGAAGTGCTATAGCACCAGTCCTGAAGCTAATGTCAATATTACTAAGTTAAACAGTGTCAGAGAATGTTCCAGGCTCTGAAACTTGATTGCCACCACTAACAAGTTATTAAAACAGTTCCTAAACCAGTTTTAGCCCATACCAAGCCTCGATGCACAGTTCTGGGCATGTCTCAAGGGTTAGTATGGGTCAGGAACTAACTATTCCCTGCAGGCAGCTTCATGTTTTGCAGAGAATAGACCCTGATAATGTGGATGTTTGCCTCTCTGTAGCAGGCTGACATTAGTACCACCATGAAGTCTCAGTTATATGTAATTTGCTAATTAAGACGCAACAATACTTGTCCGTCTACTTGAGAAGTTTCTGAGGGTGGTGCAATTTGTAATAGTTGCTTTACAACATAATTTTACTTTTAAGTATGAAAGAGAAAACACCCTAGCAGGAAATCAACTGTATACGTATAAAAACACCCTGAGCTGTTATGGAGAAAATCTTTGTACTTCCTCAGTAACCGGGTTGACTTCATTTGGTACTTGGAAGTGATACATGTCACATGAAAATTAAAGTTTGATCACCATGACTGCTAAGAAAGATATTTTTCATACTCATCCCACAACCCCATAGAACATTTCAGGTTTTGACAAGCCAGGAGAATGAACATTTACTGAAAAGTAAGTTACACTATTTATAAAGCCTCTCATTCCTTTCATTCTTGATGTGGCATCTGTCAGTTTAATGTCCTTTACAGCATTTATAAAAAAATATCAAGGCTGCAGAAATTATTAGATAGTCACAGTCTAAAATAGGATTAGGGTAATTTCAAGGGATAAGATTTCTTTCTCGATCATCCTGATACACATCCATACTGAGTTCCTGAAGACAATGAAGCCACTTGAGATCACACAGTTCAGGCACAACATGGGTCCAATGCCGTGGAAATAGTGCTATGTGAGTCTCAGTGGGGACACCTGAGTCCTTGTCCTGCTAATGAGACTAAAGACTTAATGCAAACTATAGACTGTGTGTCAGGGTAAGCTGGCAGCCTACCTGTGCTATGCCCAAAGGAAATTAAGGAAGTGAGAAAAGG
This sequence comes from Tapera naevia, assembly GCA_033556795.1. NCBI lineage: Eukaryota > Metazoa > Chordata > Aves > Cuculiformes > Neomorphidae > Tapera > Tapera naevia. Next base: position 8,806,032 of record JAUMJJ010000059.1, read on the forward strand.
AATTAAACATGGCAATTAAGTTTTACGAAGGGATTTCAGAAGCTCTTGTAGACGAAGAAGAAGGTGATGCAGATCATATGAGACAATCATATACAACACTATATTAGATAGCTGTATTAAATGTGTGGTTTGCATTGTTTCTTAGTGGCCTTCCTTACAACCAAAAAATTTGTTTCCATGCTAGATGAAAAGTTGGGCAAAAAACCCCAAACCCAAATCCAAAGTATTCAGTAGCATTTTTAAAAAGTTGGGTTAAAATGTCATCAATTAATACATGAAATTGAAGTGAAGTTGTGGTGATATGAAATGACAAGGAAAATTTAAAATTTTCTTCAAAAGCAAGTAAGTTGTAACGAGATAACTACTCAAATGCCCTTTCGTAACCTACATTAAGTATGAACTCATAGAAATAAAATTGTAAGCATTTGATAGTTAAACAGGAGAAAGCAACTTAGTTTTATAGTAACGTCAGCAATGACATATTATTAATTCAACTTTTGCACTGACAATTATTTATACCACATAACTTTGCCAAGCAAAGATAAGATTCAGATGTTTTTCTCACCTCTTACTATATCCATTTCTTTGCCATGGTGCAATTAGCAGTGAAGCTGAACGAGCCTCTGGTTCACATCTTGGGCAGGTTAATAGGTCTTCAGACTTCATTTACCCCTAAGATTTCAGACCATCATAAGTTTAAAACACAGCTTCATGCTGACAGTTTAATGGTCAAATAAGCAAAGAATTAACTTACTTTTAACAGCTAAACCTTCTGACCTTTCTTCCAGAGCCACAAAAAAAGAAATTCAGCATGGATTTTCCGATGTGTCTTTGACTCTGTGCATGTGGCAATGTCTAAAACAGCTGCCTATGTTTACATTATAACCCTTTCAAAATATTTTCCTTATCTTTTTACTTTGTATGGGCTCTGTGAAACAGGGAAGGTAAGCAAAGAGATTCTGCTTCTCTTACCTTTTGTTTGGTTAAGTCAGCCTTCAAAGTCACATAGATCCCTTCTGAGGGAAGGGGAATCTCATGCAAATTAAACACTCGACTTTTTCTTTTACTTTAGCCAAGGGAGGGGTTTAGGGATTGTTTTGTTTTAATGAATATGTCAGACCTGAAAGTGTTCACCATACACTAGCTCTTGCCAACAGTAGGTCAAAGAATTAAATCTTTGTATTCAAGAGACAGAAATGTCATCCCTTCCCATTACACAGAGACCCTTCACCTTCTAGCCTTGTAAGCACTTTAATTGGCTCCTTTCCAGCAAAAACGCATTACTTTTTCAACTTGATTTTAACATCTGAAGGTAAAGGGAAATTTGCAATGTGGATAAACCCTTGTCAATACAAAGAAGTTAGGTTTTCGATGGTAGAAAAGAGAGCTTTTCAAGTTTCAGGTGATAACCAAATCATTATCTTCATTTTTAGCTTTTAATAAGATTCATTCTTTGTTTAGGGGTCTGTATAATTTTTAATGTTTTGTACTTATAGACATTGATGCTCGTGGATATGATATTAAATGGTTTCAATATATGCTGCTAAAAGGGAAGGTCTCTGATGAATACTTTCAGGACTTCAGAAGCAAGTATAAAAATGGAAGAAAAAGCCAAAATACCAATGATCAATATTTTGCACTTTGTGGCAATCAACAGAAAAAAAACCATTTCACATTCAAAGGGCTTTAAATTACATTCGTGGTTATGTTGACACAGTGATCATGAAACTGTTGAGTTTAAAATCTTTGGTGATATGAGAAAACTGTCAGCAGAGCTAGTGTGTGGGATTTGGGGAGAGCAGACATTAGGCTTCTCATGGAACTAGTTGGACAGGTCTCCTGGGAATCTGATTTTGAGGGTAATAGGGTCTAAAAATGCTGTTCACTTTTTAAAGCCATCCTTTAATTGTGCAGGAGCAGGCAATTCCAGTGTGTCAGAAGTCATCAATTGGGGCAGACTCCAATTTCACTGAACAAGAGTCTTGTTCTGAAACTTAGGTGAAAAAAGAAAGTATATAGGAAGCAAAGTCAAGCTACAGAGGGGGACTACAGAAATACTGTTCATCATTATGGGGAGGAAATTCACAAAGACAGTTCAATTGTAATTGAAGCTGGCCATATTGTGGTAGATCATAAAGAAAGGCTTTTAAAAGTATATTAACAACAAAAGGAGGACTAAAGAGAACATTGATCACCTGGAAAATAAGGAGGTAGATAAAGCAGAGATATTTAACATCTTCTTCACCTATCTTTACCACAAATGATGGGCCCCAGGGCACCTGGAGCCCTAGGCCTGGAGGATCACAGCTGGCAGAGTGATCAGTTGCCAGTGGACTTAGTGCTTGTACAGGATTTGCTTCTGTAACTGAATGCACATAAATCTGTGGGACCCAGTGATAATGATAGACCTGTCGGTCTATTCAGTAGAATATTGATTTGGGAATTATTGACAAGCACTTGAAAGTCATTGGTCAAAGTCAACATTATTCATGAAAGGAAAGTCAGGCCTTACTAACTTAATGCCCTTTTATAACGAAATTACCCACCTAGTAGATGAAAGGAAGGCAATAGATGTGGGATTTTTTTTATTTTAACAATGCTTTTATGCCATCTCTCACTGTATCATCCTGGACAAAATGTCCAGCATAGAGCTAGACATAGACAATGAGTGAGCAGTTGCCTGAAGGATTGCGTTTGAAGGCTACTGGCAAATGGGGTAACACTTGCCTGGCAGACAGCCACTACTGGTATTCTCCAGGCTTAATTTTAAGTGCAGTTCTCTTCGATGCTTTTGTCAATGATCTGGATGCAGGATTTGAGTGTACACTTAATTAATTGTTAATACTAAATTACAAGGACCTGTTAATCCTCTTGAGAGCAGAGACACTTTGAGGGAAGGGATGTGCTATAAGCATATATTATATCATAACTTACCATAATTGTCACTTCTGCTGAAGAAAACTGTAAGATCTTATGTTTCATGATTTTTTGCCTTTTGAAATTCCCAGTCCACATGATAGCATAGTAATTCCTTTTAAACACTCAAACCATGCAACTCAATAATTGAAATCATTCATCGTTTCATAGCCTTTTATAAGCAAAAATGATGATCCATATAGGACTAATAACAGCTGATACCAGTTTCTGTTGGAAATCTATCAAATTTATCTACAGAGCTTTGCTGTAGTCTTTGATAAACAGATATGAATTACAATACAATGCAAAGTTTCACAACATACACATTATCAGCCAATACCTATAAATATCACAAATTAAGAGACAGTATTCCTACAGGACATGGTGAGTTTTGCTAGGGCAACATGAAATAGAGAGAAGCTGCCTCTTTTTTGTGTCCCTTAGGTTTAAAAATACCCCAAACAAACAAATACAAAATGCAAAAATCTGAAGGCAAAAGGATGACTACAGTATTAATAAAATAAGACGAAAGTGAGAGATTTGTTTTTCAAATGTATTAAAAATAGAAGTGGATCAAAGGACATCCAAATTATTCATTAAAAACATGAAAAAACGTCTGGGTTTTATTCTCTATAACCAGCTCAGAAAAGACATGTGCATTGTGTTACAGGTATAAACATTTTCTATAAGCATATTCTTATTCTGTGGAGTCTGGGCCACCCTGAAGTCCGTTGATCAAGAATAACTGAGCAAAACCAGCACTGCAAACTAGTGTTTTAAAGGAACTTGCCTGACTATAAATTAGTGTTTCTTTCTAGTAGCAATGTACCAGATAGAAAGAACCTTCATCTTAATTCCTGCTACACAGACTTTGAGCCCAGACATACTGTCATGAAAGAAATTGTCAATTCAGTTACCCTCAAAGACAATTGGGCTTGAAAAAAGGGATAATAAGAATCTTGGATTCAACACACAGTTGCAGACCCAATAGGAAAGATATGGAGGGAAGTTCATTTATTCATTGTATAACAAAATAATAAAGGACTACCTATTTAGAAACAACAGATGGGGGTGTTAAAAGAAGATTGTACAGCATATGTGAACTCCGGTACTTTGGATGGTATCTGAAACACTAGCCAACGCTTTCTATAATATTATCTCCCCAGTCATTTTTATTCACACACTAGCATAGCCTTACACATAGACTTAACAGAAAGTAAGATGCTAGTATTTAACTCTTACTTGTAATGAAGCAATTTACCGCACAAACATTGCCCTTTATTATATGTTGTATCAAAAGACAAATGGGTTGTTCTTTGGCAACTTTCAGAAAGCCTCCCAAATATACTGTTACTTCTATTTTCTCTTTTCAAATCATTCTTACATTCTTGACTTTTGCCCAAAATTCAACAGCTATGAGGAATATTTTCCTATTTGTGTATTTGTAGGAATGGTGACAGAACTGGTCTCCATTTGTCACGTCTGGTACTATTCATTTGACACCTAATCTTGAAGCCTCACAAACCTCTTTTTAATAAATGTGTCTATTTTGGAGGGTTTTTTTGAACCTCATTGATCCACAGATATATACAGGTACATATTGCAAATGTACATTGAAGTAATTGAATTACAAAATCATATAGCCTAAGTTTAGTCATGAAAAATTTTGTCACATAGTCAGTTATTCAGACTTTCAGGGAAACAGCAGAGGAATACAGTGAAAAATGTCTTTTGATATTTCTAAGCTAATTTTTTTATATAAATTAACTAAACTGTTGAATTAAACCTGCACTTGATTTTTTTTTTTTTTTAACAAGAATCTCGGTAAGGAAATGTGAAGATATTCTTGACTCACTTTTATCAAGAATTGACTGGTTGCTATCAGATAAACTTGTGAAGATACAGTTACATTTGAATTCTCAAAATCTTTTCTTTGGTAGGCAGACATGCTCAGAAAAGTTTAGAGAGGTAGGCATTCAGAACAAGCTTTACTGCCCATGCAGAATTTAAAGGAAGATTAAGATTAGTAATTTTTTTTCTTGTATTATCTACAGAAAGTTCCAAAGGAAGATAGAGGAAAGTAGACTCTGACAGAAAGAATTCCATCCTACAGTTTCATTTTTCTTTACTTTCTCTCAGACACTGATGCGTGGTTCATCATTTAGCTGTTTCTTCAAATGTGTAAATGTATTGAAATATAACAGAGTAGCTCACTCTCTGTATTCAATACAGAGCCTTTCATGAGAAGTAGTAGGCATACTTTAGAAACTTTGATCTGGTGAGGTCTGCTTTAAACTATCACATTCAGAATTCTACTCTTCCAAATCTATTCCACCCTTTAGGAATCTTATATTTTGCGTTCTGCAGTATTTTTACTTTTCTTTTGTATCTACTTAGGAGGCTCGGGTATTCCTATAGAACAGATGTTGCAATTATTCCTTATCCAAAACAAAGCTTGGCTCACAGATTCAGATATTTTTTATTTATTGCCATATATTCTATTTCTTTTCCTATTCTAATTCTACCTTTGTCTCCAATTTGTAGTCTTTAGCCCCTGCAAAGCTGCACAAGACCACAAAATGGGGTCTACAGATAACCCACAGAACCTTTATAATTTTTGTTAAATTTTTGGTTGTGAGTTCAATGCTAAATGCAAAGAAGATTCTGAAAAAGAAAATTTTTGGGAAAGCTCATTTGTCTACGAGATAAAGAAATCAATGTCTACAGTCAGCTTTCCATGTATACAGATGAGATAACCTAAATTTTTAGCTCTCTTTAGTGAGTGAACTTAGAAAATTGGCCGTATCTGTGGGAAAATCATTCTGAGTATGTAATTGTACTTGATCAACAGACACTTAATTCAGCTGGAAATCTCACTGACAACCTGCAGAACAGGAGCCTCTCATCTGAAAAATCATCTAAATGCAAGAACTCATTGACTATTTTAAATGAAAAATGAATCGCAAATACAAAAACTAGGACTAAGAGAGTGTTTTATATTCTTAAAGTATTCAGATGATTTTAAAAAGGCACCCTAATGTTTTCATTTAACTTTCCAAAACTCCGTACAAGATGTCACTTTTTATTTCTTTTCTTTTCTTTTTTTTTTTAATAACGAAATAATTCCCAGGAAGGAATTCTTAAATTAGGTGCTTGTTTTGGCGGGAGAAAGAGACAGGAAAGGAAGGCAGTAAAATCGCTACTGATATTTGTATGAACTATGTCATCTGCAATATCTAGCTGTTATTTTCATATACATAGGATACATTAAAGTAAATCTAAAGTCTGTCCATATGCTTTATCACTATGTACCATATAAAAAGGAAATTTGAATTGAGCACATTAAATGCATGATCTATCCCACATAAAAGTTTCAAAGAAAATGGTGGCAATTATCTATATAATAATCTTTTTTTCCCCCTACAAAGGAAGCTTTATGTCACCCAACCATCCCATTTCTTTTGACCCAATTTCATTGTATTGTAGGAAATCAACTTCATTTTTGCAATATACCTGAAAGAGTGGACCATTTAGTGATTTGGCAGAAAAATAAATGAAAGCTTCAGCAGTTCATAAGATAATACTTTTATGATTTCATTGAAGTTATCTCATAAATATAATGATAAACAGAAGACCTTGCTATTTTTCTAACAGGAATAACTTACAAAAAAAGTATAATTTCCCTTGTGGTTTTGCTGTGCCATATGGATTTTTTTCTAGGAATATTTTTAGCACGCATAAAAATTGACTAGCTATCTTTTACTCAGAGGCAGCTAAGATATCCTATTACTACACAACTCTTCAGAGTTCTCTACAGCACAACAGTGATTGTACATGTGGTGATAATTTTTCATGGTAGTGCTGGTCATTGTACCACTATTAGTCAGGACTAAATTGTAGATTCTTTCTAGCACCTTGTGAAGAAATAAGGGCTTAAAGCCTTTTATTTTACAATATTTAATAGTAATTCTTAAGTCCAAATAGAGGAAGGAAATGGCAGAAGCAGATAAGGTTTTTTGCTATACCACTTATTGAGTCCTTTTAAAATTCATATACAGAGATTTACTACCTTACAGTTTTATCAGTTTTTTGTTCAAATGGATATTAATGATACCTTTCACAAAGAGTTTGTATGCATTGCATCTATTCATTAGAATGTCTGCTATTGACATTATCAGACAGCTGTTAACATCAAAATCCAAGTGTTTGCCTACTGGTCAAGCAAATTCTGAAATCTATGATCCACTGTAATCTTGTACAGGACAGATTTGTATGGTGCATTATGGGGAACACATAGCTGCAGACATATTGTGACAGTTGCATATGGCAATATAGAACAACAGAGAACTGGAGTTTAGTACTGCATGAACTCTGAAATGTCACCACCTCAGAACCAAAGCAGCTTTTACAGTGTATGGTTCTTTGACAAGTTCCAAGTTTTCAGCTCAATTAGGTACAAAAACCAAGCGTTGAAATACCTGAATTTCCCTGTGGAACAGTAATTTTAATTTTTGCACAACTCAACTTTACCTCAGCAATCTTCGGTTTTGCCTGTTACACAGGTTTGTCTGCATTACCAGTGGGAAAGAATCCTTCATTTATGAGGTGGGAAAGCAACCTCTGCAGAGACATTACTTCCCCTTTCCATAAAGGTGCAAAGAGAGTAGACTGAGCCTTGATATTATTTCTTAACCCAAGAATGCAACTGCACTAACACAGCGGCAAATGGCTATATAATTAGATGAAGTAAAGAACTGTTGTATTATAGTCTGTTCTACCCAGAGGTGATAGCAAAAAGTAGATTGTGGTTGAGTACCTATCTGCATCTGGGGTACTGCAAAAAAATCTTATGCAGTTTGCTTTTTCTGTGTGCCGTTGGAACAGTATTTGTTCAAAGCCACAGTTAAGTTTTTGGCTATAGCCACTGCAAAGCAATATACCTATAGTTTAGCAGTATATCAACAAAATAATTGATTGACTAGGACAATGTCATTAATGTCATTAAAATTATTTTTGTACACTAAGACTGCCAATTTTCTTTTTGAAAAATGATATCTCTACAGAGGAAATTAAATACAAATAATCTGCAGTTCTGGCAAATTTACGATCTACTAGATTTTTTTTTTAAACTATTAAATTTTAGTTTCTTAGAATTTCTGCAGACATTATTTATTTTTTTCGTATCTCCAAAAATTATTTTTAAGAGTAATAAAATTACTTGTGAATATATACTTCAACATACATTGACAAGATGGCTTCACTGTAAAGCAAACCAATATATTTGTATTTCAGATTTCTGTATTGCATGATTTAACATCTCTCATGATCCAGCTGAAAATTAGAAGGAAATATGTTTTTGATACTCACTGTGCATTGCCTTTAAGGGGAAGTATAAAATATCGATACATGAACATAAAGGTGTTTTCTTCTACGTGAAATTACACTGAACTTAGTAGGACTGTCCCAGGGACGTTACCTCACTGAAGAGGTGCATATGACCAATATGATTACATATAACCACATGTAAGATCATGAAACAGGGCTTATTCCTCTCTCTCCACTTTTTAAAGAAAGGAATCTCATAGCAAACCAAGCGCACAATTTAATGAGAATGTAAAATCCTGAAATTCTACCTGATTTGCCTAGTTACAGAAATAAGAGTTAATGACATTAATCTTTGCACTATGATTGAATGTTTTCAGGTATTTAATTTTCATTGGTATTTCAGGCACAGCTTTGTGATTTATGATCTAAGACATGGCACTGCTATATGAAGAAAAGGATAACTGGGCCTTTTAGAAGATGATGAAAGAATAGTGGAAAGAAATTTTTAGTGTATTACCATATTTATAATAAAAGGTTTATCCTGGGCAGACAGGAATAACAAAGGATTGAACTTGGTTAATCATACTTACTACTTTACTTCTACCAAATTCATTTTAATCTGTTTTTTTTTGTCAGTAACTTATTTATGGTTTAATGCTTTCCTCTGTATTAACTTAACAGGTTGCTAATGGAGCCTGTGGAGTTTCACAGTAAGGTTACACAGCTGCAGAAAGGACATTTACTCACAGAACTATGGTAACTTCAACATTCTTCTCTTGATTTTCTCGCTAATCTCATCAGCTGACCATTATAACTGTTTTCTGAGAACAAATTAACTAACATCCTGTTGGTCTCAACAGTCCCACTGCCCACTGAGAAATAACAAAAATGTAAATTCACTGAAGAAGGTTTAGAAATTTCAGAGAGAGGTAAAAAGTGAATTTTTCTGTAAATAAACGTAGAAACTTTATGCACAATAAGCAGAGAGAATCCAAATATTTACTTAAAACAAAGAGAAAAAAAAAAAAAGACACTGGAAGTACTAGATATATCAAGTTAAGCATTGCATATGGCTTCTAGGCTTTGTGGATTCATTGTCCAGAAGATAAATGAACAGAAACACGCACTAGGGATTAGCCAAATAATCCAGTCCTCCTAGAGAAAGAAAAGTGATTGTATTGCTCTTGGGCATCATAAAAGCTTGATTTTCCTTAGATCTTTGGAAAACTGGGCTGATGACACAGTCTGCTGTCAGTAATGAGAGCAGAATCAGCTGCTAATGTACTGTTCTCATTAGAGCCAATAGCTTGACATAATTTCTATTCGTGCTTTGAAATAAAATTTGAATGGCTTAGGATAAATTCTAGTACTGTAAAATTTTAGACTTAAATATCTCAGTTAAGAAAAGTACTTATATGCAATGTGTCTTTGAGGGGTATGGAATAATAGCCTCATTTACTTTTGCTCTTCTAGTCTCCTGAAAGAATCAAGTTTGATTTCCTGATTCAGCCTATTAAACAGGTTTCCCCTCTTATGTGGATCTCCAGTTCAGCTTATGAGCAAGTATGTGCATCTATTTGCTAAAAAAAGTCTTTATTTTGGCAAATAGATTTTCATTTTAAGGTTTCTATGCTTTAGTGCATTCTGCAATCTCACAGCACAACATATTATATGTGCCATGTCATTCACCCCAGTTAATCACTCATTATATATAGCTGATTTTTCCTTTTTATTGCAATACTAACTTGGAATTTCTTGTATAAAATACTGTTAGCATATTATTGCCACACATGTGAACTTCTTCTTAACCAGCTCAGACGTACAGATGTCTGATTCTGCACTAGTTATTTAGTAAATAAAGAGAAATATTTTCTGTATAGTTTGATGCATCTGATCTAGTTTAGGCCAGATAGGTCAGATGAACCAACCCCTGAAAGTGAAAATTTATCTTAAATATAGATATTTGGACTGTAGACAGTCCATTTAAGCAAGCTAAAGTTTTACCGTTACGCTTAGTTACATATTCAACTCACTAGGCTTGGATTAAATCTAAAACTAGGAAAAAGACAACTAGATACAAGGCTGAGATCTACTATCTTTTAAAAGCCAATGCATTCTCCGTTCTCTGTATAAGAATTCTTCATTACAGCTTACAATGTAATAATTGTATTATCAGTTGTTTAGCTGTCCCACTGAAGCATGTTTTTGATACTTTTCCTATAAACAATAATAACACAAATTTTTTTACTGTTCACAAATATTCACTTATGTAAAGGACCCATCAAATGCAGTAAGAATATCATATTTTTAACAGGTACCTAAATTCTGTGTGGCCTGCCAAGACATTTGTGACTATTAATATACAGAAAAGGATGGTTAAAATAATCATATTCATACAAAAGGAAAAAGAGAGAAAGAAACTCAAAACAGCTGTTAATTAGACATGGGAAAAAATGAAATATTCATAGAAATTTGTTAGTGTGAAAAGACTTTCTCCTTCTGAAATAGAGGTTTTCTATGTAGTTAGATAACCCTGGCAATGCAGAATGATGCCATATATACACAAGTACCAGCTTGAAGATAACCATGAAATTATTCCATTCATCTCCATGAAGTGTTAAATGTGATGCTTAATCAGATAAATCTGCTCACCATTTTTGTATATACTCCTTTTGTATATACTCCTTTAAATATACAACTAAAGCTATCCATTTTGATTAAACGACTCTGTTAAGCTCAGAGTCGGAGGAGTTACTGAAAGCATAAAACGAAAAAAAAAAGCATGTAGAACGTAGAAACTTTTGTTATTATTTTGACCTTCAAATCCAATCCTTTTTTTTGTGATTTCTTACCTAGTCAATTGTTGTTGCCTTTTCCATGGCAAGACATTTATTCATTAAAATACACTATTTCAAACTACAAACCTCTTAGTAAATAATCTCAAAGGTTTTTCAGACACTTAGTCTGTAAGCATACTGAGGTTTATACTGGTGGTGGCTCTCCACTGTTACACTGTTTTTTGACATATTTACCACAGTTAAGAAATTGTAGGAGGGGGGTGAGGGTTTCAACTTGCTACTTATGTAAACAGTGTAGAAAGAAAACTATGGAGTGAAAATGAAGGACAGACTCAGAATGCTCCTGAGAAGAAAAAAAACAAGGAAAGTTTAAGTTTAAATCCAGAGGCAACAAATGACATATGTTCACCACATGAGCAAGAGACATGATTATGGTGGGTGAGAAAGCTACTCTGTATCTTTAATATAGAATTTGTACACTTCTTTTGAGCATCTGCTAACACTTAAATTTTGAAGTGGAAGTTTTAGAGATACTGACCAGGTGGCAGCAATATCTTGAAATCTGTGAAGTGAAGATGAATTAAATGGGAGAGGGATGCTGGACCAGATTTAGCCCAACCTTTCCTCTCATGGCCAGTAGATGTCTAGATTAAGAAATCAAGAAATAGACTTCATGACCTCCTTAATTCAACATGATTTTCAATATGCTAATGTTAATGGCAACGGATAGGGAGCACGACACCTCAAAGATAGAAAGCCAGGATAGAGAAAAATAAAACTGTAGTTTTGTACAGGACTCCATCAGTCAATTTCTCTATCTAAATGACAGTCAAAAAACTACTGCTTCCATGAACTTAGAACCTCTTAGACGTGTTGTACTTCAAACTTAAATAACTCCTCTGCCAGCTGTAATTTGAAGGTATTCCAGTCTTGAAATCTTTATCTAAACCTTTCACGGCCAGTCCAACTCTTGTTTACTACAGTTCTCCCAGTTATAAAATAAGACTAATGCTACTGATTTAATTCAGAAGCCTTGTAAAACAATTACCAGCGTTAAATACTGAATTTTTCACGTATGAGCTTTCAGCTAGTCGAAAGTGCATGAGTTACGCAGCTACCTGAACTGTAAATGTGAATAATCCCTTATTTGAACATACTTAGAAATAGTTAACACAATCCCAATGCCATTTATGGTTGTGTGAATTTGATTCTTTATCTAACAGTACTGAACACCAGAGCATATTAAAGCAATATAGATTGTGGGCAAGAAAACATAAAATATTTTTTAAAAAATTATGTGAAAAGTTAAATTAATTTGAACATGGCAAAACTCCTAATTTTTGAAAGCTACCATATGGAAAAGATTTGAATAAATAATTGAGTAATTAATTGTTTCTAATGTGTGTTACCATGCAAGGACACATCTGACTGCAGGTTTTGTTACTTTAGTGATGTAGCTCTTGTCAATGTCAACCTGAGTATGTTTCCTACAGTAATAAGAGCAGTTTAAGAGAACAGTAAACCAAAATATCATCATTGAACCATAGAATCTTAGAATCTTAGAACTACAGAATTGTTTGAGGTAGAAGCAACCTTTCAGGTCATCTAATCTAGCCCTCCCTGCAGTGAGCAGGGACATCTTCAACTAAACAAGGTTGCTCAGAGCCCTTTCCAACCTCATTCCAGAGATGGACATCTACCACCTGTCTGGGCAACCTCTTCCAGTATTTCGTCACCCTCATCATGAAAACTTTTTTCCTTACATCTAGTCTGAATTTACCCTCTTTTAGTTTACAATCATTACCCTTTGTCCTATCACAGCAGGTCCTACTAAAAGGTTTGTTCCCATCTTTCTTATAGAAAGGTACTGGAAGGCTACTTTAAGATGTCCCTTATGTCTTTGCCTCTTCAGGCTAAGCGAACCCAAATCTTTCAGCCTTCCCTCATAGGGTTGTTCCAGTCCTGTTGTTCCCCTGCTAACTCAGGAAATTATTGAGCTTTAATGGCAATATTCAACATACTGAAACACTAAAATATCATTGTCAGTGCTGAGTAGAGAATTTCTAGTGAACTTAAAAGACAGGATAGGAGCCCTGTGCTCTAGAGTTTCTATTTTAAGAGTCTCTTTAGTCAAAGTAGAGAAGAAAGTAAGCTATAAGCCTTTAAATAATTATCCACTGTAGTCTCTTAGCAGAAGATTTTTAGCAAGCGCTGGGAAGAAGGCATTACAAAGGGGCATTTGACAGAATAGTTGAAGTTTTAGACTCATCTGTTTTGCTGTGGTAACTATGTTACATCTATTACAGGTAAACATTCTGTCTATGAAGACTATCTTTTAGCAGTTTTCAGCTTTCCTCTCAGAGCTATGCAGAGAAGCAGATTAGGGTGGGGGAACACACGGTGCTTTTTAACAAACATTCAGCCTTTGCACATCTGGCCCCACAATTAGCAGTCAATGCCCGAAGCTGTTGTCCTTTTCACAACCTAAACTCATTCAGACTCTCAAAATCACAAGACTGACTTGATTTTTTTTTCAGTAAACTAGTGTGTTTTGTATTTTGTTTAATTTCAATTTTTACCATCTCACATTTATTTTTCTCAAAACCAATAGAGAGTCATGTACGATCTTGAAGGCAAAACTAAATATCTTTGGTATATGAAAGTCTTGTTATACTTTAAGTTGCAGATATTTAATTTAGTCACAAATACAAGCAATTAAGTGCCATCAATGACAGCAGGCATAGGGTATGAAAATTTCTTTTTGGTTTGGGCCTTACCTTCTATGTACATCAGCTTTCCAACCGAACTCAGAGATTATAGTACATTGTGAGAAAAAATAATAAATATGTTAAGTGTTCATGTTTTGCCAGAAAAAGATACAAAAATACCTAACATAACAGAATTATGTGTGGAAAGATTTACTGACTGAAATTCTTATGTATTCAAGTGACTCCAGAATCATGGGCCCTTAAAAAAACATTCATGAACAACTAGTATTAGTAGTCAACATGAGCACAGCAACACACAGATCATCACTTCTGTGAAGAAGCATTGGATTAATTTAAAGTAGTAACTCCAGCATAAGTAGATCTGGAAATACTCAGCACGTTCCATTTTTTCTCTATTATAAAAAAAAAAAAAAAAAAAAGGTATTACATTTCCAGCAATTGATTACGGAAAATCACAGTCTTTATAGAGTTACCTTTGTACTTTGTACGTGTGCATAATATTACAGTGTCACCATGGTTATAGAAATATTTCTTTGCATGGTTCATTTTAAATACACAAATAACATGCAGAGAAAAAACCACAGCACAAAGGAAATTCAGCAATGGAATGCAGAAAGAAGGCTGAGTGATACCAAAGATACAAGCGTAAAAACATGCAATATCCAATTACCAACAGCTGGCCTGTATCCGGGCTGGGTTTGGAAAGGAGGTGTGAATGATACAGACAATGCTTTATCACACAGCATTATTTATGAAAGTCACTAAAACCATAACTTCACATTAGGAGTTATTTGACAGAAAAATCTAAAAATAATTGCCTCGGTTTACCTACATAGTTTAGAGATCACGTAAAAAACCTGCTGTTTTATGAATGGAGTCTCTTTCAAATGCAGGTCAAATCCATGCTAGAGTTTTCAGGTATGATTTTAAGAAGGGAGATTACAGAAAATGTATCCACATGTGATAGTTTCAAATCACGTTCTGTCACTCTGATCTTCTTCTGAATCTAGGTAGCAACATCTGCTGCACTTTTTGTGTGTATTCTCCTAACTAGAAAATGAACTTGCAACTAATAAGCTGAGCAAATTTGTTCTGCTTCAGTTTCTCCATAATATATTGGTGACAATAATTCAAGTCAGATACACCTGTGGCCTTACTCGGTTTCTTCTGCTAGCAAGATCTTCTGCAGTTCATTTGCTTTCCAGCAAGTTGAAAACATAGTCGAAAATAAAAAAGGCTCACCATGGCACTATGTCATGATCTTTCTCAGGGACATGAAATTACTCATAAAAATCATTTCATAGAATAGAAAAGGCAGGATCTACATATAACTTTTTTTTTCTAATGGTATCGCTTTTCTTCCTGTGAAGTTACATTCATTCTTAATAATCTGAGAGAAGTATGGTAACACTTTTTCCTTTTCCGACAAGGTGTTGCTGCTATGAGTGCATTATTGCTTTATTTATGGTCTATGTACGAAACTTGCTTTATTTACGGTCTGCGTATGAAATTGAGCTGGTCTTTTTCCATCAGGGCAATATTACAGCTTTCAGGAATAAGTTCTGGCTATTTACAAAACTTAATAAGGTGGCGGAAGATTACATGAGGAATAAGTAGCAAACTGAATACTTACATTTCTTATTCTGAATACCGGGTTCAGAAATGTCATTGTTTTTCTCCATTCATCATGTCGACTCTGAGCTATCCTTTATAGAATGATGATGGTTGGAACAAATCTAGTGCGACCACATGCTCAAAACTGGTCCAATAAAACCAGGTTGCTCAGAGCCATGTCCAGGCAAGTTTCAAATGGCTCCATGACCTCTCTGGCAATCTGCTCCACTGTTTTAAATATTTTTCTGCCTTTTCTCCCTGTATTTGTAACAAGCAATAAATTTCATCTGCCTGACCATTTTCGTGGATGTTCAAAGAGTACACTTATATCATTCTTTTACATAGAGCACAGGGCAGGACACTGCTCCAGATGTGATCACACAATAAATATCAAGTAGAAGGGAAGAATCATTTCCTCAGAACTTCTGGAAGCACTCTTAATAATAAAGCCCAGGAGGTGGTTGGTCTTTTTTGGCAGTGAGGACAGATTACAGAATCATATTCAAATTCTTGTGTAGAAGGACCCCTAGATCCTCCAAACGTGTTTTCCATGCAGACATCTCCCAGCCAGTACAGCTTCATGGCATTATTGCTTACTAGACGCAGACTTTGTATTTGTCTTTGTTAAATTTATGATGCCTCTTCTATGTCGTTTCTCCAGTGTGGCAAGGTTTTTCTGAGTAACATCCTTATCCGCCACTGCACTGATCTCACAGTTTACTAGAGACGATGAACTTGCTGGTCCCACTCTGTCCCATCATCCAATATTAAAATGAGTTGTTAATATTTTTTCTTCTTTCTAGTAAATTTAAATTGAATACAAAGAAGTTGCAGGTAAAATAAAACATTTAATTTGAAATATATGCTTTTATATTATCTTACATACATAGCTGAGAATGTTTAATACTTGTATGTTATCCAAATCTAACATGCCATAATGATCTGCAGTATTATTTCACAACCCCAGCTAAGGTGCTGTCATGCAAGAATTAGCACTTTACCTCTTGATTTTCCACTTTATTCCATGTGTGCCTTAAGGTACTTGTGGATAGTTACTTGATTCAGAATATATTTGAAAATAATGTGAGAAATAAACGCATTATGGGAGTCCTGTCCAAAGTGTCCATACTGATTGTAGGAAGGTTCTGGATCTGATTCAGTACTCTCTCTCTCAAGATGTTTCCTTCCTTTTTGGCTTACTCTGAACTTTGGCCATATCACAAGCTACCATGAAGCAATTAGAAAATCAGGATTTGATTAGAAGCTGGGTCTCGAAGATAACATCACAGGGTAGCCATTGGTCTTGTGTTTGCTACAGATGCCCTTAATGCAAAATAAATTAATGTCAAGAAAATACAGCAATGTGTCAGAAGGGGAGTATACCTAATGTCATACAGATAGCTAAATAGAAGGTGGCAACTTAAGCATTGTGGCAATATCCTTCCCTGCTTAGATATGAAATAATTCCCTTTGTACACAATAGCTTGCCAGAAGAAGAAACCCAGAGAAAAGCAGTTTCTGCCTTGTCGCTCTCTTTTATACAAAAGAATTGTGAAGGAATGGAGACACTGTGTAGTAGGAAGAAACAGGAGAAAAATCATGGCTTGCCCATGATTACTGTAGACAAACCAGCAGAATCATGAAGAAGCAACTGAGATTTTCCTTAAGGAAACTATAGAAGATGGTTGATTTAATAGCTGTTTTACCCTCCCTGAAAATCCCCATATCTCTACCTTCCCCTGAATACATTTTATCTGTACCATGGAAATTCGGAATCTTCAGAGAAAAAAAAAAAAAGCTGTATTATATAAAAATATAGTTAAAATAATCAAATATTTTCCTTAAGTTTTGCAGAAGGAACACTGAATCACAAGTCTCCATTTAGGATCTTAGTGATCCTTAGAAATACTCTTTTTCAACTAATATATTAACTACCTTCCTACAAAAACTACATAGGAGTCTTACAGCTGTAAAATACGCAGAAAACGTGATGTTGCTATGATTCCCATGGTTTTCTGTAAATCGTAGTTGAGAATTGGAAGATTTTCCCAGAGGAGACATTTAACAGTTGTGGTATAACCACAGCTCATATCACAATGAGTTGCTAGAATACTTTAAATGTAATTCTACTTTACAGGCCAAAATGGCAAAGTGAGACGTTCTACCTTTATTAACTTATACTGACTGAGCATTTTGATGAATTCAGTTTGCAAAGCATATTTTTTCTAATTACCAGTCCTACTCATCAGATTGTGGATACCTGAAAATATCATTCTTACTGCCTGGAAGACAAACAATGCTTTAATTTTTTTCTTGTTTACTCTCTTTTCCTTCGTTTTATGTCCTCAGTTATACATAGGCAATTCTTCTGTAAATGTTCAGAAGTAGACTCCTGTACCTCTGGTATAAACGTCAGAATTTCCATTTTACAAGAAGTTCTGTCTACCTAGTCTCAAATTACATTATACCTCAGCTGTGCACAAATATGACATCAATTTAATTGCATTTGTGCTTTGTTAATTAACTGAATAAAGAAAGCTAAAGAAAACATTTCCATGAACACACTTGTCATAAGTCAGTAGGTGACTAATTTCCATATGTTCAAAAAGATTTACAGTGGTTTAACTAGACAAACACACTTCAGTTAGAACAGAACATCTAGCTTCTACGTGCCTAAAATACGGTGATCCCTTCCAAAATAGGAATATATTCACTTTTTAATTCATTATGCAATAAAACTTTTATATATCTACTTATTTGATCTCCATAACTGTGGAAATTAGGACACTACTAATAACACAGTTACCCTCTCTGAAGTGGAGAAATACTGTTCTTGCCATTTAAGTAATGGAAAAGTAAGAGAAGAGAGAGATTAAGAGCAAGTCCCATAAAGGAATTTTGGCATGTGGCCATCAGAGTGAGCTACAAGATCCGACTAGACTTCTTTTGCCATGCCTGGAGGAAATTATCCATTCAAGACAAGGATTCATAGCAGTCAGCATGCTGAACTAGGGATATGCTTAAACAGTAGAACAGGAAATGATGGAAATAACACATCGTTTGACTCACATCTCTTTTTGACATTGATAAATCAGCTCTGTAGACTGCAAGAGAGTATGAAAGTACATGACCTAACTCTGTACTGAAAGTATCCCAGCACGAAAGATAAGCCAATGCTTAGGCCCCTTTAATGACAATACAGTACTTAATTTGAATAACTTAGGTTTTTCTAACTTTACATTAGGACTCATATTTTATGCTGAAATTTGAAGTCCTGAACCTTTCCCTTGAAGTAAAAAACTAAGCTGCTTCCCTGGGAAAGGAGGAGTCAATTTCCCTTCTCTTTTAAAACATGTCCAGAGGTAAAGCTGTATTTCATTAGAGCGCTTAAATTCAGGACCTTCCTCCTCCAACATTCAAATGTTGAACCAGGATTATTTTCGTCTATACAGATGCACTAACCTAAGCTTGGAGAGCAAGCATTCTGCATTAAACTACAGAAACAACTCTAGAAAAAGCAACTGGAAACCAGGACTCCTATTTTCATGGTACAGCAGTAATCACTAGAAAGTAATGTTCTCTCTCCTTCTCCCTTTATGCCCTCACATATCTGTAATTTGTGCTTCATAATAGCACCATGTCAACGTGCTGGGTAGAGTTTTGAGGCCTCATTACCAAATTGCATCCTTTCCTACATCTGGCAATATGTTCTTTCCATATTGCATGAAGTTTAGTATTTTGCAGCCATACAAGTTTGAAGGAAAATCCTGGTATACACGTTCTTCAACTTTCGTTCTAGATTTGTGGTAAAGCGCCTGAGGTAAGAAAACATAAGAGTTTCTCACCAAAAAGAAAAAACAGTTTATGACAGTTGCCTGTATCCATCTCTTGATATTTGTAATAAACAATATACCTACATCTACACACACACATACATATAAAAAACAATGTATTTAAATACATGTGCATGATAACTATATATTATATTTAGTGTTCTTCTGAGTTCTTATTAAACTGAAACTTGGCTTTCGAGAACATGGGTCACAAAGTAACTATTTACTCCCTTTAAACACCCAGTATGCATTTACTGATAAAAGGAGCTGGGCATAACTCTTTTTTTTTTTACACTTTTCAAGAAGGCACTGAAGTCCTATTGAAATATATACACTCACTTGCAGGCTTAAGAAAGAGTACTTTTTATAGAATCTATAATTCCATTCTTCATAATTCCTATCAGTTTTATGAACTGTTGGTATGAACATGTGTTATTCAGACCTGTAGGTATTAAATTAGATGTGTATTTACATATTTATACATATACAGTTATGTGCTGAAAATATTTGTGCTTTGGAGCTTTTTAGGAAAAAAAATATGTATTTTGTTCCTAACTATGATTGATTCTTTAAAATTGCACTAGACAAAAAATACAGTTACAACTTTATATATGGACAAGTATATGCGAAAGTGTGCAGGGACGATAGCTAATCCTTTTTTTTTCCTATGGTTAGAGCTTTGAAGCTCTCTCACAAGATAGATACATCATTCTATTGGCTACAAACATAATAATGAAAGAAATTACATTTTAAAGTCAAAGGCAATTTACAAAAATGCATATCTAAATTATCTAACATAGCGTAGTGTATATTAAGTATTCATTATTCTATGCTATTACAACACAAGTCTTTCTTGTGGGCACATGGTTACAGTTTGTACATCTGTAAAACTATTTGCACAAAGAAAGCTTAGCTGATGGATCATACAAATGTGTTTACAATTTGCTGTTTCCTGAAGTTGCAGGGTTTTTTAGTCTTACAAAAATAAAAGCAAACTAATGTCTTGATATTTCCTTTTTACTTTGTGCACCTATCTATATTTCAAGTTCTGCTCTCTAATGAGGAGGTTTTGATTGACAAAGGGCTTTCTACCGAAAAAAAGTGGTATCAGGGCTCCCAAAACTGTTGTCTTTCTCAAAGGCAGACGGTAAATCTGTCAGCAGCAGCATTCTGCACAACAGCAGCCCAGATGCTTTTAAGCTTTCTGCGTGAAGCCTCTCCATCCATTTAGAGTACCAATGGACTATTTGCCAAAGAAAGGTCCCCAAGGCAATTAGCTGCCTCTGAATTCAACTCCATCTGTCTGGGAAGTCAAATGAATGCAGCTTGTTTGGTCATACACCATTTAATGCGAAGAGCCTGCTTCTTTATAATTAAGGCAACCTTCTACATATCAGTCCAGCTGCGTTCTAAAAAAAAAAACTGTGACCTTCATTTTTCACAATAAAAACTTCATTTTAAGATCCTTTTTATTTCTTATTTAATGAAAACCAATTGTAACAATTATTATTTTGTAACTTTTCTGTATGTATATTTTTGCCATCCACTGTACCTTCCAGCTACTCTATTTTTGAGATATTCAGTGTAAACCAAAGGACTAAGAACACTGATAAACCTTTTTCACAATATTCTTCAGTTCACAGCTGAAGGCTTGAGCTGGTTTGAGCTAGCTTTCCCAAGCTCTCCAACCGCTCAGCCTACCTCTTTCCCAAAGCTTCCCCCTTTCAAAGAAAAAAATATGGAGGAAACCAAAATCACACTAAATATATATGTATTTCTGTATTTCTCTAAATGCAAAGAACTACACCACAAGGATATGCAAAGGAGCAAGTGAAGAGGGGAAGTGATATGGGAAAAAGGCCAAAATAAAAAAATCTATATAACATCCGGCATACAACTATAACACCCAGTAACTAAAAAAGTAAAGAATTAATGAAATCCTACCACACCACCTCCCCCGTGGAGAATCAGATGGCCAAATTCGACCCGTTAAAAAATTTTCCGCAGGCTCAGCAGCAGACAGGACCATCACAGGGACCTTCTGCTCCACAGCCTTGCTGAAAGAAGAGGAGAGTATACTCTCTTATCGACGCCCCATTTATATGTCGGGTTACGTTAAAGGAAGATATGGAATACTTCCGTGGATCAAAAGTCAATCCACTACAAGGCTTTACACTTCAGCTTTATTGGATCCCTGAATACATTTTTAGTATGATTAGGACACATTACAAAATTTATTAAAAAGCAGTATTTGATGTTAGCAATTAGAAAATATTTAGAAAATTGCATTTTTGATGGACAGTGTCCAACTTAATTCTCAGACACACGAGAGCAATTGCAATAGAATTTAGATCACAGTCCTTTACACACCACCAGTACAGAATTATTAGACCTCTGCTATGCACCATTGTGAAGAAAGTTAAGAAAATAATGTTTTATTTCACTGGTTGCAGTATTTGGTTTACATGTAAAGGTTTTGGTAATGAGGGCCCTATAGTAGTGGTTTCTATAAGGAAACACCTGGAGCTGCCCCCATGCCTGACAGAGCCAGTTCCAGTCAGCGTCAAGATGGACTTGCTGCTGGCCAAAATCTAAGCCAACCAGTGAGGTTGGTAGCACCTCTGTGGTAACATATATAAAAAGGATAAAAAAGTGCTGCATAACAGTAGCCAGGAGAGAGAAACAAACCTGCAAGCCAGTGAAGGAGGATGGGGAAGAGGTGTCTATATGGTGGAGCAGAAATTCCCCTACAGCCCACAGTTAAGACCATGGTGACACTGATTGTCTTCTTGCAGCCCATAGAGGTCTGTGTTGGAGTATATTTCCAAGCTGTAGCCTGTGGAGGATGCCACACCAGAGCAGGTGGATGTACCCTGAAGGAAGCTGTAGCCCGTGAAGACTTCTAGCAGGAACTGTAGCCTGTGGAGAACAGCCTTTGTTGCAGTAGGTTTTCTGGCAGGACCTGTGTCCCCTTGGGGGTCCCACACTGGAGAAGCCTATTCCTAAAGGACTGCATCCTGCAGAAAGGGCCAGTTTTGGAGTATTTTTTTAAGGACTGTAGCCCATGGGAAGAACTTATGTTGGAGAAGTTAATTAAGATCTGTATCCCGTGGAAGGGATCCCACGTTGGAGCAGGGGAAAAGCATGAGGAGGAAGCAGTGGCAGATGCAAAGCTCTATGAGCTAGTCATAACTCCCTTCCCATTCTCCAACCCCCTGTGCCACTCTAGGGGGGGAGGTGGAAAAAACGGAGTGAAATTGAGCCTGGGAGGAAGGAGGTAGGGGGCAGGTCTTTTAGATTTGTTCGTATTTCTCATTTACCTACTGTGACTAATTTGCAATAAATTAATTTCTATAATTTGAGTTTGTTTTGCCCGTGATGGTAATTGGTTAAGTAATCTCCTGGTCCTTATCTCAAGCCATGGGCTTTTTGTCACATTTTCTCGCCCTGTTCTGTTGAGAAAGGGGAGTGATAAGTGGCTTGGTGGGCAACTGGCAACCAACCAACATCAACTCACCATACTTACAGATACAAATGACTATACTAATGTATTCCTTGAAACATGAATAAATATAAATATAAATATTTATAAATAGCTATAATAAAGCTAATATTTAGACAAAAACTGTTCCAAAACTCCACATAGTAACGTCCTGAAGACATACTTAATCATTTCAAATTAAACGAATTTGATAAGCATTAGGAAAACATCACTACTCAAGGAGTGTGCTTCTAACTTCAATAACCACTCAAAATCAACAACAAAAGAGAACATTAATTTCACTGTCTATTCAGAATGAAATGAAGGTTTCTGAGAATTTAATATTTTGAATAAAGTTGATAAGTTTAATAATTCTTTGCTTCCTAGGTAGTGAAAAATCTAAAATTTACCTCTAATGCATGTAGTTCTATAATCCAGAAAATGTAATTTCTGTGTAAACATAAAAATAATTCAAGGGAACATAAAGTAAACATGAAAAATGTAGAAAGTCCCTGTGTGAGAAACATTTTACAGAAGTAATGCAGATTATACAGAATTTTTATGTATACATCTGCATATCTATATCCATCTACATACGTATATGTGTTTATACAGACACAGGCAATACAAAAAATGATGATGTTTGAATCTCTAGGTCAGATCATTTCATTAGTTTGTTGATATCAATATAAATAACATTGCAATCAACAAAGTACTAGGCAATCCACTTGAAGAAAGCGATTCTGTTCTGACCCTATCTTCATAGAAATTTAAAAAATACAGACTTCCACGCTCCTCAAATCAGTCATCTCCTCATTCTTCTCTTTCAAACTACAATGAACTGTAATTAGTTCATGAGAGAGATAAAAGTCATTGCAGGATTATGGAACAAAACTTACTTGCATGAAAATATAGTATTAAAACACTCCTGGGTTTAGATAGTGTCAGTATTTGAAGATTTCATCAAAAAAAACAATACTGCTATATGCAGAAGCAGGTATGCTAAGGAAGGTCTTTCAAAATGTAAACAGGAAGTAATTATAGAGGATACAAAGCGATAATTTGACATATAAATTCAACATAATTCCTCCAGAAACAATAGGAATGCTTTGATTGGATTCCAGATGTTTCTTCTGTCTGAGATTTTATGCAGGCTAAAATCCCAAGAAAAATAATATAACTGTTAAGGAAAAGGATATTTTAGTTATTTTAATAGAGTATTAGTGTTACAGAGATGAACTGCTTGAGATTAACAAAATGATAATGAAGATGGGGAAAAATGGTAATTCCAAAATCAATGAGCCAGAAGATGTCGAGAAGATCACAGCTAGGAAGCAGAGGATATAAATTATGCAAATAGAGAGCATTCACAAGAATAATTTTTTTTTGGCAGGAAATAATCTGATAAATAATTATTCCTTTTCCAGGAATGGAAGGGAGGAGGATAACTCTTGCGGTTCATGAGATGATGGAGAACTGTTGCACTGTCACGCAACACTGATGTTATCAGGAGCAGAAATAGAAAAGCGAAAACTCCACTGAGCTTCCAGGTTCTCTTCCTCTCTTCCTGTTAGGAACAACCACTGCCTGACCTGTTAGCTTGATTGCAACCTGCCATCTGGTATGGAGGTAGCACTGAAGTTGTAGACTTGCAATATGAAAGCCAGTAATTGAGGTCTGGGTTTCAGACACAGTGTAAGTGCAATCTGAGAGCTAGTGAATAGCCATTGAATTAGGCTGTGGTGAAAAGAAGGAACATAGCAGTGTCTTAAAGAATGATACAACCCAAGTGTAGCTCTACATATATGCTGCTATATATATCCTTCCAAAAAGTCACTGCTGTAGAATTGACTCCATGCTCAGCCTCTCAGAAGACCTTCAACATTTATTGCTGATTGTCAAGGCTTTCACTTCAATAGAGGACTCATGTCACTGAAAGAGATGGAGGTAAGTTTTCAGACTGAAATAGGGAGCTAGATGTGAATCATGTCATTGAAACTGCTTAAATGTAAAATAAAGCTGATTGCCATCAGTCTCCAAAGGAAATCACCACAGTAAGTCCACAGAAGTAAGGGAATGAGGTAGAGAGCAGATTGCAGACTTCTGGTCAACTAGATAGAAGATAGTTAAAATTCTGAAGTCAGCATTTATATTTCAGCAACTGTCATGTAAATAAAATTATTAGTATGTCACTATTATGATTTAACCCTTTAAGTATTTTTCCTTACAGAAGAAAAAGTTCCATCTCCATTTTGTAAAAATTTCTCCTTCAGCAGAGTGTAAATCAAATATGAAATGGATGTAGTCAGCTGGCGGTAAAACAAATGCCAAGAAATCAGAAGGGTAAGAGATTTCTCTCATCTACCTGTTCTTTCTAACTCTCGCCTACCAGATCAACTGTCAGAAATCAGCATTACATTTCTAAAAAATAACTAGTACCAAAAACCTATTTGCATTACCAATTATATTATTATAACACTTTGGAGAATATGGCACTTCTCAGGATAAACCTTTAAGTCATTAACTATTTGGTAATTTACTGGATTGGTTTCCCATCTACTTTTAGTTAATGACTATCGGTGTTAATATAGTGGTTAATGATAACAGATTACTATAAAGTATGGTTTTTGTTGTTGCACCCAATGGCAATTGGGAAGATGCCTGGTCATTACGATTCAATGTCAGTGTGAAAAATTGATTCACAAGTGACACAACTGAAAGAATTACTTGATCAGGACATGGATAAATCATTAAGCTACCTTCGTAAATGTTTAAAATCATTTGTATTAATTGATTTTCCAGACCTTAGGTGGGGCAAATCAAAATAATATTAATGACTACAACACAGCTATGTCTTCTAATAGACAGAAAGACGAACTTTTCCTGTGAAAGTCATGAAGTTTTCCCCTATCCCCCAAGGCAGGACTTCAATTGGAGTATTTTAACCAATTTGGGATGGTGAGCTTTAAAATGTTATATGCATTTTAGGGATTAAAAAACAAAATCACAATGAAAAAAAGACCAAATATTGTCCCTAAGAAATAATTGGAAGGAAACATTTATTCTAAAGAATGGAGATCTAGACTTAAAAAATATGGTTTTAAGGACCATAGAAGCAATGTATTCTGTGTCTATTATATATGAAAAGAAACAATACGTTTGTTTAATTGCATCAAAAAAGATTGAACATTGAAAAAAAAGGTTTTCTAAAAATAAGGAAAGTAAAGCATGAGAACAGTTGACTGAGTGACTTTTAAGTATATGTCATTGAGGATTTTAAACAAGGATTAGATAAATATGCCCTGGAAATTATATAAATATGAGGAAGCCTGTGTTTTATCCAATAAGTGGGTGAGATGACCTTGCCGTGATCCTTCAAAGACTTCTCCATCTTCCTGCCATTGCTGTTCTTATTTATGCAGTTGTTCTTAAAAACAAGTTTGATTGATCGAACTGAAAAGATCTTTTTTCCCCTATTCATAAGAACATAAGTATAGACAAAAAAAATTGAGACAACTTCTCGTGTGCTCTGCTCATTGTAAAATATAAAGGAGAAATGCACAAGAAGGAAAAAACACAAATAAGTCATATATCAGAAACAGCCACACAAGTAATTCTTGGAGGAAACATTGATAAGGTGAAAAATAGCAAGCACAGTGAACCTGAGAAGACCTTCCCTTACCATGTTATTTTGATCTTAGGTAAAGAGCTTGATGTGAACTGAAATGCCTCTTGTTCATGTCACAAGGCACCACTGAAAAGAGCCTGGTTCCATCCTCTTTGCACTCTCCCTTCAGTTATTTAGATACACTGATAAAATCCTCCCTGAACTAGGCAAAAGAGTCTCAATTCTCTGCCTTTTCTCATAGCAGAGAATCTCCAGTACCTTAATTTTCTTTGTATCACTTCATTCAGCTCTGCAGTATGTCTTTGATGTCTTTGTTTGTCTTGTACTAAGGAGCCCAGAACTGGGTACAATACTCTACATGTGGCATCACCAGAAGGAGACCTACTGGCAATATTTTGCCAAATGCAATCCAGGACATCATTAGCCTTCTTTGATACAAGGTCACGTTGTTGGCTCATGTTAAACATGGTGCCTACCACAATCCCCAGGTCCTTCTCTGCAAAGATGCTTTCCAGACATTTGATCTCCAGCATGTATTTGTGCATGCAGATGTTCGTCTCCAGGTGTAGGATTTTGTACTTACCCTTCATGAGGTTTCTGTCAGCCTGTTAAGGTCCCTCTGGATTCCAACTTTGGCTTTCAGGCATACCAACCAGTCCTCCCAGTTTTGCATCATCAGCAAACATGCTGAGGGTATACTCTTACAGATCATTAACGAAGACATTGAACAAGACTGGATCCAGTATCTAACACTGGATTAAATCACTAGCTACTAACGTCCAGCTAGACCTTGTTCCACTATTCATCACCCTCTGGGCCCTGACATCTGCACAGTTTTAAATCCACCTCATTGTCTGTACATCCAGCCCATACATCAACATCTTGTCTACAAGGAATTTATGGGAGTCAATGTCAAAGATCTTACAGAAGTCTAGGTAGACAATATCCACTGCTTTCCTTTTGTCTGCTAGGCCAGTCATTTGTTAGTATTTACAGTGTAGTTTGCATTGGTTATAATTTACTGTTCTGCTGAATCAGAGCAAACACGGGAAGTTGCAACCACTCTTCACATACTGCGTATAATGCTCATCTTTTAAAACCTCCAAATTGCATTCACTCTTTCCTGTTTTGGATGTATGCATGAAGGGAATAATCTGTACCCTATTTAGTGGAGAAATGCCAACCACATCTAAGACTCATGAAAAGCTATTAACTAGTATGAGATACCTCTCATGCTTTTGCAACAGAGCTCTATGGTCTCATTTCCATTCCTTGTGGCTTCACATACTTCTCAACACTGGCTGATCTTTGGCTGACCTACGCCTACCACAGTGTGTCACTGACACCGCTGAATCAGACTGGTATTTGATCTACTGATCAAATGCATCTGGCATGTGGGGTCATAGAGTGGAGCCAGAAGCTACTGTATGGCAGTACAGCTGCAGGCTGTGTAACCTGCAGTGTTTGCTGCCAGGCACCCTCCTTACCCCTCACTCCAGCTGCCACTCAGGCCTGGCACACAGCTCTCTGCCTTCTCTTGCCTCACACCAATACTTTGCAGACTTTGACTAAATGAAGTTCCTTGAGAAAGTGTACTAATAAGAAAGCAGAAAAAGTAAAAAGACAAAAAAAGAGGAAATAAAAACAGAAAATAAAAAAGAGGAGGGAGGGGAAGGAGAGGGAGAAGAAAGGGGAAAGGGAAAAGGAAATAGAAGGAAGAAGAGGAATAAAAAAACCTTTTTTTTTAAGAGAAAAGGAAAAAAAACATAAGGTCAAGTGTCATTTTCAGTTATAACCTCCAGATAAAACAATGGATTTTTTCTTAAGGGAAAAGTTGTATAGATGCAACATAAAAGCAAATATTTTCTGAATTTTCCTTCGTGCTATGTCTTTGTGATAGCTGCCTTTGCCCTAGCACCAAAAAGGCAAATCTTCACATCAGTGCAGTTAATCACTATAGAAAAAAGAATTAGTTCTGTTTCACTAAGTAACACCCTGGCATTCACCCATTGTAAATGGAGGTCTTTGTGCTGTATGCAAGTAGAAAAGGCATTCACTACAGAAAATAATACACAGAAAAAACAATTATTACTACAAGAGTGCTAGCTATAAGTTTACATGTAGTTGTAGTACTGAGAAGGCAAAGGGTAGGTCAGAAATAATTACATCGACATTAAGAAGGCAAATATGGACTTATTTCTTTGATTCCTTTGCTGTGGCTGTTACAATTGATTAATATAACTAATAGAAGATTGTGCCACTTAAATTTCAATGTGTATCAGAGGAAAAAAATATCAGTAGAAAATTCCATTCTTCCTGGATTAAGAAAAGTAGTTTCAAAACAAATATTTCTGTTGATATTCATATTCCTGTTACTTAATTAAATTCTTTGTTGGCCAGAAAGGGCATCACACTCAAAATTATGAAGAAATAAGATTTTTAAAAAAGATCAAGTTTCATCCACTAACAATCTCTAACTAAAAGAATTTAGTCTGAATCTTTCACAAACCAGGTTTTATCATGCCTGCCTTTCAGATATTTTGATGCTGTTTCCAGTGCTCTGTGTAGTCAGAAAACATATACTGGTTTAGATGAGCCCAGGTTCTAATTCAGAATCACACTTCATAAATATTTGTCACAGATGTGTTTCCTTAAAAAAGTGTAAATAAAGTATCTATAAGAATGCTTACTCTTTTCTTGCATCCAATCCCAAACATCTGAAAGCTCCCTTGCAGCAGGAGAACATAAGTACTGGAAATACACTTAGCAATACAATGAAAGTTCCATAATGAGGCAGAGATATCAGTAAACTGAATTCGAGCTGAGGTAGCGATATTATCTCTTTTGTAAATGGCTGATTTATAAGAAAACAGTTCTCTCCTATAACACACAAAATTACCCTTCCTCTTTTAAAATTACATCTGTTTTACCCAAAGTATGGTTTTATGAGACAAAATTTATTGTCATTTCCATCGGCCACAGGGTAGGTTTCTTTAAAATGCAACACTACCGTGAAAGTGATTATTTAATACTCTGTTCACCATGCCTCAGTGGTTTCAGTATTAAAACTGCTAGCAATAAATATGAAAACGAAAATTAATTGCCAGCTATACAAACTCAACCTGAAATTCAACCTGCCTTCTTTCTTTAATAGGTTAATAAAGATTCTACAGACCAAATTATACCTCAATTACAAATGTTTAGCTTCATTGTTTTCTGATTATGTTTTGAATGACACGTGTGGCACCCTATTGCCATCAGCATTTTCATGCCTGTGTAATCCAAAGTAACTAACTGGAATCTGCTTACTTCTACCCTAACTGCTGCTCTAGAAGAGATGATTGTGTCATGTTCCTCTTTCTTAATATTTCCCTGAAGTCAATGTATGCTAAAGTAATTTTAGAAATCCTGCTTTTTTTTTTCATGACTCTATTTAGCAGAGAACACCCTTTTAAAAAGCATATATCTGTGTGGTCAGAAGAAAAGTAGAAGTCTGATACTTAATGGCATTATACCTGGAAAGAAAAACTGGACAATCCATACACTATAGTAATACAGTGTTATGCTTAAGCTAGTAAACTAAGTATTTTTAGACTATGGTCATGCATGATTGCATATTTTTTGCTACTTCTGTATTAGAGAGGAAGCTATTAGAAAGGCATGAGCCAAATGATGGATTTTAAAAGACATTTCAGCACATAAATATGAAGACAGGCACCTAAGAAGATCCTGGCTTTAGGTTTTAGTTCCAAACTTCCATTGGAACACATTTGTTCTAAATTTGTCTTTGACCACTTTTGACCTGCAATGTACACACCTCACTTACCCTTGAATAAGATTTTACCTACAATCTAATTGTAATGAAATAATCTATGGAAAATTATAGATGCCTGAGGGAAATGTTGGGTTTAAAGTCTTTGGAAGAGGGGGCACCTTTGGAGTTCATACTTAGAGCATCTACGTGCCATGAAAATGAAAACACTGTTCCCAGAGCAGTGCTAGGGAACTGTTTTAAGAAAGGTAATTGTGTATATAAACTTGTTCAACATAACTGCCACATTGCATTTTGTTGGACAATTTAGTTTAACCGAAGTAGTGCAGCAGTATCCTTATATGTTTTGCCCACACGTGGTATTGCTGCTGTAGATAAGTTTCTATTAAACCAAAAACCTAAATTCAGTATCTTTTAAATAAATTCATATCAGTTAGTTAGATTTTTAATGTAATTTGGAATACTACAAAAGTAACAAAACAATAATTGGATTGTCAAAGGGTCTAAATTTAGGGTTCTAAGGAATAATATTTATCTTACTTGAACACCTTAATGCAGAGGAATATTCTATTTCTTTCACAACAGTAATTTAAAACTTCATGTTATGTCCCTATCAGCATGAATGAAATGAGAAATAAATGTATCAGTTCTTTAAGAAGAGTCATTGCAATAAATTTTGAGTATAAACAAAATTTATTATGAAAACCACTGCTTTAAGTACCGTTTATTTTTTTGCTGTTACTGATCAAAATTTCTCATTTAAAACTGATTTTTTTTTAATTAAACAGTGGGAACAAATTTAGGAGATGATTTTTTTTAAGTTTATACGTTTTCCTTCTTCTTGAACAAAAAAGCAGGGATTATTGTTAATTTCCACAGACAAGTAATTTTTATTTATTTATGTACTATTTGTGATGGTGTTTGTTCTAGTACTGGTGAATGTGTGAAACCAGAATAAGATAAACTCCAAATATATTCAGAATATAAATCATCAATTTTTTCTCCAATGGTAAGACATCTGGCATCTGCTGCTACTCAGGAGAATGGCTAGACTGAATTAATTAGAAAATGCTGTGCTGAAGAGCTAAGAAAAGTTATAACCTGACAACCACATTCATACAAGAAAAAAAATTAATGCAAGTATGGGCCTTTATTAGTACAGAAAAAAAAACATGTTTATGTCTATATTGATTTAAGGCTAATCAGTTTCAAATTGTGACTTCATCACTTTAAATATCCTATCACCTCTAAAGCCCTCTGAATGTCTAGTATTCTATCCACAAATTTGTTTCACCTCATACTTAAAATCGTAGATATCTCATATAACAAAGCCCGAAGTCTAGCTAAGAATAACTACAAATGTAGCATGATATAATTACAACAAAGAAACTTCATTTAGAAAACCACTTTATTAAACCTGGTTTTCACAAACAAAACAAATATAAATCAGAAAGAAATTCACATCCAAGTATCTTATCCCTTTAACAAATGAATAGTGGCATACAAGCAACTTCATCTGTATTGGAACTGTATCTGGTTTGAGACTCAATCATTCCCTTTCATATAGGTTATTACAGACAATATCGAAAACAAAATGCTGGTGAGATGTGAGGAATTTATGTTAATGAGGCATTTACTAGTAGTTTTACTATGTTTAAATTATTCTATCTACTCTTCATTTTTTCTGCCATTTACCATCTTAAAATGAAGTTGTTTATCATTGACCTATATTACCATTATAGAGAAAAAATTGTCATAGTTTTGTTGTGTGAAGTGACTGTAAATGAAAGTAAGTTAATATGCAGATTACTCATAGAATTCGCTTAAAATAACCAGTATTTTAAATTTATGCAGACACAGGCATAAACTTTCTGCCTGTTAACTCTATCAAAGGGTATTTCACTTGCTACTGTTAAATTTTGTAAGTAAACAAATTATTACATCCTAATAATTTATTTCGATTTTTAGGTGACATTATCAAGAGGGAATTATTAAACTATTAAGAAAAAAATCATTGGAAGATTAATGGTGGACTTAGTTCTTAACTCACGTAATTCGGAAGATTTTGTCAGAACTTGATTAAAATACTGTGTTAAAAACATAAATAGTGATCAAAAGAAACAAAAATGCTATTTGAAGATCCACAAGGAAATTCATTCTCTCTTTCTCTTTCTTCCTCTCAGTAAGAATTACAAGGTTTTAAAATGTTATGCAGCTTGAAAAAAACACGTTCACAAAACCATCAGCTGCTTCTGAACAGAATAGGAAACTCAAGTACCTGCTGTGGCACTTGAAACTCAGACTATATCATTGATTCTCAACATTATACAAATGAGATATCAGCAGAAAGTTGTGAGGTAAAATAAAAAACTTAGAGGATTTTATATGGAAAGTAGGAACGTGTAACTTTGAAAGGATTAAAGAAGTCCTATATATGTAACAGAAGACAATAAATGAAATTTAGCAAACACCTTGACCCCTGGGAAAGATGAGACAGAGAGTGTTGGAATTTTATCTATGGATTTACAGAATGCCTCCAACTGTGGTGCAATCAGTAGGATACCTCTTCAGTTGCAAAGCGGTATTCAAAACCAAATTTGTTCTTATATATCATGACCATATATTTCAAATTCAAACAAGATTAATACTTAAGTTTTTTCTCACATTTGATCATATTATACACTGAATAAATAGCCAGTGATCAATGGAGAAAACCAAGTTTTAAATTAAAAGCCTATCTACATTCATGTATTCCAGCTTCATTTTCTCGTAACTGTTGTTTTATTTGTTCATAAAATACTCTATCCAAAGTTCTATCATACTCTCCATATTTCCAACAAAATAAATAAACAACTAGGAACGGTTAAAAACTTAATTTATGGTTTTTAGCCTATCTTTTCCTAGATGTTGTAGAAAGTGGTCTCAATGTAGTTTTAAAATTGCTTTTGAATCACTCAGTATGGTCCCCATTAGAAATGTTATACTTCCAGAGGAAACCAAAGGAAACATTTCTTCCTGACCCTGATTATTGACCAAGTTGTGTTCTAAAACTTGATTGATAGCCCTCAAAATTTTGTCCTGAAAGTAAAAGGAGAATGCTTTTCTCATTTATGTGATGTTGGAATATGCTTTTTAAATTTACTAGATTCTATACCTAATTCCTGTCTTGTGTTCATGAGACCCACACTGTAACTCCCTGTGTAAGCACTTGCTTTCCTCTACATTTTAAAATTAATTGTTTTAACATTGAAAACCATCTTATTTTTTTTATCCTGGATGGAAGTAAATAGGTGCAATTTACTGATGCTTCTCTGTTATTTTTCATTTTTTATCACCTCAAAGTGATTTATATATGGAATATTAAAGCCATATGCTTATAGTTCTTGAATCTGAGAATTGAATTCAAAGGAAGTCTGAATGAATATTCAACAGCATTTAGCCAGGCTTGATCTCCTTCTTTGAAATCAATGAGGGTTTCACCACTTACCTCTTGGGAGAAAACTGAGCTTTATTAAAATCCAAAGAACATGATTGTCCAATGGCACTGCAAGTCACAGACGAAAACCGACATCAGGTCCTCTACGTGGGATGTTTAAAATTATTGAAAGTATTTCATTTACAGGTTAATTTATAAATTATTTGGATTAATATCATATAATTTACAATGGAAATTTGTACCAGCAACTATCTGTACTATAATTGTCCAATTTTAATAACAGTAGTAGATAAGAGATACCATAGCTTCTTAACAGTTATATATTCCCTAGTAACTTGCAAGAAACTTTTAGCAATGATGAGCTGCATTTTTTTAATACGCTGGTATACATTTCTTAATAACCTGCACTCATTCGCTTGATAAACTTAGCAAGAGCTGTCAAATGATGTTTCCTGACAGCCTGTTTCTTTGGCTTTGCTAAAAGTCAAGCCTTATACCATTCAGCTATACTGAATATTTGTAGTACACATTAAATTTCCTGTTAATCCTTATTTTTCCTTAACCTTTAGCTTAGAGCAGTCCAGATAGGGATGAAATCCTTGGCATGTAAATTATTATGTCAGATGCATGATTTCCACATTTTTTGCATTAATTGTATAAAAACATGTTTTAAGTTGAATGGAGAATCAGATTTTCAGAAGGAGATTCCTTCAACCTCATCAGCATATATAGATAATCTATTTAATCTGTTGTAATTTTAAAAAAAAACATTTTAAGCAGAACTTTGCTTTCAAATTTGTATAGATCGATACTACTCTCAGGAACAAAAGCATTAATTAAACTTGTTTACCATTATTAATTATGTTTCTCTTTACTGAAATATAGAGTTGAACTATTTATTGAAGTCTGTTGCATTAGATTCTCATGACTGTCTGAAGATCATGGAATGTTATTCGGTGACCTGGCGTATTTTTCCAGCATATGTATTCCTGTTCACACACACTTAATTCTTCAAGCTGTAATGATGAGTGGAAGTGATAACTCTAGTTATTCATTTTATGTCGGGTTTGAGTCTTACAAACATTGCAACAATCATCCTGACAACCATCAGAATAGTGTAGGCTCTCTAAAGCTAGTACTGGTACGAGTAGCTGAGTGTCATGTTTGTTGCTCCCCAAGCTGACTGAGTGCAGCCTGCCTCACAGCATCCACCAGCTTTGAGGGGCTTCATCAGAAACATATCTGTGCACTCCACATTTGGAAAAAAAGAACTGAGTGCTGTAAATATAATTTCCTCAGACAAGTTCTTTGTAGCAGAGATAACTTAATATGCCCTTACCTTAAAGTCTGGGATTAAAGATTAACCCTAGCTGTATGTCATGTTTACATATCTGAGTCTATTTTTCTGTTTCCTATCTAGTTACTGTTCTATACTTATTCATATTACAACACTGTCTGCCTTAATATTTTCCCCAATGCTAAACTATTGTTTCATTTGCTGGCTGTTGTGCATGCCCTGTTTTCTCTTCTCAGTCAGTGGGCCTGTGAGCCAAATTCAGAAGTGATATGTAAGGTGCTGTAAGACAGATCCCATAACATTCACTTGATTTCCCTCAGTATTTTATACTCTGCTCATTGTAATCTGAAAGGCAATGTAACAGATTGTGACTGTTACACAAAGTAGTTGAAAGGAGTTTGGTAAGCTGAAGCATTTCCTTCTATAAATTATGTTTTATCCCAGCTCTTTATTAGGTGAGTTAACTTTGATTTAAGTACAGGAGGTCTGAGGGGTAGCGTAAGGCAGAAGACACAAGACTAAGGTAGTTCTCTGTTATTCGTGGGTGCACTGAAGAGTTCATAGATAAACCATGCAAAAATATAGGCTCTGTGTGGGCTAGTTCAGGTCAAAGGCAGTTTAGCCATGTTAATTACAGATCTGCCTGACTCTATATATTTATGAAGACACACCCCTGAGTCAGAAGAATCAAACCATCTAAAACCCCCCTTTTTGTGAGAAACACCAATGTGACACTCATTAACTCATGGCTGACTCATCGAAGGGAGATCATATTGAAAAACTATTTAGCTATCATCTGGATTGTTTCCATTATTTTCAGTATCTCATGTTCTGAGTAAAGATAAAAGCGTTGACTAGAAAAGATGATGTCTGTATTACTCCTCATTGTTAGCTTGCATATCATTTCTGAATTCAGTTCTACTGCTTGAACTATGTACATATGTTTGAGAAATAAAAGTATTTTGATGGCAGTCTTGCCTATTTGGCAAAATAAAACATCACTTTTTTATCTATTAATTTTACTTTTAAAATAAAAGAAGTTATTTCCTCCTTTTTTTTTTTTTTTTTTTTTTTGAGAGAAAGAGAGAAGAGAGGGATATTTTCTGTGGTCTAAGTGAACCAGTCTAAATTGTAGAACATAGACAAAACTCTTGTACACAGCAGCTGATGACAGAGAGAGTGGATCAGAATGTCATGAAGCTCTGGATAAAATGCATAAATAAATAAAAGCAAATATATACGGGTGGCACAGTGGTAAGAGATTGTGAGCATGAAGTCTGAAGAAAAAAAATGCAGGAAGTGCCTCTGAAAGATATTGTTATTGCCTCTGCTGGGAAAAAAATAAAGCTCAGAGAAGGCTGCTAAGTACCTCCTGTTTTAAAAGTAATTGGAGGGAGTGGCAGGAAGAAGAAATCTAATTTAAAAAAAATGTCAGTGAGGGCGAGTTTCTGCTAACTCTCACTGCTCTCGTGACTAAATCCTGTCTGCCTATTCCCGCCAGATATTCATTGCTTTTCATGACGCTTCAGTCTGACAACCCACATTACACTGCAGAGTAGCTTATGGGAATTGAAGTGTGCATTAATAGGCTTTCCATATTAATTTTTTGCTAAAGGTTGATGTGTTTGCGACAGATCCTTTTCACTCAATTCTCTTTGTCACAAGGAGATTGTGAATTGTGTCTTTATAATTCCTAACCCTGTTGTGGAATATTTAAGAAAAAAAATTTCAGTGTTGCTGATATATTATCAAGGAATGCACATCAAAGAAATATATAGCACTCTATATTCCACACAAATTCTCTCCATCTGAGTACTTTGTACTGTATTTACATATAATTATAGAAATGAATATCAGCAGTGCCCTGTCATTTGTCTTGAATATAAAAATATCCAATGCAAAAGTTCCTTTGTGTCTAAATTAATTTTCATCTTCTGTGCTAGTCAATTTTCACTCTAGTAGTGTCTAAAAGCACTGTCAATAACACAAAGAGTTCCAGCAACTCCAGCCTTGCGCAAGCACCCTGCAGATTATTATTATTATTGCTGGAGGAGTACTGGTGTATGAATGTAACATGCAGTCTCACTGTTAGGAAACATGATTTTTTCATATTCTAAACTTGGACTGAATAGGATGAATATTTGCATCCTGCTGAACTTAAGTGCAAGTATCAATAGTAAGAATAGCTTCAGTGAAGCTTCAGTTTTGCCTACAATATAGAATAGGGGTATTAAAAAGCAATTATTTAATTATTTTTATTCTTTTTAAGGGGAAAGAAGTGATTTTCCAAGCGCTTTAGGTTATGATTCTTTAATAAAATTCTCTGCTGTTTACTGCCTTTAATTATTCCCAAACAGCCTCTTGTTTGAGCATAGAGACACACAAACTACTAATCTGGAAGCAGCATCAGACTAATAAGAACTGGCATTTTGTGTATACAACAGATCTAGAGTTTTGCAGAGTTAAGATGATGAGAAATTCAGTCTCCTTCACTAACTTGATCATGTTGATGTGAAAAGACTACTATCCACATAAACGCATACTTGTTTTTAATAGTTGTGTCAATATCATTTTTTCCTTGTGTGTATATAAGCCTTATAGGTATTTCACAACAAAAATTTAAAGTCAGCTAATATTTTATAGGAAATCCAGAGGTATTTGAGCTCTTCAATTCTTAAAATTCTTAAAGTCCCTTTTCTCGTATGTGGCATTCCCGTTACTGTACCTCAGGTTGGGGAGTAGAAAAGCCCCATTACATGCTCCAGTTCCTATTCAGTCAATCAGTATACACTCAGGAGTTATTCTTCTGTGGCAAACCTACCCATAATTGAATTTATGTCAGATACGATGTTGTACTTATATGTCTACTGGGAGCAGAAATGAAGACATCAGCCATAGCACTCACAAAGATTTCTCTTCCTTATAATCTCATTGAAACAGCTGCTATTTGTTTTTTAGAGTATTGTACAGATCCTTAAATAACCTAGGGACATACTTACCTGACTCTCTAAGAATACTCAGTCATTGCCCCAGATGAAAAGATATGAGGTCAGCCTATCCCATTCCATGAAGACAATAGCCGACAATGTTTTGCCAACCTATATCATTATCATTGATGTAACAGCCACCAGCATGTTACTTGAGCAATTACAAATGTCGCAGCAATTTACAATGGGTTTGGGGCATTATTAATGAATTTAAACACTTTCAAACTTGAAACTTTAATTGGTATATCCCTACAATTTTTTTTTAGCCCAGTAGAAGTGATGTGTTTCCAAAACAGCAAGTCACTCTTCAATTCTGAACTGAAGAATACATATCAGGAAACTGTTTTTAAATCGTATTGTGCAATATCTTCTTTTCCGGATGTAAATTTCATTCTGAATATATTCAAACAAAAATATTATTAATAAAATATATGAGCTCAATATATTTTTATATATATAATATTAATAAAATATATTATTAAAATATATTAATAATATATAATTATTAATAAAATATATAATAAAATATTTAAAAATATAATTGCAATATGTTCCATTTGCAGGATCAACTCAAAGAGGAAGTGATTAACAGATCCATGTACTAGGTCAATTTTCTTGTATAACAGCAAGAAAATGGAAAATGACAATGTCTTTAATACTTACTGTGTTGAATAGTTAGACTTTCATATTCTGAAAGATTTATTCAGTTACAAAAAGGACTCATCAAAATAAATACAGCATTTTAGTTCACTTTGTGAGAAACTCCTATTAAGGACAAATATATGAGTCAGAAAATTTCTTAAGCTTCAGAAATATACCATACGGTTAAAGGAAATTCTTCAAAATGCGCACTGAAAGTGTTTGATTCCTCTTCTGTTTTTACAGATATAAATCACATTTCATTTAAACTGGTAAAAGAACGTTACCCTGGTTTTGACTGGGAGAGAGTTAATTTTCTTCCTAGTAACTGGTATAGTGCTGTGTTTTGAATTTGTCATCAAGATAAGGTCATTAACACAATGATATTTTAGCTGTTGCTGAGCATTGCTTACCCTGAGTCAAGGACTTCTCAGCTTCTCACACTGCCCTGCCAGTAATGAGACTGGAGACGCACAAGGAGCCTGCAAGAAGCACAGCCAGGACAACTGATTCAAACTAGACAAAGGGATATTCGATACCATATGACGTCATTCTTCCAAATAAAACTGTGGGGAATTGGCTAGGGAGAGTGGATACTCTTTAGGGGCTGTCTGGGTTTTGGTCAGCAGGTGGTGAGAAATTCCTTTGTGTATCACTTGTTTTGTATATTCTTTTATGATTATAATCATCATCATTATGAAGCCTTGGCTTCACCAAGGGCAAGACCTGCTAGACCAACCTAGTAGCTATCTATGATGGGGTGACTACATCAGTGTGCAAGGGAAAAGCAGTGGATATAAGGTATCTGTAAAGCCCTTGACATAGTTCCCCACATCCTTCTCTCTAAAATATGCATTTGATGAGTGGACTGTTCGGTAGATAAGGAATTGGTTGGATGGTCATGTTCAGACAGCGGTAGTCAATGGCTCGATGTCCAGATGGAGATCTGTGACAAGTGGTGTACCTCAGGGGTCTGTACTGGGACAAATTCTGTTTAATCTTTTCATTGATGATACAGACAGTGAGACCAAGTGCACCCTCAGCAAGTTTGCAGATGACACCAAGCTGAATGGGGCAGTTGTCACACCGGAAGGACAGGATGCCATCCAGAGGGACCTGGAAAAGCTGGAGAAGTGGGCCTCTGTGAACCTCATGAGGTTCAACAAGGCCAAGTGCAAGGTCCTACACCTGAGTAGGGGCAATCCGGGTTTCAATACAGGCTGGGCAATGGTGTAATTGAGAACAGTTTTGCAGAGAAGAACTTTGGGGTGCTTGTTTATGAGAAGCTTGACATGAGATGTCAATGTGAACTCATAGCCCAGAAGGCCAACCATGTCCTGGCTGCATCAAAAGAAGAGTGGCCAGCAGGTCAAAGGAGGTGATTCTCCCCTCTGCTCAGCTCTCAATAGACTCCACCTGGAGTACTATATCCAGTTCTGGAATCCCCAACATAGGAAGGATATGGAGTTGCTGGAAAGGGTCTAGAGGAGGGTCACAGAGATGATCAAAGAGCTGGAGAAACTCTGCTATAGGCACAGGCTGAGACAGTTGGGGTTGTTCAGCCTGGAGAAGAAAAGGCTGTTGGGAGACTTCATAATGGCTTTCCAGTACGTGAAGGGTGACTACAAGGATTTTTTACAAGGGTATGTAGTGATAGGACAAGGAGGAATGGCTTTAAATTGGAAGGAGGTAGATTTAAATTAGACATTAGGAAGAAATTCTTCACAATAAGGATGGTGAGATACTGACACAGGTTGCCCAGGGAAGTTGTGGATACTCCCTCTCTGAAAGTGTTAGAGGTCAGGTTGGATGGGTGCTCAAGCAGCCTGGTCTATTGGGAGATGTCCTTGTCCATGACAGAAGGGTTGGAACTGAATGGGTTTTAAGGTCCCTTCCAACCCAAACCATTAAATGATTCTGTGATTCCATGATTATTGATGTAGTTATTATTTTCCCTTCATTTTCTGTCCTATTAAACTGTCTTTATCTCAATTTATGATTTTTACATTTTTTCCAGTTCTCTACCTCTTCCCATTGCAGGGGGAGTGAGAGAAAGGCTGTGTAGCATTTAGTTGCCTGACAGGATAAAACAACGCAAAGGCGAAAAATTTGAACCACACTGCCTTACCACACAGTACTCCAGTTTGAAATTTACAAACCTTTCTTCTTCTTTTTATTTTTCCTAGCTAGAATCAGGAGATGTCCTATAATAAGTGACTGATTGTCCCTTGATTAGATTCTGCTCCAGACTGCATTTGTTCACATTACTTCTTTCTTTCTATTTTCAGGATCCAGAATTGCAATCGACTGTCAGACATCAACAAATAATCACAGTCTACTTTAGCTGAAAATTACACAGAGGGGAGTTCTACTACAATCTTTTTCAAAGCATAGAAAAGGGGTGTTTTGCCACACCCTTCATTTTTCTTTTCCATT
Source organism: Tapera naevia (assembly GCA_033556795.1). Lineage (NCBI taxonomy): Eukaryota > Metazoa > Chordata > Aves > Cuculiformes > Neomorphidae > Tapera > Tapera naevia. The sequence continues at coordinate 8,846,923 of JAUMJJ010000059.1, forward strand.
GAGGGCCACAAATATTGTAGGAAGATGTTAGAGTAAGTACAGAGTGTAATACCCTGCATTTTCAGCTCCCATCCTAGTCTTGTAGATTCAGCTTCATGATTCTTCCTAAGGTAACATTCCCAGTTTCAGGTGTCACCTCCCCTTAACATTACTCACAGTGTCTCTTGGTATCTGATAGATCTGAGCCCATTTTAGAAAGTATAAGCTGCCTTAGCTTACCTAATATGACTACCCAAATCAAATATTCTATGTTACCCTGAAAATCATCTTAAATGAAGTGTCTTTCAATTTTCAGGATGCTTTAAATTGCTCTAGACTAATACTAGACCAAAATAAAAATAAAGGTATTGAATACCTTTAACTGTAAATGCTGCAAATCCTCTTTCTCTGGCTATAGAATAAGTTTAATGCCTTTACTTGTGGACAAAATAAAGTGTGCTTTAGGATTTGAACATTTTACTTAATTGACACATTTTATTTTCCACATATTCTGTAATAAATGTCAAAAGCTGACACTACTCTTTTGCTATGGGATTAATCATCATTAAAAACTAAACTATAAGAGCATAAAGTAAGTTGTCAAACATTAACAAGCTCTATAGATTTAGTTGGCATTACCACAGAATCAGTGTGTAGGCCATCTTTAATGGCCACATGCCATTATAAACATAGTCAAATTTCTATGCCCAATCTATGACTGATTCATTCTACGAATGTACTAAATCCACTGAAGTAGCTTACTTGGGAGACGATTGACAAATGAGTTAATAATTAACTTGTTCACTGAATGTGTTCAAATAAATATGAAGTTGTCGTGCTCCTAAAATCCATTAACTTTAGGACCTACCATATTTTACCACGGACCACTTCCAGGATTGCTCATTGTGTGGTCCATGTCCACAGAATGAAAGAAGACAGAACATCTCTTCTTTCATCTCCAGGTTTTTAGACCATGCCAATGATCTGAGCATGATCAAATATTCAGTAAAGTGTATAACACAGTCTACCAGAAAACATGATCAAAACAGGCTTTAAGGAAATTGTATTACTTACCTACAGAGTGCTTTTAGGTTTCCCGGGTTGCCAATCACCCTTTCTTGGTCAAACACACACGACAAGTCACATTTTTCGCTGAGCTGAAGGCTCTGTTTACAGCAGATGCTGAAACAACATGTATCACATTCTTTACAGGCCAAGAAGAAGGTATGTCAACAGCAACTTATTTGATGAAAATACCCTGGGCAATGATTGCCTTAAGGAATAGGGAGTATCGGTTGGAAAATAGAGACTTGTAAATATAGAACCAAATATTTGTAACTTTGATAAATAAATGAACTGGAGGAGGAGTCTTAGAGCCATATAGGCAGACCACAAACACCTTGCTCCTAAGAGGGAGTAGAGGCAACAAAGAGAATTAGCCACAGTGTAAGGGTGAATGCTAACAGCAAAGATGGAAAGAAGTCTCCACAATATGCAGAAGTAAGATGTGAATTGTAACTGAAAGACTCTGGAGATTCGAAGGATATGGATCAATGTGCAGTACAGTGACAAAAATACAAGTGTATTTTGTCTAGACCAGTTTGTCTCTGGTTCTGTTTATCTATATGTTTTAGTAACAAAAAGTAACTGGAATCTTATGACACATCAGCACACGCTTTATGTTTAGTATTTAATATTTTCTTCTGAAATTTTAACCCATACAAGCCAAAATTTAGAGTCAAGGGTTCGTGAAATCCAGGGGATTTTGACAGTCTGAAGTGTCAGTAGCTGGGTTATGGGTTGTCAGCCCTCAGGCAAGTTCCCTCCAAGGATGTGTCTTCTGTCCCTGATGGAGGGCTGAAGGTGCAGAGAAACTTAGTTTGAGAGCCATCATGGTGGCTTCAGAAATGTTCAGCCAGGGAGGACTTTGCTAAGGTTCTCACAGACTCCTGATATCCCTGAGTGCCTTAACGCTTTGCAGTCAGGAAAGAAAATGAAAGACAAATGCTTAGCCTTATATTGTAGTAAGAATATAGGTTAATCTCAGAGATTAATTCAGTGAATGCCCTTTTAAATGTCATTAAATCAATTTTGCACAAATCAATTCTCATTGGCATTCCATTCATTTTCTGTTCATCCTGGTGTGAGTAATAATCTTATTTGCTGCTATTCTCAGTGACCCCTAGGATAATTACACTTCCTTTGCTTGCTCTACACGTCTCTTGATAGTAATGAGTTGTCCTGTGCATGTGCATTTTTAAACCCAGGGTTAATAAGGCAATGACTTTTTTTATTAGAGACAATCTCATTTGCTCCTCTCACTCGATGTTGTAATGTGGCATATTTCAAGAGATAAGTTTTATTTTCTGGAAATAGATGGAATTTCAGTATGATCAAAAGTTTTGAATCACATATGTATTTCACAGTTTTGGTTCATCAAGGCCACAGAGAAGGCAGCCAAGTGTTTTGGGGTATATTTTCCCAGATCCAGAGAGCTTACTGCTGAAGACTGAACTATTCAAGTTAGCAAAAATAAAACTCCACTGAAAGAGAGAGAAGACACAGATCAATATTTTATTGGACTTAAAGGATAATTTCTGTGTACTGCCGGTTTATGGATGTGAGACACAGACAGAAGCATTTACATGACAGGTCATATGCCTGATGAGGACAACAACACACAAACAATTGGCAGAGACAATTTTTATGTTGAAACAGCTCTCTTGACCTATAAATCTTAAAACTAAAGGAATTTCTGTGCTGTTTTAAAGTTGTGTCGATTGTTTTTAAATGTACTCTTTTCTCCCATATGAGTTCCCTTTAACAATGGCAATTCTTTCACAGCCTCCTAGATTCAGCTGTCAACCTTATTAAAAAAAGGCTCAGAAAACAAGTGAGCATAAATGCAAACAGTTCTTTTCCTCAGAGTAACATGAGAAATCAGAACAGAGAATCAACCAGTTTCATTGTATGACAGTTAGTACATATCCATGTAAGCCAATTTCTATTACAACACAAGCACACACTAGTAACATTTACTTTTAATGAATGTTTTTTACAAATGTGTGAGCTCCGTTCAAATGGACACTGAATCAACCACACAGAAACAGTTCCCACAGTCCCTAGTCTTTGTCCTGCAAAGCAGGAAATAACACAAAGTGTTTCTTATCCCATATACCTGTCACAGTTTAGGCTTGACCCGGCTTAATTTTTTGGCTAAACTTGTGCAGGAGAAGGGAGAGAAGAATGAGAGGAAAGAGGCTTGGAGATTGGAAACTGAAGCTACAGTTTTAAAGAGATTATGATAATAATAGCAATTAAAATAATCAGAAAGCAATGCAAATATGTGCAAATATCTGAGATCTCGTTCCCACCTCACCCCTCACTGACTGTACGTCACCAAAAAGGCTGTAGAGCAGACACGGGGGAATGGGTCTTCAGTTAAGAGAGAGCTGGGCTCAGGGATATGCAGATCCAGGAACAATCAGACAAACGAGGTCCTTACTAAACGTCAGCCATTACAGAAGAGTCTGAGTACCTTGTGATCTCTCAATTTTATACCAAGTATGACATATAGATGGAATGCTCTTATTGGTCTGTTTGGGGTCATCTGTCCTGTCTGCCCCTCCCTGTAGGTGTGGCTGTTTTTCAATAGCTCAAGAATGGCCTTGATAACTAGAGGAATAAGTAATGGTCTCTCTGCATACCAATGTTCGATGTTATCACTGCTAGAGAGAAACTGTCTGAAAAACGTGCAGTTAGTTTTTCAGAAAATGCATTTACTTTAGACTAAGGCTGAGCCAGATTCAGAGGCACTCCAAATAATTCAAACCATAACAATCACAAATCAGGGAAATCTTTGTTTAGAAGAATTGTCATTTTTCTTTTCTTCCTTGTCTGGAACAATCCAGAACTCAGTCCTTATTCATAACGATAAATTACTATATGTATAATCATACATAATGAAATATTATTCATCTTTTTACTGATTTAAACAGTTTATGTAACAGTATGTCTAACAGAGTAAAATTGCTGTCTTTATTTAATTCTATCTACATATTTAAATTCTATCTACATGTTTAACTATATATAGGAAAAAGTCCGGACTACTTAGCCTTGAATTTTGCAATCTGTTTAGTTCTTTAATGCAAATATTAAGAGATGAGTGAGACAAAATAAAATGTTTGTTCTGAAAAACCTCACGTTCCTCTGAGTAATATAAAGAGAAAAATTAAATCTTATTAAAAATATTACAGGATCATGTTCCCACACATCTATGAAATATGTAGCGAAACAAAATATTTTCCTATATTTCAGTGATTAAAGGTTATTTTATTATAAAACTAATACTTCTTTTCATTAGTAAATCCATAACTACCACTTCCTCCTACTCTTACTCTGAAAGAGACCATAGAAGAACTGAAACAGTCTGTCTGTAATGGGAATGCTGAAGCTATTACTCAAGTAAAATTCCATCTGAGATCATTCGGAGCTGTCCCTAAAAAAACAATTGAAAAATCACTTCAGTTGAAAACCCTGAGAAGGAAACGAACAAACTTTTCAGTTATTTGCATGTGCATTCTTTCTGTTCATAAAATAGAAAGCATCATGGAAATTTAAGTCCAAATATATAGAATAAAAACATTTGTTTTATCCTTGTCTAATTTCTTCTTTTAACTGACCCTTAAAGGGCCCAATTTTTATTAAAATTTCATCTTTAAAATTCAATGTTTTTACATTACCTTATATTATTATGGCTGAGTTTCTGCCAAAAGTTTTTTCTTTATGCGTTACAAACAGCACTTTTATTGTATTACATTGCCAAACTAAATACTCATCAGTGACAAAATGAGAGATAATTACTGTATTGAAAGGAGAAGGCATACATTTTTACACTGAAACTTTAAGTGCTTAGTATTTTTCGCAACAGTTTTTTTCTTTATATAACAGTATCATATTCACATAATTCACAAAATCCAGTAAATGCAATAGCTCAGGTCTCCAAATCTATTTAACTAAAGGATGTCATTTACAAAATCTTCACGGAAAATATTTTATTCTAATTCCAGAACAAAATGTTTCAACACAAAACTCTGTATTCATGGTGAGAGCTCAGAGAATATTTTGCTCCATGTGGATCACAAGTGATCGTATCGCAGCCTTCACTAGCCCAGCCTAGAATAAATGTGTATACTGGCCAAAAAAATCTACCCAAACACAATAGTATTCAAGCCTAAATAAACATACCTTTATTTATTTTATAACATTTGGCCAAATTTCCGTTTTCTCTCACAGCACAGCAGAACACAGGCTGTATTGATAACTCATTATAAACACAGTGAACCACTAATTCTTACATTGGTTTTACATAAATAAACTGCTATACTGTTACTATGTCTTTACTGCTGGTTAATGATGAAGTCTTCAGCCTGGAACAGACAGTTTTAACACATGATTTTCTACAAACATTCATCAGTAATTGGAAATCTGAACATAAAGAATGCTGGAATAAATGAGGGTGAAGCATCACCACAGGCCACGCTCTGATCTTCTTCCTCATTTTTCACTCAGCCTTCATATAGGTAGGCTTTTCCTGAAGACAGTGGAATCCTGAAATGAACAATTGCCTACAGCACAGTATGTGACTTAGTATCCGATATCTGCAGATTGGTTAGACTTGTATTGCTTTCTTCCTGGCATTGGAGGATGGTTGATAAGACTTGTAAATGTACGCATGCTACATTTTTTTCAGGTTTTCCATATTAAATAATGTTACACTTTCTCTAGAATGTTACACATTTTAGTCTGAAAGCTACTGCATTTTCAGCAAATGCATTGTCATTATTCGTTTTCACTGAAAGTGACAAAGCTGTATAAATTACCTTCAACTCCACTAAAACCTTGATTCTGTGAAGCAGGAAGGTCAATCTCAGTACTTGATCCTATAGGCCTGCTGCTAGAACTGGAACAGATGTCTGCTAACTGCAGCAAATCCAAGAGATAATCAAATGTGTCACCCACCAAGGATGTGACGTAGGATTATTCCTGGCACATAGAGTGGCTGCTTGTATGGAGATTCAAGGCATAAACAGGCTGGACTTCTGGAAAAACACAGCCAAATGAAACAGTTGAAATTATTGAAAAAAATATTGAATTCTTTTCCAAATCAACAGAAATGGTTATATGCATCCCAGAATACTCCAGTTAGCCTATCCAAGTGAACTGTGGGAGACTCATATGGAAACAATCTGCTGCCTGCTGCCTGATGGCTGTAGACTGATGTCTGCAAACGTTCCTGACTTAAAGGTGGTACCTGAATGCAGACCCCCTTCAGCTCATCTTGTTGGCTGTTTTCAGGTGGATTTCTTTGCTGGAACTATCCCAACCTACAGAATTAGTCTCAGGTGTACTGCAAGAAGGATTTGAGTTTCATATTCCAGCATCCTCTGTTCATAGCTCTGAGGTACAAGTGCATTCCCTTTTGTTTAAATGCTATATACTTGCTAGTGCAGCTCTAAAAACAAAGGCAACAGAAAAAAAAATTGATAGTCTTTCACAAAAATATCTAAGAATTAGATGATTTATCAATGAAAATCTGACAGAAATAGGTGTGACTAGGGAATAAAATGGGTTTGAACTGGAATTACGTAAAGGCAAACCAAAAGATCTATTTTATTGACTGTTTTGATGTGGCTTACTTTTCTTCCTACTGTTTCTGTCTCTTGTGTTTTTCAAAACACCAAAGTTTTGTGTTTTTTCTCTTTTATTCTCATTCTATCTAGTTCATTTTCTTCATTGAACACCTTGTTTTTTAGAATTTGGCTTTCATATCTAATGCCCTCTCTGCACTATGCAGAGATGGAGAGGACTCCATTTAAGACAGCTGCTCCTACTAGACAACAAAGAAATGAAATAAAAAGAACATTCAAGCTCTCCATAGTTAAGCATCTCTCTGAACAATGGTTCATAAGCCATTAATTACTGTAAGGTGTTTATACCCTTGACTTCTTCTGACTTCAGTGTGGGGTGCAGAAACTCGCCTTGTGCCAGATGAAGTATTGAATTCCTATTTCTTCAGAAATTGTACCCAATTTACTCAGTCACTTTTAAGGCATTTGGGAAGAAACTCGCATTTTAAAGGTCAAACATGGAGAAAATAAAACCACTAGTAAACAGTAGCTCTGGCACAATGATAGATTAAAATGTTTCTTGTAGATTCATTATAGCTTTTTTGCAAGAAAACTACTGGATAAGAAAATGTTACATAAGTATTTCTTCTACCACATCTTTCTTATACTAGAAATACATGGAATATTAAATTCAGCTGAAAGTCCAACCTACACTACCATGTTTTTTTTCTTTATTTCCTTCTATTATTGCTCTCACTACTCAACAGGTCAGTTACAGAATCACCTCGCAGAATCAACTGCAAGATTGTTGAAATATATAAAGAACCATTTGGCTCCATTTCTGTCAAAATTGCTAAGTCGCATTTGCCTAAGTTCTGAAAGAGTTCATTCATAACAAATGTCTTGATCCATTCATAACCATTTTAGCTGAAAGACTGCTCCATAAAAGGGACCTCCACTGTCTGCAGATTTATAATCCTACAGTAATCATATGTTTGAACTGCATGAGAGACAACCAATGTTTTTTATGAACCCGTTATTTGAAGCTACTGTACTTTAATGTGGCATCTAGAATGGAATGAAATGGTTTTATTTTATTTGTCTTACTTAAAACTTTTCACTTATATGTGCGACTGGGATATTGAAATCATGGCTTTCCTTACACATCCCACAAAGCAAAGCCACTAGCACAGCCAGGATCTTCCCTCTTTAGCTGAAAAAGTATATATATCACGTCTGTATATTGGAACGTCTATTTAGCTATACCATTTCAGCAAAATCTAATGCCAAGTTCTGTATCTTTATATATTTCTGTATATTTTCCATAGAATTTCTTGGAACAGGTAGATGCTATTTTTAAAATGTTGTGATATGTGTTTTGAAATACATGCGTAAAATAAGGTGGTCCAGTTGGAAAGCTTCCATTCACTCTGTTACTTTTTCAGTGGAAGAGAATTGACCACATGAACAACATGGGTAGCCTCTAAAAAGAGTATCTCTTTTTTGCTGAGAGGGCACAGTTGAAGTCTCGTGTATATCTGCCAAGCCCTTATAGCAGAATGAGGTGAACAGAAATCGTGATGTATTAGCAGTTTTATCTCCAGCCCACAGCACTGCTAACAGCATTTGAGACAAGGTCTCAAATACAGATCAGATCCTTGTGGTTTATGAGGTTAAACTATGTATAAATGCTTGTATGATGGACTGATGTTAATGGATAAGAATCTGTACCGTGCCAGCAGAAATGATGCCTGGAGATGGAAGTGGGAGAGGAGAAAGTTCTTCGAGGAATGAATCTAGAAACAACCCTGACAACAGCAACAAATCCCTGTGTGCTCTGATCGCTATAGGATTTTTAGAGATGTGTAACTATTTGGGGCTTAGCACTTGAAATCTTTACTCTGATAACTGAGATTTCAGTACATCGAAGCCTTGAATAGATTACCCGCTGTTTGATTTTGGGATGCCAGATCCTATCTGTGCTGGATTTGGTACGTATTGAATTTGGACTTGTGTATTTTAGATCTAAGCACTTTTAGAAAAAAAATCATATCTGCCAAAAGAAGACTTTGCATCCAATTGCAATGAGAGAGCAATGTTATTGTTTTAATCACACCTAATCTAGCAACAGAACATCTGAAATTCTGCTGGAAACCAGAACTATGATTTAAATAAAAAAAAAGATCATTAGTAATTTCTGATTTGGGAAACAACCACAGCTGTTTCACTGAGAGGCAATGAAGGATGAAGGACAGAAGAGAAAAAGAGAAGGAGATGGTGTGGAATGATTATGATGCAGTCCCTTCTTCTACTTCTTTTTTAATGTTTCCCAGCTTCATATCTCCAGAATGAGTCCTGACAGCACAAGATAGTAGGCAATATCTTATACATCACTAGAGTCAGATTCTACATTCTTTGATCTGAATGATATTATTTCGAAGGCCTATGGTTTAGCACTGCACACTGCAAGCTAAGTAATATATATATTGAGGATTTCTGTGCCTCTTGTGGTATTTACTTCCTGAAATGTTCCATTTGCCTCAAGATTATTCCTGTCCTGTCAACATTTGGTGAAGGAAACAAGGGAGAAACTACCCTTGAGTTAAAAGGAAGTCTTTAATAGTCCCAGGACAGCTGATAATTGGATTTCATTTATTTTGCTTCAACTAACCCACCCAACACCTGTTCTGTGTACATATAATGAAAAAATAGAAAACCAAAGAAACAGTGAGAAAAGATGTAAGAAAAGGAAAAAAAAATACCAAAAGGAATGATCAAAGACAGCAACCACTGAAAAGGGAAATATGCTTTCTTATTAAATTCTCTCTCACTTACCTTTCCTTTTTCTTTTTCATAGAATCATAGAAAGGTTTGGATTGTAAGGGAGCTTAAAGGTCATCTAGTTCCAACAGTCTGCCATGGGCAGGGACAACTCCCACCAGATCAGGCTGCTCAAGACCCCATCCAACCTGTCCCTGAAGGTATCCATATCTTCCCTGGGCAACCTGTACCTATGTGTCACCACCCTCATTGTGAAGAATTTCTTCCTAATACCTAATCTAAATCTTCCCCTCTTCCAGTTTAAAGCTATTCCCTCTCATCCCATCACTACATGCCCTTGTAAAAAGTCCTTGTAGGCGCCCTTCATGTACTTGAAGACTGCTATGAAGTCTCGCCAGAGCCTTCTCTTCTCCAGGCTTTTCCAGTTCCCTTTGGATGACATCCTGTCCTTCTGGCATGACAACTTCCCCGCTCAGCTTGGTGTCATCTGCAGACTAGCTGAGGGTGCTCTTGATCTCGCTGTCTGTATCATAAATGAAAGGATTAAACAGCACTGGTCCCGGCACAGACCCCCAAGGAAATTTTCAATCTGCTTGAGTTTATTTACCCATTAAAGACTGATCATCTTTCTCTAACAAGCGAGATCAGATGCATCCTCTCTCTTGCATATTAGCTTACTAAAACAATCATCTGCAAAATGGACTAACTGTACCAAATGCAAAAGGGCTATTAAAAGATGAGACACTACTTCACACGCATAAGCTATCAGGAACTAGGTTTTCATATACTGGGCTTAATATGTTCTCAGCCTCCATTCTGTGAGACCCCTGAAAGAGAAAGAGCAGAAAGGTTTTCCAGCTGACGACAGGATTTCCATCAAGCACCTCTCCATACTGCAGCTCCTCAGACAGTTCCACCATCCAGTCTGCCAGATAGGCTTGAAATTCTAAACGCAGTCCTTATCTTTCCTGCCAGAAGTCAAGATACTTTAATCATAGCTGTTATGCTTCTTCAGTTTCCCCATTCTTCCCTCTTCAATGGTATATCTCTTCACTGAGTTACTTGAAACATCTGATTACCATTTGTGAGGATTCTGGTGCTGCAAATGTGTTATTCCACCACAACCAGTCACTACTGACATGGTCGGAAGGGAAACTAAGTTATTGCAGTTGTGTGTTATTATGTGTTAGCTGAAATGACCACATCCCTTATCCTCTAGTTTTACGACCTTGTAGGCACAATAGCTAGAAAAATTGATGTGCGTATTCTGGAAAGGTAGCAATAGGATTCAAGAAGTTAATACAAAGAGTATTGTAAAAGCACATGAGTTACAATAGCTCCAAGGTGGAGTGTTACCAGCAACTCCAGGGATTAGCAGGCCCAATTCCCCACGTATCAGCATGTGAAGAGTACTAATGCTGCACTGACAGCTTCATAGCTGCCTGCTTGATAGTCTGCAACTTATTAGAATGCTTCCATTTCTATAGCCCCATGATCTATCCAATGACCACAACTTTTTTACATGGGAATTTGGACTGAAATGGAAAGGAAGACAAGTAGACAATGGTCATTGGCAAGTGTAGTCAGTAAAAATGTTAAAACATTGAAGGGAGTTGTTATTTTTCTAATTCTTTTACCCTTTTGACTTATAAGAAAGTCTCAGAAAAGTCATTATTGCCAACTTGGATCCATTTGCTGAAATGTTTATGAGATTTATGAATTGAGCTTCTGACATTTGACATTCATTTTTCAAAACAAAACCAAGTGGTATGTCGCAGAAAGTAAGTGCAAAGTGAAAAGGACCATCTTGTAAAAATTTCTCGTGTAGGGTTTTTCATTCCCGTTCTTCCACTTTTTAGCCCAAGTCTAGTGCTCTGAAATGGGAAACCAAGAAAAATACAAAAATGACAGTCAGAAGTGGCTTAACAAAAGAGTTTCTTTTCTGCCTTTAATATAGTACAAACATTTATCCAACATTGTCACCATCTCCTCGTTCGTAGGAAAGGGATGTACAAACTCATTGCCTTCTCCAGGAAGAAGTAGTCAAGATGACATATCACAGCGTCTTCTCAGGCACCGGAGTCCTACTTTCTCATGGAGATAATGTTTGCATTCATGGCTGACAGAGGAATCAGTGGATCTGAAACCAGCACATAAATCAGTTTTCCATCTTTCCTCAGCCTGTTGCATATGGTTAGAAATACCTGGACGTTCAGAAAGGTTTTATCAAGCTGTGCGGCATCACCAGCAGATTTTGTCTTGAGAGGTGTAGGCAGAAGATAAGAGTAAACCTGAATGAAAGGAGTTTCCCTGTAAATATGCCTATTTTCCTTATGTACTTACATGTTAATGCAAACTGTTTGCTTAAGTTTAAGATATACAGTCACTCTAACCCACATATACACTCAGAATGTAAAAAAAAACTTAGTAATTATAAACTCTCTGCTGGAAGGCCTGGTAGCTTTCAAAATACCTGCTCTCAGCAACAAGAAAGGTCTACTCTGTAAAGGAAGGCAAATTCAGAGCCAGAAGACTTACCAAGGCAAGACACTTCTCTCCCTGTCATCCCCATCCTACTCAAACAAACAGAGCAGAGCAGGTCTGTTGATGATGACCATGGACAGCCACTACACAACTGAGCAGGAAAGTCTGTAGAGAGAACGCAGGGCCCAGAAGCCAGTTCAGGAAGGACAGGTCAGGCCAGGGAGATGCAAGGCACAAGCACATGACCATTGCCGAGGAGGTAAATCATTGTCCAAGGAAGAGAAGGTTCTCCTCAGCTCTTCTCACTACCTTGGTGTATTCCCAGTGGTCAGATTTAAGACTACATGGCTGCATCACAGCAAAACTGCTCTTGAGCATCAGCACCCAAACCCTTAGGTGTGTGATACACTTTGGACACTGAGAGAAACTTCATTTTGGCCTCAATGATCTTTCCAGAACAGAGGCAAACATTAATGTCTTTGTTTCCCCAAGCACTTCTTACTTCTTTCATTCATAAGACCCTCCATCTACATAGTTATAAAAAAGATCATCAATGAAAACATGTCATTAATCAGCACGACTCACAGTTGTATTGTTTCTTAAATGTTCAGAAGGCTTCTGTGATGAGGAAAGACAGGAACTTTCAAAAACATTTGTTCAGCTCCTTTGAAATCAGAATGTCATCTGAAGACCTAAAGAAGCATTGCAAAACATTGATTGAACTTCCCCTTACACGTAAGCTCATTTTAAATTTATTTAATAAACATTCAGTTGATAGCGTACTTTAAAATCTTCCACATAAAGTCACGGTTACATATCTCTTCAGTAATATAATCTACTGATATTATGATGTTGCACATATGTCCATGAAACTCAAACTCGACACCTCTCACAGTGCCAAGAGAAGTTCAACATATCTCTTATCTTCAGCATATAAGGATAACTACCCATCAGATGTATAATCCTAGTCAACAACTGCAATTCACAGTTTCATTTCTCAGGCAAACCAGACCTTTCAAACACTAAGAGAGGTTACCCTTTACAGAGCACTGGTCCAAGTCTGTCACACGAGGAAATGAGGACTTCTTATATCTGAAATAAAACAGACATCTGGAGCCGCTGAATTTTATTTTTTGTCCCTTATTCTGGAAAATTTGGAAAAAAAAATGTGTTTAACTCTGTTTCTCAGGAGTCTTTCAGAAGCTCATAATATTTAGCTAAGTTTGCAGAGCAACACAAGTTTAAAAAAAGAAAGTGGAAGAGTGGAAGAAGCAAAAAGAGATCACAAAAGGGAAAAAATATAGAAAGCATTTAGAATATGGCTCTCAGTAGCCTAAAGGAAAATCAAAGAAGCAAGCACAAAGTAATAGCTTCCTTATTTTTTTTTGAAATTATGTCAAGAAAAATTCATAAGTAATTTAAACCCTTAGACCAAGACACATCTTAAAAAAATTATAGAATTGTTCAATGGGTTTTGGTCTTTTTCTATTTTCACCTCTACCAGACCGAGTGAAAAATAATCTGAGGTGAATGGGATTAAGAAGATGTCTCTAGAGAGCAGTTGTCTTCTCTGTGTCTTGTTCATCTGATTGCCAGTACATTTGAAAATCTTACGTGTTTCAAAATTGAAAGTAGACTGAAAATGCAAACAAAATGTAAAGCATCCAATGCCAACTCCACAGAAAACTTTCACCAATAAACTTAAACTTATAAATTACAAAAGCAGCAATATACAATAATTTTGTGCTGTTTCTATAGTATAAGTAATAGGTTTGGGAATTTGGGGATATTCTTATTGTCTGAGGAATTTTCCTTTTTATTGTCTCACTGCCTTCTGAAGCTGCCATTATCCAGTTTTCTTCAGTCTTCCTAGTCTTAATGTAAAGATAGGGCTTACGAATAACACAGTGATGCATCCTAATCATGATCCCATCCTAATCATACTTCTGAGAATTCCTGGTAGATTCTCAAAACTTAGCCTCATCTGCAACAACATGTTATTCAGTCCACATTGTATTCCCAGACCTGAGTTATATTTTCTCTTTTTGTTTTAGCAGCCATAACATTGAGTCATCATGCCTTACCTTACTTTTTATGACTGAGGGGGAAAACATCTCTCCTGGAAGTCTCAAATGCTCAAATCATCAGGATTTTTCACCAAGCTTTCTACCTTTGGACTTGGCCTTCTGTTTCCATCCAATTGTCCTGAATTTATGGGCTTTAGGCTACTCAACCAAATCAGTCCCCAGACTGCTCAGAAACCAAACTCCAGCAATCCTATCTACATATTTAAGGTTTCGTACAACAAAGAGGGAAAGGAGGGCAGAGGGGAGCTGTCAGGTTAGCGGGGCTTCTCTTTATGTATCCTTAGGGACAGAAAAACAGCACTGTAATGATTTAAACAGTCTGATGTGTGTTGTCAAGGCCCATAAGTTAGCACCAAAGAGTTATATGCAATATACCCCACAGCAGCTAAAAAATGCATTATCCATAAAACAATACTATTACTCACCTAATATTCTCACAAAACCAGCCAGGCCCTTTAGCAGGTGACCAATTTCAATAAGGTAAAGCTCTGGAGACTGATTATTACTATACACTGTGCCTTGCAGAACAGCTCTGTAAAAATGATCTACCTGAGAAGAATTCTTTTACATATGCTTCTTTTCCTTGATCTCAGAAACTTAATTTCCACGTTATCTAAGTATTTTAGAAAGAATTTAAAGTTTACTGTAAGCAAAGTAGGTTCTTCTAATTTAACAAGTTTCCCTAATGTTAAACCTGCAATAAATATTTATCTTAGAGATAACTCGCAATCCAAATAACATTAATAATGTATTTATTAGAATTTAAAAGCAGTACAATATACGGATATTGTATTAAGCCTTGTATTAAGTCTGTTCCTCACTGCTGCTGTCTGTAGGAGACATCTACTTTGTCAATAGGACATTTGCTGTCTGACTACCATGTCTACCACCACCAAGCACCTACTCTGGTGAAATCCACCACCAATTGCATGTCTTTTCCTGCTGATTACCTAGGAAGCTGTTCAGTGTTCACTGTAAAGCTCCACTGAATTTGTCTCTGATTTGAATGGGACTACTCTTCATCTTCAGGAAAACCACAATTTCAGAAAAGGATGTGGGCCAAGGAAGAGTTTCGCTCTGTGCATTTCAGGCTTTTCTAAATCAAACCAGAGCTAGTAGGAGATGCAAATCGGTAGTAATGCTTTCTATATTACTGACTACTATTCCTGTCACTTAGCCAAGCAGAAAATTTGAGGGTCACTACATTTTAATACAGGCTCTCTTAACTTTCAGTGTTATTTAGACCTTGTGAGTCACTCATGGTAATGATTCCAAATGGGGGGAAAAGTAAGGCAGGTAATGAAGCCTGCAGGCATGGAAGAAATTTTATTATCCCTGGGAGACACTATACAAAAATGTCAAACTGGACACCTACTGAAAAGTGCTGGAACAACTGTCTTTCTATAAAAGTGAGCAAATGCTCAAAATAAATTCTTTAAACTAATATTTATTTTAATAACAACCAGAGGGATTTGGTATGAGGGTGTGCAGGGATATTTCCATCTGATATTTACTCTAGTCATTATTTTTCTGTAGATTGAACTGAATGAAAAGTAATTATATTTTTCTTTTGCTTCTTGGATCCTAAACCACTATAAAAGTACTACTCACCTAAACTTAAGTGGGATGTAGTGCACCAAGTCTTCTGGTGTAGAGAGGTAACTATAATTATCCAGAAGATCTTGATACCATGAGCCATTTTGCCAGCCTATTTCCCCTCCTTCTCTATGAAAAGTCTTCCTTGTAACTTCAGTTTTCTTTTGGTTTATTTGTCTTTTAAATTTTACACCAAGAAATTCTAAAAGAAAAGATATCATCTCATTTAGGCGTCCTAGCTGAAAAAAAATCTGTTTCCAGAAGTAGAAAGCAAACACTGGTCTGCCTGCTTTTGAAAGGCAAGAAGTAGTAGCTTAAATACCCATCACATTCCTCAATTTCTAAGTCAAAAGTCTTCATTAATAAGGTATTGTTAATGTGATTTTAGTAACAAATCAAAGGTCAGAATCACCATGTTGAGATGTAAGCTTTAACTCATTTGAAACCATGTGTATTTTGCACATGTACCAAAAACTAAAATTAAGGACATAATCTTAAACTTGCCAGCTGAAGACATTATAATTTAATTATATTAATTTAATTATATTAAATTAAATTTATTAATTTAATGATATTAAAATTAAACCTTTCTGTCAGATTTAACCACAGAAATTTGTGGTGATTTTTCATAGTCATGGACCAAGGCCCAAGGATACTTCTAGTAATCATTTGGTCTTTGGTGTTTCCTTGTCAGTGTTGCCTTTAAGTCTGCTCTGCAGGTTAATATTTAGAAATGCGATTAAAATTTTTTCTTTATTTATTTTTTCTTTTCCTGTCAGAAGTTTCTGTAATATGCACAGAATAGATATTACAGGGATTTTTGTGGTTATGATCATCAACTTGGTTTCCTTTTTTATTTCAGAGACATCTAATTTCCTGTCTCTACTGATCTATCCAGGGGCAAAATGAAGTTCCAAGAAATCCTTACTTCATCACATTTCATTACAGGTCAGGTTTGTGTTCCTAAATTTTATAGGAGAGAATATTAGTCACACAGGTCCTTGTGACTGATTATTTAATATATTCATACTTGCGAATTGTAGATGAGCCAGTCCTGAACAACTGCTGGCAGTTTGCTGCGCTATTATTTAAAGACATGTATTGTGTCTCCGAAGTCCTATCTTTATATTTCACATCCAGTTTACTTTTTATTCATATAAAAGCAGGTAATCTGGCAAGAAGAAAAATCTACTACCTCTTGTAAAACTTTTTATGCTTTCTTTCCCAAATGGTCTGTGCAGGTTTCTGCTTATTTCTCTTTCAGTTTGAGCTGCCATATTCATGTGTATTATTTTTATTTTAGTAGAAACTGCATCTACTTGTGGTACACATGCAATTAGGACTGTTTTTGTTCAGCCTGGTTTAGAACACAGGACATATTTTGTCTTACATTGCCAATAAAAATTGTTAAAAATAAGGCACATTCTTCAAAAGACATTTGTTAGCTTAAATGATCTTTTTTTTTTTTAGAAAAGGAAATTATCTTTTAAAACCATTATATATGAATTTACACGCCTTCACCAATTCATACACAGTCTTCACTAATTAATATAGAGGTGGATATCAAAAGAGAAAACTGTAGGGTTTAGCCCTGTTTTCTTCTCTCCCTCTGAACTCCCTGGGTGCTAAATGATAAACTAAAGGTAATATCTATCTACCAATTTAAAAAGTTATCACTCTCTGCTGTCTGCTCGCCCTTCTGCAGGAGGTCACTGGTTCAGCAGAAAAACCCATCATGTCCACACTTCTATATTTTAGAGGAAAAAAAATAAACATCACCCTGTGGCATCTATTGGCAGAAAAACAAAGAAAAAGGAAAGGAGACAGAACTTTTAACCACTACAATGCAGCGCCCTGGACAGCTCTGTGATGGTCCATCAGAAGTATCCAGAGTAGCACCGAGATGATCTAAGAGGTGATGAGCAGAAGGACAACCCCAGGTTTCTTCTCAGTTATTTTGTAAGACATGGTTCCTCATTTATCCAGACTTGCTATGCGTTGCTTTAATTTCACCATTTATATATGCCATTTCCAACATACAAATACATATTTGGTTGTATTTCTACAGGTAGATTTCTAAACATCCTCCTCATTCTCATACTCCTGACTTTATTCAGACAATTGTATCAGGTCTCTCTGTTCATTTTTATTATTTTATTTTTCATCTACAGTTTCGCTTCCGTGTCAAGTGATATATCAGCAAAGGGGACCATACATTTCCAAAGCATGATAAGAATTCAAGTTTGTCAAGAAAGAACTTCTAGGAGTAGAGGAGATTGAAAGCAGTCACTGCCTCTGAGCATGGAAATTTCTCGGAAAGACTCCTATATTTGCAGTTAGGAACAACCTAGTATGCACCTGATATATACCGAAGCAAAAGGTATAAAATGGATTTTAACCTCGTTAGTTGGGGGGGTGGTGGAACAAAACAGAATGAAAACCTTATTATAGGTAAATGAAAGAAGTATTGACACATTATAAGTTTTTGAAGTTCTCTGTTTCCCTCCATTTCAGGCAAGACAGAGCACGTCTTTTCAATTATAAGAACGCAAGTCTCCAAGTCTACCTGTCTCTCTTTCCATTTGGGACACGGACTTATTCCATAATTGATGGAATTACAAAAAGGAAACTTGAAGTACTAGTTAACATGTTAACTAGTTAACTAGTTTTATGACTTGTTTACTTGGGAAAGTTGCATCCAAACACAAAGAAGTCTGCATCAACAAAAAACACCAAAATATGTGTATCCAAGAAAATTGTTGTTTGTATGAAAATACACTTTCTACCACAAGGATGATATTGTGCAAAAATCTTCTTATGTTTTCCCAAAATTTTGTAGCATTTGAGGTAAAAATAGGCACCTTTTAAGAGATTACAATAAATAGATCTGTGGTTTGCATTTTCTTACATATGTGAAGTAAGATTAAAAATTATTTTCTTCCATATCAATCAAAACCAACAAAGTATAAATAAATACAGAAGTCTTTACGATAATAAGCACTATAAAACTGCTGTTTACTTTTCTTTAAAATATTCTATTTACACATAGAAAACTTACTCAAGAAATGGTAGGAATTGTTTTTCATAAAAACACAGACATTGTGAAAAGCCATAGTGGCCAAAGGGCTTAAGGCCCAAAGTCAGGGATCATTTACACTTATGAAGTTCCATTGCATTCAGATGTTATATAACATGAATAAAATCTACACTTTAATTTTTTTTTAAATGCCTGAGGTTGTCCCTTAAGAAAAGTGCATCTGTTGCCTGTCTGGGAGTACTGACAGGGACAGGGGTTTTTTTTTAAGTAAATCCAATTCAATGATTATGGTAATTAAAAGTGCAAAGGGCTCAGCAGAAGTGATGCTAATGTCAGTCCAGCTGTTTCACAAAGAAAAAACATGATGTAAAGTCAGCACTCCCCCATCCCATGTTCTTTGTGAGACAGAGATCCCAAGCCTCCCACAAAAAAAAAAAAAAAAAAATCTACAGGAAGAATAGAAGATCATGAAACGCAGATTTATGACTGAAAATGAACGGAGATTTCTGGAGCTGATGCACATTCATATACAGCTTCGTCTGAGTAGATTCAAAAGGAAACTACATTGCAAGAAAAATCCTGTAAAGAACATAGCATAAGGAAATAGACCATCCAATCGCTCTTTCTTTCTGCCCCTAGAACAGAATTTTTCTACTGTTATGGTCTTTGCCCTAACCAAAAAATAAAACAAGGTGCAAAGCTGATCATGAAATATAACTTTCACGCTTTCATGGTCAGCTGTAGTTTTCACATTCTGCTGCTACACTACGTTCAGAAATTCTGTAGTCTGAAGTAAGCAGAAGTTAAACACATATGGGAAGTGTCCGTGTCACTGCTTTTTTTTAATACTAGTGGCACCATGAAAAGGTTTGATAATTTTTTTAATGAGTTTTATTAGCCTAAAGATTAGCAATGGCTAATGCAGTAGTCCCTCTGTGTTATTTATTTTTCTAATAAAATACATTATTGCAATAACAGTATGACTTCATGCCTTTCATTTATTTATACATTTTTGTACTCACAATGTTATATCATAGATTTGCTTCATATTAACATCAGGCAGTAATCATACCTAGCTACTTGTTCCTAAGACAAATTTTAACATTGGTAAGATCAACAACTTCAACAAGTGAAGATTGTTCAAGCTTATAAAATATATTGGATTAGAGTGTTGCAGACACTGAGAAAATAAAATTCCTTAAAATTAGCTGGTGTTTTTAAGGTTTGAGTAACAAAGGAAAGTTTTAGATCCACATTTTTATTGAATGAAAACTTAGAATTTTGGAACAAAATAGAACAGTGATGAATTCCATTACTCCAGTAATGCTAAAAACCCAAGAGGTCTTGTTTCACAATGCACAATCATGTTGCCTTTAAAAATGAAATACTTTCTAATAAGTAACTTCTACAAAATGAAAATCAATTAACTTCCGAGGAAACATAGAATAATTATATAAAATTGGAGGGCATCTCGTCTTCCACGAGGCATTAGACCAAGTTATGTGAAAAAAAAATAAGCTAAGAACTTATTTGGAAAAGTACGCATTAAGGTGCTCTTTCAGCCAAAGGCTGCAGAGCTGTACACAGAGGCAATTTATATTCACCTCTAGACTGACCTGTAGGTAGTTGACATAAGGACCTGAACATAGGAAAGATTTGAACATATCTGCACTCAGATCAGAAAAACTCTGCAGGGTTTTAAAGCTGCCACATTTATTTTTTTTTTTTGTCAGTATGATGTGCTTGAAAAGAGACAAATGTCTCGGATTTTTCTGGGCATTACTTCTCTCTTCAAAGATATCTCTGTATTTGTCTCTATAATAACTCATACGGAGAATATATTGCTATTAACCACAGCACTTCTACTTACATTTTAATCTCACTCAAAGGATATGAATGAGACATCGTATACATTAAGAAACATTTCTTATGAATCAACAAACAACAGAAAAAATGAAGGGTATCATGAATCTCCAGAGATATGATTTGAAAATAAAGTGAGATTCACTAAGTATATTTCATTTTGTATTAAGTTCCAATCAGGAATATGGAAGAAGATATTACAATATAATTCCTTTGGTTTAAGTGAATGTTGAAAGAAGGCATGATTGTATAGCAATAAAAACTGAAAATTGATTTATAAAAAAATAAAATATTTTTTTTTGTGATAGAAATTTTAATAAACAACATGAATATATATTTTGTAAATAAACTCTACCATTAATTTTGTGATAAAACACAAATGAAATGCTGAGAAATAGCTAGAATTTTCTGGATAAACAAAGGGATTTTCCAAAGACTGAAATAATCTGGAGAACATTTTTAACTAAAATCCCACAACTTTTTAAACATTCTACTTTTAATAACACCAGTGTACCAAAACAGTCTTCAAAGTTCGAGAGGTTGAAGGAGTTGCTCATGAAGTTTTGCTCATTTAGGGATCTTGCTGACCCTAAATGGAGGAGATTTTTTTGTGTGGGCATATGCTGGGAATGTGTGCAGGAAAAAAATGGAGGTGATAGGGGATTCTGAGTATTATTCTGTGCATGACATCATGTGCATGCCTCAGTCTATCTGCTGTATAATATTTTGCCTGAGTGCATAAACTGAACTATGATAGAACATGTTAGAGAGAGCGATCTGACCTACCTCTTTCCAGAAAGACTAGAGACTAATTTTGCCAAAGCCATTAAAATGCAGAACAAAATTAATCACTCAGGTGCCCCATAATGAGGATAAAAATGGAGGAAGTAGAGTGGCTTATTAGGAAAAAAGAGACAAACAGGATTTCCTTAGGATGCTTTTGAGACAGCTGCACTCATTTAAACTCTAGGCAGGTGACAAGCTGTGGCAATTGATGTAGTAATTTGAACCCTTTTTCTCTGACTGCTGTATGCAGTTGCTGGGTAAAAGGAAAATAGACCTGTTTTGTTCCAAACTTAATCACAGATGCTTGAAAGGCATGACCTATCAACCCTCAGCTGCAGTTTTGCCTTCATGTTGATATGGCTGGAAGAAGCGAGGGAACAGACTGGGAGTCTCTTTAGTGTCTGGTCTAAGAAGTCAAAACAAATTTTCCGTGATATTTGGATATATCTGAAAGGTATGTATTAGATCAGTGGCGAGTTGGGGCCGTGCAAAAGCGGGGATAAAGACTTCTCTTAGATCTGTAACAGGATGGTGCATGCTGGACGTTTGTGATCTTTGTAGAACTACCTAGGGAACAGTGACCAATAGCCTTTTGATATGGAGAAAAGCAAGTCTCACTCAGAATGACACCTACAATGAAAATAGAGAAGGAATAAAAAATTGCATTCTGCAATTATTGAAATTTCACTGTACTCTCATGAAAACACAAAGATTTACTACCTAGATGTACTTACACATACAAAATTTTTGTCAAAAGTTGCATCCATCACAGGACTATCTCCTCCACAAAAATATTTCTTTATTACAGTGTAATTGACAAATTCAAAAAATGTATTATCTTTGTGAACTTCCAGAACCGTTGCACATAGTTTATGGATCACACAGTTTATCTTACACTGCAAATATCTGAGCATATTTTGGGTTTGACATGCATACCTAATAGCATACTTTTAACAGCTCAACGGCCCTGTAAGCAGATATTTTTTGCTATGGCCTTTTAAAAATGAAGATGCATTTACACAATTGCAAAATCCAAAATTCTAACAATCATGGAATGAAATCAGCAGGAAGGAAAAGCTAAGGCACAGCTCAGCTATGCCCTTGCTATGAACTAGCAACTGGTGTCATTAAGCGGTCTGTTTAGACAGACCTGGCAGTAATAGTTTCCCACTGTGTTTGAGTCAAAAAGAGTGAAGACAAACGTCTGCTTTGCCCATTGTTCCATAAAAATCGATTAAATGTCTGGCAATTTGCTGATGAAAAAGATTTTACTATGCTAATGTACTAGACTCATTCTCTTTAATGCTGCTGATACTTCAGTCTGTTATCAATTCGGCAAAGTCAGTAGTAGTACAAATGGACTGTCTTTTTGACCGCAACCAAGAAATCTGCAGAAAATGGGAGGAGGGGAAGAAGACTAAAATGGAAATTTTTGAAGTATTGAGACAATAAATACAAAAAATATTGGAGATTTCTTTGCAGAGTGTCCTTGGATTATTTTAGGGATCTTTAAACCTCTTGTATTTTTCTTTTTTAAGTTATGCATGTAAGTCTGAAATACATATGGTGTCAATCAAACTTAAGATACCAAGTATCTAAATTCTTGAATGTTGTTTAAATGCTTCCATGCTTCCAAAATGAAATGTTTTAATGTAAAAGAACAAAAAAAATTAAATGTTCTATTCTTTAGAGAATCTTCTCTTTTACCATTTGTGCTTATTTAAAACAAGCATATCACACAATAGCTGAATCTATGCCTGATTTCAGCCTCTAGTTATGACATTTTCTACCAAATTAACTCAGTGCCATAAAAAAATTGTTCCACTCTAAATGCAAGAATTATTCTGATTCTCTTTCATGCTTCACTCTCCCTCTCTCTGTGTTCACAGTTTTCTCTTCTAGCTTTGGCATGCGCTATGTAATGATAAGAGGGGATTAGGCTACAGCAGAAACCTGAATAGGGCACAAATGTAAATGAGAACATCAGGTTTGCCACTTTCTGAAGGAGTGTGGTGTGCAATCTTTTCCTGTATGATAGTGAGGTAGTGTTAGCTTTTATGGCGTCTTGACAGCTTTTGTATGTACCTGTGACATCAATTCTGAGCAAACATTCTGAATTCTTTGTGGCTATCTCTGTGTATAGATCTCACACTCATGTAAGAAGATGTCTTAACCTCTTCTTTTGCCCTGGAGAGGAAATTCAGGATGATCTAGCAGCAATTTTTGCCCATGAAATTTTTGGTAAATTTAGAGTCCTTTTGTTCTTTTCTCATGAATCTTTTCAACACACTGACCATCATAACTGTTGTAAGAAATGCCAGCATAAAACACAAGTTTTTTTCAATTTTACTCAGCCAGTAACAGAAAATGCAGGATGTCCAAATCCAGTATCCTGTATGTGAATCCAAATGAGAGCCATCTGTAGACATACAGCAGGATGTCTGCTATCCTGTAAGCCCTAGAGCACATACGAAGTTAGTTGTTTTTCAGTTTCAAAAATACCACTTTTCTAAACCCAGTATTATTTGTTTTGAAGAGAAATGAAAAGAAGGAAACAATAAGTTGTGCAGAACAAAACAAGTGACTTAAGAAATCGGCATCAGAAGACTGGGATATGTGCCATACTGAGAAGCTCATTTACCAAAAGGGTATTTGAAAATTACATTAAGCATGTCTTTAGTACTTTTGAGTCTTGAAAGGAACAACAGAATGTAAGACATCCAGAGTAAGGGGGAGAGGAGAAATCCTTCCTCCTTCATCTAGGGGTGCATGACTTAGCCAAACCAAATACTCAAAGTGCCAATTCCTGTAGCATCATGTCCTGCCAAGACCTGACTATGTATTGGCTTACCTCTGTGGCTGTCTGTCTGCCTCAGTGTTTGTAAAATGAGTTATTGCACCAAATACTGGACTGATTTTTCAACTTATAGTAAAACAGTGGGTTATTAACAACTGCATTACTTCCTGTGTATCAATCTGAATAAGTTTCTCCATGCCGTCCATTAGCATTTCTACAAGCAGTTAGAAGGAAGGACTGTGTAGATGAAGGAAACAGATCAGAGATTGTCAATAATCTTCTTCAGCTATATTTTGTAAGCTGTTAGTTTCCATTTACTCTTGACTAAGCATACAAAAAAAACTTTACAGTACTGTTTCTCCATCATTACTAATATTCTGCTTTTTTAAGTTTCTTGCAGTATCTGGATATGTCTGGACTCATATGTAACAATAATACAATTAATACAGTCAAAATCTTAGGGTTATACCTTGGCAACATACATGAAATTTGAGAGAAAAGTGGAAGCACAGACTGCAAGAGGAAAGGGCTTGCAGAAGGCAGTAGGAAGTCATGCAAATTTAATGTAAATAAAATTGCTCCCAGTTACCCACAGGCATCAGAGCTGGAAGAGATGGATTTTCATCTGGTGATTAAGACAACTCCTAACCACTCTTCCAACTGCTCTCCACTCCTAAGGAGTTATTTACTGAAGATCTAGGAAGACAGACTAGCCTGAGGAGAAATGAAATGCTTTAATATGAAATAAATTTTACAGTAAATTTATAGGCAGTAGAAAGAAGAAAGACTTCAGAGGAATCTGAAAGAATTCCAACCTACTTTTCTATTTCATATCAGCAGGAGATGCAGAATATATAAAAACATCTTTAAGAATTCCATTATTCTTCATGTTAATATAGTTATGTACTCATGCATATGTACGTACTCCTCTTATGTTGTTACCTCAGATATGGTGTCAGAAACCAAACTTAAGGTACCTAAGTTTCTTTTAGAGACCTAACATGGCAAAGTGATTATATCTATATCAATGGGAACTTCATGAGGTTCAACAGGGCCAAGTGCAAGATCCTACGCCCAAGTCAGGGTAACCACTGGTATCAATACAGCATGGGGGATGATGTGATTGAGAGCAGCCCTACAGAGAAGGACTTGGGTGCTGGCTAATGAGAAGTTTGACATGAGCTGGCAATGTACACTCACAGCCCAGAAGGCCAAATGTGTCCTGGGCTGCATCAGAAGCACTGACAGCAGATCAAGGGAGGTGATTCTCCCAATCTACTCGGCTCTCAAGAGACTCCACCTGGAGTACTGTGTCCCGTTCTGGAATCCTCAACATAAGAAGGATATGGAACTGTTGGAAAGGGTGCAGAGGGCTACGAAGATGATCAAAGAGCTGGAGCACCTCTGCCATTAGGACAGGCTGAGAGAATTGGGCTTGTTCAGCCTGGAGAAGAGAAGGCTCTGGGGAGACCTCATAGAGGCCTTCCAGTACCTGAAAGGGATCTACGAGAAAGCTGGGGAGGAACTTTTTACAAGGGAAAGTAGTGATGGGATGAGGGGGAATGGCTTTAAATTGGAAGGGGGAAGATTTAGGTTAGACATTAGGGAGAAATTCTTTAATGAAGGTGGTGAGACACTGACACAGATTGCCCAGGGCAGTTGTGAATGCCCCCTCCCTTGAAATGTTCAAGGCCAGGTTGGATGGGTCTTTGAACAGCCTGGTTTGGTGGGAGGTGTCCCTGCCCATGGATCTCTAAGGTCCCTTCCAACCCAAATCTTTCTATGATTCTATAATTCTATGAATTTGCTAAAAACAATTAAAATTCTTTGCAGATCACAGTGAGAGGAAGTTTATTTTTTATATAAAGCACAGGAATGTTTCTAGGTACATTTAAATAATATCCTTAGTATTTGCAAGCCACATAAACTTATTTTTTAATTAGTTTATACCTACACACATATTCATATGAATAATATTCCGAAGTAGTTTAAAGAGGCCTCACATGGATGAGGAACCTTCAGAAAAGTTGTGAAAGGACTTGTTTAAAGATACTGAGCTTACCTATGACAGAGCCGACCACCCTTAATCGAAAACCTGCTTCTAATAAATATCATCATCCCAAATACAGCTCTCCAGGTCACCAAGGTCTACTGTAATGTGAGCTTGAGATTGCAGGAGAGTAGGACTGTCCAGTTATTTTGAGTGCTAATTTGCTGCAGTTCACCAGTCATGGGAGTGGATACATGAGAGTTTTGATTAGTTGGTGACTCACAGGAAGAAAAGGCTGTTTCTGTTCCACACAGCTTCTGTATACCTATGCCAAACAAGAAAGGAAATTCCCCAATACACACTTAAAATGAAGAGGAGGAGCATGGTAGAGCTGTTTCACTCATCTTTGGTGCAACAGATTGTCAGGTTTCAAGTCTTCTACTCACTGGCAACAGCAGAGCAGCACCAGCCCTTTCTACATTTTCGCTTTATCTGTCCCCATTCTTCATCATCCTTGATTAATCAGGAATAAGCACAATTTAACAACATAGTGGTCCCTGCAATGCTCTATCCACATAATCTCTAATATAGATTTGTTCTGATGGCTCTGCTGTTTCTGAAGAACTGTGAATGTTTTTAAACTTTGATTCAGAATTTCAGTTAATGATATGCATGTGCAGTAGGTTCAGCACATCATGGATGCATGAACCTATTAAGACTCAGGTCTAACACCCAGAAGTGGGTGTTTCCAGTATTTCTCAATGATGCACAGCTTGTTCAAAGCAGTATAGACGCCAAGAAATCATGGATGAACATATCAAGTTTTACAACATCACCCATACATGACTTACAGATGGAAAAAGAGGTCTTGTTCAAGGAGCATTAGAGGTGTCCAAGCCCTGTGTGTTCTACAAAGAGTGGAATCATATGCATAATTGTAAAATTTAAAAAAAAAACAGATTAGTCCATTCTTTCTATTTATTACAAATTTGTGATAAACATATACTCAGGTAAAAACCATGGCCAGTTACGTGATGTCTCTATGGCTAAAAGCGAATCTATTTTGTTCATAAAAATTAAAAGAAAACATAATGAAATTATTTCCTGTCTGAACACAGTAACAGATTAGAACTGTATTTGTTGAATCCCAACTGTGACACCAGAACAGAAGAAAAAATGCAACTATTGAGTAACTTCATCAACATGCTCAAATCTCTAGTTAGGTGTTCTACTGGGTGCTAATACTGCCAGACAACAATTAACTTCTGCACATGCTCAAATACTTGGGCTGTGCCACAGCTACCAGGTCTATCTGATTATCCCTACAGCACATCTTACCATTTAAAGGTAGGATTGTGACTTCAGGAAAATGAAGGTCATGTTTCTAAATTCTTTCTGTGAACTGCAAGAAAAAAAGATCTCAACTAGCCCCTATAGATTTTGAGTACATTTTTATATTGCTGACACATTGATCTTTGCATCCAGTCTGGCCATTGCTTTAAGATTTATTTGCTCTGACAAACTAAAACACATTGAACACAATCAAGAAATTGATATTTCCAGGCAGATTCCACCCCATATTTTAACAAAAAAAAATAGTGTTGTAATCATGCAAAATCAACAGCCAGTGGCTGAGGCCAGGTATAAACTCTATCCCATTATGGTTAAAAATGTCTTGCTCAGTTTATCTGATCAGCTGAGCTATGCTGGATGACAAAAAAAGCACACATGAAAACATACTTCGTACTCTCAAAAATTCCCTGTGTCATAAGATTGTAATTTTTACATAGTACAGGCCTAACCATTGATCTACAGCTCCTCAGCATCCAATACAGTTTAAATGCCTATATAGAAGCATTTCAGGAAGAAGTGCAAAAGCAAAGACTGAACAGATGCTCTCCGGAGAAACAATACATTTCCGGAGAAGGTATCAAATCCAGTCACAGCTGGTTCATAATATAGACGTTCTTCCTCATCTTAAAAATATTTGCCTTGAGCTTATGGTGATTCCAAGCCTCTGAAAGCTTCTAATCTGAAGCATTTTTTTCAGTTCATTACAAGATTAAATTGCGTAACTTTTTCTGACCCATTACACCTTTTCTCTCCATAATAATTATTCAAAACAAGTTTATAGATTAAAGAGACTTTGCTTTTACTCTTCATCTGCTTTGAATAATGTATTACTTAACTTCACAGTAAGATTCAAGATATTCCTTCTTCCTTCATTTATCATATACACTAATAGAATTAATTTCAAACTACACTTCAGGCTATTTTGGGCGAGGGTCATTTCCCGCAAGATATTTTCAGAGCACTCCCTACAAGTGGGTCTGCTACAATTAGACATTAGCAGAGTATAATAACAGATGTTTTTAACAACAACAGAAGCTTTAGAATCAAAGATCAGGTGAGATGGTGTCTAAAAACAAATGAGATAATTTCATTCTGCTGGTGAGTGAACAGTGATCACAAAATGAATTAAATGTTTGCAGCTTCTGCTGAGAATAACTGATTGATGGAACTGTTGATCGGTGCCACTTGTCAGAGCTGTCAGACATAACCTTGATGTGTACATTTCAGCACTGCCTGCTTCTCTCTGTCCCTTTCACTATGTGCTGAGCTCTAATTTGTTAATTACAAATTAATGGTCATTTTGGCGCTACTGATTTCTCCATTTGACATTCTTGATGCTGCTTCTCCCCCCTGCTCTTTATACATGCATAAGAGAGGTACAAAGTAGAAGCTAAGAAAATAACATAAAGAAACTCTGAATGAACCTGGCATACTTGTGGAATGACAACTTGAATTGAGCTACGATAGGTTTCTTTTCTGCGTACTGATCTTTTTTTTGACTAAAAAATATTCTAAATGGAAATAAATTGCTATAAATTCAACAGACAATACAATTAGTAAGGTCATTTACATTTTTAAAGCCTATAATGGCAGTATATTATAATTTGAAACCTACGTAAAAATTTTAATAACATCATGCAATGCACATGAAATTTCTATCTGTAATAGAAAGAGCATGACAACAGATGGCAAACACATATTTGTTAGGAAAATTGTAGAAAATTGCTGGGCAAACTCATGTACTAGATAAGGAGAGACTTAAAACAGATGGGATTATCCAAATGAAATACCAATGGAATTAATACATGTTTTGTAACTTAGTACAATATTGGAAAACTGAAAATATACTTTGAAGGTAGAAAACTTGATGCACAGTAATTCTTAGAAACTGCAGAAATTTTTAAATCTTCTGATCATAATACAAATATTTCACCTCATTCAGAAAAACTTTGCTCCGTGACTGTCATAGAAAAGCAGTTTTACAAAAGAAAAAGCATAGAAGAGGATGCTGTATCATATGTTCATTTTTGAGCTGTGTGTGTAGTCCAGTCTTTAAAGCAGTGAGACTTCACATGTTCTGGGAAGTTTAGAAGATAATAACTTTGTAGACACCTGGAGAGTGTTTCAAACGCCTGACTGTAGGGATTCTGTGCCACTTTTGACCCTGGAATAATTGTATGGGACAAGCTTATGTGACATACGACCCAAAAGAGACCCAGACCCTTTGAAGAAGCTGCTAACTAAAAGGCATGAGACTGCAGCTCATCTAAAATGACATTAGATGACTAGTTCAAGCATTTGGATTCTGTATTCAGCCCTGCATAGCTGTCTTCTTCGAACAGCTGATGGATATTCTTGTCATAGTTCCGCGTTCTTTCTTCCTTTTTCAAGCAACTTGGTTTCAAACAAGTTGAGAGTAATCGTAATGCTTACCTTCAAAACAGGTTGGTCAGAAGGACCTAAGGAACTACAGACCAGCCAGCCTCACCTCAGTGCCTGGGAAGGTGGCGGGGCAACTAATCCTGGAAACCATTTCTAGGCATGTGAAGGACTACTCAAACAGGAAGTTGGACCAGATCACCTCCAGAGGTACCTTCTGACCTCAGATATTCCGGGGTCCTGTGAAGATGAAACAAAAAACCTCTTTCAAATACTCAACCCACACCTCTATACACCTAACAAAAAAAACACACCATCCAATTCCACAAAGCTATGAACAACCTAGCATAGGAATTCAGTAGTCTAACTGCAAAGTCTCTCACAACTTAAAGACCGCGTGCAATCTCAAATTAGAGATGAACAACTACCTGAAGACTTTCTCACACACTTGGAGAAACTCATGCACTGTTACTGGAATGCACTTGTGATTCAGGAACACCAACACAGTATTGCACATATCAAGCATGCATTTGCATAATCATACAAATCACTTACCTGCATGCAGAAAATTAGATTCTTAGGATACAACAGATAGCACCTCTACTTTAACACACTTCAGTTTGCTTCATATTTGGGGCTTCTCTTCAGATAAATAGAGACCCATGGCTAGCTCCACAAATATTGCTTCAGTTACTACAGGAAAAGATCCAATGTATTGTAGGAGTAATCTCTATCATGTTTTATGCCAGTGGATTTGTGGACATTACATTGTAGCATTTTATCTTCTGTTTTACTTTTCGTAATGCAGTTCATTAAACACATTTCTTCCTATATCCTGTTGCATTCATTTACTGATTTACTAAAGCCCTCTGAGACCAAGAAAAGCCTTCAGGATATATATGCTCAAAACAAACTTGAAATTCTGGAGAACATTCATTTTTCTTTACAGATCAATATACTCAGCTCAATTTTTCGCAGTAATATTAAAATTAAGCAATGATAAAAGCAAGAAACTGTGTAGGAATTATTCCTTTTACACTGGTAGAATGATTTTCCATTTCAAACAAATAAAATATCTCTATCTTTTTGCGTGTACTAAAAAAATAAAATGTAAAAAACTTACTGGAATACAATGAACTTTGACCAGATATGTCATTTGCTATAAAAGGCATGAGTAACACTGCAAACCAGTAAATGGCTTCAGAAAGAAATCTTTCTTGACATGCACTGTAAGTCATTTTGTTAATTAAAACACAAAAAAAAATTAGAAGCCCTTATTTTTAACAATGACAGCATGCACTTCATTTACTATTTTGTTTAAATGGCATTCATGAATTTCAAGCTCTGAAGCTGTTAGACATTTGACAGATCTCAGTATTTGTTGAACAAAAGCAAGTGAAACCATAACTAATACAAATATTGCATTCATAATTCAGACAGCCTTGCAACATTTGAACTATTCCTTCATGAATTCTGATTTTTTTCACTTTTTTCAAGAAAAGTTGAAAATTTCATAGTCTTAAGTACTTTCTGTCTACTTAGAAATACCAAAACTTGGGAAAATAGTACTTCTGAAGCAGTACTTGGGCTATGTTTCAGTCTTACAGGAATTCGTGAGAGTAAATTGATGTAGAAAGATGGGAAATAGGTGGATAGAACAAATGCTGTACTTTTCAAATGTCGTGAAAGATGACAATGGCCTGTACTGGGTTACCTGAAATTTGCTACTGTGCATCTTATACCATCCATGAGGCACTATACTACCCATATGTCATATAGTAACACATCAGGAATTTTCTCATTCACTCACTAAGAAATGCTCAGTGGCATTTGAAAATTCTGCCAAATTACTTAGTCTGCTCCCATGGAGCATTTTTTTCTTCTGTGAATCTCCAAGAGACTTATTTTGAGATTAGAGGAGATTCAACATTATATAATTCTATTTTATTAACTTATTCATGGTGACCAAGACATTATTTTGCATGTTGTTGAGTAAATATTTTATTACATTGTATTATACTTGTAGTTTTCAGAGATAACTTGTGCAGCCTTAAAGTGTTTATTTCAGGTTGGTTGCTTATAATTAGGTCTTCTGCATTTTCAAACTGCTTTGTGTATACAAATGTGTTGTGATTTGTAGCTCTATAGTTCAATATGTGTCATATAATATACAGTATGTAAATAATAGTCAAAGAAGACAGTATAACACAAGATGGAAAATTAATCAAGAAACATAACCAACAATTTCTCTTATGCCCTGCAAGTTATGCATAATTTTTTTTTAACTGAGCTGCTAAGGAAAGAACTTAGCAGCAATTTATATGGGTGATGTTTACCCACATCATCAAGAACACCTGAAAACTGAAATGCAACAGTCTTTTTATTACACTTTGCAGTAATTGCTATGTAAGCTATAAAAGAAGTTGGGTGAATATGCATGCTAATCAGTTGTGTGTAAAATATTGAATCTTGCACAAATTTCAAGTAAGGACGTGATGCACAATATGCTTTTGATTAATGACACATATTTCTAGAATATTCAGTGGGCTTTTGATTAGGTTCCAAAAGGGCAGAGAGGGATCTGAAGAAAAGAATCAAACTGTTAAAGTCATCCAGCTATGTATGATCCACCAAATATCTCCAGGTACGCCCAGCACTACTATTTGCTCAGCCTTTACATACATTCTTGTGCAGGATAATGTTTTCAAGGTGGATCCAAATAAACCATTACATTGAAATATGTATGTTGGCAATAACATAGACAGGCTTTTTGTACCTAACTTCCATCTCAAAAAAAGATGATATATTTTTAAAACAGTGATGTGTCTCATTAGGCTGTGATAAAATACTCTTGAAGATGTAATACCATGGATGCTGTATTTGGCTAAGCCAACTCTCAAAAGAAGGAACAGTGATGACAACTTAATTCGAGCCTTCCAACTTTGATACTAGCATAGCTGTGGAGTGTTGCTAGGATCATCTTAAATTTTAAAATTAGTCTCCAGTGAAGTGAGCCATGAATACAACCTTTGGAAACATTGGCAGGATTGCAGCTGCTTTCCTTAGGCAACTATAGTTCATATGTACTTTCTTTCAGACCCATCAACATATTTTCAGACACAGCTGCAAGGTTTAGAATCATAGAATCATAAGGTTGGAAAAGACCTCCGAGATCAGCAAGTCCAACCGTACCTGTCACCATACTAAACCATGTCCCTGAGACACTCATCTACCTGCCTTTTAAACATCTCTAAGGATGGCGACTCACCCACCTCCCTGGGCAGCCCCTTACAATGCCTGGTCATCCTTTCAGTGAAGAAAATTTTCCTATCATCCCATCTAAATTTTCCTATCATCCCTGCTGCAACTTATGGCCATTTCCTCTTGTCCTATCACTTGTCACTTGTGAGAAGAGAGCAGCACCCACCTCGCCACAACCTCCTTTCAGCTGGTTGTAGACAGAGTTTAAACAGATCAAAATAATTACAGAGTGTATCTGCCACAAAGATCATGACTCAACCTGTTTCAAAAAAGGTCTATAATTTCTATTTCTCTTGAGAAGAAATGTGTGTTTTCTGATATTTGTATTTTTCAATAATAGGTATTTTTCAATAATAGATAAAAAACATAAGAAAAAGATAATGCATATGCTGCACTACCTGAGGAGAAAGTCTACAGGCACTGGAGTTTGGACTGCTACTCACAGACACATCCAGCTGTTGATTTTTTCCCTCATACCTGTCCACATGGTTCTGTACTCCTTACACTAATTATTGATCTGGTTGTTATGCATCATGGTCTTGAGTCAGGTGTGTTATCTCGTCTATCAAACAGGAAACTAATACCTGTCCTAATGACACCTTTAATTCTACTACCTTAATAGAACTACATTTTAAACATGGCTTTCTCATTTCTTTAAATTGGTATAAGTCAGCATTAAGGTCAAACAACCCATGTAATTCTCTCTCCTACCGTCTGTGTGCTAGCACAAAACAGACATCCTTTCTGAATGCTTATTTTATTGTTTTTATTCCTCAAGATAGTTTTAATTCAGGTTTCACCAAATCTGGTCTGTTATGTCACTTTATAAATGTTTATACCAACAGAAGGGAGGGGAGAGTGGGAGGTAGGTAAGAAACTGTGGTTAAAGCAGCAGAGTAACAGTGCTACTTTTTTTCAGCCTGAAAACACTGCGGCTATACTCTGAAACACACAGCCTTTCCTGGGGTGCTTTACAAAGGT
The DNA here is from genome assembly GCA_033556795.1 of Tapera naevia. NCBI lineage: Eukaryota > Metazoa > Chordata > Aves > Cuculiformes > Neomorphidae > Tapera > Tapera naevia. The sequence goes on from JAUMJJ010000059.1 coordinate 8,880,926, forward strand.
TATGAGGAAAGTAAGAATTGGCAGATTTTTCTGTCCAAAATTTTAAATTCTAATACTGACTTTCGTATGCACACATTATGAAAAGGGAGCCCTTTGGCTCTTGACTAGAGCCATGGCTACTTATTACATCTACATGGCAGGTTTTCAACTATGGAGTTCAATTTCTACATGATTTGGAGGCTTTGTACATGGATTAAAATTAAAATTAAGAGACTTCAGAGACTTCAAGAGAGAATTCATGTGTCCATGTAGACTTAGCCTTTCTTAGATCTGTTCCTTTTGGATAAGTGGTGAGATCAAGTCATAATCAATTTTGGTCAGAAAGTGACTCCGTGTTCACACAAGCAGATGTGAATCTGCGCACCTACGTTGTGTAGGGCATAAGAAAATAATATTTTAAGGAAAATATTTTACTGGCAGTATGAGTTTCAATAATATTTTCTCACATTTTCCCAAGGCTCTGCCTTAGGTTTACAAGGATTCAGATGATCTCTTTTACAAATTGTTTTAATATTTCTGTGAAGGTAACACGAGTCTCTAATTGCATATTGAATAGTTTTGAAATTTTTTTAAAGTATAGAGTTTAAAATGGAAGTGTAAACTATATACATACATATCTTCTTTTCCTCCAAAGACATTTGCGGCACCCAGACAGAAGAACTTAGTGCCAGGTCTCTTTCTTATCACATAAGTGGGAAGTCAAGAAGAAGTGAAAGTTAGTATGGTACTAAGTCTATTTTAATAGCAAAATCTGTGTTATTCATTTCACAGAGTGCAAAGTAACTTTGAATATTAGTCAATAATTTTTAAATTAATTCAGATACTTGAATTATAATAATTTCTTAAGTGTCTACCTAATTTTTATTCACGTGAACTAGTTTTACCAGTATGGTGGGAATGGAAATATGCTGCAACACCTTTCACAGAAATGAATATGAAATGAAAAATCCTGATGTATTGGTCCATGACACTGACATTTTCAATATGCACAGAAAGGGCACTAACTTTGAAATCGGGGTGGGTGGGGGGGTTGCAAAATGAGGACAGTTTCTGTTGTGTTCCTACTTAAGCACTAGAAATTTTCAAATCCCCTTTCAAATTATGTCTCTAGACATTTTTTATGCTTGAGATATTGCAAAACTAAAGTGCACTAAGTACCCATTTTGAACATGTGGTTGCACTTAGAAATAATAATGTTCATAATCTTTCATTAGTGGACACAGACATTGTTCAATGGATTCCAGCTCGTACTAAAATTGTACAGCTCCTTTGACCTCCAAGACACTTGGAAAATGTTAGTTACCCTTTCAGAGTTCCCAGAAAAAAATAATAATGGCAATGTATGACCATTTTGTAATATAGAATAACTAGGAAACTGTTTTAAAATTTTTTGTTCTTTTTAATAACTTTTTGCAATAAAGTAGCCCTTTCAGCACTGATCTGGAAGTGTATTATATGATGTATACATCTGGCATTGCACAGGCAATCTAACTTGTCAGGGTAAGAAAGATGTTTCTCTGTACGTGCCACCTGTGTTTGACAGCTGACAACCAAATTATTCAGCTACATGAAAAAAATGCAAAATTACATTTCGCTGCTAATAGATGAGTTAATTTACAAGAATTAACTGAGGAACTTGGAAACATATGCAACTAATTAATTATACAAATTACCAATATATGAAGGAATAGAAAATAGATAAGCTTTTTCAACACTGTGAAAAATGGCAGATTAGTGATCCAAATATGCCATTGCCAGATTACTTCAGAGTGTAACAGTTCCTTGGATAAAAGATCAAATATGTATGTAACGTATTTTACCTGCTTTTCTAGTGGTCACACTTGTGATCCATGAGTAAAGAAGACAAAACTGTATTTTATGATGGCACAAGACCTGGATAACCCTGAGGTGGTGCACGAGTAATGGAAACCATTAAATGTATAGTAGCCATCCTATTGTGATCTATGTTTATGATCTGTGTTTATGACTGCTGTATAAAGCTTTGAATGTTAAATGAAAGAATTAAAAGAAAGAAACTTAAGGATAACAGTCTCCAGAACTTATGGCAGGACTATGTGAGGTTTATCACTTTTCATACTTATTTTCATTTCACTGGCTATGTCTGGCAGACAGCGGTAAAACAGTTGCTTCAAAGAAAACTTTGAGGAACATAACGAAAATAGCAAAGAATAATCCTTTTCTACCAAATTCATTTCAATTATTTAATAAAATCCCTTACAATTTTCTTGTTTAAAACAGCTACAGCTGATTCAAATATATCACCATCTAAAGCTGATTATTTTTAATGTGTCATCAGAACTGTATCATGTATTAATGCCAGTTAATACTCAAGAATGAAGATTCATCAATTGTACTCTGGATTCTACTCGTAATTTTCACAACTATTTCCAGCAAATTATGCGTTTATATTTGCTTTTATGTAAAGAGGTCAAAATGAGACCTTTGAGCCCACAGGTTCAGCACTTCAGCACTATTCATAGTGCTTCAAGATAAGATCCAACCAGAGGCAACCTTTACCATCATACCAAAAAGCACAGATCAGGGCCTGATCTCGGCTCCAGGTCCCCCACCACCTCTACCTGCTCAGTCCATGCGCTCCCCCCGCCCCCATTAGCACTGGCAGTTCAGCAGACCCTTGCCAGAATAACCTCTGCCTGAACCCTTTGGGTCTGCATGCTCAGTCAGGGCTGGGAGGGCAGCACCTGCTGCTGCACCTCCTCCCCTGCTCTCCAGCAGCACAGACAGCCCATCGGGAGTCACAGCACTCAAGATGTTAAAGACAGCAATACAAGTAGAGTTAGAGGATGTTTAAGGCAATGAATTGGAGTCAGCATTCACAACATCAAAAAAGGATATTTCTTCCTGCTTATCCTAAGGCACCATGGAGTAAAAATGTAGGTGGATAAGAAAATTAGGCATCCAAAAATGTTTTAGGATTAATTTATTAACAAAAGTTTAAGGAGGCATTTCACAATATGATGGGATCTAAATCATCAGAATTAAACTTATTTAAGGAACTGAAATTTGTGGGTCTATCAATACTTGCTCATGTCTTTGTCAAGCCGAACAACTATATCTCTCTCATAACCAAACCTGCTGGACATTCAGCAATTAGGTATTCTTGCATGTAAGTGCCTTGAAGATCCTAAATCCTTTGGCATATTTTGTACATCTCTAAAAAATATGAACAGTACTGAGCAGAAATCTTTTACTCAAAAACTTGTTGCTGACTGTGACAACAGAAGATTACATGAACCTATGGTTTGTCAACCCAGGGCTTATTCCTTCATCATGAAGGTACTAACTTATTGACGACTTTACCCCATATACTAACATATGGCAAGAACTCCCTTCAGAATATCTTGATTTCTTATGCAGGCCAAAACATTCCAAGTTACAGGCATCCAGAAGGTTAGCTTTCTTACATTTCTGAATTTATTATATCCAAGGAAATTAATTCATTACAGATTTATGACCATTGGAGTTCATTTCAAGAAGCAACTAGACTTTAAAATAGCTTTTATTGGTTTTTTTTTAATTTCAGCAATGTAGAGTTTTAATTCTGATAACAGGAAAATAAGAAAGCAAGTAGTTGAAAAGCCACTAAAATTTGGTTCCGAATGCTACTAAGAATAAGGTTGATACTTTGACATTGAGGGGGAGGGCTATTTCAGGAATCTGGCTTTGACTTTTTGATTTCTGTCAGTCTGTATCTTCTCTGTCACTGTGTTCAAACACAGTCCTCTGATCTGTCCTTTGTGCATCTTTTGTAAAGTTATTCCATTAAAAGTACAGTTTTTCTATATGTACTGCCCTAGGCTATGCTGACTCATAATTTAGCCATCTCTTACTTTGTGTAATATGAAACATGCCAGGTAAGAGCATGAAACTGCATTTGTACCCCACATACCTCGTTTAGTTTATCATAGAAGCTGACTGTCTTCTCATCATGGAGACCACACATAACATATAAATAATACAGTAGAAAACTTGACATTCTGAAAGCCATCCTCTTTAGTTTCAGAAGTTCTTGGCATCATAAAGGTTTATTAAGTAGTTAGAATAATTCATGATGTTTTGTTGGGGTTTGTGGTCTTTTTACTTACTGCATCAGCCTTTGAAGAAAGTATCTAAAGCACCAGGCTACACGAAAGGCCAGGTAGGGCACGACAGTCTTCCCAGGTCTCTTCTTTGAGCTAAGATACTGTGCAACAAGGAGTGGAAAATGTAGAGGGAAAAGTGCAGACTGAGGAAAAGAGCACATACATTTCAAGCAGCTTGATTTAATAACCTACTGATGAAATAATTCAGGATCTAATTATCAAGCACCCAGCACAGAGATTCAAAAATATTACACATCATCCACCCTAATAAATTTTTTTTTTTTTTTTAATTTATAGGTACAATTATGAAAGGATAAGTAAAGATATGAAAATACTACATTGTTGAAGCACAAGTACACTGGATAACATCACAGATCTCTATAGACTTGTGTCTGTCCTGTCAGAGCAACTATTAAGGGACACCATGGGAAGGTATTTAGCCCAGGGTATATAAACAACAATTATGCTTTCTATATACTTCCCATCTTCCACCTGCACTTTAGAGATTTCCTGAACTAGTGGTTTGGCTGCTAGACTTTTTTTGATATCTATTGATGAAACACTTAGACAGATACCATCTGGACTCAAACATTTCCGAAAATAAATTCTATCAACTTGTTCTAAAAATCAGAGGTTCCCAGTTAATACAAATTTTTCATTATTATTCTTTCTAAAACTACCCATTATTGTAGCATATATTATATATTTATTGCCCATATATTATATATTTACTTCTTTGATATAACCATAATCTATCAGAAATGTAAAAAAGGAGGCTGTTCTGTAAAGAAAAAAAAAAAAGAAAATGAAAGAAATAATTCAAAGACACAAATTTTAGTACTACTAGAAACATGAGGGACCAAGACCAAATTCCACTGACAGCGTGAAATCAGGAAGAGATATCCTATGAGTGAAGAAAGATTTGCATTTTCCTTGACCTGAATTCATTGATACAAAGTATGAGAAACTGGAAAGAATTAAGACATTCCCATAGACTAAATAAAGTGGCTTCAATGACTTAAATATTTTAATGTAGAAAGATGTCATTCAAAGTTATTGTTCATAAAAATACAAGACTAATTCTGATAAAAAAAAGAACTTTATTATGGTGCAGTACTGTGCATCATTCATAAAAATTGTATTCAAAGACACTTCGTACTATTAAATAATATGAATAATACAGTACCAGGTCTGAATAATAGATTATATAGGAACAGAGGAAGAGAGAATTTAGGTAGCATCAGCAAACCATTTTTTTTTCTTTCTGAGACATATAACACAGGCACAGATGGTTTGTTCTGTATAATGGCAATTGTATTAGAAACAATTACACCTGTTGCCAAGCTATGGATAATAGTAAGGGTTTGGGGAGTGTTGCATAAAGACAAGACAATAATATGAAATAAAACACTGTATATCTTCCTAGAATGAATGAGGAGTAAAAAAAATAGAGTCTGGGGTCTGGGGTTCTTCTGCTCGTTTGTTTTGTTTTGTTTTTTTTTACCCTGATATCTGATGACTCATGTCTTCAGATTAGGACCATGTTTCATATGATTTTGACTGTTAAGAGAGGCAAAAGAATCGCATAAGGTATCAGTAATCAGGCACTCAAATCCCCAGTTTAGCCACCAGTCATCATTTAAACATTCAGCACTGGAAAACAGCCAAGATAATATGACAAGAGAAAAAGGTATTATTAATTCTAATTCAGGTGAATAAATATAAATAAACACAATGTAGATGGAGATGATAAATAAAAACTTGGATGAGTGCATCCTGTCAGCCCTCCACTATTTGCATCCACATTGGAAGTCAAGACCAGACTACCTTTGAGTGGAAAAGACCACTATGAAATAAATTTACATGGTATGTTAATATTTATGTAAATTTATTTAACTAATTTTTTAACTGGACAACAGAAGATCCTAGTCACTTAAATAATGATCCTCAGTGACAACTACTTTGGGGTTCTCTGTCAGTTGGTGCAAAAAATGGTTCCCCTGTGCAGCAGTTCAAGTGAATCTGTATCCATGTTTTTATTATGTATTTTGTTTTTAGAGGCGTCTCTGCTTTTTTTTTTTTTTAGCAAAGAATATACAATTAATATGTCATCAAAGTAAAAAACTCCAATTTTACTAGATTTTGATCAATCTGACTTTATTTTTCGAATCCTACCAAGTCCCCCGCATTTTTTGTAGTTACATTTTACACTCTGTGGGTTACAAACAACAATGTAACTTTCAGAATTTATATCTGAATAATTCATCTACAATCATGATAGAAATCAGAAACTCCTCTGACTATGATCACAGTTTGTTAGCCATGATAAAGCTCAGGCTGATAATACAAATTATTAATTTGAAGATATTAGGCCTCCATAACACATGAATTCCCAACAGAATATCAAAATAACTTGTTCTTCGCAGGGATTGTTTCACTATCACTGTTTCAATCCCATTATAACAATTCTCGTCACCAATGTATTCTATTTTTGTGAGAGCTACAATTGTTCATACAAAAATTAATGTACTAAAATTATGCACATTTATGACCCTATAGAGTATGCTTGGTCCTCCCTTTTACTGAACCGAAGAACATATCAGGATTTTCTTTGGATTACTGTATTCATTTTTACTTTTCACAACTGAAATTTTTTCAATGTAACATTGAAATCATTAGAAATGTAGTTCTGTCACAGGGTGTTTTTGTCTGTATAAAACTTCCTTTGCAGAAATAATCGAGATTGTTTTGTGAAGATATTTTAAGAGGGTCTCAAATTTGACCAACTGTAAAAGTTTTCTTAAGCTGCTCTTTGATTGGATTATTTTAACTAGATTAATGATGCGTCCACGAATACCATATTTTCAATTCTAAGCTTTGAGTGACCCTTGTATCAAGAATGTGCTCAAATATTTCACTTTCTTGCTCTTAATTCTTTTAATAATCTCATCTTGTCATAGTAGGGAAGGACATCCTGCCTTGTGATTCTCTCTGCATTTATCTTAAGACCAAGAAACAGGATGGAAATTGGTACCATGGACTTATTCTGTCTTAACAGTGTAGGATCATTTCAACTACGTGAAGGTTTCCACTAGGAAAAGGCTATGAGTGACAAAACTCAGCAATCTGAAGGTAAAGCTTGTTAAATGTGTGAATGGAATTGCCCAGCATGGTCGCTGGTTCAGGCTGTGCTGAGGAGAACCCTCTGAAGTCCTACATTCCCATATGTCAGAAAGAAATCCTCCCTGGGGAAATCTTTCCTTTTCCAAATCAGAAGCCCTGATGGTCTCCTTTTAACGTCTGTGATAGTGTTCTAGGTTTGGAGAAACTTGTCTCCTTGCCCAGCTCATTTTTGCGGGCTCAGCAAGTGTACAAAGACTTGTATCTTTTGCTGCTCTTCCTAGCCATCACAAGTTTCAGCTGCAAACAACAATCCCATAAAACGCATATTACCCCTGGGCTTAGGATGTCTTTCAGCTTGCTAAAATGATCTCAATTTATTAGTTACCTGTGATTGTTATACTTGAAAAACTGAAAACCATCTTTGCATGATAGGGGCAGGAAAGGTAAAGAGCAATTTGAAACAATCATTCTGTTATGAGCTAGTGTAGCAGTCTGTTCTATTGCTGAGGAATAATTTTCTCTTACCTTACAACACAACTGTGTTTGCCCTCTGTAGCCTCTGACTTGCATCTTTCCTCAGCTCATGTATCATCCTTTTGATAACAAATATCGTCTAATCACATGCATGAAACGATCACAGATAAAGAAGGAAGAAAAATGAGATCAAGCAAAAAAAACTATAAAAGATTAAGAAATTGTTTAAATGTCAGAGACATGTATATGTTAACAGTACATTGACCTGTTCTTAAACCCAGTTCAGATAAAATTCCACAAACATAGAGTATCTAATATAATATGCACCAGATGTAGAAGAACACTGCATTTCCCAGTCCACACATGTAAGTTAAGGCAACTTCATCAACTCATAGAACCAGCATTGTATATCCACAGTAGAGCTTGATACAACAGCACCCTGAAGAACTTTACGATCACTCTTTCTTTCTGTGGGTGTCACAGACCTAATCACACAGTCATATCCAGGCCAAAATTGAAGTACTATGTAAGTTACGATATGTTTTATTTTGGATGTGAGAAGGATAGCCAACACTGATAAAAAAATCTGGAAATAGGTATTCTTTGGGATGAAAATATTAGAAAACTGCTAATAGATTCTACTTTAAAAGAATTTCCTGCAAAATCCTTTTGTATTTTTGAGCCAGGAATTGCCTTCTGGAAGAACATTGCCTTTCCAATTGATAACAAAGGTAGATCAAACCTCTAGCATAAAGACCTCTACAAAGTTTAAAATTAAATGCAGAGAGAAGGTAGTTTTCAGTTAATGAGGTTCTTATGTATCCTTCAGAGTAATTTTTTAGTGAGAAGTGAAACTCTCCTTAAATTTGTTTGCTAGTGTTGCTTATGAATATCTCAAATTTCTAAATGGGTGAAAGCTCAGAAGAGCAGAGGGAGAGAAAGCAGAATTTGATACCCCAGGATTTACGTTGTTTTTGCAACATCTGTCCCCTGTGTAATATCACTCAATGGCAGTGATCAAAAACAATCAAGCTGAAATAATTTAAGAAGAAAAAGCACCTGTTAAAAGAGTTCTCTGAACTCTGGAGATCAGTTTGCTCAGTTTGATTTTGTGATGCAAAACCTATAAAGACTGAAAAGTATAGGCTTGATATGATATTTTTGGTGATGAGGGTTAGATTCCTCAAGGACAGTAAAACACATGTCCTATTTATGAGTATTACGTGATTTAAAAGATCAATATGGATAACAATATTTTGTGACAGTGGCTGTTCTTTCTTCATGTTTTGGATTATGTTTTTGTCAGACAACTGCCTAACAGCATTTTCAGATGACAGTAGATAGGGTTTTTATAAATTGGAAAATCATAATTTAAAAAAATGCTCTGGCATCTGATAAAGTGCTTTCCTTAGGTAGATTTTCTAGAGATGTGTTTCAAAATCTCAAAATGTGATATATATTTTTACCAGCTACTGTACATTCTGAGCTTTATGTGCAGTAGTTTTGATGCAAATACAGACACTAATAATCTCTCTGAAAATCATGAACCTTGTATTGAAATTGAGATGAGAAGTTATTTATCCTCAGAATTTTCAGTCCACAGGTCAAGACTCATGGAAAAATTTTGTCCCAAATGCAATTTCAAATTAAGTATTGATTTTGAGAAAAATTAAGGAGTATATGTTCAAAATTCAGATTTGTTAGTGTTCCTGTAATTTTAAGCTGCAGGAGAGAAGTTTAAGAACTCTAAACACATTGCACTAAAATACACACACGTAACACTCATGAGAAAAATATTGATAAAGAAAGTCTCATATACTGATGGCTGGGACCTGAACCTGCAATAAACTTCACCCACACAATGCACCACTTATGTTAAATTATAAATGCATTAAGCCCATCCTTGTGGATCTGATTACAGGGTAAAATATTCAATTGGCAATGTCTTACTTGCAGCCCAGAAACCAGAAAATTGTGTTGTTAATCTGAAGTTATGAGAAATTTAGGGATTTTTTAATATGCTGGGGCCTGATGAGGTCCATCTGTTAGAGAAGAGGAAGGGCATCTTTGGTCATAGTGTTGTCAACCTGGTGAAAACAGCTTTACACTAAAGTTACCAGGAAAGGGAAGCCTCAATCTATCCCACTTCTATCAGTTTGATGCCAGTGCCAGAAGTAGATGCCCACAGCCTGAAGAAGGAACACAGGTCAGCAGGAAAGCACCTGAAGAGGAACACAAAGGATTTCCAGTCATGAAGACAGCTTCATAAGGGGCCCAACTTAAATTCCTCTATGCAAATACATGTGGGATGGGGAATAAACAGGATGAGTTAAAGACATGCACATCCCTGCAGAGTTATGATCTCATTGGAATCACAGAGGCACGGTGGTACGGATCCTAGAATTGGAACGTTGGGATGGAAGGATATTTAGGAAGGATGGGCAGGGAAGACAGGAGAGGTTGTTGCCCTCTATGTTAATGACCAGCTGGAGTACACATGCACTGGGAATGGATGAGGAGGTAACTGAGAGCTTAGGGCTCAGAATTAAAGGAGCGATGGGCACATTATAGTGGGACCTACTATCAGCCACCAGACTAGGAAGAGTGAGTGGATAAGGCCCTTTCTAGACAGACAAGAGAAACCTCATGTTCACAAAGCCCGGTCCTCATGGGTGACTTCAACCACCGCAATATCTTTTGGAGGCAGAACACAGCAGGGCATAAGCAATTCAGAATTTAAATTAGATGTCAGGAAGAAATTTATTACTGTGAGGGCAGTGAGGCACTGGAACCAGTTTTCCAGAGAAGCTGCAGATACCCCGTCCCTGGAGGTGTTCAAGGCCAGGTTGGATGAGGCTTTGAGCAACCTGTCCTAGTGGAAGGTGTCCCTGCCAATGGCAGGGGTGTTGGAAGTAGATGATCCTGAGGAGATTCAAGATGCTTAGATCTTGCATGTGTAAAGAACAAAGAGAAAGAGAAAAAAAAGACAAAATAAAAGTGCAGAATTTTTTTTTTATCTGACAGCTGATGACTGAAGTGAAAATTTCCACAGGGATTTCCAGACTACCTCTTACTTTGAATTCTAAATTGTATTATAATGAGGTAATACAACAATTCAAACCCATCTTTAATGGTTGCCACCTACACTAGATACTGTCTCTTAAACACACATATATAGTTTAGAAATTTCATTTCATTCTCTGTATAAGGATATGAACATAGGTCCCCTATTCTCAAAAGTAAGAAATAGCTAATGAAAAAACTTGATAATCTGGCTTAATACTCTGTTTAAATAAATATCTGAAATGATGTATAAATCTCTGTAGCAAAGATTTTTTATTTAATTTCTCTGAAACTGTTAGATGATAAATCACTTACAGATGGTTAAATTTCAGTTTCATAATGTTGGTCCATCATCTATGTATAATTTTTAAAACATTTCAAATATATTTTAATAAAATTATTAAAAGTGTTTTCAAATTCAAGGCACTACATACAGGAAATTACCTATATAATTCCTTGTGGGGGTGTGTGGGGATGTATGTATATGTATATATCCTGTGTGTGCAAACTGAGTATAGAAAGATTGATAGGTAACACAGGTCTGTGCACGCTTAGTATATACATGATACATCCAGATATATTGGCAGATAGATAGACACATGTTTAAACGGATGGACGAATGAATGAAATTCTTCCCCAGTTGTCTCTCTCCTTACATATGTGCAGTGGGAGAAGAAGAAGCATTCTTTTTAAAGAGAGTCATATAAGATTGACTGCCATCTCTGCAGAAATACGCAGTCCCTAAGGATGCAGAACAGTTCCTCAGGGATCTGTTCTGGGACCAGTGTTCTTCACTATCTTCATCAATTACATTGATTAGGGATCAAGTGCACCCTCAGGAAGTTTGTGGATGAAATCAAGCTAAGTGGTGAGGCTGACATGCCTGAGGGATGGGGTGCTATCCAGCGGGACCTTGTCAAGCTGGAGAAGTGGGCTTGTGAAAACCTTAGGTTCAACAAGACCGAGTGCAAGTCTGGCACCTGGGTCAGGGCAGCCCTCAGTTATCAATACAGGCTGAGGGGTGAAGAGATTGAGAGCAGTCCTGCAGAAAAGGATCTGGGAGTCCTGGAGGATGATAAGCTGGACATGAGGTGGCAATGTGTGCTCACAGACCAGAAAGCCAACCATATCCAGTTTGCACAAAAAGAATGGACAGCAGGTAGAGGGAGATGATCCTGCCCCTCTACTCTGGTGAGACCACATCTGGAATACTGCATCCAGCTCTGCAGCCCTCAGCACAGGAAAGGCATGGTCCTGTTGGAGTGGACCCAGAGGAGGGTCACAAAAACAAAATCAAAAGCCTGGAACTTGTTCCCTATGAAGAGAGGCTGAGAGAGTTGGGGTTGTTCAGCTTGACAAAGATAAGGCTCTGAAGAGACCTTATTATGGTCTTTCGATACTTAAAAGGAACTTATAAGAAAGATGAAGAACTCTTTATCAGGGCTTGTACCAATATGACAAGAGATAATAGTTTTAAATTGAAAGAGGAAAACTTTAGATTAGACATCAGGAAGAAACTTTTCCAGCTGAGGGTGATGAAACACAGGAACATGTTGCACAGAGAGGTGGTAGATGCCCCATCCCTGGAAACATTCAGGTTGGATGGGTCTCTGAGCAACCTTATTAGTTGAAGATGTCCCTGCTCACTGCGGGGGGATTTGACTAGATGACCTTCATTTGGAAACAATGTTTACAATTCTCTGTTTATCTTAGTTTTGCTTATCACGTTCACAAGGAAACATTGTGTCACAGCTACAAATCAAAGAATATGTCCCTCTGAAGTACCTTATTTTCACTATAGGCTCTCAGAGAAGGAAGCAGCTTCCGCTTAACAGTTTAATGCCTTGCAAAGACCTTGGAAAGCATTTCTTTTTTTTTGTTTTGGTTTGTGTTTTGGTTGGTTTTCCACTTTCTGTTATTCTCAACACTATTTTGATAATTTTATTTCTTTCATTCTCCCTGAGGTTTTCTGAAAGTTTGCTGACCCCTTATGCGACAGAGGAACTGATTTCCAACCCAGGCTTCTGATTCATTCCAGGAATCCAGAACACAAACTCATTCTCTTCTTCAGGATTTTAGGTGCCTTTTCACAGCATTTTCTTATAATGTTTGTAAAAAATTAAATTAAATTAATAGAATGGAATAAAGAATGCCTTAGAATAGCAGAATAAAACAGGTACTGGAAAGAGATATTTTTTATATTTTCACTCTTTCCACGTCCCCATAGACTCCTTGCAGCATTACAAGGCTTTCCTTGTGACTCCTTACTCTTCCACCAAGACCAACATTTGCCTTTGTCATATCAAACCCCTACTAATCTGAATGCTAACCAACAGCCATGAAGTGTCTCTTATCTGCCTGAATCTAAGAGGGAAAAGCTGAGGCAAGCCTAGACAGAGTTATAGCTGCAATGGCAAATACAAGCACAGAGACGTGCAGGGTTTCCACTTCTAGAGAAGGCAGACCATGCTCTCTACTAGACAATGCTAATGAGAGCAGAGTGATTTTTCTTCCTACAAGTATATGGTAAAAATATCTGGAGGTTCCTACTTTTAAATAAACATAGGCAACCCCTTGTCATTTTCCAACTAAAAATACATGCTTCGGAATAATGTAATGAACAATTTTGTTCAAGCACTGCCAAAGTCTGCATGTTAGTGTCTTGCCAGTAACAGATTTTTTCCATGGTCACTAATAGAGGCATCTGGTTTAACAGCCTTACCCCCTGTCTGTTTAAACACAGTTTCTTTTCTAACCTTCTTGTGAACCTAAGAAAAAGACACAATTGGCTGGTTTCAATTTACATTCTAAACACACCACATGACAATTCAAGGAGGAGAAGCTATTTCAGTCTTGACTTATAACTAATGTAAATATCTGCAAAATGTACCCATGTGCCTCATTGTCCAAGTGTTTGGTTTTGATTGATAAATGCATACTTGTACAAAATTTTGATGAATATATATAACATCGATTATATGCAACTTTTAAAATTATTTAACAATTAAAATAATCTTTGGCTAATTAAAATACAAATACTTCTTGTCAAGGCATTCACATTTCTCTGTGGGATAGTTTTTCTATGTTGTAGCATGACAATGAACCCTTAAGGAATTTTGTAAGTAAATGTGGCAAACACTGATTGTGAATTTGTTTTTCTTATGATTTGTGTATGTTTTCTTTCTTTTTAGAACTTCTGCCCTTGTTAGATGAGGGATTTGAATAATCCTTTTTACAATTATGCCACAGATTCCGGGGTCAAAAGTTTCCGAATTTGCTGGGTAGAAATAGACAGCACAGAACAGCCAATGTATGCAAAAATATACAGAAAGTTTAGCAACCACCTACAATAAAAAAGTTGGGAGTGCATATTACTTAGCTGTGAGATCTATCATAAATATGTCCTTCTGCTAAAACAGGTACAAGAAAACCAATTTTAAAATTATAGTGCCAATAAAGCATGGGATTTTAAAGGAAGCTAATAAAGTTCTCGCCACCCTGTCACAACTTGCAAGAGTAGCATGTGTTGCTTTGTCATAGGACCAAATTGTGGCTTCTCCCTATAAAATCTGTTTAGATATGTAGACAATTGATTAAGACTGTGTCTTTTCTATAATCAGTTATTAGGAGCAAATGCCTGCTTATTAAAAAGTCTGGAGGGTGTGGAAATCCATTTGCGAACAATGGCTATGAAGATTCAAAAAAGAGCAAAAAATGTCTTCCTTTTTTTTTCACCTGAAGATACATCTCTTAGCCATAACAGTGGTGGTTAACAGTAGTCCAATTTTTAACATCCTGCCTTGCTGCTGGGTAACAGCAAGAACTGTTGACAGTCATGTAATCTGAACCAGGAAGTCCAGGATCCATAAGGATCACTGACTCATCCAAGTTTCATGAAATGCACAGAAAGACTTGGTTCTTCACTCTTCAAATTTTTACAGTCTTCAATGTAAAAATTACCGGTTTAAACCTGTGTTAGTTTTTAAGTACTTCCAGAAATACCTCACCTGTGATTATTTCTTATATGAATTTGTAGCAACTGTTTTGCTTCTACAAGATTAAAATACCTTGAAAAGCAAATACAACTTTAAGATTGTCTCTTGAAGAACACACAGTATTTTCATTTACTGTGCTCATCCCCTCAAGTATAAACAGGACCAGTTGCTACTGAGCATTCCCAATTAAGGCCTTCAGTTCACTGTGAGAATAAAATCCTCAGCTCTGGAGAAAATGCATTTAAATAATATGGCATAATATTAAAGGGCAATTACAGAAGATAAAAACAAACCTCAAATTACATTTATATTTAAAAAAGTTGTTCCTTTTTTTCCCTAAACTCTCTTCAGCCGATCATATAAATTAATGATTTCATTTCTGCACTTTGGAAAAGTATTGGAGAAAAAAAACCTTAAACTGATAAGAAACAGATACCGTCTGCCAACCATGTAACCATGACAAGTCCAGATCCAAACAAAAAAAATGACTTTTTTTTTTCCTCAGGAAAATACCAATAAATGAAAGATATTAGCTGTTTTTAACTTACAGATTCAGGGGAAGTTAGATAAACCAGAAAATTAGTACATGTTTATGCTCTTTCAATAAATGTTCTTCCTATGTTAGCCAGAATCTAAACTGATATAGAGTGGAATGGCACTAAAACATATGGAATAGATACTAGATAATACAGACCTCGTTCAGAGCCCATGATCCATTCTAACAACACCAACATAGATAAGAAGGAACTGGAGTTAGGGAAAAAATATACTACTACATAGAGTAGATACTGTGCTGAGGAAGAACATGGGAAGAGACTGCAGCTACGTCTAAGCACAGGGTCCTGAACATGGCTCACGACAACCCCATGCAATGCTATAAGCTGTGTATGAACCAACAGTGTGCTCAGGTAGCCAATAAGGCCAACAGAATCCTGGTTTGTGTCAAAAATGGTGTGGCCAGCAGGACTAGGAAAGTAATTGTCCTGCTGTAATCTGCACTGGTGAAGCTGCACATCAAATACTGTGTTCCAGCTTGGGCTCCTTACTACAAGAAAACATTGAGATGACAGAGCATTTCCAAAGAAGAGTAATGAAGCTGGTTAAGGGTCTAGAGCACAAATGTGATGAGGAGTGGCTGAAGGAACTGTGCTTGCTTAGCCTGGAAAAAAAGAAAACTCACAGGAGACCTTATCATTCTCTACAACTACCTGAAAGGAAGTTGTAGAAAAGCTGGTGTCAGTCTGTTTTTCCAAGTAAAAAGTGATGAGAGGAAAAAGCCTCAAGTTGTGCCAGGGGAGATTTTGATTGGATATTAAGAAAAATTTTGTTACTAGAAGAGTGGTGAACAATTGGAACTGGTGTCCCATGGAAGTGATTTTGTCAACATCACTGGAGATATTTAAAAGATGTATGGACGTGGTGCTTAGAGACATTGTTTAGTTGTGGACTTGGCAGTGTTCAGCTTACAGTTGGAACTGATATTAAGGTTTTGCAGATGGAGTGAGAAGTACTTCACTCGTAAGAAAGAAGCAACAACAAACTTTATTGATATAAAAAGTGAGTTAACCTTCAATGGTAAAAATGATTGATTTAATAAGATTAGATGGCAAGGTACACTTGATTCCTTACTGCATGGAGGAGAGGGTGACACAGAACTGTCAGGGAAATCCTCCTGTTGAGTCATTAGGTTCAGAATGGACCCTTGCTTTCTAAACTTCTCAAAGAGGAGTTTGTGTGCAGCAGGATCTAGACTTAGCCCCAGACTTAGTGAACAGTTCATGTCCAAAGGATTATAAATGCAGAACCAATACTTGATATCACTTTGCTAAGATTTTCTGAGTTTAGCATGCTATTACTAACTTAGTGAGGATGTGTTGCAGTAAGGAATCTCTCTTACTTAAAGAGTAACATTGAGAAGGGTCTCTACTCAAGAGCAGATCCTGGTGTGCAGCCCATTGTCATTTTGGGACAGCTTAATGGGCGTTGGCCTGTCCCCTATTTATAGAGTTAAGAGGATTTCCTTTTGGTCATATTTGCACACCAGCAAGATGTATGTGTCACTGTCCCAGACAGCCCTTGGGAACTGTGTTGCCGTTCATCCCTCAAAGTCTAGGTAAGCCACATGCGAACATCACAACCCCCACTGGTGATTACATTTTGAGAAAGATGGGGAGTTCCACTACACACTGCTACATAAGAGTTTGTTTTCAACTTAAATTATTCTGTGATTCGACATTACCCTCAGTCTATGCCAACATAATATTATATGTACTACTTCTCCTGATATCACTATCATCTTCTCTATTTTGCTCTCTTGACTCATGAAACAAGAAGAAATAAAGCCTGATAAGAAAACGTAATGTAGATACCTAAACTAGACATCATGTAATATTATTGCAGAGGCACATAGAAATGAATTAATCTCCTACTGAGAACAGGAAACTACTGAGCATGAATTTAGTATAGGCAGCTTGAACCTGCCTGGATCATTGTGTGCATTGAAGATCCCAGCCCTGGCAAGTCAGCTAAACGGATTGTCTTTGGACTGAATACAGGCTAAATAAAAAGATCAAATATCTTTCATTTATGCAAGGTTTCTTCAGCCCTGGCTGTAAGATACATTCACTATGGGAATTAAACTGAAAACTAAGAAAATAAGAACACATCTTTTGATCATTCTGAGACTTTCTCATTTTTATTTAACTGTTCCTTTTATACAAAGTGTTATCCAAAACGTCAGTGGAAGCTTCTTTGCCTTGAGAATGTCAGCAGGTAGTAGATATCTGTGAGACTGTGTATTCATTTAGTATAAAGTTACAAAAAGAGTTTAAATTCTGATTTGCCTAAGCAGAATTCTCCCATAGCTACTGCTGGCAGATACCTATCCTGTGAAAGACAAGCAAGGTCTTTCAAAACGTTACTCAAAAATACAATTTCCCTGACTCAGCCACTCCACGGGGATTTATACACCTAGAGATGCTGCTGAAAAACTCTTACAGTTTTGAATATGGGCATACGAGAAACGCCTGCAGAAATAACATTCTTCAATTCTGGAGAAACTGAATTTAAAAATTGTCTTTTTGCCTCTAAATTTGGGGTAATCAAGTGTCTCATCCTTCTTGACATACCAATATTAAGGTAGGAACCTATTTTATATTACCAGTCTAAGTGATTTGTCCATGTAGTGGCACTTCTTAGAAGACTCAGTCATTCTGAGCCTCATTTCATACTTCGAAGACGCTTGAGAAGATTCTGTTGTCAGGTTTCATTTGAAATGGAAACAACATTAAAATATGGAAAAAAGTATATACACACCATGTCATGAAGTGAATTCTGATCTGTTCTTTCTTTTTTCTATTTGACAAACATGTTCCTGATCAACATTTGACTACTTTTGACAAATATGCTGCCCAGTGAGAACAGAGTATTGACCCAGCATACCAAGTATGCTGATTGATTGCTTCAGTGCAGGTCTAGCTTTTTTTAATTACTGGCAAAAGTTTGTGGCCAGGAACTCTGGGCTTACCTTTTTATATCATCAAACTCTAATTGTTAGTTTCACTACGTTTACAAGATCCAAAGAAAAAGATTAATGCACCTAGCAATGTTTATATATAAGGCTAAATTTGATTCGAGTTTGACTATTTACAACAGATCTTCAACAGGTATAAATAAGTATACTTTCATTGCTTTCAAGAGAATTATACCTATTTATACAAAGCAAATATGCCGGACTTCTGTGTTCACATAGCAGTTTGTGTTACATTTGGGATTAAATCATACAACATACTATTTCTTTGCAGAGACATATTCTGAACAATTGTAGTGCTTTGACTCAGAAGCATTAATTTATAATGGATGAGAAAGAAGTAAAGCAAGTGGCAGGGGAAAGATGGTTTAATATAAATACCCATCTGCTGACAAGCCATTAACAAATGATGCCAAATGATGATCATGTTACTTTAATGAAGAATAGTTAAGGCATAGAAATAAACAAAAAGCATCTACAGGATGCTTTGCACAATTTTTCAGACAATACCAAAGTTACTCGGATGAAATGGCCATTGCATGACCTTATGCAAGTGAGCAAAGAAAATGGACATGGAATTCTGGATTTTGATGCCAATGATTAGTGCATACAATTATTCCTTCAAAAATTCTTCCTCTGAAAATATTGTCTCTAATGCTGTAGAGAAGATACTTTCACTTTAAGAAGACAGTTTTTCTTACAAGTAGTTGTGCATCATAGTTATGAAAGGGAAGATGTCTACTTAACTAACTCCGGATGAATCTCACATGTATCAGCCATTGATTTACACTGTTCTAGGCACCCAATGTTCCCACATGAAGCAAGACATCAACGGAATTCTACCTGAGGGTAGGCGGAGAAATCAAGCATGATAATGAAAGAGAGAATTCAGAGAATATAAAGCTCACCTCATTTCCTTTGTGTTAGCTTTAGAAATTTATCTGCAAATAATACTAGCCTATTTACTTTTTCTTTTACATCATACTATTTAAAAAGACTGCAATATTAAATTTCAGTGAAGTGTAAACTCACTCCTTTCTGGGATTTTATTTTGATTTTTTTAATCTCAGTGTTTATTTAACTCTAATTTATAGAACAG
The DNA here is from genome assembly GCA_033556795.1 of Tapera naevia. NCBI lineage: Eukaryota > Metazoa > Chordata > Aves > Cuculiformes > Neomorphidae > Tapera > Tapera naevia. Next base: position 8,900,333 of record JAUMJJ010000059.1, read on the forward strand.
AAACTGTGTCACAGAACTATGTTTCTCTTTTGATTCTGTCATAATCCAAAATCGACTTTAAGGCCAGATCTACTTATTGTCACCATAGGGAGCAAAACCCTGAAGGCATGCCTATTAAGAGACAAATCAAAACACAGTGGAGTGAAATATTTGCTAGACACACACTGGAATTATCAGCACTACAGAATCACAGATCTAGTCCAATCCCTCATCTAGGGCAAGTTGCTTAAAGCCATAGTAAATGGAGTTTTGAATAACTCCACAGATGTAGGCTTTACAGCCTCTCTGGGTAACCTGTTTGACTGCCCTCACAGGAAATAAAGGTTTTATTTTGTTCAAGTGGAGTCTCCTGTGTGCCAGTTTCCAGTTGCCTCTTGTCCCATCAGTGGGTACTACTGAGAAGACTCTGACTCTTGAATGCATTCAGAGAACGGTACCAAAGCTGGTGAAAGGGCTGAAAGGAATGTCCTATGAGGAGCAGCTAAAGACTTTGGACTTACGTAGTTCAGAGAAAAGGAGGCTGAGGAGTGCCCTCTTTCCTCTCTACAGGTTCCTGAGGAGGGAAAGTGGAGGAGATGCCAATCTCTTCTCCCTGGTATCCAGTGATGGGATGTATCTAAATGTTCAAAGCTGCACCAGGGGAAGTTTAGACTGGACATTAAAAAGCATTTCTTAACTTAGAGGGTGGTCAAACACTGGAACAGGCTTTCTGGAGACATCATCAATGCCCCAAGCCTGTCAATGTTTAAGAAGCATTTGGACAATACCCTTACTAACATGGTTTAATTTGGTCTGCCCTGACTATTGTTATAGGTCCCTTCCAAATGAAAGTGTCCTATACTATTCTGTTCTATTCTATTCTATTCTATTCTATTCTATTCTATTCTATTCTATTCTATTCTATTCTATTCTATTCTATTTGATTCGGTTCGGTTCGATTCGATTCACCAGCAATGTCGTGCTAAAATCAGTGACTTGTAGTTTACCCTGGGCTTCTGGGTCTAAGAAATCAACAGAGCAGTTTACAGTTCATTGCAAAGACACTGCATCAGTGCCAATCTGTCATGATCCTGATCTTGAGTTTGTGGGTTTTTTTTATTCTGTCGCGGACAGCATATGTTCCTTTACATATTACAGGCAACAGTTCTGAAATCAGATTCACTTATTACCAACATTAATTTTTAGTTTTCCAAAGCATAATACTCAAAATTACTCCAAGTGTTTCTTCTAAAATTGTGCATGAAAATGAACATAAGGACAACTAACAGCTCATTTTATATTTTATAAATACTCCTGTAGTCCAAAATTTATGGTACACCTACAACAAAGCAGGAAAACATTTTCTTGATAAATTCTTGAATACAATCCTACAGATCCCACATTTTTATCTTGTATTTTTCTAGAGAAATAGATTCCTTAGTCTTTTATAATAGACATGTCTTATGAATATGTAGTATGGTCAGCCTCTCCATTTACCCTATTTCTTCACAAGACTGGAACACTTTTCAACTCATCACTTTTTTTTGTCCCCCTAGAGAATCTTAAGTCCCACCAGATTTTCAGAATAAAGATCAGGACTGTAATGAATTCCAGCACTTCTCCTAGCTGTCTGGAAACCACAGCTAATAGCTTCTTCTCATAGTTCCTTGGATTTTGTCAAAACTTCTGGTAGTTACAGTTCTAAATCTTCAGATGTCAAGTGTAGGAAACTGAATTTCTTCTTGACTTGTGAAACAGTAATGGCAGAAACATAAGGCATTTCCAGCAGTTAACAACAATATGAAAGACATGGGTTTCTCACTGCCATATCTGCCAGGAAATGCCTTACTCTGATGTTAAAAACAATGAAAATATGAAAAAATAAATAACACAAATGAACGCTTTAATTCATTTAAAGTTGCATTTGGTGATGTGATATATAATACTCTGTAAACGAAGCTTTGCCTTAGACCTTTAATGGTGGACCAGTCATTTTTCACTCACATCTCTCATAGCTATTATAAATAGTGAAGAGTTAAGATTTGTTCTGAGAGAGGTAACCAAACCGATCTTTAACTTTCAGCAAAAGGTAATCCCTCATAATGTAAAATTCAAATTTTCAACACATAATGAGATATTTTAATTTCCTTCACAAGGTTCTTTCTTGGATCTTTAATTCTCTTTGCTGCTCACAAGATGCCAGAAACTGTCCTTTCTTGAAGCACTTACAATTTAAAGAGTTCAGCCTTGCGGGTCTATTATTTATGCAATCTTGCCAGAACCAGCAGCTGATATATCCGTTATGCAATTGCAGTTCTCAGTGTATAACGTGAAGCTGGTAGACTGAACTTTTGATATACATCCCAATACGTTTGTCTTGGAAAACAGAAAACAGGATAATCCTTCACCTCTGTTCATTTTAGCACTTGATTGAGAAGAATTCCACAGGATCAAGAATCTATGAGCATGTATCACTTTTCTCAGAATATCCAATTCTGAGACCTTTACTGAGTTGTTTTTCAGCAGTTTGGTTTCCAGCATTTCTTGAAACTCCAGCTACTCAAAGAATTCTCATGAAGGAGAACCAAAGAAAACAGCAGCCTTTCAAAATCCTGAACATGATCTTTTAAAGTAAAAAAAATAAAAAGCAATATTTTTCTTGCGGGACACATTAGTAGTACTTTGCTTTGTGTATGAAAGACTCAGTTTCCGACAGTCTTGAATATTTTACAAGCATTTGGATGGATATATGGCAGTATCATGGTGCTTCAAGACATTGCAATAATTTTTAGATCTCGATACTAATATGACAATTTACATTATGTTTTTATTCATGTTTACATAAGGTAGCATCAGTAACGTATTTTTTCTTTGAATTTTTACATTTTGAGATTAATTTCATGTCTTTAATGTTTTGTATTTATTGCCCAAGGAATTTTTATTTGTAACATGAGGAAGAAACACACTATCAATTTTAAAGGTCTTGGAAGAAAATTCCTATGGAGGTACTTAAAATTCTGTGTTAAGTACCCTTACCAAAATCCTGTTTGACTTTTAGGAAGAAAAGAATAACATTTACTGTAATTCAGAGAATCAAATTCTCCCTAGATTTGAATATATCACTTGAAGAAAGCTATAGGGCCAAGAAAAAAGAAGTGTTAGAACTATCAGAATTTATGCATCATGTTTCAGACCTTGATGCATTAAAATATGTACTTTCTATAGATGTCTATAGGGTTTTTAATTTCACTCCTTTTTCCATTTATCAAGATTCAAAAGCTTTTTTTGCCAACATATTTTGATGGTTTTCTATATCAAATATATCTATTATCTATGTCTACCTACCTATATTTTCTGCTATGATTCCGTAATATTACTAGTACGCAAGTTAAGATTATTACAAATAAGCTTAAACACTGTAATTTCATACCATAATTCAAAAAGCTCTCCATGGAGACAGATCAATTATTCATAAGAATCTGGAACATAGCTTATGTAATTATATGTTCTTATTAGTAAACAGACATGTTGCTCTTCTCTTGTCAGAAGTCTTTATTTTAAGAAAGAGAAGAATACTGATGTTTCCCATTAGGAAATATTTCAGTGCTGCATCAACACATAGCTAGCTACTCTCAAGTCCACTGTAGAACCATGACTCCAAGACAAAATGACTGCGCATGACTTCTGCTCATACTTTTCCTCTCAGTGTCATGGAGAAGGGATCAAGCTGGTTGTAACTTCTGAAAAGCATTTGGATCACTAAAGAGAGATCCTAGGATCAAAAAAGTGTCCAAATAGCTCACAGCCACCTTCAAATGCTACAAATTCAAATGGAATGCATAAGCTACAGTGCCACATACTTCAAGAAACAGAACCTAGAACTGAACTTCATACTTCAAAGTACATTAAAAACTTGTTTGATGAATTCCCAGAGATTCATGAGATTTGAAAATATGATCCCCCAACTTAAAGACAGAAAACCTGCATATTTTTTCTTCTCTGAGAAAAAAATGGATTTCCACTGATTTTATATGAATATCAGTTCCCAAAGCTATCATAATTAGGAAAGAAATAGTGTAGTGGGGCTATGCTACACACTCAAATTTATCTTTTATTGCCAAAAGCAGAGTTCATATCAGCCCATCCATCCATCCATCCATCCATCCATCCATCCATCCATCCATCCATCCATCCATCCACCCATTCATCCATCCATCCATCCCTCCATCCATCCATCCATCCGTCCATCAATCCGATTATCCCCTGAAGGATCAAGGGGTTAGATTATACCAAAACCAACAAGAAGCAGCATGATAGAAAGAGACCTGTACATTGAAATATTTAATAATGAGGTTCATAAATATTTCAGGGATTTTACTTTGTAGGATTAGGACTGGTCCCGTAATTGAAGAAAACAAGCTGCTGAAATAGTGCACACCTGGAACACATCTCCTAGTGTAATATCTTCAAAAAGAAGCCCAGTTCATGTCTTCTACTTTTCTCAATAGGTGTGTGAGAACAATAGACAGATTGTCTTTTGTTAGACAGACACCTAAAACAGTATATATCATCAAAGTAGAAAAATCCTTATCATTATATGGTTTAACAACGATAGAGTGGCAAAAATGAGTCCATAGAAAAGCAATGATGACTATAAGATTTTTCATTCTTAAAAGAATTCATCATTCTAACACTTAGGAAAACAATAACTATTTTTGGTTTAAGTTTAGTTATCACGATAGGCTAACAGTCTAATCCGTAAAAGAAAATACCTTTATTCTTAAACTATGCTTTTTTAACATGTAATTTTGAGAAGGTTAGAAAAAAATAGACTTAAATCTTATATTTCTAAACATGAGCAGCAATGACATTTCCTTTGTGGGGAGAGTAACAACTCTACAAAGTTGCCAGATAGAAATGACTGTCAGTAGCAGCACGAAGACCCAAGTATGTTATTAGCCGAGTTCAACAGAAGTGGAATGGGTAAATCAATTACTGCAGCCCTTTCCAGTCAGTGTCACTGTTAAGCAAGAAATTAATGTATGTCAGCTACACATTCATGAAAAACATGCAGTAACAGAGGGAATTCTTGCTAGCTACATAACTGGGGACACATCTAGTACTAGTATGAAAAACAACCACCGTGCTGAATTGGTTATACACTATGAAATTGTTGTATATGGTTGCTTTGAGAATGCTGAAGTAACCTGAAGCAACTCCATGTACATTAACATCTGCAGTATGACTTCACTCTGAAACCTGATGAAGTACTCCATGATGAGAGTATACCTGGGAATTGCATTTCAAGGTGTGCAGAAGGAATAAAATAGAGGTACGAAGGATTATTTGGACATGAGTTAGCTGAGGGGCTTGTAAATCTTTGGAGATCAATCTCATGATACAACAATAAAATCAAGACTGTTTTTTTAAGTAAGGTTAGTTTTCATACTGTAATTGAATCACTTCAGAAAACCTATGAAAATGTAACTGGTTCCCTCTTTTGTAGATTATGTGACTCTGCATTAATTCTTGTCCTTGTTCCGAACGTGTGATATAATTGAGATGTTACTTCAGCACTCTGAAAAAAGTATAAACAATTTCATGAGAAAAGGAGAGATGACAGTCAAAAAATCCTGAAAACTCTGTATAAGTTGAAATTGTGTGTATGCTGCAGTAAGGCTGAAAGAATCATACAGTCTGTTAAGGGGGAAAGAAATGATGTGGCAGGGTCTGTAAAGCTGCTTGATAGATACTCGTTCACTGTGATAAAATTGACATCAGAATTTGGCCCCGGAGTCACAAAATATGGATGATCAGATGGGAAAGCTATCCACACCCTAACACCTCTTTTTACCTCTTTTTCTCTTTTTCCAAGAAAGATTTTATTCTGAGTCAGAAAGAGTACTTTCTTCTCATGACTTTTAAAAATGACATTTTCTGTTGTGTTCATGTTCTTTTACATTCTATTCAGCACATCCTTTTAAAAGCATTGAGGTGAACCTAAAGAAAACTCACTCAATAAGTCACTGTAGATAAGTTATAAAAATTCTGTTAATTATTGATCTGCACATGGTGTCATGTCTACATGTCTACTACACAGCCCATTCAAAATCTAGGGCATGGGGTATTTTCCACCAGGTGACAAAGAAGATTGCACATCAATCTACACTCATATCCTATCACAAGTAGATTTTCTTTGTGTTTTCAGAGTTAGGTGACAAGCAGCAATGCTTTGATTTAACTACACAACAACATCAGATTGTGATCTGGTTTTGGACTCCTTTTTAAGAAAATATTTCTTAATTTAAAAAAAAGGTAACAAATAGGAATTCAGTCTTCTCAATATCCACTTGTCAAGTTAAAAAATATCAATTCTGCAGTAGATTTTTTGGCAAAGTTGTTTGACAAATTACAAATAATTTAATTGCAGTGTTATTTATTCAAAGAAAAAAGAATGTTTTGGTATAAATGTTCATTTAAGATTTACTTTTAAAGACATTGAGATATCAATGTATATAAAATATGCTTTAGTTATAGAAAAGCTTAATAATTCTCTACTAGTCCTGTTTTTATACAAACTGGTATGGCTAACCTACTCTCATGTGAATTTCTGCAGTTAGTGGTAGAATCTCTATGTTACAAAAGACAAATGCTTCTTTCAAACTTAGCTACTATTCATCACACAGAATTTCCTACAACACAATGTATTTTACTTGTGTGTCTAGAAAGTAAATTCCAAAAGTTATAATATAGCTTTTTGTAGATCTGACTCCACAAAAAGCAGAAAACTTTTCTTTTGGTTTACTTAATCTTTGTGGGGACACCAAACATTGCCGTCCAAATCAAGACTTCTATGCTTGCCTTTGCTGGGTATTCATTTCAGTTCATAAAAACTAGTACTATGGCTTCTAGATTTGCATAGTTGAGAAATAATGAAAGCTGCAAACTTTTAGGGCAGGAATATGACTTAGATCAAGTTCAAACACACTTGTCAATTCATCATGAAGCATCATATCAGCTGAATGCGAAGTTGATATGGCCCTGTCAGCCATACGAGATTTCACTATGAATTTGATCATAGCTCAAAATGATTCAGATGTTTAAATCAGGTTATTTTCCTCTGGTTTGTAATACCTCAGCTGTGTGCTATAGATGTCTTCTCCCTTTCCAAAAGCATGATCTGCTCAGTCAACATGGTGAGACTGCTGTCACTGCTCATTATTTTGACTGTGATATATTTTACAGAGAACATTACCTCCTTTTGATTTACATTGACAGGACTTAAAATACGTAAGCGGAATATTCTCCAAGGCGTATAATCAATAGCATCTGCCACATTTCTGGTATTTCCTTTGCCCTGTTTATACCATTACTGTGTCTGCTGAAGCTGCGCTACTATAAACGATTCCAGGAATGTACGTTGGCATCAGCTCACAGTGCTATTACTATAGCACTAAAAATCTTAAAGGAATGTCAGAAGTATTACTACTTTGTTGTTCTATACTCGAGTTATTGTAATAAATTAGATAATGAAACCTGCATACTAAAATCCCCTGTAGCATGTTCTTGTTTTGTACAATGCAAGATAATAATGGCAAAACATTTTTAATAATAATAAAAAAGTCTTATGTCTTGGAAAAATAGTAATTAGACACTTTTTCAAGAAAAAATAGTGTTCAAATATTAAAATCAGCCCCAATTGTGGAAAAATGTTAATTTAAAAATCAGTATCCTGCAGAATTATTTCAGGAAATATGACTAATGACAAGTGAAAAATTACACCATTTTTAAGGTAATGTGTGCATATGCATTAATAAAATTATGTTTTTTCTGCTGTAGGTGTTCATATGCTATTGAAAAACACAACTGAAAATCAAAGAATTCTGTGGAAGACTGGAGAGTAGAAAGCAAGCTGGAAAAAATTTCTGATGAACAACAGGTCTGTAGCTGAACAGAGGAAAATCTATTTTCAATTTCAAGTATAGAGTATGGTCATATTTCATTTTAATAAATGTATCTGAAGACTCTAAAATGTATTAATTTTAATAGTGTTGTGCTACATTTAGGCACATCATGATTTATGAAAATATTTCTGATATAAATATCCTCCAACTGTTTAACTATGGGATAGATATGTAATTGTTCCAAAGCATTATAAACTTTTTTAAAAAAGTGAACATTTAATGTGGTCAAGTGAAGCAAGAGAGTAGTCAGTGCAACTGATTTTCTTTAAGCATGTGAAGAAAGTCTTTATTGAATCATGCTATAAGGTTCTTTCAAAGCCAAATTATAAGAGAAAATCATTATATTTAAAAAGATAAAATCAGGAGCTTGTTGAAGTTTATCATTGGAAGTGGTATCTGTTAAGACATAATGAAGAACAGAAAAGAGTTATTGCAGATAATTTATCAGCTGCATACAACTCATTCATAGTAGCACTGAACATGCCATAATCACAACTGTATACTAAAGTGTATATGTATGGGGCCTGTCAAAGTTCAACACAATAAACCTGTTTAACTGGTTAATGTACATAATTTGTATTTCTTACAAATCATCTGTTCTATTAAAAGACTGAGGATTTCTTTAGACTAAAAAGGTCAGTAATAAAATTAATTCAAATTGAATTTCAGAAATTATTTAAAAGTCACTTAAATCATAATTTAAAATTATCTGTAATAAAGAAAAGAGAAAAAAATGTGCTATCACTGTATTAAAAAAAGCAAAGATATCAGTATTTTCAAAAGCACAGAAAAGACAATGAGTAACTTTTTATTCTAAATCTGCTCCCTTTTCTTGGACTCTTTATTGAGACCATGATGTCAATTATGACAAAAATATGTCTTGACCATTTTTAAGCTAATTTACATGTAGGGATGAAGGAATAGGATGAACTGTCCTACGGTAGTAATCACTGTCAAATCTAAATTTACATACATTCCAGGCCTGGCATACTACCTAGTATGATGATCACTTTTACAATAGGTGCTCCATGGGGAGAAAAACTTGTCTCAGAATTGAAGATACATCATAAATCACCAGCAGGTTAAATTAAGGACATACCTGATATCCTTCAGCAGTGCCAGGGAGGGCCTTGCTGAAGTTGTATCACACTGTAGAAAAAAAAATAAAGAGATTGCAGATGAAGGATTCATCAGTGGATGTAGAGGAAGATTAAGAAAAAGTTTGTCTTTGTGGCATAGAGCATTAGAGTCTTTGTATAGGTACTCAGAAATCTGTTCTCATGTTCTAATTTCTTGCTTTTTTGTTTTGTACTAAAGAGAAAGGGAGCAAAAACCTAAAGATAATGCTCTCCTCAGCTGATACCCCTTGCTGTGACTGCAGAGCCAGGCATGGCTCGCCTTCTGCTGCTTCTCCTTCTCAACAAGATATACATTTTGCTGGCCCATTCTCCTTGATGATAGATTAAGGTAAGGAAAATGAGCAGAAATATACAGACACCGTGATTTACCTTCTGATAGAGGTCCCTAAACAGTACACTGTTACAAGGTAACAGCATCACCAACTGCCAACACTTCAAGAGAAAGCAGTGAATAGCTTGTGTTTAGCAAGCTCTCTGAATGTCTCCTGAATTGCACTTCCTCAGAAATGTGAACCAAAGAACATACTGGGTCTTTTAGTCTGTTTCAGTTATCCGAACCTCTTCCGTGCCATGAAAACTAAAATATTGATAGGGATATGAGTGATAACTGCTACACAATTAAAAGGAGGATGTGTAGATACTGAGATGTTGAGAATTGTCAAGTGATTTGGTTAGGGAGTAATATTTTGTCCTTAGGCAATTGTTATATATGTTATGAAAGACCTTATTGGCTTAAGATACCATTGTAGTGCAGGTATCTGCCACTGTTTCACTGACAGATGGTAAAGAATTGCTTTACACATTTATTCTGGGCAAAACAGTAAACTAAGATATTCTTATTTTTTCAAGCAGTCAAATCATACTCTATCTTAGATTTACTTATATAGAAAGTCTGGGTTTATATTTACAAGTGGGTTTTTCTCCGGTTGCTTTGATGATGCAAAATTCCACCTGTTAACAGTTCATGTTATCATATTCCATCTATATTTATCTGGCAAATATTCCACCAGAAAAGTGGTCTGGGCCCTTTCAAGATCAATTTTGGAATTATGTTTACTTCAAGTCAAAAATACAATAATTGTTTGGCCTTACAATGAGTAAGATTAGTTGCTTGTTTCAAATATATCACTGCTCTTTAGATCTAATAATGACTAAATGGTAAATTTTAAAATTGAGAAGATTTTTTATTCCTAGTTCAGTTACACCAGTGAATGATGACATATTCAATGTACGAGATGTTACAGTCAAATGCAGGTGACTGCCTGAAGAGATGCAGTGATCAAAGTAATTCACTCTGGGAACACTTATCTTGAGAGTAAATCCATCCCTGTATAAACTTCTTTAATAAATATGAAAGTATAGGTTGAGAGTTTTTAATCCTGTCCTTCCTTAGAACTGATTCAAGATTGTTCAGAATTCCATTCAGACTGTAAATATATTTTTAGATCTTGGACAAATAAAAAATATAAACTCTACAAATAAATTATAATAGAAATTTCTATGTAGCATTTATCAGCATGTCAAACAGCAATAAAAGTGAACCCATCTCCTATTCACAATACAATTCATCTTTTCATATATTCAATTTCTAATGTTGCAAGTGTTTACTTCTAAGTTTTGAGGTATGATTTACCTCTAAAATCCTTTCTTGAATCCCTCAATACTTTCATTTCAAACGTAAACTGAAATGTAGTTCAAACATGGGTCAGTGTAAGAACGTTTGGTATATATGTTTCCTTGAATTCTGGTAGCTTTTTAAGGAAAACTGAAAATGCCATAACATTGTGCAAGAAGGGTAGATAAAGAAGTTGGTATTTCCACATTACAAGAATTCTGATTTTCCCTTTGAAGGCATGTAGTTTTCCTCAACTTCTAGGAGAATATAGGTAATTTTAAGAGGTATCCACACAGATGCTCATGAATTCAGTTTTTGCCAGCTGCTTTCTTTTGCTGTCTGGAAAACAAGTTTCAAATCTTCCTTTCAGAAAATAAATGCAGTCAAGGATGAATGAATTATAAATCCATCACAGGATCCACTAAATAACAGTCTTACAGAAAAGAAACCAAAACCCCACATCTTTAGTAGATCTTCCCAGCACTAGGCCTACAAAACTCCTACATTGATAGTCACAAAGAGAAGTGCAGTAGGTAGAGTATCTACTTACAAACACATCCTGTATTTTCCCTGCATTTCCTTTTTTTCATTTTTGCAAGATTATGAAAATTAATATTAGCCTTAAAATTGTATTTCAAACAGGGAAATTTAAATGATTTGTCTGTGATTTTCCCTAGCCTTCAGAGTATCATCTCACCTTTCATTTTATTTTGTACACACATCAGGTTACAATTTCTGCAATGACTTTACTAACATTTATGCACATTTGCAATATTTTAAATGGCAGGCCTATATTTAAAGCAATTAAGCAAAGATTACATTTTGAAATGGCTATTAACATGCCACCTTACTTGTCTAGTAGGTTTTTTTAAATTATTATTCAGAAAATTATTTCTTGATGGAGAAATATCTTTTGAGAACTACCTGGGAACAATTTCTGCAAAAATAGAAATAGAATACAGATTAAATATTTAATTGAAAAACAAAAACAATACTAAGATTAGCAGTCAGTTATACATTACATATTATAACTATAGAATTTGTAATACTTAGTTTGTTCACTACTGTTCTAAGAGAGTTAACTTTCAGTCCAGAACAAAGAGGAATGTCTAGCAGCGTCTTATTTTTATTATAAAAATGTAAAGTTTCTTTGAAAGAAGCAAGAGGACAAAAGTTTCACACTGCTTTATTAGCCACTTAAAGATAGTTATAGCAAGTATTTCAAATGAGGAATTACAGAATTTCACCTACATATCGAGTTTTTTATTGAAATCAACAGTAAGCTTAAAGAGCACCTCCAGGGGTATGGATTCTTCTATATACTTATGAACAGACAAGCCCATAGGTAAGTACTCGGTGTCTTATTATAGATGTTTTTAGGACTAGACAGTCATAGCACCATAATATCCTGGATTGTTTTCTTTGATTTACATGCCTCTGCTCTACCTAAGGCTATTTTTTGTCTCTGAAGTAGAAGCTTTATGGTTTTACTTTATCTTCAGATATGATGTATGTCAGTACACCTTAATGTATGATACAGTTGAAATAAAGGTCAAAATGAAACCCAAGTCTTTCAGTAGATTTTTATTATACAATTTATATTGTTTTGCATTGATTTTTGGCACGTCAACTCTTAATCTTAATTCTAGAAATAAACTATTTGCAACCTCTCGATCTTGTTTTCCCAATTCCTGGAAGACAGGAAATCTAATTTTCATTTGCTCCACCCTAATAATTAATTCAGTCTGAGATAACATTGGCAACCTATGCGTTATTTATTTTGCTTTATGGTATTATCTAATTTTATTTTTCCTTCTTCTTTAGGCATTTACAATTATATCAGTCTTGGAATATTTTCTTGTATTTAACCTTCTTTAGATGTTACTCAAGATATTCTCCTGTCTCTTAGGAATGTTCCTTGTATATCAGGTATACACATAAGAAGAGAGAAAATATAATTACAGATGAGAACTCTATATACCTAGGTACTCAGAAAAGTATTTAGACAACTCAAGGTCCAATTAACACAGAAACTTCTACAATTTGTTTTGTAAAACAGGTCTCTGGAGCAGTGTATTTTAATAACTGCATTTTAATGACAACTCTTCACTGTAGAACAGAATTTATTTTTCAAAATACTGTTTAACTTTGCAGGTGTTCTGCCAGTGTATTTTTTATTGAATATTTAAATGTCCAAACCCAACTCCTCCAGATTAAGCATTAAAGTGCAAGTAAATCTATTTAAAATTGAAAACACAAAAGTTTAATTGAACTTTCTTTAGGCTTTTGCATTTTGAGCCTGGAGAGGCACGTAAAAAATCAAACAGAAATTCAACTCACCAGGCAGCTTCTCCTAATCTCCCATGTCATTTGTAATCATGTCCCTTGTAATGAGAAAATTCTATTAGCCATTGCATTTTAAATAATGTGTAAAAACATTGAAAGGAGTTTATTTTAACAACTCTATTATCTTCGAAGCTTTTAATGGAACAATTGGATTCAATACAACATGACATATAACACATTTGTTATATATACAGTAGTGTACTGAATTCGAGCTCAACATTTGGTGACTGGATATACATTTGGACATGTATTTGGGCAGTCAAGTTGTGTTTCTTTTCATTCATAAAGTGACTGTTTCCCTCCACTACACCTCTATTAATCAAGTGGTACTCTCATAGTGAAAAGATTTTATACACTGGAAACACACGCTCTGTGAAAGAAACAAGATAAACAGCCAGTCAGAATCATTTATGTCTCAGCTTTCCAGACTGTCTGCAACTGAAATCAGTTCCTGAACAGTATCTAAACTGCTACATTTACACTGCAGCAAAAGTTATAATCTAAATTAGAGTTAAGTTCTGATGTGTTTTAATTATCTCATTCAGTTCTTGGATTAAGCCCTTAACAAAGACAAACATTTAATATTTGCCACTTAAGGAAATAGGACTGTATCATAATCTGTATTCATAATGTAAATAATGTGAAAGTTTCCATTTCATTCAGGAGAATGCAGGAACTCTCTGCTCTGCATTTCCACGTGGGATTCAGAAGGGCCCTGATCTCTGGCATCACATAGCAAAACAGTTCTACTAGCAGTTATTAACTGGCAATTTGTCCCATTGAAAAGCACACAAAACAAAGGTGCAGGTATAGCAAGAATACACTTTCACTACACCTCTTTCAACAATTGCATACATATACAGCTGAGTTGCATGTAGTTGACATAGCTAATTATAAAAAAACCCTTTTATGTGGAAACCTTATGTCTTCTTCCTCTCCCCAGTACAGTAACCCATTCAAATACCGTAAAGCTTTTGGCAAAAGAAAGTTGTAGGAAGGGATACTGTAGTCAAAATGCTTTGCTTGAGTACATTACTCAGTCATTCTTTGAAATGTCATTTCTCTCTGCTGTACATGTAGAAAAAAATCAGTAAACAGATAGCCTGTGAGTTGTGGCTGCTTCTTAAATGGTAAGAAATGCTTTGTGGTTGTGTCACTGAGAATAATCACTGGAATTAAATTGAAAAATATAATTCAATGAATGTGCTTCAGTGACTTTTATTTTTTTTTTGTAATATACATCTTGCATATATTGCACTTTCTATTTCATATTTTGGTTATTCTAGGCTTTTGATTGAAAGACTGTTTGAATGAGAAACATATATTTCTACCTCAAATAAAGGTTTCCAGTTACAAGCTAATGGTCACTAAAATCAGTAAGTTCTAACTGATTATTAAAAACAAATTCAGACATGATTAGCTCCGTAATAGACACAAATATATTGTATTACTATAAACCCTCAGTTTTACATGATTTTGCTAACCAAGTGCTATTTCAAGAGCTTATGAAAACTAACTACTGCCTTATATCTAGTTCTTTAGTCTAATGTCATGGATTATGTACTATTCAGTTACTATTTGTGACTATGTACTTTGACCTGGATATTGAGATAGTTAGCATGTGTCTGTGTTTTGCTACTGGCAGAGTTAAATGAGCAGTGTCTTCCCTGCTCTGCACCAGCAAACATGCACCGCGCTAAATAAAACGAGTAAAAGAAAATGCAGTGCACAACAATCACTTCAGTTCCCATCACCCAGTAAAGGCAATCCTTAGTCTTCTCAAAAGGAGAAATCAATACTTGAAGATGGCATATACCCCCACATTAAAGGTGACTGAAATATAAGTTTTGAGTTATGGATTCACGGAACTGCTGAAGTTGGAAAGCAGCTCTGGAGATTGTGCAGTCCAACCATTCTGCTCAAAGCACAGTCAATAGATGATGTCTTCTCCTAATACCAGCTACATTAAAGAACTTAATGCTGCCATGCAGGGCTTCTTTTGATCCAGACCTCCTGCCATTAAATGTAAAAATGGCCAAAAGGGGTCATTGCGAAGGTGCATGTTGGATGAATATAGGTACATTTTTTCATCCCCACTTAAGCTATTATTTTCTGATAAAAACCAAAACACTGTTGTCCCTTCATATCCTGCTTGAACTTCGTTGCAAGTAAATTTTATTTTCTATTTTAAACAAAGATCTATTGCACATGATTGCATTATTACAGCTTTGGGAGTTACTCTGCCTCAACCAAACAACAGTGGCTCACTTATAGCCACAATACAATGTCAAACATGTCAAAAGAACCTTGAGGAAAGAGGCTTAAGCTAAGCAGTTATAGTTCAAGCCGGAATGCAGGCATACCTAGTAACAAATGCTCATCTAATCCTAAAGAGTGTGTTCACATGGAGTTTTGGTTTTGCCTGAGACATAACAGACAGACAAAGGAAATCCAGCATCCATTGCCACTGGAAGAATGTCCAATAGAATCTACACTAAGAAAGTTATTAACCCTTCAAAATATACCACATCACCAAAATGTGTCCAGAGTTTCCAGATGCTTTTTCCTCTCAGTAGAACATTTTCATTCTTAGCTTATAGATTTTAGATGGTAATGACTTGGGACCATCTATATAAATGCTTATACATAGTTAGAAGAGTGTCTAGGGTGAATGCCTACATGACCACTTACTATACTTGAGCTGTGAGTGTGAGGAAAATGCACGAACAATAACTGAATCTCACACATTTCCATTTTTAGTCTGGAACTCCCCATCTCAGTGTATTCAGGCAAGTTTCAAATTTTATTGCCATGGTAGTAAAAACAATGACCCAATAGTAAGTTCCCATCCAGCCAGTGAAAATTCCAAAACCTGAAAATCTGATCCAGTAAGATATTTAAACCCATGTCATTTCTTAGCACTAGAGTAGTCCCACTGAAGTCAATTAGAACTCCTTCTTTGCTTAAAATAACGCATGGGATACATATTCTGCCAAACTCGGACCTAAGAGAAAGTGTGTCATAGAAAAAAAACCAGCAACAATACCTATTTTCTATTGGGGACTATCACTTTTTTCCCATAAGTTTTTACATCTGGACTCAGATTTTCTTACTTCAATAATTTGACTGGCATTGAGAACATGTACTTTCCTTTTTTAAGGAAAGCTAAACAGAGGCAGAAACAAAAAACTTGCCATGGTAATAAAAGAGCAGAGCTGAAGAAGACCAACAAGGAAAAGTTTCCCTAAACATTCTGAGGCAAATCTCCAAATATTTCTGTTCCAATATCTCCAATATGCAACAGATCATTTCACGACAGTTATGGACTAAGAAACTCAAAGAGCTCAGAGCTCAGATTGCTCAAAATAAATTAAGAATAAATTACTTAGGTTTCTTGGGAGGCATTCCCCTTACTTCCCTGAGTAAGCCTTCAGTATATACTGGTATTCAGAGATAAACACCTTCATGTGATCAGACAGTATCCTTGTTCAAAACTTGGTCCATAATGCCTACCACTTTAGCACTAATTAAGCCGTAACATCTTAGTATCTTTCTAATATTTTCTGTGCTCTTTCATCAATCAAAAGTCAATTCATAAGAAGAAATCAACATATAGAGACAAGTACTCTTTGTAAGAGTATGCACTGGAAATTTATTTTCACATTTTTGCTAATGTGTTATGCAGTTAGGTAATATTGGGCTTTGCTTTTTTTATCCCTGTTTATAGTCTTCTGACTAACACAATAATGAATTATTGAAGGACTTCTAATTAATATTACACATTTTCAGAGGGAATTTTATGACTTATCAAGACCATCAAATAATTTCTTTTAGAAGGCTGACCCTATATTATTTTGCTAGAAAATACTGATTTATGTCATCTACTGAAATTCAATTAATTCGATTTTCTTTTAGTTTTAGCACAAACAAGGAAATGCATCTTATTTTCACATACCACCCCTCTAGTCATACTCTTCTAAGACAATAAATATCCATGACGCCCTTGTACACAGCTGAGTATGAATGTAATATTCAGGAATAAATAAGTGTGCTTATGACACTGCAATGTTTTTGTAATGAAGAGATTTTGAAGACTCTTGACCCCGTGAACGTAATTATGTGATTTGATGGGGTCCACAGTAGCAGTAATCTGATTAAGGAACTCATAATCATTGCTGACCATGAATCTGTCAATAGCTTCCTTTTTATTCAAAGTGTTTGTTTTAGTACAGCTAGACTATGCTTTTAAAAAGATCTATTGCAGTAATTTCAGTCTGATTGTAATGTATAAACTAAATATTAGAGTCACTAATGTCTTGGTAACATTTTTGGTTTTATTTGTTTGATGTTTTCAATTTGTTTCAGCCTGGAGTGAACAGGGTGAGATACCATAAATGTCTTACACCAAACAGTTGAAATGAAAAGCGAATTAAGATGGACTCTTACGGCGTACTTCTTCATCCGAGAAAAATACATACTGCCTTTGAGAACTATGAATCAGCTAGAATAGCTGATTAAAGAGATCCTGAAATATTTACTAAACAGTGTCACCAAAGTACTGTGTTCTTGGTGCTGTATTCAAACAGGTGAAGATGAAGGAATTTTAGTCTTTTAAGTTTCTCTTTGTTACTTGTGTACCCAAAGAGTTCAACTAAATAGCTAATGAAGCATGTCATCTGAAGTAAATATTCTACTCTCTAAGTGACGAAGACAATTTCACCCTGCTGGATAAAACTTCCTTTGCCCCAAAAGGCATTACTGTGTACACACATCTCTTTTTGGATAATGTGTAAAATTAAAAACACTCTAATCCTCTTGAGCATTATGATGTACATTAATTTAGTAACGAAATCTATACAGAAGTCACATCTTTATTGGATGTGAAGCTAAGAAAAAAGTCACAGATCTGTATGTAATAACATCCCTAATATTGCAAATGAATAAACTTTTATTTACACATGAAAACTATGCTGCTTGAGCAAAGAACAAAATTGAGATGTATAATCCATATGTACAAATACAGTTTATCTGCTATTTTCATATTCTTTCTCAAGCAAAGCCTCGACTTTGAAGTATTCATTAAATGATGAACGTAAACTTATCAAGGCACAATTTGACAGACACTACAGATGCAAATATGATTCTAACCTAGAAGTTGATGACTTGCAAAGAATCTATGATATAAGGTGCTTTTTTGCTCAGTTTCTATTTCAAACATAGATAGACTGTAAGATATGCTGACTTTCTGTTAACTTCAGGAAAACATTCTGTCATTTATTCTCTAGTGTTTGGTTACTGAGGTTGTATGCAATTTGACAGCAAGTAGTTATTTTGGATGCTTAAGTCTAGAAAGACTAAGTTCCCAATAGATGTCAATAACATGAATCTGAAGGAGTCACACAGTATATCAAAAACTCTTTCTTCCTTCCCAAGAAAATGACATGATGACATCCTTTTTTAATATATCTTCAAACTCCACCTTAAAATTATTTGAGCATTTTTTGCTCCCATTGCTTCTTGGTAGGAGTTGGATCCAAAAGTCATTCATCTGATGGTTAAAACCTTTCTACTAATTTCTACTCTTAACTTATTCATGGTCACTTTATTTATCTTTGTTCACATGCCAAATACTGGCTTTCACTCCCTAATATTTAACTTCTTCAACTTTTTACAGAGAGAAAGCTTTAAATTTTTTCTAAGCTTTCCTTTTACTATCATAATTAAGAAAAGCTGTTCTAGCCTACTTTCATAAAATTAGATCTCCAAATTATTAATCATCCAGTAGCTTTTTCCTATAGTTTCAAGAGCCTGAATTTCTTTTAGAACACGGAGAAGCAAAACTGCAAGCATTTTTCCTCTGAACCTAATATCTTGCACTATCTCCTGTAGTGGGAAACTTCTCTTTGCACTGTATATTATCTCTGTTCTTAAAGCTTCATCATGTTGATAGCTCACAACAAATCCTCCATAAATTAAAATAAATATATTCTTTACATACGTGAGCATGTGTGGTAGGTGCAACTACCTTGACAAAAGCTCAACAAGTACCCAGGGTCTTGCCAAGGACTGTTGAAGTCTGAATATTTTCTTTCATAAAGAAGTGAGTAGTAAGGGAAGGTGTCATGATGAACTCACCAAAACCCCCATACTCTGTCCTCCACCATGCACTGCTGCAGAGGAAAAGGGCAGAGAACTGTTACCAGGCACACAGTCCCCAGAAGATGAGGACCCCAGACAATCATAACTGACCACAGATCAGACTGGACTCTGGACAGAATCCTGCTGGAGATCCTATTTCAGTCGATTCCTTCTCGAGGCAGTGGGTCTGCAATCAGGGACTTGCCCCTTGGATTGGGATGCCATCCACAGTAACTTCACTAGGATTGAGGGCTCTCATTTTATAGGTAAGTGATTGAGTACATTTTGGGTCACTCTTCTAAGGGATTGTTAGCAGTTCAAGTACTGAGAAAAAGTAGTTTAATATTCTACCCACTAACAAGCGCTTTCAAACTGATAATGGGTCACATTTTATAGCCAAAGTAGTTCAAGACTAAGCTTGAGAGGAATGCATCAAATGGGTGTTCCATGCACCATATTGTCTTTAGGCTAATTGTATACTTGAATGAACCAGTGGTCTGATTAAAAGACATGCTGTTGTGTCACTCCCCAGCTGGGACATACATTTACCACAAGTTGTTTTTATTACTAACAGCTGCTGGGGAAGATATGGAAACCTAAAAAGGAGAGAAGTGTATATGAAATCTTAAACCTGTCTATAGATGAGTATTACCATCCACTTCCCAAATATGTCAGTGATACCTTAGAATCAGATAAACAAAATGAAGAAAGTGACAAAAGACTTAGAAGCAAATATTGCTATACAAGTGAATCCTCATTTTTCTTCAGTGATTGGTTGTTTTGTGTAAGTCTCTGTGACAACATGCATTTAATTTTATGAAAGTTATACTGTTTAAGTTATTCCAATCCACTAGGTCATCCAATTCTTATTTATAGAATTGCGTAAAGAACTTCAGCATAATAGAAGAGAAGAGGAAGAAATAAAAGATGAAAAAATGTTACCTGAAAAATTTAACTCATATAATGTTACTAATTTTGGTGAATATGACCAAATTATTGGTTTGCATAATTTAAATTGTTGAAAAGATGTATCAAAAGAAGAAAATCAAAAGTTATTTAAATGCTACTTAAACTTCCTCCTTCCTTCCTTCCTTAATGATTGATTTAGCCAGCAAGCTTTTTACAACAGTGTCATGAACAACACGGGAAAAAGATTGGTTTATAGTTTGAAAAGTGTGGATGAAGCAGTATGGATGAACTAGAGGAAATTTTTTTCAAGTCAGATGGTGAATATATTAAAATTAGGAAGCAGAAAGCACTGAATTTTTATTTTACTATTAATCTTAGAACTATATTGTGTTTTTTATTTATTTAAAGTTAATAAAAAACAAATGCGTTTTAAATTATTTTTTGATAACATGTACTAACATTTAACTTTTTTTAAAGTATCTGGTATAAAAGACTAAAAGATACCTTATGTCAACATTTCTGGCTTGCTTAGGATAAAAAAAAAGACCTCTGAAACCTTCCCTCTGGTAATATAACCTGTTAATTAACCACAAAAATTCCAGTGGCATGTCTGATGATGAAACATGGTTTAAATCTATATGATTTTCAGAGGCCTGTTAAAAACTGAACATTTAAAAATAAACATGTTAAATCCATATCCTTACTTTAGAGGCTTGAATTTACCTTTCAGGGAATTTTTTATATTATTTATTCCTTTCTTAGTCCCAACAAGCTGCTCTTTCTCCTGACCTGGAAGTCTGCTTGTATGGGTCCCCTAAAGGAATCGCTGTCTCTCTCTGTCTCCTTCATGCTCTCCCCACACACATATCCCTTTCTCCATCGCTATTCTCTCTTATAATATGTATAAACTCTTTCTGTGCAATCTGGATACATATTTATACTAGTTCTGGCTCTAATGTGTGTTAGAGTAGAAAAAAAAAAAACCTGCAAAAAATTACAAAAGCATTGCAAGAAATCTAATAAAATAATAATTAAACGCTATAAAGAGATAAAGGTATTTTAGAGCAAGGGACCAAATAGGCAATATTCACTATTTTCTTGAGATATCAAGGCCTACTCTTAAGTCAGGCTTCAAGTTAAAATTTGCATCTTTGTTCAAGCAGACCCCATGTAGCATCCTATCTAAATTCAAAACGTAACAGAACAGCTCAATCATCAAAACTCAAGTGAAAAGCTATGCAGTATATGCCTTATTGCTCTTGAAAACGAACACTTTGATTTTTTTCCAGATTTTTTCTAATACTGCTTCCCAAGAGAGTTTTCCAGTGCAACACTTCCATTGAACTCTTACATAGCTTTCAAGTGCCAAACTACATGCTCATGAGCGATGTCAGTGGCCTGCTTGTAAAAGATAAGGCAGGAGTGGCTGACACAGTCAATGTATTTTGTTTACAGAAATTTTGCTTCAGTGATCAATAACCATATGTAACTGAAAGATGGTTTCATTCTCCCTTTGACATGGTGCTAGCTGCATTGCCTAAAGACTTTTTCACTGTCAAATATCCTTTATTCTAATATCGATACCCAGTTTAGCAGCAACATAATGTTTTATAGTTAGAGGTACCAGCTATGCTTTCACATTTGATTTCTATTTATTTCATCAAAATGTTTATGTTTTAGTACATTGTAGTGCCTGGCTTTAAATCAGCAAAGTAAACCTGCTGAGTAACAAGTTTAGTCCCACAAAGGAAATTTCAGGAAGTGGAGAGTTTGTACTTTTCATTTTCTAGAACTTGGTCTTCACAACAGAATCTCAAGAATTATCGCAAAAGTTATTATTATTCTAAAAATATTTAATAAACACAGCTAGAGGTAAGACAAGAAACTCTTCTGAAAGGTGCCCTTTCCCTCTCTTCTCCATTTAGATTAAAAAAAAGGATGTTTAAATGTGGACAGGAGCACGGCTTAAAAAAGGCCACACTTATCTAATTGGCAGGCAAATGAGAAATCTATACTCTAGTATGTAGGTCAGTAAAATCTCTTTCAGATTTAAGACTTCTAAAGTATTAGTCTGTGTTTATATTCTGATTGTAAAATAGTTTATGCCTTATAGGTCTTATATCCATATTTTCATAACTAAGTTTACAGAATCATAACTAAATGTTACTGTCTTACTCTGACTCACTATTTGCACGTTAACAGCTGACCTGACAACACTGACCAGTCAAGTCCTGACCTGGTTGTAAGATAAAATTTCAGCATTGAGGCATGCTAAAAACATGACACTGGGCAGGTAGACCGTCGAATTTGATCAGTAGCTTTAATTCAGTTATATGCCCATTCCTTTTAAATATGTGTGTGCTGCAGACCAGTAGACATTTTTGGTCATGGTAAGTTCATGTAGAAAAAACTAAGTAGGTGGGAGTCTTCATGAAAAGTAATAATTGTAGATAAATAATAAGTTCTTGTACTGGAAGAGGTATATAAACGAACAATTTAGACTTAACATGAAGTTCTGAGTTCTTTTCAAATATCGGCTCATTAGGATAAAAGTCTTAGAACCTGATCTACTGATATTTTATCTAAGAAAACAGCTACAAAAACCTGTTAGAAATGGTAATTACATTTGTACAGACATGACTTGAAACCAAGTGAGTTCGAAATTTTCTTTCATGAGAGATTAAGTAACAAACAGCTCATTTATGACTGTCTGGATCCTAATGTTAAGTCCTTATTGTGTTTAAGTCCTTATTATGTTTTCTGTTTCTTTCCCCATTCCAAATTAATGACAATTCAATTTTTTTTTTTCTTAAATAAAGCCTGTATAAATTATATACACCATTTTAAAATAAGAAGCCATTAAAACTTAGTTGTAAATTCACTGCCAGTGAGCACTCTCTGGCCTATAAAAATCTGGGGGAGAAAGTTTAGTTCGTGCATCCTGTCATACCCATATCCACAGCAGGTCACAAGGTGAACAGCCTTTGGCCTGGTGGAAGAATATAGATAAGGGAAGTTGGTAAGCTGGATCTGTAGCTTCAGGATAAGGAATGGCTCTAAGTGCTGGGTCAGTTGGTCTTGGACAAGAATTGGGGCTGCGTGGGCATGTGGTGGTGACTCTGGACATGTGCTGGACCTTATTATGTTTTGACAGTTGGGCTTAATGATCTTAGTGGACTTTTCTAACTGTAATGATAATGATTACACGATGATTATATATTATATATGTATATTAATGATAATGATCATCATTTGATTCCAATAGTGTAAAACTGTGCCATTTTTGAGCACTGTAAATTACTTCCTGGACAAATGGCCTTTGAGATGTATAGACCAAAATCTATAATGATTTTTACCCACAGCACGGGCCAGCACAGGAGTAAGAGGGCATAGAGGAGAATTATTTATACATACTTTAATGCAGTGCAGTCCCCTATGTTAAACTAATGCTTCAAGGACAAACTGTTATCAAATAGTAGTTTACCAGTTAGAAGAAATAGATTAATCTCCATTCCAGAACCAGTGGAAGACCTAACTGCAGTGAAAAAGCCTTATCCTTTTACTTTTTCTGATCCTTTTTTCTTAATTTCTTTATCCAGGTCCTTCCATTCCTCTGGTCAAGAAACCCAACAGAAACACACCCCAAATTTCAGCTTTGGTTACTTAAAATCAGTAGATTTCTGGAAAAGGGAATTTAAGGAATTTAAGATCACTGAGAATTTTGAAAAAATGTTAAAGTATTAAGATTCTTAGAGATTTGGGGGACAAGAAAAGAACATTGGTGTCACAGTTTCTCAAGTTTTGAGAGATTTTCATCTTTTGAATGAAAAAAAATCTCTTAGTGATATCTTTGCAACATCTGCACTAGAGAAAGAATTTCATCTTGGATACAACATCAGAAACCTTGAGCTGGAATTTCTTCTGCTTGCCAGGGCTTCACAAAGGTTAGGAAGTGAGACACATGTGAAGAAGCTTCTTTGCAATTTTGTTTTTTCCTCATGGAACATAACAGAAGGAAATGCCAGAGCTTGTAAAAGGAAGAAGTTGATAGCCAGGTGCTAAAAATATCAATGAAATTTCTAGAATTTGGCCTGGGCAATTATAATGTTGATAGTCCATATACTTGCATGCATGCATAGTTCTTTCATAAATCATTTGAGATGTTTAGTGTTTATAAAAAGGTACCCAAAGTCAACACGAGATTTAATACAAAGGACTACAGTAACTACACAGTGTTTGTCAGCAAGTTCACTCACTTCTTGAAAAAAAATATATTGTAATGTTACACCTGATCTGTTTTAGTGTTTATCCTGCAATCAGGTAATGTTAATGTTATGCTGGATAATAACAAGGATGTGTTTTCCAGGAAATGCAGATTATGATTTTTTTAATTCATAATTTCAAAAAATAATGCCTGGAAGCCACATTATCTTTATTTCTGCTTATAATTATTTAGGGTTTAAAAATTTTCTGTAGACTTTTATAGAGTTAAAAGTCTCCTCACATTTTCTCAATACCAGCATGATTCATGCTTTTGATTTATGTTTGATTATTGGAAAATTATCTTCCTGTCTTAAGAATAAACAGGAGACAGAGGGATTTTTTTTTCAAAGATGCAAACAGCTAGATATTTCCCCTGAGTAATATTGTGCATTTGAAGTGTATTCACTAGAAGCTTCTGCAGTTTTACTTTGATATTCTCTCTAGGGTACACGGAGAAATATGGAAAGGTTTGTGCAAAAATATCCTGAATGCTGAAACTTTTTGCAAAGGTGTCCTGATCACTGCAGTAGCTTTAAACCACTTTGCTATTAGTACTGAAGGAGACAATGTCATAGAAGCTGTCTAGCTAGTTTAAGATATCTGTTAAAAATTTCTCATTATAAAACACAATTACAGTGCTGATATGCAGATGACTGAATCCATCAAGCTAATATTTTTCTCCCGCTGATATAGTAGTTGCAGTAAGCATGAAAAATTTTTTACTTAGCTAGGAAAATTAAACTTTTCATTACAAGTATATACATGAAGTTATATTAAAGTTCTATATTAAAGCAGAACAATCTGCTTTAAAAGTTTAGGAAATGAAAGTTAAGGGTCCCGGCCTGTACATAAGTATGGGAAAATCCTATCCAGCACACCTAGCTGAAAGAACATGACTGCTTGGCTGAAAACATGTCATGTGATAAGAAAGCACACACTGCTTTTGCTGGGATGTGTGTATATTTCTGGACACTCTGGAAAATGCAAACAATCTTCTCACTCTTCACACGAAATGTATCAAAGAATTATAATAAAAGATGTTGCTTAGAGGAAGGAATTCAGGTTACAAGTATAATTTTACTTTTGATACTTCTTAACTTTTATATTTTACTGTTTTCATATCTGTTTTTCCAAGATTTTTTTCTCTCACACTAGTTTACAAGGTTGAGAGTGTTTTTGCTTTGTTGTTTGCTGCTGCTACAAGTTACCTTGTGCAACTGCTGCCATTTAATGTGTGCAATGAAGGAATAACTCTTACCTAGCTCTGTCTCTTGTTAGCCATAAAAATACTCTCTGGAGGGGTGAAGCCAGGTGCCGTTTCCTGACTAACAGAATGAGGTGGACTGAGCCCAAAAACATGCTTCAGCATTTAGACATCAATTTGGCAATACCTGAAAATATGGAAGATGGAACATATCAGTTGCTAACAGTCAACCTATGCATTCATGTGAATATACAGCTGGTACAATTTAGATAAGCACAATGCAATTAGCGGAGCTGGAATGTGGATAGAACAATGGAGCTATACTTCTTCCTCTTGCAAATATCATCAAGAGACTATTTTTAATCACCACAGGCAATAAATATCTTGATTATACTCTTCTGCCAAGGAATTCAACTCCAACGTCATGGTCATTATGCAGAAATGTTAAATTAATTAATATTGACTCGCAATATCACCTATTACAATACTATCATCGCTTGTTCTAGAATCTGGAAATATCCTATTTGATCTAAGTATATTTTATACAAATGATTCTCAAGGACTCTATTCTGTGATGTCTTTTGTAATGCCTATAGAAAGTAGGAGTCGTTTTGTAGTGGATTGATTTTGGATTTTTCAGATCTTCCCTAAAAAAAATGGCCTTTACAGGTCTTTCTTAACAGCGGAGGTCAGGATCCATGGAAATATTCCATATCTTCCTTTAACGTAACACAACACATAAATAAGGTGTAGATAAGAGAGTACGCTCTCTTCTTCTTCCGGCAAGCTGGTGAGCAGGAGCTCCGTTGCTGCTGGTCCTGTCTGGAGCTGAGGCCTGCAGCAGCTCCTGTTGTCTGCCCATGCATTGGGGGAGAGTCCTGGGTCAGATTTGGCTGTTCTGCTTCCCTCAAGGGAAGTGGGGAGATTTTGCTAGTTCTTTACTTTGTTAGCTACTGGGTGTTATAGTTGTATGCTAGCTGTTATATAGATCCTTCTTGTCCTTTTTCCCATTTTCCCTTCCTCTTTCCCTTTCTTGGGAGTTTTGCATGATAGCCTTACTGCGCGTAGTTCTTTGTATTTAGAAAAATATAGAAATACATATATTTAGTGTGATTTCGGTTTTTCTATAGTGTTTTTCCTTTGAAAGGGGGGAAGTTTTGAAAAGAGGCAGACTGAGCAGTTGGAGAGCTTAGGAAAGCTAACTCAAACTAGCTCACGTTTGTTGAAAGAAGATATATAGTTTCTGCTCCAATACTCATACCTAAAGAAAAAAACATTTTACAAACCCACATAAAATAAAACATATCTAACACACACCCCTTAATTCAGATAAGGAATACTATCCCGCTACTCCCCTAACCAATAATTTAGTCTTTTCACCTACTGTCAATTCACTTCACTCAAAGAAGAACAATTTCCAAAACAAGGTATTCCTTTCAAAGAAAAAAAAAAAAAGAAAATGACTTTAGATCTGCCTGATCACAGGGATACATCCTGTCAACAGCTCACAGCTCTTCAATAAGATCGAGTGTGGTGGATAGCATACAAAGAATACTAGTCAGTTTTCTTGTACATGCATTCTGCTCCTCAGTTCCTGGAAGCTGATTGTTCAACCATTTTACTGAAGTAATAAATGCCTTGAAAAAAGTCTTTCTGCACAACAACAAGAATTATCAAAGTGCCTGTGGTAAAAGATATGACTGCACTTATCTTTCATAATGTGTTTTTCAAGTATCATCTCTGTCGATGTTATCAAGCAATTGCTGTTTGCGCAAATTCAGTTTTTCCACAGCCAGGGCCTCTGACTGTGATTCTGCCCCTCTAATGTTTAAGTAGTGGAAATAATATGTGGGTATGTGTGGTTGCAGGGCAGAAGATGAATCAGTTCTGTGGTCTGCGTGTTGATATTTAAAATGTCAAGGTGGAGTTCAATACAAATATTATCAACAAAGGGCTGCATCCTTAACTCTTGCTGATCTCATTTCCCTAAAGTGTAGAACAAAAGATGCTGAACACGTTTACTTGCAGAATTGCTGAATACCTAATCTCAAACAAGCACTAGCAAATGCAGTAAATTCCTCTGAGGCAGCACTTTGGTATCCAGATTCAGCAGCAGGAGGTCCAGGATGTCCAGTCTGACCTCTGAGCTCTCAGAGTCCAAGAGCAAATAAGTCGAAGGTATACAAATTACAGATCAAAGTAGAACTGCAACATTTCAAGACTTTCCTTGTTTAAATATTGACCTAGAGATACAGACGGATGTTGGAGGATGTTTGGTTTGTATTTCATCTGATTACTTTTCAAGCTATAGATTACAGCCTGAAATGGGAACAAGTTTTCTGCAAAACTGATTGAGGCCACTGTGTTTCAGAAAGCAGAGAGGAATGGGAAAGGGCAACACTCTCACTTTCTCTGTCCACGCACAAAATAAATGTTGAATGGATTCCTGGTCAGGGGAGGGCAAACCAGATGGCCTCCAAATCCCAGAAGCCTCCTGCAGAAGCTCTTGGCCCTGAACTTTCTCTCCCCACAATTAAAATTTCATTCCATATTTTGATTTTCTTGCTAATCTTTTCTAACCATAGTGTAAAGAATCAAGGCAGATAAGAAGGAAAGATGGAACTTGAAGGTTTGTTGGACTTTCTTCTGTTGTGAAAACGTGAGGATTGTCCTGTCTCATATCCCCCAAATTTTCCATGGAGCCTCCTCTCCCATCCACTGTTCATAGTTTCTGAGTTCCTACAGATGATCCAAGACCCTATCTCTTTTTCTCCCTAGATGACTCTTTTCCCCTGAATGCTTTAGAATGACTCTAGAAAGTCTTCTCTGACATTACTGGGTCTTCAAAGCACCACACCACTGGATCACTGCCGTAATAAAGATTACCATTCCCTCAGCCCTCCAAACATACTAACTTCAGGGCCGAAAATGCCTCACCCTACCATAATTCCCCAGTTTTCTCTATCAGCAGCCAACCAAATAATCCTTGTTTTCTTTCCCATTTCTTCTTGCAGTTTCTTGTTCCAGACATAAGCTTATTCACAGCCTTACATGTCACCTAAAATTAAGTGCAAACCTGAGTCTTCTGTTTCTAAGAACATGCCCAAACAACCAGGTGCAATTTATGATTTGTTCCATTCAAATTCAGGCTTTCACATTACTGAATCCCCAAATGAAAATTGCTGTGAATATCTAACTCATTTGTCACGCACCAAATCTTCTATTTGGTTCAAAACCTCCTGAAGCATCTCTACAGACTAAATCCCTAGTCTTACCAACTGTTCATCTAGAATCTATTTTTCCCAGGTAATTAAAAAATCCAGTTATAAAATCCAAATTAGAACATCCCTTTTATGGGATGGGACTGTAAAGAACACACCTGAAAAAAAAATACACAATAATCTTATTTTGTCTGCTTAGTCACTAAGGAAGTAATTAGATACTAGGACACAAGGTGCACAGACTCAACACGCAGGGGATTCCCTTCTATTCCAGTAACATGGGAAACAGGCTCCAAGCAACTGCAGCTGTGAGAAGTCTCTCATTTTGTATCTTATTAGTTTTGTCTCCATTTCAGGATGCCTGCTGAAGCACCTGCAGCTCACAAACTGGGCAGTTTTTTCTTTTGTCCTGATCAAACCGCCAATTACTTGCACAGGGAGAGAGGCAAGGACATAGCAGAGCCATGAAAAGCTGTGTTCCTCACTGTGCCAGGCACTCCTGGCATGCAATCCAACACACAGACCCTTGCAGTCTTCTTGCCTGTGGCTTGGTGAGGTCTGACCAAGGGTAGACTGTTTCACGTGCTGGAACAGAGGCAAGGTGGTAGATTTATACAAACCCCTGAGTGTTTTCAGGCCACAAATACTACTGATTTTCAAGCAATTTTGAGAGTACTTTCCAGCTACTTGCCTCCAGGGAAAACATAACTACCCCACATTTTTTCACATATGCTCTAATTGTTGAGGCAGAAGACCCCACTGTGGGGCTGGAACTCTGCCCCATCCCACTCCATCTATATGTGTCGTCACACCAGCCCACCAGCGCACCAGCCCTGGGACTACAGTTCCAAGCGCATGGCACAGAGCACAGCCTCAGTACCAGGCGGTATCAGGACCGTTTCTAGCTCAATTTGTCACTACGTTTCAAGTAACATTGGATAGGTATTTACTGTGGAACTGTGTGGAACAAAATGTTGTGTCTGTGAGGGGAAACAGGGAAATCATGAGTCTTGAACTGATAGCAATTTCCTTGCAGGAAAGCCACCGCTAACTATCAGAAGATGGTTGATCTTTCACCTACCACCTCTCACTCAGGTACAATTTAAATTGGTCCCTGCATGCAACCAGTCAGGATTACATCTCCACTTTATTACACATCTCAATAAAATTAAGTGTAAAAAATGTTTTTATTTCAAAATCTTTATGAGCAATACTTTAGAACAGCCGTTGTCCTTTAAATCTATAACAGTCAAATTCATAAAAACTTCCATACAGAGAAGACTCCCATGGCCAAGAACCCTCTAAATCTACTTTGTCTTGAAGAAATAATAGAAGCCTGGAGATAAGTCTGTTGAAGAGTTCAGCTATGTTGTACATATGGTGATATGCTACTGCACATACCACAGAATCACGGAATCATCTGGGTTGGAAGAGACCTCCAAGGTCATCAAGTCCAACCCTTAATCCAACACTATCATGATTACTAGATCATGGCACTAAGTGCCACATACAGTCTTATTTTAAAAACCTCCAGGGATGGTGAATCCACCACCTCTCTGGGAAGGCCATTCCAATGCCTGATTACTCGTTCTGTGAAGAACTTTTTTTCTGATATCCAGCCTAAATCTTCCCTGGCAGAGTCTAAGCTCATGCCCTCTTGTTCTGTTGCTGGTTGCCTGGGAGAAGAGACTGACTCCCACCTGACTATAACTTCCTTTCAGACAGTGGTAGAGAGTAATGAGGCCACCCCTGAGCCTCCTCTTCTCCAGGGTAAACAACCCCAGCTCCCTCTCTTCACAGGACTTGTGCTCAAGTCCCTTCACCAGTTTTATTGCTCTTCTCTGTACCCACTCCAGCACCTCAATATCTTTCTTGAACTGAGTGGCCCAGAACCGAACACAATACTCAAGGTGTGGCCTCACCAACGCCGAGTACAGGGGAAGGATCACTTCCCTCGTCCTACACTATTCTTGATACAGGCCAGGATGCCACTGGCCTTCTTGGCCACTTGGGCACATTGCTGGTTCATGTTTAGCCTCCTGTCAGTCAGTACCCCCAGGTCCCTTTCCACCTGACCGCTCTCCAGCCACTCTGTCCCCAGCCTGTAGCGCTGCATGGGGTTGTTGTGGCCAAAGTGCAGGACCCAGCACTTGACCTTGTTGAACTTCATCCTGTTGGACTCAGCCCATCTCTCCAGCCTATCAAGGTCCCTCTGCAGAGCCCTCCTGCTTTCCTACAGGTCGACACTCCCTCCCAACTTGGTATCATCAGCAAATTTACTCATGATGGACTCAATTCCCTCATCTAAATCATCAATGAAGATCTTAAACAGAACTGGACACAACACCACTGGTGACCAGCCGCCAGCTGGACACAGCCCCGTTCACCAGTACTCTCTGGGCCCGGTCATCCAGCCAGTTCTTAACCCAGCTGAGAGTGCACGTGTCCAAGCCATGGGATACCAGTTTATCCAGGAATATGCCATAGGAGACAGTGTCAAAGGCTTTGCTGAAGTCCAGATAGACCACATCCACAGCCTTCCCTTCATCCACCAGACAGGTTACCTGATCATAAAAGGAGATCAGGTTGGTCAGACAGGACCTGCCCCTCACAAAGCCATTCTGGTTGGGTCGGATCCCATGTCCATCCTGAAGGCGCTGTGTGATTGCACTCAGGATGATCTGTTTCATAACCTTGCCAGGAACTGAGATCAGGCTGACAGGCCTATAGTTGCCCGTGTCCTCCTTGCATCAATTTGTGGATTGGTATGACATTTGCCAACTTTCAATCATCTGGGACCTCCCCAGAGAGCCAGGACTGTTGGTAGATGATGGAGAGTGGCTTGGCAAGCTCTTCTGCCAACTCCCTCATCACCCTAGGGTAGAATCTATCAGGTCCCATAGATTTGTGTGGATCCAGGTGGTTCAGTAATTCATAGACTGTTTCCTCCTGGAACACAGAAGGGCCATTTGGTTTCCTGTCTCTATCTGTGAGCTCCGGAGGCCAGTCATCGTGAGGGCCACCTCTCCTACTGGTGAAGACTGAGGCAAAGTAGGTATTGAGTACCTCAGCCTTCTCCTCATCCCTGGTAACTATGTTCCCTCCCCATTCCAACAAAGAATGGAGGTTTTCCTTGCCCCTCCTTTTGTTATTAATGTATTTGCAGAAGCGCTTTTTGTTATTCTTAACAGAAGTAGCCAAATTAATTTCAAATTGTGCTTTTGTTTCTCTGATTTTCCTTCTGAATGATCTAACTATAGTCCTATACTCTGCCTGAGTAGTCAACCGTACCTTCCACAGTTGGTAGGCTCTCTTTTTATCTCTGATTTCCTTCAGTATCTCCCTATTCAACCAAGGTGGTCATCTTCCTCGCTGGCTTGCCTTTTGACTAATTGGTATAGCCTGTTCCTGAGCACTCAAGACTTTTTCCCTGAAACACATTTATCCCTCCTGTACGACCCTGGTTTTGAGGATTGTGTCCCCAGTCTTCTGAACAGGTCAAAATCTGCCCTCTGGAAGTCCAGCATAGAGGTTTGATTGGTCGCCCTCCTTGCATCCCTGAATATTGAAAACAGTATTATTTCATGGTCACTGTGCCCCAGTTGGCCCCTGACCACTACATCTCCCACCAATCCCTCTCTGTTTTTAAACATCAGATCTAGTGGGGTCCTATTCCTGGTAGGTTCATTTACCAGCTGGAGCAGGAATTTATCTTCTATACACTCTAGGAATCTCCTAGACTGCCTCTTCTCTGCTGTGTTGAGCTCCCAGCAGATATCCAGCAGGTTGAAGTTGCCCACAAGAACAAGGGCTGGCGATTTTGAGACATCTACCAGCTGCTTGTAGAATAACTCGTCCCCTTCATCATCCTGGTTGGGTGGTCTATAACAGACTCCTACCAGGATGTCAGTCTTGTTGGCCTTCTTCCTGATTCGGGTCCACAAGCACCCAATCCTATCGTTGGCGACCTCAACTACAGAGTCAAGAGACTCTCTAATATATAGAGCCACCCTTCCACCTCTCCTACCCTGCCTGTCCTTTCTGAAGAGCTTGTGGCCACTTATGACAGCACTCCAGTCATGAGAGTAGTCCCACCACGTTTCTGTAACGGCAACTATGTTATAGCTTTCCTGCTGCATGATGGCTTCCAGCTCCTCCTGTTTATTGCCCAGGCTGCATGCATTAGTGTACATGCACTTCAGCTAGACTGCTGATTTTACTTTTAATTCAGTCTTTTCACCCCTGGGCTGAACTTTGGAGAGCCTGAAATCAATCTCCTCCCCCTTCAGACGTAGTTTAAAGCACTCCTGATGAGCCCCACTAACTTATGGGCAACAGCCCTTTTGCCCTGGCTAGACACATGAAGCCCATCTGATTTAAGAAGACCAGGTAATATGGAGTTTGCCCCATGATCAAAAAAACCAAAATTTTGATGGTGGCACCAATCCTTTAACCACCTATTGATAAGGTAGGCTTTCCTAATTCCCTCCTCATGCACCTCCCCATTCATTCCAGCCATTACAGGAACTGAAGAAAATACTACCCGTGCACCTGTTCAATGGACTGTCCTACCCAGTGCCCTGAAATCCTTTTTGATTACCCTGGCACTTCTATCAATATCAGCACTGCCAGCCTTAATTGCCAACAGTGGATAATAATCTGAGGTCTGAATTAGCTCAGGAGGTCTCCTAGCAATGCCCCTCACCGTGGCCCCAGGAAGACAACAAACCTCCCTTTGGGCTGGGGCTGGCCTACATCATTGAGGCAATCTTATTTTTAAATAGAAAATAGAAGGTATCGAAAATGTTTTTATTCAGTGGCAAGCTTGGCTCCCATTGATTTAATATGAACTTTTCTGCAACCTGTTATTGGCCTAGGGTTATCTAACCTTCTCACACAGGCCCATTCAGTATCAAATATGTAGTAATGCCAAGGTAGTAGCGCCTTGAATTAACAGAAACTAGAATAGCCTCTTTGGGAAGGAGCTTTGCTTTTTTAAGCTTATCAGAAATGCAATGCAAATAAAGCACTTATAATGTCATTGACTTTATTGCAGTATAACTGCTGGTGACATCTGCATTTTTCTCAAGACTATCGCCACAGAGTTGAAAAGAAGTTATTTTCTCATCAAAACCTCCATCAAACACACATCATAACGCTACTAGAGAATTATTTTAAAATTACTAAGATAATGTCACAGGAATATTCATTAACATGACAAGACTTCTTTTAAAGTTGTCATAAAGATTCTTTGTTAGAAATTGAATAATAATACCTGCCAAATATGTCTTGCTTCAGTAGAACACCATTACTTGAGACAATATTCATGTATACGCTTTTAGAACATCCTTTAGGCATTAGCTGGGCATTTTTAAATTAATTCATATGTGGCATTTTGAACAGATGGGAATAAAATGTGCTTCTGTGATCTCCTGTATTTGTTTTTCAACACTTTAAAATAACCTTAATGAATAAATGTGATGGCCCAAAAGTTTATTTGGATTAAAGAAGAGTGTTTTTTAAACTCAATGACATTCCATTTTGAAATGCATTTCACTTCCAAGATAATTAATTTTGCAAATGTGTTCTCATGTGGAATTATTCAGGAATAGCTACTTTCTTGTGTTATCAAGTTCTGATGAAGTTTCACAGCTTGCTTAAGACACAAGAAGTATTATCACCTTTGCACAGGTGTTGAATTCGAAACAAAATGCCAAGGGAAAACAAAGTCACTGACATGACTTGACTCAAACCTCCGTACATTTATTAGCTATTCCACTTCTCTCTCTCATAGGAATATAATGTCCCACAAGTGCTAAAACAAACAACAAAACCATGTGGTTGAAATTAAAGGATTTGGTATATGAAGAAAATTTTCCTATGTTTATATCAAAGTAAATGTATTGGTGGTTTCTTACTAAAAGGTGCTTCTATTTTAAATCATTGCTGCTTATAAACATAAAACTCAACAAAGCATAAAGATTCAGATTTCAATAGCTGATCCCAGCCATTTACACTTCTGAGACAATAAACCAATAATTTCTGTTAACATCTGTAGCTTCATAGCCTTACTACTTAAAAACTAAATATTCATGCCATAATCATGCTGCAGGGTGAATAGCTTCTCACATGTGCTTGTTCCCTTAAAATAATATTTATTTTTTTAACCTTATTTCCATACAAGGAGTATTCATAAATGATTAAAAACTGGACTGCAAATACTTTCCACATACCAGCCTGCAGTAGTTAGTATATTAAATAAATAAAAACACACTTATGCAACTAGAGGCTAACTTGGGTCAATGAATAGTAGAATAAACTAAGAGATTTACTTTAAACAAGTAACTTATTTTAGAACAAAATATTATTACATACATATTACATATTCCAGTATTAATTAATATCCATTTTCTTTTCATAACTGAACAAATCTTTAATCCAAAATTCAGAAAAATAACACAAATTTCTTAAACCCGTTAATATTAAGATAGTTCTTCTGCTTTTATTTACAACTAAATATAGATGTGGATATCCTCTTTCTTCACATGACAATTACTCAGTGTACTCAAGCAAGATCAACAACCCCATCACAGAGGACACTACAGCAATTTCACTGGCACCATGCAGAACTCCAGCTGATAAACCTTAAAAATCTTTAAAACAGTGAAGAACAAGTGCAATTTGCATAATAAAATCCTTTTTTGTTCATTGAGATTGCTCATATCATTAAGTGATTTGATGGGTGAATAAGGAGTCAAAAAGTTGACCTTCAGAAAAGAAGCCTCATTAAGGCTTATTTCTCCTTTCTGAAAAGGAAACGGATGTGAAAATAAAATGAAGAATCTATGGAGCAGCAGTACATGCACAAAAACAAATATAAATTTCCCTGTCTGCACAAACTGCAAGGTATTCACACATGCTGTCAGAATGAATTCTTTGCAGCTCTTTCCACAGAGAAGATGGAGATGGTTCTTATTCTTGGCTTGAAATTGCATTATTATATGAATGGTAACTTGTATTAAAATATGTGAATGGAGCCACTGATCATATAATTATATCTTGTTTCCTTAGGGAAATGAGGGGTTGAAGGTTCTCTTCAACCAGCTATTAATGGTCTAACTTTTCACCTCTGAAGACATGATCTGAAGTCACACTAAGAGTAGTTTTTGTCCCTGTGCCCAAGGACACAGTTTAACATGCATATTTATAAAATTTGTTTAGAGCAGGACAAGGTATACCAGCCTTGCCCTGAGGAAATCAATGGCAGCTCTCCTTTTGGCTTCCATTGACCAGGCTTTCCCCTAAGCCTGAGAACATAGAAGTGTCACTGGGGATCTCCCTAAACTTTAGCTTCCTCTGTGGCTCTGTTACCTCTTGGCAACATTTCTATTTTTCTTGGCCAGCTTTCCAAAATTCCAGTAAAAAGAGGACAAAAAAAAAAAAAAAACAGGAACAAAATTCTGTCTTACTTCTTGACTATTTCAGGATGCTGGTTTCCCCTTCAATTACAGCTGATTTGTTTTTTTATTTCTTGCACCAGCCAGAATAGTCCCTTTGGGACATTATTCTTAGCTCAAGAGACAAAAATATTTTGGTGATCTTTCCCTTCCGACCTGACAGAACCTCTTGCACCAAAGAGCCAGCAGTAAGTGGCCCACATCCACTCATACCATTGTTATGCCACCCAGAGGTCTGCGTAGTTAGAGAGAATATTGGTACAGGAACATAGAAATGGCTATATAAGGTATACCGTCCTGTTAACCAGGAGCATATTATACCTCTCACAGCTGCTTGTACAGCATATTATACCTCTCACAGCTGAAAAAGAATACATTGTCAGATAGTCTCAGGATCTATTCTAATTAGATATCAATCTAGTCATTGGCATTTAACTGTTATCTTCAAATGGAATTAAAATTGAACATCTGTGCACCTTGTCACATCCCATCTTATTTACCTGCTCCTGAAAGTAAATAATCCTCATCTTTTAATTTCTCCCCACTCACCCAGAACTATGCATATCTTTTCATGGTTTGTGTAAACTGCCCTAAAAGTGTGTGTTGTGCAAAAGCCTTTGAGCTAAGCCTGCATGGAGTGCTATGCTAGCACAGCAGAAACCAACATCATGCTGAGATAGGAGGTCACTTCTGGATGCACTAGTGCAGTTGCACTAGTGACATACTACAGTTGAAACAATACATGCCACTCCTCAGCCTGGCAAAACACAACTTTGACATGACAAGCAGTAATTCATGTTATTTACATGTCTCCATAAATTATTGTTATTTTTCTTTACAAAATAATGGCGACTTCTACATACTTAACTTGATTTACTAATACACATGGAGTTTGTTCATTTTTATTAAACTCCTTCTTTAAACAAAATCTTTTGCAATGTATTTTCTGCTTGTATCACTAGCTGTGCTTTAGATGTTGAACTTCATTATGGTATACAGTTACTGCTACAACTTAAATAAGATTTCTGGTGAATTACTTCAGATTAAGAAAGAACAAAATCTATTACCATTTCCTGCAACTAACTATTCTAAGCATCAGCTACTTAAACTGATAAGAAATAGTTTTCACAAACATTTCACATTTGTACATGGTACAAGTGGGTAGCTGAGGTTCCCCATGATTAGTCTGATTATATTTGAGCACTCAAATTCTTCCCCTTCCCCACTTTTCTTTTTTATTGTATTGATCCAGAGACTGTCTTACTGACACAGACTATTTCAGTTTGAGATTTCTAGTCATATAGATAAAACTTTGATAAAATAAGGGAATAAAATGGAAAAAAAAATCTTAAGGAAAGAGATTTACATGACAGATGAATTTAACAGTGTAACTAGATCTATACTAGTAGGAACAATAGGGGAGCATCAGGTATCAGACAGGTGGCACTTATAGCTGAGCAAACACTCATTTGTGCTCACCCAGGGCTTGCATAGAATCATAGAATCATTTAGATTGGAAAAGACCTTTAAGATCATTGAGTCCAACCATAAACCTAATACCAAGTCTAGCACTATACCATGTCTCGAAGTGCCACATTTACATGCCTTTTAAGTATCTCCAAGGATGGTGATTTAATCACCTCCCTGGACATCTTGTTCCAATTTTTGACAACACTTTTGGTGAAGTAATATTTCCTAATATCCACTCTAAACCTGCCCTCAAACAACTTGAAACTATTTCCTCTGTCTTATCTCTTGTTACTTGGAAGAAGAGACCAACACCCCCATTGCTACAACATCCTTTTCGGTAACTGTAAAAAGCAATGTGGTCTCCCCTCACCCTTCTTCTCTCCAAACTAAACAACCCCAGTTCCCTCAGCTGTCCTTCATGACACTTGTGATCCAGACCCTTCACCATCTCTTTCTAAGCTTTTTGGATCAAGAAGACCTTACCAGAGCAGAGAGATCTGGCAACATAGGTGTGGCCAGGAACATTTACTCTTACTCTTACTCTTACTCTTACTCTTACTCTTACTCTTACTCTTATTCTTATTCTTACAGTGTTCCTATCCTAAAATAGATTCCACAGAAGGAGAGCAATAATTTAAATAATTTTTAAAGAAGACCACACATTTTTCTAAATAAAGAGGAATGAAATATTTCTGAAGATACTGTAGAAAAGATGTGACTGCCAGTCATCAGCCTGTGAAAATATAAGGGTTATTTTCAAATTAGCAAAGTTTAAAAGCTAATTTTATATAAGACCATATATGAAAAATCAAACCTATCATGTATGTCAAAATCTTACTTAGATTTGATCTAAAAAAAAATCTAAAAATAAAGAAAAGCATTCCTAAATTATCATTATAGAGCAGAGGGTGTGGGAAAATACGTAAAGAAGCTGTACTTTCATGGGAGAAATTATGTTCCTATTTATATATGGTTGATGACACTTATCCAGGAAGAATTATATTTAAGGATTTTATAAATAAATAGAATTGCAAGTGGATATGTATGAAACTGTGGAAGTGACCGATGTACAGGTGGCGGTACATTTTCTCTGCTTGAAGAATTTAGTATGCCAAACTGAGTAACCATTCTGTTTGTTATTTGCTTACTTCTACAAGTGTTACCTTTATATAACTTCTTCTTAAATAGCTGTCAATATTGGGGATTTTCCCTTATTTTTTTTTCCACAGAAAAATATAAGGATTTCTGTTCTGAACTTATCTTCCTCTTAAAACAGATTTGTATTGCCAGGCACATACATACTCTGAACTTCATTTCACTCCCTGAACGATTTGGTTCTATGGTCTCTGAGAAGTACTATTGACTGACTGAAGAGGGAATTCTCCACTGCTGGTAGATTCTCCTGTTTCTCCTATCTGTGCACAAAGCTGTTCCTGTTTCTAGAGTCAATGAAAGGTGCAGTGATGTGTGATCTTAATTCATCTTTATCACAATACACAGCCAGTGACAAGATAAAGATATACTCTTGAAAATAGAGAAAAATTTCAGAGGGAAAATTCTACCCTTGTTGAGTATGCAGTTGGTGTGATTTGTAATAAAGAACACAACAGTACTCTTCCTTTGCATAAATAATTTAAATGCAGCAACTTCTATAGCAGCCACACAGAATATAAATTGCTAATTCCAAAGACTAAATCCCATTATTTCAATATCAAACTGTTAAGTGGTTATATTTGTCAGACCACAGCCAGTGTTTACATGGCAGAACTTGGAGAAACATATAGTCCTTCTGTATTAAAATGGTAATTAGAAGTAGAAACCCAACCCCACCTTTAATCTTTAGCTATAAATGTTCACTTTTCTAATAAGCAAATAAAACATCACCATTTTTAAAATAACGCTTTTGAAGTGCATGTACAATTAGATCTAAACACTTTGCTTGTGCATTGTGAAAGGCTCCTCCAGCACTCTGTCAAATCCATTCTTTTGAGCAGACAGGTTACTGCAATTTACAAGAGTCGACTTCCCCTGGAGACATGCTCCCTGCACACAAGGAATACAGATTGTTTGCCCTCAAGTGCATCTAACATAGTAAGGAAAGCTAGGACATGAAAAAAAACAAAAAAAAGACCACAGCAGAACTATTGGGCACTAGAGATGTAACGAAAATATTAGGTTGGTGCAAAAGTAGCTGCCAGTTTTAACAAACAACTTTGAAACAATGTCAGCTTAGATTAAAATTTACTAATAAAAATGAGAACCATTAGAATCCATGCATTTTTGCCAACAACAAACAAGTCTATTTATTCCAGTAGCACAGAATTCTAGAGTCCTAAGACTGATTAATTCTTTGAAGGAGTTTTGAGCTGCTAATTGGTTGTGGAAGACCTTCTCCTGAAGGAAGCTGTCAAGATGCTTGAAAATGTGGTAATCAGTAGGAGAGAGGTTTTGTGAGTAAGCTGGGTGAGGTAGAGTTTTGTAGCCCTGTTCGTGAAGGTTCTGCAGAGTCCTTTGCAAAATGTGATCAGGCATTGTCATGGAGAGGAATTGTTTCTTTTCAGTTGACCAGTGTTGGAAGTAAACATTTCAATTCATGGTGCATTTTGTTGATTTCCTGGCAATAATACTTCTCTATTGTGATGGTTTTGCCAAGATGAAAAAAGTTATATTGGATGATTTCACTAGCCAAGGACCAAAGAGTGACATAGACTTTTTTTGATGCATCTTCAGTTTGGAGAAAAGTTTTGGTACTTCATGTCAGACGAGCCACTGTGCATAATGCTTTGGTTGTCACACAGAGTCCACTTTTTATCTCACATCACTATGCGATCAAGAAATGGATCATGTTTTTTTGCACAAAAGAAGTGCAGAGCAGACTTTTTAGTGGAATTTTTTTTATTATTTTAATTCAGCTTATATGGCAATGATTAGTTGAGATTTTTTACTTTTACAATTTGGTGCAAATGTTGAACAACTGTTAAATGGTAAAGATATAGTTCTGCAACCTCTCCAGTTCTTTCGCATGGGTTCACCTCAGTTCCAGCCCTCAGTTTATTGTTATTTATCACAGAAGGACATCTGCTGACCTCCTCATCTTCAAGGGTCTTGTTTCCATTATGATATTTTTGGATCCAATGTGAAGCTGTACATTCATTAATGTCCTTTGGACAAATGTTTGTTTGATATTGCAACAGTTTTTGCTGCTTTGCATCCCTTTTTGAACTCATACAACAAAATCACTCAAATTTGCTTTTATTCCATCTTTAATTTGACAGCGTAATATAAAAAAATATAGACAGTGGAGAAAAAAGTTATCATAAATAAGTAGAGCAAATTTTGTGCTTTTAAATAGTATATTACATTAACACAGTTAAAGTTTTATAAGCATCACAGTTTATAATGACAAAATGGCAATTATTTTTGTACTAACCTAATAAAAAATATATGCATCTGGAAGTCCAATTTTGTGGATAATTTGAAAAATATTAAGTATTCCTGAAAATTGCATATGTTAGTCGAAGTACCAGACCTGATTCTTTTACTATGTATGGCAGCTTTTGATTTATTTTTTTAAGATCACTTCCTTTTAAAGCAAGACTTCTGACAGCATGCTGTAACTGCCTACTTAGGTGTTTATCTGTCCGTTCTCAGGTAAGAATTGCCATATGATTTTCAGTCAAGTTCAGCAGAAGAGGTTTGATTAGCTTTAGTAGATCCACTGATCAACATCCTAATCATTCTTCTTTTTTTTGTGCCAGTTAGGAAAAGTCATAATGTCCCATTGCAATATCCTTCTAATATCAACACCTTACATACACAAAGGGTTGTCTTTGGGAAAGATTTTTCATCTAATGATTGATCTTATCTATACTGGAGACAGCCTACAAGGAACACCAACAACAACAAAATCCAAGTTTAAGCAATATTGCTTCCACTTGAAAACTACTCCCTTCTAAGACACTTAAAGGAATGCTTTTGTCATTTAGATACATGAGAACATTGAGAAATATTTTTCTTGGTTCTAATTAAATCTATTTTTTGCAAGAAATCCAGGTATCTTCACATATTTGAATTTAACAGCCAGAATGAGATGTAGAAACATTTTACATCCCTAGTGGGCACAGAATTTACTTTAAATCTTATCATTTCATAGTAACATTTACAAGAGACTGCTTTGTTGAGGGGAATCCTATAACTGTTTGTAAATCAGAAGTACCTGAAAATCTTACTCCTGAATGTTCCTGAAGACAGTATTGATGTTCACAGTCATATGGCTTTGAGTGTTTTCCTTTTGAAAAATTTTGAAGTTCTATGCACTTAAAATTCAGCTAAAATTGTTTGGAATTTTTGGTTTTGCTTTTTTTTTATCAAAAGGATTTGATTTTTATGCTCAGGAAAACCCAAATGCTTTTGCATCTCTTTCTTTACTTGACACTTGGCACTGTGAGATGGGTAGCAGCATTGACATAAATTTGAGGAATCATGAACACTACCTAGTGAAAAACTCTTAGTTAAGAAAAAGCTGCTCCATGGTGGTTTGTGGAAAATAAACGCTAAAGCAAAACAACATAGTACGTGA
Organism: Tapera naevia; assembly: GCA_033556795.1. NCBI lineage: Eukaryota > Metazoa > Chordata > Aves > Cuculiformes > Neomorphidae > Tapera > Tapera naevia. The sequence goes on from JAUMJJ010000059.1 coordinate 8,942,617, forward strand.
GAATATATAACATTTACAAGTTTAAGCATTGTAGTATGCTTAGATACTGTCTCTGTTCATTATACGAACTCCACTGTCTATGATCAGGGAAATATTTTTGGGGCGCTACAAACTCATAAAATCATTTTCCATCTTGCAAAGTAAGTCTTCAAAAATAGAAGGGTCCCTAATACATGTACATGACATTCCAGGGAAATCTTGAAAGAAGAAGATCTTCTTAAGAGTAGGTGGGTGTATATTATTTATACTGGAATAAGTCTTCTTTTACAGAATGATAAGCATTCCTTTACCACTTTGCCTCTTGCACCTGAAAGCTAATAACTTGTGCAGCTTCCCTCTACCTTAAATATGTTTGGATACTTTACAGTTGTACAACATTTTTATATTCTTTTATGTCCTTACATCTCAGAAATAACTAAAGAGAAGATAAAATCTGGAAAAAGATCCTCGGCTGAGAAAATCCCCAAACCAAAAGAGAAAAAGACACTGTATAGAAAAGTAGCTTCTGCTATATCCATTTGCACTGACTGCTTCGTTTATGCATGTCTAGAGCCTACGCCGCATGTATTTTTAACTGTTTTCGTTACTAATCCATGTTTTTAAACTACATTAAAAACTATTACTTTTGCAAGTTAAAACAAGTGAAGCTGATATTTATCACTGTGATGGGAATTCCATAGTCACTCCAAAGCTATATTCCCCTTATTTCTATGTTTTTTCTTGACACATCTTTCTTTATATTTCTGTGAAGTTATATAGACTAAACAGAATTCTGTACTGCCGTATTCAGGATAACTGTAGATGTGTCTAAATGCTTGGAAAATAAGATCCACATTCATATACAGTCATTTATTGGTTTACAGCTAAAATTCAGTCTGTCAGTTTTACTGTCTGTTAATAGGAAAACATAATAGTAACTAAAAGGGAAAAAATTATATCATCTGGTCTTGACAGATGTTTCAATGTATTTTAACGATTGGAGTTGATTTTTCTTTTTCATTTAAGTAATGAAAACAGCTAAAATATTAACACCAGAAGATCTTATGCAGTAGGCTTTTCACTGTCTCCAAACGCTGAAAGAAAAATCCAACTTCTTAGGTGAAGAGTCTAGAAACTGTCCGAGTGACTGGAAGAGAGAAGAAAATAAGAGTAGGATCCTGTTGCAGTAAATGCTGCATCCAGAATTCCTTTACATGGGCAGATGTGGAAAATAAGGAAATGAAGAAGACAGACAAGGAAAAACAGAAATGCATAAAAAGAAAATCCAAAATGCAGATATCATAAGTAACACATTTTGGAAGAAGTAGTCATCAAAGCATGGGTAGTTATCAGCTGGGTTTGCTATTTTCCAAAAAAAAAAAAAGACAAGAGGAAAAACCTCTATGTGATGGCTAATATAGAACATAAAATATACAGTAATTTTTTCACATATAAACCAACTTTTAGAAAATATATCTTTTATGCATAAAAGTTATTATTTTAGTTGTAGTCAGTAAAATATATTCAAGGGGACCGCAGGCTTTTTTTAGTAAACATAATCAGCAACAACAAATTGCTAGCAGCTCCCTGCTCTACACCAGCTACATAGTTTAAAAGACTTCCTATGCCTAGCAGTACACAAGCACTCTTTGCCTAACAGAAATTGTTAGAAATTCGAGAAATTCAGGTGTTTATCCTTCCTATTGGTGCTATTTTTTGATGTCTATCTTATTTAGGAAAGCCCATTTCAATTCTGGTTATGTGAATCAGCTAATATATCCCTCAAAAGTATCTTGCATGCAAACTATCATTTTTGGAACCCTACATTTATTAACCTCAAAACATGGACACAGACTGAATAAAAAGTTTAAGATTCGAAAACCGCTATGGATATTTGAGGGATTTTTTTTTCAAATAAGGAATTTCAATCTCTTCACAGTGCTCCAGCACTATAAAATGAATCTCCACCACCAGGCTAAGTAACCTAGCTCAGCTGCATGAGCGCCTATTCTGTTATAGTCTAACATTTTTTGTTTTCACCTAACAGTTGACTACATTGATTTCAGTGGAGTTTTTCATTATCTGCTCTGGATATTACGAAGGAAGGAATGACTCCTTCGACTCTCATCCTTTCTTCTGTATAAAGATTTCAACTTAGTGCACTATTATGACTTATTGTGACTGAGGGATTTATGAATGTATCAGCCTGTTTCTGATCTGAAGAATTAGTAAAGAAACTTTGCTACTAGTGGTCAACCACAGAGGAACCTGAAATTACTTGATACATAATTATTACTCTTAGCACAGTTTTTAGTCTTTTTTTTTTTTTTTAAGATTTACTTAAGCTTAGGGCAGATACAGATGATTAAACCTTATTACCATAGTGTGTGAAGAGCATTATAACATATATGTGCCCTGGCTGAGTCTGTAATTTCAAAACTGCTTGTTCCAAATTTGTGCACCCAAAAGTACAAATTATGCCCTGATACCCAGTCATATTTACATAGAACTAACCAGAGGATATTCTGGTTAGTATCACAGCCACATTAGTATGGAGCAGACAGACAATACCATTCTGACATAAGAGCTTATTTGTCAAAAAAATGAAAAAAATTCCAGCAGAAGGCATTCATCCGCATTAGCATTTTAATTTGTGCATGTTTTATTGTGTGTTTGTTGTCCCAGAGCTAGATTTACCATATTGTCAAACCAGGGATTTAGGGGCTGAGTCAAACTTAACCTCACTTCCACACATACAACAGGTATCAGGGAAGAATGCGTAGGAGGATCACCAGCTCTTCTGTAATCTACTAAATGGAAACCAGGACATAATTCTTTTTCAACAGTAAAACGTCTTAAACTTGGACATCTCAGGACACATTTTATTGAAAAAAATACTATGACTTCCTAGAATTACCCTTAAATGTTGCAGTATTAACCAACCATATAAATAATGGTAACTCTGCTATAATCCAGCTTACAGCTTTTTTTAATGACAAAGTGAGTCGAGCAACATCACAATTGCTATTGCCAAATTCCTCTGGAGAAAACTCTTTCCAGGTAGGGCATGCTGTTTTTAAAACGTTATACAGTAGGCATCTTTGTGAGGTAAATGAGTCTGTTTACCTTCAGATATTTGTATCTTGGCTAACTTCAGCCACATTTCAAGCGTTGAAGTTGCTCCAGCAATAGTTTCATAAAATGTTTAAGGTAATTTGGCTTTAATTTGAGGCTGAACATTAGCCTCTTCAATGAACTCAAAACCAGTCCTATAGCTTTCAGCACTCAGGAAGCTAGCGTGCTTTGAAGTATTTTGTATCGTCATTGAAGCCTTAGTAATATCAGTAGCAATAGGACTCTGTAGTTCAGAACCCTTTCAGGAAAACTAGAGTCTACTTAATTTGCTCCCTAACACTGTTAGTTCCAGCTGGAGTCTCCAAAAATGAAGTTCATACTAAAATCTTTAAAAGAGTGTAACAATCAGGCTAAATGTCACAATCATTAATCACCTTCCTAAAGAGACAAAGCAAATAGCATGACTGCATTAATTCTGATTTCCTAAGAAAACACTATAGATTCTGAATATCAAAACCACATCTGATAGTTCGCTAAACAAAAAAGAAATACGCATTCACGAGAAACACAGTGTGAGGCACAAGCAAGTTACATGTTCACATCTGTGACAACCCTGGTGAAGCAAATAATAAACAAAAAGATAGAAAATGTCACTTGCCTTTCTGTTTCACATAAACTGCTAAAAACATCTCTTTGGAACATGAAACTGGAGTTGTGTGTGACATAAGAAATGAGAGATCATCAGGGTTTCAAACCAGTTTAACCAAGTAAACACACACAAAAAAAAATCAAGGAAACACAGGTTGTTCCATGAATTTCAAGGAAGTATAAATAGACAATGCTCTCAGCATAATTTGGTCTCCAAAGCACTTGAAATTGCCTGAGAAGGATGACTTGGCAGCAATCAGGCCCAGTAGCTGGCATAGCAAAGATATAGTTCTGATGTCCATTTAACGCATCCCTTTATATTGTTCTGAAACAGAAATCAGTCCTTTCTGGCATGGAACAGAGGTGAAGGACTGCTAAGAAATGAGCATTAACTTGTACTCCGTAGAAGAGCCACAACAGTGAAGTTCCAATAACTGATATAAGAAGAATTGAAAAACAAAGAGCTTCACTGAAGCAGCACAATAATTGCTCAACAGTCTTTGATTTGCTCACCACCAACATTAAACATTACAAAAATTTCCCATGTCATTCATGGGAAAAGCATTTGGGTGGCCCTGTCTTCAGATCAATTTTTCTGCCTGATGAGAAGAAAGCCCTAAGGCTCCTGGTATTTCTTACCTTCTAACATATAAAGGTACTTATAAAAAACAGTTACTATATGAAAAATTGTGGCAGATCAATATAATCTGTTACAATTCACATCAGCAATGAGAAAAATCTGGATGCTGAGGTAAGAACTTTTTAAGTGTCAGGTTCAGTAGTCCAAACTGACAGTAGATGCCTATCAAATCATTACTCTGATTGACAGAAATGGACATGTTCGTGTATATGAGCACATACTGCAACTCTGACAACTATTCTGGTTTCAAAGCAGTAGGAAACTGGTGATGAATGCAGAGCAGCACTTAAATTTTCTGGAAATATTCACACTCATTCATTATTAAGCTTCAAATGTGTTTAATGGCACACAAACCCACAAAAAACATCTTGGTCAATCAGACTCTTTCCATAATGTAAATTCTGAATGTGAACAATGTCTCCTCCCCACAAATAAAATCTATGCATTATTATGTGGAGTATATTAGATCAATTCAGTTAAGGGACAAGAAAAATTCTAGCAGAAAAGCAGAGGGAGAGAGGAGAGTGCTCAGAGTATAAGAACATACTGGTCTCCATAGGCTTTTCAGAACATTGCATGGAATAATAATTTCTTGTATTCAGCATTTAAACAATAATGTTAATGTGAATAAATCAAAAGTATGTCAGATGTCATGTGATGCGATGTGATAAGTAGCACTTATCTGGTCCAGATAATTGTAGACCTAGAAGTCCTACAATAAAATAAGTTGAAGAACACTGGTGTCACCTCCGGTGTCATCTTATTGACTGTGTTAACGCTAATTTCTGCAATGTAAATAAAGCAGTATATTACACAAATTAAAGTACTCAGGGTCCTGAATAGTATGCCTCAGGCCAATGCAATGTCATAAAGTAACCATCAGACAAGAAATTATAAACACAAAATGCTTTAAAAGAGCCTATATTAGTAAAGAAAAGCATTATCTCTTAGTGCCAAGGCTACCAAGTCAAAGCAGGGAGGGCTATGGCTGTGTTGTCTACAGAGGCTGCTTCATACTAGGTTGCTTTCCATTGAATCAAAAATTTTCCCCTTAACTGGTAAATTCTCACAATATGTTTCAGTGGTCTGACTTTACTTGTAGCTTGTTAGTCATAGAAAAGAGGATTGACTGAAGAATTCCAATCTAACGCCTGCCTGTTTCTATGCTGAGTGAAAATCTAAAGTTGCAGTTATTTAGTCAGCACTTTTGTGGAAAGCTTGTAAGATCAGCCAGGAAAGATGATCAGTGTGCAGCTGAACATAACCATTGTCAGCACAGAGGCATGAAATCATGTACCCTCTTCCTTTCTCCTGGTGTGTGATATGCACACATGGGATTGTTTTTACTACTCCTGCTCTCTTTTGGCTTGCCTAGCAGGATTGGTAATGCTGCGTTCTCTAAATACATTTAATCCTCATTTTTCAAGTTATTTCTTCAAAAAATAAACAAAAAAATGGTTTTCCTATTATTATTGCAAGCTTCACCACTACAACCCCAGGGCTGTAAATGAAGGACTTGCACACAGGACTTACAAAGCTGCAGCTGCTGAATCCAACATTTTTTCTTCCATGATTTTCCTGGGTCATTTACCTTCTCATCCTCTGCTATTGTTAAATCTTCTAAGATTAGCATGAAATTGTGCTGATTGTTGATATATTTAATGTCGTCTTCAGTATTTTCCCACACAATTCAATATATTACGATCCAGTTTGCCTTTTCCCTCTCCCTGCCTCTCTCTCGCTCCTTCCACCACCCACCACTTTCACTCTCTCTTTCTCTCTGTCTTTTTTTTTTTTCAGGTAGAAAAAAATGATAATGAGCATGGTATATGAATTATAACTTTAGAATCCCCATGAGGGCCTTCAAAGTGCAAAAAATGTTGTTTTCTACTCTGCACAAATAAACTTTCCATAGTGCAAATAGATCATTTATTTTCCTAGAGAAGTATTGATTTAAGCTGAAACAAGTTACAACAGTATTGGAAAAAAAAAGAAATAACCGTCTGGCTGTATTAACAGATGTATTCCTTGCTTGACTGATGTCTACAAAACTATTTTTAACTCTTTCTCATCCACAATACTCTGTGATCTGTGAAGCAAAGTAATTTTGAAATAAATGACTGATGATACTTCCATGACAAAGTTCTTTCTGTCATGCTATATCTGATTTTTTGGGAACAGTAAAAATGTTTCATTCTGGTAAAAGTTCTGAAATGTTTATTCCAGTATAGGTCCACTCAGACCTGAACATCAGCCAAATAAAAAAAAAAACAAAATATAAAAAAACCCCAAAAAAACAGAAACGGATTTTCTTCTTATAAGGCCAAGGGAAGATTTCAAAAATTTCTGATCTGCACTACATCCTCTTTTTCCCCCACATATAAATAGCTGGTAGGTTGCCTCATATGAAATCCAGGCTCTGGTCCTTGGTCTTAATTAAACAACCCAAGGTCACTTTTTTGAACTATCCCACTATCCACATAATTGAATCCTCTTTGTACTACAAACAATAAGGCTATAGCAAGGATTTTAATCTAGGACTCCCAGATTCTGCCTAACCAGTGGACTATTTAGGAGTTTTCCTTGACAAGAAGCACCAGGGATTTTTTTTTTTTAAATTCAAACCCGCAATTCCAGTAAAAAAACTAGTCTTGACAAATCATTGTTTTTTGAGAGAAAATATTCGCTCAAAGGTTTTTGACCAGTTTCTTTCAGAAAGATGTCATCAATCATCATCCAATATTTGCTGGTTTTCAGCTCTAATGCTATCTCAAACTCTACTGTAGGACCAGTGACCACTCGTGGAGTCAGAACCCTCCACTGGTGGTAGCTTCTGTCTGAGAACATCTGCCTCAGTGCCCCACAGGGAAGCCTCAGGGCTGTATGCCAGCAACATGTTGCTTTGGATTCAGCAATACTCTTTATTTTACCTAGGAAGTAACTCATTTGGGTCTGGAATTTTGCTAGCTTTTCCTTTTCACTGTTATTTGTAAAAAAAGCATGGAGTCATTTATTTTGAAATATCATTCTGAAGAAAAAATTGACTCTGAAGAAAACCGCAAAACAGTTAATTTTTAAATTGACAGCATGAGACATTATTATTTGTTATTTTTCAAGTGTTTCCTGCTTTTTTTTCTTACTAATACTATTCATGAGATTAAGCATAAATTCCCAAAGTTTTCTCCTTTGACCAACATCTAATTCATCATTCACAAATCTATCAGAGTACCTGCTCATGGGCGAAAAACAATAACTGTTGAATTTATATCTTTTTTATCAGAAGTTATGTAAAAATGTTGATGATATTATAAGAATTTAGTCATTTGAATTAAAAGCATGGATAATTCTCCTAAATGTGACAAGGCTGTAGCTTTTAAATTTCATTGAACTTGGACCGTCTTCCACTGTACCTTTTAAGGCCTGACATCAATAGTTCATCCTTAAATAGTGTCTTCTAAGATAAAATATGAGATGTTCTAGGATGTTCACCTCAAATAACAACTTTCTTCTTTTAGAAAAACTCTAGTTTTATGGATACAATTCTGCACTTTCAATAATTCTCAGTACTGATTACATTTACACTTTTTAAACGCTCATTTAGACATATAAATGCTGATATTTTCCCTAACAATTCACTTGTGCAGATAAAACTGTAAACACAGAGCAGCACAGTGATTTACGCTCACTTTAGCAATTAACACCACAGAATCTTAAAAACTCTTTATTCCTGGCTAGAACCTCTCTTTCCTCACAGCCTTCTGACAAGTACAAGAAGGTAATCGGTTATCTTTCTTTTAGTCTGCAAGAATTAATACTTCTAAATGCCTGAATTTTTTCATCCCATTGTATAGCCCAAACAATAATGGGATTTATGCAATGCTTTTTTTGGCCTGCAGTTGAGTTAGATATGTGGAAGTAAGTATAAAGGGCCCATTTGGGACTAATCTGTACTTGCCTTGCTCCTTAAAATGGCTGTTCATTGAATGATTGCTTGTTCGGTAAGCATCCCCTCAGAAGCTGTAGGAGTCAACAGGATCAGCTCATTAACTGCCATTTGTGCTTACTCTGAGAAAAAACTCAGACATCCCATCTGACACTAGCGTTTTCAGCATTTTCAGTATTATGCAGCACTTCTGGTGAAAGCAGAGCTGAAACTACAGTTTTACACTTACATATATAAGGCCAATATTTTCTTTATTCATATGTGATGTAAAATTATCATAGAATCACAGAATGGTTTAGGTCAGAAAGGACCTTAAAGCACATTCAGTTCCACCCCCCCTTGCTATGGGCAGGGACAGTTTCCACTAGATCATGTTGCTCAAACCATCATACAACCTGGCCCTGAAACTTCCAGGGATGGGGCATCCACAGCTTTTCTGGGCAATCTGTTACAGCAACTCAACACACTTAGAGTAAAAAATTTATTCCTAATAACTAGTCTAAATCTACTCTCTTTCAGTTTGAAACCATTACCCCTTGTCTTATCAATACGCTCTCCGATATACAGAGTATTGGTTCCTAAGTGTGAACTGTAATCATATTAGGCACCCAGTAGCATTTAATTTGATGTGTTTTAATTTAATTAATTTAAGGTTTTAGATTAAAATAGCTCTGGAAAGGGTTGTTTTATTCCTCTATTAGCTTAACTGTTTCACTCATTTTGCTATCATTGTAATCAACACTTACGATCTGTGAAAGCAGAGTACAACACTAAAAACAGATTTGGTATTTATCTCAGCTTTTATTCATTTATAGCTTAGCTGCATTTATGAAAGACAGCTGCATTTTTTCTAAATCTTTGGTAGCTATTCTTCTGAGAAGTATGTAGAAACACTTTCAAGGAGAAAATTAAAATTACACCAATATAGGTACAGGGGGAAACAATCACACAGTATGGTTTACTACACACGCAAAAAAGTAGTAGATTAAGAGAACATACAGAAAATAAACCATAGTATTTTTGATGTAAATTCTGTATCTAGTTCAGAGACGCTACAGAAGGGGAACTGTTGTGCCACTCTATGACAGTCCTGCTGCAGAGATATTATAATGAACAACAGGAGGAAACTCAGATATATTTAAAGAATAAAAGAGGAAAGAAGGATAAGATGTTATATAGAAATAACCCAGAACTATCTTCTCCCTTTAATTCTAGCACTGTTGCCCTTCTATGGGCCAGACTTTTTTTTTTTTATACTAGACAGATGCATTTTTTCTGCTTCAGCACCACCATTATTCAAACTCCAGGTTGTTCCTGCCACTGAAGTTATTTCTCTTTTAATCTCATTACTGTGAACTGCAAAATGTATAAGCCATCGGAAATCATATGCTCCAGTCAGACTGGCCTCCTGAACCTGGGAGCTTTATAACAAGGCAGAGTTTTCTCTGCCTTCTTTTTTGTTTGGACTGCTTTCATCATTCTAAGCTGTAAATTCCCAACAACATAACAAATACTCAGGAGTTATTAAGGGAAAAGTCTATTTATGAAAATTTGTTTATGGTGAGCAAGTGCTTAGTGTCTTATATTGCCCTTTAAATAGAAAAGCAGTAGAAAGAAAGCAAGTAGGAGCAGTGTATCAGGTTAAATTGAACTTTCAACAGTAGCTACGTATAATTATCTAGGGAAAATTATAAGAGGAAATGAAAATAATACTTCCTCATAACCCTCACAAACTCCATTCATTTTCAAGTTGGGGGCATACTGATCTAGATGGGCTTCTGTGTACATAGTAACTCACAATATTTTTCCCTTTAAACTTAGCCAGTTTTTTTCTGAGGACCGAGTACAATTTCAGTGTCCACATTATGCTTGATAAGAGACGTCTTATTTTGAACCTTTTGTCATTAGTTCTGTTTGATTTGCCCTTCTGTCTTGTGGTAAAGAGAATGAAATATCCGTTGGGCCATTGCATGGCATTAATGAGCCTATAAATCAGTATCATTTCACTTCCTCTCCGTCAAGTATGTCTTTTCCAGACTGATGACTGCTAACTTCGTTGTTCCTCCTGCAGAAGCCATTTCATATTCCTGATGCTTTTTGTTGCCCATCTGCCGTTTTCCAGATCTTGATCCAGATCAAAAATGGTCGAGTCGTTCATTTAGAAGCTTCCTGCAAACCTTCAGTGCCATTACTTGCATTTGCTCTCATCAATCATGTATATGTACTGTGAAATGCTAACTTAGAAAAGCCAGAAGGTGTGTCTCTCTGATGACAGTCTAGAAAATAATTCATTTAAATGATGCCACAAGTGCAAGGAATTCAAGACTTAACAAGACATGGAATTGGTCTGCAAGATTTTTAGTTTGCAAGGATGAACAGTTGATTATTGATCTACTGTAAGGGCCATGAAACCATCTCCTGCTCCTGGATGGTTTCGCTGCTGGGCTCAAGGACACCACAGCTACAGTAGAGAGAAAGGCTGTCCTTCCTTGCTGAGCCCTCCCATTCCATGTTTGAGGGATAGCAGGAGAGGATTTTACCAGCCAGGGTTTTTCCCACCACACTGTGGGAAGATCCACCAATTCCAGCACTCCAAAGCCACAAATAAAATAGATAAACAAAGAGTTAAGTAAGCTGTCCTGAGATCAAGATGGGGAGAGAAAAGAAGGGTAAAGGAATCAGCTAGAGGTGATGAGAGGTATTTGCCTCAAAGAAAATTTGTTTTCATCCCATGAAAAAAGAAGGTTTAAATTAAGTACTAATGGATCACAGAGATGGTGGATGGAAAACTTGTATATAAGAACAAGATGAGCTAAAAAATTGTTAGATAGTAATATTTTTTTTTGTCAGTTCATTTTTTCCCCTCAGCTTTTGCAGAGTCAACAATCAATGACTCAATGTAGAATCAATGTAGAGGGTGTTACATAAACCGCACAAAGATTTACTAATTGATCGTGGGACTGTGGTGACTGGCCAGAAGAGCAGACTGAGGAAACAGTTTAGCAGACAGAAATCAGACCATTGTTATTTAAATTTTTGGTTTATGCATGTGCTTCTTTTGTTTGCTTATTTAAAGCCTGTATCAATACTCCTCTGGAAAAAAATACATTTGTCTGAGTCTATAGCACCATTTTGGAAGAAATTCATACTTATCCTTAAATGAGTTTTAGGGATAGTTCTCAGTAGGGATAGGAGCCAATGGGGTTCATTGTCACCTGAACTTTTTAGACCCCTGGCTCTTTCTAAGAATTTATTCCCTGCTGTGCCAAGCATGGTGGCAGACTGCTGGCGCTGAGCCTGGCATGGCCAGCGATGTGCAGGGGAGTAGTCTGGGTGCTGCAACAAACTGTGCTGAGGGTGGGCAGGGAGTCTTACCAAAAAAAAAAAAGTGCTAAAGGTGTTGACAGGCTGCATGTCTTGAATATACAATAGAAAATCTTACTTTTTTTGGCTTTGGCAGGGTCTTTAATCTGTTTGGGTTTTTTTTCTTAACAGTAATTTCAACACTTTAAGTTTCAAGTAAGAGTCCAGAATTCTGCTCAAAAAAATAAAAGAAAACAAAAATTCCTTGGTAACTTCATTTTTGGATCTGGTGTTGCTTAAGTGCCTGCAGTAGTGCAGCGCCCACTATTGCACCTGCCCACAGAGCTCTCTCCCAAGAAAGGAGTAAATTTTAAAAGCTTGGCACCAGCATCACGGTCTCATCTTCCTTTACCTGAAAAGCATAAGCACCACATAGCTCCTTGTAAAAAAAGACACAAAACCAAACTTCAACAGCAGGTCAACAATGAGAAATGGAATGAACTTCCCTATGGCATCATGGAATGGATGTTCATTCACAAAGCTCCGTGTGTATGTTTCTGTCTAAATTCTCCCATGTCACATCAGGTATTTGGCAGCTTCCCAGTGGCCACACAGAGGGTTTTGGATTACACACTGAAGAACTTGACTCTTCCTGTACATTCTTTATGGAGACTAGGCACACAAAACTAAATTCTGCAATCTATTGCTCTGATTGGTTAGTTTCCTTGTACACAGTTCAGCATGTGCTAGATCTATGTATAGCAGCAAATACGCAAGCTCATATGCAGACATATAAAGCAGAGGGAAAAAAAAAAATCAAGTTTATCCAGAGCACAAAAATCACAGGAAAAAACCCCAGAGCAATGAAAAATTAGCCTGGCTTTATAAAGTGATGGAATAATGCTGAAGTGCAAGCCTGTCAGTTACTATATTGCATGATTCAGACCTCCAAATCAATGATATTCAGGACAGACAGAAATACATTTTCTGGAAATTTAGAAGAAATCAAAGTAGTATAATGAACAAAAGTTAACCGATAAAAATTAAGAGCAAAAGCAACATTCTATAAAACAAAACTGTCCTAAAAACAGGTAGAAAAGACATGCAAATAAGAAGAAATCTGGACATGAATAATCAAAATACCTTTTCATTTCCTAATATGAAAGAGAATCTTTTAAACAAACAGATTAGAATTCAATCAAAGCCCATCAATGTGAATGATGCACTTCCCTTTTTGTTTCACTGCCCATTAAATCAAGGTTAGTACTGTAAGCTGAAACAAGAGAGACAGTAGCATAAAAAGGACAAAGTGGGAATGTGCAACTCATCAATAAGTGAGTTCCACCACACTGTTGGCAAATATAGCATGCTTTTGTTAAACGAAGATGTATTCTTGGTTTCCTTTTTATGCTTTTTCTTCACCCTTCTATTCTGTCTGTAGGGCATGGTTTGTTTTTCCTGACAGTATGAGATTTCTGAGCTACTGCAATGTAGTGCCAACACACACTGTGCACAGTAAGGGAAGAAGAAACAATCTGGCTGTTTCTTTCTCTGCAAATAGCAATTAGTTTCTCACAACTGTATTTTAAATCCTGGTACCAGGGGCCTGATTTTAGAAAGCTAAACTTTTCTGTCCCCCTTTTATGTGTCTATTTATGTGTCCGTGGTTATTCTGATGCAAAATCAGGATTGGTATCCAGTTAAAATGTCTGGAATATGTTGAAATACAACGTCAGTAATTACACAAGTAAGCCAGAGTTGAAGAAACTGTTGTTTCTACTTAGTATTGGCCTTGATTTTCTTTGGAAGAGGCTTCTGGTATTGAATGGGTGAAAAAGCACTAGCAGATTTTTCAATTAATTTAAATTAAGAAGGAATTTAAAGGCATTTTTAAATAAATTGTAAATCATTATTATCTAGCATTAAAACAATCATACAACAAAGACTTTATATTTAATATAGATTAAGCAACAAAAATAATAGATTTGCTACTACCACTTATTCTATTTAGGCGTCCACTGGCTACAATTAAAATAAAGCCAAATTTTCAACAACAAACTTCAGATCTTTTGCCAAATAGTAATGATATCATGTCAAGAAATTCCTAGAACAAATAGTGTTATAAATCATATGCCAGATGCAATTAGCTGTATATTTCATTTAGATTTAATAGTCTATTTACTGCATGATCTTCTTATGTCATAAATTATCATAGTTCTATTGAAGTCAATGAAGCCTGTTTATACCAGCTGAATCTCTTCTTACTCTTGTAGGATTAATGTTGCTTTTTAATATTCAGTAGAAAAATCTGTTGTGATATTGAGAGACATGAAGAAGAGAACAGGCAAATAAACATTAGAACTGCTTTGGGACTTTCCAAGAGATGCTGAAAGCCAACATTTGGAAAGAATAAAAAGAAAGCACAAATCTCATCATAATTGGTTTACAAGATATTTTGATTACTTTATTTGAAAACCTCTAAATTACCTCCCAGGTGGAAAATGGGAGAGGGGAAAGAAGTAGTACTGAAAATAAGTCCTGCTTAAAAGTACTCATCAATCACACATATGAGGTAGGACGATTAATTGCCTAGTCTAGAGATTATTGAAGATCAGAATGATTCTGCTATAATGACCATTCTTAAATGCTAGATTACGTAAAGTAATCCAGAATCATCCAGTTTAATTGCTTGTGCTTTTGTCTCTTCAAGAATGTGACAACTTAGTTTGTAAATGGTCTATCTAATGAAGAACATCATCTGTTCACACACATCAGTATTTGTTACTCAGTGTTCTTTTACGCACTGAAGTAACATGTTCTTTTTCTTCTAACAGCCTTCTTTACTGTGGCTATATTTTTGAAAAAGACTGAAGATATAACGATCTTTACAAAATAATTGAATGTGATAATTCTGGATTATGTCTTAATTAAACCACAGCTTTGAAACACCCTTTGTGATTCTATCAACAACTGACTGCAGATAATCTTGAGATAAAGCAATTAATCTTCTTTCCTTTTGATTGCTTTCCTTGATCCCTTATCTGAAGGCAGTTATTAACATTATTTGCATTCAACATCATCTATGTGTTTGAGTATTTGAACTTAGTTTCATTTACAGGTGTATTTGCATGTTTTCAATAGATTTTGTCACCAAAATTCATGTCAAGGTTTTGGGCAACCTTTCACCTTTTTTCTGCCATTCATCAAGGGGTTTCATACAAGCAGTATTCCCACATCAGCCATATGGGTGTTTTCATGCGTTAAGCTCTTAGAAAGGCTCCTGACAACAGTCATATTTTGATTTCTCCATTTCAAAGGTCTGATACATAGACCAAATATTCTCGGTAGAAGTGTGAAAATATCCAAGTAGCTAATGTCAAGTAGCCAAAAGAGTAGCAGTGGGTTTTGGAAAAGACAGAGAATGTTAAGTACATTGGAGCTGAAGTAAAATTTAACTTTACAGTACTATTTTAATTGACCTACCTAATTAATGGAAACCCATACAGAATGACTTCAAACTCACATATTGACATCATCCCTATTACATTCTATACGACCTCTTTTTAGGAAACAGAGCATCTGCCATTGAATTGACCTTGCTGGATATAAGGGCTTTTGTAATAGTTTAGGAAAACAAGGCCTACTTAAGGTATTTTCTAAAGAGGCTTACACATTTATTAGTGCTCTGTTTCTCTTCCATCCCTATTAATCTTTGTGGGGGTTGTTCGTAAAGGCTTTGTAAAGGCTACATAATCCTAATATGGTTAATCTCTCCCTCTATATTAAATTCAAAAAGGCAGAGGATTATTTAGAAGAGCTACATCAGGTCTATCTTCCCAATTAAATTGTATCAAGACTTTTATATCACCCTTCTTGAATATCCTTCTCCAGAATTTTCCCATCTAAAAATAACTGTAACAATTTCAGGCTGTTTCCTGTAAATTACAAAATAATTACAGCTGCCATTTGTCTGTCTTTTCATACATTTAACATTATTCAGAAACACATTAGCAGTAAAAGAGCAGCTGATTATTAACAGACTTGTTGCAGAGCAAAATAAAATTTTATAATGCGTTGGAACGTACTGAGTTACAACAAACCAAGGCCAAGACTAGTAAACAGGAATAAACAGAAATTACAGCAGCCATAGGTAGGAAGTAGTTGTGTTACAATTTTGCATTGAAACGTATTTGTCAGAGTGGTGAGTGAATTTTCTTGGTGGTAGAATCATAGAATCACCTGGTTGGAAAAGACTTCTGAGATCATCAAGTCCAACTGTACCTGTCCCCTTACTAAACCATGTCCTTAAGACACTCATCTACCTGCATTTAAACACCTCCAGGGATGGTGACTCAACCAACTTCCTGGGCAGCCTCTGCCAGTGCCTGACCACCCTTTCGGTAAAGAAATTCTTCATAATACCAAGTCCAAACTTCCCCTGGTGCAACTTATGGCCATTTCCTTTTGTCCTATCATCTGGCAATTGAGATCAACACTTGCTCTGCCACAGCCTCCTCAGACAGTTGTAGACAGCAATGAGGTATCCCCTCAGCCTCCTCTTCTCCAAGCTAAACAACCACAGTTCCCTCAGCTATTCCTCTTAGGACTTGTTCCCCAGCCCTTTCACCAACCTCTTTGCCCTTCTCTGGACGCGCTCCAGCCCCTCAACATCCTTCTTGTAGTGAGGGGCCCAGAACTGAACACAGTTCTCGAGGTGCAGCCTCACCAGTGCTGAGTACAGGGGCGCAATCACCTCCCTGGTCCTGCTGGCCACACTGCTCCTGATACAGGCCAAGATGCTATTGGCCTTCTTGCCCTCCTGGGCACACTGCTGGCTCATATTCAGCCGGTTGTCAGTCAACACTCCAGGACATGGAAATTTTGTTTAGATTGATACAGAATTTATAATACCTACACATTGAAAGCTCCCATCTTTGAAGGGTCCCTGGATTTTAATATACGTATCTGTATTAAGTAATTCGTTGAAATTAGAGCAATATTTGGCCCAGTATCTTAAAAATCTCTTTGATATATATCTGCATTCAATTATATTTCTGATTATTATCACCAGGGAATAAAATAGAAAAATAACAATGTTTCAAACTGTATTTCTACATATGAAATATCCAAGGAATTTGTGGACTACTGAGAATAACTGAAATTTATGGTGCATTAAATATGTTACGTCACCACTGAAAATCAGCCTACGATTTTAATGGTGTATTCAATTCCTACAAATATTAAATGTGTTATTTCCTACCTCTGCTTTATGAGCCATGAATGATACTGAAGTAGATTCCCAAGCTTTAAAAAAAAACATTTTAAAGGTGTTTCCAAAATCAAGTCCATTTCGACCGTAAAAGGATTTTCATATTTTTTTTTCCTTTTCTCACACATAAACACACTCTTCTAATCATGATAAAATAACAAAGGGATTAGTGTTTTCCAACCCCATAAACTGCCAGCTGATGCTAAGAAAATAGCTGCAGATTTTTATATAAATTTAGTCCATACTTTAGGTAACAAATACAAAGTTATACCTGAAATACTCTGGACCTGCCAGTGAGAGTACATAACAGATCAGACTGGCAAACAGAAGCCATCTGCCAAGCAAATAGAAAAAGTTATAAAAATATCATCAATGTAAATAACAATTCTCATTACTGTCACAACAACAATAATAATAAAACTAATATACCAAACAAGTTAAGCACAATTAATTTCTTACCACCTGATGACTAATACCCAGCCCATCCCCAGGCCATGATCCCCACCCAGGAAAGTCTGGCTCTTGACCAACTTCCCACTCATAATTGAGCATGATTTTATACAGTATTGAATATGTCTTTGGCCAGCTTGGGTCAGATACCTGGCTGTGTTTTCTCCCAGCTTCTTGTACACCTGCTCAGTACCAGAGTATGTGAAACTGAAAAATTCCTTGATTTCTTAGCAACAACTAAAAACATCGGTGTACTATCAACATTCTTCTCACACTAATTATAAAACATAGGTGGCTACTAGGAAGAAAAATAACTGTTACATCTGAGCATAAGCATTACCTGGCAACAAGTTAAACGATGTGTTATCAACATTATTCTCATACTAAGTCCAAAGCACAGCAGCTACTGGGAAGAAAATTATCTTTATCTCAGCCAAAACCAGGACAGTGTATTACTAAGTCTTCTAAAATAATATCAAACATAGAGCAATATCTATGAACTTCTGCATAGGCATAACAAGATATGGAACACTGATCAAACACTTTCAGATTTAATTTTGGTTTGGGTTTTTTTTGATCTTGTAACATAGAGTTAAATTCTACTGAAGGGTAAAGCCTTAAATTCGTAAGTTCCAAAGATAGAAAATCATATATGACAAGATAATTTTTGGTTACCCAATATGACTTTGAATACTCTACCTACAAAGGTGAGGTTTTCCTTTTATAGTCTCCTTGTACAGAACATGAAATACTTTATAACACTATAATTTGCTACTGCTTCCACTTTTCCTTACTAAGTGTTCTCAAACCATTGACCGCGATTTCAGACTGGGGTTTCTTGTGAATGACTGAGAGGAAATTGAGCACTACTGTTTCTCCTATTTAGCCTGTAAATTGCTTAGAGAAAAGACTGTATGTTGTCTGCGTGTGAAGCACCAAACATACTACCCTTACTAAGTAACAAGTGACAGCATTTTCCCTGTCTGTCACTTTGCATAGCAATAGCCTGTCTTTCACTCTCCCTTTATTGGGCTAGATGAAGAAAGCCAATGTAATGCAGAAACTGAAACAGGAGTATCTAGAAGGTGATCAATACGAAGATCTGTTTAGACTGAAATTGTTACTCCGTTCAGACTGTCTGAAACTGATAGCTGATGACTTTGTTTCTTCCCTAAGACAGCATTTGATCGGTTTGTAAGAGCACAGTCCATCATCATCAAAGTCAATGAGAATATCATCATTTACTTCAGAAGGATAGGAATTGAGCTCTGTGAGAGAGAAAGCAGTTATTATGCTGCTTAGCTTCTCTTTTCCCAGCTCTCAAAGGAAATTTCAGATTTTTTTCCTTCCAGGATTAAGAATGGGGGCGAAAGTGAAAGTCCAATGTGTCTCCATATTGTGAGACTTCAAAAAGAAAGGAGACACAATGAGCCACAGGTGATTCGTGGCTCAAAATAAGTATCTGGAGATGTAATACTCTCAAAATATACACTCACTATTGCTCATAAACTTCTATCCAATCCTGTTGAAATTTCAGCTCAGCTTATACGTATGTGTATATGCACATGACTAGTGTTCTACTTGAAATATCTCCTATTTTAATTGTACTGTGAAGTTCCCCTTGTCTCAACAGCCACAACAAAGAGAGTTGCTGAGCAGTACTCAGATTAGTATTTGGAAAGAATGAGAGAGTGAATGTAAAAAATGGCATTTGCTCTATTTTCTAACTTCAGACGGTAAGTAAAGTAGGCTGTGCCATCTGCTGAACAATTTGCCTCCACGCTGTCTCGTCTGCCACTTGTTTAACATGTAATGTTATATGTCACTCTGACAGGAGTGCAATATTAACAGGCCCTAACAGGGTATGTCTCTCAATGGGATGACAGCCGATGTCGACTCTGCCTCTGAAATACTGCCAGTTTAATTTCTATCCTCCAGACTCATTTCTCAAGATTATTAATGATAGTTTGAGACAGAGTTTGCAGCACACTGAGTTTAGCTCCTGACAATTACTCCCTATCCTTTCCAGAAGGGAGGCCTGTGGGTGTTACGACAATATCATTTTATTCTTTAAGTTCACATCTTTTTCTACTCTCTGTTTTTATCACACTCATTCTGTCATCCTCCCTGCCTTTTTATGTGGGTTTTATTTAACTTGACCTTGACTATTCATAAAGAAATCTCAAACTTCTCTGCTCAGTCTTTTCCTCCCTGCCATCCCTACCCTTGGCACAGAGGTATACAGAGGAATTGCAGTGGCAGGGTAAAAATTTTTGGATGTCAGGTTATGCCTACTTTTAACCCTGAACACTAAATTACAGCCTGTAGCCACATCATCCCTCCAGATATATTAAACTCAAAATAATAGTAATAACTAGCTCTTTACTGGCACAACTGTCATGGGTGTTAGATTTATCTCACTTTTGTATGATACTGGCAGACCAGGGTCTTGCATTAAATTTTATGGATTTTTCATCTGTAGAACCAGAGGATGGTAAAACTTTTCAAACAATAATAATATGTGTTGGTCACTTTGCAGATCCAGTAGCATATAAAACATCTCATGCTTTGTCTCTTTGAGAATCACTGATTCGTGTTTCTGTTAAAATAGAGTATTTTATATAGCAGTTGGAAAAAATCATGGGAGCAACTTCATCTAAAAAAACAGTTACAGGGAGGTTATTGAAACAAAAGTTACCCTAGCACTAGTAAGGCTTATGAGCTCCAGCACCACAACATATTAACATGTCTTTATGGCTTCCAGGCCAGAGTTGGCTTCCATTCAGACAGCTCAGTGTGAAAGCAGATCAAACACATGACTGTCTGCACCCGTCTGTGCAGACAAAGCCTCAGCTGCTTTCTCCGACTCATCCTGCTTAGACTGGTTTTGATGCTCCCCAATGAAAACACACTAGAGCCATTAAAAGTTTTTGTGCGTGCTCTCCTAAGGCCCCAAAAGCTAAGTGTTGGCGGTCAGCGGGACTTCCATCTCTTTACTTGTTGGAAGAGCTCTGCTAAATAATTTGACCAAAAGCAAAAAAATACCATTAACTGATAAAGACTCAATATTAGCTTCACCAAAGACTGGCTCATCTTACTGAATTTCACTTAGAAATGGAATTATCTACAGTTTTTAACTCACTATATACACAGACTATCACAGCTCAGGTTTCATCTGGAAGCCATAGTCAGAACTGCATTTATCATCCATGATTTAGACAAGCTATCTAATAAAAGCAGTACATATTTCCAGCTCCCAAACTGCAGAAAAAGTCAATGATCTTTACTTTACCAAAAAGACTCATTGCCACATGCTGCTATCATACCACATCTTACAGCAACATAATGTTCCTTTGTTCTTCTGTTGTGGAATCATCATCTTTCATGGAAATGTTTACTAATAGTAAACATGCATCATGTAAGAACTATAGAATAACAAAAGCATACCAAAATTGTCCTTCTCTTAGTAAATGCTTTTTAGTGGACAGAGTCAAGTTTCAGGTCAAAGCAGCCAAAATTTGCAAGTTTTCAGATATATATGGCTATCATTGAAAATGTTTACATAACCCCCTTGATAAAAATCATGGTATACAGCTTTGCCCTTCCAGAACAACCGAGCACTTGAATGTAAGTACAATACTTGCCCAACCAATAGATATCATATTTCCACAGGCTGGCCTGAAACTCTTTAACAAACTTTCTTATGAACTAAGGTCCAGAGCCCTCACTGGCTCCCACCCTGATGCTTTTTAACTTCTTTTTATGCCAAAGATGTCCAGCATAAGCACACAACAGGATATCTTTGATAATAATAAAGATATTAAAGTATTAGAAAAATAACTGTAAATCAGACATTACCTATAAATTTAAGTCATTCATATATTTTCATACTCTCTTCTCCTCTGGGAAGAAAATGAAAATGAACTACAGGTTATCTTTTTCAGCCTGCAGTTTATGAACTACTGGAACATAATCAGATACTACTGTGAACAAAGCCATATAAAGAATCATAGATAACAAAGCAGTATTACCAATGCCTAAAGCTAGACACAATAAACATAAATAGCAAGGGTGCATGCTCCCACTGCATCCGTACTTTTGCATCTCCCAAGCAGCTATGTAAAATAAGGACACCCGCATTTGTTATGATTCTAAACAGTTTGGGACACATTAAGATGAAAGATACAATATCAAGATTATGTATTACTGGGTGGCCAGTTCCTAGTTCACTTCTTTTGACATTTTGTTCCTTGAAGTCAGCTTCAAAATATAGTTTCATCTATTGAAGATTTTTTTAATAGATCTTTACACTGATTTCATTACCTCCCTTAATCTCTAGAAATCGTGTATTATAATAGAAAGTAAAAATGAGCAAGCAAACACCACACAGAACCTTGAATATAACGCTATCAATCAGTAAGCTTCACAGGGACTCTCCGTTTCCAAGAAGAAATAAGACAGAGGATCTTCTTAGATGTGCTTTCTAGAAACTTAGTTGATCTTTGGTACAAGACTAGAGTTCTAAACTCACTCTTTAAAAATTTCTAGCCAGATAATTGCATCTTCCTGACCTACATTCATCTGGTAGATGCAATTGGGTTTAGTAGTGTTTCTCCCTGACTGTCATAAACTGCCTTTGAGAGTTGCTCTGAAGTGTGAAATACTGCTTGGTTTGGTTTTGTTTTGTTTTGAAGGCATTTCTGCCGTAGGAAAATTATTGCTCTATGACCCTTCTGTATATTGCAAGAGTGACTGGACATTAAAATATTCTGATAGCCTCAGGAAAAGGTATAAGGAATACACCAGTATTAATAAAATAGTGAGTAGTGTTTTAAATCTCTCTTTACATGAGACTTTCTAAAGTGACATTGAACTCTATCGTACACACACTGCATGAGCAGACTGCTAATATTTCCCAGCTTGTCCTGCAATTAATGGGAATTTTAGAAATAAATGCATACCAATTTTACTCAGTGAAATTTTCCTTCACTGCCGGAAATCAGGTCCAAAATGCCTAATGTCAAATACTCCAAACCTATGCATCCAGATTGAAAGTCTCAGAAGAAAAATTGCTTGCACAGCTGAGTCTTTTTTGGATTAAAAAAACAATCCTGTGGGTTGTAGAACTAATGAGGTCTGGTTTTCCATGAGTTTTGTCTTATGAACAGATTCCCTGATGTCTAAAAACGTGCAAGTTCCTGTTTTCCCACACTGATGTTCTCCCTCTCCAATATGCATTTCCTTTCAACATTTCTCTCCTAGAAGGGCTGAGAGAGGGGGAGAATGGGGTAGAACACAGCAACAGTCTGCCCTGTACCCAGCTGCCTATTTTCAGGGTACTAAGAGGATAGCTATACGTATGTCGCTCTTGGTAAAATGGTGGTAGGAGTGAGATAGACAGAGAGACATAAGTCTCATATCACTAATGAAGAGAAGGCAAAAATTCACGTATAGCCTTGTATTTTCGGCAAATTATTTCTAAAACCATCTAGTTTACACTGATCTTCCTTTACTGCTATTTCTGCTTAAACCACTATTCTTCATCTTACCAATCACAGTAGTATGCATTTCAGGTATGTCTAAGAAATCATCCACTTGAATATTTAAAAATGGTCACTTATGACAAACTATGGATGAGACCAGAAAGAAATTGCTAACCTGCATGCATGACAGTTGATAAAATTGGTTTTCTACTGAACTTTAGGTATCATTTTGTTTCCTGCACTTTGTGGAGGGTTTCTCTTGTTTGTTTTATATGCTTGCACATCAGGGATTTTTTTTTCCTCTCTTCCCTTCACTTTTATTTCTGTCAGCATTTAGTAGTCTTTGCTTAGGTAAGTTCACTTGTTCTGCAGAAATGCAATTCTTTCAACTTTTTCACTTTAATAACAAGGTAGCAACAATGAAAGATGTAAACAAACTGTTAAATATGGAAGCTCAGAGACAGGTAGACCATGAAATAAAACCTGCTCTCTCAAAATCATGATTTAGACTCTGTTGGTAGAGGTTTCTGAAGTAAATTATTTTCTCAAATGTTTAAAATCAATTAACTTTAATGAAATGGAAAAGCATAATTATTAGTAATTGTGGTACTTCAAAGTAATAAAAAGAACACAAACTTCCTAAAGAAACATATTTATTAAGTAATTTTAAATTTTGAATATTTTCAAAACATTGTATCTTAGAAATGGATTGCTTCTCAGCCAACTGAATAATCTAGTCAGAGTCACAGTATCACAGTATCAAAGTATCACAAGGTTGGAAAGGACCTCTGAGATCATCAAGTCCAACCTATAACCTAACACTAACACCAACACTAACACCAACCATCATCTAGACCATGGCACTCAGTGCCTCATCCAGTCTCCCTTTAAACACCTCCAGGGTAGGTGACTCCACCACCTCCCTGGGCAGCCCATTCCAATGGCCAATCACCCTTTCAGTGAAGATTTTTTTCCTCACATCAAGTCTAAACTTTCCCTGACGAAGCTTAAGTCCATGCCCTCTGGTTCTGCCACTGGTCACCTGAGAGAAGAGACCAACCCCTGCCCGACTACAACCTCCTTTTAGGTAGTTGTAGAGAGCAATCAGGTCTCCCCTGAGCCTCCTCTTCTCCAGGCTAAACAGCCCCAATTCCCTCAGTCGCTCCTCATAGAGCTTGTGCTCCAGCCCCCTCACCATCTTCGTTGCCCTCCTCTGAACACATTCCAGTATCCTAACATCTTTCCCATACTGAGGGGCCCAGAACTGGACACAATATTCAAGGTGAGGCCTGACCAGTGCCGAGTACAGGGGGACGATAACTTCTCTGGTCCTGCTTACTACACTATTCCTGATGCAGGCCAGGATGCCATTGGCCTTCTTGGCCACCTGGGCACACTGCTGGCTCATGTTGAGCTTCCTGTCCACCAGCACTCCCAGGTCCTTTTCTACCTGACTACTCTCTAGCCACTCTGTCCCCAGTCTGTAGCTCTGCATGGGATTGTTGTGTCCAAAATGAAGTACCCGATATTTGGACTTATTAAACATCATCCCATTAGAATCGGCCCAGCTCTCCAATCTGTCCAGGTCCCTCTGTAGGGCCATCCTACCCTCTAACAGATCAACTCTTCCTCCCAGCTTGGTATCATCTGCAAATTTGCTGATGATGGACTCAATCCCCTCATCCAAATCGTCAATAAAGATATTAAACAGGACTGGACCCAATACCGATCCCTGGGGGACACCACTGGTGACCGGCCGCCAACTGGATGAAACACCATTTACCATCACTCTTTGGGCTCGGCCATCCAGCCAATTCCTAACCCAGCACAAAGTGCTTCCATCTAGGCCACAGGCTGCCAGCTTCCCTAGGAGGCTACTGTGGGGGACCGTGTCAAAGGCCTTACTGAAGTCCAAGTATACCACATCCACAGCCTTCCTCTCATGCACCAGGCAAGTCACATGGTCGTAAAAGGAGATCAGGTTGGTCAGGCAGGACCTACCCCTCCTAAATCCATGCTGGCTGGGCCTGATTTCTTGACCGTTCTGCAGGTGGTGCATGATTTCACCCAGGATTATCTTCTCCATGATTTTACCTGGGACCGAGTTCAGGCTGACAGGTCTGTAATTACCTGGATCATCCTTACGGCCCTTCTTGTGGATGGGCGTCACATTGGCCAACTTCCAGTCTTCCGGGACCTCTCCAGAGAGCCAGGACTGCTGAAAGATGATGGAGAGTGGCTTAGCAAGCTCATCCGCCAGCTCTCTCAGCACCCTAGGATGGAACCCATCCGGCCCCATAGACTTATGAGGGTCCAAGCAGCTCAGCAGGTCTCTAACCTCCTCCTCATGGATTGCAGGAACACTCGGAAAAAAAAAATCTATCAAGAGTCAAGAACAGTTTAATAATAGACTAACCAGAAAGCATGACAAAATTCATTAAAAATGTTAGAGACTAATTATACATTAAAAAATGAAGCACCAGTATCTCATACGTGCCAAAAGCCACTGAGACAATCGTTGATAACTGGGATGAGGAAAAAATCTAGAATATTTAATTATTTAAAAAAAATGTCCTATTTGTATTAGAAAAGACTAAGAAGATGCGCATTTCATCACAGTGGCAGCAGTGCTTCATCTCAGCTCTCTTACTATTGAAAACGGCCTATTGATGTCCTCCAAAATGAAGACACAAGTGAGGTTATTATCAGTGCTAGAGCAATCGCTGAGAAAGTCTTAAGTGCAAACAACTTTGAATATTGTAACTTCTCTGAGTTATGAGTTGCTGTGATTGTTTACAGAGAGCTGAAGTCGAGTACCAGTAAACTATATGAGAGTAGTAGACTTGTGGGTGAAAACAGATCAGCTCTCAGTGTGCAATTAGCTCTCTCTTTTAAGACCACCTTTGATAGACTCACCTTTGTTGTAAAGCTCCAGCTCCAGGACGCATTTACCTAGCACCAAAAGATGGAGAGCACTCTAGCCATGTAGTCTGAATGTCCAGCTCCAGCCAAAACTATCTTGAGTCCAAACACCACAAAACCAGGAAAGCTTTAGCAACATTAGAGTGTTGCAAGATGAAGAAAGTAGTGAAATTAGTGTCTATAAACCACTGTAAGAAGGTAATTAAAGCTAGTAATTGCCTTTTTCATCTCTATGCAGGAATTATGAAACAAGGATTAGAAAGTACAGAATCAGATACAGAGCTGGTAGCTATTCAAATAATTTGGAATGTGTTTGTCATCACCAATTCATCATTAGTGAACAACAGATGCCGTTAACTTTGCATATTTTTGAGAAGTTCTTATTTGGAAATAAAACCATTGTCTATTTACTAATATTGATTCTCGAGCATGCTTTCCTTTTCCAGCTTGCTGTAACAAAAAAATAATTATGGTTCTTTGTAATTTTTTTTCCTGAGAAATAAATAATATGATAAATAACAAGAAAAACTCTTGGGATCTTAGAATTTGAGCATTCTTTTACACAAACTTACACAACTCCATTTTATGTTGGTAAAATTTCTTTGGAATCATAGCAATGTGTCTGAGACTATAGTGGGGCCTTATGATTTTTTCAGTTATGAAAGCATAATATGTGGGTATGTTAACAGGATGCGATAGGTGTAGACGTTATTCTTTCCTGTAATAGACAGGTAGCTGTTAAAATGCTTACACGTCTAATCTTTATTACAGCACTGGGCTGAAAAACAGAAATGGTAGAGGAGTAATTTTTCTTACATTTCTTTAATAGTCTCATGTGACATTTACTATCCTTTTACTGTCCTGCTAATGATGGACTGCATTAGGAATCACTAGCTGTTCTTTGACAAGTTTCAAACAATCTCTGTATTTCAGTTAGTGTCCTGCTACCCTCTTGTCATTCCTGGCCTAACTTTTTTATGTCCTATTTGGTCTCACTTAAAATGGGGAAATTTATGTTAACATTTGGTTTTCCTGGTTTTCTGCTTTATGCAAAAAATATTTTTAGTGCGACTTTTGTAAATATTGTTTTTAAAGGATTAGAGATCACATGTTCTGGAGTGAGTACTGTGACCAATTACAGCAAGGACCATGAAGAGCCTGTCAATGGATCCAATCATTCTGACTTCTCAGATGGAATAATTGTTGTCAGTTGTGCACTGTAAGCATGAAACACATCATAAAGTACAAATATAGAAGCAACTTAGAGAAAATGAAGTTATCAATTTGTTAACCCTGTGAAATATAATTCTAGGGTCTGGCCCATGTCATTTCTACTCATGTTAAGTTGTTCTTCACCAAAAAATAGATTTCTGTCTTCAGTGTGGATAATATTATAAAATTTACTTCAGATTAGCTGACACGCAGTAAAAATCTATGAAAAACTGTTTAGACACATCAAAGGTGAGGTGACTAGCCTAAAATTAAGCTTCTTGCATTCTTGCTCAATAAAATTATATTAGCCCATGACTGCAGTGACTGCTGGCAGTGACTAAGTCTCAGCTGACAAATATCCTCTAACAGACATAACAGTTTGAAGGCACATTTGGACCCAGCAATTAACTGCAAAATTTGTTGGTTTTGTGTTGGTTTGGTATTTTTTAAGGAGAAGATCAAAAAATTCCAGACATTGTTTTCCTTGTAATGTGGCTTCAAGCACCAAAATGTCCATTCTAAGTCTAGCAAATGAGTTTGTAATCAAAAGTGCTGTCATCATTAATGAGTTTGAGAAGCCGAGTGAGAAACTTTTACATTTTAGGCACACATCCTCAATCTTTTGTACTGCTACAAGAACCTTAAGCTCTGATGCTTTAAGCACCATAAAAGCTGATGCACAGTCCTGCCCTAAGGGGAGGGAAGGAAAAGCTATGGGGCTGGGAGGGTCAGGTGCAAGTTAAACCACTGAGAAGCTGAGAGCCAACCTACAGGAAAGACAATGACTAACTCTTCCAATACTTCATTGAAAAAGTAGAATTCCTCAAGGTATAAGCGATATTAAATCTGAAGGTTAGTTAACATTAAAAGATTGCATTTTCTATTTTAAAAACTCTCTACCTAATAAGCAGCGTGACTTAATTTATAAAAGCAGGTTTTATGCTTCAGCCATTCCTCAACTGAATCTTTCAACTGAGCTGACAAATTGTTTGCTTTCTCTTAGCCTATAAAAGTAGAATCCGCCAGCTGAATGGTTAGTAGTGCAGCAAAAAGTGCTTCACAAACAATTCTAGACTTATTCAAGAGGAGGGAGTTGAGGTTGTTAGAAATATCAGGGAAGGAGATGATGTTTTCAGGCAAATCAGGTGAGCATGCAATAAATTACAGCTGTGACATAGAAGGCAGAGAGTAATGCAACTGTGAAAATCCAAACACTGAGAAAAAATGAAATCAGTACAGAAAAAGGTGTCCATTACTGAAATTATTTTTGGATTTATTTTTTTTTGGTAAGTAAATTGAGGTACAATTTTTCATTAAAAGTTAGCATCATATTAACTTTTAAACATGTTAACATCAAAAGCTTTAGCATTTCAGAGTGTTAATTGTTCACCAAGTCTGTGACAGAGAAAACTAATTAGTAACATACTGGAGTTGTTATAACTGGCCTTTACAAAGGAAAAACAATAACACAGATTAAGTGCACATTTTGTCCTTATCCTCATGAGATAGCATATGTAGAACTAGATTATTTGGTTTTTACCAACTAGAATCTGCCCTTTTTAATATGAACTCAGACAACAGAAACACACATCATTTCAAGAGGTTTGGGATTCACTAGGGGTGTGCGTTCCATTTTTAATTTTCTCTTTTTTCTCTGATTTAGAACACCAGTAAAAATCTCACATAGTTTTCAGAAATTACAGCTTTTTATTTCAATTATCTTCTGTCTGAGCAAATATAAATTTCAGACTGTGATTCCCCCTCCAACTTGATTGCTTGGTTTTGTCCTATCAGTCATGATTGTGTCCCTGCTACAATAAATATAGTTTTTAATCTATTTTCAAACAACGTTGTTCAGTGTACTGCTAAATGCAGTTGAACTCCATCATAAAAGAGGGCATACTGAAAATAGTCAGAAACAATGCTTTTTGCTGGTTGGGAGAAAGGGTTATATGTATGTGTTATGGTTTGAGTTTATTGGGGTTACTGACTCTGGTTCAGCCTTAATCTAAAGTAACTGTGTTTTCTGAAAAACTATGTGCATGCTTTTCAAACAGTTTATCTCTAGCAGTGATAACACGGAATAACATGGAACATTGGTATGCAGAGAGGCAAATATTTACGCTTTTTCCTCTAGTAACCAAGGCCATTCTCGAACTGGCAAAAAAGGCTACATATTCAAGGAGTGGCAGACAGGACAGGTTTGACTAACAGTACTCTGTGACAGTATAAAAGACTGAAAGATCATCTTATCAGGCTTTAATATTCATTCAGAACAGCACTGAAATAATTATAGTTGTGCATTTGACAAACTAAAACATAAACTAGTTCTCAGTTGGATACTCTAGTTGCCATAATAACAGAAAGTCTCCAGGCATTTAGAGGAAATTTGTCTTTCAACAATTTGTATTTTCCTAAATGTACAAGAAAAAAAAATCCTTTTGCAAAACGTCCCTGTTTTAAGTCGGTAATGTGACCCTACATGGTAAACCAGCTCTCTGTTAGCAGCCAGCACTAGCTCTGCTCCAGCGCTGAAGCTCTAAAGCAGCTTCTGTCTTGATGCTTTCAGTAGCACAGCTTCACTTTATCCAAGTGAGGCAGTAGGCTCCAACAGAAAAATATAGTGTACTTGAGGGGTTTCTTGTATAAAATTCCTGCACAGAGCATGTATAAGAACAATATTTTTGAGCAAGGAGATCAGAAAAATCATCAGAGGAAACAACATATACATATAAATGTGAACAAGTCCATGTCCTAAACAGTTTTCTACAGTGAAATTTTAGTGATTCAAGCCAATTGACAAAACTGGCATTTTCAGTTGGGACAGAATTTCTTCTTTACAAGCCAAGTTGGTGAAAAGTAGGGCACATCATTGTCTGAAAAGCAGCAGAAACTGTAAAGCAGCAAAATCTGTTGGTTGGGAACAGGCTCTCAAGCAGAAGGACCCTCGAGAAGTTTCCTGTTTCAAACAGTGCGACTGTTTATTTTTTCCAGGTTTGCCACATATAGTGCTTTGTCTTTTTCTCTTTGGATTTTGTAAGTAATCAAAACTTCTCTCTTCAAGAGAGTTTGATTTATTGCAAGCAGGCACCACCACACCCCCGATTTTCAAAGTACCACCACGACAGAAATGTCTAGCGGGGGAAATTACTGCCAGAAAAACAGCAACAAATTAAAGCTTTATATAAGAGACATAACTATCTGGATCTTTTCCAGCATTTCAGTATTTCAGACACAGGATATACTGTATCTAATACAGAAGGATCATAGCTAAACTCTGCCATTGAGCTTTACAGTGAGTGAGACTGCACTAAGAAAACCCCTTCAGTTCTAATTGAGTATCCAACTTTGTGAATCAATTAGGCTCCTAGGGCTTAGCTATATGCAGAGTTATTGTCCCGCTTGCAGTAGGTCTGCTTTACACGCCCATAGTATCCACCAATGTTTAATTTAACAGATGGTTGGAATCTGTATAATTCCCCTTAAGACGTACAGGGCATGGTTATATCATCCCCAATGTTGAACTAAAAGTAGATATCCAACACCAAATGATGCTGCTTGTCTAGTATAAGTCAATCTATCATTTCTACAGCTTTCCGAGTCTCTCTGATCTGAAATGCATGAGGCAATTTTATGTTTTAAGTATTACTGCTTTTTCCTGTCATTTAGGAGGCAAAAAGAGGAGCATATTAAAAATCTATTAACCCTCCAAGTAAGTAATTTGTATAAAAGTTAGACTTGCATACCCTGTTACTCTTATTTAATTACTTTTATTTATACAGTTTCATTAGAGCAGAGGGCTTTACAGCCACTTAGAAGAAAAAAAATCACCACTCTCAGGACAATGCTCTCTACGGTGAATATCACCAAGTACTCATGGACAAGAGCCAAAGGCAGGAGTGAGGCTATGGGAAGACTAGAGTTATGGAAGTTTGCGAAACTATCTTTCGATCTAGTCACTTCCAGAGAAACTAGACAGGAAACAGTCAATATGGGTGTGACACTTCGGGATTTGCTACAAAATGTCATGCAGTCCTATTCAACCCAAACTTCAGAGACCTCAAATATCACTTGGTATTTTCAAGAAATAAAAATGGACAGAACAAACAGTTGCAATGCAGCTTCCCACATTGTTTGTCTGACTTTTTTTCCCCTGGAATAGTAAGACTTGTTCCCAGAAATCCTGCTAAAAAAAAAGTCCTGTATATTTTATTGAAAAGCTGCTTTTCTGCCCTTCCCTTTGTTTTGCCATTGAATGGCTTATTTTCTGCAGCTTGTGTTGAACTCCAGCTTCAAAAGCCCACATTTCTCCACCATGACATTCTTCCTAGTGAAACCAATTTCTTACCAAAAAACTTGAACTACATTGGCTTCTGTTCTCACACCAAATTTCATAGACCTGCTTTCAGAAATATGGCTTTTTTCTCTTAGAGATAGGATCGAAATGGCGATTTCCCCCTCGTCACTCGCCCTTTATTTTTGGTTAACTGTTAGTGAGTTGTTACAGCTACTTTTTCATGTGGCTGTTGAAAAAAAAACAAAATCAAAACAAGAAACATGTCTTTGAACGCTCTAGACCCTCTAGCAAATGAGGACAGTAGGTTCAGGTAAGTGATCTGCTGCATAGGTAACAATCCATGATATAAAGTCAGAGGCCTTTTATATTGGTTTATACATGCCTTCAGGATGCTTTGGTCCAGTTTTTCTGTCATTTTGCACTTTGTGTCCCTTAGGCCTAATGAAGTAATTCACATAATAAAGATCGGTGGTGTTTTTCATATTGTATTTTTCAAATTAGTTGGATCATACCCAGATGTGGTTGCCAAATCATATTTTCTTCCCCATTCTCTCTCACTGACCATTCACTGGGGAACTATTAATGCCCAACCTGCTTCTGTCAGCTCAGGGTCTTCCTATGGTCAATTAAGACTTGCTCAGTTTCTAAAGACATTTACAGTAGAAATCATGATTTTGAAGTTCATATGTACCCTTTCCAAGCATATCTTGCATATGAAAGACCAAATATTCACATAAATACAGCAAGCTTGTCAGTCAAGGCAATTGGAGAACCTGAGTATATCAGCCATTAGAAGGTTATCTTCACGTTTTGCAGGCCAGAAGGCTGAAACAGTTCAAAAGATGCAGGAAAAAAGAAACTCTCTGATGTAATTCCTGCCTGTATTCTTCTTTTGAGAGTTAGTGTATTATACTCGAGTTTATGCATTATTTTCAGATATAAACTCAAATCGGCTCATCTGATTAGAAAAATTATGGTAAATGTTCTGGCAAGTTGCAGTTGGCACTAGGCGTGATATAAAGATCCTGCTTTCTAATTATGTGCCTCTTCCAATGGTATGTGAAATAAGTTTCTATACATTGACTTGGAGTTACCTGGGCCCAGGTGTATGCATCAGTTTTCTGTGGACCACTATGAGCTTTGGACAGCTATTGGTTTATATAGGAACAAAGCTAAAAAGTAACTAAATCAAATCACAAGACTTCTCTCTCCTTGACCTTATTCTCTTTTTCTTAAACTTCTCTAGAATTAAAGAAATATAAAAAACATCACTTATTTGATGACATTTTTTATAGTTTAAAAAAAAAACTTTGAAAAAGTATTCCAAATATAGCTTAGTTTATAAACAGTAGATATTAAAAACACAGTATAACCGAAATTATGATAAAAATCCAAGGCAAATAAACAGCCAAAAAATAACAGAACTTTAATAATTATTATTATCTGGTCAATATGATAGTACTAAAAGCATTTAAGTAAGCTAATCTGTCTTTAAATCTAAATATTTACAATTGTATTTGCAGAAGATTCTATTCTAAATATTAACACTTCTACTGCAGAGGCTGGGACACCTTCTCTTTTCAAAATCATCAGCTTCATGGTGTTAAAAAAAAAGTGCTTTTATATGATAACCTCTAATTGACATTTATATATCACTACTGAGAGACCACAAAAATCTTGGACAGTACACATCTGATTTTGTCTTGACCCTTTTAATTCTTCCCACACCAGCTAAAGTTTTCATATTGATCAGAAGAAAATTTCCAGTAAATAACTTACTCATATCAATTGGGAAATACATGTAGTGTTGACAAGGAAGATTACCAAACAGTGATGTAGGTGCTAATGGGACATACATGTGCACGCATGTATGAAGCATGTTTTTTGCATGATTAAATGCAAAACCAGTTGACAATATTGAGCTATTCTTAGAATGTTGAAATCAAGTCAAGCCTAATTTCATAAGTACTAAAAACCTGCAAGGAACTTAAAATAGTTTATATAATTTCTTAGCTTTTAATTTAAGTAGTATCATTTGGGTTTTTAAACTTTGAGTTTTTGAAAATCGGCAAGAAAAAGATTAAAAAAGGTAAATTTTTAGCCATAATACTGCAGGCAGAAAAGGTTGATCCATCTAAAGAATTTGCTGTGATACATCTTCATTTGACCCATCTGTACTTGGAGAATGACAGGCAGAAAAGGAGAAGAGATTCAGACAGAAGGGTGTTCTATTAATAGGCAACCTGATTCAGTTAGAAAAGGCAGACAAGGTTTTCAAATCCTGCATCTTTCCATCAGGCTTTATAGGACCCTTCCACTACTTAAAGGTGGCCTACAGGAAAGATGGGGAAGGGCCCTTTATCAGGGAGTGCAGCAATAGGACAAAGTGTAATGGATTTAAGTTGAAAAATGGGAAATTTAGATTAGACGTTGGGAAGAAATTTTTTATTATGAGGGTGGTGGGGCACTGGAACAGGTTTTCCAGAGAGGTCGTGGATGCCCTATCCCTGGAAGTGTTCGAGACCAGCTTGGTTGAAACTTTGGGCAACCTGGTCTAGTAGAAGGTGTCCCTGCCCATGGCAGGTGGCTTGGAACTGGATGATCTTTAAGGTCCTTCCAACCCAAATTATTCTATGATTCTATTGTTTTAAAACTTATATTAATGAGAGACTTGGTGCAGACCTAAATGATCCATAGATTGTGGTCTATGAAAAAGCTTACAAGTTTTATTTGTTTTGAATATAAGGCACAAAACTGATAGAGAAGCTCAATCACACACAAAACTGTGCTCTGCCTTTAGCTTCAGGGAAATCAGTTTCTCTTCTAGTCTCTAAATCATTAAAAAAATAACAAAGGAGAAGAGACAGGAAAAACAATTAGTCTATGCAACAATATCCTAAAGACTGTTTCAACTGATGAAAACAACAATCAGGAGACTTACACCATAAAAAAAAATACAAAAACCCAAACAAACTAAGTCAACACAATATTCAGAAACACAAGTAGACTTACAGTTATATAACTAAGAGATTAATTACGACTCAAAAACTTCATAGAGAAAGTGCATTTCAGAGGGAGGAACAGCAACTTAAATAATAGATTTTTTAATGACAGAGCCACTATACCCTATCTGTGAATTTTAATGCATGAGTGACATTCACAGAGCTCTGTTGTTATTAATAGCACATTTATTTTTTTTTAAAAAAAACAACATAATGGTTAAAGTCTTTCTTTCATTAAGGAGTAGCAAAGAACAAAAAATGCTATAAAATGACAGTGGTTAAGAAAAAACAACAACAAAACCAGATCCAATTCTACATTTTCTAGTATTTACATTTTTATGTTCTCATATGAATATATTCACTGCCATAATAGGAAGTACAATGCTGGACTCCAGAAACTGTGGGTGTGCAAAAGTGTCTCTTTGTTGCAATGACTGGCTTTGCATATTGGATCGAAACCAGAAGAGGAAATCGACTTAATGTAAGGAACAATACACTCTATTATACACTTATGTACTGTAGAGAAATTGTGTCAAAATAATAAATTAAACAATTGTGTGTAAATTTAATTTCTCATTGTAATAAAAAAAGGAGTTTTCAAGAAACTTAAGAGACAAAATAAAACATTTTTCTCCAGAAAAGGACAAAAACTGCTTTGCTGATGGAAAAAAAAAACAGAGAGGAAAGAAAAAAAACTTCTCAAATAATCTCTACTTTCTGAGACTACCTAGTAGTATGGCAAACCAATGTATGATGAGTTGCAAAATCTGCTCACGTGGGTTAAATCATTCCTGAAGTCAAGTTTAGCCATTAAAGCCAAGTTCCACTTCTGCTTAGCTCAAAACAGAACCTGTGGCTTAAACTATTCAAACTCTGCAGGAGCGATGCTTCATACAATCAGGTTCAGAATTTCAGAAAAACAAAAATAGTTGTGTAAAGATAGAATGTCAGCAGCTAAGGGATAAGTGATGCAGGGAAATGAAGGCAAATGCACAAGTTCTACCAAACCAAAAAAAATGCCCACAACTGTTCTCAGTGCACATGGCTCTCACACGTGTTTCTTCAAAAGGAAAGCCTAAGGTTTTTAAAACATAAATTTGTGCTCAAATGCTCAAAATCTGACACAGATTTATAAATTTACTCAACAATTTAATCTTCAAGCCTTACACAGAAATATCTCTAAGTTCAATAATTTCAGTAAGTAAATGTAATTGCGCTTTCTCACTGGAACTATATCAAAAAAATGAATATTCAGAAAGCATGCATGACTTAATCTATTTTATCTTATACCTTCCCAGAAGGTCCGCTCTGAAGCTTCTGCCTTTCTGAAATGCTTCCTCATACGCAATCTTCAAAGTTGTCCAACTCTAGAACTGTGGTACCACCACAGAGCCAGTACGCCACAACAGGGTAATATGATAAAATAAATATATGAGGAGGAGAGAAACACCAAATTGAAATTTGAAAATAAATACAACCTAAACATTTTCTAATCACGTGGCATACTGAGGTGTGCATTCAATGTTTCGTGGGAAACATGTTGTTATGTCTTCAATTGTACTAAGCCAGGTCAGCACTTCTGGTTGCTAATATTTGGGTTCGAACTAGTATTATACCAGAAGAACTTTTTTCAAGTATTGATTATTTTTTGGCCCATTTTTCAAGAAAATCACCAATTCATTCCCTTTTCTGTAGTTTATCCTAGCATACTGGATCTTGGGGTTCCTTCTTTGTTGTTGGAATAAAGCCTGTCCCCCTAAAATTCTCACTCATTTTCACAAAAATGGTTGCTTCACCTTGACATTTCCCTCCCCAGCATAATATATGATATATTCTGTTCTTTAAAATACATTCTTCCAATGTCCCACTACTTAATCTCACTGAGTTTAAACATTCAGTATCCGTGTGAAGCAAGGGAGGGATTTTTTAAATTGCAGAGTCAGTTCAATTGAGGTAGTCTCTGTAACATCTGAGTGGGGTCTCTATTTTATTTCAAAGGACCAGAAATACAAATTTCAAAAAGGTAAATGGTTATATGGGATTCTCTTTAGATTTCCTGCAATTTATGTCAAAATCTCAAAATTTTCTGACTAAAAATCTCTCCTTTACAATCCTTAGGGATGCAGCAAAATAAGCACAGTAATTCAGCTGTCAGTGACTGTTCTCACACTTGGACTGAAGGCAAAGGCCCTCTCATGCTACCTGCATTCACTCCTGTCAGGGAAAGCTGCTATCAGAATGCCTACAACACAGAGCATGTTAAAGAGTCCCAAGTTGGACCCAAATGATCTGGTATATTTACATAGAACAATTTAGTGCCCTACCATTATCCTAGCTCAAACCCCAGAAGTAATACAGCCATCTGTGCTAGCTACAGAGGGCAAGTTCAGATGGTCCTGTGTAAGATAGCAGGACTAAAAAACCACCACAGAGCTACCAAGTGCCTCCATTGAAAACGGAGATATATCAGGTTATCAGCTGCCCCAGAAATGTGATGCTTGGAAGAACAGGAACATTGAGAGTGCAATACAAGGCAGAGAGAACAGCACCTCACAGAGAAGCATTTAGGGATAAGGTGCCAGAGCAGGCATTCAAGCATATGTTTAGAATCTATTTCCATGAGAGAAAAGTGACACCAATCAGATTATTCTTCGTATACTCCGTATTCATCATCTCCCACTTCAACAAAACTTACTTAAACAAGGTACGACCATGTCTGAAGGTGAGGCATTGCCTTTGATAGAAATAATACATGACAGTTGAATTTGGGAATCAAGTGACCCAAAGCCTCTCTAGTGCTCTGCTCATGTTCATCAACGTTTTTTCTTTTGTAGAGCAAATATATCAATGCAGAGGACCTGAATGGAACAGAACTAGGAAGATATAAGGATATCAGTGTGAAGTCCATCAGTCCATGTAAGATTAAGAGAAAACCAAAAGGTCAAAGAACTATGTCACTTCCCAGCTTCTGTAGTTAATTATACATTGAAAGCATTTTTACTGGCATTAAGTTTATATGTCAACATGGAAAAAAATTTGTAGAGATATCTTATCCATCAGCTTTTATTCCCATGAAGTTTAGAAATAACAATCAAATATAAAAGTTACCACATCCCTTTACCTAGATTTAGTGAGTAGAAATATTAAAAAATGCTTCCAGAGAACCATTTTTGAAAATATCAGCTGAAGTATAATTACAATAGAACATAGAAGAAAGCCAGTTGTGGCAGGTTGTACTCTACTTACATCACGTAGTTCTCCCACAAGCAAACCAATCAATATAACCCATTAAATGAGAACATTTTTTTAAAGTGTTGTTACAGTAACAGATAAAGGAATGCACAGTGTATTAGTTATCAATGCTTTATTATTGAAAACAAAATTGAAATTTTCTTATCATCTGGCACATAAACAATTATTTCTACAAAAAAAGGAAAGCCTACAAATCTGATAATTTATACAAATAACAGTTTTTCAAAAAATAAAATTTTAATTTAGTAAACTTGTCTTGTGCTCTTATTTTTTTAGCACTGTCTGCAATAATCCACCATAAATCCCTGAGCAGAGAGACATATTTTAAACGTTTTAAATTTATCCCAAAAGAAAAAAAGTTATCAAGCCCAGACAGATTTTAAAAAAAAATGTATTCAGGGACATTCTGTTAAATTTATGCTAATCCTTTTTTCCTTCTTTTACTTTTTTTTAAAGAAACAAACCAACCCAGTTATCAATGCAAGCAAGAGTGCTCCCCCTTCCCTTCTTTTGTGCAATGAATAAAAATTACTAAATAAGAATGAGTAAAAGTTGAAGTAGACAAATAACATAGTGAATGGTTAAGACCAAGAAGCCATCGAAGACTGATGGCTGTTGAGCAAATAAAGCTGCAGGATACCACAGTTTTATACTGAGTTCAGTTATAGGAACTATCTATCTAGTTTATTTCTATACTTTTTCCAGAAAGTCAGAAAAGCAGGAGAATAAGTTCAAGCTACCATTGTGCTCTAACACCGGTTTCAATGATAAACAAGAAATTCAGTTTTTGACCTTTCAATTTTGCTTTTCTAGCCATAACATTTGAGAAAAACCTGACACATTTGACAAAGCCAAACAACCTTGCCCTTCTGGCAGGCCAGTTGTAAACTTAGCAATTTAAAGTATTTTAGTGAGCCAAAGGAAGAAAGGGAAACACACACTACTACAATTTTTTTTTACTAAACTGACTTTGAAACAGCTACTCTCCAATCTATTTCAATACATATTTAAAACCCAAGTGTAAGAGGAAAATGACCAAGAAGCTAGTGTATAATTCAAGTGTCCTATTAGGTACACACACTAACCACGAAAATGCAAGGAAAACCAAATAAAAGAAATAACAACACATACAGACTATTGTGTTAATGGCAGGTAACATTGCTGCAGTCAAGTAATAAATAAATAAATACAGCAAAGTATACTTCTCTACAGTTTTGTTGGAATGGTGCTCAACAGTTAAAAAGGAAAAAAAAAAGCCCTCAACCCTTTCTCAGTATTGAAGAGTTTTTAACAGAAGATCCTGAAGAATCTTCAGTTCAAGGTGCTCTACCACTTTAACATTACATCTACCATTATGAGAAGAACACTGAAGCATGTACCAACAGGTCATTACATGAAACAGAAAATTTTCTTACAACTGATACTTATTCCAAGTGAAAAAAGCAGTTAACAAATGGCCTGGAAAAAAACTGACTAAAGCTTCAATACACTGCAATTTAAAATGAATTATTTTTACATTTAAAAACTGAAGACTAAAACTAGGCCAAATCATTATGAAATAGAAATAAATTGAGCCTCATCAAAAGCATATTTAGACATCTGACAGCTCTGCTGCTAGCACACATGTCAGAATACAAACAGAATGATAATATTGAGTTAGAATCTGAATAGGTAACATTTTTTTAAAACACCACCACTGTGAAAAGTAACTGGCAACCACCTTTACAGATTTCTCTTGATCTACACTGTTTTAAGCATGAACTAATCCAGTCCCTTCACTTATTTGCTAGCCTCAACAACGCATAACATTTCCTTTTCTACCAGTTGCTCAT
The DNA here is from genome assembly GCA_033556795.1 of Tapera naevia. Classification (NCBI taxonomy): domain Eukaryota; kingdom Metazoa; phylum Chordata; class Aves; order Cuculiformes; family Neomorphidae; genus Tapera; species Tapera naevia. The sequence goes on from JAUMJJ010000059.1 coordinate 8,981,924, forward strand.
GGAGCCTCATTTGTAGCATATCCAAAATCTCACTCGGCTAAGTTATTGCAAAAATACTGCATGCAAAGTCCAGTTTAAAGTTGGTTTTATCTGACAGCAATGTGAAGACCATCATACACAATGTTCTAGAATATTAATTTTTTTTTTCTTAAGACAAGAGTCTGACCATACTTATGTGATACCAGGGCTAACATCAATCTTGCTTGTATTGCTAGATCACACCTCTGGACTTTGGGGATTTTTTTTCTCACTCTACGTACACATCTGATGCAGAATATGGGCAGTTCTTTGCTCATTCTGTCTAACCCACAGCCATTTGACTGGGTATCTCAAGGAAAATGCATTAAAACTTAACAAGTTGAAATAATACATTCTCAGCAAACAATTTTAAATGCTGTCATCTAATCATAAGTGAAAGGTTTGAAAAGAAGTTAGCCATATAAGCTGTGAAATTGGTAAGCAAGTGGTCTTAAAGTGAGATACAGCAGCATTAAGACAAACTGCAAACACACTGCATTTAGTATATATTTTAATGAGTTATATTATCAGTGAAATACTTGAGCCTACTATTACCACTTCTACTCTCATTTGGCTTAGTGTATACTGTACAATTTTCCATTAGTATCTCTATGACAGTATACATTTCACGTACCCACCAGAAGTGTGCAATATGGAATTTGCAACGGTTTATCAAATATGCCAAAACATCTTCTCTCAAGTGCTAAATATTTTTGTGGGGTAACAAGTCCTTCATGAATACCTCAAAGTCTTCATTTTTCTATTTATATACCAAAAAAAGTATGCCAAAAAAGCAGAACAGCTTCTCCTAGCAGCAATTAAGACCTCTGATCCTTGCAGTCAAGTCCAATGAGTTCTCTGATCAGACAAATGTGTGGAAGTTCTAGTTTGTGATTTTAATCAATGTAAGAAAAAAAAGTTCAGAGTTTTCATCATCATGTTTTGGATGTCTTCAAACCTTGTTTCTCCATAATATTCCACAATTTGCGAAGATTGGATTGAGTAATGACATCATCAGGTTTAAGTTGAAGAGCAAGGAGGTAGTTTTCTTCAGCCTCTTTGAGTTTACCATTCAGATGGAGAATGGCTCCAAGATTCATCAGTGCAGCTGGATACTGGTACAAAAAAAAGGAGAAATATTAGGAATATTTTCAATTTTTCTTTACAGTCAATCTTCTTCCAATTAAATAAATTATTCCCTTATGTTTGCAGACTTTTCATGGAAACAATTTAGCAATTTAAGCAAACAGAGATAACAAGAAAAAGTTTCTGAACAGCTGCTGTATGCTTTGAACAGGGCAAACTGGTGTCTACAGACATAGACTTCTCTCTTTAATGAGAAAACACAGAACTAGGAAAGGCTTACATGTGGTAATGTTGGCATAGCACAGTTTCCAAGAGAAAATTAAAGTAATTCAAGAGTGGATTAAAGACAGGAATTTAATTTTAATTCAACCCATTGCAACAAAGTGTTTATAATCATTGGGAATAGTTAACGCATTGGAACTCATTCCCTTTTTCTCTTTGCCTCAATTATAACTACCAGAAAATACAATCTGTTCTCAGATTGTAAGGATGTTCAGGGGTGCTAGGATATCCATTTAGATTCAGGCTGTGGCAATTATTTCTTAATGAATGATTGAATAAAACTATCAATAGTGGAAACACATGCTATTTTAATAACAAAGATGTGAAAATTTTATAAGAAACCCATTAAAAAGCTTCTTATGTTAGTAACAATTTTTCCATCTTTAGCAAAATAAATCATTTCTTGTTTTTTTTTGTTTTCAACTGTAGACTATTCCATCATGAAATAATAGGCAGTCCAGGAAAATTAAACATGCCTGGTTACTGGAATTAATAAATATTACAAGGGCAGAAAAATAGACTTATGAAGCTGAACAGTCTAACCTACATTTTGCAAGTACCTGAGGCATTCACATAATGGTGAGAGCACATTAAAGACATTTGCCTAACCTGTACCTTGCATTTCAAACAAAAAAGGGAAAAAATACTCATGTTCACTGTCGTTTTCCCTCTCAGGTCACTATAATTTCCAATGAGCTTCAGGAAAACTCACTTTTGAAGTCTCATAGGTTTTCCTCAGAGGAGAAGTGTTCCAAGACACCCCTCCATCAGTGTTCAGATCAAAATGCAATACTTGAAATATGAAGTCACGCGGAAGCTCAGCTTCAGACTACTGGGTGAGGGTGCCAGTACGGTTCAGAAGCCCTTCATGATAAAACTTCAAGAAATTATGGTAGGTCCAAGAATAAAATATGCACTAGAGTTTGTATCCCAGAATTATTAGGATGGGGAAGACTGACTTACGTTCCAAACCACTCCACTGGCAAGTTAAACTCATTACTCAAGCTTCTGAAAAAAGCTTCAATCCGCTTCCCCCAACACACACCCTTAATTCCTGCTTCAAACCCTAAATTTTGTGGCAGAAATGTTGTTCAGAAAATTCTCTGATTTTATATCTTATAAATATTTCATACTTTTTTCCTATTTCTTCCTGCATCTTTTCACCTACTAACATATGCATCACAAAAACTAACAAAAACCCACATCATATTTTCAGAAAAATTGTCTTCCATAGTTTCAAAATTAAGCGAAACAAAATTTCAGCCCTCCCTATTGTAAACATCATAATGGTAATGCAGTAGAATCTGAAGATGCTATTTTTAGACAATTTTTCTAGCTTTACTCTGACAGATTATTTCCCCCACTTCAAGTCAGTTACTTCATTCTACTAGAAATAAAAAACAAACAAACAAACAAACAAAACCCAGCTGGATTTTATAAAGTTTTCCCAGGAAAATCCTCTCCAAAATTTCCTCTTCCCTCATATTCTGTACAGAGAAGGAAAACTAAACCCCCAAAATGTAAGGGAAAGTTTAGACTTGATGTGAGGAAAAAATTCTTCACTGAAAGGGTGATTGGCCATTGGAATGGGCTGCCCAGGAAGGTGGTGGAGTCACCTACCCTGGAGGTGTTTAAAGGGAGACTGGATGAGGCACTGAGTGCCATGGTCTAGATGATGGTTGGTGTTAGTGTTAGGTTATAGGTTGGACTTGATGATCTCAGAGGTCCTTTCCAACCTTATGATACTGTGATACTGTGATACTGTAACTTTTGGTACAGACAATACATACTGGCAGCAATACTATCATAGCTCCACCTTTGCAGTGCAAGTCTTGCGTATTATTTTATAATGGAATGATAAACTCCTTTATTACAGATGTTCTGGGTCCAAATTGAAATGATGGAAATGAAAAATGATCAGTAAACAACTTCACTATACAGGCATGGCTGTCTAAATAACCATATTTTATTTATTCATTTATTTTTAGATTTAAGATTGCTTGAGATAATTTTCTCAAAATGTGAGTAGGATGGCTCATTCACACTAATTATGCTCCTTATTTTCTAATGAGAGATTATGGATCAAATAGCTTTTTTCAAGGGCATAGTTATTGTCACAGAACTGTCTTCTCACTTGAAATGTTACTATGTGCGTGTGCTTGCATCTAGACAAAGCTTACAATGGAGAAGGATTAAAGAAACCTAGAAACCTAGAAAAAAACCTAGAAAAACACGTATTAAATCAAAATGTGCTCAGGGCTAATTCTACAGCATCCACAAACTTACTGTGTGGGAAGTAACACAGTTGACTCATATGGCTCCCAAAATTCCTCTCTATTTCCTTCGCATTCCCCTGAAAATATGGTATGTGCATGGTACTAATCATGTACTATACAGAACATCCTATACATAACACTACATGCTAAGAAAACTTCTCTGCTGTCATGTCTTTAATTTGATATATCACTTCACTAGAGACATCTCTCAAAAGAGACATCTAGAAAAGGAACAAACTGCATGCCTTTTTACTGAGATGAAATTTTCCAGCTTCTACTCGTCATTCCTGATTTCCCAGACACCCAACAAATTTTAGACCATTAATGCTCTAAACAAATGTATCCACGGAAAATGTGAACTAATAACTCCTTTCAAGTAGCGCTGAAAGCTCATTCCAACTCCTTCATGTTTTAAATGAGGAAGTGGATAGGGTTTCAGAAATACTTATCGTTGATTTTCTAGGCACAGGTGGTAAACACAAGGCACACGGGCCGAATCCATCCTTCCACCTTGTTTTATCAATCCCACCTTGTTTCCACCCAGTGGCAGTGCCGAGCTCCTTGCCCCTGTGCTCCTGCCAGCACTGGGCACGTGTGCAGCGTGTGACATGCGTTACGCTGCTGGAGCTGGCTGATGAGGTCCCCGCTGAAAATGAGTTTGACACCCCTGCTCTAGGGTATCAGGCACCCCAGTATCTATGGTTTGGTGTAACAGTCAAAAGAATGTTGGGTCACTGCAAGATTATACATCAGTGCCATTGCTCTCTCTGACAGCCATAAGTGATGGTCTGAGGACAGGAGACCCAGAGACATTTGCTATAGTTTTTTCTTCACATATATTGTATTTTATTAAAGACAGCTGATAAAACTTTTCAGTATGTTAGCAAAAGCAGTCGGCAGCTACCAGTGCAATAACATGGGACTTGTAGCACTGTGTAACAAATGACACCACCTACTACTTCAGAGACTTAAAAGGAGAAACAGGCCTGCCTTCATTTCCTTTTGGAGACAGATGCTTGACATCAAAAAAAGCTGACTGGCATTTCTATCAGGGTTATAAATGCTGTCTTTTGTGATATACTGGGAATTATTCCCTTTATTAGCATTTTCATTGTGGTTTGCTTGTTTCCTTAGTCGTTTCTTCAGGGGTGTGGGGATATACTCGTGGAGAGGAGGGGAGAGCAATAACAGAGTAGCTAACACATAATAAAATAGCAAAAGGCATACATTTAGTTGCCTGAGAAGTTTTTGGGTTAAATTGATGAAAATTCTTTCAAAATTTCTCTACATTACTGAAATAAAAGAAGAGCTTTGGGGCATGCAAAAATATTAATGTAAATTGAGGTCCTCCCTAAAATTAGAGAACTATGGAATCAAAATAATTCAGAATACTCCTGAGCAGTATCCTGAGTAGTATTTTGGGATTACACTAATGTAACCAATACAGTATTGGATTCACAAACAGAATGAATCTTAATGACACAGAAGTTGAACTATTGCTTTGTTCATCATCTCTGGTTCCACATGTAGCATACGTCATATCAGAAGAACAGCCCAAAACAGAAGAAAAGATTATTTCTATATATGCCTAAGAAGTTTTGAAGAGAGAAGCAAATACACAAACACTTTACCTAGCTCAAAAACACTTTCTGCATAGCAGACAAGTATGAACCAACAACAGATCAAGAACAAGCAATGAAACCTAAAAAATTGTTTTCCCCAAAGCTTTGCTTACAGATGACCTTCTCTGTTCAACACCACAGAGGCCAGGGTAGCAGATTCTGGGATGAAAGTGTATTTTGCTGCTGCTGGGGAAATCATGCCAGTTTTTTTCTCCAGTAGAATCACAAGTGCAAGCTACTTCTCACTTAGCCATTTTAAAAGGTCACTGAAAAATGTTGCCAATATCAATCTTGCTCTTAATGAATTACTGCAGTGCGTGATCCTGGAGATGTTTCAAAACAACCCCAGGACTTTTTAATGCATACAGTAATCAGCGTGGCCAACCCATCAGAAACATAGAAGTGTTTGTTTTAAAACAGGACAATTAAGGACACTTGTTCTTTTAAGGGCTTCTGTTGAGTTAATTCCTTACTTAAAGGACACAAAATGTCATTTACATTTCACCCCAGCACTTCTCATTAAATAAGGGTGAAGAATTCAGATATTTCTCTTCACTAAAGATGCATAGGAGGTAAAGCGACTGAATAGTGAAGCAGCAGAATATTAGCTGGAGGATGGCTCACTAAGCTTGCGAGCAAAGCATGGTGGATTGTTCATCTTATCAGTGACCATGGAATAATATGCTGTCATTTTTATCCTCCTACAGTGATGGCAAGAATTTTCACTTGAACTTTTATTACGGGTGTTATTGCTGTAGCACAGCACTGTATTTTCTAAAGCAATCAAAATGTCAACAGCTCATTTTTTATCTCTAAAGATAACTGTGGACAACAGAATCATTTCAGGAGTGGCACTTGTTTTTGACACAACTTTTCAGTAAAACCATGACCTATGAGTTGCCCAAAGATGTAAACATACAACTTTAAAGCATGTGGGTGGGTGGAGAAGGTAGAAGGTGAGGTCGGGGAGGGACGTGCAGCAAGATGGTTGCTGTCAACTGGATCTTACTCTCCAATACAATACATTGACAACACTGTAAATTCAGCAGTGATGCATGGAAGTAGTTCTTTTTATAGGAGTAACCTAGTGTTGCCAGATAAGCTAAGTGCCAGTTATTCCTTCCAAAGACTCATACTTCTGCCTGGTTCTCTGTGCTGTAAGGCTTCTTAAGGACAGCAGTTTGCATATGCTATGTCTGGTATTTTGTTCCATACAGCACATAAATCAAAAGACAATGATCTCTAGTAAGTTGATTAAAATGACAAGAGTAAATTGTCTAGGAACAAATAACTTGGTGCAAGAAGCATTCTGGACTAGACAACAGGATGTATGGCAAAATATTATGGATCAGAGAGAATAAAAAAGCATAATTCAGAGCTGAGAAGGATTTCCTGTGTCATCAGCCCAGTAAAAAATACAGTGCTCCTGGAAAATTAAAAAAAAACCCCAGCATCTTCGCAAACTCTTAAAATGGAAGAAACCTTTCCAACTTTTCCTCTACAACAGTTAAGCACATTATTTAAAATGCAAATCTGCTCATGAACAATTTCCATTAAGTATGCTTTTGTGTTGACAACAACTTTCACCTTAAGTAGTAAAGAGGAGATACAGATACACATTCTCCCCATAAGTACTAATTTGAATAACCATTGCAAACAACATAGTTTCCACAGTTGAATTAGCCAGAAACGGACATAAATGTCTCTGTTGTAAATGGAGCCTGCATCCTCACCTAAATTACCTTAAGACTGACAAACATACATCTATACACATCTAACAACATGCCTAGAGGGGAGTGGATCCGTGGATTCAGTTATCATCTTTAAAAGTATTACATTGTAAACGCTGATAGAGAAATACCTTAGTTGTTATCTACTAACATACCATTAAACAGAAAGAGACTTCATTTATTGCTCTATTAATATATTATACACTACAGTAACAAATTATTAATCTCCAGTGAAAATTAACACCCTCCTGCAAAAAAAAAGGACATACAAAAAAAAACCCACATAAAAATAAAGTAGATATAGGGAGAAAAAAAAGGTTATTGAATACTATTTATGCAATACTCAGGTTAGAATAATATATCAGGTTAATATATCAAGTTAATAAGGCAGAAGAACAGCACAACTTAACACCCAGTCAATTTAACAACTGATGATACTATATAAATGTTATTTCATGTACATTTAAAAAAAATATCTTTTTTTCCTTATTTTATATTTGGATATTCTCATCAGGACATTCAAAGTAGATGACAATTTAACTTGCCCGGTGAAAGATGAAAAGACATGGAAATTGTCGGTGTGAATCTAATTGAAAACTAGAGGGGATGTGTACATTTAAAACCAGAAATTAAGAAGTGAAGGAAAGGTTTTTAACCACTTATTTATATTTATGGCTGGAAAATGTGGGAGTTTTCATCCACAAACATACCATCAAATTATTCAGTTGGCTTGCAGATTTAGACATTGGCATCATTAAGAAACCCTCAGCTGTATGTCAGGGAAGAATTCTAGACTTGGCATGGGAAGGAAGCATCAAGCAGTCTACTTTGTTTGCCAAATTATCACATCAATAGGGGACATTTTAGCATTAAAGTTCTCAAGTCAGTGAAGATGTTTTTCCTCAACATCTTTTTCATCTTAACCTTCAGAGACTGCTCAAAGTTTTAAAAACATACTTATCCAAAACCAAAGAAGCATATCTAGATATATGTTACATCTCGCTGCTGCAAACCTATTTACCATTGGCCTCTATATAAAGTCAAAGTATACTGTTTTATATATCGGCAAGTTAACAAAAGCATCTGCTACAGCTTGCAAAGGCTGCAAATCATAACAACAACTGAAAAATTCCCACAGAAACGTACTTACATTTGTAACTTTTGTGTATCGAGATTTTTTTCCCCAATGGCCATGCATCAATTGCTTTGATTTATGCTTAAAAAACCTGCTAGCAATCCCTCTGAGTTTATATAGAAACCATGACGGACATTTTTAGATAACGTACTTGTATTGCCATAATAAAAGCTAAACAGGAACATACATTAGGAGCATTTAATATCATGGATATATAAAAAAAACCCAAACAAAACAAACAACATTTTCCAGCCCTCAAAATGTTTCTAATTAAACTTCTTAGCTTTCTAGCTCAAATGTTTTCATCAATGCAGGGCATGATAATCTTAGCCAATTTTGCTAGCACTTTAGATTTAATTTTAAAAAATCTTAAAATGACTTTATTTTTGTTTATGGAAATGTAACTGTGCACTAATAACACACTGCAATCTGACAATTTTAATACATAGCTACAATTATGGTATAAAACATTTAAAAACTTCTTTATCTAACACAAGTGCACTACATGCTAATTAGGAATTCTGTAATTCCAAGTGAGAAACTTTCTGAATAGCAACGTCATCAGTGCCATCACAGTGACAAACAGAAATTGCTCAAAACCTTTCAGCAATAGAATTTTGTCCTATTAAGAAAAAGTAACAGTGCATGCAATTTCTCTCTAAATCTTGCAGATCAGAAAAATAAACAGCTTTGAGTTATTGTCTAAAGATAAACCCCCACTTTTGATTTAAAAGAAATGTGAAGTGTTAAAAGAAAAATTAAAACTATCTACTTCACGCAGCAGTACATGTGCAGGGCTGATTAAAATAGCTGTCCATATTAACACAATCAAAACTAGCTGCTCTTGAAAAAAATCTAATTTACAGATCATCTGAGTTTATGAACGTTGTTGTACTCACAGTATATACTGCTAGCATTAAAAAAGTTCTTTTTCAATGAAATAAAATGTCATCGGAAAATAAAAATGACTGCTGAGAATGAATGCATTGTCCATCTATTTTTGACCAGATACTGATCAAATACATCAGTATCTACAGAAGATTGTCTAATTTTTCAAGATTTTACTCACAGGCACATGAAATAGTGCATTAGAGCTTCTATTTTTGCGTAGAATATCCAACTACTGAAATTTCAGAAAGAAGAGTTAATTTCTGGCCTTAAAAATTTAGTTAAGTTCCAATTAAGGGAATCTCAAAATCAAAGATTTCCAGTATTTTGACTCAAGATATTCAGATGAATGTTAAGTGTCAAACAAGGCTTTGCACCTTTGGCTGACAAGTGTAGTCAGCTCAGTTAAGTGCCTAAGAACTAGATTAATATTAATATTCCTATATGTTTTCCAAGATTTTTTAGGTATTTGCAGTTGTAATGTACAGCTTTTGGGCACACTGTGTAAAGCATTATGTAACTTGACATACTTGCTCTGAGCCCACCAAATGAGAATCTTGTTAATTTGTTCAAGGCTTAGGTCATGCACAGTCACTATTAAGACAGCCCACAGACAAAGTGAGATTTTAGAGTGTCACAGAAACATTACAGAAAAAATAAATGACTAGGAGAGACCTATAGACATGATGCTTAGGAATGTAGTGTAACAGTGCACTTGGCTGTGTTAGGTTTACTGTTGGACTTAATGACCTTCAATATCTTTTCCAATCTAAATGATTTTATGAATCTATCATATTAGTCATTGTAAGATCTTTAGGATTACTTTTAGCCTTCACTCCACCATTTCAAAGACACAGTTGCTTTTGGCTAACATTCCCTAGACAACAGAATCAATAAATATTCCTCAATTGGCAACAATTCCACTGGCAGGAAAGTACAATTAATACTTATCACACGAAGTAATATGATTTCCATAACAACTCGGTTTATCAATAGTGTCTGAAGATACTTTCAAATTGCAATTGCAGCCTGGAGAAGAGGAGGCTCAGGGGTGACCTCATCACTCTCTACAACTATCTGAAAGGAGGCTGTAGACAGGTGAGGGTCGGTCTCTTCTCCCAGGCAACCAGCAACAGAACAAGAGGGAACGAGCTTAGACTCTGCCAGGGAAGATTTAGGCTGGATATCAGAAAAAAAGTTCTTCACAGAACGAATAATCAGGCATTGGAATGGCCTTCCCAGAGAGGTGGTGGATTCACCATCCCTGGAGGTTTTTAAAATAAGACTGGATGTGGCACTTAGTGCCATGATCTAGTAATCATGATAGTGTTGGATTAAGGGTTGGACTTGATGACCTTGGAGGTCTCTTCCAACCCAGATAATTCTATGATTCTATGTCGAAATGTTACGAAGGCAACTTTTCAATAAACTTTGTAAATAAATAACAAAGCTTTTGAGATGATATTTGATATTTTAATGTTGTTCAAGGAGCTACATTTCTGGTAAACAATAGACACAATGGAAAACATCTGCAAAAATCTTGTTCATAAATATTTTCTTTTCTGAAATTCCTGAATAGAAAACTTTAGTTGTATATCAATCTTTTTTCTTCCCCTTTATCCTTTTTCATCTGTCTCCTGTCACTTTCCTGCTCTTTGCACAGTGCAAAAAGGTTATGCCCACACTCTTTCTTGACTTTGTTTTTACCTACAGGATTATAAGAGCAGCTGAGACAAGAGGTACATAACTATTGGTCCTTTTCAAGATGCTGACTTACAGAGCTCTGTGTAATTCATAAGAATTCATGCCTTACTTTTTGGCAGATAGTAACTTGCATGTGTTCTCTATATAGTATTAGCAGTTAAATCTACAGCACAAATTAAAATTATTAACTTCCAGTGTAAGGCAAGGAATTAATATTGATTCTTGTATCTTAAATACTTTAAGGCTCTAGTTTCTAAAATTTGATCTTTTGATAACTAAGATTACTGGACACTAATTGCTTGCTAGGCTTTTACAAGGTTGTGATTTGTAAAAGAATAAAATTACTTTCAGCTATGGCAGCCTTATTTACCACATCTGATCAGTGATACGTATGTTTACAATCCTTTGTAAGTAATTAATATCAATAAGAGCAAGACATGTTCAGTGGTAGATCTACACATCCTGCTCTGATAGGTTGCATTTAGTACTGCTTATGCTGATAACTGCTGATTATCGAATAGGAGATTTCTGTGAAACAGACATATGAAGCAACACTGACTAATATTTCCCTTTTTAAAAAGATTAAATTAATTATTTCTGAAGACACAGCACAGCTAATATTTGCAGGACTAACACCAAGAAATCAAAGTTCAATTTGTGCCTCTGAAATTCAATGCCAAAAAATACTCAGTGAAACCAGATGTTTGCTCCAAACTGTCCCAGAGAAAGCCCTTCATGACTGGAGTACATGAAAATCCAGGGCCACTAGAACTGTTAGACTGTTCTGCATTCAATGGCTCAGTTTAATTTGCCTTCTCACATATATTTTCACTACACATACCACCCATTCTATACGAACAACACAGGACCCTACAGAAAATAGCTTTCAATCAGTCCTAGAAGCAATATTTTTGTTAAAGCTCATTCTATCCTCTCCCCCTACTCTGCACCGCCAACACCCCCTGCCAAAAAAAGATCAAAAGGTTCACCTACTGTGGAACTTCCACAGTCGCTGTTCAGAAAGCATTTTATTCCTCTTTTATGGATAAAACATCCAATTTGTGAACTAATCAGCAAAAACTTCCTCAATTAAACTATCAGAGCAGAATTATTCAAACAGAATTCATGAAAGATCACAAATTGATCTTTTGAAAATGATTAAATAAAAAGTCTAACAATTTTAAGTTTATTTAAATGCCATCAGAATGTGAAGAAATTAAGTAGAACTACTGAGTTACAATAAAATTCCACCAAGTAACTCCATTAATTTACCCTGTGGAATCTCAGAGAAATACAGCAAATCTTCACTAGAATTTAATATAGGGTTTTATTGTGGATTTTCCTTTTTACTGTTGCTATTATATTGGAAAAGATTTCTACTGTCTTTTACGCTGTAATTGTTTTCAGTGAGTGTGAGGCAGCCAGATGCTGAGGCAACTGGCACAGTTACAAACCATAATGTCAGATTAAAGTTTCTTACTGTTACAGGAAGGCAATCTTTACTGGAGCACCTGAAGAACTGGTAAAACTGCCTCAGCTTAGAGATAGAGCTGTTCATTATACAAGACATATATTTCAAAACGGAAGGTACACTTAAAAAATATATTTGCTCTCCAGTAAAACTAGCTGTGGTAAAAAGAATTATGTAAAGGCAATTCGCAGAGTTGACCAATATACAGTGGTTCAGAATGTCTGAAAAAAAGGGACTGTTCTTTGGGGAAAATAAAAAGATACCCAGCCCCTGTTCACTGCATCTTCTTGTTAGCAGACATCTGATCTCTAGACTGTAACTGTTCCAGGGAAAAATACATTCAAAATTGTAGAAAAGCTACTCTTAGAGGCAAATTCCAAGAAAATTACTTCAGCCAGATATCTGCCATCCATCCTAGGAGTCCGCAAAATATCATTCTTCTCCAGCAGCTATCAGACCAAACCCAGACTTATTGTAGGATATTTTTTTCCGTTTTTCCTCTCTACAATCACCACCCAGAGGTGTGGGAGGGTGGGGAGAATATCAGTTGCATCAAAACCGTCTAGTGAAAGAGGAAACAGTTCTCCAGAACTTGGGGTCGGGGGGTGGAATATAATAGGATATGCCATCCCACAACTAAAATTCACTCCCCGAATGAGAAATAGATCAGAACTATAGATTAGGATGGAAATTAGGAAGTTATTTATTGCAAAACATCCTGCTGAGGATGTTCTACTGCTAGGTTTATTTAATGAGCATTAAAACCAATTCCTTATCGGTTCTAATTATACAATAAATTCATTGCATTGTTTCAGAATCCGCACTAGAAACATCTATTAGGAAAAGCCTTGCTGGATTCTCTTTTAATTGAGTTCAAACAGGAGGTTTAATTTCTGAAATCTTCACCTACTGCTGTGAATTCCATATTTCACAGCACTTTATTTTTGACTGACACTGAGGATTAAGTTTACAAGGCAAAGCCAATCTTGCGTTCTCCAGGAACTGATGCAGGCAGCACAGTACCCCCTGCCATGTTACACTCTCAGACTGTGAATCACAATCAAGTGCATAGATCTATCCATGATACATCATCTTCACTTCCTCAATTTCAGCAAAGAGACTGCATCTTTACAAACTACCACTTCCCATCACATCAAAGCATGCTGATTACTTTTATTTAAATCAGTAGTACAAATCTAGGCTGTGACATTCTATTAATTAGTTTTGCCAATCTAGTTCTTAAATTATTCAGTAAATGAATGGATGAGCATAAGCACAACTGTTGCAAAGTTATTTTCATACTGAAAAGTAATCACAGAAAAAAAGGTTATCTGTCTACTAAGATACAGCACTCCAAGAGACAGACCTAGCTGACCTCGCATCCTTTTTTCTTCAACTAATTTTCACGGTCAACTGAGCATATACATACCAGATAAAGACTTCAAATTTGCATAATCAAATATACATACAAAAGTGAGTCCACTAAGTTTTCCATCAAGTTAACTAAGGTGCAATCCTACAAAGTTTCTGTATCAAGGTCTTGATAATAAAATTCCTCATGCATTACTTTGTATGAGAATTTCTTCTCCTTGGAGAACTTACGATTTGTCTATTGAGAATTACAATCAGAATGGGATCAGAATAACTGTGTTCTGTATCAAGGTAGGTGCTTGGAGAGAAAACACAGAGTCATAGAATCATAGAATCATTTAGGTTGTAAAAAACCTTTAGGATCATCGTCTCCAACAGTGAACAGTACCCCTGCCTTAATACTTGGGTGATAAACTTCCTAGGAAACACCACTGAACTAATAAGAAAAATGCCTGATTTTTGTGAAAACAGGGTCTTTCACTTTTTGGAGATTTAGTTGCATAAACATTTTGAAGACTATGGACAACAACACCAACAGTGGAAAATGGGTGCATAAAAGAAAATGCTCTGAGGTATTTTTTTTTGGTGAAGAAAAGGCTTTACCAGCAGCTCTAATCAGCACAAGAGATTGCCACCAGACATACTGAAAACCTTGTATAATCTATGCCCTCTGCAAATAGTGCATGGATTATCAGAAAGTTTCTTTCATTCAAATTATACATTAAGCACCAAATTACTGTTTCAACAGTTCTTGGTAAGATTAACTTATGATTTACTGAATACCTAGAGGTTAATTAAATTAGAAAATAGGAGTTAATATATAGTTGCTTATTGTAAACGTCTCCCTCCTATTAAAGCAAAGCATGTCTATATATTTTACAGTTCACAAAGATGAACCACTCAGAAAATACATTATGCCAATAATTAGACTGTAGAAAGATTAATATTTATGGGAAATTTGTAAACATTTTCATAGCTAAAAATGAAATGAAAAGGACTCCAAATTACCATGACAATGAGTGTCTGGCTTACTTTGCAGAGTGTTTCTGAGTATGGACTTAATGGTTGAAAAACTTTATGTTAAGAGGAGTTCATAGCTGCGTGCATAATTTCACTCAAAGAAATCAAGAACTACAGAATCCGATTTATCTCTCATGCAGAGGCAAGTCTAAAACAAGTCAATGGTGATACTGCAACACCATATCTACCTAAGCAGAAGAAACTCAAATGGATTTTCATCTGAGTAATTTAGAACTTGTGCAGACAAAATACATATTGATTAGGATATCAATGTACAACAAATTATTCTCGATAGGAAATAAACAGCAACTTAAACGCATTTTAATTCAACTCCATAGCTTACAAATTAAACTGAGTGAGCCAATCGATCTCAGAAATATGCATATTTAACTGCTTGTATAAGCAGCAGCAAAGAGTATAAATGAACTCCCCATAATCCAACTCTCACAAAACTAAATTTGAGAATTGTAATGACACTATTTTTAGCTTTCTTCCACGAATCTTACATAACTGTGATCACAACATCAAGAATCAGATTTATGTCTTCCATAATCATCCAAAAGAATGTTCAATCTCTGCTTTCACGGAGCTGCACGATGCATGAGAAAACACACATAGAGTTTTCTGGGGTAAGGCTATAAAATATTTTATGTATTTCCCCAAGGAAATTTAGTGTTTTCCACAGTTGAGTAAATTGGTTTTCAAATTATACAACTCACCCTGATAGTGTGCTTCAGTATTACAGGTAAATATCCCCATTCCAATAGCTTGTGTTCTTTCTTTGTCCCTTGATGGATATCATACGGGTAGGAAATACTATATGGGGGGTTTTGTTTGGTTTATCTGTTGGGGTTTTTTTTTCAGGCAAGAAGCACTAATTTCTGCTGAAGTAGGAATACTTTTAGATTCAGAACAACAGCCTGTACAAAAGTCTGAGTTTAAGCTGATAATTGTGCATGGCAAAAAACCTAAATGTGTCCTTAAAATATTTAGGGAGACCATCAAAGATAACTGCAAATATATAAAGATAGTATTTTGTTCAAAAGAATAAACACAGTTTTCTCCAAATAGCTGGACAGAGATAACATACCTGACTTGCACTTACTAGCAGACAAGAAGCATGAACTGAGTATAAAAACCTGAAACAGGTGAAGCAACAACAGAAGAAAATTGAGCTGGAGACCAAATTGGATTTAAAAAGCTTTCCAGCTCAGGAGGGGCAGAGAGAATTCATGCATGGATAAACTCTTTCTGTGGAGAAGTGTTGCTATTTCTGTGCAAACCCTGAAGAGCCTTTCTACCTGAAATGAAGGGCAGCTTGCATTCAGTTAATATTAGTTGTCTTGAATTTCTCCATTCTGCAGAACTTTCAAGCTATGTCAGCCTTCTGCTAGGCAGGCTTAAAAATGGCACAGCTACTCTGGTACCAAATCTCAGAGTCAGTCTTTTGTTGCTTGTCAACAGGGAAAGCCTACCCAATTTACAGTAACCATACTTTCAAGATCAGAGAGTGCTGTCTTCTTTTCTCTCAGAGTGTCCCACTATGTCCTCTCCCACTGGAGCTGATCCATGCCTAAGCCTCCCACTCCTGTATCTGTCTGAACTCAAACTATTAAAAGTACGTCATCTGCAAATACAGTTCACATCAGTCATGCCTGTTCATCACTAGGAAGTCACAGTACCCTTTTTAGTCCCTAAAGGTCTTGCATGCGCAAAACAATTGGTTCAGTCTTTAGGAAGAAAAAGAGCAGGAAAAGAGGAAGAACTGGATCCTTAGACGTTTGCTTATTCAGCACACCTTCACCAGGAGAAAAGAAAAGATGCATTTTCAGGAGGTCAAGAGCAGTGATGGGCTGGAAGGAATTCACAGCCATTCATATCATCGAGGCAGAAAATCTGGCACACTTGAGAGGAAGCCTTAAACAATGCAAGGCTTAAGCAGCAGCTCGTGCTGGCAGCAGGAAGCTGTGCAGCCCTGACACAGGGCAGAAGAAGCTGGGAGCAACTTCGAGGGCAGGCAGGCAATCAGCAGAAACTCCACCTGCCCACAAGGCCTGCTTTTGTAGTTTCTGTAAAGGCAGACAAAAGCCATGGAAGACAACTGAACAGGTGAATCTGCTGGACACTAACTACCTAAAAATTCTGCAGTCATTCCATGGTACTGATACATAAAGATAAAAGATTGCCATGTGTTCATCATTTTGAATAAACAAATAAGCAGACAGAAGAATGTTTTAAAATAAGGATCCTCAACTGGAAGGTGTCATGCTTTACTAGCAATAATACGTGGTGTAAACATCATATATGTACTGCATCTCTAAAGGACTACGCCAGCTTTATCCAAACTTTGCTCCAGAAATCAGGATTACAATGGCAAGACACTCCAGTTGGGCTTGGTTAACAGCAGCTAGGTAGACCTGCTAAAAAGAGCTGCAGGAGCAATAGATTCATCGCTGATGAAGGATCTGCATTATCCCTGGAGCAGTGTGAGGATGACATTGGGTCCAATGAAGTGTGGCACAGTGCCAGTTTTTTGTCAGTGGAGGATCAGCTGCAGACAATTTAAGAATCATTGTTAACCCATCCATCTTGGCTACATATGTTTCAAGACAAAATCTAACATCTTTATTTTCTAAAGATGTATGTTCTATCAAAAGTATATCCATTTTTAGAAGCATTGCCATGAATAAAACAGCTGTTATGAACACTTTCCATGAGGAGGCACTGAAAGCATGCTGTCTATAAGTTGGCTATAAGAATACAGTCAATTATCTGGAAATCAGCAGCATTCTGCTTTCAACTGTTAGCTTGAGGTAAAGCTTATTGCAAGTCTGGAACCTTTGACATGAAATCTGTATTGCAGCATTGGGAAAAAAATAAAAGAAACACTTGCAGAAACTGCTTTTTAATATGATATTGTGTTAACTGATTACATAAACCCTTCAAGTCAAGAAATGGTTTAGTCTCCCACATCATGATTAAACCATCTAGTGGAAATTGTATTTATTTTGCTTATAGGTACACTTCTCCTTTCCCCCTCATTCTATGTGTGTGTCTTTATGTGTGTTGTTACAGTAAGACATTTAATCAAGCCCTTTTGAAGTGGTAGAGTGGAAACAGCTGTTTCTGACAATGTGCCAATGACACGGGACTTAAAGCTGTCATGAGCTTCAGATTGCAAGCAGGACTAATATGTGGTTGGGATGGTAGTGACTTGCAGGTCATGGCATGTCCTTGAGGAATGCTTCTAAGCCAATCAGCTTAAGGTGGTGGCTCAAAGTCTTAAGGCTCTGGTAAGTTCTCTTTCATTTAATACTCTTGAGGTCACACTTCAAAGTGTCCTTTCTTCTCAAGAGCAATTTGCCATATGTGGGGGTTCTAGAGCAGATTTTTAAAGATTGGCTGCCTCAAGCTCAGGCTTAAAAAATTAGAAATGCAGTTCTATTACACAAAAGATGTCTTAAAAGCTGACTAAACACTGAGGCTTAAGTCAGTATCTCACATTCCCATGGAGAACAACAATTTAAAGAGAGTTTATGGATGACTGATTTTTCCACAACACAGTGGAACATTTCAGAGTGCATAACAACTAGCTAAAACAATTTCCTGGTCTCTGAACATTACAAGATGTAGGGCACCTAGAAACCACCTCTGAATACAGACTTCCCTCAGCAATACTTCCTCTCAGAATAATTACTGCATAAATGTTTAGCTGTCCAAAAATCTTACATGTTCATTTTTTCATGCAACTGAATTTGCTAAAATTATACTAATATGATTAACACACACCCAAGCGAACACTGCTATAACAAATACATGGTAAACGCACAATGTGGGAGTGCATTTTTTGGAAAGTATTGGAAAAGATCAAGGGGCTAGGGAAGCTGATCTCTATAGGTTACCTCTATAGGTTATCTCTATGGATTTGAAAGAGGAAAAGGAAGTTCCTTCTCCGAACTGCTCCCTAGATGCCTCTCTCCTCCCTGTCTCTCCAGGGAAAAGTCGACTCTAAAAAACCTATTTGGAAATAAATAAGACATAATCTTCAGAATGCTGGCTTCTTCAGTGAAGTTTAAGACCAATGATTCTCATCTACACAGCAGTACTACATTTACATAAAATACTGCTCTTCTGAAATTTGACTGGAAATTGCTTTCATAGAGAATAAATACATACGTACTGCAAATAAGGCCAACCACGTACATTATTAAGGGAATAACTAGGTGCAAATCTGCAACAATAATACCAGCCAAATCTGACTTTTCTTCACATTGAAGCTGCATTTCAGATGTTGCTGCTATTGTACCAAAGTGTTTTAATTATTTTGCACTCTGCCAAATGAAGATGTATCCAAAAGTGAAGTGATGTTCAGGAAGTGGATATATATTTTAACATACCCATGCTGTATTCAGTTGTTCTTCTACTGGATACAATTTTTTTTTGCAAATACTTTATTTACTGTAATAAAGCTTTTCACAGAGAAAATAAATGGTATTTTCAGTATTTTTTCAGTCCCCTCAGAGTCAGTTCATGGTACATGAATCAACTGCAATACTACATATAAAATCTTTTTATTTTTGCTTTCTTAAAAACAAATGGCTTGCATGTTTCAGAGAAGCTACATGTCTTCTGTAACTGAATACTGTTTCTCTGATATTTTTAGCCTCCTTAGTCACAACTTTTATAAAAATGGATTCACTGAATAAGAAAGTGATTAATTCATGAAGGCATAGTGGTTGCTCACTGTTGTGCCCTGAAATAAAAGACTGCTTATTTAGGAGAAAAATGCAGGAGGAGAGACTGCTGTCTGGAAAAAATCCACTGAAATAGCCAAATAAGTAGCTCTGAAAGTCACAACTCAGAAAGCCGTTTAAATGGAACTTGAGGGTAGAAAAGCTCAGAAGAGCAGCCTTTAGATCCAAAGGGCTTATACATTAGGGAGAAAGTGAGGAAATATTGTGTATGAAGTATTGCTTCATGGAAGAAAAGGATGCAAAAGAAAAAGAGAGAATGCCGAGAACAAAATTGTGTCATGAAAAGTTCAATGAGCACACAAATTCAGTAACAACCAGTAAAAGACTGAATTTGTAGTATTACTAACATCTCTTCTTGCTGCTAAGGATGCTATTTTACAGCAGTGATATTAGAGACATTACATAACATATAATATTTGTAAAGAAATGTATGCAAGAGAACAGAAAACTGATTTTTGCTTAAGGCTGCACTAGCTGAAAATCTCCCAGGAGCTAGGCACTGGTCTTTTTCTATAGAAATATTTATTATATTTAAAGGTAGATAAATAAACAGAAATCTAGAAATCTTTTCCAAGTACATTAGCTGAGTGAGACTTGTTGCTAGAACACTTCACTGAGATAACTTGAATGTATAGTGAATGGTTTGACAAACAAACCACCGACTATTAAAAGAACTCACAAGCACAGAGATGAAATACTCCAGCAATAAGTTTCTCCTCAACACAAAGGATTTAGCGCTGTAGCATGATCATCAACTGAAGTAATGGATATCATTAAGAAAGTACTCACATTAGGTCTTAATCCTGCTGCCATTTCATAATACTTCTCAGCTTCTTCATTAAGACTGGCTTGTCTATCAGGACAGAAAAACACAATATTGTTACACCTTATTTTCCATGGGTTAAAAAAGAAACCATATCAAAACCCAAAATACTGTCACCACTCCCCACTGTTTAAGGATATTACCCTGAAAAATGCATAACATACGTCAATCTGAAACATATTTTTGTAGTTCAGAATGTCTATTATCACAAATTCTCTTTGTGCACCTTATTTTCTTTTTAGTTCTGAAATGACATTAGTACACATTGAAGAGAAATGGAGAAGGGCAAATGCTTATCCAAGGCAAAGAGCCATATCAGTCTTCACCAGAGGAAAATCTGGCTTGTTTTTTTGTAATTAGCCATACTTTAACAGTAAATTATGAAGCTGTATTTTATACAATAACGCAGTCCCTTTCTTTGTGCCTCCTGAAGAACACTAGCATTCCAGGTGAAAAAAAATCAGAGTATACAATGATTTCTCAAAAATAAGTTTCCATGATTCAGGAAATTTATTCAGAAAAGTGAGTTACGATTTTAACATTTACTCCTATCAGTCTGAGAGGTGATTTAAATTTAGCTCTCACATTCCATGGAAATGAGTTTCTGGGTACCTGAAGCAGTATCAGCTACTTCTTGTTCTTTTCCTTATATATATAGATGGCATCTACATTCTCCTAGCAGTTTAATTTTTATTTCTTCTCCTGAGTTTTACAATTAATGTCTTCATTATGAAAATGCAATATGTTGCCAAAGAAATCCAAACACATTTTTGTCTCAACAGGCCCTTTTTAACTTTTCTCTCAAACTCCCTTTTTTCTCCTTTGTCTCCAACTCCTCGATTTCCCTCCATTTTGGCTACTGACCCAATGAGTATCAGTTGAACACATATATGCCATGAGATAGATGGTAAATATGTAAGAACGACCAAGTAGGACTATCAGGCAGGCTACATATTTTCTGCTAATTTTTCCACGAAGCGTTTCTAAGAAGAGTCATAGAAGAGTTAGGGCAGGAAATCTTCAGCATATTTGTGTTTGTTATGTGATTATAGATTCATTTCTGTGATACCAAATGGAAAAATTAGAGAACAATACTGAGTATGGTTGGTTTGTTTGGTTCGTTTGTTTGTTTGTTTTTTTCCTTCTGCTTCTGAGAACAGGTTATTAGTTCAAAAAGTATCAGTCAGCTGAACACTTGTATCTGGAGATTTTATCTTGTTCTCTACATGAGCTGTTATGTTCTTTGTTGTTCAGTGATCAAATTGTGTTCTAACTTTATGTTCCCATCCACTCAAATTTTAAACATGAACCACATAATACATGATAGGCAATTAATCCCAATCAGTACATTTCAACAGTTATTAGTCTTGGGAGGAGAAAAGGAGGAAGGATAATCCCTTTCAAGTTTCTCACATAATTCATGTGGAAGCTGAAACCACTTCCTGACAAACAATTTGCCAGGTGGAACCTGGTTTATACCTGTTAACTGTTTTAAATTACTTTGCACATGTATCATTGACTCAGCAGTTGTAGTGGTTAGAAATGATTGAATGTCTAAAAATATTAATTTAATCTGCTTCTGAGTCATTCCTGCTGGGCATTAGTAGCACTTCAAACTACTGAAAAAGAAATAATATCATACTTCCAAATTCCAGGATTTAGAGCAAGGCACATAAAATGAAACACATCACAGATATTTTTTTTCCCTTGTTTGCATAAAACTGTAAGGAAACCAAGCATTTCTGAACGTGGAGAAATTCTGTACAATAAACAAGGTGGTTTACCCAGAAGGCAGATAGATACAGACAGTACACTTCACCTCCAAAAAGCGTTGTTGGTATGTGAACGTGGAACAAATTAAGATCCTGCCTCCCTTTTATCCCAGTGGAAATACTTATCTTGCTTTCCTCCCGCATGTACAACTTGAAATATGGATCATTAATTCTTGAGATGAAATCAGTTTGAATTTATAGTTCTTCATTAAAAACAGTTCATAAAAATAAATGCACACCACACTAACATGGCCAGGAAAATGCCAGTTCCATTTCTGAGGCATTCAGCAACAGCTAAGATAGAGTAGAATTTTGGTTCCCATTTCCACTGGAAATCTAAACTAGAAATTCATTATGCTAAGCCCTGGAATGGCTTTCCCTTGAGAAAAATTAAAGGCACAGAGGCAGGAAACTGCAGTAACCCTACGCCACTAAGCAATAAAGGGCTCTGGATCAATACAATAGAAGGACAATAATAAAGGAATCATAATTGATATTACAGTAAAAAATCAGATAAAATGTTCTTAATAAAACAGAAAGGATAGAAGGAAAGCAAAGAGAAGTTTGGAAGATAGGCCCTTTTCATAGTTATGAGTTATATTTCAATCTCCATGCCTCATCTTTCCATGAGGTCTGACCTTGAAAACACATTTGATTTCCTCCATTAACACCTAGCATTCAATCTTATTTTAAGAGACAAAAATGTCTCATCTTTTTATTCTCTCATGTCTCTCAACCTGAGCCTCCAGACCTACCAGTTCCCTGTATTCTGTTCCAGCTGACTGCATGTAACACCTCATAAATGTACTTGACAATACATCACTCTTAGGTTCTCCTGACAGCCAGTTCTATTCAGCTTGCATTCATTTTGAATCTTTATGTTGATCACTGGCAAAAATATTGCTTTAAGAGACAAACAACACCCATGCTGACTGGTTTAGATACATAAACATGTGAAAGGGAAAAGGTTATTTTTAACCAGTCTATTGCTTGGCATAAGACTTCAGACTGTTTATTATTTTTTAAATGAAATCATGGATATCTGCCCTGCTATCTAGAAGTTTTCTTCAAAGAGACTCCTATTTTAAAATATTGAATGTTGATAGTTGGCATTCTCAATGCACCATTTTGTGTCATGACAAAATCTTAACCAGATTCCATACATGTAACCCTTCAGCCACATTTTTTTAGTTTACAACAGCAACAAAATTTACACAAACTATGTGCTTGGCCATGCATACATATATTTATATTTAAGCACATGGACAATAATTAAAGAATGAATAAAATTTGTTTAGGCCATAACATAGGGTAAACTTGTGCCTATGAGACTGTGTTAGCAGCTACACTCTATTCAGTCAGTGTACTTTGGAGAACAAAAAAACTCTCACAATAATTAACTGAAAAACGAAGACCATGTCATGTAGAATTGTTCTAATTTAGACTTCTGTTTTCCAATAGCCAATAAACATGCAGTAACTTCATGTAATGCGTTTCCCACAACAATCCGCTGTCTCACAGAAGCATGAAAACCCATGATTATTCCTTCAAATCGTGTTTTTAAGCAAAGCTCTTCTTCCTATGCTCATTTTCGTTTGGAGACAACATGAAGCTCCTTTCCTGTTTCTAATTAGTATTGTGGTGTCACCACACTGCCATTCCTCATCCTTAAAGTAATCATCCCCTAGATCACAGGAAACCCATGCTCACCTCAGTACACAACTACAAAGTAAAACTTAGCATTGTTTATAAATAGCAGTTACTGAAACTATAGCTATCATTCTGCATTAGAAATACATGTTTCACTACACTCCATTTAAATGTATCTGGCTTTGCTGAAAGGCTTCAAACTGAGGCTATGAGCAAGAGCATAACAAATACTACAAAAGTAAAACACATGGCTAGTTACTGTTTTAAGAAGAACCACCCGAACAGCTACAGGATCTTTGAATGAAGCTGTCTTGAAAACAAATTTGTTGAGAAAACAAATTTTACAGGCAAGTACTATGCAAGTTAAAACTTAACAGGCTGTTGCAAAGAAATTAATTACATTCATCCTACATCTTATCCCTATTACAGATGACTTGATTCATCTGGCATTGCATTATCAGGATCCTACAGAAGT
Source organism: Tapera naevia (assembly GCA_033556795.1). Taxonomy (NCBI): domain Eukaryota; kingdom Metazoa; phylum Chordata; class Aves; order Cuculiformes; family Neomorphidae; genus Tapera; species Tapera naevia. The sequence goes on from JAUMJJ010000059.1 coordinate 9,006,001, forward strand.
CATCTAGGCAAAAAAATTAATAAATATGCGCAATTAGGAACAGGGAGGTCTCTTAATAATGCAAACACAACTAACTCAGATTCAAACAGTTTATCAGGGAGTAGAGAGATTAAAAAAGAATATATTTTAGCACTAATGTAGAATAATTAACTGGACTTAGAGTGAATGTTGTGACTGTTTCCATCCAAAGCAGCTGTAATTCAGATTTAAAAGAGTATGACTGCAATTCTGAAGAAATTTCTACATGTTTCTGAATCACATGAGACTCCTTGGGCTAATGGTAGAAACAGGAGTATGACAGGAGGTAAAGACGATTCCTTTGTAGTTCAATAGCACATCACTGGGTAGAATATTTGGTCTTAAAAAAAAAAAACACGACAATTTCCACAAAAAGCTAAGTTGGTGTTATGACCTCCCAATCACAGTCATTGTGGACATTTTGCATCATCCACATTAATATTAATTTCTGTCTCTTTGTCCACAACATGTCTTTAAAACTTATCCCCTTGTGACAGTCAGTTCTCTTCCATGTCCTATCCTGTGAACTTCTATAATGTATTTTCTACTTCTCAGCTATGCAGTCCATTCAAAATTTACTCAAATATCCATCAGTCTCTATAGGTCTCTGTGGCAGTTCATCACTTACATGAAACTATCATATTTACTATTAACAATATCAACCTTTCATTATGACTGTCTTCAGCATCCATAATTTTGTGTCATCCTGTGCCAGACTGAGCACTCCCTTCTTCCTTCCTCCTTTGTATCGTGGTATCTGCTTTCCTCTTGGAACCATCTCAGCTCCCATCTTTCTATATATCCTGAAAATCAGCTGCTTCTGAAGTTTCACAGACTCACAATGGATTTCTATCTATCTATCTATCTGCCTTATCCTAATGTATGAATATACATTTCCCTTGTCCAATGACTATTATGTAAGCAATATATTAAATAAATTGACCAGTAAAGCAGTGAACAACAGAATAGTAACCTTTTAGCAAAAACCAGTCAGATCATAACACATGCAGTTTTAAGCAAAATCTTGGCAGTAATGAATTTAACTTTGCCACCCTGACTCTTGCCAAATCTTTCAGACCAATTTAGACTCCTAGAGCGTATTAGGAAGACATTACAATTTTCCACAAAGAAAGCCGAGTATTTAAGTGAAAAATTAGACCAACTAGGTAACCTGAAGGAGCACATTTGGATTCTAGCTAAACTGAACCATCAGGCCCTTTTTTGTTGTTTTTAAGGGTTTTGTTTTGTTGTTTTTTTTTTTTTTTTTTCCCAAAGGTTTTGTTTTTTTGCTTGCAGCTACAGTAGAGAAAGCAGTTTAGAATCACCTAGCTCAATGCTGGTCAAAATCTCCCAAAAAGTGTCCACTCCCAACCAGATGAAGTAGGGTAAACATGCCTGATCTACAACAGCATAGCTCTTAGTCCGAGACTGAAAAAATACTCATATCCAGGGTAAAGACATGGGCCTTCAAGACCCAAGATGCTTCACTCAGTGCTTACAGAGAAAGTAATCAATTTATTAAACCTATTCCCAAAATTGTGTTGATCTATGTCACCACATTTTAAAATACCCACAAAAATATCAGACCATGAAACCATCTTCCACAACACACTCACTGGAATCAGAACTCTGACACTCTCTACACTCTTCTGGATTCCGCTTTCACGCCTAACTTATTATGCTTCTCTCTATGAATATGTTTCAGTAATATAAATGTTTCAAATTACTCAATTCTATCTTGAGAGGTACTGTTCAGAAAACAAACAGGGGGAAAGGAAGGATCCTGAAAATAGCTCACACACTTGTGGCAGGTCAAACTATCGTTTACCAGTGAACCATTACTTGGTTTTCTTTCGAACCTGCAAGCTATGAGAGTTATTTCTCAAAAGGTGTTCTGGGGATTATTTCAAAATCCTAGTATAGAAATCTTCATTCTGAAACACAGGTCACTTGACTGAAGCCAATTCTACCTTCTCTTTAATACCATTTTTTTTCCTTTCATTTTCTATTCTAAACGCTAGAATTACAAACAGCCAATTGAGACATCTTCATTACAGAAATAATCTCAATAACTGTTTTGCGCTAATGAAGTATATTTTTTATTTCCATTTTCATGCATTTTCTAAGCATAGATACAATCCAAATGAAATTAAGCATCCTCACAGCAGTTGAGCGGCCAATAGACAATAATTAGATAGTTATCCTAGAAATAAGCATGGAGTATACCTATTACAGTAATGTGAGTTTAATGATAATGTTCAGGCAGAAACTTAATGTTACTGAATATCAAGGTTTGACAGCTTTAACAGGAAAAAAAAAGAAGTCTAAAATTTTATTCTATTCAGGTAGGAGAACAGAATCAAATAAAAGACTACATTTTAAGTCATAGATTATGATAATATCATTAACTGCTCGTATGAGTCTCAAAGCCATCTTTAGCTTGGGAATATTTAGACTACTAATTATTGTCGCGTTCCCTATTGATATTAGCATAAAATGTGATAATTTCAATATTCTCTAGGTACCGCCAGATCAGAAATATGGTCTATTATTTGCAGTTGCTGTGCATCCTAAATTTTTGAAAATTAAGTGAAAGAAAATCCTGCAGAAGGTTCTTCACAAAAACAACATTCTTGTAGGCAAGCAAAAAGGATTAACTACTTGTGAACAACAAAAGATTTAAAAGTAAGAAATCATAAGATAACACACAGAAAATTAGAAACAGAAAGCGCTAAATTCTGCAACAGTTTCACTCCAATTTGTTTTATCTTATCATCGATATTGAATTATTCAAAAGAGTTGCTGGGCTTTAAAGAGAACCCCGTGCAAGCGAAGGATATGAAGACCTTTTTCCTCCAAAAGAAGAGGGGGACATCAAGTACGGCAGATATAAAAGCACTAACCTGAGCATGTGGGCTGCATTGAAAACAACATCAAATTCTGTATTATCAAGTTCAGCTGCTTTTTTTGCCATCTCAGCTGCTTCTATCAGGCGGGATTCTTCTAGGAGGAACTGACCTGCAGTGGAGTGCACAAACATGAGCCCAAAGAAAAGAACTGATGGACAATACCTAAGACAACATAGGTAGGAAAAGCAACTACAAGAAAAAAAAAAATCAGATATCTCATATTCAACTTCTAGTCAATTGCTCTGCATTTTAATATCTTTAAAATGTAGTAAATATAGAATAAGTGCAATAAATATGTCAGGTAATAACTAACTGTAATGTTTGCAGAATATATTTATGAATAGGGAGAACGATACAGTAAAACTCAGCCATCAAGAAACAATATTCCTAGTCCCTAAGAAGCTTGCTGTTGAAGACGCTGCCTATTCCCATTTTAAGAGCATATATCAAAATCATATAAAAATACATATTTCAATATATATATATGCCAACATAATTCTTCAGCTTTACTTTTACTTTGCTCTAAAATTATATATTTATACCCGATGAACTGGTATTTTATCATATATTTCAGTAACACTAAGAGAATTACAACATGCAGCTTTTTACAAGTTTCTTACATGAATGTTACCTTTCATTTAAAAAACTAGAAGATGGTTAAAATCAAGCTACTGAAATTTTACAAATGACATTATCATAATTAAACCTATTTAAAACTGAAAAGAATTAATATTTTACGATTAACCAAACTTTAGCTAAAGTACAGTGATTTCAAAGCAAAACACATAAGATCTAATAGAACTCCATAAAAATTATTTTTCCTTTGAAGAAAAAAAAACACTTTGGAAGCTACTCAAACCATCTTATTTCTGCTCCTTTTAATTATTTTTTTCACACCTATTTTGTAAAATGTGTTATTTTTGGATGAAGAACTTTTCAAAGGGTTTCAGCCTCCTACACTCTGTGTCTACGTGACCTTGTGTTTGGAAAAGCAGTCTTAAAGTACACTGATTATACCTTCCAGCATTCTGTCCTTACTTTTTCATCTTACTTTATAAAGTAAAAGATCACTCAACTAAAAAGTTCACCAAGACATCACTGGCCACAAGCCTCTTCAGGAACAATAAGCCATGAACAAATTATTTCCTCTCACGTAAGGATTTTCTTCTTTTTCTTACCTCCTTTCCTCATAAAAAACCTCGTTACGTACATGCTCGCTATATGCATACACAGAAAATCTAGTTAATCAGAGCCAGCAAGTCTGTAGAGGCACAGTGTAACTCATGATGCTTTGGTACAATTAATATGTTTGCAGAAGGACTTATATCAACACAAAAAGTGAAGAAGGACAGCTTTCCTTGGTCCTTACCTTCTCTGAAGACACATTTCAACTTAGCAAGGGCTTGAAAATTATTTACTTGGACAGTCACCTAGTTATTCATATCTGAAAAAGGTCTTGGAAAAATATTCAGGTGCCTCTTGGCATTCATAGCATAAGGTTTGCTTGCCTTAATTACATTCACACTCTAATTAATGTGCCATCCTTTCACTTATTATGATGCCTTGTGTTAATTGTTTCCAGAAACAGATATTTTTCAAAAAAAGGCTTTCTCAGATGGAACAGTAAGTAAATAAATAAATGAAAAGGAGAAAAACATTAAAAAAAAAAGAGAACAGTTTGGATCCTAAGAAATAAATTTGTCTTCAGAATTAGAAACCTTCATTTGACTCATTAATGGAAGTCTCTTATAAAGTGAAAAAAAAGAAATGCTGCCAAAAGCTACAATTTTGCTCTTTCCCTCCCTCCTTTTTTTCTTTCAGGTACCACATCAGCGTATGTCTTATATATCGCAGAACTAATTAGATATGAATCTGAAAATTCTCTGACAAGCAAATCTACCAACTACAATAAGTAGTTCATATCTCTTGATTTGGGCTGAATTACTATTTTCTTTAAAGAGAAAGCTTTGAAACATGCTTGACCAACTAGTATTCCAATTCTTTTCCAACAAACTCAAACAGTATCCCTAATCTTTAAGTCTACGCTAAAGCAAAACAGCCTTAAACTTTTAACATTAAGGTTCTTTTGTAAATGAAAGCACCAGATTAGCAGAAAGAGTTTAGTACTATTGATACATCCAGCCAGGGAGAAAAAAGAAGACAAAACCTCTTAGATTTCAAGACACAGTGAACATTCAAGATCATTTCCCCCAAAAATTATATACTTAATTTAGGAAAAAAAAATTTTGTACCTTAGAATTTAAAAATAATGTCAACTAGTCATTAAGCTAATTAGTTCCATAAGGACTAAAACCTTCTCATTATAATCTTCAATAAAAATATCCTCGAAGTTATAAGAAACAGATCTTTAGAAACATATTTCTAGTTTTCTGCACAAAATACTTAAAACTGAAGCTCAGAGATGTTACCTTATGTATAACCACCCCTAAAGTAATAAAATGTAACTGATACATTCTACTTCATGTGACATAACAAATTTATTGACTTTAGATTCAATTTATTAAACAGTGAAATATCCGCACTACATTCATGCAATTTCTAAAAATTATTGGAAATTATTTCAAACCGATACCAATGGTATCTTAAGCAACACTCCAGGGTAATTCTTAGCTTTTTATGAAGTCCCTAAGATCAATGTGTATTCAAGAAACTATGAAATTCATACATCCTTTAGATTTCCACAAGAAGTCTAACTTAGAACAGGACATTATACATATTCCCTGAAACACAAGACTAGTGCTAGATGCTTCAGTTAAAAGCTTGTTTTTATTATTTTTTCTAGGACTTTGGCTGCATACATTCTGTTAGTCCACATGGACAAATCAAAAATACCAGCAAAACCTCTCAATTGTTAAAAGAAGAATTTGCTCTCCTTTTAATACTAGGGTTTTAAAAAGTGTCTCTATAATAGGACTACTATTTTATGTAACATATTAAAGGATTCTCTTCATTACAGGATCACCAAAATTAACTAAAAACAACTGCAAGTACTGCATGACATCAGCTAAGTAGGAGTAAAATATTCAGCTCTCCAGAAAAGAAAATTCTAGGACCATACACTACCATAAACAAGTCTGTCCCTTGTACTAGAGGCAGTAATAACAGTGGCAATAACTCATGCTGAGTAGGTAGGTAGCAGATGATACATAGGACCCTCTTGAAACCACTATAGCGTTCTTTACACCCAAACCCTTCCAGCATATTGACCACAAACAAGTGAGGGGAACATTCCGTAACTGCCTTGCTCATTGCCTGAGTAGAGGTAATTTAATTAGAGGCTGCTGATTGAGCATTTCTTTAATTGAATGGACTATAATTAACTGCTGCCTTCTTATCTAGTGGAAAAGCCAGTACTTGAGTGCATAGGTAGGTTGTCCCCCACCCACATCCAAGCACTCATGCAGCTGCTCACTTGTCCCCATTCTAGCAGGGTGAGGGGAGAAGACAGGAAGAATAAAAGCAAAAAAGCTTGCGGGTCAAGATAAGGACAGTTTAACAGACGAAGGAAAGAAGAAAAACAAACAAACAAACAACAAAACCAGCAAAGCAATGGAAATGACTCAAAATCTTTCACATGGAGATTGATGCCCAGCCAGCCCCCCAACAAAAGCCATCTCAGAAGCCAAAACCCCTCTTCTTCCTCTATCCCATTTTTTATTGCTGAACACGATGTTTTACAATATGGCATATCCCTGCGGTCAGCTCAGATCAGCTTTCCAAGCTGTGTCCCCTCCAAGTCACGTGCCCATTCCCAACCTACTCACTGAGGGAGCAGAGTGGGTAAAAGAGAAAGCTGTGATAGTGTTCAAGCACCGTTTAGCAACAGCCAAAACAATGGTGCATTATCAACATTGTTTCAGCCACAACTCCAAAACGTTGCCAGGTAAGCCAGGTCCCTCTCAATCAGGTCAGAAAGATGATTCAGCAGCTTCCCCCGATGAGAAGCATCCATCCTCCTCCAAGATGAGCCCCGCTGGAAAGCTGCCTTGGCTGCCTTAACGGCCTTCTCCACATCTGCCTTATCACCCTCAGCAACCCGGCAGATAAATTCTCCTGTTGCTGGATTGATAGAAGGGAAGGTTTTCTTACTGACAGCATCACACCACCAATGCCACGTGGAGCAAGCGGATTGCTTTGATTATGCAATGTGTCCGAATCGGGAACTCGAATCACCCTGGAATTTTGGAAATTATAACTAATTGGCCTGAAGGTGGGAACTTCAGTCTGGCAGATGAAGAAGAGCCAGTGAGTCGAGCTGAAGAAGCTCCACCATATAATGCGCTGCCAGATGAAGAGACATGCTATGCCCTTTTCACCGATGGTTCCTGCCGTATTGTAGGGAGGAGCCGGAAGTGGAAAGCAGCTGCTTGGAATCCCACACGACGAGTGGCAGAAGCCACTGAAGGTGAAGGTAAATCGAGTCAGTTTGTGGAACTCAAAGCCATCCAATTGGCCCTAGACATTGCAGAAAGAGAAGGATGGCCAACGCTCTACATATACACCGACTTGTGGATGATAGCCAATGCCCTGTGGGGATGGCTAGACTGGTGGAAAGAGATGAATTGGAGTCGTAGGGGAAAACCCATCTGGGCTGCTGATCTATGACAAGACATTGCTGCCAGAGTGAAGAAACTGAATGTGAGAGTCTGTCATATAGATGCCCACGTGCCCAAGGATCGAGCCAATGAGGAACATGCTAATAATTGAGAGGCAGACCGAGCTGCACAGGTCAAGGTATCACAAGTAGACCTAGACTGGCAGCAAAAGGGAGAGTTGTTCCTAGCTTTTAAAAATAAACCAAGTTAAACCACCCTCTGCTATCAAAAACTAAACTGCTTTGAGCTAGCTTTCCCAAGCTCTCTAACGCTCCATTTAAGCCCTTTTCCCAAAGCTTCCCCCTTTTTAAGGAAAAAAAATATAGAAAAACTGAAATCACACTAAATATATGTATTTATGTATTTTTTTAAATATAAAAAACTACATATAGCAAGGATAGCATGCAAAACTCCCAAGAAAGGGAAAATGGGAAAAAGGACAAAAAGTAACTAAAACAAAACAGGTATGCACACTTGTAAGACCCAGTAACTAACAAAGTAAAGAACTAGCAAAATCTCACCACTTCCCTTGAGGAAAGCAGGACAGCCAAATCCGACCCAAGACTGTCCCCCCCACGCGTGGGCAGACAACAGCAGCCGCTGCAGGTCTCAGCTCCAGACAGGACCAGCAGCAGCGGAGCTCCTGCTCTCCAGCTTGCCAGAAGAAGAAGAGAGCGTGCCCCCTTATCCACACCTTATTTATGTGTTGTGTTACGTTAAAGGAAGATGTGGAATACTTCCGTAGATCCTGACCTCTGTTATTAAGGAAGACCTGTAAAGGCCATTTTTTTAAGGAAGATCTGAAAAATCCAAAAATCAACGCACTACACACAACATTACCCAGGTTGCTCTAAAGAACATTAATTCTGGCCCAGCCAGATCTCCAGAACAAGGTAGAAAATTTCAGTTGAGAATTGATTTGCCAAGTTCTCCTGAAAGGCAAACTAATACCAGTCACACATCCATAGTTAATTTAAAGCATCTAAGTAGAGAGATCCCATTTTGAAAACATTAACCAATGTTCCTTTTAATATGACATACTAAATCCATACATGAATGAATTGGATTGGCAGCTTGTTGCTGCACTTTCTTCATTGAAAACTGGACTTTTGAACCTTTTCTGCCAAAGTCATAAAGATGTGTTTTCCCAAAAGAAGAGCGCTAGCAGGGCAGAATACTGGCAAGGTGTTGAAGGTGAATTGGAAGGTCTGATGCAAAAGCCTCTGGATCCAGGAAACACTTGTTGGGTCTAAATTTACATGCAGGATTTTCTCCTCTGACAGGTAGCTGGCAAACAGCATGATTTATGAGACACTGCCCAATATCACATACAGAGATTTCTTATTACAGGTGTTACGACTCTGACTCTTGCCAACAACATAAATTATGGTAGCCTGATGTTTTTTTGGAATCAGAACCAGCTTTTGAGAAAACAGCTTTCTAGGTGCTCTGAATCCCATGTTTCCTTCTTCAAGGGACTCTTACTTCTTGTTACTATTCTAGAACAGGAGTTCTAGAAGAAGTCCAGGTTCAGGTGTGATCCTCAACAACATTGTTCTTTCCTTGAACAACGTTACTTTTTTGAACAGATGTTCCCATCTTTCTTGCGAGACAGCACAAAGATGAGTGCAAATGTGTAGCCAAGAGATCTTAGAGACTTTGGACAGCAGAAAGCTGATTCAATACTTCACTATCCTTTTAGTATTTTTTCCCTAAACAAAGGTATCTAAGCATCAGAAATAGCATATAAGCTGAAGAATTCTATATCTATAAAGTCATTCAAACTCTCCTTTTTCTTGCAAATTGTCAAGTGGTTTTGAGTCTATATTTGACCACCAAAATTTGAGGCAATACATGCAAAGTACTGAAAAATAAGACAAAAGTATATATGTAATTTAAACAATAAAGACCTTCCAGTTCCTAGGAGCTCAAAGTAACCAACTTATCTTCACCTTCTGTCAAAATTTTTAACAAATATTCGACAGAAATGAAAGCATACAGCTTTTTACTCCATATAATTGTCTCTCTAAAATGATTGTGAACATTTGTAAAGCATTTTAAGACATGTGCCAACATCAGTTTAAAAGTCATACATCTGAATTGGTAGTTCTGCTGCTTTATTGTAATATGAAAGGTACTAATTGTTTGGGAAATGCCTGTGTGTAACAATCTTTTATGTTCAGAGCACAAAGACATTAGTGCCTTCCTCTATAATTTGCTCAACTATTCCCCACAGGCACTATTAGCTTTTATTTTACTAGATAAAAGTGCAAGTTGCACCAATCTTTTTTTAATTGAAATGTTCTCTCCTTTTTGCTTGCTGGCAAACATTCAAAGGTACTTTGTACCGGAACAGAGTAGGTTTCTGAAAAAGCTCATCTTGCTACTGCTGCTTTTAAAAAGAACCACTTTTAATGTTCCCAAAATGCTGTTGATTCTGTACTTACTCAAACTTCAATAACCTATACTCTTGTCATGATAACTTCAGTATCCCAAGCAAAACTAAGTAAACTACCTTCTGAATAAGAAGGAAAAAACTTCTAATCCCTCCATGAGAGGGAATGGTTAGAATTTGCTTCTTTTAACATACATTTGTCACCAAGTCTTCTGCAACTTATCTTCTTTGAAAGAATATTCTTCTTCCATGACAGCAACTTAAAACAACTATGTTAACATGAAAAGTGAATACATCAAGATCATAGACTCAACTGTCAAATCTGTTTATAATAAAATCCACTAGAAGTCCTTTAGGCACATTCAACATTGACAATTTGAGGCCAAATATTAGTTGATACTTTCAAAACATTTACAGTTTCAACAGAAATCAAAATAGGGATCATGTTCTGGCTGACCCAATGCACTGTGTCTGTCTTTGAAGCACACTGCAAGGCAACAAGATAATGTCTTGAGAACTGAATGACATTCGTACTGGAATAAAATGAACCACCACTGATGCCACCACCAACTTCAAATCTGCAATGGCAACGCAGAGCAAAAGAACAGATGTAACCAGAGATTTTTGAATGGAAAATTTCAATAGTGTTCTGTGAAAGAAATGAGAGACCTTGTCTCCACGTTGATTTCCAAAGCTTTGCAAGTGATGAATCAATGTTGCAAGATGCCAAGTTAATAGACATGACCTAATGTAACTGTTTCCTTTAAGAGTTTCAAAATAGATTCATTGGTTGTGAATGAGCAGTTCCCAAAACAAGGGAATGTTAGCTTAAAGATCCTGCTTTCTAGGCCTGTTAAGAGAACTGCTTGCTGAATGTGTAGGATGTGACGAGGGAAGCAAAGAGAACTTACATCAGAATCACTTAGATGTTAGCAGCATTCTTCTTTCTTTTACCTCTCCTTATATGCCATTCCATCTTTATCTGAAATTATTCTCTGGCTTTCTCACTGGAAAGGCTTCTGGGGAATTTATCCCCTGAACTGGTTCCTATTGAAAAGATTATTCCATTCAAATAAAATATATATAAAGGCTACACAAGCCAGTGGGTGCTGCAACATCAATATATGAACTGGCTTAGAAAAATTTTTTTATTAGTCTTTTTTCTTTGTCTGAAAATCTTCTCTGTTGCAGTTGTGCTAAATATACCACTGGAAGTCATCCAGAGCAAAACCAGAGATAAGAGAAAAGAAATCAATTTGCAAGCCTTTGGGATTTGATGACTGAACTTGTGACCACATCTGGATCACTGGAAGCTCTCACTAAACCATAAGATTAATGGTGAAAACCTATAATATAGAGAACCTCATGTTTTACAAATACTAAGCAAGATTCTGTGTCATTCCCCAGACACCTCATGATATATAAGGTCTGGAAAACTGAAATCTGGATGGGAAAGGACTCTCCACTTTCAACTCTGTAGCAGCTTCACGCTAACTCTTAAAAAAACCTCACAATGATACAGAGCTCATAGGTTAAAACATATGATCATTAACAAAGAAGTCTCCAGGCCTGTTCGTGCCACAGGCTTTTTCAGTTCCTTCAGAAACACCACATTTTGGCATCATGAAAGAAACATAAAGCCCCATTTCTAGGCCTGTATGTGAACTGCAATTTCTATACTATACCTCTCGTGTAGTCAAGTACACTGTGCTGAGGAAGCAGTCAACCATGTATTTGGGATGTCAGAATGATTAGATTTAAGGATAAACTCCAGGGAAGAGCCAGAAACATGGAAATTCCACAGCGTTTAGGGTCAGTGACCTAGTTTGTTTGGAAATACTCCACTGCATTCCATTTAAGTGATTGGTTCTGAAGGGAGTTTGGAATAAATAGTTATTATAGCGGTTTTTAATAATCTTCTTTTAATGTTGTGTGATAGCAACAGCCTAGAGAGCAACAAAAAAAAGACTTGACAATTTATGTACCTATGCCTTTGTACACTCATTTTACAAAACTGCCAATAAAAACGCAAAGAAGACTATGTTCTTATATATTGGTATATTCCTCTGAATAGCTCATTTTTTTGTATATTCTTGCTCAGTTTCAGTTTGGAAGTAAGAAATATTCTCTGTGTTAATAGTAAATGGAGATTTTCTTAAATATAAGTCGTTGGAGAAAGTCCTGGGAGCAGAAAGGTAGGAAGTTTAATGATGTCTTTCTGTGAGTCAGTTACGTTCCTCTTCCTGTTTTGGGTCTAGGAATCCTGTCTTCCTGGAATTATATTCACTGATAATGTAGGAGGAGGTATAAGCCACAGTCCAAAGTCAGCATCTTAATTTGATCACATCATATGCTCAGGGCAGAGAGATTCTTCTTCAAAAGAGTACAAGTATTCTATGAGCATGTGTTATCCGAGTATCATAAACTTGTTTTATAGTTCCCATACAAAATCATTGTACATTTAATGTTAGGATTTCCAAAAGATTTAAAATGGCAAGAAACCTTTTACTTGCTGAAAAGTCCATAAATGCATATTGGGAAGGCTGGCAAAGTGATTCAGTGATGAACATAGTACATCTGGCTGGCTTTGACCCCATCTAATCAAGGAATTTAATTTCTCAATATATAATCACCATGTAGCATCTGCTGTTCCCAGTGGAGCAGATCCATACACTCTATTTATCATTCCACATATACTTCATTTAGCAAACCCAGCAGTCAGAAATGGACAATTCATTCACTAGAATTACAGATGGTGAAATTTATTGACAAAGATAAAAACTTCCCTTCCTATGGACTAGGTTCTTCCACACGCCTAAAATATCTTGAAGAAATGAGTAAGACTTTTTTACTATGCCATGGTTGATATTTTTCTCTCTTATCAACATAAATTTGATATTTTATTTTTCATTAATACACTGTTTTCTTCATAAGATCCTTTCCTTAAATATATGTTAGAAAAATAAAGCTTTCCCAGGCTTCTCTTTAGGCAGGAAAAGAAGACTCAAAGCTACAGTACTGTGAACAATGTGACTAAATGGAAATATATCATGCACATCTGTAAACATATGTAAATTCTCACACTCACTAACATATGTAAGTGTATGACTTCAAGACTGAAAAAAAACGGTGCCTGAAAACTCACTACTATCATATTTCAATGAAATTTATTTTGAATCTTAAACCACAGCAGCTGTAATCTATTTTAAGGCTGGGACTTAGGAGCGGTAAAGCAGTCATCTTAGGAGGCAAGAAAGATACAAAGTACTTGCAGACCCAGGTGAAAATTTAGGCATCAAAAAGGCTAAAAGTTCTGTGCTGAAACAATGATTAGAAAGACTTAGAACGAAAATAAATACATCAAAAAAAACTAGTAGTTAACAAGTTAAACTTGTGTAAAAAAACCCAAGCAATATAATAAAATCCATAAAAACAACTCCTAAATTATCACAAATTCAAAAGTGAAAGGTAACGTAAAAACAAAAGTTAGAATGTTTGGAAACATGTTAATGAGTTCTTCCTCCAATGAGAGCATAGCTATGCTTCAGTTTTGCCTAATTGGACAGCATGTTTTTCATTCTGTTTTATAGTTGTAACTGGGAATGCACTGAAAAAAGGCAGATGATGAATTTGAATTGTCTAATTAAGTGAATGCATAATTAATTTAATGAGAATAATCCATTTTTATAATGAAAAAGGAATCATTAAACAATTCGGAATTATTAGAAGCAATGTATTATTCAAAGGAAACTATTTTAAAATGAGGTCTCAATGGTAATTAATAAAACAGAGTTAATGTGAACATCCTGTTGGGTTCTAGAATCCCCCATTAAGCCATTACAAATGCAAGGGAGGAGGGATCTCTGTACACACATTTATCTTGAAACCTCACTCCTCCTTTCTCTCTCTCTTTTTTTCCCTGCTCTATTTTCATTATGTTGGAGAGAGGCCACTATATGCACTTTAAGATGCATGGCAGCAAAACCTATTCTTAGCAAGTAAATAAAATGAGACCTGGTTTAGTGGTATTTGTTTAGATTGGTTTGGGGTGGAAGGATTTAATTGGGTTTTTTGGGGTTTTTTTTTGGTGAGGTTTTTTAAATGGCAAATTATGAAGGAAATAAGATGATTTTGGAGGTAAAATATTTGCACAACTTAAATTTCAATGCAGCTTTATGGATTTTTTGTTTGTTTGTTAGCTTGTTTATATAAGTGAAAGCTGGTACAGGAACTCTTCAACAACTTCAAACTCCTCAACTGCACTGTATCCTAGTAGCCACCTCAATGAAAAGATACTGAAGAATTTATTTTTGTTTCTTTTCAAATAGACAATCACTTAAGTATTTAACTGTGTGAAATTCATTTCATCTCTCTGCATTGACAAGTTTTCTACAGAACCTTTCTCCACCTTCTCATGAGATAGGCTCAGTGTAGACAGAAAGGGGAGATCTGTATTTCTTTTGAGGGTGGTCAATACTGTATCCCAAACTGAATAATCTCTGGGTCACAATGTCACTGGTCTGACCCGACTGAACATTTCTATTTTTGCCACACTTGTTAACAAATTTGACCTTCTGACCCTTCAGATGCCAACATGTTATTAAAATATGTGTAAAAAACATTCCTTTGGAACTGGTTAGTAGATAGATGTATCTCTGTGGTTTCTCAGACTGATACTTGGATTAATGCCACCTGACCATAGGAAGCTACTAAGGCCCCTAGGTTAGAAACAGTTCCCTCAACGGTCAGTGAAGAATATTTCAATTATGTCATCGATCTGTTGATGACAGAGCCACCAAGGTCCTGAAGGATCTAAAATGGCATACCGGAGTTAAATGTTCAAGGTAGCGTGGGGTGCATGAGAGCCAATATCCTGAGTAGATCTGGTTAAGATATTTTGAAGAAAAATTTCCCAGAGAAAACACAGATGGGAATTCAAAAATAAATAAGCATTTATTAAGTTCAACTTGGTTTAGTCAAAACTGTCTTCTTTAAAAATGCATATGGAAAACATTCAATTAAAAACCTCACACTTTATAGGAGCATCCAAATCTAGTATCTGAAATAATATCCTTCAGTGTTTTAGTTTAAAAACTTGTATGTTATGCCAAATAAAATATTTTCATTGCCAGAGAATTAAAACTGGTGCTTCTCCACTCTTCCCTCTGCCATTTTTATTTCTCCCTAATTCATATGCATTTTCTCCCTTTCATCTGTTAGGTGTTTCTGGTAGTGTATCATGTACCTGAGTAGGTGGTATAAGATCACTTATCAAGACACATTTTCATACAACAACAGTTATACACAAAGTACAGATGTTAAAATAACTGAAACGAAAAGAAGGATGAAAAAGGGGGAAAAGAAGAAAAGGAGAAAGAAGGGAGAAATATGGACAGGTGAGTAGCTGCCTGCATTTCAGCATGAGAGGGGACTGCCACTTTCTCTGGTCTCTAGAGCAAAATTACATTGAATGAAGTGGCATCATGTTTGCACTGTGAAGGGATTTATCTCTCTTTAGCTTTTTCACTAGTTGTCCCTTCAAACACTTCCAAGCATAATGAGTTTGAGAAACACTGCTTTACACTTAAATCCACTGAAATCCAAAGCCAGTAGATTACCTATACAAAACTAATTATAGCACTAGTTTGATTAGAGAGATCTGCTGTGGTAGTATTATCCCAAGAAGCAACCATGAAACTCTCTTCAAATAAGATGACTCCTGCCCAAATGACATCTTCCAAGAATAGCTGTCGTTTGCTTACAGCCCAAACTAAAGGACCTTGTAGCATAAATGTAAGCCTCTTAAATGATACAGCATACTAACAATTTTTTCTGATAGCTCCAAAAAAGACCAAAAGGTCAGAATACAAAAAGATCACCTACACATCCTGGGAGCACAAAGTATAACTGTGTGCATACATATGCACTTGGAAGAAAACCTTCAGTCCATTTGTTTCTGATACTCCATCAGCACACTGTTGTGTCCCAACCGACTGCTTTTTCCATTTAGTTGTTCTATGAGGTATGTGTTTTTTTAGGGCCAATGCCAACTATTTTATTCTCTGTTCCGCCATCTTCATGCTGAGAAAAAAAAGTAATCTCTAAGATTTACATGCAAAATGCAGAGGTATTTCCTCATAGTTTAATGTTTGTCATACAGGATACGGACTGTACCTTTGACAAGGTGCTAAAACAAATTGATGAGATGGAGAGATAAAGCTTAAAGTGTTAAACTAGGGTTTCCTGTGCAATGTTTGGAATGTCCCTGTTAACATACACTATAGATTTCTGATCAATACAAGAACTTGGTTGAAGGGGAAAGGGAAAGAAAGGGAAAAAGAGAAGGGGAAAGGGGAAAGAAAGAAAAGCAAAAAAAATAATTTCAAATTTTTCAAAGTCTTGTACCCAAAGTGAAAAGGTTTTGAGATCACCTGTACTACATAGACACATAAGCCAAGTTGATGTAAACCATATCTTTATCACAGCTACTTTACTATAAACATGGAGTAACATGACTGATTTTGGTGAGGTGATCAGAAGTAACACAATCAAAAGAAAAACTTCAGCTGCATTCAGTAGAGCTCTCTGTGTATAATACTCCATGGCAGAGACCTAGTAACTGGTTTAGAGAAGCTTCTTGTGTCTCAGCCCTTCGGCATTACATTTTACCATGCTGTTTTTCCAAATAGTGACTAAATTTTGCCTTTCAATCCTAATGTACAGAGCAGAGTCTCACTTACATTGCAATAATGACCTCTGTACAAGAACACGGAAACCATTTTTTATATAAGTGACGCAAAGAAGGGAAAAATCGCTAAACTTTTTAGGGAATAATCTTAATAAGGAAACAATACACTATTTTAATATTGTAGTCTTGCAATGAAGTAGTCAATACATTAGAGATGAATGACGACTTGAATAAACTTGCCTTTAGTTATTGGGAACTTGAAAATTACACAAAGGGAATATTGCATGAAAAAACAGTCAAGTTGATGAAGTAATGAGAGAGAGAAAGAAAAAATCCAATATCTGTAATAAAATATACACAATCATAGCTTCAATTGCCAGGATGGATTGTTGAGACCTACATTTGAATTTCTATGCAAATAGATTTCCTAATAACTAAGGATAGATTTTTTAATAACTAAGGCTGGAAGGGGCTTGAGTAGGATTTCAAGAAATAATATTCTGCAACTTTTCCTCATTATCTTGAGGTATCAACTATGCTTATACCCAGCTGAAGTAATGGAGCTTATGTGCACAAATACCCCTATCAGGTGTACCTGTTTAGGCACAAATAGAAGAAAAGGTCAATGACTGCAATGTTCCATAACACAAAATAATACAGCACTGGGCTACATTCATTTAAATACCATGAAATATTCTAAGTAACAATGTATGTATTGATTCTGGGAGCCTAAAGTACAGAATTTTATACTGCATAAGATCAATGTGTGAGTAAGATCAATGCAATGTGTGAGTAATTCAGAGAAGAGAATCACACAAAGTAAAAACCTGGTTATTATGTGAGATTAATTTTCCCTTTTGGTCACTCATTTTCATTTATTTTACATTTACCAGTTAGAATCAGAAAAGGAAATTAAAACAATATACAAAGGCATATATCGTAGGGCTGTGGTTCCCTACCTTCTTCCTTAACTAAAATGAAATTTATTGCTTCTTTCTATATTTTCCAATTGGGACTATATAGCTTGCATTTTTAGATTCGTCTACTATCCGCTTTAAAATGCAGTAAGAATTAGTCCATAAAGTTAAATATTTTTGGTTCCTTAGGACTAATAATATCTGGAATTAGTTTTTGCACATCTAGTAAAACCAATCCAAATTGATAAAGGTACCATCAAATTAACTGGGTTTTATGTATATGCATGCTTAATATGACAAAGGTATAGCCAACTTGTCAAATTCTTTTGTAATACTTACCCATTTCAGCCCATAAAGACGCTGGGAAGGAGATGGATGTAAGGCCCATAAGTCTTCAACAAAAAGCAGACACTCTGATACACAGAGCTCACGCACACTGAAGTATAACTTCCAGTTGCCCACCCACCGGCAGCCGGCAGAGTTAGGCCAAAACTGTATAAAATAATATTCCAGGCCATGAAACTTTGACATATGGCAATAGTAAAATTTCTTCTTTCCCAGAGAGGCAGAAATGCTGAAATTCCCCTCACAGGAGGAAAGCTATGAAGAATATGAAAATCTTCACCTCTCCCTCTGCAGTGATTAACAAATTGAAATGGAGATGAAGTTATACATGGTAGATTAATTTCTTTCCCTTTAAAGAAGATATTTTGCCAGTAGCACATTTCAAATCCTTAATCACTTGGAGAGATTAACAGCAAACCTGGAATACATGTGGAAACTGTATCTATTTGAAACATACCATAATGCATGTAGCAGTTTCCTTTGGTCGGATCCAGTTGAATAGCCTTCACGAAGTACTTTTCTGCCTCACTCTTCCGTCCCTTGAAAAAAAAAACAAATGGGGGGGAGGTTAACAGTGTGTTACAATGGAGAGATCACGTACAATAACAATTTTGAAATTCCAGGCACTAGAGAAAAACAACTACCATTATCACTAAAGTGAACCTAAGTAAATATGAATGTTTAAGTGTTACAGTAAGTTTTGTGGTCAGCTACTTTATGCCGCAGATCTCAAGACTTAGGAAGAAAAGTGTCCAATACCATCAACGTCCAAGAAGCAAGCAGTAGAAATGTATTTCAAAAAATACTATTAAGGCATTTGAGTGAACAGGAAGCTCCACACTACTTTTCTGGACTGGTATCAAGATGAGTATTACACAGATCCAAGCCAAAATCAGAAGTGAAGGTAGGAGGGAATTTCTGTCATGCTTTTAAAAATAAAAAAGGGGGCAGTGGGAAAGGAAAAAAACATGTTTTGGTTTTATGAAATCATAGAATCATAGACCATCTCATGTTGGAAGGAACTTGTAACGATAATTGAGTCCAAATCCCTGCTCCTTGCAGGATTACCTAAAACTAAATCATATCACCAAGACCATCATCCAGATGGTTCTTGAACTCTGACAGGCTTGGTGTTGTGACCACTTCCCTGGGGACCCTGTTCCAGTGACTTGCCACCCTCTCAGTGAAGAACCTGTTTCTAATGTCCAATCTGGACTTCCCCTGATGCAGCTTCATTCCATTTCCACGTGTCCTAAATAACATCATACACACAGCCAATGGTAAAGTCACCACAAGGAAAGGTATATAAATAGAAAACATTGTGGATTTTAATATGGGAAGTAAAATTTCATCAGAAATCAATTGTGTCAACCATAAAACATAACTGAAATAGAAAAGGTAATTTTCTAAAACAGATGTTCATGGTATGACAGAATTGTCAGAAAAAAATGCAAAACACCAAACCCAACAAAAATGATGGTAGAAAGAACAGACATGTGCTAAACCACAGATTTTCTTATCACTGAAATCACCAAGTCACTAAAGTTGCATTACAGTATGCAAGTGCCAGAGCAGATCCATTAGCGGTTATTAGTCTTTTCATGAAGAAAACAGCAATAATGGATTAGTATAGTCTGATACTCAAACACAAATCACCATCAGCTATCAGCTATTCAATAACTTATCTGTGACCTGCTTATCCTTATCCCCATGAAATTAGTTTCTGTGGCTTGTGTTATAAAATAGATGGCCTCCAGAATAAAGAACAGCTAAGCTTAACCACAGTGGAAGCAAGGCATTTTAGTCTGCACCTCTCAAGGTTGCTTTGAGTGTTATTTCACAGATATAAGCATATAGGCATTCTCAAGTTTTGTGGTCTGGAAACAGACATTGCATACATCCTGCACTATCCCCCAAGTTAACATAGGAATAATGAAGAGGTCTGTTCATGATTACAGCTGCTCCAGATTCTCAGCATTTCCCTCAAAGGCCTTAGAAACAATAAAACAAAGACAGAAAAAAATTATGCAGCACACCATGAACTATATCAAGACCAGGTTCCATCAAAAGCAATATAGAGGCTATATTTCCAAGAGATCACCCTGGCAGAGATACAAGCAGGCTTATCATTCACAATACTCCAGATTCACAAAATGACTGTTCACTCGAGTTTAGCTTTATCATTTAGTAAACTTTCTTTGGTAAACCCTTAAACCATATCCACAGGGTACAAGGCTCCTGTCAACCAAACGGTGTAACTACATGATAGAGTGTACTATCTTATACTGCAGTGCCCTGATGTTTCAAGAAAAAAAATCCCATCTAAATAACCACGTGACATGTAGCCCAGAGTGATTTTTCCTCATCTACTAGCGGAGCAAAGATGCATCTATAGATTAAATGCAACTTTTTTTTTTTTTTTTAAATAGCATACAACTATAGTTGAGAACAGAAAGTCATGAAGAAAACCTCCAATTGAAAAATTTGGGTTAGTACAAAATAATCACTCAAATCAAAATATTTGGAGGTGTGAAGGAAGGGTGATAATTAAACACTAAATTTTGCAAATTTAACTTCAAGGTTGACATTCCTAGTCTGGCAATAGGTACCATGACATATGTAATTCCAGCCTAGAGGCTTCAAAATCACAAGTACCAGACATATGTATCACTACTACTGACAGAATTAACATCTAGAGATTTTGTATCATTGCTTTTTTTAACAGACAAACATCATTAGTTTTAGCTGGTTGCACTCTGTGTCTATTTCTAGAACGCTAAAGGACAGCTCATTGAATATGGTCACAAAATACATAGCTTCTGCCTACAACTATGGCTATAAGCTTACAAGCATTTGTCAAACACGATTAATTTTCATTTACTGGGATCATGAAAAATACATGACTGCTCTACTGTCTTTGGCACTTTGTAAACGGCATATTGTACTCAAGTTCAGGCCAGTGAGGAGACCTAGAGCACATAATGATGACAGGTGCCAGCATAACGTGGCAAAGGAATGGCTGCGCTATTGATATGTTCAAATACTTATCAACAGATAAAGGAGAGGAAAATCTTACATTACCTCACCCAAGACATACAATGATCTGACTGCATATGATCAGCACAGTTCCATTTGTTCATGGTGCTGATCGCTTTTATATATCTGCATTTATTGATATTTTTTAAAAAAGAATAAAAAGCATTTTCTTGCAGAAGAGCATTCTGAGGAACCTTGGATCAAACCAGCTAAAATGTCCTCTTTGGTGCCATCTGTCTGCTGCTAAAATGTCAATACCTCCACATAGATTTAACACACACAATATTTGAGTCAAATTATATAAAATCCAATCACTTGGCAGAATCAGGCTATTTCACTATTAAAATGTTTATCAACTTTTTCAACCACCTAATGTACACCTTAACTACCATAATGGAATGTACACACCATATAGTAACATTAAGATGGTTAGCCCTGTCATTGCCCCTTCCCCCTGTACTTGTTCAATGTTAAATAAAACACATGGCATAATGGAATATAATTTTAAATTTAAAGAAAATCCAAATAATTTGTTTAAACAGCTGAAAAATAACAACTTGTTGCAAGAAAGCATTTTGTGTGCATATTCACCATTATGTGTACTGACCCATACAAATGCAAGCATTGAGAGTCACTGGAAACGTCCCAATTTCTAGCAGCAGGGTCTGCAGTTACATGTGCACAACCACATGCCTTGGCAATTTTACAAAGCAAAATATATAAGTTTACAACTGCATGCTAGCAGACTTATTTGAAGGATAAAAAAGTTATTCATAAGATTTTAACAGAAGGACTTGATGGCTCTAAGGATTAATAATGGGATACAAAATACATTTCACCTGTTGGTCACCAGTTCACATCCAGTCCAGGTCAGTAGCTAATGAAAAGGTGCTATCTGACAGCTACTGGTTTGTTCAGGAGAAATGAGTGGGTGGTCCTAGCCCAAGCCCTAATGGAGATCCTCTGTACAGACTCATTGGCATATTTATGGCTTTTCAGTGCAGAGACCAACAAGACAGAAACATAAAAAATGAAAGGCAATCTCATTGTAAGAGGGGGAAACGTAATGAAGACAGTTCAATAATCGATTTGGAAGACTTTGCTGATGATCTCCTTATTGGACCTGAAACTTACGCTAATGTCTATCATGAGGAAAAACTTTCAACAGCTGTCTATTAATAAACAAAAGTTCATTTTTTCTCCCCATGCCTAAACAAAGATTAATTGCCCATGATTACCACCTTCGAGCAACACCAGCAAATTTAAATCGAAAAAAGTGAATGTAACTGACACATAGCTCCTATAACCTAGCTTGATAGTTGTCCTGGCTTTCAGAAATACTCTACTTTCCACAAAATAGAGTTCAAATCAGAATGGTTGGTTGCTTGCAGTTTTGGTAGACAAACAGTTAAGTGTTTAAATAGTAAATCCTAAGCTTGATTTTTAAACCCAGCTCTGTGTAGAAGCTGACTGTGTTTTTTGGTTGGTTGGTTGGTTGGTTTTCTCCCCAGAGACCAGGACAGTGGATTCGACCTTGCTAATATGTTTAGTCATATTGTTTAACTGGGCTTTTCCTACCAAAAGACTGTTATGATCACCACGATAGACAAAAGATAGCTAGCTAAGGGCAGTTTATGCATTGGTAGAAACCCATGTATTTACCCTTAAAATATTAAAAAACTGAGGACGAAACTACCATTTTTATATTCGTTTCATTTTTTAACTCACTCTGTTGGAAAACTGTGCCAAATTCATGTTGAGGCAGCTGTTGTACTTACGGCTGTTGGAGGCATAGGGATCTTAAGATGCTAGTAAAATTTGAAAAGATTAATACTGTTGAGCAGCTCTGAATAACCCCCTTGTGGAAACTATGATGACACAACAGCAACCAGTGAGGTAGTTCAACAAATTAGGTGGTCTCTGGAATTTAAATAAACTCTATATTTTGGAAATATTCATCATTCTTCGAAGTGTGCAGAGGTTTAACCAGTAAAGCAGAGACTTCACCCTTCAATATAGTTTTATCAGCTTTATCAAGTAATAATGTGATTGCATAAGGAACTCAATTCATGACACAAATGTAGTTGACTGTAATTTCTCACATCTGATCATTTTTTTTTTGACAAGCATTCACATTTTTAATAAAACAAATTGAATTATGAAAAGATTTCTTAATGGAAGATTGATTAAACTGCAGACACTGAATACAGAAAAAAATATTATTTTACATAATTCCTTTTTCCTCTCTAGGACATTTTAAAGTCACAGACAGTGACTTTATCATGCAAGGATAGTAAAAATGTCTGAACTGAACTTGTGACTTCATTTCACGTTTCTCTTAAGTTATTGCAGGCCTGCATATCTGTTTCATAAACAGTTCCTTTTGCCTTACAAAAGTTTTCACAGAACAGCCAAAATATAATTTAAATGGTGTATAACTGAGTAAATTAGTGATAAGGTCTTGAAGTCTTTAGTTAGCAGAACTAAAGAAAAAGGACCTAGAGTTACATCTTACAATGTGATCACTGACATATGCAAGCTCCCCATCCCTCTTCTAAATATTAAGACGAAAGAAATTACTTAAATATCTAGTAATTAAGTATCTAAATGGACGAATTCTTCTTTCCCCTTAATTTTGCTGTTACATCTGCAACTCTTCCTTTTTCACTCTGAATTGCAATGTAAATATCTTGCACCATAACTTGTATATGAAATGGTGGTCCCACTGAAATATTATGCAGATCAAAGGTCCAAAATTTTTCTCAGTCTCTTTCCTGTGCAGCAAAAAGATGTATCCTGCTTCTTCATCTAATTTTTATCATAATAAAATAAAAACAGTTGAATGTGGCAGAGAAACAATGACTTCTAAAGGTTAACTTCTGTCCCAGAAAAACACACACACTCAAAGCAAGATCTGTAATGATGAGAAGTGATTTGTAATGAGAAGTACTATATATGCCATTAAAACCACACATAGCTGTGTTGGGAAAAGTTTACAGTCATGAAGAAAGTCCTTCTTTGCCCAACTAATATCAGTGGGCTTGCAAAAGATGCTATCTTTTCAAAGCTTACCTCTATCATGCCCTTAGATGATCACAGCAAGAAACAATACTGTTACTCATACTGATCTTCTTGAGTTTTGGCTTTCTAACAAGTTCCTGAACAAGGGAATATTATTTCTTTCTGGTGTAATACATTAGTCTTAGTGAACTGAAGCAAGAATTGGATTTTTTTGGAAGAAATAAAGGTATAAATCTGTATCTACTCATCCATGATAATTCACCATATAGTAACCTTTACCTCATAGTAAATATGAGGCAACTTTCTCATTATTGTCCAATGTGACACATTCAGATACCCATGGCCCGAGGTCACGACTGATGTTCTCTCTGCCAGTCATTTCACTGGACTCGTGCAAGTGAGTCTATGGGTACAACTTGTGTAATCCAGTAAACTACTTTTAGAAATAAGCACTGGTAGGATCAATAAAATGCAATGTTGTGTTTTAGTTTAAAACTCTATTTATACCTTAAGTGGTTCACTTCCATCTAAATATATCACATTAGTCCTCCTTCAACCACAGATGGATCTTTGTTGACTAAAAAGCCATTGTCTCGCCTGACTGAAGTTCTACTGAAGTCAGTGTAGTTTTTTCATAAACTAAGTTTATTTTAGAGAATAATAACATAAACTGGGTTCTTGAGTGTACATCTACAGCAATAATTAATGGCATGACAACCAGAAAGCTAAGATTTAAGCACTACCCATTGGCTTTGATGGGAATCCACCAGAGTTTAAGCATTTTTGACTGGGACACCGCTGCTTGGATTTAGGAATCTAAAGCACAGCTCACACCTCTACTGCCTTGAGGTACGTTTCAAAGTCTATTAAGGTGATATTTTCTTCAAGTAAAGCAGTATACATCTGATTAAGCAATAATGTATTAGAGCAAGTTGACATCCATTTTGCTGTTTTATGGATCTCATATCACAGAAAAAAAGCATTATTGTTTTATTAAAGCATTCAAAATGAAATAGGAAAAAATAGGCATAGATTTTTTTTTTCCTTGAAGGTTTTTAGTTTGTTTGTTTTTTTCTTTTTTAATATATACCCACTTTTAAGTCTTTTTTTTTTTTTGGAGGGGGCAACTTAAAGTCTAAAAAGAATTTACCTCATTACATCACTGTTAAAACTAAAAAAGATTGCATACAGTTTTAAGTAAACTTTTAAAGAACAGACTTCTTTCCACATCTTGTGATTTATTTACTGTCTAGACCCATACTGAAATGTTCACCTCAGTCACTAAGCTCTAGATTTTTTTTTATCAAGAATATGCAATGAAATGTTAAGTAAATTTTGAAGTTAGGCACTTTGTTTTCCATTCAGTCTTAAGCCATATTTTATATGTTCTGATAAAGTAGTGTATAAAGATCTACTCATATTTCACTGGCCAGTCAGTAGAATATAAATTCACTCTCTCCACACACACTGTTTTCACTGAGTCCTATGAATTTCTTCTAAGCTAATTTTGGCCTATACAATGCATTTTTCTATGATTGCTGACAAAATTACTACACAGAGTAACAGGTGACTGGCAGCTATACTCAATCATCAAGTAAAACAAAAAGATCTCTTTCTTTCACGAAAGCAGTTCATCCTGTGTCAGTGATGTTTTCTATAATAAGCTTTAAATTTACATTGAGTAAAGTGAGAAGTTTAGGGCTCCCCTTTTCCTGTCTACAGGAAGTTAGAAACAAGATACAGAAGATAGGATCCCTAAAGGAGGTTAGTGAGGGGTTATGGACCTAAATACCTGCTCTAGAGTCATTTACCAACTAGTCAGACGGATATGTTATATTTAAATGAAAATGCTCTGTTTTATAATTAATTGTTACATTTGGCATGCAGCCAAACACAGTTCAGCCCCTAAGGAGACTGTGAAGTATATCTATGGATGCAGTACTTGTGAAGTACTCTCAGAAGAATCTCAGAAGAAATAAAAGCACCATAGAAGTCAGCTACTAAATTTCTGTAGTTCTGAAATTCTGACAGGCAGGCCTGGAGGTGTTAATGCTTCAGATATGCCAGATAACTAAACCTTAAAAAACAAATAGGACTTTTGGTTCTGACGTCAATAAACATGACTTTCTACATTGAAGAGGGAAAATCACCCCTTTCATTCCCTACAAGCAAATTATTTATAAACCAGAAACAGAAATGAAAACAATTTCTGACATTTTGCAAATATCAGAATTAATCCAAACTTTATGCTTGGATCAGTTTTAACCCTCAATGGATTTCAAGTGGCAAGAAAAATTGTAGTGTGTCAGACTCCAAAGACAAACTGAATACAGAAAAGCAGCAATGGCTACTGCTTGGCTTACCTTGACTTCTTAGAAAGGTCTTTTCAAAGATGCAATGTCATTTACGCTTTGTTATGATGGGAGTTTAACTGTAACATCCAATTTTCATTAAGAAATTCTTCCTAGAAGCAGTACTAACAGCCAAGGGATTTAGCCTCCCAAAATGAAATATCTAACACCTTTGGTCATCCAATCAAGTTGACCCATTCAGAAACGGTCTTTTCATAAGGATTTCTATACTTGCAGGCAATTAATTATCATTCCCAAAAGAAGTATTACTAAAATGTTTTCAGTTGTTTTAAAGGAGTTGATTGCTAAAAGAAGGGATAAACTCTTCTAGAAAATTGTATCTAAATTTAACATATAGCATTTTAATTGCTATGTCTTAAAACTAGTCCTAATTCTGTTAATATCATGACTCTTCTATCTCATCCCTGCTTTCTTCCAATTTGTGCAAATCTAGAGAGACAGAAAAAGAGTGGCAATGAACCAGTGACATAAAAAATTACAACATTACAGAGTTGTCCAACAGAAATACAAACTCCCTTTCTGTGGTGGAACAGCAGCAGCAAGTAACTACAGAAGTAGTAAATGCCAAATTAACAAACTCATTATTGCACTATGTTCCCCTTTCCCTCCATTTCTTTCTTTTCCTACTACCTTCCATTTATTTCTGTGTTGTCACTTATACTTATTTATTTTGAGATGACTCTCAAGGACTAAACCAATTATTGAATACAGTAGCATATTTGATAGTGGCACTCTGAATAATTTCACAACTAACCAATACTGTTTCTTTTATTTTAATCCAAAACACTGCTAGTCTCTATCATATCTATATCTGTTCTCTCCCCATCCTTCCTTGGAGAAAACATTTTAAAATAAAATATTTTAGATTTTAGGGAATGTTCTAGGGTGATTATTACTGAAGTTAATATGGTTTGGAGCTATAACACAGATATTTTACAAGAAAAAGTAATTTTTTCTTACAGCACTTTGGATGTTTTTCCAATCCATAAAAAACAGATTAACAGCACTGTGTGGTACCATGTAAAATGCAAGAAATACTGTGTAATTTTTTCCAAAGAAATACAGAAAAGCCTGTAATTCCTAGATGCAACATGCTAAATGTTACAATATGGGACTGTCCCTAAGTACTTTAGAAATTATAGACGCTACTGCAAGCTATAAGGGGTGGTTTCTGGGCTCAATGTCACTTGGAACAGAGAAAACAAAACCTCAAACCAGATTTATTTATAACTGAAATAAAGCTTCTCAGATTAAAGTGCTACAGTAACAACCATCCACTGCCTGAGAGGGGACAGTCATTAGAAGGGAGGGTTTCTCCTCTCTAAAGGGAGAAAAAAGTAATAAAAGCCTTTCTTATAATTTATTTTTAGCACGATAGCCAACCCTTTCTCTTCTCATGAGGTCTGCTCATAAAATGGAAAATTAATTAGAGCACATGCTCAAGGCCTCACCTGGCACTGTCATTTTTGACAGACTCATTTTTATCTTAGAACTGGAAGCCTTGCAATTTTAAAGCCTTTCACAAAAAATTATGCTTTCCTTTGTGCTATAGAAATAAATTACCTAAGTAAGGGATGAGGCTCAGATGCCGTTGTACCAAACCTCTGTGGTACCAGATTGGCTAGGACAACGAAAATATTACCTTGCCAAACGAATATCTCAAGCAATTTATACAGATTAACAAGTTAAAGACATGAAAAGTACATCATGCTAAAGCACTGGAGTCGTAAAAGCTACATGTTGTTCCTGAAAAATAAATAATAAAAAAGCGCACAAACTTAAGCCCCAGACAACTGGCTATTTTCCAATTATTCTACTAGCTGAGCTACTAATCATGCTTTTCAACTAATTATGCTGTTCTAATATATATTCAGGAAAATTGTAGCTTAGTGAGATGTAATTTTTAGATATGAACGTATAACCACTATTTAGTTTATTATGAAATATTTGTGACATATTATTAGCTAAGAAGATTGTAAATTTATTAGCTATTCCTTTGGATCTCTTAAGTTAGTATTTTTATCTGCTCATACAGCAGCATGTCCAAGTCCACTCGGCATTTCTTGTACCCCAAAAGACCTAACAAGCCTTGAGACAAACATTTGCACTAAAACAAAAATGGAGAGAACTGTTTTACTGGTAACAAGTCACTCTTAACTCTATAAGTTGTATTGCATGTAAATTAGAACTATACCACTCATGCATTTCAAGAAACAATGATAAAATTTATCAGCTATGTTTGGTTTGTTTTTTGTTGGTTTCTTCGTTTTGTCTTGTGTCAATGTAAATTACAATTATTACAACCTGAAAAGCATATTCTGAATTTTACAAACGTATATTTAACATTATTAAGGAAGAAAACTTTACTGAGAATAATTTTGTGCTTTTGCTTACTATTGTTCAATTCACCTCTCGCAAAATGCAAGTTTAAAATTTAGATTCCCTTTAGAATGGTAGTGACATTAGATACATGCAAATGAGAAACTGGTAAAATCAACCTGAGATGATAACATGGATTAGTAATTGTCACTTACAGCATGATTATAATTTTAAGTTTATCTCAGTAGATGAACTGTCATTTACCTTCTTTACAGTTTTACATGCCACTGATGATCTTGCAAAACGCAACCCATTTTGGTAGAATCCGATATTCCTCTAAAATCTCCTTTTAGTAAGAAAGGATCATAGGTCTTGATACTAAAAACATGTCTGTAGTTAGACTGTGATGCAAAACACTGCTTTTTAGTAAACTGCAACTAACTTCAGCATGAAAATAAAGTCACATAGAATCATAGAAAGATTCATTTTGGAGAAGACCTTGATATACCATCCTGTGCAATCCCCTGCTCAAACAGTTAACACTTTATTCATAGAAAATTTTTCATGCAGGTCACTGTTCAAGTCTGAAATACTATAATTAAAAAAACAAACATTTTTCATTGCTAACCCATTTAGTATATGGTGCCTTTATTTTAAGTGTGCTGTAGAACACAAGACTAAAATAAAAAAGAAAGAGACAACCATAGGTCGCTGTGCATCTACAAAACAAGCAGAGTTCCTACTTTGTGTTTGATAGATGCAAGGCCAGACCACATGAACAAAACAAAGTTTCCACTACAGAATGCTGATTCGTCCTTAGGTCCCTGAAATTCTGAAAAGCTTTTCCTGAAAGGTGGGAAAGAGTAACCTGCTGTAATAAGCAAGCAATTTTGCAAATTTGTGGTATACTCTCTAGGCTTAGGTCGCCCTCACTGTTCCTTATGGGAAGACAAGGAAAAGAGAGGATAGAAGAAGGTGGTCCAGGTATCCAAATTCACACTAAAGGATTAAATTGATCACGTGGTTAATCATGTGGTATTAAATGGAGTTTGTGGTGAATGGAACTAAATCCAGTTGGCAGCCAGTCCTAAGTGGTTTTCCCCAGGGTACAGCACTGAGGCCAATGATCTGGATGAGGGGATTGAGTGCACCCTCAGTAAGTTTACAGCCTTTACGGAAAGGGTGGTCAAGCACTGGCAGAGGCTGCCCAGGGTTGAGTCATCATCCCTGGAGGTGTTTAAAAGCAGGTAGGTGAGTTTTTGAAGAACATGGTTTAGCAGAAGATGGGTACAGTTGGCCTCGATGACCTCAAAGGTCTTTTCCAACCGGAAGATTCTATGATTCTAAGTTTGCAGATGACACCAAGTTATGCAGGAGTGTTGATCTGCCCAAGGGTAGGAAGGCTCTACAGAGGAATCCGGACAGATTGGATTGATGGGCAAAGGCCAAATATATGAGGTTCAACAAGGCCAAGTGAGGGGTCCTGAGCTTGGATCACAACAATCTCATGCAATGCTACAGGCTTGGGGAAGTGTGGCAGAGACGGACCTAGGAGTCTTGGTCAATAGCAGGCTGAACATGGGCCGCCCAGGCACACTGCTGGATAAGAAGGCCAAAACCATTCTGGTTTGTATCAAAAATAGAGTGGCCAGCAAGGCTAGGAAAGCTATTGTCCCCCTATCCAGAACTGGTGAGGCTATATCTTGAATACTGTGTTCAGTTTTGGGTCCCTCAGTACAGGAAAGACACTAAGGTGCTGGAATCTGTGCACAGAAGGGCAGCGAAGATGGTGAAGGGTGTAGAACACAAGTCTAATGAGGAACAGTTGAGGGAACTGGGAATGTTTAGCCTGGAGAAGAGGAGGCTGAGGGGAGACCTTATTACTGTTGTTGGTCTCTCTTCTCAAGTGAAAAGTGAGGACACGAGGAAACGGCCTCAATTTGCATCAGAGGAGGCTTAGACTGGATGCTAGAAAAAATTTCTTAACCAGAAGGGTTATCAAGCACTAGAACAGGCTGCCCAGGGAAGTGGTTGAGCCACCATATCTGGAGGGATCTAAAAGTATTGTAGATGTATTGTTTAGGGAGATGGTTTAGCAGTTGACTCAGAGTGTTAGGTTACAGTTGGACTCTATGACCTTAAAGGTCTTTTCCAATCTAAATGATTCTATGATGATATGTCATGATTCTTTTAGTATGCAGTAATACTGGCAACAGACTTGAGATAGGAAGAAAAGCTGGAGTTAAAATTAAGCCACTTCATTTGAACTTTTCAGGAAGTAATATACAGGTGAATTTGTGAACTTTACACGTTTGACTTTATTGCTAGGGCTTTTAAGTAGAATTGCGTTTGGCTGCAACTTATGAACTTGTGTGAAACCTTCCTCCTCTCCTCCTCACCCGAATTTCACTGCTAGAGAAAAATTTCTGTCTATATTAGCACTCATTTTGGCCTTTCACTTCATCAACCACCTCACATTTCTCTTCTGCAAAACAGACAGAGTCGTTATCAATAGTTTTGTCTCAACCCTTTTTTTCAGAAACACGACTGCGAAAAGTCTGAAGGTTTGGTTTCAACAGAGCAGGGGAAAAGAGCCTCTAAAATGTCTCTCCTCTAACACCTGAAAACTAACTGAAGTAATTTTTTTTCTTGCCTAAATACAAAGGCTGTGAGAAAATGATCATGAGCCTAGGTGGCAAAGCCTAACAGTAGAACAGATCACGGTGGTACATCAAATTAGGGATGGACTGAAACAATTATGTCAAAGGGAGCTGGTCTAATATTATTGAAACTCAAGTCTATGCAGATTTCTGGGAAGCATGACAGTTACAGCAATCATACATTTGCGATGGGAATGTTAGTACAATTCCAAATTACTAGAAACCAGACAAAACTCATCGAATGTGAATCACTCAACAGATGGTACACTGCAAAACTGATTAAGGATAAATGACCAACATAGAGACAAAAATCCAAATTCTACTGCCAAACCTCCTCATCACCTATTTTCCTGTTGAATGTCTTTTCAGACTTTGTAGCTGAGAAGTAAATGCTAAATTTCAATAGATCAAAGATAAATTAATTTTTTCACAAATGAAATAACCACCTGAAAAATTTTTTGCCATGTCTAATCACTTCATCATCAACATGCTGCCCTGTTATGCATTTCTGAAGTCCTGTGTCACTACGAGCCAACAGGACATGAGCACCATCTTTTCAGTCTATGTTGCTGATAACAGAATGGACATGAATCATTTCTGTATGTATTGCCACGAAGATGGGAAGAAGCAACAGTAATAAAAGCATCAAGAAAGGATAACAAACAGACTATAATTACAGCAAAGAGCAAGCATAGATAAGCAACTCTGAGTTGAGAAAGGATAGGCAAAGTATTTCATCGCCTATCAACACCCAGTATTCAAAGTTGCATACAGTTCCTGTCCTTTTTGCTAATGGAACACATTCTTCCACAAACATAGTTCAGATCCTCAAGGCACAATCCACCTCGCATGTATCTTACACTTATATCCCTGAAAACAATCAAAAAGTTCAGTTCTACTATAAGGATTCATGTACATTTGTCATTACTTCACAAAGTTGGGGTATGAGGCTAATGTTTAATCCTATATCCAAATTTTCATAACAAGGGGATGAAATTAAAAAGTACTTTTTAGCAGCTCACAATATTTGTACAGGGTTATGGGATTTGGGGATTTGGTTATTTTGAAGAAAACTGTGAGACTGTTTCCCAGAACAATTGCAAGACTTTTCCTAGCAGACCTCATATTTCATATACTCAGCAGTTCAGAGAATGTGCAAAAAATGGGACTGAGGGGGGTGTGATGTGGAATAGAAAAGAAAACAAACAAACAAACAAAAAAAGGAAAAAAATTATTTTAATTGAGAGAACTCTCTTTCCCCACTGCAATACTAATAAAGTAGAATTTTTGTGTCAAAGATCTGTTAAGAAACCAATAATGTCGACTTTTTTCAATCATTCTTAGGTGCAAGATATGACGACATCTGCCAGAATAGCAAAGCAAATTAGGAAATTTCGCTGTATAACCTACTTGCAGTTCTGTCCCAGAGTAAGGTAACTAGTGAGTGCATGTATTTGTCAATATCCAAGAAATTTTAACTGTAACTGGAAACTGAAACCAAAAACTGCCCCACTGACAGAAACTACCATCTTTATGTAACTTACCAGATAAAAATTCCCATCCAGGTAGTTTCTAATCAAAATGTATTTGTCATTATATGATAACACTGAACAATTTTTAATATTAAATGTCACTTGTTACTCACATAGAAAACTTGTATAATTTCTCCCCCTTCTCCAAATTCAGACAATTTAGTCTGAAAATTTTGTCCTGGAATTAATTACGAGTTATTTTTCTTCACTGGATCTCTACCCTGTGTCCAAGGACAATTTTTGCTTGAAGACTGGAGAGAGCATAAGCAAAGTCAGAGTAAAATTTTATAGCTAGGTGAAAAGTTGAAGAAGACATTCAGATTGATGCACAAGCATTGAAGAGCCATACAAAGGCGTATCAGTAGAGCACAGAAAGGAAATATGAAACCATTGGAGTGAACAATAAAAACAGATGTGAAAGAGAGAAATGGGATATGGTCAGAAAAAACAGGAATAAGAAATGGAAAACAAGTGAAAGCCAGTTTTAAAACAGAATTACTTTATTCAATAAAATAGAAACCCACATTCATCTTCAAAATATGTGAAAAACGAGAGATTAGTGCTCTGTTACAACTGTCATATGGAGCTAGATTAGTTGAAGCTACATGCTCATCTATACTCAAATGGCAAAGTAAATTTTGAAGAAATAAAAAAGTTCAAACAGATAAGTAGTTCTTTCCACATGCTCAAAGATAGACTCCTTAACAAGTGTAGATTCAAGGCATGAGACACGCAATTCAAAAAGCACAGGTGACACCTCTAGCTCTGCCATAGGCTGCTACAACAACACTTGGTCAAACCCTAAATATCTTCTTGTACGAATAACACTACTTGTGAAATAAACTATTTATACTAAAGGCTTTTTATTTTTACAGCCAGCGAATCCCTTCGTATCTATTATAAAGTTCCTATACTATTATAACAGGGTTTTTTTCCAACACAGAAGTGGAAACGTTTCACGAAAAACAATGACACTGTCAAAATCCTTAACTGAAACAGCATAACAGAACAAGCTCCCAAGAGATTAACTTACCGTCAGAGCAAGCAGTTTTCCATAGGTAAGATGGGCTGGGATGTGATCGCTCTTGGAACGCAGTGACTCCACGTACCAGTGCTCTGCTTCTGGCAGACGGCTCATTCTCATGTAGGCTTCTCCTACAGGGCAAAACAAATGCTAGTGGGAATGCTCAAAATTCCTCAAGGCTTCCATAATTTATTATCTCATTTATAATTTGTTATTTATTAAATGGGCAGAGATCTTGAAAAGGGTGAAGTGCTTTGAACACCTGTAATCATACACACACAAAAAAGTGCCTTACAGACACTTGAGTGAGGAGACTGAATTATGCTCTTACTAGAGGTCAAAGTGCAGAGTTGAGATGAAAGTATTGAAATAGAATTGTGAGACAGCTCCAGCTGCTGTTACAGTCAAAAGTCTCAATTAACAGTAATTTTATCACATCTACTGTAGGCGTGTTATTTCTTTTTCATCAATCTACATTGCACAGCATGGAATTGTAGGAAGAATATGGAAAAATTTTGCATTTAATCAAAATACATCAAAAACTTCGATTTTTTTTAAAACTAGGCAAGGTTAAGAAAACAATCCTGAAACTATATTGGAGGGATAGGCAAGAGATTAAAAATCCTAATCTCTAAATGCAGTTTAGATAACAACCAAACAAACAACCAAATTTCTCAAAGGCTGGAAATAAGCTTTCTATTTAATAGGTGTATTCTATTATAGAATAGAAAGCTGTTGTTCCTCACCATAACATACTTGTTTCATATTGCTTATTTCCAGTCTTTGAGAAATCTGGTTGTTTGCTTCCTGAAGAAAGATCATGTCTTTCCCTTTATGTTTAATTCTTTTTCAGAAATTTCAGGAATACAGTTATCTGTATCATAGAATCAAAGAATCATAGAATGGTTTGGATTGGAAGGGACCATGAAGGTAATCCAGTCCATCCTCCCTGCAGTGAGCAAGGACATCTCCAACTGGAGCAGGTTGCTGAGAGCCTCATCCAACCTGACCTTGAATATTTCCAGCGATGGGACATCTACCACCTCTCTCGGCAACCAGTTCCAGTGTTTCACCACCCTCAGCAAAAAAACCCAAAACTGTTCTTTATCCCCAGTCTAAACTTCTCTTTTATTTTAAAACCACTACCCCTTGTCCTATTGCTACAGGCCCTGCTAAAAAGTTTTTCCTTATCTTTCTTATAAGAATCTATTAAGTATTGAAAGGCCGCAATAAGATCTCCTCGGAGCCTTTTCTTCTCCAAGGTGAATAACCCCAACTCTCTCAGTCTCTCTCCACAGGGAAGGTGTTCCAAGCCTTTGATCATCTTTCTGGCCCTCCTCTGGACCTGCTCCAATAGGTTTATGTCTTTCCTGTGCTGAGGGCTCCAGAGCAGGACACAGTATTCCCGATGTGGTCTCATCAGAGCAGAGTAGAGGGGCAGAATCATCTCCCTTGACCTGCTGCTCCCTGGACACAGTTGGCTTTCTGGTCTGCAAGCACACATTGCCAGCTCATGTCCAGCTTCTCATCCATCAGGACCCCCAGATCTTTCTCTCAATCTCTTCATCCCCCAGCCTGTATCAATAAACAAGGGTTGCCCTGACCCAGGTGCAGGACTTGCACTTGGCCTTGTTGAACCTCATGAGGTTTTCACAAGCCCACTTCTCCAGCTTGACAATATTCCTCTGGGACTTGCCTACAGGACAGTCACGATTTCACCATCTCACCAGCTTGATTCATTCCAAATAAATGGCTAAGTATCTTCTCAAAATTATGAAGTCATATTTTATTCAGTGCCACCACGGGAGGAGGAAGAGAGAACCCAAGCAGAGGTTGGTTAAGGCTGTCTCCAGGTGAGTCACTGTCCTGAGTTCTGCATTACACGGAAATTAACAGCAGAGAGAAGAGGACCAATGCTCTTTATTCAAACTTAAAGCAAACTACCACAACCCAAAACTCAGAGGAAAAGGTGTCAGTACACGTTCAAAGTAGTAAAATACAAGGAACTCTTATCATGGGAGCTACTTTATCTTCAATATTTACAGGGGCTACGAAGAATTTTCTCGATGAAAGAAAATCTGACTAGGTCCAGTTAGATATATTTTTAGGCTATCTTTGTCAACAGAAGATAGGGATTTCAGGCAAAACGTGGCACCTAAGTTTAAGTTTCAGGAGTTAGGGTGCAGTGCACGCAAAATGACCAAAACTCAGCTGCAGATAAAGTTAAGTGTGATGTCGAGTCAGAAGTCACACTGAGCCAAGGCTAAAGAAAGCCAACATGATTTTTATGAGCAAATACAGTTTTTCCAAAAAGGGATGCAAGCCTGTAAATCTTTCAGACCAGGATTTCTAATTCAAGGATCAACAAAGCATTCTGTACTCATGCACTGGTCTTGGATATCTGATTACATACACAGAAGTAGCTGATGTTTCAGTCCCAGAAGTACGCCAGGCATTCTATTGCTGGTTAGGGCCAAACTAAAAGAACAATTTCAAAAAAAAAAGGCCAAATTAAAACTAAAAAAGCAAGACAGGAAAGATACCCTAAAAGAACAAAAACATCCCCCAAAATCCTTGATCAAACTTAGAGATATCAACATCACATAATTTTTTTCACTATCTCAGTACTCATAAATAAGGGATTAACATTATACCTTGTTATGAACAAAACAAAGTTATAAAGTCAAGTGTTGAAAGGATGGAAGAAGCCAAAAGTCAAGCTCTATGCTCCCCTCAACTCCTCTCCCTAGATGTATGCTCTATGGCAGAATGTTTAATTGTTTGATTGCATACTATTTTTCCCAGAGGCTCCTGTTTTATTTAGCATACAGGAAATGAGGAATCCATATTGCCCTTTCCTAAAGTGGAAAATTCCAACCCAACCTGTTACAGCTTGGCAAAGTTTCAAGCAGCTAACAACAAGATCCTTTAAAAAGTAATCTAAGCAGCTATAAGAGATGGAATTATTATCTGCTGGTAGTATATGCTGAAGGCACTGCCAAATTTCAGAAATATACAAGGTTCTCATCTATTTTTCATGATGGATTCTGATATAAGAAGAGATTAACATCTTCGAAGTACTGGCAAAGTCTGTTTTTAATAGGTTTTAGGAGCTCAACTATTTTACAAGTTGACCTCTTAAAACTTAGTAGATATCTCTGAGTGGCACATCTAGAAATGAAGCTACAATATGCCAATCTAAATGTCAAATTCTATTAAAAGTAATTTTATTCCCCTAAGGACTTTACAGAGACTTCCCCATAGCTGAACATTTTTCTTCTGGAGTCTGTTTTCTGCCCATAAGCCCTATATAGTCAAGAATTGCTATATTATAAGCAATTAGAACATGTCATTACTACAGAAGATTACTGTTAAGGGCTGTTATTAATTTCCTCTTCCAAATGATTTACAATGACACTCCTATCTAAAAAGAAATCAAAGTAAGTTGAAAACTATCACAGGCTCTGCCACCACCATACTCAAAGTCAGTAACAATATCAAGCAGCTGTCCATTGAAGCATTAATTCACTCAAGTGATTTTGTGTGTTAGACTGATGCAATTTTTATAAAAGCTTGGTTCAGCTTCAGATACTTTTCCAACAAAATGACAAAGAAAACATGGATGGACTGATTTCTGTCATTCAAGACTCATTTGTGTGTCTCAAATTAAAATATGAAAAACAACATTGGTAATTCATAATTGTGTATTTTTATTAACTTGCAACATGAGTGATTTATTCGTTAGGAAAGTAACAGTGTCCATTGGTGGAAAACATGCAAACCAATGGCACCTGTGAGTAGTCTTCCATATTTATTTTAACAACTACTTAATTTGTAAAATCTTTTAAAACTCATGTCAAAAATTTGAAAGGTCTCACATACAAATTTATTAATGAAGCTACAACGTTCAAGAGATTCTAATTTTCTGTTAATGGTAGCAACAACAAAGAAAGAAATTCATGACAGTGGAAATCTTAAAAAATAAATTGACAGTTCAGTTCACCAATTTATATCAATATGCAGCCATGTTCAACACTGTCTGCACAATGAGTGGTGGCAAGAAATTCAGCAGCTAACTGGAGTAAAAACAGATAAACCAATCATCCAAAAATTTTTCAAATGTTACAGGTCAACTAATATTTTCTGTTATTTTAATATTTTATGTTATTTATACACCCTTTTCTTGGCCTATTCCAAAAGAAGGAGTCTAGATCATTTAACTGGAACTATCATTTACTCATGTAGTACAAGAAAACACATTAATATGCAACTGAAAAACTACTTAAAGGAGCATATACCTAGTTCTCTTACACATCTATTAATACCTTATAACAAAAGAATGAGCAATGGGCTGCCTTTTAACTAAACTTACGCAACTGTAGCTGAAATCCTGGTACTGAAGTGGATTTTCTTTGCCATAGAAATAGATAAGTTGCAAGACTACCATTCCCCAAAGCAGTATGTTCCCTAGAATCCTAGAATTCAAAATAAACAAAACCCTCTTCCCCCTACAAACTAAAAAAAAACAACAAAACCACCACCCTTCTAAAAAGATCCCAAGACAAATTAATTAAGTATAACTGAAAAACAATAACAATCATATTAAACATTAAATATTTATATTAAATAATACTACCAACAAAGGATCAGCTTTCTAGCAGTTATTTCCCCTGAAAGGCTAACTTTACACTCAGTAATTAAGTGGAATATGATCTTAATATAAACCCTTAACAAAAAATAAAAAGACAGTAGATTTTCTAGCACATATCACACATTGTTAAAAAGCAGAATTAAGTACTGCTTACATGAACATATTTTACCTCATTCTAGATCAATCTCTCAACTGTTGATTTTATATCCGTTCTTTTTCAGATGCACACTGTCATACCAAGCAAAGGCTCCTTGCAGGCAGCATGTTAGATTTATCGGTGACCAAGTACAATGGAAGCAGGTATTTAATAGCACTATGCCTCTATAGGTGCTGTGTAATTATACTTTCAGGCTAACAATGTATGTCCCTCCTGTGGTCCTCTTCTTAGGACCCCAGAAGACACTGCTGAAAAGACAACTGAAAAATTATCTTCAGAAAGGAGACAATACAGTGCAAACCTGCCTTCCATCATCCTTGTATATTTTAATTATCTGCCACCCAAATTGCTGGATGGTAAAAATGTAATATAGAAAATATAGAATTTGGTACTGACCAGAGCAAATGTCAAAACTGAAAGGATGGAGATGTACTTAGAAAAGGAAAATCTCTGAGATATAAACTCAGTCAGGATTTAAATTTCATTTTTCCATCACTTCTTGGAATTAGGAACATAAACAGATTGCCTTAGAAAATGATGGACAAGTCTGCATCCCTGTGTGCCACAGTACCATAAAGAGTTTGCGTCTTTCGTAAGTCAATTGTGTAGCCTCCCTGTGCAAATCAAGGTTTCAGATGCATTGACCATAAATGCACCTCCCTAGATATACAACTTGCTTCTTTTTTCCCCTTAGATAACAGTGAATACAATAAGATAATAAAATGAGAAGTATAATTTGATGCGATACTATATTGATACTTACGATACACTGCAAAAGATTAACAGTCTTGGTGACAAATACGCAGTGCCTGCACATGTCTGAAACAGCTGAAGCATGTGAACCTAATGAGCATCAAGTTCTGTATAGACTAAGCATATTCTGTTTGTTTTTTTCCCCCTTACAGAATAATCTCGAAGATTTCAAGAAATGTATTGTATTTTAAGAGGGCTTTTGATGGATTGGAGTCAATCTAAACTTACTTTGCTTGAGCAGATTCTTAAGTGGTCTCAATTAGCAAAAGCAAAGCCTTTTGATCTTATTAGACTAAGAAGCTATTTTTGAAGAAAATTATGTGAAGTGGAAACCAGATATAAATGAAGGGCAAAATAAAATCACTTGCAGCAAAGAACAGCATGAACTTCACACAACTGTTTCCTGTTGTACAAAGATTTCCAGAGAAAGAAGTATATAGACACAAACAGCATCGTGCTCACCTAAGATAGTTTCATTTTCATTTTCCAATAGTTTCATTTTCATTTTCCAACAGATGTGCAACAAGTAGTAAAACATAAGCATCCAAACTAAGAACTAATAACTGAACAAGTGATCTGACTCTTTTCTTGCCTTTTGCTTTATTTACATATATTTTAAAGATTATTTTTTGTCAGTAAAGCATAGATATTATGTCAGCGCTATTAATAGAAGCACTTTCTATTAGAATCATGTCTAACTGGGATCGCTGTATCTGATTTCAGTAGCGAACCATATTTTTGGTCTAGAAATGCTACAATTATATTTATTTTCTTATAAAAACACATATGTTTAAAATACAAATGCATTTCAGGCTTAGACTCTGCTTTTTTTCAGAATATTGCCTAAGGAAACTGAGGCATTTCACATGAAATTATAGATCAATAGTCCAACGTGATAAAATTAAGAAAACCTTAGTGCTTCGGAAAAAAATCAACACTGGTCTCAAGCACTGCATCCACTATGCCCTCAGCAATCCACTGCTGTAACCTTCATACCCAGCTTAAATCCCTCAAACAAAACAAAGAAAAAAAATAGGAGACTGCAGTCAGCCTGGAGATTTATACTCTGCTTTGGACAGTAGATATAAACTACCACAGTCTGCAAAGTCTCCGAGGGGAAGAGTTAAAATAGCAGGATGGAAGCAGAGAGGGGAGGAGAAAGAAGCACAGTCTTTTACTCCCATCACTACTGGTGTGGACGCCATTCTTATTTCCCCAGATTATATAACAAAATATACATATGAAAGAAAAAAAAAATCTTCTTTTCAACAAAAAAAAAAAAGTTTGTAAAGTATGTTTAGTAAGAATTTACCAGAAAACTTTCATGAGATACATAAAGAAGTGCACTGGTGACTGAAGCTCAGACAAGTGCTCTGCATAATTTAGAATGTGAGATATGTATTTCACATCTTAATCATCTTTGGCTCTTAAAAAGTAAGTCTTGCACAGCAGGAATGGTAAAACTATACCAGCAAAAGTGTTTCTTGGAGTTCTAAATGACTTTTAAAAGTAATTCAATAAAAAAGAACTGAATGGAAGCAAGGGGCAAATGGGATAGGAACCTTAACAATATTAACAGGTTTGTGCAAACAGCCACATGCACCCAGAAGTATAATCAAATAAAGCAATAGTTATGTTATAATCATCAACACAGAAAGTCTCTCTGCATGCTAAGTCTTTGTACTATGATGCAAAGCTCTGCACCAGATGTAAAATCTGGCTCCCTTTTCCTGTTCTGTACCTGGCTGCCACTTGCATATGATTTGTTTTCTGTCCATGTGTAACGTAGCAGATCAGGAAGGAGAAATCTAAACTCTAATCTGTGCATCATTAACTGTATTCACTCTCACAATATTAGCTTCTTTTGTAACTTGCATTTCTCATAAAAAAAAAAAGATTGCAAGATCTATTATTAAATGCATTTAAAAATAGACATTCAGATACTAGTTGTCAAGATCAGATTAAATGTGGTCAAGACATTTGTCTTTACAACAATATTATGCCAATCAAAACTTGGACAACGCTACCCCAACATCTTTCCCATTACTGTGCAGTATTAAGATAAAGCCTCCATAGTCCACCTCACACCACTTAACTGGTAGGACCATGAATTACTGTAGCAGGTGGGCCAATGTGGTTTTAAAAGCAATGTAATACAATCAACTGTACAATATCAGATTTCAAAGAACGCAGAAGACATCCAGAGCAGAGGCTGATCCTTAAGCAATCCTAATATTGGCATTAAAGTGCTCAAGATCCCACAGG
The DNA here is from genome assembly GCA_033556795.1 of Tapera naevia. Classification (NCBI taxonomy): domain Eukaryota; kingdom Metazoa; phylum Chordata; class Aves; order Cuculiformes; family Neomorphidae; genus Tapera; species Tapera naevia. Next base: position 9,047,679 of record JAUMJJ010000059.1, read on the forward strand.
GGCAATTTTATCTTTTGACCTTAGGTTTTAATTGAAACTTTAAACAAAATATATTACCTATTTAATGCAGCTGAGCTGGACTCTGGCCTTTGTAGTGCATGTTGCCATGCCAAGCAAATTAATCTGTGTAACCTTAGCATCCACTTTTTAATTCACATCAAAGAAATATGACATAGAGAAAATAAATACCAAGCCAACCCTATACAGCTTGTTGACTAATTGTTTTGACTCTAGTTTTCGAGTTTTAATTTTTAGCTGGTTTAGGTTCTTCTAAGAAAAAAAAATAAAAGGTTTTACTTCTTGGTACAAGGCCAGAGAAACATATGGTTTCCTTAGCTGAGCTGTTACACACCTGGCAAAATAAATCACGGCAACAGGAGACCAAAATCTACCCTGCAACTTTTCATATGCACAAACTTAGAACATCTGATGTGGGTCTTCTGGTCCTGCCTTTTGTACCATGAATAAAATGCGAAGTCAAATGAATGGCTTGCTTCTGGAGGCCCACTACTTCTTTTTCCTTCATGAGGTGAGTTACTTAAGACTTTTAAAAGATGACAGTCAGGCAGGCAGGCTGGCACACAGGAGGAAAGAGTCACTGGGCCTGTCAGAGTGAAAGGCCAATGGAATCAACCATAGGAGAAGTGTAACACAAAAAGGGAAGCAGGTCGTGTAAAGGCTTAACGCTGCTGGAGTGTTAATGCTAGTACACTCCATGCGCTGGAGTTCAAACCCTAAATCAGTTTCAATTGTTTGTCTCCCATCTACTCTCTTTTGAGTATGTCATGTACATCATACAGAGAAAATGGTTTCCAGAAAAAACTTCAAAGAAATTACTAAATACTAAAAATTAGAAAAGCACAATTTTCTTACATCACAAACCAATATTGAACACTGAACCAGAACTGCCAGCGTCTCCACACGCATCAATCACAATGAGAACTGCAGCAGATAATACTTGAACTGTAGCTTATTCCTGTAGTTTACTTTATGATAAGCTGTGAAGAACTTTTCCACATGTAAAGATACAGGTAAGGACCCTTCCTTCCAAAGCAGATGGGGAGTGCTCCCCTCTTTCTCCTCCTTCCTCCTCATAAATAAGCATATGGTGAGTGGGCACAGCTCAGAGTCAGGTTCATCAGCTGCAAGCACATGAGACAGGACTGGCTTATTTCAGTTCTTCTAGTCTCCATTTTAAAGGCAAGAAGTAGGCAGAAAAGTTTATGCAATGCTGTGTATCAAAGAAAGTGCTATCATGAATGTGTTTACAATTTTATCAAAACTGAAATAATCTGGTCGTCCTCTTGCTGCCCAGTGACACAGTATGAGCTACAGAGTGGATGCACTCCTAATAATGGATGTGGTTGCCTTGATCTCCTGTCACATCCGACGTAAAGAAATGACTGATTGTTTTAGGATTTCTCACCCAACTGAGCTAGCAAGCCTAAGCTAGTCATATCAGCTCCTTTTACAGAAGTATGCTTGCAGAGGATTATTTCTATAATCTAAAATAGGTGTCTAAATCAGATGGGCTTAATTAGTCCCCAGAGGTTTCTTTTTCTTTCCACACTCTAAAGTGAGCTATAGCTAACCATCTTGTCACATAATCTTTACACTATTATAGGTAGGAGACATTAATCAAATTACATGTCTCACTGCAGTCATGTATGCTCATGGACACACGCATCCAGGAGAGATTTAAACAAACCAGCCTGGGTCCTGCTGTTGATAACACTGCACTGTGGTAAATACCAGTCCCTACCCTACTCTGTATGTAGCCTCTTGGACTGTGTTTTCAGCATGGCCATGCCTCAGCAACTAGTGCAGAGCATGTTCTGGCATTCCTGAAAAAGCTGCCATCACAACAGCAACCAAAACACAAATAAAATATATCCTACATTCAAGTTAAGTTGCACTTTATAAAGCTCCATAATAGCCTGCTGCTTTTTGCAATAAGCTGAAAGGGGCTAAGGTAAGCTTAGTTGACCCTAACTTGTTATGCTGTGAGGACATCTGTGAAGTGCTGGTGGCCGCCTAAAGGGAATAGAAACCAGAGCACGTGCTAAGCAGTGGAGGGAGGAAGTGCAGCACCAGCCAAACCCAGCAAAGGACTGAATTGGTCTTTGTTTTCACTACTACTTTGTGAGTTAATAAATGCAAATCCCATGAACAGAATGAACTTGGACATGATGGACTGTGCTAATAAAGGAAGCTGAGAAAGGCCTCCTAAACCTAAAAAAATAACCAATAGACAAAAATTAAAATACTAGAGAATCTTATAGGCCATACTGGTTCTAAAGGGGACATCTATTCACAGGAAACGAAAAAGGGTGGCACAGGCCTGTTTGTAATGGAATCACCATCATGCCAGAAACAGCGCTGGTTTACATTTTCTGGTATCTGTACTGCTGAGGAGCAGTTTTATCAGAATTATGAAATACATATCCACACTCAAAGCGCACAGATTTTGCGGGGAGGTTTGCTGGAGCACTCCAGTATCTCAGCAGGGAGTATAGGACCCTAATTAGTAAGGAGTGGCTTAATTCATGGAGTGGCGACTGTTGGCAATCCCACCAAATTTATCAGAAAATGAAGACAGGGAAAACAGAAAAAACAACAGTTCAGCTAAGACTCTCACTGTACAAAAGTACATGCAATAATCAGCTTGTGCATTTTAGGGATTTTAGCCATTCTCATTAATCTGATAAAGCCTGGCATTCAGGGAGAAATAACTTTCCATTGAACTGTATTTATACTATTAATGACATTAAATATTTTGTCACTGCAACGAAAAATACTTAATTTAGCATTTACAGAAATCTGTAAATACATCACAACTACAATTTTATAATTTTTTTCCTATGCCCCAGTACTTGTAAGGAGATAATAAAAGATGCCTTTCCTAAATAAGTAGTAAAGAGTAAGTGGTGCCTTCATTGAACAATTGTGTCAAACCGACTGGTAGCAATCAATACATTTCCTTATATTTTAGGCATTAGGAGGGAGAAAAAAGCCACAAAAGCCTTCGTTCTTCCTCTTGATCCTAACTGTTCATACACTTATCTTTTATTGCTCTACTTTGAACCACTTTAAAGGCACCTTACATCTTTTTATGTCCCAGCAAGGAGCTCATAGAGTCAACTGGGGCAGTCACTCAGGCTGCGCTTTCAGAGTGAAATCCACTTAAAAGCATCTCTGGAACAATGAACAACCTGTCCTCTTCTTTACAGATCTGAATATTATAAATAATAATTCATATTATCATCTTTTATCTGTTTTACGTATCCTGTATAAAGATGTGATGAAGACTATAAGGACTTGAATTTAAACAAATAAACAAAAAAATGCCAAAAAACAAAACTAAACCTCAGCTAATTTATTGTTTCTTGCAGTACTCAAGGAAGTCTGCTATAATTTTGAAGGACAGATAGGCTGGTCCTGAAAGAAAAAAATCTTTCATTGTAGATGTCTAACTATATCAACTTGGAAATAAGTTTTTGGCACAACCTGCAACCTCCCTCAACTATCTCTGTCGGCCTTTGTGGACATCTTATAGGTTTACAAGGAAATTAACATCCAACACCCACACTAAACTTTATGTTATAATTAGTCTCACTACATTTTCTATGAAGTAAATACAATTACTTCTTACTTTCAAAGATATCTAAATGGCAGATCAAAAAAAAACCAAAAACAAAACAAACCACTGTATGAATCCCATATGAAGTTTCCAAGATACCAGATGAGAGATTCCAGAGGCAGAGAAAAACCCTAATCCATGCATTCTAAAGGTAGAAGTGCTGCATGGACACTTCAGTATATCCAACATCTAACAGTCTCACTATTTACTGTGTCTTATCCAGTGTTGCAGTTGCTGGCATTTGAGCTCTGAACGTGGTTTGGCTGATATCTACTGAAGGCAATTATTGTTGGTTTTTAATAGCTGATTTATTTCAGCACCAGTTGCCTGGCTCAGCTTTTTTTTTGTCTGTCTCCTCAAGTACCTTTCTGAAGCACTAACAATGTACCTACCCATCATGTTGTATAAGCTCTGAGGTGCAAACTGTCTTGGCATTTTCTGTATTGCTTCTTTGTAAACCATAAGGGCATCCTGAAAAGAGAGACACAAGTGAGACAAATCATCAATAAAGCACCAATTTTAAGAGCAGTCTTTCACATATAAAGTAAAATCAAACTAGCTTCCTTTCCCAAATGAAAGGTTTAGAGAGAAAACACAGCAGTGCCACAAATATCACAGAGATTTCACACTTCTCATTTACAAAAGTTTTACCAAATTCAGTGAAGCTTATTGACAAAGAGAACAAATTGGTTCCAATACTGCAAATCTTTTCCCAGGTGAAAAGAGAATGAACATTTTTTTTAAAACCCTCAACTACTCACGAGTTTTATATAAAATTCTATAGGTTTACAGAGAGTGCGGAATAATATCAAACTGCAGACAAAGGACTTAATAATGACTGAGCTACAAGTGACCAAAATTTGTGGTCTACCACCAAGTAATAACAAAACATAACCCTCACAACTGAAGTTTGGTCCACAGAAAGAATGAGACGGACTATAGTGTCAAGAATTCCAAAACTGGATTCACTGCACTAATGTGCCGTGTCTTAAGTTACTTGATCACATATTTATGATTCATTCAGCGCTTAGGATGCTCACTGGTCAGTCTGTTAGCTCTGCATCATTTTCAACATCTTACCATCAGATATTAAAGTTTGTGAAGGCTGAAATAGGCTTGAAAAAAATTTAAGTTTATGATCAAACTACAATGACCATCAGGCAGAAATTTGATGGTTTGTATTCTGAAAACCCCTTCCATCTCCCAGGCATCACACTCCACTCTACACTACATTGCCATGCAAACAATATGCTGCTTTTCTCTTATCTTTATTGGATGTATTAGTTGTCTGTGTCTGTGTTTTAACAAATTAGTAGCTGCCATATGACAGAGCTGGGTGCAGCAGGGAGATGACAGAAAATCCATAAAGATTGTGCATGCCTAATCTTAAACAGCTGAGTTAACAGTCATGGTCAGAAAGAGTAATATGTATCAAAACCACGTGTAACTCTAATTCTGAAGTATGCCTTGCAATGCAAGGAGAGAATGGCTTTCCTCAGAATACTGCTAAAGGTCAAAACTCAAGCAAATGTTCAGTGTTAGTAATTTCATCAGGGAGAATGGAGAGGAAAATCACAATCGTCACACTTTCTGTGATTTGCACAGGTAAATTATGTGGTGTGAGTTGAGGCAAATATGGTCATATGTCAAGTTATCTGAAAACAGCACATACTAGGATGTTTTTAATCACTGAAGTTTTGGATTGTTCCAACTAGGTCTTATTTTTAGAGACTCAAAAGCAAGCATAAGTGCATTTTTTTAATTAAAGATGAATTTACTGTATTTTGAATTAAAAAGCCAGTACACTTTAGGTCAGCTGGTCTGTAGTCAGACTATATGCTTTGCATGCCAGCCATGGTGACAAAGCCTAAAAGAATAAATGAAAACATCAGATGTGACCATTGTTAATGATGACTCTGACATCAAAAGACTAAACTAACATCATTACACCTGTGACTGTAGAGAATAAATATTCTCGGTAGAGATTTGGTGAAATTGAATCAGTTTGTGCCTGTCATGTATTTTGAAACTCTGGATAGAAGCAACAGGTATTATTTACGTGTGAAAATTTTATGATATTGTAGACAATCTGGAGTCTTACCTCATAGTGTCCTTGCTCATGAAAAAGTTTCCCTAAGTTATAAAGACAGCTAGTAACAGAGCTTTTATGAGCATGAGGATCCTTCAAATTTTCATCAGGGATTTCTGAACACTTCAGGAAAGTCCTCCTGGCTTCCTCTGTCTTTCCTTGGTTCATCAGGATGATACCAGTATTTAAATAGGCAGCTGTGAAGAGTGAAAATATGTTATCTTTAAATGAGGCTCCATTATGTTTTTATCTAGTCTTTGTTTTAATTCAAAGCAATATCTGAAAGAGATCCCATGGTCATCTAATTTGGCTTTTTTTGTAACATAGATCAATCACTGACATAAAGTGGAACACATAAGAGGTGTAAGTTCAGAGACAAGGAAATTCTATAGAGATTGAGGAAGGAGGGAAAGGAACACTGGTTAGGCAGGGTGCTCCATTTTATTCCTCCTATTAGGACTGTATCAAGTGGCATTGTTTGAACTGCTACAAATAGATATACATATTTATACACATATACCTGTATGCGTATATATTCTTATGTAGAAGATTTAATACCTTAGCTACAAAATGGTCAGCAGTCTTAAAAAGCACCATTTAATTTTGGAGCTGATTATTTCCCACCACCCCCACTCAAGACAGGAAAAGTGAAAGGACTTCAAAAATTTTTGTATTATTCACTAACATCACATACCATGAAAATCAGAGACTGGCTATAAGAAACAGAAAAGAGAAGCCTGAAAATTTGGGTAGTAACATCTATGGGTCACCACCACAGATCATAAGCATTTTAGGTTCTAGCAGTGCTGCCCAGTGTTAACCCATTATCTGCTTCTTCCCTGCATCACATTAAATGTAGTTGTTGACTAATAAACATTTCCTTTCAACTCAAAAGTGCACAATATCATCTTCTGCTTTCTGAATGAAAAACTTCTGAAAAAAAAAGAAAGTGTTATTAAAGAGTAGGAAGATTTCCTTAAAAAAACAACAGTATTATTCAAACTTGTAGTCAACATACTTACAAGCTAGTGTGGGTCTGCTACCAATTGCCAGTTTATAGTAATGCAATGCTTCCGAAAACCTGCTGTTTTCTTGAAGTAGTAATCCTCTGCATAATGACAAAAAAAAAACAAAAACACCACAAACAAACAAACAAAAAGACAGAGAGAGGAAGGTTACTGCAAAGACTTATTTAAAAATAAATATTGAAAATAAAACAAAGGTAACAAAGAAAAATATGGTTACTGGTATTTCAGAGACACAACTCTGCATGTTACTAGCAAAAATTACCTTGTGTGAAAACAGGATTAATTCATAGACATCAGGTGCTTCCATATGGTTTTAACAAAGCAGATGTTGAAAGCAATAGTTTTGGCTTCCATGGAAATCAGGAGATTAATTTATTTAGGTGAGAAAATGGTAGACTTTTTAAAGTGGATGAAGTATGTTGAAGGTATTTGTAAATAAATCATTCATGTTTAGCCTGTCATCTTTTCTTGACTTGAAACAAGCAGAAATTTTTCTGATGCACAATAAAGTTAACTACCTAACATTTTGCATGTATTACCTAACCAGTCCTTGTTGAATAATTTTACTAGATTATTCACTGCACAGCAAAACATTTATGTCAATTCAATTTTTTCCTGCCTTCTTCCTGCTCCAAAGAAATTTAATAACTGAAGAGGTAACAATAATGATACAGAATACTTCCAGTTCTCGGTTATTTTCAAAATACATGGACTTTAACTAAAGCTTTTAGGACAATTATTGTTGTGAATTATAATTTGCACCAGCTAGCCAAAATTTCATGACAAATAAGTGGTCTGGACATCACTGACATGAATTCACAACTGTATGCTTAAATGAAGGCTCAAAGCATTACAGTGTTCCTATAGTTTCAGGAGACTGAAAAAAACCATAGATAAATACACTAAAATCTCAAGAATTTAAAAATCCTCAAAAATTAGCCATTTCAGAGTGCAGACTTTATTATGCAGGAGTGGTTGTTCATCTTCATGTATGTGAAAGCATCCAGGAAAAAATAAATGTAGCTATTCCTTTTAGGTGGGACAGTTATCATATCTATTTGTTGTTTCCCTAACCTACAGCAATTTTACCTTCATCTTCTTCTACACTTTTATCAGCTGATATTTTTTCAAACTGCAAAGAGCTTGGACTTCTCCATCTCCAGTCTCTAATTAGAGATGTTTACTTCCCTCCAAAAATCTCAGGAAAGTTCTTTTAATAAAGCAGCAGACTTTGGAGGAAGAAAAGAGTAGGGAAGTTAGCTAAAGAAGTAACCACCATTGTTTTCTTCCTATTGTTGGGTTAGGATCTAACAGAATGGAGGAATACATCCTCTTTTTTCTATAATATCTATCAGCACCATGTGGTCTCACTTTTGAAACTGTCTCTCAACTAACTTTGGAATAGGTAGTAAAATATTACGTTTGTGCAAAAATAATTGTCATTTTTGTCTTGAAAACTATGATGTTTATTTTGGAATGAACTTTTATTTAACTGTGTTCATATGGAATACCATTTTAAAGTGCAGAATTTTCCCTGCTTATTTATGCTTGTGGTTTTATTTTCACTGTTTACTCTTGTTTGACTCATAGAATCATAAGGCTGGAAAAGACCTCTGAGATCATCAAGTCCAACCGTACCTGTCCCTTTCCTAAACCATATCCCTAAGAAACTCATCTACCCACCTTTTGAATACCTCTAGGGATGGCGACTCAACCACCTCCGTAGGCTGCCCCTTTCAATGCCTGACCACCCTTGCAGTGAAAAAAAATTTCCTGACATCCAGTCTAAACCTCCCCAGCACATATTTTATAGTCATTTCCTCTCATCCTGTCACTTGTCACTTGAGAGAAGAGACCATCACCCACCTCACTACAACTTCCTTGCAGGCAGTTGTAGACAGGGATGAGGTCTCCCCTCAGCCTCCTCTTCTCCAAGCTAAACAACCACAGTTCCCTCAGCTGCTCCTCATAGGACTTGTTCTCCAGTCCCTTCACCAGCCCCCTTGCCCTTCTCTGGACGCGCTCCAACACCTCAATGTCCTTCTTGTAGTGAGGGGCCCAGAACTGAACACAGTACTCGAGGCGTGGCCTCACCAATGCTGAGTAGAGGGGCACAATCACCTCCCTGGTCCTGCTGGCCACACTGTTTCTGATACAGGCCATGATGCTATCGGCCTTCTTGCCCATCTGGGCACACTGCTGGCTCATATTCAGCCAGTTGTCAACCAACACCCCCAGGTCCTTCTCTCCCAGGCAGTTGTCCAGGCAGTCTTCCCCCAGTCTGTAACACTGCATGGGGTTGTTGTGTCCCAAGTGCAGGACTCTGCACTCTCGTTTGTATAAAGCTGTCAAATTAAACATGTGGAAAAAGCATATTTGAGCAATTTTGTTGTATCAGTTCAAAAGGGGATATAAAGCAGTGAAAACTGCCAGCAAAGTCAACCAGGCATTTGGCATGGGACCGTCAACAAACGCTTAGCTTGACATTGGTTGCAAAAATTTCATAATGGAAATGAGAGCCTTGAAGATGAGGAGGCTTGTGAATGTCCTTCTGCAATAGATGACAACCAGTTGAGGGCCATTATTGAAGCACACCCATGCAAACAACCTGAGACCTTGCAGAAGATCTAAATGACCACTGAACACTTGTTTGACATTTGCACCAAAAAAGCTCAACAAATGGGTATTGCACGAGCTGAATGAAAAATCAAAAAACATCACCATTACAGAGTCTGTTCTGCATTTCAAAAGAAGTAGTTTTTTAACTATATAGATCAAAACAAAGCTGATCCATTTCTTGATTGCACTGCAACATGTGAAAAAAACCTATTTATGGTATTCTGCGCAGTGGCTGGATCAAGGTGTAGCATCAAAACACTTCCCCTGACTGAAGCTGCATCAAAGGAAAGGTTCCTGTCACTGTTTGGTGGTCAGTAAGTGGAATTATCCAATACAACTTCCTGAATCCTGGTAAAACCACCACAGCAGAGAAGTATTGCTAGGAAATCAACAAAACACACCAAGAACTGCAACATTTATGTCCAACATTAGTCAACTGCAAAGGAGTAATCCTTCTCCATGACAATACCAGAGCACTCTTCTTGCAGAAGCTGCAGGAACAGGGCTACAAAACTCTACTTCACCCAGCTTACTCACCAGATCTCTCTCCCAACGATTACCACATTTTCAAGCATTTTAACAACTTCCTTTAAGAGAAGGTTTTCCACAACCAAGGAGCAGCTCAAAATGCCTTTGAAGAATTCATCAGTTCCAGGATTCCATAATTATAAGCTATTCAAATAAACAGACTTGTTTCTTGTTGGCCTAGATCCTAATAGCTCTTATTCTGATTAAGAAATATTACTCTAAGCTGAGATATACTCCTTTAAAGTTAATTGTTAAAAACAGTAATTATTTTTGCATCAATTCACTTCCACACTGCTAGATTGTTAGCCATGTGCTGATATTGACAGAAATTATATTTAGCTGGAACTTGCAGAAATTTCAGCAGTGAGGTAGTAACATTTAGCATATTTTTGGCAGGGCACCAAGTTTTTTAAACTACTGTCAAATATCTTGCAGGTAACAAGAGGCATAACTGTGAAGACAGTAACAACATTTTCTAAATTTTTTAGAACCTGAATTTTGTTTACTCTAAATATTTTTATAGACTATAATTATTCCAGGGAAAGTTATTATTATTATGGTATTTTGATCAAATTTTCTACTGATTCATAGCAGTAGAAATAGCATAAAAATAAATATATATTAACACAAAAAAAATGGTTTAACATTTAAGCTGCTTCTTACTTTTTGAAAAATAATCCTTTCTTAAACACTCTTATGGGGCAAAGTTATTAAAGAAATTCCATTTTTATTTTGTACTGTAATAATTAATTTCACATATTAAGAGAAGTAATACAGTAATCGGTCAACTTGAACAAAATAAATTACTTTGGTAAGTGTATGACATTTGTGCCTTTTGGATTAAAACAACTTTTATTTATAATTATTACCAATTAATCTTCTGTGTTCATTATAAGCTCTAATACTGGCATTCTTGACTAATTACTTGATACTTTAGGTGTTTGTTTTTCTTCTACTCCTCTTCTGGAATTCTTTCTTTTCTTTTAAAGCTTGCTCCACTCACAGACATTCTAATTCTCTCTATATATACGTAAAACCAAACTACTCCAATGCAAGATGGAGTGTTAAATGCCAGCAAATAATTAGTGTTTTCTTTCTATTTAATGTGAAGTATAGTAGAAGAAGAAGAAAAAAAGAGGAATATTATCTAGAAAACCTTTACAAGGCATGGAACTGCCTCTTCTTCTAGAACTTGTCCTGATTGATTGCTGGTTTTCCCTGTGGCTTCTGACAGTACAAAAATGACTAGATTTATGAGTCTCTAGTTCTAGTTTCCGATTTAAAAAAATCAGAAAAAGGCTTAAAGGAAAATTGAAAAATAATATTTTTAGCTCAATAAAATTGACACTGAAGGGGTTATACTTCTGAGAGATAACTGGTTTGTATGTACAAATAAATAGTTACTTAAACAGATAAAAAGTTAAGATGATGAATGCTGCAATAAATAAAGGAGAGTTTTAAGAGCAGATATATTTCACTTCCAAGATGAAAAAAATCAGATCTGCTCTAGCAGCAAGCTCAAATTAAATGCAGGCATATTAAAAAATACATTCACCAACCTCTATCTAATTATTCACAAAATGCAACTGAAACTAAACCCAAACAATTCAGATTCAGTGACTGCCAAAATTAACAGTGCCTGCAAAATATTGTGCTTTTCTTTTTAGAGCATGTGTTGTGATTCTGGTCTCTCAACTAGATTATTGCTCGCTGTTATTTCTATAGGTCTACAGTCTCATTCAACACAGAAGAAATATAAACGAGCAGTAGTTCAATATTTGCTTCTGCCTCTACTTTTCTGTTAGAAAAACACCACATTCTTGTAAATATTTACATTTTGAGCAAAATATGAAACAAGTTATTTTCAGGATTGGATGAAAATACTACTGTTTATATCAGAATTAGTTGAAGAAAATGTGCAGGTCCTCAGGTTCTGTATTCTTTCCATTGTTGCATCTCACAGCATCTAAGCCATTCCTAAGATAAAAATAGTGCTGAATTTCTGCTAAGCATTATACCTCTGAGAGGCACACCCAAGGTTCTGAGAAACAGTACAGGCCCTGCTGCCACATTGCTACATCACTGGACATGGTCAACAAAGACAGCAGGGCCAGTGAAAGAATAGCAGCCCAAAGCAAGGGCCCTGGGAGAGGAGCAGGGATCTTGTTCTTGATGTTTTCTGCCAGTTGCTCCAGCAACACTGAGTTCAGTCAACAAGTCCCAGAGTTGCCTCTGAAAGTAGCTCTCCCTGAAAATTGTTCACCGTTGTCAAGACAAAAATGAAGTGAAGAGACAGGCTCAAGTGAGTAATTTCTGAAGAGAGCGTGTCCTTCACTACATGGTTACAAAGAGATCATTACAGCATATACTACCAAAAGGCTCTGTTCAGCAGTTGAAGCTTTCCAAAGAAGCTGAGGGGTTGAACTCAATTACCTTTGCAGTCTGTTAAGTTATATTAACAACACTTCAACAAGCCTCAACTAGAAGTTTGATTGTATATTCTTTCTTTCTCCTTCAAAAATAGGTGAAATACGGATTATGTTGTCACAGAAACACTTCCTTTTCCTTCATCAGAGTTCAATTTGGAGCCTCTTTCACTTCAGAACAGAGGACAAAGCCATGAGAAGAAAGTTTGATCTGTCTCCTTTGTCCTATTTTCACATGCTTTAGCACTTACCATCTTCCAGCTAGAAAATTTTCAAAGATACTCAAAATTGCTTCAAAAACTACTAAAACCAAAACTGAAGTGACTATAAAGACATATTAAGGGCAAAATCTGAAATAAAACCTTTCTACACCAATTCAACTAGAGAACTGCAGAATGCCCTTCAAGCAAAATTACCATGGTTGCACAGAAAGAAGTTGTGGTATCATAAGCTGTGATCTAATAGCTGCATAATTACCACAGTAAACTAAGCTTGCAAGAAATTAGCTGACTAGCTACAGAATAGAGCAGCATTGATATAGGCAGATGAAATGGAACCTATAGGCTATAACAATGAAAGCCTATGACTTCCTTGAAGTTCTTAGCATCAGTTCAGTCCCATTTTGTTAGTCCCAATTCTTTCTCACCTTTCTTAGACAACCCATTTCCCTTCCGCTGATTGCTAGAGATGAAGTGAAATTGACAATGGCAGACAGAAGCTGTGCTTCCTCATCTACTGGTTCTCAAAAATTTTAGAAAAAAAATAGTTTTTTTCTATAGTTCTACTCCATTTCCTTTTAAATGATTCAGTTGATTCTGTCAAACAAGTTCCTTCTCTAGATTTAGTGGATCTGTTCTTGACATGCCTTTCCTCTTCTTATTCACACTTCGGCATGATAACTGCTCTCTGGAAACCACTGGCAGAGGGGAGGAGAGGTAGAGAGAAAGCATAAAAAAAGTAGTGATACAGTGCAAAGCATTGAATGTAAGCCAGTGGTGCAGCAAAGCAATTGGCACACATTAAGTATGCACCTAATTTTTGTGGTTATAGAGACACAAAGCCATCCTTCTTCCTTACACAAGGATGAACAAAGGAAAGTACATCCTTGAAATAAGGATGCTTGATACAGTAGAGCAAACTCAAGTGATAAACTTGGATGAAGAGCTTAAAGTTTTCTGGCATAAATAAATACTAAATAAAAAGCCCCTCCTCCCCAAAAAACCAAACAAAACACAGAAGCAGTTATTTCAAGTTTGCAGTTCCAAAATTTCTTCCTTTCCAGTACACTTCCCAGTTGTAAAGCAGATAAAGTGTTCATTGAAAGACACAACTTCTGTTCAAAGAAAGTTTACTGACATAATTGAGAAAACATGAAGTCTATCAGATGGAGGGAGGATGGGGAAGAAGCAGCTCCTTTAGCCTAGTAAGACAAGTTCTGTAGAAGAAATTTCTTTCTAGAAACACGAGGATAAAATTAGTCAAAAAACAAAAACCTACTTAAACTATAGGACACAAAGTAAACAGTTACAAATTGACCATTAATTTAGGATTAATTAGGAGACAAGATTTAGCTATCACAGTAGCAGTATTCTGGAATGACAATATTTTTTTTGCCTGCATTACTTCTAGCTAATTTTACAGCAGAGTGTGGATCATTTAGGAAATGGAGGATATGTGCTGACTGCTTGCAATAGTAGCAGACTACAGCCAGTGACTTAGGAAGATTCTCAGAAATTTGTCTAATAGAAGAAAAATAATAAAAAAAATCATAAGCAAGTCCTGGCTATCTAGAAACTATGCACATCACTTCTATAGGGAAGTGATCCTTCAGGGAAGTGATCCTTCCCCTGTACTCGGCGTTGGTGAGGCCACACCTTGAGTATTGTGTTCAGTTCTGGGCCCCTCAGTTCAAGAAAGATATTGAGGTGCTGGAGCGGGTCCAGAGAAGAGCAACAAAACTGGTGAAGGGACTTGAGCACAAGTCCTATGAAGAGAGGCTGAGGGAGCTGGAGTTGTTTAGCCTGGAGAAGAGGAGGCTCAGGGGTGACCTCATCCCTCTCTACAACTATCTGAAAGGAGGCTGTAGACAGGTGGGGGTCGGACTCTTTTCCCAGGCAACCAGCAACAGAAACAAGAGGGCATGAGCTTAGACTCTGCCAGAGAAGGTTTAGGCTGGATATCAGAAAAAAGTTCTTCACAGAGTGAGTAATCAGGCATTAGAATGGCCTGCCCAGAGAGGTGGTGGATTCACCATCCCTGGAGGTTTTTAAAATAAGACTGGATGTGGCACTTAGTGCCATGATCTAGTAATCATGATAGTGTTGGATTAAGGGTTGGACTTGATGATCTTGGAGGTCTCTTCCAACCTAGATAATTCTATGATTCTATGATTCTATAGAACTGGTCATTTAAACACATGCAGGAAAACATTTCCCCCTAATGAGTTCTTTGCATCCTGAATTCTTTAAGCTGTCAACTTTTACCTATCATGCTTGACCAACAACTTCCTGTCTTCTTTCTCTGTTTTGGTTTTGACCTAAAGTCACCGACTAGTAATGACACAAAACTGTTTTCAAGGACTGAAAAGCAGTCACAAAACACTAACAATATTTTGTCAGTTTTGTCAGTAGACAGTCTATCAATCGTTTTTCAAGTACCATTAATTTCTTCCTGGTGCAGTTGTATCTACTTACAATGCAAACTCCTCAGTGAATATAGCTGGCATAAACTGACCATGCAACCACACAGGAACTGTAACTGTCATCGAGGTACACACATATGTTAGTGAAAGAACTTTCAAACAATGTACAATATTGAAATAGTTTAATCAATCTTGTTTACTGGTTCATAACACCCAATACAGAGACTGTTAGCTATTACTTTGCCATGACTGTATTTCATCCATGCCTCAAGCTACATTCATCCCACTGATTTCAGGCAGGATTATCAAAGAACTATATTTACCTAGATTGTACGCTGGCAAACAAACAAAGAAATTGCAGAAAATCCTCTTTTATTCCCCACACAGATGTGTCTCCAGTGCTTTGCCTAAGGCAACTCTTTCACTGTCATTTGCAAAACTAGTGGGTAAAAAGACAGGTATGGAAGCTACAGTAGCCCTGTACATGAAACTGTTAAGCCCGGTCTTTAATTAAGGCTTTTTTGGGTTTTTTTTAGGGTTTTTTTTTTGGTTGCTTTTTTTTTTTAGTAATTAAGCCATTTAACTGCTCCACTAAATGAGTGCTAACCTTTTGTAAGAGTCTACAACTAGGTTTCATTAACAAGAAAGCCACTCATTAAGGAACACTACAAACAGGGAACATGTTTAACGTTTTCCAATAACATCCTGTTAGCAAATATGTAAATGGAACATAAATTCTACTTTTTTAATCAATAAGAAACCGCACATACCCAGTAGGCATTGCGTGAGAATGACCATTATCTTTGCAGAACTTGCTAAGCACAATCATGTATAACCCCATTACCAAAAAAAAAAAAAAAAAAATAAAAATGTCAAAGCAAAACAATCACTACCAAACCAACCTCTCGTTTTTCAGATAGTGCAGTCAAACTCTATCTGTACCTCCAGTTCTGGGGAAGAGCTTTCCAAATTCAAGCAAATCAGTCAGCAAATATAGTCCTGTTTGTTTGTCTCTTACTGGGGCAATTCAGTTGGGACTACTATCATTTCAGCACTGCATCAATTCTCACAACCTCTGTTACCTTGAGAGAAGAAGGATTGACACAGGAAGGAAGAGTAGCACCACTCCCGACTTTTTGCCATCTCTGGACACTGGGCAGTAGTGTGGTGAGCCTGCAGTGCTCAGGCAAGATGTCTATTCCCCCTCACATGCCCCAGAAGGCAACATAGGTTAAAAGCTGCAAAGAACTTCTTACTAGAGGAGCTTTTTACAAAAAGGAATGGCTATGACTCCCACTCAGTCTGGGAGCTCAACAATATTTTTCTAATTCCATAAATGGACAAAGTTCACATAAGAACTACAAATGACCACAATTTCAAATATTGAGGCATATAATAGAATAGCTAGGTCAATACGTATTTCAGCTCTCAGTATTACTAACAAAAATATCTACTTCATGCAGGCATTACAAAGGGCACTGATGCAGAATTCTGCACTACAGGATACCACCAGTCACCAAAGTGACCTTTGGGTACTGCCTCAAAGGCTGGTCTCACAATACAGGAAGATTTTTTCAAGACAACTTTTGTTACGTTAAGACACAAATTTCAGCCCTTGTCATTGACAGAGGAGAACTAGATGGCAAAACAGAGATTAATTCCAAACAAGTTGGTAACAAGTTTGCATTCACAGCTGGGAGAAAAAACAATCAAGTACGTAAAACAGACAGCAGACTACATATCCTCCTTGCCTTGTATCTCAACAGCCTGCATTGTAAAAACTTGTATGCTATCAAGGAAGAGGAACCATAACCTTGACTTGTTTCCTACTATGTGAAGTGGTGCAGCAAATTTGTCTTGGGCAGGTTCAAATACAGTTCAACGTGGGTTAGTACGTAAGCCTGCTTTTAGTGCTTTTTGTCTCTGATAGCTCAGCAAAGGACATTTTTATGCCAGACTCCTTAAAAGGCAGAAGCAGAGGAAACACAATTTCAGATGTTATATAGGCTAACAACAACAGACAAGGAAGAACTTTGCTAATGTTGCTTTTTACCCAAGGGCGTGGAGTTAATCTTGGCACATAACACACTTCTGCAATCCCAGACTTTGCAGAATTAAAATTTCAGTTACTATTGAAGACTCTAACTTAAGAGAAATCTAAAAAGTCCACATTTACTGACATAATACCCTAAGTTTGCCAAAGGATTGTTTACCAAGACTCAAAACTTTGCACTTAGTCAAAGAAATCAAATTATTTCAATAATAAACTTGTGAATGAGACATTTTGGGAAAGAAGGAAGGGGATGGCTGTTTGATAGACATTTATAATTTACAGGGTATTGTAAATTCAAAAAATACATAACTGAAAGTAATTAGTACCATTTTAAAGGATTATTCAATGTTAATGCAAGATGGCAAAAATTCTTAAAATTGGCTGAGAAACTCAAGATAGTATAGATTATTGATAGAGATGACAAAAGATTACTCTCAGCAGAGCTAGGCCTAAATACAAGTGCAATAATATATGCACTATATTGACTGACAAGCAATTTTCCTTTAGGCAATAATTAGAAACAAAGTGAAACAATACAAAAAGACCCATGAGCTTCAGGTAAAAATCATAAGGACAAAGACTGAAGAGGCAAAAAGCTAAAAACAGATTGGTTTTAATCTACTGAACATCGCTTAGTACGGAAGAAGAAATTACTGTTTTTCTACAGCTCTGTCCTTGGTACTTGACAGTATTAAAATACATGGATTCTGCTGTTTAAAAAAAAGGCATGGAAAAAGATCTCAGTTTATGTTGATTTACTATGCTATGAAATCCAGCTGAAATCAGCACTGTTACATAGTTTTGAGAAGTTGGCTTTGAGATTTATTTGTAAAAATTACCTGAAATGCAGTCTCAAGACATCAGAGAAGTTATTGAAAAGAGGCAACTTTATATGTATTTTTGAAGTGCAAACTGCCTTATTAAACTCATATTGTTATACATAATCTATCTACAGTATAAAACAATAGAAATTCTTTCTGTACTGAAATTGCTATGAAAATCACAAATTATTGCACAGTTGCCAGGAATTTACCCTCTGAGAGTTCATGCAAGTTTCAGAAAACAAGCTTACAAATAAGATTTCAAGCCCTTGGCCTGAGCTCAAGTTTCCTAGATTCCACACATCCTGTCTTCAAGACACACTAGGTCACACAAGGCATCCTGAGGTATAAGCTATGCACAAGTCGCACTTGTACTTATTTGGACCCGAGAAAATATCAACAGAATAAACACATTTAAACTCATACCTGAAGCAGTGATGAACCACCAACCCAATATTAACATTAGCAAGAGCTTTTTTTAGTGATTTTCCCCTTTCTTTTTTAATAAATAAAAATAATATTAAACAATTCTGCTGGTCTCTGAAAGTTTAGGAATTTATTTAAGGTTATCCAATTGACACGTTTAAACACTACAGGAAATTACATGTTCAGGATCAGGAAAAGCTTCAAATGGAGATCACATAATTATGTAATCCAAATTAATGTATTTTAAATTGCCCGAAATGACAAAAGCACTTGTTACCCAGAGGCATAAGGTATAACAGTCAGAAAATAAAAACATACCACTGAAATCAGCCATTCCTCTAACTTGTTAAATTCTCTACGTTTTAATGCTTTAATAGCCAATTGCTAAGCCAACCTCACATTTTACTTTCTTGAAAAAGAAGAGATCATCAAATGCTTCTGTTTATGTAATTTCTCTCTTTGTTACTCATTAAAAATTGTAAGTCAATCCTTAATAATTTTTTTCCACACTCAGATGGCATTTTGATTTGTTATTGCTTTGTGTGAAAACCAGGCTGCATATGTCAATTAATTTGTAACAAACAACGAGGCATAAGTGCTAAGAAAAAATAAAGAACATGGGAGACTAATATATACTTAAGATCTATTATGGCTAAAATATAGTAATTAGAAATGACTGTAAGGGTGTTTTTTTTCTAAAGTTCTACTAAATGACTGTTTCAGATTCAAAGGCACATACTAAAAATCTGAAACAGCAAATCTAACTGGCCTCTTGTAAGCGCACACAAGATATATTTTTCCATTACAGTATTTTTTGTAAAAGACTCCCACAGAACTTCATGCCAAGGATGGGATGAATTTGCAAGGGAGCTCCTCAGAGCTTATGCTTAAAATAATTGATTTGTGTGGTCTCATAATTTCAAAGCCCACTCCTTCTATCACCTAGTTTTTATGCTGGATATGAAATTATACAACACAAGGAAAGATTATAAAACCAAAAAATATATGCAAGATTCTTCTTTTCATATGCAAAGATATACGTATACTAAGTAGAAAAGACTTCGTTCTGAATATACTTCCTTTACTTTCACAGCTATATGTAAGGTAACTTCATACCCTATATATTCCAACCAGCATTTCAGTTAAATTACTTTTACACAAATTCAGTAGAATTTCAAGAAAACTTCTGTTCAACAGAAACGAAGGTTTGTTTCTGTATATGAATGGAAAGTTGGAAGATTATCAGCTTGTTCCAAGAACAGCAAAACTACAGAAAACTGATTTATTTTACAACCTTATATCTTAATTGCCCAGTCCCCTTTCCTCTTCGTACTCTGGTTTTAACTTGTTTCCTTTTATGATACAGTGAGTAAGAGACAAATGTAATGTAAAGGCACATAAAAAAAATTAACAGTTATAATTTTCATCCCGAAAATGAATGGCATATGAGAAATTTAGGAGTATACATCTTGTCACCTTTTTCCTTTGTCTTGGTTCAGAAGTTATTTTTTAAATGTAAGCAGAAGTTTCTTCTTAAAAATATGCTTTTAACACCCTCCATGCCTAACAGAGACAAAAAATTATGTGCATACATGTATGCATGGAATTGAATGATTATTAAAAACACACTTATTTTGAAATACTGATTTTATTTTGGAACAGAAATTCCATCATTAAATTATTTTGAGTTTCTAGTATGCTTACCCATAAGGCAAATTAATGAAATAGAAAACTTATTTGCTCTTAAACAAGGAAAAAAAGAGAAAACCTCTGTTACAGTAAACTTAATTGTCAGATATTATAAATGACCATTTAAAATTAGACTCACAAGCAGAACATCATTTGTTTAACTATTTAAAGAGGCTAACTAATTGCATTTAGTTTTTTTTGCTTCTCTCTTATACATATTCTCCTACTGCACTCAGGACTTAATTTTCATTCTACTAGCTAATGATCAGCAGTCACCTGGATTTTACTCTCCGCATACATCATGAATCAGCAATGTAAAGCTATTGAAGGAGCCTGTTTCACAGCAGAGTCCTGCTCAAGTTGGGCGGGTGATGGAAGGAGGGGAAGGAAGGATGAGCACTGGCATGATGAGCAGCGCTGAGCAGGGAGCAAGCCCAGCCAGGACACCTGAAGAATCAGCCGCATCCCCATTGGGGTGTGCGGTACAATTATGCTTCAATGAGAAACTTAGCATGAAGCTAGCCTCCATCTTCAGGATTTGGTATGTTAATAAGCTGGGAAATCTTTTTCCCTGTTGTATAATTCTTATGTTGCTCGTGGTATTTATTCTCTTACCCATCTACCACAGGATTCTAATAATTAAACTTTCTTGAACCTACGCTGCTCTGAAGTCAGGGGCAGGAGAAAAGTATTTTTCTAGTTAAATTTTCAGACCTCTGGAGTTAACTGAGAGGCATTGACTTCTGCTAGGAACTGCTTACACCCACCCCCCCGCCAAGTGTTATTCAGATTCAAAAAAAAAAAAAATCTAAGAAACACCTCTACATTTTACCCAAGTCAGAAACAGATGGAGCACTGCTGTTGTCTCCCCATCTATTCATACTTTGTTCAGTGTGTGGGTTTTTTTGCTTCTCTTAAAACAAGCAGATTTGTAAGTTTATCTTCTCCACAGCCTATGCATGAATATACGATCATGTTGACCAAGAAATGTCCTGTGCGCCCCATATTTAAGGAGCATGATTAATGAAATGACTGTCACACAGCAACAGCTAACATCATCTTCCTTTCCAGCAAGTAAATCAATAGCCCCATTCACAACAAGTTTCACAGATGATCCAACTCCAGGAAAGTCACACATACTTACAAATTATAAAGCATATCAGCCATGTTGCTGCGGTAGTACAAGGCATTTCTATAGGCGCTTTCAGCTTCAGAAATCTTGCTCTGGCTCTTGAGAACATTTCCAAGGTTACCCCATGCTGTCAAGAGGAGAAAACAGCATTCAGAAAGAGCTACAATCCAATTACACATGACACAGTATCTGAGTATCAGGAAGTTCCTTAGGGAGACAAACCCCACAAAGAAACTATTTTTATGGAAGGGAAGGTTGGTTGTTTTCTTTCTGTCAGTTCTCTGGATCTCTGCATCTTACTGTGAGACTCACATTTCATAGCAGTGATTTGCATACATTCTGCATACTTACAGCTTTGAGTGGGAAAAGGATCTTTAAGAACAAAATGTGACTCTATGCCTTAGAAACTACTATAGCAAAGGGAGAGGATCATTTTATTTTATATCTTCTCTAAATAAAAAAAAAACAGCATAATATGTGGAACTGGGGCATCTTTATAGTTTGAGCTCTTTTTTAAAGCCTTTCTATTCTAAATAGCAAGAACGTTTCCCAGAGTAGACACAGCTCTCACTGAAGTATGAAAATTGACAAATGATGCAGGAATTGAAAGAAAAGTTAGGTAAGCAACCAGGATTAGAAGTATGCCATATGGATATAAAAATACTACACAGATTGCTAAAATGCATTTTTCTACTTTTAAAACATGTGCTTCCTTTCCATACAATTTATTATGTTATGCAATGTGCTTTTTTATCCCATCTATAAAAGACTTGACGTAAAAAATATTTAAGGTTCCACATGTGCTCTTTTTTCATTTTTCTTGAGTGGCAAAAAACTGCACTTACAAAAGAAAGTGGAACTAACATTTTATAGAAAACACAGCCCATGTTATTCTCAATTTAGGAAGCTAACTTAAGAGGCATTATAATTTTAGTCTATGTGCATACACGAAAAAAACATTATGCTTAGAAACACAACAAAGTTATTTCATAAAAGAGTTCTATATTCACAAGTATTTTTTATGAGTAAGAACGATGGAAAAATGATGCATGTTCTTTTCACCAAATACACTATACACGGCAAAATGTTCTTCTTTCCACATGCACAAACCATAAACATTAGCTCAAGTAGCAGTTAAATTCCGTTTCTTCAGTTACTGAAGTCCTTTTTTTCCAGGAATTTGTATCAATCCCAAGTAAGACAAACTTTTGATGTAGTTTTGATGTAACACTACTAAAGAAGTTCACAATTATTTCAGTTCTGTGTTTCTTCCTTCCTGCTTTCAATCTGTTGTGGTCTGCTGCAGAAACATCCTGCCACAGGGATGGAAACAGCAGCAAACACAGCATTTTCTTCTAAGCACAATAAACTAATCATTGCTCGGAAAAAAACCTGATGGAATCCTTTTAGGATTCACAAAAATAAAGTTATCCTTCTGTGCACAACATATTTTGTAAAAACAAAGTAAAAATACAGTAATTCCATGTGAAAAACAGTTACCACTTTTGAATTACATTTTAGTCTACTATTTTATAAAAGAATGAATTAAAAAGCTATCATTAGATTGACAGGTCATAAAAATGTTCCATCATTCTCTTGTTTAATCAAATAAAACTGCTAAAAACATTCTCAGATTGACTCAATTTTTACAATCTTTGCTAGCATACATGCAGAATTAAGAATTTATGTCCCCTTTACTGCTACTTTTTTTCATACGTAGAAAATATTTTGGAATTACTAATTAAGGTGACTACCCAGCTTGTAAGCATTAATCTTGTAAGAAAAGCACAAAGTACAGATTTTTTTTAACTCATTTGCAAAAACACACTCTGATGTTGCTTCTGCAGTACATGACCATCCAATTCTCCACAGTTGTATGAACCATATAATTTGTAGCTATAGCACTTCTGTTTTCACTCTAATCTCCCACAAAAGAGCATTACATCAAATGACCATTTGGACTATATAGTTACTTGCTCCCAACCACTTTGAAGCTCATTAACTGAAAAGACATACGGTTCATCTTTTCTTCTGTTAGACTGGAAAAAACTCTATTAACACTGTTAAATGTAATACTTTCTGCTCTAGACTTCATTTTATCAGTTATGAACCATTATTTAACTGAGATAATATGTTTTTTAAGGTAAACCTTATTTTACATTCTGCAAAATAATCTGTGTCAAGTTTTTAATATCAATCTATAATTTAGGTGCACTACTTAATTTGAAATGCATTCCATTTGGACTTTTGTCTAAACTTGTAAAACTGTGAATGATTAAATTAATTTAAGGTGACAGACTAGAAGAAGTGATAGTAGCAGAAAACAGCAAACATAAAACATGATAATCTCAAAATCCATCATTAAAATAAACATGAAAACCAAGGTCTTTTTACCTCCCCAAACTATAAAAGCTTGCTATAAATCTTCATATTTATTTAAATACAGAATTAGCTACATGAATGACCTAGTTCTGGGTGGAGATGAAGCCACATGGAAAATTTTGTAGATTAAGTGCTTATAGGTAAAGACTATACTCATAGCCCTAGAAGCTACAAACATCTATTATCTGCAGCAACCACATCCCCTTGGTTGTTGGTATATGAAGGAGAGAAAGAGAGGATAGTCTACATGGAAAAGAGGCTACATCACTTGCTCAGGGAACCTCGCTCGTTTTTTGTCTGAAGTAGTGCAACTAACCTTAGGAAAAATAAAGAATTTCAATTATTGACTACACCTCTGGCATCTAATTTCTCAACCCACATATCTAGACAAATTTCTCCTGCAAATTTGTAATAACATTGGTTCAACTATATGCACATTCAACAACAGAAAAAAAAATTACCTGGTTATCAATGCACATCCCGATTAAAAACATACTGCATAACTCCAACTAAATTTCAGCACTCAGCTATTTTTCATCAGCACATGGTGAGAAATTAAAAATTAATATTCTCAAAGGAAAGAACTAGGTCAGTAATTCTGGAATTTAGAATGGATTTTTATTCCACTTATTTTTTTATATATATTTTTCATATAAAATCTGTAATACCTGAAATTGCAATAGGAAACATTTAATATTCAGAAGATTCTACAGTATATATACTACAACTTAATCCTTAATTACAAATTCAGGTTTTCCCCTATTGGAGACTCTATTCAGCATAAGAGAAAAAGTAAGCTGTGAATAATAGCAGCTTTGTAATACTTATTTTTTACCTGCTACTTAATTCCCTGCACATCAACTAGAACACCAAAATAATCCCTGGTCTTTTAGAAATAGTAGTCCATCATAGCATAGGAACAAAGGTAACATTCACATATCTCATACACCTACAAAAGAGTCAGCCCATTAAAATTTAACTTCTTCACATACTTTTCCATAGATCATACTCAATACAAACGGATATATTAAAATTTAAAACTTGATTTCATCATCTTGTATGCTAAGCCACTGATAAACTGAAAAATCTCCTAATGTTTGAGACTTCCTATACTAGATTCATCTCTTTGCAGCATGGAATATTTTAAAGGTTTGCTGGTGGTAGTTTTAAATAAATTGCAGGAAAATATGTAGCACCAAATCAGAAGATAAATGGTTGTTTAAGTAATTGGCCTTATCAGATTAGATTGCTATAAGACTTTAAAAGACAACATTTACGACACCTTGCACTGACAGTAGTTCAAGCTCCCAGGCACTTAATTGCTTTTGAAATAAAAATCAATATCACATATTTCAGTTTCAAATTTCACATTATAAATTTCTGGACAATCTCATAGAAACTAAGGATTAAGATTTTACACTTTTAAAAAATACCAGGCTGTCATATTAAACCTTCTCTAATCCCCTTTATTCTGGAACAAAGCAAGACAAACAACAGTGAAGCAGGAGTAATGTTGTCCAATCTAATCTGCATGGATTTAACAATCACATCCTACTAAAGAGAACAGCTGAACTTTCAACTTGCAACTGAATTATGAAAACAAATGTGAAATGAAATTACTGTGTGCAAATATCTTCCATTTAAATAAATCTTCCTCCTCCTACTGAATCAAGGATACAGAAATAATAAAACCAGCAAAGTAAAGTTTCAGAGAAAAGCTCTCAGGTGGTGCATAAGCATATATGTAGATTAATTAATCCAACAGTTTGCTTAAAAAAACCCCAAATCATTAACAAAGATAACCCGAAATATTAAAGGAGGACTCTCCTTCCTATCCGTCAACCATCATAATCCATGGAAAAAAAGATAATAAAGCAGACCTAATAAGCATATTTGTTGCCCAACTATCTTTGCTGAATCAAGAAGGAAAATATTCAAGAAAAATTCCCTATTAAATCACTGAAATGTAACCTGGTAAACTTAAAATGCTGTCTTTCCCTGTGTGTTATGCCAGGGGCAAACATCACCTTTTGTAAACCTTACTAGGAGCAGACATACTTGAAAACTAATGAACTAAAACTTAATACATAAAATAAACCAAAATAAAATAAAATAAAAATTTCACAATTTACATCAACAAATTATTGAAATTTTGTAATACTGTTCTCACCTTACACTATGAAACATTCACATAGTAAACTTAAAAAACAAACCAATGAATGAACCAAAAAATGTGAACAAGATTATTATTTGAGTGAAAAAAACTTCTTGAACAAAGACTGAACTATTTAGGAAACAGCCAAGGCATCTATAATCAACTTGTCAGCAGTTCCAAACTAGCAACCTTAGTTCACAGAAAAATGCACATTAAGCCAAGAAAAATTCTATGAAGCTTTACAGATATTTATACATTATTTACTATTCTTTAACTTTCAAAATTAATAACAGCAGTTCCAGGTTGCATTCCCTTTCTTTACAATTCTTCTGCATTTCTCCTGACTCATCTATGAAAAAGTGAATACATAAAAATTATCATTGCTGTTTTTCATAAACAGAGTTTAGGGATGAATAGATGCTGGTCCAAGAAAAAAAACAAAACAACCTTGTTTTATCTTATGTTTCCTATTGCAATGATATCTTGGTTTTGGAAGTTCTGCAAGAGGTTTGTTGTGCTTCTATGTAACAGCTGTGAAAAAGATGCTACTGGGCAACACATAAAAAGGGGCAACAAAACAAGAATCTCAATACAGTGGGAGTTCATAAGCTGAATCCTTGATTGGAAAAGAAAACTAGCACAACAGAAAACCTGAATCAGATATTTGGACAAGAAACTATTTCAGAACTGTACCAATTTCTTTAGCAATGCAAATATTTGCATCATGCTGTAACAGTGGATAAGTAATTTTTTTAAAAAAGTGTCCTACTTCAAGGTAAAAAGTTTCTAAATCCCTTTAATGTTCAGCTTCACTAGAGAAGCAGCATTTGTGGTTTTTGGTTAATTCTGAGTAGTACTGATTTCTGTCTTCCCTTTTGGAAAGAAAGCCTAACTCCCATATACGGGAAAGGACAAGAGAAGGGAGAAGTATGAGCAAGAACATAATAACCAGCTCACTTAACTTATGTAAAACCCTTCAAAGATTTGAGATTTTTAAAACTATCCCACAATTCTAAACTACATGAAAAGTTTTAAGAGGAAGGTTTGTTGAGTTTAACTCCTAAAGGAGTTAAATAAAACAGGCTTTTGCCTGACAGGCTTTTGAAGAACATTTTTTATTTCCTCCTCCTCCTCCAAATAAGAGGATGAGAGGAGAGAGATACCTGCATCCCTGGCAAAAATGGAGTGGAAAGAGAACTACGGTAATTATCAAAAGTCATCAACACTTCAGAAGTGCTTTTACTTTTATTTATTAAAAGCAATGTTGATTGGCATGAAAACATGACACATGCTCATGAACAGTGAAGATTCTCCATATTCCCCTACTATTTTACATCTAAGCCATCAGCATTTTGAACCTCGTGAAAAAGTTATTTCTGCTCACCTTTTTATGTTGCAGACATTTGATTTCCAAGCTCAAAGATGATTGAGCACATGGGTCCAACAGATACTGCAAAGCTCAAAAAGAGCATCCATTTCAAAAAATTTGAAATTGTCAAAATTCCCAGACATTATCATTGGTAAAAGATATTTATTTGGACGATAACTGAAGGCTGAGAATTCTAATTTTACTTTCCTTAAACACTTTTCTGTTTCAAACACTGTCTGAAAAGTATTTTCCATTTTCTTCTCTTCCATTCCAAGGCTTACAGGTGAATTAAAATTAATATATGCACTTTTTATATAAATCAGTTTTTCAGTACAGTACACTAATTATCTCTTCTGGGTACACAATCAACTTTTGCATTACAGTCGATGCAGTTTTATGCCTTCTTTTGTTATAAATGTGTTGAGTAAGAAAATCAGAGGGAAACAGAGCAGTATGACAGAATTTAAAACATTACAAGGAAGAAATGGTACTAATTACACTTCCCACTTTGAAATGTTGTGAATTCTTTCAAGAATTTACATTGCAGTATGATTTATTTTCAGTGGGGTTTTTTTCTGAAATTATTTACTTAAGCAGTTTGCAGTGAAGCGGAATCAAATCTGAAAGAACTAAAATAAATTCATGGAAAACTAGGAGTTTTTACTACTTTCTAGGTAATGCATCTGATAAAGTGGTAAAAACAGCACTAGGACCTTTGGTCTTGAACACACTGTATGCATTAAAGAGTGACAGTTTATATGACTCTGTCACCACAAAAGATTTGATGAACACTAAATTAACTTCTAAAAGTTTGGATTATGAAATAAATCCAAAATAAAACAGAATTAATCTCTTCTCTTTTGCTATTAACTTTATGTGGACTTAATTCCTGGAGCATGACAACCCAGGTTACCAGTTTAGGGCACCTTTTGTTTTGTTTTCTTTTTACCACCTTTTCTTAACACTTTTTCATTTTGCACTATAATTACTTCTTTGCAGCTATCAGTATGAAAGTAAAAGTCATGAATTACAAGCATTCACATTGTCACCTCACCCCATGGGAATATCACTACAATGTAGGCAGAGTCAAGTGCAGCAGCATGTTGTGAATCTCTCAGCTCTATGGTAAACATGAGCAAACAGAATATTGAATATTCTTGGAACTTTCACTAAGAATGTTTTCCTATTCATTCTTAGCATTTATGCTGAATATTTCTAGACTGTATATTTAATGAACCAAACTGTTCATTTTACTAGCTATTTTAAGCTCCATATTAACAGCTGAAAGCCACCAATTACCCTACATATAGCACCAGATCACTAATAAGGCTACAGACTATCAAAAAAATAATTCTGTGAAACAATGTTGACAGCAGAGGATGCCTCTTTAAAAATACACTTAACATAGTATATGGCTTGCATAGAAAAACAATTTCTTTTTCTTATGTTCTTCAACTTCATAACTTTAGAACACTTAGATTCCTGTCACTAGATTCAGCTGCCTCCTGCTGAAATTGCAGGTGCTAAACTGGGAATTAAAAGAAGTATATTTTGTTCCCATCTCTTTGGCAGGTCTGTTGTTCAGGAGGCGTGACCTCCTAGTGTCTTTTTATGTTTGTTCTTGACATTTGTTGCTCATTCATTAAGTGCAAGGTTTCTTTCTGCCAAAGATAGTATCTTGCTATGGGTCGGCACAGTGCCCAATAGGACAACGCAGTTAGATACTAATGGAACATACATGCACAATAACATCTGGAGGAATGAAGTAAAGGTACAGGAGAAAATGTTCTTGCAATACAGAAGAGAGATGTAAAGCATATTTTCCCATATAATTAGTATTCTCACAAAATGAATATCAAGAAAACCGTTACATACAGTTTAAGTATTGTGGGAACATTGGTATTTGTGCATGCATTTCGTATTTTGATATATGTTCTTAACTTCTGTTACAGGGTCTTCCTTCCTAAAACACATCTGGGAGTGAACAAAGCTTGTTTTTGGGTTAATAATAATAATGCTCTAAAACCTGACATTCCTTTCAGTACTTTGAGTCTTTTGAGGACTTCTGTCCGTGGTCTACTTCATGAGAAACAAGTTAAAACATTAAGACCAATGTCTGTAAATCAAAAATCCATCCTACTGAAGAAAAAAAGGTTGAGATTTCCAACAGAAGTCAAAAAGTATCCAAGTATTCCAAATTATCTTCATTGGGGAATGCATGAAGAAAGAGCGCAGCACTTGTTATATCATTCACATCGGAAATATTATAACCATGCGATAAAGAACAACACCTTTTCCTCCTTGTCGAAAGGTTAGATTCATCAGCAGCTTATAGCTTTTTCTTTTCAAGGGTAGTACTTGATAAAGAAGAGTGGTGCTTCAGTCTTTAGCATTCATATTTCATCAAGTAACCACTTTGTTTCAGAGGAGGAAAGAGTTTCACAAACGGAGGCACTACAGGTTTCTCCAATAAAAATTCTGAAAGCTCAGTTGCACACTCAAAAAAAGGCAATGAAGAGAGGTCAACATTTTAAATATTTTTTTCTACAACACAGACCCAGGATCTCTTACAAAGATATTCAAAAGATCAATTAGGTAATGTTTGCTAAGTGGTTTCAGAACAGAAAAGTTCATGTGAATGCTAAAGGTTACTACTTGAAAAGTGGAACCGATTTTGCATAAGTTCTGCATTATGGTCTGTACAAGGTATTTATAATTTTCCTATTACTCAGGAAAAAATGATTTTTTTCAAAATATGTCATATATTTATTCAAATAATTTGCAATAATTTCCCTCTAAAAACTTTACTTAATAAACACATTTTGATCAAGTTACCTCATTTTGTTAACTTAAAAGTGTCCTGTTACTTGTATCCTAAGGGATAAATGGTTTATATATACCCATAATTTATGAGTTTAATCTACTTTACACACTGTTTTTTTTTTTAAATCAGTGAGTGTGTGGTAATGTTGAGACAGACTGTATTAGAGATTTATCACCTCCTAACTCTTCTATATTATTCTTCCTTTTGTTAAGAAAGTTATTTATTATCATTTGTTCAACACTTCATTTGTTGATCAATTCCAGGGCTTTTGGAATGACAGCAGCTAAAAGAAAAATATAATTGAAAACTATGCAGAGTTCTGAAAGCAATCCAACACCATGTCAGCACAGGTACTGGACCAACTGACTTTTGACAGGCAGTGCTTCACTTTTATTCCTTAGTTTTGAAACCCTGGTGCAAATGGGTATGAATAAAAGACATTTCCTATCATGCTCAGCATCACTGCCTGATACATTCGCTCCACTTGCTATGTTACAGTAAATTAACTTTTGCTACTCAAAGAATATCGTACTGGCTCTGTCAGCTCAATGAACATGAGAGATGAGACTGAACAGCTGGCAAAATGTTCTTAGGCTTCACCATTTCCTCTGTTTAATCTGGAGCGTGGACTTCTTGTTCTGCCTAGGACATACTTGCAGATTTTGGTAATCCAATCATCTTTAATGAAGCTAAACTCAAGTGTGTGAGGGCTCCACAATCTGACTGAATTG
Source organism: Tapera naevia (assembly GCA_033556795.1). NCBI lineage: Eukaryota > Metazoa > Chordata > Aves > Cuculiformes > Neomorphidae > Tapera > Tapera naevia. The sequence continues at coordinate 9,078,232 of JAUMJJ010000059.1, forward strand.
TAAAGACCAGATTAACAGAGTCTTTAGCAAGCACCCAGAATAAATCCAGTCCTCAAAGAAAAATGCTAGGTATACTCACATACTCCTACTTCTAGACAATCTGATTTACCACGACAGACTACTGTACAAAGGAATTCTTCCCAGTTCCTTTGCTTAAGCTGCTGCATGATCAAATAACATTTCCTTACTGGTTTTAGTTATATATAAACAACGTAAAATATTTTTCCGGGTAACACTATAGAAAAGCTTAACAGCATAGCCCTCACACAGTATTAGTCAACAGACAAGTTCAGGAAGAAACATGTTTCCCGACCACTCATCTCTCAGATGGAGGTATCAACTCACATCTCCCAGGAGCTGCCTCAGTGGCATCCTACATGGATACCCCTTCCACTTCTCTAACAAAAGAAACATAATACTCGAGACAAAGCTGTCCTGTAAACCAGATTAAGCCCATAAAGACACTTCTTATACTGTAGAACCTCTAAATAAAGATTAAAACCAGAAATCACAACCTCATTGCAACGTCACAGACATCCATTATAAATAAACACACCACCAACATTCTCATGATTCTGGATACACAGAAGCATAGAATCACTAAAGTTAGAAAAGACTGCTAAGATCATTCAGTCCAACTGTCAGCCCAACACCACCAGGCCTACTTAACAGTGTCCCGAAGTGCTATGTCTACAAGTTTTTTTAACACCTCTAGGGAAGGAGGCTCCACCACTTCTCTGGGCAGCTTGTTCCAATGTTTGGCCACTCTGGCACAACTTGAGGCCATTTTCTCTCTCAAAGGCTTTACTAAAAACCAGGTAGATAACATCCACAGCCTTTCTCCCATTCACTAGGTAGGTCACCTGGTAGCAAAAAGAGATCAGGTGGGCCAAACAGGACCTGTCCTTCATGAACCCCTGCTGACTAGGCCTGATCCCGTGGCCGACCTGCACATCCTCCTATTTCCCAATCTTTTTATCATTCATTTATGTTTAACATTGCAACTCTGATGTAGATATCCTGATTAAGCTAGAACTACTGCAATATCACAGACTTGTTGACAATGCAATGGTTTTATACCTTGGGAGCTACGCACAACCCAACACAACAGGAAACAGTTTTTCATCCAAAAGGTAATAACAGACAAACACTGATGGTAATTTATTTCAATAGAAATGCTGTTGTCAAAGGAGATAACTGCTGGAGGTTACTTCAGAGTAGTTTTTCATAACACAGCAGCTCTGGTGGAATTACTATTTTAAGGAATTCATGCACCTACCACCCTCCAGTCCATTCAGTTCTACCAGCCTGTCCCTCACACTAAAACAATTTTTGGGAAGGCTATGATATGAATCATATGAATAAACTGATCCAGGTGAGGAAAAAAAAATGAGAAAAAGTAGATTATATTACTTTCAATATCTAATCTAGTCACTGTTCTTATTCACAGCAGTCTGATCATACCTTTGAATGCACAACTTCATCAGCTAATGAGAGCATTGCAACTGCGTAAATGCTGTAAGCCATTACTGCCAATAAAGTTCCCATATTATGAAACTTTACAAGGGTCAGGAACGAAGCAGTGAACCAAAGCTGACCCAAAACTCTCATAAGGAATTGTATTTTGTAGAGGTGATTGATAGATTCAAATTGTTCAAGAAAGTGAGAAGAGATCAAAGCAGCAGAAAAATACATGTGGAAGATGAGAACTCTGGGCATCCGAGACACCAGAGGATTAACTCTGACAAACTCTTCAGAGCACAAAAATGACTCAGGCAAGAAGGCGTCCAAGTATTAAATCTGTCAAATTATGTAACTTTAAACAGCAGGCATCATTCTAAAAAGAATTATCTATGCTATATTTCAAAATCATCACATCCTGAGTGGTGAACTGTAAGGCAGCCTCCTGAAGAAATGGAAGGGTGCACTTAACTGGCTGAAATGACAGCCCTGGTCCTCAAAGTTAAAAATACATGGATCATGTTGGCTTCTTTCCAGGAAAAGGGAACAGAGAGGACAGTGTCCTGGAAAAGTGCCAGAGGAGCCACAGAAGGGGAAATCAGTTTGTCAAACTAAGAGACCTGACAAGAGTGCTCAAACTACGCATGTCAGACATTGAAAAGGCAAATTAGTGCATATCCAGAAAGCAAGCTTTTCATGACACTTAAACTTGTATGGGTTTGTTTGTTTTGTTTTAAATCACTTACTAAGGCAAGACAGAGCCTGCGGAACTTTGTCAGCTAATACATATCCACACTGGTATGGAAATACAGGTGGCAGATGGATCATAAAATGACTTTCCTCATCTTTTGCCAGCAGTGAAACTGAAGATGATTATATGATAACCAGCATCTTTAATGGTTCATATTCCAAATATCTTCTGTGTTCTAAGAACCTAGAGAAAAGTTCAGTGTGCTAGACCATGCAAGTAAAGGGAAGGAAAGGACATTGTGCACTCAGTCTCTCTATTTTGTGACCTTTTCTGTAATTTAAAACAAAACAATGTGCAAGCCTTTTGTGCATACTAAACTGCATCAACCATCCCTTATTTTGGGCATGTGTGAGCAAAAAAGATGCAAGATTTTGTATTTGTCTATCCAACAACATGATTTTACACTGCTAGAAACGGTATGAAGAGGCATGTGTGTAAACTACTGTCCTGTTTGTTCCTCTACCAGATTCATGTAATAGGACCTCAGTGTGTACTGGTATGAAATCCATGACAGATAGGAAAACGAAGACCTGTAGCCCACGGTGAAAATCAGCAAGTAAAGAAAAATTTCTCACAGTTGACACATTTTGAAAAAAGGTAAAATAATGAAGCAATTGGATGACTATAATGCATTTAAACAAACATGCTCAACTTGAGAACTAATATGGGTAATCTTGTTTTCCTCTAACAGCAACATTTACTATCCAAAAAAAAATTAGGTTAGTTCCATAGAACACACTGATATAGACTGAAGGTCTGATTTTCAATCAAATTGCAAAATAAAATATATAATTTCGAGAACTCTGACGCATCCTGTAGAATATTTATCTTTCAAATTCTGTTTTTGTTATGAACAAACAAAAAAAATATATACTACGTAATTTATACAAGGTAACAGTGGACTTGTATAGCCACATAAATTTCTATACTACCAACTATATTTTTTAATATATAACCTTTGGATTTTTTACTTACATAACATCATTTACTTATCGAGTGCATTTCCCTGTGCAGTAACTGTTATAAGGATTATTACTGACGATTAGAAACATTTTACAACACTGACAGAAGGCATACTACCTTGACAGTAATTTCTTCTTTAAAAAATAGCCAAACCTAAGTTTCTGATAAAAGTTGAAAATAATAATAGAAGCGAAAGAAAATATCCACGCAACATTCAGTCAGAAAATTAAGTACCAGAACATTCTGTTGTAGCTTTTGGGAAGACTGACAATGAGTTGGTGCTACATCTAATGATAATAGGTCCATTACAGAGTAAAAAACTGAAATTAAAGTGGCTTGTTCAAAGGCTAAAGAGTTCACTAGCAAAATTATAACAAACTTGTGAATACCTAACTCTAGATGATATGCTCATACCATTGATACTTTTAACAGTGACAATAAACAAAAAAATTATGCATAATTTTTATCAGGTTTTATATTTTTAAGTCTGCTGATTTACAGCAATCTGTGCCCCCAAATTACTTGCACTTATAAGCCTTGTTTTTCAAAACCAGCATTTTCCACTCACTGCAATGTTGAGTCAGATCTTTACGACTTTCAGAGTGATTTTATTATTATTGAAGTCAAATGAACCAAAGGAGCAAGAAATAATTACTATGAGATGTGATATTTTGGGCTACTGGCCCGAAGCTGATGTGGAGATTTACTGACAAGATGCATATAAAAACTTAATATATGCATTAGAACATTGAAATGCAATCCTGCAATCACAAATGCTCAAAATACTTTGAAACGCCCAGTGTGGTGTTTGTTGAAATACTCTGGTTAGGAGGCATAAAAAATGTGTGATGAAATAGCTGTGTACCAGAGCTATTGCAAAGCTCTAAAGGTATTGAAAGACAATCTGGCTCATCAGCATAAAGTAAGCTTTTAATACTAAGCATATTTGAATACTTTCTTACCTTAAAATAGTTCTTCTCCATTTGTCTCCAGTCATCCCTACTGATAGAAAAATACTGACAATCATGGAAAATACTGGTTTATTGCATCCTTTTTGTTTGAGGGAAATTCAGTTTCTTTACTTAGTTTACTATAAGGTATTATAACCACTTTTCCTTGCTGCACTATTATTTGGTATTTTCATTGTCTGCTGAAGAAGGGACCTCTTACTGACAACTACTGTTAGCAAGAAATCATTTTCTAAGAGTAGATAACAGCAGCAAGCTGTCAAATTGGATGGAAACAGTTTCTAGTGTTTACTTCTACACAAAAGCACAGAACTAGAGCATATAATGTCTACAATGCAAGCTATGAGATTTTTGTTTGGTTGTTTGTTTTTAATCAGAGAGAAACTCTTGTGAGAGAACAAATTTTGGTGCCTTTTTAACAATGAAAAATTTATCGAATTTGAACAAAATTGAATCATATGATTTTTTTTTTCCCTCTCCACTGAACGCTTAAAACTGTACAGCAAATATAGTGGTTTGCTGCATCAGTAATGATAAAATAAAGAGGAAATTAACACTAAGAACTATTCAACATGGATAACAAAAAGAAATTTGCTGTTTAAAAAAGTATTAATAGTGTATTTTTTGAGGTTTAGATAAAAAGGCACGTATTATGCTGCATCGATGAGATTACAGAAACTAAATTCTAAATTCACTTTTAAGAACTCCTTCAATTTTATTTAGCAGATGGTATTACCAAACTAAACAGTAAACTAATTACAAAAAAAAAATTAAAACTTTAAATGAAACAAAAATACAATTGCTACTTTTTTATGACTGCTCAGATGAGCATATAGCTACTCCATACGCTGTTGTTAACTGAGATGCTTCATAATCCAAGATTCATATTAATTTATTAACATTCACGCAGGCATACAGAACAGTCTTTACCAATCCTGTGCTAGTTAAGGGACAGGAAAAGAACAAATTAAAAAAATAAAGGTAACTATTCATGAAGTTCCAGGGAACAAAACTGATCAAGACTGAACGTTATCCTAAAGAAGGGGAAAAAAAAAATCTACAGGCACAAATACAGCAGAATGAAGCAGGAAGATCTCAAAGTTTTGTTTCAAAGGAAGAAAGAGATCTAAGTATGACAAGAAAAAGGATCATTGTGGTCTAGGGGAGTATGTTAGTATTAGAACATCTTTTGAAAACATTAACCAGTGCCACATCCAAGACAGGGCATATCAGACCAGGTCTATACCAGGTCTATCACTGCAATAATCTAATAATGTGGTAATACTGCTTTTGGAAGCAGTCTAGTATCTGGTTTTCACTGTATGTTCCATTGCAAAAATAGTAGTCTCATATATGAATTTCGAAAGACTTGAACGCATAGTTAAAGTTAAGCACCCACTTGATGTAGTAGATCAACTATGTCTGGGAAGGATATTCAAAGTTTACTTAAAAATGTCACAGCCACAGAGACTAATGTTTCATTACTAAATGTGACACAGTGACTAATACCTCCGCAGCAGCCTAAAAGTCTAAGTCTCTCTCTCTGTTTTTTTTCTCCTACTTCTTTAATCAGTGTCTATAATAGTACAGCAAATGTATCTGAACATCAATGATCATTATGATGTGGATTGTAAGGTACAAAATGGCCTGGAGGAAAAATATTACTCTTTTTTTAAGCCTACTGTTGCTACTACAGAGAAAAAGTAGAGACAACAAGATGTAATAAGAACAATCATTTTGTGTATCATTATAATAATTTTATATAGAACACAAGGTAATCATCAACACAGAATGACTCAGTCTAATTGAAAAAGAGGTGACAGCTACTACCCATTTTTAAAATTTCGTTTGTTTCTACATTTTGGGAGTGTTCCTTCACTATAAAAGAACACAGAAATAACGTAAGCTGGGCTTACGTTAGAGCTGCACATTATGTTGAAGGCAGCACAAACACTTGCACCTTTCCCTCGCTAGTGTCAAAACACATATACAGCCTCTTCAGGATCCAAAAACTACACTAATCCATCTTGCGTATTTTTCCCCTCACGTGCTGACAAACTGTAACAAGGCAGATCACTTTAAAGATATTTGGAATACTAGTCATAACCAAAATGGCAGATGAACAGGCTCAGTAACAGATGCAGCAAAGGCATCCCAAGTTCTCATTATAACTCCACCAGCTAAGGGCCAGCAGATGCCTGCTGCACAGCAAGGCAGCCAGAAAAGCCAGCATGAGCATGAGGCCTCAGAGGTGGTACAACCACCTTCTATTCACTTGATTCTCCTGTGGTGGATTTCAGGGGTTTTTGAGAGATGAGCCTTGCACTGTGCTTTTGAGTATTTTTTCCACATTGTCAGTGACTGACAAGAGCAGCCCAGAGAAACGTAAATTGCAGAAAGCCTGTGGCTGCCTGAGGGGGGTAGAAGCTTTCTCACCTGAGGCACGGTGCTATTTCTCTGCCTGCAAGGTGTCCATGAGGGGGTCAGAAGAAAGTGCTCACAAGGCACTGATGGTCCATGTCTTTACCAAGTACTAAAGATGAAGAAGCTGCTGAACAACTTTGCCTGAAAGTCCCACAGCAGCAGAGATTATATTCTTATGCATATTATATTCTTATTACAACATACAGAACCTGATTATAAACCATCACCATGAGAGACAACTCAATTTCTAAAGCAGTTCAGTCGCATTAGTACACAAATGCACCTGTGCTAATAGCTTGCCTCTCAAATGACCTTATTAGTACAGCACAGCAGCTCAATGTTGTCGCACAGCTTCCAGCCACAGAGTGGCTTTCATCCTGTTAGCCCAGAATACAGATGAACCTGGAACAAAACAGATCAACTCCTTCCTTTAGCAAAATAAGTCTTCGAGGGTTTCTGCTTCTTATCAGTTACCAAATAGGGAGTTTTTGGAGGGATTCCTCATTGCTTTTAGTCTATGACAGAAACAGCTCTTGTTCAGAAGCTCTTTGCAAGAGAAGAGAGGAAAAGCAGAACAGTGAGGGAAAATGATCCTACTGCTTAAAAATTATCAGAAGTAAGAAAATACTCATGAGGAGGAATGGCTGCGAGTCAAGGAAAACAGGGAAATGAGGAGTAGCAGCCTCTTCTTAACAGCCTAAAAGGAAGGAAAACACGCTACCATTTCAGCAGTCCATTGTGTCACTGTCTGAATAGCCTATTTATCACTAGCATTCATAAAACTAAAAAAAAAAAAGAGGCAAACAAAACAAATTGTTTTTCCTACGTCAACCTCATTTAATTACTGAAGAGTAGTTTGAATTGTTGATCTCCTAATGCTCTGGAGGGATTGGCAGCCAGTCTAGTCCACTCAGGCTTGCCTGATTGTATGAGAAATAGAAAATAAAATTAGCATAGTCAAAGCCAGGGATAATCTAGGAAGTATTCACAGTAATGAATAGAGTTGGGTGACAGGTCGCTTTAGCTGGGAGTTGCCGATATCCAGCCTTGTTACAATGTGTGTGGGCTAGTAAATATTCAGCAGAAGTTTAACAGGATATTTTAAGGAGATTTACAGTCAGCTCAGTCATGTCTATATCACCACACTGACATGCTGTCTTTGTTTTCGCATATCTTAAAAGAAACTTCATGTCAGCTTATGTGGCAGGAAACCAGACAATCATATATACTTAAGTCTGTGCATATGGAGATGTGTATGATGAAAACAGCTTGCCTTTTCTTCTGGAAGCCTAATACCCAATATCCTAATTTCCAGACACCGCTGCAGTCAATCATACTATTGAACAAAAATTAGAATTATTTTTTTAATCACAAAAACGGGCTCAAAGCAAGCAGACAACTATTAATACAGTTTAGGATACCTGGGGATCTCCAAAGACAAAAATGGAACATGCATTAACTATTTAATCAAATGCACATACATTCTTTTTTTTTCCCAAGGAATGCCAATGTTTTACTGAAAGCTTTATATCATCATTAAACAAGTAAGCCTCACAGAATCACATAATCACTCTGGTGCACTGTACTGCTGTTCAGTTATTTCTCTTCATTTCTTGCCCTCCTGCTCTAGTTTTAAAAATAGGTAAAAAGATATGGGATGTGCTTGTTCACAGTTAACAAAAAGTCATTTACTGTAGTAACAAGCAGTAATTTCACCCAGGGCGAGGAAGCATATGAAGAAGAGTTAAAAAATCAGACTAGCAATTGACAAGCGACTATAATGTTATTTTGCAAGGCATCATATCTGCCAAATCTACTTTTCCACTCTCAGTGCACAGTAATGCATGCATTTGCCTCTTACTATCACAGCTTTTAGACTGTGTGTGATAACTGTCTAGCCGAGAAGCACACCTCTGTCAGCAGGCGACTTATAATGGGCTTCTGAGTAGAGAACTGGAAAAACTCAAGCATAATACGTTCAAGCACTGTCAAATTTTTCTTTCACAGAAAGGCAAAGCAATCAAGTCATCCCTTCTCACTTCTCATGAATTGTGAATAATGAAGGATTAGTCAATGCCTACATTGCACTCACAGGTGGTATTTTGATCGTTCTCATATAAACTTGCTCATGTGCCAAGAGTAGTACAGCCAGGCAGCACGGAGTTTAGGATCCCAGCTGGATCTGCAGTATATGCCGAAACCACAGAGTCACAGCTAAACATTGTTACTGATCCCTAAACTAGTTAGTTTAATGCCTGTTTGGATGTATTTACACTAGCTGTAGTCACGTTTCATTACAGCAAAGATACACCCTTTGAAAGAAGTAGCTGGGCAATGTTACAAATAGCTGACATTTATATATTAACATGAAGGCATAAGTATTTGACAATATCTCTTTACAGTAGTTGTACACAGGAGGAACTACAGTCATTTCCTAGACTGAATAACATGACCTCATTTCCTCATTTTTATTGTGTAGTATTGACGTTATTTGCATCACATGAAATTATAAAACAGCACCTCCCTGATGCTGTCCTGTACTTTTTCTAATACTTTATAGTCACAGAGAACAGAACATTCGATGAACATATGAAAACCCCTCATTAGTGTTTTAGATACCAGACTCCAAATGGAAAATTACCAGGGTGGGGTCTGCAATACTAATAATAACATGTTTGATTCTAAAATACAAAACTAAGATCAATGAAAAAGAAAGTGTTGTCTTACCTTAAGGTCTCCTTTTCTCTACACTAATGCCAAACCTGTAACATATACTCAAAACACATTTGTGCTTTTCCTCATTTTTTAGTAATGTACATACTACTTCAACTTAAAAGAACATTTCCTGAAATATCCTCTTTAGATATAGTTGATAAAATCAGACAATTCAAAGACAGATATGAATAAATAAAACATTCACCATAAAAGAGTAAAAATTACCTTTAGCAGGGTTTACTTTTATCCCTGACCTATACAGCATCTCTTCACTCTGCCAGTCCCCATTCCTGACAACAGTCTTGAGTCCATAGAAAACAATTAATGCAGCAGTGGAACAAAAAACCAAGTTCTTCAGAAAGCGCTTTTGGGCTTTGACATAAAGGGCCCTGACACCTACTGTAACCAGCAGGCAGAAGCCCATACTAGGAACATACAGCACACGCTCTGCTATTACAAAGCCAACGTAGAAAAATAGGTTTGTGGCAGGAACAAAGGGCACTATTAACAAAGACAGAGACAGAATGACAAGGTTCTCAGTTGAAGGAAGCTGCAGTTTCTGCATTTCATGCTTTTTTATACCATTCTCTTCTTTTGATACAAAGCTTGACTTCACCTCCAGTATCTTGTACTCCATCTCTGAATGGCAGCTATGCCCATTAGCATTCTGCTTGCCATTCATTACAATTCTCCCATTGCATTCTCTCTCACTACTGGAGCCCTTCAAGCTAAAGTAGGCAAGGAGGAGGAGTCCAGCATAGAAGGCCACAGTGTGTAGATTCCTCCAGTCGCTGACTGCTTTCAAAAGAGGCACGGCATCCATAGACCAGTCAAAGCTGAGGGTATCTGGGCACAGCAACAGCCAGAGGTTCTTGGTTGGCAGGTAAAAGAAGGTCAGCGTACGTGTGAGAAAACTGTCCGAGTCAGCTGCTGGGTTGTCAGAATTAGAAAAACTTGGGGGCTTGTTGCCCATCCAGTATAAGCGGACACCCAGCAGTGCAGTCCCCCAGGAGGTCAACAAACCAATGCTGAAGAAGAGAGTAAAATTCTTTCTCTGGAAAAAGAAAAAAAAGTCATAAGTATAAACCAACACCAGGTGTTTAATTCTGTAAATTATAAACAAAAGGAACTGGGAAATATCTGATACATTTTTTTTTTAATGGAAAAAAACACTACAGATCTTGGTCTCTGACATATTGATCACAAAATGCCGGGGTAGGATGTTGATCATAGACAAAAAGAACATGCTCTTTCATTTAAGCTGCATCAAGCCTCTACAAGAGTTGAGCCGTTAGAGGTCTTATGGCTTTCAGTCCTTTCTTAAGATTTAGTTGTATAACACTTGAAAAATTCTTTATTTTATAGGAATTTATGGAACCTTACAATGGTTCCTACACGAGCTCTCAAACTCTTTTTTGCCTTTGGCTGTAGACAAAACACCAGTTTCCCTTAACTTTTTTTCAAGTTTAAAGAATGATCCAGTTCTATTTTCCCTGATTAAAGTCTCTCCTAAGCTGTTTCACCTGAGAACCAAATAAGAAGGTAAGAGCGTAAAGCAGACACAGATTCCAAGCAGGAGCTGGAAGATGTAACATTAAATGCAGTGATCATTTGGAGCCTTCAGGTATCTGTCTGCTACTGAAAGCCTCGCTTCGTTTTGCATCTCACAGCCAAACAATATATTGGTTTTTTTTCTTGAAGCACACCATATTACATAAGTGCTCTAAAACCTCCCACATCTTGATAACCACCTAAATAATATTACGTGAAGCATGCAGCTGCCTCCATACCTACCCACATAACCATGCTAGCAACTCAAAGAACTTCCACTTATTTATGGAATAACTCAACATTTGCCAGCTGGAGCTGCTTGCTGGGTTCCCATCAGCTGCATCCAAAAGCACATTTTTATTCAAATGCTTGCAGAAACATACTATTTCTGCCTAAATGAGAATCAGGAAGCAAGATTTTCTCACCTACTGATGAGCTTAAGTTCTGCTCTACAGGGGCTCCCTAAATGAAAACTGGTGGATTATTCTCTCTTTGCAGAATAATTTGTAAAAAACCTAAAATATGTGTATTGTTATATTTCAGTCCCTCAGATCTCTTTTTTAAGGAAAGAAAAACTATTTGCCAAATAGTTTTTGCTCCAGATACAGTGTAAGCACTTTGATAATATTTCCCCCCATTACTACAAAGAATCATTCGTCAACATTTTTCATTTTATTATGTCTGTTTTCTCCATCTCACACTACACATTCCTGGGATGGTTATTCAATGTTTCCTCAGTTATTCAGAAGCATGACCTCACACCAGAATGTTTTATCATTTTTGATTCTTCATTTTTCGCATTTGTGGAGGGACTGTCCCCCTGATATCATGAAATACAGGTGATTGTGTTGCTCTATTTTAGAGCAATTATTAACAGCTTTCTACCATCAGGTGACTGATGGTCCGGTAACATGACATTGTCTAGTCATCATAATTTATCTGTTTCTCATATATAAGAAATTTTTCCTTCTCATATTTCTATAGAATTCTCCTTGTGAAGTTAAAATATTTAATAGCAGTTAGATTAATTCACTCAATTTTGAGGTAACATGAAGAATTAATGGACGCATTGGTAGGGAACAAACAAATTTATTATGGGAATATTTATGTACTTCTATATGAACTACCAAAAAAATGATGGCACCTCTTATACCTGAAGCAAAGCCTGAGTCCGCATATTTCATTTGCTATATTAATTCAAGTTTGATTTATTAGCTTTTGTATCTATATCCTGGACACTCAACAATTTTTTGGTAATAAATTAATTGAACCCACACCTAGACTTTATGATGAATATATTCCTCAGAAAGTCTACTGTATCAACCTACTTAGATTTGTAATCAGGGTAGTACATAGCAATTCATGGTAGATACTGTTTCATCCCTGCCTGCCAAAACTGTTTCAATGCTTGTAATGTTATAAACTTGTGCAAACTGGTCATCACTGAAAGTCCCAACTAAGTTTATATTTTGAATAAAAAGATTATTCAGATTTCATGGATTTGCATGTACACCCTCATAGTAGAACCTTATATCCCTGTTTACCTCATCCTTCCCTTCCTGTCATATTTTTCTACATGAAAATTTTTCTGCCCATCCCTCTGGCTCAATTATTTTCCAACTTGTTTCCTTCATACATGCATATAAAGAATGCTCAGATGTCAAATGTGACCTTTTTTGCTCTTTTTATACACCCTTCTACAGCCTCTTAAGAAGAAGCTGCTTAGAGTAAGAGGCTGGGAAGTGGAAGATGGGGGAGGTTGTTCGGTTGGGTTTTTTGTTTGTTTTAATTAGAAATTCAGAGCAGGTCTTTGCTATGTAACACTCAAAAAAGATTAAGACATCCCAAATACTAACCAAGTGAAACTTCATTAACAGATGAGAAATGAGGTTTCAGGGATTGCTTAGACTGCTGTGTTATTCTGTTAATACTTACTTAACAACAGGCAGAAAACCTCCCTTTCCTAAAGATCTAACAATTGTGCTTTCCAATTGAATGCTGAGAAAGTTCACACTACAAAATTCTTCAACAAAACTATGCTAGAATAGATATTGCTATTACTCATGGTTAGTAGAGAAATCTGCTAAAAACTTTCAGATCATCTTCATACATCATGAAACAGTAACAATTAAAAGCTTGCCTCTTGCTCCTAGCCCTAGAATGCAAACAATCTGTACCTAGGAGCTAATCCAATCCTCACTGCTGGGGTAACTATTTGCAGTCTCCTTTTTAGGCTTAAATATAAGATCTGGATTAAGTTCTGGATCCTCGTGCTTCCTGTTTCTACAAAGAACACAAAGTGTCTATATGCAGTATTGTGTTTCATGCTTTAACGAAGCTCTATTTTTTTAACAGTTTTACACCAGTATCAGATGAAACACCTAAGCACCCACTTGTGGATCTCAGAGACAGACAAGTAGGAGGTTTTCCATGCCAGGATAACTATTTCTCATGCTGTAAAATAATGGTTAGCTAGAGAAGGAACTATGGTGGATTCTTTAGCTTAATTAACTGACTACAAGATTGGAGTGCAAATATCTTCTTGTTGCCTCAGGCACAAATGTTTTGCATCCTTCCCCAGAAACTATTTCAGGCGTGGGTCTTCTCAAAAGCCGGTATATTTACATCTTTTTAAAATTAGCTACACGTTGAATACAGCTACCAATAGCCTGTGTAACTCAGACCACGGAGGAGGTTTCTGGACTCAGTTTAAAACCAAGACTAAAATTGTCCCTAACACTTAAAATTTCTGTCACAAAAAAATTCTGCCTTTTTTGTTGTTTTTTTTCTTTTACTTGTTTTTGTTGTGGTTTTTTTTAAAAAAAAAATCACACAGGTAGTGCTGCCTCACAAGAGGAATGACAAATTAGTTCCTCTTATTCTCCTCTTTCAGCACTCATGACTTTTGCACAGCTTTATTCCTCTGTACTAATACAGTCAGATAATTAGAAAGGTTTAGCACACATTTTGGCTTTACTTTCTTCCATGCTTTGCACAGCAAAGCAAAGCGAAAAAAAACCTGATTATAGCAATTCATTAAAATTAAATAATATAATCAGTTTCCCAGTAGACTTCTGCCTGCAAAGAAAGTGCTTTCACTATGAACCCTGATAAACACTTTCACTATCGACTCCTCCTCTGAGCCTCCTGACAGCCTGTGCTCCTCTGACTGCATACATTCAGTGTAGCCCAGCAGCAGGAAGAGATCCTCTGTAATGCTTGGCAGAAAGGATTTGGATTACTGTACTCATGAGCCCTAATCCAGCCCATCTGCCATATGTTTTGACACCCCCATAAATCCTCTAACCTTTCATAAGTAGTCATTTTCATCTGGGGAAAAAATGAGCACTGATTTAGATCAGATTTAACATCTCTCCTGCCTGCAAACAGTCAAGCACCACCACTACAATTTTAGTGTTTCTGACTACAGAAATCTTTTTCATGTCCCTACCAAAATCCATCTGCATGACCCACCCACATTGCATATTTCCCTCACATTAAATCCTAATTCCTCACTACATTACACTGCTCTTAAATAAGGCACTGCAGCAGATTTCTTGATTGGGTAGCCCCTGCCAAAGCTCAGTCATCACCTAAGCTGTATCCAAAACATTTTCAAAAGACGCTATTTCTTTTAACCTTGTCCATTTCACAAAGCAGCATTAAATATGGCACATAGTCAAGACAGTCCAGATACCAAAATTACCAGGGCTAACCACACACAAAATGTTATTTTTAGAACTCTGGAAATGCAGAATAGAAAGCAACTAAGTCACCCAGCATTACTCACAGGAGTTTCTTTTCCAACTTAGAGCTCCTCAAAAAAATGTTAGCTTGAAAACTGGGGCTTCCCAGCAAATCAAAACACTGCCAAATCACTAGACTGACAGAATCTTGTTTCCAGGATAGGTAGGAGGCTCAAAACACATCCACACCGGGTATGAAGCTATTTGCCACAATCCCTGCTGGGTCATAGTACTGAACTGAAAGAGGCCTTTACTGCTTGCTCTCCACCTGCCCAGTTTGTTCCTGCTTGCATGACCCACTAAATGAGGTTTACTCATTTATACTGGTGATGCTGGCCTGAAAGTCTGGTTTTCCTCTGAACTCTGTCTATAGCTTATCCAATTTTGTGACCACCTGTACATATTAAATGCTGTTCCTTTATAGCATTATGAACCCACAAAATTATTCCTTAACAAGGAAGTCTGCACATTCATAAAACAGCTGAAGAGCAAGTGTACTTATTTGATTGTAATTAGCAAGTAGCATAAGCTAAGCAGTCCTTATTGATGTTGACATCCGTCACTAAAATTTATACTGAGTTATAAATAATGGCTTTAAAAATTGCCCAAATTCTTCCTCTAAAATCTTTAAGTATTTAATATAAATCTTTAATTAAAAAAAAATCCAAAGTGTCTAACCTCTTAGCTAAAAAAGCTAAGAGAAAAGATGAATTGCACTATGAATTGCACACTGTATGAATGATTGGACATAGCAGAAGAGCAGAAAGGATTACATTAGCTTGATAAATCTGTGAGCATGATCAGTGCAACAAAGAAGGCTCTCTGAGCATGTCTACAGATCACAGAATCACAGAATAACCTGAGTTGCAAGGGACCCACAAGGATTACTGAGTCCAAATCCTATCCCAACATAGGACAATCCCAACATTCACACCACATGTCTGAGGGGGTTGTCCAAATATTGTCAGGCTTCTTGAATATTGCCAGGCTTCATGCCACAACTGCTTCCCTGGGGAGTTATTCCAGTGCTCCACCACCCTCTAGGTGAAGAACCTCTTCCTAACATCTAATTGAAACCTTCCCTAACACATCCTCCTGCCATTCCCTCGACTCCTATCATAGTCACATGCCTCAAGACAATGGTGGCAGTATGGATATCTACCCAGGGTTAATTCACCTATCTGCAAGAGCAAGAACTTAACACATGAGGTTAGAAGCCCACTGGAACCAAAAGATATTCGTAAACTGCCAGACTGCTCTAGAATGCTGCCCAGCACTACTGTTGCCAGCACATAGGTAGACAGGTGGTCCAACAGTCATATCTGCATTTCATTTAACAAGCATTGTACCACTGGAGAAGTTTTGCAGTGAAGAAAGGCTGCTGCACTTTCTGCACTAGCTAAAATGCTGAGAGCTCACCGAACATGCAGGTATGTTGGAAGGCAGAACAGGAATACAAAATGATCTTTCAAAAAAAACCCAGAGAATTTATCCTGTATTTAGTAATACAATACAATCCTGTATGAAAGGCAGGGGCAATCCTACTTAAAGCTACACAAGTATGAGATGTAGAACAACTAGTTGGCTCTTCAGAGAAGCATCAGGGATTATCACAGATCACAATCAACTCTTCTAAACCACTGCTAAAAAGGTAAACACAGTTCTGAGACTACAGATGAAAGTACACCCTTTAAGGTACATGAAGTAATCCTTCCACTCTTTTCAATATTAGTAAATCCTAAAAGTGTCTGGTTGCAGCATAGAACTTTCAGAAATAAATGGAGGAACTGGAGAGAGGTCAGAGGAGGGGAATGAGAATGATTAGTGATCAAGAAAAACATGCCCCATGAGGAAAATTGAATATAAGCTGCTTAGACATGACAGCTGCGTTCTAGTACATAAATGACTGCTGCAAAAAGGAAAGGAATATTCTGTTATCTACATCCATGTCTAAAAGATAAGAAGAATAAGCTTCAGTTCAAGAAATGAAGATTGAGGTCGGCTATCAAGAGATGCTTTCCACTGCTCAACACAGGGATGTGGTGGAAAAATCTGCCACGGAGGTTGGCTCTGTGCCTTTATGCTGCCTTTAAGAATAAACTGAATTTCAGGGACAGAATGATGCACTTGAGACAACTTTTGGGCATAACTTTCTCAGATTACCGTAACAGTATCATCAGCCTTCCAGCTGCAAAGAAGCATATTTCTCTCTTTGTCACCTTTTAAAGTATAATCCATCCATGCCCTAGTAATTTCTGCATTTAGTAGTAGAGCTTCACAGTATCACAGTATTACAAGGTTGGAAAGGACCTCCGAGATCATCAAGTCCAACCTATAACCCTATACTAACACCAACCCATCATCTAAAACATGGCACTCAGTGCCTCATCCAAACTCCCCTTAAACACCTCCAGGGTCGGCGACTCCACCACCTCCCTGGGCACCCCATTCCAATGGCCAATCACCCTTTCAGTGAAGAACTTTTTCCTCACATCAAGCCTAAACTTTCCCTGACGAAGCTTAAGTCCATGCCCTCTAGTTCTGGTTCTGCCACTGGCCACCTGAGAGAAGAGACCAACCCCTGCCTGACTACAACCTCCTTTTAGGTAGTTGTAGAGAGCAATGAGGTCTCCTCTGAGCCTCCTCTTCTCTAAACAGCCCCAACTCCCTCAGTTGCTCCTCATAGGGCTTGTGCTCCAGCCGACTCACCATCTTCCTGCAATCCTACTTCATCTTAGCATTTGTTTCACTTCCCTCCAACTCAGGCAAAGTGTTAGTTAATATTATCCTCCTATTCTGTTCCCCAAGTCACATTAGAATCCTCCAAACATTTCCAAAATCCACTTCTGGTGAACTAACATTCTTTACCCCCCTGCCCTAACTATGCAAATATGTAAATCCATGTCATTTTCACTAATAAAAACCTCGATCTTCTATAATAATGGTTTGTACTCTTCATGTATTCATCAATTTATTGGTGATTGCTGTCCACCTTTGTTCTTAAGATATTCTCTCATTGTAGAGCATATTTCTTAAAAACTACTGTGCATAAATACTTCTGCAAAGTAAAAAAAAAAGAAAAAATACCACAAAAAGATTATTAAAAAACAATCTGAAATAGTTAATGAATTATTTCTAACCTGGCCACCATAATGTAAAAGCCACATTTTTTCCTTGCTATATTTCCTCTTCTGCATAAGCATCCTTCTAGTCACAGATACGTGCACACATGATGTTGTACAAATAAAACACACAGGAAGACAGATGTTTTGTGTAGAGAGCTTTAGCGCAACATCAAACAATGTAAATATTGGTTTCTATTTGCTATAAAAATAATAATTCAAGCTTTCTGGTTGGTAGAATAGTGCCATTGAAGTCAGCAACATACACTAGCTAATGGCCACATTTCAAGCTCACCAAGTGAGAATGCTAACAGCAATATTAACTCAAAAAGTTGGCACTATAATGTTTTAACTTCTTGATAACATACAAGATACAAAAAAATATTAAGGAAAAAAAAAAGTAAAAGTAAATAATCCAAGAAAGATTCTGCAAAATGAAGAGTTAGACTCTATGACCTTAAAGGCCTTTTCCAACTTAAATGACTCTATAATGAAACAAAAAACATGCTAGAAATTTTTAAAAACTGTTACTATCAACAGGCTAAGAAACCCAAATAACACAGACAACAGCACAACACTACGAGACTTGGCATTGGTCAGGCAGATGCTTTCTGCAGGGCAGTTCATCTAAGTTGAAAGGGAAATAAGGGAAAATTCCGCTACAGTTTGCCTGTAGCGTGTGGACCACAAAGAAGTAGGACAGTCTCAGGATGAGTAGCAAAGCTCAGACAGGCAGCACAGCTTATCACTGTGCTTGAGCAACCTGATCTGTAAACCTGAGGAGAAAGGAAGCTTTTCCCAGGTCCTACCAGGAAGGCAAACCTTGTATCTACTGTAGAGTCACACTGTTCTCTTGACTAACAAACACACCTGAAAATGAGTACCCAAGGCTGAGGCCCACCATGTTACTTGTATCTCCTACATCACATTAAATAAATATGACCCGACAATGCTTTCGTCTGTAAACTCATCCTGTAAAAAGTGTTGTTTGGAGAGTCCTACTCACCTTAACTGTTGGATATGAAATTTTTATTCCAAAGGAAATGTTATGATTTTGACAAATATCAAATAAGGCAAATAAGACTATACAGGCGCTCTCTCCCTCCTTTACCTTTCCATGGAATGGGGAGGAGAATTGGAAAAGAGAGGAAAACTCCTGGATTGAGATGAAGACAGTTTGATAAGACAATAAAGGAACAGACAATAAGGATAAGGGTTAGAAGATACACAAAACAGATGATCACAATGAATTTCTCACTATCCAATGACAGATATCCAGCCCGTCCCTTGGCCACAATCCCCAGGGAGGAAACCCTGGCCCCCAGCCAAGTTCCCACTTATATACTGAGCATGATGTTATATGGTATTGAATAGCTCTTTGGCCACCTCAGGTCAGAGGTCTGGCTTTCTCCCTTCCAGCTTCTTGAACATCTGCTCACTAGCAAAGCATGGAAAACCGAAAGTCCATGATTTCTTAGCGATAACTAATCAATATATTACCAACACTCTTCTCACACTAACTCTAAAACACAGTGGCTGCTAAAGAGAAAATTGTCCTAGCATAAGCATTACCTGGCAATAACTAAAACAAGAAGTGTTATCAAAATTATTCTCATACTAAATTCAAAACGCAGCAGCTATTGTGGAGAAAATTAACTCTTTATCTCAGCTGAAACCAGGACAGAAAGTCTGTTCTCCTTTGTAACAACTTACAGGCATGCTTAAGAAAAAAGGACATATAAAGGCTCTTAGAGCATATACTGCAATCCTACCTATAAATCTACTGCCAAAAATTATTATGGCACGTTTCACGTTTCCTACACTAATAGGATGGCAATAAAGGAAAATTAAAGCCTAAGAGTTGGTTTAATAAGCAGTGGGAAAAAAGCATTCACTGTAAGAATGTAAACAGACACATACTTTTTTACTGACAAATGCAAATAGATATTAATTTTATGAGTAAAATTATAATTTAATCCCAGATTAAGCCTCTGGCAAAGACTAAGCAACTTTATCAATACAGGAGAAGGAAGCCATCAATAAACAATTTCTGTATGTGGCATAAATATCAAGTTGGTGCTATCTTTGACAAAATAACTTCTCTAGGTGTGAGAGAAAGCCATCAACTGGAAATCCACCAAGCTACAAAAGTCAGTTTCTACAGTGGATAACAAGCAGCATCATATAAGGGTTTTTTTCCCTTTGTCATCTGAAAAATTAAGATGTTTTGTTTGCTTCATTTGTACCTTTAAAACATATCAAAAGAATAAGTAGCAAAGTTATCTGGAAACTATATTCGTAACAAAAAATAGAGAACAAATTTGAACACTTAATTGCAATTCTAGTAAAGTTTAAACACCTACAATATTTCAAAACAAAAAAAAAATTCAAAAAATCCCACTCCCCTTCTACACCCACCCACAAAATACATTTATTTATGAGGTGGTACAAGAACATGGTCAAAAGACACTCACAGCTAGTTCAATTGTTGTGCTTGAAGCCAGTATCTTTATTCCTACTTCTAAATTTCACAGTATCAGCCACTTACCAGCTGTTTATTTTATACACAGTACTTACTAATAATGACAGCCAAAGGACATCTCTTATGGTCTGGTCGAAATCTGTATAATTTGTAGTTTTTCTGTGCTACAATAGCATCATGTTTCAAACAACCGGAACCACAAAAAAAACTAGAGAAGCTACAGGAAATGCAGCAATGACAATTGGTTTTGGAAAGCCTTCAGAAAAGTGACTTGCAGTGAGAGCTATGTACCTTTGGGATTCAAAGTCTCTGCCAACAGCAGATGAAAGGTAATTCAAAGAGAATGCTAACAAATAGTAAGTCACCACCACTGATGAAAATCTTGGTTTCCAAGTATATTGACAGGAATTCCTCTCATACTCCTAGTGAAAAAAAAAAGTCTGAAGCACATCTACATGCTTCCTTTCTCATCCAACTGAGACTTGCCTCCCATATAGCTAACCAGATGGCTATGAAACAATAAAATTCTGGAGATATATGCTTCGACGTTTGAAGAATATCACATTGGAGCAGGGAAAAATATAACTTATAATAGAAATTGAATGAACAACCTTTGCAAAACCTGACCAGTAAGTACTGTAATCTCAGAGAAGCAAGACTGGGAAAATTAACATTTTAATAAAATTTTTATTTGTTCCTCTTCTTCATTGGATCAAGTTAATCTCTTACAGAATTGGTTATGCTCAAAAACATATTTGAAGAAAAGAGAGCTTGCTATGTCCTATGTTAATTACTGGGGAAGTTTTTTTTATTCATCCCTTATTGAATATATGAAATAGAAATGGTAATACCTATAAGAAAACAAATAAAGAAATAAATTTTGGGGGCAAATAGCACTGGCTAGCTACATACGTAATCATTTTCCAATTATAGCATTGTGTTGCGAAGATACCACAGGAATAAAAATGCACTAATATAACAATATTTAGCTAATAATAAAAGCTGCAAACACTTCAAAAGAAAATTTCCTCCGAAGGACATTTGACAAAAATAATGGAATACCTTGAATGGGATGTCCTCTACTTTGTTTCCCTACACATGAAATATGAAGAAAATATTTTTTTAAAAAAAAAAATGTTTGATTTTTTTTCTATCCTTAGTCTAGATACCTTTTTAAGGGGAATTTAAAAAGATATTTAAGTATAGCCCTTTCAAAAATAGGAACTGCATTACCACGGTCTGGTTCAGAGACAGAATTATAGGTAAAGCAATTACCTCACTAATGCAAAACTGAATCCTTGAAAATCCATATAAAGATAGAAGAAAAATGGTTAAGTCGAATATGGATGACAAAATTTACTTCGTACCATGAGATTGTAATTGACATTGTGACTCATTACTCTCCATTAAGCTAATGTGAAGAAATAAGGCAGTTAGCAATCTCCTGTGAACCAATAACAAGATACTTCTCAACCAAACTATTAGGGGGCGCAGTACTTAAAAGAGATCAATTGCTGGTACAGTAAGAGGTATGCTGGAGCCCCTTAACTGACATTAAACTTACTTGAAAGTCTGCACAGTCCTGTCATTTAACTTAAAATAAGATCTTAAATAGTTCTCGTTAGGCAGTGATCTGTGGTCAAATCAGTTTAGCTATAAAACAATCCAGCTTCTCTGAAGAAAATGAAGAAAAATATTCTTTTAGAAGAAACTAAGAAATTTATTTATTGCTAAGTACATTCAGGACTGTAATCAAACCATGTGTTTTAAATAAGTTTCTCAGCTTTTTGGATGAAACAAAGCAGAAAGAAGTAAAGCTGGTGCAAATGGAAATAATTTTGCCCGCACATACTCATCCATATTCGCACACACACAAATAGCCTTCCTTATTAACTCCTGGTTTGAAGGCCCACTGCATTGCAAACATGTTTTAGGCATTGAGGAAGTAAACACAACAGTCCTTACTGAGTATGGTTCATGATGCAAACAGCCAGCCATCACAAAATTCATTCCAGTCTCATTAATGAGTGAAGTTTGGAAGTGCAGCATTTTGGAGCCATAAAAATATGATTTACATTAAGACTTCACCCAGTGGGAAGGCCAATGCACAGCAGTTCTTTCTCCAATTTATCATAATAGAAAGCTATTTAAAGAGCGTGGGATTTCTTCAAGAATTAAAAAAAAAAGGCAGGATTTGGAAAAGGATGTGTTACATTATGCAGACACCCACATCACCGAATATTTCTGCTACACTAAAACCATCAAAACAAAGATCCTTAAAGTTGTTCATGTTTTGAGCTTTCGGCTTGTTTTTAATAAGCTCTTTCAAGTGTAAAACACAGATTTGTACAGATTAGCAAATACACATAATTCATTATAAAAAACTTAGCAAGGTTTAGTGACCTGGACTAGCTTGCCTAAGATCAGGCATTCCATAGTCCAAAAAGGAAAAAATTGTGCCCTGAAGCAAGACACTAGCTCGCAAAACAACAACAAAAGAGCAGAAAGGTAACAAATTCAGCAGAAGGCTGTGGCACTAACCTGCCACTGACCGAAATTCAATCGCACACAAACCTGTCCCTCCCCTTAATCCAGTCCAAATGAAAGCTACAAAGAGCCTCCAATAATGGTTTAAAAAAATGATAAAATTCAGTAATCCATATGCCATAATCTTCATGCATAAATTGAGCACGTACGGGTTTTGCATGTTAGAAACTAATCACCTGGCTTTCAGAATACATTATTGAGTTTGCTGATGAGGGATGGAAGTGTGAAGGAGAGGACAATGAAGCAGAATAAGCCAGACTTTTTAAAATCAAAAGGCAGGTATAGCTGGACTAACATTTAAATCACATTTACTGTCTGGTAAATTTAGACTATGGCTTCTTCATAATACGGGAGTTTAGACAGCAATACTACTTTAGAAACTTCTGTTTATTTGTTTACTTATGGTTTTCACAGTGATCAGTTCCTTATAGAAAGCCACATTGTGTCAGCCCAATGGAGGGAACAGAACATGGGGTGGAAAGCTGAAGGAAGCACTATTGTTAAGCCACTATTGCTACCAAGGATGTCCATCAAACCATGACTTCCAAGAACATCACTGGGACAGCTGCACTGTTGACATGCATTTTAGCAAAACACACACACATCCCTGCTTCTTCACCAAACTTACAAGAGAGCAGTTACAAGTATTATACCTTAAGTAGTAACACTTTATTTTTCTAATTCTTGAATAGAACAGAAATAGTTCCACTAAACATATGATATGTAACTTACATTAAAACAAGAAGTCCTTGAGCCATCATGCACAAAGGATTACATGGACATAGAATTCCTTCCTAAAGCAGTCCTAAGAACATTCATTTTACACACACTGCTTGTTTTCATGGTCAGTACATAAGCTATCCAGATACTATGCTAGTAAAGTTCCAAATTCCTTAGTCTTGTAGTTTTTCCTTGGATGTGTGCATATCTTCAGCTTCTCGATAATCTTTGGATAGTTAAGATGAACTTCACTGCTAGTCTTTCATCTGTGCTTCAAACCATCAGCAACACTCAAAGATCCACCATCAGTTTATGATTCTCCTGTCAAAAACACCTTTAGACTCTCTTAAAGCTCCTCCTTCTCTCCTTCATGGATGGAATATTGACCCTCAGCTAGTTCCAAAAAGCGGAGATACTTCAAAAGTTTTGCTCCAAATAATATGACAAAATGCACCTGATAGCATCTCAAGATTCTTCTTCTGTCACCAGTTCTGACACAGATATGCTGAATTATATGAAGTAGATTCCTTCACCATCTTCTGCCTCTTCTCGCTCTAATTCTTCCCTACTGTCTCTAAATTCAGATGTTATAATTCTAAAAGAAGCAGGAATTTATAACATGACCTCTTCTTCCTTCTGTTTTCTCCTTTTGACTTGTCTTTGAACTTGCAAATATCTGCTATCAGAGTGGCTGCCAGAAACTCCAGTTTGGGTAGGTCTCAGTCTTTTCAAATAGCCCAACCTTTGCCTATCCTGGGTGGGTACAACAGAAATAACCATAGCTCTTAACAGGATGAGATTATTCTACTGCCAGCTCCCCCTCCACCTGCTAAGCTATAAACCTGTGCAGTTGCTAAAAAACCTGTTTCCAGTGGAGACTATAGAAGATCTAGGTAGGAAAGAGAAAAACACTTAAAGTGGACTATTAAAATTTGTACTAAAGTGCCAATACTCCTATTTATTTATTTATTTTTTATTATTATATACCTCTCTGAGCGGGGCAGACACTGTGGCACTTACACACTTTGGCATGTGAAGGGTCTATGCATTATGTTTCTTTTTTTCCAACTGCCTAATGAGGATATGACTAATTTCCATGTAATGAATTCCAAACTTCCTTTTCCAAATAGAATTCTGGCTCAGGAAGAACCAGCATGGCACACTACCTGCAATTTTTTAGTATTATGCATTCTGAGATGTCACAGAAAGGGACTGACCATGCTCAATTGATTTTGAAGACAGGAAGTAGGCTGAAAAAAGTCAGGAGTTGTTAATCACTCACACACTTCTCAACTTTGCCAATCAATGCAGGAAATACATTTCTTGACCTTGCTTAGAGAAAAAATGAGGATAACCTTTAAAAACTGGAAGCATTCACGCATTATGGATTTATCTGGCTACCAATATTCATTGCAGTGATGAAAAATTTGAGTGAAAAGGCTAACATTTTTAAATTGCCTACCTCCAAGTGTCATTAAAATTCATTCAGTCTGCACAGGAACATAAAAATCATTAACCAAAATACATGCAGGGACAGAAATGACAACTGCTAAACTTTTCAGAAGTCCCTCTGAAGGCACCTTGATATTTTTTCAGTTATTAAAAAATTCATATATCTACACAGGAATTGAACTGTAAAGACTAACCTGTAGTGGTATTTGTACTTCTCTGTAATAAACTGGTTTACTGGACTGTTTGTCTGAGGCGATTACAGAAATTAATGTTTCTAGTATTAAAACAATGAAAATTACGAAAATAAAAACATCATAATGCTGAAAAATTCAGTGACTCCCTTTTTAATCATGTTCCAGCTTGGAAGCATCACCATCTTAAACATTTGAAAGTGAAATGCCTTAAACATGGACTCCATAGACACCAAGACTCTGAGCAAAGCTATGTCTAGGCTAGTCTCTAAAAATGACAAATACTGTTTCTTACTCCAGTCTCAAATTTTAAACTTTACTCCAGTCTCAAATTCACAAACTGAAGAATTAGGAAGTTGGTACTTTCCTTAGAAAACTATTTTCTTTCCTTTTTCTCACTGACTTCCCAGAATCATGAAGGTGCTCTCCTTTTCAAGAGAAAACTAGAATTTCCACATTTCAATCTGTATTTATCTGTGTTACCTATATTTGTTATGACAGACACCAGCCTATACAGACACTGTCTTCATAAAACTGTCATTTTCTTTTCTTAAAGTTGATGGATTCTCCATACAATGCAATGATTGGGTTCTCAGTTGACAACAACAAGCATGAGTAAGCATGACTTGAGGCCTTTGTTTTGGAAGACACTTCAGCTCTGGTATATCATTGAAAAAGTAATTAATTTAGTATTATTTGAGCACATATTTCTCTGAGCTTATAGTGCATACAGTAGCCCTAGAGTGCTAAAACACAAAGCAGGATGAAGCACCCTGAAATCCTGACAGCACAGAAGTAAAGGTGGGTAGTATACGCAGACCTGTATAGACCTTACAAAAACTCTGCAAATAAAATTCTTAGTTTATGCCTAAAAGCAGTTGCTTAAGGACTTAAGGACAGTGTCTGCAAGTGACAGATGAACAGGACCTAAAGATTCACCTTTTGGACTTGGGAAAGTGTGATAATTTAGAGTCAACCATGCCCTTGCATCCTTCCTTGCATCTTGGCCCAGGTGCTTGCACAAAAGGTTTACATACTTTCCACTCAAGTATAAATGAAGTGGGATTTAAACCAACAGTTAAATTACAAAAAAACATCTACACCTGCAACACACATCCCTCAGACAAGAACACTAACGGCTGGATTATCAAAGAAATAACTGGAAGGCTAGAAAACCCATTTCATTTTAATTTGTTATTCACTTTCTGAAATTCCAGATTAAAAAGGCATACATTCCTACGCACTGGCCAAAACCATGAGGACTACGCATATTGATTTGGAGTTTTTCTTACTGTGAAAACAGAGATTCTCACTGGGACAGATGTTACAAGTGTATAATTTGTTCCTCACAGTTTATAGCATGCATATGTTTTGTTAAAGGGCTGTGGCTTGTCAGAGAAGTACTGGGCTGACTGCTTGTCTTACCAGGCAGCTACTCACTGATTCAAGTGGGATGCTGGGAAGAAGGAGGGAGCTCTCTCTGAGAGAGCACCAAACTGGAAACGCTGCTCCAGTGCTGGGGAGAAGGGGGAAAGCTGTGGGAAGCAAAGATCCATGAGGATGAGAACAGGAGACAAGAAAACTAGGGAACCAGGTCTCAGAGGCAACAAGCAGACTTAACTGGAGACCTACAGGAGACCATAAAAATCCATCTAAACCAGGGAGAAATAAGAGGTCTTGCCCTTGCAAAGACAAAAGTAGGCATGGACAAAACCTGCTTTCAAACACAACTGTTTGAGTATACATCACCAAGCAAATCTGTTCTCTCTTTCTTTTATGAGATTATGCTTTATTTTAATATTTATATTAAAAAACTATAAAAGTTTTAAAGATTATTGGCATATACTCTTTATGGAAAAGGTCCGGATAGTACATAATCTCAGAGCTCTGTCTCAGACGGCCTCACCATGCTAAGATGTAGGATTTACATTTCCAAGAAAACTGACAGACCAATTGGAACTGCATGAGGCATCAATAAAGAATTCTTTGCACAATTAGTTCGTCTTTGCTGTAAAAAATGACACTCATTCTGACAGAAAGAAACCTTACTGAATAAAAGAGCAATTTCTCTTTGCTTTAACTTCGATTTTCCAAATGAAAAAGATCAACCAACATACAGCATGTTTCAAATAACAGCAAAATCTAGCATTTCTCTAAGGTCAGGACCAAAACCAACCTAGAAGGAAATTTTGCACCACATTGAGTAATAAAGAGATTTAAAAGAGGGACCAGAAAGCTGGACCACCTTTGCCTAGGACCTAAGCTAGGGTGCAGTCACGGAGTGGTTTCCTCCAGCCCAGGGCTGCAACATGAGTCTATAGAACGTTAAGCACAACTGTTCATGACCTGACACTTCCCCATCGAATTAAATTATTGCTTTTTAATAATTTTCTTTTGGGTCAGGAACCTGATAACCAATCTGGCTATGTAGAACCCAAGTTCACAGAAAAAAAAAGGAGATACAACTAGAAAGATCTTTTAAGTAAATGTCTGTTTGTTTACAAGTCATTTACCGTTTCAGAGGATCAGTTCTAAAAATGCAAGCATGACAATAGTGGCAAATTAATGAGAAAGTAGGTGGTGAGACAGCAGAAATGTGAATTAATGTTCTTTAAGTCACTATGGATGACCACAGAATGATGCAGGATGTGTGAGGATTTTGCAGGAACAAAGTTCTTTCCTGGAGAGGAACACTGATGAGGAAAAAGTGCTTGAGTTTTGCTTTTCAAATGCAGCAAGTTGTTCATTTTTACCCCGAAGCTATCAGAAAACAGTACTTTTTGCTAATTTATCTGTCTTTTCAGTATTTTGCAACCAGCCAGACAGCAGTAGACCCCCATCAGTGTAGTATCTAACTTTTTCTGATGATACAGCTACTATTGCTTGAATATCTGTTAACTTCTTAGGGAGTATTTTTTCTCTTTTATCCCACAACTGCAATTCATGCAGAATTTGTTTTTTAAAATGTCATTAATGCTAACCATGCAGTCCTTCTATAGCTGTACCCTGGAACAGGTTATTTTACAGATCAGTGAAAAAGAAAAGGGTATCCTTTGTATGTTAAAATATGGACTTTGAAATTTTGAAAAGAAACAAAAATCCAAAAATGTAATGTGTCTTGCAAAAAAATCCAGCATAGTTCATCTCATGCTGTCTTTCTGTGTAATCAGTCAATATGAAAAGGCTTGTGAAATCAGAATTTTTTGAAGAAAAATACATACAGATGAAGACTTACAGATATGGATGGTTCAAAAACAAAAAGAAGCAGATAAGGGATACTTTATTTCTGAACTTTCATTTAATAAAGACTATGCTCCCAACAAGTCACTTTAATACAGCAACACAAGCATGTTTCAGTGCCATCTAGCTAATGGTCAAGGTAACTTGCATCACTACACAAAGATTTTGTTCTGTAAATATCCTTTCTTCAATAAAAACACAAATGGAGAAGTGGCAGACTGTTTTTGCTTCAGATCCATCAGTGTGTTGAAGCATAAAAAGCTTGAATTGCTCTTGAAATACTTAAGCTTTGATGCATTTATGTGAGGAATGTTAAAAATGTAACCCCAAACCCCTTTTTGCTGTGACTGAGTTCTTGATCTGGACAGATCCACATGAATGAGCACTTTAAATACCGTTCTTTGAAGTATAAACATATTAGGCTTCATTATGCAACCATTCTGTGCAATTCCTTTGTGTCATACATTAATGGAAGGGTTTAGATAAATAAAAAAAAAAGAAAAACAAAGAAGGAAAATAATTTCATCTTGTTTTAATAAATGGAAAGAGTATTGATTTCTAAAGAAAAGGAAGTTGTAAGAGTAAGCGAAGAATATATTTTTAAGACTGGAACACAACGCTTCAAAACCTCTGAAACTTCATTTTGCCTCCTCCATAAAATGTTTTTCCAGATAACAAGGCATTTGCAGTTCTGATCATGTCATTGTGACTATGTTAACACCAACTAAAAATGTGCAAACTTTTTCCGAACTTTAATCACAATTCTGAAGATTATAATAAGTTGACAGTTTAACAGTTTTCCCTCAATCTCAAAATAAATGGGAGGAAAAAAGGGGTTTTTGACTCAGCAAAGTGATTTTATATCCTCTAAAAAACCATAAATGAATCACAATGGCTGATCTTTAAATCTTTCTGGCTTGAAAATGTAGCTTTCAAATCTCTTTAGAACTGTATGAATAGCCAACATATACCTGCTAAATCACACCATGGAAAAATCTCAGAAAATAATACATAAGCATAATAATTTTTTTTTCCTCTACACAATAACTGCATTTTGGATTGCTGTTAGTGAGAGTAAAATGAATACCTTCAGCAAAAAAAAAAACAAAGAAACAATCCCATAACTCGGCTGGTCTACTGAAAAGAAAGCTCAAGTAGTTACAAAAGCACAAAGTGGAAGGTTGTGGAACTTTGTACCAAGGCCAAATGTAGCTACTAAATAATTCTGTAATAAATTTACTCTTTACTTCTCTTGTTACATAATCTTTCACTACTTAATCCCCTTGTCCCCATGTCCTTTTTTTTTTTTGCTAACATTTAACCAAGTCCCCTCCAAGTAATTTTTAATAGTTTTTACCAATATTTTAATAGCCAAGTTTCTCAAAGGGCATTCCAACACATTTCAGGAAGGGTATTCTGAAGACTAAGAAATGTCTCTGAACAAGACATGGTACATGATCTTGCTGCTGAGACCCATTGTGTTTGCTCCAGTTGAGCAAAAAGCAGCAGCTAAAAGCTTGCTCCATCAAACTCTGCCTTCCTTCCCTACCCTCCCACATCAGCTGCAAATCTTCCTCCCCTGCTCACCTCAACTCTCTGTGGGATACAGACTCCTCTCCTCGCCCTTCCCACCAGCTGTCCCAACTGAGAACTCCCTCTTTGGCAGCCAGCTGGGACACCTCTGCTGGTTACAGATCAGTAGGGAGTAACGAAAGAGTGAAGCAGAGCAGTAGTAAGAAAGACAGGGCAGAAGGAGCTTTGCAAGGACCCTGTGTGACAGTGAAACACTGCCTGAAGAGAACCTCAAGAAAAATGAGCCAAAAAGTGGACTAAAGATGAGGTGTTTAGAGCAGTGAAAGTTTTGGCAGGCTAGAGAAATTTTGATCAGGCTAGAGAAAAATTGCAATACTGAAGGCAGATACAGCTCACTCATACAATGAATTGGCAAGGACTCAGCCGGAAGCATTGCGAAAATTACTATTTAAGCAGAATCCCATCCTTCTAGACATATAAAATCATAGAACAGTTTAGGTTGGAAGGGACCTTTAAAGGTCATCTACTTCAACTTCCCCTGCAATGCACAGGGACATCTTCACCTACATATAGACAAGCTCCACAACACATTTTTCATAGATTGCAGAGTTTCAGTGTTTTTGATTGTTTTGTTTGGTTCTTTTGGAGCTTGTGTGCTTTTTTCTTATTTTAGGGTGGTGGTGGGTTTTTTTTTTTTCAACCATTACAATGGTAAATTTATTTGGCTGAATAAATCAACTGCTCTTCAGGCAATCATGCCAGTTTCCAACTGACAATAATCACCAGCTTACACAAACGGATCTCCTTCAGTGAATTAACTGCCTTCACTGTTTCATTAACGTTAACTGCTTAGGGATAAGCCTGAAAGTTTCCAGCAGAGTCCAAATAGGGTTAAAACAGCTTTGAGAAATCCAAGCTTAGCTTTTGAGGTGGATAAACCAATGAAGAATGAAGATGTCTACTTGGAGATATTTTGGTTGGCTAATAGCCTTTCTGTTATCCAAAGTCAAAAGCTTCCCTAAGCCTTCACTAGTTTGTGTGTCTGAACTGTAAACAGACTGATATATAAAAATTATTACTTAATATACCTAACCACTGTTTACACAGCCATAATCACATGCCTTTTCAACAGTCTCACCCATAAAAAAGCAGATGTTAGAGGGTATGAGCAACTGACAAATCAGAGCAGTCCCAACCACTCACCCAAACATATAACTGATCTCAAATTCCTCTATCATTCCTGAACTGTATATGAAAGAAACCAGGTAGTAAAGAATACAAAGAGCAAACCGGGTACAGTTAATGTGTGGTTGATACACAAATACTGAAAGTTACTAAATGTCTACAAGAGTTGTACTTTGTAAGGTAGTATCTCTCCTATCCGTGACCAGTCAACTGTTCTTACAGGTCAAGACCTCTGGGACAGCGACGGGTCCCCCTTTATACCTAGACAGAGATGGGCACACTGTGCTTGGTCATGAAGCAATACTCATAGACAATTCATACAAGTGCTTTACACTGGAAACAAAGTTCAAATAGAAATATGAACCTGGAAAACGTAATATATACATCTCTGGGAATATAAAGGCTATTTTAGGAGTTAGCTCAGTTTTTCTTAACATCTCATGTCTGTCTGAGACACTATTTTTACAGCCATTTGGGCAACTAGAAATAGCATAAAAAGTTGCTACCTTCCAAACATTTATCATAATATTCTGCTATCAGGGAAATACTTTCATGAATAACTTAAAGCAATGGTATACATCTTTGTATCTACATTACGTAACAAGTACTTTGTGCATGCTAAACAGGGCCCTATATGAAAGTCTAAGGAAAGTTTAACAAATAATTTTCAGAAATTATTTAGAAAGTGATATCCCGACTCCATACAATTTTTCCACAAGGACTGCAAGTCATTGGTGTGTTTTAATTACACCGACACTCTTACAGACGCCTCCTCTGTTATGCAAACCTATGAGACTAGACAACTTGTCTGATGGATTAGAGTAATTGTATTAATTCCTAGACAAGTATGTCTAGTGGGAATTCTGCAGGTTTGGCCATCATAGTCCAGCTGAGGCACTTTCATCAAATTGTCAATCAACACCTGACAGGCTTTCAGCACTCAAGACCCTGCTGGGAAATGCTGGGTGATGGCTTATCAGGTGCAGTGCTTGTACAGAGAGCAGGAGGAGGGAAGCACCAAAGGAAGCCCTGGATAAACCTGTGGAATATGATCTTGTACTTTGGGCACCTCCTTAGATTTTGGCCTTGGCCCAGGAGGCCAACAGTCATGCTATTTTATAGAAATCTTTTGTTAAGTAAGTGTGAGGTGTTCAGTGCAAGTTTCTAATTGATTGCACATCTGGCGTAACGGGCAAACAAGACCCATGTGAGGCCACAGATCTGCAGGCCAGCAAGGAAGCCTGTACAGGTGGAAAACAACCACCTCATTAAAAGAACACCTCCATTGTGCCAAACCAAGAGAGCTACAGTGAACAACGAACTGTCGATGAGTAACTCCAACATCTGCTAACAGGAACACAAAGATAGAGTAGGGTTTCACACTGCTACAGTATCCACTGCAGCAGATAAAGCACAAATGAAGGAACTTACCACTTAATAGCATATGTATCTCCTCCATAAACCATATCTGTATGCAAATCACATTTCTCTACCAACTAGGGTTTTTGCAACCTTTACAATGATATATTAACATCCATTGTTAATCTGTTCTGCCAAGTTGTACGATTTAAGTCTGATAAAGTTAACATACATAAAAGAAAGGGAAGATTCACCACTTAATTTAACTGGCATTCCTCTTACAGCCTACAAGGTCTGATGTAGTCTAACAAAGTGGTAGACGAGAAAAGTTACTAAACATCTCTACTGATGGAGTTCATTTCAAGATATAAAACTACAAACTGAAAAGCTGTAATTTTTCCACTAGATAAAAGGATCATATTACTAAATTCTTCTAACATCAAGCCTTTTCTTGACAAATTAATCTTCAAAATTTTCTGATTAAGTCTTACTTGGAAAGTTTTTCAGTAAAAGAATCACACAGCCAAAACAGATTATCTCCCAAAATTGCAGGTGTCTTCGAAAATTTATAGAAAGGACTCCATTCATACTTGAAACCTGAAAACCACAATACCATGCCCTTCTGTTCCTCACCCTCAACTGAGAAAAATTACAAAAACTCTGAGCTGTGTAACTGTACTACTTCCAAAAATATATCAATGAAGTTATAGCAAACCAGGCTACAGAAATGAAGTATTTTAGAGGATAGCTGCATATGGAAATCATGGAAATAGTCTACTATTTTTATTCTGAATCCACAGAAAAAGAAATTAGATAGCAAGAATAATGACCTTATCTATGCTAATACTGGCTCAGTGACAGAGCCTGCCAGTCCCCAAGATACCTACTCGCCTTGCTACACCAAGAGTTTAATCCGTGATGGTAAACATAGCACACGGGAACTATTTTATCAATGAACACTAATCGATAGTGGGAAAAGAAGGCAGATTCAGATTTCTGGAAACAACACATAGACTTTGAGGCACTGCCATGTGAGATAAACATTTTATTCCTTAATCTAATACATTTCCGAGATAACCAGTTAAAAGAATAGTAATCTCATTGCCTGGTCCTTTCCTAAGTCACATTTCCTAGGCAAGACAAAGCTTTCTATAACTGTTGAAGGAAGAACACAAAATGTTTGGGATATTTAAAAATTTTTTAAATATTAAAGCATTTATTCTGTTGCAGATAACAGTCAAGAACCACCTTCAGCAATTACAAGCATCAACAATTTTATTTTTTAAGTAAAAAAAGAAACAAATATTGTTTGAAAGCTCTGAATGATGTTTAGTAAACCTATAAGGGATTGAGAACATTCATGAAGTAGCTTTTGTATTTGCCAGTTGGCTTAAGTGACTCAGTGCCAGACAAAAGGTGAAGTATCACTCCTTGATAGCTATTAACAAATACTAGAAAACCTAATGGACATTTTGGATAGCTACTGTAAATATTTAAAACTTTGGCAAGAACTGGAGAATCTTTCAGCTAATTGATGAGCCTTTCTCTTCACACTGAATTAAAATGAATTTTTTGTGCCTGCATACTACCGAGACTCTCTTAAAAGCTGTACACAGAGTATCAAATTGGAATACCCACTGCAAAAACAAGGTAAAGTGAAACATCAAGAGAAAATAACATGACACGGGTCACAGTGGACACGGGTCTGTGGAGACAACTAGTCTGGTAGTAATCATTTTCCAGTATTCCCTTAACAAAAAAAAAAAAAGAATGAAAACACACCTACTGACAAATCACATTATTTATTTCTGAATATTTTGAATGAGGAAGGGTTTTCCTAACAGCTGATACTATACTACCTAAGAACAGTAAGCAATGAGGAGAAAGAAATTTTGTTCCAAATTCAGGTGTTCCTATAGAATAACAACCTAGTTCTGCCTGGTAGCACCTGAGGAGTAGGAATACGCACCTATATTACATAAAATTAGAAGCTTGTCTATTCCTGGAGGAGTGAGAAGGAAAAAATAAAACAAAACCAAACAAAAACCTTAAGCCATCTACACACAATTACCTTGCAAGCATTATTACTAATGAAGTCTGCTTTCCAGTGAATGCACACCTCATGACCAGTCTCTTTGTGCCTCTTTCTGCAATTATTCAGAACTCAGAATGTACTGATGCTGTTGCTTGGATTTTTAGTGTCTAACAAGGTGCTCGCAAGTTATTTTTCTCTCAGGGAAACGATGTCTCTTCTCTATTCTGAGTCCAATTTCAATGAAGCTTGTAAGCACTCCACCTTTGAGACAATCGTTCCTCTGTCAAATTCTCTTCTCCTTGAATGATAGACACTAAAGTAAATGAGTAGAAAGGTGGACAGAAATACCAAGCATGGTAATGTAAGATGTAAGAATAATAAATCTACAGTAAAATACCACTACTAGTATCTCCTAGAAAACCATTTTGCTAAAAGTCTTGTGAGATAAAACTTACTAATTTTATATCTACAGTTTTAATAACACCAAACTTGGTTTTGTCAGTTTTCAAAGAATCATCTATTTTGTTCTGTACTAAATTTTGATCTAGACAATTTTTATAGCCACATTGTAAATTCTAGAAATAAGTCTGGAAGTAGCATCTGCTTACTGAAGCTACACGAGGATACTAGGAGGAAAGTATAAACAATATCATTCTGTTGAAAGTTAATACTGAGATGGCTAAAACACTGAGGTTCAAGTATTATTAGGAAGAGTTCTGAAATTAAATTCCCCCTGGAGCACAAAACAGAACTTGAAGAATTAAAAAAGGAACATACACAGAAGGAAAAGAAGTTGCATCTGTAACAGGCAAACATGGGTTTTAATACATTTCTATTTCTTTGATTCAGAACAAATTATATACTTCTAGTACTTGGCAACAGGTCTTTGTTTCTGAGTTGAGTGAAGCAGGCTCCAAAATGTGTTGTGCCTTTGCCTCTCCACACAAGGGACTACACTGCTGAACCACCCCTTGGTTCCTGCAACCCTTTATGCCAAGGTTGTGACAGATGGCCTGGTAAAGCACTGGGCTGACTGGACCGTACTTCCCTGATTCACTCCCGGAACCTGTTATCAGCAGTCATCTGTGCAGTTACGGATTAAACGCTAAAACTGTCAGCTTAAGACTTATCTTTTCCCAATGGCTTTTCCCTAAGTCATCTCAGTGATGCAGATCTCAACAAGATTTACTCTTGTTTAATAATTGAGAATCACTCTGGGTCTGAATTCATTATAAATATATTGACTTATCAACTTTCATTAGTGACGTTACCTTCGGAGTGGCAACTTCTAAGAGCCAGCATACATAAAGCAGTTCATAAAACAGAAAGTAGAGGCTTTCTGTAAAAACGTGTCGTAACAGTCACTAATTTGGAGGAATAGCATTTTTCCCTTTCAGGTTTGATGGGTAGAGTAAGTACAGAAGCCTGGTGCTTCACACACATTTTTATGACCATTTACTTGATAGAGGAGAGACATGACAGCATAACCTTCTGAGAGGTTGGTATTTTCCAGAGACATACAACAAAATTTCAAAATATGCTAAAAGCTCATCAGCTTATTCCATGAACTCAAAATACCTGCTGCCACTCAGATGTCTACACTTTCTAAGCAGTTCCTGTTTAACATTTATCTAAACAATAGTCGACAATAAAAAGTAAGATTGGCCAAATGCATTTTAAAATCCTCCTTCATAATAAAGGTTTCTACTAGCCCTACAGAAAGGCATGCACAGCACTCAATCTCACTGGCAAAGTATCTCTTAAACATGGTTGACAGAGATGCTCTACAATTAACAGGTGTTTCAGGCTCAGTGATTTTTGCCACTTCATTTTCTTGCTGGAATAATAAAGATAAAACATTTAGATAAGATTTTGAAATTTTCACCTCCAGGTTATCACTGATCACATTAAAATAACAAGAAACATGTCCTTGGGAGACTACAGAGCTCACCTGAAAGCAACTGATTCGATTTTACTAAAAGAAAGCCTTCTAAGGCAAATTTACTGTCTTGGTGTGTATAAATTAATTGTGTCAATTCAGTGTGTACGACACAGCAAAAAGCAAAGGGCTATTTAGCACAAACTAGTTGAAGAAGTCTTGTTCATGTCCTGGTCCAATCTCTTGTGTGATTATAGCCGAATCTTGCATTTTCTCCTATCTATTCTTTAGATTTACATTTTTATAGGACGTGTTTCTTCTGACAAAGTATGAAGGTAAAGACAAAATTCAAAGACCTCGGACAATTCACTATGAATTAATAAAACATTCCACTTCCATAATTTATCTACCTTTTTCCTCCTGATTATAAACTTTTCCAATTTGACCCTGTTCCATCTTTAACTTCAAGGAATATTCCCACAATCTGGTACGAGAGGCTCATTCTTTGCTAGAGGACATGAAAAAAGTCTCTTCAAGCATTATATTTCTATTACTCAATTATTTATAAATTAACAGTAAACTCTCAGTCACCATTATGCTGAAATTGCATATTTTCTTTTCTGGCTTCCCTAACAAAAAAAAAAAAAAATATTAAGCATCCAGCCCCTGACTTTCCACTACTCTTGTGTGATGTCTAACTTTTTTACTCATAATTATCTCACATGGAGAAAATTTTGAAAAAGTTCTGGCTTTTAAATATTAAAATATTACAGAGCAAGGAATAACTTAATTCTTGAATTATGGAAAAATTACATAGCTACAGAATCTATTTTAATGATGGTTTCTCTCGTATCATAGCACACAGACATCTAGGTTGAATTCACTGATCCTTACCATCTTTAGGAAGACACTGCAGGACATTCTTTCACAACGAACATTCAGATTATACCACCACACAATATTTCTTTACACAGCTAGACTTTTGTGAAACAAATCCACTGCATTAAATAGAATTTCTTCAAACATATTTTCATATGCACATTTCTAACCCATTTTTTGGTACTAGTCCCTAAACAGTTAGATATATCCTTATAAATTACAGGACTCTTAACCCTGTCTAATTTAATCCCAATAACACTCTCTTCTGAAATAATAGTTAATAGCATAAGTTAGCAATACTTTGAAATTGTAAGTGGAAGGTAGTAAGGGCAAAGCTGTATCACCACTTTAAGTATGGTAATTATTTTTTTTTTACCTGAGTGAACATATGTGATCATTCATTTTCGATTATCATTTCTCCCAAGTAAATTCACTCTAACCTCTTACAGATTTTTTGAAATTTCACATCTTTAAGTTTAGCTCCCCCCTCCCAGTTCCAAATATATACTTGAGCACAACAGAGCACCTACTAAAGAAACACTTGTCAGTATAAAAATCAAGGCAGATGGGTAAGCTGCAAACAGGCACAGGGGTTGAGTTTAGTAGGCCAAAATCAGAAAAAAAGCAGGCTTTTCAGATACCCTGTTATATTATAAGGACAATATACATAAAAAAAGCACTTCTTAGTCATCTGGAATGTTTCAAATGACCGCAAAAGATTACTTGTTAGCTTGACAGCCGTCATTTGTGGCATACTCAAGTCCTTTAATTTCACAATCTTCTATAAACTTTCTTAGTGCATTTTAACTGCCTCTTATATCTACAGACTATTACATGGAACATAACCCCCTAACATCCTAGTTATTTGTGACAAAGAAGTCATCTACCCAGGTTTTCACCCACGTGGCAACAGTCTTAACAAAACCAACATGGATTATTTTTTAAAGCAAAATTAAGATGATTAAGAAATACACTAGAAGTACAGGATTCTAATTTCAGATAACAATTCTTTTAAACTATTGGAAAGAATGTGTTTTTTCAATAAAAACTTTTACATTCAAAAATTTAGAATTTCTAAGTAAGATGAACCACTATGCCTTCAGAAATTCACTACTAGCACAGTATTAGATGAATGTATATCAAAATACAAATGCATGCACATTCCTTTCACTTCTACTGAGTAGGAAACTAAAACTTTAAAGCCCGAGCTGTTATTTAAACTATGAACTCACAATTTAATGACATCATGAATTCTTACTTTTGTTATTATGTTCCATTCTCTTCATTATTTCATTTTACTTTACAATCTTTCTCAACAAAAAAAATATGATTAAATTCATGTATGTTCTTCCTTGTTTCCCAGTTGCTCAAACTGGGTTACTATTCTCAGAAAATTTCTTTACTGACAAAGTCTGCATCCCGGGTTTGTGTGGGGTCAGGTTTTCCGGGCTTTTTCAGCCCCTCCTCATTGTCTCTAATGAAGTTCATCCCCTTCTCTATTGCCAATAGGCTCTCGCTTGACTGTGACAACCATTAAATCATTCTGGTTTTCACTGCACTTAGGCTTCCTTTGAAGACTTATCTGTCTTTTATTTCCCTTTTACAAAAGTAATGTTGTTTGTTATTAGAAGTGTTTGTTAATTCATGAGAAAAATGCTAGTTGGGTACAAAAACGTATCTCATGATCCTCGCATTTCCAATCATATACCTACAACTTTCTCTAATATTTAGGCAGCTCCGTGTAATCTTGTATTCTTTTCTGTAACATATTAAATCTGAATGTTCCTGGCACGCAGTTCAAACAGGCTAAAGTAGATTAACTGAGATTCAGCAATAGGAATTTTTACTTTTCATCAAGCATTTCAATGTGATCTTCAATCAAATAATTTTTTGTGCGTGATTTGAAAAATATCACAGCTTTTTAGAGATGAGAATAAACCATAAAAAACAAATATAAACCCCCAGATTAAGGCATATGTACAATAACCACACATTTGGATACCAGAGAAGTCTTCCAGTAGAAGAATCCTCTGAAGTCCATTGCTGCTGTTAACTTCTGATGAGAAGTCCTCAGTGTCCAGTAAGGTCCTAAACAGGGTCATTAGTGTGGAAACTGATTAACCAGATTTGAGTAGCAACTATAGCTGTATTAACATTTCATACCTGAAGTAGCAGCGAGTACACATTTAGGCTTTATTTACTTGTATTATGTACAACTAAAATTTTTTATCATGCATAGGACACGATAGTTTCTAATAAATATTTTCTCACTGTAGCCAAAAACCTCATCTTTCCCTTTTCTGCTATTTCTCCAATAATTTGAAATATATCAAGAGAGCTTTGTTACAGATGGGCTTTGAAAACCATGCATTAGTTTATCAGAAAACAAAAAGCCTTTTTACCAGCGGTTTGACAACTTAAGATCTCATTGAACCAATCCAGCCTCCCATTTTGGGGAGATGATGTCTAGATACCTGCACTTAAGGTCCAGTCACACACCAAGAAACATGGTCAAAGTAAAATTTGTGAAGCAAATTTTGACTAAGAACTTGCAAATATGTTTGTTCATTAAAAAAAAAAAAGTTTAGCATTAATCATATTAGAACTACTCCTCAAACTATTTTCATAGCCAGGAGGAACATCACTGTTTCCCACCTACAAGCAGAGTGGCACCTATGATGATGTAAACATATCATAAGGGCAGCTTCTATTAGACCATCAAATATCTTAAGGAATACAAAAAAATAAAATACAGAAACAACAACTTTTGAACATGAAGCTCTGCTTCAGGGTTCAGTAAAATCTTCACAGAATACTGCACCCAGAAAAAGACTACAGTCCCATGTTAAAAACATGCGAGGAACAAGGATAAAACATTCAAGTACAGGAATGATAAAATTGTGATAATGTTAACTGGACAATTTACATTTAATTAAGCTTTCACAAGAAGTCTATATTTCTGCAAACAGCCTATGTGACTCACAATTGGCTGTACCAGACAGCTAATGGCAGAATATATCAGATCACCACAAAACTATGATGTACTTCAATTTCCACAGCCACAAACATTACAAACAGGAAAAAAAAAAAAATACTTATTTGCTGGAATGCACATAAAATTGAGTTTTCTGGAAGGATTCAAGAAAAACCTTAAGCTATATTTTGATAAAATATGTGAATACATGTTATTTTAAAAAGCAGTTCTAGCATTTTTAAGTGAGAAAATTTGTCAGCTGTTTTCCTGCACCTCTTCATGTTAACAGGCTTGGAAGAAGTCTGTTGATGCTGAACAGAATGGCTTTGGGACGCACAAAAAGTTTAAGTCTGCAGTGAGCTTTTGGATGTATATGTTGCTTTGTGGGTTATTTTTTTATTTTTAAACACTTTTCTAAAAAAAAAATCTGAATATTTCAAATAGTTTATCTCAATAATTCAACATTTAATCAAAATACTTTAACCAAACGCAGAGAGTGAAACAGCAAAGCAGAGCATCTGACAGACAGACTTAAAAAGCACCCCCTGAAGGTTTGAAGCCGTCCACTACACTACAAGTAAAAAAAAGTAACTGTACTAAAACATGAATTTATTACCCCAGTGAGGCAGCATGTTCCTTGCTAACCATCATGTACCACAAAATGCAAGGTTACACATCAAATAAGCTTTTGTAAAATTTCACTTCTCATTAGTCTGCCAAAACTTATAAGAAAACATACAAACATCATTGCCTACAATAAGACTAGAGGGTATGTGCTGCATCCTCTGGCCGATTAACACAGGAATGGTCAGCCTGTACAGATTCCCAGATTTTGGCACATTCAGCTTTTCAATCAGTTCTTCAATTTCTGTTACTATTACTCACTTTTCCCTTACTTCCTCACACTTTAGGCAGCTAGTCCAAAGAGCTGGACTTAAGCAGGCATTGAAATTCTTTCATTGAATATACAAAGACAAAAGAAAAAAAAAGGCTTTAATTAGGATTAATACAGACCTGAAGCTAAAAACACTGAGCATTGAGGACCATATCAAAGAGCACTGTCTTCATTAATAAACCCACTAGATAACTGCTACTTAAGAATAAAGTTGTTATTATTTCAGACTGAACTTATTTCTAGTAGGAAACCAAGCTATAACTGAAAGAGACCTAGCAATTACATACATTCATGTATCACTGCCTTACTGGATGCAGATTTGCAGTCACAAGCACAAACATGGCAGATATTAGTGAAGAAGCTACACCAACACCTGTATCTTCATTATTTAACCTGACAATGGCAATGACTATTATCAGATTATCAGAGCACAGAGAAGCCATCTGGGTACTGTAGAGCCTTGGAGACCAAGATGAGGGAGCAAGGACACATCAACCTTTTTGCCACTGTGCAGTCACAGATTGCTGACAACACACCCTACCATGAGCAAGGTAGTGCCAAAGTAGAAATGGTTAATTGCAAGGATCTAGAGTTAATATATATATATATCATGGTCTACAATGGAGTGAAAACAATTTTATAAACTGAAAACTGATGGATTTAAAAAAGATGCATTTTTAAAATTGCATTTAGAAACTACACAACTTTAAAATAGAATACATCCAAAACAGAGCTAACGAAACAATAATTAATATATGAACATTGATTCTTTGTGCCTTTTTTTGTTGTTTTGTTTTTAAATTTGTGTTACAAGTAATACCTAAAGTTCAGCTGCAGGTAAAAAGTGGGACTGTTTAGAGATTAAGCAATCTTCCACGTCTGCAGCCAGCTCACAGTTGTGTCTTATAGTACACCAGCATCAAGTAAAAATCACAATATTCATTATGTAAGAAGTTTTTCTTCCCCATTTTCAAACTTCAGGATTACAGATGAAATCCTGAAAAGATTAATTCGATAGACTTGAAAAACAGAAAGCAAATGAAAAGTTTCCAAAGCTAATATCTACCTCTCAATTATTAGCACTTCCTTCTGATTTTGGAAAGCCTGATATGATGACAGTGCTGTTATTTTGACTACAGGGTATCCTGATAAAAAGAGGACTTACGAATAGTCAGGTCAAGTCATGAGCAAAGTATATACATCTTGCCTTTAGACCCAGCTTCAAACTTCCTGCACTAATACCAATCTAGCATCAGGCAGCCAAGGAATCCATCTACTTACCTTGCCTTTAGATCCATTTTTGCAGTCTGTACCAAGGTCGCTTTAATTAGCCAGCTTCAATACTTTCACATTATCATCACTAACTGCTGTACAGATCTAACTTGACATGAGTTTTCTATCCCTAAGATCTTTTACTGAAGTTAACTGAAATCATCTGTTGATTTTCCCTACCCAGGAAAGATGTCACTCCTAGATAAAAGATGCATAGACAGAAGAGGGGAGGGAGAAGGGTTTGGTTTCAAGGGAGTATTTTGGATTTTAATTTCGTTTGACATGTTTAGTTTTGTTTGGGTTTTTTGTTTGTTTGCATTGGGGTAGGGTTTTTTATCTACCTCGTTTAGGAAGGAGTTCATGGAGTTTTTCTCCCACAAAAGGTATGTATGTAAGCAAGTCACTAAGAGATCAGAGAAGGTGCCAAGGACAAAAGGCATAAATACACATTATGAAAGTAACTTCCGTCTGAATAAGATGGAAGAGGGAGCTCTGCAATGCTCGTTGAAAGGGATTTAGAACCGGAATAGAGATAGTTTGATTTTTTTTTTTTTTGTTCTGGAAGAATTATACTTGGGATTTTCTTAGTAAATAAAGAGGATTGCATAATCATGGAACCAAGTATTCTCATATTCATATTCTCAATCACAATTGCCCTCAGAAAGTCAAGTTACTAGCTCAGGTCTGAGGAGGTAAAAATATATTACAGTTTAACCAAAAACCAAAAGCAACAACAAAAAAAAAAATCACTCTACAAAATTGCTAATGCTAACTTCCCACTGATTTCAAATTAGAAAAAGCCAAAATGCTATATAAAGCAGTCCAAAGAAGCAGGGATAAAGTTAAAAAAAATTAGCATTGGTTTTATTTTAA
The DNA here is from genome assembly GCA_033556795.1 of Tapera naevia. Taxonomy (NCBI): domain Eukaryota; kingdom Metazoa; phylum Chordata; class Aves; order Cuculiformes; family Neomorphidae; genus Tapera; species Tapera naevia. Next base: position 9,121,449 of record JAUMJJ010000059.1, read on the forward strand.
AACTCATGAGAGCTATTATGAGGCACTGTTTTGCCACTTTTAACAATGTCTTTTAAGAAGAAAAGTCTTCGAGTAAGAGATAGAACTACAATAAATATATAGTTTGAAAATGAACTGTAATCTCACAATCCCTACTAAATAAACACTGCTGTTGATGCAACCTTCATTGTGCTCTACAGCAGTGCAAGCTGCCTGGGATACTTTTAAAACAGACAGACTAAAGCATGCAAAAAAATTATCCATAACCCCTAAAGTCCTGTTTTCTGGGAGAGAAAGAATTTACAACGACTCGATATAATTCTACCCTCCCTTTTTCCCCACTCCCTCATTGCCTCTATTAAGTCAATATGCTTCCACACTCACTTTAAAGACTTCATTGCTATGGGAATTTATTTCCATATTTTATTTTCATGGAGAAAACCAAGATTTTGGTGATTAAATGTCACAGAAGCTCTGACTTTTGGACAACCCAATCAAATCGACAGCCTTAAAAGTAATTTGTGTATGTGTTTGAAGGTCTTACCATTCTGATCATAAAAAGGTACTTACTTTCTACCTGGCATTCAAAAACCAGGTATACAAATTGTCCTTCCCTTCACCCAAAGGTTTCTGGATAATTTTAACTTAATTTCCTCATGTGCATTTCAAATTAATTTCCTAGAAACTTAGGAACAAAAAATATCTTATTTGCCCTCCTCCACCTGATGTGGACTGTGCTCAGCATCAAGGGATTCTTCTCTTTTCTAAGAGACATTCAAGGTTAGTGAGGCCAGAAATTTACCTCCTAACAATTGACACATGAAGTCAGCTACAGGCTTACAAGCCTGGGTTCCTTCCCTCCCCATACCTAATCTACATTGCAGCTGGAAAAAGAAATACAGGCATATGTACAAAATATCATTCAGTTCCTCCAGTAAATACGCCAGAAAACATTTGCTGCCTTCTATCACAACTGGCTGTTTCCACTGTAAATACCACACACTTTTATTTTCCCCCCTTTTAATACTTAACTGTCTACATAGGTTAACATTTAGAATCACACAGCTTGGAAAAAGCGTGCACATAGTCATTAAATCATTACGACAGATAAAAATGAGTGCAAGCCAGGAAATTCAAAATTAAACTTAATACCAAGAAAAAAGTCTCCCTCACGCCTCAGGGTTTGAGTACATTCTTGCCTCTTCAAAATATGTTACCCCGGTTCTAGAATCAGAGCTCATTCTCATGTAGTAAAAATGGCACTCTCTTGGGTAGGACTCTAGGAAAATACTATCTTTGAGAACACAGTTCTACCAAATAGAGTTAGGCAATGCTTTCCAAGCACTACAGCTCTGAAACTTAGGTGACTACAATTACGATGCTCAAAAATTCAGAAGCCTGATCTTCACATACTCTCTGCAGTGTTACCTTCCCCAAAGGTGCTGTAACACACTGCTGGGAGTCAAAACTCAGAGGATGCAAAAGCTGCATCTGCTCCCTAATCTGTTTGATTCTGAGTCGGAACATACTTACAGGTATACTGACACTGTGAGCACGTGCCCTGACTGTTGGGAACAGACAGTCTAGCCTGCTGTTTAGCTGTGAGCAACTAAGTGCAATGGGTTCATTCAGTAAAGCCCACGAGGAGCTACAAACATGCAGCACTTCATCAAATCAGGACACTTAGGTGCCTAAACGTGACATAAGGAGGCTAATGTGTAAAGTACTCACGGCTGAAGAATTCTATGCAAGGCACAGGAACTATCTCTGTGGCATTTCACAAACACAAGGGATACACACGCGATGAATAAAATCATGAATGCATGCATTTTAACCAAGACACCAAGTTTAAGCAGAAAGGCATTACTCCTGAAGCAATTCTAACAGTAATTACACCAAGAGACATTTAACTCCTTAAGACACCACTTAGCTTTAGAATTGCCATGTCGTTTTTCCCATTTTGTGGCCAGCAGCCAGCCAACGGACTCATGGGAGCAGCAGAGCTAGAGGGAAGAGGGGCATGGCTTTCCAGCTCCTGGACAAACAGAAAACTGAAGATGGGTCAAAGCTGTTTATATTTCTTAACCCTCAAAGTTCATGTTCGAAAGTCCCCTTACCTCAGAATAAAATACTTGATATAATACATTGCAAATCCCTACCAAAAGGCATGATATTTAACTGGTTTTTGATACTGCTATTCTAAACAGGAAAATCGCCAGCTGTTGGAAAAACACAGTTTTAAAAATTTCATCAATTAGAGAGCTAAAGTAATCAATGAGATGAACTAAAAATACCTGCAAATATTCCTTATGTTCTGAAACACAGTTGTTACACATTATGGGAAGTTTAGTGATTTCACTTGATTTGTTAAATATTTTGAAAAAAGATAGGAGAGTAACATTGTCAGCTTGATATTATTTGCACAGGTTTTGTAAACTGGCAAGTCGTAGGCCCACCAATACCCTGTAATTAAACAACACCATGAAAAATTCACACTCTTCTTGATGTTACTAATTGGTATGTAACCTCAGAATGAAAAATAAGTGCTAACACCAGCTGTGCAAAGACCCTGGAAGATTTTTCACCTTGTGCCTCAAAAGAATTCCTTTTTAAGCCAGGGGGAAGAATGGAAGAACACAGCATACTTTGCATGCTATCATGCAGTATAAATCTCACGCAAGACCGAAGATAGTGACAACCTCTCTCCAGCAAACCAACCCCTCTGTTAAACTGAAGGGTTTTCATGTATGAAAATGCCTACTTTATTATCTACTCATTTAATAAATAAGCTTTTGCCTTTTCCATCTTTCCCAAGGAACTCTCAAATACAGTCTCTAACATATTACTGTAGATTTCAAGTGGGCAGACAAAAGTAATGCAGAATTTAGAAGGAATTACAATAAAGATATTACAGATTTAATATTAAAAAAAATCCATTTTTAGCCAGTGACTTCAGCAAGACACTTTATGATCCCTCATTTAAAAAAAAAAAAACCCTAGCATTTGCTAAATTTGCCTTAGGATACTGTATTTCTGTCACGTGATCTGTTTCAGTGGTTTAAATCACCTCACGAAAATATTTTCAGGAAACAACAGCTATTTATACATACTGACGTCCAATTTACTGCCACTCCACTGACATCACAGGGACCTGCAGGAGATCAGTATCTCCGAGAAAATAGATAGCAGAGGCCAATCTTGCTTTTCTTATTTCAGGATCAAAAGGAAAAGGAGCAAGGCGCTGTGGGAACTACAGGAAAACAGCAGTATTAGCTCCTTGAAATTGTCAAGAAAGAAGTAAATTGCAAAAAGCTTCTTTTGTCTAGGAAATATCTTCTGGGGGGAGGGGGAGCAACGGTCAAGACCATACAGGACTCATGCTGCTGCCATCCAGCAGAGCAAAGAGGAAAGCACTAGGCTGGCTCATCTGAAAATATGACCAATGTATGTGCAGGCACATTCGTCTCAGCAGTTCCACGATTTTGTCCAGGTTTAAAGCTGCCAGGAAAATTAACCTCCAGCTGACCACGGCAGATGAGAGATCACAGTTAGCGAACATACTGAGCCCCAGCTGGCAATGGAGCTTCCAATCTTTTCCTAATCTCTTGAAATACAAAAGGTTATGCAGCATACAAATGCAACATTTAAACAGTTTAGTGCGCTTGAATATGCAGCTCTTGTTAGACAAAATGAACCTGAAAGAGGTTAGGTCATGTTTTTAAAGTGTAAATTATTTATTATTTTTAACTGGGACAAAAGTAGTCTCGAGGAAAAGTATATTTACTACATATCTGACTCTATGAAGTCTGTCCTACAAGGGAATTTCTGCTTCCCTGACATTCTGAGCATTGCATTTCAAAGACATGGGACTAAAGCTGGACCATATACAAGCAGGTGTTTGAAAGAAATAACTTAGAAAATAATAGCTTACTGATCCTATCTGCCAAAATATCCAGGTTTGTGACTAAGTTAAAGCATAATAAAATTCCTTAGTTTGCAGAAAAATAAGCAGAAAATAAATTATCAATTTAGATTTTAAATAGAGATAAAATACTGCTGCAAAATGGCGTAACTTGCAGATGGAGAAGAGGTGAAAAAAAAAAGCAAGACCCACTCCTCAAAAGAGAAGGAAACTGCAAATTTAAACTGAGTAGCATTTTATTTTGAAATTGCTTTCCAAAGCGTGATAGTTACAAAAGTATTGACTTCAAAGAGTAACGAATGCTGAAAGTGGCTTACTTCATCTTTAGAGTGTTCTCAAAAATCAGTAGCTTTATCTAATACTCAGCAGGTCCTATTTTTAGCAGGATCATACATATCACCCACAACTAAGGCTGTTCCAAGACCATAAAAGAAAGCAGTGTTTTATAAAACTTGTTTTGGTGGTTGACCATGTCACCCATGGAGGCCCCATGCTTACATCATTACCTTAAATGAAACATAGGCCTCCAATAAAATTGCTTTTTACAAAACCAGTACAGTTATAATAGCACAGAAGGTTAGATAATACATCCTGCAATCCAATTTGTGGTTCGCGTTAAGCTATAGATACCAATAACTAATTCCACATGTGAGACAGACCTCCCGGGGGGAGATTTTAATTAAATAAGTGATGGGAAAAGACCGTTTTCCTTATTTTAGTATAACAACCCTCCTGTACTAACAATATGTTGATCTGGTAAAATGTTACCATACTGTAGCAGTGGAACATCAGTAGAACATACATCTGCTATAGTTATTTCTATAAGGCAGTTTGCACACATAAACCACAGAGCAATAAATATTTTATCATTACTATTATATTAAAAATTAGCTTTAAATGCATTTGCCCTGTCTTTTTAACTGCTAATGTTGTCTAGCTCCCAGCTGCATTCCCACTTAAAAAAGAAAAAGAGGAAAAAATGACAGCACAGTAGGGTTTATATTAGCATTGTACTAATTGGACAGAAGACTGTGTACTGCAATATTATTAATGATTCTTCTTGCAAGCTGGAAATTGCAAGTACAAAAGATTAGGCCTCTAAATTTGCATATTCTCTATAATTATAAACTTGAACACAACTCTCTCCCCTCCCACTCCTACACTCTAAGTGGTTTAACTTGCTCAAGTCTAGATGCTGACAGGTACAGTCATTTGATACCTACGATACATGACAACTCAATCAATCTGCATACCTGCTATGCAATCTACACTGGAAATGACTCAATGTCTAAAACGCTGAAAAATCAAACATGCCCCTAACTTTCTTCCATAAGGAATGCTTTTCCCTAGTAGAACAGCATGTTATTTTATTATTTAATTGCTCTCATTTCAGGCAACTCATTTATGACCGCAATAAATATAATTCCATCAAAAACTGCTGACTTAAAGACAGTGGATACATTCTTGTCAGCCAGTCAGACAGAATGAAATAAAGCTAACCAGATGAAATGGGGTCCAGACTGACAACTTTGCCAGCCAGAGTGAGAGCATCACAAGCAGATGGGAATACAAGACTTGGCAAAAGGAAAATAATCAGCAGCCAAGTTCTACTGAATAACCAATACACAGATGACAGAGAAAAGAGCTGGATATTTTAATAAGTAGCTACGATATACATTTTTAAAATGCATTAAGAATAGCTTCTAAATAAAGGGTAATATTCATCTGCTCTGCTGGTGGTCCTGCTTTGCAGCTGCCTTGTTCAGAGGTCCTGTCAGTATACTCAAAACGCACTGGGATGCTGTCATGTACTTGACGTGACAAATCAGGACACATGATAATAGATGTGAACCTAATAAACATCTACTGGTCTTCTGTAGTAGTAGCCACCATTTTGCAGTTAATAAACATTCGGCTGAAATATAAGAGGAAAATTGAAAAACAATAAAACAGGCTTGTGACCCAGTGCCATCTCCTACCATCTGCTGAAAACGTCTTTAAAGCTGTTTGTACCAGCTTTTTCTTCACTGACCATTCTGAAGAAGGTCAGCAGTTTAACTATTCTTCAAACATAAATAACAGTGTCTTGTTTTCCCCAGTGGTATATTGTGAAAAAACTACTAGAAGCTGAAAGCCATAGTCCGGCAGCAAGCCAGCCCATGTCCTCAACCATCCACTCCTCCCCAAACCCCTAACTTTTTGTTCCTTGTTTCTGTTCCCGCACCTCAGTTTTCTTCTCAGTATTTGCTGGAACAACTGCCTGTAGGGCAATGATGACGAATGTATATAACTGAATTAATTCTGGTTTAAAATAACTCCTAAAGTCTTATCTTGGATATACTGGGGGGAGAGGGGCTAGGGTTATTTTTTTACCTGCATTTCCTCTCAGTTCTAGTTTTCAGCACAGTCTAGGAAAAAGCTGTGTCAGCTCAGCTGGACAGGGTTTAGCTTAAGGTTAGATGGACTGAAAGGGGTAGCTCCTTTCCACCATATCATTACTGCTTACTTGGCACAGATTTGAGCTAACCACCCCTTAAAATTATTTTCCCTCCTTCCTTGGCTTTATTCTACACTTTTGCCCTCCAATGCACTACAAAAAAACCACAGCTTTTTCCTAGACTGACCTTTTTGATGTTTTCTTTCCCCTTTCTCCTACAGTTGCCCTCCCCCAGTATTTACATTGGGAAAACACAAATTCCAGAACAGGTAAATGGACATAATTCTTTCTAATTGCTCAGGCATTTCAATAGAGTCCTCTAACTGAGATGGGGTTTTGTTTGCAGGGTGGGCTTTCTGTTTTGGATTAAAATGTACTCCATTTTTTTAAAAGCTCAAGCCAGCTGGATAACACAGGATGACTCATCCGTAGATGCCTACTTTGGTCCCATGTAATTTGCAATGCAGGGATATCTTTACAGGCAACAACTTTAAAGAAAAAAAAAAAAAAAACAACCTTGATCCAAAAGCTAATTTTGTTTGCTTAAGGAGATTTAACAGTTTGTTCTAGCAAGAATAATTTTGTCAGTTTTAACTATGGACACATTTCTTTTAAGGCCAAAGCAGCAGCCAGAAAAATGTAACACCCAAAGGATCCCAGAGAGATGCACAGTTGAACCCTTTCTTCATTTTTGTTGAGCCCATGCTCTAATTCTGCATAAATTCTACAAAAATACATCTGTTGGCTACATACTTCATTTTTTAATTCGGATTATTTAAAACACAAAACTTAAAGCAAAACAAAACCAAATTAATAGCAACTCACTTGTCTTTATCACTGTATGTACAAAAGCACAGAATCAAAACAAACCCAAAGCTTTTAGTAGGAAAACTTAGCTCCATTCTTACTAACTGTTTCAGAAAAGCCAGGTTGTCACCTCAAAACACCAATCTTACAGTGAAACATTGTTTAAATTGTTTTGAAAATAAATCTAAAAGGTTATTTCAAAAAAACAGGACAGCATCAAACTTGCCTTTGTGGTCAGGATTTGTCAAACATTGCTCAGGCATGCTACAACCAAAATCCAGATTTCCTCAACTCCAAATACATTGCCTATTCTCAAATTATCCATTGATATCAACTACATAGCATCCTCCAAAAACTATTTCCAGTGTTTGATGAAGCAGACCAGAGACATCCTGACTAACCTAAACAGTCTTTTAAACAGTATTTTACATGAAGAGGTAAAACTCAAAAGCCCAAAGGAAACAAACACAGCTGAGAAAGTGCTTCCACAAATACAGACTGAAAAGAAGGCAATGCACTAGAGCTATTATTTTTAGTATCTTTTTTAGGTAAATCATAATATTTTTATTGCCTTAAAATGTCTTTATCATACAGTGTGAAGCTCTCTACAAGCCTGAAGCATTTGCTTCAGTTTGCTTTTTATGTGCTTCCTTGGTTCCTTGAGACACCTATCTTCATTTATTTTGAATATACAGTGATCATCCTTACAAAGGCATGTATTTCATTTCTTTACTTCTCATGGAGTGCTTGGGAACAGGAAATTGTGATGCCATGCAAAGTTGGAGTATAAAAGAGTATATAGACAAGTACTCAAAAAAGAAACACTTCTTGTAACATCTTAGGTCAATGAAGATACTCCTAACATCCTAAGCCCTCCAAGATAGTATGTTCTTATGAAATTTATGTAAATTGTGAATTATTTTTGTAAAACTTACATAAAAAAAGAAGTCTTACTTAAGATATTTTGTAACTGAGGCTCCCTGCTGAGCTCCTCGTCACTGTAAATGAATGCACATAGGTTTTCCTAGTATGAAGTAAAAATTGGTCAGCAGCTCTCAACCTGAACAGATGTAAAAGGAAAAGGTAGCCTAGTAATTGAGCAGATTAGGAAATGTATTTCTGGTAGATTAAGCAAAATATTCATATTTTCATTCAGTGTGGTCTCTCCTCCTAAAATTCCCTCCAGCTAAAATTCAACTGCCATAAAGGTTCATAATCTACAAAGCACGTAATTATTATTTCTGTCATTACAGATGGAAAAAAATGGAAGCATTGACACTAGTCTGCTGCCCAAGACAAGTCTGATGCTGGGTGAGAAAAAAAAAAAAACACACAAGCCAGGTCCAGATATAGAGCTCCACATCTAGGAAGAAAGGCCTTATGTTCATAGAGTTAGGATATGGAAACTTGGATTTCACCTGTGTCACTTAGGTCTCTTTTGAGCCAATTTTACCCAGATCCTGAAGTGGAAAAGGGAGAAAAAGGAAACAATAACCTTTTCCCCATGAAAAGTTCATCAGAAATGTTTGCAAAAGTTTTGGTTTTGATCAATGAGTGTTCTATAATAAAAAACTTCCTAGCTCTACGACTGTATCTCGATCATTGCAGGCTGCAACAAGGAGAGGCTGTGAAGAACACCAGGTTAGATTTCTTATGAAGTCATGTACAAGGTGTTCAGAATCATACGACCTTATGAATGCTTTTAATACTGTTTAATACAATAGGATAGGCTAACAATTGAGTTATGAAACAAACTCCTTAAAGCACTTCAAAAAACCTCATCCTATATCTTTCAGAATAAAGCTTGATGTTACCGATGCTCTTTTAAAAATAAATTGATTAGTTTAATGTTTGTTTCTGCTCAGTTATAGGTGTACAATGTAATACACAGTATATTGACATTCAACAGATGTCTTACATATCCCAAAGTACATGGGAAAAAAAAAGAAATTATTCTATCATTTTCAGTTTTGTCAAAGAGCATGATAACTAAGTCAACGTATCACACCAGGTTAAGAGGAAACTACTGGAGACTACCTGTTTTTTGATTCTACTGTTTTCCTGATATGCTACAGATAAAAGCAGAAACCATCAATTCATTATCTATATCTAAATCTACAATTTCTTTTCAATTCACTTGAGAGAGAAATCAAAATTTTAAAATAAGTACATTTGAGATAGAATGCAAAGCCGTATTTTTCATATTGGGTTCCTTGGTTTTGTCTCACTGAAAAACGTGACAACACATGTCCCTATGAAAAATTTCACTTTTGTTGTATTTTTCTGAAAGAAAGGCATTTCACTGAAAATAAATTACGTATGCTGAGCTTACTCATTTGTACAGCAAGTGAGGTAAATCAGTCTTGACTTCAGCTGGGGTTTCTCGGTGCCACTGAAACACTTGTGGTTTTGGAAGGGGGATGTTAAGGTGTTTTGGTGGACTTGTCTGTTTGCTCATTTTACTTGTTTGTTCTTGGACAAGAAGTTAAACAATGAGAAATATTTATTCTGTTATATCAATAATACATTTGACTCACAGCTCCTACTAGGGGGAGAAAAAACTACATGCCAAAGGCATGCACCCAGGTCTTATGCATCTCTGTTAAACGAGAACAATAACAGCTCTAAGCTCTGTCTTTGCCTCAGGGAGTTTGTAAAAGATATCCACTGCCACACTTGCACGCCCTACCAAACTAAGCTGAGTTTGCAAGATACAAGAGGATAAGAATTCTTTGCAAAGGGCAGGCAGATATCCAGTGCTTGAAGGTAAATGGAACGAAGAGTGAGCTGCTGGAAGCAAGGAAAGTAATTGAAAAAAAATATATCCCCAGTGTCAAGTAATAGCAATGGATAACAACATATTGTTTAAACAAAATGTAAAAACCCCATACTAAACTTCTTTCAATGCTCTTTCACCATTAGACATCTGTGCTTAGTTTTGTGAGTTAACTAAACTACTAAAAATTATTGAGTACTTCAAAACCCATTTAGCACCTGTTTAACAGCCATTGGTGCCTTATGAATAGCTTATGAGAAAGAAGACTCACCTTGTATAAAGCAGGAATGATCTGATGCATTTTCAGTCGATGAAATACAAAGATATCGTACACTGCTGAAATGGCCAGAACAGTCACTCCTTGCTCCTTCCACAGCATGCTGCATCCTGCGCACAGCCCCGCTCCCAAGATCCAGCCCCAAGTACTCAGTGAGGAACCTCTGGTAGAGCAATGCTTCACGTAACACATCAAGGAAAGCAGAAAGAAGAAGCAGGCTCCAATATCTGCCCTCCCTACAATCCCCGCTACGGCTTCCGTATGGATCGGATGTGAAGCAAACAGCAGGCCTGCTATCAAGGTCCAGTATCCATCCCCAAACAGGATCCTGGAGAAGTTTGTGAAAAGGCCTGTAACTGCAGCATGTAATAGGACGTTTACAAGGTGGTAGCCCCACGGGTCCATTCCTCCAATAGCGTGGTTAATGCGGAAGGAGAGCGTGCAGAGAGGTCTGTAGGACTTGTGGCTCCCACTGTGAGTGAGTAGTGTCCCCCAAAAGTCATTGTAGAAGATATGGGTCCAGGGCGTCTCAGGCAGAAGGTCCTGGTTTGTCTTGATAGCACGACTATAAAGGAAAAATAAAAACTTCATTTCAACAGAAGTAAAAGGGTACAAACGAAAGGCTGTGAAAATGTAGTCATACTTCTATCAGAAGAAAGAATGGCAGGGCTTTAGCGCTGCTTTAATTCAAGTTTTGATTTTTACAGGAGGTGTTAAAAAACTACATAGCTATTGACATCCCGCTAAAGCAAAATTTCCATATAAATTGGCTTTTAAAACACTAGAAACAGATGTTATGCTGCTTCCATTAAATTAAAACACCCTTCAGTGACATTATTCTGAGTCTAACCCAGGAGTAATCAGTTAAGATTTGATGAGTTATAATTAAAACGTAAAAGAAATATGAAAAACTGACAAACATTATTGTTGAAACAACAGCTCCTCCAGTAATTCAGAATTAAAACCCCAACTGGCCTTTTATACTGAAATTTTAATTTAGATTTTGGAATACATCTCACTGACATGGATGAACAATAAATACAGAAGTTGGTAGGAGCATGCAAATTTCTGGTACTGTATGGGGCACTCCCACAACTGTCTTGAACGTATTTTCTGCTAACACCTTGCTGGAGGAAGACAGCAGAATATTTTACTGATGACAATACATATTTTTTAATTTCTTATTTTTACAGTTCAGGGTAAACCACTTATAGGTTGTATTAGCTTACGAATTCAAGTCTGTACCAGCTTGATTGAAAAATAAGAAAAAGCCACAGCTTTCAGCATTGATGTTTCCAACCACCCTGGCAAGGATCGGTGCCAGCCATTAGCAGTCTCCATGTCTAATGCAGTACTGTAAAAATCTGTCCTTTATAATGTTTGTGTAAATCCAATCATTTGCATTTAAAATCTATGCTGTGAAAGAAGGTGTGAGACCTGCTTAGTGCAAAAAGATGACTAGAATTTAATTAATTACTTGTCTTCATAACCAAAGTTTTATTTAAACAATTCTTTAAAAATGCATAGTTTTTACTACTGAGCTTAATTCATTTAGCATTTCTTTTATCAGAGTAATTAAGAACGCAGCCAGCTCAAGACTATTCAATTAAAAATACTGAGCAAGAGAGATAATTCATATCTAATTATTTACTTGTTCCCTCTTTCTGCCTTTCCAGTAAATATCCTTCCACAGTTAATTTTTCAATTCAGATGAGGAAAGAAAATTATGGTGCGAAACTCAGGCCCATGCTTGAAAAGCACTAATCTAATTCACCCTCCAAGGCTCCCCTCACATTTGCACTCCCAATAAAACAAGTCCCTTGGAACCTGTATCTAAATCTCTATTTTTTTATGGTATTACTTTCAGGAATGTTGTCTTGTTCTGAAAAGAAAAATGCTCAAATGCTGATATACTATGCCACAGAATCGCCATGCAAATACTCTAAATACCACGCAGCTCAGTGTTTCCATTGTCTGGAGGAAACCGCTGTAATGCTTTCAGACATGCTTCCTCTCAGCATGTCCTTTTTTCTCTGTGCATATGAAGGTTATGAAGAGGTCAGCTTAAATCCTTTAAAGTTCTGATGATACTTTCTAGAATAGAAAATTTTCATTTTGACTTCTGCTTATGCAGTAGATCAAGTTGCTTGTATTTGTTTTCCCTACCACACACACATTTTTCTCATTTTAGTCCTGTCACAAAAGAACATTGGAAGAAAACAAGATCTTTGTTTTCACATTATTTATCTTGTCCTTCGGTGTAGTCCTTTTCTGAAGTCTAATTCCTCTGTGATTTCAGTTTGTAGTATCACTGTCAGACTCACCATAGGAAAACTAGGAATTCAGCAAGAATAAAGCAGGTGTTAGGCTAGAAAGAGTCTTTTTTCTGAGAACAATATAATATGTCAGACTACAGCCTCCCAAAACATAATTATAGCTAAGAATGGCTATTAGGTGTCAGGAGTTAGAGCAAAAATCTTGAACTGCAAAAGCATTTTTTTTTCTTGGGGAAATACTAAGGAAATAAGCAGCTGTAATATTGCCAACACAACTGTCCTTCCCTGAAACAGAGCATTCTGCTACAAACAGCTTAGAGGGTCCACCAGGAAATGGTACCTTTAAAAATCTCTTATGCAAATGTGGTCATTTCCAATACTTGAAGCCATGTAACCACTTTAAATACAAACACACACTGAACTGCAGCTCTCATTAAGAGTCCAGTCCTTTCCCTCTAAGCAAACATCTCCCACACATAATTTTCACACAGCACACATTTATATTGGACTATCCTCACCAAAAGTAAACTGCTTTTCTCTGAATTATAAAGAAACCTATTGTACATTCTGAAGGCATTAATTCAGTCACATTTTATTTACAGCATTAGCAACAAACTTGATACAACCTTGATTCTTTCCAGTTCAGTCCTGTTCACATTAAAAAATTAAAACACATAAGCAAACAAATGCAGATACAGTACTGATCATGTATTTAAGTACAGATTTCAGTAGCCAATTCTGAAATAGTCTTAATTGCTCATGCGTGTAAAAGTAACAGATTCTAGTACCTTCCAGTCAGTATGAAAAATACAAAAGCTGCCAGTTCCAGTGGCTCCATTAAGGACAAATGTCGTATTCTTTAGAAGTCAAAATTTGAAATAAAGGTTAAAGTTATTTCCATATGATTATTCTTTTGCTAAATGTTTGAAGGTAGAAGGAAAAAAAAAAAGTCTAGCTAGTGCTTTGTGATATTAGAAAAGAGCAAAATTAGATGTCTTGGAGCAAAGAAGCAAGTTGAACTGCTACTCTGCTTCACACTGTAAAACCTAACAAAAAATACACTGGGCCAGCATTATACTTGACTGCACAGGAGGATGCAGGAACACAAGCATTTCAGATATCAGCACCAGGTAGCTCGGTGTCGCTTTGCCCTCAAAAGTAAAAGTGAAGCAGGTTTCAGAAACAGCGAAGACAATACCCTGGACACCGTTATTGTGGGTCAGATGGAAATGGCTGGCGGGTTGAGTCCACCCACGCAGTACCAGCCCGGCTGTGCCCATCTGTATCCCCAGCCTGGCTGTGTAACCACACTGACAAGAAAAACATGTATTCAAACGTTTATTTCTGTGAAGGGCAGGAAAATACAGGCTTTGTAATTAATAAAACAGAAGAGTAAAAATAAGTGATACTAAATTGCCCATGTCAGGACCTTGAGGGCACTAACAGGCCTTGGCAGCACTGACCCCTTTTATGGGCTCCGCCCACCCTTCCCATGCCCCAGGGCCCCACATCACACACAAACATCCCCCAAGGACCATCAGCCTCTGCCCCAGAAACAGCTCAGTATGGCTAGTCCCCAGCTCCCCACAGCCCTACTGTGCCCAGCCATGAGCCCCACCAAGCTGGGCCCACCCACGGACACATATCCCTGCCTGTTCCCAGGGAGGTGCCTGCTTCTAGCTGGGGCAAGGCCTTATTTTTCTTTAATTACTACATTAAGAAGCTGCTAACACTGCTGCAGTATTGATGCTCAGTCACCTATTTCAACGGCAAGTTTGAAAGCAGTCCCTTTTCACGGCTGGGCAGGTAGCACTGACATGTCCTCTGTAAAGCCTCCCACGCTGACAGCAACCCGGGCTCTCCGCAGATAGATAGAAAATAATATTAATTGCTGGCTCCAGGAAAGTCTCTGGGATAAAGGAAACTACAAAACGCCTTATTAGCCTTGTCTTCTCCTTCACTCACAGTTTACCTTCAGGTTACGTCCTGCAGATTAGTCCAATCTTGCTAATGGGCATAACAAGAGAAACTCTCCAACTGCACTCATCACTCCTAAACACAGCCGTAAACTCTGCTCTCGCTAAAAGGCAGTGGGTCACCAGGGAAAGTCATTTTTCAAAGCTCCAACAGAACTGGCATTTTTACTTTCAAGCAGCCTCAGATAAGGTACGCAGACTCAGTCAGGGAACTTGCTTGCTTCAATTTTTAATGCCTGCCCATTTCACATATCCTGGGAGAGTGGGATATCTTATTCAAGTGTACAACAAATGGATGAGTTTGAGAGTGGGGAAAAAAAGAAGCAGAGCCTGCTATCAATTCTTCAGAAATGTAAGTCTGAAGGAAGACAAAAGCTGTAAAGGCAAAATCATAACTTCTAATCCACTCAAAAGAATCTTTCTGCCTCTTGCCATAAAACTCTTATTTCCCTTGGTTGGTACACACTTTGAATACAATTCAGTAAGATTTTTTTCATCAAACTCAAAAATGCTGGAGATCCAGCAGTTCACACATGCATGTGTACATGTATACACACGAAAAATCCCAGATGTTTTTAAAATTAATGGCTATGTATGTCCTAAACTTCTGCACTACTGCTAAACTGATCCAGGTGTTAACACTAGGGTAAAAAAACAGATGCAACATTCTGAAGTGATTTAACGTGTTAAGCCATATGTCCAGCTTCAATATTGCTAATGGTCCCCATATGCTGAAAATGAACATCAGCATTTGAAGTAGAGAACATATTTTAAAGAAAAAGGAGAACTCCCAAACGTGCATACAGGAAGCCATTGACCAGCCCTCTCTCACATAAAATAGATAGGCAGTGATGGACTGGCAAGTCTCTGCATGGAGGTTTTTCGTAGTTTTTTCTCAAGATCATTTTAGAATATTTTTCATTTATTCCTTTTTCATAAACAGCAATGGGAAAGTGCCCTAGAGTATTTTTTACAGTGGATCTCAACAAGTCATCCTAAGGAAGCTTCCAAGATTTTGTTACTTGTACAGACAGTAAGCCTGAAAACACAGCCAGAGCCTATTTTTCAGAGTACAAACAGCTTCACATCCCCAGCGCATACAGCAGCTGAGTCTACTGCTCCAAACTACTTACAGGCTATCTGATAGGCAGGTGTGTGGTCAGAAAGCAGGCAAATAGTGTTTGTCATACTTGGGCCAATTCTCATACCTGCTGGCAGTCTACAATATACATGTAGTCTGTACTGATAGAATACTATCTAATACCTATAGATGTCTTAAGAAAGTAATAAGCCTAAGTAAATGAAAACTCATTCCTTTAAATGTTTAATTAAAGACTCAAGGTAACTATTTGCCATTCTGGTAGATTTCTGGTGGCAATTACATCTTACATGTTCTCAAAAGTTGCGAAAGTGGACTTTATCTACAATTCCAGCAGGTAGTAATGTTTTATCCATGCCACTTCTCAAAAAAAAGATCTCTATATTGCACATCAACCAGGGATATCTGCAGGAGACCAAAATTCTGTGCATCCTCAATATTTCAAGTTGAGAACAAATTTTCGTAGGTGAATCTCTAAGGAACAACTGATACATCAGCTGTTTTTTAGACAGGAAATACTGGGTAACAACTAGCTAAGTGATGAATAGAATCCTGAGTTACTAGCCGGGCTCTGAAAATAGGACTCTGTGTACCAAACAGATTGAAGGAAACTATCTAGGTTCAAATCATATTTTAAACTAATGGATGGAAAACCTAACATCACAAAAGGGAAATAAAGTTCTAGCAAACTAGTACCTAGTTAATTTCTGCCAATACCATGGTCCTCTTCTATCTGTATAGAAATTCATGAATGCATCAAGCTCAGAGCTTAAACACTGAAGACAATATATATTTTAATATCATATTCCTATCTCATGTAACTACTAGTGAAAGGTATTAACTGAATATGTGGTTAGTACAGGGCCTCAGGAGACTATATTAATAAATTATAATATTATTTATAGATTTTGGACTATTTCTGTCTTGTAGTAATTTCTTTGTCAAACTTCAGTCATAGAACAAACAGGAGCTACAAGTAATAGGACTAAAAATAGTTTTACTCATAAAAATTCCTTTGGTGAGACTTTCCTGATTTAGGTATAAGCAAAAGGGAAAGGCGTATGAGTGAGAAAACAACTATATTCCCACATGACTGCAATTGCTGCCAAAAATGAAGATGCAGAAACCAACTAAAAAACCCTCCAGAAAACAAACAACAATCACAGAGAAAGGTTATGGTCTTGTACCACAGTATAAAGACATACAGATATTCTAAGCTACATAAAGTCTTTTATAGGAACTGACCGTTTAAAATAAGCAACATAAATTTGCAGAATTCAATGAAAAGAAAAATAATACATCTAAGCAAGGTAACCTTGTTCCCTCTTTCTTTACATCAACATTTCCACCTGCTGTGGTTTGACTTCTTCCACCAGCAGGCAACAATTCAGCAGCCCATTAGCTGCAGGCTTCTAAACTTTATACCTTTGCAACTGAAGATGCATGGTGTTATTCGGAAATCTGCGGCAGTAGTTACTTATAACACTGAATGCTGTTAGGCACTGCCTTAACTACACTGAAGTATGCTGCATGTATTGATTTACTTATTGACCAAAAGAGCTTTGAAAGGTTCAAAACATTTTGGTTACAAGAAGGTTGAGATGGCCTGAAAAATCTTTTCCACTCAGAAAATAAATATTTCAAACGCTAAATATAAAGGCTTTGAACTGTATCTTTCCTCACAGTACAAGCCTTTTCATTTCTAAGTGTGTCCTCATATACTGAAAGAATCTGGCCTTAATATTAACCCTAAGTGTACCTCAGTCCCTATCATTTTAAGCTTTTAGCCTAGCACAACAAACAAAGACTGACTATGTGAAATTTGAGACCCAAATTAATACCAAATGCCTGGCATAGTACCACTTGATTATTTATGCACAAGCAAAAAACACACACAGGAGGGAAGTGAGACAAGTAATTCATATTTTCTGTTGCTGAACAATGGGATACTATCAATCTTCTATAAGAAGGTAGCAGATAAAAAGAGAGGGAGAAGGGCTCCCTCTGTGTCTGTGTCTGTGTCTGCACCCTGAGTTTCTTTACCACAGCATGCACAGTAGGTCTGTGAAAAAAAAATCTATTGAAAAAATACTTAAATTCCTAAACCAGAAAATTCTTTTTCTCACTGATGTTTCATAAGCTAGCTTCTTTCTCAACTACACCATGCAACAGAAATTGCTAATTCCATTTCCCTAAGGTTTCAAGATACTAAGTATTTAGCTGATAATACATTCTTTTAAATACACACGTAAATTTATTATTTAATATATTCTTCAGTACCAAACTACTGCCTGGAAATAACTCACAACTTGTTTATATTATATCTATATATGCAATACTAGCTTCTGAAGCATGGTCAGAATTCATAGTTGGAACCTCTGCTGCCCTCTTCAAATATACTTTAGATTATAAAAGTGGGCCCAGCAGGTGTTATTAGATTTACTGTTCTGCAGTAGAATATGGCACTACACTATTTCTCTTCCCCACTTTCCTTTCAAAAAACAAAACATAAATAATTTTTGCCATTTCCCCATACAGCAACTCGCAATAGCACTAGGACATACATTTTAAGGCTTAAGAATACAATACTTAGAGCAGAGATGCTGAGTTTCTTAACCAGATTCATAGTATGGATATTAAACTACTTTTCTTGATAAGCCACCTTCTGAATATACATAGAGCCTTTCCAAAACTCACACATTTTAAGCCATTATCTGCAAATAAATGCACACTATGGAAGAACAACTACATAATAGTTTATCATACATACATCAGTCCCATGACTTCTACTTCTCT
This sequence comes from Tapera naevia, assembly GCA_033556795.1. NCBI lineage: Eukaryota > Metazoa > Chordata > Aves > Cuculiformes > Neomorphidae > Tapera > Tapera naevia. Next base: position 9,139,794 of record JAUMJJ010000059.1, read on the forward strand.
GTTCTTTTCAGTACATGGCAGATTATACTGAGGAAAAAAAGCTCAGTAATTTAATTTTTGAAAAATTACCTTTCATTTTTTTCATTCAATCTATTTTTTGACACAGCAGTTTCAGAAAGTTCAAGGAGATTGTACATAATTATGCCTAAACACATCTCTCTTGTGCACTCTATATTTAAAGTCTGAAGTATTTTTTGGTGGTACTCTGACTTATTTTTAGCAAAGCATTGAAGAGAATACCCAGGAACACGTACACATGCAAATATAGGAATAGTGAGTAAAGGAGAAATTTCTGAACCACAACTTAATATACAGACACTTTCCTTTTTATATCTGGGGAGGGTGGAAGAGGATAAAGAAAAGCATTGACTTACTTCATGTAGGATCCTTTCTTCAAGTCTTTTATTCAAGCACCAAAACCAACCTTCATTAACCAATGAAACTTAAAGTTTTACTGGTTTAACTGAAAGCTGTTATTCAAAATAATTTAGTGAGAATAATTTGGTGTATGCATATCCACAGAGGTCAATTTAAACTTTATACTGGCTTTAGAACTCATATTGAGGAAATGTCCTTACTGGGAGACATGGAAAACAAAATCACCAATCCCAGACCCAGTTATCATTGGTCATGTTGATGTTTTTCAGTGTAGGAACTGAGCGATTCAGAGAGCATCCAGGCCAACCCTGGCTTTCATTATACACAGAACTGCCAAGCATAGACCCCACCACGGTACAAACTATGAGCTGTGCAATTTGTGCACACCCAAAATTCTCTGGTCTTCGAAAACTCTTCCCTTTCCTCCCTTCAGCCCCACCACAAGATACATAAACGTATAAAACTTGTATTCTGACACACACCAACTGCACACCCCTCACCACATTTCCTACCCAAAGAATATCATGCTAGCAGATTTGTGGGGTATTATTTTTTAAATAAAATATTGTACAGAATAAGCATTTTCCATTTAGGTTAAGCATGTTTTGGTATCTTAAAAATATTTATGTTGGGGCCTTAAAAGACTATTTTGTATAGCAAAAACCCTGGAACTCCTGCATATATTTTTCTTGTAATATTGCCCATTTTTAGTAGAACTGCCCTCAAAACTTGCCCAATTATGTACATAAAAGACTGACCATAAATATATTAACACATTACAAAAGGGACCATTTTCAGACAGCTACATCCAAATAAAGAGGTGAGTGAAAACACAATGCTTAAAAACTTTCTTTCTTGAAATCAGTCTGGTCTAAGGAATCAAACAGATAACTCTAGTCTTCAAAATCTTTACTATCTTCCTAGATGAGTTTACCAACTCCTCTCATCTGCAGTCATAGGTGATTGTGGTCATAGCCCTATTTATAGCCAGATACTACAGGAGGACAAGGGAATCCTCCCTAAGAATTAGAAAATATCTAATTTATTCTGAGTCAGCTTCAAAATCCCTTCAAAATCCAGCTACACAATCAAGAATCAATGATGACATACTGTCATTTCAGTGAAATAGTCTGAGGAAATGCACAAAACAAATAAGCTTAACTTGATGGGAAAAACAGCAAGAAACATTAGCATATACTTGAAATAAAGCCCAGGGCTTCTATTTCTCTTTGATGATAGTTTACTCTTCAGTTAATCAGCCAAAATATTTAAAGTACCTTTCTTAGATTTCTCTTAAGCAAAATTCCTACAGAATATATATTTTTCCCCAGGAAAAAAACCCTGAACTTGCTACAGACTTATGTCAAAATAAATTTTTATGAAATTTTTATTTACAAGTAAAACAATCTAGATAATTAAAACCAAAATTTGATGCCATGAAGATGTGTAACAACTTCAAGTGAATAGACTCACGGTTCAGCATAGTCCTGGATGAATAGACTAACCTCTTTCTGGCTCTTCAGCTTTCTTAAAGGAGCACCTGTGAGATGCCCTTCATAAATGCACTTTAATAGAGCAGACTGGCATCCACACATTTGGAAGGTACTGATCGTACCAAATGAGGCTCAAATGAGTTTCCTGATTTTTTCCACCTTCGTGCCTCACTAGCTTACTCAGATGCAGGGACCTGCTAGAGTAAACCAAGTTTTGTGGCATTGTACAGCAACTGTGAAACACTAGAAATTGAAAGCATAGCAGTGTTTAAAATAAATCTTTACGTTCTCTTAATTCCTTGGTTAAGAACACCCATGTACCATGCAACAGTTTGGGAGTGACATCAAAAGGTCTAATCACCATTATTTTGTAAAAGAAAATAAGACCTTTATAGTTGCCATTATGTGCAAGTCTGCACCAAGTATACTCTTGAAGATTTTACTGGATGCTGTCAAAGACTGAGCTAAAAAGCCAGGAAACGACAAATTAGTTGAATTATGTTATCAGAACACACAGGATCAAATTCTGATTTCTGCTACATTAGCGTTAATCCACATTAGTACTGGAATAACCTCTAATTTATGTCACTGAAACTAGTAGGGTTTTATAATTAACTGCAATTGACATAAGCTTTTACAACCTTTCAGTAAACTTTTTAGACTTCCAAGCATAAAACCAAAACAACCAGAAACCATTCTTTCTGTGTTTTACAGCAGCTGTTGGGAGGCGGGCAGTAAATAAAAAGGATCTCAGATGGCAATATGGGTAAACTGAAGTCATTACCAGAATCACATACGTGGATCAACCTTCCTGACAGGACCATTACAGCTAAGCCAAGTCAAGCTGTACTACAAAGACCAGCTAGTGTTGAACTGAAACAGTGTCAGATTTTCAAGTTTCTCCAATTCTACACTAGCATTTGCACATTTCTCCGCTACTGATTTGCATGCCATGTTATTTCACTTATTTTTATTTTTTAAAGAGCTTTAACATTTCTGACAATTATCCTGCAAAATGAAGGTCTGAAGATCTACTGGAAGATTAAACCAATATTTAACTGCTAGGCTTAAGTTCCCTACTGTAACATTTAAGTTCAACCATCCCTGACAGCAGCACAACAGAAGACAGCGTTTCTCCTGGTTGCTGAGAAACCCCAGTGCAACAAAAGGTTAAGTTATTCTATAACTCTGGCCTTTAGACAATGACAGCTGTACGTTCTACCTAAAAAGACCTACAGAGGAAATCAGATTGAACACAAAGCTTTAGGAAAGTTTTAAAAAGTGAACAGTTTCCTTCTTTCAATGGGCTACATCAAACACAGAAACGGATTGTGGGAAAACATTTCACGTGTGGTATTTTAAGAAAGAAATTGTAAGTCATCTCTCAATATTCCATCACTGCTGGTAGTTTCGCCTTCTCTATTTAAAGGAGGATGACTGGCTGAGATCATGGTAAGAAACTTCCAACATGGGGGTGGGGGGGGACCGCAAACATAGGTAGCTTAAGACAAACACATGCAACACAGTGCAATGAAGGTAAGAAAAAGTACTCTCTAAAAGAGTATTGAAATGCCCTACTTTTTTTTTTCCCAAAGAACAAGAGTCCATTTGAATCTTTATATAAACTACAGCACATACCTATTACCTGCAAAGCTGTGACAGGTTAGTTCTTCAGAGTTTGGGCTCCCTCTTTGCTGTCTCCCATGGTATTTTGAGCCACTGAAGGTTTAATGAAGAAAATTATAGTTTGCGAGACCATATGAAACAGCAGGATATATTTCTGCATAATGAAAATAACCTAGAGTAGCATAAGGAATAAGCAGTTCGAAAAGTATGAAACTACTTCTTTTTCTAGGGCTCTACATTGATCTTGCAACAAAGTAATCAGGAATTCAAGACTTATTTCCCACCATAGGAAATTAGTTGTTTGGAATAATACAATGTTGTGCATGCATCATAAATTTCCCGGGTTCCTAACATGCTACAGTATGCAGAAAGACACCGAGAAATGAATTATGACATACAGCAAATAAATAATACAGCTATCCAACTCACACATCCCATCCACTAAGACAATGTAGCACTGAAGGCATATGAAGATTTCAGAGTAGACTGCCATGTTTTTTTTATGAAATCGGAAGAAATACTGTGACAGTAACATATTGCTACCCAACTATTTAAAAAAAAAATACACCTATGTTGTATGTAATCAGTCATACATATGTCATTCAAATCAACTTCATCACCCCCGCTAGTTCTTTCTCAATTCTAGCCTTGCAGGATAAAAGCCTGTAGAAATCAGTGTGGAATAGAGGCAGCTACTCGCTCGTAAGAGGCACTGAGAGCCCACAAGAGGCCAAAAAACTCACCATCGCATTTTCAAACTCACTGGGAGTTTTAAGTCCCACCCCTGAAAACTGAACTAAATCTAACTGAGAACTACAGCAGTGTTGACCATGAGGATCATATCACATAAAGACATGCAGCTTGAATCCCAAACTTACAGCAAATGCTTAACCATCAACTACTGAGAAAGATAAAGCTGCTGTTATTTTACTATTATAGGCCAATGTTACAGGCTAGCAAAACAGATGGATGTTTTAAATTAAAGGTCACTTCTGTGGGCTGATATTCTGTAATTTTATGTATAAATCAAGCTAGGTGACTTATTTCCAATAGCTACGAAAATAACAAAATTGGTTTCAATGACCTCAGAGATATATATGCTTTATTTGTGGTTGTGGCCCCAGGCAACCCTGAAATCAGCCATTCCATTAAGTCAGAAGCATGGCACAGAGCCAAGCTCCTGTAAGAGTTAAAGGTCTTGCACATACTTTCTTTGTGTGTTTATTTGAATAGAATGGTGACTTTGGGTTTTGGGCCACCCATCAGTTATAGACCTCCCATAACATTTAAAGGAACTGTTCAGTAGAATCTTAGCAATTGCCAGTCAGCTTTGGGATACTAGCTTTTTAAACAAGATGTAAAAGCGTCAGGAATTGATGCAACAGGGGAAAAAAAAATCAAAACAGAGCTTATCTGGAGATATTTAATGTGTATTTTCCTTTACAGATGAGCCATGCAACATTTTATGTCACAAAAAGAAGCTATAACAGCTAACTCAATCAGGAATACCATAATGATGCTAGAAACAAATTCCAATTTGAACATTCAAAAATAACTGGCATTAATAACCCTGCTACTAAATAAACAAACAATCAGTTTCTTAATCAAGGCTTCAGAGCTGCAAAACTAATCATGAATTAAATTTTCATTCAAAAGTTTCGAACTTTACTTTAAACTGAGGGAGGTTTCCATAGTACAAGGAAACATCAGTTTATCCTATTTCTAACTGGTACAGTTGAGCTCTCTCGAAAAAGACATATTCACAAGGAAAAAATGCTATCTCAATTAGAGGAGGGAAAACTATGAGTCAAACTTCCTAGCACACATAACATAAAAGCTCTACTTTTTCTTGGTGATGGTACTGCGTTTTGCTATAAAAATTTTCTCTCAAAGACAGCAAATGTTAAACTGATGCGGATAAAGAGAACAAAGTTTTTAGAATTTGCTAACAGTAGCCATCCTGATCCATCCTGAAATTCATGGTCCCATCTCTGTATTTTAGAATACAAACATTGAACAGTACAAAGTGGCAAGAGAAGTGTTCTAGAGCAGGCACCAAACTGGGATGATTTCTCCTTTGACCAGGTACCACAATAAAAGGTGGTAGGTACCAATTCCAATAGTACCAGTTCCAGCCTGGCCAATTCCCATCTTGAACAGGCATAAATTTTACAAGTGTGACTACATGTACACTGCAATTTAGAAAGTTGATTCAGTGCTAACGTCTAAAGCTTTAGAATTTGGCTCCTGCAACAGAAAAGGATACAAAACAGGCCTTCTCACTAAATGCCAAGGAAGGAATTCAGTGCAACTCTCAGCGATAATAAAAAATCAATTTAATAATCAAGAATTATTATTTATTTGTAGAATATTTAAGTGCTCATTTCTTTATGGTTTTAAATAAAGAGAGGAAAGCATTGCCAAGAACAGCAGAAACTGAGTTCTGCCATTCCACCTTTCCTGGCATCCAAAAGATTGCTAAAGAAAATAATGGCTGCTCTAACATGAATTTCATACAGTTCCTACAACACAGAAAGGGAAGTTGTTCATTAAACACAGGGTAAAGGCAACTCATTCAACCAGTTAGAACCTGTGATTTGAAAGAGTGCAGAGTAAGAGTGGATAGAAACACACTAAATGTTCAGGTTGCATACATAAATATATGTTTTCATGGCCAGGTCAGCTTAACTGTTTAAAGAAAGAAAAAAACCTAAACCTGCAGTAGGGTATCCACTACATAAGGCAGAGGTGGTAGGTACTGCAGCTTGTAGCATACACGTCAGCTCATCACATTCTCTTCTTGAAACCAGCATAAACGTTTTTGTAGATACCTCACTCCAGTACAACACCCCACTGTGTTGGCGACACAAGGCTTCCTTCCCACCAGGCATGTTTTGTCTTTGTGGAATTAACCTAAAGCCAGCAACAACAATCCACCCTTCCTCTTGGTATTTATTACATGGCTTCTTACTGTCTGAAGGATGCTGATGTCTCTAGGATACGTTTTTGTAATTCTTCAGAACTTATTTTAGATGCCGCGTAATGACTTTTAAACTGAAGTTTCATGGTGATGTTTTTCAAGCTCAACTGATTAAAGCTTGTTTAATGGATCTTGAAGAAAATATATTATTCACCTTAATGAGAATTTATGCAAATCACTGCCACTAGCTTCTGCAGAAAACCTTTTCAATTAATTATAATTAGGCCTTTTAGTTTTAGGCTTCTAGGTTTTTTTCTACTAGGAAATTATAAGCACTTTTTTTTTTTCTTTTGTGGGAGATGAAGAACCTTATTGGTGTGATGTACAAACATCTGTACAATTGGACTTGCAAGTGCAGAGCCCTTTTCACCCCAGCCAAGCAGATCAAGCCTAAGTATATATTCTCAGATATCTGTGATCGGAAAGAAGACAAAGAAAGCTCATCACTGGTGCTCATGCACACATAAATTACTCCTAGACTTTGAGTGATTTTATAGGAAAACTAAATAGAATATTCAAATATTGGCATGTCACCCTGTCTCTCCCCCTCACCCAACATTTCTGAAACTTTGAGAAATATAGAAAGATGTCACTCTAAATGTAATGCTGTACAAGCATTCTTTCTACATATTTCATGGGTGTTTCAGCGGAATACCTAATTAGTATTGATATAAAACACTTGCTGAAGTGGGTAACCTGTTCTCCGAATATAGACAGAGATAGTCAAGTAGAGAAGTTGCAACAACTCGGAAAGAACAATGCACTCACCAATAACAATATTTGAACTATTTTTACCAGAATGGTTTTACAGTGAAGTTGGTGCAAAGCTCTATATTGTAGAGATAAAGAAGTTAGAGGTTATTATGATTAATTAGATCATCTATTAAGTATCTCCTCACATAAAAGTGCAGTCCTTATTGTATTGCAACTGATATCCTAAAACCAGGTGCTTTTAGCTCTTCTGAACACAGAGCTACCTAGCACTGCTTTGGTACTCATTTTATCAGCTGCGGACAAGGAGGGAAAGTAGGAAAAGATTTTTGTTACAGTCTAAGGCAGAGTCTTATTTTTGGACAATAGCACGAGTGCAATGATTTTTGCATGATCCCATTGCCTGGACCAGGGCAGAACCCACCCACTGCTTATTTTCCGCCCTCCTCCTTGAACTGTGAAATTCCATTCCTGATCCTGAATCACTCAAACTTCATTCATGCCCTTCATCAAACTCAGGGAGGAGAAGGAAAGACAAGCTGCAAAAGGAATGTGAGTTTCTTATGAAGCATTACAATTCAGGGAACCTGGCTTCTGTCAAGCCCTGTTTCTCTCATGAAGCTATTGCATTCTAGTCCTAGAATACCTATGTTATGAAAGCATTTCTCTTTACAAGTAGTGTAACATTTTTCTTTGCCTTCTGTTAGGATTTTCCATGGTGGAGCCCAGTAGGGTAAAAATCAGGTAAAAATGAATTACTGCCTTGAGCAATGCATGTTCTGCAAACTTACAGCTACCCACTTGTGACAACTCTCTTTATGTCCCTTTATGTCCTCAGGCATGGCCTGTTTTCTGCTACAAAATGGAACTTCTAATCCACACTGATGGCTGCAATCATAGATGCTATTCATAAACCAGAGGAATTCTTAATTGGACATAAGACACATTCCCTCATCTGTCATAGTTGTTTAATAACATGTCATTTAACCAGAAATGAAAGAGTGGTTCCTCTGGAAAAGTAAAATATGAAAATGACCATTTGGTTCTAGGTTTATAGTCTTCTAATCCAGATCACATGTGCTCACTAAAAAGAATTTCCACTCTCAAACTGTTAGCTCCACAAAATCAACCAGGAATCTGCAAATCAAGTTGTTCCCCTTCAAAGCTTATATTGTCATGACTTAGAAGCAAAATTTTGGTGGGCTAATTACAACTGCAATGACATTTTATATAATGCAGTGCTAAACATTGAAGATTTCAACAAGACATGTATAGCAGTACATTTACTGTGCCCGAAACACTCAAAATTAACACCTATGACAACCATCTTGAGCTGGATATGAAGACAAGAGTAAGGCTTTCGAGCAGCAAGCAGATTCATTAGAAATTAAAAGGCAAAGCAGAATATTAAATAGCTACATAAACAAGGTAAAATCGTGCTATGCTTTTAATTCGCAGGCAGAATTTGGCAGCTGAAACTACATTAGCAATTCTCTAGGTGATGTATGAACCAGTTCAGCCTCCCACGACTGTACTTGTTTTGCAGGACTAGCAGTAGTAAAACTGACATAATAGCTAGAAACGAAGACAGAGAACACCACTTTTCAACACCCTCAGTAAAGCGAAACACTTATTTTTGAAGCATCCATTTAGCCCTTTTAGAAGCGTGGTTACGGTCAGATGACACATCATCTTTTGAACTCCAGTATCCACTGTCAAGGAAATATTATGATGCAAAATCACATCTCCTTTTCTTGCCATTAGCATTGTCTAATCTGTTAATTTCTTTCTAATAGTAAAAAAGATTCTGTCTTACAAAAAGCTAATTTCAATGCAACTGTTAGGGATATTTTTTTTTTTTTAGTCCAAACAACTAAAATATTCACCAAGATCCTAGTTCTGGTTTCTAGGGGAAGGTACAATAACTTAATAGCCACTAGAAACTAGTATTCAGGAGAAAAACTCCAACTGATTACACTACTGAGAGATCTTGAGCTCATGCGATAAAATGGTAAGTAAAAATAAAAATTCAGGCATTCCAAGACAAAAATTCCTATAAAGAATATGTTTTATATGAATGACGCTTTATTGGTTGGTTTTCTTTTTTTAACAGTCATCTAGTCAAACAAAGACAATCTAAAAGAAGGTAATTACAGCAGCAGCAGAAATCTAACATTCAGTAACATTTTTCTATTATAAGTGATGCTTTCATGCAAAACATTCAACACTATAATGGGACAAACTGGCTTTCAGCACTGTAATTTTGAGAATTATAGTTTCAGAGCCTAAAGCATTTTGCTGCTGTAAGATTTCAGATTTGTTCTGCTCTTAGTAGCCAAAACTTTTACTATTTCCCCAGTTCTACATCAGATTAGAAGACATTTCCCCACGCCCCGGTTTCTGCTTTTTTTCCTGGCTACTATGTTCTCTCATTTCCATCTACAACTGCAAGATTACAGATCTATTACAGTGTCCAAAGATACAATGGTTCTTGTCAGAAACATCAACGCCATCCAATTAATGTTTTGGAATTAGTGGGTTTTTTTTCACATGGTTTTCTTTTAAAACAAAGTTTCCACCTCCCTTTTTCACTTTGATTATACCATTGAGTGAAATTAGCTGGTCTAAAAGAACAGCTACAACATGTGCATGCAACCACACACATACTCCTTTCACTGAGCACGATTTCCCAATTTACATATTCTGCATATGCCCTTAGGTTCTGACAGCTCCCATGAAGCTCAAACTTACTTTTAAGATAGGTAAAAGTAAAGACTGGACATTAGGAAGAATTTCTTCACTGAGAGAGTTGTCAGAGATTGGAACAGATTGCCCAGGGAGGTGGTGGAGTCTCCAACCCTGGAGATGTTTAAAAGACGGGTAGATGAGTTTCTTAGGAATATTTAGTAGTAATAATTCTAGTAATTAGTAGTAATAGTCCTAATTCTTAGGAATATTTAATAGTTTAGTAGGGAGACAGGCACGGTTGGACTCGATGATCTCAGAGGTCTCTTCCAACCTTATGATTCTATGATAAATTCAAGGAAGATGCCTTTGTGCTGTTTTCTTCCTTGCAAAATCATTTAGAAGTAACTATGGATAAACTTCCTGTTAGTCATGAAAATGATGCCACACTCCATAGCTTTCCTGTGCACCTTTAGAAACAGAGGAGGAAGTGGCTGCAACAGTCACAGACAAGCTCGGAAGGAAAAGAAATTATGTGTCAGAAAACCTTTCCCTGATAAATTACATAGTGACTTCCTCGCCCCAAGCAGTCGGAAATAAACCTAAACAAAACATTCCAGTACATAACTGCCTTTGATCGTCACTGCTATTATTACCTTGCTTCTTCATTTTAGAAAAAAAATATAGTTTCAGAAGAACAAGGGCCTGGCTACTTGAAAATAAATGTTGGACAGAATTTTTTCTTCTACTACTAAAGCAGAGAGATTCCCCCCCCCCCCCATATTTTCCTTAATAGCAAAAAAAGGCAAAAACTTTTCTCAAAATGTCTTCTCTTTTTTTTTTTTTTTTACACTACTTTGCGCTAGTGGTGGATTTATGGACAAATGAATGTGGAGTAAGAGTTGGTTAGTTTTTAACAGATGTTAAAATAATCTAGAAATTAACGAGTTTACAGGAAAATAATGTTTTTTCCTTGTTGATAGCTGAAGTGAGTGATAGAGGTGCTGTCCTCTCTCACCAATCTCACCAAGTGTTGATTTACAATGCAGCTTTGGCTCTTAGGAAGATAATCACTTTATTAAGCAAGTGATCAAAAGTTCAAATAATGAGTTTTTAATGTCTGGCTAAGAATTTCTTCATGTAAAGTCCTGAAATTTTGGTCCTAACTGCATATCAGAGATCTTTCAAATCTGACTGTGAACTGTTGTGAATATGCACCCCTTTATTTTTCTCCCATTACACCAATAGGTCTATTATCAAGTACGTTGCCGTTTTATGTTTTATTAACATATGTATGAACTTAACACCTTCCAGTGCCCCCTCTAGGCACCACAAACCCATTAAATATATTTGTGCAAAAAACCGTCAGCATAATTTAGGGGATCTGGGAGGGAAGAAATGTGCAAATGTTTCTTCCATACTACTGTCCTATTTTGCCCCAGAGGACCAGGAGTCTTAAGAGCAAGCACAGTCATCTACTGTTCTGCATGAACAAAAATTGGAGCTAGCAAATTAGGTTAAGCCAAATTAAAATGTTTTTTTAATTTAGAACGTCCTTGTTCAGTCGTTTTGTTATACCCTTGTGGCGACATTCTCAGTACTGCAGATGGGTATTCAGCCACTAAGTTTCTCACCTACAGTACTGTACAGGAGTGTTTTCAAAATTAATTAATGTTAGCACAGCACTTCAAAAGTGTAAAATACTATGTACATATTAAAGGCATTCAGTTAATGTTAATATGAGTAGTTTAGCTAAATCCCCATTCACCATACTGAATCTAAGCATTTTGTACTTTTAAAGTTCACTGACTGTCTATAAAAATCCTGACACATACTTAATAGGCACTGAATAACACACTAAAAGCACAGACAGCCTCAACTTGTCGTTTCTGTAATCGATTTTGAATGAAGTCAACTCAAAGCAATCATCTCACAGGAACAGGAACCCCACATGAAATCACAGTTCCCAAATGAAAAGGCAAGGAGTCTGACTGCCTTTCCTGTTGCTGTGACCCAAAGAGCCATAGAGGGTAATTGTTTTAACAACTGTGAACTTTGCATCATGTTGTAAAGGTCAACAATTATTAGCTGAATAACAAAAGAAGCTTGCATCTTAATTACCCACAAAAATTCATTGCAGTTAAAAAGGCATATACAAAACAGAGTTCCTCTAACAGCTCCTTAATACCATCTCCTCCTTTCTTATCCCGACTCTCCGTACAATATGATTTTTTTTTTGTCTTCATACTATGCTGTAAAAAAATTCTACATTCCTAAATTGTGAAAGGCTACCTGGAATAAGCACACATGGTATTGCATTTACCTACATAACCATCGTCAAAATGAGAAATAGATTCCTTCATCCACAATCAAATCAAGAACAGAGTTAAGTTTATCAGCCTTGCCTTAAAGAGTCCATCTGAAGAGGAACATCACTTTTGGACAGCACTGCCAATTCCTCAACAAAACAAAACTTTTCTGTCCAGAAGGACCAAGCTGGGTGTTACAAACACTGTCTTGCCTTCTTGTCAGTGGCCCTCTACCTGGCCATGCTTCCCAACAGAGACAGATTAGAAACCAACACTGTACTTGGTAAGATTTACACAAGTGCTTTTTAACCCTCTAGCAGGATAGTTTATTGCATTCCAGTATTAAATAGTCTTCACTAAAGTTTACATAGTCTACTAAAACCAGGTGAACTTATTTAAGAATAGATACCTGAAAGTAACTACTCTGCTGGAGCAACAAGGGGAAGATTCATACTAATACCACTGTAACCAAAAAGGCCTGAAACTATTTGTTTTGTTCTATTTATGTGTACAGAAGATAGAGGCATTACTCATCTTTTCTGTCATATTTCCTGCCGAGAGAGATCAGTAAATGTACTGGTAGTCCACACAGAAACAAACCTATATTTAAACCTCTCACATCTGTGTAATGATGAGCTTCATTGAACAAGATTGTCTGAAACCACACTAAACAGTTCACATTTTTAAATCAGCATTAAAAAAGAAAAATCATACCTTGTGCATGCATTCATCAGATCAGTAGGAAATCAGCACAATTCTGTTCGCTACCAGTTCCAGAATACACAAATAGGCTCTTTTACACTCCGCAGAAGCATATATATTTCAGAGTTCAAATGTCTAGTAGTACTACAGCAGTGCCAAAGTTTGATGCAATATGAACACAAAAATGGTTCCTGGCATTCACATTTCACTTAAATCTCTAGTTACAGATGCTTGGCTTCAACAGTAACAATTAAAGGAGTCATGACTTCATTTCAGAACATCATTTCTGACTTCAGTAGCAACTTTCACCAATAGTGAGTTTTATGCCCGTAAGAGGCAACACCAGTCAGTTGCCCATACCTAAAAAGACATCTGAATACACAATGGAGTCCTGACATGAAAACTCAGGCAAGCCATGCATACCACTACCTATTCATGTACCTGATTTCTACAGCCCAAGTAAGTCTGCTATTTCTGATGGGTCCCACTTTATTGGCACCTTCAAGTCTCCAGGGTCTTCTCACATTTATGCCCAAACCATGGTCTGTCAAAAGGAACAGACTTAGTTAAAGCCAGGATAGAGGGCCAAAAATCACAAATGGCAGTGCAGAATACAGCCAGATTAATTTTCAGAGTAGAATTTCCCTTAAAAAAAAAAAGGATGGATATAGTAGATTGTCAATCTAAGCATTTGAGAATATGGAGTGATAACCATATTCCTATAGTAATCAGACTGCTCCTAGAATACTCCTCACAATACTAATTACTCAATTGATTCCCACTGTCATTCCACAAGCAAACAACTTAAAAAATGTAAAATACTTGGCAAATTAAAGATATCTCAACCCAAAAAGGTAGTTTTTAACTGATTAGGCTTTTCTCTTCTGTTATTAAAGAAAAAATAAATTTACTTCATAATGTTACTTCAGAAAATCATATTTTAAAATCTCAACAGTGTCTGCATTTTAATGCAAAAAAAAATCATTTTAATTAAAGTAGATTGAGAAATACTTCTATTCTGACAGAAGCAAAAGTTTAATGCATCTGCCCCAGGCTTTTTTGCAAGGCTTGCCCCAAAGAGACCAGCCAAAAAGCTTCAGATCCTTTTATTGAAGCAGTTCATCCATCCTCAGTGAATACTTACTTCATCCTTGGTCTCCTTTTAAAAATATCAATATTCTTGAAAGAAAGAATGAAATTCCCATGACCAAAAATATAATTATAAGAACAACATATGAAAAAAGTTACCATGATTCTTTCAAATAGTTAATCACAATGATGTGCCTAGGGGCAGACTTGCTCACTTTGAGTCAGATTTTATTAATTAAGGTTCTGTGATGAACAGTACAACTATTTAATTTGTTGCCTTTTCACTGGTTAAATAACGCGTGCTGTACATTTTCTTAGAAAGATGGATAATAAGGTTGTCTCTTAACATCAGCTGATTGCTGCAGCTCTAGGTCACATCGAATCATCTGGAAAAGAGGAAACTATACCTACATGTCCCAAAGACCAAGATAAGCCTTATAAGTTCGAGGAGCTTTTGGAGCTGGCTCTGCCAAACATGTTATCTCTATGGTGGAATGAAACAGAGCTCAAAGGATCGTTACTCCCCAATACTATTTACTATGCAAAGCTCAAGCAACGGGGATGTAGTTCCTGAATTTTATTGTCTAATCAAATCACTGAAATACACAGATAATTCTTTAGAGACCTATGTTTAAAAACTTATTGACTCATAATTCCTTGTCTATAGAAGAGCAAGATTAAAAATACTCACCTTGCTGTAAGGATAAATATTACAGAGACTGTGAGGAGCTTAAATACTATAGTGATGTGGGTACAATACACAACATATAATTACGTTTCAAGTACAAGTACTAACTTGCCTGACAAATGAAAACAATTCTAAATAATTCTACCTCCTCCCTTTTCCTTTATATATTTTCTTTGGAAGACATTAGTTTGATGGAACAGAGAAGGGTTACATCACTAATGGGAAGTGTACGAGAAATTATCGCTAAGACATTATATGTTTTTCTCCAGCCAAAAAGAAAAATAGCAGCTCAGTGTTTGGGTGTCCACTTGAGCTTGGAGATGAAGACACTCATCACTGCAGAGTATTCCATTTGGGAATTGTCCTTCTTCTGTTGTGGGTGAAGGGGGAAAGAATTCTGCTTTATGACCTAAGCAAACATGATAGTCCAGGAAGAAAAATATTAACACAATATTTTCATTGCACAACCTTTCAAGGCAGAAAAACTGTAAAGATATGCAAGAAAGCTTTTAAGATTTAAGTGGAAATGCATATTTGCATTATGCTTCACTGACAGAAATGGGATTTTGACAATTAGCTAGCTTCAGAAAGATCTGGATTTATCTGAACCATCTAGCAGCATGAAAAATGAAAGATCAGTAATGAATCATTTAGCTTTGCGAACAATCACATTTCATGCCAAATTCTCCTTTCAAAGACCCCTTGTGTCCTCGCAGCACATGAAGTAGGTTATAGCCTTTAAAAATACCATATATAATGCAAGAGTTGCTACTCTGTGCTTACGATTACAACCAATCTGACAATAAAAATATGTCAGTACGTTAAGCATGGATTTCTTTAAACTCAATAAAAGTTTACTTATTGAGTTTACTTAATAGAAGTTTTGAAGTGGTTGCTACTATGCAAATACGTCCAGTGTCTGCTTGTATGTACAGAAGAATTCCTTTTTCACACATGTATACCTTATTTGTAAATACTGGACTGTACATTACTTAGAACACCAAAATGTAACCTTTGTCGTTAGAAAAACAAATCTCGCTTGTCCCTTTCCATGCCTACTATCCGAAATGTTCATGTTTCATCGCTTACCTGAAATAACTTACGGTAGCCCAAGTGAGATGGCACATAAATGTCTTTCTAAGCATGAAACAAGATACTGCATTTTTCATATTTAAAGACTGCTTGTGAAAAGGAGAAACGAAAATGCTTTCCAGTCATCAAATAAATGTACTGATAATACATGCAGATAATGACCTATCCTAATGAACTGCATTTGTAAGCAGAAGTTATCAGTACTAGCTCCCTTAATTTCTCACATTTTTTTTAGCTAATCAGCTTGAATTATGCCTGTAACTCTTCTGAAAAATCGTGCTTTGTTTCCCTTAACATCTCTGAAGTTTATTACCTACCTCTCCATTCAGACTATGAAACAAGTTGCAGCTCAGCACTTCCTGAATAAGCAGCAAAGAAATCTTTGTTCAATTCCTTCCTAGATTAGCTCTGAAGGACTTTTACCCAAATGATTTTATGCAACAGCCAATGTCTCTAGTTCTTAGAAGCCCGACAGAAAAGTCTAACACATCACTCCATGGAAGCAGCATCCAGGGAAAAAGGCATCTATCCACACGACAAACATGCATGGGTTCACAACACAACCCATGGAGAGAGTGAGTTGTGAGGCTGTTCTGCCAAATTAGACCTTATGAAAGGGAATGTCTATTTTATAAAGCTGGTACTGAGAATCTGTTTCTTATAACACATTTTCCAAAGCATAACAGAACTCCTCTGTCCCTCCCACGTTACTGGACTATACACCAACAGATCAGTGAAAGGTCACAGATCTGTGAATCAGCTGTGTTTGATACTCAGCGGAAGCAAGGCTGTGTAGCCAGCGTATGAAACATTTGGACCACAGCAGGAGAGCACAGAACAAGGGCCAAAAGAGAAAGCTTGTGGTGAGCACATAAGACATAACAGGTTTGTAAAAGTAATGACTTCTAGCCTTCAAGAAATACTCTGTAGCATTCCAAATCAATACAGCAGCAGCAATTTTTCTGCCCTGATCTGTAAGATGTCATCCTCTAACAGATGACCCAGAGGAGTATATGTTTGGGGTTTGTTTTAATTCTACTATAAGAACATAGAATTACTTTTTGGCTGGAAAGATGGGATGATTTAGATGTGAATGAGCATATCCTGTTGAGAATGTTCATAAGAAATTGAAGTAGGAAGCAAATTTTACAGCAACAGCAACTGAGCAACAGCAGACAAGGGCTTTGCATTGCAGAAAGCATGCTTGTCATGTAAGATTTTAACAGTTGAATAAATGAAGTGCTGTGCCATCTCCCAGCACACACACACTGAAGTTAAGTCATCGCTTAGTTGGAGCCACACATGCCCAACTATCTTCCTTCAACAAGGACTGCCCAGATGATTGGGAAAACCTGCATGGGCACCTTTTCTTGCTACCATGAAGCCACAAAAGGTGCAAGAGGGAAAGGGAGGGAAAAGAGCAGGAACCATGAACCAAGTCTTAAATAAAGCGAGAAATCAAGAAAAATTGATTGGTTTGGAATTGTGATCAAGGAAGTAGAAGAACTAAAATTGCCTTCAGATCTTAAGCACTGCAAATGAACCTGTCCAGGAGGACACGGTGACCCAGGCTGATCAATTATGTTGCAGCTCAGCATCTGCAAGCCCACAGGGACTCTCCACTCTGTTGTTAGGCTCCCATTACAATGGGAAAGAAAATCTCTCATCACTCTCACCTAGCTTACCTCTGGATTTTCTGAAGGAACATTTGAGAACACTGATGGTTACAGCTAACACATCTTCCACGTACATATATGTAACTGGACAACCCACTCGAGCACCAGCTCTCTTAGGAGGTGAGCTCCTGCCCTCACTGGACAAAGATGGCAGGAACAGCATTACATTACAGAAAAAAAGGGAGCAATCAGGTTTGCGCTAATTAATCCTCTTGTCTATTTAGACAAATCTCTTCAGTGCAAGGACTTTCTCATGTGTGATCACATTAGATGCTACACAATGAAGCCAGCTGTCAGCTGGAGGCCCTCACTACTTCAGAGAAAGTACAAGTTACAGAAGACCCACTACCCGTCTGTATTCTTATTAGTAAGAAGGTTGGGTGTTTTCTGCTGGAACACAGTACCTCAACCTGGGAGGATGCAAAGGAGGGTGACAAGAAATAGCTTCAAGCTTTAAGAAACTAGTTGTTGTGTAAAAGAAAAGCTACGTATCTTTACCCATCTCACTGCTCAAAGGAGCAGAACAAGATAAAAAGCAGCAGTACTCACTACCAGTAGAGCAGTCTGCTATGAATTGCTTCCCTTCTTACATTTAACAGTCAAAATGAATTTCTACTGCCTTTCACTGCTTTTGACAAAGAGCTCAATGCTAACATGTAAGGAATGTAATAGAAAGAAAATATTTTCATTTAAAACACGGCATCTAGAATAAACATGTAATCTTCATATATTCTACAGATGTACACAGAGCCAAGCAGAACATATCCTAAGCAGACCTACACACAGAGTAATGAACTTTGACCTAACTACTGCCCATGAAGAAAAAGATCTCAGGAGGTATAAAACACTCTTAAATTTGAGTTCAAAAGCTATTTTAATGTTTGGGTAGAATATAAGGATAATTTTTTTAATCATTATGTCTTGCTACATACTTATGGGCGTACCCAATTACTGCTTTTTATTTATTTAAAAGCCCCACATCCAGATAAGGGAATTAGAAACAATACAGATACGGAAAGATGATATTACACTTAAGGAACAACTAAGCAGACTGAAATCCTCCAAACTGGAAAAAAGACCACAGAAATGCCACAGGACAAAAATGGGTGAACAATCAATGATATATAGAAATGGTAATACAAAGTGAGGGGTTTGTGTTACTCTTTCTTAACACGTGCTCTAATGGACATTCAGTACAAATCCAAAACACAAGGGTTTGGTATTAAGGTTCCAGGTAAGTATCATTGTATTTTCCTCTGCTCTCATACACACCTCTACTCACCTGCTATTCACTCCTGCGTACAAAATTCTAAGCTAGATGAGTATGCAATTTGATTTAGTGTGACCATTCATACATTCTTACTACAAAGGAAAATAGGTTATGATCAAAGAATACTGGGAAAATTATTAAAGAAATTACAGCTTGGGGGTTAGAATTTGTATAAGCTAGCACTAAAAATGATTAACTGCCACAAACTATAGCCTTTCTGTTTTTTAACTGCTATAATATGAAAATCAGTCTCAACATGAGACGTGTTTAAAAGTCAAATGTTGCTGAAAATTATTATTACAGAATTTACTCTCCTTAACAGGCTTATTTATAATTTTAAATATAGCCATATAGAAGGCACTGCAAATGACAACTTGCAGGCACAGGCACTGTAGCAAAAGGTGCACACCTAGAAATTTAGTATTAAAGAAAAACTTCTGTTACACCTTGAGTTTGCCTCCTCTTTGCCTTGCATCATGCAGTCATTTATCCCAATAGAAGAGGTACTGGTAGAAAAGGCAATCCAGAAATTCTAAAATACTGCCAAATTACAATGTAGTGGTTTATACCTACTCTGCAATAGCCTGAATAGCTGCAGAGTAATTGAGCACTAAAACCTGATTTACTATGAGAAAAAGGGGATGGAAAATGCCCAATTATTTAATGACCTTTTCCAACCCCACTCCACTGCAGAAACACAAAAATAAATAAATGTAACATTCAGAATGCAGCAGAAATAATGAAACCATGCTCTTACACAAAACTAGTGGGGGAGGAAGACAGTTCTCTAATTTAGAAAAAAGGAAAAAGGGTTTTCATGATAGAAGCAAGAACAGGGATGATCAACTCAAATAATTTATTAAGACTTTAAAACATAAGCAACATAGATAACAAGAACATCCACAGTTGTAGTAAATGAAATAAAATAAAAAATACTATCAGTACTATTGAGTACTATCAGTACTCAATTTCCAGGTTTTCTGAGGTTTTACCTCATAAAACCAGAGATTTTCACACTACAAAGTTTTTCACACTACACATTACAAAGTTTTGCCTGCTTTTAGAGAACTATTGCTAGCCCCTATATCAAATGGCATCAGCATACAAGTTTGGAAATCAACATTAAAAAGCATTTTGCTTTATAAAAGTGTTTAGGTATTTGAAAACAAAATCAAGTTCAGAGAGTCACAGGTTCTAAGTAGAGAGGAGTTTAGCTCTGCTTTTTTCTTTAATAGATAGGAATCTCTTTGGAAGTAAAGTAGCATTCAGGAAGATATCTGTAAACCAGAGAGTGACGAAGGGGTGAAAAGAAGAAGAGGAAAGCAGCAGTGTGATTAAATACACCTTATGTATCATGACATTTTTCTATATTACAGTTTTTCCTCTTGTTCACTTAATAATAAGATATCTTGTAACTATAGTCACAGACATGGTACATGCCGAATACATCAGCCAAAGCATTCTACTTTAAAGAACAATCCACCGAAGTTTCCCATTTCAGAGCAATTTGGGGCTATGATAGGATCACAGAAATCTCAGCAGTGATCACAGCAAAGACAATCAAAACAAAATGCACACATATGAAATCCACATTCCTTCACTACAAACCACAGATACGTGCGCTAAAAAGCTTTTACTCCTGTAACTTTTATTCTATGTAGCAATTTTTCAATCTGATGAACCAACAAGATGACTGAAGACCAGGAGATAATTTTTTCATTCCTGTTGGCAACCTATTTACTACAGTACTACCCTAAATATTCAAATATACCAACTAACTTTTAACACATTAATAAATTCTCTTAGCCTGCTAAATTTTAGGCTGCTATTTCCAATTCTTAAAAACATTCAGCAAGAAAGTAAGTTTTCCGTCGTAGCTGACTGGATCTTCTAGCATTGACTAATCAGTTCCAAATAATAAGGCCCAGAGCTCCCAATTAAAAAAGGACTGTGCACAGTCCTCAGTGCTTTTCTGAGTGAAGTTTGTAAGCAAAGAGGTCTCACTACCAATAATTTCTGGAAGTAAAACTTGCAACATTTCTCAAGTTTTTACAGACTCTACTTCTCACACACCTGTAAATACGCATATACAACTCAGTATGAGCTCGTTTTGAGTGTAAGTCTTCTGGAATTATTCATTTGATGAATTTATACATTGTTTTTGGCTCTATTCATCCAGCTGCTGCAAAATATCCAAGTTGTTCTGTGAAGCCCTGACACCAAATGCCTATTACTTCCTCTGTACTACTTTTCAGAGGAATGAAAAGGCAGCCCAGCACAAAAAAAGTCTTGCACTGTTTGAATCTCCAGTATAATAGTCTTTTATCTAGTGCTCTCAGTGCTTTGAATCAACAGCTATGTTTAGAAGAAATAAAATGGAATTTGACCACAGACAGGGAGGACACCAGCATACTCCTTTATGAATGTGTTATCGAGCTAGTCAGAGAGCATGCCAACGCCACAGTGTCTGAGCACTCCGGATCTTAACCTCACTGCTTAATAACTACATAATGCATCTCGTATGGTAAATGCTCAGACTGCAGGCAGTGAGGGCAACTGGGAAAATGTGTTGTATCACCCTGTTTGGGACCACCAATGTGGTCTTTGGACAGATCCTGCTTTCAGGACAACATGGTTGAAAACAGCTCTCTAATTAGCATTAGACAGGCACAAGCTTGAGCAGAAAGACAAGGGTCAACCGACTGAAGAACAGGTCAAGCTACCAAAACTCTGTGGGACAATACACAAACTACAGGACAGGAAAGCTTCTCATCTGTGTAGACAATAAGCTATGCTAAAACCTCTAAACACTCCTCCTCCCTCTCACTCCTTCCCCCTTCCAAAGGGGAAGAACAAAATTAAATGTCTCTGTTGTCAATGTGACATGATCACTAATTAGCAGTTACAATTTTCTGAATAAACACAAATAAAAAGAGGCCAAGTCCACATCACTTGCAGTCAGAAATGTTTATATTGTATATAAGGGCTCAATTAGCCAAGCATTAAGAAAGGACAAACATTCCCTCACAAAATTTCACACTTCCTGTCATACAGAGGACAGAAAATATATAGAAACAGTTCTGGAACAGAATCAGTTCTACATACTCAGTCATTCTGATTTATTTTATTGCAAAGATTGATGCTTAAAACCAAAACAACAACAAAAAAACCCTGCAGTAATCAAAGATCAGAAAGTCGGTTTCTCAAAAACAAAATTACTATTGATTGTTGCTCCAGAGTGACTGCTCCATATCCCTGATGGGATTCTCAGTGAAATTACATAGTCCAAACTTTAGATGTCTACCTTTGAGAAATAAGGACTCATTTGATCACTTCAGACAGCAGCTTTAAGTGAGTCATGCCCAGAGTGCCTATTTTCCTCCACTGGCTTTGAAGGGACCCCAGAATATCACCTCAGACGTTAACTTATACACTGGAGCTCTATTGTTGAATTTTTTTTTTCCTTTTCAAATTTAATCTAAGAATGGAGTAAACAGACCACGCTCTGTTTCTGCTAAGCTGTTACAATCAGAGCACTGCATAATCTTCACATCTTTCTTAAGCATTGGTGAGATGTTTGTTCTTTTTCAAATGGGTCAAATTTCCCAATGCAAAAAAAAAAAAAAGGAGAAAAAAAGGGTTGCTCCCATCAAAGGACCAAGTTTATCTGCAGCAAGAATGCATGGATTCCCTGGCTGGCATCAAGTCAATCTACTCTTAAGCCCAACAGACCAAACCTGAATATAATACATTGCTATTTCCTGCCTGTGCTATGGGAAATGAGCATGTGTTAGGGAGATTTGTAGGGCAAGAACCAGGTTTACACACTGAGAAGAAGGGAGCTGAAGCAGTAGCAGACCCAGGGGAGAGCTGGACCAGTGAAGTGCAAAGGAACACAGGGCAGCAAAAAATAACAGTAGATGGGAAACTAAACGACATCCAAAAGGGATTATGAGTCCTGTCACATTCAGGGTTTTATTTTGAGTATTATAAAATGTATCAAAATCAAATTAATCACCCAGGTAGAAAACGGAGAAAGAAGATACTTCCTAGGATCCAAATCTTCCTAATCAGTTAAGGAACTTTGTTGAAATTTAGTGACCAAATAGCAACCCATCACTTAATCGCTTCATTTGAGGAAGCATACATTGCATTGCTAATCCTGTAAGTCACACATTTATAAACAAATGGGAAAACATGATTTTATGTTCAAAGGATAAAAGAATTATTTTTTAAAAAATACTTCCACATTTTTGGATACTTCAGGAAGTATCATATGTTTTACAAAGTATCAAAGTGACCAAGTGAGGAGACTTCTGAAAATATGAGTGCTCTGCTAAGGGTAAACAGGTGGTCACTGTTCCAAAGACCGTAGAAGGATCACACAAATGGAGCCACAGCTGTGTAACTAAGAGGAATAGTCCAAAAGTCCAAAATGCTGATATAATTCTATCTCTGAATTCACGAGGGGAGGGGAAGAAATAAATCAAGCCCTCCAGTTAAAAAAAAGTCAGTCTTTCATTAAGAGTCAAAATCTGAAGTCTTCATTCAAGCAAAATGAACATTAAAAGAATTTTAGTCAATAAACTCAGTACAAGATCTGGCTAAATATTGTAGACTTCAGACCACTTCAAAACCTAGAAATTTAGGGTAACAGATGTTCCAGAATAATATAGGTCAGAAACAGCAGTTCAGTGTGTTAAAATAAATCGGTTCTTTCATATTTTAGTGTTGTTTACGGATAGATGAATAGGAAGGGGAATAACCTTGCCAAACAGAACAATGCAATGAGGCCTCTTCTAAAACACCTGTACATTAACTGTTTATTTACTGGCATATATCATATGTTACTTAGTTTAACTTAACTACAATGAATGCTCTATAGATTGCGACATTTAAAGACGCATCTGTATTCCTATTGGTTCAAGTTAAGAATTTAAGCAATACCTCATACTATGCCTAAGAGGGATTACAAACATAACATATGGAATCTTTCAGGAAATTTTCTCCCAAGAAAGAGAAAACAACTTGCTTTCACGGAACTATACATGCCTAATACATGCCATATGTATAATATGCTAAACATGTAGTCAGACTTCAGTCATAGATAAGAATTAAGAAAAAATATAAACGTCATTAAAATTCATATTTTAGAGTATATTCTTTTCTTTTGCAAACCAGAGTTGAGCTTTTTTTATTTCTATTTTATAATAGCACCTCTTGAAGAAGCAGTTTTGAATGTGGAGCAAAATGATGTGTTTTTCTGGTTGCTTATGTGCAACCTCATCCTATTCTGCTTTAAAGAACTGAGATGAATTTAAGCTTCAGGGAAAGCCTAAGTTCCTTTCCCAAGGTTTGACATTAAAGTCAAAAGACTAATAATTTTGAAGGTTGAGAAGAGATTTATTTTCATCAATCTTTAGACTGAAAAGTTAAGCAAAGTTTAGGGGGGAGAAAAGACAGAAAACAGAAATGGCAATTAATTGTAACATTATGGTGGATAAGCAGGTAGCCAGTTAAATATTCAAATCAAAGAAATTAAGGAGCAAAAGTTGTAATAGCAGACTATCCGCTCTGCAGATCAGCAATTCATCAGCACCTTTCAAAACAGTACTTTGGGCTGATTGGAAAGGTAGACCATAGATTTTTTTTTTTAAACTAACTTCAGAAATAAGCCTACCAATACGAAGGAAAACAACTTTTCTTAACTTTATTTATAACAGTTTTTCCTGTTTTCTATAACTTGACACAAGAGGTGAGCATCTTCATAACTAAGTGTAATTTAGAAGCTGCTCTATTTTTCCTTGTGAATTCAGTCACTAACACTACAACTCCAAAGCCAAACACTGCAATACACTCAAATTCTGATCTGCTTTTTCCATCTTTATAAGTTTTAGGCATTTGGACAAATTCAAACAACTGCATTATTTTACACTGAGATAAAGTTTCACTGCACAGCACCTGCACTTAACATACCTAAGAACTTCAAATTTCAGTAGAAAAAAAGGCATTTGTTGTAGAAACTTTTTTGAGATAACATACTCAGGACCTTAATGCAGTTCATTTATCTGAGAAGGATTCATTTAGGTCAGGTCTTTCTTCCAGCTAAGTGATTCCTCATTTAATAACACTAAACAGAAAGCAAAAAGAAATCATTTTAAATCACATATAAAACCTTTTATTTGCAATATCACTGCATAGTTTCTAAGGGCACAGTTTGGATAAAAGTTCAGAATTTTGCTAAACCAGCTTTGACCACTTTGTCTTTCATACACAAAAATCATAGGCAACATCATACCGCAACTTCTTTAAAACAACTTGATCCCACAAGGCCATTCCTTGCTGACTTCAATGTAGAAAAGCTCTGAGGCACTAAGGAATAAGGAGCCAAAATTATTCCACACCTGTAGAGTTACAGGATTCCTGCCATTTTAAGGAATTGCAAAATATGGATTTATTCATCTCCTTTTCCTTCCTCCTTCCCAAATGAGACAGTTTAATCATGACCTGGCACATCACAACCAGTTGGAATTTGATGCTATTCCCAGCACTGATCAATCAGGACCTCGAAGTTAGATGGATGCATTAAGGCCCAGAAGATTTTAGAGTACAGGCTTCAGTTCGTGCGGACCTGGCAATAGTTTTGTTCCCCCCTATTGTTCAGTGATCCACAGAGAGTTCTTACAGATGCTGAAAGTTATACTGCAGTGAAACTAAACCTTTGAAAGAGGAAAAACAGAATGTGATTGAATGAAGCTGCAAACCAGAGTGAAGACAGCCTTTAGCAAGATTCTCTAAAAAGGAAAAACAGGCTTAGTATTTTCAAAGACATAAAAACTCTCCACAAGTTTGAGACTCCTCTTCCAGAAGACTTCATGAATCTGGATAGAAGCCTGCTTTGCACAAGCATGTTGAACCCCAGAATACTGGTCATCGCACTTCTCCACCCCTCAACCTGCCAGTTTGCTGACTTCCACTATCAGAATTTCTTCTGAATGTAGCTCTGATTGCAAAAACCAACAATTCAAATGACCTTTTACTGCAAAGGTAGCCACTTTCAGAGAAGTCGCATATTGCAATACTACACTGTCCTCTACAAGGCTGTTTCATTAGCATGTTGACATATTAAGGTAAGAGGAATTTCTAGATGCCATTTATAAACCTGATAAGAATATTTGCTTGACCTTGCTTTTTAAGCTATCCTTACAGTACCTTCATTGGGGCATGGTTGTCTGGATTTCTGGAGCTGAATTTACAAGCATGATGCAATAATTACTCAATTCTTTTCCCCCTTCATGCCAAGTACATAGTGAATTTGGTTCCTATGCTGGTATTGTGACTAAAGGCCTGAGAGAGATCAAGATGCAGTAAAGGCAGGTGCTGCATAAGCATGAGAAAGCTTTGCCAATATGCCTTACTCCTGGTCTATGATTACCCTTAAGTTCCAGAACTGAGGCGCTGCAGAGGACAGGCTGCCAGTGCTGTCACAATGTGTGATGTTTCTCTGATGCAGACAAATGTCCCTGAGGGACTACGATAAATCCCATGAACTCTATCTCACTTGTGAGTCACGCCAAAATGAGTATGTAATAATAAATAAATAGTAATAATTTAAAAGGCAGCTGTTCAATGTTAAAAACTATAATAAGAATATTTCTTTTCCTTCTCCTCTACACTGCTCCAGAAACCAGACAGAAGACAAACTATAGGGTGTTTAAAGGACTTCCCTATTCTCACGCTCTGTTTTTAAACTACTAAAACAGCTTCTGGCCAGTAAGTGTACAAGAACCTAAACCACAAATCATCAAAAGTCTAAAAAAAACTTCAAAGAGAACACAAGACATTAACAGAAAACAATAATAATAAAGCCCCTATACATCAGAGAAGAGATTACAGTCCTGTCCCAGAGTCATATATGATTATGGATATTAAAAAATTGTTTCTCAGATAACCACCAGGGGAACAAGCAGGCACTCCAACATCTGTCAGTATTTCATATCTGCCCTCCCAAGAAAAGATTGGTATTCCACAGAAAATGCTGCGTCCCACTCTTTTTGCCCACACCTTGGGAAAAAACACATTATCCCCCTCCTTTTCAATCCTGATCCTATAAGGCCTTCTACTTCAAGCTACTGAGCAGTTCCAACGTAAGTAATGTCTCAAGTGCTTCAGTTGCTCATAACTTCAGTTGGGTTTAACAAGAAAATAAATACATGAGTCAAAACTCTTGCGGCCCTTGAGAAAAAGAAATTTTGTTTCACTTTGAGGAGGAATCGTCAAAATACAAAAAAAAGTAACCTTTATTTTGAGTCTCAGATATCAAATTACACCAGGGAGACCACTGCTCAGCTTCTTCACAACCAAATAAAATATTTTGCTTTCTTCCTGCTCTGTTGCTTTGGTAGAGAAATTTCTTGGTTTTCTCCCCAGGTACCTCAGCCTGAGCCTTCAGTTTACCACAATACGGAACAGAAACAGCGACATCCTTCTTCAGTACCATGAACCCTCAAGGTAGTTACTGTAATGTCATAACCTCTGGCCTGGTTGAGAACAGCTTCCAAAAGCAAGAGAGTTTGAGAACTACACTCACCATTGCTCAGACCTCAAGCTTTCTTCACACTGGCAGGACAGAGCTATTGTAATGGTATATCAGCAAGAAATGCTGACACTATTAGTGTATATTTTGATGCATATATTAGAGAAGAAGGTTTTTTAGCTTTCTGGGAGACTGATGGCTTAAAACTGGCAATAGGAATCCAGACCTGAAGGGCCATTCTGGAAGCTGCCTCTACATCTGACAAGCTCTTTCCAGCCTCCCTTATGAGGCTTACATGCACCACCAGCATCTGAAAATAATGTACACAGGTAGTTGCAGGAGGAACTCTCTCCCATTTAACTCAGACTCTGTCATATTAGTGCAGTGAAAGTACTAATTTCAATTTTCCCTTCTCTAAATGAAGGCATAGCTTCAGTAAACTTGGGCAAACATTACTCTCGCCTTTCTCTCATAATCAAGTCGCACACAATACCAACAGTATTGCTGCATACAGCTTCACTTATATGTTGCTTTTTATACTTAGAATCACAATTTCTATGGATTAATCCAATAAAGTAGAAAAATAAGTAAGCATTCATACATTTTAAAAGTCCCTGCAGAGTTTTGTAGTACATTAGCATCAATTTCCTTACCTCACATTCCCCAGAATACCAGAAAAAAAAAAATTAGGACATCAGTTGCTTGTGACATCACTGAGTAACTAAAATTTATCATTCTGTTTCAATAGTTACATGTCTTCAGTGGTACATCATGAGACAGAAACATAATACGACTACAGGTGTTCTATTTCTGGAATACAGATTTCTTGATAAAGTCTGGAGTTTGGTTCATATCTTCCAAGCAAATTCTTACATTGCACATCACCTGAGTTAGGGAGAGCAGGTAAGTAAAAGACAGCAAGGAACATGCCCAGAAATACTGTAACTTAACACAGATACAAGACTATTGACTGCACAGAAATCATATGATTGAGAAGTCCAACCAAAACACTGTCAAACTTGCAAGTGCAGAAGTACCAGAGGTGGAGTGAAACACAAGAACAACCTATTACTTGATTAAAAGTTAAAGCCACCACTGCATAAACTACTCAGGAGAAAATGCAGGGGCTCAATTTTTGAAAACAGTTTGAAAAGCATTTCCAATTCAAAACAAAAAAAAATCAACAATTAGAATTTGGAAACACTTAATAGCCCTGTGCAATTGGCAGACAGTGTGTCATTTAGGAAAAAAAGAAAGTAATTAATTTGTATTAATGTCTTTCTCGTAGTTAAGTTAAATTTTCCCTAGAGGTCTACGAAAGAAAAATAGCACACAACATTCAGTTAATGAAGAGTACTCAAAATAATAAGAGGCAAACAAGCTGGAGGTGAATCATATTTTGAGTGCTTCTCCTGAAAATGTTTCCCTTAATCATAGGTAAGCAGTTAGTCCTCACCTTTCTTCAATTCAGCAGGCACAAAGAACAAGAATGCATCTAGAGCAATAGCATTGCTGCACAAGAAAGCAACAGTATTAAATCTGAAGGTGCAGAGCTACTTAAATCTGTTCTTGATGTCTATCACAGTAACAGCACCAATGTAAGGTGCCAGGATTCGTTCTCTGGGGTAATTGGTTTGAATCAGGCTCTGGTTAAAGTGAAAACAAATCTGTTGGCCAGTGTTCAGGAACTATAAAACAACATGTTCCACACCACAAAACCACCAAACACTTCTGCAAAAGCCAGTAACATGCGAGACCCACCAGTATAAATCACATGGATGACAAATGTGACAAATGTCAAGCCACTGGCACTCCACTGGACACCAAGGTTATCTATTATTTCGAGAGGGGAATGTGCAGTAAAAGCATATAAGGCAAGAGATGACGGATACTGACGATCACAATGTGTAACATTACCTTGAAATGGTTTCTTACTTTACATTACGAATTACCCTTTAAGTACACCTAGTAAATGAGACAGTTCCACTGCCATCACACACTCAAATCCCCACACATTAAGCTGCAAATGTGTCTTGCAATACATTGAAGCTTCTCCAATAGCTTGTAAAATATTATGCAGCTCTGCCCATTTCACCCCAATAGCTACTAAGAACCAGGTATGTCTGAATTTGCTATGTGTTTCTATAGCTGTTCATGCGACAAATATACAAATCAAATCTATTACAAGTGTGTGTGTGGGGGGGGGAAACACCAAAGCCACTTTTAAATGAGAACAGGGTAATATTGTATACTTTGTTGGAAATACTTTATATTGTTTGAGAGGCTGAAATATTTCACTGCTTTCTAAAAGAACTCAATTTAAGCCACAGTTGGACTTTCTAAGTAGAGAGTTTTATTAACTGGTCAATTAACATATTATTGTAATATCCCTTTCTATTATTGAAGTATTTTATATATACTAACAAAACAATTTAACAATTGCTTTCTGTAGCTATCAGTGTATAAATAGCGCTGTGTCTTTACCTCGCCCTTAAGTTGTCTTGCTTTATTATGTACAATTATACATTCACTCCAATATGACAAGATTACTGCCTGAGACCACAGAACATTGTACTGCAGAAGTTATTTCCAGAGGTTCAGTGATGCCTTTCCTTTCCGCAGTACAAATACTATTGGTCTCACCCAGTCACTTCATGAGAGAAAATGTCCAGTGCAATTTTTTCCAGAGTTCTAGGAGTAACACTTGTGATGGATAATTTGTTGAGTGTTGTAGGATTTTCCTTGGTGATACAACATGACTCTGCTCTACCTCTCTCTACCTTACCTGCAAGGAAATGCTCTTCTCTACTTCTTTAAATTACAAGTGATTTTGATTACAGTTGGTACAGCTTTCTCAACACATTCATATCTTAAAGAAACTGGCTTACGAAAGAACATCCATAAATAGGATTTAATTAACTTATTTAACAAACATGACCTTGTGACCGCTCACACCCCACCCCTCTTTCCTAAACTCATATTTTGCATCTTACATCGCAAAGACAGATTGAATACAGTCTAGTATTTCACTCATGTTTTTCTTCTGGAAAGTGTAGTATCTACTACTGAAATCACAGTATTTTCTTAGATGCATGAGATCTGATTTTGATTAAGTAAAATCAACCTCACTGTATGGGAAGTCTCTAGGGAAGAACTAAATAGTTTCAATTCCTTGTGCTTGTAAATTCAATTCAGGCTAGGCCTTGTGACCACAAGGAGTTCTGAAAGACAGATTGAAACCCCGAGAAAGAAAACTAATTGGCAAGTTTCTTATGCATCCAGGTACACCAGGTCCATAATAAAACCATGAGACAAGAAACATTTGCATGACCAGATTGCAGAGGATATCCAGAATTCCCAAGATATCTTGAAAAATAGATTGTATCAAGGTAAGGCAGAAGGAGCTTCTTGTTTTGTTTTTTTTTTTTATTTTTTTTTTTTTTTTTTACAAGGAAGCAAGTAAGAATTTTATTTTCTTTCAATGAAGTCCAAAACGAATTTGCAGTTGCTCGCAGTTCATTACATTATCCTCAAAGAGAGAAAAACCTCTGTACCAGTATGTTCAGTGTTAGGTCTTTTGATTTAAGTGATTGTTTTTCTTATGCTCACAGGAAGAAGTTTTGATTCACATTTTTTATGCAAAGCAGTTCGTCTGAAAAGCTGAATTTAGACTGGGGACATGAAGATGCTAATTGCTTTTATGTTCATTCCATCTTATTAATTTAGTAACAGCAAGAAGTGTAACATTGGCATTCAAAGTTCCAAATACTCTGCATATAGATCAAAAGACATCTCTGTAACATGCAATATATTTTGAAATTGAAATATCAGCATAAATTATATTATTTCCCTAAAGAAGATAGACTGTACCAACTTGTAGGGAATTCTGCATCAACAACATAAGGTTTCAAATTTTTTTTTCCTCTACCATCAAAATCATTGCCACCAACTTCTATTCCAGACTTTAACAGTGTTTCTAACCCTCATCTCCTCTTCAAGGTCTGATGTTTTCTTTTAAACTTGCAAGCTCTAACGAGGGTGATCTGAGGAACCTACTACCCATGAAGAGAAAAAAAACAACAGAATTCTCAAAGGCACCTGCCCTTCGTTTGTTTCGATGTATGAATTAAAATTAAGAAAAAAAGGCTACAGCTCAATCTAGAAATATTGACGAGACACTGAAACTCTTTCTCTTACTGCTTTACTCACACTCAAGACACAAGACAATGACAACATGTGTATACAAGTCTTGCAGTCAGCCTGATTCAACCTGTCCCAGAGAATATCCACCCCTCACAAAGTCCAGTCAGCGCTCACTCCTCTCTACAAAGTGCATGTAACAAAGATTTAAATCGTTCAGACTTACACCCAAGCTCTGCAAAGATTCTCCCAGACAATATGATATCACTCTTCATTTCATCCTTTTATCATAAATTAATTGTTCAGGCTTATAATGAATAGCGGTTCGGATGCACTCCAGGTCATTACTGCAACCAACTTAAACAGGGAATAAGTTACCTCTGCCAGAATAATCTTCCCCTGGAACTTGCTTGCTTCCTCTCTTTACAACACTTTGACGCCAACTCTGAACCTTGGAAATTTTGTTTTCCCTGTAGCAAATTCAAAGTTTAACCCATTTTTTTCTGACATTAGATTCAATTCATTAAGTCAATAGACATTTGATCTGTGTCTTGGACTTACATGGGAGTTTAATATGTTGTAATAACGTACAATACAACACAGATTAGTATTTAATCGCATAACAAGCAGCAAAGAAGTGAGAACTCTTTTCTGTGTGTGAATGAGATTACAAAAGAGCAACTTTAAAATTTTGGAAGAAATTGTCCTGTCCTCAGAGGGAAAACATTCTGCAATCTTTACAGACTGCATGTTTACTACATTATCTGTTCCCAACATACCTTTTTTCCATTACAATTCATTATACATTCTTCTTCTAAACCCTACTGTACACAAGAACCTCATTATAGCATGCAAATTCTCTGGTTGCCAACTTCATTAGTGAGGGTGAGCTGTACTAAGTAATTCTGCTTTTCCCACTTGCTAAATGAAGAGTATTAAAATAATCCATACAAAGAGAGAAAGGAGCAGGAATTAGAAACTAGACAACTTGTATTTTGCAATACATAAATTTAGCATCACTTGTCCTAGCTGTCCAATTGTTAATTAGGCAGGTTTGTATACCTGGCTCTGCAATAAAATTAAAATTGCTCCAAATACTACATAGCTTTGAGTTGCCGAAAAGTCTTTGTAAATGTACATATAGGGGACAGTGAACGTATGCGTGCACATGCATGAGTATATGCATTTTAATTATTCTCCCCTAATTTGCACACACGCAGTTTGAAAGCGAGCAGCATAAAGGCTCATAAGATTTTAAAAGTTATGCATAAACCACACGTAAAACACCTGCACATGCATATTCCAGCGATGTCTGTAGAAAGGATTAATTATTTTCCAGCCTCTTACTGCAGCAT
This sequence comes from Tapera naevia, assembly GCA_033556795.1. Classification (NCBI taxonomy): domain Eukaryota; kingdom Metazoa; phylum Chordata; class Aves; order Cuculiformes; family Neomorphidae; genus Tapera; species Tapera naevia. The sequence continues at coordinate 9,172,524 of JAUMJJ010000059.1, forward strand.
CCTAAAAGCCTTTTGAGAGCCTGTTTACACAATGCACACTAGAAGCTGATCAAACTAATTTTAAGACTCAAAAGCTCGGTGTCTGCTTACTAGATATTTGCATAATAAATGCTGATATTGTTTTGACAGAACTATTTTTTCCATCCTAAATACAAAGTTATAACTGCTGCATGATTTAATATAGACAGCTGATGGGAACCAGACCTACAATTTCAACAAGGGCAAGTGCTGGGTTTTGCACGTGGACATGGCAACCCTGGATACACATACAGACTGGGAAAGGAGAGGCTGGAGAGCAGCCCTGCAGAGGGAGACCTGAGCAGTTCTGGTCAACGGCAAGATGAACATGAGCCAACAGTATGCTCTGGCAGCCAAGAGAGTAAACTATGTTTTGAGGTACATCAAGCACAGCATTGCCAGCGGGCGTGGGAGGTGACTGTCCTGCTCTACTCCGCACTGCTGTGGCCCCACCTCGAGTACTGTGTGCAGTTTTGGGTGCCACAGTATAAAAAGTACCTCAAACCACTGGAGAGTGTCCAGAAGAGACCACAAAGCTGGTGAAGGGTCTAGAGGAGAAATCATATGCGGAGCAGCTAAAGTCACTTGGTCTGTTCAGCCTGGAGGAGACTGAGGGGCACCTCATAAAACTTACTCCCTTCTCACAAGGGAAGGAGGTGAAACAGGTGCTGAGCTTTTCTCTCTGGTGAACAATGATAGGAGTCAAGGGAATGGCAGGAAGATGTGCCAAGGGAGGTTTTGGTTGGATATTAGGAAAAAGTTCTTCATTCAGAGGGTGGTGGAGCGCTGGAACAGGCTGCACAGGAAAATACTCATGGTGCCAAGCCTGACAATATTCAAGAAGCACTTGGACAATGCCCTCAGATACATGGTGTGAGTTTTGGGGTTGTCCTACACAGGAATAGGAGTGACACTCAATGATCCTTATGGGTTCCTTCCAACTCAGGTCATTCTATGATTCTAACAGTAATATTTAACTTGAAGATCATCATATTTTTCTTGAACATAATCCATTTAACAGATTTTTCTTTCATTCTCTGATATAGCCATTATCAAGGGTGGGAAGTTTGAGGAGGAGGGAAGCAGGGGCTGGGGATTACAAGCATGCTTACAGATCTTTCTTTACAACAGAAAGCAATAGCTTAATCTGTGGACTCCTGGCATCAGCAGACCAACATCTGTAGAAAACTAATTTTATTTGAAACCCTATAGGCAAATATTCTTGCAGTCTCCAAAACCTACATCAATTCACGCAAACTGTGAGCACGCTGTTGCAGACAAAGGAAACCTGCTTATACTCACAAAAACTCAATACATATGATTCAAGTCATGTGTAAAAGTGAAACAATCCAATTAATATTCCATTCAATATTTTCAGGAAGAATTAGTATACACAAATTTCTCAAGTACTTACCTAGCAAAGATGTTTGTGCAAGTCATGAAAAACTAATAGAAACTCTGCAGAAAGCTCTACTTAGCTCAAAATATTATTTCATATTACATGACAACAAACCAGAAGCTTTTAAAAACCAGAGAAGTGTAAGAATCAATTATTTGCTTCTATTTCTGGTATTAAAACTTCTTTTAAATACTGCATGTCACCTCTGGCATAAAAATATCCTCTAGTATTCTGAGGCAAATAAAAATGTATATTCCCAAATTTCAGAAGGCAAAGTATATACTAGGTAAGTTCCATATTTGTGCCTGTAATGAAAAAATCTTAAACAAAGATGGCAAGTAACGTAAGGGAGAAAATGCGAGCATCTGTAAGCTAGGAATTGATTTTCAGGGTAGCAATGACCTGTTTTGTGTACTTATCCTCTGATAAACTACAAGATGTTTTAACTGAAAAGTACCTAATACAATATATTTCTTACATAATTAAATAATAAATATGTTCTACCAACAAAAAGCAGCTGCATAGTAAGATCTGCATTCATAACAGTAGCCTTCTTGTAAGCAGATTATCAAAATTGCCTAAGAATTGCCAAGCTTCAATAAACTAAATTTCAATGCTTCTATTCTGAAATGTTTTAGTCTTCGAGTACCTTCAAAAAAGAGTTTGTTCCTAGCCCACTCATTCTGATTAAATATCTGGCAGTATAAAAGATTAATTTATAAAATGCATAGCTGGAAATGGTCATTTTTATGGTCTGTTGTGCTGTTATCTCATAGAGCCCCACACTCAACCGAAGCCTGCACAGCTCTTCACCAGCTACCCAACCCCAGCAAATCCTCAGCTTTCATTGTCTCTTTCAGTTGAGATGATGCAGAAACATATTCCTTCCCAGCTTCTAGAAATCACATTAAAAAACAGCGACCACTTCCACAAGAATTACAAATTATTACTTGGGAAACAACAGCTATTGGCACCTGACCACATATAATAGGTATAATGCTCCTGAGTGCGCTTTCAGTTCTTTGAAATTTTAAAATTTAGCTGTGATTGTAGCATCCATTAAATGTAATTTGAGAAGTCCAAGTATTTTATTGTTTCAATGAACTTTTAGCTCATCTCTCCAACATTTTATTCTCCTTCCCATCCATTTTCAGAACGATTTTCACAAGGTGGCTTCTAGCCCAAGGAGTAATACTAATCAGCATCCATGCAGGCTACTGTTTCCATTGTCAGCTTTTATTCAAATGCTTATTTTATTGCTCATTTACAGAATACCAAGAACTAGCAGCCTTAGCTCGCTATGGATATCAGATGGCAACATTAAATACCTCTGATATTTTTTTTCATTCCACTCAGGCAGTTTTTCCTGGACTTATCTGACAAAGTCATTTACAAATCTTGATATATCAGTGACCACATTGACACAGCCTGATAATCACAGTGGCATTACCTTCCACAGAAAAGCCGGAGTTGAAAGTCAACATTCAAGAACAGGTATTCCCACACAAGCACAAAGATTATTCAGTCTTGGCCTTGGATAAAGAATAGCATACATTGTGAGCATTTGAAAAAGGTGCAAAAGGAGTTAAACCTTCTGGTTTTGCGCAGTAACAGGAAAAGGCTGATGGAGTACAAGCACTCTGACTGGTTTTGTTCCATCTATATTTCATGTTATCAAATTATGTATGCTACTAGCCCTCCACTTTCTGTTAAAGGGAAAAAAAAAGCAGCCTCTAATCACTCTTCCTTCTGTCCATGCTGGGAGCGAATCTGCAAAATTAATATGCCAGGAAGAGCTTAGGTACAACAGATACAATTCAGCAACAGCAGTTTCATTCACCATGAGGCAGACAATAACCTGGTGCGACGAAGAAAAACTTTTCACTTCTCTGTCACTTATCAATGCTTTATTTTCACCATTTGCTTTGTCTGACATCTAACCTTGAGGTACAATTCTGCCTGTAAATTATTCTTTAAAAGAAATCTACAATATGGAGATACTCTGATACTTTTCTGAGCATCTTTTTTTCCAGATTCATGTACACACTGGAACACATACCATGTACAGAATAAAATTACATAGTTAGAAAATTGGTGCCAATTTAAGAATACAATCTTCGATCCAAGCCTTACTGCACTTAGGAACTACCAATCACATCCAAAATTATTTAAATGCATAAATTTCCATCTATTTTTACCTCTTCCACATAGAACTACTTTGCCCATCACCAGGAATACTATGGAACTTAAGAGAAATTCAGAGCACTGCCTCTGAAGGGTATCACTTGCAATATGGAGCTGGTTTTGCTTTTCCTAAGCTGTACAGGAAAGAAAAGTGCAGCTTATCTGTCCCAGACTGATTTACAGGTTTAATTATGGTAATGGCGGAGGATTTTCAGGTATACATACCAATATGAGTCTCAAGCAGACAGCACACAAAAGCGGAGAATTAGAGATGGGGCGAATCAGTTCAAAGGCAATGAAAACTACTACTCAAGACATTAAAGGAAGGTGGCAACCTCCTATACTCCTCCAGGAAGATTAATTAATTTAGATTAATGGGCAAGGGGGAGATTTCATCTTCTTCCAAAGCATCAGCAATCTATCACGGTTACAGACAGGATGCCTTAATGTTTCTACTTACATTAAATTTTCAGATTGATGTTCCCTGCTCAAACGCTTCATATCTGATAAAATCACCACAGCTGAGTCATGATCAAACTCTTCCCCAAGTCAGACTGGCAGAGAGCCACTGAGATTTATAGGTATGTATTTTTCCAGATCCTTATTTAACACAGTATGTATGCTTACTAAGCAAAACCCCTTGATGAAACAAGCCATTACAGAGACATTTCCCCCTACTTCAGTCTCATTTTTTTAAGGCTAAAGATTCCTTTCCAACTCCCAAAGCCCCTAAGAGTTCTACTACACAGCTAAGAGTTTATGGTTTGTGGTTGCACAACGGTATGCAAAGCAAATGAATCCCAACAGACCAGCCACGTACCACACACTGCTATATCCAAACACTTCCAGCAAGAAAAACAGCCACGAATGGTGGAAGTCATTTCATTGCAATTGCAAATTGAATAGTTCAGCTTCTAAGACTCAGCAATTCTGGACTCCGCTGGCTTTACTAAGCTCTGTTTCTTTCTCTTTTGGAGAATTAGTTGTTCAGTTTGTACTGAATCAGAGTGTTTTCATACCACATTAGAACTTTATGGCATAAATTGGACTAAATATCATTACTAATAGTCAAATAAAAACCTAAACTAAAGCACACTGAAGGTACTCGGTGAGTTGCTGTAGCTGGTAGCCACACATGGATCCATCCAACCAAGTTACAAAGTGAGAAGGAAACCTAACAGCACCTACTTACTCACTGCCATGTTGGAAAGAAACAAAAAGAATATTAAATCACAGGATGATTTAAGCACATTTTCTTAATTAAGAATTAGAAATGGAAACTTTAGAACTTCATTTTTTAGACTGCTACCCAGAAATCTTACACTATTTTTTTGCATTTTCCAATGTTTATGGTGTCCAAAGAGAGAGATATAAATTATGTGGTAGACTCCTTAGGATGGCGGAATAGTTAAAATGCCTTCAGTATTGCCGATACTGAAAATTATGCTCAATTCTTCAATGGCACCTTACCTGGCCCTGTCAGTAAACTGCACAGTAAGTGGTAAGAACCTATTCCATCACTAGGACCTATAACAGTCCTTTTTCCTGTTTGTTATCACTTTGCAAATCTCTGAAATGAAGAAAATTACAAAAGACTTCAACAGTTTTGCTACAATTTATTTTATTGAAGAAGAAAATGTTTCCTATTCACCTTAATCACTGAAGAACATTTCCATACCCAGATTACAGTTTCAAGTTTAAAAGTAATATAGCGTATTTTGCCAGGCTTCATCCTATTATCCTCTAAGTGTTGCCCTTCAGAGGGCCAAAGCTTCCAAGATAAATACTTCTACACCGCCCTCTAAAGTAAAGCTCCTAAACTAGCTCTGGGTAGGCATTCTCCACAATGAGAAACATCAACCACACCAACGGAAGATCAGTGAAGAAGTAGCTCTAATTAGACCAATGAAACACCACTCAAGAATGCAATGAGGAATTTTTGCCTAGTCTTGTATTGACTGTACACATGAACATACCTGCAGAATACTACAAATATTAAGTCCTGCTCCTTCAGTATTACAAGGTTAATAGGGCAGACATTCACAAACCCAAAGACCCTGACCACTCTCTAAAATTGCTTGATCAATTCAGTCTTATCCAAAGTGTCTCTATACCTTCCTGATTAGCAGCAAAACATTAATTTTTTACAGTTCTTGTTGTCACAGAATTCATATTAATGTTACAAGAGTACAGCACAAAGAAGTTGAAACCAGTAAATGCCAAACACCAAATACTGCAAGTACTGTGAGTGCTTCAGGCAGAGTTCTACAACAAATCAAAAATGAACAGAAAAACTTTCCAGTAGCTAAGCCCCCTCTAAATACACCGTCCGGAGTCATCTGCTGCAAAGGGCTGTATTTGCTTTTTCTTCTTTTTTCATCTGTTTAAACAAACAGCAGAAGCTTAGAAAGGAAATGATCATATGCAATTCCATGCTAATTTGAAGAAGCAAAGGCTTGCAGTGTTACAGAGAGAACTCAGACTGAAAGAGAGGGGACTGGAAAAATAAGAAGCTTATGCACTGTAGAAAAACTTTTTTATATATGAAGTATTTTATACCAAAAGTTTTGTTGTGTTCATAAAGTGTTACACAGATACAAACTTAGTGAACTAGGAGGTGCCAAAGATATTTTTCAAGGCATTAGAGAAAACTTATCTAAATGACCTCACAAATACCCAAGAAACCCATTCTTAAGTCTTTTTGCTTTTCTTTTCACAGAAATCTTTTCAGAGATTGGTTGCTGCTAGCTGTCTTGAATTCCTTTCTTGGTGTATATATATATTCCACTCCGTACTAAATGAAAATACTTAAGTCAGATTCATTGAGCAGCTCAAAGTTCCTTGACCAACCAAAGCAGATGAAGACCTTGCTTTAAACAATTATCACCGATGTGCAACAACTGCAACCATTTGTACCATTTCAACCACGATCAGTGGAAAAATACTTTAAATACAGACATTCTTCATTTTATTTAGTGAAAGACCAAATGCTAAAGAACTACCACATCATCTTTACAAATCAAAGTTTCTTTAAGTACATGAAAAACTTTGTTAAAAATTCTGATCTCATATGGCAGAGATCCGGATTGCAGCTTGGCTCTTGAGAACTTCCACTTCAGAAATGAATTGCAAAGAATCAGAAGCATTTTCATCCACCATAAACAGAGATGAAAAGGTATTGCTCTGAGGTAACAGAAGTTCTAATGCCAAGAAAAAAATCCAAAATATTTTATTTTAAATCCTTTGTTATTGTAGGCAGTTTTACACACTAGCTGTCAAATACAATCAATACTTCAGCTGAGTTTTGTTACTTAGGTTTACACTAAGAATAGATTTTTAGGATGAGAAGTGCCAAAGCTAAAGAATTGTACTTGTTGTCAGAGCAAAACGCCAGAGCAAAACTAGCAGTTAATTCTCACTTCTGCCACGAGGAGCTTTGCAAAAACATTTTCAGACTGAATTCTTTAACTGTTACCCTATCTAGTTTACCTCTGGAAATCACGATTTCAGAAAAAATTCTAGTCTGCATCCTGAAGAATACCCCTCTCATCTAAAAGCTATTCTGGTCTCTTCCTATCCTAAGGGCCCAAGTTAACGCAGCTATAGGAAACCCACTTCCTTCCCACACTGGTTATTTTTCTTCCTAATAGATCCTGATCTCTGATAAGTCATTTAGTCATTGGGAATGGGAGGGGGTGGAGGGGAGCATTTTCCTTTTAATACACTTTAAGACATTAAAGGAAAATGCTGATTCAGATGGGGCCAGTTGTAAAACACTTTATGCACAAGATGTTTAACATTCATAACATCATCTCATTACTACTCATGACAATCACTACACATTCTTTTATAAGAGAAAGAAAACACCTGTTATGTTCAGCCACTATCATGGAAAATACTCAAACATCGTCAATTTGATTGGCCAATATTAAATGCTTTATTAGTTTGGCACCACTTTTGTATTACATTAAGCCTGCCTTTTAAGTGAAGCAATTGAATATTTCCGTGAACATCATTCGCAATATGGTATAGCTGAAAAATGAACTTTTGCACAGGTTTCTTAATAGCCATCAATTAAATGTGAACATCACCTTAGATTTGTTACACCTAATAATATTGACCAACATATAACTGATACAAAATGCCACTGGACAAGTATTTCACTGCAGGACTGTTTGTCACATTGTATGAATCCTTTGGATGCTTGCACAAAGCAGTGTCGTTTTTCCCTTTGCCAGCAGTAGGAGAAAAGAGCTGCAAGGAGTGGAGAGAAGATGCAGCCTGAGATCAAAGCCAGCTGTTGCCTTTGCTGTACCTACACACAGTAATTTCAACCAGCTACAAGCTCTTTGGAAGTTCTATGTAAAAAGTGTCTGGTGTTTCTCCCTCTGTGCATACTATTTTTCAATAATTCATTACTTCCAATACATCTCTGCACATGAGATGCTCTGTTCCTCTTCTGCAAGTTTATAGCAGAAAATATAATCATTTTTAAGCTTTCAAGAGAAAAAGTAATTTTATTTAAAGTCGAAGAGCACCATGCACAGTTAAAGAAGATGACTGTATATTTTAACTTATTTTGCCAGTTTTGCACCATCTTTGAACCATAAAAACACTACTCCCATTTTACAGGCTGGAATGAAGCCACATTTGCCATCCATTGATATTACAGGATAAAATGAAACCTATTAAACCTCAAAGCTAAACAGCAGCAGCACATATTAAAAAGTAATGTTACCACTGTTTCAGATGGAAGACAAAAATACTGTTCACCACTTTTGCTTGAGGAGAATTTTGAAAAGCAAAGGATCAAAGCCAAGTGAACTAAACAGCAGCTTCTCAATAATCTAAAATTAGCTACAAGCTGTATCGATACTCAATAACTTCTTACAACTATTTCCAATGTCAGCATGTAGGAAAGGAAGGAGATCTGCTCTTTCACTGTCAACATCATGTCAAGCATGTTTAAGGTGTCCCTAAGCTTTTTAAGACAAGCCAGCATGGCAGTCTATTTCAGTTTTATACTTCCTTGCAAAAGGAAGTCACAGCACCCTTGGCTACAACCTTTGTTCCTGTAGCCTACGCAGAAGACTTCCTACAACAGATCTTATTTAACTTTTTGCGATGCAGACAGAAAAAATATGTCATTAGGTGATGCACAGCATTTCTTGTTTCAACTAATCCAAGATTATGCAGTCCACAGCTTAAGGGATCAAAGAGATGAATAGGTCACATGTTAAAACAAAGCAAAATAAAAAAAGTGAAGCTTCTAAAACTGCTACCTATAGCCCTTCCTAATTATTATATACTACTGCATCAAGACTATTGTCCACATTTACAGACCAAAATGAAATATATATATTTTTATTTCCTCTCTCCTTATACATATAGTAAAAAGCCATAAAGAACAGGGTAATTACGATACGTGCATGTGTTAATATGCAAATTCAAAATAATGATAATGAAATCTATTGACAACCCTTACATATAATCATCAGCTTAGAATAAAAGCTCAGCAGTACTTATTTGGCAGTAAAATAGGAAACTAGCAAAAATGATCAATACAAATCATCTCAAAACCACTACTCTGCATCTGGTGCCACCACTTTAGCCATTACGGGATAAAAATGCTTTTCGAATAAGCTAACATTTCCAGCAGATTGCATCTTTTTCAGTTGACCTTCAGCTACAACATTATCCCCCCACCCCCATCAACACTGATACAGAAAGAGACTAACAGCAGAGCTAGAGACAAATCTCACAGAACCAAAGCCATGCCTGCCACCACTGCTGACCCTTAAACCCAGAATTGAGGCCGATGAATTTAACTGTACATCCCACAGACACATGCAAAAGCCAACAACACGTATCTTGTTTCTGCCTAACCCATTTCTTGCTACAGAATAACATCTGCTTGATTTTGCTTGTAAAAGACATACGCTGAAGCATATGAAATATGTAATTGTAGTTACAATTATTCCTATTTTGTTGTGAAGCTATATACTGGAAAAATACTGCTACTACTAATGCATTAAATTGGTTATATGCTTTATAATCTAAATTACATTGCTTCTAAGCTTGTGGTCTAATGTGTCCCTGAAAATGCAGTTTATTTTTTTCTACAAGTAAAAAAAATAATACCATGAATATATTTCAAAAGCACATAAACCAAAACAGAACTCAATTCCTAATTATATCAAGAGGAAATAGAAAGGACAGATTGCCTGAGGAAAAAATGTGCTATATAAGATCTTGCTAAAGCAGCACTGGGTGAAATGGATGGCCTGTCCTCTACCTTAAGATGCTTCATCCACAGTTAAGTTTTACCTTTTAACAGTAAAGAGCATTTATGACCAACAGCACTGAATTAATCATTGAGCAGAACCAGAGGGCAAAAAGTGCTGTCGAACCAGTCCACAATACACATTCATAGCCGGAAGGAGTGGGACTACACCCTCCTTCCTAGATACTCTTCTCAACAGACTGTGAACTCTCAGGATCTTCACAATATGTCTACTGAGAGGTCTGGTGTCTGGCTTTATGTTTGGGGTTTCTAGAGGGCTTGATGGGTTTTGTTTTGTTGTTTTTAGGGGGGTGGTTTTTTTTCCCCCGATGAAGTGCAATAGCTGAAGACTGCATATGGAAATAACCTAAGCAAAAAAAAAAATGAGATAGGGCTTTACGATATTGTCTAGTGTCTTCTATCCATGTTAAGACAGAAAGGAGTGATTCTATCATTATTATACTACTAGGTACACACTGATGCTTTTAAAGACCCATCTCACAATCTACGTAAGAAACCAGCACAGGAAGAGTGCTGTTTCACCAGCATTTGTCCCCAGAGCACACAAGGTTGAAATGGAACAAGGAAGAAACAAATTAATGAATAGTCATTTCTGAGGAATTATTTTTTCATCATACACAGCTCCCAATTTCCACCATCCGTAGAAACTGCATGTAATAAGGAAAGGCTGTTTGAGCCATAGTATTATTGTTTGAGCTACATATATAAACTCTGATTGCTATTTCATAGAAAGAAAGTGACTCAGACCCCTACGAAGTAGGAAGGAGGTGGAAGATGGAAATGAAAGGACATAAGCCCTTGTTTGGGCCAGTCAGAGACCAACAGGGTTGCCAAGTAAGAAACAAAAGAAAAGAATTGGGGAATGGAGACAATACTACTCATGAGCATTTTTTTCCTCCACTCCTATCCCTCACTCCTCATTCTCTCACACACACACCAAAGTATCATTTCTTTCCTTAATCTTCAGTAGTTCTGTCAGGGAGTCACTGCGAAAAGGTAAGATTTGAGGCAGAGGAAAATAACACAATACCAATTACAAACACTAAATTTGAGCTGATGATCAGCCCTATCGGTTTTCCAGGGTGATGGACTACTGAACAAATGCTGTTCAAGGACATTTCCCAGCTTTCTTTCCCTACACTTAGTTCACAATAAACTGAAAAATAAAACGGTGGTGTTGCTGAGGCACAGCTTTGCTCAGGAAACTTCACTCACAGAACTTCTTTAAAATTTTCCCTCCATCTCAGCAAACATTCAATCCAAAAGCAAAGAGCTACACAGAGAGAAAATATAATTGTAAAATCCAGCAATACAGCCCACATTAAGTAGTTTAAATGATCTACACTAACTGCTAGAAATTTTCAGGACAAAATTCCTGTCCTTTAAGCTCCTTTTCATCTTTTTCATTCTTTGTACTTCAATTCTACACACTTAACGCACCTGGTCTGCCTTGCAAAGAGAAAAGACCAAGACAGATGAATTTTTATGCATGTACTACCACTCTCGACAACAACATGATCTGTATGGTGAGGCAAGGGTGCACGTTTTATAGTGAACTCTTAAAAAATCCACATAATGTGTTTATTTGTCTAAGCACGTGTCTTTCATTAAAGACATAAACCAGCTTTGACAGGTACAGCATGTTCTGTGAATACAGCAAGGTGCTATATATATTTATTTATTTATAATCTTGGTTCATGCAAATATCTCCATTCAGTTACTAATTTATTCAAAACTGATGAACCCACAGGGAGCTGCAGAAACGGAAGAGCTTATTTTCCAGTCCATCAGTAAAATGAAAGTGTGATCTCTTCTAGTTCCACAAACAAATCTGGAGGGACACGGGTAAGCAAAATCAATTAGACCTAGTCCCTTCACTATAAATACCTCCTTTGGTAAGCAGACTTTTGGGAGAAAGTTCTCACAAATGTAATTTTTCTTAGGCAACTGGAACTCAAAAAAAAAAAGAACACAACAAAAATCCATCTTTCATATGGGTATTCATCAAATCATCAACTACTCCAGGTTGGAAAAGATGTCTGGAGGTCACCTTGTCCAAGTCTCTGCGCCCTGCAGGGCTAATTTCAAACAAAGATCAGTTTGCTCCATACCTTGATCAATCTAGTCATTAAAGGCTCTGAGAACAGAGAAACCTGAGAAACATCTTCCAGGGCTTAACCACTCACACTGTGGTTATTCTACGTTTTACCTGTTCAGAACTTCCCTTCTACAAAATGGGACTGTTGTCTTACGTTTTTACTACACATTTCCAAGAAGACATCTCCCCAAATGCCCTCCTTTAGATAGCTGAAATCAGCAATCGAATCCCTTTTAGTCCTTATGTTCCAGATGAATAAACCCAGCTTCTTCAGCCTCCCACTGCACTTACACCCTTGCCCTCAAAACCATTTCAACGTTCCTCTGTTGTACTTGTTCCTCTTCATAAATCCTTCTCCTGCACTGGGAAGTCCCAAACTGGATGCAATTCCCCAGATGCAAGCTCCCAGGTGTTGAGTAGAAGAGAGTCATTGCTTCCCTTGACTTTAGGGCTGCGCTTTCGCTAATACAAAACAGAATACAGTTGGCCTTTGTTGTCTCAAGAATATGATACAATAATATCCAAGATACTGCAACACAACAATATTTAAACAAAAGCAGCCCAATAAAAGACAGGCAGAAACAAATTTAGGAAAAAAACTGAAATGTTTATTCACTGTTTTGTAACAAAGGAAAAATTAGGACTGTACATAAGTAAACACTGGAAGAAGTACCATCATACTTAATAAAAAGTCAAATCTCATACTAAATAGTTACATACTTAGTCACTATCCAATATATCAAAATAGTTATAGGTCAAAAAGAATGAAAAATTCTTTAAAAAATCATGAAATATTAACTGTAAAGTAATGATTTGGGCAATCTTAGAATCATACTATTTAGACTAATCAATTTTGTGAAAAAAATATATTACTAATCCAGGTTGCCTTTTTGTGCTATTTTTCTTCAGTTCATACTAGCTGCTGCACTAGATCTATCTACATCCTCAGACAGACAGAGGATTAAGCTTTTGAAGAGACTGGCTGGCCAGCCATAGCAACGGCACCCGTGGAACCAGCGTCCCGTCGGACAAACAGGCTTTGCTCTGAAAGGCATCCAGCAACAGAATTGCGATCTCTATGAGTCAGAGGATCAGTAGAGAAATCCTCCTGATGAACATCACAAAAAAGCTGAACATACTCTTACAAACCCTCCAATCGCAGCAAACTTTAATGTCATGAGACAAAATATTTCTGGCAAGGCATTTCCTTATGGACTCTTAGAGAAGACTAAGCCATATGCTTAGTCAAAAAAGTCAGTCCCATGAAACAGGATAGCATGACATGAGATCACTAGAATAGCACTTAGGTATTATAGAGCAGTGTTCTGCCAATGGTTGAGCTCTTGGATTCACTATAAAAATTATGAATTTATCACCATCAATGAGGAGTCAAGATCATCATTTAGAGAACCATCCCAGGAGAAAAAGAAGATGAAAAGGAGAAGTGAAAAAAATCCTTTAAAGATGATTTTTAGTAAGTGTCAGAAAGCATTTCTTCCAGTTTTACAGAAAATGAGAATCTGGCAAGATAATAAAGCAGTCTGTTTACTCATCTGCCAGTCACACAAGTACATACCAGTGGACTATCTTGAGGTTTGACAGAGACAATGCATCAGTGATTTTCTGGAATCTCAGCTCATCACAAACATACGTGTTCATCCACAATAAATATTATATCATAATCAGTAAAGCTGAAGTGTCAAAAATGACTGTTTGGTTGCATCAACATTTATTCAGCAACTTATACAAAAAGGATTTACCATGTTTTCAGACAGCAAATGTTTCCAGCCATTTTTTGGTTTGGCTCATTGTATAAAAAAATAACCTCTATGTTAGATGTAAATTATTTTGGACATTTGGGAGGATAAGACACTGGACTACTTGACAGTTGCTAATATTATCTTCCACATTTTCAAAGTTCTGTACTTTCTCATTCTACTGAGAATGGATTGAGAACAGCCCTGAGGAGAGGGACTTGGGAGTGTTGGCTGATGAGAAGCTGGCAATTTGTGCTCGCAGCCAAGAAAGCCAGCTGTATCCTGGGCTGCACCAAAAGAAGCGTGACCAACAGGTTGAGGGAGGTGATTCTGCCCCTCTACTCTGTTCTCTTAAGACCTCACCTTGAGTACTGCATCCAGCTCTGGGGGCTCCAACACAAGAACATCGACCTATTAGAGTGAGTCCAGAGAAGGGCCACAAAAATGATCAGAGGGCTGGAGCACCTTTCCTATGAAGACAGGCTGAGAGAGTTGGGCTTGTTCAGCCTGGAGAAGTCTCCAGAGAGACTTTATAGGAGCCTTCCAGTTCCTCATCGGGGCCTACAGGAAAGCTGGATAGGGACATTTTACAAGGGTATGTAGTGACAGGTCAAGGGACAATGGCTTTAAACTGAAAGACAGTCAGTTTAGATCAGATATCAGAAAGAAATTCTTCACTGTGAGGGTGATGAGGCACTGAAAAAGGTTACCCAGAGAAGCTGTGGATGTTCCATCCCTGGAAGTGTTCAAGGCCAGGTTGGATGGAGTTTTGAGTGAGCTGGTCTTGTGGAGGATGCCCCTGCCCATGGCAAAGGGATTGGAATAGGTGACCTTTACGGTCCCTTGCAAACCAAACCATTCTATGATTCTAATATTTCTAAATTCTATTTAATGAAACACGAAGTATCAAGCACTGATACTGCTCTGTGGCTGAAAGCCCCGCTAAAATAGATATTCTAGTTCTTGCCTAAATTACAAGTGATTGTTTCAGAATACAGAGATGAAAGGCAATATCAGCTGAGTGTCTTTGATAACATGCATTGTCAAGAACTAAAGATGTATCTTGTAATAAAAAGCTCTACATGGAATTATATGGTAAAACAGCTCCCTCCTTCGCATATATTGCATCTTCAGCATTAGTTCTATTTTATTTTCTGTTTTCTATTGCATAGTATTTGATGTGCCCTTATTCCTGTGTGATTAAAAATGAAGGCTAGTCAGCAACCACACAGAAATATAGTTTGCTCATAAAAACAAGCAAAAAAAATAAACCACTGCAGTGCCTTCTTATGCAGCAAAGCTGAATCTCACCACTAAGAAATTCCCTTCATCTTCTAAAATAATGTACTGAACTTAAAATCAAGATAAAAAAGGAGCTAAAAATCAGTTCAGCTGATAATATCTGCCTTTGACTTCCTCCACAAATTTGTGTAGTTCAAGACACATCCACTTTCCCAGTCCTTTAAAGACTCCTCTTATCCTTATTCCCAAGACACCCCAGTGAGGAAGCTGACTGTAGATCTCCTGACAAGCCTCACCTACCAGGTGCCCACATGCCCTGACACAGCCAGGACACATCCTTCAGGTCCACAGAAGCTATGTACCCTGAGTGCCCAGGGCATGAGGGGATGCCCCCAGGCACACACTCACTGCTTTGCCCTTCAGCATCAAAAGCTGACAGGAACTCAGGCAGGAAATAACATATGCTATCATCTATAGCTGACCTAGAAGCATCCTTCAGAGCAGCACTGATGAAGGCTTCTAAGCTTCCCACTCTATGGCTGAACGTTAACAAAACAAAAAAATAGTAAGTAAATACAAATAAAATACTGCATTTTTCCTTCTCAGCATTCACTAGGATTATTGCATTTTACATCACCACAGAAGTCCGGAAATAGTCTGAAGTCAAAAACTCCTAGGACAAGACTGCACAGGTGCAGAGGCAACAAAACCACATATGGCAACTACTGAGAGTCTGACGCTCTTCTATAGAAACCAGACTTATAGTTGGATTTATGTTTTCATCACAAATAAACCACAAATATTATTAGGAGTTTTAATAACCTGATGTACTAGTTCTCTCTGACAGATTCAGATTGTGAAATCTTGCCCTCCAATTGTATTGTTTGGTTTCAATTATTATTGTTAATCAATTATTTTTGCTACAGACACTGCAACTCTAACATCAGCTAAATATAAATTTGCTGTACTTATAAGGCAATTTAACTCCCCTGCTCCCTCTGCTCTGAGAAAGCTGATGAAGCAAACACTGACGAACACTAAGAGAAGTGGAAGAAAGACTATCTGGCTCTTCAGCTTTTCCCATGGTACAAGCTGGTCCTTCTCTCTGAAAAAAAAGCTGGAACAAAATTTGACCTTCCTCTGGAGGAGGACACCTCCTTAACCACCAATGTCCCTTAGCATGGATGCAGAGCTCATCCAAAGCCCCAAGACTAGATTTAACAGAACAGCGTTCAAGAAACCAAATCACCTCTTTTACACCCTATAGGAAAAAGCTGAGAAGTGAGATAAGTGGGCATGATCAGAATTGCAGAAATTAAGCATTAGGTGAGGTAGTGAATATAACTGTCTTCAGCTTTCTAGGAGCCACAGATGCACAGACTGCAGTCCTGATTAAAAATAAAACCTGAAAAAAGTAGCAAAGTACACAGCAGTGATGTATAAACCTAGATGGCATTTTTGTCCAGTAATTTAATTTCTTACAAAAGGGATAACTGAGTGAAAATTAATACTATCTAATATACTTCAGATCATAGGACACCTTTACATTCCTTTCTTGCCTTACATTGTAAATTTCTGTGAAAATAGATTTTTATTCTGATTTTACTCAGATAGTCCTTTTTGGTTTTGAAAGTACTTCAATTTAGTATTTTCTAGCAGAACATGGAGGCAACAGCATACTTGCCTCCCCTTTTATTTACACACTAGATATCAATAACTTTTTTTTTTTTACATGCAACCTTTTGCAGCTGGTACTCCAACAACAGTTCTTTCTGCATCTGTATACTACCTTCTTCCAGAATCACCTGTGGATTTGGAGAATGACAGAAGCTTTGCCCCCTGTGGGTTAGATTTTGGTATTAAAAAGCAAATGCTGAGCCAGAAGTTTCCCCTCACTAACACAAGTGCAAATTCAAACCTGCCACCCTTCAAAATAAACTTAATTTACAGCAGTAAAATTCAACATCAAAATCAGACCCTCTATCACCAGCTAACTAGCAACTCCATGTTTAAATGTAGTCAGCATCCCTACATGTTCAAATTCAGAAAGGTGACCTCTTCTACAAAATATACAAATTTCTGTCTGCTCCCACACACTCCCATTTTTATGCAACTCTCAACTAATGCCACCTTGAAAGCACAACCAGACTTACAGTCTCCTTTGACTTATATCGCTACAGAATCATCTGCCTCTTTCTTTCTATGTAGGTTAGGATGAGATTTTTGGTTTAATTTTAACAAAATAATAGCACAGCTATTTTTAAAGACTGTGTATCTCTACCAGTTCAAAGTTGTGTATCAAACTGTAGAGTTTCTCAGCATAGTTGTCTTAATTGAGTGTGGGTTCAAACTAATTTCAAAACAGTGTTTCAGAAAGACTTTAATTATTAATATTACTCCCATATTAGTGTCATTTTTGTATGAAAGAACGTATTTTAAGTGTTAGTTGTCATGCTTACCAAGACTATTGTATTACCTGCATAGGATTGCCTGTACAGATAAATTAATGAAATGACACTTTCATTTGTTCTGAGTTGAAGAGGAAGAAGCAGGTGAACCAGTATACGCAAACACACAAGGTTATGTGAAGCAGAAGGTAGAAGTGGAATCACCTTGTGTACACCCCTGAACAGAAAAGAATGCTTTCTCAGTAAAAGGTTTTTGTTAGTCATTTTATTTCAAAATATTTACCTGACCTGTTTCCTGTTTCAATTCTGTGCAAGAGACTTCAAGGTATCAGAAGACTAAGAGAATTAATAGTACATCACTGCTATCAACAACCTGAGAGGCCTATTATTTCAAAGGAGCTCGAGTTTGAAGAAGGGATGAGACGGGAAGCCCTATCATACCTCAAGTCAAAGACAGAGTCATACTGAAAATTAAGAATAGATTACCTTTTCCCCTCTCCAATTTTACTCCAAGCCGGCATAAACCAGATTCCTCCTTCCCACTTTTGATAAATATAAATTGGGGACTAAAAAGTGTCTCACTCATTCAGTTCATGCAAAAAGTCATCCCTTCAAAGAACCACCAGTGGGAACCTAGCACATGGAGGCTTAGACACACAAGAAAGGATGCTAGGCAGGATGCAAGGCAAGGTATGGCACTGCCAGAGCTCCCTTCACAAGTTGCAGTCAGACTTCCTCCCTCTTTTTTTCCAAATTCAAAACAACATCTCTTACCTTTCAGTAAAAGTGCTATAGCTACCAGCTTTGCAGGCTTTCCAGGGGTTAGCAGAGGACAAAATCTTTCCTTTTGAAATTTTCACCAAAACACACTAAACATGCAGAATCGGAGGAGAGGAAGAGGGGGGGAAGAGAGCTCGGACAGTAGTCTGGGAGAGCCCTGAGCCTGAGGAGCAGGGTGCTCACTCACAGGACAAGAACTTTGGCTCTGCCCTGATGTTTAGTAAATACATAAATAATTTTGCTCATCATTTTAGGTAGCTGTATTTCCAAATAGTATTGCAAAACTAACACCTGCAGCCTAGAGCTGCATATTCCATTATTGTTAAAATCATGTTGTATTACAACTGCACAAACATAAATAAGGCTAATGCAATCACAGCTGAATTTCTGAAATTAAATACTTCTTTCAAGTGAAAAATTCCCATTAAAAGAGTTAAAAAGGGTCAAATAATAAACACATAATATGTTAGAGTCAAAGACACAGTACACAGTACAGAAAACCTTCCCTGTGACCCAGAGTCACACCTGCACACAAAAGAAATAACATAAATGTCAACAGACCACTTCAGGAAAGAAATAAGCAGCAACACCAGACCTTAAATTCTTGTTAGCCAAGTTACAAAGTACTATTTTTTCTGCTGGATTTCATTGTGGATCAGATGTCTTGGGATGCTGAAGTCTATCTGACACGCTCCAGCTTTCTCTGGTGTCTCCCAGGACCAGTTATTCTCACATCCTCCACACTGCTTTGCTAATGCCTGGAGGCATTATGCCCTGTAAACAGCCATGCTGCTACCAGGCTTAGTAACTATTCCAAAGACAACAACATAATTCTGTCCTTCAAAACACACTCTGGTTTCCTATCAGGTGTAAATCCTTACGAGATAAGGCTCAAAGCCCTGTTTCTGCCTGTTAGTATAAGAACACAGCAAAAAAAAAAAAAAAAGCCCAAAGCCTTCTTTTATATTTTTCTTTTGCATGTTTGTTTAAACACATATCAAATTCTTTGATACTGTTCTGTGAACATTACAAAGAAAAAAAATGCTACTTTTACTTTTTGTATTTATGAGAAAAACAATCCCCTTCTCAGCACAGTGTTCTAAACCACTTAAACACTTCAGAGGACATTACAAGAAATACTATATTTGTAGAAAGTGACTTCCATTGCAACATCATTTATTTTGGTAGCAAGTTAGGTGATAGGTTAGCATGGAGTAATCTTATTCAAGAAATCAGGGGCACTGTTTTCAAGAACTACTAATCTGCTAGAAACTGCCTTTGAAAAGCACAAAACAAAAATAAGCATGTCGATCTTAGAAGAGTGCTAAAGTATTAAAATGTTTTCTAATACACAATGCATTAGAACTTAGAGCTATAAATGATGACCAGCATAACAATTAAAAATTTGTTTTCAAAGACTTATTACATAAAAATTTAAATTTTTTTGTATGGTAATAGCAAGCTAAAAAGCAGATAAACTGTGTCAGACCATGAAAAAGCAAGTTTTATTTTAACAGGGACCCAAGGCTACAACATCTCCAAAGGTTTCTTGCTGAGTAAAGAAGGAAGTGGGCCAGGCATAACATCACTATATAAAATAATGTCTACTCCATTTACACCATCTTGTGATT
Organism: Tapera naevia; assembly: GCA_033556795.1. Lineage (NCBI taxonomy): Eukaryota > Metazoa > Chordata > Aves > Cuculiformes > Neomorphidae > Tapera > Tapera naevia. The sequence goes on from JAUMJJ010000059.1 coordinate 9,192,345, forward strand.
GACCCTCAAAACCTTTACATACGCAATACTCACTAACTGAAGTAATGTCACCACTACAAAGCCCCCAAAATGTAACCAGAAATAACCTTTGACCCTCATCCTAGCAAAACCAGCCAGAAGTCAAGGTTTGCATCACTCACAGCAAATTCTATAATCCCTCACTCCACTTCCTGGGCACAGGCAGCTGATGACATTTAGCAAAATCTTTCTGAACTTCTTGGTAAATATTGCCCTCGTTATCAGAAACTCAACTGTTCATTTAAATATGAGCAGGATACTGCTGTAGCCACATCTGCATCTCCTACTCACCCCAGAAGGAGGAACTGAGCTAGTTACAATTACCTATAGCTAGGACCTGACAGCCAAACTACTGATAGCTGGGAAGAAGGTGTAATTGTAGTGGAATCAACATTTTAGGAGATATCAGCCCCAGCTGATAGCTGTGTTTTAGCATAACTGAATCAAAACGGGGATCATGCAAGCTCCACACCCCCTGCTGTAGTCATAGGTTAGACAGGAAAAACATCCTCCCCAGGAGGAAAACATCTTTTACTAGCATTCCTCCCTCTTCCTCCACCAGCTCTAAGAACAATATAGCAACAAACAAGTCATGGTTCCTGCTTAGTTATCATCTCCGGTATAGATGTGCTCTCCACAACTTTAAATGCCAGAAGACACCAGGATCAAAGAGCTTCTTTCGGATCTCCTCCTCTTGTCCTGCCCTGCTTGACCCACAGATGGTAAACATTGCTGAGGTAGCCACAATCAATCACCTCCTACACATCAGAACAAAAACAGATACCCTTCAAGTCTCACCCTTCAGTGATGATCACTCTCTCACTTCTAGGACTGCCATAAAGCTGTGCCAGCTAATATTTTTAATGTTTTTAAACAGTGACTGTGGGACTCATCCGTGGGGAGGACTCAAAAGAAAGGGCAGATGTCCTCACCTTCTGTGAATGAATTCAAAAGGAACACTGAAGAAGACTCAGGTTATGCTGTACTAGAGGATGTCAAGCACTCACCCTAAATAACATTTTAAAGACAGTTTCCTGACAAATATGGTGCACTGACCACTAGAAGCAAATACAAGCAAGAAATTGTCTGGTATAACAAAGCTGTCAATTCCTCTTCTCACCTTTATTTGATCAGATTTGAACAGAAGCCAGATGGGATACCTGACAAAATCTGAAGGCAGCTCTTCTAAGAAGAGGATGCCAGTGAAGAGGGAAAAAAAAAAAACAAACAACCTAGAATGACTGGCAAATAGCTTCCTAGCTCGAGTAGTATCTTCATCTCCATTCATGCCTATCCATTAACACCTGCAGCTGAGAAGACTGCTACTTTAGGAGGAGGGGTCATTAGCTATGCCAGGAAAACCTTTATTATTAAGGAATCTGAGCTGCATAACCAGGAGGCAACAACATGCCATGACTTCTAGCTTGTTATAACAACTGAAGAGAAAAAAAGTCTCCTAGCTCAAATGCTTTCAACTGGGCATTTCTCCTGACTCGTAAGTGAATTGACACTTCCTAATTCAACCTAAGTTGTAGGCAGATCCTCATTATGTTGTCATTGCAAGCTCCAAAGGCAAGCACTTTAACTCAAAACAGCCCAACAGAGCTGGAAGTGCCACTAAATTAAAAAGTTTTTGGGAAATGATAATAAAAAAAAGCAATTTTCATAAATTTTTAGATACATTTTTAGTGAACTTTTAAAGTCAGACACGTTCAATTTCCTTCTGATTTTTATTTACTACCTGTGCTAAGACGCTGCAAAGTAGAATTCCCAGCTGCTGAAAACACAGGAAACAATTATCCCAAGTACTTCTTAATTCACTGTTTCAAGCACAAGTCTTGATAGAAGACTCCTTTAAACTAAAATAAGCTTTTTACTTACTTAGCTACGTACTATTGAAAGGGAAAACTTTTTTTTAACATTTACTCTTTCATGTGCAATTCTAAAGCACAAAACAGTAGACAGGCCCAAATTTATTATGGTTATTTTCTCACAAACTGTATTGTTTACTATGCCTCTCAAATTTTATTGAAAAAAATCAGCTCTTATACTTACATCTTTATCAAGCAAGAAAACATCATACTCTCCTATTTAAGGTCTGGAAACATTTTATTAGCCCCAGACTTTTATTCCCAGCAGGAGAGATGAAAAATGCAGCACACGTTAATCAGATTGTAAGCACCTCCATACTATCAAAATAAAAGTGCAGTCACAGACACCTCTTAAACAAGTTTGCAATAATTCAAATACAGAACCTGATTACAGAGGGAGTATTAAAGACTTCATCAGTCCTCATTTCACCTATTTAACTGAAACAGGAAAAATGATGGTACAAGAGGAAATGGTTTAAGCCTTTAACACAACCCACAGCCTTGTATCATGCTAATGCTTAGACCTTAAAATCAGAGGCAGAACAACGCAGAAAGAATACCACTTCTCTTGATTAACTTTTAATTTCATTTGACAGTTTAAAGTTCTACATTCTTTTTGCTTCAATATAATTTGCATTCTATTATCACTAAAAGCAGATTCAGTGAGTAGTAAGATTTTCTTTCCCCAGGTAATTTTCAGACAGACACTGCCCCAGGTAGGATAAAGTATGGGGAGATACATTACACATAGCCAGAGGCTCAATGTTTCACGAAAAAGGTTACTGGCTGGATAAATTTTCTTCCATAATGTGTGCTGCTTGCCAGAAACCCACAGAATACACTGATCATGGATGAGAACAGAGGTTAAGGAGAGTAAAGTCAACATAACTGTCTCTTTCTAAAGCCTAGGCAAACAGAAGGACTTCACAGCCTGCTTCAGAGCTAATCCTCCTTTGGACTATTTCACACCAAACAAATGGAAAAAGAAACTAAGTAAATTCCAAGTGAAGAAAACCTCACAATCAAACAGCTCAGTCTCCTTCCAAGCAGACTCATGTTTGGGTGCTTCTCCTGAAGACATACTTAATGTAATAGCTAGCAGAAGATACTTTCTTCCAAGAACCAATTGTAGATTCTCTTGAAGAATTCACAGACAAATAAAAATTATTTTTTGCATTCATACATAGGGTGCAAAATTCCTTACCTAACAATGGTAAGGAATACCATTAACAAATAAATCACTCAGTCCTTGTAGCTAACTTTATTCTTTCAAGAGATTTAAGAAATGGCTCAGTACAGCAGTACAGTAGCACAGAAATCAAGACCAAAATCTAGATCTTGATTAAACTTGATGACCAAAAGATGGAGCACCAATAAAGGTCACCAATAAAAAAATAATGTTAATAGCTCAATAATCCAAAGTGAAGGAGATGAGCATACATTACTACAGCTACTTCTCTTCATTATTCCCAGAGTGTCTTGGGAAACGAGTTAACCATCTATCTATACCTTTAATGTGCTTTCTCTAATTTCCAAACTCTGCCAGAAGTGTCTTAATTGGTTGTGTTCCAAGTATACATCAGACAAGTTAATCAAATTTTTTCTTATCCAGTAAAAAATCAGAAGAAAAAAAAAGAGGACAAAAAAAAATCAATATAAAGACAGCACTGTACTCTACTCCTAACTATTTTAATGGACTTGCCCATCAACAGAGAAAACTCCATATTATTCTCATAAAATAACTCCAAATTTGGACAACAAATAAGATGACACAAATAAACAAATAGGATTGAAGCTTGAAGATTCAGCATAGGACATATGCAAACAGAAAGGGTCACTACATAACCCTCCAGGGGAAGTAGTGCTGTTATGCTTTGCAAATTAGCCACTCAGGAGTGCATCATACTTCTGCTTTATGTTCTGCTTATCCATATGATTTATACATACGATAGCTATTCATTCTTTTAATGCCTTTGATAAAAGCCTAACCTAAGAATGTTAAACCCTACATGAACCATGATGCAGTTATTCATTATATACTTTAATGCAGTAAGTACCAGAGCAGTCAGATAAATGAGTCTACAATCATTTTTGTACATTTTTAAGCACAGCCTTATCTCCTCATTTGCTGGCTTCCTTCATAGGAACTTCTAACTGTTACTAACATGTAGAGTACACAGTATCTAAAGTACCATATCCACGAAAGGTGATATCTTACATTTACCAGTTGACAGTCAACAGCAATAGTCTTTACTTTACAAAATGGGACAAAACATTTAACATTTTTTGAGAAGCAAGAGTTTATTTTCCCTCTTAGAGAAAAAAAAAATAATAAATTGTTTGGACCTTTGCAGTCTTAAATGGAAATATTCCTAAATATCTTGCCAAGAATTTGCCTCCCCCTACAATTTGTCTATGGCATACTATGCACTTTTCTTCAGTTATTTCCTGATAGTATGTTATTTCTCCTCAAGAACATTATTGATCTTAGTAAGCACAATTTCCAAAGGATGACTGAGACACTAGACCATACCAACTAATTCCTAACGAGGGCTTTTTCAGTACTTCCACACTGACAAGGACTTGGCTTGCCTACCAATGCAAAAAAACAAAATGCTGATAAGGGTTAACTTTTTAATCACTTGCAAAGACTATCTCAAAACTTCAGAGTCTAGCAATTCCAAGATTCCTTCAAGAACATAAACCTTTGATGTACCTTTCTTAACTAAGACTTACCACTTCATTTGCAAGTAACCTTTGAAGAAATTACGGCAGTATGCACTTCCAAAGCTGATCCCTGTGCTTGCAGCTCAGAACAATCCACAGAAGCCTATAGCTTGATGGACAGTGTGATATAAATGTCCTTCTCAGGATCTATGCAAGGCTTTCTGTATCAAGGAAGTTAACACTTTTTTTTTTCTGATTAAATCTGCATAATTACTAAGGTGTCTTCATGCATTTCTGCAAGATTTTTTTAAAGGTAATTAACACTCTAGGAGATCAGGTCTTCTTTCATAAAATGCTGTATTTTTCCCTGAGTTCAGACAAAAAATGGATTAGCTCTTCATGTTTAAATTGGATGCCCACTGGCATAACAGAGATGCAATTTCAAATCACTCTTGCATTACAGGTGGCAACAATACTGTCAAAATAGTAGAAGTCTATAAAAAACATAATATGCAAAAGATCTATGCTTAGCATTTTACAAAGCATGAATACATCAATAGTCTTGCAAAACAAAACAAAACTGGAATAAAATGCTGCTATCATGTATCAAGGACACCAAACCCTAAGTGGTACAGAAGGCATTACCTCCAAATAATTAAGCTGGGAAGACAGTCCCTCTAGAAATGTAGTCTTTGTCTTTGGTCTTTAAACAGTTTTCTATACTGACAAGAAGATTAGAAGCATACCTGGAAGTCATCTGGAAGTATAAAGTACTATTTACAGATAGGATTTTCAATTAAACAATACTCTTACTGAAGAAAAAACAATTCTTTAATACTAGAAAATACTTTCACCGAAAAAGAAGTTCCGATGTCAGTTAAAATAAAGGGTTTACTGCTGAAGTGCTGAGAGTACTCAACAGCACAGAAAATTGGGGATTTATGTGGAACAAGAAACACAGATGGAAAACACTTTTAACCTGTTTATCCATGAATCCAACTCAATTACATGCTCTAGAAAATATTCTTCCACTATCAAATATTAAACACTTCATAGAAAATTAAAACCAGCCTCTCTCACTGTGAGGCAAGAAATGAATTTGATTTACACGTGTTAATGTAATTATGCAAATGTTGAAACTTTCATCATGTCCTGCAAATAGTTTCATTCTTTGGGTAGTTTTACCTAGTCAGTTTATTTTAAAAAGTGCTTTTCATCTCTGAATTGATTCTCTTCTGTTCTACCTTACCTCTAGGAGGCATCAAGTAGGAATCAGGTTGCTACCTTCTCTGCTACCCAAACACACCTCTTTTGGCAGCAAAGAGCCCAGATTGCAGCTGTAATTGTAATGCTTTCAGTTACCAAAAGCAAAGGCAAGGCAGTAAGAGAAGCCAGAAAGTCAGGCTGACGTCCTGTCCTCCAGTTCAGCTTCCTGATGCTGTGATGAAGATACAGAGAGCAGCATCACCAGCATCTCTGACAATCTGGGCATCCACCCAATGCACGTAACACATATCCTAAAGAAAAGCCAAAGCCCAGCAATGAAGTTTGAGACAATCTATGTTAGCAAGAGCATTCCTCAAGCTGTCACTCACTATTAGTGTTCAATGATATATCAAGGATACAATTCACAATTACATTCTCTGCTAATTAATTAAGCAGCCACATGCAGCTTCCTCCCCTTCCCACCAACTGTGAAACTTAAATGTTCAAGTGAAAGATGCTTACATCAAAAAGGGCATCTTGGTCTTACTCTGTAACAACACGAGCATTATTAAGGTCAAGTGCATTCCTCATGCTGTACACTGCCACCTTTCTTTTCCTTCACTAAAGAACACAAACACTTAAAAGACCTTGCCTAGGCCCATCTGTCTGCAGCACACACCCCCAACCCCACCTTCCCACAGTGCAAAGGCAGAGGCCTTGCTACAAAACCCATTCCCTTATTAAATCTTTCCTTTCCATGAGAGGGTAATAATATTTTTACCTAAGAGACACAAGGCCACCATCTTTATAAGAAATTGTTTCCAGAGAAAAAAAGTAAAAGACAATATGGTGATTCCTATAGGAATTCCCTTCAAGAATACCATTTCATAGCACTCTCAGAGGATGGTAGAGCAGTTATAGATCCACCTCAGCTGCTAAAACCACTGTTTCCATTCCACTGTCAAGAAGGATTTATGGTAAGACTTCTTATCTAAATGAATAATCAAATTGATTTAGTGGTCTCAGTTTTATGTTATACACAATTATATAAGAGGAATGGCAAAATAGGTGCTATCTAATTGATAGAGGGATTACCAAATCCTTTGGAGAGATTGTCCATAAACCATAAAATTAAGTAGGCCATGCAACTGCACAGCTACACACAACAGCAGTCAAGTGGAAACAAAACGATCACATTTATAGAGGAGATTAGTTAAATTGCTAACCAAGAATATTAGATATGAAAGTATGTTTTTTAAAAAATACTGGAGGCAACGGCATGACAATACAGAAATGCACACACAGTATGGTAATTCTTTTGAAAAGATTGCTCTGCTGCTGGCAGGGCTCAGTTGTTCAAAGAGGGAGCAAACCAAAGGCTACTGAAATTCAGGAAACTGATGTACAGCAAGTGAAGTCTTATAATTTAAAATGAAACATTTCAGATAGTGCTCATTTTTAATGTTTTCCTTATCTTTTAACTTAGCCAATACATCTTTTAAATAGTAATGATATCGTCAAAAATTAAGTTACCTCTGAATTATTACCAAAAAGGCGTCATTTGGGGTGATGTAGTTACAAGCATTCTGACAAAGCTACTAGTTACTTTCAGCTTTGGTACCACGTATCAAATCAAGTGATTACAATAGCAACCATGGACTACAAACTACATTAAACTTCTGAAGTTAGTTTTATATATGCAAGAGCATAAACATGTGCAAAGGCATACTGAAATTGCATCTGCACAGAACAGCCTGTCCAGTCCAGTAATGCCATCTTTGAAAGTGGTCTTGGTGTGTATTTAATATTTTTTTCCCCTCAGTCCATCTATGTTGCAGAATGAAAAAAACCAAACACACCCAAAAGGCAAAGTGCAAGTCAAGCTATACTTCGGCTTCTTTGAAGATGGTGTTCACTTAGATTTTATTCCTCTTTTGAATAGTAATTCAATGATAATTTTTCACTTCCCATGCAGCATTACTGAGGCTTGAAACTGTTGTGATAACATATGCTTGAGAAACAGCTGTGTCTTGGGCAAAGAGGCTTTAATAACAACTCACTTCACAATGTCTGATTGTTCTGACGCAATATGATTTTTGCTGCCGTGGAGGAAGAGATATGCCAGGCTTCTTACATTGTACAGAGGAAGCCAAGCCAAATGAGATACAAGCACATGATTGAAAGCTCTCAAGATGGGAACCTTGTCAATTAAAAAACAAACTGTTAAGGGCAATAAGCAGCTGCTAACCACTTTCATAAGCTGGAAACAGAAACTGCATTGTCCCAAAGAGCTTCCCACACACTTTCCTCCGTAACTCCCCCCAAGCAAAAATGCCTGGACTGCTATTTCAGATTTAAGTTTGTTGGGTTTTTTTTAATGTCAGACTTGAATTCTGTCATTTACAAATCCATAACTTTTCCAACAATACAACAATATTAACTGTATGGCACAAAATCCATTTTCATTACAGCTCAAGACCCAGTTTCCTACTCCACTATTTGAAAAAACAGAGAAAAGCTCTGCAACTTCAGCACTCAGTAGGCACTACTTACACTCCAACGTCCATTTTTTTTCAATCTGGCAAGCATTTCAAAATTTAGCATGCAAGTTACATGGACTCAGTTCAATTCCTAGATTAGATCATGAACCTGAGATGTATGGAGCACTTTCAATCCAGGCTTCATAGAATTTTTGGTCCTCAAAGCTTGCTGGTTTCACAAAATGTAGAATCAAGCCTGAAAAACTAGAATCTTACTCTTCTGCCAAAAGGCTGGCATCCGTCCTTCTTCCTACCTTCATGTATCTTCTCTGGGGCACCCCTACTTGTCTCAGAATACTCCCAAGGAGGCAGAGGCAGGGCCTAAATAAACCAAAAATGGTCATGAAATAAAGGTTTGCAGGAACCATACCCATTATGATTGCATAGTGATTACATAACTGATTATATAGTGGCATCACTGGACAACTGCTGAAAAAGGTTTCCTGGGGCCACTACAATCACTTAACACAGCTCAGAATGATTCACAAAGGAGTTAACTAAGTGAGCACTGACAGCCTGGTTTGCTAAATTTAATCCAAGCATCTTTCTCCCAATCTTACAAGTATGATAACTGCCAAAGCCTCTGGTATTTCCCCATGAAAAACAAATTAGGCTTTAATGAAATATGCAATCTCATTCCAACATACTGAGGCAGGCTGGCCCCTCAACAACAAATCAACAACTAATACCAAGAAGCTCCTGGAAGCCAGGGGAGCCTGGGGCAGATGATATTTCCCCAGAAGTATGCATTTATCTGCCTCCTGCTTCATGTCAGAGATGGTAGGCATAAAAGCAGAAGTGCCTGTTCAGTTGTGACAAAGCTATCTGTCCAACACAAGCAAGGGCCTGTCAGTAACCAATGCAACTGCATTTATTAATACATCTAGATACTGAAAATCTTGTTGCTGATGTTTTTAATCAGAGCAATTTTATTTTGAATTTTTGATTCCATCATTTCAGAAAAATTAAGTGAGACTGTGAAACTACAATAGGTGTAAAAGAGTGGCCTGCAGTAATTCTATGCATCACATACTTGCCTCAAAAGACCACATTTCAGTTGATTCCTGATGAAATCTTATACCATTTCACTTCTTCCAAGTCCTCCATACTTCGAAGGCAGAAATCAAATACACTTTAAAAAAAGGCATAGATTACAAAAGGAAGGACTTTCATATTCTTAGCCTTCAGCTACTAAAACTGTACTGAATTTCTGAGCAATTCCACAGCTGCATTAGATGAGATGATCCAATTTCCAAAGAGTGAGTGCTAGCCTTAGAATTCATTATGATTGTTTTCAAGATATGGTAGTGATATCACTTCAGACTCATGCCCTCTCTTCCCTCTTTTTTTGTGTCAGGAAAAGTAAACGCATAAAATTCCCTTATTCATCTCCTTCCTCGTATCTAAAGTAAGAGTGCAAAGAAAGTCAAAAGTTGTTTCTTGTCTCCTGTTAAGGCAGAATACTTCTGAATAATTCTTAGGTGTATTTTTTCTAAAGCAAAGAAGTCATAGTGCTTAAAAAGATTGATCTCGCATTTCACATCTGTACACTGATCTTGTAAAACACACCACGGTTCTTGCAGTAGCAGAAGTAGCAATGCAAAAACAAAAATCCAAGAAAACAGTCTCTCAAGTGAGTCTGCAGTGGCAAAGCACGTATTCCTCACAGGGAATGCTGCTTTATCACATTTCCAAACAGCTTTGTAAAATGAAGCCAGAGAGAATTAACTATTATCCAAACAATACTTCCTTGCAATGCGCTGTATATTTCTCATTCAAAGTGCTGCTCGAAGGGGCAAAGAGGTCCCTGGTCTGACAATAGCCTGCTACCAGGTGGAAACAATTAAGGAAGGAAGCTCTCCTCCACTGTGCAAATTATTTACTAGCAATCCCCACCAAAGATCATGCCATGACCTAATTTAACCACGTAACTTGCACTATGTCTCTCTCTTCCTGCATGCTTATGATAAGACAGCCCCAGGATTTTGCCATATTTCTACATAATATTTTGATTTCTCTAATTTCTCATTATAGTAGCTGTTTTTAAAAAACTCAGTCTGCCTTCTTCGTGCATTTGAAAACTGAAATAAGGAATTTTCTTTGCTGTGAGTCAGCCTAATTCTGTCTATTACCTATACATTAACTTATATCAGCTGAAACTGTAGCTCAGAGGTAATAGAACTGGGAAGGTGTTGTTGTTTTGGTTTCTTTTAAGATGAAAAACAAGGGAAGGGAGAGTGGATAAACTATGTGCCACTGATTTTGTAATGATATTTTTTCTAGTAATCCTAGTTAAAAGAGACTGGTATTTGCACATACAGTAAACCAGCAATAATGCTACTCTCCCTACCTTATCAGCATTCTACATGGTAGTCTTCTAATGAAACACTAAAGGCAAAGGAAGATTTTATTTTTTTTTAAATAAAGGTTAACTTGATATATTCTGCATATTTCAGACACACCATTTGGTCATCTTTGATAACTTGGTCATCTAAACCAAGAAGCCAGTATTCACACCTTGCCACAAGATTACTGTTTCCAAAAGTTATTAATACCAACTACATTCAAAAAGAGAGAGCCCTACCATACATTAAGAATATATAAACGTTTTAGACATTTGATTTCATGCAGGAGCTGCCCATCTTTGTTCCCTCTGAGCAATGTTCTCATCCCCATAAGGAAGAGTTAGGAAGAATTTATTTACTGAAAGGGTAGTCAGGCACTGAAACAGGCTGCCCAGGGAGGTGGTTGAGTCACCATTCCTGGAGGTATTTAAAAAAAGGATAGATGAGTTTTTAAGGGACATGGTTTAGCGGATCATGGGTGTGGTTGGACTCTATGATCTCAAAGGTCTTTCTAACCAGAAGATTCTATGATTCTATAACTAACTTAGAACAGACCTAAATATTTAAGAAGACAGCATTAGGAGAAATAAACCTTGTTTACACTACTAGTGTGTCATTCAGGTTCAAGTTCTTAAATCAGAAGCGAGCTACATTGCCAGTCAGTACAGTTGCTGATAGCTTCAAAAGCAGCATTGTGGTGTAGCTTGGCATTATTCATAACAAAAGAAAAGTTCCCTCTTGCATCACACAGCCACAACACAATCTGTTGAGACAGTTTCATACATCGGAATGTTTTCCACTAATACCAAAGCCTCCTGTTATTTGATACCACTGACGACCACCTGCCTCAAGAACAAACATAGCTGGAAAAAAACAGAATCAGACTGCCTCCACTTGGTATTCCTCTTTATTCAACGATATGGCCATCATCAAGTTTGCCACCTTCAAAAAGAAAAACATCACTTCCTCACTCTTCCTCAGAAGTCGCTGTGGGAAGAGCATGAAGATGCAGAACCATGGTCTCCCTGGAGATTGCTCATTCCTGAGTCTTTCACTGATGTTCTGAATTAGAAGAGGAAGGAAAAGTGACCAGTATATGAATTAACATAATTTTATCATGAGTGCAGATACCCATTTGCTTCCCCCTCCTTTCCAGCGCACACAGTAAAACTCTAAGCCCAGTATCTCTAAAAAATCATCAATAACTGCAATAGAGAGAGCAACCGTAGTCTCTGTATCTTATTTCCGAAGGACATGGGCAAAAGGAAAAAAAAGAGGGATGAAAATATCCCCTCTCACTATGAAGAGATAAAGCAGGAACAAGACAGTGATGAATGGGGCACAGTTCATGGAGCTCTTCCCAGCAAAGACCTACAACACTCAAGCAGCAGTAAAAAGTAGCAGCAGGGAGAACACCAACACACTTAACCCTTAGTAAAGGCAAATGGGCTTAGAGAGTCTGTGGTGCTCTTTACATCACCAGAGGGGAAGGGAGAGCCTAATTACTTGCTACAATTACCGAAATTCATGAAAAAGGAGGTCTGTTCCTCTATCCCCTAGATTTATATTTTAGTCCCATCAAACACTTTATAAGAGTCCTTGAATTTTACATCATCCTCAACATTTTAACAAGATTAGCCTTGTTCTGGGAATATGGATCATTAGCAAAACTGTCAGCCCTATAAAATAATCATTGCTTTATTTCCTTGGCAACAGAGGAAACTTCTAGTGGAAAGAGTTTTAAAGTACAGAGTGGACCTTCCTCTCCAGACTGTAACCATTTCCAACAACAGTCTAGTTACAATACATCTGCTGAGTATGTCTTCTAGGAGGGATGTGAAAGACCAAACAGATCATACACAACACTGAGACCACTCAGTACAACATTATTCTGAATCCAGGAGTTCACCTAGTTCTTCTACACATCTATGTAGCAGAAGACACAGCAGAATTAGAAAGTCCTTAAACAGAAGAAGGATTGTAACAAAGCTCAAAGTAAACAAATGCAAATGTCACTTATGCTTACATATAACTTTACTGGAGGAACACCCACCCTAAAGCACAGGCACACAATAGGTTTTCTCCATCTGTGCATTCAACTGTTACTGGCTTAAGAGCGACAGTGTGCTTAGCCTGTTGTCACAGTAGGTAAACAAATAAATAAATGGGAATGCTCTGCAAAAGACTAATGTTGCAAATATGCAGTCAACATTATCAAAAATACCTCAAAAACTAAGCAGATCTCTACCGGCATTCCACTGTCAGTAACATTGCTCAGCTATCCAAAAATCAAAACCTCTATAAAGAATAAGTACCTGTGTAAAATCTGAGTAAATACCAAAAGCAGAAAATACCTACAGAACAGAAAAAATGCAGTGCCCAGCCACATCAGAACAAAGACTCGGGTGAATTCCAAAAAAAAAAAGGACTTTTGTATTCTTTGTGCCATTTGTCGCAGTGCCATTTTCAAAACTATCATAGAAAAGGGGGAATTACCAGTTAGTTTTTCCACAGCAAAGGAGAAAGGTATGAGGAAGGCACAAAAAAAAAACAGAATGCAACACGATTGAAAAATCTGGATAAACTCAACACATCGGGAAGATAAAAATAAACAAGAAAATAACAAAGCAACAAAAACTATGGAATATCAGACTGGAACCAGAAAATAAAGTTTTGGAGAAACTGTTTTTTTAATGAGGCTAAAAGCACTTTATTTCCCACTGTACATACCTCCTCAAGTAGAAGGAATATACAGGAACAGAAAAGTTTAACAATTGGTCAAAAGACTTTTTTTTAAGGAATAGCAAAACTGGAACTCCTGAAAGTAGCCTTGGATTAAGGGCTGTAAATCTGGAAGACTTGCAGAGACCCATTAGCATAGCAAAGAGAAGACTGATCTGGCTGAATGGTCAAAGGAGGATTTGATTTTAGCCCTCATGCAGCACTCCCTCGGTCACTGTAAGGTACACTGGAAGTTAAACATACGTCGTTTTTCAAAGCCCAGTTGGACTCAGTAGATCAGAGGGGGGGAAATGAATTCAAACATCGCATTTGTATTTTTTTCTCTCCTATCACTTTTCAGAGATAAAATGGAAAGGGATGAAACATGGGCTGTCCTTGGTTTTAAGTTTTGAGTAATCTGCAGTGCCACAAGCTAATCTGTGGGTTTGCCTGTCCATTTCTGACTGTTTTACAAGAAGAGAAAAGGACAAATTAAGTTCAATTTTTTTAATTAGGAAGCCATGAAACACACAAAGGAGCAATCACAAAGGGCTCTGTTTCACTCTGCATTTTAAGCACTGATATGATGCTACTTGTAATACTTCATGCAAATAGCACTTACACAGTAATTCTTACATGGTGCATCATCAGCTCAGGCACCTCTAAGCAGGGTCCTACACCTGGGTTTTGGATAAGCTCTCAGGCAGCCAGAAGGGAGCAGGGCTGGCCAAGATTGCCAGACTCACTGCCAACGGGGACCCTCCGGCTGCTGCCTTCACCCACAACTTCTCAGATGAGCACAATCAGCCTTAGGACAAAGGGAAACGCTTTGAGACTAAGTGACTTCAGAACTTCAAATGTTTTCAGGAAGAAATTTCTGACACCTTGCAGAATGGTCGAAGCCAAGCCAACAAAGCAACAAAGCCAAGATCCTGACAGTTTGGTAACAGCAAAAACCAAGGGAGGAACATACAGTTGACAACACAAGTCTGTGTGGAAAAACATTTCTAAGTTTTTCACATGTTCCCTTCAGGAGTTATGCTGGGATTAATATTGCATGTTAGCAGGTTAGAGGGGTTGCCCAGTGAGTGGGTTATTACAAAGTTCAGCTCCTCAAAGAAGAATGTCTGTTGAAATAATAACAATAGCCTTTTTATCATCCATCTACATTTCTAGGCATTAAAAAATTTTATTATTAAACAATGACATAGAAGTTCTAGAAAAGGCAAATCAGCAACACCTATACAGTTTAAAAGGTCTCACATACCAGGTTCAAATGCTGAAACTACTGAATCTACCTAGCAGAGTTAAATACAGTGTCAAAAAAAAGAAGAGAAAGTAGACTGTGCCCATGAAAGTTAATCCAGATTAATTTAGAATTAGAACACTAACTTTTTACGTGTAGGAAAACAAATTACTTTAACAGGTAAGCAGGTATTTTTATAAAGCAGAGGCAGTTAATCCAAGCAGTATATATTCAAACTGTCTATCAGTATTTAGGGACCAATTTAATCATACGAAACAACCCCTATGCTTCTCATTGCTGGCCTCGTCACACTGCAGATCATGCAATTAAGCCATTTCCAAATGAGTTCATTGGGGTACTTTGTAGGAAAACAATTGAATCAGCTGCAGAGCACCCTTCCTGAGCATAAATTGTTCACAAATCCATGCTGAAGTTAAAATTAATAAGTGGAAAACTTTAAAGAGTTGCGCTGTTTTGCTTACTTCAGGGACAGTGAGATATCACCCAAAATAAGGGATGTTTGTTCAACTGAGCCTGGGGAACAGCCCCAGATAACACAGGACCAACTTGGCAGCTTTGTATTTTTGACCTTGTTGCTAACTAGCCCCCACCTCCCCTACAGATATCAACTGGTGACACTTTTTGCAAGAGATTACAACAACACAGACAGCAGGTCCCAATCAAATTTGAGTATAACCTGATCTACAAAGATCTGCTTTCTCCCTCCAGCTCTCTCAGGCAGGAATGCAATCACAGGGAACCGCTGACAGCGCATCACTAATCCACACCCTTCCCACGGGGGCACCAGGGACAGGGTACATGCAGCTGGCATCACTGGGACCAGCGATGAGGAGGAGAAGCACCTATCTTTCATTCTTGCAGAACAAATCCCTAGCATTCATTTAACTGAAATAGGGCAATGGCACACAGGTTTCATTGGGGTGCAGTTGCTCTTATCTCTATCAGCTCAGCAGGGGTCAAGGCCAGGTTTCTACTTCCCCTGCAGCTTTGCTGAAGCGGGAGGAATCAAAAGGAAACTCCCAACAGCTGCTGCAGGATTATCTGAGTAAAGTAGGC
The DNA here is from genome assembly GCA_033556795.1 of Tapera naevia. NCBI lineage: Eukaryota > Metazoa > Chordata > Aves > Cuculiformes > Neomorphidae > Tapera > Tapera naevia. The sequence continues at coordinate 9,208,036 of JAUMJJ010000059.1, forward strand.
AAGGGAGGAAAAGCCATGGGCCTTCATCAAGGCCTTTGTGCCCATCCTGCAGCAACTGCTCTTAGGAAACCACTGTATCCTTGGGACTGCCATGACGATGCTCTAGATCTAAAGGTGGCCTTGACCCCTGAAAAGGGGAAGATTATCACAGATTTGCTCATCTTGAAAGGTGCACTGGAGGGTGTACTGCAGCTTATGAGTAAAATTCATAAGTAGTGCGTATTTTACATATTTACCATTTAGAACCATTATTTCCAGCTACTTTTCCATTTTACCCTCCCTCAAGAACTTCATGTAATATAGAACAGACATCATCACTGGTATTCACCAATGTAAATCCTGACACGCATCTTTACCGAATACTTAAATAACCAAGAGGCAACAGGAAGAAGCAACGAAACAAAGACCAGATTCAGAGAATGGAGTAACAACATTTATAGAATCCAATCCATCACTGAAGATACCTTTCTTAATGACACTGTACAATCTCCAAGCAGGTTTGCCCTTAGCCCACAGGAGGTGTGATCTAAGGGTGAGGTAAGAAAGGACAAGTAGAAATAGACAAAGTAAACAACAAAACAACAGGAGACAGAACAGATTTAGCACTGGAATGCATGATTAGTTGAGCTTTCATTGCTTTCACAGTTCATAGTTTATGCTGATACAAAACTGATTTTGTTCCTAACACTTTTTTTTCCTAGTAGGGTTTAGGTTTTGTATGATATTGAAAACAACAGTTTTCCTAATACTAGATGACTAGGACTGGAAGAAAAGAAAAAGAAACAACACACACATAGAAGAAAGAAAGGGAAAAATTTGTAAAATATCACTTCAAAAAACACATAAAATTATCTACCAAGCTAAAGTTAAAGGCACGTGCAGATTTTATTCAGTATATCAGTGGGTGAGCACAAGTTCAAATGTATCACCCTGAAGACTCAACATCACCTCAGACAAACTCACAGATTAGGTTGTGGCACTGCAGATAACTCCAAGCTTAAAAACAAAGTAAAACTTTATTAACATTAACCATTGTATTTTGGTTCAGTGATTCAAGAAACATAACTATCTTCAGAAAATACTGAATCCCCTTTTCTCCTAGAAATATGTACACTGAAGAAGCAAAATACAGTTTCCCAATAGCTTTCTGAAAGACAAAGGGACAATTAGGAGATTTGGTAAAAAGATGCCTTTATTAACTGCAATTAATTTCGATTATAATAGTCATTCCTTTAATTATGGTTGATGAAAAACATTACACGTAATTTGTTTCCCCCACACTAGCGTTCCAGATACAGATTTCCATTACCTCATCAATACCCACAGCATGAAGTAATCAGAAATAAAACATGAGCATAATCTTTAAGAATTTTATGTTCATAAAAAAAATAAGACAGCCATACCAATGTTTAGGTTTATATAAGCAATCCTACTAAGTAAAAGAAAAAAAACGGGCAGAGGTAGATATGAAGTATGCTGATTTTGGTTGGGTTTTTTTTGTCCCAGAAGAAGAGTCTGAATGACAAGTGCTATAGAATCAGGATAGTTTACAGTTGTATACTCTCTTAGGTGGCAATGACCCAGGTCTAGAATGATCTGACTGCTCAAAACTCATGTTATGATAACAAACTAGAAAGGGTCTACTCTATGACTTTGAACCACCCATATTGCAGCTGAGCAATTTACTAAGTCTGGTGCTGGTCACCATCTCAGCTTTCTTACTACATCTACCCTGAAGATGGTCATAACTAGTATTTGCCAGTAATATCGAAATCCAAGTATCTCAGGTTAACATTGAGGTAAAAATACAATTATTTTCATCTCAGACTCTACAAGTTTATTTAGAACTCTGAGGAACTCAAAAGTATGAGCTGCCCATATGTCAGCCCTTACCCTGCACAATTTCCCGCTTTTAATCCTCTATTAGGTTAAAGAATGATTTCAGTTGTCCTTCAGATTTGCAGGGCCCAAAACTCCATTTAAATCCCCTTAAAAACATAATATTATTGCCACATGGACTTACGATAGTTAACTATACACCCAGGCAAGTGATGAAATTATGCTATGCATTAGCCTTCCTGAATGGTCACAATACTTTTTTCATTCCATATGCAAGAGGAGTTCTTATTGCCCTATGAATATTGCTCTTACATGCCTACCATTTGAATATGCTTCATAATACTACCTTGACCAATAACTGTGGTGAGAAAAGTACTTCCAAGGCGTGAAGCAATTTTCTGTCTTTGTTCGTGGCTCATCTGTGTGAGCAGGCTGCTCCCACGCTGCTGCAGACCAGTTCTGCCACTATGCACAAAGCCTGGATCTCACCATGCAGACTACAAATGTATTATAAGAAATGCTCTATCAGCTAAAGGTGAACACAGGCCACAGTCATTACCACTTCTGAAGCATTCCTCCTGTCTAAGAAAATGATATATTAAAAAAAAAATGCTAACATGAAAGTCTAAGAGTATTTTCTTCCTTGTTTCGGGTCAGAGAGGGAGATACATGAACCAGAAACTGGGGGCAAGGGGAACTACCACTACTCTGTCTTTCATGATAAATGGATAGCAGTCTAATTACACAGTGCATTTCTATCAAGCTCGTGCCAGCATCAGAAGTCAGGCAATACGTAAGGAAATGCAGGAAATCTTTTACGGCTTCATTCAACGTTCTTGAGAGCATCCATCGAACATTTCAGTGAAACTCCACATTGAGCTAGTCTCAGAATACATTACTTGTGGCTACATTTACAGTTTCAAACCACAAGTCTCGGAAGCCTAGGAGTACTGTGTGTCTTTAGAAATCGCTTCTTTAATGTAAAAAATAAGTTTTCCTTTGTCCTTTAAGGCAGACATAGCAGGAAAGAAGATGAAGCCTAAAAAGAAAGAGAAGAGTCTATTTACCTAATATTAAAGATGCGTGTTTGTTCTATAACAATAACCTAAGCAAACACGGGGAAAAGAATACTTGTTTAATTCATAACATTTAATCTAATAATGGGATAATAAATGAATGCCACATGCTGTGCAATGCTATGTTTGAAATTCACGGTCAATTCTCACGCAGGGAGGGATTTGAAAATTTCTTCAAAGTATTCAAAGCACAAGACACAGTGCCACTTTCCAAGAGTTCCTATAGATCTGTATTATCAACTATTTCCTCATGTACATAGTCCTAAAAATAGTATTGTCTCTGCTGACAGTTCAGTTTGGCCTTCCATCCAAACCGCTATTGCCAAAACTAGGTTAAAATATAGTCCTTCATTAGCCACACAGCAGCCTTGGCAAGGACCAGCTGAAAGCCACAGTGCTTTGCATCATCACTGTCTGTCCCAAACTAGGTCTTAGCACAGGGAACAGCCAAACAAGGCAGTCACAAAACCATAGCTTCTGAAGCCATCTAGTTTTTGCATGGCAACAGCTAAGCCTCTGTCCTCAGCCACATTGTTTTATCCATCTGCCTTTCTCACAAAATTTATCTCTTTTTTTCAGTCCACATTGTGTCTTTCTCCTTGAACGGGTCTAACTCTATTAACTAAGCCATTGCTCATTTTCCTACTTCGGTTCCAGCATCTGTTTTCTGTATATGTCTTATTAGCTTTCCATTGTAGGAAACATGCGATAAGAAAACCACCCAGGGAGACAGGGAGAGAACAGGTTAGAAGAGCAAGCTGAAAACTCCTGAAAGACAACAGCGAAATCCACAGAGAGATGCCTTTTCTGGACAGGCTTCCCTGGTACTCTCTGATACCAAGTGCTCATCCCCACTTTCACAGCTAGTGGTTACCCCATTCAAACCTGCTGGCCATGCTGACAGTATGATCAATCTCAAATTCCTTTCAGTGAGGCAAGCATCATTGGCTTAAGCAGTTTCACCCAGCCTGGTTCACTACAACACAAACAGCTGAGACTAACAGAATTTAGGGCTAACATCTATTTCAGCAAATGCAGTAGCAGCATTCACACAATAAGAGCAATATTTGTCCTAGTTTGTGTACTGGGTTTGGATCTTCTGCATCCCATATGCCTAACAGCTACAAAGGGTTATATCATATTTCACCCTTCTCTGTTATATCTTCTTGTCTTGATTTCTCCTTCCTCCAGATCTTCCCTCACTATCATTGTAACATTCAGATGGTTCTCAGACCTGCAAACACAACAGTCTAACACGCAGGACCACTATGTATACACTGCTGCCATTTTTCCATGCATTGATCTTCTCATACCTTCCGGTTCGAAGATCCCTAGAGCAGAAAATCTCAAGTGCTCCTGAAAGCACCCTAAGGTAGCACTCCCTACAGTGTGATAACATAACTGAAACGAATGAAACTGCATTGGCATATCAGACTGAAACAAAAGCACCTCAGGCCTTAAGGACCACAAACTACAAACACTCACTACAAGTGAGAAAGTACTTGCTCCAGACACATGTGCACACTTTGTACCAGTGATGAACCTCCTATCTTGCTGCTTTACCTTTTTTCCTACTTGCTCACTACCCCAAGTCTTCCCTTTTTATTCCCCAACAAATGGACTGCATAATCAGCAGGATAATAGAACTGATATGTTCTCTTCTGCTCTCCAAAAACATACGCAATATTAATCTACAACTTGGAGAAGAGACAAGGTTCTGCACCCACTTGTAAGTAGAGAAAGCAAAGACAAAGGAAAGGTTGCAGTCTCAATCTTACCTTACTGGGGGGGGTGGAGTGAGCATGTTCCTCCCATCACTGACATTTAAAGCTATGCACAGAGGCAAAAAAAATCTGCAACAGCATCGTGAAACGCTATTCATTCTTTTAAATTCATCTATTATTTTCTTAAAGCCTCAATGTTTCTCTCTTTATGCAAGTTCACCGTACAATAGAATAGGTTGAGTTTAAATGAGAATTAGGCTGCAGCTTTTTAGTATGCTCCAGGTAAAGCGGCCAAGCAAGCACAAAGGGCACACGATAACATTATGTGCACATGCACTATTGTGTAACTGTTTCCACAGGCACAAAGGACTGCCAGGCTGCCATAAGACTTCATGCTAATTGCTTGGTTGTGTGTATGTATTATGAAATGTAAATTAGGACTCCCTCTAAAACCTGGAAAATTGCACTTATCTAAGTCTCACAGGACTAAGGGGGCAGTTGCTCAAATAATACTTCTCACCAAGAAGTGTGAAACTAGGCTCTGTGAAGATGTTCTGCACAAAAAAAGGGACAGAGATCTGCTAGTGTATATGACAGTTGGTTTGCTGCACAAGCAGCTCCAAATCAAATTTGCAAACCAGTGAAACATCTGGAGGGGAGAGCCTCAGATGGTAATACCCACAGTGTTTCTCTACTAAGTATGATATGAAATTAAGTAGTTAATATACATGATGATTACAAGAGGTGACATAATTATCAAAGATTGCATTACTCCTATGACTGAGTAGTAGACTGGAGGGGCAGGCCTGTAACTTCTGTTTTACCTACCCTTCCCAAAAGAAAGCATCGCCCGCTAGTAAGTTCTTTTGAATGATGAAATATAATAATGATACTAATTCCTTACATGCATTTGTGCCAAAAAATATAAAATAAATATATTAAAAGAATAAGCACAGCCCATAAACATTTTCAGTACTTCATTATTTAGGACCAACCAAGCATTTTATGTACTCTAGCTATTTATGATATTTTATATACTTCGTGTTGGTTGATGCCCAAAAGGTTCACCTACTTCCTCACTGTGGCTCCTCCTCTATCAGCAGGAAGACAGATCAGATTTCAAACTGCATCATCAGGGTGTTATTCTCATCTCCTTGCAGGCCCTCTATCCTGCAAACACTTAGCCATATGTTTAACTTTATGTATACAAGTAGTCTCACTGAATTAATTCGTGAAACTCTAGCCTTACTGAAATTGCCATAGGTTTTACCATTGACTCCAGTTGGACCAGATTTCATCTAATGGGATTATTTACATCTGAAAAGCCAAACACAGGTCCAAGTGTTTGTAAAGCCAAAGCATACACTGCTATTTTATCCCTTACTGGCACAAAGGACCTACATGCCTATATTTCCCTTTATCTTGACCTTAACTAAGTTAGGACACAATAAACAGATCATCGCTAAAGCAGATTATTAGATCATATTTTTCCTCCTTCTTGGCTATTACTTAGCAGGCTGTTCATGCTCTCTGATCTGCTCATTTTTTCCATTCCAATAAGCATGAAATAGTTAATGCATAATCATCTTGGCACAAGCATTGGCTTTGCTTAGCCGGATAGTTCACTTGTTCATTAGTACTTCAAAAGAGAAGAAATTTCAGGCAGGTACAAGAGATGTACAGAAAAACAGATTAGTTAGCTGCAGTTTTCTTTCTTTAATTACAACAGTAATAATATTCAACCAATCTAAATTGAATTCAATTAAATCAAGTTTTATTCAGTTCCTGAAGCAATAGCTGAAACAATCTCTACGCTTGCTTCCTCACTTAGTTTTATTTAGCATGGATAGCATAAGGTGACCCAAGTACCTAACCTCTAACTTTGAGTGGGGAAAAAAAAAAGGAAACCCAAAAAATAGCAAAGTCAACAGAGATTCTTTGCTGCAGAAAATAATACTGTAGAAGTTACTGCTGTATAAATAGTTCCTGCTGAAATTCAGAAAAATGACTAAAGAAACAAAGACCCTTTGACTACAAAAAAACAACTTGCTTTTTCTGTTATCACACTAGTTAGTATATTTACAAGCTTAGAAATTCCTGAGGGCATAATTTGATACCAATTCAATCACTCTGTTGGAAGATTCACTGATTGCAGGGTCCATCCCTTCACTCCCTCCACCACCTGCATTGCTGGTGCAGACATAAGTACAGATAAGGTGAAAAATTATGTCCATTATTACATGTGCAATTAAATATGCCTACTAGATGCAGCCACCCTGTTGCGAACAGGGTTCTTTCACATTTTACAATACAAAATACAGCCTGATAAGCAATCTTCTTTCAGCAGATTATTTTACAGGTGTGCTCAGTTACTCTTGGTGAAGAACTAACTGGCATGATTTCAGGTCGAAGCTACAAATTATCACAATATCTGTTCTTCCTTAACAGGACTGTGCTCTGCTACCTCACATCCTTACACGATTTCAGTCCACAAAAAGTAAGGATGGAAAACAAATACTCTCCCTTAGTGGTATGCTTTTCAGCCACTTATAGCAGCATATCAAGTATTATATAAATGTTCAATTCCACATTCTACACAGATGTTTCCCCGTGATTTCTTATCTTGAAAGAGGTATGCAAAACAAAATACCGTCAGTGCCCTTGTTCAAGCAATAACATTCAACCATCACTCCCACTGTGCTACACCATGAACAGATGCCCCTACACCCTTCCCCACACTAAGATTCAGTGCAATTTATAATTTTAAGCAGAACTGTTTAAATTACATTAGACCAGAAGAAAATAAAATTTCAGTAAACTGATTTTAATCCCATCCATTACTGAAAATTCTCATCCATGTCATTTAGCTTTTTCCTTAAATATTTACAGAAAGAATGAGGCATAGGCATTAATAAGATACTCTTTATTCTTGAATCCTGTCCATACTGACATTTACCTGTATCTAATTCTTTATTTTCATGCTTTAGAGTAATTCTAATTATTCAGAAAACAATGCCATAACATTAGGATTCAGTAGTAGAAAACTGATATTTAAACCTCTTCACTATATAATAAGCTCACACCCTTTTTCACAACACTAACAGCATAAACAAGTATAAACTGAAACTCCTTGCCTATAATAAGCTACTATACAGAGAGCCTCAACAAAATCTATGAGTTTCAGTCTGCAAGGTGTTCAAAACAAGGCAAGCGCCCAGCCAAGTTGGTAAACCTAAATATCAGACACAGCATGTAATTTCTGGAAACTGCATAACAGGGTGGTAGTTTGCTTCAAGCTATCACATCAGAGCCTTTTAAGATATGTATATCATACTTATCACCATGGTACCTGCAGACCTGAACTATCTAATTTTCCTGCTTAGACAAGACCCTTTATGCAGCTCTAGATCTTGGTGCTCTTTGGGTATAGTGCTGGAGATAGAGCAGCAAACCCTCTCTTCTCCTGTAAAACTAGCTGATTTCCATACACATCAAGTCAACAGCTCAGAATCGGAGTAGGTTGAGCACACATCTTAGCGTCAGATGGAGAAATTGCTACAAGTATTCCTACACAGTCAAAATTTTTATCATTTTCCAAGAGTAAAATACTAAATATTAATACTTATCAGTATTCCAAGCCAGCAAATTAGGTATGCAGCACACAATCAGGTGAAAGCCAAATATTCCTTAAGGCCTTTCTTTGCAGGATCCTTTCCTCATTGCACCAGACGCTAACCCAGCCCCAAACAAGGTAGCATTTAATTGTCTTCAGAAGAGACTGCACACATTGATTGGAAGTGGAACATTTAGAAAAAATTAAAGAAAGAGCTGACTGTCCCCTAGAGGAGAAGGGTTTCCTGCAAAATCTCTCACAGGTTTACTTCACTTCAGCAAATCAATACTGTTTGGTTATGAACATCAACTTTTTAATTAATGTCCTTACATTATTGTCATTTTCAAATGCTAAAGCAGGCTCTAAATTCCAGAGAAATAACTAAGTTCCCGTTCCCTGGACTTTTACTCCTTCCTTTTGATTTTAACCCTGTATCAGCCAGGCATGATACTCCAATACCTAAGCCCATCACAAATCAGTGTAATTCAAGGTTCTCTTTTGAATGCATACAAACCTACTCATTCAATATTAATCAAAACAGAGCGAGTGAGACCTTTTTTAATTAAAAAAAGTACAATGCAACAGCAGATCACACTCAAGAGAAACCACAGCCAACCTACTCTGCCTAAAGAGCACCCTGCTATTCTATGGAAAGTGGAAAGTATATAAAGCAACTTCCACTGAACCTCCCTTGTTTAAATAGAAGGTATCATTTTAAAACAACCAGATATCCAAGCACTGCAACAAACCTAGTAAGGATGTAGTTTCAGCTGCCAAGAGCTCACAATCGCATTATGAGCAGGAACAAGGAAAGAGGAAGCAGAAGCAGTATGAGAGGTAATGACTTGCACAGTACCTCAGGGCACATCCAGACACATGGCCATTCGGGTGGAGAAAGCTTTCATCTCAGCTCCACCTGTCAGCGATATTCCACGAGCCACATCACCATAACCATCTCTATAACACTAGCTGAAGCTACCCAGAGCTGATTTCAGCAGTCATTTCAAAGCCCAGGAAGAGCATCAATGTGTCTGGCACCAAACAGCACAGATAGTACTCTGGGTGACGTAGCTTGGGTTTTGCTTTTTAGCAGGAAGCCTGCAAGGTGAGGAACCATTCTCTTTGTGGCCTTCCGCCATACTTAAGTCTTTTGTCTTCTACAGAAACTGTATCTTGAGAACTCTCCAGAAGCATGATGTTTATTAAAGAGAAAAACTAACATTTTTAACAAGCCAAGTGATTTACAAGAGATGAGTAATGTACTGTAAAACAGAATAAAACATACAGCTACGTCTTTTCACACAAATAGAAAATTTATTCAAGTAAAATGGTGTTACAAAGAACGTACAAAGAACTGTTTGTGCTACAAAGTGAAAGCTGCTACACACAAAAATGTGTGGGGTTTTTTTAATTTGATTACATTTTTTCAGCACTTAGTACTTTTTCTTTCAGAAAGCTTTATTTATACAGCAATGCAGCATTTAAATTATTTTTCTGGCACTGGAACCTTAATTCAGATGAAAGTGCTTTCAAAAAGCCTAAGTTTTCTTATGCTTTAATTATAAAAATGATCAGAAGATTAATTACAAATGACTATTTAAGAGAGACACGTTTCTTCTGCAACTAGCATTAATTTCACAAGACCAATCCTCCATTTCCTCCTGAAAATAAACAAGACTGAAAAGTTACCTCAAGTACAACTGAAACTGAAGAAAAGTCAGCATACACACTGAAGCCTCATTGAATTTATTACAAGGAAATTCTTGTTATAATGGAAGACTTACAGAAATGAGTACATAGCTAGATGCATACCGTACCTAGAAGTGTCTTCCCAGGAACTGTATGTGTGTTTCCATTTGGCACAGAAGTTGGGAAGACGCCAAAGAAAGGATGGCAGAATGAGAGCAACCTTGCTAGAGATCCACAAAGCAAATTTCTGAATGAAGCTTCACTAATTATTTCAGAGAGTCACCCAAGATGATTCACAGATGGAATTCTGACACCAACAAGGGCAGTCAGGCCAAGAGAGAGAACTTGATTCAAGACATAAATATTTTTTCTTAGTTTAGTAGTATCAAGAGGGCAGATGTACAACACAAAAATAAGGCTTCTTAAGATACTGCCTCACTTTTGAGCTATGTCTGACTTCTGAGACTAATTTCTTCATCTTGTTATTAAAATAATTAAAACAAATCAACTCTGTTGCCATACTGAGCAGTCAAATCAAATAAACACATTATCAAGTACAACAGAATGCATGACAGCACCTTCATCTTCACATAACTGTTGGAAATGAGAGGATATGGCAAGGCACAGCGTTCCTTCAAATATATTTTTATTTGAAAAGAAATAAAATCTATTTTTAAAAAGTGTATGAAGCATGAAAAAAAGAACAGATAGTAGGAGGCTCATAATCAACAGAATAACAGCTACAAGTGGATTTTTATGCCCACAGAGTCACACTCAAGACAGCGCAGGCTCCTTCCACTTCAGTAAGAAAAGTCTCCAGTGTTATTCAGGTTGGAAAAGCTACTCTAATGGCCAGAGGTGATTGCAAGCATCTCATCTGAATTTCTGTCTGGACCTTATCCTTATCTCGAAGTATTCCAGTACAAGTCCACTTAAACAAAGAAGCCAGCGAAATATAACTGATCCCAACCCAGGAATGTTGTCAGCCTGTAAAAAAAGAACATCCATATGTTACCGTTGTGCTACAGTATTGAACGAAGGCTAAAAGTACTGACAGGAGAAGCCTGCAAAAGAGAAACCATACAGTACTAAACAGCCTATAAAGGCACAGACACCATGAGCTTTAAAAAGAAGACTTTTCAATGCATCACTTAATGTGCTGCTTTGCACATTGGGCACGGAGACCCTCCTTTGTCCTCTCAACAGCCCACCACTAAAAACACTCTGAAAATGATGAAACCAAACCACACACACCAAGACACCAAAGTCAAAAGTCCTAAAAGCAGGAACTTCTACTTCAGGGTTTCATGTTAGAGACCTGGAACAAATTAGTCATTTGCAGAAAATAAAAAAGTTATTCTGGAGTAGGAGTTCTAGTTCTCCTCATACTGCCTCCAAGATATTGACCTATTACTCTATAATCCAGCAATCTGCATCTTTCATTTCAAAGTGACTGCTAAAAGTCTGTGAAAAATATAGAGATGGATATATTAAGAACTCCAATTGAACAACTCACATCCTCACTTACAGCACTTACAGCAGCTTGAACCCTGAATATGCTAAAACACACCCCAGGCCAAAAGGTAGGGGCAGGAATCACAAGGTGACTTGTGACTTACAGGTCTAAAAGAGAGACCAGACACACTGTGAATGTTTAGACTTTAAATGACGGCAGGTGAAGACCACCTCTGCCAACCTTTCAGAGGCCACTTCAGCTCACTGATCTTTTTTACACAGGTGCTTGGCTCCTTGTGAAGTCTTTCATCTCCTACTGGAATCTCGATGAATCCATATCAAAGGGTTCTTTGATAAAACCAAAGAGTATAGTGCTGGATGGATAGATATTTGAGCTTGATTTTAACTGTGATATTTCACACTGAGAGACCTAGGTGATTCCCATATATATACAGGTTATCTTCCTGATACCAGTGCTAATTCTTAAAAATCTTTATAATAAACAACATCCACTGCTTTGGAGTTCCCCTCCCCCACCTCTCCCTCCCCCCAGAGTAACCACTGAAAACATGAACCTAAAGGAGATTCTTTTCAGCAGAAGAACATTTCTTGGAGCTTTACTCACACCAGAACTTGTATGCGCTGGGGTTTTTAAAACGAAAGTAAATAACCATTATCAGCTTCAACAGATGACTGAGAAAAAGCTAAGAGCTATTTTGAACAGCAGCAACTGAGAAACATTTCTGCATAGAAGCTGTAGGTTAGATACTGTAAGGACACTCCTGACGCACCAGGACACTGGGAGCCTACACATTTACCAGCCAGCCACTGCCTCTTAAGGAAAAGTATCTGATTCATAAACAGCCATCCAACTCACGAGTTATTATTTCCCTGCATCAGAGGGAAAGAAGAGTCTCAGAAGAGCAATCAAAAACCAAAGTCAACTCATTCAGAGCAGGTAACCACGTAAGAGGAAATGCTATGTAGGGAAATGAAATGCCGTCTCTAAGTTGGGATAAACCACAACTGTTTGTCTGCCATCCATCTGTTATCTAGGTATTTGAGAGGGCTCAAAGATTGGTCTCCTACCAGAAGGATGCCCAAGCACAGGGTGCAGGTCATTCTGCAGCCAGGATGGCAAAGGGACATGTTGGAGCCTAGCTCCTGGGCCTAGCACCAATTATTGCTATATGCAAAAAGCCACAGGGGTGAGAACGGAAGGCAGAACAAAGAGCTAGGAATGGGTTAGGCTGCTGCTCAGTGGGTTTGTTTCCATGACAATTTTGGTCACTGAATCGTGACCCTTTTTCAAGAGTTCAAGTCCTTTTTTAGGATTTAAGTACGCAAATGACCAAGCTGCATGAAAACACCACCCAGGCACTGGCAGAGGCTTTACAGGAATAGTTCTATTACCAATTACTGTGTTGTTCCTCTGAACTAACACTGAACTAGCTGACGAAAACACAGAGGAGTTAAAAATCATACAGTCCCCTTATTAGCAAAATAGCCTACAGTAATGCTAAGCTCAGAAAAAAAACAACCTGGAAACAGGATAATAAATTCAGAAAAACCTGTCTTCCCTTGAACCACAGGTCAGAGGTCAGGGCAGGGTTGTTTTTTTTTTTGTCTACTGACAGGTCAGCGAATAATAGGGGATGCCACAGACCAGTCCAGTCATCTAGCAGTAATGGTCTGTACCATCATGTGGAAAATCCTCATCCAATTACCTGTCAGTCTCTGGCTTCCTGGGCCAGCTGGGACTGGGAGCACTCCTAAGGCCAATGTGCTTAACTCCTGGAGAGAAGGAAGTGCTCAGAGACAGTCTACAGTGACCTCTGCAAATAAATTAAGGAGCCTTTGTGGAAGACTAAAATCAAGCCTCCCCAGCCCTCTGCTGAAAGTCAGATGTCAAAAAAGACTCAGTCTCAAGTTTTAGGCATACAACAAAAAAAAAAAAAATCTATTTACTACGGTGATGGTATATACACCTACATGTGTTTTTAGAGGTTACCCTGGTTTTTAGCAGTTTTTGAAGGATGAATATGGGCTATTTGAATAAACCACTGGAAAAAAAAATCAAAATATTTAATATATAAAAGACAAAACAGCTTATGCTGAAAGAACAATATTTCCAATAAAACAAACAGCAATTAAAAAGACGGAGATGTGATGGAAAGAAGAGACATGAAGACAGTAAATGAGGATTATTTACTTTCCCTGGAAACCTCCCTCTATTCTTGAAAAATCTCCTCGTGAAGCCAATAGGATAATAAAGACTAACAGAGTAATTCACAGCGTAATGTAATTCAAGGAAGTATTCAAGGAAGGCACTTTCACTTTTTCTCCATCTTGAAGTTTAACAAGGCCAGGAACATCTGCGGTGGCAGAGCACATCGAATAGCCATCCTCAGTCACAGAGGTGGCCAAGTGTCATTGGTTTCAAATTGTTTGATTTACTGGATTTCTTTTTCCTCAAAGTGAAACAGAGATTGACAGATTACTTGATTCCCTAGCTGCCACCCCAGTGATTCAGCACGTTTCTTTGTTTCACAGAAAAGTTTTATACATGAACAATAGCAACCCTGTGCTAGACTGAAGTATCCTCCATAGAGCCAAAGCGCACACCACTGCCTTTGGAGATGTCCGTTACAGGCCATTCACAGGTCTGCAAAATATTTCAACTCTCTTGAAGTAGCAAACTAAGTAGTAAAGTTGACACATTAAGTAATATTTAGGGTGTGACTCCAAAACCAATTTTCTCTGGCTCTTCCGAGTTTCATTCAGCAGCAGGCTGACCTTCACGGAAGAATGGTTTAGCATGGAATTCTACAGAGAGAGTGAAACTGGGAAAGACATTACAAGATTTACACCCTCTCCTTCCTACTGGGGAGGAACTGTGTAAACAACAACAGAAATATCTCAAATCTAGAGGTCTATCCTGAGACTGAGGGAATAAAACCTAAGACCCTGATCTACAAGTGAAATGAAATCCTGCTGCCACCCTGTCTAAAACAACCTGCCCACAGAACAAGCTCCCACTATAGAGGAAGATAAGGAATGTTTATAAGATCAGTCACTCCAAGCAGGAAAGCACAGGGAGTTCAAAGGCCGCCAAGACTCAAAGGCCAAGATACGTTTCCACAATCAAGTGAAATTCCAAAATTAATTTAAAAACCTGAAGGACCTAAAGTGTCACAGAACAAAGAACTTTCAGCATAAGGTTAAGATCTCCAGATAAAAACTTCCAGCTTTCAAACAACCATTTTGAACAAAAACCTGGAATGAAAAAAAAAAATTAAAGATAATGGACAGTTTAAAAGTGTTTCTTTTTCAAAAATTGATGGTTAATCCAAAAGCTGTGTAAAGCCTATAAAATATTTAGAAATAAAAATGAGAAAAGTCTAACCGTAAATACTGACCCAAAGACCAGATATGCTTTCACATTAGTAACAGTAAGAATAAGCATCTCTGTCTTCAGATTCAGTCTGTTTCTCCAACTGTACTTTTGGAGCAACTCTCGCCACAGGTTGCCAGCAGGCTTGCATCTACAGCTTCAGCATTTAATATTTCCGCTTAAGAAATAAATTCCTTAAGCAAACAGCAAAGTCCACTTTAGTCAGCTTCAAAGAAAAAAAAGAAAAAAAAATCCTAGCAGCCAACAACAAGGAAAGGGCAAATTTCCAGATGAGAGAGGCAAAGGAGTTCCAATTCAGTACTCTTGCAGCTATCAGATGGTTAACAAATTGAGATGAGAGACTTCTGAGCTCTTTGAGTGACTTTCACTCTGGCAAACCGAAAGGATTCAGAAGTGCAGCTGGAATACATATGGGAGATGCTGGAGAAAGTGGATCATTTGAATTTGTAGCTCCATTGTGTGCTGCAAGAACTTCCTGCAGATGAGGCGCATCCCATCAGTGACTCAGGGAGACTCTCCGTCTGCTAACAGTCATAAATTTATTCTCTGAACCAGCTACCAAAAGTGATTCGGTTTATATTGGTGTTATATATGCTACAAGAATCTTAAAATAAAGCCTGCAGGGACATAATTTCTTTTTTGCTTCCAAAAATCTCCACACTACAGCATCTCCACTGCAAAAAAAAAAAACCACTATTTTGATGAAACTAAGATTTCTACATTTTGATCAAAGTGTTTCATTCAACAGAATTTTTTATGCAGAAATGCTTTTAAAATCAAAAGCCAAATATATTTTTAGATGATGGTCAGCATTTTAAAATGGAAAGAGTATCACATTAATAGAATATTATCTTGCCAGGATCATCATATTAGATAACCAGTTAACGGTTCACTTGGTTGATTCCCAAAAACTATGTAGCCTTAGTTACTCAGGCATCTTCTGTGGATTATGCTGTTCTTCATCAACATGTTAAAGTTCCTGTTTCATATTCAAACTCTGTTTATGGTGGTTTGAAATTAGCACACACAAGATGCAACAGGAGGGACAAAGAAAACCCTACAGAGAACATATACTAGTCCCTATCTCCACACTTCTCATCACTAGCTTCACTGATGGAATTAAGAAGACTGCAGCCACCTGCAAACTGGATATACTGAAAGCTACTGGAGAGGTGCACTTGGAGCAGAAAAATAGAGAGCAGATGACAAAAAGGCGCCATAAAAATCGCAGATGTAAATTAATAATCAAATATATACACACAACAAGGAGACAGATGGCAAGTAATTTTCCCCAGTGTACTTACACTTGTTCTTCTAGTGCATGTATTTGGGTCACTTGCTAGATTAACTCTCATGTGGCAGACCCAATAGAGGTACGGTCGAATGTGTAAGGGCTCGGTTTATCTTTAAATGATGCAAGTCTGCATTCACTACAGGGTGAAGGCATTTATCAGGATTTTTTCAAAGCAGTTTGCAGTATCGCTCTGCAACTTGAAACAAGGCTGTTGCATATTTTCTACCATCAGCAAGGCTGCCCCTTTCAGGCCTGCTAAATAAAATGCAGCACAAGCTAGACAAAGTTGGTCAGTGCTACCAAATCACATGGAAGAGTTCTACACAAACAAATCTGTACATATTTTCCAGAGCATCGATTTTGTCAGTGTGCATGAGAGAAAATACATCACTCAAGATTAAAGATTCCTGCTAATGCTCATTAAAATAAGCCTTTCTACCGACACTTGGGAGTAGGAAGGAACACCTGAACGGATGAGTTGCATTGGACGTGTTCCCTGTAGCAACATATGACCTTGGCTATGCAGAGCACTAAATTTTACACACCCCAGCTATAAACTGACAATGACCCGTCTTATTTAGCACAGGTCACATGAAGGACCACAAATTCAATGCAAGGCGCCCACAGGTCAAATTGTCTGGTTTCGGGGGTAGCTTTAATAGCAAGGAAAAATAATTACGTGAGTGTGTAAGCCTAATTGTGGCAATAGGTTTCCCTCCTGTAATACTGGTAGATATTAGCATGAAACAAGAACTGCATGTGCAGAGATTAGCCCCTTTTAATATGGCAAGAAGTTGGATTTAACACACTGCAACAAGCTAGACCTTCAATACATCTGCAGAAATGGAAATTGCATTTCTCCCTACCCCTTGCTACCAGTTCTAAAATTATATTGCTCAGCAATAAATAAATCTTTATAAACAAGCAAAGTGAACTCATTGGGCATTAGACCAACATCTAAATATCTCCCCCCCCTCCACACATTCATCTCTTTTTTCAGGTTACTGCATGCCACATCCAGCCGCAAATAAAACAAATAAGCTAAAAGAATGAAAAAAAAAAATATTATATTTGTTCCTAGATGAACAAGGAGGTTTTGAGTTGGGGAGGAGAATTCCCCCCTAATAATCTACATATGTAACTAAGAAATAACCCAACTGTTTGTGAGAATTACAGTAGCAGAGTGACAAAAACTTGTGTTTTCTAGGCACACAGAAAAAGAAAAAAAAAAAAAAGGCAGCCTTGAGGTTTAGAGTCTGTCACTTTCATTCAGAGTAATCAATAAGCCAATTGATCAAAAAGATCACATGTTTTCACTGACTATGTACATGCCACATATCTGTCCAGCCTGAAAGAAACAACAGGTTAGGCAGGCTAATGATGAAAAGTAAGAATTTATATATGCTTACTCAACTTCCTCAGGCTTTAAATTCATTCAATTTCAGTTTAATTGGGTGAATGGTGGGAAATATAATATTGAATCCTTTGATACAAAGTCATAAAGCCCAGACTACAAGGAAGTTTGTTACATTACTGTCCATTCAGACTTTGGTTTGGTGCCGTGCAGCCACTAAAATATTAAGTTTTACTATTGGGAAATTGATTTTGCTATAAGAAGTTTTTACGATGCCACTTAATCTTAACCAACCTACATAAAAAATACAGAAAGCAATTACAGACACCCTTTATATAGTAAGCCTGATCACTATATTAAAAAAAAAAAAAAAAGAAAAGTCTGATGTAATTTCAATATAATGGCAAAGGAAGCAGGAAAAGCTATGGCAATATGCTGTCCTCCTGAAACAAAACATTGCCGGTTCCCAGCTTAAATGCACAATCTTGATTCACTTAAAGTAAGTAGCATGATCCATCTCCCACATGGAGGGCTGTGTCCTGCAGCTCCAGCATCGACCTCCTTTTCTAGTGTTACGTTTCAAGCCAGCTCCTGCCGGGCAGCAAGATTCTGTGATTACAGTTAAAAGAATACTTCGGGTTTGAGAGCCTGCCTCTTTGAATAGATAACCTTTTCTAGTTCAACAGTTACTAGCACACAAAAGCCATTTCTGCCTTGCCCCTTCCAGAGCTGCAGTTGAAAAACATCCTAATTAGATAACCCTGCGTACAGAAACGCACACTTCAGTGACTGCTTAAATCTTAGTCACAATGATGAAAAGTACTTTATTTAGTTAGGAGGTAAACACATAAACAAAGCAGTATTTTAGGACACCTTTTAAATAGTCTGTGATTAGTACTCGCAAAGAGACTGTGATTATGTTTCCCACCTTTTCCAAGATGACACTCAAATATCACTGTTTTCTAACAGCCTTAAAAGTACACTCGGGCAAGATCAAGAATAACCTTGACCCCCACAACAATAACACCAGGTAGTGCTTCAAATTTCTTTCTCTGCCTAGCCAATCTGCACTGGCCTGCAGGACAGGCTTATAAGCATGTCCTTAAACGACCCGGTTTTGCCTAAATATTGCAACGTATGTTACTTAGGATTACATAAATACTCCACCACTCCTGCAGTCCTTGACTATAACAAGTGGGTTTAAAATACTGTCAGTGTGTCAAAATATTCACTGCTTGCTATTGAGAGGTTGCATTGTAGAATAACAGCAGATTTTGTTCTTTTACTGTTTGTGAACGAAGTTTTGCAATGTTAAAATTGGTTTTAAAAGATCATTGGAGACAATTGGAAAGCTCACAGAAACCTAAAAACACTTAATTGCTTCACAAGGCTTCAAGTGCATGTAAATAACCTGAAGGATAGAAGCCTGAATCGCCACATTCTGCAGCCGAGACTGTTCCCAGCCAGAGACCTGGACCAGGACTAGCACTTGGCATTTACTTCGAGTATAATAAGTTTAATAGTAGGAACCTTTGAAAAGGGAGAGAGTGGAGTGTTTTAGTGTGGAAGCTGCCACAGATCCTTAAACACGGCAGGTGCACTGTAATACGGCATAAGCCGGGAAAATTCCAAGTTTAGTAACTAATTGACTCCAGGACAGGCAGGTTATTTCCCAAGGTAAATGCCTAATCAAAGACATAACGGACCCTTTCACATCCCATCAAGCGCGCCGAGAAGTTTAGTTCATCCAGCAACATCGCCTGCTCAGGCGCATCCTCTATCCCACCTCACCCTGGTTCCTCGCGTTCCTCCTCTCATACAAAAAACACTCCAAGGCATTAATCCTGCCTGACAGCTGCTCGGAGAGCAGTGATCCTGAGCCACGAAGCAGGGACCCACCGTTGGCACACACACACCCGGGCACGCATCTCCCTCTTCCGCCACGATCCCGCGGGATGCTCGGCGCTGCCGCCCCGGAGCTCCAAGAGCGCTGCCTCGGCAAGAGCGAGCAGCCACCCGCCCGCACCCAGAGGACACGGTCCCTCGCCACAGAGGCTGATGAAAAGCTGTCAAAGTCAATCTGTGCTCACTTTTTGGATGGTTTAATTCCAATGGAGCATGAAACACCCCAGGACGGTTAATAAGTTTAGCCAGGCGTGCTGCTCTCCCTAATACATTTTAATTATGCATCTGTTTTAATTGTGATCAGATTAAGTCACCGGAAAAGGCACAAATTGGAATCTTCCCCGACTGCTAACAGCGCCTTTCAGCAGACACCTTCGGAGGAGGAGCAGGTAGGGAACCCAGCCCAGCCCAGCGGCGGCTGCCGCCTTCCCCATCCGCAGGGCTCCGGTTCCCGCGGCCGCAACTTCCCGCACAGAGCGCGGTCCCGGAGCGCGGTGACACCGCGCATGTGGGATCAGCCCAGGACACGCGAAGTTAAAACCGAGGGTCCCTTTCCCACCGGGAAGGGCTGGAGGGGACTGAGCCTGCATGGGAGCTGTCAAAGCTCCAGGTGCCGCCGCGGCCACCCGGAGCCGCCGGGACCCTCCCACACCACCCTGGGCACCCCGACGGTGGAGGTGGCTACCCTGCTCCCAGCAGGTGGGCAGCGCTCGCCCAGCCCCAGCCCCAGCCCTACCTGTCATCGTAGCAGAAGTCGGCACCCAGGGTGTTGAGGTACAGGGCGAGCCCCAGGGCGCTGCTCAACAACTCCGCGATCATCTCTCCGCCTGCCGCCGCCGCCGCCGCGCCCGCACCGGGGCAGCCCCCACTGCTCGGCCCCCCGCGCCCCCCGGCTCCGCGGTGCGCCGCCCCACGCTCCGCCGGCGGCTGCAGCCTCACGGCTCCCCCCGCGCCTCCGCCGCCTCCTACCCCATGGCAGCGGGGCGAGCGGTGGGGAGAGCGCGGCTCAGCAGAGTGGAGCTGAGTGCGGCACCGGCCGCCGCCCTCGCCCAGTGGCGCGTCCGAGCTACCGCGGCTCCCACTCCCTCCCAGCCCCGGCCCGCGCCCCTCTTGCTACCGAGCCGGGCTCCGCCGCCGAGGCTCTGGGAGCGCCCGCGTGGGGCGCCCCGGGCTCCCACCGCGCCTGCGTGCGGGCCCGCCCCGCACCCGCCCCTCCGCGCCCGCTCCGCCCCTCGCCCGCGCCCGCGCCCCCGCCCCGCGCGGCGGCGAGCAGGCACCGGCACTTGGGGCGCCGCCGGCGGCCCGCAGCATCAGTGTCTCATTCGTGCGCCGGGAGGGGCTTGTCCCAGTGATGCCGCCAGCTTGGCATAACTCTCTTCTTCAAGGTTCTTTTCTTTCCCCTTTCTTATTTTTCCGGTTTCCTTTCTTCTTTCTGACTTTTCTCTTTCCTTCTTCTTTCTCTCATTTTTTTCTTTTTAGTTTATTTTTCTTTCTCTCTTCACTTTCCTCTTCTTCCCTTTCCTTTTCTCTCCTTTTCTCTCTCTCCTTTTCTCCCTCCCCTTTTTCTCTCCCCTTCTCATACAATCATAGAATCTTCCGGTTGGAAAAGACCTCTGAGATCATCAAGTCCAACCGCACCCATCATCCGCTAAGCCATGTACCTTAAAAACTCATCTATCCTTTTTTTAAATACCGCCAGGGATGGTGACTTCCCTGGGCAGCTGTTCCAGTGCCTGACCACCCTTTCGGTAAAGAAATTCTTCCTAATATCTAGTCTGAACCTCCCCTGGCACAACTTACGGCCATTTCCCCTTGTGCTATCACCTGTCACTTGACAGAATACTCGCTCTCCCACAGCCCCGTTTCAGGCAGCCGTAGACAGCGATGAGGTCTCCCCTCAGTCTCCTCCAAACTAAACAAGCCCAGTTCCCTCAGCCGCTCCTCATAGGACTTGTTCTCCAGCCCCCTCACCAGCCTTGCCGCCTTCCTCTGGACACGCTCCAGCACCTCAATATCCTTCTTATACTGAGGGGCCCAGAACTGCACACAGTTCTCTCTCCCCTTTTCTCTCTCCCCTTTTCTCTCTCCTCTTTTCTCTCTCCCCTTTTCTCTCTTCTTCCCATTCCCATATGTCTTTCCCTTCATTTCATGTTCACTTCCTCCCACCCTTTTTTCTCTCTACCCTGTTCCCCACCATAGGTCAGATGGAAACTCATTAGTAGGAAAGAGAGAGCCTGTACCATTGGGGATGGAGTGCCAGAGGTGGGGAGTCGAGGCTCCCACTTGCTCTCAGACTGGTATTCACCTCACTGTCAAAGCAGACATCCACTGGGAGCTCCTCGCTCAGCTTTCAGTTAAGGAAAACCAAAGTAAACCACTGAAACTTGGCAGAGGAGGGACTGGAAACAAACACACCCGAAGGCAAGGAGTGCTGCAAACTGGGGCTCCCTCAGGGCAAGGTGGTGCCAGGAAGCGGTGAGGTGGGCATCGCCTGAGCGATGGGTGGGACAAATAAATGGCCCGGGGCAGGAAACCCAGCTGTGGGAAAATAGCGCACCGAAGCCATCTTCAATAGTTGTTGTCTCCTTTTTTCTGCTACCCAGCCCTCTATGTAACCGTTTCCTCATGATTTCTATCAAGTGGCAGATCATGCTGTCCAGAAGAATGGGATTCTGTACATCAAGCTGTGTGTAATAAATTGGGGAGATTTTAACAAGTTTTCTTTCTCCCCTTTGTGATTATTTAATGCTGTTCCTTGCAACCTCAGAATTTATTAAGTACATTAAGATGTCTTTCAAGCAATGCTTAAAGTGCTCCTGTGAAGTCCTCCCCAAGTGTCACAAATGTCTCAGCTGCTTTTACTTAGATTCAGGGTGTTTATTATCACCACCAGTGGCTGTAATTGCAAACATGGGGGAGGGTGCATTTTGTTCATAATAATAAAGCTTTGAGGGACCTTATTGAGCCCAGAAACAGATCAAATTGATCTGGCATTAAACTTTTCGACCTGAAGCACAGAACATAGTAACCTAGATTTTAAAGAGTTGGTATGCTTTAACAGAAGAGCTGTAATCCTTGCTTTTGAACACCCATTCTCAGTGTGTTTCTGGACCTACTACCAAGTTCCCAATCATCATGACTTAGTCCCTCCTGCAGTGGGATCACAGAGCTTACGCACTAGGTTCACACATCTACTTCTCTAGAGCATCGTAATAAACCTCAAAAAAAGCAGTATAATTACTGCTGCGTTCTTGTGACACTTGCAGAACCGTCTCTGTGCATAAACAAAGGATGTGTCCTCCCAGTGGAAAGAGCTTTCTCTGATGGAGAAAACCTGCTTTGTAGAAAGAAATAAATGGCAACATGTGCATCAACAACCCCACCTGTCAGTCCTGGGGCCCCACATGCCAGACCAAGCTGGGGGCAGCAGGTGGGAAGAGCCAGTGAAGAAACCTGGAGACAAGTTCAAAATCAAAATTATTGTCTTTGTTAAGCAAAGAACACCACAGAAGAAAACAAGAGGGTAGAAATCAAAGTGTGTTAGGGGAATTCCTTCTGTCCCTCAGTCAGCTAGAAGTAATAAATACGTGGAGCTATGAACGTAATTATATTTTACTATGTCATCAGGAGATGTCAGGTTACATTCTGACTCATAACAGATTTATAGTGTGACGTACAGTAATCAGAAGGTATCGAAAGAGGTAATTTTGAAGTTCAGATGTGTGACTTAGCAGCCATTTCCAAAATAACCTTCGCTTCCAGAAAGTCATTGTCACAGGCTCTGGAATGAGGGAAAAGGGAAGAGGTGGAGGGTTGTTAACAACAAATAATAACAGTAATTGTGAAGATAACTAGCATTATGCAGTCTAATAACTGATCTATCATGTATAACTTAGACAAATTCATATGCTTTATTGCAAATATGGCAATCAAAAACTATCTGCTTTAATACCAATCTGGACATTTCTTCATTAAAAAGCATTATAGATTGAGTCACTGTACTACAATGTACTTCACCTGAACTGTGCCTGAAAGATTAAGTTGTGGCACAGCATGTAGAAATACTTGCCTGTCACAGTGACAGGTTTGGTTAACCGGTCACTGACTATGAGACCTTAAATGTCAGCGTAATGCATGTGGTGCAGATCCCTCAACAGATTAGATTAGACACTTCAATTTCTACACACTAGGTTCATTTGCTGAAGCTTGTAGAAAATATTTGTGCCAACTTCCTCAGAGCATCTGAGAAGAGAAAGGCTAACTCCCTGAAAGCTGCTGGGATTTTTTCTTATTAGAATGAGGAAGCTAGATATTAAATATTACTGTAGGAATAATCAAGTGGGATTTATTATTTTTTTGCCTGTTCTTACACTCAGATACCATCAAATAAATGTCATAACATATTATGCATAATTTTGAACAGCCTAAATTAAATCCAAAGATGTGACTTAATGAGCCTCAGAAATGTAAACTTTGGTGCATTTCAAAACACCCACACAGTTGCTGTTGTTAGCAGTCGAGCGTAAGCTGGTGTTATCTAAGGAAGGATATCAATTTAGTTGAATACATACGTGAACAAGTGACCTTACTTTATCAAAACTGGAGAAAATGCTGTAGCAAAGAATGTTTTAGCCAAGTGCCTCTTTCAGAATTACTCACCGATTCATAGAGGTAAAGTTGTTTGATTCTGTGAACTGTGATCTAAGCTGTTATTTTCCTGTCACCCTGACAAGATCATGTTAATTCTCAGAAGAGACCAGCATTTCTGCTTTCTCTAAGAACTACCTTTTTTTTTCTTTGCTAATGCTATGATAATAATACCAGCAATGACAACCAAAGTAAAAATGCATTGCAATTGCAAAACAGTAAAATCTCATGGAAATCTGCATGAAATAGGACAGTAAAAACTAAACACATGCAGAATAGCCAACCACGTGCAGGACTTACATCAGTACTTGGAAGAGATTTTAACTGAGCACATTTCCAAAGGAAGTACATTTCCAGGAGGCACCAGTTCCTACTTTAGATCAGTCAGTGGAGCTAGAGTATTGCTGCAGAGCTGGAGAGAGAGGAAGAGAAAACCAATAGACTTTTAGCTTGACCTAATGTAATTATGCAGGCTTTCTCTAGGAAGAAAAAAATAGTTCTAGGGAAGTTTTCTGTATGCACATAACATACAGGAGCGCTTGTGTAACTCACAGGTGAGCATATCTCAAGGAAGGTGATTACTCCAAATGACTGTAAGTAAGAATGATAACATGTTTTATGGAAAATTTTAGGACTAAAACATAAATCCTTGAAGGGAGATGGCTGTCTCATTCTTCAGAGAAATCTTCCATGCTTTAGATTTAGGTGCCAATGTGGGTTTTGTGTTCAGCTGACATCAGACAACCTAAAGTTTCAAAGTACCTAATTCTACACAGTTGAAGGTTGAAGTCCCTAGAAATCTAGATTGTCACTTGATGTTTTCAGAACTACCCAAAAAAAAAAAAAAGACACTCTGTGTGGCTTAAAGCTTTAGCATATTCTGAAGCCTTATCACAGTCACCAAAACAAGCCTTTCCTTGCTTCTCAATGCCTGTGAGACCTGTGACAAGAGTGTGCAAAACAACACACAGATGATTCTCTTTCAACTGAAGCCTGAAGCAAGGACACGGGAGACAAAAAGTATCTTTGTCTAATCTGGAGAATGGTTTTGAGCTGAAATGTCATGACTCTGAAGTTACTGCACCAACATTGGGCAGTCTGTGACAGGATGCTTTCCAATCCAAACTGTTGCATTTTAATACAATATTCATTTATTCATTGTCTGCAAAAGTAATTGCTTCTATCCTGGCAATTAGGACGTTCGTGCAACATTTGTGCAATCTGGAATCAGATGACTACTCCAAATCAGGAAGAAAAGAGCAGACTTTGAACACTTACAGCTCTGGTAAAGAGCTTTAACTTATGAAGCATTTGTAATGAAGGCTAAAGTAGCTCCCTCCTAGCTGATTATTTGTATGAAAACAAACTTGTTTACATAGTTACTGACTTTCAGAACGTGTTCACAGATAAAAATTTTAAGGAAAGGAGAGTAATTCCTTGCAGCTGAATTCTTGAATGAGATCTAACATATATTTCCACCATTTCTGCAACTTTTTGTTTAGTCTCTTTTTATAGTCAAGAATAAAATGTTCAGATTAGGTTCTCCTCCCCTGTGATTGAAAAAATTCCAGTTACACTTCAGGTGTCTCCATAGTAATCTTGCTGTCCTCTGCCAATTCCATCATCAGATGCCTGAGCCTTGCCATTCAGGAATATCTACTAAACTGTTGGGTTCTCTTCACCCATTTTCAGCAGGAAATAATGATACATCTCAGAAGGAGGCTTCAGTTTTCCATACTGTAACTATTGTACATTAATTTGCTGCAGGACACTATCGCATTTGCTGATTTCTGGTGAAATGCTCATTACTGATTGAAGTAAAACAGCAATGGCACAGCAAAAGGTAGTTTTCAGTGTCTTCTGAAATTCCAAGGATGACTTTCTTAATGTTACTCTGTTCCAGACTAATCCTGGTCTA
This sequence comes from Tapera naevia, assembly GCA_033556795.1. NCBI lineage: Eukaryota > Metazoa > Chordata > Aves > Cuculiformes > Neomorphidae > Tapera > Tapera naevia. The sequence continues at coordinate 9,233,965 of JAUMJJ010000059.1, forward strand.
CTTTACATATTTATATCCCTTGTCCTTTGAGATAGCTCAAAGCGAGATCAAAAAGAGTTTTTAATCTTTCTTGTTCAGAGTAAGTTGACAGTGTAAACTTAACAATTGCAGATATGTCAATTTGACATCTCCTGGAACATGAGCCTCTTTATTGTTTGTTTTTTCATACTTAATAAAAATAGCAATATACCAGCTTTTTTTTTTTTTTTGTAGATCCTTTCATCAGAACAGCTCAAAGAAATGCACATGCCTAAAAAATGGCTCTGGAACTAAATTAGAATTCATCTCATTTTACACCAGTGGAAATCAAGTCAACTGGCATGTGTGTCAGTTTATCCAGATTGTATGGGAATTTTCTAGCACAAGAGGAACATATTTGAGATCCCAGCCATGATTCCCAGTCTTTCATTTGCTTTCATCATGAGATCATCCTTCCGTTCACAGTAATTGATATTTCCTTAAACAAAACACAATCAAATTATCCCAGGGATTAATTTGGTCCAAGACATTAATTCTAAGAAAAGTCCTACTTGACAGATGGATGCCTGCAGTATTAACAAGAAGTCTGTGGCAAATAGCCTGGATATTATGCAGGTGGAGGAAAAGGAGTACAAGTGGTATATCATATCCTGCCTCTCATCATTTTTTGGCAGATGTATTGCCCAGTAGATGGAAAAGCTTCATCAACAGCTGAAAATCTGTTTCTTGTCATCTTCCCATAGAAAGAGGTGAGTCATCGTGCTGTCCATCAGTCCTCTACTTTTCAGGATACTGACATTTGCCCTGTGATGCAGATATTGAAAGACAGTTTAATTTTAGTCTAGATCTGTCCACTTCTACTTCATTTGTCCTTCAAATGTACAACCTGGGATACCGGCTGTGAAAATTGGACAAAAAATTATGTCTCTATGGCAGCAACATCAGACCTTCGTCCCAAGGCAGAGCAAAACCAGGCAAAGATGCAAGTGTAATTTTCACCTCAATCCCTGCAGATTTTCTACAGAATAACCTAATTTACTTCTTTCCTTCAGTACAAACTTGGCTTCCTGCTGTACAAGCATGAAGTAAAGCCAGGAAAACCATGATTACTCTTGTTTTAGAGAGAAAGTGTCAACATTACCGAAACATATCTAACACCAGGACAAGCACAATTCTCCAGAGTTAAATAAACAAGGGAAAATTATTATAAGGAGTAAACCTTTGAATCCCTCTAAACAGACTCAGTTTGATTTTTCATAATAACATTGGAACCAAATGACGTTTTGTACTGTAATGTAGACAAGTCCAGAGAGGATAGTCAAGGAGTTCTACGTTCCTAATGAATAATAAAGCAGAAACAGCAACTAAATTAGCAGGAACTAAATTGTTTCTTCTTCTCCACTTGCTCATTTCTTCTCTGTATACATGAAATCCTGAATGGAAATCTCAGGTGGCCTCTGCCTCCATACATTCAAGTGTAATTAACACATGCCAGCAATAAAGTCACATTAAATTTAGTTTTTAGTGGATTCAAGACATTACTACCTTGATTTAGAGCTAAGACAATTGGCTCTTTTATTTGAAAATATGGAAAAATACAAATATGCACTATTTGAGGGGTATTTTGTATAAAAGTTTTGTAGGAGGAGTTTAATCAGTTCAATGGAGCATTCATAGCTTTCAGCTGACTGCATTGACTCAGGATATGCAGGTGTCTCAGAGTTCTCTCCTACTGTGTCATACAAACAGATAGATATAGACCTGTATACTTTCTATGATCAGTGAGTCAGTTGGCTACAGGCTTTTACATATAGATGCTGAGTTCCATTTACATTGATGTATGCCACAGGATACAATGCAGTAAAGGTTATAATCTCCAGTGTATACACCACCAAAAATAAAATTAATTGGAGACACTAATCAGGCACTTTTTCTCCCATGTACATTGGTACAGGGGAGAGAATGCCCTGTTTTTTGCCAGCTAGCAGCATTCTCATGTATTTAATCTTGCCTTTTTTTTCTTTCTAGTAACATTTTCTTTCTTTGCTTGCTTGGGATAATATAACTAGCTCTAGCTCCCATAAACTTTACCAACACCAAATTGGACCATTTATACCAAGATCTTTGTGCACTGATCACAGCAACTTTCATCAGTTCCTAAAAACCTTTAGTAGAATTTAGAATCTTGAGATTGTTTTTCATTATAATTTATAGATAAACTTGGTAAAAAAAATGTTGTGCTTTCCATTTACATTAGGAATTTTTGGAAAACAAAGATATCCTACTGGATGAATCTCATGGAAAATACCAGCTTTCTGTGTTAAAGCTTTCATTTGATTTCTTGAATCTGCTAACAACAAAAAGATGCAACCTGCTCTTGTCAACAAAAGGATTTTCCCGTATGCTAGCTGCCATGTGGTTATAACCATCTTTTCTAGTATAGGTGCATTGTCAGAGATTTTGGATCGCATTTGCAGCTGGTATGACTTGTCATATCTTCAGCAGAACTGTCACAGTTTCTATTGTCTAGTGTCTATTCCTTAATACTTAATAGAGCGAGAGGCATGGAAAGAGATAAACAGGTCTAGGGAATGTTGACATTTTAAATTCCTTCCTACCCTATTTTGCGCAAGACGGAGTACTACATTTGGCTATGTAAATAGATCCCAGATTTTAAAATAGCCAGGTTCTTTTCTGCCTCAAGGAGAAGAAAGATATAAACCAGAATTATTGGCTTTCTGTAATATTTTATATTCAATTTTCTCTTGTTAGGTTCATGCCATGTAATTGTGTGCACATGTGTACATGCGTGGTCCTTGTTGTACAGGGTTATAGCCAGATTCTTGTACGCATGCCAGAGCTCTACCAGGGGTTCATGGAGTTGCTGTGCACTCTTCTTTATTCCGTGTACAACAATGAATGATCCTTCCTATATCTGCCAAATGCATGGTTTGATCCCATTGGTATCCATTTGGCATCAGGCTCTTGTTCACTAACCCTTCACCACAGCTATTAATCACATGCACTCACAAAGTGCTGGTTGCAAGGGGTGGGTTACCATGCCCGCTTTGTTGTCTCATGTTATTAAAGGCTCTAATACCCCTGTACTGGCCAAGTATTTCTAACCAGTCTATCACTGAAATACATATCCCTAGGCAATTCCTGACTCTCCACCCCGTTCCCAGCATCCACAACATATAGACTTGTCCAAATCATGGAATATATTCCAACCATTTCCAAGAAACTGCCTTTTCCATTACCTGAGAATGACCCCTCTTTCTATGGGCTCACCCACAACACTGTACCATTGTATGTTGTGGTGTATTTTAGAGGGTAGCATTTTAGAAAACCATTAATTTTAGAATGCCATTTTGAACATTCATCTGACTGCAAATTCTTGATTCTTCATCTGCTTTGGTCCCAGCAACTTGCCTAGTTTGGGCTGATTTGGATAGTTTCCATTAGCAGATGGTAGTTGGCTGAAATGTGACACAATCCTCTGTGTGTACAAATAACTCACAAACAACCTGCAAAGTTCTTCTTTCCCCTCCTTGGTCTCAGTGGAGATCAGATAAGAGAAAGTCTCTTTATTTGTGATTCCAACCCTCCTTAAGTAAAAAGCTCTCTCTAACTTTGAGAGAGTCCTGACAAAATTTAGTCAGGAATACTGCCAGAGAAGCCTTGCCCCAGGCCTACAGAGCAGCTCAGGCCAGGCAAAAGAGCTACCAAACAAGACTCCAAAAATGCTGACAGCAACCCAAGAGCTTTACCAGCAAAAGGGAACTGAATCATGAGCTTGGCTTTGTGAACACGGGGTCAAATCCTTAGTTCACTTAAGTCAGCATTGCTTTGGTATAATGACACAGCAATTAGGCTGACTGAATGTCTCTCACAAGACTATTTGTGAATGTATCACTTCCCAACCTTGCTATATACTCTATGGAGAAACAGCTGTAATACTATTTACACCAAAAAGGGGAATGTTTTATTGTTGCATATATTTGAACTAGGCTTTGGAGAAGATTTCTGATAGTCTCTATAACGTGCATTCTAAAAGCAGACCTTCAGTGTCAGAACATACAGAATAATATATTGGTTTTGAGTAGAAAAAATAAGCTCTTGTCAAAAAAACACACTTATCTGATTCTTATTCTCCAATGATTGCATCTTTTTAAGCCAAATGATTAGTTATAAATTTTCTGGTGTTCAAAGTTTGGCAATGGATAGACAAAAACACACACACTAGAGAAAATATGGTGGAAAAAAAAGAGGGAGGAGAAGCCTGGAGTGAGCTTTCTGAGACACTGAAGTCCGGATTATCTCGCTGCAGGCAGTTTTGGCTTGGGCCCATTATATTCAGTACCCGATTTCCCAGTTATATTCCTCTTGGGGTACTCTTTCTGGTGTTCCTATCACAGACCCCAGTGCTTCTGGACATTTTTGAGAGCACTTAGGGAGCTCAAAATTACAGAAACAGATGTCAGTTATCACTAATTTGCTGTTGAGGCATTAGAAATCATGTTTTCTTAGTCCCACTGTCAAAATGGATCTGGGAAGCTCTTTGCCACAACCAATGCTTCACATTTTACCCAACCTGATTTCCTTATGAGGTGAAGTGGTGAAGTATTTGAAAAGGCCTACAAAGCTGAATACCAAGCTCATCTGTTAATCCCAAAACAGACATACACTCCTCACTGCCAGAAAAAGTTGCTACTGGCTGCTGTACTTTTAGAAGTTCTTAAGTGTCCAGGGTGTTGCACTACAGCAACAACATTTTTCTCCACAAGGAATAAGTATGTGTGGCTGCACAACTTGAGAAAGGAGGAAAACTTACCTAGGTTTGTCTGAAAGAGTTTGAGGAACTTTAGAATAGCACAGGAAAATAAGAATATAAAAAAAAAAAATCACTATTGCTGTCAAAACTAACCTGTATGAAACTAACTCTTAAATGAAGAGAACTGACTACACAAAGGTGAGGGCATGGCTGCCCGCACTTTTCATTTATCACTCCTGCTGGAAAGGTACAGAGCGGAGCACACAGTGATTGATCCGAAAGGAGTAGGAGGATGACATTCGAGAAAGAACACAAAAGTCCCAGGTCCAGAAGTCCCTGGTTCGAAGTACAGGATGGTATCTCTTCAGTGGAGAGTTACAGTTCGATGCCACATTGTCAAATCTTATTCTGTAAGTATGTAATACAACAGATAAAGAACGAATCATGTTATTCTTTCTAAATCAGAGGGATTGAAAAGTAATCATTTCCTCTATCTGTCTGTCTTTCTTTCTGATTGAAGAATTCTCTCTCCTTGAATCCTAAATAAAGCCACAATAAAGCCAATGGTTTAGAGAGACTTCCAAAATGCCTTTGAAGAATTCATGATGAATTGATGAAGGAGTTTATTTTCAGGCAGTATTTTAAGTTAGAGACATTTCATAATAAAAAGGGTCTGTGTTTGTTAGCAGGTGCAGAGGATAACTGTTTCTCTTCACTTAGAGACACCCCATCTATTTTCAATCTGCTTTCAAGTTTATTTTACTAGGGCAGAGACTTAGGAGGCTTTAGAAAGTGTGTTTTCCCGCAGTTCAGAATATATGCTCTTGGTTTTGGGTTTGGGTCCAATGGAATTTACAGTTATATTTCTTCCCTTTCATTGTTTATCCTGTTCTTAATCTGCATTGATTTTCCCCCTATAAAGCAGAAAAAAATCAATTTTCCATTATGTTTTTTAATCAGTTATAGTAAGAGTTAAACAGTCCTGGGTATTGCAGGTAAAATAGTCAATAATAAGCTGGGGAGTTATCTCATTTATTACTCTGAGCTGACAGAGAGTTAAATTCTTCCTTTAGCATTATGGCTAAGGCAAGCAGAGCAGTGGTGCCTCGTGTGCAGGTACAGTGCTTGCCAGAGCAAAGTCTACCCCAGAGGCTGTGCCAGACAATGTTAGAGACAGTTCTGCCAACCTGGGTTTACCTGGGGTAGCTTGGACTGATGACTGAAACATCTAGAAGGAAAGAAACAGAAAGAAGAACAGCCTGTCATCAGATTTTAGGGTCAGGAAGTATTTCTCTGATCTAAGCATTCGTCAGTCACTGGCTAGGCTAAGACCTTGGAACTGCTGCTGCATTACAGAGGCAAGACAAGAAGTGCTGAGACCAGGGCTGCCCATGCAGTGACTCACTCAAGGCCTGATCCAGCTTTCCTTGGAATCAATGGGAGCCTTTCAATTGGTTTTACAGTGGGAGTTTGTTCAACAGTCACCATCACATGCTGGGAATTATTTGTCTGGTGGAAAGCGCAATGAAAAAAGATGTTCCTGTATTCATCATCTTGAAATGATAAGAAATTAAAGGACCCTGGTTGAATAATGTGGTTTCAACCTGCAAAAAATTATACTTCGGAATTCTGATGAGTGGGGTAAGCAGATATTTCCCTTACCTGATTATAAAAGTACAGGGTTGGGAGACCTCTCTATATAATAACCCTCTGTGGCCACAGCTTCAGCTTCACTACTATGACTCACCCTTGATTGCTCTTAGGTAAGTGCCAGATGCCTTCTTATTGCTCTCAAGCTTCAGTTCAGCAAAACATACAAGCACACACCCAAACACATTTCAGAATAACAATGGTCTTTGCAAATAATTAAAATTCATCACACACTTAAATGCATTGCTGAATCAGGGCCTTAATGCTCAATGTGGGTCATTAAAGGATCATAATCTGATAGTTTTTGCTGACAATGTGACATAATTTTAACTGTACCTCTATAAATTGGGTTGAAAGCTCAAAATTAAATTAAGGAGTACCTTTAAACCATCTAAATATTATGGTACTGAAAAAAAAAGCCAAAATGCAGGTTCAAGTCTCTGCTAGCAGCAAAAAATTTAATTGCCCCATTAATCACACTTTTACACTTCATCACTTTTAAATATAAAATATTGATCAATGGTACTCTCCGTTGCTCAAACTTTGTGCAGTGTTAGTCAAGGCAGTTTGCACATCTTCTCCAGACTCTGTGACACCTCCACCGTGTTCTCCCCCTAAAGAAGAGGCCAGCACTGAGCCCTCGCATGTTGACTGGCATCTACAGGTTCTCAGGGCCATTTTCAAATAGTTCCAGGTATCTGCACGGTGATGTAGGGATGGTAGGGCAGCAGTACTTAGAAACGTGATGAAACTATTAGGAAAATGCTGCCCCTTGGTGGTCACTCTCTCCTTGTCACTGCTGGCTGGCACAGGACTGGGTACTAACTAGTGCCTGTCTCCATTTCCACCCTGTTTCTCTGCCAAATCCAGCTATTAAAGCTTTCATCACATTTCAGTGTCAGCGTCCTTTCTGACTCGCATACAGATTTTGCTTTTGCCTCCATGGCGCTCCGGGTGTACTAGAGAGGTATGCATGAAACACAAAGAGAAGTAAATTCATCCAAGCAGTCTGGGTGTAACACCCGTTCCTTTTTGGTTTGGCAAAGAAATCAAAAGCTTCTTCTGCACATGGTTTCAGGAAAGACTAAGTTGCTTGAGACAATCAAAAAAGGCAATGGTTTTCTGTAGGGATGTTCTGATAGCTCCCACGCTGCAGCGTTCTAGCTACTCAGGCCGCTCAGAGATGGCTAGAAGTCATACTATTAGATTAACTGCTTATACCAGGAACAGTGGAATTACCAAAGACTTATACAGCAAGATAACATCTTTCATGTTTTCCTTAATGTTGCATTATGGCAGTTTTTACCAATAAAGCGTGCACCACTCATATGGGCTATTAGTTTATCTTGTGCTGGTCCACCTAGTGATTCCTTTCATTCATCCCCCTGCAGCTGTTAGACTGCTGCAGTCTGTGGACATCTCAGGGAGGGGTTGCTGTTTCCTCGGGTGTGGGGTCATTAGACTCACTCGAAGTCAGGTGCAGTTGGACCACTCTGGTCCATAGCCAGTGTGACCTTCAGATCTACCTGTTCAACATTTGGTGAGGGTGGTCCTGGGGTGAGAACCTGCAGACTCCAATAGCTTTCTGTCAATCTCAAGGACTTCCATTTTCCTTAACAGACATAAAGTCCTTTGACAGCTGCTCTCTGTATAAGGTCATTTGCAGGACAAGATATTTTCAGTCTTCAATTGATCTTGCAGACTGTACTCTGTAATGGGAACTACAGAATGGACATTTTTGCCTTACTAACCTCCCTTATTGCCACTCTGCTTCTCCTCCTCCCCTCCCCCTGCATATACTCTCACAGTGATGCTGCTTTCACTGCAGGCATCCACCCTTGAGTACACAGAGCCAGCGTCACCCACACAATTCCTGGTGCTATATGAGGAACTGTCTGGATCCCTCTTGGACATTGCTTGGTGGTTACAGAGCATTTCCACTCTCAGGCACTTCTTCCTCTCTGCCAACTTTTGCTTAAGCCAGCAACATTGTGGTTTCCTATATTCAGTCATTGGTCTAGACCACATGAACTCTTGCTATTGTTTCGTTGTTTGTTTCAAGACCTTCTGCTAGGATGCGCTTTAACCACACCCAGATTTTGATGACACTCCTTCAAGTCTTCTCATATGATCCTAAACCATAACAAATCAAACCCCCCAGGCTTTGTTCATGGTTCTTACCTCATGCTTCTTGCTCTTGTATTGCTCTGCTTTCATCAGGAGGCTAAAATGACCAGCCATGAAGCTATCTTTTTTTCTATTACTTTAATCCAACTTTGTGAGCCCTCAGCTCAGCACCTGCTACTGCGTAAGCTGAGGATGCCACAGGCACAGGCTAGACTATCTCTGTGAAATAGCAGTTCAAACTGTCAACTTCATTTTCAGGCCAAAACTAATCTCGCTGTTCCATGGGCAGTTTTCCCAAGCAGAGCCATATGACTTGTAGTTACCTTCCAGCATATTTCAGAGAATATCCATAGCCTCACACAGTCTGGTGAAATCTGATCATTCTTAATTGCGTCCAGTTTGACTTTCAGGCTAAATGGTTTCTTCAGCTACATTAGATAGAGGGACCTCAGCTTCTTGAAATCACTCTAAAAGTTGATAGGAACAGGTACTCCAGCTTCCATTCTTCTCTGCTGGGATAGGTAAATCATGCAGGCTTCTCACTCCTGGCATCTGTACAGTAGATTTCCACCTATGGTGACATATCAATTCCCACTGCACACTTGTCCTGTCCTACCCAGTTTGGGGTGTCCTTGCACAGGACTGCAAGAACTGTTCTCAGATCATTACATCAGTCCTGTAAAATGGTTAGGGGAAGTGGGGAAGAAGATGGTGATGTAGTCAAAAGAAAAATACATGCTCCAGCACCAGATGTAAACTGTCACAAGTCAATGCTTTCACTGGGATATGCCTGGGCACCCCTTGCTGTTTGGCATAGTGCAGTATTGGGGTTTTTTATCACCTTCCACATCTTTTAGCTGATCTATCCAAAGTTATAGTCCCTTTAACATTAATTTAACCACACACTTACACAAAAGCCTCTGCCATCTCTCTTGGACCAAATTCCCTGAACATTCTTCATACCCTCATAAACAGCAAGGCAGCAAAAATATGTGTATTTTTTTAAATGCTCGAGCTCAGCTTAAGATGATTTTTTGACAGCCAAAAAAAGCAAACACCAGCTCTTAGGTCTGCCCTTCTACAGGGGGGGTCTGATAGACAGCAGCCGTTTTGAGTTTTAGCCATCAAGTCGTTCAGCTAATGGTTAGAGGCAAGAAGTCTAACAAAAATCTGCTTCTCTCCACGTTCAAATTTCAACTGGACAGCACTCTGTAATGTAAGTATGAGCACATAGCTAATCAAAAGTGGCTCTTGTGACATGTGGACATTGTGAGAGCTGGGCTCTCCTTTTTTGGAGAAGGGCCATTCTTTTCTGATACGTATAGCAGGTGAACATCTCCCTTACACCTAAAACACCGCAAACCTAATATCTGTGCATTTAATATGTCAGGATTCACAAAGATCTACGTAGGGTTGCTCTTCCCATGGCAATCATGAAGGCAAAAACCAAGAAGAGAGGAGCTGAGCATTGGAGTATGGTTGTAGAATCTTTATGGACCTCTGGATGGTGGCAGAGCTGTGTCCAGTTCTGCATTTTCTGGGGTCGGTCTATATCTAGCAAAAATTTGCTGATCAGCATCCAGCCTGGCAACTTGCTTCCTCTATTAAAAAACAAGCAGCTGGAATATCTCCTCTTGTACACCCAGATCAATTGACAATAATGAAAGACACTATATTTTCCAAAGATTGTTGTGCATTGTATTATTGTTATTGTCAATAATAATAATTTCTATATTACTATGTATTATATTTTAGATATTATATATCTTAGTTTGTAGTTATATATCACTTTTCATATACTATTTTCAAGCGGTTTGTAATTCTAACTCTATTTTACTGCATTAGTTCAAAGGCAGCTATTAGCAATGCACTGCTTTATAGACTGACAAGTGGAGAAACAGAAAACTTAAATGACTTGTGAAAAAATACTCAGAATTCCTCAGCCTTAACTCTAATATTGATTTAACTTAACAGAACAAACCACATGCTATGCAATATTAAAATCTTTTAAACTTAGTTGAATGGTAACAGTGGAAGACAACACTTTCTCAAAGTTTAGATCTTGTCTATTTTGCACTGCCTATTTCAATTAGAAAGATCAAATGCTAACATTTCCAAAGGTGATAACATGCATATTAAAGCTTATCATCTATGTTTATAATTTACACAAAAATAAAACACACAATTTATTAAGCTATAATATCTGTAGTACCACTTATATTGTTATATGATATATTTTATCTCAATAGATTTCCCATGGAATGTTTACATGGCGCAGGAAATAGAGCCTATTCTAAAAAAAGATTGGATGTAATTATTGTAATATCATTCTGAAAGTTGTGAGGAAGAGTAAGAATATTGTGTTTTACCAAATTTATGTAATGTAAATTCCAGATCGTCCCTGGAGGTGTTTAAAAACAGATTGGATGAGGCACTTAGTGCCATGGTTTAAATGACAAGTGGGTGCTAGTGTTGGGTCATAGGTTGGACTAGATGATCCCAGAGGTCTTTTCCAACCTTGTGATACTGTGATACTGTGATGCTGTGAATTCATTATATGAAGTCTTTCATGTTGCACACACACATATGACAGTTTCCCTGATTCACAGTTTCCAAACTCTAGCTGGCATTTTTGGTTTTAAAATCAAGAAACAATATGAGGTGACCTCAAAACTTTTGTATGATGGATCCAATTAATAATTATTACCAGCCCTGTTAAATGAGCAAATGTGTTAATAATAAATCTGCTGTGCACAAATATATATCATTGTCTTAGATATTGTAAGAGTATTTATGGAAAAATGAAAGCCAATTCCTGCTAAAAGATTTGACAAGTTTACTGATTAGGTGCACACAAAAGAAAAATGTGGAAAAAGATCCCTACTGTGTATTTCTCAACAGAAAATTTAACTTTCTTTTGGACTTGTCTGCAAGTAATACTTTCCTACTGATTTGGTTCTGCCATAGGAAACATCATTTCCATCTATTGTATGAGGAATGGCTCTACTCTTACTCTACAGCATCCTATTTTTATGATCACAGAGTCAAATCTTAATAGCAGTTAACCTCTGTGAAGCTAGGACTTTGGATGTGGCCCAGTTTTTTCCAGTAATTAATAAAGTATTATACCAACAGCACTTATTTACAAAAAAAAATCAGCAGGCGTCAGCAGGCAGCTGTGTGGAAAAGAGGATGGGGGAGAATCAGTACTGGCAGTACTCATTTTCCATCTCTCTGGCCCTGATTCAGCAAAGCACTTAACCACATGTTTAATTTTAGGCGCATGAGTAATCCCATCTCTGCAGAGCAAAGCGTGTGTTTCTTTCTCGTTGACTTTAATGGGGCTACTCGTAGACCTGTTAAATCTTGCGTGCTGTGCGTGACACTTTCACAACTGCTTCCACCTCACTCACCCCTTGTCCTTCGGTCTGAATCTTCGCAAAATGTGACAGCTGGTCTTGCTCTGCAACCCCATGAGCCTTATGACCTTAGGCCACTTGATCATATTATGGTACCTGTATCTTGGGTGTGGTAAAACAGACTGGGAGTTACTGGAAACTATATTACTTATTCAGAGGTTTCCTAGACCCACACTAACCACATTTTATTATCCATCTGGTGGAGTCATGCTCAAGTACTCTGCCAGGTCTATCATCCTACTCAGCTTTTTGCTGAGATTTTTAGTAAAGATATTCCTTGATCCATTAACTATCCCAAGGCTGGATATATATTCCATATGTATTTCTGATGGACAGGAGATCCCCTATTCAGGAAGATCATTAGAGCAAAATAGGTGAGCATCTAAGGCCCAGATCCATGGTTCTGTGAGTTGTAGTTACAAGTTTAATTCTTCAGTCATGGAAGTCAGTGGGTGTTTCCAATAAAAATGGGATCAAGGTGGTGAGCTCTCATTCAGGTAAGCATTTAAGCGGATGCTTAGTTTAAGAACAAGATTAAGTCTCTTTTAACTCACTGGGAATGAAACACAGCTTAAATACTTCAATGAAACAGGGACCTGTTCCAGCTTTGGATCCACAGCACTGGAAGGTATCTACAGAGGCAGACCAGCAATTTCCTCTTTCTGCCTACTTCTCTGGTTGCAGCTATGCTCTACTTATTTTGATAAATATAATATTCTTCCCACTTCAGTGATTTTTTTTTCTTTAATATGCAGGGCACTATAAATATGTAATTGTTGCTGGACTAATCATGTTTTGAATTCATGGTATGCATGGAACCTGAAGTCATTTTATTCTGTTATGGTCTTTCTTTAGATTTTTGCTCTGGCCCATTGATTGAATCATGACAAATGATTCCTTGAGCATGCTGGCTGCATTCAGCTCTGGTGACATTTCCAAAAGGCTGCTTGTAATGGCTGATTTCATTTTGAAAACTTGCAGGGGTTATTTATGGAAAAACAAAAGCCCTTTAACAAATACCTAACAATGCATTTGGCTAGTTCGTTCACTTACAAAAGGGGAAAACACTCTGCAGCTCTTCCTGCATATGTTCTCATATGAAATACTACATTTGCGTTTATCTGCTTATCAATCTTTCATGCCAAATTGGCTTTAGAGGTAAAGAATAAAATCTTTACCACAGCTATTACACAGTGCCAGTCAGGAAACCAGCATGAGATGCATAATTTGGCAGTCTGCTGCCGTAGAAAGAAGCACTTCTGTCCCATCACAATCAAAAGTAGACTTTTTGACAAGAGCCTGGGGGGCCCTTGAAATGTCCAGGATCAACAGTCACAAAAGCCAGTGTCTGTTGGATCAAGCCCAGTGTGCATTATTCTAATGTCAGATGTATAGGAGTCTAAAACTGTACATAGTACATTGAAGAACTTTTCCTTCACTTGTGCACAGTTGAAGAATAGCTTGACATTGAAATTAGATCTCTTGATCAACATAAAAAATACTTGACATTTTGTTTGGAAAGTTATTGTGTATGGACATACACATACACAAGAGGCAACTGTTTAAAGTAAATACAAGTGACTTAAAGTCAATAAGCAGTAATTTTAAGGCTGACAGGGACTCAAGTTCTATAAAAGTAAAGCTGTCTACTAGGCATAGAAAAGGCTCTAAAAATTAGGGATGGATGAGATCATTCTCTTTCATTTCAAACACTACATTTTTGGTTTCAGAGTTCCTCTGAAATTTCTCTTTAAGCTTGTTAAAATTTGTGGGTATAAAGGGAACAGAGACTGGGAGAAATTAAGAAAATTAACAAAAAAAAGTACAGCATGTACTTCATGTGCAGCCATACACTCATTCATGCCAGCCTGGCCAGGGCATATGGTCTCCTTCTAACAAAACGGAAGTAAAATTTGTATAAAAAGGGTGTTTTCCTCTCCTCTCAAAAAATGTTTCAGTTATGACAGAAAAGATTTATAAATGTAAACAACTTCTGCAAGCCTAATAACCCATCTGTAAGATCAGTTACACTGAGAACAAACAAAACTACTCAAAATGCTTTAACATAAAAAAAAGCTAACAACTGGTAGACAAACTTCTGGTAAAGACAGGCAACCTATGGATAAAAGTTCTCAGCAACAAAACCACAAGCCAAAGCTCCATTTTCAGAGCTAGTATGAATTTGAGATCTTATGTACAAATTGCAAATCTATTTATATGCCTCATAATCTGTGATATTAAAGGGAATTAGGCACCTGAATACTTTTAAGATATCATACAAGATTCAAAGTGTTAGTGATATTTAAATGGCTTTCAGATTATAACACATAGACTCTTCCAAATAAGAATTTCACGTTCCTCTATTATTCATTTAAGTGTCTTGTAAAACAGTGTCTGATGAGCCATTTTTTTCAAACCGTGTATACTCACATAGATTTTATTCACATTAACTGATTAATTTCTTCAAAAAATACAGATTTTATCCATTCTAAAGTTTTGAGACCATCATATTTGTCCTTGTCAGGTTCAGGGCCATCTTTGGGTGAAAACAAAAAAGGCAGCTCCCTGCTGCATCAGAACCTCTGTTGTACCTTTTTCTAGAGGGTGTGCATTGACTGTTCCAGATGATGATGCAGCTCAAACCACCACCTTGTGGAGATTTAATTTCTGCTTTTTCCTCCTCACCCCATTTCTCTATGGCAGCAGCAGGAATAGGAAACCTTGTTGTCCAGGTGTTTTGTTTCAGTGTTTTATTTGAGTCTGATGACATGACAGTCGAAGTGTATTATTGAAATGAATTGAGAAGGAAGAATGATCCCTGAAGGAAGGCCAGATGGAGGGCAAGGAGAGATCCTCAGTTCTCCCCAAAGTGGCCTAGGATATCCAAATTACCCTAACCACTCCCCTCCCACTGCCATGTCTATGCCAATACGTGTCATGCATTTAACTGAGCTCATTCTCAATTCACAGGCTTTGTTTACAGAAAGACAGCGGGACTGGGAATATCTTATTTTTAATTGTCTTGTGGTGGAGGATGATATAGTGTGAATACCAGAGGAGAGGACTTTCCAAAAGTGCACTGAGTCAAGAGACACAGACATGTTGTCAAATGCAAAGTTTTTTTACTGTCTCCTTACAAAAAAAAGCTGTTGGCAATAGGCAGGCCCTGGAAGTTGGACCAAAAATAACAATAATACATAGACCCTCTGGCCACAGAATACTCTGTGAAATAAAGAGAATATAAATACTACCATTCCTGCCTAAGCTAGGCAAAATGCTGAAAGATATACACGAAACATAAAGACAGTCCCTTTCTCTTTGTTTTCATCTTACTCTTTAAGTAATATGACAAACAAAAAGTGTGCTTAAAGGACTAGGATTTGTTTGCAAACAAGACTTTAGTGACTTTAGTCCACTCTGTCCTCCAGGGCAGGAGTAAAGATTCAGGAATGAGGGCTGCACACCCTCTAAAATATAACTTTCAAAACCTAGGGCTTCAGCATGAAGTTTTCACACAATGGGTACTTCCACACTCCCATCATTGTTGTATCAGTCCCTTCAGTTTGGACATGCTTGCAGCAGTGCAATATGTATGGCTGCTGTCTTACAGTCTGTAAGTGCAGGATGGTGAGAATCTAGGGGGACAAGAAGAAAGCTGAGGAGTACCCTGTTGGCATGTGAAGGAGATATTGCAGTCACTGTATTAAGGACAGAAAAGCATCGTCCTAAAGATACAAAGATCTTCACAGTTTTAGTCAATCTCTTGCGACACAAGCACCTGATCATACTCAGTGGAATATATAGTATGCCAGATTGGCACCTGAATCACTAAGAGGGCCTATGTGTCACAGTGAAAGTTCTCAGAGCTGCTGCTCACTGCAGAACGTGGTATTCTCTGTCCTTCTATATGGCCCTTTGTCTGAGGCAGGGAGATGAGTTCAGAATAAGCCTAAGAGAGGGTCCCACGCAGAGAAGATTCTAAGCAGAAAATTAATAACAGAAGTCTACATTTGTAGACTCTTTGGACCTCCTAGTCTTTATAGAATATAGTCTGCTTACCCACTCCCCTTGAAGTCCTTCCTCTGAATATGACCTGTGGATTGATATCCCTGTTCTGAACACATTCATCCAGGAATCAGCATCCAAAAGAAACATTTGATTTCTGTGCTGAACTCTGTAGGTGTTTTGAAAAGATCTGTAGACTTCAATAGCTCATCTAAAGAAGGAGATGGTGAAGGAAGGGGAGAAGAAAGAAATATCAGGCTTTGTGTGTATGGAGGGGACAGCCAGGCTGTCTCATTCACATGATACTGCCTGCTTATGGCCTCCATTGTACTCCTCTCTCTCCACAGTGTACAGCCAAGTGGGGCTTTGCCACATTTATTAATTGTTGTGGTGCCAGAATGATTATGGGGGCCTGGTTTTCCAGACCAGGCTTGGTTTACCCTCCTCATTCACGGCAAAACTACTCTGGCATTTTATGCCCTCAATTCATCTCCCATGGTGTGAAAGCTGGGTGCATTTTAATGAGTGTCAGCCTCATTACAAGCTTTCAGAAATGTTCAGGAACCACTAAAGTTCCTGCTACATGAAACATTTTCCTATGTCCCTGCCCAGGAGTGGGTGAACAGCTGGATAGCAAGAGACAGTCTCTTCAATCAGGGTTGTGGACTCTTGGGCCCTATAATGAAGGGTGGGGAAAAAAAAGGGCTATTACAGCTTTGGTACAGAGCAAAGGTGAGAACTGATGTTTCAGGGCATTTGTTGATTTAGGTCCAAGCTCTGTTAGAGGGCAGAGCACAGGACTGCTGTCAGTGCTGAGGGTTGCAATCCAGACAGAAAGTGTGCAAGCAGCTGCGCTAGCACATCACTTCTCCCTTGCCATTGCAGCTACTCAAGATTGGCACTAGCAAGGGCAGTGAAAGACGAACCAGAGCTTTGGAGACAAGGACTCCCATGGCATTTTGCTCAGAGGTTGTTCTAGAAACATACTTTAAAAAAAATCTATAAAAAAATAAAAACCTTACCAAGTATTTCTGTAGTGATAATCCTGCCTGTTAAGAAAACAGTGTCACTGGTTCTTCCAATGGGATTTTTGAGCTGGGAAAGGGGATAAATCTGGTGGCCCTGACAGAGAGTGGCTGTAGGTGATTACAGAAAAATAAAAATCCCTGTTTGCTGCAGCTGGAGAGGGACAATGTTCTAATGGGTCCAGAACATTCCATCTGCAGGTGGTTACTTGGCAGTTATTTTGCATCAAATAAATATAAGTGATTGCTCAGAAGGTGAATCTGTCTCAGGCGCTCACAGGAAGAGGGGTGAAGAGTCTGTTACTGTGTAAAAAATTAGGCTAAGGCCAAATTGCTGCCAGATACCTGTCTGTACCCTTGCCCAAAGAGGTCCTTGATAAAAACCCCACAATAGAAATCCTTATAAAACTAATGGTGGGTATCGTGGTAGTGAGAATGAATCATTCAGAAATATTTTATTGCCAGATTAAGCCTTTACACAATGTTAACTAAGATAGTCAATCAAATAAGAATCTTATTCATTTATTACATTCCATGAGACAATGCGTAAGGTTTGATTGGTGTGAATTCAGAAACTACAAGTGAGAAATGTAGCCTAAATCCGGTAACAGGCAAACTAAAATGTTTAAAAGTATACATTCAAAATGTTATTCAGAGGGCTTTGGGAACTGGGCATAAAGAAGAAAATATAAATGGAAAAGAAATAGGATAATCCACTGCAATCTCATGGTGTGCCCTAGAGTCTAGTCATAAGAAATAAAAATACAAAGTCATAAGAGAGAAATGTATCAAGGCTAAGGTGTACCTGCCAGGGACAGAAACAGCAAAGAACTACAAATTTGGAAGAGAGTTATACTGTACTAGAGTGAAACTGGCTGGAACAGCTTCCCACTAATTCACACAGGGTCTAACCTAGTTGCAGTTGGTCACAGTGTTTTTTTGTCCAAGCTGGTTTTGAGTCTGTTTTGATGGTGGCACCAAATCCCCTTAGCAGTAAGTCTGAAGAACAATGGTCCGCAAATCTCTTTCAGTACGCAGTTGGTTTCCTAATGATCACGCCCCTAATTAGCGAAAGTCAGTAGATGAATGAAGGTGGTGCAACTAGACACCTGCCCTCTCCTTCCCCCCATCCAAAGATGTTCAAGTCACTGGAAAAGAAAGGAGGGTGGAAGTCCCCCAAGAGCAAGAAGACTTCAAGTTGGAGCAAAAGCTGTAGCTACTAGTATAGCTAGAAACATGCAGGTAATGGGTCTTGATATGCTTAAATCCATTCTCAAGTTCTGAGGTTTCAGTATGGATATGATTGTGGTCCTGTGCCCTTCCTGATTAGCCTGGACAGGTTCTCAGTGAATAATAAGATTTCCTCACAGATGTGTAACTGTGACGTTGCAATACTTGGATAATGGGGAGGTTTGCAATGCCTCTCTGAAGAACTGACTTTCTGAATCTCTCTGAGGTTACAGACCTCTCCAATACCTCTCATTGTAATTCTTTTCTCAATAGAATAGTATTATTCTGTACTGCATGAATTGCCTGAAGCTATGCCGACTGAAAATATAAGACTGCCCTTTGTGCAAGGAAAAACAAAAATGAAAGGAGAAATTTTTAAGACAGGTCTTTCACTGTGGATTCTCTTATAACAATTTCTTGACAAAACATAACTGACTATGAAAGTTGGAGACCTGAAATGTGTACATCTACCCTGGCATCACAGATAGGACTGCAATATAATGTTGAGGTAGGCGAGCTAAGTTTAAATTAAAAAACTCAGAAACTGAAGTAGCATTGTGAACAGTGGATCACCGATTATTTCCAAAAAAATCTTAGTCAAGAACCACCAGAGTTAAAAGTTAGAATAAAATTAGAATAATGGATCAGTTTTGGATCTCAGTTGTTTTCTCTTATTATTTATTCACGTTACAGCCTTATGTATACAAAACAACATGCTTACTTTTATGCTTCTTTGTTTAAAAACTCCAGGTAAATAAGACTACTAATTTACATTCATTAGAGATGCAACCTAGTTTTCTAACCTTTATTTTTCAACAATCATTGGAGCTACTTCTGTGTAGCCGAAGGACAGATTTTCAGAGAGACTAAAGATGTTATTCCATCTGTCTGTGAGCCCTGTTTCCTGCTTCTTTGCTATGGAATTCTCACTGGGCTCTTATAGCTGCTTTCTGTAGTCCCAGAGAGATACCATGCCAAGTCTGTGCCAAGGGAAGTCTGGTGCTCTGCAGCTGGCATAACCCAGCCATAGCTGGTGCTGCAGTGCAGATTAAGTTGCACCATCCATGTCGGCTCTGCCTGCATTGTCCAGAATGGTGTCAGCCCTTCTTGCTTCTTGCTTACTAAAGCTTTTATCTGAGAACATGGAACACGCTTGAACACTGAGAACAAAACACATTTGTTTCATTATATATAAATAGTGTCATGTGCAATAATAAGATAATAGGTGTAATAATAACATGAATATCATTTGAGATTTGAGAAATTGATTTTTCAGCACAGTTGTACAGTTTATATTAGCTCGGTTCCTTTACTGGATTTTACTACCATTACTATTAATTTGTTGTTTCTTAAGTTGACTGCAAAGAATCAGGAGTGTGTATCTAGGTCAGGCTCAGGTCAGAGGAAACTCATTCTGTAGAAACTATGAGAAAATGACTACAGAATAACACTTTGCAACTAACGCAGCCCATGACTTCCACAGACTGTAGTATAACTTCAGCGAGGAAGATGTGAATTCATGCCTCAGACTATTCTCAGCATGTTCATAAAAGGATGATTCATGCAGTTTATCTAAGTTGGGCTCCTTGCCCTCCAGGATTACTATTCCATGTGGAAAGGGATGCACAGTCATAAATGCAATTCCACATATACTTTACTTTGCTGCTGTTGTTCAATACACCTGTGTGGTGTTCTGCTCCTCAACTGGAAAGGGTTTGCCTCGGGAAAATATCTGAATACAGCCAATATAAAACAAAATGGGAGTGGAATTCAGGTCTATGTTAAGGAACTTTTCAACTATCTTTCCTGTAGCTCATCAGCCTGACAACCAAAAATTTAAAATAAAGACCAAGTAACATAATCACAGAAACTTTATAAGGTCTATTAACGCAGCAACTCAGTCAGATCTGCTGACGTGGAACAGCTGGAGATGCTGAAACTCTTAATAAATGGACCCTCCTGATGAGATTTTCAAGAGCTCTTGATCTGTCATCACGCTGGTTGCATCTGTCATTTGCACCTGGTATGAATATCTTAGTTAGCTATCACATATCATTTCATATGGTCCAGCAGGACAGCTGGAATTACTTCACCTTTGTGTCAAGGCCTTTAACAGTAAAATGTGTTTTATAAGATTCACTTGTGCCATTGCTAACATTGTTTAGTGCTGGATTCTTCTAAAACAGCAGTAAGTAACAGCAGTCCCATCCATTGGTGATGCTCAACTCTCAGCCAATACTGTAAAATTGATCTGTGATTTTTTCTTCCCTTTTACAGGCTGTCACATTCAGAATTGGCTCTAGGAAAAGGGATCCTCTGGGGATCTATTTCGGCCATTATTCAAAGCTTGTATTTTGATTTAAGCATTTCATATGCATCCTTTTGTGGGCCACCAGCATTTCCCAGGAGCCTATTCCTAACACTTTACAAGTGTTAGGTTAGATGAGCATTTGACCTGAGATTTCCATTATATGTTATCTTTCTTTATTCTGATGCTACTGTCACTGTAAATGTACGATTGCTAAGGTGCTTCTGTCACATATCAGCACCCCAAAGCAACGAAATTTCTTCGTTTCAAAACCCTAACTACCTGAGTCATCTTGGTCCCCTTCCTCAGCAACAACTCTGCCTCCTAAAGGCTATCAACATCCACATGAAAGTTAGGAGACTGATGAAGTGCCTCTCACTCCTGTGTGATCCAAAGGAGAACAGTACATTCAGGAGCAGTAGCCTAACTTAAGACTAGCAGTAAACACTATTGGGGCAGCTTTCTGCAAAGAGATATGTGTGTTTTCTGCAAAACACACATATTAGTCAATATGGCCCAAGATTTTTACCCCTCTGCTCAAGGTTTTTACACACTGTTTGAGATGTTCTCCAAAAAAAATAATTGGATTGTCTAGCTTGTTTTATGGAGCAATACTGTGAACTTCCCACTTCATTTTAAGAAGATTTAAAGTGGGAGAGTTTTTATTTCCACATGCAAAAACAACTACATTCATTTCTAAACCATGATTTCTCACTGAGGTTATTTGCTGCGAAGTATTTGATTGTAACAAGCACTTTATGCAGATCCTCAAAAAAAAAACGCTTTTACAGATTTTTAGCAAGTATCCCAGTCTATGATTTTGGGAGATTTCCCTGTTACCATGATTCTGTCTCCAGATCTGTGAAACGCTTACAGTTTAACGCAACAATATTAGCAGGCATGACACTTCCTGTTGAGTAATCAATATGATTATCTATGAAGAATAAATGGTGGATCTAGATCACCTGCACATTTCTTCACTTTCCTTTGAAAATTATATATAATAATTCTGTATGTAATATGTAATATAATATTTACATCCTTGCAAAAATGCTATTGAAACACTTTTTCTGGAATTATTCACAGACAAATATTTTTTCTGTAATGTGTTACACACTAGGTCAGAGTCTGATGGCAAAATATTAAAGGCATTATTCTTCCAAATTCATATACCCTCAGTGATATTCCTTTAAATTTATGTTCCCTCAACATAAATTCCTGATTCAGTCCTCTATGTCTGTGACAATGAAGTGCTGAATATTCCCTCTCGTATTGTTTTTTTTCTTCTATTGCTTCCCAGTCTGAATTATTTTGGTGTCTCCTGTCTTCCTGCACACCAGCTTAGTGAAGTCAGAAAAGGGATTTAGGGGGTACTTTTCTTCTGTCATGCCTTGTCCTGGCTTTCAGTGGCTGAAAAGAGCCCAGGAAAAAGGCGAGATGGCCGAAGGCAGTAGGGAGAAAAAGGTTTATGACAGTGGGTGTGAAAATCACCTTCTAAAGCTCTTGGCTGTGGGCTGTGGAAGGGCCTGACTAACCCCTTCCATCTTCCCACTCACATGGGCTGATCCTGGCTCTGTCTTCCAGCTGGCCTTTTTCATTAGCTATAAGTTTTACTGAGATGAGTAGTCTGCAGCTTAAGCTTTTCATGAGTAATTTAAATTTAATTTTCAAGACATCTCCCCCATATCTCTCTCCAAAGAACAGCCATGAAAGAGTGAACAAACTCTTTGATGTAGATTTCATTAGGAAATCCACTCACCTCACAGTCAACATCAAAGGAAAACATCCATAAAAATACAAATGTCAGTGTAATGAGGCCCAACAAAAATGCATTGAATAAGACAGTTTGAGCCACAGGTGAACTAAAGGAGGAAAAAGGCAGAGAGAGAGATGTAATAAAGCACTCAAGCATCCGTAGAAAACATGTGCAGCTTGAGAACCTGCATGCAATAAGTCTTCAAAAAAGAGATATTGTGCAGCTTTACTGAGCGCTTCCAAAGCATTTGAAAATGATACATGATGCAATAGAAAGGAGGAAAAGGCATCCATACTCAAAATGGTAATAAAGTGGACAATATTAGATCACTTCAGCTTTGAGAACAGGAGGAAAAGAAGTCAGAGAAAAAAGAAATTTTTCAAAGTTATACTGACTACTCTTAAACTATCCATGCCCAATTTGAAAAAGCGGAGAAAATTAATGAAACATCACAGTATCACAGTATCACAGTATCACAAGGTTGGAAAGGACCTCTGAGATCATCAAGTCCAACCTATAACCTAACACTAACACCAACACTAACACCAACCATCATCTAAACCATGGCACTCAGTGCCTCATCCAGTCTCCCTTTAAACACCTCCAGGGTAGGTGACTCCACCACCTCCCTGGGCAGCCCATTCCAATGGCCAATCACCCTTTCAGTGAAGAATTTTTTCCTCACATCAAGTCTAAACTTTCCCTGACGAAGCTTAAGTCCATGCCCTCTGGTTCTGCCACTGGTCACCTGAGAGAAGAGACCAACCCCTGCCCGACTACAACCTCCTTTTAGGTAGTTGTAGAGAGCAATGAGGTCTCCCCTGAGCCTCCTCTTCTCCAGGCTAAACAGCCCCAATTCCCTCAGTCGCTCCTCATAGGGCTTGTGCTCCAGCCCCCTCACCATCTTCGTTGCCCTCCTCTGAACACATTCCAGTATCCCAACATCTTTCCCATACTGAGGGGCCCAGAACTGGACACAATATTCAAGGTGAGGCCTGACCAGTGCCGAGTACAGGGGGATGATAACTTCTCTGGTCCTGCTTACTACACTATTCCTGATGCAGGCCAGGATTCCATTGGCCTTCTTGGCCACCTGGGCACACTGCTGGCTCATGTTGAGCTTCCTGTCCACCAGCACTCCCAGGTCCTTTTCTACCTGACTACTCTCTAGCCACTCTGTCCCCAGTCTGTAGCTCTGCATGGGATTGTTGTGTCCAAAATGAAGTACCCGACATTTGGACTTATTAAACATCATCCCATTAGAATCAGCCCATCTCTCCAATCTGTCCAGGTCCCTCTGTAGGGCCATCCTACCCTCTAACAGATCAACTCTTCCTCCCAGCTTGGTATCATCTGCAAATTTGCTGATGATGGACTCAATCCCCTCATCCAAATCGTCAATAAAGATATTAAACAGGACGGGACCCAATACCGATCCCTGGGGGACACCACTGGTGACCGGCCGCCAACTGGATGAAACACCATTTACCATCACTCTTTGGGCTCGGCCATCCAGCCAATTCCTAATCCAGCACAAAGTTCTCCCATCTAGGCCACGGGCTGCCAGCTTCCCTAGGAGTCTACTGTGGGGGACCGTGTCAAAGGCCTTACTGAAGTCCAGGTATACCACATCCACAGCCTTCCTCTCATCCACCAGGCGAGTCACATGGTCGTAAAAGGAGATCAGGTTGGTCAGGCAGGACCTACCCCTCCTAAATCCATGCTGGCTGGGCCTGATTTCTTGACCGTTCTGCAGGTGGTGCATGATTTCACCCAGGATTATCTTCTCCATGATTTTACCTGGGACCGAGGTCAGGCTGACAGGTCTGTAATTACCTGGATCATCCTTACGGCCCTTCTTGTGGATGGGCGTCACATTGGCCAACTTCCAGTCTTCCGGGACCTCTCCAGTGAGCCAGGACTGCTGAAAGATGATGGAGAGCGGCTTAGCAAGCTCATCCGCCAGCTCTCTCAGCACCCTAGGATGGAACCCATCCGGCCCCATAGACTTATGAGGGTCCAAGTGGCTCAGCAGGTCTCTAACCTCCTCCTCATGGATTGCAGGAGGGCCATATTTCACCCTGCCCCCATTAACCACTTCAGAGGGCCAACTGTCAAGCGAGCTGACATCCTTGTTGTTAAAAACTGAGGCAAAGAAGGCATTAAGTACCTCAGCCTTCTCTGCATCTTTGGTTACTATATTTCCCTCCACATCCAACAAGGAGTTGAGGTCGCTGCCGCCCTTCTTTCTGCCATTGATGTATTTATAAAAACTCTTCTTATTGTCCTTAACAGAAATGGCCAATTTGAGCTCCAGCTGGGCTTTTGCTTCCCTGATTTTTCTCCTACACGACTTAACAACATCCTTGAACATGACCTGACTTACATAGAATCATAGAACAGTTTGGGTCAGAAGGGACCTTAAAGGTCATCTAGTTCCAACCCCCTGCCATGAGCTGGGACACCTTCCACTAGATGAGGTTGTTCATAGTCTCATCCAGCCTGGTCTTGAATGTCTCCAGAAATGGGGCATAAACTGTTATGTAAGCAAATTGACCCTTATACTGCATTGACTGTATAAATCAGAAAGAGTGTATCAGTTTCCTTTCCTTTAACCATGCTTGTATTTCACACCTCTTTTTTTCCTAGCTCATCATCATTGAAAGTACCATAGGCGTATCAACTGACAGCAGTTTTCCACATTGTAAACCTCAAAAGTGCGTAGGACCTCTAAGCTGCCAGTATAAATAGTAGACACAACAATCAAAAGTAATAATAAGTATTATAAATTAATTAAACTTTTAAAATTGAATAGAATTTTGCATTTAAGAGACAATAGATAAATGGAGAAATAATTACTTTCTTTTTATTGATCTGAGCAGGAGTGGTCACTTATTAAAACGATGTGCTCAATAGCTCTTGCCAAACTAGCAAGCCTGGTAAACTTAAAGAAAAGCGTATTTTCCCAAACCCTCACAACTCTAGCTGTTTGTTAAAAATACTTTCTATAGAACACATTTAACTTCTTATCAAAATTATTTCAGTTTTCTCAGTATCTAAGTAGAGTCCAACTTAAGCCCCTTTATCCATTATTTCAGCTAGAGGATAAGACATTATGCCTGCATACAGTTTTCGTGCCATAGGAACTCAATGATGAAATGTGATGGAGAGGAGGACGATTCTGTTGTGTCAGAAAAGATTAAAACGAAAAAAACATAACTATACTGAAGTCTTTTGAAAACTGGGTCTCTTTTAGATTTTTTTTGCTATAGCAAAGAGATACTTTCTCACTGAATAGTTGGCTTTGATGTGGGATTCAAATAATACTTTGACTCATGCTTTTTAGGCCTCACTAAATGCAGTGTATCTGCTCTTAGAGTGACGCTGACATGAAGTTACTATAAGAATCTGACTTCGGGAAAGAACTGCATTACAACTTTGCTGGCAGGTTTGTTCACTGTCTACAGGGAAAACATTTTTTACCAAATGCTGGGCCTGTGGATAGCCAGGCTATGGTGGAGTCATCTTTTTTCAGCCACACCACATGGGCTGCTGTAATAAAAGGAAATAGGCATCTTCGGTGTCTAGTGAAGAAGTTGCTCTTTTTAATGACCTGTCTCCAAAATGCCATGAAGGAACTTGGTTTCACAGGACTTTAGGCCAAAGAGGAAACCAGAACTATCTAGTCAAGTCTCTTTTGCATCTTACATTTCATGTGCTTATCCCCGAGTCAAATCAAATAATTAGAGTTTGACACAAGCCTAACTTCCAGACACCAATTTCTCTTGCTTTTACTGCATCCATTTTCCTGTGGCTCACTCCAAACCAAAAGAGTCGCAGCGAAAAAGATTTCCATATGACTCTTTTCTCCCTTACCTAACTAGAAAAAAATGTCATAAAGTGACAGTCATGTTGAAAACCACAGATGAAGAGATGAACGTTTTTTAAGTGTGGTTTAAAGAAGTATCTGTCTTTTAATTCTACTCGCAGACTTGCCTAACACTAAACCTACCTGTGTGAATTAAAGGAGCCTAAGTCCAGGGATTTCATGGAGTTCTTCCATAATACAAGAAATGTGTTTTATATTTCATGTTGTAGAAGTTTTTTATAGTACAAATTGAAAAGAGAATAAGTGTGAAGGAGAGGAGCACTGCAGTGCGCACAAACTTAGCAAAAACATAGCAAACACGACCTGTTATCCTTGTGATTCTATTCCTCTACATAGGACTGGAGAGGTGACTTAAGTATGTCTCATAGAAATGGACATAAAAGAAATCACCAACAAAATCAAAATCAGTTGACAACAAGATTGCAATTAAAAGGTAGTCAAAAATAGTTGAATAAATAGCCACTGTTATTAAACAAGTGAACACATAGAAAAATAAGCCCCTTTCCTGTCTAATGCACCTATTTAGTGTTGACAAGAATACAGATTTTTTCCAAGGTCTAATGAACTCTAAGGGTTATAATACTAGGTTCACACTGTTTCTCTGCTTGCCTTGGGTATCTAGATTAATAGAGGTTCTCCTGAGATATTTTTATTAGAGAAACAAACTCATGTTGTATCCAGATATTTCTTTATAAACGATACCCGTAGCAAGAAGCATGCTCACACACAGTTTTGCTCAAAAGGTTTCTTTTTTCTCCATTTTTTTCTCAGAGCTCTGCACTTGAGCCTATTTTATCCTTAGATTTGACGTTCACCTGGTTCTTTGGTATTTCTTATGCCTTTCTTTTCCTTTTTTCTCTATCTCATCACAAAGACACAGGCAGACAAACATATTTAAAAAGAGATACACAGAGCTGTAATGGGCTCTGTGTCTCACCCTTCCCTTCCCTTCCCTTCCCTTCCCTTCCCTTCCCTTCCCTTCCCTTCCCTTCCCTTCCCTTCCCTTCCCTTCCCTTCCCTTCCCTTCCCTTCCCTTCCCTTCCCTTCCCTTCCCTTCCCTTCCCTTCCCTTCCCTTCCCTTCCCTTCCCTTCCCTTCCCTTCCCTTCCCTTCCCTTCCCTTCCCTTCCCTTCCCTTCCCTTCCCTTCCCTTCCCTTCCCTTCCCTTCCCTTCCCGCTGTTGGTCCTCTCATTTACTCAGAAGAGGACAGAGTTGTCCTTCCTGAAGGTCCCAGCACAGCAAAGTGCTGCCCAGCATCCCTCAGCACTGAATACATTGATTCAGTAACTTCAGGAATCTTAACTGCACTGTGGTTTCTGTCCTATACCTATTTATTAAAATTATTAAGAAACTGTGTTATTAAAATAAGCTTTGTTCTGTCTTTAAAACAATACACTTATTCTTACAGAAAAAAAAAAAAAAAAAAAGCTGGTTTAAGATAAAGATAATGTGATAACATTAAGCTATTCCAGTTAAAAAGAACCAGAAACCACTGTGTCCTTATCTTATGTAAATGCTACATTGTGAATATCCTCTCAGGCTTAATCTGACTTAGTCTGTGTAACATTTCAGCTGTTAGATTTCAACTGTAATAACAAGCAAAATGTAATCTTAACAGATCTTATCAAATCACTGCAATCCTTCCACACTCGAGGACAAAATAACTTCTCATCAATGTTAGGTACTCTACATATGAGCAGTTCTTTGGGGGTTTGGGACCTCTGTCTTCCCTTTCCTTCCTTCTCTGAAGGAACAAGAAGAGTGTTTGCTAAAAAATAGCCCAGTCTATGTTCCTAGGAGCCTAAGAACTCTGTCTCCTTGTGGATTACAGCTGGCAGCTGTAAGGTGTAAAGTTTTACAATTTACAGTGCTGGGATTTCTTCTCCTTTTTAATCTCTGCTACTCAAAATCCTTTCGTTTTCTTGGCGCGCTGCAGCACTTTAGATTGCTAGTTAAATACAATGTTCTGCCTACAGATATAATGTATGTATACGGGCTAGAGGGACTGTGTAGAAAATGCATGCAGAAATCATTAGTATTGTCTAGTTTGGGAAGAAAAGGTAAAACTATAGGAAATTTTAATCAGCCACAAGAACTGTCATAAGGCTGAAGGATCATTTTAAATGAGGAATTAGCCTGTTTTTCTACTTATACAGAACAACCTATTACAATCAATATAGAATTATCACACTTTTAGCAGAGTGGGCATATTTCTCCATTAAATTCTTTAGGCTGATTTTAGATGTCTTTAGAAATTAGTTCTGTAACCTTTTAAAATACTAATTTTATCAGAAAGAATTATTTGATTTCCCTGGAATTCTACTGCATTTGTCCCATTAGATTAACAATCATTATGGTTTTTTAATTATGTTTTACAACAGCTAAACCACATCAACCCCTGCACTGCAATTCTCAGTAGAGAGTTCTAGAAGACTTGATGAGGACCTCTTTCTAGAGATGCATGCTGTCCCACTGGAGGGCCCAGACTTTCCTCAGTCCAAAAACGGCACTGCACTATTAATTTGTTCAAATTCTTAAGCAGCTGACTTTATCTATTCCTGCTTGCTTTGGCCTCAGGCAAACCTTCTGGCTTGTTGGCAATGTTGCTGTATTGTACCTGTGCTGTATGGGATTTCCTCTGGCTCTGTCTGACCCTAATAAAAGCCCAAAGAGTCAGAGCAGAAATAATAATAACAGAGCCCTAAAGCAATTGTGGCTAGAATGGACGCTTGCCATTTCCCTAAGCCCCATCCAATTCACTTCTCCTTTAGCCAGTCCTATCTTTCTTTAATCCCCATCTAGGAACCATCTCTCCTCCTGTCAACCCTGTTAGCAAATGAGTCAGTAGGACAACAAATCACTTAAAGAAGAAAACCTCTGCATGGAGATCCCGCATGGATACTATAGATATTTTCAAGAGAAAATAAGACATGTTCCCTCCCTTTCTTTTTTAGGAGAGAACCCACTAGCTAATTTCTACAAGTCTAAACCGATTGTTAACAGACTTTGCACCAATCCCAGCTTTACCTCCACTTAAAGGAATGTTTCAGTAGCACACAACCTGGGGTTACTGCAGTGGCCAAAGAAAAAACACTGGAGACAGGAACCAAACTGTTATCAGCCATTAGATTTTGCATTGTCCTACTCTCAGCCACAAAAAGATATGAAGCAGTCACTGTCTTTGTTAAAACACATCAAATGCAAACTGATTTTAAAATAAGTTCTGTAAATTAGCCATGGCTACAAGTCTCAAAATTAATCTGCAACAACTCCCTCACAAGACTTTCATCTGACGTGTGCTTGGTTATTCCCTCTTCTTCAGCCTGACTACTGTGCTTCTGTGCCAGTGTCAAAGCACAACACACCCAAAGGACAGAATTTCAGCTGTACTTGTAATTTCCACATAGATAAAGCACATCTTAACTTCAGTTTAAGAATAGATATTCTTTCATCTTATGCTTGTTTAAACAAATAAATAGCGAAATCTCTTCACTCAAAATAATTAGAAGAGATTACATACAAAATTCTTCAGTATTTTCAGACAACATAGCATGTGGGTAACATAGCGTTAACATTTTCATGGCTGTTGCATTTAAATTATCAAACACCTCCACCACACCCCCACCCATGTTCAAACAAAGTGTAATGAAAACAGTAAAGCAGTATACTGGACATTTTACCTTCACAACTGGCATAGAATCAAAACCAGGAATTATTTCATAACATAAGACAAAAGGAAATAAAGTGCAGCTACAATAATTTAACCTGCCTCTTCTACTCACTGTTTCTTAAAATGCCAGACTCATTTTACCTAATTTAAGGGAAAAAAAATCTTTCTGCACTCAAATTTGTCCAAAGTTACTCAGAACTGTTGAGTATGTGTTTCATTCCCTTTACATACTATCACAAAAATGTTCTAACATAGAAATAATAATCCTGAAAGGAGAATAATAAAGATTTATTAAGAATACATTATTCATGCAAATAATAATATTGAAATTGTAGTTCTTTTAAGTAAATAAAGCTTCTATTGGTTTCAGAGGATCTCAAGATGCATTCCTATTCCTTTTATAAATAAACCTACTTGCTTTTGCCGTTGTTATGGATGTGATAGCATCAAAGCACAATTTGCAATGGAAGTTATGAAGACATGAGTTTTCCCTATAGTTTGTAGATATATTAAAGCCCTATTGTTACAGTTGTCTTTAGCCTGAGAATATTTATCCTGCAGACTATCCATGGAAATATTCAAACATAGCTGAGTGAATCATGGCATCAACAAGAAGCTGTGCCCTATTCAGAAGGCAAGATACAATAGGAGAAGTCATAGGTTTTAATTATGCGAGTGTGTGCTCTAGTAAACATAGTTCAACCTCTTCACCAGCTGGACCTCTGTTCATATATTATTTGTAATTGTTCTCAGCATAGAGCTTGATCTTTGCTTCAGAGTTAAAATTAATACATTTGGATTTCACTTTACTATTGATGAGTTTTAAAGGGCATGGATCAGTCATTTTTCGATTTCTTTCAGAGGCAATGGGCAAATTACAGGGACTAGTAGAGGATGATTAGTTAAGCAGGGTAGTTTTAAAAAAAATTCAAATTCATGGCATACATCTTGAAATTATTATTAATTACAAATACTTTAATCTTTGTATTCCTTTTCCTGCAGTCAGTTCTTGCTGCAGTGCTCATAGTGTTCCTCCCACCATATGTGGCCATTTGCTGTCTAGAACTCACTTAGTTTTAAATCAATTTGAGCAAATGTTACAGGAATTTATGCCCATCCCAATTCCTTCCCAGCTGAAGCATTGGAGGATGATTGAGCTTGGTGCATAGGTGACCTCTGCTGCTTGTGCAGTGCTATAGTCGTAGAAAAAACAAAAGCGGAGCACTGCAACAACTGTATGTGTTCCATTGCAGAAACATCAAACATTTTTTCTGCAGTGCCAGCTTGGACTACTTTGGGATGATCTCAGATAATCAGCTGCATAATAAGCCACTTGAGTCTAGAAAAAACAGCGTATATCAAAGGATGTGTGTCTCATAGATTTATAATGATGCTATGTAATTTCAGCTGAAATGTTAGTTATTGTAACTCCAGATATTTGTCTGCATCTACTATTTACCAGGATGCACAAGTTAATTGAAATACATTCTCTGTCATTTCATCTTGTGCAAAAAAATACATTTATTGTTAATTTCAAAATCATAAAGGCTGTGCAAAATAAATACATTTATTTTTAATTTCAAAATTATAAATGCCAACATTTAGCATGCAATAAGATACAGGAGCCTGCTAGAAAGTATCTTTTTAGTGCAAAATGCTATCAATACCTTTACAGGAATAAACAGATCCTCCATACAACCCTCCCTCTCACTTCATTATATTATCACAGAAAGAAAACTTTATCAGTACAAAATTACGACATCAAGGACTAATACAAAGTCTAATACAAAGTGAGATGATGCTTGCCAGATCTATGACTTGTACTCATGCATGTTCTGTTGCAACTGTCAGACCCTTTTTCTTTTTAAGCCCAAAATGTCAGTGTGTTAGAAGGTGAGAGTGCTCTAGTCAGGATAAACAGGAGTTTCATGTTCCTGGAACAAAAGACCTTCTTACGGACTACCTTTATTTTTTCTTGTCCAGCCAGTAAAGTTATTTATATCCTTTCCCAGAAGGCATGACACCACCCAATGTTGAGCCAGATTCAGTAGCTGTGACTGGACACTTGTCTAGGATCATTTGATAGATTCAAGATCAAAAGCATCTTCTTACACGTTATATCTCTTCCAGGCACATTTCATGCCATGCAAGGCCTGGAAAATGTCATCTGGCACTTGGAAGAACCTCAGAAAAAAACAAGCAATCGGATAAAATTTGGTTCAAATCAAAATACTGCGAAGTATTGATGTTGTCCTTAATTTCCCAGCTTTGACATTTGCCAGCTTTCTTCCTCTACCTGTTATTTTCCCCTTTTTTCTGCGGCAAAACTGAATGTCAAGACATACAGTGAAAGGATGGGAAAAGGACAAGAACATTTTTAAATCCTGATATCCTAAGAACCTGGCTAAGAACTTGAGATGCATGAATGTTTCCACAACTTGGTTACAGGCTATTCCTTCGTCTGTGCTTTAACTCCAGACCCTCTTCATCTAGTATGAAATAGTGCTCAAGGATTACAACATGGGCACCTCAATACATTTGTAAGACCCCCAAAGGAGATTTCAGCTGTGCAGCACCTCTGAAGAGCTAGTAAGAGGTGTCTCAGACAACGGTGTATCTCACAGATGATTCCAGGCTGCACCAAGGTTCATGAGAAGAACTGGCCCAGGATCCCTGGTGCTGTGTGTGCTGTGCTATGGCATTACTGAGCAACTTAAGATTGAGGGCACATAAAGACATAAAATTTCAAGGTATGTACTGTACCCAGAGTTTGCTTAAAGGGCTTTTTTTTTTTTTTTTTGGTTTAATTTGTGTTATATTTTTTTCTTTTAAAGATAAGGAAAAATTTCCTTTGGAGAACCTGTAAGGAGACCTCTGTGGAAGAAAAGAGAGTTTGCACAGCAATTCTTTCAGCCCACAGATTGGATGTGCAGAGGGTATATCATATTTTAAGAGGTATAGGGGGAAAAAAGGTATGATGCACTGGTACAGAGGTATAACAGGGAAGAAACTGCTCACATCAAGATGCCTTCTGAGGAATAACTGAAAATGAGAACTGACCAAAAAAACTTGTTTTATTCAAACTTATAAATGTGCAGTATCACAACCAGAGGATAGATAGTTTAACCATGATGCTAAGTAAAATTGTATATGATTGTTTTGCTTTTGCCTTTCAGAATATGTCAAATTTATTTAGAGCTTTCCATGAAACATGGTATAAGTCAGTGCAAAAGTACTGTACTAAGATTTTACAGTTACTTTTCATTAATAGTCTGCACTTAAATCAGGAAAAAAATAATTTTGTGAACATACAGTTATAATAAAGTGCTCATAGTTAAATGTAATAAAGAGGTTTTCTTTGAAGAGAATATCAAATCGCTTTTAAAATAATCATTAAAAAAAAAAGATAGCAAGGCTGTTGCTGTTAAGCTTTCCATTCAGACTTATGTCTGCTACTGTTTAGGCAATGAATATTCATGAACGTAAACATGATTTGTAACATCTGTATACAAGTGGTAGAGCATTAGCAAGACATTTACACTCCTTTGTTTGGGATATATATATGTATACAAAAAGAAAAACTTTCCCTTGTGATCTTCTCCAGAGATGATTTCACAGTCCAAAGTCTGGCCTTACAAAATTATAATGTGTATCATATGATTTTGCAGGAACAGAAATGGAAGCATAATGTCTCTCAGCCCACAGCCAAACCCTCCTACCTTGCCAGAAAACAGAAATAAAAGTTTAGTCTGTGAATCCCTTTAGCGGCCTTTATTCCTCTTAAAAAAATAAGTAAAAAAATACTAGACTGCATCTGGGTTTGTCAGAGCATAGAAACCCCCATCTTCTGAGTTAAAATTCCTTTTCTAATGGCATTTCTTCATTCCAGTTAGCCCAGTTGAGTGAGATGAGGTGGTGGAGCTTGTCCCATGAGAAAGTCACATCGGTATACTCAACCATCCTGCCTTTAATAATACTTGTAATCCATATGAAGTCTATTATTTCAGCTTTCAGCATTTTGATTCATCTTGAATTATTTCATGGTTGTGAACCTAATTCACCATTTTAAATTAATGCCTACCCTTTGTGACAGGTCCTACAGGTTTAGATTTGTAGTTTCAGTTAAACTAAGAGCTTATCTAAATGGAAAGTTCCTCAAGGTAGAAATCTAATCTAAATCAAATAATTAAAAATAGTGGGAAGGCTGATATAACAGCTCATGGTGTGAGGTGTGCTCTGTAATGCTCTTCTAATAAAGACTAAGAAAGCAACAACCTGTATCTTTCCGGGCATCTGTTTCCCAGTTAAACCTCTTAAAAATTTTTGTCAGCTAGTTTCTTCCCCAAATATAGATGTGCATAGACATACCTGAATTTCTCATCTGCTGATGAGTTATCTGATGCTAACTGGCAGACCAGTATCTTGCTCCATGGCTTCAACACTCTTTCTTACCTTCTGGTCACTTTGCAATTGTGTTCCTCTGTGATCTTTGCATGCAAGAACATAAATACTTTTGATAAATCTTTTCTTCCAACTTACCACTTCCTTTGTTTTTCTTCTAAATTGAATGCAAAGAATTGCATATTCATGCAACACACAAGTTTCATAAATGGAAGTTTAACCTGGTCCTGAGTGAGCTGCATGTCCCAAGTTCCTACTCCATATAGAATTCTTTACATGTAGGTCACCCATTAGTTCAAAAGAAGCTCTGATTTGCCTATTGACTTTCAGCAGTTCAATTGCTGATGTGAAGTGAATTGGTAATTGAAGGCCAGTCACTCAGTTGACAATCTTTCCTGACTCAAAAGTGAGAGAGAACTCACAAATTCAGGATTCACGGAAACTGAAATGTACAGAATTATAAAGTACTGATGGCAGAAGAC
Organism: Tapera naevia; assembly: GCA_033556795.1. Lineage (NCBI taxonomy): Eukaryota > Metazoa > Chordata > Aves > Cuculiformes > Neomorphidae > Tapera > Tapera naevia. The sequence goes on from JAUMJJ010000059.1 coordinate 9,268,679, forward strand.
ACAGGATTGCAGAATAGTTAAACACTTTTTTATCACTTGCCTGCACAGAATGAAATATTGTCTGAGATGTACGAAAGGGCTTCCATGAGCTATTTGAAGTTTTATTGCAAATGTATGTCTGTGAGATAAAAAGCAGTCTTCTTGCAGTTATTTTGTTTGATTTTTTTTTTAAAACAAACTGTGCCTTGTGCTATTGTGGTCTACTATTTGATTCTGCAGTCAGCACATCCAACAGTCTATCCAATTTCTTTGAGGGGAGAGTGCTTTATTGAGCATTAATCTTTAATTGGTATCTGAAGCATTCCTCTTCTGGGATAAGGGCTGTTACCAATGTGCTGAAAAATCGTAATCTGAGAAATTGTCACATTCAGACTTCTCAGTCAGCATGAAAACAGTCCACCTCAGCCTCTGAGTAGATAAGATAGGAAGGCTTGAGTGGAACATTACATCTTTTTCTGGTCCTTAAGCGTTGCTACATAAAAAATACAGGTTCTCTGCTAGCTATAAGTACACGTTATAGCTAGTCAAATAGCTCCAGTTATCCTACTGTGTCCACATTTCAGATTGACTCAAACCTTCCCTTCTGGAAAGAGTGTAAAAGAAAGATTAATGGCAAATAGGAAGCTTTAGAAAACACAGACATCTGGAAGTAAAGATACCATAGTGGTGTAAGCCACAGTGGACTGAAACATTTGTTTAATTCAACCTTTAGACTCAAAAGCTAGTCAATAGGGTAAGAGAGCCAACAGTTTAATGGTACACATTTGTTTATGTAAGGTCTGCTGTGCAGAAAAGCCATCCAATTTAGTTTGCAAACTCTCCAAAACAGCAGGTGCTGGGTGTGCTGAGCTGTCAGAGAACCCAGTTTCCAGGTTTAAATACACATCATCATTGACAGAATCGTTTAACCTCTTCTGTCTGGCTGATAATCCTTGTGACCTGCATGAGTCCCTTCTTGCTCAGCCTGTTGCAGCAATGCAGGATCAGAGAGGGGCAGGGAGGAAAACAGTAGCATCAATTCCATAGCGATGGCCCACATCTATTCCCCACTCCCAACCAACATATATCCTACAGCTATCTCATCAGGATGTACAATTGCTGCACTATGGCAATTGGTGGCATAGGTTGCTGCAAAAATTCTAGTCTGGGTATGCAATAGTGTTAATATAAAAAGCTAGGTTTGAATATTGTGAGCTATTTTGCTGGTGATGTTTACATTGTGCTGATTTTAATTTCCCACTCAGCAGGCTGAATATTCTCTTCCAGATTGTCTTTCTCCTTACTCATATAAGTCAGTTTCTGATTGAAGCTGATATTAAAATAAAGGGTTTTTTTCTCCTTAATGTAATTTCATGCAGTGCCTTAGTATTCTCAGCTTGTATAGTAGCACTGTCAATAGTAACAGAACAGATATAATGAAAATATTTCTTAACATCCTGGTTTGCAGCCCTCATTGCACCATGAAAAGAATCTCCAAAATCATTTGCACTGTGCGATCCTTTAGTGAAGAGCAGAGTTTCAGCTCAATTTTGTGTAGACTTTTTGAAAATGGAAAGACTTTATCTAGTAGGTGACTTGGTAATAAAAAGTACATTAGAACACTGATAAATCACATTGACGGATGGAATTTAACATGTGTTAAAGTTAAATCCAATTTAACTGTGTGTATAGGCAAGGTTTGAGAGACTAGCTGTGAATTACTAAATATTGGTCACAGTTCTGTAATGCAGCGAGTCAACTCCATTTTCATTCAAGTCAATATAAGTCAAGATTATTTAGTTCTTTGCAGAACTGAATAGTAAGATGAAGGATTATTCTACAAGGAAAGAAAATTAACTGCTATGTAACAAACATATAGGAGATTCAGAGGTTTGAAACTCATGAGTCCTTTCAAGAAGACTCAAGACCATCTTGTATCTTCACATATGATTAGCATGTATTACTATTTAAAAAAAACCCTTTATTTACTTTCAGAGAAATAGAAACATGCTTTTCCTATATTCAAATCAACGACGAGGAACAGCAACTCTTTTAACTATTTCTACTGAGTTCTACAAGATTATGGACCAAAAGATTATAGTCATTCTGGCATCCTTATATAAAGAAATAGAGAAGAATTTGTGGAGGATAGTGTTACAAATGAGCCAAAAAATCTCCTTGCAAGGCATCTTTACATATGTGAAAGAATCACAACAGTGTCTACTTCTTTCTGAGATGAAGACTGAAGAACTAGAATTGTCCAAGATTTATTCTTGCAAAGGATGTCTGTCACATAAACAAGCATTTGTATTTATATGAAAACCTAGAGCAGTCAAGGAGTGTCATCTCTAGTCTCATAAAGCTGATTGCAAGCTTATCATTTATTATTCTAAACTGTAATGTGTATATTCAGGTTGGGAGGGATAGAGGAAAAAATATGCAGAAAAAAAGGAAGGTAACAAGATTCTAAGGAGGGAATACAGGATGGGCAGCAATTTTCTAGCCTGAAGTTTGCAACAGAAGTCATCAATTTTCCAGTGTAAGCATAAGAGTGCAATGTAGACCAAATATTATTTCCTTTGCTTAAGATCCTCGCAGGTCATTTGACATTTTTCCTCTTATTAATTTAATTAGCAAGAAAAAGAATGACTACCAATAGCAATTAAACAGCTTAGCGTCGTAAACAAGTTCTACTTTATGTAGATTCTTTTTGTGTGATAATAATATTTACTTTCAGATAATAACAGAAGCAAGTGATGAAAAATAGCAAGGTTCAGAATGTATTAGGACAGACTGTAAAGGATTTGTTATTTCACACTAAGCAGTGACATGTTTCTCAAAAGCATTGAGAAATCCCAGCAAATAAAAGCCATACACAGAAATGAATGCACCAGAACTTATACCTCTCAGTCATTACATTCTTCAAGGCACGGATGTAGCCAATTTAGTCGAATTTCTGAAGGACTGAAACGTCTTCCTGAGACATTATGTACACTGCACACTTCTAGGGTACTACATGGTTAAATTATATAAAATGTCTCTGTTACCCATTTCTTTGAGAAACAGTGCTAGAAGGAATGTAATACATTTTCATTTTAAAGGCTCAAGAGTCTCTGTTTTTTACTTTACTGAAAGACGGTGCTCACCCTCACAGAGAGACTGTGAGATCCAGCCTATAATGAATGAGTTGCTGTCTCTTCTGGTGTCAAGCAGTCAAAATCTTCTCCTGGAGGGAAGTCAAAAGTACAATTGATAGATCATTTCATGATATAAGTAGGATCTCAGAAGAAATGTTATTGCCAGTCTTCACTATGTAAAAAGTCTGGTTTTATCTCCTTAAACAAAGACAAAGTAAGTAGATTTCCCCTCCTCCAAGCACATTTTTCACAGAAGTTCAGCTGTAAACTAGAAATACTAGCTAAGACATTTAGAAAGATTTTTTAAACTTCCTCTTTCTTAATTATCTTTCCCTTCTGTAACATTTTTATCTGCATAAAAGTCTTCCACCCTCCTTTGAGAGCTATTCCTGGCCTTTATCTTCTCAAGAAGTGCTTATATCACATGCTAATTGGCTTAATTAACTACAAGTCATAGCTCTAACAAAAGCTTTTCCTATCTGGTCAATGTGACCATTAAAGAGTGATTTGTATTACATTTGGAACAGCAGACACTCAGCTTTGGAAAGGGGCTAATGAAGCATGTGTTCTGGACAGACAAATCAGGTGCTGGAGGTGTAGAAAGCAGTACACAATTCCTGTGCAGAAGCAATTTAAAAGATTTTAACTACTGGTTTTCCAATAAAGACGGACACAAATTTCTGTCATGAGAAAAATAATTAAGAAAAATAGCAAATATCTTCCCCAAGCAATTTGGCAATTATAAGAAAAAAATTCAGCCTTTATTTGTGGTAATTCACAGAAGTGATTCAGCATGTATGAGGTCAGAAAGATATTCTGTAAATTACATTTTCAAAACAGAATTTGGAAAGGCAAGTGCAGCATTCAAGCTAATGACCCGGAGAGATAAATCTGCACAAATGCAGGGCTCTGGTCTTACATTTAGTAGCAATGCAGCACCGCAGGCACCAAAAATGGGCACTGTTTCAAGTGAAATTTAGGTCACGTATAAGTGCCAATATACAAAAATATAATCTTGTAAACCTGCACACAGCTGCTAACAGACCTTGGACATGCTTAAGCTCTATAGGCGCTCTTGTTTTCAACACAGACTTTCCATTGATATGCGCAGCTCTCATTCTTGGCATGTGCATCTGTATTTCATGTTGGTGGGGCTGAGCAGTGTTGCCTGTGCCTGGTGCTATATCTAAATTAGGATTGGAGGGATGGGAGCCACTACCCTAGGGTCTGGCACTGGTCTGAGAGGCATTCTCAAAGCACGACTGAAATACCTGTACACGACACAGCACACAGGTGAAGCAGGAAACACCTTCAGAACACGGCCCGGAGAAAGAATGTTTGATTGTATCCCTCTCCTTCTCTCCTTTTGCCATTTTCTGGCAGTTGTCCCAGCCCCACTGATGTGAGGAAGGCTAAACTGAACTCCTGCCACCTCATGCAGAACTCAAGCATTCTAGCCACTCGCTCACATTATAAATGGAGACTGCTGCATCTTCTTCTTAGCTTTTTAATTGCTCTGGTGCTAGCCCTGCTTTGGGGGTAAGCCTCCAGATGTCCCTTCCAGCCTAAATTATTATGTGATTACTAATATATCATCTGCTGTTCCCATTAAAATAAAACAACAAAAAACAACCCCCCAAAAAACAGCAGGAGGCCTTGCTAATTTTCTACAAGAAATACTGTAGAGCTATTTTGAGGTGTATTTGGAATGAACAAGGGGTAAGTATGAATCAAGAATAAGAAAGAATATGGAAAGTAAATCCTCTTCATGGAGTTTTCACATTGGTGAGCTGTAGATGATTCGCTGCACATAAGGGTGTACAATTCAGACATCTCCTAACTTTCTCAGGTACTGCTTAGGCACTGAGACCTCCTAAATTACTCACAAGACAAAATTTCTGTCCCTAAAACTCAGACGTGACACCAGCAGGATTGTCTCTGAGGAAAGGAAACTTGAGCTCCCTCTGTTCTAGTATCAGCTAATGCAGATCATTTTCTTACAGAGATCTGTTATTCAGCAAGTCCTTTTCTGATTTTGAAGAGAAATCTGTCAGAGAACTCTTTCTCTCCTGCCCCATTTTGAGCCAAACAGCAAGCCATGAAGCTAGTCCCCATGTCCTGAGGTTATGGTTCTGGTTATAAAAGAGTTAATTGAAGTTTGAATTCCTCAAATCTCTTCTTCCCCAGTTGAAGGTAAACTGAAAATCAACAACTGAAAAACATGTTAATGCAGCAAAAATTTTCAAATTATTGTCCAGCTTATCTGTAAGCTATCAGCAGATTGCAGCTAGAGACCACTTCTGTAACAACAGGCAGCAGTAAGAGGACATAGGGTCGAGCTGAACCCTTAATGAAGCAGCCCTGGAGCAGTGTTAGACAACTGTCATGATTTCAGATACTGTTCAGGGTGCCAGGAAGCAGTGGGACACCTGGACTCTCAAGGGCATCAGGGCTCGGCCTGGAACCAGCCCCACTTGGGTGTGAGGCAGCCAGCAGGCACAGGGGCAGCCCCAGCCCCAGGTGTCAGGCACCTTCCTGAGGATGGGATTGAGGATGGGAAATGAGCCCATGGGGCGGCTCAGCTCAGCAGGGACCACCGCCAGGCAGGGCAGGGCTGTGGGGAGCAGTAGACTGGCCCTCCTGCAGCATTGCTGTGGCAGGAGCTGATGGCAGCAGAGTCCTGGGACTGTGGGTGGGATCAACCCTGGGGAGGGCAGCAGGACCCTGAGTACCCTGGTGGTCTAAGGACCCTGAGAGAGGGCAATGGACCATTCCAAGTAGCAAAGGATGGATGAGGCTGTTTCTTTTGGGGCAGAAGTTAGCCTCATGGCTACAGACTTTGCAAACCTTCGACCCAGGCCTGAGATCTCCCTTTTCACTAGAATGAACAATAAACAGACATGGTTTGAGATATCATGTGGATATGTCCTGTGACAACAGTTGTTGCCTGTTGTAAGTTTATCCTTTCATATGTATGAAGGAATGGTCTTTTCTTAAGCATCTTTGGGCAATCCAAAGCTTTTTGCCCATAAGTCTCGCAGCACCTTAGATTGGGGTCTTTAACAGTTTTTCTAACTCATTATTCAGATGTGCTTCTTACCCAGCCACCTCAAACAACACATTTCTAATTTCTGCTGCGTTGGAGGCAGATTTCCATGTGGCCATTGGTTAGCATGGCAGAGCTGTACCCCTCAGGTGCTGGCTTGTTGCTTGCTAAGCAGGCTTGGTCTTCTCTTACGTCTGGGAGTTAGAGAAGAATGATGGTGCCTCACAAGGCCTTGCAAGAGGCTGCTGGTGTGCTTTACAGTGCTCATTCCCTGCTTCTGTTCCTCATGCTCAATTTAAGCTGGAGAGTTTTAGATCTTTATCTCTGGAACTGTCTGGAACAACAAAAAACTTCTGGTCTTCCTCACATGTTTATTTCTGCAGGTTAAGATGCCTTTCACAAAACTCTAACAGTAAGCAGAACTTTGCTGGAGGTGTGAACTGTCAGTTCTGCCAGGCCTGGCACATGCTTCTTTGAGAAATCCATTATCTCCTGGAAAGCATCCTTAAATTCTTCTTAAATTTTTTGTTTCTCTCAACAATGTGTCTTCTTAAGAAAATGATAACTTTAAAAACGGAAAACCTTTTTGGTTTTCAGGAATTGTGAAGTTTCCAAGTTATTTTTACTGACATACTTATTTTTTTCCTTTCTTACTAGAGGAAAAATCACTCATGTAGCCCTGAATCTAGCCGTTTACTGACTGCTCACTGTGGCTTTTCTTTCAATGATAATATCATGGTTTCTGGCAGCACACAGGCTTGTGCACCTGTGTCCAACTTAGAATGTATAAATATTTCATTTTCTTTTGGACTGGTGGTTAATTATCTTCTGTTGCAATGATGTCCAAAAACTCCTGTTTCTTCATTCTGTCCATATTCTCCTGGCACCAGTAAACTCTTGGAAAGTGATGTAATTACTTATACTTTCTACATTTTCTATTGAAGGCTAGGCATTTTATTGTTTATTGCAATGCATGGAACTGTTTCATGTATGCTGATTTTCATCTTCACATGCTTTCTTTCTCACTTATTGCAGTAATTCATTTGCTTTTCAATCTTCTGTGTTGAAATTGTCTTCACCCCTTCATGCAGCTCAGTGCAGATTAGATGATAGCTTTGCATGCTCTGTCGAAGTGAAAATCTAAGTAAATTTTTAAAGACTTGAAACTAGAGCTCCATTTAATCACTGTCTTCTAATTTAGATTTGAAACATGATTTGCTATACAGAAACTTACCCTCCAAGATTTGAGGAGCTTCAGTCCTTTGTCAGTCAGAAAGTTGTTTATCTTCTCTTTTCATTCTGTGATTAAGTATACCTTTCTCATTTTACGTGACATGGATCAGAGTTTTCCTCCATGTCTTTGAAAGATCTTCAGAGCCTACCTTCTCTGTCCCTGTATTTGTGAAGAGAGTCAAGTTCTGCTTGAAGTACTACATGTCTCTCTAGGTTTTCAGATATTTTAAAATAATTATATTTATCATTCTAGCTTTTCTTAGTTTGCTTCCCTCCCGGCATCCTGCATCTATCAGGAATCATCAGAATCAAAGTGCTTGACCAATGTCTGGTTTAGGCTGTAATATCCTGGTCATTAACACTTGATCAATGCATCTCCAGATCACCCAGTAATACACTTTTGATCCAGATCAGATGTGGGCATGCAACCACTGTTTCATAAAATTAAAAGCTTGCTATATGGTGTTAATGCTGTCTTTATGCTGCGGGATTTTTGATCTTGCACTATAGGCTCTAAACGTGTAGTCACACCATGACCTCAGCACCCGAGCTGTAAGAGAATAGCACAGCATAACGTGAGCCTCAGCAGAACACATTGCATTCCCTGTGGCTTTTGGAAGGGTATCATCTGAAGAGTGTAACTCCCCACTAGTTTAGACGAGTTGCACAAAGGAACCATGGTCAAAATTGAAGATGTGTAACTTTGTATTTTTGTCCATAGAAAATAATATAAAATGTCTTGATACTAAATCTAAACCTTTTAATTTGTTTTATCTTTCTCTGCTGTTTCTCATTAGTCTGTCAATTTTTTCTCTGCCTGCATGTTTCAGAGTCCAGAATTGTATCACAACAAGCCTTAGGTCTGAATGCCAATTTAATTACACATTTAAATAATGTCAGTTTATTTAAATAAACTTTCAACCCAAATAATTAAAATACTCTTTAAAAATTACCAATTTATTCATTCCTGTGAGGAATGCCTTTAACTTTACATGGTTGTTTTAATCTGTGAAGTCACTGTTCTAGATAGGTAAAAGGCTGCAGGTTATCCAAAGAACATTTTATTTCAGAAATTGTGTCATGAAAAAGTGAATGCAATTGTCCTTAACGTGAGCAAGCTGACATATGGGAGGAGACCATCTAGATCTTGTCTCTTCTTCAAAGCACAGTTCATTACATTTGTCTTCATTCTCTTGTTTATTAAACAGGTGTGAAAATGTATTTGAATACACTTAGGGTTAGAATCTGGAAGGAAACTCCTGTAAGCATATTCTTTATGTCCCTATGTGTTCTAGTACCAACCTTATTTCATAATTTGCAAAAATCCTCAGTGTTTGATCAGGAAATTGGGAAGATCTGAATCCTGACCATTTCAACAAGGAAAGTAAACCTTTTGGAAGATGATAACACTCATTCACTGGGACAGAAACATAAAGATATGGGTCTAGAAAGGCTCTCAAAGGATCATTTAGCCCATTTGCTTCTAGTGGGTCAAGCTCACCTATTAGAATGTATATCAAGCTCTGTGCCAACTTACCACCTTCAGTGCCATTATTTTTGCGCAAGACTATCCTAATGCAGTGGAGCCTGAGTACCCTTGGATGCATAAGCAATGGATTCAGTTGAGAAGGATAAAGTGGTGGCAGTCTCATGTGTGGAAGGAAAGTGGCAAGTGAGAAGCAGAGATTGGGTAGAACAGGTGAACTGGAATAGGGTGACGTCAGCTCTCATAACATTTTAATGTTCATCTTCCCACTGGCTTTCTGCTCATTACTATATTCTTTGAAAGGCTGTGTGCTGTAAGTTACCGTGCACAGGGCTGCAAGACAATCTTACAAAATATGTGAGGGGAGATATGGAACCCTGTGCCTTTGGAGACAGATTGTATTTAGAGACATGGGAGGCCAGGAGGGTAGGATAGAAAAAAGCTGACTATGAAGGTCAATGATCTACTGTGCACACCACTATAAAAATCGTTCTTTCTATTCCCTGTTAGATGGTCTTGTTACATCTCCCTTCCTTACTCCCAGAGGAAAGCTCTGTAGATTTTCCCTGAACCTTCACAGTTATTCTGCCTGGATTTAAAGGAAAGAATTTCTGGATTTTGAACAGGAAACTTTCAGTTGTGAACTAAATCCATGTGCAAATGCTAAAATTTATATTCTGTGAGACCTAAATGGATTTCTAAGATCTGCCAGCTTAGAAGACTGGAAAATTGCCAGAAACCTGGCATGGTGACGTCATCATCGTTCTGCAATTACTGTGGTATAACATAACCTAAGTGTTCTTGAGGGGAAAAAAAATCCATATTGACCCTGTACAACAAGCCTCTGTCAAGCTCTTCCAGTTTTGGAAAGATATAGTGTAGACAGTGTTTTGAAGTGGAGTAAGTCACAAGGTTAACAGAGGGCTCAATGGAACCTGAGACCATAGCTGAACAAATTCCAGTGGACCAAGAGCAATGTGTAGTTCAACACTTCAAAATCATAGCTTTCTTTCCCAGTAAGCCTTCCAGTCCAGGTAGGACTTTTAAAAATATACAATAATACCACACATGGTTGCACATACTTAGGCACAGATGTGAAGTCTGAAAGAAGGGAAATCTAGCAGACAGAATCCAAGCTTCTTTTCTTGGCAGATGTAAGCGTTTTACTTTTCTTTTAAGATAACTGTAACATTCCTTGGTAACTGTGTGGGAGTGACTTTAAAAGTTGATGTCTCGAAGGCTTGATACTCTGACATCCAAAATTTTTCTTTTATGGTGAAAAAGATACTGTGCTAATGGGTTGATTTTATGCTTTTTATACTTATTATGACAATAAAAGAAGCATTTCTATTAAAAAAAAATCCTTAATTTAAATTTCTGGGGAAAAATGTATGAGAACTAGACTAGATTGGTGACACTTGTTTATAATAGAAAATGTACCAGTGTCCTTGCTACATGCGATATAAACAGTATTAACATCAGGAAAATTCCTTGTATTTCCCACTGAGTGAAGGAGGGCTTTTTTTAGGTCACACAGAGAAGCACTTTTTCGTTTTGCATAGGAGGTACAGGAAGTACAGGACTGGTAGGAATACAGGCAGGAATGCTGATTAGTTGACTGGTGATCAATTTTCATACCAACAAAGGAAAATCTAAAAATATGTCAAGAAAACTCTAACAAATTCTTAAAGAAGAGCAGAACTACATGAAATAAACGTCTTTCATAAGTTTGGGAAAATCTCTATTCAGTAATTACCTAACTGCAGGAAGAACCTGAACTGAGGAATTCAACCACTTATCTCTGTTTCCCAAAAATTACAAAGACAGATCTTCATAACTGGTTAAAACTTTGAAACTAATGCGTATCCTTCATGTGTCCTTGGTAGAAGTGGTTATAAAATATTACCACAAGCATTCTTGTCTAAAACTTGCTAATGTGGAACCCTTCATATATCAGGAAAGTCAAGGTGACTTTCCTGGTGCTCTGAAGTATTTTAGTGCTGGAGAAGATAGTCATAGACCTTGTGAACTCTATCCCTTTCTTCCTCTGCCAGTATTTTCTACATTAACATGCAGCACTATGAAATCACATTTGGCAGTTTTCCTCAAAATGCCAGTATTTGGTGTCAAATGGTTACAAGAGAACCCCTTCCACTTTTTAAACATATATTACCCTACTTAAAAAGTGATTGAGCTGAAACAGGAAGTTCAGAAAGCAGAATATACACTAAAGTAAACAAATCAATAAATTTTTGGTTCAGCCCATTGAAAATACTAACTTCTGAATGCCTCATAGTTAGAAAAGAAGATAGGTTGAAAAAGTCTCTGCTTAGTTGTGAGGGGCAATATCTCCTCCTGAGGTGTTTCACATTGTTAGTGCAGAGGGGCAATATGATCGGACTCTCACACTCTCAGAAAATAAAAAGAGCATGCTCAGACCGTAGCCCTGGGTTTGTCACAGGGCTTGTTAGGAAAATAAGCCAACAGAAAATACATTCTAAGAAAACTCAATAAGGATTTCAACACTGTGTTTTACCTGAGCATTCCAGTATTAAAATAGGCTTGCATAAGGGGATAGGATATGGCGAAGAAAAAGGCTCCTGAGATTACTATGTAATAACTTAGAGATTCATGTTTATTATTGATGTAATGGATTGAAATTGCAAAGATATTCCTTTTATGGCAGTATTACTTCATCTCTTATTCAAGAGAGAGTAGTGGGAATATTTACTAAAACAATACAAAAAGACAAGGTGACTTTCTTTTCCAGAAATGAAAAAATGAAATCGAAAATGAAAATAGAGAAAAATGGGAAAACTTAATGGAACCATTACTATGAGTTTGCCTAAGTTGCAACCTTCATCAAATCCAGATGCATTTGTAAAAAACATGAAATATACATCTAGACACAGTAGAATCAATGACAGAAATTCATCATTCTGTGCTGTTTAAAGCTCCATTCTGCAAACTACATACACAATAACAGGACAAGCACAATAATTTTTGTAAATCAAATAGTTATTTTCAAGCAGCTTTGAGTCAAACTTTTTGCCTCACATCTCTAACACCCACTGAGTTGGCTTCGAGTTTTCCCATTAGAGATAATTATTTATAGAACTTTTTGTCTGTTGAGCATACAATGTGTAAAAATAGATACACTAACTGGAAAAAATTATCCTTTTCATTCTATTCAATAATTTTGGTTTACATTTCCTATGTTCCAAATGCTCAACATCTTTTTTTCATTAATTAATTAAATTAGTCTTGCTTTTGTTTTGTATTCTAGCTAAACAAAGTCTAAAAAGTTTCCATTGTTGCTGTTGTTGTGTTTCCAAAACATCCTGTGGTATGTCCAATTCACTATATATTTGGATATTTTTCATGTGTTTGCTTTGAATGTTCAGCCTGCATATCATGCAAGGTTCTTTCTGGCATCAAATGTCTGAATTTCCTTCCTAGCTCTCTGTTATTTGTTCACGGCATACTAATTTGATCATGATATGAATATAAATGTTAAATGTGTGTATTACGCATACCAAATTTATCTTGCAGAGAAGTCTAGGGTAAGTATGTTTCACAAATATTTACTTTAACTATTGATTTGATTTTTAAAACATATTTCTTTGGCTTTGTTTGTGCCTATTTTGTGTACATGTTCCATAAATACTTTTGTACATTATCTTAATTAAATGAGTAGTTACAACTGCTAATTTTGATCAGATGCCCTAATAGCTGCCAGAAATATAGTTCATAATTCATATTCCATCATTAATTCCCCTCTTCCAGTTACCATTGTTGCTTTTCTAGCTCATGATCCTTGAAGATATTCCCCACTTATTTTTACCACAATGAAGTGCCTCATGACCTAAACAGGACCAGCCTAGTGAGGCAAAGCAGATGAGCCAATGTCTGCAGGAACAGATCTTGCTTTGCTGAAGAAATTATCCAGCCAGAAAACAAAGCAGTGGAAAATGTAAATAATAATTCTATACCATTTGTGAACCATCTGCAGGCCAGCAGTTACTCCCTGAGGAAATTAATATATATTTCAAGACAACAAATATGAGAGATAAATATAATCTGCTAGTACAACTCATGTCAGGGGGAATTCAGCAGCAAGCAATGAGAAAGAATCATGTAGGCATCCTGCAGGCTGATTTTTAACTCTTCAAATAAGTTTTAAATTAGATACAAGTAGTTCACGTATTTTACACTTAGGAGTGGAATTCATATAAACCAAGTAAACAGTTAAATTAATCAATCAATCTGTCACAATATTTTTTTTGTTATTTTATGTAGCACGTACACACACACAATGAAAGATATTCTTTTTATAAACAAAGATCACATTCTGTCCAGAAAACGGGAACATTTTGTAGTATTCTTCTGATAGTGTTTACTGAAGCATGCTTGTTTTGTTATGGGAAGTAATTTAGTACCTGTATGCATTTCAGGTTATCTATTTAGCAGCAAATTGCAGAAGCAGAAAATCCTGGCATTTTAAGACGACAGCTAAATACAGATTTTTTCAGGAACTGAATATAAACACTTCTAAGATCATTTTCAACAGAAGATACATTGATTAGATACAAAAAAAGAATGAAAAAGAACTTTAAAATATTTATAGGGCTGTAGCTAACTTTCATAACAAACATTAGGGATTTCACATTTTCATTGATAGTTGTGTCTTACGTAAAACTGCCTATCTAGAATAATTTGCCTTGCTTTTTGGGAGAGTGAACCACTGGAATTCTTGTTGCTTGGTACATCACTCTTGTTTTTGGAAGCCATACAAACTGAAGGAAATGACTGTGTATAGTGGCATTAGAACTTTGTTGGTCTAAAAGAGTCTGCAATAGGCACAGAGGTTTTCAGCACCTACAAAACAAATTTCCAGTTTCTTTTCTATATGAAAGCTTCTTTAGATTATTTGAAAATATATGTTGCAATCTTTTTTATTTCAACTGTCAAATGGTACTTCTCCCCAACACTCCATTATCACATAACTGAAGGAAATAAACAAAGAACTAGTGAAAAGTCCATGAAAGGTACATATTAAATACAAAAGTGACAAGTCTAATACAAAAGAATAGTGTCCCTGATGACACGTTTCAAGATTGAGTGTCAATTTTTGAAAAGTACTTTAAAGAAAATTTTTTTCGGAAGACAACTGCCAGAATGCAAATGCAGTCATAATGCAGTCTATGTCCAATGTCCTTTTTCTGCCAACAAAGGAGGATGTTTATGATTTATCATACAATAATAATAGTCACCTGTCTGTCCTGTCTGATATTGTGTTTGTATTTATTTTTTGGTTCTTTTTAATAATGTCTTCTCGGCAACCTGGGAATGATAATATACATAGCAATACTCAGTGGCAAGCCTGTGAATCCACTGTTCAAGGGGAGAACTCTAGTTCAATAAAAAATAACTAGGAACCACTGTAATAGTATGTCCTGCTGTATTGTAAAGCACAGTATCGCTTCTCCTAGAAGACAAACTCAGTCCTGCAACAGTATCCTTGGGAAAGAAAAAGACAGAGAAAATGAAAACTCATCCATTCTTTGCAGTGAAAATTCAGCAGTTTTCAGATAATATTTTATTTTATCTCCTAGAAGAGGTCCATGCACATTCCTTAGTTTTGGTAATATATGAGACACGTGTCTTTCCAGAAAATGTCACTGTATTTTGCACACTTAGGTCTGTCTGTCACTGATGATACACAGCAGTGCTCATATCCCTGAAGAAGAAAGTAAGTAGAACTATACAAAAAAAGCAAGAAGAGAATAAATGAGAAACAATCTCCAAAATGAAAACTGGACTAAGGGCCCTTAAACCATATTTTCGAATGGATACACCAAAGCATGTGCGTCTGAACCCCACCTACTTGTTCCAAGAACAGAATTGTTTTCTGAAAAAACACTTTATATTAGTTTTAGAGGTCTGATATTCAGACCTGGAAAGTGGTCTTATTGAAGGTATTTGAATAAGACAAGGAGTCTTTAGATCATCAGGTTTTTTATTACGGTGTATTTGTGTTTCTGCCTATAGTATTTAACTACATTCTCATCAGCTGGACCCAATCATTTGTGTGCTTAGAGAGAAAATATAGAAAAAAAATCTTAGTTGGTGAGTATGTGAGGTGCTTCATCTTTAGGTCCTTAACAATTGCATGCCAGAACTTTTCTGGAGCTGACATATACAAAACCCAAACCATGCATGACATTAGCTGAGGACAAACATAGCTTGGAGAAGTTCACTGTAGAAGGGAACAGTTCCGTAAATGACTGACCACTCTACTGCATTAATAAGGCTACTTGCTTCAACGACTGAACACATCAGGCACAAATCAGGCTGACTTCCACAACTGGAATTACCCAGTCCACTGTGACAGTACATCCCAGACACTAATTACATGAAACACTTTTACAGGAGCCGTGTCTGACCTGCTCATCAGCCACGTGTATCGTGCAAACTCTTCACTGCTACAGTAAGAGAAAACTCTTAGCCCAAAGTGCTTGAATGTGTGACACAGGCAGTGTTTGGGAGAAAAGAAGTAATAAAGAACTTCCTTCTTTATTTCTCTAGACCAGGGGTGTCAGACTCACAGCTCCCACTGCTCTCCTGCTCCTGCAGCATAACGTGCATCACACGCTGCACACTTGACCAGCGCTGGCAGGAGTGAAGGGTTAAGGAATTCAGCGCTGCTGCCAGGTAGAAACAAGATGCTAGGCTGGATAAAACAAGGTAGAGGGCTGGATTTATCCCACGGGCCATGAGTTTGACACCCCTGCTCTAGACCGTGCTCCTGTCTCAAAAACTCAGACTTGATACTCAAGGGATAAACCTCCTCCTCCTCTGGACTAAGCAGGAGAACAGCTGTTTCAGGGCAACACTTCACCGGAGTTAACTGGCAACGCTGCAAAGCATAGAATTATTTTGGGGTATTATCATACTAACAGGCTTATGTGGCCTCTGGGACTCAAAGTAATATATTGCAGTTTTACAAGGTGTAAAGCGGATCTATCTTTCCTCTCCTGAGCTGGACAATCAGGATATAAAGCTGGTCTCAAACCTTAACTGACTAAAAAGCCATGAATTAAGTTGACATTAACTTCTGATGACAAACTGGTAAAGCAACTGAATGCTTACTATGAACCATAATCTCTTGCACATATTCAGATTTGTTTTGGCAGCTGTTTTAATGGAGAAATACTACATTATTTACCATACCACAACACTCCTATTTCATTCAATAAAATTGTAAAACATTAGTGTGTAAAAACATAAATGTTCCTAGATTTGCTCTTCCAGAAACTAAGGTACAGTTTTCCAAGGAAAAATAAATCAACAACATACGAAACTGCAATAATTTAATAATACACTAGAAGTGAATTAATATTTGTGATACCTTTTAGACTTAATTAATCTATGTTGTCTTAAAGCTAAATGCTAAATCATAAAAAAGAGGAATTTTTTTTAAAAGTTATTCCCACTGACAAACTGAAATATTATTTTCATTGAGATGCTACATCCAGTTACATAATTTTCAAATCCTTCTGTGAAATATTTTCAATAAAAATCACATTTAAAAAATGTTTTCTGTAAATACAACTTAAAAGGAATTGTAAAAATCAATCAAAATTTATGTCTCACCATCTACATTTGTGTAGAAATGGTTCTGTATTGAATTCATGGGTTGTGCAGAAAGTTATTAATTAACATTAATTTCTTTAACACCTAATTCATGAATAAAGGATATGCTGCCTGCAAAATCCTGACAGAGGAGGCTAATTGGGGAACCTACCGTTTACATAAATTAATTTCTTTATTTTACAACATTCTATAAAATTTCTGCACAGAGGGAAGAAAAGGAAATATAGGGAAATACAGGTTTACAGTATAATATTGCTGTGAAGATATTCTGTTAAAGTACTGCAACAAGTGTTGCTTTTTGAAGAATTAATACCAAACCTTACTTATTCATAAAAACAGTTAGACTTCATGGGAATTTTACCTGTGCCTTCACTCAAAGTACAGGTTATGACACTTGAGTTATTCTTAGGAACAATACCTGCCATTTAAGTATGTATTACTGTAATTACTGCTCTCATTATTAAAGGACCAGTGAGGGGATAAAAGAAAATACTGAGACTTTTAATGCACTAAAAACATATTACCTGAAACAAAAAATAGACAAAAAGCCATTTGAACCTTCTCTTACTATATGTCAGAAAGACTTCAATGATGGACTAGTGTTCACAATAATTTCTATACTGTTCAACCTCAATATTTATCTGGATAAAGGAAGCGAATACCATCTCTTTGCCTTTACAGATGTAAATTTGGAATTGCCTTTGTACAAAAGGTATTTGATCATCCACACTGTCATCAGCAGATTCTTTTGTATCCAAGCCTGCTCTCATGGACATCAACATAAATTTGTCAGTGACTCAAATGAAGACAACCCAGTTCTTCACGATGTAACTGTATGTAATGGTTTGTTTGGTATTAATATCTGTTAATGTTTTATATATCGACTTTTTAAATAATGCTGAATGCTTGGAATTGTCCTGCTTTTATAAAGACAAACTACAATTATTCAAAGGACTGGATGTCTTCAAATAAGTGACAATTTAAATTTCAGTGTTATTTAAATGTCTGATATATAGGAAATTATTTTTTCTCTGTAACTCATGATTTCAATAACTATTGTTTAGATAAGATGACATAAAACTTGATTCATTTGATTAACTAGTGCAAATGGAATTGTTACAAAAAATAACCTCTTAGACACACTTATTACATTTTCTCTTACTACTGAAAGATTGAGGATAAGCACAGGAGTAAAGCAACATTTCTAAAAGTTTTTTTCTTTGCATACCTTTTTTTTTAAATAAACTCAATCAAAATCATAAAAAAGTTCAACATTATGGAAGCGTGTCTTCAAAAAGAAGTATGACTTTTTTTAAAAAAGCCAAAGTGCAATTCTCTAAAGCCCTTGTTGGCCAGACATTTTTTACTTAAATCAAGAATCTGCTTAGGGATGATTTTACTGATATGCATTTTCAGTACATGATTCTGTACCACTATTCATTTTCTCAAATTAAACCTAAAATTTCTGGGAAAGTAAGGGTTTACATATTCTATCTTCTTTAAAAAAAAAAATTCTAATCATAAGCAACACACCAACAGTTTTGCTGAAATCACCTTTAAAACCCTTGCCAGCTAATAATCATCTGCCAATAAGTAAATACCGAAGAACTTAAAATCGATAAAACCTGGTTTATAGGCAGTCCATTCAGGATTTTGTTAGTTACATTCCTTGAATTGATACCCATGCCTTAATGTATACAAAGGTTAGCAAATGGCACTTTTATCTAAGTAAGGTACAGTTCATTCTACACTTTTTAAAATCTGTGTGTCCTCTACATGACTTCAGCCTTTCTAAGACTAACAAGTAAATTTAGGATTTATAGTTGAGAAACAGCATGGCTCCTTCTGCTGACAGTCTTTATTCATTACTGTAATAATAGGAGGTGTAATAAACCACACAGATTTACAACTGTACCTTTTAATTATTGTTTCTGAAGATTTACGTAATCAGGAGAGGCAATCACTGCTCCTTGTTACTTGGAATTTTCTCTACTACCAAGTTATTCAGTAAGCAGACAGCTTTGCTCTTTTCATCAGTGATTCATGAAAGAGTTGACAGTTTCTGTGTTAAGGCAATCTGAGCTTTAGTCTAACAATCTGATTTGTTGGCTCAGTTGATTTACTGCATCTTGATTTTCTTGATAAATTCCATGTGAAACCAAATACCAGCTGCCCTGACATCTTTATCTACGTGAATAAGTCTATATTGGTCTAGATGCAAAGAGAAAGAGACTTACACAAATCTGAGAATTTTGTAATGAAAAGTTGAAAGTTTACACAGTTTTCACATCTTAATCCACAGATAAATGATAGTTAAATTTCAAAGTGATATTTTGCCTCTGGACAGTCTTTGTTAATTTTAAACAAAGATATTAAATAATTGCATCTTGTTACCATGTGTCACTTACAAAAGGAAACTTGAAGTCCTTGCTTACTGCACATAGCCACTCCGACTGCAATTGCAACAGATTGAAAAGAGATAATTTGATGATAAACTATTAAAAAAAAAGAAAAGCAAGCATAGACCAAAACTATGGATTATACAACAGGTACAAAATAAATGTGTAGAAAATAGCTTTATTTCCTGGGGTGAATCAGATTGCTGCCCTAAAAACACCCCTCACTTTTGCAGCTATTTCCTAGATTATTAGCCAAGTTTAAAATTTGAACCTCCTGTTTCCTTCCTGAAAGTTCACGCTTTCCTGTATTTCCATTGAGTAAGATAATTACATTGCTTCCTACAGTTTATAAAGAATAGAAATAAACTTTAGGGTGACTGCAAATCTTTGAGGTATTTTGTTCATACAACCTTGCCTATGTGTTTTGTATTTGTGAGTTTAACAAGTTCTGGCAAACAACGTGCCTCATGATGTAACCTGTACATATACCGTGCTTTCCTACCCAAGAACACCCTCATGTAGAACAATTACAATTTTTCCTAAATTTCATTGTTAATCCAGAAACCATCTTCTGATTTCCTTCAAATCTACAGTTCTGAGGAAATGATGGTATATAGCAGGATCCCACATGGATAAAACAACTTAAAATCACTGTAAAATCACATAAATAAATACATCTAGAAGTAGCTCGCACTCACACCAATTAGTTGAAGTCATTTACTGGTTTGATGAGTAACAAAACTGTAGTATGAGAAAGGTCTGCCTACGGAACATAAGATATAGGACAAGATTTTGTAGACCTATTACATATAGTCAGTGTTGACTGAAGCAGTCTGTTGCATGAATTTTAATAATGACAGCTGGAGAAATCTTTGAATGTTGGACGTGTGCACTCTAAGAGTTCTGTAGCCTTTTAAAATATAGAAGAGAGCAGGGGGCGATTCTGTTGCAGATTACATGAACAGCATCACTGGGATAGTGAGACAAGTGTCTATTCCTCTCCAGTTTGACACAGACATTGCAGACAGCCTTGAGGAGGATGCAGGCATAAGTTAGGAACACTGGTGTACATCAGCGTGTTCTAACAGTTTGAGGCAAGCCTTCATTATGTTTGTGGGTTTCCTTGGACGTCTGAGTTTAATGATAATGTGCACTGGAACTTCTGTGAAGAAAATGCCTCAGAGCTCTTGAATCGAAAAAGACTTTCTTACTTAGTTAAGGAACTAAGTAAGAAAAAGAGGATGTATCATCGTTGGAAGGAAGGGGAGGTATGTCAGGTCATGTTCAAGGATGTTGTTAAGTCGTGTAGGAGAAAAATCAGGGAAGCAAAAGCCCAGCTGGAGCTCAAATTGGCCACTTCTGTTAAGGACAATAAGAAGAGTTTTTATAAATATATCAATGGCAGAAAGAAGGGCGGAAGCGACCTCCACTCCTTGTTGGATGTGGAGGGAAATATAGTAACCAGAGATGCAGAGAAGGCTGAGGTACTTAATGCCTTCTTTGCTTCAGTTTTTAACAACAAGGATGTCAGCTCGCTTGACAGTTGGCCCTCTGAAGTGGTTGATGGGGGCAGGGTGAAATATGGCCCTCCTGCAATCCATGAGGAGGAGGTTAGAGACCTGCTGAGCCGCTTGGACCCTCATAAGTCTATGGGGCCGGATGGGATCCATCCTAGGGTGCTGAGAGAGCTGGCGGATGAGCTTGCTAAGCCGCTCTCCATCATCTTTCAGCAGTCCTGGCTCACTGGAGAGGTCCCGGAAGACTGGAAGTTGGCCAATGTGACGCCCATCCACAAGAAGGGCCGTAAGGATGATCCAGGTAATTACAGACCTGTCAGCCTGACCTCGGTCCCAGGTAAAATCATGGAGAAGATAATCCTGGGTGAAATCATGCACCACCTGCAGAACGGTCAAGAAATCAGGCCCAGCCAGCATGGGTTTAGGAGGGGTAGGTCCTGCCTGACCAACCTGATCTCCTTTTACGATCATGTGACTCGCCTGGTGGATGAGAGGAAGGCTGTGGATGTGGTATACTTGGATTTCAGTAAGGCCTTTGACACGGTCCCCCACAGTAGACTCCTAGGGAAGCTGGCAGCTCGTGGCCTAGATGGGAGCACTTTGTGCTGGGTTAGGAATTGGCTGGATGGCCGAGCCCAAAGAGTGATGGTAAATAGTGTTTCATCCAGTTGGCGGCCGGTCACCAGTGGTGTCCCCCAGGGATCGGTATTGGGTCCCGTCCTGTTTAATATCTTTATTGACGATTTGGATGAGGGGATTGAGTCCATCATCAGCAAATTTGCAGATGATACCAAGCTGGGAGGAAGAGTTGATCTGCTAGAGAGTAGGATGGCCCTGCAGAGGGACCTGGACAGATTGGAGAGCTGGGCCGATTCTAATGGGATGATGTTTAATAAGTCCAAATGTCGGGTACTTCATTTTGGACACAACAATCCCATGCAGAGATACAGACTGGGGACAGAGTGGCTAGAGAGTAGTCAGGTAGAAAAGGACCTGGGAGTGCTGGTGGACAGGAAGCTCAACATGAGCCAGCAGTGTGCCCAGGTGGCCAAGAAGGCTAATGGAATCCTGGCCTGCATCAGGAATAGTGTAGTAAGCAGGACCAGAGAAGTTATTGTCCCCCTGTACTCGGCACTGGTCAGGCCTCACCTTGAATATTGTGTCCAGTTCTGGGCCCCTCAGTATGGGAAAGATGTTAGGATACTGGAATGTGTTCAGAGGAGGGCAACGAAGATGGTGAGGGGGCTGGAGCACAAGCCCTATGAGGAGCGACTGAGGGAATTGGGGCTGTTTAGCCTGGAGAAGAGGAGGCTCAGGGGAGACCTCATTGCTCTCTACAACTACCTAAAAGGAGGTTGTAGTCGGGCAGGGGTTGGTCTCTTCTCTCAGGTGACCAGTGGCAGAACCAGAGGGCATGGACTTAAGCTTCGTCAGGGAAAGTTTAGACTTGATGTGAGGAAAAAATTCTTCACTGAAAGGGTGATTGGCCATTGGAATGGGCTGCCCAGGAAGGTGGTGGAGTCACCTACCCTGGAGGTGTTTAAAGGGAGACTGGATGAGGCACTGAGTGCCATGGTCTAGATGATGGTTGGTGTTAGTGTTAGGTTATAGGTTGGACTTGATGATCTCAGAGGTCCTTTCCAACCTTATGATACTGTGATACTGTGATACTGTGTGACTCCTGAAGTTTTTAATAACCTATGCCTCTCAGGCTGTCTGGTGCTTATTAATCTGTCTGATCATCAGGAATTAATTTCAAGGCTTTAAGGGAGAAAGCAAAAAGAAGCATTACTGCAGTGCAACTTCACTGAGGCTTCCTAAATCTCAGAAGGATTTTACTTATTTTCTTAGAGTACTCTGAAATACAACATTGAC
This sequence comes from Tapera naevia, assembly GCA_033556795.1. NCBI lineage: Eukaryota > Metazoa > Chordata > Aves > Cuculiformes > Neomorphidae > Tapera > Tapera naevia. The sequence goes on from JAUMJJ010000059.1 coordinate 9,291,007, forward strand.
GAAGATAATAATCGAGGATAAGCAAATTCAAAGAAACCAACTTACTCAACAGTTGCTTGGAGATAAATTATATAGAGTCACTAAACTGAGTTGGTTATTTAGATTAACATAGTGAGGGAATGGCAGCTGGCTCCTAGAGAATTACGCCTTGCTCCCACCTGGCAGAAAATATGGTAAACTTGGAAACTGCAAAATTTCAATGGATCTCAGAAATTAAGGAAGATGAAGAAACAGTTCCAAGAGTTAGGTGGCTAATTTAAATGTCTGATGGGATACTAGACACCAAAAAAATCTTCAGGGCTCCTAGTGTAGCATGGATTGCTCTCCTTTCAGAACACTAGGATATATATCAGCAAGGAGGATATACATCAGTAAGAATGATAAGGCACATGCAATGAATCAGCAGTGTGACCAAGGGGCCAAGAAGGCCAATGACATCCTGGCATGTGTCAGAAACAGTGTGAACAGAAGGACTAGAAGTGCTTGTGCCCCTGTACTTGGCATTGGTGAGGCCGCGACTCGAGCACTGTGTTCAGTTTTGGGCCCCCCACTACAAGAAAGACATTTGAGGTGCTGGAGTGCATCCAGAGAAGAGCAGCGAGGCTGGTGAAGGGACTGGAGGACAAGTCCTACGAGGAGCAGCTGATGGAACTGAGGTTGTTTAGGCTGGAGAAAAGGAGGCTGAGGGGAGACCTCATCACTGTCTACAACCACCTGAAGGGAGGTTGTAGCGACGTGGGTGCTGGTCTCTTCTCCCAAGTGACAGGTGATAAGACGAGAGGAAATGGACTCATATTGCACCAGGGGAGGTTCAGATTGGACACCAGGAAAAATTTCTTCACCAAACGGGTTATCAGGCATTGGAATAGGCTGCCCAGGGAGGTGGTTGAGTCAACATTCCTGGAGGTATTAAAAAGATGTCTAGATGAGGTGCTCAGGGATATGGTTTAGTATGGACAGGTACGGTTGGACTCGATGATCTCAAAGGTCTTTTCCAACCAGATGACTCTATGCTTCTGTGGTTCCGTGATTCTATGATAACGAGATTTAAAGATACTAACAAAGAGCTGGTATTCAGCGGCTTCCTGGAGAAAAGAAAGTCTGAAGCGCCGTACTAAGTTGGCCATTTCACACGTAAGCAGGGAAGACTTTCTTGGTGCTGGCCCTATTTTACTACTTAGCACTATCAGTGATTTCTGGCAATATAATGACACTCTTAGGATGTTTTTTTGGAAAAAAAAATAAATTTGACCCAATAAACACCGATAGGAAAGAATACTCTAATCATCAGAAAAAGCTGCCAGCAAGCCAAATACACTTAGGATGCTTCCCTTGTGCAGATTTAAGCCTTCAGAGGCCACATGGATTTTAAGTCTCAAGATTTTAACTCCATTGACACAGAAAAAGCATTTTAACTCTAAGCAAATAGTTGTCATTTTAACAGTAAATTAAAGAATAATGTCAACGAAAAAGATAATCCGTAATAAAAAATAGATAAAACTTTGCAACTAAAATATCAGAAACTAAAAGAATACAATTTTATTTTTGTGGTATGGTGTTCTAAGTTATGAATCAGAATCACAGAATTAAAGTTTAGTGTTACAAAAGCAGGCTTGGAGATCTTAGGGCTAAAAGATATTCTTGGATATTAAGGTTGCACACATACTCTGCATATACTCTTGTTCTTCTATCCAAGAAAAATATATAAACCACTCAAATTCTGGTACAGAAAGCACAAGTGTGCCACAAAGAGAATAGGGAAAACACCTGAGGGAAAGCAGGCATATCCTCTATTCCTTAGGGAGCATATGAGACAGCTCTCTGTCACACTGAAAGAAAATGGAAATTCTTTTCTATCAAAAGACTTCTTCATATTTAGGATACGATTTATATTACAGAAGAACTTTTGGCAATAAACATGAAGAAAAATCATTTTATTCATCTTGATTCCTGTCAGGGATTTTTCCATTATGTAAACAATAACTCATAGGTATCGAGGCATCCAAAGTTTTGAAAAGAGTTTTGAGAGCAGAGAGCAACTGACTGCTGAATGCAAACTCGTCATATAAACCTCTTGATAGTTATTATTCTAAGAAGCACACTGCCTCTGTCTTTGCTTGCACAGACTACAAAGTGTGTGAAAAGTACTGAAAGAGCCTGAAAAGTTGCTGGGGTGAGGGGGGGGCGGCAGGGGGATGTAAATTTTATTCAGACTTTTTTTGAATTAGTGAAAAAGTACTTGGGCCAATCCTAGAGATGTCCTTTTTATTCTAAACTGTTGCCAATGTCCTCTTAAGATAGTAGTAAGAATTTAACTTTGAATTTAGAAAGCATTACACACATTAAAATATCACACAAAATTAGGAAGAGTCTGTATACCTCATGCAATTTCATCTACGTTCAAATTAAACCAGGCGGGGCTTGCTGAAACAAGTGGATTTTTGGGCCACAACAGGGTATTTAAAAGTGCTTTAAAGCACTTGACTTCAGTGAGAAACTGTTCTCTCCTTGTTTGGACATCACATATGCCAGTTTTTAATATTTGATCTGAAAAAGCAGAAGAATTATTTACTAACACAAAAAAAGGCCATTTCATGCCCAAATAAATTCTTCGAACAGACTGAGATAACATTAACACTTCACTAATAATTAATAATCATGTCTTAGCAAAACATAATGTAATAAAACCTATTTTTCTAACATTTTTGTTCATCATTTTCTTTTTAACATCATGTACCTTACATTGCCTCTTTATATCAGGTATTATTGGGTCTTTCTCCTTCCAGATGCTTAGAGCTTAGGAAAAGATTTTATTTCTTTTGAATCCCCTCCTGGGAAAAGAATCTACCAGCTTGTTAGTTCCTCAGTGCTCCCTATATAACAAAAAATGGCATAAATGGAAGTGCTCATTTTCTTTTTCTTAGCTGAGCTCCAAAGATGCTGTGAGCACCTGCAACTTCTGTTATTTTCCTTGAGTATTGCAGGTGTTCGGCAGCCCTAAGGACTGAATGTTCGGGGACAAAAAATATGTGAGAAGCTCATACTAGATCCATGGAGCTAATAAGGATTGGGACTCCTAAAATAGACAGCAGTGAACTTACACCACCAAAAAAAGTATTTCCTGCAAATGCACATACCACGAAAGATGTTCTTGTTAGAAAAATACCTTACTTCTCAAATACTATATTCACAAGCTCTCATTATTTTGCAGACAGAAACAGAATAAGATTTGTTCCTACTCACATCCGAATCTCAGTCTGATTCCCATGACTGTTACTGTCATTATACAATTAATAGAAAAATATTTTCTGTTATTCTCATCTTTTACCCACCAAAGCTGCATTCTCCCCTTTTCTTCTTTAATGATATATTTTATTATTTATTTGTTGTCCTTTTTTCTGTACACTGGTAGTTAATTATCTTTTATATATGCTTGAAAATTCTAATAAAAGGACTAGGACTTAGAATAGAAACTTTTCTCTTTTTAATTGATGGAAAATCTGCAAGTTTAATTAGGCAACCCACTGAGATAAATGCACCAACAAATAAATTTCCCCCTCATGAATGCAGTACAGCCAACGGGAAACTGCCTAGCAAGTTTCAATTCACTTGGGTACTGTACTATTTATACCCAACACATTTGGGCCAGATAATAGCTTTCTGATAAAACCCAAGGATTACAGAGTGACCTCCAGCAGGGCAGCTGATTCTTAAGCACTGGGAAATCTCCCACTGGATTACACACATTTTTTTCTTTCAGAGCGACAAGCGAATAAGTGCATGCCAGGAACATGCCTGAAGGAAGAAGGGGTTAATACAGAAGTTCTTGTTGTAGTTAGTTACTATCTAGGCTCTCCTAGGTTCCTCTATAAATAAGCTGGTCCTCATGACCTGGAGAAAAGGGATGTACAAAGATCCTATTTGGTCTATGAACCTTTTGTGTACAGTGCAGGTTATTTCTCTGCATGTACTATGCACCTCCGGAATCCAGAAAAGAAAAAGGCGAGGCTAGTCTGAGATGGCTGGTGCCAGCCACTGGTGAAAATGGAGAAGGTAGGACCTTGTGATTAGAAATAGCAAAAGAAGGGGTATTGATACATAGTGTAATGCCTTAAAACAAAGAAAAAAAACTATTGTAAAATAATAATCACATAATGTGGGTCATAACTTTTCTAATAAAGACAGATGTTGAGCACTGCTTAATAACTGACATAAGGAAGCAATGGTATTTACAAAGTAGATATTTATTTCTTGTGATTCAAAGAGGCATTGCAATTTTATTTTTGCAGCTGAAGTGCAAACAGTCAGAATATTTGAAGAATCAATTAAAATCACAGAACAAAAGTGAGGAAACAGCAGTATCAGTTCAGAGCTTTCAACCTATCTGCAATTTGCTTCCACTTAAAAACACGACTGTTTCTTCAGAGCAATAACTGCACAGCATCTGGGGGATTTCACGGGATCAAATAACTTCACAAGTCCAGACCAGGCAATGTTGTCCTGTAAAATGATATATGACTGAAGTACATAAAAATGTGTTTGACTTAAAAGCTAAGATACGGTAATAGGCCTACATTTTGAAATACAAAATCGCAAAAACATATTAAAAATTATCCCTAACGCAAAGCAGAAAAAACAAGAAAGTCATGGAAGGTTTGTTGAGAAAAAAGAAGGATGTAATTTAAAATCATTAAATTACTTTGGCACTATCAACTGACAGCTTACTACCAATAAAGTTTTTTTTCAGTTGAAGTAGAGCAAAGAAATCAGGATCAAGTCCTATTCATTTTATGCAACACATTCTATGACTGAAGCTAATTAACTGACTTTTCAACTGAATAAAGCCAGTTGGATCTGGTCTTCATTCTGCTTATGGCTTTTATAATTCTTATTTTGCGGATCAACAAGAATAAGATTAAATCAATGCATATATTAAATTTAGAATAGGTAAATTAGAGCTAAATGCACCAAGTCTGATCTCCTGTCTTGGAAATCATACAGATCTCTATGTGATCTATAAATGGTTGGCATTTGGGAAAATATATCATTATTTAAATATTTCAAATTGCCTCTCTGTAAAAAACACCAGTTAGAATAAAAGCATACATTTATTACAACTCAGTTGCTCCAAGTGCACTGTGGCAGAGAATAAAGTGAATTTTTACTTATGATAAAATGGAGCTGTTAAAATGAAAGGTTTATGGTGAAAAAACAGAGTTATTCACATGAATGGGTTTTAACTTTATTTTTAAATTTTATTTTGTCTGTGGCCCAGAGCAGAAGCTGAAAGACACTACCATTTCCTCCCAGCAAATTATCATTCATCAAAAAAATGTTACTGGTGCATAGGAAATATGACTGCTGCTTCTGAATTAATCAGGCCAAGCTCCATTTAGTGTCACAAGTAACACTGTAATATAAATCATTATGGAGTAAATGTAGTAGCATTTGCTCATTATATCCCCGCTCTATACTTGTAAAATATATCCAGGCTGTACGTTAGTCAAATGTACCTCAGCTGACCCATAGAGTTGGAAAAAGCACACCCTCTCTCATCATTGATCTTCATCAAGAAACAATAAAAGAGAATCATAAACATTTTGGAACTAATTCAAAATTTCTTGAATTATATCTTCTAAAACATGTTCATTGGAAGCTTTACCATGTACAGCACAATGTTTATTTAGTATTTCCAATATGCTTTTTAATTATTAAATATCTCAATATGTTGTATAAAATGATATTTGGTGCTTATTTAACTTATTAATTTTTTTACTGTCTATTGACTAGTAATTACCACACAATTAAAAGAACATAAACTTTACTGTTGCTGCTTTGCTGAAAATAAAAACATCTGTTGGGCATATGTTTATGTTAAATGAAATAAATGCTTATACTTCTGCAAATATGATGAAAATACTAATGCTACAACAGAAACTTTCGGTCCATACCATAAGAAATTGGCTGAAATAGTCTCATTTCCCTGATGCAGTCTTTTGGTAGCATAAAATATAACGCAAAAATACCTGCTCTTTGAGGTAACACAGGCGATCCAAGAGTATCAAAACTTCTATGCAGGGAGCCAGAACAACTTTCAACTGAAAGAAAGGTTAGATAATACAATGATTTTGGGAAAGAGAGTCGATACACTTCTGAATGGTTACAATTCTACAGAACAATTCTGGGAAGGTTAGTAATTTTCTAGCGGTTCTGTTGTACAAATATCACCTTGCCAATTTTCCCTGTGGGATGGACATCTTCAAAACAGATTACATTAAACATCAAACATACATGGAATGCCATAAATCCAGGAAAATATGTTACTTAGTTGGTTTTGAGACGTTGTCCAACAAGTAAATGATATTATATGAAGCAGAACATTTTTAAAGAGGGACATAATGAATTTTAATAAAAAGAATTTTTATGAAATAGCTGCATGGAGACCAGTCTAGGTTTAAAAGCAGACTGACATTTCATTTTCCAGGGTAATAGTCCCTCTTGAAAAAGAACCTTCCATGTGTTCGCTTTATTATTTTACTGACACCTAATATAGTTTTGGAATAGGATATGCTCCAAAGTTTGGAAGGGGGAGCTGCTTTGTTTTTGAGATTGCATACCACAGCGTAAGACAGTCCACCTCCACATAAAACTTAACAGGGCTTTGTTCTAGACTAGCACATATATACAAGGTAATAGTATTAATCCTATAACTTTTACCATATTAAATGCTTCGAGCTCATTCATTCTGTGTTTGTATTTTTCATAGTAGTCCATTATACAGCTGTCTGGGAGCTGCAAGGGATTAAAAAAAAAGACCTCAATTATTCTAATTTCTATTTCTAGAGAACTTGAAAATGAATTTTTTTTTCTATTTGAAAGTCACACTACAAAATGCAATCTGTGTTTTGTTTCTGCAATCAGCACCTTCCTAAGGTTTACAATTATTTTCCAATAGCGGCTTCGCAGTCTCATTTACAATAACTCTTCTTCAGACAGCATTTTGCACTGACATGAAATACTGAGATACATTTATTATTCAAAAAGCTCTAGCCATTCTTAAATGAATAGTACACAGTAAAGTGGAGATAACATTCTAATTTCCTTTCCCATATATCTTATCCCTCCTCACCCCCATCCCCATAAGTTTTATTTAAACAGCTGAGGAGTGGATTCTAGTGTGACAGTAACATGCTTCAGTCAGGACTCCTGGATGGCATTTCACATTACAAAACCTACTATCAGATTCAGAAAACAATACTTTTAGTTTCTCTCTGCCTCAAGTATCCCATCTGTAAAATAAAACCTTATTTACTTTGAACTTACTACATGTTCCCCTCTTCTTTTCCTAATCACACAAGATTGCCAGCACTAATGCTATCACTGTAAATGCTGTGATTTGTGGCTGCAATTGATACAAAGGCACCTCGGGAACCCAACTAAGCCAAATACCCCTTCCTTTTCAGCCCTTAATGGCCACTGCACCACATCAGGTAGCTAGTTCTATGATCATAACAGCTTTTCACAATGCACATTCTCCATAAGGCAGCCAGACCACAACATTTTCATGTTGTCTCTGCTCTTCTGCTGTCCACAGTCCTGGATGCTAAATAAGATGGTTGAGCTGACCACTTCAGGAACCTGTCAGAGGAGTGGGAACTACATTTGTAATGTTACTGGGGGCTGCTGGAAGGAGCAGAGACGAAAGAGCCCAATGTACTTCTTTGGTATTGGGAGTTTGCAGTATGGCTGCTCTGTAGTGGCTATTAAAGAGATACTGCACAACTTAACAGAAAAGTAATACTATTGACAGGTGTGTAGATGTGGAATTTAGGGACATGGTTTAGTGGTGGACTTGGCAGTATTAGGTTTATGGTTGGATTCAATGATTTTAAAATTCTTTTCCAACCTATGAGATTCTACGATTTTGTGCTTCCATGACAAAAGACAAGGAAAGATGAAGAGTTTAATAAATTTTTGTACACTTTTATTAGAAGAGTGATCTGAAAACATGTGGCTAATCCAGCTGCAAAGCAGTAAAATCTCAGTCTAAAATAGGGAAAACAACTAGAGAAAATTTCCACAAATTATAACTTTTCAAATCAGGTTCATAATACAACTTCATCCTAGGACAGGTACAAAGAGAATGAGGACCTTAAAACTATCACTCATTCTCACTGAGAAATTCTCAAAGATGGCATGCCAGATGTCTAGTAGATGTATCTCTTTTATTACAGAGCAGTAAGCTCAAATACCATGCACTGAAAAAAATGGAATCAATAAAGAACTTAAAAACACTGAAAGATAGGCATATGAGTAATAGCTAATATGAATCTGTCAAGAACAAATCGCAAGTCAGTCTACTTTGCTTGTAAGGAAAGTGAACGGATTCACGGCAGTGAAAAACAACTGGTTTTCAAATATTTTGATTTCTGTAAGATGTCTGACAGAATTTCACACAACAATTTCATAATTAAATTTCAGAATTGAGGGTTAGATAAAAGTATTATGAAGTGACTAAAACCTGTTTGAATTACCTTAACCAGAAAGTAGTAATTAATGAGTCTTTTAACAACTGAGAAGACCTGGTAACTGGAGGTCCATTACAAAATGCAAAGTTTTCATTAAGAACTCGGACAATGGAACAGAAATCACATTAACTAAGTTTCCAAATGTGCAACAGGAAGGCACTGCTAGAACTTACAATCATTCTCAGAAACTGAAGCATTACTTAGAACGTAAGTTTCAAATGCTGTACAGAAAAGTAGAAGGGACAATTCTCAGGCAGAAATAATCAGCTGTTCAGGATGGGGAACATTAAATGACAGTCTGAGAGATAGAGCAGATCACAAGCCTAGCAAGTCACAGTTGGGCTACTGCAAAAAAAAAAAAGCAATCACCGTTCTACAACGCATATGGGAGAGCAGCCTGCAAAGCGCAGGAAGTAATCCTTCAACTCTGCTTGGCAGTGGTAAAGCTCTAGCTGGAGCACTGTACTTATTTTGAGGGATCAGATTTCAAAGATATAAATGAACTGTCTGAAAAAGCCCTGAGAAAGAAAAGAGATCAGACATCTAGAAAACATGACCTATGAAGAAAGACTGAGAGAACTGGAACTGATCAGGCTATTTTAGAGAAAACTGAGAGAGGGCACAATAAGAGTTTTTACAAGGCTATCACCAAGAAGCACAGAACACTGTGTGTATGGTGGAGAGAATAAAAACTAAAGGGCTTAAATTGCAGTGAAAAACAAAGTAAAAAATCTGAAGAACCTCTTTGAAGTTAATTAAAGTCTCCATGGTAGGAAGCTTTAAGAAGATTTGACAAATATGTTTCATGAAAGACACAAAATTCTAACTGCCTTAAAACAAGGGATGGGCTAGAAAAGCTTTTGTCATATTTTTTAAGTTAGAAAGTACTTTCTCCCATCTATAGAAGTAAGGTTGAGTAGCTGACCTGGTAGTACTAATGTGGACTTAACAGGACTGTTTTGGTCTTGTTGCTATTTTATTTTCAGTAAAGCTATGCAAATATCTGAGTTTTTTTCTCTTTCCTTCTAAAGAGTCAAACCAACTAAAATACATCAGTCATGAGATAAACAAAATAGTTTATTTAACCTCTGCCCTACAAGCTTTGCATTTCAGCTGAGAATTAAGAGGGTTTTAGTATAATTGATTTTTGAAATTACAGGCTATTTGGAACTAGAATACAAAGATCTGTATTTCTAAAAATGCAATCATAAAATCTTTCAGCTTTTACTTCCTTTATTTCTCAATTTTTCAACATGAAGCATTCAAATTAAAAGAAAACAAGCTGTGAAATGTTTGGCAAATAAAGAGCTGTGTCAAAAATGTCTCTTGGATGTTGCCATACTCGAGTACTGAGCCCAAATGCTTTTTCACTCCCTCCTTGCTTACTACACATTTCAATTTAATGCATCCTGCTGTCATGGGTAGATTAGTTACTGTTCCAAACTCTGTCTCAGTCAAAAGTTTGGTGAGTGATCCTATTCAATGCAACAACCCAGCTGGAAAAAAGAGAAAGCATTCACCAAAAGGCATTGATAGAAAAAGGCATGAAAAGGCTAACTGGCTGCTAGCTATGTGGTCAATTTACTGGAAGAAGGCTAAAACTCAGATAACACTGGCTTTGTCTGAAACTGCAACAGCTTGCCACCTGGCTTCAGACCTTACAAGGTATCCTTCTTAGGTGAAGTAGGAATGACTTATCTTTTGCATTTTCAAGAGCAGAATTATACACATGCAGATCAAGCCCCATTTAGCCACCCATGTTGTCCATGGAAACTGTTCTCTATGCAGGGTTGCCACACATTTGTGTGTCCAAAAAAATTTTTTAAATATATGCGCTGAATTTATTTCTTACATTATGATGTCATTACCATGAACTTATGGCCTGTGTGAAAAAGCATGAAAAAAATCCCAAATGCATACACCAAGCACTTGTGTAAATAATGATTCTGCAACCAAAGATCTAACTTATGCTACTGATATTCAAGGAAACTTCAATACATTCAGAGAGGTTTTGGCCATTTTTTCTTTGCTGATTTAGTTACAGCGTTTCCTGGTCTTTATCAGGTTGTGAACAAAAGCACCTGTCTCTTTGCACTGTGATGATGGTGAATGCTTTCTTTTAATTTCTTTGTGGGTTGATGTGGTTGCTCAAATAGCTGAAACAACCAAGAGGAACTCGAGGGCAGAAAGATCTCAATTGACCTAGTTATAACTATACCATATGTATATAGTTATACCATAGGCCAGACTCATCTGTTATGAACACTAGGAAACCGTCAACAGAGCCCTGAGAGCATGTGAGATACCACACGCCTGAGCTCACACAAGTTTGACTGCAATCCCACAAACATGATGAGCTGAAAATAAAACATTCAGGCAGAAGGTGAGTGATAACTGGTGACATCTCAATTAATATTTCTCCAGAGAGTACTTTTTGAGAGTTGTGTCTTCGCTTAGACTAAGAGCATTTTGACTGAATGAAAGTCTCTTTTACTGTCCAGTGCTGCACACGCCCTACAGAGTAGAGCCAGAGCCTAAGGATGCTGTTCCACCATCTGTTTAAACAGATGTAATTCCTCTCTGCTGCCTCAAAGGGACTACTTTGCCCTGTACAGACTGCACATTTCCACGTTTCCTCTTTCTTCTTGCACCAGAATTATCATGAACAATAGGAAGAGTACAAGAAAGCAGTAAGACAACCCTTTTAGCAGAGAAGTATCTTAGATGAGTTCAAAACACCTGGGAAACCACAGCATACAGCAATGTTCTACAATTTTCCCAGGACAGAGGTAGGTAAAAATAATGTAACGTAATGCAATATAGTGTGAAATGATATCATTACAGATAATGGAACTACTGAGAAACAAGTTTACTTAGAACTTTGTTTAAATTCCATTTCAAATGAATGTAATCTATATTATTTATCATTATATCTAATTGAAATAAAAGTCACATCTCTTAAGATTCCTTGTCATGCTGAAAAGTTATGCTACCATAACTGGGATGGTTTTTTGTCTGTTTGAAAGACAATTAGACTGGAAAATTGCATTATCCACATACGCTTTATAGATTGTAATGCAAGTGATACTTGAGCCTTCATTCAATATTTCCCTAACAATTAATGAAGAAATCTATGGGCTGAAATTCCTTCTGTCCAAGAAAACAGTTGAGAAAGTCAACTCAACAATTGCAAAATGTTTTAAGTGTGCAAGTTCATTTAGTGCCTGCATTTTTTTGACTGTTTACTCAGTTACTTGCCACGTTAGAACATTAGAATTCATAGAAAAATGAAGAGAATTTGTTTTCCCAAAGGCTGCACACAATAAAAAGCATCAAAATGAGAAATGATCCTAGCAAAGACCAACTTTTGATTTAATTCTATCTGAGCTTTAGTTTTCCTAACCTGATTCCTGGCTGTTCAATTTCTCCCAAGGCTACCTGTACTTGCTTCCACCCTCTGTAGGACTGCCTTGTGTGTTTGAGTTGGTCCAGGAGCTCCACGGTGCCAATAAGGTCATAGACCTGCAGGTGTGTGCACATCTCCACCTCATCTTGTTTACTCCCCATGCTACATGCATTTGCATAGGGGCATTTAAGCTGAGCCTCCAATGAAGCTGACTTACTGTCTGCAATTCATTTGCTCTGCTGTTCAGGTGCTCTCCTGCTGTTCTGTGATCTTTATCTAGTCTCGGGGCATCTCTTGCTGGCACTGGCATCAAACTGGTAGGAGTGGATTGGATTGAGGTTCCCGTTCTCTGGCAACTTCAGTCTAAAGCCCTTTTCTCAAGCTTGACAAGTCTATGGACAAAGATGCTCTTCCCCTTCTCTGACACGTGGAACCTATCAGCTCCCTGTAGGCCAGGTTTCTCAAAGCAGGTCCTGTGGTCTAAGTAGCTGAACCCCTGGCTGTGGCACCAATCTTGTAACTATTTGTTGATTTGTCAGATTCAGCCAGCTCTCTCAAACCCCTTCTTTCTGACCTGGAGGACTGATGAAAAAACTACCCGTGCTCTAGAGTCCTTTCCAATGAGGCTCCCAGGGCCCCGTTACCCTTCTTGATACCCCTCAGACTGCTCCTGGCTATTATCACTGGTGCCCACATGAAACAACAGCAGCTGGTAACACTCAGTGGACTCTACGAGGCTTGGTAGTCTCTCAGTGGCAACCCTGATATCAGCCCCCGGAAGGCAGCACACCTCTCTAGAGAGTGCATCAGGTTGTCAAATGACTCTCTATGACTCTCGGAAAAGAGTCCCATGGCCTTGTCTTCGTTGTGCTGGTTGTTACTCAAGAAGCAAATCAGTCTGCCTTACTTGGATCTTTCCTCTTCAGTCTGCAGAGTGGTGAAATGGTTCTCCAAGGGCACCTCAGGCTTAGGGGTAAGCCTCTTCCTCCTGCTGGTCCCTGGTGTTGCAAGCTTCCATTCCTCTGCATTATCTTCCCTCCTCCTTTCTGTGTGTGCCATTTGGGAAGCTTTGGGCTGTTTGGTCATGAGCTGTAGGTCCACTGCAGGTTCCACTTGGAAACAGCTATCTAACTCCTTCTCAGCCTCCCTGATATTATGCAGCCTTCTCACCGTCTCTCGCAGCTCAGTCACCTGCTGTAGGAAGTCCTTCTCATGTTTTGCAGATAGCTCTGCAACTTGACCCAGGAGAAAGGTCTGGGTGCTTCCTGCAGTCTGAGGTCTGCACACCAGCCTCTCTCTTTGGCAGCTACATATGCATGGAGGCATCAGGCACTGCTGGAGAGATGTTGCAGATCACCTGGCCAAATCTGTAGCCTTTGGCCTTGGACAAGTGCCCACCACTCTGCCTTGAGGGTCAGGTAGGATGAGTGCCCTTGACCTGTGCAAATGATCACAGAACAGTGCCTGGATGCTGGGTTATGTGAACTTCAAATCTATGATCTTAAGGATGGATCCCAAAAACTCAGAGTTATTTTCAAACGTTTTCCCAGCCATCGTCTGTGAAGTTACATTTACCACTGCATTTCCACAAAGCATTTATAGAATCAGGACATCTGAGGCTCTTAGCAGGAGTCTTGGAAAGTCCTGTCTTTAAGTTCTTGGATTTGCAGTGCTTTAACTGAAGTGCTTCCATCTAATACTACAGGAATCTGAATAATCAAATTGGAACTATTTTTGTACTAATTTTAAAGAAGGCAGTATTATCATATAAATAAATGCAAGCAAGAGCAGCATAATTTATACCTACTGAAAATTTATTCAGGACTGAGCCTGATATATTAAATATACGTTTAGGTAACATGAATAACTGCCTCATCTGAAATAAGAAAAGACTTCTCCTTAATTCATGTTCACTGTGCCATCTGAGCAATTATAAAAAGAAACGTATATTAAAACAGCAGTTCTAAACCAGTGATAAATCACTGAAATATGTAATACATCCATATTTATGCTCCAAGTGAAAACTCAGTTATTTCTAAAATTAACATATTCTTATTTTATTTTGTAAAAAAAATGAAAAAGAAGCATTTATTTTATTATTCTCTTAAAAATCCTACACCTTTTGCTCTAATTTTTACTTCATAGTCATAGTACAGAGAGATCACTCAGCTCAGCTTAGTGTTCAGGCTTTACATGTATGTTAACACTTACGGAGGCACTTGAATCATCAAAAGCAAAAAAGTCACATATCCTCTTGTGTTTTCTTAAAAAGTATCCCTGTTTTAGAATATAACTACTGCTATGGAATATATATCAACCACGCACATTAAGTATATAAAAACTGTCCAAAGACATAAGAAAAAAAGACATTGTCTCACCAAAAAATCGAAAAAATAAAAAAAATATTTTCACACGAATTCTTTCAGTATTATCTACCAGTTTTACCACTCAAAATGAAATAGTCTTAGTGTTTGCAAAAACACAAAGTCAATGTAGCAAAGGGAAGCATAATTTATATAGGGAAAGCATTATTTTATCAATGAGTGATATGTAATATTTTCAGAGATTCTTATAAAAATAAGACAAATAAGACAATAAGCTAATTATTAATTATAAATAAACTGAAAAGTTTTAGTTATTGTAGAGAAAGAAAGCACTAACATACTTATTTAATTAAATATTCTTCTAAACACGTAAACTTTGCAGAATATCCAGGACTATATGACATATCTAAATTTAGCTATGTAACTACATCAAGGCTTTGGAATATTTTGGGTCTAACTTTGATAGACATAATATATCAAAGTTGTTTAAATTACTTAACATGATAAATAGGCTTTTTATAGGACATGAGTTTCACTTACTATGTTATTAACGTAAATGCTACTGGGATGGGTATAACACCTCACAGAAGGGTCTAATGACTGCCAGTCAAGACCTGACAGCTGCAAATCTTTTTGGGATGCTCTACCTCAAGCACAGGATCAGAAAAAGACAAATGGGCAGCAGCTGTTTTTAAGAAGTCTGGTCAGGGTTAGAGCAAACAGGGATGGTGGAAACAGTATTAACCATCTGTTTATTATTGCAGGTCACACCCCAGGTTGTTAGATGGGGCATCCACCAAATAAATGACTTGTTCTAGGGAAAAAGCCCCTTCAACTTCAGGTTACATGTAGACACTAGACTGTTCAAAACTGAAATACATCAGTCATGGGAGACCTGGAAGTCCGTTCAAACCAAATCAAGTAAACCTGCACCGATGCATTCGATGACAGGCAATAAACTTCTCTTTGTATGTGAAAGCTCAAGGTGAATCTACCTCTGAAACTGCTGTTGTGTCTCCCCAGCATACGTCTACATCTGAAAGAGTTAAGTGATTTGCAAAGTATTTTGACTAAGACAAAATGACTACTTATACGCCATTAGCCCATAGCAGTAACTATAGCGTGAATATAGATGAAATCAAAGTGACTAATAGCTTTTCTTTGTAGATGTGTCAGAAGTGTGTCCAGCCCTGTATATCCTTCTGCAATCAGATGTGGCTTTAAATAGCATTTTCCCCATATTCCCAGATTGTACTTTACAAGTATCCTGGCCAGCTCCTATTTGTTAAACAGCTCCACCCGCTGAGGCTCTCACTTACCAGCAGAAATGGGTCCTGGCTGGGTCATAGATCACAAAGTCTGCCAGGCACACATCCAGGCCTGAGCCTTGCAAGTACTTTTTCCCTTTAACCACTTTAAAGCCAAGCCCCGTGAAAGGTCTTTCGCTAATCTACTCTAATAAGTACAGGACACCAAGCAATTTAAGAAAGTTTTGGGGTTTTTTTATTCAAATACTCTAGAAATACATAAATACTTATACAAGGACTTTTTGCTGCCGCAATGCCATTTGTAGCAATTATTGCCTTAAGCACCAACCCAATGTAAAAAAGAGGCTTTATTTTAAATCCGTCTTCGAGGCAGCTACAAACAGAGCTGAAACATGTTCTGCTGAAGAGAAAGGAACGATTGCTCTTGTTGTTTGAAAGAAGCAAGGCTAACAGTGTAAAAGTGTCCAGCTCCTCTAAGAGAAATAACAGGGATGAATGCCTCTTTCTCTCAGACACGAGTCCTGCATTCATGTCAAAACAGATAAAACAGTGACTAATAGTTCAAAGAAATCTGATAGAAAGAATTCTCGCATATCTATGTACTGAATACTCTGTTGATAAAATATGGAATGTACAGGAACAAGAGTGAGCTATGTCAAAAAAATAAATCTGGAAAAAAATACTGCCTCAGTGTGTATCCAGACCAATTACTGAAGCTCTGTGCAGGGATCCATGGCTCACAAAGCAATTCCATCAGTTCTGAAGCTGGGAGCAATATAACTAAACCTGTGGAGCATCAAGCTTACACTAAAAGACCTCTCTCTGCCCTCACAAAATGAGAATATTTTGTCAGACTTTCAGTAGTCATGGTATATGTCTCGGTTTTATTACTGAGGTGGAGAGATGTGTGAAAGGAATGACTCTTTACCAAAGGGCATAAAAAAATAGTTCATTTGCATCTCAGTGTTTAATCTGAACTTGATAGGCTCTTCCACATTGAAAAGAAACAATGGAGGAAATTATTTTCACTAAGGCAATGGGAAACTCCAGTCCCTGAACAGTAACTTGCAACAATGAATGGCCCTAGGTGATTGATAAATGGAACTTTATATTTGTAGAAAATCAATTTTATTATTTTGTCTTACTCTAACTCAATTCTGATTGATGTTTTCATAAAAGGCCTGGTTCCTATTTCAAATCAGCAAAGTTCTTCACATCTATTTCACAAATGAAAGAGGCAGAGGGGCTTGTTCATATGAAGAAATGGCAGGATTAAAGAACTTACTTTACTGAGAAACAACAGCAAAAACTAACTTATTGTTTGGACATTTATACCTGATAAGAGTCTTCATCACTTCTATACTTAGCAAAAGGCATACACTTACATAAATGAGTATCAAGGCAGGTTTTAGGTGTCTTATGCACCTGATCTCTTTATTCTGCTTCCCTATTTGTCCAGACTGGAAAACGACTACATTGCAACCAGGGCTACCCCTTGATCAGGAACGAAGACAATCATGTGCAGCTGTGCTGCTAATTATGAACCATGAGTCTGGATGGATGCTTATGATCCACAGTCCAGATTCACCCAACAGTGATCAAAACATCCATGACCTTACCACACATGCCAAGCTACCAAACCCTGGCAGTGACTCCTAATACTTTAGTGCTGCTGCCCCTCTACTTTTTTAGTACATTTGTTATCATGCAGAGATGAAAGTTTCTTCCATTTTCTGGTAAGCATAGCAAAAGACCTGAGACTCGCAGTTTTCTGATTTCAGTATTTTAAGAAAATATTTTTGCACATGTAAAACAGAGACCTACATGCAAATATTTTTTTTCTCACAGTTCTCAATTTCTGTTACAGAGTGTAACTAAGTTTTAGCTGTTTTTTAAAATCATCTAAGTAAATTTATGCACGAAGATAATGATTGCCTCTTTTTTTTTTTTGTGAATGACAGGCACAGTTTGGATTATTCTGGAAGCATGCTTCGTACACGGTTACTCTTGCCTTATATTATTCTTAAGGCATGAGGTTTTGGCCTCTGCCAGAGACAGAGTAGATGTTTGGTCCGTATACTATAGCTGCTCCTTTGTTCATTTTTAAAAACAGAGCTAGAAGACCAATTCTGCATAAATTTCTCTTTGATTTTTGTTGTCGTTGAGAGCAAATGTTTAGGCTTCATCACATTTTTAGCTATGTAAGTATTTTTTCTGAAGAGAGGAATTTAACACATTCTCCAATATTGTGTAGATATAGTGCTGACTCCACCATGAAAACTGCAGTGCCAGAACCACTGTTGAGGGAGCAGTAACAACTTTCCTCTCAGTAGTATCAAAATAGCACTGGTTTTGTGCTGCTGCAGATTTCAACATAGCTAGGAAATAAAAAATAATATTGTTTAGATCAGCATAAAATTCAGTCTTCAGTATGCAGCCAGCTGTACATAAAAATGAGGAGAAATACAAGCAAAACTGAGCGTTTACTTGAATCAGGTCTTTAGCAACCACACAAGCACGTGCAGCCTGAAGTAGTGTTGACAGACATCTTCCTCTCAGAGCAATTTGCATTTGTCCAGACCCTTTCTAGCAAAAGGCAACGTGTCTAAAATCAGCCACATTGACACAAATTTTCTGACTATTTTTAAAGAAAATAACTTCTACCAGCAGAGTTAAATCAATTAATTAGTAAACTGTTTATTGCAAAAACAATCCAGTATTGCTTTTATAATCATAGAATCATAGTATTATTTAGGTTGGAAAAGACCACTGAGGCCAATGTACACCTAATATTGCCAAGTTCACCACTAAATCACGTCCCTAAGCACCACGTCTACATGTCTTTTAAATACCGCCAGGGATGACGCCTCCGTCACTTCCCTGGGCAGTCTAAGCCTTTGGGTGATTGCACACGTAATGGAGAAGACACCATTTCAGTAGCTGCTTGCAGCTGGGGTAACTGCATGGTATTAGTGGCTATTTATCCAGAAAAGCAAAAAGGCAACTGAATTTGTAAACAGAATTAAAACATAATGAACTTCGGGCATAAATCTGTTTCTTAAACTCTGTAAGCATGATTCCAATGTCATTTGTATTTACTCAATATTCGGTTTTGCATTTTTTTCCTAGCTCATAGTTCGATGTGCTTGGCAAATTTATGTGATGTGACATTTTGACTACAGATTTTAAGCATTGTTTTACCACGGACTACTACAACGTTTACCTAAATATTTTACATAGTTGCCACTCCTATGTTTTTCTTTGATTCGTACTTAATTTTTTAATAACCAGTCTAACACTCCCTAATGTCTCCACTGCACAACTTGTTCCCACAGAGTTGTTGTGATCGTCTCTCAGTCATACTCCATGCCTAATGCTATGTTGCCACCTGTTGACCAGTTTAGCAGTTGTAGTACTAAGACAAGACGTTCAAGAACACAAAAAATACCTGGAAGATTTTATAAGTTTAAATCTCAATTTTGTATTTACCTCTTTTTGTCTGTCTAGGAAAGTTATTTGAATATTGATTAATTATTGATTTAAATATTGATTAATATTTAATTAACATAATGAATTAACATTTATTAATTTAAAGAAAAAGGTATTAGGACTTCAAAGATCTTCAAAGGCTACTTAAGAAGACTGTCTAAAGGCTAAAATAAATTGGAAACACTTTGGGAACTGAATTGTAGGAGAAATATACTGCACGCATGGAATTGGCTATCTTGCTATAACGTTACATTTTTCAGTTTCCAAAGGTGCCCAAAGGGATCAAGATAATATTGCTGCAGAAAAAAATGAAAACAGAAAGGGGTCAAAGTGTTTACTATGTGATTCATTATTCATGTTTTTCTGGATCACTTTCAGTTTAAACTTAAGCACAGACAAAAAAGTTGCATGTTTGTATAGGATAGTATTTCAGCTTTTCAGCTGGATTTAAAAGGGTGCAAGAGGCACTTTTATCAGGATGTGTAGTACCAGCTCAGGAAAGAAATTCTTCATGCCTGCTTCATTCAGCATCTGAAATGTCTGTTTACCTCTAAATGACAGCATGTATAAAATAGCATATGCGTTACATTTTTTTTTTTCCTCAAAGAAGATTTGTCAGATTAACTTCAGAAATACCGGAAAGGCTTAAAGTATTCTGATAAAGAGTACCATGCATAGAAAGGGATTGGTTTGTGTTATATTAGGTGATTAGAATAAAGCAAGTTCAAAACAAAACCTTTTAAAGAATTTATACATGGAAGTCTCCTTCCAAAGCCATGAAAAAAATAACTTTGCCTTTTTTTAATATGTAAAAATAAGTATGGATTGGTTCCATTAATAAAAATGCTTTATATTTATACAGCAATAACAAATTAAATAGTGGCATAACCATTGCACTGTGGTGGTGACTTCAGGAACTTACATCAAATAAGAATTTCATGCAGTCTCTGTTTAGCAACTCACCTTTGAATCATCCAGTTCCAGCTTTTTCAGAGACTTTCGGACATAATCTATGAAGGAGGATGATTTGGAGAAAGTTTTTCCAACATGTCCATCACTGCAAACAGAGAGATGCATGCTTTAATACTTGCAACAATAGAAATACACACATTTTTAATTAATTTTAATTAATTTTAAATTTAATTTTTAATCCAGGGGAAACAAATCAGTTGGACAGCTACTACTGCCAAGTTAATAACGGTTTTCCATTTCCTCGCTGTTACCTGAAACAAAACAATCTACTTAATACTTGAAGACATTTCTAAATACAGTAACTCTACAATTGCACTATGGTTACAGTATGGTTATATTACCTAAAAAAGTGAGAGCTGAGGGTGTCTTTTTAATTTCTTCTTAATTTACCTTTTTTATTTCCCTATACAAATTACAAAACTTTTATTAATGCTGACAGATATTTCTTTCTGTATTTCTATAATATTTCCACAATTTACTATAATTTTACTGTAATTTATTTACCATCAATCACTGGACTGAGCAAACGTCAAGCTGAAGCAAAATTTCACTTTTGCTTGTTACCTTGTCTTTTTATGCTTACAGTATTTATTTCACTAAGTCATGCCAGAATTTTCTCCTGCTTACAACCCAATAGCCTAATTCTGAAGCCAAAAATATGGGTTGCTTCAGAAAACATGTTAAAATAATGCACAAAAACCTTAAAAAACATGTAGGAAGACTGAATCCTAGCAGGTGACTTATATTTGCTCTGTCCTCTGTGTGCAAAAATATCTTAGAGAAACAACACACAAAGTTTTTGTTCTCAATTTACTTTCTGACTGCATCTTAACATACTTCTTGCTCCAGCTGTGCAGTGTAGGAGTTAAATTTTCAGCTACTGAATTACTTAAAATACCTTCTGAAAGCTAAGCTGTCTGGTTCTACATTTAGCAAAAGATTTGGGGGCATCTACATTAGCACTTACTTCAGATCAGGAGTACACTTCTGAAGTGTACTTGAACACCTCCCATGCCTTAGAATCATCATAGAATCATAGAATCTTCTGGTTGGAAAAGACCTTTGAGATCATCAAGTCCAACCGCACCTGTCCTCTGCTAGACCATGTCCTTCAAAAACTCATCTACCTGGTTTTTTAAACGCCTCCAGGGATGGTGACTCAACCACCTCTCTGGACAGCCTCTGCCAGTGCCTGACCACTCTTTCAGTAAAGAAATTCATCCTATATCGAGTCTGAACCTCCCCTGGTGCAACTTACGGCCATTTCCCCTTGTCCATTCACCTGTCACTTGAGAGAAGAGATCAACACTTGCTCTGCCACAACCTCCTTTCAGGCAGCTGTAGACAGCAATGAGGTCTCCCCTCAGCCTCCTCTTCTCCAAGCTAAACAACCACAGTTCCCTCGGCCGCTCCTCACAGGACTTGTTCTCCAGCCCCTTCACCAGCCTTGTTGCCCTTCTCTGGACGCGCTCCAACACCTCAATGTCCTTCTTGTAATGAGGGGCCCAGAACCGAACACATTACGTGAAGTGCAGCCTCACCAGTGCTGAGTACAGGGGCACAATCACATCCCTGGTCCTGCTGGCCACACTGTTTTTGATACAGGCCAAGATGCCATTGGCACTCCTGCCCACCTGGGCACACTGCTGGCTCATATTCAGCTGGCTGTCAAGCAATACTCCCAGGTCCTTCTCCTCCAGGCAGCTCTCCAGCCAGCCTTCCTAAAGCCTGTAACGCTGCACAGGGTTATTGTGTCCCAGGTGCAGGACTGGGCACTTGGCCTTGTTAAACCTCATCCCATTGGTCTCAGCCCATTGATCCAGCCTGTTCAGACCGCTTTGCAGAGCCTCCCTTCCTTCAAGCAGATCAACACTGCCACCCAGCTTGGTGTAATCTGAAAACTTGTTAAGGGTACACTCAATCCTTTCATCTACACCGTGGAATAGGATCACAGCTCCAAAAAATGGATATTTTCAAATCAAATTAAATAGGAAGGTGTGCTTCTGGATGTTCTCCAAGTGCTAACAGACATACATCCCACAGAATTAGGTAAGATCTAATCCAACTTCAAGTGCAGAAAATGGTATAGTGCAGATGTCAGATCCTCAGCACCAGCTCTCCACATTCCACCCTACAAGGGTACAGCACTTGCTGATATAGGCATAGGCAAGAAATAGCTCTCTGCAGCCACGGTGGCCATTGGGCTTTCAGGAGTTTTTCTTAGGGCAAATGAAAATGTTTTTTTCATTTCTGCAGTATTATAGCTGCCAGGATCTCTGCATAACAGGGTAGCCCAGGCCTGGATTGACTTTTTATTGAATTCACTGTCATATTCTCCCCATGTATCCAGTACCAAAGAGGACATATAGCAACTATGGGTAAAGGAAGGGCAATACATTTGCGTTGTGGATATGAAATGAACAAACATATCCTGCATTTTAATACCAATATGTATATAAAGTTTGATAAGACTGATTCTTACAGCCTTCTACTTTCTAAGAAATACTTTCTTTACAGAATAGAGGTGGAAGAGAATCATATCTTTGGTTCGTATTCTCAGAATTCAGAGCTTCATACCTTTTGGTGACACCATAAATTTCCTCTATAATAACCTGCAGAACAGCTCGATAAAACAATGATTCTGTAGGCAGCTGCAAAAAAAAATGCACAACATCAAGCATTTAAAATTGGCACTGAAATTAAGATCAGAGTAACAATATAGTATTTACTTCCTTAAATACCTACTGGCTTGGATTCTTTACAATCAGTCATAACAGGTTCAAAAGTACAATTTACTAATGTTCTTGCATCCAGTTAAAATTACATTTTTGGGTCAGATTCTAATATAATCATGAATGCAAAAATAACCAACCCACAAACCTTGAAGTAAAAGTTCAAATGTTGGCAGAGGGAAAAAAAAAACACAGGAAAAACATACTGATCATGATCCAAATTCTACTATACAAAATAAATATAACAATTTACGTAAACTGTTTTAAAGACAAAAGGAGTAATTCCCTAGCTGAAGCATCATCCCTTGTAGTCTGAACAATGTGTAAAGAACTATGTTCATATAAACAGAATACACTGAAAATTTAATATCTTTGTGTATGAAAGATCTGTTCACATAAAAACAGTTAATGCTTGCCAAGTAAAAATTCACGGCAAAATCCATTTACAGTACAAAAATACTGGGGTCAGTGGGTTTACATATGGAAAGAGGAGGTCTCTCAGACTTGCCTTTTAAATATTTGCACAGTTGGTGCCCACCATACCCAAAAGGATAACTTCCGACAGCAGAATTCAAAGTATTCACAGGGGAAAAAACATACAGGGTTTAAAAATGAGATTGTGATGTTTTTAACAGGTTTGAGCTTTTCTCATAGAAATTTCTCATAGAAATTTCTATTTTTACAGTAGTTGATAAAACACTGGGATAGAGTGATCCAAACCAGCGATATCAGAAGGACACTTGTGCTGAATTTATGTATTAGCTGAAAGATAGTGAAAGAAGTTAGGATGGGTAGTTTAATAGCTTAAAATTTAAGCTATGTTTTTTTCCAGACTCTTAATTGTCAAAATTAAGAGTATAATCAAAACAATGAAAATGTGATTTCATGATGACACATGCTATCTATCAGGATTTGTGTGCTAGTATTTTAGATTCCAGAAATACAAAAGTTAAATAAAAAGGTCATTTATTAAGAACATTCAAAGGAGAAAACCACATTTTATCTTGGAATGGCTAAAATAAACAATGTTACTTACCATTTGGCCAACTGCAACTCGCTCCAAAGCCTTTAAAAGCAAAGAAATTAAACTGCTGGTATGTTTATTCTTTATCAGAACATTTTATAAACACATGGTATAACAGTCAGAGGAGATGACATTTTAAAAGATTAATGGTGTGACATAACGTGAGCTTGCACACTTCAAAGTGTCAATACCTTTAGGGACTCATAATCAACTCACTCTTGTTATTTTGGTTCCTTTGTAGGAGAAGAAACGACAATGAACTGTAAGGAAATACATGCATGCAAAATTTGTTTGGTTTTCTTAGTATTGTAAAAGAATTTCAGAGGATTACTTTCTGTGAAAGTGCTGAAATGAAATGCATTTTTCTTGAGTCTGTTCCTACCGAAATACAAATAAATGACTTCGCATATTCACCTATTTTAAAATAAGTATTAGCTTAAAGTACGTCTTTAAATATTTTTTAGGCACTAGTACTCAGGTAACATTTAATAAAATAAAAACTTCAGAGAGACTGCAGCGTCTCTAGTGAATCACTGTAGTGAATTCACTGTAGTCAATCTTTCACTAGATTCTTCATACCATAAATGTTGATGCAGGTGTGAGGGCACTTGATTTTTATGATCCATAGTGACCAAAAAAGCCAAACACTTAGAAGCGTGTAGATGAGTTTCTTAGGGATATGGTTTAGCAGGTAGACAGGCATGGATGGATTTGATCTCAGAGGTCTCTTCCAACCTTATGATTCTATGAGTCTATGATTTTCACAATTCAAAAGACTCCATGCTTATAAGAGTTTCAATTACGCATTAAAGATCACAGTAGAAATGAAGACAAAGAAATCAGAAAATTATCTGACACTACCACAAATTAGACAGCAAACTAAAACCCCTTTCACCACTTATGGCTCACCATCACTTTTAGCACCCAAACTCCTCTACAGCAAATAGGACTGCATGTCTCTGAAACACCCTTTTCTCCTTTTAGAACTGATTTTGTCTTTCAGACTGTTCTTCAAACACAGTCCAAGCAGTTGCAGTTCCTCCATTCGTGGCTTTTGCCAACTATCAGGTTTGACTTCTGTATAAGCTATAGACCTCATTTCAGCATATATTTGCTTCTGCTTAGAAGATGGTCGCGGGTTGTAACACCTATTGTTAAGGGTCTGAAATGCAAACTCTCATCCAGAACCCTTGGCCATTGCACTTTCGCCAATTTGACCCACATGTGTAATAACGAACATCAGCAATAAATCTAAGTGTCATTGTTCAGCAAAATGAGTTTCTCCTAGCCTCCATGAGTCCCAGGAAGATGGGCGCCTAGCAGCACTGCACTTTTTCCCTTCTACCTCCTAGAAGGCAAGCAAAAAATCCCAGTCATGAAAAAGCCCATAGAGAGAATGACAAACATTGTAACAGCAGAAGTATCTAGTCACACTGGAGAACTCTTTGCCTTTTGTGAATGTTTAAGTAAAAAAAAAGGTTTTAACTGCCAAATTTCTATAATTTCTGCAAAACCTAAATATAAATATAACATCATCAGTACTGTCTCTTGAGGGTCATTTGCTTAAAAAATTTATCTTCCTACCATTGTTGAAAAATGGCCCAAATTTTTCCTTTCCAAAAGAAACATAATGGGAATGGAAATAGCTAATGTATCAGTTGAGGAAGAATTGGTATTGTATGACACTGACAAGAAAAGAGAAAAGGCAAAACCCTTTTACAAAGCACTTCTTACAGCAATATGTCTAAGATGAACATTTTTCTTTTTTGTGTCTTGCCAAGAGAAACACATTTAAGCTTTATGAGTACTAAACAACTGCCCACCTATACCATCTTCTGATAGCATTTAATTACCATATTAGTTCAAGTTCACACTGCCTTGATACGTTAGCCTGTAACGAGTCTTCAGTCTATACTGTTCTCTATAACAGAGGTACAGAGCTAGCAGCAGAAGCTAGACAGAACCTGATGTCATTCATCTTGATACCAGAGAATAAAAATTAATAGAGGAAACAAATAGTCGCCTTCTAATTGAGACAGTGGTTGAAATTTTCAGTACATATCTGTTTTTTTTCAAATTAGACAACTGTTAATCATCTTGTCTTGACGACGTTAAGTCTTCAAAAGCACTTCATCTCTTAGTGCAACGCTAAAAAGATGTTTCCAGTCTCTTAAGCCACATGGATTTTAAAGCTTTTCTAGTTTTTGGAAAAGGCAGGTTTGTTTAAGTTTTAAACAGTCAGAACGTTCAATATTATGAATCATGAAGGCGTTGGGGGAGTTACTGATTGCGGTCCTTCTACAATTACCTTGTTCTCCCCTAAATCCTTGGCGAGGAAGTATTACCCTGAGGGGTTACCTTGTTTAGGTTTCAACAAAGGTTTGGCCTTTCTGTCCACTCTTAAAATACATTTCTGTCAATACTCATTTTTTCGTGCCTTCAACGAGTATAAAATATATAAAACTGTAAGGTCAATACTATTTTTTAAATATAATTCATCATGCTTACAACATTAATGTTGTTATTCTGTAGAGTCTTGGATTAAAGTCATGGCTTTAGGATTGGAAGCCAAAAACAATGAATCCTATAACATCTGGAGAAAGGTCTCAGTAGGAAAAAAAGAGAAGAGGAATCATACCAAGCATGCTGACATTCTAGCATTGCGACCACAGCACCAGCCCTTGTCCTTCAAGTACTGACACATGGGAAATCCCCACACTTCCTCTGGGCAATCTGCAAAAGGAAGGGAAAAAAAAATAGGCACAGCTTTCATGGCTATTTTTCTTTAACTTACAGAACACACGATGTACTGGGCAACATGATCAGTAGATAATGGTAGAAGAAATATCAAACTGTTCTAGTCCAAAAACCAAAAACTGTGGCAGTGTTATAAAAAACATATTTTTCCCATAACAGATGCTTTTGATTTATGCAGAATTTCTGACAAATTCACATTTTCCAAAACAATTTTAAGTGAGTGTCTTTTATGAAAAAACGCTGAAAAAACATTCCAAGGGACAAGAAAAGAGTTTACAAATACTCATGGCACCCTATGCCACACCATGAGCCATAAGACTTAAGTCAGGCATTCACTAAATGCAGCAGAACTTCAGTTTCGCTTCTGATATCATAAACTTCTTATATCATAAACTTCTTTTAAACACCACACAGAACAATGTGTTTATCTCAGTTCTGAAGGCCTACACTTTGCTGCAAGGCAGTATGTTTGTTTTACAGACAAGAGCAGCTGCAAAGGCTCTTGCTGTTTCTTCAAAACATGGAGAAGCATTTGCATCACAATCTGTGCTTGGTTTGTTTGAGTATCATTAATATTTGGAATAACAACACAATACTTCACATTTAACACCCATGCAAACGTGGTAACTAAACTACGGAGATTATTTCATAGATATTCACAATACCCAGTTTTAAACGCATACGATCTCTGAAGTGTTTTGGATTTTCATTAGTGCATCTGTCAGCTGAATTTTTAGAACAGTGAATAAGAATTTCTACTTTCTTTAAAAAAAAAAAACAAAACCAAACAACAAATTGGCTAGAATCCTAGCTTTTTAGCATAGAAATATGACTCAGGCGTATTTAAAGAGAAATCAACGTAACAAGGTTAAAAAAAGGGCAGCAGAAATATGACTCTTCAAATTTACCAAAAGTCTGTGATACAAACACAGAAGTAGAATTAATTTTGTGAAAGTTAAGCACAGGAAAAAAGGGCAGTAGGAAACTATAAAGTATAAGACCCTTCTTCAAACAGCAAAAGTCCTTAGTTTTCTAACAATAGTTATCAATCTTTGCTGATCTCCAGAGACTAGCAGCAAGCAGGTAATGCTATGTAGGCAACCTCACACTTTGCTTTCCTTTTAGCGCTGAGAAAAATCAGAGGCTTTTAGGAAATGACCACTGGTTTGAGGATCACAGTTTAGGAAAAGGAGGTTCATTCTATATAATTAGCGTAAGGAGAAATCAAGTTCTTTTAGACAGAAAGATGAAACTTGACAAAGCAGACTGCAACTGATTTGAGCACTGGGAATGTACTAAGAATTTGTAAATGCCTCATGACAAGCTATAAAACATTAATTAACTTCAAGTCTAATTTCTGAGTGCATGGAACAAAACTGAGTACTTACACTGCAGGGATGGCAATAAAAACTTTTAAAATATATTTTTTGCAAAGGAAACGATGACTGCCATATTTCCTATTTTATGATTCACACTACTAAGTTTTTTAAATACATATGTTAATATATTTTGAAATACAAATCTGAAAACTGAGTTAGAAAGATGAAATCATTGATCTTTCCAATAGATCCTGTTCTTTAGGCAAACTAATCATCCATGCAAGTTAAAGTTGCAACCCGCTGAGCTACAATCTCAATATTAGTGCACTGTACTCATGCATAATTCTGAAGAATCTATGACACCTTTTAAAAGATATTGAGGCAAAGCATCATCTTCACTTAAATTACTGAAACCGTAAAGTAGGAGAAAAAGAGAGGGAAACTAATGTTCTAATTTTGAATAGTTGTGTATACCCAAAGTTGACCACATATCTTATTTATCCTTCTATATCCAGTCCATCTCAAGCACACTGCTGACTAAAAAAATAATTGTAGGATGAGTATATTGCTATGAAGTTCATATATTTATCAGGTATTTATAAAAACCCTGCAACTATTTTCAGATATACATAATATTATATAGCTCACTAATTACCATACCGTGTTCCTATCTGACGACACAGCAGCTTATCTAAACCGTACAAACTTAAAAAAACATTCATGCAACTTTTCAAATATAACTATTCTATGAAATATTTCAGAGCAAACCATTCAAGCGTTCAACAATACATGAAGCAATCATGGTATAATTCAATACAGAGGAGCCAACCAGACAGAATTCTCCTTTTCATAAAAAGTCAACAAAATGGGAAACTTGAGGTAACCATTGATGAGCTGAACGAAGCTATGCTAGGGTATAAACCTAGAGCCTATCAGTTAAACAGGTATGACTTTACCTCTAAGCTAATCTCTTAAAAAGACTAGATCACACATTTATTAAAACAAAATGCTGCAACTATTGCAGCAAAAAATAATTGCAAAAAAAAAACCAAACAATTATGTTACGTTCTAGGTCTAAACCTATAAACCAAAATATAATTTTAACATGAATCACTTACAGAGGAAGAGAACATATGGAACATGATAGATTTAAAACAGCATCATGAACAACATAAGAAGTTGTATCCTGTTCACCTTTGTAGAACACAGTGGTTCATTGGAAACCTACACAGATAAAATATGGATTAAGGTAGTCTGAAGATATTCGCTGTCATTGTTCACTGTCCCCATAAATTGGATACATCTGGTAGAAGTGAGAAAACATACTCATCAAAATCACATACGCATAGCGGAGTAGGAAAAGCACAAAAATATGCAATGCTGAATAAAAGAGAAAAGAATAATTCCAGCCATGAGCCACAGAACAAATTCCTGTTATTTCCCTCTGATTGAGTTTGGCAATATTCATAGCTTCATGGAAGTGTTATTTAAATGTATATATTTAAACAAACTAAACCCGTCCCTATGATTCTTTTTTTTTGATAGTAAAGAACTGGTAGCCATAACATTTCCTCTCCTAGAAAGAGATTTCAGTAGGAATTTTCTAAATTTTCACTAACTTTTTACATTTTTTTAATCTCTTTTGAAAACAAAGGAATGTTATGGATCTTAAAACATAGGTGGGATAATCCTTTTAAATATTCACATACTTTAAAAAACAACTGACAAACAGATGACTCATGACTAACCATTCAGCAGACAATTTCTCACACTCTTCTAACAGGTAGAAACTTTACATGTTTTGAAGAGAATCTGGAGAAGTCTTTGGTTTATTACACACTTCAGATCCTGTGGAGGAAATCAACACTTTGTGAAACAAGTGCAAATACATCTAGATGCCAGCCACAACTTAAAAATATTCATGGAATTTTTCACTCAGTACTGCGTGGCAAATGAGAATAAAAAGCCTCAGATTTATATTGATAAAACATTTTAAACTTGAGTAAACAAAAGTCTCATAATTTATCGTCAACTGAACAAGACTATATTTTCTATAAAGTATGTCTGATTCCCTTTCTACTTCTGGGAACTCAATACTACTATTGCTTTTTAATATTGTGTCAGAATGAAGTTCTTATTTCTTAACTTAGTCCTGAAATTCATACATTATTTTCTGACCTCTAATTATTTAAACCTTTTTTCCAGACCTTCAGTAAATTGCTTTTAAGTTTTGTAAAGGAACTGGACTTTCATTTTGTGTATTTTTTTGTAATATTGCAAGAGTAGCAGAATATACTTTTACGATTTTGAACTTTGTTTATAAAGGATTTTCTCCCTTTGTATTCAACTTCCAAATGAAAAAAATGGCAATGCATATGGACATCTGGCACACTGCAAACTTTATACTGCGTAGTAAAAAGGTATAAATCACAACAAATATATTTATAATTAGATCACCTATAATATCCCTCATAATGAATTAATTCTATCTATATACAAAGAAAAGATTCAGATGAGCCTTATTATTGTGACCATCCTATTCACAAAGCAAGACTCTTACTACTTCAGCAGTGTTTCAAAGAGATTTTTCAAAAGAGTTGTTTAACTAACAAAACTGTTAAGTGTACCTAGGAAAAAAGGATTTCGAAAATCTTCTGTATTTGCACAGAAGTTTCCAAGAAAGTTGAAGAGAATGCGACAAGCTTCTCCACTATCTTTAATACTGGACCTTCACAGTTCTTCAACTCTAAGCAAGACACTACAATTTCTTCTGTGTTAACACTTAAAATTTACTTTTCACAGCTTTGTGGCACTATATAGTCTCTATGAAACGACAGGATCAATCAGTTTTATTGCTATTAGTTAAATAAGTTTAACTAGGTTGCAGGTGATATTGCGGTTTCATGTTCATCTTCCTTTGTTAACATTTCATGAAAACTTATTTGCATTTATGCTTCTCATCGTTCTACTTTCTTGTAATTTCCAACTGCTCCAAACTGCTGTTCCAAATATAACAACTAATTTGCTATGTTTTTAGCTTTACCTTCTGGAACAGATAGATTTATTGAGAAAATGTATTGAATGCTATGTGTTAAACTCTACTCATATTTTAAGAAACCATATTCTCCTTATTGCATTCCTAAACTTTATCTTACTTAGGCAAGTTATTATTGAAATGTTATGAAACATCAGTCTCTTGAAGTGTTTCACCACGAAAATATAAAATCAATAGACTGAGAGCTTGTTCTAATGTAGTACAGTTATGCTGATTGTAGACCCACTGGTAGTGCTGTACGAAAACACTCACATGATAGTCTTTAGTGACAGATACCGTACTCTTCCTTTAAAAATTACCATTAAGATTGAAATCAGTGGCTGTATTGAACTTCACCTATCATTTTTGCCATTTATTTTAATAAAGAAATGTATTGATTTGAAGTGATAACTCATTCAGTGAGTTATCATTGCGGTATAAACTTGAGAGTTCTAAACGCTTAAATGTATCTTTGCCTCTTACCACTTAAAAACTGTGCTGGATAAAAACACCTACGTCTACACTTATTTATGAAGTGTGATCAATATAAGTTCATGCAAATTATTTGATATAGAAGTGTAAAGTAGGAGTGTTCCTAAGAGAACTTCAACATACTCTTTTCCTTTTTTTTGTTTTTATCACAACAGTTGCATCTCCTGTCATTTGCTATTATTTTGATATTAACATCTAACTCAGCTGATTCCTTCCTGACATTTTAGTGCCTCATCTTTGTACATCATCACCTCGCAGTCTGTACCCCTAATTTCCAAATTCCACTGCAGTTATGAAGCATAATTCCCTAATTTGCCTCTCTACTTCAGCGCATGATTTAGGTATTATATTTATGATGGTACTTTTCACTGATTCATGGAGCTGGATTTCAAAGGTTTTGCTGAAATTGAATTTTTTTTCATTTTCTCAGTTTCAAAGCATGAGAAACCTGGAGTTCAAACACATTAATGAAATTCAGTTCTACTTTTGTACTTCACATCTAGTGCACTTGAGTGTCTTTTATCTCCTTCCGTAAACATGAAAAAAAAAGAAAAAGAGAGATGAAAATAAAAGAAATGCAAGTCTATGTGAAGGCTCAATTTTGAACCACTCCTGGGCAGCAAGATAATACTGAAGACAAAACTAAAAGGAGCATCACTTGTACAGAAAAAGCACAGCTGACTGAAGATCAGACACAGCTGTCAGTCTGAGGTAACTGTACAAGGACTAAGAATACTGAAAAATCTCTGTATTAATCATACATCTGTTGGCCAACAATGCCTTAGGATTCTCAACAAAGACAAGAAGATAAGGGTAGCATGACATAGCACCTAAAACTTGTAGATGGCTGAATCTGCAAGGCTGGCACTAAGATCTGAACTTCAGCTATTTCATTCTAAGAACAATATCTGAGAGGTACCAAAGATAACACTCATGTCTTTCCTTGGGTAGCTTCTGACATACTGATGGTCAAGATGATAAAAAAAAAAAAAAGCCGTAATAGACAGGACAAAATTATTCCCTTTCCCCTTGTTCCTAATTATCCTCTGTCTCATCATGCCTATTTTAGCATTAGAATTCATTAGAAAAATCAATGCACCCTTAGAAGTGCATGGTCCAATTGCATCTTTACCCATATGAAAAGCTGTGATCTAAAACTAGAGCCCTCCTTCTTCCAAGGAATATAGTTGGCATTCCTAGGAGTGTAAGCCTAAAGCAAAAAAAAAGCAGAGCACATTTACAGTTCTCAAATGTTATTATAAACGTAAATCCATTTCCCTTCTTCTATTTTTTTGTTCTCTATATTCTTAAAAAGTAACCACATGCTTTTAAAATATTCTCACAAAAATGTTCTTTGTGGAGAAAGAGATTTTTATATCTATTACTTTGATCACAATAACACATGATAAATAATAGAAACATGTTACTGAAAATGAAAAGGGAACCTTGAAGGGCAACACAAAGTGAAAGATGAATAAAGGGTTACTGATAGCTTTATTTCAGTGCTGGCTTTTCAGTAGGAGCCACTTTAAGGTAGGGAAGGGTCTCCATTTTTCTAAACCATTGGAAGGCCTTGACTTACAATCTAGACAAAGCAGAAAAATGTAGACAAAAAACAGCAGAGTGAGGATAGAAATGACAAGCTCAGGCTCAGACATAATTCAGTGAAAAAGAAATGTGATCTCTCAGGAGAAAACCAAGTTTATTCTAGTACTATCAATAAATCCAGGAATTGCATAAAAGCGGAGGTTAGCAACAGTGACCGTAAATTATAACTGACACCTGCTAAAGTTGTTATTAAAATATTACTTTTTTAGACCTGTTACCTAATTTGTCTTATTAAAAATCAATAACAAAACACGAAACTCCAACTCAAACACCCAGTATAAGAAAAAAATAGTGTTTGATTTAGACATACATATATTGTACTAAATTCTATGCCATTTCTATTTATAAGATGATTCAGAATATAGTAGTCATTTTTCATATCCACAAACCAAAATATTTACTGTTAAAAGGTATATTACATTCTGGCACCCAAAATTGTAAATTTATTAAAAATGTTACATTTTTGCAAAGTGCTATTTACAACCACATTAACTGGAAAGGAAAATTACCCCTAATTTTTAAATTAAATTACCTGGAAAAACATCTCATCTTCACTGGTAAGCATAGTAAATGTATAAACTCTCTTCAGAGCAAAAATAAAATTGAACATTAGGATACAAAATCCATAAACTGCCCTAAAAATTTAGAAGCTAAAGGAAAAGCATTTTTCTATAAACTCTTTATACAGTGATAAAATCTTCTCAATTTTCTTATGCATAAACATTTATTTTCTTAGACTGGACAATGGAATATTCTACAGTTGCTTTTAATAAACTCTAAACAAAGGGAGATGAATTTCAACACTGCCAAAGGCTGTTTTATACACTAGACTTGCCTACCTCTTTTACTCAGAGAAAACTCCCACTGAAGCCAATTACCGCCTCTTCATACCACCGGACATCTTTCATAGCACTCAATTAGTAAGACATGACACAACTTTAGAACAGTAAAAGAATTCATATCCTAAATCAGACAAATCCCTTTTGCGAAGCAGGAGAAAGAGGTATAACATATGAATAGACACAATAGCTAGCCATCCTTCTATCTCTTTTAATGTAAGCAGTAACATTAAAAGAACTGTACTATATACCGCCTACTTCTAATTCTCCTCATCCCAGTCATCATTAGTTGGCAAATGTATGTCTTATCTCAGTGGAAATAGATCTTCTGTAACAACATGATATATGCCTATGTAAGAACTGTAGGAGTGGATACACCATTATTATAATACACCAGAAGTCTTCTGAAGAACAAATCCCATAACATCCAAATTGGAATTAACACTCAACGGTCAAACTGTACATTAGATTTTTCTCACCAATGTCCTGAAATTGCAATACTAAGTTGAGAACATTATGCCAACTTATATGCTCTAGACTGAAGGATTACAACACGTACAATTGCATATTTATGCTGACATGATGCCACAAAGATGTGTAAAAGTGTAACATCCTAAGACTTATAAAAATCAGTCATCACCAAAAATATGGAAGATAAATTACTTTACTGAAACTGTATTTCAAGATGGGATAAAGTTTTCTGAATTTCTGTATTTGAAAATGGCCTCTGCTTTCAAAAGAGAGCTTTCTATTTTTCAGTTTGAAGCTCTTTGCAACAGACAATTATTTGAAACTTTATTTTTTTTAAAAAAAACCCTACTACTACATTCCTGCAGGTGCTCCTGAAATAAGTGGCATATTGAACAGGTTTAGTTCATCATTTTAATGATATTTTGTTTCCAGAGAATTTATGTTAGAGCCCTTAATGACCACTGGAGAAACAGGCATTAGTTCACATACCATAAGTTCTTTGCTCTTGACAAACAAAGGCTGTCACTATGCACAGACTCTGTTCTTACAGAAGTCCAGGAAGGAATTGCCCTATTCAGACCAGTAGAAAATATCCGGTGACATGGTGCCTTGATAATGCTGTAAATACTACCATCCAAACAGGAGAGTAATCTTGCTTACCAAGGATTTATAGCTCTAGTAATTCCTCTACTCTCAGTATAATTACTCTTTTTGGACTTCATCTCAATAACAGCCATTATAAAAAATAGTGAAGTTTTTTTTTTGTCTCAGCTATGTTATTTTTAACATGATTTAAATATTCTGACTCAATTTCAGAGCATGAAATTGTTAGAGCATTATTCTGAATCTCCTTGAGAGAGAGCACAATCTATATTACTATGTTCTGCATGGTAACAGAAGAAAAAAGTTATTAACAGTTAACTTTATTAGGTCAGTAGTGGAACTTGCACAGGCAAAGAAAACATTTTTCTTTTAATGGTTGGTTATCAAAGTAAAAAATCTGTATGTTCTTTTGATAATTTGTATAGACCTTAAGTTTTCTTTAACTTTAATCTCAAATCTCTCTGACCTTTTGCAGCTATCTGAGTGTTCACACAATTTCTTATAAAAAGACAGCAGTTACAGGACTACCATTGTGATAAAGCTATAAAGGATTGCTCAAGGAAACAAAGCACGGAAGAAAAGCTGAATGCAATTCTTAAGCCACAGTTCTGCTTCACAGAAAGAACTCATCAGATAAAATATCTAAAATTGAAGGATCCCTAGAAGAAGTTATAGAAAAACAGAAGTTGTAAACACGAAGAAATTGCCAAAGCCATATGGCATTCTTCCAAAAACTAAAACAGGATGAAACTGCAAAACTGCAGTGTGCAACTTCTTGATTTGTCTTAGGTTCTAGAGATCTGAAAAGCAGGTAATACAATATCCTGCTTATAAAGAGCTCAAGGGAAGGTCAAGGGAACTTCGAAACAGGAAGCCTCTCATTTATATGGAGAAAAAGTATTTTAAAGAATAGACTCATTGGATATATAAGCAAATATAACATATTTGAGAAGAGTCAAGGTGACTTTCTTAAAGGGAAGTCATACCTCACAAATATAATGGAAATTTTTTTGAAGGATCCAAGTATCAGTTAGACAAGAAAGATGGAGTGTATTTCCAAACAGCATTCAACAAGACCATTACAGAAACTATCAAAACACAGAACAAGATAAAAAGTATTCCTATGGGTAAGAAATTGACAGAAACACAGGCTGGGAGTAAAACATCATTTTTCACAGAGGGCAGAGATCATCAGCAGAGGTCTAAAGAGACTTGTGCTGGAACAGGTTGTTGATCAAATTCATAAATGATCTGAAAAAGTTAATAAAGAGTACAACAAAGTTTGCTGATGATCCTAAGTGCGCTAAAATAGAACCATTTCTAATAAAAATTAGAGATGAAATAGCATATGAAACTCCATACAGATGAAAGTGATTCAAATTGGGAAAAATATTAATTTTAAATATACAGTGAAATACTTTGAGCTGACAGTATGGTGAAAAGATCAGCCCAGGATTAAGAAGAGGGAAAAAAATACTAAAATTTATTAAGGAAAAAAACAGAAAACACTATTATGCTACTATATAAATCCATGCTCCATTTTAATCTTGAATGCTGTGTTTGGATTTGTTTTTCTGACCCCTGATAACAAGTAACACCACCCAAAAAGGTGCAGAGAAAAGAAACAGGAATGCCACAAGTAAGAAACATTTTAAAAACAGGAGCAAGTAATACAAAAAAATAAAAGCTGTAAAACAGGTAATAGGAGAATGAAACAACTCTAAAATCATGAATGAGACGGAACAAATAAATAGGGACAGATGTGTACCAGCTTTTACACCCAAATCTAAGTGGGATAAAAAGAACCATGCAGTTAGCAGTCCTAAAACAATGAAAAAGAAATGTTTCTTCATACAACAAGCAGCTGATTTCTTACTGTACCATGCTATAGATGCTAAAAGTTCACATATGTTCAAAAGTAATCTGAAGGATTCAAGGAATAAAAATCCATTAAGAGCTTTTTAAAACAAATACATCACTTTGTTCCAAGAAGCCTGGAAGCATGAGAGGGTATTTGGAGGAAGCACTGCTATGCACTTCCTATGATTTCATACTCCTCTGTACATGCCTGCTCTTGGCCTCTATGGAAGACAAGATATTAGGAATAGAGAACCATTTTATGTTAACAAATTGCATGATTTCCACATCTGTGTTACAGAGACTGAAGACAGGTTGTATGTATATTTTGTATCTTCATTCTATTGTGTTATCAAAATATTAATTTTATATAAAAATGAATTAATATTCTTTTATGTACTTATGACACATCTGTCAAGAAAAAAGCCTGAGAATGTGATAGAACCAATGCAGACATTCAAACCATACTATCAAGTCTACCAATGTAGCAGACAACAGTGTGAAAGCAAGCTAATTCATAACATGAAATTGTATTTTGATAGCAGACGTAGTTATTCATTACCTGCAGAAATTAAGACAGAAAGAAGTTTGCAAAATTCTCAACTATTCCAAGTACTCATGAATTCTGAAAAACTCGGTTAAAGATATTTCTCTTATAACATGAATATGATGAAAGTTTGGTGCTCATTTTAGAGTCGGGATTATCTCAGTGCTATTGCGCCAACTTAAACTAATCAAAAACGTTTCATAATGTGTTTCAATAGAAAAAAACATAGAAATTATGTCACTTAACTGTTCCTTCCTTTAATAAACTGCATTAATGCTAACAAAATTACAACAAATTTGTATTCAAGTGTTAACTTTGGATCATAACCAAGGGACAATTATTTATCTTTAACAATTTTTAAATCCTTGAGGATTCATGTTACAAAGTTATACCAAAATCTTGCCTGCATTTTCACTACTAGGACAAAGACAGAGAAATTACTGATTAAAGATTATTTAAGACAAATAAGAATTCCAAACAATATAAAATTCTCATTAACACCTAATGAGACTGTAATTAATTGTAATTTTTCCTTACCCTGAGATTTTTCAGCGGAAAGTAATCTTTATTACCCTCACCAAAATTCTTCACACACAGCCTACTTTGTCTCTTTGTATACACTGCCAAACTCAGTCAAGGCAGTACTAAAACAAAAATAACCCAACCATGACATCTATCTTCCATGACAGAGAAGTATCTCAGTCTACTCTAGGATGCTAAAGAAAGGAGAGGAACTACTTAAACTGTGCTTTTCCTCCATAGTAAAGACTAAACCTTCCTTGGCTAAAGACTTAACAGTCCCCATCACTAAACAGGATTTTGCTGGGGGTAGCAGGAGCAAAGTCACATGTTCTTTCATTTCAGAAAACAGAATCAGTTTTCAAAATCCAGACCTGGGGTTTGCTTTAGTCAATTGCGCGTTATAGAAACTTTCTAAATTATGATCCCTTACTGTGTACACACATAAAATTATAAATGTTACATAGTTTCAAGTTTAACATATTTTTGCTACATTTCTTCATGAAAAATACATTAATAGCTTAAAAGTTTTTCTCTGGATCAGTTTTGATACAAAACACCTGGGTTTTATTGACTAATTAGCTCTGTCACAAATTCATGGAAATGTGCCCCATGCAACAATATCTAAAGATGCCTTGGAAAGGAAATGAAACTTTTTGATCTCTTGCTTGGAAGCGTTTTCCTGTGTTGCCATGGTATCAGCGATACCCATTTTAACACACTGGCTGTCGAATATATTTGAAAATACATTTTGGAAACACATAAATCATCTGTACTCTAATACCTCTAAAACAGTGACTAACTTTTCCATATTTCATTGGAAAAGAGTGATATGAAGCCATTACATTCGCGTAAGGAATCCTTTAGAAAATTCAGTTTAGAAGCTCTTGTCTGCTGAATCCACTTCATTCAAGGTCTTTCCAGTTTTCACAAATCTGATTTAATTCTGCATGTGAATTTTGACTAGCCTTTGCATCCCTTTCAGCTCCCTTAATTATATTCACTAGCTTTTAAAAGTCAGAGCATAAAAAATGTAACCAATGTTTATATTTATGTAACCTGAGAATCTAAGACTCTTACTCTTCTGGGAAAAAATTGCTGAATCCTTCCAGAGTGCCTTATGGACAAGCTACTCTTCACAGCTTTCAGAATGGCTCTAGAACCCCTCTGCCCAGCATATATCATCTTATCCCTAGGTCAATGATATGACATTGGAAATTCTTACGAAAGATGGAGTTCACGATTTGATGTACTCAAAACCTTAAAAAGGGTTTCTATCAGACAGGTGTCATTGAAACTACATATACAACTACAACTATGTCTTATTCCAAATAATGAAATACTTAGTATAGGTAGCCTCTTAAAAATAGTAATGTTCAATTTTTATTTTCCTCAAAACAGAGGATATGATGTTGAAGTGTTTCACTGCTTTCTAGACTGGTACTGATATGTTTGGTGGTATGAGGGTGGAAGAAAGAGAATACAGAAACACACCACTTGCTTTTTAAGGAAAGTCTTGAAAATATCTTAAATTTGCATTTACTGAATGTTAAAGGATAAGCATAATCCACCTGGTACACTGCCCCAGAAATATATGAGCTGAATGAAGATAAAACGGGTCCCCAAAATCCTATGAGTAGCTCCTGAACAGAGGCACAGAGTTTGTTTTAACCTAAAAACCATTAGCAAACTGATGTTTTCCAGAAAAACTGCCATAAAGGACCACTATGTAAATGGGTTAATGTAAAAAGTCTCTAACAAATAGTAAAATCCTTACGACTCTGATGTAATTGACTATCCAATGCAGTAATAGTGAAGAAAACCCCCAAAGGAATCAATTATACTAATGGATAAGTGCATTTTATCCACTGAAGAATCTCTGTATAAACAGCCAATTCTCCTTAGAGAAAGCAAAAGTAAAAGTACTTAGAATTTTCCAAGAGCTGTCATAATATACCTTATTAACTGAAATTTAGTATTTGGTATTGGTTATAACAGAAGTGAAATTTAAAGTAATTGACTTCAATTTTTTTTAACAGAAAGGAAATTTAACATTACACAGCACCTCTTGGTTGTTGTAGTTACTACTAAAACAAACTAAAATTTTTCATGATCTTAAGTGTTCAAATTTATTCCCAGCATAATGTGGTCCCATTATAAAAATTTCCATACAAATTTGGTGTATTTATAGACACATAGAAGGACACTGTACACTGATTGTAACATTCAAGATTGTGACTGCTGGCACCTACTATCGTCAGAAATGCTCCCAAAGTATTCACAACAGGTATGATGGCAAACTGATCAGGCAATCTTGCAGTATCTTTAATATTTGTAGAATGTATGAGAAACACAAGGCATTATTCCTTGTAGTCAGCTCCTCAGAGACAAAAAAAACCCCCAAACTTGCAATAACAAATGTGATTGAGTAGCCCACCAAAACCAGCATAGTAACATTTTGCCGATATTTTTGTCAACTCACCACCTCAGACAAATAAACAGTACGTTAGACATCAAAACACATTAAATTTCTTCCCATTAGTATCAGTTAATTCCAATTAATATGGAGTGAAAATGCAATTCTTCACTGGCCTCAAACAAGACTGATCTTGGTGTTAAATAAAATTCAACTGCAAAACAACAAACAGCCCCATATCTCAAGTTATGGCAACCAGTAGTCCACGTCAGCTTTTCAGTAGGCTGGCACACCTGCTTCAAGTGGACCTATGAGAACAATCATGTGCATTTACGTTAAAGAAAAAGAAGCAACAAAGATGGGGAACGTGCTGCTTTGGGCGAAAGAGCTTTGAGGTGGATTTGGCTCAACATTGTCCTCAAGAAGATAAAAAAGCTTTTAAACTGGGAAAAAAAGAATCTAAAATAGAGCAATGACATTCTTAAAACAGAGAAGCCTCAAAGCTACTATATAAAGATAAGACTAGTATAAAATGCTTTATAACAGAACTTCCCACTGTGTCTTCCCAGGCAACTCCTTGTTTATTGAGATGATTTCAAACAGTGCTTTTCTGTGCTTCAGGAAATTCTGACCGATTCTCTCTTCCTTAGGAAGAAGATGTTAAGAAGACTTTATATCCGTCACCACAGAGATCTAGCTCTAAGTTTGAATCCTAATGATAAGCTAGTTTCTCCACATAAGACTTGTACAGGTCTCTGCATTCTCTGGTTGATGCCTAGATTAGCCAGTGGCTTTCCCAAGTTCAGTGTCAGAGCCTGGACAAGTGAAGGACTACCTATAGTAGAGGCAATATTTGCTCAGGGACTACACAAGCAAACCGGAAATATAAAAGTGCTTGTGACCAGATGGGATGCATTTCAGGGAGATGATGCAACTGGTTGGTGTCACACGAAGGCCACACTCTACCATTTTTCAAAAGTCATGTCCATTGAGGTAAGTTGCTGATGACAGGAAAAAGGCAAACATCACTCCCATCTTCAGTGTAACCTTTGTTCTCAATAAGCTTTATGGAGCAAATTCTCCTGGAAACCATGCCCAGGCCCAAGAGAACAAGAAAGAGATACGAGAATAGTTGCAGGAATCTATCAGAGACAACAAATTTCACTGCCTTCTATGACTCGCTCCATGAAGTAGGGGAGAGCATAGTCACAGCTAACCTTGAGGTTAGCAAGGCTTTCAGTAAGGCTTCCTTAGTATATTTACAGACAAATTGCAAAGATAGGACTCAGACAGGTGGACTCCAAGGTGAATAAAAAATTGATAGGACTCTGAAGCCTAACAGTGAAGTCTGAGGATAAGGGATGTGATCATTCCCCCTTTTGGCACTTGTGAGTGTAAGAAAATCTGGAGCGCTTCTTTGGGCTCTCCAACCCACGACACTGACTTACGAGAATGAGTTCAGTGGTGGCAAGAGGGCTACAGGGCTGCAGAGAAGGTCAAGGAAGGCTCTAACAGCTGTCTTTGACTACCTAAAGGAAAGAGAAGAGAAAGGATTAAGCCAGACTCTTCTTGGACATGCACAATGAAAAGATGATAATGCATGAGAGCTGCAAGTTCTGAACAGATATGAGGAAAAAACCTTGTGGTAACGGCAAACATTGGAAGCGGTTGCTGAATCGCTGCCCTTGGAGATATTCAAAACATGACTGAACAAGGCCCAGAAAACTTGATGTAAGTTGGCCCTATCTTGGGCCGTGATACAGACCAGATGACCTCTAGAAGCCCACTTCCAAGTTAAATTATTCTATGATTTGGTCCATTTTGGAAGAAGTCCAAAATTCACTTGTGTCAGACAGCTGCAAAAATTAGTTTATTTCTTGTACAAGTAAATTATTGGATCCATAACATCTGCCTAGTTAGAGTCCTCTAGTATCCTCTAGCACACACTGTCAGTTTAAAACCCATGCATAGGAAGGGTAGACACAAGCCATAGTCCTAATTCCTTCCCATTTTGCATCTGAAGATATTTTAGCTCTTAGATATTGTTAGTCCTTGTACTCTTACCCCTCTACTACACGTTTATGAACACAACATACAGTAGATGACTTTTTCAGGGAAATACAACACCATTAAAAAAAACTCAAAACACAACTATTTTTTTTAGCATCACTGGAATTCCTCGTGTTCTTTCCCCAAAAAATACCACTTTAATTTCCTTTTTTTTCTGCCTAAAGGGTCCTCTTTGAGAATAATTCTTACCTTCCAAGCTGATAAAAATCAGCTAGCAATTCCAACATACACTGAAACTGCAGTCTCTCTTAACATCGTGCACGCACACCTATTTGCTTGAACACAGAATAGCTTATCACATCTGATCCTTCGGTGGTGTGTGACTATCAATGATTTAGTAAAGCTTTATGCACTGATCTGGAAAAACTAACCCTACAGCTAGGCATTTGTGTTCTCTTT
Organism: Tapera naevia; assembly: GCA_033556795.1. Taxonomy (NCBI): domain Eukaryota; kingdom Metazoa; phylum Chordata; class Aves; order Cuculiformes; family Neomorphidae; genus Tapera; species Tapera naevia. Next base: position 9,333,681 of record JAUMJJ010000059.1, read on the forward strand.
GCAATAATAATAATCAACCAGCATTTCAGACACACAAATGGCAACTGCCTGAAAAGCGCATAATTTTTTAAAACTGTGATGTGAAAGGAATTGCATGTTTTTTACTAATGGAATTTCTATAACTTAGAAATTCTGATAGTATTTTCCTCTTTTTTTGAGGGGAGGTGAAATAAGTATTGTGCAATACTGTGCAATATTGTGAGGTATTGTGAAATAACTGAAAGTAATACACTGCAAAACCTCTTAAAATTTTTGCAGAGCAAGATAAAAACAAAATGAAAAGATCATTAAAGCAAGCAGGAGTTATTATACCATGTGTCGTGGTCAGTCTGGAGCTGTGCCTTAGCTGTCTAAGCAGCCAACTGTTAAAGAGTAGCAGCTGGGTTCCACCTGCCTTTCTGTCCATGTAGTTGCCTGAAAAAGCTGAAACAAAGTTTGCCAATACACCCTTGTCTCATATTTGGTTGATATGATGATCAAGTTCTAGGACGTCGGTAGATGGTCATCTAGACAGTTCAGCGACATACTATTTGTCTAAGGAAAGCCAGCTACTTAATATTTTTCATTATGCAGAATTTACCTTTCACGTACCGATAACAACTTTCTATCAAAAAAAAAAAAACAAACCACATATTTGAAGGAAAATTTGCCTGTGGTGTGAAACCTCAAATAATTTTCAGGTTGTCTCCCCAAGAAAAACTGTTACATATGAACTGTTCCATATGTTCTAAACTGGCAATGCTCCAGAGCACAGCACTAAGATGAGTGGTTTTTTGAGTAATAACTTACATTACAAGGACTTAATTCTGCACATAGTTGTATATGTACAACTCAACATAAATGGATGTTGCATGCAGACAGCCAACAGCAAAATCTGGTACAAAATATTTCAAAAGGATCAGAACATATTGGATTAAAAAAGCCTCCACATTTTACAAGTGAAGTAATGGAATAAAACCAGCTGTATTCATAACCGCACAAAAACAGTCTGCATGAATGTCCCTAATTTCAGTATGAATATTAAGAATATCAGCATCCGGGAGTGAATGACCCACATAACTTAATTAAAACCAGTACTAAATGAGCCACTGGAATGCACAAAGAGGTTATTAATTAAAAGGTGTAACACTCTGAACATCCAAACTGGCAGCCGTAAGTTAAGCTCGGAAGAATTACCTTCTTGGTTTTCAAACTGTTCTGACAACAGATGGTAGCAGCAGCCTACACTGCAAACTGCTTTGATTTCAGGCTTGGCAGTAAAAATTCGTAGTGTATTTGCAGCAAGATCACCACATGTATGTAGACCCACCATCATACAGGCCTAAAAAGAAAAAGAAACAATAGCAACAATAAAGCACCTCCCTCTTCAACTGAAACAGCATGAATAACAACAAACTCCAAAACCCAAGCATGCTGCAAATTGTTATTGAGCCATGAGATTTAAATATACAACTCCATGAGGACTCCTGCCGTTCAGTTCTAGAATTTTTCAATGCATAATAAAAGCTCCTCATTGCTAAGAAAATAGGGTGCATTGCGCCTGTGGAAAGCCACATCGCCCATTGCTGTCTTCAGACAAGGAACAACCCATCTCTGTAATCTACCTTCACTGGCCATGAAGAGGCAAAAGTTCAAGACTACGAACATCAGTTGGGTTAACCTGCATGGAAAGGAACATCTATGTGGTGATTGGACACTGGCCATTTACTCGTCTTTCCCAGCTTTCCTATTATTATTATTACTACCAGTGCTACTTCTTTTCTTACTTCAGATTTACTGCTGAAAATCTGTCTGTATCTAGCTATGGCATTTCTGCTACTTTGCATTGCTGAAATCAAAACCACTTCCTAAATACAATTTGAAGAGCAGGTTTTGTTATTTCCAAAACTCCAGTACCGCCACAGTTTTGCAATTGTCACGCTACTATTCAACAACAAATGGGCATTTTCTTTCATAGCACAAAGAAAGACCTTCACCTTCAAGTGCCCCGTTCTTCTCTCCATTCTATCTCCTGCTTTCCTTCTTTGTTTCCCTGTCTCTCTATTTCTCCATCCAAATTATCCCCTTTCTCACCACTCACATATCTCACCACTCAAGATATTTCCCTGCTGGCATTATTAGCTGAAATCTACGTGTTAAACATGGTGTAGCTTTGAATTTCAGCCTTATTTATTAACAAGGTTATCAACAAGAAATTATCTGAGGGATTCCATTGTGCTACACTTATATAATCATTTTTTACTTTACGTGCACATCTATTTTTGCTGCTCTATATTTGACTTTCTCACACATCTGTATTATACAGTAACATATGTGTGAAACAGTAAAACTTCACCTTTCTTCCTCTGCTTTTAACTGCTCCCATCCCCCTTCTCGCCTTCCACTTTGTGTTCTCGGTGGTCACCCTCTCCTTGTCTTAGGATCCAAAACTTACAGATGGTGAAAGTTCAGCTTCAGTTCAGTTTAGCTTTTAATGACTTTTTTCCTACCAGTCACATTCATCTCACCATTCCACAAAGATTTTTTCCACATGCGATTACAGAAACAGTGGAACAACACAGTTTGAAAGGTAAGGGAAGATGTGGACTTGCAGGGGCAGCATTTAAACCCCAGGACAGGAAGAGTTAGACAGGTTCTTTCAGGAGAAAGCTAGTGTAAGATGACTATCACGTGCAAGATAAACAAAACATGTTACAATGCACAAAATTTCTAATCAATAGGAGGGCACTGTGTCAGGTACACTTTTGGACCTTCAACTTTAGTGAGGGTGCCTAGGTACAACTCAAAATACTTTCTGGATTGCTGGTTTAAATGTAGCAAAATTTACTCTCTCAATATTAGTACTGCACTATATGCCAACATGTGTTTTTAAATTCATATTTCATCAGCAAAGTAATTTTGGAACTTAGGTAAAAATCAGTAAACACTACCTTTCGCCATTCCCCATTTGTCCCCAGCTTATGAAAACTTCAGAAAAAAAAACTGTTACAATAAAAAAATTGTAAATATTTTTAAAAATTCTCAAAATACTTAAAAAATATGTAAATGATTGCACATTTAATTTTTTTTTAATTACAGATTCATCACACATAACGTGAGGTTTGGTTATTACTAATTTTTTAACACAATGAAGCTTGTACCTTTTCTGACAGTAACTTCTTTTTTTTTTTTAATACAGAAAGGAAGTGATATAGGTTTACTTCTACATTCTACATCATACAAATTATCTACTAAGGGGATGGAAAACCCAACTGCACAAATGTAAAGGTACATGCTTCATCAACAAACCCTGCTGTTCAGGGTGTCTTTTGTAGACAGACATGACCTTGCTCCACGCGTTCTCAGATACTTAGTAGGATTTATTAGCTCAAGTTATGGGGACATTAATACAAACTGTGTCATGAATCAGAGGTAAATTACACCCCTGAATATAACAGTTCAGTTACTCCTGAACACAGTCAAGTTTTCAGCTTTCCATAAAAGAATGAATGTATCTACCCAATCAATGTGCATTATCTCAGGCATAGGATCTAAACAGCTATACAGCTTCTAGACTTGTGCCATTGTCTTTGGGCAATTGAGATTCAACTTGTTCTATATACACAACCACTGTGAGCTAGTAAATTAATAAATTAACTTAAAGTAACTCTGAAAAGTCAAGATATAAAAATATTATTTGCAAACAGGGCTCTTAACAAACTCATTCTTTTGAGAACTATACACAATATATTCTTCTATGTCTTCAAAGTTTAATTGAAGTTATAAAAACATAAATCTTAAAAAATAAGAAATCGCAGGAAAATTGAAATTCCAGTGCTTAATATATGCACCTACTTGGTAAATATAATTCTTTTCATAATAATTTCATGTTAACTGTAACCATAGTTGTAAAACACCTGAATATGTTAATATGCATGCTGTTAACTTTGACAGCTGATTATTATCTGTCCCTTAAATTCTAAAGGCTGCTTTACATATCCAAAATAATCTTAACACATAAATTATAATAGGAAAGCAATCTGTGTCTTCTAGATATACTTATGCTAACTTGCTGAAAAATATTATTGGGCCAGAAAATTCATTTGCACCACTGACAGCACTCGATGTACGCTCAGTAAACACTATGCACACATGAAAATGGCAATATAAAGACAATGGATAACCTCCAGATCTGTTATGATGTCACTGAGTTCTGTTTCTGCAGTGATGGAAGAGGTCAATGGAAAATACAGGTTTGATTCACTGGATGCGCTCGCTTTAGCCTTGAGAGATGTCATTTTAATTTGCACCTTTTCCTCTTCACGAAGTTTCCCATAGTTACACTGAGATGAAGAAAAAACTTCTACAGCATCTACAGGCAGGACATTAAGAATAGCAAGAACCTCTTCAGAAAGTTTACTCTCATCAGACTGTGTCTGAGGCACCAAGTAAACTTCAGTTTGTTTGCCAGTTTCAGATGTAGCTATTTCGGTGTAACCACAAGAAGGTTGGATAGTCACTTGGTCCTGACTTTGAAGACTGCTGTCATTTAAGGGCTTCTCATTGATTGCTGTACATTTAATTTCACTTTCAACTGCCCTGTCATTTGCCTTTTCCAACTTCTGGCTTTTGAGGTTAGCTCTTCCTCGCCTCTGATATGCTTTCCAGTGTTTCTTCAATTTTCTGTTCCTTTCATGAGCACCATTAGTGTTGGAGTTTGAAGAGTCAATTCCATAAACTTTTAAGTTATATTGCATGGACAAAAATGAACTCAGGTAGCCTTTTCCAGAACCTATATCAATCACCTGGGGAAAAAAAAATATTCCCCATATTAATGACCAACAAGACACACCTTAATCAAGTGCAAAATACTTCCCTAAAAATTTAGGCATGGATTTCATAATTACCTTATCAGTTATCACATGTAATATACTTAGTTCTTTGGTTTGTTGATCCACCTTCTGGCTTTAACACAGAATTTAGTCTTAATTGATTTGCTCCAGAAAACAGACACTGCAATACTTACGTAATACACGTGTCCTGACTTTTCTGGGAAAGACTTTCAGTACATTTTTTGACACAGAAATTCCCTCTGCTCAAGAAAATATGCATAAACCAGCACCAACACTGCCTGCCTTTGCTAAACTGGGTCAGAATATAGAGTTAGTAAAGAAAGCGTTCACAATACTTAGCTTTAGGCACCTAACTCCCACACTGACATTTCTGCTGCTAGTAAGTGAAGAGAAATAGGCATCATCAGATCTGGTGCTTAACTTAAGCACTTCTGATGAGACTAAACACAGATGATATTAATACTTCCTTTTACGTCAGAATGCTTATTTATACCAGTTTCTTAATTCTGTGCAAATGGTCTACACAGCTTTGATTAACAGGATGCTTTTGTAATAAAACAAAGGGGATAATACAGCACATGTGCTTTCACTGCCTTTTCTGGAAGAAGAAGTGAATGGTCTAGTTTGTCTCTTAGCTGACAGCAAGTGCTACTTCAGTGAGTGATATAACACAGGAAGGAAAACACTATATACAGTAGTAGCAGAAACAAGGATAACCTGAGGCCTTCAAGTACATAGCCACAGATTTATATAATGTGTGTTTTAATTTGTAATAAGTATATAACAAAATATAAAGGCAGAGCAACATTTCTGTAAGGAAAGAAAATTAGAACGTTCACTTCAGTTAACCTACCAAAATAACCTACCTACCATATGACGATTTATTTGCAGATGTTCCTGAAAGTGTTTGATTCAAGAACATCTATGTCTTGTCCTTGGTCTATCTCATATCCATAAGAGAGCATACATCAATATTAGGCCCAAATAGCAGCATACACTACATGATTCATCGTAAACTCAACTGCATAGTATTTTATCAGGTAAGGATACTCAGTACAACACTCTTACTGAAATGAAAAAGAAAGATTTATTCCTTATTTTAAGAAAGCTAAAAATTTGTACAGTTACAGAATTAGAAAGAAAAATTTCAACTAATGTCTCTGTGGAGAATACACATAGTAGGTAAAAATTGTTTACCCAAGCTGCACATGACTTTGTCATCTACACTTGTCATGTGACATTGCTGCATATTTGTCACCTAGGTACACTGCAGCCATCACATTTCTTGAATTAGATCATTGGAGTGGATTTAGTGAAATAATAATTGAAATAATCTAAACACACTTTTTGAAAATGTCATTTATTTGTCACATTTATCACCAATATTCTCCCACATTATTTAAAAGTAAATGAAAAACAAGCATTTAAGGAATAACTTTACCCACTATTTCATGTAACAGATTACAGAGAATATGCACACCTCCACTTCAACATGTTTTTCATTATGTCTGTGAAAGACAGCGTTTGAACAGAAGAGTCAGCTAGCAAATTATTCTGAACTCCTACGTGTGACCTCTAGTGGCTGTAAAGACAAACAGCTGTTTGCCTAAGGTTTTTTTAGTTATTTCCAAGTAGGAGAAAAATAGTAACAAATCGTTAAATTAGCACTGGAGAACAGCTTTAAAACGAAGGGAAAATTTGACTAAAAATAAGCAGACAATGATCTTGTGCTAAGCAAATTGATCCCTGTTTTACCTTCCCTTGATTATATAAGGAAAGGTAATCAGCAATCCATGGCATATCTGCCAAGAATGGACATTTAAAATGAAATTTCATGAGATAATGAACTCCAAAGGTCTTGTCCATAGTGAGTTGGGTACTAAGTTTAAACACAGTCTCTGGCACAGTGCAATCAAGAACTCTGTTTCCAGAAGCATTCCAACATTTCCCAGCACCAAATCACAAATTTAATGGATGCTGAATGCATCATTCTTACATTACACATGGCAACTCTTGCTGCACATGTTGCAATTTCCAAGAAAAACTTTCACAAATACATTAAAGAAAACAAACATGAATTTAAGCAAAGAGAGGTCATCACTGGCTTCTTTTCAGAGTTTAATCAAGAACAACTTTATTTTATAAAGTTCAATTTGTATGATAGGAACAATGCTTAAAAGGGGCGTTAAACTGAAAAAAAAATCCCTTTAGTTAGTTACTTTAATGTTTTAAATCAAATCATTAACCTAGAAGTGACTCTAGTAGTAACAACTTTTTGCTTTTATTCTTCTTTTATTATTTATTATACTACATTATAAAATAACACAAGACAATAATATCCTCTACCACCCATCATGGGTATTGAGGTGAAATGGAGGGTATTTTTCCAGCTGTCACTAACCTGTAATATCTGAAAGAAACACCCTGAGGACATGTGCTGTTGTAAAACATGTGTTGTGTGTTCATAGCTTCAGATTTTTTAATTAAATGTTGCATATATTTTGTTTTGCAAGAAGGACAGAAAAAAATCAATAATGAAAAAACTCTCCTAAAACTTTACAATTCCTATATTTTTTTTAAGTTGAAAGGTAACCGAAACAAAAGGAGCTGCTTTTTAATAACTGAGAAGGAGGCTTTTCTTTTTTTTTAATGTAACTGGAAAGCCCTTTTCATATATTAGGGATTTGTAACTTTATGTGAATAAATTTTGTTACAATGTATGACTAAAAAGGAAAAAAAGTTAATATGAAGCAGTCAGTATTTCTTATTCAGTGATAAACTGCAATAATATTTTTCATTAAGTGTTACCATTTTTTCAAAAAATAAACAGAAAATAATCTTCTGTTTAAAGACACTCTAAGCAATCTGATAGAAGTGTATAATCCCTAGATGAAATTGCAGCATATTGACAGATACTTAGTAATGATTGGTTTGAGATTTTATTAGTAACTAGATACATTGAGACTTAGGTTAGGTCATTAAGGCGGCTTTACTTTTTTTACTCTTTGAATATATGTTTTTTTCTTTTCTTTCATTGTTGAATCTCACAGGAACTATTTGAAATCTAAATGAAAATGTTATACGACACACTACCTTCCAACAAACTCAGAGAACATTTAGTCTTTTATCATAAGCAAACTGCACTTTCCTACAGCTTGAAGAAGCAATACTCAGCTGAAGCAAAAAGTAAGCAAGGCAAAAAAACCACTAATGATTGAAGAAATTTCTTTCCCAAATCAGCTGCTACTGTATTTTTGTTCTTTATAAAGTGCATTCACTTTACAGCTGTTAAGGGCACCCTCATTTGTCACTACGGCTGGCTCTTGAAATTGCTGCTGGAAAGATCGCCTTCCATTGCTGTAAGCGATCGCAGATGCTCACAAACTGACCGAGTCACATTCAGTAATATTTGGCCTTGATTGCAGCTCTCTATTTGCTTGGTAATCCCAGCTGCAAGGAGAAGACTGCCTAAAACTGTGCGTTTATTAGTTGTTCTTCACAAAACAGATGGTCAGAACTCAAAGTTTTGATCTCGGTTTCCAAGGCTGCTATTGGCCAATGGAAAGCACTGCATCATTTATATTACGTAAACCGCATCTGAGTCAAATAACTTCCACGAAAAAGTTCAGCTTTAGAAACGTAGAGGTAAATCCAAGTTTTGGGGCCTGCACTTCAGTCTATGGCGGCAGCAGCAGCAACTCAGGATGCTTCACCTACATCTCTACCACTAAACTGAACAGAGAACAGTTATGTACTCTACTCCCACCACACGACTGGACATACCATTAATTTTTAGAACCCCCTCTGGCACAGGTATGAAGCAGGCCAACTAGCACTCTACCACTCCAAAGACCAGGCACATTTTGGGGGGCAAGATATACCAGAAACTACAGTGATATGGACTTAGCCTGCCCGCCTGCAGCTGTTTCCTTGTCCCTATCCATGTCTGAAATAGTAAACTACATGCAGACATACATAGGGAAAAAAAGAGCTCAGAGGGAATACGTTTAGAATAAAATCTGGGTAGATACCTTACTAATATTTGGTTTTAAACAAATATAGTTTGTTCTCCAAAAATATTTGTGGGAATGAATATTAGGCATTTAAACTTACAGATCGTGGCATAGAGAGCAAGTGCAGTTCGGATGTAGGAAGGAATCAAATGCAGTGTCAAGAGCCACTAGTGTTCTACAGTCCAAAGTGAGGATGAAGCTACATTAGCTAGTTACTAGCAATGTAGACATTAAAATGACTAAACCAACTCAGTTCACAACAAAGGTCTAAGACATGGCATCTATCAGTAAGTTGAACACTGAAAAAGCTCTCAGAAAATTACATGTATGTAAAATTAAGAAATGGAATTTGGTGTTACTTTTGTCAAACACAACGTGAAACATGGTGCTGAAAAACGTATTGTTGTGATGTCATGTTTTGTCAACAGATCCATAAGTAAATATCCATGAGGTTCTAATGTAACAGTGATTTAGTGCAAAGTGCAATCATAATTGTGAGGCGCTGGAACAGGTTGCCCAGCAAAGCTTTGGATGCCCCATCCCTGGAAGAGCTCAAGGTCAGGTCAGATGAGGCCCTGAGCAACTTTATCTAGTGGGAGGTGTCCGTACCCATGGCAGGGACGTTGGAACTAGATCATCTTTAAGGTCTCTTCCAACCCAAATCACTCTATGGTTCTATGATAATTACATGTAAGAAAAAAAAAAACGTAGGTTACAATCACATTTTGAGAATGGTATCCTGCAACTCTTCACCATCCAAGGACGAATTTGCCATCTGATGTATGACATGCCCGATTCATAATTACTGAGCAATTATGATGTTGGGTGCCCAGATCTCACATGTGTTCTACCAAATGTACTTCGTGCACACTCTGCTACACAAACCTCTGCTTAATCTGGTCAGAATATTAAATTGATGCATTCAAACTCAATAAGGTGAATAATTTGAAAGGTACATGTTAACATACAGTAAAAAATGCTTTCTTACCTGCTTTATACCACAATAATTTGTTATTTTGTCCACCAGCTCTGACATCACCTGTACTTCATGTGATTTCTTATTATTCATAAACTCATCAGTTTTGATACCTGTATCAGATTAAGAAAATAAATGCACATTAACACAACGCAAAGTAACAAAGATTTGTGTCCAACCAGAAAAAATACCAGCCTAAAAATAAGCTGTAGTATTATAATTATAAAGATAGTAATTTTTAATTAAAAACTCAATTACTACAAGACTAAACTCAATTACAGATGAATTAGTAAAAATCAACACACTTTAAAACTTGGTATTATTACCGTAGTTTTTTAAAGATATAACATATCTAATACCTGACCAGATACTAGACAATAGCTACAACTATAAAACTGTATTATTTATTACTGTTCTTCAAAAAATATTTATTTTTCTGTTATTTCACATTTAACTTTACATACATGAAATACAAGAGCAGGGACAACTACTAAGCACACAGTGCAGCTGGTTTATTCTGCAGAATTGCTCAGAATATCAAGTGGGAGATATCTCACTTAAAAGTTACAAGTGATGCTGGGGAAATTCAAAGGAAGATGCATGTTTATATTCATTGACCCTATGGCTGGGTTATAGAACTGTTACATCTTTACGGTAAAAATCTCTCATTTCAGTATTACTGGAGAATGTGTTAATAAGATGGAGTCAATCTCTACCACAGGTTTACCGCTTGTGGAGAATATCAAGCACTCATTTGCTAATCTCTACATTTTTCAACCAAAGATGAAGCTCAGAAGTAATTCCCTTGGGAGAAACTCACACACTTATTCTACGCCACCAACACTACCGGACACTTGGCTGTAGTTACACTGATGGAAATTTTTGTAAGTCTGAGCAACGGCAGAAGAAACTGGACCACTACTGGTGAGCACGCTCCTAGAAAACAAGATTTTCTAAATGACTAGGCAGATTAATACTTGCTCATTCTATGCTTTTTGCACAGTATGTGTTCCTCTGTCCATAAATTGATCATTAGGCGAAAACCTAAATTCATTTCTTGATCAGATCATGCTGGGAACAGAGCCAAGAGTGTTACTTCTTTAAAAGAGAGTGGGGAATTGAACCGAACTCATGAGAAACCTAGTGTTTTCTATTTTTCCCTAAACCCACAGGATCTATCTATTTCTTAAACATCTGTTTTTTCACAATATACTGGTATGACAATACTTAAAATCTAATATAGGCTACGAACTGACAAAAGAAAAAAATAGCTTAAAATATGTTTCAACAAAATAAATGGTAGAAACAAGAGATTCTTCTTAACTTTAAAACTGTGAATATCATCATGGTCTCCTAAAAAATCTTTTCATTTGTATAAACAGATGAGGGAAAAAAAAATTTAAAAGGTATCTTTTTTGCATATATTTGAAGATTTTTGTACCTGGATAGGCTCATCAGAAAAAGAAGCAGAAAGAAACAGACATTTAACTTCTTGACAAAAGTTATGGTTTTTGTTCTCCAAAGCAGCACTGTCACTTTGAACTACCACCACTATCATACCTTTTACACTTTGCTATGGTATGAATCCAAAAGACAGACTAGGATAATGCCGTGTGAAGTACTATTTCAGACAGAACTTAAAGCAAATTAAGTATTTGAAACATAGAAGGGTAAATCCAGAAAGGAGACTCAGCTTACAGAAGCCAATGTTCCTTAACTATTTTTAGATCTATTTTCCTACTTTTTGCAAACTAAACATTCTGCTTATATTTCAGCACAGGGAAAGTTACACTGTTCACAGAAACTTTTTAATGGACTTTTTTATAAATTTTACTGTTCACGCATTTTTCTGCAAAATTGTGATAGATTTTTAAAAATTATTTTCAAAAATATATAGACATTTCAATCTTAACAGAAAAACTGTATTTTGGGATAGTTTTATATTGCCGAGACAACTGCATATTCAAAAAAATACATGATTTTAAACAAATTGTGTAAATCTATTTTGCTATCACAAAATTACTTTCTTGAAACAATTACACATGCAGATTTTCTTATTATGTGTACAACTGATGCAAGCAAAACACATACTAATTTAAAAAAAAAAAACATAAGAAATTTAGAAATTCGGCTCCTTTTGTGATGAAAAAAGAAAGCGAGGTTCAAATCCTTCACAGAAGTATCCTCAATACAATAGAGTAACAGAAAGCTTAATGCTACTAGTTTTAGCACATTGCTAAAATGCTGCTTATTTCCACAGCATAGGTGGCTGTTTTCCATTTTAAAATCTGTTTCAACTCTATAATGCCATTTCAGATACATCTTTAGTTGCACAGCTGAACAGAATGAGGAGAGACTGTTAAAATGCAGGTCTTTCTAACATCTCCTATTGCAGAGTGCAAGGATTTTATACCACTCAGGTACCTGCTGAAATCCAGATACACCAGATATAATAAGAAATTCACAGTCTGCACCACACAACACTACCTATACAGAAGTTACACTACTTTGATTTAACTCCATAAGCCACAGTGAGGGACTTGGAGAACCACATAATAATAAACCATTGAGGCAGAGTAATATTCCAGTACATGGAATTTAAAGTCTGATTCATTAACAGCCACTGCATGACCTTGGCAAGAAACACATTGCAAAGGCAGAGAGTACTTGTAATGCCATATTTTAGAAACCCTCACTTTTTATACCAGATATGAATCCTGTGGCTAAAGAAATCCTCTCTGATGGCTCCCTCCCTTTGGGCCAGGCTCTTCTGGACATCATGCGGCCAGTGCAAGTAACCTGAGAGTGCAGTAAGGACCTTGAGTCGCACAATTTAGCCTATCAGGAAATGAATGTATTTTCTGAAATACAGAATTAAATGTAAAATATCTGAAAAAATGTAAAAGATCACAACTTTCATTTGGCAACTTGCACGTTATGAATTCATAATTTGGTATTTTGTTTCTGCTACATGATTACTAGGAACTTCAATTAAGTTAATTTAGCTGACATTTACTGACAATTCAGCACAAATGTTTTAAATTATAATACCATTGTATATATTTGGAACATGTTTTATTTTTTCTATGAAGTACAACTTAGAATTACTGTATCACAAACCCACACCCCAGTTACCCAACCAAGCAGCACTCCCGTAAGACCCAGAATAAAATATTCAGCAACTGCTTTATGCTGATGCTCTGTTCTGCATAACAATAATATGAAAAAATCCTTCTAGTTTTGTCTAAGAAAGTTAATCCAGGTATGAACTCAAGTATGAGCATAACAAAGTAGAATCACGGATTTAAGAAAGCAGAGCAGAACACAGGGAATGAGAACATATGAAAACTAAAAGAGCTAAAAAGCAAGCAGAAGAAAAGCAGCATACAGTTACCAAACAAGAAAAAAAGGGCTTCAGATGAATGAAGAACAGAAGGAAAAAAGCCAGAAAGTAAGGACAATGCACTACAAACTATTAAGACTATTTTGGCTATGGCATTTTAGTAATCCTGAAAAAAAAAGGAAAATGGGAGTCAACCATGGAAAACGGCAAAATTGGAAAGAGAAGGCAGTGGTAGAAAATAGGAGAGATTCCCAACATATACAATGGTGCTATCACTTAGGATAAGAAATGTCAGAGTTTTAGCATATTTTAGAGATAAAACACACTAGAAAGCAAAGGCAGAGAGCTACTCAGTCTGCCTCTGAAAAATTAATATGTGGCAAATCTAAAAAGACTGAGGACTCCACGAAGAACACCTTTTCAGTGAAAATTACAGCAGTTCAAATGCATGTAAATGCCAGTTTATCATTTGGTACAAAAACTGTAACCAGAGGTAAGACTTCCAGTGTCCAACTTGAGAGTGTTTTAATTCAATTTCTTTAACTTGAGAAAACAAAATTACTCTAGTTTTATGATATATATTTGGTATTGATCCAATAAATACAGAACAAATAAATCTTTCGTTTTTTTTGGCATCAATCACTTATTGAGCCATAGTCAGCTAAATGCCAAAACATGGATTTAACATTAAACAAAAGATGTAATAACACCCCTCCCATGCTTGCCCGAATAGCAATCATGATTCCTGCTGCTCAAGGAGAAGAAAAAGCAAAGGGAATTAACAAATACATCAAATAATGATTGCCCATTTGCCTATTTCATTCCCTTTAAAATTGAATCTCAGGAAGCATCTATATGTACTGAATACTGTGACTCCTCTGCAATGAAAAAACAGTCTAGGAACAACTAAAACTTGATGTGAGAAGCATGTAAGAAAAAACCCAACCAAACCACCATTCAGAACTGAAACTTGGCAGGTCCTATAGTGAATAAGTAAAAATTTAAATACAACTCTAAACATACCTGTTGTTACTTCATTGTCTCCTCTCAGTGCTTCAAGTATGCCTTCTAATGGGGTACACACTCCAAGGCTGGACAAAGAACAATACCTAGCAGCCAGAGCAAATAAATGTACATTGATAAGCTTCTTAGAGTTTTCACAGAACACACTGGAAAAGGCGCCGTCATCTGTACAGAAAAGAAAGAAAAAAGATTTCTGTAAACACTGCTTAAAATCTCTGTAACAGAGCTGACAGAGAACTACAAGCAATAAATACGTAGCAACAGAGTGGGAAATTTCAATATTTTTTTTCAGCTGTATTCCCCTTTCAGAACTAAGGTCAAATTTTACTCTTAGCTGAACTAGTGTAAATGCATAAAAATGTAGTTTTTAGCAGTGCTACTTTATTGACAAGAGAATTCAGTCAGCATTATCACTACTCTTTGGTTACAAACTTGCTCATTATACATTTTCTAGTCACCCCCATCTGACAACATACACTACTATTTTTTTTAAGAAACGCAGCTGCTCAGTATATGAAATGTTTTGATTTGCAATCAGTTTATTAACATATTTTTCAGGCTGCTCTGAAGCTGGTGAATCTGCAGGGAGAAGTAAATTACTTTTTATTACCAGTCAAGTGTTAGCAAAACTTAGATATTTTGCTTGACTCAAGATAAAATGCTTCAGTTTGGTATTACTTAGTTCTTTAGAAAATATTTCTCCTTCAAAAATGTACATTTATTTTTAAGTGAAACATATTGCTATGAATCAATTACTAATTCTGAGTCTTGCATTTTCTAATTCATCTGTGATTTAGCTAAAACTATTTTTTCCTGCTGATAATTTTTAGATTTCTAAATACTTTTAATTCTTTTAATTTTTTTTTAATTCTTTTAAAATATATAAAAGCTAACAAGTGTAGCAAAAAAAACTGCTAGAAGAAAATGTTTACTGGTTTGCCTTTTGTCTCATCATTTGGTATTAAATGAATACCTACCTAGCACAGTAGCTTTCCTGAATCTGGCCTACCCACCTGCATGACAATGGAAACCACTGTTTTTATTGACCACACTTCTAATGCTCTTTATTTTCTTGCATGACCACAATTACTGGTCATATATATATTACAATTTATTGAAGACAGTCCCAACAGTGTCAACACATTAATTTTCAGGGTACTACACTACCAAAGCAAGCAAACTTTGGACCTAAGAAAGAACAAATTTTGTCTTAGACAAGAACTAATATAATCTCATTATCCTATCATATCATTGCCTGCATGGTGCTTCATATTCTACTTCTCACTACTACAAAATCAGAAAAGAAAGACACCTTTCTTTGAAAATGACTGCCTTATGCGGACTTCTGAACAGCAAGTAGCTTTTAGCTAGCAAACCTTCATGAAGGATAAGGGTGTAACATGATACTAAAGAACAGAGAAAAACATTAAACCAGAAAGTTTTTAGGAAGGGGTAATTTTGCTTTCCAACGTCTCTGTAAGATATGTTAGAGAAAGACACAGAATTAGATGTGTGCATTTTTACATGATTGATGAAAAACAAAATTCCTTTCTGACAATACCTTCAAATCAAGCAAATAATGGAAAAATCTAATACAATGGGATAAGGTAATTGAATGCTTTTGGTCAGAACTGCAGAGCTGCTTTTTTTTCCTCCAGAAAAAGTTTGACAGTCATAAAGGGAGGTGAATATCTACAAATAAAGAGTATTTTTGCTTTCTGCTGAGTAAATGTTATACAAGGAGCTGTCACAAGAAACTGCCATAGCTTAAGTTATTGCTAAAGAAGAAAATCGTGGTATATTTTTAAGAAATGCTTATTCTTTAACTTATTTTAGATTTTCCAGGGACAAACAGCGTTCCAGAAAATTCAGACATTCACAAAATAAATGTTTCCTGAACCATTAAAAATACATAGAAATCTTTAGGTCTGATGCAGTGGCTACAACTCACTAACCTGTCAAGAAAAAGAACAAGTCTTAAGAAGAAACTCAACAAGTAAGTATATGCCAACAATTATTGAGAAAGTAATAGAGGTGAGACACTAAGTCAAAACGGGCAGAACAGTATTTTGACCAGTCAGCCATTCAGCAGTGATGCCAGGCGAAGCAGAAAATCTAATTTCCTTTGTAAGAAGTGGGTGTTCCACTTTGTTTCATGTATCTTATAACTTCTTTGAATTAATATAGTATTTAGTATAACACAGTTAAGAAAAATCCAGTCCATTGTAAAATATATTTCTGTTCCTTATCTCCAAATTTTATGTCCTCAGTGCCCAGTGTGGTTTGGGTGGGGGCCTTTATTGGCATTTCAGAAAACTGGAGCACAACAGTGAAAGATACAATCTTTGTAACAAATGGCATAAATTTTTAAACACACTGGCCAATCTTGTACGACAAAACAAAAATCAGTCAAGCAAAAGACTTTCATACAAAATCCATTTCTTTTCTTCATGTCATAATATTATATGACATAAGTCTGAAAATACATTGGAATGTCATCATGGTATGCAGAAGAAATATCTGATTTTTTTTTTTATTTTCGTCTCATACATGTACATTGCATGATCATTAAATATATTTTGATTTCTAAGAAGCATCTTTTTAAAATGTCTGGTTAGATACGGAGTGGTTCTCACTGCCTTTTATACTTTAAATACAGCTCTATCACCAGTAGAAAAAGTATGCTTTGTATCATTTTTGTCCAGTAACATCAGATACTTGGTAGTGCAAGAAGATATAGACATCCTTCCTTCATATAACAGGATAGCAAGAAAATTCATGAAAACATGCCACTATCAAATAAAAAGTCTATTAGAAGAGTGTCTTTGTTGACTAAAAGTGTACTAATACGTGCATTCTTTCAATAACATTAAGCAGCTTAGAAATTGCTCTTAAAGTAAACTTCACAGAACTTCACATTTATTAGTAGAAATAAGCCGGAAAAATATAAACCAAACTGAAGTATCCTACAGGTGTCATGAATATTACATTTACTTATTTGTTTTAGATCAAAGGGCAGAAACAAATGTAAGTGGTATCGTCAAATTAGATACCTTATATTATATTATATGTTGTTTATAAACATGATTTATTTTCATAGAATCATAGAACCTTAGATCCGTCTGGTTGGAAAAGACCTTTAAGATCATCGAGTCCAACCACACCCATCATCCACTAAACCATGTCCCTCAAAACCTCATCTACCTATTTTTTAAACACCTCCAGGGATGGTGACTCAACCACCTCCCTGGGCAGCCTCTGCCAGTGCCTGACCACCCTTTTGGTAAAGAAATTCTTCCTAATATCAAGTCTGAACCTCCCCTGGTGCCACTTAGGGCCATTTCCTCTTGTCCTATCACCTGTTACTTGAGCGAAGAGATCAACACTTGCTGTGCCACAGCCCCCTTTCAGGCAGCCGTAGACAGTGATGAGGTCTCCCCTCAGCCTCCTCTTCTCCAAGCTAAACAACCCCAGTTCCCTCAGCTGTTCCTCGTAGGACTTGTTCTCCAACCCCCTCACCAGCCTTTTTGCCCTTCTCTGGATGCGCTCCAACACCTCAATGTCCTTCTTGTACTGAGGGGCCAGAACTGAACACAGTACTCGAGGTGTGGCCTCACCAGTGCTGAGTACAGGGGCAATTCCCTTCATCTTACTTCCCACTGATCCCACTGTATCACACAAATACAACTTATCTTGAAACTTCCTAACTTGCCTAGGTTAAAGACTGATCATTGAAATGTGGAGATTTCTGCTTCTTGTCAGAAATTGTGAAAAGCTTATAAGCTTTCTGCTTGCCTGCTTTCACTTTTTAAGCACCCGACGTAAAATATATGAACTCTCTTCGCAAATCTCACTTATTGAAATTATAATAAATGCAGTAATACCTACATTCTGTAACTTCCCTGAATTCAGTTATCTGATGGAAGAACATAAACAGAACTAGTAGGATCTCATACAAGATCTAGTATATCATCTGTAATAACAATCCTACCAAATTTAAATTGTTGTCCTCGTTTGTCAACTAAAAGAAAACACCCAACTACATTAAGGTATCTGAAGCAAAATTTCAAGCTAAGGAATAGCAGTTGTTGGACTACGTATTATTTATCAATATTAAAAATGTCAATCCATTTGCAAACAAATCTTCAAAGGAAAGAAACTTATGTCAATACAGTAGAATTATAGTACAAACAGTAATTTGTAGTAAAACGTGAAAATACTTAAACACAGATTTTTCTGTGCCTGTGTCCAATTTACAGCATTGACGTGATACACAAGATGAAATATGGCAAAGTCAGTTTTTTGATGTATAAAAATATATTTTTTTTATATCTAAAAATGGATCTGAAATTTCTCTGAAAACAAGGGGTCCACCCTTTATAGGGTCATTAGAAAGAAATATCATCTGATGAGTATCTGAAAACATTCATTTACACTGATTTACAGAACATGTAATGTTCTGTAAAATGATTATAATCTTGCATACAATACTGTACAACAGAACTGAAATTTCTTCCTCGCTAGCTTCTAAACAACAATTCACCACACATATTTGTGAAAATCGCTACAGTAACATAAAATAATGTACAGAATAATGGTTTTGCGCCAATCTGCAATACTGTTACTTATGAGTTTGCAGAACTATGTGAGTATGAACTGACAGCTTTACATTTTCAGAACAATTCTGTCAAATGTAGCTTTTGCTTCCCTATGATTTAATTTAGGACACCTATTAGAACAGATTCTAGAAAACTTTCCAAAATAGTTTGGGGACTGCAAATGTATGAATGTAAAACTTCTCAAACTCTTAGGAAGCAAAGATTTTACCACATAAAATTAAAATGTCATTTTACGCGTATTTTGAGTAAGGTATTTGGGGTACATGGCCACAGTGTCATCTGAACCTACAAAATAAAAGTATTCTCATAGCCATACTACAAATAAAGTAGTTCTAAGCACAACATAATGTTATGAGAGCCTTTTAGTACCCATTCAAAGGTAAATATAGTAATTAAAATTTAAATATCTGACAATTTTGAAGAACTACCACACATTCAGTCAATATTTTAAAGAAATACAAGGAAGAGCCATTTTTGTTTATGTTCCATTTCAAGATCTCTAAGTTGTACTAATGCACTAAAGTAAGCTATGATATTAAGTTTCTCAATAATACTTTTAATACAGGTTAACAGTGCATTCATTTTCAAATATAGGTCGATATTTGCAAGTATCTTCACTGAGAAACTCATATTCTACTATGATGTATTTTCATTATGTGACTTGATGAACAGATACCACTAAGTAAAATGACCCAGGCATAAACTACCAAATCAATAAGCACACGCTCATTCTATTATAGTACCCCCAATTCTGTCACGATACTGGAGAAACTTTAAGAGTGTCTCAAGAGCTTCAAAGAGCCTACAAAAAAACCCAATTATCTTTTTTTTTTAAATGAGCAGAAATAATCCCTACAGAAACATTGTATTTTAGCCACAGCATGAAGGCTTCTTACCCTTCTAAAACTCATACTTCATTTTAGACCTAAATTGTGTCTTTTGTCCTGAAAATTTCTGCATCAGATTTTGTAACACTCATTTTGAATACAGATCATTAAATGATCTTCTGATTTTAAAATCTACAAAACAATACACTGCCTTTCTTCCCTTTCTACTCTACAGGCCACCGCTTCTTTGTTTGAATCATTTATGGGCTTTCTCACAGAAACATATAAGTTCAGAGTAATTTTAGAATCCTAGAATCATAGAATTATAGAATCATAGAATAGTTTAAGTCGGAACGGACCTTAAAGATCACTCAGTCTCAACCCCTCTGCCATGGACAGGGACACCTCCCACTAAATCACGTTGCTCAAAGCCTCATCCAACCTGGTTTTGAACACCTCCACGGACAGGGCATGCATGACTTCTATGGGCAACCCATTCCAGGGCCTCACTACCCTCTCAGTAAAAAATGTCTTCCTAGTACCTAATCTAAATCTCCCCCTTTTCAGCTTAAAACCATTACCCCTCATCCTACCACTTCACTCCCTGATAAAGACCCTCTCCACAGCTTTCCTGTAGGCCCCCTTCAGGTACTGGAATGTTGCTATAAGGTCTCTCCAGAGCCTTCTCTTCTCCAGGCTGAACAACCCAACTCTCTCAGCCTGTTCTCATAGTGGAGGTGCCACAGTTCTCTGATCACCTTTGTGACCCTCCTCTGGACTAACTCTAACAGACTCCAGAACTAAACACAGACCTCATTGACCTCTCTAGACCTCATTGCTCTCTACAACTACCTAAAAGGAGGTTGTAGTCGGGCAGGGATTGGTCTCTTCTCTCAGGTGACCAGTGGCAGAACCAGAGGGCATGGACTTAAGCTTCGTCAGGGAAAGTTTAGCCTTGATGTGAGGAAAAAGTTCTTCACTGAAAGGGTGATCAAACATTGGAATGCGCTGCCCAGGGAGGTGGTGAAGTCGCCGACCCTGGAGGTGTTTAAGGGGAGACTGGATGTGGCACTGAGTGCCATGGTTTAGATAATGGGTTGGTGTTAGTGTTGGGTTATAGGTTGGATTTGATCTCAGAGGTCCTTTCCAACCTTGTGATACTGTGATACTGTGATACAGTACTCTAGGTTAGTTCTCACTACACCAGAGTAGAAGGGCAGAATCACCTCCCTCAACCTGCTGGCCTCACTTATTTTGAAGCAGCCCAGGATACGGTTGGCTTTCTGGGCAGCAAGTGCAAGTTGCAGGGTCATGCTAAACTTCTAATTCACCAACACCCCCAAGTCCTTCTCTTCCGGGATACTCTCAATCCATTTCTCTGCCCTGTAATTGTGCTTGGCACTGCCCTGAATCAAGTGCAGGACCTTGGCCTTGTTGAACTTCATGAGGTTTGCACAGGGCCACCTCTCGAGTCTGTCAAAGTCCCTCAGGATTTTCCTTTAGTGTTTTCCTTTTGAAGACTTCATTTAAAAATTAGTTTTGCTCTAGCTTCTATTTACATTTAATTTTATGTCCCGTTGCTCTGACAAAAGCATTAAAAGTTTTTCCTCGCTGCTTCCCAACGCTTTCTCTTGCTGACTGGACCACTGTCTTGCTTCCATCTGGCTCTCAAAGTTAACTCATAATCCAGCATCTTCTTCACGTACAAATAAATCCTGTGGGTTTTTTTTTTTTCCCAGATATCTGAACCCTTTAAAAATGAGTCTTACAGTTATTATTTTGAAGGTCTTTAGATCCAAGAAACATTACAAGTGTTGTAGCAATTCACAGTTCTTCAATTTCTTTCCAAATCCAAACCATTATCTTAGCTTCTCTTCTATGCCAAAAAGTACACAGCTCCACATGCTACTTTTTGTAGACCCTTCCATTACGCTTAACGTACTTTTCTGTCTCACATGCCATTTCATGTAGCATTTCAGAGCTAACACTATGCCAGAGCTACCTACGGTCCATAAGCTTTGGCATGATGCAGGTTTTTCTCAGCCAAGTCCTTTTTCAGAGATTTTACCTTAGTTTTGAAACTGATCTCTTTGCTGGGGCACAGTAACATACCTTTCAGATGCTTTATCTTCATTTCCGTGCTCTGCTTGAAAGCATATTACTGGTATGTTTCCCTTCTACTCAGCCTGCAGTAAATTCAGTGATATAGTCTCATAGCTGGCCTCCCGAGTTACTTGAAAATTACTAAAAATATGAAGTGCTTCTTAAATAGGTCTTGTCAGAAATAGAAGTGCTTTCTGTCTTCCTTTGCCAGATACTCATTACTGCAGAAATTTAGAATAGAGTTGTTTAAGCCTTTTCCAGCTGTCTTCCACACTTCCAAAATTTCAACATTTGGAGGACTTCTAACTGTTACATCTTTCCACTCACGTGGAGGGGTCTTTTTCGGTTCATTCTACTTCTTCAGAAAACTGTCTGAGTGAAAGAGTCTGACAGTCAGGAGTTTCACTTAGTTTCTAAATGTACAGGATGAAATTTATAAAACGAGGCCATCATCACAACTGCCACTACCCAGAGCCTCTTAAAGTGCAGTTCCTCCCACCACTGCCATATTTCATCTGAACCGTAATGGTTCCAAATAGATCCCATTACTCTGGAAAAGATGAGCACTTCTGGTACAAACACAGGCATGAAAAAGCAGAAATGGCCTCAGCTGAGAACAGGTTGATAGAAAAATATGATGGGAACTGATAGTGAAAATGCCAGCAAATAAACTATCCAAGACATGCTTTGGAGTTTTAGAAAGGTATCCTTTAATTTCAGTGCTGGACACATGAGACAATGATTTCCATCAATCACGCGTAACAAGACAAGAGCTGGGGACAGAATATATTTCCCAGTTACGTGGATATGTATAAATTCTCCCACAAATCTTATGCATATTCTATTACTTTCTAAGGCCTAATTTCAATGTTATTATCACAGTATCACAGTGTCATAAGGTTGGAAAGGACCTCCGAGATCATCAAGTCCAACCTATAACCCAACACTAACACCAACACAAATTAACAACATCCAAACTCCTTGCTAATTGGAGCTTTGAAGATAGCTCTGACCTTGCACTTGAGATAGACTGCAAACAGAGGTGATCATAGAAGACACATCTGTTCAGCATAGATTATATTTAACACCAGATGTCATCACTTCTCAAAACCAGTGTGTGGAAAAACACTATTTGAAAAAAAAACATGCTATTAAAAAAATGTTATCAGGAAGGACATTCTGTCTTTCAAAAAATACAGTTAGCTCATATGAAACTTTGCTTTAGCTTAAATCAAAATAATCCACTTTTTTTTTTGCAATAGCAACTACTATTTATATCCAAAAGGCTGTGTGAAGGCAATGCATGAAGATTTGGGGTGGGAAGCAGCTCAACAGAGTGATGTCAGATTCTCCTGGTTTATAAAAGCAGGAAAAAAAAATTCAAACATATAGAGAAGGTTAATAATAGGAAAGAAAAGAAACCTATGTTGCCGGAGTTGGGTGCATGAGGCAGCTGTAAGGGGGCAGCCACTGAGGCTCATGAGTGGTGGCAGCAGCCCTGAGACACATCCGTTCAGCACTTCACAGAATCACAGTAACACAAGGTTGGAAAAGATCTCTGAGATGATCCAGTCCAGCCTATGACCCAACACTAATACCCTCTCATCATTTAAACCATGGTACTAACTGCCTCATCCAATCTGTTTTTAAACACCTCCAGGGACGATGACTCCACCACCTCCCTGGGCAGCGCATTCCATTGGCATTCTATTGGCGTACCATGCTTAAGAGAAGATGTTATCATTTCTGTTCGAACGGTGTCTGGAGAAATACTACTTGAAAAAAACTTGCTATCAATAAAACATGCCATCAGATATATTCTGTCTAACTTTCAAATACATACGGTTACTTGACGAAATTTAACTCTATTTTACTTTAAATTAAAATCCTTATTGTATCAGCCCCGGAAACGAAAACCACCAGCACTGTGCTCCGATAGCGCTTCCCCTCGTCTCGGCCGCCGGCTCCCCCGGCGCCCCCCGCCCCAACTCACCCCACAGCGCCGCGGCGTCGCCGGAGGCCTCCGCCAGGGGGCGCTGCAGCGCAATCGGCCGCAAGGCCTCCAGCACGGCCGCGGGCCGCGCCGCCACCAACCGCTGCCACAGCCCCCGCGTGTAGAACTCCACCGTGTGCGCGCGGCACAGCGGCAGCGCGCGCGACAGAAACGCGGCCACGCACCGCAGCGCCCGCAGCGCCCCCGCTGCCGGCAGCTCGGGGGGCAGCGGCCCCGACATGCCTGGGGACCCCGCTACGCTCGCTGGGCCACCGCCCAGACAGGCGCGGGAATCGAGAGCCGAGCGGTGGCGGCGAATGAATCGAGCGCCGAGGGGTGGTGCTGGCGCGGCTCGGTGACGTCATATCGCTGTGCGACGGCGGGAGAGGGATGGCGGCACCGAGGCGAGGGGACCGCCGAGTAGCGGCGGAAAATGGAATCCGCGGTCCGCGCCGAAAGCGGGCGTGGAGGCCTGTCTTGCTGCGCAACGTCATTGGCAGCGTTCAGGAGGGTGAGTCTGGGGGTGGGGAGGCCGGGACCGGCCCCTGACCGGTCTGAGCGGGAGGGTCGGCGGCGAGGGACTCGTGCCTGCACATTGTACTAGATCAGAGACGGAGTTGTTAAAAGTGGTGAATGCTTGTTTGCAGCGAAATGAAGGAGAGAGGCTGTAAGCGAACTGTAAAGTAGGCAAGGTGTTGAGGGAGTAACGCAAAAGAAACCAGATGTTGCTGGCCGAGTGTCTCGATCCGTTACTGATCTGAGAGTGTTTGAAATAATCCCAAGGGCGAAATTAAGACACAAACGAGGTCTAATGTCACAATCAAACATTATAGTTTATTATAACCTATGCAAAAGAGACGAGAAGAACAGGAAAGGAGAGAAGGAAGAAAAAGAGAGAGAGAGGAAAAGAGAGAAAGAGAGAGAGAAGAGAGTATAGTTACCACCACGGATCCAGCGGCGTCCCGCAGGTCCTGCTTCAATGTTCGGTGGGGGAGCGCTTCCAACTCGATGTTGATGTTTCTCCTCTTTTATAGTGTCTTAACCATCCCTTCCACCTGGTGATGATACACATGCATCGTGGGGGAGGTCTTCGGGGGTCTCCAGGCCCCTCTGTCCAGATCCCTGGCGCCTTGGTGCTTAACGGGAGGGATTAGGTTATCTCTTGCATAAACAGAAGATGGTCTCTGCAGTCTCTTCGGTAGCTCCGTACCAGATACCAGCGCAACCATAAAACTCCAGCCTGGTTTATGGTCTCAAGTGTCAGCGAGGTTGAGACAGTCACCTTAAGAGAGTCTTACAGTCTCTTACACCGAGATAACAGGCTGCATCTGGTTGGGTGAAAGTAGTCAAAGAATGCTCAGGCAAACATGAGGAAATTGGGTACCTTTCGAAGGACACATTACTCTTGTGAAATCTTTAAGCTCGTCTAAACATTTAAGTATCCCACATGCTCAGGAGACAGCTAGAACAAGTTCATGGAGCATTCACCTAATGAAGAGTGTTCAGACCCCCCCGAAGACCACCCGAGTGATTGAAGTTTGTGAAAACAGGCAGCAGATGGCAATACAAGACCATAGAATAACTTAGGTCATGGATTCCGTAACTAGTTGTTAGGACAAGTGGGACTGTGTTAATGATTTCCTGAGCTACGTAATGAATATACATGTTGTTAGCAAATAGAAAGAACCCATTTGTGTGTATCAGGGGAGAGCGTATGGCAGCAGAATCGCCCACTGTTGCTTTGTTGCCAATAAGGGAATGCTTCTTTCTGAAACCTTAAACTCTGATCTCTGAGGGTTTCATATAACTGGCTTTTATGGGAACACAGGGGTGCTTAAATAGGGTTGGTCTGTCTGCGGCAGGGAGGGCTTGGTGGCTGCAAAGCTGTTGTGGCCAGCCCTGTGTCCAGCAGCAGCTCCTAGAGCTCAGGTGGTGCACCCAGGCTGGGTGATGATGATACTCTGCTTTAGGACTGGGGTTTAGTTTTCTGTGAAGCTATATATTGAAAATAGAAGCATTTGGGGAAACAGTTATAGACTATTGATAGTTAGTTGTGGAAATGTTAAAATGAACTTACAGGAGAAAGTTTTTTTGGCTTTTGTAGCACTGTTCTGAAGATTCAGTTTTGGAGAAAGAATCAAAGGAAAATTTGGGACTAATTTGGATTTGCTGCCTTTAGGAAATATTTTGTTAATGAATATTATCAAAGTCAGTATCTCTTAAAATACTGTAATTAAAAAAAGGTAACATTAACATAGTGATAGAAAACCATGCATAAGTTGATTGATAACTTGTTATGTAATGATGGAGACTGAAACAACCATCATATTTCCTTTAAGGCTAAATCATTTTGTTTTGTTACATACTTTTGAAGTGGTAGAAGGCTCTTTCTGGACAAGTGTAGAACGACAGTAGTAGCAATAAAAATACTTCCTGTGTGGAAAGATGTAATGGAATGTTAATATAGCACAATACAGTGATTTAATGACCCTTTTGTCTTGTGGCATTGCAGCTGCAGACTGCTTAAGCAGCTAGTAATACGATTGTCATAGACTTCTTGAGACTTGCATCTGTTTGGAAACCTGTTTTGATATTGATTATGAAGCAGTCAAAGTAGAAGAGAAGGGAAATGTTAATGCATCTTTTCACTGGATTTAAAAAGCATTAACGAACGTGTATTTTTGAGTGTGCAGTGTCATGTTTTGTCAAAGGTTTAGATGATAATTTTTCATAAATCTGTGTAAGCTACAATCCTACAATAGGGGATGGTGCTTGAATTTTTGATTGGTCCTTACTAAAATTAGCACACATTGGTTTTTTTTTTCTGTTTTGGAAAGAAAATAGATTGAAATGATCCTTGCAACAATTAAACTTGGTTTTGTACTACTTCAGTGCAGTTTTATTTAACCCTTTTTCTTATGTTTTCAGGGCAAGGATTTGCATTTCGGAGAAAACAAAAGATTGAAAGACAATACAGAAGATTATTAAAAAAGGGAAGAAAGGTCCCTTCACAACAGGATGATCAGTTTACTGATACTTACCCAGAGCACCTGAAACACCTTTACCTAGCTGAGGAAGAAATGCTTAAGAAGAAACGGCGCAGGGCTCCAGATGATTCAGTTTTAACAGAAGAAAAACTTAATAAAGCAGTAGAGTAAGTTTTTGAAATATGGCTCTAGAAACAAGTAATTTTTTCCATCATGAAAGAAATATTTTAAATTCTTATATTTTACATGGACTTCAGTATGGTGATTTTCTCTACTAAAAATATGTTCTTAGATTGTACATGTTTTTCCTAATCGTTAGAATATTTAAGTGTCCAGCTTTATTGTGTTTGCATCAGAATCAAAGAGCAAAATTGATGCCATTTAGCACTTGATTCTGCAGAAATAGTAAGACATTACTATTGTACTTTAAGGATAGGGTTAATCCCAAGAGCAGTAAGTGCTGAACAGTTTGTTACCATATCTACGAAAATAGGGGCCTGGTTTTCAGGTAGCATGCTTTTGAGTTTATGGAGTTTTCCTTTTAATTGATTCGCAGTATTTTTAGATTCATGTCACTTTTCAGGAATATTTTTTGCATTGTCTTTCTGTGTCTCGTTTGATAGGTTGTTGTCTTTATTTTTCTTTTTTTTTTCTGCTAGAATGCACAAGGTTGAGTGTAGTTTTCCTTTTGCAGTATGGCTAGTCTGGGGGGATTTTAACTATGAACTTTAAAAAAAAATTAAATGGAGGATGTAGAAAAAGCTTAAGTCAGTAAAGGACTCTTGATCAAAGTAAAAATGTTAAGTAATAGAGATATCATAATAGTTTTCCTATGGCGTTTGATCTTTTGGGAGTCTTGTTTGATTTTAAATTTACTTATCATAACTGGGAGAAGTCAAATGGAGTTTTTCACTTGCAGTCTAACAAATGTCAGACAAAACCCATTTTTTTCCCTGTGTGACAGTAATTTTCCCTGAAATCTCGATTAGATGTGTTAGTAAAACAAAAAGCAGTGGTCATTTAGCTCTAACAATGTCATGGCAATGTTTTCAAACAGCATTCAAGTACAGAGATTGATATGATGCCTTTTTGTCCCCAGTACAAGGAGTGTCATAAGTCTTTTGAATTCCAAGTTGTATCGTCTACCTCTAAAGTTTCCTGGGAAGAATTCTTGCTTGGAAGAGCAGGGAAAGGCAGTCAGATCTAAGCCCAACAGTGGGAAAAAGAAAGAGTTTTGCCTGAAACAGGCAGCTAATTCGTGGGGATATCTGAAACACTACTGATGGTTTTTCTTTAAACCAGAGGGAGTTTTAATTTTGCTTGAAATATGGTCATTGAGATTATAAACCAGAATAGTCCTACGAAAATGTAACTGCTAATCTGTGAGGTGGGGTGATACATAGAGTCTGTTAGGTAGATTTCAGTGTCCTAATAAGTCTTTGATTAGGAAATTCTATTTTGATCATATATTGCAATTTAAGTAGTTTTGTACTTGAGACTATGAGGTGTCATGGCACAGTATTGCCACAAGATGGAGATGAGAATAAACCGATTTTTTTTTTCCTCCTGAAGAGAGTGGTATTTCTTAAAGGCAAGTATGAGTGAAGACCTTCTCTTTCGTTTTTGATCATCTGTCTGAAATCTCCTATATGATTATGGATAGTTTTCAGCTTTCTGTAGTGTGAGTAATAGAGTAATCAAAACCTTTTTTTTGAACAGTTGTTAAATTTCTAGCAAGGCTTATATTTTTCAAGTGTGAAACGTCTTTGCTACCACATTGTTTATGTAATGGCTTTATTGTGAATCAGAAAAAGAATAGTTTAGAACTAAATAACAAAAAAAACCCACTCAAAGTAGTATGACAGTAAATGCCAGACAAATGGCACTGGTTTTCTTGTCCTTCTTTCTTTGGTGAAAGATGCATGTAGATTTTTTTATATTGAGATTTGGAAGGAACATAATTTCAGTTCCTAATTTCAGAACATTAAGGACAATAATACATCTCATTAAAGAAGAAACTTTTAGAAATGCATTGTTGTTACTGGGCTTTTTCAACTTGTTGTGTTAGCCTGACTTCTTTGGCAGGCGTTGTGCAGGCAGCTGGCTTTTCTCTGCAATTGCATCCATAAGTAAGAACTAGAAAGAGATGATACAACTGTAAGTTAGTACATTCAGTTTTTCTCACTCTGTAGAGCTTGTATGATGGAAAAAAAAAAAAATCTTCTTTTAAGTGCTCTTTAAATTTGTGAAATGTTCATGTGAATATCCAGCAGGTAAGGTGTATGCATTGCTAAAAGCTGTATGCAGTCCTGGCTTCGGTATACTTGGCATTGGAGGAGTTTAATTTGCTGCGTTTTCATGCTAGCTGCTCGTTAGATTACATGTAATGGTGTTGGGTATCCTTTAAGAGTGTTGCAAGTATGTATCCATTCGAAGAAGAATGAGACTTCTGAAATGTGTATTTCTATTTAACCTCCCCAAATATGTAAGAAATAGTGGAAGAGTGGAAGGCTGTACCCTGATTCTGCAGTGGCTGTGGGATATGTGTTTATGTCAGCTTGGTGATAGTCTGTGTCTGAAATACATGTATTTTTTCTTATAGGCCAGTTACAACTGAGGGGAAGTTCAAGAAGAAAACAGCTAATCAAAAGGCAATAGAAGAGTATGAGAAAATAAAGGCTGAGCGTGCTAGAAAGAAAGAGGTAAATCTTAAATAGAGATCTTCTTGGGTTGTAGACAAAAATTAGGTTAATACCGTATTCACCTGTCAGTTTTCCATTTGACCCAAATAGTGCCATAGGAGAGGAACACAGATATTGGTATTCCTTCAGTCTTTCTCAACTTGGTGATAATAGTCAGGCATGCAGGTGTTCAAAGTTATTATTCTCTTTGTTCTTACTATTTTTGTCTTACAGTTCCTGTCAGCGGGATTTTATTATTTCAGGTGGTACTTCAGAAAAACTCAGGGCTTGATCTTCATATCTCAGTGGATTATACTAGACCTCTTAAATATTGTAGAAAGGGAAGTAATAACAATACCATCATCCTTGGGATGAAAAATGAAATATTGATTCTGTTTCTTATGGTGTTGTCATAATGTAGTCTTTACTGTACCTTTTTATGTGCTTTGGCCAACAGTGAGACAATTAAATGTAATAATGTCAGCAGCAATAGTTTTTCCCTTGTTCTAATTTAGTGAGACTTATTCTTACAAGATGTATATTAATATTATCATTATTGAATAACTCAGTTGAGTTATTCATTTGAGACATCCTTATTTAACTAGTTTTATTTTCTCCCAGTGCATTGTTTGTTGCACTATAAAATGGCACACACTGTAGCATTGTACAGCAGAAGTTGTGTAACTTGCTGCTCACAAATTAAATTTTGGTAACTACTTTATAAATACTATGAAAATACATAGCTGGATAAAATGTGTTATTTCCTCAGTTTAGTTGTACTGAAAACCAGATTTGTTTTATGCAAGTTGATCTGTGATTCTGGGCAATTGCATGATTGTGCTTCTTTTTTGAATATTACTTACAGATCATGCAAAAAGAAGTTAATGCTTATGCCCAGCTTATTTAAAGGACATAAAAACAAACAGGTACCCAGCAAGACTGTAAGGAATTTTCTTTGAGCAGCACATAAGAGTGCCTGAGAGGAGATGTTCACATTTGAGGGTTTATTCAAGATATTTAGGCAAAACAAAGAGTAGTTAAGTCCCCCAATAACAGTAATCATTTATGGGAATGCCAGTATGGTGATCGTATGCTTTACCCTCACATATATTATCAAACACTGGATTTATTGTTGTTTATTTTGGAAAAAAAAATAATCTCAAAGGCACAGTTTTGGCCTCCACACTATAAAGAAACTAGGCTTTAGTACAGATTGGGAAAAATATGATTCTAAGTAACAACTGCTCAAGTAAGATTAATATTCTTGCGTTTGGTTGGTGGCTTAAATGAACAGTATACAGGCATACAACAGTATGACAAACAGCAGCAAAATTATTAAATAGGAAGTGAATTACAGGTAAGTTAGTTCAAACAAACCTGCAAATATAACATCTCTTCATTCAGAATGCTTCACGTATTTTACTGTAACAATGATCAATATAATTAATTCATTTTTTAAAACCACGGTAGTATGAACTAACTTACCTGTAATTCACTTCCTGTAACTCACTTCCTGTTCACAGGTTTGTTTGGGTTGTTTTTTCCCTCAGAAGCCGCTTAGATTTCTATTTAGAAGTATTTTCTTGAGTCATTTCTGGTTGATGTTATATTCTACATCTCAGAGCCTTCTCACTTATCACTAGCTATATTGTGGAAGACAAGAATATAATTGATAAGTTATTGTCTGTTTCTGTAGAATCATCTGCCTTTGTGGTCAGTATGGCACTGAATTTCAAAAAAAAACAAGCTTCATGAGATGAAATAATCAAAATGAACTGATATGGTTCTTCAGTCTGATTTGTGATGTCTTCCATATTTTGGTAGGACATGATATAAGTGAAGAAAACTAGTTAGTCTGCTTGTTTGCATAAGTTACATGATAACATTGCAGCACTAGAGAAGTGAGTGCAAGCTGTTCGATAAAAACTGAGCGTAATGTCATGATGATTATCCATATAGTCCAAGTGTGTCAGTTAGTGTTTAGCTTGCATGTGCACTGTCCTCATGGTAAGTTTTTTCTCTTAGTAAAGACAACAGTCTGTGTTGTTTTAAAGAGGATGTGTCACTAATAGTTTGGTCCTGATCACGTTGCCCTAGGTAATACTGCTTGTGGTGCTGTCCTACTATCACAAACCTGCTCAACTTACAGCTTCAGATTCGGCCCATATCCTATCCACCAGTCCCATGCAGATGTGGCACACCTGGATTGGCCACTGGATCAAACTCTTTCTTTCTTGCACTCAAGAGGAGAAAATGGGAAATTTTTGCCACTTTGTCATTTAAGGAAGAAAGTCAAGGAGCTCATTTTGCAGAAAGGAAGTAGTACATATTTTGGCAACAAGCCTTATCGCAGGATGTTCTGTTGAAATAAACTTGACTCTTTTCTTGAAGCTTTAGGCAATATAATATGTTTTGATTGCAGTATGTGCTGAGTCCTGAATAAGCTTTTAAGAGTAATGGTGTTTCTAGTGTCTGTGCAGTACTCCATACAATACCTAATTGCCAGTATCTTTACAAAAATAAATTTTATTGTTTGTAGATAGCTTCATAGTTATGGGAGGGATGTAATTATTTCATAATCATATATATTTGTTTAATTTCAGGAAGCAGAAAAAAGAAAACAACAAAGAGAAGAAGCTCAGCGGTTGTACAAGCAAAAGAGAATGGAGGCTTATAAAATATTGAGTAAGAAGACGAAAAGAGGACAACCAAATCTGAACTTACAAATGGAGTTTCTTCTTCAGAAAATACAGCAAAATACATAAACCACTGTATACATCCTAATTACAAGTTTTAATTATCTGTGGATGTTTTATTAAGTGACTTTTAATAAATAATAATTTTTGGCTTCTACATGACTTTTGTCATTGCTTTGATTTATCTTATCAGTCCAAGAGCAGAGGATATTCATCCTGAAAATGTGCAGTCTATGCTGAGTGTGATAGAGATCTGATACCTTGAAAATAAATGGTCTGTATTTCTAAATTTAAGTTGTATTAACTATTTAATAGCCTGAATTCCAAATCACTAGAGCCTAGTACCATCTGAACTTGAATCTACTTTTTGTAAGGCATTGTATTATAGCTCTAACACTTCCTGCGATTGTGACTACTAAAATTATATTTGAGTAAAACAATACATGTGACATAATTGAGATCTCATAAACTGCTAAGGCTAGGGGTGTGTTTTGTGTGCTGTTGGATAGGTTTTGGTACATGAAAACAAGAACATAAACTGTACTTGTATGGGTATTATTTATCATTCTCCACAAAAAGTAACACTTATCAAAGGTCCAGAAATACTTTGAGTGTAAAGATCTCGTAGATTTCACATATACTTGGTGCTTGGTGATTTATACTTTGATAATTTATTTTCCTCATAAACTAAGTATAACTTTATAAGTACAATAGGTTGTTTTGGTATACTGACATTTTCAAGTTTCTAATTTTATTCTTTGGAACATCTTTAGAAAAAATTATTTTAAGTCTTGGTTTAGAGGTGCAATTAGTGATCTTTGGCCCAATAAAATAAAAGCATCCTTTAGTAAGACTTAGAAGTTTGCAATAAAGCAAATTGAACTATTTTCCTTAAGTTTACACAGGAGAATACTGTTATACTTCCGTGTGCTGTAGTTCTTTGGCAGCCAAGAAATAATACTGTTTTTTTTTTCTGCGTGTGATAAAGACTATGTAGGCACCAGAGTAAGGAATGTCTTGGAATAAATTTCTCAGCACATGCCCTGTAACATTTGCAATACATTTATGATGCTAAAGTATTAAATTATTTACAGTATTAAATTATTTATGGTGTTAAATTATCTCATTTAGAAGTTGATTTCAACTGCAAAACTTTCCTTGTTTAAAATACATGGAGAAAAGTGAAACGTGTTCCTGTTGAATGAGGAATAGTTTAGGAGTTTGAGTTGGCTAGAATGTTTCTTGTGTCATTGTTCTCAGGCTTTTTCCACCTCAATTTTGAATTCTTGGACTGTGGTGTCACTTAGGAAAAACTGAACACAAGTAACAAGGTAGTGCACCAATATGAAATGCAGTTGTGAGAAGCCAGTGTAGTCCAGTGTCTCAGCTGCTTTCTGAGCCTGCACTCCTGCACTGTCAAGCTTTTTAAATTAATTCAGTACCACTGGAAGGCAGCGATACAGCACTGATGATGCTGAGCGGCTCGAGGTCATACAGGCAGAGGAGGGAATCGAACATTTTCTTTCATTTAGAGAATATCACTGTAACAACTGACCCATCAGCTTTTTATGGAGAAAAGTATAGAAGGAATGTTTTGAGGAAGGAAATAAGCATTTCTTTTTTTATTTGATCATCGCTAGGAAAATAGTTCAATGGCAAATGCATGACTTTATGGATGCTGCCTGTAAAAGCTGCTGCTTTAAACTGTGTCTTTTAATCTGAAACGTATGAGAAGTTGGTCCAATGGGATATTAAATCGTTATAGCAGGCACAAGCAATTTCTGGGATCTACTTAAGTACCAAAGAAATGGCCCCTACTTGTGCTGATTTTTTTTTGTTAATCTTTGCTGTGTAGTGAAGATGTTAAAATGTGAAGAAGAGGAGCGTGTAGTCCTGTAGCCATTTCTTTTTTTAGTCACATGCTCAAAATCTCTCTGAAGTACACTGCTACTGTTTGTTTTCTCTTCTCTGAAAGCCTACGGATATCAGGTACTTGTATTTTCCCAGTATGTCTTGTGAATAAGATGAAGTGGAAGGGATAGGGCTGCACAGTTTGAAATTTTCTTCTTTAAGTTGAATATTCAGTGAATGCAGACAACTTCAGACAGTTCTTTTTACCTTTCGTTATAGACTGGTGAAGCTGTGAATCAGAAATAAGGGAGGGAAGAAAGCATCAGGTACAATACATTCATTTTCTCTTTTTAGTTCTGAGGAACTGGATGTGAAGCTTCCATTGGTCCTTTTGCAGGTAACTTCTTGGGAAATCATAATAGTAACTTAAACGGATCATCTCATTAAGCTGGCTTTGAAAGTACAAGGACTTGCTCACCCTGTACTCATCTAGAAAGAATGTTTTTCCTTACCACTAACAGGAAAATATCCATCTCCATCCATTAAGATACCAAGAAGCTTTGGAAATGTGGGACAATATGAACGATTATTCCTGCAGTAATAATTAACTAAAGGACATGAAGTTAAAAACCTGATGGTAATCTTAAAACTGCTTCTTGGGATTTGGAAGTAGTGTCTATTTCTGCTTTCCAAAAGTACTGTTTTATATCATTACTCAAAGAATTCAGAAGCAGTTCTAAATGGATAATGGACAAAAGTGTTGTAAGCATAAGAAAAATGGAAGGACACTTTGTTTAATAATATCACTGAGGGCAGGACAGAGCTCTGAAATACCAATTTTCAGTAGAATTTTTATTAACTCATGCGTTCCTTCTGGAAATTACTGAGTGGGTAGGTAATAATGAACTGAGGAACCATGCAGTTACCTTGCTGACTTCTTCTAAAGAAAACCTTTATGGCGTGTGAAAAAAAAGTGTTTAAAGCACTTGGTAAAGTAATTGTTAGTCCATTCATAAAGCTGAAGTGTAACTGGACCAGCAACATGCTGATGGTTCAATCTTTTGTATATAGCTTTGCCATGAACTTTGTCATCTTCTATGTCGTTTATAATTAATAGCAATTTCGATTATTATTTTCAAGTCTAGTTTTTTTTGTATATTTTCCTTCAAAAAAGATTGTCCCCACATTTCTTTAATATCTTGTTATCAGTCCAGTTGAGGAAACACATATGTCTGCTGAGAAACTGTATTTGAGGATCTTGCTTTGTGAATAAAAAAAAGAAAATACACATTATAAAAATAAAATGTTAGCTTAATGTCTTATTGACCTTTTCAGTCCACACTTACTAAATAATGTGATAAGAAGTGACACAGATTTAAACTATCAGTATGCAAAATTGCTGAATTTTATTTTGTCTTCTAACTGCCATAAGAGAATTTATGTAACAAAACCCTAAGTGCTAAAAGCAGAAAGACTGTTTCTGTAAGGAGAGTCTCTGGTTTCTGCTCCCAGTAGGCACTCTGATCCTGGAATCCAGGATCTGCAGATAAAATAGTTATGACTGTGTTGCACTGATCTTCTTATGGGGTGTAAGAGTGGGCAAAAGTCCCAGTTTATGTGCTCCTTGCTGCATAAATGATGGGTTTGGGGAATGAACAAGAAACAAACACTTCTATTTTTGACCCTTGGTGGTTGTCAGCTTATGAGAGTTGATACTGTCTCTAGTCTAAGAAACAATTTATTTTGAAACAAAAAAAAAGGAAGAAAAGTACTAATTTTTACATATATACACAACATCAAATGTGGGTACCTAGCTACAAGAACAGCAATGACAGGAGAAATCGTACGTTTGTCAAGACAAAGTTATTCTATCAAGTCATTAAGCTTGTTTTCCTCTGCTTTACTGGAAACAGTAATCAAAAATAACAGCTGGCTACAGCTGACTGGTTCTTTTACATATCTTTAAGCACAATGATAGCTTTTGTCAATTATGTTCACATCTCTCGGAGTATTAAGGAGAGTTCTAGAAGTTAGTAGTCAGAGTCTGACCTTTTCATTTAGGTCCTGTGCTTATATTTATAAGGACTATAGTGACTAAACCCTTTTCTTCCAGAGAGCTATGCTGTAGCCAGAAGTTTTTAGAGGTGAATGTGCCCTGTCATACTGCACAGAAAGGGAATAATCTGTTTAATCTCAAGTGACTTCAGATGATGCTAAAGATGATAGAAATTACAAAATGGGTATGAATAAGAGTAGTGGTTCTGTAGTTACCAGCAGAATTTCACTTTGAAGTTACTGTCACTAGTGATTTGGGAAGCAGTGAACAAATAAAAGCATTATGGAAATAAATGCAGGTGCGTGCATTCAGAAAATGTGATACTAATTCTTCTGTAATCCCCATAAACATTGCAAGTGTTGATATATACAGCACGCAAGGGGGATTTGTGCATTAAATATTTAATTCCGTGAGAGGTCTCAAAAACAAGTGTATGGTACACTATGGGCTCAGGTAACCCTATATTTTAAAAAAAAGATCAAACACGGAAAGGAGCTACAAGAGTGTTGTTAATTATAATGGTTTTATGTCTGATGACCCTGCTATGTAGTGAAAGGTATTCTGAGACACGAATTGTAGTAAGCAAAAACAACAATTAGGGAAGTCCTGCAATATTTGACTATGAACATAATTTTATTTTTCCTGTTTTAAGAATATAAATGCAACATTCTAACTCTAGTGCTCTTAAGGTTTTCTGTAATCAGAATACCACTAAGGGGTAAATAATCTCATCTGATCATAAATCATAGGCATCACTCCTAGAGATATCTAACTATCCATTATAAACTCCCTTATAATGACTAGTTACAGCCTCTAGACTTGTAGGAGGAGGTGAGGTGAGGAGGTGAGGTGAATCCCATCCTGTGTTCTGAAGAAGCCTTTGCAATGGTCATTTGGCAACGACAATTAATTAAAAGTGTAGTTCTGCTAAAATTTAGACAGAGTGAAAAATGTTTTCTGAGCAATAGAACAGGAAAACAGCCCTGAATGTATCACACACAGCTGACCAGGACAGGGCAGTGGGGTACTGTGTACCTCAGCTCCCTTTGAACATGGAGCTGTTAATTTTGGTAGTCAAAATAATTCAAGGGTCAAAATAATTCTCTCTTTGTCCCTAGATTTATTTTTCCTTTTTTTTTCTAGTTAAACTGTAATGATTTTCTACAAGGTAGATTTTTTTTATTTTTTCTTTTTCCTTTTCCCCCCCCCTTTTTTTTCTTTTGGTTCCACATGTGATATAATAAAGAACCAGGATTTAAATTACCTGCCAGTAGCAGATGGAAAGTACGTGCCCTTTAGTGGCTGACATGTCATCCTAATCTAAAAGCAAAAGGCATGTTTGCATGAAATGAGAAATAATTTTCCTCCTATTTAACATTAAAAATAATTTAAACTGTATTATAATGTGTAAAATGTTTTAGGTCAATGGCCAGCTCAAATCAGTACACGTATAGCAAAGATTGGTTTAAGGAGATCCAGGTGGTGAAACGTGTACAGTAGTAAGATAATGCTTGATAATGGTAAGGCCTTCATGTTTTTTCATTCAGTTGTTAATATTTACATTGAATTTATTTTACTGATCAGTTAAGTTAGATCAAATATAAGGTAAAATAAATAAATACACATTTCCCAGAATAGAATCCTAAGTTGAATACTTAACAAAGAGTTTTTTTATTTTGTCTTTGGTTTCAAGAATCAGTTGTGGTTTTGTATGTAGAAGTAATCCACCAGAGTAGTCAAGCTGGTGCTAAGCATTCTTTCCCCAAGAGCTGCATGCACCAACTGAGTGTTCGTAATTAAAACAGTCTTCACGCTGATATAATTTGTGTTATCTACCTACACCAGTTTTGGGTTTGCTCCCTCATCATAGGGCTGCTGTATTTTTGTTGAGGATTTCCCAGGAAGGAAGGAATGGAAGTAGCTGCCCTCCGCAGATGGGATGGTTGTCTCATTGGCAGGAAACTCATCTGGGCTCAGCATTTAGGATTTACTGTGCACATACAAACTCTGCATTCAGTGCGCACACAGTATGTCTGATCTGGCCCAGACTCATTAGTTTTATGGCAGGAAGCTTTAGAGCTGATCTGTACAGATATTGAGCATTTGAAGCTTCTAGAAATTATGCTGCATGTTTACATACACAGCACAAAACTAGCTTGCTCAGCATCCCTGAGAGTTGGCAACAGTGTCCAAGTCTGCATCCACCCTACTGGGTATTTAAGTCATCCGACTTCATCAGACCAAAATTACTGGACACAAAAAGCTGTGTAACGCCAAATATTTAATAACCCTATCTGTTATTAAATTAAAGCCAAGCTGGTTGTCCGTAAGTGCAGCCGCTTTTGCTTCAATATCCTTTTTTTCAGTTTCCATCTCATTTTCTGTTGATAGGTAAAAAAAAGCAACAGACAGCACTTAAGATCATGGAGCATATATCTGGAGGTAGGACACGTCCTCTGAGATATTAAACTGAAATATATGATATTTCATATTCTGGTATAATCATTAATGTGCATTTTTTGTCATCTCAGAGAAATATGTTATAATATAATTTCTACTTTTGAATGCAGCACATACATTTCATTCTCCAAAGATGATTCAGTGAAAGCTTTTTTAACGCTGCTTTGATTTCTCCAAATAATCATCCATCTGTAGACATAATAGGTATAAAAAGCATGAATTCATGCTGTGTCACGATTTCTACTGGTATTTTTAATTTTTTGGGGTTTTTTTGTTTATTTTAAAGATAGAATAAATAAAATTGTTACCTTAGGTGGAAAACAGTATTTGGATTTAATGAGGTAAACAGAGTTCCTTTTAAAATAATATGATAAGCATTAAAAAACATTTAGTGGTTGACAAACCAATACACATTAAAATATCAATTTATTCAAAGTATGATTTTTATAATTGTCATATAGGTATCAACACGCTGAATTGCACTGCAGTTTTGAAAACACACAGCAGTATTTCATATACACGGTGCTCAAGATTAAAGCAAAGGAACAGGGATATAAATTGCACATCCATACTAACACATAGGTATCTGTAAACTCTGGTCTGATCTACAGGTGATTCCTTAAGTTGATCATTTTTTATTTTAAAATTATGTCTTGTTGTCCAGGTGGTAGGGATTGCTGTTGATAATATTCCTCCTCAGTCTTTTTCTCTGGTATTCTGTTATGAAGTCAATCTGTTCTATAATGCATGGAGAGAGCGTGAGGAGGTACAATGATAAATTGCATTTGCACAAAGAGCAATAAATCATGCCAGAAGTGGCAAACACTTTGTATTTAAAAAATATTTTAATTGAGAGTACACAAAGGGGTCAAAACAGAGTTACAACATACACAGGAATACCTTCCACTTCTGCATCATTCTTAGTAGTAAAGCAAGTTGTCAAATATTCAGCTGCATAAGTAGAAGTAGGACAGCTTTTCCAACCCATGTCCTCACTTCCCATTTTGCTCAGGACAAGCACATTTAGGAATGAGCTTCATATTAGATCAGTGGGGCTTAAGGCCATGCTTGAAGTTAATAATACGAAGTAAAGAAACTAAAAAGGAGAATAAAAGGCTACCTCTTACATCCTCTAACTTCATGGGTTTTTTTTCTGAAGTTGGAACCTAAATCTTATGATTTGTGTTTATTTCTGTCAGAGTACTTTTCATTACATCACACCTGACTGCATCATAAAAGCAAATGAGCAGTTATGTGGTGGTAGGCAGGCACAGCGGGAGCTCATTAAGAGCAGTACCACATTGGAAGCTTTCTGAAACGCCAGATTTTTGAGCACATTGTCAGAAGATGTCAGAATTAAACATATTTCTGTGGGAATCCTGAGCTAGTACAGGCAGTATATATAGCACATGGGAGGAATTTTTCATTAATGTTCTGAATTTCAAGTAGATTCTAAATGTTACTCACATCTTCAAACTTCACAACTGATGAAATCATAAATTTTTTTGAATACAAAGTGAACCTACATTTAATACTCTGTATGAGACGAAAATTAAGATTGTTTTTCAGCTTTCTTTTTTCTGAAAGGTACTATGATTTTGCAAAAACAATATATAGACACAACTGTCACAGTAGTGCCCATAATTTTTAATATTTTTAACTTTCTGAAGATTCTTGGGTTTTATTTTTAACTCTTTTACAGTAGGTCATTACCTTCCTTGGGTTTAGATTCACAAAACAAAAACATGGATATGGTGAAGTTCGAATATTTAGTTTTTAAGGAAAACTGTAAAGTGAAAAAAGCAAAAGTAATCAGAAGTGAGCTTCACCTGAAAATATCATACGCAGGCGAGACTGTCATAGTTCTTTTTATTTTCTCAGAATGTTATTTGACAAGTGTGAAATTAACCTACGTAGGACCTTAGGCAGATGTTAAAAATCCACAACACCACAAACGAAGCAACAAAAAAACCCCAAACCAACAAAAACAGAAACAGCTAGAAGCAGCTCTGTCAGTCAGTTTGCATTAGGTGTTTCTCAAAGAAGCGTAGTCTCCTAGAAGTTACAAGCTTGGTACAGATGTGAGTCTTTGACCTGCGCTATAAAAAAGGCAGAGCAGATGATTAGTGTGGTCTGAATTATTATCGAATCTGTTTGGGGTATTATTCCTACTCCACTAATACCTAATTTGTGCTGAAGATGGCAGACTTTTGCATCTGTCAACAGTTGCAAATTAATTACAGGCTGAAAAGCTTTTCATTATCTTTAATTTCATTGTCTTTTAGTTTCAGTTCTATGGTAGTATTAATAAAGCATAAACAGTTCTTTGAAGAGTAGCAGGGCTATTGTATATGAAAGAGGAGGTTTGTTCTGGATTGGTTTTGGTATTAGATGTAAGGAAGATGTCGTCATTAAGGTGATCAGAGAAGTGTGTTTTCTACTTTCCTAACCAGCATGAAGGATGTGAATTTGTTCTTCTTTCTGGCTTGGGACAAAAGCATTTCCCTAACCTGTGTTTTCTTTTTTGATATATTAAGAGTCCACTTCCATGTAAGCCTATGGTTTTAATGGAAGTAACACATCACAGTAAAGCTGAGGGCCCAAAAGAAGAGAAAGGAATGGAAAGCACAGATGGATGGAGGAACTGATAACAAATACATGTGTGTCTTAGTGTAAAAAATATTCAGCATACGGGTTCAGATGAGCCACTGTTTTACAAAATCAGTGCATTTACATAATGAAATAACTCACATCATTTAGCAGATAAGTTCACATTTATGGGACTTCTTTTATCATAAACATTTTAGGGTACACACCCACGATGTTTCTTTCATTTTAAAATATAGATACTCTTGCAAGCAGCTAAATAAATTCAATTGGAAAAAATTATGTACAAAATACTTTTCCTTAGTTTGAATGTGGAAAGTATGTATTACAAAGCAAAGGGTCATTTATTACTAAAAGCCAGGCTTCTAATCTGTTTTGTATTTATTTTAAAATGTGAAACTGATTTCAGGTTTTTAGATTTAAAACCAAAAACGCTCCAAAATTTAAGTTTTCTCTAATGTCAGCTGAGTTTGGATGTTTCCCATTGACTATTTCTATGGCAACAGCAAACATATCATGAAGATAATTTTAGAAAATTTTTAAACATCTCACATTTGTGGCTATCTAGCTTCAGAAGGTAATATCAAATACTTGTCTACATTTCAACTGAGCCACTCCACAGAAAAGATGGAGATAAATAATTTGCAGCACCTGTACTTCCAGTGGTATTATAAAAATGCAAGCACTTTTCAGGGCATTTTTTTTGTTCTTGGTTAAGAAAAGCCCACTGGGTGGAGGCATGGAGCTGAATTTCACTAGGAGACAGCAATTCATAGATTAACATATGTAGAAAAAAGGAAGTGACATTAAGTTCAAAAACTGGTAGGTAGGCTTGTTTAACAAAGAATGTAAGACCTAGTCATTAGTTGAACTTGGGCACATTATTCTTAAAAACCCACTGATCATAATTTGAAATCATTTCTGACATTAAAGAACCACGGAAAATTTTGTAAACTGCCTAGATGTATCCTTTATTTTTAATTTTATGTTGTCCAGGTAAAAATTTGGCCTTATTATGCTCTAACTTTTCCAGTTACAAAACCAATACTGTAACCGTTATATATATAATTTACTTCCTAATCTACATAGAAGGAATACCTGAAGTCTTGCAGTATCAAGTCTACTTTAGTAAATATTTGGCTCTCCTGAGAGCTAATTACCAGTTGATCAACATTTTTCTCTTAATAGGAGCACCAAAGCTGAGCAAGGCTTGGTTCCACAGGCCATTGCAGTTTGTACACCACCTTGTTTTCTACTATGTTATATACTTACCTGATGCTGAACAAGAGATGCGGCCGCAATCCCTCAATTTCTCATCTGAACTCGCTACCAGGCTAGTATTATCAACAAACAACCCTTCTCACAGCAGAGGCTGAGGGTGCTAGCAGAAGATAATCACAACTCCATACCTTCCCTGGGCTCAGCTTTTTCCTGCAGCTGCTGCCATCTGTGGTTACACATTCTGGTGGTCCCAGTGTCACAGGCAGCTCAAATGCTTTTAGCCAGGTGAGCTCCTGGGGACCAGCCTGAGATGACAGAGGGTGTGCCTGCATCCCCCTGCAGTGATTTAGCCAAAGGAGTTTTCAACAGGGCTGGTGACCTCATAGGCAGAACTGGGCATGGAGGGCCAAAAGCAGTCTGTTGACATCCATTTCATACACGGAATGTTTGGAGTGCTGTAAAATGCTGGGTTTTGCTAATCTGTGCCTAATCTGCTTTCTTGAGTCTTGGACACAATTTGAGCCCAGGATCTCTATCGGTCAGCTTTAATGATAGTGATGTCTGCCATTGACTGCCCTTCTGTTGATATGTCTCAAAGAAACTTTGTATGAGGTATTCTCTGTGCAGCTGTGTGGGAAGAATAAACATAGTCAAATGAGACCTAGTTAGAGGCTTGACAAATATCCTCATAGTCAGCTCTAGCTAATAGAGGAACAAATACCACAAGGTCAAACTTCGTAATTTTGTCTGTAGATGCCTATTCTGTGTTTCTTCTTCCTGGAAAATGCTTAGAGAAGGTCTCCAGGGGAATTCCAATTAGTAATTGGAGTCTTGGCAAATATTGACCCATGTTTTAGACAAGTCAGTGCCTCAAGGTTAACAAAAGTGGCTGCTGTGCTCTTGCAGTGTTGTTATGGCTCTTCCTTGTGTTGGTTCATTCATCCATCTTCAGCCAGGCACTAAGGCAGTCTACAGTCAGGATATGTGCATCTTTAAAGTGCAAAGCAAAAATTTACTGGTTAACATATAGGAGATAGCTAGGAGTTGATGAGCTGTTGGTCTCTGCATCAAGTGTGCCCACCACTTTGGTCATGAAGAATCTATGGTGAGAGGCTGGCATCAGTCAGGAGGGGGAAGAGTTGGACGCCACCACACATTCTCTGTGCTTCAAGTTGCTGTCTGCCACCAGCTGCATCAACCCTGACAACGCTGGCAATTTGCTTAAAGACTTCACAGTTACTTCTGAACTGAACAGACCAGCCTGACTAGCCTCCCTTCTTTTTTTCCCGCTAGGACTTTAAACCTTTCCATACTGGCACTTTCTCTCTTATACCTTTGAGTTATGATGATGCTATTTCAACAATCTTAGTGGGTGACACTTTTGACTTTTCTGTTTTTACAGACCTTCTTGTAGAACTCACTTTCATGGCAGCCTGAACCCAGGTTATTCTGTTATGTCACATGACAACTGACTGACCACGGACAGCCTGGTCCACTGATGAGGGTACAGCTAGCCTTCAGATGGGGTTATGAAGGGAGGATTTTTAGCCATGCACTGACCCAAGGAAAGGTGGGCAGGAGTTCATTTCTCTGGAGAATTAATAGTATTTCTGTTTCTACTCTGCTGCTGCTTTTCACAGCCCAGTGTAAATTACAAGAAGAATGGGAATTTCTTATCATTTCAAGTTAGTGGAAACAGAATTTTCATCCAGGTCCATGTGCTCTTCCTTCAAGTTCAGGATATCATACGGTCTTGGTATTAGGTTCTTCCAGCCCAGTCTAGGGATCCCATTTGTTCTTACTCCTAGCATTCCTATTTGCCAATTCCGCCAGCCTACATCGGTCTGAATTGCAGCCCTACCTTTGGACATGCCGATTGGCATCCCCAGTTTGGTGTCCAGGTCACTCATAAAGATGTAAGATGTGACAGGTCCCACAACAGACCCAATGTGGTACACCACTTGTCAATGTGGGATGCTTCAGGTAGCATCCCACAACCCTCTAAGTGCAGTCATCCAGCAACCTTTTAGCCATCTAGTAACCTGTTTAGAACCATTTTTTTTTTAACGGAAATATGCAATGTGTATCTTATTTTGCTTT
Organism: Tapera naevia; assembly: GCA_033556795.1. NCBI lineage: Eukaryota > Metazoa > Chordata > Aves > Cuculiformes > Neomorphidae > Tapera > Tapera naevia. The sequence continues at coordinate 9,378,069 of JAUMJJ010000059.1, forward strand.
TCCTCGAGGTAGTAAGCAGAAAAATTTATTGAAAATTTGGGCCAATTATGATTTTTTTATTAGTTTGTTCATGAAATAGCATTCCTTTTGTCCTGAACAGCCTTAAATTAGTTTTCTTTTCCTTACTGCCAATTATAGAGCTTCCTTTTTATCTTCGATTTCCTCTATAGATTTTCTATAATTTTTATTGATATTCATTTCACTATCCTTCTTTTTTTCTGCTATCTTCAACATGAAAAGTATTTTTTACTAATATGTACAACTCTACAATTTATGTAGGCAATAAAAATGAAAATGTGGAAGTACTAATTCATGTGTATAAATTCAGCTCATTTAGTGTTACTGAAAATAATGAGCATCATAAAAAAGTCAATGATACTTCACATAAAAATAGTAATAGCTGTTATACGTGTAGCACCTAACAATCCTGAAGTACAAGAATATTTTCAAGAACACTTTTTACTGTTTTCTCAAATCCCCTGTGTAAGCCTGGAGAGTTCTAAATATATGATATCTAGGGGAAGAGACCTTTAGGCTGAAGATTTTAAAACCAGTGTTATCTGCTGTGCCAAGACTATTCAAAAATCTTATATAATTATTTTGGAAATAATTTTATTTAGCTCAGTAATATTAGGTCTTATCCTTCATCCTGACAGATGATGGGTTACATCACAGAATTATAAATTTTCGTAGCTTAGTTCCAGTAATCATGACTTGATTACATTTGTTATGTGCAAAATGCATACTGAGGTAGCAGTAAGCTTTTAAGACCTCAAAAGACATAGTATCACCCCAGTTCACAATTCCTATTCAGGGATCTCTAATTCCAGCAAAATAATATAAGATTATTGCAATGTAAAGTTGTAAGATAGCTAGATATTTTTTCTGATTTCTGATAGTTTTATTTTATAGATTTATGATGAACTAAGCCAATCCAGAAATTTATGAGAAAAAGTAACTTTGTGCACTTATGTTGATTTTTTCCTGACTATTCTTCTTCTGAGACAAAATGTATAGTATACATAAATTTTGGCAACTTACAAATTTGATTTTATGATGAGTTTTTTGGGTAAATTGGTATTTTCCAAGTGAACTTATCACCAAGATCTTGTTTACATAATTTGATTGACAAACACCTTGGTACAATTACTTACATACTGTGAAAAAATTCTTGGGGAAAAACATAATTGAAGGGATTAATTTGTTTGCTGGAGCTCTAGCAGTATTCTAACAACAGCAGTGTATGTGCAACAGGAAATATTTTATACAGCAGCAAGCATTTTTTTAAATGTCAGGTTTCATTCCAGATGGATATTGAAAACACAATCGTGGTAGATCATTGCACTTGAATACTAGGGACTGTGATTTCTTTGTCACCCACTCACAGTAGTTATGCTAATTTGTGGATGGAATCTGTAGGCTAGAGCCATGCTTGAGGAAGTAAAGTAACAGTTCACGCAGAGCTAAGTGAGGCACGGTGAAGAGGCTTCCACCCTACCTGGCAGTGTAGTGTCTGTCGTGAATCAAGAAGGGTCATTTCAGTTTGAACAGGGGAGAGGGTAAGCTAGTCACCGTCTCGGCTCCTTTCTGTAAATTCCTCCCTGAAACATAATACCCACCTTCTAACACGAAGAGGTGAGTATAATAAGTAGGAATGATGCTTGTTGGCTTGGCACTGCTCTCTTCTGGGTGGTGTAGATACTCCTTTTGTCTTTGAACAGCATGCAGCAGAACCAGTTCATTAGTGGACAGTAGGAGAGAGTGAGGCAAATAAGTGAATCTCCTGTTTCCTGTTTTATCAGTTATTCGTTACTGTTTACCAAATACTTTATGGAAACAAAATTCAGCCTTCACATTATGCATGTCTTCCATTCATGGTCAATTGAATCCAATATTATGTCAATGGTATCCTGGCCTGCATCAAGAATTGTGTGGCCAGCAGGACTAGAGAAGTTATCATCCCATTATACTTGGCACTGGTCAGTCCATACCTTGAGTACTGGGTCCAGCTCTGGGCCCCTCAGTTTAAGAGAGATATCGAGATGATGGAGTGTGTCCAGAAGAGAACAACGAAGATGATGAAGGGGCTGGAGCACAAGCCCTATGAAGAGCAACTGAGGGAGCTGGGGCTGTTTAGCCTGGAGAAGAGGGGACTCAGAGGAGACCTTATTGCTCCCTATAACTATCTAAAAGGAGGTTATTGGCAGGCAGGAGTTGGTCTCTTCTCTCAGGCGATCAGTGACAGAACAAGAGGACATGGTCTCGAGCTTTGTCACGGGAGGTTTAGGCTTGATATTAGGAAAAAAAATTTTTACTGAAAGGGTGATTGGCCATTGGAATGTGCTGTCCAGGGAGGTGGTGGAGTCATCGTCCCTGGAGGTGTTTAAAAACAGATTGGATGAGGTGCTTGTGCCATGGTTTAAATTACGAGTGTATGCTAATGTTGGGTCATAGGTTGGACTAGATGATCTCAGAGGTCTTTTCCAACCTTGTGATACTGTGATTATATGTTTATTTTCTGATTGGTTTACCAAACATTTTAAATAGCAGAATGATTGATAAGTTACAGGGAGCAATGAATCCACCCCATCTGTCACCCCCCACAATGTACCTTTGTAAAAAGAATATGACTATTTTAGGATTATCTGTAGCATTACGTGTTCTATAGGCTTCAACATCTCTGAAGTTTTGACCTGCAAAGAGAGGGAGACTAAAAAGACGCTGCCTGTGTACGTTAGTGTGCATGTTTAACACGTGAAGATGTTATGTACTCCACATTGTTACATACTTCCTTTAGGCTGGTTTTACCCTGGATCTATAAAGTAATATTCTGTTTTAAGACTGATCGGTTCCAGGGAAGCAATCATGTTCTTTACACAAAGGGATAAAAAAAGTTTTAAAAAATTATATTAAGAAACTGCGATAGAATTGTACCCAAACCACAGAAGCACTTGATCTCCTTCTTTGGCCACCTATTTTTGCTGTTATTTTTATTGCAGTACTCGATACTAATAATGTTCAGATACTTTTCCTTTTCCTCTGATACTGTACTGGTTATATTGTTTCACTGCATGAAAATTGGAGATAAAATTGCTTTGGCTGGGCTTGTCATAGCCTGGAGTTATTCTGTTGAAAATCAGGAAAACTGATGTTCAAGACTGAAGATACTGCTTTTCCACTCTGTCCATCATATGAAGAATTAGTTTGAACCTCTTCTTAGCCTGTCTCAGAGGAAAAGGAACTGTCAAACAAAGACTAACCCCTAGGGAACAGAAAAAGTAACCAATAAAATTATGTGATGTGTCTGGTAACTGACAAATTTTCTTGAGTGAATAAAGTATTATTTTAAAGTGAGTATCTTGATTATGCTTCTTCATTTGGCATTTTATTAGTCTCCAAGGCAAAAGAAAAGGAACATCAACTTTTTTTCTACTTTCACTATTAATAGCCCTTTCCCATAGTGCTTCGCAACAATATTTTCCCCAGCGAGCCTTAAAACAACACATCTTTTCCAGACAGCGGTGTTTTTTGGTTCCTCCTCAAGTCAGCAAAGACTGCCACCTCAGTCTCTGCTTTTTTTCATCATTAAATAAAGAGAAAACTCTAAGTAATGAAGCAGACTCATTTGAAATCAATCCCTTTTACAATTTTAGCTTTGCAATTTACTGGTGTGCAGCCTGATCCTTGAAAAGAAAAGAAAAAAAAGAAAAAGACTGAAAAAACAATGCAGTGAAGTGACTTTCCCGGCGTCATACACCACTGCCAAATCTGCCAGCACTCCTCTTTATAGAGAGGAGTCTGTAGTCTCACTGTAGGATCAGGCCATTACTCATAATGGGTACACTTCATACAGGGTGGAAGTCATGCTAGGTAGCAATGCCCTGTGGAGTTGTCATCTTGTTTGTATGTTAACACAGTATAACAATTATGATATAGTCCGGAAAATAAAGTAACAAAATGTAGATTTTTTCCGGTTTTATTTTTTTTGCTAAAAGACAATTCAATTTTGTCGTAAAGACATAGTGCTAGTAAAATTATGCAGATACTTTAATATTTAAAAAATAGACATATGCTTGAGTGTGACGATTAGTCATAATCGAAACGGCTTGTATTAACTCAATTTTATTTAATTGATTCCTGGAGTAAAAATTTAACCTAGTGAAGGCAATCAGATTTTTACCTTTTGTTTACTGCATGCCAATTTTTATCCCACTCTGCCCTCATTTCTTTTGTTAACCTTTTTTGCTCCTATTCTAGTATTTCATGCCTTGAAATGATAGAAGTCAAAGATCTGATCACAAGAATTGATATTTCTTGTGGCCCATAGTCCTCAATTTTATATGTCAGTTATTTTCAAGCTGCAAAAGCAAGCTTTCCAAATCTCCAGATGAACATATTTTATTTCTTCTTCCAAGTGTCTGAGGATGATAACACCAATACCGTGCCTCAAGACCTTGTTAAACAGGAACACACAGATTTTTATGACCTCAAAGAAAAATACAGTCAATTCAGTTGAACCACTGATTTCTCACTACTCCCCTTTCTTTTCAAACAGATACAGCTAGAGACTTCTTCCTCTGCTTGAAAATACCATGTATGAGTGCACAGGGAGTAGTACACGTAGTAACAAGCGTAAGTCACCTCCCCTCTGGTGTCAAGGAACAAACGCCTCACCTCAGATGTGCATCCAGGGCCATGTCTTTGAAACACAAATCTGTTTAGTGGTGTGACAACAGTACAGGAAAGCATTTTGTAGATCCTGCTGCTTTTGTGAAGTATGCGGAGTGCATTTCAGTGCACTTGGGAAAGAAAATAAATTTCAACAATTCCTAGTTTTTATGCTCTCGGTTTACTTTAGAGGCAGATGAGTAAAAATTTCTCATATACTTTAGAGAAAAGATAAAGTACAATCTTAGCAGGAATCATATGGTTCCAGATTTTCACATCCCAAACAACATTTTCTTGAGGGAAAGCCAAAATGTCCTTTCAAATCACTGTTAAAAAATGTATAATCTGGATAAATACATGTCTCTGCATTCAGCCACCAGGTCAATAAAATGTTTACAAAGTTCAGTTCTAAACACAAATAGCAAACTTCTTTGGAGAAAACTCACAATATATAGAGTAACTAATTTTACTGTTTCATGGGTTTAAATTCACTAGTGGATTTCATGCTAATGTAAAATGAAACATAAATTCAGTCAAAAGTAGTAATAACTCTAAGTTATTTATAGTCTCTAGTGCCATCAGTTTTGACTTATTACAATCCTACTATAACATACCGTTGCATTACTGTGGGGAAAAGGTCAGTTGTTCTTGTGCCCAGTTGTGGACTACATGAATTTTTCCAATGATGGCATAGAACAGTTCAGACAAAAAACTCAGACACACAAATTTCTACCTAACAATACACGGCCCTGGACTCAGTGGGTTTGTTTTGGGGTTTTTTTTTGTTGTTTGGTTTTTTTAAGTTGTATTTTGATAGTTCTCTAGAAGTAGTTCATGGATCTTGTGAATGTGTAGATCACAAGCCAGAAATCAGTCTTTATTGTAGAGCAATCCTACTTATAACTGGGGTCTACATGCTGAAGTCAAGCCAGGAACAGCTGAGGTTGGAAACTAGCAGCTACAAATCAGATTCAGGAAGGTGGGAGAACAAAGAATCAGAGAAGTATATGAGACCTTTAGCTACATCTTTTGAGTAAAAGTCTTTCCAGATGGATCCCTTTTAAATCAGTCGTTTCTTAATGTAGTGATTTCATAAACAGTATTTTGTCCTAATACAGTAGATAGACTTTTCTGAGGAGAGGACATTTAGGTCACCTGGAGTAGGAAGAGTCAATTCCAGGTAGGAGGATTTATTTATGGGCATTCACGTAAGGATGATAAGGAACAGAGTCTAAGAAAGAAGAGCTGGATACACTATAGGAGTCCTTCATAATCAGAAAACAGTCGGTGAAGTCCAGGATTGCTTGCAGGGAAACGTCATGTATTTCTTTGCTGAAGAAGGGAAAGAGTCAGTTCCCCTGTACATCCCTCTGCTGCTGCTTTTCTTAAGATACTTCTCCCACTTGCTTGGGTCATTTTGCTTTTTTAAATGTTTTGGAGTTTTTTGTTTGAAATACTTTGCTGTGCCACTATATGATACTTGACACTTCCTCTTGTTTGATGAAGCATTTGATTTCTTTTATTTTTTTTCTGGCATCTAACTAAAACTCCCAGGATCCAATATCAGAAAACATAAGCTGTGGATGCATTCAAATTTAACAGACCTGAATTTCTGTGCAGCTAATCTGGTTTTATTCTAAACTGGAAAATGCAGGCAACATTGCAAGCAATACATTCACAGCTCAACAACAGTGTTAGGCTTTCAGCATTTCTAAAGTTGTCATAAGAAGACTATCTTCATGCCATAAAAAGGATTGTTCAAGTATACGATGACTGTGAAGAACAAAATATATTCCTACAACATCTGATTCCATCAGGATCACTTCTAGTGTGACCTTTTAATACCTATGGAAGAATATGTTTGGAACTAAATCTTGAAATTGGATATTCATGTATTACGGTATTGCATTTTAAAGGGTGATAAGAGCAAGAAATACTTCTTAAAGGATTTTCTGCTTACATTTCATGATTCAGATATTCGTGTTTGTTTATATTTTCTCCTGCCTTGCCTGAATGTGGAAGATTTAAAGAACTAAAGAAACATACAAAATGTACATGATATCCTTATATATTCATACAATAATACTTTTCTTAAGAGGATATTTTTCCAGTGATAGAAACAAGTCATTGACAAGGAAACCTTGTTCCATTGTTTCTATTTTTATTACAAATCTAATGTGGGCCTTTTTTAGACAATTGCTTTCCTTTATGTGGATTCCTCAAATACAACATGTAAGAATAAATAACTCTTAAAAACAGTTCTTAGCCAAACTTGGTATCTTGCTTAGTAATAAAATGTTGCATTTTTAAAAGACTGTATGTCCTATCATAATGATAGTTCACACATGGCTGGGATGGACAGTGCTTTCAGTTAATGATCAGGGAATTGCGCAATTCTTCTCGATGCTGTGTTTTAGAAAAAAAAAAATACAAACCAATTTATTCCTAATCTTCTAAGTATTTCTTTCTTAGTGAGAGTTCAAATATCTTCACAGAAAACCAACAGAATAAAAATTAGTAATGTAATTCAGTGAGCTGGGAGTGGAGAAAGAACTAATATAAGGTTCAGTAAGTGTTCAATATGCCCCGTTTCCAAAGAGGAGTTTCTCTTTAATTATTTTTGCTTCAGATTTCATCCATTGAATTATGAATTTCTTACAAGAGAGTTAAAAAAAAAAGAAAAAATGACTTCTCCAGAGAAAACAGCAAACTGTCTCAAATAATGAGCTGCTGGATTTGTGGAATTGCCTCCTTTGTTGCCGTGGAAACTAAAGTTATGAAAAAATGAGTGAAATAAGCTGATGGTGCCTCCCATAGTTTTCCTGTAATTTTTGGAGATGTTAATGTTCCTTAACACAGATAATTGTTTTCAATTTTGGAGCAACGGATGGAAAAATATGGAGTTTGTTGAAGAGCAGCTGAATATTTATATGCATAACTGAAGCATATTAATACTTGCTAATAAATATCCTACAGAAGAATATTATAAATAGTAATCCCAGTGAAGTTGGTTATTCAAAATTTGCCGGTGAACGCAATAGGAACAGAATTCGATCCAAGCGATGAGGAATTATTGTTGCCCTGGGAGTTTTTGCCACTGGGACTTAATCTCTTTCCTAAGGTTAACTGACAGTTATTCTAAGACTAAAACATTCTTCAACTGTCCTTCCCACAAGGTTAGTGTACAAAACTTTTCAAAAAAAAAAAAAAAGAAATGCACTGTCTCCTACAACGAGAATCAGTAGAACAAAATTGAGCACATATTTTTTAAAAGAGATGTCTTGTAGTATCAGCCCAGAAAAATCTTTTAGGTGGATTAGCCCAGCCAGTTATAGCTACAGTCTTAGTTATACCTATAACAGGCTTCTGAAAAAAAATCCCATATTTTAGGGTACTCCTTAAGTTCATTAACATAGACATTTTACTTTTTAAGCATCTAGATCAACTTCTTTGTTAAGAAGGTATCCTGTATCATCAGGGAAGCAGCCAAATCAAGGTACTTTGCACATTTTTTTGGGCATTAACCCAAATCCTGACTCTAATTTACCTTTCTTGTTTGTTTGTCAAGTAATTATACTCTTTTGTTGGTCAGAGGAAATGTTGTAAGCAAATATTGAACATCCCAGTTCTGTTTCTTTCAATGAAAACAAGCCCCCCACCCTCATAGACCTCTCACAATACTACCAGCAAAATCTGTTCTATTACAATTGCAGTTTCTGTAATCCTAAAGGATCTGGGGTTTATCCATGGATACCTTACAATTATTCTAAAAGCTACTACTTAAATAGATATCTACATCTCAAAAAAATGAAAGAAAAGATGAAAGAAAAGTCCAGGAGTAAACATTGCCTTTCTGAAGTTTGTAGTGACAGTTCTTTCAACAATCTCTTTCAACAAAGGTAATGTTACTTGGTTTCACTACGTTACAAACCAGTACCGTTTGTGGTACTTAAAAATCAGTCATGAAGAACCTTGCTTTTCACAACATGCCAGCATGTGGTACCCCTTTCTATATAGCACATTAATAGTTAGGGCGCTGCATACATAGTTAACATCCTGGGTTAATTCTCCTCTTCCATGTGGATTCTTCAAATCTAAATTAAGATGCATTCTGTGCAATTCATTTACCTCCTTGTTTAGAGGTGAAAATACCTTCCACCTTTTTTGTGGAAGTTGTGAATTCTTCAGAAATTAATATTTTTCTTTTCATAGCAAATGGGCAGAAGAACAATGATGGACCATGTTAGTCTGGGTGTTCCCTAGTGGATGAGTAATCAAGATTTTTAGCCTCCACTCCTATGACTGATTGCACTTTTCATCATTAAGATTTTGAATATATAGCAATAGCGTTTCTGAAAGAACTCTAGCCACAAGGTACACCTCTGTTTTCTGGTTGCTGTGCCAAGATCTGTGTCTTCTGCCTCTTGATTAGTCTGGGGACCTGTCTGCTGACAGTGCTGGCAAGTTTGAAATGGTCATCTCAGGCATCTTACTTGTCTTACCAAATGTGTAAGGAAAGTAGTTAACTCAAAGAGCTTTTTTATTATTTTCATTGCTTTTTATTATTTTTATTATTTTCCAGCATCAAAGAATATTTAATCAACCTAAATATTTTATTGAATTTGATCCTTATTTTTTCTGCTTTAGTTTTGCACTGTTAAGTGATGATATACTATTGTATTTTATTGCTGTTGTTCACAAAGGTATTGATAGTAAAAGCCTATAACTTGTGAGTTTCTCAGGTACTAAACCAAGGATTATCATAAAAATGAAATAAAAAATAGATAAAACAATACAATAAGATGTATAATTTAAATTTCTGAATCTTCAAAATTACTTCCATAAATAAAAACCCTTTTAAAAGTATTCAAATGCAGTTCAAGAGAAGAGTATTTCATATGAAAATATATGTGTTAGTATTAGCCAACAAAATATAGGAACAATAATGCAAAAATACAACTATGCCAAATGATAGGTTATGTAGAAATGAAAAAAATATATGAGGTGCAAAAGAAAAATAGATTAATAACAATAGAAGTATTGTGTTGCTTTCAGAGAAGTTAGGATTTTGCATTGTAAGGTTCTTTTTTGACTTCATTTTGACTTTATTCAAAGTTGTTCATCCTCATTCAAATCACGCTTAACTTTAACTCTTTGTCATTGAAACCTACAACCAGGATTACATGAAGGACATGTTTGAGTGCTTTCCCTAAATCATACCTTTGGCAAATCTTATGGTTTAATCACACTATTTTTCCAGAACATTTCTTGAATTTGGTACTTAAGTAAGAGTTTCAGCTGCAAAGTTTTTCTGTGTGTCTTCTTTATTAAGAATCTTGTCTTTATAGAAGCAGATAAAAACTATAAATTATGACTGAAAAAGCCCAGAAAGGCATCCACTCCAGAAAACAAATAAAAATAACCCCAAAGTGTTCTTATTATAGCTGTTTTGGATGTTAATTCTTTTTTCATTATAAAAGCAAGAAAACAAGAATTTTGTTTAACGTTAGGAAGAATAAAGACATGAGAAGTGCGAATTTAGGTTACATTCTGCATATAATTTGCACTTTTCAAAAAATTTATGAAGACAACAAATTTTAGAAGACATTGTTTTACCTTAGGCAGTTCGTTTACCCACAAACCAAAATGTGCATGATTTATGGCTGCACATAATTCTTTTTAACACAACAAAAATATACGACTAATAATAAGTTAATAACCAAAAGCTGAATGTCTTGGAAGTCTTACATTTTTTAGAGATTAAAGAAACAAGAGGACTTTCAAACATCAATGTGTTTGTTAAGAGTGTGTGTTAAAATATAATCCCCATAAGACCAACCTTCTAATCTCCCATGTTTCTTCTTTCATTTACATAAATTTTTCCACTGTTCTAGGCTGAAATTAAATTAAATATATACCAATACATCTAAACATAAACATATCTCAGCAATCTCAGTGTATCTCAGATCAGATAAGCTACATTTAACAGCTGGAAGTTTCTACAAAAGCTCATTCTCTACTATTACAAGTTTCCAGGAAGATCCTTATATCTAATAACTTTTTCAATATATGAAACTATGATTCTTTCCTAATTAACATTTTGAATTCAAGTTTTTTTTTAAAAAAATATATCCTCTTGTTCAAGTACTACAAGTGACGTGATGGAAAAATTAATTATACTCTGTGTAGTTCTGAAAATTAGAGGGCATTAATCTCATCCATCTTTCAATTTCTTAAATTTAGGAACCTAATCAAAATTAATTACTTAGGAATCCTCTATATCCCATGAAGAAAATATTTAGTACCAGACACTGGATCCTCCTGCTGTTAAGATAGATGACTAAAGCAAGACAAATAAAGGGCTTTTTAGCAATACTGCTCCCTCTCTCTCATAGGTGACTGGTGGCATCTAGGTGATAAGCGTTAAGCTGATGATGCCTAAGTTGTTATTAGTAGAATGAAGGGCAACTAATCTTCTTCTGTAACAAAGCTCTCATCACCATAGTATTTCAACACCAGGAAATTCAGATTTTTGTAAGGCATATTTCTGTGCTGTACCCCGGCACTGGCAGCAGCACATTTCTTAGCTCCATTGCTCCTTTCTGCTGTTCCTACCTTCTCTCCTCCCTAAGAACTGGCACCTTCCATCTCCACCTCCACTGCACCTTGTATGGCCATGTCTACCTTTGCCAGGTGACAAGTGAGAAGCTCATGGCCTCAAAGGTATACTTGCTGCATGTGGATTGGAATAACACAAATTCATCTTCTAAGTAGATATCAGTGGTCCCTAAGGAGAGAGGATAAATTATGGAAGGGCCAAGAGAGAACTTGTAGGAAAATGCCTGAAGGGAAATGGAGAAACAGGAAAAGGACAGCTGTGGCAGAAGAAACAAAATGTGGGACTTTATTTGTGTATGCATAAACCCAAGATGATACACAAAGAATCACAGAAGAAGAGGCTGTGGGAACAGAGAATGCGACATAATTCATATTTTATTTTTATGATGGACTTGAGTTGTCTTTGAACAGCCTGGCTCATGAATAGTTAAGCTGAATATCTTGAATAACCTATAGGGTGATGTTTGTTTCCATAAATTATTCACTGAATACTTACGAGTAACAAACTCATTTGTTGTAACTGGCTTTCAAGTAAAAAAAAAAGGTGAAATTTCCAATACATTATTCGAACAGCTGGAGTTCAGATATGTTTTTATGTATGTCAGACACAAATACACTCAAGGTGTTATTAGATGGTAAGTGTGATAAACCTGGCATTTCCTTTGCATCAAATGCTATTGATTGTTGAGCTCAGAGAGCCATTATCTGCTGAAAATGTGGAGTATTTGAGCTTTTGCCAGTTTCTTGTTGCTGAGCAACGGCATTTGTCCCTTCTAGTTTCTTGTGTGTATGTGGCTTGTACATATGGATTAAACTGAATGAGGAATGAAAACTATCTTAACTATTTGACGGCCATGTAGAACATCTCCTCAGTTTGAAAAGTGAGAGTACATTTCCTGTATTTTCCTACACAGCTTGGATTAGGGAGAGGACGGGGCTGTCAGAGAGCAGCAAGGACAGGGTCAGGCAAAGGGGAGTCTAGGAGTCCCTGCACTGGCTGGGCAGGGGCTTGAAGCCAGGGCTCAGCCCCGCAGCCAGGTGAGGGAATGGGGCAGACCCAGAGGTCATGGCCAAGATTAACCAGGACTAATCACCGTAAGATAGTATCATGGTGATGGTGTGGGTTGAAGGTCTAGCGAGGACATCAGGTCAGGGGCAGACACAGCCCCAGGATGGCTGGTCAAGGCTGTGGGGATGGTGATGGGCAGAGGCTGGCATGTGGATCCATGAGTAGGCCTGGATTGGTGGAACCCACGGCTGGGCAGGGCAGGGCTGTGGGGAGCTGAGGGCCTGTCCTGTTGCGGGGTTGCTGGGGCTGGGGCTGTTGGCCCTCAGAGGCTGACATGGAGTCCTGGAAATGTGGGGGAAGCCCTGGGGGCTGACATGAGGTTGGGGACAGGGTGAGTGAAGTCTCAGTCTTCCGGATCTCTGACAATGGTGTTAGTAAACATCTTTAGTGAGAGCTACATGTTCACGTTGCTGTGTCTGGATTATTTTATAATACTGAATTTCTGAACAAAAAGTAAAGACCTTTTACTATACTTTATGCAGTGTCTCCATTTTGATTCATTCCATAATGACTGTGCAAGCAAAAACTTTAGTATCCATTAGCAATGAGCATGTTCTCCAAAACTTGGACTGTCAGCAGCATCTCAACACCAAAGGTAAATGAGATCATTTTTGCAAGATCCACAGCTACATGAAAGTGGGATTGACCTTTTCATCAGTCATTTTGAAATGTCAGATATTTTTAACTGACTACACACAACACCTTTAGCTCCATTAAGTACCTGTTTTCTATCTGCTATTTTCAATTTTGATAATTAGTTCAAATAGCTGCATGTTAATTAACACAACCTGATTTCTCTTGTATTTCCAAATGGGAAACCCATAGGTAACTTCAAGTTCACTTTTGTGTTCAAGTGTGAAGTCATCACTGAAGCCAGCTTCTAACATCCCCTATGAGGTCCACAGTGCTTATTTAGAGCATTTTGGTGACTCACCAATGAAGGTCAACAGCAAACACCTTAAGTGTGATGAGAGACAGTCATTCTGGATTGAGTTATTCATACCTAAAAGTGCTTTTGTCAAACTCGAATTCATCTTTTTCTATTCTAGCGTTTCTAACTGAAGTCTTGCTGGTGTCAGCAATGTAAATTATGCATGCCACCTTAAAAAGTAGTTAGTAGTGGCACAGCAGATGAAAGCTTTTCTAGATAATATATGATTTGATAACAGAACAGAAACATTGGCTAAACTTAAATCCTGAAATGTTATTACAGATTTCCATTAAGAGGTAAGGTTGACCCAGGAAACGCTGCCCATCATTTTGTCTTTACACTCAGTACCATCTGCATCAATAACTGGTGGCTGTTGTCTCCTTCAAGAATAGTGTTATGTGTACTCAAAGTCTGACTTTACAGGAGGACTGTCAAAGTAAGTAAAGTAAGAGAAGAAATCTAGTTAGCTGAAAGATTTTTCTATGAAAATACTTTTACAGGAACAGAACAAGAGATTTCAAAGGGCAGGTATAAAGAAGTGTTAAAACAAATTAAAGCCACAAATCTTCTGTTCTTCCATATCTCCATATTGAGTAAATGAAGAAGATATGAATTTCTCATATGCAGCTCAAGCATGAGTATGATCTTTATAAGAAAGATAGCAGAAACTTATCACAAATAAGTTAATAATGCGTATCTGACTTCCTCAACCCCTCTTTGGACACAAATACACTTTCTTGGGATTTATCATAGCATCCCAAATCTTATAACTGTTTCGGAAATTAATTACTAATTATAAAACTAACTTTCTTTTTGTTTTAGCCCACTGCCAAGAAAAGGCAAGATTTAGATCTGCATCTGTTATAATTTTCTCCAAGGCGAAGAAAACACACGCAGAGTATCTTCCAGAGGAGGGTGTTAACTGGAAGTAGAGATTCCAAACTACCCAGTAATGCTTATGTTTTCTCCCAAGATGGTGATCATCCTGTGTACGGATTTTTGTTACTTTAAGGAATCTGTTTGTTCTGTTTGAATGCACGCTGCTTGAATTCCTAGATTTTAAGCTGTTGTTTTTTTTTTTTTTGTGATGAGGAGTGTGAAAAGAGGAACATTACAATGACTCATTAGATATTCCTATTTATATTTCCCTAAAAAAGTATCGTGGTTTTCCTTTATTTCCCTCCAACAAAGGCGGCATATTGTAGAGTAAGTGCAGTTGTATTATAAGATGTTTATTGTAATTTCTGCTCACCTAAACAATTCTGCATTCAGGGTCTCCCACAATGGATACGAGATATGTATGAGTAAAAGATGAAGCTGAACAAATGGAAAACTTGTTAAAACATTTTATTCCTTGGCTATTTTAGGTTTGTATTGTATTTCTTGGTGTCAAAGTTGATATGTACTTAGCTATACTTCTATACATATATAGTCTGCATGTCTACTTGGGTCTACATATATGTGTATGCATGTAATACATATGATAATTTAGTCATGGTCTGGGAAGAACTGGTTTAATATAAGGTTTTATCCTAAGCTTTAAATTAAAGTAGTATCACCATACCTAATCGATTATAGTCATGCCCTGTTAATATAAATTACTAAAATATATGACTTAACAGCAGAGATTCTACTCTGTAATAAATACATGAAAGCATAACTGTATTGGACATATTAAGCTTTTGAGTTGATGATAGGTTGAAATTCTCAGCAGCAGTTAGCCAATCAGTTCTTTTATATTTCTGTTAAAGAAATATAACAAATCATGCATAGTGAAAGTAAAATACGGACATAAGACTGATCTTAGATAATTCTTAATATTATACTATAGATATATTATAATATAAATGATCTTAATATTATAACCAAAGATTTCTGAAGAAAAAGTGTATGGTTACTGAATTTATTAAGCTGATGTGTTAGTTTCATCCTCTGATTTTTGCATAGTGATTTTTAGTGCAGTTAGCATGTGTACCATGTTCCTTCCTTCCTTGCTAAGCACTAAACAGCAAAAGAAAGGTCTGGAGAAGAACATAAAGTGACAGGGATACAGATCATACAAATAATACAAATGCTATAATTCAGTATTAAAAATGATGAAACAAAAGTTTTTGCAGAAATAACCTCAAATTCTTGCTCCTCCTAGAAGGAGCAGCAACCTTCACCACAGCAACACTATTGCTACAGCACAAAATTAAAAGATGCATTCAATTCTACAATGCAACTCTACCAGCAGCCTTGCCAAAGCCAGCTTCTGTGAAGAGAGCGCTGGATTTACATACTGAATAAGATCAAGGTTCTGTAAAGTGGAGATGGTATTTACCTAGGAAGTTAATAGAATGTACATCGGCCCTGCAGTCCCACAGTCACTATTTTGGGTCATGCTGCCTGTGTTTCTTTGTCATATGACATAGAAGCTCCTCCAAAGCCACACAGGATCGGCATTAAAGGTGGAATTTGGAATTGTGACAGCATCACCAACTGAGCAAAGAGAACTGGAATGTCACTTACGTGACACAATTCATTCTTGCAGCCAAAGTAATTTTACTTTGCTTCAACTACTCTCCCGAATTTCTGTTAAAACAAACTGATTATGCAAACTTCAAAGCTGTGTGTTCAAAATTGCCCCCAGTTAATGGTCTTCCAAAACTAATATATGTATGGTTTTGTTAAACCAGTTGTTTTGTGGCAAAGTGAGTGGAAGTAATGATCAGTAAATAATCCAGTATAGAACAGGCATATTATTTTCAGAACTTACACCTTTTTGCTAAACTTGCATTTACAACCAGTGTTATTGAATGGACAGACTTAAAGGAAGCCCCTGCGTTTTACTTTGGTTTTACAGACAATATCATAAAATTCTTTTCATTAACAGAGTAAACTCCAAGTTTGCGGAAGTTGTTTAACTCCCTTTACAGCCATTTATAGGAAGGCTATTCTGGAACTGTACTTTTGCAGGAGGCCTTCTAAATTCTAACCAAAATTTAATCACAGCCAGTTGGTTTCTATTTGGTTTTGCGAACATTATCCATTAGATTACATAGTTCTTATTCCTCTCCCTTGTTTATCCTCAAAGTGTTTCTAGAGAGTAACTGTATTCCCTCTCAGCTTTTGTTTTGCTAGGCTAAACAAGGCAAGCTCTGTTGACAGATGGTTGGCCAGAACCCAGCTAGGCAAGGCTGACACATCAGCTTCAGAATGCTAGAGCAATCACTCTTTGGAGTCTAACTCCAGACTCTAATGCAACTCATCAGAGATTTGAGAGCAAATAAACATCCTCTTGGGCTGTAGCTGCCTCACTTCTTCTTGTTCCCCAATTACCAATACTCCGTGAACTAATTCTGTTTTTAATAATTTTCAATCAGAAGCTTAAACCCTTTTATAGACATGGGAATTGTAATTGTAGCTTGAGTTGACATAACTGGATTACTTTTGATTTAACTAATTTGTGCTCCAAAATAAATGACAATTGAGGAATGTGAAGACAAGGCAACAAAATGTCGTGACAGATCTAGTGTTCTTATCTTACAAATTAAGAGATGGTAAAGACCTTGCTCTCAGTGTTATTGCTTCCTCTATTCATACTGGCGGCTGCTATGTGTATGTTTCCTGGAAAAGAGTTATTTGAATCCTTGGGGAAAAACAGAGTTGTAGACTACTAACTGATAAATCCTGGATATTGACCGCTGTTACTTCTTTCATTTGGACCTGGCAACAACAATCAGTTTCTCCTTTTGAGCCATGAATGCAATAGCAAAAATTCAAACTAAGGTACTTATATGCTGCCAATGTAGAAAAGGAATTGTTTGTTTCAGATTTTAAGTTATTGTTCTTCCCCATCTTAAAAATATTTTACACTCATGAAGTGGCTTCTTACCAACAGTGCTGGCTGCTTGTCAATATGGGTGAGGTAATCCCTACATATAGGGCTCAATCTTAGGAACTGGCTAACCTCCAAATGTACAAATGAATACGTTGGTCTGTTGAAATAGGCTTTGAAATTTTTTTCCTGCAAATCTTGCATGGGAAAAAGATTTTGTCACCTATGGATTTGTTTACGACTAAAAATTCTTATCAAGATTTGCTCCATGCGCATGTTTTGTTTTTAAAGAAGGCAAATATAAAAGGAGTACTTGTCAGAACCAATGATCTCTACTTGGCTGTTTCTCTCCCTCCTGTTTTCAGCTCCTCTCATCCTTTCGTTCTTCCTCCTCTCTGCTCCCTCCCTCTCTTTGCCCCTTCACCCACTCAATCTCTTCACTCCTTCCTATGCTCTTTCTGTTACTCATGTTTCTCTATTTTATCACGCACCGTGGGATAATTTATTTTGCTGCTCAAATGTTTACATGTTTGAATGAATCAGGGGCATAATTTTCAGCGCCAAAATAAATCCAGTAGCATATTTTCTTGATTTATTAGGATATATATCATCTGACTACTTTATACTAAAATTCTTATGTTTAATTTATCAAAATTCTTCTTTTTGATTTATTAGGATATATATCATCTTACTACTTTATACTAAAATTCCTATGTTTAATTTATCAAAATTCTTTTTTTTCAATGTAATTTTTGCTTACTTCATAATTCTTCCTATTTTTCTTTTTTTCTTGTTAAAATTGCATTTAAAGGAATTGGTGAAATGAGAATTGAGAAAATGCATTCCATTTGACATTACTGACACTTTGTTTATATGTTATGTCATTTTCCCATATTTCATCTTTCATGTGAGTGAGCATGAATAAAAACTTCAGCAGGGACTGAAGCTTTGCTGGTTATAGATGGACTTTTGGCTTTATGATGCTATTGTAAAATGAATAGTATATTTATTCATTTCACTGCCCTCAATAGATAATGCTGATGCACAGAAAAAAAGCACTTTTACTTTACACAGGCATCAGTTAACTGGGTTTTTGCAGCTGTATGGAGTTCCATTTCAATAAGGAATACTGCAAGAAATGGACCCAAATGCATGTTATATCCAGTGTCTTAGTAAACATTCTTAGTACTATCTTTTAAAATGCTGCCATTTTTATCAATAAAATTCAAATTCACAGGTATTCAGATAGTGGTCTTTGGCTGTGGAGATTTCAATATTTGCAAGTGTAATTTTAAAATAAACCCCAATTTTATTTGGACAGTGACTGAGCAGGGAACACCTACAAATTGTTCTCTTCTCCTGACTGGATTTCTATATGTTGTATCATGCCTTACTGCCATATGGTACAATGAAATATAATAGTTTATATGTAAAGTTGTATGCCAAACATTCCTTAATCAGCTGAAGGATCACACTGCAACCTTCTCATTGTGAGTAGTCCTGTCAGCTTCTGGATGATCATCTAGTATGATTTTTATTCTGTTTACCTTGGCTGCAAACAGGTCTTGCATACTGACACTTTTTTTTCCCCATTTATACTTTGAACACTTCCTTGGAAATATTTAGCTCTCCAAAATGTACTTTCACTTTGTTTTTCTATTGTTGGTGGTGGTGGTGGATTTTTTGTCTTAATTCTTCACAATTGTGAAGCTAACAGCTCGATAAAGTATTTCAGTGCTTAATGTTCTCCAGTGGTAATATTTTAGAATTTTAGTGGCCAAACCTTCATTTTTACAGTTTTAACACAAACGTGTTATTAAAAAATGAATGATGCTCTTGGAAAATAATAAAGAAATAACTGATCAAATAGAACAATTTATATGTTTCATTTTTTGTATTTTCCTCACTTTAAAACTTGCTCAGCACAGCTCTGTATGTTTTGCTACACATTTTATTACGCATATATATGGTAGCACAAGACCTTACTCAAATGGAACAGTGAGCCGTATTGCCCCTGGGAGGAGCGTGGCATACAGAAAAGAACAGTTTATAATAATTCTGGAAGAAATAATTGCTTGAAGCAAAATTCCTTCTAGAGGCTTCCTGAAGGTGACGTAGCTCTGTTTAACCGTGGGGTAAGTGGCTTTGTATGCAAGAAGACATTCTTGTGTGCTAAACCTCCTCTTTAATCTAGCCAGGGACAAAAATGAATCATTGACTGGAAGAATTCACTTTCAAATCAACTCTGTTTTAATAGTTCAAAGCCAATATTGAAACACACAAATCCGCTTCCTGTGTCAGAACATGGAAAGTGGAATATGGTTGAATCATAGAATCATCTGGTTGGAAAAGACTGCTGAGACCATCAAGTCCAAACATACCTGTCTCCTTACTAAACCATATCCCTAAGAAGCTCATCTACCCACCTTCTGAACACCTCCAGGAATGGCAACTCAACCACCTCCCTGGGCAGCCCATTCCATTCTTTCAGTGAAGAAATTTTTCCTGATGTCTAATCTGAACCTCCCCTGGCGCAACCTATGGCCATTTCCTCTCATCATACCATCTGTCATGTGTGAGAAGAGACCAACACCCACCTCGCTACAACCTCCTTTCAGGTAGTTGTAGACAGTGATAAGGCCTCCCCTCAGCCTCCTCTTCTCTAGACTAAACAACTCCAGTTCCCTCAGTCACTCCTCATAAGACTTTTTCTTCAGCCACTTCACCAGTGTCGTTGCCCTTCTCTGGATGTGCTCCAGCACCTCAATGTCCTTCTTGTACTGAGGGGCCCAGAACCGAACACAGTACTTGAGGTGTGGCCTCACCAATGCTGAGTACAGGGGCACAATCACCTCCCTGGTCCTGCTGGCCACACTGTTTCTAATACAGGTCAAGATGTCATTGGTCTTCTTGCCCACCTGGGCACACTGCTGGCTCATATTCAGCCAGCTGTCAAAGAACACCCCCAGGTCCTTCTCCTCCAGGCAGCTCTCCATTCAGTCTTCCCCAAGCCTGTAACGCTGCATGGGGTTGTTGTGTCCCATGTGCAGGACTTGGCACTTGGTCTTGTTGAACTTCATCCCGTTGGTCTCAACCCATCGATCCAGCCTGTTCGGGTCTCTTTGCAGTGCCTCCCTTCAAGCAGATCAACACTGCCCCCCAGCTTGGTGTCATCTGCAAACTTGCTAAGGGTGCACTCGATTCCTTCATTCTGATCATTGATAAAGATATTGAACAGGACTGGACCCAGCACTGAATCCTTGGGAACACCACTCATGACTGATTTCCAACTGGATTTAACTTCATTTACCACTACTCTTTGGGCCCAGCCATCCAGCCAGTTTTTTACCCAGCAGAGGCTGTGCCCGTCCAGGCCAATGGCAGCAAGTTTCTCAGTCAGAATACTGTGAGAAACGATGTCAAAGTCTTTACAAAAGTCCAGGTACACCACATCCACAGCCTTTCCCTCGTCTACTAAAGTGGTAACTTTGTCATAGAAGGAGATCAGATTGGTCTGGCAAGACCTGCCTTTCAGAAACACGTGTTGACTGGGCCTGATTATCTGATTGTCCTGCATGTACTGTGTGATGGCACTCAAGATGATCTGCTCCATGACCTTCTCCAACACTGAGGTCAGACTGACATGCCTGTAGTTCCCTGGATCGTCCCTCCAACCCTTCTTGTAAATGGGCATAACATTTGCCAGTTTCCTGTCAAGTGGCACTTCCCCAGTCAGCCAGGACTGCCAGAAAATGAGGGAAAGGGGTTTGGAGAGGGCCTCTGCCAGCTCACTTAATACCCTTGGATGGATCCTATCTCACTCCATAGACTTGCGTAAGTTTAATTGACCAAGCAGATCTCTAACCAAATCCTCCTGGACTGTTGGAGTTTCATTCTCATCATCTTCTCGCTCAGGAGACCGAGCATCCTGAGAACATCTCAGTTTACTATTAAAGACTGAATCAAAGAAGGCATTAAGTACCTCTGCCTTGTCCTCATCACTACTGTACCTCCTGCATCCAGTAAAGGAGGGAGGTTCTCCTTGGTCTTCCTGTTGTTGTTAATATATTTGAAGAAACATTTTTTGTTGTCTTTCACTTATCTTATCAGTTGCAGTTCCAGTTGAGCTTTAGCTCTCTCTACATGACCTCACATCACCCTTGTAGCCCTTCTGGGACACCTACCCTGTCTTCCAAAGCTCATAAACTTTCCTCTTCTTCCTGAGATCAATACAAAAGTCTCTACTCAGCCAAACTGTCCTTCTTCCCCACCAATTCATTTTACAGCACATGGGGATGGCCTCCTCTTGCACTACCAGAATTTCCTTCTTGAGGAGCACCAAGCCCTCTTGGGCTCCTTCGTCATTTAGAACCGTCTCCCACTGGAGTTTATCAAGCAGCCTTCTAAAAAGTTCAAAGTCTGCCCTCTGGAAGTCCAAGGTGGCAGTTTTGCTGACCGCCCTCCTTATTCCTCCAAGAACTGAGAATTCTATCGAGATCACTGTGCCCCAGGCATCCTCCAACAGTTGCCTCTCCCACAAGGCCTTCTCTGGTCACAAACAGCAGATCCAGCAGGGCACCTTCTCCAGTCGATTTACTCACCAGTTGTGTCATTATCTTCCATACCCTCAATGAGCCTCCTAGACTGCTTCCTTGAAATAAAGATGAACGTGAGCAGAAGGTTTCTATGCTTTAGACAGTCCGATATTATTAAGCTTTATGCAGCCATGAAGTGGATTACTGCTATTAGTGGAGGTGGAAAAGGAAAAATAACAAGGCTTCTTTTCTTTTAACTTGCATACATTACATTTCAGTTTGATTACAACCATGGTGTACAGTGTAGAAAAATATCTATTTCTTGTTCCAGTCATTCTGAAGAGGAAAGAGAATGTTTTGTTCCTTCAGAAATGAATGTAAAGGATTCTTTCTACTTTTTTGTTGAGAAATGATAATTATAAATAGCAATGGATTTTTTTTTGGAATTGATTTTGATTTTCTATTTTACCAGATTTTACCTGTATCTTCCATTGCAAAGTGTTTTTTATCCCTTTATCAGTATTCGCTCTGCATATATATTTGAGCTTGTATCTTTTTCAAACTATACTCTTTTTATATTAAAAGTACATGTTTAGTTTGACTGATTTGCTATATTTTTTGTTCATTTCTAGCTTTTCAGATTTAGCATATGGTATTTTTGATGTTCACATAGTAACATATTCACATAAATATATATTGCTGTGTTTGAAAAACTTTCTCAAGAAAGATTTTGTAGTTTTTTTCTGTAAAACATAGTGCTTTAAATTTACTTTCTTTCTTTCAGAAATTTCTCTCTTTACCTAAATCTTAGTGACTCAGGACACCATAATCTATTGGACTTGTAAATTTAAGGTGTTGTACGCTCTTAGCATTCAATCAATCAAGAAAATTCTCCTTTCAGTGCTACTTGCAGTCATCTCTTAAGGTAATTCTTTAACTAGTGCATGACTCTTACAATACACTGTACAATTCAGATGTAAAAAGTAATGTGAAATCTTTTCCATGTTTTACTTCTGACAGCATTCACTGCATTTCACTTGTTTTAAAAAAGTAATTATCTCTCAGATTAATTTGGCATAATTTAATTCTGTATGTCTTCTGCATGTTTTATTTTTTCTGCAGGTATTTTTTCTGCAGGTATTACTTTCATAATTTGTTCTAATATATTTAATAAAACTGAAATCAGACTAGAGAGTATTAAATTGATGAGTGTCATATAATTTTTTTTACTCTTTAATTTTTTTTGCTTTCCAGTAAAACTCCAGTTGAATTCAATAGACCTAACAGACCATATTTTTTCAGAACACTGTGATGTAAGTGATCATTGAACTCTTTCAGTTCTGATATACTTTGGCTGTACCTGTACTCTCAAGTCAAGAAAATTTTTTTAACATCTATCATATGGATTTTGTGATCGGAAAGGTCATAGGAAAAGACAAGTGGCTCCCTAACATACAGACTCACAGTCTTTACATAGCTGGCTCTTGGGCTATCAATTGTTCCTTAAACATCTATCGAGGGATGACTAGGCCATGGTCAGATAAGATGGAGCTCAATGTTGTCTTAAAAGATAAAAGCTTAAATACACAACATATATTTAGGAAATAAATGACTGGTTTTGATTATAGTGCTTTGAGTATTAGCAGTTATTTTTTGGTATTCTCAACTTTATGAGGCATTAATATAATAAATAATGATGTGAAATATGGTTTTATATGAGAATAATGTAGTTTATGATTTGTATCTTCCTTTAATGTCCAGAAAGAAAGTGGATGTGCTGGAAAACAATGCATCTATACATTTATTATTGTATTAATACAGGTAGTAGATATTGCATTAAAACAATTAGCTCTCCTATGTTGCATGCAAGCTCATTTAACCACTTTAACAATCTGTAGATGATTGAAAGTTTTAAAATTCTGCAATGTTTATTATAAATGCCAAACCCAACCTAATGCTTATTTCCTGTCTATGGTGAATTCTCAGTAAGTTTTTTTTTGAAGTACAAACATAACAAACAAACAAATCTGTTTTGTAATAGCAAGCACTCTGAAATCAGAACTCTCTTTGCTCCCATAAATGTGTGTATACCACAAAAAGCTCCCTTAAGGAAACTGGAATTACACAGTTGGTGCACAAGAAAAAAAAGTATGAGTTCTGAAGAGTAATTCGCTATTGAACATTCAAGGAATGTGATACCAGCTATCTTTAAGGCAGACAAAAGGGTGGCTGTTCCTACTGTGACTGTGTTAAGGGCTGCTCAATATGAGAAAAAACCCAAACAAGACAAGGGGCGAGATTAGTCTAATTGCCCTGTTGCTTCGTTTTGTTCTTAAACAGGTTTGCCATATTCTACGAAGTAATGATATTTTCTGGGTACTAAAGGCTGTCTTCCAAATTGTTAACACTTTAAGCTTATAGTGTTGCATTTAGCAGGACTAGAGCTTACAAGGTCTCTTCTAAAGTTGTTCCTGTTAAATTCTGTGCTTGCAAGTAAATAAAGAATCTATGTTCACTACTGTCTCCATTTCTATTTTATTAGTCAGGGTATTGTACCAAATACCTGCCAGTTGCCAGTTTGTAACATGACATTTTCAAATGTTTATTGTGTGTGCAATAGTGATTGTGAAGATATTGGATGCATTTCCCAACAGTGGACAAATTTATCTCCAGGAAGAGAGGAAAAATATGAAGATAGCTCTACAGCATATTTCGTAACAGATGTTGCTATGTGATAGACATTGATCCACAGGGAAGGACAGAGGAATCTCTTTGTACGCTTAAACAAGAGAGACAAGAAATGTTCCTGGTGAGAAATAGATACAATTAAAACTGTAGAGTCTTTATGGAAAACTGGTTCTCATGGGCAAATATATGACTAACAAGAGTTAGGTGAGTTGTAAAAAGTGGTACTGATACCTTAGCTTCAGAATATATTGTTCCAGAAATCAAAAATCAACATGTTTTTAAGAGACAGAGTCATGGTTACATCACTGCTAAATGATTCTCTGGAAGGAGCTGGCTATTCTAATGATTACATCTGGCATATGGTTTAAAGCCTTTCATACTTTTTGAATTAGCTGGTTCTTAAAATACACAGGCTGGCTTTTAAAAGTTGAACTGATGACTTCGAAGAGAGAATTTGATGAGCTACTTGAAATACACAGCTCTGATAGTATTTTGTAAATATCCTAACTGGGGATCTTGAGGTACTGATAATAAAACATTTTAGAGCAAGAGGTAAAAGAACAAGAAGGTATTTTTTAAAGTAGGTTATTTTAGTTAGGTTTTGAAAAATATTTTTGATCTGTGCATCTGAGCAACAACACGTTTCAGAATTCCCAATTAATTTGGAAGTAATGTTCTAAATGAAAACACAAAGCAAGTTAAATTATTCTAACATTTGTTGCACTATGATATTGTGCCACTAATTCTTTTATATCCATAATCTTCCACAGCAGTGACGATAACTTTCGTTGAGATAATATTCCTGAAATTTAATAGTGAAAGCACCAGGAATTCCTGGGGTATTTTGCTGAGGTTTCTCTTGTAGACAATACCAATACTTAACACAGAACTTCTTGTGAAAGTAGCTTGAAGGATGGACAGACTGAATTTGTTGTCTTAAGAGCCTTGTCTTCAGAGCCTTGTTTTATATTTTTCTGTACTCAGAAGACTCAAAATTAACTGTGCACTTAGGGATATGCAAGCTGAAGAAACTGCAAAGTTGCATATTTATAAATCTAAATATTCAAAATTATAACTTTGAGGTTGAAGATCAATGTTTTGTTATAATTGTTTAAATCTAGAGTGAAAACTAAACTGAAAATTGGGTCTTCAATAATGAATTATGTTTCATTTCAATAGAATATATTTTTCTGTTTTTCTACAGCCCTTATTACTTTTCTAAATTTTTTGTCTTTATTATTGCTGTAAAATGTCTGTTGCTACGGACAGTACCACAGCGGCTCTTTCTGCTTTTGATTGCTGAGCACTGGTCTCACTTGTTGCCTATGCCTTGACACCTGATTTAGCCCTAGGAACCTGCTTTTGGTAGCTTCTTATCTCTAATCCACTTGGGATCATTCTAACCAATTCCACATCTCTGAAGACAGCTCATGTTGTTTTCTTCCTACTAATGTAGCTTGCTAAGTAAACCACTGAGACCATTCCATTGGAACATAGTCTTAATATCCCAGTACTGAAGCGTCTGTTTTACAGATGAAAACCTTCACAACAGAAGAACAACAGCTTCTACTTGTTATTTTCATTCTGCTTGGATGTGTTCAATTCTCTGATTTAATGACTTTAGACGTCTATTTACTTTGCACTGAAGAAGAGATTCTGCTGCTCAGACACTTAATGCTATTAATTAGCAATAATGCATATAACCATGAACATTAGAGCCAGATAAATGCCTCCTACCATTTTAATTATCTTAAAAGAGACACAAAAGAAAGATGGACCAATTTATTTCACAGCTGAAAAAGAGAACAATTTTCTGTTGGCCATACATAACCTTTGTATTTTTACTAACACCAAATTACACACTTAAAATATGCTGTGAAACCAAGTATATGTAGTGTGAATTCTTATACTAAAAATGCAATGAAATACTTTTATTTATTGTGTTTTAGTTCATTAGCCATAAAGATGCTTCTCTAAATATGCATCAAGGTCAATTATTCTTAAATAGCTTGTTTTATGATGCTTCCATCAGAATAAAAGGAGGAAGATCTAGATTACTTTTTTTCTTCAGCAGATCTCTCATAGCTACACAGGATATAGCCTATTTATCTCATTACTAAACCCCAGTTGCCCAGGCTTTTACAATAGACTTTCACTATGGGTTTGTTAAGTTCCATAATATATTATCCGTCATAGTAAAACTCAATACTAATTTAACTGGGGATTTTGATTAAATTAACTCTTTGATTCTGCATAGGATATGAGTTATATATATTTTAGGTGTTATTTTAACTATTGATATTTTACATAAAAAGTATCTCAACTCTCTTTTGAATTTTTCAGTCTATATTTGTGCCAAAAATTGTCTTATGTTCTGCTGCTTAAGGGTGTGGCATGCTCAAGAAAAGAAGAGGAAAGGTGGAGAAGATTTGGGACACATAGAGCCCTGAACACATATCTACCCACATCTGGGCAGAGCAAGTGGAGCTATAAGTAAGCTGGTTGCTTGTCTGCCTTTGAGGCTCTGTCACGTTGTTGGTGTTTGAGACACAAATTGGCCATTTGACAAGGCATCAAAAGTATGTATTTGGAACAGAATGGTTTGTTGGTAGACTAAACTTGGACAGTTCTTCCATACTGCAGAGATACCATGGAATATGTGCTGCCTCCAGAAACAGAGTAACATTAGATCATGCTCAGTGAGAGATTGATTCTCTGATAACACAAACCTTATGGTAGTTACACTTGTACTGCCAAGGCGTGGCATCACATGCTTGAGATGGGAACTTAACAAAGAATGAGAGTGCTCCTCAGCCTGAAGACCCTAGTGTAGTTGTTTTGCTTGCTGCTCAACAACTAAACTGCTTAACCAACAAAGAATTAATGAAAACTGACTAAAAGTTGTTGCTCTGTCTGGGTTACCTCTAATGGGTATGTACATGCACAGAAAATGAAAATAAGTAAACAAAATGACACAATCATTTCACCCTTTTTATGAGAAAAGTTGTACCTATTAAGGTTGTTGTTCAAATCAGGATTCTTCTCAAAGGTCAAACCAAATACTTCCACATCCTTTGAAAATGAAATAATTTCTGTTTCAGTAAGCAGTGGAGCAGGTAAGGGAGTGAGGAATGGCTGGCAGGACAAGGGAGGGTGTGATGCATAGCTAGCAGAGAACAAGCAGGCAAATAACTCTGGGATAACTGGCAGGCAGGATCACTTGGAGACAACTATGGCTTCTGCCAGCAGACAGTGGAGCAAGGACTCTACTTCCGGACCAACTCATGGAGCACAGACTTGCCTGAGACTCCATCCCTAACTGTGGCTAAAAAAAAGCGAGTGACAGGAGCAACACAAGAAATAGTCAAGAAAACCAAAGAGATAAAGCACTGCTTTATAGGAGTGGCTGATGGAGCACAAGACAGCTCGAAGCCTAGTGTTAGAAGTTCACTGTGTGAGAAGAAGCCAGCAGAACAAGACGCTATGCAGAACTGTTCTCCCCACCTTATGCCTTCAGTTGCTACCAGGCCTTGCTTCCCTGCAATACTTTAGCATTATAAATACTGAAATCAACTGACATAACAGCTGCTTTCCCAGGGGAAGAGGAGTTTAAACTGTTATAGTTACCTTTTAGGAATTATAACTCTTCTTATCTACCTTGTTAAAAATGCATTAATAAGATAAACACACTTCTGTTATTCCGCTTAGTAAAGATCCTTATGAGTGGTAGACAGTCATAATTAATAGCAATTGTTTTTAATAGGATTTCATTGTGATGTTTAAATATTCACACTGAAGCTCTGCCTGCAAACTCTGGTCCCCTGGTGCTTTCCATGCATGCTTATACTCCTTTATACAGTTGACTGTTACTTACAGGACTGCCTAAACATAGATCGTGTTTACTTTTCATAAAGCACTGTGGACTGTATTCTACCATGGAGTTTTGCCATCAAGCTGTTTGTGAGCAGAAATGGGTCTGGATAAGAGAGGAGAGAGGAATACTCAGGGAAATGGTTAAGCAGACACCTGCAGTTACCTTAAACATTTCTCAGATGCAGTATTTTACCTGCTTAATTTGGCTTGTTTGCTATCAAGTGCTTTGGTCCAGAGTATTTAAAGAGCTTCTACAAAGGACAGACCTCCATCACCTAAGGAATTCTTCCTGAGGTCTCTGCTACTATTAGAAGGAGAAGACACTGACTGGAAAACAGTTCATCACACATTGTTTCTACTGCTCCTTTGTTCTTAGGGGGAGGACTCACACACTTCCTCTGCTCGAGTGTGGGATCCTTCCCATAGGAAACCGTTCTCCATGAAATTCCCTAAATTGAGTCCTTCCCATGTGCTGCAGTTCTTCATAAACTGCTCCACCGTGTGTCTCTTCCACAGGGTACAGTCTTTCAGGAACACACTGCTCCAGTGTGGGTCCCCCACAAAGTCACAAGACCTACCAGCACACCTACTCCAGCATTGACCTACACGGGCTGCAGGGGGAACAGCCTCCCCCACCGTGGTCTTCACCATGGGCTACAGGGGAATATCTGCTTCAGTGCCTGGAGCACCTCCTCCTCCTCCATTTTCAGTGATCTTCGTGTCCGCAGAGTTGTTTCTCTCACATGTTCTGACTCCTCTTATCCAGGTCCTGTTGTGCAGCAGTTTTTCCCGTTCTTAAATATGTTGTCACAGAGACATTCCCACCATTGCTGATGGGCTTAGATTTGGTTAGCAGTGGGTCTATCTGAGAGACAGCTGGCATTGGCTCTATCAGACATAGAGGAAGCTTCCAACCAGTTTTCACAGAAGTCACCCCTGTGGCCCCTCCAGCTACCAAAACCTTGCCACATAAACCCATGCTCAAAAATATGACATAGTATATAGATCCATAGAATTTTTAAGGTTGGAAAAAACCTCTAAGATCATAGAGTCCAACCATCAACACAGTACTCCTGAAACTCCATGCCTAGGTGATTTCTTAATGACTTCAGTGATGGTGACTCCATCACTTCCCTGGGCAGGCTGTTCCAATTCTTCCTCACTCTTTTAGTAAAAAAAAATTTCCTAATACTGAATCTAAACCTCCCCTGGCACAACTTGAGGATGTTCCCTCTTATAGAATCATAGAATGGTTTTGGTTGGAAAAGACCTTTAAGACTGAGTCCAACCATTGATCCAGCCCTTCTATGTCTGCTGCTAGGCCATGCCCCCAAGTATGACATCTACCCATCTTTTAAACACGTCCAGGGACGGTGATTCAACCACCGCCCTGGGCAGCCTGTTCCAATGCCTGACCAGCCTTTCCATAAAGAAATTCTTCCTAACATCTAACCTAAATCTCCCCTGACACGTCATGAGGCCATTTCCCCTTGTCTTGTCACTCGCTACCAGGGAGAAGAGATCAGCACCCACCTTGCTACAACCTCCTTTCTGATAATTTTAGAGAGCAGTAAGGTTGCTCCTCAGCCTCCTCTTCTCCAGGCTAAACTATTCCAGTTCCCTCAGCCGCTCCTCATAACACTTGTGCTCCAGACCTTTCAACAGCTTCAACGCGCTCCTCTGATCACCATCCAGCAATTTGATGTCTTACTTGTACTGAGGT
The DNA here is from genome assembly GCA_033556795.1 of Tapera naevia. Classification (NCBI taxonomy): domain Eukaryota; kingdom Metazoa; phylum Chordata; class Aves; order Cuculiformes; family Neomorphidae; genus Tapera; species Tapera naevia. Next base: position 9,407,994 of record JAUMJJ010000059.1, read on the forward strand.
GCCCAAAACTGAACATAGTATTAGAGGTGCATTCTCTCCAGTGTCGAGGGCAGGGGCACGATGACATCCCTAGTCCTGCTGACCACATCATTTTTGATATAAGCAAGGATGTTGTTTGCTCCATTGGTGTGGGAAAGTGCAGTGAGTTTACAGATCTCTTGGCAGAGCATGAGCTATTTGACCTCGACCAGATAGTCGTGTACCTTTGAGAATGTGTGAAGCCCCCGACCAGATGGCCGTGTACCCATGACAATGGAAAGCCCCTAATGGAAAAAAGTAAATAAGTTGCGGGAGCTATGAGAACTAATGAAACAAGAAGATAAGGAACTTAAATGAGCTTGGGTGAAGACTGACATGTAACTGTAACCAATAATTGCTTGTGTATATGCAATAAGCACGAATGATATTAGGGCACATATATGCTGGAAGTATATAAAAGCCAGCTTTGTGCATGATATGCATGAATGCTGCTTGAACTTCATGTGTTGTGTCCATCTCACCAGCGACACCTTGGCCACCTGGGCACACAAGTGGCTCATGTTCAGCCAGCTATCAACCACTGCTGAAATTTTGCAATTTTTTTTTAAACTAGATACTATTTTCCAGCCATGTTTCCTGTTATTTGTGTACAAATAACATGGCTATCAAGGTTTTCCTTAAAAAATGAAAGGATCAGCTATATTTAAGTTAACCAATCCAATCTGATGCACAGTTTGACTTGTGATGTTTAGCCTGCTGGCTTGCAGAATATATCAGCATAGGAAATTCATAGCTTGATGTATTCAGGCCTAATTCTCATCTTACGTACACCAAGCTGCTATTATCAGTGCAAATGATCATTAAACATTGCTACAGACTAGGGAAAAATCAGTCTATTAAGTATGCTAGACAATAATTCTCATCACATTCTATTGTTAAATGTCAAACTGAACATTTCACTCTAAGAAGTTATTTTTCTTTACTTTGAAAGTACTCTTTGTACCATTCAAAAGAGATGAAAAGTACACTTTATAGTTAGACATTTTAATCGCCCTTACTTGTTTATGCACAGATAAAAAGATTTACAATGATAACATTGTTTTATGGAGCAATATGTTAGTTTCAGAGGGATAACTCAATTTTGTAAGCACTGGGGATTTTTGATTCTCTTATAAGTTAACAGTATTTCTCAATATAGAAAAGCTGCTACTGTCATCTGCCAAAAATTGCTATAACCCATCAAAGTCAATGGAAATATTGTCACAGACACCAACTGACAGCAGGATCAGGAGATTCAGTTTCACAACCATTTTAAAAGAATCAGAACTGTCTGCATAAAATAGCTACCAAAATACAGTACAATGTAAACACTACTTTGGCATGAGACTAAACAACTTCAGAAAAAACATACCTGGAGGTGTGTGGATATAATTACAGTACTTTGAAAAATATCAGGAAAGTGAGAAATACAGTAGTTGAACCCAACCAGAATTTAAACACAAAAGTAAATTCTGGGTTAATATAATAGCTATCAAACTGCAAATGTGACAAACAGTAAATAGATTTGAACCATGAAGATTTCAACACTCAGAATAGTGGCTAAGACATGGAGGTCTACTTTCTTCCACTTAGTCACTGGATAATTTTTTATGGTTCTTTTCTTAACCATGTGCACTACTACTCCTTATCTATTGGTTTCCAAGAAAAATAAGCTACTAACTCCCAGTCTAAACATTTTTAATTTCTAACTCAAATTTCTAAATGTAAACAATACATTACTTGCAATGGGCATTTTGGTTTGTCATCTTCTGTTCTGATGCATATTCCCTTGCAGGCCTTGCTGGAACCTGAGAACCAACTCATCTATTCCACAATTTTCTATTACTTATGGGATTATACTTTTGTGTGATTGATGTTCATATTAATCTCCTTAAAGTAACTGCTGTTATGTTTGCATACTTGTAAAATGAAAGAAACCTTGCTTTTTCTTTTTAGTATATAATAAATCCAGTTAAAGAAACTAATTTTACTTTGTGCTAGCGGGAGAAGGTCCAGGTTAAGTAACTGAGAAATTGCACTAATTCCAGCAAAATTAATGAAGTTGATGTACTAGTTAGCAGAAAATTACTCTTAATTACTAAGGGTAAACCTCTAAAAAAGACATCATATACGATGAAAACCTGTTCAAAATGAGGATGGTTTGAAATGTAGTTTGCATACTAATAAAATAGCTTTGAACTCTAGGAAACAGACATCTCAACTCTTGTTCTCTGGTTGCATCTGTTTTGACAGATCCAAAGCCTACATCAAATTCATTGAATCCATAAATATAAAATATTACTTGATCCAATGTCATTTTAGTTTGCAGTATTGCAAGACTTGATATTTAGATAGATTCCTGAACCTGTGCTGAACCTTATGGAGGGACTGTGTGGGCTTTTTTCCTTCTGATCCCCTGCTGCATTGGTACTTTTTGCAGTCACAAATGCATTAGTTTCAGATTTATGTCTTTGAATAGAATGGAAAGAGGACTACAGGTAATTTCACCCACCTAAAACTTGCTTTTCCAGCCCAAGTTGTTCATCTACCTTGTTTTATTGCAAGAAAGGCAGAAATGGACTGTCACCTGGTAAAAATCTGACAGTTTAAAGAACACGTGTTAGGATTTGGTGAATCTGAAGAATAGTTTAGCTAAACTATTTGTTTAGTTTTTAATAGCAATAAATGCTTTTACCCATAGCAATGTTATATAAAATCACAGTAAACCTCACTAATGTGAGAGATATCACTATTGCTAGACAGGAAGGCAGAATTGACTCTTGTTCAAAAAGGAAAAAGATAGTTGAAAGCTATTTGTTTGTAGGCATAAAAGTGTAAGGTAATACTTGGTGACAAAATAAACTTCAGATCTTTCTGGGTAAAGAGAAACATGGGAAAATCTGTCTCTGTGGAGCAAGGTACTTTCTACAAATGAAAGCTACAGAAACACAATGGCAAGCGCTGTGAAGCAGTTTAGGCCTCCTGGGTGCGCAGGTGCAGGTGACACTGTAATGATGCAAATCATCTCCTTCACAAAGAACAAGGGGGAAGAAAGCACCACAGATAAGAAAGATTTTCAGACTACCCCATCTGAAATGTTAACAAAGCTTATGTATATATTCAAAGAACTACCCATACTTTTAGTTATTTCTGCTTTAATTGCTTGTGGCCTTTAAAAGAACTGCAAGGGTGCTGCTAAATACACAACAGATAGGAGTGTATCAAACTACAAAGTGTGGTGGTTATCAGTTATACTGACTGAACAGAGGAAACAGAATGAAAGGAAGTCTGCATTGATTGAAAACTACAAAGATACATTGCTGGCTCCAGCTAATGGAGTTATTTAGGAAACTTTGGATTCTACTCCCAAAAGTAACTTCTCATAATTAATTTATTGTGTTTTACTGCTTCTGAAACCCATTAAGAAAGAATGTTTTGATGTGAAAACCTACATTGTTGTCTCTCAAATGATGGCTACAATGCTATTCCCAACAACAAAATAATTTGTTTGGGAATTATATGAGATAGGAAAAAAGATAAACATAAAATGCTGTTGCACAACAAATTTTAATTCAAAAATGGAAAGACAGAAAGATGCCACTGAAAAGGTTTTCTGTCTTCTTGTCCAAACAAGACATAATAGCTTTTGGGGGCAATCATGGGTATTTTTTTTTCTGTGTTTGACTGAATGTTCTAAGCTTGACATGTAAAAGAGTTTGTATTTATATGTGACATGTATAATTAGTGTATTGGGGGTCATATGCTGAACTAAACAGTGAAACTGAAAGAAAGCATGTACATTCAAACATGAGCACAAGGTATATTCTAATATTAAAGAATAATTATTTATAAAAATAAGTTTTTTATTTCACATACTTTGGTATATTCAGCAAACTCTGCTAAGTCAGAATTTCTCCAGTCAATGTAGTTGACAGAATTTTTTCTTTAAACATTTAGGAGCCCAGATGTCAAGATTTCAAGATTTTTTTTTCTGGATCCTTCTAATCTGACGTTAATATGTAGATAAATATGTGGGTTAAGAGTACTGAAAGTCATACAAACTCATAAACTTCATAAATTCAAGTTACTTGAAGCACAGACTTACCGAAGATTATGATGATAGTTTTAGAATAGAACAGTATAAAGTCAAATACATAATTTGCTGTTTAGTGTATCACTATGAACAGAAGTAGCTTCCAAAGTAATACCAGTAGGTAACAAATACAGAGTGTATATGTAGATGCTGATGAATTTGGTTTTAATTTTCTTAAGCAGAGAAACTAAGTAAGTTGTCGGATAAAAAGAGGAATTGTTTAACTTCTTCAGGCATTCATTTTTGACATTGGTAATGGATAACCACACAGAAATACATTTCATGATTAAACACTCATGTCTAAACACGGGAGCCAGAATAATTTTTCTGACTAACAGTACAATGTCTTTCTGATGTAGTTCAATTACTTATGTCACCCATCTGATAACTTGCTGTATTTCACAACAATTTATATTCTTCCACGGAAGATAGGCTATATATTATGGCTGTAACAATGGCACACTCCTTACCCCCAACTCTGTGCTGAGCAGAACCATCATGTATCAAGAAGGTTTGTCTGTGCTGTGCCTTCAGGAAGGCTGCTGGGATCTCCAGAGCTCCAGGAGCCATGCCTGTCCATGAGGAAAAGAGCAGAATATGGACATTTCACTGAGTTCTGCCAGGGAGTACTCTTGACACTTTGGATCATGCTTACTTCGATCTGATCCCAGGGACTGACATCAAACAACACTCACTGGGCTGCACCACGGGATTAGAGAGGTGGCAGAAAAGCTGTAGACAGTCCCTACTTATCACAGAGATGTGAGGATATCATGCAAATCCATCATCGGTGACCTTGGGGCAGCTGTCACAGTATCACAGTATCACAGTATCACAATGTTGGAAAGGACCTCTGAGATCATCAAGTCCAACCTATAACCTAACACTAACACCAACACTAACACCAACCATCATCTAAACCATGGCACTCAGTGCCTCATCCAGTCTCCCCTTAAACACCTCCAGGGTCGGTGACTCCACCACCTCCCTGGGCAGCGCATTCCAATGGCCAATCACCCTTTCAGTGAAGAACTTTTTCCTCATATCAAGCCTAAACTTTCCCTGACAAAGCTTAAGTCCATGCCCTCTAGTTCTGCCACTGGTCACCTGTCCTCCTTAGCAACAGGGTCACTGATGTAGCATGGTGACTGGACTTACCAGCCCCCTGTGTCTTGGCAAGCTGAATGAGACTGTGTGAATGACAGTGGGGCTATGGGGCACATGAAATAAGGACTGATGGAGCAGGTATTCCTGACAAAATTATGCCTTCCCAGAAAAATTCAGTATGTGTAGAGAACAACCTAAATGAGCACTGTAGATATAGGAGGCTTAGACTGCTCTCCAGCATATCCTGCTAGGCATGGATGAAAACCACACTCTCTCCTCAACAGGTTCAAGAACATCTTTGGAATCTTGTCTAACATAAAAAGTTCAGCAGAACTTGTGTGTTTCTTCCCATTGCTGATCATACAAAAATACTAGACTTCCTGACTAAATTTCAAACTGATTAATATGCTGTCAGAATACCTGATGTGTGATTTCCTTAAATTCCAGACAAAGTACATTTAATATATCCAATACCAATAACAATATTTTATTAATTTTGTGCATCATTGAATATACCCACATCTGAAAGATTCATGTGCAACAGTGTATTTCAACTTATTGAAAGTAACACTTCGAAAGAAGAGATTTATTACAAAATACTGATGTGTTTCTATATTAGTATTATTTTTTTCATGAGGGCAACTGGATGCTGGGGACTGTTCAGTGATTATGCCACAGTATTAACAATGACAGTACAGGTCTAATATGTGCCAACTTCTATGGTAAAAAGAATGACTGCATAATATGAAAGTGGAACTTCAAAGCAAGCATAAAAATTAAGATTTGCAAAGAAATTTAACCCTGCTCTAAAACCTTCCAAAATGCACAGGAGATATCTGATTGCTCATAAGATGTACCAAGACTAAAATTTTTAAAAATTATTGAGGAGCTAAAGTGTCATTTACTTCCCTTACCACAATAAAACAGATTTTGTAAAAGTGCTTAATAAACTGAAAATGTCAGTAGATACCCAGCGGCACTTTGAAAAATATGTTGGTCCTTAACTTTTGTACACTTTAGCTTTTAAATGAGGACTTTAATGTAGTTCCTCGTACGATTTTTCAGCGATAGTCCTGTTTCACTCCTCCTGCTTTCCAGGAATTCATTTCCAATGCCAAAATAAAATCAATTAAAATTAGAATTGTTCTTCTTATAAATTATAAAGTTTATAAATCAACCGGTTTGGATGTAAAGTTGAGCCTGACTTGGTTGAGAACCCAGCCTTGCAAAAGGTTGTGCTGGTGTTGTGCAGGGAGAAACATCCTTAAGCAGCCACGGCAGGATGGAAGGCTTAGCAATATTTTAAAACTGCAGAACATGAACCTTTGTCTTTAGATCTATTTACTTTGGTGCTTTCAAAAATGTGCACTGCTGATTTTTGCATAAAAGCTCTCTACTCATCTTGGTGTATGAGAATGTTTCTCTGTGTATGTGGAAGAGAAAGATTAAGGAGGCAATAAGGACACTTTCAGAGGTATTTAATTCAGAGTAGACAAAGCATTTTTTTTTCTGAGCTACAGAGTGTGATTTCTTTCTCAGTGCAATGTTTAACTGCAGCATGGTGGTCTACTTTTTCTAATATCCATAAAAGTATGGATAATCAACCTACACGGAGGGATGCATGCAAACATATAACACAAGACATTTTTTTCAGTAAATCATTGTGTCATTCTGTAAATCATTCAGTGTATTCAGTACAATTTTCATTTAAGCTTGGAAAGATGTAGACTTTTATAACATTAGAACTGAAAGAGATAAGAAAAAGCATTGTAAAACCTAGCATGTACACAATAATTTATCATTAAGGAAAGATAATCAATGCTTGTTTAACCTATTATCACTGCTACTAAGTTGGTGATCAAAAAAAGTTGTTTTCTTGCTATTTAAGAGAAGAAATTTTGATTAAAGCAATATATTAAATGATTAAAACAAGGATTAAAGCAATACAAGAAAGGAACCGGTTTCAGTTTATTAACCTCTTGTTCCTTTTTGCAGTCTCTTCTGTTTACATCCTCAGGAAACAGGGCAATATCTGCATTCGTTTTGTATTTAGAATTCCCAGGCTCACTAGTTATTGCCCTAATAATTCTCCCTGATCACAATGGTTAGTTTGTCCACGGACATAACTGGGTGAGGTGCATCACAGTGCTAAAACATTAGACAGCAAAAAATAACCTGCAGTCTGAGGGACTACCAAAGACGTGATTTCTGATGGACCACACTGAAAAGAAAAGTAAAATAAAAACTTGAGGGCATGTGTTGATTCTAGTTTGTCCTTAGGTACACAATGAAGAAGACAGGGTAATATTTCTTTCAGCTGCAGCTGGTACTACATTTCTGAAAACATGTGTAGCAATAGCAACATGTCAGATTCCAATCATTTCTTTTGATGTGCAAGGAAACTCCTATGTGCTAGGAATGAAGAAATAGGTTGATTCTTTATATAGGATTTTAAGATTCTAAGATGACCCATGCACAAGGTCTTTGATCTGGCATGTTTTTAAATAGATTTAGTTTAAATCAATGCAATCCCCCCACTCAGACACTGAGCTGTATTGTCAAAATAAAGCAATGCAAATCTCCCCTAAATCATTTTTATTTAGGTTGTGTTGATTTTAAAAAACCTTCACACAAGAGTAAACCACATGATTTTAAAAGTGGGTATATGCAATTATACAAAAAATTATTTCTATGTTTTTCTAAATATTGACCCCTATGTAGTAATAAGCTACACTCATACTAGTGGACTAGGTAAGGCTTTGACGCAAGCATGGATACTGTCTTGTTGTCACCCATGTAGTTAAACACTGCTTGAGCCTGGCTCTGCCTTGCCTGCTGTCAAGCCTGCTGGCAATGTCTGGGCATCATTTGGGGATAGCTTAGACTAGGGGGCAGTATGGAGAAAGCTGGCCCATTTGGGGACATAAGAACAAATTTGAATGTATTTATACAAGCAGTGCCTGTCTCTTCCCACCTTTCCTCCTCTTCCTTTCAAAATCAGGCACTAATCCGTAATGATTCCTGACGTTTGTCTTTGTCCGAGTATAGTGATCTTGTACTGTTTAACGATGGAACTTTGCATCTACTTTCATGTATTTGATAAGGTCTTTATATTAATAGAATCTCTATCTGTTATATTAGAACAGTGGTCCAGACCCAACAATAAACTATGCTAAGATAGTTATTCTAATAGAAGTTACATTGTAACAGTGGTGAAAGTAAAGAGGACTATCTCCTTGTGTATATCATTACAGTTAAGGCAATGCTTTAGGCATTAGGAAGAAATTGTTCACCATGAGAATGGTGAGACACTGGCACAGGTTGCCCAGGGAAGCTGCGGATGTCCCCTCTCTGGAAGTATTCAAGGTCAGGTCGGATGAGTCCTTGAGCAGCCTGGTCTCGTGAGAGGTATCCCTGCCCATGGCAGGGGCGTTGGAGCTAAATGGTCTTTAAGGTTCCTTCCAACCCAAACCATTCTGAGTTTCTATAGAAACAAAACTGTGGGAAAATAGATGATATTACCTCCTCACCACACCTCAGACAATAAATCTTGATCTACCTGAATGCATATCTGTAACCAAAATTCCTACATTCTTATATTCTATTTGCTTTTCAGCTCCAGAGATAGTGGTTTTGTCATAAATCTGGAAATATTCATCTTTCATACTCCATAAGAAGCTCACAAAATAAATTGTCAATAAATATTCTGCTTCCTTCATAGCTTTATAGCGCAACCAGTATTACTATCCTGTCAATAAAATTCATATGCAATTTTACTGAATTCAGATGTACTTGAAGTCTTATCTTTGTCATATTTTTAGGTGAATATGTATCTTGAGGTGTAAATGTGAAACTCAAGACACAGAAAATTAAGGGAGAGATTTTCTGAAGAAAATGGCTTTGTACCTATGTGGTAATTTTCTTGGAAAATAAACCCTCTAGTCATAAAAAACTAAATTATCCATATTTTACAGAACTTGAAAGCAATGTTCCATTCTAAAATTGTATGTATTTTCCCATTCATCTCATGCACCACAATTCCAGGAATTATTAATGAAAGGAAAAAGTACATTTACTGGGAAAAACTCTGTGAACTCAGGCTCTGCAGCACACAAAATCCATTAGCAGGCTGGGAACAACATGGAAAGCAGCTAATGGTAAGAACAGTGTGACAGAGAGCTTTTAATTTTCTGGTCCTCATTGGAAGGGTTAATTGTTTTGAAAGACAACTTTCCCATCCCTGGTAGACATTTGTGTGTTTCTTGGCTGCCACAATGTATAATTTGTTCACAGGAGCTTCACTGTCAGGGCTGTGTAGTCCCAATCAGTAACTTCAAGCTATTAGTGAGATTTCTAAATTCAGAAAACCATGGATATTTAGATACTGCAGTGTTTCATTTGAGTTTTCTTTTAAGAGATACTACAATATTTGTGATGTGTAGATATTAAAAACCCATGGTCTACAACTTCATTTATAGGTGTATCATACACTTATGTATGCATATGTGCCCAGACACTGAGCTACTGGAGAGTGTCCAGCGAAAGGCAACAAAGCTGATGAAGGGTCTGGAGAACCAGTCTCATGACAAGCATCTAAGGGAACTAACATTGGTTAGCTTGGAGAAGAAGAGGCTGAAGGGAGATATTATCATGTGCTACAGCTACTCGAAGGGAGGTTGTAGCAAGGTGGATGTTGGTCTCTTTTCCCAAGTGTCTAGAGATAGGATGAGATGAAATGGCCTCAAGTTGTGCCAGGGAGATTTAGATTGGATATTGGGAAAAATTTCCTTACTGAAAGAGTGGAACAGGTTTCCCAGGGACGTGGTGGAATCACCATCCCTAGAAGGGTTAAAAAAAAAGCTGTAGATGCGGTACTTTGGGTCATGGTTTAGTAGACGTGGTGGTGTTGGACTGATGGTTGGACTTGATGATTTTGGAGGTCTTTTCCAACCTTTATGATTCTATGCTAATAAGTTTAGCATGCCTTCAAACTCAGGAAGGAACAATGATGTAAATCATAGGCAGGATGGAAGCTCAGGAACATATAGGGAAATGCACATTTGTAATTCCTTGTACTAATGGTGGTAAATTTAGCCTCCAAACATGTTTAGTTAGAAGATTATTTTAAACAGCTTATTAATACAAAGTTTCTTTTCATGTCAATAGTATATACGTTAGTGCATACATCAGAAATAAAGGTGCAATGTATCTTCCTGTGTGCATAGCATATATGAGTTAGTCAATAAATTAAGGCCTTGCTGGTACCTGTACATACTTACAAACATGTACCTAACAGACTTACTGGTTTGCTTTACACAATGTCTAAACATAGAAATAACAAATACATGACTTTAAAAATGTGCAATTTGAAAACATCTCATAATAAGAAACTAACTGGTTTATGTGTTCATAATAAAATAACAAAAAGTAACAGTTATCTGCAACAAAAAAGATTGTGCCAGGCATGAAAAAAGGCATTCAATGAATGATCCTATTTTACCTGACCATCTTCTAAACCATAAGTAAGATAAAGTGAATCAAAATAGGAACTTAAAACATTTCTGAAATGAACTTAATATATGTGACTGAAGACAGAAAAGGGGATCGATTTTTCAGAGCAATCTGTAATTTTAGTAAAGTATTGTAATAGGGATTTTTCAATTTAATACAGTAAGATGTAAAATGGAACTATTTTTAAAGAGAATAGTAGTATCTGTCTCTGGGGACCAATTATTTTCAACACAACAATAGCATTCCCCTCAATCTTTAAGTCTTTTGCATAGGGCAAGATTGACGTGCTAAAAAGGTAGTTTTATACCTCAGGTCCTGGTTTTCCAGTTCTAAGTGGCCTTGTGAAACTTCATGCTTTAATTTCCCAGCTCCTCTACTATGAAACTACCCAGGGTCTACCTGGAAATTCTAAGAATGGTTAAGAACCCTACTATGCCTCTGCCAATTTTGGCACTAACCAAGAATTAATTTCATGACTCCTCAAGTATTTAATGATTTCTTTTCAATACAGGATTCCTTACTAGGAATATTGTTTCCTTTCTTTCACTGAACATGTTTAATATGAAATAAATAACAGTTCAAACTGTATAGAGCTTACATACATGCATACATCACGCAGAATACACACATTTTATGTACTTATCTCGATAAAAATGAATTATGTTGTTTTACAAGTTAAATAAAAAAGTATTAAAGAGATTGTGTCAGCTATGCCGCTCCCAATTACTCTGTCAACTATGTCATTAGTTATTGTGTTATAGGATTAATACAAAGAAAGAACGACTGGAACTGGCTAATTATGATAAGGTTTTATCTGCTCAAGACTTCTAGATATCTACATTACCCTTCCAGATAATATTCCCCTGACATATTAATAAGGTCTTGAGTATTTCACTAGCGTTAATTAAAGCTAAATCTTTACCTGAAATTTTCAGTGTCTACTGAACTTACATGTAAATTACTTAGGATCTTTAAAGAGAACATCTATAATTTTCATCAGTATTCATTTCAGCTGCGTTGGAATGGTCCCTTCAGCTGTTTCTGCAAGGCTAGTAAGGCAATTTCATCATGCCTAGGACTTAAACTGCATTGAATTGAAGTAACAACTATCTCAGAACCTGTTAGTTATGGGTTTCATTTCTGTCACATTTTCTGTGTTTGTTTAACCATATAGCATTAAAATAAATGCCCATCACTCTTGTCATTTTTATTGTAACATTAGAAAGATTTGTCAGGAGGAAGATTTAATTTTTTTTTTTAATCTTGTCATGAATTATAACAAAAGATTTATTTTATGTCTAGACAAATATATCCTAATAACAATTCATGAGATCGGTGAATTTTATGAGCCTAAGGCTCATAAAAAAGATGGTTGCTCTTGAAAGATGAACATGAGGTAAATCCACACGTATCTATTCACACTACTGGCAAGGTTTCTGTTGTATTGTTTAGGAAAAAGTGGGGACAGAACTTATGTTAGAAATATTATTTTAAATGTACTAATGCCACAATTTCTATATTTTTAGAGCTTGCTCTTGATCTGTAAGAAGCGAAATTTTCTGTCATTTAACATTAGCTAAGTCATCCTGTCACCAGAAGACTATTTGCACTACTGACTCTTCCACTTTAACCAAATGTGCCTACAGGCAATTAAATTCCAGAACTATGATTAGCTAAATGCATTATCCATTAGACTTTTTTCATTACTGTGGTGAAGCTTTCATGCTGTATGACAATGAAAACACAAACTTTTAAACAATAACCTTCTGTGACGTAGCCTCAAAGCCACCACCAATGGATCACTCAAGATGTTTTGAAATTTCATTGCATTTAACACAAATAGTATGCATGTGATTATTAAAACAGAGTCTCAAAATGTGTTGTAGGATATTCATGCTTCATTAAACCCAAACTGATTCCAATTAGTATTCCAGTAGTCTGAAAAATAGAAAAAAAGTTGCAGTGAAGAAGAAAATCACCTCCATAGGGCAGTATGTTTTACATAGCTCAGTTTTGTTATCTTTAGCATGTTATAAAGGAACTTAGGAGTCCATTAAACTTAGATGGGAACAAATTTCATACCAAATTCAGTGCTTACTCAGAAAGTTATGAAATTTTGGTATAGTCGGTATTTATTCTGCATTTTGTTCTGCATCTACAGTATTTGTATCAGGCACAAGACAGGCACAAAATACTGCCAGTATTTGTTTTAAGTGATTGGATAGCTTTAGGTTGGTTTCCCTACAACACACGTTTCAAAAATTCTAAAAAACCACGACTCATTAGTTTCACTCTTTCAAGTATACTTTTCATTTAATCTTCGTAGAAAAATCATGCATTCTTGGACTTCACACTCTGGAAGTTCAGGGACGGGGATTTTTTTTTCTCCCAGGAGTTGCAGAATTTTGCATTTTAGGCAGATTTACTAACAGGCTGCCTGAAGAGTAGGTGTAGCAATGGCAACAGCTCAGGACAGGATAAGAAACTCATACAGCAGACACACTTCTTTAGGTCTAGGCTGTGTCTGACCACAAGTCTTTGCTCAACTTTCATCATCACCATGTCTATCAAAATGCCTGCTGGCATGACTTAGGAAAACCACTCAGCAATTTGTTAAAGACAGTTATAGTTTTCAATACTAGATTAAACTCTTTATGAAATGTAGAACTACTATTTTAAAATAAGATCCTCAAAACACCTTCATGAAACTGAAATATACTTTGTGCCACTAAAGCAAAATATATATGCAAAAAAAGGGTCACACTATTTTTCTTTCCAGACTGAAAACTTACAGAGTAATATCTTATTCAATCAAAACTACTGCAGTCTCAGCCTCTACCTCAATGTGTTTACTTAACCCTTTTTTACTTTACTGTGAAAACATACTTCATATTGCTGGCAGCTATAAAGAAGGCTAATTGATCGATTAATCTGAATTAAAATCTTGCCAATTCACATCTCACTTTGGGAAGCAAAAGCTATAAGCATGGTTTCAAACAATCTATAACACAGCAACTTTTTTCCATGGTTTCAAGTATAGTTCAGGAATGGAGGATGTGGGCTACTTAAGTGTTTCAGATTAATACAATGAAAATTACTAAGCAGAATCAGAAGTTGCCTTATGTTTACATAAGTTCTATTTTGGTGATTTGCAAAAAGTACAAGCAAAGCTTTGAATAATTTCTCAGTATAGTTCACAGGGATTAAACACATCAGCTTCTCACATTAAAAGATCACAGAAGTGAACATATTACAGGATTAATTTTTGAGTCACTTTATGATATTTAAAAATATTTAACTAATGTGAGCCAATTTCATATTCACACTTCAAAGGCAATTTTACTTCAGTTACTCAGCCAGGACTAATGCAGTTAAAAACAGAAATGGAGTGAAGAAAATCTTTGTTAACGTCAAGCTAATAGTAAGGTGAAATATATTGGCACATTGAGGGTCCATGTTTTCTATTTCTCTTTCAGAAACGGATAATGTAAGTTGAAAGATTTGTGAATAGAGGACAGACAATTAAATGCTTCAGTGCCTGCCCTTGATTTAACAAAAAAAGAAATCCTCAAAACTTTTCAGCTCAAAGGAATAACATCTTATCTTAAAACATTCTTCACCGAAAACCTGGAACTGAAACAATTTTCTTTAGAAAGGAACTTAAAAGGGAAGTTGGCTGAACTGAAGATAGGTAATCAGAACAGGTAGATGCATTACAATTAAGCAGAAAATGAAAAACCTGCTTGTTCCAATGTGATGCTCTTTGGTTGACATTTTGCTTGCACTTGGCAAAGCCTTTATGGAAAGCAGACACCGGAATATATTCAGAAGTACACAGCTTTGACATGAAACATGTTGGTTTTAGTGTTCTCTATAAAATAACAGAAGATTGACCTTGGCAAAAATATAATGAGATATTTTTAAGCTCTCATCAGTGCTTCAGAGCAATGAATCAATCTTCACTGTATTTTTCCAAGGATGTTTATTTGTAGGAGATAAAAGCAGTCCTAGCTGTTGTAGCAAACATATTCCACGCTCTGACAGAACCTGTATGTTTGTCAAAACACAAGGAAGACGCTGAATTCTATAGGGTAAAAGTCTTGTAGATAAATGACAAGCATTACTCTTAATGTTGTTTACATACATTCTCCCTTATTTTTATAGTACTGTAGAAATGTCTCGTGATACAGATTTCGCAGTTAAAATGCCTTTCAGGGCTGTAGCTGTTTCAAATATCCTGTGATGTGAAATTCCATCAAAAATGGGTCAAGCATGAACTGAAGGTTGATTCAATGGAAGACAAAGGATGTTATCTTACAGAAAAGGAGAGATTCTTTTCACATTGTGGCTGTTTCAATGTAATGATGCTTTTCACCCTGTTCCAGAGCTTTTTTTTCTTTTAAAAGGCTTCTGTATAGTTAAATGTAAGAATGTTTGATAATAACAGTTCGTTAATCACTAAAACCATTAATTTAGTCTCTAGAATGACAGTTACGTTTCTGCATCAATAGGCCATCAACATTATAACTTACAGAAAGCAAGATTGTATGCAACTACACACATATATATGTATATATTTTAAATACACAACTATGAATATATATGCATGATTATAACCTAGATAATTGTATACGTTTATATCCATGTTGTGTAATTTTCATTCCATTTTACTTTCTGCTTTTTTTTTTCTGCACATATCAAGTCTTCTAATCAGTAGTTGAAATGGTTAAGCCTGGTGGGGACTTCTATTGAAATTTACTCATTTGTCTGAGTATCTGCAGTGTGACAGCTATATGAAAAGTGCTGTTAGTTGTATGGCAAAGCTGGAAAGCTATAAACAATCCAATAAAGATTTATGAAAGAAACCTGGTGACGGGTACTTGTTGAAAGAAAACAACCATGTAGCTCCTTAATTTAGCATCAGTATGTGTACTAAGGACATTCATGAGTGTTCCTTACATTAACAAGCACATAATCTGTACTTATACCTGCAGATGTAGATGAGGCTTTAAATATTGAATTGTACATACAATAATCATATATTTAATTCTCATCCTAATAAAATGTATTCTTGAATTACTAGGATATGATTTGTATCCAATGTGATAGAAGTTCATTTTTGGGACAACACACCAAGAACCCACAATTTAGAATGGGGTGTTATTCCTGGTGCCGTAAAACAGGATACACTAATATGCTTTTTCAGAGATCTTTTTTTATGCTTAATGGTGTCAATACTGTTATGCAAACCTTTACTGACATAGTCCTTAACCATAATATGGTCTTTCTGTGTGAGTGAAATCTGTAGTGAATAAAATTATAAGGATGGCATAATGGTGGCCACTGGAAGATGTCCTTCCTTTTTATCTGCAAAGATAAATTGGTGTAAAAGAGTAAGGCTCAGATCTGAGGTCTGGTCTGAAGACATTCCTTTTTCTAGACTGAGTGGCCTAATCTTTGTGGTTTTCCGAATCAGGGCACGTTTTTGATGCCCTGCTAATTGTACGTGACAAATTTCCCATGTCCCTGGAGATGTGCCTCTCCCTAGACTCAACACAAGAAAGAGCAAGTATAGTAACACAGCTGTGGGCACAAAAATATCCTGACATTAATGGAGTGGGAGGGAGGAGGGTGCTGAGCTTGCTTTCCTTCCTTTCCTGCCCTCCCCAGCTCCTGCTGAGCACATAGCAGGAGGCTACCTTTTTGGTGGGTAGGAGGGGGGCGCTTCTCCTGGTGGGGGGTCTTCTGTGCCCTTTCCATCCCCTGGCCCTTGTCACATTATGGCCACATTTACATCTTCAGAGCCCTTTTGCAGCTTTTTCCTGGCTGTGTTATTCTGGTACATAAGGTCTGGGAATCAGAGTAAAACTGCAGTTCTGCAAATATGAGTAGCATACGAGTCTCTTGTGGGAGAGGCTAGCAAATGGGCTCATCTAATTCTTTTTTGCTTCTTGTCTATAATTACTGTACTCTAGAGGCTGTGGCAACATGTACTAGTAGTAAGTTTGGATTTTATAACCTCTAAGCTTCAGGAATTTGAATCTGCCATAACCGTAGGTGAAGAGGCAGGGTAAAGATATTCAAGCCTCCCATGGAAAACCTAATGTCTAAGGAAAGAAATCTTCGTTAAGCCAGAAGAAAAAGAGAAAGGGCATTACTCAGCCCAAATGGGAGAAGGATGTGAGTTTGGCTCTCAGGGCTACCTGTCCATTTGAATTTATGAGCAATAAATAAATTAATTTTTTAATAAATTTTGAATCGATTTTCATTTGAAAGAGTCAAGTGAAAATTGTCAAGTGTGGCTAAACTTGATCTCGCTGACTTAAAGCTGATTGGATGTAGCAGATTATAAAACTAATAATAGAAATAAACTTTGGATGGAAACAAGGAAACATACCATGTTTTACTTAAAGGCACCATTTTTCTCTTTGAGACGGAAGTGGGTCTTAACAGTGATGCTGAGTTGTTTTCTGATAAGTAGAAAAGAAAAAAACCTCGTCAGTTTCTACTATACTGAGCTGAGAGAATTTTACTTTTTAATTTTTTAATTCAAGATTTAATCATCAATCACTTAAAGGACAAAACATACATGTACACTTTAAATGAAGAAATATATCTATCCAACAGTTTCAAAGCTATTTTCTCAAAAGAGCTATCCACCCTGTAGATGTTCAGAAAATTTTCTTTTATTTTGTTAATTTGCAAGTGAAATTATATCAGTAAGATGTAGAGAGTGCACACACAATAAAACACAGTAAATTTGTAAATGAAATTTTATTTATTCTGATTTAAAAATAAATTCATATCATCTAGATAACTGATGACAGTCAAGAATCGTTCTTTATTCATCTGATACATCTTTAATTTGGGTTTTTTTTCCAGGATGTCTGTTTAAAGGTGGTTCTCTTAGTAGCCCTGCCCTATTTGTAAAGGACGGTGGAATGACTTTGAGAAAATTAATGTCTTCTGAATATCTCCAAGAAAATGACAAGGCACAACTGCTCAGGGCAGCCTATGGCAGTGCTCCTTCACCCTCAAAAAGTGTTTTCTGATGTTCAGAAGGAACGTCCTGTGCTGTAGTCCCTGCCCATAACCTCTGGTAACCCTTAACCACTGGGTACCACCCTTCATTGCCTGTATTCTGTCACAAGTTATTAATGAATATATTACTAGGCAAAATTTAATACTAAAGACAGAATTTATGCAAGGAAAGAAATCGTTGTTGTCCAAGTTGAATAAATCTTCCATGTAATTAAAATATACAATACCTTTAATTAATTATTTACATATGTTGTGCATAGTTAAAAAGTAGATTAAATGAATTTATAAAAACCAACAGAGGTTAGAAACATTTTCCCCATCATGATGTTAATCTATGTCAGAGTTAGCAACACCCGTGCACTTCTGAATAATTTTATTTTTGAGACTTGAGTTTTTCTAATGCTACCTTTAGCATAATTGCAACATATATTTCATATTCTTTAATCTAGTAATTATAAAGTTATACTTTCAGTCTTAATTTGGTTTGAGCAAGGAGTATTCCCCTGTGGTATGTTGTACGATCTTTTGTTTTGTCTTTTAAAATTTTGTATTATAGATCCAAAAAAATCATCTTAGGGAAGATGCAAACTCCAGTATAAAGACTTTAGGTCTACCGAGAAAATATTTGGTTTTACTTCAGATATCATTTTGTAAACTGCAATGTAGAAGTTCCTTTGATTTTTAGCATCTCAGAGTAACAATGTCATAGGGCAACATCCAAGAGCAGATGTACAAGTAAATATGCAGTCATAAAATCTTTAAAGAGCCGTTAGTGATAGAACCAAGGACTTCTTGCTTTTGTATTACATTCTTCTGTATCCTACAGAATTGTTGCTTTACAGTAGTACTATAATGGCTACCTAAACTGCTAAAATTAATTTCTGTCCTTGAATATAATAACCATTACATGTGGAACCCTATTTTACAAGGTTATTAAGAGTAGAGTATAAACCACTCGAAAGTTTGAAATGCCACATATATTTAGTAATGGGTCAAAGCAATTCTTATTATTACCTTAACTGAAGTAACGGGAATAAACAGACAAGGTTTTATGCACACAAACCTGAGACTGGAAGAGTAACTGGCAACTTTAAGATGAAGAAATTAAGAACCTGTGCAAGAATGAAGAATTAGCAGTGTCAGGGTGAAAACACATGAGGCTATATCACACAACTTACACGTTGCTTGAATTCACAATTTTAGCACTGAACAGAGTTATATAAACCAGCCTTACGGTTTGAAGAAAATTAGCATAACTTGAACATTGTTTTTTAATGAATAGTATGCTCTGGTATTTCGACTTGTTTGTATGTCTGCTCCGTAACTTATTTAGAAGTTAAATGTAAAAGAAATGAAAGAAATTTCATGGTGCTAATATGGAGTCAAGAATCCCATTTTCTCTAAGAGACTGCAAAATAGGAAAATCTGAGCTCGCATGGAAGTAAGCATAATCAGCATGGGATAAAAAATTAGTAAATTAGGCACAAGGAGTTCCAGTTTGGTGATTTTTTAATACACTCCTTGGATTTGGTTCCTGAGACACTGTATTCTATTCAGTGTTTTGTAAGCTGTTTCACTTGACTATGTCAAAAAAAGCTTCAGGATATTGGATGTGTTCTGTTTAACAAAGGTTTTACAGACCTATTGTGAATATCACCATAGCACCCATTTTAAAAAAATACACTTTTATTTGAGGTTTGCCTTAATATTTCTGCTGAAGGAGAAATACTCTTGGTCCTAATGACATGCCTTACATGCCACAGAATTTTATTTTCCATTTTATCTCGTTTGTCTCAAGCCTATGCTTTTCTCAGCTATGTCAGAAAGCAAGAATTTTCCTTGTTCCTAATTCATCCATTTCATTTATCTAATTACCTTTGCTTTTCATTTTGCGTATTTGGAGCAATGTCAGGTAAGCCAGCTGTTCACCGTACAGTGAATTTTTTAAAGCTTGCATCTGTTTCCAGTTTTACTGGCTTGACAGATGTCTGCGGCTTATATTAAGATTAAATTAGCTTCCTGAGACAGCCTATACCTCATACAACTGTTTTGTTTTTCCACATTGTGCTGTGCCACTACAAGTCTCTCTTTTACTAAAGAGAAATGCAGTTTTCCAGTTTCACATGTGTTAGTTTTACATTTTCAGCCATACAGACATCCATTCCATGGTTCCTACTGCCTTTAATTTTAAACAGGAAAAAATTTTGAACATGCAGCGCGTTTCCCAGAGAGTGTGTCTGCTTCAGTAAAGCCTTACCCATACATTAATGAGACAGAGGTGCTGCCTGAGGTGCTACACACCGGTCCTGTGGCTGCAACTAATGCCTGTCTTCATTTTACTGTTTCATAGACCATCACTCTCTCTTTTGTCTGCTTCTGGTCATGATAATCAGTAATGCACTCACCATACCATGGAATTACAGTAGGGAAGAGGCAGAGCTCATTTTTTACTTATTTGTGTGCACATCTTCATTTAAGCAATGTTTATTCTATTAAAGGAGACTAATAGCAGTCGAAGTCCCTTCATCAAGCTCAGCTGTACTCTTTTGCAGATGTCTATAATAAACCCAG
Organism: Tapera naevia; assembly: GCA_033556795.1. NCBI lineage: Eukaryota > Metazoa > Chordata > Aves > Cuculiformes > Neomorphidae > Tapera > Tapera naevia. Next base: position 9,428,335 of record JAUMJJ010000059.1, read on the forward strand.
GCAGCTGCGAAATTTTGCAGAAGACTATATTAATCCTAACATTGCTTCCCTATGGATATGGCATATTTACCCCTTATAGAGCTGAAGAAGTTGCTTTTGGAAAACATTAGAACAGTTTATGCTAATTTCTCAACAAATTGAAGGTGAAGAAAAAATGCATCTCCTTTTCAGGGCAAATCGTAGACATGGTAAATCTAGTGAAATATCTAGAAAACGCTCTTCAATTACTGCACTTGGTTTCTATTTTACAGAGCTTGGTTTCTGTAATTAATTTTTGTAGACATTTAAGCAAATGAGAATTTCTTGAATTTCAGATACTGATCTATTCTTCAAAGATTTGTCTGACTACTTACAGACAGGTTTCCTATTCTTTGAAAAATCAGGAAAAATCTGCAATTTCCTTTTAGGACAGATGGAGCTAGTGATACATTTTTCTGTACAGTCAACTGTCAGCTATAACTTTGTCCAGTTTATATATTTAACATAAAGGATATTACAGGAAAAAAATAGCTTTAGGATTAAATACCAGGACTGAAAAGAACTTGTTTTACTCCCACTCTCCACTTTCTTCTTCTGAATGTGATAACTGGGACTCATTCTGCCAGACATTCTATTAGACTAGAGATGTAGTATAATTTTCCCTCCCAACATCCCTTTTGCAAATCCTGTATTAAGGGATATGGCATAATTTAGGAAGTCATTACAAAAGGAACTGTAACACTACATGTAAGAGACCTGTTCACCACCATATAGCACTCTCAGCACTCTCAATGCCTTCCTATAACTCCTAGGTCAACATCTAAAACAGTCAGAGGCTAAGAACATAACAAAAAACTGGCATAAATCAACTTCACCCTTGGCAGTGAGATCTGTGACATGTCACTACACAGGACAACATGGGGCTCTATCTTGGCCTTGCTGCTGGGGCATGGCTAGTGTGTGCAGCTGCTTATTTGCCTTTACACAGGTGTAACCGAAAAGCAATTGACAAAAGTCTGACTGAAATTTTTCTTTCTGTTTTTCTTGGTTGATATCTATTGAATGATGTCTTTAGTAATGTAATTTGAGAATTTGCGATGAACTATGGACACAACTTATGTGTCTTGCAATAAGCTCACCTCCTGGGTACGGCTAAAAGCACTTTGTGAAAAAGCGATAGCTTGCAAGTGATTAGTTTTCCAGGTGAGATTTTTTTCTACAAGAGTCTTGTCTCTATCAGTGTAAATCATAGAATCATAGAATCATGGAATTGATTGGGCTGGGAGGGATTTTTATAGGTCATCTGATCCAAACCCTCTTCAATGAGCAGGGACTTCTTCAACTATATCTAGTTGCTCAGACATATATACACACACATATATACATATTTGAGATATTCAGTCTGTATAGCATTGCATCTTATAACTAGTGGAGGAAAAATGCTACAGAATTCCTTAGTGGATGCAAGTTTATAATACATCTGTCTCAGATATGATATGACAGATGTTCAGAATACGCTTATTTGTTCGACATTTTAAGACGATTAAGCTGAATTTGGTTTAGATTTTAATACCTTAAATTAGCCATGGAGTTTAAAGGCTGCCCTAATTTTCAGTTTTGTAGCAGAGATTCAAAGCAGAAATCCACATATTTTCAAAATATTAATAACCTATATATTGACACTACTTTTCTGTATTCTATTGAGCTGGTAGTATATTAACTATTAGATAAAATCTGAGATTATTTATTTTCAGTGGGAATGAAACAATGAAGTAGATTTTTTACCTGTGATACGTGGCTCGCATAATTTTATTTCCATTTTATTCCTGTTGTGTATATACATGGATATCCTGTGTAGTTATGAGACTGTTTCTCTGTATTTGAAACAATTCAAATGATAGAATCATTAAATGGTTTGGATTGGAAGGGACCTTTAAACACCATCTATTCATATTCCCCTGCCATGAGTAGGGACATCTTCCAATAGAGCAGGTTGCTCAAGACCCCATCCAACCTGACCATGAATACTTTCAGAGACTGGGTATCCATAACTTCTCTTGGCAACCTAACCACTCTCATAGTGAAGAATTTCTTCATTATATCTAATGTAAATCAATGTGTCGCTACTCTTTCAGTTTAAAACTCTTCCTATCAAGATGCTCCCTGCTAAAGAGTCCCTCCCCATCTTTCCTCTAGACCCCCTTTAAGTACTAAAAGGCTGCTATAAGGTCTCCCTGGAGCTTCCTTTTCTGCTGGATGAACACCCCAAACTCTCTCAACCTGTCTTCATAGCAGAAATGTTCCAACTCTCTGATCATTTTTGTGGCCTTCCTCTGAACCCACCCTAACAGGTTCATGTCTTTCTTATGCTGGGGTCCCCAGAGCTGAACACAGTACCACAGGTGAGGTCTCACAAGAGTAGAGTAGAAGGGTATAATCAACCTCCTTTGACCTCTGGCCACACTTCCTTTTATAAAGACCATAAATGTATTCTTTTGAAATCATAGAATAATTTCTTATGGAAAGAATCTGTTTTCCAGTTCAACCTTCTCCTCAAAACAGCTCCCATCAGATCAGGTTCATCAGTGCTTCATCCAGCCAAAGGTAAATATGTCCCAGGATCAAATCACTACAACATCCCTGAGCAACCTGTTCTGGTGTGTGACCACTCTCAGAGTAAAACAGTTTTCCTTATGTTTAAGAGAATGTCACATGTTACAGCTTGTGTATTTTACCTCTCATTCTATTACTGTGTTACCTTTGTGAAGAACTTGACTCTGTCTTCTCTTGCCCTACCATTAAGCCATGAAGTCAGCAGTAAGGTCTCACTTTACCTTCTCTTATTAAGGTTGAAGTGACCCAGCTCTTTCAGCCTCTCATTGTACGTCATGTGCTCCAGCCCCTCACCATTTGGTAGCCCTTCCCTGGACATACTTCAATCTACCAGTGTCCTTTTTTCTGTTGGGGACCCTCAGACTGTATGGAGCACTCCAGATGGGTGTCACGATACCAAATTAAAAAGAAGGATAGTTCCCCTTGATTTCCTGGCTGCAGTCCTGCCATGCAGTACAAGGGGAAGTTCTACGCTGCCAGAACACATGGCTGATCCAGTTTACAACCATTTTGAATTTAAAATCTTGGTAAATCTTTTAAGAAAAATATGTACTGCTTATGTCTCTTAAGCAATCATAATAAAGTACTTGCAGAAAAATCCTCATGTGAAATCATAGCTGCTTATGACATAGATACAATGTGCAGCATCAGATGGTGGCAATGGGTCGCAGGCAAACACCTTTGGTACCTTTTTACACTCAGGTGTTTCTGTTTGCAGAAAGCATTTGGATCAGGGACATCCCCTGCAGCGCCAGAGTGTGCGATGTGTGCAGTCAATTTGTTTTGTGGTTACCCTGTTGAGGGGTTGCAATGAAATCAGAAACATGTGCAGCCTGTACTCACAGAGTGTCCTGCCAGGCAATAGCTGTTTTATTATTTGTATCCTTTGCCTTTTTGCTAAATGCCCAATCTGGAGTTCAAAAATATCTGTGAAATTCATTATATCCACAAAGATTACACTCCACAGTAAGAGGACATTTACATATGATTTATAAATAGTTGCTAAATTATTAGTACTAGCTGTAAGGTTTTAACATGGACTGAGATGTTAGGGAATCACACTCTGGTTTCAGAGGCCTCATTTTGAACTTCCCTCTGGATTCTTTTATGGGTTGAACATAATTACCTACCTGAAATTTGATTTTCATTACTTATAATTTTTATCATTGCTACAAAATTCTACTGTTCTTAAGAAACTGAAAAGATTTTGTGCATCCAGTATTATAATTAACTTTCTCCTTGTCCATTAAAAGAATATTCCAGATTATATGTGTTGTGGAAGTCTGTGACTGGAGATAGTTCAGGAGTTATTTATGTTGGACAGGCAACTGGATATGAGCTTTCATTGTGATATCAGGGCAAAAGCATCTAATGAGACTTTGTGTGTGTGTGTTTCAGATCAGGAAGAATTTCAGTTATCTGTATATACGTGTAGAGTGAAAAATATCTAAATAAAGTAATTAATTAAATAATAGCAGTCTGTTTCATCTAGCAGGTGAAAATACCACAACAGCTAGGTTATGAAAGTTGAATCAAGCTTAAATTGTTGGAGCAACTACTATCAATAATTAAACACTGAAGTAAACTACAGGGGAGTCATAACTCTTTGTATTTCCATTTCTTTAAAAAACATATCAGATGTCTCTCTATAGTGTAGCGAAATACAAACATTAGGTTCAATGTAGGGTAAATGAGAGTAGTGTATTATTGTATCCTATAGAGGCCAGAATGTATTCTTCTCATTCTTTAGTGTTTTTTTTCTGGAAGCTTTACAAGTTGTAAGCATGGACCAGGTTTGCATAAAATATATAATAGTCTTTGCTGAGCTCTCCAAATTTTTTAACTAAATGAAAATCCTTACAGATTTGAAGCCATACATATGCACTCATTTCTTCCAGGGCCACTCATGGTAGCTCAACTACCAGACCGTAGTGAAATGAGGCACCAGCCAAAGCTGGCATAGGTTGCAAATGAGGAATCGTCAGCCAAAGTGGATGTCATCATTTCAGTTGCTCCAGGGCCCCACTTGTAATGACCAGATCCAGGTGTCTCTAGAACTTGTTCATGGTAACTCTGGAATAGCAAGCAAAGAAAAGGAAGGAAGAATATTTATGAGAATTAAACTACGTAAAACAGGAGATTATATTACTACAATACTTCAGCTAAAGTAAAGCAAAGTAAATTAATAAAAGGGCAAAAGGAAAATGTCAAAAACAAAAGAAAACTCAGTAATTGAGTAGATAGAAGGCAGTTATGGGGAGGAAGGTAGGTAAGATCTTAACTATCACAAGGCTGGGAGAAATGTGGGTCACTATTGCAAAATATACTCCTAGCAAGGTCTCAATTTAGAACAGGTTGATTTCACTCCAGAAGGAGAAAATTGTTTTGTGGCGAAATAGACAGAATGTGGGATGAAAGGTCTTGCAAGGGGAGACAATGTAGACAAGAGAGTTGAAAAAGAGTGATGCAAGAGATATAAAGAAAGCACTAGTAAACAGAATCATGGAAAGCAGAGAAAGAAAGTGAATGAAATGAAACAGAAATGATCATAAGAAATGGAAGAAGGAAAAGAATGCAAGTTAAAGACACTAAGGAATGGAGAGGAGGATAAGAAAATCTATTTGCTTCTGAAGTTAATTAATTTCTCTGCATTCTTATTTATTTGCAGATACAGGGAGTGTAGAAAGAAGTATATATTGAGAAAAGAAATGGAAATGAATTTAAAAAAAGCAGATGGTATAACTGGAAATAATATTTAAGGGTACCATTCTGTTATCAACACACAGAGCAGACTCAGTGGCTACGTACTAACACAACATCAGTGTTAGTGAATGGCTTGCAAACTGCCTACTGAGAGGGGCTGCTGAAAGGTAGCAATGGATGGCTCTGGAGAGCACTACCTAGTTTGGCCAAATTCATGTCAAAGAACTCTCTAGTTACTATTACAAATAGCCCTTGTCCAGTGGGAAGCAGTATTTCCAGGCTTACTTGATTTTGCTAGCATAGATACAGACAGTGACTCCAGGATAACAATGTCGGAATGGCATGGGAAGTGAAGCTCCGCTTCAACTGCAGAAGTAACTCTGGCCACAGAGAAAGGGCAGCACTCTGAAGGTACTGTAAGGGGTGACTGTTTGGTGGAGAGACAAAATTGTAGTGATAAATGACAATGAAACTGGGGAGGAGCAATCCAAGCAGGAAAGAAAGTTGGAATTATATCAAGAGCTCAGCTTTATCACAGCAGGATTTGAAGTTTTGGATGCTCACCCAGTAGTGGCGTTCCTGTCTGCTCTGCCGCATACAGTTTATAAGGTGATACAAAAGTCTGCTATTAAAAATTTAACCACACTATTAAAAATTAGACAGCCTTTCCCGAAAATGAACTTCAGGCAGGTTTTAAAAGTTTCCATAGCTCTCTGCAGGAATCATCTTTTCGTTAGTGTATGTGCTTCAGTGCCTGAAAACCTTCAAGACATTCATCGCTCCTAAAGCAGAAGAGAAGCTGGTTCTAGTCAACAGCAACATGAACTAGGGTCTTTAATATTCTGTAGGCATATTCCTAAAACATCATTGCATATTTTAGACACTTCACTGCACTTCTGTGCGTCACTTCATGTTTTTAGTTTCTGTTATGAAGTGCAAATATATGAGACACCACTGAAAATCCTTCAATTGCCATTGTACTGCCTCTGCAGTTTCTTTTGGTTTATCATAATAGCTCATCACGGGAACTGCTTCTCTCTTCTCTTATGTGTATACTGCTCATTGAAAGTTGTTTGGCAAGATGCATATATCCCCTCAAGGAAAGAAATATTTTTCATCTTTTGCCCCTAAAGAAACAGGTAAACAAGCTCTATAGGGGAAATAATCCACTGTGTTGAGAGTTGCTTCACCTAAAGTTGTTACTCCAAAGCTAGACAACATGCAAGCTTTACCTACTGGTTTCATATATTGAATTAAAGACATTAAAGTATATTTTTTGCTTTTAAAATCATTAAAAATCAACAGAAATGCTATAATGAATAATACTGCTTTAACATGTTGATTTCTTTCAATGCAAGTGTAGTGTTTAGATGAAAAATACTCTTAAACAGTTTATGTGAAATAGAAACAGTGTTAAAATTTCTATGATGTTTTAAAATCAAACATATCAAAAATGCCATTGAAAAAAACCCCAGTTCCCTGCAATGCCTTGAGGTGTGTGAAATTCTGTAGGAAAAACACTGAACCCTGAACTAAGATTCTATAAGACAGATTTGCTTCTTTTTTCAAATACATATTTTTGTTTTCCTGAACTGCAAGCAAACGTTAATAGCAATGGTACCTCAAGCATGTAATTCCAGTAGCTAAGCTGCATCAGAAGTGTATACATTTTTCAGGACACGGGTTTTTCATTCTGTGATAAAATGCTGTATTTTCTTCTGCATGTTTCAGATTTTATTAAGGCTTTCTGTAGTAAAGGTAAAGATTTGCTTATTTTTATTTCTTGACTTCCTTTTTGGTACGTTGAAATAGAGAATTTCTGAGTTACACAGACACAACTTGGTCATGCCATTCATTTATTGCATTGGTAAGTGAACATTTGGGATGAAACTTAAGAACTACTGTTGACTATTTGGCCTTTAATTTTTGCGGAAATGTACAGTTCTTAAACTATGTGTAGGTGGTAGCATAGAAGATCAGGATTCGAAATGCAAGCAACGGTTATTTCTGGTTCATTCAGTGACTTGTCATGTAACTATGGGCATTTGCTCTTGACCTCAGTTTCCTTACAGATAAAGTAAAAGTGACAACTGTAGATTGCCATTTCAAACTGCCTTGAAAGCTAAGAAAGAAAAAGTGAGTGAAAGGATTATGAAAGTTGTCCACTGTAAATCAGAAAAATAATATAATTATGGTGGTAATGGTAACTATGACAGAGGAAAACTAACCAGCCTATGTACAGAAATAGTAATGTTGATATGGTACAGACCTCAGCATGAATTGCAAAACCCAACCAGTAAATATTCTTTTGGCTACCCAGAACAGAATTTGAAGTCAGCACATCAGAACTGAGAAGAAGGCTTAAAGTTGCTCCTGCATGTCTGGGTGAGCTGTGGCCCCAATTCTGACTGTAGAAGATTATCTCCATCAGTAAGTTAAATACACGAGACTTAATAGAAAGGTATTAATGAAAGAGCTGACAGTCTAAAATCTTTCAAGTCTCTCAAGAGTAAAATCCTGAAAATCAGATAAATCCTGAATATTCAGAACAAACTTAAATGGTCTCATTTCCTCTACGTGAGATGCCTACACTGGTTCCTTTACCATGTTCATGTGCACATTACACGTCAAGACCTTACAAATCGAAAGCACAGCTCCCATGTCCTGTTTCCTCCCTCCACATGAGATATTGCTGGTGGCATTCACCTGCCACCCACTTCTCAGCCAGGGTGTCATGATGTGACGAAACACAAAAGCAGTTGTACTACTGTCCTGCCATGAGGGGATGGGTTTTTCCATAGGTTTCACGTTCAAGGAGAGCACACATGGTAGCTCCAGCCTAGCACCATGCCTTTCCTCCATTTTACTTTATCAGAGTTCAGACATATGTGAGGCTTATTATACAGTTAAAAAAAACAGAGACCTGCTAAATACAGTATGCTTAGAACTGAAGCTTTAAAGAGAGCATTTTTTGAGCAGTGCTTGATTGGCCTTCAGATAATTAGCAGTGAGCATAAATCTAGGGAAAGGCTTGGCCTCATTTTCAAGCAACTGAATACAGGACTCAGTCACAGCTCACCAGATGTAAAACACTCAACATAAAGGAGCTTAAAATTGTCAAGTAGTTCCTGAATAAATGAGTGGCTGTTCGTGAAGTTATTGGAGATGGATAATATTAGAATCTTTGCCAATGTATGACACTGAATATATGGTTATAACTAGAGCTCCTTAATATAATTGTAGCCAAGAGTTTCTCCACAGCTTTTCTACTTGGCTTTGTAATATAACAACTTGTGGTCAACTACCAAAAAAGGAATTATATAAGAGAAAATTAAAATCTAAATACAAACAAATATCCATGGTATGTGATAAAATATTTTATACCAAATCAAGGTAGTACAAGTAAATCAAGTAGAGATTATGCAGAACAGATGACATTGCAAAACTTCCACATAGTTACTTTTCTTGTCTTCCAAGGGGATTAGATTCCCGTGTGAATGTAGTCAGGCGACTGACTGCCTGAGAAGCATGATAACTGTCACATTGCAAAACCTCTTCTTTTATATATAAATATCTCTTCCATGAAATACAAATACACTGCAGAAAGCATTTCTCTGTATCTCTGCCTCATCAACTCAATTTTCAAATTTTATTTGAAAAGTGTATCTCCTCTTTGCCTGCCTACTCACCCACACAAATTCTGACTTCTCTGTGCTTAAGTTTTTTTGGATTTTCTCTGTTATTTATTTCTAGAAACCATTTGGAGTTCTGAAAAATTTTATATAAAATTAAACTACATTCAGTAAGACCCATCCAGCAAAACAAATAACAAATACCTAAGCCCACACTGTATTAGAACTGCTTTCACAGATATTTGGATTAGTGCGGTAATCTGACATTGAGGTCTTTTTTTAATACCTCTTCAGCCCCCTTCAGTATTTTCTCCTTTTCTCCTTTCCTCTGCCTTCTGCTGTCCCTGTAACATCATAAGGAGAAATTGACTCTATGTGCAGAAGTAGCTGCATCAGTCTGGGGAAGAAGGTGGCGGAACTGGTGTGAGGTCTCTGCAGCACACCCTACCTCAGCAGCAGCAGCAAAGAGAGCTAACTTCTTCAGGGCAGTGCCTGATTGTGCTTAATATACTGGCTGCCCAGGAAGGGCTGGAAAGAAATGGAAGAGAGGAAACCAACGATACTGCCTTAGAGACGAAATGAAATATTAGCTCTCTTTTGCAACACAGAATGGTATGATGAAAAACTGACTGAGAACAATCACATTTCATCTTTCAAAAATTTGCTTTCAAAGATTATTCTCTCTGTTTTATTTATTTATTTTTTTAGACAACAGCATTCATTGAACACAAACAATAAGCAGGTTTTCTCTTTTCTCTTATCTGCCAAATTTCTTATTGGTTTCAATACTTTCTCCTGTGCTCTATTAGAGACAATATTTTCCAAAATCAAGGAGTTCCACATTCCATTGACTCCCTGAGGCACAGGGAACCACAATCACGGACCTAACCCTCCTTCATCAAGGTCCTTGATAAGATTTATGCTGAATATGGAGACAGGCTTTAGCTTGTCTTTGGGTGGTCACAAGTCCAAATTCAACCAGCGGAGGACTTTTCAGTAGAGAAGCCAGTAAGAGTCAAAATAGTCCCTATGAGGTAAATTAAATACCCACTGATATAGGTAGTAATTGGTTTTAATGGCTGTTGCACAGTGGTTTTATATCACGATATTAAGCGCGCAGATATTAAATGTGCAAAAGGGGCTTTTTATCTTCTGTGTCATAGAATTATAGGATGACCTGAGTAGGAAGGCATCCACCAGGATCACCTAGTCCAACTCCCATCGCTGCATCTTTTGAAGCATAAACAGATATTTTACAAGCAGTATCTAATACTCAAAGTAGAAGAGGGTAGCATTCATTAATAAAAAACAGAGAAAGGAAACTGAAGCAAATGTTTAAGAGTAGTGGGAAACTTTGCAACCACCAGAAAATATTTTTTTGTTAGATCTGATATTAAAGCTCAGGGGGAACAGGGGAAGATGAATGCCATGCAGAGACATTCATTCAGAAAATAAAGATAAGAGAAGTTTGTTATTGCTACCATTCCATAGAGTGGACAGAGCTGATGATAAGCATTTAGTGTTTTACTCTAGAAAATTGTACTGTTCCAGTACCTTGGAAAAAAACCTGTGTATACAATGCAAAATATTTCACATTAAAAATATTTCTCCTTAAACTACTCAAAACATTGATATGTCTACATAATTGTCAATGAATTAAAGAAGAAATGAAGATCCTGATTTCAAAGGCTGACATTTGGATGGTATTTTTTCTACTAATTTGATGAATGTTGTACAGTATTTTAACTTTCTGGTTTGGAGATTGGAAATTCTTTTGCCATTAAATGAAGTGGCATAACAAATTATAATGGACACAGTTGACTGAAAGACTTTTTTAAATTAATATCCTGCAAGAATACTTTCAATACTACTTTTGTATTTCTGTGTACTGTTATTATGAAACCATTGGGAAAGGGTGCAGATGAAAAATGAAAATTAATTTCACACAGTATCACAGTATCACAGTATCACAGTATCACAAGGTTGGAAAGGACCTCTGAGATCATCAAGTCCAACCTATAATCTAACACTAACACCAACACTAACACCAACCATCATCTAAACCATGGCACTCAGTGCCTCATCCAGTCTCCCTTTAAACACCTCCAGGGTCGGTGACTCCACCACCTCCCTGGGCAGCCCATTCCAATGGCCAATCACCCTTTCAGTGAAGACTGAGGAAAGCAAAAAGAGATTTGAAAGTCTATAGTGTGACTTTTCTCCAAAGGTGTTTAAAATGGTGCCTGATTTGCCATCCTTCAGACCTCATATATGAGGAAATTTTTCAATTAGGAATTACAGGCTCCCCCTGATTTACTATTAGCAATTTAGATTTCCTCCTTAAGCACACTTAAAAATTTTGGGTGAATATTGCCTGAATATTGAAAATTTCTAAATATTCCTTGTGCTAATAGTTTTCACAGCCTCATCAAGAGCCACTTAAATCGCAGACAGATTTTTATTCAACCCTTCCTCACAAAGGAAAGGGTCAGGTCACAGGAATCTTCCTGCTTTCTTCAGCAGTGAACACCACTCAGTATTTTTCCATTTTGATTCCCTCTAATGACTTTGTCCTCCTTCTGCCATCCTTTTATACATCCTGATCACCAGTTTGCCCTACAGAATCTCTGGAAGGTTTTATTCTCATGCTGACTTTGAAGAAAAGTTTAATATTAATTTTGATTCTTTTACTATTCATTCCTCACCTCTTGTTCTTATTCAACTTCCTCTCGCCTTATTCAAGACCTTAATAGGGATATGTGCTCCTGCCATGTTTAACAGTAAGGCATTTTCTTCTTACTGTTTGTAAGGATTTAACTATTTGTACTGCTTCTTTTGGCAACTTTCTTTTAAACAATTTCCCTCATTTTACCAGTTTCCTTTTTCTGAAGTTCAAGACTCGAATTTAGTGGACTGTTGGCCTTTATTATTACTGTAGGTATATCCAATTCCCAGTTACCAACAGCCGGTGCTAGAAAGCTGCTCTTTGCCTGCAGCACTTTGTAACAGAACCTGTGCATTAGTTGTAACCCAGCCCAGGGTTGCATTTCCTACAGTGGGCTCCCTGATCAGCTGTTTCTCTATTTCTTGCAGAAGCCATTGATGGTATCTAAAATTTCTCCGCTTCGCATCCGGATATGATATTTGTCTAGTCTGTCTCAGAGTAATTAAGGTGTCTCATTACAGTTGTATTTCCTTCTTCTGTATCTCTTTCAGCATATTGCAGTCAATGTTGCTCTCCTCATTGAGTCATTGATAGTATCGATACGATACTATGTTCTTATTGTTAGGACTGAAACACCAATTCATATGTAACCTCTCTCTGGGTCATTTTCATTGGTCTTATATCTTGCATAGAGAGAAGCAGAATGTGTGCAAAATAAGAGCTAGCAATTATTTACTAGGGAAACCAAGACTAATGAGCTACTAGGCTAAGCATTAATGTGATCTACTACTTCACTGAAGTCACAGTAGAGACACAGATGACCTTTGGTCTTGCACTTCTGTGCTGTCTTTGAAGTCTCTGTTTTCCAATACCTTTTGTGTTGTCACTTTTTTACCTTGCATGGCTTAGATCACATCCTTTTATTTTTGCCTTCATATGAGTGTTCTGAGTAGGACAGAGTAAAGACAGAGTCATGCACCAGACCAGACCCACCTCGCAGATATCTGAGCCCTAGGACTAGGAGTTACCCATATAAGCTCCCTGTAACTCACCAAGGTGTTTAATTCATTAACTTAATAACATCCCAAGTGCCAGTTTCTCCACGTGCCTGCAGCTCTCACAGCCATCAGTTGGTGGATTTCTCTCATACTGCCCCTGTGTCTTATAACTTGACTGTTCCACTACCTGACAGGAGTAACCAAAGCTCACATGCTGATGCTACCATCAACCAAGCCAGCCTTTGCTAGCTGTCACATTAAATTATTTCACTGGATACTTGGAGAAATCTCCACATCCTGAGCTATCACATCCTTGCAAATGCCAGTTTATTTTATTTTCATTAGACTAGTAAAATTTAATCAACTTTTAAAATAAGAATTTTTAGTTAGAAACTTTCCTTGCACACGTATACATATAACCATATACATGTATGTGTACATACACATAGATTTATAAAACAAATGCTTTGGGTAACCACCCTTTATACATGGAGACCCTGCAAAAGAAAGTAGGCATTAATACCAGAAGCAGTTGCCACTCCATTCTCGTGAGGTTTCTCAAGCACTGAGCTATTATGGCATTAGAGTATAAAGTATCACAGCTACTGAAGAACAATGCCTTACATTTTAATTTCAGTGATTTGTAGTAAGCATACTTTTTTCCTTTGTGCAACTGTGGAATTGATATCAAATCATTTATTGGCCATGTGCTAGCAATCATCCTGAGGTCCCTGTCAAATTTTTCAATGAATTCTTCTCAGTTCAGCACTTCAGAAGTCTGCCAAGTTCTGAAATTTGATTTAAAGCTTTTAGCTAATTGTACTTATTTTCTATTAGTTTAAATTAACAAATTTGTTGAAGTGAATCTGCAGTTTATGACTTTTTCTTCTAAAATAGAAAAAAATGCTATAAAAATTTCACAGGGGAAAGCAACAATTGTAGCAGCAAAGCTCTTACTCTTCAAAATATTAAATCATGATCCCTTTCTCTAGATAATGAATGAATGCAGGTCATTATTAAAAATAAACAAATAAAATATAAAATATAAACTGCTATGCTTGTGCTCACATTTCAATTGAAGTTTAATTTCACAAAAACATTAACAAAAGAGGTTTTTTTAAGTTCTAATGGTTTTAGGGAGTAATGAAATTCACTTTATAAAATATGAGGATATTGGCACATCTTCTTTTCTTAGACCAATAATCTTTTCTGATTAACTTATTCTACTCAATGATTTGCTTCAAACAATAACCTCCAGTGGTAAGGATGACTTCAAGGATGAGAAATCAAGGGGAAGTATGAGTAGAAATATAGTTCAGGATCAGCTTAGCTTCTTAGGAAATACTGAGACCATCATGCAAAATTTTATTAATATGCAGAGGACTGCACACTGCACATACAGCAACTCTATTACTGGAGATGCGATGGAGAGTCTTTTCTGCACCTGAGGAAACTCTGTTGTTATGGGCAGGTTGTCAGTGAGGTGCGTTAAGCTAGACATTGGAGCTAATGCTTAAAGGAAGCTCTGAGCCAAAGCTTTATTACTGGTGAGTAGTTTCTTTTGCCAGTACACTGTTCTGCACATTTCATAAATCATGCTGTCATCATGGTAGCCTTGACTTCTGAGAGCTATGATTATAACCTAAATTTAAGTGAATTTCTCTCATTTTTTGCTCAATGTATCTCCAAATACTTCCTTGGTAATTATTAGTCAGCACCACATGTAGAAAACTTCTTTCAAAAAAAAAAATTGTACTTAAATTTATTATCGTGTCTGGGAAATGTTTAGAGGGGAAGATAACTAAGTAAATGTTAATTAAGCCATTAATACTTGACAGACTGCATACTAGCTCATTTTTCTTGCAGTGAAAGAATTGAAAATGTGTGGATTTTTTTTTTAACCAAGTCCTGTGGTAAAACTTACAGAGCAGCCAACCACCCATATACTTTTTCAAATGAGCAACCAGGAATGGCAGAGTTTTATTCATATCATGTCTGAAACTAATGAAAAGGAACCTGCACAGAGCTCCTTTTCCAATGCTTTTCACAGCTAAGGACAAAAAATGAACAATTCTCTTTCAAAAAAAATGTTGAATGCTAAATTGAATCCCAAGGCTTTTATGCCTGTTCTACAGTTACCTAGTATCACTTGCTCCAGTGCAAGAAGGGACTGTGTAATTTGACAAAACAAACTCATGCCAATCTTTCCATTGTTTGCTTCAACTGACAGCATGTTTTCACCTATTCAGCTTCCAATATCTGCCATGAATTCAGATTGTTGATTATGACACATCCCTTTATGCATTCCGTTTACTAGATTTCAAGCAATCGGGAATGAGACTTATGCTTTAAAATCTTCTTGTCGTAACTGTCAAACACAGTGCCACGACTGAGGACTTCTCTGTCAGGTTCATGACTTCTTGCTTTCAGTCCTGCGTTTGTGAACCATCCCCACCATGCAAAAACAATATCAGAGACATCCAGCATAAAAAGGGAGGTTTTATATCTTACGGAATCATGTTTCAGACAGGACATCATAGGTTTTACAAACAAAAATAAACTCTCTCAACTATAATGTTCCTTTACCAGTTTAAATTTATTGTAACTGGACCAGCTGTTCCCAATTACTTTCTGGGTCATGGGAGATAAATGAAATATGCTCAGATTCAGAGGGGCTAAACAAGTTTGAAATTATGTAACTTGCACCTTTTGTCATTTTGTTTAAGAAATTTTATTGTTGGGATGTCATCCATGTATCACTGAACCCTGCAGGTTTTCACTTCACTGATTTCTTTTAGTCTCTTTTAGACCATGTTTTTTTGGTCTCTATAACATTACTTACAAGTTTTAACTGAATTTGGACTTAAATTACAGTCATTTCTACTAAATGCAAATGATTGAACAGGAACTTAAATAATTTACCGCAGGAAGGAACAGCTGGGAGGAAAATGCGTGTCTTTGATAAGAGAAGAAAGTACTGTGAAATATCAGACCTGGAGCAGGACAGCACTGTTTGCTTTTGTTTCTAGCAAACATTTGGTCTGAGGCGTTTGATATCCTCTAACAATAACAAATATGTGTTATCAAAAGTTAATGTACAACTATTATTCTGTACTTCATTTAAGTATTTTCAAGCTAAAAGTTTAGAATAACTGGAATTTGTTTACATTGGACTGTATTGTTCAAGTTTGCTATAACTTCTTGAGTCACTGAACTCATGCTGGAGTTTAGTAAATGTGAGAAGGTTACAGGTCTGCTATCCCAAAGTGTTTCACTGTAGTCAGGTCTGTCATGAGATGAAGATGTATATTAGACATTATCTATTTGTGTGCTCACATCATGCCTGATTTATTGACCTGGTGGGTAGAGGCCTGCGCAACAATCTTCCCAATCAGCGTCAGAGGCAAAGGTGAAAGATTTGGATTTCAAAGGTGGAAACACGCAATTGGTTATAATAGGTACCATTGTCAGCCAAGAGAGGAAGCAGGAGTTGAAAAGAAATTAAATCCTGGTTATTCTTGCCAGGAAGCAATTGGAAAGTTAGGTGAATGAGGGGAAAAAAAGATCTTTTAAATAGGGCTATAATATAATAAGTCAATTATCAACAGTGAATAATGATAATGGTGTGAATGCATTTATCTTTATGTCTTCACCTCTACCATTTCTACACATCTGTGATAATGTAGTATTTTTTTGACGGTGATAAATTAGTGCTTGTATTTTTGATTAGGTTGACTTAGGCAATTTTAAGTAACTAGATTACCTCAAAATATTATTTATTCAAGGTATGGTAAAGTAGCCTTGGAGAAATTCTCAGTTGTAAGTTTGGGTATATTAGTTTTGTTTGGTAGTAAAAATAACATTTCGCCCCCAAAGCAAGTATTTTTAATGACTAGATTTAAATGATAGTACAGCTATGAACTAGCCTCAAAGACTTTTCCTGTCTGTAGACGAAATATTTTCCTGTGGCTAGTTCTGGGGCATCTCTATTTTAAAAACTTTGAAACAGTGGAATTTTGATTGTCCAGATGACAATCTTTTGTTTACATATCAGCATCAAAAACTGACGTCACTAGCTTGTGGAGTGTTCAGTAAAGGAATCAGCAGTTAACTCTCTCCTCCTTGAGAAGGAAACAAATGAGCCCTTCGTATTTAACAGTATTATCAGGCATCTTGTAAATGTAGTTCATTTGATTACATCGCTCAGAAATATAATCTTTTAAGCCAGAAGAACGTGTGCCATCAGTTTGGGAAGAAAACATACAGATCCATTCTCACATTAGTTTTGATATTGAACTTGTTACCAGCTGAAGGAGGAATCAGTAATTTTCTCCATGTAGTGGTTTATTTAGGATCTCGCTTTGAAACAATCACATAACTTCAGTGCTGATGGGTAAAAAAGGCTTTGGAACTGAAATCTTGAAGTTTTAGGGTTTGAATCAGTTTGAATTCAGATGTGCACCCTGGACAAGGATGTATTATGTAGCAACAAATTGTTTTCCTGATTTGCAGAACTAACCTACTAGTAAAAAACTAAAGGTGTGGTGGTGGTAGTCCTGTTGACAACCCGTAGAGTCTGAAAAATGTGAATTTCAAAACATTTTATTATCTGGATTTTCAAAAGTTCTGATAACCTGTGTTTTTGAGAGGAATGAATAGAATCAGCCTATAACAGGCTGTACAGAACAGAGCATCCAAAAGAAGCACTTAATTTTCAAGCGCACTTTAACACTAAACCACCTTCAATTTCATTTTTTGCTACAAACCAGATCTCATATTGTTAGCTATGGTTTAAATAGGTGCTATATAAACATACACTGCTGAAACACAATAAGAGAGTAAGAGCTTGGAATCCTCTCAATCCCATGGTGACACTCCTTCCAATACGGTAAAGTTTTGATCTATGACTACAGCTTTTAAAATAAACAGTAATATGAGCAATGATAAGGCATTGTATCTTGAAAAAGTGATCTTTCCTATTTCACTAAAAGACTTTTCTCAATTATTAGGTTGAAATCTCCCAGGATAACAACATTTTGAAAACACTGAATGTATGACATTCCATATGAGGAATGCTCTGAAATTATTTGCTTTTAATTGCCTAAGCTTTTGTAACTATTCAGAGGTTATTTAAGCTGGGCAAATCAAACCAATGATTCTTTGATTTAAAAAATATGTGTATTCCTCCAGTCTTTACACACATAAATTTCACTGGGAAAATATGCTGCCTCTACTGTGCTTCACCTAGTCAATTACCTGACCACAATCACACATTTTGGTGGAGCACTGGTGCTGTTCAATTTCTTTCAAAAGGAAAATGTGAACATCTTGAATGGCTATAGCATTACCAAAACCCACTCTCAGTTATTTCCTAATTCAAAGATTTTTTTGCTTGTTTCTTTTGTTCTGTTCAGGACTTCGGCTACTTTAGCTGTTACCTTGGCAACTGTTTGTCCATTTATATTGCAAAAACTGTTTGTAAGCTACAAAGAGCTTTTTGAGGAGAAAAGGGAAAGATTAAATAATAATAATAAATTCTTGTTCTCTTTAGCTTTTCTGTTTCTGCAGTCCCTCACTACTGCATGAAAGAAAGCATCAGGGACCCTATTAGAACCTGAATTTCTGGTAGATAGAAAGGAAGGAGTTGGAAGAAAAGAAAGTCTCTGTGCAAATGCATTTCTGCAATAGTAACAAGTTGTGAAAGAAAAATATTTAATGCATATAACTTTGGAGACCATAGAATAAAGAAACATCAACATTCGAAGACTCCCTAAAACAAATTAAAAATTAAAAATGAATAAATAATATAATAATGACGGAAAAGCTATACTAGAACTCAGTGAAGAAAACTTCTAAACCAAAGTAAAGGCTGTTCTTTATTGTGTACTGTGGTTTGATACAGGAATATCGAACAATTTCAGCTATTGAAAAGTCATACCTATGCACTAGCAGCTCTACTTGTGTTTAAGCAAGTTGACAGAGCCAGTGCTGTTCTGTTTGCTACTGTAACTAGACAATTTACACCATCTTTCTCATTCAAAACCAACAGGGATCTTTCAACCCCATATTGCTCTCAGCAGCGTAGACATAACAATAGACTATGAATCAAGCAACAATCAGAAATTCAAAACATGGTTTACAGTAATGTACATTTACAAACTAAAAGACTACTGTGTTCAAACTCATAATTATTTATAATCCCTAGATAACAGTATTCTGATGTTTAACATGCTTAGGAATGCATGACTTCAGCAGCCTTTGCTCTCCCAACATAGTAGCAAAAGAAACACTAGTTTCTGTTCCTTATCAAGACACAACTAGTAGACCAGCAGTCCTACATAAAGATGTCTCAGGTAATTTGGAAATCCCCAAAATACTTAAAAAGAAGAAAAGACCATTTATGTCCAGATATGGAGAACATAGGTTTTCATTCCCTAGGATACAGAAGACTTGAGATCTGAATTGTATGTGGTTAAACTGAAGATCAATTATAAAAATTCCACCAGTAAAATCAAGAAAATTGATAGCAAAAAAGCTAGTAAATATGAACTTACAGTGACAATTCTGAGTGTAATTGAAGAATACATAAATCTTGGGTTCAACATGAAAGGTGAATGTTAAACTGACACAATCTTTTAAGCACAATGGTATCACAGGTGTTGAAAAAAAGTAGCTTGTTATCAGATATAGTGCAATGTGTGAGTGAAGAAATGTAGAATTATAAGAAAAAAGAGAAAAATCGGAATAGAAAAAATGCAAAGAGGAATTAGGAGGGAAACAACATGATTTACAAGGATAATGGAAGTAAAGAATCTGAAGAAAATGCTGAAAGGAATCACAGTGAAGTACTGCATCAATTCCCATTTCTAAGTAGTTGGTTAACATTAATAACAGTGTCTAAGAAGAAAAAACTAGGGAAAAAAACCTCACTACAGTGATAACAAAAAAAAGAAAGAATACAATAAAATTTTCCAAGAGCTATTTGTAGATCAGCATCAAAGAAACTTTTAGGTTCTAACAGAAATTAAACATTCACAAAGACATTATAAAGGCAGAAAGAGACTGAAGGCAAGGAAATCTGTTGGTAGATCTAAGCCAGTGGGAAATCCGTGATGATGAACTCATCACTAAAATACTTAATGTTTTTAATGAAATATGGGACTAATAAAAGCTCTCAAAAAGATGTCGTTACAGACTGTGTATCAAAGAAGAGTGATTTAATTACTCCAATAATTAGTGAGATATTTTATTTCTTTCAGTTTACCATAGCACCACATTAACCAACAAAAAGAAGGTAAAGGATAAGAAGCTTGGATTTCACCTGAAAGGTCACACATTCACCAGATTTTCAATATAAGCACAGATAGAAAAAAGGCCAACAGATTAAAAAAGCCACCAAAATCCCTTTAATATGCAGCTTTTAGATTTAAATTAATTATTTGGCATTCCATATCACAATTCACTCAGGAATATCTTGAAGTTTAAGGTCTACAAAGAGAAATAATTAGGTTTGAAAAGATTTCACATTAAGATTAAGGTCAAACTGCACAAGTCTGTAGTAGCAGAAAATCAAGTCAGTGAGAATTTATTCTTCTACATCTGCCTGCACTGCCCTTGATTTCAGTAAGATAAAAAGCAGAGTCTCATATAACATAGACAGAGCCTAATTTAAAAAGCATTTTCAAGATTTAAATTTTCTGAATAGAACGGTTCTTCGAAGAACTTAAAAGAATTTAAAGAAATTTAAAAAGAATTCTTTAAGAAGAAACATTTAAGAGGATATTACATGACGGTGATCTTTTTAAAAGTGGCAGGAAAACATGCCAGCAGAGAGTATTTTCTTCCTTAATTGCACAGACAGAACTCATAATTAATTACAAAAACCAAAGAAGTTCTCAGCTCAGGTATTATGTTAGAAGACAAAAGAATACACAGCACTGGATCACACATTTTCTTCACTGGTAATGTGAATTCTGATAATAACCAAAGAAAAATAATGTTTGAATTGCCAAAGCAGTGGTTTCTGATGGCCATTGAAAATCTATAACTTAAAAAAAACCAAAATATGAACTCAACTCCATTGCAATTACTTTAACATAATAAAAGCTCAAGATATGCAAAATTATCAATAGAGCTGAAAGCACTATGTAGTTAATGTAGGGTATTTAAAAATGTATCCATTTTCATCAAAATACCTAATACTTGTTCCTCAAATTTTTTCTGAAAGCTAGAAATATCTAGGCACTTCTTAAAAATAAATCTAGAGAATCTCTCAGACACACAAAGTACCTGTAGAAACAAACAAAAATGACCTGCACAATTTGGTGTAGAATACTGATAAAAAATGACCCTAGGATAGACAACAACGGTGGATCTTGCTTTATGTTCTCTGCCTCAACAGATGGCATAGAAACAAATCACAGTCAACATAAAACAAGTGATCATAGGGTTAGCTGACTACATCACTTGTGTTGAATCTGCCTCTTGGCTCTTCACGCAGTGCCACATCAAACTCAGAATTTAATAACCATCTTTTGCAAAATCATACCTCTCATTGATGGTGTAAGCTTTTTTATTGCACTTCTGTGCAGACAACTTCATGTTTTGTTCACAGTATCTTTTATCATTCTTTGCACACTCCACACACTTGCAATTTGTAACTTCTTCCCAGATTTTCAAGTCTTACTCATTAAAAGTTTAAATTTAGCAAGCCTTTAAAGCAATTTCATGTATTTAGACACGTATTTAGTTCTATTACATCAATACTTCAAAGTGATCTTTAAATGAAGCTCTCATACCCTAGGCACTATTTTTGAACCAGAGTTACAAATCCTGTCAGAAATTAATTTCTGGCATGCAGTCTTTGTTCCATTGTGTTTCAAGATTGTACCAGACTAGTGTATGTCTAAGCTGCATAGCGTGTGCTCTGCTGACAGTCAGAATCACCTAACATGCACCCACGTCATTTATACACTAATAATGTTCACATACATTGGAAAAGCAGTAAATTTCTTAGGTCAGGAAACTTACTTTCCTTTGGTTCAAGTAAGTAAGTATACAATAAATAAATACACTCATAAATTTGAAACAAGAAAAGAAAGAAAAAAAAGACATTTTCTGCCATTAAGAAAAGCACTGTAATTTTTAAAGGGACACACATGCTTGAGACATTCCGTTCCTCCTTGAAACCTGAGGAGTAAAATATATTAGTTCCCTTTTGAAACTCAGGTAAAACCAGTAAAATTCATAATTTGATCCAAAGTTTTAAATTGTGACCTAGGGATCCAAGGTTAATCTTGAGGGTAGCAAATCAGGGGTCTTCATTATATTCACATGATATTTAATATCAATATGATATTGATATTAAAACTTGAAAGTCATTTATCTTTTGATGTTAGTCCAATGTAATTTTTTTTCACTTTTTTTATTTGTCCACTTAAATTTTTGCAAGTACATGAGTGATGGAAACTGACTTGTTGGGATTAGATTTTCTTATCAGAGTTATAGAACTGATATTTTTCTAGCACCAGAGCTACACAAATTTCCCATTGTAAGGACACAATAAAATAAAAATAAAACTACATGGATTGAAAGAGTTTGAGAGTTTGCAAAATTGTCTGTGTAATTCAGCTGGTTGTTTAGAGCATGTGTCATAAGATCTTTCATATGTTTTTCTAGGTTGATAAATAAAAATGAATCGCTTCTGGTTAATGTTCATGAACATTTAGGATTCTGGTTTTGCTTCTTATGACCCAAATATGAAACTATGTTCCTCGGAATTCTACTTATTTTTTAGGAAATGAGAAAGAAATCTAGAAAAACTACCTATAAAAGAAACTTTTTTCTAGTGAAAAGTGTAACTGTTTTATTAACACGAGAATCAGCAGCTCTTTGATGTGTCAAGGAACCTCTCACTGCAGTAACAGTTGTTTTACTATTGCTGTCTTAAATACTCAGATTAATATCACCTGATGCATTGATACCTTTAGCATTTCAATGATGGAATGGGTATCACAACAGAGCATCTTTTTCCCTGGTGATTTTAATTTATGCACTTTACATTTGGGACTCACCCCAAAGAGGTCAGTATCATCAAGAATGTGTTTCACTCATATCTGAGCTGCTTTTCTAGGTTTTGCCAAACACTTACATTTAGGCTAATAAATCTATTAACCTAGTTTGGGAAGGAAAGAAGACAGATGCATACGGCTTCTTCTCACTGAAAAAAAAATAGCATTATAACACCAGAAGCTGGGGTGGCATTCTGCTTCATGTAGTTATTTCATGCTGTTTCTGCCCCTCTGTGAGATCCAGTGGAATCAGGAATAACCTTTTCTGTATGCATACAGGCTGTGACCTCTACAGTTTCAGACTTGATTTCAGCTCAGCCCACAGCCTTTTATGGAACAGTGTCTTTCATCTGTATGCAGAATATCAGCAATTCACTGATGGAAAACATTGTGACACCTTGCTCAGGAGAATTTTGTTTGCTTGCTGCTGGGAATATGTTGTATGTCTGTTTCTTTGCCTAAAAATATGTCACATACTTACTTATTTTAAGTTCATTTCCATCTCAGCTTCCTTCTGTATGCTTTGGGTAAAATTAAGTTTCAGAGGGTATCCATGCTTTTACTCTTTTTGCATACCACTATCTTTTACTTTTTCTGTTTTCTTCAAAAAAACAGCACTTTTGGTGCTATTTCTTTGGCCTTGAACCAGTTTTCATCTCCTGCCAAGAGCCACAGATCCACAAAATGCTTGTTCTGCAGTTGTAATTTTGCTGCTTCATATAAAAAAGCAGAGCTTGCTCTGGAGCCCTTGCTATAAATAGAACAGAATTTTTCTTAGGTCTCCTGCTGATGTGCCAGATTGATTGTATCTCTGCTAATCAACCTGAATAATACATTGGCATTCTCCTTTTCTCTTAAAATCACACTGTAGAAAAACTTTTCTTGATGTTCCTGAAAGGTTATTCATATTGTTTTAAATAGAAGGATATATTTATTATGGCTAAATGTATTAGCCTTTAATTTTATGTTGAAATATCATTAAATGTTCACATCACTTGTGTAGAAGTAATTGAGATATTTGAAGGTCAATTCTGCTAAGGTGACAAACTATTTTTTTTCCCATCTCTTTTCAACTCTTCTTTCTTTCTAGATGTTAGCCTTCAGAACATGTCAGTAAAACCAGGAAAGTGATTATTATGTGTTTAAATACAAAAACTTTCTCCTCCCCTCTCACTTCCCCATAAATGACTTGCAAATGCTGTCTTAAATTATAGATTAATATCCTGAACAGTTGTAACATTAAAAAAAATGCAGTTTAGAAATCTAAGTGTTGAAAAGGAGAGAAACTTGGTTAACAAACCATTTAAAAATAATTAAGAATCCAGGTCATTAAGAGAATAATGAAGAGATGGTCATTGATATAGTAATTTCACTATTATGAAAAGAAGAAATCTATAGATTTATTAAAAAAAGTGATGGACAATATAGGCTTAAAAATTTGCACATTTGGTACATACATTTAAATAGAAATAATCTAATCTCTTTTAGAAGAAAACACTTGTATCTGCAAAGTTTGCAATGGAAAAAAAGGGAATAAATCTGCAGTTTGCAGGTACAGCTAGGATTCAATCCAGTTCAAAAGAAAGTTCCTGGACCTATAATGAACTGTTTGAGTATTCAGAACAAATATATCAAATTTTTACCTTCATTTAATTGCAAAAGACAGGACAATATTTGAGAAAATAGCCCAGGAACAAAACATTTATTCCTTATTCCTGCCTCTGCTATGGTACTAAATGCTACTTCCATGTATTTAAGTTTTTCAGATTGTTATGCACATTTAAGAAATCTACAGCAGCCTCTTTTGGAAGTAAAGAGGAGAACAGGTATAATTTCGGATGTACACAAGCTACTTGCTGTTTTAATGATGTCTCATGACAATTTGAAACATCCCACAGCAGTTCTGCTTGCACACTCTCAGCTGATGCATGACACACTGGATGGCAAAGCCAGAGAGTGCCTAAGCCTGACACTATTGCCAGTAGAAACAGAAAGTAAACATACACAATGATTGACATATATATTCAAATTTCTCTGCTATTAACAGGAAAATCTCCTCTATTTTGGTACAACTGTCAGATTCTCAGTAATCATTAGAATACTACATGGAAAAGAAGCTGAAAATATGGGCAGGAAAAGGCATTTCGCATTTGGCCAAATGATGCTCAGCCTTAAGTCTGTATTTATTTTTATATATGTGTGTGTTCCTGAAGATATCCTCTATGAATGAATAGGAACAGAGGGCATCTTAAACAGCAAAAATAATGATATTGTAGCTGAACCAAGGTGAGGAAGTTAATATTTCTTTTTCAGGTGAGCACCAAGAAGATTAATAACAGGGTGAGTACATTGTCTGATGACTCAATCATATTAAAAACCCCACTCATTATAATTGCCACCTTACTGCAATAATTTATGTTATTTTCATGTAATTTAGAAAGTTTTAGGGTTTTTGGCACTAGCCCTAACTAAAGGTGAGGACTCAGAAGGATACGAACGTTTTGGTGCCTCTGAAAGTCAGACATTGAACATATTTCATAGTTTTACAAAGACAGATAAACAAGAAAGAGATAGATTCTCTAAGGTTACAAAACTTGTGATTGATAGAGCTAGGAACAGGAACAAAAGATAATGACACAGACTTGTCTGTGTTAATTAGCAGATCTTAAGAACTGTCTTTCCCAAAGGACATGCTCCTAGATTCAAAAGGACTTTGTGTTATAAGAAACATTTTCCACAGCCTAACTACTGTGAAGTTGATATTATCACAAAGAAGCAGCACTAAATAAGTAGGCAACATGTGCATAAGTTCCAAGGTAGGTCTAGAGGGACCGACCTCTGGAGGGACAAATATTTACTGTACATTGTGCACAGAACTGTTGGATATTACTCACATTTGATTTTACTTCTTCTGTGTTTACCAGCAAAATTAATTGTACATCTGGTACATGAAGTGAGTAATGCTGCTTAAACCATTTTAATATGAAATCACTCATACGCAACTTACAATGCAGATTTTGCATGTCAAATGAGAGCTAACTGGACAAAAAAAAAAGGAGTCATAGAATGTAGAACTGAGATTTATGCATAAAGTGAATAAATTTATGCATGAAGGAACACTGATGGTTTTAAAAATAATTAAAGAATTAAAGACACTTGTAAGACAAATTAATGTTCAAAAGATTCTGTGTATCTCTGCTAATATGTATTGACAATAATAGAATTAAAGAACACTCTGCCATAGACATTTCTTACATATACAAACAAGGTCTACCTTTGCCATTTAGTATGGATACAGCCTTAATTTAATAGATGTGTCACTGAAGTTTAAGGATGTCAACCTGCATCAAAGTTTCAGAATCCACCCAACAGTGACTAACTTAGGAACATGTGAAAATGTTAACAACATACTCTTCAAATATGTCTTGGTAACTAAATAACCTTTATGTAAATACAAAAAGATACACCCACTGAAAAATACAGTGTTTAATTATGTTTGTCAGGAGTGTGATTCTATTATCCCTATATAAATTGTCACACTCTACTCATGATTATTCCCACAACAGTTAAGCCCCAAAAAATTAGTTCTAGAATATACAGAAATTTCACTGCTACCTAATTCTGGAGGTGCCTAAGATCTGTAATGTTAAAGTTCCAAATCTAGATATGTCACTAAACATCCCAGGCACAAATTGCTGCCAGCCAGGTACAAAAACTGACACTTACATATAACATTCGTTAGTTGACTTGGTTGGAAGGAAATTATTCATTAGACACTACCAGAATATATGATGTTTGGGATACAACTAAATATAGGGCAAGCACAGAAAAAAGCAGATTGAGAAATGGGAACAGACCTGGATATGGATAAGAAAAGACACAAAACTTTGAAAGAGAGATCGAATTTCCAGTAGGGATGTAAAGGAAAAATGAGAAATAGTCAAGAAATTGAGATAACCATAGTTGAGAAGAAAAGTCTTAGAGCAGAGGTTCAGATGGTCATCTTTTGGAGATGGGTTGGGTTTTATATTTGCAGACTGATGAGTAGGATATTGTACACTCGTGATATGGGTAGTGCAGATGCTGTTATTAATTCATGGTAAGATCCAGAGCTCAGCAGCAACGCATGTAGATTGAGTTTATTGAGTAAAATCTCAGCCACCTTGCACATGGTGGTGCAGATCCTGTGACACCTATTTGCAACAGCACTGGCAGAACCACAACTGGCCTTTCATGCTGTATATTGTGTGGTTATATTTATTTTGGTAGATTTTTTTGTAGTTGTCCAAGAAATTGTGCAAGGACACTGCTTTTGGGATTGCAAGATGACTTTCTCAGGTTTTTCTTATGCACATCATGGATTATATCAAATTGCCACATAATTTAGCCATGATGGAGTTATCTGGAGATTCCGTGACACAGAGCTTCCAAGAGTGCCAGGAGTGCATTCTTATTTCCTTTGAATAGACTGTATAGCGCCCATTTATTATACCAATTTATCAAATGTTCTGGTTTAGAGTTCAGTCTAGGAAAATGACTACTGCTGCCTCAGGAAAAGCACTTCTAAGAACTGAGAAAGGGGGAGAAGTACATTTAAGAAGCAAAGCGGGATCAGAGAGAATGAGGTGCTGGGGCACACAGAAATGCTGAGACTAGGGCAGGAATTGGAGTACAGTTTCCATTAGTGGAACTGGCAATGAATGTATGTGATCATTATCTCTTAAAGCAAGTTTTGATGATATAAGTAAGGAAGTATGACAATGGTGCTATGGATAAAAAAGCTTTAAGTCACTAACCAGCAGCTCTGAACGAGGCAGTTACAAAAAAATAATATAATGAGTGGATTTGTGGAAAGCAATTCAACTTGCCTTAAAATAAGTGTCTGATAGCTGCCCAGCTGAATGATTCTTTATACTCCATTTACTGTATCAAATGCCCATATTGATCTTTGCCTGTAACACTAGATCAAGCTCATGCTTGACATCTATGTCTAGTTTTAATCTCAGACTGAATCTCGCTCATGAATTCCACACATCTAAAAAGAGGAACAGGGCATCTCGGCTTCATTGGTGAATAACAGAAAGACTGGACTGGATGTAGATCTCTAGAAGAACCTGCCAAGACTGTTGTTCGAGCTCTCACTGGGAAGAAAGAACTCATGGCATCTGCATCTGGTGTCCTAAGTGCAAAAATATCTTAAACTGTGAGCATTAACATATGGCAGATAACTGGAGGAGAGTGGTGACTGTCTGAAACTGAACATTTGAGCAGGTTGGTTTTAAATTTTGATAATACTATGGCCAAAACTGGGTGTTCTGGATCCTCCAATGGATGAAGAGAGATAAACCAGAAATATCATTTAGGACATTGATTGCCTACTCTGCTTCTGTGCACAGAGTATTTAGATTTGGAAAACGGCAATCAAGACAATGAAAAGAAGAGAAGGCCGATAAGACAAGTTCATTGATAGAAGAAGGATTTTCAGAAATAAGAAGAGAGTCTAGAAAGAAAATTCTGTCTGGAAGGAAGATCCTGACTGCAAAAAGCTAGAGAACAGGGAGGTGTGTGGATATAGATGCTGAATGAATGGCAATTGTGAGTAGTGGCACACCAGAAACCAAAACAATTTTCTGCCCAGCCTTCCCAGACCAGCAGAGATCTTCCAATGGGAAGTCAAAAAGTAGCGAACCGTACACTTTGAGAGAAGCAAATCAGTGTGTAAAATAAGAAAGCAGAGTCAGATCTCTAATCTTTTAGATATTCAAATAAACCCCAGTGTCTAGTTTGCTACAGGCTGTTGCTGTCTGGACGCAGACCAGTTGCAGTTGGTATTGATAATTTTTGACCCAAGGGCAAAACAGGAGCAAGACAACATGACAGTAAATAAGAAACTTCAATGTTGTGCTTCAACAATCAGGGTCAGCGACTGCGGTTCCAGTACAGATACAGTGTGTTTCTAGAGGGGTCAGCATTCAGGTGACTGTGTTTAGCCCCTCTGTCCTGTGATTAGCCAGGAGCTATAAATTAAAAAAAAAAAAAAAAAAAGAGAGCTTAATACACAGGTCTGCTACTCTATTTTTTTCAGAAAAAAACAGCGAGGCACAGGAGTTGGTACTAGTAATCTAAAAAGTAGAAATATTTTGTAGTCTGTTGAAGGAGAAAAAACAGGAGGAAGAGATTGAGAGCTGCTATATTGTAAGTTAACAGAAAGTAGAAGGTGTTATGTTGTCACCCACACAAGAGCTGCTCCTCACAGCACAGGCAGCATGGCTGCTAACCACTAAGGTGTGCAGGTATCACATACACTTGACAGTGATCTTCAGCCTCTGAATGTATTACTGTGGGGCTTTCTTAGCATTTTCAGTGTGCCAACTTTTTCAGCACCAATCACAGAAGTCACAAGCAGATCAGACCAGGATATCTACGTCTGCTCCTGGTTGATCTTCTGTGCCTTCTTGGCTTTTTATAGCTTGATTAATCCACTATTTCAGCAGCAACACTACCTTGTTTTTTTTTTATGATTCCATGAGTATTAACATCCTAACCAGATGCTGGTACAAACCTGACCTTTTAATCAAGGTAAATTTAAATATTTATTACTTTGTTAGCATATAGTCATATAAAGACTACAAAGATGCTAATTGCCTACATTTCATTCTCCATAAACTGGCTGTTCTACAAATATATCTGGCTGATATTTCAATTTTGAGATAGTAATAAAGTTTTAAAGCAAACCAAAAAAAATTATCACAAGCCTGGGTTAGGAAACTGGGAGACACCTGAGTATTTCAAGCCAGATATGTGAAAGTCATTGTGACATGGTGTGCAAAAATTTGGGACATCCACACAATAAAAAACTTGCGGTATAGCTTGAGAAGGCATTACAGATCATCTTACAATGACAAAAGCCTGGACATGCTCAATTTTGAGTCATTATTTTCCTTATTTTAGTTTCATTTCCATATATATCATATATATGTAGACAACAAAGACCTATATTTTTTTTTTAGAAATCTGAGATGTGAAAATTAGTTGTAATACTGTGAGCATCTTGTATTTCTGTAATAATAGCTGAAGGGATTTTCACTTCGAAGTTGGGGCATCGCAGGAATTTAAGATAAAATTATTGTCTAAACAGCTCCTTCTCAACATAGCCTCTCAACAGCTTGTTCTTTCAACTACAGACACATAGCAGGTACATATGTATGTGTGTATTTGTATTTTTGTACAGGCAGATATATATACATGAGTGGATTCATGGTTGGTTGCATGGATAGATAGACAGATAGATAAATATCACCTGATAAATATCACCTAAATATTCTACCCTTTATTTTCTCTTCATCAACTCAAACCGCTTTACACATTACATTTCTAAGCCAAACAGCAACCAAACCTTCAGTTTTCCTTTACGCTTATTTTTCCTGGTTATAACTCAAAGAAGATAGCGTGTGAGCCTTTCCATTTCTCTAACAGATTTCAACACTCAAACATCAGAGCAGTAGCAAGCTAATCTACTGATGCAGCACTTTTTTCAGGTTCTTTGTGAAGGAGAAGAACTAACCAAACATTTCTATTCTGTTCCAATCTGTTCTGTTCTGTGTCATTCCTCATGAATATTTTTCCAGTTCTCTTTTAAGAAGGTGCATGGATAACGCATTCTTTTGATTTTCTTTAACAAGCGACTCGCCTCGTATCAAATCCTCCTCAAAAAAAATCCCAACCTGTTGACAATCCTTCCTTCTGTCTCTCGTCTTCTGTGCCACTTAACCCTGCTGATCAGATCCATCTACGACACACATGCTCAACAACAAGTGGAGTTGAAACACATTTGGAGGTGGATTAACCCTTGTATAGATCCTAAAAACTTATGTCTCAGGAAATGACTGGTATTACTGCAGGGGCAAGTAGACTGTATGTAGCATTACAAAATGGTAGTCCCCTTTCTGTCCATAATTTTACATCTCAGTTTGATTGCAAATTAATTCATTGTTCACTTTCTATCTGCCTGAGTTCCTAAGGTGACCTTACCAGTTGTGTTGTAAGTTAAGTGATGACATGGAGATATGTTTCTCTCTTTCGTGCTGCTATTCTGAACTTTCTGTTTTGAATAGTAAACACAAGGATATTGGGAGCTTAGTGCTCCTGCTTAAATCTTGCTTTGCCTGCAACTAATTTGATAACTGTTTTTAAAGATACTAGTGGGGCTTGGATTATGTCCTTTCTCTTTACTAACATAGGTTCATAGGCTCATAGGCTCACAGAAAAAGTTTCTTATTGGATCCAACCCTTTAGGACTTTAGTTTTCAAAAGTGGGAGATTCAGAAGTCAACTTCACCCCCATCAAAAGGTAAAAGATTTCTTGTATCTTTTTATCTAGTCAGAAGCAGAATTAATAGTAGTTTCCATTGGTACACAAACAGAAGCCGTTACACCAGTTGTTATAACATTGCATGCTTTCCCTGAACAGAGTGTGTGCTATCTAGCATTGTTCCTTTTACAGGGCTTTGCCAAGACACCCCTTTTTTGAAGGAGCTCGATGAAAAATGCTGTGGCAAAAGGCCTCATTAGGTAGTTCTAAAATAAATAGCGGGAAAATAAGCTAAATTTTAGCTTGAAAGAATCTTAAATGTATACACAATCATGCTAAGGTCTTTAGAAAACATCTTTAGATAACAAAAGACATCTCTTTCCAGCTCTTTTATCTACTGTACTAATGAAACAAGGGTAGCTGCAGGCATAACTGCAAACCCACTGTAGTACAGAGCATGAAACCCCACCACTCATGTTGTCCCTTCCTGTTGCATCTATTTTATAATAAGCTTTAAATACTGCTATTTTTCTTAACATTCCAAATACTAGGATTGACAGAATATGACAGCAATCTGGTTTCTATGTTTTAAAAGTTCTCCCATTTTTCTCATCAAATCATTCATCCTCAGACAAAAAGATCCCGTTTCAGACATTCAGTCCCATCAGTCAAATAAAGACTATATGTTAACCTGTGTAGCTGTCAGTTTTAAATCTGTCTTGTGATTTTTGATCACTGGAGTAACAATGATCAAAGAGGCTGTGATATCTCTGGGTACAGTAAGAAAGATTTCTTCCTCGCCTTTGTGCCAGAACTGCTTATAGAAAAAGTAGCATTGAGCACTCTTTAGAGTAATTCCATTCAAATTCTCTTCAGATTAGCCTTCAATGTCTCTTATCCTGAGTTATACATCCAGAAATCCAACTTCTGCTCCTTTCTCTTGAGTGGGGAATGGTGGTGGGGAATAATCGCACAAAGAACAACCAATTGAAATGCCAAGTGCTTTGTGCTCTTTTTATCTTTCATTGAGCAGAAGAAAATACATCCATATATAAAACCTATATAAATCATAAGGCTGCCTGAGGCTAATTTTTTACTTTCCCCTCTTTTTCCTGATTTTATCTTGCTTTACAATGAGCATGCACGCTTCAAGGGGTATCTCAGGAAAGAGTGAACAATTTTTTCCCCATTATTTCTTTGATCCAGATTGTAGTGTCTTCACTTCTCAGTTTCACTCTTCAGTGGGTGAAATAGATGAAGCCTAAATTTCTGAGGAAAGCAGATTAATTGCAAAGATATTTGGTCTCCATAGTAATGTAGCATCTTTTTATGAGAGATGAAATATCACAGGTAAATAAGGCAAAAAGAGTAAAAAGCTGGACTCCTGTCAATAGTAATTCTTAACTCCTTCCACCTATGTGTTCATCAAATTTTGCATTGTTCAAACAATTAAATATTGGTAACAAATTAATGAGATAATCTTGAAATGTAGTTGAAGAATTGGTTAATTACATTAAAATATAGCTATTTAGTCATATAAATTATGTTTTTAAAAAGTCATTCCCTGGCGGAACAGGGCATTTAAGACAAAAATGTAGGTTTAATATATGGTATCTTGGGAAAAGAAAAACAGAAGCAACAATATCCACCCTATCTTCTTTTTGGTACTTATTATCTGTGCATTACAATCTACCTACTCATGCACGTTTGCCACTATCGGCCCAACTTGTCTTCTATTTTAACAAAACATGAGTTTGAATGTAGCATTTTATCTCAAAGAAAAAATTCTGGAAGCAGAATAAAAGGAAGAAAATCCAATTTTTCATCATACACATTTATTGAAGATATGCCTTTGCCTGCTACAAGCAAAAAGAAAAGTTTAACACAAAGGGAAGGTGCACTTTGCTTAGCTATCTCAATGCCTTCCAACTAGCTGTAACAGCCATGTGTACTTTTGTAATACTGTAATCCACATAAATATATATGGGTTTGGTGGGAAGAAATGAAATAATTATACAATTTACCATGAAAGCCTACTCAACATCTCATCTCCTGAGGATTCATCACAGGTCATCGTTCAGTTTGTTCAAAGAACAAAGAGAAAAAGTCGATGGAAATACACCAGGCTACATACTTAAGGCCCTAACTTTGCATTTTTTTGCTAACGGATTTCAAGAAATTAACAGTCACAGCAGTTCATACAGTTTCTAAGATCATTTTAATCACACAGATTTCTGGAAGTCTGTTTGTCAAATTGCTTTTTAGCCTTTGGTTTAATCCTAATTTTAATTAGGTAATAAAGAAACCAAAAGAAAAAGGACAGCATGACGCATAGTGATATCTTCTATATGCAAATATTGTTGTTTTTTTTTTTTAATATTCTCCCTGTAGAAAATATGTCTGTTTTTCATCTTTCTGTGACTTTATTTTTCTTCTTTGTAGCATTTTGTTTCAGGCTGATGACTATATTGCAGTAAGAAACATTATGGAAGTTATCACTCATTAAACAGCCTCATGTTGTGAAGCAAACAGAAATATTAAAGAAACTTATCATAAAATGAGTTGTTTATTTTGAAGAATGGAACAATAAAAACAGCCTATGCTGTTTGGGTTTGTTTTGTTTTTTTTTTCTGTCCATGTTCCTCTGGTGATTTTAAGCTACGTGGAAGGTGGTATTCTGTTTTCTGCCATTCTAAGCCATTGTTTTTTATTCCTCTTCAGCCTAGAGGTTGATGTACACCTAAATACTGTAATAACATTTCACCACAGGGTCAAATTACATTTTCTCTGAGCAGCTTAGGACAGTACTGTATCTAGAAATATTTGATGAGCTGGGCCTGAAAGAAAAAAATAGAATGTCCACATTTTATGCTACCAGTATTAATCTTCATAATAGGACACAGAATAAAATCACACCACCAAGATATTCTAATAAGCGTTGATTAATATGTAGTTTATTTTATAGAATGATTATTTTTATGTAAATGTAAAATAAGAAAGGCCTTGTCATGTTATTGCATTTTTTCTAAATATTTTGATTTTAAAATTGTTTGTGAACTTAAACACTTGTCTTCAGTCTCAGGGGCACATATATAGCTATACAATCCCTAAATAAAATAAATAAAATAAAATAATTTTAAAAAAAAATTGCTGCAAATATAGTGTTTTGAAGTCTTTATGGAACAGATATTCTCAGACAGAAAGAATGAAGCTTGAAACTATTCCATGTGGGGTTTCACCAGAGCTGAGTAGAGAGGCAGAATCCCCTCACTGGACCTGCTGCTCATATTTCTTCTAATGCAGCCCAGGATACAGTTACCTTTCTGGACTGTGAATACATATTTCCAGCTCATGAAACTTCCAGCAACTTTTCATCCACCAGTACCAACCAAGTCCTTCTCAGCAGGGCTGTTCTCAGTCCCTTCATCATAGAATTATAGAATCATCTGGATTGGAAGAGACCTCCAAGATCATCAAGTCCAACCCTTTGTCCAACGTCCTCATGATTACTAGATCACGGCACTAAGTGCCACATTCAGTCTTATTTTAAAAACCTCCAGGGATGGTGAATCCACCACCTCTCTGGGCAGGCCATTCCAATGCCTGATTACTCGTTCTGTGAAGAACTTTTTCCTGATATCCAGCATAAACAGAGTCTAAGCTCGTGCCCTCTTGTTCTGTTGCTGGCTGCCTGGGAGAAGAGACCGACCCCCACCTGTCTACAACCTCCTTTCAGATAGTTGTAGAGAGCAATGAGGTCACCCCTGAGCCTCCTCTTCTCCAGGCTAAACAACCCCAGCTCCCTCAGCCTCTCTTCATAGGACTTGTGCTCAAGTCCCTTCACCAGTTTTGTTGCTCTTCTCTGGACCTGCTCCAGCACCTCAATATCTTTCTTGAACTGGGGGGCCCAGAGCTAAACACAACACTCAAGGTGTGGCCTCACCAATGCCGAGTACAGAGGAAGGATCACTTCCCTCGCCCTGCTGGCCACACCATTCTTGATGCAGGCCAGGATGCCATTGGCCTTCTTGGCCACCTGGGCACACTGCTGGCTCATGTTTAGCCTCCTGTCAGTCAGTACCCCCAGGTCCCTTTCCACCTGACCGCTCTCCAGCCACTCTGTCCCCAGCCTGTAGCGCTGCATGGGGTTGTTCATCCCACAGCCTGTATTGATAATTGGAATTGCCACAACCCAGGTTGCAGGACCTTGCATTTGGCCTTGTTGAACCTCATGAATCTGAATTTTTACATATGTTTAAGTAGAAAGGAACAGGAATTTTCTAATTAAGTTGTTTGGTTCTTTTTTTCCAGAAAGAATTAGTCAGAAAAGAAACATCATGGAAATTTTGTCATCTTCTTTAGGAAAAATCTCTTTGGGAAAATTTTCCAGGTTTCAAGATGGCATCTAGGGAAGTTTGTCACAGGTGTGACAGACTGATTCCAGGGATTTGTTATTTAGCTTAAAATCATATGACAGATCATTTACTAGCTCTAGATGTACTCTAGGGTGCTTCTGGACTATCTGGGAAATGTATTGCTTTTGAAAGACCAATGACTTTTTCCTTCTAACTATCATTGTATAGTGTTCAAAATTTACTCATGCTAATTTGCTTCATGGTGGCTGTTGGCTTTCAGCTACTCAAATTTGATGTGGAACTTGCCCAAACCTTATGATTAATAAAGGCAGAAGTTCCGTATTAATCAAAAAAATGGCAAGGTAATAAACTTTCTGGGTAGCGTGAAGTGTTACTTATGTGCTTCTGAAGTAGTTTTTGGTCTTTCTAAAATTATGAAGCTAGATAAACTCATTTTGTTCATTGGCTTACCTCAGATGCATAGCTTTGATGAATAACCATATGTGAATTTGTCAGGAGTAGCCATTATTTTTCATTCTCTCAGCTGTGATTAAATTTTCTGTTAAATACTATCTTGCGTTTCCTTCAGTAACATTTTTTTTTATTCCCAAAAATAATTGAAAGTACTTAAATTAAACATTCTAGGTTAAATGACTTTCTACAAAGCCCTGTGTTGGAAGATATTTGTTGAGAAAAACAGTCAAAAAAGGGACCATCACAACAAGTGGAGGAAGCCAAAGCGACACCAGACTAAGAAGGTAGTGGGCCAAAACCAAAGGCACGTAAGATCTGACACTAATAAATACAGTTGAGCATTTCTTCACCCCATCATCTAACAGCTACAGAAAGGAGTAGCATACGGCAGCAGCCCAGGCCATATGGATACCTGCAGGAACTCCAGTAAAGATCAGAGCAAAGGCAGTGAGTGGGCTGTTGGTAGCATGCAAGCATGCCTGCCAAGAGCTGATGGGCTTATGCATCGTGAGAGCAGGCACTGAGGAAGCATCCTTCTCACAGCACCTTCCCATTAGTACACTCTGACACTAACAAGTTGGAAAGTTCATGTTTTATTAAATTCCAGAAAAGAGCACAGTATTAAAGTAGGCGATACCGGTGGTGCACTAATCTTTCAGAGGAGTGTGTACAAGTCCCAGGAGTGAGTGTTTTCAGGGGGTATAAAAAATGTAAATCTATGCCTACCAACAGGAAGAAATTTGTCTATTATTAACTCTCTTGAGATGGTGACATGATGCAAATACATTTTTTCCTTTTTTTTAGTTTACGTTAGCCATGATATTGATTCAAGGAGCCTTTGCGATAAGGGCTCAAAAAGAGGATTCACAGACAGAAGGTGACTCTAGGTGGCTTGCCATTGCCACTGAATTGGAGGCCCTTTCACCTGCTGGTCCACATTTGGGACAGAAGAAGGAAAGTCTGAGAAGGTGTGTAGCACCTCAGTGGGGATGAAATGCTGTCTGAATGACAGTTAAGCTTCTCTACCCAAGCTCTGGGCCAAAAGCTCAATCAGACAGCTCTGAAGAAGCTGCCATCTAGGAAAGACATATCTTCTTGAGATAACAGCATCATATAAGACTCAGGTATCTTGCATGTGGTGTTAGTTTTTGAAATATTGTCTTATAGCTTTTAAACACGCTATTATTATAATGTGCCTTATCCTGTATCTAGGTTTTGCATATAGAAATAATTTGTCTAAGTTTCTCACTAAAACAAAATTAAAAATATAGTGAAATGAATTTTAAGACTAACTTCTAGATAAGTTTATGTAGCATAAGTGACTTCATGACTTGTCAAGAAACTCCTACCAATACTGCTGATGATAAAAATCCAAATGTTATTTTCATTTGTTGTTGTTGTTGAATTAAATATCTTTTTCTGTCAATAAAATTTGAAAAATTCTTCAGAATAACTAAGGGTTTTTGAATCTTGTTGTGTTCAGTCATGGCTGTAGTGGTCAGGACCTAAATATTTGTCAGTATTATAGGATCATTCTCAAGCTTAGCAGGATAGGATTTTATAGCTAATAATTCACTGTATGCCTGCTTTCATATAATTTGTCAATAAATATCAGTCCTGATTGTTCTCAGGTCTTTTGCACTTTTCAATTTTTAGAATATTCTGTATCTTTATATAGATGATGGATAAGTCACTTTTTCTAAGCTTCCCTCACTCTATGAATTGCTTTTAGATTCTATAAATTACAAACATTTTTCTATGGAGTGTTTGAATTCCTGTTTGATCATATTCACATATTTTTGTATTAGTCTATGTAAATTTATAGTGTAATTTTAGAGTTATCACTCACCGTACATGAAGGACAGCTTGTTCTTCTCATGGAAAATCTGAATCTTAATGTTGTATTATATTTTTAAAACAAGCTACATGTCCCTCCAAGTAATTCCACTTAGCAGTGGTGGCTTGCAAGAGTTTATCTTGTAAAGGGAAAAAGGACAGTATTGAAAATTCTTTCCATGGGTTTCTAACGAAATGACAATAGAAACTTCATGTATAAAATATAACATAGAGATATTGTCTTCATTCGTATCAACATTATTTACCTAAATCTTAACATTCCCCTTTGAAACACAGAATAGTATTATGTATTCACATATTTTCACACAGTATCACAGTATCATTAAGGTTGGAAAGGACCTATGAGATCATCAAGTCCAACCTATAACCTAACACTAACACCAACCATCATCTAGACCATGGCACTCAGTGCCTCATCCAGTCTCCCTTTAAACACCTCCAGGGTAGGTGACTCCACCACCTCCCTGGGCAGCCCATTCCAATGGCCAATCACCCTTTCAGTGAAGAATTTTTTCCTCACATCAAGTCTAAACTTTCCCTGACGAAGCTTAAGTCCATGCCCTCTGGTTCTGCCACTGGTCACCTGAGAGAAGAGACCAACCCCTGCCCGACTACAACCTCCTTTTAGGTAGTTGTAGAGAGCAATGAGGTCTCCCCTGAGCCTCCTCTTCTCCAGGCTAAACAGCCCCAATTCCCTCAGTCGCTCCTCATAGGGCTTGTGCTCCAGCCCCCTCACCATCTTCGTTGCCCTCCTCTGAACACATTCCAGTATCCTAACATCTTTCCCATACTGAGGGGCCCAGAACTGGACACAATATTCAAGGTGAGGCCTGACATACACACATCAATGTTTTTATGAAGAAGGACTAGCTCTCTCTCAGTAATCCCTGGGATTTATGAGGCTAAGCTCCATATGCCTCATGTCTTTTCCTGCCAGCTTTCTTTTTTCAAGTCAGTAGCATCTTGTGGCTGATTGCATCAAAAACTTGATGCAAGTGTCATGTCCGTGCACAGCTATGCTCTCAGCAACTTAGATCTGTTTTCATGTCCTCTAAAGGATCACAAGCACCCCCTGAAACATCTGTTCTGACAAAGAATAAACCGCTCAAAATAAACAGCCTACAACAATGATGTTTACACAGTGGATCAAAAGTATGCATTTTTGCTGCATCAAAAGAGAACATAGCATTAGGCAATGACTTTTCAGGGTGACAGTTTCTAAGATTTCACATTCATTGTCATGGGTTGATAGTTTTCCCAGCTGGAATGGAAAATATTTGTACTTTTTTTATTCAGCCTGTACAAGTAATTTTTCCAGAGTTTTGGATTATAACTGTATACAGTCAGGCTAGTAAGACACATTCCATAGCATAATTCTGCATATAAACTTAATACTGCCTAACTACTAAATCAAGAATGTCTCTTCTTGTTTGAAATGTGATAGATCATCCATGAGATGAGCTATAGGAAAATTTTCAAATGTTTGAAGAACAAAGACTCATCTCATTTCATATATGAAAAAATGATTGATATAAGTTTAAATATTAGCTCATCATGCAAAATACTGTACCTACCTGTACAGACCAGATATAGAAAAAACAGCTAGCAGGATAGTTGGAAAAGTATTACAAAACTAAGTTGTACTCACACAATAAGGCAGTTAATGAGTCATGTTCTCAGTTGAGTGTTCAATTCAAAGCATCCAAAGTAGCAGGAAGAACAATTAGTTGCATATAAAACTCTACATATTGTAATAAGTTGGTACTGATCTTGGAGTTAAGATTAAAATTCAATGCTTGCAGTGGTATTCATATGTCTTTTTGCTAGCTGATCATTAGTTTAGATATTGTAAGTAATGTGCTTTATTATAAGTATATGAGTTTGGAGTTTCCTGCAGCATGTAAGAACATGCACAAATAGCCTTATCTGACCCATTTCCATCTTTGGCTATGAAAAAAGATGGAACCTTTTGTAAGAGATGATGTATGGTTACATCCAGAACTTTTATGCCATATGACACTATTTACCTCTATTATATAACAAAAATCTCTGACAGCTCCTCTGATTGCATAGTAAGAGGTCTTCAGGAAGGAGCAAAGTGGGGATTGAGATGCCAGGAAGAGGCCACTTCAGCGACTGAAGTAGAGAGAATTAGGAAGCAGCCATGCCTACAGTATATAAAAACTCTGTCCTCCTATCTAAATGTACATAATGTAGTAAACCAAATATTTCTCTGATATCTTTCACCCTCGACTTCTAATACTGGGTCTACTCCAATCATTTCATTGCTAACTATGTGTCATCTTCCGCTCCTGTGGGAATATATCAGTGCAGGTTTGAGCCAACTCCACAGCTTCTTTTGAATTCACCTAGGCAATGGTGATTGTCTAGCATCCAAGAGAAGAATATGATTTGTGACCTATAGCAGTGTTGACACTACATATGACAACATACCCTTAGGAGCAACTATTCTCAGCAATTACTGAGAGCAAAACTCAGGCATCTCCACAGTTCTCCAAAACCTCCTGAATTCAGCCTGCATTCATGTCACTTAGATGTTGGTTGTTCTTCCTGCAGATGTCCTCAGGGCACTGGGCTCCTGCAGGGAAAACTCCAATGTCTCTTCTGCCTGACATTGTTAGTGACAAGATAGATCTAATAGCTAGAGGCTGCACAGAGTCCAGGTGTGGCCATGCATCAGATAAATATGCCTTGGAGGACACTGTAGGCATTATTTGTGCCCAATGTTTTGTTCCCAAAATATTATTTAGAGTGGTCTGCATGCAGTCCCAAGGGCCAGATGGACAGGCAACGTGTTTAGCCTTAAGCTTCCCTTGTGATACTGCCGTAGATGTCGTGACTTTTAGCAAGGACTCTGTAAGAACAGTGTTACACAGAGGCAATTCCAGATTTAGCAACAAAGCCCCTGTGTACTAAGTACTATACAGAGCAAATTAACAAAGAAAATGTTTTCCAACCTAGAAGCCTTAGAGCCAGGTGAAAGACAAAACTAGCATGACACAATAAGAAGATGACGAGAGGTCAACAAGAACAGAAATCCTGTCACTCGGTCTGAATAATTTTAAGAAAAAGCAGACAAAGTGTGCCAAAATTAGATGAACTGTGTGTGTTTATGAGTTAAGGGGATTAAGCTGGTGTGGCTAAAGACATGAAGGACTGTGCTACTGTTTAAACTCATCAGACCACATATCTAGAGAGGGGGAAAAAAAAGCTCACAACCCTAAATTACTTGCTTAAATGAACCTTTTAAAAAGATAGTGATATACAAGAAACCTTGCAGGATTTAGGAAGCTTATCAGCCTCTATGCAGACTTGCTTGTTTCTGCTCTGTGGATCAAGGACTGTTCTAAAGGTTGGAAATTCATTTTCTCCTGTTGCACTATGTTTTAACCATAGACTGTCAAAGCTGAAAGGTTCAAAAAACATTCCAACCTTGAAAATTATGCGTTTTCTTTTTTTTTAAAAAAACACATTTTTTAACTATATTTTAATCAGAAACCCTGAAATAAGTGCATCAGGCTTTAAAACAGTTATGGAATGCTAACTCCCTGGGCATGGCAAGGCAGTAATTCCACAAATCCAGGGCATGTCTTCATGGAAAGTGACCAGAAGATCAACACCTCAATCCTTATGCATTCATTGTTTTATCTTTTTTTAAGTTGGTACTTCCATTATGCAGATAAATTATAAAGACCTGAGGAATGCATCATAATTAATGACAGTAGAAGTAACGAGCCTAATGCAGTAAGGAAGCAAAGTGGAATAGGATTTTACAAGTGTGAAACTCTTTCTAAGATGGTACAGTTTTCACACCAGGTTTTGCTAGGGGCTATGCCAAAGGATATACCAAACCTTTAATGCTATAAAGCAGGTTTCCCAGATCTAAGCAGACGTCACTTTCATGCAGAATATTGATACAAAATGTAAGCGAATAAAAATATGATAGGGAAAACAGAATAGTAATCAACAATTTATTGTGACTAAGGAATAACAGCTTACATCTGTTAGGATTTCTTTAGTCCATTGACTAAAAGGCTTTTTTTTCTTACTCCTGTTTTATGCCTTACATCTTTTTGTTTTGGAGAGACATTTTGTGTCTTTTCAGTCTATTTTCCTAATATAAATGAAGCACTTATCATTTTGACACATATTCACTTACATTTGATTAGACAGACATTAATGTTTGCATGTGCTATCAACGTCACTCTCGGAAGTCCTAGTTTCTGTGCTTCTTTTTAAAGGATTGGAGTCCTCTGCCACATTATGTCACACTGTGTTTTGCAGACTGCTGGGGCATGCAAGGGCAGTTCTGCTGATCAAGAGCACTCAGCTTGCATGTCTCAGAATGGCAGGCTCCTGGAAAGGTAGAGCTGGAATATCAGAATTAAGGTAGGTTTCAGTTTGGTTCAGCAAGTAGGAACAAAGCGTTTCAAGTCAGAAATGGTTGAACACAATGGTGTGTTTTGCAGCTGTTCAAAAAAAATATAAATTAGAGTAATTATTTTAAAATGTCAAAGACTTGCTGTTCCATAAAAATATGAATTATGAAATAAATATGAGAAAGCATGTCTACTTCTATGTTGTGAAACATGGAAACTACTTGTTTTGAGTGATTTGAAGAAACAAACCATTGTATCACCCTCTCCCCATAGCAAACTTTCATCTGAAACTTCCCATTAAATTATATCCAGTGACAATAATGACTTTCAGGAGGGATGAAGGAATCTCTCTAATACAATTGTCCCTAAGTTATATTCTCTAAATATTTTATACTAATCTTAATTGTAATGTTGGAAGGATGAAGAACATGGAGATGCTGTTGGAAAGATTTTTTGTGTTTTTTAATCCTTTGTACAATTGAGGGAAGTATATATTCCCTATAGAAATTAATAAAAATATGTAATGTCTTATTAGTTGTTTATGTCAATGTTAAAACCAAACATTGTTAATATATTATTATTTTAGCAGATTAACAAAATAGAGTTAACCCCTGCAGTTTTATTCCTGGCTGCTAGATGCAGGGGTGGCATTTGTTTGGGTTTTTTTTTCCATATGACCTAAGATAGGCAACTGATCAACAAAGGTTAACTGAAGACAAAGAAGCAATGGAGATTTTGAATTATCTACTGCAAATGTGTTTAATGGACAGTTTTTCCTCTGCTTTCTTGCACTGGAGGCTCCAGGATGGGACCAGAGAGGCAGCTTCTAGACATGGGTGAGAAATGACACTACTTGCCTGGTGGCCCTACTAAGGGGTAAGGGAATGAAAGGCTGATTATCAAGCATTCCCCTGACTTTCAGAAAAAGGATAATCAGTATTTCCATTATTTTTGGTTTCATTATTTTGTTTGATTTCGTTATTTTTGTATTTTTATTAAGCTTGTTTCCTTCCTAATGTTTGGCAAAGAGTAACACGAGGTTTTTTTCAGCTTTTTAAATTGTATTATCCCTAAATTCAATGTTGAAACTATTTGGAATGCATTTCCTGCTCTAATGGCAAAACAGAGGCTCTTTTAACTTTCCATTTCACTTTCTTCTGAACACTGAAATTAGTTTTCTGCTTACCACTCCTAATTATTTGTCCTCTGATATACAAAACAATGGCTTTGCCAGAAGACATATTTGGTAGGAAATTCTGACATGTTTGCAATCAGTGGTCTGGTTGCTACCCTGTGAATCTTGAGAATCTTTGCTGCTGAAACTGGCAAACATTGCTTTCAACCCCTTGTGTTACATTAACCCTATAATGTGACAGACTGAAAATGCAGCAGCATTTTAGGTCTTAGAAAAAAAATCAATTGCAGGACCTGCTTTGCCTCCAATGTGGCTGAATATCAAATGCATAGAGCAGTCTAGAACATACATCTTACTTGGCAACAGCAAAACAGGCTGGGAATTTTCTCATCCTACTTAAGAAGATTCAAGTTTCTGACAAAAGAAAGACCTCCAGAAAAAAATAAGAAGTGTGTCTTGTTCTTCAGTAGATATTACATGTGTAAGTATGCTTTATGTTTATTTATGCAAATTCCTCTACAGGAATTTGACTCCATATTTATGAATTGCTCTTAATATTTAGACAATACTAGTATTGTCCGTTTTCTTATTGTTCATGCTGAATAAAAAAAATGCACAAAGAAAATAATTTTAGAAGTGCTACTTCTTTTAAAAAACCTCCTACTGTAGGGCAGAATGTTGAAATTTCCCAAAACGGGTAAAGTGATGTACTCTCAGAAATTAAACAAGGTTTTCTTCCCTTTTATAATGCAGCAGGTGTATTGTGCTGGGTTTTGATTACTTCATCCTGTTAGATAAGCAGACAGTTGCAAAATTTAATGTTTTCTTCTCAACATATGGGGCACATGCAGGATTAAGGAGCTTGCAGAAAACTCAGACAAATGCATGATTATCTTGAAAGCCTGAAAAGAATTTTGTCGACATCATAAATATTTTAAATACGTTTTCAAATTATTCGAAGAATATTTCTTTAAATAATGATTCTACAATGAAAGACACACTATAATGTTGTACTCAATCAGTTCAGATTATTGGAAGAAACAACATTAGAAACACCAGGCATTAAATAAAATCTGAAAATTGAATTTAGTAGCTACCAAAAAA
This sequence comes from Tapera naevia, assembly GCA_033556795.1. NCBI lineage: Eukaryota > Metazoa > Chordata > Aves > Cuculiformes > Neomorphidae > Tapera > Tapera naevia. The sequence continues at coordinate 9,472,631 of JAUMJJ010000059.1, forward strand.
AATAAACAATATGTTTAAATAATCAAGAGATAAATTTGTGGTGAACGCTAAAGCCAAGTACATAGATGAGTACTACTTTCAAAGTTATTCAAATATTTTGCTTTTAATATTAGCTTTTACATAAATTTTGCAACTTTTAGTATTTAAGCTATGCTTTTATGTTTTTACTTGATTTATAAAATGTTTTGATTACAAAGAAACAATCACTTGACATTTAGAATTTAGCTTTGAAGTTGTTTCCAACAAAGTATGCAGTCTATTTATTATTGTCCTACTCTCATTAATGTTTTTATTATTGCATTTTTGAAGAGCAATTGTAACATCTTTGAGTGCCACGGCAAAGTGAAACAATAGTTCATATTCTTAGATGTAAAATCTAGATCTCTGTGTTTTGTTTTCATTATGTTTTGTTGGTTTTGCACTGCTGCTCTGCTTTATAGTCTGTGCAATTGATTATATTGGTGGAGGTACAGAAATGAGGATTGTAAATTATTAAGAGAATTACTGATGGTAAACACTGTAGAGTTTTAGGAAAGTTATGGTTAGGGGGGTGGAGGGTTTTTATTCTTTGTTGGTTTTTTTTAATCCCTGTGCTCGAAACAGTTTTTAGCTTAAAGATTTAATTTCAGGATAAATTCTAGGGGCAAACTGAGAAGTAAGAAAACTATCCAATTTGTGCTCAATTATGCAAGTATTGGTAACTCACTGTGCTTATATAAAATGATCTTACATAAATGACATTTTTTTAATTTTCATAGTTTACATACTGAATAATCAGTATTAAATCCTCCACAGCTTTTGGTGCTCTCCCCACCAGTCTTGTTTTCTTCTAAACAAAGAACTGTTTTCACCTTATTATGATTTACTAGTAAATCAGTGCTTTTCCTGGCAAAGATACAAGCTACATTATCTTCAGTAAATACTTCTCAAGTGACACTGGTAACTTATTTGCACATTTGAGTTCTCTGAAATGAGCAGAGTGGGCTGCAGCCTTCTTTCACGCCAACTTTGTAACAGACAGAGAAATGTGTTAAGATGCCTGCAAAACTTCAATACACAGCTTAACTATTTTAACTGGCATTATATTTCCTCTACATCTAAAATAATACTCTGCACAATTCTTCTGTTTAGATTCCTTTGCTGAATGCCACTGTAACTAATCTAAAAGTGCATGTTCATGCGCAAACTGAAAAACTGTGGAAAACAGAGGCTGGAAATGTTTGGAAAAACCTCTATATATTTCAAAATAGGATTCTTAACTCATTAATAGAAATAAGTCCATCTTATGCCTCGAATCATAACAGGAACTCAAGTTCAATGTGTATTTTTTCATTTATTTGAAAAATGCAACATTTACAACTGTAATTTATATAAAAAGAGACCCCTTTTAAAAAATAGAATATGCATTTTCTCTGGAAAAAAAATGCTATTTATTCCTACAGACTGGTATAGAATAGTACATAGATACTTAAAAAAAAAAGTGATACAAATAATAAATATGACCAATGACTGAACTATAATCTAAGAAATTAATGAACATTTTTAGATCATTTTTTGGTTTAGAAAGACCATGTAAGTAGAAGTCTAGTATGGACAGGCAGCTGTCTACTGTGCATTCATACTGGCTTTCAGAGAGCATGTAGTCTATTTCTCATCATTGTTCAGTTCATCGGTTAAATTCAAATGAAGCAGTAAAAATGTTCATTTCTTCATGTGAACCAATGTGCAAATCACTGAACTGAAAAAAAGCTGAGTGAGCAATGCAGAAAAGATGGAATTTGCCTTAAAAATAAGGGTTAAAACCAAGTACACAAATATATCTTAAAAGTATGACAATGTTCTTTCGCCCCTTTGCAGTTCTAGTCTGAGGTGAGTTGCATCAGTTTTCCAAGCAGAATTTAAGAGCACTGGAAGGTTTTGTCATCATCTCGTGGAGATACAGGGATGGATCAGTACAATTGAATACTGTGATAGTGGTGGGGAGTAGGACAGCAGGGGCAGGGATCGAGGTGTGATCTTCCCTCCTCAAACCATGCTGGTATTAGAGATTGCATCTATGGGGGAGCAGAAAATGGCCATAAAAATTGACTAAACCAAGGCCACAAAATCTTGAGGCTGCCAAGACTTTTCTCACACTGAGTTGCCAGGGAGGTACCCCACCTAGAGGGTAAAGCCAGTTGGGAATACCATTCTATTAATAAAGTTATTATGAAACATTTTTAATATACTAAAAGGAAATTAGGATGCCAAGAGTCCCTAGTATGGAGCACAGAAAGGATTCTGCCCTTTTGCCCTTTTGCTTCAGCAGCAGCCTTAATGCAGAAACATGATAAAACACTCTGCTTAATGGCTACACAAGAGGCATTTGCATTAGCGCTCTGACACATCTTATTTGAATGAGCTGTCTAGTAAACTGCCTGTGGACAGTATTGGGTGTCTTTCCTGTATCAATTATTTTTAGTTGCATTAATTACTATTCTGAGAGGATAGTGCCAATTTAAAAGAAAATACAGAGCTGAAGATGATAGCCTTAGGTTTATTTGGTTTTACATCTGTAGTCAGTGCTATTGAGTACAACTATCTGGGATTCCTCTGAAATGATTTAAAACATTGATTCATTGAATTCTATTGATGATCCACTTATTAGGAAAAAAAAGTCTTAGTCTAAGCTACACAGGGGCAATAATGCACAACTACAAACTGCAGCACTGCCTGACAGTTTCTACCCTTATGTCTCACTGCTGCTTCAGCTGAGCAAGGCAGAGCGTTGGCCAGTTTTCACTCTGGAGGTAGTAGCTTTGCCAGGTGCTGCATTACACCATGTGAATGGGTCAGCTCAGCTGGTGTACCCTTACTTTACCCTGGTTTATGATGAAGATGTGACCAGAGCAGCCATTAGCCCACTGGCTCTGCCAGGACTCTATCAGACAGAGCAGAAACGTGAACGCAGTCCTCTTTCAATGACCCCATCAGGGTGCAGCTTTATCTCTAAATATTCATTTTAACAAAGTTTAAATTTTAATTTGTTAAATACTTTACATTAGAATTGCACTGAAAATATATTTTATTTTCTTGTAGAACTGCCACCAGAGGAAAACAATTTTTAGTTTGTGAAGATTTCCAGAGTATTCACAAACACAATTCTTACTTATGTTGTCCCTTGAATTACTAGGCACATAATTTACAATGTTTCATCTATGTATATGATTATTGTGTCAAGCGTACTGTAAAATTTCAGAAAGACATGGAAGAACCATTAATCATGAAGCTCTCCCCTGAATGTCAGTTCAGCTTCCCTTACCAGCCCAAGTAAATCTGTTTAATTAAGAAAGGAATGTAGCATCATTTTAAAACCTAAGCTATAATTTGCTAAAAAAATCCATCATATTTTTTAAAAAAAAATTAGTGTGAAATCTTGGCAGTCAGCTTCCACACCATTGAGATTATATTTTGCTTGAAGTTATTGTAATGGTGGACACATGTGCCTGAAAAGAAATATGTTTTTATTATAATTCCAAAATATTTTTGCTCCTTCCTGAGGTGCAATTTTCACAGACATTGCCCAGCAATTCTGCCTATGAATGGCAGTGGAACAATCGAAATTCAGTTCACACCAAAGGTTTCCAAGGTCTGAAAAAGCAGTAGAATACTATAGCTAATAAGCTTTTAAAATCCTTTAAATAAAACCCCAACCCGCAAAAACCACCAACCTGCAAAACCAACTCCTGAATATAGCAGATTTATATTAATAGCATATTTATGTGAAAAATTTGTGGGCAGTGAATTGTCTAGCAGAGGTTTAAGGTGCTGACACATGAGGTGCCAGCAGATGCAGGGTGCTGCGTGGCAGAACTGATGCAGGCTCTCGTCACACAGAAACATGCCTGGGGGACATCACTGTTCCTGGTTTTCCCTGAGCCCTCTGCAGCATTCAAACAAATAGCCACACACTACCAAGGGACAAAGCCTGTCCTGTCAGCTGTGTTTCCATGTATACTGGAGGCAACTTTAACTTGCAAAAAATGTTTCTGTCCTCTTGACAATGTATTTCTGCCACTGTGCTCTTGCCATCTTTGTGCTGGCACAAGAACTTGTGTTGCCAAGCAGTGAAGCCAAGGAGTAAAAATCCTAGGCGTTGAAGCAAGCCTCATGGAAGAAGAGAGACAGATAAATTCTTACTTTATTTCAGTAATTAACGTGTAAACTGATTCACAGTCTGAAAGGTTTCTGGCCCATACTAAAGAATATCACTGCTGATTTTTAATATTTCTAAATACTGACTTGAACATTTTTTATTTATTTAAACATTTAAATTCTTCTATTATCTCTATTAAAACACCCTAAGAACAGTAAAAATGAACCAGTGACCCTTTGCTTGGCAGTGAAAAACAAATTAATGAGTGACTGAGTATGCATAGTGGCTTCATTCTGTGTTGGTCACTGACTCTTTGATAAGAGACCAGATTTTAAAAGGAGGATTTTTTTAATATCATTCTCCAGTGTGAAAATCCAGGTTGCTGCATTCCTGCTGTCAGACTCAATGAAAGGCTCACTGCAGGTCAGCATAATGGCTGTGAATGGAAAAATGAGAATATAGCAATTTGAGAGAAAGACACACTTATTCAGACAGTCATGGTTGCAATGATGTAAAATAAAGAAGTATTATGTGTGTAGGACAGGATAAAAGGTTAATTTTACAATTTCACAGTTGCATATTTAAAAACAAAGCAAATTTCAGAAACATCCAATTCACTCAGAACAGCCACTGTCAGGATCCCAAAGGATAACTCCTGCCTACCCTTCTCAGAACATTTATAAACACCTCTTGATCTTAAAGAAACCTGCAGTCCTGCGTGGTTCTCATTTCTTTTCAGTGCATTAGTACTGGCTTCCATTAGTACAATTTATCTTTTTAGTGCCTTATTTCAGATGGCTAATATTTGATGTAATGGAAAAAGCATAAACTACCTCCCTTCTGAACTGGGAGAGTAGATTGGAAGATCTTTGGGGCAAGAATTATTCCTTCTTTTTCTATTTAAACTGTCCCCAAGTGTGACTAGGCTTTCTTATTCTGGTCAAAGGCTCCTAAGCATTGCTGTAATAGAAACACAAAGGCCCACCTGCCATTGCCAATGAGTGATTTAATGTAGCTAACGTGGTACTGAGGGAATGATAAGTCCCAAGCTGGGACCACGAGAGATGCTACATTACAACTTGGTCCCTGTAATAATTATAGCAACAAATTTTATCGTGCAGCCTGCTTCAGTATTGTTGACCAAAAGCTTACAAAAAGCACTATGTTTTGTTGTCTTTACTACTATGCAGTTTAAGAATAACTTAATTCTTATTCCTGCTGTAGCTTATGTTTTACAGTTGTAACGCATTCTCTCAACATTACAAAATAAACATTTACATGTAAAAGAAATAAATGTATTATATTTTACATTTAGCCTCAGAGCAAAGTAAACATGTCAAAATTAGCAACTCCCACTGCCTTCATTGCTAAAAAACACATAATAGAAAAAATCATATTTTATTTGATTCTGATGAATATTTATGTTCAGATTTTTAAAAGTAACAGTCATAGTAATAATTTCTGAAGATGCATGGTAACAAACAGGGTTAAAAGAATGCCGTATCAGAGTTTTGTCTGAATCACAATGCACTGAAAGAATTTATTTCTGCTGATCTGTATAATAGTTATGGGAATAACAGTCACACACTGCCTATCCTTCAATCTTCAGCCACTTAATACAGAACATAATAAAAACGTGTTTGTGTGCATATGTGCTTATAAATATTGACAATGCAACCACCATTTTTACATTCTTGCGGTGCTGCACTGAAGACAGAAGACTTTCATAACTGTTCTTCCCAATAACTGTAAGCATGGGGATGAGATGCTGCAGGGAAGCGAGGAATGACAGTGAAAAGAGGCATAGTTTGTATGTTTAAGCCTCCAGACTGGAAATTCAGGTATCATAGCAATATCTGCAGCTATGTATCCCACTCATTAGCAGTGAATAAATTGGGTCACAAGTCACAGGGGATTAAGTATGGACCATAGTGCAAAACGGCAACTGAAAAACAAAAGAAAACAACTTAACCCCCATTTGCTCCTACAGAAATAATTTTTTGAGGAGCTGTGCTTAGGTTGAGCCTTTGTAAAATACCTGCAGCAACTGGAAAGTGGGGTGAAATTCAGTTTGTCCTAAATTTAGGTCTCTGGTGTTTAGGTACCTGCAGGAGCATTAGGATGGCCAAGCTCCCATTTGGATTGTTCAGCACAGCTGGGGGAGTTAACAATAAGAATAATCCAAGTATACAAACTAGGGAATGTCAAAACATTGCAGTCAAGGAATGCCTTTTAGGTAGGAGACTCCTATCTCTATTTTTGTGCATTTTCACCTAAATATTGCATAAAGAACTCTATTTTAAAAGGATGTTAGATGGAAAAGGTAAGCACATAAATATTAGAAAAACGCTGTTATTAATTCCTAACATTTACTGACTCTTCTTTTGCACATACATGGAATGATTCAGTCTTTATTAGGCCACATTATTTGAATTGCTGCTTGCATCATTCTCTAAATAAGGAGCTGTTCAGTATGTGTTCTTTTCCTCCTCATTTGACCTGTGTTCCCATAGCCCATTTAGCACAAATATATTACTTTTTTTGTTTTGAATGGTATGGTTCACCTTTCTGAAGAGTGCCACAACTAAGTGCAAGCCTTGCTGTATGGAAAATATCCACATATCTGATACTGGGCCTCTGGGGAACAAATTCAAGAAAAAATGCAATTTTGTGATCCCTCAGAAAGAATGCATTCAGGGTTTCATCCTCAGGTGCCTGAGTATTTCTTGCATATTATGCCATGACTAGTTAATATAAAATACAAAAAACAGTGTTTCTGGTAGCCTCGGTTGAAATTTTTTCTTTCTAATTATTGATCTAATTATTGATCTAATTATTGATAAATTTTATGGGCGTTTTTTAGGTGTATAAAGGTTTTACTTTGATTCTTGGACTTTAAAGAAAAGGCTGTTAAAATTCTGCCAGATGACTTTGGAACTTTCAATTGTGACAATATGTCTATTTAAGCATGGATAATCTTCACTAGAAAAGTTTCTGAAAACTCTATTTCAATCCTAACATAGGTCTCTTGTGGGGAAGAATATGCTGATGGGATTGTTAAAGTTGTTACGGTTGTTATAATCATTAGTGTTCGATATTATGACAGGAGAAAGTATGAGACAAAGTTGTAAGAGATGTTAGAAATTACAACCAATTTTAACTGTGTGCATGGCTATTAGCTCTGTCTGTAGGATGATACACCCATCAGGATGCCTATTTTTGTAGAGAAATCAAAATTTAAAAATAGCTACCTATGAAGAAACAATAATGAATCAAATTTGTATATTAGCATTTCAAGTGTATTTTTCTCTGAACCAAATTGCTAAATCTTTATATATTGCCAAAACTTTGCTGAAAAGCATAAAGAGATCATTTTTTTGGGTGTGATTGCAATCTGCAGTGTATGTAGAGTTGAGCAAAGTCCTGATTAGTAATATTTTACTATATAACTATAGATCAGTGTTGGAGTTAGAAGACACAGACCTCAACACAAATTGCAAAATATAGCAGCAATTGCTTTTTTAACATGCCACTTGCATTACTACTTAGCTTTTAAAACCTATATAAAATTTATATCTTGGAAATGTATTTCCCTACAATATATGCATTCCCCAATGCAAATTTCTTGAGACTGACATGTTTCTAATAACTTTTGGATGACTAGTACTGGAACAAAATGTAGATGGGCGGGATTTATTGGAAAGGACTGAGAAATAGCTGTGAAAGGTCACAAATTAGACTGACTGCAGGAAAATTATTTTCAACTACATCCAGTGATTGCACTGAAAAGATTCTTCATGAGGCTAAATTTAAAACAGATTTTCTAAGACTCAGGAAGTAGCTCCAGAAGGGTAAGAATGACTGCAGGAAAATAGTTTTCAGCAATGAGCTATGATTGCACAGGAAAACAATTCATTGTGACACTAAATTTTAAAAAGAACTTTTTTTACATTTAATTGGAGACTGAAGGGCTACTGAATGTCTTCTGTGAAAATAAATATCTGGGTCATGAAATTGTTGGGTGTCTCTGCCATTGCTAAAAAGAAGTATGAGAGCTTTTCTTCCAAGCCCAAATTCCAGATATAATCATTTTAGCTTTCAGTGATATTATCATTACAGACTAAATGAAGTAGAATGGTCTAGTAGCTTGGTTTGCATTATTCTACTCCATGATTCCTGACCCTAAAGTTAATTCAGTTTAGCGTAGCTACATTGTTACTGTCTTGCAAATTGGATTGATTTCCTATTTGTTCTAGCACTAATTAATTGTTATATGATAAACATTGGCAACCAATGCTTCACTGATTCCCACAACCAGCAGGTTGCAAACACACAATAAACTGATTTCCCATGCTTTTCAATGAAGAATTGGTAATGAATATGGTACCAAGTCTTCACAACAAAAAAAAAACAAACAAAAACAAACCCAGAACTTGTGTAGGCTATTGTACATTTTATTAGGAGTTTAATTACTTACCAATTCCACAAATGATAGTCTATGGCACTTTATTTTTTAAAAAAGTTTCTTTTTATTTCTACAGATATATTAAGTTCAGAGATTATAATGTTATCAATCAGTCGTCAATGCTCAGTAATAAAACTCTACCACTTTGAAAAAAAATGTTGGCATATGATGTCTTTTTTATTTTTTGGACAAAAAGTAACTTAACTTCTCTTCCTCTTACATTCCACTTACATGGAAAATAACAATAAGATCCTATAGATATGAAATCTTCCCAACAATATAACCACAGAAATCGCTTTTCTATCAGTAGAATGAAAAAATCTTTAAGATTTTTTCAGATTAAAATCCCTTCGAAGAAAGGGATATAATACTTTATGCCCCACCTATGAGTTTTGCCATGCACATAAGCCATAAAATCAATGTAAGTATTCTTTTACAGAATGAAAGTGCTACAAAATTATTTTAATGGACATAGTAATGAGTTCCAAGATTGTAAAAGCAACTATGATCTCCAAGGGATTCTATTAGGACTCATTTTATACTGAATGAATTTGCACTAATTTTCCATGGAAGGAGAATATAGATATTAACTTTTGATCAGTTTTGGCAATGTGTATCTTCCAATTTGGCAATTTCATTATAAAGATTTATCACGTAAAAGCAGAAAATTCATTTAATTTCTTCCAAGACAGATATTTGTTTGAACAGATAGAAAGCGTTTTTTCACATTGAGATTTTTTGATAAATATTTTCAAATTCTCAAATCATTGAGGGTATGAAATATATGCTTTTGAACTGTATGTCAACCTAAAACTAGGATGTAGTTTTGCCAAACCTAGGAAAGTTAGTATCATCCATAATGACGTTTTTTTGTTGTTGAATTTCCCAGGTTATATCTCACTATTTTTCAAAGCACAAAGAATTATGTCTACTAAATATGACATTTAAAAGTAGTAGATGTATTTAAATAGGTTTTCAAGTGATCATTCAGCTAAATGCTTTACTGATATTTTGCATCTAGCAATAATTTCTTTTAGGTCCAAAACTATAGCAAAACAGCAAACATTGGCCACATTTTGAAGGTAATAACTTCCCAAAGTACTTAAAGTTACTTGTGCTTAAATGACTACATGGGTTATTCATTACATTGAGTGAAGTATTCTTAATTTGTAAGAGAAATAAGATATTTTTTGTGAGAATAAGAAGGAAGAAAAGGATCACATCAGCAAATCTGTTTTGAATAAAAATGATCTGAAATTAAAAATTGCTTATTAATTATAACTAGTAGTTTCAGCAGGCAAAAGTAAGAACTAAATGGAGTCATAACGGAGAGATACTTTGTCAGTGAAGGTAGAATAATACTCAACTAAATTTAATCCTAGAGCTTCATGGGGTAAAGGGAAGGTTTCCTCTTATTTATTCTTATTATTTAACCATAGTTGAGTTATTCAGCAAAAAAAAGACATGAAAATTGTAATGTGTGATTCGTCCCACTTTGATATTTAAAACAGGAGTGATAAATAGTGGTCTAGAAGAGCTTACTGACTATGAGTAGTTCTAGGAAACACATAAAAATTACTCAAATGTAAATAATGAATTATTTGACATCTTTCGATAAATGAAAGTAATATCTCCTTAATATCACTGTTGTTCCTGAGGAGGAAGGACATCTGTACACTAAAATGTGAATATCTGAAATGGATGGAGGGAAAGAAGGGGAAAACTTTTTGAAAATGGTTAGAGGTGGCACACGGACCAAAAAAATTATTTAAATAACTTTTAAACAAGCTATTATGCAAACAAGTCTAAATTGTAGCATTATTTTCAATATAGGAACGTGAATTTTTTGAAATAAAATTTAATGTTTGGTTAATAATTTTTTGCACAAAAAAGAAAGCTTAATGAATATGCCACAAAATTTCACCAATTGAAAGAACACAAAACCCCACCAAAAAGTGAAGTTCTCTTTCATATAAGACTTTTTCACAATCAGCATTCCCCTGCCTCCATGACAGCTGTGGACACTTCTAAATTTTGAGTCTATCCATTAGTTACCTACCTCCATATGCAGTAAACTTTTGAGTCCATACAAATATGAACTTTCAAAGGATTTAAAGATAGACAGTTAATATTATTATCATAGGATGGTTTGGGTTGTAAGAGACCTTAAAGATCATCCAATTCCAAGCCCCCTGCCATGGGCAGGGACACTTTCCATTAGACCAGGTTGCTCAAAGCCTCATCCAGTCTGGCCTCGAACATCTCCAGGGATGAAGCATCCCCAGCTTCTCTGGGCAATCTGTTTCAGCCACTCCACCCTGATAGTAAAAAATTTCTTCCTAATATCTAATCCAAATCTACCCTTTTCAGCTTAAAAACATTACCTCTTATCTGATCACTACACTCCCTAATAAAGAGCCCCTTCCCTTTATATATATAAATAACATACCCTAGTTTCACCAATTAGCTTTGACGGTTTTAACCAAACTAAAAAGTAAATCAAATAAAAGAAAATACTGTCTCTTTGAGGGAGATTACATCAGTTTTCATATTTGATTCATAAGAAAACGAAGTAGAAAGGCCATTATCTGCCCAATTGTATAGACAACCTCCTACAAAAATTGTGGAACTGGTGCAGATTCTGGATCCTTGATGGTATGAAAGGAAGCTCATTTTAGTTTTCAAGTCTCTGCCTACAAGTCAGTAGGCAGATAAGTATTTCAGAATCTATGACTGAGATCTGTCGTACCAGCACTCTCTTCAAAATTTACAGAACGTAAAAATAAATTTCCTGTAGAGGTACTGATGGTCTCTTCTGAAACAATCTCAGCGAGTCTTTTGCTTTTTCTGCAAGCAATGTTTTCCATACCTTTAGAAAGCACTACTAAAACCCCTTCAAACCAAATCTGTGAGTAAAAAAAACGGAAAGACTATTTAAAATTTTTCAAATGCTCCATTCACTGCTCTGGGATCTTTTATTTCCTAAAAAGAAGGAAGCAAGCAAATGGAAATAATGACTGATTTGCCAAATGCCTGCATGCTTTTAAGAAAAATTGTCTTGGCTCCTTAGACACTGAGTTTCAGATGTGTATGAGTTTAAGTGGCACTATTGTTGCTTTACTTCAATCAGCAAACTCAACTCAATATATTAAAATAATAGTCCTCACCTAACAAGTGAGTGGCTAACTATCCTCTAGTACAGATCAAGAAATACTGCTTATCAGTACAGACAGCAGGCACCATATGAGAGGATAGAGATGGATTCATTTGTATATCAAGCTCATTTCTCCATTTTCAGCAAGTGAATCTTAGGACACATAGCACATATGTAAGTGTTAAAAAGGCAGAAAATCATCAGCACCAGCAAGACTAGTTGAAGTGTGTGCTGAGGAAAAGCCTTGTGGGAGAAATTCAGAATTTGCCTTCTGATGAACAACCTTAGACCTAAGATGATGCAGTCTGGACCAAGTGACTTCTCTAGAAATTACAGGTGGAAATTTTTTAGGTGCTTTACAATGCAAATCCAGATGCAAGGTTAACAGAGCTTTATTGTATGAGATGTGTAAAAGCAGAATTTACTTCAGAAGTAGGCTAAAGGCATTGCTCATATCTCTCTTCATGACTAGAAGTAAAGTTATTAGAGTACAAAAGGATTGTGAAGGGACAGGCCTCAGTGATTACAGTTCCAATCACATTCCCCCTCAGGTCTTTGTTTTGTTTCTCAGTTTAAACGTAGTTGAAAATCCTTCTCAGTAACGTATCTGTGAAATTCAGTAGAACGAAGATCAGTCCTGAAATCACAGCCTAGTATTTGGGAGAGGAATGATAGTTGCTGACTCTAAAGGTATAAAAAATATTTTCCTCTCACTGAGAATATGGTAAAAACAAAGACTTAGATTGTTAGATTGTCTGCTCTTATATTCGCCATGAAATAACCAGACCTCTATCCTAGAGCTTTCACAATCTTCTTCACGCACCACAAAACTCCAGAATTATGTAGAATAGCGCACAAGGACGGTCACACATAGATACTTTTACAAGCAATGATTACACAAATATACATATATATAGCATTGACAATATTAAAGACAATCATGTTTCTTTTTTATGCTGAGTAAGTATGTTGTCATGTAGTGTGCAGGCTCAGTAACTTTTTATCTGTTTTTGAGAATAACCAACTGTATTGAACAGAGAAATTGCACTGAAAATCACATTGAAGTTAACTTTGAGAATTGTAAAAACAGATCAAATTTCTAAGCAGACGAACAAGAAAACCCATATCAAAATGATAAAAAAATAAGAGAAATAAAATTCACGCACAGGCAGTTACCTCTTGAACTATTTTATGAATACATCCTCTCTAAGCAGTTCTTGAAGCTGCATTGTTCCCAGATTTATTGAAACAACTCTGTTTTTTATAATGTGAATACCACAGCAGGAAGCAATTTGTAACCATCACTTACTACTGAAAATACTGTTGAAAAGTTTTGTTTTCTTGTTTCACATGTTCATTATGATTACATCATTATGCTCACAAGTTCATTCTTCTTTCTTTCTTGTTAGTAATGGGCAAAACTAAACAATTTTTTTAAAAAAAATTGACTTGGCTCTCTCTACTGAGCCTATTATCCAATCATGTTTACCTGAATTGTTGAAACAAATTAATAACTTGTACGTAGGAAAGGAACTGTACATTTAACACATGTACATGTTACATAAGTGGACACAAATACATACATCTCAACACCCAAAGAAAATAAATTATTTTATTCATCCAGAACCTTCAGGAGATGCTGAAAAAACCATGGGTAGTCAGTGCCTCATCCTTACTATATAATTCTTTAAAAAATCAGTAGGTTTGTGGACAAAGAGATTGAGTCCTGTTGGGAGGTAAGGTACAAGTGACTGAAGAAACTTCCGCATATTCCCAGGCACTAGAGAAGAATGTCCTCCCTTCATAAATGTTAAATTCCTATGGAGTGTTGTAGAAGAGGCTGACCTAGTTACTGTTCAATTCCCTTCAACCCAACAAAGTCAGTCAATTTCTTCCTTTCTCTTTACAGAGAAATGACCATTCTCTATGTTCTGCTGGGATGGCTCATGGAGGCGCAGGATATGGCAGAATTCTGTCTTAGTGTGAATTTCTTCAGAGACTAAAAACTTCTCTTAGATTAGTCATCATCTAAACTCTGTTATTTTCACTCCTGTTTCTTGGCAACTGGATATACAGAATGTCCAGTCCTTCCATACTAAAGATTGGTCAGCTCAAGTTTAAAGTTTTATTCTGCTAAACAAAGAGATTTAGTGAGGTACTGTGATACAAACAGTACTATATAATATACTGGTCTTCATACAACTTCAGTCTATGTGTGTTTTCACTCTAAGATGCATAAAAGTTGTATTATAATAAAAACTCGACACTGTTGTATTCTTCCAAGAGTCTTTGAAAGAGTCTTTCAGTGTTACACCATTCTGTTAAGGTTACATCTAACTATTCTACTTAATTGTAACTGTAAGTGAAAATAAGGTACAGAATTCTATAAAATATCTGAAATTGGAGTAGAAGAAGTTAATAAAGACTAAATGGAGTTTTCTTGTCCACTTAAGATAGAATAAAAATTTCAATATCTTATATCAGGCTTTGCAGAGCAGCTTTGCAGTTTCCCAGGGAACATAATGTAAATTTGGTGTTAATGAAAAATACCAGATTTACAGATGATACAAATTTTTTGAAACGTGTAATGATAGAAAGAACTGGTAATCAAAAATTGTAAATATCCCGTTATATTTGCCACGTTGTTCAATATTTTTTGTACACTTAAATTCTTATTTCTTCTCCACATTATTTTTAATTGCTAGCTATTTTTAAAAGCCAAGAAATAAGCCAAGAGTTATCATATATAAAAGCTTCTCATTTTTGTTTAGACAGTAGAGGGATGAAATCTATATTGTTGGAATAGATTGCTAGAAATGTATTAAAAGTCCAGAACACAGAAACTACTGGATTCTTCAAACATAAGTCAGCACCACTCACCCAATGAGCACGGAGAAGAACTCACAGCGCAGCATGTTCTCCTTCATCAATTTGCATTTTTCCAGGAGACTGAGCACGTACTGACAAGGAACACTTCAGGGTAGTCTGTCTGTTCTTTCTGCATTATATCAAGAAGGTGAAAAGGGAGAAAACCTGAAGTGCTGAAGCCAATCTTTTAAAAAGCAGCTGAAGTAACAGATTTTACCCTTTCTGGTGGAAGCTTGGATTAAGTTTAAGGACCGAATATCTGACATAACTGCATACTCCATGCAATGAAATTGTGTTTCAGAAATAAGAGATAATAGTCAGAGAATATATTTGTCAATGAATACACTCATGTCCTGGTTACTCAGCAGGATTAACTACTTCTGTTTCTAATAATGTCACAGAAAAACTTCTGTTGTCTTCCATGGAGCAAGAAAAGATTTTTCTGTCTTAAGTTCTCTGGGAGAGGATATCAAACATAATCACACTATCAAAATTCATCTGTGAAATCATAGTCTTTTCTCTCTAGACTCCCTAGTTAGGAAAGGTACGTTCGAAACACATTTCTACTTTAAATAGATTCCTTCAGGCACCAAATTATCTCTCAAATGAATGCAGAGAGAGTCGAGGAACTGATTTGTTGTTTGAGACAAAAGAGTATTCTGGGTAATTTTCTTTTTTGTCTCAATTTTTATATGAGGTGGAAATAATGTTTCTTAGGCTTCTGAGTGACTGATACCATAATTAAGCAGCACTGTTTATTTTTGGTTTAGAGTCCTGACAGTTTTTTTTCCCCACTTATCATTATGAGCCCACTACATATGTTCCAGAATGTCTTCATTGGCACGTGAGCTGTTCTTCATTTTATTTAAATTATTATTGATTGCAGCAATGACAGAAGGGACAAGTATAGGGAGAATACTTCTCTCAAATATCCAATGTTCAGATTACTGTTTCACTGCTGCAGTTTCATGTATCTATTAGAAAAGAATATTTTTGGAGGGCAAATATATAACCTATTAGGTAAAATTTCAGCTCAAATCAAATAGTGTTAAGTAAACACAGTAATGTGACTCATTATCAAGAACAGTGCGGTCAGCAGGACAAGGAAGGTCATTGTGCCCCTGTACTCAGCACTGGTGAGGCCACACCTCGAGTACTGTGTTCAGTTCTGGGCCCCTCAGTACAAGAAGGACATTGAGGTGTTGGAGCATGTCCAGAGAAGGGTGACAAGGCTGGTGAAGGGGCTGGAAAACAAGTCCTACAAGGAACGGCTCAGGGAACTGGGGCTGTTTAGCTTGGAGAAGACTCAGGGGAGACCTCATCGCTGTCTACGGCTGCTTGAAAAGGGGCTGTGGCAGAGTGAGTATTGATCTCTTCTCTCAAGTGACAGGTGATAGGACAAGAGGAAATGGCCCTAAGTGGCACCAGGGGAGGTTCAGACTTGATATTAGGAAGAATTTCTTTACCAAAAGAGTGGTCAGGCACTGGCAGAGGCTGCCCAGGGAGGTGGTTGAGTCACCATCCCTGGAGGTATTTAAAAAAAAAGGATAGATGAGTTTTTGAGGGATATGGCTTAGCGTATGATGGATGCGGTTGGACTCGGAGATCTCAGAGGTCTTTTCCAAACGGAAGATTCTATGATTCTATGATTCTATGATTCTATGATTCTATGATTAGTTGAGTCAGTCCCTAGAACTACAGAGTTTTGGCTGCTATCTTATTAAAACATTCAGAGGGCAGGTAAAGCAGTTGCTGAAATGGTTTGAAGACTTAGGTAAAAAAGATGAAGTAATTTTGAGAATATTGTAGAGGAAATCACCCAAACCAAAGCCAATTTTTTTGTCAGACAGTTCAGTCAGGAATTGAGAACCTGCACCTAATTTTTTTCAAAAGTTATGACTGAGAAAGAAGCATACTTTACTTTTTTTTTTTTTGGTAGAAAATCATACCAGATGCATGCAGTAATTTTGTATTCATTTTGCTATTCAACTAACAATTGCTCTGTCAAACAGCAAAACAGTGTGCAGCAGTCTTGGATACATACACTATCCTGCAAAACCCTGCTTCTGATATTGCTTATCTTGGATAAAGTTTTAATAACCTACTTTGTTGCTAGAAGCCTAAGTATTCTAAACTGTAGCACAATCCTCTGTTATAACGATCTCAGTTATCTTTCTAAGCATCTTCTTCCTTTAATCTCAATTTCTTTTCTTGGCAAGAAGGTTGTATTGTGAAGTCAGTGCAAAAAAGATCTTGTTGACTTTAGTAAGAACTGAATTGAGCTCACAAACCCCTATGTCTGATTTTTGCCATCAGTCTTTAATGTTTTTCAGTGTTTCATCTTCCTTTTTTCCAGATAATCAATGATTTTTTTATTGTTGTTAGTATTAGGTACACCAAAGACAACATACAAGGAAAAAAACATTGCTGTAGTACTCCAAAGCTAATTTGTTACTGATACTTAAATTTAGGTTATTGTAACCTCAGAACCTAAAAATAACCTGCTAAAATTACACATATCATTGTACTTAGAAGATGCCCAAACTTTTTCATTAATTCTTTCCAAGAGTCATGAAGGAAGACCTGGAGGGGCAAGAACTTTTTAACTTTATCACAGTCTTTTAATCTTTTCTTATCCAGAAATCACAACACTTTTAAAATATTAATCGTTATTATGATTTGTGGTTTTGACAGTGTTGTTTGTCCCAGGAGACAGGGTGCTTTATTTTTGCCTGCTGGCATCTGTGGAAAATCGCTTACGAAGTGGTTGCCTTCATATTGTCCTTTCATAAAGATGAAACCAGGACTTTTTTAGTGTGGAAAAATTAACATTACTACTCCTTATGTTTTGAAAAAAAAAAAAAAAAATTAAAAAAAACAGTCCAGGTACTAAGATTCTGCAGAAATACACATCTTGAAGTATGTGAGTATTTCAGAACACCTATTCGGGCCTGCGCTGTTTAAACCCTGATCTAGTGAGATAGCTTTATGTTGCAATTTACAGAGTTCTGAGCTGATGTTTCTTTTTAATTTTGTTAATATGGTTATCGTAAGTTTAAATTATTTTTTTTTTGAAAGTAAGAAGGAAGAGGATGTGGAGCTGGTTACATGCCAAGAGATTGTCATTGGCTATTTTTCCTGCAAGATTTACAAGTAGTTAATTACATTGAACATAGTTATACATTCTTTAAACAATATAATTGTTCAAATAAATTCTGCTGGTTAAGCTACAGATGTTTCATTCAGCATATAATAAGGGCTAATAAAACCTAATAAATAAAACTGAATAATTGGTCATACCATAATTAGATTTGACTCAGTATACTTTTGTGTTAAACAATACCCTAAATACAGATTAAACTTTAGTCTCTTGAAACAAGCAATTTGAATGACGAGACAGGTGCTTTCTCTAGTTTCATTAGAATTCCTCTATTTTCTGATTTTATTTTTTTTTAATTTCAGGATGGATGAAAATCTTTCTAAAGACAGAGGAGACAGCAACCATGACTTAGTCTTCCAGTCTAAAACTGAGAAAACCAAACAATTTCTTTAGCTAAACCTTAATCTGTAACAGTATGGATCTCAGCTGGGTAATGCTTCTGCAACTTGTAGTTCTGGCAGGTGGAAAGCAAATAATGAAGAATTATTTCAACAGTTGATGGAAGAGCAGTTTTAGCACAGAAGACATGCACATTCACTTACCTTGAAGTTGAATGCTGCAGTTTGTCATACTGGCCATGTCAAATCACAGGCTCTTACACTCTGAGCTTTTGCTTTTGAGATTGCATTTGAAGTTTTGTGATTGTATGGGGCATTTTTGCTTCAAAACCATTAAGCAGAAGAATATATGTAGACAAAAACAATCTCTATATGCTTTTATTTACTTTTATGTGTTCCAAATGAAATACCAGCTACTACAAAAGAATCTACACTTCATAAGTAATTAGTTCAGATGAGCTTTGGTTTTCTGAACAGTATCAGAAAAGTGAAGGTCCTTCAGATCAAGTAAAAACTAAAACCTCTCTGTATTCTATACCTGAAACAGCATGTTAAGGGTAAAGTATCCAAACCTCCTGGAAGGAACTATATTTTAAATACCTGGAAAGATTAAAACTGCAACATCCTCCAAAATCTACACTTGCAATGGAAGTCAATGGGAAAAGAATCCAGAGCTCCTGAAAAGGCTATAAAATTTTTTAATATGTAGAAATACTAAAAATCAACAAGAAAATCTCATAATAAATGATGTTTAAGTTCTTTGAATTTCTCTATTGTCTTTTTGAAAGGCACAATTATTTCCCATTTAAATAACTAATCTAATTCCACATCAGTATTTGTCCACAGTAACAAGAAGGACCATATGTAAGCTTCACTATAGTGCAGAGTAACTAAATACACTCACATTTAAAAATCTCCAAATTAAAATAATTCAAATTATGAAGGACAATAAATCATTAAGGCAGAAGTTGATTACCAGATAATTGCATTATAAAACTGTCTTAGTATAGTGATTAAAAAAAACCCAATCAAACACCTAAAGGTCCCTGTCACTAGATACTGCAAATGGTGGATGTCTGGACAGGTTTCAGCCCATTTCTTGCTCTGAGAACAGTGTGGTCCCAAAAGGTTTTTGTCTGATACACTTACTTTTGTTGGACATGACCACTACCTTTCCCTACTCTTCCAAATCAGTTCCTGAGCTACTAGGCCAGGTCTCCTCTTTTCTCAGCAGCCTTTGAGCTCCTGGGTCTTGCCTCAGTCCATCCTGCACACTTCATCCCCTGAATGGTGCTTATAGTTTCTTTGTATTTTTCTTCTTTTGTGTGATATTGGGCTACTCTTGCACAGGGTAGGAACACATTTTTATTATGGGTAATAAGAGAGTGTATTGTGTTTCTAACCTACAGACTTTGCTGAGAACCACGTGGAGTTCTAACAGTTAAGCCACACTTTGAGGTTTTACTCTTTTTTCTTTTCAGAAGGAGCATGTCCTGTTAGGGCTGAGATCTTCTTGACAACTGACAGA
Source organism: Tapera naevia (assembly GCA_033556795.1). Classification (NCBI taxonomy): domain Eukaryota; kingdom Metazoa; phylum Chordata; class Aves; order Cuculiformes; family Neomorphidae; genus Tapera; species Tapera naevia. Next base: position 9,492,279 of record JAUMJJ010000059.1, read on the forward strand.
GCCCTGCTATACCTCCCTTCCAGCCTGCCCCCCTCACAGCTTTGTAATATCTTTAGTCCAAGTTTCTTTTGTAACCCAAACATCCAGTGAAGATGGAAATCAGAAATCCCTTTGGAATTTTTTTAAAGATATGTTTCATATTCTTACCTCCAGATATCAAAAGTGTTAACACACTGTTGTAAAACCCCCTCGCTACTTTGCCTACTTACAAATCAGCTCACAGTAGATATTGACACTGCCTACAGAGAATCCCAGTAGTAGAGCCCTGGTGTTAAATATTTATACTTCAAATACAGTTTGTATGAATATAAAATGAGTGACACAAACTGAAGCATTCTCTTTTTGAAAAGCTATTACAATTTACAATTAACTTGACAAATTTATGTAAGACTTACTATCTGTTTATCCTCTGGCATTAGCCACCCAGGGAAAGCTTTCTTATTCACCACGAGATGTAAGGTTTGTGATATGATTTAAAGTGAAAAATCATTATTTTGAAGATTTGGGGGATTGGGTCTGCGCATCTTTTTGGACTGCTGCTTCATTCCCAGTAATTGATGTTTAACAAGATATTAGATGAATAGTATGTGCCCCAGCCACGTATCTCACAGAATTACACTTTCTTTGAATGGAAGATGTGTCCACTGTACTGTAATATCTGAAATCATTACTATGGGTGTGATATTTGTGAAATATATGGACAATAAAGAGAACTGTTATGAGTCACAATTTAGTATAAAAATCATATTATACGATACAGTTCTGAATGTGGCAATGCATTTAATCCTTCATTAATAGCTGCGCTGCTCCATTTCAAACTTCTCTTTTATATGTGTCTTTACATAGGTATTGTTAGAGAGGAAAAGGAATCTGCTCCATTTTTCTTTCTGTTGTAGTATGGAACATGATGGGTGATAGCTACATTTTTCTAGAGGTGGAGAAGCAAGCAAGGATAAAAAGAAAAGAAAGATCAAACAGCAGTTCAAAGCCTCTTCCTGTTGTTACTGTTGAAAATGGACACTTAGACGACACCAAAGCAGAGATATGCTCAGCAGTTGGTTTATGCTCAGCAGCTGCTTTATGCACAGCATCTTCAGTTCTGTAACCAAATCAAATATATGAAAGCTAGTTCAACTAAAGACCACTCAGCAAAATCATGGCCAGCATGCAACTTCTGCCTTCCCAAGAAGGCCGTGCTGCCCCAGAAGGATTTCTGGAAAAGTCTGTCTCGCAGCTTCATCGTGAGAGGCAGCAAACTCGCCACCCCATCAGATGCATCCTCAATAGTTCTACCAGCTCCTCAGCAATCTCAATTTTAACTCTGCCCCTAACTCAGTCAGATCACAGAAAAGCTGCAAATTACTCAAAATGACCCACATGGTTAAACGGTGGAAAAAATACAAAACACTTTAATGTATCTTCTGACATCCACTGAGTTATAAACCATTAATCTTTTCTATTTTAAGATATCTTTTAATAATGGTAATGTTTAAGACACAGAAGACTGATCATATATTTTGTTTTATATCTCAAGATTTCAGTTCTCAGGTAAAAAGAATTATTTAAGAGCTGTAATTATAACTTGTGCTCATGTGGATAAGTTTTTTGAGGACTTTCACTTACATTTATACCGCTGTGGTGTAAGTTATTCTCCTCTATGTCAAAGAATTTTAGTTGCATACAAGTACCTTATAGCAAGCAGTTTCTTTGTGATTGCATTTAGGGCATTAGCCAAAATGAGTGAGATTTAGTGCGTCTAAGTTAAGATTGGGTACTGCTGAAATATTAACTCTGAGGTATTCTTCACTTCGGCAAGGGCAGTTAATGCAAATAATATTATTCACATTCTGGAAAGAAAAAGAAGTTTAAAACACAGCTTGGAGTAACATCAGAATTAAGAAAATAGTTTTAAAATAATATACTCAAATAATATAAAATAATATATTCAAATATATTTATCTTAATCTTAATTTTAATCTTAAAAATCTGTGTCAGTTTGTTAGATTAGACTGATGATATTTAATATAGTACTATTTAAACAAGTGCTCTGAAACGTGTATACTACAAAAGAACCCTCATCCTCACTGTGATTTTCATCCCAAAATATTTTATGGACACAGAATACACTTCTGTACCAAGTATTGTAAATTATGATTAGAACAGAGGCTAGCAACTATGAATGAAGTATAACATAAAAGAGATGGCTAGATAAAATGAAGGAAAATTCATTTTTGATTTCAAGAAGATGTAGGGCAGACAATAGATGTTTATAACAATTTCAACTGTGGCATGGTACAAAGCAGCGTCCCTCCCTTCCAACACAAATTAATATCCGGGTTTTTTTCTGAATCATTCACAATGATGCATTTGTTCTAATTTTTTCTAAGTTCTAGAAAATTAACCCCATCAAGACATAACTCTGAAAATAATTTTCTGATTTTCAAACTTAAATGTTGCCACAGCAAACACTTAGAAGACAATGCATTCTTACGTGTAATAAGTAAGGAAAGGTGCTGAACTCAGGAAAACAGAAAAGAAAGCAGGAAATGTGAAAAAGGAAGAAGGGGGAAGGGAATAGAAGTAGGACTTTCCACGGGCAAAGTGAACATTATTGCAATTACAAGCAATAAGAGAATGGAAAAGAGGAACTCCCATCTTCCTCATTTTCTATATTGCAGATGGAGATACTCCTGACTTCAGAAGATTCAGACTTAGAAGAACAAATGCAATTAGTGGGACCTCTACTTTGAACCTTAGAAAGTATCATATGCTGCCAAATGCTCTGAAAAAAATGGTCCTGAGCTTCTGCAATTAGCAACCACAACTAGTTATTACTTGGAAATTTGGACATTATCTGTATACTTCAATTCTAAGTGTGCAAGTAGGTATAATAATTCCACTTTTTTCTCACAGGTGATACTAAAATACATGCCTTAACATCTGGTATCTGTTTCATATATTATGGAAATAGAAACCCTTAAAAAACAAGTAGCTATGTTTTCTGTTCAGAACACAGAGAACGTATTAGTGAAAAGGGCATTTGGCCAAGAACTGACTGATGTTTATGAAAAGCAATACTGAATAACTATGCATTCAGTGAAGGAAGTAGGAATGCTGTGACAAAAGAATAGAATGAGAGCTTGTAGATGAAATCTTATTTCCATAATCATAGAGGGTCCAAATTAATGTTATATAGAAGGAACAAAAATTATGTGCTTCTTAAAATTTGGCTGCTTGATCCAGCACTTAAAGACCACAAACTTCTTTCAGAATAGGCAATCTTTTCTGTAGCATTCATATCCTTCAGAGAGCAATTGTTCCCATTTATATTGAGTAAGTTGGTGCTGGTTGGAAATAAATCTCATTGCAGGGCAGTTTCTACAAGCTGTTCTCCTCTCTCAAGGGTGCCTGAAAAGTTGAAAATGTAGAAAACTGGTATTTCGCCTGGCTGTAAAAAGACATGCTGGCTACCAAGCACAGCCTCTCCAAGACCCAGGCATTCATATGAAAGCCAAAGTTAGTTTAAAGGTTGTGTAAAATACTGCCAGGATTTGAACAATATGTGACAATGCAAAACAAAAATTTATTAATTAGTCATGAGAATCTGCAAATATTTATTTAGATTTATCGCTACACAACTCCTTCAGGAATGACTGTTTGGGGTTTCTTATTCATTTTTGTTCACCGACTAGGTGCAGGAAGAGAAAATATTTTTAAATATGAGACAAAGAATGAACTAATATTTTTCTCCCAAGTTTCTTCTAAAATTTCTCTTATAAATACCTTTATATTCTACCCACTCACCCTTAAAAGGGGAGCTCAGCTCATGTGTAGGAAGAATCTGATTAAATTGTTTCATAGGTGAAAGGTATTTACTTCCAGAAACTCCCAGTACACTGACTAGAGACAAAAGTATCTAATGCATATCCTATAAAACGTATTCTTCGAATAATCCACACCTAATTCCTTGTGTAATTTATTGCATTTCTATCAGTAATCGCTAAGTACAAATTTTTCCCTTAAGAAATTTAACTTCCTGGCACAAAGTTGAAAGTTAATGTGGTCAATAAATATAATGGATGTGCCCTATTAATGCAGTGTATACCTGAATAATGAGGAATGAGCAATGAGCAACCTGTCCCTGTACTAACAAACAAGAACATCTGTTGTAGCCGATTTTTTTTTTCACACAGAAATTTCCAGATTTTGGTCTCTGAACTTACGATAGCAGATTGTTTGCTGCTCCATTTTTTTGAACTTTTGCTTCTCACTTGAAATGGCCAGTTTTATGCCAAAGGTAGCACAGGAAGCTTAAAAATAGTCTTTTATAAGGGTTGAGAATTTTATGAAGTCCAAGAACTAAATTCTGGGTGTAGTGACTTTTTCAACACTTTAAAGTATCCTGCTCAGTCTCCACCTTTCACTTACAGAGAGAACAGATTACCATATGAGCAGACGCCTCAGATACTGTTGGGCTTTTAAGACAGAACTATACACTTATGTGTTTCTGTTAGAAATGGTCCAGAGATCTCTCTGAATTCCCTTAAAACCTCAGCATATGGAGGGTGAGAATGTTTTTCTCATTTCCATCTGGGTTATGGTGTTGAACACTGAGAGTAAATGAAAAGTGCTAGAGTAAATGAAAAGAGCACTGATTATACAGTTCTATAAAGCACACTGATGTTTTTCATCATTTGTGTGCTCTGCCACTCTTGGAAGTCCCATCTCAAAGGCATGTGATATCTCCATCTTTACTTCTACTGATAATGTATTTGTGTATAACTTTTTTAGTTACAACTGCGGCTATTATGTCGTGTAGTTAGATGCTAACAAACCTTAAATGGATATAAGTAACAGAGACCAGAGATCTAAGTGCAACTGATACTTTCATTTTACCATTCACAACATTCAGTAAGATGTGTGCAATTCCACAAGGTTTCAAAGGCAGTAGAGACTGAAGGAAAGATGTAATTTGAGCTGGAAATGTGAAAATGTAGGAAATTGCAATGCCCTTCGCACTCATATGGGACAGCAGAAGTGCTGCACCAAATGAACTCTTTATCTGCTCTAACTAACTGGCCTGGAGAGTGTTAATGGCTATATCTACTTCACTGATTTTGTTCAGAGCAGAGTACAGTTTTGAAGCTAATCCCCTGCCTATCTCCATTTACCATGTGTTGCTTCACTGCTGAGAGCAGTTTTGGTGTTCATGAAATAGATTTTTTTCAGAGAAACTAAATGAGAAGCTCTGCTCTCTAAGTGCCTCAGTGCTAATGGGGACATTATGCTCCAAATCAATGTGCACGTTGTACAACCACAAGATCTTTCACCATGTACTTAACATTTTTTCCTTGCAAAAAGAGTCCAGCCACATGAGTAGCTGAAACACTCAATCCAAAGAATAAGTTGAATCGCTCAATCCAGACTGAATTTAAACTGAAATAACCCCTGCACTATCAAATGATGGGAGTAGCCTTAGCTTCAGTCACTGCTGTTTACAGATCCTTTCCCACTATGCTGCATTGTCTACTATTCTAGTCATAGAAATGCATTGTTTAATTTTTAGCACTTAAATAAAACGTGATGATTTTCAAAGCACAGGCATCCCTGTGGCTTTGCCTTTTAGGCAGTGGTAGGAACTTCAACAGGCAACCCAGCAGTTCCTTTCCTCATTCCATCTTGCAACAAAGAGCCAAAACTAATCCTATCCTTGTTGTTACAGCTAAATAGTATATCGCAAAAACAACTGGAAAGAAAATGTATGAAGTTACTAACAGTCTTCGTTCTGATATGCTTCTGATTTCTGACAATTGAAAATAAAGGTTTTTTCAGTGTCTCTGACTTCTCATGAAACAAAGATGAAGAAGCGAATGTTGCTACATACAGTAGCACAAAAAAGCTTCTTACGAAATTACTGTAAACACACTGAGAACTGCCTTTGATAGCACTTCAAGAAATCATTGTGAGAGTAGATATTTGGAAAACAATGGCTATTTTTGATCCAGAAGTGTGATTATAACATATTGGATTTATAGAAGTATTGAGCTGCAAGGGACCTCAACAAAGCCAATATAATTCTATTGATACAACAGTAAAATCCTACACTAGTCATTGTTAAAAATCAGAAATATAAATATGAACTCAAGTCCCACAATTTCTCATTCAGTGCACAGCATCTTACATAAGTTCTAGCATTTATATATACAGAGTTACCTAGAAAGTAAAGCAGCCATTAGCTTCAGATCCTGAAAAAAATTCTGGTGTTATTAGTGGTACTGATATAATTCAGATTCAGGCAAAAACATTATAATTTCTAGACAAATTTTAAAATAAGACAAAAGATTTAATGCTCTATTTGTTGTGAATTTTTTTCTATAGCTTATTACATTTTATGCTGCCTCAGAATGAAAGAAAATGTTCCTTTTTAAGACGCTAATCTTTTGTTACCAAAAATATTTCAAATTGATAAGGAAAACCCTTACAAAATTAAAGAAAGACAGATAATTTCATGACCACTAGATAAATCTTCTCTTCTGCTAGGCTAGCCAGCGTTGCTTAGATAAGTACTGCCTATGTTCATGCTCTCATTAAAGTCATTAGGAATTAGCAGTTGGAGTTGATTAGTCCCTCCTAGCAAATGCAAGTCATCAGTCCCTCTGAGCAGCAAATCTGCCTGACAGAGCTATGCAGCCGTAAGAAACAGTCTCAGGTCTTGTATTGCTGGGGAAGGTGGGGCTGAGAATTAACTAGCAAGTGTTGCTCGGGTGAGACACGCCTTGAACATTCTCTTTTCTGCCATGGTAAGTATGACAGAAACTTAAAGCAAGCAGTGGAATGCTTTCACATAGGCAGACAAAGTCTATTTGCAGCTGAGATAGAATACTGAACTTGCAAGAATTTGCTAACAACTCCGTTGAATCATGAAATATTTTTTTTCGTGCTCATGAGTATTGCACAATAATACATGCACTGTAAAGGGATTTATCATCCTCTGGAACATCTGATGGCCACTTCTGTAGTAAATAATAAGATATAGTTTTAGTCAGAGGTTTTCAGCAACAACTCTGAATCCTTCTCAAATGAGTCCTCATTATCTCCATTTTATCAACGGTGAAATGGATGTTCAAAAATGACTTGTTCAAGTCATCGCTGTCAAAGATGGGAAGGTATATAAGCCAGAAATTTTTCCCTTTTGCTGTATTCAGAAGAATGGCTACATATACATGCAACACACGTATCTATCTGAGGGCTGAGCCAGCAAAACAATCGTTAGCGGATTTTGCCTTAAATTTCATGGGAAGAATGGGCCTTCCTCCTGCTCATTTTATGCTTGTGTGGAAGTGGGTATTTAGGAGCAGTAGGGAATGAAGGTTTTGTTGAAGAAATAATAGCAGGTTGACGGTAGGCACAGTGTGGTCCTTCTCTGGTCTGCATTCAGCCCAGCAGGAGCAACAGAACTGCAGTGTTCACTCACTCATGGCTGTGTGTTAAAATATCAGTTAAACCCTTTAAAATATTTTTTATATAACTTTTTTCAATTGGGTTTTAATGCACGGGGCTCTCAGCTGTATGTAAACACTTTCAGAAAATGGCCTTTCCATCTCTGTCTCTTCATACACTGAATATTCTAATTTTGTAAAATGCCAAGTACAATATCCTTACAACTTGAAAAACAAGAGTTCTTTTTAATTGCATTTATGTACCATTACTATAGCATTAAAGGGATGATCAGCAAACCAAAAGTAGGTTGCAATTAAACAATGTTTAGTTTCTGGAACGTGGGGTCCTTGTGTATTGTATTTTTGCTCTGTGTTATCTCTATCTTTTTTTCGTTTCCTTATAAGCTGTCACTACTTCAAGACAATTTTAATTAGACCCCAAAGCATGTGCAAAACTAAAATACTTGATAAAGGACACAAGGTTCTGCCATTTGTAGTCTCAGTCCCCAAGATATTGCAACACTCCTTACAAATACTAATTACTTTGCAGCTGTCAGTAGTCAAACAATGTTTATTTATTAATAATGAGGATATTTTTTACTTGTATGTCTCTATAGTATTCTGAAAGCTGTTATGCTTTCAGTCGAATATACAGCTCCATGTTTTCATGGTTTATAAACCTTGTCATTTCTGTATAAGGAGAAAATAGGAATAACTCTTATCATGGCATTTGCTTTCCATTCATCTCCATTTACTGTAATTCAAAAATATCTGAGAAGACATATTCATAGCTGCATCTGCCACTTTCTTATTTAAGGCAGTTACTTTCTTCTCATTTTATGGTCCCTCTCTAACCTTTCACAATGAGTTTTAAGAAATAATTTACTTGCACCTGAGCATCTTCCATTTCCTCGTAGAAACTTTAAGATTCTGACAGTTGTAGTTTAAAACTATAGCCATTAATTAAAATGGTAGAAATAGTGAAACAATGGCACAATGAAATATCACCTCCCTACTAACTTCAGCACAAAATGTTTTTTAAGTATTTATGCAAAAAAGAAAAAAAATGACAAAGAGGGAGGGGGACACAGGCATTAGTGCCTGACATAACAAACTGACTAATTAATCAATGTGCCCTTTTTTTCCCTCCTGATAAATATTGTGGGCAACAAGTAATTGGAAGTTATAGCACTCCAAACCAAGGAAGAAAGCACTTATCCTAGACAGTATGTACAGAGTCCATAAAGTGTTGTGGGATAAAGCCATTCAGATACACAGAAGATGTAGTGTTTTCTTGGAACTGAGCACTCAGTGAATCACACAACTAATTTTGGTAATGGAATAGAGAGTCTGTAAAATTCTACTAGGAATTAAACAATATGAAGTATTTCCAAGAGACAACATTTTCCTGCTGCTTCTTATACCCAACTTTTGGAGAATTATTACGTCTAGAAGTATCTGTCAGTATTACTTTACTTCTAATAAATAAAATCACTGATGGTGGCACAGTAATACTAGTAACTGTGAACTATAATTGCTGGATTGACTACTACAAGTGGTGGCTATCAGCAAGTCAAAACACTTATGCTGAGTTATTATTTAATACAATAACCTAAGGCAGAACTCCAGCAGAAACCATAATGCATATTGTCTGATTAAAGAATATCAAAGTGTATCATAATGGAGACAATGGTTCAGTGTTAGGACAATAAACACTCGCACTGTTCCTTAACTTCCGAGTGCTTCGCTTTGCAGGATTAACATTACAGCAGAACCGTTTTCAAGACGAAATTTCCTTCTGAGGTCTGAATGTAAATGATCATAAGCAATGACACCAGTGAGCCTCTAATCAATGACGTGCTCCAGGAGCTGCAAGATGTGCCTCAATGACAGGGCTGTGCTTCAAACAGACAGCTGCTGAGCAACACGCCATTTCTCCAATCCAGTACTTCAAGGCCAGAAGATGCCATGACGAATTAGTGTTGGTATCTCTTTACATATACAATTAATGGATTTGGACACTAAATTTATTATCCTTACATATTCAATATCCTGCCTTTATTATAGTTCTGCTAAGCTCTGTACTTAGTGCTTTTGTACAGAAGTCACTTCACTTGGTTTTTTTCCCTAACTCTGAGCCTACCTAATCACAAACTTCTTATGTTGACAATTTTCTTTACACAAATTTCAAAAGTACATGTCAATCCTTTGCTGATTTCACATGCCATTTAAGAGAACTGAGCTAAGCAAAATCTCTCCGCAAAACACAGAGGGCTTAAAGTCTCTTTCCCACTTTCTGACAGGTTTGAAGGTGTGCAGTTCAGAAGTGTTACTTTAATGAGTGGGGATGTTAAAGGCAAATTCATCTCATCAGCCCTAATGCTATGTCAATGTTATATTGCTATTGGTTAGTAAACATTTAAAATGGAATTTGTTTCACATCATACCTTATTAAACCTGCTGGTAAACTATATCCATTTAGTGAAATTGCTAATGAAGTTAAAGGCTATAGGGGCAAGATCCTCAGATCTGAAGAAATTTCTCTAGTCAGAACTCTAAGATATTAAAATTTAGTAGTTACAGTACACTAGAAATTATCTGTGGACATTTATATATATAGGAATGAAAGACATTACTCAAGTTTTCTTTCAATTAGTGAATCATTAAGTCTCATTCTTGAAAAAGTGCTATGAAGGAAAAATGATCAAGTGTACTGCAAGATCTCTTAACATTCTTTTAGTTCATATTTTAATTTATTTTGGCAGACTAGGTCTGATAAATGCCTTTTCCAAAGCAGGCAACTCCACAATAGTGAGAGCTAAGTTATGGAAATGTTTAAGTCCCTTTGTACATCTTTCACTTCTTCATTTCTCCGTTTTGAAGTTGTAGCTGCAGTCTCCAGTTCTCAGAGTGGCACGTGCTGATGCTGTTTGTGGACTGTGTAATGTCCAGTCTTTCTGAAAGAACTCACTACTTTGTGTCACTTGTAATTGCTAATTGGATTGAGACAGATCTGTAAATAAGGTTTTTTATAAGCTGTAATAGCTACAAGTTAGTTACTAACCAGTTACTATTTAGTGTAAAAAAATCTGCATGATAATACAGGAATGAAGAGGAACCCTTATAAGAGAAAATTGTTAGGGATTGTAGATTATTAGTTTCTCTTCTAATTATGTAATAATTATAATCTTTACATTTTATGAAGTTACCTGAAACACATAATATGTATTAGGTATTTTAGGTTAAACGTCTAGCATGCCAGACATTTCATTGACTTCATACTACATGCAAACATAAAGGCATCTACAAATACTAGTCCTGAAAACTCATGTTATCGGGGTAGAGAAAATACACAGGTAGCTCAAAGACTGTAAAGAGTGCAATGGTATTATAAAATAAAAAAAGCAAAAGCAAAAATAAAAATAAATATAAATATAAAAAATCTGTTTGTTGAAAAGCAGATGTTTTTTCTGGTGAGCATATGGTATCTGACCCTCTAGCAGTAAGCTGTGCTCTCAGTATGCAGCAGTTCGGCAAAGCTACTGGAATCACAGCTTCAGAAGACATACAGAACACATATAACAAAAAAATGAATAAATAATTGCAATACTTAAGTGTTATGACTGGATTGTAAGAAATTATTAGGGCTGGCTATCTTCTGAAATAAATATATTTCCATAGCAAATTTGGCACCTTGAATTTGTAATGCTCATGCTTCCTGGATCTTTCTTAGAAAACCCGATTCACAGTTATTTCCCGTAATGACTGAAAGAACCCTTTAGAAAAGTATGCTGTTTTAATCTGAAAATATACATTTTTATATGGCAGCTACCATTTTATTGGATATGAGTGCTGATTTTACTGTGGTATCTGTGCTGCTCTAAAAAAATAAGTTTTCAATGTGAATGGTGGCTATGAAACACGTTGCTAAAATTTCTTCTTCCAGTAGGATAGTTTTGCTTTTGAGAATTTCTACATGCTCTCTAAGACCAGTGACAAGATTTTCAGCTGGTGGAAATCTGCACAATTCAGTGGCTTTCCTCCAGAGCTGTAAATCAAAGTTATCTTGACAAGTGTTAAAACTTGTTTTGCAGTTCAACATCTACAGGGGCTATTATAACACTAGTAAAGATTTCTGATTCAAGGTGTTTTCAAAATGTTGTGTAAAGAAACAAGGCATCATGCACTTAAAAAAATATAATAATTCTCAGAGTTTCCTTCGAATAATTCATGCTTTTCAGTGAAACACACTTTTGAAACATTTCAATCAAATGCTTCCTGTGTACACTTCTACAAGAATCACTGCAGAATAATGATGTTGTCTTCTATATGCCAGATGTCAGTGCGGTTGGAAGCAACTACTGCACTTATGTTCATGAGAAGTAAAGTGGCAGAGGACAATTGATTTTTACTGGCAGAAGTGCTTTTGGTGTCCTCTAGTGTGTCACTGCTTGTTGACCTACTCTGTTGCCTTCTGGAGTTAAAAACAATAAACTGTTACCAGTCAGTGCCTCCTGTTATTCTTAAATAAGGCCATCCTATTTCAGAAATGAATGGTAAAACAGGAAAAAAAAATAAAAATCCAAGCTTCATTCTGATTTGAAACTGATGTTACATCAGTGTATCCAAGAGATGGAAAAAGGACCTTGTTTTTAAGCACTGAGATATGACTCAGAAAATGTGGGTGAAATTGCCAGTTTGGCAGATTTTTCTGACCTTGAGAAAGATATTCAATCCTAATATATCTCAACTTCTTTGACTTATTACAGAAATAATACTGTAACTTGTTAAAAAAAAGCTTATGTGGGGATAAACTCACTGTCTTTTCAAGAGCTTCTGTACAATAACTGAGGAATGTACTGTTGTTTTTCATTAGGATAAGACCTTCTTTGAGGTCCTGTGAAATGTCTTTGCGATTGATGGCTTCAGTTTAGAGCGAACTTGTTGAAACTGAATGATGTGCAATAGAAATGAGAAGATGTTAGAATGTTAGAACCCAAGGAAAGGGTAAAGAGAGGGTGGACTTTGCTGCATTATATGCTGAAATAATGTTTGTTGAAACCACATTTGACTGTTCTGATGGAATTTTTAAGCATATAGGGTTCCTAGTGGCTTGCCGGCCCTACAACACTAGCAAAGCAAAGTCACATATTTTAGGGGAAGTCTGGAAAATGAGGTAAAAATGGACACATTCACTTTGGAGAAGGAAGAAACCCATGAGACCCCCCCTATGATCCCAGGGGCGAGTAGAACAGAGGGTTTGCATCCACATTGCTCAAAGCCAACACTCTTCTAAAGAAGACAATAGCACACCTATCCCCCAACATTTGGAGATAGGCTTGACTGGGTATGTAACTTGCAGTCCTTTGAGCTTGCTCATGCTCCATACACTTCTCGAATACATCTGTTCCCCGTATAACATGTAGTGTCATGTTCTTCATAAAAAAAAGGCTGCAGCCCTACATATCTTTGGTTTCTCTTCTCACTCCTCTCCAAAACTTAATGTTGCTTGTTGTTGTGAACACAGAGAACACTGGCACTGCAGGTGTATCTGTCATCTCTTCAGATGTTAACCATGAATAAGCCATAAAATATTTGATGCCACTTTCAACCCAATTGTGAGTATATCACAGTATCACAGTATCACAAGGTTGGAAAGGACCTCTGAGATCATCAAGTCCAACCTATAACCTAACACTAACACCAACACTAACACCAACCATCATCTAGACCATGGCACTCAGTGCCTCATCCAGTCACCCTTTAAACACCTCCAGGGTCGGTGACTCCACCACCTCCCCGGGCAGCCCATTCCAATGGCCAATCACCCTTTCAGTGAAGAATTTTGTCCTCATATCAAGTCTAAACTTTCCCTGACGAAGCTTAAGTCCATGCCCTCTGGTTCTGCCACTGGTCACCTGAGAGAAGATCTCACTCTCTGCAGCATGTTTTCTATTTTCCCATTGGAAACATCTTATGTCCTGACTGAGGTGAGATTCAGGACCTGAGAATCCGATACTCATGAGTGGGACAACATACTCCACGTACACAGGATAAACAGAAGTTTTGGGTGCACTTGTGATGCTCTGCAGGGAGCCAGTGGCTACCTGGCAACAGCAGAATGGCAGCATTGTTTTGTAGTCCCTGGTGCATAACTACGGGCAAAAGGAGACAAGCAGATCTTAGAGTACAAGTAAGATTCAGGCCAAAAGTAACCCAAAAATCAGGAAATCTTACTTTATGAACAGCAAAAAATGATTATTCAAGTTATATGAGAGGAAAAAAATCAACCATTCTAGTCCTATCAGGAAATGTTGATTGATGACTGCATTTTCTACAGCTCACAGGACTTCTTTTTCTGTAACCCACGTGAATGTTTATCATATCTTTCACTGTCATGAGAAGATTAAGAACTAGAAAAACACCAAAGATGATTTTTTAATCTTCGTTTCACTTCAGTGAACACAGCTTTATCTAAATGTGGTCTTTATCTAAATATGCACATCTTTTTCTCAAAATTACATTTATGATTATCTTATCTGAATGAGAAGGTTTACTAGATTATGTTTGTTATTTAGTCACTTTTTTGAAAAGTGAAACCCCATCAGTTGTCCTCTAATATCTTTGTCTTGAGACTAGTTTTAATATAAGGAGAATATGGTTCCTTTTCTTTCGCAAAAAAACCTCACAAGTTTGATGATTAAAAATCCAGTGTATCCCTCTTAAAACATTTAGATGTGACTATAAATATTTTCTTAAATACATACGAAATTTCCCCAGTTGTTTTTTTCTGAGATGATGATATGGGAAAAGGGTGGAATAAGAAGAAAGAGTATTGTTCTAGAGTATGGACTCTAGGCTACTTCCCTGTCAATATCTGAAATTTGAGTATTCTGTGTTTGACTGTTTATGTAAATTATTTCTGTTCCTTGATTAGGTAGGTGTGATTGTGTTCTGTTAGGGTTTTCTTCACACTAACAAGTAGTGGCTCCTAGGAGAATTTCAGCTGAAGTCCCTCGATAGAAAATCTGGCAGGATGTAATGATGAAAAACGTTGAAGTTGTAAATGTTCTTTTCAGATAGAAAGAACTGCCTATTGTTGTGCAAGATGAAGGAAATTCAGAATAATTTTAATCATGACACATTCAGCTTTTACTCTATGTAACCTTTATTCATTTTCTTAAAAAAATACCTCACATCAAGTTTTATCAATAAGTTGAAAAGAATAAAGGTTAGCTTTTTACATGGGAAAACATGTAACAATGCACAAAAATGGATGCCATTCTTTATAGTTAGGGTGGGAGTATTTTAATTTAATGAAGATGTAAACACTTTCCCAATGTAAACCTTTGAAGAGCTTTTCTTTACATCCATACCTGTAAAGATTTCCTCAGGATCACTAGATTGCACTAGTTTCTGTTTCTCAGAGATCTACCTACACAGCATAAAATTTCATATCATTGTTTCAGGAAATTTTGCACAGCAACTGCTTCCAAAAGCTGCGGTGCTGTTTCATACTTCACGTATTTTTTACCACCTCTTTAATGTAATAAGATATGGGGGTCTTCCCTTGATGTCTTGTAGTCTCATGTAAGTCATGGACCCCATTCCTGTAACAGAAATATTGTGCTTTCTTTGGCACCTGCCCTTTGAATTTGAACTAAGACTATTTCTTTTCCATTCTATTGAAATGAATAGAAAATTCTTACTGTTAGTAATAGTTGGGACAATAAATGATGGTATAATGGTCTTTATTGGACTCTTTTTCCCAATTGAGATCAGGAAACAATATGACAATTATAAAAAGGAAAAACAGCACAGTAGTAAAAGAAAGAAAAGTCTATAACATCAGTGCAAGATTTTATTGTATGGCTTGTATTGGACTACCGAGTATTTAAAAATTAAAGCAACTTTCCTTCTGATTTCTCCTTCAGAACAGAATCCATAATTGAGACTTAGCAGTTTCAATTTTCAGACTCACACTTTCAATTTTTGCCTAAGAGTTCTGTATCTGTGATCGTTGCTGCAGGTAAGTACATGAATAACTGCAATACTGCTGTTTTCTCTTGCTTATCACAGTGAAATTGTAGATTCATCCTTTGAACCTTAAACGTAACAAGGTTAAATATTTCTTTCTGAAGAAAAACTTCAGTGTTAATAATACATTTCTTTGGAATAGCACTGCATATTTTGTCTGTTCTCAAACGTTCGTGTCTTTTTTTTAGGGGCAAATATGTAAAGTAAGCATAATATTTTACCTATGCCTTCTTGCATAGGGATGTTTGGAACAAGGATAGTATAGGGACTGAAAGATACTGTTTACAGACAAATTGCTCATCATGCATCTGTTGTCAGGCAGCAGACAAAAGGTGGACGTTTTCAGCATCATAAATACAGCATAAATCAAAACTGAAAGCTAAATCAGACAAGCAATTAAAACTCACATAATTTTTACACCCCATAAAATGAATGTATTAGCTCAATTTATTTCATGTGGTCGTTGTCTTGCTTAACAGTAAACCTAAAGGAGAGTAAAAGTTCTTATTTTTTTTTGAGCCAGATTATTTATTTCTCAGCTGCATTTGAGCAAGGCAAAATGCAAGTTCCTATTTCTGGAAAATAAAAACTAGACTTTTTGAATATCAGTAGCTCAACTGGGTCTAAACAGGAACGCAGCAAAGTAGTAGCTGATTAAAAGATTATTTGGCGCCATGGAAGTAACTACTCTCAGAAGGTCTCAACTCTAAGTTTAATTGTGTTAAAGGAAGATCTTAGAATTGCATAGAAATACAAAAATATTGTTATGATGATAAGAAGAATTAAATATTTTCTATATGGAGACTAAAAATAAGTGCTTAAGTTCTTTGCTTTATCGAATGCAGGTTAAAAGGAAATTTCACCATTGTGTAAAATATATAAGGAGAAAAAAGTAGAAGAAAATCTTTGCACTAAGAGCCAGGATCAGCACAAAAGAAAAATGGCAACAAATTAACCAAGAACAAATTGCTCTAGAAACTAGAAAAAGAAAACCAAAATAACTGAGTTTTTGAACAGATCTGAAATGGAAATCATGGCTCCAGAAATTGTCATTATTTTCTGAAAGAAGGCCATCCAGCCCTGCTGCCTCTGAGAGCAAGGTGCAGAACTCACTGAGTCAGGACGATCGTTCTTCTTTCTACCTTCAATAGCTGCTAAAAGCCATCGGCTTTTAGGTTGTTCCCGTCCCCATGTCTTTCAAGGTCCATGCTGTCTGAACACAATAGTAACTCTTGTTTCTAGGATTCGAGTGAACGAGGACAAAACTTAAGCATGGAGTTTATATATTTGTTTACTTATGAGTAGATTAATCCTAGAGTGTGAGGAAGACAGATGTTTATGAGGTAAAATTTGTAACCATATAAATGCACGTGCATACGTGCACACATACACACACTTTTCTGCATAGTTGCACAGTGGAATATAAACTAATTCTTCAGTTGATTTTAAATATTTATATGCTATTTAAATACATATCATTGAACAGTAATCTCAAGGAAGCAGCTGTCCCCAGACATGTCTAAAATGAGGCAGACGTTATTATTAAATCACATATATGACTCCTAATGTTCTTGTTTCCAAATCAAAACCAATTATTGGTAAAACCAATTGAGAGTTCTGAATATGAACAGAAAATGTACTTGGCAGACATTTACAAAGAAAGAAAATGCATAATTAAGTTTATTATAGAGAAATGAATCCACTAAAATTTTCTTAGCTATCAAAAAAATAATTTGTGTTTCACTGTAGGAACATTTACTCTGACTCAAACACAAAAGTCACATCGCTCCGGTTAGGATTTTCCCATCTTTATGTATTAACACTCTCTAATTTACAGGTTTTTTGAAAAACAATAGAAGCAACTGGGCTGTGGAATAAATTATCAAGGGAAGTGGTCATGGCAACATCACTTCAGAGAGTGGAGTCTGTGACATTAGCAATGACGGCTTAATGAACTACTGTGCCAAATGTAGGTCAAGTTCTATTATACAAATAGTTGGATTATCTGACCCTGAAACCCTAGGCTTCAGTTTCTACCATCATCAGTCTGCATTTTTCCCTTTCCCTAGCCTTTCTGCCTCATTCTCATTTTTTTTTCCAGCTAAATCTAGCTGCCAGCAGTAGAGGACGACTTTGTCTATAGCCCCCCACCCTAGGGGTACACAGTGGTCGGGTTACCTGAGTGCTTCCACTGACTTCCATGCCCCTGGAGAATCCTTGTTTCTTATTTTGCCCTGGCAAGAAAGCCATGCACAAACCTCATGAGTACACCAGTCTGACAGCCTTCATCTGCCTGTGCAGTAAAGTAGATGAACCAGGTGGCATAAGACAGCTCTTCTCCTCAAGAAAAACAAACAAACAAACCAACAATTGATTCCTTAAGCAACTAAGCAGGAGAGGAAGAGCAGGTTTATTCATATGGCCTCCCAGGGCAAATCCTTGACCTATGCTGTCCTAGTTGACACTGGCCAGAGATGTGCCAGGGAGCATGTTAACAACTAAATAGTATAGATGAAGTTGGGAAAATGCCTACGGCTACACCATGGCTCGTTTTATTAGTGTGGATTCAGCTATACAAGGAATTAGCCTAGCAGATGGCTGTACTTTTCTGATTTTGACACTATCGACTCACTATATTTGATACTTTTCTGGTTTTGTATTGTTGCCCCCAAATCAAAGTGATTGATGGGATTTTTTTTTTTACCTTTGTGTATTTTGAAGAATGAAATGTGTTGTTTGCAGCTGTCAACATAAAGAGACAGATAAGCGCAGTCTCAGTGTCTGGATGAACACCATGACATCACATGATTGAATAAATTCATCGCGAACTTAATTATTCCCTTGGACCCCTTTCTAAAACCCTGTCATATCTTTCTTTGGATCAGAAAGCTTATCAAAGAAGAAAAGTCTCTAAGTTTTCTTTTTTTAATTTTCCTAAACATTCAGTGCTGACTAGAGCTAGAGATAAGATAGAGCAGGAGTGTCAGACTCATGGCTCCTGTCGTTCTCCTGCTCCTGCAGTGTAACGTGCATCGCACACTGCACACATGACCAGCGCTGGCAGTCGTGAAGGGGCAAGGAGCTCAGTGGTGCTGCCAGGTAGAAACAAGGTGCCAGTATTGATAAAGCAAGGTGGAGGGCTGGATTCGGCCCATGGGCCATGAGTTTGACACCCTTGAGATAGAGGTTGGATCAAATTTTGGGTCGTAATCCAGTACTACCTTTTTGTTCTATAGTCTACACTTACTACAGAATCTTACTCTAGGATCCAAGTAGACTTTAGGTGCTTCTTATTTCTCTGAATTGAATAACTTTTTAAATAAAAATTAGAGCATTACTGAAGCTGCAAAAGGGTAATATTAGTGAAGTACGGTTTTAAAAAGAAAGCCTTTGCCTGATATTTGCAATGACTTATTTTATAGCTGAAAATTGTAACTACTGTGCCTCTTGTAGATCCTTAAAAAAAAACCCAAACAATAAAAAACCTCATGTCCACAAGAATGTGAAAGTGAAACTCACAGTTCACAGAAATGAAAAACTGCCTTGAGTATCCTCCTTCTATACTGTATTCTTCTCTTAGCAAATATAAGCACAAGCTCTCACTATGAAATGGGAAACATGAAAGACAAGGGGGACTGAAACTATCAGTAAAAAAAGCCATATTTATCAAAATAAAAGAAAAGATTCTCTTCACATGAAAATGAAAAATTAAATCTATGTCTTCACATGTTGTGATGGGTACTGGTCCAAATGAGGTACTATGTAAGAAGGACTGGCTAGACTTAGACTACATGAATTCATATGAGTGGACGACTGATGCATTTATTGTAAAAATAAACAAATCAAACATCTACACCCTTTAGTTTTCTGAAATGCAGTTATGGCTGCAGAATGCAATTTACCTCCCAAATAGCCACAGATGACTAAAGACAAATAGGAAGAGAATATTTTTACTCTTTTTTCTTTTGTAACCAGTAGTGACTTACTTTACTGCCCATTTCATGACCCCTTATTAGTTGAATGATTGGAACAGATTGCTCAGAAAGGCTATGCTGTTTCCATTCTTAAAGGTTTTCAAGACGTACCTGAATGAGTAATCTGGTCTGATCTCAGAACGGACCCTGCTTTGAGCAGGAGGTTGGACTAGAGACATCCTGAGGTCCTTTCCAACTTGAATTATCCTATAATCTTTTCAGGCATTGAAACATTTAAAACTTTGTTTTCTTAATTTTCCTGTTTGCCTTATTCTGTATTAATTAGTTTTTATATAATTTAAGAAAGTACTGTATTTTGATAGCAATAATATTTCAGATATAAGTGGTTTTCTTACAGTTGATTTTAGGCTTTTACTTCTAAATTGATTTGAAGTTTACTTACTACGCAACAATTTTCCTAACTCAAGTAAATGTTAGCTTATAGTTTAAGACTTTGTGATAAATATTAACTAATTTTCTTAATATAATTTTCTGAAATACAAGCTTTAAAAATGGAATTAATTTTCATGCATAACAAAATCTTACCCATTTATTAAACTGAAAACCGTATTTGACTGTAGTAGCTATCTCTCAAAGAATTTGTATCAGAAGTTTCATTTAATGACTAGTAATTTGATCAAATATAATTCCAAACCTTATCCTCATTAGTCAATCCACAGGTATAGCACCATAAAAGTATGTCTTTCATGCTTATTAGCCTTCAATATACCATATTAGTACTCTGATTTCTCTCCTGATCGGATTAAATACCTATTCTCATGTCTAATAAGATTGCAGCAATTCAATCCAGAAGTCTCTAGATTTCCTACAACAGAAATCAATGTTTTGTGCAGAGATATATAATCCAAACTGGCCATACAACTCCTTGAGCTATGTTTACCCACTTTTTAATATTTTTTTAGCTCTTACACAGTTATATTTTTACCTGTTTCCCAGTGTCTTTGAAAGCACAGCTTGTCCCTCCCCCCCCAGGACAGTTGTCCTTCTAGGGAAAGAGTGCAAAACACCAGGTCACTCCAGAAACAGCTAAGATCAATGGATGAGTTCAGTTCATATGGAAATGTTTACATTGACAACTAAATTGATAACTAATTGATAACTAAGTGGTAAGAGTCACATATCTGTGTTGTCCGGAAGATTTAGATGAAATTACTGTTTGAATAAAAAGGTACCTGGAATTAAATTTGAGAAAGACATATGCACAAACACACACATATCCACCAGGAATTTACTCTGGGGGATTTGTTGGTCTCCAATTCCCCGCACAAACATCAAAGGACCCTTCACTTTTGATTCCTTATCTTAATAACACTCTTAAAGTACAGACTTTTTTTTCTTTTGAAAGATGTCATGCTTTCTTATTTTATTAAGCTTAATAAAATTACCATCATTTGTTTTTTTTTTCTAATCTTCTCCCAAATTCGGTCGACTGATAAACCATCAATAAATTACAATACAGACATGAAAATTTTCTACTCTGACTACTGTGATCCATCCACTATCAGCTTGTTTGTGTGTGTAAGAGCTTGGATTAGGAACATAGAATATATTTATGCATTTGGTAGAAACGAGGAATGTAACGTCTGATTGTAGAAATTTTGAAGGAATGTAGAGCTTCTTGGCTTCACAGAGGCCACTGCTGACCACCGTTGGAAACTTGAGTGCATTCATTTGCTCTAGGAAAGTGGGAGATGTTGCTGAGAGCAGGATGCTGGCCCTGTCAAGTTGCTAAGTGGAAAAAGAAGTGAGAGTTGCTGGTGAACCTGTGTAAGGATAAGGATGGTCAAGTTCCCTGAAGGGACAGCACCTGGCGTCCTTCTATTGTGTTAAGTACCTGATGCCAACTCCTCTTCCACCTTCTCCTCATTCTTCCCCCAGCAGATTTGTTACATGCATTTCTTCCTGCAAGGCTGTACCATCTAAACTGGCACTTATAATTACAGAGTTTGAGGGATGGTGATCCAAGGAGAGGAGAAGGTTGTACTCACAAGTGGCTGTAGTTGAGAAAGTACGTACCTTGACTAGGTTGCTATGAGCCCTCCTGAGAATTATCAACAGTTTCTCCCAGAAGTATCATTAATCAGCAGGGTGCTGAGATGAAAGATGGCACCCTCAGAAGGAAGAGGTATGCTGAATGCCAAGAGCTTAGTCAGGCAGGGGAAAGGTGGATAGATAGACAATGGAAGAATGTTTTTGAAGGAGAAAAACGTGCTGGGATGATTTGGAGACAGGGAGGAAGAGCAGAAGAGAAAGCCAAGAAGGATGAACATGAAGGAAAGGAAGGAGTGATACAAGGGGGATGAGATCAGGAAGGTAAGAACCTGAAAGGAAGATGGGTTCAGATATACCCATGGAACAAAATAAAAAGAGAGAGTGGTCACAGGAGCATGATGGTCTACTCCACCAATCCAAAAGGCTTGGACTGAAGATGTATACAGGGGAGTCTGAGACTATAGAAAGTACCAGAAATTATTTTCCCCCATGAGGACTACACGCTCAGAGAATGTGTGTCAAAAAATTATTACAAAACTATTTACTAAACAATACAAAAATATGTGATCACGAGCGTGATCCCCTCTTTCCACAAGATCCTACATTAAGTATGAAGAACAAAAAAAGAAGGAACTAGTAGGACAGTAGCAGGACAAGAAAAATAATGAGCTTCCAGTCTGAGTATCTCTGTTGCATCCATTCAAAAGCTCAGTGAACAAGAGGAAGAAATCCTCCACCCTAGAAAAACCCTGGTGTCCTGGAGGAGTGGTCCTTGTTTCTGCTACTGAGAGCCTTTGTGAGAGACTGGACAGTTCATTTAAACCAGACTGTTAGTATGTGGGTTTGTATATTTCAAAGAACATACCCTAACTCTAGTTTGCTGAAAAGAACAAGGAGCTCTGCTTTCAGCATATAAAGTTGTAAAATGCATATCAATGCTATCAAAGTACTACGTTTCCTGAGAAATTCACTTCCTTGTGTTCCAAATTAGCACCCTGAAGAATGGATACTTCGGATAATTTTGTCCTTAAGCTATTTATGATAATTCCTCATGTGTGAAATGGAGTTACCTCACAGAAGGACTGCATAGATAATTTCATTAGCATCTTTAAAAAATGCACTGATGCATTGGCAAGCATTTAGAAAAGCTCATGAGGCAATGAACAATTCTGTGTTCAGAATGAATTTAGTAAATAATGGATGGATCCATACACCTAGATAAATGAATAATAAACAAACAAAATATCATGAAGCTATCCTTTCATGGAATACTCTTTATTCTTGCACTTTAGCAGACAAGATTCTGGGGGAAGAAGAAGGTATATATGTCTACCAAACAAAACTGTATCATGAGATATAAAAAGTCTAGTCAATGTAGCCTGAACCAATTTTGCAATTTCAATGTGCATTTTAGGATGGGGAGGAAATAGGCAATGCTAGAGATTTCAATCACTATTTAATTCTTTGGAGTAAACACAACAAGTATGGTTCCAGTAGATACCCTTACTAAAAGAAGTTGCTTTCTCTTGGGCCTCCACTGAGGTGGAGATAAAGCTCTCATTTAGTTTCAGAGATGGGAAGACTATGCTCCTAAATGCAGAGTAGTCATCTGAGTTTTCTATTGTTATTATGACTATTTGATAAAAGTCAGACTTTGGAACTGCACTGTTGTGTATACATATTCTTGCTCTTTCTAACTGAATAATACCATCTGTGTATATCTTTGGCACATTTTCCAATTTTTCTCTTTTAAAAAGCATTGCACTTTGTTACTCAAAAAAATAATCATATCTTGAAATATATTGCTGCTTTGGCATGAGGAAAATAGGATAAACTTGAATTTGTTTTCTTATCATTTTTTTGAGCATTAGACACAGAACTTTCCTCGATACAAATTGTCAGCATTTATAAGTTTTTTTAAAGTTCCAATGAACGTAATAAATCTCTTCAGCTCAGCCTCTCTACTTAGTCGTTTCACCATGATCCCCTGTTACTAATAAAATTTATACACTAATTTATAAGGACAGCTTATGTAAAAGGAAACAGTCTTGAAGCAAAATAATGATGTAGTTAGCTATATCATTGAAACCTTTCTGAACATAACAATCGCTGTCAGGCTCACAGGAAAAACAGACTACTATGCTTTTTTCAGTTTAAAATTATAGAAAGGCTTAGAATATGTTGTCAGAAAGTCATCACACAGAATCAGGCATGACTACTTAGTCCATAAACAAGGCATCATTTTTTAATAATCCAAACAGCAGTGTCAAGTTGACAGTTCATGAGGAAAGAGTGATAATTTTCAACATAGGGAAGTAATTTATTGTTTGCTTTCCATGTCCTAATTCATTGTGAACATAAGGAAAGGAGAACTCTGAAAATCAAAATATGCTTTTGTACCTTGGCTCAAGTATCTGTTCGGCCATGAGAGAGTTTAGGCAAGTTTACCACTGAGTACTGACTTGTTATCCCTTATTACTTGTTCATAGAGATGATGTAAACCTACCTTTGTGAATAGTTTCATGAATATGGTTACAGAGAGCACAGTATGTACCTGTATACATTTGTTTTATACAAGATATCAATTTCTTAGAAGCACGTTACCCTCAATAGTCTCAATGATTGCATCTTTATAAGAATTTTATAGTGTGTGAAAAGCTGTGGCATGTATCTTTGTTTCACACAACACAGTGTGATATAACATAAAAAAATGTAGGGTTTCAGAGAAACTTAGTGTTGTAAGCAATAATGAAAATAATAACGGAATATAATTTGTACAAACATCAATGTTCAACATTGACCTGATTATCATTAGCTTAGGACCACATTCTTCATTAGGATAATCAGATTCTGTCTTCTATTTTTAAATGAACTGGTACACTTCATTCAGAGACTCTGTGGTCAACAAATGTTCTGCACCGTTCCTCATCTGGAGGAATCTCTGTTTCCTACTTTGAGAACAGTTTTCTCACTGAAAAAATATTCAGAAATACACTGACATGAATGAGATTGTTTATCTTGTAGCACTGTTCCTTCTGTTCATATAATAAAATATTGATTGAGGCCTTAAGAACAATAACTGTGACAAATCACCATCTAAACTGCATATATGAAACAAACACAGCTATTCTAAAATTAAATATATTTATATTAAAATACCATTTGTAATTCATACACATAACATAAAGTGAAGATGATAAATGTGGGCAGATTTTTTATAGTCCTGAACTGTTAGTGTGATGCGATGCTAATTATTCTTCCATTTAGAAATAGTTCTACATGGGGGCAAGTATGTGAAGTCTTCTTGGGCAATGTAGTGTGGCAGCAACATTGCATGAATATTAGAAGAAAAATTGTTTAATGGTACTATATCATTTCATATTAGGAGGTAGGTCACCCACCTCATGTCCACTTTTGAAGGCGAACAATATTGATAACATAATATTCTTGTTTTCTTTTTGCTTCATTGTCTTGCATACAGTAAGCTAAAAACATGAAAAAATCCTTAATAAAATACATTACAGTAGAAATTAATTATACAGTTACGTTATAGTAAAATTTCATATCATTAGCAATCTTTCAAGCAGGGGAGAGAGTCAAACTTCCATATACTGATAAACCAAGAAATTCTGTTGCCTTTGTAACTGAGCATTACAGTTGAAATATTAACGTGAATGCTGAGAAATGCCACCAGGAAAAGCAGTAACCACCTTAATCACAGTGCAAAACATGGAAACACACACTATGTATAATATCTGAAAATGGCATTAATCCAGGCAAGTTACCCATAGACATAACAATAAGCAGATTTTAGGAGTGATTAGCTTTAGCCTAACTTTACTTTCACTGAAATCAGCAGTAAAATTTCAGCGAATTCCCAGGGACAACTACAAATACAACACAGAGAGTCTTTGAAAAACATGTCCTGGAAATTTGAGAAGAATTCTTTGTATACAAGCCTCTTCACCTGCTTAATGTCTTCTTGTCCTTCTGATATGTACATCTTTAAATTGTGGAATGCAAGCCTGATTCTGACTCTGAAGCTGCGGTTTGTTTCCTGTCTGCACTGGAAGCAGAGTAGTGGTTAGGTTTAGGGTTGGAATCGATGATCTGAAAGATCTTCTCCAATTTAAATGATTCTCTGATTCTGTACCCTTCTGCCACGTTGGGTGCACTTCAGCACTGTACCAGCCCACTCCTTGCTTTGCTTTCCAGGGAAAGGCAACAGCACTATACAGACCAGAATGGAGCTGCAATAGTCTCTGGCAAGGTTCTCATCAAGTGACTGATACCGTCAGCCCACTGTGCTCATGTGCCAGGTGATTCAGATGCTGTTTAATACAATCCTCTCGTAAGTAAGACACATGAGTAGAGGGAAGATATATTAAAGCAAGTAAAACTGCATACATGGGTCCATACATATACATTCATGCACACCCTTTTCTGAGCATCTATGGAAAAGTTTGCATTCTTTTAATTTTTATTGCTTGTTCCTATTTGTTTCTCTTTTACTTAAAGCTTATAAACAATCTCTGCTTCTGCAGATGCTATGGTTCTCTCTTGGAAAGCGTTACAGATGTAGGCAAATGTAATGCAGCTAACTTTGTCTGTAATTATTGTCATGTGATGAATCAGGAAAAAGCTATTTAAATGTTACACTCTTTCCAGATTTTATTATCTTGTCTCTGTAGGAGGACTTTTCTTCCCAATCTAGCTCTATTAAATCTAAATGCTGACATGGGCCTAGATCCATTGTAGCTGTTAAGCGCTTATTTTGCTTCAAACAGAAAAATTATTCTACCATTGCAACTTCAGCATGATTATTTTTACATAAAAAATGTATGTTTGTTTTCTTTTCATACAAAATGAAGCTTGTACCTAAATACTCTGCTTGCTCAGGACAGTAACTGTCCTGTTGGTAGAGCACAGCCTGCCTGTGATATCCTTATTGTTGTAGACATACTTCAGCTTCCTTCTGCTTTGGCTATGCGGTTTTGTTCTCCAACCAACATCTCATGACTTTTAGAGTCAAAAAAGTCTCTAAAATAATTTTGACTTCTGTCCTGTCTTTAAGTCTGTCAAAAGTCTATGAAGCCCTTCAGTACAACTATCGAGTTAGCACCATTTGAGGAACGTATTATCTGGTCTTTTTCATAAACATCTTTATTTTTCCTCTACAATAAGTTCTTATATGGTAGGCAATGAGGATAATTCTGGGAAGACAATCTATAACCAGTTGTCCACTCTGTGCTCTGTCAAAACTCCTTATAAAACTCTTCCAGGAATGGAAGTGAACAGTTCCTGAAGTATTTCCTGGAAATTATGTAATGACTCTTCTTCCAAGGACTCACATCACCTATTAGTCCCACAATTCTGGATAGCTGGTCAGCAATTCTTATATTGTGAGCAAAGGTGAATCCCAACAACATTTTTAGGTTTTTGAGAAAGCTGCATATAAATAAATATGTCAAATAAAATTTGGCACCCAGTAGTATACCTTGGAGTACATCAGTGTATTGCAGCGTCCTAGGTGCCTTGGCTTTTGTTGTTGCTAGAAGACCTTCTACCTGTAGCTCTGTAAACTGCTTTTCTTTTTTCCTGAAAGCCACCGAGGAGTTTTCGCTTTCACTTTTTTTTCTCCCTCTCTCTCTCTCTTCTTTTTTTTCTTGTTTTTTCCCAGTAAGCAAATTCCACACTTACAGTCAATCTATGCCATCAGCTATAAAGGCCAGTTATAAATCTCCATACATGTACACACCCAGTTTGTGAAACATAACGAAGACTGAAACCCTAATACCTCTAAGTTTTAGATTGCTGCTTTTTGAACTTCTGTTGCATGTTGAAATTTCTGCAAACTTAAGAACTTTATGTAACAAATGCTGATCCACTTTCTAAATGTTCCAAATGCTTTGATACTTCTGCGTGATAGTAAGGATTTATTACCTTATATGTAGCAGAAAATGTTTGCCAAAGAGAAGGCTTAATATGCCATTTAACAAGATCAAGGAAGTCTGTCAATAGATGGATGTATTTTAAAAATATCCTTAGATTCTGAAATGCAACATTCAAAGCAAATTCCCATTATGCTAGGAAACTCCTCAGTTCAAGCATTTTAAGAAATAATAGATAACCCTCATGTTGTCAGGATTAAGTTCTGGAAATTAGGTTTTGTCTTTCACCACCTGTCAGTTGATTAATATAGCAGCAATGAAACTGAACAGTAAGAGCTCTTTTTAAATCTCGGTGAAAAGGCTTCCTACTACAGGCATGAAAATATAAATCCTCAATGTAGGTAAATAGCACAAGTGGAAAGAACAAATATTTGAAAGAGTCTCAGTGGAATAGGGTGAAACTGAAATGGACAATTACATTCACCACTGTTGCCACCTAACATTCGTATATACATCAAAACAGGTGAAAAAAATCTGAAAATTTTATTCAGGCAAAGACGTGAAAGTATCCAAAAGCTAAGAAATTAAGTAGCATTCCTTCACTCACATTTGCAAGCTTAACTAATTATCTCAGAGTAACAATTCGTTTTAATTATTTAATCCAAAGAAACAAAGACACTGGGTTTATATATCATTAGAGTTTCTTTCATGATTTTCTCAAATCTTCAAAACTATGGTAAAGAAGAAAAATATTGATAGTAAGCTTCACAAAGTAAAACTGTAGTTAAAACCCAATGGTTTAGATCTCAGCAAACAAAAATTCCAACTTCTAATACAAACTAAAAGTATGATTTTAGTGTTTCAAAAGAGCCCAGGTGACATCAGGTTCACTGGTCTGTAAACGCGTTGGTTGTATTATTACTTGATAGTGGACATCCAGGCTCTTAAAAGCAACATGTTAACATGAGTCCAGAAGATTAACATGTTTTTTTTTTCAAGAAAATGGACTTGGAACTAAGACATCAGGATCTTTTACATTCAGCTTAAATACATTTCCTGGCTGCCTACAAGTAATCTTTTCATTTCCCTGTCCTTTTCTGTCCTATGTGCTTGTAAACTATTAAGGACAGAGCTGTTATTAAAAGAGTAATTTCCTGCTTTCACATCAAGAGTGAGAAGTGGTATCCATCACCCTGCAAAGGAGGTGTCATGTGTGAAAGGATGTTTGAATACTACCAGTGATTAAAGACAGTCATCTTCATATTGGTAAAGAAGGACTATGGGCGTCAAACAGAGGCCTTCCTATTCTTGTATGCTAAGTCCTGATGTCATTTAACTTAAAAGTAAAGAATCGGTGTTTACAGAAATACGTTATCTGAAACAGCTGTACTTTCTCTGAGTGAGGCTTTTTGTCCATTTATTCTAGAACGAGCTGCAAAGAGCTCAGAAGTAGGCAAAGCTAAGCTGTAAATTCAGTTATACCTTCTGCTATTTTGGAAATGTAGCCCTAAGTAACATAGTTGTCAGTTCTTGTAATTTTATAAAATCTCAATATTTCTAATTTTCTTATTTTCTAATACACTAAGTTCAGACATTTTATATACTACAGGTCTATGTACAGTATTGCTAAAACAGGAAATGCCTATCCACCTTTGAATTTGACAACAAATTTCATCATTGCTATTACCAATGAAGCGTGAAAGAGAAATAATTCAAATAATCAAAGTGCTAGACAATGGCTTGTTGCTCACTGCACATGACCAGAATGAAAAGACAAAGGAAATATTCATGGCATTGAAATAGAGATAGTAAAGGTTCAGCATATTAAAAGTTTTCAGTTTTAGATATTACTCTCATTGCCAAGAAAAATGGAGAAAATTCACTTAAAATCTTCTTGTTTAATCACTTGTCAGGTGAAGTTAGTTGATAAAAGGATCTCAAGTGAGAAATTGCAAGTTCTCAGTGCGAATTTGTTCAGAAATATCTATGGTTTCAAATGGCATCAATCCTTTAAAACTGTTGTGAAGGACTTACAGCTCCACTGAGGTTACTCACATAAGTAACGGCTGAAGGTTTAAGGCCCCCAGTATCTCTTAACCTTAAATATTACTACTTGCTATGCCTGTTT
Source organism: Tapera naevia (assembly GCA_033556795.1). Classification (NCBI taxonomy): domain Eukaryota; kingdom Metazoa; phylum Chordata; class Aves; order Cuculiformes; family Neomorphidae; genus Tapera; species Tapera naevia. Next base: position 9,521,761 of record JAUMJJ010000059.1, read on the forward strand.
GAGAGAACCATCTTGCAAATGGCATACCACAAAAATCACTAAGTGAGGCTTTGGATCACTTTTCCCCCTTTTTGCCACGTTCTCTTTTTTTTCTGAAGAGCAGATGTGAGAATCTCTGTTTTTCAAGACCATGATTCATAGTAAATAATAACTGGTATGGCACTTTAATTTCCAGTGATTCTAAGACTTAAAATAGAGGCTGCACCTTAAGTTGAGATCAATCAATAGTGTCATCCAGCAGGAAAAAAAAAATGTTTCAAATTACCTAACATTTCAAATGTTTTTGATGTTTAAAAATAACACAACTGCTGTGTTCCAGTTATGGTACTGACATGGCACTAACACAGATGTCTAACACAGAAAACAGATGTTTTCAAAAGTAGGCCAGAAACAAAAGACTGATAGCTGCAGTGATGACAAAATCTGACAAGACAGAGGGTGCTCAATTCAATCAGCTAAACTGAGGTGTCTAATACCCTCTGAAACTTTCATGTATATCTGAAACACCCACCTGGGGCTGTCCTCCACACATCACCTGAAGGAGCCCCATGCATGACCTTCTGGACTGGCAAAGTTGAAGCATGGCACCACAAACAGCACCAGATATTCTGTTTTTGTAATGGAAATTGTGGACTTGCATTTAGGTCAGCACTTGCTCTGTGATTTCAGAGACAGTGTTAACAAATCAGACGTCAAATATGCCTCTCACAAGCCAAAGATAAAGCAAAACTAGTCTAAATACACTTCTTTAATAAAGAAAGGGTGAGAATACCCAAGTTCCTGTCTTGGAAGATGCAGACCTTTGAGTAAACAACACTTGTTTTTGAAATAATCCATTTTATTTGCCTGCATCCTAGGTGATTCTGGACAAATGATATAAAGTACATTTGGTTTATCAGATTAACATTATTATTAAGTGTGCCCTATTTTGAGATTGGTAAAATTCTATGTTTTCATGGAAAGGGAGATGAAGATAGTCAAACCCACCTCAACAAAAATCTACTTCTTAGGTGTGTGGAAAAGGATTTAAAATACAATTCAAACTGCAACCATTGTACAGGTTGATTAGTGAAATTATTTTTTAATTGTTTTCTAAGGAATGCTTCCAATTAATAATAAAAAACCGTTAATTCTTTAGCTGTGGCTCTCAAGATTTCCAAAACTTTTTTTGACAACTGACCTATAAAGTAGCAAACACTTTTTAGGATGCCTTCTGTGCATGTCTGCTTTTGTTAAGGCTTCCTTTGGTGTAAATTCAACTCTGAATAAATTTGTAGGTCAGAGCAGAACTGAAGAGGTAAACCCACAGAAAGCTGCAAACTGACTTGAAATGAAAACTGTAAGGAAACTTGATATATGTAAAGACATTTCTTGTACTACTGACTACATTCAAATAAGCAATGGCATAGCTACACCACAGAACCATATAATCAAGCAGACACATTTATCTTTCTGTTTATTGAGAACCTATTCCTTTAAAATATGCGGTGGCTTAATTCAGATTTTTAGTCTTTTAATTTCTCTTAAGAGAATGCTTTCATGCCAGTTTATCTGACAAGATGAGACTTTAATAACCTAGGCAAAGATCTTAGCAGACAGAAGTATAATGGATACATAGTACAATTAGTCAAAGCTCTGTATCTTCTCAAAAAAGCAACACATATTAAGGCAAGAAATACCAATTTGCTTTTGTTTTATGCAATTTGTACTTAAAAATCTTTACTCAATAATACAGAAAAAACCCACAAACTCTGAAGTTTAAGTAAAATAACTTCCCCATCTAGATCACCATTATTGAAAGATGGGCAGTGTTCTTAACTTGTACATATATTTATAAAAGGTAGGACTAAAACAGTATTAGACAGTAAAGATATGATACACTTTAGGAAATAAGAAGAGATAGCAAATCAGAACAGATTGGTTTTCTCATTCAAAACCACTTTGGAGGTCAAGGACTCATTTGTATAGTGCTTTTGTAGACCTACCGGACTGAATATGAGGTATCAATAATGCCAAGAATATTTTGTTATGAGGAACTGTTGCTTCTGATAGTACAAAACCAATGTTAGGTATTTCTGCAGTATATATATAATAGGTGTGATACTCTACAGACTTTTCAACCGTAGTCACAGAACTGAAAAGAGACTATCCTATTTTAAATGTGGCTTTCTTAAATAACAATGTCATTAAAAAAGAGCTAGAAGTAAAAGACCAAACAAAAAAATCTTGCATTGAGTGACCATGTGTTGATTTGATTGAATCTATAATTAAAGTTCTCCAGCCTGACTCATTCCCCATCAGACCTCTCTGATGTAGGGAGAATATTATTTTTCATTAAGAGTTAAATCAGGATAGGTAGTCGTAAGCAAGTGGGAAGGTAAAACAATGAGTCAGAATAACATCCCACATTTGAGGGTAGTTTGAAGATGAGTCACTGAAGAGGTTAGTTCAACCTCCTGAATTCACTGAATTATTTTTCAATGGACTGAGTCAAAAAAAACCAAAAAAACAAACAACCCAAAACCCTCAAACCAGGCTGAGAAACAAATTCAGTCAAGAGCGAAACTCAAAATGGAAAAGGAAGGACAGTTCAAAGGACTGATAAAAAAGTAGAGAAGACAGGTGTGTTTACTGAACAGTGAATATCAGCTTTTGAATACCTTTGTCTTCAATACAATGCTTAAACCTATTATTTAGATTAACAATGTTTTCATTTGAAGTAAACTCTCTGTTTAGTCTGTTGATCACCAATTCTAGCCTCCCAAAGAGAAGAGCACAGTCATACTTGCTGGCTAAGAACGGTTGATCCAGAAGATATTGTTAACCAGGGCTCTGCCTGAAAGCAAGAAAACTGGGTATCACAAGAGATGGAGCATTGAAGATGGTAGTCAAGAAGCTGTCCTCATATTCCTGAAAAAAAAAGGCAATGCATGTCAAAAGGCTTAGGGACTGGTTTTTATAATGAGGCCAGACAGCACTGAGTGGCTGTGCCCATGTTATGTAGCATATTCGACTCAGGGTAATTTTTCTCCCTTATGAGGAATTAGATGAACATTTTCTGCTTTGTGATATGGCACGAGGGCATTACAGAGTTTAGAGGTTGCAAAGCCTGGTGGGAGCATGATGTTGGAAAATGACATACAGTAGAAAGAGCTCAGCTTGGTGAAGTCTTGTCCATGCTGCCCATTGGGAACAGTCTCCGGAATAAGCTGACTTCTGACCTCTGACTGATGGTGCTTCAGAGGATACCCACTGGAAAGGAAGATGGTAGTTCAGGCTGAACAGAAGACTCAGTGGGTTTCATTCACTATGTAGGAGTTGCACCAGGGAAGTAGGGATGCCATCATCATCTGCAGCACCTATTTGGCCTGTCCCCAGAATCAGAGGAAAATTATCTTCGAGATAACCACAGAAAGGTTTACTATCATTTTGTTCATTTCAGTAAAGAACCACACGTCAAGGACATAAAGGTTTAATGAACTGGAAATTGGTTGTCCTACTCCAGGGCACTGGAATCCCATGCTAGGAATTCTCATATGTAACTTAAATTTTTACTGACAACTAGAAAGAAATCATAAGAATATCTTAATTAGAAAGATGTAATTTTACATCATGATTCTTTTGTCCAATGTGCACCCACAGGGAGGAGAAAGGCTCAATGTTGATGAGTCATGCACGTTGTCAGGAAGGATGGCTCTTGGATGGCTTCTCCCTGCCATCTAGGCAGAGACTGAAATGGAAAGACTAAGTCAGGAAATGATGAACCATAAAACTGTAGGCAGAGTATAGAGAAAAACAACAAAATGAAAAATACCCAAAAGTGAAAAAAATGGACAAATCAACTGAATACAGTGGAAATAAAGCATTAACTCACTGCTTTTATTCAAGGGTATGTTACACGTATGTGAAATAAACAGGAGAGAAAAAACTAACCAGACACATGCAATAACTCAAGCTCAGCTTGTTCCTCACTAACAGCATCACTTTTGTATCCAGCTGTTTTTATGAAACAAGAACTTAATATATTCAAAATATTTTCTCCCCAGAGGAAACAAAAAGACCACATACAGTGTGTAATCATGAAATTTATTATTATATTTAAAATGAAATATATTTCATTAGCTCAGCAGTGAAATCTTGATTATGTAGTTAACACAATGAATTTAGGCTGAAGTTCTTGACTAAAACTGCTCTAGGAAGTGGTTGAGTCACCATCCCTGGAGGTATTTAAAGGATGTGCAAATGTGTTACTTAGGGCCACCATTTAGTGGTGAACTTGGGAGTGCTGGGTTAAGGGTTAAATCTTAAAGGTCTTTTCCAACCAAAATGATTCCATGATTAGCTAGCAAGAACGGTTTACAGTAACAAGAAAAGAAATCATGGAATATCTTTATGGGAAATGACCCATAAGCATCAAATCCAGCTAGGATTTACACAGTTCTTCTGATTCTGCCTTTTTTTTTTTTAAATTAAATAATATTCTGAATAAACAATCAAATACAGATAAACTTTACCTCTGTAGATAATAAACCCAGTTCAATTTATATCAGTGCAACTTTTTCATTTAGAAAAATCTAAAGATGAAAAAATGAATGATAGCGTTTTGTAAAATTGCAATTAACAAGACATGTGGAGGTAAGTGATTTGAACAATTTCATTTTTGCAAAAAACTTCAATTACTAGATTTGCTTAAATTACTTGGAAATTATTTAGAAAATAAGATGGTAGTTCTGTGGAGCTAATGACAGAAAAAATTCTTTTGAAGTCCAATGATGTCATGAAAAATTGAACAAAAATAACTTTCCCTGAACCATTACATTCATTAATGTCTCCAGGGAGGGACTGTATTATTCGTATGTTCTTAATTCAAAACAAATATTGTGCTGGATTCCCTCATGTCTACTAAGAAGTGAGGTTATTAGCCATTTTATCCATAGGAAGATTAATAAGATATATTTTCTCTAGGTAAACATCTATTTTTATAGATATCATAAATCTCATATTTCCAATATCCTTAAGTGCCATAAAGTTGAAACTGGACAATGTGATCAGAAAGTGCTGGCTGAAGGCCCACACTCAGGCAAACACAGAACCAGGACAAAAAAAAAATCTTGGGTACAGTATTTTCACTCAACTATACGTTGTGTGTTCTGGCCTTACATCATGACATTTTCAAGTCCATTCAACCAAAATCTGAGTAAAAGATCAGAAATACAATCACACTATTAAATTTCACACATCTCTACTCTGAAGGGGACACATGGGAAATAACTTAATTTTATCAAAAACAGGAAGGCAGAGAATGAGAAAAAAGGCTGATGCTGGGCAAAGAAACCAATACGGTATTCCTCAGAAAAGAACAGGTAACATTGGAACTTTAGTTTTTCTACAGATGCTCAGTGAGATCAGGCTAATGAAAACAACTTGCAAAGTGAATTTACTAATCAGAAAACTGCATCTGTTTTAAATAAGATCACCTCCTCTCATCATGTCCAATCATATTTCAACATAAATGCACATATATAATTTCTGTGAAAAGGTGCAGTTATAGCAGGGCTGAGGATTTTTGTTTTGTATCCAAAAGATTGAGTATGAGTTCCACCTCACGCTTACGCAAAAGCTGACCTTCAGTGGCCAGACTCTAACAGATGCAAATTTTTAGCTGAGAAAGAAAGCTGACTGGAACGTTTCTTATATGCTGCTGGCTATAAAAGGTCTTATTTAATTGTTTTTACCAAATAGACTGTCAAATAATTTGTCTGTATGTTAGGAATACCAGTGATGTAATTTCAACCATTATTTTAGAAATTTCTAAGTGTTAGATAATGGCTCACAATGCATTTATGAAATAATTCATGCTGCCATGATACTGCCCTTCCAAGTGTTCTGAAAAACACTATTTTTGTAGCATATATGCACACTGCACTTAGAGATCCTAGTCATACATCAATGCCTTATTATGCCTTCTATATTGCAACACACAAGGTATTCTAAGAATATACAAATAAGCGATACCTGCTTCAGGAGATATTGTAGTTGGCTTTGATATGATCCAATCTTGCCACTGTGGCAGTTTTTTGCACTTTTTGTGCTCTTTCGTAACACCGCATGGTGTCCTGCGCTGGAGAATATATAACATGGCATGTGCTATTATTGCTTGTTGATAGCTTATGATAAGCATATTAAAATATTTGTGCTTATTCATGGTATCTCAAAATCAATCTTTTTAAGATATTGGTATTCTACAGGTGAACAGAAAAGAAGAGAAGGTTATTTGTTTCCAGCATATAATTTGTAAAACAAGTGGGTTTTTTTCTGTAAATCAAACAGAAGAAGCTTAAAACATAATTAAACACTTAGGAGTTTTACTTATTGTGTGACATAAATTTTTACTTTCTGTACTTCCAACAAATATCTTCCATTACTGAATAGAGAATCACTTTTCATTGATAACTAAATGCACTGCTGTCGGTTTTCAGCTGAGTTAATTTGCACCAGGGTCAAATACTTGCTGTGACTCTCGGTCAAATAGCATAGAAAACAAAACCCTGACCAGTTCAACTACCTGCATGTTGATCATCTCAAGTGCTGGTGCAATTATTTGCTGGATTTCAATAGAAAATAATAAATTGGCTATCAGAACAAAGACAATCTCTTCCTTTCTCAGATGAGAGCTACATTAAAGAAAAGAGCAACTCAGTTTCTTTCTTTTCCGTCATTGAAGAAGGATCTTTTAGTTTTAGAATTTCTAGTTATTACAAATTTTAATCAGGTTTATTGTAAGGTGCATTGATTTTGAATACAAGTGAGAACAACGCATATACAGAAAAGATGCAAAAACATTTTCGTAATTTCTTTTTGTAAAAATAATTTTCATTTTATGATCTCACTGTAACATCAAGAAGAGGAAGCAAGGAGTAAAAATTTTTTTCACTGCGAGACAGGACTGAGCATTAATTTCTCCAAGGAGCCTCCTCAGAAGTAATTTCCAGTAACTTTAACAGTTGTCCACATGTCAGAGTGTATTAGCTATATTTGTTTGTATGTTTCTTTGCATATTATCTTAAGGTTATTGAGGAAGATTTTTTTTTTTCTGGGTTTTCTAAGTTTTGTCTTTTCAAAATTTTAAGACACTTTTGTTTCATTTTCATAGAAGCATCCAACTCCTACTTCTGGAATTACATGGGAAGAAGCAAATATGCCTCTGCTTGTAAATTAATTTATGTCTGTCTTCCCATGAGAAATTTTGTGACCGAGTACATTTATTCGTACCTACAAATGTGAAATATTTGAGAGCAGAGCTTGCGTACTGCTTGGCACTAGCACAATAGGACTTTTTGCCTGTCACATTTCTATTTTGCCTCCCAAGCAGTTCAAGAAGCCTGGAAAAGTTTGTTTCTTATTTACGTGAAGCATGAATTCTCTGTGGCTTGAGGCATGGTCTTCCTAAATGCATTGGCAACAGTGACTGCATCGTGTTACACACACGTGCACTCACACAGACACACACTCAGCATCAGTCTATTGTGTGATCAAAGGGCTGAGCAATAACAGATTTGCAGAGGGCATAAATCTGCTAATGGTGACTTGATGTTCTTCTTCCTTCTTTTAAGAGAGTTATAGGTTGAGAGGAAATGGAAGTTGAGTGGCAGCAGGGAAGCCATTTGGGAATGAGGTGGTCAGACATTCAGGTTCCCTGGGGAGACAGGGAATGGTTTAACACAGAGTTGTCGTGGGCAGGTGCGTTGGCATCTGCCAGGAAGCAAAGACAACAGCTTAGCTGGGGGGCCTAAGCAGTGATCCACTGCACATGCAACAACAGAAGTTTCTTCATAGGGTTGTTACATCAAATCATTCAGCAACCACGCAAATTGAACTGATAGTAACAATTATGAAAGTGCCCGCATTAGGAAGTAGTAGAGAATTTTTCCACCAGAACTTCCTTCCCACAGAAAATCAAGTGTTCTTAACAAAGCAGCACCACTGCCTCTGTCCAAAGCATTATGTTTGTCTGAGACTAATAACTATTTTCAAAATAGTTTTAACTGACCTATTAATTCTGGTATGTAAAACTAAATACCCAGCCTATGTAAAGAACATTTTAAATAAATTGGTATTTTAAAAAATGTGTCTACGCAGTAAAAAGTCATGATGTCACTTCTTACAATACTTGAACAAGCGGAAATACAGAAATTGACCTCCCTGTAGAGATTTTATTGTACATAAAAATGTTACTAATAGCAGAATAAATAATAGTTCACAGAATCACAGAATGACCTGAGTTGGAAAGGACCCACAAGGACCATTGAGTCCAGCTCCTATCCCTGCATAGGATAATCCCAGCTTTCACACCCTGTGTCTGAGGGCATTGTCCAAATGCTCCTTAAATATTGTCAGTCTTGGTGCCGTGACTGCTTTCCTGGGGAGCTGTTCCAGTGCTCCACCACCCTCTGGGCGAAGAACCTCTTCCTAATATCAAACCTAAACCTCCCCTGGCATATCTTCCTGCTATTCCTTCAAAACAAAGACAGAAAGACAGTTCTCTATACAGTTACTGATAGTTGTTCTCTATACTGATAGTATTGAATTGTAGATTGATGTGTTATTGTGATAACTAATTGTAGTTTAAACAAGAGAAGTAAAACTCCCAAAGGTTCTTTAGATAAGGTGGATGTACCAGGAGAAGAAAGAGTGTTAACTGGTTATTATAAAACAGCATTATTTGAGTGCAAAAAAAAAATTATAAATGCATTTTAAAATAATGAAGAACCTCACTGAAATACTAATGGGTAAAGTTTAGAAGTATTTTGTAGGTTTTTCTCCTATTAGTTTGATCATTGAGATGAAAAGTCCAGGGTTTCTGCATAAATTATTCTTAGTAAGGAATGCTAAACATAATGGGAATTCAAGTGTTCAGTTTGAAAAATACCCATGGCTTTTAAAAATAATACCTTTCAATTCTGATCTCCCTGTTTACATTCCTTTTAAATTTTGAAAGAGAAAAATTGCATTAATGGTATAAACAATAAAGGAAGATATTTTTTTGTCCTTAAAGGCACAATTACTATGTTTCTGATGAAGAAATTGGATCTATCAAAAGTCATTGCTTTAAGAAGAATATATATCATAACTTGTTAATAGATGCTTTATGTAGTATATGAAAATAGCTTATTTTTATCATACAGCACCTTAATAAGTGCCTTTAGCATAGAAAACAATCATTGTATTACTCACTGCACGCCACTTTTCTTGCAAGTTAAGTTGAAGACTAAAACTAAAATCTGACTGAATGTCAAGTGACTAAAACCATCACCTTCTCAGATAACTTTTCAAGACAATTCCTCCAATGTCTTTACTCTGTTTTGGAAAAAAATGCCTTTGCTAAAGCAGCTCTTTCTACAGTAGTGTGATTACTATAATAGCAGTGACATAAACTGTAGTTTTCTGAAGTATAAGCCTCTCTTTTCAAAAACTTTTCTTTCTTAACCCGTCCTGCCTCTGTTCTGATGGTAACAAACACAAAATACTATGGACGTAAAATAAGCCTGTGTAATACTGCACTCTGGCCAGTATTCTCAGGATCTGCCTATACGATCCTAATCGTTCTGACCCTTCAAATGTGAGGCATAAGCACAAACTAAAAAGATATACCTAATATAGCTTAAGTGTAGCAAGATAAAGCAATCAAAAGTTAGCAGCTCATGTTTCATTACAGGCCTATGAGAACATACTCTCAGAAACTTAACTATAGGTAGGACTTTTGTGGAATGACTACTTCAGTTAGCTAGATGAAAGCAAGTTAAAGTATGGTTACAGTTGCTGCAATAATACTCCCAGTTTCAATGTAGACATAAATTCTCCTGTGGAGAGATAGATCAAACTCTGAAACCAAATACATCTAGTTTCTTAGATATGTTTCACGCAACTTAACAGTTATAAAATCTGTAGAGTAGGACTACTGCTTCAACACAATAGAACTCTTCTGCTGTGCTACAGCACTTCTCTCTGCAAAAGGGAAAAAAAAGAATAGGGCTATTTTGAATTAGAAAAATAGATGCTGAAATGAGAAATTAATCTAAACCAACTCTTTCGGAGAGGCACAATCAATTGATCTGTGCAATTTTAAACTTGACTTTGAAAAGATAGCAAAGGAAAAGTGCCTTTTCTTTCCTTGCTCTTTGTCCTCAACAGAAATCTGAATTATTTCACTCAATGATTTTTCATGCCACAAAATGCATAAACACATCTACCTGTTGGATTACATTTATAGTTGCTTTAATTTGTGCAATTTTACCTATTGCTGGTACTAATACAATAATCTTACCTTTATTTTCTCTAATTACTCAGAGAGTATATAACATATGCAAAAAGTCCTCTGTAAAAATAAGAGGAACTTACAGTGGAGTATAACAGATTTTTCATTGTTTTCAAAGCAGGCTATAAAATGATACAATAATTCCATGTTTCTCACATTTTAATTATCATTATTACAAACAAAAATGTGAGGTTAGTAAAATACACTTGAGAAATTCAAAGAACAAAACCTAAATTTATAAGTCTGCTCCTAATTATTAACTAATATTTAACACAACTGTACAACAGATGTATGTTAATAATATATATGTTACCTCTTCAATAGATTAAGCTGGAGTACTCTATTCAAAACTGCATGGCATAGAGTATAAAAGCCTTGTGACCTCTTTTGTGATACAGCACCTCAGGCCAAAAGTAGTCTAAGGTATTCATTCATCCTACTTAAAATCTAAAATACGCTGTCTATGTGACAGTCCTTTCTCCATAATTGCAAAAGTTCAGAGTTATTAAGCATACAGATCCACTGAAAAGGAGGTATGTTTTAACACTAATTGACACAGGATGATAAGGTGGTAAGAAATAATGAATAAACTAAACAAGACAAAAAATATCCCTTGCACATGCCCAAGGTGACAGATGATTTTGTCATGTTTAGTAGGGGTCTGATTCATTAGCTTTTAAAGTCAGTGGAAATTATCTGGCTTTATTGAGACTGACAAGAGACTCACAAGGTATTATGGACATTTTAATATTGGGTCACTTTGCCTGATAGTTAAATTAATAAACAGTCTTCTCATTGGCAGAAAAAAAAAAGAAATCGGTGAGAAGCATTCTGCTCTTTGAAAGAAATTAGCTCCCTACAGTTATTTATGAGCAAATTTGTCTAGTTTCACGTACTTTCAAACACTGGCTAAGGCCACATACCTGTGGCCATCTTTATCTTATTATATACAGGAGGAGTATATGCATATATAGGAATGCTCTGTGCTGAGTTAGGAATTGGTTGGTTGGCCGAGCCCAGAGAGTGGTGGTGAACGATGTCTCATCCAGTTGGCGGCCGGTCACCAGTGGTGTCCCCCAGGAGTCGGTGTTGGGCCCAATCCTGTTTAATATCTTTGTCGATGATCTGTATGAGGGGATTGAGTCCATCATTAGCAAGTTCACAGATGATGCCAAGCTGGGAAGAAGTGTTGATCTGCTGGAGGGTAGGAGGGCCCTACAGAGAGACCTTGACAGACTGGAGAGATGGGCTGATTCCAATGGGATGAAGTTTAAAAAGTCCAAGTGCCGGGTTCTACACTTTGGACACAACAACCCCATGCAGTGCTATAGGATGGGGACAGAATGGCTAGAGAGTAGTCAAGTGGAAAGGGACTTGGGAGTGCTGGTAGACAGGAAGCTCAACATGAGCCAGCAATGTGCCCAAGTAGCCAAGAGGGCCAATGGTATCCTGGCCTGGGTCAGGAATGGTGTGGCCAGCAGGACTAGAGAAGTTATCATACCCTTATACTTGGCACTGGTCAGGCCACACCTTGAGTACTGTGTCCAGTTCTGGGTCCCTCAGTTTAAGAGAGATGTCGAGATGCTGGAGTGTGTCCAGAGGAGAACAACGAAGATGGTGAAGGGGCTAGAGCTCTATGAAGAGTGACTGAGGGAGCTGGGATTGTTTACCCTAGAGAAAAGGAGACTCAGGGGAGACCTTATTGCTCTCTATAACTACCTAAAAGGAGGTTGTTGGCAGGCAGGGGTTGGTCTCTTCTCTCAGGCGATCAGTGACAGAACAAGAGGACATGGTCTCAAGCTTCGTCAGGGGAGGTTTAGGCTTGATTCTAGGAAAAAAATTTTCACTGAAAGGGTGATTCACTATTGGAATGCACTGCCCAGGAAAGTGGTGGAGTCATTGTCTCTGGAAGTGTTTAAAAACAGATTGGATGAGGCGCTTAGTGCCATGGTTTAAATGATGAGTAGGTGTTGGTGTTGGGTCATAGGTTGGACTGGATGACCTCAGAGGTCTTTTCCAGCCTTGTGATACTGTGATATTCTCATTCCTAGATCCCATGCAGGGTCTGTAGTACCTTCTATCGCTTCCTGCCTCAGGGGCCTCCAGCTCTCCTAGAACTTCAGACCTTCTGCTCCAGAGCTTACCCCCAAGTTCTTCCTTCGCAAAACTTTCAAATCCCAGTCCCTCCATGCCAACACCTCCCTCATTCAACAACGCATGTAGTGCTTTACTATTTTTGTTCAAGAGTCCCTAGGCTTATTTATCCTATTAGAGAGCTACTCAGCTGTTACCAACTCCTCTTTTACAACTTGTCCTCACCACAGGCCATCATATTAAAAACTTCTTTCTGTATTTCCCTGATTCAAGCCTTTCCATTGAGAACCTCATGAATTCACATCCATGATCCTGGACCCAATTCACAGAATTACATTAAATATTATCATGAACTCTTTGTAGAGAATGGCATGTTCTAATAATACTGAGATTCCTGGAAAAAAAAAGAGTCAGTGACTTAACAAAATGTATGGGTCCCAAAGTATTTGATGATCAGGGCTTCAGTGATTTGCAAAGGTGACAGAGGGCGTTAATGGCACAGACAGATATTACAGAAGAATACAAACTGCAAAATTATCTTGGTTTTGTATATAAGTCCCCTAGCTTTAACAATACATTACAGAAGATGTCTTTAATTTCTGAGAATACTGCACTGAATGCTAAATTTTCCAGTTCCTCAGATCCTTTCCTTCAGATCATGCCTCTTCATTTATTCACCGTCTTCTCTTTGATTGAACACCTGTCTTCTCTTTAGCTGCCTGTCAAACTAGAGTGCTCAGCCCTGCAAAATTTGCTTTTATGACCTGTGGACAGTAATAGTGCTCAATGCTATGGCATTTCTTCCAAACAGGCTCTGATTTACACCCCTCAGAGAAAGGAATTAAAAGTATCAACCTTTATGCTTACATACTCGATTATCATATACTCTTACTGCTGGTTTTCCCTCAAGCCCTTACACAGACAGAACTTCATTTCTATGTTTTCAGTAAACATTAAGACAAAATGATTGACATTTTGCTACAGTCCAAATATTATACTGGGACATCTGTTGGTGCTTTCTTTTTTTTTGTGGGTTTAATCCTTTTCCTCATTGATTCTTTTGGTCTGCAGATTCTTATTCTGAGCAAAAGAAAATGTAGTGTAAGGTTCTGCTGCTTGACAAAGACATTCTTTCACCTCTCCTGCTAATAGCCTTTAACGATCTCTGCAGTAATTTAGCTTAAATAATAAGCATAGCTATTCAAAGTAGTATAAATATTTTCTCTTATTCACAATGCTCTTCTCACTTTGGGTTACATTACAATTTTTAAGCAACGTTTCTAAATTTGGGGTTAAACTAAGAATAGATCAAAATATCACAAAGTGGAATGTTTGTGCTTTATTTATGTTTTACTGATCACTACAATGACCAAACTCTCTTACTTTCTTTTGGGTTGTCATTTATTTTCTAGTTATGACTCACATATTAAAAATAAATGATCAATATTTACGTGTATCCTGAGTGTGCTCTTATAAGGAAAGACTAAAACGTTCTCTCAGAAGATCTAAACAATTCTGTAGGCAAGTTATTTTTAAAAAATGACATTTTTGAGTAAGGAATATTTGATTGCATGCAATCTTGGCATTGATTCCACCCACTTCAGGCAGAGTTATTTATTATAGTGCTTATCAGTGCACTATAGTTAGTTAAGGGCATAGTTTCCTTTTTTTTTTCCTAATGCAGCAGAAAACTTTGCATCTTCATTTTTATAATTTTTAATATAGCAATCAGTTTACTAAAGAAAGGATGTTTTTATTCTGGAAGAAGTACATAGATAGGTTTGTGATGTAGATTCCAACCAGAGGCATTTTTTGTCCTACTACTGAGCAGTGTAAACTCAATTGGAATATACCAGTCATTTTTATGTATGTGAAACAAACTGACACTAGGCAATGAATCATCTTTTAAACTGCTGAAACATACACACACACACAATCCTTTATCAATAGTATATACCAGTTTGTAAAGATAGCAGTCTAATGTGCCTTTTCCACATTAGCAGTAGTGGTTAAAAAAATGCACAGTTGTTGTACTGCAATCCAGATGATATAAGAAGAGAAAGAAATGCAACCAGTACTGTTTCTTGTAGTGGATGTATACGCTGTTTGTTTAAATTTGTGGCTGGAAAGACAGAAAAAGTGTAAAATGGGATTTTTGATGCTATGATAAGCTTATTTTTGTTTCTGCCCTATCTGCTGTAAGAACACACCCACACATTTTGTCTCATTACCTTTAAGCAGGACTGATTCATATTTGATGGAAAAAATGGCATAACACCACAAATTAGTCAACTAGAGTTATAATTGAAAGAAAGTAGAGCACATGAAAGACTAGCTTTGAATGCCCAGATAAAGCCACTTGACTTCCGCTATCAGCATCTGACAAAGTCGGCAAACACTCTGGTGCTATAAAAGCTTAAGAGATGAAGAAGCCTTTGATGCCTTATTTGTCAGAACAAGTAGTGGAAAATATTATCTGTTTCTGAGTGGGAAGATGAACAGCATGAAATGTGATGAGTTTGGTTTGCATGAGGTTATATATGATTTTTATTTAGAAACACAATCTCCAGTAATTTTTCTTGACTTAAGCCTATCACTATCATTTCTGTCCACCATAGGATCCTGGAAAATAGTCTGTAGTTTGCATTGACTATATTCATTAAACAACCTCATAGAATTTACTTTGGTGCTTCATTTTTTTGATTCATCGTTACAACAGAAAGGTTATTGAGGACCTTACTCACACAAGCAAGACCAGAGGTTGGGAAATAAAATAAATTTTCATACAAAATCATGACAATACAAAAGCCCAATAACACTAGGCAAAGGAAAAGAATCAATATAAATTATTAGTATCTACAGATGCACTACAGATCGGAACTAATACAGCTAATGTCTGAATCACAGACGACTGCTCCAGGAAAGTATTGATCCAGTTGGCCTGAATTCTCAGTCAATACAGAGAAATAACCACCTCTGAAGACCTAGTGATCTTCAGAGATTCAGTCCATGTAACATAGCTCCATTTTTTTCCTATTTTGACTACACTGCACATGCAGTGAACAGTCTGTTGCTTAAATTTCAGTCTCAGCAGAGCTCTACTTGTGAGACAGGCCTCTTGTCTAAAGCAGCCATCTTTAAGCCCTAATGACTAATGTAAAGTGCCAAGGGAACTATTAAAAAAATGAGAGAGAGTGCTGGAAAGTAGATGGACTGCATTGTTATTTAGAAAAAATGCCAATTGTTTGTAATAATTTAGGCAGGATTGACATGATAAATCCTAATGTACACTACTTAGAAAATCTTTATGAGGAGTCCTGAGAAAGAAAGGTGAGATGGTGGTAAACAGAATTCCAAAGAATTTTCCTCCCAATTACACTATTCTAAGATATTTTCTTTTCAGAGTTACTTCTATCTCTACTCCTCTCACAACTAATTTCAGAAGCATTCTCTTCAATTAGATGTTCTTAAATATTATATCTATACTAACTATATATGTTAATTATGCATATAAAAATGTTAAGATTTATTACCAAAATCTACCATCTCATTGTGAAAGTACTTTTACTATGATTAACAGTTCTTCCATTAGCAGTTCATCATTTTTCTCTGTGTCTTAACAAGTCTTCTAAATTATTCAGCATTGCAGTAATAATAAAATTGTATAATATGGAGTCATTGTTGGGTATCTTGCAAACTTCGGTTGAATTATCTAAGACAGGTATTCAGGCCTGTTTGCTCCCCGCTTACCAAGCAGCCTGGATATAAGTCTGTAAACATCTCTGGATATGATTTAAATCTGGTTTCCTAAATATAAACAAAAGCAGGCCAAGATTCAGGCTTTGTCATAAAGGTTTAGTAGCTTGGGCTGGAAAATGTGTGTTATTAAAGAAACTTACAGCCTATACTTAAGCAATTAAACAAATGCAATTATTGCAATTTTGAGTACTGTGATCTCAAATCTCCTTCCATCCCACAGAATTGCCATCTCTGACAAGTGTGTAATCCTGCCAAACTATGCAACAACATGCCTAAAGGGAAAATATGGAAGTAATGATTTATCTGCCTAAGACAATCATGAATTGGAACATTGAAAAAATGAGAAGAACATCACCATCTACTCTTTATTAGAGATCAGTGTCTAAATCTAGCCAGGTATGTGATTCTTTCTGACTGAGATACCTTGGTAGAAATCCACTC
This sequence comes from Tapera naevia, assembly GCA_033556795.1. NCBI lineage: Eukaryota > Metazoa > Chordata > Aves > Cuculiformes > Neomorphidae > Tapera > Tapera naevia. The sequence continues at coordinate 9,538,370 of JAUMJJ010000059.1, forward strand.
CAATTAATTGTCCAGAGATTAGTTTTCTGTTGGGAAGAATACAACATTATATGTAACAGAATAGCCAGTTTAGCAGTTAAAGCTCCGCAGATACGTAATGTGAAAGCAAGTGTCAAAATTCTATTTGATCCAATTTAAAACAGGGACTTAATCACCAATATTAGTGCTAAAATCATTGGAGGTCTGAATAGCATAGCCCTCTTTCAGAGGTCTTTGTTTCTTTGTTCTTGTACTCCTTTAGTGCTTTTAAATAACTATATACAAAAAAATGTATTTGAGTCTCAAAAACATATACCAGAGGTGGGGACTCTAGCCTCTGGGAGATAGCTCCGGTCCAAAGAATACTTCGTTGGTTATAGAAAATGGAAGAATTTCAACAGGAAGGACTGAGAGTCTTCCCATTGATGTTCAAGTAAGGGAATTAGCCCAAAATACAGGTTTAGGTTACTACTTTACATTAAGAAAAGTAGGAATCTGATACAAAATCTCCCATCTCAAAAGAGTTCGCAGTTGAGGTAGGCTTTTGCCCAGCAGCTTTCTGCTCTATACAACATGTCTCACGAATAGGAGATCTGAATAAAAGTTCCAGCAGGACAGGATTTTGGTCCTCGTGGAGGTTCATGAGCTATGTAATCTGCTGCTCATATTCTGCCACAGAATATCACAGAATCACAGAATGGTCAGGATTGGAAGGGACCTCTGGAGATTTATGTAGTCCAACACTCCCTGCTAAAAGCAGGTTCACCTAGTGCAGGTTGCATAGAAACATGTGAAACTCCAGAGAAGGAGACTCCACAGCTCTTCAGTGCAGCCTGTTCCAGTGCTGTGAAAATGACAACCAAACATTGTCAAATAAAACCATTTGTACAATTCATGAAACAGTGTGCAAAGCCACTTGCTCTTCAAATAATTAACAGTCCAGGTCCCTCCTGCACACAAGGAGACTGCTATATTTTTTGAACTGCAGAAGAGACTGGGATTTATATTTCTTCCAGCTCTAAATGAGCATAACCAACGGGCCTTCTCATGTTGTCCCCCTTCTTTCCTTTGCTAAAGCTTCATCCATTTTTCTTTCTTTTGTCCATTCTTACTTCATGTCCTTTCCAGCTGTGCAGTTCACTTTTTCTATTTGGCATGTAACCTACTCTCCCAAAAGAAAGGATAACATTCTGCAAATTGTTAAAATTTCATTATAAAATTTGAGACAGTTAAAAGCATCACAAAGAGGAAATCTGTACAGGCTTGCATTACTGTGTTCATAGTTTTCAGGTGATCAAAATATCTCTAGTGCTGTGCTCTAGCATAGCACACACCACCACTCATGACGGCATGCTGAATAAAGATGTGTAATTAAAATTTCAATGCCACTTTAAAAAAATGATGAGGAATAGAGACATATATATTTCCCACAGGTACAGCAGGACTCAATTGTCTAAACCCCTTTTTGGATGAATCTGAACTCGCTCTTTTGAGGGGCTTGATCATGCAAGTTTTATTGAGATAAGGAAGCTGCTTCTCGTACAGCACACTGTCTGTGTTGGTAACTGTTTAGTAGTTTGTTAATTTGAGGGTTTTTTTTTTGTCTTAGTGTTCTGCATAAACTACTCCATGGAAAATCATGGTATCATGTAAAAATTACAAGCAATAAGGAATGTTCTGTTTTCCTCTGCATAAAACCCCACAAAAAGTCCAACCTACTCCCAAACTTCAAAGAACTAAACCAAACCCACTTGTTTCTATACGACTGAATTCTGATACCATTACATGTTACTAACATGCCATTAATCCACAATTAGTCTCACCATCTTAAAGAGATACTTATTGAAAATGGATGTCCAAGTGCAGTCAAAGAAAGATGCAAGTGTGATGTAAGAGTAGATGCAAATGATATTCAGGCCCTGTAGCTGTAAATGTCATCCTGTGTTCAGCAAAATTTGAATATGAAAGATTTCATTTTCTGCTCTATTTGCTGTCTTGGTGCAGAAGATATAAATATACTGGGAAGAGATGATTAATTTGTTTTGAAAAGTGATACATCCAATGCTTTATTTGCTGACCATATAGAATCATATTCTGACACATTTAAAAGTCCTGCTGATTAGCATTTTACTTTGAGAACAGTTCCATTGATTTTTGGTCTGGCCCTGAGTCGAGAGAGAAAAGTGCCTAGTATGGGTTCTGATTTGGTTTTGCTTTACATCAGTAATGCAGAAGGAAGGACAACTGATATGTCATTTAAAAAGAAGTGATGTCAAGTCAGCACGCTTCTTTGTGCTCTTCTCCCACTTACTGAAGAGTCACAAGAGCATATTTAGACTTTTGAAGATCAAGAATTCTTTCTTAAATTCTTTTTCTCAAAAGAAGACCATAGCTAGGTATCTGAACAATCTCTCTCCCCCTCTCTTCCTTCTTTCCTCTCTCTCTTCCTGCATCTCCCTCTCTTTCTAAATACTAGAACAACTGCTACTACTCGAGATGCTGGACACATGCCTACAATGAAGGACACGACAAAAAAGAAAATAAATTCACACTGATGCAGATACAACTTATTTCAACTGTAACCATGGTTTCATCAGTGAGTACTTCTACTGTTAGTACACACTTTTAAAGGCAAAGGGGAAAACAGCAGGTCTTCCTAATAACAAGATAGATTTGAATCCAACATGACAGAATACGTTAAATAAGAAAGACACAAGACTTAAGGGAGTATATTATAGTTCTCATTATTGCCATGACATTCCTGAATTACTGAAAAAAAATCAAATGCTTGAAAACACTATATGCCTTAACTGGTTTCCTGATACTTTCTAGAGTACTCTGCAATCATGAATACTGCATCATGCAGTGAAAAAGCTGAAATAGGACAATATAGTTAGTTATAGATAGTTTCTAGTATAAGCATTAGTATTGTATATGCTCATCAAATATTTTCTTCAGTCATTTGATCTAACAAGCAGTTTTGGATCAATTTAATGAATTTAAACTATGTTCATTCCCAAACAGAAATTTTATAGCAATATTAATACATTTGGAAGATACTTCTGTTTCTCTTGAAATGTTATCTGAAACATGAAAAACTATATCTTTAATCCCCACCTTTGGTATTTACTTCAGATACAGTGCAAGGATTAATACAGTATAGAATAAAAAGAAAACCAGTGAAGTAAGTTGTCAGAAGAAAAATAAACACACATGAAGGCATCTTTATTTCCTAGAAAAACTGACTACAAGATAATTAAACTTAATAGAGTAAGAAGGCTGAAAATTCAAGCACTCAGTAAGAATACATAAAGCCACATGGGGAGTATTAGCATAGCTATATTTCGCTATACCGTATTTTCAAAATATTCTTTATGAGTTACCTATAAATAAAATGGGTCAAAAAAGTAAACTCTTTGAAATCAAATAGAGTCAGGGTAGTAATTTAATAAGAAAGTTTTACCCCTCTATATAATACCAATGAAAGTCATGACAGACTCTACCAAAGTCATGTATGTGTTTAGAAATTACGCTATAAGATTTTGTGCTTATCATCTGCAGAAGAGATCTGGGCTGTGGGACAAACAGCTTACATGAGCCTCAGAATGGCTGACAGACAGATAGTGGTATATCTCTTGATTTTAAAACACTTGCATTTTGGAGGTGATATTTAACAACAACAGACAGATGATGAATCTTTAGGCCAGTCTATCTGCTGTGGAGTTTCCTGTTCGTACGGAGAAGTTAGGACAAAGAATTATTTCTCATGCTGTTTTTACTTTCTTCCCTAATTCTCCCAAGTTGAGATCTCAATTTTAATCTGCTTGGAACTGCTTCATTCCGGTTCAGAAGCAGTGATCCCTGTTTAAAAGGAAAAGAAAACAATAAGAAAGAAGACACTTATGTACTCAGCTTTTTTTTTTTCACAAGCACTACGTTGTCATTAAGTCTCTTTCCTTCTCTCTACTCAGAAGTTCTAGTTAAGCTACATGTTTGGCATGCCTATCACTTCAAATCCCAGAGTCATATGATTGCATGAGAGTAAATTTATTTTTAAACAAAATATGAAAATTTCAAGTTCCATTATATTGCAAAATAAGTCTCGAAAATGCAACCAAATTAACAAATACAGCAATATATGCAGAAAAAAACGAAACTCAAGTTCTGACACCTGTCACAGTCAGATACTTGCCAGAGAAGAGAGTGCAGACCAAAGAGCCCCATGCCTTCTGCCCTGCCACACTTCTGACAGTGCTCCTGAGGGCTGGAGTCGAAAGGCTTCCTCATCCCACCTCCCTCCCACATGTACCATGGATGTGCCTCCCTTCAGCTCAGTATATTGCTAGCACAATGAGGTGCTGCACAGGGACATAGTGACAATGTGGCAGTAGGGACAGGAGAAGATGCCACTTTGGAGGCGAAAGGCAGAGAAACGTCCGCAGGCAAATTCCTCGCTTGCTCTGAGAGGGATCCCTCAAGAGCCGTGGACTTGTGTGGCATGCCAAGGCCACAGAGGGACAGAGGGTAGCCGTAAGGGGCGCTGGCTGAAAGGATCAATGCTGGGATCTCAGGCTGACATACACTCTTGGTGACACCTCACTCGCCGCAGCGCCAACATACATTTCTCCCAGACAAAGTTCAGTCACCTTAGATGCCCCCTCACTTAAAAACAAACAACAAGAAAGCAAGAAAGCTGAATGTACTTCAGTCTTCTTTCATTTGTTCCCCATTTACGTGGCTCACTATTTAAAGCATTCAGCCTTTGTGTACAGTCAGTATGAAATTATTTGTAAAAATAATGTGTTGTAAATTGGCAGACAAGTACAGTTTAAAATATAGACAATCTGTTGAGTGCTTTAGGAGAGCTGCCATAAAATTTCATTTCTTACATTGTAATATGTTTAACATTTTATGCAGCGTCATAGTACTTGAAGGAAAAGGGTAAAGGCAAACAGTAAAGATTCTATAATAATGCCTTGCAGGGCAGGACACACTGAGTGACTATCAGGTCACAGGAAGGGCCCAAGCTGGGGCGGCAGGGACTCCCTCCAGGTTGCCAGGGCAGTGCCTGGTGCCAGGGACCCGCCAAGCCCCAGCCAGGAGTGAGTCAGCCAGGAAGCACAGGAGAATCCCAACCCCAGCTGCTGGCCACCTCCCTGGGGATGTAAACCCGTGGATAGGTCTGGGTCTTTGGGGCCCATGGCTTGGCAGGGCTGGGCCATGGTGAGCTGGAGACCAGCTCTCCTGCCACTTCACTGGGACAGGGGCCAAAAGCCCTGGGGTGTTGACATGGTGTCCTGGGACTGTGGGCAGGTGAGGGGAGCCCATGAAGAGGGGTTAAGGAGAGTCACAGCTTACTGTGCTCTTGGGGACCTGGTTTATTGAGCTTTCAAGGGAAAAAAATATCTACAAAAAAAACAGTACCATTTTAAGCTCTATGAAAAGAAAATCTGTAACTACTATTACATAATATCACAATATCTTCAGTGTATTTTTCCAGAGTGGAATTGATAGTATTGTGGTCTGATGAGTTCATGAAATAACAATATTCCACTATTTGCACTGGGCTACAGAAGATTGCAAATATCTTATAATATATTTGGGGCCCAAGGGCCCTGACAGCAACCATTAACAAATGCTGATAATATTCTGTTTAGATTCACAACTTGTTAAAATCCCACAGACTTAGAAAACAATAATAATTTTTTTACACTCAGAAATTAATACGGGATTCAACATACTAAGTTGTTCAAAACACTTGAAGAAAAGAGAATACCAATTGTTTTTGTAATTAAAAAAATCAAATCGACATAAGGAAAGATTCATTAGAATATCTAAACTGTGAAAACCAAAGTCCATTGAGGCTAAAACCCATTCCTGCGTAACGCCAGAATTTCATCCCAGTTCTTGACACTAATATCTAGTAGTCTCTTTATGTTGTCATTGTTCTATATTAAAAACTATCTCAAGAAAAGTAGTAAGTCTAGAAAACATTCTTACTTTATTTAGTTAAATCCAACACATTTAATCATTAGGAAAAGTAAATGGGCTTCTTGTTAAGATATATATTAGTTATATCTTATATAATAAATTCAGGGGGAAGAGGGTGTTGGAGAGTTTTCAATACTGGAAACTGTTTAGCAAAATACTCAACATATTTTTAAGTTCAAGATCTGCAGAAACTTTCCCTATGTTTAAGTAAATGATTTGCTATTGCTTAGCATTAAAATGCCATCGCTTTTTGTGTTCCACATAGACAGGTTTTCCTGTATCGGTAAAACATTTTCTAAGCCAAACTCACTTTTCTTTATTTTTTTACCTGGCAAGAGTACACTTGAATGTTTTTCCCCATGTGCATTTGTAGCCTTGAAGACCCATGGCAGTGAAGTTCTCAGCTTTGTAAAACCTAATCGGCCCCATGACACTCTTGAGATTTGAGTTGTGTTACACGATGAGGTAACCTATTGCTTCTGAACAGATTCACACAAGAAAATGAGCTAAGGACAGTTTGTCTATGTCAAACAGTATAGATGCTCTGAAGAAAAAGAGGCTTTAGTCTAAAGCACCGTGTGGTGAGGCCTGTCAATAAGTACTTATTAAATCAGGGGATGGGAAAAGAGCATCCCGAACTTTGTCAGTGCTCTGGCCACTGAATTCTGATGCTAGTGGTAGTCAGTCACTCTTCTCTCTCTCCCTAGCAGAATGAGAATTATGACAGTCGTGTTTTTAACAAAGCTTCAATTTCATTGGAAAATAACTGACTAATTGCATTAATCACCCTATGAATGATAACAGTTGTATTATTCTTTCTGAGAATGCTAGGTAAGATGTACTCATTGGTTAACTATATATCTGTCTTTCTCATCCTGTGTTTGAAATAATTCTTTTTTTTGTGGTTTATTTTTTTTTACTTTAAGCTACATATTTTTCTGCTTTGCAAATTACAAATTGATTTTTTCCCATCATCTGAAAAATTTTTGTCTTTTATAATAGTTATCTATGTGTATTATATTTGATTTGATTTTTAATCTCAACAAATGAAGATAGAATGAAATGGACTACCTGGAAGCAAAAGGAAGAGTTGCTTTTCTTAAAGAAGAGTAATAATCAATAATAACTGTTAAGGTCATCTTTAGCTTTCTAGTAATTAACTAGAAAATTATTCTTAGCAAAAATAAAGTGAATGCTAAAAAAGTAAGAAAAAAAACCTCTTCAAGATATGAAGGAGACGTGGAGATGTTAAATGTAAACGAAGGATAATTTCTTACGTGTGTACGAATTTCATTCTAAAATGAAACATATATTGATAAGGTTTTATAGTAAGATTTGCTCATTTTCATGTGATTTACATTGAAAAAATACTTAATTTGGGGGGTTTGATAAATTTATCTAGTAATTTCCTGGAGAATTCTTACTGCATTGAGATTTTACAGACATGATCTTTTTTTAAAATTCTCTTGGGATCTGTTGGTAGGTTTGTACATGAGTACCTGTGTGTGCATGAAATGTGATAAATTCCTTCAGCTGGGATCTTGAGCTCTGCAAGCAATGACTTCTTGTTCATTTCTGCTCTTGTGCTTGTCTTTCCCTTCTGTTGCCTGTTAACTAATGGCAGGAGAAGCGTGTCATGCATAGAGATGTTAAGAAATCTTTGCAATCATTGAAAAGAGTTTGAAAGTAACAAAGTTAATTGCTAACAGCAATGCACATAATTAGCCAAAAATGTGACTCACTTAAAGGAGAAATCTTAGAAATATTTCAAATACATATATTTCTCCCTTCTACTGAATTTCTAGTCCATTACTGTTTTCCACTGCAAATTCGTATTCAGCTAATTGAAAAAAGTAGAATTAATATTATTAGATTTTTCATTAAATATAATGGGCATTAAATAGCACTAAAATTTAAAAGCAAAAATAACATATTTGACAAAATTGTATTATGCTGTGTGCTCTAGAGTAGCTTCCCTTTTGTCTAACATAGTCTGTAACAATCCAACATATAGACAGCAAAGTAAAGCGTAGGTTCAACACAAATGAGTTCTATGTAAATTTAAATTCGTACCGCTTCGTGTTTAATGACAGCACAAGAACTCATAGTTCTTTGATTGTGGATAGCTGATTATTCATGTTACTGTATAAGCCTTTAGAAGAGTATGGAAGAGAGCAAACCCAAGAGCCCTGTGTTGGTGTGCAGTCTGATAAAGGGAGAGGCTGAAAACTACCAGCCCTGTTGCAAAATAATTAATTAATGCTGTTTGGGCCACATTATGAAAGATACTTTTCTAGTTGCAAGAACAGAAGCGTGCAAAGCACTTTAATGTCTTTCTCTTGGTTTTGTTAGTTTTGGGTTTTTTTTTAGTTCTTGTCAGTAATTTTTTTAATTACTATTTGAGACTCTTCGTCAGTTACATTTTGTGGGCAGCAAACTCCACAGCTGCACAATAAAATGCTCTGTGTATGAAAACACCTGTGAGTACATGACTTACCAAAACAAGGAATTAGTTTCAACTTTTTGTAGTTCTGCACCTTCTACTGTTTTTCTTTTATTTATGATTGTGAACCTAAACTTGTGCCATATAAGATATTCATATACCAGCTTCTAGTTCTTGTTTTTACATTAATTAAGAAAATACTTTGTACAAATGGAACTCTCACAATCCGTCCCCATTTTCTGCAAATGAAACTGGAAACCTCTCCAAAGTACCTAGTTGTTTTTAGGGCTATTAGAGTACACAGCGAATAAAGAAACCAATTTATTTTTCTTGTTCCCCGTTTTTTTTTTTTTAAGGCTCTCAGTTCATAATTCATAATGCCCTATGTACTAAAATAAATAAATTTATATTGTCCAGAAAGCATGAAATCTTCTTTCTTTTGCTTTAATCAACAATTTGCACAGAAAAAAGAAAGAAAAAAAACCCCAACCTAAACCTTCAAACAGTGAGAAAGAGCCAGCACATGTACATGGTGAAGTTAAAAAAATACTTTGGTGGAAAAAGATTTAAAACGGTATTGCTAATTTTTGTGCTGTGAACACATGAATTATTATTTTTAAAAGTATTGAAAAATATTATTTTGCACACCTATGATGATTATTTCCCAGCCATAACACAGGTCCATAAACAACTCAGCATTCTTTGAAACTTCTTAGACACAGCAGGAATGAACAGGGGCAGATATTGTAAAGCAGTGCTGGAATCTCCTAAACTATTGTCTTTGTGTATTGATGAAAAAAGGCTTTATTATTTTCGCAACCAATTATCTTGTGTCCTTCTTTCCTAGCACCAGAAAGTACCATTCTCTTAACTACACCAAAGTGAAAGTGGACATGCTTTGGCTACACATGAAAGTGAATTGTTGAAAGGTGGAGAAAAAAAATTAAATAAGAGAAACAGATCATTTATTTGTGAAAATCTGTTTAACATTCCAGGTAAGGTATTTAATTGCATAGTTCCTTATATCCCTTTCTTAAGTATAATATTCTTATACTTTCAAAGTAATGCACAAAGCATTTTCACTATCAACAGTTTTAACTTATGATTTTTTTTTTCTCTATTTTATCACAGACAGAAAGTGTACAGTGAAGTGTCTCACTTCAGCATGTTTTCTCGTGTGTCTTAGTTTTGGCATGTTTATACACTGCTACACTCAGCCAGGCAGCAAAGAAAATCCTAAGAGGCTCCTTCATTTTATTATTTTTGCTGAGCAGATGAGATTTTTCCCCACAACGAAACATTCTGTTATAATAAAAGAATATAACTGTCAAACCCCAAACTTTAATTAATCCAACCTACAGACATCCAAAATCCCCATGGAATATTTGAAAGTATTGAGGATCAGAACTTATTTTAAAATTCCATATACCCATGCCTAAAATCTAGAACGAGGAGTAGGGGGTATATTTCGCCTTTCTCTGAGGAACTTGCCTACCTGCGGAGCCACATTGCACCACAGTGCAGTAATTGCAGTTTCCTGATCTGAAGGTATTTTTATCCAGATGAACATCACTTTTGTAGCAAAGCTCAGAGATTATGAAAGTAGTTTCAGATGGAGAGGTCATTGGCGTTTACCTTATTTTTTTTGGGTTTGTGATGGAGCAAGAATCATGGGGTGGAAAAATAGGTTAATGGTGTCAGTTAGTTGTGATGCTGACTATGACAGCTGTTTTATTGTCAATGGTGGTAGAGATTGGACTGTTTCTTAAAAATAAGATCATTCATCACCATCAGTTAAAGATCATATTATTCTTTGCAGATTCCTCCTGTCAACATCTACTTTTTGGTCCTCATGCTTGCCTTAGGAATTAGTTCTTCTTTCTTTAACTTACACTATGTGATGAAGTGGAATATGAATATGAATTGAATGACCCTTAATAAATAAATAATGGTCACAAACTTTAAAATGTTTAAAGTTTTTTAAAATCATGATACATTGTTTCTGGATCACGGTTGCTATTTTGAGAGTCTGCGTATTTTTTACATTTCCAAGTATGAGACGGAAGCTCCTTAGCTAAGCAATGACACAAATTTCTCTCTCATTTTCCTGGATTTCAGTGCCTTTAAAAACATCACTGGTATCCATTTAGATCTGTTCCATTCCACTGGCAAAGACCAATTTAAAGCAATTTGTAAAAAAATTAAAAAAAAAAACGAAGGAAAAATTATGCCCAAAATGGAAGACTCTTTTTCTTGCCTTCACGCAGTTTGTTCCTTGCATCTAGATTTTAAAGAGAATTTTAGAATTATTAAATTGTAGTCTGAGACAGTACAGATGAATGCCATTTTTAATTTATATAGTAACCATGGTAGAGTGACATTTTCTTATACCTTAAGTATTTTAATACTGGATGGAATTAAAATGTTTACTCACATCTTTATGCCACTTTAGTTGCAAGCAACGCCAGCTGAGTAACATTAGACATACTGGAAAAAGAGCAGAATGACTACTCTGAGACAATGTTCCAAATTTCAGATCACAAAAAAGAGTTCACCTTCAGTTTTCAATTCTCATATACAACAGTATGTGTAACTGGGATTTTCAAACAGCACTTTAGAACCCTTTAAATTACATCTCCAGAAAAAGCTTAGTAAAAGCAGAAAATTTTGGTCCAATCATCCATTCTGTAGCTGGGAACTAGAGCCTGCTCTGCAGATCAGACTAACTGAGATAGAGGTAACAGGCATTCTTTCCCAGCTGAGGACTTTCAGCTCTACTGCAAGGTGTGAACTATGTTATCAGACCCTCAAGAATGTCTTTTATTGGTCTTTAGTCAGCTTTGAACAATTCAGACCTAAGATAAAGGCATGTCCTTGTTCTAAACTTTCTCTCTCTTCTTCAAATGTCTGCAATGAGAGATTTTAAAGGTTACTGTGATAATTTTTGAGGCCGCATGTGGAATGTTTTTTGTGTGAGAAAACCAAGTTTATGACAGTCTTCTAATGAAACACAGCAACCAAGTTATGGAAGGTAAAACCCACAGCTGAAATAGGTAAGAAATTTAAAGGGAGGAACTACAGAGAAACCCTTAAAGCTATGATAATATGCAGAGAACCTTTGGGAAATAAGGATGAATGTAATTGTAAAGTGCCATTGGAATTATAACTCCAGTTACATTGGAATGTAATTTATTCACACAATATTACACTTCTCTTTTCCAGCCTCAGCCAAGATCCCTCTGAACTTTATTTTTGCATTCCTCTTTTAGTCTCTAATGGCTTACTTATCAATTGAAGACTAGCTCTAAATATTGCTCCTTTTTTTTCTTCCTATGTAACACTTCTAAAATAGATTCTGCTTTACCCATCTCCATAAAAATCTTATGCAGGCCTTCATTCATGCTGTTAGCAGACTTTAACAAATAAAATGCTGCATCATTGATATTATTCAAAAATAGGGCTATGGAAATTACTTTCCCTTCTCATTGCTTTGATCACATCACTATCTTTGCAATCATTACCAGCTCCGCAGTTTGCACTGTATGTCTTGAAAGTAAAGCCAAATCTTTTCCAAGTTGGTTCCTCACCTCTCTGTATGATTGCTTATTCCCTGAGAGTATGGTTGGTGTCAGTTCCCTCTTTTACCCTGTTATAGCAAAGGATTTCTTAAGTCCCCACTTTCTCTTTGTTGGACATAGCACTGAGAAGGACCCACAGCAAGACTTACATGGGGACGAAGCCAGCTTTCAGACATGTCTTTGAAGTATTGTTTTTCTTTAATAACCTGGCAAATGGTAAGGAGGATTTCTTATGGTAATAAAGAGTACAGTCTCACTGTACTCTTTCTATCCGTCTTCACCAACTAGATTTATCTCCTGTAAGTTCCATGCGCTCAAATACCAGATGAAATAGAGCCAGCTGACAGAGAGACCGGGCATTTCTTGCTTTTGGGTTAATTATTACATTTGGTTAGCATACCTGGAGCTTAGATAAGCAAAACTATCTTTTAGAGATGTGATGGTCAAATTCCTTTCAAGGGAAGCTTAAGCTCATAATTAAATAGTACATTCACTATCTTTCAATACTAAAGTTTCCATAAAATATCAGTATAATCTCACACTCCTGGTCAAAATTATCCATGCAGTAAGTCTTACCAAAAGATGCTCTATACTGTAGAAAGTATTCCCTCATTATGAAAGCCCAAAGGACTTGCTCCACCTCAATATTTTTGGTTCTTCTATAATTCTTTATTTTCAATTCTTTACAGTTTTTCCTTCTTCCTCCATCTCATTGACCTCAAAAGCCTACATGCTTGAACAGAGGGAGGCTCCTGTTTAAATTGGTACCACAAAGCACAGGTACTAATTGGCAGCTTCTGCACTATACTGTAAGCTCAGCACTGTGAAACACGATACTTCCACCACTTACTCATCTGTGAATCCGGCAAGAGGAGCAGGTCAACTATGACAATACTATGAGTAGCAGTAATAGTCTTCCTGTGCTGGGTTGTTGCTTTAAATGATTGAAAGGCAGCAGAGAGAATGGGCATGAGGAGCTGAGGGGCCAACAGACTTACAAAAATATTGCACAAATGTTTATAAATCAAATACTTTTAGAGGAGGCCTGTCTGCTAGACAGCTTTGCAAATAATTGACTCTTCCAGTTCATGGAATAAAGGCTGGAACTTTTTCCTAAGGCTGAAAATAACCAACTTGCACAAACACCGACAACGAGCTCCAATCTCCCACATGCCTGGCAAATGCTTTAATCAGTAAGCTGTTGTTTGGAAGAGGGAAAGAAGGAATTATGTTACTAATGACATTCATCTTTATCAATATTTAGAAGAGAGTGACACTTTCAGGCATACAGATGCTGTCATAAAGAGTAACAGTGCTGAGTTCTAGGGAGTTTGAAGCTGCAAATCCTGATCTGACCTACATACCTTATTGCACAGAGAGTAATAAGCTTTAACCCCAAATAAAGGAAAACAAAAAAATAACAAATAAAGGAAAAAAAAAAAAGATATGTCCTTCTTTGAAGAAGTTCACACTAGCCAGCCTACGTGGCTGCCTGCTGAACATGCTTGCTCTCACAACTGTTTTCTGAGCTCAGCTAATTCGAAGTCCAGATTTGTTGTGATACACATGTGTGCAAGTTTCTGATGCGGATGATGGATCTTGCCTTCAGCTATAGTGTGATTGTGAGGCAAACCACACTAAAGGTTTATCTGATGAAGATAAATTAAATCAGGATAAGCATCTTGAATGGCCAAGAAAAGCAACAAAAAAGACACTTTGAACTGTGGCAAAGTTGAGTGGAAAGATTTATTTTATTTTGGATCTTTTAACCCGTTCATTGCACTGAGAGGCCAAGCCATTGCAACAAACCCTGGCACGGCACCAGCGTATGTTTTGCACTTGTTTTTGAAATGTCCATGTGGGCAACTTTTCTCAGCTATTTGCTGTCCTCTGTACATGTACATCCTCTGTGCATTTACATCCTCTGTGCATTTACATTTCCCACAACACGGAGTCAAATCTACTATGAAGCCATCATACCACCAAGCACTGCTGAGCATACCACCTGCTGCTGGCTGTGGCTCCCTGTCTCTTCAGAAGCTTACCAAAGTGGATGAAGTGATACAAGCTTCAGAAGCAACACAATCCACCATGGACAAAACACTTCTTTTGGTACAGTGGAAGAAATAAGAACACTGAAATATTTCTTCAAGAGTGAAGTTTGCATAGTTGGTATCAACATGTGGTCTTCCAATGGAAGGAACTTGATTATCAGTTGAACACTCTCAAAACCTTGATTTAAATCGTTTTCTGATCCTCATTTATTCACGATGCCCAGTTCCTCCAAGGCCGTTCGCCAGCGTCCCATTTCCACAACCCTTTCGTACCCACCCACCTCGGGCAGCACGAGCCGGCACAGGTGCGCGAGGAGACGCACACGACAGGAAGCTGAAAGGGGTATCTTCGGGGCCAGAAGACCTCGTCGGAGTTGGCGTTCAGCGGCTGAGGTATCGCAATGCCCGCACTCCCCTCGGCCCCTCCCGGGGACGGGAAGGATGGGCAGCGGGTGGGGAGCGCCGGGCGTAGCCGAAGGGGTGGCAAACGGCTAGACAGGAGCGATTGCCGTGAGAGAGGGAACCTCCTCCGTTAGGCTCGAGCCCTAGTGTCCCTTCCCGCATCCCCCGCCCCCCAAGGAGTGGGCGTGATGGGAATTAGCGGCGCGCGAGCCGCGAAGCAGCGGCAGCTGCATCTGGGGAGCCGTGTGCGTGAGGCACAGAGAGCAGACGTGATTACTTCAGAATTTATTTAAGGACTGGTGGAAACCACTGCATCGGCTTCCAGGGGAAGTCCCCGCCGACGAGGAGCGCGTCGAGCTCCGCAGCCGCTCCCTCCGCCTCGCCCGTTCCCCTGCTCCGGGCGTCGGACCCGGGGAGAGGGCGGCTGCCTGCGCCTTAGCCATTGCACGTGCGTGATAGTAATTACATGCCTGGACTATTCATATCATAGCAGATTTTTTTACCGCTGCTTTGTCATGGTCGGATTACAGCAGATGATACATTTTATTACACTATATATCCGATTAGATGAGATGCGCTGGCGTTTGCTTGAACTCCCTGAATTACAGAATACAGCAATTCAGAGCTCTCACACTAGCTTTTAAATCAGGCATCACCGAGGGATTAGGCAGAACTAGAGGGGGACGGCAGCTGGTTGCGGTGCCCCAGGTGTAGCTGGTTTTGCCCGCTCCCACTGCCGGGGCGCTCCCGGCTCGCACTCCTGCTCCCACACCGCTGAGATCAGGCCCTGTGCGGTGCCTGCCAGGCCGCCATGGGCTGTGGGCAGAGGGTTTCTTTTTGCAAAGAAGAAAGCCGCGTTTGCTTTTGATCATGCAGGCAGTCGTGCGTATTGACTACAGTCACGCACAGAGGCGTAATTATCCTGGGAGGTACTGAGGAACCAAAGAAGCCAGATATCGCTCAGTTAAGTTTAACAAAAGATGAGAAATAAAAAAAGGATGCTTTCGCCCTAGCCCCTCCCTCCTGTAATCGCTTGCCTCCAGCTGCAGAGATGCTGTTGCTCGAAAGGTGCTGCTGGAGCTTTAAGAGCCGCTCCCCCCCTCGTGCTCCCCACAATGGTCTGAGCCGAGCTCTGCTTCCCAAAGCAAAATTTGTAATATGCCATTTTTCCCATGGATGCTTCTCCTCTTGGCTGCTGACGAAGTGACCGAAGAAAATGCTGAGGTGCCAAGCAGCCAGTCTTGCCGGAGGACGGGTGTGGGGGCTTGGGGTTCCTCGGAGCAACGCCTGTGTCACCATTGCTAGGAAGATGGTCCAGGAGTGCTCGGCTGTGTGAGTCCCCGCTCGAAGCCAGTGGAGACTGCGGTTGTTATTTGATCAAGTGAAATAGCAGACGCCGAATAAAAGCCACTAGGTACTGAACCTTCTGTTTCTGAGTTAGACATTCCCTCCTTAGCCTCGATATTCTCGGGGAGGTGAGGTGCAAATGGCATATCTTGCTGCCTGCCTCTTTATGTAGTACTTGTGTGGTATTATTTAAATGCATTTCTGTAATGGGAGTTGGGGAAATTCAGACTGAAGGGAGGTATGAGGCCGGAGCGGTGTCATAAAGTGCAAATAATTGGAATACGTCCTTTTATTAAAGTGCTGTGTTGATCTCCCCTCCTGTGTGGCAGGAGTGCGGGATGCTTCTATTAAAGGTGATATCATAGTTTAGTAGAGACTGGCAGGTAGGGAGTTAACTAGGAGGAGGAATATGCATGTAATGCAACTCAGACAATAGGAAGGATTTTCCTTATGGAATTACACTGTGCTGTCTAAAAGTGATATTTCTGAGAACATGTGAAAAGACATAATTGCAGTAAGAACTGTTTTTATCCACCACTATATCTTTTAGAAAAAGACATAGCTTGTAAATGCAAAATATCCTGAATGATCCAATGAAATGAGTTTTCAAGCTGATGTCACTGTGAACAGGGTAGAATGTATGGTAGGTAGTTGGATTTCTACTTCTTTTTCCTGCAGCAAAATTAAAAGTAACTTAAAATGACTCCTCAACCTTGGTGTGAAAATCAGACACCTGCGTGTACAGAAAACAAGCTTTTAAAATCCATTATGGACAGAAAGGTGACGGAATAAAATTAGCTAAGGTGGTAGCCTTCAAGGTGAGCAAAATGAATGCTTGTCTAAGAGCCTTTGTCAGGCAGAAGACAGGTAATATTCTGGCTTCTTATTCCTGGAGCTTGCCCAAGTGAAAGAAGTCCAGCTGGTAAATTATTTCCAGGCTATATGCGGTTGCAGAGGTGTTGGTTACAAAATTCACTGTAAATAAATAAATAATTCCAAGACTCTTGGACAATTGAGGTAACAGAAGATGTCAGATAGGGTGGGGTCCAATGAGAAGAAAGATGACAACTTTTTCATTTTCCACCTTTGTAGTGTATCTACCACAGAAATTTCAAGCAGTTTGAGAAAATGTCATTATTGAGGATGTACTTTCACACCTGGTCCTTACGTGATTATCAGCCTCTGTAGATAGAAAATAATAGAACTGCTATCAATTTAGTTATTGAGGAGCTTCTGAAAAGGAGCTTTCTATAACTCGTACCGAAAGGTGTGCATATCCTGTGCATTTGTTGCAATTTTTATCCATTCACTCATCTGGATGAGCTGCAGAATTCCTAATTGAGCTAATATTGAGTTCACTTTTGATGAAGACATAATGCAGCTAATGCTGTACATTAGCTGTGATATTTTTTTCATACAACTTGAAACATCCTAATGCAGTAACAATGAACCACGTTTTTTCCCCCTTGCACAGGACAGATCGCTTTAAACAGTCATTGCTTTTGCAAGTTAAACGTTGTGTGTTTAGAGGGGAAACCTGTTCATGCTTTCTTTTAATATCGTAGGCAATGGTCACATAACATCCAGCATGCTCCCTAGTTATGCAGAACATACTTTTTTGATTTTATGCTCCTATTTGCAGGTAGTAAAATGACAGGAGGTTGATAGCTTGCCTCCATTAGTGACTTTTCCAAACGTTTACACTGATCCAGACCCACTGAAATCCATGATGGAATTGCCATGAATTTAAGCAGTTGTTGGATTAGGCTCTATGCAGATAATTGGAGAAAACATTAAACTAGGAACCAAGCAACTTGGCATACATTTTGCCTTAGATAATAGAGTAGATACATGATGGACAAGGGAGAGAATATATCTAAAACACTTTAACGTGCTGTTTCACGGGCTGCCATTGTGTATGGCTGTGATACCTGAGCACTTGAGATCTAGAACTAGTATGAAAATAAGCACTTAGATCTTGTTTCAAAATAGGAGAATTCTAAAGTTGTTATATTGCCTAAAAGTCTTTTTCTAGGGAGCATGTATGTGTCACATGGATTTTAAGGGGAGTGGTGATTTGAAAATATTCTGCTCCTCCTTCAGAACATCACAGATTGTTTGGGATTATCCTAAGGTGTAACACAAGTTCAATATCAGTTGCATTCATTGAGAGTTTGGGACACTTTTTGTGCTCCCTGAGCAAGAGAATTGTAATGTCTACTCCATGGCTTTGGATGAATATAAAAAACAGTGTTTGTATATCAACCGCAAAATGCTGATGGCAGAAGTACATGCATATTACATTGAAGAATTGCTTTATTTATGTTCAGAATACTGGGTAAGGTAGTAAATTTTTAGTGCAGCGATACTAAGTTCACTATCAATGGAGCTTTTATTTTTCTTTTTAAAGAAAGAGAAAAACATTCAAAAAGACTTATTTTTGTTGACTTAGATCAGTCAAGCATAGCTTTAATTAAGTTATATTACTACAGGGCAAGTCAGTGTCTTTCTGGCAAAGGAATGTGTAGGTATTAATGAAGCATGCCTCATCTTGTTAAGTCCTTGCCCTCCACTCCTTCCTGTTCTTTGCAGTCCGGGCTATATGGAAAGTATTGCACAGGATAATGTACTTGAGGGCTTATTCTGTTTTCATGGACCTCTGTGATCTTGAAGAGATGTGACAGAGGTGTTTAATCCACCGCTTGCAGTTCTTAACACCCAGTGAAAGAATTTCCAACTCCTGCAATGTTCTTCCTTGGATGCCTGTGTTGCCTCACATACATATAACTCGGTGTGCCTTCAGTCATATCCTGAGAGAACAAGAGAGAGCTACCACTTACAAGTGGGTTGCTCCTACTGTAATTATCTGGCCTGGTCCTCCTCCTGAGCACCAGGATGTTTAATGAAGGTCTTCAGTATGTGTTCCCTCTCCTCTTCTATTCCTCCCCCAACTCCTTTTCTGACTCAGTTTTCTGGGGGCACAGCCTGCAGAACAGCCTCTGGTGGTGCAAAGAGCTGCATGAACTTGCTAGATGCATGATTGGGCACCAGTGATATAATTAAGTAGGATTTGAGGTATCAAATCAGAAAACCGAGTTGGATTGCTGAAGTATTCCTCCTTCATTTTTCCTTCTTCTTTCACGTGAACAGAGTCTCGGTAAAGAAATCTTTAGTAAATGACTTCACTTGGAATTTACTCAATCTGTGCAAAGCTGACTCCTGGTAGCCGCCTACAGATTTCTGAGTTTACTCTATTCAACACCATGTATCTTTCTTTTGAGAAGAAAGCAAGTCTGTGTTTCTTGTTTCTTGAGTTTGTTCGAGGGTTTGATTGATTGATTGACTGGTTTTTGAGAGGATGATGCTAAGGAAAGCTTCCTCACCCTCATAAGAATATGATGTCTTCGTGTTTTGATTTCTCATTAATGACATAGTCAGAAAACTTCCTAAATGTACCAAGCACCTCATGCCTTTACATATGTTTTAAACTTAAACTTGATAACAGATTAGGACATTGAATAGAAACAACTTCAATGTTGGAATTTTGGAGAAAAATATTTATTTATATTAACTGTTTCTTCCATTTCAGTTCTAGAAGGAGCATATAACACTTACAACTACTGTCATACCATGTATATATGTTCCCCAGCTAAGCTGGGCTTCAGCAACTTTTCAGTCTTTAATTCTAAAAATATTTTTTCATTGTTTGCTTTCCTGTGATTCACTGGGTAGGTGAAAAAAATACAAAGCATCAAAAGTCTTCTTCAGATCTTTCTTTTGTTTAAATGATTTGAATGGTAAGTCAAACTTTTCAAACTTTTAACTTTAAAATGTTCTGAAACGTGGCACTTTATAATCCAGTATAATATTTTAGTTTATCTTTTTGTGCATGTTTTCTGATAAAGAGTAATTGCCTAGATTTAAAAAAATAACACAGATTTTTGTTTAAACTTGGATGCCTAAAAAGCATATGATTGTTTCCCATTCTCATGTGGTTATGTTTTCAAATTTCTCTAGTTTGTAGTTATTTGAGGGCTGTTTTCTTTTTTTTTTCTTTTTCATGACATTCAAAGGTTAGGACTTTCAGTGTAAATACCAGTATCTGAAAATGTGGACGTATTTGATTAGTAATCAAGTATAACTGGTTTATTTTCATTTTTAATTACAATTTTCTTCACTTTTTGTAGACACCTGTCTTCCAAGTATCATATATAAAGCCCCAAATTCTCCACAAGGCAGGCCTTCCTAATAAAATCAACTTTTTATTTTAATGAGTGCAACGAGATGAGACGTAATGTGGGATCTTGACTTTGGCTTTCTTTTGTTTCAGATTTCTCTCCAGCCTTATGTAAATGGATATTAAATTTCAGAATCTCTGTGGTAAATGAGTGAATTCTTTGAACTTAAAACTCCTTCCCAACACATGGAATCATTCAGTGTGGAAGGGGCCTTTGGAGGTCATCTGTGGCAACATCTTACCCATTGCTGGCCAGTTGTAAAATAAGATCAGGTTGCTTAGGGGAGCTTTGTAAAATAAAATGAAGATTCAGCAATCACTGTAAATTTCTGAAGTTTAAGGCAGATATTTATGTACTCTAGTTTTGCTTATAGTGTGTCACATTACCTTATGTGAGCATTATGTTACTTTGCAATTTAGAGTTGTGGTAATACAACTCATACTTTCGGTTGTAAACTTCAGAGAAGTTTCATGCAAATTGTTGTTTTTCTTCACTCATTCTTCCTTTACTGTTACTGTCATCTCTGATTTCTTTTTTTTCTAATAGGATTCATCAAAGATGGGTAACTGTAATTGCCTTGTAGTAGTTGATAGAATTTATTGATTAGTCAGGAATAGTACCCTAGGATAACAAAAATCTTAACATAGGAGCTGGCATGTACAGAACTTGGAGAGCTTAAAATATATGCATAGACTCAATGAATGTATTTTTGTATCTGAATTTCAGCGTACACTGAAGTTGAATAGCATAGAAATTGAAATACATAGAATTGAATAAGCAACTAACATTGTATAAAACCAGCAGAGTACAAGGCTGGGAAACTTCATTCTCATCTTTGATCTTTTGGGGCTGTCTCTGTTTATATGGTTATATGACAAGGGAGCAGAATCTCAAACCATTAGCTAACAAACACAGTTAGAAAACATTGAAGATCTAGATGTCAGTTTATGACTGTATTTGGGTCTACCCCAAAATTATGGTTTAGAAAATCAAGTCATGTAAGCCGAATCAGTCTTTGAAGCAGTAAGAATGGAAGACAAAAAAGAAGTTTAAAAATGGTCAATTATTAATCCTTCTGAGTTCTGTTCTGAGTGGGATTGCTATCTACATCAATTAAGAACTATGTACTTGAGGCAAATACCTGCTGCATATGCATGGATTTGTTCTTCCTGAACTATATATATGTATATACATCCTGTAAGTCCAAGATGGCTCTGACCCAGCTATATGAAAATTGCTTTATCCATATATAGTAAAATGTATACGTATGAGATGTATCAACAGTTTTGTGAAGTCACAGATCAGCCACAAAAATGTATGCACCGTTGTAGGTAGAAAATGTAACAGAAGTGATCTGGCCAGTAGTCTTATTGTGAGTCTTTAAGAATTGCAGCATTGAATGTGACTATGTCTCCCCTATAAATGCAGCTGAGTAAGTCATATATTTTTCACAGAAGAAATGACCATTCTCGTTATTTTACTAGAGAGATCACTTTCAATGTTTAGTGGTTGAAATCCTTCCTGTAGAATATATTCTTTAGCTTAACACAGATTCATAATCTGTGATTAGTGGGGCAAGAGTAGGTAGTTACAGTGATTCCTTCTGATTTTAGTGCATGAAATATTTAAGTTTATTATATTACGAAGCCAGAGTCAAAATTGCTGGGGTTTTGGCATTCTTTAATCACCAAAAATTAGGTTTAAAATTAAAAGTTACATAGAAGGAAAATCAGATGTTGCCCTCTTCCCCAGTGGAAATCTAAAAATATAGTTAAAATTACTCAGAATATGACCACATTAGCAATTAGACCTAACTGTTCCTAGCAATGCCATTTTATTTTATGATATGAATCCCTCATTTTTTTCCATCTGCATTGTGTTGGCCTGGTTCTTTATATGCTTTTGGTGTGTGGAAACTAAATTCCTTTCAGCTATAATTAAACTGTAAGCTTACTCTTCAATCTAATGTCTTGACCCCATGTGTGAACCACATCATCATGTGGTTAACCAAAGGTTGTCTAATACAGGCACACTATCAGAAGATTCCGGAAACTTCAAGTGCTCTTGTAACTCCCTGATGTGATTCACTTGCCATATGAAGATCCAAGTGCATATGTGCCCTCCTGTATGTCTTCAGCTGTCAATTTTTACCTCCCCTAGCTTTTGCGGCAACGCCTCTTTATAGGTCCTTTTTTAATTCCTTTTAAAATTCTTTAGATATTCTCAGTATTTTGATTCCTTCCTGCTATCAAGCAGAAATTCATAAAGTGAGGTCCCAGGGATGTGGCTGTATTCTTAAACACTTGATGGAAGAAGGCCAGCATTTCTTGGGAACAATGGCGGCAGCCTGAGGACGTTGAAAGCATCCCATCTGCTGGCAGGTGTAAAAGTAATAATTGCCAGATGAAGTTTAAAAAAATAAAAACAAAAGAAAATATAATGGTTTTCTACAGGCAATGAGATACAAATCATAGTAAATTGGAACAGCTTGGCATATGTCTTTTCATGAAGAGCTACAAGAAATCTTGATTTGGGAACCCTATCATAAACCTGTAGTTGTTTGAAATTTTGTTCCTTCTTTCTGGGTTGATGACCCAGGAAGACCCTGACAGGCTGAGTTCCCTTTAGTGTTGTTCTGGGATCATTATTGTTGGCTCCCACAAAAGAACCCTGTGAGGAGGTAGCCCAGGATCCCACTTTTCATCGCTCCTCACTATGACAAGTATCAGTGCATCCCTTTCTGGCATGCCTTACGAATATTTCTCATCTAGTCCAGGTTAGCACACTGTTTTTCTATATTTGTCTCTAAACTGATGGTGGGGAAAGGGAGATGATACATGCGGTTGCAACAGAATAATGACATTGATCTCCAAACTGCCGGAAAGCAATATACATCAACACTCTGACTGAAGGGACTGCTGTACCTTTTAAAGATTCTCCTGAGGCTGTGAACGGTGGGAGAAGACTTCTAAATAGCAACTGCCTACGTTAGGAATTACCCACCCATTCCCTGCCTTCTCTGCGGTCTTACTCATAGCCCAAATTTGTAACTTATGCTATGTCAGGGTAATGCAGCCCAGGTTTTCAAAGTAAGCACATTACATGGTTCACTCCTCTTCCTGAATACAGCAACTTAGAGAGAAAAGGCATGGTAATACTGCCATGAGCATTCAACCCATGGATTCTATTGCTGCCCCATAACCACTTACATAAATGGAGGAGATTTTTCTATGTAGTTTGAATACAAGGTGCTAAGGTAGCAACAGCTGTCTGCACAGAGATTTCCTTTCGCTTTCCCCCCCCACACACTGGCATGCGTGAAAAGTTGCACCATTCTTGCTCTGCCACAGCATGTGGGCAGTGGTAGTGTATGCTGTGCCGTTCGGACCATAAACCTGATCTGGGTGTGCAGGACATTGGAGGTAATTTCTTGAATGGTGAAGCTTCACTAATGAGAATCCCCTGGGGCAGGAAACGTGCCCTGTGAGATGCTAGTGATCATGAGACAGGAAAGGTTCAGTGACAATCTAAATTTTTTCTTTGGTCTTGAATAACAGGCAGGAAGAGACCTTGGTCTTTGACCACCTGGTGCATACTGAAAAGTCATGATTAAACTCAGCAAGTGGCAGATGGTCTTGGATGTTTTAGTTATCCATTTGTGAACCTGAGATCCCAAACAGGTGGGACCTGAAGTGGAGACACTCCTCAGAGTGATGGCCACTTTCTGAGTGTAATGTACTCCCACAACCTTGTAAGAGGATCATGGAGGCAAGATAATGGCTTCCCCCTGCTGGCAGTCCCACATCTCAAGATACTTGTGGACAGTGGACAAAGCACTTAAAGCAACAACAGCTCCTTCAAAGCTCTTCTGCCTCTGCAGGGAATTTGAAATGTAGGAGGACAGACTCTCGTTTATTCAAACTATCCTTCTGGATTTTAGTCACTCCCCATCTGTGGTGCCTCACAGTACGCGCTGTTCGTACTTACTCAGAAGAAGAAGTGGATGGTGGCATACAGGTCAGCTGGTATTTGTGCAAATATTTTTAAATTTGAACTTTTTTTCATGTTGCAAGGCCATATTAACATTATCTCAGTATGAGAGGACATTGTGGTGCTTCCTGGTAGAGACTATAGTTTCAGAGAGTCAAAGGTTTCTGGAATAGGAAGTTGTGAACCTTGTGAGTAATGGAAATACAGTATTGAATCAGATAATCCTGAGTAAATATGTCTGACTTAAATATATTGGAGATGTGAGGAACTTTTCAGTTCTGTCTCTTCAAGCTGTGAACTGCTTCTCTTGCATTTAATTAATTACTGAGTGGATAATAGCCTCAACCAACTTTTACCTTGTCTCTGGTCCAGACCTTTTATAACAGGATCAAGACTTTCCAGAAACCTCAGTAGTGATGCTATTGCCTATGAAAGCTATGGAGTAATAGCTTATAATTCATGCTGAAATACCAGTATTTGGTGCCAACTTTGCTAGTTATCACATCTGCCAAAATAGTGAAAATTAAGAGTAGTAAATTCTGCATGAATGTTGAGAATGTGATCAAGGCCAGCTAATCTTAGTGAAAGTATGTAATTTTCCCAGTAAATCTTAGCAGCAGGCAGTCGTAGCACATAGATTGCTTGTGACTTTGTGATGATAGGAGGAGTTGGTTTTCCTGAATTAAGTACCGGTGTCTTAGCTCTTTTGTTCCCTGGTGTGTGGTCTTTCTCTAAGTTATATTCTGTAACAGCTAGATCTTCCATTTTTTATAAGTTCCACTTTCTCAAATTCCGTTTTCCTAATTCAGAAAGCAGAACAGATTTAAGAATATGTAGAGAAAATCCATAGTACTATTGAGACTGAGATCGTGAGAATGTTACATGGCAGCACACTTAACAGTGGAAGTGTGTCAACGACATGTATTGTAGGCAAAATTCACGTCCAAAAGATCCACAGCAAATTCCTATATAAAATATTTTAACTTCCAGTAGATGACCCAAAAGCACCTTGATCCCACTTGCTGAGATAGAAGGCTTCCATAGTTAATAAAGTAAGAGAATTTCTAGAAATTAACCCTTAACTATGTACAGTTATGTCTGTTGTACTTCAGTCATACTAGGAAAACGATTTCTGATTCTTTGGGTGGCTTAGTAGATATATATTATTAACACAATCTTTTTTTTTTTTTTTTAAATTTGAGCTTTGAGACCTGAGTATTGTAAGCTTCTTCCCACACATGAACTTGCTTTGAGATTTACATAAGAAGCTTTAGAATTGAAGAACAAGACTAAAGGATATTATTTGCTCTATTCAGGACTGTTTTTAGGAAGCAAACAACAGTGATTCTGTCCCTGATAATTCAATTTCCACAAGATATCACAGGGATGGTAATTAGCAGAGTGCCTAGTTCTTGACCTCTTGCTGAATGAGCCCACTAGAGAATAATTACCCCTGAGGGTTGGAATAACTAGATAGAAAAATAGATTAACCTGGCATTGTTAAGGCAGCATGATACTGGATCAATGGTTAGCCTGAGCTGTGCTGTAGAAATGCCTAGAGCAGGACAAAATCTGGCAATTAGTGGCAGCTATTGGCATCAATAGCAGCAATTCAACAATGACATTAAGTAGGAGGAGGAGAAAATCAACGATAAAGGAGACTACAATTTTAGAGGAAGTCTATTCCGTGTTTGTAAAAGGGTGTTATTTGCAAAACTACGAATAATTAAAAATATTGTTAACCTCCGTCTTCTTCGAGCAATTCTTCTCGCAGTTTAGGGAGCACATTCGAGGTGTTTGCTGTGTAGAATTAGTCAGTGTACTTAATCCCTGTCTATCGACCTTCTGATTAATATTGAAAGCACAAAGTTGAAAGAGAGAACAATGCAATAATAGTAACTGTGTCCACGTGATAAATTTCTCTTATGAAATCCTCTCAAATGTTTTCTTACTGAAGAACATTTCCCTGATTTGTGTTTTTTTTAAAGAAATGATGTGTGAAGTGATGCCAACGATAAACGAGGACACCCCGATGAGTCAACGGGGGTCCCAAAGTAGCGGCTCGGACTCGGATTCTCACTTTGAGCAACTGATGGTGAACATGCTGGATGAAAGAGACCGTCTCCTCGATACTCTTCGGGAGACACAGGAAAGCTTGTCTCTTGCGCAGCAGCGCCTACAGGATGTCATCTACGACAGAGACTCCCTCCAGCGACAGCTTAACTCAGCACTGCCTCAGGTATGTCATCTAAATTTTTTTTTTAAGTTTTCTACTTAATGCAACTTACTTTAACCCTAATAAGTATTCATTCCTTGAGGCCCAAATTCTGCTCTCATTGAGGTTGGCTGCAGAACTCCTATCAATTTAATAGCACCTGGTTTGACCTCTTTGGGACCTGCCTTCTCTTCAAAGTTGAAAGCAAGAGTAATGCTATTGACCTCAAGGAAAGCAAGATGAAGGCCTGTAGCTACTGGTTCTTTTGGCTGTTGCTCTAGCATTTACAACAGTTGAGGGATCATATAAATTAAAGATCTAATGGTGGAAATGAAGAAATAAGAATGAAGATGTTTCCTACAGACCCTATTCCAGATAAGGGTTTCTAACTAGTATTACAACAAATAAAACTAGCTTAAGTAGATTAAATGAGGTACTACACAAAAACAGAAAAACAACTGATAACTTAGTATTTTTATAATTTTATTTTTAAATAGTTATACAAATTTTGTTATTTAAAATTAGCTTGGTCATTTTCAGGAACTGCAAAATTAATTGCTTCACTTAAAATAGTAATATTATAGATCAATATTGTATTTCAATATAACATTATTTTTCAATATAATAGAATTAAAAGCAAAGAAACATCTTTTTTTTAGATATACCATGACTCAAAATGCAGTTTTTCTCCATATTTTCTTTGTGTCACCCAGCTGTCACTTACCAGAGAATGTGTCTGTAGCCATAAAGGCCTGAGCATGCTTGCTTGGGCAAAGTTGTATCCCTATTAGGCAGGAGCTACAGAGGAAGTAAGACAGATTCAGCTATGTGATTGGAATAAGGATATGGTAAGAATGATTCAAATGAATGAGAAAGTTCTTCAAGAGAAAAAAGGAAAAACACACCCTCTGGAGTAGGCAACAGAAGCAGTTGCTTAAGGGCTATCCCCAGCAAGTTGTTGGAATATGTTGGGATCTGGCTGAAATAGAAAGACTGTAATGGTTTGAGGAATATCATTAGCAACTTCAGCAACAAGACTCACTATACTTGACTTGGGTCAGACAAAAAGGAGTAACAATGATCTTGATATACAGTAAAATAAAAGTTTGGTTTGGGTTTTCTCTAATTTGTGGGCAGTTGAGCTTGGTTTCCACTGGTGTCTCTACATAGAAGTGTCTAAAAGAATAAGTGAAAGACAACGTAGATCCTTTATTCAAAGTTTTATTGCTAGGAATCTGAAGGAGAGAGTAGGTTCTACATCTGTGAACCCATTAGATGTGCTGCTTAGTACAGAGTCTCTCTCTGCTCAGCCCATTGAGCATGAGTATGTGTTCAAGCCTTAATGTTTCTGTGTCTCACATAAGCAAAACCTCTGCTAAAACGCAAGCAACTCATTAAGGAAAATAGTATTCATCATAAATGTGATAAAGAGGCTAGAAGAAACAGAAATTCTGAGGAACTGGATTATAATATGATTTTAATCTTTATTCTTCCGAGTAAATGTTGGTATTGTGTGGTTTTAAATGATAGCCATGCAACCCCTTAAAGTAATTAATTTTGAAGACTTTACGTTACCATGGACCATTAAAAATGTGTATTTCTTTTAGCCTTCATCCATATACCTAAGTAGAGGTGTGGCTTTCCTGTATGAGAAACTGTGTGGCATACTACTTACACTTCGAAGCAGAATCAGTTTTTTTCTTATCAATTAGATTGTCTCAATCTTCTTGTAAGTAATTCAGTTCTGTAGAAACATGCTTCTATAAGTACAGATCACTGGCCTGGTAATATAACATTCTAGTAATGCAGCTTTCCAAGAAAATAGCTTCCATATGACCGCCGTAAGATTTAACTTCCTTTCTGGACTTGAAATATCTACATAGTACTTTTATAATTTTCTTTTTTGTTTATGGTTTTATGAATGGCAAGCTTGCATTGCTGGCTGCCTGACATAGCCCTGTGACAAAATGCTACCTAGTACTTTTATAGTGGAGAGGAGGAATCCTGTGTTCACTTAATTTAAGAGAAGAGAGTAACACATAAATACACGATAACTATATGATAATTGTGGTTCAGTTATAATGGTGAATGAGTCTTGCTTTATCAAAATGTATTTATCTCTTCATTTCTTGAATGATTTTCAAAATTCAGTCATTTCTTGGCATTTATGTAGTGTTTTGCATGTAAAAAAGTGTGCATTGACATAGCTACACTGTGAAACATTTTTGTTAGGGCACTTTTTGTTTATTGTCTTAAGCAGTTAAAACTATGCTCTGGGAAAATCATTGCACTTTTTATAAATAGAATCTGGACAAAAAGAACCTACGTGAAAACTGGGGTAAAGAACAAGCCATTGAAAAATCTTGGGTGTTTGGAAATAGAAAATCATTAATAGCATTAAGTATGAAGCTTGATATATTAGTTAATGCTGTTAAAGCTACAGCTGTTAAATGCTGTAGCCAAAACGCAAGGTATGACTGTAGATTGCTCTGAGTTTTTAAATTGATCTGTACTGCAGCAGAGCAATGTAGTTAACTGCATCTTTCAAATTTCAGTTACATAAAAATATTTGTCTTGTCTGTTGCTATAATTGAAGTAATTTTTATTTTTATTAGATTATCAGTCTCCACTGTATGGCTGTCTGTGTTTAAGTGAGTAATGTTTAATATTTAAGGAAAGAGGGAAAAAGTAAGCAGGAAATTACAGACCAATTAGACAAAATGTAATAGTAGAGAAGACTTTAAAACTTATTTTGAGGGGAAAACTAATGGTAAGTCAGAAAGTAAACAAAAATATGACTAAGGGTTTGCTAAAATTGTCTTTGTACAGAAAACTCAACTAGGTATCTTGTGAAGTAGCTCCTTTTTGATTACTAGGTGATTGTGAAACAAGTAAGAAAAAGTAAGATAATTGGTGAAGTAAGTAATAAAAGGAAAAAATTTCACCTACATTAGAGATTGACAGGGTGGAAGGAGGCTAGTATTAATTGATTAAGAATATGGTTTTGGGATCAATTTTTGAGCATAAGAAGGAGCAGCATGCTAGTGGAAATACTAGAAAACACAAAATTGAGTTGAGCAGTCAACTAAGAGAGTGAATATGATATTACACAAGAACAAGAGTAACAGAGATAGGATGATATTGTAGGTTACAAACATAAGGGCCCTATATCTAGCAATTAAGAAAACTTTATGTTCTGACCTTTTAGGTAACAGTAGTACAGAGAGAAAGTATATGTTATACAACATTTGTGGGCAGCCACTGGAAGGTGGGTGTAAAAAAGGCGAATATCATTCTGAAATGTATTACGTAAAAGATTTCTATTAGAAGTAGGTGAGTATTAAGGCAGTTAAACCAAGGGGTGCTTTGAACATTATTGTCAGTATTTTGGTTCAGTAGTGATCAAGAGCCAGCCTTAAGTTTGAAGAGATTCAGAAAAAGACTGCTAGAGAAAAGTGGCAATAACATCTTCTGCATGAAAAGACTGTGATTTTGTAAATTTTCTTGTAGAGGCAGGAAGGTGAAGTGACTAGGTAAACATATAAGAAGTGGTTTAAGCCAAAAATAATGTTGTTGAGGAAAAAATTAATATAGGTTACCATGAATAAAGATGGTACCATGAATAACATCAGAAAAAGTTCTTGAATATCAAGGAATGACATTCAGAATACATCTTTCTTAGACAAAGATAGGGTGGAAATCCCAAAGTTGTTTTCAAGATGAAAATGGTGTGAAAGGTATCATATATCTTAGTACCTTTGGTTAACTTCTGAACTTGTCCCAGAACACCCTTTCCTGTTCTTTATTTCGTATTTCTCTGTGGAGAGATTCTGCTTTGTGTGGGATCATGCACAAAAAAAGGAAACATGAATCTATGTATTTTTACTAAAACTATTGGAATTACATGACAATACAGTTAAGTTGAGAAATGTTCTGTGCATAATATGTCTTCTGATAGTAAGAATCTAGTTCACAGGCGGTGGTGTTTATTCTTCCCAAAGCTGCCTGTTGACAGCAGAAGCCTACCTATAAGGAAAGTGTATTTGAATCTACCCTACTGTTCCCTTATGACAGGAATTTATTGCATTTAGATCATGACTCCTGAGTCCAACAAAAAATAATAGTTGCTAAATACAACTCTATTGTAATAGGGAGGCATAGGATATAAATACTTAACAGTATGTTTTTATTTTATTGGTTTAAAATTAGATCTTTTACTGTAGCATAAAAGGTGTTCTACTAAAGGTTAGTAACTGTAGTTAGAAACTGTAACTCCTATTTTGAGTGGTAAAAATCTTAAAATGTTCAGTTACAACTCTATGAAGCAAATATTACCATAATCTTCTCTAAGGTAAACTGTCTAGAAAATATCAGCTATTATTAGTTGCCTTGTAAACAAACATTGAAAAATACAAATTATGTCATTGTGAAACTTATAATGAATCATTAAGGGTTTTAATAATTATAAATTTGCTTTGATAAATGATGAACTAGTCTTTTGTTTGTTTGGGGTTTTTTTTAGTTTTTCAGACATATTTTCAAGTTATGGAAGATGTTGAGGTATTATTTATATGAAGAAGTTCATAGGTCATGGTACCTAGCCTGGGTGGTTAACTTTTAGATAGCTAAACTTATATGAGATGAATTCTTCTCTGCATAGGTATAAAAACCTATATTTAAAATGGACCTTGTAAAACTGCAGCAGTCTAGATATGGTGTTCTTGAGTAGGGATCATAGAATAATTTATACCAAGAGGAACCTCTGGAATGCCAGTAGTCTAAACCCCCTGCAAAGCAGGGTTGTCTCTCCAGGCCTAGGAGGAGGGTGTTACTGATATACATATTAATCTACTTCATAGAATCATACAATAGTTTGGGTTGGAAGGGATCTTTAAAGGTCATCTAGAGCATCTGAGACAGCATCCTCCTCTGAGAAATTGTACAGCAATAATAAACAACTCTGTTAAAGGTATCTAGCAAACAAATATATAATTATTTGTTTCATTAAATATTTAATAAAAATTGACAGGTTTATTAAGGACCTACTAATATTACATGTACAACAGAACAAGTGGCTTGTCTGTTTCTCTGCTAGCCTCTTCAGAATTTTATTGAAAGTATCTTTACTATGAATCTTTGCAATAGACAGGGAAACACCAAGTACTAAAGAATTAAAGTTACACTTTATTTTTTGTCTTGATAAGTAACATGGAGAGGAAATGGCTCCAGTTTCTTAATCAATTTTTATTTTATTTTTTAGTTTCAGCAACATTGAGTGTATTGCAATTCCAGTGAATCTCTTTGAGATCTCAACATCTGGTTCTAATTAAATATAAATTCTTCAGGATATTGCAAAACTATTTTTTTCTCAATAAATTTTATCATAAGCACTATTTGTAAATCTGTTCTTTCTGAATATCAGTAATAGAATTTTTTGGGGTGGGGAACTGTAGTGCTAAAAAGAATTCTTTGACATCCCCTAGCACCCCGTAGATTTCAGCTAAACTCTAATTGTTAGCTCAAATAATTAAATAATAAAATCAATAATAGAAATCTATTGGTAATCATTAAGGTTTTATTTAATTTAGTAAGATACCACTTATTTAGAAATGTGTAGTGGAGGCACAATAGAAGGGAAAATCCAAAGAGGGAAATGTAATGACCTTGTTTTATTGAACCAGTTTATGTAATTTGCTCAATATTAAGCTTTAATAGGATTGTGATTAGAGAATTTGGTTGATAGCCTTGCAGTTTCTTCCAATATTGAATGAACAATAAATTTTTAGCTGCCAGGGAAGAGAAAGGTGTAGGAAGACAACAGTAAGTCAGTAGGGCTTTATTCTGAGTTTGTACTTTCTGTTTAAATGTATGTGTATATAGTCTAGGGGTGTTAAACTCATTTTCACCGCAGGTCACATCAGCCTGCTCCTGCAGCGTAATGCGCATCACACACTGCACATGTGCCCAGCGCTGGCAGGAGCGCAGGGGCAAGGAGCTCAGTGCTGCCACCAGGTAGAAACAAGGTGCCGGGATTCATAAAACAAGGTGGAGGGATGGATTTGGCCCATGTGCCTTGTGTTTGCCGCCTGTGATATAGTGCATAGATACAAAATAGTGACATATGTATAGACAAATATCGTGATATAGATACAAAAATAAGATAAGCCTACCAGAAAAAAAACCCAAATGTTCAAATAGTTGAACATAAATTTAGTTCGTTTAAGAGTGGACACTTGCTAAGCAATTCAGATATTTGTTGTTCAGGTAGAAATAATAATTTGACCCACAATATTGTTCTTAAAATAGCTCTTGATCTTTTGATGAAGATGGAATGATAGGTGTTCACCTTATTTTATTTCTTTCTGGCTGTGCTAAATAGGATAGAATGCCAATGTGTTGTGTATATTTGAATGAGTAATCAGTACTTTTTTTAAGTACTAAAGACCTTCTCTTGTGCAAAGGGCTTTTGTGTAGTCTCCATCAAATTTATTCATATTTCAAGATAAAACAGTTTTCTCAAATTTCCACACAATATTTTAAAAATAATTGCAAGAACTGAAATGGAGACTCCATCCCATGTGTCTGAGCTGGAAGTTCCAAGTTTTCTGTCTCAGAAATCCAGTGAGGCACTCAGTATTCATGTGTGAAAATGAAAGTTTAATCCAGTGCTTGTTGCTATCTCTGGGAGATTTCCGCTGTCTTAGAGAACAGTTCTTCAGGCTACTGAATAAAAGTGTCTTCAGTTTCAGGTGTTCTGAACCCATGCAGTTCCAACTAAAGTCAGTGCAATGTACCAGGTTTTTGTCACTGCCGAAATCAGTTTAGATTACTAAATATGACATAAATATTATCAGAAATTGGAATGATGCTTTTTTTGCTAGTTTTCTCAACTGTTTATCTCAAAATACGGGTATTAAGAGAACCATATTGATATCCATGCAAAAGACTAGCTTTTTAAACATAACTATTAAATTAATTCTAATAGAGTAAACACAGAAGTAAGTACATTTTGTTACAGAATTTAAATGTATGATGGGAGAGGGCATTTGGAATTCAAAGGGAACTTGGCCTTATTAATTTCCAATGGTTTAAGTGAAACACAATGCTGAAATTGTTGTGTCAACCTTAGAAACATTTAGGAAGGGTTAAAGTATTACCTTCCTCAGTTACTTGCAGAACATGCAGCACATTGCTGTTCTTTTTTACATTAAAGAGAAAAAAAAGTTTTTTACATACCAATAAATAACATATTTATTATGGTTGATGACTCCTAGCTAATATTATCTGTCAAAACACAGACTGGCTCGGTTAGTGGTGTAAGTAGGACAATGCTTTAGCTGGCTGCTCTCTAGACTGTCTTTTTTTTCGAACTGCCAGCATATTCCCAACAGAGTATAAACGTAGGTATAATTGTACATACAAGTTATTACTTGAATTCTTTTCAAGCATGAGTTTATTTCCTTGCTCTTGTGAAGTTCTATATATTCAGTCACATATTGCAAATATTTATAAGCAGGAAATTTTTCTCTTAAAAGCTGTGGACTTTGTCATAAATACTCAATAACTGAAGAAGACTGATGTGACAGTCCAGCAGAGGAAAAAGCTAGGATAAAAGAGAAAATACAGAATCACAAATATTTAGAAAAGGAAGAACAGGTGGTGAAAGCCTGAAGCTAGTAACGAGATTGTGTACTCCCATTTCACTCTATGTTTGGTTCATAAACATTGCTATCAATTATTTTAGCTTGAACCAGGCACATCAACTGCTGCATTAACTATTGAAGGCTCATTATCCGAATGCTTATAAAGATACTTGACTGAATATGAGATAAAAATACAATGGTGCTGATCAATGGAATAGAGCAGCGATGCTTATCCAGGTCCTTATGAATATAGCCGTTGCCATGAAAATTGTAGACACCATAGTTTTCATAACAGCTATAGTCATGGGGCCTTTTTAGGTATAGTAACAGCTATAGTCATCCCTGTCAACGTTTAAGAGACATTTGGACAATGGCCTTAATAATATGCTTTAACTTGGCTAGACCCAAAGTGTTCAGGCAGTTGGACTAGATGATTGTTGTAGGTTCCTTCGAACTGAAATAGTATATTCTGTTCTACTGTGAGGAAA
The DNA here is from genome assembly GCA_033556795.1 of Tapera naevia. Lineage (NCBI taxonomy): Eukaryota > Metazoa > Chordata > Aves > Cuculiformes > Neomorphidae > Tapera > Tapera naevia. Next base: position 9,572,738 of record JAUMJJ010000059.1, read on the forward strand.
CACTGGAAAACATAAAGCAATTTTATAATGCTTAACTCTGATGGGATACTCTTTGCTCGTGTCCTTGAAAGTAGATGGCAGAAGCGCAGTAATCATCCAAGAAGAGCAGTGCAAGACAAAAATGTATCTTCTTGAAAACACATATTCCTTCTTTAATAATTCCTCTGTTTAAAGAAAAGAAAATGCAGAATGTTTAAGAATTGGCTTTTAGAAGTGTCTGATCCAGTCTATCTTCTGTATCAACAAATATTTGCTTATACTGACATGTATTTGCTCAAAACCATACATTTATGTTAGGGACATTACTTTTTCAAAAGTATAGATAATTTAGCTGTCACTGGAGTCTGTGGGGTTTTCCTGTTGACTCTGAAGAAAAGAGGTTTGCTTGTATTGTTGAATAATCTTTCATGTGATCCCCAGGAATCCATGAGGATTCTGTCCATTGATGGATAGATGTTAAGGGGAGAATACAGCAGTGAGTTTATTTTCTATAATATGACATTTCCACAATCTACTCAAAAATCTGCTCCAAATTATCGTTTTCTGAGTAAATCTCATCCTTTAGGTGTGTTTTTTTTTTCTAGTTAGGATCAGATTAAGTTGGAGTTTTTGTAATTGTTTTTTCGTCTACTGCATTTTTTGCCATATATGAGTTCTAAAAAAAAACCCAACTGTACTGTGACAGTCAGTTTGTTATGACAGTCAATCATCTGTCAAAACATAACATTAAATAACTCTTGGAGACAGAGTAAGAACCTTTTTTGTAGGTTGGTTTACTTGAAATTATGAAATAACCAAAATTACAGATTTGTTTTTTTCCCATATGGCTTTTTTTTTTTTTTTGAGAATAAGCAAAAGGGAACATAAGGATAAATAAAGAGAAGGAGTAATAATGAAAAGGTAATGAACAAGTATATAAACAATACTTTTGTATGAAAGTTGTAGAACTCAATAAGAAGCATAGAATAAAAGGTAGTCTGCACAGGAAGTGAAGCCCTAGGCTAGAGTTCATGGGACTCAGCATGGAAGTTTTTCCATTTATTTCAATCAGAGATAGAACTGGTCTTTAAGGAGCACGTAGTTAGGGAGCAAGCTGAGCAAAGGGGCAGAGAGGGTGCAAATCTGTTATCATAGATTTTTCACTAGCTGTTTGGCATTGAAGTTACATCTGTGATCACATAATTGCATTGCAAGTTTAAACAAGTACATGTAATAAATAAACGCTGTGCAGTTTTATAAGGAGAATTTAATCCTTCATCTTGGAACAACTTTCCTGTCTATGACTTCTTTGGAGCCTGATCCTCTATCTTAATAGCCCTCACCATGTATACAGTTTCATGGGTTATCAGGAAGACTGGGCACATGCATAAGAATGCAGTGCTTCTTGAAATGCATGCATTTACTTCTAGAGTTCTTTGGACAGTGTTTTAGACATATCATAGTGAGTTAGCAAAGAAATATACAGGAACGTCTGGAAAACATTTTGGGTGGGCATCATGTGGCTTCTAGAAGTTTTTGTTGGACAGAACCATTTGTGATTATTAATTTTTAGGTTGCCTAATGTGCTTATTTGCACTGTGCCCACATCAAAAGTGCTTCTTGATATTCCCATTATCAAAACAAGGCTCATGAGAATATTTGAATCTGCAGTGCAAAATTCTGATTTTGGGTTGGTTTTTTTTCTGTTATAATGACAAATATTGTTTAAGCATTGAACACTGACATAAATACTACATACAGGATTTTCAATTTCTTGAAAAAAGTAATACTTTCTTTGATACTGATGAATAAAAGTGCCATCTGATCATATATGTTTTGTGATGAAATTTGGAGGTTATATTTACACACTAAGTTTGTGTATTGTATTTTCCTTACTTAATAATACCAAATCCTGCATTAACAGTGGAAATAATGAATACCCGAGACACCAAGAAATGCTGAAGACATATGCGATATTTTCTCTTCTGTAAGGCAAAAGATCAATACTATAAGACTATTTATATAAATCTTTAGTCAAAGAAGTGTAGAAGACAGTACTGAAATAATGAACACTAGATAGATATATAATTGCCACTATTCATATAATTTGTCATTAGCATATAATTTGTCATTAGCAGTAAGGACTTTATATAAGAAGTATTCCAAGAAATAATGAGGTATTTTAAGACAGAGAATAGTTCAGTAATTTATAGACTTTAATATCAGATAGATACCTGACTATTATTTGAGTTACTGTTTGTATCTGCTATAAACTAACACAAACTTTGTCAGCCAAAACACATTTGAAATTCTGACATTTTATATATAAGTAAAAAATAAGTCGATTGCCTTGTCCTGTTTCTTTATCTTGTTTTATTGAATATTCAGCTAAGTTCTGTGGCTCATTTTTCTTTCCAACTCTACTTAGGATCCTAGCTGTAATATAAATTTAACTGTCTCCTACATTAAGAAAGAATGGTGTATTTTTGTGTGTGTGTTTGTCGTCTGCAGTCCCACTGATCCATTTTCATTGTGAACTAGTACTACTTCTGGCCAAAACCGTGGCATGCAGTTATGAGCATGTAGTCAACAATCTAACTATATCTTACACATATTGTATAGTTTCCCTAAAGAGACTCAGTATGTGGATGGGATGGGAAGATTTGAGGAGGTATTGTTTATTGAAAATTATAGTTTGAAAAGAATTTTTGTAAATATCAAAAAGAACTTCCAAGAAGAAGCACAGTTTTTCAGAAAATTAACCATGTCTGTGCATTTATAAATTCTCAGATTAAGTTTCAGAAATAATATTGTGCATGGGCAGATGGTTTTATTTCCATGCAAATAGAAACTTCGGCATACGTTATAAGGATTGGTGAGATTATTTGGGAACCTGCATTTTAAGTGTGAAAGTTGATAATCTGAATTCCAAAACAAATGGTTATACAAGAATTACATGATCAGTAACAGTAAGAAAATATCAGTATTTTGATCTATGTTAGAAGATACAGAAAGTGATTTTTTTTTGTTACTGGTCGTTATTTGTATTCTCAGACATTATAGAAAGAAAAGTGAGAAGAATAATTTTTTACTCTGGACAGAATAAAACAGAAAGCACTTGTCTCCTAGAAAAATAATAGCAGATAAGTATGGAGCATCTGAAATGTTACTTGTCCTAACCCCATAGTGCTCATTTCTAGAGCACAGACACACCAGCTGTTCTCAAAGAGATGTTGAAGAAAAGGCCTACTGAAAGGAATACCAACAGGACAAGCACTGTACTGTGAGATCTCCAGAATGCTTTCCCAGACTTCTGTAGTTTGCAGCTGGGGGAAGGTTTTAAACTTCAGCTTCTATGCTGCTCCTAAGACAGAAGTAAAATGTTTGTGTTCCAGGTCCAGTCGCTTTTGAGCCCGTGTAAAACTTTAAAAGAAATCATAGCATGTATTTCCCCCTACTTTGGTTTTGGGGAAAATGTCTGCAAGGACCTAAATAATATAATATCACTTTTTCAACAACAAAGAAAGTATTTAAGTATTTGTAAACATGCTAGTCTTGCGCATGAATATACTTGTCTGCATGCAAGCAATGAAATGAATGAAAGAACGCATACATAGTATTAATTAACTACAAGCTACTTGATTCAGATGCACTTAAAAATCTGAAAACAGATGTAACTAAGTCCAGTAGCAAGTTAAATTTAGTGGACTCATCAATTCTAGTGTTTTCTATAAAAAGGAAAAATTAAGAGGTATAGATAGTACTGAATGGAAAATTCGGTTTGGGTTCTCTTAAAGACTCTGCTTCTCTAAAGATCAAGGCCACATTAAACATTGTGCTTGCAAAATTGTTCTGTTGTCATTTTTGCACTTATCCTTGAGTAGGAACATTACCTTGTTTCCTCTTTTCCATGAGTCAGTTGTGGCTCATGGTTGTTGTACATTGTCCTACAAAAGTGAGTTATTTTATTTTATGAATACAAAGTTACTCCATATGAAGAACTGTGACAGAATTTTAAATGATTTTTTACAACTCCTGGTTTGAAAAGGAAGATGCTTTACATGATGGGGTTAATTAATATTTTTTTTTTCTGGCAGGTTGGTGTAAAGTAGTAGTGTAGCCTTGGTGTCTTTCAGGATCCATCTTCTAACTTCAGCAGTGAAATCAATATTGGTATCTATATAGACTGCAAGTGGAGATTCAGGTTCCTTTCCCCTTTATCTGTTGTTTTTTCCCTAAAAACTTCTGCAGCTTGTTGCTTCTGAAAGCAGTTTCTGGGCTCATAATATACAGAATTGTTGGAAGGAGAATTTCCATTAAAATTCAATTGCTGTTGCACAAAAGTGTCTGCTGGTTTATTAAAAAAAATCCTGAAATTATTGCATAATCATCCTGTAAAATTTTATTTATTATCTAAGTCATTATTTTTTAAAATATTATAGTCTGGATTTTCCATGAAGGAGAAACTCTGAAATATTTTCAGTCTTTATTTCCACACTTCTAGAACAATATTTTGGACCCATTTAATATAAACGCATCTTTCAAAAAAATAGTTCATTGGGAAAAAAATACAATTCTATATTAAGAGCAGAGATTGTATTTTGTGAAGAAAGAAATTGTTCACCAGAAGTTCTTGTTTTGACAGACAGACCTATTTTTCAGAACCTGTCACTACTGGGATATTGTTTTTGTTAAGAAAAAAACTGACATTAGAAAAGTTGGGAGACATTTTTTACCCATATTGAACAATTTTGAACACCTTAATGAAATCTTTTTAGTTTTCATTTAGAAATATTCTTCTGGTTTGAGTTTGCCTTTTTGAAAGGCAAAGATTACCTTCAGCTGGAATAAAGCATTGCAGCTGAAATGAAGACAACATTTTGGGGATTTGATTGGGTGTTCTTTTCAAGGAAATTAGAAATCTATAGTATAGAAGCCAAACACAGTTTATTAGAAATTAAATTTTAGAAATCATTAATTATTAAATCTTAATTTTAAAGCAATGAAATCAGCATCAGTATGTTGTTACATACCACTGTGTATTTCACTGTATTTTTCTTACTCATGTAAATATGATGATCTCATAAAGAAGACTAGCTAGGCCTCTAGCTAGCCATTCATATTCCTGTTTTTGTAATAATTGCCTTAGAAGGATATGCTATGTATGCGTTGTTTTTTCAAAATGAGACATGAAATAGATTGGTATTTCATGACAGTGTAAAAATTCCTACCTCTATTCCTATTTCTCTTCTGTTTCGTAAAGCAACAAATTGTAGTTATTTTGCCTTCCACTGTAATTATGTCTCTTTTTACCTTTCTTCCTGAAAAACATTTCCTTGTCAAATATGTTGACTCCAGCTTTACTTAGCATTATTCAGTGGTAGAGTTGATTGCCTCTATTCATCACTTGAGAGAAAAAAAAGAGAAAGTATTATGTTGTGGTTTTATCTTGGTCATTCTACGTTTTTTAAAAGGCAAAGTATTTAGAAATAAAGAGGGCTTGATTCTATTTAATTAGATATGGTTCTTTGGTTTAAAATCAAATGTCTCCTCTCTTGCTTTTTTAATTGAAATAAGCCTGTATGCCCATCTAAATTTCCAAGAGTTAAATTTATTTTGCACCTGGTTTATTTAAGAAGCTGTCAATGGATCATTTAAGGAGCTTCCTCTGCCCTCTGCCGTCTGACCAGTCTAGTCTCCTAAACTTTTGACTCCAAAAGTAATTAATGTGCTGCATTTGACATTAGTGGCTTTAATTTTGAGTCGAATTCTGATGGGAAGGCTCTTCTACAATTGACGTGACATATAGAAACCTTTAGGCTTGGAAGAGGGATTAATATTCATTTTGGGACTTCAGAGACAATTGGCCTTTAGGACCTTGTGCAACTGCATAGGGCAATTTCTTATTAAGCTTTGGCTAGAGATCTTTTGAAAATTATTTTACAACTTCCTGTAAGTCTGCAGTTCAGTGAACTAAAGCAATAGCTCATGAAGTTCCTTCCACTTTTTGGGCATAGCAGCAACTGACGACATTTCTCATTTGGTAACTATAAGGTCCTCAGCATTACTGAGCTGGAGAGGAAGGAAAAAGAACAGCCTATAGTTGAAAGGTTTGCAATTTCAGCAAAGTGGTTGGAGTACACTGGAAAAAACACATAAGGTGTTCTCTGAATTCTTGCTTTATGGCATTTTATAGAGTTTAGTTTCAACTAATTAAAGCAAGTTGGCAATTTACATCTCAAATTGTAACATGAAATTTAATTTAACAATGTTTTTTAACTTTTCAGTGTTCTCTATCAGAGTAAAATGTTACGGAAATTAAAATGTGCTATTTCTAGAGAGCAGTGTATGTAATTTTTTTCTTTTTTTAAGAATTACAATTGATTTGCTGGTGGAAGTGCCCCTGAGACAACCAGATTTCTTCATTTATCCGTTTCCTATAGAAGATGACTCTTTTCCTTCATATGAAACTATCTGCTCTGAAAAACTGAGAAACATGTATTTTATTTCTGTCTTGAACAGACAGATGTTACTTCCACACTTACTTTTATTAAAAAATTTAAAAACATTCTGAAGTTAATCTACATTTCTACAGTAGGACTGAGGATCAATTACATCAAGGAGTGAGGAGACAGCCTACTATAGAACATTTCTTATGTTCTTTGTTCCAGGTCACTCTGCTGGTAGCAACATTGCAGGAAAATTGGGGGTCATCTTACAACTACATTCAGTCAGGGATGAAGAGATTGCCTTTGTAGATTGCAGATATGCTTTTTTTTTGTTCTAAACTAACTCTCTCCTGTGTCCTGCAATGTGAAGGCTGAAAACAGTGAGGCAGTGCATTGTTTTTAGAGGAAAAAGATCTTAAATATGCCAAATCATGTATCTCTCATGTATTACATGAGTAATCAAAATATTGACCATCATTGCGTCATTTCTATTTAGTTTTTAAATTATACTGATTTTTAAAGTGATTGTATCAAGTTGGGTACCTAATTAGAAAGCATAGAGGTTTCTTAATTAGAAGAAAGAGTTGCTGTGTTTTGAAAGAGCAGCTTTCTTTGGAAGGTATGACTTGTACTTACAGGATAAGAGCACACATAAAGTTCTTTCTGATAAGTTACAGATAATGTAACTTTATACTTTTAACTACCTAATTGCTAGTTGGAATAGAGCAGTGAGGAATGGCAGTATTCACATTTGCTACTAGTTCAGTCTGCAGAAGTAGTTTGACTATAACAAAAAAATGAGACTGTATGCTTGGGAGTGTGTGCTTGGGATGTGAGTACACAGCAAGAAGATGAGTCTTGTAAAACAAGACAGTGGACTGTGATTTAGAAAAGCTCAGGAGTACCTAGATCTGCCTCTGATGCCCAACCACAGGTTAGGCACATAAATTTACTGTTCGTCAATTTCTGTTTCTGTCCTGGTTTAGCTCCAGCCCAGCCAATTTCGTCAGCTAAAGCTGAGCAGCTGGCAGTTGGGTTCCCAAATTCCCCTCCTCCCAGCCCAGGGAAATGGGAAAGGAAAATAAAAGGAAAAAGACTTGTGGGTTGAAAACTAGAACTATAGTTTTAATGAAATGATGATGATGATATAATATATACAAATATATGAAAACATGCCTCCACCCCTCAATGACTACATGTCACTGCAAATACTGTAGAGCAGACACAAGGGAATGGGACCATGGCTAGGACGCAGCTGAGCTCAGGAACTGAATTTGGGAACACTTGGGTCTGGGATCAGTAGCAACCAGACCGCCAAGGTCCTGGATGTCAGCCATTGCAGAAGAGAACAAGACCCTTGTAATCTCTCAGTTTTATACTGAGTATGACGGATATGGGATGGAATACTCTATTGGTCAGTTTGGCCTGTCCTATTTACCCCTTCCTACAGGTGCGGCCCTTTTTTTCACCAGCTCGAGGATGGCCTTGGTTACTAGAGGAATAAGTGTAAATATTGGCCTTTCTGCATCCAATGTCCTGTTTTTCCACTTCCAGAGAGAAACTGTCTAAAACCCATGTAGTTGGGTTTCAGAAAATGAAGTTACTTAAATGAGACTGAGTTAGAGTCAGAAAGCTAGCTCTAATTTAGCTCAAAGCTCAGACCACAGCAGTTTCTTTACTCTTGTGTTTCTCAGGTGTAGTCCAGGCTTTGGTCTGACCAGTCACTCATTTCCTCTGTCACTCAAGGAAACAATCTCTCCATACACCAAGATGTACATTATTCTAAATTCTTAATATTGAGCTTGGTTAAGAAATACAGTAGTCTTCCAAAGAGAACAACAGCTTGCTATCTGCATGTACTGTTTGAAACTAGGCTGGAAAAGTATTTTAAATAAAATTTTGAGCTGGGTTTTGGAATAGACTATGTGGGCATTCTTATGTCAGATTTAAAAATACATTTTCTTATTCAAACATGGGAGCAAAGTTTTACAAAAAACCCTGTAATAATAAAGCTTTTAAGTTACTTTTGAAAGGGGAGGTGGGGAGAAAATTAGTTTTACCAAACAGAGAAAGATAAACTGTACAAGACCAGGAAGGTTTTATGCCAGTTCTGGGTGACACTAAGTGAAGCTGAAGTTTCCAGTTTATGCTATGGGCAAATAAGCACTAGTTTTTACGTTGTGGAAACTATTTGTGAGATAGCTATGAAAGTAAGGCTTGTATTTGATTGCTTATTTGGTTCATTGCACTATTGAGTTTTTTGAAAGATGTACAATACATTTGGAAGATTCAGTTTGGTGGTAAATATTAATACTTCTGCAGCAGTGACTCTTAAGGAATGGAGCTATGTATCTTTTATTAAAGAAATAATTTGTTTATAAATTAATACACATCTTAAATACATCTTTATAAACCACAGGAAAATTTATACAGCGTATAATTCCTACTTCATATTAATCCTGATTCTGTCACTGTTGACATTCATGTTTTTGGTAGTGTGGAATAAGCTTGCATTTGTAGTGTCCTGGTATATGTAGATACTTCCAGATGTTCTTTCTTTCATCAAACTTTCTCAGAAAAATGCTGCCTGCATTGAAGATTTCTTGCAAAAAGTCTTTTTCTATTTTGCATCTTTTATCTGTTCCATAGGTGTGTATTAATTTTCTGCTTATTTCTGCACTATAGTTTTTAACAAAGGTAATTTTGCTGTCTTTTCTGAACATCACTTTTAAGTTCAAGTATGTAAAATAAGCAATAAAAAAGAGCCACAGGTATGATATGCTGAAATAGTTTAATAACTGTAATAAAAAGCAAAGCAAAACTGTGGGAAAATGATTTGCATTGCTATTAAATGGATGAATTTAACATACAAATTGATTTTACTGATACACAATTTGCCAGATTTCTCTGGTCTTTCAGTCAGTATTCAAGAGCAATGCAAAAAATAAGATGAGCTTTCAAAGTTGTGGCGTTTATGTAATACTTATTAAATATTAGCAGTATTCGTATTTAGTGTGGTTGTGTGGTATGAGTGCTATAAATTTTGATGGCCTAATGATTTTTTAAAAAATATAAATAAATAATACTGTGAATGTTTTTATCCTATGTCGTGTCAGGGTCCTACAAAAGTTAGGAGCTGCCTGAGATCGTGGGGTCCATTGTGGCAAGGCCAGATGCCAGGGCTCATCCCAGCCCCAGCCAGGAACAGGACAATGAGGGGGCACCAGGTCAGTCCCAGCCCTGGGCGCTGGGCATCTCCCTGGCGACAGGGACAGGCCTGGATCAGTGGGGTTCGTGGCCAGGCAGGGCAGGGCTGTGGGGAGCTTGAGGCTGGTCCTGCTGCCAGTTCGCTGGGCAGGGGATAATTGCCACGGTGGGGGCTAATATGGACAGATGAGGGAAACCCACAAAGAGGGGTCAGGAACAGTCAAGGCTGATGATGCCCTTGGGGTCCTGGTTTACTGAGCTTTCAAATAACTACAAATGCTACATTTTTAACCCTTAAGAAAACAAAATTATAATTAATATTCTGTAATTCGCAGAAAGAAATCTTCAGTGTATTTTTCCAGGGTGGAGCTGATAGTATTGTGATCTGATGAGTTTATGAAACAGTAGTCCACTACCTGCGCGGGGCTATGCAAGATTACAAATACATTCTGAAATGTGAAAACCTCTTTATTTTGCATATATTAATGGCTCTTGCTTTGTGATTAATTTCTTTGTTGTGCACTTATCCCCAAAATTTGAAGTACATAATTCAGAAGGAATTTCCCAATCCAATTTTTACACTGATAGTTTTATTCAAAAGCTATAATTTTCATAGAATCATAGAATCACAGGAAGTGGTAAGGTCTTCTCTTCAGCCCATTTGTCTTCAGTAGACTTCAAACAGCTGGTAAAGGCAGTGCTCTTTTGAAGGAGGAGGCCTTGGGTATCATACATACATAACATTCATGGAAATTTAAGAAAATGAAGTTCTGTCACCCAGAAACTTAAAAAAAAAATTAGGGCCTTTTTAAACTCTGGTAGCAGGAAGGTGATAAGCATAATTAGATGAGTGACAAACCAGTATAAATTAGTGTGATTTGTTATTAATACCCAATTAGCTTGTAACTGAAGTTTCTTGGAGATAACAATTCTCATTGAGAGTTTAAAACAAAAATACTTCCCAACTGAATTGAGTTCCTTCAGATGAGATAAAAATTAAGTCATTAATATACTAGTGGACTTGGTCACAGATGATCTTATCTAGCATTTTAGAGCTTAATGATCTGAAGGTGTTTCTTTTATTATAGCAGAGACTTCATGTAATTACTTGACTGAAGGGATATAATGTGCTTTGGTTTATAAACCATGTATGAGTTTTATAGTCTGTTACGTCATGGTTTCAGTGGTTGTCTAACATGCAAGAAAAAAAGGGCATTTCATTTAATAAGGAAACAGAAAATAATCATAAGAAAAGACACAGTATTATTGTCCCTATAATTGATGGTTAATGTGTACTTTAACACTTTCAAATGATTGCACTTCCTTTCAGGAAAGGTGGGATAGTCTTAATGTGACAGCCTTAATTATAAAAATGTCACTTCTGGAAATTAATAAAAAAAAATCATTAAGAGTTCACTGATTATATTTGTGAAGAACGTCTGGCTAATTTAAGTTGCAGAATACTATTAAATGGTAATACGCATTTTAATAGTTGAATAATTTCAATTTGAATCTGAATTTGAATTTCAACTGAATCATTTCAAGGAGATTGTTAAACAAATCCTGTGATTCTGTTAAAGATGCCTTTAATACAGTACATTGTTCATACGCCATTCGTTGTCAGCTTCCAAGTATAAACTGGGAAACAGGTATAGGTTAAATCACTTGAGAGGCTGGGTTATTAACCTAGTTAGGAGGCTCATACAGTCACTGCTGCTCCAGATAACAGCAGTCAGATGGGCATACATCAGTAGGGCGACTTTTTTTCCTGGTGGGACAGATTGCCCTCATTCTTTGGGGCATCAGTAGCATCGCTATTAGTTTCGCTGACTTTAAAAAAATGGCCCAGATCCTTAAAGGTATCTTTTGCCTAACTGGCCTTAATTCCTCTAAGAGGTTGAGGATAAAGTTCATACGTACTGTAAAGCACAACTAGACTTGTTATCCAGTCCCCTGGTCTTCTTCTGTGAGCTCTGTACCTCAATAGATTTCAGTTAAATACTCCTCACTGAGCTCAGAGTGGCTAACACCTGCAGTCTCTCCAGCCAACAGTTTACAATGCTTCAAGTTCTTGGAAAAGAAACCTTGTTTCTCATCTAGTTGGTGTCTGTTTTGGGGAAAATTAAAAACCTATGAATTTTCTTCATTACTTCAATGCTAAAAAATACAATCCTGATAAAAAATGTAGGTCTTTAGAGTACCATATGTTATTTTTTATTGCCTACAGGCTGACCATCTGACTAAAGTTGGGCTTGTATGAATGCATGTATTTTTTGGCTTCTCAGGCTGCTTGAAACTGATGCTGAATTGCTTATGAGAGGTCATAGAACGAGCACAGTACATTATGCTGGTTGTTCATCTCCTCTAAGTAGAGTTATGCAAATATATGTAATTTTGCACTCTGTCATCTTTCTTCTGAGTAGATTCACTTCAAAACAAAGTTGGTCTTTTCTGATCTGTAATCCTGACTTGGCTTGTAGTCTAGGTCGTATTCTGTGATGACCCTCACTAAGTAAATGCATTTGCATGTGAAGTAATACTAACTTTGGGGAGTAGTATTATCTGAATTTGTTTTCCTGATTTTATTGGCTTGTATATGAAATGGGATCAACTAAAAAGAAAAAAAGTGAACAAACAATCTAGCTTGTCAGTAATGAACAAATCTTAGAGGGAGAAATCTGTATTGGGAATATGTAGGTACATATACATGATATATATATATGTACAGTTGTCACAGAAACACTCTAACTGGACTGTTACCGTTGTAGGGGTCTGGTGAAGCAATATGTTTTTCTAATAAGCTTTTGAAGTGTAGACTTAGATTTAAAATAACCATTAGTTGAGGGTCATAGGATATGAACTGGTAGTCTAACTTATACAACTCATTACCAGCTTCTTAAAGGCTGAATGTGGTCATCAAAGACAGGACAACAAAATCTTGAGATGACATCTCTAGTAAATCTTTTTTTTCTAGGCCATCATGAGAAAATGAAGCACTAGGACAGATGCAGTAGCACACTGATCTAAATTGCGTCCAAAAATATTTTGTGAAGTTTTTATTTTTTTCAAAATTGGTAGTCTTAGTAAGCTACCTTCCATTTTCAAACATCTTGAAATTGTTTGCATTTTAGATGCTAAAAGGATATTTTAAGCAGAAAAATATATTTTCTGGATAAATTGAGATTAATCTTAATCTGTAAAAATAGATAGAAGATATTTCTGCTTTCTAATGGTCTCACTAGTCTGCTAGCAAGACCTACAAGTTCAGGTAATGCTAATTTGGACATGAGGTAAGATTTTTTGAGTACAGTCAGTGATGATAAAACATCATTGGTGAGACAGTGTCACAAATATGATTTTTTACACTGTTTTCGTTTAGCAGCAATTTAGGATTTATTAATATTTTTGAGACAGATAACGTGATTAGGTAGTGCAGTTCTCACAGTACTTAATTGTCAGCCAATTTAAGAGAGCAATTCAATGGAATTTGTTACAATCAAAACAGCAAGACTGTTAAAGATTCAAGAATGGTAAGGTTCACCTGAGACAGCAGGATGAAAGTCTCAATAAAATTGCACATGCACACAGAGGTTAAATCGAATTACAGACACACAGAGAGACAGACAGACACACAGTTCTAAATCAAATTGCACACACACATAGAGGTTAATCTGTGATTAAAATTTCCCTTTTCATGACTTTCGTGAATTACTGACTTATATGTGCTGGCATTCATAAATGGACAGTCATTGAATCTCACAGAATCAGGCCTTTGAGTCCTTGCAAATCATCACTGGAGGATCTTTCAGTCCTTGTGAAATCTGCCCTGAGAAATACTCCAGCTCAGAGGGAGATACTGGGTGACACAGCCCGCTGTAGTCCTGGAGATCTAAAAAGGCCTTACTTTGGATTGCTGCTTATAGGATCGTGAGATGATTGGCTTTGGTCAGTGTTTTCCATTATGGCCACAATTTGTGCAGAGCTATTCTGTTACACAGTTCAGGCAGCACATGGCCCAGGTGTGGCCAGGGAGTGCCAGATTGCCACAGCCCCACTACTGCACCTGTAACCACAATAACAGCACAATGGGCATTTTTCCCAAAACATACATGGCTTATCATAAGATATCAGAATGGCCCAGGGTGCTGCACCACAGACAGAGAGAAAAATCTTCAAGGAATTTGGTAGTTTATTAATATTTTTTAGGGTAAAGTCCTTCTTGTTGAAAAGGAAGACTTCAGCGTTTTTCAAGTTTTTCTCAATAAAAATTTCAGTGACAATTAAAAGCATATTGCTCCAAAATATTGGGAAAAGAGGAAGAGGATGTAATAATATGAAGTTATGTCAAATGAAGTTGTTAACTGGCAAGTAGGTAAGAAAGGCTTCTTGCAAGACAGTTTACTTAACAATGAAAGGATGGAAAAGGACATCATGCATTCTGAGGTATTGAAAATAAAAATGTAAAGATTACAGCTGAAAAGGTACATGTTTTTAAGTAACAAAGGAAGTGTGCAGCTGATGGTGAAATATGTAATATGGTAAGAAATATAATTTTTTCATTAGAAAGTCTAAATGTGGAGGGAGTTCTGTGGTATTGCAGTGCTTGATAACATTGCGAAAGATAAAAGGTTAGAGAAAGGAGATGAAGTCACCTGAAATTTAGAATGCATGTTCATGTGAAAAAGAATTGGTTTTTTTCTGTGTGTATTTAGAATGGGAGAGATAGGCTCCATGTGAGTAAAAGAAATTTAGTCAATCTTGAATGTATATCAATATTCTGTTGAAAAGAATTTCATATAAAATCATGTGTAATAATAAAATGTATCTAGTATCTTAGCAACTGTATGAGTGAAAAACAGGAAAGGCATGCAACTGTTTCTTTGATTGTTTGTGATGATACGTTGTGGGTAGGAAAATTAATCTGAACTTCTTTCCAAAAGGTTGTGTTACATTTCTTCATCTGCCTAATATCATAAAAATCTGAACTCCAAAGTTCTGCATAAGAAAATGGTGAGGGTTTTTCTAAAAGGCTATGTAAAGGCTTCTGTAAAAAGAGATTTTACTAAAGGGAGGTCTGTCAGTAATAATTCTTGGCATAAAATCAAACATTCAGTTGGTACCCTATGAAGCGGAACGGCTAGGAGAAAGGCCCACAGGGAGAGGACAGTAAAAGTTGAAGCAAACTGGAAAGAAGTCACACTGATACACAAAGGCACAATTTAAAGCATTACAAAACAGTAATAATAAAAAAAACTAATGAGCAAAATGATTCTTTTGTGGATGAGTGGTTCTTTCTGCTGTTGCTTTGAAACCAGTTTGGTTGCAAGGCCCTGAATTTGCTACTGTGTTATAAAGGTACTCTGCATGGAAGTGTTTCCTTATTCTGCTCCTTTTTTTCTCTGTTATAAATTATGTATCTCTATTAATAAAATAAAGCTTTTCTCTTTAGAGCATATTTCTAACATAGTGTGGGGACAGGGAAGCAGTAGAGTCTGCCTCATGCACACACCCTGTTCCTGACAGCCCATTGTACTTCACATATGCTTAAAGCAAATCCCATGGGCCTATGTATAAATAGAAGCCAAAACCTCAAGAAGTGTTCAGCCTCATGCTGTTTGTTTATGGAATGAGAATGTGGCCTATTCCAGAGACAGAAAATTGTCTAGGTTAGAAAGATTTTGTCAATTAAGTAATTTTTGATCGTTTGGTTATTTTATTCATTTTATATTATTATCTTGGCTTTTTTGGGAGTAGAAAAGTTTCTGGTTTGATACATTTTACTCATTTTAAAAAAGAGTGCAGAAATGGTGACAATCAAGAAATGAGCAGAGGGATATTTGACATTACTGACTCAGCCTCATTGTGAGGTTGCTTTATTGCTTTCAATCCACATCAACAGCTGTGTGACACAGTTAACTCCAGGTCCTTTTAAATTATACATATCTGAATTTTTATTTTTTTTTTTAAAACTGCCTCTGGCACGTAGTAGATAGATGTTCTCCAGTGCAGATAAAAATCTTGATACATTTTAGTTTGATTGAAGTAAAGTTCTTTGCATACAAAAAGCACTGTCTGTAAATGTCATGAAGTATTAATTAACTAATATTAATTTGAAAGTGATTGGTGGTAAAGAACCAATGTTAGAAAGTGGTTTGCAATGAAATCACAGGTGTTTTTTTCTTTTATTTTTTACTCGTTTATAGAAAATAGTTTTCTTGCATCCAACAAATACTTAGTTTGCGTGTTCTTGGAAGGTAAAGAAGCACAGGGCTTGCTAGCTACACCTGAGGGAGTTTGATGTCAGAGGGAGAGACCACAACCGACTGGCAAGCAGAAAACCAAGCATACAGCTGTGTGCTGGAAGAGGCTTGGTGGGCTGGCTTGCACACTCCTGCCTTGTGTCAGGGGGATAGTTGGCCTAGCCTGAGTTACTACTTGGCAGACAGCATGTTATCAGATGGTTTCCACTGTCAACAGGATGTTTCTGTCCTCACTCTACTTGCGGATAAAGGAGCTTCGAAGTGGGATTCTCCAGTACCTGAAGTTATTTTTTACTTGAAGAAGTTTCTTCAAGAGGCAGAGGAAATAACAAGGAGTGGTAGAAAAATGTTTGTAGCTGCTTTCATCATGATTTTCAGAGCAAGCTTGTGCTTCCCTGCTGGCTCCTATGGGACTGGCTACTGAAATCTGAATAATACATCAGGAGTGGTGTTGCCATGAAAGCAGGAAGATGTTGTTGGAGATCTGTTAAGTTCCTTGTGAACTGCTGGATGGTGAAGTGGTGAAATGGTGTCCTGTTGTATCGTGGTCACATTTCTGCCTCAGTGGTTAATACCTCAGACATTTTTCCCCTGTGTTAATGCTCTTCCCATGTTAACACTCTCTCTGCTTCATCTCTCATTTGCTTTTTTGTGGCAGTGCTGATATTTTCATTAGCTTAGATTAATTTAACAGTGCTACATGATTGTTTTACTCTAATTTTTTACTAAAAGCTCTTAGGCACAATTTTTCAGGTGTAAATTCCCAACACTGTGTTTTAAAAGCTCTTGTTCTTCTTCTTATCTTTATTGTGAAGCCAAAAAGAATCTTTGTGTTCTGACAACCTTACAAGTAGCCTTCTAATATGTGGAAAGAACTTACCTCCTTCCCTGGGGAAAGCAAATTGCCCAAAACTAAATTTCAGCTCCGCTTTTGCGTGATTTATTAATCATGCCAATAATTTTCCATTCTTTATGTTAAGATTTTGATTCAAAAACTTGAGGAAATTTTGTTTCTTTTCAGAATCACCAGAAAAAATAGCTTATGTTGGACAATCTCACTTGTCTAAAACATGTCTAATTCTGACATCATTCTATGTGCGGGTGGCAGTGAATTCAGATATATATTGCATTCTTCAACACACAAAAGTACTTGATTAGAAAAATAAAAATAATACCAGGATGGGCTTGTCTGTATCTTTTCATGCTCTGTTGTAGAACCGTTGTTAACATTGCCTCTGATAATAACAGTATGGATACCTGCACACTCTTAAATTTGTTATTACTTTCAAAACCCGTTAGTCTCTCTTTTAATTTTCATTTTCCTTCAATTTCTTTCAGTTAGATTAAATTTCCTTCTCATACTCTGAGTATAAAATCTTTGGTTTATGCTTTATTTTAGTCAGACAGTGACAGCTATCTTCTACCTATGGTCTGTAGAAATACATATATTTTTTTCTAATACCACCTCTTTTAATATTTCAAATTAGTATTGATGTTTAATATGAAACCAAGACATTAAAGCCTTGTAGTCATATGTTTATGCTACCATTTAATTTCTGAAAAGAATGAAGGATTTGAGGTCTTGCTTACTGATGCATAGTTTTGATGCTTTTCTAGAAAAACGTGCTCAATATTCAGTATCTAGTTCCCTGGAAATAATTCAATAAGCACTCAGATGTCCTTGTGGAGCAGGTGCAGGTTCTACTATTTTGTATCTTTGAATATATGCCACGCCCTCTGAAGTTGTTTACTATATTCTGTATCATCATTAAGTTATACAACCCCATTAATTAGCTTTATTAAAATAACAACTTTACAGAAAGTAAACGGCTTTGGATTATATAGTGAATACAGAGGGCAAATGGAAGGAAGGGAAATTTTCATATTTTAAGTTCCAATTTATGTTCAAGGTCAGGGTGTATTTTTATCTGAATTCATCCTTACAAGAGTCTAATATTAACAAATTAAATAATTAATAAATTTGATTAATCTGATATGCAGACCAACAACTCTAACCTTAAATTCTGGTCATTTTGTTACATATATTCATTGTAGAAATTTGTATTCAGTTCAATGTACCACCAGAAAAACATTTTGGAGCATTTTGGTGAAAGGAGTTTTTCTTACTCTATAGCTATTCAAATCTTTAAGTGATGAAGTTATGATGGAATTTCTAATAAGGAAGTAAAACACTTAGTTTTCCTCTAGTTCATAATGTAAATGCTAGGGATGCAAATTCTGATGTTTACGTTGAAGTTGTTCTATGATTTGTATTTTGACAGTATCCTGCATGCTGCCACTGGAGGTAATAGGTTGACACACACCTAATACCTTGTTATGGAAGCTGAACTTCAAAAACACAAAAGAGAAATACAAACGTACAATTCAATTCTAGTAATAATGTTACCTACTATGCAAAGGTCCAGTGAAAATAACCTAAAGAAATACTGAAGAAAGCTCTTGGATTTGGTAGCCTTTTTCTTGTGCCTCCTCATTGTGCTAAGTAATGGGCTAATAATTCCAAGAGTTCTACATTAAAAACACAGAGATTACTTTTCTTAAGGGTTTTTTTAGTCATGCAAAACAAGGTAATTGGAGATGTTTCTGTTGACTTGCATTAGACTCTAGAGTTACAATAATGAAGCTTTCTCTCAGAATGTAGCATCTTTGCTGTATTCTTGAAGTATACCTCTTAAAAGATCAGTAGTACTAGGCAGCATGCTGCAGGAGGTTATCAGATAGTCAGAAAATGAAATAAAAATGCCTTTCTCAGTATGTGCCTACATGTTTATACTTTTAGTTTTTTTGTTTAGCTTTCTACTGGTACATGAGGCAATTCTGAAAAGGCTTCTGATTCTCTTTGTGATTGTTTATGCTTAGAAATCTCAGCTATGTTAGTCTGTGCTTTTACCTCCAAACCTACATTAATACTTCAAAAATTAAAGAATCAAATAGTATCCTGCTGGATGCAGTGAATGAGTAGGAAGAACAACATGTTCAATTTCTATTAAAGCAGATAGCCTTTTTTTTGACAAAGAGGACCATGCACCAGAAATTTATCCCTTTGGGAGGGTGGAATGAAAACAAAAGGGTGGCATGTCTTAGACTTGATAGCTAAATGAATTTTTTTTTCCTCTCTATCTTAATGTGCAGATTGAACAACTGTTGACAATGTCCCTTCTGCATGATCGGGGGATGCAAATTGTCTTATTTCAGTGACAAACATCATCATTCTTTCCCTGTTGTGTATTGCATTAAAACAATGAGATGAGTAGCTTGTCTAAACTATTCTTATTCTAATAATGTACTATCCACAAAATATACAACAGGAAGAAATTGAACCATTTTGTCTCCAGCTGTCTACCTTTCTTACTTTAACAAGATAATTTAAAATCAAATAACAAACAAAAAAAACCCCTCTTAACTTATAGGTGTGGTAATTGGTTCCTCAGCTGTAAGGTAGCTTTTCTAGCGTATCAAGTTTTTTGGATGTCACTGAACTAAGGACACTCAATAGTGTTCAAAATAAAAACCAATAGCATTTTACTTCATTCTCTGTTCTGTTTCTTCTTTATCTGTAGGAAGATTTTTTAAAATCCCACGGATGTTTGTATATATTACCTGTGTGCACAGCAGTGTTGTAAGTTCAGGCCCTGATCAGAATTTTTGTGCAATTTATAGTCATCTACTCAGCTATGAACATATTTGATTAGAGCCTGGTTTTGTCTGTCTTTTTCACTTGGATCAGGAAATGTACACTGTGTTCTTCCTCGATTCTAGTAGTATTTTAGTCATCTGTTTATTTCTGCTAGCACAACAAACTTATTTCCATAGGAGAGACTTTGGCTGCAGAGAAGAAAAAGGTTCAGCAGACTCCACTGTATATTCTATGGCTGTCAACATTAAATGAAAACCTCAGTTTAATGAAAGCAAATCCAATGAGCCTTAGTCTGACACTTTTGGTCTGAACTTAAAAAGACATAAAATGTGTTCTTATTAGAAATTGGTAATGCGTACTCAACTAAAAAAAAATTTATGTGAATAAGCCAACTAGATAATCATAGAATCATTTGTGTTGTAAAAGACCCTTAAGACCATCAAGTCCAACTGTAAACCTAACACAGCCAAGTCCACCACCTCCTAAGCCATGTCGCTAGCACCACATCTACATGTCTTTTAAATAACTCCAGCAGTGGTGATTCAACCACTTCCCTGAGCAGCCTGTTCCAGTACTTGACAACCCTTTTAGTGAAGAGATGTTTCCTAAAATTAAATCTCCCCTGACGCAACTTGAGGCCATTTCCTCTCATCCTGTCACTTGTTACTTGGGAGAAGAGGCCAACATTCACCTTTCTACAGCCTGTTATCAGGTAGCTGGAGAGAGCTATAAAGTCTCCCCTCAACCTCCCTTTCTCCAGACTGAACAGCTCCGGTTCCGTCAGCCACTCCTCTTAAGACTAATGCTCAAGTCCTTCACCAGCTTTGTTGCTTTTCTTTGGATGCATTCCAGCACCTCAGTGTCTTTCTTGTAGTGAAAGGCCCAAAAGAGAACATCGTTATTCAAGGTGCAGTCTCTCTTACTAATGATGAAGTTGATACCAACCTGTGTTGTCAAGATTCCCTGATAGTTTTGACTCCCTAAGAAGTGCTGAGAGGTTTCTAAGGACTGGGACACAGCTTAATTTTATTTCTCTAACACTAAAGTAGTTCTGGTTAGTATTCTGTTTGGCATGCAATATAAATTTCCCTATTTTCCTTCTTCCTGGACATTTAAACTATAGGTTGGTTTTCACTGTAGTTTAGAAGCACTGAGTCTATCTGTTGACAATGAAATACAGGTTATCATAGCCAGAACTTAATATAAACAGGTGACACAGCAGCAATTTTTTTTGCTTAAAGCATCTGAGGGTTTTATATAAGAGAATTCCAGCTTCATTGCAACACTGAAATGACACGAATTACAACATGGTTCTTCTGTTACCTGCTGAAATTAATACATTTTAACATAAAATTTGCATAGATTCTAAAGTCATGTAGAGCATAAACATTAAATATTTAATCATACGTCAGTTATGCTATTCTGGCGGGAAGCAAAAAGCTTTGCAATATGCATGCAACACTCAATACCCAGCACTTTCTAGTAGGTGCATGGGTTTCCTCACTGCCTACTAGGTTCTTTTTTTTTAACACTTCTTATCTTGGAGGTGCAATGATCCTTGAAATCTAATATTCTGTGTAAGAATTTTAAAAGGTGATGCACACAGACAAACAAAAATGCAGATCATGGATGCCTACAAGACTCAAGATACCTATTGTCAATTTACTTACAAATCCTGTAGTAGGATATGAATGATAACTGCCAATGTATTTCCTACACATCATTACTGTCCCCCTGCTAGCATTTACATGTCCACCATGTCCAATTTGGTAACTTGGTAGAGAAGATTACGATAGGATTCTGTATGTAGAAGTCAAAGCAGTGTTAACTACAACAGGCCAAGATGATGTAGATCTATTTAAATTCAGTGCTACCAGACAAATAATAAAGATAAATTACTGTGAATATGTCCCTTCAAACCGAAAGAAGACAATGTGTTTTAACCAGAGCAACAGTATTAGTGTGGTGCATTTAACAGGACTACCAGATAGACCTTAGAAATTCAGTGCTATGGAGGCAGAGCGGTGGTGGTGGTCAGAAAAGGTCATCTAGTACAATGCCTCCCATTTTTCACTGTTCAAACTTGATTTCATTCAATCAAGGACTTTTTCATGCTTCATTGTAGTACTTAGTTCTTATGAGTAACACATCTGGAAGGTAACAGGCTGCTTGATGTTTGTAATGTCATCGAGAAAAGCTCTGACTCAGTAGTCCATTCCAGTCCAGTCACACGAACTCTAAGTGTAAGGGTGCAGATTAACAGTGAAGGTGAGGAATGAAGAATGAAGCTTCATGGCTAAGATAAAAACAGTGCAAACTGCACTGCAGATGCAGTAATTAATGCAGCTATGTCATATGCTGGCTTTGCATTCTTCTCCCGAAACCCCTCGACTATAAATTGCACTGGCAGTCCCAGAAGCTGAGGTCCAAGTTACCTATATGCTTCCTGGATCACAGGTAGGAATTCAGTTTGAACCAGTATTCTGCCTTCTAAATGGGATGTGAGGGATGATTGTATACATGTGAGAGCAATATATGCAGCTTCACTGCTTACGCTGATTTTCATGCTGCCAGTGTGGCTTTTTAAAGAAATAGCTGTCCCCACTCTGCTGTTGCAAACTACAGGTGTGCAGAAATTTTTTATCTACATCTTATTCTTCAAGGAGTATGTTTAATTAAGAATTGGAAACTGCTTTGATACCTTTTATCCCTCTCAGTGCTTGGCAGATCCATAATTTCATCAGATGTGACTATCTCCTTTTTTTTACCCCTCTGCTGAATTGAAGTGCTCTACGTCTTATGTTAGAAGGAGGTTCTGTTTATAGCATAAATCAGGATTTCGTAAAGAAAAAAAATAAAAAAAAAAATAAACCTGAACTTTTGAGTGTACAGTAGAGATTTGCTAAATGAGATTTTTCCTAGCTATGAAAAGTTTGAGGTTTTGGGGATTGTTTTGATTTGATTTTTTTCATAGAAATGGCTACACAATCTTACCCCATGCCTTTCTTTTTAATTCTAGTTCATAATTGTCAATTAAGATTTGTTTAACATCAACATTAGCTGCTTCCAAATATCAACTTTTACCCTTCTTTCTCATCTTTTCAAGTGGATGAATGACATATGCTGGGTTAAGAGCTCTGAATAGTTCTTTTTTATTCACCATAATGGTTGCTTTCCATTTGGTCTGTTTATAACATTTATCCTCTGATCATGGTTACTGGGAAATGAGATCTAAGTTGGGAACTGGGAGAAGTGAATGTCTTACTATTCTTTTGCTCCAGATTTAGGAATTCTCATTAATAACCTATTCTTCATTTGAAATTATCTTTCTTAATTAAGAACGTTAAAACTGTTAATTTGAAATTAACTTGCTTCATTTGCATGGTGCTTCTTTAGCTATAGTTTTCTCAAAATAGCATTAAGATATTATTAAATGATTGCTAGATAATTGCTAGATATTTCTTCAATCAGCTTCAGATAAATAGTAAACATATGAGTTTGGGAATTGCTTCATTTAAAATATGGAGAATTCTAGGAGCCCTCTTCTTCTCCAAAAGCTGCTTAAAACTTTCTTCTCTAATTCTGTTTATGACGTGATTTTAAAAATTTGCCTTAGGCCCCTCTCATCCCATGAGGAACAGGAGGGCACAAAAGCAAAGGCAAACCATATCAAATGCCACACAAAATGGAAGTATATCAGTAGATAGTGCTCGTCCTGTCAGTTCATTTTTGTCATATGAAGAGTTTATGTGACAGTGTTCATCACTGATGAATGCTGAAATATAGAAAATTTGAGTTCGGGCAGGACAAGAGAAAGAGGGAGGCTCAGACTGTATCCGGCCTTGTTCATTAACGTTATGGGTAAACCTAACTGAGTTTCTTTCTTGGAAAATGTTTCATAATGTCACTTTTTAAAAAAACGTGTCTACATGAGTTCACTGTATATTGTATTTCTTAGTCTTTAATTGACTTTTCCTGGTACATCAGGTTTGCAGATAAATCAGCCTCTTAGTCAGGAGAAAGCATTGACTGCATAATATTTATCACATTGTAAGAACATATTGATGTTATTGTCAATTTTTCCTGACCATATGCTTGTACTTGAACAGACTGATGTAATTCCTGTCTTCTTAATGTGTTAAGTATAAACGTTGTAATGTGGTATAGACTACAAATGAGGCAGGGAAAATTCTGAGGATTTTTTTTAAAGCCATCTTAAACTCAAAAGGATTGTGAAGTCAGGTAGCCACAGTTCATGCAAGTGACTTGTAAGGGGAAGCAGTTAGGATGGCTGCATCATTCTGATTTTCTATGTGTGCCCACCTAATTTAAAAAAAAAAATGCAGCCCATTATTGAGAGAGTCAGGAAGATTTCAGTCTTTAAAATATTGCTGATGTTATTCTGATCCCTAATCACAGCTGCAGCAGTGCAATATTTATGTAGCGTTTTTCTATGCCTATGCCTGTTTTGTTCACCAGTAAAATATCTAAAAGTGTTTTTCTGTATTCGTCCTTTACTGTGATGAGCTTTTCAGCATTGTAAATAGTTCCATTTTATGGAACAATAGAATGGCAACTCTGTCAGTAGTTCATTGTGCTATGGTTTGAGTACTTTGAGTGTATCGGTATATTTCCCCACTGATAAATGAAATGTATTTGCTGCAGTAATTCTTTCATATATGAAATATTGTAACGTTTGAAGGTGAATTTTATTTACTGCAGTATAAAATTGCGTCTTTATTTCCTTATCCCGCCTGTGTTTGACTTAAAGACTCATATAGAAAAACAAAGTGTCTGTAAAATTTATATTTTTTGCTTTTCTGGAGAACTTGGTAGTTGTTTTTTCAAGACTAGAACGATTCAGGTTCTACATTCTGTAACCACTTGTTGGTTTTATTCTGGCAATTATTTTTTGCATAAAATTAAGGATTTATTATGGTAAATAGAATTCATTTTGAATTTGATATAAAAAAAAAAATCTTAGAATGGTTGAGGACAGAAGGGGCCCCAGACCACCACCTAGTCCAATTACCCTGCTCAAAGCAGAATCAAAACAGATTACACAAGGCCATGTCCAGTTAAGTTTTGAGTATCTTCAGGGACAGAGTCAACCTCAGAGCCAACTTCTCTCAGTGAATTGTTCCAGTGTTTGATCATCTTAACAGTAAAAATGCTTTTTATTTCTTACGTTTAAACAGAATCTTTTTTATTCCAGTTTGTGCTCATTGCCTTTTGTCCATTCCCTGTGCATCACTGAGAAGAGTCTGGCTACATCATCTTTTCTCACTTCTGTTCAGTATTTATAAACATCGGTAAGATCACCCCTGAGCCTTCTTTTCTCAAGACTGAACAGTCACTTTGAACTCTGAACAATTGAGATGGTATTGTTCGTGTGTGTACCTTAGAATCTGCTGAACAGTAACAATTTCAGCAAAGGCATAGTATTTTCATCTGTTTGATAATTTTCTATTGGGCATTTTGCCTCTATGTTGTGGCTGATGTTTGCACAGCTGTTGGGAACTGCTCACAAAAAGACTTGCAGTGGGGAATCTAGCTCATAATGATAGGTACAGAAGACTTCATGTTTTTAAAATCTACATATTTTCAATCCAAAAGGATAAAAAGAAAATATTTTTGAAGTATTTTAAAACCAATCTTTAATGATGTTAGTTCATTGTGTGCTATGAAGATCTTTTAAAAAAACATGTTTTCTGTGGAATATAAGGATACTAGTCATGTTTACTAGATACTTTGCAGTGAATAGGGAGAAGATTGCTATGCCAAAGACATCCTATTAAGATAGGACAGTGGGCTGCTGTAGCAAAAGGAATATAACTTGCCATTGTTGACTGGCAGATGACAATATTGATCACAAAGGGAATTGAGGTGTGCTCACATCACCTGTTGCATAATTTTATTCTCACTGCAGCAAAGCAGAATTTTATTAGTAGATTTGAAGGGAAGTAGTAAAATCATAGAAATTTGTCGGGTTCCATTCAAAAATGAGAAACAGTTTTAGACTAAACTAAAAGATGTAGATTATAGAACGTCATGAATAAGCAGAGTTTTCTTTCATGATATGCTTAATGGTCAGCTCCCATTTAATCCCTCATAGAATTCCAGTCGGGAATTCGGGCAGCTATTTTACTAGTGCTACAGTTTGACAGAGAGAAGTCAAGAAACATCATTCCATTTGCAATATAAATACATTGTGAATCAAGCAACTACCTTTTACACTTAGCTGCACAATGTGAGAAATAATGTGAGGGTTTTGGCTTTTTTTTTTTAGTTTAGGCAGTCTCTGTTGTGTTACTGTAGCTCAATTTAATTAATTGTTTTCTGTTGAATTCAATCTTCAACTCAATATCTGATGTTACGGGCCTGCTACCTTATTTACCAGTGGGTAATTTCACAATGCATTTAAGTCACTTCTCAGCAATAGACATCTCCGAAGTGAATGTGTGTGGGAAGGCCCAACTTAAAAATGTGTCTGAATACGTTTGCTGTTCATGCAAGAAATAGTTAGAGAGTTTCGGGAAGAAGTGTTTCTCATGATTCTGGGACACTTTTTTGGGGTTTTTTTTTGATAGCTGAAATATTTCCAGCCAAATGTTGGAGGCTCCCTTCTACTCTATGTGTCTTGATCTCTTTCTCATGGACACTCGGATCAGGAAGGGAACTTTGAACATAAAATCTTTCTCTACTTGGAACTCTGAAGCAAACCTAGAACTAAGTTCCTAGTTCTGCATGCCGATGGAAATAGGCGGTTATAGGTGATATATGCTTAAATTGCAGCTCAAAGTAAAAGAAAAATACAATGTAAGCACAATCCATAAGTTGTTTGGATTCTTTTTACTTACAGATGTCAATGTTCTTTATAAAAGGAAGGAGAATTGTATTCACAAACCAGTTTGTAATGCTGTTATATGGTTGTGAGATAGAAATTATTAAGAGAGCAACAAAGAGAATTAAACATTCAGGCTGCTGGCTGTTCTGTTTCTGTAAACACGTCTGTATTCTGAATTACATAGCATGCAGCTTTTTCGTTTTAACTTCTTGGCCAGGTAGTGACAAAACTTAGTGAGATTTAGATGCCATATTTGATACAAAGTTCAGTTGAATTGCATGCGTAATGATCTGCTTTAGAGCCTGAGCCAAGACCTCTTCTGAGCAACCTGTCACATTGCTGAGATGTCCTGGCAAGAACAGCCAGACTGAATGAACACAGATTCCAGTCTTATTGGAGAAAATTGTAATTAGCATTTCTGCAATTTTTCAACAGATTTTAATTAGCCTGCACTATCTTTCTGTTATTTTTAGTGACATGCTTATCTTAGATCTGTCCGTTAGTGCTGTAAAAAGCTTCTAACCACAGAGTGGGCTCAGAGAAATATTCCTTTGAATTAGTAACTTTGGCACTAATATAAGGAAAAGCATCAGGAGTGGGAAAGGTGGAGTTGCATACTCTTTGTACTTAAGCTCTGGAAAGCCCTGCTACCTAGGGAAGCCCAGTATTTCCTGCTCTAACTTACAGGTACCAAAAGTCATTACGGGTGCTGGAGCAGCACAAACTTAGGAACATGTAACAACTTTGGCTCTCACCTCCCTCAGGCCTCTTGGAAACAGTAATGATACCATATAGTAAGATTGCCTTGTATATCTGGAGCCAATATAGGCGCCAGTTGACCTTAGTGAGAGCTAGTGGTGCTCATGATGCAGATCCGAGGCTGGGAAGCAGAGGCTCTGTATTTGTTTTCACTCTTCATCCTAATTGCTTAATACCTTAATCTATTCAAATGCTGTTGTTTATTCACCAGACTTCTTAGTTCTGCTGATTCGTGGGTAAGCAATGTTCATTTGAATAAAGAAAGACAGGCAAAACAAAAATTAATATTGTGGGAACTTTCCCATTGATATTCCATTGTCCAGTAGAAAGGAAGTTCAGACAAATTTTGTGGGGTAGATATGAAATGATGTCTTAAAATGGGCAATGATCAGAATTTTTGCTTTTCTTACAAACAAAAAATAAATCTCAAAAAACAATATATCCAATTGGCTTCAAGTTTAATTAGAGTATAATTAATTGAGCATATGAATTATCACTTATCTGCATTTTGTACATTTTTTCAGATTTATTTGATTTTCTACATTGAATCAGAATAGATTGCCTCTAGTTTGACTTGTATAAAATGGGAGCTGAATAGCGCGCTGAAATATCTTGGCATAGATGTTCATACCCACTGAAAAATAAAGGATATTAATATTAGAAAGGCAAACATATATGAGTAATCAAAGAAAACTCTCCATGTATATTGGGAGAGAAAAAATAGAATAATTAGCAAAAGAACAGCTGGCAGAAACACATGTTTATTTTTTTTGTCTCTCATGAGATATACAGCTTTTTTCTCTTACTGGAAAATTTAAATTGATACTGTCATTTGGTATAAAAAGAGTTTATGTATCACAACTTCTTTTGCTATATATACAGGAAGACAGTAAATTCTTTACAATTCTTCAGAATAGTAATATCCATTAATAAAAATTAACCCTTGTGAAAAAACATGTTTGGTTTTTTTTTAAAATTTAAATTGGGAATAAACACAGTCCAGTCCCTGTTTGAAACACGGTGGCGTAGGGAAGTAAAATGATTTTCTCACAGCTGAGTGATTTAACCCTATTCATAATTTCTTCCTATTACACTTCAGTTATAGTCCTTCCTTGAAACAAAACTGTAAAATATGTAGAGACTGTGATTTTATTTTATTTCTAAAGATCTGTGAACTTACTTTTGTAAAAGGTTACAGTTAGAGTTTCTATATTGAACATTGAACTGGAGTGAAGAATCACTAATAAAAGATATTCTGTGCAGTGTCAGAAGGCTGTTATATCTTTTGGCAGTAAAAAATTAAGAGGGTAGATCTCCTCTCTTCCTTATCTTCCTTATCTTTTAGTACATAAAATATAATTAAAGATGCTATTAAAATGAGAGTTTTATGATCCGGGAGGATGCAACTTCCTGGTTATGTCAGTTGGACATGACGTAATTTCCCCAGAGTCCTGCTTGACTGAAGAGAATACAAACTATTGATGTGCGTGGTATTTTTAGTTTGATGACATATTTTGAGGAAAATTCTTCAGGGCTTATAAATGTTTCCTGCAGTATTCAAAATCACATGACTTTTCATTACTTATGGTACTGGTGTGTGATTAAGAAAAATCTGACCTTTTTTATTTCTAAGAAAAACCCAAACACCTCTGCAATGCCCGGTTTTAACTCATTATGTCTCCTCAGTATAAAATGTGTTCTTGCCTAAAACACAACTTTGTTAAAAGTTCGTATTATAACAAAACCTATTCGAAGGGCTAAACTATATTAGTTGGGACCCATGAGTGGACTCGCTTCCTCTCTGTCACCCGTCTGTTTGCCTTGGTAATGCCAGTTACTGTTATGAAAATGCAGCTTGGAATTTCCAAAGAAGTAGAGAAGTACAGTCCCAAGAGTATAGTAAGCGTAAGGACCTCAGAAAACAAGTGACACTTAAGTCTTGGCATTGTTTCACTGAAGCACTAGAATAGCTTGAAGCAAATGGGATATAAAGCTCAGAAACATTAATCGATCTCAACATTATTGAGCTGAAGAATAAACTGTAAAGTATATTAGGGAATTTATGTTAAAATTTTAAAAAGCCAAAGTAGCATTTTTATAACACTCTCTGTCACGTAAGATGTCTCTCTGTCTGCTGGTAAGTCTAGTATTTTCT
The DNA here is from genome assembly GCA_033556795.1 of Tapera naevia. Lineage (NCBI taxonomy): Eukaryota > Metazoa > Chordata > Aves > Cuculiformes > Neomorphidae > Tapera > Tapera naevia. The sequence continues at coordinate 9,602,052 of JAUMJJ010000059.1, forward strand.
CTGTCAGTGAAAGGTACCTAAAAGAAGAGGGTAGATATGGTGGAGATACGTAAGACTTGAGCTTATTTGCAGGACAGAAACAGTATGATCCTGAACACTTAAGATTCCTACTCTTATTTGTATTACTTAAAAAATGATATTGAGAAGTGATTAGCCTTTGGAAAGTGCCATCACTATGAGAGGTGTAGAAGTGAGCTGTTGTCATCTCAATTCAAGAGCAGTCAGGATGACTGTCTCCCCTTTTCTCCATGTGTCATCATGTTTATTTACCTGCAAAGGGGAACATATGTACCTTCAGGGTATACAAAATCACATAAAACCACAAGATCAGCTAAGTTGATTTCAAGTAGAAGAAAACCAGGTTTTAATTCCTTCTTCAGCTTTTGTTTTTGCGAAGGTGAATCATTTGTTCTTTACTTCGATATATAATCTTATTTATTCTCAGGTTTTATGTATTAAATGCCAACTTTCAATCATATTTTAAGATATTTTGATGAGACAAATGAAACAAGAAATCTTGACTGAGTGGGAGTTGGAGTAAAATAGTAAAAGGTGAAGTTAAATGTCTTACGGGTCTTTGAGGGGACATAGCCAGTAGACATTTTACACAGGAGGAAGTAATATTTTTCTACCATATTCCTGTAAAAGCAAATATATGAAACCCTTCAAGGCATTTGGATGTATTTTGGTAGATTGTTTTCCAGGACTGTAAATACTATTGCTTCTTAATGGTGATATTTGAAAGTGAGGATGATACTTGACAAAGATTCAACTAACAAGAGTTTTGGCTGTTGCTGAGGCTTCTGGTATTCAACTGCATATGCTCCAATCCAAAGCATTTAATGTGAGGTGATTTATTTTATTGATAGGAAGGAAAAGAGGTATCACCTTCTGTCCTGCTCTCCTTTGGAATTTTTAACTCAAAAATTTCTGACAAGATTTTGAGCATTCTTTCAAACAAAACATTTTGGTGAAAAGTGCAAATATGGAAACATGGAACTACAAATGTTGATTTATCCAAAAATTATAAAAATGAGAGGAGGTGAGAGAGTGTTATAATTAGAAATGGTTGAATATTGTTTGTCAAAGACATTATTCAAATTATTTGTTACTGGATAATTTGAAACTCACATTTGACTTTTTCTGTAGCTTGTCAGAGGGAGTTCTCAAATTATTTACTGAATAAGAATTATGTTCATTGAGTACGGGGCTGATTTTTAAATTCTTTTTCCCTGATAATTGTTTTGTTTGCCTTGTGTAAAGTGCTTGTTACATGTTGGATGAATTATTTATTTATTTATTTTCTAGGGGAAGTAACTTCTGGTTCATTAGGCAGTCCTTTACTGGAAAAAGTGGACTTCCTTATTTCCCAGGCAGCTTTTCACCAAACTGACTTCTTGGTCATGTGTAGTTAGATCATGCAAGGGTCTGCAGGAAAGAGAACCTGTGAACCATCACTGCTGCGTAAGCAGTCAGTTGGATTCTTTTGGAAGGATACGGGGTGCTTGACTTCCTTCCCTGAAAGTTACAAGTAACTTCTTTTTCCTTCTCAAAACAGTTTTGGTCACAGCTTGGCAGTTCCTTCATTGAAAGAAGAATGTCTCCTTCAAATATTCAGAGCTCTTGGGGTAATTAGCAGCTTCTAAAACTAGACTTTGAGAGCTGGCCATGAGCATATTAAACTCAGAGATTTGGGTGGACTGTATGAAACATTGGGAATGAGTGACTGCTATTATCACAGTATCACAGTATCACAAGGTTGGAAAGGACCTCTGAGATCATCAGGTCCAACCTATAACCTAACACTAACACCAACACTAACACCAACCATCATCTAAACCATGGCACTCAGTGCCTCATCCAGTCTCCCTTTAAACACCTCCAGGGTGGGTGACTCCACCACCTCCCTGGGCAGCCCATTCCAATGGCCAATCACCCTTTCAGTGAAGAATTTTTTCCTCATATCAAGTCTAAACTTTCCCTGACGAAGCTTAAGTCCATGCCCTCTGGTTCTGCCACTGGTCACCTGAGAGAAGAGACCAACCCCTGCCCGACTACAACGTCCTTTTAGGTAGTTGTAGAGAGCAATGAGGTCTCCCCTGAGCCTCCTCTTCTCCAGACTAAACAGCCCCAATTCCCTCAGTCGCTCCTCATAGGGCTTGTGCTCCAGCCCCTTCACCATCTTCGTTGCCCTCCTCTGAACACATTCCAGTATCCTAACATCTTTCCCAAATTGGGGGGCCCAGAACTGTACACAGTATTCAAGGTGAGGCCTGACCAGTGCCGAGTACAGGGGGACGGTAACTTCTCTGGTCCTTCTTACTACACTATTCCTGATGCAGGCCAGGATGCCGTTGGCCTTCTTGGCCACCTGGGCACACTGCTGGCTCATGTTGAGCTTCCTGTCCACCAGCACTCCCAGGTCCTTTTCTGCCTGACTACTCTCTAGCCACTCTGTCCCCAGTCTGTAGCTCTGCATGGGATTGTTGTGTCCAAAATGAAGTACCCGACATTTGGACTTATTAAACATCATCCCATTAGAAACAGCCCAGCTCTCCAGTCTGTCCAGGTCCCTCTGTAGGGCCATCCTACCCTCTAACAGATCAACCCTTCCTCCCAGCTTGGTATCATCTGCAAATTTGCTGATGATGGACTCAATCCCCTCATCCAAATCGTCAATAAAGATATTAAACAGGACGGGACCCAACACCGATCCCTGAGGGACACCACTGGTGACCGGCCGCCAACTGGATGAAACACCATTTACCATCACTCTTTGGGCTCAGCCATCCAGCCAATTCCTAAAACAGCACAAAGTGCTCCCATCTAGGCCACAGGCTGCCAGCTTCCCTAGGAGTCTACTGTGGGGGACAGTGTCAAAGGCCTTACTGAAGTCCAGGTATACCACATCCACAGCCTTCCTCTCATCCACCGGGCGAGTCACATGGTCGTAAAAGGAGATCAGGTTGGTCAGGCAGGACCTACCCCTCCTAAATCCATGCTGGCTGGGCCTGATTTCTTGACCAGCTGGCTGGGCCAGCTGTGGTGACCAGGTTACTGTTATTTAGATATATCTCTTCACAGCCTTCTGTTGTCACCAGATGTTTCTGGGATGCAGAGAGCCACTGCCTATTGGTATTCAGAGCAGGATCTGCTGGGTTTCCATCACAAATGATCAGGCAGGAGCTACTGGCAGTAAATAGCACCTTTCCTTCAGCTTTCCACTGTGGAATGGAAAGGTACTGTCTTGTCATGTAGGTGGAGAGATTACTTCTAAAGACCAATTTCTCTTCCTAAGAGGGTAGGTGAAATTTGTGGCTGTGCCAAAACTGTTAAGAAAGTTTTCTGGTTTTCTATTAATCAAAGACAGGGTAGGATTTCATTCTAGTTGATGTATTTGGTTTTCTTTCAGACTGAGATTAATTTGTATTTAAAGTTGTGCTTCCAGTGTTTTTTAGTATCACATAAGGTTTAGGCTACTCTGAAAAACATGCTATGTTTTCTTCCAAATAAACATTATTTACTAGATCTTTACAACTAATGCATTCATAGCCAAGGTATTGAGAGACATTATTAACAATTGCACATGATTGGGGATTTTATAGTGCTGTATTTTTCTTGGAAATTGGTGTTTCATTAAACACATTACTTGAGGATATGATTGATCTATGCCTTTATAGTTCAGAAAAATTTACCTGCAATTGGGTCATTGCGAGTAACATAGAAATACAATTACTACTAAGACACTAATATTTTCACTACATTTGTCATGCTTTGGTATCTCTTATTTCCAGTTTCAGCATGAGACATTCATTTCTTCAAATGCAAATGAAAAAATGCATTTTTAAAAGAATTAGAATTTTGCTTGCTACTTCATTAGATTGTACTACATAGGATGATCCACCATAATATATTAATGAAAAGAAGCATGAATTGATGTTGCTAGTCTGCCTACATTCATTTTGCTTTCAAATTAGATAAGAAAATTAACTATTGGTTTGAATGCATGTCTTTAACAGCATTGTCACAGCAACGAATGCATTGCCACAACTTCAGCCAGTTTACTTTTAATACAGTTAATCCAGTTTACTTTTTATACATATTGATATTTATTTTAATACAGTGGGTATTTTTAAAAAAAAATCGACTTCTTTTTCTTTTATATTGTTCCTTGTTTACTTCTTTTCAGTCTTATATCAGTGTTATATCAGGTTTTTAGCAGTCTCCCACCTACCTGTCTTTATAGAGCTGGTATGTGAAAATACCAGCTTTCATAATAGCCATAAAAACTAGATTTACATGTACATATACAAGATACCTCTAAAATCCATATTAATATAATAGTGTAGTATTTACCTCAGTACTTATGTGGAAGGCCTCAGAAAGGCCTTATTCATGTCATGTACCCGTCTTTCGATAGGAAGTGGTTGTTATTACATGTCTTCATTTTGGGAGGGAATCTGTGAAACATGCATCCTATCTGTCAATATTGCGTCTCATCATAAGTTGATCTTACTTGGGGTAAAGAGTTGGGTGAGTAAGAGAAGATAATTCTACTTTTTCTGTAACATCAAATTAATAGTTAATAATTTTAAACTTATGGCAGAAAATGGATTTTCTGGGGGAAATTTTTTTGTGCAAAACTCTCTTAATGTTTAGCCAAAGATGTATTGCAAAAATCTAAAATCTAAAATATTTATGAATAAGCTGTGTAATTCCAATAGCTTTGGCAGTGTACTCTCTCTCTCTCTCTGTGACACTTGTATTCAATACATTTTAAAACACGTGTGCCCTGATTATGTTTAAAAATTTATTTTTAAATAATTGTGAACTAATATGTATGTACACGGTAATGGTAGTTTGGTGTGTTCTGAGAATACGAAAAGTGACATAGCTTTTCTACTTTTTTTTTATGTGTGGTGCTGGAAAACCTCAGTGTCGGTATTGCACTTTATTTGTTTATTTTTTCATGAATATTTGAGACTTTTCTAAATCATACATATTTAGATAAGCTATATCTATAATCATGTTTCTGTTGTCTTCTTCTTTGAAAATGATATCACAGCATGATGCTATTGATGGCTGAACTTCAAGGATTATTAAATTAGTAATGAACCTGGATTTTTTTTCTGTAGTTTTTTTGTCATTTCCTATGGATATGTATGTGTCATATCAAATTAGTATTTTAAATGGCTATCTCTTTGTTTTACCAACTTTTCTTGTTTGACAGGTGTAAAACCATGTTAAATAGATCTGGTAAGTTTGCTATTCAGACATGGTCACAAAAATGTATAAAAATACTTCTTTAATTTACAAATGCTTTAATTTGAGATGACACACTGTGGTGGTCTATCTAGTGTACAGTAGAAAAACCCTGAAACATCTCATAAAAAAAAAAAAAAATAGCCTGAGGTTAAAGACTAATCTTTAGGATTAGTACTGCTATTCATATTGTTACTTCCTTTTTAAATTTTCCAAATTACCATATGGGCTTTCGTCAAAGTATGTTTTCCTGGATGGAAGTGAAGCCAAAGGAGTTAAAAGTTCTGGAGCTGAGACCTTCTGGCAGCAGATTTGAGCTTGCTCACCCTACACAATCTGGAACAGTCCCAGCTGGTTAACAGTTTATGCACTGTGAATCCAAGCAAAGCAACTGAACCGTGAGCTTGAACTCAGTCCAGAGCTGCTGTCCTTGATGTCATTGTCCTCGGGAGTAAGGATTATTGGAATAGGAGTCATTGCAGTGGCCAGATCAAGGCACTGCCACCAAATTGCAGCAGTCAGTAAGCACAAGTAAAGCACTCCGTGGCGGGTAGGGGAGCTGTCCCACAGAGGATGATTCTAAAATCCAGTGTCTGTCTTGGTGAACCTCAGAATAAATACATCACTACAGGTGGAGTAGTCCTTTACGCTTTCTTGAATCGGAGTTGGAGGAGCCTGGGGAGGGAACAGCGTTCAAGCAGATAACGTTGTTTGTCTTACAGTGCACTTCCAGCCAGTGAGATAAACAACATCCAAACCCAGATCTCCTTATAGTCATGTATACCATCTCTCACTCCAAACTCACTGATCTTCACAGGCTCATTGATGTGGATGTTGGGGCATATTTAGCATGAAGTCAAGGAGAAGAGGAAGGAACAGCCACGTGTAAAGGGGAAAAATACTAATGGAAATTTGAGCCAGCAAGTTTATTTTAGTGTCTCAGTCTCCTTGTTAGGAGGATAATTGTGCATTATAGGGTTTGCAGGCAGACACAACAAGATGGCTTTCATGCTCTCAAACCCTCTAAGTGCCCTTTATGTTATTGAGAATACAATTTATTTCACAGCATGATTTAGGCTCCTCTGTTTCTTTTAAAGAGTATACAGTATTATATTGACATAAAGACTGTAAAATATTGAAATTCTGTATATAGCAATTCTATATATGGTGTCATCATAGCCCATAGTAGTGAGACACAACTTAGCAGTTTTCCTAGCAGGTATTCAAGGGAATCTCTTTCTACATTTTTAGGTGTATGACTTCTATTTCTTAGTTAATGTCTACCACAAGGATCCAGGTTTTCCATTGCTAGCCGTTCCCTAATGCTTCCTTTACTCAAAATCCCTTTCTGATACATCCCCATCCAAAGGGCTGAGCTATGTATGAAGGTTCTGGTGTATTCCGGCTGATTGTCCTTTTATCCCGTTTGTTGTCTTTCTGTTGATGCAGTTAACTCACATCTAAGATGACCTCAGAAATGATTCCTGCACAAATGTGAAATTATTTAAAAAAATATTTCCTCACTCTGCTCTTCAGTCTGCAAGAGTCCGTGGGAGTGCTCATTTCCTTGATTGTGAAAAATCTTGCATTATTATCATTGGAGATCATCAGCAAAGGATTATTTGTTTTCATCCTTTTCCGTCTTTAATACCTTATATGTAACAGCATCCACTGACAGAGGTGCCACTTTTTGACCAAAGTTTACAAGAGGAATAAAGCGATGGTACAACAGTAGCCTGCCTCTGGAATATGCCGCTTAACAGAGGAATACTTTGAAAATAGGTATTTTTTTCTGTTTATCTGTCCAACAACAGAAACCAGAGACAGAAACCTCTTGCTTACCGAATGGAGATACTGTGAAGTAATCCTCTATAACCTTGTCAGCTGAAGTGGTGAATTAAATGTCACAACTTGAATTACTCAAGATATCAACAAACTCACAGTCAAACAAGGCTAAAAATGTGGTAGTGCAGATTGATACTGTTTTCTTGCCATCCTCTGTCTAAGTAGATTACATATGGTCTAGCTGTAGGCAAAGTAATACTCCCCACCAGAAGTCCTCCATATCCATAACTTTTAAATATGGGCATAGTCCTGAATTTTAGTGGATTCACAGGATAATTTAGTTGTGTGGTTTATTTTTTTATTGAATGATAAAATAATAATATGAAGTTTAATCTGCTTTTACTATATCATGTTGGTATTAATCATCTCTTGCTTAAATTGAAGACTAACCCTAAACATTAGCGGGATATTGTTGGGTTTGGGTTTTGGTTTTTTTTTGTCCTTCTGAAGTTAACTATTTCAGACATTGCCAGGGTACTGTCAGAAATTCATGTTATATGTTATCCCAGATCAGGGGACTGCCTGTCAGGACTAACATTAGGTGGATATATGGATACAGAAAACTGACTAAGGATTTAAAACTTTAGGCATCGTGTGTGCCATAATTGTTTTCGTAAAGATACACATTTCTGTTGGTAGCTTTTGGAGAAAGAAGAACAAACAAACAAATATTTCATTTTTTGATTTATTGTAACTTTTTTCTTTTAATTTAACTGCAGAAATTAGTCACAGGTAGAACATGTAATTCTCACAAGATGATGTTTTTCCTTTGAAGAAGAAAAAAAGGAGTTTAAAATGGACGTTGTACCTTTTAATTTGCTGTGTTTTCTACACAGACTTCAACTGTAGTAATTACTTAAATTGTTGCCTTTCAAATCTCTGTTGTTTATCTCTCTTGCTGATGTGAGAAAATACATGTATGTTTCAATTTAAATGAGAGATGTGAAAGATAAGCTTTTAATATATAAATATACTATAGTACCATAGAACATGATGCAAATGTGTTTGAGTAACATGATGGTGTATTGGAAAAGGGAATAAGAATAGAAGTTAAGCAGCAAGGTTGCTATGGGAATCTTTTCATTGCATGGTTTGTAGTATTTGAATAGTTTTTATGGAGCTGGAATTGGTGAACATTATTTGAGACATCCCTGAGCTGTTGTTTCTTCATTTTCTGGGAGGAAAAAGTTCTCCCCCAGATGTCGAAAGCCTGATTTTGCGAAACATCAGATGAAGTAACTGCTGTTCTTAGCATGGTTAATAAGTGTAAAGAACTCACTGAAGTTAAATAAGGTCTATTCAACTGCCTAGTGATTCTGAGAGTATTAAAGAGTGTAATGAAGGTGAGTGGGGAAGGAAAAAAAAAAAAGCCCTGCACTTTACAGAGCTTGGTCAGTTTATGAGTAAGGTTATATAAAGTGTTCATCTTCATTGGCACTGGGAGATTGATCGTTCTGGCTCAGTCTGATCTTGCACAGTTCCTTACTTTGTAGTTAATCACCTAGTTGATTTTTATCAACTTTTTTTCAGGGCCGAGAATTGTTTTGTTGTTTGTCTTTATTTCCTTCTGTCTTCTTTCTTTACTATCAGAGAAGGAAGTAAAGATCAGATCAATACTTCAAAAATAATGCCCACTGGAAAAAAAACATGAGGCTGGAAGTTAGAAATATTGGAAAAAAAACCAAACCTAAACTGATATTATTTCTTACTGTGTGAACAAAGAAAACGTGTATGTCTGAATTGAAGCCTATTTCAGTTTATTACCTCCACGTACTTTCACACCAGTAAATATTTAACAGAACTTCAGTATTTTTAGCCATTGGAACCATAAAATTCCACATAATTAAGGAGACAATTTGGATAAAAAATAGAATATTCAGTTCTTTGGATGTTATGCTGTTGCATGTTGCACTGTTGAAATAACATTAACAAGCAATCAAACACAGGATAAAATCTTTTTTGTCTCATTATATTGCCTCTTTTTTCTTTCAAAAGATGGCAGCCCAAATATCAAAGAAGGAAAATGGACAAAGGAGAATAAAAATATTGCATTTAAGGAAGGAAAGAAGGGACTGTTATTGCAGAATTTACTAAAAAGTGATCATAATTCTTGCTGTGCTATGCCTTCAGTTAAATCACCGATTTTATTCTAAACTTTTAGTTTTATCAAAGGTATGCGAAAATGGGGTGATTCTTTATTAAGGCTGGTCGTTGCAGTTACACCCAGAAAATGGCCGTACAGAAAATCTGCATAATGATACTTTAACCATTATATAAAGTATTGTCCCTATAAGCAACTATTAATATATTTAGGCTTTATATTTTGAAAGTTTTATAATCTTTACTATGTGGGAAACTGAGAAACTTATTTCTTGCAACAGGTATAACTTTTCAGGGGAAGGAGGAACCTGGGAACTATATTTTCCTCCAGAGACTCTTTCTTGCAAAACACAAAGTACTTTGCCACAAAGATTGTAATATGCTTGGGGGCTTTTTGGTTTGCTTGTTTAGCCATATGAAAGAAGTATTTATGTATTTGACATGTGTTTGACATATCTGTTTCACAAATTACTGTTTCCATCAGAACATACCCATTTTCTTTCCCATCTGTAATCTCTGTGAATCTCTCTAAATATGCACTGGGATCTGAAGTGTGCCCTCTAAGTGAATATAGTCTATTTTGCAAAGTCAAAAGTGGTAATTTAGTGTTTTGAACTATTTTAAATCAACTGTAAGGATTACGTGAATTATGCACACATACAAGCTTTTTAAAGAAAATAAATCAGTACATTGTGCAGCAGGTGATGTTTACATGCTTACTGTGAAACAAAGGTGATTGACAGATTTTTAAACAACATCACCTGCTACGTATTTGCATGCCATTTTTTCTTTTATGGAAGTGTTAGTTATTACCAAATCAGTAATCCTTCTTGCTAGCATTATGATGGCAATAATTATATGGAAAATTTGGTGTCCCCTTCAACACACTGTTATCTTGTAAACAGGATATAAGCTCCTGAATTTACTCCTTGCACTTATACTAGCCCTATTTTTTAAGATTCCGATAGCAACTAATTATTATGTATTAATATTAGTGTATTAAGTAGCCTTAGAGCTGACCTAAAGAGTTTTAATTTCATTTGCATTTCCTGAGTTCGTAACAGAAATTTATAGTTCTGTTAAGAACACCTTTATTCTTCCATTTAGTAGCCTTGTATTTTGATGGGAAAATCATGAAGAGTTGACTTGTGCGGGAAGTAGAACATCACTGATAGACAGAAAGGTTTGTGATCTGAACATTCTTGTGAGCTGAACATTTTAAGGACTAAAGTCTTAATCTTTCTTGCAAATCTGCACTTATGGAAGTATTTCAATGTTGGGCAGTTAAAATGTTCGATTTTAACATTAAAATATTTGAATTTATCAGACTTAAAAATTATCTGAAATATATTTTGAATTTTGTTTGCAGAAATTCAGAATGTTTCTTTTGGAAAAATGTTAATGGATTATTTTAACAGCAAGTGCTGTGTGACATTTCTGCTCAAAGTTCAGATGAAGTAAATGTTGAAAATGTATGTTAGTATAAAATGTTGAGGTTTTTTAGAAACATATATTTTGAACAGAAGAATATCCCTCAGAAACTCTTTTAAAACAACCCTCTACTTAAATGGAGAATAAAAAACCATACATTTTTAATCTTCTGGAGCAGTACAGCTTCTGTTCTTCTATTTATTTGCACTAAGTGATCAGTAGCTGGATTCTAAAATTCACAGTAACCTCACTTGTAAATCAGTGCTCTGCTTACACAGATTGCATATGTAACCCTGTTCTCTACACATGCAATGCATACTTTTTGCAACTATGAAGTGAGAGATATACCTTGTGAACTTCCTCTGCAAGCATTGCTTTTTACTTCCCATCTTTTCGGCTTAATCATTCTGCTCTACTGATGTGCATTGTGTGGTATAGAAAAAGTCCTTGTTCTAGCTTAAATCCACCTCTCTTCTTGCACCCATCTGCCTTAATCTGTGCCCATTTTGTGTGTTGTAAGTGGTAGAGTTACCTGTAAAATAAACCTTTTGAGAGTCATGGCTGTATTTTTAAACACAAATAAGAACTACCGTGGGCATTTGCCCAAGGAGAAATCAGTGTTCTTGATCCCTTCTTTTAAGCTCCCAAAATGAGAGAATCTCTCCCAAAATAATCACAGCACTCTGAAATTTTGTAAAGTTGATGAGTTGCCAGCCAAATCTGCTGCAGGTTAAAGGAACTACTGAAGTTATTTTAAAACGCGCTAGCATTTCTGCTGTTACTGTTGCCTGGAGTTCCTCTCAGAGGTGTACAAGGAGTTTAATTACTGAATCAAGTTTAGTCAAAGAGGAGTCTGAAAAAGGATTATGACATATCTCTGTCTGGCCAATTTGAGAAGGGTATGCAAAGGAAACAGCCTGCAGCCAAATAGAAAAACAGATTTTTCACAGTGATAGTAGCACAAAGAAGCTGATGAACTGCTCTGTGCTCATCAGTCCATTCCCTTATGTGAACCCATGTCCGAAGGGATAACAGTAAGTTCTGCCTTGTCAAATTCTCCCGTTCTTCCTGATTATCCTTACACCACTGAGTCAAACATCTGACATTCTATTGCAAATTAATTCCCCTCTTGTGGCGTTTTTGTTTGTTTGGGTTTTTTTTTATATGGAGACAGGGTATTGATTCAATATAGAAATACATGTTGAATAAGAGCACAATTATGTTAAGTGAGTGGGAATGTGGAAGGTTTCTCTGGTTGTATCACTTCCAGGAAATGCCATAAAATTATTGTCACCCACAAATAACAGCACTGGATCCTTGTGAGTTTTCTGTCACACATAAACATTGGATGCTTTTTGGGGTTGTATATAATTTCTCATTTCCTGTCATCAGTCAAAGATAAGTGACATGAATTAAAAAATCAAACAACCTGTAGGCAATGATAGTCCTTAAAAACCCACAGCAATTCAAAGGTACTTATCGCTGATGTCAGTAAGGCACAAAGAAGAAACTGAAGCATGCTTTTTGTGTGTTCCGCTTTCCAATAGAATTCAAACTGCTCAAAGAGAAAGAGAGATGTGTGATGTGCATAAGAACTGAAGAGGGCCTGAATAACTGAGTAACCCCATAGACTACTGAGGCTGGGAGTTGTTCAGCCTGGAGAAGAGAAAGTTCCAAGGAGACCTTTCTGCAGTCTTCCAGAGTGTAAAGAGGACTTACAAGAAAGAGGAAGAGAGACTTTTTACAAAGGCCTGTAGTGACAGGACAAAGGGCAATGGTTTTAAATGTGAAAAGGGTAGATTTAGATTGGTTATATGGAATCAGTTTGCTATGATGATGATTTTGCATTACTGTCCTGATTTGGGCTGGGATAGACTTAATTATCTTCTTAGTAGCTGGTATAATGCTGTGTTTTGGATTTAGTATGAAAGTACTGTTGATATACTGATGTTTGTAATTGTTGCTAAGTAGTACGTATAGCAAGTCAAGGACTTTTCAGCTTCTGATGCTTTACTAGTGAGCAGGTGCACAAGAAGCTGGGAGGGAGCACAGCCAGGCAGGTGACCCAAACTGGCAAAAGGGATATTGCATACCGTATGACATCATGCTCAGTAATATTAAATGGAGGGAGCTAGGAAAGGGATTTAGGTCACTGCTCAAATATGGTTTGGGCATCAGTCAACAGTTAGTGGCAACTGTATTGTCTTTCACAAAACATTTTGCTTAGTAAGGGATGAAAATGAGCCAGGGTTATCACAAGAAAATAAGGAAGAGGTAATCATCTGATCCCTAACCATGACTGAGCTGTGACATACACAAAAAGATTTTAGCCCTTGTCCAGATGAGCACATTGTCACCTGCCTGCTGTGATGCTGCGATGAAAGGACCAGTAGCCTGGAATTAGAAGGTAGGGGAGCCAGCCAGCTGAGATGCCTGTCCAGAGAAGGGGGTATCGATAAGGCAGTTGGAAAAAGAATGCACGTCCTCAGCCTGTGGAGGTGACTCCTGTCAGGCATGAAGGAAAGGTATCCCTTCAAGGATGATATAATATGTCACCCAGGCAAGTGGACCAGCATAGAGAGAACTATCAAGTACCTGAGGGAATTATCCATGCTGGAGAGTATTTATTTTTCATCCAGACAATGCGCAGTTGCCCAAAAATCCAGATGAAGTCCAATGCGCACAATCCATGTGGTGGAAATTTGTATAGAGCACACCGTCATCAAATGCCAATTCATTGGCAGTAATGGCCTGGAAAGACAAAGAGGCACCAATGGTGTATGAGGTGGCTGGCCAAGTGCAACAATATGAAGAACATATCTCATCCTCCCTAATGACCTGCATATTTGCTTTAGAAAAACTGTCAGAAAAATCTGAAAACATGTTCAAAAAACTCTTGAAGCTACTGGAGTTCGAGCAGCTCTAAGATATGTCCTGCACCTCGCCTGTATGGACCAGTATCTCAGCCATTAGAAATAAGCAGTCCTCTGCTCAAGAGAGAGAATACAGAGGATACTCACCACAAGGCACGCTGTGGTTTTACCTACATGATCACAGAGAGGACATGAGTAAGTAGGATGGAAAACTTGCCTTAGCCCTTGAGGTGCTGGAACGTGAGTTGCAAGGAAAAACAATCACAAATGGGGGTTCTTCCAGGGAAGTTGCTGATCCAGTCTCCACTGGACAGTTCCCCAGACAGAGCAGAAGGGCTGGGATTAAACCACGACAAACAGTTATGAAGATCTTGAGGTTTGCATTGGGCTCTTCAAAATATGGAATATTTCTATAATTTATAATACTTTTCTGTAATCATCCCAGGCCAGCTGGGATGCACCATGGCAGCTGTCAGCTAAATCATGCACAGTGTTGGGAAAGGTGGGAATATTTAAGTTATTGAACTATCTAGAATAAAGTATTCTTTACATTAGGAGCATTGTGCTTTGTCCTAATGAAACAGTGCAGTTCTGAAGTAAATGCAAAAGGGCAGTGTGAGCTATTCAGTGTGGGAGATCCTCTAAGGGCGTAGGCTATAATAATTCCTGCATTAAGCCTGGGAGGTTAGCTCCTGTCCACAACAGCCACGTGTCGGCAGATTTAGAAAATCTCTAAGGCAGTCCATCATGTTGGCCCCAGGGAAGATGGTAGGGGAGGAGGCCGTTTTCAGATGCTTTCCAAGTTTTTCAGGTGTACTGGAAGTTCAAATGTTTTTCAGTTCACATGGAAGTTTGGGTTCATGTGCTTCAGCTTTGATTCTTAATCGTTAAAAAAATAAGGCTGACCCTTTTTATTTTGATGTTTTTCATTTCTTATAGAGAGATTTGTTCTCAAACATGATGAGCCACAGCCGTGCTCCCTATGATGCTGCTAATGATGCACGATAAAAATGATGTGCTTGATTCAAGCTAGTGATTTGAGTGACTTTTCTCTTAAAAATAAAATAAATTCATTTTAGTGTACATTTAGAAAGAAATGTAAATACTTTATATGTTATGCATGAAAGACAGTTTCAATAATTTTACTTTTTCAGTTATCCCGCTTCCCAGTGGGAGCTGGGTATGTATTTCTTTTTGAACAGGAATGAAAAATATTCCTGCTTATATATGATCTGAATGTGTTTATAAATACATACTTATAAGGGGAATTCATATACTGTATCACAGAGACTCATAATTTATTAAAATAAAAATCAATGTTATTTATTAAATCTGTATTTTTTTAAAAAAATATTATATTTCTAAACCAAGAATTTAGGAGCAGCTGGAAGTCTTCTGTCATTATAAAGTCATTGTAATACATAAGTACAGAATAAGGCAGTTAGAAACAATAATCAAACCAGAAAATATGCCCAACTCGAGGAAATTTTTGATTACTTCCTTTACATGCTCCTGGCTCTTGCTTTTCTTCTTGTAAAGGACTTCCCTTATTATTCATACTTCCTAAACTAAAAATAATTTTTTTAATAACTGATCATCTCAAGGAAATGGTGATAGTAAAATGCGGTTATATTTGGATTCCTACTGCTTAATTGCAAATATATGAAGAAAAATGAAGGCTGTGCCTGTAAAAGAAAGACCAAAACTGCAAGAACCGCAGCCACATTACCTTAAGGGAAATGCAGGGGGACATTGTGTGCCTCAGGAAGGGAGAGACAAAAAGAACAACTGATTCGATAGGAAATGTATTTAAAGCAATGCCTTGAGGAAGATGTCATCCACTGTTGAAGGTGATCGTGGAGAGGAGTAGTTTACTGCCTCTAATAGCTTGCATTGTTTACACGGCTACATTTCTATTTGTGCTACAACTGAGTGATCTTCTGAGAGATCTAGAAGTTGCAGCTATGCTTCTCCCTGTGTATATGTTACTTTTAATGATTCGCTAAGAATGACTTCTGACTATATAAATTACACAGAAAAGATCACAGTGTGCCCTCCATATTGGACCTGCTCTGTCATCAACAGTGAATTGCAAGAGTTGCACTGAAACCTTTGTGAATTGGATAATAAATACATTTCATATATTTGAAAGGTAACTCTTCTCCCTGAAATTAGATAAACTTGACTAAACGTTGAAAATACTTGGCAAATATTTGGCAGGTAGATTAGTTTCCTAGCAATGTTCACAGAGTGTACAACACATCTGTTTTAAAATATCATACATTTTAAAATTAATACTGTATATTTTCTTGAAACTTAAATGCTAATGGACAGTTTATTTGAACAGATAATTACTATGATAACCAATTTAACACATTGTAGCTTGTCTGAGAAATGCTTTTGGAAACTGATTTCATGCCAGTAAAATTTAAATGGATTTCAGAACAACTTGCAGTGGATTTGGATAATAACCTTTCCATCAGCTCCACATTGGCAGGAAACGTGATTAATAGTACAAGAGGAGTTCCTCGGTTGATTGCTTGTCAGGGTGCTAAAATATCCGAATAACTCTGCATGGCATTACTTAGAAGCTGCTGTGTAAATAGTCCCATTCAAGCTGCTGAGGCTAGAAAACAAAATAGATTTAATTTTCAGGCATTGCTAACAAACTACCTTTTGAAAGTCATGCAGGAAAAGATTCCCAGACTGAATGTCCTAAATTAGTAGATACTTTTCTGAAATTCAGGCTTAGGTTTAACTCTGTTGATAGCAATGTCTTGACTTCAATGTTGCGTGTCTACAAGCACTGGTTAAGAAATCTGGACTTTATATTCTAATAACAACTCAGATATTATTTCCAGAAGTTGACATTTGCCATGAGCTTTTAGGACCTATTATAATGCATTCAATGGTTTCTGTATAGTACCTAAATTTCTTATATCCTGCTTAATATGTATTTGGTTTGCAAAAATATGTGCATAACATATGTCTTTTCTATTCACTTCTTGTACAAAACAATTTTAGCACAAATTAGTACATAAATAGTGACTACTATTAATGTTGGCATTAGTCTGGAATCATTTGTTTTACCCACTCATCTATATTTTGCGTTCTGATCATGTTTAAAATCAATGAAGCATGTGAAATTATAAACGACAAAGTAGAAGCATTTGCAATTTTATCCACTTCTGCTCACCGATTCACTGTTTTAATCATCACAAAGTAAAATCCCCATGATACTGAAGGCTAACAATATGAAGTGTAACCATATGAAATTTTATAGGCCCACAAACGGAGTTTTGTACCTGATGTACCACAATTTCACATAAGGGGTTCAAATGATAAAGCAACTATAGTGATGTGTACCTGTTTCTGTTATGGATGCTTTGCACACTTTGATTTATACCCACTATTTTCGTTGTGTAGAAAACTTGTCTTGGTGAAATGAGGTTAGAGGGAATGAAGCAATGTTGTTGAATTGCTCAGTCGCAGTAGCAGAGATGAGACTAGAAGTCAGCCATTTTTATAATTGTGTTGCAGACCAATCATTCAGAGAATCCTATCTAGGTGATTATATCCACCTTACGTTACAGTGCCTTTCCTAAGGGACATAGAACTCCAAGCTTGATTAATGGTGACACATTACTTTCTCTGACAGAAGCATA
This sequence comes from Tapera naevia, assembly GCA_033556795.1. Taxonomy (NCBI): domain Eukaryota; kingdom Metazoa; phylum Chordata; class Aves; order Cuculiformes; family Neomorphidae; genus Tapera; species Tapera naevia. The sequence continues at coordinate 9,619,228 of JAUMJJ010000059.1, forward strand.
AGCTCTGAATGAACAATTATTTAAATGTTCTCAGCTGAGAATCGTGCCCTCGTCATCCAAGCTTGATGTACAAACATGGTCTCCTGACTGTCTACGCTTTTGCCCATCTGTTTGGATGGCATAATGCCTGTTCTCAAGTAGGTCAAAACCTTGCCGTAGGGCATGTATGCCAGGCAACAATGGCTTTCAATGGAAGACTGCATAACCCTTAGTGTCTTCACTTCTGCAGGAAGTCCTTCCTTTTTTGTAGAATTGAATTATTAGCTCCTCAGGTTTATATACATATACTCACATATTGCAAAACAGTATTTGAACAGTAGGGAGGAAAAGGGAAGGATGGCCTAATACGATGGAAACAAGACAAGAAAGACTCGTTGGTTTTATCTCCTATGAACTTTTAAGAAGAACAGTAGTTTTAATATTTTAAACTGTGGGACCTGCCAGGTCAAGGCAAGAATCTGATATCGTGTCTTTTATGTTAAGTTTCTCCGGCTACTTATACTCCACATATTCAGGCTCCTAAGGCTGAAAACCAGGGAAATGTTGGTCAACGCAGGACCTCTGATTTATCATGACCAGTTACTCTAGGAAGTATCACAGAGAGAGCAGACTATTTTAAAATAATTCTAATCCAATAAATGCATTAGGAATTGCTAAGTGATATGACTTGCTAATTCTATGAACACTTATCTATAGATAGCAACATAAACATCTTTTTGCAGGACACAGTAAAATAGGTAAAACATCTTGTATTTGTCAGTGTTCTTCTCTTGATGAAGTTGACAAGAATTGCTAATCTGCAAAATATAAGCTAAGGTTTTTTAGGTTATATTAAATAATGGTTTAAATTTTCTGTTACAAAACATTTGAGATGCTGTCATGTTTATTTTATTTCCAGCCACTGTATACAAGCATAGCAATATAAACACAAAAATAATTAAAATTATGGTTCAGTTTTCATAGCTTCAGTATCCTGAAAGTCACTGGGAGTTTAGACTGGGCATCTGTCCCATTTTTTGCCCCTGTAAGATAGAAGTTCTGCAGGGTTACCTCAGATATGTACTGATTGAAATTGATGTTCATATTAATGTACTTATTGCAAAAAAAAACAACAGCGCTAGAACCTTCTGGAGTTCAAATGATTCAGAAAACCCTATACAGGTTATAGTGCAATAATTCCATTAAATATAAGGGAATAAGCAAAGTTCCCTCTACTGTAAAAAGATTAACAATGCCTGTTTATAAATTGATTATTATATATAATAATTCTATTTTTTATCTAGTACAGGCATGGATAGAGCTGAACTTTTATGATTTTGCTGATAGTGCGTAACTGATATTTTTGCTGGCACCTTCCTTTGATTTATTGATTTTAAAAGCATGTTCAGGCCCACCACCAAGAAAAATAAAACAAAACAAGAATAAATAGTTCAAAAAATAGCTCAAAACCAGTACTAGGGATATGCTATCCTAAAGAAACATCAGGTTTCATGATGAAATACTGCTGATCTTTCTTTGAGCAATGTCAGTCCTGGTGGCCTCTGCTGATGTTGTGTTTCTTCGTCTCCTTCCCACTTGCTCCGTGCCGTAAAGCTTGAGCTGAAGTCACCAGTGTTGTTGCCTGTCTAGAACAAAGAGAAAATGTTTGAAAAGAGCTAACAGGACTCAGTTATTGTCTCGGGTCACAGGCTATTATTTAGTAGTCTACAGGTTAGAATAGGAGATTTGGAGTCTTGGTTCTTCTCAGCTTGGATCCATAGTTGTGTCGCCCAAAATGAATGACCTAGCCACCAGACTGCAGCAGCTGTCAGTGGGGTCCTCAGCATCCTGCCCAGGGAAGCTGTGTCACTTTTCAGCCACAAGTGCAAGAACGTCTCAAGTGGAACAAGGGTGAGCAGGAGTGCAGCACAAATCTGGTTACACCAGCCAGCTGGGAATGGGCAGCCTAACAGTCCCAGCATTGGTGCTTGGACTGCTAGAATCACATAGAAAACCACTGAACTAACCTTCTTTCAACCAAGTGCCCTAAATTCTCACAGTGCCTGTGTAACCAAGGTTCATTTTGCTGGCCTTGTTTTGTTTTCCAGTCCCAGCATCAGCAAGAGTAATGGCAATAGCTCTCACCACACAAAATAGGCCTGGAAGTTAAGGCTGCCTTCTTGTATTGGGAGCTCTGGTTCACAGCCTCTGAGGCTGTTTAAATTTTTTTTACAATTAGGACATGACTTCAATTCAGTAAAGTCATGTTATGATACTGTATTGTTTGTCCGTATACCTTAGATACATCTAAATGTTCTTTAGGGACCTACAGATGAAATCTGGCCTTCCAGTAATTAAAAAAGGACTAGAAAGTGCTGAGTCCTTGGAATACATTACCATATACCTCCATAAAACAGGAAACTGTCAGAGAATCTAAACCAAGTCAGAGTGATATAAACAATTTCCCTAATGGTTCTTCAGAGCTTCTTCCAAACCACGTGCCAAACTTGAAGGTATATGCAGGGTTTTGCATATTCTCAGAACAGTTCAGAAGGTCTTTACAAAATACCCTGTGGTCCGTTTTCTCTTACCATCCCAGAAATAATAGGCAGCCTCCAGAGAAGCCCAAACAGTTGTGCTCAGAACATTACACCAAATAATTTTTAATAAAATGCAGGTATACATACTACAGATGTCTTAGGGTATATTAGCAGTATGTGGTCAGTAATGATGGCTTTTTGCAGACTAGAGAATTATTGCAATAGACCATAGGAAATGAAACAGCCTACTCTGAAGCACTAAAGGAAAGCTGTTTTCTGTCTCCATTGTCCTAATAAATGATGGGCTACAACAGATTTCCCTGTTTCATCACAACTTTCTATAGGCATATCTCTACCACTTTAGACCACCCTCCTTTAAGCGTGTGATTCATTTAAATTACATAGTCTGGAGGTCAGTCTGCAGAGGAAGATCTATGGAGGAAATCTTAGGTAAAATAACTGGCTAAATGGTAATGTTAGGGACTGTAAATAATCCTCTATCCTTTTCTTCCTGTATTTAACACTTTCAGTGGCAGCATTATAATAAGGGGCACTTATGGTTTGTCTTGCGATCCTGTTATTAAGACCAAGTAGGAGCCAGTCTTTTTACAGATCTTGCAACATCCCAGTCAGCAGGTCTGTATTTATGGATGCTATTCTGAGATACCTAATTTCCTGTGCGCTCTGTGAAGCCTTGGTGCCTAATACAGGGTTTTGGATTCCACCCCAGAGACCAGGTGCCTCCAAGTTACTTGTACGAGCTCCTAACGCTTATTTTTATGTCTAGCCCTTAAAACAGAGAGTTAATCACTGATGAACTTAAAGGTTTTATGTCCAATGTTATGAGGTAGCTGGATGTTAGGGAACAGTAGGATGAAGAAGTCCCTAATCAGAGACAAAAGCCTGTATACAAGAGGGATTCCCTTTGAATTTTTCACAGAATGTTGAAACTTTGGGTTGAAATCTGGCCTGAAGCTATGCAGTACAGCTTTTGGTTAACACCACATGAAACGTCTGAAATTAACCACTATTAATAAGAAGAATTCTTAAAGATAATAAAAGAACTATTGTTCATACCACAGGAAAATCAGTCAGGCTCCTGAAATGTTTATATGACACTAGGTTTAATCATTCCTGAATTCACTGGATATGTGATCATTTTAATAGAATCTAACATAGGCTCATGAAATTATTTCAGGCCTGGTTGCTTGTACTGAAAATCAGAAGTGCTCAATCTGTAGCCATCTGCAGCAAATAGAACTCCTTATGGTAAAGGTCAAGTATCAATTGTTCTGAAAACTGTCTGATAAAGTAAAAAAACTCTTGTTATTGATATTCAGTATCTGTCTAAAATGAGGAAAATAATAACCTTGCTGTGGTTATCAAAAAGGAGCGGCACAAACAAAAGCATTTTAAAAATGTAGGTTAAATCAAAACTCAGAAGGAGAAAGGTCTGTCATTTGGTTTTCCTGCTACCATCCACGCTACTTCGGTTGCCTTTCCCCTTCTGTGATAAAAGTGATAAAAATTATAAGGTCAATCCCAATGTGCTGCATTTTTGATTGCTATTTTATTATATGCATGTCATTTTCAGGATATTTTTGCTTGTTGTTTATCTCTCAGCTAAATTTGGAAAGCTGTCTGCAGGCTGGTGTTCTTTTGAATGAGCTGGCTGCCTGAATAGATAATGTGACGTGATTTTGCGCCAGTTAGGGACTGTAAAATAAAAGTACCGTTCTCTGGCTTGCCAAGGGCTTCTTTACATATATTGAATCTTGTCTCCTCATGTCATGTGAAAAGGGAAAACTAAAACAGTAATTCCTTTTCTGATTAATTCTCAGATTTAGCAGATAAGTAATTTTGAGGAAGCGTAAATGCCTCACTCTAAAATAGCAAATTCAGGACATTGTTGTAAAGTAAGGCTAGAAAGAGACCATTAAGATCAGCTACTCAGATCTTCCCATAGAATTCCTCGTAGGTACTGCTGTACATTGTGTCTGAAATGAAGTGACTGAAATCGCTTGGTTTTAGAGACTCAGACTGAATATATCAAATTTTGCAGTATGTTATTTTGAGTTTTAATTTCTAAACAGAGAAGTTTTTCTTGCATCTTAATTCTAGTCTCATATGTATATACTTACAGAGCCAGAAACAGGAAGAAAGCAAGTGTATATCTCATATCTAAAATCTTCAGATTTTGCCTTTTTTTTTCCCCCAACCAAAATTAACAAAGTACTGACTTAAATATCATTTACATTTTCAAAGTTGTCCAAACCTGAGTTCACAAAGACACATTATTTCACAAGCTATTGACACAAAGCTGCTTTCGTGGAAAAACTATAACCAAACAAATACACAGCGCTACAGGAGAGATGATGAACAGGAGGAAATGATAGAGAAGACAGAAGCGGGACAGAACTCTGAAGCACTTCAGCTGTGAGGATCATGCCTATGATACAAAGGGAATCTGATCAATCTTTGCTTGCCTCACTGGCTGAATTTAAAGAGCTATGCTTTTTAAGTCTGTACCTGGCTCTAATGGAAACACTTTCGGGAATCCTCTTACCTGCTGCCTTTTAGTCATACCTTAAGCACTTTGTGGAAATATCGCCATTTCTAGTCAAACTATTTTGAGAAATACAAAAAGTAGTGCTTTCCCACTATTTCATTTTAGATACTATTCCCATAATGTTTTCTTTATTAAAGTGAAGGATCGATCATATAAAAGTCACGGTTTTATATAACGATGTTGTAACTTTATAGTACAATAAGAACAAAATGAAAACATAACTTTTTAAAGGCATCAGTTATGACTGCCACTGGCAGATACCCAGAGATTCTTTAAAGCAAACTGCCACATGCTGCCAGCAGCTCATAACAAGCACACTCAAATCTTTGCACAATAGATCCACTTTGAATATGCTGGTTTTAACATCTGAAAGTACTGATGATATTACTTTTCTCTAAGTCTTTGCTGGAGAATATATAGAAATTTCCTAGGCCTTGTTTACTTCTCACATACTTCTAATAAATTAGTTTATTAACAGGAATGTTCAGTGACATGAGGAATTTTATGAGTTATGCGAAGTGAATTTTGTAATTATGGTTGTGAATGATGGCATCAAAAATTGATTTACGCTATATATAGAACATATATATGTGTCCATTTAAAATAAGAGATGTCAGATGAGAATATGCATCCATTTTCAGAAAAAGTGCTGAAAAATCTTTTCACAAACTTCAAACCCAACAACAGAGATATGAGTGAATAGTTGTTCATTATGTATTAGTCACCCTGCTGCAGTAATTATTATTGCTAATAATAGTTGTCTCAGAATGTTGGGACCCTGAGTTTGGATTAACTTTTCCATTTGCTCATCAAATAAAAAGTCCTTAATGAGAATAATAGAGTTATAGAATCACAGGATTGTTTAGCTTGGAAAAGACCCTTCAGAACATCAAGTCCAACCATAAACCTAACACTGCCAACCCACCACTAAACTATGTCCCTAAGTGCCACATCTACACATCTTTTAAATACCTCCAGAGATAGTGACTCCACCACTTCCCTGGGCAGCCTGTTCCAGTGCTTGACAATCCCTTAGGTGAAGGAAGTTTTAGTATTATCTAGTAAACCTCTCCTGGCAAACTTGAAGCCGTTTCCTCTCGTCATATCGCCTGTCGCTTGAAAGAAGAGACACCCACCTCCCTACAGCCTTCTTTCAGGTGGCTGGAGACAGTGATAAGATCTCCTCTCAGCCTCCTTTTCTCAGGACTAAAAATTCCATTTTTCTCAACCACTCCTCGTAAGACTTGTTCCCTGGAACCTTCACCAGCTTCATTGCCTTCCTCTGGACATAATCCAGCAATTTGATATCTTTCTTGTACTGAGGTGCCCAAAACTGAACACAGTAATCAAGGTGCAGCCTCTCCAGTGCCAAATACAAGGGCACAATCACATCCCTAGTCCTGTTGACCACATCATGCTGATGCAACTCAGGATGCTGTTGGCCTTCTTGGCCACATGGGCACACTACTGGCTCATGTTCAGCTGGTTATTGCCCAATAAGTAACAGGTCCCCCTCCACCAGGCCGCTTTCCAGCCACTCTTCCATAAGCTTATAGCACTGCATGAGATTACTGTGACCCAAGTACAGGACCCGACGCTTGGCCTTGTTGAATATTGTGCAGTTGGCCTCAGCCCATTGATCCAGTCTGTCCAGATCCTTCTGTAGAGTCTTCCTGCCCTCAAGCAGATCAACACTCCTGCCTAACTTGTTGTCACCTGCAGACTTACTGAGGGTGCACTCAATCCCCTCATCCAGATCCTTGATAAATATATTTAATAGAATTGGCCCCAATACTGAGCCCTGAGGACACCACCTGTGTTTGGCTGCCAACTAAATTTAACTCTATTCAACACAACTCTTTGGGCCCAGCCATCCAGTCAGTTTTTTAACCAGTGTACCCATCCATGAGCAGCAAGTTTCTCCAGGAGAATGCAGTGGGAAACAGTATCAAAGGTTTTCCTAAAGTCTAGGTAGACAACATGCACAGGCTTTCTCTGATCCACTAAGTGGGTCACCTTGTCATAGAAGAACAGCTTAGTCAAACAGGACCTGCCTTTCCTAAACCTGCACTTACTGGGTCTGATCACCTGGTTGTCCTATATGTGCTACATGATGGCACTCAAGATGATCTGCTTCATAACCTTTCCTGTACCGAGGTAAAGCTGATAGGCCTGTAGTTCCCCTGAACCTCCTTCTGGCTCTTCTTATAAATGGGTATCACATTTACTAACCTCCAATCAACTGAGACCTTCCCAGTTAGCTAGGACTGCTTATAAATGGTGGAAAATGACAATTTCCACAAGCTCCCTGAGGACCCATGGGTGGATCCCATCGAGCCCCGAAGACTTGGAAAGAATCATTAGGAACCACTGACGAAACACAGTTAGGACTTCGGGGAGACATGATCCATATCTTTTTACTATCTCTACCAGAGTGAGGGCTGCCCCAAAGTCACAGGAGATGTATTTCCCTGTATGGTGATTTTAGGATGCCACTTGTCCTCTCTGACTTATTTTCCCTAACAGCTGTTCACAGTGTCTCATAGGATAAGATTGATACTAGTAGAATAAGTTTTGAAAGGATCCGATTCTGTGTCACACTGTCTTGGGATATCTTCTAACCAAACATCATGGTTAGGAGCATTGTAACTTCTCATTGCATCATATGCAAAACATCATCCCAAGTGCTGTTTAAAGACTGCAGATTTCCTGTGCATCATGGCATACAACAATCTATGTATCCTCCACCAGCCCTGAAGAAACATATCGATCCAATTACTTTATCTTTGTAAAAGGGACTTGAAGTTTGCAGAGAAAGGAGAGCAAGAAGGTGCATGAGTAAAGGAGAATAGTTCATGGAATTTTTACTATCAGTAGCAGAAAAATAAATTCTTATCTTTTTTGGTTTTGTTGTTTTCCAAGCTTCCAGAAAACAATATATAAAATTAAAACCTTAACTTTAAATATGGGACTGTGTTTGGTTTGAAGAGCATACTTTGCTAGTAAAAAAATGTATTTTTTGTACAGCTGCAGACTATTCCATGTTTCTGTAACTAAAAAAAAATAAATGTTCCGTTTCCATTGCTCATCAAAAATATGAGAAAAAATGTGTTCTGCTGCCTTCTTGTTGCTTCCTACTCCCTGTTTAATTGGTTTCCTCTTCTCCCCAGCTGCTTAGAGATTGTTCTGTCCCTGTGGCTTTACTCTCTGTGGCTTCACACTCCTGATTTGCTCTCTGCAGTTGTTTCCTCTGCTGCTCGACTTTGCGTGTGAGCTGCAGCAAGCTGTCATTGACAAATCTCTGAGTACATTAGGAACTGGGATTTTCATTTTTTCCCCTTGCTATGCCTACATGTGGAAAAGAAAGAAAACAAGGATGGGGGAGCCTATCATGTTGATGTTTATTTTCTTTCCCCCTCTGTCCTGTCTAAATGATGATACAATATTGTGCATATATGTGCCTAAAGCATAGCACAATCCGGATACAGACAGTAGCAGTGTATTGAAACTAAATAAATGAGACAAGAGCTTCTCTCAAAATCTTGTCAGTTATTTCCTTTAAAAGATTGCCATGAATCCCTATTTGCTTCATAAAAACAACTTCTGCTGTGTATCTGCAGCAAAGTTGGAGAGAGACTGTCTTAACATTTTGCCAGAGGGGTTTTCTGGCTAAGCTAAAATGTATCCATAGACAAAAATTGAAATTGAAATTATAATCATATTGGGACATTTTGTGATCCATGCTAAAAAAAATTACATTTAAAATGTAGCATTTATGTTAGACAAAGCTGTTTCCACTATTGATGCTTTTATTGATAGCATATTTCAAGATAAATGAGTTTAACTTAATTTCTTAGAATGTGTTTCCTTACGTTTATTGAGAGGCAGTAAGGTCCTATGTGCTTTCTTATCTCAAACATTTTTAATTTAAAGTGAAAAAAAATACCCCAAACTTGTCTATTAAATAACATTCCTGCTTCAGGTTTTTCATTATCAATAAACATACCTGTCAGACATTGGCAATGCTCATTGGAGAGTAATAATCATAGGAGAAAATCTGGTTACCAGCATACAGGAAAATTGAACTATATAAATTGTCATAGATTAAGGCAGGAAGTGATTAATCTTTGCAATTCAGTAGTGCAAAACATCTCAATTTCACTGTGCTTATATATATATATATATATATATATATATATATATAACGTGAAGACATGGTACTAGAGTTTATGTCCAAATCCCTCAGCCTCAGACTGGAACTTTTAATTCTTATTTTCAAGGTGATATCCATTGATTTATTCCTATTTAATTGCATACACCTACTGTGAATGAAAATTATTTGAAATTACAATCTCATTTTGATGCTGATTATTTGTAGGTAGAGTTGGACACAGCTCTGATGTGAATGGGGTAAATGAGCATAGACCTTGTGGTGGGGATGGCCCTTCAGTATGAGACCAGCTCAACTTGACTTCCTCTTCTATTTCCTATATCATGTTCTCAGTAAACTGGCAGCATTCATGTTTACAGAAGACTTGTATGATTCCTCTGTATCTTGGTAAATGTGGGATGCGATCTGAAGCAGCTGGAAAGACCTGCAGGGTCTGTGCAGTATCAGTAGGTTGATGGGGTTGCAGGGACATAAAGTCCCATTTCTTTCCCCTACCATTTCTGCACACCCTAGCTACTATGTTGGAAAATCTTCTGCCAGTTGAGCTCCCTTGGTACTGGAATTGAAAGAGCTACAGGAAACCAGCCACCTGCAGTATTAATTATTGAGACATTTACAGCTACTCGGAAAACTTCCTTGGCTTCCTGGCCCACATCAATGCTTTGATTTCAAATAATTATCGGGTCATTCTGTGCACTGAACGAGCCAGCTTGGAAATAAGGAATACTTTAAGTTAGCAGAAATTGGAGACATAGCTACTCATTAGTCATCCTGAACATTATTGATCTGAAAAGGATGTTATAGTAGGCTTCCTGACATCTTATTTCTTTTAAAAAGAAAGGCTGAGCCACCTAGGTGCATTTGCCTCACCAGGAGGAGGGGAGTGAAACTGCCAGTAGCACCCTGTGACATCCAAGGTGGTTGACAACTCTCTAGAACTGGCACGCAGTTGGGGCAAAACTGCTTTCCTGAGGGCATGGAGGTATTGGTTGCTCTCTGTATTCAAGTGGGCATTTGCAAGGCTGGACACAGGTGATAATACCTTCACATGCTGGCATCTTTTGGATGCTTTCTTTGGAGGGAGAATGAAAGGGGGAGAAAAATAAAATGCACGATGGATAGGGCATCCTGAAGCAGTTTTCTGCAAAATAAACTTATTTTGTGCTTCTCCTTAGGCTGAGTCCACTGATAGAAGGATCAGATTGATTGTTTTCTGTGCGCTGATGCAAGTTACAGCCATCACAATAAAAAGGAAGTGGAAAGAGGTTTTCCTCTCTTTTATTTTTGCTCTTGATTACTTATCCCATCAATGCAAGTTAATCTTTATGGCTTGATTTTTAATGAGTATGAGGTTGCCAAAGAGAATAGTACAAGTCTGGTTAGAAGAAACTCTATTTAACCAGCCTGTGCTTGCTGCTCTTGGTGCTGGAGGTGCTGTGAGAAGCGTGGCTGATTCTTGGCAGCATCAGAAGTGGAAAGACATTGGTCCCTGGACTTTCTTCTGAGTCCCAATCTCTATTCTTGCAGCTGCTTGTAAACACTGGAAGTGTTAAACCCTTCCTGCAAGCTCAAGGGTTTCTGCCAGCTCTGTGTTTATAAGGGAAGAGAATAATACGGGCAAAAGTAGAAGAGGGAGGAGAGTGTGTTTTAAATAGAAAGCGAAGTCCTGAAAGCATACTTGTCTCCCAGTCTCCGTAGCTTCCCCACTGCCTATCTAGCCTACTTCTGCTTCCCATCTCTGTTTCGCTTATGTAGCTGAGGAGTCTTAAAGTATCTTTTGATTCTGCCCAGTACTTTCTTCCACTGTCATGCAATATTATTTACAATTCTAATCTGCTTTTTTTCATAGCACTTTAACAAAGAGGTAGACTATCTGCTGTGAAAATACAATTCCTACAGTATCTCTGTTACTCTGCCAATTACAGTTCAAGTTTATTTGTTGGTTAAAGAATTTTGCATGTAACTAAGGGCAGTTCAGATCACAAGAGCAAGATATTTTTTTTTCCAGGAAAACAAATGTCAACATCTGCAAATGTTGTTAAGTTAATGAAAATGGGCTAAAATCAATAAATATAAAATAACATATCCCTCATTGGACAAGAGGTTCATATTTCAGAGATGTTTGCACAATTCCCACCAAGGCAGAACTCTACCTGTCTATTGAAATTTTACTGTATGTACTTTTGTTATTTGTATGTCTCTATGAGTAACTAACAACTTTATTGGATTTTTGCTAACTTCATTCCCACAAGATTCAGAATTGTAATCATCTAATATTTCCCAAATGAGGAAATAAACTTGAGAGATATCGAAATCCCAGTTTTGGGACAATTTTGACAATTCCTCTTGCCCTGTGGAGTTCCTGGCTCTGGGAACAATCCTATTGCTTCCTGTTAAGCCCTTTTTTTGTGAAGGAAATCATAGCTGTTACAGATTTGAACGGCATGATCCAAGGTTTTCTCTAACCCATTTAAATCAGCCCCTTATTGATATGTTCAAAACCAACAATAGGAAATGACCTCCAGGCTCCTGACACCCAGTCTGGTGCTCTGAAACCAAGCAACTTGGTTCCAATGCATAGTTCTATAGATGACCTGTGTTACCTGTGGAAGGTGTGGGGTGAAACTCCCCAGGGCACACCGTGGGGCTGTCCCACTGCCTCATCTTGGCAGACATGCCCAGCTCAACACACCCAGCACCAAACCCACACCCCAACGCCCACTCCCACTGCTGTGGAACTGGAGTCATACTCCCTTGGCTTCCCATAGCTTTGCCATTGTGAACATTGTCTTGGGAAACAAAAGGATAGGACACCTTTTTTCATGACCTCAGCTGGATTGCTAGGTCACTGGCTGGGTGACTACAGTGCTTTAAATCCTGTTTTCACAAGGTAAATAGTCTCTTTGAAGTGTTCACATTTTATTATGCAGGCTTTGGTGTCTTATCGTTGAAAATACTCGTGTAGGCAAAATGGAGTGGACAATTACTTGGCATATTATCTTCCTAGCCCTATTGAAATACGATTTTTTAAGAAAGAGCACCATCTTGTGGAAATTCGTGTTCTGAGTGTGCTGAACATCCAAAATCCTGTTGAAATCCATGCATTTAAACTTGTGCATTGCAAGTTTCAGCATCAGTAGTCTTTATAGTTACAGTTTTACAGCTGAAAATTAAGGAAATAAGAAAAAAAAAGGAAGATGGGATAATATTTCTTTTGTATTATCATAATGATTCATGAAGACTAAATTGAATTCATAAAAATAACCTCAGACCTTATTGAAGGAGATAATCTTTAAGTTTAAATAAAGAGATATTTCTCTATGTACTCTATACTGACAAAGTGAGAATGCTAGATTTGGGGCTAATTCCTAAGAACATGAACTTTTTAGTTGAGGTTTATGGTTCCTGCACAGAACTTATTTTAGACTGTGAGTTTAGGCTATACACTTTGATGTATTTGTTTTTTACAGCAAGGCAATGGCCTTAAAAGGGAAGCCACAGTAATGTCATTTGTAGTAATGCCAGCTATAAGAACCTAGATTTAAGTCTATAGATAATTTATTGTAGAACAGTCACTTTTATGGTACATGTTAATGTGATGTAGGTTAAGTGCAGTCTTCTGAGACCTTCTGTGATATCTGATATTTCTCTGTACCTCTCTGTACTGGTTGTCTGTCTTTACTCTTGACATTTTTATAATTAATGACTCTGAAAAACAAATAGAACTGCTTCATTAAATGGAAATAAGATGATGAATTAACTACATTTATATAAGCTAGTTATTTACTGAGGCTATCACTTATTTACATAAAATCAGCACTCAGAATTTACATTTTTACCAGCTTGATACTCTCACATAATTCAGTGTAGTTACTACGGCTCTTCAACACAGAGCTGTTAACATAGAGTAGCAGTGAAAATCAGGTTTAATATTGCATACCCATGATCAAGTGTGTACAGTTGTCCCAGCAAGAATGTCATCATCCACCAGGCAACTGCATGACACTGACATTGATCATTTGGTGTACCAGAAATAAAGCCTTTGTAGAGGAACATAAAAGTATCCTGCTTTAAAAGTAAGTATACAATTTCTTTTGCCTTCATGTAACAGCAGAAGATTCTCCTATGACAGATACTCTGTTGCACTGATATTATTTTAACATTTTATATGTATACATACATAAATATATATAATACAGATGTATATTTTCATATCTATACATATATATACACACATCTTTGCAGAATAATTCCCAAAAGCTGATTCAATGAGTAAGTGAATGGATTTATAGATTTGTGTCTCTTTCCAATATACGACAACTTTGTAATAACTATTTTGTGGGTAGAAATGCAGTTCAAAATGGGTATAATTTAATGAATTGCAAGAATACTTAGAGGTCTCTTTTGTATTACCAGAGCGGGCTTAATAACCATGAAAATAATTTTTATATTCCCATTGAATGTCCTAGCCATCCTAAAAGCCATTGATTGTTACTTATTTCATGTCAAATGTGTTTTTAAAGCAAGTGCAGAATCAGAGTGAAACACGTGCTTTGATATGTGAATCTCCCTTTAAGCAGAAAATTTCTTGAAAATTTCCATTTAAGCTGTTGAAGAACTCAGATTATTTCTGCTGGCGTCCTGGAAAAACTGCAAACCGTAGTTTTCATTTTAAAAAGCATCTTACTTTTCCTGAACGTAGGATAACATGACCAATCATGGTGATACCTTTGTTCTTGTCCTGGTATGTATATTTTGTCTATGCACTGGCAAAAGCCATGTGTATATGTAGGCTAAAAACATATATTAAAACCTTAAAGTTTGATGTTTCTGTCTCCAGTGAACACAGATCAAAATAAACATTATCTTTATATTACACTCTCGTCTGAGAGACCAGTAAATGAGACTTTTTGACAAAGTATGATAGAAAAACACAGGTGCTGCCAAGTAGATGAGCCCAGAGAACTAACAGACTGGCATGCATTTTAACCATGCTTAGGGATACATACTTGCACAGAAAATGTAAGAAATTTTGAAAGACTTTTTGACTATTTACAGTAGAAATTGTCTTTTTTTTTGGTGGATTTTTTTATTTTTTTTTTGTTTTAAAACTCTGAATTAAAGATATTTTAAAGTTTAGTTTATCTCACAATGCCTAATATAGTGTGTATGTAGGTTAATGATCATTCTTTCACTTGAAACCTAAGTGTTGGAAGTGAAATCTCACAGAAATACTCATATTCTAAATTTTCTTACTTGAATGACTTTTCTAATGGATTTGACGCTTACTACCTTTCCCTCTTAAGCTGCTGCTGCCTTGCAGTTTTGGGAAGAATGTAGCATCTTTTACTTTGCTCAAAAAACTAACAAGTTTTTTGAAGTCTTGTGAAACAAATGCATGCAGCAGCTTCACGTACTATCACCCCTTTACTTTGTGAGACATGCCTACCCTTGGTCTGGGTCATGTCATGTTTTGAAAGAAATGAAGATGTGCTTTCATCTCAGCCACTGGAAATCACAATCCAGGGAAGCAGTGTAAACCATTTTTATTAGTAGGTTAAGCTAATGTTGCAGCCTACAAAGTGTAATATGTGTGAGTGAATCTCAGTTTATGAAAAAGGCAGAGAACTATAAATGGGTATACATACATTTGCAATAGTTTAAGAAAATCAAGAACAGACCTTTACTCACGTCTGTTCATGTTTAAGATGTGTGAAAACTTTCTTAGTGTTAGGAACAGCTTTTCCTCTTTCGGTTGTACATGTGATGGGTGCCTCCTCCTGAAATCACACATCTAAATACATCTGCCTAGAATCTAACAGCCACAGCTCTACTGAAGACGGAAGGAAGATGGTGTAATTATATCTTTGTTTAGTCTGAGGCCTTTTTCTGCCAGGCCTCATTATTTCTTATTTAGAAGACTGCTTGAAGATTTGTTCTGTTGTGTTCTTTCTTTTTCTTTTATATATCCTGTAGTTGTGATGCAATATTGAGATTTCAATATGCACAGCAAAAATATTAAAACAAAATCAGAATATTCTTATATTCTTCTTATTCCCCTCCTTCCTCAAATATAAGAAATTATAGTTTCTATAATGATCCTGGCTTTGTAGAGTTACTCAGACTTGTAAAAGTGTATGGGATGTGTACTCCCGGAGTAGTGGTTAACTTCTGTTTTATTATATGTATCAAAGTCATTTTCAGAATATGGCCCTGTGTTATATAATTTGTCAGGATTCATACTCATCCAAAGAGGTTGTTAAAACAATTATGTGCAGATGACAGGAAAGATATATTTAAATATTCTACATGAAGCACTAATTTTTACATGTGCTCATAAGGAAATATTTCCTCATCAAAAGCTGGTTAAAACTTTGTGGAGTGTTTTGATGAGGTGAATATTAAGGGGTTGTCTGTTATTTGGTGAACAAAAAAAGTGCAGACATCAGATTCTTCAATGAATCAGTCTCTGTGTGGCCAACAAACCAAAATTTCCTTACTATACTGTTATCTTTGATAAATTTCTGTATATTGATCCCAGCTCTGGCAGGCATGGTCCCTGGTGATGCTGCCTATTGCTTCTCCTTGTTAGAGCCCTGAGTTTCAGTTTGCCCAAGTTCACTTTTGTGTAGAACAGTCTTTGCCCACCTCATTTTTCTTTTAAATCACAGTTACTTCTGAGATCCATTGGCTTTTCAGTGGCACCTGCAAGTCTTTTTCCTTGATTCCATTTCTGCAGGCAGTCTGTATTTGCAGCTGGGCGTTTAAGAGCTTAAGGAATGTGTGTAGAATACAACACATCTACACCTGATCCAGAGCTGTGGCAGATCCCCTGCCTGTACCGAGCTGGCAGTGCTCCATGTGGTAATATGACGCAGAGAAGAGGTGACTGTCACAAGCTTTTGCTTTCCTTGTCACGAACTGTCTTTGTATTTTGCCACCCACCTGCAAAGAACGAGAAAACTTGTTCTCCCAGATCACAAGTCCATCATTTTGCTTAAGGTAACTGTAGGGATATATGATGAATTGAGATTGCTAGCAACAAATGTCAGAGTCTGCATGTTTTGATACTCTATGATTGAATAATTCCACAGTAATAAATTCAACAAGAAATGTTAGCACTGTCTTTTTCCTGCAGAGAGTTAGAAAATTTTAAAACATACTTCTAATGTGGGTACAATTCTGAGAAAATTTCGGGCTCATTGCACTTTATAGCACTGTTGTTAAAATGTCACATACAAGTAATACAGTACCACCTCAGGAGAGCAGATGTGATTATGACTTTTGTACTGTTTATCTTGCATGAAACAGAAGCACGTATAGTTCTGTACAAATTTTTCACAAGGGATACGAATCTTCCCACTCATATGAGCTTTAAAACTCATTTCTTTCTTCATAATTTATATTTGCTATTTAAATTATTTCAGTAGTGTAACAAGAAACTGAGAAAAATATCATGAGAAGTACTTGGTTTTCCTAACCATCAGTGGTTTAGAGGGCTCATCCTAAAACTTTACATAAAATATGTACCACAGACTACTGCTGAGCAAATGTGCTTATGTACATATATGCTTGCAACACTGAAACTCTAGACAGTTATCATGAGTTAATGAGTTAATGCCTGGCCTTTTTGTCAAACTTTAAAATATCCAGAAATTAAGAAAAGAATAATCCATAATAACCATAATAACTCTTCAAAGCACCCCAATTTTCTTCTCTGTAATGGCCTTCTGCTTCCATTAGAACTGCTTATCACTGTAAATCTGAATTAATGAAATGTTGCCATGTATTTCTGACAAAAAGAGCTCAAGATCCAGCTTGCAGAAAGGGACTGGGAGAGTGCTCCACTGTGGCCGTGTGTTTTGCTGCGATTTGCGAATATTAACACAAACGGAGAACACGGGAGGGCAGGAGAGGGCTCCGGGTGTTTTTAGAAATTCAGCCTTTCCACTTCTCAGACCTGAAAATGCATAGGTTGTTTTCATGCTTCAGTATAGTAGGTTTTAATAATTTAAATAATGCCCTATATGCTTTTATATTTTACAGTTTATCAATGGTTACGTCAGGTATAAATCCTATGAAAGATGTCACGTTTTGATAGGAAGGTGTCTGTTTTCATCATCTCATTTAATGAATAATTCTCACTAGGAATAAAATTAATTGGGTGCATAAATCCTCACTCCCACATCTGTTAAAATGGAAATAGGCCTCTAAACCATCAGTGTCAACTTGGCTATTCTTGCCTGAAAGATTTAGTGCCTAAGTGCGTGTTGAATTTGTGACATACATCACTGTATATCTGAGAAATCACCTGATTCACATGTATTGTAACACTGAACGTTTGCAAATGTCTAACTGCATTCGGCTTCACAGAGATTAGAAAGTGGGCCCTTGCGTTTTAAATAGGATATGCATATACTTAAAGAGAAGCCTGCTTAGTGACTGAGGGGACACTTTCTAATCTCAGATACATAGCATTCTGCGTATTTACTATATTTGGACAACCATGATACTGAGCAGAGATTAGTGTGGCATCAAACCCGTGCTTTCGGCAATAAATTACCTGTATGATGATAAATTGGTTTAATTTTTTTGAGCCATAGAGTGAGGGTTTTTTTCTTCTTTTTTAAGTATATCGGCAGCTTCCTTAAGCATTTTTCTACAACCTCTATTTAAAAGCCAGTATTCAACTTTGATGTGACCTTTGGTAGGATGATTCACAGATTATTTTTGCATGAATAGTTTGATACCCACATTTGTTCTCTTTAGATCTGCAATTGCAAGTCACACGGAGATAATTAGTTTTGTTTTAGAAACAACAACAATGCAGTGGGAATGTTGCATCTTTCACACAAGGTGAATTCCTTTAAAGAATATTCGTTTTTACTTGTTTTTGGCTTTATTTTCCTTTCCTTCTGAAAGAACATCTTTGTCTTTCTGAAGACATTCTCAACACTGCATAATCATCAAAGAAGGCTGATTTTTTAAAGTGATAGAAGTGATTTTAAGTGATGGAAACTCAGTGCAAGACATAAGGGACAGAATAATATTTAAATATTTCGAAGAGTGAGATAAAATATTTACAGCACGGAACCCAAACCTTAAAACTTTCTCTTCCAATGATATCATCTTTCCGCAACAAGAAACCCAAAAGTATGCTATTTTTTGTGTGGAACCTTGAGAGAGGCTGTTGTTGATCCCACACAGCACTGTTGTACTCAAGTGCTGCTCACAGACTCCTCCCTCTGCTGACTGAATGGTATGGAGAAAAAAGCTGGCTTCACTACCGCTTTTTTATTAGCTGATGTAGAAAAAGATATTCCTTTTTAGCATTCATTGTGCTAGACAATTCCTTTCAACACCTATATATACATTGAGATGCTTTTACACTAACTGCAGAGAAAACAAAGTGCAAGACGAATATGTCCTCACTTGGAGGGTAGCTGAAGTCCTTTTTTTTGGTGGCAATTATGTAACCTGTCCACTGTTCTTCTCTCATCTTTTTGTTTATGTAGCCTAGTCCCATGGAAAAAGCTCCTCATCTTCCAATCTAAATAATTTTTTCACTGTGCCGTCTTTGCAATATTTGTGCAGGAATATTCTTTCTTATGCAGCAAAAACACTGTTCTGTGAGGCAGCCTGTGCTTTGTAACAGTTTTGAAAACTACTCATATAGTGTAATATTTGTTTTAAATAGCCTAGTGGTTCATTATAACTCATTAGGGGATGAATTTGGTAGTTGCCGTGTTCATAGCGTGTGTGTTGCAGGATTTAGGTCAGTGGTATTCTCTGAATCAGCTAGAGGAAGGGAGTAAAAGTACATTATTTTCTTTGTGGATGCTTCCGGAGCTGGTACATCACACTCTACAGAGCAGAAAGGGCTGCACAGATTTGTACCATTTTGGACTTTTCTGTGGGTAGTAATGTGTTTATGGCCATAGACACAACTCCTGTGTTCTGCTATCTTCAGAACAAACTATCAAGTGAGGCCCGAGTCAACTAGATTTTAATGAAAGCAGCATTTTCTTAATCATTTTTCTAAAATCTATCTCACCAGATTCCTGAAGAAGACAATAAACAAGGAGTGAAACCTCCACATTTATCAATGCATAAACCAGAAGACTTTCATTGTAGAATCTATCAAATCCATAGAACAAAACCATTACTAGTGAAAATAAGTTTTCTCATGGGAAAGGTCCAATGTAGTTTTGACAGCAGCATTTTTAAAGATATTATAATTAATTGCTCTTTTATTAAATTAATGAATGAGCAAACCATTCAGTGCTCTGAGTTTAGCCACATGATCCTAGCTCAAACTCAAACCCCAACCAGTCATGAAGGAAATTATTGTAAATGCATATACATCATAGATTTAATGGTTGATCTAGAAAACACTGAAAACCATTAAGCCATGAATATCCTGTCAAAAATTATTTACAATTATAAATTACACACCAACTTTTTTTTCTGTACTTCTAGATTTTTAGGGCAATATTAACTACTTGAGGCAATTTCTTTCAATGAAGAATTGATTACAAAATAAGAACTTCTCAGTTAATACTTTTCGTTTAGCACAGCTCAGCTACCAGAGAAATACCTGTGTCCTCCAACTTATCGTGGGTGCTGAGCAGTCGTCATTTCTATAGAAGGTGATAGAACATGAGGATGTTCACCATGTATTGGAAAGAGCCTGTGGTTAGCAGCACCTCCTGGCAATCATTAGCTGAAACAAAAGAGGTGGGAAAACATTTTTTAATTAAAATTTGCTTCTTGAGAGTCAGATACTTGTGGCTGCATATTGCTGCAGGGTGAAATCATTTGTGAAACAAGTAGACTTAAAAAAGCAGAGGTGCCTACAATTCTCTGCAGTACTCTGATCTTCAAGGTTCCATATTGTCTGGTGATTAAATCAGGAACACTTAGCAAAGGGGGATGTTGTCTTTTAGACTCTGCTGTGCCACTATTAAGATGCTGGAGTGTGGCAAGAAAAAGAAAAAGCCTGCCTTCTGGCTAAAGCAGTTGAAAGATTCTCTGAAGCATGCCTTGCTGCCTTGGCTACAGACTACTTCTGTGATTTTTGTCAAGTCAGGTAAACAAATCTTAACAGACATTCACAACCTGATCTTGACACATAGTCTCCATTCTTAACTCTTGAGACCATGGAAGGTTTGAGGGTCTGAAGTGTTGCCATTAAGAATCACTTTGGTCTATATAATACTAAGTTAGCTGAAAAAAGTTGCGCAAAGTACTTCACACTGGATGTAAAAATTAACTGACTCTTTTTGTTGCAATTTGGCAGTGTCACTGTCATAGTTTCAGCTGGGATTGAATTAATTTTTTTCTCAGAAAGTTACATTTCGAAGTAACTGCACTTTTCAGTAGCTGCAGCATTAATTTTGGCAGGGGAATAAAGGTGATAAGACACTCTGATTTAGTTTTGTGGTCAGTCATGCTCATCACCAAACTGACCCAAGAAAGTATTCCATACCGTCACACTCTGTATGTAAGCAAGAAACTTTCTCATGACAGTCCTCCTTCTTGATGGCTGCTTTCCCTCAAGGGCCCACTCAGAGTCAGCTGCTTAGAGGGCAGCTCCTGCTCCAAGTCCAGTTCCAGTTTTCGTGATCTCTCCACGACGGTGGTGGCATCTGCTCCAACTGGAACTTATGTGCTGTCTGTGACTGATTCATATTTGGTTTACACTTTGTATATTAGTATTAGAATTTTTTTATTAAAAATATTTTCTGTTTCAGCCTTTAGGTGTTTCCCAATTCACCTTCCTTTGGGCTGGGGAGAACTGGGTAATATACCAAACAAGGCTAAACTTTCACTGTCAGTCAGTCAATTAGGTAACATTTCTTCGACTGAAAGGGTTTTCGAGAATTGGCACAGGCTGCCCAGGGAAGTGGTCAAGTCACTATCCCTGGAATTATTTAAAAGGCATGTAGACATGACACTTAAAGACATACCTTAATGGGGGACTTTGCAGTGTTAAGTTTATGGTTGGATGCAATCTTAAGGGCCTTTTTAAAAATGATTCTATGATTTTATAGAGAATCTTTTATGGAAGAGGCTAGCAAAATTGGTGTTACTTTGTTGTTCCTGTGTACATTTGTTGCCTTCTGCAAGCATGTACCAAGGGATGAGACAGACTTTTGCATCTACAAGGGTATTTCTACTGTCTAGGATGTTGCAAAAAGTGATATCTCCTGACCTAAACGTATTCTGAAAGTATTACTAGTTGTCAAATGATGCCTTGAAAGGGGACAATTTTCATCCTAATGGTCTGAGAAAAGATGTGAAGCGTTCTGATCGCATCTAGTAATTCAGCTCCTCTATTTCAAGTAAACTCTTATTCCTTAAAAATAAGGTCAAATGTTTTAAAACTGAGCCAAAAACCTTAAAAATAAACCACCACCACCACCAGCCCAAAAATTCTACTATGTTGATATTTGACTTGGCTGTTACGTGATCAAATTGCCTTCCAATGACACATTTTACAACCATTTCTTTAGTACCTTATGAAGCTGTCGTGGAAGAGTTTTCAACTTTTTTTCCTCTTTCATTTTTTGTATGTTCTTGTGTTTCAACAGCTTTATGCAATCCTCTTTTAATATGGCTAAGACATGCTTTTCTAGGAGTGTCAGCTTATGACATGATCCCTCTTGGCTAGACCATACACACTGTTGTATAAATTATGTGTAATTACAGAAGTTGGGCAATCTCCAAGATCAGTTATTTTCCACACTGAACTACTGTTCTTCTATTCTAGGACTCAAACTTGCATATAACTTCAAGATATTTTAAAGTTATATACTTACT
Organism: Tapera naevia; assembly: GCA_033556795.1. Taxonomy (NCBI): domain Eukaryota; kingdom Metazoa; phylum Chordata; class Aves; order Cuculiformes; family Neomorphidae; genus Tapera; species Tapera naevia. The sequence continues at coordinate 9,641,309 of JAUMJJ010000059.1, forward strand.
TTGGCCAATTCTATTTCTGAATCATTCACTGTATTGACCTGAGTTCTGACATCTGATTACAAGACACATGTAAACCTTGTGCAATGTTTTGTTTGTATGTTTTCACATTTGACTTTTCTTGTAGGTTCTTTCCATTTAATACAAAAAATCTATTATGTTTTTGATTTGTGTCCTTTCTTGCTTTATCTCCTTATTTTTGAAGATGAGGATATATTAGTTTCTAAGTATTTGCTTGAAATACAGGATATTTTTCTATGCTCTTGACAGCTCCCATGTAACTTACATTGCAGTATTTTGGGTTATTTTTTTCTCCTGTCTGTCTGTCGGGTTTTGTCCCTTTGTATATTTGTCCCTTTTTTATATTTCTGTTTCCTAGGTGTGTTTAACTGTCCTGTATGCTATGTGCTTTGTGCTTTAGTTGGACATCTCTCTGTGTGTTTCTCCTTGTTTGCTGCTTGTGATAAACCCATGACTGAATCTTGAGTCACCTTGCACATGCTGTTTCATTATTAACTGTGGAGAGTCTTGCAAGTATTCTACATGGATAAGCATATCAGAAACTGAAGTTTTGACAACTTACATTCTTGGAAGCTTTATTTCAGACTACATGCATGCCGTGTTCAGGTGATATAATTAAAATATCTCTAGATAATATAACTTGTGTCGTTTGTTCTAGATGACTTGTGAACCTTGAAGACTTGGCAGCACAGAAATCAGTGATTTTCTGTAGATAATACAGGCAGCCGGCAGAGCGGAGCACCTGCTGTCCTATGGGAGCAGCTAGGGAAAACTGAGTGAAATGAATTAAAGTATCCAGCAATCTGCATTCTCTCCTCAATTGCAATATTGCATTCTCCAATCAAAAATGCAGCTACTACAATGCATCCATTATGATTTATCATCATTGAAGTTTTAGAAATAGTTGATTAATATTGATCATTCATACTCTATCTTTAAATAACAAATGATTTTGAACAGCAAGACTGGAAATCCCTGAAATCCTTCTGGAAAGTCTTGGCATGTTTATATGCTAGTAAATCAGAGAGTACTGTGAAATATTCCTAAATGGTCAAACACAATCATCACGGGGGTGTGACACCTGGCTGGATATGAGCCAGCAGTGTGCCCAGGTGGCCAAGAAGGCCAATGGCGTCTTGACCTGTATCAGAAACAGTGTGGCCAGCAGGTGATTGTGCCCCTGTACTCAGCGCTGGTGAGGCCACACCTCGAGAACTGTGTTTAGTTCTGGGCCCCTCAGAACAGGAAGGACATTGAGGTGCTGGAGCACGTCCAGAGAAGGGAAAAAAGGCTGGTGAAGGGGCTGGAGAACAAGTTCTGCGAGGGGCAGCTAAGGGAACTGGAGTTGTTTAACGTGGAGAAGAGGAGGCTGAGGGGAGACCTCATCACTGTCTACGGCTGCGTGAAAGGGGACTGTGGCAGAGCGAGTGTTGATCTCTTCTCTCAAGTGACAGGTGATAGGACAAGAGGAAATGGCCATAAGTTGCGCCAGAGGAGGTTCTGATTAGATATTAGGAAGAATTTATTTTCTGAAAGGGTGGTCAGGCACTGGCAGAGGCTGCCCAGGGAGGTGGTTGAGTCACCATCCCTGGAGGTGTTTAAAAAATGGGTAGATGAGGTTTTGAGGGACTTGGTTTAGCGGATGATGGGTATGGTTGGACTCAATGATCTCAAACCGGAAGATTCTTTAATTCTATGATACTGTGATCTGTATCACAGTATCACACAGTATCACAGTATTACAAGGTTGGAAAGGACCTCTGAGATCATCAAGTCCAACCTATAACCCTACACTAACAAAAAGTAGTGGTGGTATATTGGCCCAGACCCTGGTACACCTTTCTCTCACAATAATGTACACTTTTTCTGGGCAATTCCTAAGCACAGCATGGAAATAGGACTGTTGCAGGGACCATTCCAAATACGCAGTTTGCAAGCAGCCTCTTTGGAGACTTCAGTGTTGACTACCAAATTTGTGTACTCTTCTGTACCAGTTGCCCACAATGATTGGGAGCTTTTCCAAGCACATTTAGTTTACTCCTCTAAATATAGCTTTTCTTTCCCCTCTAATGGTGTTACAGCTTCCATGCCAATTCTGCTACCTCTTCTGTTAAAGCGTTTCAGATTTGACATGTTATGGCTGCCTCTTTCCTCCAGCAACTCAGACAACAAATCCTGAGATGGGCAGCAAGAGTGAAACATGGCAATGTTTAGGATGGGATTGCTTAGGAGGATGGTATTTGTCTAAACTGAAACAAAAAACAACTGAGCTGAAAAACGGTTTGTGAAAGGCTATCAGTGAAACAGGTTTCTGCTTGTTGAAAGTTATCGGTAATAGTAAAACCTTATTTTTAGCCCTCATGAAAAGGGATAATTTTTAACCATAGAGCTTGATCTAACCAGCTATTTTTAATCTAACTATAGCACTTGGCATTTCACAATGGACATTTTGTTCTCTAATAACTTTACTATTGTACCTTTTAGATGCATTAATTACAAAAATTATTGCAGAAATTAGGAAGATTTTTTTCAAGGCTCTTGTAAAGTAAATTAAGATTTTGCTGGTTAAATGAATATGTGAACAGTTCAAAGACATAAGAAGCAATAAACTATCTTCTTTAGCTTGGACACAAATGAAGTTCATCTGTTCAGATATTATGAGGCGGAGTGTATGTAATGGAAAATTATGAGGAGATAATCATGAATGAGTCATTTGAAATTTTTAAAGAATAAAATCACAAGTTTTATTTAAATTGTTGACTCATCGGTGATTTATTTTCCCAACTGTTCTATCTTGCTTGTCTGTCAAACCAAGTCCATGGTCATCTTAGGTTTTTTTCAGTTAAACAGAGAGTGCAAAAGGTAGAAAACCATTTTGCTGTTTAATGAAATTTCTTTCTTGGTCAGTACTGAATTGGTTGGTATGTCACCTGTTTATTCTGAGGTGTAATGTTGTTCAACCTTAGCAAACCACAGTTAACTGCAATTTCATTTGAGTTTTCCATGCGCCAACTGGAAGATTTTGATTCTTGGTAAATGGACAGCAGTAGGAGTAAGAAAAAATGTTTTCTTTTTATTTCCATCTGGATGTGCAGAGAAGGAGCAAGACATATTCTGTCATGTAAGCTGCTATCTGGAGACGTAGAGACAAATAGTGAAAATTATTAGGGGTGAGAAGGAATTTTTAAGTGAATAGAGTCTGTCAGGATTAGCAGTGTTTGGTTAAAGGAGAAATAAGCCACAATGTATTTGTATAAAATATAACTGCTATAGAAGAGCTACCCCAAATTTGTCTATTCATTGTGTTAACGGAATAGAGGCCAGTAGGTGAAGATGAAAAATACCTAAAATGATGAAGTCAAACAAATTCTATTCTGTGTATGATTTGTCTGTGGGTGTCTTTCTACTGCATCAGGCTCAGGAAGGGACTAAACTTTTGTATGGATAATGCAAGTTAAAGTTGTCATTAGCTTGTGCTGATTTGTTCTTTTTTTCTACGCCTGACAAATACTGTGATTTTACTTCTACTTTGCACTTATCAAAATTTAAAGCAGCTTCCTACTATATGGAGTTCTAAACAAAATTCTGACCTTTGAATTGTAATAAATGTATATTGTATCCATTTAATGTACGTGAGACACATTCATGCTGCAGTAATCATGAAGTAAGCACAGATACATTACTAAGAATTGGGAACTGCATGGCCTGAGGTTGCTATCTTATTTAATCCTGTAGATGTGATTTAACCTGTTTATGTCACAATATCTCCTTTTACAGAACATGAGTAATTTTGCAGTTGATTTTGCTGAGCTCCATAATGTCCTGTATCTCAGTCTGGGATGTTAATCTTGCATGTGATTGTAACAGCAGACTGAATGAGGATGTGAGTATGAATTTGTTGCTGTGGATGTTGCTTTTCAAATAATTTATTTTAGGCAAGAACGAAAAGCCATTTTCAGGTTTATGTGGTTTTCCTTCTGTTTCACATAATTATAGGAATAGTTACTTCTAATAGTAAATTACCCTCAGGTGTACTTAATCAGTGGTGGGTTTTTTATACTTGACTATTTTTTCTTGTCATATTGTGATGACTTGTTTAACATTCAGTTCAGGCTCCCAGGGTAGGATTCATTGCACCTAACTTCAGACATCTACAGCGTAGGCATTTGTGTCTTTAGTGCCTCCCACCTCTGTGGTGTGATTCATCTCAAACTAAAATAGACATCTAAAATAGGTCAGAAGCAATGCCCCTTGAAAGTGCCTGTCTTTATTGACTTTAAAGGGAGCCTGTGGTAACACGCAGAGACACTGGCACTTAGACTGCAGATAAAGCCCACCAGAAGACTGGTGTTCATTCCTGCCATTGCTTCCTTGCAAGAAAGAAATGGAAGAGCTACCTTATATTTGGCAAGGAGATTTCAATGTGGGGATGTAGTTCTTGCTCAACAGCAGCCACCAAATTCTCATCTTCCCCCTTGGTAACACTCCACCTGAGGCTCTCCTTTTGATATAGCATCTTTACAGTCTTACCACTAAGCTTTCAGTATTTTTAAAATGAGCTATGAGTGCAGAAAACCATGCAGCAGTCACCTCCTGCCATGCAAGGGGAAAGATTTTATTTCAAAATGAGAGCAGTACTGTGTCAGTATCAGTGTTTAATTTAGATTTGACTACATTTTTATGCTTTTGTCAAGTAGCTATTTTTCCTGACCGTCTGGTCCAAGTGTAAGTTTATAGATCATCATCTTTAAAAAGGACAGTTCTTTCTTCAGTTAATATTGGCACACACATTTGTTAATTATCAATCCATCTTCATCTCATTTTTCTAGCTAGAAATGTAGTCTATGCCATAAGAATATTAAGAATACGTATATCACACTGCTTATAAGTTTATGGAACTTTTTACATGCATGGCAGGATAAATCATGAATAATGCTGCTTAGTCACTTGCATGACAAGTATTGAAGGTTTGGGTTTTTTTCTCTTTTTATGACATCCAAACGGATGACATGATCCTGTGCAGAAGGGAAATAAAAAATACCCTTATTTTTCCTACATCTTATAAATACTATGTGTTTTTTTCTGAAAAATTGTGTTTAATAAAGAATAATGGTGCCTGTTGTGAAGATTAAGACTTAGAAAGTCCACTTTTTTTTTATTTAGCATGTTTTGAAGCCATTCAGCACAAAGGTTAGGAAAATGGTGGGTTTATATTGTTGCCTGTTAACTTTTCTTTCAAATAAATAGGATAATTGAAAATCAACATTAAATCAGTGTTAATCAGCACAGCATATTCTATTATTGCCGAAATATGAAGTATAAAGGAAATAAAAAATCAAGTGTTTAGTTTTATTGGAATTCACATTTCCTAGCTCTTAAAAATTGTCTTCCAACTGTATTTGTATATAATTTTTGTCCCAGAAAAAATGTAACATGTGCTTTTACATAATAGACATGCAGTTGCTGGATCATTCTATATTTTTATGATAGATTGTAAGGGGAAATGAGAGTCTTCTGAGTAAAGAGCTGGAACAGCCATTAGCCCTCAGGACAGTATTGCCTGATTTGTTTTATAAACCCATATCTGTATTGGAAAGATGATTTTAGGCAGTATCAGCACAGAAACACACTCACTGCACTTTTGAAAGAAAATGGTATCAAGAGGTTAAGGACAAGTGCAGAAGAAATAGAATATAGCTTTAGAAGAGACACTGTTTCTGCTTTCTACTATGCCCACCAATCTTTATAAGGCTAGAAGTATGACAATGAAACAATGCGTACTGTCGCAAAGTCATGAAGTCTTTTCAAGCTAATACATTATTACTGATTTATGGTATGTACTTAAAGGAAAAAAAAACACTAGAAGGTTTTATTGCTTCTCTTTAGCTATAAATGGAAATTTTGCATTGTCTGTAGAAGACAATGTTTTGTGAATAGAGTTGGAGCAACAGGTCTCACATTTTCAGACTTGCTCAGTCACTCCTGGTGCCTGGGCTCTTATTTGTACAGGAGTGATACCTGATGCTCAAAGTGGCCTGTAACAGTATCGGTAGGGCTGAAGCAACTGAGAGAGGCTACTCAAAGACTGAGAATTCTTGAAAGTCAGAAGAAAGATGTCATTGGTTTAACAACCAAATTAATTACTACTTTTGGAAGTATGGCTGTAAATATTGTTTCCTTTAACAGTCCTTTAGCAAATTCCAGTTCCAGAATTGTTGCTCTAGTTAGATTCAGAACAGAAAAGCTAGTAGGGAAAATTTACTTTTAGGAATTTTATTAGATCATCAGTAATACTTCAGTTCTTGTACAATGTAAAAGAAGGCATGATTATGCAATTTTATGGATTTTATTCAGCTCATTCATATTTCTCTAGTTTATGTTCATTTCATTCAGAAATATGTTCACTGACGCTATGAAACAATTTTGAGATTTTAATCAAGAAATAAAACAGACCTTCTTTTGCAAAAGCCTATTGATATCTACAGTCCTTGCTCAAGTGATTATTCCCAGATGCCAGGTAAAATATGAGACTAACCAGTTGTGAATTTTAGCTTTTGATTCAGTTCTTTAAGTTCTTACTCAGAAGACCAGCTTAGCAACTTGCATCAGTCTTTAAGAAAAGAGATATTTTCCTGATGGAGCAGAAATATAAATATGTGACAATGACAATTGCCTTGACATAAGCTTTCCTGACAACCTTTATCTTCTAGATATCATTCTGCTACGCATATTCATTAGTAGTTTACACTCCAAATAGTGTTTACATTTGTGGTACAGGATACATCTCAGTCTAAGTGAAGATTGCAGATTTGGCATCAAATAAATTAATACTGTTAGGAAAAAAAAATATTTTTTGAAGGGAGAAGAGATTTTAGAGAGTATATCTAATCATAGTGATCTGTGCTAAGTTGTAGTGCTTGAACATGTTATCTCAAATTTGCATCTTCTTTTGTTGTTCCATCGTAGGCACTTAGTCTATTTTTAACCTCATGATGAGGCATATAATGTAAGATGTTAATTTAAAAACATAAAGTCTCTCTGCTGAGGATGATACATAGGCAATGATAATCATCTCTTATGTTCGTTCATAATTTCTTTCATCCTTATTGTACTGTGATCCTTTCCAGTAATTTACATGATTTAGAGTCTACATTTAATGGTAAGAAATTACTCTTATCTTGCCAAGTACAGCAATGCTACCGTGTATAATGTTACAATATAAACAATTTAAAGGATGCAAACAATGAAAGTGATATATAAGTGATATGACACAGAGTGAAATAACAAACTGACTGTTTTCGTTATTTCTTTGCTACCGTCTGGGATCACATTGTTTTAGAGTTTTTGGTCTTGATTCTTTAAGAGTTAATTTTAGATTTAACTCGGAATTTTGTTAAAAATATAAATACAGTCACTGCTATGATTCTGCAATAAAAAGTGTATTATTTCCAAAGAGCCTCTATACTTTTAAATGAAATATGTAGTTATGTCACAAAACAGAAATGTAGTCATTCCTGGCATCAAAATTGAATGGCAGAGGACACGGGTTGTGTACTAAATATAGCTTGGTATCTGTGCTTTTGGTGGTTGAAGCTCTAGAGTTGTGGAGAAAAGTAAATTGTGTAACTTTTCAAATCAGATAATATACAACTTAGTGGAACAGAGATAAATCTTCCCTCTTTTTTTTGTTCTTTTGTTTCATTACACATCCTTGCAACTCTGCCATCTTCCTTTCCTTCCACTCTCATGTTATATTCAATGCACACAACATTCTCTATATTCAAACTCTATGTTTTCATTCAGTTTCTCTTTTAGATTCACTGAATGAGTCACTGTCATCAATATATAACTTAAAAATAGACCAAATCAGTGTTTATATCAGGTTCATTTCAGTTGTTTAATAAGTTTCTGCATAGACTTGATTTACTGATGATCAAGTCATGTAAAGGAAACAGAGACCCAGTGCTGAGGAGTTAAAATGTCTTAAGGAAAACCAAGGGGTATTTGGGATTTATCATCCTGGCTTTGTTGAACCATGTAGAAAGGGAGTCAGTTATAGAACTATTTAATCAGTAAGTCTTGAGAGTGTTAGAATTAATTTCTCACCCCTGTGATGACCAGAACATTGTTAACCACTGCTGCACAAGTGTCCTAGCTGAGATCAACAATTGCCTGTCCAGAATGTACAAAAAAAGGGTCATTTTTCTTCCACCCAAGCAAACAAATTGCAAAAGCAATCATTGTGCCTTTTGGACTTATTTGCCTTGTTGTTGCATTTGATGATTGGTGATAATGAATGCTGGATTAGCTCCTGTATTCATAAACGCACTTAGATATTGAATCATTGATTTTTATTTTATTGATCTTTTACAGTATAGAGATAGCATTAGAAAAACAAATTCTGAAATTTGCCACTTTTAAGAGAAACAGCTATGAATGTTTGAAGTTGATTGGTCAATGAAAATGTTGACTCTGTTTTTTCAAAATAATTACATTACTTGGTAAAATGTCCCAGTATATGCAACAGATCAAAGACACTTCATATTTGCATTTCCTTTGAAAGATTTGGTCATTGTTCTTGTACTTGAAAGGTAGGCCATTGTACATAATACACCTGTTAGAACATGTTTTGCCCTTTATTATTTGACATAACTGATATACAGTTTATATATCAAAATAGAGGAGATTGCGTTCTGCAGCGTACTTGCATTCATACAAATCCTTATTTTTGAGGTTAAAATAATACGCAGAAGTGCATACTATCTTGGTACCAGCACTTGCCCTTGTAAGGCATGTTTCCCTGTACAAGCGTTGGTATTTGTATATTCAAGATACAAAGCAACACAGAACAGTGATGTAAGGTGTTGAGAAAAACCTGTTAATTACAGAAACAGGATGAGTAACAGACTTTACTTATCAATAAGATAAACTGATCTATTTCTACAAGTCTTCCATTCTAAAAGGAATTTCTCTTTGTACCAGAAGGCTGAAAGGGAGCAAAACCTTCCTTTTACTGTGTTTCATTTTCCTTGATTCTACCTCCCACTTAATCTTCTGGGAGCTATACCAGCTGGGAAATATTAGTTTCTGAAACTTCATATGTGTGGGTGTTATATATTCTTTAAAGTATATTAATTTGTCTGACAATATGTTTTAGGGCTTTTTTTTTATGGAAAAAATGGAAATATTTTGGTGTAGAACTCCATTAAATGAGCCAAAAGCAATTGTAAATTGATTTGATATGGAGAACAATTAGATGTGATATGTGGCTTTATGAAGATATTAATTGCAATTTGATATGCAATTTGAGTATCTTTTGCCTGAACTGTGGAAGAGGTTTAGCATTTTTTCAGCCATTAATAGTTGGAGATCAGAACTCTTTAAACATTAACAGTTTTCAGATTAAAGCACATTCAGATAATTTTAGCCAGATGAAAAATGTATCATATGATACTCTCTGTATATTGATGTCTACAACAGCAGATATTAAAGAAACATCAATTCAAGTACAGTATTGTAGATTTTGGACGCTTAGGAGAGTTTCTCTGAGTCTGTGAAGTAAAAGTGATGTGATCTAGGTTTAATGTGAAAGCTCTCTAATCTTCCGAGAATCACACACTCTTACTGGTCCTGGAGAAAGGCATATTTCTTTAACACGGTTTTTCCTGAGAAAGTCAGAAATGAACACAATATGTGACATAAATTTTGTGTTTCTGGATAATTACTAATCTAATTTAATCAAAATCGACAATTTCAATCTTAACCTAAAGCATCTGCTTTTCACCACCAAAAAACCCAAAGTTTTTTACCAAAAAATATACCAGACTAAAGGTTTTTGAGAGGAGTATCTAATTAAAATGCAAAGTTAATGTAGCGTGTACAATATAGACTCAGGGCTTGGTAGCTCATACATTCAAAAGTAATTGAAACTAAAGCCATCTCAGGAGCATTGCCATGTCTCATAGTTTTGAAGACATAGGATTTCTTTTCTTTTCATATAGGTGATTCTCCCCCGACCCAACTATTTTCATTTCATTGAAAGAGTCGTTAGAGCAGGTATTTGAACTGGGATTACACGCTTTGTGAGCAGTTCTGCCACTGAGATGTAGTTCTTGTCTGTAGACCTGTTTCTTAACTTGTCCTGTTTGATCTTTTCAATTTCCTCATTGTGTTCCACTTTCTGCTGATTTTCTGGCCAGGTTGCTTGATACCCAGCTTAGTGGTTGTGGCATTCAGTCAGACGTGGAAAACCTGGTTCCTTTTTCTGAGGAGACTGCTGAATCCCAGTTTTGGGTTGATGGCTTTTCTGAAATGTGACTGTTTCTCTCTGTGCTTGTGAACATCCATTCTGCTATGCATCAGGTCATACTTTCTTTACTGAATTTACCTCTACTCTGACAGATTCCTGTGAGAAGGCCGGCTTCATGTTTTTCAAAACAACCACTGCTTTACTCAAATGTTTTCAAGCATTTTGAATGTTACATCAAAATTTCATTCTAATGCCACGAGGGTCCTGCTGGAATGTGTTGTTGGCTTGTTTCACAGTGAAGCTAAAAGAAAATGTATAGTCGTTACTGGAAGCATTTTCACACAAGGTAAAAGTGAGTGGTGAGACAGAACAACAGTTATAATGCCATGCATTCTCTCCATAACTATACTGAATAGCCATGGAGATGTGTTTATTGGAGCTTACTATGAGGTGGGGTGTAGGGGGTGTGTTTTGATTGGTGGTGGTGGCGGCTTTTTAAGTGCAAATTCCTTTACCTAAGCGGGAAAGTCAAAACAACAGATAAAAGATAGGGACCATTATTTTCAAAAGCAATGTCTTTTTCAAAATAATGTGTCATGGTGGACAGTGTTCCCAATAAGAACTTCTGGTGGAAGGCTGAAGCTAGAAGATGATGTGCAGTCCTTGAGTAACAAATAGGGAATGAGCAAGTCAAACTACAGCAACAGTATTTTGATCTTGGAAGGCATTATTGAGACTGTCACTAAAGCAGTTATGTTTGTTTGGTATTGACAATTTCTTAAAGATGTTAGCAATATTTTTTTAGGAATGAACTAGATTTAGGATTAGCAAATGCTGGTATGGGGAGTTGAACTGAGTTTCCTGTATCCCTAGTAGAAACGAGGATAAAAATGTGGAAGTTGAAGCAGAAGTTCAGACTAATAGGTGCAGTTTTTCAGTAGTAAAATTAATTGTCTGTTGGAGAAATGCACATGGGATTTTGCACATAATTTTTCAAATTATGCATTTGGTGAGGTAACGAAGAGGTTATTAAAATTATTAAATTTCTGTCATCTTTCAGGGCCCACAATATTGTGTCCATAAAAGAAACTTTATTCATTGCACTGCAGAGAAATAGTACATGTTTGGTGGGTAGAATATGGAGGAGAAAGTATCAGCTCAGAATAAAAGGTTCTATACTCAGATTACCAACAATCTGGTATCTTTCTTTTGACCAGTTGAGGGACCCCTTTGCTAATACCAGCATCTAGATCTTCTGGAAGAGGGGAGAATAATCTATAATCTGAAATCTAGTCTCAGGAAAATATTCCAGACAGTAGTTTTGGTTTGACTCAGTAAATGTTATAGAAGCAGTACCATGGTAATTATAAGAAATTGTTAGATGTGAATAGGATCTAAGAGAATTTTTTTGTCTTGGCTTGCAAACGCTGATGATTATGCGCCACACTGGCACACTCATTTAAACAGACAGACATCTCTGCATCTATCCCAGTTCCTTTCATAGTCATTTTACTGTAGAAGTTTTGTTATCTTCAGTTGCTAAAAGCATTATTATAGAGCAGAATAAAAAACAGAGGCAGCCTGGCAACTCACAGAGCTTTTAGATTTTTGACAAGTTTCATTTTGATAATACCATTTCTTAAGTGATTTTTCTGTCTTTCTTTTAAGCCTTATGAATAAAATGCAAACTGCTTGTCAGAACATGTGAAGTTAGTTTTCCAACCTCTTTACATTTTTTACCCTTTACTGAAACTCTTCTTTTCAGTCTTTGTAAATGGAATGCTTACTTTTTTTTGTTGCTAAAAAGTGTCAAATTCTTTGAATATTACTTCCTTTAATGTCTTCATGTAGTTCAAATGATCTGTGGGTGAAGAAATGCAAAGAATGTTTTTCAATCTTCAATGCAGTGTTCAATCTTCACAAGTGTTATCAACCTTAAAAAAAATATGTTTTTTTAAAGATATATATAGCTAATGAGTTATCTATAGATCTATAATTTTGTGAAGCATAGTGAGGCTCAGAATAAAATTTCAACTTTATACTCAGTGATGTTAGGTGTTTCCTAAAGAAGAATTCAGACTGAAGACAAGAAAAAAAGAGTTAGGAAAGAATGAGAAGAGAGGCTTGTAATCTACTTTGTGTTTAAACTAACTGTAACTCTGTAAATAGGCTCACAGATATAATTTCCCACTGTCTGCAGTCTGTAGTAGCACCATAAAATTAGGAAATACTGAAAATATTAATTTGGAGATCAATACACTGTTTCTTTTATCTAGGCTAGGCAGTCAAAACAAAAAAACCCCACACCTGTGTGTTATTTAAAGCAAGCTGGTAGGTGTTAACATAGCTGTCAGCAATTGAAATGATAAAATTATCATTGTTATTAAATACAGTTATAAACTGAACATAAGGCATGATTCAGGTTAGTCAGAAGAGGTCCTCTGTTTTTCACTGTGCACGCTTGCTTGAAATGAAACTGTGTGTTATTGGTTAACTGGGATGCTTAGCATAATCACTTTGCAAGGCTGTGGTGGAGGGAGGTGATTATCACTGAGAACAGATGGGCAGGTCCAAAGCATTGCCAGATTCTGCACAAGCTCCATGTGCTGTAGGTTCTATCTCTCTTTTCTTCAGCATTTCTGATTTTTATTCATTGTGCATATTTTGAAGGACTAGCTGAGCTGGAGGTCAGGGATGACCTTACAGTTCAGCTCACAGACATAGGAGTGGGGAATTCAAAGCTCTGTCACTACATGCCTGAATGGATGGGGCAGACTGCATTCGGTACAATTGCCTCCCTAAATGTATGAAAGGATTTATGTCTGAGCTTAGCACTCTACTCTGCATCTCTAGCTCTCTCTGGATTGTATTGTGTGTGTGACCAGAAATGATATTCTCGGATATGAACACTGTTTCTGCCTCTCCTAAAGTGCATCCTCCCAATGGGACCCGGTTTTATACTTTTCAGGTAAGTGAACTTTTATAAAACTGAAAGGATTTTTTCATGGCACTTAAACTTTAAGTAAGAGTAACTAATAGGTTAAGAAGCTTATGTGTTTTTTTTTTTATTGGTAGGAGACAATATATAAGAAATCATTATCATTGCAGTAAGTTTGCTGCCTTAAAAAAGTTAGCATATAAATCGTTCCTAAACAAACATAAAATTGCATTCACAATGATTTTGCTATTGATTGTCTTTGTATTTTTACCTTACAATTCATTAGATTTATAGTTCCCTATATGGACCCACATTGAGTCTATTTAGTTCAGGTAAGCACTATGTTGGCATTATCAGAAATTCCAAATTCATATTATACAAAAAATATTTTAAAAACTACATATGTTGTACCTCTTTGGATTTTTTTATACTGATCCTGAATACAGATTCATGCTAGCTGATGCTTAATTTGGTTCATGGTGATAGTAATACATGTGCTATTGATAGAACAGCAGTCTGTGTTGTAAGGATTTTTAAGGTTCTCAGTTTTAAGCAAAGTTTTACCTCATTTAGGTAACGTGTGCTTAGCCAAATTAAGAAATTTTTATATGCTCTGAATCTAATGTGCAAACCAGTCTAATTACAACCATGTTTCAGTAAGATTTAATTAAAAGTACTCTTTAGTGCCTTGGCTCTGGAAAACTGTGTAATCTTGCATTAAGATCTAACCACAATAAAACTCCACAACCCCCCCTGCCCCTGCTGCTTGTTACAGCACTCCAGCCCTGCAGCAGTTCAAACACTCCACTACTTAAAGTGGCAATAGGTTTTGCAGCTCAGCCTCTGACACAGTTAGGATTTAAATAACCTTCCCATTCCTGATCGTACAGTGTTTTTTTTCTTCTTGGTTACTTTTTGCTTTTGTAGAGTGATGTCTTTAACAATTAATAAATCCTGTGTATGCTAGCAGAGCAAACAATCTGAGGCAATTAAAAGCTGGTCACAAAATACATGACACAATTCTTTCACAAAATGAAAGTGTCCTATTCCTTGGGTCCAGTAACTGCATTTAATTCTTGTCTTCTTTTAATCCATTGTTTTTACTTGTACTGTCTTGCCCTTCTTACAGTATTGTCAAATGATAGTTGAGGGCTGTGCAGAAAGAGTGGCATCCTCCTAACAATGACGATCTGCTGATCCTGGCAGTGATTCAGAGACATGAATGCCCCAGGCCTGTTCCTCTACAGCATGACTACTGTTGTCACACACTGACATCTAAATATTCTGTACAGTCTCCTCTAGCTATTCTCTTAAACACAGTTCCTGACATTAGGTATTCTTTCTAAGGGTATCGAGTAGAAAAAGTCACTAAAATTAAGATGCTTGGTTGTAATACCAAATTGACTATTTTAGTATGTGGTACGTTATGAAAGTACACACTAAAATGAAGTATATATTTATTTTACACTATTATTTTTACTAGCCATCTCTGTGATTGCTGTAGATATTATGACACATACAAAAATTCTCTTTTAAAATTATTCATTCCACTGATTTTTAAACTGAGGGATCAATAAATAAAATATAACTAGATTTCTTATTGTGTTCTGTATATTTCAGTGAGAAATGTAGAGTTAAATGACTTTGGAATGTGAAGCTGCTAATTCAGGACAGTCTGCGTTTGTGTTCTAGAACAGCTTGGTGTTATCAGTGCTAAGAGACTCCCTGCAAAATAAAATGAATAAATACATAAAAACTCAACCAAAGAAATCCTATATTTTCCTCTGATAGCTGCCTTTTATTATTTTTTCTGTTTATTTGTTTACATATGTGCAGTATAAAGATACGTGAAGCAACTTTCCAGTTCTTGCCTTGCCTTATTTTGTCATTCCTTGCTTCCTAGCTTTTGAACACCATGTTTACAGTATCATCTCTTTCCCTCTTGAGTTCTTGAGTCTTTGCTTAGAAATGTAATAATTGCTGAGGACTTCATATGACTTTTGTTAATTGTTTTGAGCTGTTTTAAACTACTTTCACCTTTTGCTTTCTTACCTATTCTGTTGGGTTTGTATGTTACACTATAATCTCTGAAACAGAGAATCTCATTTAAATAGCTTACAAAGTTATGGGACGTCTTAATTAGTTCTTAAATTGAAATATATGTGCTGATATTTAACTTAAATGTGTGAAAATAATCTTAGCATAACCACTGTTCTAGCGTTATTTAAGCTGAACAAATATAAAAAAATGTGAGAGGAGAGCCTGAACTCTGACTGACAAAGTGTAATGAGTGATTAAGCTACTGAATTAATTGTACATTGATGTAATGACTAAACCGCTGAATTAACTGTACATTGATTCAAAACCATAACATATTAATTCTTTCAGAAATAAAAATGGTACTGAAGGAAGCACAAAGCATCTGTGCAAGTCATAACTTTATTATTGGCATTTCATTGATATTCTTAAGCAATGAACCGAATTGGCCTCTACAGGCCAAGGAATCAGGCTGGCCATACAAGGATGCTTCTACCAGAGCGTTTGTGCTAGAGAGAATCATAATTAATTCACATCTCTAAAAGTTTTTTAGTATCTGTTAGGAACTTAATCAAATGCTTTGAATAGTATGCTTTAAAATCCTCTTTATGAAGTATGCTTACTTTATAAACGAGCATAAATTGAAATTAGAAGTCTGCCATAAGTTTTCAAATTCAGATTTTCTCGCCTGATGAATATTTTTTTTATTAGTTGAAATTAACAAGGAATTTTCTCCACAACTACTTGCAGCATTTAAAATTGTACTTCCATCTGCAATGACAAAAGATGAATAAACAAGTTTTTCTCACTTTTCCCTTCTCTCCCACTTTGTTGTATTAGCTTCTTTGGTCTCCAGGACACCTAGTGCTCAGAAAAAGTACTGAATTTGAAAAGTGCATTGGTATTTGCAACTGTCTAGAAGCTATGAAATTCCTAATGCCTTTCTTCTGCTCAGGAAATCTGTCCTGAAAATCTGCAAATGTTAAAAGCACGATTTGATTCAGCATAGTTGCGGAACCACCTGTTATAATTAAAGGAAGCTTAAGCTTTGATCCCTAGACTGTGCTTAATTAAAGCAATTAAAAAAAACTGTATGAGAGGAGGTCATATAAAGAAATTATATACTGTATGAAAGGAAGGATTTGTAATGCTATTATGAACAAAGTTTAGTTTTATAATAACCAAGGCAATACCAAAGTTTAATGCTTTGCATTTCAGTATCTTTCTGTTTCATCTCAATTTGCTTGTGCCAACCTTAGCAGACTTCTGCAGTGATATAACAGAAAACTGGTATTTTCTTTGTTTTTGTCTTCAAGCTTGATAAAAATATAGTATTTCTGCTACTCTATGTGGATAAATCAGTTTGCTGGCAGTCCCACAGTGAGCATGTATCTTTCATCAACATTGTAAACATCACAGTCCAAGTAGTAACATTGGCTTGCTCTCTGGTTGGTCATGTATTTAGCGGTTATTTGTGTAAAATACTGATATGGGTGGAAAAGTTAGGATCAGAAAGGAGATATTTGTAACTCTGTTATTGGTTATGAAATGGGAAACATAAGTGCACTGGAAAGATACTTTTTAATCAAGCTGTTTCTATGGAGAACTTGTGGAGAGTTCCTTATTTATGGAAACATAGCACAAGAGAACTTTATTTTGAAATTTTAGATTGCATTTGAATATTCAAAATATCTTCGCATTATACACAATGTTTGTTTCAACAGAATTAGAAATTGCAAGAGCCTTTTTTATGTTTCAACATCTTTGCAAAAGAAAAAATATGGAGATATTTCTGTGTACAATATTTTTAACTCTTGTAACTTTCAATTATTAAGCTAAGCACACATCTAAAGGACAGATCTAAGCACAGACCTAATTAAGGGCTGAAAGTAGTTGCCAGTAGGCAGAACTTGGCATATGCAGTAGAGAAACAAACACAGTTAGGTTGTGTCAGTACACAGAATCTTATGGATCCAGCTGCATCTTTAGCTTTAAGATCAGTGGTATTGTCGTAAGAGTTTCCATTAATGTTAAACACAAAAATTCAAATATTTGGAAGTGATACTAGCCCGTTTTGAAGTCAGATGATATTTGTGGTTTATAAATGAACTCTCAGGACAACGAGAGTATACTCCCTTTTGCTAACAATACTGAAGTAAGGGCTGATAAATATCTGAAACCTTGGGGGGTTACGGTAATTTCTGGTGATCAGAAGGCTACAAAGAAATAAAATTACTTTCTTTCAAAACCTGCAGATAAATCCTAGAATATTTATATGACATAAAAATGTAAATACACTATGAACTACTGTAAAAATACATTGCTGATCAAAGATTTGAAACTGGGTTAGTGGGAACATTTCTATACATAAAACATATAACCATGATACTGTTTACTACTGCTTTTTATTTCTTAGCAACTAAGTGTTACACTCTAGTGGTAGTGAATTAACAACAGAATGGGAATTAAAATGTTACTTTCTGGTATAGAATGTGCTCAAAAGCTGCATGAAAAAAAGCATATTGTATAAAAACTACTAGATTCACTCATTAATTTTCCTGTTAATTAATATAATAACAGTTTAAATGAACTGTATACTCAACTAGAACTTCTTTTTTTATACTGTCTTGTAGTTTTAGTATTTCATTAATTGTGTTGTTCTTTCATGTATCTTTTTATATGGGGAATAGTAATTGAAAAAAATGCCTCTCCTGTAAGAGAAAATATCTTGTTAAAATTTATAATTGCACTTATTAACATACATTTATCATTAGATTATGCGATGGACAGGTCTGCCATGCTACACTGATTAGTAGGCCATAACTTTTCTTTTTGACTATTTTGTTGCCTCGTGTAATTCTATGCAATATAATTTCATATCAAAGACAACAGCTTTTGAGTTTCTTTGCAGAAATCCCTGGTTCTGTGAAGAAAATATATTTTTGATGATGGAGATGGGTTACTAGTCACCTTTTATCTGACATGATCACTCATACCACTACAAAATTCTTGTAAAATAGTATTTGATAACCTTATTTCTACTCTATGCACTCTACTGAATGTGTAGAAGATATATTGGATACAAAATGCAGAACATGGCAAAAAATGTGTGTGTACTTTCAATGCTGTGTCGCCAGGTCTACAGAACAACTGATCTTATCTCAACCCCTTCAGCTAGCCAAGCGTGTGGGCAGCATCTTCCAGCAACCCTCTGCCCGCCACAGGATTTGTCTCTTATTTTTGCCTGGATAAAGATTTTTCTCTTCTTACTTAATCCGTTGGCGCAGTATGGGTTTTGTACAAATGTCATATAAAAGTACTGGAAGCATGTCCTTTGTGAAAGCTGCAGTTCCATAGCCAGCTGTTGAGTTGTATCAGTAACGGTGGTCAGCTTCACTAAAATCCCAACTGTAACTGGAGTCAACTGAATAATTGGTTTTGTTTGCAAAATGTTGTGGTAGAGGTCACATAAGTTGTTGTAGACTTCGAAAGGTTTGAAAGCTGTGTTAGTCAATATAATAACAACAGTAGAAGAAAGGTTGATTGTGAGGTGTTTTTAAAGGCTTCTGACATTTTGACAGTGACAGAAAATAGTAATGCTGCACCAGTGCTTTACCCTGTAGCAAAAAAAAAAAAAATCATTAAAAAGACTGGGCAGTGTCAAAAGCAGGACACAATAGTAAAGTGATTTCCATTGCAAATAGCTTGGAAATATTTATAGCTGTATAAGTGGGTTTTATATAATTTTGGAATTTAGGAATTTCAGGTTTTTTTTCCAGCTAGTCAATAAAATGGTTTGATAGCTTTCATGAATATGCTGTTCTGCATGCTGTGAACTGGTGACTTGACTGAATTTTAACTGACAGTTTTGATCTATACATACATTTGCATCCTCCTCTGAGTAGAAACACACATTGTTTAAGGAGAAGTGAGAAACATTATGGTTCTAGGATAAACCTAATTACTGTGAATTTGGTAGTTAAAATCAGGAAAACTAATCCTTCTCCCCAAAAGCCACAAGACAAAACCAAACAATGCACACACAGACACATCCTTTCCAAAAAAACAGTAAAGAAAATTATCAAGCATAGAAGGATTCTGTCTATAATATTTTTCAGTTGTGGAGACTCAGTAAATTATGTTGTTCGCCCCCGCCAAATGATAGTTAGAGTAAGCAAAGGATGCCGGATCTTAACAGAATGAGAAAGGCTTTGTGTCTTAAGTCAATATTTATGTAAATTTTTCTTTTCTCAGTCATAAAAAAATATTTTGCCCACATAATAGGATTTTCTCGTGTGTTTAAATTGAACAGTAACCAAGAAGAGCAGTCAATGCACCTTTCCTGCGCAAAATTCTTGTAATTCCCAGTGTGCCAATTCTACCTTACAAATTAATGTTATAAAGAGTTAGAAAGAACCTTCCCTTTTTCTGCCAGAAAAAGCCAGCATTGGGATTAAACAGAGATGCCATTTCTTTTACAGCTGAGTGGATGTAACCAATAAAGCAGGGGACCAGTAGGAGGAATAGCAATAGGAGTGCTTTCCTCCAATTCCAGAAATAAGATCATGGTACAGTTACTGAATCATAGCTAGAAACCATATTTCTGGCTCAATTTCAGAAGTGCCTTCGCTGTTGGATTCTGAAGCTGGGCTTTTTTTTACCATAATTTGCATGGAAAATAGAACTAGAGGTAGAAATGTACTAGTATTTTCCAGAATAGTAAGAATACTAAGGATTATTATGCATTAACGTGTGTTGGTTTTGTACTGTTTGGTCCACTCTCTAAATGCAAGCTACATAGAGTGAGATAGCAGAATGCTTGAATATTAAGCTTTCCTAATAGGTAAAATTAAATGAATATAGGCATAGCCTGTTCTGAGAGTACAGATTGTGTCTCTGTAGATGGCTGTCCTGAACATCCTGTATCAATTGTGATCATTATCTATTGGAAATGGTATAGTTTTTCCCTTGATAAATATTACCAATCTTGCTATGCAGCATTGCTGAAACTTTCCCATCCTTGTCTGGGAGGAGAGTGTAAGTAATTTGCTGATTTCCTTGCACATTCCAAATACATTCCTAGTAGTTTTCTCAGTTCTAAATCATATTGCCTCTTGATTTGCTACACATGGGACCAAATCGAGGACAGTACTACTTCCTGGTATTTAGTAAGAGGCAGTGGTTGGTCTGGAAGCTTTTAGTACTGTTTTGACTAGTTTTAGTACTGTGTATAAGTTCATCTTCAAAATTAATCTTCGTTTAGCTTTTACTGTCTGAAATCTTGAATTAGTCAGCTATAAGAATGTAAATGTAGCCCTCTATATCGGCTAACTAGCCTGCACTAACTAGATATCCTTCAAGAGCTGAAAATACTGTATATCAGCACTTTACAAAAAAGTTTTCCACTGGAGAAGGATATAGTTGCATAGAAGCAACTTATTAGCCTTCGGAAAAAAAAAGTAAATGGAATTAGTATAATTACTAACTAGCACAATATTCACTTTCTTTTATATAAAGCACAGATTTTTTTGTACATGTTCATAAATTTGTAAGGCAAGATGATCTGTTGCTTGCATGTTGTTCATATAGCATTTACTCATGCAGTCTTCATTATAAACAGCATCAACTGACGTTGAGAGGTGGTTGATCTACCTGCAATTTTTTTCTTTTTTCTTAACATCTGTCTTAAAGTGAGGAAAAAAGCAGATGAAGAGAGGCAATGTAAAGTACTGGGCATGTTGAACTTTCCTATAATTGAAGGCAAGCACAAAATACACGTATTTAAATAAGTTGAGATGTGAATCGATTTTTCTTTATGAACTTATTAGCCTAGAGATATGTCTGTTTCTGTAATAAAAGCATTAAACTACATATTCCAATATTATCTTTATGCATGGTTTATATTTCTATGTTTAATGGAGTAGTGTTAATACACATCATGAGATTTTCTTTTTAATCATTTCAATTAAAAAAAATTATTTTGCCTTATCTATTCCTATTTAGTTCATTATTCAATTGCCAGTTATGCTTAACACAACATTTATGGAGTATTATGATGCTAGGATTGTTTTGAAATGACAGCTGACGTAATTTAGTTGGTATTGTGATTCAGTCACATATGCAAACGAATGAGAAAAATATGGATTCCATATCTCCACTGAAATAATTAGAATTACTGATTCATAGAAATTTAAGTGATCTGTTTATATTTTTTTTAATCAAGGAATTATTCAGTTTCATATGACTTGTGCTTGTTCCTATGAAATGGGTTATTTCTGGTGATAGGTCTAACCAAAGTATGAGCTGATTTATTTTTTTTTAATTAATTATTCTAATACTGCATGTGTGTTGGTGGCACAGTGTGAGGATGCTTGGTCTACACCATCAACCAGAACAGTGTTGGTGCTGAGCAAAGCCAGAGTGGTGAGGAGATGCCAGTGGCACTGAAAATTCGTTGATGGTGTGATTACATACAGAGATACACTTGGGCTGTAAAGTCTAACTGAGGTGTAAGGGGAGCTGCTATCTGGATCCCTGCACTTACGTACCCATTAGTAAGTTCAGATAATGATATGAAACTCAATGCATTTAACCAAACTGTTAATCAAGAGGCCAAGAAAAAAATCAGGTAAGCAGGAGGCACAAACACCAGATTAAAGTTTTCCATTAAACTGAACAATCAGTCAATTCTACATAGACTGTCCCTTATGAAACTTTTTTTTTACTTCTATTTTTAAACATAATATCTTTCCATGCACATGCAAAACTTCCTTACCAATATAATTTGTAAAAGATTTCTGAGAATTCCTAGAGGTATGATGAGATGCTATAATAGAGGACTATGGAGGAGTGATGCTTTGAGTTGCTTCTTGGATTACTGGCAAGCAGTTGAATAGCTATCCTTTTTAAATAAAAGTAATATTGGAAGCATCAGCCATGGTTTTTTATTAAAACTTAATTAGATTTTGTATTTGCCATAGTATAATCATGTTTAGTACTCACTATGTCTTTTTTTTTCTCTGTCAGAAATCAGTATTTGTTGCTGCATCCTTTTGAATAGTAAGAAACCAAAATTTAAAAGTTATGTTTAGGTATTTTCTAGAGTGTTCCTTTTTTCTAAGGGACACTCAGTGAATAATATGCAGAACACAGCTGCTGCTGAATGCAGTAGAAACAAATATCTTTTCTTCCAATACTGTACTTTACCACTGCAGAGCACATCTTTTGTGACTTGAAGGCAGGCAATACTTCCCACAAATAATATGAAAGCATGTCCCAGTTTGTACGTACCCTGAAAGAACTCTCACTTTTGACAAGTTCTGCGTCTACAGAAGTCATATCTGAAGTCAGTAATGAGTCTCAGCTCTGTCAATATTCACTATTCACTGGCACTGATTCCAGTTGTCCAGACAAAGAAGCTTTGGAAAAGTGATCTTAGTTTTCAGTGCTCTCTAAAATAAATAGGTGCAAACTGGCACAAAAATCTGCCTTGATCAAGTAACAGTATTCATTCAGGCTTTATGTAGCAAATGAGTCCAGCAGTATTTCAAATAAATGAAAATTTATTTTCTCCTGACAAGGCAAAGAGCATATTTTTTCACTGGATTTTGCTTTCACCCTCTCACTGCCAACATTTCCGACCCAGTAGGACATTATGTGGCCTTCAGCACCTTTGGCATTTGTGGAGTTAGAGCTCCGGAGGATGCTATCTCAGATGGACTAGAACGTAAGGTATTTGGGCTGCTTACATATTAAATAAATAGCTACAGTTTTTGCATTTAGGCCAATATTAAAAAACTCCTAGTCTGTGTTTTGCTACCTGTTAAAAAATGCCTTTAACTAGATTTTTTATGTAGTTCATATCCATCTTAAACACTTCTATTACATGATTTCCTAAAAACAATGAGCTTTGTGGTGAAGTTTCTGGATAATCATACTTTTTCACCTGCTCTTTTATAGGGTACTGTCTTCAATGAAAGTTTTAATAATTTCAAGTTACAGTTTAAATCTACACACTTTTTGTCAAGTATTATTATGTAGTGGTGGTCAAGTATGACTTTGGGGATAAGACAGCATATAGACCACATAGCCTTTATGCAGAATTACGTTCTTAAGTTCAGACTAAATCAGCAGGAACCATAAGGCGGGGGGGGGGGGGGGGGGGGGGGAACGCACCAAAGAAAAAAGCAGCCAACAATAAAAGTATTATTGAAAGTTTGTCAGTTTCCCACTTCCTGTCTTACTCTTCCAGGAACAGCAATGTATGGCAACACTTCATGGATTGCATCTTATTTCCCTCTTCTAAGCAGCACAATACCTTTGGAGATATGAGGTTCAGGACGAGTTTCATCCTCTCTTTCATATTTGGCTTGTGAGGAGAGTCATAACAGGTCTCTGAACCCAACTCTTCTTCCATTACACGACTTGTTTTTAATATTCGTAAGCTATTTATAGATAGAAGCTTAGTCCTCTGGAAACATGAAAGTATCAGTAATGTATTAATGTCAAATTTAATCCTTAATCTTTGTAAAGCAACAACTGAAAGAGTAGTCAATCTTTTTATTCAAGAAGTGGAGGATTTCATTAGATTATCTAGCTTTAAATGCACTTGTTAATGTAGGTGTCTTTTACTCAAATGTAATGCTTATCTGAAAGAATTTCTAAATATGATTGCTAGAAGTAGAAAATAAAGGAAACAAATATATTAACTCCTTCAGCCTATATTTTGCTGTAATTTGCATCAGCTCTTTTCTTTCCTGTATTAGCAGAGAAATCTGAAGTGCACTGAAGTCTTCTAACAGCAGCTGCTGGTCCTGTTTGTGTCTCATTGATGTTCATTGGAATATACTCAGAACTTTTCTAAACAGCTGTGGACCCATAGTCCCTTGATTTGTGGGAATAGGATCTTTTATTTAAAAACTATGCCAAGGAAATGTGGAGTATTAGAACTAGTTGTTCCATCTTTATGTTTATTCTTATTTCTAATAACTAAAATAAATGTGATTTTATTGCTTCAAACCATTATTACTTTGTGGTAAAAGAGCAGTTTTTACTCTTCTAGTCAATCATAATGACAAAATTAAATTATAAGGACTCCACCATGGTCTGTGAAGCAATAGTGGTGGGCCATACTAAAACAATAGTATGTATACTATATTGTAAGCATTTAAGGAGAAAAGAAAATTCACAAGTTAAAGGAAATGTTCTTGAGAAAACTCACACTTTTAATTATCACTCTTTTAAGATAAAAGTTTAAAGGGAGAGTAAGCTGTCCATTTGTGTTGTAAAATCAATTGCTATATTAACTTAATATAAGATCCTAACGCGCGAAAAAAATTTGAGAGTGTAATTCTCCCCTCTCTGTATGACAGACCATGGATTTCAAGAATTATTCCTAATCCATGACTAAAAGGACCTGTATATCTTCATAGGACAAAAGCCTGTATATCTTGTAAATTTGCTACCTATCTAGTTTATGCTAAAAATTATAAGTCAAGTTAACTGAAATCAGGAAGATTGTAATTTCCTCCCAGACAATTTTTTAGAGAAGTAGATCTTGCAAGTATGCCTGTAGCTCAATTTATACAGTCATTGTGTTTAGTAGCATAGTGAAAAATTGCTGGTTTTCAGATATTTCCTGCTGTCATTGCAGGACTTGTCTGCTATTTTGTTTCCTCTTTTTATTTTTTTTTTTTAACTGAATTACTGTAATAATGTTATGAAACTTCAACACAAATGTTTTGGAGCAGTTACTAGGTCAATGGTATCACAGTATCACAGTATCACAAGGTTGGAAAGGACCTCTGAGATCATCAAGTCCAACCTATAACCTAACACTAACACCAACACTAACACAAACCATCATCTAAACCATGGCACTTAGTGCCTCATCCAGTCTCCCCTTAAACACCTCCAGGGTCAGTGACTCCACCACCTCCCTGGGCAGCCCATTCCAATGGCCAATCACCCTTTCAGTGAAGAATTTTTTCCTCATATCAAGTCTAAACTTTCCCTGACGAAGCTTAAGTCCATGCCCTCTGGTTCTGCCACTGGTCACCTGAGAGAAGAGACCAACCCCTGCCTGACTACAACCTCCTTTTAGGTAGTTGTAGAGAGCAATGAGGTCTCCCCTGAGCCTCCTCTTCTCCAGACTAAACAGCCCCAACTCCCTCAGTCGCTCCTCATAGGGCTTGTGCTCCAGCCCCCTCACCATCTTCGTTGACCTCCTCTGAACACATTCCAGTATCCTAACATCTTTCCCAAATTGGGGGGCCCAGAACTGGACACAGTATTCAAGGTGAGGCCTGACCAGTGCCGAGTACAGGGGGATGATAACTTCTCTGGTCCTGCTTACTACACTATTCCTGATGCAGGCCAGGATTCCATTGGCCTTCTTGGCCACCTGGGCACACTGCTGGCTCATGTTGAGCTTCCTGTCCACCAGCACTCCCAGGTCCTTTTCTGCCTGACTACTCTCTAGCCACTCTGTCCCCAGTCTATAGCTCTGCATGGGATTGTTGTGTCCAAAATGAAGTACCCAACATTTGGACTTATTAAACATCATCCCATTAGAATCAGCCCAGCTCTCCAATCTGTCCAGGTCCCTCTGTAGGGCCATCCTACCCTCTAACAGATCAACCCTTCCTCCCAGCTTGGTATCATCTGCAAACTTGCTGATGATGGACTCAATCCCCTCATCCAGATCATCAATAAAGATATTAAACAGGACGGGACCCAATACCGATCCCTGAGGGACACCACTGGTGACCGGCCGCCAACTGGATGAAACACCATTCACCATCACTCTCTGGGCTCAGCCATCCAGCCAATTCCTAACCCAGCACAGAGTGCTCCCATCTAGGCCACGGGCTGCCAGCTTCCCTAGGAGTCTACTGTGGGGGACAGTGTCAAAGGCCTTGCTGAAGTCCAGGTATACCACATCCACAGCCTTCCTCTCATCCACCAGGCGAGTCACATGGTCGTAAAAGGAGATCAGGTTGGTCAGGCAGGACCTACCCCTCCTAAATCCATGCTGGCTGGGCCTGATGTCTTGGCCGTTCTGCAGGTGGCGCATGATTTCACCCAGGATTATCTTCTCCATGATTTTACCTGGGACCGAGGTCAGGCTGTCAGGTCTGTAATTACCTGGATCATCCTTACGGCCCTTCTTATGGATGGGCGTCACATCGGCCAACTTCCAGTCTTCCGGGACCTCTCCAGTGAGCCAGGACTGCTGAAAGATGATGGAGAGCGGCTTAGCAAGCTCATCCGCCAGCTCTCTCAGCACCCTAGGATGGATCCCATCTGACCCCATAGGCTTATGAGGGTCCAAGCGGCTCAGCAGGTCTCTAACTTCCTCCTCATGGATTGCAGGAGGGCCATATTTCACCCTGCCGCTATCAACCACTTCAGAGGGCCAACTGTCAAGCGAGCTGACATCCTTGCTGTTAAAAACTGAGGCAAAGAAGGCATTAAGTACCTCAGCCTTCTCTGCATCTCTGGTTACTATATTTCCCTCCACATCCAACAAGGAGTGGAGGTCGCTGCCGCCCTTCTTTCTGCCATTGATGTATTTACAAAAACTCTTCTTATTGTCCTTAACAGAAGTGGCCAATTTGAGCTCCAGCTGGGCTTTTGCTTCCCTGATTTTCCTCCTACACGACTTAACAACATCCTTGAACATGACGTGGCTTACATCCCCTTCTTTCCAACGATGATACATCCTCTTTTTCTTACTTAGTTCCTTCAGAAGTTCCCAACTCATCCAGGCTGGCCGTCTGCCCCTACGACTCTTCTTACAACATACAGGGACAGCCCGCTCCTGTGCCTGCAAAATTTCATTCTTGAAGTGTATCCAAGCTTCCTGGACCCCCTTGCCACTAAGAGCTATTTCCCAGGGTACTTTCCTGACCAGTTCCTTAAATAATCCAAAATCTGCCCGCCAAAAGTCCAGCATCGATGTTCTGTTCCTGGCTTTTCTTATTACATTGTTCAGAGAGAACTCAATTATCTCATGATCACTACACCCCAGACAGCCTCCGACAACAACATCACTCACCAGCCCTTCTTTGTTTGTAAACAGCAAGTCAAGCAGAGCCTCACCCCTGGTGGGCTCACTCACCAACTGTGACAAAAAGCAGTCCTCAATACACTCTTAAGAACCTCCTGGACTGCCTCCTCTCAGCAGTGTTAAGTTTCCAGCAGATATCTGGAAGGTTAAAGTCTCCTAAAAGAACAAGGGCAGCCGATCTAGAGGCAGCCTCCAGCTGTTTAAACAACAGAAGATCCAAATCCTCCTCCTGGTCGGATGGTCTGTAACACACTCCAACCAGGAGGTCAGACCTGACTGCCCCTCTGACTCTTACCCATAGGCACTCAACCTGGTCATCACCGATCTCGACTTCAACAGCATCCAGGGTTTCTCTAGTGTAGAGGGCCACCCCTCCACCCCTCTTCTCACGCCTGTCTCTCCTGAAGAGCCTGTAGCCTTCCATGGCAGCACTCCAGTTATGACAGTCGTTCCACCACGTTTCCGTGATAGCAACTATATCATCCAGCTATCTCCCGCTGGACCAGGACTTCTAGCTCCTCCTGTTTGTTCCCCATGCTGCGTGCGTTTGTGTACATGCACTTCAGTTGGGTTACTGACAACCCCCTTTGGGATGGCTCATCCTCCACGGGAACATCTTTGGTGAGCCTAGTAACTCCCCCCTCCCCCATCATGCCTAGTTTAAAGCCCTCTCAACAAGCCCTGCCAGCTCCTGAGCTAGAATCCTCTTACCCTTTGGAGTTAGACGAGACCCATCAGGGTCAAGCAGGCCAGGTGCTGTAAAGGTTTCCCCATGATCAAAGAACCCAAAATTCCTCTGCCGGCACCAGCCCCTAAGCCATTTATTAACTGCATATATTCTCTTATTCCTGTCTGTATCCATCCCTGCCACCGGGGGAACTGAACAGAACACCACCTGTGCTCCTGCCCTATCTATTGACCATCCCAGCTCCTGGAGTTCCTTTTTAACTACTCTTGACCCTCTTTTCGCTAGTTGATCACTACCAGCCTGTACCACCAGAAGCGGGTAAGAATCGGTGGGTTTAATTAGGTCTGGTAAATTAATCCATTTATGCCTGCAGGAACACTGACTTTTTAAAATGATACGTATTTTGTGTTTTAAGGTAAATCATATGAAGCAGATCAGTACTTCCAGCATGTTTATGAGTTGATGCTATATAAGATATTTATTCTTATATTTATCTATATATTGTATATATAATATATATTTATATATATAATATTTATATATTTCATTTATTCTGAAATGCCTTGATAAAGCTTTCCCCTGCAAAATTTGAGAAATGCACTTGAGAACTTATTATAGCAGTACTTATGCAGTCATTTTTCACTGGAATATTTTTCCCCAGTAATTATATATAAACTAAATATATATACATTAATTTGAATATGTGCATGTGTACATAAATACATCTATATTTCTCTGGGATAAATAGCACTTTGGAATGTGATATAAACAGCAGGACACCATAAGTCTTTGGAGCACTACAAGAATTCTTAAGAGTAGGCTTTTTGGTAATTTTGAGGGATTTCGGCAGTCAGAGCTTAAAAATATCTCTGAGAAGGATGGAACTCTTACAGCTATGCAGCTGTCATTAGCTGTCACAGACCACTCACATGTGATGATGAGTGTTAATTATTACTGGTGCTATTCATAAAAAGTTTTGTGGTTTTTAAGACAAATTTGAGGGTATGGCAATGTCATCTTGCTTTGCAAGATGCCATTATCTTGTATGGCCTGAGTAGAATAATACAATAATAAAATTCTAATGTCCTGGTGGAAATGCAAGTGAAGCGTCTGATAGATCCCTGGAATAGAGTTCAGGATAGGAGCTTAGCCATGTATGCTGAACTCTGTCATAACCCTAACCCTGTGAGTATGAATATGATGTGATACTTATGAAATGCTTGCACAGCTCAGGTTTTGCTTTCCATGCTGTGTGACTAGTCAGGAGCTCTGTAAATAAAACATTTTTTACTCCTCGGCTTTTTTGACTGCTTTCAGAATGTCACTGTGTAAGGCTGCGTAGAAAACTGGTGAACAGAGAAAAAGCTTACCTTCGTTTCTCCGGAAAAGAATTAACAGTCCAGGCAATTGTTACTCATCATTCCCATTTATTGTCTGAATGAAGCAAACTGCACCTTATGACTTCTACCTCTTGGAGACGCCTAGCCTTAAGGACTCAGGGGAAAGTTTATAGTAGGAGATGCTAGTTCGCATGTTTACATGTTTCCTCTCTGAGATTCATTCATAGAATGCCAGATGTCAGAAAACTGCTTTTGAATATTTTATTTCAGCTTCAGGAAAAAAATCTGTTAGTTGACTCTTCAATGAAGAATGATTTCAGAGCAGTGAGGTGAGGAGCCAAGGGCCAGATGCACAAGGAGATATTGGCATGACTCTCACTTGGCTCACAGCTTTCACTAAAAGGGCAGGCATGCCATTAGATATGAATGCAAATACACAATTAAGTGACAGAGAGAAAATTTGGATTAAGTATACAATCAAACACCTGTAAGACTTGAAAATCACGTTTAGCTTATCTTTTCTGCTCAAAGTTAGTCAGAACAAGGGAATAAGGTATGTTGGCCAATACAGTTCCCTCCATAAATATGTCAAGAACAAATGCGCTTTCTTTTGGTAAGTCAGCTTTTATGAAGTAATCCATGGTAATTCCCCTGTTCAGCAAACAGAAAATTAGCACATCTCCTAGACCTCTGAAACTGAGCAAAGGGCTAGAGGTAAGTCTTGTGAAGATCACCAGTTCTTGTAAGAGAAAGAATTTAGAGACATGAATTGTTTTTATTAGAGGATTTTACCAAGGAGACAAGCGTTCATTTCAATCTTGAGAAGCTTAAATGAGAAGGACTCGTAGTGTGGCTGAAGAATATGCTGGAAGCTTTCCTATGGCAGCACATAAAATCGGATTGCATCTCTTACGCACAAAAAAGGATATGGATATTTTCAGATTTAAGTCCCACTCATTTCTTGTACCAGCTGCTTTATCATCATTTAGTCTCCTTTTATTCCACTTACAGCTACGATGTAGTTAGAGTTCTTTGAACGTTTTATTGAACATGACAAAAATATACATTCAGATAGCAGCTGAGTATACAGTACAGTATGATTGGATTATATAATCTACTAAAGAATAATGTTTTCATTCCATATGTTCTGCATATTTGGGAAAACCAAATATATAGCTCTGATTTTTCACCTCGCTTTTGCATGAAACCAATTTAAGAGTAGAAAGTCAAACCCATTATTTTCCTCCACTTAATTTCTTCCAAATAACAGTGTTATGTTACTTCCTGACAAAGTTTAATTAATGGCTCTGGAGATTTTTCTGAAACTAAGTTTTGAGATTCTTGAGAAAATTCAACTGTGAATTTATCTTTCCAGGAGAGAGCCACCAGCCTTGTTGTAATCCTTATTTTATTTACACTATATGTGTGAGTCTTTGTGGGTGATGTGTCAGAGTTAAAGTAATTCCAATTTTATGTACAATTTTATTAATGGTTGAGCATAGCTAAGAATGGTTTTTTTGCTAAAATTTATATTCTAGTCACCTTCTGAAAAATGGTTAAAGATAAGCTGATAGCAAGATTTGATGTGTAGCTATTTGAATCTCTCTTGCCTGACATGATTTTAGAGACTATGTTATAGTGACTTTGTATTACTGAAATAAACACGATTCCCTGATTTTTGTATCAAATATTATGTATATAACTATGATAAGACTAGGGTTTCCAGTAACAAACAGATTTATTTTGGATTTTTAAATAAATCTTTCTTTAAAGAACATATCTAAAATACTATTTACTTACATCGTAGTAAATTGGCCATGCTTTCAAATTTGAATACTCTATGATATGTTTACTTTGCTTAAATTGCTGAAGGAAATTTCTGTCTGTTTAATATTCAAAATAGTTTTGATATAATTCTGTCAAGAATTGAGAGACAGAGAACCAAAAGAATTGTGTCAAAATGTACGTATCAGGAGATCAATCGACTTAATAAATATTAATAAAGAATGCTTTATAAGAAGCATATTTGAAAATTGCCAGCTCTATGATCTTTTTTTTTTTAATAAAACCAAAAAAACTGTAGAGCTTGATTTAAAGAAATCAGAGAGTTTAAGTGAAATCTTGTTCAATTTTTGTACATTTTGTCTTATCTTGACATCCGACATCAACTCTAGGTAAAGTGAAACCTTTCTGTTTGGGTAAAGGAATACACTCAGGTTTGTAAGAACAAAAATTAGGCATATTATTGCTGAAATTCAATGGAATTTTTCACTTCCCTAAAGTGATAAAGAAGGATATTTCTGCCAAATTCAAGTAATGATCTAATGAGCAAACAATATATAAGGAGCTGTTTGTTTAATACCTCTCTTATTAAAGTTTAATTGTGAAGATAATTGTAGATTTTGCCATGCAGTATGGCTAAAAGTTAAAATCTATCCTGATTTGCTCTTTTCTGCCATCCTACTTCACTTCATACTGAAATCCATCATAGGAACAAGATATTAAGTTCTACAAGTGCATCCATCAAATAAAAATGTATATCCAAATAAAAGCATACATCAGGCTTAACAGATGGAGAGGCAACTTTCATTTGTCCTGTCACTCCAAAAGGTAAACTTTTCCTTAAGTAGAAGTAGAAAGACCAAAGGACTGCAGCTTTTTTCACTATTTCAAACCATCTGTGATGATCATAGCGCTGATCTATAGCAGTTTACAGATACTATAACCTGCATAGTGAGGTGGTACATGTATGGAACTACTAGGTTCTTGAAATCTTTAATGATTTGTTTCTAGAGTGGTGCAGTTAGGCAGTTTGCAGCAAACAAATGCAATAGATTTAGATAAACAGCTGTCTGGAAAATATTTTACAAAGTCTAGAAAACAATGACTGTTTTCTAAAGAAACAAACTCTGTATAACTGTAGAGTTTAAGGACTTCTACTGAATCTAGGAACAACAAATTAGTAAAGAATTTAGGGAGTTCTGTCTAGAAGGGGAAGGAGAACTGGTCAGTGACTATCACAGTAAAAAACTATATCGACCCCATATTTTCAGTCAGAGATTATACAGCCTAGTAATTCTTTAGATAAGAAAATATATTAAATTTTTTTGTGTTGTTATTACTGTTGAACCTTTCCTCAGCATTTCAGATATTTTAGAAGTTCTGCGTCACAAGTGAGCTCTGAATCGAATTTTTTAGGATCTGCTGGTTGAGTTTCTGATGCAGAAGATGCCATGGTCTGTTAGCCAAGTATGACTTCCACAGGGACATGAAGTGCAACTCATTGTCAAAAGAATTCTGTGGAATTTATCATCTTTCCAAATATCAGTTGGCTCCAAATCTCCCTTGCTTAAAGCCAAATCTGTCTGAAACCCGTAAAAGACAGAAGGGAAGAACAGGGTTTTTTATTGGCAAAAAAATATAATCTCTGTCTTTGGCAGCACTTGAAGCCTCACTTCAGGGGTTAATTAGACACGTAGCAAGATCTCATTAGTTTACAAATGCAGTTTACTCCCATGTAAAAATTATGCATCGTGAAAATAGTTAAAAACTGAACAGGATCTGCTAAAATATCAGATGTTTCATGCATTGAAGCTGTAGGCAAAATGTTTCTTCTGAACATGGCCTTAGGTAAAAGACAAATTGATCAGTGTCATTATCTAGGGATTTTCCCAAGCTAGCACATAAATCACTTTTGTTAATCTAGTTTTGAAAATATTTAAAAAATTGTTTTGCTGAAAACAGTAACGCTGGAGAATGGAGGCTCCAAAACAAAATAATAATCTGTTCTTGCAAAGCGGGTTTTGGAGTAGAATGCTTTGTTTGTAGAGACACTACTGCAAGAAACAGTATTATATTATTGCAGTATTATTGCAGCCCCTAGCAGAACAGATGGAACTCTGTGCTTCTCAGCTTGCTAATTAAACACAAATTAAATCTTTATTCATATCAGCTATTGTTTGTCTTTCTCTTTCTTTGTTCAGAGCAGTGACAGGAAGGAATATAATTCTCTTTACTTTCCCTCTCCTCTTCTCTTGCTTCTGCGCCTGCCCTATGTGATGATTTCCCTAAGAAAAGTGAAAATTTTGCGTCCTTTTTTTTTACAAGATAGAGGGGTAAAATACTTTATGAAATTTAAGCTTCCTTCAAGTCTAAGAATTTTTGGTGTTCTTGTGCTTTGTGGAGTAAAAAGAACATTTCCATTCAAAGTCCTGCTGTTGTAATAATAATGACAATTTTACCACCTACAATGTTAAGGTAACTGTTGCAAGTATTCCAAATGAACAACTTGTGAGTCGACCTTTTCCATCTCTCGAAGGAAGGATTAATGATAAAGGCTGGCATATCTTGTTCAGATTGTCAGTATTTTCAAAGACTATGAACCCCCAAAGGTTTGTCTCTACTGGGGAGCTTACTCATTGTGTAAGGGACATATTGCACAAAAAAATACTGCTCTATAGGAAAGCTGATGGAAATACATAAGATAAATTTCTTCCTTCCAACTACTTGTGATTTTTTAAACAAAACCATATCAATATATGGCATGACTTAGTATCCTATGAATTATTTTTTGGATTTTCATCAAATACACATTAATATGTATAATATCTTTGTGCTTTTTATGAAAAAAATTATATATTATATAATATATTATATATTATAAATTTTATATTCTGGTGGTATTATCTTTCTGTTTTAAAATTATAAAGCTTTAAAAGTTAACTGTCAGTCTTAGAAATGCTGGAATCTGATGACATTATCTAATTTATGAAATGTATCAGATACATTGGCTGACATCGACCATAGCTGCACAGGTCCACAAATAATATATAAATCTGCTAATTAATTTCTATGATACATTTCCTTTAAAAAGTTTCCATTCTCCTGGAAATCGGCAATACTAATAAATATATGTATATAAATGCAGGCCAGTGACAGGAAAAATGACAGAATTAGCATGGATCCAGGGTACACTGACTTTCTTAGCAATTCTTTCAGCTTTCACGGTCGTTCTACCAAAGGATGGCATCCTGTGGATAGAAAAAAGAAAAAAAAATAAAAGGCATGGTCGTATATACAAGTTAATGATTTCCACAGCTAATATTGCATGAAGAACAGTCTACACAACAAGACGAAGAATTTACAAAACTCTGTCATCTTTTATTAGGAATATAAAATATCTTCCAGTGATTTCAGCTGTCAGTTTTTCCCCTCACTGAAGCTTATCTTAAGAACAGACCAGGTTCCTTCTCCTTAGGGGGCCTTTGTGATCCAGGAGCAATGAGAGGGTTTTGATGTTTTGTATACCATAAATACAAACCAAAATATTAAATGATAGGCTTTTTAATCTCCTCTAACCCAGAAAGCAAAGGCCAAACTGCCAGTTTCTTTTCATAACACGTTTAATAACAATATAGGACTACAGAACAAGTCCATGACATTTTTCTGGCTACTGAATATCTCTCTTGCTCTTTTTTTCCTGCTCAGGACTTATGTCCAATTTCCTGCAGCACTTTGGCTGTATAATGGAAAGTATTTTAGATGAATGACCCAAAAAGTCTATATATTTTTCTTTTTGCCTCTTAGTCTGTGTCTGACTTGTGCATATTATGTCTTTACGTACCATATTTTCCTTGTTCTGGTGAGTTTTAAAAATATAGCTATTTAACAGTAGAGTTAAGAAACTTTTCTTTCATTATATTAAAATATACACTTAAAATTGCACACAGAAAATATATCTTAGTCCTGGTTTAGTATGCCTGACTTTAAAAAAAATGATTTTTTTTTTTATAAAAAAAGGAACATTAATAATATGTGAGATACAATAAACCTTTTTTTCCCATAGATATTTTTATATTCTAGACTCTGTGAGCAAGTACTTTACTTTAAACAGTAAAAAGCTCTCCAACATTTACATGGGAAGTTTTAAAGCATACCACCAAATGTGGGGGATTTTCACATAATTCATCACATGCAACAAAGCTGCCCAGAATAATCATTAAAAACATAATCTCCATTTTGGCATGCTCTTGTTTTTTAACGTAGGCTTGAAAAATTATAATTTATTGCATATTTCCATAATACTAATTCGAAAATAAAAAATCTGTTAGAAAAATAAACTCATTGATCTGTGAGAATACTTTGAATGTTGTAAAACTTAAAAAATTCGTCAGTTTCTCTTAGTCTAAGCCTTTCACTGTGTTATTTCAGTAAGGTTTGTGATGAGGGAACAGTACAAAGTGTTATGACCCAGATAAGGGAAATTAGGGGGTTGTAACAGAAAGCAATCAAAATCTCCTTGAACTTTCTTTATTCACCTTACTAGTATTTCCCACTACACTCTGTAATACACTCCTGAAAAGTGATACTTTGGAAAGGATATTCTCCTTAGATTTATCTAATGCAATATTTTCAGTGGGGGGCCCAACATAAAAGGACATGGGAATGTTAGAAATTTTTAGCCACGAGGATATTTTGGCACCATATACTTAGCAGGAAGTTTTATTGCCAGACACTGGTATTACAGTCAAGTTAAAATTAAGCTGGCATGAGACTGAGGAGACAAATTTAATGTTTTGGAGAAGTTGAAGTTACTCCATATTTGGAAACCTAACTCTAGGTAGGAAGTATTTTCTTGTATGAAATGTAGAAAAATGGAAGCAATTAAAAAAATATTCCCTACTTTTTCATCATCTTTACTTTTTCCAGATTTAGATCACATGATGCTATTTTGCCATTATTTCTTTTGTTCTAAATTTTAACTATACAACCTTTATCTGAAGGGAGTAATGTACATTGGATGCACAGTTGTTCCACTCCTTCGCATCTTTTCCTCCTTACTCTGACCTCTTTCTCTGTTAGAAGCAGAAACTTGCTATGGACAAATTACTGCACTTTTATGATTCTCATGTGCATGGGCTGACTTGTCTGGGTTGTCAGCAGGCTCGGAAGTGGAGAAGGCTTTGCAGCTTCTCTACCCTTCTGCACTGTTCAATTGTTCGAATAAGGGACTTGCATGAAAACTGGTGAGGCATTTCAGAAAGTTGTGTAGGCCAATGTGCAGTATAGACTTCTGCATTAAATGTTCTGTGATTGAAATGCAAGACTTGCAGGAAGAAAGCTCCATGAGGTAAGGGAGATTATGTATATTAGACAGGCTAAGTATAGAGCTATGTAGTGAGTCCCATTGAACTCTGCCAGCAGTGATTTTCGTTCCTGCTATTTTACATTATTAGACCTGAAGAATGCCCTTCAAGACAAGACAGCTCACCTTGGAAACATTTAGCTGTACATGGATAATTTGCCCAGCTCTTCTGCCACTTTTCAGAGCTTTTATCAACACTTTGTGAAACACCTTTGACTCAATCTAAAACTTGGTTATGTTTATGGAAAAAAAATCACCATTAGCCCCTTTTGATTTTTTACTATACTTAAGCACCATGAATGGAAAAAATTAGTTTGTATACAAGAGCAGGCCTTCCTGTCTGTCCAAAGCCTTAATGTTATCTCATTTACTCCTTCTTCAGTCTCCGTGTCATCCATACAAACTACCATTATTGCAATAGTTTTTGAAAAATAGCCTTTTCCACTCCTTGTGGATGGCCTGAAAGGGAGGCATCATTTTGCTGGGACGAGTGTCAGGCACTACTACTGTTATTTCAGGTGATGACTTTCAACTTATTGTTGAGATCTGTAGTTGTGTGTCTCAACTCTAACGTAACACAGAGTACGAAGCTTCAGGCTGCTGCTTCTCCTGATCTCAGTTGTAATATGCACACAAATTAAACTGAGGGATATTAGACTTAGTACAGTGTTCCATACTTTTGAGAAAACATCTGATTTATCTTAAGTAAAGGGTCAAACTTCAGGGTTTTTTTAAACAGTCTAACTTCATGAGTCAGTGAAATTGAACCACTGAGCTGCGATCTTGAAAATATTTTACAAACTTCTCATACAGGCTCAGGCAACTTACTTAACCTTCCTTTTTCTTCATTCTGCAGGTGTAAAATGAGGTTAAAATGCACTTTTCCCTATCTCTTGATCATCTGATGTGTTTAGATTGAAGATGTGAGGAAAAGAGAGTAAGGCTATTGACCACATGGCTCTCTCTACTGCTTTAAGTGTCTCAGTTTTCATTTAGAAACAACTTGCAATTAGCCATCCTGAGACATTTTCCCCACTATGTACAAGCACCAAAGCTACAATCAGTAGGTCCACTGAAATTATATATCCATCAAAATGCGAAAAAGAGAGAGGGAGAGACTGATGACAGGGCCAAACTTCTTCAGAAGGACCTCACGGCCCCAAATTGTTATCTCCAGTACTCTTATTTTCTGACTTTGGGGGCACTCTTCTCCTGGAGTCAAGAGAAAAATAGGTGAGTTGGCTGTTGAGCAGGGGTTGTTCTTCATAATGAGTGAGGCTGTACTTTGAAATACCTGTAGACTTCTTGCAGTTTATGGATGAAATGTGCTTTCTCTCTTACAAATCTAACAACCTACTTCAATTGTACTAAGAAAATTGGGTCTTTAATCTCACATTTGGCCTTTAAGCACTATCATAATTAATGACCATAGAAGTTTGACCAAAATCTAAATACCTGTTAAAGAAAACGTGTGGACTTGTACTGTGTTCTGTTTCTGAGAAAAATACCATTTACATTCAAATTAATGTCAGCTACAAAAGACATTTTTGGCTTTTGAAATGCTACTCGTTTAAATTTTAAGATACTCTCCTCCATATTATATATTATATATCCATGAAAAAAATTACTGCATTAGTGGTAGTATTAGGTTTTTCTTTTTTGGACTCTTCGTATTTCTTTTGAAACTTAAGTGACAAAGACAAAAAAAATCAAGTTTCAGTGACACATTTATTCAGAGGTCATTTGACATATGAAGTGGTATTTCTTCGACATCTTGAGAAAATATCAGAAGGATCAGTCTACTAAAACTCCTTAGGATGCTTCTTGGGTTTAAAGATAATGAAGTAGTGGGATTTGGCAGATTTCCACTGGGAAAGAAAAGCTTGTCACCTACCTAAGACTCCTAGCAAAGCTACTACACAGATAAACTCTTGAGGACGTGTAGCTTAGATGAAGAAATACCAAACCACTTGGTCTGATCAAATCCTACAGTATATAGGCTGCATAAGGAGACTTTCTAATTTGGCTGGCAAATGAAGTTCTTTATTTTAAAAGTTCCAAACAAAGCAATAAAGGAAATTCAAGTAAAGCTAAAAGTGCATATTTTTGGTCCTTGCTCTGTGACATTTTTCATCTTTCACCATAATCATGCTTGGTTCATCAGATACCTCTGAACATGTCTCATCTGATATATTTTATTGAGAGCATGTCACATCATGCAGTCTCTTAGCAGGGTTGACAATAAAATTTAAAGGGACGTATTTTTTTTTTTAACAACGAAGTCTGTATGTAACAAGTTGAGGAAACTATGATTATACATGATAGACTGATTTAAATTTCAGTTTGGTAAGCTGTGTGACTGCCATAAAGAGTGCCAGTTTTAAGAATCCAATAGGGGATGAGTACTCTGCAGTAATTAATCTTAAAGGAACAATTTTACTTTATTCCTGTCTTAAAAGCAACGTAGTTTTAAAATACAAGTTTATATTGAGTTTGTATATCATTTGAAATGATTTTTATTCATTGTTTTTGGGATATTTAAGTAATATTTTATATTACAGGTAGACTATTGTGTAAGCAGGATAAAAGCGATGTACCTCCTGAAATTGATGTACACGTGGTCAGTTACAATACTGGTGCTACTTATAATTAATGGACTGCTTGTAAAGTCAGTGATATAAATAATCCAGTGTAATTAAGACTGTCAAAGGACACTATCAAATCCTTTAACTCTATAAAACCATTTTATAAAATGTGATCCTCATTCTGAACTACAATTAAAACTGATAACTTTGTTTTTTTCTTTTCAAGTTTTTGGTGAAACTTATCCCATATAAAGGGATTATCTTTACGCATCTTGTGCTGTGACAGATTACTTAGGAAATACTACCAAAGAGCCTTAAATTTGTTTTTGACTTCTTGGTTAGTCACAGACAAGGATGTTTCTCTGTAGAAAACCACAGAGGAAGAGGTCTGAGGTAAAATGCTCCTCCATATAGACTTTTCCATGGACATGAGACAGAATGGTAAAACCCAGCACAGAAAAAGGACTGCAACAGTCCTATTTTTGAAGTCACTTTCCAACTTTCTGGAAAGATGATACATTTTTGTGGGTGATTTTGAGGATGAAACGCACAAAGACTTATCAAAGAAAATGTTCTCACTCTCTGTATGGACAGCATAGGCATCTAAAT
Source organism: Tapera naevia (assembly GCA_033556795.1). NCBI lineage: Eukaryota > Metazoa > Chordata > Aves > Cuculiformes > Neomorphidae > Tapera > Tapera naevia. The sequence goes on from JAUMJJ010000059.1 coordinate 9,680,987, forward strand.
TTAGAAGCACAGTGGGGCACAATGATATGGGATAATCTAGCTTCATGGAGTAATAGCTTGTATGTAATACCTAATAGTTTTTTAAAAATATGGTAACAGATTGGGAGGAAATTTTATTGAAAATGTGTAAAGCCAGACTGAATATTGTGCACATAAACAGAGAATCATCCTGTTTCCTGAGCTACCTGTTGAGCAGATTGCCTATACATTTACTATTTGGCTCTAAACATTCATTGTCATGTTTTAGCCTGTAAATTATTTTTAATAAAAAAAATGAAACCAAGGAATTTTAATAGAAGAATTTTTATTTCCTCTATATGATGAGTCAGATAATTTTTTTCAGAAATCTATGTTTTGTGATTAAAAAATCACTCATTTAAAAAAATCTGTAAGAAAAGGGTATCAGACAGATTTTGAAAGATGATTAACTACTTTGTTACTCTTTGTGTGTAGTTTTCAGCATGTAAAACATATCTTTGAGCATCATATTCATGTATGTGTATATAATCAAAGATCTGAGTAGATCAAGGGATGTCAGGCTTGCTTGGCATCTCATGTATGCAGATCATGCCTTGTAAGTTTATTGTAATTAAGTTGGGTGATCGTTTTAAATGGAAGAATTACATGAATAAATCTAATCACATTACTACAACAGGAATTGAATTCAAAGTCCACTGTAGGCCTAAGGGAGTTGGCAGTGTCCAATTAAATGAAAAGCTCGTCTAATACTAAGTGGCTAACAGAAACATAATTACCATGGATAACTAGAAATAACAGGATTAGAAATGAAAAATTACACATTATAATTCTGATCATAAATTTATTGTGGATGACTACAGTTGTGAACCCATGCATAGCAAATATCAGGATTGAGATTGAAATAAAAATGGATCTCATCTTCATATCCTCTCTCTGATTTGACTCTGCTTCGGAAAAAACACCATAGCAAGTATAATGCTTGACAAAGCCGATCAAAGACGGTGTTTTATATTGCCAGTGAATCAAATCATTTTTCTTACCATCTTGAAGCACTAGCTGCTCACAGATAGTATAGATCAACTTTTGGGGCATATCAGTTCCTTTCAGGAAAGGAAAGAAACAGAAACTTTGACCTTGCAAGCCACCAGGTCTGTCTTTCTTTCTACATCTGGTTTATGCGTTTTGTAGACCTGTACGAGAACCTCAAGAATGTGGGTATTTTTCTATTTTATCCTATTGGTAAAACAGCTATCAGCTGTGTCTGAAAGCTTTCAGGTTTACAGAAGTCAAACGGGAACCATCCAAGACATCCAGTGAATAGGGTTGCTTCCGTGAATTAGTGCCATTTCTTGTTATCTAAGCCTGCCTTTTTCTTTCTTTTTTTCTTTTCTTTTTTTTTCTAAATGACTTTAGTTCGAATTCCAATGAGCACGCCTATGATAATTTATTTTCAAATGTAACATGGTGACCTTTTTGTGCCATTTAGAAGGAAGTAACAGTGATTACTACTACCAGAAGACGTACATCTGGGGAAGCTCTCTGAAATCTGCGCAATACACTTTACCACTGCACCTGAAAATTTTTCTTCAAGCTTTCTGTGCAACCAAAGAGTATGCATGTAGTATTTATTTTTGTGGGGGAGAAAATTCAGCTCTACTGATAGCCAGAGCTAAAACTGCATGCTATTAAAATCATCAGAAGAGAGTTCATGGACCTTCTGTATGTAGACAGATTTTTTTTTAAATATTTAACCTAGACACAACTTCTTGGTGGTCCACAGTCTGGAAGAGTCACTTACTCTGAGATGTATCTCTTAATAGAAGTGCTTGTTACTATCCATCCACAAGCAGCTGCAGCTGTGATTAAGAAGAGAAACATAGCTGTAAAGCAATTTACTGCCCCACTGCTGCTTAATTTAATTTGAACATTCTTTATAGATTTAGTAATCTAGGTTTATCAAGCAGTGGGTTTTTTGATCTGAATATACTAATGAAGAAGACTGAAGTATATGTGAAGATAAGGGAAAAGTAGCAAATAAAACATCCTACGCTACCGGGAGAAGATAATTATATGTGAGCTATGTTCCCATGATGCTTGTATTAGTGCTTTTTAATCCTAGAACAGCTGCATAAATAATATTGAAATGTTTTCCAGTATAATTAATAACAGTGAAGTCACACTATTTATTAATCAAAGCATAGTTTGGGTTGCACAAGTGAAGCCACTGTTTTGTCAAAGAATTACAAAGATTGAAGCTTGTAAGTTCATCAAGGTGTATTAGACATCCTTAACTTAGTTGAATGTGATGACCCTCTGAAGCTGATGAGATTCCTTGTGCTTAAAATTAAGCACCTGGTCTAGTAATTTGCAAGGTCAAAGAACTTGAAGGTTGGCACCCATAAAAAAAAAAAAAACGAAAAGAGGCAAAGCATAGTGTGTCAGAAGCTGTCAAAAGTATTCTATTTTTAGCAATAATACTCCTGATAAGCACAGAATATCCTAAATGAATCTGAGATATTTATCTAACTAACTTCACATAATTTACAGAAAGTCTGTTCAAGTTAAACTGCGTAGCAGTGTACAAAACAATTTGTTGAAAAAAAAATAGAAATTCAAGCTATGAAAAGTAAGGCAGAGTTAAAGATGAGACATCTTGAGCAGGTATTAAAAAAAAAAGCATCTGGCAGAGAATTAAATTAATATTCACAAAAGAATGAACATTAGATAAACAGGATAAAATTAGGTATTTTTAAACCAGGTATCATAGTTGGGTGTTTTGGGGTTTCTTAATAAAATACTAAATCTAAAGTAATTGAAGTACCTTCTAATTAATTTAAGAAAAAATAAAGCAAACTTATTTGAACAAAAAAAGTAAAATCCAATTTTGTAGTATTGTCAAAGTTCTCATTGCATATTAACATAATTCTTATGTAACCTGTACTTGCAAGTATTGTTCTCTAAGGTTTCACAAGAAAAGGAATTACTCAGTATCTTCCATATGTTATTCCTCATTGAATAACATCTACATAGTTCATGCAGCAATGCTATAGACTTCAAGAACACCCAGCATTGAAGACAGGTCGTTGACTCAAAAAGAGAAAAGTGATGCTTTAAAGAACAAGCCTAAATACCTTTTCTTTCCTTACACACCATCGGTCCCCAGGTGGCTGGGAAGAGACTTTGGGTTTATTAACTGTCTATTCCCTTTGCCCAGAAAGAGAATTTGGCTACCTGAAGAGAAGATCAAGTCTTCCATGCTTATGCTTTCTGGGAGCACAGTGCTGTATTTGTATTTTGCAGGATGGATTTTCTCAACTGATGCATGTGACATAGCTTTTCACTCTCTTTAATAGTTAACTTTTTTTTCTTGCTAGTGCTTCAGTACAAATCAAGAACTTGTGCCACTTTCTTACTTCAAATTGATCTGGTTTAGCAATTCCAAGAAGAAGCAAGATTTTTAGATGCCTCTGAGCAATTAGAAATGACTCCTCTGAAAATTTTAAGTGCTCCCATATGTTGGTCAAGTGGGATATTTGATTAGTTCAAGGCTGAGTAAATGCTACCCCAGGTTTTCATTGTGCTGGGGAGAGGAGTGAGATTTATTTTCTGGAAGGGTCCAGTGTTTCAGGGATCAGTGGTCAGGAGGCTGCAGTCATGGTATGTGTATGGAATAAGCAGTTACTTTGTTAGCAGGAGCTAAAAATTAACATCCTGTAATAGCCGGCTAGGCATGTAGGATTTTTTTTGTTTAAGTTGATTTTCTATTTTTTTACCATTTTTGTTGACGTTACAAAATTAGAGAGAATGGTGGTGACACAACCATGTTGTGGCGTACAGAGCAGTTTACTTGAAGTTCCAAAATCTGCCAGGTTGTTGTGCAATTACTCAAATAAGCACCAGCAGACAAAGGTTAAAGTTGGCTGGTGGAGTGTGAGATAAGCAAAGGAAAAAAAGTTAAGGAATTCTGGGTCCAGCATATGAGATATCTTACATCCAGTATGATCTCCGAGGAAATTAAAGGGGTTCTGCTCACATGTTTATGCAATACAAATGGTACTTTTATTCCTGATGTCTGGATATGCACATCTTACACTTGGTTATTATTCATGTGCCTATTCAAGAGAGCTGTGGCCTGTCATTTAATCCTTGCCCTGTATTTGTGTCATTCTGCTTTCTCTGTCTAGGCCAGTTCAGCATTTTCAGAGTCCTTATGTATTCAGCTGGAATCTGAGCAGAACCCTCTGGGATTGCTATTTACTGTTTTGTTTTGATGTGTTCTGTTGTTCTTCTGTGAATGTTTGTTTTGTTGTATGAATTGCAAAACTCCGCGTTTACTTTCTGACATGGGATTAGCTTCATCTAGAGTAAAACAAGGCTTTGGATGAGCTTCTGCTAACAGTGAGGAGAATCCTAAACCCCAAGTCTTTTATATGAGGGGATCAGTAAGGATTTTTAAGTTTACTAAACTGATGGAGATTGCCATACCAAACAATCCTCAAACAGCTGAAAAGGTTAGACATATGTTTAGGACAAATGTACTTCAGTCGAGTAATGGGACAGCGATAGAGTTACAAAATATCATGAAAAAATATAACAAAAATTGCATAGGATTTTTGCATAGAATTTTACCTGAAATTTCATGTGCTGAATATAATGTAATGTCCCAGAAGATTGGAAGTTGGCCAATGTGACGCCCATCCATAAGAAGGGCCGTAAGGATGATCCAGGTAATTACAGACCTGTCAGCCTGAACTCGGTCCCAGGTAAAATCATGGAGCAGATAATCCTGGGTGAAATCACGTGGCACTTGCAGAACGGTCAAGAGATCAGGCTCAGCCAGCATGGGTTTAAGAGGGGTAGGTCCTCCCTGACCAACCTGATCTCCTTTTACGATCATGTGACTCGCCTGGTGGATGAGAGGAAGGCTGTGGATGTGGTATACCTGGACTTCAGCAAGGCCTTTGACACTGTCTCCCACAGTAGACTCCTAGGGAAGCTGGCAGCCCATGGCCTAGATGGGAGCACTCTGTGCTGCTTTAGGAATTGGCTGGATGGCTGAGCCCAAAGAGTGGTGGTGAATGGTGTTTCATCCAGTTGGCGGCCGGTCACCAGTGGTGTCCCCCAGGGATCGGTGTTGGGTCCCGTCCTGTTTAATATCTTTATTGATGATCTGGATGAGGGGATTGAGTCCATCATCAGCAAGTTTGCACATGATACCAAGCTGGGAGGAAGGGTTGATCTGTTAGAGGGTAGGATGGCCCTACAGAGGGACCTGGACAGACTGGAGAGCTGGGCTGATTCTAATGGGATGATGTTTAATAAGTCCAAATGTCGGGTACTTCATTTTGGACACAACAATCCCATGCAGAGCTATAGACTGGGGACAGAGTGGCTGGAGAGTAGTCAGGCAGAAAAGGACCTGGGAGTGCTGGTTGACAGGAAGCTCAACATGAGCCAGCAGTGTGCCCAGGTGGCCAAGAAGGCCAATGGCATTCTGGCCTGCATCAGGAATAGTGTAGTGAGCAGGACCAGAGAAGTTATCGTCCCCCTGTACTCGGCACTGGTCAGGCCTCACCTTGAATACTGTGTCCAGTTCTGGGCCCCCCAATTTGGGAAAGATGTTAGGGTACTGGAATGTGTTCAGAGGAGGGCAACGAAGATGGTGAGGGGGCTGGAGCACAAGCCCTATGAGGAGCGACTGAGGGAGTTGAAGCTGTTTAGTCTAGAGAAGAGGAGGCTCAGGGGAGACCTCATTGCTCTCTACAACTACCTAAAAGGAGGTTGTAGTCGGGCAGGGATTGGTCTCTTCTCTCAGGTGACCAGTGGCAGAACCAGAGGGCACGGACTTAAGCTTCGTCAGGGAAAGTTTAGGCTTGATGTGAGGAAAAAGTTCTTCACTGAAAGGGTGATTGGCCATTGGAATGGGCTGCCCAGGGAGGTGGTGGAGTCACCGACCCTGGAGGTGTTTAAGGGGAGACTGGATGAGGCACTGAGTGCCATGGTTTAGATGATGGGTTGGTGTTAGTGTTGGTGTTAGTGTAGGGTTATAGGTTGGACTTGATGATCTCAGAGGTCTTTTCCAACCTTGTGATACTGTGATACTGTGATACTGTGTAACTGTTATAGATAAAAAGTAATATTTTTCCTAATATTTTTGGAATGCCACAGTTTAATTACAAATAATGTAAAAGTGTTATCCATTAGATAATTGAATTATGCTGTAATTGAAAAAAAATTGCTGCTTAATTATCTATGTAGCTAAAATAAATATTGAAATAAAGGTGAATGTTCATATAGTAAAACCAATCTCACAGATTTTAGGAATATTTTTATTATGAAATCCTAATTTACCCCTCTTTTTTGTAATATATTCTTATGGAATTTATTGTATTCAGATACTACTGCAGGACTTACTTAACTGTCAGTGATATTTTATTCACATTTTAAGGTGGAATAACCAAAGGAAATGTTTAATACTGAAAAAGGTTACTTATGCATTATTAAAGTTACTCAAGAACTTTAAAAAGTATAATCTAAATCTGCCCATATATTGAAAAGTTGCTCAAACAATACTGTGCAACTTCATTGCATTGGGATTGTAGACACTAAAATAGGTTGCCAAAGGATGCTTGATTTTGACAGGGTTAGTTTCAAATTATTAATGGAAGTGTTTTTCTTCACCAAAATTCAGCTATATTTTTTAGAGAAAACTGCAAGACTGAAGCAGCAAACTATAAGTGTATCTTTGAATAGTTTTAACTTCTTTAGAAACAGCTATATTTCCCAATTTGAAAGGGATTTTTTCTCTCATGGAATGCAAAAAAAATATATACTAGAAAGGTTTACTTTATTTTGAGAAGTTAAAATGAGTTTTGCTGCATACCATCAGAAATCCTTTTTTCAGCCTCCAGAACTTGTGGGACACTCATGTTGGCATGTAGACTTTGATAGGAAGGGGAAACCCAAGGCTGCCCTCTAATGACACTTCCTCCCATGAGCTAGTATAGCACAGCCAACAAAAAACTGCCTGGTAATTACCATCCTGTAAGTTACACAAGCTATTTTGGCTAATTATAGCTATTTTTTATTTCTGTAGAACACCTGTTAGAAGATTTGCTTTTAATCAAATGAAGAAATAGTTGAAAATTTCTGTGGCAATTTTAATATTATACAGATCACAGAGAGGAGAATGGTTTTTACTCTTCACAAATAGCTTCTGTATATAAAAAAAATAGAAAAAGACAAAGGTGCTCTTATTTATGAAGCAGTAGGCTCTGCTTTTTGCTGAAATTAATTTCATTTCGTCTGCGCACTGTAATTAGAGAATATTAGAAGAATGGTTATGACTGTGCTTTTTTTTGTACCTTGATGCTGTTAACTTCAGTCAGCTGGATATCATCCCCAAATGATGGAAAGAACATATTCTGGCAGGACTCCAGACATGCTACTGCCAACTGATGCACCTGTGTGCTGGATGTGAACTTTACAAAGCTTCCAGAAACCAAAAAAAAACCCGCAGTTCACTGTAGCTGATTTTTTGAGGCTTTTTTTTTTCCTTGTGAGGAAGAAATTACCTTTTTATGGGAAATGTCCCTGTGTTCTGAAATAGCAGAGGGCTGTGTTCTGCTACAAAATGAGCAAAACAGTCTTATTTTGCATTATTACTCACAAAAACCCCAAAATGGAGGGGGTGGGGAGATGGGACTTTACAAAGCATTCCCATTGCTTTTGAGTACCTAAATAATGCGTTTTATACACACTGGTTTTTAGGTTCTATTTTTTGACTCTGAAGGGTAATTTCTGTCTTTAGAATATACACAAACAAACATATTACTGTGCTTTAGGTGATTTATGTCTTTGCAGAGTACATTAATTTGATCAAGTATGACTTTAAAAAAAATCACACTGGTGCTGGCCATAACATTGGCTTTTTAAATTTGTAGACCCTTCAGCATTACCTAAGAAAAGGTGATCTGGAGGAGGCATGCCAGATTAAGCCAAAGCTGAAACTCAGGAGCAGCTGTAAAATGTCTCATGCTCCCTCAGAGAATTGTCAGTATTTCTAATGAAAAGCTGCACTAGAATTTAGTTAATTCACTTTTTCATTCTTCGAGGGGAACAAAGGGTACAATGCAGTGGTAGGAGCTATGTTTATTCTTATGCCTACCTACTGCAGAAGCAGTAAGATGACACAAAGTATAGCTCAGAAATGCAGACCCTCTCACAAGTAACCCTGTAATTTTGTAGGCTTAAGAGAACCTTTCCTCTAAGTATTTAATCCTGTGTGAGATTTTCATGCTTTTTCCATGGAGCATCTGGGAGATTATAAACTTTGTAATTATTAGGAGAGCAAAACCTGAAAACTCCATAAACCCGTCATTGTGAACTGTGAGTAATTCTCTCAAAACGTTTCCTGTGTGAGAATATGATCAAACTGTTGCAAACAGGTCGGAGGATAAGTAGAAGGTAGGTAAGTAGCTGCATAGATAAGGGGAAAAAAAAAGCATGGGTATATAGTGACATGATATCTATTCTCTTGGATCTCTCTGTTTTTCTGAGTTCTGCTCCAGTCCGTTTTAAAGGACAGAATAATTTCAGAGGATATTTCACTGTAGAACCTTCTTTCAAATCTATATTTGTTATAAAGTAGAAACTATGTACATTTCTAATTGGTATTGCACCAGTTGGACACACAGGGTAGTAGAAGTTAAGAAATAACTTTAAATTATGTTAAAAAAAAAAGAAAAAATCCATTATGTTAAAATAAAAATAAGAACAAAAAAGAATTTACTGAAACAAGGGCATAATACTGAGAACATTGCAAGATCATAGGCTAAAATGTATATATCGTTGGCAAAGTTGTTTTACAAAAATATTGCCAAAACAGGGGTTAATTCTGAGTTCATAGAAGCACGATGTGGCCATTGGTCTGTCAAGTACATTAGAACTGAGAAGGGAGATGTCAGAGATCATTAGGAATATTCTGTGTGTGTGAAAATTAGGCACCAAGCTGATGTAAGTTCGATTTCCACGGATGCCAGAGAACTCTAACTTTCTCCAGTTTTGCTGGTGATTGAGTTTGGGTTTGATTGACTCAGTGCATTGTGTTGATAATGTTTCAGTGAAACAGTGGGGAAAGTATTTCCATGGCATACAATGGGTGTTTAAGGTAGCTTTCCTGGTAAAGAGATGCTCCTCCACAAGACCAAGCTTAGGACTCACCTGCCCTGAGACTGTGACCATGCAAACCCCCCAGTCTGACACACCAGCTGCCTGCTGTCCATGTGGCAGTCATGGACCCCTGTTCTCTCCTTTCATGACTAGTTTGTGGCCTCAAGGTTCTACCCTACCTTTTTGCATTGCCAGGACATTTTCTGGATAATTTAAATCTCCCCCATGGCAGTGTGTGGGTTTTTTTATCCCTGAAAACTTCTGTTTTCATTGTTAAATAGTCTCACAGGGGAGTCAAATGAGCTACAGAGGTGCATATGGTCAGCATATGGAAATGGGACCTACCCTTTCAGAATGTGTAAAGTTTATGTCAGCTTGTTAAAACTCCTGAAGGTGTGCTCTGGATCACTCTGGTAGAAATCCATCCTGCCTGCTGTCTGCTGGGGATGCTGCTGGGACATTTTGGCTTCCACCAAAACAGTGGAAGCCAAAATTGTTCACTGATTGTCCATCAGTGAACAATTGTTTTGATTTGCTCTTTGGCAATCTTGCATTCTGCTGCTCCCTGAAATTGACAACCTCTTACTAATCTACATAGAGTCTTGAACTGCTAAACTTGTGTAATTTATCATTGCAGCTGCCCTCTGGGATGTTACACAGGAATTTTGTTTATTTTAATCACAACATCATTTTAATTGCCTTTATGAATAATAGTCTTTAAAACTCAAAAATAATTGCAAAGCGTATTTTACATTTAGAAAAAGCACATAGCTCGTAATAGTAAATGAATAATACATTGACTTGATCTGAAGCTTTTTCAGTTATGGTACAAAGATACAGACAGCTTCCAATATCTTTTGTACTCTAAGTTAATTCTTAGAACAGTGGGTATTGGAGTTTTAGGGGTTGGAGTTTTTTTAATGTCAAGTGCCCCTAGAGGCTAATAATTAAAAGAAAAGACTCTCCGAGGCACCTCTCTTTAAAATAATAATCTCCTTGCCTAACTCAGACCTACAGGTCTGTAATTAATATGGTAATGTAACCATTCTGTTGATCTTCCCATATTTATTTGTTTATACAGCTGATTTATTTGTTTATACCTGTTTATCGCTGTCTTAGCCCCAAATCTGCATGTGTATATGTGTTCATGATTATTTCACAGTATAAAGTCTGGAGGGTCTATATTCTCATTTCAGTATTTAAATAATAGAATATTATTCTAATATTTTCTTAGCCTGCTAAGAGTCAGTTACACTTACGTATAGAATCTAATTAATTATTCAGAATAATGAATAAGTTTTATTCCTAAGGTATTGTAAATGTTGATTGTCTTGATACTTCAGGGACACGGGGGTATTTTCAATTAATCCAAGCAATTTTTTGAACTTTCAAAATAAAAAATAATTTTTTAATCTCAAATTTCTTCTTGTAAAATTAATTATACATGTTAATTCTGTGTATTCCTCTTAAATTGATTTTTGAATAACTGAGTCCACTGCAGTGGCTTTAAGGGAAGCTTCTAATTGGTAAGCACAAAGTTAGATTTTTATGTTGCTTTGCAAAGTAAGTTCTGTCCTAAACTATTCATAAATGGAGTATTTATGCAGTTACATAATAATCTGCCTTTTTTCTTTACTATATTCTGAGATAAAGTCACAGTTCTAAGAAATCTGGACAGTTAAATTTTAAGTCAAATTATATTTCAGGAGTAAACCGAGGGGCAGATCTTTCTCTGCTCATGGGGGAAGTGATAATAATTTTGTTGCTTATTTTCTGGCTATGCCATGAGAGTCTTTGTCAGAGAGGCAGTGCGCTCACTGTACCTGCATAGCAGATTGACACACTTGCACTAAGCTACCTTTCTCAGAGACTGTGTTAAAGACTCTCTCTAGTTATAATGCAAGCTGCTCTCCAGCGAGCTGCTTTGCATTTCAGAGGCATAGAATTTTTGACCTTATTTATCTCTGAGAAATCTGACCTAGTGAAACTGGATTGAAATGAAAGCTAATTTTTTTATATACCAGACTAACTTATGTGATGAAGTGGCACACTTGTAAATGCCACTTTACAACAGTGCAGCACTTCTGTGCTGAACAATTAGTGTTTGGTTTTCGTTACAGTAATTTCATTTTCTCCTAATATAAAATTATATTTGAGATACTTTTAATTCTTAATCATCAGATACAGCCTCCCTTCCCAATAATATTCCCCATTTTTGATGAGTTGGTAAAATTAACTAATAGGAAGTAGGTGTTGCTGTAGCTTAACTATAAAGATAATAGGAGGGCAGACATGAATTTAAATAATATCTTTTATCTTTATGCTAGTTAAAGTTTAGGCTAATAATTCTGACATTTCCCACGTTTCAGTGTGTGTAACATTAAGACACTCGTGGCCTTTCTTATTACTTCCATATGTCCTGATAAGAAAACAATAGGTAGGAACAAGTGCATATAAAATGTGTTTATTAAAATAATAAATAAAAGAAAATAAATGTTTTTATTAATAATTGCCTCTGCTTTCTTTTATTTTATTTGTGGATAGAGTGTGAACAAAATGAAGATATGTACTACTTCTTTATAGAAAGTCTAAGGTAGAATGTAGTCATTATTAATGTAGTCATTATTAACTTTAGTAGGCATAGTTTGGCCACCATGTTCTTTCCTTCATTGTTACCACCTTGTTCATATTCACCAGAATTAAAATTTGTTTGAATTAACACTGGCTTCATATAAAATTGCATATTAAGAATGGATCAGAACGTTGTACCCATGAGAGCATTAATATATCTGTTATGAAACTTCTTTTCCTGTTAGAGGGGTGTTGACTGTATTTATAGATTACATCTCCCAAATGGATATATCTGTTTTGAGACAGATGGGAGAGTGGGCACTCTGTACCAGCTGCAGGGAGACAGGCATTAAGCGGCCACAACTTGGCTCCACTCTTATTTGCACATCTTGACTCCTCTTAGAAGTTGCCTTTATTGACCACATCTTTACAGTTGCTAGCTGTAGCATATAGTTGTTTTTCTGAAAAATGATTTTACACTTTTATTGTTAAGCATTTGTCGTAGAAGACCGTTGTTCACAGCAGTTGATGTGTCTGGGTAATAAAAATAATACGTTAAATGAAGTTAAAGAGTCAATATAGAGTTCCTGTGTACAAGGATACAGCACCATACAGGATGATTTTAGCATGCTATATAACTTGTAGTTAATACCGTTCAATAATACATATAAAGCACTAATTCTTCTGATTATATTTGGATACTGTTGCTAATACCTTTATATTATATATCTAAAGATATTCAGCATCAACATCGTGTTGTTCAGGTAGCAATTTGTTACCTGAATAACACATAGGGACTATAGTAGTGACTTCTGTACAAAGGTATTTTCTTTGCTTCAAGCTGAGGAATTAGAAACAGCACCAAATAGCGAGAGTGTACCAAAATGTCTCTAGAATTCTAAATAAGAGTGTACACGTTTTTAGTTAAGTACCCTCTCGCCAAGCTACGTATATATCTGCTTGAGCAGGTAGCCTGCAAAAGGTTCTGTTAAATTCACCATTGTAATATGTTGTGTAACATCTACTGCTTCCTCAGCAAGCAAGAAAATAATCCTTAGGGAAAGGGGATATATAGTGCCTTACAGTGCATTAAGTCATCCTATTTACCTTGCAGTATTTGGTCTACTGCAAGAAAAACTGAGTACTAGGTGTGTCATGAGACTTCTGAAATACTGTAATAGTGGTAAAATTTCTTCTTTGACACATTTTTTTAAAATGAGGTATCTCGAAATTCCCTGCACAAATACATCCTCTTTCCTGCATTACATGTACTGAAGACTAAATTTAAGAAGCTGGTGTTCGGTATAACTATCAGCTTTGCTATTTCAAGTTTGTGTCATTTGCTGAAAGTTCCCTCCGCTAAACACAATGTAGGAATGTGTTTCGGGCTCAACTTCTCAGAGTCCCCTGATGAATACAGATGCCAACTTATTTTGTAAGGAAAAAGTTCGTTTAGTTTTAATAATCACAAAAAAAATTGCTTTAAAGTATAGAATGGTGGCAGAAAGCTAGAAGTAATACCTAAGAGGGCAGAAATGATTCCATTAATCCATGTCCTAAATTTCACTGAAGACCCCTGCCAGTGGTATCCTAGTCCCCATCATTGTCAGTTGTTCATTGTCATTTCAGCCAAAGTATTTATTTGATAAGGGAATTGGAGCATGAATCATCTTCGCTTTCAAATGATCTTCTTGTGGTGCAGAGGAAGTCTAGGACAGATTAAAAAACCTTGTGATGCTTTTTGGAAGCTTTTTAGTGCATTCCTGAAACCCCACTAGGTATCATGTGCTGGTGTGGTGCGGGAGTGGACAGGATTTTGTTGTAATGAGGCATTTTTGGTATAGCTTTTGAGCAAATCTTGCCAAAGAAAATCCAATAGATAGAAGCAGGTAAAAAACAACCTTAGGAATTTGCTTGCAAAATAAAAACTAGCAACAATTATAAGCAAGTAGACAGCAGAGGTGGAAAGTGAATAAAAGAAATGTGCTAATCTATAGAGCCTAATGATAGTGTTTACCTTCGTCATACATTACCATGGCTACTAAGTAGCTAACACTCAAGTAACCATAGTGTTCCTTTGAGACTCCAAACAATGGACCGATCCTTAGGCCCCACTTGAGTTGGCAAGTTCAAATCTTACATATGATTAATGGAAACCCGAATAAGCTTGATACTGCATGCACTTATTGCATATTTGAATGCAACAATTGAGCTGAGAGCATCTCAGCTGTGTCAAAGACGGATGGCATTCTGCCGACTTCATAATCCCTTAGAGTTTTCACTGCTGTAGGCTAACCTGGGGTTGCAGCACAAGGAGACTATAAACTTACTCTGTTTGTAAGATTACCTTAATCTGGCTTTGAATAGGAAGAAACAAAGTCCCTTTTTTGCTCATCCCTGGTGCATTTGTGCATGTAATTGTGCAGAAAATTCTATATAAATATTGCAGGTTTTCTGTGCATGCCAGCTATGGCCGTTACTCGTAAAGCGCAAGAGTCTGTCTTTCTGCGTCACAATGTGGCTGTTAATATAGTAGTTGTCTTTCCATGGGGGTCTGAATCTGCAGATGACATGCAAGGTTTGAAGCTGGATACTACAGTGGAGTCCATCTAATGGAAAAATTAGTACAAATGACATTCTTTCTCTTTCAAGAGCTGTTGATGAGTGTAGTGGTGTTGTCATCAAGCGATGTGTAAGTGCTCCAGAGGCAGAATTATGCTGTCTGAGATTTAATGTATCGAATCAAATGTTGTTCAGTGCTCAGATTCTTCTGTTGGGGCAGATGATAAATCTTGGAAAACCAAAAAGGCAAATAATGTCTATGAGGAAAATTATATAACTTCAGACCAGAAATAGCAAATAAAGCCCTTCTGACTTCACAGTGTAGATACAGGAGTTCCATGGACATCAGTAGTATGAGTACCCATGAAATAAAAGCAATTTATATGAGTAAAACATAGGAATTGTTTGTAATCTGCTATTAAATTAAAAATTTTCTCAGCCGTCTTTGGAATGATATTTTGTAGTGATTGTTTTCTTGTGTTTTCCCTGTTAGTACTTCCAATTACCCGTATCTTCTAGTTAATAGAATGGGTTACAGCTAAAAACGGTTACTAATTTAAGGAATAAGTTATGCTCTTGTTAAAACAAGGGAAACCATTTAGTCTGAGAACAAATTCTGCAAACAATGCAGAAACAGGATTAGCTACTTTTACAAAATCATGTCCTCGAATTCTCCAAATGATTGCTATCAAGGATCCTCCGCGTGGAGATGGGAGCAAGAGACATGCAATACAGCTTCCTCAAGGCAGAATATTATGGGGAAACTAATGCAGAGGGAATAGTGGAGTCCTAAAAATTAATGTAGCCTTATAATGTCCTTTACAGCTTTCCAGTGTTGTGAGGCACCTGATCCCAGGAGATCATGAGACTGGGCAAAAAGCTTTGTATGTTAAAAACATACAAATTGCACTGAAAGCTTACACATTTTTAATTAGGGAGTATTATTGCATACTCCTGAGCTAGGAAATTCACATGGATACACACCTATTTAAGCAGAAATATAAAGGGAAATATTTGCAGTGTGAGAAAGTGAAAGGGACAATGAGGAGCAAAATCATTAGCGAAATTTGGCCTCTTGCTCTCACAGTATTACAGCCATTTTATTTTTATAGTTCTAATTGAAAATTACCTTGAAGCATCTCTTCTTTGTAAAGGATCTGTGTATAAACAGCACCTTCTCCCTCCACTGATCTTTCTCTTGCACATGTTCTGAGTCATACATATGCACTTCAGGGACAACTATTTTTTCTCTCTTTTTCTCTCCTCTGTAGAATTCTAATATCAACAACACTCTAGGGAGGTGCAATATATTCCACCCAATGTATCATCACTATTAGCACTGACTGGATTCTGATTCCAAAATGCTAGTTGATCTCAGTGACCAAGATAAAAGTAACCGTTTCTGATTTTCAGATCCTGGTGTCAACCTGCATGCAGTGGATTTCTCTGTGTCTTTTAAATTAAGTATGTTTTTAATACTAGAATTATTTTTTTCAGTAATTTCTAATACTAATCATAATATGCAATGTTGTTCCTTTAGTGGAGATATTTTTTTTATTACTTTTCTTTGTGTATTTCAGAAATCAATGTGGAGAAAAAGCTCCAATCCAGCACTTATTTTGAAAGAAGTAGAATTTTAAGTAGCTTTCATCATCTTTCCCCTTTTATTGGCAAAATAATTTGAGAGAATTTGATTTTTAAGCAGTTTTTGATAAGAAATACATGAGATAGATACAAGTATATAAATCTGTAATGATTTGTATCCACACATATGTACATACTCTGGTTAGTTTAATTGATGTGAGTAGTTTTCAGTATTTATGGACTTTCATACGAGGTTTAAATTATTTTTGTTGTGCTGATACAGTTCCATGTCTTTACACTTCAGAAATCTTTATTGAAGAAATCTTTATTGAAGAAGTTTGATAGTCAAAACAAAAATTCAGAAGCAATCTCCAACCTAAACATTTTTTGTGTTTGTTTTTCCAGGTGCATACCGATTTACTAGACTACTTGAAAGAGAACTGAATATGTAGCTTGTTTCTTACTTTGATTCTTTGATGCGATGTGCATTGATTCTGAAATAAAAATGGATTAGAGATTAAATCACAGAAAGACTTTCTTTGGGAATTGCTGTAACTATATTCCTATATACTTACTTATTTCAGTGTTTAAATGAAATAGAAATATAAAACTGCGTTCATTAGTAGCTTATCCCTTCAAAATCTGATGGTATTGAAGGACTTAAATGGTTACAAAAGGAGAATGGCTGGGAAATAGATTGTTATTAAATATAAAATCCAAATCTATGTCATTTTGTTCTAAACATGAGGGGGCTAAGTAGGCTACCAGTAGCACTATTCAATTAAAAATGGCTTATATTCCACAGTTCTGCTATTAAAGTCTCTCTGTTTGACTTAATTCCGCAATAAAATAGTTCTGTTAAAAATTATTCTAACAGCATATGGACAGGGTTTTATGTTAGTCAGCAGATGCACACAGAATTCTAATATGTACTTAAGGAGATACCCGTTTAACGATATAAAGACTTAACCTATATTTACAGCTGGGATTTGCATGAGGGTTTATTCAATGAGGTATTAGTGGCCTCTGTCATGCTACATGTACATTTCATTTTTTTTTTTGGTGGGTGCATTTTTTTTGTGGTGGGTGTTCAAATAAGGAAAACTCAAATCAACACAATGAAGATTATGTCAGAAATACCCATTTCTTTTGATCTCTCTATATGTGTATTTATGTGTGTGTGTACATATATAAACCCCTAAATCAAATACAGGCTGTGAAGAAATGTTATGAATGCTTTCTGACTAATTCAGCACACTGCCAGCTCACAAAAAGCCTTTAGTGTGGAGTAGTTTCCCAGTACTGCTCTAAGAAAATTTCTAAGTAGCAAATGACGTGTTTGTTAACAATTACAGAGAACATCTTATACCTTAAAGTTATCAAAAAAGGTGACCTTCTTGAAGCTTGTGAGTAGGAGGTACAGAGAAGTGGTCACAGGACATGACATTTATACGTTTGCTCCCCTTGACTTGAACTTTGGATCTTCCTTTGGGCCCCAGGTCCAGTATTTAGTTCTGCTGTGGTAATGGACACAAAGTATGTACGAGCCAGGAGCATACGCAGATTAGGTTAGACAAGTTATTGTAGGGGTAGTTAAGACAAAGTCCTTCAGAAAGACAGCAGGCAGTAACAACAGCAAAATGGGAAGTGGGCAGGTTACACTACTTTTCAGGTCATCTGTAAATGACTTTTAGAGGTTGCAAGAGGATATGAAGTGTAAGGAGTACCTATGCATAAGAGCCGTGAATCTAATTGGAAGTTGTTCCTGAGCAGAATAATTTACACCATTTGAGGAAAAGGTGGACTCATACATAAGGGAACAGCAACTGCTGAGAGACTAGAAATGCAGGAAAAGGCTAGGTGTATTTCAATAAAAATGCACACAATGAAACATAGACATAGCTACCTAACCCCCTCTATCTTAGCAAAATGAAAGTACTATTTTGATTATAGTTCTCTGTTCATGTATAAAAACCTGATACAGTGAAATTCTGGATGTGATAATTTGGGTTTCATTTGTAAAATAAGGTAGAATACTAGATTTTTAGTTTGCAACATTTATAAGATTTTAGTTTAGATTGGTTATGAGTTCCTCTGAGCTTCATGTAGTATAGGCATAGAATCGTAGAACCGTTAAGGGTAGAAAAGACCTCTAAGATCTTCAAGTCATACTGTCAGCCTGACACCACCATACCCAAAGTGCCACATCTAGATGGTGGCTCTACCACTTCCCTGGGCAGCCTGTTCCAATGCTTCACCACTCCTTTGGTGAAGTAATTTTTCCTAATATCCAGTCTAAACCTCCACTGATGCAACTTGAGGCCATTTCCTCTCATCCTATTGCTAGTCACATGGGAGAAGAGACCAACACTCACTTCATTATAGCCTCCTTTCAGGTAATTGTAGAGAGCGATAAGGTATCCCTTCAGCCTTCTCTTCTCCAGGCTAAATAATCTCAAGTCCCTCAGCCACTCCTCATAAGACCTGTGCTCCAGACCCTTCACCAGCTTTGTTGCCTTTTTTTTTGCACGTTTTTCAGCACCTCAGTGTCTTTCTTGTAGTCAGGGACCCAAAACTGAACACATACACGAGGTGCAGCCTCACCATGGAAAAATACAGTGGGACAATCACTTCCCTACTCCTACTGGCCACACTATTTCTGATAGAAGCCAGGATGTTATTGGCCGCCTTGGCCACCTGGGCACACTGCTGGCTCATTTTCAGCCAGCTGTTGACCAACACTCCCAAGGTCCTTTTCTACCAGGCAGCTCTCCAGTCACTCTTCCTCAAGCCTGTAGCATTTCATGGAGTTGTTGTGACTGAAGTGCAGGACCTGGCACTTGGCCTTGTTAAACCTCGTACAAGTGCCGTCTGCCCACTGATCCAGCCTGTTCACATCCGTCTGTAGGGCCTTCCTAGCCTCAAATAGGTCAACACTTCTGTCTACTTTGGTGTCATCTACAAACTTACTGAGGGTGCACTCAATCCCCTCATCCAGATAATTGATAAAGATATTAAACGATATAATATATATAGAATATATATAACATAGCAGATATTTTTATTAATATACTTGAGAAGTAGAGAAACACTCTTAGAACCCATGACTCTCACAATTTTTTTTTTCTTTCATAAAAATCATTGTGGTTTTTGCTGTGAAGTAAAATCACACCATTTGGTATGTTTTTTCAGGTTTAACCTAACTATGCAAAGGCTACAGTTCAATACATTTTTATTTTCAATTGTCAGGAAATTTTATCTTTGAACAGGATGCTTGTACAAAGGACTCTTCCTCTTTTTGGACCTGTCCAAACTCATTGTTTAGCTTTGCTGTTCAACTCCTGCAGAAATGCAGAAGTGACGAATTCTCAAATGGGCAGTTGGCCAGCAGTAATCAGCCATATTCAGAGATGCTGGCTGCTGCTCTGCTTCTGCCTCATGATTTTACAGCGCACTAATCCACAGGATCCCTCTTAATCCATCCCCGCCGGCTTTCATTTTTACGGTTTTGTTATAAGGTTACACCTCATGTGAAGACCTTGAAGTAACTATAATATTTGTAAAGAACATTTTTATACATGCATGATGATGTATAACATTTGTACTCTTCGGAAATAAGGTATCTCTTTTTAACATGAGGACTGTTATGTGCTCTATGCAGTGTGTGCACTCTTCAGTACTGGTAATATGACTTCATCTAATTGATGATGAGGACCCATTGTTCTAGGCAGGATAGAAATGTAATAGTGACTACAAAGAGCACACAGTGTAATGATTTGGCACACCAGAATAAAGGAAGACTGGAGCACAGGTGTAAAAGGAGAAGATAATACACTACCACATAAGGTATGTAATGCTTATTGTACTTGCAAACAAAGTTTGCAAGCTTCGGAATTTTAAGACATTTTATGTGCTTCACAATTAGGTTCTATCAGCAGAGGAAATTACTAGAGCTATAATTCTTATTCTAAAAGCAGTAGTTTAGGAAAGATAAAATACTGTTAGACAGCAGTGACAGAAGCATGCAGTTCATAAAAGAATAACAGAAGTCTTAAGTGAAATATTCAATAACATAATAAAACGTAAGCAGGTGAAGATTTGACATTTCATTCCCATCCAACAAATGTTAAAATCTAGAAATCGCTCCATCTCTCTTTCGAAGTATAAGGAGTTTTTTCCATGCAAGTTCTTTCATCTAGTGGCAGGAAGTGACATGGAAAAAAAAAGTATGCATGCAAATCTGTGCCTATCACAAAGGGGCACCTGATATTTTTTCAGTGATTTTGTTGTTTTAAACCAACATTTTCTTTTAAGCGTAATTTCAGAATGCTGCAGTACAGTACAGTATCCCCATGTGTTTGGAAAACTATCAGATCCAAATGAAATGTAGGGTTTTTTAAATCGTCTCCTGCTGACAAATTTTGAAAGGTTCAGAGGTCTGGAAATTATATTGTGTTGTTAATCCCACAGAGGGTTTATATTGGTTAGAGTTCTTGGGATGACAGTCTCTTCTCCCTCTTGAAAGAAAGAGGTAAACTGGCAGTAGTGCTGATTGTTCTGACAAGATATCTGTAAAATAAATCTCAGGCACTGAAAGACTAAGAAGTCAACGATTTGGAAGGTATTTGTTAAGAGCTTTTCATTTGCCTGGAGTAGCAGCATTGAAAATATTTATTCTACCTTCTTTTGGTTGCAATAGCATGTGATGCAAAAGTATGTGTTTGTGATGGCTTAGAATGTTAAGGGTTTTTCTTTTAATCTCATAGGTATTTTGGGTATTTCACAGAGCTCTGTTTTGGAAGTTCTGGAGAGAAGTTAAATGTTTTTAATTTGAAATTCCCTCAGGATTATCCCCAGACATTGAAAATTTTCAGAACATCTCCTGTCATTTATGTTGACCTAAGGCTGGAAATCAGATTTCAAAACATTAAAATTGCAGTTTGTCTGTCTCTTGTAAGGTTGGAAATAGATACAAATCTGAGGAAGGAGCTCTGTTAATAATTAATTCGTAATACTGGAGTTTTTGAAAGTACCTTTTTTCACTTCTCCACAACTGGTGATCTTTTTCCTGCTGATCTTGAATGAGTGAGTTTCATTAATGTTTATTCTATACAGCGGACAAATCTGTTAGGTCAGGCTGTTCTTTTGGTTTCTTGATATACATCCAATAATGTCAATAGAAAAATTTTGGAAGCCTTAAATCCAATTTTATTGATGTATGTTCGAAGTGCTACAGGGAGCTCTTTGTAAGTAAACAACATAGTTTTGAGAACTTGCAGTCTGTATCTTGCTCATTATCAAAGTTCAATACTCACTTCACGTACTTTGTAGTTGATTTGATTGTCCTGCACGTGTTTTGAATTGAGCATATTTGGAGCAGCTTTCTCATGTGGGTGACACAGTTTATTCTACACAGCATTCAAGGATTTAATGTTCATATTCCATATGACTTCAAAGATCAGCAAAACTGGTACAGGGCAATAGATTCTTCTAATTTTTCGGACAGCTGCAGGGTTTTTTTCTTATCAAGAGCAATATGTGGAAGCAGAACATGAGTTTGCAATAGTTGTTATCATTATTGAAATGAAATGGTTAAAACTGAAGCTCTGTACTGAAAAACAAATATAATCCAGCATTGCATTTGATTTCTCAATTGGTTAGTTAATAGTATTTATAATAATAATCTTAAGGATAATGGGATTTTTAGTATATTTTCTGATATAGTATATGATGTACAACCCTAAGAAGAAATGCTGAAAACCTGATAAACGCTTAAAATCTAAGGACTTTGCGTAGCGTGTTTGCAGTGCTGATAATTTTTTTGAAAAGCTTTACTTAGGAATCTCTGCCTGCATTTTTTTAAATGCAAGTTTATGACTTTTTTAGTTTTGAAGGTTATAATAAAAGTCAATAGAGTCATGAACTAATATAAAGTGTGAACCATTTAATCTTCTCTTTTGGAGCCACATGAATTTATACACCTCACTGCAGTCCCAAGACAGCCAACACCTCAGCAGAGCATGGCACAGAGCCGTGTAGAAACACATGATTTTTATCCAAAAGTGGTATGGTCGTTTTGTTGTTGTTCCTGGGTTACTGATCACTGTTTTGTCATCGGCGTCATGCCCAACTGGTATGGATATGCTGCTTTCCATTCTGGAGTTAGGTGATTCAGGACTAACTCAAGGGTCTTCTATTTCATAACATAGCTGTGCCCAAAGACACTGTTCTTTGCACGGTAGAGTTTGAAATTATTCCAGTTTGCTTAAAAACTCTTGTTTGTTGTTTGTTTCTTTTTAATTGCTGATATATTTTGTTTAGTTTCTGCGTCTGCTTGGGGCTTCTTTTTGAGTGAGACTTGCGTGTGCTTAGAAGGAATAAGTCATAAAATGTGCTGCTTGTTCTGTGTGGAACTCACACATGCACCCAGAGCATGAGGCTTCAGATGAGCACACTGAAGAACTGTTGTCAACCTGAAGCTGCTATCACTAGCTGCTGATACAAGCCTTTACAGCACATGCTGTTGCCAGGCTACCTAGTGATAAAAACAGATGAAAATTTAGCAATTTCCTCTTGAAGGCTGCTGATGGATTCTGCTATATGTGAGCAGGGTATTCTTGTTTTTCTGCTATGAGAGTTAACAAAAATTTCAGCAATGTGTAAATACTGCAAAATAAAAATTAGCTATCCCATCTGCTTTCCTCTGACTAACATTTCTTCTGTCACATGTTTAAAACTAAGCCTCTCTGATGGAATTAAAAATAGATAGCTACACAGGAGCCCACATCTATTCAGTGACACTCAGTCTTTGAAACTTACAACCATAAAATCACTGGAGTAACAGACCCAACCAGGCATATATACAAAAGCCAGATTTTCATTAAATGCTCCAATTGCAATGTTTCCATATCTCATCATCTTGGGAAAATTATGTTGGGATGTTTAAATATGAAGATAAATTGATGAAGTTTACACAAACTGGAAAAGTGGAAAGGGTTAATTTAAATTCCTCAGGATGGTGAAAGGCAGAAGGTTTCATTTATTCTGGCACACATTCCAGACCTTCACCACAGTATCTGATCACCTCAGAGCTACTGTCATAGTGACAGTGAATAATTGATCTTTTTGTTTGGCAGCACAATACACAAATGGAAGAGGATAATAGCGCCACTCTAAGCTTGTCATAACCTAAAGGGTTACCTGGCCTGCAGGTTTGTGAAACTCACAGCTATGTGTTCATAGGACAGAGAGGCTTTATCCTTTAAATTCTAATCTTTACTAGAGATTACCATGAATACCACAAAAAAAACATCACTAGCAAGTATACTTCAGACGAATAAAGTGAAACATATGTATATCAAGCTATTATGAATTATCAGCAATCAATACTATAACACCCATTAATAGTAGCAGCAATCAATAATAGCAGCTCCCAATAAGAGCAGTGATCAAATATATACACTATTTAATGTAATTTTATATTTAATGTAAAGTTACAGATTGCTACAAACTTCTTACTAGTGAAGTAAACTTAATAATATAACAACAAATATGTTAGATGAGTTGTATGTACACGTATGGTACCAAGCGCATTAAACAGAATCTGGAAAGTGCCAAACCATACTGGAGGCGAGGACCAACCTATCTCAGAAGGGGACCCGACCATCCTGGAACAGGGAGTACAACATGAACCAGTCCCAATTTTATTTTTCCACACTGTTTTCCTGTTCTTGTAGTCAGAGCAGCCAATGGCAGTTAATGATTCTTACTTTGTCAAGATGTCCCTTTTTTCCATACTATTTCTCATGCTTTCAGGCAATGAGTTACCATTACAGTTCACTGGTTTTTCATGTATCTGTGGGATCTCAGGATGTCTCTGGTTTCTATGAACCCAGCAGTACCTCGAAGATGGCAGCTGTGCTTCTCAGGGATGCTTCTGGTTCACAGGCCTAGTTCCCAGGGTAACAGCTCCCAGACTGGCAGGCATGTTCTCTGACCATATTTCCAAAGAAATTTTCTTCTAGTAATTTTCCCTTCTAACCGGGTTGCTTTATAGCTGCTCACATCAGAGCTGTAAGTGCAAGTTTTATTTTTTCTATTTGTAAGAACTTTGTCAGAAAAAAAAAGTGAGCTATTTCGTTACAAAGCTAATAGTTTATGTAGGTAATTTTAGTAAACTAAAAATGTATTATATGGTCCTCTTTTGACCTGTTGTTTAGTAATTGTGACAATGATCTGGGATCAGACAATAAATAGGAGCAACCTTTAGATTCCTTCTGTGCTTGGGAAGATTTGCCTCCACTCCTGCTGTCATCTGGAAGACGGTGCTGCAGCCAGGCTGTCCCCTCACCTGTGCTGATCTCTTACTTGGCACTGAGACATCATGTGTGAACTGTTAACAGCCAAGTAGGGCAGGGACAAAAATCCAAGTGCACTGTTACTGAACGAAGTGCCCCAGCTGATATGAAAGTCATGTTCTTTTCTGAAGCAGGCAACCATATGTAAAGGGTTGACTTCAATAGGAGAGATTAAAGTTCACAAATATTTTGTGAACTTCAATCCTGTGGACACTCACCTGAGCAGTAGCAGGCTTTGGTTCATATCCACATTCTGAAAATGGTAGAGACAAAATTTGACATGAGTGTTCTCCTTCCTGTGTAAGTCTCTAAGCTATGCTGTGCACTGACATGAAGGTCGGTGTCTTATATTTGAAATGCTCTTAGTAATTAAGACAGAAGTAAATGAGAGATACTCTTGCAGGGTGAGAGTGGAGTACAGGAAACAGGCAGCTACCGTGCCTGAATGCTAACTAAACTTCTACTGGAATGTAATGCACATAATCTTATACATTTTTTTTAATAGCTATATAGTAGTTCCTAACAGGACTTCAAGTGCATAGAAACTTTTAAATATTAACAGCAAGCCTAAACTATGGGCATAAATAAATGGAACTGAAGAAGACGCATAACCCCATAAACTCTCTTGCATGTAAAATGCTTTATTCTCTGTTTCACTGAAATGATGGTTGAAACAGAGTATGTTTTCAAAACAGATTGACCTGAAATAATAGCTATGATTTACTTAAAATTCCTGTCTTATTGTAGGGGCATTGGGGTATTTTTCTCAGTATGCATTATTTAATTATTCAGTATCATATAGGGTTGCAAAATATGTTGAAGCATTTTTTTCCTTATGGATGCTTATTACTGATGAGATCATTATTTTATTCTAGATAACTGGATAAGTAAATCATAATGCTGATAAAATTGCATCAAAAGAGACAGAGCTGTTGGTAGAGTGGGATTCTTAGCTAAAAAAGGTGGTACTTCCGGTTAATAAGGTTACATGACACTCATAGCTAAGACTATCAGATGAATGCACATATTGATATAACGTATGTATCTTTGTTCCAGAACAAATGTTGTGTTGATTAAAACTGCCACACTTCTGACTCATCTGTTGTTAACCATGTCTTCTGCCAGTGTTAATCATGTATTCCTTTGATGCACACAAGTGCATATGCCAAGCCATTGTCTGGAGAGAGTATTAGCTAGTTATACATACAGTGAAATTCTTAATAGGTTTGCTTCTTTATATTGTTGAAAGTTAATATGCTGTATTTAAAACGTTATTTAGTCGACTGAAACATTAAATTGCAAAACAAAGTATTGACTAAATGTCATCTTTTTGGTGATGATTTCTTTCCTGAGTTTATTTCCTATGACCAATGCTACAATTTTAAGAAATGTTACTAACTTCAAAAATTGTGGTGACCCCTTTTAATTAACATCAAGCACCAAAGTGAAAGCACAAAATAAATGGAAGAAAGCAATTAATCATACTTTGAAGTATTGGGATGGATGGATGGGTGGATGGATGGATGGATGGATGGATGGATGGATGGATGGATGGATGGATGGATGTGAGAAAAAATTTGTAAGTGCATCCTAAAAACACGTTTTCTGTATACACAAAATTTATAATGGTTAGATAAATACACCTTAAAATCATTTATTACTCGCTGAAGATATTTCTTAGTAACATAAGGTACTTCATTGCACTAAGTCTTTCATGTCAAAACCAGTAAGACTAGCATACTCGAGAGCTCTTTGCAGCACTGAGGCCTATACAGAACCGTCACCCTTTGAGATATTTTCTCATAGTCAGAGAAGACTTGCTTGGGAAGCACTTGCAGATGGAAGTTTTGGAACCTGACTGTCCTGTGCCCAACCAGCACTTTGTCTGACTTTCCGCTTTTGAGAAAATCATGCTGTGGGTCTCCCAAAGATGAGGACTTGGCATCTGTGCATCAGTTACCAACAAAAAACTCAAAGAGAATAATGTTTTTTAAGATGTTTCTTTAAGTCCTTTGTATGAATTAGCCTAGCCAGAACAACTGTTTATACACATTGTTAACTTGTGGTATGTGCAAGCTAATGCAACTTTGTTTAGACAGCAGTAAAAAAAAAAATTGCTTGAATCATTTCATGTTCTACTAAATCAAATTAGTTTGCATTTCCCACACACCAAGAACAGGCAGTTAATCTGGAGTGCTTCCTTTGGTAAATTTACTGTCATCTATTAATTTGCAATTATAATGCTTTCTGCAGTATCTTAATACCTATGAGACATATTTAATTTTGTGTTTTATGTGGAATTGTGATATTGCAGATTACATTAAAGTTAGCCTTTTATCTCCATTTGCAACTGAAACACAGAATGTCTTAGAGGAAGGATTTAATATTGAGTGAAACTGAGGGGGGTGAGTGTTCCTTGGAATAAACTGGAATAAGTTTGCAACAGTTAAATCTCATAACACTGTAAGGAGTACTGTGTTTTACATTCTGTAGAAAATATCTCTGTCACCATTCCTCAGTAGTCTAGACGTTCTCTCTGTCTCTGTATGTATCCTTTACAAATAGCAACTTGTTCGTATTTTGCTTGAAATGGGAACTCAGCTTGGCTTCCTCTGACAGAAATGTAATCTTCAGCGCCAGCTAGAAAATCCAATGTATTTGGCACCTTCTAAAGTCTTTCTTTCCTGTGCTTGCATGTGGGCAGTAATGATGCAGCAATGGTGAGGAAGCAGATTTTCAAAGCAAAGTATTGTGTTTTGCCAAGAGAAATGGAATTAAATAACAAAATGCCTTGTCTGTGCTTGGCATTCTTTAGGAAGAATGGTGGCTTTTTGGCCAAGAGAGAGGACTGTGCTATATTCAAATCATCTAAGTGTAGGCAATTTACTCAGATGTTAAGAATCACCTTTGGAGGTACCTGCCATTCTCACAGGGATCTTGAGCTTTTAACTTCAAGGACTCTGAATTGCGTTTAATTTAGATGAGATGTGTAAAAAATTCATTTTCACTCTCTTGGTGTGGATTCTGGATCATAGTTGCTCTTTCTCGACCCATGCTCTCTCCATTTCTTCTCTCTAGAGCTGGTCTTTTAACGGATCAGGATGTTTTGATCCCCATTTCCCAAGTGTTAGTAAACTTGCTCTATTAACAAAGCTATGATCTCCATTATCACAAAATCACAGATTTTAGTTTGGAATAGACCTTTAAGATCATCGAGTCCAACCATAACACTGCCAAGTTTGCCACTAAACCATGTCCCTAAGTGACACATCTGCACAGCTATTAAATAGTTCCAGGATGGTGATTCAACCACTTCCCTGGGTATGATGGCTGCCTGTATTTTTATGGTGGTTATTCTTCTGAAGGTTATTAGTTGCTATATTTCTTTTCCCTTTCTAGCTATGTTTTATGAACACTTTTAGCTTATTAAAATAATACTTCAAGTACACATAACATGATAAAATCAGATAAAAACTTACTAGGTTGTTATTGTTGACAGATTTTCAGAGATAATATGATATAATTTTTTTTTATGGGGGTATTAAATATTAGAAAGCTGTGTTTCTTTTTTCCTAGCCCCAAAATAATGTTAAAAAAAAATCTGTTTTTTATTAAAATTACATAATGTCATTAGTGTTGCTGTCAGCCCTTCCTGGTATAAATTTAGATTGTTACACTAATCATCAAAATACCTCTGGTTTTAAAGCTAGATTATCTAATTTTTATATCTGCTTTTGTCTGCAGTTATGATGTACTCAAAAAGATTGGTTTTGTCTGGGTCTGCAGTCTTTAATATTGCTGTGTGGGTGAATCTGAGAAAAAATATAGCAAATATTTATCCAGTGATGCTTTGATGTTAATTCTTTGACTATTTGAGTAAGTGTTGCCAGGGTAGTATTTTAGTCTTTTTGTTATATTTTCATTTTAGTCAGTGAAGTGTGTGCTCTTGAAATCAACATTTTATATTGCGCTACTGTCTCACTTTTATATGGCATGATAGTCATTGTTATACTGTAAAATCCTAGTGCTTAGCTGGGTAGAATAGCTGTATGCAGAGGTAGGTATCAGGAAACACTTCTTCCCTTTAATCAGTGGTGCAGCATCAGGGACCTGTAGCTCCATAGCAAAAGAAACCATGTGGAGTATACATGTCCAGCTTTGTAGACATGCCCATCTTTCTTGTTCAGTTTTCTTAAGTCTCCTGGTGTACATAAAATTTAAGGACTTATTTTCAACACGTTTTCAATATCCGTTTCTGGTTGTTTCCATTAAAAAGATATAGCTCTTCCAATGCATTCTGATAGGAAATTTGGTCTGATTTATGCTTCAAGCATCTGAAAGGAACATTACATGTAGAGGAAATAAACTACTTGAAGAGAAGTTCCCAAAGTGGATTTTTTTCTTGGAGCATTTCAGGTTTGGGCTTTCAGTCAGTGTGATCTTGAGTTATAAAGAAGTATCAAAAATGACAATTGAAAAAGTTTTAAAAAAACTTTTTTGAATAAACGTGATGTTTTAGTACATAAAAGACACACAGTCTTCAGTCTGCTTGTCTTCACCTGCAAAGTTTCGTATTTAAATTAAATCAAAATATTTAATTTCTTTCTTTACAATTAGAAATCCATTTCATTTCTTAATAATGCTTTTCACAAAAGCTTTTATGGAAGGACTAGGTAACCTCTAGCGTCTGTCTAGCCAAGTTACTGAATGTAGAAATCTGCATTTGAGCTATAGTCAGTGAAGAGGAATAACCAGGTTTATGTGCATTTCATCCTAAAATAGATCCTTGCATAGGTCGATTAATTTTGGTTTTGTTGTGATGGTGTAGATTTTTAGGGGGTTGTTTTTCTTCTAATTCCCTGAACTCTGATGGGTGAACCCATTATTTCCCAGCCCTGGTGAAATACAAGAGATGAAATTGTATTTGGGGGCTAATGCAAATCATCTTTTTTTCTATCACATAGATAGACTATACTACTTTTCAGATGCCTTCAGGTGAAAAGAGGTTTCTGTTTTGCCTCTTCCTCAGTTTCTTTGTTATTTTTCAGTGGAAATGCCTCCACCTCCTCTCCACTGATATCCCCCACCTTTGGGCTGCCTTTCCAAGGCGCAGTTTCTTGCCTGTGTCTGCCACTGCTCGTGACTTTTTCAACTGACATTAATGTGAAGCTGAACTGATTTCTGACATCTGGCTGTTGCCCAAAGGTTAAGAACAGCTGAGAATAAGACCAAAGTCTTGTTGATTTGTCTTTGTTGCTGCTTGGCAGCATCATAAGAAACCTTAATTCCTGAAACTGTGTGTAAATCATGAATGTATCACTGCACTTCTGTGTATTTGTTTGCTATTTAGATATCTTTTGATATCTCAAAGGATTGGGAGGTCTTTAAAGAAAAATACTTCTGCTGAAGTTTGTGGTTTAAGGTTCTGTACTTGCCAGGAAAAGCAAATAAAGCAAATCCAACTAAGAGCATCCAACCAATGTACCTGTATCACAAGCACACATTGTTTATACACACATTAAATATTCCCTTCTGCCTTTGTTTCAGAGAAGAAAAATTCTCAGAGCTACATTTGCATAGCACCCAAAAAACCATGGTGGCAAATTATAATGTAGATTAATTTAAATAATAATTGCTGTAAGGTAGCAGAATGAATGTGAAGGCCATGACCTATTCAGGACTTATGCAGAATGTTGTACAGCCATTAATGAGAAAAGGAAGGAGAAAAACAGATTGCTTGGAAACTGAGTAGCATTAAATCCCCCAGAAATTTGCGTTATCATATGCCTGTATTCTTATCAGTAATGTCTTCTCTAGAAGGATAGACACTTTCAAACAAACTGCCAAGCTAAGAAGAATTCTATCAAAGCATTTTTCAGATTGCAGGTATCTGTGTGTCTGTACAGGTTTTTCTCTTAGGGGACAGACTATGAGAAAAATCAGTGTGCTACAATGTTAGCAATACTTACTGGGCTTGTAGAATGAGGTTGGGGTTACAAAAGTGGCTCTTAATTTGTATAGAAATAGCAAATAGAAAATAAGATTCTTTTTGTTGGATCTAGGATTTACACCAATAATCTCAATGGACCTATTGTTACTGGAATTAGAAAGGGCAGAGCTTTAATCAAGAAACTTATTCCTCTTGCATCATCAGGCAAGAAAGAGTTTCCGTGCAATTTTTATTTTCCTTTTTAACTTTATCCAACTATATACTTTAAAAAAAAAAAGGTTTCTCTTATTCTTCTACCGACGAAGAAAAATAGATCAGAAATAAACTCCCTTAATCACTGCAGCCAAATGCCAATGGGAAAGGCATCATAAATGAAAAGAAACATTTTGTTTGTTGTGAATGTCTTTCCAAAATGTATTACTTAAATGAAAGGGAGAGGGCAGGAAGAAAGCGTATGTTCTTTAAAATCCTTTTCATGTAGTATTTCCTCAGGTAATGTTAAAAAACATTAGTAGTAATTACCAATAATGTGGTGATATCTAAGACTGGGTCTTATGGTTTGAGAGGCTGATAACTGTACATATCAAAACTATTCAAGAAAACATTCAGTTATACACTCAGTGTGTGCTAAGTTATTATATTTTACTGTGTGTTCACATCCTTTATGCTTAAAATTTAAGGAACCATCTGAGAAGTGGTAAATGTGGCTTTTTGTATATTCCCTGTCCCTGAGTTATGTTTCAGTGTCTGAGGTGGGGGATGCAGTCACAGTCAACCATGTTCTTGGTTTGTCCCTGTAGTGGCTGAAGCAGTTTTTCACGCTGGCTCGCCCTGGGTTTGTGCAGGTCTCTTGGCACTGGTGCACTGAACACTGCAGTGTGGTGGGAGTATGGCAAGTCCTTCATGACTGTCTTCCCTGGCAGCAGGGGATGGACTGTGTAAAATCAATTCTTTTTCATTCTGTGCCATGGGACTAAGTTCAGGGGAGACATTATTTTCTTTTTTCCTTTGTGAAAGGAATAAAACAGTAGTTTTCCAATTCACTATATGAGAGAGAACTTCTCCTTGTAACCTTACATGACTTCTCTCATTTTTCCTAGAAGTAGTTATTGGTCTACATTTAAAGTCAGGCATATTGGAGGTTCATAAACCTACATAGCATAGATTGTACAAAGCAGGTACTGATTTGCAGAAGGGGTCCGGTAGGAAGTTCCCAGGCAGATTTAGGAAACTTTAAAATTAGTATGAGTTGTTTTATTATACTTTGCTGGCTCTTTTTTTGAATATGAAGGATGTGAAGGATAAGCCATTACTGAAGCTTAGCTATATGATTGCAATTTCCAGATAGACTTATCTTGAAGACTGTTTTTGAAGAATGAGTGAGGAGTTGGTCAAAATAGTTCAGATTGTATTCTGATTATTTGGATTGGTGAGAATATTTCAACTGATTAGGCACAACAAATTCTTTTATGTATATATATGTACAGTTACATGATGAAGGTGTGTTAAGTGCCTTTGAAGGGTACCCTAACTCATTCTTTGAAATGTAAATGCCAAACCAAAAATAGAAAAACACAAATCTCTTCCTTTAAGATGCAGTTAGCACTACCTCAATGTTGATGTTTGACCTTTTATAGTTGCGGGATTTTTTGTTATGATTTTCCCATCATAAGAACACTTACCTAGTCATGAAGCCAGATGACAGGGTGCTTAAATCGAAACTACAAGCACTGATTGGCTTCTTCAGGGAAAAAGACATTCACTTCTTACCTAATGGGAATGCTTAGTTGCAAAATTCCTCAAGACAGTCTTTCAAGCTTTTCACCATTACACAAATTCACACTATGAGATTTATTTGTAGCTTTTCTGTTACTGGATAATTTAGCTTTCACGCTATATTCTCTGTGAAAATGTATACATAATAAATGATGTAAAAATACTATTGTGAACCTGAATCCTATCTGATTTTCAGGTTAAAGTACCCTCATAATGACATGAAAAATGGGGACGCAAGCCTGAATGAAGGCTTCTGTGCTTTATCGCTTATCCTCTTAACCTTCTTTCATGTGTTAATCAAGAGTTGAGATACACTCTTCTGGGCCTCCCTAATGTACATGGAGGGGCTTGGACCAGTGGCTTCTTTTTATTTGCTTACACTTATACAGAATATGTATGTCCCAGAGTCCTCCATAGCCTGGACAGAGCATAATATCTCTTAGAAGTACAAGAAGGTGCTGCGTTCTGCACACAGCCAAGGGCACATTATCATTTAATGATCTGGGCGAAGGGATCGAGTGCACCCTTAGCAGGTTTACAGATGACACCAAGCTGGGTGGATGTTCTGGGTGAATCTACTGATTGATCTGCTTGAAGGAAAGGAGGCTCTGCAGAGGGATATGAACAGGCTGGATCAATTGGCTGAGACCAACAGGATGAGGTTCAACAAGACCAAATGCCGAGTCCTGCACCTGGGACACAACAACCCCATGCAGCGTTACAGGCTGGGGGAAGAATGGCTGGAGAGCTACCTAGAGGAGAAGGACCTGGGGGTGTTGATTGACAACTGGCTGAATATGAGCCAGCAGTGTGCCCAGGTGGCTAAGAGGGCCAATAGCATCTTGGCCTGTATCAGAAACAGCTTGGCCAGCAGGACAACGGAAGTCATTGTGCCCCTGTACTCGGCACTGATGAGGCCACACCTCGAGTGCTGTGTTCAGTTCTGGCCCCTCAGTACAAGAAGGACATTGAGGTGTTGGAGCGCGTCCAGAGAAGGGAAAAAAAGCTGGTTGAAGGGGCTGGAGAACAAATCCTACAAGGAACAGCTGAGGGAACTGGGGTTGTTTAGCTTGGAGAAGAGGAGGCTCAGGGGAGACCTCATCACTGTCTACAGCTGCCTGAATGGAGGCTGTTGCAGAGTGGGTGTTGATCTCTTCTCTCAAGTGACAGGTGATAGGACAAGAGGAAATGGCCATAAGCTGTGCCAGGGGAGGTTCAGACTAGATATTAGGAAGAATTTCTTTACTGAAAGGTGGTCAGGCACTGGCAGAGGCTGCCCAGGGAGGTGGTTGAGTCACCATCCCTGGAGGTGTTTAAAAAACGGGTAGATAAGTTTTTGAGGGACATGGTTTAGCAGATGATGGGTGCTTTTGGACTCAGTGATCTCAGAGGTCTTTTCCAACCAGAAGGTTCTATGATTCTATAATTGTGTGATTCTTTGATTCTATCTTCTGCTTCATCCTGTTTCCAGGAGATCAGAGGGCTTTGCAGGAAACTTGACACATTGGCACATGCGCTCAGGGAAATGAGGGAAATAGTTATTACTACAAAATAAAAACAAATTCACTCTTCTGGTTTTGGTGTTTTTTTTTTCCCACATAGAAACCTGAGGGCTGGAATTGGAACAGCCTTTGAATGGGCTTTTGTGGGGTAAACAAAGTTGTATGCTGTTGCTGAAAATGATTTAGACATGCTATTGGCTTTTCTGTATGCTGTAGTCGTATTGTGAGAATGACACAACAGGAGGCAAAATTTTTAAATTAGGAAAAGCATGATTCACTGTGTTTTGAATGTGTTTTCAGAATTTTTGCTTCTTTTTGCCTTTGAGAAAGCTCTGATGGTTGCTGTGATCCTTGTCTTGGCTTCGAGTTTTCCCTCTCCCACAAGATTTGTAGGTTTTTTGAAAGCTGCATGGGCCCTTCGGGTACACTCAAGCTCTGTCTAATCTGGATCTATCAGAGGACTGATCTCCTGAGGCATGTGCAGGTTTATCATCTATCTTATCTCCTCATCCTAAATTTTGTCTTATTGAAGAGCAATATGCAGACACATGTGAACTGCTGAATCTTCCCCACAGCCTGCGCTTTGCTGACAAGAAAAACTGTTCCTGTAGGCTTGGGACAGCTCTGGTAGCTGAGTGGTTAGAAGAGCTGGGTTTCAGGTTGTTCAGGACAACACTGTAGGTGTAGTCAGTTGGTGGGCAGGGGTATTTTTGTTTTTTCTTTTCTCCTTTGGTTGTCTTTGCCTGCTTTCCTTCCTTCCTTCCTTCCTTCCTTCCTAGTCAATGGAAATGGACCTGGCATGTAAATTTCAGATTCTTTGTGTGTCATTAGATACTACAAAAGAGTAGTGAGCACGATTTCCACAGACCTAGTTTGAAAACCAATTAGCAGAACATTCCCATATATTCATACAGTTTCATGCTTTTACATGGTATCATATTAGCATGTCCTTTATTTTCTACACTTGTAATGCAAAAAAAACCTTACAGTTTGAAAAGACTTTATACGATGTAAATTCTGACAATTAGGCAAGAAAATGTTTTCTGGTTTTGACTGAGAACTATTCAGACAGTTACTTTCTAAACTATTTTTATTAACTGTTATTTTTAATGATAGAATATATGCCTGAATTATTTCTGTGCCTTGGTACAATACGGAGGCATGATCTATATTAAGTGAAACTCAGGTACTGTGATCACTGTTCCGAATATTTGCTATAATAAATTTCTCATAAGTTTAATACATTTAAATCAATATTTTGTAGTGTAAATATGAGAAGTTATTTTAACTATGGTAATTTTCAACTTTCACACCTCAGAAGATTTTTAAAATTACTAATCAAACAGTAGTTAGGCAGTTCAGTTGCTGTGATACAGGTAAACAAATAAATATGAATCTTATCATCTTTTTAAATGTACACTTCACTTCAGGATACACTTATCTGAAGCCACTTTCCTAGACTGAGTGTGGAGAATAGGCAGTGAATTTCATTATGAAATATAAAGTTCTTGAAATATTCTACTTGTGTATTGTAGAAGTGTTCTTTTTGGGTTTATCTTGTTTTTTTCTCCAGCTACTAGAGTAACAAATAGAATATATTCACCAGGAATGGCTTTAGAAAGTAGGTAATGGGTCTGTTCCTTTTGGGCTTTTTAGGTTGAGAACTGTTCAGATAGCTTGCTAAGCATGGCCTCAGTTAACTCTCCCACAAAGAGATGACACGTAAGAAAATAAATGGTTCTTCTGTGACCTTGTCTAGTTTCACTAATTAATATGAGTAAATAAAATTTTCGGTACACTAAGACACCTAAATATTGCCCTGAAGGTGATTTTTTTTTTTTTTTTATTTCTGAGAGTAGTATTATTCTTTTTCTTGTAAGTAGGTTCCCCCTACTTCCACCAGATACTTGCATAATAAACCTCAAAAAACTGGGGAAGATTCAGCACTGGTTTCTTCTATCAATCAACAAATTAGATTTTTTCAATGAATGTCTTTGAATTTGTCTGCACCTTTGGATACCACTATATACAATCATAAAACCTGACTTTCTTTTTTATTCCATACCCTTATTTTGGACATGGCCTTGAAATGAGTGCTGTACCACTCACATCACAACTGAGAGCAGGAGTTTCTGCTTTATGAGAGCTTTTACTGGATATTTGCTTAGGAGGTTTGGATTATAATCACGCTGGTATTTACGAAAATATGTCTTATTTCATGGGATCTGAACAGAGAGATCACTTGAAAGCCTGGTGTACCTGACCAGTTTAAAAAAATGCAGTTGCTACATGGTATAAGCTCAGGAATATCAAAGTTAGACCACAAATTTTCAGAATGAGCTAAAAATTTGTTTAATTTTAGTGCTTCCACAGAAGCTTGAAACTGTAGTCCTCTATATCCTTTGTCAGTCTCTCCATGTAGTTGTGAAATTCAGGCCAGTTTGGTGCATCTGTGGGCCATTATTCGTGATTATTGTCTGATGTGATCTTGGAAAGTTCAGGAGCTGTATCTTGGCCGTGTGTGTACCTAGAGGGCTTTTTATAAGTGATGCATTTTCTGAAATTTTTTTCAGGTGTTCAACAGCCTCACACAAGGTTTTTGTATGTGGAAACCGAAAAGAGAGAGAAGGAGGCTTGGAAACATTTCTAGGTCAATCATTTAGGGTACAGCTTGAGAATGTGTCCCCGGGCATGAGGTTCACTATTCAGCTACTCTTTCAGCAGGTGGTAGCTGAAGTGCTCATCACAAGCAAGAATATATGCATGTTCTAGAGCTTCATTTTCAGTTGACCTTATTTCTTCTGATTAATTTTAATGCTTATGCATTTTCTCAAGAGGAAGACCAAACTTTAATAGAAAGTTTCATGAACATTAATATAAATTAATAGAGTTTCATGAATATTAATTCTAATAGGTTATCGTTCCTGGGTAAAAAGTACTAGGTAGATGCTACAATATTAGATGCACTCCTGAATGAGAGGGGAATTGCTGCATTACTTACACTGTATAACTTATTCATGGAGTTTGTATCTCACATGAGTGCTAGTAAAATCTTCAGGACAATCTGATGTATTTACCTTAGCATGCATATTTTGAAAGTGATTTTAAAATAAATGCACAGATTTTATACTGTTTATTGAATACTTTTCTTTCATCTCTCTTCCCTGACATTTAGGTATCACTTGGATAGGGAAATTGCTATGGCTATAAGGAAATAGCCTTACAGCATTGAAATATCAGGGATAACTAATTTCCAATTATGTAAAGTTTCCTACTTTAAATAATAGACCTTATTAATTAAAATAATAGACAAATGTCAAAATAATAGACCTTAAACCTTTCAGCTGCTAGAATTGAAAACTGTCAATTTTATACCTTTCAGCAGTAAACCTTTACTCCCAGTTCTACAAGTGGAAAGAGGAGGAAAACTGTTTACAAGATAATTTGAAAAAATTAGGCTAAAGTTCCTCAGGGATTATTGCTGTTAACAGTGATGGACAGCAAGGATGAATTAGTTAACAGAGCTCAGATGCAGCAGTCAAAAGTATACAGTAGAGCTACCTTTTTATACAAAAATGCAGAATTATCAGAAAACTTCTTACATGAGATGTATGTAAATTTGAAAATGTGCAAAAGTGTGGAAACTATTTATACGTTAATCCAGATACATTTGTTTCAAACCTTTTTTAGTAGTTGTATATGTACGAACACTGAGGTTCATTTTAATGCTAACTATTAATATTATTTAATAAAGATATATGAGATGGAAATAATGAATGCATGAAGTGTATAATATGTATGTCTTCTTGTGCTGATATTGTTTATTTAAAACAGTGTCATAGTGACATAACGTGGGCTGTGTTTTCCTTGCAAAATTCTGGAGCAACAGTGATGCCAAAGACCTATCTAAACATGATACATGAACTGACCATGCAGTTGCTTTGCATGGAAAAGCAACTTTTGTTTTAAAAAATAGCTGTTTTGTATTAAGTGAAATCTCCTTAAAAAAAAAACAAGCAAAATTAAAAATCGTTATAAAAATGTTTTCAAATATGTAAGAGTGTAAATCTAAAGGGAAATCTGACACAAGCAAGTTAAGAACTTGCTGGCATGCATGAAGAGTTTTATTAAAATTTATTAAAATAGCATAATTCGCCTTTAAAGCACTGGAAGTTTAAAATTATTTGAAGTGTTTAAAAACCTCTACAAATCACAATGTTAAGTTCATGGGCGATATGTGTTTTGTAGATAGATGAACATGGATACATGCCTGTAGCTATTATTAAATATATTGATAACGTGCAGTTTTTGTTTACTGTAAAAGTAAGTCATAATATGCAGTCAGGCTTAACTTCCTAGTCAATTATAATAGTTAAAAAGTCATTATAAAACACATCTTGCAATATGTTGTGTTTTTCAAATGTGATATTGTGCTATTGGAAGTACTTGAATCGAAAAATACTGTCTTTTTGTCAGTTCTGAATACCCAGTTTACTGAATTATGTTGGTAAATAGTCACAGAAATGAGGCTTAGGTCAATATTTACTTTGACAGACTGTAAAGCTCAACCATAATTAGCATGAACGTTGTATGTATTGTTACATATGCTCACAACAATGGAAAGAAATTGCCTACAGATTTAGGCTAGAACTGTTGTTTTTTTGGGGATGGGGTGTTTTTTGATTTTTGGGGGGTTATGTGTTTGGTTTTTTTTTGAAATGGCAGTCAGTACAGATTGAACCAGAGATTTAAAAAGTACTTCTAGAATTTTTTGAAAATTTCTCCTCTGATTGCCTACTAGTCATGATCTTTCTACTAAAAGAAAGTACATGTTGGACTCTGCAAAAATAAATGAAAAAGTCTTGAAAAAGGAGGAAAATAGCATTCAATGATAAAATGTATTCTTAACTTCCAGATATTTTTCCTACTATTCTTCCACTCATGATGGTTTCACCCAACAGAGAAGTCTGAATCAGAATGAAAAAATTATTAATTTAGTAGCTAAATTCTAATAAATAATTTAATAGATTTACTTCTGTTGATATCTTTCCATATGGTGTTTTAGTCTGGGGGAGAAGGTCTTACTTTTTTCAAACGTTGCAAACAAGTAAACCTCTTGCTTTATGTAGGAATCTCAGATTAAAGTTAGCCATGGAGCTATGATTATTTATCCATAGTTTTCTGACTGTTTGACAGTGCTTGAGCGTTCACTTTCATGAATGCAGTATAGAACACCAAAGTGACTACTTGTTTGTTCTCAGCGCCTCATGAGCCAGAAGATGTAACAATACTTCCAATTTTTTTGTGTGGATTTCAGTTGAGCCACATTTTTATTCTGTTAGGTCAGCTTACTTGAATGATAATAACTTCATCTTGTTATCATGGTGTAATTTAAATAAATTGTAGCACTGTACAAAATTCTGTTCCATTCAGCAGAATCTCTGTTGCCCCCTTTTTCAGATGACGGTTGCTGCTGGTACGAGCATTGAGAATAACATTCAAAGGACCATATCCTGCCCTAATGTATGTTCAAAATGTCTTGGATTTTTGTGTAATTTAAATGCAAAGCCTCCTTATGTGAATTTAGTATTTTCTTGACCACAGAATCTGTGCATCTTGGGGTTGTTTCACGTTATATATGCCAGGGTCAATGAATATTGTACTACAAGTGAGTTTTCAGTGTATAAAACTTACTGAATTACTGTCACTTTTTTCTACATGGTTAGATGGTACAGCTAAGTAAAGACAATGATAATATATTCACAGTTCCTTCTGTGTTTACCTTGCTTCCCACCCAGCTCAATACTCCTGTCAGTTGAAATCAGTAGAACAGCAATAGGCAAAATGAGGAAAGCAGGGAGAGGCTATATTTATTCTACTTAACCTTGTTCTAAATTGGATTTTGAAATAAAAATGTGTAATGCTAAATTTGAAAGGAAGATAATTTCATTTTTCTTGCTTAAACAAATATATCCCATGACTTAGAATAGGGAGGAGTTACTATTGCTTATAAAAAGTAGATTAAGAAATCTATTTTGTTAAAAATGAAGCAAATTATTCACTTGTAGTATAATAGGTCATTTATCTATTTATACTGGAACTATGGAAAGTCATTGTCCCAAATTGAACTTTTATACAGTAATGGGGAAACGTTAACGAGAATTAACGAGAATTTGGGATGTACCACTGAGAAAATACTTTGGCTCTGTATTCTATAAAAGCTATTCATTATCATGCAATTTATTTTGTAGCTAAAGATTATCATGTTTATAGGGGAACTTGGAGAAGAAGTTCTAGATTAACATTTCCATTATCCTGTTTTAAGTATTTAAGTATTTATGTTTTAAGTTATAACAAATAATCAATGTACAAGCACAATGTAGATAAACAAATAAGAACTAAGAGAAAAAAAACCTGTGATTTAATATTGGAAAGCACTTATTTCATCTTCCCTATCTAGGAAAAAATCCAGCATCTCAAAGTAAACCTTTTTTCTGGAAGGTTTGTGCTCTTAGGCGAATGTAGAGAAGTTCTTTACACTGCATTCATAGAAGATACTGCATCTGACTATCTGAATAATTATAGATTTCTGAATACATTCTTTGAATGGACCAACATTGTAAATTCTTGGCTATGATTTGTACTGTTGAATTCCAGTTTCAATATCCTGCATAAAATGCAAAGAAAAAAGCTACCTCAATGCATAGTGCCTGATTAATCTCTTCCATATTTTCAACATGACTTAGCTTCTCCAAGGCAATTTAAGTATTTCAGTTTGCAAATAGTACTGTTTTTAATGGAAGATAGTAATATGAAAAATAATAATATGACAGAGTTGACAAGCATGGAAAACGCATGATTTGACATTCAGCTACAGTAGTCTGTACCATTATTTCAAAATTATTTGGGGTCGGCTATTATGTTTTTTTATGAAAAGTACGTCAATACAGGCTCTAAACAGTGCTTTCTCTAAAAGAATGAAATAAACCAACAACTCAGAAGTTACTTTTTATTCTTGGGATTATATCCATTATTACTAAAATCACTAAGCAATTCTTTTACTGCCATTGGACAAGAATATCCTTATTCTCGCCTTAGAGTTCACATGAGCTGTCATTGTAAACTACAGTTCTTAATTATCCTCCATTAATTTTCTTCCTTCTCTTTGGACTTCTGCAAGGATTTTTTTTTCACCAAAATAAATATATCTAAAGAAGATATCCAAGAAAATGTAAGATTTAGAATTAATTAAATGCTCTTTTAACTCGATTTCCTAATTTTTTGTTGTCTGAAGTTTAGTGTTGAATTCAATGTTGCTGTCTCTGCTGTAGAGATAGTGGAATCTAGAGTCAGTCTTACCTGCTGACCTTCTGAAGGTCTGTTGACTAAAAAGAAGAGCTAAAAAGACATCTTGGGTTACATATCTTGTTTATAGGTGATTAAAATTTAACTAATAAAAACCCTGTTTCCCCAATTTAAGATGATGTTTAGGACAAGAATTATCTCACCAAAGTCTAGCCTCCTAGAATCGTGATCTTCTAATAAGCTAAGACGCAGCTGTTTTCAGTGAAGAAAATGAAGTATACCATTTGAACAATTATCCCCTCTTCAGGTAGCTTTTGCTGAGGGGTCTTTTTCTATTAACTTAAACGGTAGGTTAGGCAAATACCTTACCCTAAACATTAAAAAACAATCTCAGAGCTAAAACTTGGGGGAAAAAAAGTAACTTCTTTGTAGATAACAGTGAAAAATCTTGCAAGTCAGTTGAAAGACTAGAGTTTA
Source organism: Tapera naevia (assembly GCA_033556795.1). Classification (NCBI taxonomy): domain Eukaryota; kingdom Metazoa; phylum Chordata; class Aves; order Cuculiformes; family Neomorphidae; genus Tapera; species Tapera naevia. The sequence goes on from JAUMJJ010000059.1 coordinate 9,722,221, forward strand.
ATATTTCCTCTGAAATCTCTCTCTAAACTAAAAGGAATTCGTAAATAGTCTTTAATAAAAGTTACTTCCCATTTTAGATTTTACTTTTAGTGCAAATGTACTAAAAATAAAAGCTTTCATATTCAGACTACTGTCTATTTCCTCTCCAGGGGAAAGTAACACTGTTCAGACATAAAGGGTGTGAAACAAGTTCTTGCCAGTATTATTTACTTATGCCCAAAATCATCGTCAAGTCATAATGAGGCCCAATTTTAGAGTCTCACATTATAAATAGGTGCAAACAACCAAATCCTTAACTCTGAAAACTTTTAACAAGATTTTTGCTCTGTTTCGCATTTCCAAATAATTCTCAATGAAAGTTTATCTTATGCAGTTGATTTTTATACTTGAATTCCTCAAATTTATTTTCAGTTTTATCAGATTTTTTGATTTATCATTAATAATGACCAAAAGTCTTGTTAGATACAATGAATCCTGTTCGAAGTCGGAAAATAGTCTACCAACATCGACATGTTGTTCGAATGCACAAAGCCTGCAGCAGGAGTAGAGTGGAAACCTGCACTCACCCTTTCACCCAGCATCTTGCAAGGAGGATAGGAAGGGAAGGCAGTTCTGCTTTCCTACTACTTCTCTTGGCACAAGATCTTTCTAGGGCAACACAACAATTTCAAGAGGCTATCCTTCATTTTAGAGACCTACTGTAACTGAAAAGAGTCATCCCAAACTTGATGAATAATTGTGAAGTGTTTTTTCATTCCTAAATATTTTAGTTTCCTGATGATTGGAAACTGTTTATGTAGCCATTCAATACTGAATAAAACCTGGCTCTTTATCGACTTTTTCACAAGTACAATTTTATATTATGAATAATTGTTCTTATGCTGATTAGAAAAAAACTGCTAAAGGAAGAACTTAATGAACTTTTAATATATGAGAAAGAAAATGAATTGAAAGATTTCTTTGGTTCCATCGAATTCAAAACCCACAGTTGCCTATGTGAACTATAGTTTCAATAAGTGGCATTAATACTGTTGAATCTACAGCCGAAACTGTTTGAATGCATGGTGACTTTTCAGTTACAGGGCTACATTATTCTGAAGTGTTTTCTGGTTTCTTGTAATTACTGTGAATTGAACAACTTTGTATTTCTGCCTTTTGTAAAACAGATAGCTTTAAGGCATGCTCTCAGAAGCATCCATTTTTCAGTTTTGCATGGGTTCAGCATTTTAATTACATGCCATTAATTATACAATTATAATTAACTATAAAACTCACTTATTTAGCCAAAAAGTTGCAATATATTTGATTGGGCTTTCTTGACTCTTAATCTCAGACCTAAAATATATTTCTCAAAGTACTCCTCTAGAAACAAAGTTTGAGATGCTAAAGGTGTACAAAACCCAAAGATTTGTTATGAGACAACTGTACTAAAATATTTTTAAAAGCATTAAGTCTGAATTATATCCTCATCTTACTAATAACAAATGTAAACAGGTTTTTAAATATAAAGGGTGTATAGCACATCATTTTACTTAATAGAAATATACTACAAAGCATACAGTAAAACTTAAGATTAAAAAAAATTAAGTATATTCAAAATTGAGAACTCAGATATTGTCATGATTTTCAAGTTACAATTTTGTGGGCAGTTTCCCGCAAATGAAAAAATCTAATTTACGTGCTGTTGCTTTGTGAAGTTCACACCTCCACAGGCTTCATTATAGGCTTCAGTTTACATTTATTCCCACATAAACCTATGTATTGTTTAGTGGGATAAGAGGCACTTAACTGCTAGGTTTGCTATCTTTTGTGCAAGGTACCCTAAGTCTTGACAGTTACTATCTAAATGTATATCATTTTTATGGATTAGTCTGTAAACCACCATTACAATTGCTGTATACTTTGTAAACACTGTTTCTTGATAAGCAATTTCTGTAGATGTACTCTTAAAGTATACATGTGTTCTAATATGCCTGGATGGACATTACTGATGGATATAAAGTCATTTAGACAGAACAGTCTATCATACTTTGATATCTCAATGCCATTGCTTGATGTCTTGAAACAGTGCAAGGTAATGGTCAGAACAATGATAGGACACTTTGAATGCAGATTCAGTTGCAGTTGTTGCATGACCTTGAGCTTCTGCAAAATGGCAGTATTAATAGTCCTTTATTCTACAGCTCTTTAAGGTCCACCGTAAAAATATAAACAGCAAAATAAAGAAGAAAATAGTGGCAGGTATTGAAAATGATGTGTTTTCTTCATTCCAAATAGCAGAACTTAAGTCTGTGTTTTTTTAAAACCACATTGATTTATATAAACAATTAAAATATACTTCATAAAACTGAAAAAAGCCCTAATAATTTAATTTTAATCAAGTGCAATCAATGCATTTTGTCATTGTACCATTAGCTCTTCCACTGCTCTTTGTTGGAAAAGCCACTTTGTTCTGCCGAAAGTGATACGTAGTTCAGGGATTCTTCATAAAGCTAGTTAGAAGTTTTAGAGTAACTACTTTGAAAATGCAGGGCATTTAAAATTCTAGCATATGTGATTGAGGGTGGGTTTTTCTGGTAAATGTTTTTACTAATGACATAACTAAATGTGTGTAAATTTTTAACCTCAGTGATCTTATGGCTTTAGACAAGATATAGAGCATATACAGAGACATTTTCTGCAGTAGTTCTCTAAGAGAATAGGAATTTATGTTTTGTCAAATTCGGCTGCTGTTTAAGATCTTGTAAAACTTCTTGTTTCTGTTTATCAACAATCTTAATTCTTTACACTATTTCAAAAGGTGGGGAGGGTTACAGTAAGGGGGGGAAGAGAGAGGGAAAGCTTTGGCAATATATAAATATCTTGAAATAGCAGTGTATTTAGTTTTCTCCCAAATGAGAATGAAACTGTAATTCCTGGCTTTCTGAATACTTCTTTTTTCTATCAAAGATGAAATACATTTTGTTTTCATAAATTTGTCCATGTGAATAAGCTAGCCATGTTTTTTTTTCCTTAAGATTAAGCCAAATGCCTTTATTCTCAGGTAAGCTGAAGCAGAGATCTTTTTTTCTGTCCTGGGAATGTTTATGAGATCAAGAGGAAAAAAATCCATAGTTCAAAGTCTTCAGGAGTAACTTTATTAACAAAAGAACTTGCAAACAAAAAAGCAATTTCAGTTCGTTCTCACTGCCAATGACTGTGCATTGCTATATTTTGAGTATTATATTAATTTTTTGGACCTCATCTCCCATTTCCCTGCCACAGAGCCAGCAAATCTCACTGTGCAGCTCAGAATTTTTGCCTCTGCTCCAGAGCTGGTGACAGGCAATTAACTGGCAGATCTGAAGCCTGGCTGGCTGTGTCAAATGTATTAAATCTTAAGGTAGGAAGAGATAGCGGTGATGCACTGCAACTGGAGAGATGTATCACTGGAAAATGTACACATTAGCAACAGTGTGGTGTCCTGATCCTCAAGTATGTGACTGCACACTCATGTCAACACACTTATGTGCACATGGTCAATGTCCCAGCAGAACTTTGCAAGCCTCTGACACTTTTCCATGGCATTTAAACCAACACAGGCCCAAAACATTGATTCCACTCATTTGAGAGACTGAAAGTTGCAAAATAGAAATCAGAGATTAGGAGTTTGTAGCACTGTTCACAAGGGTTTTGCAAGGAACAATGTTCAGATGATACCTAACATGTTCCACACCCTTTGAATTTTGATTTTTATACATACATTGGAAATGAACACAGTACCACATAGTCAGCTCTGTTTTCAACTACAGCATACTTATCTGTAGCATCCTGTCACAGGAAATAACTTTAAAATCAGTACGTCAATAACACAATGAAGAGTTTCATACAAAATGTCTCTCCTGTCTCAGAGAAACTTGCTGTTATTAGACAGCTTTACTGATCAGATCTACTGGAGTGAAATACCCAGAACTCGTAAGCTATGCATTCCTATCTCTGTGACCCACTGAGAGGCTTAATGGCTGTAGTGGGCAGACCTTGGCCAGTAGCCAGAAACCAACTCAGCTGCTCCCTCGTTCCCCCTGTTTAACAGGACAGGGGGATAAAACAGGATGAGAAAGCTCATAGGTTAAGATAAAGATGGGGAGATCATATACAAGTTACCACACAGGTGAAACAGACATCACTAGGGAAAAATTAGTTTAATTTACTACCAGTTAAAATTAACTTGGATGGTGAGAAATGTACAAAATACAGTTTTAGAATCAGTGTCCAGTAGGTTTAAATTGTTTGAATTATACTAAACATGTCATTCAAAGTCTCCAAATGGGATTGCTCAAAATGTTAGTAATTATGAAAGTTTAAAGTTACATAAACTCATGGACATGGAAATTTTTTACAAATAATGGCAGTGAAGGTTTTGACTGAATATTCTAACACATTTTAAAGCTGAAGTTCAGTACATCTGTTAAGGATGAACACTCTAATATGTGTTTAGCCAAAGTTTAAAAAAACTTTTTTTTATACCTATGCAGAAATCTTTATATTTTATTTAAATATACAGCAAAGTTGCATATAAAAGCGTAAAAGGACAGCCACAAAATGACAGTACACAATTAGTACATAGAGCATCAGCATTAGTACATGAACATCAGCCATGGTCATGCTGCTTACTTTTAATATTGGTGTTCAACGGTTCAGTGCTGCTGTCCTGGTCTTAAACCTTCACAGAGTGGTAAATTGTTCATTACTGTAGTGAAGTCTATGAACACAAGGTTTATATTGAAATTGCACTTCTGGTGTTTGAGTAATCCACCCTCTGGTGAATTTCCAAAAAGGTAGCTGCAATCTATGTAAATTCATCTAAATTCCTCAGACGATGGTAGAAGGGATTGCATGTGTGACAGATAACTAGACAAATCAGTTGCTTTAGTGCATTGAAACAGCGTTCCTTGAAGCTAAATCACATAATGCAAAACTTCTGTCATTTAAAATGGCAGTATCTGCTCGTGTTGTGGTTGCTAACTGTAACAACAGCACTAGTGTAGAGCTTGAAAATAATATATGAAGTTTAAAGATTGTGCAACCCTCATAAATGTTTAGAAAACCCCAATCAGGCATTGCTGCTATGTTTTGTGTTTAGAGCTTCTCATAAAGTTGAAATTAAAATTACTGTAGTCTCTGAAACAAAGATATTTGATGGCTCATATTGTCATATTAGAGCTCGGACTTGGGTACTGCTGATAATTGATGTTAATTAATGCTGAAACATACTTTTGGTGCTGAGGTCTCCTGGTCTGTCTTGCTTTTTATATATAAAATTTACTTATTGAACCTAACAACATTTCTCTCTCTTGCTGATATGGTTCCTTTGCTAGAACCAAAGGGGAGTCAGAGGAGGAAGGAAGGGGAAAAGGGGAAAAATCCTGGACTAGTGTGAAATAACAATCAGATTGAAAAGGACAGCCAAAGACTGGAAGGTGAAAACTAATGATGAATCATTACACATGGAGTCTGGAAGCAGGTGGAGGATCACAGACACCAGAGGGAACGGGGGCTGGTGGCTTTGGGAGAGGAACACAGACTGAAACAGATGGGAAGTAAAAGAGGAGAAAGAAGTTTTCAGTGACACAGGTCTCCCAACTGAAAAAGCAGATCATGTAAAAGAAAACTTTTCATGAAAATTTATCAGGTTTTGTAGGAAAGATGACCAAGACCAAGGGAGGATGAAAGTGTGACAGAGTTGCGCTCTCAGAAGGTATTCTGAGTTCCAGTAGACATAACTGTGAATGGTGGTATAGGTGTAACAGTGGCTTATATGCAGGAGGCACTTCTGTATATGACCGTAATTCTGGTACTGGCTCCTAAATAAATTTCTTGCACTCTTCTAATATAGCCCTTTTACTGTACTTATATATACATTAAAAAATATTACTATTTGAGTGGTGAGATAGAATTTTGTTGTAATTGTTTCCCCAGCCAATAGTTCTGGTTTGTTAAATTGCTAATAGTTACCTGCTAAGAAGAAGCAAACTTGCCCCAAGAAAGAGAAGGAATTATTTTAAAGGTCAGTGTTACTTAGGAGCTCATTTCATGCTTACAGCAGATCGAAGTTAGAAGTAATAGGCAAGCATACCCATATTGGAAGTGATGGATCAGAAGAAAAAGCTTACAACAAAGATTATGTTTTGAATTTCCTTTGTGCCTCAAGGAAGACATTGGCTTGGAAATGCATAAGAGCTTTGTGATTGAATATAATACTAAGGAAAGGATTAACTTGATTTCAGTTTCCCCAAAGAAATAGCAAGGGAAAAAACTGTGCTGTGAGAACTCTAAACTGTATATCTCAAATATAGCATATTTATTTTCTTTATATGAGGAGCCAAGATGATAGACCATTAAAAGAATTCATTAGAGAAACTCTCCCTCCAGTGGTACATTTACTTTCTAATGCTGCTGCAGCCTGAATTAGTTTATTATTGCAAACAGATCAAATGGGAATATAATTGTTCTTGTAGAGTTTGAATTTCACCTGACCTTTGAGTTGCACCATTTATATCCCATTCATATGTAGTCAACCTATTAAAGGTTACCTGTGTAGTGATACAATGAATTTTGTCACTCTTTTTCTTATTAAAGTGTTGATGCACTTTAATCTGGTTTAAAAAAAAAGCACAAAAAAAAAGCTTTTCATCCGTCACTTGTTTGTTGTTTGATCTTTGTTGTATCTAATTAGTGTTATGTATGTAAAATATTTATTTTTGGCCTAGATACATCCATCCTTTGTATTACACATCTTAAAGACCAAACAATATAAAATTATTAGCATCAACTGGCATCTTATTCCATTATTCCCTTTTTTGTATTTTGCATAGTAAAAGGCATAGTAGTACAGTAAGGCATAATTATAGGGTAAGGGTGGAGTGTTAAGAGACATATGACAAAATAAGAGAAATACTAAAAAAATAAACAGAAAAACAAAAGTAAACATATTTAGGGACAAAGTGAGCAGAAATAAATTTTATGAATATACTTCTAGGAAAATATTCTCTGATCTGTGAACATGTTACATTTTCTCTCTCTTAAACATATACTTTTCCTATATGAATAGACCATTCCCCAGAAAAATAGTGAATGAATTTTACTACAATAAATTCTTGGGTTTAACGCATATTGAGTTACTTCTTTGTTTTTGTTATTCCTGCAATTAGACTTAATCCAAATTTTGTACAAAGGGAAAAAAGATGCTTTTCAGATCTGAGTTTTAAAAATGTCCTGGGATTAGTCTGACTGTCTAAATTTCTGTTCTGACAGAACATAATTCAGACTGGATAGTAGGAAATCATAATAAATTTTACATAAAATGAATAGTTTCTCCATTTTTAAAAATGCTATTTTTAAAAATGCTGTTCAAGAAATAACCTTATTTTATTTTTACAAAATAAATAATAAAATTAATTCTCCTGTCTTCTCTACAGTTAAATTCTTCAGTCGAGGATCAAAACTAATAATTTTTTAATTTTGCCATGATAAATTAATTTCGAAAAAAATGAAAGAAAAACAGTTGAGGATACTTTGAAGCATGGATACCCACTTTGATTTAGATGTGGAGCATGTGCTGGGAGGATGGTTTCCTCTTATAAGTCCTAAACATCTTTCTGTTACGAGGTCATTTTGTGCCTCCCTTTGATGAGCATGATCTCTGCCAGGTAGAGGGGGAAAGAGAGCAGTGATGTCTTTGGTTACAAGACTGTAAGAACAGAAGCAGAATTGTTTCTACTTTGCAAAATTATCAGAAATAAAAATAGCTTGTGTGTATTGTGAAAAAAAAAAAAAAAAAGCCTTGCTGGATTTCAAAAGCAAAAGCAATAGAAGTACCTCTTAAAATGGTCTCTTTTTTCCTGGGGAATCAAATAAGTACTTTGATATCGACTTCAGTATATTTTGCTGAATTTCATCAGATGAAAAATCAGCACTGTGTCCTTTGATCTACTGTTTCGCTTAAGCAAAATAATTAGCAAAATAATTAACAAAATATTATTAGCTGAGGCTTACACTGGAGATCTATTTCTTCTTGCAGTTACACAAAAGGCTTTTTATATTTCCATTTAATTTCAGAAGGATTTTAATTTCTTTTGGTTTGTGGGGTTTTTTTCAGGCAAGTGTCGTTACTTAAGGCTTATTAGAAACTGTTACCTTTAAATTAGTTTGCTTTTTCAGCTATCATCCTCAAATTTCATTATACATTTTATTTATTACATAAACTGTGTCTTTGATATTCTTTTAAAGCAGATGAGAATAGATACAGAACTAATCACTTATTCAGCTCAATTGATTTTAAAATATTAGGTAAGAATCAATACTTATCTTGAAAAGGAATCAATTTTGGTTGATAGCTATATGTTTAAGCAACATCTTTGAGACGATGCAGTTTCTCAAGATGCGTTGTTTACTATTAGATCCACTTAATATTTGAATTACCTGTCTGGCTATTTAGAAGAATGTGGTTTGTCTTAAGTTACATGCACTGTAGCTGGGAAGTCTGACACGAGGCTATGTGGTCACACTGGTACTCCTTCCTCATTTTTATTTTCTAACACATTTGGAGTTGTTTTAAATCAGAACCCTAAACCAAATGAACTTGTTAAAAGCAGTTGAAAGGTGAAAATAGGACTGAGAGGTCATAATCTGTTTAGTATTTCTAGAGATATATAATGGTATCTACATGACATAGCCTGTATCAAATTACATTTTGCAGTCACTGTTAGTCCATGGTAGGTCTTTTTTCTCTGTGAGGCAGAAGAGACTGGAAATGATGAGTTTCAGTCCTATGAATTACACAGTCACCAGGAACAAATATACTGCTCACACACAGGAACAACATTTCTTCCTGGGAGCTACTGCAGGAAAAACACTTGTACTTCCTAGGTACTCTTTTACCTTTTTTTTTCCCATAGGACAGTGTGGTCTTATGACCTCCTGACCACAACTCTCAGAACATCCCTGTTAATTTTCCTGTTCTCACATCCCTCTGAGGATAAGTCTAAGCTGTTACTGTGGTAGAGTTTGAAGATCTCATTTAACCTCCAGCTCCAGGACCAGCTGTCCAGGTGGCATACACCTGGGGGAGGTTAGGCATGCAGTATATTTAGTTACTTCTGCAAAGAAAAGATACCTTACAGGGTAAGGAGGCAGGTTTTCGGAGACTATCTTGTGGTGTAATTCCTTTTTGGGAACTATAAATGTATGACTTGTATCTGTGTATTTTAGCTAGTCCAAAATCCTTCAAAAGTAGCCCATAAGGCACATCATTCTCTTCCGTTCTTGGCCTCCCTTTAAAATATTATATTATGACATGACAAAATTATGATGTTTTTGTGGTTATTTATTGACTAATTATTGTCTGAGGAACAAAAAGGGTTTGTACGGGGTCTCATGGAAAATTGCATTTTTATGAAGGTCTGATCTCTAGCAAGCTTATATTCTTCGCTGTAGAGCTGCACCTGAGGATGAAGTCTTCTTCAGTCTGTACCTCTGTCACATCTTGTGATACCATACACTCTCCAGCTGTGAGCAGAAGATCAGTTTATTTGGATTGTATAAAAGTTTAGTTAGCCTGAACAAAAGAATTTGCTCAGGATCAGTACCAGTAAAGAGAGTGAAGTGGCAATGCTATGGCAAACATTCTTACGAATTCCTAGCACAGCCAGGAAGTCAGGAACTGAAAGCTGCTGCAGGACGTCTTGAGTCTTAAATCTCAGCCAGATGCTGTAACAGCCATCTGCAGATAATTTTTTTATTCTACCAGCTCACGATGTCTTTTGGGAATTGTAGGCTGTGGTGGCAGACACCTCCATAGCTGACATAGATATAGACCACAGGTTGTCCCGCAAGGCACCTGAAGGAGGGGAAGCACAGAACAGCTTTTTCTGTCCTATGCTTTTCTCTCCTTGGATGCAAGGTTCTCCTAGTCTTTGTTTAATCTGTATGGGAATATTGCAGTAGTGATGGACAGTCCTTTCTTTAACCTGCTGATACGCTATGGAGATGGCCTATGGCTGGAGATCAACTAGCTATCACCCAAAGCAATTCCCAGGTTTGGTTTGGGAGTGGTCATGAGCCAGAGATAGCAAGCCACTGAACGGTTTGCCAGTAGTTACGCTGTTTTGAAGGCGGAGGAGATGTAACGAGCGAAGGTTTGGCCAGAGAGTGTGATTTTGCATTTACCCTTGAAGTGTATCAAGTTTCCACTTGCAGCTTTAGAGTATAGAAGAAAGTACTGCTGTTACATAGTCTTCATAAAAGCAGGCATGGTTCATCCTGATACCTGACTGGAAGCCCATCTGCCTTGTAATAATATATTTGTTCCCATATTCTTCACCTCTGTTTCTGTATACTATCCTTTTACTTAATGTTACACATGTTTAAAATTAATTCTTATATCATTCCATTGTAGAAGGTTACTGAAATATAGAGGTTACTTTTGTCTTGTTGAACTTTTTATCCCGAGATTCATTTGTTTTGGTTTGTTTTTCACATATAACACTGTTAGCTACTTTTTACATATTTTACTTTTAATTTCCAACAGTTTCAGTTAGTGTTCCTGTTTCTATTGTTACTTTGTTCATTTGCTTTCCTGCTTACAATTTAATGCACTTTTCAAAGCTGCTTCATTTTGCATGAAAAGAATTTTACTGTTATTTGGGAAAAGGAGGGATGTGTTTCCTGAGTTTACACTCACAATGTTATTTCAACATAAAGATGAGAAAGAAAATGGAGATGAGAGTTCCCACTGAACATTGAGCTGTGTCAAAAGGTAGCGTGGGCCATGTTCCTGGACCTTGACTCTGTGAAGGAAGAGATAGCAATCAAAGCACTGAAGGAGAGCCCACAATACAGACCCATCGAGCTCTAGATTCTACTGTATGAATATGTGTAATTCAGCTCTCCCCTGGGATTACTGGTTGTTTGTCAGCACAGGTGGCTGCGATGTCTATCATTTCTCACTTCTGTTCATTTATCAGGAAAATTGATTACACAGTAGGTAGCTGAAGCCAATTATCTGTCATGTTGTCACATTGTCTCTGACTTGTCCCTCGCAATTTGCTGCCTCTTTTTTTATGCTTGGTTTGAGAGTTCCTTCAGAGAGAAAGCATATCTTTCTCTGCTTTCATACCACAAAGTATGGTGAGGTACTAGGCCTCTGAGTAGGGTTTCTAGTAAAAATTTATATGCATTATTTAGTATGGAATAAAATTTTTGTGTGTGTGTAGTGTTGTAGCATAAGGACTGAACGGAGAGTTATATGACTTTTACTTGGGTCAGCCAGAGATTATGTCCAATGTATTTGTCCTTAATGAGAAAGTGTTTCCAAGTATTTTACTGCTGGTAGCAAAAAAATCCAAAGCTATGTATGCATGGCATGATATATTTGAGTTTCCTAATATTTTCAAATTACATAAAAGTTCCAGCTTGTTTTGTCAAGTTTTGATAGTTCAGTTCTTGACCTTCAAAAGAAGTTTACAGGTTTGACATCTCAGCCTGACTGACTTTTGAGAAAGGATAGAGGAATCCCAACTATATAAATTGATATTTCCATCCTTAAGGAAGAATCCATTCACCATAATTGGGTATCAAGATGCAGTTCCTGAAATATTAAGGCATTCTTAGGATCTAGTTTAGCAAGATTTATTGTGAGAGGCAAACTTTCTGACATGGTTAGCCTTGCCAAATTAACGGATCCGATGGAGTATAAGGCTGATGATAAACATCTCTGATCTGGTCCCACCATGATTTTTATTCTTGATTGAAAATATTGCAGTAGGTGCTAGAGGCATTGCCACCTGATACTTCTAAGCTATGACATTAGTGCTACTGTAGAAAACCATTTCAGCTCAACAGAAATTCAACTCATGGAAAAAGCTTTTGAGTCTGAATCATTCATATGCTGTTACTCCTAAGAGGTTTACCAATGTAGTCGAGATTTATGGAAACATTTTGCAGTCCCTTGGAGCCATAGTTTTATTGGGATGCTTTGAAACACAGTATCCACAGTGTGGTCCCATGGCCTATTCTTTTAGTGGAGCCCCAACATAAACTGTCATTCTCCACACATGGCTACATAATATCATCAGTCTCTAAAGAAGTGAGAGAGCTACTGAATTGAGTTTTCATAATAGCAAAGTCCAGTAGTCTCTGATCAGGTTCTTTTAGATATTACATCTGAGGAATATTTGATGTTTAATACGAAATTTACTTGCTAGAAGATATTTGACATTAGCTGGGATGTTGACTTAGAAAAGTGATACAGCAGTATTCTGAAATCGCAACACAAGCACAATATAGCAATCACACTATAAAGTGAAATCACATAATGAATATAATTCCCATTACTATTCTCTATGCTGGCTGTCATGGCACTAGGAATTCCTAGTTGCTGGGAAGGAACACATAGGTTGTAGCCGACTTAAACTTGTTGCTCTCTTCAAAGTCAGTTTTGATGTTTGCTTAATAGTTAACACTCTGTGTTGGCTGAGCCACTTATACAGCTCCCCCATACTGGTCTGTCTGGCTCAGGAAGATAATGCTTTCTATTGATTGTTTTGGAGAAGGTCATTTACATAATCAGTTGACCCATGATACAGCCATTTATCTACAATAAAGGGCACCTTCCAGTCTCATAGGTGTTAAGTTCAGCTTCCTTTATGATCGCTATGGCCACTTCCAACATTCTTTTCTGAGCTTCATGAATCTTGTGTATCTTCCCTGAGCTTTATTTCATTTTAGGGGGTCATTGATTAATCACACAGAATCAGCAATATTCTTGCAGGAACAAAAAGAGCATGTTAAGCAGGTAATTCTCTGATTCATATCTTCGAATACTGTCCAGTTATTACAGAGAAAGCCTTTAGAAAATATTTAAAAGAAATGAAACTTTTCATTTATATTTAAAACTCAATATATTTGTAAATTCTTACGCAAACTGTTGCTTGAATATCTAATAAAGGCTGGATGCATGTATGTTCATACAGTTTTACATAAGCTACCTAATAACAATCTCGACATAATTTGTAGAAAAAGAGCAAATCAAATCGAATAGGCTTCCTGAATGTAAATTCCAGAATTTATGACTTTAGGCAAAGCTCAGCATGATCAGAGGAAATGTATTTTCAAGTATTTCTATTTCAGCAGATATGGGCTTGTGTTTTTATGTATATAAAGTGCAAATAAGGATAATTTTTACTATCCGCTTATTTTTCAGAGCAACCTCGTTGTTCTCATATTTAATTTTTTCCTATTGAGAAAGACTTTTAATATGACTGTATGACTGCAATTCTTAGGGTTTTGGTTTGTTTGGCTTTTTGTTTCCTAAACAGTGTAATAGACACTGAACTGTTACTACATTTTAATTCATTTAGTCTTGTTATTTTTGACCATGGAATGCAGTTGAAAAATAAGTCCAAAATTTAAAGAAGGACCTGTACTTTTCTTAGATGTCCATTTACTTTATTCCGTATTAAAATACATTGCTTTTTTTAATGTATAAGGTGTATATATTTCATTTTAAATCAAATGATTGTATTAACTTACACTAAAGCTCAGTGGCTTATTCATAAAGTTGGTAATACAATTTTGAATAATAAAGACTGGAAATGGAAATGTTAGATAACACACAACTTTACAGAAAATTGAAAAAAGATTGATTCAGAAAAGATGAGAAGGAAAAGAGGTGCCTCGAGGTGCCACTTTCAGTTCCATAATATCATCAAATTTTCTTGCATTCCAGTAGTGCTAAAGTAGACCTCTACCAACATAGATATCTCCAAGACTTTTAGTAAATTTATATCTGATGAATGTATGCTAAATAGAGTGCTGAAAAATAAATCAGATTTTCAGTTCATCTCACAGGTCAAGACACAGACAGGGTGCTCTGTCCAGGTACACTGATTTATTACGTTAGACAGTTTAGCACCCAGGCAGTGATTTTCCCTGCCAGGCTACCCACACACAATTTAAAAACAAACTGTAAGACAACTGCAGTACCTGTCAGGGAGCTGAAGATGGGCTGAGTTGCAAGCTGTGTGGCCACACCTGGGACAAGCTAGGATGTAGACTTTGGCATGTAACTACGCTCTCTGGAGTATTCTTCTTCTTTATTTCTGATACTTGGGATTCTTTCATTTTTTAACTCTTCCTCGTCACAGCCTTTGTTAAACAGTATAAACTCAGGAGTGCTAAACTGTATTTTCAAAACAGGAACTTTTTTAATATGAGTGGCATGATGCAATGTTCTTACCTACTTTTTTCCATATCAAGAATACCAACTCCCATTTCTCTTGATTGAACTATTTTGCTACAATTGCAAGAAATTTTCTCCTTTTACTAAGGAACTAAAAGATAAATGTTTGACATAAATAGTTTAATATAGAGTTTGGTTTGTAATTTGTGCAAACACGCAACTGTTCAATTTTACCAACTTTAAACTAGTACAAGAAGTTGTACTTCTGGAAAGACTGTCATCTACTAAGTTTTGCTATTCACTCAGTTTTAGTATCCCCTCAATTGCAATGATTGCTTTTTTCTCAGCTTTCGTACATGATTCCTAGTTTTTTTTCATAGACATGCCAAAGAGTTGATGAGTGAAGAGAGGTTTCTTTATTTATTTGACTTGCTTTTATTTGCTTTCTGATTTATGAAAGTGATATTTCCAGATGACTATTCACAAATTTATCTCCTCCTTTTGCCCAGTTTCCCATCAAAGAAAGCATTAACCACATTCGTAAACCTGACAGAATAACCTGTCTGAGCAAGTTAATTGCTATTAGCTATTAATTGTTTATCAGTTTTTCAGGTTATCAGTTTGGGAGGTTGCAGTACTAATGCATTTCAACCCAGATGACAATTATAAGCATGCTCTGAAACAAGTTTTCCTCTTCTGTTAGATTTCTGGTGTTTGCCTTTTTTTGATGTCTACTGGTCATTTTTATAATGTTCTTGTTTCTGGGAATATACTGTAAATAAATATACCCAAGGTAAAATACGTCTTTAAGATACACTTTTTTCACACGTTAGCTGGTTTTGGTTTCTTGGTTTGCTTTGGAGGGGGGGTTTAATTCCTGAACCTTGGAGGTTAGCACATATTGGAGAAATACAAATCAGAAATTGAATATTATATGATAAAATGCAAGAGATTTATGAAGTATTTCTATGCAGTGAATCTGACAGAAGTATCTATGGGCAGGTAGAAATAAGTCTGTATGCATTCTGTTTCGAAGGAGAGGCATCATATACACACAGTTTATTTACATTGCAAATACAGTGGGATTTCTGAGAATCTATTATTAAAATCATGTTTTCCATTTCTCTTGATGATAGGTGCTGTAAATGCATGGTGATAAAGAAAGGCTAAGTTATAGTCTTGAGTCTTATGGGTTATCAGATTTACCTGGTGGAAACATTTAATAGTCTGTATGTGTGTGTTTGTGAGTGTTAATGTATTACAGTAAAACACTAACTTAGAAAGGTAATTTTTATTTCCTTCATGAGACTCTTTCAGATCTTTCAGATCTTGTGGTCATATCTGTAGATCAGAACTGAGCTTTCATGAATAGAAAACTCAAAACTGTTACTTACAGTCTGTCCTGAGCATTATCATCTGTGTTTCTTTGGTTGTCTGGAGACACAGGGTAGTAAAAGGAGACAGATGTAACATTTAATTGGTAGTAATGTAGTAGGATAATGATCTTCAAACAGAAACAGTAGCTCTACAGCACCTCAAAGGCAACTGGGCTTGTTTGAAGTGTGACTTTGATTTAGAGTGCTAGATCTGAATCAGCAAATCTGATTTAGTTTTCAAAGTGACAGTCACACTTCAAACAAGCCCAACTGCTTCTGAAGAGTGTCTGTGAAGATTAGGTGGCAAACCTTTCTGTGGCACACACTTGTCATAAATATTTTAAACATAACTTTAAAAAAAATCTCTGTGTTTGCTTATTTCTGAATTTTCCTTTCTGTGGAGATATATGGGTAGGGTTAGGTGGAGTCATCTAACTAAATTAACAAAATTTTATTGTAGATCATATGTTGTGTAATGTTTTTGTGATCATATGCATACATGTATAATTCCAACAAGACAGGCAGGAAAATTCAGGAATGTGCATACATTTGTCATCAGATTAGATACTACAACACTTTTTAGAATTCGCGGACTAGGTCCCAGTTTTGGGGTACTATCCTGCTGGTAGTCGTGCTGTTCTCCAGCATTGCACAGGAACTTTTAATGCCTGAAGGCCTAAAGAACAAGATGTGGACAGAGAAGCATGAATTACATGGGCTCTGAGCAGCATCAGCCTCTGGACCAGCTGTCAGTTCAAGAATTTATAGCTAATGTAGCCTTATTTTTATTTAAATTTCTTATTTATTGAATGCAGTCACTGGAGTCCTGCAGAGCTCTTGATAAGCAGTATTTTTTTCTTACATATCAGACTGCTTCTTGTATCTAAGAGTATACTGTGTATAGAAGTAATTTCTAATTGTTTTCTCCTTTCATGAAGGCAGCATATTATTGAACATCAGTGAAAACGTCCCTTCATTAAAATTTCTTGTTTAGTGTCCTGTGTTTATGGAATAAACAGGACTGTTTCTATAATATATATTGACTCAAAATGAATAAAAATATTTAGATAACAAATATTTTTATTATTATCACTATAATCTTCAGAGATTTATCAACTTCCTTCCTTAGAGAGAAGAAGGTAAGTTTACTGGGTATGTTTTCAGAACTGAAAGACCTCTATGTATTTTGTACCAAATAACCCATATTCTTAAAAATAAATAAACAGAAGCTTTAAAAGACTGTAGGATGGATGAAATTTCCAGTGTCTGAATGTTTACATCATTTTAAGATGTTTTATTATTCCTTTATCTTTAATATGTGAGGCACAGTGGGTAGTCAGGTCTTTGTTATGTGATTCCTTAATATTTTGTTCTTGCGATCTGTAAGTACATTGAATATTTTTCCTCAGGACAAAGTCTGTGTCAGTAATTAGCAATTCATCATATTTCCTGATGAAGAACATCTGTAAATAATTCTCTTGTTATCTCTACTGAATTTTTTGAAGTTCATTGTAATAGTCTAGAGCAAATGAAAGATTACGGTTAACAATCTCAGTATATAAAACAAGGTTTCAGCACATTCTAATGTTACTTCTACTGTACATTAAAAAAAAAGCCAAATGTCATATTAGATTGCTGGAAAGGGAAAAATTGAGATTCCTTTTTGGTGTACGTATTTGTACTTTGTGGATGTTAGATAACTGTTTAGAGTATATGGGAAAAGAGCGGATCAACGTAAAGAGAAAAAGTCATTTGTTTATAGTGTAAGGGTCAAGAAAACATTTCTACAAAATAAACCACTTGTATCTCACATTTCTTATCAGATGGAAAGCAAGTTATTAAAACCTGTGTTTTAAGTTATCTCCAACAGAGACACCAAGAAAGTGCTAGGTCTAAATGCAGTTTCATCATAGAAGTCAATATATACTGTAGTCATCTGAATTAAAGAATCCACCCAAAGAAAGTAAAGTACAATTCACAGTAGGGAAACTGTATCTAGGGATTTACTTTCATGAAGTAAAAAATGTCATTTATTCCATCTTCTTTCTTTGAGACAAGATCATAAACCCTCACAGATAATTGTCTGAGTTGTCACTGAAAATGTGTCATTACACAATTCCTGTATAGCCATGTTTGTTGCTTTACTATTCTCATAAAGGCTTTTTCTAATCCCACACTGAACTGCCTTAGCTTCAATTTAATCTGATTATTTATGCCCTACTCTCAATGCACACAGAGAATAATAACTCTTGTCATTATAACATACAACCTTTTGCTTATTGGAGCAATGTTACTTTGTCCCCATGTAAACTTCTCTTTTCTAGAGAAAACAATCTGTCCTTTTAAAGCCATCTTACAGATACCCTCTCCTCTCTATTTCATTTATATTTTCATTTGAAATTCCTGGTATTCATCTGGTTGTTGTCCTCCCCAAGACCCAAACCACCCCATGCCGCTCCAGTTGAATAATGACACCTAGGAGAGTGGGATAATTAATATGAATTTATATTTGTTATTTCCAAAGTTTTATTTTTAGGGATGAGGTGTAATTCCTGATAGTTAAAACTGGGCATTTTATTTACTTTTCTCAGACCAGGTTTAGTTACACCTGGGCTGGTCAGTCCAGAAGCAGATATCTTCAGAATAAGCGATATTTTTCCCAATTGCCTTTGTAGAAGCCCTGTATAGAAAAATAAGGAATTTAAAGGTCTTGTTCTTTTCAACCCAAGAGACATATCTATAGCGTGTTGAGCGAATCATATCCTAAAAGAACCCTTATTCCCTTTTGCCACACTTGGATGACCAGCATACCTTTTAAATTAGGTGAGGTAAATCCAACCCAGAAAATCCAATATTTGCATAGTCAAGCATCAGTTAACACCTATTCTTGCCAGGAGAAAGATCAAATACATTTTATGTGAAGAGATCAATTGGTAGATGAGATCAGTCAGTAGATGTGATTCTGGTTTTGGCTTGACAAATCTTCTGATGAAAAGAAGAAAAAAAATCCAACTTTTTAACTTAATGATTTTTTGTTACAGCTGAGCATGTCTAATATTCTGAAGTCTGGGGTTGTTATTCAAAATAATAGAATTAAGCACGTTTCAATTTTCTCTGTCCTTTCCTGTAATTTTTTTACATGCTGAGCTAATTCATTGTATGGGAAACAGGGAGAAACAGCCAAAATATCAGATACATTTCACTTGATTTTATAAAGTGATGAATTTTTTTTTATTTATATTTGAAATATTAAATAATTTAATGGCAGTTATTTAGTATGCTATTTCAAATCTGAAATGGGAAAAATATGATTTTCCTGTTGGAAGTAAGGATGTATTCTGAACCAGAATAACAGACTTGTTGACCTGTTATTAATAACTGAATGAGTGATTATGGATAAAATTTGCACAGAGACAGTGCTGATGAAGAAAGGAAGAAGTGTCAGAACTGTATGTGTTCCCCAAAATGAGGGAGAAGGAACGATCACACTGCATTTTGTCAGTTTTGCCTGGAAGAAAACAAGAAGATGCTGTGTGGATAAATAAGTCAAAGCTAGAGAAGTAAAGAGTTCAAAAAGTGAGTCAGTCATGCTGAAAATCAACCAGACTTGTAAGCTGGAGTTGGTGCCAAAATAAGCTTCACTTTCCTTACCAATGTTACAAGACAAGGACTATTCTGTTTACTAGTAAGTATGTGTTGCTTCTTACAGTCATCCTTCATATATCCTCTCTGTCAGGATTTATTTTAGGTTATTTCTCAGGGCCATGTACTGACCTCAATCTGCCTTATAATGAGAGTTGTGTGTATGCATATATGTGCTGAAGTCATTGTGCAGTCTGTAAAGCACTTCAATAATTTATATATTGTCCAGGCAATTCCCTTTTTAGCTTTGTGTTTCTTTGTATTTCAGCATAAAATAAAACTCTGTGCTGGCAGTGGGAGGTTGTAGTCTTTAAATTCAGTTGAATACAGCAATTTATTCTTTGCTTATGCTGCTGCTCTGTGACCACTTCACATATTTAATATTTAAATGTCTGGAAAAATATACTTCTGATGAATTGGATTACAATAAATTGCATTTTCCATGAAATTATTTTATAAATTAGGTTTAGTCTGACATTTTATACTGTATTTTGCTCTTTAATGATATATGATAGATTTATAACTTTGGAGTAGTACATTGTCATCAGTTTTGATGCACTACAATATTTAATCAAGCTATAGATATCAAAATCTTTTATGTTATAGTGTCACTTGAAAATGACAATATACTCTAGTCTGCAACATAAATATATCTGAATATAATAAATTATATTTATATACTTTTAGAAGAAGTGAATACAAATAGCTTTAAAACAAAGGCATTGATTATTAAATGTTAATGGTGCAATTTCCTTTATTAAATAGCTGATTCACTTCCATACTTAAGTAGTACAATTTGAAGAAAAAAATCACTACAGCCCCAACTAACAACACTTTTTTCTTCTCACTTCTGAGAAGTGTGCTGCCATAGTGCCTTTCATGAATAATGCTTCTCCAAAATACAGTATGTATAGATGAACATTGAATTATGACTAATTAAAACACATTGTAAGCTACTCTGCAGTTTCATCTTACACTGTCTGTAGTATTATGAGCTGTTTAAATGTCCCCCATCTGAATTAAAAATTCAGATTTATTATATATGCAGATGTTTATATGTGTAAAGTTTTATAATGTCTCAATTCAGTAATAATCCAACAGCTATTTAATTTGGTTATAGACCCTCTGTGCTTCAGTGTTCCCATTAGTCAGGAACAAAGCACTGAAGATACAGACATGATTGTTTTCAAAGTAACAAAGTATGCTGTCCTTCAGTGTTATATCTATGCTAAATTAAACCAATCTAGTTAACATGAACTCCAAAACAGGAAACTTGCTTACAATTTTTCAATTTGCTTTTTTTAAGAGGAAAAAATACCCTTTAATTTCTTTCTTGTTCATAAATATGGGAGAATGAGTCTAGTTTGGTATAATTGCATTTGCTACATTATAATAATAAAAATATTAAGAAGTAGGCTATATTGTTATAATCTTTAACAGTTACTTTTTTATGAACAGAGGCTGTCAAGTCCTTTGAAGCCTCAGGCTTTATAGCTGATACTAAAGATCATAGAGTCAAAGAATCGTAGATGGTTTAGGTTGGAAGGGACCCTAAAGATCACTACTTCCAACCATCCTGCCTTGGGCAGGGAGACCTTCCACTAGATCAGGATGACAAATAAGGTCACAGGTCCTAACAGCGGTATGTACTTCCCATTATCTTCAAATTTATCTAGAAGTGGTGTCACATGGACTAACATTTAACAGAGAGCCTTTAAAGTTGCTTTTTTTGATAATTTTTTAAATTTAATTTTGGTACTCTTGTTTAAAAACTTCATGAAAGTAACAAGATACAGCTGTTGAATTGAGATGAAAATTACATAAAAGTCAAGTTGCATATGCTACAAAGCTAAAACAAAAAATGTATATCCAAATTCATTCAAAATATTCAGTGGTCTTAATCATATATATAAATTTTATCAAGTATAATACTTAATTCTCTATTCTTTTTTAATGTATTCTAGAAGTAAGTTTATTGCTTGGGTTTTTTTAAGACACTGGGAGAGAATTTGGAGTATTTTAGTTTTACTCAGAAAAAAACATTCTATCTGGATTAATTTGAGACTACATTTATAATGGTAAATAATTCGCAATAATAGACCATCCACAGAGAGGCTACACTTGTTTAGATTATTTCTTCTACCCAGAAAGGGATGACTGAATAAGTAAATATTATAGCATCATCTGGATTCAACCACAGCCTGGCCTTGAACACCTCCAGGGATGAGACATCCACAGCTTTCCTGGGCAACGTGTGCCAGTGTCTCACCACCCTCATTGTGAAGAATTTCTTCCTAATGTCTAATCTAGATCTTACACCTTCCAACTGAAAGTCATCCCCCCTCGTCCTATCACTACATGCCCCTGTAAAAAAACTTTCTTCCTAATGTCTAATCTAAATTTACCCTCTTTCAACTTAAGAATACTTGCAAGTATTATTTCAAAATCTGATGTATATTCAACTGAGTATTTAAAGAAGGAATTCCTTCTTGGTGGAAAGCTATATAGCAGTTCTCCATTTGTCCAATTTGCTGTTCAGAGAATGTATTGGGATTATTAATTCTTGTAGATGTTAACATTGGCTCTGAGTCTCTGAAAAGTCTTTTTCTTTCTTCGAAGGAGAATTGACTGTGGCCTCAGCATATTTCAGAGCATTCGGTTAGTGCATTCGTTTCTAAAAATACCCAAATAGACTGTGGGGTCACAAGTCTACTATGTTACTAAGTTAGTTCTCTACCTTATGTAATAGAAAGCTCATCCTCTTCATTTTTCTCTGTGAATTAATGAACTCTCACATTGTCACATTTAATCACGCTTTCCATGTTTCAGAGAGCTTGTAGGCCAATAGATAACCCAAATGAACATCAGTAATTCCTTGATAATCTGAAACATGTTTAGTAGCTATGTAAGAGCCACTGAGATCACACCTGAAGGAAAACACCTTATTCCCTCTCTGAAAGCACAGTGTGAGTCAAAGTAACAGTTCAGATTAGAGATCCAGTAGTTCAATGTGATCTGGCCCACGCACATCATATTACTTGTAATTTGTGACCACTTTTCTTGAACAGGTGGGGAAAAAGAAAAATCTTGTATAAAAATGGAGAAAATGGAGACCATCTATTTTGCTGAGATTTATTCATGGAGAAGTGCAGAACACTCACTGTGCAAATGGCATTATATTACAAACAAATCTGGTAATATTTTCAAGACATTTATTCAGACACTATTCTACAATTGTGATAGTATGACTTCTTTATGTACGAAGAGACCAAAATTTTAGTCCCGAGATCCATATTGATTTCCTGTTTACCTGAGTTCTGTTACAGTACAGTATTTCAGGGTACAGGTTTTCCTAAAACTTGCGTGCAGAAGAACTCTCAACTTGAGCAGAAATGTGAAGATAAACATTTCAGAGGACTGACACCAAACCCATGTATTTAAATCTTGTATTCAACCTAATCTAGAATCAAGTACTGTTACTGTGGCTCTTGTGTAGTATGAAGGTAAACAGTCAATTATATTCAGTAGTTTTTAGTGTTTTGTCTTGTTAATAGGAATCAACCAGGTTGAAACCCATGCTCTGCTAGTAGCAAAATTGCTAAATCCTTGTTCATTTAAAAAGCATGGATAATTTCCAATAATTCTAATGAAGAATAGTAAGAAAAAAAAAGAAGGTAAACAAAATTAAATTGGATGAAAACATACTAAATGAAAGGTTAAAATTCTGAGGGAACTGTAGTAGATAGTGATTTCACATGGTAAATGAGTTACATCTAAATTTGTAGGAAAGCAAATCTGTCCACATAGTTGTGTTGAATGTAAAATAAAAATTAAAAAGCCTTACCATTCTCTCTCCATGTAGAGATTCGTTCATTCATTCATTCATTCATTCCTGAAATGAGCTGTCATTCAAACATGGAAAATCTAGAGGAGATTTTAAGACAAATCTCCCTAGTGTCTCTGAAAGTCAATTTTATGGGGATTTTTTTTGTTTGGTTGTTTGTTATATTGAGGATTGTTTTGCTTTTGGGGGGAAGGTGTTTGTGGGGTTTTTTGTCTTACAAAATTTCTTCTTTCTTTCAGTAGTTATTTGTTGTGAGGATGATGAGATGCTCACTGTACTGTACTGTTTATACAGCCTGAGCAGTTGAGCGTTACATACCCTCAGCTTTGAGGGTAGCTATATACATTTTCTGCGTATTAGGTCATAAAAAATAAACTTCATGGGCCTTTCCTGGAAACAATAAGCAAAGAAAGGAGGATTTGTTAAGCCAGCCCCTAGAGGCAGAGATTTAATAGTGAGGGAGCTGTGGTGTCCCTCCCCTGCACAGTTCTGCTGCCAACACATTTGGCTGTGCTCTCAGCCTTCCTGCCCCAATGGCCTCCCACTCTCCCGGGCACCCTCCAGCCTCTGCTCTGACTGTATCACAGCTTCTTCACAAGGGGAAATCCTTGACTTTTTTATGTGTAACATCTAGCAGTCCTTTCAGTGGCTATGAGTTTCTGTTGAATTTGTTTTCAAGGCTTCTGCCCTCTTTTTAAAGATAAACGTGGGATAAATGAAGAGCTGTCATTTTGAGTCAGCTATTTTTTAGTCAGACTGAGTGTTATAGCCCAAGTATTAAGATAAAAAAAGAAACCACCGGTAATATAAGATCTGAGATTATGTTTATTCAGATGGCAAAAAAAAAAATGTCCTTTCTAAGATTGTTTATTGCAAAAAAGAAGTAGGGTTTTGTTGTCATAGTATAGTATAGTACAAAAACAGTGCAATCAGCTCAATAATTTTCATACAGTTGTAATTCACTTCTGGTCCTAATTAGCTTTGTAGCCACACAACTTCTACATAAGCTATAAGAGTGCAGTTGTGTCTGTCAAATCATATTAGTGATGCAACAGATACTACCTTCAGGGCTCCCAAACTATGACTGGCCATGCAAGATTTCTGCTGCAAACAATAATTCCAGATGACAGTATTCCCTTGATCCCTGTGTATATAGGAGGGAATTGCAAGAGCAGAGTTCATTATCATCACATGTTGTTTATTACATAACTGGGTAAAACTAAAATATGCTTTACTTTGCTTATAACCATTGGAGAACATGTTCCCTGGAGCATTATATTGTAATATGTCAGGGATATCTTGGTCGAAAAGTGTGTTTTAAAATCAGTTTTACTTCTAGTTTTGGAAGCATGAATTGAAAAACAAGTTGTTGTGTGGTTTTATCCTCGTTATGAATATCAAAGCAGATGTGACAGAAATAATAATTTGTAAAGCTCTAGGGTAAACTCAGTTTTACTTTGAGACTTCCCGTGTTAAAGGCTTATGAAACAAACATTAAGACAAAAAAACCCTCTTTCTGTCATCATTCAATTCAGAGAAGTCAAACCTCTTGACGACTGAACAGTTTCTGAAAGTTGGACACTTTAACTGAAGAGGTACAAAGAGGTGACTGTTTGTTGTAAACACTAGTACTATAGATATGTCGAGAGCACAGTGGAATTTCAGAGAGCAGCAGCTAATTAATTAAAAGGTTTGAAGGGACTATGTCAATTACCCAAGTAAAAAGGTCTAAATTACTGAATATAGGTAGCCCAGCTAAAGTGGATGCTAATATTTATTAGGAATATGAGCTGAAGATATTTCAAAACTGAGAGAACACTGTGTCAGGTATGGGACTCTTAGGGAGCAGAATTTTGAGTAATGATTTGCTTTTAAGCAAAGGAAAACTTAAGCTGATGACCAAACAAAATTTCCCTAAGAATAAGCTCTATGCTGCTAAGCAAACTAGTACCAACTCCATTCCTTAATTATTTAAGGTTATATTAACCAAAGCATTAGGGAGTGCACTGCTGAGAGCTGGCTTGCCTTGGCACACCAAGAATGTACAGTCTGATTAACTCATATTTTTTTTCTCTATTCTGTTTCTAAATAAAGCAACAAAAGCGTGTTAACTGACTACTTTGCCTTACTGCAGTTAGGAAACGGAAGTCACCACATGACACTCATTATACTTTTCACCACCTGTAACCCATCCAGATGCCCAAGAAGGTACCAAAACGCCTATTTAAATTCTAACTAAACAATACGAGGAAATGAGAAAAAGTAAATAATAATAACATACTACTTGGATTACATAGGAAGTTTATTGTATGAGATTTTGGAATTCTTATAGATGTTTATCCAAGTATGTGAATTACTAACAAGAGTTTTACCCTGTAGCACTATAAAATTTATCTTAGAGGAATATGAAAAAAAAAGTTACATGGAGTTTTGTGCTTCAGAATTATGATTCAATCTGACTTGAGACCATTGGCTTTCTATTAAAAATGATGTTCTAATTTGGTATGTAACATTAGTTCTAACCTTAAGGACAATTTTTAAACAAAATTCTAGGCAAAATTACACTGATGCAGTGGCAGCTTTTGAATCCTAGAATAAGACCTATAGGCTGGAGTTTTAATGATACTTTTGATAAGCGAGAGAGGAGTTTTAAAATTTAAATCTCATTTTCAAAACTGAATTAAGGGCTTTAACATTCAAGTATCCTGTGCAGTCTTATAAATTCTTGACCATTAGGATATAAGATGAAAATACTGATTAAGAGATATGACACAAAGCATCACTACATGGTTGACGTATTCAGTTGCAGATTTCTAAATCAAAATCTGCTGAGGATGTCAGAGCAACATTTTGCTTGTTACCATGCAATGTGCATAGAGTCCAGTTTTAGTTGCTGAAAAATGAAAAAAAAACCCTCATCTCAGTTACATATTATCAGAGTATCACTTCAATACAATATACTATTAACTATTAAGAAACTTGATTAAAACAAAATTAGCCTTGGAATAGTTAACAAACTTCTGTTGAAAAGCGTTTTGGCTTGGATAAAAGCTGCTTTCAGCAACTTGAGGGGAAGCAGCAAACAAAGCTCTTTTGAGATCATTGCTAGCTTTTGTCTTAAATAAGTAGATTTAGTTTCAGCTTCATCCTGCTGGTTGATAAGATAAACCACCTGGACATGTTTTTTTTCTTAAATTGCTTTGTTTTGGGGGGAGGGGGAGAATCAGGAATTATTTCAGTTTAACTTTGGTTGCTTGTGGGTGCTCTTAAGGGCTGCTGACTATTTTGATCAAACTAAAATTATCTCGGTATTTAAAAATATGTTTATGTCTTTGTTAAGTAGCAATGCTGTTCATCAAGACATGATCACGAATTTTAAAGTCTTTTCACTCTTTGCCGTGTTGTTTTTCTGACATATGTAGCATCTTTTTGGTGTAAAGGATAAAAGTAACCACGACAGTTTAGAATATGTAGTACCTGTCAAGAAAAAAACCACATGGATTGAAACCTTTTCATTATTAAAATGGCTGACAAATCTCTGACTGTCATTTGTATAGACAAAAATTATTGATATTTTTGAAGAGGAACAGCAATAGTAAAATCCAGACATTATTCTAGGAATTTTGACAACTGAAAATTAATTTTTTCAGAAAACCTAATAGCTGCATGTATAACACCTAGCATACAGAGCAACTTAAAAAACTGTTTTATTTTATGGTGTTATTTAATAGGAAACTCATTCCAAACTAACAAATATTAATATTGCTCTGATTCATCACAGCCTTTCACTATAATGCCCAAACATATTATAATAGTTAAATTCAAATATCAAGTAAAAATAATTAGAATATTTTTTCACAATATGTATATTAGATTTTAATCAGTGAATACCTTAACTTTTTTCTCCCATGCCATATTGCAACAGCTGCCTTACTCGATAAGGGGATGTGTTGAGTTGAATCTTGTTTGTGAAGTGGGTGTCTGTTGCTATGAAATAGGGCAATACTGTTTTTCTTCTGCTATGGTTCTGATAGTTTATGCACAGGAGATGCTGTCATAATCTCAAACCCTCTTTTGTTTCTAAATTTAAATCAGTGTTTTCCATAGTGCTTTTTATTAATTATGCCCAGACTTAAAATGATTTTGGTAGATGCTGTTGTTTGCATATGCTATTTCAGTTTGTTTTGAAGATTTCTAAATATTATTAAAATACCGAACATATGGATTTGATCATTCTAATGCTTACATCTTGAGAAACATCATATTTAATTTTACTCCATAGGAATTTGCTGCACTGACGAAAGAATTAAATGCATGCAGGGAACAGCTGCTTGAAAAAGAGGAGGAGATTTCAGAACTGAAAGCTGAAAGAAACAACACAAGAGTAAGTATACAAAAAACCTTTCTGGGTATCATGCATGTGTTAAGCAGGAGGAATATAATTACATATAAATTTAGATCTTCATTTCTATAAATAAGAAGACAAAGTTCGAGCATTTTAATAAGTATATAAGACTTGCAAGGCTCCAGGTAGCAGGATGCATCTACAATTCTACTGTCCTGGAGGAAATGACTATATGTTAGCAAGATGTATTACAAAAATAGCAAATTTGGGTTATAAGGTGGTAAGTACATTAATTTTAAATGCTTTCTAAAGGAAGGACTCGCACAGCATTTCTAGATCCAGGGCCTACATAAGTACCCTGAACACATCTTCATCTGTTATAAAGGCAAAAGGCAGGATTACAGCACACCTAGGTTTTTCCCTTATGCCTTCAATTTGGTGTGAATAAGGATGAGATGAAGACTGCCACACATATCACAGTGAGTCTGCTGTTTAGTCTAGATGCAGCCATGTGACCCTTGAAGTAAATGTCAATTGCTGTACAGCTGAGTAAGAACAAGATTTCACTCTTAAATTTACTGTGTTCTACTTCAATGTTATTCCATCTGGGATCAAGAATATGTGATAGCACCTTCTGAAAATTTTCAAGTGAATAGTTTTCAGAGTAAAATCATTTGCACATACTGTGTCTGGGCAGAGGCAGAAGTGATCAAGAAGTGGAAGAGAAGAGCAAATGAGGCTTTATGGGTTGTGGAAAGGTGTGAGAAGAGATGGAGAACTCCCAGATCAGACAGGATTCAGGCTCGTAATGGACATATGCAATAGATCTGAGAGGTGGAACACCAAGAGTGTTTATTCATATTCATTTTCCTCTGGTCTGGGTAGCACTTCTTTCTTATTTTACTCTTCTAAATTAATATGATAATTTACAAGACAAAAGAGTTGAGAGACAATCTTTCTCCTTCCTTTCTTCTGTCCAGCTGTCATACCAGTGTGCCATAGGCTTCAGAAATCCAAAGAAGACGATGCCTCAAAGAGGCAAAGCTGCCCATCTACCTCCACGCTAGCTTGGAGGAGCAAGGAGAGAGGATAACATTTAGCATAAAAGTCTTAGAAGTTATAGGAAAATGTGATAGGAAACATAGGTGAGACGTACTTTTTCTCACATGAATCTCATACATTCTAAGCAGTCCAAAATTATACCCACAAGAATAGAATTAATCAGTGGTGAAGCACGCACGAATCGCACTGCATTTTTAAGGTTTAGCAAGCCATCTTAACTACAAATCTGAAGACTTTGTAAAGCAATTTAAATTTTCAATAACTGCTATGTGTATCAGCTATTTTAGTATTTAAGGGAAAACTAGGAAAGTCAATTAAGAAAATAATTTACATAAAATAAATATTTTGTGTTAATTTCCAACACAAGCTTTTGACTACAGAGATGTAGTTAAGATATATGCAGATATGTGCTTAATTATACCTATTCAGTAATCTACACATACCCTTTCCTGCATTTGCCTTTCTTTACAGAAAAAATACCATATAAAGTAAATTGACAATGTCATCTTCTCACTTGTCCTAAGTTCTTTGTAAATATGTGCATAAAACCACTTATAAAATTCTTTATCCATTGAACACCAGTGTAGGTATATTAAAACCGCAATGTGCCAGTACTTACTGTGGAGACAAAAACCAAAAATCCCTGTACAGCCTAGTAGCCAGAGATAGTCACTCACCAAACAACTGTGACAGGAAAGAAAGATGAGTCAACTGCAAGTCATCACCTAAGTCAGACTGAGATCTATCATAGACATTTTCTTTGCAAACCAAGAAACTTAAAGGTCATTCGTTCTCATGTTTCTTGTTTTATGTAAAAGAAAAATCGGTAAGAGATTTTCAGGAGAACTAATACCAATAAATAAGAGTTATAGAGTGTGATAATCTTTGTGTCTAATCCTTGCAGTTAAAATTAATAAACTTTGCGAGTACGTTTTCAGAATGAGGATGAAGGTAGGTGTTGGAGATGAAAATATATAGGCTATATAGGAATTGCAGAAGTTAGGGTAAACAAGAGGGGAAGATATAGTCCAAGTAGTAATGAGAAAGGAGAGAGACAAATTCACAGACATGTCTTGCTTTGACCTCTAGCATTTTCTTTAATGACTTATCCTTGGTCTTGCCAGATTCAAAGCTGCCATTTACTACATTAGTTGCCAGAGTTTACTGTAATAGTCATGCTGTCTTCCATAGACTCCTGTGCACTTCTTTTATAGGAAAAGACTAGCATTTTAGATACAAAGCTGTTTTCTCCAGAATACAGTTTCAATGACATACTAGTGATGAGAGTTATAGCAGCATTCATTGACAAGGTATTGCATATAAAGAGACGCTTTTGCAAATTAAGATTTATGCTGTTACTAATAAAAGCAAAATGAATGTTATATAAGAAAAAGTTTCTCCAGTTTTCTTCTGTTATTTAAGCAACGATTCTAGTAAAGTAATAATATTTGGAGGACCACTGATACACTTTTGCAATGAGGAAATAAGAAGTCTTTTCTAATACGTAAGGTGAGCCCAGCTAATGCTTCTTTCTTCCAGCCCACTACTGTTCACACTTAACCCAGCTCAGCTTGGCCATGATAGCAAGGTTTACCTGCCTTCCCAGGACACTTTCGTGCATAACCACATGTGGTGGCACTACTCACTACAATCACTTTTTTGTCCAAGTAGAACTACCTACTACTTCTAAATAAAGGGTCTCAGTTCCAAATTCTCAGATTGCTGTTTCTGAACTTTCTACTCCAACCTCTTATCTCCCTGGTGTAATACCATAAAGATACTGTTTGGAGTACCTACTGCTTCAAACTGAAAATCAGCAAGAAGAAAAAGAAGTGGTAAATTTGTGTCAGGTTCTGAGTACACACTTCTATATCTTGTCTTCTAACTCCCTTTTACTTTTTCAGTTAGGCCTAACTAGCAGTTTTTACTTTATTCTAGACCCACTGCCATGTGTTTATTTCTTAGGAACAACCTCATACAGTTTTTGTCTTGTCTCCACAAGAAAAAAAATAACAAACACACATTTTGATTTGCTACTCTAGGCCAAGCTCCAGTGGCCAGCCTTGACAGTAACATCGATTAGAGAGGGAGACCATACTGGAATTACATTCTCTGGGACCCGTAAACTCCAGGTCTTAGCCAATATGCCAGGGTTTAAGCGTTACCTCAATATTTAATGAAATTCCTACTTAATTCTTCTATCAGTATTCTTAAACAAAGCTTCCTGCTGACCTTTTGCTGTTGAATACTTATTTTTACTGCCTACAATAATTAACTTTTTCTGACATACTGGTGTAGAAATACTTTTATGTCAAGTACTGAGGTGGCAACTTAATCTGTCAGTACGTGAGGCAAAATAGAAAATGCAAGAGCATATATATGTATTGATTTGTGTGGCATTGCTGACAGGAAGACAAACAAGTTCTGTCTGGAAAATCATTATGTAGGGCTTTGTAAACAAAAATATCTTAATAGAAACTGTTACACTTATTTCTCTGGATATTCTCTAGCTAGAATGACCAACTGTAGCATGCGGAAAGAGCGTTTTTCTGAAGGTGGAACACAGGTCAATGTGACCTAACATTATTTAGTGGAAGTTATAAATAACACTAATTTTGCTGTGCTAAACTTAAATTAATATTGAAAGTCATTTTTGTCTCAATCTATACTCTTTAAAAGTAGAAAAATTTTGTAGGATTAACTTAGTAAGTCAACATACAACTGTGAGGAAATTTGGGGGTTGGATTGGCAGCTGAAACAAAAAAACTGTTGCAATATTGATATGGATTAATCTGACTATGGTTTTTAAACTACAACAATGAGCAAGACATACATAAGCTTTTTGTTTATAGCATAAAATGTTACTTAAATTGGTCTAAAATATTATAGTTCAAACAATTTTAGAAACAATTAAAATTAAACCTATGTTCATAATGAAACAGCAATAACAAATACAGTTAGAATGTAACTTTGTTTTTTCAAAGGAAGATTTTCACCACTGATTTAGCAGTATAGCTATCTGAGGTCACCCCACCTGACCATGGGTGCAAATTGGTTTCTTCCACTGTGGAGCAGCACTGAAAAAAGTAACTGATTTCATGACTTATCTTAGAAATAATCTTCAAACCCATGACTGCTTATTTTACTTGTCTTCTTTGCTTGCACCAGTGATGAAGATTCACTGAACAATGTGCATTCTAAATATAGACTGAAAGGGAATTCAGTTTTGTCCGTGTTGGTGAGGAATTTTAAGCTGCATCTAAGACGAGAATTGTCATCTTAGTGGGTTGCCCCATTCCCCTTGGGAAACCCTTGAGCTAAGTCTGTCTTACTTTAGTAAATCCTTTTTCTGATATATTTTTCCCCTGTATTTCATTATTTATGCCTCTTCTCTCCATCACCCTCTCCTCAATCTTTAATTTCACCATTTATCATCCTGTTGTGAGCTCTTTTTACAAACATGTTTGTTGAAAATAAGGAAAATTAAGATAAAATATTTTATATCCATTAGTATCCAGGTCATATAGTAATGCAAACTGAGTCACTCTAATTTCAATTTACTGAGTCATCACTCCTAAAAGAGAATGTTTTAACTGTTTTGATTTTCCATATATCGATCAGTGTCCATGTAGTAATGATGGTATAGTATATTGTAAGCAGGTGATAACCTACGCCAATGCAGTTTATATCATTAAATTTAACCACGCATTTCCATTTCACAGAAATCAATCACTTCCTTAAATGCTTTGGAAGTTATTTGAGAAATACAGAAAAATGGATTTTTTCTAACAATTTTATGTCTCGTTTATTTGGTTCTTATTACCATTTCAAAGATGTCTCATCCTAAAATTTGCCCAGCATAAGAGTAGAAGTCACTTTTCAGAATATTTCATAATTCATTGTCAAGCTTATGCTTTCCAGTATGAAAAGCATAGCAATGATGCGTGGGAGATTCTGTCCTGCCTGCTGCTGTTGATCTTCATCTTCTTTTCTCTGCAAGCTGCCTGTCCCTCTGAGTGCTTGACAACTGTAGCAGCTTGACACAGCACGAAAGAGCAGAAAATGTTCAGCAGCACATGGTCTTTATTAATGACAGTTTTAATTGAACGTACTAAGATACCTAAAGCTGTTTCTAACAATTGTTTTTTAGTTTAAATGGGCTACCAATACTGTAACAAAATTATTTTGACATAAAATCTTGTGGTGTTCATACAAATATTTGAAATAGTAATTTGCGAATTATATGCGGGGGAAAGGCTTCATCATGCCCTTGTGCCCAAAAGATATTATAATTTCCTTCAGTTGGTAAACGTAAACATTGCTTGAACACAGTATTGTCTTCAAACTCAATTTTATATGTTTATATGTCCCCTCCCCCATCGTAGAAACAATGGGACACTTCATGGTTCTGTCTGTTTGCTCTTCCCAAAGAAGAGCTATTACCCTTTCTTATAAATATAATTGTAGTTGGGGCAAAGATGTGTAAAATAACAGTACCATTTCAGGACAGCAGGGGCAAGGATTTGCCATCAGGTGGTCACAGTCAGATGTTAACCCTTCAGTTACACTTCCCTTTCAGCATGGCTGGAATTAATGCAGCACTACAAGACCTGGTTAATAATACTCTCTGCTTATCTGGATTTGTTGTAAGCGGTGCTCACAGAATTTGTGGGTAAATAGAGTTGACTTCTGTTGAAAAGCAAAAATAAGATTTTTTTACAAGCCAGAAATCTATGTAAGAATGCATTCTCAAGCATTCTTAGGGCTGACAGTAAGGAAAATTGTAGTGGTCAGACAGTTTCCCAACAAATGAACCACTGCAAGCAAATTAGCTTGAGTGAATAAGAACAGAAAGAAAAAGTATGAAATGTTAACAAGTAATGCCATAATTCTCCATAAATATTTTGACACTTAGCTGTGATGTCAGCTCATCTGTCTTTATAGAGTAAAATAGTCAACACAATATTTTGCACTGGTTTATTTAACAACTATGAAATATATGCAGGCATTGAAATAGTGTCATCACGTCTAAAATGGTAATTCTAAACTAAAGGCAAAATTAGCTTTTGTGTATATTAAATTGATGCCTTTCATCTGGTTTAAGTTTATGTACATCATACGTTATACGTTTCTGGTATGGTAGGAACTTAACTTGAAGTTAAATATGTTATCTGCTGCTAAGGTGCTGCACTGTTCATCTCACATAGTAAACTCCTCCACGTCACTCCATTAGAAATTCTGAGTTCCCACCGCTCCACCTGCTTCTTATGCTTGGAACCTGATTTAACTCTTTTTGTTATGACCCTCTTCAATCTCCATTTTTCCTTTTCTTAATAAAATTCTTGTCTTTCTT
Source organism: Tapera naevia (assembly GCA_033556795.1). Lineage (NCBI taxonomy): Eukaryota > Metazoa > Chordata > Aves > Cuculiformes > Neomorphidae > Tapera > Tapera naevia. The sequence continues at coordinate 9,756,061 of JAUMJJ010000059.1, forward strand.
CTGTCCATGCTGCCTTCAAATTTCCTGTTGAGATCGTCTGTCTACCGTAGTTTAAAATGACGTGGTGGATGTATATTTTTTCCTGTGTTCCTTATTTATCTCTGTACTATAAGTTATGCGTAATTCCTTCTATCATTAAAGCTTTTTCACGTCAAGAATTCTGTGTCATCATCATTTTTCTCCTCTCCTAAACCAGATTTTTGCATCTTCCCTTCCAACTAAGGCTTGTTATACAGACTCTCAGAACTCTCGTTTCCAATCATGACAATATTTGTCTCAAAGATAAGTTGTTTAAGATATTAGGGTATCAAATAAAATAAATTTTCTCAGTGTTGAGACAAAATAAATAGTTACCAAGGTTTTGTTATTCTGGACTGTTTTACTAGGTATCAGTTTGAGCTTCAGACAACTAAAAACTTATGCAAGGAATGGCCATGCTGTAGGCTCAACTGTGGTTTGACACAGAATTTATAGCATTTTGACCATATTTAGAATGTTCCAGAGGCAGCTATGATGCATTGAAAAGTTTCTGCATGAAGACAGGCAGACAAGATAGAGAAGAGAGAAAGATAAGCCAGACTCTAACAGGACCAACCAGCAAGTGAGAATGACTGTGAGAAATGTAGAGTCCACGGCATAGATCAGTCAGGGTCTACCCCAGGGCTATGGAGTGGGCAGGAGTCTCAGTGCACAGAGAAGGGTATGTTGCAGCTGCACAATCTCTTTCAAGAGATGGGGCAGAGATTAGGTTATAGTGTTAGAAATAAACTATTGACTTGTCTTCCTCCAGCTATCTCCTAAATAACTAGGCAGCCTAGAAAAATCACAATGTTATATGATTTTAGACTAAAATTCAGAAATTCACTTCTATTCATGATAGCAATAAGCTGTATATTTAAGTACTGCTATGAACAGGAATAGACTTTAAGTATTTGGAAGCTGTTCTGAGCTCATCAGAATTACAACCGTACCACATAACCATACTGAGTCCCTTATGCCTTTATGAAGATGTCTCTTCAGATTTGCTTGTTACTTTAGACTGTGTCAAGTAATTAAAAATGCACCTATATCTATTGTCAGCCCTACAGGAATCAGATGATAGAGCTTGTGAATTTCTTGCTCATTTGCTTTTGATAAATATGGACCATCACTTGAATTCAGAAATGGTAGAAAAACTCTTTTTTTTGAGCTCTGTGGAATCATTACAGTTCTTAATGTATTTAACATTGTTTCCATTTATGTTCACTATTTTTTGTGAATAATAGTTATTATAATACATAATAATAGTACAGTTATTGTATTATAATACATAATAATAATAATACAATTATAATACATAATAACCAGGTACAAATCCAGACACAAGAACCATGTTTGAAGCAAAGATAACATCAAACCCTACTCATTCCTGACTTAATAGCAATATATTACAACTATAATGTGATTACAACCTGATTTTACTCTTCTGTGACTATTAATTTATGTTGCCATAAAGGTCATTATGTGACTGAGAATAGCTATGGATTACAGATAAATATATATCTTCACTGATAGTACCTATATTAAGAACCACATCAAAGGAGAAATAATAAAAATTAACCATGTAACTTTCAGATTTCCATTTCAATGACTTAGATATAATTATATTTTGCAATTACATTTAACCAACCTTGTAATTCATGAATTTAGATACCCTGCTTTAACCTTGCAGCTAAACAACTCTCTTTTATGTTGAGATAGTAAGAACAGCAATGGTAGCCCTGTGAAAGTTAAGACAAATGGGGAATTTTCTATGCAACATCAACATATTGTTTTAGTTTTTCATTTAACCTCGAAGTAATAATGAAAAATAACTATCATATGTTTTCACAATATGTTATTTACAGGTTATTTTACAGTTATTTACATTAGCTTTAAATGTCTCTTTACAGACCTTTTTGTCTCTCATCATGTTTATGATGCAAACTGAAAAATTCCATTAGATGTGCCATTTAGAATCAATACTCTTAAAAATTTGATTTAAAATATACTGCTCACTTTTACATATATTATTAAGTAACTTCCAGTATAAATTAAAAATGTATTACAGTTAGGGTAAATTAATTATAAACTTCAGTATTTTTTGCATGATGCTTTAGACTGGCTTTGATTGTTATTTCATTGTTAATATTCATCAATTACTATCACAAATAGTATTGTAAATATGTACTTAATATAGTGAAATAGTGACCCAATTCTGAGTGATTTGTTGTTTTCTGTTTTCATAGCAGAGTGTTAAGTGAAATCATGAGTAGATTTCCTATTTTTCTGTTTGTTCAATCTAATTCATAGTCATGAACTGTTGTCAATAATTCCAGCAGTCTTTCCCAAAATGAAGTTGCAAAGAAAATTGCTGTTTGGTACTACGCACTTTGTAGTTAGGATTTCCATGGTGTTTAGGTGCACAAAAATTAATAACCTTTTGTATCAAATCCAATAGCTGTTACTGGAGCATTTGGAGTGCCTTGTCTCAAGACACGAAAGGTCACTGAGGATGACAGTGGTGAAACGGCAAGCACAGTCTCCCTCAGGAGTTTCCAGTGAAGTTGAGGTCCTCAAAGCTCTGAAATCTCTGTTTGAGCACCACAAGGCTTTGGATGAAAAGGTACAGTATGGAAAAAAGCTTACTGAATGCACTCATTAACTTACTGTGCCTTGTGATGCAGCAGAGCAACAATACAGTTTATTTCCTTCTTGCAATATGTCTTATTTACAGCATAAGCAAGTGTCAGGAGAAATCTGTAAGAATGTATTACCAACAGCTGTAATGCACTTCAGGTCACTTTAGCTAACTTTTGTAGACAGTAGTACTCATTTATCAAAATAAGCAAATCTCACCCCTGCCAGACATGCTTGTCCGGTTTAGCACTAAATAAACATGGCACCATGGAATTTATTGTCTGTACAGTGTACTTTTAAGTTATTGCTGAAAAAACACGTATCTCAAATTTTAAAATCACAGAGTAAAAAGGCAGAATGAGCTATTAGTAACTACGTAAAGGAACTTGACTCGCAACAAATTTTAAGAGGAAAACTTCATAAGTTTCAGAGATTCTTTTAGCATTTAACTACATAAGCACTGCGTTCCCTCTATAAGTAAATAACCTAATTATGAGATCCTTCAGTATCAGAGCTAATGAAGGACTTTCAGAATCATGATAAAAACCGTGGATGATAACTACATCTAGTTATGCTAAGTAAGAGGGTCTTTCCACTGGATTCCTCGCATATCCTGTGCTGTAAAGACTCCTTTGTGTGAATGAAACTTCGTGCAACTCGGAGGTATCACCTTGAGCATTGCTTTACATTAATTCAGAAATCCAGTTCATGTCTAGAAACTATATACTCAGAAGGTGATTGACCTGAATTATAAGTGCCTCAGAACTACACATGCAGGGAGCACATGAGAACCATCGCTCACAACCAAGGAACCTAAGTCTTGGCTGATTTGCTTGGGCTCATCTGTGCGGCTGAGTTGCTTCTCTCTTTGAGATGGTTGGGTAAGCAGCACAGTGTCTGAAACCACTGGCTGCATAGTTCTGCTGTGTTGTGTAGAACAACTTCATTGTTCTTCCAGTAATAAATATAACTTTTTTGAATTCAGAAATGTACTCAGAAAGTTGACCAGATTTAAGGAACTATTAATGAAAAGGGTAGCTGTAGTTGTATAATAATATTTCGTTGGTAATAAAGGCGTGAAACACCGTGGGTTATTAGTCACACCAGATTAACTCTCAGTTTATAAGTTAAATGAATTTAAGTAGCTTATACCAAGTCCAAATTTATTTTATATTTAGGTATATCTCTTTAATTTTATGTTCTATTCAGTTACACATCATGAAAGCATATTTAAATAAAAAGAAATATAATGATTTCCAGCTGCTGTAAGCAATTAATTGTTGTAAGATGTTGGATTAAGAGTTTCAAAATCCTGTATTATTAAGTATATCATTTGAGGATTGATAGGGTTTATGGTCTAAGCCTCGAACTTTCATCCAACACTTTAAACACTGATAAAGCTATGAAGTTAGTAGGAAGCTCTTCTGGTTTTATACTTTTTGACACCATACTGCATAAATATGAGAAATAATAAGTACTAAACATTAAATAGATTCTGATTATTCAGCAGTTATGTACACTTTCTTTTATGAGTTTTTTAGTGTTTAGGTACTATGGAGTTTATTTTATATCTCATTTTGAAAATTATTGTACAGAATTAGACTGAAGATAATTATAATATTTCAGCCTATATTCTTGAAAATTCTGGTTTTGATTTTTTTCATGTAATATGCTAAAATCAGTGTTCAGTTCATTTAAATATTTTGGTGTAGCAGAAGTATTTCTCTTACATATATAATGGGTCTCTGTCTCAGTACTGATGATAATTATCAGTGTAGAAAAATCAGCCATCTGCAGTCGTATTAACAGGAGATTTGTTACATTATAAAACATGCTTTAAAATGGATTGGCGAAAATTAATTTTCCCATGTGCTGTTTATCTATGTGTTGTACTTTTTAAATTTTGATATAATGAATCAAATTTTCAATATAAACCATTATGAGATCAATCAAGAAAATTTTTTAGTAAATTATTTTAAAATATTTTGTTATAAACCCAGCACATATAACTTTCAGGTGCAAATCCTATGTAAAATTCTGTGTTTATGTTACAGTATGTCTCTTTTAGGATTGGATCAAAGATATTTTATATATCATTCAGGCACATGATGATGTAATAATATCACATTGTACCACACATTGTCAGCATTGTTGGGATTTTTATTAAAAACTAATAGAAGTAAAAAAAGACTGCATACACCCAAATGTGCTAAAAAAAGTTATGGTATGTGAGTCACCTATTATACACTTTCCTTTACAGAAAAATTATATAACTTAAACTTGTTTCAGACTCTTCAGAAATAAGATATCTCTCCACATATGAAAACTGGCTGATCCACAGGTTAGTAGAATAAGGTACGTTCTAGAAGACAGCTGACCCAAATGCCTTCTCAGTGCAGGACCAACTGTTTTGGATTTGCTTAGGAGCCTGTCTAAACAACTTCCGACTATTTCCAGGAAGAAAGTATGTTCCGATGTTTCTCCCTCATTGTACTTTTTTTCCATGATACCCAGCTGGAGATTCCCTTCTTGACTCTTGCACTTGTTCCCTCTTGTGATGTCACTGTCCATCTCCAAGAATTTGGCTTTTTTTCTCTATGTCTTCTGGTTAGCTGGTTGTAGACAGCAATAAGGTCTCTTGTGAACTTTCCATTCTTGAGTTTGACCAGACCCAGCTCTCTCAGCCTCTCTTCATATGCTATGACCAACTTGGTGAGCCTTCACTGAAGTCTTTCGGGGAGCCCAAAACCAAATGCAGTCTCAAAAGTCCAGAAGGGAATAATCATTTCCCTCAACTTGCTGACTAAACTTCTGCTCATGTAAACCCGCATGTGTCTAGCCTCATTCACCCCAGGGTCTCTTCTGCAAAACTGCTTTTCTTGCCCAGTCCTGTCCTGTTGCCTGGGGTTATTCCATTCATAGTAATGAAATGCCATTTGGACATAGTGCCACTGCTCACAAACCTCTGAGCCTTGCAGTTCAGACAGTTTTCTATCTACTGTATAATCCACTTATCCAATTCATATCTCATCCTTTTCTCTATAGGAGTAAATGGAATATCTTGCAGAAAGCCTTGGCAAAAACAAAGTAAAAAACATTAACTGTTCTCCCCTCATCCAGGGAGCCAGTTATCTTATAACACAAAGCAATAAGGCTGACCGGATGTCATTTGCCTTTAACGAAGTCATACTGGCTCTTACCAATCACCACCTTGTCTTTTACATACCTGGAAATGGCTTCCAGGAACATTCGCCCCTTAATCTTCCCAGCACTGACTAGCTTGTGTTTCCCTGGTTCTTCCCAGGATAATTCCTGCCTTTCATGATAGACATAGTATTTGTGAGTTTTCCACACATCAGGAATCCCCCCTGACTGCCATTGCCTTTCAAAGATGAAAAAGGCCTCACTATGATGAGTTAATCAAGTCTCTCAGCACCCTTGGATGCAGCCAATCTAATCCCTTTGACTTATGTATGAGTCACTGAAGCGTCCTGTCCTCCTGTATTGTGGGTTGTGCTGCACTCCCACAGACTCTGCTGCTATGCTCAAGGAGGCCTGAGGACAGAACTGTGCAGTAAGTACTGAGGCAAAGAAGTATGATATGTGATATATTGATGTCATACCAAATAAACATTGCCCCATCAGAAAATGCACACAAAACCAAAGTAGGTTAATGGATAAAGAGTAATAAAAACGGTCAGAAGTGCACTGAAAATGTATCATGATCTTTTGCAAATGAGTAATGGAAAATTTTCTTTATTTTTCTTTCTTTACAAAAACATATTGACATTGAAACCAATAATTTATGTGTTATACACTTGAAAAAGAACAAGAAGATGTTTTCAGTAAAATATTTGCCATTGAACTTTACAAAAATCTCAAGGAATTCTTTACATTCTTCCTAAACGCAAATATTCTTTCATGTTTTCACTTCCTGTACTAAAACATCTTGAGGTGTTGTAACAAATGCTGCCACTTTTTGCACCAGTTGGACTGGTCATGCAAGGATTGCTATGTACACAGTACCAGAACTACAAAAACATCCTCTTTACTATAATGAAATGCAAAGAAAAGTACTAAACAGACTGGAAGGTGGAAAATAAGACATATCAATTCAAGATTCATATTTCCATGGAGGCCTGTTTAAGTATAAGGAAAAACAGAAATGACATCTTAACTTATTTGAAAAAAACGTATTGGCTATACGTATGTTACATGAAGTCTGGGTTTTGCTTTTATCTTTTGTCCAAAAGACAGACCAGCATAGAGAGTTCGTGGCCATGATTACATTATTCAGAGATAGTATGACTGTCACTGACAGTTATTTCAGTGTCTGACAGTGACTTCAATGTCACTTCACTCTCCGAAAGCTTGTCATGCGGTTCCTGCACTAGAGAGCCAGTCCTGTAAACCCGATAGGTCCTCCCCAGTGAGTAGAAGATACTAAGACTATGCTGTTATTCTTACTTCGTTATCCATACGAGATGATAGCTGTGCCAAAAAGCCTTCGTAGACTATTCTTGCATAGTTGCAATTTGTGAGCACTTTTAGTTTAGGACATGGGGATAATGAAAAAGTTAATTTAGTTTATAAATATTTACTATTTTACGTGTGTCTCAAAGTAATCTCACTGTATCTCCTTGGGCGAGTGAGTTGCCTCACAGCAAATGAAATTGATGCTGTATTATTATTTAGAAATGTAATTTGACAGAAGCAATACATACAACTTTATATATCTCATTATGCTAAAGTTTTTAGAAATATGAAAAAAAAAGTACATGGGAAGTTCTGCCAGCAATTCTAGATTTTCTTCATGTTCAAATCAAATTGTTTTTTCTAGCTGTAATGTTAGGTTATGTCCTACCAACAATGAGCATGGTTAAAAAAATGGAAAAGTTTTAAACACTAGAGTTTAGGACTAGTTATGACTGGGACTGATGTGAAATTCTGACTTTACATTTCTAACAGCCTTTGCTATTGCGTAAGTCAATTGAAATTGGCAACTGTATTCGTATGGAAGTTAGTCTGTATAGAAATTTCTCTTCATTTAATCACCTCTGACCTTCTCAACACTCCAGATCACAAAGAATTCTCTTACTGCTGCTAAGAAGCTGATAATTTTCTTTTTTTATTTCATGCAATGAAAAGTTGTAGAAATACTGTAAGACATGGCTATATATTTGGATATTGAAAAACAAATATAAATTAAATATTTATAACAAATTAGGACAAGATTTATTAGACATCATTCCAGTTGAATAGAAGATAGAAGTTCATGGTTAGAACAGACATTGAGTACAGAGTAGGTCAAGAAGTACATACTCCTTATATGCAATTCAAGAAGCACAAACCTAGAAAAATGGTTACTTTATTTACACCATTATATAGCTATAATTGAATTCTAGTATTTGCCTGAGCATGTTTATTTTTGTGCAGTTGTTTTCTGGAATTTTGCTGTAAACTTTGTGTTCAACATTTAAAATGAGCTTTTGGAAAGCAGAAAGTGTTTGAAGTAACTCCTTCTCCAAACCTATCTTTTGGCAATTTTTTAAAAGAAATGTCCTGTTGATCTTCATAGAGGAAAGCAACTATCGGGTGTTATTGTCCTAGCAATGATTCGAAAACCACTTGTGCTCTTAAGGTTAATTAATGGCAGAAAAGTATACGTACTATTCTTGCAAATAAAACCAACCTGTTCATGTCAACATTATCATTACCTTTTTATTCGTTAGCAGATAGCTAGGAGAGTTTTATACAAAAGACTTCATAAAAAAAAGTGATTCAATTCTAGTAGGTGCAAGTGTTTTCTAAAGCTCTTTGTGGGCTGCAGTTTGGAAGAGAAAGAAGAATTTGACAGCAAGGAAAAAAGTGGGAAGCAGTTGCTAGGATACAGGGAAAGATGGGTGATATTTTGCACCAACAGCAGTGCTAACTTGACATTGACTATGCTACATTTCAAGATAATTTGAATTCATTTAAAAGGCAGAGGAATACCCAGTCATCTGGGCACAGGTTGGAATACACCCTCTATCATGGAGAGAGCAACCCTTTTCTAGTGTGTCTGTGGCAATGCAATGGGAGTCTGTCCCTTGAAAATGCATATTATATCAAGTTCTGGTAAAGTGATGTCTGATTAGTCTCACTTTGTCAAACACTATTTCGTAAAGGTTTATCTAGTGTGCAAGAAAATAGAAATACATTGCAGGACCATATGAAATTTAAGTAGTATGTTATTTCTGAATTGATAAACACGATCTCACTAAGATAATGCTTACTTCTGTGAATTATATTTACTCACTTACTGTCTTCAACTTCCAGAAAAGGGAAGACAATTTAATATTCTAATATTAATTTGCATTCATCATATGAAAGAAAAAGAAAAAAATAAGTTAAAATAGTTTATATTTGTTCTTGCTCCTTTGTCTCTAAAGAAATAGTGACCAGGAACGACAGCCTTTACTGCACCTGTCAGAAGTTAGGATGGTACTGTTTGATTTGTTTGCTGTGACTTAAATTTGAAGAGAAAATCCAATACAAAATCCCATGCAGTACATTTGTGTATGGCTTTTCAGAGACTTTGGCTGTTGCCGTGTGTTTAGGCTCAAAGGCTATCTGATAAGACATTACAAAGCTCAGAAAAACATTAATAAAATTACTAATTGGTAAATATTGCTCAGAGAAAAATATTATCCAAGATTTATGTGTAGTGCATTCATTAGCATGGCATTTGTATCCTGTATTTCTTCCTGGGATGTGAATGACCCCCACTTGAAACCTTTATTCAGCTTTTGTGTTCTTTCTCAATTTTATTTTGAAATCAATTGAAGACTGAGAAAAAAATTAAAATGAGAAATAAAGTTAAAATTTCTGGGCTGTAAACCAGACCAGATTACTCCATCAGATCAGAGCACTGATGTAGTATTTTTCCTCTTTTTTACTGGTGGAATGAAAGACTTCCCTCAACTTGAACACTTGCAATGTATGTGGTTGAAAATGAAGAATCAATTGCAACATTTCCAATGTCACCATGGCAAATGTGACTCTGAATTTCTTGTTCACTGGTCAGATGAAAGGAAAAATTAAGTCTTTTGTGCCAAGGCAAGGCCAGGGAAAAGAAGTAATTTCTAGGTGTGGTTCTTTGTCACATAGACATTGTGTAATGTTTTTACTGGCAATGGGAAAAGAGTGAAAAAAAAATTGTAATAGCTTTACATTTAGAATAAAGATGTTAATTCTCTACCTATTTTTTTTTCTGAAATGCCATATAAAAATATCTCCTAAATTTTCTTCAAAGCAAACTCCAGTTATTTCCAGGTATTGTTGTTTTCAGGCTTTAAACTGTCCATATGTTTTGGTTCTATAGTGCTACAGTGTATAAAGGTTAAAGATAAGTTTTCTGATTCCAGTTCCTTGTACAGCTGTGACCTCCTCAGTAACGTGGCCTAATTGATTTGCAAATTCTAACACTGTTTGAAGTGAATGCCAGTGCTAGACATCTTATAACATATGTATAAAACATACATTCTGATTTATAAAACACTTAGGCTTCAATACATAGAGTTTTCAGGAAACTTACTTTTCAGAAAACAAAGTCATTGCATTTCATCTCAGCTATTGACAACTATGGTCCTGTGTATTTTATCTCAGTTATATCTTGACCATCTTGTCCCTTCAAAGTTCTTACGGCCCAGAGGTCTGAAGTCAGGAAGATGATTGCCATTTTTCTATGTATTCTTTACATACAGGTTGAGCTCTTCATTAAGAAACAGTTGTCTGTCAGCTCCCACTGAATTTATGGAGACTGAAGTTAGGCCTCTTGAGACAGGACTACATCCCTCACTGGCATGACATGGAGTTTAATAGTGGAGAACTAATAAAAGACAGAAATGGTAATGGATAGACCAGCAGGATACAGAAAGAGGGTTTTGGAATCCACAGAAGAATCAAGAACCTCTGGGAGGGCAGAGGGCATGGTAGGAAAAGGGAGGAAGGAGGGGTGTGAATGCCAGATGGTGGGTTCATACTGCCTTGGACGTTTGTCCATCTGCATAGGGATACAGGTGATCAAGCAGCCCTTGGAATCTGGTTGAAGAGCTGTTGAAACAATGCTGTTTTAAAGGCAGAATATGATCTAAAAAAAATAGTAAAAAGGAAAGGCAAACAAAATAAGAAATGCTTTTTCAGCTGTTTAAACAATTACAGTTTTTCAACTACAGCCAGTATAACTGGTGCATTATATATATTTGATATGAAGTATTTTTATGAAAAATACAGTTAGGTGGAAATTATGAATAAATTAGAATTAGAAAATATATTGCAAATTAATTTTACATATTTAAGTGTGTTAGAATTGAACGCTAAAAAATTTATATAAATGACTGTGACCATAGCTCATGTACTACCACAAACCTGAAGATTTATAAGCATATTTTCCAGAAATTATGTAGCTCATTTTGGAGAGCGAAATTTATGATTAAAGGGGCTTACATACATTTGTGATGAAAAATAGTACAAACATTTAATAAGTAGAAAGAAAAGACATTTTAGGTTCCATTGCATATTCTCACGGCATTCTCTTGTTCTGGTATAAGAAACTGTTTGTAGTAATTTTCACTCATCACTGTCACCCAGAGGTAGCTCAGTCACTGCCATTTGAAGATGGCTTCAACTCCATTTGCATCAGGTGAGTGACAGGCAGGATCAGTTACTGCAGCTCAGCTATTGTTTACATAGTCATACCTTACAGGAAATTTCCATTTAATATACAATGTGCATCTTTGGGAATATTAACAGTTGATATTTTCCAGTCTTATAGTGCTGAAGAAATTGAGGGAAATTAATAAATCAGATATAGGACTATAAAATTGGGGATTCTTTATAGTCTTGGGGATTTTTTATGTCTTAACACTCTTCAACTCACTTTTATTCTGCTCTTTTGAGCACCTCTCACTCATGTTTTCTCTTTTGCTAAGGCTGGCAACATATTTTAGCGTGTAGTAAAACTACAATTCCCTGAGAGCATTCAAATAATTTATGTGAATCTATAAAATACATTTTCAAATTTGTTTTTCTTAATAGAGCTGAAGTATGTAAAGATGACCAAACCTAAAAGTACTGCATAAGCAACTGGTTTTGCATTTATCAGACAGGCTGAATTGTTTTAATTTTTAATGTCCATTTCCTGAATATGTATTTGATATTTATATTTAGTTAGTTTTAAAGCATAATTGGGACCAAGTTAGTATACAAGGTATATTATAGTTTTGCCAGTAAGTAATTTTCATCTATTAAAATCAAAGCCAGTTTGGGAATGTGCTGAGTGTTTTTTGCAAGTTTTCCCTTCTGGAAAACAATGTAAAGAAAAGTAATGTATATTAGACTAAGAGGTATCACAGGAATAGTTGTGAAAGCATTAGGGCTTACAAATCCTCTTCAGGGTTCTCCTGTACTTGTCAAGTGTCTGAAAAAATTTGTATGTACAGGAAAATGTATGAAGTTTCATTGTACATTACAGATTGATTTTTGTTTTGCTGTTATCCAGCTACATTTTTTGGTCTAATAGAATATGCTAACCATCCCTACAAATGTTGCTAATAGCCTTAAATATCCTTGTATCACCAGCTGGAGCAGAATTGCTGCAGTACATCTGGAATATATATATAAATATATCCTGAGTGTTGACTTGTTAGCCAGGTTATAAATTTCTTTAGTGTGAGGTGCTTAATGTAGTTGTGTAGATTAGGAGAGGGGTTGCCATAGGCTGCCTTCATTATCAGGAGAGAGTCACCTACACACAGAACTGAAGGTCACTTTAGGTCTGATTTGCCTTTGTTCATATCGCTACATGAGCTGACACTGAGCCAGAGCACTCAAACAACAGTAAATATGTCCTCAGAGGTATTAAATTATTATTTATTAATAAATAACATTTAATAATAATTACAAATGTAGTAATAGTAATGATTGAATAGACCAGAGACATCTTAGGAACAGAACAAGTCATCTATGAAACTGGTACAAACACAGCAGTCTTTTCTGCTTATGAGAGTATACCTTGTTTATGACTTTTTTCAAAATCCAAACAAATTGCATGTTGATATAAAAAGTCTTTAATATGTGTGCCTGAAGGCAATGCTGCAAGTTATTTTTTCAATGAATTTGTTGCATTCATTCAATATGAACAGATTAGTAGTCTTTCATGGAGTGATCTTAAAACATCTGTAAATGTTTTTTCCCTTATCCTTTGTAAAAATGCTTGTGAACAACGTTTTATTTTTATGCCTAATGTGATCTTGCAATATTTACATTTGCGGTGTCTTCCATAAAATTATAGGGGAGCTGGAGAACAGCAGTGTGGCAATTAAAGTTTGACACAATTTGTGAGCGCTGTCTTCCTATAGTTAGGTTTAAATGTCTGCTACAAAGTATGTCTCATGAAAGGATTCAACACACGTGCCTGCAAACAGACTGTCAAGGCATTCGAAAGTGCATATGGCAGATTATGTAATCTTTGAAGACTGATAGAAATTACGTTACTGCACATATTTTGATTTTTCTTCTAGGTAAGGGAACGACTGAGGGTTTCTTTAGAAAGAGTCTCTGCACTGGAAGAAGAACTAGCTGCTGCTAACCAGGAGGTAACATAAAACACTTTCTCCCATTTTGAGGTTCAATTTCTCTAATACGCTGTCCCCTGTTTCCCTGTCACTTTTCTTAAAACTGTCAGAGAAAAAAAAATTATGTTCTGAGTAAGCTGCTCAGTGAAGCTTGTTTAAGGTGGTTGTAAGATTAATACAACCTTCTGTTTACTGATTTATTCCCTTCTTCTATTCCCTTGTGAGCAAGCCAAAATCAAAGAGCTAGTGACAAATTTCTTATCGGACATGGAAAAAAGGAGTGAGTAGCCAAATATCTCAGATACTGTATACAATTAAATAACCTGAATTTCCATTTTAGTATAAAATTAAGTAAAGCACAAAGATGTATATACGCACATTACATTAATGTAAACATTGATGGAGCAAGGATTGTAGATGACCTTGGAATTTAGATTTGTCACTTCCCTTTTAATTGCAGTGTATTAGGGTAAACTGTGGTGCCATATAAGTAATTTGAACTTGGACAAGGTATTTTTTTCCTGTACGGTAGTTTGCAGGCTGTTCTCTTTTATTTGAAAGGGAAAAGAGCAATACGTAATTGTAATACACGCACAACTCTACACAATCTAGAAAGGAGTTTTTCACCCCAGAGAGATGATTCTGAGGCCAGAAATTTTCTCGTATCTAGGACTATATTGAAACACAAAATGATGACAGTGGAACAGTCCTCTGATTAAATGAGTATATGTTAAGTTATATAAAAAAGTATGTTAAGGCAGTGCCTTGAACTGAAAGGTTATGGCTATGGTTCTGACACAAGAAGTACAGCAAGAAACAGCAGACACTCATGAGTAGCTGTTGGAATTATCCTTATATAAAAGAGAAAAATTGAGAGAGCAAGACTATAGTTTTCCATCATTAGCTGGTAAATAAACTCTAATTTAAGAGTCATTATAACATATTACACACATACCAAAGGGAATGAAAACATCTGGAATTCCAACAAAGCTGATATCAGCACTATCTTACAAAGCATTTCATATTTGATAGGGAATAATAACACACATTGACTTTAAACTGCAGGGGCAATTGAGAAGGACAGTTGGACCCATTGGGAGAACTTAGCTTGTGTAGCTAATATTTATATGTAATCACACAAAGATAATACAGAAAGACACTGATCTACAGTTCCAACAGTAAGTATCGATATGGCATAAGTCACTGTCATTGGTTCAGTTGAAATTTTCAGACACAAGAATGTCCACTGAATTATTCATTGCTGTTTTGATTCTGTGAAGGCAGTAGTTTCTATAAAAAAGTCAATATATAGTATATCTCCTTTTCATGTAAATGCTACACAGAAATTAATTTATGTAATATTTTTAATCTGCTAGCCATTTGTAATATTTTTTAAATCAATTCTCTCTGTATATTACAATATAAAAGATACATCAAATTATCAAGGGCATCTTTGTGTTTTCTACAGGTTTAACAACAATATTACAGGCATAGCATTAACCAAACTAGTTACATTGACTGTTCTACTAAATATGAAGTCTTAGTTTAAAATTTTGTTAAGCTGGAGAATACTTACAGGGTACATCAACTCCTTATTAAAACATGTTTACAAGCACTAAACATTATACTGTGTCTTACAGAAAACAAGATTCAGCTCAGAATTAGGACTCTTGAATTTGCATGCCTACATATGAGCCAGATCTATGAAATTCACCTGCAGCCTGTGGAGCTCTAGTAAATCCAGTCTGCCAGCTAATCTGGCAGTTAATCTGCCAGGGCTGCCAGACAGAACACAAAATTCACAGGAGAGCTGTGTCTGTCTGGAGGAGGAGGTGGGAAAAGAATGCCCCTTCTCACTGTGAGGATGCCAAATGCCTGTGTTAGGTAACTGACTCTCACAACAAACTCATAAGTGGACACCTAATGAATAGACAAACAGCAAAAGGTCTTGGAATCAGACAGTCAGCTTCTAGGTATGGGGGAGATACAAAATGGGCCTATATTATGCTTAAATGGTGGTTTGAAATTCTGTGAATATCCCTTTTACTCAAGGAGAATATTTGACTATATCTTTTATTTTGGTGCAACTTATTAGTGGTAGTAGAAGGGACCCTTAAACATAGCAGCTGTTAGAGAATTTTCATGCAGGCTGGGTCAAGATAACTAAGTTCTGTAGTCATCTTTGTAGTATTCACCTTTTATCAGCCGTTATCACACAATGCACCCCAACTTGTACATTTCTTTTTATGTTTACACTGGAAGCCATTATTTGTTCAGAACTGGTAGATGTTGTCCTATTCATTGTGTCTGTTGTAGCTGTAGATACATAGTAGATAGTGTTAACATTTGTCTGAAAAATTTACCTCCTGTTTTTCATTAAAATTACTGTAAAACATAAACACAGGTGCTTTTAAAATGATGCTGGTTTTCATCTGGTTCCACATAACCCACGGTCTCTCCAAATAGTTTTGTTGATGGAGGTTATAATTTGCAGCTAGCAATTAGACAAGCTGAGAGTGGTACATGCTATACCAAAGCTCAGTGGTACAATGGTGTCTGTGTATGAACATTTTGAAGGCAAATGTGATGTTTTTCAGTGACTATATGAACATTTTCAAATTCCAGCAAAGTTCTCCTAACTAGTTTCCCTTTTACACACTAATTGGAGAGGAATGAGTCTCATTTGCAAGGGAAGTGGGATGAGAATTTTCCTTCCTGGTTTTTGTCATCTATGGTATTAATGGACATTAACTTTAATATCGAAATTACCAACAAGATAACCATTTTTGTTCCACAGCTTTTGAGATTCTTACTAAGATTATGAGTGGGAGTCTTTGGTAAAAGAAGGCTAAACCACAGCACATGCAAACAGTGCACTAAGGTGTTTCATTAGCGCTATTTATCACAAAGACCTAAGTCTCTAGTGCCTTTCGTGGAGTAGGTATACATAGATTGTGGACAGGTGCTACTTTGGCCCATAGTCATGCTTTTAAATCCATTTATGCTGCAATGAGCAGTGTTAAATGACAACTGTTGAGATTTCCATAAACAGATTTCACTGTTTCCCAGAACTCTCAACAAATAGTTTCCCAAAAAATAACCTCCGAAGCTTTTTTTCCCAAGGCTTGTATGTAAAATGAAGCTTTATACATAGTTAATACTCTACTGGGAAGAAGCAATTTTTTAAATGATTGCATTTATTTTGCACATGAATTTTCACTTGTTCTTCTTAAACATTTATCCAGCTCTTTTAAAATTTTCCTGTATTAATAAGAATTTTAATATAAGTCGCTTTCCAAAACCCTTTTTTGTTTCTGGTTAATATGCTGGATTTTCCATCGTTACTCATTAGCAGAAAATGTGGCATGGAAAATACAGCTTTCATTACATTTATTATCTCAAAGATATACTTTAGGGACCCAGAAAACACTGAGATTGTAGAATGTGAAATTAGAGCAGTTACTGGTTTGAGTTTATAAATCACTGTACTATCATGCTTCTTTTCTTCAGCATTTGTTGAAAATGCCAATGCTGTTTGCAAATGTCAAACATTATATTGCTTCTGTCAATTGACTTATAGATTATATTTAAAACACTCAGGCTTCCTTTTAAAACCTCATTGTTACAATTACCACTTGCAAATACAGATTTTTTTCAGCCATTGAGGATAAATTGAACTCTTGGAGCTATCAGAGAGGTTGCATGAGATCTGGACCACGGATCTCTGAATCACATAACTGCATGCATTCTCTTATTTGGACAGTGGGTTTCTTCCTGACAGTGGGTTAGTTTATTCATTAGGGTGCTCTAATGTTATTTTTTATAGCATCCATGAAAACATTCATAAATTATTTACATTACTGAAAAGGAAGGATTATTAGCAATTTACGATTCTTTTTATTCTGTAATATAAGAGTAAACCAGAAACTGTAGCCACTTGTTCACAATGTTAACTGCCTAACTTATGCTGTGCAGGGCAAGTCATGAAGCCAGTAAAAAATGCAGATACTTTTAACAGTTGAGGTCAATTTTGACTGACTGTGAGTTATGCTGCAAACATGTTTGTATTATTATTACCGTTAATGAAATATTCTGTGATATTTAATATGTATGTACTTTGAAGTTAAACCTCAGCTAACTGTGGTGTGTTCTTTTTACTCATGGTTGCATATGAAAACACATTCCCTAGCTGTTTCAGTCCCTATCAGCTTAAGGCACTTTTAGTTACAGGAGTTCCTTGGTGACCTTAGCGTTTGTATGAATATACAATGCAAAGTTATTTTGCAGAGTAGAAATATTGTTAAAGGAATAGTTTGCTGAGAAAAATAGCACATACATTTCTTGAATGTATAAAATACACAGGATTTCATAAATACAAAATTCAGAAATGATGGATATCGAATTTCTGGATGAAACGGTGAAATTCAGTGACGTTTTTCTGAAGAAGGCCAGACTAGATGGCATATACCTGTTTCTGGTGTCTTTAAGTATAATTTATTTTGTGAAAAATTTGAAACAGCCTTCTGTATAATTTTACTGTATTTTCTCAGACTAGTGCAACTGAAAGTTCTTTGCTCTTACATTTTCCTTTTTAAGCTAAAATTTTACGCAGGTCTAACTCTGGAGATCTTCTTTGTGATCTGAACTTTAATTTTAAATGCCTATGTAATTGTATCAAATTATATCTTTTCTGCAAAGATGCACATCATTACAAATATATTGGTTTAAATGTAATCTTTATGTACTCCAGGTAATTGCTTTTCATTCTGCATTTAACCTTAACAGTCTAGTTAAATGTTAACTCTGCAAAAAGTTAGTTGTCTTTTAGTTATAAATGCAGTAATGAAGTGGATGTTTTTCATACTCCATATTCCACAGCATTATTTTTTCTCTCTACACATTTGAATTAGGATGCATGACAGGTCAACTGAAGAGACTGAAAATTCCTACAGCAGCACTAGATACTTTATTGCCTTATTTTTATACCAAGTAAAAAACAAATAAGTTCAAGAAAAAATCAGTTAAGTTGCTACAGGTATTTTATGTCCTCAGCTAATTCTAACCTAAGTTCTCAGAAGTAAAAAAACCACTAAAATTATTTGTGGTTAATGAGGGCAGCAGGGCTCATCTTTGTATTTCCACCAAAAGAATTTTTTACTATAATCAGGGCAGAATAGGTCTAAAATTCAATGCATTTTTCAGGTAGTCACTGAGGAGCATTAAGTACTATTAACATATTTGAGACAAGCATCACTATTCCACTTCCAAAAGTGGTTTCTCAGTATAATTTCTATAAATGTCTATCACAAAGAAAAATATCCAAACACTTTAGAGTACAAAAAGAATGTATGTTTTCTGCAGTGGCAGTAGAAAACAATTTTGGACATATTTTAATATTACTATACAAAAATATCAAATAAACATGCTCTCAGATTTAAGGTGCCTTTTTGTAAATTTCTTAGTCAGTACAGGCCTATCTATGTGTTGGCTAAATCTACTTTTTGTAAGATAATGCCTAAATTAATATGGCAAAAGATAAAAAAAAAAGCTATGTAAAACTGTGACTTGCTAATGGTTTTTGCTTTACTGGTCCCCAAGCTTTCTGCGTAGCTATGGAGCAATTGTTTAAATATACATTAAAAGAGCAGACAGATAGACATTTGAAGTAGATTTTTTCAGATCTACTTCATTTTTTTGTCTGACAGAAACATTTGACTTAATGAAAACTTGGTCCCCCATGTTTAGAAACATGGCTAGTTTAGTGCTTTGGTTTTAGCTCTGAATAAAAGATATCTGGAGATTAAAAATTCCCAGTTTCAAACTCTCCATAAAATTAGCATCTTCATCAAAATGAACATAAAGCTAATCCAGTGTATTCTTTTTATGTATGTTTTAAAAAACATTTCTAGGATGCTCATCCGTAAAACAAGTCAGGTACCACTAATCTATCGTAAATGTCATCCTGGTTTTGTTCCTTGGTCAGGATTCTGTGCACTTCCTGGGAAACAGGCATGCACTAAATTAATTTCTGTATAAATATTTAATGTGAACTTTTCCTGCAAGAATTTTTGGTTATCCTCTTCCTACCTTGTTGCTCTGACTACATCTTCATCTGCCAGATTGGCTGAGTTTCTCCTCTGAAAGCAGAGACAGCTTTGCTTTTACAATCTCACACTAACCTAACAGTTTTCATTGATGTAACACATTTCCATACTTACCACATGACTTCTCCTGCACTCCAGGCAGTTTTCCCTCTAAGCCCTACAGTGTTTTGTTTTTTAATCTGCAGTTTCACATTAGAAAAGTTTTGAATAACACTTCTTTATATCACTCCTCAAACATCATTCCTGTCACCTTTATTACTGATGAATGTTAAACAAGTAATGAAAAAGTTCTAGTCTTTCACATCTTTTTTTCCAAATCTTTGGTTCAAATAATTAAATAAAAGTTAGTAGGAAATCTGTGACAAATATTCGTTCTATTGTTTAAATGTTATATTCTCATTTTTATATTTTATATACTGTAGCCTAAGTTTCCAGACCTATGCTGTTAGAGTGAACTTGTATTTCTAATTGCATTTAAAAAAGTGGCATAATCTTAATTATAGCTTAGAGTGATGCAAAAATAGAAATATTTTTTCATATATTTCATAATAATGTCTTCAAATTTATAATCAAGTGCTTTCACTGTACATTTTTACGATGATTATTATTACATTACTACACCCCAAACAGAGCTCCAGTAAAGGACCAGGACTCCATTTTGTTGTAAAAAACCACCTATTAAAACCTAATTCCTGCTCCAGAGCATTTATAGTATAAATTTGCTTTGTAGTGTCCATTGCTCATACATCTGTGGAACAGAGGGCATTGCTGTAAAGCCAAGTTAGCACGGTGACCTGTGCAATGCATGAGGCAGATATCACCATTTTTAGTATCACAGGAGCTTTGCAAATAATCACTCACAAGAACAAGATGCAGGCTAATTTGGTCCTTTTATGAACATCCTTGCTCCTGAAAACATGAAGGTTATTTTAACCAAAGTGAATGGTTTACTGTTCCTACAGCAGAAAAAGTAATGTGCAATCTGATAGAATTCATGGGAATAATGATCGACTTTGTAAGTAACGATAGATGAACTTGGCTAATTTGCTGCTGGCTGTCATGGCATCTGCTCAGGTCCACAGTCTGCCACACAACTGTTGTCCTGTTACACTACATAAATGCTGGTATGCTGCATGAATCCTAATGTGCCCACCTTGTCGTAACTCCATCCTTGGAAGTTAAATGCTGAGTTCATGTCCTCACACCAGCTCCATGCCTGTTTTTTTAATGGAAGAGAGGCTGAGGCTGCAGCCCTGCAATATCCACGAAGTCCTGAGTCCAAATGACTATAGGAGATGGTATTCAGGACTAACTATATAACGCAACTATTCTGCAACTAATCTGCATGTATGGAAAGTTTCTGTTTTCTGAATCTCATGAGGTTAAGTTACTGGAGTTATTTTGGGAGTCTGTACGATGTTTTGTAATCACCAGTAAATAGAGGTCGTTGACCATGCCTGACATTTCTGCATAATGGCAAACAAATATATCAATATATGGCACAGAGCCATGAAGCTGAAGAACGTCTAAAAAAGTGGCAAATGGATCTTCTGATATCTTCTCTACTTTATTCCAGGGAATTACAGAATAGAAAAGCTCTAATTTTCTAACACAGGTGTTGTGGGTTTCTTATTTACAGCATATTCCTTACCCAAAGCAGATAAAAGGGAGAAAGAGGAGATGGGAAGACAGCCAAATACAAGCTGAGCAAATACAGGAATGGCAGGAACCAGGTGTATAAACTGAGCATATTTCACAATAGTTTGCCTACACACCTGAAAACTCCAGGAGATTAATGAAGCTGGAAGGTAATTTGTATATGGTTAGTTAGGGATTGTTCATAGTCAGCATGAGATTAGACACTGGGATAATTTCAGATTGGATTTAATGTCATATATTGGGCAGCTTGTTTAGGGAGCTTATGACTCAATGGAATACAGCTCTCACTGGTCCTGGTTTCATAAGGTTATGTTAGCAGTTCCTTACTTTGAACACACCAACTTGCTAAAGTAAAGAACATAGCATATATTTTAAGTTGTGTTTAGCTGATTTGCATTGCAGAGCTCACTGTTGCTTGTACAAAGGATAGCAGTGAAAGTTTTTACGTCTAATGTTTAATTTGCTCACAGTATGCATTCAGTGCCTTTCCTGAGACATCAGAAATAATACGTCACTTCTCTTTGGTCTGTTGTTTTGGGATTCATAAACTTTGAAATATATGCTATTTTATCCTGCATTGGAGATATAAATTCAAGTTTAAGAACGTAGCTGATTAACTTTCTGTCAGTATAAGCTTCAGGGTCATTTGACAAATGTCAAATGAGTTTTCATGTGGATCAAGATAATTTTGCTGCAAGAGGTAGTCTTGTTGAGTGTTTACCATTAACAATCTTCCTGGATATCCATCTTACTGAAAACGCACAACACATACCCATTTTCCTTTGGTTTTAATCTGCTGGCACAATATATTTGTTTATAATTTGTTTAACGTGCTTCTTCGGAATGATTGTGCAATTTTGTATAGATGAGTTAAATATTACATGATTTATTAGGAACATCTATATCCACTAATTCTGAAACTAGGTTTTAAATAGTATAACAAGCTCACAGTATTATGTTCTATACTTACTATTCTCTGCAATCATTTTTTAATGTGTGAATAGGCCTTAGATGCTGCATTTGAATAAAAGCTTTAAATTAATACATGAGCCAATAAATAAAATCGTTTAAGTTTCAATAGGTTCATATTTATTAATCTTGCTATTAGCATATGAACCAAAGAGCATGTTATTTGTATTTTCATATTAGATCACCTCAACAGTGATCACCTCAACAGTGCATGTGCAGCTCTAAGAGTATTCTGAAAATTCATAAGGTATTTAACTAGCAAGGCAGTAAAAACTAATATGTGTGAGCAGTGTCAGCCGTAACATGAATCAAGAGTAATTTACCAATCAAAGGTCTGTATTGGCCCTCCATTGTCGAGGTAGAGCAAGATTCACAAGCATGACAAAAAGATTCCGTATTTGTTACTGAGATTACAAAGAAAATTATTGCCATTTTCCTACTGTTCTGCTAACACTAATAAACCAGGTTACTGATATAATATTTATGAGAAAAATAGGAGCAGAGACTGTGCTGGGAATGTGTAAAGGATGGATGCATCTTGGTAAATACTTACCTAAGTAAGTATCAGGAAATTTTTAAACTCGGGATTATTTTATTTTAATGCAAGCATATTCCCACCATATATATGCAATAGAAATAAATATAGAAATAATTTAAATTGGGACCAAAAATGTAAAAAAAATATTTTGAGTTTGATGGGGCAGAATTAGATACTTTTACTTCTTTGGCATCTTGATTAGAAAATATCGCCACTAGGAAATACTACATAATCTTTGTTAATATTAATAGGGACTATCAATTCATAGGTGGAATTATTCCAAGAAGAGTTGTAGAGGGCTTATTTTACTTGTCTCAATCCATAAGAAATTATCCAGATTGCTTAACATTGCACCTGGAGAGTGTACTTCAGATACCTTTAGTCATGTAGAATCCACAGTTACAAAAAAAGAAGAAAAAAAAGAAAACATATGTATAATTACTTTGCATTAGGATGTGACAGTCATGTTAGAGTCTTTTCTGCAGTAATCCTAGAATAAAGGCATTTTTTTAGAAGTGCCACTTATGAAGAATCTTCTTTATCATGAAAAAAAAAATATAAAAATTGTGTCACTGTGGACCGTATCCTTCATTTTAACTGGAGAAATCTGTGTGGAAAAATTACTTCCAGAAGAATGTCATTTAAAAGTATTAAAATGTTGACTAAAATTAAATGGGTACATTAGTTTAATATTTGAAATATAGACTTTAATTCACTCTACTGCACTTTGATTTCAACAGACTGGGAGTTAGATTTGAACTGGGATTTCTGCAGTTTTTGCATGCAGATCAGGGCTTTGATGTTCTTTAATTGTAGTTCTGGGTAGAGTTGATTTCCTTTCTGGATTTTTACTCATATCCTATTTATCTGTTCTATTTTCATGCTTTGTACCGTCAGTTGCACAGATGGTGATTTTAATACAGATAGACTGTATAGGAAAATCTAATAAAACTATACATGCAGAATAGAGGGGTTTTCATAAGAGATGTGTCCAGTCAAAACAAATTTAAACAGTCTCAAAGTCTCTAGGTGACAATATGCAGACAAAAAATACAAAATTTCATTTGAGGATGACTGTTTTTACTCAGATGGAAACATTAATTTATTTAAAAAGGAAAATGGATTTGTGCAAATAGCAAACGCTTCATTTTAAACTGAGTTG
Organism: Tapera naevia; assembly: GCA_033556795.1. Classification (NCBI taxonomy): domain Eukaryota; kingdom Metazoa; phylum Chordata; class Aves; order Cuculiformes; family Neomorphidae; genus Tapera; species Tapera naevia. The sequence goes on from JAUMJJ010000059.1 coordinate 9,779,767, forward strand.
GATATTTCAAAGTGGGTTTTATACTTTAAGCATGGATACTTATCTATTAAATGTTTATATACTAAGAGAAACTACATAGAGCTCTGGAGCGATATTATTTTATTTACATTCAGTGTCCTGGATACTAAAAATATATTTGTCTATATTTGTGTATATAGATTTCAAAAACATATATTGTTGAAAAGCATATATGAAGATCGTAATGTTTCTGCCAAATCCATCCTCAGTTCTGACCAGATAGAAATCAGTCTATAATTCCAATGAGCTCTAGGGCTTTTGTATCCTGGTTTTGGTGCATTACTAGTGTCTTTGTGAGATTAATAATGAAAGAATAATGATTTTACTACTATTTTTTTGAGCTTGGTTAGAAAAAAAGCAAGAGAAATTAGTCAGCAGGTGTCAAATACACACTGTAAAGCAACCATGTAATTGATATTTGTTATTATTTTTCCATTGTGCTGGTTTCTGGAAAAGACAGTTCTTTGTATCATGTTTCATGCAATTTTTTTAACAAATTAAAAATGTAGCACATTTTTGTTTACTTAGATAAGTTTTTCTGAAGAAAATGTACCGAAATGTACCTGGTTATCTTCTGTGAAAGATCTTGACAACTGTTCTCTTTCATAATAGCAATTGCAAAGCTGCTGCTATTGATTCATATTATGTTTACAAAGTGTTGCCACTATAGAAATAAGTGGTGCATGCTTTAGACTGCGTGCAACAGTTATTTACACAGTAAAACTTAATTTGGCTCAGAATTCATAATAAAGTGAAGAAGACTAATAAATCCTGTTGCCTTATTACCAGCCCAAAATGTTATTATTATCTCTAAAGTGTAAAAATGGCTGCTGATCCAGGCCGTTAGTGCTTGGAAGGAGTCAGATTCAGTGATTGTGTAAACGGATGGCAGGAGGTGCTGCGAGCGCTCCCCTGCTGCAGCCAGCTGAGTGCCACAGCTGTGAGCTATGCCTGGACCACAGTACCCTTGTCATGAATAGAAATGACCTTCATAAGCATATCAATAAAACACTGCAGTCCAGGACCTGTCAATAGTTATCACAAACAAAAACCACCAACAGTAAAAGATCACACATGTTGTTAGTATCTTCATGCTTTCGAGTTAAATTATGAATCTGCCACAGATTCAGAGCATCTCCAATCATCTGTTCATGTTGTCATTCATTATTTGCACTTCAGTGACATAAAAGCAGAGCTTGAAGGTGCTATCCGTCATACAAGCAGGGTAACAGAGAGCAGTGCCTACATCAGGATTATAAAAGCAAAATAATCAAGACTTACCAGAAGCTACCGGAGCAAGATGTTTTGGCTTTCTTTGACAGAACTTGAAGTATAGAATGTAAAGGCTTACTTAAACCATAAAAGAACTTTACCTGTGGACTGGAACTCAGTGTACTACTTCCCACTTTTGCAACAAGTTAAAGACTCCCAGACTTTTTAAGTCAACTGTCATTTACAATACTCCTCTGATCAGCTTAAAAAGTGTTGCTGTAAATCTGAATGTATGTTCTCTTGCAGAGCTCACTGGCAGATGATGGATTTCTAGTAATGATAAGGCAATGCTTCTTGGCTGTTAAAGAACAAAAGTGCAGAGATTCTATTTCAATTTCCTCTCATTTAAACTCCATATAGCACAAACATACATTTGTTTTCATTAGGCCTACCACTGTCTGATCTCCAAGGGTTATAAAGTCTGCCTCACAAGGATGATTTCACCTTAGTGAGTGTTTCTCCATAGCAATGAAAGCTAAACAGCAATATTAATAAAAGGTCAACAATTTCAAAAAGGAAGGAAGAGAAGAATTTATGATGTAAAAATGTTGAAACTATGCATTACTCATAACTCCAATGTATTTTTCTTGACATGTCAGGACATATTTTAAAGTACTCAATTGTGTAAAGCTTCTGGAAAGCTCACCATTTAGCAATTAAAAAGACTGAAATCCAGGCAAAGATAAAATAAGCCTAGCTGAGGTTGTCAGTCAGAAATGAACATGTGATTTACAAGTGTATTTTCAGAGTGCTACAAAAGCCCTACTTGCAAATCTGTGTGATTCTTTTGTTTTAAGTATCTGAATGGGAGAGAAGACAGAAGTGCTAAGTTTAAAAAAAAAACAGCTTTTATAATTTTTCCCCCAAAGTGAGCCCAAATTATATTGTTAGTGCTGAATGCTTCATTCCCCACCTTCCAAAGTTATTTTTGTGAACTGAAAAGGCTTTTCTTCTTTTCTTTTGTACTCTCAAAGTGTGGCTAATGTTGATTACAATGCTGTACCATCCATAGTTATTTTAAGACCTACCTGTTGTGAAAATAAGGCTCTAAGTCCATTTTGAGTTTTTAAATGTAACTGGTTGCAAAGCTCAGAACCTGCATTATTGAATGGAAAAACTAAAGCATTTTAGCATTAATGCCATCTTCAGATATTCATTTTTATCTGTTGTTTTAAAATAATCTGTAGTGATTTATGAAAATTTTAGTTTATTAGGTCAGAATATGCATTTATGAAGAGCATCTTGCATTCACACTTTCAATGCCTATCATCAGTCCTGTGCAGTTCATTTATTCATGATACTGAAATGTATTGAGATTTAGCTACATTCTGGGAAGAAAAGTCCTCCCCACCACAAGCTAATGCCTCATGTGTTTTAATCAATTTCATTTTGTACCTGGATATCTCCAAAATTCTGTATTTGCTTGTCTTCTGGAAAAAAAAAAAAAAGGTTTCTTGCTTTAATCCCTTCAGGTGAGAAGAAATTTCCATTATTAGACAAACCTGTGAATCTTAGACTTTCATCTGCTATTATCTAGTAAAGAATGGTGAGAAGGTGGCTGAGTCACACATACCACCTCTTGCCTTGGTTTTTCAGGAACACTGTAGTGGTCTTACTGCTGGACCATCTCACTAGTACAAGTTTCATCACTGTTATTCAAAAATGAGGCAAACTTCCTACTTGGGCTCTGCCTTTGATCGGTGTAGAAAATAAAGCCAATCAGAATTTGTGACTCAATCCCATTGATTGCTGAAAATAATTAACACATTGCTGATCTTTATGACAGGCTGAGACAATTGTCATTCGTGGATGACTAATTAGAGTTGGTTCAGTAATGTTGATGAGTATATGTTTTTATTGGGAAAAGGAAAGCTTGTGAGAGTTTAAATGTCAGGTGTCAGGGTGACATCTGCCAAAACCACCTAAGCCAGCGCACCTAAGCCAGCGCACTGCTTTATGTATGGAAATTTGTGCTGAAATTCAAATAGGACTCATTGCTGTGCTATCAAGCTGCTAATCCTGAGATCCTTTGTCGTCCCCCAAGTGTGACCTTTCAGGACAGCTGGCACTCGGTTGGTACATTTGCTTCTAACCACGAGAGCTTGTGATCCAACCGCTGTCCTGCAGGGCCTATGGTCACATCCACTCTGTGCTCTGTAGAGGAGCACAGCCAGCAGCTTGGCAAGTGCAGGGCTTCCTTTGGATCCTGCGAACAGTGAGTGTGATGTAATTTATAAAAGATTTCATTCATGTGAAATACAATTTATTGTGCCGAAAGGGGCAATATCATGATTTTGCCTTTCCTGCCTGGTTTCTTGTCTCATTCCAGAGCGCAAACTACAACATAAAAAAATACTCAGGGCCGTGCACAACACTCATATGTATAAATGTAGAGGTTACTGCTAGTTCTTCGGGATATATATTTTAGGTATGTTTGAAAATAGGTCTGTTCAATTGGAATATGTTTAAAGCCTAGAAATGGAAAATATTCTTGTCAGAACAAATTAAAAATCTTAATAATGTATCAGCTTTCAGGCAAAAATTAATTGCTCATTCATAAACCTTGACGCTATACTGAAAAAAACAGATTTCCATTCAAATCTTTTCATACTAGTTTGACTAATTCTAAACCATTACATAGTAACACCTATACAGAGTTCTTGTTCATGATTTCCAAGTAGTCTGTCGTGCAAACTTAACAGTGATTTATTCAGTGATGAGAATTATGTGTGCAAAATATGCAGGTAAGTGCATACTATGCTATGCTGAAATTGCTGTAATTTGGCAATAATGAAGCTGCAAGTTATTATGAAGCAGTGGGACAAGAAGGAGTAAAAGGTGGAAAGTAAGAGATGGAAAGACTTTCAGACACCACTGTAATTTCTTTTTTTGCCTTAGGTTTGTAAATTGGATAAAGTTTGTAGAGTGGAGGAATCTGCTAAGAAATTTCAAATCCTGGGTTGATTTTTCTGTACTTGTATAACATTTCCTGCCCCTATAACAGAGAATGCTTTTCTGCACCTCAGGTAGCACAGTTCCTGGTTTTACATCCTGTATACAATTGTGATGAAGTGGAATCTTGTGAACAGCAACTCCTGGGCACTTACTCATGCTGCTTCCGATATTCTGCTGATAAACTTAAACTGAGATGATGCAGGCACAAATGTGTTAAAGTTCTGAAGCTAAATCTGTCACACCTCAACTGACAGAGCCATTAAAATTGCAATAAAAGCTGAAACTGTCCAGTGGGATTCTGATTAAATATTGAAAGTCTCTTTTGAACAGGATTATTAAAAAATTCCTTTTTACTCATGGAGAAATACAGTTAAAATTAATGTTTTGACATCGCCAAAGTTCCTGTTCTCACAATTTACAGTGGGTATCCAGGTGACTCCCACTGAATGTGATGTATTCTTCTTAAACCTATCCTCAGGAGCACATAAATTTCACATAATTGTCTTAGTTTGGTTAAAATGCATTCCTTTCATAAAAAAAAATCACCTTTTATAATACTTGTTTTCCATTCAGATTCAAAAAAAGGTCCTTTTATTTTTCTTGAAAAGGTTTTGCAAGCGTGCATCCCATGCTGCGTTTTTTTCCACCAAAAGAAATATAGTGTATTATATAAATAAATATAATACAAATAATAAATACAAATATAGTATAAAAATGTATGTGCATTTATGGACTTATTATTAAAACATAATAATGACAAATTTGTTGTACAACTTAAACAGTTTTGATCTCCCTGTTGAAATATCTCTTAACTCTCTAACCAGTGGCTTCTGAAAGGCTGTCAAATTAGAAATATAACTGGGAAAGGCTGTATTTATGTTTGTGAATCAGGGTTTAAATTTCCATTGAAGCAAAATGAGATCACCTCAGTCTCTAAGCATCGTTTATTCCCTGTACTACCCTTATTATTTGCCATACAAAATTATAGACATTGATTAAAGCTTAACACAAGCTATTGCTGTCAAAATTAAAGCGAAGTCAGAAGGTACACCAGGAGTCTGAATTATGTTCTCAGTAGATTGAAATTTGATATTTAACACTGTTTAAATAGAGGCAGTTATGATAGAATAACGTAGGAGGACATCCAAGTAGGTAATTTCACTGTTTTCTGGAAGACTTACATAAATAAGAGCTGGATATAAAACTGACACAATACAGTCACAAGAAGTTTGGTTTAGCATACTCTGCTTTTGAAGAGAAACACATTCTTGGTAAGAAAAGATTAAACAAGATCTGTCAGCTATAGCAAAGTAAAACATGGCTATCAGTGAGTTGAATTGCCTAGGACAGATTTGTTTCAGTTGTGGAAGATCAAAGAAACAAGTTCAGTGGTTCAAGGTAGGACAAGTTTATATAAAAGAGCTTTTCAAGAGGTTAAAATAGTTGTCTTCTTTTAATACTTTATATTTTTCAAGTGATTCAGGTTCATACTGTTTTTAAGGGGATTGTCTAACATTATATGTTTGCTTAGAGCCTCTGTTAACCACAAAACATTATACTTAACTTCTTCTAGTGCTATTTAAATTAATGATAAAGTAAATATATTTGAAGTAGAAAATTTGAAATAAATGAAAAAAACTTCCCAAAGATTTAAATATTAGAAAAACAACCTACAAAACTAATCTCTGCAATTGTTTAGCCTTATATATTTAGTAATTAAATTAAATATCCCTGTATCTCTAAATATTTTTATCATTCATACAGTGGAAATAAAAATTAAATCAAGATGATCACAGTAATTTACTTTAAATTCTTTACTGGCAGATGGTTTTAAATACAATTTAAATAGCAAAAAACCCCAAAATAAAAAGTCAATGGAGAAATTGATTATGGAACTATTTTAAAAATTGGAATAGGGTTTTATTTGGTCTATGCAGAGTCCATATATTTTTGCAAAACTTGTAACTAAATTTTTTTTTTTTACTGTACTGTGAACAGTACTGTGTACTGTATATACACTGTGAGAGTGGAAATACATATCCATAAGGTAACTGAAACAGTTCTCACCACTGTGTCTGGGAAGTGGGCAGGACCATGTTAAAATATAATACCATGTTATAGGCATGCTTTTTATTACATAACTTGAGTTATTTCTGGAGTTTTTTTAGTCCTTTCATGGTATTTATTTTGCTTAAATTTAGCCATCATAATGAGAGACTTTAGTTTAACATAATCATCCATTTTCCCTTCAGCCAGGAGGAAAGATATGGATATGTTTCATTCCACCTGTTTCAGACATAGAAGACCCACTGGCGATGTTTCTCTCTCCAGTGTTTATAGAAGTAATCAGATGACCACTTTAAGCATTCAACATTTTGGCTTTTCACTTATCCAGCTCTGTGCCAGCTGGATAAGTTAACGATTTTCAGCTCAGTTAATTTAATTCTGCCTTAAGTACGTCACTGGGTGTTGAAGATCCCAAAGGATGAAACCTAGCATTTTTGCTCTGAGTCAGCTATCTCTATGCTGGGGTCAGATATGGAGACCTCACCTTTTACAGAACAGCAGCACTGGGAACAGGACCTCAGGAGCCAAGATTTCAAGTAAAGGAAGTTGTTATCTTTAGGAAAATTACATGATATACTTGATAGTAACAACAGCTTCTCCTTGAGGATATCAGAACATTACAGGAAAAGCCTAGTGGTGAAGGCATTATTTTGTCTGGTCCCTAACTAGTCTATACTATTTGATTCACCCCAAACCTTATTGGATAGCAATATCATTCTTCGTTCCTGGAGCTGTCAGCCCTGCTTACGGACCAAATATCATTGTGCTTCATAACAGAAAAAAGACTTAGTTTAGTTCTTTTGTGTCAGCCTAGAGGGATTTCAACTTAATATTTGAATAGGGAAGTATTTTCTTACATGTTTATATCATATCTAAACCATTATTTTCTTGGGTTTACCATATCTGATGATTTTCTTGGATTTTTGTAGATTATATGCTGATCTCTTATTGGATTTAAAGTAATTTGATCAAGAAAATAAATTAATTCAGGCCTGTACTTACACGTCTGGTTGCAAAGTAGCAGTCCATCAGCACACACACAGGAAAAAACCCAAAACACAGGGCAAAAAGCCACCAAAACATCACACATCTCTCTAAACAAACCCATAAGGAGTTGAAGAATGTGGTGCTTTGACAGAAAGTATGGCAGCAAACCAGTTACTGCTCCTAGGAAATCTAATAAAAGCTTCTCTGTACGTGCTTGAGATGAGTTTATCAGGAATAAAGAGACAGGACTGAAGTTCTGTAAATTTAAGACAGATTTTTCAATGGTATTGAACTGAACATACCAACATATACATAAGAAACAATATAGATCTATAGTAGGCAACTTGTTAATAAAACAAATGTAACAAATTATTATAAGTACATATATTATGTGTTCATTGTAGAGTTAATTATCTGAAGCCTGAAACTATAATGAGATAACAAATGGCCACTCGAAACAATTGTTAGTAAAGAATTGATTCATATTTTTAGCGGCACAGGTACCCAGTCATTTAGAGTTTTTCATTTAGAAATGGATTTTGACCTCATACCTCTCAATTAGTTTTAAATTGTTGTTTTGTAAAATGCCACGAGTAAACATGTAGTTGGAAATGCTTTTTCTGGCTTCATTTTATGTCTTGTGAGAGATTTGGCAGCATGAATAAATCTGTTGTGTTTTCATGAATAGTTCATGTGTTCCACTTTATTTTGTTCAATGAGCCTAGTTCAAGCGGTGCTATTTTTTGTGTGCTGATTCTTCCTCTGCTTTTTGACTACCCTTGACAGTTTGGCAGTTCTTGCCACTATGATGTGAATCTTTTATTTCTTTCGTTTATATGTCTTAATGGCCTGCTATGGATAGTAATCAAATTTGCTTTTGCTAATAGATGGAATTTATGCTATTGCTTACTGTTTTACAGTCTTGTCTAACCTTTATTCATTAGAAAACTTTTCTAATTACATTGTCTTTTTCACCAGCATGGGTGCTAGATATTGTTCTATAACATCAGGTACTTCTTCAGATCGGTTTTGGCTTATGTATTGATATCCTGTTCTATGGTGCATTTTTGTATTTTAAATTAATATTCCCTTAACACCTGAATTCAGACTATTTTCAGTTGTACAGGCATGAAGTGTAGATTTTTTTTTTTAAGTAATTTATGGAAATGAAGACCAGTTATAATTTTGAATCTGAATTCTTGAATACTAATTTCATACAAACATAAGATTCAGTGACATCTGTAAACAATGTACACAAATGCTATTAAGACTTTGGAGGGAACTTTTGTTAGTAGCGTAGTAGGGTTGTTTACCAAAACTGTAAGCTAGGCTTTAGGAAAGTTGAGCTCTTCGAGCTGAGACAAAAATCTAGAAGTTGTGGAAGCTTATGTTCAGAATTATTATGACAGAGTGAGGCCTTAGAAATCTTGCTGCTTGTTTCTATGTACCTCTGAAATCCAGAAAGCAGATTCTCAATAGATGGAAGTTCTTAAAAGTTTCAGTGTTATAAAATTGTCCCTTGTCAGTCAAAATTGACTACAAAATTGTGCGGAATGTTGAAGACCAGCATGCCTGCGAGAAGAGAACAAGGTAAAGGAAGGTTTCTTTAGGTTATAATGTATTTTTATGGGCTTAGGCCATAAAAATTAGGAAGGTAAAACTAGAAAACTAACAGTCTAGATTTTAATCTTCTTGTATTCACAACCATTGTTTCATTTTTCTCAATCAAAAAAACAACTTTTCAGTTCAGCTGACTGTGCCTGGCAAAGTTATCTGGGAGCCAAATTTAGACTTGAAGCTATCTTTAGTCTTAACTATGAAGGGACTTGCATCTCTGCAATTTTACACTCACTTCAGATTAAAGTCACATTGAAATGTGTTGCCATGGTCCAGGTAAAATCTTGACAACTGTGCTAAATTGGAAAATAACATCTGTGATAGCAATGTAGAAAAGGAATCTAATCATCTGAGGTCAATAATCAGAGGTTGATAAGAATAAACTATGTGATATATTTGCTCACATTTTAGCGGTATTATTTAGGCTTGAATGTTTTAGATTATTGTCCAGATTTGGGTACAATGCTAAAAACAATAATGGCATTTATGCACAATTATTTTTTTTTATTTTGTTTTTTTTTTAGCGGATGCAACTCCATCCTCAAGAATGTTACTCTTTACTTTTTCAAAAGAGAACCTAGCATAAAAACCATAAAGAATTAAATCAGTTATTACCTGAATAGTATATAGGTACTTGGAAAGACGTATTTTGTAGTAGATATGTTAAGTTGGATATCATAAACATAAACATAAAAGCATCAATATAAGAAGTATTTCTCAAAATTACATTACTAAATTTAATCTATATTGAACAATTTCTTACCTAAATCTGTGCAGTTATCACTGTCTGCTGTTGTGGTGATCATTCAAATTTTAAGAATATTCAGAAGCTACATAGAAAAAAATTTAATCGTCTCTGTCTTCACTTTTATGTATTTCATTATCATCATCCATTCAGGCATCTTTTCATTACTTGTGTAGAAAGTTACAGAAATTGTACAGTGATTAAATCGGCATATTTGAAAATATTTTGTATGTATTAGAAGTTCAAATTAAATAAGAAATTACAAGTATGAGTGTGATAGCAATTAAAAACCTTTTTCTTCAACAAGCCAAAAAGTAAAAACAGGAGTTTCCATGCTTCCTTAGGAGCATTAATTCTGCCTTAATTTATTAATTTATACAAGTATGAAAGCAAGTTAGCTGTGTGCTTCTTCACAACTCAGATCTGTTGTCTGATGACTACCCTAGAGCTGAACCTTTTAAGATGTGCCAGACTACAAACTTTGTGTTGTTCCTGTTACTCTGCATTCATTACAGTAATAAAATCATTGAAACATTAAGCTTTAGCAAAGATGAATTTTTGACAAAGGAATTGTTCTCAAACATTCAAAAATCAAGGGGATACCCTAAAATAATGATACACAATATTGTGGTCTTTTATTTGCCTTTTGGTTTGAAGGAATCATTTAGTTCTATCGCTATTTATTTATTAATTTTATTTATTTGCTTACTTAGAAAGTGGTGATCCTGTGGTATCTGAAGAACAGCAGAGACTAAGAAAAAATAAACTACTGTGGAATATATGATCAAATGACAAAATTCTGTGGTAGTGTTCATGCAATATTCTTATTGAGCTAGAGGTCAAGTAAGGATTTGTATTAGACAGAGGTGATGATTCATAAGGAATGCATTTTAATGGATCAATGCATATGAAAATCCAGATCTGTTGTGGGCTACCAGTTTACATATTTATGTTTTTTCAGTCACAATTTCCTAATATATACATTGAAGTATCTCCCTAATAATCTACCTGGAAGTCACTTTAGTAATTGATGGCTTATTTTGCTTGGTGGGAACCATAATTTCTTAAGCTGAGATTTGAGAACCATCTGAATTGTAAAGAAAAAGAAATAAGTGAATCTATTGAGAAACAAAAAGTTATCTAATTGCTAATTTATGTATACAAACATAATCTATGCTAATGAGATTATAAAAGCCTTTTTCTGTTTTTAAAACCAGAACATTTTAAACACTTTAAAAACATTTAAAGCTCAGTGTATTTGTACAACTCCAAAAGACACAGATTGTCTCAGTCAGTTTTAATTCCTACTCTTTTATATTTTCCTTTAATTGCTTAGGGTGAAATGTTCCCCACAGGTCTCAGTCTCGGCACTGGATTCAGTGGGAGTCACACAAGTTCTACTTTTAGTGAGCTGTGAACCTACCTGACTCATATCACAACAGTTTTAAATTTATATTAAGGAAGCATTGTTTAAGTAGTGTGTCTCTGAGATCTCAGATACTGTTCAGAGCTGATTAAAATGGTCTTTACAACCAAAACTAAAATACAAGTTAAAAAATACATTTTAAAAAAAACATTTTTTTCAAACTAAATTATTCAGATCACATTAAATATTTTTAAATTAAATTACATTAAATTACATTATATTTCCCACAAATTCTTGGCTGCTGTGCATCTTTACCAGGTAGTACTCCTTTTAATCTCCCAGCCTGTGCCATGCTTTTATATGCTAGGAGAGAACAGTGTTCTAGAGTATTACTGAATCAAGATTTACAGAGACACAATACAGTGACAGAAGCATTTAAGTTTACACCAGATTTCCAAAACCAGCATTGATACATCCTACCAGTATTGTACCTTGTTTAATAGATGACAATATCCATTCAGCAAATCATTTATTATGTGTGCTTATGAAAGCAGAATAGTACAGAGAGATCTAACTGTGCCATTTATCAAAATAAATAAGTTTTTTATTAGCCAGAGCTTCCAAATTGCCATGTTATACCATGTAAAAATTTTGTATGACCCTAATCTTTCCATCTGGTCTATTGTCTGAGAATAAGCTACAAAGTCAGAAAGAAAGCAGCTTATTTTCCCATAGCTGCTGGCATTTTTAATACCAATTATATAATTTTATATCACTACCAATAAATAAAACGGTATTTTTATTACAATAAAAACTACTTGTATATGCACTAAAATAGTGAATGACTACCAGAGTAGAGGACTTCTATGTACACTTAAAGTGTATGTTGCAGTTGTTAACAGATGAGAAGTTGACAGAAAGCTAGCACTTCATTTTACATCTCTTGGTTTTGATTCATAGGTTTTTGGCACTGTTTTCCTATGACATCAGTTTGCCATCCATTGTGTTCTATATAAAAGCACAAGTCTTGGTCTTGCAGTGTTACAAAATCAATGCCTAAAACCTCCTTCATCTTTCAGCTAAAAAAAAAATGAAAGCTACCCTAGCAAAAAGGACAGAAGAGAATGTTGACTGTGCTGTCGTTTATAGGTTCCTCTGTAATTTAATCCTTTGTCTTTAGTCATGATTAACGTGTATGTACATGTACAGACATAATCTTGCGAATATTACAAATGACCAATATAGGATCAAAATATTTATACATTTAACAAATTGTCTGCTTGGTAGCTTTAACATTTCTTGTGTATTGACCACTTATTTTCTTTTTTTTGCAGATTGTAGCTTTGCGTGAACAAAATGCACACATTCAAAGGAAAATGGCAGCTGGTGAAGGGCCTGCCGAATCAGAGCATATGGAAGGAATGGAACCAGGGCAAAAGGTTCATGAAAAGGTATAAAATATTAGTTTTCATTGGATCACACAAAAAAATATGAGAAATAATCTGGTGTAAGGTTTTTGTAATGCCAATATTTTATGAGAATTCCCTTTAGAATATTGTATCACAGTACCACAGTATCACAAGGTTGGAAAGGACCTCTGAGATCATCAAGTCCTACCTATAACCCAACACTAACACCAACACCAACACTAACACCAACCATCATCTAAACCATGGCACTCAGTGCCTCATCCAGTCTCCCCTTAAACACCTCCAGGGTTGGCGACTCCACCACCTCCCTGGGCAGTGCATTCCAATGACCAATCACATTGGAATTGTCTGCCTACTGAAACTAGTATTAAAAAATGAGCTTGTTTAAATGGAAAGGAAATGGAAATATCAAGTCCTTTGTTCTTGATAAGGCTTCAAGCTGGACCCACAGCTTGTAACCAACTTTCTTGGAATTTTTTGCATGATGCTACAGTACATCTCATACAGAAGAGAAAGGTGTAGTGACACATAAATGCAAAAAGGTATATATGCAAAAACTGGTGCCAAAATAGTCCATAAGGGGAAGACAGAGACCTGAAAATTAGAAAACATAATTTTACACTGTGATACATATGGATACTCCTGAAATTCACATCCATGTTCATATAGAGAAAAGTGGAAAACATTTTACTTACTTAACACTCTTTCACTATGAAATAGCTGTATAGAATTTAGGCTAAGTATTTGATGCTTAAGGCTGAAAGAGAAAAAAAAAAGGTAGAAAATATCTGATTTATAAACAAGTTTTTTTCTAAACCTTGATTTTCCAGATGAAAAAACTAAGTTGTGTATTTTCCTCTCTTGCTTCGCAGTTATTAAATTAAGGTGCAAGCATAACATAACATTTGACAGACAGCTGAAATGAGTAGAGCTGCTACTTGGTTCTCTAATTATGCATTTTTGTCTAAGGGGATGTGATGAACAGTCATATAAATCATACTCATAAAAAATAACACTCATCATTACTTACTTTATAGGCAATCCAATTTACAAGGGCACACTTGCACTGCAAGCATTAATTTTACATGTTTTGCAGTTTGTTTTATGTGTTTATGTTTCTTTGAGTTATCTTTGTGGTTGAAGGATATAAAATACTTACTCTTTGACAAATCTGTGAAATTTTGTTAAAACAGTGAACAACACTCTCACTTGTGCTTTTAAGTAGGACCAGGTTGCTTTGCTAAAAATCTCTATTTTCCACTTTCCTTGCAAACTATGTCTACTGCTTTGAGCCAGTGGACTCATTACATTCATGCAGAACTAGGTGGTAAAAAGAATGTCTGTCCTTTAAGAAAGCTGCATATTTAAACATTAATGAAAGAGGAATAAAAGCCAAAGTAACATATTATAAGCTTATATGAAAACTGTCTAGAACATTATATCCAGAAAACTTCCATGCTTCATAAGAACAATTTAAGTTGGTCTCATTAAGCTGAAATTAACTTACTATATTTTGTTCCTTATAGTAATGAAAACATACTGCATAAGGAGTTAAAAGGAGTCTATACCAACACCAGATCACCAGTGCACTCTAGTTCACATCCTCTGCATCAGCTGCTCTCTAGCGTTACCTTAGTGCCCACCATCAATTCCTCCTTATTTTTGTCAAACCATAGAATCATTATAATGGTTTGGCTTGGAAAAGACCTTAAAGCCCATCCAGTTCCAACTCCCCTGCCATGGATACAGACACCTCACACCACACCAGGCTGCTCAGGGCCCCATTCAACTTGGCCTTGAACACTTCCAGGGAGGGACATGAACATCTTCACTGGGCAACCTGTGCCAGTGTCTCACCACTCTCATTTGCGAAGAATTTCTTGCTAATTTCTAAATTTAAATCTTCCCTCTTCCAACTTAGTCATTCCCCCTCGTTCTGTCATTACATGGCCTTGTAAATAGTCCCTCTGTAGCTTTCCTTTAGTCCCTGGTTGCTATAAGCTCTCTCTGGAGCTTTGTCTTCTCCAGGCTGAACAACCCCAGCGCTCTCAGCCTGTCCTCATACCAGAGGTGCTCCAGCCCTCTGATCATCTTCATGGCCCCCCCTCCGGACCTGTTCCAGCAGTTCCATATCCTTCTTATGTTTGGAATTCCAGTACCAGACATAGTCTTCCCAAACAGAAGGCCTTTAAAAGACACTGAAAAAATGTTTGAAAAAAAAAAAGTTGACAAAGATCGCCTGCTGTGGGAATTGAGATGCAACCATTTCTGTTATCATATATTCTCATACCTAGATCTATGACCACCGGACACCACTTGCCACCGCCCAGATCCTTCATTTGATCTGTAAGGATGATAGCCTGATTTGCCCACAAGTTCAGGAAAGGCAGACTTCTCAGTGAATAAAATGCTCATTGGGAAATCTATTAGGAAGCAGGTAAGGAAGTGGCAAAATTGGGACAGGACAGCGTTAGAGATTGAGATGATGCCAATGGAGGATATGTGCAGGCACTTTAAAGGAAAGAAGCTGGACTGGTGTAAAGCTCTGCGGTGGCACAAAGAGAGGCTAACCCCATTCTGCAGAGGTTTATCTTGTGTGCCCCTCTTCCTAACGTTGATGGTTTCCCATCTGAAAAAGCCAGCATGAAGTGACAACAGATGAGCCTCTCCTGGCTGTAAGAGTGGGGTATATTGACGACATCTGATGTACCTCTGGGGAAATGCAGGTGGAAGGTGTCAGTAAAGTATTACCAAAGTTTATCTGCTGCCTCAAATTAGTGCACCAGCAATTCTGAAGGAAGTTATTATCCTAAGCAAACTCAAATTATGATGAGGCTTTGGAAAAAGAAGGTTTGGTGTTCTCATCAGTCCTTGATGATAAGCTTCATAGCTCAGAAAGAAAGATACATCCCAGAGATGAAAGTGTAGCTGTGGAGGTGATATTGCGAAGTGATCTTCGGTTTTCTCAGCTCTGGAATGGTGTTTCAGGAGCTGATGGGGAAAGCCAGTCTATATCTTATGTAAAAGCAAGAATGTCTTTGACCAGTGGATTTCTACCTTAGTGAGAAAGAATAAAAAATGGAAGCCCACAGATGCATTTGACCACAACCTTAGGTTGGAAGGATATGAATTTTTGTAACATTTCATAAATTTAGATGATTAATGGAACAATGTAGGAAAATACTATCATCTGGTCAAAGACTAAGTAGGAAAAACTTGCAATCCATTCAGACTAAATTGTGCTCTAAATCTCAAAGCAGGAAGATGAAATGGATTAATTGTCTTATGAGCAATAAGCAAAATTATTCAGGAGGTAGGACATACACTGAAGATTATCTGTGGTGGTGTAATTGTCATTGACAGAGGTAGGATCTCAACCACGAGTAGGAAATTAGCTTCATCTCTTGTATGAAAAAAGCTTTCTCATAAGACCTCATAGTTATTTTTTAAAAATTTATACAAGGTATTGGAAGGCTGGAATGAAGAAGCATAGCACCTAAATAATATGGGAAACAGACTTGTAATAGTTCTATATATCTGGGGATTAATGTGCTCATAAAAATAAAATATAATGGATCAACAATATAAAGGCAAACAGCATGATGGGATAGCTAAGCAGAAATAGAACGTGCAGAACTAAAATAATCCTGGACCTTCCTTGACACCAACAAGGCTTCACCTGAAGACTTTTATCCAGCTTTGGTCCCACTCTTGAAGAGAGATACAGAAGACAGTGATAAAAACAATCTGAGAGAAGGAGGAGTCTCCAGAACTGTAAACTTTTAAGCTTTTTTAATAGAAATAAACTACATTTTAGACAGGATACAGTGCCAAGAAGTTGGTGGGCTAGGTGGCCTATTCTGTGATTCTGTGTCATAGGACAGCTAGAGTATCGTTTTAAATTCTAAAATCACACACGCTGTCCTCTGATTAATGCATCGAGGCTTCTAAACGTAATATATTAATTCCCAATAAAAGTGATAATATATTCAGTAAGTACTTCAGAACTCTGAGTACAAAAGCAGTTTTATGACATGATAAAGCAAGGCATATGCCCTTCTCATTGACCACTACGTGGCTAATTCTTATGTATGAAGGCTAAGAGAAATTTTAGAATAGAGAAAGCAGACAAAAATATTCCAATGGTAAAACTAATGAAAAAAACACAAGTAGTAAATATAAGAAACAATAAGTTGAATAATACGAGAATATGCAAAATTTCAGAACTGGCCATTATCGCCATGTATCAGTCCATTTTTTTTAATGTGAAATAATGAAATGATATTAATTGTTCAAATCTGTAAGACAAATTTTAAAGGAAAAAGAAATTAAAAAATGGTATACCCATGATCCAGGTGATTAAGCATTTTTTCTCCTCAGTTCCACGCTATGACATATTTTATAGAATATCCATCAAAACAAATATTTAGGATTATTGCTATGTTTTTTTTTTTGTTTTGGAGTTCTATTTTGTTGTGTTTCGAATTATATTTGGAACATTTTTTTCCTGTCCTATCTGAAATCACTTTGAATAGTCTTATTATTCGTGTTATAAATAAAATATACATATCTAGAGAGAGAGATTCTACATTACCAGTATAAAACCACATGTATTTTTATAGAACTTCACTTCATCACCTCTTAGTTCATTTTTCAGACAAATAACTATACAAATGCTAATATTTTGGTTTGGGAAAATGTACATACCAGAAATCAGCATCAGACAATTCGCCCAACCCATTGCGCTGTTTCCTGTATAATTTTGTCAGAATGATTCCTTCCGGTTTTTTGTCAAATAGCAATATAAAAGTCTTTCTAAGTGTATGAAGTAATGAGTTACTTGAGGAATCCAATGTCTCTATATTTTTTTGCCATTTTGAACTAGCAATCTTTTTCATATATATCCAACCAATGATCATGTCAGCTTGGAACAAGGAAATACTTTTCCACAGTGTTTGAAGCATAATTTGTTAAGATACTCCAAACATAAGATTTTGTTACTGTAACAGTAGCTAGTGTATTTAAAGACAGATTGGGATGCCTGAACCTGTGGCTGAATCTCAAGCACCATCTACTATATGTAATGGAGCAAGTAATAGGAATGAGTCTCAGATGCTGAGAGGAAGAACAGTGTGCTTGCATTTCTTGCTATAAACTGTGTCTCTTTAAAGTAGTGTTTGATGTTCCACCAAAAGAAGGATACTGTGAATAAGTAGTTTGGTTTCAAGTAAAGTCATTATTTCATACTCATATTTATATTTCAGCTTCCCTAAAAAGCATTGAAATTGAATTATTCAGTAAAACAGAATATTTTCAGAAATGTTTGTATGCAAATTGGGAAGGACTGAAGTTGCTTTGGAAAACATTT
Source organism: Tapera naevia (assembly GCA_033556795.1). Lineage (NCBI taxonomy): Eukaryota > Metazoa > Chordata > Aves > Cuculiformes > Neomorphidae > Tapera > Tapera naevia. The sequence goes on from JAUMJJ010000059.1 coordinate 9,797,592, forward strand.
AATCTTCTGGTATTTGTATACCTTAAATATCCTGGCTTTCTAATCATTCCTTTCTGGATTAATATTGATAAAGCTAATTAAAGAAGCATGTGCTGAGTGAGACTTAATTTAAGTTTCATAGCTTGACACACCTGGGGAGGTGAGGAGTTTTCAAAGTGAAGGGCAAAGTAGAAAAGACCTTCAGCTGGGACTAGAAGTCTTCATGGATCTAAGGAGTAAGTCTGGTAGAGTATGCAATCTTCTCTCTGAAACAGTGTAGGCAAATGTTTTGTAAATGCTGGTCTGCTCATTACTTGACTATGTCATCATAACTATGACTACACAGTGCTGAATACTACAGCACAGGGATTTTATGATACTGAAAAGCTTTAATTTTTCAAATCAGCTCTTTGTTTGTTTCATGTGAATTTATTTGTTTTTTATTCATAAAAATTATTTTCCTTTTCATCTAAGAGAAACCCCTGTATGTTTCTACATATCAAGCCTGTTAAAACACTGTATTAAAAGTCTCATTGTCTTTACACAGGAGTTGAGTTTTACACTTCAAGTGCTATGGTAGCTCACAGCATGGGTTGACAGATCTTTGCTGGATGATATACTGCAAGGGTTGTCTAGGGCTGTCATTTCTAATGGTGGGCTGGTGAGACTAAGAAAAAGGAGTTAGTAAAGGTGAGTGGGAGGGAGGTTGCATGTGTTGCTTGGTTTGAGCAGCCAGCTAGGTCTTATAATAAGGAAGCAGAAACTGATTTCTCTTTCTGTGTAAGAACTCAGAAACTCTTCTATAGTGTGAAAGAGAAATAGGCAGGCATTCTGGAAGAGACCAGCAACAAGAAGAAAAATGCCCACCCATCAAGTAAAACCTTTTTATTTATTTTTCTACCTCATTTTGCAAAATGAGTATGACAGATGATGACAGGTCTCAGAAAGAAGAATAAGAGCTGACAGCTGATCAGGAAGCAGAATTACTCCAGATCTTTAAAGCAGTAATAAAAGCTTTTGATGGCTTGGTAGAAAGAACAAGACAATGAGGATGTTTGGGAGAGAGAAGTGCTGGAGAAGGTAGCTATTTTTACATCGGGTATTGTTGGGGGGGGGAGAAAAGCAATATGTCAGCTGGGATAATATTGATTTGGATAGTCGGTTAGAGGTTGGAGAAAAATCAGAGTAACTGAAAAGGACACCTCAAATGATTATGAGATTACTGCCTGGCATAGACCAAAAGATGGGGAGCAACCTAGGGAGTTAGCATAGCCTTCAAACATAAAGAGAAAAACAAACCCTTAGAAATTACCATGACAGCTTTGGTGTAATGCTATTGGTTTTGCCATAGCGTTTCACATTCTGTTTTATGAGCTGATTATACGGGTGATGATCAGATTGGTTTTGCTTGTTCAGTTGTCATTTGTGATTGGACTATCACGTAGCTATATATCTGTGTTTATGTCTTTTACTGTTTTTTTACCTTTTTTGGTGCGTGGGCCATTGAAACTGAACAGAGATAGAAGTTGTCTACACTATAGTAAAGAATTTCTGTTAACTATTGTTATTCGATTATTCTTACATTTCAAACAGGATCAGCAAACATCAGGAAACTCTTTGCAGCATTAAATTTTACTCTTACTTGCATAAAGTGGATTGATGTATGTGATTTAGTTTCCTTTGGTGTTTATTTTCCTTTTTAAGTTTTCTATAGTACAAAATTCAGAAAAGTTTATTTGACCTGAGAAATAGACAGTATTTCTGTCTCTTCCCTGATGACCTGGCCTTCATGCCCAGCTTTTCTAAGAAGGAACATCTCCACCACTGCCAGAAATAAAAATAATCTTTTCTCCCTGGGATTTTGGACATTTTCCAATTTGTCTGCCTAAAACTAACTGTTTTAAAGTTTTAAAATATTTTATGACATTTCTTCCCTACTCTTCCTTATGTTGAATTTTCTGTGTGTGTACCATTTGTAGGAAATTTCTTTGGTTCAAAGAGAGTATAAACATAACTTAGGTTTTAAAATCAGTACTACACCTGATCATATTGTATTTCCAAAGTATTTCTAAAGATATTTATACAATCAATATTCTATATACAGTGCATGAAATATAGGAAAGCTTTCCTATATCTCAGCTGCTGTATCAGCATTTAACTGACTAAAAGTCAGAGGAACCTGCCATTTGCCAAAGGTAGCCAGCCTAACCAACAAAGACAGTTGTCTTGAACATTAGGAGGAGAGCCTGAGAGAAATTTTTTCAGCATGAACTCTAAAGCCCAGAGAGACATTATAATGACTTGAGATCATGACGAGGACTTCAATTTTAACACTAGGGATTTTTGGTGCAATGAACTTGCCCATACTCTTTTAGAAAATAATTTAGAGAGAGTCTTAGTGAACAGTGGACGTAAAGCACACGCAAAACGCACACGCAAAACACCACACAAAAAATAAGCCCAGTGCTTCCACCATAACAAATAATAGTTTTGTCTAGGAATTCTAAAAGAACAAACTTCTGAATTTTAAGATTATCAATTATTCAAAGGTACCTTGTTGTTAGACAGAGCTTAATTTAGTCCACAGGCATGGATATGCTTATGTACGTGGGCATCATGTGAATCACCTGCACTTGTGCTACCACACTGATGAGGATTTCTGTCTCCCCTGCCAGTTCTTCAGGGGTAAACCTGTGAGATATTCCTTTTTTTTTCCTTCTCACCACTCTCCTACCTTAAGTTCTAGTGCAAAATATTTAATTAATTACTGTTTGATAGTATTGAGACCAAACATTGTCTGTGTCAGTTCTTTAATATCTAGAGAAAAATCTTTTTACTTCTTACTGTTCTTGGGATTCATCTTTATAGAACTACATTGCTGTGTGTATTTTGCCACATATATAGAATATGTAGAGTTATTTCTACAAAATAAAAAGGAAGAGTACCTTGCAATCAATAACTTTCCAAGTTATTTGGTAACTGCTGTAGTCTGGTGTCCTTACTCTCTCTTAAGTGTAATTCTCTTCCTCCACTCAGTTTGTACGTAGTATTATTGCTAAGGATTTGAATTGAAAGACCAATATGAAATGGATTAATGGAGGCTACAATGTTCTGGGTTAGTCTTGTTTTACAGAATAGCAGAAGATTCTTTTTACTGTCATAATTGATGTCTAATACCATCATCTAAACCATGGCACTCAGTGCCTCATCCAGTCTCCCCTTAAACACCTCCAGGGTCGGCGACTCCACCACCTCCCTGGGCAGCGCATTCCAATGGCCAATCACCCTTTCAGTGTTATCTGCTATGTGGTGATGTACAACACCAAAAAAAACCCCAAACCAACAAATATAATAACAACAAAAAAGCCACAGAAGGCCTTCCTCTTTCTGTTGCTCTTTCCCTCATTCTTCCCAGTGATGAGGAAAGCAAGCACTACATTGCTGGGTTCAGATGTACTTGCTCTTTTACCTTTGTTTTCTATCAGCCGGCCCAAGCAAAGAAGTCTGAGATAGCATTAGGTCTTCCAGGCTGATACCAATTGGATTTCTAAGCTGGCCGAGAAAGCCATGGGAGGGGACAGGGGCAGAGACCCTTATGGCGTGTGTAGCAGGTGTGCACACATTGCAGTTGTGTGTACCTGTTGTGTCTGTAGAAAGCCTAAACGATGAAGTCAAGAATATATGATGATACCATTTTTCCAGCATTGTGATCTAAATAAGTAAATGTGGTAGAAACAGATGGGGATAGTTAGTAAACCAGATAGTTATTAAAAAAAGTGAAGCATTGGAGCATATGATCTATTACCATGTTTCTTTTTTCAAGGAAAAAATAGCCATTGCTAATAGATACTCTTATGCAAAATTATTGAAATTAAGGAATGTGTCCATATGTTGTGTTTTCATGACCGCATTTGATAGACAGCACCACAAAATTTGTTGAAGACTTCATCAGGATGACTAACTTGTAAGCCAGATCTGGGAACCACATATATTTTTCAGTTTCTCTGCTAGAGAATGTTTCAACTTGTTAGAAAGTTTTCTTTAATGTTCTTGCTCTCCTTTAAAGATTTCTCAATTGTTTTGGCTTACTTTCAGTACTTTCTTTTTCCTCCGTCTGTACTAATTTTGACAGTATTTCTTTGCATATATTGAGAATATCGAGTCATGTAGGAATACGACGGTTAAGAATGTCTGCTTTGAAATTTTTTGTTTGTGTGCTCTTTTGAGATCATCTCCCTTAGTGCTTCAGGTAATACTTAACAGAGGTTTATTCAAAACATGGATTTCATTATTGTAAGTATTCAGCCAATTATTTATTTACAAACGGATTGTGATTAATGCACAGCATCCTCATCAGGAAACTCTTTGAGTGTAAGGAAATATGTTAGCACAAAAAAATTCAACCAGATTAAAAGAAAATCATCCATATTAAAAATAAACAAATAAACAAATATTGGGACATGGACGTTGTTCACAAAAGTAGTAATAGAAAAGATGAGGCAGTTCTAACCCTCAGCTTATTCTGTAGGAAATTCCTCTGGGGTACAGGAAGTTCCAGCTCCTCTTGCTAATTCAGAAAACATTTGAATCAGCATCATTTACAGGATGCCTTTTGCTTCAACCAGCATAGCGTATTTTAACATCCTCCTGAGAACCTGAGGAATGTTACGTCAGTTACATATTGAATTAATGCTTAATAACTTTCTGCCTGTGATCTTCTGGAGTCGTTACTCCGTGTGCTGTACCCATTGAATGGATATACCCTATACAATAGCAAGGCAGAAAATTGACATGTTATTATTTTAAATTCCTAGATAAACTTTTAAAATATACTTCAAAATTCTAAAAGTAGCAATTTTTAAGCTGGGGGGGGTAATCCTATATTAATCGTAGTTGTAAGAGGAAAAATAAGAATGTTGGCATTAATTGAAATTTTAAATGCCAACCAGCTCTATTAATGAATAGGGAAACAATGTAAAGCAAAAGCCAACAATGTATAGAACTAAAGCAATTTGTACAAAGAGCTCATCCAAGAATTATGAGGAAAGTTTATGTGATAAATCAAAATATAGGTATAATTGACAAGCAGCATTTGTCTTGTGGTAAGGGATTGGCTAAATGCATTTTTATGTCTTCACATGTATCTCAGATGTTAAGAATTAGTAGAAAAAATATATTTTGCATTTAATTTATATGTGGTTTTATTAATAATATGTTTGGAGAAAAAAATTTAATGAAAAAAATTTCTCTGCCATTGAACATACTCCTAGATAACAATGCCTGCCATTTCAAAATGGCCATGATTTTTATGTCACACGATATATGATCACATGTGCTTTATTCATTTTTGGATTTGATATTTGGCTTATTATAACCTTGCAGTGATTCCTGGACCACTATGTAGAGAATTGTAAGACAAATTCGATGCATACTAAATGCATAATGTTCATCTGTGACAACCACGAAAGTTGCTGTATGAGATTAAAACTATAAAATAGATTATAATAATCATAGATAACTCTTTTTTTATCTCATATAACTATATATTAAATATATAATAAAAATATAATATGTATAATATATGTAATATATGTAATACAAAGTATAATGGTTAGGATGTTTTATCTCAGCTGAGTACTATTTTGTTTACAAATATGATTGTTTAGTAATGGGATTTTGATTCAATTACACTAACTAAACATTTTTGCAAACAACAAAATGAGTGTAAATAAGTTTTGAAATTGCTATTGTCATTTTATCATGGTATCCTGAAAGTACATCGCCGATGGTTCAGCAGCTAACATAAAATGTCTAGATAGTATACTTAACCAGTATAAAGAAAGCAATTTTGGAACTGAGTTGTTTTATGTAATGAATTGTTGGAGTAAAAGAATTTTATTCAGTGATCTGAAGAGGGGCAGGTGGTCTTCATCTGTGTTCTTTTTATGGCTGACTGGGGAGAGGATGTGGTTAAAGCCATTAAACAAAGTAATGTTATTTGAAGTTACTAGAAGATTTCTGTATAAATATGTTTTGACAGTAATAATAATACAAAAGTCCTAATGAAAGCAAGTTTGGTTTCCTCTCAGTACTTGCTCGGAATATTTCATTTATACATTGCTATACTCTCTACCATGTGAAGGACAGCAAGTGCCTTTAGGACCAATAGTCCTGTATGATGGTCTTTGAAACCCATAACCTATTTAAAATGATAGTTACAATGAAATTCTTTCTTCCTGTACTGCACGATATAAACATAACCCATTAAATTGCACTTCATCGAGAAAGTTAATGAAAAATTTGACTATTTGGTTTTATTTTTTCATGTTATAGGTCAGAATCAAGTCATTCTGATTTTGTTTGTTATTTTGCCTGGTTTTTTTTTGCAAGAGATAATTAAATTTGTATGAAACTATGGCTTAACCTATGCTGGAAAAGTTTAGTGTGACTATCTTATTATAATTAGGCATTGCCAACAAGTCCTCCTAGTGAACACACTTTTTTCCTAAAATCACTTATTTGCGGTGTAAATCAAATTCCTGGGATCATATTTAAAATACAGTAAGGTGTTCCGGACTTGTAACTGTATTCATACCAGGGCTTTCAGCAGCACACAGATTAGCTCAGCAGAACGTGTTTCAAATATGCTTTTAACCAGGGTGTTGTCTAGGCTCCAAACATGTCCTAGTACAAAGAATTTATGATTTATTAGTGTTACTTCCTTTCTGCAGCATGGCCTAATTTGCAAATGAAATAGAGTTTGATTAAATTTAAATGTGTGTAAGTTCAGCTAAGACTTATACCTTCAATTTGGTGACTTTTAGAAGTTGCATTGTTGCAATTTGCATTTGAATAATCATAATGTCAAACTAAATCTATTTTCATGTAGTATTCTGCTCTGCAGACATTTACTTCTCTACATGATGTCACGTTCTAGAATCCCTTGACATGCATTAATACTAGTCTTTCACAGTTTTTCCATAACCTCTCTTATCTAGCATGAAAAAAAAAATGTGGTTTTCTCTTCCTAGTTGCTTTTGTAAATTTAAAAATAAGCTTTGCTTTAGAAATTCTTTAGAGTCCACATTAAAAGATAAGTAACATCACTTCTCTGTTAACAGCGCCTATCCAATGGCTCCATAGACTCAAATGATGAAGCCAGTCAAGTTGTTGAACTTCAGGAACTACTGGAAAAGCAAAACTATGAAATGGCACAAATGAAGGAGCGTCTGGCTGCACTGTCTTCCAGAGTGGGAGAGGTAGAGCAAGAAGCAGAGACCGCCAGAAAGGAGCTTATTAAAACAGAAGAAATGAACAGTAAATATCAGAGAGATATTAGAGAGGTAAGGAGTTCACGCTCGCCTCCTGTTTCTTGACTGCTGCTCCTGTGGTACCCAGTACAAACTGATACAAGCCAATGAGTACAGGAAACAAAAGTTAAAAACTGATAAAAGCAAATTTTACATTACAAAATTTACATTATAAAATAGTACCAGAAATCTCTTTATAAAACCATATTCATAAAAGTGGGTGTGTATGTGTGCAACTCTAATAGGAGGAAGGCCAACTCCTTTGTGGTTTAGCATTACCAGAGTATATGGCTATTTCTCAGCCATTTCAAGTTTTTAAGATTAAGTGGTCGTGTAGATTGTCTGAAGTATATTTTTAAAAATCCTGGACTGTTCTATAAAACAGTGTTATTTATACAATCAATTATAATATTTACTCATGTGTTGTAACTTTGTTTCCCCGTTACAATGTGTTTTTGTCTTCTCTCAGTAAATGGAAATATAATTCAATTTTCCTTTTCTTTCCTCCTCTTAAATTTGTGGTGCTCCGTAGTACTCTCCAGTGTATCTTCTGTCATGTGAAGCTCAATATATGTGGATGGCTGGTTTCTAGAATTTATTTTAGCATTTGGAATTTAGAGTAGATTTCTGTCACACTGCTTTCTACAATAATGGTATTTCATATGGATTTCTCTCTGTGTGTGTATATATATGGATTTGTATGTATATATTTAACCTGTTATTTCTAGTATTCTGGAAGAAATATTTCTTCAGAACTTCTGATGCGTGACACAGGCTCAAAGTGTCTTCACATCTTTCTATTCTGCTACTTTTTAAGTATTGTATCATTTTTATCAGGTTATGAAAAATAGTTTGCACCAGTATGTTTCTCCTTTCCACTCCTGCTACGTTATATCACAAGGGGTTTCTGACATCTTCATTCTCATTTACCTTTTGACAAAATTGCTGTTTCACAGACACTTGATTGCTGCTTGGTGTTTCTTCCTTAAGTATCACATTACACCATCTACAGGCTTACTTGCTTTCAGCTCTTCGCTTCGTAAGCAAAGTGGTCGCTAATATATTTGCATGAAGAATAATTAGCAAGTATCAGTGCAAAAACTACTGTGAAAAGTATTTGTGAAGGTAGAAGTGCCTGTTTTCATTATTTCATATTGCCGTAGTGCAGAAAATGAAATAAATGCAATAAGAATGGTAGTTTAGTACGATGTAACGTGGATAAATTATTGGATTTTTTTTTCTGTGAGTTTTTAATGGATTACATATGTAATTACTATTTTTGTGGGGCTTTTTTTCCAGCACTATGAAAAAGGATTACGTGGATATGGTCCATTATAGGATAGCTTTGGATAAATTTTTATGTTCATCGTATCTTACTTGACAAATATTCTCACTTATTTCAACACTGCTTTCTTAGTGTAATACAACACAAACAGCGAGGCATGCTCATCAGTAAATATTTTCATTGTGAAAGATGATGTGGCAACATGTGAGTGTTCTCAAGAGCCTGACACAAGCTGAAAACTAATATAATTTACGCTTTCACTAAAATTAACAAACAATTTAATAGACCGACTAATGAATAATTTCTCTAAATTACAGCTATTGACTTCAGTAAGGCCATGTAATACATGAATAAAAAGTGCTCAAGATTTTAAAGAAAACCTTATCTGTAACATATATGGAGAACATATCCATTCGTTATGGCTATGTTATATATCCAGCATTGTGGTTACTTCTCTTCCTGAACTTTTAGGACATGTACTTCATGTCCTACTACATGTACTTCAGAAAATTTTAGCAGGACCCAGGAATAAGGGCAGTGATGTGCATGTAAATTTTTCCCCACATCACTGCATTATGTAACTCTACCAGTTTTTCTATTTTCTGATCATGCCTGCTGTTTTTTAAGAAGTAAGTAAGTAAACATGAGGTGTGTTTGCTATGGATTTTTGCACTGAAAAATACAGAAACTAGAAAAATAAATAAAAGGGGAGAATTGTTGCTGTATCAGAATTACAGGAAATCTCAAAGGAAATAAATTTTCTTTAAAACAGGAAAAATTACTGCTGAGCAAGCCTTACATCCCTATTTACTGTTAGCATGAAAATTAAACTATTATAAAATCTTGTAGCATTTTAATTGCATGGTTATTGATGGGTTTTTATTGTCACATTAGGCAATGGCACAAAAGGAAGATATGGAAGAAAGAATAACTACACTGGAGAAGCGCTACCTCAGTGCACAGAGAGAATCCACCTCCATACATGACATGAATGATAAACTGGAAAATGAACTTGCAAACAAGGAAGCCATCCTGCGTCAGGTACTGTATCTGCATTAACCAGTTGCTTTCTTTAGACAAAATGAAAATTAACGTAAAAAAGAGGGCAGATCTACAGTAGGAGATTTCCATTGGGTTAATCTGTTAATTTTTAATCAACAGATCGGTTGACTTCAAAATACCCAAGTTACTCAAGATGTCTAAGCTTCGTACCAGCTACTACAACTGTGAATAGCGAATCAATGTGTACATTCAACATTCAACATCGTAAAATAACTGGGTTGTCTAATACTGTTGTACGCAAATGCATGTTATCATACCCCCTAAGTAATGGATTAACTTTGCTTCTTATGTAATGATTTTCTGAATTTTATTTTACACAAAAAAAAATAAAAAAGTACTGTAAACAAACGAAATTCCCTTCTGCAGGAAAGACCAAAATTTGTATACAATACCTTTGAATGATTTCATGTATCAGTAATGTGTTGATGAAATTTTACAAAGCTCAATGATCTTTGAATAACTTTTTGAGATGAGTATAAAATGATTGTGCAGTTTTCTCTCCTGGTGCTTTGTTTCCACAGTAATTCCAAAGGAGAAGTGTAAACTGAACAGAAGCAAAACGGTTTTTAGTTTGAAGAATACAATATGAACTTAAAGCTAACATGAAATTAATATAATTCAAACTGTAAAAGATGAAATTGCTCTTTAGCCTCAGTGTCAGACTTTTTTCGCTTATCATGTCTTCAAACCGTATGAAAAGCTATATGAGAAATAAGCCTGTATAATCTGATAATCTCTGCTTCTATGATTGTGTGTGGATAAATTCATACACACATGCACGCATCCCTCTGTATATGTATATATATGTATGTGACTACCTCTTCAGGGAAATTAATGCATCAGAACTCAAATGTTCCAGCTTCTGCTAGCTTCCTTTGACTGTTTAAGAGGTAGCTTCACTTGTTAGGAAAAAAAACCAAACATCCAACAATGGAAAAGTAAGGTACATGCATCTGAGCTTTTGTTGCTGCAAATGTAAGTCATGCTGTGTGCAGAGGTCAGTAAGAACTAGGCTTAGAATATGTACAAGCAGACTTAAACTTGATTTGCAGCACTGGATATGGAAAGCCTATCTTTTCATGCCTTTGAGGGATTAAAAAAAGATTCAGAAGGACACTCCTTTTTCATTATTATCTTCTATTAGCTGGAATGAACAGGAAAGCAGGAAACACTTATCAAGCCATTAAAAAAATTCTTAATCGTGTGGTCCATCTCAACAGGCTAGAAAATGCTGCAGTTATCCAAAGTCCTCCTGTTTCTTTTTGATGAGTATCACAAATTAAACAATTTCACTTCTGTAAAAGAGACTTAATTGTAGGTTTATGATGAGTAATATTTGCAACATTAAGCAAATGGCAATCAGGTTATAATCATGAATGAAACACCATTTTTCATATTTCCCAATATATGATTGACACTTGTTCAGAAAACTACATTTGCCAATTTGTTCAGAAGCTTTGTTGGGAATTCTGTCCTTTCGAATTGTAATCCTTTCACATTTTAGCTCTTTTTTGTGAGATGGACTCAATATTTCCATTTAGAAAATTCTGGTTTTACTGGCACCAATGCCCTTATTTTGCTCAGATAAACAACTCTTTGATCAGAGAAGCTTTTTGTTCATCTTCATCAGTGTCATTTTACAACTTTTTCTTCACCTTCATATGATCCTTGAGCCTCAAATCACTCATCATTAGGAAGACTGGCAGCTTATATTGTTCCATGCTTGAGTTAATACTTTTCCAATATTTTCTCCTAGGTTGTGGAGTATCTATGCCGATGTAGGGAGGTTTCATCACTTCCCTGGTATCTAAGAAACTGAAGGAAAATCTTAATTCTGATTCTTTTTTTTTATGCCTTTTTATCTATTTTTGGCCTTCAGTTGGAAGACAAAAACAGACAACTGCAAGAGCGTCTAGAGCTGGCTGAGCAGAAGCTGCAGCAGACAATGAGGAAGGCTGAAACCTTACCTGAAGTGGAGGCTGAACTGGCTCAGAGAATTGCTGCTCTTACTAAGGTACTGCCCTGAGAAACAGATTCACTTCAGAAGGCCCGTTGCTTACTTGTGATTTGCATCCTGATTCCTCACCTCAAGGACAAAACAAAAGTAGTATCAAACTGATTTGAAAGGAGAAACCTTTTCCTTTTAAGCATGTGCCACAACTTTAACCAGGAATGGTCTCAATGCAGTGTTTGTAGTTCTTAGTGTTTTGGTAGCAGGATCAGCACTTACCTGTAAGTTAACCTAGACTATATTTGCAAAGGAGTCATATATTTCCAGTATATGGGAACATTACTTATCCTAGGAGGGTTCATTTTACTGTAAGAGTTTCTAATTTAAGGTCAGAGGGATCAGGGAAAGTCCCATTCCTACACTTTCTGAATGTTTTCATACACTGAATATATGAAAACACAATTATTTTCATTCCTGTAAGAGCTATAAAATCAGATCTCAGTACCAGCTGGGATCATATGTACAACACACTGAAGACATCTTGCAGACATACTTACAAGGCTTATTTTGAATGAGTCTTTGTATCATGTGTTTGTAAAGTCATATGTGAAACCTTGAGAGAACTTTAAACTGTTTTTTCTGATAAATTTATTATAAGGCAGCTTTCTTGCAGGAAAAAATAAGAAGATAAAAGAAAATTTTTAGTAGTGTGGGATTCGTATTTGGCCTCTAATACTTTCAGATGTGCATCTACTTAGTACTATACTACAGATCAGGTATTATTGACTTCATAAGGCATACAATGAAAATATGCTTATTCTTCATCCCTTAAATCAGACAAATGAAGAAAAATGTGTTTAAGAGTTTGTATTACATATCATTCTGATTTATCTAAGCTTTCTTTCCCTTGCCAAGGAATGTTTCTAGCTATTTATGTGCCTAGCCATTTTTATACTTAATGGATTTTTTTTCAGTTCTCATGTTTTTCCGTTTATAGTGAAGCCATAAGTGCTGAGCAGCTCACTACTGATGTCCAGTTTTTAAATAATTTAGTTAAGAAGTAGAAAGAAATAGAAACTTTTAAGGGTTTTGATGTACGCTTTTTTTTAATTTTATTAAAGCAAGATCATTATTAAGTAATCAAGATTTTGTGCTGTCCACTTTAGGTTTATATGAATGGGTGGGGATTTGAAAGAGAGATTGAAAATGGTGGAGAAAAAGAAGAATCAGCAGAAACAGAGCCATATGAAATACCAAAAAATATTGCATTTTATTAAAAACTCACATGCACATAAGAGAAATCCCTTGGCATTTTAACCTTTTTTTTTCCGTTGTTTCTGACTCAACAAATAATTACCTATTGTAATTCCCTCAGTAGCTTAAAAATATTGTCTTCTATTTTAAGAGGATTTTTCCTGAATAATTTCTCCAGCAATTAGGCACCAGTAAGTATTTTGCAGTCTGAAGCATGTCTTTTCTTGAATCTGCATTTTTCCTTGAACATAAATTAATGACAAATATTATAAAGAAATCCCATTTCAACCATGCAGAGCACCCAGGGACTTCCATGAGATACTGTCATTATTGTGACCATAAAGCTGCAGTATACATCTCTGTTTCTCGTCTTACATTATTTCATGGGATGTGGTTAGACAGCTGTGAACAGAGCTGATGCTCCACCCCGTTTCTCTTTGATGTACTTTATCAAAGCTTCTGCCAAGCTGGAAACTTTAAGTATATTGGACTGTAGTGCCAGTTCTGTTCATTTTTCTGTGATTACATAAAAAAATGAAGAAATGAACATTATTTAAAATTTTGCCTTTTTGGAACACATAACATAAAAATTAATGTCAGAATTTGGCCAGTAGGCCAAATAAGCTTATGTTTTATATAACACCTTTGCAAACTGTAGAACTTATTAAAGTGCTGGTTTGACAGCTCTGAAGTTTAAAGTCCAGTAACTTCATGAATCACATAAATGTAGCTCAGAACCAAGGATAATGCTGTACTCGCTGCAGCTTACTTAAGCGGTTTTGAATTAGCTGGCTGGTATACTGTTACCACACTAGCTATTTCAACGAAAGCTGCAAGACTTAACTAAGGGGTTAAATAACAATTAATTTTGCCTTTGCTGACCTTTGTGCCAGCATACGCTTTGTCAGTAGGGCTCAAATTAGATGGCTTCAGACTACCTTAAATCTGTCTGCCTTAGTTATGATCACTGCAATGTCCATGTATACTAAGCAAAAGATGAGCCCCCTGAACCAGCTAGTCTTTCTGCACTGCAAAAAAGTAAACACTGATTCTCCTTTCTTTTGTACTACCTCAATGAAAGTGGCTTCTCTGAGATTTATGGGGTTACAATCATAATAAAGAGGTGAGTTAAGCCTGATATGTTTTACAAGTTTTCTAAAGAAAAAGTAATATGGGGTAACTGGAAATCGTAACTTTTTCACTGTGGGTGAAATGTAAGATCAATTATTTACATGTGGCAAAAAAACAGAACAAATGTGTTCTGGGTTTGGATGTGATCCCCTTCCTCCTCAAATTTAAAATATGCATGTTACAATTCTGCATTGACTCTATTATACTCTTCCTCATTATTAATCTGGGTTGGGATTCTGCATAAGGAGGATGTAGAATGAGATCCTTCTACTATGGTGTCAGTTTTTAAAATTAGCTGGTTTTCTTTTATATATATATATGGGCTAGTGAATGTTTTTTGCTACTTTTCCATGCCCAAAATAGTCCATAAGGAGTGAACTTCCAAAAGTTTGGACTATGCAGTGAACTCAGATAAGTACCCATAAATTTACCTGAATCATTTGAACTTTTCTTTGGCTTTATTTTCACTGTGTTCTGCCCATTGGGTGAGCAACTGGAGGGTTAGTCAGCCTGTGGCAGACTAACCTGGTACAGCATGATCCCATGTACTGTGCTGTCCTGCCTGGCCGTCGCACTGGTATCTGTCTGGTCATGACAAGTAGCACAGCTCCTGGCATGTATCCCAAGATTTAGATCGCCATGACTCATTGAGCCACCTTGTACTCACCCTCACAGTATTGCTCTGTTTGCCCGCTCTGGAAAAGAGGCAGTTAGTAGCAGAACAAACCTCCCCCCATTATTAACTAAACCTTTCTTTATCCTGTAAGTTGTTTATTTTCATCAGAAGGGACAGCAGAACATCTGGAATCTTAGCCTGTCGAACATAGTTTCTCCTTCCATGTATTCAAGGGGAGGTGTTTAGTGGAGACAGCCAGCATCCACCTACTTCCATTCGTTCACTCACACCAGTAGTCACTCCTTCTTGGATGCTTGTGCAGCAGAGGTACCATGTCACTTCTCTGATCACAGGACAGCAGTCAGCATTTTATTCCATCATTCCAATATGCAGGTTACCAGAAATAGCAACGGTGTATTTTAGCTGCATTAGAGAAGCATTGACATGAAGAAGAGGAAACCATGATCATAATAAACTATGTTTAGCATAGTAACACATGCAGCTTATTTTAAAGGTGATAAAAAATGTCATGAAAGTTGAAGGCAAGCGGGACACAATGATTGTTCTGTTACAATGTAGGGATCTGGTTTGCATTAATAGGGAAGAAGTTGCAAGAAGAGAAAGGAGAAGGTCTGCAGTGGAAAGATGCAAAGAGGGGAAAGAATTTCTGCAAGTAGTGAATGTGATTAAGAATGTGAATGTGTTCTTTCTGAGAACAAGAAAGAGAGAAGGTGTGTTAGCTGAAAAATGGAAATTGATAAATCTTCTAGAAGAAGAGAAGAAAAAAGTATTCTGTGGGGAGAGAAGGCTAAGAAAACTCCACATTTAGAACACATTACTTTCTTTTCAAATCGCTTCTTCTTGCACTTCCCCTTCCACAGATTTGGTCCTGATAGGAGGAAGAAATTAAAGAAACAAGTATGACCGAGCTAAATGGAAGGACTTGCTTACCAAACCCACAAGGTGTGGAAAGTAGCAGGGGAATGATGGAGGGGCAAGAATATCTGGATATCTAGTGACTGAAAAGTTGGGTTTCAGAAAAAGCGGTGACATAAACCAACATGTTTTGTCACATTTGTAACGGGTTAGAAGTGATCATGTGAGCTGATAACTTTGGGAGCTGTTGTGACTCAGTCACCATGATCACCTATTTTCACCTTCAATTGCATAGCTCAATTCAATAATGCATTCTTTCTTCATGAATAACTTGCTCAGTCAAAGGATAGCCAAAATGAATATGTGCTGTAAGAAAACTGTTGAAAATCTGGAGACTGAAGGTTTTCAAAAGTCGAGGTCTCAAAACTGTGGAAATTGGCTTGTACTGTTAGAAAAGTTTAGATTTGTTCCAGCAGTTCAGCCTGAGGAAGAAAAGTGATAGCACCTGCACTGTACAGGTGCTCTCTACATCTGAAATTAGATTTTTTTTTTTCTCGACTAAGATGCAAAGACCTAGAAAATGTGCAGTGCCAACAGTAACAGATGATGTGAGTCCACAATTTTTTTCTGGGCACATTAGCAGCAGGAGCCGAGGAATTTTAACAGGGTTAGAGAGTAATAATACAAGCTGCTTCGGTATTCCCTCAAAGCAAAATTTTCCTGTCTAATGCTGGCTTATACTGGCTATTTGTTTGCTATTTCATAGCGTATAGAGTGCAAAGTTAGCATTAAGACTCATACTGTTATCTCATAGGGGTTAGACATTGTTAGGTTTTGCCCATATATTTTTAATCCAGTCTAATGCACAATTTCACGAGTATTTCTAACTGAATGTACTGGCTTTAAATGCTGGTTGCTCACTACTGCACCATGTGTCTTACTAATCCTCCTATACAGAGTACTATCAAACAGGCATGCAAGTCATATTAAAAAAGAAGAGCATAAGTTAAGGGCTGCCAAGCAAGTAGTCTCTCAAGGGCCACACTAGCAAATGTTTTACTCAATTAATTCTTGTCAAAGCAAGTTGAAGAAATCCAGCTTCCATTTATGACCCTCAGAGTCCACAGTTTTCCCTCCTGTCTCGTTTATATCTGAAATTCTGCTACACCAACATGACTAACACTGGTGTCTCAGCCTCTGCCTTGGGTGTCAAACCACAAGGCAGGGATGGAGATGTTCAGTATTTTTATGGTAGGCTCCCAAGTGTCCCAAACAGCCTATTCTGGTAGGAATGTTTAGGACTAGCACACATGAAGAACAGAACAGTCAACTCAAAAAATACAGCCTGCATAAGTCTGCACAGGAGGCATTTGCAAATTCCTTAGGCAGCAGCTGAATTGCTAGATTTTTTTTGTCCAGAAGGGTCTCTTTGAGACCTCGGTTGGGAACCTTCCTCAGCATAAAGGGCAATAAGAGGCATTGAAACCCTCATTTTGGGAGTGTTTTCTGGGTAGGCACACCACAATATTGAAGGGCTGCTCTTCTGTATTGCAGCTCTTTGTCTACAGGTGGGTTTCTGCAAGTGAGAGAATAAGGGAGCGTGTACGTGTGTTTGTGTCTCCTTAGCCCTTAGAGAGGACATCCTTTGGATTCATGTCCCTCCTGCCAGGGCTGCTTCTGCATTTGGCATGAGAGAAAAAGTGGTTAAAATCCCTAAATAGCATTAAAGCCCAGAGTAGGTACTAAGGCTGCACACCTTTGTTTGTTCTCCACCAGACAAGAAGCTGAGCCTAATTATTTAATGTCTCAGTTATAAAATAATTTGGTTCTTTTAGAGTAATACAGAATATTACTTTAAGAACAAAAAGAAATGAAATACAAATAGATAAAGGAGACATAAAATATTCAAATACATTCTAAGCGTTTAGAATAGTGACAAAGCATATTGAATTTCAATTTATTTTAAAGTGTGTTTATCTTACCAAAGAGATGTAAAGGGAGATGAATACGGAGATCAGCTCTGTTTTCTTTAAGGCTGGAAAATGAAGTACAGGTACTCTGAGCCACATTCAAGAAGGCTTTTAACAAGGATGTATCTGTAAAAATTTAATATTCTTACTGAAATAATTGAAAACTATCACGCCAAAATATTTTTACGTATCCTAAACATATTCCTTACTGAATTATTAAAGCACTAGGAAGCTATGACATAGCAGAGTTAGATAGCTGTAAGAATCTTAAGACATTGTGTTCTTTCACAAATGTTTTTAATGTAAGAATTCACATAACTTATAACAGTTTTATTCCTCTTCCAAATAATAGTTGGGCCTAATACCACAACTCTTTTAGGCATGGAATAAACTATTTCCTGCTAAGGAATAAGATACTGCATGATTTGGACTGAAAATCTATTTTTAGTATGAAAATTAAAAGTGAATTATATAGCTAGCTAGACTGGCTTCTCAAGGACGGGTTATGATAGATAGCACCACATATCAAAAGACTTAAATGAGGTTCCCCTTGTACCTAGACATATTAGTTTTGTTATCTTCGTCTTTTGGATAAACCTGTAATTAAGTGTATTGAAGCAGTGAAGATTAAGTAATTTGTTTTTAATGTTTACAGTCAGCTAACGGAGCTTATGAGTTGTTTAATTTTGTGGGGTGATACTTTCAATCGTTTCTATAACTCCCTCAATGAAAACAGTTTCAAAAGATTTAGAATTTCTTATGCCTTCATCATCAGCTAAGTGCTTTGGTAATTTCAGATATTCTCCTGACTCTTGGAGACACATCAAGGGAAGGCCTTGAATCAGTAGTGCAGCCAGGATTCAAAAAAGAGAAAAGTGCATCTTCTATAGAGAAGGATAAAGCTTGGTCACCATGAGGAAGCAATAGTGTGATCTGGTTTTCTGCAGTTTCAGGGAATGAACTTTTTCAGTCCTGTCTTCGTGTATGTCCAATTGGGAGAGGAAGCCGGGTGTTAACACTTGTGCGCTGAAACAAACTAGTATGTAAAACTAAAAGGTAAAGTAAAGACAATCATAAAGGGATTGTCAGTGGTCCAAGTCATAATTCAAAGACACAATAGTTTCAGTTAATAAGTTCAAATATCACTATAAACCTACTTCATGATCAGAAAGAGTTAGTGCACTTAGTTAATGAGCTTAGTTACAAAGGATACTGACTTCCCCTTATATTTTGCAAGAATAGGTTTTGTGCTTATACTTACTCTGAAAAGAACAGTAGTGATCCTCAAAGCGAAACATAATTCTTGTATTTATACAAAGCAGAATTTTCTCATACGAATGTCTTCATATCAAAAACTGAAATTTATATTTATAAATCTCTAGATGACGGGCTTGTTTTCTGTCTAATCTTTTGGACCTGATAATAGAAGTGAGTTTAAGTTATGGGTAATTTTAAGTTATGATTTACATCTGGAGGTCTTTCATATCTATTCCTATTTATTCTGATAAATTATTAGTAGACAACAGTATGAAAAACAATCTCACTAAAGTAACACAATTGTAAAATTAGTATTTCTTGTTCATATTAAAGTTTACTCACCTAAAAGTGAAGTTCAGGATTGCTTTTTGAGAGAGAAAGGGTAAATCTGACAGAGTGAAATAGCATTTGACAAGCACATGCTCACAACTCAAACTCATCAGTAGCACTGTCTATACACTTATGCACATTCCTATTTCCATAGCAACAAATCCATTATAGCATTTCCCTTTTTTAAAGGATTTTTTTGTTTTGAATTATAACATAGACTTTTTTGCCATGACAATAACATGAATATTCATGCTTTGCAACAAATGACCTAATTAAGATCAATTTCTGTCAGAAGTAGTAATGAATGTTTGGATGGATTTCCATTTCTGTACTCTGTAATGACTTTTCATTGCTATTAATGAATTTTTATTTATAGCTTCTTCTTTTATCTGATGACCTTGATCTTCCAAAGAGATCCACCAGGGTGGATCCTTTCAAAGGGATGAGAACTGTATTGTTTATTTGGATAAAAGTGCTTGTGTAGTGTATTCTAAAATGGAATACTAAAGCTGCAGCCTTGTCTCTTTTGATGTTCTTTCTTTTTTCTGGAAGTTAGGAAATGTACCATAACATTGCAGAGTTCTGTCAATGACTTATCCATTAATTTAGTAATTATGCATTGTTTTCATTCCTAGATAATGGTAGAATTATAGAATTCTGACATTGGCCTCGCAGGGTCCTGTGTTTAGTTTGCCATAATTCCAAAAAAACCCCATGAGATTAGACAGTATTGCTTTGAATCCACTCTGTAGTAATATGTCATCAGCCAGCCATCACTAACCTTAAACTTCCATGTGTAGGTTGATAGCTTTTTTAGCATTCCATTATTTTCAGTTTCTCCACATCAACTGCATCATATTCACCAAGTATCAGTGTAGTTTATTCTACATAAAAATCTATCAGTTCAAAGTATTAAATTTTCAGTCACACTTTTCTTTTAAGCATTCTGTGCTGTGTTCTGTTCAGTGTCAGTGTCTTTAGTTCTGATTTTTCAATTTTGTCCCTCTCCTTTTCCTTGACTTGTTAGTCTGATCCAACCTCTTCTACCTCATCTGATGATTATCAATATGTTATGGAAGCTAAACTACAAGAAATGATCTCCATACGTAGGAAGGTAGTCCTACTGGACTTTACTTTCTATTGCTAAATAGAATCCATCTGATTTGTTTTCATTTTCTTTAACTTATTTTACTTTTTTTATTGATAATCAACCATCGTGCAGTTCAGTGCTTCAGGAGCTTACAATTTTACGATGGCAGGTTTGTGTTCAAACCATGCACAGTCTGCATGTTACATTTGGCTGATTTCATTGCTCATAAATGACTCCAATGTTTTGCTGATGCTTGGATGTAACAGGCCTTTGTAGCTGACACATTTCAAGCAATGCTGTTCAGCTGCCTGTTTAAATAAAGTTTCTTTTTGAAAAACTAAGTTTGCAGTTAGTAGTAGCTTGCTTTATGTTTTGTTTAAACTTTACTGAGATAAAGATTTATGAAGCCACTTCAATTACAGAAAGAATCTTTCTATTTTGTTACAGGCAGAAGAAAGACATGGAAACATTGAGGAACGTATGAGGCACTTAGAAGCTCAACTTGAAGAGAAGAATCAGGAACTTCAAAGAGTATGTGTATTGCAGACAACTTCTGTGCTCTTTTCTTCTTTTCATTTGTCAGTATAGCACTATGTTATGCACTCCAGCACACAATTCTATCTACTGATATAGGTTTTACTTAAAGCAGTGATGGCAGAATCTTGCCACTTTTCTTAACCATCTTAATATACTAGTTTGCATCTAGCTGCAGCTTTCAAAGCATTCTGCTGGTACATGAATGAATATGCATTAACCGATAACTGTAATTAAATTTCTTGTGGAATTTCTTTAAATGGCTACAGTTACCATATTTTTTTTAAATTATTTTTTTTTTAATGTTGCAAATCTGTACTGCTGAATTTTGGATTCTACCAATCTGTGTCTTCTATTCTACATTAAAGGCAAGGCAAAGAGAAAAAATGAATGAAGAGCACAACAAAAGATTATCAGATACTGTAGACAGACTTTTGACAGAATCCAATGAGCGTCTGCAGCTACACTTAAAAGAGAGGATGGCAGCACTTGAAGAAAAGGTACAGTACAAAGTGTAAAGTCCAGCTTAATAAAGATTTTCCTGTGTGAAAATCTACTTTTATTAGGATGAGACATCATGCTGATTCTGCATTACCGAATACTACCACAATATAGTCTAGCTTATACATTCAATTCTTAATTCAAGAATGCACTCAAAAATCTTTCCACAACTTCTACAAGCTGAATATGCTGAATTTTATGACTCCCTGTTTTGTCAGAGGGGTGTCTGACGAATAGCTTGTAACGGACCTGTGCTCAACACAGAGTAAAGCAGTGAAATAAAGTGGATGAGAACTGAGGAGTTGCCATGTTTCAGATGTGCTGTATTTTAGCCTGCTGATTTTATCTTGCTTCCTCTAGGAAGAGTAAAATGCTATAACCACAGTAGAAGGAGCATCTAGCCTTGGAGAAGGAATGTTATTTAGAGGTTTTTCCATGATGTGAGATACAATAGGCTTTCAAAATTCAAATCCCATGAAGTTTAAATTCGCCCTCCATAATCCCTTCCTCTTCTACTTATTCACCTCCAGTTTGATCTGAGGGGAATGTTTCAGTGTCGTCAGAATGGACAGTTCAGAATCTTTCAGAGGATATACTGATTTATATCATTGAACCAAAAATAACATACAAAGCCAGACATGAGCCTTCCAAATGAAGAGCCTGGGAGAAATAGTTGTATAATGGGGTAACAGTTGCTCAGTGCAAGGAAAATGCAAGTTATTGCTGTTCTTGAAAAATAAAATGGTCCTACATGTTTGTATTATTTCCAATATTTAAAATTTAATATCTAGTCAAACTGAAGTATTGAAGAATTTTAATTTTAAATCTAGTATATGATGATATCCGATACTTAACATATCCCTAAATTCTTTCTGGTTTATCTATATTTTATTTTTTATTTTTATTTCTAGAATGTTTTGATTCAAGAATCTGAAAGTTTCAGGAAAAATCTGGAAGAGTCTTTACATGACAAGGTACTATAAAATATTGCAATTTTATCTGTTTTTATTGAAAGTTACAAAATTGTTATTTGGGAATATGTATAGGGTGTATTAATTATCCAACTAGCATGTAAAACCTTCCTGGCATCAATGATAATTTCTTTATTCACCCAAATGTCTTAACTAGCCTTTGAAGGTCTTTAACAGTTGTTCCTAGCTAAGCTTGTGGTTGAGATCCTAGCCTCAAGAAGGTAATGCTGAAATTACTGCCTCCGAAATCTTGTTTCTGTCAGTTTTAATTCTGAAAAACTCTTTCTTAACAGAGCTGTATGCATTACTGGTTACAGTTTTATAGTGAATACTGTAATTGTTTGATTTGATGCAGTTATTTTTAACAGGTGCAGAGGCATTATGCTAAATGTAGCTGGAAGTGGCCTTTCTTAGTTTATTGCAAATTAATGACTAATATTGTTCAGCGAATCATTCAAATCAATTATAAATACTTATTCCAATCCCAAACAGTAGGATTTTGTTTTCAAGTTATGCTTACCTTGAGCTCGGTAGCACACACAAATATATCTGCCTTCAGATTCAGACTTTTTGTAATGTATCAAATCCATTTAAAAAACATAACTCCATTTGATGATAATATATAACAGCCAAAATCAAGAACTTTGAAAAAAATAACAGTACAAGTATCTGTTAAAATAAATCGTTATTTTTATCTTCATTCAGATAACCTTATAAAAAGGCAGAGATTAAAGGCCTCAAAAGGAGCATGTAGGGCATTTTAAAAAAATAAAATTTTTGTGCTGTACCACCATAGTTATAAGGTGATGTAACTGTTGCAAAATCAGGATGATACTTCACCATCAGCTTAGATGATGAAAAGGCCAAAAAGGACAGTTATAAGCTGTGTCTATTGAAACAAAAATTTCTAAACCTGAATTATGGATATAATTTTTTCTGTGTAAATGAGGTATTTTGTTTGTTTATATTATCAACATTATAACTTTATTGTTTTAATAGTTTTAGAGTAAGTACAGTTGCTAATTCTTTTTCAGTCTGTTTTTTGGCTGAAAGTACATATCAACTCCTGGCAAAGATGAAAAATATGGTGTAAAAATCTGAATTTGTACATTTGCAAACATATTTTAATTTCTCTATATATTTGTTCTTGCTTAAGTGTGGGAAGTAAAATACATCCACTTACAACTCTGTGAATTGAAGATAAGTCCATTTCACATACAACTACATTTGACTCCAGAGCTTCTAAGGTCCCACTTCAAAATACTTTTTTGTTACACTTTGATGAAGAAACTGGTGAAAGAATCTCCAATAGATAGACATAACAGTTATTAACAATATCTAAATAACTATCTAGTTATACAGGTAGAGTTACCACCAAGTCATCTCAGTAATTCTATTCAATGAAGGAATAATGTAAACATACTGCAATAAGAATTATTGAATCTGATAGTAATTAAGAGCATTTTGGAATATTCTTGTTCTGCATTTTAAACTGTAGGAGCAGCAGCATTACTTCTTCATTCTGTTCTCTCTTGTTTCAAAATTCTTTGATTTCATTTCATTTTATTTGTAGACTATTGTCATTTGTAGAATGTGGGAACAGTCATTTTTTTTCCTAGTGGTTGCTGTCAGTAGTCTCTTTGTTAGTTGATTCCAAAAATCCAGTTTTTGTGACACTCGTCACCAGCAGCACCTCGTACTGGAGTTCCATCAGCTCCCAACAGTGAGCTGTAAAGCTGCAATTCAGTAAAGTACCTAAAATGTAATTGTCTCTAAGTCTATGTTTCTATTCATAAATAAAAAGGCCAGGACACAATCTGTCTCTAAAAGGCAAATGACGTATCACACACTGGACTGTGACGGGCACAGAAGGTGCGGTTAGTGCCCAAATCCATCACTTGCGTCTAGTGGAAAAACACTAAAGAGGGCTGCGCAGCCTCCTCTTGAGACACATCTTATTACTAATAATGAGACCTGAATGAGTTCACTGCCTTTTCTTATTATAGTCAGTTTATCTTACTTGTTTAGCTTTACAAAAGCAAAATCTCATAAAGTAAATGTACTTTGTATCACAAGTAAATATATCTTACTATTCTCATTTCCAGGAAAGACTTGCTGAAGAAATTGAGAAACTGAGATCTGAACTAGAACAAATGAAATTGAGGGCTGGTTCTTTAATTGAACCCACATTGTCAAGGTAATATTTAATGGCAAACGTTTCCTCGCTTTGAGTTGATACAGAATATGAATGTAAGCGTCAAGCCTTTACAATGGGGATGTGTTCAGACCACGCAGAAAAATTTTTCCTTAAAAAATGTAAAATCTGTTCACTGACTATTACTGTTCTTTTTCAATTTTTTCATAGGTAAATGGGGCCTTACAGCAGTGAATATGCTCTGAAATATTACTGAGATTAGCGAAAGTCTTTGAATTATGAAATGTTTTCAAAAGTATATCCAAGTATTCATTTTTTCCGCAGGAGAGCTCAATAATAACCTCAAAACTGTTGTCTTAAATATGTTGACTAGTTTCAGCATTAACAATCATATTTATTTATTTTGTAAATTACATCTAATAATTATTTTTTATTATCAAGAAATAATTCAGCTTTGTTGAGGTAAGACCACATATCTTCAGCTAAAGCTAAAGGGACATTAAATATTGTGTCACTTTTTGGCAGAAAAGCATATAAGGAACAATAGTGAGGCTGATACTGTAGAAATACCTACTAGCAGCTGTAATTAATTTATAGTTCTAGAAAGTGCTTTTTGCCTAAAAGTATCATTCTAAATAAAATTGTTATTTTATTTATAACTGTGTGTCATGTCCAGTTTTCATTACAAGCAATATGTTAAATTTTAAATCCTGCCAGCCAAAGCTGATGGAGCAGGACTAAATTCAGAGCATGTAATCATCTAAAGTTATTCTTGTTGGATATTTTTTGACTTGCATCAGACATTGTCTGCCCATTGTTTCTTCAGACATCTTGCTCAGTACCTGGACGTAGTATCTGTCTCAATCTTTTACTGTCTCTTAGAATAATGTTTTTCTATATGTGGAGAAGTGTAAATCGATGAAATTCGGAATGTGATGCTTGTCACTGAATTTTTGTTCCTTTGGGAGTGTAAGTGTGACTACACTACACTTTTTTTGAGAGTGTGAGGACTCAGGCTGCAACAGCAGAGATGTTTTGGAGCAGCCATCCTTGGTGAGCAGCAGCCTTTGATGCTGGGTAGATGAGTATCATTAGCTTGCACTCTATAAATAGAAGTCTGATCAGTCATTGTCAAAGGGCTGTCTGAAAGTGATAAGCTGTCTAAATTTCTTGGGAATTCATCAGGCTCCCCAAAATCAGTATATTTCCTCATCCATGACCTCACCTCAATAAGCTACCAGCCCTCTCAGGAATAAGGAGGCATAAGCATTTAATACTTACTGTTCTAAGAACATAGTTCTCTATTTGCAGGAGTTTTTTCTTTCAGAAGAAGAATAATGAAGCCAGTGAGCACTGCACAAGTACCAAGTATTATCAATTATCAGAGCAAAGTTCTATTACAGCAAATATGGTACAAACACAAAAAATAAAAAACAGTCACTGCCCTAAATGATTTACTGTGTAATAGATGAGAGACCTACAGAGGAATTAAACATATCGACCTCCACAAGATTATTGTCTGTTGCTGTAGATGGAGGGCTTAGGGCACATGTAGCTCAACTGTTGTCAAGTTTTACTACTGGTATAATGAAATAATTGTGGTTTAGGGATTTTTTTTAAAAGGTAAAATCATAATTTTTATGAAAGTTCCTGTCTAGCATGATGGGAAGCGGAAAGAGAAGATAAATTGAACAGAATATTTATGGCAGCAGTATGAGATCTGATATATGCTTTTATCCAAAACCTAAATTCTAAAACACTATTCAGTATTTGTGATATTTTTATGTCTCTGATTTATTTACTATGGCATACAGTCACATTTCAGGAATTCTGGTACCTCTTTTTTATCATTTTTTTCTTGCAGTATTTATTTTTAATAAAACGAACTGTATTAGTGCTAGAAGCCCTTCAGTTGTTATTCTACATTTGTCACAGTAATTTCTATACCATATAGTAATTATGTTTCTTCATACCATTCTGTCAAAGTAGCTTATAGCAGAGGCCTTCATAATTATTATGATGGTTTTGCATTTCCCATGTATCAATATACTGGCATCACAGTTAAAATACACTTTTATTTTATAAATGTGATGTGAAATTTGAGACTAACGCTTTAGTCTTCCAAATGCGAGTATGTTTTAATTCAAATCAAGTTCTTCTCAAAGATAAGTGAATCTGTGTCTTTGTCCAAACATAGGAAACTAGAGCTCAGGAAAACACTCACACTTTACAGCCTGCGTGGCTTTCTGAATAGTTTCCTTCATTTTGGAAAGCAGATGTTCTCTTACTTAACTTTTTTTATGTCTAGAATTAAAGCTATAATTTTTTTGAACCTAATTCTTTTAAAAGTGAGAGGAGTGTTTATGAACAAAATTTATTCCTATTCTGTTTCCCATAACTGATTATTAATATTCCTGTGAGTCGTATAAGTTCTTGGTAAGTGACTGTAAGAATTTTCCCCTATTTGGGTTTTTTTTTAATGTATATACAACATTAAACTCTGCTTTTATGCCCTTATAGATAGGGAAATGTAAATCATTTTAGGAGTCACTATAAACAAATACATATTGTGTTGTCTTATTAGTGTAGTATTTGTTACATCTCATTTTTCTATTTTAATCATGCTATTCATGTATTTTTATGTGACTATTGCTTATGTGCTAAGAAAGAGAAATTGTTCTGGTCTCCGCTGCTGTGACTAAATGCTCAAATAGTGCACAGAGCCTTTGTGTTTCTGACTTGGCTACATGGTCTGCGGGCAGGATGCTTCTGTTGCACAGTGCAGGAAACTTCTACTGCTGCTCTTTGACCAGGGACAGAAAGGCCAGGGACCATTGTCTGCAGCCAAGAGAAGATATGCTAAAGTCATCACTTGTATGCCTCACAATATTCCAAGACTGTGAAAGACTACAGGAAAAGCTGGGGTTTAAACTCTCAAAACCATCATCAAATACACACTGATCATTCATAATCAATGTTATCAATTGCAGGGCAGTTCGCTAGTATTTTCATAATGCAGAGCACACACAGCCGGAAAGTGTAATAGGTGTCCACATTTGTGTATATGTAACATGCTTGTAGTAACCTCAAGCGTAGGAAAATAATGGAAGGAAAATATACAGGATAGTTCATTCAGCAGAAGGTTCTATTAATTGTGTTTTCCTGAAATCTGCTCATTTGTTCATTTATTAGTTTTCAACAATGAGTTTTACTATGCAAACCCTTAATCTTGAAAAATCAAAAGTTTCATTCATTTATTCTCTTCCTTAATTTTCTTGTAACATGACTTCAAGTTTTCATTTTTAAATTTTTTTTTTACCATATTTTGTCATTTCTTCTGGTACATAATGATTTATTTGCTAAAAAAAAATGACAATGTTTCTAGACTGAGGATCATTGGATTGTTGTTGTTATTATTACTGTTACTCTCTCACCACTTCTGTGGCTCTTTTCATAGACCTCACCTCGACACATCAGCAGAGCTGAGGTACTCTGTGGGCTCACTGGTTGATAGCCAGTCTGACTATCGGTCAACTAAGGTGATAAGGCGACCTAGAAGAGGCCGGATGGGCGTACGCAGAGATGAACCAAAGGTGAATCCCCAATTTCATCTCATGTATTCCCTGATAAAAGAATGTGTTTCAGGCTATTATTTTTTTGTATTTCCAGAAAAAAAAAAAAAAAAAAAAAACACAAAAACCAACAAACCAATAACCCACCAAACAAAAAAAAAAGCCCTGAACCAAATAGCAGGATTTTTTTTCTATGCATACTCAGACTAGAGTACTATTATACTGAAGGGAAAAAATTGAAGTTCAGACATAAGGTTGAAGTTCAAGCTTACTTGACTCTTTGTCTTTTCTAGGTATCTTTTAGTCTAAGTTTTCCTGATGATTAATTTTATACAGCATTAGTAATTACGCGAAAATACTTTATATCATCTGCGGTATTATTGCAAATATTACTGGAGTAGAATAAATCATTCAATAAGTATTAAATGTTAGTTACTTTCATTTCCTATTCTAAATAAGTTTAACTTTGTAGATTTTTTCCATGGAATAAGCTAAAATTTCTGCTCAGGTAAAATCACTTGGAGATCATGAGTGGAACAGGACACAGCAGATTGGTGTTTTAAGCAACCATCCATTTGAAAGTGATACTGAAATGTCTGATATTGATGACGATGATAGAGAAACACTTTTTAGCTCCATGGATCTCCTGTCACCAAGCGGCCATTCAGATGCTCAAACTCTGGCCATGATGCTTCAGGAGCAGCTAGATGCAATCAATAAAGAAATCAGGTATGTAGTCTGAACCAGAAGCAATGTACTTATGATTACAATTTCAAGCTTCCTTTCATACATGTGTTCATGTACTGTTTCTAAAAATTAGGAAACCACTTGTGCACTTAAAGAACTGATAATGTGTCTGCTTTTCATATGTCAGTATTGTGTAAAGATAATTATGACATCTTCATTTTCTAACTATAGAAACTTCTTTCAAAAAAATCTTCCAAGTGAAGAACTGCTGAGCAGTTAAACAGAAATATGTTAGAGAAGGCTAACACGCAGATTTGACAGATGGCTATTCATAGTCCTCTTTTCAAGGTCTTTTTCATTGTTCTGTGTGACTCCTTTTACTCACTAATGACCTCGTATCAGAAATGTTTTATTTCAGTGCTCTTTATGCTTTCTTCTGATAATTAGTGCTACATCCGAATAAGCCACTTTTTCTAAGATATGGTTTAGAATTTCTGTGGTGGCATAGAATGTGATTTTTCATGCTCCAAGTTTTGTCATAGTGCTTGGAAATAAGCGGTAAATTGAACATCTAATAATTTCTGTGCAAATTCAATGGAGTGACAGAGAATCCAATGACATATTTTAATTAATTAAGTTTTAAAAACAAAACCGTATTTTAATCTTAAAGCATTCTTACATGTTTTACAGGAGAGGTAAATTTTAAAAACTTTGTATGAAAAACATCCTCTTACTAGTGATTAGTGTTTCTCTAGAAGGAGATAGAGATTACTGAATATGTTGGTCATTTTCATGTAAAACTGTAGACAGAAAGGCTGTGTTTAGAAATTTAATCAAAACCAGATTACCTTCTGCTGTATCTCAATCATTCTCTGAGGAAGATATCCTTAAAGTGAGAACTCTATGGGAATACATTGATTTTTAATAACTTTTCTGTGCCCAGGGAAGGTTTTTGTTATACATCTACAGCTTTGGATTTTCACTACTCCCCGAATTTCTTCATTCAGATAGGATTACTCTGCTATTTTCCAAAATCTCTTATTACAGCTTTCAAGTTGGAGAGTCCAAGAGAAATTTTGTTGTTGGGAGGGTAAATATCTTTAAAACAAGAAATTGTACCTGTGGATAACATAGTGGGATATTTTTTGTGCCATCCTAAATCAAATCACTGTTTTACTTGATGTCTTAGCTGCAAGGTACAGTTTTATCTCAAAAAGGAAGCAGAGGTGCACAGTGTATGTAGCCATTTTTAATGGAAGTCTACTAAGAGTAGTTTATTTCCCCTACTGCTAAACTTATATTGAAGTATAAACTTTCGTCAACATCTCTGTCATTATTAAAGAACAAGATAACTAATTTTGTGGTTTTTTAATATGTTTCAGGAAAAATCATTCTACAAAGATAGTCTTATAAACTGTACTGCATTTTCACGTTTCCTTGGTTTGTTTTCTTTTTTTTTCCTTTTTCCTTTTTCCTTTTTCCTTTTTCCTTGATAAATACTGTAAGGGTTTATCGAATGATTGGACATATCAAAAGAGATTAAAATGTATTTTGCCTTATATTTATTTTGTTATACCACATGAGTCTGAACTATGATTACTAAAATGAAAAAGATTATTGTAATTCTCTTTCAAAATATTATTTACTATTAAGTTCCTGCCATGCCTCATTTCAGAAAGAACTGTAGACATTTTAAAGAAATTTTGAAATGGATGTTAGGAAAGACGATTTATCACAGCACAGGAACTTTTAAGTTTCTAATTTCAATGTATTATGGTTTCATTTATTGTACTCGGTTCATTTAGCTCAGAAAAGCCTGGTTCACAGTTTCATCCTCCTCAGAGTTTGTATTCTCTCATTTAACCTTGATCCTTCATAGTTTTTCTACCTCTTTGCAAACAGACTCCTTCTAAAATAGGTTTGTGGGAAAAGGACTTACAAAAAGATGTTTTATTTTAAATAAATTTTGTCATTCTACATACAATCCCGATTAACAACCAACACTAAAGAACTCAGTGAAAGCACCCTATTAAGGCTATGTATTTTAAAGAACTTATATTTATTGTTAGCAAGAAAGCTATATTAATGAAATACACTTAAAAACTCAATGCTTTAGAAACAACTGACATTTTTTCATCAATTTGTGGGGATGAAACCGCCAAATGGTTTTGCATGTTTTCTTTGTTTATTAATATGGATTGTTTTAGGAATTCCCTTCTTAAAGACCCAGTTTCATTTGGCTTTAAATTTGTATTCGTGCTTTAGTAACAGAAAATCAGATGAAGGCAACTTAAGGTTACCCTATACTGTCTCCTTCTAAACGTAATAATGTCAGGCCTTGTTGTTGGGCAGATTATTCAAACAGATTTTGAAGACAGAGGAATTAAGAGAAATAATTTTATAGTTCTGGTGATAAAAAATACCGTTTTCAATATTTATTTGAAGTTGATGCTATTCATATTTGCTTTCATTGACTTTTGAATCCCGTTTGAAAGGAAATATTTTTTTTTTGCTTTTTGGATATGCAGAGTCAAATACAACCGTGTTTTTCTTGTATTTAATAAGGTTAATCCAAGAAGAAAAAGAGTCAACAGAGCTGCGTGCTGAAGAGATAGAGAACAGAGTGGCCAGTGTGAGTCTTGAAGGCTTAAATCTGGCCAGAGTCCACCAAGGTACATCCATTACTGGCTCAGTGACTGCATCATCACTTGCAAGCTCATCTCCTCCCAGTGGACACTCAACTCCTAAACTCACCCCTCGCAGTCCAGCCAGAGAGATGGACAGAATGGGGGTCATGACACTGGTAAGAAACTTTGTCATGCCAATTTTAGCTTTGATATTTCTAGTATTAAATACTGAATGAATGACTTATGCCTCTAATTCTTTATTCACCTCTTTATCATACATACAGCTAGAAAATTCCCTAGAATATGGACATTTGAGTGGTTTAGGGTTTTTTTTTTATTGTAGTTTTGACCATTGCATGATTCACCAGGGAAATGATGATCTAATAATCAAAGGCCTTCAGCATACAGGCAGCGGAACTAGTAACAAACAGAACTGATCACTGGAATTTGTATGTAAATCGATTTATATGTAAAAAAAATTGCTAATGAAAAGCTCTGTAGTAATACAGTTACTACGCAGTAGTCTGTGGGACTATTGCTGGGTTTAAACCTCCAAGAAACGTCTAGAAGACATTAAAAGCTTCTACTACTTAATATGTAAGATCATTTAGATATGTTTCTGTATTTAGTATGCTCTTCCGTACTTGAAGCATTTTGTATTTATTCTTCATGACAGTATATCAAGCACTTTAAGTGCTTTATTTTACAATAATTCATTTAACTGATATATTTCAACATTGCAAGCAGCATATATACATAATACAAGGCCATCAAATTATCATGCAAAGCATTTCTGACATTACTGTACCATTGAAGACATATTCTGACATACCTAGTTTGATTTCAAAAGAGACTTGCAAAATATTTCTTTTTGGCCCAGTCAAAAAGAAACAATGCAATAATCTATAAGCGAAAGTAGCATGTGTTGATATAATCAAGATGGACAACTGATATTGATAAAAGTGCAGATTCAGCGTTCAGTATGGGCTACAAATCAGTTTGGAGCGTGGGTGAATTCGTCCATTGAAGCTCTAGGAAAGAATCAAAGCAGCCCACTCTGCTGATCTCTAAGTACAGTGAGAGAATAGGATATGTCCAAACCCATTTTTTATTTGCTATCTTATTTCTCAGTTAATCTGAATGTCATCAATGTCCCCTTGTGCTCCATTCCTGGGAAGCAGTAGCACTGGTTCCTTGTAGAGTAGAAATGAGCTTTAATATCAATCAGAAATCGGAAATTAACTCTCGTAGCTGCAAAGCTTCCTAAGAGCAGCTGGGAATGGAGCCTGGCTGTTCATTCTGCTCAGCTGGGAGTAGGAATTGGTCTACCAACATTGAGCTGCGTATTCCCTTCTCTGGGAACTGAAAACTACTTTTATCTGCCTTCAGCCCTCCTAGTTTAGGATGGTGTTTGCTGTCTTCTTGTAGCTAAAGGCAGCAGAGAGGAGATCAGGGCTGGCAGTTGTGCCAGACTGTGGCACTGATTCTTTGCTGCCTCCAGTTCCCACTGCTAAACAGCAGAAATGAAAATGTTGATGCTAATCATTGTGGAGGAGGTGGGTGCACAGGCTTCTGCAATGCCACCCACTTCACCACAGCAGCCCATTCCCAAATATGTCACCTGGCAACATTTCACCAGCTGTTTAAACTAAGCTATCTGGCTACAGGTGAATGGCAGTGGTTAAACTGGCCTTCCAGCAGACACCTGCACTGCCTGGTTGCCTTGATGTGGACACAGTAGCTTTCAGTTGGAATGTTCGTCAGATTCAAATGCAAAATGACAGCATAGCCTCTGCACTTCAGGTTGCTGTGGCCTGGCTGGCACCCAGCTCTAGCTGTGCTAAAGCTCATATGGATATGTCTGTACGAGTTCAGTGTTGAGTATCTCTATCTCCTTACTGCCTGGGACAGACACAACAGGGTATCAGACATCTTCTAAGCAGAAACTCTATAGAGCTCTTCCCAACTCAGAGTTCTGGTCTCTAGAACCCAAATTGCCAAAGGTTGACTGGAGGAGCAGTATTACGTGAGTTTCCATTTCCCAGATCCATGGAGTAAATAAATTCTTCAGTGCATCTGCAGCTTTCCTTGAATGAGTGAGATATCAACAAAAAATAATAATGAAAAGGGAGTTGAACGGGACACATTATAGCAGACTTCTATTGCCAAATAATGCTGCAATGCAGGAGATGGGGGAATTGGAGTTTGTGTCCACTGACTGAAAATACCCGTCCCTGTTGCACTGAAGAGGAAGACTCCTTTTTCAGACATGGTATTTGTTGATTATATTTTGTGTTTATAGTCATGAGATGCCAATACATTTTTAATAATAGATAGAACTAAAAAAAAAACCACCCTCTCATTTGTGGGTAACGGAAAGATTATATGAAAACTCGAAAATATAAAGTGCTACTATAAGTTGACAATGTCCTATACTTTGCTAAGTTTAGGAAAATGAAGGAGATTGTAACTTTATAAAAAACAGCTGCTTTCCCCAAATGGCATATTTGTCAGAGGTTATAGAATAGAATGATAGAATGGTTTGTGTTGGAAGGGAAGTTAGAGATCATCTAGTTCCACCCCTCTGCCATGGGCAGTGACACCTCCCACCAGACCAGGCTGCTCAAGGCCCAGTCCAACCTGGCCTTGAACATGTCCGGGGAGGGGACATCCACAGCTTCCCTGGGCAACCTGTGCCAGTGTCTCAGCACCCTTATCATGAACAATTTCTTCCTAACATCTAATCTAAATCTTCCCAGTTCCAATTTAAAGACATTCCCCCTTCTCCTATCACTACTTGCCCTTGTAAAAAGTCCCTCCCCAGCTTTCCTGTTGCCCCTTCAGGTACTGGAAGGCCACTATGAGGTTTCCCTGGAGCCTTCTGTTCTCCAGACTGAACACCCCAACTCTCTCAGCCTGTCCTCATGGCGGGGGAGAGAAGGTTATGACAAGTGTATAATTAGTATATAAAATGGATAGTATTAAATTAATGAAATCTCCATTTCCCACTTCCGAATGTGAGAAGAATAAATATGTGGCATTTTGTTATGTTCAAAAATGATTTATTAAGTATGCTTTTGTTGTTGTTGTTTTTTCTTACCAATCTAAGCCGAGTGACCTAAGGAAACATCGGAGAAAGGTATGATACTGGAATATTTTTTTTTAATCTTGTGAGAGCACGTTTGTCATATTCCTCTGCTATTTAGATAACCAGGTTCCTTGCCAGCCACAACATCCTCCCCACTCCTTTTCATTTGATTCCTGAACATAATAATTTTAATTGTACCTTGAAAGGTTTGCGGTCACAGCTAAACCATAGAATCAAGGCCCACTAGTTGTGCCTCGGAGTAGTAGCCTTTACAGCACAAGCTTAAAGGAACGCTGTTAAAAACAAAGTGTGGACACAAAAGAATTACCTTCAAATATATTCTGACTGTTCTTGCTGGAGGAACCAGAGTCATATTAGTTGAAATCTTCTGGAGCAATATAAAGTTGTTTACAGAATTGGCACTGAATATGGGATTTATCTTTACGTGAGAGGAAATCATTATATGCTGTGACAAAACTCCTTTTTGTTCATGCTTATTTTCAAGTATTCTGACCATTCTGTTAACAAGCTATGGAGAGAGTGATCGTGTTTGTGTCTACTTACCTTCTCCCTTGCATCCCTGAGAAACCTGAATATTTACTTATTTGCTTGAATAATCCTGTCTAATACGCAAGTCCTTTACTAGATCAACCTGTTTGGTATTAAATAATGAATATCTTTTCCAAGTATAACATCTTTACTTTCAGATGCGTACTTTAAGCTGCTATATTTGGGTAATTGTTTTTTCCTCAATAATCTCTTTCAAAAATAATAATCCTTACAATTTGCTTGAAAAATTGCACTCACACCCATACATGCTTCAGTTCACTTGACAAATTCCTGCAGCATATGTGTTGAAACTTTCTTGAAAAGCTAATCTGCTGTCATGGAGTCTTTCTCCCTTAGATTGCAGTAGTTGAAGAAGATGGGCGTGAAGATAAAGCCACAATAAAATGTGAAACCTCTCCTCCTCCAACACCCAGAGCTATCAGAATGACTCACACCCTTCCTTCTTCATACCACAATGATGCCAGAAGGTAAGATATTTGTAACATGAATTGGTACTTCACTGTTTTCCCATATATTTTCTTTTCAAATCATGTTGTTTAACTGTTCCAAATTGACCTGATTTCTTCATGTTTTGAAATAATTTAAGGAAGAAGATGTAATTGTTTCCCTTGTAGGGAGTTTATTACTGAAGTATAACAAATTAATATGTTTGCAGAGCTACTCAGAAGAAAATAAAAAATTACCAGCAAATTTTTATGTTATCTATTCAATTTCTTCATTCTCGTTCTGTAGTAGTTTGCCTGCTTCACTGGAGCCAGAAAGCATTGGTCTTGGCAGTGTCAATAGCAGCCAGGACTCCCTGCACAAAGCTCCCAAGAAGAAAGGAATCAAGTCTTCAATAGGACGTTTGTTCGGTAAAAAAGAGAAGGCTCGACTTGGACAGCTCAGTAAGGAATTAGTGGTAACAAGCCAAAAATCTCCATTTCACAGTCATTTTTCCGTCTTTAATTTTTGCTTCTTTTCAGTTTTCCCATTTGCTTATTTTTCTCTTTAGTCTGGCAGAACCTTCCATTAAACTTTATTGCTATTACTAATATTTGTCAGGAGTTTTCTAAGCCTATAACACAAACTAAGGGAGTCTTCTGGCACAAATTGCTGGAGTGAAGCCCTTCACTAAACCTACTGCTTCAATAATCTCTTGAGTTATGCTTGAAGTGCTGACAGTTTATTCTCAACCAAAATAAAGAGGAGATGAGAAAGTAGTAAGTAATAAACCACTCTAAGGGGTGTAACTATGTGATATGGAAGGTCCTTGCAAGTAAGTATAGTTGCCTTTCACATTTCATTGTGTCAATAGACGTCTGCTAGTGCCTATCACTGAAAGTCTTCACCACATTTTCAATTACCCGTGCTGCTCACAGCAACACTTTGTCTTCTTCCTACTTCTTCTGCCCTTTTCCCTTGCCAAGACCCTCATCTATTTCATTCTTAGTAAAAATTTTCCTGTTATAGTCCCTAGGATTTGTCTATGCCACATGCCAAAAATGCCAGTCATAGCATAATTTTATTTACCTCAGGCAGCATAAGCAATCAAAGGTGACGTGAACCTTCAGCGAAGGCTCATAGTCTGCATGCCCAGATGGGCAAATACATCTAGTCTATATTGCTGGGCCACCTTAGTTGGGTTGAGGTTAGCATACATACACATGCCAAATTGTTATACATGTGTCAGTAAAACATAAATACTAGCTCTTTCCTAGTCACAGAGATGTCACATAGTACAAACTTGTGAGGCAATAAACTTTGACTGCCATTGTGACCACATAACACCTGTAAAAGAATTTTAAGAGTTTGCAGTAACTATGAACGCTTAAGCAATATGTAAGCCTGAAATCAAAAAATAAAATTCATGTTAAAACATGTCATTAACGCAACTAACAAACCCATAACTAAAATCACACAAAATAAAACAAGGTACTATTAAGGTCAAAGTATTAGAGTAAAATCAAATAACTGAGCATTCTCCATTTATACTCCAAATATTCTCCTCTCTGCCTGTGAATACGTTGGCTTCTTGAAAAACAATAACTAATTTCTGATCGCAATTAAAATTCCCCCTTTTTCACTGTGGGATGAATAAACTGATTTATTCCATCTTTTTCATAGTTTAATGTATTTCAGAATCTATTAAATGAGTCTCTCAGATATACCTGCATGTCACCATCTTCACTGATGGAGAATTTTATAACTTTAGATTATGTTATTCATTCTCATTTACATTTCATAAAACCAGTTTTATTGATACTGATGGATTATGTGTAATAATCTAAAATTTCACAGAACCTTAGAACCATAGAGGACAAAGATGTAATAAATGCGTTAGTCTTCCCTGCAGTTCATTGCAATGTGGAACAAAACTAAAATAACAACTTTATAGATTGTCTCAGGAGCAATGTAATCTGGCAATAGATTGATTTCTTAATAATAACTAATGTGATTAATAAGACATCTGTGTAATTGGATATGGCCTATTTGTAATTTCCAACACTAGCTCATGGAATTGCAGAAAGATATTAGTAAAGGTTTGCAATTATATTAAATTTTTGTGGCTTCCATCCTTTAGCTCAATAGCACAGATTTCAGTAAAATTAACATTTTAATTAAGTAAACTCAATTTACAAGCATCTATAAAATTAACAGTAGGACTGTTAACTGACCAAAAAAATGAAAGCAAAATATTCTTAGAAATTGAAATTAACATTAGCAGCTAAATTGTTGTGTAGTTTTTCTCATCTTAATTTTTAAGGGAATAAAAGAAAAGTGATACTCAGTTACAGTTTCTATTCAATGTCAGTACTTTAAAGACAAAACAAATATTGAAGTAGTGATCATGGCAGTACTTGCGTGACAGGTATGTAATCTGTGCAGCAATATAATTAATAGTTATATTTATAGTAAGATACTGTCTCACAGAAATCTAGATAGTAAGTCCTGTCATCACTACGCTGCGGTATATTTGTATGATAACCTAAATTTATAATGCGAAATCAGTAGAAGAATCTGATTTTAATTTTTTTTTGCTTAAATTAGACATTCTAAATAGATATAGTTATAAAACTCTTATATTTTTTAATATGGAAAATACCTTTTCTTCAGTAACACATCAAATACTGAAGAGGTAATAAACAATTTTTAACCTCAGAATTTTTTAATTTTCTTATATGCATATTTAAACATGCACACAATTACACTCAAAGGAGCACTTTAAAGTTCATGTCAGTGCAAAGGGTATTGAGGATTTCAGTGATATTATACATTGTAAGCATACATAATATTTCTGTAACTAATATCTGTAAATCACGTGATATATACTTGTACTTAAGATAAAATATCAGAACCTCCAAGTTCTATCAGTAACTTTAATAAGGCCACGCTATCACTCAAGAGATTTCCTTGCTGTGTGTTCCCTACAAAACTCTGAAATTATTAGTTTTCAACGCCTAAAATTGTTAGAATTTTGTTATTTTTTTTAATTTGCTACTTTAACCATCTCTGTTAAACCATTTGTATTATTGTGAAAAGGCAAATTCATGCCTTAGGAGATCTTTCTTAGAATCAAGATTCAATATTTGTAGAGTCTTTTAATTATTGGAGAAGGGAAATGGAATGTTACAGAGTCATAAGTGCCATTTATTTATTTGTTTGATTTGAAACTTATCCAGTCTTCTCTAAGTTGGGAAATAACACGCTAGACACTTAAATATTTTTCCCATATTACGCTTTAAATATTCTAGTCCCTAAAACAAACAATGCATTACAGGGATTTTTAGCCCTGCCCTGGTAAACTGATCTGTATGATATATGCAAAGATCAGCTTGTTAGGAAGCATTTATCATATACATCTGTATGCCTAAAATGCTGGCAGGCACAATCACTGCATCTAGTACCCCGCGTTATGCAAAGGGCCAGATGTGTTTGTCTTGGGATGAAGTCTGTTATGCCAAGAGTACTTTGCAATCTGTGTTAAACCCTCATTGCACTGCACTCATACCACCTCTGTCTAACATACTGCAAGCTGCTTTCTCAGAAAGGTATGATATATTGATACAGCAGTTTGCTAAATTAAAAACTTACTCCAGAGTCAGCAAGAAACACTTCATGAGATATTCTGTAGAACTTTGAAAGGCAAATGAAGTGAAGCAAAGCATACGTCCGTGTTTCCTGCATTTATGATTGGAGGCGTCACTCTCATAATGAGATTTGCAGAAGTGGTGCCCTCTTTAATAAAGAAGAATTCTGTCTAGACAAGCGTGAGCGTTAAAACTACACCTGCTTTGAAAGGGTGGCTTAAAACCAGCCTTTTCTGAATTAATATCATAAACAATACAGCAGTAGGTTTTGGTCTCACTTGATTGAGGTGAATGTGAATTGTAAAAGATTGTGATGCTATTTCATTATATAAAATTTATGCATTGTTTTATGGTTAAAATTAATTAATCAGAATAGAAATATTCTAATTTATAGTGTGCTTTCTTAATTACACCAGTGTCCACTCTATTACAGTTCACTATCCATTAGCTGAGAAATAAGGAGTTGAGCACCAACATCTACCGCACTGTTGTCTTCCTTCTTGTGCCAGTTACACACCTTCTGAATAGCAGCACAGGAAGAAAGCAGCCTTCAAAGAAGTGCTGCAGCACAGCGTGGAGCCAGAGCCAGGAAACTGTACTGACATCTCTATGAACAGAGCCTTTCTTTCTCGAATCCAGGCAGCGATCAAAAAATCAGAGCATCTTTCCACTTGTACATAAGGAAAGTCACATTAGCTTACATATTGCATGGTCAAAATGGATCATACAATACCAGTCATGTCCTTAGTTTATAATACAATTTTATTTTGGTCCAGGTGTTTTGGTTTACTGCAAGCTTCCCTTGTCATTCTGCGCAAGTTATTCAAATTCCCATGACTTTGACAGGAATTAGATGTCTATGCAGCACCTCCAGGGATGCCTAGGAGGCTTTTTACTTCTCTGACAGATTCCTTCTGTCCTCTCTTGCTTGGGAGTTTGCAGGGATAAAGACATCAAAGACTCTAAGACTGTGATAGCAATAAGACTCTATTATTGACATAATTCAGCATCACTCGATGTTGTAATACTGATGAGACAGTTCTTGTGATGGCACTTTCATTTGTGTGTTTCCCAACTAAGATTAAAAAATGGTGAGAGCATTGCTTAGGACCACGAAACTGAACCTTATGAGGTAAAAAAAAAAAAAAAAAAAAAGCCTGGTAAAGGAGATCTGGGTGCTCTTCTCATACAATTCTGCTAAAGTACGGTGTAGGCACATAGATGATGGTGGCAGGTGGGAGGGTGGCCGATGGGTTAAGGGGAAGAACAACTGTGAAAGAGCTATGGGAAAATACAGTGGGCTTTGGTTTGGTTTCTTTTGTTGTGTTTTCCAGGAGGTTACATGGAAACAGAGGCAGCAGTTCAGGAATCTCTGGGATTAGGAAAACTTGGAACCCAAGCAG
The DNA here is from genome assembly GCA_033556795.1 of Tapera naevia. Lineage (NCBI taxonomy): Eukaryota > Metazoa > Chordata > Aves > Cuculiformes > Neomorphidae > Tapera > Tapera naevia. Next base: position 9,837,881 of record JAUMJJ010000059.1, read on the forward strand.
AAAAGGACCGAAGACTAAAGAAAAAGTCAGTACCTTTTTCGTGTGACTTTCATTGGCTCAAACTTGATTCAAATGTCAGTTCTTGTGTCGGTTTTATGCAGACATGTAACGAGAAGCAAGACCATATACTGCAGCAGTTTACCGCTTATCATGTTTTTTCCAGTGTAAAAAAATTGCATATCAAATACAGGGTAAAAAATTTAGTGTCTGTCAGTTGTACAATAGTGTTTCATTTGTGAAAAAGCTTAGCTTTATGAGAAAGAGACGTTTTCTATTTCATGTTGTTGTTAATTCCATGTCATTTGCCTTTCGTGCAGTTCTTAAAAATATGCAGGCATTTAATGACTCACTACATAGATTTTTCAGAAGAAAGAAAAGGATTTTTGCATTATCTGTTGAACACATGATTATTTCTGACTATAAAAGTCAAAGGCTCCCCATAAACTCTAGTATCTTCACATTCTTTTTGTCTGTCTGCAAATGGCAATCTAGCTTTTTGTTCACATAAATTATATAATAATTTAGTGCTGTCTTTGGTGCACCTCCTTGTAAAACCACTACAGTGACTCATAGCAGCTGCCAGGAGCTATGGAGAACTATTAAAATAAAGCCACAAACACAAAAGAAACCTCTTGGCAGCATCACAGTTCCAGTGTAATTAGAGGCTGTCAAAGAAAAAAAGATAGTAGTTAAAAATGACTTCGTAAATTCATTGTGTCAATAAGCAGGTTTATTTTTCATCCATAACCATTAACTTTAGTGCTATTATATCGATTCTAAAAGCCTTATTTTTTAAATTTAAAGGGTTTTCAGTATTTTAAAGCTCCTTTACAAAGCTTCAAGAGAATTTACAATTCTAATCCAAAGAAAAGGGATGTTTCAACTTCTTAAATTTGTATGTAGAATATTTCTAAGATCTACTTTCATACTGAGCTCCTAATAAAATATGACTTTAAATTTACACATCCATGTAATGACAAATGTATGTGTTCCATTTAAATCAGCCTTGATTTGGTGATTAAATACTGAGGAGTGATTGTGCTAGCTGAGCGAGACGAAACATTTTGAATTCAATTAAGAAATTCACAATTACATTCACAGGGGTATTGCAGTTGATGAATCTTGTCCCTGCATTTCTAATCTATCCATTTTTATCACTTTTTACATCTGTATATTTCTAAATGACTAAAGAGTATATTACTATGCTTTTTTACTAAATCTAGAAAACATCTTTGAAACAATCTTTTCCATTTTTAAAGAATATAATTTAATTTCCGGCAGCCTGTTCTTTGCAGTTCCTATTTATCTTCCAGCTCTGAGGACTGAAGGCACCACAATATTGAAATCACTTTGAAGGGACAAATATGTTCACTTTCTCATATGTTAGTTTTTAAATAGTTTAAAATAACTTAAGACTTGACACATTCTACTGCATAGGTGAAATTACTATTTCATATATGACAGCGGCTACCAAGTTTTGAGTCTGGAAATATTATGTGTGCAGGCAATCTCTTATTAGACTTCTGTCTAATCTCACACATTTAGACTTTTCCATGCTTTCTGCTTTTCAAGTCTTTCCTTGTTTTCTCTCCTGTGTCTGTCTGTCCTTGGTTCTTTATGGATTGCCCATAATCAAAATGTTCTCTGGTGGAAGAAAAGTCTTACTTTTGTGGCTATAACTGTTCATCTAGTCTGGACTGTATAGTGTTTATCCTAAGTATGTGTTATATACCTATATCATGAAGATTTTTAGTTCTTTTCATGGTTCTTTTAGATTTGTCTGTCTTCATAGCTTCTCACTTATGAATCCTTACAACTGCTTTTAAGACTCCTCTTAAGTTACTATCAGAGAAATGCTAACATACATTGCTAGTTTATATATATATTATATAGTTCTAAAGGAAGTGTAATATAGGAAAGATGTAGCATTTTGATAATTCAGTAGAATCTCATATATATGAGAGTCATTAGGGTTCCAATAGGGAATAATAAAATGAACCTTTCCTTGTAAAAAATACAGTGAGGTATTTGCTTGTCTTACCTTGGAAAATATTCAATTGAAACAGCCCAGAAAGTCATTTAAATGAAAGGTTTGTCTTGGTAGGTCAAATTCCTTTTTGCCACCACTTAACAATTCATAACTGCCTCTGGAATTAGAGACTTCAAATGCATAGAGTAGCTGCAAGATTGCTGATTCGGGTGGTGCGAATGAGAATGGTATGACGTGTAACATTAAGGATGACAGTAATGTTTGTGAGGTCTCTATAAGAGGTACAAAGAGAGGTCTGAGAATCATCTGCTATCTCATGATGGAGCAGTAAGATTTAAGTCCAAGTGTTTGATTCCTTTTTACTGCTGAACAAAACTGCCCTAAAAACCCTGCAGAGGCAGCAAGCCCAGTCACTGGAACAGAGAGAGGAGAACACTTCACTTGGTGGGGATTTCTATGGCTAATTTAGATTAGGACCTAAAATGCCAAAACCAGGCTCATTAGAGGGATAGTTAGAGCACAGGCTAAAGCAGGGAGGCACTCCTTTGTGTATGCTGGCTTTCTCACTTCCTTAAAAAAAAATAATCTCAGAACAGTGATTCGAGAGCCAATTCCCTTCTCTATACAGCAGGAATATACTGAACTTGTGTTTCTCTCATACACATAAATCAAGTGAAATAGCTTTCAGCCCTGTTAATAGCTCAGCAAACTTCTCTTTCAGTTCAAGGGTAGTTTTGGTGCAGGAAAGCAAAGATTGTCCCCTTGACATGAAACCAGAGGTCTTGATTCATCACTGTGATGAATTTGCAATTAGGTTTCAGTTAGTAAATTAAAATTGGCTAAAAGTTGTTATAAAAGGGCAAATTACTGTTAAAACATTATCCATGTTATTTTCTTCAGTTCAAATAATCTCTTAACTGGAAATTACCTTAAAAATCTAAAATTCTAATTTCAGTGTTTAATATATTCAACCTCATCAGTAATTTAGCACAGATGTCCCTATGTCAGGGATGAAGAAGAACAATGTTTCAGATTGCCCACTGCTGGAGCCAGTGGGTAATAATGGTCCACCAGGTGTTCTAGCCTCCTGCTCCCTGTGGAGCAATGTTGTGTTGAGCCTGCTCTGGCCTCATGGGGTTACAAACACACTGTAGGATTTTATACTATTTTAGCACAATTTAGATGCATAGAATAGATTACTGAACAATACATTTCACTCTGAAACATTTAATGAGAGGATATGGTAATTCTGGAGACCAGTTCTCTCTCTGGTGATAATAGCGTCATTGACCGAAATTTTAAAGTTTTCCTGCTTCTTACTTAGATTATGCTATTTAGACTTAAAATTTCTTTTAGTTTCAATTGACTGCTTGGGCGTCATTAAAATGTAATTAACAGTTTGTCTCAATGATATGCCAGACATTTATAAACCTTGAACAACAGTCTCTATTCATCCAGCATTTCGTTGTTAAAGTAGATTTATTGGGAACAAGTCTGTGTCCTAAGACATGAAAGAGAAATTAAGGAAGCTGTGTAGAATTTGTTAATTAGACACCAAACATGTTCCTTAAATCATCTGAAAAGATGAAATTCAGCTGACTGAATGATCTGTAGATGTTTACTCTCAGACATTAATTAGACAGCTCTGGTTAATATTAAAACATTTTAAGTCGTACTATTTGTAAACTGAGCGTGCAGTCCTAGAAAACAAAAGATTAATGTCAGTGGTTTTTAGAAGGTTTAGGGTGTTATTCCATTATTTGGTGAAAATAAGTGATGTTGTGATGTGACAGAGAATAATGCGCTGCTTTATTATTTGAACTACCCTTTATGTTCCACTTCATTTGTTCTATACAAAAGCTGTTACAATTTTGTGTATAATGTCGTCTGCCTTTTGCACGACTCTCAGAGCCTGTTTGCCAAATCTGTAACTTCTTCAAGAAAACTCAGGGTTTGGGACTGAAAGAATAGTGGCACTGAAACCTTCTATGCCACCATTACATTTATTTGGGTCCCCTTAATAGTTCGAATAATTTGCAATCTTCTAAATCACTAGTTTTGTTTGGTTAATATATACTTTTCAGAAGGCAGCATCACTGAAATGACACATGGAGCTTTTCTCTTAATACTTTCTAGTGAGTAATCAGTCTCACTGTGAAAACTGGTTACCTAACTTCAAATTCTGAATTTTGTAGGTACCTTTTCTCCCTGATTGTGCATACACTATCTCAACTGTTTATAAGACTCTCCTTCGTGGTTGTTTTTGCTTGAAATAATATTACAGGGCACGATAACTTGGACTTGCCATTCACCGAGGGTTGTAATGATAGCCCAAGATGGGACACAGCATAAGAAGATGCAGGTCAGCTCAGTTTCTATTGCAACTCATAAAGGTTCACAGAGGGTTTGGGTACAGACATAGTGTCCACTGCGACAGCAAAAGTTGATAGGCATGCATTCCAGAAGATAACTGATACCTCAGAAAAAGAGCAGATAACACTGTGCTTAAAATCGAATGACCTGTATCCCCCCAGAAACAGATATCCCCACTGACCTCAGGTAGCAAATTAAGGCACTTAAAAGAAGCTCTATAAATGTTTTACTCTCCTTTCACTAAAATATTGTATGATGAAACCTTTATAAAAATTTTCTTTAGCAATGAACTCAGTCAAATGTGAAATACTATCAACAAATAGAGCAGTGTTTGTTTCCCTTTTTGCTATAAGTGTCCTGGTTAACACCAGTTATATTCTCCTTGTCCCTACTTTTGCTCAAAAACCTCACTTGTGACGAACACAGCTCTAAAGTGTCTTGCTTTCTCTTTCAAAATGCAGTATAGCTCTGGGTGCCAGTAATAGATATTTATTTCAAATGTACCGTTTGATTTGATCTGCAACAATATGCAATGTTGCAGTAAGTAAGTACCTGCATGAAGAAGCAGCATGCTGAAGACCAACAAGACGTATGTCTTCTATGTTACATTGAAGTATGTAACCGTTGTACATAATCCCTGACATTTCCAAGGATGTGTTTATTTTCCTGTGCAAGGCATCAACATAAGGTAAAATTTGAGAGACATTAAGTGCTATCTAGTCCTACATTGCCACACAGAGGTGGATTTGACCTTATGTATGCTGCTAGTACAGTTTCAGATTGGCCTATGCCATCGCTTCCTCAGCGGTCCCAAATACAAATTATCTCCATGAAAAAAAGAATTACATGCAAGTCAGCTAACCTGGATCATACTGCCAGGATTCCAGCCCAGAAGCTGATGAATTCCCCAGTTTATTAATATAAGCTTTTAAATAACAATCATTGCTTATGTTACAGCGAGCGAAATAACCGCACTGTCATGGTGCTGTCACTCCGAGTCGCCTGGTGCTGTTAGGTTGAGTCAAGAACAGAGCTTTAGCTTCACTTTTTTCTTCAGTTTTGTTTGATTTGGCTTCAGACAAGAATCTATTAATTTCACATTTTGAAAACAAGCTTAAAATGTGAGTTTTCTATTTTCCAAGAAAAATCAATGTAAACCACTCATGCCTTTGAACATTTTCTGGGGAGATTTACTTCACAGGTACAGGTTTCTATTTGCCAGATAGAACCTCCTGCCTTCAATTGGATTGCAGAAAATCTTGATATGCCAGGATGCGTACATATGCTTACATACATGAATAAAGACTTGTAAAATCAAGACCTAAGTAATTTTCATATGTAAAATTACTGTGTAAAAAGAAATTCTTAGTATTTATAGCTTTTTAATTAACCTTGCAGAGAAAATTACAATGCTGTTAAGTCCAAGCTGACAACAGTGATATAGAGATTGAACACCAGTAACTTCCATATGAACAGAAGAGCATGTTGTATTAATTGACTCTTTCTTTATACCTAGAAAAAAAAATCACAAATGTCGAATAAGTTCCTATGATAAATTTGACAAATTTCTAATCATGTGTCATTCTTTCATTGTTTTTCATTTGTATATATCCTTCAAAAATTGGGCAATAATAGGAGTAAAAAAAAAAAGTCTCATGTTCTGGTAATCCACATTTAAATAAAATCAGTAAAAGAAAACAGAACACTAATACTTCCGTTTTTATGGGCAAATCTAAGTTTAAATCCCTGTCAACGGGCTACTTGAAAAAAATGCCTTGGTAGAACTTTTTGTGGAATAGGAGTTTGAAACACTGTAGTTATCATTTAGTTGCTTTTGAATCTGCACAGTGCCCCTTTAAGTAGGTTTTCTGTGTGCAGCTGCTATTAGAATTTGACATAGTTCATTTGTGACTACAGATAATATCTGTCCTCTGAAGTGTACAAATAGCTGTTTCTAATGACTTTCTTAATTGCACACGTTTTGAAAAAAATAATCCAATTGCATTAATTAAGGTCATTTTTTGTACAATCCATCCAATGTTCCTGTATGATTAATGCTTATTAAACACCATTATATCCAAAATGTACATGATTTTTACAGTAGCTCTTAAGAATATGATGCAATTTTTTTCCTTAATTCTCTGTTTTCTGAATCTTTAGGAAAACACAAATTTTGCCTTTAATTTCTTACCTTCCTACCTCATCTGTAAGAAAATACCTGATGTCAGTAGCTTTCAAACTGATCTTCTTCCTCCCTTTCTAGCAAACAATACTTTGTTCAGTCCTATTATTTTCTGTTTTCTCATTCCGGAGGAGGAATGAGAGGGATTCAGTGTTCTCATATGCAGTTTAGGATTGTCTGCTGTGTCCACTCTGTTTTTCTCTTGGCAGGATTGGTATCTAATCCTTGAGACGTGTATAAAGAAGAATTTTATTTTTAAATACAATTTCTTTAGCAAATGATTTTTAACAGCACAACACCCTTTCAAATCACTAGTCAGTCAAATTTTTGGCAATGTATCTTGGTATTACATTAGGTACTTTTTAGTATTACAAATGCCTTTTTAGCATTACAACTATAAGGATGTATGTTTTTCGTTCTTGCAGAGGACTATTAAACCTCACTTAGTATTCTGAGGATGAAAAATTTGTTATGACAAATTTTATTCTATGGCTAAAATGTATGTTTAAGAATCTTGTATTTTTAAAATAATATCCTTAGCCAAATTTTATTATTCCTTTTCTCAAAAAAAAAGGTATGGATATTTGTATCAATGAGTTGCAAGTATTTAATGAAACAAAACCAGAACAAAGCCCCAGTCCCTGCCTTATTTACACATATAGGTCTGTCTGTTGCAGTTTAGGATTTCTGGATAAATATAAGCATCTACCCTCAGATATGCAGCTGCTCTCTAAAAGATGATCTCCAATAGATGCAAATATCCTGTCAGATTAGATGTAGAATTAGGATTTAGGAGAAGAATGGATAAAATGCAGCAGAGGAGAAAAAATCTATATATCTTTTAGTTTAATATGTTACTAAGAGAAAGTGATGTATTCCTTCAGTAAAATAGTGATAAAATGGTTGCTTTATGAAAAGGTGAAAGCTAGAATTTAAAGATACATTTTTTCTGCAATATTTCATTATTCTGAGGATAAGATGCTCAGAAAGTGAAGGAATGTCCCTTGATCCTCTGCTTCTGTAATGAGGGAGACTGGAATAGACTTTAGGTCCTATGAGTTATGCCCAGGCCACTGCAAACTGCTAACAGAAAATCGCTTGCATTCCAGTTAATCCCCCTGTTATTTCTCTTCACCCATACCCAAAGAAGTACTGAGAGGAAGATGTAAAAAGTCAGAGTTCTGGTTCAATAGACTCTGGAAAGTCAAAAATTAATTTTTTTTTCGAGCAAGGGTGTTCAAATCAATCTGTACGGTTAGCTAAGTAGAAAATGAGCATTGTACAAATTTTGGCCACAAAACACAAATGCATATTCAATTGTAATGGTACTTCCATTAGTTTTGGTGATTGTCTGAATAATTCTCTAGTCCTTTATTTATATTGCATGCCTTTGTTGACCTTCCTTTCCTTAGTTTTCCTTTCTTATGTGTATAAATTCATTTGTTTCTATCTACTTTTCTGTATCGCGCTTTCTCTCTTCTCTCCCAGCTGTTCTGCTGATCTCACACACGTGAAAATGAAATTTAGGATCATGAAACCAACCTCCATCCTGAACTCACTGAAATGTCTGCAACCTGGTTTTAATTAATCAGAGCACAGCCTTCTCACCCAATAGCTACCAAGCATTTTTATACCTTGGTAAATCATTTGTTAATAGAAATATAATTTTCTGAGGTGTCTGACTTTCATTCAGGGCAATTAAAGATCGCTGAAGAAACTTTATTATCAGTGATGGCATCCTGCTTTCTCCTACAGATATTGTTACGAATTATATTGGCAAAAATAAGTACCTAGAGGGCAAATCACTCATACCAGTATTGCTACAGATCTAGTATTAGTATAACTGCTCAAATTAAATTAGTGCAAGGCATGGATAACCACTACAAATCTTATTCACCTATGTGCGTGAAATTTGAGTATTTTTAAAGAAATAAAAAACACAAAACCCCACCTCTAGGTCACTTATGATTACTATGAGATATTTTGCTACAATATTAGTAACATGTGCATAAAAAGTAAACATTGGTTTGTACTCCACTCAATTCTGCTGTGTTTCTGTGGTCGTTTGCTTAAATGCACGGGTTTGGGATTTTCAGGATTTTTGGTATTACACAAAAATCATTATAAAATTATGCAGATCTAAGCAAAATGCTTTGATTTGAAAAACTATTCCACATTCACTGTATTTACAAATCTTTGGCACAAAATATATATTTTAGATGGAAGATGTGATGTGCTGAGTGGTACCTAATAAATAGCCAATATTAGCTTAATGAAAATCTCATTTTGAAAGATGCATCTCTACTTCACAAGAAAATTTAACTTCTTTAGGGCATTCAAAGACCAGTTAGATAAATTTCCATATTTATAATAATGGTATTATTTTGTCTATATTTTTTTTTTCTTTATTGACTACTATATGTTCATTAACATTTATGTGCTTTTTTTTTTTTCCATTCATCTCTCTTCATCTCATGAAAAGCATATCTGGGTAAGTTAAAACACCATGGCTGCTGAACATATTCATTTTCAGCACCATGTTTATTTTCTATGTTTTATTCTTATTTCTTTTTGTTTTTCTGCAACCTCTATGTAACAAATACATGCAGAAAATTGACCCAAATGAAAAATCTCAAAAATATTCAAAATAGTGGTAAAACTAGAGAGCACACACAAATTCAGGTCAGGATGCTTCTGCAGGGCTTAACGGAATAGATTAATTACTTGGAGATAACTTCTGTGATTTTTTTTCTAGATAAACACATTTTGGGAGGTCTAAAGCCCAGAATCACAAACACATTTGCAAGTTTTAAGTCAGTGGAAAAATTCCAAGAGTGAAGACATAGGTAATCAAATACTGTTAAGACATAAATTCTCTTTAATTAAGTGACAGAGGACTCAAACTCATAAACACTCCAGTAATCCAGAGTACACAATTTCTTTTTTTCTGTTTGAGCTCTCATATGCTGTGTAGTAGTAAAATATTTCATTTGTGCAGATAATTTTAGTATTTTCTTTTTCACTAGTTCATTTTTAATGTGTTTTTTTAATTGATAACCTGATAGCAAGTTTCAAGTCATCATCTCCCCTTTGATGTATTGTACAAATGTAATTTTTTCTTGAATGATATTTAAAACTTAGGGAGAAAATTTCATCCATTCAGAGTATATCTGAGCGATAAATTTCTGAAGGTTTAAGGATAAAAAAATCAAAGAGAGCAGGGTTACCACATTAATTTAGAATATGTGATTATGAAATGGCTTTGTAAAAATAGATTTAATAACATTTAATCAACCTGAGAACTACAGGGGTCTCTTGTATAGTACAGTGCATACAACATTGTAAGGCTACATTTTATGGAAGTCTGTTTATTTCAGAGGGGTCTTTATTTTTTTTATTTTTTTTTTGTTAATAACTCTCAGCAGCTCTGTTTGTTAGAGTCTCTATTAAAACATTCCTGGGTATGCATCACTTAGCTTAATAAAGTTCTTTAGACAAAAGTTATGCTGCCTTTCAATTTGCGTACACTTAAAAGGTACATCTATATAGAAAAATTATAACATTTTTAAATCTACTTTGCTAATCTGTGTTTTCTTGGATGCTGTTAAATTTGAAGCTATACTTCCTTGTTTTATGAATTGAAAAATTTTATTACTTGCTTCTTGATTTCCATATTTCAGTCTTTTTTTTTTTTTCAAAAAACTCCTTGGATACAAAATATTTTGAAAAGAAATGGAAATTGAATTTTGCCTGTTGTTCTCAGTCTGAATATTATATCAAATATAAAAAAGGAAAGGGAATGAGGAATTAAAAGTATTTAAAAGCCAGGTCACTTAAGTGGTAAAGTTGAAACAAGATTTGACCCAGTTTTTAATTAGTGCAGTCTTTAAGCCAGATGGATCCTTTCAGATTAAATTAAATCAGCAACATTTTTGTGGTACAATGACCTTAGCTACAGGATTCTAGCCTTGCTTAAATATTTAGCAAATGACAGCAGCAAAGATAAAATCCAAATCCCGCTTAATTCATTAGAAATCCTCTCTACTGAATTTTGCAGTCCTTGAATGTGAGTACGTTAGCTTTCAAGAGGCTGATGTGTTTAATCTAAACTTGAAATCATAGGATTACTCAGAGGAATGTAGTGTATTTTGTCTACCATTTCTGTCTATTTTGCTTGTAGAGACCAATCATGTATAATTTTTTTCATAAACTAAACATTTTAGTATTTGTGATCATAATAATCATTATAGTGTCAGTAATAATAAAAATAACAAGAGGCTTTACTAAACACTTTTTTCTATTACCTTTTTGAGAAAATGTCTGTAAGTAAAGGCTGTTTCATCGGATCCAAATTGCCCGTTAGCTAAAACTTTTAAATCGATGCTACTTGTATTTTACTAACAGTATTTGGCTCTTGACTTCACCATGCCTTCTTTTCAATTCATCTTACATTTATGATTACATTTGAACTAAGATTTAATACGCACAATATAATATCCCTGAGGACTTTTCAAGTGAACCTTACTAGAACTATCAGAGTAAATGTTATTATTTGCAAAAATATGAAGATCTCAGTTGAAACATTGTTCAAGTTTCATCAAGACTGTGTCTGCACAAAGCTTTTGCATTAAGTGTATTCAGAAATCCTAAGCTGTTATTTCTTTTTTGCTTCATGGAGGGGAGCGTCATCTTCATAAAGGAACTTGAATGTCACTGAATGACATGCTTTAAATCAAGATCTTGTTAACTTCCTACACAAAGTCTATTTAAAGGTTTTCCTTATTTTTAGTAAAGTTCATTGAGTTTTATGCAATGAGTTCGTGAAGGTTGCTGATACAGAGTTAGAATTTTCTTGGTGCAAGGGAAAGTGTATATGAAAGAGAAAATTTGCAGGATAATAACATAGTTTAGCTCTCATCATTTCCCCCTTGCTTTTGCTCCCATCTACCTCTGCTGTCCAGAAGGATATTGAAGCATTCATAAGTCTCCATGGCTTGCACTCTCGGCTTGGTAGGTTTATACGGGCAGTTGTATCCGTCTCGCAGAAGAATGGTGCTAAAGAACATGGCCAAAGTAACAGTATCTTTACGAAGTGATTTTGAGGAGAATTAAACATCAGAAGTCATTCCTATGGAGGCAGCTCCCACTTCTATGCTGTACAGCTCCAAAGCACAACTTGACATGATGTGATTTTTCTTTTCTGTCTTTGATTAAAAAAAAAAGACAGCCTCCTCTCTCTAAAACAGACAAATACAAGCATCTATCAAATTTTGGAAGAATTCTAAACAGTTCATGGTAATGAAATTTCCTGACTTTGAAAAACCAGGGTCAGGGTAACGATATATTTTAAATAGCAGATTGCATTTACATCCATAAGCTCTCCAGGAAGAGAATTTTATTCTTTAGCAGTAATAATGTTATCTTTAAAAATACGACTTTGATTCGGAATTCATTCTAGAGGTAGTAAGTGGTTTAATGCCTTATCTGCAAAATAATAGCATTTATAGTAATGCCTAATTAATGTCAATTCTTCCTTATCAGCTTGTTTTCATACGTTGCCAAAAAAAAAAAAATAAATGAGCATGGAAATAATTACAGTTTAATTCCCTACCTCCTTACCAATGCAAAGTGGACACGCTGTAGCATGTAGTATTCTTCTGACAAAGTATTGGAGGAGAAAATCCCCACATGCCCCTACCAAACATCTTCCAAGTTTGAGAACCTGTATAATGCTGTTCACAATCTCTAAACCTTATCTTTGTAATGAAAGGAAGAGGGAATGACGAGGTTTAGGGTATTTGTTCCTTCTTCCTTCTGGATACATTGTCTGGTTTTGTAAGGAGAACTGAACTGAACTTGTCCATATTTGGGCACCTTCTGTTTTCAGGAAGCCAATGACTGTACCACAAGGGTGCAACAGGTACATTCAGGCTGCTCCAAAATATTCAGATTAAATATTGAGACCAACACATTTTTTTTCTTACATGATACTTCTAACTTATTTTGAAAGAGTGCAGTTATTTCTGTGGTACTAGTCATGTCAAAAAAAACAAGAGCTCTTCGACTGCCAACTAAAGAATATCTCCCAGTCAAAAAAAATGGAAATTCTATGTTTACTTCTGGTTTAGAAATTGAAGGTTTAGGTTCTGCAGATCTTCCAGTGTATATTAAAAGTAGTCAAAAATTCTGTTCAGAAAGTAAAATATAATTTAAATAATCTTAGTATTGGAGAGATGTTTAAATGAAACTTCTGAGGGAAGGAGGTATAAGTTCTGAAGCATAAAATTATGTTTAAGGGCAAGAAATATTATAAAAATCCTTTTAGTATTCCACAGCAATAAGTGAGGCACAGGCCTTATGATGGCTGCATTCCCTGTGCACGTCTGAGTAAAGGATTTTAACTTAACACTAAAATATTTTCAAACTAAAACTGTTTCTTTGTACATGCCAAGACTCTTTGAATTAAATTTATCATACTGTAGTCTTTGGCTGTAATATATAAGTAGGGCATCTTATTGCTGGCCTGGCCCCATTTTCTTCAGCCAAAATCAATAACCACAATTACTTTTTCCTTTACCTCTGTGAGCCAGACTGCCTCCGAAATAACAGAAATGCTTTCCTACTTGGGAGAGTGTATTTGTTTGAGAAGGACTGGAATAATGCTAAGCCTCCACACCAAGCCTCAGGCCAGTTCAATTGTAAAGTTACAGAAGGCTCCCTAGAATTATGTACTTCATAGAAATATGTACTTTATAGTTCCAGCATAAAGGAATTAAGTTTTTCATGGAAGTGAGAGCTTATAGCAACAGTGCTTCTTCTGCAGGCACCTCGGTTCCTGAGGCCACACAGGGATTTAACACCAAATCAGAGAAACAGGCCAAAACTTCCTCCCCTTCACCTTGTAGACCACATGCTGCTGCTCTCCTGCTTGGAGCAGGAAACCAACACAAGCTAGGCAGGCCAGCAGCCCTCAAAGCCATTGTCTCAATATTTACTTGCTTTGTAACAGCCCTGCTCTTTCAGCTGGGATGGGTGAAGAGAATAGACTAAATAAGGAAAAATCTGAGATCAGATTCCTCCAAGGATAGTGTCTCCATGGGACTCCCTGCTGCAGAAGGGGTTGCAGCAGGGAGTCCCATGGGGCTCCTGGGGCTTGGGCTGACTTTGGGGAAGGAGCAAGCCAACACAGGGTTTTTTGGAGTCCACACTCTGCCATGGGACACCAAAACTGGCCAGATGAGGAGGAAGGATCCCTGAAAGCCTGGCTTTCCCTCAGGACAGACATGCCAGCTCACAACCCTGGCTCTGAGGGAAGGCAGCAACCCAAATACTTCATGCATAGGTAGCTGGGAGGTGGCTCTATCTTGCTATGACTTCACTGCTTGTTTCCCTGGGAATATGGAATTTCTGCCCCTCCACCGGCTACTGAAGGTAACGTGGTGTTTGTGTGCCCAGAGAGCAACTTCTCATTGTAGTGAAGTTTTTGCTTTTATAGAAAGCAAGGAGAGCTCTGCAATGTCTTTGGACATCTGGATAACAAAAGATAAGGTATGCTGCAAAGAACGTATGGGAGGAGTAGTTACATGAACTTCAGTAACGCTGTGAGATATTTGTAATGTTATATATTACTACAGCAGACACGTCAAAAATAAAGCAGCTGTCTTTCTATGACTATTTAGAACTGGGGATCTAAACACATATGCAAAATTGCAATTTGAGTTCCATTTTCTACTAAAGCCAAATTCTCTCAGCCTGGCCTTTCATTAATGCAAAAATCCCATAAGGAGTACTTACAAGTAATATCACCCCATCGCTTTTATCTGTTGTGATTTTGTAGAACATCTATTTGAAAGGCTGCTAAGGCAGTGAAGAATTGCCAAGGGAAAACTGAACCACAAAGGTTGTAGTAATAAAGGAGGACAGAGCAAAATTGAAGCTATAATTCCAAAATTTCCTTGTTATGTAGGAATGTAAGCAGATTTTAATAATACATTAGCATAGTCCTTGCCTAATTCATTTTTTACTACAGCTTGTTGCTGAGAGCATTCTTTTGTGTTTCACTCAGTAGGAGGCAGCTGAAAATATGTTGTTAAAAAACAGAAAAAAAAGACTTTTGAAGGACTGATTTTTCTATGCCACCACTACAGTGGTGCTCAAGGAATAAAAATGTCTGGTCAAATGGCTGAACATGTTTAATATAGAGCATTCTTCTGATGGTCTACTTGACTGGCCTATACATAACTTTACCAAATATTTCATACTGTTGCGTTAAACGTATATTTTAAGCTTTGAGAATGATGTTTTACATACCCAATCTTTGCAGTTTAGAGAAGTGGCAGATGCAGGAGTTGTATTGATATCAGATCCACTTAATAGAAATACATCTATTACATATATATATATAAAACTGAGAAACCACATCAATAATATAGTTATAGAAATGTATAAATCAGTAAACCACATGGATTTATTTTGTATATAAGCAATTATTTAGAAATAACAGGGTCGTATTAAAGAGAGAGAGACAACTCTTAATTAGCCATGGATGGCTTATTTAAGGTGCAAAATAGCTATACTCTAGAGATCCTAGATTACATATAGCTGATCCAGCAGTGTTTAGTGTTTCTAATAGAGACCTCTTCTAGACCT
This sequence comes from Tapera naevia, assembly GCA_033556795.1. Taxonomy (NCBI): domain Eukaryota; kingdom Metazoa; phylum Chordata; class Aves; order Cuculiformes; family Neomorphidae; genus Tapera; species Tapera naevia. Next base: position 9,853,075 of record JAUMJJ010000059.1, read on the forward strand.
GGGTCAGGTCTAGAAGTTGGCAACCTGGGGTCTTTCTGTGTATTACCAGACCAAAGCTACGCTAGTCTCAGGAGGAATCCCTCAGTTTTCTCTCTTCTCCAATGTCTTCTGTTAAATGGTGATACTTTTATATAGGCTGTCCCAATTCTGTATTGCTTCAGCTCTGAACAGATAGACACCTCGTACTTTGTATGTTGGGTGTTTAAAGGGATGTCAAAATGCACCAAGAAAAAAAAAAAAAGAAGAGTCGGGAACAGATTAAGGAATGCATTCAAAAAGGGGAAGGAGCTGCTGTGTTCGCTGGTGCTTCCTATGCCTTTCCTCTGCCTGTCATCATGCTTCACTGTAGTTACCCTTAACAAAAAGACACGGTTGCATTTATGCTGTCCCTGCACATACTTCTGTATATTTAACAGGTTTTGATCTATTTTTAGACATGAACTTCTAGAAGAAGCTCGGAGAAAGGGTTTGCCTTTTGCACAGTGGGATGGGCCTACAGTGGTTGCCTGGCTGGAGGTAAGTGGAATTTCCATAACTTGGAAACATGAGTCATGTTTGTAGACTGCTTCTATGGGCCTGTCCTTAAAAAAATCTAAAAGGGACTGTTAAAATCTTCTGCTCTGCCCCTTGTGCATTCTGCCATGAGCACTGAGCAAATTTTGACAATGGGTGGTGTTAAATTGCAGACTAGAGCTGAAAAAATAAGACAGGATTACGGCAGGGATGAGGGCAGGAAAAAGAGACATAAAATGCACTCGAACCTCAAATTTTTGAAATCTTATAATTTCTTAGTCTCTAAATATCTAGGATCTCCACAAACAGAATTTATATAAGATGATATGCTAAGAATGAAACAAAAATTAGCTACAAAATTTTATTTGAGGTTAACACAGAAGCTACATCTTCGGAATTTTTAACAAATGTAAAAAATTTGTTATCATTCTGTCCTTTTAAAATATAAAAGAATGGGCTGACTTACCTAGATATCACTTAGAACAGGAAGTAATGGTGTTCCTCTTGGCACTTTCACCTGGGATTTGGCAGGCAGTGCCTTCATCTCTGAACTCTGATCTGCAGAGAGCTCTCCTTTATTTGGAGGGCCTCCATTAATGGATTTTGGGAGCCATCCAGAGAGACATTCAGAAAAGCTGACCATCAATTTTGACAAAAATCAATGAATGTTTTAGGTGAAGGAATTATTCAAAAAATACTTACCTAGATCCTGAGGGGAGGAGAAGGCAGAAAGTAAAGAGGTTCTTATACAAATACACAGTCACTTTTACGTGGCAAGGGTGTATCACTTCAGTGCAGGTATAAGCTCTTTTGTTAGCTCAAGGAACAGGTATCTATTCCTGGTCTATACCAATCGTCTCTATGTATTCCCACCTATTCTCATGTCTGCTGTGGGCATCCTCCATTGATCATCAGATAGAATTTGTAGAGTTTTCTCCCTTCAATTAAAAAAAAAGTCCCCCTCCAAAGATTTAACAGGAGTGTCTTCATGGAATAAATGAAAGATGGGGAATGAAAGCAGCTAATGCCTACAAAATCTCTGCTTCGTGTTGGAATTGCTGAAGGTACCTAATGAAAAAGATTAAATGAAAACTGCAGAAAGGCAGTTCAAGCATTTGCACATAACCTTGAAAAACAGGATGATGCCTTCCTTCAGAAATATATCTCTGTTAATATAGATCATCCATTAATTCAGCCACTATTTTGTATGACTCTTAGAGTTCCATAACCAGATTTGTGTCAGTTGGAGATATTCAATATAACAGTCAAAACTGATTTGCTGGAAAGGTCTATACATTTCTGAATACTGAGAAAAACCTGCCCTTGATCTCCTCCAGGGTGATCCAAAATTTGAAGACACTTCTGACAAGTTAAGCCATAATCTTTTTTTGCCTTTATTCTTAGCTGCAAAATAGGATATGCTTCCCACTGTCTCAGAGAGGGGCTGTAAAGAAAAATTGATGTCTCTGAACTTTTTGGGAAATATGATGACAGTAGCACAGGAAAGCCCATGAGGAAGTTTATGTTGCAGTTCAATGCAGATTGAATGCTGATGATAAAAAGATATGAGGGCAGAAGTACTGAATTTATTCAGTGAGCATCAGTGCTTTCAGTCAGCAGATGGATACTGTGTGTGTTTTATAATCTCCTGGGGGAAGTATAATATGTGACCCTTGGACTGAAAAATGAAATTAATATTAAAGGAGACAAAGGCCCAAATTAAAGAAATATATGTAATCGCAATTGTGACATTTCCAAACTTTTCAGGGCTTGAATTTTCAACCTTGGCATTTATTCTGGTCATTTGTATGTAGCACAGACATAGCTGAGATATATTGTCAGAACTGTGAGTTTTCTTGACTAATTCTGGAAAAGCATATGAATTGTGTACCTAGAACAATTACTATGTCCTCTTTTTAGAGACTGTTTTAATCTAAGTGCATTTTCTGGTAGAGACAGGTGTTTGTTAAAGAACTAATTTACCTAATGAGCAGCAAACATTTGAATCTAATTCTGCAGGGTGAATAACTCCCAGTATTTACACTTTCCTGGTTTTCAAGTGTATGTATGAAAAAAATCAATGCCAAACTAAATAAGAATATTAAGTACATTTTAAAATTATGCATATTTTCCTCGTGGCCCTTTGTTTAAGTGCTGCTTGTAATAATAATAATGATAACACTTTCATGAAGCTTTGTATTTCATTAGTTAGTTGAATCATGAAATTGACTAATTCGATATCAGGTAATCAGATGGCCTGTGTGAGATGCACAGAGAGATAGAGTTCTTGATGACTTCACTTGCAGTCACAGATGTTCTATCCTACTGAAATTCAAAGATAGTCTTTAATTACCATCTACCCACAATTAATTAAAAAAAGAAACTTAAAATGTAGATTATGAAGGCTACTACCCTACAGTACCAGTGCACTGTAAACTGATGGGCAGGTTTCTACTTCAGAAACAATAGAATAGAATAGGATGCTACTACAAGCCATTAGTAACTAATTGGTATGTTTGAAAAGTGCTTTTGACAGTTTCTTTTTGAAGGACTATTATACAGCAGTAGAGTGAAGTACAACAGATCCATACTTAACAAAACTTGGTAGCTATAAAAACATGTATGTAATTTTTATGTATACAGATGTACACTCAGATACACTGAAGGTTAAGTAGTGAAGGGTGATATATGCGTTTTGACACCAGTGTTACATAATCTAGAATAGCAGCTATTTTGCTGACCAGTTGAAGTCTTTTGTTATTCATTATGCTTCTTCAGTGGAGAGAGAGCTATGTACTAAAAATGCAATTCAAGCACCAACTCCCATGGACTAGTGGTTTGGAAAAGGATGCAGAGAGAGGGCAGGAAGGGCTACTCTCCAGAGAGAAGTATAATCTTCTCTCAGGTTTCACAGAGCCTAGCAGTCTTCTGGAGCTAATCACCTAGTGAGGTATGAATTGTCTTCTGTTGTGTCTTCCATCCCCCAAAAAAGTAATATGGCATTCTTTGCTTCTGTCCTTCTCACACTTTTCTGTATAACGTAGCATATTTCACACTGTGACAAAAGCTTCCCACATGTATATGTAACCCTGCTATGGAATTATCTCCTTTGGGAGCAAAGATTTGTAGACACTGATAATCATATTAATGAGGCAGAACAAAGTGAGAAAGCTGAGAAAAACTAGTTTTTCTTCTAAAACTACTTGGTAGGTGCCAGGAAAGACTGCTAGAAGTGGAGAGCACCTGTTTCAAGAAAAGAGTAAGTGGTGAAGCAAGGGGCTGTTGCTGACCTAGGGTAGTAAGCCTAAGATAAGGAGAGGAACATCATAAAGTACATATCTTCTAAATCCACAGGTGATGTAGCTGTGCTTACATTTTGCTGCAATTTCTAACTAGTATTTCTAGCTGGGATATGACACCACACCAGTGTTTTCAGTAAGCTCTGTCCTCAATAGATTGGTTATCTATTGGTTATCTGCCCTCTGTTGGGTTTATTTATACCAAGAAATAAAAGCTGCAATGTGCAAGATTGTGCTCTATGAGTACACCATGGACCCTAACATGTAAAGAGAGAGGAAGTCATTTTAGTACAAAAAGTTCTGGTTACAATAAAAGCAACAAAACAGGTCGCATGAAGCCAAGGCAATTTCAGAAGTTCTGAAACAATTTTATTCCTGACTCTGATGGTCATACTCATTTGTGTTTATTGCCATAATTACTCAGATTGATAGGTGCCTTGATGATTAATTTCATTTGAGAAATGAAGCAATGCTTTGGGTGACTGTGTCCTTTCTCTCAACAGCTCTGGCTAGGCATGCCAGCCTGGTATGTTGCTGCCTGCCGTGCCAACGTAAAGAGTGGAGCTATTATGTCTGCTTTGTCTGATACTGAGATTCAAAGAGAAATTGGCATCAGCAATCCTCTTCATCGCTTAAAGCTCCGACTAGCAATCCAGGAGATGGTATCATTGACAAGTCCATCAGCACCTCCAACATCCAGAACAGTGAGTCCTGCTCAGCTAACTTCTTCCCTACTTTACCCTGTAGGAGTCTGCAGAAAACCTTTTGTAGGATGACAGTGGCTCCCACACTTCACAATCAGTGGGAACCTGAATCCTACAGAGACTTGGAAGGACCCATTCATCACTCTCTTGATTGTTGATCGCTGATATTTTTCCATTAGCAGATATTCTTATTTTTTTAAAGTCATGCTTTTGATTAATCTTGGTGTTTTCTAAATGATAAGTATTGAGCATATTATTTGTAATTTTGCCTATATTTTTGCCTTTGTCTTCCTCCAAGTCACCTCTCCCAAACAAATCAGATTGTGTTTCTCTTTTGTTTCTTTCTTTCTTTCTTTTGTTGGAGGGGGAGGCAGGGGAGGAATTCAAGGCAGGATGGGGGAAGAGGTGATGTAGGAACACAGCTCTTTAGAATCTTGTTCTCATTCCCCTTCTCTGCGTCCTTTCAAATGTTATTAATCTGAGTCGTCTGGCTTTAGGTTCTTCATGCTTTTAAGAGAAGCAGGGATCAGAGGTGAGAAAGGAGAGTCTGCAAGGGGAAGTGGAGTATATGCATTTGGTAAGGAAAGGAGAGAAGGGGGAGAGTGGCAGCAGATGGGAAGGAAGCAAGTAAAGAAGAAACAGATACAGGTCTGAAAGTAAAGGGGAATATATCAAAAAAGAGCAAGAAAGTACATTAGGGGAAAGTAAGAATATATATGTCTGTAGATAAAAAGCACCTGTTAGTGGAAAATGAAGAAAAACAGGCCAAACTGATGAGAAGAAAAAGAAACAAGGTAAAGAAAGGAGGAGTTTCAATATGAGAGGCTGGTGGTGATTGTTATGAAAGAGGCAACAGCGATTGTAACAAAAATATAAAAGGACAAGCAAAAAATCAGATCAGATGAGAAACATGGCAGAGGAGTAGTAAAGGACAAAGACTACTACTCAAGTAGTACAGCTTAGACTTCTAATACTAAGATAACAATAATATTGATAATAATAATTTTTGTAGTTTGTCATCTTTCATCTTTGTGGAATTCATGGAGAAAATTTTGGTGGAAATGAGAATTGAGATACTTTTGAAGGGTACCAGAACCACTGAGTTATACAAGCAACTGGGAAACAGAACTCTAATATTCCTATTGACTGGCCTTTTATCTTCACATTGCTAAGGTTCTTTAAATTGCAGTCTCCCATCTAATATTCTTTTCCCTCAGAATGATTATATCTGTCATAACTAAGTTAAGCTATGAATCATAATAGATTTCACCTGAGTCAAGCAGTATAGACTCAAAATGATGTTAAATTACTAAACAAAATCCATTTTGATTTAAAGGGCATGTTTAAAAGCACACGCACATTGACACTTATAAAATGACAAGCTAAAAACCTTGGGAATAATTTTGCTGTTTTTTAATTCTCCCTAACCAATTGGCAGCACAATGGTGCCCTGCCCTGGCACATGTATTTCTGAGTCCCAAGGCTTCCTGTCTCCTCTATTTCTCAGGAAAGGAGTTAATTTACATCGTCTCTCAAGAAAACACAGCACATTTCACCTTACGTGCACAACAGACTTCAACATCACCTCCCTGCCTCATCTAACCTCATAAAAATCCTAATAAGGAAAAATAGTTTTTGAGTGAATTTCCTTGACGTTTTTAAATTACAGAAACACGGGGGAAGTAATAATTATTTAGATTACAATATAAGCATGTGACATGTGCAGAATATTCAGGCTAGAAAGTCTTTGAGAACTGAAGTTTACCTCCAGACAGAGCTATAAGCCTAAGGTTGTATTTGCCACTTGTGTGTGAAATGCAGCTTTAATTGTTATTCTTTCCTCTGTGATGGTGCTCTGCCAGATTTCATCCACCAGTTCTGGTTGAAATACTCCATCGCGCCTGTTCAGAATCCCCTAATGAAAGATAGAAAACAAGTTGTGTAAAGTTGTCTCTGGTTGCAGCTCGGTAGAGGCAAGAACATGGTTGTGCTGATGGTGATGCTATACGCTGTTAACTTACAGTGGTGCTGCCTTTCTTCTTTACCACTGCTTACCTAATGTGGATCCCACCTGCCTCCCTGTGGGCCTTGTCCATAGCCCTCAGGCAATGTCTGGGTGACCCATGAAGAGATGGAAAATCTTGCTGCTCCAGCTAAAACGGTTAGTCTTTCCACTTCCATTTCAAATGGTTTCAATGCTCAAAATAGAACTAGGACGTATCTGCTTCAACACAGATGCCACATCTCATGTGGATGCTTCCCAAGCATGCCATTAGAAAGTCACAGGGAGTAGTGAAATTGTATTTAAAGAACACTTACATCATTTCTCAGCAAAAGAAATTACCAACTGTATTGCAATCGCAAAAATTGTGTGAACCTAAAACCAGTATTGGAGTTTTACAGTACATAATAATTTTACTGCCAGTGTGAAACCTCATTTAGTGAAACGAAATTAACGCTGTTACAGGTGCAACGTTTCCCCTGTAGTCTACTCGCTAGTACCTCTTATAAACATATTTTTGTATCTGCTGAAATAGTAAAAGTAAGAAAAGGTTTGAGAATGGTGCATTATACAATTCAGTGTTTCCATTAATGCTGAGTCTTTCATGTCCATCCTCGTGTATTCATGCTGTTTGATTTAGGGTGCATGGAATTGTCATTTGTTTATTGATTTTTGTCAAACTTCTCCCTGCTTTGGGAGCACATAAATAAATACTAATGCATTTTATTCAATAATTTTTTTTTTTTTACTTGGAACATATGTTATTTTAAGTTTTGAGTTTAGTATTGCAACACAAGATGCAATCCTACAGTGAGGTGTCTGAAAATTCTTCAGTTTGGAAAACTTTATAGATAGCCCAGCACATAAATTGTGGAGGAGGTACTGAACCTAGATTTTGATGCAATAAAGACTTATTTCTTAGAAATTCATCCTTGCTATACTACTTCTCATGAACATTCATGAAGCAGATTCTTATCAAGAATTAGCTAAAGACCCCAGGAAGAGCTGATCCTGTTTAACTGGCCAGCCAGAAAAATGTAGTTTTACCATGAAAGTGTCATATAAAAAGCTCATTGACAGTATATCCAGAAGAAGACAGCTTTTTATTGTAAATGTTGCAAAGTGTAACTAGAAACAAAAGCTGTCATCTCTAATACTCAGTTTTGTAAGCAAAATGTTATAGTTTGATTGTGAAACCATAAAAAGTATTTAAGATAATGCTGTACAGTTCCACAAAGCTATAAGGGTTTCATATCTTGTAAACTTAGCTAGATTTGTCCTACTAAGATTTTATGGGTTTGTTAATTTTTAAGGTGGTTTAGCCCAGGGTATCACCAGTGATTGGAGTAATTTTAACAGCACATTTTACATGTATGTTTTCATTTTTACTGAGATTAACATAAAACTCATATCTTTTTGTAACTAATTTTTATTGTATTTTTACATGTTTTACTAATTGCTTCCTGCTGATAATGCAGAAAGAGTCTGAAGAAGGCAGCTGGGCTCAGGTATGACCCTTTTACATCATTTTTTTTTAACAGAAAGCTAATAATAATGTAGTTAACAGTGTATCAATGTAATAGAGGAGTATAGTATTGTGACAGTATCTCAATGATGGAATTATGATTTACGCACTTTGGAGTTGTTCTAATACAAAGAATATATTCTCTGCACAGGTTTGCTAGGTAAAGAGATATATATGCTGTAATTATATTTCTTAAAAGAAATGGCTATATTCTAGAGAAATCTTCTACCCCCCAGCTAAATCTAGGAAAAATACTTCCTTGATTTTGAGAATAGGGTAATAAATATGCCAATAGTTTCAGATCCAACATTTCTAAAATTTCACTAATTTATTTATACAACAGTTGTATAAATCACACCCAAGTATCAATTTGCAAATAGTCTTGTATTACTAGGAACAAAATGTTTCATTTTAGTTAGACTATCAGTTACTTATATTTTTCAATTTCTTTCTATCAAATGTATGCACATTCTTACACAACCTTACTGTCTTTACTTATGGCATTCCATGTCTCTCCCAAATCTCACAAGAATGAGAGGTGAGGGGACTATATTTTTCTCATACAAAATATATCCATCTTGTGCTGTGTTATCCTTTTGCCTATAATGGCAGGAGACTTTAGAACCAAAAGCACAAAGATATTTAGACTTGAAATTGATGCTCAAAACTGAGCACAATCGTATTGAGGAGGTGTTAATCTTGCAATTCTCTTTTCTGTTAAGCTTTAGTAGTACAAAAATAATTGACAATAGTGAGATGTAAAATCTATCTCTTTTGCATTTTAATTGTGCAACCCATGTAAAAATAGCTGAACATGCATATGTTTTTTCATGTACTTCCTCACCATATTGAAATTTCAGCTGAACAATTAAGTACCTTGATGTCTGAATGCTACCTTCTAGTAGGAATCTGCCTTGCTCTTATCTTAAAGAATTGATTTATTGAGCTCTGCATATGATGCACTAGGTTTAACTTGTTCACAGCTGAAAAGACCTCATGAATAGAATGTATTTTGTCATCTGCTCTGACTGATGCTGAAGGTAGGTCATGTAAGTTTGGCTGACAAAAACCTGAAATTAACTTTTAGTGTCAAAAAGTACTACAGATGTATAACTGTGAAGTGTTGTTAGAATCTATTTAGGAAATCCTAGCCCCCACTGAACAGTGACACAAACTTCAGTTGTTTCCCTGGGGCCATGTTTCTATTATGAAGTTGAATGTAGGATCCGCCTAGCATAAATATTCTGGGAGGTCAACTGAAAGCAAATAAATTATGAAACAAATATTTTTTCATTGTGCAATAGGTTTGCTTGCATTTAAAACTCAAAATCTAAACTATGATTTCTTTTTACAAAAAAATTGCTTACATTTTAGAAAGGTAGAAAACAATACAAAACAGGCAAAATTGTTGTTAGTAACAAATGCCTCACGGTGGCCTCACCTCAAATGTCAAAATTATGTAAAACCAGAATGCTTTTCTTTTAGACAGAATTTCTAAGCTGGGAAGTCTCCCTACAAACAATCATAGCATATAAATATTCTTCAGTCCATGGTGCAAACTTCAACAAAGTCAATAATTTATTCTCCCTCTCCTTTTTTCTTCCCTGTAGACCCTGGCTTATGGCGATATGAACCATGAATGGATAGGTAATGAATGGCTTCCCAGTCTGGGTTTACCTCAGTACCGAAGCTATTTTATGGAATGCCTGGTGGATGCAAGGATGTTAGATCACCTGACAAAGAAGGATCTGCGTGTGCACTTAAAAATGGTGGATAGCTTTCATCGGTATGTTGGCATAAAGACTACACCTATAAAGATGTTTATGTTTTTCCACCTAGTGCTCGGTGCTACACAGAATAAAAACAACTTTCTGTTTTTCTGGCGTGGAAAACCACACAGAAAAGTGAATGCTGAATGTCAGAAATCTGCATGGAGACAGATTCCTTTAGTAGCAACTGCATTGCAATTACATCTCTCAAAACCAAGATATTGTACAGATAAATATCATAATGACCATGGAACCATTAATATATAAATAAAGCCTTGACAATATATAAACAATAATCATTTATTAAGTGTTTTAAAGTATCAGAAAATGGTAGAGTAAGATTTGAAGCCCTGATCTCTCATAATAATGAAAAGCTATTGTGTGTAGCACATAAAAGCTGTTAACAGTACAAGCAAATTGACAGTTTATTGGGTTATCTGTGGATATAGCCAGGAAGCTAAATTGGAAATATGGAAATAAAGGCATTTAGACTTGAGGGAGAATGATGTTGATATGACAAGAAGTGGATTTTTTTTTTAATGTACTGTCTCATTTGTCACTTTTTTGAGGCCTGATTTGGCAAAACATTTCTCAGCTCTCAAGGGCCGACCTTTTCTGAGTACAATTTTTAATGTTTTGGGTTTCTTATGCTACAACATTTATTCAAACATATACTCATTTTGGGTTTGTCCATTTCATTTTTAAAGTCTGTGGAGTTTTTTTAATGATTTTGGTCTCCCTTCTGTCCTCAAGATTTGCTACATGGGCACCATGAAACTTCTCATGTGAAATGCAGGAAATACATCCTACATATGTTCCCATCTTCCAAATTATCTTTATTAACTCTGTAAATGTTTCTCTTTAAATAACAGAACAAGCTTGCAATATGGAATCATGTGTTTAAAGAGGTTGAATTATGATAGAAAAGAACTGGAAAAGCGAAGAGAAATGAGTCAGCATGAAATAAAAGGTGATAGTTCCTTGGAATGAATACTGGGAATGTTTCTTCTTTGGAAGCTTGATGCTATTAACCCCTTGTGATGCCATTTTAACAAAGCATTTAAGCATGTGCTTTAAGTAAAATTAACGTAAGTCCATCTGTCTTCAGAACAAAAAACATCTCCTTAAATTAGGCACAGTTAAGTACTTTGCTAAATTGGAGCTGCAGTTCCAAATGGTGGTTTGATACATAAATCTTGCTAAATTAGATTTTGGGGACAGAGCTTATCCTAGCCTCTTTCAGCATCAGCAGCAGAAGACCAAACACCCTGCAGATCAATGGGATGTGCTTGAGACAGTGCTGGGAGATTGGAGAGCTCATTGTGCTCCTCCTTTGGAAAACCTTTGCCTTTGATTTCTTACTTCAAAATGTTTGTCATAGAAAATGTTGCTTTCAGGGGTGGCCATTGAGGCAGTGGATTGGTATATAAGAATAGTTCCTAACAGAACTGGTCTTATTAGAATATTTAACCACTGATTTAGAAATATTCTTCTGTCTAAAGCTCTCTAGAGCAGTTGCAGGCTCACTGCATGGTTCCTTTTTTATATAATTATTAGGATTGTTGGGCTTTTTTCCAGAATCCTTTGATTCCTTTAAGCATTTTCCGCTCTAGCAAATGGAATAGTTAACACTTCTCAAGCACAATGCTGATTGGAAGAGCTAAAATAAAGGGGAATTAGAAGGAGGCCTGGCTAGTGAATGCATGCATTTGCTCAAGATGATATCATGCTTTCATGTGAAGACTTTAATTTGGATGTGGAGGCATCAGTGTCAGCCAGCTTTAGGAGGTATAGCTGGAGACTGACGTGGGGTAATTGGGTATCGGTCTCAAATTCTGGTGTTGCTGCAGTGTTAATCACCGTTAGGACAAGGGTAAAATCCTATAGCCTTCTTCACTCAACTTTCACCCTTTCATGCATTCATCAGTTAGACACGGTCCCAGGTGGAATTTGGTCTCATCAGTCCCTGGCTGCCACACTGTGTTTCAGCTGATCCTGACCCAGGTGATAAGAGAATGCTTGCTCCCAGACCAGCTAAATTGTCTGGACTTCCAAGGATTCAGGAAAAAGCCTCATCACTCAGCCCCACAAAACTCAATACTGTTTTCCACTTGCAAGTATAAATACCAGTATAAGTAACCTGCTGTAGGCAGGGTAGGATACTTTTTTAAAATAGCCAAATCTTCAAAAATGTTTATAGCTGGTTTTTAGCTTTATAATTGGCATGAACCGTAGCAGCTGAACCAGCTTTCAGAACTAAAAATAGTTCTAGTCTCTAAAATTGTGAACTCATCATTTGCTTTATGGCAAGTTATAAAATATTAGATACTGACCCAACTCTCAGAATGTTTAATTCAAAACTTTCCATTGAAGCCTTGAGGAACAGATATTTCTCTTCTGCCCTTACGATGTTAAACTGTAAAACCTTGCCTAAGAATTAAAAAGAGCATCTATAGGAGATGGGAGGAATTGCATTCTGGAGATGCCCTCTAGAGGTACCTTTCTCCTTTGGAACTGTTATTTGGAATAAAAATTTACTTTGAAGGTCGCTAAAATCACACCATTACTCCCACAACTTGGCTTTTCAATAGGAGATACTAAAGCTATGTGAATAGTTTGCTGGCATTCCTCATTTAAGAAATAAAGTAGCATGACATCCACCACTACATGCATGTGCCTGTACAGTTTAGAAGTTATTTGGTATCAGGAGACTGAACTGGTGTTATGTCCTTACAGATGTGCTGGTATGGAGCAATGATCGAGTGATACGCTGGATACAAGCTATTGGCCTCCGAGAATATGCAAATAATATTCTAGAAAGTGGTGTACATGGTTCACTCATAGCACTGGATGAAAACTTTGACTACAGCAGTTTAGCTTTATTATTACAGATTCCAACACAAAACACCCAGGCAAGTTTGCTCATGCCACTTCCAGTTAATCTGTACCCATTATTGCCTTTTATTCATCTTCAACCATTTTAATTTTTCACTTTGGTATCTCTAGGCACGGCAGATCCTTGAGAGAGAATACAACAACCTTTTAGCACTAGGAACTGAAAGACGACTTGAGGAAGTAATTAATTTTATTTTCAGTATTTATAAAATATCACAGTAAAATATAAAAATTAAATTCAATGCATGAAGACGTTAATTTGCACATTGTTGAAAAGTGTAGGTTGCAACTATAAAAAAATAATAAGGAAATGCCAATTGAGGATTTTTAAAGTAACCTCAGCATGGCTATATATTCGTATCACTTTGGATGATAAACTTTGCACTGTGCTCTTACTTTAAGATAAACATTTTCTGTAGAGGTAACAAAGGAGTTAAAGTTTCACTGGCAAGAGGCATGTGGCAGGGGATGTGTGTGCAACCTATTCTTTAGGACACTTAAACCCTTTTTTTTAAAAAAAAAGAAAGCAAACAGTGGATTTTTGTTGGGTTTTTTTTGTTTGTTTCTTCAAAGATAAGTGATTGCACCATTACATATTTATTAAGATCGAGGATCTCAAATGCACTTATGGACTTATGGAAAACATTCATCTTAAGGTAAGAGTCCAGTGCAAAAGCGTTCAAGTCTTGAGCTTATGCACATGAGGAGGAATAAAACTTCTAAGGACTTGCTGGATGGGAGATGCCTATGAATTCTGTGCATGCACATGAATGTTTAATTCTATATTAGCACTTCATGTAAGCCTCCTAAATGCAGCAACCACTGCACTTCCTATCACTGTATTTGGAAGTGATGTGACTTCTTTTAAAAAACTTCTACCTTAACTGATTCTAAAACCCTCTACTATATCGAGCCAGTGAAAAGATTTATTTCCACCCTAGCATTTAATACTTTTAATGCATTTACTTTTACAAGAGGGTCTCAAATGCATTGCAGTTACTGGATGCAGTGCAACAGAGCAGGGTAGATGATGTGGAATACACTTCACAGAGGAAGAGGCAGACAGCAGGATAATTAATCAAAAAAACTCACTTTGCTTTATCAAATACAACCCTGTGTGTTGACAGAGTGATGACAAGAACTTCAGGCGTGGCCCTTCCTGGCGACGACAGTTTCCTCCGCGCGAGGTTCATGGGATCAGCATGATGCCAGGCTCCTCAGAAACGCTGCCAGCTGGGTTCAGATTAACCACAACATCAGGGCAGTCACGGAAGATGGCAACTGATGGTATGCAGTCATTTCTGCACTTACTGTTGAAAAGCAAGAGGCTTATTCTAGCATGCTAAATTGACTTCTAGTGCATGTCTGTCTTGCATCAGAAGGGCTGTGTTCACGTAACTAGGATGAACATCATCTGGGAGACCTGAATGAGGGAATGGGAAAGGACTGACCTAGCCATCCTAGGTCTGCAAAGGAAATAATCAGAAAGAGATGATTTAATTTACGGACTTTCATCTAAGATTGCATATAATATTTAAGCAGATATTTCAGCTCATTATCCCTCTAGCAGATGGATAGTCCTTTCTAAATTACAGTCGCCTTTATTTTACTATTTGATTTTCAAACTAACAAACTTAGCCTTGACCGTCAGGTAAGTCACTTGCTAACCATAACAATCAGATGGGCAGTATAATTAGCAAATACTGAATTTCAGATACTAATTGAGTTGCTGTATACCAGTCTTAATTTTCTAAAGAAATCTTTTAACCTCCAGAAGATGCACTAACTCAGCAATGGTTGGAATAGTAACAAGCGTATCATAATTTAAAAAATAAGTACAATTTTAAAAATGGCAGGGAGAAGAGACAAACCCCATTGCAGCTATTCCTTCGGGTATATGGACAATAAACCTAGGTATAACTGTCTGAAGTTCTGAGAGGACCAGTCCACAGATGGGGCCATTCATGTTTATTTCCTCATGAGAGAATTCAGGTCTATGAACAGACTTGTATCAAAGGATTGCTTGTAGTGATTTCATTCTGTAACTGGTGAATGAACTTAGTATGACAATATTGCCATCTAAATTCCGTTAAAGCTTCTCAGTTCTAAAAAGAACACTTTATCGTTGCAGTTGCGGATGGAATAATTTAATGATTGCATCACTATGCTCCATTGACTCCACTGCTCATGTGCACGCTTTGCTTTTAATCCTGCACTTCCTGGCAATGATGAAGTCATAAGACAAGAATCCATTCCAAGGCAATTTCTATGTACAAATTAATGTAGTAGATCCCTAGCATTTCCGTGGCCCTCATTACTGTAGTAGCTAAGAACCCTATTTTATGGATTTCATCTTCTAGCCATGCTATGATATAGAAGATATTATTCCTGTTTTACAGATGGGGAACTAAGGTACAAGGGAGATTTAGTAATTAACTTGAGGTGTTCTATACAGTTTACTATTGAGCTGGGTACTGAACTCAGTAGACTTAAGGGTGGGTAGCTCTGAAGATCTACATCTTCATCTGGGATTTGACTTCTTATCTCTCAGTGATAAGAACGCTGTAGTATTTAAACAGCGTGAGGGGTACATTATTAGAACATCCAACAAAATAAAGACAAAATGGAGTTTTATATTATATTCTCTTAAGATAGTGAATAGCACACCAGCCATGAAGAAACTCTGTATGAGTTCTAAACTAGACCATGCCCAGATAATGTGACAGAAAGGCACAGAGCAATTTAATAGCCACCCTTCCAGTGGGAAACAGACTGATTTATTTTCTTCATGATTCTAAAGAGGTTCTGGTTTGTTTCTTTTTTTGCGATTTGCAGTTGCTTCATCACGACTGCAGAGGTTAGACAGCTCAACAGTTCGCACTTACTCATGCTGACAAGGCCTAGCAAAGAAGCCAGCACTGAATTGTTGTGAGTATTCGTAAAGGGCCATCATGAAAGCTCTTTAGATAATTACTGTACATTAAACCCAGTGTTCCCTGGCATTATTCAAGCAAGAGCCACAATGGAGCAGAGGATCAGACTCACTAAGGTGGCCATTTGATCAAGACAACAGTCTCAAGCTCAGTCCAGGAGATACTATGCTATTCTTTTCCCATCTCAGGCAACAGTTTCTCTCTGATAGCTCACCATGCATAATGTATTTTGTACATTATCAATCTTAAAGCTAGAACAGGGGAGACATAAAGAAAATTCAATTCTGAGAACTCAAAGTAGTTCTACCAAGAGATTTTTTTTTTTTTAAGTGAGAGATTTTGCTCAATTTAGAACATCAGGTAGCTGGATAAAGTTAGAATAAAACTTCCCTATACAGAAGATTTTCCAAAGTTATCTATTAGAGAGATTCTAGCCCTTCTCAGATCACTCAGAATTGGCAAGTGGCAAAGAAAGGATATTCTGAGCTGGATGCAACCTTGGAACAAATCTAGTAGTGCAGCTCATGTTGCGTTTCTCACCACTTCTTTTAAATATGGCTATTAATCTCACAGATTCACTCTTCCAGAGTTCTGTGGAAATACACCATTTTCTGCTACATCACAAGTTTTACAAAAAAAAATGCTAACGTGATGAGCGCTTTCATCAGTATGGCACCATTTCATGCTAATATTTTCTCAGTAAAATAGTTTTCTTTTTCCATTTAATTGCTATGAAGGTTGCAGGGGAGATGGAAAGAATGTTTGGATAACACAAAAACCTCATCAGACATTGAACATGCTTCGATAGCTATTAAACATTGTAGGTAAAGCATACCAGGATCTGCAAGAAAGTCTTTTTTTAATCTTTAGTCTGCAGAGTCTTGGGGCGATTGAGATATTTTACTAACTCTGGGGATGTTCAAAAAGTACTTTGCAACAGGAAGAATTACCAGTGGAAAACACAGATTGCTCAGGACCCTACTGATAACATGACTCTTCAGGAGACTGCAAGAATATAAAGTCTTAATCTAGTAGAAAAGGGAACTTTTTATGCCACCACTGAAAAAGTGTAAGGAGATACTTCCACCCCCATGCTCTTCCTTAGTTAAGTTTAGCAGCCGGCCCTACAAAGAGGATGATGAAGCACACGAACTACATAAATCTTTTGATATGTATGTAGGAATAAAGTGTGCTGTTAAGTCCATAAAATTAATGACTGTACTCTCACTGGGTTAAGTGGGGGTAGAAACTGATAGCAGATATGTCTTTTCTTCCGTATGCTTCAGAATGGCAATGTTCAAAGCAATAAGATATTACCATGAAATTATGTTCAAATGCTAAGCTATATCACACGCCAACAGTAATGGGCCAGGCACATAAGGTGGTATTTTCTAGTAGGCTTGAAAACTGGTATGTTAATAAAAATTAACTTATGGTTATCCAAACAGTTTATTTTCACTGTATTAAAAAACTGTTTAAAATACAGTAATCAACAAAGTAGCAAACTTTTGCATTATACGTCTATGGGTATTATGTATTTTGAGCCAAAAAAGTTTATACAAATTTATACAAGTTAGTTATACTAGTTATACAAGTTAACTTCAGTTCCTATAGGAGTATCAGTGGTGTTTCAAGTGTCACTGATAAGCATCACATAGGTACGTGCTGCTTGTCCACTACTGTCAGTTACATTCTAATCTTATTACTGACATTAATATAAAATGGATCATTAATAGATTTATGTTTATGTTATGTTTACATTATAGCTTATTAATAGAATTATGTTGCAGGTCTAAAATTCAAAAGCAAATGCATGTCTCCCTCAGATCCTCAAAACTCATGTTTTAGGAAAATGTGCAATAGCTTGCTTTGTGCTATAATATTTTCTGGTGGCATTGCATCCTAGACCAAATTAGAATCAAAGAATCTCACTGATTAATGTTTCTCTTTTTCCCGTAGATGTCATCTCTTTCTTCTACTTTACCTGAAGTGCACTACCGCTTTTAGGAAAAAAGAGCATTAAAGCTCTCTGCCAGAACAGGGTAATAGGGAAGAAAACACATAAGCTTTATCAGACAAACAGATATGATGTTCCTTTCATGTACTGATTAGTTTAAAACAAGAATTAAAAGATATCTAAATTACTATTAAAAAAAAAACAAACAACCTCCCCTTTTCTCCCAGCATCTCTGTCATCAGGAATTTGGCAGTGGTGCATATCCAAAGCTTTTATCAAAGGAAGCCACTCATTTTTACATTGTTCCATCTGTTTTATTGTAAAATACTAGACATTCACGTATTTACTGTGTATGTATTTCTTTTAAAATGTGTAAGTCTTATGTAAATGGATATAAATATGATTTTTTAAAATAAAATCTATGGTACATGGGGTCTCAGTGCAAACATTTGACAAGACAGTGTCAATAATACTGTTTGTATCTTTCCATTCCACCATTTTTACAGTTTTGGGATTGTAACAGTCAAATGAATATGTTTAGCAAAGTTAGAAGCTTTACCATGTTCCTACTGAGAAAATCTGTCAATATTTAAAGCTGAACACCTGCCTC
The DNA here is from genome assembly GCA_033556795.1 of Tapera naevia. Classification (NCBI taxonomy): domain Eukaryota; kingdom Metazoa; phylum Chordata; class Aves; order Cuculiformes; family Neomorphidae; genus Tapera; species Tapera naevia. The sequence continues at coordinate 9,871,282 of JAUMJJ010000059.1, forward strand.
TGATGATGTATAATAGAATGACATAACCTGGAACTGGAGCCAAAATGGACCTCTAAAAACAAAATGGAAATGTCAGATATCTATAGAGAAGCACCATAATGGCTCACCTCTTAAAAACAAATAAACCCAGAAGAACTGTTTGCAAAAAAAAAAAAAAAAGAAAAAAGAAAAAAAAGGCAATTTAATAAAACATGATTTATACAAAAAAACTAAAACCTATGTTACCTGTGGACCAAGAAGAATCTTGCTTTACCAAGAGCCACCTTTTCATTCCAGGATCTTCGGATACCAGCCAGCTTTGGAAAATTAAATCTAATACTTGCATAGAATCAGATTCTTGTTTCCAGATATATTCAACAAAGAAAAAGACAGACAAGAGAAGCCAAACCCCGCCATTTGTTCATTTTAACAGGGCATTAGACAGGCTCCTGTCTAACGTTACGCTTTCAGCCAAGATGGCCTTGCTGAGACTTCACAGAAGTCAGTTTTATCAGAGGAAATAACTGAAAGACAGAGTGCTTAATATACAGTGTACAAAAGTTTAGAAGAGCAACTATTACCTGCTGTGGCTTTATATGGTGGTGTTATTGTTGTTTATTCTTTGTTTCAATGGGAAGTTTCAAAGTAAGACCTACTTAATAGTCATTTACCTATTTGCTACTTTTCTGCTGCTTGATCTTAGCTCAAGACCTGTCTTTTAGTTATTTCTTTTAGCAGTTTGATCTGCAATGTTTGCACGTACATAAACATTTGTTTTGTCTATTTTCATTTGGCAAACTTCATTCAATCAGATGGTGAAAGATTTTTCTCCCCCAATGTCAATAAAAAAAAGAATTCAGTGCTATTTGTGTTTATAAGTAAGTCTATTAAGCTTGGTACGCAGTAGCATTTAAAATAGTTGGATGCCAGAGACGTCTCACAGTTAAGCATAAACCCGGTTTGCCACAGACAGTTATGAATTATGATGGCTCTCCTCTCAGAATCTGCCACGAGAGGGAGCACTGAACTTGCTGATTAGTGCAATGTGATGGCTTGGATTAGCATACAACCACATAAAAAGGTGGCTCTCAAACACAGATTCTTGGGCTTAACCGACATCACTACTGATGTACTTTCTTCCTCCCTCAGCCTTCTTTTGGACTATTTTAGTCCATAGTGTCACAAAGTAAAGCAATGAAAACAGCATTTTCAGCGGTTGAAGTATCATTTGAATGCTTATAAATATCTATTGGGTAGATGTCAAAGAGGATGGGGCCAGATTGTTTTCAGTGGTGCCTTGTGACAGTTGAAGGAGCAAAAGCACAAACTGTAACACAGAAAGTTCCACCTGAAGATGAGGAAAAATTTCTTTACCATGAGTGTGACAGAGCACTGGAGACGGATTGTGGAGTCTCCTTCTCTGGAGATATTCAAAACCCACCTGTGTGGGTTGCTGTGCAGCCTGCTGTAGGTGAACCTGCTTCAGCAGGGAAATTGGACTGGATGATTTCCAGAGGTCCCTTTCAACCCCTACCACTCTGTGATTCTGTGAATAACACTTCCCCTCAATAAACTCCAGCTCCCGTTTTACACTATTTCTTTCACAACCCACATGGTTCACAGCCCACACTCAAATTCAAGGGGCAGAGAACAAGGTGTGTTGGGGAAAAGATCTTGCAACCAAAGCTGGAGGTATCCTGCCCTAAGCACCCCCAAATTATTTATTTCACAGTGGAAGAAAACAGACCAGAAGAATTAAAAATACATTTCTAGCAGAGTATTACTGTGACTTCAGTTTTGATGTAAGGCTAACCTAAAATCTGCTAGTACATATCCCTGTCTCTGCTTAGAGAAACAGAAGGTCTGCTCTCTGTAACAGAGTGGCTATGATAAATGTTGTCTTGTTGGCTCCAACCCTTTCAGTACACTGGGAATAATTACTACATTGATGTCTCCCCCCCCCAGGTTTCAGTAACTCCCTGACCATTCAAACCTACCCACATGCAGCTTCTCTCTAAAAACAAAATTAAAAAAATTTGTGCTTTCCTATCACTTGCTAAATGGCCTTATTCTCTGTTCATGGTATATGGTATAACCAGGCTGCTGGGCAGCCACAGAGCCCTGCAAAAGAACAAGTGCTCCTTCACCCTTTCCCTAGCTCAGCACAAAGTATTCTGCAACCACAGATCCTCAGTAAAAGGCTCCTCTGGAAAACAAAAGCAATGCCCATGAAAAAAAACACAACAACAAAGTTTTTTCCATAATGTACTGCTGCAGTAAGCTGGCGTTCTTTGTCTGGGTTGTCTGAATCCTAATGAATGAGACATTTGGCATTTCTGGAATTCTCTACACTACCAGGGCGGTAGCAGAGTGAGTATATCTGACCACTCTGCCCCTCTCTTTTATCCCAGTCTTGATTTTGAAGGAATCACACCAAAACAAGTCACGTTTCCTCAGAAAGCATAAATAATTTCTTACAAACATTTGTGTCACGGAGACACTTTAAGAATGCTAACTGTTCAAGCTCTTCACAAACAGCTCAGATAACAGATAACTGATTCTTGTCAACATTAACAGCAGCAAATAGCCACTCAGGAAGTTAAATGCCTAAATGTCCATAACTAATTTTTTTTTAAAAAAGTCTGATATTAATTCTCTCTTCCTTAAGAAATAATGCAAACTAGAAAACAGGTAACCTTACCTTACACATGTGGAAAGTGGTGTAGGACCACGAGGTGTCACTGGGAAATTATTGGGGAAATTAATTCTCACCTACATCCTATTCTTTACAAGCAGAATTGTGCTCTCACTAATTGGTTCCCCTCTCCTGCTTTTGCAATTACAACATGATGGCTTCAGCTGGGATAGCTACACTAAACATAAACATCTCAGCTTTCGTTTTACAAAAAATTAATGGCCATGCAACTCAGGAATGTGCCACAGCTTCTCTGTGATGACTCCTGTAGTTAACTCACTGATTTAAAAAAAAACAGCAATGACAGCTCCCACAATCTCTCTCTTGTCCTGTAGCAGTTCAACACAGGTTGCTTAGTTGCAGCATTGTGAAACTGAAAAATACTCAGCAGTCTCTGCAAGGCACTCCATTATTTGGCATGGGCCCCCTATTAAAGCCTTGGTACTTGAATAATCCATTCTGAAGAACATAGTATCTTGAACTAACTGCAGCTTAGAGAAGAAAGTTACCAGGGCATCTCTGAGGAGCAAAATTATTTCCCAAGATATATATACCATATTTGACAAAAACCAAGTACAGCAGAGACTGAAACTAGGCTGTTTTATTACATGGCTGTATGAGCTGGGTCAACACGGTTGGCTCAGTTGCCCGCAGTCTCTACTGAAAAAACACATGGACTTTTCATTTATTTCGTATAGTCCTGGTAAGGCTCGTTGACTCTACAAAAAGCTCACAGGCACAAGGCGACATCAGGCACCTATCTACCACCTACATCAAGCTGGTGGTTTATCTTACCAGTCAGCAGTACTATCATCCTTACTTCTACCCAATAGGTAATAACAGGATTTCTGGACTCTGAGGACACACTGCCATAGCAAAATCAGTCTAGACTTAACATCTACCTTACCGTAGCCCAAGTAAAGAATCTCTCTTTTTATCCCAACATCATCTGAATTTGTCTACTGCTTACTGTTTCTTCCTCTGTAAAGCATTGCTGAGTTTGAGTAACTTTTCCGCTTTTAAGCTTTCTTATATTTAACAGGAATTTTTCATTTATAATTAAGACCCTGGAGCTTGAGAAGAAATGCATTTAAAGACCATATCCTCTATCCTCTGGCTTGCCAAGAACACTGTAAATGTTTTGAAACAGCCTCTAAAGTCAAGAATGGGCTCTCTAGTATCTGTATTTGCTAAAATTCTTAGTTCTATCTATATCAGTGAGCCTGAAACATTTAAATTATGACAACACAAGCACTATCTAGTTATCCTTATCATGATACAAACCACAAAAAAAAGAATTAGAAGAAAATGCAAAGGGCAAATGCCTGCTTTTACTTAAAATACATGTCTGTTTATTGTATTTTACTATGGAAAAAAAAAATTTTCACAGATTAGAAACCCATTCCACAAAAAAAGGCACTTCAGATAGTTATTGAGTAAAAAAACAGAGGAATCTAATATATAGCACAAAGATTTAGAGAAGAAAAAAATCAGTGGAATCAAGAAAACTAATTTAAAAAATTTAAAATCTATAAAAAAGGCTCATAATTTACAAGTGAGAAAATTTATATCTGCAATAGTTTTCACATTAGAATTCTTATTTACTGCTGTCCTCGGTTCATGACTTACCTTTTATAAGCTGCTTTAGCCAAACTCAAGTTACTGGTAACAATATACCATATGGATTGAAATGTAGGTTATATGACATCATATGAGATAATCCAGTCACTCCTTCACTTACAGACTATACAAATGTATGAATTCTATCTGCATTTCTTAGCAATCTTAATATCCACCATATAATGATAACATCCAGAGACTTCAGTATGCTTCATTTGCTGTGACAATATGGTAAAGAACAGTTACATATCTGAAGCAAAAAAAAAAAAAAAAAAAAGTAGTTTGAAATCATTATCAGTTTTTAAAAAGTGGTATTTCCTAACAGAAAGTCTCTTTGTATACTTCAGTAACTGACAAGCTTGTTGTCAATCTATTATGCCATTCAATTTTTCTTTAGCACTTCTTCAATGTGTTTAAACACGTTATCATCTTCAATGGTTGGTGTTATCTGAAAAGGAAGAATATACAGAAGCAGGTAACAGGAGACTGTAAGACAGAATTTAATTCAGAAAATGCTCTAAACCTAGCCTTCAAAAGCAATCAAGAAAAAAATATCTGAAAAGCTCTGGAACATGAAAAATCTTTTGGGTAAGACAGTAGAAATAAAATATAATGTACCTGGTGACCTGGACCAGTTGCAAAATAGTCTGGAGAACTGAAACCATGATGTTGCGTCTTTGGATGTGCACGTGTGCCTAATTCATTAAAGTATAAAATTCCAACTTACCTTATATGGCTTTCCACTGACAAGAGCAGAAAGAGCTGAACGTGGTATCTTGCCAGAGCGTGTTTTTGGTAGCTGTTTCACAAACACCCCCTTCTGGAAAGCTGCCACTGGACCAATGTTATTTCTAACTCGCTCAACGATCTCCTCCAAAATCTTCTCCTCCTCTGTCTTTACACCTAGTGAAGAAGTTCATATCCTTTAACCCATTTGGGACTTTTGCAAGTCTCAGCCACATCAGTAGCAGCGAGCTCTCACCTTCTCTCAGCACACACAGTGCAAATGGAACGTGGCCTTTCAAAGGATCCTCCTGGCCCACAACAGCACAGTCTGCCACAGCGTGATGGAAGAGAATACACTGAGGGACAGAAAAAAAAGCCTAAATGGAACTAATAATAACCCAAAATTTCAATGAAAAAAAATGATAGGCATGGACATAAAAAGACTTATTTACACCTAAGGATTCCAATTACACATTACAGGTGCACATGTGTGTATACTTTCATACACATGTTTAGTGTTCAAACAAGCTTAACAAAAACTATGGCAGCACAAGATACAAATATAGCAGAAAGTAAAGTTGATTTCTATACAGGCTTTGGGAGATTATCACATCTTTGGTTTTCTTAGTGAGATCTTTGCTGGAACAAATAAAATTACTCTAAAATTGCGAATAATATGGAGTAAGGACCAAAATCACAGAAGCACTCCTAGTACAGGGCTATAAGGTCATATTTGTTCATTCTTTCCGTCTCACTCTTTACTTTTCATTCTTCACTGCAAAAAGCACAGTTTCAATCAAAGCTAAATACAGGCCAAACCTCAGCTTGCAGCCAGCATAGTTCAGCTCACTCTTGGAGACATCAGGTCTCAATCTCCTTAGACAAAAAAAGGGAATTAAATCAGAGTTCTTTCCTTCCTACTACACATTTACACAAATATACAAGTGATGGACATCATTAGCACTAATATGTCAAACTCTCTTCTAGGGAAAAAAGAGATTATCTTTTCCAAGCAGACACCTGGGATTCTCACTCCCTGGGCAAGTGTTACCAATATGTCTCAGTACATACTGAGAAGTATGGCACTAAGGTTAACTAAGGTTGGCCATTGGAATGCGCTGCCCAGGGAGGTGGTGGGAGTCACAGACCCTGGAAGTGTTTAAGGGGAGTTTGGATGAGGCACTGAATGCCATGGTTTAGATGATGGGTTGGTGTTAGTGTTGGGTTATAGGTTGGGCTTGATCTCAGATGTCCTTCCCAACCTTATGATACTGTGAAGGTTGGGACAAAGTTGGATTTAAGGCATTGGCAGTTATGAATCCTCTTCCAAAGCAAGTGGCTCTTCACACGTAGTTATAAGTGTTGCTTGGGGCATCTTGCTGCCAACAGTGCTTTCAACACATGCTCTGTACTCAGCCACAAAGAGGACCTAACATAACCCTACACAAAGGCCACGTGGAAGTCATATTATGTGACTGCGCATATTAACTTACTTGTGCTTACAAGGACTACCCGTTTGCCAATGACAGATTTTCACATACTGTGTTCTCAAAATCAAAGGCAGTAGGATGACTGCAAGGAAGACTATAAGAAGTTTAAAGAATAAAGGTTGTTTGGTTTGTTTTATTTTTTTAAAAGAAGGAATGCCACATTTGCATTGGCTTCTCAAACAATGACATGAGCATGAAGAAGAAGACAGAAAAGGCACAGACAGGAGAAAAAAAACCTGAACAAAGTAAAAGCTGATTCACTTCTGTTCCAGTTAACAAAAGGGAGGCTCCTGCATGACCTGGCTGTGAAACTGACAGTGGTGGGAACAATTCAAAAGGTGTCCTATTATCCACCCTCTAAATGCAGATTTCGCCATCCTTAAGATTTGTAGGCAAACCAGGAAGGAGAGGCTTTCTCTGCCATGGTCACTACAACACATACCAAGAAGTTTTTAGCAAATTAAATCTGATTACCATCAATACCGTAATAACCTATCAACCCATCAACAGGACCTCTCTACAGTGGAGATTTAAGTGTTGCCAGCTTGTTTTACAGTAGCTTGTGTCATTCAAGTCCATTACTTGTTCATAGAAGTCTTATATTAAGTTGGAAAAAGGACTGAAAGTGTAAATACTAATTTAAAAATTACTGAACTTTGAAAAACAGCTGTAAAGAACAGAATCAGCACTAGACATCTAAAAAATTGTTTAAAAGTAAGAAAAATCTCAAGAAAGTGAAATAGCATTCCTAGAATGATCACTAAGCACAAGAACGTATGTCCAATGTGGTAGCAGACAGAAACGTCATCACCAGGAAGGGCATTTCTCATGCCCTTGATTTCAAGTCTGTTGCCTCAGACAGGCAATGCTTCTTCAGAAATAGTCAAGGCAAGCAGGGACACCATAGATATACAGACAAAAGAGATGGACAAATCAACACAAGCTGAGGTTACCCCAAAATAGCTAACATTCACTTATTGGCAAGGTAAACAGTAATACCTACTGCACTGCAGTGAAGACAGAGTCCCGGCGACACTGACAGATAACTTGGGCAAAGAACAAATTGTTTGTAACGCAATGAAACTGAAATTCTTAGTCAAAGCACTAAGGAAAAGCTTGTTAATCTTGCAATGTAGCTATAATGTAAATGGAGATAATATACTTTCTCAACAAGGTGACTGTCATTAAATTAGACAGCAATTCAATGAACGTCGAATTCTATATTTATTGATCTTATTGAAGAGTTAATTCTTGTCAATGCTTTCCCCCTTAATCCTAGCACAGCAAATTGTTAACAGTTCTATTTTTCAGCTCTGTTCAAAAGGTGAACAAAAAATTTTCTAGAATTTTGTAGTGATGAAACATGTTTTGTTTCTAGGGGAAAGACCCAACTAGCAGGGAGAAAAACTCAGATTCAGCCTGAGACAAAGAAACAATGCTCAGCTCAGCCTTAAGCAGTAGAGCAGTAAGTGGTGGGGATGAGATTCCCTTCTGCACTTCAGTAGAGCAACACAAAAAAAAATTACTTCAAAGGTTTAAGCAGACTGAAAGTCACCTTTATGGTTTCATAGACCCAAGTCAGGTCAGCAACTGGTTCAGCTCCGTGGCTAACTGATCAAAGGATTGCCTATGTTCTGATTTTTTTCACTTCTGTGTAATCAGAACTATTCTACTGTCTTTTAAGTTTTATATTCTTTAAAAAAATAGTCTCTAGACTAATAGATATCATAAAGCAAAAAATGGCTAACAGATTATTTTGTGGTTCAGTGAACAGTTAAATTCGGAGTTCTTAAAAGTTTATTTTTTCCCTTGCATATGCCAAACACTTTTTCCTACACTCCCTGAATAAGCAATTGATATGTCATCAGGGAAATTTGTAACTGGCAATCAATCACAGCAGTTCCAGGGAGGCGAGTGAACAATGATATGAAATTCAGATACTTATTATGAACTGCACTATTTTCAACTTTTTCAGTTGCATGGGTATTACATTAATGACTTTCAATTTAACAGCAGGGGGGTTTTACAGGAATTTTCATTGTTCATTTAGCACTGCTCATACAATATGAGACAAAACAGCTCTCAAGAAACTGTGAAGGAAACTCTTCAAATCAAGGAAAAGCACTGAATTTGAATGTCTATATTAGCTAAAACCTGTATTTTAGGAATAAAAGTTTCTACTCCTAGGAAAGTACAGTAGCAGTGAAAATACTTGGTACACTGATCCTATATTATCTTAATATATTCCCAAATAAATGTTTTCAGAGCTTACAGGAATGATTCCCATACTACCATAATGCCCCTTAACTCAGCCTTTAAATGTCAAATCATGCCTGTTTTATCCATTCATGGTACAAACTGCTTATTGTTGACCAAGTGAAAAAACGTTTTTGTTAGAAGTACCAACTACCAATGCAAATGCAATCAAAATAAATAAAAAAAAACACAACGAAAAACAAAACCAGAAAGAAAATGAGAAATTTTCTGAGATTTTCAGTATTGGCTTCTCTTTATTCGTCTTCCATTTTTCTCTTTTACCCTCTTCTATTTTGCTGTCAGGCAATGCTCACCTCTTCAATTGCGCCTGCTGAAATTCTGTGTCCAGCAACATTGATCACATCATCAGCTCGAGATAGGACATATAAATAGCCATCTTCATCCATATAACCTGCATCCATAGTATCATAATACCCCTGGACACAAAACAATCAAAACCAAACTCATAATTTGTACTAGATCCATCTGTTTTGTGTGAAACTAACAAACATGATTGTTTAAAATTAAATAGGCTTTTGGCGCCTGGGAGATTTAATTCTCTAATACTTTCACCATTTTTATGCCATAATACACCATGTAGCTCCCTTTCAATAAAAGATTTTGTAGTGTTTGTTAAGACAGAAAAAAGACAATACATAAACATGTCCCACTCTGCCTTCTTTGACCCCTGACAGCTTGGAGAAGGACGTTGCCTGAATCTATATAAGGAGAATGGAATTGTTACAATGCAATGACAGATGTCAAACTGCCCCTAAAGATATTCTTGTTCTCTGGATCCAAACATACCTCATCATTATGATAAGTGCACACAAAGAATAAGCTGCCTGAGCAATTCATTCATTTACTTTAATTGAGCAAAACTTTGCATTTCTGACATTCACATAGTACCAATCTATTGGTTTCTATAAGGAAAGAAGGAAGCAAGTCTTTGGATACTTTAGATGACAAGGAAACATAACTAATTCAGTAAGGAACCTCCAATGAATTTAGATGCACAGTGGACAAGTATGTGTTTCAGAATGACTGTATGTCAACAGCAGTAGTATATTTGAAGCTAGACCAGTACACAGTTGTGAGGCTTATATCTTTCATTAGATCAAATAACATAAATCAATTTCTACGTTCAGAAGTGTGATCTTTACTACTTCTGTTTCGGATCTTCAAAAAAAAAAAGTGGATCAAAATTTTAAAATATGTAGGATGAAAGCTTTACCTTGAACTGTTTTTAATTCTACAACGCATACATCAAAGATCTCTCATTAAAGTAAAATATAATAATTATGTATTTTAACCAGTTTAGATCTACTGTCATTGAGTTCTGCAGGATTACCAAAAGCTTATATATTTTGTTATTCTTACTGGAAATTTTTGGAAATATAACTTCTGGAATGTTTCCTGATTTTCCCAAAGGCCTGAGAATGCTCCAGGAGGCAAAGGCAATCTTAAATTAAAAAGAACAGAGTGAAGTCATTAGAAACAGAGATACATGAGTTCAAATCATGCTTTCCATTCGTATTTTATATTCAGATAAGAATCATTGGCTACACAATCGAAAATGATTTCTTTTTAATAATATGCTGATAAGAGAAAAAGAAGACTATATATTTGCTGTGATCACATGCCTATAGCTCTGAACTATATTCAGACCATACCTTTCATACAATATAGGCATCTCTGGTGTTCAGGAAAATAATGACTGGTGGAGTAAACACACTTACTGTACTATAAACATGCTATCTGCATTCAGCTTTCAACTTTTTCAGGGATGTAGTATCTGTCAGAAATGTGTGCATATATGCTTTTAGAAATTCCTAAAATAACTGAACTTTATTTTTCTAAAAAGTGCGGGTGCAAAATTTTTAATTGATTTACTAGTTGAGATTTGCATACATCCATTCTTCCATGAAGGATATGGGCATGACAAAATATGGGATAGTTCACATAAATATCTGTCAGAAAAGAAGCTACAGAAGTCTCAGCTAACAAAGAAGTTGTTTTTTTTCCTTCAAAGCTCTGATAGGGTTAAACACAGCTTACTTGGACTGTATAAGAGATACATATTCAGATATATTAACACAAGTTTATCAAGCTGAACAATAGTAACAGAGAGAGAAGCAAACATTTATATAGCAAATTTTTAGCCAGGTGTATTTTATTTTCTAGTCTTACAGTGCCCCAGTGACACCAAAAGGCAACAACTCTAGCAGTGAAACACCCCTCTGTAGCATTCCAACACCAATATTACAAGTCTCTTACGATGTTCAGGTCAAAAGAACAGGTGCTACCAGCTCAGTGACATGCACAGTTCAAACATTACATTTACAAGAAGATACTTACTTATTTATGTGCCTTAATAGGTTTTAAATAGTACAAGCTACACTGAAAAGGCCATATCATCTCATAATGATTCAAATCCATAGCTTTTTTACAATTCCAGGTGTTTTCAGATTAATTCAGCTCGATTAGCATAATGGAATACACTGCTATAAATACTACTATTTCTCAGAGTGGTCTGGCTCGACACATCCTATAAATCACAGTCTTTCAAAGTATGGTTAAGATAGGGCCAGAAACGCCAAGACACTTCCCAGGTGTCACCCAGGCTTCAGGAGAGTACGTTGGCCTTTGCCCATTTTAAGCTTTTCAAGCTTGGTAAGCATCCTTGTGATACACAAACACGACCTATAGATTTGCCTTGGGAAAAAAATTAGAAAACCAATATGTTGATCCTGGTGTTCATGTATGTACGAGTTTAAAAGAAAAACCACTACAGAATGGTAGTTACTGTGGTTGCTGCCTGCTTGCTAAAAGCACAGCAATTTGTAACAGCCTTGCTCATTGCAAATTGTGCACTTTAAATTTAGAAGTCTGAAACATCTTTGTGATGCGAAAGAATTTTTATTGACAAATCCTTAGTAGTTTTCTCCACAGTTCTGTTCTATACTTTGCAGTTAGTCATTAAATAGAAGAACCAATTTTATTGCTGAAATCAGAAAAACATTTTCCTTTCTGTAACTGTAATCATTCAGAAGTCTAAACACAGAAGTATCCAACATATCCCCAAAAATACAATCCCTGCTCCCACCATTTGGGGGGCTTTTTTTTGTTTCTTTGTTTTTGTTGTGGTTGCTTTTTTTAAAAGCAAAATGCAATGATAAGTACATCCACAGTGCATATCTCATGAGTCTAAGAAAATCACACTGCTAAGCTACTGGCTACAATGGGTATCTCTATAGAGCAAATCATAGCACAATACAGACACCATCTGAAAACACGCCTCTGTGGCTCTCTGTAAAAGATTACTTGCAGTTAGGCCTCTCTTCCATTTACTAAGCAAAATCTGCCATCTTTCATGTGTCCATCTTTCAGGCAAAATAATTCCAGAGCAACAGGCGCATATGGTTCTTCCATGATAGTAAAGATCTTAGCATAATGACTGACTAGAATTTCTAGGTGCTCTGCAACACTAATAAATAATACAAGTAATAAAGGTGGAATTTAGTTTGCCAGAACTCAATTGCATGTATTGGAATTTTGCCAGGACATCAGGATTAAAATGCCCAGAACCAAAAATACCTCTATCCCACTGCTGTCAGTAGGAAAGCTGCCAGAAATTTAAAAGGGAGCAGAAATGGATCATAATTATGTGAAAGGACCCAGAAGAAAGAAAATCAGATAGTAAGAAAATAACAGCAACCTGAAAGCTGGCTTTGAGGCTGTTCTCCCTAGGAAATGTAACACAAACCTATAAATGTTCTATATTTAAAAAGTGTTGCCTCTTTGTCCAAACATTGAGTTGATACTCAGTACTTTTTGGGGGTTATTTTTATTAAGAGGATATATTGACCAAAAAATGACAGCTATGCATGAGTATAATTGCCCCAGATATGATACTGTTTTCCTTACACAAGTAACAGGAACACAGAAGACCGAGACACAAAGAGGTAGATTCCTTCATCATCATTTCCACAATATACAAAGAAGTTGCTTTGCTTAGTTTCCCTTTGCCAGGTATTTACTTTATTTCTCCATCTGTTAACTTCTCTCTCATCCTACCTACCAAGACACATACCAACCCGTGCTGACCTTTTGCATCTTCTATCAGTTTAAAGATAAGCCCTTCCTTACATTATTCTTGCTTGGATTTTTCATATGGCTGTAACTCTGGTACTGTCTTCTAACTCATAATTGCTTCCTCTTCCTTCTGGAGAGGACAGTCATGAGCTTCAACAAATACAAATTCAAGCCAACTTTTTCTAAAATATGAATGTCTTACCAGCTATATTGAATCAAGCAAAATACAGTCAATTCATCCTATTTAACTAGCAAAGAACAAATGAAGTTGATGTTTTAAACCAAAATGGTACACTGAGCTGAATCAAACAACCTGAACTTGAGAAAAATATGCCTTTAGATTTCAAACCTCAAAAAAAGATGCATAGGTCTTACTCATGCCAATTTTTCACCAGGAGAACAACAGCAATGCAAATGATGCTATTGTCGGCGTACTGCAGTAAAATTAAGGTTAAAACTGCAGAACCACAGGAATACAAATCCAGGCCCATTTCTCATTTCAAGATGGAACACCATCAGAAAAACTACATACACTGTGGAAATGAATGATAAACTATACACATTCATTTCACAAAGATAAGAAGGTAATTTCACTATAAAGTGGAGAAAGTAAGTCTGATTAGGTAAGCTTGGCAGCATCACAGGAAAACTCTGAAGTGCTTTGATGCTGTTTTCTGCCACAGAATTTTAAATTACAATCATCATTATCTGATTTTTTCATACCATTGTGTCTGACCTTATGCAGAACAGCCCAGTTCTAGTTTAGCCCAGAAATCCTGACTCAGTGTGTCACATCCTGTAAGGATGCTCGTAATTAAAATGATGTAAATTCCATGTTGAGGGAACAAAGTAATTATAGACAGAGCATTCAAAAGTTAATTTAGAGAAAAACAGACTTCTGAAAGTACAAATGAAAGTCAGAAACCATTAGTGATGCTACCTTGCTGAGTTTAAGAAAAGACAACCTTTTATTTTACGGTAGACAATTGTAGTCACAGGCTGTTTATTAGAGCCAGTCAAAGCAAGTATAAACCATTGTTAAATTACTTTGAGCTTGTGAATGGAGCTAAATCATCCTGACTGGCTACTATATTATTACTCAGCATTTATGTGCTATGGATAAACATCACCCTTAAAATTTCTGATTGCAAGTTTGAAAACTATCTGGACTCTAGAAGCTATTTCAGATATGAGGAACGGTAGCACTGGAAAAAACACGGAGAAGGGGCAAGATGAGAGAGAGCACCTCCAACATTCACCAGCCTGCATGAAATATTTCTTTAATTAGCTCAAAGAGGTCACAAAAGTAGTTGATTTCAGTGTGGATTTTGCAGAAAAAAAAAAGCCCTATAGTTTAGTGGGGAAGACAGAAATATATTAAAAAAAAACCTTAGCGGAAGTGCTTGGAAAAGGGTAAAAGTAAAGAAAATTCAAATGTTACTCACAGCTACTCAGCCAGCAATCTACTAGAAAACCCATCTTTGGCCAAACTTCTCCCACACTGAAATCCCTACTCATTGTTTCACTTGCAAAGGAAAAAGACAAAGCCGATAAAATAGGTGTGAGACTGTCAGGGAGTGAAATCTTTTGCACAGATTCCTCATGAACATCTAATCTGACCACCTTGTAACACAGCTTAAATGACGTCATCTACGAAATCCTATCTCAAGCCCATAACTTTTGGTTAAATTACAATGTATCTGTAAGATCAATACCCAGGTTTCACCTTAGAAGTATCAAGGCAAAACGCCAAATTCCCAAGAATTCGTTCCCATGTATCAATACTTCCACTGTTAGAATAATGTTTCTTCTCAGGTGAATCTTTCCAGCTTCAGCTTCCAACCTCTTTATGCTAAAGAGCAGTCTCTCAGCAATGTCTTTGTCCTGTGGGTATTACCTGACCTTGATAACGTCATCACTTAACTAATCTTGTATAAACTACATACAAGTTAAACTAAATTTTTAAGCCAAGCTTTCTAGCACTCAAATCACTCTCATTCACATCTTCTCCCAAGCCCAATCAGTTTCTCAATAGTCTTCTGAAATATGGATGTAAGAACCAAACATAATGCATTAATGGTTTTACTAATATCCACAGATAGTAATATTAGCTTTTTACTTCCCCTACTGAATAACAAGAGATCATACTGTTGCCCGCTAAGCTACGTTAGTGTCTGCATTTCATTGAAAATCTTGTGTATTGAGAGGTTTATCCACTGTAATATAAAAAAGCTCCTTTGAAAGTCACTGCTTTCTAGGGTATAGTCCTTCATCTCATAAATCCAGCAAATTTTCACTGTTCCTAGGTGTATGACCTTTACTTACAAGAATGTATCTCAAGCGGTCTATTCAGGATGACACGCTTTCTTTACATTCTTCTAAAAGCAACACTTTTCTCCCACCAGCAATCTTCCTTGAGGCTAAGCCACTCAGATGGGTCAGCATCACATCCTCTGTTGGGCTGCCTTTAATCTTCTGATACTTTAGGTAATGTTTATTTTAAATTAAAAAAATAATGGCAAAACATTAAACACCACTTCCAAAACGGCAAAACACATCAATTAAATGACAAAAAATAAAAACAACTCAAGGAATGGAGATGTAGCTTAATCCCCTGCAAACACCTTAAAACAATCACATACAAAAAGAGATGCTTCTCAGTGTGTCTAAGCACTTGAATTTTGAGGATTATTATATTTGTGGAAAGAAATTTCATTAAATCGAGTATATTTTTTATCATCGGATCAAATTTAATGATAAAAAATAAATTCTTCTAAAAGAACAGAACAGCAATAGTGACACCATTAATTACTGGGTCTCTATGAAAGATTAGATCTTCAGCAGCTGTTCTGGCATCTCAGGTAGCTCTTACATAACTGTCTGCCTTCTCAGCTAAGCACATATAACCCTCTTTCAGCTTCAGATGGACTCTCCCCTCACTTTCAAAATCTAAAAACACTGTCATCGCCTCCCAGCCTCCTTTTCTTCCTGGAAAGGAGGATAGCACAAATAACAGCTGTGACCTTTCTCATCTGTGTAACCCAAGTTCCAATGCCCAAATGTTGATCTGTTAAGTCTTACAGGATTTTTCTTTATTTTCTTTAATGGGATATCAAGCTAATACAGTGCACTCTGAAAAATTACATCTTTTTCTTTCCCTTGTCTTCCCTTTAAGCTCTTTTGGTTTGCATTGCTATTGTGCACCTTACTGACTACATTCCTGGCTTCAGATTGCTTCAGACTTCAATATAGATACTGATTTTTAATACATTATAAGAAACAATAAATGCTTTTTATTGAACATCTACTTGCTCTCTAAATATTGTGCATAAAGATTGAACAGCGTATCTGTTATGGTTTGAGTTGACTGGGGTGACTCTGACTCTTGCTCGGCCTTAGTATAAAGTAACTGCATTTTCCGAAAAACTAACTGCACATTTTTCAGACAGTTTCTCTCCAGCAGATAACATGGAACACCTGTATGCAGAAAGGCCAGTGTTTGTATTTATTCCTCTAGTAAACAAGGCCATCTTTGAGCTAATGAAAAACAGCCACACCTGTCAGGAGGAGAAGACAGGACAGGTGACCCCAAACTGACCAACAAGAGTATTCCATCCCATATATGTCATACTTGGTATAAAACAGAGATCACGAGGGTCTCGCTCTCTTCTGTGTTGGCCGATGTCCAGCGCGGACCTCGTTTGTCTGATTGTTCCTGACCCTGGATCTGTGCATCCCTGAATGCAGTTCCTGAGTCCAGCTCCCCCCTGGCTGTGGACCCATTCCCTATGTCTGCTCTACAGCAGTTGTGGTGACATATGGTCATCAACGGGTAGGGTGGGGGTGCGATCTCAGATATTTCTACAAACTTCATTACTTTCTGATTATTTTAATCATTAGCACTATTATCATGATCATTTCATTAAAGCTGTAGCTTTAGTTTCCAATTCATAAGCCTCTTTCTTCTCATTTTCCTCTCCCTTCCCCTGAGGGTGCTGGGGTGGAATTTGGGTGCCCAACTGCACTATTTTAGCTGCTGAAAATTTAGCCAGGTCAGGGCTAAAACCTTGACAGTGCCATAAACAGTGAAACTCTGATTGCTTACTTCTGAACATAATCTCTTCCAGTAAAAGATATTAACTTCATGGTATTTGCTTCGAAAGTCCTGTCACATTTCTATTCAGCTAACTTAAAATTTGAAATTATGAAAAGCTGTAAACTTATCATGACTCTTGCTTCTAAAAGCCTCATGAATAAATACTCTTTTGCAATTATTTTATACTCTTACAGCGCTGTACATACAGTTTTGCATGATTTTATTCTATATAATGGAGTGGGTCATCACTCATTTTAACTATCGATAGAACATGATCATTTTCCTTCCTATTCCTCCACTAAACTCAAATTCATGAAAAACACCACAATAGTAATAGCCTGCAAAGCCTCTCTCACAGTCACTATTCTCAAAAGAACTTTAATCGATGTAATCAAAGCATTTCAGAATCAGTGTATACTGTAACTACGTTGCCTCAACTCTTTCTGAATGTGGAAGAGAAATATTTATGTGAGTTTGTACAGTGGAGATCAGTAAAACAAATTTGTAAATACTTATCCCATAAACTTCCATTATTATGATACAAAATTAACTGTACAAACACTAGAAGAAGCATAACTAGAATCTAGTGGGAAATTTACTGGCAGGCATCACCCTGGATAGAACAAACATACGGTAAATGTAGTCGTCTTGCTGTTGTGCATGAACATAAAGAATAATTCTAGCTAATGAGACAGCACTGACAACTGCTTCATAAAATAAACATAATAGCTTTGCAATCCTTATAATGTAAGAGCAAAACAATTTCCCACTGCACTGGAATTTAAATGGGATTTCTCTTTTCTAATATTCCTTATGAGAACAGACAACTCAGAAAAATTCTCACTTCTAATCATAATTATATAAACACACACACACTTTTGAGTGTGTACTAATTACAGGTAGGTCAGAACAACGCAACAGAAGTGTGTCAATAAATCAGACTGGTCTTACTAATGGAAATGGAGGTCATTGCTACTATCACTTTCACTTCAGAATAAATCCTCAGAATATTTCATGTCCAAAGACTATCTCAAAAGAAAAAAAAAAGTACATTTAGAAACAATTCATACAAGCTCACCCTCATGAGCTGCAGTTATCTTCATTTTCCATTGCCCTTTCATTATAAAAGTTGTGACACTGCTTTTGATTATCCTGAAAGACTTCTGAAGTCAAAAACATTATTACATTTTTCAGGTAAATTAGTCTGTATGAGAGTTCTTGTTAGTAAAAAATCTGTCCAAAGGGCATAGATGATGGTTATATTTAAAAAAAAAAAGCTATCAGATGCTAGATGAGCAAAGACAAGAATGTACTTTGGCAGGAAGGTGGAGTAATTAGATGCAACAATCACCTTTCTAAAGCATATGACTCTTGCAGGATAAAATTTCAGTTTAAAACTCTACTGTAAGAATAGGTATTTTAAATACTATACTTACAAGCACTGCAGGCCCCAAGCAGTCCCAACAGCCTTTAGCAGGAGTTAGACTGAGATAAAAATAACCAAGAGCAGTAGCACACCACTTTTGCACAGCTGGTATTATAAGCAGTGTGCGACTATTTTCCTCTCCAAGAAACACTGAAAAATATTTCTCAACTCACATATGCTGCAGACAAAGCAAACACCTGTGTTTTCCTCTAAAACAGTTTGTCATACCTTGCTGCTGCGGGTATGACAGAGCAATAGGCAAAACTACCCTGACTCCTCCACTTCCTTGTAGCTGCATGGGCACATGTCCATGGGGTGACAAAGAAACACTGCTAGTAACAAGCATCATTGCCACTGTTTTTAAGGAGTCTGTACTGTAGAAGCCTGCTGAAGAGATAAATGGATGAAAAGCTTCTTTGCAGGAGGGCTTTATGAAAACTAGCCCTAATCAAAAAATGAAGAACATTTACAGCTAAATAACTCCTTAGCTGAACAAAGTATAAGATAGAAAATGTGATGTCTCAACCTAATGCCCACAGATTTTTATGTCCAAAAAGCCAACTAAACACTGCAGCAAATTGTCACTTACCAGAATGAAGCTTGGAACAAAACGTTAAGAAGCTGTAAACCACAATCCTAAAACACACTTCTGTTAACAGTCCACAAATTGAAATGTTGGATGTCTTAAAATAATCCACAATTGGCCTCCTACAGCTCATCAATACCTTTGCCTTAGGGTTATTTTGTTAATCTGCAGGATGAATTTTAAGAGATACTATTGTCTCAAAAGATTAAATCAGAAAAGAGGTTGGAAGAAAAAGAGTGATAGTTGAACTACCTCAGAACTGATTTTATATCACGTTTGTTAATGGTACAAAGTACTTTCTTTGCCTCCTACTCTTCCCTCTATTTCAGAACAGACATTACAATACATATGGACATGAGAACGTAAATGTCCTTGTGCTGTTACTCTTTGAGTGAGCCAATGAAAAAAAAAATAAGTCAAAACAAAAATTCCACCTTTATCTCTAAATTTGACTCTAACAGAAGTCAAGATAAAACAAAATAACAACAACAACAAAATCAATATATAAACACATTTGTAATCCCTTAAGACGAATGCCTAAACATGGGGCCACCTCCACACCTCAGCAATTCCACCTCTCAAGCAAGCCCTGCACATCTGCAGCACACTCCAGTGCCCATAGTTCATGTGTCTCACCCCCAGCTCACGTAGCCATTGCCTCAACCCTCAGTTAACTTCCCTCTCTAACAGCTCCTCAAAATTGGTACATCTGTACCTAAGATTTGGCTTTTGACAGAATTTCTGTGCAGTGAAAGTTAATGTTAATCTTTATATTTCATCCATTATCAGCAAGTAGTGAAAACTGAGCTACCACAACTCTCCTAAATTTTACCACAAAGGAAGTGGATGAATGCATTTCTTCTGGGACTTGTATTTGCTGGCAGTTAGGAAATTTTCAGAACTGAAGTATTTTCTGTGACTGAAAACAGAGAAATCTACAGCTAAGAAGTTAATCACAAAGTACGCATATGTCTGAGAAAAATGCCATTTGCCTAAAAATGTAAAGAATGTAAAGAATCCATAATCCAGAGCTGACGTGGGCTGTGGGGAGCAGTAGCATATCAGGCTTTACAGAAGTAAGGAAAGGTTGTGACAAGAGTGAGACGACAGAAAGGAAAGAGGGAAAGAGAAGTGTTATGTAAACAGAGGCCCCTTTATCTAAGAGCAGGTGCTAAGATGAATATTAAAGTTTATGGAACTCATCTGACAGGAGTCTGGTAAATAATACCAAAAAGAACCACAAACAATGCACAGCAGCATGGTGGTTCCTTCTTTCTTTGTTTTTTTTTTTTTTTCTGGAGTTTTTTCCTGTATATATTTTCTTCAGGTACTAAAACTGAACAATTTGCTTCATGCAAAGCACACACAGAGACATCTTGCTGTTTTTACAGAGAACAGAAAATACACGTTGTCCCTCTAAGAATGTGCATCAGTTGTGATTAGGATAGTGAAAGAAGAGACAGCATCACAGACCAAAGTACGTCAATCTGCACTGCTGTATTATTTTACTAAACTGACAGATAAAATAGTGAAAAGAAAGATTCAATAACTTGCTCATACATCACAACAGGAAAGCTTCATCCTGTGCCGACAAGCAGGTAAGTAAAAAAAAAAGATAAACTTTCTTGTAGTCCAAGAAAAAAACCCAGCATTTCACACTCATTCACACACACAATTTCACATGTAAATTTTCAACATTGAAGGACAGTTTGGTACCAATATCAGACAGCCACGTCTTTCAACTCTTGTTACTTCAATTATTGTTTTTTATATTCATAAACGTCAGTCAAAAGACAATTAACCCATGTAGGAAGGTTCTCTTAACTGTAAGACACTTGGTTTGCTTACTTTACCACAATATTTCCCAAAGTCTTCGCCTTCACTGGTTCCTTATTTTCATCCAGAATCATCACTGTAAAAAAGAAACATAAAGAGAACTCCTGTGAAGTAAATGTATTTGTAGGTGGAAGATGGCACCTTTCCTCAGGGATATCAGCTTACATAACACTTCAGAATGGCAATACACCAAGCAACAAAAGGAATTAAGTAATTTGGGAGTGCCAGACTGGATAATCTCATGACCTTATTAACATTCTGCCTTAAGTACAAAAAGTCTTAAATAGCACTCATAATTTGGGAGGAGAAGTGGCACGAAGTCCCAAAAGTGAAAAATACAGAACTGAAAATTAAAAGAAACCTTCTGGTGAGGAAAATCTAAACTTCCAAATAGCAAAAAAAAAAACCCCTTCAGATACATGACAAATATAAGAAACAGTGTGCAGGTAACACTAGTAAGAAATAGCAACTAAGATAACTGGAGGTTAATCCAGTTCATGTGAGAAATACTACGAGCAGTAAAGAAGTGTGTCTGGTTTTCAAAGGCTCTCAGGGGACACAAAGATTCTCCTCAGCTGACAAGACTTTTTCTAGTCTAGCATAAAGAGGTAACATGACTCTTGAACTAACCAAAGGTGCACAGCAGGGTAACGCTAGAGTACAGTAAAAAAAACTTAGAATTCCCAACAGAAACCTTTTCCAGGGATAACGCTGGCCCACCACCTTCAGGAAAGCATCTTATCCTGGTACTGAAACTTCTGAGGAAAAACACCTGAAACAATCCCTTCCATGCAGTAACCTGGGAAATCTACTACAGTCACTCCTTCCATCTGAAGGTATGGCCCACAAGGAAGGAATGACCGATATCAGCTTGATCTGTGATAAATGGAATTTAATAACATGAAACGACTAAATCGTGGAAAAAACCAGGGGGAAAGTTTTGACAGATTGTGCTGAAATGGATTTAAAAACATGCTTTTTCAAGCCTGCCTAAGCAAAGAAAGCAACGCTCAGCTGCATCAGAGGAAATGGAGAAATTAGGATGACAGAATTCTGACTAAAACCCTGCTAAGACTCTTCTGAGTAATATCACATCCTATCTGCCCAAATAATGCCAACATCTGTAATTTACTGTTTCTGGCTCAATTCACTCCTCCAAAGAGGATGGTAACTTTTAAGTAACTGAAGAGCCTGATGAAAGCAATGGCTCAGCACAAAGACACAAGCAAGTACATAGCATTTCTATCGATTACCGACTTGGAGGAGTAACTGTGATAGGAAATCAAAAAGATGAATGGATCACAGAAGACACTTATGAAAACTAGCAAGAATGGATAAATAAAACCCATTTACAATCTCAATGAAAGAGACGCACTCATATAGCTTTCAATGCTTTCTCTCCTATTTTTATTATACTAAATCAAATCTAATCAGTTTATTGTACCTGTTTTGTCAAAGTAGCAATCCCAGCATTTATTCATCTCCCTACAAGCAGTGTATTTCAAAGTATAAAAAGTTAGGGAAGGGAGATGTTACACTGCTCACTCCTGAATTATTGAAGAACTGACTTAACTACTCAAAATGTGGGACTTCCTTCAGTTTGAAAACAATGTAATGACATTACCTTGAAAGGGATCAAGTAGATCAAAGTGAAAGCACAATATAATGTCCAATTTAAGGCAAAGCTAGAAATTAACATGGTATCTTGATTCGCTTTTAAATGCAATTTGTGCCACTGCACTTGGACATCATAGCTAAATACTGCTTTTATTCTTTATAGTCTGAAAAAAGTCAGCAAAGGAATCAGTATATTTCCACAGTACTGTGACAGGAAAGAATTTTGCTTTTATAACTTTCTATTTATATCTCACAGCATAAATACGACATACATTCAGCAACGTCCAAAACCATTAACAATTGCATGTATAATCTAAAACCAGAGAAATTATCTTCTAAATGGCATAAGGATCTCTTCTAATTAACATATAACAGCAGCAAAACAACATCAAAACAGAAATAGGTGACAGTAAGAGAGCTGCCAGTACAGAGTATTATGAATGGCTGCATTACAGTTAATAACTGGTCTCAAACCAAAAAAGAAGTCCTTTCATAAATCTTTAGTGAATTGTAGTGCTCATTTTATATTTCAATACTAAAGCTATGTCAAGGATATTTCCTTTATTCTACCTGAAGAACTTTTTTTAATTAAAGTAGGTCTATTGTTCAAAAAAATTTGTAGGAAATACAAATTGCTACTTGCTAATCTTACTTTTTTTCTAGGCCTGACTATCATCTGATAGAACGTGTGATGCAACTACATTCTTCCTCTCTTCCCTATTTCTTACAACTCTGGACAAACTTCATGGCTTTGTTTAATGTTGTTTTTAAGCTACTGCCTGTCTTCATGCCATAACTGCAAATGCCAAAACCCAGACCTACTGAAAGCATTTCCTTTAACTTTCGCTTCCACTTGTATGAATTAGAAGAAAAATCAGCTAAGTACTTTCCACCCATTGATGTGAGAACTTTCCCAGAAGATGCTTTAATCGTTAATGTAATTTCTTGTTGGATTCCAAGTAATTCTTAAATTCTTTATAAAACCAGGGTTCCCAAGTATGAAAATACTTTTGCATTCTTAAATATGTGGCTGGATCCTCTGCATGCAAATACCTTCCAGGCAATGAGTACTCGTAACTTTAATGTTGGTCCATAGCCTATCACTTCTCTAAGCAGGAAATAAAGATGCTCCACAAGTACTGAAAGATAATGTGCTTAAACATTCTCTGAAATGTGAGCCCACACACCTTTACAAAAAGACAGAAAATTGACTTTTATTTTCTTTTTAAAAGTATGAGATCAATTCGAAAAGAAGACTTAGATCCTTGCCAAGCTGCTTGTTAGTTCACTATGTCATATCTGTGGAAAACAGACTTCTGTAAGAATTTCCTTTATGCACTTCAGAATACTTCTCATATAAAATTGCAGGACCAAAATAACCCTAATCAATGTGTCTCAGGCATAACTATTCAATGCACGTGTCCCAGGCCAAAACCATTTAGGTTCTGAAAATTGAAAACACAGGTGTAACAGAACACTCAAAGTGCAAGTTATAGCAATTTTTGGTCGAGTTATCATTTCCTCTTTTATTACTAACATTCTTCTTCCTGATTTGCCAATACAAATTTTATTGCTGCTCTCATTTAAAACTAGATAAAGCCTTAAAGCATAGTATTTTTTCCTATCTTTGTTACATGCACTGCAGAAGTATGTGCTAGCCCTTTTGTATAATAAAGACAGGGGCAGTTGATCAATTTTCTTGAACATAACTTTGCATTTCTTATTCACAACCACATTCCAGAAGACAAAAAAAAGCAGAGTTTCTTGTTACAGGAAGGAGTAAAATGTGTTAATAAGTCTGTAATTTGCTTTCCCTACAAGGTATGAAAACTAAAGAGCATGTACTCAGGAATCAGCAAGATCCTTTTCTAGTAGCATATTTAGGACAATCTTACCATTGTATCCTGGCACTGGTTTTCCTGCCTGTCCAGGTGGAGGCGTTGTAGAGTTCCCCAAACCAATACAGGAAGCAGTAATTGCAGAACCAGATTCTGTTAAGAGAATACAAATCTAGTCAGTTAAGATTGTTCTTAGTGTCATTGTGTATTTATTTGTTCTAAGTTTTTCTTCTAGTTCTGTACATCTGCATTACGCCTGTAGTGTATTATGCTATGGGTGTAAGGTTATACCACACCAGTAAGAAATCAGCAAAGCCATCATAGAAATACTGTGTAGGGTAGATACACTTCAAGGATTATTTCACAAGTCAGTGTCCTTGGGAAAAATGAATTCCATAAAAGAAAACATCAACCCATTCTTGGTTGATTATACTAACCTTGTAAAGCAATATCGAAATCTCTGCTGTCCTGTTTTGGAGCTACACATTCACAAGTTTGGAAGGCAACTAAATGTCAAATCTTCCCCATGGCAATATCAGTCAGGAATATCAGAGAAAAGGAAGTGCCTAACAAAGTTTACCGTAAATAACGAAATCAGGAATACCTCTTTTATAATTCTGGAGATCTCACTCATATTTCTTGGTGAGAACTACTTCAGAGAATGAAAAGTCAGACTTAATTTTCAGTGTTGCCACAATAAACTCAAAACAAACAATCTCAGGACTATAAATCAAACTTCTGCAAGATTTTATGATCATAATACAGATGTTTTCTCCTCCTCCAACTAAAAATATTGAAGTTTTACTAACCATAGCACTTTGGATGTGTTCATTTGGCGGGACAAGTGAAGATATGAGAAAACAAATGTCTCTTGTTTTATGAATCTTAGAAGATATTAATCCATGTAGCTGCTGACAGGTAAAGTGAACACTGACTCCTTGCACAGAGCCAACGGAAGGCAAGTTTGGAATCCTCTCTGAAGCCCCACCATAAAATACCTTTTTTGGAGCTTCCAAATGAGACAGCATTGATATCTCCTTGTAATGCCTATGCCTTCCTAATCATCCCCACAGTAGCTAAGCAGCTAGGAATTCCTCCCTCCTCACCTTCTTCTTTTTTTTAAGAAATCTCAATTTCACATAACTTTTTTTTAATACTACAATAGTTGTTACTATAAAAGAATAAAAATTGTTAAGTCATACAACAGAGAGCCTAAGTTTGAAAAAAAGACCAGGTGCTCCTCTCACTTTCCCTCTATAGAAATCTATAGAAATTACTTTTAAAAAATACTGTAACTCTTACCTGTAGAAACTCAAGTGTAGAATGTTGTAAATATTGGCAGGAACACAGTATGAGACTATTACTTTAAAAACATGGCTTTATCATCCTGGAGATGTTCCAGATCTCAGGTCACTTGGCGTGGAATTCACAGTTCACGCCAATGCCAAGAATCAGCACAACAAAGCAGGTTTTTTTCAGCTCTACATTTATACCTGATCAGAATTGTTAAAATTATTCTCAGTTCTCTTGTATTAGGAAATTATAGTTGATTTTATTGTTAATTTTCTCAGCTAACATAGCATTCATTTGCCACTTCAGAAGCTGTTAAATGACTATTGAACTGCTAAAAGAAGCAAGAACAAAATTATGGAAGTTTGCAGTGGTTTTATATTAGGTGTTAGTAACCAGCTGAAATTGACCATTAACATAGCATAGTTATGCTAAGGCCTAACTCCAGCTGTGGGATGGAAACCAAAAATTATCAACCTTCAGTGTTAATAAAAACAGGCTAAAATGCTTAGTTGTTTCTCTGTCTTTCCTTGTTCCTTCTACATAATGCACATTCCACACACAGTTCTGCAACCTGATCTTTACGTGCAACAAGCAGAACACCCAAGCTACAATTACAGTAGTGACACAATATCAAAATAATCTAACATAAGTCAGCTGTGATCATATTGAAAGCTGCAGGAAGAGCAACTCAATTTATTCAAATTTGGGAGCTTCATTTTCTGTACAGTATCTATACTTTTTTCCTCAGAATAAAAAAATCGTAATCTTCTTAGAGAACAGTGAATTGAAAGAGGCAGTGGAAGGGACAGTTTCTTTTTTGGTTGTGTTAAGAGGAAATTAAATGACACCATGGAGTATATTTTGCTTTACATACTGCAAAGCAAGAGCTAAAAGCCACACTGTAACAGATCAGGCAAGAAAGGTATTCTCCTATCACCAGTGCATAGTAATTAGGTTTGCTACTGAGAGAAAAGGAATACAGCATCACTGTTACTCTGATGCACCGGTAAGATTTGCATAAACTTGGAATTGACAAACATTTCTAATCAAGAGTTCTCAACTGAAAATCCCTAAGGGAGTCAGATAATCTGAAACTTCTGAAAAATAGTTTGGATTTTCTCTACTTTCTGATAAACTAATGAAAACAATACAAATTAGAAAGGAAACTTCCTCATACTAATCTGTCTGCATTTGCCCCTGGATAACAGTGAATAAGACTGAATAAGTGAGTAAGTGGAAGTCCACTTATTCTAAACAAGAATGACAAGCTCTAAAACTTTGTGGACAGGCCTTTATAATTGCTATAATTTCTTCTATTGTCTTGTCAATTACCAGTGGATATATAATTTTCTTATTTATTTACCCAGTTCTCTAATCTCTAAGCCATATATTCAGTTCCCACATGTTAGTAAGACTTCTTATATACATGAAAAAAATATGTTTTCTTGGTGCTTGGACCAGATATTAATTTAAAAAGGGAATCCCAAAAGCATCAGCTCTTTGTGTTAGGTTAACAGTTCCTGAATACTAAAGATTCCTTACAATATAGAATCACGAAGGAGTACTGACAAGAGGATAAGGTGAATCTTTGTTCTGTAAATTTCTTGGGAAATCAACAAGTATCTTTCAAATAGGATGCTGGATTGAAATATCAATTTCCCAAACCTATCGGAAAACAACAACCCTTTTCTAAGACAACATTTTTTTAATGCAGAAAAAAAACAGTCTGACTTGGAAGTAGAATTCAATTCAAAATCACTATTCAGCAGAACAGAGAAAAGTAAGTGCTGATGAGAATTTTCCTTACCAATTACACGTAATACAAGTCCTGCATGGTCCTTTTATATATTTCCAGTAAGTAAATTTGCTTAAGAATCTTTGTTTTGAATTAAAGGTAGTGTCTTTACAATTGAAATTAGGACCTCTACGCAGTTTCCAAGACCCAGGTTTGAAAGTTAAAACAGTTTGAAACAAAGGATAATATTTATCCAACGGATATTGTGTTCCACCTACTCTTACATTAGGTTTCTGAATGTACAGACATCCCTTGTTAACAGTGGCAGATTCTCTGAAATTAACACACACTGTCTAAATAGATTCCCAATGCTGAAGTTTTTGGGGGCTTGCATATTTTCAATGTAAGGAACAGAGCAGTAGATCTGCCTTCCAATCAGCCCCGTGTGAAAACATTTAGGCACTAACCTAGCACGTCAGCTCAACCTCTGTCTGCGGAAGGCTTTTCAGGGAGAACTGGATCGTAAAACTAATTTCCTTTTGGCATAACACCTTATAATGTGACAATGAAACAGCTATTTGGAAGAACAACGTTTCACAACTAGTCTGGTAGCTACATTCAACACCTGCTCTGAGTTATAATGGAATGAATATATATACACCTCTGAGAATAATGAAAAGCACTTCACTGAGACTTAGATGAGAGAGTTAGTGAGAAATCATCTTAAAATCATAGCTGTTAAAGTGTCCCAAGTCTCTCTTTACATTTTCACTTTCAGGATAAGGGCTGATGTAAAGAAACAGGCCTTAAAATACAAAGATGTGACTTTCTTTGTTTTATAGCACTCTCTATACAAGTGAAAGATATTATTTTAAAGATATTTCAATACTATTGAGCAACACCGAACAGTTAATGAACAGTCTGATACAAGCATTTTTGTTGTACTTGTGTCTCTGAAAGCAATTCTTATGTTATAGTAAGTGCTGCTGCTGATGTAGAAGAAAGTAAAGTAGCAAACTTTCTTATAAGTACCAAAGGGAGTCTGTAAAGGGATCCTTGACTTTATTTATCAGAATGCTTCCACCTGCCTGACTTGCCGAAGCTGTGCTCTGCCAAATGATGCAGAGCTCAATTAGTAATTTCTGTGCTCAAAATAATCTTGCTCATTTACAGTTAACAGTCAAGTTCAATGAAAACAGTTTTGAACTAACTCAGGACTTTAAAAATGAAGAATACCCTGTACCACTTACATTCCTGATACATTATGATTCCTGTACCATGTCTCATGTTCCTCAACATAATCGACAGTCACATTGCTGAAATATTGAATTTTCTGGTGGGAAGCACTTAAGGAAAATGCACTGCATTCTGATATTAATAACTGGGTTTGGGCTGTGCTAAGTGTGTAATATAAGGCTGTCTGCTTTGACTTTCTTAGGATGCAATGGATAGATAGTGGAAGCATGCAAAAATAGGTGGGAATTTGTTACATAGCAGCAGACAAAGTGAAGAAAAAGGAGCAATTGTCAGACAATATCACATTGACAAATGCTATAAATATAATACACTAAACTCCCACTGTGGCAGTGTCACTCTCTTGACAAATTTAAAAGGGAACTAAAGGAATTATTACATCAGAAGACAGCACAGATAAAATGGAGAGGAGAGTCTATGGAAAGGAGAAAGCTTAGGCAGTGCCTGATTACAAACCCATCCACACAGCAAGAATGCAGCTTGCACAGCAAGGACTCCTTGCACACGCTCCCTCACACAGTGGTCATTTTCATTATGGCAGAAAGGGTGAAGCCGAGAATTAAATAAATTCCCAGGAACATGCTTTCGAGTACGGGAATAATTACTAGACATCCAAGAACAGAAAACTAGAGTACCAAATAATTATAGTACTCAAAATCGGCATTATAACATACCATACTGTTTCTTCATAGTAAAAACAAATCTAATACCTCACAGAAATAAGTACTGGGAGGGTCCTGCAAATTCAAGGGCTAGATCATCAAGTATTCGTACAGACCTCATTTTCTACATCCTTCAGCACATGGTTCTGCAGAATAAAGAGGACAGTCTTCCTGACAGTTCTTCATCACTAAAAAATGAGCAAGTTTCCAAGTCTCCGGCTACACTAGCAATAAGTGGCCTCATCTCATTTAGCCCTGACAACTTCTGTCCAGCTAGCCATGCTGCATGCTGGCAGCCCCAAACACTTATGCTTACTGGTCCTGGAAGAGAATTTCAGATAATTGTTTAAGTATCTGTACAGTACAGCTCAGCCATGCCTTCAGCAAGGACTAAAAAATATCCACTGTATAATTTCACCACAAAGTTCTCTTCATCTCTTCCCTGGAAGAGATCCACATTCTCTGCTCAGCTCCACTTTGATATGAGACATGATAAAGTATTAATGTGTAGGAAGAACAGTACACCTGGCTACCACTGAGTATTTAACTACAAACAGTCTGAGTCTAATTATCCATCAAGATTAAAACAAGGAGATGACACCTGACCACAATTATCCCAGGGCACTAAAGGGCTGGCTACAATTATCCCAGGGTACTAAAGGGCACAGAGGAGAACAGGATAATTGGATAATCCACACAATGCAATGCAATGCAATGCAATGCAATGCAATGCAATGCAATGCAATGCAATGCAATGCAATGCAATGCAATGCAATGCAATGCAATGCAATGTGTGATGCTGGGCTGTTAACTGGCAGACTAAAGTCCACGGTACAGCTGCAACCGCATCATCAGTATATGCTGATATGCCATGATTTTTGCCGCCTTCTAAGAATATAGGCTAGTGAAAATTACTTTTCAGATATATGATAATTATATCATGAACTTCTCCATCCATTTTACTCATTTCCTCCTTATTTTACTTAAGATTATCATCATGAAGTAAAATGTAATGAGAGAACTTCTGTTTACTGACATTCTGATCCTCTAATATATTTAGCAGGGTACTGCAGTAAACTATAACAGAAAAATTACAGGAGCCATAAAGAGACAGGAATGGCTGAAGAATCTGGAGAACTACAAATTCTTACGGATTCCCCAATTCAGTTTTACCAACTGTCGGAAAGCAATGGTGAAATTAAATCCAATTCACATATTATGCACAATTAGGCTACATTAAAGACAATCTATCATTCTAAACTGTGAAAGGCTTTGCTGGCTAGCACTGAAACTTCAAAAACTCTTTCATGCAACATTTGGTATTTCATTTCACCCCTTTTTTCAGAGTAGTTTGACAGATGCAGAAGAAAAACTCTTGAACGGTGATGGCAATTCTCATTTATTTTTCCTCCATCTGACTGCATTCTTAACTTGCTCCTCTCGCAAATTAAGTGCATGCAGGCTGAACACAATAAATACCAGATGCATACAGAATGCCAAAATATGGTGAGTAGCAGGGGTGTACCTTGGTAAAACCCAAAAGAAGTATCATTATTTAGGTGAGGTATGCAAGTTGAGCGATTTGAAATCAAGATTTTTATTCTTTTCCTATAAGGAGCTTCCTTACAAACTTAAGTAAAGCTAGGGTAAAAAATATGCAGTAAACCAACTGGAAAGAACTTCAGTTAAAACTTCCTTGCTCAAATATTATTTAGAGAATCTATCACATCTAAAGCATGACCTTGTCAATCAGGCTGCTTACACTTTAGATTACATTCATTTGGCAGAAGATCAGAACAATTTATTACCTTGAGGTGGGATGACTGCAAAACATGTTTGTTCATCCCACTAGTGCTCTACAAATTAGTGTAAAATGCCTGAAAGTTAACTGTAAGGCTCACGGAAAAACAAGTGGTTTTCACCTGTTCTTCACACCCAAGGAAGTTAAATTTGACCTTTCTCACTTAGTTAAAATGTATACTGAACCCTAAAAACCCTTTACTTAACTGCTTAACTTTCTCTACTTAGAAACTCTAACGTTGAAAATTCACTCATAAAACATGGAAGAGAGATATAAATAGGAAATTAACCAATTAATTTGTAAAGGGTGTCTAAGGAAACCAGAAAGATTCAGTAATTAAACACTCTCCAGATGTATCTCTCTGGTACAGTTGTATTTGTAGAATAGGAAAAGTGCATTGCACAAAAATTTGCTTTTTTTTCTGATTATGAATACTTGCTGTTCAGTATTCACTTCCACTTGAAGTTCTCCTTATTCTGTGTTCTCTTTTAAATGGTCGTGCTCTGTCAACAAGATGGTCATACACTACAGACACCGCAGAAAGTGGTTACTGTCTGAAAGACAGCGCAGACAATAGCTAAAAGGGACAACAATTTGACGGCCATATTCATTTTCATTATCAACTATATGAAGAAGGGCACTTTTGTAATTGAAAGGTACAACTGGACACTGCACAGTTAACTCGAGCTAATTCAAATGTGCATCAGTGAAGAAAAGCATAAAAAAAAAAGGTGGTCTCATTATCACAGTATCACAGTATTACAAGGTTGGAAAGGACCTCTGAGATCATCAAGTCCAATCTATAACCCTACACTAACACCAACCCATCATCTAAACCGTGGCACTCAGTGCCTCATCCAGTCTCCCCTTAAACACCTCCAGGGTCGGTGACTCCACCACCTCCCTGGGCAGCCCATTCCAATGGCCAATCACCCTTCCAGTGAAGAACTTTTTCCTCACATCAAGCCTAAACTTTCCCTGACGAAGCTTAAGTCCTTGCCCTCTAGTTCTGCCACTGGTCACCTGAGAGAAGAGACCAATCCCTGCCCGACTACAACCTCCTTTTAGGTAGTTGTAGAGAGCAATGAGGTCTCCCCTGAGCCTCCTCTTCTCCAGACTAAACAGCCCCAACTCCCTCAGTCGCTCCTCATAGGGCTTGTGCTCCAGCCCCCTCACCATCTTCGTTGCCCTCCTCCGAACACATTCCAGTATCCTAACATCTTTCCCAAACTGGGGGGCCCAGAACTGGACACAATATTCCAGATGAGGCCTGACCAGTGCAGAGTACAGGGGGACAATAACTTCTCTGGTCCTGCTCACTACACTATTCCTGATGCAGGCCAGAATGCCATTGGCCTTCTTGGCCACCTGGGCACACTGCTGGCTCATGTTGAGCTTCCTGTCAACCAGCACTCCCAGGTCCTTTTCTGCCTGACTACTCTCCAGCCACTCTGTCCCCAGTCTGTAGCTCTGCATGGGATTGTTGTGTCCAAAATGAAGTACCCGACATTTGGACTTATTAAACATCATCCCATTAGAATCAGCCCAGCTCTCCAGTCTGTCCAGGTCTCTCTGTAGGGCCATCCTACCCTCTAACAGATCAACCCTTCCTCCCAGCTTGGTATCATCTACAGACTTGCTGATGATGGACTCAATCCCCTCATCCAGAGTTGATTATCCTGCTTGGCTGTACATTCCCATCTTCCTTTTCCCCACATTTTTACCCCAAATTTGATAGAACTGATCCAGATTATCTAAAAAACTATTGTTCTTTCTTTCAGCCAGGTTAGTTTTTTGCCTAAATCAGTGCTCTGATTCTGCTCGCATGTGGCCACACACATGGTAGGTCTGGAATAAGAGCAGAGTTGTGTACAACGGCAGTGCCAGAGACAAAGGAGGGATGTTCCACTCCCTCTTTCACTGGTAGTTTGCACTAATGTTAGCTTAGACCTTTCACAAATCACATACTCAGTTACACATGGCCACCACCAAGCTATTTATTTCAGTATGTTTTACTTAAAATAGAAACAGTATCACAAGTATTTCCTCCGCAACAATCAAATTGTCCATTTAGTCTAATTCATGGTTTAGGATATCACTTTACATTTTAAATGTCAAATGCAACACAGGTATGCATTTAAGTGCTTTCATAAATCAGGCCATTTTTCTGAAACAGAGATTCAATGACAAATAGCTTTCTGAAAGCTCACCTATGGTTTAACTTTATATCAGATCCTAACCTGCAGTGCTATTAAAGAATGCCTTCCATCTCAGCTTGGACTCTATTTCCAATCTTTAAAAGCACATACTGTATTATATGTAGGGTAGCACTAACTAAAGAATATTCATATTTAAATAAATGGACAAGCATTCCCATATTGTTACACACATATACAGCAATGAGAATGACAGCTTCAAGCTTCTTTGCACAATCTAGAAATTATGAGGTTAGTATTAACCTGACTCTGGAGCCATATTAATCCATGTACAACAACAGCTCTGTACAGCTCGCCAGGAGAGTGCTTCCCTCATTTATTGCAAAGATACAGAAGCACAGGAAAAAAATCAAAATAAACTAAAGGTATTTGAAAATCCATTTTGTTTACAAATTAATGTATTTTCTGAAGGTACATGAGTTTCCATGCTTATTCTTAGAATTCAACATCAGAAGAGAAACCAGCAATTCTTTTAGTATTTTCTAAATGCTTCAAGTAAATTGTAGTCATAATGCATCTATTACAATGAATACACATTGCACTTGTGTAGACCTAATACTTCAATACTTCTTGTATAACAGTTCCTTCTCTACATTCAATCCACTCATTAAAAAACAGAATCAACCCTCAAAACCCTTAAAATTCCCCCAAAGCTCCCTTTCACAATCCTATCCAAATGCATGACATCTTTACAAACTGTGCTGTTTCTGGTATTGTATATTTACACAAGGCATATGAAGATTTGAAAGCACATCCAAATAAAATCTCCAGAATATACATATAAAATGTCACTGTAAAGAGGCCCTAACTAGCTTAGTTAAAGATTGGTGAGCCATGACAAATATTAAAACCAAAGGAAATACGTTCAGCTACCACAAACAGGCAAGTTAGTTATAAAGCACCAGAAGTTTATGTGTTCATTTTTTAAATATACCAGGCTCCTTTGCCTCCAAGTGGTAATTTATACTTGTACATCCTCTAAGTTGCCTATAGCAAAATGACAGCCAAGATAATCAGATGAGAACAAAAATCTTTTGGGTCATATTTTGAAGATGTCAGATGGCATGTTTAAAGATGCATTAAGTTGGGCAATGCATTGAATTATAATATATTTTCAGACTAAAAATGAATTTCCAATTTTTATTTTCCTCCTACTGTAACATCATAACTGATACATGATGAAATACGAGGAGATAAATTATTGAGATTATAAAAAGTAATTACACATCTCAGTGCTAACCATTTACTGTTTAATCATTTCAGACAATCATAATATATTGTATGCATAGTAATACTGTCAAGATATAAAAGACAGATAAAATTACTACGGTGCAATTCAAATTTTTTTTCAGTATTATGATCTAAAATCTCAGAAACTCCTGTTCTCTCTCTTTCTACCTTCACTGGGGAGCCTTAAATCCCGCAAAGGATCATTCCTTCCATGCACTAGATCCACACAGCTTACTATTAGCTTTCCTATTCTTAAATCATCAGGAAAATCATCTGCTTTACACTAATGAGGTCCTTATTCTCTGAGCAACAAAAAAAAAAGCAGTTGCCATGCGACAAGAATGAGATCAGCAACCTGTAACATCTTCACACACATACGAACTGGAGGTGCTGTCACAGTATGTCTCCCTCAGGCAGATGAGACCAATATTTTATCTAACATACCCATTCCTAAAGATGTCTTCTCTCCTTTTTCATTTGCCTATTCAGTGCACATTAAACATCATTAATGGCTGAGCTCTGTAACTTAAAACTGCTTTACAGTTCCTTCATTTTCCATCATTCAAACCACATCAACGAAATTTTAAAAAAAGAGGAAAACGTTTATAATACTTCATTCATATTAATGCATGTCCCTGGCTGCATTTGGAAAGACAATCAGAAAATATTAAGATAAATAAGCACTGAGATACTGAAGTCAAACGGGAACAGAAAAGCTTAATACATACTTTCTATCAATTCTAAGTTAGAAATTGTTAGTGCAAATGAGACAGAGTGGCTATGGCACAGCTGATACTGAGTTTATATCAACACAAAGGAGGTGCTGAAGAGTGGGGAGAAAAAAAGAGAACAGCCAGGAGGAAAAGATAACATTCCCAGCAACTTAAAGAACAGAAGTGTATGGGGTTTTTTTACTAGAAGGATCTAGTGTGCTTACTGGCTTAATTGTGCCTAAACTTCCATGAAGAAAAGCAGAATAGATCCATCTTTTTTCAGGCTACAACACTCCTTCCATCTCCGACCCATCTTTGCAATGTGGCACATTTCCCAAAATGCATGGGAGAACTGAAATCCATGTGAAATGTGCATCTGAAATAACCTTCATGAGAGAAACACTTTTTGAGGAGAAAAGGCACTTCATGAAATGGGAGAGACAGTGAACAGCACCGTGACAGTGACCACAATAAGCCTATGTAGCATTAACGTTTCTTTCAAAGCAAAAACATAATAGAGAACACGTATATAATCCAAACATTCTTTCATGTCCAACACACATAAGCAGCACATAGTAACAAACAAGACATTTCTGTTTAAAGCATTTCTTAGCTAAGCAGAGAAAGCCCAGATCTCTGAAGGAGAATCCTATTCACATGGATTGTGCAAATGAAAATTCAAGACTGGAGAATTAGTATAGATGACTAAGACTGAAATGCTACAGAGGGCAACACAATCAGGGAAAAAAACATTGCTCACTTTACCAAGGCATGTCATGAATCATATATGATAAAGATGCTAAACACTGTTAGCATGAGCAGCGAGTCAACATTTTACCATTGGATTAACAAGGATTACATCAAAAAAATACCCAGTTCTGAGCACTGCCAGTCTTCAATGCCAACTCTCTTCTCTATCTGCCTGTAAACAGGGTACTCTGAGGTAAGGTTTTCGTAAGTAAGCAATTTTAACACATTTCCAAATAAAGGCTCATTTAAGAAACTTCTGCAATTTGAATGTTCCATGTGACTGCCTATATAAATGCCCAAGTAGTTTATATAACAATAACTTTCAACAACAACAACAAAAATGTGGGGTGGATGTAGAGTAAGGCTGAGTAATTGTGTCTGCAATCACAGCACACTATTGGGATGTAGACACAGACTGCGCATTCCGATGTCCCACGCAGAGGAGGGGTAGATTTGCCCCTCACTTCCTCCACATATGCATGGTAATACTACTGGAATACTGGGACAGAGAGGCACCTTTACAGGTTTAAGAGACTAGTTTCCTCCCCAAACCAATTTAGCCCAAATTACTTGGGTCATTAGAAAACAAGAGTGTTAAATCCTAATTTAAATCCATGTCATTGCTTTAACTGATGCTAAATTAGCATAAAATAAAAACTGCAAGAACTATCATTGCTCCAGCCTCAAGAGAGGAGCCAAACACTCAGGATGAGTTAGAAAAGCTCTTTGATTTTGACACAGGTTGACCACACAGAAAAGCAAAAAAATACAGACAAGTTCTGTTCTTTTTCTTTCTCCGAAGTTCATGGTAAAGGCCATCGTATAGGATGAGACAGCAACACACTACTAGGTCAGTCTCTCCCTTAACAATGCCTGTGGACCCTAAAACAATTTCCTCCTCTCTCTCCTCCAATAAGGACAACCAAAAACCTGTCTGAACTGGGTGTCCTAACATGGCATTGATGGAATGACAAGCTACTGTAACTAATGACACACAGTCCAGATCTGTTCAAGTCTGATTACTAAGAAAGAAACAAGAGCTGAAACAATCTTTGTACTCCTAGGGGCAGAATGCAAGCCCTCAGGTAGAGGCATTTTCTCTTCTTTCTCTACATGAATAACTGTTATAAGTTTAGTTATCCAGAAAATTATGCTCAAAGGACTCTGTAGCTCACAGCTGCAGAGTTGCAGAAGTTTCTGCAGAGTAATTCTCACTTCTGAAGAACTGTTGTGCAGAATACCAGCTTCCACCAAAAAAAATGATTCTAGTCTTCATGGGATACATACATCTTTAAAAAGCATGAACTGCATCTACACTGAGGCACCACCTGATAACCTAAACCAGTAGCCTGAACTTCTGAAGAAATCTGTTTCATCCTCACCATCTGAGCTCCAGATTCTTGGGCTCCGTAAGTCCAGAACTGAATTTCTAGCACTCAAAAAAAACCCCAAACCTCAAAGAATCGACTCTTTTGCTGCAAACTGAACATCCACCTTTTGTTTAGCGTACCTTTCCTGCTACCTCTTGGTCTGAAAATTTCACTCTATTAAGCAATGCACTGGACTGGAATACAACATATTAAGGAATGCACTGGACTGATCTGCACAGTTTTGCAAAGCAAAAGATGACTGAAGAACAAAATCTGGAAGCCAACTGCCAACTGTTAGGAGACAGAGGTCTAGATTGACAAGGTAATTCACCTAAAGAACAGTTCTGTAGTGGAAACCTGGTAAGATTAGCTAACAGGATTCAGTTGCAAAATCCATCTTTCCAGATACTCACAAGAAGATTCTGCATGATGTTGTCAATACAACACAATGGAAATTGATGAGTGAGGACCATGTCATGCTGCTTGGAGACTACATTAATAACGTGTTAAACTCACTCCCATACATGATTGTGGTAGAAAGTAATTCATTGAAATATATCTCAGTGAGTACACTTAACTATGATTCAGGTTTTGACACTGAATTTGATGACACAGTTGTTTTGTTTGTATAGTTCTAACGAAAGATCTGTATAACCATTACTCCTATGCAGAATTACATAATAGCACGCCGTAATAAAAATATTACCAACATAGCAGTTGCATGTTTTAGAGGTAAAACAAAGAAGGAACAAGAATATTTTTAAAGGTATACATGTTGCTACAGAACTTGGGAAATACCTTTCAGTAAATGCTAACACACCATATCTTAGAGTATCCGAGATCTCATTAAAATGTGCATATACTCCGACATTCTTTTTCAGCAGCCATAATGTGGGATTTTTGTCCTAGTGCCTGCTGCAGACATCCATTCCTTACTGAATAAGGTAGCTTATTTCTAGGAAAATAGAAAACACGCACAGTCTTCTCATAATTCGTCTGCTAGCAAGCTGACACTCAGGACACAGCAGTTATCTCCAATTTGAATCTCCTATGCTTGCATACTCTGTAACTTTGATTCTCTTAGTTCATGACAAAAAATAGTTATATGGAAACTTGTCTCTTGACTGAGATCTCATGCATGTTAAATTTTATCACTGAATTTTCACTTTCAGTTCTGTTTCATCTGAATTTTCCTATACGTCCTCAAAGACAGTCTGAAAATGTTTCTATTTAGAAACAAGAGAAAAAAAACTCTTTATGTCCTCTCCTCACTAAGAAATGGAAATCTGACTTCCTTTTTTCAACTGTCAAAAACTATGTGTTAGAGTTTCATTTTATTTATTTTTACTACAAAATACTGAATAGCTAATATGAAACCAGATGAGGATGTTTAACACAAGCTTTCAGAGCCTTCGTACTTCCACAGTTTGTAACATCCTCATGGCTATTTTTTTTTTTATCTAGAATTCAAAGCTAGCTCCAAAAACAAGGTAACCCAAACTCACAATTCTTTGTGTATTGAGGCCTCTCCCAGAGATGTAACACCACAGGTACAACCTAAACATTGTTTTGGCTATTTCAAATAGATTTGGCAAGGTAATCTGTAATATACTTACTTGGAATACTGAAACAGAGCTGCTGTATCATTTCCTTAAAATATAACTACACACAGAAACAGAACAAGGTCCAAAATGTGCATTTCTGTTCAGACACGATATCACAAAGCATATGCAAATATGACAAGAAAATTTATCTGTAAGCAAGAAAAGCTCTGTTTTCTAAACTGAATTTGCAATGGCTTCATGGATAGCTTGAGGCAAGATACTTGTCTTTCTCAATTTCATGTCTGCAAAACTGGAATAACTTAATTCACAGGGGTATATTGAAAGAATTAATTTACTTGTGTTTGCATACTTGTGTTTGCATAGTTACTTTGAAGATGAAAATTGCTATTTAAATGCATAAAAATAGGCAAAAACTAAACACCTGCACAAATCCCAAACAAGATTATCCTCTCTCCATGTCCAGAGGAGCACAAGATCTGAAAGTAGCATTCTTTCATCCATTGCCATGTCTCCAAAGAAAACAGAAACTGCTTATCAGTCCTTACTGCCTCAAATCCCACTGGCCACTCATTTTTACATTTCACAGCTTGTAAGATATGCATACTCGTAACACAAATATTAACATTTAAAATAAGCCTTATTGATGAAGGTGTATTGAAAGAAATCACAATTTTAATCAATCAGGTTTTCCAGGTGTAGCTGTTTTGAAGTCTCCTAATTAAAGCTTTCTTCTGTTTCAAATACCAATTTCAACTGACAGTGATTTCATACACTCCATAAATCTTGCAAAGACAAAATGAAAGAACACTCTATGTACATTTCTTTATCCATACTTAATTTATTTCTAGTTTCAATAGATAAGAGGCCAAGAGCTTTGGTGACACCTTAATAAATGTGAAGAAGCATTATTTTATAATATTTTTGTCAGCCTTTTGTTTCCCTTCCCTCTACTCATTTCCATATCAAAAAAAACGACTCAGTCACTTCGTATCTTTACAAAGCTGATCTTTTCCCTCCTTTTCGCAGTCATAAAGAAGGGAACTGAAATAACCACGTCATACATGAAACACTAATCAACTTTCCTCCATCTTCTGGTTTAGCCTGAGCTGAAAGAGCCAACAACTGAGACTTAACTGCATAAGTAAGATCTACAGTATTCAGGTAAAATTAAGATGTCAACATTTCTCAAAGTTTTGCAATGCTTTTATTTTCAAAGAATGCAGATAAATATCAAATTGGGGAAAAATTAACTTATAAGGGTCATGGAGACTGGGAGAGGTTATCAAAGACTCTAGAAAAACACAGCAAATGTCAGTCCTCTCTTCAAGAAAGGCAAGGAAGATCCAGGGAACTATAGACTTGCTTACATTCAGGAGCACGCATTTCTACAGAAATCACTTGGGAAAAAAAATAATGGCTCTTCTTTCTAATCAAATTACTGAACACTCTCAAATACTGTATTTGAAATGGCCTTACTTCATTAAGTCATGCTAGAATTTAATTTAACAGCATGTTGTGAATATAAAAATCAAGAAATATACTCTCAGCTGGGCTTGTGGTCATCTTCGAAAAGTCTCTCAAACGCAGTCTAACCTCTACACACTATGAGTAAAATTATGTCAACATGCTTAAGATCTCTCATAGACACCTGAGATACCTCTCAATGAAGGCAGTAACATTAAATATTTGCACTAAATATACATCAAAGCTATAGGCAATTATACATGTGCACAGACACAGAGACATAAAATCACATGCTAAATTTCATATAGTAATATTGCTTACTGCCAGTTCAGTAGGCACTTAAAGACATTATTTGACCTTTAATCTTTTTCAGTTAATTGTTCATTCTGCATCACTGAGGCCTGTCCTTGCCTATGGACATTAGAATCATAGAGAAGTGAGCAAAGCATAGGTCTTGTCCCTCGTATTTTTCAATTAACTGACAGATTAAATTAGGATTAAATGAAAAATGACACTACTATCTTCTAGTACTTTCTCAGTATTTATCTAAGATTGTGGGAATTTTTAATAAAAATTATTCATTTAAACCTCCTCAGCTGATTTCATTACATAACACATATTACAGATTAACTAAAGAGTTTTCCACTTTTTATTCCAATCTTATATACCTACTATCTGCTCTTTGACCCACCAGAGAAAGTTTGCATCTCAAAACAATGATGCACAGGAAATAGAACAGAGATTCTTGGAAAGGAGCATGAGAGGGAAGAAAGCAACTTTTGTAATACTCTCCCTTAGGTTAAATAGCAATAACATGCATAAGAAGAAAAATCTGAATCTGATCTTGTAATAGTAAATTGAAAAACATTTTAATGTATCGTTATATGAACATACATTTGATCAAGCCTTATTCAAAATTCAACATATAAATTGCGACTCTCCATTGCAGTACAAGTATCTAATGCTCCTCTAGTGAAATAAATGAAGGATGTTTCAAAATAATCAATAGAACTTGGATGAGATCCATACAGAACCATATTAAAGATGAAGGAGTCTACCCTATGCCAGATTGTTTTTTTTAGTTACACCAAATACAAAAAATACTGATGCAAACTTTCTTTTCTTTGGTTTTTTTTTGTTTTGTTTCTTAAACACAGGCATCAGAAAATACCTTTGTTTTCTCTATAGCTTTTAAAAATGCTTTGTTTTTAATATACCCTGAAGTCTCTTTTCAGACCACCTCCTAATAACATTCTTCCGGCTGGAGCTTTTATTTTCACACTCGGTCCTGCCTATTGAGATATTCAAGGAAAGAGAAACCAGTTCTATCTAAAGACTCAGGACGCAAGTCTGAAAATTTCTCATCACACTGTTTTACAAACGGCATTTTAAAACACTCACCAGTTTGCCACCAGTGATCCAAGACAGGTACCTTGAAGACCTTTTTTGACCATTCTAGTGTGTCCACATCACAGTGCTCACCAGCTACGAATAACATTCTGAACCTTTAAATAAAAACAAAAAAAAGTATGGACCTTGATCTGGATGGGGAAAGGAAAACAAGATAATTCAATAAATATCTCTGGTCAGTGCCCCAGATAAAGAGAAAAGAGGAGGGAGCACTCTTATTCTTTGTATGTTCCTTCCTACTAAGGAACAATTAGAATGTTGGCAATATTAATTTATCCTACTTAAAACATCATGTAACTGAAGCTTTATTTTCTGAAATCAAAGACCTTGGAAGAGCAGAGGCAAGCATTGTAACTAGAAGCAAAAAAAATTAAATGTTTTGTACACAGGAACCGGGTAGATGACCCAAAAAGGACCAGAAAAAGATACCAGAAAAATTAGTTTAGTAATGAATAAGCAGAACTAAAAGGAGACACCTGTAGCATAACTCTTAGCTTGACGGTGCTAATGATGTTCCATTTAAATAGATTTTAGTATTTATTGAACTGTTGAACCATTTTTTTACAGGTCTTTGGAAATGAGTTTTGGGGAATGCAATGGGACATAAAGCTATTTTCCTGTGGAGAGGCAGGCTATATATGCATAAACAACAACAAAAAAAGAAACCCTACTAAATAATGCCAATCAGAACAACATCTAGCAGCCTTGGGTCCCTGGCTGCAATACTAGACTGGACATTTTGGAACCAGCTTTGGCAGAGAAGAGGTGTAACAGCCCTGAACAGCTGTGACCTACATGTTTGTACCATTACATCAAGTAGTGCTATTTAATTGAGTATTAAACCCACACATAGACTTCAACTTCAGAATCTTTTATCAGATGTTTAGTCACAGTTTATTGTCCTCCATTAAGCATTACAAACTCACTTCACACCCAGTTTAGAATGATAAGGTCCTCTATGTCGGTGGTAGCTTTCTTAGATATGACTATCAGTACTCCGAAGCTAGACATTACCATATATTAATGCATGCTGCTAACACTTTCTAACACTTGCTCGCTAACTTTATTCATGTCAGGGCAGATTTTTTTCACTTAATTCCTAACAAGCAATTTTAAACCCTGATAAATCGCACATAATGCAGCCTCACTTTGACTTTTGTGTGCAGTTCTGGGCCTCACAATTTAAGAAGGATGTTTAGGTACTTGAATATGTCCAGAGGAAAGCAACAAAACTGGTGAAAGGGATGGAAGGAATGTCCTATGAGGAGTGACTAAAGAATTTGGGTTTGTCTAGTCTGGACCAAAGGAGGCTGAGGGGTAACCTCATTGCTCTGTACAGCTTCCTGAAAAGAGGAAATGGAGAGAGAGGACCTGATCTCTTC
Organism: Tapera naevia; assembly: GCA_033556795.1. Taxonomy (NCBI): domain Eukaryota; kingdom Metazoa; phylum Chordata; class Aves; order Cuculiformes; family Neomorphidae; genus Tapera; species Tapera naevia. Next base: position 9,914,387 of record JAUMJJ010000059.1, read on the forward strand.
TCCTGGATAACCAGGGATAGATGTGGGAATGGTTCAGAGCTGTGCCTGAAGAGGTTTAGACTGGACATTAGAGAGTATTTTCTTAACAAGAGAGGGCTCAAACACTGGAACAGGCTTCCTAGAGAGGTGCTCAATGCCCCAAGCCTGCCAGGCGTTTGGACAATGCTTTGTAACATGCCTTAGCCTTTCATTAGCCCTGAAAAGGGTCAGGCTGTTGGACCAGATGATCGCTGTAGGTCCCTTTCCATTGAAATATTCTATTTCACTCCACTCCATTGCATTGTCGTGAATACTCATGATACTGGCCAGACCTTGTTACCTCATAAAGAATCATTTAAAATCTGGCCCCTACAACTCCAACTAATAAACAATCCCCTTTAGGTAGAAACACAGAACTTATAATGATGAACTTGCAAGTACAAGATGTGCAGATGAAAACGAATGGTCAGCTATACTTAGATGAACAGCTGATCTATATTCAGCACTTTGTCTTTAATACATGCCTACTTTTATAGTCTCTGTAACAGCATGGTTTCTATTGACAGCAATATGTGTCGTATTTATCTCATCATTAGCTCTTATTATAAAGATAATCTCTATGCTGTACTAGTTCTCTAGGCTTCTTCTATAGTACACAAAGAACAAGAAGCCACTTTGGAAACAAAATGGTAAGGTTTATTTTTCACATAACAAAACCAAAATGAAAACAAAAATAAAACAAAAATCAAGGCCCTAGAACAACACTAACTCAACTAAGCTACAGTACAGAGATTTTGTTAAGTTACTGTTTAAAAAAAAATAGACACAGTTATCAAGTTATTGCATTATAAATTGGAAGGGATGTTCCTGCATCTCAGAAAAAGGAAGTCAGAAATGTCTGATATTTTTGGACACTCTTATCTTAATGTACATTTAAATTTATTCCTATGTAAGCAAAATTTTGCAATAGAGATCATCTATTCAGGAAATAAATGGTAATCTAGAGGGAAATTTCAGGCATAACATTTCTGTTTTCATTTTACAGATAAATTGCAAGAGAAAACTGCACCTCCTTCCCTGAAAGGCTGGGGTAGCAATCTGAAATGCTTCAGTTACATTGTTGTTGTCATGCCTGTTTGCAACCACCAGTTGCAATCCTTCCACAAGGAATATTGTGAATTCTGAGTGCAAAGCTGCCACGCACATACCTTATTGCTACAGACCAAAGAACGTGCTTCCTTTCTGCAGTATCCACACAAGGTGGGCTCATGCCTTCCCCCTCCCTGATCTTCCCTGCTCAGCATATGATCAAAGACAGCACTTCCATTTTACCCAGAGAAGCAATTTAAAACCTCAAAGAGTTGAGGGAGGAAAGGAAAGGTAAAATGCAAACACAGATTCAGACTCCACATCAGAAGAACTCTGATTACTAGCAAATAACCTCTCTTTCTTCAAGTGAAAGTGTACAGGTGTTCTCACACTACAAGTGACTAAACATTTCACGAACATGCCAAGAGAAACTACACAGGCACTGCACCAACTACTGCCTCAATTCTCAAGGCTCCTGAGACAACAGAATGCCTAATTAAGAGATGAACATCAAGCCCTAGGACTAAAAATACTTCTCCAAAACGTCCCCTTAGGACTGAAGCACACTCTGCCTCAGTCAGATCAACATCAGTGACATTTTGAATGAAGGTAACTGCTGAACAAAGGACTTGACTCCTGTCCTTCAGCAACAGACACAAACTGCATTGATTTTGTAAAATTTGTAGGCTTGTAGTCACAAAAAGAGGTAGTTCTTATATATGGTGGGTAAGAAACAAATTTCACTTCAGAGGCATGTAATTTAGAAAGAAAACTATGAGATTCATCTTTCCATGTAGATGAGATTCAGAAAGCAACTTAAGAAATTATGTTTAAAATCAGAGCAAGTAACTCAAGGGTATCAGAAAAGAGAAAGATAAATACACCAATCAGCCTGTCTGACTACAGAACTGAGAATACCTCTAAGAGGGAACCTAGAGATTGACCTCTCTTCTAGAGACCACATACATGCCATAACAAGGCTGCCAAAACAAAAAGCATATTTTGAATATGCACACTCAGTTCCTCTGCAGAGGACAGGCACACCCCATGAGCATAAAAGGCAACCTCTTACTGTGTAAGGATTAGTAACCTACTTGCTGTGCAGATACAAGGCAGGAAAACGTACATAGTAAAGCTACATCTGGAGACAACGTAAGTAAAACATGGGATGAAACATCATGAAGTGCAATAAGCTATGCACCCTAAAACTGAGTTTTCTTCACAGTGATGCTTGGTCTAGACATAAATAGTTGGATGTTTTTTTCTCTTTTAGATCCATTTACAGATCCATAGTTAGAATACATGAAAAGAAACTTCCACAGGCAAAACATATTGGGTACTCTCATCACCTGCACCAGATAAATATTATGATATGAGAATAGTCTTATCTATGATCTGAGTAGGAGTAACAATCATACAGATAGACATAATAATAAATCTGGCATATGAAAATTAACTTTCTGGACATCTGGTTCAAGCTTATGAAAATCAGAACATTTTGAAAAATGCTACCATGTTGAACTTGAATATGCAGATGAAACAGTTCAATTTCCTTTACCTCAGAATAGTAATTTGGCTAACCCTGCCTTCTGACACTCCAAGATTGGTTTGAGTGGCTTCTTTCTTGGAATAGAAAGCAGGGGGTCAAACATATAAGCAGCTTTCACACCAAATAAGCACATTTTTTTGTACTCATAAATACACAACATCATTTTGGTAAACTGCTTTCTGAGCACATCTCCCATACTAGCAGATAATGAGTATAATGACTGTGACCCCAATCAATATGTTGCACCTCAATGCTTTTTTTGTAAAGCCAGAGCCATTGCTGATAATAACAATTAATAGGTAACTGGAAGTTACAACATAGATAAAAGTTAATGAAGAAGAGAACAAAATATTGCATAACTAAAAAACAGAAACACTTATTTCATGAAAAGTTGTTTTAAGACTCATGTTTACATGCAGGGTATTCCTCCAAAGCACTGCTCAACTTATATTGTATGGAATCTTCTGTAACTAGGCATGTTAAACACAACACTTCAGCTATGATATAAAATTTCAATTTATGAATTCATTAGCTATAAACTGCTGAAAAAGCGTGTCTTTATTTTAGTAACAGGGCTATTAAAACACCAAGAACCTAAAAGACTTGACGAAAATTAAGACATCATGCTATCTCCTGAGCCAAAAGCAGAAATCCTCTCTTCTGAGTTGCCAGCTTTAATAATCAGATTTAATAATCTCCAGGCTGAAGTGAAACCTTATGTGGCATGAATGAGAGGGATTAGCTCTTTGGCAAATTCACAGCACAAAACCATTGAAAGGAATACCAGAGCAAAGTGCCACAAGCTTAACAAAGCACAAGAACTATGGAATTTTCTCCTTTCAAACAGTATAGCAAGAGAGAGAGACACCAATGGTTATAAAATGTCTCACTCAACGATTTTTTAACAGTCCACTGAAAACTTCAAAGCACGTCAATGCATCTGTTATTGCAATCAATTAACACTGTAATGCAGTTAATGGGGAAAAAAGATCTCAAAACCTCTCCGTTACATAAATATGTCCTAAGCTGTTGTTTGGAAAACCTACATTACTAACAAAAAAATTCAGTGCAATCAAGCTTTTAGTCCCTATTCAAGAGTCCAGTAGAGTGGACTTCATGTATCACTTGATAAAGGGGACAGATCAAGGCCACTAATGCCCTGACACAATCTAAATTGTTCAATATGGTATGCATATTTTGGTGTCGCCCCAAGCGACACCCCATCTCCAAACCATTTCCCAAAATAAGGAGTGTTGACATGGGTAATAATCGAAGCTGCACTTTTCCAGATTAAAGGATCACATAAGCGTTTTTAATTCCGAAATGCATACAGCAGCTTTTCCTGGCAAAGTAAACTCTATATGCATCATATTAAATAAACTTTTCTTTCCTGAGAAGACAGCGAGGAAAGTTCAATTGCACTTCTTAACATGAACTGGAAATAAAGAACTCTCACTAATTCTTAAAGCACCTGGAAACTGCAGACATTCAAGTATGTAAAATAAATACATATTTTCAAGTCTTCTATTTTTTCTCAATCAATGTATTTTATCATTCTCCTCCCTGAACAGATTTCACCTTGATCATGAGGATGCAGGTACTATAGATTTGGGTGACAAGAGTCAGAGAGACACAGAATACAACTGCTGCTCAGCAAATTCTCACAGTGTAGGTGAAGGAGGGCTCCATAAAGGCTCTTCATGAACACAGCTCGGGGGTCCAACAGGAATGGCCATACATGATCTACAGAAGCACAGAGCAGGCAGGAGCAGACAGAACTGCACAATGTACTTCAGTGTCCCAAATTCTGGATCTTAATCACATACCCTCTAGAAGCATGTGTGAGACATCAATTAAATAATAAAGTATTTTATTCTAACAGTTTCAAATTTGTTATCTTAATTTCAAATCCTCTTGCTTCTGTGTAATGAGACCAAAAATGGGAGTTCCTAATCTACTTCATATTCATTATTTCCTTACAGTTTTTATGCAGTCTCATATTTATTTCTAAAGTGAATACATCAATATCTAGTATTAGGTGATCAAGCAAGAATCTCTAGATTCTCTGCATACGAAATGGCAGCACATTTGCAATTGACCCAAAGCCAAAAAGCCAAGCAGGCTATGAGACACAAACTGCAAATTATTAATCATATATTAGTCTATTCTGCCACGTCATTGCCCCATTTCATGCAAAGCTCTCAGTTGTCAATCATTTGGAAATCAGACACAACCAGTTCATAACAATTAAGTCAATGAAAGGATGAAGGGCGATTCCAAACATGCAAAGTTAATGGTTCAGTGTTATGGAGTTACCTCATGAAGATGCAAACAGATTCCAAAAGCTGAACAGAATATGCCCAGGCACATGTGGGTCATGGAATTTGGATGTCACTTGTTTTTGAAACACAACCAGCAGCTATATGAGCAGATAGCCTGCTTAGCAGCACTGCCTGTTATCAGATCTTTACATCCACTAGCAATATATGGTTGAACAGATCTTTTATCCTACATTTATTTTACTGTTAAGCATGAGCCGTGTTTAAGACTTAGGTATGTTTAGTGTGAAAGGCAATCCATTTTCAAGATTTGACTCCAATGACTTTGAAGCATACACACTAGAACCTCTGGAAACCTCACATACAATTTTGTGCAGAGGTCAGTGATGCTACAAACATAATTTCTTAACACAAATTTATTTCACTTACGTCATTTCAAAAGAACACAAGTCTGCTTATAATTCAATTTACTCCTGTAAATGAAGTACTCCCTTGTATACTGGAAGCTGGCACTTCCTACCACCTCTGTGTCTTATCAGTAATTGTTTTTTATAACAGGATTTTTCAAAAGTGACATTGACTTTTATCAGGTTTTTTTAATAGAATTTTTCAGGAATTAAATGTACCGTGGTGGAAACCTCTGTCAGGACTGCACTGCTACACATGTTTGAAGTAAAGTAAGGACACATTTTAGCCCAGGTAGCAGAAAGACATTTCAAATATTCTGCACCATATAACAGAGAAAAAAGCATCTTAGGCAATGTAAATGAACTAAAAGTAAGATTGATTTCAAACCAAAACAGACAGAATTCACTTGACCTTGGGTGGTCAAGAGAAGTCCATCCAAATAATACCCAAAGGCTAGGATCTTCCTAGAATGGAAATTTTAATCACCTGTTGGACTCCATTTCTTAACAACTGCACCTACTAGATATTAAATGCTGTGCTAGAGACAAAGAGAAGTCACATAGCAGGGAATGACATGGCCCAAAACTGAATGAATTATGAGACAACTAAATCAGGAGACAAATGGGAAGCTCATTAATTATGCACTGAATAGGAATGACGAATTACCTCTTTACATCTAGGGTAACCGATATCAGTAAGGAGACTGGAATCTGGAATTCTCATTTGGCCAGAAAATATGAGAACTTACAGAACAAGTTAGTAGATTTTCCATTAAATGAATACTCTAAAGATGGACTAAGTCAATTTAGTCATTGCCTAAAAAATGCTGAGGAATAGCAATTAAATTTTCTAGCATCTGAATCACACTCTTGTCAATAAACATCATAGAAGAGTAGTGCATTAGGGTTTCAAATGACCTTGTTTCCTATTTTAAGAAGGGGTAAGGATTAATGACAGCACTCCAGACTATACCTCAGAAATAAATACAGCTTACTAATACATAAAACTTTCCTAAGTAATTAAGAACATGGAGGTCTAATGAAGCTAAATGGCTTCATATCATGCCCTTATTTGCACGTGAGACAAAAGATGTTCTTCTGACTGAATACTGCCTATACAGTCTGACACAGTCCTTGTTTGATGCCGAGCAAATCATTCAACTTCAACATTAGATACGGTCCAAAATCACATATACTTTAATTTTAGAATGTTTGCCATTACATACAGAAAGCTGCTCTGTAGAAGCACTAAATACTCACAGATATAAGTCAATGTGAGAGACATTTTATTAATGTAATGTTAATAAAGCATTTTAACTATATCACAGTGGTAGTTCAGTGGCTCAGACTGGATATTCAAAACTAATAGAAGAGTTTGACCTTAATCTCTCTGTGCCTCAGCTTCCCATCTGCAAAATACAGATAATTCCACTCCCTCATCTCACAGGGGATTTGTGAGGATGATCTCAGTCACGATTTTGAAGCCTGCTGATAGTATAGTGATAAACGCCTTAAAAACAGTATGAGATCGCAAATAGCTCAGTCTTTAGAGCACAGAACCATAAGCAGTAACCAAGTTACAGGGAGATAAACAAAACATTAACTAGTTGCTGATTAAAAGAACACTAAAGATTGTGCACACTCAATGAAATGAGAGGTGATGTGGGAAGACAGTACAGGATCATGTTATCAGAACTGCATTACAGGGTATAAGCACAGTGGAGTAAAATTAAGGTTGAGTGAGCAATGCTAACTCAGTAAAAGCTTTTAAACTTAGAGTTGTAATCTATTTAAAAATACCTCTACCCAAACTATCAACATAAAGCAAATACATACACCTATAAATTATCAAGGATACATTCAAAATCTGTTACAGAGAGGTGGGCAAAGCCCCAGACACCCTGCTATTCTTAGTTCATTCAGCCTGTTTCTGTAAAAAACTGCTTCCAGTGTATCCTTAGTTCACCTTTTCAGAGAGTACTGCTTTCCCAAGGCTGCCTCATGGTCCTGCTGACGGATTGCTCTAATTGCAGTTGGTGAGGTAAAGAAGGCAGCTACTTCATGCTCTGCTAGCACACGGAAATAGGCACCAGCATCTGGGGTTCCCACAGGTTTCCCCTGTGGAGAGAATAATTTAAAATGTCACAGGATAAAAATGCTTCATAATTCCCTTACAGTCCAAGGCTTGAAAACATAACAGTAGTTGTAGCACAGCAACAGAAGTAATTTCATATAAGACTTAAAAGACATCTTTGTTAAAAATAACAACACTCTGAGTGTATTCCCTTGTAGAAATAAATTCACAAGCATTGGGCACAATCTCTTGCATGAACACAGCACATATTAGCTGCTACTTAGAAAAACAGGACAAATAGACGTGTGAATGAAAAGACAGTCACAAAGAGCTGTTACTACACCAGTAGCAGAGAGAGTCATGTCTACATCTACCCCTATTGTGAAGCAGCCTGGAAAACATCCAGAGGCCCACTGAACTAGGAGTCTCTGCAGCTACATCCTCCATGCACAGGCATATGGGACGTAATGCTAGCTTCTTCTTAGCTAGTAATTTCCTACTAATTCTGGAAAATCTGCCACTTAGATGATTACAACTGGCTTCTTGCCACCTTCGTGCTGCTACCACTCATAAAAAATGGAGCGAAGCCGAAGACCCCTTTTCCAGTTTAGTGTGCTACCAGACTGTAATTTCATTTTTAAAAATTGAACTTTGTTTTGAGCTAAGGGGCATAGTCAAGAGAATTGTAAACAGAAGTAATGAGATGGGACAAATGGTCCAATGGTAATAATAATACAAAAATAATCAAAAATACTCTTCCGTGCTGCTGCAAATATGAAAAGCAGTCTGCACAGGATCATATAATCACAATCTTACTGTATATATTAATTACTATAGTGCATGAACTGCTCCATATATATTCTGAAATTATGAAAAGGTGATGTTACTGTGGCATGAGCTTTTGTGCGACAGGCATTGCCATAACCTTTTCACTGCAAAGCTCACACTTGGAAGATGAACTTTGACAGAGCATGCAAGTTACGAGAGACGTACGCTTTTCAAACTGCAAACACAGTTTTCTCAGTCCTTTATGCAAGAAGCCACAAACACAGAGAAAGTTTCACTATTGAAATGTCACCATCTTTACTGCACTTTACCTGTCACAAGACAAATTCATACCTCCATCGTCCTTGTGTAAATGCAAATTTGCAGTACATCCTTCCTAATAAGTCTCACTCACTTTCATGAATTCTATTGCTTTCCACAGTTATAGACACAATTTAACAATTCTTAGCTAGCAAGAGGCAGTGCAGTCTTCACCTGTGCCAGTAACTTTCAAGAAACCATATGTACTTTTTCCTCTAACACAAGAGAAGTCTTGCAATGAGAAAAACACAATGCAACAGATTAATAGGTCTAGTGGAAAAAAAATAGCATAGGAAACGTTTTGTTTTGCCAAGATGCAAAACCAACACAGGAATTTAAATACCTTGAAAAATTTACTAAATCCACTATTTTTATTATGATAATGAGGCACTAATAACACAGTAAATGTCTTAATGAAAACACAAGCTGATCGAGTTAGCTGCTCCATCCCAGCATAAAAAGTAGCACACTAGCTGTGATACAGGCTCATAGGAATTCATCCCTCTCCAGCTGTCCCACCTGCTCTCCCCATTACAGGCTTCCTCAGGCTTGCTCTGCATCCAGCTGTGCCTGAACACTGGCAAGAGCACCAATGAAATACCTGGCAGATTTAAAGAATGCAGGATGCCAGAGGTCAGACACGAACCATTGGCTTTGCAGCCCTACAGTGAGATACTGCTGGTGAGAAGTCTGCTGCAGCAGAGGATCACCTCTTCCACAAAAGAAACAATCCCCAGCCAAAGTAACAATGAGGCATATCACCAACACCAAAAACTCTTTCTGCTAGCAACCTCTCCAGAATTACCAAAAAGAAATGCAAAAGAATGCTATTCGCTTGCCAAAAACGTTGAACTATGTCCTTTTTTTCTATCATATAATGCAGTTTCCAAAGAAAACTCTTTCATCAGATGATGCCCTCCTTGCACACTTCTTCATCGTAACTTTCACATATTCATCCAATGTTCATCAATATTTGTTCATTAATCTATTTATTCAATTTCATGTCACCTCCTTATAATGTTCACTATACCTGCAAATCTGCAACCATCTGGTTAGGAGTTCAAGCCCACACAGTTAAACAAATGGTCTCTGTGAAAAAATACATGTTTCCATAAACCTCTCAATAATTAATTATGTAACTGAACTAGCACCATTTGTAATCATCTTGGATAGTAACAAATCTAATTGTAGAGCAATCTGAAATTGGTTAATCTTCCAGTAATAATGTAGGCTGTTATTTTTAACCAAATAGAAATGTTCAGATCCCTTAAAGGGCTGTATCTGGCCCGGAGCACAACAACTCCCTCCTAGGAACTTGGCTGTTGATGCTCAAGGCCAGGTTTGCTGTCATGCAGCTATGTCACCTTGGGTCTGACCACTGGGAAAAGAGCAGTGTTATGATAAGAGCTGGAAAAAGCCTCCCCTTGCTTGGGAAGTGATCTACACTCAGGTCCTAACTCTCAGTCCCTGCCCAAGCTACATTGCAGCCATGCCTGCGCACCTCCAGCAGGTTCGAGCCTGAGCCTGAGAAAATCTTCAACGCAACCAACTGAACCTTCAAGAGTCCGTGGGTAGGCATGCAGGGCTCTGACAGGTTGATATTTATACATCACAGGTAAGCTACAACAGTTTTGCTTTGGAGAAGTATCATTCTCAAATCTAGCAGAAAAACAAGTAAAACCCAAACAACATAAGGAAAGGAATAGAAAGCGCCCCTGATAGTTGATACAAAATAATACCCAAAAGACAAGGCAACGCTTAAAGTATTCATTTAGAGGAAAAAAAAAGTCTGACCCAGCTGTAAAATAGTTACTGATTCTAAAAAAACTGGCAGCTCTTCACAGTTTAATAAATGCATAAACAAAAACTGACATAAGCAAAGCAAATCTGAGACAGTGCAAATTAATTTCAGACCCCCCCAAAAAAATATAAATAAAATATCCAAAGAGAGTTCTCATTTATTATACAAAAATTTTAAGATGTACTGCAAGATTCCATGAGAGCTTAATACCACATGCAGTTTTGGTTTTTAAAAAGTTAGCAATATAAACAACAAAGCACAGGGTAATTAAATTCAGAATACACTGACAGATTGCTGAGTCAAATGGGAACTATGAGCAAATGAGATGCTTCCACCGGATCTCTGCAGGGACCAGTTCAAGACCTATTGCTATTCAATACTTGCATCAATACCAGAGACTAAATTCATTTTTTAAGTTACTAGCAATAACATCTGTGGTTGGCCGGAACTGAGAGTATGGTAAACAAGGACAAGACAGTTAGAGAGAGAGCAATCTGTCTCACCTAATGTAAAAAACAGAAGCAGACACAGATACTTCTATCAGCTAGGAGCATTCAGGCAGAAAAGACTTTCTTTTAATAATCTATCAAGAGACTCTGAGACAGACGGACAGACAGAAAGGAATGCCTTTCTGCAAGTACCTAGATTTAGCATATAATTTATTAGGTCTCTACCAGGTGAGCAGACATCATCAAGCAGAATGTGTTGATGGATAGTACATAAATACAAAAGAAGATTCATAGTCCAGCAGCAAGAATGATCAAAACGTAGAAAAATTCTCCCATGGAGAAAGTCAGAAGCCGCTGGGACTGATAACTTGAGGAAAAAACACATAAGAGCTATACTATAATAACCAACAAGACATCTGTAACAGCTCAGTAATTCCCTCCCTTCTGACCCCTAATTACAAGGGGATCTTCAGTTGAAGATAATTTCAAAATTATGAGGAGAAAATTCTCTCTGCATAGCATATATTATACATGGAACTCACTGCCACTAAAATCTGCTGACACAAAAGCACACACATAACATCCTGACACATCAGGATTCAAAAGCACATGTTCATAAAGGCATTCATCTTTCTGCTGCTGGACCCTGCTACCAAACCTTCACAAGGGACTCGAGATGATACATCATACTGAACTTGTTCCACAAATACAGTCAGCATGGATGATGGCAGAAAGATCAAAAAACTCAAACTCCACAAGCAGTGCTTGCTTTGTAAGCTGATGATAACGGCTTACAGAAACTGTAGAAAAGCTGGGTGTCCCTAAGTTGCTAACATGTGCCTGTTGCTGTTGTGTACCCTGCAGATTTGTTGCAACAGCAGGGATTGGAATGACCTCAGTGAGCATTGTCAGAAAGGCTCCACATGCACAGCAATGTCCTTCTGCAGCTGTGTGTGAGACAATAGCTTCTTCCCTCTCCTAGACCAAACAAATGAAGTCCTTAACGCATGGCTCCTTGGCAAGTGTGAGCACGCTATTCCTTCACAGAATCATAGAATCATCTGGTTCGAAAAGACCTCTGAGATAATTGAGTTCAAACATTCCTGTCCCCTTACTAAACTATGTCTCTAAGAAACTTATCCACCCACCTTTTAAACACCTCCAGGAATGGTGACTCCACCACCTCCCTGGGCAGCCCATTCCAATCCCTGACCACCCTTTCAGTAAAGAATTTTTTCTTAACGCCTAGTGTAAAAAACCTCCCCTGGTACAACTCAAGGCCATTTACTCTCATCCTATCACCTATCACTTGAGAAAAGAGACGAACACCCACCTTGCCACAACTTCCCTTCAGGTAGTTATAGACAGGGATGAGGTCTCCCCTTAGCATCCTCTTCTCTAGGCTAAGTATCCCCAATTCCCTCAGCCGCCCCTTGTAGGACTTCTTTTTCAGCCCCTTCACCAGCCCCCTTGCCCTCCTCTGGACATGCTCCAGCCCCTCAATGTTCTTCTTGTACTGAGGGGCCCAGAACTGAACACAGCACTCGAGGTGTGGCCTCACCAGTGCCGAGTACAGGGGCACAATCACCTCCCTGGTCCTGCTGGTCACGCTGTTTCTGATACAGGCCAAGATGCCATTGGCCTTCTTGGCCACCTGGGCACACTGCTGGCTCATATTCAGAAAGTCCTAAACATTGCAGTAACTAATGCTGTCTTTTTCTCCAGACATCACAGGAGATGTAACTAGATTTAACTAGACTTTCTCTTCATGTTGCCCTGTTGCTTACAGCTTGCAATCCCATTAGCAAGAAGAGCAACCCAGAGTGGGCTGTGAAACTTCAAGAAGCTTATTTATAGCTGAAATTTGTCATGTCTTGGAAAAAAACAATTCGGGCCAGATTAAAAAAGAAAAAAAAACAAAAAAACAACCTTGCTGTATTCAGAGGAATTCATTACTGTTTTCACATTCCTGAAAAAGGTGTAACAGCAAGTAAGAATTGAAAGCACGTCGTTTCCATAGCAGTTGTTAAAATGACAAGTTGTCACCTACTAAGTACTTTAAAAATAAACAAATCACTTTAAGAAGTGAGGGTAGGAAGTCAGCCCAGTTTATATTCAACAGCGGTTGTCCCTAGGTAAAGGCTATGAAGTGTTTTTTCCCTGTATCTAAATATCATACTGATACTCCCTAATCAGAAACTCATCATTAGACTACTGTTTAGGAAAAACTTTGACTATAAATTTATGAATAGTCATCATTAAGAAAACCTTCTGAGCAGAGGAAAAATTATACACTATCCCTCTTCGTAAACATTATTTTTCTCCCTGTGTGTACAGAAGCCTTCCTTTTCTTCCTATTTTTAATCAAAAAGACGACACCGATGTCATGAACAGTCTGAAGACTGTCTGAAGCTGGTAGCATCTCAGAGTAAAATGGCAAAATGTATTATTACTGTTTAATAATGTACTCACCCAGAGCAAAAATCACAAAGTAGACAGGTAGGTCAACTAGATTACTAACCCTGATTTTTCTTTAATACTCACTGTTAAAAAAAACTGGATTTTTACCCTTTTTATCTTCCAGAACCAATGCATTTTAAATCAGATGTACCCTTATAACAACAACCATCTTGATCCCCACGCATTCACACAGAGATAAAACTTCACTGTAAGATGACCATGTAACAGAGACCACTGAAGGAATGCATCACTTTTCTCCCTGCTCCTTATGTTACTCTATACCTGCTAGAATGAAAAAACTCTTCATTGTAGTATTTATTTTAGTGATTTCTCTTCTGCCAAATTCAGCCAACAATTTTAACGTGTCCCAGCCTATCAGCGGTCAAAAATAGCTAATATAAAACTATCAAAGTCTTTTTCTTATCTCCAAGAAACTGCCATTTTTTTTCACACTGCCTTCCTCTTCTACTTAACTACTGCAGTGGTGACGAGTTAATCCCTTTGGAATGAAGAGTTCAATTAATATCTATTAGGTGTTTAAACATTAATTAGGCTATAGTGATTTAATACTCAAGCTAACATGGTATTTGATTCTACAAACATGCATTTCTGCTTCCAGGTAAACTTTCTGCTCCTTGATATTCAGAATATCAGAGAAAGCAACCACAGTCATCTCTAGCTTTAAAATTCTGTGAATTTAGTGGGAAATCACTGGAGTTTTCGCAGGAAAACTAGAAAACAGAATTAAACCTGAAAAGGGATAAAAACTATTTCTACTTTTCTTTACTATTTTATGTCTGTTTTTCTGGAGTTCTCTGTTTAATTATTGGTAGATATCCTGCAGCCACTGAAGCCCCCAACAGTTCGTATCAGAATAATATCCAGCATCAGGAGATGAAACAAAGTAGGAGATGGGGCTTGAAAAGTAGCCAGCATCAGGTAAATTGTACAAGTTATAAAATCAGTCAAGAAAACAGCTCAATTTCTTTCTTCTCCAAGTTTCAGATGAACTCACACATTCAGCGTCAATACACTCCGACTAGGTAAGTTATGTGTTCAATGCCTCCAAAATTTCCTGACTAAAAAGCAAAGAAGCTTAAAAATAAATCAGCTCAGCACCGTGGATGATTAAATACACTTAGGAATGTAAGAAAGCCACACATATGAGGGGGAAAAAAAGATTAATATCTATACAGGTTTATTTGCACAGCATGCAGGCTTACCTTTATGAACACTCATCTGCATATGAGAATCTGACACTGACACTGGAAGGACCAACTCTTAGCAGCATATGCTGAGATCTCTCACATTCCTACACACACAAATAAGAATTCAGTCCACAAAGGCTTTGCCAAAACAGGCAACAATTTACTGTATCATGTACTCCAAAACTAGAAGTCATTCTAACCGGAGGACTAAAGTAAACTGCAGAGATAAGGATCCACCTAACAGTTCACCCGGGAAGGCACAGGCCTGTGCTGTGCTTTTCTTCTTTCTTAGTTTTGCCCATAACACCTATTCTGTGTGAGTATACACAAGCAAAACAAGAAAGCAAAGATTTCTAGCTTACATGGAAACTGGATACCAGAAAATCAACCTCATACATTGCTCCGTACTATTTAACAGAAAAAAAAAAATCATCAGAGTAGATATTCTTTTCCTAGAGTATTTTTCTGTTTCATAAATCTTGAACATACTTATTAAATCTGATCATCTATATAAATAATTTAAGTTGGTGGGAAAGTAGACTCAAGATTGAATGACAGCACGTTAGCATTTAAATATAGCATCACTGATGTCCACACATACTTTTAAGCCTTTATTTCCAGACAAGGGAATAAGGTCAAAATAAGTATCAGGTTTTTGCTTAAGGATGCTAAATTTCCAAAGATTTCAGGAGGTCTTGACATACTATAAAGATGTAACATCAAAGATTGCTACCATCTGACAGGAGAGGGACAAATGGAGTCCTGCCGGATTTAAGTGCAGCACACAGACTGTTCTTCCTCACCCTTTCACCTCAGGAAAAGGCAGGCGAAAAATGCACATTGAATACTTCAGCACACAAAGCCACATACACTCCAGTTAATTTTTCAGAGCTAAATCTTGTTTCTGTTGTTCACAGCGGTCTCTTCTGTCACCACAATAATGCAGAAAAGAGAGTCTAAATTTTTACTCACAAAAAAAAAACGATCTTTTTACATGCACTAGAAAGAATATTGCAGTGATCTCTTCCCTGTATAAGTAGTTAACTGAGTCTACATGACTTAAATCAAGATATTAAAATCAATACCCAAATTATTCAGTGACTTCTCATGGATGTATCTATATTTGCCCTAAACAAATGAAAAACACACAGGAAGAATCTGACAAGCGTGACCTCTGGGATGAGCAAAAGGAATATGACAGCTGCACAGCATGTACATATGTACGACAAAATGTCAGGCACCCACCTCTGCAACCTGAGGTATTTGCAAGTTCAAGTACAAACACATATAGTGGACATTTTTATCCATCTATACAAATGTATTTGAACATATGAACTGGGGAAACTTACTGTACTTCCTTTTCTACATAAAGATGCGTTTAGTTACTAAGGAATCCTTTCTGCAAGAGCTTCTACCTCATGAGTTTAACATGCTCTTTCACTTGCCTTCTCCTTTTGAATTCTGCCTTTTTTCCCTTTTGCCTAGGACTTTGTTCTACTGCTTTTAAACAATCACCTTCCTCCTTTAAAAAAAATAACTACTTGATTACTTTTAACTTGCTATGTCCTAAAAATCAGTTTGCTTCCTAATGTCCTTCAGAACTTACATGTCCTACCCCATCACATGCTCCAGTACACAACTATATCATGCACTAAGAATCAAGCATCACGCCTGCAAGCTGACATTTGTCATTGACTTATAAGCTTTCAGAAGTTCCACAGTGAGCTGGTTTGTAAATTCATAGAAACAAGCAGATTCCACCAGATTAGCACAACAGACATCCTTCAAAAAAGAGCTAAGCATAAGCAATACTCAAAGGACTGGCTGATTTTTATTCCCAGGGTTGCACTGTAGCTATTCCCTGCATCACATATTTCAATAATGCATTCATTGCAAGCTTTCATGCTGAACACTAACACTCAGACGGCCACTAAACTATCTGGACAGAAGGTACATTGACTTTTAAATGAAGAATAACCATTTGTTTAAGTTTTCTAAAGCTGTTGCAGTCATTAGGTGGGAGTGTTAAGGCAAGCGAGCTTCTCTGTCTTAGCTGTTTAGGAAAAAGAAAAACAAAAGCTTGTGCTTGTTGTCATCACCCTGTACACTTTAATATCTAATAGAAAATACCTGTTTTGAAAACCTGCTTTTCTGAGAGATTATTGAAACATGAACTCAATGCCTAAGAAGCTAAAACATAAAAGTCATTTGCCTCAGGTCCTACAGACCGCAAAATAACAGGGAAAAAAACCCCATCCTGACAGAAGTTAATTTTCTATTACATAGAACAACTTAACACACTGCCCACTGTTTTTCCATGAACAGAAGGAGTTAACACTTTTAAAAGTTAACCACAAAGTTAAAAGTTAACCACAAAGACAAGAACAAATTCCAAACCACATTTTTAAGACTTCATTGTGTTTTGTTTATTTTAAATTTTCCTGTCACAGAAAAAGATAAGCAACAGGATTTTGCACAAAGGAACATATACAGGTATCACCTCAGCACAATCTGCTAGTTTATGACAGATACCAATCTTCTTCCTTCTACATGCACTGGTAAAAATAAACTTACTACCATGTGAAATAACATGAAACATGAACACAGTGCCACAGATTCTGTTTACATAGCAACTATTGAGGTGAATTACAGTAGTCAAGTAGATCAAACCATTTAATGCCAATGCTCTTTACATCTTCCATTACATGTTATTCATGGTTTATTTTAGACTAGACTTCGACAAAAACGCAGCTCAAAGTTTTCTGATGGAAAACTACCCAACAGATCTTTGCTCCCTTGATGGAAGGGACTTCTTTTATAAAAAATGTCATGTTGTCCCTTTCATCTGATTCACGTAGATGACAGTAGCATGTTAGTTTACATACTGCTAGTAGGCTCCACCGTAAAGTTTCTCTATCCTCTGTCTTCCACATCTCTGGTCACAGACTACAACATATGCCACTGCCCTCTTTCACAAGAAGTGACAAGATTATTCATGATGTCCTCAATGCCAATGAGCATCATAACAGATGCCGCATACCCCTGCACCCCACACTATGAGGTACACTCTGACAATGGTGCAGCACAGGGCTAATTTAATTGCACTTTTACTTAATGCATAATGGAATCACAATCTGCATTGGGTCATCTGAAAGACACTGGACTATGTGAGACAGATACTGTGCAAACGTTTTCAATACCTTCCAAATTCAAGATATCACTTTTACTCTGAACCATCTGCGAGGGTATCTCTGAGACCTTCCTTCAGATAGAAATACTGAGCATAGCTTCTCCAGTGCCTGCTCTTTGTTATAGGTAGGGTCATCCAGCAATGCACTTGTGTCAGGAATTTGTCTGCTCCTTCACTGAAAACAGTCTCCAACCTACTAGGCATTCTTGAGTGAATGGAGAAGGGTGGGAGGAGTACCACTGGACATCAATGTCTTTCAATCTAGCAAATGTTATGCAATGATTAAAAAGGAAACCACTACCAGTAGTTCCCTCTGTCCTTGACTTCCCCCTCCTCCACACCTGTGTGCTTCATATGGTTCATTTGCTGGAGAACTTCTGGGTCTTTCAGGGCATACAATTTCAAGCTCCAGGCTGTCACTTACTCAGTATTCTGGGAGGCCAGTGCAACGTTTGTAACTACTGCAAAAAGGCAGCAGTAGGAAAGCAGGAATTGTTGAATAATGTTATAAGAAAGATGTTATTCATAAAGGAGGAACAGCGAAAGAAACAGGGCTAGTGAAGAGAAGCCAAAGCTTGGAAGAAATAAAGGAGTAGGTGAAAGTCAGAACAAGTAGATATTTGGCAGTCATTAGCAAATACGAAGCTGCACATAGCACTTGGCCATTTTGCATAGCATGAGAAGTACTTTAGAATAAGGTAGGAGCTCTTGACAGTTTTAAAGCTTTCTGTTGGCACGTTTATTTCTCATTTGCTCTGGAAAATTTCACAGCAGTGGAGTCCTACACACTGGATCCTATCCTTTTATCCCAAGTGGCAGAGCTGTAAAAATGTCACTCATATGTCTAAGCCACTCTATGAACCAAATCAATAAGCATGGACAATCAGTGGACTTATTTCAGAACTGCTCAACAGCTGCAATTTGAAATATCATGTAGATGTTCCCTTACTGACCACTGCTTTTCTGGACTTGAGGAATTTTGATCCTCTTCAAGATGCATCTCCTGCTTGCGAGAATCTCACTTAGAAGTTTATAGAGTGAACTTTGAACAGTAAAGTATACTGTTGTATACTGCAATAGACTGCAGGAAGCCATGGTCAGTTCTACAGTGTGTGATGCAGTGGCATCTAAACAATTTTGGAGGCAACCTCACCTTACTACAACTGTTCACACTTCTTCAGTATCCCCAGGATTGACGAAAAATAAGTACTCAAAATTCAGGCACAATCCCAGCACCAAAAAGACTGGTTTGATAAAGCTCGTCCTGAAAAGAGAAACAATCCATTTCTGTTCTAGTATGGTCATCTTCACTTGTACAGTGTATTAGTAGAAAGATGGAGAAAATTTGATCATAATATAAATTTCCTTATGGAGAGCTTGCACATTTACGATGGTCTGTAAACCAGTATGTTTATAACATGTCATGCTGATTCCGCTGCTCCACAAACAGGGGGTACAGATGGTGCTTTACAACTGCTATATTCAAAATGTCATCAAAGTTTGTTTCAAGTGCTTTTTCTTACCCTCAGTATCCACCACATTCACTATACTTCTGCAGTTCTTGTATGCTTTGCCATGAGTTACCGTTAGATGCCCTTGCATGGTTGACACCTTTCTAATTACCACCACAAACCAAACAGAGGTAATCAGCATGCCACGACAGCAAAGCTAAAGCAACTTCTACCTCTAGGTCTGTTTAAAAAGATAGAACAATTACTAGGTGGACTTCACTCTGCATAGTGTTGGAGAAGCTGGGATATATACAGAATTTGTAACATTAAATGAAGGAAGACAACTAAGTCTCAGCATGTGTACAAACTAACAACATCAGTACTTTTACATAAAATGTCTTTCACCATCACTGCCGGATACCGAATTCACCCCCTGAAGAATAAAGAAGATGGTTCAAGCAACATTATCTTCTTGTGGTGATTAGAGAAGCAATAATAACTTGAAAAAAATAACAATGTAAGGCAGCATGATTGCTTTTTTGAACATCAAAATTAGGATGCAGCAGGTCACTCTAATTGGACTAATGTCCTGCTCACTCCACTAAGTTTCATCCCCAAGGGGAAGTACAAAAGTCTTGGCTTCAGGTGGCTTGAGTGGTAAGAGGAGGAAAGAAGAGACAAGTCTCCTTAAGAGTTCTGGTTCCTATTACAGAGTTCCCGATTGCCTCCAACTCGGATGCAGTAAGAATCTGTCATATCCAGACATGCAAAACACAACATCCTCTCCTTGATCCATACGAAAGGCCTGTGCCTGAAGCCTCAGCAACACAGGTACACTCTATTATCTGACATTTCTAAGTGTTTTGGTGTTGTTTGCCCCACTGACCATCACCAGTCACACAGATGAAGTAAAAAGTTTGAGGGACAGTGAAATAAGTTTTCATTATTTACTATAATAGGCAGGAGAGCATAAATACTGAAGACATACACACAATTTAAATACATACGGCATGAAGAATGGACAGGGACAAACAGGATCATCAACCGGAGGAGATGCTGCCTTTTCAGAAGGGAACATACCTCATACAAAACTGTAGTATTCCCGTGAAGAAGAGGTCCGTAGCAAATGTAGGAATGGCCAACAACCCAGCCTAAATCCGAAGCTGCCCACCATACCTAAAGTGAAATAAAAATATAAATACACTGGGGAGTTTTTAAGAGGAGTTCAAAAAAAATGTACATGACATTTAAACAGAATTACCTCACCAGGTTTGAGTCCATATATAGCTGACATGGTCCAGTTCAGCATAACTGCATAGCCACCTGTTGGTCTGACAACACCCTAAACGAGAAAATTTGAATATTTAAGATTATTATTATTTGAAGGATGCAGTGATACTCCTGTCTTCAATTAGATTTATTTTTTTAGCAGCAATAAACTTGAAGTGTCTAATTCCAATACACTTCACCTAAGAAAAGGACCTATTCCAACAATTATATGCTTGTGCTAGCATTCCCATTGAAGAAGTAATTTTGGAAAACAAACAAACAGATAAACAAACACACAATAAAAGAAACAAAACTAATCAACTCAAGCATAGATGATAATAGTTTTCAGAAGATAACTAACAACAAAGACTAGAATTCTCTCATTAAAATTAAAAATACAAACACTTAGTCAACATATGCTGATAAAAACAAGAGACTGAGTATCTACCTCACTTAACCTGAAGCTATCTAAACGCTAAGAATCTTTTCAATTCATTGTCTAGTCTTTCTGTTTCATCACTGGAAAAAGGATGCATCTGTGGAGCAGCCAATCCCTAAAATAACTAGGGTAACTTACTCTCTGAAATGTACTGACACTTTCTGCACTGACTCTTTTTAAAGACATCAGAAAATTGGCTTAAACCAGATGTCAATTTCTGTTTAATATACATTGCACCATATGCTTGTGCACTGTTTCTAGAACAAGAAATTAAGTAGTGTTCTGATACCTTCAACTAAAATTCAGGTGAGATTGATCTGATCAAACAAATGTCTACAGTGCAGACATTACAATACAGCTATTTGTCTGTGCTACACATGGTACATTGTCTTTATGTAGTTAATAGAATGAAACAGACCCTTTCAGGCCTCATCCAAGAAACAAGGGACTGTAGAGACATATTAACTCATTAAAATGAAGACTGCCACAGTACAGAATGTTTGACTTACACTCCACAAATTTCAGAAAGCAGATTACCTTTGTTAGTCTCATCTTGTAGGTTAGTCCCTGCTCTAAGATTAACAAAAGTTTTGTCATAACTTAGTAATGTTATTTATATGCCTATTTAAAAGCAAGTTCCTTAAATGAATAAAGAAGTTATTTTACTAAGTTACTCATTTTATATTAGTACTAGTTGACAATCTCCCTCTCATAGCAGTGATTCATTGATCAAGAGATCTCTATTTTCTCTGGAGAGCCAACACAGCAAATAAAACTCAGAACTTTTATGTAGGAGACACTTTATTTTGAAACTAATAGTTAAGGAAATTGTCTGTTGCAACAAAGGATCTTATCTTGGACATTTTGACATGCTTAGTGG
The DNA here is from genome assembly GCA_033556795.1 of Tapera naevia. Taxonomy (NCBI): domain Eukaryota; kingdom Metazoa; phylum Chordata; class Aves; order Cuculiformes; family Neomorphidae; genus Tapera; species Tapera naevia. Next base: position 9,935,997 of record JAUMJJ010000059.1, read on the forward strand.
ATGAAGGAAAGCTTGTGGATGTTGTCAGTAAAGCTTTTGACACTATTTTCCACAGCAGTCTCCTGGGGAAACTGGTTGCTCATGGCTTGGACAGACATACTCTTCGCAGGGTTAAAAAACTGGCTGGATGGCCGGGCCCAGAAAGTTCTTGTGAATGGAGTTAAATCCAGCTGGCAGCTGGTCACAAGCGGTGTCCCCAGGGCTCAGTGTTGGGACCGTTTCTGTTTAACATCTTTATCAATTATCTGAACAAGAGATTGAGTGCACCCTCAATAAGGGGAGACCTTGTCACTCTCTACAACTACCTGAAAGGAGGTTGCAGCGAGGAGGGTGTTGGTCTCTTCTCCCAAGTAACAAGTGACAGTACGAGAGTAAATGGCCTCAAGTTGTGCTAGAAAAGGTTTAGGCTTATCAGGAAATATTTTATTACCGAAAATGAACACTACATTCAGCTTGTCTTCTCTGCTTTAAAAGACCAAGTACCAAGTAAACATTCAAGAGTTTGCTTTTAAAATAAGATCTTTTAAAAATAGATCATTAAGACTAACTGACATTTGAAAGCAAACAGTTTCAAAGAATGGTTTATGTTAGTTCTCCCTTACTCAACTAACTTTCATTTTCATGGGAATTATATTCTCAGAACTGTTCAGTAACACAAGCCTTTAGAACATACTTGATTCCATTTGATCTGTAACGTCACTCACTACATCTTATCTATGGGAAGATTAGCTAATATGTACATAACAAATAGAAAAGGCTAGTCAGCAGTAAAAGTTATTACACAAGTGACACATTAACTGATCTTGCCATTAAGAGACTATACTATGCCTACCTCAAACAGTTTAAACCCAGAAGATATTAATGGATAAAAGACATTCTGCTGTCCTCAAAATTTTATACTGTACAAATATTTCGAAGTAAACATGATTTATCTTTATATTACTGCTATTCAAATAAACAAATGTGATTTTTCATAGACACTAACTTTAAAGTAGTGAAATGTGAATAAAAGATTAAACTATTTTAGCAATGTTCATCATTTATAGCACTGAGCTCTTGCAAAATTTTTCAACCTTTTCAATTAAATATTTTCTCAAGTGGAACTGCAAATAAGTTAATCGCAGACACTCAGACTACAGATAGTGCTTTACCTTGGGCAAGCCTGTTGTTCCAGATGTATACAGGATATAAAGTGGGTGGTCCGAGGGAACAGAGACACATTTATAACACTGTGCTTTGGCAAGCTCTTCTTCCCAGTCAAGATCACGACCTGGGACAAGAGGAACATGGCCCTGCCCATTGGAAAACAGAAAAGCATTGAAAGTAAAACAGAAGGAACAAATTGAAGTGGGTCAAAAAAACAAGTAACATTTAAGTTTTTGTACAGTACTATTCAATTTTCTATAATCTCTCCATTGCATTACTTCTATTTACTATTTAAATCTTACGACTATAAAATTCCCCATAATATTCAAAGCCAAACTAGAGCAGATATACCAAAAATTTTTCTCTCAAAAGCACAACATACATATCTGAAAGTTAACATAAAGGCACAACAACTGTACACCCACCAAATTAGGTCGCTTGTAAATGAGAACTTTATCAGGTTTGCTCTGTACCCTTGCCAGTGCTCCTTCTAGGAGGGATATGTATTCCACTTTCCTTTTTGGTTCTACTCCAAAGCTTGCTGTTACAATAAGTTTGGGCTAAAATAAAGAAGTTAAACTGTTAATACATACATTTGCAATGTATTTTATATATGTAATATATAAATATGTAAACAGATATAATACATAATTACATGTTTTCCATTAAATTCTTTGATTAGGGACACTCAATGTATAAAATCTATCTTCACACAATTAGAAACAGGGGTTAGATCAGTTTTCTAAGGAAATCAAGCTTGTATGAAATTTCTGTCCATTCATCTGTTTTTTGCTGAGTGGCATACTAATAACTTCTGACACTCTTCACCATTTTCAACCAATTTTCAGCAAAAAATCAACAGTATTAAGTTCTTGTAAACTGCACAAAAATTAATGAACAGAGAAAAACCCACCTCAATCTTACCCCCTCCATTAAGAAAAAGTGGTAAAGTGATCTCACCAATTATCTCTCTTGTTTAGCTTGCTTTCTAATTATCTGCCTGCACTCAATGGTATAATTCAAAACTAGCTACAGCACTTTGCTGGCTCTTTTCCAGCCTGCAATTAAACGGCACGAGAGGTAAAATACAGAAGAGACGAAAAAGAAGGCAAACAAGAGGCAACACGAAAATAGAAATACAAGAAGAGAATAAGCTAGAGTCATAAGGCACATGAGGGAAGTAAAGCTACAGTTTTTCAAGCAATGGTTGCAGGATTCAGGACGTAAAATGATGGAAAATTGGATTTCCACAGTTCTTTTGAGGGGTTTTTATAACAATTTCTATTTCCAAATGTGGAATTAGCATCTGACATAAAAATAACCTCAAGTTTTATGTAAGATTTCTGAAGTCAAGGAACCTGCATACAAATTATTTTGATTTAGGTTTCAAGATCAGTATTTTTATTTCTTGTATTTCAGGAAATAGGAGAGAGCACCAAAGAAACAAAGAGCACTAAAAGAAACATATTACTTCAGTCGGTAAAGAATAAACCTTCAGTCTCCATGCTTTTGGAGTTTTAGAAGTATATTTATCTTATGCCACTCAGACTGATTAAGATAGTTTACTAATTGTACAGATTAGCATAAATCTCATTAAGTATGCACAAACCACAATGCCACAGTTAAGGCTGCATTAAACTCAGCACAGAAAGCACAGATTAGATTTTTTTCTCGTGCAATAATAAAGTGTTTCCTGTCCAAACCTGCCATTCAGGGGAGTTTGCTAATTAGTATATATTCAAAATAAAGATTTAAAATGTCAGCATTTGTCATCTTTGTCTTTTGGGATGCACTGATTTTAATAAATTATAATACAATATAATGCAGTTAAACTGAAAATTCATCTGGAGGCTACCCTAAAATCAGACTGTAATGAATGTAAGATATTAACACAGTTCTATTCAATTGTTAAGATGAAAGACTGTTGTCAACATTAGGTTTACACTCATTTGTAAACAGTGCTGCCTCTGCTCATCAATTGCTTTGTAGGCAGCAAGGAACTTTAAAAATAACCAATACTAAATCGGCTAAAGTGATGCATTTCCCAAGTGAGGGTGGGTACTTGTAAGCATCATGGATCACTCCGTGCAAATCAAAGGTTCATTACCAGCTTTAACTGCTGTTTTCTAGTGTTTTACTGCTCTGCCTACTGACATTACTTCCTCTGCATCTCTACTCCCATATTGCTTTCATACAGCCATTTCCTACCTCTTCGGTGGCTCCATGTAGTCCTGCACAATAAGATTACATAGGAATATAGCTAGTTTGAAGGAAAACCAAGAAAAGTTCAAAGGTTTACTGGAGAAGGAATGCCAGTGATAGTGAGCAGTAGAAAAAAAAATATGGAGAAGTAGAAATGAGATAAGGCAAGGCCCAACAGTACCAGACCAGTTTCTGTTGCAAAGACACCTCCTGCAAAATTCCTCTATAGTCTCTCACAGCATACAAGGCAAAGATTAGAAAAATCAATAAATATATTTTATTGGGCCAAATAGCAAAGCTGCAAAAAAGCCTAAACTGAAAACCAAGTAGCTTTAGGGTATGAAAATATCAGGAGTGTCATGAAGAGATTTACAGACAGACCCAGCACTCAGGCCCTCACGATTCAACACATAAAGCTCGCTCTTCTTCACACCTCAGCCACTCATCTGATCACAAGCCTATGCTCAAGCCTACTGCACTTTTTTTGTGCCTCCTTTCTCCTTAAAAAAAGCAACTGACATATTTTCAAGAAAACCAATGCTTATGCAGTCATTATATAGTTCTGCTGCACCTGCTGGTACTGCCCTGGCTTTGTGGTTAGATAATCCAAGTCAGACTGCCATACGCATTTAGTTCTGCCTGGTATTATACAGTGCTCTAAAGAAAAGAGACTTGAATCACACCACACAAATAGGCAAAAACAAAAATCAAGATATGCCTTCTAATCTACAATACCTATTCCAAAAATAAACAGTGCTTCAAGACAAGACTGGACTGCAACTATTACAAGGCAATCGTACATCAGTAGGTCCTGTATCAGCAGCTGAGCTTGCTATCTAAACACCGGATCAACTTACGATGAGAAGTAGGGGTAACCATTCATAGCCTGTGTGCAGCAACTATGCCTTATTCAGCATAAACTACTACAAAATATTAGCTCATTTTTTTCAAGGAAATCTTACTAAAATCTCCAAATAAATGTGTCAACTGTGAGAAAGTGAGGAAAACAGTACTTCTGACCTCAATGGAAGACAGTAACAGATAGTTTTGAATAACCTGGGTGTCTCATACATTTTGTATTGCAAAGAACTGTTGTTCACTTGCAATTCATAATACTGCTTTAGTGATACACTTTTAAAAATCATGTCTGCAAACCTCCATTACTTGCATTTTATCTTGCAGGGTTTGGACTTAATATGTAAAAAGCCCTCTGGAATTGCTATATAATTATTGTGATTCAAAAAAACATTAGAAAATTCAGTTGTTGAAGGCATAGCAACTACCCCCTCAAACAGGCATATAAGCATATTGTTCTTAAGTACCCTCATTTTTCCTAGCTTACTAAGACAAAGTGCTTAAACAGATGTTATTGTAATTTCTCATAATATAGTTAATGTCCCTCAAAGTATCTACTGTTTTGATATTGCAAACTATACATTCCCAGATTCAGGTGAAAAGAAAGATGATAAGAAATGCATGTTCTTGCATTCTGTATCACTTCATCACAATTCACCTCAGAACATCTGTAACTGCCAATACCTGACAAAAGTAAAAACCATCAGCTGCATGACTTTGCCAGAGCTATTTAAAATTCAGGATGAATTAAAATAAGCTGGTAAGTTATACGTACATTTTCACAGTCACTAAAAAGTGCTTGTTATTTCTTTCTCTTAGATCTTACAATAAAATGTGAAATTTGACCTTTCTTCCACAGAAGCATGTCACAGACAGCTTCCCATTCCACATCTTTAACTCTTTCTAATTAATCTTACCAACAGTAGGTCCTGTACTGCAGCATCTAAACCAATTCACATAAAAGCATAATAGAAAGGTTAGGGCTTTTTCAGACTTCAATTAACAGAATACCATCTATCACAGCCACTTATATACATATTTTAAGATAACCGTAGTACTGTGCAATTCACTTATCAAGAAAGCTTTACAGTACTGCAAAACTGGAGCACATTTTTAAATTCAGACTGAGGATGTGCCTCTCCTTTTTACTTAGAATTTCATTACACATCAAATGGAACAAAAATTATTCAAAATATTTAAAAGTGCCTTTTAAAGAACAAAGGAAAAGACAATGTAAATTAGGATTACATTGGCCTGCAGCTAGTAATTCTATAGCTAACCCTGCAAAAGAGTTGCTATATGACCTTGGGTAAATGACTTAAACTTATCTATTTTCTTTTTAATGCATGAAACAAAGATTATGGTTATTGCACTGTCTCCTTTTGTTCCTCGGAGAAAGTCCATTGGGATTAATGAGTTAATATTTTCAAAATACTCTAAAAGTAAACATGCCAGATGATTCACCTTGTAGCAACTTCCACTTTAAACTCTATCATTTTTTCTTCTACATTCCTTTTTCCTGATCAAAAGCCTCTATGAGTTAGAATTAATTCTTCCAGCTCTTTGAAAAAGTGAGGGAGCTTGAAGACAGACAATCGATGGCTACCACAGATGGTCTGAATTGTCAAGATGACACATATGTTAGTGTTGTTCACTGGTAGAAAACAGTAACAGAAACTTGCAGTACAAACATTGTTAGCTGGTTTGAAACTAATGCATACACAACCTACCACCATACACATATAAGCTGCTAAGTAGGCTATTAAAGCACTATTTACATTTTCACTTACAAAGACTTACATAATGCTTCATCAACATGTTCAACTTGTACCAAACATGGAAGCCTTTAAAGCATTCACCTCTATTAATTATGATGTCTGTAGAGTCACTTACTTCAGACAACTGGTTCTATACCTGCCTTCATTCATGTATAAATAAGATTAAGTATCTGTACAGCTGAAAAATTTACTACCTAAAATGTATAAACATCAAGTAAACCAATGAAGTCATTTAGGGCTGGCAGCATTTTTCTCATCCACTTGAGGAAAGTGCTGGGTGAAAAGCCAATTTTAAGGGAATGCTTTGTAGACAAAGATTAATAAATGGGAGAAGAAAGTATGCTCTAAATAGACAGCAGCGTGTTAAACTTATGCTTTTTAAAAGGAGGTCAAAATTTGTATATCAATATCTGTTATAAAAGCATCACCCTTAGCACAGATGTAGTACTCAGTTCACATTTCAATGTTAGGCACTATAAACAAATTGAGACTGTGTACCACACAGAGAAATGTTATCATCTCTGGAAAAAGAGGGGTTTAAGTTATATGAATAACAAACACAATAGTTTTTGTTGTTCCAAATATATATTACCTTTGCATGATCTATGCGAACAGAAAGCTCTTTAGATGCAAATCCACCAAAAATCAGGCTATGGATGGCTCCTATTCTTGCACAAGCCAGCATACAGTACATTGTCTGTGGAATCATAGGCATGTAGATGACCACACGATCGCCCTTCTTCACTCCATGTCTGACCATGACATCAGCTAACCTGGAGACCTGTACTGACAAAATATTCACAACATATTACTGCTCTCTCACAAAAAAAGAACCTTCATATAATTAACAGACACAGCACATAAAGGAGACAAGGCAATATGATACAGAAAGAAAACGAATAATGCAGTCCAGATTCAATAAATTTTGGACAATTTCCTTTTTGCAAAAGAATGTGCAATACATGTCTTCTTTAAAAAAAAAGAGAATTAACTGAAGCTAATTATTTTACATTTTAGAGAAAAAAATACAATGCTATGCAAAATTTTAAATGACATCAACCCACTCTTTCTTTTATCCAGATAACTGTTTATATTTCTCAATTTTAGCTTTTAAGAATGCATGGGAACAGGGCATTTAATAACACACAGTCTGTCCTAACTAGCTAAGTTTTAAACAGAAATCAGTAAGTAGTATTATTTTCTCCGCTAGTGTTGTAAACTTCTCAGTACCCAAGACAAGAAATCCTATCCCTCAAAACAAATGTTAATACAAAGTCAGAGGAATACACTTAGACTTAAGAAACCATTTTTCCTCTCACTTTCAGATTTTCATTTTTGGTACACAGAGGCCTGAAGACATACTGTGCATGGCAGCAAAGGACTGGAACTCAAGAAATGTGATAGATCAGCAGCAATGTCAGCCATTTGTATCACCATGAGAAAATATTTATTACCTCGACAGCATGTAGTATCCATCACAAAAATAGTACCAAATATTTCATTGGTACACCAGGATGGACAATCTACCACGTACTAAGTTCTGTTAGAGTATGGGAACCTGTGATAAGCACTGTGCACTGCTTGTTATTAATTACCAACTGCCCAAGACCAATTTAAAGAACTAAGCTATCCGAGGTTTCTCAAGTTCCAGGGGCTGACTGTTGCGTAATATTCAGTATCTAAATCTGCTCACTGCCTTTACACTTTTCAACTAGATATCAATGTGTAGAGGTGTTTAAGCAATCGAGGTAAAAGCTACACGTAACTGCGCACAAAACATAGGCTCATAGTTTAACAGGAAAAACTGCAGAGATAGAAGAAACAAAGTAAAGTAATAATCTAATAGGAAAAGGGATGGAATTAGAACCATCCCACGAAGTCGTAAACTGGCATACTCCATAAGCATGGTTGCACATCAGTCAGATGTAACAAGAACAGTTTTGTTTCCAACAGTTCTACACTACTGGTAAGACTAAAAAGTTAAATACTGTAGGAAGTTCTTGGGATACCTGAAGACATACAAATCTAAGTTCAGAACAAAGGCATTGCTTTGTCTTATAGGGGAACTCTTCTTAAAAAGGCTGCCATTCTTTAGAAAATGCTAAAATAAACATAATTTTAAACACTTGCACATGAATTCCTCATATCTTACCTCTACTGCATTATTCCTTATTTATTCACTGTATACCACAGACATAGCTTCAAGTAAAATTTAGTCTCATGAAAGACAATTTTCTTCAGGTACTATCAGACTGGAGAGAAAAGAAAGGGGAAGCAAATTCCTGAGAGTAACACGAAGATGTTGCCTGTAGAACAGAAAATACCCAAGCTTCTGAAGCAGTGAGAGATGTTTTTCATTCGCCCTTGCGAATAATGCAAGCAACGGGAGCAGATTAAACCAATAACACACATCATGGAAGCAGGACAGGAGGGAAGTGCCCTCTTTTTCAAGGATGAGCTACTCAGGAGTGCAGATTATCTTTGAAATGTTTTATTTATAAAATTTTAGCTTTCTCTGTTAAAGAGTTACTTTATTCCAGTTGAATATTTCAAATTATAGTACCACTGTTACTTTCCAAGACTTGCAGGTATTAAAGTCTTTCTTCTACGGTTATATTCAAGAAAACTTGGGACAATTCCATCCAGTCCTAGGAGCCTGATACATGTACTAAAGAAGATAATACAGCATTACTCACTGCTTCTCTCTGCAGTGGGAACATATGTTCAGACTTTCAGCAACCTGAGACAGTAACATCCAGAAGCTGTAGATGCATCTGACTTGTGTTTGTATTAAATAAGCAGTTTATCCACAATCAAACTATGCACATTTCTAAACTTCTGCCTGAGGATTTATGAAAACGGAAAACACAGAAGCCCCAAGAATGCATGCTTGCATCAGAAGATAACAGCAGAGCCTCCATCTTTTATAAATATTGCATAAATCCCTACTGTTATTTTCAGCCACAAGAGAACGTGTTTATAATGCAAAATCATCACCATACCAAGCTGAAAACTCACACAAACTAAGGTATGTATATCACTGATTTGTAACAGACCTCTTATATTAAATGTTCCTGATCATCAAAAGAAAATATACTTAATTCTAGATCTGTTAATATCTATCAATATTCTATGAAATTGACATATGTTATCAAAACACAACAAAAATCACCAAGGCCTGGACATGTACTCAACTAGAATTTATGGCCATAACACCATCACTTAAGTTATTTCTAGATAGGATTGGTGAAAGTAATTCTTAGTAAGGATGACAACATTACTTGCAAAGGTAAATTCCTTTTCTATGCTTCCTACTGTCAAAATATTAAAATCTGCAAACTCATTGCAACACAGAGCTAATATCACTTCATCGCAAAGAATTGAGAAAATAAACCCTTATCTTTGCTGCTTCTGAGGTTCTCAAGCAGAGTGTTGAAAAAGAGGCCAGAGGTAATGAAAACAATATTTAGTGAGTTATGTTATATTCTGTGTAAGTGTGGATAGTAGACAATAAGTATTTAAGCACAATAGATGAGTATTATCATTCATTATTATTATTATTATTTTATAATTATTACTGATCATGAAAAAGGCAATGTTTGCCTGCTAAGGAAAAAGGCATTATTTAAAGATCAACAGATACCCGTTGCCTACAGGAAAGCTGGGAAGAGGCTCTCTATTAAGAAGCCCAGTGACAGGACAAGGAACAATGATTTTAAGCTGAAAGAGGGGAGACTTAGATTAGATATTAGGAAGAAATTTTTTACTTTGAGGGTGGTGAGGCACTGCCCAGAGAAGTCGTTGATGCTCCATCCCTGGAGGTGTTTACAGCCAGGTTGGATGAGGCCTTGAGCAACCTAGTGGAAGGTGGCCCTGCCCATGGCTGGGGTGCTGGAACAGGAACCATTATATGATTTCATGATAATTAGTAATTTTGTAATAGAAGACTCCCAATGCCTGTACACAAGCTATATAACTTTCCTACCTGGCTCCCAGAGGGAGAAAGTGAAGAGATCTGCATGTAGTCAAGTAATTTTTATGTGGGTAAAATGTAATTAAAACAGAATATACGTAGCATGTTGCAGACAGGACTCGTATGTCTTCCACGCAAACCCCACTGATCATTCGCCTGCACTTAACCTCACTACCCTAGAGAGTTTAATGTCACCAAAAACAATAACCCAATACAACACATGAGTATTTCATTTTCCTTGTGACCCTTCCCTCTTCCCTCTGACAGCCAGGGAGCATTTGGACTACATAATATATAATAAAACACTGTCTCTATCTGCACCTATTTGGAAGACTAGGAGACACCATAAAGCAGGTTTACATTGCCCTTAAGATTGATGTGGAAACGCTGAAACATCCAAGCAATCACTCTTTCTAAAAAGGGAGGGGGCAAGAGTGAGTAGTGACATTTCATTAAACTGTTAAAACCCACCACTTTTTTACAGCATGTTGCCATTTATGGTTTACATTAAGACAGAGTACTATATCACTCTGAATTTTACAGTTTCCTACCAGCCTGCTATTTCTTTGCTTTTCTTCAAGTTTAAGATTGCTCTATCACTTTTAATACATTTGACACTTCAGTAATAAAATCACTTGAGACCAAGTGATATAATAAGAAACTGAAGCAGGCTTTCAACTTGTGGGCTTAAATTACACTCCTGTCAAATGCAAGCCACCAGTGGCTTTATTTTCACCCAGTACCAAACAAACACTACATCTGTATTAGCAGTCCAGGTTTGGTGAAGTACTGTAGTTCTGAATTAAATCACCTGGGTGTCCCCATAGTTACAAAAAGCAGTTTTGGTCCACACCAAAATAACTCTTCTTATAAGATACCAGAAATTCTATTCCAAATGCTCCATAGAGGAATTTCAACATTCCTAGGCTGATCAACAACTGGGTCTCACCAGTGTCGAGTCCTTCAACGCAAGCTAATCACAAATGGATTCTTCAAATACCAAAAGCTCCTAAAACATCCTGAAGTGCATCTCATGGCACTAAAAAGAGCTGTATCACATACTCAAAGCACAAAGAATGAGAAAGACCACTAGAAATAAAATAATCCAGGTGATTCCTCAGCCACATACAGGAGATATGAGCAAAGCAAGACACATACACAAATACAAACTGACAAGAGCTAATAAAACTATTTTGGAATAAGATGCTTCATAGTGTTGGTCATTATGAAAAAAACCTGCCTACAGAAGAAATTACATCCTAGCCCATTGTTGATAACCTGAAGCCCTTCTTTCTCACCCGCATTTTTCTAACATTCAATGCTGTCAGAGGCTTGAGGGGTTGTTGGTTTTACTAATCCCATCACGTTGCTGCATTCAGAAATTATTTATTACAGCACTGAATTCAACATGTTAACTTGCATTGTTATTGAAAAGAACTGCAGAAAGAAATCATACCGCTTTTGTATACAAGATCTGTCAAGCATTAACAGCTGAAATAATATGCCTCAAATTCTTGCTAAAGGAAATCACAAGTGAGGCATTCTAGAGAACATACCTAGTGATGTAAACAGAAGGTTTTATTCACTTACATAACAACTTTCGCCTTAACTTGAAAATGGCAATATTTTCCAAGACAATCAGAAAACTTGTTTTTAAATTAACAGAAGCCATTGCTCCTTGTTTCTTCTGGGTATCTTTATATTTCCACAATAATATACAGATTTACTAACAGTTCTAGCAGAATTTGTGTCTCCCTTGTCTTCTTCTGCCATCTCATTACTGGAATTAGAGAATCTCCTGGGGAAAACTTTCGCCTACATCCTCATTTCGCTGGCTTCGGTCCAACATTTTAATGCTCATTTAAAGGCCTATCACAGGCATCAGTAGGAAAAAAAGTCCAATCAGTACATTCTGGAAGACTACTGTGTCATAAGTTTGCCAAATTTCTCCTCTCTCAATTTGGAATATTTCATCTGCAATGACATACAATTAACACACTTAAAATGCATTATCTATTCTAGTTCTGCCAAAAAAAAAAAAAAAGGTTTCCCACAGGTTGGTCACTAAACATCCACAAGCTCCCAACATTTCTTTCAATTATTTATAGTTTAGTGGTGCTTAACTTCAAAATTCCAGCATCACTGCAGCTCTTAGATCTGAACAGCAGTGTAACAAGTGAAAAAGCACAGGGATAATTTGAAAACAACAGGCTTCCTGAGCACATAGCTCAAGAGATCCCATCCTCCCTAAGGAGTCTTATTATCTTCAGCCAAGCACCTATGTCATTTTATTCATCCTTGCCACGAGTTTGATCCTGAAACAAATGATCCAACCTGCTACAAAACTCTGTATCTTCCCATCCTGTGACCCACAGTTATCCTACATAACTCCTGGTGAAGCCATCTGTAACCTCCACACAGATACACACTGTCAGTCTATTTTAAATTGGGAACTCGAGAATGAAGACAAAAGGCTTCTTTCCACACCAGGAGGTTCATCAACCTTAGTATGAGTGCAGTTCAAAACTATGACTGATTTATAATGAAACATGCACAGAATTGAAATTCTATTTCAAAATGGCAGGATAGAACACTTTGAGCTTACGCTGAGCAGACTGAGAACAGAGTGACAAGTGGGACTGCAGGCTGCCAGCCAAACGTCATCCCCCACACTCCACAGTGGTTCAGGAGGCCTTTTCTCAAAGTCTCTCCTAGATCCTGGCAATATCTACGCCACAAAATGCAGCAGCCCATGTATTTCCCATTTTCAGTAAATCTCTTTGTGAATGCCTTTGTTATCCGGTGTCCAATAGTTAAGAGGTAAACTAAGTCAAAGTTATTCACACAGAATGGACTAGACAGCTTCAACAGACAAGTTAATAATCTCAAATCCTGCCTTTCACCTATATTCTGTTTTGATTAAGGAGAAGAGCAAACTGTAGACAATTCAAAAACAGTATTTAGACAGGACTCAGCTACAAGTAAGATTATAATGAACTTCCAAATGAGTTCTGCTAGGTATCCCCACAAAACTTAAACCAGTTCTTCCATTTGTTTTGGTAATGCTGCTGTAAGAGGAAATGTGGAGGAAAGCATGTGTATAAATCTGGTATATCATAAAACAATTGAAATGCTTCTAGAGAACACAGATACCTAAACTTAGGAGACTTAATAAAAACTTCAAGCTTACAAGCAAAACAAAGGCTACTTGCCAAGTGCTTTTCACAGGAAATTCCTGCAGAGAGATCATGTACATTAAAATGCTGTATTATTCATTAAAATAAAACAAGTATTTTATATGTATATATATACATATATATAATTGATTAATATATACGTGTATATAATTGATTTCATATGTACATACATATTTTGTGTATATATTTTGTTTATATTTGGAATGTGACAAAACACATACATAAAATTATAATTTTACATAGATGTTATTGTATTTATATATATATTTTTAGAAAAAATAAATAAAATTAGATAAGGAGCTGGGCCCTTTTAAAGTCTCCTGATTTCTTGAAACGCTGAAGCCGGTCGTTCTAGCTCCAAAATACCGCATGGGAATTTCTAAGTTCTTTTTTGGACTTGTTAAATGAACAGAAAACTGGTGACGAGTAGATGTTTTCTATATATTCCTTGAAAGGTAAAGTGCAGTACAGGTTTATCATTTTTTGCAGCTGTTCCAACTTCTCTTCCCTGCAACAACAGCAATCTCACAAACTGAATTACCGTACTGTGAAGCTCATTTTACATTTTAAACCGCAGGTTCACATTACTCCAGACCCCATGTGCATATCTGAAGCACGAGTTCATTCCCTTCAATGTAATGCATCTTGCACATTGAAATTCATTAAGGAAGAATAAGAGTCTAACTCAAACGCTTCTTTGCACTCAGTATTAACGCAACTGGAATAAAAAAAGCCAGCTAAACAGGGGAGCAGCATGAGGGGCAACCTACCAGCTGACAGCTGTGAGAGCAGAGAACCTTGAACAGGGCAGACTGCAAACACACAACAGCCCACGGTCATGCACTGAGTAAATCCAAATGGGCTGACGCAGAACTGGGTATTCATGACCCCAGTTAGGGGCAAGTTACCTCAGCCGAAAGAGGAAGCTGAAATCCACAGACTTCCAGACCGAAAACCATTGCGGGGCGACTAACTTCAACTTTAACCTACAACAGGTTGGTTCTTTTTGGTTCAGCTCTTTTTAGACCTCCTGCCTCTTAAATTTCATTTAGTTTTACTATCAACTATGTGCAACAATAGCCAAGGTGTGTATCTCCATTGCTACTGGAACAGTACTCTTCTTCATGGTAGCAACTGTCAAGAGACTTAATGAATACTTTGCTTTACCTTTTAAACATGAAATAAGAACTGTTGGGAGGGACAGGGGGAGAAGGTCAAAAATCCAACACAGAAAAGTTCAAAATTTAACCAACCAGGAAAAAATTTACTAAACTGTAGAAGAAGAACGAGAGGAAGATCAAAATCTCTTAGATGCAGTATAATTGGGTACAGGTAGTGAAGCTTACAAATCAATACTGAACACAGCAAAAGGAATAAACTAGCAAGATAGACAATTTCTCTAGGATCCACCTGCCATGCAATATTTATGTGCCATGCAATATTTACCACCCATTTGTGGTAACAAGGTTTTTCTCTAACATACCTGTTCAAGCAGTTCCTTATATGTTATTTTCTCTTTGGTATTTGTTACAGGACTGTCATAAATAATGGCAGTTTGGTCTCCTCGTCCATTCTCAACATGACGATCTACAGCATTGTAACAGATATTCAGCTCTCCTCCTACAAACCTAAAAAGAAGTTGGAATTCCATAACAGCTGGCCTTCCAAATTAATAAGACTTTTTTTTTAATTATTTTATTTTTAATAAATTAAAACATGCAATTAAAATATAGCTCATAAAACGTTATACTCAGTTCAGGAAGTAATTTTTTATGCTATAACCTCACAATCTACTCAAAAACCTAAATAAGCCTATTAGTGAAAAAAAAGTAAAAGTGAAGTATTGTACCTTAACTGACTTAACCAACAATATATTAAACTTGGTCTTGATTTAACTTATTTCACATCAATCATTCTGATTTTTATAGCTAAGGTTTCACAGAAAAAGCACACAGTCACATAAACCAATGTGACATCATGAAAATATGTTATCACACTACTTTGTATTGGCATGCACACATATCTTTTTTAAGAACAGATTCAAGACTCAAAATATTCTTATCCATCTCTTCACAACAACAGTTACGCACACAAGCATAAATGAAACTGACCTCAGCAGTTATAAAATCTTATAAATTTGTCTGACATTCATAATGCATTTGACATTACCATGTTTTACAGTAGTGACTCAAAATCCCCTGTAAAATGATGTGATTCATAGCCTCTTCAGCACCAGACATTCACAGAAAATTCTCGCCTTCTAATTAAACACTTCACAAACTCAAATTCATTTTTATTGTCATTTTACAAAAAAAAGAAAGCAAATTCAAGTGCAGCATAATCCTCAAGTGAGAAAATACAAAAAACACCAGATACAAAGATGACTGTACTAACTGAAAGATGACACAGAATCTAAAAATAAAAGTTCACTCTACACAATGTTCTTTGTGTTTGTTTTCCTACCTGCACTTACCTCTCTACAGCAAAAAGAAGAGCAATACACAGTAAAAACACACCTGAGAGTTTCCAACAGCTCTATGGAGACATTTACTATGACAAAGTATTGTTACAATGTAAGTAGAAATAAAAATAGATGGCCTATAGTAACCCACTACTAGTCAAACAGTATTTCCTTCTTCACCTAGCCTGTCTAATCAAGGACTGCTCTAAATTAGAATATTTTCTATATTATTCATATATCCATATACACAGATACCATAGGATAGTCTTTATTGTTAAAGAATGGCAATTATTAAACCAAAACCAGTTAAGACATTTAAGATGCAGCACTCTTTTAACCTGACTCCTTCACAATGCCATTAATATGGTGAAAGTGGGGCACCACGAAATTAACAAAAACATTCTGTGCTACAAACCCCTTTCCATAAAACAAAAATTGCTTGAACAATATAGGACTTGGAGTAGTTTCATGTAATATAATAAAGAGAAACTCTGTATTACTGTCATAAAAGTTGTGCAGGATTCAGGTCATCCATCGATTTTCATATCAAATCACTGTAGGATAATATGAACAAGGGAATAAGGGACCACAGTACCTGGGCTATTAGGCATAACCACTTGAGAATGTTCAAAACATGAGAAAGCACCAGAGCTTGGATTCTTCTAAAGATACATGGAAACATCAACACTGCCACATGAAGTTTTAACAATCACTTGTGAAAAACTATGTGAAGGTTGAAATAAAAAACAACAGTGTGAAAGCCTTGCTACCATGTTCAGAAGTAGAGATGCTCTTACAGGATCAGGGAAGTATAGATGCACCCACTATGACCACAACTGCAAGACTTTTGCTTCTCTGTTGTCACTCAAGCACATGCTCAAATACCTAACTCTGGCTGTCAAATAAAAGCAGCCTGGCCCTGCGCTGCTGCAAACTTTTGTTGATTCAGTGCTTCCCAAGGAGATGAATATCTGTGAGGAACTTGGATTTGCTTGAATAAGATTTAGTTGGAAAGAAACAGTGGCATGAAACCAGTATCCAGTCTTGGAATAGGGACATCAGTGAGATGCTCCTACTTAAAACAGAGGTCTAAAATTAAAAATATTCCAATAGGTTGCAGAAAGATCAAAAGTGGATCTGCAAGATGTTTCTTAAGAGCTGCCAATAAGTCTCGCCATAATAAGCAGGGCTGTAAAATGTTAATTTGTTGCTAACCAGACAATTATCTCAATGCTGCTTACCAAATGAATCCAAGTCTGAAGAACCTTTATTTAGGCTGTGTTCCTAATGCTGAGAAATCAATAACATTCAACGAATTAAGCAAGGGAAGAGTAAAAAAAAATTAAAGGAATAAAACAGTAACAATTCTAATACATAAAAGATATTGCATTCAGTTCACTAGCAGCTCATCTACTCTCCACTAGTGCTATGGTGCAAATAAATCAATGACAGGGTTCTGTCAAAAATCACAGCAGAATCTGAAACTGGTTATAATATCAAAACAACTTGCTGCACAGCAACATTTTAAACCACTATTCTGACAATATCTACCTATCCTTTTGATAAGTCTTTTTTTCCTTCATACATGCATGAAAGTAGCAGCCTTTGGTAATCTTTTTTAATAATTTGAGTGTGGTTATCCACATTAGGGCCCCCTTGAGCCTTTTAAAGCTGCCTGCAGTAGTCACCTAAGAATTACTGCCTCTTCATGACTCGGGCTTAGCACTTCCCACCTCAACCCAGCACTGAGGTCTCCCAGAGTTTCTGTAGCTTCACAAACAGGAATCTCAAGTACATGAACTTACCTCTTTAGTCAGGCTTTAAAAAGACTACTAACCTTTTAGTGATAGGAGAAGAAGAGGGCACAAAAATGCTGATCTTCTGTTCATGTTTTACTCTTGGTAAGTCAGTTAGTTAAGTCGTCCACAGCAGAACTCCCACTATATACAGCTTAACATCTACTATCTATGGACTGGAAATTCTTTTTACTGAATTCAGTATTTTTTTGGATGTGACCACATCCCACTGGCTAGCAATGAAATAAGTATTGTAAGGAAGAAGGCAACAGATTATTATGCCTTAATTGACTTCACTCATAACATTCAAAAGTTATGCTTTAATTCCCAATGCTATCTGCTATCTTAAGAATCAAAGCAGCTGTATGCAGAAACAATTTTTATCCTTCATTCAATGGTTCAGAAGCAAAGATAATTAATACAAAAAAAAAAAGAAAGAAAGCAAAGACTCTCAATAAAGCTGGCATATATGCAAAAGAAAAATCTACATTAAAAACTATTTTGCACCAGAACTGTAAAAAAAAAGCATTTTGCTAAAATTCTTTTATGCCATGCAGAGTACATCCAATTCCCAAGCCAGGTTCCCATGAATCAATGGAATTTTTTAATTATTATCTTTCTAGATGAAGTGAGAACAGAAGCTGAATAAAGTGTTAGACAAACCCACAACAATATTAAATATTTTTAGATAATATTTTGTTAATTAAACGAGTCACATTTTTTAAAAGCGCAAGCAACATTTGAACAGCAATCTGTGCAATATTTCTAAAGTTCAAAGAGGATTTTTATGCTGAACTTATGTCTTAGAATCAGAGAAAAAATTTAACTTGCAAAATTGGCTTCTGCCTGCATACATTAGGAAAAACTGTTTCCGCATTCCTAAAGAAATCCTTGCTTTAACGAAATAAACTGTTCAAGTGTTCCACTATCTTCAGCATTAAAAATATTTTTCCTTTCTAACATCTAAAATCTACAACTCCCTCATTGCAATTTAAAACTTCTGGTTTTGACCTCTTCAAAGCCAACTCAGAGAACAGTTTTGCCTTCACCTCTGCAGCCAAATTCAATATGTTTGAAAACTTAATCTCCTTTTTGACTTTTACAACAAATAATTTCAATTCCTCTTTTTCTTGACCAATCATGCTTTTTTGCTCTTGTCATTATTTTTGGGAAGGCAAAACCAGATGATGTTTTGCGCTATAGCCACTGATGCAGGTTAGAACATTCAATGGTACCTGGGATTACTGCTTCAACAGAACAGCCAGGGGATGGCGACACTTGCGGCGGATAAAGGCACGGACCCCGATGCAGGTTCAAAATGAAGTCCGAATCAGACTCGTTTATTTGTAACACAAATTGCTCTTTTGCAACAATCTTTTTGCAAAGTCATTGTCCATGCACCAGTTTAACATCAGTGATTGGGTTAAAGCACTTGTACAGCGCCTTGAGCTGTTTCTTAATTGGTAGCACAAGTTCTGTTCTTCTTTACCGAATCCCTGCTGATGAACTGCTCCGGACTTTCTACTACTTCAAGGTGAGCCAGTTCTCAGCTCATTATCAAACTCTGTCAAGGCCTCTGTGTTATTCTCTGTGTTACTTCCCAGGCTTTAACCCTACAGACACTGATAACACACATTTTGGAAATACATTTGGCAGATATTAAAGAAAAAACACTAGGACATGCTGCATGTTTCTTTCATGCTCTTATGGTATTTAGAAATGACGAACTGGTGTTTGCCTTACATTTACATTTTAAATACTTTAACCATCTCCTTCAGCTTCTTCGAGTGAAGTAAATGAAACTGGAAAATATATGAAAAGTATCTCTTTCTGTAAGTCTCAGGTTTAGCAACCGAACCCAAAGATACTGAAAATAAATGGATACACATCAATTGACCTACTAACGTATCTCTGAAACTAGCTGAAATGATCACTGAAATTCTAGTTCAAGAAGCACATTTATGAACATAACACTATTTTTAACTTCTCCATGAACTGTTTCCTAGGTAATCCTCTGAACCAGAACCACAACTCTATCCTGTTAGACCATCAAGCTATCTTTTTCTTGGAAGACTGGCTTCTTCCTCTTTTCTGCCCTCTTTGTTTTCACTTCAGCATGTCCTTTGAAAGAGCCTCTGTTATTCTCTCTCTTATATTCAGTCTTTTCCTCAAAGAACTTATCCAGTTGTTGTCCTGCTGAGCACTCCAAATGCAGGTAATCATCTGCAACTTCGGAAGCATTAGACTACTACACTAGTATCACTATTATCCGTTAACATGAACTTAAAAAAGAAATAAAATTGCATGTTGTAAATTAAGACATTAAAAAGGATTACATGAATTTGAATTGCTTTCCTTTTCATTACCCACAACAGAGCAACCGAATGCTGACACACAAACAGTATTTTGGGCCTGATGTTGAATCT
The DNA here is from genome assembly GCA_033556795.1 of Tapera naevia. Lineage (NCBI taxonomy): Eukaryota > Metazoa > Chordata > Aves > Cuculiformes > Neomorphidae > Tapera > Tapera naevia. Next base: position 9,955,831 of record JAUMJJ010000059.1, read on the forward strand.
TCAGAGACTTGCATTTTTGTACAACCCCATTGAATAACAGAGTGGCTGAGGTTGGAAGGGACCTCTAGAGATCACTTGGTAAAACCTCCTTGCTCAAGCAAGGCCATCCGGAGTCAGCAGACCAGGACCAGCACCAGATGGCTTTTGAATATCTCCAAGGATGGAGACACTACAACCAGCTCGGTCACCCTTACAGTGAAAGAGCATTTCCTGATGGAGGGAATCCTCTGTGTCTGTGCCCCTTGCCTCTTGTCCCATCACTGGGTAACACTAAAAAGAGCCTTGCTCCATCTTCTGTTCACTCTCCCTTCAGGTATTTATACACATTAATGAGATTATTTCAGTTTGTGGCAATCTGCATCCACAGAGGGTGAAAGATAGAAACGAGACACGAGACCAGAAAAGACCCTTAAAAGATAAGTCTGACTTCAGCTCTTGAAAATTTATCCAGTTATCCCTGCTGTAAGATTAAATAACTTCCACCTGAGAAGCCACAATGCTTTACAAAGATCTAACCATGTTACTTTCAGCAAGCAAGGTTAGCATGCTCAGCAAATCATGGCACGTTTGTTTGACAGAATCTGATAGTAAAACCATGCTCACTAGTAGGTATATTCTCATTCCCTAGTTTTTAAAAAGTAATAATTGTATTGACTTCTTCATTATTATGTTCAGGAATGTCAGAGCCAGTGAGCTTTAACGGTCTTCAACTATGCAGGCAAACCTACTTACCCTTTTTGAACTGTGCCATGATCTAGAAATCAAGGTCAGTGGACCACAGGTCTCCCTCTTCATCCATTTTAGGACTTCTAACTGTTATACGGCACTGCTGACTTGAGGAGATTTATCCTGGCTAGGTGTTGTTATTCAGCTTAAGATATACCAAAAATTTTCACTACTAGATGCCAAGCAATAACATCACACACCAAAAAGAAAGTGAGCTCCACTCTCCTGGTTCTGTGTCTCTTCATTCAGACATATTTTAGTGACTAATATGTTTATTTTGAAAATTATTAGTATTTTTAAATTAAAATCAAACCAGGAAAATATAAAAATTGTAAAGAATATCAATGCACCAAAGATGACTCTCATCCTGTGTTGCCTTTTTTATTGTATACCAGCTTCTCCTTCAGAAAAGATCAAAGATCACAAAGAAGCAGTGGTGGTCAAAACAAAATGGTAACATGTAAATCACCTTTGAGAAAGTACTGAAAATCCTATCTAGTAATTTAGAAGAAAGTTGTAATATTCTGTCCTAGGGCAGTCTGCAGTTCACCACATATATATATATATATATATATATATATATATCAATGTGAATGCTTTTGTCAACGACCACCCAAACGACATCCTCTAAATCATAGAATCATAGAACGGCTCAGTGACCTTAAAGCCCATCCAGTTCCAACCCCACTCCCATGGGCAGAGACACCTCCCACCAGACCAGGCTGCTCAAGGCCCCATCCAACCTGGCCTTGAACACAGCTAGGGAGGGGGCATCCACAACCTCCCTGGACAACCAGTGCCAGTGCCTCACCACCCTCATCGTCAAGAATTTCTTCCTAATGTCTAATCTAAAGCTTCCTCCTTCCAGTTTAAAGATACTCTCCCTCGTTCTATCACTTCTTGCCCTTGTAAAAGTCCATCCAGAGCTTTCCTTTAGCCCCCTTCAGGCACTGGAATGTCGCTATGAGGTCTCCACGTAGCCTTCTGTTCTCCAGGCTGAACAACCCCAACTCTCTCAGCCTGTCCTCACAGCAGAGGGGCTCCATCCATCTGATCATCTTTGTGGCCCTCCTCAGGACCCATTTCAACAGTTCTATATCGTTCTTTTGTTGGGTATTCCAGAACTGGACACAGTACTCCCAATGGGGTCTCACAAGAGCAGACTAGAGATGGAGAACCACCTCCCTTGACATGCTGGCCACAATTCTTTGATGCAGCCCAGAATATGGTTTGCCGCCTGGGCGGTGAGCGCACATTGCTGGCCTACAACTTGCTTAGATAGCTCCCAAGATTAAACAGCTCTGAAAGCCACTGTTTTCATACACGTTCCTTCCCTGGCACCTGATGCCCGATTTTCCAGCTCATAGACACCTGTTCCCAAGTCAGGCCAAAAAGGGGTCATAAAATTGCTTGGTTGGAAAAGACCTTTGAGATCAAGTCCAACCATACCTGTCCACTACTAAACCCTATCCCTTACCAGTCTATTAAATAACTCCAGGGATGGTCACCCAACCAGTGCCTGACAGCCCTTCTGGTGAAGAAATTTTTCCTGATGCTAATCTGATGTTGCTGGTCACTTGGGAGAGGAAACCAACATCCAGGTAGCTACAACCTCCCTTCAGGCAGTTGTAGGCACTGATAAGGTCTCCCCTCAGTCTCCTTTTCTCTAGGCTAGTTTCCTCCGCAGCTCCTCGTAAGACTTGTTCTCCAAGTGGAATCGGGAGATTAGGGTGCACGCACTCATCTCACTTAGACCCACAGACTCACATGCGTGTGTCACGCCTGTCGCAGCGCACAGAGTTCCCCTCTCACCCCAACACACTCATCCATGCTGCTTTTAATCATTCAACTGATACCAAAAATGACAGCAAATAAACTCTTTAAGACTCGTTCTGGACTTACGGAAAAGCATCCCTTATTTCAGCACTGGATGCATGAGAGAATGATTTCCATCAATCACATGTAACAATACAAGAGCTGAAGACAGAATATATTTCCCACTTACATGCATACGTCTACACTTTCCCAGAAATCTTACACATATTCTATTACTTCCAAGGACTAATTTTAATGTTACTATGAACTTCACAACAGCCAAATCTCTCTTAACTGGAACTTTGGAGCCAGCTTTCTGTCTGACATCGCATTTCAGATAGGGGAAGACTGCAAACAGAGATGATCATAGAAGACACATCTATTCAGCACAGATCATACTTAACACGAGATGTTATCATTTCTCTCTGAACAGTGTCTGGAAAAACACTATTTGAAAAAATGCATGCTGTCAAGAAAATATGCCATCAGAGGGACATTCTGTCCATCTTCCAAAAAATAGTTTCTTAGATGAAACTTAACTTTAGCTTTAATCAAAATATTCTACTTTTGTAACAGTAACTACCTCTTGTATCAAAGCTTAACCCAGTGTAATCATTAAACTCCTCTGCGCCCTGCAGCCAACTTCTTCACCCCCCCAAACGCAAACCGGGGCAGCTCTGCGCTAACCACACAGCCCCCGCAGCCCCGGCCCCTGGGCACGCAGCGCCCCCCGCCCCTGCCCCGCACCGGGATGCACTCACCAGGAGGTGCTGCCCGCGCAGCCCCTCTCCAAGGCCCGCGCCCAGGGTCTGTCCCACTGGATCTGCTCGGCGGCTGCTCCCCACACTTTCTCCGGCTCGGCCACGGAGCACTTGAAAACTTCCTCGTAGTCGCCGAGCGCCCTGCGGGAGGAGGAGGCGGCGCGGGCGGCGGGCGGCGCGCAGGGGGCGGCAGCGCCCCGGCCCCGGAGCGGGGTCGCCGCGCGGAGCCGCCCCGCGCAGAGCTGCACCGGCCGCCGCCAGGCACCGTCACCCCGCACCGCCGCCGCTGCAGCAAGCTTCGGCAGCGCCGCCAGCCCGCCCAGGAACCCCATTTCCCCCGGCCTGCAAGGCGGAGGCGCCACACGGAGCTCCAAAAAGCCCTGGGGACGGCACAAACCCCGCGCCTCCCCGCGCCAGCCGTGCCCCGCGGCGGCCCCTGCGACCCCGCCCCGGCGCTGCCCTCGGCGCGGGGCCAGCGGGACGTGGAGGCGGCTCGGAGCGAGGCGGGGGGCGGAGGCTGCGCCCCGTGGACCCGCGGAGGGCCGGGGCGGGCGGCCCTGGCAGCGGTCGGCTGCGAGCGGTGGAGGGGGAGAGACAAAAGGGAAGAGCGAAAAGCGGAGACTGTTTTGACACGGTGATTGCGTGACCCGTAGCCGTCAGGCTCCTCAAGTAATTGCTTGGAAAAGACAGCCTTGCTTTGAGAAAACTTCCCTGTGATGAATCGAGCCAGAATGTTTGTACCAGGAAAACAAAGTTTGTTGTGTTTTCCAGCAGCCCTACCTAATCCGTAGTGGATTTTTTTATTTTTTTGCACATCTCAAGTATTTAGAAACTCTTTCTGAGTTTCACTGGTAACGTTTTATGCACAAGTCAGCTAAGACCTACACCAGCTTCAAAGGCGTTATTTTGTCCCTCATTAAATTGTTTTAGTGCTATAATAGGTCTATCCATAACAACTCTATCAGCAAATTCTTCCTATGATTACATTATAAAAATGTCCTATGGCTAAAGGGAGATCTATAGTGTGTTTCATATTCATCGTTAACTTGGGCATCTGATTACCTGGCTGCTGTTAAATTAGTGCAATAGAAACATAACAACATATCATGGGTAAAGAAATAAGAGGATCATAGAATGTTTGGGTTGGAAGGGACCTTAATCCAGTTCCAACCCACCTGCAATGGGCAGGGCCACCTTCCACTAGGACAGGTTGCTCACAGCCTCATCCAGCCTGGCCTTGAAGACCTCCAGGAATAGAGCATCCACGACTTCTCTGGGCAACCTGTTCCAATGCCTCACCATTCTCACAGGAAAAAATGTCTTCCTAATACCTAATCTAGATCTCCCCTCTTTCATCTTAAAACTGCTACCCCTTGTCCTGTCATCGCACTCCCTGGTGAAGAGCTCCTCCCCAGCTCTCCTCTAGGCCCCCTTTAAGTACTGGAAGCCCACTATAAAGTCTCCTGGGAGCCTTCTCTTCTGAAGGATCAGAGGAACCAGTCTGTTTACCCAGTACAGTAAGTTTAATATGTGAAATCAGTTTCTTATCCTGAGGGGGGAAAAGAGAGGTGGAGGATTTTGCTTTTTAGAGTTCAAGTTCATCTGAACTTTTATTTCACCTTCAAAATCACTGATAGTATCTCAGCATAAAAAACTGTTTGCTGCTTCTATTTCTCAGGCAAATATAATTAGCTCACAGAGTTTCCCATGGCTTGCAGAAACTGTTAGAATTGCCTAGTGCACTGCACGGCAGTTCACTTCTCTTTCCACCCCGTCAGGGGCAGCAGAGCATACAGCCTTGAGCAGCATAACACAATTTCCAAAATGTCCAAGTTAAGGATCAGAGGCTTATTTCTGAAAAGAAATTAATACCCCCAAAACCTGAAATACCTGAAAGACTAAGTGGACACTATATGAAAACTTCCCTACGACAAGGTAAATGCTAGAGCATGCCCAGAAAGCAAGGAAATAAGAAATACATTTCTCAAAAAAAAAAAAAAAAGGAATCAAAATACAGGTTCTCATATGTAATAATTTTATGGTTACTTCTGAGAACATTGCTTTCTCACATACTTTCTCCACTGCAAAAGGACAGTTGCTGTCAATAGAGTCCATTAGTCAAAATTTTAAAAATAAATAAACTAAATTAAAGAGAGAGAAGCTTGCAGAGACTCTAAAGACTGTGACACCCTGACAACCCAGAACTCAGATGCCGTTGCTGAATGCTTGGTAGTATTGCATGCATTGTACAAATGCCTGAAGAGCAAAACATCCAGTCAGGTCATACACAGCTGATTTTAACATTTTAAAAATATTGCCAGAATTATATCTGTTATTTCCTATCTTTATGATGGCTAGGCTAATTTTCACTTAAAAGAAACATTCCAACTGAAAATTCTTATGGTGACGTGATTAATTTTTTTTGGTGCCTGCTCAGAAATCAGCACACGCAGCCTTAGACTTCAGGGTGGTCACAAGCCACTCCGTAGCTGAATCCAGTGCAATGGCTGTCTACCTGAGGCATGCAACTGGTGGACTTAATGAGAAATATCAATTGCCTCAGCCCAATATGTGAAGCCCACTCCCCCAAATAAAATTTTTACAGGTTCATTATGTCCATTTCCAAGGAGTAAGCCTTCATATTAAATGCCTTACAAGCTGTGTTCTTCAAATCACCAAGACCTTGACGCCCATCTGGTGTAGGAAGGGACCTACAGGAACTGGATGCAGCCAGCCTCTGGGTGGTGATAGCATCCTATTTCTGAGCTAGAACACCTCCCTTTTCTCTCCTGGGGATTAAACTGTTGAGGCCAGACTAGCTAAAATATTTAAGTATATGTGCTCTGCAACAAATTAGTTACAGGCACTACCACTTGAAAGTAGTATCCTGAGCTATAAATACCTAATGGATTGTGCGTGCTACTGTCTAATATTTCCAGTGGTGTTGAAGAGCAATTCTAACTATTTTTCCACTCTGTCCTACTAGACAGTCCTACTAGAAATGATACACCAGAGGTGCAGGGGTTACCAATTAACTTTATCTGAATGTGAAGGGCATTGAATTCCTGTTTTAGCTAACATCCTAATATCAGTTTCCTAAAGGAATGTTTGTAATAAGTAACTGTGGAAGATACTTTATTAATTAAATTACTCACATCCCATACTGATAGCTAAAAGGGTAAAAAGGGAATTACTAATTCTCCCAATTACATGCTAGCAATTTAAGGTTCACTTACAAATGCTGTTATAGCAGATTTCTGAACTGATTAATTTTCCATCTAAGGATTTTTGTTCTTTTTTGCAAAATTGACGATCCTGAAATTCACACTCAACAAAGGATTTTCAAATAATATCAAGTGATGCATGTAGCAATTGCCCTTGTAGCTGTAGACTTTACTGAAAAAACATATGTATGTTTCTAGGCATAGATCTAGAAAAAACAAACCATGAAACATAACGTGAGCATTTCTGCAGCTGAAAAATAATTTATCTGAAGCTCTTCTTTGTTTAAAAAAAACATTTTTTCTGCAACTCTGTCTTTTAATCCAGGCATGCATATTTGGAGATATACATGTATTGAAAAAAAATTAGCAGAAAAGTATTATAAGTATCTCCTGTATACAAAATGCTCTGATGTCCTAATGCATGAGACATTCAAACTTTGGTAATTCAAATTTCAGTCAGAGTCCTTTTGTAAGCACAAAGTAAAACTGTAGTTAAAAAATTAGCACATATGTTAAAAACTTTGCTATAGTTCTATACTACCTTTTGTCCAAGTCTTAGACTGTACCTATCCCAACAAACCGCCAATGTTATGTTAGTAAGATTCAGAGTCCTGTATACCAGAGCTGTCTGAAAGCTAGAGAGGCAACCACTGTCTTCTACAATATGCAGTAGTCTGCAGAGTTAAGTTCATGTCAAGATAAACTTTTCTATTTTCCTGAGAGGTGATGGAAAGTAGTAGTGGTAACCTGCACCTTCTAAGGAGCATAAGTAAATAAAATTACCCTTCCAGTTTACTGTCCAGTTTTAGACTATTAAACATATCATGGTTTTACTTGGAACCCACTAAAAATCTCGTACAGAATTAAAAATAATTAAATTACTCCTTGAAAAAAACACATATTTGGATAGAACTTTTCAAGTAGATATTTTGACTATTTTTAGTGAATATAAAAGATATTATGGCTTGTTCTGCAATCGTGCAGTCTGATCATAGGAGAAAACAAAGCGAAATAAGCAACCAAAGACGAAGCAAACAAAACAAACCTCACAGAAATACCTATACTTACCACTCTTCTTTGTTTGCTGCCTTCCAACCTAAAGATGCTTTCATGTCAGAGGTGTTACACATACTTAGTTTTTGCAATGCTCAAAATTGTGATGCAGTACTGAAATCAGTGTGTCCATGGTAAATCACTCCTCTGCCTGCTGAAGCACTGGGAATTCTTGACCTTCTGTGTATTTCTGTCTTCTGGAAATGAGTGTGTCTGGTGTGCTGGAAGACAAATGAAGAAAACTTACAAGAATGCTAAAATATCTGTATCTGCAGGCAAAAGCCATTTTTCCAGATCTCAGTTCTGTTTCAGAAAGCTTCTTGGGCATGTGCTTAGCTTTATTCATGTAAGTAGTCTTACTCACATGAGACCCTGCTAAATCTGAGTCAAGTGCTCAGACAGCTTTGATATAACTCTGCTTGGCAATAAACTTCTATATTTTAAGTTCTAAAAATAATTTGAAAGTGCAAGGAAAAAAACAGATTGATAATTGGAATTTTGTAGTTTAAAAAAAAAATTAAAAATGAATACACCACTTAAGAAATCAAGCAGATGAAAACAAAATAGTTTCATGAAAAAGTAAAATGTTCTTCAGTATTTAGGCATGCTTGAGGAAAAGAGATCGGTAAAATTTTAGCTTCTGCTGTTGTGGATTTAACTTACAAACTTGATGATGTAATTTTATAGACTGTCATTGAATTTGATTTTTCGCTATTTTATGTCCCTGAGCTGCCCAGCTTCCTGAAATTGCAGATTATTGATTATTTATCCATACAAGAGTAAAATCTGCTTTTTTATCCAAAGCTATTCCCATGTCTTTGATATGCCTCTGCCTCTCTTTTCCAGATCACTGCGTCAGAACCATCAGAGGCGCAAGCACTGTTATTACAAAACGTTCAACATTCAATATGTATTCTTTGAAGGGGACAAAAGGACTTTAGGCACTGGCATCTTATTGATGTTGCTTTTGAACGTAATAACAAAAATCACCATGGATTTTGCAACATTTTTGTTAACCCAGAAACTTTCTTTCTCGCAGAACTACCAAAAAGCCCTCAATTTAAGTGCTAATGTCACTATTGGCATAAAAACAGTTTTAAAATTACCTCTTAGGTCAATATTTCTTATCAACAACACTTTCTCAGTTTGAGAGTAAAGCCCAAGAAATAAGCAGAAGCTAGCCACTACTGTGGGAGCTCTATGCTGAAAATTTGCAATGACTCTAAGTCCTATTTTCAGCCTTCCTTGCCTAAGATAAAAGAGTAAAGCTGATTTTTCATGGAATATCCAGGCTCTCCTGAGTCTGAAGTACAGAGATTCTGTCTCCCATCTTGGAAGAATTGTGGAGGCTGTGGGGAAAATAGCTTATATGTAGCTAAAGGTGGGAAACAAACAAACAAGCAAACAAAATAAACAAAAACCACAAGATGTGTCTGAGAGTTTCATAACAATACCTAAAAACTTGTACTGAGCTGCTTTCATACTCAAAACTTGGTGTTTTGCACAAGAAATCTGTGTGCATGAGGAGTGCAGAACTTGCATTATTGTTTGAGCTAAAGACACCAAAGGATGCTCCTAGGAGCACGGAGTTAGTTGGCACAGATTTAGTATTTATCTTGTCACCTGTCATATCCCTCTGGAACAATTTAATCAGTCACATTGCAAGGGCAGCAAACTTGCCTAGGAACCTGGCCCGTGGCAAAATATGGCTCAACATATTAGCATATACTGAAGAGCCTCTTTTTGCATAACTGACATTTGCTTAGTCTGCTCCATTTCTGGTTACCTCCCAAAGTTTCATTTTAGCAGTCCCATTCTCAACAGTTGCTGGATTTTGTCCTTGTGACATATTTCATGATCCTTATTCCACTACATAACTGTATCCGCTGTATGACAAGAAAACCTAATGTTCAAATGCTGTGGCAATGCACTGGATTAGTCCAGCTGCAGAATTATCTCTGCAAACAAACCAGAAATTAATAACTAAATTGACTAAGTGCAAAGGCAACACCATATTTTTTTACAACTGTCATTTATTAATGTGCACTGTATTTTTAAGAATTAAAGTTCATCCAGAGCCATACAACAAATAATTATGTGACTTTCTTGAATGATCCCAGTTTTGAGCAGCTCAGACTGGTGAAGAATGGATGAAATTTCACAGCAGCTTTGGGAAGAAATAGTAGCTATCACTCAGTTTGCCCCAAATAACATCAGTAATAATCTCTGGAAATAGGTTTTTCTATAGCTCATCTTGCAAATTAGCACATCACAGGTTTCTGGAAGAATCGAGATAAGAAAAATAAGCATTAATTCAGGCCCAGGACTCATTATACAGAGCAGAAAAACCCTTACTGGTAAGCCAGCAGCAAAATCGTATGTCCAAATACACTCAGTTGTACATTCTGTGTTTTCTCATTGCCTACTCTCTTATAATGCTGAATTAGACTGCCAGACATTTACATTTGCACCATCAGAAATACGATTCCAGGATTAAATGTCATGGCTATTGGTATTTTAGATTGCAAGGTACAATTTTGGACTCACTCAATCTAGAGGCTAAAAGTCATTTATTATACAGGGCAGCAAGTACATGCCAGTCCTCAAGGTACTGTTTTTCATTAATTTGCCATCTCTATAGCTATTTATACTAGTGCAAAATGAGTATAGCAGATCCGTTGACACTTATCCTACTTTTCACACATTAAGAAGAAATTCAAGGTAAAAGGCAGTGAAGAACCTTCTGCCATCAGATAACCTATTTAAGCTCTCTGGAACTGAAAAAAAAAAGGCAGGAGAGCCAAATTCTCTGTCAAAGCAGTATCATGGAAGTGGAATTCAACAAAGGAGATATCCCAATTGAAACTTGGTCATTTACCATATCACTGATGTTCTATTTTTCCATCTCCAAGCATCCTGAAGTTTACTCGAAGTATCTATTCTGTTCTGCTGTTTCCGGATCAAAGGAAGGAATTTCAACAGGCACATTGCATGTTCAAATGTTTGCTCGTTATTGTTAAGGGAAAGCAGTGAATGACTTCTAGGTATTCATTTTAGTGCACAATATTCAATCTTCAGGATTTATCTTTCAGTGATAGTTTTAGGGGGCTTATACATTTACTCATTGAAATAGCTAGATTACTTATAAGTCTAAAGGGCATTCAGCTGGTTCTTGCTCAGTTATCTAGTGTATGCATTTGGGATTATATAACAAGAGATATTTTTTGTGTAATTTAATAGCAGAGACTAAATTCCCATTCATTTTGAAGGTCTAGATCTCTAGTGGACTCTTCTTACGCTCTGTAGTTGTTATCCCAGCCTTTGAGGAGACTGAATTCATGAATAATTGTGTGTAATGTTTAGGTGTGCTCTAGAGATGGCAGTTTAAGCATCCAATCTGATCTTGAGAATTGACAGAATTTGAGTCAGACCTTATGGGCTATACTCAAACAGGTTGCTTTACTGGCTATCAGATCCCAAATAACCCATTCAAATTGTCCTGTCCATATAGAATTGTCTCTAGAAACCAGAGTCCAAAGTCTGAATTCTTGGCCTCTGTGAATATTAGGGCAGAAAAAACAATGCCCAGGCTTTACATCTCATGGTGAATAGAAAAGAAATACTTGAGCAAAAGCTGAGTCATTATTTTTTAAACAGATTAGTTTTTCATCTTACATAAAAATTTTACATGGTCTCATTAACAGCTGAAAATCATTTTTATAGGCAGTTAATTCTTTGATATTTTAAAAGTCTCTTTTCTTGTAAAAAGAAACCCCTGAAGAATGGCTCTCCCTCTATAGAACACTGTGATATTTCATACGAAGCAAACAAAAAAGCATCGTTCCATGTAACAACTGGAAGAGCCAGATGGCATCTTCTGTAAAATTCCATTCCCAAAAAGCTGATCTGTTTTCTTGAAGGATAACATAAATCATGATAAATGAACTCACAGGATTCTGTTTTCCAAATAACAATATTTGCTCCCTTTTTACAGCATTTATGGTTTGCTACTGAATGTCTTCTTTCCTTGTAGTTAAGTATAGGTAAATGTGGAAAAAAAAGCTAAAAAACTTATCTCCTCTCATTCCAGCAGTACCAGAGACACAGCAATAGATACAATATCATGAATAAAGTAGAAAAGCTTGCTATTTCTGCTCACTAACTGCACCATAGCCAAATACCACAACGTTCAGTATTGCTGCCTATACAGTCCAGACCCTGTGAGCTACACAATCTCTCACCAACCTGAACTATTTTTTAAATTGCAAGAAAGAACTTTTTAAAACAAATATGAAACTATTGTGGATATTTTCTGAGTCTCCATTGATCAACCTTTATTTTCTGTTTCTGGCAATCCAGAGTTTTGAACACTAGGAAAAATGTTGAGTAACAAATCATCTCTCCTTCCAAAGCTGACAGCCTGCACAATATAGATTAACTTTTTTAGGAAATCCATGGGGAAGTTTTCACTACCATCACTACCTAGTTTATTACAGGGTTTTACCAGTTTTAAAAATCTTCAGATCCAAAACTCCTTCAGTATGGAAAAACATTCCAATCACACACATTTCTTTACATTTTAGTAATGAAACAGCCTCACTAATCACAAAGGATAGTAAAATACATGGATGAATTTAAACTAAATTAATTTAAAATAAATTAAACAAAGAAACAAATACTTCTTCATAGACTTTGCCTGATAATTTGTGGCAGTAACAGTCTTATTTTCCTAGCAGCTCCTAACATAAGAGCAAAATCATAGCCTCAATACCAACCAAGAGATTTATCTGTTTCCAGCCATCAGGTCAAGGATGCGTTAGGGTAAGGATCAGTTCCCTCTAATTTCTGTCTCAGTACCAGTAGTATCAATTTAAGCAACAGGCTTGCCTAGACTGAACAGTGGAAAACCAATAATTATCCTCAGCCTAACAACTCAGCAAGAAGGCTCAAGATAATTCCATTGTAATTTCAATGATGATATTTTGGGGGAAAAAAATCCTTCTTCATATACTGAATATTTTTTGCATGCATTTTCAAAGCTTTCAGAATTTTTGCAAGGTTACCTCTAGGTCTATAAACATTTTGCAAAAGCATATTTTAATGAAAAAAAAAAAAGGACTTAATATATAGAATACAAATGAGTGGCAAAATCACAAGCAATAGTTTTCTTAATAACTTATTTGCACCATAGCCAAAAGAAGAATTATGCCATTATAACTTGTCTTGAAACATACTGACCATCTAATTTTTGTGTTCTTTCTGTACTTTTATATCAAAAGGATTAGGTAGTGTCATGTAACACTAAAAAATTAAAAGAAGACTCTAGTATTACTTCAATTTAACAAGCTATCTTAACTCAAAATTTCATTCTCTGTCACCAACTTAGCAACAAAGCAGAGAGATGCGAATTCTACTTTCTGTATTCTTTACACCTTTGAAGCTGCAGACAGGAAGCTCCCTATGGCAGAATTGTTCATGATCCAGTTTTACCCATTCAGTTATGCAGAATCTTTCTTAATCTTCCATTTTTTTTCCAGCTACCCTAACCTTTTGGATCTTCTCTTCTAACAGAGTTCATTTTGGACATTGTTTTCTTGCCCTCAGAGGGTTTAAATATCATCTCATTTTCATTGAACTAGTATATACACTATTCTTTAGAACATTTCATTGTCAAATCCAAATTCTTTTCCTCTTTTTTGATTTTCATCAGACAATTTCACTTTTGGAGCTCTGACTTTTGGTGTATCGCTGATGGTCATCATTGCAGTGCGGGGAAAACAAAAGGGCTTGAATATGCCTCTGAACACTTTCCATATATTCAAAACTAACTGTGTATTTGACATGTCAAAATATTGCCAGCTGAATTTTAAATATCAAGATTCTCTTAGATAATAACTTTGCACTTTGAGTGCCTTTATTTGAGGACCATAACCATCCTATAAACATTAATGAATTTATTTTCTCAGTAGCCCTGTGAGTTAGTATGCTTTAGAATTACATTTACACTAGGGTAAAGTAAAACATTAAATAGTTCAGTGTTATATGAATATAGCTCCACCAGCCATAATGATTTTTTTTCACAATTTACAACCAAGGTGAACTAAAACAAGCTGTGCACTGCTCCTTAGCCAAAACCAAACAGGAAAGCTTACATCTAAGAAAGCATTTAGTTATGTATCCAAATAAATATTTAGGCAGAATCTCTGTGTGTAAATTCCAGATAGCAATCAGAGAAAGGCCTGCGGAACCACAAACTATGCTATCACATTGGCCAGTAGGGTTACTGATGGCACCGAACATGCAAAATACCTAGGCCCTTCTCAAAGGCACCAGGTAGCCTAAGTTGGGCATCTGAATTGCCCCTAACTATCTCCTGCTGTATGAGCAGGATAATCAGATATAATGCAGGCTGTGGACAATAGTACCACCTCCTCCTCTTCCACCATTAAGAACAAAAAGTGTGGCCTCTTTGGTTACTTGGAAGAATTTTGCACACATTGATTTTTCAAGACAATGGCAGCACCAAGCCACAAACTTGACCTGGATGCCTAAATTCCAGAAGCAGGGAGGGACAGAGAACCCAGATAAAGATTTCTCCTTATTAGTTCCTTTTGGCTCTCTGTTTGATCCTGTCTTCTTGCTGTGATTGTCCAAAGATAGTAAAAGTACAAAGGAGAATCTCTGTCAATTAAAGAAGACTGAGTTTCTGTAAATCAAAAATAACTAAAGTAGTCCTTTGTCAGTCTGAAGCGGCTTCAGCCCACACCTCCTCTCTCCCTAACTGCCATAGCTAACCTGTGTAATGCGAAGGGTGGTTGTTCAAAGATAGAACAGTGACCTAAGGATAGGAGCTGGGTTTGCATTCCAGGCCTAAGGTCTCAGACTTATTTTATGGAATTACAGAATGGTTGAGATTCAAAGGGACCTCTGGAGTGAAACTGGTCCAACCCTCCTTCTCAGGCTAGTACACCAGAACTATATCCGCATGACTTTCGAATATCTCCAGCTCTGTGCCACTGCTCAGTCACCTTCACATTAAAAAAATATTTCCTGATGTTTGAAGGGAACCTCATATGTTCCCGTTTGTCCCCACTGCCTCTTGTCCTGTCACTGGGCCCCACTGAAAAGAACCTGGCTCCATCCTCTATGCACTCTTCTTTCAGGTATTTTTACATCGGTAAGATCCCCCTGAGTCTTCTCCAGGCTCAAGAGCCCCAGCTCTTCCAGCCTTTCCTTCCTCAGGGAAAAGGCTCTCATCATCTTTGTGATGAATCATCTTACTAGCCCTTCGTTGGACTCTCTCCAGTATATCCATCTCTATTTTGTATTGAGGAGATCAGAACTGGACTCGTCATTCCAGGTGTGGCCTCACCAGGGCTGAGAGCGAAAGGATCACCTCTCTCAAGCTGCTGGCAGCCCAGGATACCGTCAGCTTTCTTGGCTGCTTGGTGTCCACCAGGACTCCTTTTCTGCCAAGCTGCTGTCCAGCTCATTGGTCCCCCAAATATACTGGCGCATCACATTTTTCCTAGTCCTCCTTTTGTCATGTATGTATTTACAGAAGCCCTTCTTCCCGTATTTGACACCACTGGCAGATTCAATTATCTTTAGGCTTTAGCTTTCCAAACTGCATCCCTCAATGCTCAAACAACATGTTTGTATTCATCCCATATTACCTGTTCTTCCTTTTACCCTCTCTAAGCCTCCTTTTTGCGTTGGAGTTTGGCCAGGAGTTCCTCGTTCATCCACAGAGGCCTCTGGGCATTTTTGCATGCCTGCCTGGATATTCTTTGGGCTGGAACTCTCTTGAGCTTGGAGGATGAGATTTCTGGTTTTATTCTATGGTTTTTATATAAAATCCACAAAAGGGAAAAAGGCCAAAGCCATTCCTTACCTACTGCCTTGTCCACAAAAGACACACTCATATGCGTGAGACACAGCACTGGAGGTACTTAGTTCACTTTGTGAATTACACTACCTGCAGTGTTCCCCAGTCTTTAGGCAGAGGAATTTCAGACTGCAGGTTTGGAGTTAATTGCCTCATCTAGCTAAATGTTGATTTAGATATCTCAAACTTATTCTAATTTTTTCTAAACCCATATAGCCCTTACATAGTTGTGCTTCAGTCAGTTAAACCTGAGGGCTTTTAAATAGAGGAATATATGTTTAGATGGTCTGTTGAACTGAAACTCTCAATAGCCTTGTAATACGGTGTACAACGCATTCATTTTAGAATGCATCCTCATTTATACACAGTACAGCATTTTTACACTTTTTTTATGGATCTCATGATTAAATAAACCACAAAGCAATAATGAATAAATTCTCTGTTTTTGAACTTGTGATCTTGAAATGATTAATAAAAGCTCATTAATCAGACTGAGTTATTTATTTCACTCAGTTCTAAGATTTATGTTCTGATGAATCCTTGACAAGAAAAAAGTATACTGGTTATTTTATGGCTGTGTGTGCTTGAGAGGGTACATGCTTTGTTGTTGCTTTTTAATAATCTTTAAATTTACTACCTCTTTTAATGGGCACTTGTGTGTTTGTAGCAGTATTCTTTCTGCCCCCTTAGCTTATTCATGCCTGAGTGGCTAGACTACTGTGGAACAAGGTTTAATGAGTGTCAAGGGGATAGCACCATGAAAAAAGGAAAAATATAAAACAAGTGCCTGAATATCAGTGTAAGCATGTAGCTAAAATATATCATTGAAGCCTGTGATAACAGCCAGTCCTCCCATACTGTACCTCATTTTTTAGTACAATACCTTTATTCCTAATTGTACAATGTTTCTAAATTAATCACACTGTAGCTAAGCATTTCAAAAAAGCACACCCTAAAACTGACACGGTTGCCCCTACCCTGAGTCTTTTACATGTGAGTGCTCCATGTATTAGCAGGCTCTTCTATCACACATTTTGAATTTCAGAAAATTCAGCTGTTTCGTCCTGGTAACTGCTATCGACAAGGGACAACTGACACAATAAAATCCAGTGTTGCATATTCATGTTTGAACTAGATGCATAATGCCGTAATTTGTTTGTTTCATTTTCTTTTTTTTCAGGAAACCACAGATTTCACTTAGGTACTGATTTCTTTTGGCAAAATACAGTTTTTTGTTTCTCCTAGTGCTAAATTTATAATTAATCTTCAAAACATTTTATCTAATTGTGTTTTCACAGAGCTTAATAACTTTTTTGGCTAAAAAAATGCAGAAATCAGAATGTCCAGTTCACCACAAAACTAAAATCTACGTATTCACACCAGTGATTTTTATTTCATATTTAATTCCTTCTCTCACTTACATACAAGGATTTTGAGGTTTCTGTAAGTTTTTTCTATTTCTGCTCTCCTCTAGGATTTCTGAAGTCTTCTCTGATCTCAGTCGTACCACAAAGTATCTTGCAATTGGCTTCTAAAGTATGTTAAATACACTATCAAAGCAAACTTTCTGATCCTGCATTACTGAAGGCTCAAAAAAATTTCTTTTCCCTTCCTTTCCTGTTAATCTGGCCTCTCATCCTGCTGTCTTTGAAATGTAAAGTTTATCTCCAATGACTGCTAAACAAAAAGCTTCACAGTGCATGACGTATCTTCAGCTCATCTTAAATTCGCTTCAGTTTCTCCTGTTTCCTTTTGACCCAAAATTAACAGAATGAAATCACCTATAAAAGATTATCATCCACCATCTGTCGATGTGATCGTTTACCTCTTCTCTAATCCTTCAGAAAAACAGCTTCTTCCTCCCTTGCACAGAAGATGCTGGCATTGTTCATCTGAAGAAACAATGTCATGAAAAGCTGGAAGAACAAATGGAAGTTTTGGCTATTGCTCGAGTCTGATACGAGACCTAGTGTGCTACTTTCACCACATCTTTTCTGATCAATAACAAGGGTTTGTGCATTTCCACGTCTAGGGCCTGCAGAGATATGCCTTTATTAAAACCTCAGTGCTATATTGATCCAACAAAAATAATTCACATTACTGAACATAAAGAAAATCAGTTTAAGTAGTGACATATGTTCATCTCCCATTTTAAAGATCTGGGAAAACTCACATAGCTTTATGGATAAAGGTATTGTAGAGACACCATAGACAAACCTTAGCAACCGAAAAACAGGACATGGAGAGCCCCATCCGCCACTCCGTTTTCTGGGGATGTTGTCAGGGTTTTGTGTAATTTACAGCCTGAATCCTAAGCATTTCCACAGTGATCCATTTATGGTTCCCCTAGAAGAAGTCAAGATGCCTGTGAAAAGATGTTTTCAGAGCAGAATGCAGTTTTCTAGTTGGGAAAGGAAACTGTCAGTGGGTGTGCTACTTCCATCCGTAGCCACTGCAGTATTGCTATATATGGCCACACAAAATAAAACCAGGGCCTATAGACTACACAAGCAGAATTAGTCTTATAATTGCTAGCAAGTTAATAGCTATCCACAGAGGAATGTCATGCACCTACCATACTTTTTAATTTCTGATAACTCCCCTCCACCCAAACTCAGATGAATGACTTTTGAGGGAAATCCTGCATTTTGTAAAGGGAATGAAAAAAGATTTTTAGGCCCAGGGTCCCTTACCATTGTTGGAAGTGGCTATGAAAAGAACTGTGTGAGATGCACTCCTGAAAACATTATTTTTACCAGGTTTATAACTAATAACTTTGTTGTGGATTCCTATACTGTAGTAAGCCTTTGGAGAAGTCCAGGCGAGACATGGCAATATCAGTAGTATAACGAACAGACAACTGATAGTACTCAAGAGACCGATGTTTACCACTGAGCTGCTAGAAAGCAATTTAAACTCTGTGCTTTAGCCTCTGACTCTATAAAATGCAGTCTTGACCTTTATCTCCCTTGCAAGTATTTTCAGATCAATTGGTAATATCTGAGTTATTAACCTTTGCTTCTGTGCAGCAGCATGACCACCACTGTACCCTCTATCTACAGGTTTTAACATCTGGAGTTTGTTTGCCAGTTTCTGTACTTATGGTGGGCCACTGACTTCAAGACTATTTGAGTAAGTTTGTGCTAAAAGTTAAGAAACCACCAGCTGCTTTGCTTTCTATCTTCTTGCTGGTTTTATATCAATCGTATTTCCTGACATATGATTTTTTGCCTTCTTCCACACTATTCACAAGACTGCAGCCAGATTTGAGGCTAATTGTAATGACAAATGACTTCTCAGTTGTCATATTAGGTGGCTTTTGCTTCTGAATACATTTAATGCAATCAACAAAACTCTAAGTCCAGAGAATTCAATCACAAGCTAGATGGCAGATCCATCGGTTTCCTCAGAACCAGCTGCATTAAGTAACAGGAAGTGAAAAATAGAATATAGTGAGCGTCACAAGAACACAGCTTTCTCCTTATACATCCCAGGAAAACTTGTACATCAAGTTTCACTCAAAAATTCTTTTCTATTTGTCAACTGAGATTCGGGAAGTTTTAACAGATATTGAATGGATATTTATAAGTTACATATAGCAAATGATAAACATAACATATAACCACAAGTGTTTTAATTATAGGGGCTACCAGCCATTAGATGTGTGCAGGGCTGTACATATAAATATCCCAAAACTGTATTATATTATTACAATAGCTTCCAGGACAACCTGTCTTGGGCAATAGAGGTTATATTCAAATTAGCAAGTCATGGGGCACAATGAAAATGGATATATGAAAATGGATATACAGAAATAAACTTTTGGTGCTGAGAACCTTAATGGTTAAAATACACTTTTTTCTTTTTAAGAAATTTTACTTCAGATTCCCTTTAATCTAGTCCGAACTATTAAGTTGCTATTAACAGCTGAAATGCAGTAAGTGCACCTTGGAGCATATCTTCTGCTTTATCATCAATTGAAGGCAATTCCACTTGCCTGTCCAAGGTCTGGTCTGTTATGTGAAATTCCAGAAACTGTTTATCACAGAATATACAATTCTAAATTTCTTTCTGAACATATTACAGAAGTTTTGAACTTCAGACTGTGGCTTTTGTGGATGTTAAAATAAGGGCTTTAAAGTTTTTGTGGTACCAGCGTACCTTCTCTCTCTAACAGAATAGAAATGCTGCCCAAGGCTGTGACCTATTGGCTAAGTGTGCTACTGGCCAACTGGTCTTCATTCACTGCTCAAATGTGCAACATAAAAAGGCACACTGCCAAAATAATTTAAGGACATGAGCATACTGAATTGTTTCCTGATTGCTGAAAAAATCCTTTTCTGGCTGACAAAATAAAAACCAACTGTTGCTTCTAGAGCACACATTTTCTGTTATTTATTTAACATGAATTACAACACTAGTAAATAAAAGTGTTATTTCAGTGAAGTTCTTTAAAAGGAAACTGAAAACAAAAGACAGCTTCCTTCTTTTTGTCTTGCTTACTAATACCAAGCTGTTTTTATATCAACCAGCAATCTTTTTGGTAACAGACATTTGATAACTGACCTAGTGTTGATAACGATGCAAGAAATAGGATATGTTGATCCTTTCTAGTTCTGATGGAAGAACAAAAGAAAGTAGCAAAGAATCAAGAAATAGAACCTTTTCTGACAAATCAGGCACCTAAAGCTCAAGAAGTCAGTAGTTAAGAGAACAGATAATTGAATATATTGAGTCGGACTGACACAGAGGGGAAACCTGGTGAATCTTGTGCAGGTATGAACGAGAGGCAATCAGAGGCAGCACACCTGACTCCCTTTCCTAGGAGCAAAGAAAGAAGATATTTAGTCACCTTTCAGCACGTACCACAAAAATCAGTCTAACCATGATGAAATTTAGCACAATTGGAAATGGATCTCTTTTTTTTTCTGAAAGACACTTTCAAACAGAAAGATAAACTTCAAAAAATTCTTTGTAGAAATGACTTTTCTGTTGCAATCCATGATTTTAGTATCTAAGATGGTGAATTCCTATTTATGAGGGAAATGCTTAACTGCAAAATCTAATGTTATATTAAGATAGCTTTATAGTCAGTTATGGCAATTATTTCACTCACATTAAATCATCTGCTGCTGTTTTTTCTACATGACATTTTTGTAGGCTGTCTTTGAAATGTTTATTATTCCTAAAAAAAGCCTTGATGAAGTCATGTGGCTGGGAGAATATTTATGCAATTGAGCTTGCTTTTGGCCAGTATTTGCAAATTTTCATTTAATCCAAGTATAAGAAAGGCAAAGTCTGCCTATCTACAACATGTAATCTCTTTTCTGCTTTAGACATGACATTCAGTGTAAGGTGGATGCTAGCAGTGAGTAAACACAGGACATCCCCGCAGCCAGTAGCTGCAAATGTTCACATTTCTTCATAACAAAGCAATCAGAGGTCAGAATCTTTCCTCTCATCTCTTACACCTCATTTAAAAGCAGAGCGCTTTCCAAAGTGCTAACTCACTTCACCAGCACTACTTAGGGGTCAATGTGCTAGCCAAGTGAAGCTCTACTTTCTACTATCTATTACTAATGGTCAAAACTGTTAATGCATTCCTGCTTGCTCACTTCACATCATACAAATCACAGTATCACAGTATCACAGTATCACAAGGTTGGAAAGGACCTCTGAGATCATCAAGTCCAACCTATAACCTAACACTAACACCAACACTAACACCAACCATCATCTAAACCATGGCACTCAGTGCCTCATCCAGTCTCCCCTTAAACACCTCCAGGGTCGGTGACTCCACCACCTCCCTGGGCAGCCCATTCCAATGGCCAATTACCCTTTCAGTGAAGAATTTTTTCCTCATATCAAGTCTAAACTTTCCCTGACAAAGCTTAAGTCCATGCCCTCTGGTTCTGCCACTGGTCACCTGAGAGAAGAGACCAACCCCTGCCCGACTACAACCTCCTTTTAGGTAGTTGTAGAGAGCAATGAGGTCTCCCCTGAGCCTCCTCTTCTCCAGACTAAAATGTAGGTTCTTAGAAAAAAAATTGTCCTAGACAAGCTTCTATCAAAATTAGTTTACAACATTTTAAATGATAGAGAAAATGTACTTTTCCTTTCCTATTTTAATTAGAAAACTGTTACGTACTTTATAGTAGCGTTATGTATACCAAATCAATACAAGGATAATTGGATGAAAAAAATGAAGTTATCACAAAGACCAGACATTATTTAAGATTTTCATTTAAAAACAGCATAAGCCCTAATTTGAAATGAGAAATGTCAACAAACTGTACATCTTTAATTAGATTTTCATTTATTTGCATTTAAAAAGAATAAAAACTTTAGGGATACCGTTTTTCTCATTTGAAATTCTTGAAGTGTTTTTGAGGATGGAGTGGCCTGCTGCTTTGATTCTAATGCCACTTATTCACAGAATAATCAAAATTCAAGGCTTAAAAATTTACTTCTTTTTCTCGAAAACAAATGGTATAATCACTTTTTATGAAAAAAGTATTGCAATTTTAATTTAATGCAGCAGATTTTTTTTAATATTATACAGCATTAAAGAGGAAACCAAATCAATATAAAAAATAGCCTTTGCTTATTTCTAAAACATACTCCATTATCCAGAAAGACTTACAAGAAAGGTAATATAGAAATTATTCAAGAATGTTTTCTCAAGTTATTAAATAAAACTTAAAATAAACTAACTTCATAATACTGTACTTCATTTCTATTAAAAAAAATGGTATTTTCTTCCTGTTTTTTTCTAACCCTTGTGTATTACGTTTTGCTGATTACTTACTTGTCCTAATTATAAACTGTGCTGCACTCTCTCCATGTTGTATTTACAGACAGAAAGGTCTGAGGATTTTTATTTAAGGTCATCAGAAAAATAGCAAGATGCCCTATCTGGGTTTGTAATTTTCTAGTTATTTCTGCTCTTTGCCATATTTTATGAATACAGTGTAAATATTTGGCAGGTTCAATCGAGATTCCCTACAAATATTTTTTGAACAGAGACGCAATGCTTCATGCCTTCTGATTCACTTTGGATGCCTAAAAACTCACCAGCAAATATTGATCCTCTTCATTTTTGTTAGCCTTATTTTCAAATTTCCTAACAATTCCATTTTGGGTAGTTTGGGGATATTGTTTGTTGTTTTGGTTTGGTTGGGAGTTTTTCACAAAACATTGGATGGATTTGCTATGGAAAAATCTACTGAGATAGAAACACAAAGCCCAGAAGTGCATATATAATGACTGAATCCCTCTATTAAGGATGCAATTACTAGAACTCAGATAATTCAGATGTATTTTTCTTCATTCAAAAC
The DNA here is from genome assembly GCA_033556795.1 of Tapera naevia. Classification (NCBI taxonomy): domain Eukaryota; kingdom Metazoa; phylum Chordata; class Aves; order Cuculiformes; family Neomorphidae; genus Tapera; species Tapera naevia. Next base: position 9,978,638 of record JAUMJJ010000059.1, read on the forward strand.
TAACTTGGTTTAATCACTTCAATCATTTTCACTACTTTATTTAATTTGCTCAACTGGAATCTGTTTAAAATAGATGTATTAATATGAAATATATTTTTTTTCCATACCATCACAGGTATTTCCTGAGTCAGGGTAGGACAGTGAAGACAAGAACTGCTCAGTGTCTCATTTTTTTCTCCTGGGAATCATGGGTGTAATAATCTACAAAATAACAGGACTCCTGCTGTGTATTGTGGTGTGCCACCTTTTCCCTGTTCTCCCCTGCTAGATGCAACACTGCAATCCAGAGGCTTGGGGGAGGGAGATCCTGTGCATGGAAATTTAATAATAACCAAGACCTTGGGAATTCATCTTCTCCCTTCATCACAAAGACAACTGAGTGTGCCTGACCTGAAACACAGCTTGTCCAGCTTCTCTGCAGAATGTCCACCAACACTGGGTCCATAGGATTTCCACCTGTGCTCTGCTCCTGTTCTCCATGGCTAATAAGCTTTCCCTCATATCCTACTTGCAACTTCTTTGTGGCAAGCTGTCTTCATTGGAACAACTTCCCAGGTATTTGAAGACACTCTTTAAATCCCCTCACAGGCTTCTCACTTCAAGAAGGAGGATGCTGAGGAGCCCATTTTCATACAGCATCAGACTGACCCTGGATGGATTTTTCCCCCAGCACACTGCACAGATCTTGTCCATGGAGAGGTTTTTCCTCTCTCTCACAGTGCAGTGCTTTTTGATTTTGTGTAACAAGCGAAACAACATATCTTCTTCTGACAGGCTGGACTGTTATCTCTGTCATAGTGTCCACCACTCCAGCAGATTCCCTCACAGCAGCTACTCATGCTAGTGTGTGGGCTGGTCCAATCTTAAACACCTACTCCAACAGAATAGGCATGACCTGGTTAAGATCACCGATTCCTCAAATAAAATGTCTTCTGCAAGGCTTCTAGTTCAATGAAGGACAGATAATTTTGCATTGTTGATTTCAAACCATTTCTCTAGCTTCTCTAGCTTTATCAAAATAATACTCTGTACACCCAAGCTGCCACGGCATGCATAATGCTCTCATTCATTCACTTAGGTGGGTAAGCAGAGCAGACCTCCTGAAGCACCTTCTAGGAAAGGGCTTACCGTCACCTTTATCAACAATGCTTTTATCTCATAAAACAGATACATGGGATCATCATCCCTGCCTGTAAAAATAAATCATAAAGTCCACTTTCTTAATTATCATTTTTGGACCGTTTTTTTACTGAGGCAGTGTGAAGGATTCAGAAATATGTACATTTTTAATTTGTGCTTTCAAGTGATAAAAAAAGAAAAGAAAAGAAGTATTCCACTGGACTAAGAAAGAATTAATCTGCTCTCTTCAAATATTGAGCTTCATTAAGTTTTTTGTCCTTTCAGAGGTATAGAGATCCAGGTAAAAGTAATCAGTTGCCCTGGTAATATAACTGCAAATTTTATTCTTGTTCTTTGAAGTTCAGAATATGTGTTCCCTGGTTAGTTTAGTATTTAGAGATTGTCAGGTACTACAATAAATAAATTCATAAGAAAAGAAGTCTCCAAAATTTTGCAGAATACAAGACCTATCTTTACATTTCCTGTCAAACACAGGAAATGTGGGTTTCTCCTGAAAATTCTGTATTACTCCTGAAAGAATAAGCACTTCAGAAAGGCCTCAAAGATTGTTCTTACTGGGTGTATAATTGTGTATTAGCCATTGAACTTCTGGTGTTGAAAAAGATGTTGGAAAACTTTAACAGAAAATGAGAAAGTATCATGTGTGACTCTATAATCAATTGCAAGGTGAAATAAGGAATTTAATAACTTGGGATTACCCTTTTTGTTGTTGTTGTTTGAGTTAGTGGAAAGGGTCTGCCTACTTATGTCTCAACATATATTTAGTAGAATCAGGAAACAAGGCCAGCAATTCAATAGATAAAGGGGATCAGCACATACAATTATGCACCAGTAAGAGAAGAAGAAAGGATATAGTAAGGCAAACTGTAGTAAGGAAACACCTACAAGAAAGGAGCCTCATGACTCTCCTCAAAGGACAGAGAGGCCATACCTGTGTATATACTTCTAAATAAAAGGGGTCCAGGACCAAAGCTTGTCCCTAAGGCCAAGCAGCACAGTGTGGCTGAGTCCACACTACCTTGCTTTTAACTCTGGGATCTACGTGTTATCTTTTTTTTTTGTTCTAAGAGCATTTCCTTTTCTGTATGGGTCTTCTTGGTTCAAAGTATCTGAAAGACTGTGGGGATGTGTTACAGCTCATCAAAGTGATAAATTCATAGCATAAACCTCAGAGTGTTCCTGGCAAGACTTAGGATACGGGCATGAGGGCGTATTGGAGAATGAGGAACTGATACTGTGAGAGAATGAAGGAGACTGCAGGGAGCTGTCTGCAAGGAATAATCCTCAAAGACTGCTACCCCTGAACAATCCATGCCTGGTTATTATCTTGAAGAGCATTAACCAGAGGAAAAATAAAAGGACCAGACGCTGATTTAACAGTGTGGACTGACCAGTTATTAAACTCATTCCCTGGCCCCAATATTTAGCAGCACAGACACAAACACTGAGACCTACCGATTAGTAGGCTAACTGTTGAGATAACTACAGTATTAGCTATCTGGAACTCACACATCTTGTCTCACTTCTACCTTGACAGATGGGTCTTTCCTCGAGGAGAGAAATAAGAATATCTGAACTTCCTGATTTCTTAGGAAAGACAAGTAGTAAGAAAATGACAGAATTTCAAATAAATCTTTAACTCTAGTGTATAAACCAAATAATGACAGGCAAAAATTTAAGTCAACAAATAGCCACAAAACTACTTTTAAACATTGTAATTTTCTAATTAAGAGGACGATGACTATGGTGATGTATTACCATATATAAAAATACATAGAAAATATTAAAAATACTAAGAGTGAAATGGCATTACATGAATTAAAACATACAACTTGACCTGCAATATAAGCAGCATCAAAAAGATATTAGAAATTAATGTCGAGTGACTTATGATGTAATACTAAAAGGATGTGAATTGTAATTCCAAGAGAAAGAAAAGAAATAAATTCGTTAAAGCATAAAAGAGAATGGATAGTGTAAGTAGGTGACTTAGATGCTCCTATGTACAGTCTCAGTACAAAGGTAGGTAATAGGTGTTGAAAATGAAAAAAAAAAACACTTATCTTGTTAAGATTCCATTCCATTCTCACCACTTCATAAAGTCCCATGATATGTCTTTTTCACACGCTCTTGCAAAGCCAGATTTTTGACACTTCATCTAAGTTCTGCCCATCCTCACACCTACACATCTCCATTAGCTTCATGACTACAACAAAAGATTTAGCAGTAAAAGCACTGCCCACTGTACCTGAGCTGAGAGCTCCTTCTGTGGCAAGAAACAGTAACAGCACATGGAACCCCTTCATCCAATTTGGTAGAGCTGCATGATCAAATTATAGTTGGCCTGAGGACCAGGTATTTCACTGTTCACCTTCTTTCACATACCTCTCAACCATAACACTCTTCAGGAGGACATCTTCAGCTTTTTCAAAAAAATTGAAAAAAGGAACACCAAAAGAAAAGTATTTTCAAGAGTCTCACACAGTTATTATATTCTCACTGTGATAGTACATTCGTCTCCCCAGGTAGCACCCATCAAATACTAGAAGGATTTTTATATTTTGGGATATTATTTTTCTATAAATGGTCTTAACTCAAAAATAATTGAGCTGCTTTAATGCAGGCTGACAAGATTCTTCTTTACTTAGAAACCAGAAAGAGAAAATTACAACTCAATAGCTAACGAGCCACAAAAATCATTATTTGAAATCAGGTTTTAAATCAGAAAACATCTTGCATCCTCAGTATCACTCTTGCCTATGCAGGAATACAAGTTATTAAAATCAAAAGCATGAGGGAGAAAAGCAGGACAAGCAAGACAGGTTGCTTCGAACCTATAACACCAACAAGAGTATTGCTTATAGATGTTCTCATCTAGAAAAAGAGAAAATGGAATTATAACTTTCTCCCTCAAAATATACCCGTGTTTCATTGAGGAGGCTTCCCATGAACAGCTTTAGCTCTATTTGAACATACAGGTATCAAACACAGGGTGAACGAAAGAGAATGTTAGACAGGAGCAGTAGCACAGACCCACAAAAGATTTTGCTGCCTAACACAGGGTCTAGGCTGAAATGGGAATCTAATGTATTTGGTGTTGTCGCTGTTCTGTGGGATTTATGCAAAAGTGACAAACTCATACAGACTGGGTACTTCTAGCAATAAAATTCAAGCACAAGATAGTATCTTTCAATCAAAACCAGCAAGTTAAGGTACTTTATTCTTCTGTTTCTGTACTCAGTCAGTTTATTTTACTAATGCTCAAACACCTGAATCTCTTAAATATTGTGCTTTAGGTAATTTCTGTCATCATCAGGAAGACTACCAGGAAAGCCAGTTTCTGCAAAACAAGCAGACGAGAAAGTACTAAATTTTCATCCACCCACTGAAAGAAAGAATTTCAAACAAAGCACATCAAAAAGAAATTCAGTCCTTTCACAGAAGGCAAGACGATGTAGTAATGATATGAGTGTTGAAAGGGGACTGACTAAATGACATCCATTCATTTTGAAATTAAAAGAAAATGAAACCATTTCTCCCTAAAGATTGGTAACTTCCACTTCAAGCACTGAGAAGTAACATTAAATCTTTTAAAGCACTCAAGCCCTGCCACACAGATGTAAAGCTGCAAGATTTTATAACTTAATCAAGACCCTTTTGCTCTGTCATTGAAACAAGAAAGGAAAATGGAAGTGTGTAGGTGATGCAAAGATGAAAGGAAAGGTTCAAGAAGACCACTGGGCAAAGTGCATGCTAGTTTCTAAAATTTCTATTATATACTTTTTATTTTTAGCTTGCAGCGTATACTCATGGAAGGACTCTCATCAAGCTCCATTGTGCCTGTTCCTCAGCCTGCATACGGAAGAGAAACATTTTAAACAGTGCCTATTCAGGGCAGCAAATCTCACTTTTCTCCAACAGTTCAGGGAACATTTTCAAACTAGGCTACAGTTATGAGGTCAGCCTAGACAGGAAGTACATTTACTATGAAAAAAAAGTAATGTTCCTTGTTAACATATCGGAGGGAGAAGTTGCACTGCTGCTAACAAGTGCTAGATAACTCAGTACCTCACCATTTGCCTAGACAAATCTAGGAGGAGATAAAGGCAGACGTTTTCATCTCCAGATCAACAGCTGAGTGCTTCTGTCGCACCATAAATCCCTTTAATGACTGGAATACATCAAGTTATTTAATTTCTAGGATTTCTGAACATAGTTGCAGAGTGAAAAGCTCCAAAAGAATAATCATCTTACACAGATCTCTGAAATATTAAAAGTTACTTTTTTCAGAGATAGTATTTCCTTACTTCTGGGTCTGGTAGTTTTCCAATGATGGAGCACAGCAGACCATAAACTCAATATGAGGCTATAAAAATGTATAAATGCAGGAAATGTAAAATTTTGCATGAAATTTCTTCTTCCACTGCAATAACTTTCACAGCTGCATTTCTAATTAGAAAAATCATCAATCATAGAGATGAAAGGGCATGAAGGTGTAATATGCCAGAGTTTGCCTCAGGTAGCTACAATATATTTTCCTCTTGTCCTTCAAGTATCTGACTGGTTTGGACCATTCTCAAGGACAGCAATTACAACTATGTTTTTAGTTCAAATACTAGTACTAGCTCTGAGAGTTCAAAAATGCCCAAATTATTATCAGAAAATGCTCTATATCTTAGTTTCACTTCCAAGAACCACATATAACGGATTTCAGTTTATTCATATGGCTCCCAATATGGAACTTACTCAAAATTCTGTGTCAGTGCAAAGTTATCTCTTTGTCAACCTATTGGTCTTCCAAATTATTTCATGCATTCTGTTGCAAAAGTGTCCAGTAAGCAAAGATTTCCTGTATTCATTGAGTGGAAACAGATTTTTCAAATAATGCATTTCTTCTCTCTGTTTTTAGATCTTCATTTGCACTTGGTTATATCTTAGTTTAGAATTTTGTGCCAGAGATTTCCACTGGTTGAACTAAGTCAGAAATCTCAACCATTATTTATCATCTCTTAGAAACTTGTAATCCTTTTCGCTTTTTATTTCTGGCTCTTCTGTATTATTTTGAGTGCTGGTTTGAGTCTTGTAAGCCTAAGAACTTGTGTGTGAGTCTACAGCAGTTCCAGGTATTTAACAAATATTATTTCAGTGATCACATACGTTACAGTAGGAATATCTCTATTTACTGAGAAAATTCTGCAACCCAGTGCTGTTAGTATTTATACTCAAGGAGTACCAAAATGGCTACTGCAGAATAGCAAATGATTAATACACCTTCTTTACTTCAGAACCAGACCTTCAGTGAGATTAAATATTAACGGTACTTTCTCATTTTTAAGATGTTCAGTTCTAGTCATGGCAGGATGATATGAAAGGAACATTGCCCATTGCAAAAGGCAAATCTTTCCTACTTTGGGCCTCAAACTAGCCTGTCCTTGGTGAGTCTTTCTCATCAGCTAGTGCAAAACAAAAAAGGCCAACCCGTGAAAGCACCACTTAGAAAGCTGTAGCAAGTAGCACAGTACTGCCAAAAAATGCCTACTCAGCTTTTCCACTGGAATCCTTAAGAGAGGAGTATGAAGCAGACATATAAAGGAGAGCACAGCCTTATAATCTGCATTACACAGTACCACGGGGACTGAGTGGACACAAAGGCCATTGCTATGTATGAGCATCACCAGAATATATTTCTAGTACAGAAACAGAAGCCTCTGATTTCCCATTTACAAAAGATGTTAAGGGTAACAAGAATGACAGTGAGAAAGGCTGTAAAGAAATAGCATTTTCCATGGATAGCCAAGGTAGCAACATTTAGTGCAATGAGTAGATCATACACTAAATTCTCTTTCTTTCCAGATTCATGTCAATGTAGATGCAGTCAGGCCTTGATTACTATTGCAATGAACAATAAATAGCTTTGATACAATATCAAACAAAAGCATAAAGGATTTTGTGGTAAAGAAGTGGCAAGAAACACATAACAGATGCTGACTTTCAAGAAAAACTTAAAAGTAAACAAAATAATTTTATCTGGATGTTGGATTTTATCTGGATTTTGACATAACCAGCTAGATTTAAAAAATATTGTGACTTGGAAGTAGAAACACCTAAAAAGAAGGGTTGAATGCAAGCAAGATAGGAAATGAAGACAGGAGAACTATGGGAAATGCCTCTGTCTTTCTCCTGGAAGACCAGAAAGCAAGGTTTCTTACGCTGCTTTATTTAGTTTGGCAGCAGACCAGTATGCCCAGTGTGATTAGGGTGGTTTAGGGTCTTCTTATTAGCATGTCTCCATCTAACATTACTATTATAAAAAGGCCATTCCAACCTTCTAAACTGAAAGATTAGTTGCTGTAAATGGAATTAAGTGTCATGCCTTTTGCCTGCCTCTTTTTTAATGTTGTTGGTGGTGTTTTCCTTCAGCTACTGATCAGGACTGCCATTCTGCTACTACAGTCTACCAACAATAGTGCATAACATGTCCGCTCACAGTGCTAGTCACGATAGACCATAACCCTGTCTTTCTGATCAAGACCATAACCCTATCTTTCTGTTCATACTGGTTAACAAAGACAATTTGCATGAATAACTACAGTGTCAAAAGGAGCTAAAGGCCTAACCTGTCTGTAACTACCATCTCCATGTGCTTTTTATCCCCTAGTTTTTTCTTTAGAAACAAAAAAAGCCACTCACCACAGATAAAAAACTTGACTCCCTTGAATTTAAAGGGATTGTGTGTCAAAGCAGCAATCCTGGTGAACTCTTGCTCCCTTATCAACCTCTTTTATAGTTTACACTTGAAATTTCCAGCTCAAGGATCTCAGTTAAATGGTTTCAGCTATTCATCTGAAGACCCACCTACTCATAAGCAAAAAAGACTACTACGAAAATAAAATCCAGACAGGAAACTAATGAAATTCATAACTCCCAGCAGAGAACTAGTGCTTTATTTTCAAGAGTAGCTTTTTTAATTTACTGTAATACTTTACTCTTTCTCCATTAAATAAATATTCATTATGGTGTTTATCTATACAAGTGCTTCATTCTCTATTTCCTGGAATTTGCAAAGTTGTCCTTGGATTTGCAAAGGCAAGGAGTGCTTTTAAACAGAATTGTATTTTTCTATATGACTTTAATAGTTGTATAGAACACAATGAAGTAGGCAGGATTCTGCATGTATTTAATTAACACTACCAATATGTCAGTCCTACAGCATTCACCTTTGATTGTGTTCATTATATAGTTTGATTGTGTTTGATACTGTTAGGTTTCTAAACTTAGTATGTGCCATAAATAGTGTTGTCTATGGCACAGGTCTCCTGTGCAGTATTTAGGTCTCCTTGCAGTACTTAGGTCCATAGATCTGCAGTTGTCCTGTACCATAAATGAAAAAAGACACTGAAAACCAACCTTTATAGTGCACACCATTTTTCTAAATTTGGAAATTTATTCAAAAAATCTGACCAGACATAGCACGATAGCTGTGTCCTGTAAGAAATTATCAATGTCAAACAACTGATAACATGTACAAAATGTCTATGTTAAATTATTTTTGGGGTAAAAAAAATTGAACAAAAAACCAAAGGCAGGATTTATTCCAAAGCCTGTTAATGATATTTGCAAAGAGCATTTATGAGTCAGAATGCAAAGTTTGCTCCATGGTGACTTAATTTGCCAGCCAAGAAGTGCTCTCAAGCTCTGCTAATCAGAAGATTGAAATGCAGCC